>OX352479.1:826411-10826411 GCA_947093115.1 Brenthis daphne | reverse complement strand
CAAATTTTTTTGCTATCGACGTCTTAATTGCAAATCTTACCCCTGAACATCTGGGTTCAGACGCGGCAGTCACCTTCCAAAAAAAAGTGTATCCACCGCCACGCTCTTCCAGTTCTCCTTCGTCAGCTAGATGGGTTTCGCTGAGTGCAGCTATGTCTATATTGTAACGAGCAAGTTCACCTGCTACAATTGCTGTCTTACGTTTTGGGCATAGATTACTATCCCGATCCAGAAGGGTGCGTACATTCCGCGCACCAAATGTCATATTTGATGATTTTATATATTTCTAGTATCGTCGACCACGAAGTAAGGGTTGCACAGGCAGCCGTGGTTACTACCTTTCAGATAAGATGGGTGAACAATTTTCGGAAGGTAATAGTAGCCTAGTGGTAACGTGTTTGCTTGGGAAACCGAGTAAAGCGGGTTCAAATCCCAGGTTTCGCACCTTTGATATTTTCATGTGCGAATCATTTCCAACATGATTACCACGTGTCTTACGGCGAAGAAACATTTCGTGAGGAAACCTGCAAATCTCAAAGAACCTAGCAAGTTTTCGAAAGACATGTGAAGTTCGCCAACCCGCACTTGGCCAGCGTGGTGGACTATGGCCTGATCTCTCTCGTATTGAAAGAAAGCCTGAGCATAGCAATGGGATGTTAAAGAGGTTCGAGTACACTACATAAAATACAATCCGCCAAGACAAGAATTTTGAAAATTCAACCCCACAAAGTTAAAAAAGGGTTGGAAGTTCATAAGTATGAAAAAGCGGTCTTATTGAAATTACAGTGATCATAAAAACTTTTTAACAAAAAAATAAAAACCGACTTCAAACAAAAGCACTAAAAAGTGAAAAATAACTGATTGGTAGTTTTCATTTACTATACATACCTAATCAAATATTTTCGAAGTCGGTGTGCTTTGCTTTGTATGGGCTGGCACCGATTTCGAAAATATTTGATTAGGTATGTATTTAATAGGTAGGCTTTAATTACTTAGCCAAAGCACACCGACTTCGAAAATATTTGATTAGGTATGTATAGTAAATGAAAACTACCAATCAGTTATTTTTCACTTTTTAGTGCTTTTGTTTGAAGTCGGTTTTTATTTTTTTGTTAAAAAGTTTTTATTTTTCCCTTTTTAGTGTAGACAGTAGTAGCAAAGTAAGAATTCTAACGTGTTAGGCTTGTCAAATCAAACATTAAAGCCCAAACTCAAAGTATCTACTATTAGCCGTTGAAGAGTTCCACCTATCCACCTTCTGGCCTTACCATCAGATCAGGTCAACAATACCGAACCACTGTACTATCAACGGAAATAGAAACACTTGCAAAGTTTCAAGTCAATCTGACAATTAGAAGTAGGTTAAATTCATCATTAGCTATTTTTCCACCCTTAGGGGTGGTATTTTTTTTTGAAACTTAAATTGTACCAATCTGGAAGTATACACTTTTAAACAACACAAAAATTGTCCAAATCGGTTAATAAATGACGGAGTTCTGAGGTAACAAACATAAAAAAAAAAACATACAGTCGAATTGAGAACCTCCTCCTTTTTGAAGTCGGTTGAAAATAGAAAATAATCTTTCTAAACATTTTTAACAGTATAGCCTTTAGGGATGAATTATAGGGAATGCGAATGATGTGAAACTATACAACAAACATCACGAGCGGAGCCGCAGGAAACGCTTATACATAAAGTTATTGAGGTCAAAATAATCACAAATAGGAATAGGTAACTTGACTATTATTAATTCTATGCTGAATCACTATTATAATGACATTGGGATTTAAAAAACGTGACTACATCTCTATACAAATTGTTAGTCAAGTTAATAGATACTGTTTTAATTTTATTAACAAGTGTTTGCTTGTGACTTCGTCTGTTCAAGTAGCTATTTAGACTAATTCGGTGGTCTAGTAGCTACAATGTACGGCGCGGATTCAGAGGTCCTGGGTTCGAGTCGGGCCAAGTTCAATTATTGAGTATTTCTGTCAAGAAATTCTGAGTAACAGCCCGGAGTTAGGAAGTTGGCGGTGTATCAACCCCGCGCCTCGGAGAGCACGTAAAGCCATCGGCCCTGCGCCTTAACTCTCACCGGTCATGTCTCGTGTCGTCCCACCGGAGTATGAGAGTGACAGAAATAGAGAGTGCACTTGTGTCTGCGCGTATACTTGCGCACTATTTTGATTAGCCGCCGTTGGCCGAAATGGGTCGGGGGGATATTAGACCACTATGACTAAAAGTATAAGAGAGACAAGTGTATAGAAGATATTTAAAAAATATATCATATCGGTTTCACTAGTTGAAATAATACATTCAGCACGTGGAGTGTTATGTTTTATATTATTTATCAAAACAGAGTCAAAAATCGGTTGTGAACATGATACTATAATTTTATTAACAAATACTATAAAATGACAGTTTTATCGGTCACGAGTCTAATGCGATCTACTGTTTATATGTTTGGTAATTCGGTTAAAATATTTGCGTTGAAAATTTTTAATGATATAAGAGTTTTAATCACGTAAACACTTAGATATTCCGTAAAAGGTTGCCCGATGATAACACCAATGTCCTGAGCAATTTCAGGAACAATGTGAGCGCTTGTGTCACAAAAGGGTTCATCGACAAAAAACCTCGCCAATTGGTCTTATCTTTGGACCTTCGAAACTTCTTATAACTAACTTCATATATCTCTGTACACCTATAACGTTTTACGTTGTAGGTGTACAGAGATATATAAAGCGCGTTAAAAATTACTCAGGAAGTAAGCTACCTGTTTGCCAAACCTAAGACGTATCCGTTAAAACATACCATTACGAGATGTTATTGTGAAAATATATATATTTTATTAGATAATTTTTTTAATATATCCGGTAGGTACCTACCCAATGTCACGTTTTATCTCAATGGTATATTACTACTTTTTTTTGTATGACCAATTTTAGTAAACACAAGTGAATATTCACTATGAATGAGTAACCTGCGTCCCAGTAACCTAACTGGTAAAACATTACTAATCTATAAATCTTGGTCACGTTATACTATCTTATACTAGCGGACCCGACAGACGTTGTTCTGCCCGAATATGGCCATCACAAAAATCCTAAAATTCGACTGCAGCGACACCTAAGTTATCCAGTAGTGAATTTAAGCCATATTAGAATCAACTCAAACACACACAACAAATTTCATTAAAATCGGTGTAGCCGTTCAAGAGGAATTCAGTGACATACGTACAGAGTAATGACTTATGTATATAAATATAAAAAACATTAATGTATACATAGTACACACATATATAACCAACCTATATGTTGATATTATTTGTTTTGATTAAAAATGTTCCATAATATATTCATTATACTAGCGGCTCACCCTCGCTTCGCTCGGGTTCACCTCTAGAATAACACTAATAGAGATCTATTAATTCCCACGGGAACCGTTCATTTTTCCGGGATGAAAAGTAACCTGTTGTTTGACCCGAAATATAAGGTATCAGAATGTTAAATTTTACTAAATTAGGTGCATAAGTTGTTGTGTACTAAGCTGTATAAGATTCTATAGTTTTTTAACTATCCTACGGGAACTCTTTAATTTTCCGGAATGAAAAGTATCTTACATGTTAACCGGGGATATAAGGTACAACCAAGAAAAAATTCATTTAAATCGGTCCAATGGTTTCGAGATTAGCCCGTACAAACAGACAGACAGAAAACAAAAAAATTGAAAAAATCTGGATTTGTTCTATTTTTCTTCTTACGGGATGTAAGAAGATAACTGACTCGGTTTTTAGCATTTCTTTTTCTATGTACAGACATTCGACCTCTACAGTTTTATTATATTTATAGATAGAATAAATACGTATATAATAAAACATTAGTACATAATAATGAATATAGTTATAGCACAAGGTACACTTAGGAGATAGACATAATATACTATTGAGAACTTTTCTATCGACCTATTTAAGACTTACAATTTTCTTGTACAATGTTTTGAACTATCTCTTAAGGTTGAGCCCGCGTTAGCCATATAAATTTCTAAGGACAATTCGATAGAACCAGTTATTGTGTTTTCCAGAGGGAATAAATAATTTGCCTGTCGTAAAAGGTATCCTAAATATTGACCTGAGTACTAAGTTATCACTATACAAGATTTTGTTAAAATCGGTTCAGTACTTTTTGCGTGTCCCACGTGTTTGTGTGTTGTCCCACAGGAATCCTTTGATTTTCCGGGATAAAAAGTAGCCGATTTGTTATTGTCATGTATGAACGATATTATCGTAAAGTTTTATTAAAATCCAATCAGTAGTTTTTGTGTACTAAGCTGTATAAGTTGTTATAGTTTTCTAACTATCCCACGGGAACCATTTAATTTTCCGGGATAAAAAGTATCTAAGATGTTGCCTAGGGATATAAGGTACCACCATGCAAAATATCATTTAAATCGGTCCAATAGATTCGGAGGTTAGCCCGTACAAACAGACAAACAGACAGAGAAACAAAAAATTTGAAAAAAATCTGGATTTGTTTTATTTGTCTTCTTACATCCCGGTTTTTAGCATTTTTTTGCTATGTACAAACATTCGACCTTTACTGTTTTACTATAGTATAGATTATACCTAGATTTTGAAAAAAAAACTATATATTTATTTTAAACCAGTATCAAATCTATGGTGGCATAAAACACTGCCATTGCATTATTGGGTCATTCAATGAATACCGTAATTTATAACGTGAATGCCACAGTTTAAATTGTTTACTTTACATAACCATAAATCCTTTAATTCAATGTTTCAAATGTAAATATTATTTATATGTACTACTAGAAAAGCTCACGATTTTATTCTTACCTACGCATTTTTAACCTTTTTTTTCTTTTTATAACGTTGGTAATGAATTTACGCACGAGGTATGGGACTCACCGGCAAAGCCAGTACTACCCACTAAAACCCAACAAAGCCTTCCCCCGTCTTAATGAGGTTTCGCAGGATCGCTTACGCATTCAACTATAACGCCCCGACGCCAGGTCTGCCGAAGCAGACCACAACAACCACGGGGTTGCTGCAAGGTCCACTCTGCTATCAGAGAAGTACCAAGAGCAACCCGCATGGTACACCGCCCTTCGAAGAGGGCCACGTCCCACCGCCCACCGAAGTGGGCCACCTCCCTGTGCGTTTCTTCGCTTGGCGCCCGGCTGTATTATTATTGCCGAGCACTACTGAGCCCCTCCCCCACGACAAGGTGAACGCACGTTGGGGGGGGGGGGGGGTTGGGGGTGTTTCATTTCTAACCTAATTAATTTATTTGAAACTTTTTTTTCCGTCTAGAAAATTAAACCCTTTATTAAAAATATCTTGATACGACCCTTGACTACCTGCTTAATCGTCCCTTATTCCGTATAACCCTTTTTATTTTGCTTTTTCATTACTTAATGGGTGCAACCCTAAAGAAAAAGGCAAAAAGCCTTTGTCCTTGACAAATATTATGGTATTTTTCCTCCCTGATTCCCATTCCATCACTTAATGGTTTGTTAGTACTCTTGGTGTAAACTTCAAAGTACTCTAGGAAAGTAATTTAAAAATTAAAAAAAAAATTCATTGGTTTAGGCTAAACATTGATGTTAATAAAACAGTTTTGTCTTTTATATAAATAACTTCGTAGGCGTCCTCGAAATATTCTGTAGGCTCTATATATAAAAACTTGATACGATTATATTTATGAAATGTCAATTAATAATATCACTATATTATATACATATATACATATACTAGCAGTACTCGCGGCTTCGCTCGTGCTAAAATACCCAAAAAATACTCTAAAAAGGTAGATTTCAGACAAATTTTCATCCCATATTTTACCGCCTAAGGAGATGAATTTTTAAAAATGCTGATACACGTATTTACTTAATTGTATTGAAGAGAATACCAAGTTTCAAGTAATTCTGATCATAAATAATTTTTTGAGTTGTAATATAACGAGTTTTACCGTGGAAATGAGATAATCTTCCGCGGTAAAAAGTAGTCTATGTCACTTTCCCGCCTTCCAACAACCTCCACACAAAAAATCTGGCCAATCCGTCACTCCATTTCGATGTAAAAGAAGGACAAACAAACAAACACACTTTGACATTTATAATATTAATATGGATGTATTATATTTTTAACTTGGATCATGATAAAATAAAGTTCACGGAAAAAAATTAAGTGAATCTGATCAATGTTTAAAATCACAGGTACTTACCATCGATCAAAAAAGTACTAGATACACAATCCTATGCAAAAGTTCTCTTATAACTTTAACCGATTGTGTTTAGGTAATTATTCTAGTTGAAAAAAACACAACAATATAAATTGAACCTTAACCACAATACTTAAAGTTGTTTTACATTTTTTAAATTAAAAGCGCACTCAAATGTTCAAATGAGCGCTCGTTCGGTGAGGACATTTTTTGTCGCGGATTGTGTACTAGTACTTTTTTGATCGATGGTACTCACTCAATTTGCATATATTTTTTTCGTGTAGGTTTTGCGATATTTTTACTGATTTTTTACTGATTTTATGTATTTTTTTATTCTTTTTTAATTAATAATAACAAAATTTCAATGGTCTCGTTTCAAGACAAAATTCGGCTTGGACAGTGAAATATTTTTTTAGTGATTCTAACGTCGATGGTATTTTTTAAATAAAAATAAATTATTAACACTATAATTTTAATTATTTAACTATTTTTAATTATTTTTGTAAATAGTATACAAGAAAGTTTTAAAATTTTTCACACTGCTCTGCACGTCTGTCTGTTTGTTTAGTTAAAAAAATATATTTTATTAATAAATAATAATACATTAAAAGTTAATATATTATTAAAAATATGGCCAACCCGCACTTGGCTAACGTGATGGACACTGGCCTGATCCCCTCGTACTGAAGGGAGGCCCGTGCCCAGCAGCGGGACGTTAAAAAGGGCTGAATACCTACATTAAAAATATTCTACAGGTTTCTATAGATTATGAGAGTTAAAGGGCAAAAATATATTAACATTAAATTATTTTCCTATTGAGTCTTGGAATGTGTATTGTTCTTAGGGATGTTAAGGATTTTAATACAACATATAAAAAGTTAGTAAGTTTAAGTTTATGTAAAATGTAGTTTTTACTTTTTATAATACTTTAATTCTCTTTTATTTCCAAATCGTAATAAATTCGAAGAAATATTAAATAATGGGAGTAATTAGGTCCACCATCTACGAATATATTACGTAAAATACAATCATACACAAAGTAAAATAAATATTAAGTCGGTTAAGAATCAAGAAATACTAGTAATTAATCATTTATAGTAACTCAATAATATTCAAGTTCATATTTTTATGAACGTCGCAAATATAAGAAGTAAAATTATCATACATATTTATATTTTATTATATACTAGCATTGCCCGCGGCTCCGCCCGCGTTCAGATGACCAAAAACCAAATTCTTAGGTTTTACATATTAGTATACTCTTACATTGCAGGTTTTGTATTTTTTCTCAGAAAAGAGATATTTTCCCGCGGTGTAAAGTGTCCTATATGTTGACCCGGATAACTAGCTATCACTATAGGTACCGAATTCAATCAAAATCCCTCCAGTGGTTTTTCTGTGATGCGGTAACAGACAGACAGACATACAAAAATTCTAAAAACCATAGATTCGGCCTTTGTATCGATAATAATGTTTGTTTCAATAAGATTTTCCAAAAAATATCTAACGTGCAGATTCTTCTTAGTTACAATTTTATTATATGTATAGATCTCAGGCCAATAAAAATTTATTGGGCTGAGGTATAAATATATTATTACAGATATACATATTTATTATATTTTATGTTACTTCTTATATCTTTCTCTTTATAATTTTATAATAAATCTTACCCAACATCGTCACATTTCACAGCACAATATAACAAAACAGTAAATAGCAAAAACTTCATTATAACAGGGAGAATTCACAAAATGTCATACTTTGTGAGACAGTACTTAAAATTTATCCCTTCACTTATTTTTTCGTTTCTGAATAATATTTTATTTTCACGATGTTTTTATCGTAATTTTAACCAGAGTTTCACACATCGTGTGCATTCAATGCGCGCTCGTTAGCGACTAAAAATATTTACAAGTACGTACGAATTAATACTACCAACAGGTTATATAGTCTAAGAGATGGCATTAAATACCTAAACAAATATTTATAAAGCTAACGAGATTGTTTGTTTAATATTTTGTTTGTTGAATCAACTAATCTGTGGAAAACTCAGTAAGATTAAAAATAAATCTACGCAAAAAAAATACATAGCTTAAGTCATATATGTACTACATAATCAAACATGCATCGACTACGCGAGTGGAAGACAAAAGCTTTAAGCTACTTATTATAGAAATTGAATTACATACAGTATATTTTCAACCGACTTCAAAAAGGAGGAGGTTCTCAATTCGACTGTATGTTTTTTTTTTTTTTTTTTTATGTTTGTTACCTCAGAACTCCGTCATTTATTAACCGATTTGGACAATTTTTGTTTTGTTTGAAAGGGTATACTTCCAGATTGGTCCCATTTAAATTTCAAAAAAAAAATACCACCCCTAAGGGTGGAAAAACAACTAATAATGAATTTAACCTACTTCTAATTGTCATATTGACTTGAAACTTTGCAAGTATTTCTATTTTCGTTTATAGTACAGTGGTTCGGTGTTGTTGACCTGATCTGATGGCAAGGCCAGAAGGTGGATAGGTAGGAACTCTTCAACGGCTAATAGTAGATACTTTGAGTTTGGGCTTATTTTGTTTGATTTGACAAGCCTAACACGTTAGAATTCTTACTTTGCTAATACTGTCTACACTAAAAAGGGAAAAATAAAACTTTTTTAACAAAAAATAAAAACCGACTTCAAACAAAAGCACTAAAAAGTGAAAAATAACTGATTGGTAGTTTTCATTTACTATACATACCTAATCAAATATTTTCGAAGTCGGTGTGCTTTGGCTAAGTAATTAAAGCCTACCTATTAAATACATATAAAAATAACAAAATAACAAGAAAACATAATACTCCCCCAAGCCGACTGGTCCTCGTGGGGGAAAATGACCACGACCCTCTAAAGGTTAAAAATAGCGTGAACACTAACAGTAAAAAGAAAACAAATGATATCCATATAGCAACTATAAACTGTAGATCTCTTAGAACCCCCGAAAAACTTCAAGAACTAGAAATAGCATTAGAAGAAATAAAATGGGATATTATAGGGATCAGTGAAATGAGAAGATTTGGAGAACATATAGAAGATCATGGAAAGTATATACTACATTATAAAGGGGAGACGCCGGGACTGTATGGAGTCGGATTCATGGTTAAAAGAAATTTTGTAAACAACATAAAAGAACTAAGAGGAATCTCAGAACGTATCGCAATTCTTAACATTAAACTAAATGGAGAAGAAGAAGAAGAATGGTCCATTATCCAAGCATATTCACCAACGGAATCGGACAAGAAGGAAGACTTAATAAAAACTGAAAAATTCTACGAAGACCTCCAAAACACCATTGAAACCGCACATAAAAACGTCATCGTGATGGGAGACTTTAATGGGCAAACCGGAACACGAAATAACGGAGAAGAACATACTATAGGAATCCACGGGTTTGGTACTAGAAGCAAAAATGGCACAAGATTGGTAAATTTTTCACTAGAAAATAGATTAAGTATTCTTAACAGCTTTTATAAAAAGAAAATAGCAAATAAATGGACATGGATCTCACCCAACGGACTACATAAAAACGAAATATACTTTATTATGTCCAATAACAGAAAAGTTTTCAAAGACGTGTCGGTCATACATAACTTAAATTTTAACACAGACCATAGAATGATTCGGGCTACAATAGCAGGAACACGCCCCAAGAAAACAAGAAGATTTCATGATAAATACGCAATTGTTCATTATACTGGCGATACAGAATTATTGCTTAACAATCTCCAAACATCATTAGTCGGCAAAGAATGTCTACCAATACAAGAAAAATACAACGAATTACTACACCAATAAAATCAGTAACTAGAAAAACAAACACAAACTACAAGAAAGAAATCCCACTTAAAAGTAAAGAACTACTACAGAAACGTAAGGAACTATTACAAGAAAAGAAAACTAAAGAAAACCGTCAAAAAATAACAGAAATAAGTAAAATGATCAGCGAACAACTACGGAGAGAAAGAAAAACAAAACGGTCTAAAACAATAAAGAATTATATAGAAAAAACAGGAGGAATAAAAAAGGCACTGAAAGAACTAAATTGTAAAAAGGATTGGATACCAAGTATCAAAAATAAAGACGGTGAAAGCACAGGGAAGAGATCCGAGACACTAAAAGCTGCTACAGAATTTTTCCGAAATCTCTACCAAAGCAAAAAGATGGGACAAGCTGTAAAAGAATATGATGCATCAACCAATGAAGAGGAAATACCTGAAATACTAAAAGAAGAAACTATAAAAGCAATTAGTACACAAAAGAACGACAAAGCTCCCGGATCAGATGGCATTACAAATGAACTACTGAAAACAACATTACCAGTGATTGCTCCAAAGCTTACAGATATATTCAACGGAATTATCAAAACGGAAAACATTCCTGAGGATTGGACTAAATCGACCATTATACTACTACACAAAAAAGGTGACAAAGGAGATATAGCAAATTACAGGCCCATTAGCTTAATGTCTAATATTTATAAGGTATTTTCAAAAATTATTCTATCTAGAATTACCAACACCCTTGAAGAAAATCAGCCCAAAGAACAAGCTGGATTCCGTCGAAATTTTTCAACCATAGATCATATCCACACCCTTAGACAAATATTACAAAAATATAAAGAATATAACAAGATTTACTATCTAGGGTTTGTTGATTTTAATAAAGCATTCGACACACTAGAACACGGGTTTATCTGGGATGCACTAAAAACACAGGGAGTACAGACAAAATACATACGAATACTCCAAAATGTTTACACCAAGAGTACGGCGCAAGTAAAGTTAGAAGTTATAGGCGAAGAATTTCCTATAAAGAGAGGCGTACGCCAAGGAGACCCTATCTCGCCTAAATTATTCTCAGCCGTTTTAGAAATGATATTCAGGAACCTAGATTGGATGAATAAAGGACTGAATATAAACGGCGAGAACCTAAGCCACTTACGTTTTGCAGACGACTTAATCGTGTTCTCTGAGAGCCCAAAAACACTAGAAATAATGCTGCAACAACTAGCTGATGAAAGTGATAAGGCAAGTCTAACAATGAATCTAACTAAAACCAAAATTATGTCAAACTCTTTACAAACAGACATAATAAAAGTGAATAATGAGCAAATAGAGTATGTTCATGAATATATTTACTTGGGACAGTTAATATCTACTGAAGACTGCATGAAAAAGGAAATAGAAAGACGAATAGCTAACACTTGGAAACGATATTGGTCACTTAGCGAAGTAATGAAGAACAAAGAAATACCGATGAAAGAAAAAAGAACGGTATATAATATGTGTATTCTACCATGCTTATTATACGGGTGTCAAACCTGGGCATTGACGGAACAACTGGCAAACAAAATAAAAGTTTGTCAAAACGGAATGGAGAGAAGTACAATAGGAGTTAAAAGAAAAGACCGAGAAAAGTTAAAACACATAAAAAGTAAAACAAAATTTAAGAATGCATACATAACATACAAACAACTAAAGTGGAGGTGGACTGGGCATATGACAAGAGAGAAGAAAGAAAAATGGACAAGAATAATAACAGAATGGTACCCACTAGACAGCAAAAGAAACAGAGGTAGACAGACTAAGAGATGGGAGGATGACCTCAGGAAAATAGCGGGTCCAACATGGTGTCGAATAGCAAAGAATAGGACAGAATGGAGATCTTTAGAGGAGGCCTTTGTCGGAAGACAAGTTGAAGATGATTACCGTTTGCCTAATTAAAAACGCTGTAACAGTTAATCATAGTAGTTTAGTTTAGTTAATAGCATATAACAGTTTATAGTATCACAGTTGATAGTGTATTAAATTATTAGTTAATAACAATGTTAAATAAGTTCTAGGCACAACTTTTTGTATTTAAACTCATCAACAATAAAGGCTTTTATTATTTATTTATATATTAAATACATACCTAATCAAATATTTTCGAAATCGGTGCCAGCCCATACAAAGCAAAGCACACCGACTTCGAAAATATTTGATTAGGTATGTATAGTAAATGAAAACTACCAATCAGTTATTTTTCACTTTTTAGTGCTTTTGTTTGAAGTCGGTTTTTATTTTTTTGTTAAAAAGTTTTTATTACAAGTTCTTTTTTATTTAAATGTTATTATAAAATAATAATTATTTGTTGTAATGCAATTAATTATGTGAAGTATATGACTATAGTACTCAAACGCTTCGGCATGTAGCGAGTTGTTTTATCTTATTATTACTGGAGGTCAGATATGCTATATTTATTTAAATTTCTTATTACTAGATCACGCAGCTGGATTAAGTATTCAAATGTGACCCACAAACACTTCTACTGTAAAGGAAAATCTAATGCTTCAACTTCGTTTATACGGCAGTGCTGCGGCAATATGCATATTTTACAAAACTTACTTTTTTTGCTTGTATTAAAGATTCATCATTTTATTTATTCCTGCATTATAAATGATAAGAAATTGTTATACACGCCATGCTCGTTTGCTGCCAGCGATATGTGCTTTTTCATGGTATCTAGAATTGCGTGTTATGCTAATCAGAAGTACACATAGGTAGGTACATACAATGTTTTGTTAATTCATGTAGTTAACCTATATGGAAATTGTATCTATATTTCACTTTCTAATATAGGTAAAACCCGTCATATATACCTAATATCATAATAATCGTCAATAATAAAATTAAATTTAAATAAAACTATATTTTTGTTTTTTTCGCGGTTTTATTTAATTTTTTTGTTACGTCACGAAACTGACGTGAATGAAATCACTGAATTGACATGGTCATAGAAGATACCAAAATTTATGACGTCTCAAAAGTTACAGTCAATAATCAGTCAGTCAACCCACAAAAATCATACAACAATTTAAAAGAAAAATGGTAACAAAAGTGCTTTATTTTAAAAAAATCGTCTTAAATATAAAACCGCAAATTATGTATTTTTGTTTCTTTTTAATATTTATTTTACCTTTCTAACGTTCAAGGTAAAAGTTTGAAATAAAATAGTGCAATAAAGAACATGTTATGAATTAATTTTCAAATTACAATGTACGGCGTGACTGTTGGTGTCGATTTTAAGTACGAATGTATGTTGAATTATAATTCCTATGTATGGTAGCAATGTCTTTGTTACTTTAGTTGGAATAATAGACTCGTATAGAATAGTATACGTTCGTATCATATTTTTTTAATAATAAATGTTCTCAATATTTGTATAGTGAAAAATATCTATACATAATATGATAAAATTCTAACCGAGACGAATTTGTACATTAAATATTTATTGAAATACAATAATGAAATAGTATTTTTTTTTATTTTAGTTGAAATTTGGTATGATGATAGGTAGTTATCCGGGTCAACATATAGGATACTTCTTACTGCGGGAAAATATCTCATCTCTGAGAAATCTATACTAATTACTGTTAAAATGAAAAATAAATAAAAATATTGATTTTATTGTAAAATCCTTTTTTTCAGATTACTGCAATATTATTAAAAGTCGGATGAGATAAAAAAAGTGCAAAACTGAGTCACACAAGCCTAAGTTAAACCTTTAAAAAATTAAAATCTTTAATGGAAAAAATTGAAAGGAAACTTACTAGTTAAGTCTTATAAGCGCCATGTTGCCATAAATATTGATGAAACCAAATGATAAATTTTCCGTACCATGTGGTAAGTATACCATTAATTTATCACATGTGTTATGTAAACAGAACAATTAGATCCCGGAACAGCTATATGGTTAAATGGGTTTAATTAAATGTACACGCTAGAATTAAACGCCATCTATGATTTACTCGTATCATATTGTGTAATATTATGAGCACTGACATTAGACAAAGACAGTCCTAGTAGGTATATTAACTGGCAAGATTGTAATATTTTTTTATTTTAATCCCTCTACGGCCGCGGACACGCCGTCGTGTTAGTTAACAATAGATTTCTTAGAATTTTAATTAATTTCTTAGAAATTTACCTGGAGATACTAGTCTATACTAGTAATAACGTATAAACAGTATTCCATAGACAAGTTAAATAAACTAAAAAATCATGTCGATTACTTAATGCGATGTTGCATGTAAAACGGGCACACAAACAAATATTATAGTGACATTAGTTGTCTTGTTAAATATCTCTATACTAGTAGATAGTGAAAAAGTTATGTATTTCAAATACACTGACTAACTACCACGTAGGTTTAGCTGATCTGGGTCCTGGGACTCCTGGGTTTGAGTCCAGGGGTGGGTTATTTTCAGTGATTGGTTTTTTCTGTTAAGAAATTCGTGCAGTTGTATATGTGTGGGTACATTCTTGTCCATTATATAACTACTGTTGAAATGACTAGTGCTGAGTTGGCCGAAATTATTATTAAGTGAAGTTACTAAATCTAACATTGTGTTTTCTCCGGAAATGATTACCATTATCAAAATTCTTGAAACACATATTATTGATCTCCTTTTTATATAAATTACATATTAAACTATACTATGTGCACTAACAAAAACTAATATTAACTTACGTGCGGTATTTGCAGTTATTTTTTTAAGATTGATAATTTAATAGGTGAATTATAATGTGACAAGGGATATTAATCTCGTTACTGTAAGTGTTAATATGTAAAGAGAATAAAGATTTCATACAGAAATAAATACTGCGTTTTTTTTTCTCTTTTTAATACAATAACTTCCTTTAGAATAACATTATATATTAGAATTTAAAAGTATGTCACACTATTTATTTTGTCTATTGCTTCATAGACTTCAGCGTGACTTACATAAGCTATACCTATAAAACCACATGGATCTCTTGCTTTGTTGCTTAGCGAGAGAAGACTACATTATTGCATTTAATATTGATTTATTAACCACGCTAATTGCACTTTTAATTAAAGGTAATAACAACTTGCTGCTTTTACATTCTATCAAATTAATAGTAACTCGATATTGATTAACTACATTAATAACATATCAATTTCAAATAATATCAAATATTTTAAACAATTAAATACTGAATTAAACAAAATTATAGGTGCTACAAGCATAACCTTGAAACAAAGAAAATTAATAACAAATAGAATAATATTTAAACAATTTTGAATTATTGAATAACAGAATGTTTAAGAAATAAAAGATAGCAAATTCATAAAAAGCATGCAATCAAATTATGTACAAGATCAAAAATAAAATTCAATACTGGATACCCTCAAGATAGCAACTAATTTTCTTTTTAAAGGCGTTAAATTTGTCATGCAAAAAGTCTATTTCTTTATTTTCCGAAGAGATGTAATTATAATTTCTAGTTGTTCTGTTCAGTAGCGCATTTTCTCCTATATAGAACAATTTAGACATAAAACAAACTCTAGTGCATAGTAAAAAACATGATTACTAATGTAAATTTTTGAGTACGTTTATGGTTTTTACATAAATACATTTAGAATTATCAGATATACGTATAAATACTCAACCGTTTTTAAACCAAACGTTACGATACCCATATTTTTTACATTTTTTCTTAGCTTCAGCGTGTAATGCTTTAATAACTGGGGACAAGTGTTCACATACATAGATCAGTTTTTTCCCCACTAATTCCTAGATGACTTGTGTTGAGCTTATCTTTTCGTTTTCTTGTTGAATGATAAAGTAGTTGCCAAGAAAGTGTATCGCATCCTAGTCGAAGTGAATTTAGCTATAATGGAGCGAGGTCGAGAAATTTCTCTGTTAATTTTCATAATCCTTGTGCAGTATTGCACGAGATTGTGAAAATTAACAAAGAATATTGCGATAAAGCAATTTGTTTAACGTTTGTTAAAATATTTTCGTTTTTAAATTTATGATTTTAGTAATTTATGTATGACTTGCATTATTTTGAATCCTTTATTACGAACCATTCTATTTGTTAACAATTTTACTTAAAAATATTACGCATAGTTTTGTAGTAAATAAAATCAAATCTTATAAATAAAATCTTCTACTGTTTTATTATTTGTTTATTTTTTCAATATAAGTTTTCGAAATAAGTATTAATTTGAAAAAAAAAAACACTGAATTTTATTGACTCTCTCTAATTACGTCATACCAGTCAGCAGTCGTAATAATACGTCATACCAGTTTAGTTTTCAACGAATAAAAGTATTTATATTATAAAATAAATGCGAACCTTTATATATGTGTATATATTTTTGTTACTTTTTCATGCATAAGCGAATAGAGTATGATATTTTAAAATTACTTCCATTTTGATATTTCCGTCTCTTACCATAACCATGTAACATTGAACTAAACTATCTAAAATACATGGTTAATATTTTTAAGATTATAATGATTGGAATATTAGACTTTTTCTATTGTTATTACTTTTCCAATTTTATACACAAGAAAAATAAAAAAAAATTTTACAGTTTTTCAATGGGTGTAATTGTTTACTTTTAGGTTCTATATGTTATGTCAAAGGCAATAATCGAATCCAGAATCATCCATATAATAGACTCTGTCAATCTCATAGTAAACATATATTGATTACAACAGTCATTTATTTTATAACATTTCGTACTAGTTCTTGTTACACAGATCATTTTACTGTTACTAAAATCGTATTTACATACACTACAATAAAAAAACAATAAAATACATTAAAATCAATAAACAAATTTAAAAAAGCTGCTAGCTCCTCGACTATAAAGTAAAACCTGACGCAGCATCTAAGCGTAAACACTTGTAATTAGTCATTTGAGTGAGTAATGAGCCATTGATCAATCGGAAATCGACGTCATTAATCCATTATTTTTATATATACTCATATATAATTAGTACAAACCAACTAATATTATAAAGGCGAGTTTGTGTGTGTGCTTGTCACTTGACTTGGCTTAACAGATTTGAGTGAAACTCAGAATGCAGATAGCTTACATTCTTAATTAACAATTAGGCTATGTTTGAACAAGTTTCTTTAATTCAACTTTAAAATATTTTATACACCATTGAATTATTACAATATTTATTTAACGTCCAGAGTCTACTACCAGTTCGGAAAGAAGCCTCAGACCTGAGAAGAACTGGCTAAAGAAACTCAGCGGAACTATTGTTATTATATTAGGCTTAGTATACTTTTTATTATAGAAACATGTTTACATTAATATAACTTTTAACTTTTTTGTGTTTATAAAGATGTTGTTTTCCAATTTTTTAATGAAACTGATGTTTTTTGGGCAAACCATTATATAAAATAAAATATATTATAAAGAAATACAATACATGCTTATTATTGTTTCGTCAGTTCTTTCAAAGTCAAAAAAAGAATGTAATATTTTTGACTTTGACTTTCTTTCCCGTGATCATGATCGCGTCGGGAACCAAAAATCAAAACGCCCGCCGAGCCGCCGCCGGCGGCTCATAATTTTTTTTATTATAAATTTATTTTATAATAAACATAATAAAATTATATTATTATAAAAATTTATATATTACACAATGTTTGCTAAAATTATAATACTTGGAGTATGTATCTATGAAATACACGGTCTCTAACAGTCTTTTTTGTTTTAATTCTTACATAGTGGAGACGTTATTCTTAATTAATAAAAACTTTTTAACAAAAAAATAAAAACCGACTTCAAACAAAAGCACTAAAAAGTAAAAAATAACTGATTGGTAGTTTTCATTTACTATACATACCTAATCAAATATTTTCGAAGTCGGTGTGCTTTGGCTAAGTAATTAAAGCCTACCTATTAAATACATACCTAATCAAATATTTTCGAAATCGGTGCCAGCCCATACAAAGCAAAGCACACCGACTTCGAAAATATTTGATTAGGTATGTATAGTAAATGAAAACTACCAATCAGTTATTTTTTGCTTTTTAGTGCTTTTGTTTGAAGTCGGTTTTTATTTTTTTGTTAAAATTTTTTTATCATATTTTTAGTTAGTTTTTATGCAGTTGGTTTTTTTTAATAATAAACTAGCGACTCACCCTCGCTTCGCTCGGATTTGTCCCAAGGGTATGTATACAACTTCCCTATTTGAATCGGATATTATTAAATTTTTCATTGGTTTTAATTTTTGCGTGGGGACCCTATTATTTTTCTAAAATAAAAGTAGCCTAAGTTACTTCTTATTACATCAGCTATCTGCCAGTGAAAGTCCCTTCAAAATCGGCTTAGCCATTTCAGAGATTAGCCGGAACAAACAGACAGGCAGACAAAAATTGTAAAAAATGTTGTTTTGGTATATATATCGTGTATACATCCATATGTATTTAGTAAAAAGCTATTATTTTGACATTTCAAACAGACACTTTAATTTAATTTATCTGTATAGATTTGAGTACTGTTACCATCGTATAAATATTGACAAATATTGACATTAATATTTGTACGATACTAACGTCACTCAATTGTTTTGGCTTCCCGGAACCTCTCCACTAACACTTAAACTTTACGGTTTGGTATTAAAGTTCAAATTGACTTTTAAGTATTATTACGAATCTTTTGTTTGGGAGTATAGAAAAGTGTTGTTTTTAAACTTTGTCAGGCAATTTTTTAAATTTTTCTCTCCGTAAAAACCATCCTCGTACTTCAAGGAATATTCTTAAAAAAGAATTAGCGAAATCGGTTCAGCTACTTTCGAGAGTTGCGCTTACCAACACATTCAGCGATTCTTTTTTATGTTATAGATTATTTTTTATTTAAATTGACTAGGTTACTAGTCAATTTAATAGTGCAGAACTCCAAAATAATTTTTAAATTATATTATGCCTTTACCGACGGGCACACAGAACTTTTCATAAAACTACATATAATAAATTATTTAATATACTTTAATTAACATTTGAAAATATAAACACAATGTCAATAAATACAGAAAACTATAAACGATACCTTTAATTAATACCTAATTAAAACTGTAAAAACATAATATATTGATTTCGCTCCGAACTAATATTAAAAAATTTATAATACGTATATTATTTATTATTTCAACGGTTATAAGTAATAATAACATATTATTATATATTATTTCCGGACCGTTTACATATTATCATTAGTAAAGCATATTTCAAGAGTTTCTTTTTGATGGAAATGTGTGGTATTGAGATATATTGACTCATATGCGGGCCTTCTATATTGTTATGTTAATAAAATAAATAAAATGTAACTCGATATTTAAAAGAGAAACTATTGAGTTTCTCGCTGGCTCTTCTCAGCAGAACTGCTTCCCGAGCCGGCGGTAGCTTCCTCACGGACTGACTACACTGACGCTCTGATTCAAAAGTGCTTTTACAAGTCTAATTCAGTAAAGTTTACCTTAATTTCATTTCATATATGCAGTAGTACGTTTGTTAGCGTGGTGTTTTTTTACTAAGCAACTGAAATATATCGCAGTATGGTATGTCATGTAAAGCTGCAAAATGCTGTAAATTTCGGTAAAGAGTGCACATTGTGTCTGCGCGTACACTTGTTCATTAAAATATCTCCTGCTCAGTTAGCTTCTCTCAGTGAGATTGGCCGCCGAGGTCGAAAATTGTCAGGAAGATATTACTCTATCTGACCTAGTTGACCTAGCGACTTGCATGAGTACAGATGCAGATTTTCAGATCCTGGATTCGCCCATTCGAGCCAAAGTAGTAATTATTTTCTGTACAACATACTCAGTAGCAGCCCGCAGTTGGAAAGACGGCAGTGTTTACACCCAGTGGCAGTTCTTCGAGTAGAACGTACACGTCGGTCCCTACGCCTTATGCATGAACGAATTAACCACTGGACTAGACATATAAGCGGACGTACCTTTATCGGTCTTCTCAGTAACCAGGAGATTTTAGGCTTGGTCGTTTGTTTTTTGCGTCAGTCTCAAGCACTTATTTGTCAACAAAACATCTCCCAAAAATGACTAAATGTTCTGTTAAATGATGTAAAAACTATAACGGCGGAAGCAGCAGTATTTCTTTTCACTTGTAAATACATTATTTTATTATATTTATTGTTATTTATCACACAATTTAATTAAATGTAAAATAAAATGTCATATTATCCAACTATGTTAAATATAGTCGATATTTCTATGTATTGTTGACATCTGACAACCATCATAAAATCCCTGGATTATACCATTCAGAACAAATGACTAAACTGTCGAGTGAGTCCATTTGACATCGACTAGTGCTTGACAATGTCGAAAAATATATCGATATTTGACGAAATTACTAAACGAATTGTGTTATTTGTACAGTACAATAACATAAAATACTTTTACCACAGTATCCTACAATCTGATGAAAATAAATTTATAAAAATATTTTCTAAATCAAATAAAAATATAAATGCAAAAATTATAATTAGTATGTGTACTTAATTTTTATTTTATTTTATTCCACATTTATATACTTTGGAATATTATTCCATTGTAATAATAATAAAGATCATTTTATTTCAACACATAAATTACACAAAATCAAACAATAATGTTTTAGCACTAAACTTCTGGGTTGGCGATTTGTAATAAAACACTTTACCACTTGCACTAATTATTTTACTTTCACGATCCAACACTCACTTTAATTTGCAATCTCTTTTTCTTTTTCCTAATTTCACAAATGTTTATTAAGAACTGAGCAATATTAGGACAGTGTCACATTTTTATAACTACCCGAGACAATCAATTGCCAATTAAAATAGTTCAATAACAGAATCAACAAAATCACTTTATTTAATTAAATTAGCTTAATATTTTTTTTAATCTTTACAAAATAATATTTATTATATATTAATGGAATATATACCCGATATTCATTTGTTCATTAACATTATTATAGGCCAAAAGAATGCTGCCATCAATGCAATCGTATCTATATAAATCAAATTAAAAAATAATAATTATTTGACACATTATTATTGCCTCTTTAATTCATTTATTTTAATTTATTAAAATTAAAAGAAGAAGAATAAATTAAAAGATGTAAACTATGATGACTATGCTAACCAATGTCTAAAATGTCATTCATTGGTTCATCGATATATGTATTTTATCGATTACGTTCAAGCACTAGAAATATTGTATTGTGTATCAGTGTTTATAATAATGTAATAAAATCTTTGTGTGCGTTATGCGTCACTTGGTTGAACTAGTTTTCATACATTTGTATTTTATGTCAGGTCCAGTCTCTAATTCGTTCATGGCCTTATGTTACACCGGTCGCGTTGAATTTTCGCCCCAAAGAAATAGAAAATGTTCTTTTGGCGCAATTCGCTCTCAGTAAGGTTGGCCGCTGTAACCGAAATTATTCAAAATATTATACGAGTACATCATCACGTTAGTCATATGCTTGTTTCTTGCCTTTGCTACATAAATATAAACAAATAAACACACTGTAATATCTTTAAAACTAAGTATAAACGAGTATCACAATTCGTCCATTCAGCGTTTTTGATAACAACGTATGTCACGCAGTAAACAAAGTATGTTTGTAAACTTGACACCTTTATTTACATGGAAATATAATCTTACGGATCGTTTTGGAACCAAGTCGTGTGACTGAATTTTGTTGAGACCTCATTACATTTTAAACTAGATTCCGCCTCTGACATCTCTTTTTATATCTCAACCAGAACAGACCAGTTGGTTCACATAAATGTCAAAAGATGGCGCAAATTTTTTGTTTACGTTTCTGTGAAATAAATAAAAAAAAAAGTGTAATCTAGGTTTATAAATAAAATAATCTAGATAAGTTGAAATAATGCGCTCTTAAATGAAGTTTTCAGAGTTTTAATTATGATACAAAAAACCGGCCATTAGGTATTAATTATATTTTGTATTTCATATTACGAATGTTTTCATTTTATAAATTGTTTTACAGATGGTATTTCCACATTTTATATTCTAGATAGATACATACTTAAATATAAAATGTAAATATTATGTACATATGTATGTATGTAATGTGGTAACGCCGCGGGATAAACTAGTTTACAAATGCTCTCAAATGACAGTTGAACTTTGAATCGTGACCGCTATAGAACGTCTTATATTTAAAAATAAATAGTTGCTCTAATTTTTATAAGTCGTTTATTTATAATATGCAAATGTTCGGTGTATTGAACTCTTGATCAAAACATTGCTGTGTAATTTCTAGCTAAACTTAATTGTATTTGTTTCGACGACGACACGTTTAGCTTATTTTATAGTGACCCTACTTACTGTGCCAGGGGTCGTGGGTTCGAGTCCCGCTGAGGGCGTTCGTTTGTGTGATGAGCACGAATATTTTTACTTCAGTCATGGGTATATGTTTATAATATGGATGTATTTAAAATTATATATATGTGTAGGGTATCAATGCTCCGAGCGAGACTCGAACCGGTGACCGCTGGCACAGCAAGTCAAGGGTCACTACAAATCGAGCCAAACGTGTCGTCAATATAATAACTTAGATCCAGACTTAACTTTTCACATACTTTTACATTTATAAAATTATTAAAAATAATTGACTAATAATAGGTCGTTTATTTTGAATCATCATAATTACTGTCATTCATTATTTATACATTAGTAAAAGTAACCTCTGTTAGCTCTACAGCCGCAGCTACCAGCGATAGTGACAGCTCCAGCGGCTGGCACAACGCCTCCGAAGTCTACAGCGCCGAGGATAGGCACTTGTCCACCAATGAAAGTGGTACCAGCGACTGGCATTTCACCGATGATTGCTACATCACCGATACCCTCACCTCCGTAAGCACCAGCAGCTGAGGGAATACCATAGGGGGCTAAGCCAGGGGCAGCCAGACCGAAGGGGCCCGTCGAGAGACCCATACCGTAGCCACATCCGTAGGGTCCAGCAATCGCGGCACAACCTAAAGGTGGAGCGCCACACCACTGGCTGTATACATTCTGAAAATATGAAATTAATTGTATCATAAATCTTTATCAAAAAATTCTTAATACTATTTTATAGAAGGTTCACTCGTTAAGAATATAGAAGTTTGAAATGTATGTATGTCGGTCACTCACTCACTGCGTCATTCATGATTTTTCGATACAATTTATTTAAATGTTTTAGCAAACCTTTTGGGAAAAAAATAGCTAAAAAAATGTTTAGAAGTCAAAATCAATACCTGAACCAAGCAAGCTTGCAAGCAGAGTAACACGAAAGCAAAGGTGGACATGTTGACGTGTTTGTTAAAGCGATACAATGTTATGGTCTTAAGTTTATACGCTTATATACTATACTTATTCTATTTATATAATTATTTCGTAAAATTATACGTGTCAATCAAAAAATTATGAAGAGAATTTAAATTTATTTTCTTTTAATTATCTTTTTAACCACAAACCGATGCAAAGCAAATCTAATATATTTCGATCTCTAAAATACATATTTACCTATTAGATATTCATATCTTAAAATATTGTAGACTGGCGCCGACTTCGAAAATGTCTGATTACTAGGTATCTATTCTAAATGAAAACCTCCGTTTAGTTATTTTTTACATTTTAGTGCCCGTAGGTCGTTTTTTTTAAGTTTTTAGTTTCCATTTTTAGTGTAGACGTAATAAGAGATAATTTGTAAGAAGAAAGTTTTTAATAACATATTCAACTAAACAATTTATTTAAAAAATATATTTATGGTTGATTTTTTAAAAACCGCTCTACTGTTTTCGATAAAGTTTATATGGGACCACCTGGGAAGCCCTTATACCCTTTAAAACAAAAAAAAATCCAAATGAGTTCAGGCGTCTTTGAGTAATCGGTGAACATACATAAAAAAAAGATTCCGACGAATTGAGAACCTCCTCCTTTTGGAAGTCGGTTAAAAATGTTTTTAATATACATATACATATTACGTTAGAAAAACATTTTCCATTAATAAATTTCTTTGAACAATATTGCCTCATTGAACAATATGTACCTATATGACATATTGTATCACTTATCACGTACAAGTTATAATAAGTATCAAAGTTTTTTTTTAATTTGTTTTATAATTTATAAAAACAAAAAAAATATAATTATCTTGTTTATTATGGAAGATGGTTTTTTGAATTGAATTGAAGGATTTTTCTCAATTCATCCTCTAAGTGTGCAAAATAGGGAACAAAAGATTCTATGAAACTCAATCATTCTTAAAGTGAATTACACAGAAAGTGGTATTTAGCTTTAAGATAAAAAAAGGCGCCTTCGAGTAATCGGTGAACATACATAAAAAAAAAGATTTCGACGAATTGAGAACCTCCTCGTTTTTGGAAGTCGGTTAAAAATAAGAAATAGGTTTATAAGATTTTTTTTAGAAAATCATCTCTTAAAGGAGCAAAAGGGAGTAATAAAGTTTATATGTTTCTAATATACAAACTAAGTCTTTGCTTGGCTTTGTGAACATGCTAGACTGACCCCAAAAAAACTGCAGGGCTACTGGTTTTGACAACGTCCTGCTTAGGTTCTTTAAAGAGTTAAGAATAGAATATAGGTTTGTCGATTCAGTGATGCAAATGGATGAAGCAGTTTACCCTCCTGTGCTTGGGGGAAATCAGTATTCATACCTCGAATACCATTAAAAACCTCTGACTACGCCTTTGAATTTAATCTGTAGTAAATCCTCCTTAAAATATGCTTTTCAATGACCATTAATAAATCTCAGGGCCAGTCGTTAAAAGTAGCATGATAGATAATTGCTTCTCACATGGACATTTTAGCAGAACCCAGAACCAAACAGAACATCCACTAATGTGGTATACAAAGAAGTTCTTAAATTCGAATTTCTTATTCGCGACTATTTAGCGTAGACTAAGGGTAGGTAAATCTTAAGTAATTATAAGTAATTACACAAATATATATATATATATATATATATATATATATATATATATATATATATATATATGACGTGTTATCCATATACTACGAACATCATCTTTGGTGGTTACTCATCTTGTGGGCGTTATCAGGGCTCAAATAATAAAGTATTCAGTGCTCAATACACAATTTAATCAGGGAAGTCACATTGTTATAAACTTGAAATGGTAATTCTAATTATTTAGAGCTAGCGGGTTTACAGTCACTGATCATCGACTTCCAACTACAATATGAAAACCTAACTCTCTATGATCCACCATGATCAAACAACGTTACTAAGCCGCGTATCTGCAAAGAATGTCGTGATGGCGTCTCGACCCCGCTCGAGACTAAATCTCTGCTCTAAATTCAAAATCAATTTAAAAGCAATAAAAAGTAAATTAAAGAACATAGTGACTTTAAACAATAATAAGGTTTCATAACAGAAAAAGGTAACTAAATCCTCCTCCGTCACGGCCATCCTGCTCTTCACACGCCCTCGTGTGATCTTCAAAGTCTAGCATAAACGTAGCATCTATAGACAGAAAAAGCAAATTTTAGAAAACATAGTTCGGCCAATCCTGACCAAATAACTGACCACGGTGGCCAATCTTACTAAAACTAGCCATCGGTGCAGTAGATATTTATTGCAAAAGTGTACGCACAGACACGGACACAGTATTAGGTTATTTTTAACTTATTCTCCCTAATCATTGAATAAGCTAGTTATCTTTAGGACAAATTTTTCAAAGCTTAATCTTTAAACTGACTGAAACTTTAAAACTACACACACGAAGTTATCATTGAGTACAAGTTACAGAAGCAAGTGTCTCATATGTTAATCAAGTTAAGTCGGTGCCACACAAATCAAACGATGCAATACAACCCAACCGATGCCACATAGACTACTGTCGCTATTCAGGCTACATGTGCCACAAGGTTACTTTTGCCACACAGGCAACTCTCGCCACTCATGCTAGTCGGTGCCTCACAGGCCACTACTCCGGCGACTCTCGCCACTAAAACTACATTTGCCACACAGGCTTGTCAATGTTACATAAGCTCGTCAATTCAGTCACCCTAGTTTGTGCTATGTAGGTTCATTAATGTTAAGCTGCTAGATATTATTGGAAATAACTACAATTACAACCGTCTTTAACGGTACATTCTGAGATCACTTGCCTCACACATCTAAACAAAACGGAAACGTCTCACCATATAACATTCATATTAGATTAAATGAAACAAGTCCACAGATATCCATTTTTTGCACAGCCCATGCATCTTTGGACACCGTCTTCTTTTAGGGCATCGTATACGTCTGATGTAGTCTGGTTTAGCGTAACTAAACTGGCAAAAGCAAGTCGACCTCTTTACGCTAAATACATATTTTGAACACTTGAAACAAAGCACCTGAAAATTCATATTATTTATTATTGTGCCACAGTTGATATTACCATCAGCCCGATCTAATTATGTTTAATCTTTGGACCAAATAAGGACATGTGAAATCGGTATTATAATCAAATATTTCTATCTCAGCCTGCGTATGAGAATGTCTTCAGAGTGTACACAAACATTAGTTCTTCGCTGTATCACCATTAATACAGTTGACTATTTCTCATATTTCTTTTGGAACATGTTTCACCTGATGGACTGCTAGAATTTTTTTAAATTAGTATCAACTGCTAAATAAACCTTTTATAACCGAAATGAATACGCAAGTTAAAGGAACTATGTAATCCCAATATAATTCGCAAATATCGTCCGTTTATTTTCCGTCGAAAAATAGTTAAATCTGTTAGTCAAATCTTTAAACAAAAATATCAACTCATTATTTTTACTTTAGAAATCCTGAAATAAAGAAAATATAACGCAAACAATTACAATTTAAAATATTTTTGACATTCTAAAATTCTTTTCATCATTCGTAATTAAAAAGGAGGTCCTTATAAATTTCATCGAACACAAACATTTCAAAAATAATTCTCGTAATTTATCGATTAAATAAATTAACTTCATATATCATCCTGAAACAAACAAATTCTCCATTTACTTTCTCTATATATATTGTGTTCAAAAATATTTCTGCGATAATAATATCAAGAAAACCAAATCCAGCTAACAACAAATCTATGTCGACGTCATGTCATTCCATAAAAATTTAATTGAGACATCTATGATTATTTTAATCTTTTGAGCATCTTGCATATATCATATCATCATGATTCATGATTATCAAAGTAAAAGTAAATCTTCTGTAAAACAACCCGCATATGCATCGCTATTTTGTGCGTTCGTTTTCAATAACATTTGACATCGCATTTCGTTTTAGTCTGAGAAAATTTTTGCAGCAAAATTTTAAAATGGCCGCTGTTATCTATCTTTGCCCTGTTCTTCGGGTATCATCCCACTGCTGATGACGTGTTATCCATATACTACGAACATCATCTTTGGTGGTTACTCATTTTGTGGGCGTTATCAGGGCTCAAATAATAAAGTATTCAGTGCTCAATACACAATTTAATCAGGGAAGTCACAATGTTATAAACTTGAAATGGTAATTCTAATTATTTAGAGCTAGCGGGTTCACAGTCACCGATCATCGACTTCCAACTACAATATCAAAACATAACTCTTTATGATCCACCATGATCAACCAACGTTACTAAGCCGCGTATCTGCAAAGAATGTCGTGATGGCGTCTCGACCCCGCTCGAGACTAAATCTCTGCTCTAAATTCAAAATCAATTTAAAAGCAATAAAAAGTAAATTAAAGAACATAGTGACTTTAAACAATAATAAGGTTTCATAACAGAAAAAGGTAACTAAATCCTCCTCCGTCATATATATATATAAATTGTAATTGAGCCGAATCTGTACATTAGATATTTTTTTGGAAAATGTTATGGAAATAAACATTATTATCGATACAGCGGCCAAATGTATAGTTTATATAATTTTTTGTCTGTCTGTCTATGTGTCTGTCTGTTACCGAATCACAGAAAAAGTACTGGAGGGATTTTGATGAAATTTGGTAGGATGATAGCTGGTTATTCAGGTCAACATATAGGATACTTTTTAACGCGGCAAAATATCTCATTTTTAAGAAAAAATACAAAAACTACAATGTAAGAGTATACTAATATGTAAAACCTAAGAATTTGGTTTTTGGTCATCCGAACGCGGGCGGAACCGCGGGCAATGCTAGTATCATATAAATGGAAATTAAAACTGAGCAATTTTTTCAGTATTTTATAATAATAATAATAATAAAGTATGTATTGCGAAAACCTAATTTTATTAAAGTGTGTAAATACAGAACCCTCGATGCGCAAGTCAAAATCATACATTTGAAAATCATTACAGCCATCAAATTATTACTTACTAGCAGCTCACCCTCGCTTCGCTCGGGTTTACCTAAATAAAAACAAACCTATCCCACGGGAGCTTTTTCCGGGATAAAAAGTGTAGCTTATGTGTTATGCCAGACTATAATCTATCTCTGTGCCAAATTTCATACTAATAAAATTTTTAGTTTAAGTAATTTTTTATGTATGATCCAATTAAAACTAGGCCGAAAAAATTAAAGCCTTAGCAACTTACGTATCGGCCTGAAACAGTTATTGTCACATCACGTTTTCTTTCACAACCCTTGAAAATGAATGGAGCTGACCGATAATAATTGTAATATAAAAACTGACAATTCAGCAATTTATAACATTCTTAAGTTTATTCTCGAAGTGTAAACAAACAAACAACAAAATGTTCAAGGCTCTCTTGTATATCACCGCCCAGGTCTTACTCATCCAGGTATATAAAATTATTTACTCTAACTCTATTATGGGACGTGTGTATGTTTGTTACTCCTTCATGCCCAAAAGGCTGGATTCATTTGGGTAATATTTAGTATTTCAACATAGTGGTCACATAAATAAAAATGCAGGTAGTAGCAATTATGGTGAGGATTCCAAAGTTACATTAATTCATAGAATTATGTAATACAAAATATGGTTTATTTTGCCACAATCTAAAAGATACTGCTGGTGTTGCTCGGAACAATAAATATAATAATCCTTTTTTTGCAGAACATCTCTGGTATCCCCATTGGCGCCCTATGCAATGCTCCCTGCGCATCATCTTTTGCTCCACTTTCATCTCTTTATGGATCCTGTGGTTCATATAACCCAGCAACCTTAGCTGCATCCAATGGTGGAGGTCTTATCGTCACAAGTGCTTCCCCTATGGAACCTATTGGTGTATCTGTTCTATCAGAAAATGTTGTCGAAGGAGCTCTTGGAGTTATTGGAGAAGTTCCATTCTTAGGAGCTATTACTTTAGAAGGAGCTCTGCCAACCCTTGGTGCTGGTGCAGTTACTTATGGTTGCGGTAATGGAGCTGTTACTATGGTTACTGAAGACTACGCAGATGCTTACAATGGTTATGCCTCACCTTATAATTATAATGTGTATGGTTATAACGGTTACACCGGATACGGAATAAGGTTTTGTTGATTTTATTGTGTTACAATCGATCAAATAATAAATAAATGGATATACTGAAGATTATTTCTCTTATTTTTATTATTACATCAACGTTCACGCGTTGTACATAATATGTGTTTAGTTGGTACCAAACTCTGGTCATATCTAACCACTATCGCTTGATGCATCTGATTCACTTATGGCACCGACTTTGAAAATATCTGATTAGGTATTGTATTCTAAATGAAAACCCCCGTTTAGTTATTTTTTACATTTTAGTGCCTAGAAGTCGCTTTTTTTTAGTTTTTATGCATTGAACATAAGAGGGGGATCAGACCACAGTCCACCACGATGGCCAAGTGCAGGTGGGCGGACTTCACATGTCTTTCGTAAACTTGCTAGGTTCTCTCAGACATAATCCTCATAATGTTTTCCTTCACCGTAAGACAAATGGTAATCATTTCTTTGTTCGCACATGAAAATATCAGAGATGCGAAACCCGGGATTTGAACCCACTTTACTCAATTTTCCAAGCGAGTGCGTTACCAATCGGCTACCACTGCTTTACATAGTCAGTGTCACAATGTTACTCATAATGGAATTAAAACAAGCTGTTTATCTACACATAAAGTCGCGTTGCACAACTAGTTTGCATTAAATATTTAACATTTCATCTTTCAGCTTTCATTCACAATATTTACTTAAAACACATTCGTTTTGACGTCACAAAGAAGGTTTCTCCAATTTATTTACAGTCAAATACAAAGGAAAATATGGCTGGAGTGTCTGGTATATATCAAATCAATTATACTTTGTTTTTTAAATCAAGTATAAGTTATAGCGTGAGTCTGTTCAGAGATATAAAAGATACAGAAAGGCGCTACTGAGATAATATATCTTCTACATGCAGCGTAGAGATGGTAAATATCAAGAACAAAATAAAAGGATTTTATTGTTTTTCTTCAAATGGCAACGCACGCCGGTAAAACAATAAAAGTTATTATCAAAATAAAAAATAGTTTATAGCACTCGACGTTGACGGTAATATAGTTATCTAGTTACCTATTTGGGAAAGAGAATCGGATCAACAGTTTCAGAGATTACCCCCTACAAACAAAGTTTACCTCTTTATTATATTAGTGTAGATAATGAGCTATATAAATAAAAACGATAAAAAAAATATTCAATTGATATAAAAGACAGCGCGTACGCCGTGGTCCCGAAATTATTGCAGAATAATAATGAAAGAACAACTAAACTACCATACAACTTATTTTGAACTCAAATTATAAGAATTTAAGGTTTCTTATTTTTGTTTGTGTTTTTATTGCAGTTACTTGTACTTTTTATTTTTGTCTTAAGCATTAAGTAAAGGCACTAGAAGTACAATGTACAATATGCATCGACATACATTTGTAATCGCTTAGTGAGAGGCTTTCTGTGTGTTAATTGATATAGTCACAGCACAGTCTACGGAAATTACCTATTATGCATCAAAAATGAGAAATACTTTCAACCACAATTACTTGTACGTCCGCTGATATCCTTAAACTTGACTTTCTCATTGGTTCAGTGTATAGCATATACGACTACATAATATGACAAGCCCCTAGGTTCGATTCATAGGTTATGCAAAAATAACTTCTTCTTCTATCTCGAATTCCTCATTAGGATTCCTCATTCAGGAGTTGAAAAATTGTCTGTTTTATACTCCAGTAAAGTTAAGAGAAAAGCCGATGATTCTACATCTGATCTCTCTCCAGTCCCATGGGATTACCGTTCCCCTCAAGTATTACAGTTCAAGAAATGAAGTTGAACCCTAAGTTCACGCTATGCGCGGTTATGCACTATAATATGAAAAAAAAAACTACAAGATATTTTTTAGATATCCACTCACCCATAAATGCCTTGTTTAGACTTTAAACAACTTATATCTTAATATAATAAAAGGCTACAAGCGTTTTATATAGAAATAATAGACCAAAATGTTTTTTTTTATTATTGAAAAAAAAAGGAAATAAATGAAACAATATTAATAAATTAATTTATTTATTATTCATTTTTGTCTAAAACAAAATTGTTACAAAATGTTTGTCTAAAAACTGTTTACAAATCCTCTTTTAAAATTAAACGTAGAGCTTTTTTCGAGTAGTCAAAGTTTTTTTTGTAATATTCAAACAGCTTTAGCCGAAGATGATATGACGTGTACTCCCTGATCATGTATATAATTTTCTGGCTGAAATTTCTTGAAGTACCATCCAAAACTCTTTCGGGTAAAAGTTCTATTAAAAGTTGGTGATGAAGGAAGAGAATCTCCCATAGGAGATAGAGTCGATGAGTCTTCCTGAGACAAAGATATATTCGTGGGACTCATGGATAAGTTTGTTGGAGTAGATAGAAGATTTTCTGACTTAACGTCCTCTTCAAATTCCTTTAAACGACTCGCACTGCAAAGAGGTGTTTCGACTTGCTCTACTGTGTTTAAGTTGTCTATATCCACGGTATAAGCTTCTTCTTTTTTGGAGTATCTGAAAGATAAAAGGTTATAATATAATTTTAACTGTCTGTTGAATGTGTTAACCGACTTCAAAAAGAAGGAGGTTCTCAATTCGTTTTTTTTTTGGTATATTTGTTAAGCGATTATTCCGCCAATAATGAATTATATTTTATGATTATTTTTGTTCGATAAGTCAGGCTTTGGAGGTGGTCCAATATAAATTTTATCAAAATTAATTCAGCGCTTTTTGAAAAACTCAACAAAAACAAAAATATATACACAGATGACGTTATGGTTTATGGTTCTCTTCATTTAATTATTATATTTATGACTGGTATATTTATTTATATTACAGTATTAGCTCCGATCTTTGAAATTAGTTTTTTAAGGTGTAAACATTTCAAATAAGTTTACAAATATAGCTTTTATATTGTTTTAATACCGTCAGATTTTAAATAGTGTTTTTAAAGCAACATTTACTGCAGTAAAATAAATATATCACAATATTTGTTTTAATAAAGCGTCACAAAGAATTCAACTATGCTATAGTAAAATATTTATACAAATACATATTATAAAGCTAAAAAGACTGTTGTTGTTTTTTTTTTGTTTCTTTGTTTGCTTAAAGCGTAAATCTCTTTAACCACCAGTGCGATTCCAAACAATCTTTTTTATTTTATAGCCTACCTAAGACTAACATAATACCTAGTTTAACATAACATTTTTTTTAATATTTACTTCAAAACGTTTTTGAATCTGTATCCCCAAATGATTTCTTTTGACAGATATGAGGTCCTGCTCTGTGTCACTGTCCCCATGTTTTTAGACGACCCTGTCAAGCAGACTACGATTTCAAATCTGAAAGATAATAAACAAAATGTGATTCTGAGTCTGGTGAAAAAGGATTCGATACATTATTCCCTACTTTAACATTTTGAGTGGGTATGATTTTGATTTCTAATTTTTACTTTTGACTTCCGCTTTTAAGGAGGAAAGAGAATAATGACGGCACGACCGATCGGACTTTGAACCCGTGAATTCAGTAAAAAACAGATATTAGGATTAGTTCGTCACACTACTGTTATATTGATCACATTCTGTACTGTTTTATTATTCTCTATTGAGATTTTCTTCATTAACACATTTCTGTAAAAAAGAGTTCGCTTAAACTATAATTTATTTGTTCTGCTAGTTGTCTATAAAAGATTAACCTAGTTTGTGATGAAATATTAAACAGTTACGCGGTAATTAGCAAAATATTACAAAACTAGCGATTTTTGAAATTGACATAACTTTTTTATTTATGAACCGATTGAAATAAGTGAAGCTCACCCTATAAACAATACATTAGTGAAAACCACACCTAAATCGGTTAATCTGTTTCTGAGATTAGCGCGCACAAGCGCACAGACAGACAAAGATTCTAAAAATCATTGTTTTGGGTTCTCTTGCCCCCCATTAATAGCTTTTCTCAAATATCTTCCTACATAATCCTGTATTGAACAGACATCGATTAGTTACACTTTTATTATATGTGAAGATGAAAGCCGTACCTATAATCCATCATGTCTTGAGCCGAAAAGTCATAGAGTGGGCTCGCAGCATCTATGACGTGGACCACAGTGATGGGCCATAAAAGGAAAGCCCGAGCTTCCTTCAGTTGAAGCTGGTGTATGTAGTTTTGTACTACCTCACCTTCTAAAGTCCTAGATTATTAAAAGTATGCGTTATTATACATGTTTTTAATGTAGTTAAAGAGTAAGGTAAGAATAATTTTAATAAATTCTAACTTATAATTTCAGACTTTCATAATAAGAAAGTCAATGGACCTTTTCTGTAAGTAATATTGTCAGTTTTGTTGTCGTTGAAATATTTTCCTTTAACAATCGGCCACTTGATTTTTTATGAAATTAATAAGTAGGCCTTTATTTATAGTTGCTAATAAATTTACTCTCATATTAATTCAGTAAAATGTATCCTATATGTTGACTCGGATAACCAGCTATCGTTATACCAAATTTCATCAAAATCTGTCTAGTGGTTTTCTCCTGATGCGATCACAGACAGACAAAAATTCGAAAGACTATAGACTATAGTCTCTGTATCGATAGTAATGACTATTTCAATAAGATTTTCCAATAAATATTTAATGTACAGATTCAACTCAGTCGGAATTTTATTATACATGTGTAGATAAGAAGGAGATTAATGTATAGACCTTTATTTATGGTTCCTAAGAAGTTTACTCTCATATTATATACGTGAACATACAGAATTAATGTTACATATAAAACTACAAAACTATCTAAAATCTAAATTAATCATACTTACAAGAGAATTAGTATCAGTAAAATGGCATACCGTATAGGTTTTAGCATATACGCAGTGATGGAACTTCCGATTATATGCAGGTTTAAGTGATCCCATACTCGAAACTGAAGGCACAACTCTCCATCGCGGAGACATACCTGATAAACCGCCATAATTTTCATATTCAAATTTATTTTTACAAAAAAAAAGTTAAAAAAGGCAAAGTTAGGGAGATAAGTAGCTTGAAGGTTACTCGGAAGAACCATTTCTTTCTTGGTTAGGTTAGGTCAGAACACTGACCACAACGAACCCTCCCCCCAACGTGCGTTTACCTCGTTATGGTGGAGGGGGCTCAGTAGTGTCCGGCAATCCAGCCGGGCACTACTGAGCCCTTACTATTTTAAATTTCATCGTAAATAAAAATAAGTATCTGATGATACTTCAATTTCTAAATTCTAAAGAACCCCACTGTAGAGGCACAGCCTACCCATTAAGGGTACATAGGTATAGCGCTAAAAAATCTCAAATTATTCACGATACTATAAAACTGCAAAACTAGTTCATAATGGCAGCCCCCGACGGATATGCTTGAGCTTATCTCGCGTTACATTTATTTTTTAAGTCGGGGGTTTTTAAATTATTTCATCCTTATTCAATTACTTTTTATCCGTCGTGGTTTTTTCAAGATTTTTAATTTCGCTTTTTATTAAATTAATAACCAAACTATAGCTTATGATCGTGTACCTAGAAATCATAAATCTATCGGCCCCTATTGGGTTTTACTGAAATTTTTAAAATATTTCTCCTTAAAGACTATCATTATTGGATTTTACAGTAATTGCTTATGGCAATGAAAAATTTAACTTGATAAGGCTCTTTGTACTGTATTTGTATTTGTCGTAGTGTCATATTTCCCTACTTTACCAGATGTTTACCATGAGATTCGATTACCATTCCATTCGACCATTCGATTACCATGAGACGTACTTTTGTAAAGAAAACAGCAACATAAAATGAATAAGAATATATATTTTTTTTGTGGAAAATCACTAAAATCTTTAAAATTTATTTAGCGATTACTTTGAAATTTTGACGTAAATACATAAGTGTAAACATACGACAAGAGGGCATACAAGACAATAACTAAAGTTAAAGCTGTAAATTGTAGTCAATATCTACTTAGCTGATTGAAATATACTTTCCACTAATATTATTCATTCATTTTACCTATTCTATTGTATATATCAATCCTAAAAATCTCAACCAAAATTATTTGGTTTGTATTAAACTCCAAATTATCTCATAAACACATTTTTTAAAACATTTGATTCTAGATACTTACAGTGGCTTTCTTACTGAAACCAACGGATGATACGTGCCTGTTAGGTCTCACCAACTTCGTGAAGAGTAAACTGGTCAGTCCCCCAGAGAGCGCTGTACCTGCCACGATCTGTCATCAATATATAAATACATATCAAAAGACTTGGAAATATATATACTAAGCTCATAAAATATTTACAATTCAAGGATTTTAAATACTTTGATACAAACCAAAGTGCATACAAACACTATGGCATTGAAATACTTGAACATAGACGCACACAAAGTGACATTACTTTGTTACAAGCAATTTCAACTGGCAGAATTGATTGTCCTGATTTGCTGTCAAATATATCACTACTTGTCCCAAAATTAAGAACGCGACATACCGCTATATTATACGAACTACCAAAAAAAACACTCTCTTAAAAAAAATACTTAATGTCCTCACATACCCATAATCTATACGAGTATAAATAGGTGTACATAACTATAAATATGTCCGTAACTACCATAGACTCATACCGTTACACATACCACACATACACGCATAAACTCACACATACACATACACACACACGCGCGCATGCACACGCACACGCACACGCGCACACGCACACGTACACGCGCACACGCACACGCACACGCGCACACACTCACAAAGATGTAACACATTATGTTTGATGTGCATATCATTAGCATGAGCAATTTAATTTATTCATACTTTTTTTCTTTTTCTTTTTTCAATATATGAGTACTCTGTTGTCTAATACATATACTATTATATCTAATAGAGTAATCTAATTTTGACCACATTTATTAATAACTTTGTGCTCAAACTGTATTTCAACAATTTTGTAACGCTGTAAGATTACCAATAAATAAATAAATTAATAAAAAACTTTAAAAAACCGTTTTTTTAAACTATTGCATAGCTTCTATCGCGGGCCTTGAGCGTGGGGACCGAATCCAGAAATTCCGTAACGAAAAAACCTGACACCCCCCACTCCGACCGGCACAGCGGTGATACTTTTTAGTTTTTCCATCTATCGATAAATACCAGAACTTTTAATGACTTTTTGAAATATCACGCTTGTCTCTTTAGTTCAGCAACCCGCCTTTAGGTGGCATTGGTTGTATTGGAAAACTACCGTAATCAGCTGTTTGTGAAAAAGTACATATATAGGTGTATAGGTATTTATCATCTATGTACAACAGTGAATATCTGTACTCGTATAATTTGTGTACAAAGTGTTTTAAATATGAATAAACAAAGTGCATTTATTAATGAAGAAAGTCAAGGAAAAAAAATACCGCATTAATAAAATAAATAAATAATTATAATTGCATAAGTTGATAAAAAATGCTATGCAATAGCTTTACCGCGGCAGTCTCCGAGTGCCACATTTAATTTTTTAGTTTTTATTTGTCCATTTTTAGTGTAGACGTAATAAGCGGGTAATTTGTTAGAAGAAAGTTTATTAATAACATGTTCGATTAAGCAATTTAATTGATGAAAACTTTTTAACAAAAAAATAAAAACAGACTTCAAAAAAAACACTAATAAGTAAAAAATAACTGATTGGTACTTTTCATTTACTATACCTACATACCTAATTAAATATTTTCGAAGTCGGTGCCAGCCATACAAAGCAAAGCACACCGACTTCGATTTTAATAAAATATTCGCTTAAACCGTTTGAGTTACTTTGATGTCAAATTTTATTCGAAGGCTTAAAAACTAAAGTTTGCTTTTATTAGTAACACTAAAAATTTTGACTCTAAAATCCGATTCTAACGTGCTAGGCTAGTCAAATCAAACAAAATAAGCCCAAACTCAAAGTATCTACTATTAGCCGTTGAAGAGTTACACCTATCCACCTTCTGGCCTTACCATCAGATCAGGTCAACGATACCGAAACACTGCACTATCAACGAAAATAGACACACTTGCAAAGTTTCAAGTCAATATGACAATTAGAAGTAGGATAAATTCATCATTATCCATTTTTCCACCCTTAGGAGTGGTATTTTTTTTTTATTTAAATGGGGCCAATCTGGACGTATACATTTTCAAACAAAACAAAAATTGTCTAAATCGGTAAATAAATGACGGAGTTCTGAGGTAACAAACATAAAAAAAAACATACAGCCGAATTGAGAACCTTCTTCTTTTTGAGGAAGTCGGTTGAAAAAATAATTTATTTGTTGATTTAAAAAAAACCGCTTGACCGATTTCGATAAAATTTATATGGGAAGTATACCCTTTGAAACAAAAAAAAATTCCAAATCGGTTCAGGCGTCTTCGAGTAATCGGTGAACATACATAAAAAAAAAAGATTCCAACGAATTGAAAACCTCCTCCTTCTTGGAAGTCTTGAAGGAATCTAAGTACGTGTACCGTGCTATCAATATTAGAAAGGTAAAATTAAAAATCTATTACTTGTAAATGATTATTGTTCCTCATAGTTTTCTGTACATTAAAATGTATGGAAGTATTAGCTATTAATAAAATGTTTGGAATTATAGCTAATACTTGTAGGTTGTTTAAAAAATACTGTAACTTTTACATAAGAGCAACCGTTGTATTTCTTGCCGATTTTTTTCAGCGTAACAGATTTCCATGGACTGACTACACTGAATTCAAACTAAGTTTACTGTACTATAATAATCTTTTATAAAATATACTAGCGACTTACCCTCACTTCGCTCGGATTTGCCCCTAACGTTTTAACGGTTAGTATGGAATAGATAAGCTATATATTATGTACACATATGTATACTTATGTATGATGAGTTTTATATTGCATATTTGAGAAATGATTGATTCCCCATACAAACTTCCACCCCTCACCCTTTTTCATCGCTTATTAAACTACTATCACTAAAAACTACTAAAAACCAGAGCCTATAACTATCTTCATTCTAATTTTCATTTAAATCGGTTCAACTGATTAAGCGTGAAAAGGTATCAGAAGACAAAGTTTCGTATTTTTAATATTAATGTGGATAATATTTTATAAATCGGGATGTTGATCTACATTAATGCAAACATATACGAGTAAAAGCTAATATTGACCTTACCTCTATTACCATAATAATAATTGCTTCAGGACACTCTTCATTTGGATATCTGACACCGTAGCCAATGGTCATCTATGAAAAAAGTATTTTTATCATGTATCTTTTATTATTATTCTATTAAATCTATAAGTTATACATAAAAGAAAAAAATGAATTTGTTAATTTACAAAAACTTGGCCGCACAGCCACTGGGCGAAATATGTATAAACCTGAATAAAATTCCATAATTGAGAAAAAAGAACATTATGTAAATATTACTTTTATCTTTATCTCAAAACTTGCTCACAATTACTAATGTATGGACCAACAATTGTCGTATGGGGACCAACACCTTGAGAGAATTTCGTGTATGTAAGAAACTAACTAGCTCTTAAAAGAAGCGAATCTACCCGCGCCGTGATGGGTATTCTATCCCCCTCGTATTTAGAGCGAAAGGACAAAAAAAGCTGAAATATCTATATTATAATTACTATCATGTCTTACCTGAGTTTCAACGGACATCATAAGTAGCCCAGCAAAAGAGGATGTTCCAGTAATACAGTGTTCTTTCCCATCGCCGATGTCATCTTGATAAGAAGACGCCACCGCGTACCAAATACCAGCGAATATGAACCAAAAGATAAAATGAGCGCAAACCATCGTCAAGATTAAGTAACGCCATTTGCTGTTTATCTGAAATAATATAAGTAAATAATCACTTTTTATATACAAAAGTAAACCATCCTCGAAATCCCTTTAGAAATAATTTGAAGTCCTTAAAGATTCTTAAATATTTGAAGAATTTGTATGCAACTAACCTAAAAGAAGGCTATAATATATGGACAGACGTGATAAAATTATTATAAGGGTTCGGCTTTTGCCTTTATGTTACGGAGCCCTAAAAAAAGGTTATAAAAATTATTTTACCATTGACAAGATTAGATAAAATTAAAAAATTGCGTTGACAATGAGTTTATTATTTATTGATTTATCCTTTCCCACGAAGCAATTAAGTATGTCCCGATAGTAGCATAGGGCACCTTTTATCCCGATTTGTAAAATAATTTTCTCAACATATTATACTACCTCGTTGGGAATGTAAGCTTCTAGGTCTTTACATATACCTACCACGGTATTTACAATATCCCGCATATACTTTATGGATTTAGCAGGTATATTGCTTCGCACTGGCACGTTCTCTGCTCCACACTTATTGACTACTCTTCGAGAACGAATGGGACGTCCATGTTGACGCCTGGAAATAAATCAAAATGGTATTGAAAACAATAGCTATTCCAATTATAATTCTATAGTAAATTATAAACGAAATCACGTAAAAATTGATTTATTTGTTGACGTAAAATGTGTGTTGGAAATATTTTTTCCACGTGACAAATTAGCAGTGACCTACAAAACTGAAACTATATTTCACAGGTTTGTTTGTAAGCGTAATCTAGAATGATATTAATATTAGCTTTAAGATAAATTACTTCCTAGGGAACTGTTTTAATAATTTTGGCAGTTGTAAAAGGTGCCTATTCTGGGATCAAGTTCCGGATTGGGCAAAAAAGAACAATTGTTTTTTTTTTATGAAATGCTTAGTTGTGTCACGGTAATATTACATACAGTATTCCATCTTCATACAAACGGTTAGAAATCGAGTTATACCTACGCGCGTCGCGTTCGGTATACACTCGGTAGATAACCGTGCGGGGCTGCCAGATCGTATAATTGGATACGAAAATTGTATAAGGTGGTTATGTTATGTAACTTTTATAATTTGATACAAAAATAAACATTTTATTCCTCCCGTAACTTCGCTAATGTCAAACAAAAAAGTATCGAGACATCGTATGTTTTAAAAATAAAAATTAATTAATTAAATTAAAAATAAAAATTAAAGTATTTTTAATTAAATTTTTTATCCGAATACGGATTCTTTATACTATTAAATTTAACAATAAAGCTTTTCGTACGTCTCAGTTGAGCCGCAAATATTTTTAAATTTCAAATTTATAAGGGTCACATACCACCCTTATAAATTTGAGATTTTTTAATTAAATCTACTAATAATAGTTTTTAAATAAAAAATATAATATTTAATAATAAGATGAAATTAAAATACTGGCCGGCGGGCAATCGGGCAGCCCTGTCGCGTGGGTACGTGCCGCTCGGCTGTAGGTAATTATTTCAAGGGCAGGCCCGAGTTGCAATACTGTATGCATTACATTACCGTGGTTGTGTTTTGGAGTTCATATATTAGTGATGCATTGAAGGGAGGCCCATGCCCAGCAATGGGATGTTAAAAAGGGCTGAATACAACATGTTTTGGAGACAGTATCCCCCTATATTAGACATACAATACAAAAATAATTATGCATTTATTTTATCGTATAGTTTGCGTCGTAGTAATTATTATATTATGTATGTGTATCAATAGGTACTATTATAAATCAATACCATTTATCGCGTTTAAATAAGATGAGTAAGCTTTTTAAGCCTTTAAATAATCCGATTCCTTACGGTATGATATTTGTATCAAGGAAACCTTGTAAAATGTAAATGTAAATGTAAAGTGGACTCGTTTTCCGCACTTAGACTCTCTTTTGGTCCGTTGTGCGTGCGAATCCTGGCTATATTAGCCAGCCGAGCTCCGCCCAGAAGCGCAGAAGTTTCCTGGGAACTTCACAGGCTTCGCGGAGCGACCTCACTGGTCCGAGGATTTCTTCACGTTGAGAACTTACCGTTACGCATTCCAGGATTACGTGGGCAACTGATTCTTCAGCGCCGAGACACCCTTTGCACAGAGGGGTGTCCGTTGCGCCGATGTTATATAGGTGTTTGTTCAAGGGACAGTGGCCCGTTATCGTCCCTATCATTATTTTGAGATTTGTTCTATTGAGGTTTAGTAAGCGTTTTGTAAGTCGTGGGTTTACTGCAGGCAGATCTTGATTGTCTGCAGTCTGCAGTTTGTGACCATCTGTTGTTTTGTAATATCGTGGATCTTTGGCGGATCCAGGTGCGAATCTGTGCAAAGGGTATGGGAAGAAGCGGGTGTGGGCCAGTCACTTCTAGTTTTGACCCCCTCTTTGCGAGTTCGTCAGCTGCATCGTTGCCAAGTGAACCACTGTGTGCCCTGATCCATTGAAGGGTGACCTGATTTGTTGTTGATATCAAGTCCAGGGCATTGTGACATTCACTTATTAGTTTGTTGTTGGTTTGTTTATTATTTAGCGCCTGCAGAACTGCTGCACTGTCGGAGAGTATTTTTATATTGTAGTTGTTTACTCCATGACTGTGCACGGTTCTTGCGGCTTCTGTTATGGCAACACATTCGCATTGGAAAATCGAGCTGTGTATGCCTAATGGTATTTGTATTTTAATGTTGAGATCAAGGGAAAATACACCGGCTCCTGAGCCTTCACGTGTCTTTGAGCCATCAGTATAAATCCGTAGCTCATTGGCAAGTGAGTGGTCTTGTTCCTTTTCTCTCATAGTTATTTTATATCTTTTGTTAAATATATATTTATTGTGTGTTCTGTCACACGGGGCAGCAATAAGTGGTTCGTGTCCTATTTCTCTATCCAGTATGGATGTGTGTGGACTATGGTGGTTTTTACCCCATAGACCTAAATGCATCAGTCTTATAGCAGCCATGGTCGCTTCTTGCTGTATGAATAGGTCCAGGGGTGTTGTCTGGAGCGCAACCTCTATTGCTGCTGTGGGAGATGTTTTCATGGATCCACTGGTAGCAGACAGTGCCAGCCTTTGAAAGCGTGCTAGTTTGGTGATTGTAGTCCGGAGTTCCGTTCTAGTCCACCAAACCAGAGCCCCATAGGTTAGCATTGGTCTTATTACGGCAGTGTATAACCACATCGTTATTTTCGGCGAAAGGCCCCATTTGTTGCCTAGCATCTTTTTACATTTATAAAAGGCAATAGTGGATTTGTTTAGTTTGTAGTCAAGGTGCTTATTCCAGAGCAGTTTGCTGTCTAGAATTACACCCAAGTATTTGACTGCATCCTTAAGTTTTAGTTCTGTGTTGAAGAGTTTCGGGAGTCTGTAAGGTCCGGGTACTCTTCGGTTGGTAAACATGATTAATTCGGTTTTTAAGGGATTGACAGAGAGTTCGTGTTTACGACACCAGTTCTCTGTTATTTTGAAGACTTTCCTCATTAGATCGCATAAGGTGCTTTCAAAATTCCCTGATATTACAATGGCTATATCGTCAGCATACCCCACCGTATAAAGGCTGTTGGTGTTTAGCTCTGTTATGAGTTCGTTAACAACAAGGTTCCACAGCAGTGGAGACAGAACTCCGCCCTGTGGACAGCGCCTACTTACGATGCCACGCGTCGTGGTGTTAACAGTAAACTGTATAGCCCGTTGTTTTAACATGTTATTTATCCATTCTATCAGTGTTGGGTCTACCCTATTCGCGTGCAGAGCTCTACTGATGCTAGAGAAGTTCGTTTTATCGAAAGCTCCCTCTATGTCTATAAAGGCACCTAGGGTTGTTTGCTTTAGATTCAACGAGCCACCTATGCGAGAGACTACACTATGGAGTGCTGATTCAGTTAATTTTCCTGTGCTATATGCATGTTGGTTTGGATGTAATGGGTTGGAAGTGGATAACTGACTTCTAATCTCTCTATCCCCTAGTCTCTCCAGTGTCTTTAGAAAGAACGAGGTGAGACTAATAGGTCTAAAGGATTTAGCCAGGGTGTAATCCTCCCTGCCCGGTTTGGGTATGAAAATTATTTTTACTTCTCTCCACTTCAGCGGTATATAGCGTTGTGCTATACAGGCTTGGAACAGCGTCACCAGGTAATCTGCTACGATGTTCAAACCCCATTTTAGCAGCCCTGGGAAGATTCCATCGAGACCTGCAGCTTTGAAAGGGAGGAAGGTGTTTATAGCCCATATTATTTTCTCTTTGTTAACAATATTTTTAGCTGCGTTCCAGTCTAGACTGCTGGTAAATCTTTCTGCATATGGCTTCCATAATTGTGTATTCGCTATTTGGCAGCCAGGAAAGTGGGTTGTTAAGAGCAGTTCGCTGGTTTCCGCGTCGGTTTTGGTATATGAGTTATCTGGTTTTTTGAGGCAGCCAATTGAGTGGTTTGCCTCTTTGGAGAGGCATGCCTTTACTCTGAATGCCTGGTTATTGTTTTCTATGCTGGAGCAGAAAAGTCTCCAGCATTTTTGCCTCCTGAGGCGTATAAGTTTCTTATAATGTTTCCTGGCTACTGTATAGGCGTCCCAGTCGACTTGCGTGCGGCTGTTCTTCGCCCTGTTAAACAGCTTCCTGACTTTCCGGCGGTGTCTTTCCAGTTCGGGACACCACCAGTGTTGTTTCTCTCCCCATCGTGGTATGGTGAGAGGACAGGACTGCTCGTAGCTCTCTAGGAGTAGTGACGTAAGACTCTCCACGTATTTGTCTATGTCAGTTACACTAAGGGTTTTTGTTGTTGTGAGCCGTTTTTCTATCTCAGAACTGATCAACCTAATGAACTTAGATTGATCTGTCCTTTGAGGTATTCTTCTCGGTGTTGGTTTAGGTAAGTTCATGTCGATGGTGAAACGAATCCATCTGTGGTCCGAACAGGAAAGTTCATTGGACACATGCCAGTTATGGATGTATTGTGACACTTCTGTCGTTGCCATCGTCAGGTCAGAAACCTTTATGATTGTTCTATGGTTTTGCCTGTCACGTCCTTTCCTCAAAGAGGATATTAGAGGATATTAATTTCAATTAGTCACAACCTATATATATAAAACATAATCGCTGTTTTATCTGTCTGTTTGTGCCCCTAACTCTTATAAACTACGCAACGTACTTTGATACATACGATTTTCTTTATCATTTACAGTTATTTATCCTTTCGGAAGGTTTATGTGAAAACATGCGTAATATTAAATTAAAAAAAGATGTTTCGTAATTAAGGCATTTGGTCTGAGCAAAGAGAGCGGGTCGTATTAATCCATATCTACATATACTAATATCATACACTACCGGTCGGGTACTATACGCTCGGGTTCGCCTCTAGAAAAACCCACGGGAACCGTACATTTTTCCGGGATTAAAAAAGCTAGCCTATGTGTTATTCTTGACGTATGAGCTTTATTATTATTGTAAAGTTTCATTAAAATCCATTTAGTATTTTTTTCGTGAAAGAGTAAGAAACATCCATACATCCATACATCCAGACATCCACACATCTTCACAAACTTTCCCAGTTATTCGTAGGGTGTGAAAGTGTGTTTATTTGTTTATTACTTCTTTCTCATCGAAATAGAGTGACGGGTTGGTGTGTTTTTTATATGGAGATAGTTGAAGGGCTGGAGGCATAGGCATAGGCTACTTTTTACCTTGGGAGATTATCTCATTCCCACGGGAAAACACGCTGTAATATAACCACGCAACTCCTATGTATATATGTATTCAGCACTTTTTTTTAACGTCCCACTGCTGGGCACGGGCCTCCCTTGAGATGTATATATACATATATAATAAATTATATAGTTTATCTATTCCATACTAACCGTTAAAACGTATCGCTAGTTATTTATAAATGCAAAAGACAACTATAACAAGATCGTGGTAGTTCAGATATGAAGTGATTAAATCAGTGAATATTTACGAAAATCTTCTATTTTCGACTTTATATTAAATCCACAAAAACATCTACCTACTTAATTTGACCATGTCTGTAATATAAAAGGTGTATTCTGAAATCTAAATATTACACGCTACTAAAATATTGTATTTCAAATCCAAAATTTTCCTACCAAAGGCAAATACTGCTCCATTCCTTTCGTTATTTATCATTGTTTGAGATAACGCAAATAACGTTTCATGAAAATATGTCATATTTGGCTAATTTATCTTATCAAAATACGCGATAAAAATGATTTATCGAATATAATATGTAGCTTATATTCGATGGATTTGCCAAAATAACATTGAAAAATAATAATTTTTCACTCAACTTTGTTTTGAACAATTTATTTATTTATCTTTTACATCTAGGTGGATCATTCCCAACATGATTATTACTTGTCTCACGGTGAAGGGAAACATCTTGAGGAAACCTGCATGTCTGAGAGAACCTAACAAGTTTTCGAAAGACATGTGAAGTCCGCTAACCCGCACTTGGCCAGCGTGGTGTACTATAGCCTGATCCCCCTGGTGTTGAAGGGAGGCCCGTACCCAGCAGTAGAACGTTAAATAGGGCTGAATACGAAGCGGATATATTACGTAGTTACTAGACATTTTTCGCATCGTTGTCTGTATGACTAATATTCTCATTACATTTTTAGATAAGGCTTTACATAGCCAAGAGGAAATTATTATAATAACCCTACGAAAACTTATCACTAGCACATACAGTGCTATGAGATACCCTAACTTTAAGAATTATATAAAAAGTTGGCGCGGCCAAAATTCAATATATCAAAATTACCTCACTTATCACCTTAAAATTGATTGTTTTATCCTCAAGGGCGAAATTTTCCTTGAAATTTACTTTAAGTAGGGCAGATTTTTTTCTTGAAATTCCAATTTCCTTTAAGGGTAACATATTTATAAAAAAAAAACATAGGAATTCGTTTACGATTGGCCAATATCATACAAATACAAAAACATGCAACCATATTACGAATTTGTACCTTTCCGTTCTGAACTGAATCAAAATTAGGTACTATAAGACCAATAAAATAAGTGCTTAGTACAATCGGATTTGAATTGACAATATGAGGGCGGTATGAATGTTAAAAATTATTGTTAAAAGTGCAGTGCAAATGCGTGCAGTCATGGGACAAGCTCTTTTTGCCTTTTTTCTATGGAATCCTAAAAGGATGAACTAAAATGGTCGTCATATTATATCTTATATTTTTACACATAGTTTTTGATATAATACAAAATTTATTTTTAGTACATAGGTACTATAAATTTTATCTTTAAATGTTAACATTAACGGTAAGGTCGTGCCGTAAAGAAATATGCCAAGGTGTGACAGTACGACTGTATCCGCTACTTAAACTTTATTTTTACTTTTCAGGGAAATAAACATTAACATTTTCGGAAATCGTAAACGTTATCGAAATGCTTACTTTAATTGATACAAAAGAATTAAGATTAGTTTACTCCGTTTTCACTAAAAAAACATTTAACTCTAAAAATAACTGAGGTAAAATTTTGCTTTAATGTTACTCCATCACTGAAATCTATATCCTATACCTACATATAATAAAATTGTAACTTAGCCGAATCTGTACATTACATATTTTTTTGAAAATCTTATGTAATGTACAGTAATGTAAGAGTATACTTAGTATACTCTTACATTACTGTACATTACATTTATAGTATTTGTTTTATTTCTATCAGTGCATGAATAAAAAAGTTATGTCAATTTAAACAATCACCTAGGAAGGAACCTGAGTAAAACGAAGTTGAGTCGCTAGTTATTAGTAATAAAATTAACAAAGCATATTAATTAATAGAAATCACATTAGTATTATAAATATTATTAAACTTTATGATGTGTATTGCTTCTTCGTGTTCTTGAAAGATCAATTTTATATATGTTTCTAGCGACTTAACCTCGCTTCGCTAGATACGTTTTAATTTTATTGAGCGGAACCCTATTCTTTTTCAAAAATGAAAAGTAACCTTAGTTACTCCTTATAACATCAGCTATCTGCCAGTTACATTCCGATCAAAATCTGTGTCGGTTCCTTTTCGGAGATTAGCTGGACAAACAGGCAGATAGACAGACAGACAGAGAAAAAAAATTAAAGTTGTGTTTTTCTTAAAAGTACCATATAAAATTTCATATGCATTTAGTATAAAGCTGATACTTTGACATTACAAACAGACACTTCAGTTATATTTATCTGTATAGATTATCAAATTGATGTTAATTTAAAAGTTAAACTTACCTAGATGGCCTAGTTTTCTTCCGCCTCCTAGTATATGGTGTAGAGTATCTAATGGGCGATGAAAGGCTTGTATCATTTTCATTATAAATACTATCAGCATTCTCTATAGTGTCATACAAATCTGTAGACACAACAGACCCCACTAGAGGTTGAGTGGAAGCATCTGAAATATTCCTTTTCTCAGAAGTCTTCGGACTTTCAGTTTCAACATCTATCGTCATAACAAGTCCATTGTCTGTGTATTCATCTTCACTGGAATACTGACTGTATCCAGCTTGGATAATGTTGTTAGAGCCAGCATTAAAATTTTCATTTGTAACTATATAGGGAAAAGCTATTTCTCTTCCTTCAACGTACGTTTGTGAAATTCTGTTATGTTTTTTTATTTCTTCATTCGTATATACTTCTGTGTTGACGATTCTTGGTATTTCTATAGACAATCTCTCAGACCAATTTCCAATCGCTTCTGAATAGCTTAAAGATCTTTCTAAAGCTCTACTTTTACTGCCCCTTCTTTCACCATCATGATTTGGTCCACTCATATTACTTTATTTTAAAATAATAGTCTAATGTTCCATAAACACACTTATTATAATGTCTTTGTTTATAGACCATATATCTTCATCAAAAGCTTTACCGACACTTGAATATTATCACAACACTACAATTATTTATTATTTCATTGTATATTTTATCATTTCTTCTAAAGTAACTGCGTACTTGTAAAATAACTATTTTAATACAAATTTTAAAACAGGTTTCACAAATTTCATATGAATATTTTGTAAGCGTTACTTCACAACTAAGTCAAGTTATCTATTGTGTAGATAAACACCTTTATCCTAACAGATAAGAATATTTGTTGATAGATACCTTTCGATCAATACCCGTGGCCTATACGTTAATACCATATTTACTTATTTTCCTTGGTTATATCTGTACCTATACCTAAGTCTGTTTTTTATACATGCTATTACCTATGTTTTTGTCTATATCAGCTTTAGTAAAAAGGGAAATGAAATTAATTTAATTTTTCTTGATAAGCTAGCTCTGAACCAGATTTTCTTCATTTCATTTTTTGCAATATTTTACTTCTGCGATTTTTTTTTGATTGGGGTTTATTTGATGTATCGGAAAAGAATTCTATTTCTATGCTATTCTGCGGTATGTTTATTTTTATAATTTTTGATCATTACTAAAAAAAATCAGTTAACAGATGTGTGACAGTAAATGTTATTTCGGATCTTAGCTTAATATACTGAATTACATACACTAAATTAGATACAGAAATAAAGAAACTTATGGTTTCGTTTACTTTGAGATAGTTCAATAAATTATATATAGATTTGTTTGATTTGGAAGGGAGATGAGTATTTTTAATTGTAAAAAAAAAGAATACATTTTTATATTAACAAATATATTTGGCATTTTACATAGTTTTAAAACAGTTCAAAACAATTCGATATCATTGTTACAATATGTTACATTCATTATGCTATAATTTTGATTACAAAAGACTGTGTAGTGCTATGCTGATAGCTTCTTTATAATATTTTTAAACATACAACATTTTTTATATATATATGATAAAAAAGATAATTAATCCTATTGTTATTTCCGGTTGACCTCATTTTTGTGCTGAAATGTTATAGTATATTCCCATTGGCAAGAATATACTTATGAATATTCTTTTCGACTTACCCTCGCTTCGCTCGGGTTCTTCCCTAGGTTGATTCCCCATACAAACTTTCACCTCCGTTTTCACCCCCTTAAGTGATGATTTCCTTTCCGTAAGTAGTGATTTATAGGGATAAAAAGTATTCTATGTCCTTCCCCAGAGTTGTAAGCTATTTTCTTACCAAATTTCATCTAAATCGGTTTAGTAGATTCAGAGATTACCCCCTACAACGTCACAAACTCACAAACTTTAACTCTTCATAATATTAGTATAGATATAGGCTACTAAAAATCTAAATATTTTATAATATGCTGTGATTGTTTTCATCTGTTTTTATTCTTAAAAAATAAAGTTAATGGTAGATGTTGCTAGCTTCAAAAAAATTATAAAAAAAAGGTTAAGGTAACATTTGGATATTCATTTTTATTTCTTAAGGTTAGTATAGATTTCTCACAGATGAGAAATATTGTACCGCAGTAAAAAGTATCCTAAATGTTGACCCGGTTAACCAGCTATCATCATACCAAATTTCATCAAAATCAGTTCAGTGGTTTTCTCATGATGCGTTCCCAGACAGACAGACAAAAAATCTAAAAACTATACATTAGGCCTCTGTATTGACATTTCAATAAGGTTTTCCCAAAAAAAAAATTTACAGATTCGACTCAGATTTATTATATGAGTATAACAAGCAATTTTACGAGTAATCTATTTTATTATGAGTATTAATTCTTCCTTTCTTTTCTTCTAAAGGACGATGTTCTACCGATCTGGAACTTTGACACTTTGTCACTGAAGCTACCAGGGCTGCCCGGAGGAGCGAACTTCTCTATCGGAGTACTTGAAGTGCTAAAAAAGATGAAACTTTTCAAAATATACACACATGGATTTGATTGTAAAAGATTATTTTTTCTCTATGAATACGGACTGCTTTAAAATATCACAAATTTCAAAAGAAATATTTCATTATTTTTCAAACCGAATCTTATGCATTTATGCACGAAGTGTAGGACTCACTGGCAAAGCCAGTACTACCCACTAAAACCCAACAAGACCTTCCCCCGCCTTAATGGGGCGTCGCAGGATCGCTTACGCATTCAACTACGACGCCCCGACGGCAGGTCTGCCGAAGCAGACCACAATGACCATGGGGTTGCTCCAAGGTCTACTCTGCTATCAGAGAAGTACCAGGAGCAACCCGCATGGTACACCGCCCTACAAAGCGGGCCACCTCCCTGTGCGTTTCTTGGCTTCGCGCCCGGCTGTATTGCCAGGCACCTTTCACCACGACAAGGTGAACGCACGTTGGGGGGGAAACCGAATCTAACTCAAGACGAACTAACTTAAAAAATGATGTTATAATATTTATTTTTTAACATAAATAATTAAAATATCCAGCTACTCGTATACCTGTAGAGTTCATAAGCGCTACAAAATGGTGTGTGAACGGGCTCGATGGTGTCTAACTTTGAATGGTCGATTACATACTTTTGTTTATGAGTGTCATATCTGAAACATATAAAATAAGATTTTTATATACATTACAAAATAATACTTTCTTAGATTTACGCGAATATTTGACATTTTAAATAAAACTATCTTTTCGGATTTTGTCGCGGATTTATTTGTATTTTTGTTTCCCGACGTTTCGAATGCTTTACAGCATCCATGGTCACGGGAGAGACGGAGGTGTTACATGTCTTAAAGATATAGTTGTTACAGACAGCCTACCCACAATTAACAAAATGAAAATTGCACCAATTACATTACAATATTTTAACTTTAAATATTTTTATAATTTTAATTATAGTTGAATATGGAAAATTATTTATTTAATTTTTGCTTTTATGTTTATAATTATTACAATTTTAAAATATTAATTAGTAATCTATATTTAGTGTTGCCATTATTATATTTATAACCATAAGAAAATATAAAATATAAAATATAGTATTAATTATTTAAGCCACAATTGATCTGTGTAATTTGAAAAAGTTAAGATTAATTAAAAATTATAATTTTAATTTAAATTTGCTATTATTTAAAAAACAAATTATTAAGCAACACATTACTACATACATTTACAAATGAAAAAGTGAAAAAATATTATTAATCAGAAATGCTATCATTTTGATCTACACAGTAAGAACTTACTACATCTACCTGTCTGTTATGTTTAGATTTATTATTAGATTTTATTATATTAATAACAGGATCCCATGACGATGGTAGTACCCAGCCATCTTCCCGATTGAAATTAGGATGTTTTTTAATTTCTATGGCTTCTCGAATCATTCTAGGGCGATATAGGTTTTCTTTCGCCAGGATTTGAGGTCTATCGAAGCGAATATAATGGCTTGGGCGGTCCTGACTGTGTTTGCAGACAGCAGATGTTGTATTGCGACGGTGCTTCACATCAGCTATGTGTTCTTTGACCCGGGTTCTAATGGATCTCTTTGTTTGTCCGATGTAAGAGAGCCCACAATCACAATCAAGCTTGTAAACTCCTGCATCTTGTAGAGGGATGTGGCACTTGACAGGTGGTAGAAACTGACTAATTTTCTTTGGCGGCTTGAAGTAAGTTTTAATTGAAGCTCGCTTTAGAATGTAGCCAATCTTGTCAGTGACGCCTCTCATGTACGGTAGGACTGCAGGGACGCGCTCGACTGTGGCTGGTTTCACTCGGTCCCTGTGACGTAGGCGCGGCACTTGCAGCTTGTTGTCTCGCAGAACTTGCTTGACATGTTGCAGCTCTCCGGCCAGGTGTTGCTCGTCACAGATCCCGCGTGCCCTCTGAAACAAAGATTTTCCCACGGTAGCTAACTGTGAAGGGGGGTGGTGAGATTCACCATTCAAGTACCTATCAGTATGGGTCTTCTTTCGATACACAGTATGACTCAAGGTGTTATCTGGGTTACGTATGACTAATACATCTAAGAAAGCTAAAGAATTATTAGACTCCAATTCCATTGTAAATTGTATTTTAGGGTTTATGGAGTTAAGATGTTCTAAGAATACAGATATTTTATCAGATGGTAATATTGTGAAAGTGTCATCTACATACCGCTTGTAGAAACGAGGGGTTACAGGTGATGTGTTTAGGGCGGTCTCCTCGAAGGCCTCCATGAAGATGTCAGCTACAACGGGAGAGACCGGCGAACCCATGGCCACTCCATCCACTTGCTTGTAGAATTCATCATTCCACAATAGATAGCCAGATGTAAGGCAGTGTTTCAAAAGTTCAGTGTATTCTTCTTGCATACTATTATCCCGTAGCTTTCTTGATACTATTTTGACACAGTCCTCTACTGGTAGACTGGTGAATAGAGACTGTACATCAAAACTGACCATAGTTTCATTGTCCATGAGTTGTAGGTGTTTTATCTCATTGACAAAATGGTATGAGTCCCTTGTAAACGCTGATGTTTGTCCTCTGAGTGTTGAGAGTACTTTCGCTACTAGTTGGGCCAATTTATAAGTCGGTGTGTCGATTTGACTCACAATTGGACGTAGCGGAGCGTTAGATTTGTGTATCTTTGGAAGTCCATACAGTTTAGGCGGCTTTGCACAAGATGGAATAAGATTTTTGACATCAAGATTCAATGCATCGGAGTGTTTCTTAATAAGCTTTTTAGTATTATTTAACACAGTGGTGGTTGGGTCTGTTTTGACCTTTTTATATGTACTTTCATCCGACAAAAGTTGTTTAATTTTCTCATTGTAATCTGATGTATCCATCACGACGGTGGCATTTCCCTTGTCTGCGCGTAGTATGATAATGTCTGACCTGCTGCGTAAGTTCTTCAACGCTAAATACTGTTGTTTGTTGAGATTAGGTTTGGGCCTTGAGCTACGACGACCGGTACGTAGAACAAACGTCCCTTAATATAAAGACAGTATTGACACTAAGTGATTTCAATGATTGCATTGAAACTTTAAATAAGCGCAAAACATCTAAATTTAACCAATGCAAAAACAAACATATATTAAAATACCAAAAATTAGTCGAGAAATATAACATCAAAAAGAAAACCAAAAACAATAACGGAACGCGCCCGTCTACCACAGTTTCAAATTCGTGCGTACGTCAAGCAGTTGTCAATCTGTCAAAACAAACATTGGACGAATCTACTATTCAAGTACTAAGTAAAGGCTTAAATTTTGCTGTTACGCCGACACGCATCCCTTATGAGAATATTATTTGTGCAGTTGAAGATGCTCTGGCCAAAAATACTATGAAATCTGAGGATATGGAGGCCATACGTCAAGATGTTTCATCTTTGTTACGTCGTAGCTCAAGGCCCAAACCTAATCTCAACAAACAACAGTATTTAGCGTTGAAGAACTTACGCAGCAGGTCAGACATTATCATACTACGCGCAGACAAGGGAAATGCCACCGTCGTGATGGATACATCAGATTACAATGAGAAAATTAAACAACTTTTGTCGGATGAAAGTACATATAAAAAGGTCAAAACAGACCCAACCACCACTGTGTTAAATAATACTAAAAAGCTTATTAAGAAACACTCCGATGCATTGAATCTTGATGTCAAAAATCTTATTCCATCTTGTGCAAAGCCGCCTAAACTGTATGGACTTCCAAAGATACACAAATCTAACGCTCCGCTACGTCCAATTGTGAGTCAAATCGACACACCGACTTATAAATTGGCCCAACTAGTAGCGAAAGTACTCTCAACACTCAGAGGACAAACATCAGCGTTTACAAGGGACTCATACCATTTTGTCAATGAGATAAAACACCTACAACTCATGGACAATGAAACTATGGTCAGTTTTGATGTACAGTCTCTATTCACCAGTCTACCAGTAGAGGACTGTGTCAAAATAGTATCAAGAAAGCTACGGGATAATAGTATGCAAGAAGAATACACTGAACTTTTGAAACACTGCCTTACATCTGGCTATCTATTGTGGAATGATGAATTCTACAAGCAAGTGGATGGAGTGGCCATGGGTTCGCCGGTCTCTCCCGTTGTAGCTGACATCTTCATGGAGGCCTTCGAGGAGACCGCCCTAAACACATCACCTGTAACCCCTCGTTTCTACAAGCGGTATGTAGATGACACTTTCACAATATTACCATCTGATAAAATATCTGTATTCTTAGAACATCTTAACTCCATAAACCCTAAAATACAATTTACAATGGAATTGGAGTCTAATAATTCTTTAGCTTTCTTAGATGTATTAGTCATACGTAACCCAGATAACACCTTGAGTCATACTGTGTATCGAAAGAAGACCCATACTGATAGGTACTTGAATGGTGAATCTCACCACCCCCCTTCACAGTTAGCTACCGTGGGAAAATCTTTGTTTCAGAGGGCACGCGGGATCTGTGACGAGCAACACCTGGCCGGAGAGCTGCAACATGTCAAGCAAGTTCTGCGAGACAACAAGCTGCAAGTGCCGCGCCTACGTCACAGGGACCGAGTGAAACCAGCCACAGTCGAGCGCGTCCCTGCAGTCCTACCGTACATGAGAGGCGTCACTGACAAGATTGGCTACATTCTAAAGCGAGCTTCAATTAAAACTTACTTCAAGCCGCCAAAGAAAATTAGTCAGTTTCTACCACCTGTCAAGTGCCACATCCCTCTACAAGATGCAGGAGTTTACAAGCTTGATTGTGATTGTGGGCTCTCTTACATCGGACAAACAAAGAGATCCATTAGAACCCGGGTCAAAGAACACATAGCTGATGTGAAGCACCGTCGCAATACAACATCTGCTGTCTGCAAACACAGTCAGGACCGCCCAAGCCATTATATTCGCTTCGATAGACCTCAAATCCTGGCGAAAGAAAACCTATATCGCCCTAGAATGATTCGAGAAGCCATAGAAATTAAAAAACATCCTAATTTCAATCGGGAAGATGGCTGGGTACTACCATCGTCATGGGATCCTGTTATTAATATAATAAAATCTAATAATAAATCTAAACATAACAGACAGGTAGATGTAGTAAGTTCTTACTGTGTAGATCAAAATGATAGCATTTCTGATTAATAATATTTTTTCACTTTTTCATTTGTAAATGTATGTAGTAATGTGTTGCTTAATAATTTGTTTTTTAAATAATAGCAAATTTAAATTAAAATTATAATTTTTAATTAATCTTAACTTTTTCAAATTACACAGATCAATTGTGGCTTAAATAATTAATACTATATTTTATATTTTATATTTTCTTATGGTTATAAATATAATAATGGCAACACTAAATATAGATTACTAATTAATATTTTAAAATTGTAATAATTATAAACATAAAAGCAAAAATTAAATAAATAATTTTCCATATTCAACTATAATTAAAATTATAAAAATATTTAAAGTTAAAATATTGTAATGTAATTGGTGCAATTTTCATTTTGTTAATTGTGGGTAGGCTGTCTGTAACAACTATATCTTTAAGACATGTAACACCTCAGTCTCTCCCGTGACCATGGATGCTGTAAAGCATTCGAAACGTCGGGAAACAAAAATACAAATTAATCCGCGACAAAATCCGAAAAGATAGTTTTATTTAAAACATTACAAAATAAATGAAATATTTTGTAATTTTAAATTTCAAATTTGCATATTATTTGCATGCGTAACAACGAGCCCACATTACTAGCAAACCATCGAAAACACTTCGCAAATGTAGTGTAACTAGTGCAACGGACTAAAATATCCTATGGTAGTACTCCGACCCATAAATTCTGAAAATTTCAATGAAATACCTAATAATAAAAAAAAGTAATTAAATGCCTTGGTGGTCTAGTGGTTAGCATATAGGTACGGCTGCAGATCTGGAGGGTCTGGAGTTGGATCAAGTTTAGTTATCTCCTGCGCAATTGGCTAGCCTCAGTAAGACTGGCCACCGTGGCCGAAAAAGTCGGGACGAATTAATCGATTAGTTGCTTCGTGAACGTAGGAGAAAGCAACAAACTAATAAATACACATTGATATTTATAATATTAGGGCCCATAATTGCTGCTAAAACCACCGATCAGAAATTAACCTAGGGTTCATGTCATATAAATTATACATTGTACTGCAAACTTAATACTAGTAGTTTAAACTACGTAAATATTAAGGTAATTTGTAATTGCCATAATGCCATGATGCCACGGCCCTGAAAGTGACATGACGCCGGTCAAATTTTTTTGTGTAATTTCATTTTGATCGCAAAAGTTAGACGTGTTAATTACATGTGTCAGCAGTATTATACATAATACTAGCGGACCCGACAGACGTTGTCCTGTCTACAATGATTACAAAACTTTTTTTTAATTTGATCGCAGCGCTAACTGTCGGGACAGACTAAAATTAAAATTCGAATATTATTTAAAATTTGACACTGCGATGGTAGCGCCGTCTGTCGGGTCCAATGTAAAACATTCCAAAATCAACAACTACTAATAAATTAAAAATTAATTAAAAAAACATTGTCCAGCGGACAAAATTGTGAATCTAAACCATTCCCAGATCCCCTTGAACACACACAAAAAATTTCCATTGTCCAGTCGTTTGAGAGAAGTTCAGTGACATACACACTCACTGAAGAATTATATATATAAAGATGTATATTATTGATTCCCCATACAAACTTTCATCCCCATTTTCACCCTCTTAAGGAATGATTTCCGGGATAAAATTACTTATCCTATGTCCTTTCCAGGATCTCAAACTATCTTCTTACGAAATTTCATCTAAATTGGTCCAGTAGATCCAGAGATTACCCCCTACAACGTCACAAATTCAGAAACTCACAAACTCTACCTCTTTATAATATTAGTATAGATGTTTGGCTTAGTTTGTAGTGACCCTACTTGCTGTGGCCATAGATCGCGGTTTCGAGTCCCGCTGGGGGCATTCATTTGTTTGATGAGCACGAATGTTTGTACTCCAGTTATGTGTGTTTATATTTATAATATGAGTATGTACTTAAAAATATATGTATATGTGTAGTGTATGAAGCCATGAAACTAGATGGTGCTGCGTGTTAATATGCCAATATATTTATTATTACTATTTATTTATAATAAACCTTGTGACGCTTCTGATATAGCGTTTAGTTTAAAATTTGGTTAACTTTTGGACAGTGAGGTCGTATAAAGGCATTTGAGAAATGGCATTTCTTCTTAAGTAAGAATACTAGTTTGTTTGTTCCGACCGTTTTCGGTCTTGGCGACCACTTCAACCCCTAGTTGGCCCGGCGCTGATGCGCGCGAAGGTGGCTAATGTAGCCGATCTTCTTAGTAAGCCCACGTGCACACCAGGCGCACGTGAGTTTACCATCAACATAATTATACTGAATGGCTGCAGGTGGTCGGGCCTTTAAGTCATCGCGCTTAGCATCGAGGTCAGTTTTGCGCTGACCCTCGAAGACGCGAACCTGCCTCAGAACAAGGCTACACCATTCAGGGTGCTGTGCCGCCAAACCTTCCCACTTTGAGGGTTCAATGTTGGATCTTTTCATATGCCGCTTCAGAACATCTTTATATCTGAGGAGTTGGCCGCCTGGTTTTCGCTTACCCTCCTGCAGTTCTGAATAAAAGATGCGCTTCGCCACTCGATCCTCCGACATTCGCGAGACGTGTCCGCACCACCGAAGCTGGCAACGCATTAAGTATGTCTCAATGCCACCGACATTGGCTCGACGCAGAACTTCGGTATTTCGCACTCGATCAGACTAGCTGATCTTCATGATACTGCGTAGGCATTTAAGATGGAACCTGTCTAGTGTGCAAATGTGGTGACGGTACACGCACTACGCCTCAGAGGAATAAAGAAGGTTTGGCAGCACTATCGCCATGTAGACAGATACCTTAGTGGCAAGTTTTAAGTCGTGTGAGCGGAAGACCTTGGAACATAGTTTTCCGAATACTGCTGCAGCAGCACCGATCCTGCTATTGATCTCAGCATCAAGGTCACACTTAGATGTTATAGTGCTCCCCAGATAACAGAACTTAACAACTTGCTGAAGCACATCCTCATCAAACTTTATTGACAATGTCTCATGACCATGGATGTCTGTGGACATCACCTCCGTCTTTTTGACACTAATCTTTAGGCCAAATTTGCAGCAAGCCTGATGAAAACACGACATCAGCTGCTGAAGTCCATCTGGGGTTTCCGCTAAAAAGCAAAGGTCATCGGCATACATGATCTCTGTGATCATGGCGTAAGACACTTTGGTACAAGCTTTCAATCTGGCCAAATTGAAAAGTCTACCGTTTGTGCGAAAACGGATGCGGACACCTTCAACCGAAGTTTGCAGAACTTCCCGGACTACTACTGCAAAGTACAACGCGAACAGCGTGGGTGCTAAAACACACCCTTGTTTTACCCCACAGGTAACGGGGAAAAACTGACTGTTCACCGTCTAGAGCGACGCAGCACAGCATATCGTCGTGCAGGAGTCTTAAAAGTCTCACAAACTTGTCCAAGCACCCCAGCTTTCGCAGCACTAGCCAGAGGGCTTCCCGAGGCACACTATCGAAAGCTTTTTCCAAGTCGACAAAGCAGAGGTATAGATGACGACCTTGCTCTCTGCATTTTTCTTGCAGTTGCCGAACGGAAAAGATCGCCTGGCATGTGCCTCGGTCAGGACGGAAGCCAAACTGGGTCTCTGGTAGAATCCTTTCAGACAGACCCTGAGGCGGTTTAAAAGAACTCTGGCAAAGACCTTACCGGGGGCCGACAAAAGAGAAATACCTCGATGGGAATCGCAAAGGGAACGGTCACCTTTGTTTTTATAGAGGGCAATTATGCTAGATACTTTGAAAGTATCCGGGACTTTCTCCTCTTCCCACATACGAACAAAGTGCTCCCACACCAACGTATGCAATTCCTTACCGCCATATTTCAGCAACTCTCCCGGTCAATACCAACCGCCCGATTGTTCTGTTGCTGTCTGATGGCAGTAACAACTTCATCTCGTGACAACGGCTTGCCTAGCTTGGTAGCAAGAGGAAGTTGAGTCAATAAGCCGATATGACGTAGATCGGCTGATCGATCTACATTGAGCAATGTATTGAAGTGTTCTGCCCGACGATTAAGTACGTCCTCCTTACTTGTCAAGAGACGCTCACCGTCGGAAGACTTAAGAGGCACTCTGACTCTATAGGAAGTACCAATCAGTTTACGAATCTCGCAATAAAACTCCCTAAGCTGGTTTGAGTCTACAAGCCACTGTATGTGACAAGCTTTGTCCTGCCACCACTTGTCTTTGACTTGACGAGACAGCTTACGCAGTTCCTGGTCACTTGTTTTGATCGCAGCAATGTCCAAACCTCGCCGTCCATACTGTCGCAAGAGCTCTCGGTGTTTGCTGATTGCTGTCGTGAGGACCTCATTATTATCATCATACCAATCTCCCCTATGTCGGTCTTTTAGGCCCAGGGTGGGAATAGCGGCCAAAACAGATGAGAACATAAGGTCCCCCAGTCAGCATCGACATTTGCGGCCTCTTTGGAAACTGGCAACAGCTTTCCAGTCAAGGCGTTGACAAGATTCTGCCTTACCTCAAGATCTTTCAGCCTATCCACGTTTATGAAAGAAGGCTTTTTTGTTATGGATCGACGAGGACGACGCAGGTGGAGTCGCAGCTTAGGAACAACTAGCCTGTGGTCAGTCCAACAATGGGCACCACGCATAACGCGGGTGATTTGGACCTGACTAATGTCTCTTTGTCTTACGACAGCATAGTCGATAAGATGCCAGTGTTTAGACCGCGGGTGCATCCACGTAGTCTTGTGCTTAGCTGGAAGTCTAAACAAAGTGTTCGTAACCGAAAGTTGGTATTGAGCACAAAGACTCAGTAGCAACTGACCATTATGGTTCATGTTGCCAACTCTTCATCATATAGTCTTGTCCAACTCTGGCATTAAAGTTGCCCAAGAGTAGTATTTGTTCTTGGGGGCGAATGCTGTCTAGACAGTGGGAAAGTTCTTCATAGAACCTGTCCTTGATGTCATCAGACTTGTGTAGGTGCAGACACTGATGATATTAAGATAATTGTCTTTGTCCAGGTGAAGGCGCAATGTGGTAACGCGGTCTGAGATATGCAAGGGGTACTCCCCGAGTCGCTTGGCTAGATGGTTTTTGATGGCAAAACCAACTCCTGAACGTCTTGGTTCGGACGCTGCGGTACCTTTCCAAAAGAAAGTGTAACCGCCGCCATCTTCTATCAACTCCCCTTCGTCAGCAAGATGTGTTTCGCTGAGAGCAGCCACATACACGTTATAACGACGAAGTTCCCGCGCTACTATGGCAGTTTTGCGTTCAGGGCAAGCATTGCCATCTTGGTCAAGCAGTGTCCTCACGTTCCACGCACCAAACGTCGTGACAGATGTTTGCATGTTATTTTTATTTTTTAGTTTTCGACCACGTATAAGGGGATGCGATGGCAGCCGCGGTTACTACCACCTTTCGAATGGGAATGAACAATTTTTAGGGCACCTTTTCTAGCCCCCTCCTCGGCTGAGCGAGGAAAGCAGTGTCTCCCTAAATAGGGCTGCTTTGTCATCCCAGGTGCTGCCGAATTCACACTGTCATTCCCAATTGCAGTGCAAAAGCGACCACGGTGTAATACAACACCCCTGGGGCCGCCTATGTGCAGGACTCGGACAAAGTCCGATTTGCATCACCAACCGATTTGCATAACCAGACCTCTCTACCTTGTCCTATCGCCATAGGACTTTTTATCCTCGGAGTCCAGTATTCGGAAGCGGTCAAATGCGCAGGAGATATTTAGGTGCACAAGCGTACGCGCAGATAGTTAGTCAGTTTATTATATTATTAACTAGTAGAACCCGCGGCTTCCCTCACGCTAAAACTCCAAAAAAAATCTAAAAAAATATAGTATATTTGGTTTCATACAAACTTTCAGCCCCTTTAATTATTTTATCCCATTTTACTCCCTTACGGGATGAATTTCGAAAAATACTAAAACACATTTATTTAATTGTATTGTAGAGCATTAATACCAAGTTTCAAGTAATTCTGATCATAAATATTTTTTGGGTTCTATTACAACGTCTTTTCCCGTGGGAATGTCACTCTGTTTCGATGTGAAAGATGAACAAACAAAAAAACAAACAAACACACTTTCACATTTATAATATTAAAAGTGTGGATTTAAAGATTACTTAACGACTGGTGGGAATCGATGGCCCCAAACGACTTCTTTTGGCAAATATGACGTTTGACTCTGCGTGAACGTGCCCATCGATGCTGACGCACCCTTCAAGCTTATGGTTACTTCATAACTGAAAGTGATATTTAATTATTTTTTTACCATTGTAATTAATTTTTTGTACTGTTTTTTATAATTAGTTTAGTGTTTCTCTAAATGTTTACCCACATTTTATTTTTCACGTTTTAATATGTAGGTATATAAATGAAATGAGCAAGCTGTGGTCTCTAATAAATGAAGAAGCACTCATATTGTACTTTATAAATTTTACTTCTTATGTGTAGTGTGTACCTTTTGTTGGAGATCCTTAACAAAATAAAATAAAAAAGATAGATATGTTCTAAATGTACAGCTAGTATCGATTTTCTCATAATTTTTACCATTCAAACTTCCATTTTGTTGATGTTTTAAATTAGATTATTTTTAAATCAAAAGATGCTACTTTAAAATCAATTGAAAAGTATGTTTTAAATATTTAAATTCACATATTATATGTAATTCAGGCCTTTTTAACGTCCCACTGCTGGGCACGGGCCTCCTTTCAGTGCGAAGGGAATCAGGTCATAGTCCACCACACTGGCTAAGTGGGGGTTGGCGGACTTCACATGACTTTCGAAAACTTGCTAGGTAGGCTCACAGACATGCAGGTTTTCTCACGATGTTTTCCTTCACCGTTAAGACAATTTATATATATATATATATATATATATATATATATATATATATATATATATATATATATATATATAATCAAAATCAAAATACATAGAATCAATATTATCAAGGGTATAAAATACAAACTACATAATATTAATTTATCTCACCTACATTCACCAATGGTTTTTGGTGTGAGTCTATAAAACGGGCTTGCTGCGTTTATTTCATGAACTAACGTGACCGGCCATAGTAAAAACTGTCGTTGCTGTAGTGGAAGCGATTGTGCGTAGTAACGTATTACTTCACCTTCTTTTGTTCTGAAAAATAGATATGTCTCCGTTTAAAAATAAAGCTATAGCATAGATCACATAATACTATAGTAAAAACTTTTTTAGTGTTTATACCAATAGTTTAGTATGTGAGAGTTAAAATCTCTCGCTGAGTTTCTTTCGCCAGTTCTTCTCAGGCCTGAGGTTTATTTCATAAATAGTAGTAGTAATAAAAAATCATAATAATTTAATGCTGAATGAAATATTTTAATTTTGAATTTAAATTATGTTTTTTCAAGTATTTTGTGTGTTTTCTTCATTGACATTCGATATATGGCTACATTCAGCTTAGTAGGGGCTAATAAGTCTCTTTTTAATATATTATGTATTAAAATTAAGTGATTTAGTTACAGACAGTATGAACAACTAAGTTGAAAAAAACAGATTAATATGCTTTCGAGTTTATAATATTACTAAATAATAATTATAATACTTTTTTATTCATATCTATAATATTTAGAAACGTTCTTCTAAAACTAGGCAAAGAGCACAAAGCAAACGCACATAATTTGATATTACGTCAGCCTGTAATCGGCGTAACTATTAATCGTCATTCATCTTGTTTAATTAGAGCTGTAATTCCGATTGCCAAGGTTACTCCTATTACATCGATCACGTCATAGTTTGATAACGTCGATAAAAGTCGTCGATTATATACAGAGTATTAGAATCTTGTTGGTATGAGCAGGCTCGACTGGAGAAGTCCCTACTAATATTCAAATTATGAAAATATTTATATCTATACTATATATAATAAAGTTCTAACTGATTTGAATTCGTACATTGAATATTTTTTGGAAATCCGAATCTATAGTTTTTAGAATTTTTGTGTGTCTGTCTGCCTAGCTGTGTCTGCCTGTTTGTCTGTCTGAGAACGCATCACGAGAAAACCCCTAGACAGATTTTGATGATATTTGGTGTGATGATAGCTGGTTATCTGGATCAACATATAGGATACTTTTTACTGCGGAAAAATAACTCATCTCTGAAAAATCTATATTAAACGTTTATACTTTAGACTTTTACAAGCACTTTTGAATTGTCACTTTTACATTTTAAATTTAAATTAAATGTCAGTATATATTATAGTCTGTCAGGAATCTACCAACGACTCAGAAGGCAGTTACACTGAGAAGAGCCGGCGACAAACTCAACCGTTGTTTTTTATATATAATTTACAATATTGCAATACAATTATGTTCTTTCCTGCGTTAGTATCAACTAATAGTAATTCCAAACATTTGCATCAGAAAAGTATTCCGTGACGAAATAATATGCTTTGCTCAATAAAACTTCAAGTTTGGAAAGAAAAAACCACAATCGTAAGAAGAACTGGCGATTAGAATTGATATTGAAATAGTCTGGAGGCGATAACATTATTCCCAAAGTATGAACTGATCTTATATAGCGTAGTAGAATCTTCTTAATTAAATAATTCGAATCGATCGGGGATGTATATGTCTGTTACTCCTTCACGTGGAAACGGCTGAACAGATTTGGATAGAACTTGGTACACAAATAGACTATACCTTAAAGCAATATATAAGCTACTGTTTTGTACTTATTTTTCCGTATATAATAACATTTTAATATATAACATTAAACTAACCTGTGAGTATTTATGAAATGTGCCGTAAATTCAGAGCTTATGATATGGTCATAGTTGAGGTCCCACGCTCGGATTATAAGACACAACTTCCCATCTCGCATGCAGATCTAAATATTATATGTGTTTAGTTTATTTTCTAACTCATACTACGTGTATGTGGTATTTATTTTTATTAAAAAATTTATATACACGGTGTCACAAGACCGTGTATCCAATAACATTGTAAAAGAGTTATTGTTTATAAAACTATTGAAATAGGTATAAATCAAAATACAAAGCGCGCAGTCGCTGTCATGACATGTTTGTTGTAAAGCATTTGTAACGATGAAAAATTATAGATCAAAATAAAATAAAATAAAAATATATTCTAAAAAGAGTTTAGTAAATTACTATTTTTGTAAATTTTATTAAGTTTAAATATATGATAATGTTTAAATATATTGAACTTACTACGGCTTTCTTACTGAAGCCAACGCCATATCGAGACATTTTTTCAGGTCGAGTCAACTTCGCATACACCACACACGTCAATACTCCTGATAGACCGGTGCCCAGTATTAACTACATATGAAAAAATACAAATATATTTTAGAAAACTCTTTCGGGTAGTTTTATTTTTAATTTAAAGAACCCGATTTTTTCTGAATATTTTCTTAACCAACTTTAAAGGACCAGTGTTTCCAATTTTAGAAATGAAATCGATAATAACACTCGTTTCGAGTCCTGTCTTTAATAGTGAACATTATAGAATACACATACATACATATATTACGTCAATTTATTAAATATTTCACGTATCCCGTACCCATTTAAATTAAAATAGCAAAGTTATCTGTTAATATTTTGCTAAGAAACTTTTTACAGGAGCAAAATAAAACATTTCAATACAACTTGTTTTAAGTCAAACAAACCCACAGCTTTTTATTTCAAGCATAGTGTACACCTAAAAATTGATTTATTTATCGTTACAGAAAGATAATACTGTTGAATTAATTGAATATATCACCTGCATGATGAATAAAAATATAGACTCAGGACACTCCTCGTCTATTGCTCGATCTCCGAACCCAATCGTTGTCTGGAATTAAATAAAATGTTTCTATCCATACTAATATTATAATTGTCAAAGTAACTCTGTCTGTTACCTTTTCACGCTTAAACCACTGAAGAAACTATTTTAAAAAAATACTATCAGTAGAGCCTTTAAGCTGATGTATGTATTTTTGTATAATTTTAGTATCTGATAAGTACAATCTTATTGTATGTTTCACTAATAAATAAATAAATAAATATATTATGAACTAGCATTGCCCGCGGCTCCGCCCGCGTTCAGATGACCAAAAAACAAATTTTTAGGTTTTACATATTAGTATACTCTTACATTGCAGTTTTTGAATTTTTTCTCAGAAATGAGATATTTTCCCGCGGTAACAAGTACCCTATATGTTGACCCGGATAACCAGCTATCACCATACCAAATTTCATCAAAATCGCTCTAGTGGTTTTTCTGTGATGCTGTAACACACAGACGGTGACAGACATATATACAAACAAAAATTCTAAAAACTATAGATTCGGCCTCTGCATCGATAATAATGTTTGATTCCATAAGATTTTCCAAACAATATTTAATGTACAGATTCGACTCAGAATTTCATTATATGTATAAATAAAATTAGGCAAGAACATAAATTGCATCCTTGCAATCCACGGGCAAAACAAGTAATTAATAAATGTTAATAGACATGCAAAATTACTAGTTTTATTCAAATACTAGCGACTCACCCTCGCTCCGCTCGGGTTTCTCCCTTGTTACGTTTTAAAGTTTAGATATTTCTCAGAGATTAGCAGTAAAAAGTATCCTATACCCGGATAAAAAGCTCTCATCGTACCAAATTTCATCAAAATCTGTCCAGTGGTTTTCCCGTGATTCGGTGACAGACAGACAGACAAAAATTCTAAAAACTATAGATTCGGCCTCTGTATCGACAATAATGACTATTTCAATGAGATTTTCCAATGTACGGATTCGGCTTAGTTACAATTTCATTATAATATGTATAGATATAGTCATATTTTTCACGGCCATATAATTAAAGCAGCAACAAAATGTATGGCAATAAGATACCGAACGAAGCGAGGGTAAGTACTAAGTATGCTGTATAGATTGAAATATGCAAACCACGTGTATTGCATCCCGCATCATAAAGGCGTCTATCTGTCAGGCAATTACTGGCTTTGTGCTTAACTTCATAAGAACGGATAGCGCTTTATTACCCAATTACTGTAATCTATACACGTTCTTACCAACACGTTTACCTGTCATACTCTTATCAGTCAATTTCAATTTTACACATACAGTTTTTTTTACTAACAAACAAAAAAAAATTAAAGTTTAAAGCTGTTTGTGATATTGTAACTCTCAAAACTTTGAAAGGCAGTGGCAGCCCAGTAGTGACACGCTCGCTTGGGAAACCAAGTGAAGCGGGTTCAAATCCCGGGTTTCTAACCTTTGATATTTTACTGTGTAAATTATTTTCAACATGATTACCACTTGTCTTTCGGTGCGGGAAAACATCAGGAGGAAACCTACATGTTTGAGAGAACTTAGCAAGTTTTCCAAAGATATATGAAGTCCACCAGGCACCAACCCGCACTCGGCCAACGTGGTGGACTATGGCCTGATCCGTATTAAAAAGGCCCGTACCCAACAGTAGGACGCTAAAAACAGTTCAATACAACTCTCAAAAGTAAACATCAATCACCCACAGACATAAGATTCTACATCTCATAATAGTTTTATTGTAATGAACGTCTTTTAGTTTGTAATACATTATACTTAATATGTATATTCATATAACTAATATTATTAAAAATTAAAAAACCGCGTATGTGTATACTTACATATATATGCACGCAAGAAGTTATACTTCTTTGGCGTAACAGAACAAAAATAGCTAAAGATTTCATCTCGTATGTCACAACTCTGTTTGTAAAAGGAATGCAGCTAACTTCATTAGCACATGTGCACGCGCATAGTAAAAATTTTACTCTCATATTTTTTTCCAAACGTCTCAAATGAAATGAAATAAACTTTATTCAATTAGACTTATTACAAGTACTTTTGTAATAAGCCTAATTGAATAAAGTAAAGTAAGTATCAAAAGAAGTATAACTTCAATAAATAATAACACTGAACTGTTTTCAACAGACTTCCTCAAGAAGGAGGAGGTTCTCTATAATTTTTTATGTTTGTTACCTCAGAACTCCGTCATTTATTAAGTTATTTGGACAATTTTTGTTTTGTTTAAAAGTGTATACTTCCAGATTGGTCTCATTTAAATTTCAAAAAAAAATACCACCCCTAAGGGTGGAAAAATAGCTAATGATGAATTTAACGTACTTCTAATTGTCATATTGACTTGAAACTTTGCATGTGTTTCTACTTCCGTTGATAGTACAGTGGTTCGGTATTGTTGACCTGATCTGATGGCAAGGCCAGAAGGTGGATAGGTGGAACTCTTCAACGGCTAATAGATACTTTGAGTTTGGGCTTATTTTGTTTGATTTGACAAGCCTAACACGTTAGAATTCTTACTTTGCTTACACTAAAAAGGGAAAAATAAAAACTAAAAAAAAAACAAACTTCAAACAATGCTTTTGTTTGAAGTCGGTTTTTATTTTTTTTTTTTTAAAAGTTTTTATATCTTTCCCTATATATAAATATGTTTCCAAAATTATAATGTTGATAATACTAAAGCTTATCAATAGCTACTAAACAAAAAATAAGAAAATTGGTTGACAAACAAAGGAGAAAAGGTACTGAACTGCTTTGTCTTTGCATATTTATATATAGATATATATTTGTGAATATTAATATAAATTACTTTTAGGAGAAAAGGCAAAACAAGGAAATGATTAATCCAAATAACAAATTGTACATAATATGGAAATTAAACGATTCGTTAGTTGAATTGAAATCGATTGGGCAAATAATAATGAATAAATTGGGCGGTTCTTTTTGATCTCTTCAATAACTGAATTATGAAGGAAATTGTAGAGTTTATTGCATTATTGGTTTTATTAAGACTAGTTAGTGCTGGCTGTAGTGGTAGCCCAGTTATAGTGATATCGCGTTCACTTGGTAAAACAAGGGAAGTGGGTTCACATCTTGGGTCTCGCACCTATAATATTACCTACTATGTGCGAAATATTTAAAGTAATTCTAACTAAACTAACTTAAATATTTTTTGGAAAATCTTATTGAAATAGTCATTATTACCGATACAGAGGCCGAATCTATAGTTTTTAGAATTTTTGTCTGTCTGTCTGTCTGTTACCGCATCACGAGAAAACTACTGGACAGATTTTGATGAAATTTGCTATGAAGGTAGCTGATTATCCGAGTCAACATATAGGATACTTTTTACTGTGGGAAAATATCTCATCTTTGAGAAATCTATACTAAACGTTAAAACGGAAGTAGGGACGAACCCGAGCGAAGCGAGGGTGAGTCACTAGTAATGTATATGCCAATAAACAGAAACTATTTCTTACTTGCGACTAACTCTCGCTTCGCTCGGGGTCGTCCCTAGATACGTTTTAACGGTAAGTAAAGAATAGATAGACTATAGGTATATTAGACTAAATAGGTGTGATGAGTCTTGTATCTCTTACTTACATATACAAACTTTCATACATTTCAACCCCTTAAGGGATGATTATAGATTATAGGTACAATAGTTTGTCCTTCCCACGGTCTCAAACTATCTTCATTCCAAATTTCATTTAAATCGGTTCAGCGGATTTTAGTTTATTCATTAGGTACAAACAAACGTATAAAAACATTTTTTCCCCTTTATTCTATAAACATAGATAAAATATAATCACAATTTAGGTTTTAAAGGATAAGAAGGACACGTCGTGATATGACGTGTTAAGACAAAAGTTTGGCAATCAACGGGTGAAATATTCCACCCACTCCCGGATCACTCTTAAGGGTAGGTACTTGAACTATTCCCCCCCAACATGCGTTCACCTTGTCGTGGTGGGGGGGCTCAGTAGTGCCCGGCAATCCAACCGGGCGCGAAGCCAAGAAACGCACAGGGAGGTTGCCCACTTCGGTGGGCGGTGGGAGGTGGCCCTCTTCGGGGGGCGGTGTACCATGCGGGTTGCTCCTGGTACTTCTCTGATAGCAGAGTGGACTGTGGAGCAACCCCATGGTTGTGGTGGTCTGCTTCGGCGGACCTGCTGTCGGGGCGTCGTAGTTGAATGCGTAAGCGATCCTGCGACGCCCCATTAAGACGGGGGAAGGTTTTGTTGGGTTTTAGTGGTTAGTACTGGCTGTATTACGCCGGTAAGTCCCACACGTCGTGCGTAAATGCATTTCCCAACGTTAAAAAAAAAGGTACTTGAACTACTGTAATACGCACTTACCGCTAATCTGATAATAACTCGCTTCGACTTAGGATATATAAAGTATGATAATTCCTTATTTTGAATCTTTTCGGTTAAAAAAATGCAAATAGTTATTATTATTTTAATAGTTTAATGTTTATTTTTAATATTAAACATTTTTTTAGTTATTTATCGCAGTTTTATTATGTTTTTACGTAAATATATAGTATCACAAATCCGTTTATTTTTTGTAGCTTGTACTCGTAGGAAATAAAGCAAGTGTGTACAATCAACTTATCACTTCTGCACGCTCCTCTAAATATAGACAGGATAATATATCCTGTCTATATTTCGAAGAGTGATATCATCACTCTTCGAAATGGATCGTTTCGTTTGCATTTGTATTATAGAAAGAACTTACTGTTGTTCACTTTATTTATCTGTATTAAGCCCTATAGTCCCACGGCTGGGCACGGGCCTTCCTTCAATACAAAGGGGATCAGGTCATAGTCCGAGTGCGGGGCGGACTTCACATGTCTTTCGACTTGCTAGGTTCTCTCAGACATGCAGGTTTCCTCACGATGTTTTTCTTCGCCGTAAGACAAGTGATAATCATGTTGGAAATGATTTATTTATACTTATATAAAATTGTATATGTAAGACATAATAGCTAGCCTATACTGAGAAAAATATATTGTTTGTCTGTCCATCCCGTATCTAATAATGTCTACAAAAGCTAAAACAGTTTTTTTAACTCGATTATAAAGGACAAAGATTGTTTTTTTTTTCAGGAAAAAGAAAGGCTTTTTGCGGGGTAATGGGTAGAAAGAAGAAGATGATATTATTAGAAGCTATATTAGTCGTATTAAAGTTTTTCATGGAAATTGGGATTTTGAAAACTTTTAGTTTAAATTAGAGTTTTTTTAGTTGTCAGATGCGCTTCTATTTTGCTAATACTAATTTTATTTTACTGTTATAAATACAAGAATATGTGAAAATATTTTTAATTCATTCTCATTATACAATATATTCCTAAATTATATAAATATCAGAGAACAATTTGCTGAGTTTCTTTTCTTAGCATAACTTTTATTCAGAGTCAATGATCATTTCAACACAAATAGACAGGACTAGGATTTTTTTTTTGTAGTCTTTATAGTAGCTGAGCGTGAGCATAGAATAGTTAGACAACGTCACTTAGAAATAAGAATTTAAGAAGATTCGAAAGAGATTAACAATATATAAAGAGTCTTTGTTTAAATAATTTACGATTTAAAATGACTAGTGTAAAATGAATAATTATATGATTTTAAGTTTAATATATATATGTTTTAAAAAAGATATTGAGATATTCATAGTAAAATTTCTATTTGCTAATGATATAAAAACTTTTTAACAAAAAAATAAAAACCGACTTCAAACAAAAGCACTAAAAAGTAAAAAATAACTGATTGGTAGTTTTCATTTACTATACATACCTAATCAAATATTTTCGAAGTCGGTGTGCTTTGCTTTGTATGGGCTGGCACCGATTTCGAAAATATTTGATTAGGTATGTATTTAATAGGTAGGCTTTAATTACTTAGCCAAAGCACACCGACTTCGAAAATATTTGATTAGGTATGTATAGTAAATGAAAACTACCAATCAGTTATTTTTTACTTTTTAGTGCTTTTGTTTGAAGTCGGTTTTTATTTTTTTGTTAAAAAGTTTTTATTTTTCCCTTTTTAGTGTAGACAGTAGTAGCAAAGTAAGGATTCTAACGTGTTAGGCTTGTCAAATCAAACAAAATAAGCCCAAACTCAAAGTATCTACTATTAGCCGTTGAAGAGTTCCACCTAACCACCTTCTGGCCTTGCCATCAGATCAGGTTAACAACACTGAACCACTGTACTATCAACGGAAATAGAAATACTTGCAAAGTTTCAAGTCAATATGACAATTAGAAGTAGGTTAAATTCATCATTCGTTGTTTTTCCACCCTTAGGGGTGGTATTTTTTTTTGAAATTTAAATGGGACCAATCTGGAAGTACACCCTTTCAAACAAAACAAAAATTGTCCAAATCGGTTAATAAATGACGGAGTTCTGAGGTAACAAACATAAAAAAAAAAAAAAAAAAAAACATACAGTCGAATTGAGAACCTCCTCCTTTTTGAAGTCGGTTGAAAATATGCAGATGTTTTAATCTGCGAGTAAACATCTCCAACATTAAGGTGTCAAGTTTTAGTAAAATAAAGCTGTTGACAAAAAAATTTACAACATTCAAGATAAGGTTATTTATAAGCCGGCAACGTAAAATTCTATCCAATTGTAAATAACGTTCTAATCCTAGCGACCTCATTTTTGTTATAATTAAAATTAATGTAAGTTTTGATCTGTCTTACAAATTAATAGATCGATTCTATATTTCTTGCGATATAATTAAAATTATAATCAATCTTCATTTATCTGAACCAGATCTTTTACCATCCCACTTTTGAGCACAAGCCTCCCCTCGTGAGTGAGAAAATCATGGTTGGTGGACTTCAAATGTCTTTCAAAAACTACCTAATTGGTACTCTTAGATATGCAGAGGCAGAGGTGTACAACTCAGATGTGTGAAAACTAAAGTTTAAACTTCGATCACTTCATTAAAAAGCGTTACCCGGGCTACTACTTCTTTAACGATTAATCGTTATTGGGTGAAGTTAAAAGGCAGCATTTTCTTAAGGAATATAAAAACTTAAAAAAAACCGACTTCCAGGCACGAAAAAGTAAAAAAAACTAAACGCGGGTTTTCATTTAGATTAGACACCTAATCAGACATTTTCAAAGTCTATCTCATTAATAGGTATCTATTCTAAATGAAAACCCCCGTTTAGTTATATTTTACTTTTTAGTGCCTGGAGGTCGCTTTATTTTTTTAAGTTTTAATTTTCTCTATTTTTAGTGTAGACGTAATAAGCTGATAACTTGTAAGAAGAAAGTTTTTTCATAAAATTTTTGGCTAAGCAATTTATTTAAGAAATATATTTATTGTTGATATTTTTAATTGTTGAAGTAAAATATTATTCTCAAATAATATACTCTGTAATAGTATTGACGTACACTTGTGATTAAAGACGGAAGATGGCGCTGACTCCTGATATACATGTTTTATTTAGTTTGGGAGTCAAAAGCTTCAATAGGCTTATGTAATAACCAAAAATTGTGCCCCTAAAGAAATATTATTGTATATAATTTAGAACAAATAAGTCATAAAGATGTTTTTGAATATATTCAATTCATGTTCATTTACATATTAAAAAGCTTACCTGAGCTTCTACTGAAGCTAAGAATATAGTGACAAAGTCTTTGCCGCCAGTGACGCAGGCGCGTTGAGGTGGCTCAGGCTCAAAGTCATAGTGCGCTAGAGCACTGATGTACCAGAAAACAGCGAACACTAACCAAATTGCAAAGTGAACTACCACTGTACCTATTACTATCCACCGCCAACGGAGATTTATCTGGAAAGAAAGTTATATTTCTAATAAATATAATAGTATATATTATATTTAATCACTAGCATTGCCCGCGGCGCCGCCCGCGTTCAGGTGACCAAAAACCAAATTCTTAGGTTTTACATATGAGTAGGTACACTCTTACATTACAGTTTTTGTATTTTATCTCAGATATTTTCCCGCGGTAAAAAGTATCCTATATGTTGACCCGGATAACCAGCTATCATCATACCAAATTTCATCAAATCTGTCCAGTGGTTTTCTCGTGATGTGGTAACGGACAGAAAAAATTCTAAAAACTATAGATTCGGCCTCTGTATCGATAATAATGTCTATTGAAATTAGATTTTCAAAAAATATTTAATGTACAGATTCGGCTTCGTTACAATTTCATTATATTATGTATAGATTTTCATTTTTTTATAGTAAAAGGGGCAAACGGGCAAACGATGGTAAGTGGCTATCGTCGCTCATAGACGTCTGCAACATGAGAGAGGTTGCGAATGCGTTGAAGAAGAAATGGCTCTTAAAGAACCTCATATTAGCTTTGAAAGTTAGAATACTTTAAGAGTTGAACTTGCATTTTCAGTTTATATTATATTAACGGATTATTTATAGTCCATGGAGTCAAAGTGCTACACTTCTTAAAAGACAACACCTCATCTTATCGCCTTTACCGATGACAAGAGAGCTGGCTTGTTTTTCGCCCAAAGAATCGGCATTCCATTAAGCGGGGGAATGCGGCTAGCATTCTTGTATAGTAATAATAATTAAGTGTACATTTGTTTTGTATATATAATGAAGTATATTTGTAAGTTCCTTTATAAAAAAACCTAAATATAACAGTTTTTGCAAAACTGTTGCAACATTAAAACTAAACATTTGCTTGCTGTAAGTCACTGTTCTATATATGATTTGCAGTTTAGAAAGTAAAAGATTTAAGTCCTGAGTAAAACTGGTGCAAGAAGTTTTCAGAGACTATAAATGTTCTTTCAGTTCTTTTGCTGTTCGTAAAATACCGCATCATGTTGTACCAATATATATATATATATATACAATATGAGTAGAATTAGTCGTCATCGTCGTCGTCATAATATTTGTTCTATCTTTGTCACCGGAAATACATATTATACTGGAGATTTTCAGTGAAGATAAAAAAGAGAAATTCAATACATTCTTTTTATTCATGAAATATAATAACTCATCAATAATCTTAGGTAGATAGCGATAAAATAAACAATTAATATTCTTGAGCAACTTACCAAAGTATGAAAAGTGTCATTGAGTAAGCGAATCTTTTCAAAAGGTACATTTGAAATGAGCGCCACATTTTCTACACCGCTCTTAGAAACTAAACGCTTCGGGTTTTCTGAAAAAGCTCTATAACGGAGTGGCGGTTCTATTCTGAAAAATGAACAAAAATGATAATCATTATATTTTGCGTAGTATTTCGTCCTTATTTCAACTTATTTCAAAAGACTTTTTTTGATATTCCACGATAAACATCTTGGGTCTTTATTGGGATTAATAGTAGATCTAGGAATTGTCAGTTGTATGTTTGTATGTATTTATGTAATTCAGCCCTTTTTAACACCCCACTGCTGGGCACGGGCCTCCCTTCAGTACGTGTTGGACCAGGCTATAGTCCACCATGTGGGCCAACTTAGATGCGGGACTTCATATGTCTTTCAAAAACTTGCTCGGCATTCTCAGACTTAGGTGTACCTACCGAACGTACCTACCCGTAAGGCAAGTGATAATCATGGTAGAAATGATTTGCACATGAGAATATCAGAGGAGCGGGACCCGGGATTTGAACCCGCGTCACTCGGTTTCCCAAGCGAGTGCAAGTAATGTGTCAGTTACTGGTCTATAAATCATCTCTATATAATTACGTCGATATGCTATCTCTTTCGTGCTAGCAAAATATATAGTATATTATACTACAATTATTGTAAATGTAAAATTGTGTATAATATGATGTTAATTCTTTCACGCTAAAACGACTTGACAGATTTGGATAAAATTTAGTACAGACAAGCGACTCAGCGTATTTTGGGACGTACCCGAATTGCTTCGCTCGGGTACGTCCCTAAATACGTTTTAAACATTCATATATTATAGTATACATATATATGTATATATATATATATATGTATACTATAATATATGAATATATATGTGTACGCGCAGACACAAGTGCACTCTCTATTCCTGTCACTCTCATACTCCGGTGGGACGACTGCTCGACACGACCAGTGAGAGTTAAGGCGCAGGACCGACGGCTTTACGTGCTCTCCGAGGCACGGGGGTGAAACACCGCCAACTTCCCAACTCCGGGCTGTTACTGAGACTTACTATACAGAAAGACTCAATAACTAAACTTGGACCGACCCGGGACTGGAACCCAGAACCTCCGAGTGTGCAGTCGTGCATGCTAGCTACTACACCACCGAGGCAGTTGATTGCTATATATTTGAATCGGATTTTGTTTATAATTTCATGGGTTTTCATTTTTATAAAATAAAAGTTGCCTAAATTACTCCTTATAACGTCAACTATTTGCCAGTGAAAGTCCCGTCAAAATCGGCCCAGCCGTTTCGGAGATTAGCCCAAATGAAGAGACAAATAGCCTATAATTAGGCAGCTAAGACATACCAGAATGAAGTGAAGGTAAATGGCTAGATATTAAGTAAAAATTATTAAACACGACGACCATAATTGTACGTAAGAGATATGATCTTGTGATACTGCATATTACATCTGAGAATATATGAGAATAAAAATCTTTGCTGTTTTTTTGGAAAAAAATATATTTACCATGTTCAAAAAAAGTGAACTGTTGAAAAAAAATATATATTCTCGTTCGATAAGTCAATTTGAATAACATTTTTTTTCTTATTGTTAAAATAAATTCACTTTCAAGAGACGTCGGGGAAAATAACTTATTCTATTTTATCTTTGTTTTATCACATAGTAAATATTAAATGTGTAATATAACTACCGCGTTCACGTAATGTTTATTGAGATGATTGAATACAACAACTCTGTATATTTTACATCCCATCAAAAACATACTGTAAAAATATTCCAAGTCTCGCAACGCATCGCTCTACCGCAAAAAGCTATGAGATATAATGTAAAACCAAGTCGGTTAATTTATTCATTACCTATCTATGGAAGCATCTATCTGACAACTTTGTCATAAATCGTTACCGCATTAGTTAAGTTACAACATTTTATAGTGACCGTATTAATATTAGATATATTTATTTCTTTAATTAATAGAATGACTTGGCCATCGCACATGATAACAGAACCTACAAATAACAAAATTTACCTAATATTAACGTTCTGAGTGCATTATTTATGTATTGTTAGTGTATGCATCAATTTGACCCGCTAGTACTATGTTCCGTTCATTTCAGCCCAAACACGTCCACAGCTGGGCATAGGCCTCCCCTAAAAATTTCCACGACAACCAGTCTAGTGCCATCCGCATCCAGTGGGCTCCAGCGACTTTGACCAAGTCGTCCGTCCACCTTGGTCATGGTATTTTTAATTAGGACTATTTAAAGTAGTAGACTCTTATGTGATTATGTTTCCGTGCGATGGCCAAGTCACTCTATTAATTAAAGAAATAAATATATCTAATATTAATACGGTCACTATAAAATGTTGTAACTTAACTAATGCGGTAACGATTTATGACAAAGTTGTCAGATAGATGCTTCCATAGATAGGTAATGAATAAATTAACCGACTTGGTTTTACATTATATCTCATAGCTTTTTGCGGTAGAGCGATGCGTTGCGAGACTTGGAATATTTTTACAGTATGTTTTTGATGGGATCTCATTTCTTTTTGTAAATATTTCTTCTTTTTCCCTTTTCTTCTACTATTTCTTGTGTGTCAGCTAAGGACTTCTTAAAAGCCCACTCCCTGTCTCTGTGGGCTTTTTTCAGAGGCTTTGATATAACAAATTTTGATAAGTCTGGATGATAAAAAATCTAAGTCTATTGTATTCGGAAATTGCGGATTCCTGGGCTCCAATACTACTATCTTATGCATTAAGTATAAATATGTATAGTTAATTTAATGAATATTTTAATTTCATTGTTGACCCTAAATACCTACCCCGATACTGATATTGAACTTACGTAAGTTTAATAAAACGTGTAGATTTATGTGTCTATCTGCGGCATCGTAGGTAAATCCCGAAGGTTGTTATACTTAATTATTATTGCTTGTTCAGTCAATTTTGATGCAGTTTAATAGAAAAGTGAGGTTGCCAACTCACTTCATTCACTGATTCCAATGGCCATTTTAAAAGTAATTTTCGAAGAGATTGATATTTCATGACCTCTATATTCCATGTTCTATTAGGTGTGTACAGTTACGAGCAATGAAATGTTAACAAGTTTTCTAATTCAAATCAACATCATACTTTATAAAAGAAAATATACGAGCTTTGTTTCAAAATATGTTGGGACAGTAACACACAGAACCATCTAGTTCCATGGTAAGCTACGAGGCTTGTGTTATGGATACTAGATAGTTGATACACTACACATATATAACTTTAAATACATACATATTATAAATATAAACACCCATGACTGGAGTACAAACTTTAGTCATCACACAAATGAATGCCCCCAGCGGGACAACGCTACGGGAAAACGCTTGAAATAATATTTTCACATTTGAATAATATTTTTCTAATGTATACAATAGTTGCAATATCAACATTAATAAATAAATAGACGAATCGTTATTAGGTTAGTAATTACGAGGGAACATAGGATCGAACATACAAACATACATACAGGTTAAACACTAACCTAACCTCCTTTTACATTGCAAGTGACGACAATTATATGTATGAACTGCACAAGTAACTTTGTAATCCCATATATCGCATATCTATTTGTATAGGATTACAAAGTTACTGATGCAGTTTGTTGTATATCTCGAAAACAGGATTGAAATTGCGTGATGTTTGAATTTTTCCTTGGGTTATAGAGTAAACACGAATTGTGTTCAAAATTTGAAGCTTCTATGTCTGCTAGAAGTACCTTAGAATTTTGATGATCGGTGAGTGAGTGAGTGACGATATTAACGAATTTTGATCTGCAACAGTTCATAAACTACTGGTTCAAATTGAATGTAATTTGGAAATGTACCTAGTTTTATTATGTTCTCTTAGTCACTCAAAATTCAAGCTTCTAGCTTTATCCATAACGAAGTTATGGGGGGGTGGAAAATGCTCTGAATCCCTTCGAGAAAAGGATGGTACTGCCGTGCCCTTTTTTGCTCGACTTGGCGGGGGCACTGCCGTGCCCCCCGATAATAATAATATGTTTATTTTCTAGTAACCTGCTTTTCTGTATACTAAGTATATTGGATTTACATATACAGTACATATTGAATTGGATTTAAAGTTTAGAAAAGCCAACATATAAAATCTATATAATTATTTTTTAAATTAGAAAGTTCCTCTGTCTGTTTGTTTGATAATTATTCATGCTTAAACTGCTAAACAAATTTTGAGAAAATTTGACAAACACATAGATTACTTCATGCATGCATGCATGATTTCTCAAGCGAAGCTGCATGAAAAAGTTGTGTATAATTTTGAAACTCAAAATAAAAATGTTCTTAATTTATTAATTCAATTAAATTGAAATTGTTCTCCGAAGAGCTGGCGAAAACTGAATAGTTACTTTGTAAAAACTTTTAGATTTTATTATTCATACTAGCACTGCCCGCGGCTCCGCCCGCGTTCATATGACCAAAAACCAAATTCTTAGGTTTTACATATAAATATACTCTTACAATGCAATTCTTGGTTTTCTCAGAAATGAGATATTTTCTGCAAAAAAAGTATCCTATATGTTGACCCCGATAACCAGCTATCATCATACCAAATTTCATCAAAATCTGTTTTATGATTTTCTCGTGATGCGTTCCCAGACAAACAGATAGACAGACAAAAATTCTAAAAACTATAAATTCAGCCTCTGTATCGATAATATGTAATGACAATTTCAATAAGTTCGATTCAGTTAAAATTTTATTATTTGTATAGATATAGATATAGTATAGCACCTTGCTATTTAATTTAATCCTCTCATTTAATGTACTTACGTCTTGGATAAAAAATACTTATCACTTGTCAGCTTCTACTATGACTAAATTGAAATAAATATTCATACAAACGTTTACAATACAAATTTTGGACCAGTTCAATGCCAAAATCGAACTCATAACCTTCGAATTATTTAGGTGCCATTAACTTTATAACTGTGCTAAACGAATGACATTTGTAATAATAATAATAATAACCCCCCCAAGGAATCACCTTGTCGTGGTGGGGGGGCTTACGGGTATTAGGTACAGGTACTTATTGTTGTATGTCATAACACCTTAAACATACTTTTTTAACACTTTCTGATGCCACTTCCAACTTGGCTAACCATACCCAAACCAACGATTCCACACACACCCCCTTTTTTATGATATGGACAAAAATGAAAAGAGGTATAATTTACGGCCGCTTCCCGGAGTTCGTCGGGGCGCACCTGGAGCCGACGCTGGGTGTTTCAGCTTACGAGCCGTCGGTGGTGAGGAGCTGAGCAGGCGGGCCCTCATCGGGCTAGATCCCGAAGATAATACAGCCGAATCATCCAATTCATTATTAACATCTCAATCATCCAATGACCCATTTTCATCAACCTCTTCATCAAATTATTCATACCCATCATCACCCTCCATTAGTTCAGTCACAAATAGCATGGTTCTGGAGGATGTTGTGCAGCAGGCTGAGGCCAATTTATCTGTACCCACCACCAGTTACCCTAAAAAGCGCAATAAATGGACTATTGAAATGAACAAGTTTATAATGCGCTCATATTTTCACCTCACAATGTTAGATACCGATAATAACAAATATCTTTTTCCACTTCATCAAAAATTTGTTGAAAAATTTCCGCAAATGCAAGTTAGCCGTCAACGTGTTGGAGATCAAAGAAGAGCCATTGTTCGTAATAAGTTATTACCACAAGTCGAAATAGATAAAATATATGAGGAAGTAAAATGTGAACTTCAAACCACTAATACACTAGAGCAAAAGAACATATTATCTTTACAAATGGGACAGCGAATGAAATGGACCGAAGAATTGAACGAAACTATAATTAGAGCATATTATAAAATAACAGAACTGGAAACCAACAAAACAACTTACAGAAAACAACTTCATTACGATTTTTTAAGTAAATTTCCTCACTTATCTCATATTTCAGAACAAAGGATAGCTGATCAAAGAAGATCAATCATAAAAAATAAACTTATGTGCAGTAATAAGATTGAAAAAATAAAACGCGAAATAGCTACTGAATTACAAATTAGGGCTCTAGAAATAGAATCACGCAATAATGTAGACAGTAATTTAAGTCCAGAAGTACAGGAGAATGTAGAAAACCAAATACAAGTGCAGCCAAATATAATAAAAAGAAATGAAGACATAGATAAGATATTCAAAGCATGCTTAGAGTACTATATAAATATTGACCCTGTTAAGAGAAATTTTATTCCAAGGCAAAGATCATCTAAAAGGTTAGCCGAAATAGTTGACTACATAAATAAAATAATATTACCAGAAAATTTAGATTCTACTATTAGTTTTAAGTCTTTTCAAACAGTATTGTATTGTGCTGCATGGACAGCTGCTAAAGCAAATGGTGCAAAAATAAAAAATAAGCCAAAAGACAACATGTCAAAAATTTTGAAAAGGCAAAAACCAAAATGGCAACTTCGACTAGAAAAAAAAGTAGACGATTTAAGAGCTAAAATAGGCAGATTAACACAATACATACAAGGTAATCGCAGTAAAAAAGTTGTTAAACATGTAAATTCAATACGGAATAATTATAAAATACATTCTACACATGAGGAGCCAAACACACAACTGTCACATTTTCTTGATACATTAAAACAAAAACTTGCATTAACAAATAGTAGATTACAGAGATATAAAATATGTACACTACGTAAAAATCAAAATAATCACTTTACATCTAATGAAAAACAATTTTACAGAGATCTTAAATCTTCTACGTCATCACAAATTAATCAAACTAATAATTTTGAACATTTAACAAGTAGTGCACCACTCCAAGATAGTTTTTACAGATATTGGTCTTCAATATGGGAGAACCCCGTTAGTCACAACCATAATGCTGAATGGATCACAATTGAAAAGTTAAAAAATTCATCAAAACCAAATATGGAATATAATAGTATACCTTTGGAAATATTGCATACAGTCATCAAGAAATTAAAAAATTGGAAAGCACCTGGTTCTGATTTCATTCATAATTACTGGTATAAGCATTTTACACACGCACATTCATATCTTCATAAGTTTATAAATCATTTTATTCAAAACCCTCATGATATGCCTGAATACATAGCTACTGGAATAACATATATGATACCAAAAGATTATGGTGATCTTGGAAATCCGGAAAAATATAGACCAATCACGTGTCTTCAAACGATATATAAAATAATAACGTCTTGTCTCACTGAAGTTCTTTATAAGCATTTAATGGATAATAACATATTGACGGAAGAGCAAAAAGGATGTAGAAAACATAGTCAGGGCTGTAAAGAGCAATTAATTATAGATTCAGTAATATTAAAACAGGTTCAAAAAGAAAAAAGGGATATTTTTACACTATACATAGATTACAAAAAAAGCATATGATTCAGTTCCTCACTCTTGGCTGCTACAAACATTAGACATTTATAAAATACACCCTCAAATTATAGATTTTTTGAAGAATACTATGACTAATTGGAAGACTACATTAAAATTAAGTATACAAAATAATAACATTAACACTGAACCGATTAAAATACAACGCGGTATTTATCAAGGTGACGCTTTAAGTCCATTGTGGTTTTGCCTTGCTTTAAATCCCTTATCAAATATGCTAAATCTTACAAATACTGGATATCACTTATGGTTTAATAATAGTTTAGTTAATAGCCCTAGATCAGAATTAAAGATAGTTAATCACCTTTTATATATGGATGATATTAAGCTCTATGCGGAATCAAAAGAAGAATTAGACACACTAGCAGACTTAACATACACATTTTCACAGGATATTAATATGGAATTTGGTATCGATAAATGCAAGATAAACGCAATTAAGGCAGGACAGAACTTAAAATATGAATATCAACTAGGGAATGGCGAATGTATATTGCCATTAATCGAAAATGAAACATACAAATATTTAGGATATATTCAATCAAAACTAATACATCACAAAGAAATCAAATTGAATTTAACACAACAGTTTAAACACAGACTTAACTCTATATTAAAATCATGTCTTAACTCAAAAAATACTACAAAGGCGATAAATACATTCGCAATTCCTGCCCTAACCTATTCGTTTGGAATAATTAACTGGACCAAAACTGAATTAAAAAATCTTCAGCGTGTAATAAATACAACTATGACCAAAAACCGGAAACATCACCCACGATCATGTACACAAAGAATGACACTCCCGCGATTAGATGGTGGCAGAGGATTAATCGATATATTAAATTTGCATAACAAACAGATAGCAACTCTCAGAAAGTATTTTTACTCCAAAACTGACACATCTACCCTTCATAATGCAATAGTTCAGAATGATAAAAAGCTAAGCCCACTTAATTTGATACAAAAAGCTCCACAAAATAATGAAACACAAACTGATAAACTTAGCAAAATCCGAGAATGGACCCAGAAGTCATTACATGGAAGACATCAAAACGAACTGAACCAGAATAACGTCGACAAGTTAGCATCGAACGAATGGCTCAGACGTGGCGAACTCTTTCCAGAGACTGAAGGGTTTATGATAGCAATTCAGGATCAAGTCATAGAAACTAGAAATTACCAAAAATATATAATTAAAAAACAAAACTTCACTACCGATATATGCAGAAGATGTAACTGTGCCTCAGAAACCATTCAACATATAACCGGTGCTTGTAAATCTATTGCTCAAACTGATTACAAGCATCGGCATGACCAAGTTGCATGTATCATTCACCAAAAGTTGGTTATTAAATACAACCTTACTTCCTCATCTCCATTACCCTATTATAAATATACACCAGAATCTGTTATTGAAAACGAATTGTATAAGCTATACTTTGACCGCACCATACTGACAGATAAAACTGTACCATACAATAGACCAGATATTACATTGGTAGATAAATTAAACAACACAGCCACGATTATAGACATTGCTATACCTAACTCACATAACTTACATAATACTTTTACAGAAAAACTTGCTAAATATCAGGATCTTAAAGATGAAATTATGAGAATGTGGAAAATAAAGACAGTTACAATAGTACCAATTGTTATATCCACCACAGGTGTTGTACCCAAGAATCTTCATCAATCTATTAAATTGCTTGGGCTTCCTCCATTTACTTACGTACAACTACAAAAAGCAGCTATACTTAATACATGTCGTTTAGTGAGAAAATTTTTAAATAATAATCCGTAATACATCGGCACTCACTTGGTTTAGGCCCGTGATTGTTGATACTCCGGTACCGAGTACTGAGGCTTATGAATATAAACAAATAAAAATAATAATAATAATAATAATAGTTATTGTACACGTTTACTTTATTTTTCTACTTTGATACTTCATTAATAAAAATTATAAATAGGTAAAGTTTGTGAGGTTGTAGGGGGTAATCTCTGGATCTACTGAACGGATTGGGATGAAATTTGGTAAGTAGATAGTTTGAGACCCTGGGAAGGGGCATACGATACTTTTTATCCTGGAAATCATCTTTTAAGGGAGTGAAGATGGGGATGAAAGTTTGTATGGGGAATCAAGCTAGGAAAGAACCCGAGTGAATTAAAATAAAATAAATATGTTGGGACATTAAGCGTTGAAGCGAGGGTGAGTCGCTAGTTATTGTATAATTTTATGGGGAGTCGTCGTCTGTAATAACTTTTAATATGTTTACCATACTATAATCTCTCACATTACCATCATTGCTGTAAAACATTCGACACTTTGGAATCAAAAATCATAATAAAACCGCAAAAAAATCAAAAAGTAGTTTTATTTGAAAAGTTTTTGAAATTTTATAAAATCTGATATTATATTATGTTGCAAGGAAAGTTGAAGTCACTGCTTTAGTTCTATATTAGGCTTTACGATTGATTTAGTCGAGTCAATTCTTGTGGTTATTTAATATAATTATGTAAACATAGAATACGTTGTATAAAGCATATAATTTTATTTAAAAATATAACATCCGTCTGACCAACACTAATTTTGGTAAAATTTTTTAATGAAATGTAACATGAACTCCTGTGAAACGCTCATGTCGACTGGCACTATCCGGCAAAACTTAATTGAATGTTAAGTGCATGTAATACTTTCTTAAGACTCAAATAAAATCTCATTCTGAAGCTAAAAGACTCAAAATAAAAAATACAACATGTTTTTTAATGCTCGCTTTGAGTTTTGTAAATGCTTATTGCTCGATAGTATCAATTCGTATCCTCATATTTCTAATTAGGTACTACTAGTTTCTTAAGACCGCTAATATATGATACATTCAAAAGATATCTAATGTATGTTTACTATCTTCTTACTTAACTAAATATAAACACCCATGACGGCAGTATAAACATTCGTGCTTATCACCCAAATGAATGCCCCCAGCAGGACTTGAACCCGCAATCGCTGGCATAGCAAGTCGTATTACTACAAACTCAAAAGCTCAAAGTCAAATTATTAACAGTAAATTAAAGTCATACCGTTTATGTCCATGTCTTTGTATAGCACATTCCCTCTGTTGAATATGATTTTCTACAATATTTATTTTCTGTTTTTCCATATCAATGCTTGTGTTGCTCTGTGTAATTATAATTTTTGGTAATTGCTGCGAGAGACGCCTTAGTCTCTCAGATCTCACAGAATTTAAGCTTTCATTTGAAATTAGCTCATTTTCAACTTTAAAATCTATATCATGGTGGTCAGGTGTATCACTTGCTCTTTTAGAATCTGCCATAACATGTAAATCATTTCCAACTTTTTTCTTAACATCTTGTATAGTTTCGTAATCAGGATCGATATCTTCTTTACTTAATAATGACTTATCTTCATCATAATCAAATTTGACTGTTTTCAAATAACTCAAACATTCATCGTATAATTGGTTTATTTGATCAAACTCTGTATCAGCTTTACCTTCCATTTTCACAGCCTTGCAATGAATCACTTTCTTCGTCACTAGTTGGATTGGAATTATTTACGTTATAATAATTGCATATTATAATATGATAGATAAAATTTAAATTTCTTCACATGCCATACAAAATATCTGAAAATAATAACACTATACTAAATAGTAATAACTATAATATAATAATTTTTGAGACGTCTAAAACCTAAGTCTCTCAAGTGACTTTTGTTGTAAAGAATTCGAAACGTCGGAAACCAAAAATCTAAATAAATCCTCGAAAAAATCCCAAATGATACTTTTCTTTAAAATGACAAATTTTCACATCATAAAAACTTTTAGGTACTTACTTTTATATTTCTTATTATTGTCATATTAATGAGACTCACCTCAAAATTTTACCAAATATACGTTTCACTGATACACAACAATGTTTTTAAACGGGAAACTAAACTTCACTAATGAAACCAAGTGACAAGTGATAACGTTATCAGATCGTTATCAGTGCTAATTGCGCGAGTGGAGAGCGAGTACTAAGCGCTTGCCTCTAAGCCGACCTTGTCCGGATGCTGCGGGTTATTCAACGTAAGACGAAATATTTTTTTAACAACTAATAATAAGATTGTTTTTTTTTGTGTTATATTCATCATATTTCCTTTTTTCAAACACCTAAAAAATATTTATTTACTAAATATTTTTAACTAAAGGTTTTTTCTTGGAAAATATCCATACAATGAAAATTTGAGGTTACAGGTTTTTAATAATAACAGATATAATATTTACTCTAATATAGTTTAAGCTACAAAAATTTTGCGCAGACGCCGAAATTTCAAAATCTGAATAATAATCTTTTTTGCACAATGTATTATAATAAATATTATTTCCAAAAAATTTTAAGTACTACTGACGTGCATGTAAATAATATATAGGTACCTACCACTTACACTCAGTCATAACAATTATCATAATCTATACATATAATAAAATTCTAAGTGAGTCGAATCTGTACATTAAATATTTTTTGGAAAATCTTATTGAAATAGACATTATTATCGATATAGAGGCCGAATCTATAGTTTTTAGATTTTTTGTCTTTCTGTCTGTGACCGCATCACGGAAAACCATTCGAGGAATTTTGATGTGATGATAGCTGGTTATCCGGGTCAATAAGGATTTTTGATTTGGAGACGAGAGCATTCGAAACGTTAAAAGTCAAAAATCAAAATAAAATTGCGAAAAAATCCGAATAAATATTTTTATATTTAATGCCAGCTGTTCGCGTAAATAAAAGTAAATAGCATAATATCTATACAGATAAATAAAATTGAAGTGTCTGTTTGTAATGTCAAAATAACAGCGTTTTACTAAATGCATATGAAATAATACACGGTACTTAAAGAAAATCACATTTTTTTAATTTTTGTCTGTCTGTCTGTTTGATCCGGATAATCTCTTGAAACGGCTGGAATGATTTTGACCAGACTTTTACTGAAAAATAGCTGATGCTATTACGAGTAACATAGGCTACTTTTATTTTAGAAAAAGGATTGGGGTTCCGCTCAAAAAAATTAAAACGTACCTCGAAATAAAATTACAAAAACTTGCAGAATCACTCAAAATGTCACGTGAAAATACGAGTAGTTAAGTACTTAGTGCCGTCGGTTTGTTTATACAATAGAGAGCGTCTGGTAATGCGATTATATTCAATAAAGCTTCTAAAGAAGTCCTTCCTTTAAGTCTTACTAGTACCTACTAGGATTGCCATTCACCATTTCATCTGACCTCTTAATCACTTAGCTTTTCCTGTCTTCAAATAGCTTAAAGCTTATAATAAGATTAGTATACATCAGAATTCAACACGTACAATAATGGTTAGATAAAGCGTAATTTTTATCCGTATGTGGGTGTATGTTTGCTACGTACCACTTAACACTGAAACGGCTGGTCGGATTTAAATGAAATTTAACACATAGATAGATAACCTGGGAAGCGCCTACGAAAGCTCTCGAGCGAAGCGAGAAGACGATACTACTAATAATGACAATGATGAGCTCATTAAGACTGGAGACGGAAAGTAGGAGGGCTCGAGAATGATATATCACTCTGCATAGCATATATGCTTCTATATAGTGAGGGTTCAACAATAAATGTCAAATAAAACAATTAAAACTTATGATATATATAATTTATTACGCACACACAAAATAAAGTATGAAAAAATCGTATATAATATTAATTTAAAAATACTAATACCCTTTTAAGCCTTTTTTTTAATAATCAAAAGTAAAATATCGGAAATTTTATAGGATTTACGTATATTTTAATAAATATTTGAAAATGTATATTATCATATATTTTCATTATACATATATTTACTTCAAATACATAATATATATATATGTATATATATATATATATATATATATATATATATATATATATATATATATATATATATATATATATAAAATTTTGTATAGTAAAACGAATAATTCTACAAAAATAAGAATGAAAGTCCGGATTGCTGAGTAAAACTCAGCAATAAGCTACCTCTCTACCCCAGCTTAGTAAAGTCAGCAACAAATTACTTGACAAATAATTCTTTTAAAAAAAATTGTAATAAGTTACTCAATTAAAGAATGATTTTCACAAAACATAAGATAATTAACGATATACGTAGTGTAATAATGCTAACTTTTAGATTCATACCTATTGCAGTTTTAGTACTTATCCATATAGAATTTAAATTTAAAAATTAAGTTTTAAAATAACATTTTTTTAGTTATATCCATTAATAAGTTATTTATTATGTTGAGTAAATAATCAAATTCAATAAGGAAACATATTATATAATTATTTTAATAGTTTAGGGCTTAAAAGGGTTATGTATGATAATATAAATAAACTATATTTTAATATAGTATAATAATAATATATTCGACATATATTTTAAAATGAATATTTCTATGTACAAATAACAAAATCTCTATTTTAGTGGCAGTTTCTATTTGTATTCGCTATGAATATAATGCACTATACATTTTATTTCTATATTAAGGCTTACATGATTTTTTTTTATAATAAATTAAATAACTTTGAAGGAAGAATGGAGCAGTTATATTAGACTCACTACTGCCTACGGATATACTTAAATAATATAATTTGTCAACTTATAAAATTGTGTGTTACATTATACAAAATTACGTAAACATGAATTGAAGATGTTTCGCCATATTTTATTTTTAACAGCCTTATAATAAATATTAAATATTTTTTTTTTATTTACTGGTGTTGTTTAAATTTTAGATTTTCAACAAAGGTTCTAACCTTTGTTGAGTATTCTCTAGACTAAATGTCCAGCCGCCACGTCGCGCTATCATCGACTTTGATCAATCCTTTATTCCTATATTGATATATTAAAACATAGATGCACATTTCCTAACAAATATCTCTTCAACAAATGGCATCAACATGTGACCTTAAGACAAAGAATAAAATTCAAAACAAAAAACTCTAATTGTCTAAACACAAACTCGAACTTACGCACACCACAGGCACATGAATTACGGCTTTAAATGAAACAACGTGCGTTTTAATTTTATTGTCCGGAAAGCAATGAACAAAAGAGATTTGGAAAAAGCGCATAATTTCGAATTGTGCACTTCTTTTTGTGGACACTTTTGAGATGCTAATTGTCTATCTTAAACTTGTCCAAAAAATGGTTTTCATTTTGGCTGGAAATAGATATTAACAAAGTAATTACCTTTAATAGTATAACTATGAGAATGATATTTATTTTTTCATACTGATAAAATATTCATACTTTTAAAAAATGTTTTACTCAGATTGATATTTCTATGACAATCTAAAATTTCTAAGCAAAGTGAGCAGTACCCGCGGGCAGTAAGTAGCCAGATATAATAATGAAAATAGAGCTATCTATATACTCTACATCAACTATTGTCTATAGTAGTTAAAGCGCTTTCTCGCTAGTGTTAACTTCTATTTTGTATTTTATCTTTCGCATTTGCATTTATATGACTATCATAACATATTACAGATTTAAATCCATCGGATTGAAGTTATAGAACTTGTATTTAGCCCTTATTAACATCCCACTGCTGGGCGCAGACCTTCCTTCATTACGAGGAGGATCAGGTCATAGTCCACCACGCTGGCCAAGAGCGGGTTGACGGACTTAACGTGTCTTTCGAAAACTTGAAAGGTTCTCTCAGACACGCAGGTTTCCTCACGATAATTTCCTTCACGGTAAGGCAAGTAATAATCATGTTAGAAATAATTCGCACATGAAAATATCAGAGGTGTGAGACCCGGGATTTGAACCCGCTTCACTCGGTTTCCCAAGCAAGCATGCGAAAAAACATATTTAAATACCAGTAGAATAAAATCTGCAATATGTCATTAGCTTTTAGGAATCAGTATAAAATATTTTTAAAATTATATATTCCGGAAAATTTACTTTTATTTATATTTTTGAAATTACATATACATTTTCTAGCATCGATCCTACACTTATGTTTCTATTATAAAACAATTTAAAGTTAAAGCAGAGAGATATATTATTTTTATCATAAAGATTATTTAAATCTCTACATATAGTGTAGAGTGTATATTAAGAATTTAAAAGTTTAGGCTTATTTTCTAGCTTGTTCATTTGAACACGAGTGTAAAACTCAAATTGATGAGGAAAATACTCTTTTAATTTTGGTACCAGCATATTGAATTCCCTTTCTAACTTGATCTATACAACGAAATATATATTTTTGATATTATTTCTTATAAGATTGATTAAAAATGTAATTTTATTATATATTTATATTATAATACTTTTATCTAGAAATAGCTTTTTCTTGTAATAAAATTTTTGGAACCTATAGTATAAATGTGAGGCAAGAAACTACAATTTTTTATACTCAGCAAGAGTTGTGAAGAAGTGAATTAAAATGTTTTGAAAGTACGATAATACGCCATTGTCTCAAGTATAAATACTTTGTAAATTAACAATAAAAACTTTTTAACAAAAAAATAAAAACCGACTTCAAACAAAAGCACTAAAAAGTAAAAAATAACTGATTGGTAGTTTTCATTTACTATACATACCTAATCAAATATTTTCGAAGTCGGTGTGCTTTACTTTGTATGGGCTGGCACCGATTTCGAAAATATTTGATTAGGTATGTATTTAATAGGTAGGCTTTAATTACTTAGCCAAAGCACACCGACTTCGAAAATATTTGATTAGGTATGTATAGTAAATGAAAACTACCAATCAGTTATTTTTTACTTTTTAGTGCTTTTGTTTGAAGTCGGTTTTTATTTTTTTGTTAAAAAGTTTTTATTTTTCCCTTTTTAGTGTAGACAGTAGTAGAAAAGTAAGGATTCTAACGTGTTAGGCTTGTCAAATCAAACAAAATAAGCCCAAACTCAAAGTATCTACTATTAGCCGTTGAAGAGTTCCACCTATCCACCTTCTGGCCTTGCCATCAGATCAGGTCAACAACACCGAACCACTGTACTATCAACGGAAATAGAAATACTTGCAAAGTTTCAAGTCAATATGACAATTAGAAGTAGGTTAAATTCATCATTAGTTGTTTTTCCACCCTTAGGGGTGGTATTTTTTTTTGAAATTTAAATGGGACCAATCTGGAAGTATACCCTTTCAAACGACACAAAAATTGTCCAAATCGGTTAATAAATGACGGAGTTCTGAGGTAACAAACATAAAAAAAAAAAAAAAAAAAAAAAAAAAAAAAACATACAGTCGAATTGAGAACCTCCTCCTTTTTGAAGTCGGTTGACAAATGTAGATATCAACAAATTTCCCAATTATATATCATATATAAACCTCCAGGCTTGTTTTAATATGCAATAATTATTTAAGTAACAAAAAGTTAATAAAAACTAACAAAAAATAACTTTTTATTATCATAAAATTAAAATAAAAACATGAATGTAGAGTGTACTTGCTCAATATTTTAATTAATTTTTCATTTCTTTTAGCTCATCAGTAAATCTTTGTTTTGCAATTTTGAAAAATTTATAAGTCTTAATCGCATTTTGTTGTCGATAATATATTTAAGAAAAATTGGTTATCCTAAGATATAGAAGAGAATGCCAAAAATATTGCCATTAATATTATATTTTCTATTGGAATATAAGTCTTGTATATATTTTTGAAGAAATTAACTAGCTTATCTTATGAACATTATATTTTTTTTACAAAAATAAGCCAATCCGGATTCAGCATTACTTAAAAAGCAAGTAGATTATTTCTGAAAAACTTTTCATAGTAAATTTTTACTTTTATCATAATAATACTATGACATAATAATATTTAATGTAGGTATAGCGCGCCATTTGTCAAATTTTTATTCATTTAAAATTATAAAGTTTCACAACCTTTATGTAAATTCCCAAAAGTAAAATTTTCAGAACTATAGTTAAATTAAATACATCGTTATATTATATTTATTATTATACACACTATTATATTTTGGCTTTATAAGACACTAAATAAAATAAAATAGAAAAAGGAAAAAAGTAAATAAAAGAAATTATTTAAAAAAAATAAAATTACATCCATTTATTACCAATATAATATAATTTATAGATGAATTTAAATAATTTGTAACATAGATTAAAATCTATTTATTTAAAATCACAACAATAGGTAAAGTATACCGTCTAGTCTCTCACTATGTATAAGTATGTATGTATGTATATGCTTATTTGTATACGACGCCTAGTCACTTATGTAGTAATGTATTTTAACTTTCCTTTGCTTTGTTATTTATTTTAATAATAATAAAAATTTATTAAAAACTTCATTATATTAATGAATTTATTACATTTTTAATATATATTTTTTAATAATAATATTGAAAATTTCATTAAATTAATTACAAAAAATATACTTTATTCAAATGGACTTTTACAAGCTCTTTTGGATCATCAATTTTACATTTTAAATTTAAATTAAATGTCAGTGTAGTCAGTCCGTGAGGAATCTACCATTTTATACATTTATTATAATGTACGTATAACATTATGCGTTAACACTTATTATGAAACATAGTTTTTGAGTTATAACTATTTAAAAAAATTATAATATTTATTGAAAAATTAAAGTAATAATAATAAATAACAAAGCAAATAGGAAACAACAAATGGTTAAAAATCACAATAATATCAATAAGCCTCAATAATCCCTACATAACGCGTTTTAAAACGCCTCCAGTGTTTATACACTGTAAATGTCACGCGGAGAGATACCGGAACTTCTGAAAAATTAAAAATAATATTATAAACAAGTTTATATTTAATTAATAAACATATTTAAAAAATGTTACGGAAACAATAAAAAAAGTATTTAAAAATGTAATTGTAAGAATATTATTTGTATAATACAGGCTAGAGGAATCCTATAACATTTTAACGAGACTATTACTAAAATTTACATATACGAGTATGTATCAGGAACTGATCAGACAAATTAATTTATATTTAATGATTACTCACAAAAATAATAATTTTATAGCAAATTAATTTTAAAACTTAGTTAACTAAGAGACGGTAGAGTAAGAAAAGTGTTAGTAAGAAATGTTAGAAAAATGCATACCAATATTAACATGAGTGAATTACGGCTACACGTCAGTTGTGTACCTGGAAATGATTACTTAGTTTAAGCACTGAGCATTAGTAGAGCTCAGAGAGTGATAGAGCAATGATTGAGCATTAGTAATTTGCTCAATGGGTGACTTTAATTACCTAAGTATTTATTTAAAAAACCAGGTATAGCTGAGCATTAGTCAATTTAGCCAGTTATATGATACATGCGGAATTCAATGATTAAATGCTGTAATTTTTGGCAATACTTATTTATGAAACATTAAATTATGATATTAATTATGTTTTTGACAGCATATTAGAAAGTGAGAAATTAGCGAAAAAGTTAAGAATTAAAGAAAATATTATAAAATGATTACCCAGGTAATACTGACCTGTCACGAGCAGGCAAGACTTCCTCGTCTGAATCGATATTAAAAAGATCATTGTGCATGTAGCTTTTATTGGAGTAGCCACCTACGTCCACTGAAACAACAAAATATATATTTACGGGGGACGAAAGAGAAAGTGGTTGGAAATAAAGGAGATAGAGATAGCTGTATCTGCAGATGATGGGGTATTAGCTATAATAACAGCTAAGGATTACATGTTTCATGGAATCCATCACTCTTACTTATAATGTGATGGCAAAAAGATTTTATTCATAAAAGAAATAGTAATGTCGTCCATTTATTATATAAGTTCATTTTAAAACTAAAACGATAAATAATTTTAATATTTCCTTGATTTGTAATGTTTAAGCTGTTTTATGTTACTCAAAAGTACGATAATTATTATTATAAGTACTAGGTACTTGTTCTAAGTATAAGTCCATACAGTTGGCACTAAGCCATGCGCTATGTGTCACGCAAACCTGCAATGGGGTATTCCCCTTTTAGACTGCTTTTACTTTAAATTTTTAACTAGAATGCTGTCCTATTTGGCACTTATCCTATTTTCTATGCGATAAGATTATAAATATAGTTTTGAATTATGTATGTGTTCTACCATTTTTCATAATATGTTACTTCATAAAATAGTTCAACTTTTATTTTTGTTCTTTGTTATATTATTTAACTATAAAAATATTTTTGATAGTGTTTTTTTCTGAATTTTAATTATTCTTAAACATTAAATGCATTTGAGTCAATTCCTACAAAGTTATTTTCAACAAACAAAATTATGTTGATTCCCAAATAAAGCGATTACCGTTACTATTAATTAATATGATTAATTTACTTAGAAATTCGTGAGATATTTTAAAACTAAAATTTTGATTGACTTAATTCAGTAGCATTACTCGTATTATCAGATGCAACAAACAAAATATATAACAAAATATATATCTCTACAAAAAAAAATTATCCGACTGCTGCAGAAAAATGGCATGTGAAATTGTTGTAAATCCAGTAAACCAATAAATATATGTATATGTGTTCAGCCGAGTCTAGCAGTCTTACTGCTGGGCGCGGGCCTCCCTTGAGTACGAGGAGGGTCAGGCCGTAGTCCATCCAGTCCATCACGCTGACCAAAGGCGGGTTGACGAACAAACCAATACATATACCTATAATATTAGTTACAATAAAATCTTTCTACTTTTATATCTGTGTGTATGTATTGTATGTGTGCGTAATAATTTGTGTATATTTGTCACTTCTTCACGCTGAAACGGTTAGACGGAATTGAATGAAACTTAGTGTACATATAAACTATGACAGGGAGTAACATATAGGCTTCTAGGCGCCAGAGTCAAGCAAGGATAAACTAGTTAATAAATATATTCTACGTGACATTGGCGAAGTAATCTGTGCTCAACTAGCACGCTTTGAAGCCAACAACAAGAGAATTGAATTGAATTGAAGCTATATAGATATAGCTATAAGTTTCTTACCTTTAGTACTATCATCATATTTAGAATCTGCCCACTTGTAGTCTGTTTCGGAGTAGAGAGGCGGCAGGGTCTGGTGCGGCGTCGGGTATAAGTCCAAGTTGCGTTTCTCGTGCAAGCTGTCTGTGTCGTTAAATGATGGCATTCTGGAAAGTTACAAAATTATTATATTTTATACTACATACATGTGTTTTGGAGTAATGAAAACGGATTTAAAATACAAATTTGGCAATTTTTCATTGTATATATATATTGGATTAAATGATAAGGACTTTAGTACAAATTCAAAATTCTAAAATAAACTATGTTTTCGAAGTTTATCTTGATTTTTTTCAATATTTTTTGATACACGATATTTTGAATTATATTGCGTTCCCTAATAAATGTCTAGTACGATAGATTAAGTTTTTTTCATTTATTGGAATTAGAAACTTCTGCACTTAAAAATCGTTATGGCCTGAAAAAAAATCCGTTAAATCACACGACTAGCTACAAGCGATATTTATGGCTTCAATCAAAAACCATGACATATTTATATGTATATGTATTTATACCTACTATACCATAAAAAAATCATAATTTTAATATTCCTTTTGCATTCAATCAGAAATTCCTTTTTTTTGTTTATAAACTAATAAAAACATACTTTATACATTACAAGTTATTTGGTAATTAACAAAAAAAAATAAAAACCGACTTCAAACAAAAGCACTAAAAAGTAAAAAATAACTGATTGGTAGTTTTCATTTACTATACATACCTAATCAAATATTTTCGAAGTCGGTATCCAAAAAAAATACAGTCGAGTTGAGAACCTCCTCCTTTTTGAAGTCGGTTGACAAAAGGTAAAGTTAATTAATGTAATTAATTAAGTTAATATAAAGTGTCGTTTTATTGCGGAGTTCCTATGGGCACCTTCCAGCACCAGCATCAGACCCTGGTTACGATATAGGATGAAAGTACTCGTGAATGAGATTTACCTACTATTATCAGGTTACTCTAATAGCCTGAAAGAATTTGACTATCCGTCTATATTGAAAAAAAATTCTTTTAACTCCTAACCGTTGAGGAGTTGTACCTTCCATCATTAGCTCAACCACAGGAGATGATGATTATCAGACGCAAATACTTGAACAGCTTTAGGAAATATATGAAAAACGTAATAAGTGCCTATAAAATTTGAGAGTTGCCTTCGATTTCCCTGGGATCCCATCATCAGATCGTGACTTGGTGACTATGGGACCAACTAGAAACTATACTCTTTCAAACAAAAAAAGAATTTTACAAATCGGTCCAGCCATCGTCGAGTAATCGGGGAACATACATAAAAAAAAGTCCCCGACGAATTGAGAACCTCCTCCTTTTTTTGAAGTCGGTTAAAAATAGGTAAATGCGCAAATGCTGTATTGATACAAAGAAAATGATTCACGTAGATAGAGCTATTGAGATAAAGTCAAGTAAACAGTGATAACATTCCCGATAACATATCGTTCATATAACTGGCTAACCTATCATTTACATATTAAATTATAATTTGTAAGCATTATGTGAGTTAAATGTAAGAATCTCTCTAAGAAAAATCTCAGGTTCTATATAACACACCGTATATAATCCTATAAACTATGTATTGAATTTTATCATTGTTGAAAGTTTCATAAAGCTATCATAGTATTGCATGTTCTCTTACCAATAACACGTCATACTGTCGACATCTTTTAAAATTTTTCTAAATACAAAAACTTAATTAAGAGGGCATAGAGCTTTTTATTTTAGTACGACGACAGCGGGCAGGGGAGAGGGGGGGGGGGGTTGACTAGGATGGACGGAACACGTGCGAATTTAGGTATTTCCTTCGTATTATTAAAACAAATACACATTTTGAAAATGTAAAGTGTATACGATATAGAAAACGTATAGTTTTGTTATTATTAAAAAAACTTCCTTGAATTATTTACGCCGCACTAAGGGTTTTTTTTAGAGATCATTTTGGATTTTTTTATCGAGGAATAATAATAATTAATAATAATAATTGCATAATTAAAGTTTTAGTAATAACAATACAACAAGGGATCAAACGAACGCAATTATTTCGTAATTGCCTAGGTGCACCCCTAATACATTAATGAGATTATTTTGATTGTAGCTTATGAAATGAAATTAAACGTTATTCAATTCGACTTATACAGCACTTTTGATTCGTCAATTTAATTGAAAGAGTCAGTAAGTGAAAAAAGTACCGCCAACTCAAAAAGCAGTTCTGCTGAGTAGAGCCGACGAGAAACTCAATAGTTGCTCTTTTAAATATTGAGTTACAATTTTTTAATATAATATTATGATGTTCTCCTGATCGATTCTGGCCATGGTGGCCAATCTCATTAAGACTAGCCAACTGCGCAGGAGATATTATAGTGCACAAGTGTACGCGCGTACACTAAACACAGACACAGGTGCAGACACAGGTGCACTCTCTATTCCTGTCACTCTCATATTTGGTGGGACGACTGCTATAGGCACGGGGGTGAAACACCACCAACTTACAAACTCCGGGTTGTTACTGAGGCTTACTATACAGAAATACTCAATAACTAAACTTGGCCCGACCCGGGACTCAAATCCAGGACCTCCGGGTGTGCAGCCGTACATGCTAGCCACTACACCACCAAGGCAGTTAATAATATTATAATTAGGCAGCATATGCGTCAAAATAAATTAATTCCACACATTTGCATTGGCAAGAAACTCTCGAACAGAGTAAATTTTACCTTTTTCGTGACATTTACCATTTTTTCATTTTTTTTAATGGGATGGGATAGAATGTACGTAAGGTCATTTACCTAGTATAGGTTGCAAAGCAGCTAAACCTCCACAATGCGAAGGCCAGCATGCTCATAGAGATGACAACTCCTCCCGCGATCACCAGCCACACTGTGAGCACTCCACGTTCGTTGGGCACTTGGTATTCCTGGAAATATAGTATAGTATTGGAAACCAAATTGCATAGGAATAATTAAATATGAAAGTCTGTATATAATTCTTACTAGTATTTTAAATATGTACATTTGCTTGTAATTTTTTCAGATAATTATTTTTCAAATTTATTAGGATGAAGAAAGTACAAATTTAATAAGAATTTGTAAATTGTCACAAATATTTAAACTAAATAAGTCTTAGTTTAATTTATAATATCCAGCGATAGGAAGACGTCCCAGACTTAGTGTAGCCAAATTATGGATCTCGACAACAGTGCCAACTATCGGTTCCAACCATAGCTAAAAACCAATCAACGGACTAATAATAATGTTTTCATCCATTAGAACACAAAAAAAAAACACCAAAATCAGTCAAGGCGCTAAAAAGAAGAAGAATTACGAACACACACACACTTTTTATATATGAAAAATATTATGTATGTTGTATGTTCTTCGGACAATACAATTAACACACTGCACCATCTCGTTCCATGGTAAGCTTCGTAGCTTACTGGCTTGTGTTATGGATACCAGACAGTTGATACACTACACATATATGACTTTAAATACATACATAATATTATTAATATAAACACCCATGACTGTAGTACAGACATTGGTGCTCATCACATAAATGAATGCCCCCAGCGGGACTTGAATACGCGACCGCTGGCACAACAAACAATCACGTCAAATCACTACAAACTGAGCCAAACGTGATGTTATTATGAATATCTCTCATTAAATCAACATTTTAATACAAACAAAAAGAAGCTTTTCTGCAACATAAAGAAGAAGAAACAAAAGCCGCAAAATCAAAAGTGAAAAGCTCGAGACTTCGCGAAACAATTCTTTCCCTATATTATACCTGCGCTATTCGTATATAGACTACCTCTATACGCCCTAAAACCATTGTTCATACTTAAAGAGAGCATACGTTTATTCTTGAAGTAAATTGTAAAAACTGTAAGCACTATAGTATAGTTATAATACTCAATAGCCATTAGCTGTATTATCCTACAGGTATTTCACTATTTCATACCAGACTACTATTATATGTGTATATTTTTGTTAGTCCTTCTCACTGAAAAAGCTGGACCGATTTTTATAAAATTTAGTACACAAATAGTCTATGACCTGGTGTAACACATAGCGTAGCCAAGTAACTAGTCAAGGCAGCTAGGTAATCTTAGTCTTGGGTAGCGAAGCGCGCGAACGAAGCGTGATTAGTCACTAGTATAGGGATAAAGGATAATTACCGTTATTCCCAACATCCTGAGCCTTACAACAAAAGGATCCCGTTTCGAGTAGAAATCCCACATCTCTCTCAAATCGTTCTCATTCAGTCTGGCTTCTTCTTCTTCCGTTACATTTTCGTAGACGAGCGGTATTCCGAACCTTACTTCAGCGCAACGCTCAAATTTAGGCCAGTTGTGGTAGCAAAGTGCTTTACTAGTGATTTGCGTCATTTCTAACCTGCAAAACATATTAAATATTAATATTACACCCTTTTCCATATGCCTCTATATAATCATATAGAAATGTAAAGTAAGATGTAGACGTATTGAGTGGAAATACATTGAATTAATTTAGCTAAAGTATTAATTTCTTCTACTAACTCATCTTTGATTCGTATACCATATTTTTGTAATATACTGATATTATTAATGAATCATCTAATTTGCCAGGTTCGATGAAAGCTAATATTATTTAAAAATTCTAGCGTTAAGTACATAATCTCTGACATAAGCTTTCCCTCTTTATAATTGAAAGTTTTCATTAAAGGCTCTTTCCAAACTGATAACAGATTCTTATCAAAACAACATGACGTTCTGTAAAAAACAGTTATATTTGATCTTAATGGTGAATACTTTTTCAACCGACTTCCTCAAAAAGGAGTAGGTTCTCAATTCGACTATATCTTTTTTTTATATTTGTTACCTCAGAACTCCGTCATTTATTAACCGATTTGGAAAAAAAATACCACCCCTAAATGTGGAAAAATAACTAATGATGAATTTAACCTACTTCTAATTGTCATATTGACTTAAAACTTTGCAAGTTTCAATTTCCGTTGATAATACAGTGGTTCGGTATTGTTGACCTGATCTGATGGTAAGGCCAGAAGGTAGATAGGTGGAACTCTTCAACGGCTAATAGTAGTTACTTTGAGTTTGGGCTTATTTTGTTTGATTTGACAAGCCTAGCACGTTAGAATTCTTACTTTGGTACTACTGTCTACACTAATAAGGGAAAAATAAAAACTTTTTAACAAAAAAAATAAAAACCGACTTCAAGCAAAAACACTAAAAAGTAAAAAATAACTGATTGATAGTTTTCATTTACTATACATACCTAATCAAATAAATTCAAAGTCGGTGCCAGCCAATACAAAGCAAAGCACACCGACTTCGAAAATATTTGATTAGGTATGTATAGTAAATAAAAACTACCAATCAGTTTTTTTTTTTACTTTTTAGTTCTTTTGTTTGAAGTCGGTTTTTATTTTTTTGTTAAAAAGTTTTTATTTTATGTAGAATATACTAAGTTTTAAAGTACTATAGTAAATTTGACTCAGTTTGTAGTGACCCTACTTGCTATGCCAGCGGTCGCGGGTTCGAGTCTAGTTCGAGAGAGGCAATTTTGTGTGATGAGCACGAATATTTTTACTTCAGGTGTGGGTGTATATATTTTTATATGTATGTATTTAAAGTAAACAATTTATATACGTATGTGTAATGTATCAACTATCTGGTATCCATAACTCAAGCCTCGTAGCTTACTATGGAACTAAATGGTGATGTGTGTTAATGTCCTAACATATACGTTTTTAGTGACTTTTTGACCGATTTTAAAAAATATTTAAACCATAAAAATGTTAATGTAAATTAAGTAAAAGTAAAACTTGATTTATTCAATATTTAAGATACTTTTCTTCCATGTTCCGTTCGTTTGTTCCATCCTGTATATATTTTTTAACTATTTGTATAATTAAGAACAGTACTTAACATAATATACGACATATATATGTATGTATATAGTCTATTCACTGGGGATTTCCGGTTGAGAGGACACTTACGTCATGTAATTAACTATCTGTTTAGTTATTTAGTTTTTGTACGCAATTGTTGCTTTGAATTCCATTACATTGTAGCTTCATATTATAGATACCTACTATATATACAGCAACGAGTTTAGATCATAAGTATTCCAGCGTATTTATTACTTACATATTGTTATGAATTTTGAATTCAAACATTAATAAATTGACTTCAAAATTAAAGTTCAACTAGCAACTATTTAACTATTTAACGATTGTCAAGAACTTTCTTGACAATCGTTTAATATATCGCGTTTTACGTATGTATACATGAATTTTAACTGATTTAAAAATCTTTTTCATTAATGTCCAATTCAATTCTATGTTATTATTTAATTTTCAATACTATATGGAAGCGCAGAAAACAGTGCAATTAAATAAAATTATGCAACTATATATTAAAAAATATCTGGACAGGGAATATAGAGAAGGAAACAAACTTTTACTTTAAATGAAGCTTGGAGAAGTAAACTCTAACTTTTCAAAAAGATAGAGCCATATTGTGTTAGAGAGAGATACTACGGTTATATTTAATTATGTTTAGTTTAATCATAATCTCGGCTCTTATATGTACTAAATCAGCTCTAACTCAAAAATGCAATCCATGTCTTTGGCAAATTTATCAAAATTTGTTTAAGCGAGATATTTTTTTTACAAATTGACAGACGTAACGCGTATTATATTTACAATATTATACGAGTATTATATTTATAATACATATTAATGTAAATATAATAAAACAGTCCTGTTAAAATCCGATTAACAAAACAAAAATTAAAAAAATAAACAAGTACAACGGAATGGCTGGACGAATTTCAATAACATTTAGTAGTAGATAGAGTATGACATGGAATACATATTATGTTGCTATTAATAATAAAAGTAGAAAAAGATGGCGCTGTCTAAATATAATATTATAAATACAAGAAATACTAAGGACCTCACCCAAGTGAAGCGATGGTAAGTCGCTAATCTCATAATATCCTAATAATATTATAAATGTGAAATTTTGTGAGGATGGATGGAATTTTGTTACTCTTTCACGCCAGAACGGCTGAACGGATCTAGACGAAATTTGGTCACAGAGATAGATTATAGTCTGGAATAACACATAGATTACCTTTTACTCCAAAAAAAGGTACGGTTTCCGTGAGATAGATTTGTTTTTGAAGGGATGAACCTGAAGCGAAGCGAGGGTGAGTCCCTCGTTAATATCATAAATACGAAAGTTGGATGGGTGGATGTTTGTTACTCAATCACACCAGAACCGCTGAACGAATCTGGATGAAATTTGGCATAGAGATAGATTATAGCCTGGAATAGCACAAAGGTTTTATCCCAGAAAAATCTACGGTTTACATGGGATAGATTTGGTATTGTTTTCACTAGAGATGAGTCGCTAGTTACTTTTAAAAAAATATATTCCAATGTAAAACTTTAACGGTGTTATACTTTAACTATTATGTGATCTATACACTACTTTCATATTGCTAAAGTCCATAAATGGTTCCGTTAAAATTTAAATATTCATGTGCTAGGTATTAGTTGAGACTTGAGTGTGTCTGAGGACTTGACTGGCACTCGAAGTGGCGAACTGATTATATTGAATTAATACTGATAACACGATAACATTCGCTGTGATACTCACAGACATTAAAAAGTATAAACATTTTTCGATTGATTTATTAATTACTTTTAAAAAAAAGTTACACTGCCTTCCAAATCCTTTAAAGATAATTTTCCATCCTTCTTTTTTTTATTCATAAGAAACCATGCTTATATATAAATTGTCTATAAAAGAACTAGCGCCTGACCCTCGCTTCGCTCGGATTCGTCTCTAGAAAAACAAAAAATAACTATCTCACGGAAATCGTGCATTTTTCTGTGATAAAAAGAAGCCTATGTGTAATTCTGATGTATGAGCTATATTATTGTAAAGTTTTATTAAAATCCATTCATTACTTTACGTGAACAAGAAACAAACATCCATACATGTAAACATCCAGACTTTCATAAACCCTCACAAACATTCACATTTATAATATTAGTAGCATACCTTTGGGTTTCGAATAAATACCTTTCCTTTTTGAAGTTGGAAAAGCAAGGAGTCAAACAATCGAGTATACGTTTTTTTTTGTATTGTACAATATTTTCAAAATACCTTTGTATCTCAATGTAAATAGGCGAAGAAAAACAGTTCAGTACCTTTTTCTCTTCTGTTTGTCAACCGATTGTCTTTTTTCTTTAGCGGATATTGACGAGCTTTATTGTTATCAATGAAAAGTATATTATGGTAGAATTTCAAATTTAAGGTTTAATCTTTTATTTTTGTATTAATGAAGCAATTGAATTAGAAACGAGATGGTTGAATACCTTGATATGCCTTCTCCATACAATTTCTAGATTCCTTTTAGTGATAACGATAGTGAAATGTCATCTTGTCTAAATCCTTTGCTTACAGTCTGGACGTTACTTGAGGGCGATGTTCTTATCAGCAAAGTGAAATGCACCGTCCAATTGGATGGAAAATTGGAAATGGAATCCGTACTAATATTTATTTAATATTATAAATGTGAAAGTGTGTTTGTTTGTCCTTCTTTCACGTCAAAGCTAAATGACGAATTGGCGTAATTTTTTGTGTGGAGATAGTTGGAGGGCTGCAGAGACATAGACTCATACCCGGGAAGATTGTCGGATACCCCGGAAGAACCACACAAATCGGGCTATTCTTCGGGTTGTTTACTTAAATAGACAAGAGATGGCATCGATCTGCATATAAATATGTATGTACCAAAATATGTAAAGTATATCTAATACTTGAGCCATTTTAAGCCGAAATAAAATCATAAATGTAGGAAGCGTGATCTCTGTATACGCGATATAAATCATAAACTAATTATAGATTTTTTTAATATCAGTAAAATTAAAGAAAATACAAACTTTAATGAATGCATTCTATTAAAGCTATTTTATTTCTTCGCGATGAGACCTCATGCTATTAGTATCTACATTCTACACAAAATATATATAACTTATACATATATAACTAAAGCCATTACTCTGCTGTCTTTAACTACGCACTATACGTATCAGTAACTTTTCACAAATATTGATAAGTTTTACGACGATACCTTTGGCTTAGTTTGTAGTGACCCTACTTTCTGTGCCTGCGGTCGCGGGTTCGAGTCCCGCTGGAGGCATTCATTTGTATGATGAGTAGGAATGTTTGTACTCCAGTCATGAGTGTTTATATTTATAATATGTATGTTATGAAATTATATATATATATATATATATATATATATATATATATATATATATATATATATATATATATATGTATGTGTAGTGCATCAACTATCTGGTATCTATAACATAAGCCTTAGAGCTAACCAACACATTTATTTATAGGTAATTCGTGTCAATCTCCTGCTTATAAAGTACATATATTATATAATTTATACAAAAACACGTATTATTAGAAAAAAACACATTTATGACACGCAGTATTTAAACCTAAAACCATTATTATAACCTATTCTTTACCACTGCACTAATGGTAGTATGGATATTTAAAAGCTATGACTAGTTCAAATTCTAACAAACGCTTTATAGTCATCATCATATTAATTAAAGCTATTTTTAACAAGAGGTAATTGTCCTATTCGCTATTCCTACTGTTACTGTTTCTATTTAGACACAAGCGACTGAACCTCGCTTCGCTCGGGAGCGTTCCTAAGCATGTTTAACTTTTTTGAACGGAACCCTTATTCTTTTTGTTAAATAAAAGTAGCTTCAGATACTCCTTATAATATCAGCTATCTGCCAGTGAAAGTTTCGTGAAAATCAGTCCAGCCGTTTTGGAGATTAGCTGAAACAAACAGACAGACAGACCAAAATTTTATAAGTAGTGTTTTTATTAAAAGTGCAGTATATAATGTCATATGCAATTAGTAAAAAGCTGTTATTTTAACATTACAAACAGACTATTCATCTTTATTTATCTGTATAGACGGACGCACCCGAGCGAAGCGAGGATAAATCGCTAGTAATATTAATAAAAACAAGTGAACAATGACGATAATAGAAACTACGCTTGCAATCAATTATGCATATTCCACTTACTTATAACTGAGTGGTTGCCAATAACATCAATTTAGCTTTTAAGTTCTGCAAGCACTATTGATCTATGCTCTCTGTATTCCATGTGCTTTTGATTTAAGCAAGTTATTTATTGCGTTTAATATGTAGAGAAAATGTTACGCTACTTTTACATTTGAAACTCCTTTCGGCCATCAAAATGGTGGCCGAAAAGAGTTTATTATTTGTATTTTAGTAGTTGGAACGCGGAAGTCGCGAGCACTGCTAACGATAAATTATAATACTATATAATTATAATACACCTATAATTCAAAAACACCTAGAAGATCGAGCTTTGCTCAGCGTTTTTTCGAAGAAGTTATAAAAATGCAACTTTTTTCCGGAAATTATTTATATTCATCTTATCTAAATACAAGTTGGATTCAAATCGTTAAAACCGTTTTCGAGATACAAGAAATAAAATCTACATACATATAACACACAGCACCATCACCATCTGGATCCATGGTAAGCTACTAGGCTTATGTTATGGATACCAGATGGTTGATACACTACACATATATAATTTTAAATACACACATAAATATAAACGCCCAAGACTGGCGTACAAACATTCGTGCTCATAACACAAATAAACGCCGCCAGCGGGACTCGAACTAGCGACCGCTGGCACAGCAAGTAGGGTCACTACAAACTGAGCCAAACGTGTCGGTCGTCATTGCTCATTTAATATTATAAGATTTTAGAATATATGGGGATGATAATATGTTTAGGGTTTCCCTCAAAAAATTAAAACGTACCTAGGGAACGCAACCGAGCGATACTAGGGCAAGTCAAATTATAAATGTGAAAATTTGTATGTATGTTTGTTTATTACACTCTTGTGTTGAAATATCTGAACGGATTTGGATGGAATTAAGTACATAAATAAACTATAATAAAATATAAGCTGAAATTATATATATATAGGTTATTGTTAGTTATGTCCAATAGATGTATGGATGCACACGAGTACGAGTATATAATAAGTGAATTTAAGTAGCTAGAATATATTTTTTATGTATGCATGAAATCCTGTATTTTGAAACTTACCCATATTCTAAGCAGTTTATATCCCTTTAAGCTACTTTTATATTTACACGAATTTATTTTAATAGGAAGAATTAGTCTATTTGAGACGGATTCGACTATCTATATTATTGGTACACACTATCATATATCAACTTTTCACTATCTACAACAAATTTCCTTACGTTATAAACGAAATTAGCTCGCATATTAACAATTATAATGTATTTCCAGAGTAACCAGTCTTTTATATATTATTTACAACAGTTTGTATTTCGATATGTATGTTTTCACTCTAACGGGCTTATGCCAATATCTTCTCATAATCAATGAAAAGTTAGCTAAATCTCATACAAGCTTTTCTTCAGTGAATTTAACTGGTTTCTTTAAAACATCCGAACTTTTGACACAATTCGATTTTACCGTTTCGTTATTATTCTCATTGTGCTTGATTTTTAACTTTGTTTTAGTTTCTGGTTTTATTTCATTATTGTTATCCTTTTCCTTCTCTGGGAGGTTTAAGTCGGATTTTTTAGCCGTCCGCTCGAAACAATTGTCGGTACAATTTTTATTCTGCATCTGCGGATAGTGATGTAATATTGCCGTAGTGTTGAACGTAATTTTTCCGTACTTCACATACTCTGTTGGCTTTTTTTCAGGTTTACTAGTACCAGGTGCACTTAGTTCTACATCTTTTGGTGATCTTAACCTAATATTTGTTATGGGACTATCGGCCCCTTCTATAATATCTTTTGTTTCATCTATAAGTCCTAGTGCGACGCGTTTGCTACGTTTCATATTTTCCATGTAAATATTATAACGATTCATATCTAAAGTATTATTTTGTTTCAATGGCAACGAATTTGGCAATTTCATTTGAGGTTTCTCCTCGGCCGTGTATCACAATTTCTGGTCGTTTTGGCTCTTCGGGTTATTAGACTCTTTGGCCGCAGCGCTGTCGCGCGCGGCGTTTGTTAGCTATGTTTGAGACTGGACCATTGATATGCTAGTGGTCTCGGTCACGATGGTCGGGGCTGGGAAGTCATTTCTAGTCGAATCGTAAATAGGAAATTCACAACACATCATACATTTTAGGAATCTTGGTACTTCCACATAAATAGCTGGCGGTATCGGTATAAAAGGTGACGTGGACGCCTTATAATATAAATAATCTGGGTTATCTTTATACTTTTCGTCCGCTGATCGCTCGAGTAACGGAATCCCAGATAAGAATAAAATAATGGCGGTAGTGAATAGAGGCGATAATATTGCAATGTATTCGATACCTTCGATAACGTTTAGTGATATTATAAATATCCCCCACCAAAGAACGACCTCACCAAAATAATTGGGATGCCTCGATAAACCCCAGAGGCCATCATTGCACCATCTGCCTTGATTTGCAGGCTCTTGACGAAATGCAAATTTCTGTAGATCAGCGTAAGTTTCTATTAACAATCCAATGACAAACACACCAGCTCCCGCAGAATCCAATGTTGTCATTGTTTTTGGAGCCTTTGGATATGAATGATGAGGCGAATTGATTATGATAACAGGTAAACTAACAACGTACACCCACACAGCCTGGAAAGTATAGAATATCGCAAACCTCAACGTGTTACTTTTTCGGTCCTCAAATTGTTTATCTCTTCCAATGTGGTAGATTCTATAAATGAGATACCCAGAGAGCCTCACACCCCACAAACATACAAACGCCGTTACCATGAGTTGTCTGCTGTCATAGTTTCTTAATGTGCTACCTCCTTGGCCGAGGAAGAATGTTAATAATGCTATAATGATAAAATTGGCACCACCTGTAAAATCTGTGACTTTGTCGCTCTGTGACAGCGATGCGACCATGAAAAACAGTATCTGCATCGCCACCGTGACCATGGCACTTATGGCAAAGTTGTTTCTATCTATGAAGGGCTCCATGATAAATATTTGACACTAAATTTTGTTAATTTTGGCATCAGGGAATACTGACATCGATCTTTTGGCGCATTGCTGCATTTTAACACTTATGCTTATCTCATTTAGGTGCTATTATTTATTTGAAGCGGAATTGCCATTTTTTTAATGGTTTTGAACGGTATTTAGTTGATTTAAGCGTGATTTTTGAAGTGAATTGTTTATTTTACGACCCGTGTATTTGAATATAGAAGCGTGGCACTGTAAGCTTGTCCCGCACGAAAGCTTGCTACTAAAATAGATATGACGTTTAGAGAGCGCAAGACCGCGACACGCGCAGGCGCGTTGTATGCTTTGAACTTCGAGTTGAAGATTGCGAGATTTTTTCATTATTATAAGTAAATCTAATATAGAAGTGTCTGCTTTAAATCATCTATATATTTAAGTGGTCGAAACACAATTATAAAATCTGTTGAGTTCATATATACGACATTATCGAAATATATTTTTAATAGGTCATAGTGACGTAAACAAATGTAAAGTGGGGCATTGTATACTTGTGTTGTGTTGTTTTGGCGCACTGATGTAACTGTGTTCAAGCTTTGATGGTTTTCACATGACTTAAAGTGTTATGAGCATATACGTAATGGTGTACAACTGAGCATTTACAGCCAAAACACTTACCATGTTAAGATATAAAAAATAACATAATCTACTAGAAAATAATTTAGATTGTATATATTTTAATCTTCTTAATACTTAATCTATACTATAATAAAACAGTAGAGGTTGAATGTCTGTACTTAGCAAAAAAATACTAAATACCGAGTCAGGGGGATGTAAGAAGACAAATAGAACAAATCCAGATTTTTTCAATTTTTTTTGTTTCTCTGTCTGTTTGTCTGTTTGTCTATTTGTACGGGCTAATCTCCGAATCTATTGGACGGATTTAAATGAAATTTTGCAAGGTGGTACCTTATATACCCGGGCAATATCTTAGATACTTTTTATCCCGGAAAACTAAATAGTTCCAGTGGGATATTTAAGAAACTAAAATAACTTATACAGCTTAGTACACAAAAACTACTGATTGAATTTTAATAAAACTTTACAATAATCTATATATACTATAATAAAACAGTAGAGATCGAATGCCTGTACATAGCAAAAAAATGGTAAAAACCAAGTCAGGGGGATGTAAGAAGATAAATAGAACAAATCCAGATTTTTTTCAATTTTTTTGTTTCTCTGTCTGTTTGTCTGCTTGTACGAGCTAATCTCCGAATCTATTGGACCGATTTAAATAAAATTTTGCGTGGTGGTATCTTATATCTCCGGGCAACATCTTAGATACTTTTTATCCCGGAAAATTAAATAGTTCCCGTGGGAGAGTTAAAAAACTATAATAATTTTTCAGCTTCGTACACAAAAACTACTGATTGAATTTTAATAAAACTGTACAATAATATACTTCATACATGACAATAACAAATTGGCCAATTTTTATCCCGGAAAATTAAAGGGTTCCCGTGGGACAGTAAAAAAACTATAGTAACTTATACTGCTTAGTACACAAAAACTACTAATTGGATTTTGATGTAACTTTACATTAATATAGGTCATACATCAGAATAACAAATAGGTTAGTTTTTATCCCGGAAAACTGTACGGTTCCCGTGGTATAGATGTTTTCGTTTATTTTTAACGTATTATGTACACAACATAGACCCCAAAACAATAGTTATTAAAAAATTGTCTGTTTGTCTGTTTGCCTGTATATCTGTTTGTCAACCGACTTCAAAAAGGTGGAGGATCTCAATTCGACTGTATTTTTTTTTATGTTTGTTACCTCAGAACTCTGTCATTTATTAACCGATTTGGACAATTTTTGTGTTGTTTGAAAATGTATACCACCCCTAAGGGTGGAAAAATAGCTAATGATGGATTTAACCTACTTCTAATTGTCATACCTATTGACTTGAAACTTTGCAAGTGTGTCTATTTCCGTTGATAGTACAGTGGTTCGGTATTGTTGACCTGATCTGATGGTAAGGCCAGAAGATGGATAGGTGGAACTCTTCAACGGCTAATAGTAGATACTTTGAGTTTGGGCTTATTTTGTTTGATTTGACAAGCCTAACACGTTAGAATTCTTACTTTGCTTCTAGTGTCTACACTAAAAAGGGAAAAATAAAAACTTTTTAACAAAAAAATAAAAACCGACTTCAAAGAAAAGCACTAAAAAGTAAAAAATAACTGATTGGTAGTTTTCATTTACTATACATACCTAATCAAATATTTTCGAAGTCGGTATGCTTTGGCTAAGTAATTAAAGCCTACCTATTAAATACATACCTAATCAAATATTTTCGAAATGGGTGCCAGCCCATACAAAGCAAAGCACACCGACTTCGAAAATATTTGATAAGATATGTATAGTTAATGAAAACTACCAATCACTTATTTTTTACTTTTTAGTGCTTTTGTTTGAAGTCAGTTTCAATTTTTTTGTTAAAAAGTTTTTATTGTATGCGCGTTTCACGCGAAAAGTAATGAACCGATTTCAACGAAATTTGGTGAGGTGATAACTTATTACTTGAGTCAACGTTTAGGATACCTTTTACTTCAAGAAAATCTTTCTTTCTCACGGGAAGATAAAATGACTGGTTTTATCGAGTTCTCCCTAGAAACCTTCCGCTGGCTAAACCTTAAGACATACATACATCAAAACAATATACTAAAAAATTGTAGGTCTTGAAAAGTCCGACAGGAAAGTTCTGAATAGTATATGTATATCTCCTAAGCAATATCTATGTCTTATCTATACCTATAATAAAACTAACTTAGTCAAATCGATGTGCGCGTTTCACGCAAAAAGTACTGAACATGAAAATTTTAACTAAATTTTGTATAGTGATAACTTAATTCTCGGGTCAACATTTAGGATAGCTTTTACGACAGGCAAATTATTCCTTCCTACGGGAAAACACAATAACTGGTTCTATCGAATTGTCCTTAGAAATTTATGTGGCTAACGCTGGCTTAACCTTAAGAGATAGATCAAATCATTGTAGAAGAAAATTGTATGTCTTAAAAAGATGATAGAAAAGTTGTCAATAATATATGTCTATGTCCTAAGGTACACTCGCTATAACTATTTTCATTATTACATATTACTGTTTTATTATACGTTATTTATTCTATCTATAAATATGATAAAACTATAGAGGTCGAATGTCTGTACATAGAAAAAAAATGCTAAAAACCGAGTCAGTTATATTCTTATATCCCGTAAGAAGAAAAATAGCACAAATCCAGATTTCTTCAATTTTTTTGGTTCTCTGTCTGTTTGTCTGTTTGTATGGGCTAATCTACGAAACTATTGGACCGATTTAAATGAAATTTTTCATGGTCCTACCGTATATCCCCGGTCAACATGTAAGATACTTTTCATTCCGGAAAATTAAAGAGTTCCCGTGGGATAGTCAAATAACTATAGTGACTTATACAGCTTAGTACACAACAAGTTATGCACTTAATTTAGTAAAATTTAACATTCTGATACTTTATATTGCCTGTCAAACAACAGGTTACTTTTCATCCCGGAAAAATGAATGGTTCCCATGGGAACTAATAGATCTCTATTAGTGTCGTGTATCCGCTAGTAATAAATATTAGAATTAAATTAATATAAACAATCTTTTATAAAAACAATTTCGTCTACTAAATATGTGCGAGAATTCCTAGAATTGTTTAATTGAATCAGAAATTATGTTATGTCTGGAAATGTGTTAGCAATAATGATAACCTTAGATATGATATGAAAGTATCAATTTGCAAAATTATTCTAGATTGTTTCAATAAACTCTCATATTCTTAAACGTAATAGAAAATCATAATATCATAAGTAACTAATTAAATAATAATTAATATATTTATGCATTATGGGGAATAACCAATGATTCTTCGAACACCATGTCGAATATCGATTCAAAATCGACGTTCGAATACTTAGATAATAGGCAGGCCTCATGTAACTTCACATGAACTGTAACATATTGTGCCAAGACACAAAGCATGCTTTTTATCCCAACAAAAATCACAATAATCGCTTCGTTGCCGAACAAAAGAAGTACTCTTGTAATATTTCACAGTTAAAGAAATAACAAAAGTATAGAAGAAGAGAAATATTGTGACTTTGTAAGATTCCTGGAAGCTATGCAAAATAACGACTTTTGAATCGTCACCAAAGTAGACATTAAGTAAAAACGTCAAATTAAAAAGTAATCATTGAATTTCTAGAGATGGACTTTATGTTAAAACTAATAAAGCAAAGTAAAAAAGAATCCCTTAAAACAGTTCTTTTTAAAAATCGGTTAAATATAAATAAAACACTTAAAATAAACCATATAAACGTTTCTGAAATTTTTGTGTAAATAATCCTGGGGATTAAGTATATCACAAGACTTTATCTATAACTAACACCGTCCAATACGTATCGTAATGAAGTAATGGTTGCTTATAGATATTACTTTTTAGTTTACTATTATTGTAAAGTATTATTATGTTGTATAAAGAACTCAAAATTATTAATTTAAGAGATACTATACTATTAATAATATAAATACGAAAACATACGTATTTATAACATTCTTACATTCTAAATTGGAATTAATGTATTATATGTTTATGTAGAATTTTAAATGGAAGAAGACATTGTTTAAACCTAAATTATTAATAAAAATATGTATGTATTTAAAGCTATATATTAGAGATGTGCCGACTATAACTTTTGCCGACTAGCCGACTTATTTGTTGGAAAAAAGCCGACTAATCGACGGACTAGTCGGCCTAGCCGATCATTGCTTTCCGCGATGTTTGTCGCGCTTCGCATATCTTACACGCGTTGCGCGTGCGGTCATGATTGTGTGTTTACTTTGCATTTTTTGTGTTTTTGCGAACAGATTTTGTGTTTACTTTGCATTTTGTTATTTGTGTTTTTTTCAAATAAAACAGTCGGTAAATTGTATAGCTAAGACAGTTTGTATTAGTAAAAGTACCTACATAATTGAAATTAAGTCATGTCATTACTTTCTTAGATTTACGCAAATATTTTACATCTATTATACAGATAAATAAAATTAAAAGTCTATTTTTAATGTCAAAATAATAGCTTTTTACTAAATGCATATGAAATTATAAACGGTACTAATAAAATTATAACAATTTTTTTTAAAATTTGTTTCTCGGTCTGTATGTTTGTTTGTTCCGGCTAATCTCTAAAAATCTGCTGGACCGATTTTGACGGGACTTTCACTAGTTAGATAGCTGACATTATAAAGAGTTACTTAGGCTACTTTTACTTTAGAAAAAGAATCAGGGTAAAAAAACTAGTAGTCACTGACTAGTCGCCGACTATATATTTGGCCGGATAGTCGGCTTTACTGACTAGTCGGCCACTAGTCGGTACATATCTACTATATAATATGTGTAGTGTATCAACTATCTGGTATCCATAACGCAAGCCTCGTAACTTACCATGAAACGAGATGGTGCTTTGTGTTAATGTCCCAACATATTTATTTATTTAATATTATATTAATATATAAAATAAATATTTATAGTATGTTTGTATTCAGGCCTTTTTAAAGTCACACTTCTGGGCACGGACCTCCCTTTACGACAAGGGAAATCAGACCAAAGTTCACCGCGCTGGCCAAGTGTGAATTTGTGGACTTTACATGTCTTTCGAAAACTTAAGTTTTCTCAAACATAAGATATCCTTACGATATATTTAATATTAATATTAAATACCATTTCAATATGTTTTTAATTCCCATTTCTTAGCAAATGGAGGAAATATATGCGGAAAGCGGAAACTACGGCAGGTTTTCATATAACATGAGATAGCTATAGCTTAGGACTACATGATGGAAAAATTGATCAAGAGCGAGTCAGTTTTACGAGGAAAAGGCAATTATGTAGATTGTACAATTTTGAAGTGCTTTCAATAAATATAAGAATCCTAAAATATGTATGAGATTCTTTACCTCATGACGAGTTTGACAGTATTATTTTTAAATTTTCTTTTTATTTACGCTAAACATTTTACATCAGTAAACATTTTTTTAACTTTATGGTACTTTATCTACTAAATGTTTTATAATAACCAGTCTTTATGTGCTTTCAAAAAGTTTTAATTATTATGTTTACCCCAAATATGAACATAAGATCTAATAAGTATTTAAGAGAAATAAACTTACGTAGTGTTTATTCCAGGATTAATGCCATTCCTGTTGATGTACATGGTGGCCATGTCAGCAATAATTTCACGGAAACTTTCCTCGATGCGAATAAACTCATCTAAGGTTAGACCTGCTAGGTTGAGAGTCATAGTCGCTGGTGGTTCAGGAATCACAGGTTCTGGTTCTGGCTCAGGTACTGGAGCTCCAAGTCTTGGAACTAGAAAATAAAATACCATATTAAAAAATATAACGTCTATTCATTAAAATTATTTGCTTTGATTTAAAAATTTGGTACTGTCGATATGTAAAGTATGGTTGGTAGAATGTCATTGGAATTGGGTAATATCTAAGTTATTTATTATATTTATATTGTTCATGTTACAATGCAAAAATGATCTTAAAATGTGCTAGATATGTTAAATATGCCAACTACCTGGGTTTTACTTACCGACCATCCTTGCACTTATGTTAAAACCTCTCAGAACCTGCATTCCTTGTTTAGCTTCGAAACGCATAAACATTTGGTCAACATCAAGGAATCTATAACGTCTTGGAGAATTCAGTCGGTAGGAGAAGAGCAGGCCAGTAGAGCCAGATTCATCGACGCCACCTAAAAAATTTAGTATTTTAAGTAAATATTTGATTTTTTTTTATTATTGCTCATTAGAATTCAATTTTATTTCTTTAATTATATAATTACGTAATTTTGACAAGTTATTTATCAACAATATCAAGGAAAACTGACAAAAAGTGGAAAATGAAATGGCTGAAAAAATATACAAATACAAAAAATACCTGGTTTTACAAGAAGATAATCACCAACGTGACCGTTGACGGCGAATTCGGTTATATTTAATTCTATTCCCATACCATTACCGGTGAACATCCAGTCGGTGGTCTGGTTTGTAGGATAAGGTTCAGGAAACCCTGGAGATGTTATCACAACAGGTGTGTCTACATTAAGTTGGATTTGTGTTGCCTTTCTCACATCGCTCAAAGATATCTGCATTTTTTGTTGGTATCTTTCCGTAAAATCTTGCATTAGGTCATCAACTTCAGCACTTGATAATTCTTCTTTGGCGTCGATTGCGGTTGTCGAATTCAAAATTGTTTCCTGAGTTTCAGATTCTTTTCCTTTATGTGTGGTACTTGTTCGAAGAAGTTCTTCGTTAATGTTATCATCTTTGTTTTCTGCCTCACTAGCGCTCAATGCATCATTAAGGTAAAGTATTGGTTCATTTAGTTTTATAGTTGTTTGCTTCAACTCTGATTCTTCAGGACTTTGATTATCAATAACCTCATCATTCTCATCTACATCAAAACTTCCATCGTTATCAGATTCATTATTTTCAAATATTTTTTCAAGATTATTGTCATTTATTTCTTCATAATCGTCATCCTCTAAAGATAATAATTTATTGGTTTTAGAATCAAGACCAATATCAAAATCAGCTTCGCTTACATCATCAGAATCTTTTAATTTGTTCCATGTCTCTTTAAGCTTATCTAAGTCTGACATTAAATCATTAAAAGCTTTATCTACAGTATCATCTTCAGCTGTTTCAGGTGAACCCTTATCTATGTATTCAAATGATTCATTGCTGTTTTTATCTTTAAACTCTTCATCAATGGAATCCGTATCATCATTATCTAATATTTTATTAGTTTCATCCAATATTTTTTTAAGATCTTCATCATTTTCTTCAATTTTAGTATCAGATTTTATTACAGCAAAATCATTAGCAGTGTCTTCATTCAATATAGCTTTTGTTTCTTCAATTATATCTTCATCGCTATAAATCTTTGTAGTACCCTGTAAATCTTTCTCTGTAGAACTAACACTATGATTTTCATTAATTGCAGTTGTTATATTTGTTTGCGATGTTACCGCATCAGTATTACTTTTAAAATCAGCAGAGGTTGTTTTTAAGAAAACATGATTATCATTCTCGCTTTGATCAGAAATTGTACTTTTAGCGTCCAAAGTATCTTCATTCTCTACAGATCTATTATCTTCGAATTGGTATTCTTCAAAGTTATGTTCTGTGGTAACAATACTTTTAGTTTCACTACTTTGCTTGTCTATGAAATCCGATAGTTCTTTTTTAAAATCATCGTCGTCTTTTTCATCTGACAAAGCTATATTAGAAATGTCTTTTTCATTTTCGTCGAAAACGGGTTTGTCTAACATGTCTTCATACCAGTAGTCATCATACCAGCCATCTTCGTCACTGTTGAAACTTGTTACTATAACAAAAATATAGGGCTTGAATACTTGTTAAAATGGCAAAAAATCAATTTAATTTAATGTTGTTGGAGATGTATTAACCTTATACTTTTATATTACACTAGCACTGCCCGCGGCTCCGCCCGCGTTCAAATGACCAAAAACCAAATTCTTAGGTTTTACATATTAGTATACTCTTACATTGCAGTTTTTGTATTTTTTCTCAGAAATGATATATTTTTCCGGGGGAAAAATATCCTATACGTTGACCCTGACAACCAGCTATCACCATACCTCTCATCAAAATCCCTTAAGTGATTTTTCTGTGAAGCAGTAACAGACAGACAGACAGACAGACAGACAAAAATTCTAAAAACCATAGATTCGGCTTCTGTATCGATAATAATGTTTATATAGTTGATATAATGTACAGATTCGGCTTAGTTACGATTTTATTAATGTATATATAGATTTCGTCTTTCACTTAAACAACTTTGTCAATCCATAATAATATAAAAATACAAATATAATTAGAATAAAACTCCTTGATGAATTTCTTCATCCATATTTACATACATTTTTTAATAAATATAACAAATTTTGTAATAAAATATAACAAAATTGATTGTAATAATATTATTATACTTTCAAAAATGATAATTTCATTTTAATAACTAACTTTCTATTAACTCTGGTATCCATAACACAAGCCTCGTAGCTTGCTATGGAACTAGATGGTGCTGTGTGTTAATGTCCCAACGTATTTATTTATTATATATTTTTCAATCATCATTTATGTGACGCAAATCAGTATTGTATTGCAATTAGACTGATATAAAATATAAATAAAGCCAATTTTTTTAAGCCGGTTGTATAGCAAAAAAATTATATAAGGTCCTCCAAACCGATGTTGGCCACAATGGTTAATCTCATTAAGACTCGGAGACTTTATGGTGCATAAAGTACAAAAACAATATTTCAAGACCAACGGCTACATGTTTTTCGAATTACAGAAGTAAAAAAACAGAAGAAATAAACACATTTTTTTCCAGAAAAACGCAACAACTACACTAGAATTGATCTGGAACCCGAACCCAGAACCTCCGGATCTACAGACGTGCATACCTACTAGAAATGAATGAATTACATATACTGATATAATGGAAAAAAATATATATTCGCGTATGTATAGTGCATATTTTTAATTGATTAAATACTGAATTTATTTGATATATAAACGCACGCACGACTTCGTCTTAGCAGTAACAAACAAATATTTTATCACAACTCTATAAGTTGTGATAAATATAACATTATTTCTTTGTTGTTTGCCAACTGCGTAAAAAATAACTACTTTCACTACATTCAATGGGTTTCCTTTTATTATATAAATAAATAGGTAGTAAGGTACATATAATCCATGTCTACAATAACAATTAATCTACGGAAAATCTAATCGCTTATATATAATAAGTACCTGGGCGACCGAGCTTCGCTCGGAGTTTTTGTCCAAAAAACATTTAAGAAAAAACCAACTAAGAATTTGAATAAATACAAAAAAAAACAAAATTATAAACTTTGTGTCCGACCAGGATACGAACCCAGACACCTGTGGTTGTTGACCATGGTTTTAACCATGATGCTTATATCTGAGCGTGCGAAATTATCGAACATAATATTTTGCGTGGAATTATTAATTTATTAAAATAATGCAAAAGAAATCATAATAATAATAAAGCTTTATTTATTGTATACATGCTTACTTATAATTTTAAATTATAATTACTCTTAATTAACAATTTTTAACATTGTATTTTAACAGATCATATTTATAACTTATCAACCGACTTCAAAAAGGAGGAGGTTCTCAATTCGACTGTATGTTTTTTATTTTTTTTTATTTTTATGTTTGTTACCTCAGAACTCCGTCATTTATTAACCGATTTGGACAATTTTTGTGTCGTTTGAAAGGGTATACTTCCAGATTGGTCCCATTTAAATTTCAAAAAAAAATACCACCCCTAAGGGTGGAAAAACAACTAATGATGAATTTAACCTACTTCTAATTGTCATATTGACTTGAAACTTTGCAAGTATTTCTATTTCCGTTGATAGTACAGTGGTTTGGTGTTGTTGATCTGATCTGATGCCAAGGCCAGAAGGTGGATAGATGGAACTCTTCAACGGCTAATAGTAGATACTTTGAGTTTGGGCTTATTTTGTTTAATTTGACAAGCCTAACACGTTAGAATCCTTACTTTTCTACTACTGTCTACACTAAAAAGGGAAAAATAAAAACTTTTTAACAAAAAAATAAAAACCGACTTCAAACAAAAGCACTAAAAAGTAAAACATAACTGATTGGTAGTTTTCATTTACTATACATACCTAATCAAATATTTTCGAAGTCGGTGTGCTTTGGCTAAGTAATTAAAGTCTGCCTATTAAATACATACCTAATCAAATATTTTCGAAATCTGTGCCAGCCCATACAAAGCAAAGCACACCGACTTCGAAAATATTTGATTAGGTATGTATAGTAAATGAAAACTACCAATCAGTTATTTTTTACTTTTTAGTGCTTTTGTTTGAAGTCGGTTTTTATTTTTTTGTTAAAAAGTTTTTTTGATTATATTTAATTTAACTTCAATTTTTGGTTAGTGACTATCTATTAACTTATAATTTTTTAACTAATAATTTTGTAATCTGGAATTAAATTATTTTACATATCTTTAATAATATTTGAAATGATATTGTATATATATAAATTATCATTAACAAATAAATCAAAATTAAACAATCACAATAAATTAAATAATTCAATAGAGTAGATACTAAACATTTCACAATAATAAATATAAATAAAATTTCTTTCCATACATTAATTCTGACAATAGTTATAAATTAGGTATTTAATTTCATATTTAAATGTATTTATTTAGTAAATGTCTTTTTCATGTATAGACCCCTCTCGGTTAAAAGCCTCCTCCAAAGTAGTCCTGCATAGAGCTCTCCGTTGGAGATTATGCTTGTATGATTGCAAAGGGTTTCTTTTCAAATTTTGTTTCCAATATATAATTTGTTTCTGATATGCCTATAAAGTTTATAATTTTATCTTTGTGTTCTTTTGATTTGTTGTAGGAAATGCTGCTTTTAATTCTAGAAGTTTTTCTGGTGAAGATATGTATACCTTTGTTCATTGTATGTCTGTTTTTCTTTGGAGGGTTACGGTCGAATTCCCCCACAGTGACCGGCCGTACTGGGGGATAAAGATGAGGAGGTTACTACTGTGTTTAATATACTGCTTGCTGTGTTGTTTTTAGTTGTTCCTGGTTATCATTTGTATGGTTGAAAGTTAATTTTGGTTTTTGTAATATAAAGTCTTTAATATTAGCAGGTTTGGTTTTCTTTATATGTTGTTTATTTGTTAGTTTTTGTTTATAATTGAGGTAAGGCGTTTCTGGAGATACAGGTAGACTTCTTTTATTTGAGTATTGGCGAGAAGTGTCCTTATTATTATCCACAGTAATTAGTTTATCATATTTAATGAAAGCTGTTTTGCCTAGGTCTTTTTCTTTATCTTCAGTTGGGCTTGTAACTCCTTGCGTTTGTTTAAGACTATTTTTTCCTCTAGTTCATGATAGGATTTTTCACCTTCTTCTACTCCGAACATAACCAAGTTCTTGAGCCTAATATATATTTCTAAATTATTTATTGAGGTACTTACTTTGTTCCTGGATTTTTTTCTCAAGAACTTCAATTTTTATTTCTAAGTATTTAAATTTCTCATTTAAGTATATTATTGTTGATTGTATTTTAATGTCTTCTTTCATTTATAACATTTCTGTTTTCTGCTGTCTTATTTCTTGTTGCATGTTTATTAACAACTTTTTTATGTCCTCCATCTTAAGTGTGAAGTTGGAAGTAGAAAAGCTGATTGAAAAAGAGCAACAATTATACCTAGTTGAATTGCAATTTTATACCGAGTATTAGTTTTTGAGGTTATAAACTTATGTTTTAATATTTTACGCTTTCACTTCACAAATTATTTTGTTTTAATGTCATCACACGCAGAAAAGATGGTTTTGCACTGATAGTATCTTTATGTTATGTTTGTCACTTTTGTATTTGTTTGTTAGATGAAATTTTAAAAGCTCATTTGTTCTTCAACACATCAAGACTTGGTGATCAAGACTTGGTGAAATATTGCCCATAGTTTTATTGATTAATTTGTAAAAATTTACCATTTTTCTTTAGATTATTTCCACTTAAATATTTTTAAACTTGATGTGAATACGGACACGATGTTGACAGTTGCACAGTGGCGCCTCCCACCCACCAGAAGTGACAATGCAAAAATTGTGAAAATGCAAAAGAAAATCGCATGAAAATTCCAAAACTCGCGTTTTCCCAGATATAAGACTAATGTAGGTCGATTTATCTCCCCCGAAACCCCTAGTATGCTAAATTTCATGAAAATCGTTGGAGCCGTTTCCGAGATTCAGATTATATATTGATATTGATATATATATATACAAGAATAGCTCGTTTAAATATATAAGATATAGATATCGATATTCAGAAGGATTTTTTGAGTTTTCATACGATTATAACATAATTTATAATTTTGTTTTTGTCTTTATTTTATACTTCTATCATCTATGACACATTATAAAGCTATCCAGTTATGATATCTATACATCGTATGTTCAACGTTACTCTGCACTTAAAAACCTGTTATTTTCAAAGGCAAAATTCGTACGATTGAAATTCAAGTTACTTTAAACTAAGAAAGTACTTATTAGTTTAAAATTTTTTTATTATAAAACATAAGCACAAGCTCATTTTATTAATAACAAAAAAATAAAAACCGACTTCAAACAAAAGCACTAAAAAGTAAAAAATAACTGATTGGTAGTTTTCATTTACTATACATACCTAATCAAATATTTTCGAAGTCGGTGTGCTTTGCTTTGTATGGGCTGGCACAGATTTCGAAAATATTTGATTAGGTATGTATTTAATAGGCAGACTTTAATTACTTAGCCAAAGCACACCGACTTCGAAAATATTTGATTAGGTATGTATAGTAAATGAAAACTACCAATCAGTTAATTTTTACTTTTTAGTGCTATTGTTTTAAGTCGGTTTTTTATTTTTTTGTTAAAAAGTTTTTATTTTTCCCTTTTTAGTGTAGACAGTAGTAGCAAAGTAAGAATTCCAACGTGTTAGGCTTGTCAAATCAAACAAAATAAGCCCAAACTCAAAGTATCTACTATTAGCCATTGAAGAGTTCCACCTTTCCACCTTCTGGCCTTACCATCAGATCAGGTCAACAATACCGAACCACTGTACTATCAACAGAAATAGAAACACTTGCAGATTTAAAGTTAATATGACAATTAGAAGTAGGTTAAATTCATCATTAGCTATTTTCCCACCCTTAGGGGTGGTATTTTTTTTTTGAAATTTAAATGGGACCAATCTGGAAGTATACCCTTTTAAACAACACAAAAATGGTCCAAATCGGTTAATAAATGACGGAGTTCTGAGGTAACAAACACAAAAAAAAATACAGTCCGTTTTTATTTTTTTGTTATGATTGCACTGCACTATGCAAATCCATATAGAGCAGGGGTCAAGTTAAGTGGTTTTGACCTAAACATAAACACACGTAAATGTACCGTTGAGGTTCTTCTTACCTATATTAGTGTCGGTTAGTTTGTCTGTTTGTTCTCTACCATATAATAGAATATCATATATTCGCATTGGTATAATAGTGGTAGCGCACTCGCTTGGGAGACCAAGTAAAGTGGGTTTAAATTTCGGGTCTCGAACCTCTGTTTCTTACGGTTCCGTACCGCAAGAGGAAAAAGGAACCATTTCATATGTAGAAATCATTTCCAACATGACCACTTTCCTACGGTGAAGGAAAATCGTGAGGAAACCTGCATGTCTGAGAGAATCTAGTAAGTCAAGTTGAGTTTGCACGTGCAGTCTACCAACCCGCACTTGGCCAGCGTGGTGGACTATGGCCTGATCTCAGAATTGAAAGAAAACCCGTGCCCAGCAGTGGGAAAGGGCTGAATACATACAGTATACATATGTTTAAATGAAGCGACTCGTATTATGATATGATCGAACTTCGCTTCAAGAAATTCGTTTAATCATTTATTATTCCACATATTATATATCTTTTCCTGAGTGACACATCGTCGTTTAAAATAATTTGCGAGACCCGGGACTTAAACTCGCTTCACTTGGTTTTTCAAACGAGCGCGACCTAATTATAGCTTAATTATAATAGGTAGCATAAATATCTATAGCTTAGTACTAAGTCATCAATCTCATCTCAACTTATCTCGGGAACAGAGTATCTGTATGATATGTTTAATATCATAACTTGTTCATGTAAATATAGCCTTTCTAGTAGAGAAATACGTATAATATACGTAAAATAAAACCCCGTTTAGCCAAATTATTAACGTTTTATATTTAGTTTTTGTTTATAGTTTTTAGAAATGCTAGTTGTTAATAATTTTACAAGTAAACATTATGTATTCAAAAGCAAGGTCAGCCATGTTATTGTAATGTCAGGCTCTGCCAGAGACACGTTGAAAATAGTGCGAAATGAGTTTACATTTCCTATTCAAAATATATATACTGTTTGCAATTTTTAAAGAAATAATAAGTTTATATATCACTTTGTCAGTAAAGGGATCATTAAGACAAGATAAATCTGTCTAGCCAAAACTTCTAGCCAAAATTATGATTCTTATATGTATTTTCTGTATGTGGGTGAAAATATTTTTTAAATAGGTTTTATATTATGAATAGGTGATAAAAAATATTTTCTTGTTTATTATTTGGACGTCGGTAAATAACAATAGAGGCTCAAATGGGGTCGTTATTTTAAAATCGAAGACACAAATACTCATTTGCTGAGTTTCAAAAATAGCTTATTAGGTATTCGGAGCTCCAATGTTTTGTATGACCGTCTTCTAATCCTTCTAGCTTAAACACAGAAAGCAAATTAATTCTCTACACTAAAGCCAATAGACACTCGACCAAACACATGTCCCAATATTCAATAATCTATACAATGACGTATTATGTCAATATTGGTTTCTACAATAGATAAGGTTAATAGAAAACTAAGGAGAATTCTGGGAACGACACATTCTGACTACGGACTAGCTTGCGATTAGCAACATCATTTCTAAATGAATTTTTTAATTTTCTAGTAGCGATATCTATCTATCTAGCAACGTTGTCTAATCGATGATAATTAATATCTAGGTATAAATTTAATATGTAAGAAAACATCAAAGTTCTGTTTTATACAAAGCACAAATTTTGATACATTTTCAACCGACTTCAAAAAGGAGGAGGTTCTCAATTCGACTGTATTTTTTTTTATGTTTGTTACCTCAGAACTTCGTCATTTTTTAACCGATTTGGACAATTTTTGTTTTGTTTAAAAAGGTATACTTCCAGATTGGTTCCATTTAAATTTCAAAAAAAAATACCACCCCTAAGGGTGGAAAAATAGCTAATAATTAATTTAACCTACTTATAATTGTCATATTGACTTGAAACTTTGCAAGTGTTTCTATTTCCGTTGATCGTACAGTGGTTCGGTATTGTTGACCTGATCTGATGGTAAGGCCAGAAGGTGGATAGGTGGAACTCTTCAACGACTAATAGTAGATACTTTGAGTTTGGGCTTATTTTGTTTGGTTTGACAAGCCTAACTAACACGTTAGAATTCTTACTTTGCTACTACTGTCTACAATAAAAAGAGAAAAATAAAAACTTTTTAACAAAAAAATAAAAACCGACTTCAAACAAAAGCACTAAAAAGTAAAAAATAACTGATTGGTAGTTTTCATTTACTATACACATCTAATCTAATATTTTCGAAGTCGGTGTGCTTTGCTTTGTATGGGCTGGCACCGATTTCGAAAATATTTGATTAGGTATGTATTTAATAGGTAGGCTTTAATTACTTAGCCAAAGCACACCGACTTTGAAAATATTTGATTAGGTATGTATAGTAAATGAAAACTACCAATCAGTTATTTTTTACTTTTTAGTGCGTTTGTTTGAAGTCGGTTTTTATTTTTTTGTTATTATTTTTGCAACACGAAAAATGATTAGTCAGTGTACAATAATGTATGCCTAAACTCAAACTGGTTCTTTTTTGCTGCATGTTGCAAATCATCAAATTTACTTCAATCCACGAATTCGATATCCATCTGAAGTGGTTATTGGTCCCATTTTGCACGAGGAAACGTACTCGTAACTCGGAGAATAAATACTTTTTTAGACTTACGGGAGTTTTTGACATTTTAAATAAAAGTATCTTTTCGGATTCATTCGTGGTTTATTTTGATTTTTTGTTTGGTTTTGGTAAAGCTAAGTACCCACTGTTGTAACGACTATATAATGACCTTTGAGACTCTAAAACCTTAGTCTCTCCCGTGAACATGATTTCTGTAAAGCATTAGAAACGTCAGGAACTAAAAATCAAAATAAATCCACGAAAAATAAAAAGATAGTCTGACTCAGAAAATATTGGTTTAAAGTTAGAATAAAATTTAATTTACAATCTGTTAGAGCTATACATATAATCTACTGTATAGGTCTGTCTAATCCATATCCCTACTAATATTATAAATGTGAAAGTGTATTTGTTTGTTTGTTGGTCGGACCTTCTTTTACGTCGCAGCAGCGTGACGCATTGGCGTAATTTTTTTGTGTAGAGATAGTTGGAGGGCTACAGAGTGACATAGGCTACTTTCTATCACGGGAGATTATCTCATTCCTACGGGAAAACACGTTGTAATACAACCCACAAGAACTCATTATATATATAGTCTATCTATTCCATACTAACCGTTAAAATTAGCCTAGGGCCGAACCCGAGCGAAGCGAGGAAGTATCGCTTGTCTATTTTTATATCTATGATTTTCTATTCTTCAATGTGTTCACTTTTTATACTTCACAAGATTTTATATTATTTTTATCACGACATAAATGATATTACGATCAAAGTCAATGTCAAATATATACACATATAACAGCTAAACATAACATAGTGTATAAGATATTAACATATAAATTCACGCAATTTTCACCCTTATTCTAAATATAATTAATGTTATAAAAGCCAACCGAAAATGAGTTCATTAAATTTTTTATGTTTGATGCGTTCATGCGAATTTGGCTGTTAAAAATAAAGACATAATGGTTATTTCTGTTTTTATTATTGAAACGTGTGTGTTTATTGCTTCATTTACTTCATTGGATACATCAGTCTAAAAATAACACGTATATATAGACAGTGACAATATAGTGATTAGGTACTAATTATTATAAGACTAACAGAACTCGCGGCTTCGCTCGCGCTAAAACTACAAAAAAACTCTAAAAAGGTAGGTTTACTACAAACTTTCATGCCTTATTTTACCCCGTTATAATATGAATTTCGAAAAATGCTAAAACACGTACCTATTTATTTGATTCTACTGAAGAGCATTAATACCTAGTTTCAATTAATTCTGATTATAAATATTTTTTTGGGTTGTATTATAACGTGGGATGAGATAATCTCCCGCGGTAAAAAGTAGCCCGTGTCACTCTCCAGCCCTCCAACTATCTCCACACAAAAAATAATTCCGTTTCCACGTGAAAAAAGGACAAACAAACAAACAAACAAACAAACAAACAAACAAACAAACAAACAAACAAACAAACAAACAAACAAAAAAAACAAACAAACAAACAAACAAACAAACAAACAAACAAACAACACACTTTCACATTTATAATATTAAGTATTGTATAACTAGTATGGATTACTAGCAGCTAAAATTTCTACCTGCATTCGAACTTCCTATCGCTATCAAACTTTACAGAATCACTCGCTGGGCTAATCTGAAGATTGCCTTAAAATGTCATAAAAATCGCTTCAGCTGTTTTAGCTTATGGAACACACGTACACACATCGATTTTTGTATTTAGATAGATTCATATGAATAATATTTATGAAATCAGTAAATAAACACTGCGCATTATTTAGGAACGGGTGGACAGGTTTTTTTTCATGAAAGTTGTATGAAGTTTTTTTAATGGTTATTTATTACTATTACACGACACGTTTGGCCATAACACAGGTCTCGTAGCTTACCATGACACTAGATGATGCGTTAATGTCCCGACATATTTTTAATACATTTATTATTATTATCGTTTCGTAGCTATAAGGCTGACTGTGACATACAGTCTCATCATCATCTCTAAAACTATTGCATCTATATTGCTAAAATTTGTTAGGTAAGTGTCAAAAAATTAGGTAAAAAAGGTTAAGTTAAAAAAAGTTTCAAAATACTTACTCAATTAAAAATATTTCGACTTGGTTTTATGAGTGGGATATTTTCCATTTTCCATTCCATTTGGCAGCAAAAATATCTTTGTTTCTCATAGTAATAATATGGAACCCTATTTATGTTTTCAATAAAGTAAATAATATTTTACAATTACCGTACCAAATCACATTTTGGGATTTTTAGTTGATGACTACGCTCGGCGTTAAAATGGCATAATTAGGTAGGTACAAGTATTTATATGAGAACCTCAAATATTCAAACAAAATCCAGCAATAATGTAACTGACATACATTTGGATGGGTGACAGTTTAGAAGTTACTGAAACTACTTATGATTTTTGTGTTGTGTACGTATGAATACGATGAATAGAATGATCTACGCCAGTAGGAGTCATTGAATTATTAAAATCAAAAAAAACTTCTAAGTAAACTAAAACACATATGCCCCCTTTTACCAACATCCATAAACTACCACCTACGTATGGGATCCCTAGCTTAAAGGTTCCCCTAAACTAGCCCCTAAATTAAATATCATTTTACCATCGTCAGGGCTCGTATTTCTAGTACCCATGTTTAGGTGGTATTTTAACATTTAGGTGACCCCTAACTGTCGGTGAAACAGAAACTGTCCCCTAACAGCCCACTAAACACGCTTAGGGGATCCCTTAAACTTACGTGACGTTGGTGAAATCGGCCATTAGGTATCTACACGTAGGTACATCCATACATATAATAAAATTGTAACTAAACCGAAACTGTACATTAAATATTTTTTGGAAAATGTTATTGAAATAAACATTATTATCGATACGGATCGGCCGAATCTATAGTTTTTAGAATTTTTGTCTGTCTGTCTGTTACCGCATCACAAAAAAACCACTGGAGGGATTTTGATGAAATTTGGTATGGTGATAGCTGGTTATCAAGTCAACATATAGGTTAACTTTTTACCGCGGGAAAATATATCATTTCTGAGAAAAAATACAAAAACTGCAATGTATGAGCGGAGCCGCGGGCAATGCTAGTATACCTATATTAAAACAATAACTTAGCGAAATCATAGTGCGCATTTCACACAAAAAATACTGAACCGATTTTAATTAAATGTGTAGTGATAATTTATTACTCGGGTCAATATTTAGGATTATTATCAAATTGTAGGGGCACGGCCTACCCATCAAGGGTGGAAGTATAGCGCTAAAAAATCTCAAATTATTCACGTTACTATAAAACTGCAAAACTAGTTCATAATGGCAGCCCCCGACGGATATGCTTGAGTTTATCTCGCGTTACATATATTTTTTAAGTCGAAGGTTTTTAAATAATTTTATCCTTTTTCAATTACTTTTTAACCCACGAGGTTTTTTCTAAATTTTTAATTTTGCTTTTTATTAAAAGGAACTCAGGTTTTTGTGTCGAGCGTTTTTTAAATTTTTATTACTATTAGGTGATGCTGAGTGTACATTTACTACTAATATTATTAATGTCATGTCATAATTTTACAAAACAAAAAACATTGTTGTTTTCCTTACTAAAACTGTTTTTTTCCTCAAAAAAATGACGACGCTCCGTGAAAAAAGACAAAAATAAAACTAAGCAAGAATTAGTGAATTAGTGAATATTAATGTTTTTGTTTATTAACTATCATAGAACACACCTTGGCAAGCTGATATAAACAGTTTTATCAAAACATAAAAGCCCATAATATACCTAAAACTAAAAAGTACGCAGTTTTGTCAGTGTTTTGTTGCGAAAATGAATTATATAAGACAACTTGCAACTCACCCTCGCTCCGCTACGTAGGTTACGTTTTAAGGTTTGTATAAATTTCCCAGAGATATATTCCTCACAGTAAAAAGTATCCTATATGTTGACCCGGATAATCAACTATTATCATACCAAATTTCAACAAAATCCGTCCAGTAGTTTTTTCGTGATGCTTTCCTAGACAGACAGATAGATAGACAAACATTCAGATTGAATGAGTGCAAGCAGAACTGCAAAAATCCGTGAGAATTACATATAAATTTGTTGAGGACATATTATTAATAATTAATTATTTATAATATTATATTATTTAGTTCGATGACTGTTCTATATGATTCATTTACAAGTATTACTCAACATTTTCTAACTATATTTATCATTTTCTTAGTACATGATTGCTAGTAACTTTAAAATTAAAACTATTATAGCTTAATTGTGCAGGTGGTATCTGTTTGTAATGTCAAAATCACAGCTTTTTACCAAATGCATATGAAATTATTTTTAATTTTTTGTCTGTCTTTCTGTTTGCTCCGGATAATCTCTGAAGCGGCTGCACTTATTTTGACAGGACTTTCACTGGCAGATAGGTGATGTTATAACGAGTAACTTAAGCTACTTTTATTTTAGAAAAACAATTAGGGTTCCGCTCAAAAAACTTAAAATGTATCTATAAAATTAAAATTTATAAAAAAATATAAATGTAGGACGCACCCGAGCGAAGCGAAGGTAAGTCATTAGTATAGAATATAATTTCAAAATATTTAATAAATACAGGTGAATTCCCTGTTCATAAAGAGATGTTTCCTTACGTTTGTAGAGACTTGGGCTTGTAGCGCTAACATAGGCATGGTAAGCGTAAACCTATTGGTATTTAATATGGATTGCTTTAACGATAAGTATTTGAAATAATATTATAAAGTTCGCAGAAAATTCAATTAAATTTTTCCGTGTAGCAGGTACGACTGAAGTCACAAGCTGTGTCTAGTTTTGAAAATTGCAAGTGTGGATCACTTTTTACCCAACTGTGTCTGTCTTTACGTTTATTTACGCGGCAAACAGTAAATAGGCTATTTATCTATACATAATATAATAAGATTCTAATTGAGTCCAATCTGTACATTGAATATTTTTTGAAAAATCTTATTGGAATAGTCATTATTATCGATACAGAGGCCGAATCTATAGTATTTAGAAGTTTTGTTTGTCTGTCTGTCTGGTAACGCATCACGAGTAAACCACTGAACAGATTTTGATAAAATTTGGTACGGTGATAGCTGCTTATCCGGGTCAACACATAGGATACTTTTGATTGCAGGAAAATATTTCATCTCTAAGAAATCAATACTAAACGTTAAAACGTAACTAGAGGGTGAATCGCTAGCATAATATATAAAAAAAGTCTTGTCGGCGACGGAAAACCTATCTTCGAGTAACGTGTGTATTAATATAGGGACAATGTCATTTTAGCGTATTATGAATAATTGTTGTAAATATGAAATCTCATTCTTATTAGATTTATTATGTTAAAATAAGTTCTAATTAGTGTAATAAGGTTAGTTTAGAGTATTTTTTGCTTATTTGAATCATATAAGACTATTTAACATTAATTTGAAAGGAATAGGTACGTAAGTAAAATGTTAGCATATAATTACGTAACTTGAAAATGAGATTTTTTGTTTCTTGCAATAGCATAATAGTTTATGTTTTAAATAATAGATTTTATTATAAAACTTATAATAAAACAACAATTAGGTCGATAGGACTATCCGTTCAAAAGTTATAAGGGAAAATGTATAGTAAAAATGTAGCAACCTAGAAATTTAGATATTTTTGTTTTAAGACTTTTTTAATTAATTATTATATATTGAATATTATGTTTTAATATTGTATAATAGTATGTAAGGCATGTAAATAAATAAATATGTGTAAGGTGTTTTACTGAAAACATAAAATAAAAGGACTCTCAAGGTTTCGGTTTAGGGAAATTTTACTCGAAAAATGAGCTCAAAGTACGCGGCTCTCTGTAAGGTATTAACGGGCCAAATAAAAGGCGAGCCATTTCTCGATTCGAGTCAGTCGCAAGACAGCCACCGAAGAGGCAACAACTAAAAGGAAAAGGAAGAACCGAAACCAAGAGAGAAAAAAAAAAGGAAAAATTGTGTTTTTATTTCATCGCCTCTAAGTATAGTCTCCTGTCAACGAAGAAACCCTAGTGGATCGGGACCCAAGCTACGCATTCAGGGGTGCGTGGTGGCGTACATTACCAGCGAACGGACATACTGCCGTGTACGCCAAGAACGTCTGGGAGATTGTCCCAGGTCGACCTCCGGGTACTAGACATACCCTGGTTCTGGTCGTCCGAAACAGTTGGTCCTTCGAGCCGGATCCCTGCTAGAAGAAGTTCAGAAGAAACAGAAGATTGCGTTCAAGATGCCGGTAACCAGGTCGCAGAAGGATGCCCCCTCACGTCCCGGGTCTCGTCCTTCAGATAGGGACGCGACAGATGGAACGTCGGGATCAGAAGGGGTCACGTCAGCGTCGGCGTCATCGGGAACTGCAACTACATCGAACACTTCTTCGGGTACCACGACCACGGAGGGCACCACAGTGACGGAGACTACGGTTACGACTGCAACTACGGCGGCGTCTATGGAAGGCAACAAAGAAGATGCTGCACAGAGGATGACCAGGAAGAGCCAAGAAGATGTACCTGGAAAGGATATTCAAGGCTCCTCCAAGACCCTGAAACCGATGGGGGTCAGTCGTCGCGCCAGGTCCACGAAGACCACGAGTTCCTCGGCCAGAAGACGCGAGCTAGAAGCAAAGGAAGAGTTGGCACGCCTAGAGTTGAAGCAAGCACAGGCTGAAACTAAGCTAGCCCGTGTCAGATTGGAGATGGCACAGTGTGAAGAAGAGGACTCCGTGGATGAAGACCTGGAAGACAGAACAGCACAGGTGCAGAACTGGATCGAGACGTCTGTGCTGGAGGATGGCAACAAAGTTCAACCAGAGATGCGAGGTTCACACCCCTTGGAAGAGCCACAGAAGATGAAGCCTGAAGAGAACTCCTCAACGAGAGGAGCTACGATTGAAATTCAAGCACTGACGGCAGCATTGAAGGAAGCTCTTACCACGCGAGGACCAGCAGGACAGCCAACCTACATTCACGAGTTACCCTACTTCGACGGCAACAGCAGCGAGTGGATGGCCTTCAAGGTTGTCTATGAAGATACAGCACCGATGTTCAACAACGTCCAGAATATGGCTCGGCTAAGAAGAGCACTGAAGGGCAACGCAAGAGAAGCTATCAAGAGTCTGCTGTACTCCGAAGCCTCTCCGATGGAAGTGATTCAAGCCCTCAGAAGAAGATATGGAAGACCAGATGCACTGGTGCTGGCAGAGTTGGACAAGGTCAAAACGTTGCCGAAGATTTCTGAAAACCCAAGGGACATATGCCTCTTCGCGAGCCAGATCAGCAACAGCGTAGCGGCAATAAAAGGATTGAAGAAACCACAGTACCTGCATTCACCTGAGATGGTGAAACAAATTATTGAGAAGATGCCTACGATCCTCAAGTTCCGATGGTACGACTTCATTGAAACAACAGAAGAAGGCGAGTTCTCCGACCTAACACTGGTGTCCAAGTTCCTGAACAGAGAAGCAGACAAGTGTGGAGCCTATGCATCAACAGAAGAGAAGAGCGGGTTCAGACGGACTCATCGACAAGCAACGCATTCAACTAAGGAAAAGGACTTCAAAGAAAAGGTTTCAAGATCAGAGAAGACTTGCCCCATGTGTGAGGGTGAACACTTCCTCGCCGGGTGTCAGAAGTTCCTGAAGGCGTCTGTGCAAGATCGATGGGCAATAGTGAAGAAAAGCCGCGTTTGCTTCAAGTGTTTACAAGGGACACATCGGAAGGAGAGCTGCAAGAAGCCGTCGTGCAAGGAATGCAAGAGGTGGCATCATCATCTGCTGCACGTCGAGACAGAGAAAAGTTCCTCGGAAGAACAGAAGAACAAACCACAAGAAGTGGCGAGCATCATGGCATCGGTGAATGCGGTCAACAACGCAAGGGCATACCTGAAGATAATTCCGATAGAAATCTTCGGGTCAAAAGGATCAAAGAAGATATTGGCCCTCATGGATGAAGGGTCAACAGTGTCGCTGCTAGACCAGAAGGTAGCAGAAGAAATCGGCGCTCAAGGAAGAAAGGAGGAACTGGTCATCGAGACTGTTGGAGGCAGGCTGATAAGGAAGGAAGACTCTCAGATGCTGGACCTTACGGTGAAGGGGATTCATCAGAGGACCAAGAAGACCTTGAGAAGAGTCCGGACCATCGACGAGTTGAAGCTTGCACCGCAGTTCCTAGAAAAGAAAAGGATAGAAGAGTGTCAATACTTGAAGAAGATTGCTGACTCTCTATATTATAAGGGGGAGTCACCACAGCTGCTCATCGGTCAAGACAACTGGGAGCTAATCGTGACTCAAGAAGTAAGAAGAGGGAAACCAGGACAACTAGTCGCTTCAAGAACAGGACTTGGATGGGTGCTCCACGGGTCAGACACTGGAGGCGCGAAAGTGGTGCACTTCTTAAACACGTGTCTACATGTCAGCACGCCAGAAGAAGAGATGCATCAAGCCATCAAGGATCACTTCGCAATCGAAGCACTTGGAGTACTACCAAGAAGACCCACTACGGATTCAGAAGGAAGAGCACTCACCATCCTAGAGAAGACCTGCAGAAGACTAGAAGATGGTCGATTTGAAGCTGGACTTCTATGGAAAAATGAAGATGAACAGATGCCTGAAAGCTACACGTCTGCCAAGAACCGATTGTTCAACATTGAAAAGAAGATAGACAAAGACCCTCAGCTGAAGGCAGAATACAATAAGCAGATCCAGCATCTAATCGACAGCAAGTATGCAGAAGAAGCACCTGGTGGACAAGAAGATTCAAAGAAGACATGGTACCTCCCTCATTTCTCCGTGGTACATCCATTGAAGAAGAAAATAAGGATCGTCTTCGACGCTGCAGCCAAGTCTAAAGGGAGAAGCCTCAACGACGCTTTACTACCGGGACCAGACCTACTGCGATCGCTCTTCGAGGTATTACTGAGGTTCCGGCAAGGCCCGTTTGCAGTGGCAGCCGACATAAAGGAAATGTTCCTGCAAGTTCGCATCCGGCCAGAAGATAGAAACAGCTTGAAGTTCCTGTGGCGAGGGGATCGTCGTGACGTAGCACCGAAGGAGTACAGAATGATATCAGTCATCTTCGGCGCGACATCATCTCCTAGCACAGCGATCTACGTGAAGAACCGGAACGCGGCGGACTACAAGAAGCAGTACCCAGAGGCAGCAAAGGCAATCGAGCTGAACCATTACATGGATGACTACCTGCACAGCTTCCATTCAGAAGAGGATTTCAAGAGAATTACAGCGCAGGTGGACTTCATTCACAAAAAGGCGGGCTTCGAACTCCGAGGATGGGCGTCAAACCACTCCGACCTGCTGCAAGACGTGAAGACTGAGTCAGTTGAGAAGACAGAGGTGGACCTTGGTGAGAAGGAAGAGAAGACACTAGGACTACGCTGGTTTACAGAAAGGGACTCCATAGGCTTTAGGGCGAACCTTCGGAACACGCCAGATGAAGTGGCACAAGGACTCAAGGTACCTACGAAGAGAGAAGTCACCAGCGCCGTGATGTCGACCTTCGATCCACTAGGGCTAGCATCACCAATTCTCATCCAAGGCAAAAGGCTGCTCCAGAACATATGGCGAAGTGGCGTCGGTTGGGATGAAGAGATAGAAGAAAAGGAGTACGAGTCATGGAAGACTTACCTGGAGAAGATGAAGCTGCTCCAAGACCTTCAGATCCCGAGATGTCTGGCACCACGTCGCACCGAGGGGGAGCTGCACACGTTCACGGATGCAAGCGAAATGGCGTATGCAGCTACGGTATATTGGAGAACTGAAAATCAAAATGGGACTTATGACGTCAGCTTAGTAGCAGCAAAAGTAAGAGTCGCTCCGTTGAAACCGGTGTCAATCCCGAGACTCGAGCTGCAAGCGGCCCTCCTAGGAAGCAGATTGGCACACTCGGTCGAGGAAGAAATGGATCTGAAAATAGAAAAGAAGACGTTTTGGACAGACTCCAGTATCGTGCTATCATGGATCAAGACGGACCCGAGAACCTTCAAGACATTCGTGGCTCATCGCTTGGCGGAGATAGAAGATCTCACAAAACCACAGGACTGGAGATGGGTACCGACGGCGCAGAACCCTGCAGATGATGCAACACGTGACGTACCAGAACACTTCGACTGCCAACACCGATGGTACACCGGACCAGGGTTTCTAAGAAGAGATGAAGTTCACTGGCCTGCGGCAAGAACATTCAAGAAAGAAACCACTGGCGAAGAAAAGGCAGCGGACATCGTAGCGACTGCAGGCAGCTCCTATCCATCACCAGATCCCGAAAAGTTCTCGTCGTGGAAAAGACTTTGGCGAGCTACAGCAAGAGTACTGCAGTTCATACAACTCTGCAGAAGAAAGCAAAAGGTCCACGCCAGCAAAGAAGATCCTACCTGGAAAACTACAAAAAGGAATAAGAAAATTGTTGAGAAGCGACATCTGTCTTCAAAAACGTCAGAAAGGAAATACATACCATTGGAAACAAGTCTACTAGAGCAAGCTGTAACGCTGTTGTTAAGAAGAAGTCAAGAGAAATGCTTCAAAGAGGACATCAGGTGCCTACAGCAAGGAAAACAATTAGAGGGCAGCAGCAAGTTGAAAAGGCTCGACGTAGTGCTAGAAGAAGGTCTCCTGCGACTGAAAGGAAGAATCGACGCGATACGAGGGGTTACCAGAGACTACAAACGACCCATCGTACTCGACAGCAAGGACAAGACAACACTTCTCATCATAGAAGAATTTCACTGCCGCTTCAATCACGGGAATCACGCGACCGTAATGAACGAAGTAAGACAACGCTTCTTCGTGCTAGGACTGAGGTCAGCGATCAAGACCATTCAACATCAATGCCAGTGGTGCAAAACAAGAAAGGCAAGACCTCAAGAACTACCAGTGGGCAACTTACCTGCTGAGAGGCTGATGCACGGAAACCCTCCATTTACGTGCACGGGAATAGATTACTTCGGCCCTATGACGATCACCGTAGCAAGACGCCATGAGAAGAGATGGGGTGCTCTATTCACATGCTTAACAACACGAGCTGTACACATTGAGCTCACTCCTTCACTCTCCACTGACAGCATGATCATGGCACTACGACGATTCGCCGCGAGAAGGGGAATGCCAAAGATAATCTACACCGACAATGGCACTAACTTCGTTGGCGCCAAAAAAGAACTCAAAGAAGCACTAGACACCATGAAGCAAGAAGACCTTATCTCGGAAGCGGAGAAGATCGGCGTGCAGTGGAAGTTCATACCTCCTGGTGCACCAAACATGGGAGGTGCATGGGAGCGTCTGGTGCGATCCATTAAAACCGCACTGGACGCCACGCTCAACGAAAGGCAACCACGAGAGGAGGTACTTCATACCCTCCTGTTAGAGGCCGAGCACATAGTCAACTCTCGACCCCTCACCCACCTCTCCGAGAACCCTGAAGAAGAAGCACTTACACCGAACCACTTTCTCATCGGGCGATCATGTGGCGCAGCAAGAATCGGCAGCTTCGAGGACAACGAGCTTGTGGGCAGACACACCTGGAAGGCTACGCAGCGACTTGCCGATCACTTCTGGCAACGTTGGCTGAGAGAGTATTTGCCCACTCTACTACCAAGGAAGACCAAAGGAAGAGTCAGCGCCACAGATTTGCAAGTCGGAGACATCGTACTGATCGTCGATCACAGCCTACCAAGATGCATCTGGCCACGCGGAAGAATCCTGCATGTGTATCCTGGACCAGACGGGCGGACCAGAGTCGTCGACGTCGAGACCAGAGGAGGCGTTCTACGGAGGCCCAGTTCGAGAGTGGTGATGTTGGTGCCGGGAGCGTCGCCGAGTCCAGGAGTTGGTGCAAGCACGAGGGGGAGAATGTCGGCGACGGAAAACCTATCTTCGAGTAACGTGTGTATTAATATAGGGACAATGTCATTTTAGCGTATTATGAATAATTGTTGTAAATATGAAATCTCATTCTTATTAGATTTATTATGTTAAAATAAGTTCTAATTAGTGTAATAAGGTTAGTTTAGAGTATTTTTTGCTTATTTGAATCATATAAGACTATTTAACATTAATTTGAAAGGAATAGGTACGTAAGTAAAATGTTAGCATATAATTACGTAACTTGAAAATGAGATTTTTTGTTTCTTGCAATAGCATAATAGTTTATGTTTTAAATAATAGATTTTATTATAAAACTTATAATAAAACAACAATTAGGTCGATAGGACTATCCGTTCAAAAGTTATAAGGGAAAATGTATAGTAAAAATGTAGCAACCTAGAAATTTAGATATTTTTGTTTTAAGACTTTTTAATTAATTATTATATATTGAATATTATGTTTTAATATTGTATAATAGTATGTAAGGCATGTAAATAAATAAATATGTGTAAGGTGTTTTACTGAAAACATAAAATAAAAGGACTCTCAAGGTTTCGGTTTAGGGAAATTTTACTCGAAAAATGAGCTCAAAGTACGCGGCTCTCTGTAAGGTATTAACGGGCCAAATAAAAGGCGAGCCATTTCTCGATTCGAGTCAGTCGCAAGACAGCCACCGAAGAGGCAACAACTAAAAGGAAAAGGAAGAACCGAAACCAAGAGAGAAAAAAAAAAGGAAAAATTGTGTTTTTATTTCATCGCCTCTAAGTATAGTCTCCTGTCAACGAAGAAACCCTAGTGGATCGGGACCCAAGCTACGCATTCAGGGGTGCGTGGTGGCGTACATTACCAGCGAACGGACATACTGCCGTGTACGCCAAGAACGTCTGGGAGATTGTCCCAGGTCGACCTCCGGGTACTAGACATACCCTGGTTCTGGTCGTCCGAAACAAGTCTAATCAAACAACTAAAAAAAGTAATATACCTAATCTAAACGTGACTTTTACTTAAATAATTATGTACAATTGTATTGGTCAATACTTATTTGTAACTTTTTTTTTTCTTGGATCATGACACGATTTTCCACGTACGAAGATAATAAAATCTATTTAACTATTGCCAAATATCTACGACTTAAATGCGAAATAAATGCGCAAGTTATAATTTCCCGCAGTAAAAAGTATCGTATATGTTGACCCGGTAAACCAAATTTCATCGAAATCTGCCCAGTAATTTTCTCGTCCCAGACCGACAGACAAAAATTCTAAAAACTATAGATTCGGCCTCTGTATTGATAATAATGATTATTTCAATAAAATTTTCCAAAAAAATATTTAATGTATAGATTTGACTCACAATTTTATTAAGTACTAGCATTGCCCGCGGCTCCGCCCGCGTTCAGATGACCAAAAACTAAATTCTTAGGTGTTACATATTAGTATACTCTTACATTGCAGTTTTTGTATTTTTCCTCAGAAATAAGATATTTTCCCGCGGTAAAAAGTATCCTAGGATCGCGCGCTACATCGCCCGGTTTATATAGCTTGAGCAGGCGGTCGAGCGATGCGGGGCAGAGGGGATGGACTCGCCGTAGGCATCTCAATGCTCGCCAAGCATTAAAAATGTTTCGCTACTAATTACTTCTAACAACGATATCTCAAAAACTATTCATCTGATTGATTTAGTGTAAATAGCAATTTTAATCTGCATTAAATGACTAAGCTAACTAAAATATTCATTTGGATAAGGATTAATACCGAACTAAAGAAAATAACTTTGAAAATAACGTAATGTTTTTAATTAAAAATGTTAACATAAAAGTGGTTATTGTAAGTCAACCGTAAGAGATAGAGATATGCTATCGCGGACTTTTTTGTAGCATTTTTATAGATTTTGAATTCTCTAGTACATTACTTAACTGTATCTTTGCTAGTTTACGCGGCGTTCGCGTGGAAAGTTCCCATTTGGCGAGATTTTTTGCGACCTCTTCAACATTTGTCGCCGTATTTCAGCTAATTTACATAAAAGCATAATAAATTATATACCTAAACCTTCCTCAAGAATTACTCTTTCTATTGTTGAAAACCGTATAAAAATCCGTTCAGTAGTTTTCGAGTTTATCGCGTTCAGACAGACAGGAGGACAGACAGGAGGACAGAAAGACGCGGCCGGGGGACTTATTTTTATAATAAGTATAGATATCCATACTAATATTATAAATGTCAAAGTGAGTTTGTTTATTTATTTATTTATTTATCCTTCTTTCACGTCAAAACAGAGAGGCGTATTGGCGTGATTTTTTGTGTGGAGATAGTTGGAGGGTGACATAGGCTCCTTTTTTCCGCGAGAGATTATCTAATTCCCACGGCAAAACACGTTATCATAAAATCCAAAAAAATATTTATGATCAGAATTACTTGAAACTCTTTATTAATGCTCTTCAATAAAATGAAATACATACGTGTTTTAGTACTTTTCGAAAATCATCCTATAAGGGGGTAAAATAGGCCATGAATGTTTTTATGAAACTACCTTTTTAGATATTTTATGTAGTTTTAGCGCGAGCAAAGCCGCGGGTTCTCCTAGTTAGGTATAAATTTAGGTATACGTTTTAAAAAAAAATTATTATTTGCCCTAGAAATTCTATATTTTCAAAAAAAAAACAATGTAATCCCAAAGACTCTTTTGGCTTACTTTATTTATCTAAAAACTTAAAGAGATTTTTGCTTTGGAAATGTAACAAACATATAGAAACACACATACACTAATAATAGTTGTATACAAACACACAAATGAGACAGTTTGAAGTCACATGGGCCATGCCATTAAAATACCTAGTTGTCCAAATCCGCAAAACTATTGTTTTCAATTAATACAACTCATTCCATTACCGCATGTTTATGACAAGCATGTCTTATATCTCTACACAAATAAATACACACATACATATTTGTCGTCCATTCAATTTGCTTAACATAAAATTAAGCTGTGAAACAAAAAAAACACGTAAACATAATTTTTTTAACACTAATTAAATGTATTTCTTACCACAGGCAACACTGGCAAAAGCCAGACAAATCCATAGTATTCTCATTGTATGTCACTGCGCGCGCGCACGTCTGTATCGGTCCGTGCGAAACACTGTACTAAATTACTATGGATTTAAATTTCATGATATTATCTATTGGAAATAGCGCAATAGTTTTTCATGCGGTTTTGTTTGTAAATAATGGAAATAGCAAAAATGTTTTTGGATGCGGATTAGTACATTATAAAATTAGCTACTAGCTGAAAAATTAGTTCTAGCTTTTATTTAAAACTTGCAACTCACCCTCGCTTCGTTAAAATTCGTCCCTAGTGAAAAACAGAAACAAATCTATCCCACAGGAACCGTACATTTTTGGGGGATAAAAAGTAACATATGTGCTATTCCTATCATAATCTATCTCTGTGCCAATTTTCAACCAAATCCGTTCAGCCGTTCTGGCGTGATTGAATAACAAACATCCATTCAAGCTTTGGCATTTATATTATGTGACAATAAAAAATTGGCTACATCACTCAATCAGCTAATGCAAAAAAACTTTATAAAATAGTAAGGCATTTCTTTTTAGGAAACCTTATAAAATAACTTGGTATCTCTGTCAAGACCGTTATTCTCAGGGACGCGTAATGGTATCAAGTTGAAATTTATACTAAACTAGCAGTATTAGCGGCTTCGCCCGCGTCCAAGCTTCCGATCCCTACCAAACTTCACAGGATCACCCAATTTCATCAAAATCGCCTCAGCCTTTTTGGTGACCATAATTACGCTATGGAACCATTCGTGTTCGAACCAGTTTCTAAGTTTAATAATAAGTATGCGTATATACTTACATGAAATATTGTCATCTGTCACTGCCTTTTTTCTAGACATCGGAGAGCACTTGAAGAGACAGAAGAAAAACAAGATTGTAGACTAAGATAATGATAAAATAACAATAATAAACATCTAGGGTTTTCCATGTCAATATAAACAAAGTTTTATGACAACGTTGAATGATTTAACTTATAGCATAGATCTCATAATACTATACTAGCTTATAGCAAAGTTTACCCACTAGAAGTAAAACTTTTTATAATATATAGATCGTTTATTTTATAATATGTATATTGAATTAACATACAAAAATTTCAACAACTCTTGTTTGGAGTCTACGAGTATATTCTGTACACAATACATGTTACAGTCTTTGTTTTAAAAAAATATTTCATGTACAGATTTTGCTTTCTATTTTATTACATATATACACTATACATATGAATTATAAATGAATGAATAGGATATTATTTTGGATTTTATATAAATCGGAAACTTATTACAATTTTAGTTCTCGTTTTACACATTACTATACCAAACCAGTTAGGTTCGAGTGAAAAAATCGCGGGTAGAATAAAATAAAAAGTAATTCTTTAGTATAAGTATATAATAACATGGCATTGATGACATAAAAATATATAATAAGTTTATAAATAAATTCCCGTTTGAACTTCGTCTTGTTTCGGTGAACAATTATCATCCAAGGTCAAAAGTTCAATCCGCATTCGTAATAAATATTTGCTTATAAGCAAAAATAAAAATATCGAGTTGCATGCAGGTCAACTTTGCTCAACACTCTACGATAACATATCACTAACATGAAGAATAACTATTCTATAAGAGTTTTACCACGGTAATTGGTTTTACTATATCTTAAATCGTCTATTTCTAAGAATCTCTATGTACATCCATTTGAAACGGAACACGTAAAGTGTAATTTAAAAAAAAACATCATTACGGCTTTTAGTTATGTAGATAAAAGCTGTGCTGTAGTGCTGGGATAAAAGCAATAGTAGCTTTCAGGATGATAATAAAGACACAGGCATTTATAGTATAGCAGTAAAAGGAGAGGAGTGAAGAGCTGTATTTGGTTGCGTATATATTTTTTTCTGTTTTCCTAATTCTACTTTTAATGAATAGTTGGTAAAGTTTTTTTATTAATATTGAATTATGTTTTTATCCAAACTAGGTGAATACCGCGAATATTTGAAATTGCAAGAATTTCTCGATCATAAATGGTGCTATGCGTGGCGACCCGCGCGGGTCACGGTCATACTACTTGTTATTGTAAATATTAGTTTTCTTTTATATACACTAACGTAAACCGTTAATATATTATGTATTTACATACATTATACAAAAGAATTAAATAGAATTTTTTTCGAAACGTCGGGAACCAAAATCAAAATAAATCCGCGAAATAATCCCTGAAGATAGTTTTATTTAGATTTTTTTTGTTACTGTTAAACTAAAAAGTGTACATCGATTTCAAAATCATTTAAAAGTAATTATATTCACTTTGGAGGTATTTTTTTTTGAATTTATAAGGGTGGCCTCATACTCTTGCAGTGTAACTTGTTCAATAAATGAGGGTTTTGAACATCAAATTCGCCATTGACGAAGAAATGGCGTAACTAAAAAATATAAAACAAATAATCGAGTCTTCTCCATTATGAAATCAATAAAATTATATGACTAGAGGTTATTTTTACTGTCAATAAATTGTAAGACTTGTTATTAGTTGCAACCAAATAATACAACAGAATCTCGTGTCTTTTCCATTCTACGTGACATTGGCAAAGTAATCTGTGCTCAAGTGGCACGCTTTGAAGCCAATTTAAATGAATTATACAATAAATAAAACTAACTTATATACATATTACTTACTTCAAGTAAAAAAATAATTTAATATTTCTAAATTATTGGTCACAGACAAACATTTATATACACAAAATATATTAATAGATAGTACATTCTTATTAAATTTATAAGTATCAATAAAGAAAATGATATGCGATAAGAGCACCGTGACACTGATAATAAATATGGTGAAATAAAAAAATATTGACAAATAGAACTCAAAATAATGTTATCGGATTACAATAATTATAACTGCAAAAGTTTGTACGTTTGTGTGTGACGCTATAGCTAAAACGGCTGGACGGATTTAGATGAAATTTAGTACAAGGATAGGATGATCTGGAGTATCATAGGCTAGGTTTTTAAGTGCCTAGATATGCACTCGAACGAAGTTAAGTCCGAAAAGTACTTAATACTATCAATAGTTTGAATTCCTCAGTCCTGATAAACATTGGTGACTCAATGGGAGATTGAATTGATATTTTAAATTTATTTTACCGAATTTAAAACCAGAGTAGCTATGTTAAAACAATTTATTTATTTATTTATTTTATTTTCAAGCATGTTCAAGGGAGAGACTAAAGTTTTGACGTCCATAATCATAGCACAGACGGTGTAGGTACGCCCGCCCACAAAACTCAACTCAACCTAACCCTACTCAATTGAGAAAATACTTTGAGTCTGATAGTTTTTGAAGTTATACTTCTTTTGGGACGTTTGGAAAAAAATATGAGTAAAATTTATACGATGCGCGCGCACCCCGACAGCCAAAAAGTGACATGATGAAGTTAGCTGAAAGCGACATGATGACGTTAGCTGATAACTGTTTGTTGCCATGGTAACCGTTGTTATTGTCTGACAAATGATATATAATATTATATCGTTTCCTTAGATGATATTCATTTAATATATGATTGTAATATGCCTAATATGTATTATTTAATTAGGTATTTTATTAATTTATCATTCCTTTTACAAACAGAAGTTGTGACATACGAAATGAAATCTTTAGCTATTTTTGTTCTGTTCCACCAATTATATTATTTAATCCAATTTATCTAATTCTTATGTGCGTAGGTACATAAGGACATACAAACACGTTTTTTTTAATGTAGAACTAGAAAATTTAAAAATATAAGGTATTGTAAGTACAAATTACTTAAGCTAGGCAACTGTACTGGTTTTCTGTAGATTTGATTAAAATTAATTGATGATTCAAAGCGAATTTAGAAGAAATCATCATCTATATATTTAACTATACACTTATAACGTAATAGCTAAGCTATATATTTTGGGAATGCACAATGACCCCAGTGCGTCATTATGTTTGTACACTCTCGGATAATTTGAAACTTATTAGTATGTACCAAGTACCAACACTATAATTTATCTAAATGACATGCCATATTGAAATATTTAAACATATTAACCTAAGGCAAAGTGTCTCAAAATCTATACTATAATAAAAGAGTAGAGGTCGAATGTCTGTACATATCAAAAAAATGCTAAAAACCGAGTCAGGGCGATATAAGAAGAAAAATAGAAAAAATCCAGATTTTTTCATTTTTTTTGTTTCTCTGTCTGTTTGTCTGTTTGTACGGGCTAATCTCCGAATCTATTAGACCGATTAAAATGAAATTTTGCATGGTGGTACCTTATATCCCCGGGCAACATCTTAGATACTGTTTATCCCGGAAAATTAAAAAGTTCCCGTAGGATAGTTAAAAAAACTGTAATAACTTATACAGCTTAGTACACAACAACTTATGCACCTAATTTAGTAAAATTTAACATTCTGATACCTTATATTGCCGTTCAAACAACAGGTTACTTTTCATCCCGGAGAAAGAAACAGTTCCCGTGGGAACTAATAGATCTCTATTAGTGTTTTTTTAGAGGCGAACCCGAGCGAAGCGAGGGTGAGCCGCTAGTAGAATATAAAGCAGATACGGAAGCGTCTAATAACCTTTACGTGGTCTATTTTAGCTCATAAAATGGATACAACTCTGGTTTTATTGCGGACGCTACATTACGCAACAGGATCGTCTAAGACGGACATTAAGGATATTTATAATGGATCATTTAAAGGATGTTGATGACACGTTTGGCTCAGTTTGTAGGCTTGGTGTGCCAGAAGTCGCGGGTTCGAGTCCCGCTGGGGGCATACATTTGTGTGATGAGAACGAATGTTTGTGCTTCAGTCATGGGTGTTTATATGAATAATATGGGTGTATTCAAAGTTAAATATATGTATATTGTATGTGTAGTGTATCAACTATCTGATATCCATAACACAAGCCTCGTAGCTTACTATGGAACTAGATGGTGACGTATGTTAAGGTCCTAACAAACTGAAACAAACTGAAACTTGATATTATTTTGCATCCTTTTTGTATACTTAGGACTTACCCTCACCTCGCTCGAGGGTGTCCCTTATAGTTGAGCAACCAATGTGATACTGCCAAAACCGACAATTTAAGTGTTAAGAAATAACAAATATACATACATAAAGGAATTAAACTGAGTCTGAGAGAACCATCTTAGATACCGCAAAGCGTCTAAGACCGCAAACATGCATTTGGACAACCTAATGACCTTTTCAATGATGGAAGGCTCGTGTCCAACAGACTAAGGTTGAAAAGGCCTAATTTATTCTATTACTAACTGTCAGGCCCTATCCTGTCCCACTTCCAATAAATTTATTTGTGCACATATTTTTTATTTGGAATTTTTTGTTCCCGATGTTCCATTTTTCGGCGTTCCCTATGGCGTGACGATGATTTGTAATTGGAAAATAGTTTCATCACTTTTGTCTTGTCCTTAAAATATTTTTTTTCTATTTAGATTCCCTATAACAATGCAGGTGATGCTATTGAAAATTACTGTCCACCCTATTGCCGGAGGCGTCCTGTAATGTGAATGAACATAGAAAACCATTGTTCAGCGATCAGCAAAAAATATAAGTTCTCTTGCATGCAGCTTAGTTCTACAGTTTTTGATATTTTGTATTAATAGTTCTGGCGGCTTACCTTAAACTAAGTATAAATAACATTATGAACCATCTTCCTGTAGCAGATTATTTAGAGTACTCACGTGTTAATTTCTATGTACATAATATTATAGAGCTTATGCCTTCACTCTCAACACAATCTTAAACCTCTCTAAAAGTCCCGTCAAAATCTCATAAACCGTTAACATAGCAGAGAGACACCGCAATTTTATTTTTAAATATAAATTTAATATTTGGCGCCAAGTATTTGCATTTCCGTACAAAAAGTATAAGCTTTTTTTATTTATTTTTATTTTGATTTCAACGTACGGCTGACAACGAAACTACTTCCTTAAGTTTAAGTACGATGCTTCAATAATCTATCAATAGATGGCGCACTATAGTTAAACGTACCTTTTAAAAACAAATTAATGTAATATTAATACACTAGATGGTGCTGTTAAATAAGTATTATAAAAAATATGAAAAAAAAAACATTCTTAATAATTTAAATAATAATAAGTTCATATTTATTTAAGCAATATGTCAGGTCATTAGACTTAAATATATTTGTTTATAATAAAACTTCATATAATCTGTTAATCTTAGAGTATATATGTATACTCTATGCTGTTAATATTTTCAAATACATTTAAAAAAATTGAACAACGAATTTCTCCTTGTAGATGCAACATAAAAATAAATTATACTCGTAAAAGCAAAAAACGTAACATTTTTATCAACATGCAAAAATTTTAACTTTACAAGTCAAGATACAAGTAACAATATAGGAACCCATCAATTAAATCTTATTATATTCATTTTGTCAATTATTTTATTTTATGTTAGACCACAGATAATAATATAACACTACACTAATATTAGGCCTAAAAATGTTGTTACTACCAATACTGAATACATTATCTGTCTTCACTGACGTTTTACCCTTCCTACCAAAAGCGCGGGAAAACCGAAATACTCCACCTATTTTTTTAATTATTTGATGCTCATAGCAACCAAATCAAAAAAGTCATTCCAAATATCATATCAAATGTTATCTTTTCTCTAATATTTCTACGATAAAACATTTTTCAATGCTAAAATTAGATAAATTGGCAATTACATTGAATTTTGCGTTTTCATAGTCCCAACCTTGGTTTGCAAGGTTATCCTTGAAGGAAGGCCGCGTCCTCGTCCAAGGTTTAGAGTGAGGACGTTACAGAGTAGCCTTGATGCTGCCTTGAAGCAAGGTTACTGTAAAGGTCGTGCAAAATCGTTCTTATATATACTTTACGTCACATATTGATGACGTTAGCTTTTGTTTGACATTCGGATATTCATATGATTTAATAATTATTAGAAATGTGTAATCTGAGGTTCTGACCAACTAAAAACTTTTAAAGAGATATTTTTTTCACTATATGCGAACAATAGTTCATGGGAAAGTTTTATTAGATATATAATTATTGGTCTGTGGTCGATTATTTATATAGTTATTATTTATTATGTTTCAAGGTAGAAATAAGGACGTTGAAGGGCCTTGGATGCAAGGTTGGTGGCGAGGTCGTGCACAATCATTATTGATATTGATAACATATACGTCATACGGTTGTGATGGGTATGTACTAGCTATTGTTTCTGCTTCAGTTTTGCATATAAATATATTTAAAATAAATAATACACTTTTTAATAATAAAAGCTCATAATCAACAGACTTTTAAAAGTCCATATTTAAAGTTTTAGCATAACAGAGTTCGCAGTTTCGTGTGTTTGTTACGTGATGAAAACGATCAATTAATCGACAGTTTTTAATACAGAATTATTGATATACATATAAATAATAATTCTATTGGCATTATATACACATTTTACCTACTTTAAAAAGCCGAAAAAATGTTTTTATTTATTTTTTATAACATAAATAAATCTTAGAAATATAGTTTTCTTTTTAAAATAGATCCTTTATTTTCAAAACTCTCTACTGTAAAGTACAATAAATATTAGTACCTAGTTTGAACAATCAAGCACTAAGGCGACGAATTGTAAATCGGTTTTCATTTTGTAAACAATAAGTTATTCCTTAGAGATGATCCCATAAAAATTTCAAGATATAAGCCACATTTTTTGAAGAAGTTATCTTATACATAATATTAGACGGCAGTCCATGCGACGAGATATTGTTATTTAGCAGCAAGTTCTATCTCCACCTAGTTGCTTTTTTTTAATTGGACATTTCAACTGGGCTTCTAAGCCATTAGCAAGAAAATTGAATTGAATTAATTTGACATCCGCAAAATATTATTTTCTATTTTCAATCACGGCGGTCAATTTAAATGAGACTAGTCATTTTACACTTAACATAGGTGTGTATGAAACAACTCTTTTCCTTTCATTGTCAAAATGCGGGACGGCAACTCGACACTTTTGGTGAGAGATCTCAGATCAACGTAAGATCGACGACTTTACCAGCTCTCCTAGTGAAACACCGGGGGTGAAACACCGCGTACTTCTCTTTTCCGGGCTGATAACTGGAAGTTTGTTAGCTGAAATACCCAATATCTATAGGCATTTAGCTTCCCCTAGGCCTCAAACCCAGGAAATCTGTATCTGCAGCCGTCAAGCGACTAGACTGATGAAGCAATTTTTAGCTCTACATATTATGATTATAGGAATAGCCTGTAAATATTTTAGTATGTTACGTCCAGTGGTTTGTTTTCACATCAACTATATTATGTAGATAAACTCTCGCCTTCATTTGGTCCACAAAAAACCAACACCTACATTACAAGATTTTATTAATACAACATTTTAAAGATCATAACAGCATAAGATTTTCATACATACTTACTTGATTAAAGAAATAATGACACAGACAGAAGCAAATATTAATAATATATATACCTAGATATGACCTGGAAGGCAAGGTCGTGCGAAAATACCGCATTAGATAACTGTTGCGTAGAGTGACGTCACGCTACGTACGCACAACACTGTTACGTCCATACATAATATTATTATGTAATTGAGATGTGACGTTATTTTTTTATTCAGGGTTATTTGTAACGATCTCAAAGAAAACTATTTACTAACAATATCTGCATTTTTGTTGCTTTGAAGATATGAAAATCTACACTAATAATATTATAAAGAGGTAAAGTTTGTGAGTTTGTTTGTAGGAAGTAATCTCTGGAAGTACTGAACCGATTTAGATGAATTTTGATATATAGCTTGAGACCCTGGGAAGGAAAAAGGATAGTTTTTATCCCGAAAATCACCACTTTAGGGGTTAAAAAGGAGGACGAAAATTTATATGGGGAATCAATCATTTCTCAAGTAAGGGATATAGAACTCATCATACCTATGTATATAATATACATATATATACTCTATCTATTCCATGTTAACCGTTAAAAAGTACATGTATGGACGAACCCGAGCGAGCAAGGGAGAGTTGCTAGTGTTAAGATAAACGAAAAATTACTTAAAAATATACGTGCATGCGCATGAAAGTTGCATTCGATTAAATGACTTTGATAACGCAGACTTGAAAGCATTTCGGTGTTATAGTGGTTCTATTTCTCTCCTATTTTGCTACATTTTTTTTGTTATAAATCAAATTAGAAGGACTTATTATTAAGGATATTTCTCGAGCATTTCTCGAACTTGGCTTTAGGCTTAGAAAATGCCCCTTTATCGAATGGCAATATCGCGGAAATTGTTCTATTTTATGTAGATTTCGCCATTTTTTTCCTATACTGATTGGACTATAGCTGGCAGAGAATAAATTATGGGATAAATAAAAAAACTCAGTTGATAACAATCGCAGTTTAATTAAATAAACTCTCGATATGCACAGTGTGTAACATAATATACAAATAAATATATTATATAGGTACTTAATTAACATATGGCCGGTAACTTTTATCTAGTTACTAAAATATACATTTTTGACTTATATACTAAGGTTTTAAACATAATTTACACATTTTTACAACTTATATTTTACAATGAAAACGTAAACAAACATATTTTCTACGCCTTTGAGCTTAGAGCTTTGAAAATAAGCAATCGAATGCTTAATTTCTAATAATTATAATACATATGACATATAAATAAACATAGTTTGCTATTTGCTTAATTTAGTACTAAAACATACAATATAATACATGGTGATTAATTTATCATAAAAATAGAAAATAATAATGTATACATTTATTATGGCCTAATCTACACAGATACATAAAATTGAAGTGTCAGCATTTTATTTATTGCATATGAAATTATACACGGCACTTAGAAGAAACACACAGTTTTTTTTTATTTTGGTCTGTCTGTCTATTCCGGCTAATCTTCGAAACGGTTGGGCTGATTTTGACGAGACTTTCACTGGCAGATAGCTGATGTTATAAGGAGTAATTTAAGCTACTACATCTACATTCAACTACATTTTAGTAAAACAATTAGGGTTCCTCTTTAAAAAATCGACGTATCCGAACGAAGCATAAGTCGTTAGCTTAACAATAAAAAAAAAATCTCTATATTAGCCGAAAAAGTGGAACCTAGCCCCATTCTCCCCCAAATCATATAGCTAAGCCCGCTTAGTTCTTTACTAGCTGTTACTTTAAAGTTAGCTAAATACTAATGGCATTTTACAGGTTACCCACTAATGGCACTTTATATAGAAGCACTTTTACAATTTTTAATTTTACTGTACCTAATGAAAATATTCCCATACTTTTGATTATTCCTTGTGCTAATATTAAAAAATTAATATTAAAATATACAAATGATAAAAAGCGAAACAAAAAAAGCTCCACTGTTTTTCTATTAATTTTATATTTTACAACTTATAAAAGTTTTCTTAAATAAATAACCTAATATTATGTCATTTTATGGCGGTTTGTTATGGCATAGCGTTTTCAGGCGTCTTTTATATTTGAATTGATTTTCATTTTCTTATGTTTTTAATCGATAAATAAACAATAATAAATAAAAAATACTTTGTTCACAGCTATAACCATTTTCTTAGCAAAAAACTGTAATAATTTTCCTATATATTAGTAACTAGTGATTTCAGTAGCAGAAGTATGTTTAAAATTTTAATATACAAGTACAAAGGCACTCTCACATATTAAAAGATTAATTGAGCAACTCATCGTCTAATTTAGTAGTAAGAGTGTGTTTATTTAGGAGGGAACTTGGTAGTTTTTTTTCCTTAAACTTAAAAAGCAAAATCTTATCTAAATACAATATTTGATCCAAATCGTTAGAGCCGTTTCTGAGATACAAGAAATAAATTTATATACAGGAATTGCTCATTTAATATTATTTATAAATAATCTAAACTAATATAAAAAAGTATATTGGAACACATAAGTCAGGGCAGTAAAAAATCATGAAGTACCAACCCTAAGTAAATCACAATTTATACAAAAAACATAGACGAAAGTACACCTCTTTTTTGGAAGTAGGTTAAAATTAAAAAAATAATCAAATAAATGACGATAACATAACATCAACATACTTTATATAATATTTATAATAATATCAATAATATTACTTAATGTTAATATTCATCATAATATAAAAGTTATTCATTGACTGAGATACATTTTATCGCATTTTATTGCGACTTATTTTTAATTTTTTTTTTGTAATTGCCATTTGGCCGACTTCAAAAACTAAGTACTCGGGTATTTGTTATTATGTGTAGAATGTACATACATATATTACATAATATCATTCAATCGTCAACCATCATATTCACAAATATGCTAAATCTCATTCTTGAGATTAGCCTATTTGAGAAAATGTCAGCTCAATCGTCATTCGTCGGTGACCTGTCAACGACCGCCGAGCCACAGATGGCTCGGCTAACAATTAATTTCTTAGAAATTAACTGCGAGGTGGTAATTATACTTCTTATGTAATATCAATCTGAAGTAAAAATTTTACAAATAGGGGTGGATTGATTATTAAATTAGTTTTTTTAAATCAATGTATGTACGTTATTCTTTGAAAAACTTCTATATAACGATTGAAAATGATATCCTTGACTCTAAAAACTTATCTCTACACAGACTAATAAAATTTTTATTAGTCTGAATCTCTACATATAATAAAATTCTAACTAAGCCGAATCAGCACATTATTTTTTTTTTTTTGGATAATCTTATCGAAATAATCATTATTATCGACATAGAGGTCGAATTTGTAGTTTTAGAAATTTTTGTCTGTGTGTCTGTCTGTGAACACATCACGAGAAAACCACTGATGATAATAATAATAATAATAAAAACTCTTTATTGCACACACAACATAGGAAGAAATATAAAAAAAGAAGAATACAGTAATAGCAAAATGCACAAGAGGCGGCCTTATCGCTAAAACAGCGATTTCTTCCAGGCAACCTTTAGGTGTAGGATATAGCAAAGTGTGAAGTGGAAGGGTGTGAACAAATAACAGAGATAAGAAAAATAAAAATGATAAATACATATATACATACATATGATATTTTATATACGTATATAAAATATATAAATTAGGTATACGTAACTAATATAAATAATATGACAGATTTTGATGAAATTTGGTATAATGATGATAGCTGGTTATCCGGGTCAGCATATAGAATACTCTTTATTGCGGGAAAATATCTCATCTCTAAAAAATCTATGCTAACCTTTAAAACGTATCTAGGGACGAACCTGAGCGAAGAGAGGGTGAGTCGCTAGTTTAGCTATATTATTACCTTATTCTACGAACTACTTCTACGCATTAAATAGTTTCTTATATATCCAGTTATTTGCTATAAATTAATACATTTTTTACTAATGGAATTAATTTGAATAAATTTTAACTTACTAATATAATATTCAGAAAGATATAAATAAATCAAAATCAAATCTTTTATATTTCCTACATTTTCCTTACTAGTCGGAAGACTAATATTATCAATCTGTTTTATCGTTTCTCGCAATTTTACGTATTTACTATATCTTTTATTAGATTATATTAGATTTTTACTACATACACCATATTCTGCTAATAAAACCCATCTTACAAGTAAGACATAAACAGTCCAACACAAAAGTTTAAGACGATAAAAACATTGTAATAGATTTAACTCGGTAACAAAAACGACATGGTTCAGTGCGAGCGACGTAAGTCATTAAAGTCAAAACATACTTACATGTTAATTCTCGATTTAAATCTATTACAAAATATTCATACGTAAATAAATTATCTTGACAATGAACTTACACGGTTTTTATAAATTTTTAAAGAATTTTAAACGCTAAATCAATTATGTATTAGACAGTGTGCTGAGCTTGAGTTGTAAATTTTATTTAAATAGTTTAAAATGAAAATAAACTAAATTTCTTAATAGGAAATTATAAAACACGGTGTTAATACAAATTTTGATTAGGTACGTTATAATATGTAATTGATTGAATTAACACTTATATAGGATCTTGCTGTATATCACTTGCAGTTAAATATATGTACGTTCTCACAATTAATGCAAACAAATAAAAACTTGGCTCCGGATGTATTAAATGCTTAACAGGAATCATGGTCTCTTTCGTGACCATGATTGCTGTAAATCATTCGAAACGTCGCGCGTCGCGTCGTGAACCAAAAATCAAAATAAATTCGCGAAAGAAAGCGAAAACATAGTTTTTTAAACGTCAAATATTCGCGTAAATCTAAGAAAGTATTAATTAATAACTTATTTAGTTAAAAATCCTACAAAAGAATATTGAGTTAAAAATAGTTTCTCATCAATTATTCGTATAATATATCAAGTTCACCTTTTCCTTTGAAATCAATGGCTGATCGTCTATGGTATGGGTTTTTATAATATCCTAATGTACATTTAACACTTACGCGAGTATTTGCTATTTTAAATAAAACTATTTCATCGAATTCTTTTGTCAATTTAATTAACTTTTGGTTTTCAACACAACAACAATCCTTACCAATATTTTTAGTCTCGCCGAGTTTCTTTCGCCGGTTTTCTTCTAGCTTGATTGAGGCTTCTTTCAGAACTGGTGGTAGACTCATGTTATTCAGTAAAGAGTTGTAATAATTTAATGTTAAATATTTTCTATTTTGTATCAAAATTTCTCCCGTGACCATTATTGTAAAATAAGCAAGACACATCGGGAACCAAAATCTGGAAACAATGCTTCATCTCTGACAATTAGGGTTCCGTGCTAAGAAGGAGATAGGTGCTGGTCTAGAACATCTCTTTCCTGAAGCCATAGCGCGCGCAAGACAGCGACTGTAAAGCAGCCCCACTCACCCACGTAGTCGGCGATGCCTAGAAGACCTCCTTGCGGAAGCCGAAGCCGAAGCGCGCGGCCTTGCGGCGCAGCTCGCGGCCGAGCGCCGGCGGCCCGCAGTAGAACACGGTGACGGCGCCGCGGCGCTGCGCGCGCACGCGCTGGAACACCTTGTCCCAGTTGGGGCGGCCCGCGTTCGTGCGCGTCTTCAGACCGGTTATTAGATCGCGCTTTTCCTGGAGACACCCCAATTTATTAATTACTAAAACTAAATCTATACTAATATTATAAAGAAAAAAAAATGTTTTATGTATGTTTATTTGTAATAATAAAACTAAAAAACTACTGGACCAATTTTAAAAATTCTTTTACCTATCAAAAGATAACAATATCAGCGAGTAAAATCGGCCATATTTTATTTTCAAAAAAATCAGATACTTCTACGAAAATTGCAATAATGTGGCCTAAGGTATCTAAAATTTGGCTATGACAGTGCGCCGCGAAATAATATTGTTCATTGTCAGTCGTTCTTTTCGTTAGTTGTTGTTAGTTTACAACTGTCTTAAGATATATTACGCATGTTTCAGACATATTAATTTTTATTATTATTTTTGGTATAGAGACGTTATACACTCTCAAGAAAATTGTAAACGCGAAATTTGTGTGTATATGTATGTATGTTTGTTACTTCTTCATATTACATTAAAAACCTATTAAAAAGAATGAAGAAAATGAATTACGTACTGATACATAATATGTAGGTACATAAAATAAGAAAGAAAAACAAAAATCATTCATAATTTCTTTTAAAACCTTTACATTCGTTAAATGTTAGAACAAATTGAAGACTTTAATAAAAAACCTTAAAATATTTAACAAATTATAAAAAAATAATTCCCGACCCTGCCAGGATTCGAACCTGGAATCTTCTGATCCGTAGTCAGACGCGTTATCCGTTGCGCCACAGGGCCGCGTGGTGGGTAATGTTGGTGACCAATTATGTAATCTTATCATTTGACCTAGTTTCTTACAAAAATATTTCTTGTTTTACAATTTGACAAAGTTATTATATAATATATAAAAATATTAAATTGTTTTTTTATATATGAAAATGTATAAAAACAAAATTTTCAAGTAGATGTAGTAATAATCTGTATTATATATTCTTATTATATATGATTATACATAATATTATATTATATCGATACATTTTCTCACAAAAATCATACTAAAGTTTGTAAGTCTGTGAGTTTGTTTGTAAGAAGTAATCTCCGGAACTACTGAACCGATTTAGATGTTTGGTAAGAAGATATTTAGAGACCGTGGGAAGAGCATAGGATAGTTTTTATCCCGGAAATCATCTCTAAAGGTGGTGAGAATCTCGAGGGACGAAAGTTTGTATGGCGAATCTACCTAGAGGCGAATCCGAGCGAAGCGAGGGTGAGTCGCTAGTAACAGTATAAATCAATAACAGTCATTTATATATATTTAACACTTTTTTGTCATTTCTAACAACTTTTTTATATCGCTTTGTATTGTGCTATAAAAACTTTAAAAAAACCGACTTCCAGGCACTAAAATGTAAGTGTAAATGAAATACATCAAAGTTCAATGCTTTCACAACTCCAACATTCTGTCAAAATAATTCTAATCTAACATAAATTCAAATATTTTGGCTTAATAATAATTACTAATTATTTAACCTATGTATGTACTAAATTTCATCGAAATCAATCCAGCCATTTCAACGTGAAGGACAAACATACACTCATACAAATTATCGCCATTTTAATAGTAGTCCAAATAGTAAAGTAAAATAAATATTTATACTAATTTACCTTTTCATGTAACAAGTCCAATGCGAGTTGTAATCCCACCGCCTTCATATCGCTCTTTTGTAACGCGCTCGTTATATACATATGCATTTCTAGAAAGCGAGAATTTTCTTTTGCTTTCTCCTTGTCCTCCTGACCTTCTCCCTCTCCCTTTCCTTCCATCTCTTCTAATTCTGCTGCAAGAGCTTCATCTTCCGCTTGTTCCATCTCTAGCTGAGAGAGGAGTGAGACAAACCATTCGAAAGAACGTTGTTCGCGGTTTATCCAGAAGAAGTCCACCTAAAAAAATAGTTTTAGGTACAGTTAAATAAGAAAGTACTTATATTTTTTTATATATTATGTAGTTTCGACTTTACAATATGACTTATTTATTTAAGAGAAAGAATTGTATGAGGAATAATGTTTAAGTTTAAATGACTGTTTTCGGAATAGTATACCTAAACACTGAATATTCCTGTGTTATTTAACAAAATTATAGTTTGTTGATATCGATTTTATCTTCTAAGCTGTTTATAATAAAGAAACGGATTTTTTTTACAATCTTTCTTTTGGTATTTTATAGTGTGGTTTTAAATATGAACGTGTGAAGATACAAATTATCATACAAATGTGTATAACAGCATTATATGATCTGTGGTATAACACACTTGTTGAATAATTTGTATCTTCTCCATAAGATTCAATGGATGAGACATTTGGCAAAAAAAATATTATATGAATTAGTAGTCTATGGTTGTAGTATGGGAATCATTTAATATAACCTTCCTAAGGCTCGTGTGGGACAACACGTGAGTCCCTACTATATGAGCACTACAGTTGCGTGTCTGCGCGTGTGTGTGTGTGTCTGCGCGCGCGTGTGTGTGTGTGTGTGTGTGTCTGTGCGTGCGTGTGTGTGTGTGTGTGTGTGTCTGCGCGTGTGTGTGTGTGTCTGCGCGCGTGTGTGTGTGTGTGTGTCTGCGTGTGTGCGTGTGTCTGCGCGTGTGTGTGTGGCTGCGCGTGTGTGTGTGTCTGCGCGTGTGTGTATGCGTGTGTATGTGCGTGTGTGTGTGCGTGTGTATGTGCGTATGTGCGTGTGTGTGTGCGTGTGTTCGTGCATGTGTGCGTGTGTGAGTGCGTGTGTGCGTGCGTGTGTGTGTGCGTGTGTGCGTGTGCGTGCGTGCGTGCGTGCGTGCGTGTGTGCGTGCATGCGTGCATGCGTGCGTATGTGTGTGTGTATGTGTGTCGGTGCGTCACCTTTTTGAGGTTCATGCCGGGGCTGGCGGCCGGCGGCAGCGCGGCGGCGCAGCGCGGGCAGCGGCGGCGCGCGGCGCGGTGACGCAGCATGACGGCCTGCAGCAGCGACGCGAAGGGCGTCACGCCGATGCCGGCCGCCACCAGCACGGCGTGCGACGCGCGGAAGATGTGCGACGACGGCGCGCCGTACGGCCCGTCCAGGTACACCTGTAGCCCGCCGACGCCGACCGGACATTGCCAAAATTATACTTTACGAGCTCGCTTCCCAATACAAACCTTCATCCCCATTTTCACCCCCTTTAGGATAAAAACTATCCTATATCCTTTCCAGGGACTCAAACTGTCTTCTTACAAAATTTCATCTTAATCGGTTCAGTACATCCTGAGATTACCCCCTACAACGTCACAAACTGACAATCTCACAAACTTTACCTCTTTATAATATTAGTATAAATTATTATAATTTTGCCAATATTGATTTACGCCAATATTGGGAATGCTATTATGTTCTTCACACTATATCCCTTGCGGGGTCGAGTCACTGAGTGTGTGCATAGTAAAGACTTTCTTACATGTACTTCGTGAATGTATGATGCAACGTATAACGAACTGTCTAGATATATACTCGTATTACTAATTACTAGTGGGTACTGGGCAGTGACCATCGATCGTAAACCTCATACTTTTACGCGAATATTGGACATTTTAAATAAAACTTTTTTTCCGATGCAGACTGTCATAAATACTGCGTGTGTATGGACCTGGTATGTACGGTTGGCATTGATCGTGAACACATTATAATATGAAGTCGTGACATGACCATGCAGACAATAATTGTAATTTAATTACAAGAATATTTAATTCTATGATTTATCAATCAATCTGAATAATAATAGAATAATATCTTTTATCACAATAATATTTTTAGCATAACTTAAAAATCTAACGTTTTCTGTTTCGAACATAATTACTCGTAGATAGAACAAGTACCTACATATAAGTATAAATGATAACATTATTGTTAATTAATCATTCAACTTATTTACTAAGAAAGCAATGGTAGTCCAGTTTTAACGAGCTTACTTGAAAAAACCAAATTTAGCAAATTAAAATCAAACTTCGGGTCCTCGCACCTGTGGCAGTTTCAAGTGCGAATTATTTTTAACGTGAATACTATTTAATATAATACTTTCTTAGATTTCCGTGAATATTTGACATTTTGAATAAAACTATATTTTCGAATTTGTTCGCAGATTTATTTCGATTTTTGGTTACCGACGTTTCGAGTGCTTTACATCAATCATGGTCACCGGAGGGACTAAGGTTTAAGATGTCTCACGTGACCATGATTGCTGTTAACCATTCGAAACGTTGGGAACCAAAAATCAAAATAAATAAGTTTTCGAAAGACATAGTCCGCTCGCACTTGGCCAGCGTGGTGGACTATGGCCTTGGCCTGATTTCTCTTGCAATAAAGAGAGGCCCAAGCCCAGCAGTGGCACGTTAGAAAAGGAATAAATCATTATTTGTATTTATTAATACTTCATTTTAGCTTCTAAACTACAATACTCACCTCTAAAGGTCTGGTGATATGATAGTTGTCATCGCTTTCTTCAGGAGCGTCAGAAGGAGACTCAATGTTGATATCGGGCTTCTCATTGACGTCGTCTTTGTCTGGCGATATACTCTTTGAGAGACGGCGTCTCGCTGGGGAAAATATTAACAGTATTAATTAAATGAATTTTAAATAAAAAGTTTTTATTGCAACATGGAAGATTCTGAATTAGTGAGTGACATAATTTATTTCATGAATTAAATCATAGGTACTTCTTTTTAATAAATAATAACAAAGTCGGTCAGTGTCGTGGGACAGGGGGTATGAACGAAGTTCCTTAGTACTGCGTGAATTTTGAAGCTCATTAAATAAAAGCACAGAGTTCATATGAATTCCTTACAACATACACTCCTCGATACTTATGCGGGCCTGGTACTCGTGATGACGACACAAGAAGTGCTCTTAATAAATAATAAAAAATGTCGTTCCAAATATGGCCTATTACGAGTACTAGTCGGTAACACGCGGTTTTCATTAACAAAACGATGTCGAGGAATTTTTCGTGAATGTTGAACCTAACCTGTTGAAGATGAAGATGTTGAAATAGGGGTTTTTTTCAAATTTTCCTATATTATTTTTGAGCAACAAATTCTAATGTGTTTAATACTAGCTTATCGTTAAGAAATCTGTAAACACTTTTTTTTGAAATTAGGTAAAGCAACAAAATCGGCGTTTTAGCAACTATTTAGCTACAAAATCACATATATCTTTCAATTGATTCTGCTAGCCTTTCACTGCCAGGTTAACCAAGCTTGACGTATAGATACTTATTCGTATTTTTTTTTAATCTGATCAATAGTTTCATAGATTAGCTTCTAAATACAAACTTAAAAATACCTCCATATATTAATATAAATAATAAAAAATAAATATGTTGGTACATTAACAAAGAGCACCATCTAGTTCCGTGGTAAGCTACGAGGCTTGTGTTATGGATACCAAATAGTTGATACACTACACATATATAACTTTAAATACATACATATTATAAACACCCACGACTGGAGTACAAACATTCGTGCTCATCACACAAATGAATACCTCTAGTGGGACTCGAACCCGTGACCGCTGGCACAGCAAGTAGGGTCACTACAAATTTAGTCAAACGTGTCATTGTCGTAGCCAATTATGTAGATAAACAACTTACCAATACTTAAAATACTCTCATTAGACCGCCTCCTCTCTTCACTGGGGGGTTTACATGCGATGATAGGGGGTTTCGTCCTCATGTAGCGGAAACTATGCGCCAAGGAAAGGGCAGCACCCCCACCACCTCTAACACACCCAGTTATTCCGGGAACACCCCCAGCACCCCCCGAAACACCCCCACCACTCCCGTCGCGACGACCCTCGGGCAATGTGAACGTGGACTCCGAGCGGTGGTATTCGTGGAGACTAGGAGGGTATAAGTAGTGAAGAGTAGTTATTTATTGTACCTTAACACTTATATGATACTAATTTTCAAAAAGTATGAACGTGATTCCTTGTGATAAATTTATATAAAGTAGTCTTAGTTTTGTAAAAAAAGTATATATTTTTTAATCAATTATGAAATAATTTCTTTAAATCCATATCCATATATTTTTTTTACATTATGAACGCGAAAGTAACTCTATCTATCTATCTATCTGTCGGTCTATTTATTTGGTAAGCGTCAAAATATACCGAGGGACGAACCCGAGTGAAGCGAGGTTGAGTCGCTAGTTACATAATAATAATAAATATTCACACTTATATAAATTAAAACAAGTCAAGTGCGAGTCGAACTCGGGTCCCGTACCATTATCTATAAAAACGGCAAAAAAAACATGTCTGTTGTATGGGAGCCCCCTTAAATATTTATTTTATTCTGTTTTTTAATATGTGTTGTTATAACGGCAACAGAAATACATCATCTGTGTAAATTTCAACTGCCTAACTTTCACGGTTCATGAGATACAGCCTGGTGACAGACGGACAGACAGGCGGACGGACAGCGGAGTTTTAGTAATAGGGCCCCGTTTTACCCTTTGTGTACGGAAAAATGTACATTACACAAAGAAAAAAGCAACTCACGCGTGTATCCTCTTCTTGCTGGAGCGCACGTCCGGCATCGAGCGCGACTTCTCCAGCAGCCGCAGCGGCGACAGGAACGACGGGCGCGACAGTAAAGGCGGAGGTGACGCGGCTGGGAGGGGACAGGTATTTTTATGTCTTACATTTATGCTATTATTTGACATTTTAAGTCGTGTGGTGCTTTGTACTGAGTAATATCTCAAGAGGAAAAATGGGTACTCTGCTATCTTCTTTATTGTATACTATTACTAGTAATCAAAGTAAGTTATATTATAATACGAACTACGTGATAGTGGTATTGATCACGGACGTGGAAAACGAATTAAAAAGAGTGTGACTTGGTGTGCGTATGTCTTCCACCTACAGCTACTTTAGTATGTCTATGAACGCTTGTACATCAGTGCTAAACTATTTGGTGCTCACATAAGTATTTTGAATACATCATAAAAATCCCATTACACACGGCACACCATAAAACAGATAAACGTAATTTTTTTATAGACAGACTTATTGACTTATTCCTGCTTCGCTCGTGTGCGTCCCTAAATTCCAAAGAAAGGTATATAATAAGTTTCATCCGAATCCGTCCAACCATTTCCGCGTGAAGGGGTAACAAAAATACACAAATAGAAGCTTTCGCATCTATACAGGTAAATAAAATGAAGTTTTTTTTTGTAAAGTCGAAATAAAAGCTTTTTACTAAATGCATATGAAATTCTATGCCTACGGCATTTAGAGAAAAACACAATTTAAAAAAAATTGACTGCCTATCTGTCTGTTTGTTCCGGCTAATCTTCGAATCGGCTGGACTGGTTTTGACGAAACTTTCACTGGCAGTTCGCTCATATTATAAGGAGTAACTTAGTTTACTTTTATTTTGGAAAAAGAATTACGGTTCCGCTAAAATCAAATTAAAACGTACCGGAGCGAAGCGAGGGTAAGTGGCTAGTTAATAATAAAAGGTTGATTACCAGGTTCTTCGTTTTTAGTTTCCTCCTCAATGGTGAAGGCGTGGTTTGCGTACGCGAAGGGCGAGAAGTCCACCGACCGCTTCTTGCTGGAGGAGCTCTTGCGGCGGCTCCTACAGCTAAGTGCGGACCCACGACGAGACTCTTTCCTGAAAACAATATAATATAACATAATCTATACATATAATAAAATTGTAACTAAGACAAATCTGTACATTAAATAATTTTTGGAAAATCTTATTGAAACAAACATTATTATCGATACAGAGGCCGAATCTATAGTTTTTAGATTTTTTGTCTGTCTGTTACCGCATCACAGAAAAACCACTGGACGGATTTTGATGTAATTGCGTATGGTGATAGCTGTTTATCCGGGTCAATAAATAGAACACTTTTTACCGCGGGAAAATATCTCATTTCTGAGAAAAAATACAAAAACTGCATTGTAAGAGTATACTAACATGTAAAACTTAAGAATTTGGTTTTTGGTCATATGTTTGTTACTTTTCCACGCCAGAATGGCTAAACGGATCTGGATGAAATTTGGCACAGAGATAGATTATAGTCTGGAATAACACATAAGCTACATTTTATCCCGGAAAAATATACGGTTCCCGAGGGATAGATTTGATTTTGTTTTTCTAATGTGCTAGTATATTATAAATTTCTATTTTATATCACCACTTGTCATTCTTGGTCCTTTAAAATTAAGTTGTTTGGATGTCACAATCCAATTTCCAATACAAAGGAGAGTACCAACACTCACTCGTGTCTGTCGGCGGCCTGCGCCCGGCGCTGCTGCTCCTCGAAGTACGCGTAGAGGCGGTTGGTCCACTCGCCGACGCCGCGGATGTGCAGCCACAGGTAGTCTGCGATATTAACGTTTACATATTATTTTTATATGTTTTTCTGTTATCTTTTAATATTAATAGCCATTCTTGTTGCAGTGTTTGTATCTATTAAGTAGATATAATACGTTGTCTTATGTACCCCGAGAAAGGGTGTAACTGTCAAAGTCACCCGATCGGGTAGTCTGTTGTATACGCGGTGTGAGTGGGATGTGCGCTTGCGCTCGGATCTGGGTGTAGTGGTGAGCCAGTGATAAACTTATACATAGTGAGGTTTCCCTGTAGAGGCAAAGATCGCTACACTTGTATATTTGTTTTATTTGGTGTACCTCGGAAACGGCTGTTACGATTTGGATCAAATCGCGTATTTGGGTTTATAAGATTTTGGTTTTTAAGTTTATCTCTATAGGTGTTTTTTATTTGTATTTTTTTTTTTAATTTCTTAGATGTTTTCTTTCAACGTAAGACAAGTGGTAATAATCATTTTGCAAATGATTCGCACATAAAAAAGTACGATACCCGGGAATTGAACCCGTTTCATTGGTTACCCAAGGGAGCGCGTTACCACGCCGTTGCCTGATCTATTAATGTTGGCATGTAAAGTGAACCTCGACTAGTCTACAAGTGTAGCGTTAGACTCCTCAATGTCGTCGTTTCTCGTGAATGTCGGCCAGTGTCGGCAATTGACGGCCGCAAGTTTCGGCGAGCATACCGACCATGGTGCTCGGGCGCGCTGCTGATGGTGAAGGGGTGCCACTCGTAGAGCGCGACGGCGGGCACGTTGACGAACACGTAGTCGCCGGCGCGGAAGTCGAAGTGCGGCGGCCGGCGCAGCACCACGTGCGTGACGCGCGACGGCAGCAGCGCGCCCGATACCGCGTACGTCTTGCCGCGCCCCGACCTGCGAGCGTGCGGTGCGAGTTATAATAAAAATAATGATTTTATTCTTTATAAAAAGTTATGTAATACTAGCGACTCAACCTCTCTTCGCTCAGGTTCGTCCCTGACTACGTTTTAATTTTTTTGAGTGGAACTCTAATTCTTTTTTTTAAATAAAAGTTGCCTTTGTTACTCCTTATAACATCAGCTATCTTCCAGTAAAAGTCCCGTCAAAATGAGTCCAGCCGTTTCAGACAGACAGACAAAATAATTGACATGTAAAGTTTACGTAAGCATAGAAAGAGGGATTAAGAGCTTTGCTTACTTTTGCTGACAAGAGGTAGGGAGGTTAATCATTACAGAAATTCAGCTTACGTAATATTATCGTATGAATCAACTTTTTACAAATTTAAAACCTATCTAAATACAACATTAATATCATGTAAAACGGGATATTTACCATGTTTAGTGTCATGGTCAGTATACCCGTGACCATGGCGTTTTCAACAGTGCCTTAACATCGTGAACTCTCAGAAGTGATAAACATGGTAAATATCCCATTTTACACTATAATAATATTGTCAGAGATCATGTAAATAATTAAGATCTGAGTGCAATATGTCTGTGACAACATGGCTTCGAGGTTATAGAGTCGTGCTTACAGAAATGCTTTAGAGACTTCAAATAATGATTTAGAAACATGATTAAAATGTAAAAGTAACTTCATAACAAGATTTATTTATAATTTATAATTTAATACCATAGCATCAATTAATAAGATTAAGTAGTACAATAATTAAAAAGTAAAATATAATAAGCAAACCCATACTTACCTCATCCAAGCCAACTTCATGGTCTTCTCTATGATGTAGATAACCCCCGGCATCAGGAACCACTTCCAGAAGTTGGGCGCGTGGAGGATCAGTAGTATGTAGAACGGTATGTACAGAAGATGTGCAAAGTAGAATATCTGAAATTAATGCGTTTTAGGTAATTAAATATAGTATTTTAGGTTATAAAAAGTCGTTACAGCTTCTACATATATGGTTTCCTAGTGCACGAACAATTTTTTGCATGTAGCAGTAATACTTTAACAAAGAACTAAAGGAATATTTTATAGATGTACTTTTGGAGTATGGGAGAAATTAAAACCAACTCCAATAGAGATATTTACATCCGTTTTATGTGAGCAAAAATAATATAAATTTGTCGGAGACGAGTCATAATCACAACTAATCGGAACGCGAGCGCCACCTTTTTGGGCTCGACAGAGTCTACGTTGTGACACTCGACCGGGCTCGGCTGAGTTACGCTTGGTCGGTCGCACAGTGAACACTAGTAGAAACTGTCTTGCGTTCCGTATTGTCTATACATGGTAATAATGAAGTGGTATATGGCTGTGTAGTGAAGTGCTGTTTAACTATGTACAAAGTGATTATTGTTAATTTGAAATACAACTGTGATTGCATCGACTTTCATTTGAACCAACACTTCCCATATAACGCCCACTGTATAATTCATGATAAAATAATGGAAAATAATAGTGAAAATTAATGCTGCTTCGATATCAGAAGCGGGATCAGTGTTGGTTCAATTGCAAAAAGAACTAACTCTGAGTGAACAATGACGTGCTATGTTTGAATAACAAAATGTCAGTATGTGATCTCTTATCGAGGCCATGCAAATGCCTCGGATGAAGAAGAACGTCAAGTTACGCGAGTTTGACCCTGACAATATGGATACGGACGCAAGATCTTGATTTGCGACTTTAGATTTGTGTTTTGCCGAATACCCTCCATACGGCGGCTAGCTTATTTTAACAGTCAGTAAGGAATTAAAAGGATAAGGGTCGACGTGGCTATCACAATTTTTATACCAGAGAATAACATAGGAAGAGTTCAAGGTGATTTTCAAGGCGAGATTTATTTCCACCGAGACATTGGCTGGTACGCTAATTAATGTTAACAGTGACAAACCAAATGAAAAAAGAAACTCGTTACGTACGCAAATCGCCTGATGACGTCACTGACTAATCGTTGGAAAGACGCTAGCAAGAATCAGATAGCAATTGCGACTATCCTTGCTCACTTATGTCAGTTTAATTCGAAATTACAACGATTGGCCTTTACTACGAAAATTGCTTCGCGAGATCGACTGCAGCGGAGATTGCACGCATTCTCACATTTGAAACGCAAAAAAAAAGTGAGTCTTAAGCTGTCAGAGTGTAGAAGCAAGGTAAATGACAGTGTGGAACGACCTTCGATGACAGCAACGGCATTGCAGCCTGCAGTGAAGTCTCTGGTGTGCTTCAAATGTGGCAAGCCTGGTCACATCACGCTCCGGTGCATAAGTAGTGCCAGTCAAGTGGACGGCAGCAACATGGGTGCAACACGAACGGAACGACGCGTGGATGTATGTGTTGTACAACCATCTTCGAATGCTCAATGGCAGAGGTAATCTGTATTGCTTTTGTTATAATCATGGTGCTGAATATTCGTTAGTAAGATAACATTTGGCAGTCAAATTGTGTGGTTAACGATTTTGTCCTTGCAATTTCTAGTATTGATCAAAACGGAATATTCCGCACAGAGTAAAATTTGTTTTGTAACGATTAACGGTCATTCTCTTGAAATCTTTTGAAATATTATGTTTTGCCTAATTATTAGTTACAAAATGGTATCATGATAGAACATGAGATATTGAAAGGTTTTCTATTAACATGACTGCTATAAATTCTTTACACAAAAATTCTAGTAGGTCATGTACCAATAGAGGTTGATGTAAATAATGATCATCATGCTAAGCAAATGTTTTAATGAAGTCGATGGAAACCGATGTAAGCATTCTGACGGCCGTAGTGGATGTGTCGACCGTACCAGTAACTATTACGTAGTCATAGCCTGGTAAAAGTCGGTCTTTTGAGGAAGCTCAAACTAAATAGACCGTGGGTGTGTGATGTGCGTTTAGTTCTGGCGGAGGTCGGGGTCTGTTATGACCATAGTGTGTAGTCATCGAGAGGATGATACATACGGTGATCCCGTAGTGGATGCACCTGGATTGTGGAGCAATTGTGATTGCTGGTTGGCTTGTAAGGCCGTGGCCTAAGAGTGGTTTACAGAGGTGCTAGTAAATTTGAAAATTAGTTTGATTGCTGAAGTGTTGAATGATGTTGGTACATGGCTCTGGATGACTAACGTTATTAGTTAGATTAGAGATAAATAGTGACTTGGAGAAAAAAAAAAACAAAGGTGTTAGCGTTAAAAATTTTTCGCTAGAATAAAGATGATTTAGATTCAAAGTTAAGATTTATCTGGACAGGATTGACCGAGTCGAGCAAGTATTTTCGTTGATTATTTGGTTGCAGGCTAACACACGGCTAACACACGAGGGCGTGTGCATGCAGGATGGCCGTGTCGGAGACGAGTCATAATCACAACTAATCGGAACGCGAGCGCCACCTTTTTGGGCTCGACAGAGTCTACGTTGTGACACTCGACCGGGCTCGGCTGAGTTACGCTTGGTCGGTCGCACAGTGAACACTAGTAGAAACTGTCTTGCGTTCCGTATTGTCTATACATGGTAATAATGAAGTGGTATATGGCTGTGTAGTGAAGTGCTGTTTAACTATGTACAAAGTGATTATTGTTAATTTGAAATACAACTGTGATTGCATCGACTTTCATTTGAACCAACACTTCCCATATAACGCCCACTGTATAATTCATGATAAAATAATGGAAAATAATAGTGAAAATTAATGCTGCTTCGATAAATTTTTTACATGACGAATGTCAACTTAACTTTCTTCTTCTCCTTTTTAAACGGGCGAAACGAAACAACATATAAAAACTATTTTAGTGTTTCGCCACATACTTAACCTATTGAATAAAATATGTTTTTAATTAGATTAATTAAGTATATTATATACCACCAACAACACCATTTTACTCATTAAGTATTAACTAAAAAGAATACTACTTTACCCATGACTATTGAACCAAAAAGGATAAACATAATAAATAATAATGTTTTAATTATAATTTATAACTATTGTAAGGTTGTATTTTTATATATTGAGTGTTTTAATAGAAAATAATATATTTATAATTGATTAATTTGTAATGATTTATGTATAAGGCATTTACTTATGTGACCTTGGCCGATAGAAATGTGTTTAAAAAAAATAAAAAAGGGCGCGGATATTCATTGGTTTTCCCGCGCTTTCGCACAGAGACGTCGCGTCGGTACCACTCTGTACTCTGTAGTGACTAGTCAGGAATTGTTTGTAATACTGAAAATTATGATTTTAATTAGGTAACTCAATGACGATATAAAAGTACTGAATATAAGAATATAAGCAAGGAATATCTCGAAGTTTTATTAGGGACCCTATAATATTTATATTTTAATTAAAAAACAATTATTATATTCTTTACTAATCGTTTATGATTCTAATTAAACGGTTATAACTCTCGCACCTAGTGTGCGTGTGTGCGTGTGTATGTATCACCTCGAAGCATCCACCGTGTCGCAGCGCCGGGCGCGAGGACAGCGCGAGGCCGAGCAGCGCGGCGGCCAGCGCGAGGCCCGTGGGGTTGGCGCAGCCGGCGCACAGCCCCAGCACGCCGGGCCGCGCCGTGCACAGCCACTCACCCGCCGTCAGGTTGCGCGGATTCAGCTCCGGGTCGTACACCACCACCAGGGCTGCGCAGACATAGACAAAACTATATGCGAAATGTTATACAGAGAACACCACGACCGACCCTGGATACGGATAGTCACACAGAAAACTGTGCTGGAGAAATTAAGTGTCAAGACCAATACCGACCTGAACGACACAATTATCAACATATTTCTCTACACCGAAGCGTCTGAAAAATGTTAATGAAAATACATTGTTGTTAACACTCACTGAAGTTGCAGATGTGCATGACGGCGTGCACGGCGCTGTAGACGAGCACGAGCACGCCGGTGAGCTTATGCAGATACACGTGGTGGTCAAGCGGCAGCAGCGCGCCCACCGGCAGCGCGCGCAGCGCCGTCATCGAGCGCCGCAGCATCAGCACCAGCAGCCACGTGCACGTGAAGTTGAGGCACTGGCCTGGGGGGACGGGGGTTCAAATTTGCTATTTGCTTACACACATTTTAAGACGACATTAGTCTACTAATAATCTCTTAACTATTGTTTTCCTTTTCGGAGATAAAAATTTGAAGTAATATAACAATCATATATATACAAATAAACAATCATGTTCATCAATTTCTTTGTAAATATTACCCATTTTGTCAAATTTCTATCGCTATTAAAAAACTACAAATATTGAATTTTATCTGCAAAAACTACAAATGATATAACTTCAGAACAATAAAAATAAGGCAAATATTTTAACATTTCAATCATAAAACTATAAAAAAATATACACATGGTATCTGTTTTTACTTGTATGTTTTTTTTCTGTTACATAAATAAATAAATAAAAAAAAATAAACAAAAAAAAAAACGCTCACCACACGCCCTCGCAAATATAACGAAAACATTAGATAGCCAATACTCCACCACTCTCGCCGCAAACAGACCGACGTTGATCGCAAAGAACACGATTAAGTACGAGACGTACACGTAGTTGTTGCGGAAATACGAGAGGGAGAGCTGGTAGGGCTTCATCTTGCGCAGCCGCTGGTACAGCGAGGTCGGCTCCGGCTCCGGCGTGGGCGGCACCAGCCATCGGTCTATGCTAATTAATTAATTATGTTTTAGCTTCACGCTCTCATGGTTTAGATACATACTGTAATATTAAAATAGAAAAAACGTTATTGTCTTATTGGTCTGTAGGCATAAATATATCGAAGCAGCATTAATTTTCTCTATTATTTTCCATTATTTTATCATGACTTATACAGTGGGCGTTATATGGGAAGTGTTGGTTCAAATGAAAGTCGATGCAATCACAGTTGTATTTCAAATTAACAATAATCACTTTGTACATAGTTAAACAGCACTTCACTACACAGCCATATACCACTTCACTATTACCACGTATAGACAATACGGAACGCAAGACAGTTTCTACTAGTGTTCACTGTGCGACCGACCAAGCGTAACTCAGCCGAGCCCGGTCGAGTGTCACAACGTAGACTCTGTCGAGCCCAAAAAGGTGGCGCTCGCGTTCCGATTAGTTGTGATTATGACTCGTCTCCGACACGGCCATCCTGCATGCACACGCCCTCGTGTGTTAGCTGTGTGTTAGCCTGCAACCAAATAATCAACGAAAATACTTGCTCGACTCGGTCAATCCTGACCAGATAAATTTTAACTTTGAATCTAAATCATCTTTATTCTAGCGAAAAAATTTTAACGCTAACACCTTTGTTTTTTTTTTCTCCAAGTCACTATTTATCTCTAATCTAACTAATAACGTCAGTCATCTAGAGCCATGTACCAACATCATTCAACACTTCAATCAAACTAATTTTCAAATTTACTAGCACCTTTGTAAACCACTCTTAGGCCACGGCTTTACAAGCCAACCAGCAATCACAATTGCTCCACAATCCAGGTGCATCCACTACGGGATCACCGTGTGTATCATCCTCTCGATGACTACACACTATGGTCATATAACAGACCCCGACCTCCGCCAGAACTAAACGCACATCACACACCCACGGTCTATTTAGTTTGAGCTTCCTCAAAAGACCGACTTTTACCAGGCTATGACTACGTAATAGTTACTAGTACGGTCGACACTACTACGGCCGTCAGAATGCTTACATTGGTTTCCATCGACTTCATTAAAACATTTGCTTGGCATGATGATCATTATTTACATCAACCTCTATTGGTACATGACCTACTAGAATTTTTGTGTAAAGAATTTATAGCCGTCATGTTAATAGAAAACCTTTCAATATCTCATGTTCTATCATGAGACCATTTTGTAACTAATAACTAGGCAAAACATAATATTTCAAAAGATTTCAAGAGAATGACCGTTAATCGTTACAAAACAAATTTTACTCTATGCGGAATATTCTGTTTTGATCAATACTAGGAATTGCAAGGACAAAATCGTTAACCCCACAATTTGACTGCTAAATGTTATCTTACTAACGAATACTCAGCACCATGATTATAACAAAAGCAATACAGATTACCTCTATGCCATTGAGCATTCGAAGATGGTTGTACAACACATACATCCACGCGTCGTTCCGTTCGTGTTGCACCCATATTGCTGCCGTCCACTTGACTGGCACTACTTATGCACCGGAGCGTGATGTGACCAGGCTTGCCACATTTGAAGCACACCAGAGATTTCACTGCAGGCTGCAATGCCGTTGCTGTCATCGAAGGTCGTTTCACACTGTCATTTACCTTGCTTCTACACTCTGACCGCTTAAGACTCACTTTTCTGCTCTTATAACATTTTAACATTAGCTTGGCTCGTTTAGCATCAGGCACTTTTGAAAAATCATCAGATAAACTAGCTTTGCGTTTCAAATGTGAGAATGCGTGCAATCCCTGCTGCAGTCGATCTCGCGAAGCAATTTTCGTAGTAAAGGCCAATCGTTGTAATTTCGAATTAAACTGACATAAGTTAGCAAGGACAGTCGCAATTGCTATCTGATTCTTGCTAGCGTCTTTCCAACGATTAGTCAGTGACGTCATCAGGCGATTTGCGTACGTAACGAGTTTCTTTTTTCATTTGGTTTGTCACTGTTAAAATTAATTAGCGTACCAGCCAATGTCTCGGTGGAAATAAATCTCGCCTTGAAAATCACCTTGAACTCTTCCTATGTTATTCTCTGGTATACAAATTGTGATAGCCACGTCGACCCTTATCCTTTTAATTCCTTACTGACTGTTAAAATAAGCTAGCCGCCGTATGGAGGGTATTCGGCAAAACACAAATCTACAGTCCCAAATCAAGATCTTGCGTCCGTATCCATATTGTGAGGGTCAAACTCGCGTAACTTGACGTTCTTCTTCATCTGAGGCATTTGCAAGGCCTCGATAAGAGATCACATAATGACATTTTGTTGTTCAAACATTGCACGTCATTGTTCACTCAGAGTTAGTTCTTTTTGCAATTGAACCAACACTGATCCCGCTTCTGATATCGAAGCAGCATTAATTTTCTCTATTATTTTCCATTATTTTATCATGACTTATACAGTGGGCGTTATATGGGAAGTGTTGGTTCAAATGAAAGTCGATGCAATCACAGTTGTATTTCAAATTAACAATAATCACTTTATACATAGTTAAACAGCACTTCACTACACAGCCATATACCACTTCACTATTACCACGTATAGACAATACGGAACGCAAGACAGTTTCTACTAGTGTTCACTGTGCGACCGACCAAGCGTAACTCAGCCGAGCCCGGTCGAGTGTCACAACGTAGACTCTGTCGAGCCCAAAAAGGTGGCGCTCGCGTTCCGATTAGTTGTGATTATGACTCGTCTCCGACAAATATATATACACGGTGATATAGACACATACATATATATACACACACATCCTTTTTATACTTTTCTATTTTTATTAAGAGCTTTTTTATTAACCTTTTTATAAATTACATTTTATGACAAATTTGTAAAAAGAAGAATATAGTGACAATATAAGTCGTTGAATTTTAAGCACGATTTTTATTTCTATCTATAATATAAAAATGAATTGGTCAATGTGTTGGTAAGCGCAAATCTCGAGAGTAGCTAAACCGATTTCGCTATTTTTTTTAAATATTCCTTGAAGTACGAGGATGGTTCTTACGGAGAGAAAAATTTAAAAAATTGCCTGTAAAAGTTTAAAAACAACACTTTTCTATACTCCCATACAAAAGATACGTAATAATACTTAAAAGTCAATTTGAACTTTAATACCATATCATAAAGTTTAAGTGTTAGTGGAGAGGTTCCGGGAAGGCAAAACATTGATGGTAATTGAGTGACGTTAGAACCGTATAAATATTACGAGTAATGTCAATATTTGTCAATATTATTAACAAAAAAAATTAAAATTCATATGGCTAACGCTGGCTGATAACTATTTATATCTATTTAAAACATACCTAGCTACAAACCCGAGCGAAGCGAGGGTGAGCCGCTAGTTTTTAATAAAATAGTTTAAAGTCGTTAAATACGAGTATTGCTGCAACGGCCAAATGTCTAATGGCTAGAATGACTGCTAATAGGGAAGTCCTGAGTTCGAGTTGTAGGTCGAGCCAAAATTGTTACTGATTCTTAGTTTTCTGTTACGAAATATTTAGTATAGTTAAGTAATTTTTTTATGAGTGTTTTAATGACAGAAATTATTATATTTGAATAATTTGTAATGATGTATTAAGCATTATGTATATTTAGGTACATTTTGGAGCAAAATGGAAGCCCAGAACTCTAACTGAGAAATCTTTAACTAATTTATTTAATGTTATCCGTTAGGTGGGTGCAAAGGAAGAGAGTGATGACATTTAAAGTTAGCTACTCGTATTTATAACGCCAATTAGCGCCAGATTAAAAATAAGAGCAAAGAACCATAAACAATTGACATTACAATTTTATACTGGAAGTAATTAAATCTATATAATATAATATGTAATTAAATAAAGCGTTTAGTGCTTTTGGGAGAGATGTCGGTATTATTTCATAGTAGTTCCTTATAGTACCTGTTGAATTTCCCTTGGGCTCATCTCTGATATATGCAAGGAATAGGTATATCGAAGTTATATTATTGCTATCCTACGATGGTAATATGTATTCTTAGCTGAAAGCAGGACTCGGTACCGGTAAAAACAACGGTTTATTTCGAAATGATAATGGTTAACGGTTATTCTTAGAGAAAATTCATTTATAAGTTAAAAACATACATGTATCCTTCTACCAAGCAACTTATCCTTAGCAAAGATTCGCCAAATATAAACGAACAAAAACTCAATTTAACCGGTTATTTTTGATCACGGAACCTAAATTCGTCAAAAATCCCTAATTCGTTCCCTTCAATTTCACGGGTTATACATAGACCGGGTTTTCAAGCCCTGCCTAATAAATAGATTACCTTATGGACAGATTCTCCAGCAGGCCCTCGTGCCTGGCGAGCTGGTCGCGCAGCGCCTCGTACGTGAGCGCGCCGGCGTCCTCCAGCATGGCGGCAGCGAGCTCCGCCAGCTGCGCGTCGCTGAACTGCATGCCGTTCTCCAGCATGCAGGCGCGTAGCACGTGCTGCAGCTCGCGCTGCTGGATCAGACCGTCGCCTGCACACGATCACTCAGTGGTATTGATTACCTTATTTATTTAACATACTAGCAGGATCAGTGGTTTTGTCCGCGTTCCCCACCGGAATCATAGATGTTTCCGATTTTCCCGGGAGAAAAAGTAACCTATGCATTATTCCAGACAGACTATAATCTATCTCTATGCCTTTCATCCAGATCCGTTCAGCCATTCTGGTATGATTCACATTCATCCAAACTTTCACATTTATAATAATAGTACCTAAGACATTTTTATTTTTTTACTTATCTATTTATTATAAACAAGCGGCTCACCCTCGCTTAGCTCGGGTTCACCTCTAGAAAAGCACAAACAGATCTATCCCACGGGAACCGTTCATTTTTCCGGGATGAAAAGTAACCTGTTGTTTGACCGGCAATATAAGGTACTAAATTAGGTGCGTAAGTTGTTGTGTACTAAGCTGTATAAGTTACTATAGTTTTTTTCTATTACTATCCCACGGAAACTCTTTAATTTTCTGGAATGAAAATTATCTAAGATGTTGACCGGGGATATAAGGTACTACCATGCAAAATTTAATTTAAATCGGTTCAATAGTTTCGGAGATTAGCCCGTACAAACAGAAAAACAGACAAACAGCTCGCTCGAGTTCGTCCATACCTACGAATATGTTGTATTATCTCTTTAACAATTTGTCCAAATTATATGCAGTAAAAGGGAAAAGATTTTTGTTTTAAACATTTATGACGATAAGTTTACTTATTTTCATAAGAATTCATAATTGTTAATAATATGACCAATAAACATGACCTACCGATTTAAATTATTTTTTTAATATAAGAAACTACTTTTTGTGACTTAAATATAAAAGTTAGACATAGGTATACTGTCGCAGACTTCTTTGTAAGCATTATTAAGCTCTACAACTTTTCTCTAGAACATAATCATATATCTCTCATCGTTAAGGCGGCGTTCGTAAGAAACGTTTTCGTTCGACCGTTTTTCTCCGAATTACTTTGCAAATCCGACTACCACGAACAAGCCTTTTCATTCTTCGGGCCTATGACACTCAGAAATAACGTGACTTTCTATTGGTAAAAGAACTTTTAAAATCGGTTCAGTAGATCCAGAGATTACCCCCTACAACGTCACAAACTCACAAACTTTACCTCTTTATAATATTAGTATAGATAAATAAAATTGAAGTGTCTGTTCGTAATGCCAAAATAAGAGCTTTTTACTTGTTTATATATTTAAGATCTTTTTGTAAATATAGCCAGAAATAAATGATTAACCACTAGAACCCCGCGCTTTATGAAATGCAACATGCCCGCGCGTCATTTTTCCCCGATACCACCATTACATAAAAAAACACTCATAACTCAAACTATATACTTATCATCGATTCAAAACGTGTAAGCTATTTTGAGTTTTTAAATAAGCTGACAATATATTAGTATTAGTAAAATGTACTAGTTGTTGTATTAGGTTTATTGATTTCTGACAATACGAAGATATAGTATATTTACACTAAATTTAAAACACTATTTTATGAAAAAACATGTCCTGATTTATTTATATTAGTTATTAGTTACAAACAAATTCAAAACTTTATAGCCTTCGGTTCGCGGCTCATTTGTTGTATTTGCGCAGCTCATCGCGCAATTTTCAAAACCATCATTCGAGTTATGTGTGGATTTTTAATAAAAATTATACTAAAATAAGAATTAAAATAAGAAAACCTTACTTTAAAACATGCACCAATAAATCTTGAAAATAAGCCACTGTAATTAAAATTCGGATGGATTTCTTTTCTTATAAGAGAGAAAAATTGAGGTTATTTTTTACAGACGCTCGTGTTGCATAGTAATTAACGTTTCTTTATACAAATTTAGCTTAAATTATAAAGAAACAAGACAAGCATTATCACATATAAGAAAACTTAACACTTTTCATTCAAAAAGCTAAACACCATGTGAAGTTGACTAAAATAAAAATAATGTACTTGTAGTGCTAAGTGCTAAATGCTAATATTTTGATTTTTGATGCGTAGTAATGCTATACACCACAACACTGAAAGCTATCGATTATTTGTTTATAACAATGAAAAAGTAAGTATTTAAAAAAATGAAATAAATGCAATAAAATAATGTAATTTTTGGACAAATTTCAATTTCAAAATCATTAAATAAAGTGCATTTTTTATAAATATATAACAAATAAAATTATAATAAAAAATCGAATAATTGCGAGAGTTGAAGTTTTGGCACGCAATAGCTAGCTCTCATAGCATGAAATAAATTTTGTATATATTTTGCAATATATTACGAAAAAAGTAACATATTATATTATTTATTTATCTACAATACTCTTTTCATGAGTAGTATAACTTAATTTGCATTTTATTGTATTTCTATGACAATAAAAACTTAAAAAAAAACCGACTTCCAGGCACTAAAATGTAAAAAATAACTAAACGGGGGTTTTCATTTAGAATAGATACCTAATCAGATATTTTCGAAGTTTATAATGGTAAGGAAAACGAAAAATGTGATTTTTACGTTTTTCCGTGATGTTTTTCTAATTTTTCTCTTCATAAAAACCTTGCCCGTCCAGCCGTTATCGAGTTTGCGCTTAGCAACATATTGCCATTCATTTTTATTTATATAAGATATAGACGAGCGTCTTTGTATTCCTATATTAGTGTAATATTATAAAAATATTATGTTGGACTTTGTATTTAGGCTTTTACATATACCTACAATATTTTATAAAACATATGAGTATTTTATTTCCCATTATGTCTAACAAAAAGCAAAAAAGAACCTTACTTTTTCAACATTTATATTTATATTAAAACATCGAGATTATCGATAACACATGTGTATCGACATGTGTCAATGTCTAATTCGTCTTTGATGAGAGTTCAATATGTCAAATTTGACAGCTCATAGGTATTATTTGTAAATAAACATAATTTATATTATAAAACTATTGAAATATGCTACAAACGACTGAAAATAAGAAATTTTATTAGATTTTATTTAGTGATTTACCATCATCAGGCACCGAATTTGTACCGACCAAAAAACTAATTTTATAACGTGATTGCACACTTAATAGTATCTTAATAGTGGCAATGAATCTTATATATATAAAAGAAAGTCGTGTTAGTTACTTCGCTTATAACTCAAGAACGGCTGAACCGATTTAGCTGAAAATTGGCAGGGAGGTAGTTTAGAGCCAGGAGAAGGACATAGGATACTTTTTATCCCGTTCGACCGCGTTCCAATTTTTATGATATTTTAATTTTTGGATTTCTCTTAGTCCGGAATAGGTAAGTATTAAAACATATAATTAAAATGTGAGAAAGAAAGATTTTTTCTTTTTATATCTATTTAAAACGTACCTAGCGACGAACCCGAGCGAAGCGAGGGTGAGCCGCTAGTACTAACAATGAAAATGAATATTCATACGTTTACGGCACAAGTTCACAAGTTTAAAGATTTTCAATTACACAAAAATCATAGCGAATCGCGCGCGCTTCACTTGAAATTTAAACAATGTTTGACGCGTTTATTTTCAACGTTGTCGGCACTTAATTAAATTTTTTTTTTATATACTTCATAAAACTTCTAATGTTTGCGTGTATCACTCATTTAGCATAAAATAAACTGATTTCGTCTTGTAATAACTGATAAAAGTGCAGCGGGTGAGGTGGTGCCTATTATTATAGGCACCAGCGGGGTTTGACGGTAACGCCGGAAGTGGTGCTTATAGGCACCAGCGGGGTTCAAGTGGTTAAATTAAAAAAATAAAAAATAAAATAAATTATTAAATATATTATGTATTTAGTAATTAATTTAATTTTATTTTTTTACTATACGAAATTATATTATACTGTACTTATATTATGCAAACAGATTTTTTAAATGTTTGTCTGTTCCGGCTAATCTCCGAAACGGCTGGACTGATTTTGACAGGACTTTCACTACCCAGTACCATGGCCCAATGTGTGCAGCAGCAATAAGAGCCTGTACGCGTCGAAAGGTTATTTTCACACACAGACACATGGCCTAGAAAATTAGGTTGGTTCATTTTGCAGATAAAATATATAAAATAGTTAAACAAAGAAAATAATAAAAATACATCTTTTTTACAAACTCACCATCCAAATCATAAACTTTAAACAAAAAGCGTATCTTATCTTCCGGTGTCTGGTGTCCGAAACGATGCACCGCCTCGATGAACTCGTGGTGCGAGATCGTGCCGGAGTTGTCTTCGTCGAAGATTTGGAAAACTCTCTCAGTGAAGAATGGCTGGAAGAAGACATAGTTTTTTTTTGATTATCATAAAATATTGCTCAAAATATATACACACAATAATATTACATACAAAACAAACATGGATATTAAACAATAAGTTTAACATATTATACTGTCGATTATTGACAATAGAAAAGAAGTAATTAAGTTGCCGTACTACGAGACCTAAATAGATAGAAATATACAAAAGAAGAAATAAACAAATAGATGATGCACAGGAGGCGGCCTAAGCCTAAGGCCTAAGGCTTATTGTATTCAACCCTTTTTAACGTCCCACTGCTGGGCACGGGCTTACCTTTCAGTAAGAGGGTGACCAGGCCATAGGCCACCACGCTGGCCGAGTGCGGGTTATGTGGGTCAAGGAAAACATCGTGAGGAAACCTGCGTGTCTGAGACATGAGAGAACCTAGCAAGTTTTCGAAAGATAAGTGAAGTCCGCCAACATTAGAAGTCTCATAAAAAATTATAAAATATCTAGATAGCCTCATACGTAATATTATTTTTATTATCGTGACTTTAAAGGCAAGAAGGTACACGACCTTTTTAGTTTTTTTTTTTTTAAATTTTCTTTAACACAATATATTACTGGTGCGACGACCTGTGCCGTACGGCGGGTATAGACTGGATGCACAAAGCTCAAGATCGCGCTCAGTGGCACACCCTGAGTTACGTCTATGTCCAACAGTGGACTGAAAAGGGACGGTGATGAATGAATGATGATGATGAATGATGATTTTGAATAATGATGATGAATGATGATTTTGAATAATGATGATATTACTGTTATATCGACTTACATTCTTAGACACCACGATCTTCTGGAACTGTTCGCGAGTGATCTCCTTCTCGTCTCCCGCAGTTTCTCTGAACAACTGCTCTAAGCGCGCTACGCTCAATTTGTCTATACCTACATAGGGTCTTCAGAATAAAAAAAATAAATTTATTTTATCATTTATATTATTGAATCATAATTTCGTCATGTCCATCTGTCCGTATGAATATTGGATTTACATATGCGAACTGAAACTTGTTAGCTAAATGTCCCATGTAATATGCAATTGTTTAGTTAATTAGAAAAAAAATGCAAAGGATAGCATTAATTATGTGCATATACTTATACATTAAGATGCCAACTGCCTCGGTGGTGTAGTGGGTAGCATGTACGGTTGCACACCCGGAGGTCCTGGGTTCGAGTCCCGGGTCGGGCCAAGTTTAGCTATTGTGTCTTTCTGTATTGTAAGCCTCAGTAACAGCCCAGAGTTGGGAAGTTGGCGGTGTTTCACCCCCGTGCCTCGGAGAGCACGTAAAGCCGTCGGTCCTGCGCCTTAACTCTCGAGCGACAGGAATAGAGAGTGCACTTGTGTCTGCGCGTACACTTGTGCACTATAATATCTCCTGCGCAGTTGGCTAGTTTCAATGAGATTGGCCACCGTAGCCGGAATCGGTCAGGAGAACATTGCATTAAGATGATAATTTTTTTATCAACATTAAATATGGGGTCAAATTGAAATCTAGAGACGAAATAAGTAACATTTCATGTAAGTCAATAATGACCGAGTCATATGCTGTTAAAGTTAAACAGTGTGCGTAAGAAAAAGTGGATGACTTCTTCTATAGGCAAAATACAAAAAAAATCCTCATGTTTAACTTATAAAGCTCGCATCTTTCAAACGTTTGGTTTGATGTATACACTCTCATATTATTTTTTTAAAACTTGTATTGACTTACAATATACCTAGGTACGATACAGGTATAGATATATATATACGATATAGGTACAACTAAGAATTTTTATTTAATAAAAATAAACAAATAAGTGAATTCCATAAATATTTAATTTATATCGACCAAACCTGCAGCTCGACACCGCTGAAATGAACTCCATGACTTCGTCAGCCGTCACGTGCCCGTCGCCGTCGGTGTCCACGACCTTTAGTAGTTTATTTATTACCTGTACGTACAGATATTAAGTTAAAGATATTATTATGTAATTTAATACTAGCGACTTCGCTTCGCTCATATGCGTCCCTAAATGTCCTGGCCACAGTATCTATGTACTTTTCATTGAAATCCGTTATGCCGTCAGCATAAAGGAGTTACAAAATACAACCATACACCTTAAATACACTTATATCTATATAACATAAAATACTTACAAATATATCGTATAATAATATATGTATGACATTAACACACAGCACCATCTAGTTCCATGGTAAGCTACGAGGCTTGTGTTATGGATACCAGATAGTTGATACACTACACATATGTAACTTTAAATACATACATATTATAAATATATATGTATATTATAAATAATGAATAACCACTTTATTCTTCAAAATAGACTGGAAAGTATCGAGCGTGATGTCTCCGTCCCCGCACAGCACGTAAGCAACACTCTCTACTTGCTCCACGAAATCCAACTGCTTTTCCTCTCTAAAAAAAAAAACAACATATTAAATAGATATTATTAAAATAGGAGAATGAAATTAAAAAGTATTATTAAAAAAATCATATATTTTATCATTTTAGTTACGTCGCTTTAATGCTTTCTTAAATTTATGCGAACATTTGACATTTTAAATGACTATGATATAATACCCTTCCGTGACTATGTTTCCTGTAAAGCATTCAAAACGTCGGGAACCAAACATTAAAATAAAACCGCGACATAATCCGAAAAGATAGTTACATTTAATACATAGCTTTAACTTATATTGTATTCGTAGACTAACCAACGCTATTAACATCAAGTAGGATCTTCAGTCTCTAAATCTCAGACGAAAATAGAGAGAACGTGCACTGCAACAATTGAAGCCAAAAATGGTATTATGGTCAGCTATTTATCCATATAGTAAAGTAGTTTTTATTAATTAAACAATATTTTTTTACTAATTAATAAATATTGTATTCACCTATCTATATAAAGAGGTAGTTTGTGAGTTTGTGACGTTGTAGGGGGTAATCTCTGGATCTACTGAACTGATTTAGATGAAATTTGGTAAGAAGACAGTTTGAGACCCTGGAAAGGACATAGGATACTTTTTAATCCCGGAAATCATCCCTTAAGGGGGTGAAAATGAGGATGAAAGTTTGTACAGGGGATCAAGATAGTATATTATACGAGCGACATGCCCTCGCCGCATTTGGGTACCTAACAATTAGCCTTTGTGTTACTCTAAATCATAGTCTATTTTTGTACTAAATTTCATCCAAATTCGTCCAACATTAAGGAGTAAAAGGCACACATACACACATACAAATTTTCGCATTTAAAATATTACAGGTACCAAAAAGGAGAATTTATTTCAATCAACACATTGGTAGTTTTTTTTTTCAATTTGTTATTTTATATACTCCATATTCTTATACTTAATCTGGCAACCCCAAGTCCCACGGGTATCGTACATTGTTCCGGGATAAAAAGACTACGAGTATAATCTATCTCTGTGTCAAATTTTATCTAGATCCGTTCAGCCACAGTTCTGGCGTGAAAGTGTAACAAACATCCATACTTACAAACTTTCACATTTATAATATTAAGTACAGAAGTATAGATTATTTTACTAAAATGGCGACGCATAAAATAACTTCTTGAAACAGAATGAGCACAAAATAAATCGTCCACGGTCCATCAAAAATGATTTACTATATAAGCCCATTTTAAGACGAGTTCTGGCCTATCTGTATCTTCATATTATTTTCATCTCATTTTGAAGCCGTTACGAAGAAAATTGAATCGGACATTATTTACGAGTATCTATAAAATAAATGTTAGTAATTATTTAAATACTGCATAACAAAAATATGATATGTGAACTATCAAAAATATATTTTTTAAGTTAAACAAAAAGCTTACCTTAATCTTTCTTTTAAAAATTCAAACCAATCTTCTTGCACGAGATGATCTTGTCGTTCCACGTCAAACAATCGGAAAATTCTTTCCAAGAGATCCTGTAACAAAATTAGAGAACTTGTAAATATTGATAATAATTGATTTTATTTATTTATTTATTTATTTTAAATATTTTATTCTAGTGACTTAGACTTGCTTCGCTCGGAAGAACTAGAAGAAGAAGTAAAAGCATTCCAATGGAGCCCCCATTGATTAGTTTTAAAATAAATATTTATTATTATATAGAAATAAAAAACACTAAAATTACATATTTATTACGTAATTCTGGTATTTTAAATAGGATTCGAAGGGATAAAGCCATAAAAATAAAAAAAATTACAATTAACTATATTTATGATATCAAGACATTTTTTATATTACCTGTCCACTATCTTTGTCAAATGTGGATGCCGTATTAGATATGTATTCAATTTTATAGTAAGTATAAAATCTCAATCTTCTATCATTGTCATATACGGATTGTTATTCGATCTTTTGCTAAAGATGATTCTTTTAATACAAATGTTTAACGTAACCATTTACGAATATCATATTTTATTTGCATGTACCGCAGATAATTTTTAATCATACACCCTCTTTAGATTACATTTTTTAAGTTATTTTTTTATTGTGATTTAAGTACATATATAATATGCCTAAATAAACACCGATTTGGTTTTAAATGTCTACTTTTTTTTAAATCGAACCAATAAATACTGTAGTTATTGTTATTATTATGATATTCGAATCGAATTTGAATCAATTCCATGTAGAGAAAACATTTGTTTAGGCGTATTTATGTTTAAGGAATCATATCTATTAAAGAAAGTCTGTTAATAAAAATCATAGATCACGTTAATGGCATTTAAAATGGTTTTTTTTATAGAAGTACATGTTCGGAAATACATATTATAATACTTTTGTATAATAAAAGTAAGTCATGATTAATTCATGATTTAGTAATATAATTATAACAGAATCAAAGTCAGTCATCATAAAATAAAACTTAACGACCATCTGTTAGCACATCCGCAAGAATGTTAGCGTAGGCAGCTGTCATCCCTGTCATCTGTCAAATTGCATTAAATTGTCACATGACTGACAACTCGGTTGACAGCTCGCGTCTAATTAGTATCGATGTTTTATTAATTCGACGTGGTTTTGATACATCTTTTTCTGTGGTAACATGATAAGAGAATATTTTTTCCATTAATAACAGGTTTGTTAAGTTTTAATTAAGTAATAAGTCTTATACATCCATCTTATAAAAAAACTGAAGGTTATATTATTATTTCCAATTATACTTACTTTCGCTTAAATATAACGCTAACGTGATTTATATATTATCAAAGAGAACGCTACTAAAGGCAATAGTATTTAATCGCAGATTAGGCACAAGTTTAGTATATGGGACGCGGCCCCTAGCGGAGTGGGTTGTATTTTTGGATAGGGTAGGTGACAGGGAGCTCAAATATATAAACATTATTTTAAGGAAACGTAGGAGTAAAAAGTTATTGAGACTTAAAGTTACAACATTTCCATACATTTCGTTATCAACTAGCGGAGCGGGTGGTATTTTTGGATAGGGGAGGTGACAGTGATTCAAAATATTTAAAAAATATTTTTAGGGGTTGAACTGTACAATCTATGACATCGATTTAAGGGAGGAGAGAAGGTGGGGGAGGAGGGGAGGGGTGAGAGGGGCACCCCCTTAAAAGGAAAAAAAGCGGAGGCTAGTAGTTTTCGAGATATTTAATTTTTAAAACTTCAATTTATGAGGTTAAAATTATTGTGAAAACAACTTTAAGCATTGCATTCTAGTCGTTCTGGCACTCGCCGGCCGCTACCGCGGCACGCTCGCTTCGCTCCCTCGACTCGTGCGTTGTTTTAACTGTTCTAACCTAACCAACCTAGAAAGAAATGTTTCTGCCAAAAAATAACCTAAACCTATTTTGATAAAGCTTTCCTGCGTGGAAATAAAAAACAATAGCAACTGACACTAAAACTGACATTTCAAATTGGCGTCGCTTTTCCTATTTAGCTAATTCTGACATTGACAGATCACATAACCAATAAACTATGTACCAGTTTATATTTGTATTTACGTACAAATAAATCAAAATTTTAACTATTAAATTATGTATTTAACTACAATAATGATTGATAATAACTCAGAACATAGAATATTGTAACGAACTTTGTGAAAAACATCGATAAGTGCGTGTATAAATGTGGTAAAATTACATAAAAAGTTGAAACTTGAAATTTTTTTTGACAAAACTATTTATTTCCGCGGTCTCAAACTTTATATATAGGCTTCTAATAAAGAGATCTATTAGTGAAATAAATATGAAGTTTCAACTCGATGTCATAGATTGTACAGTTGAGCCTTTTTAGGAAACGTTAGAGTAAAAAGTTATTGAGAGTTAAGTTACAACATATCCAATACATATCCAATACATTTCTTTACCTAACTATGCGATTACAAAAGATAAACATACCTTTAACGAATAGTAAACATCCTTTTTTATGCACAATGAATATTTCCACCACAATTAAGGCTTTATTGTATTTAATTTTTTAATAATTTCTGAACAGTAGCTATTGTAAACAAAATGATCTTACATTTTGACAACTGTCAATTTCTGTTTTACATTAACGCTTAAATGACAGGAGATTATATTAATACAATTTATAAACGTGAGTAGACTATTTTTAAAATCTAAGTATTATTTACTTTTGGTTTTTATTTTGCGACATCGTGGTTAGTTTAAGACTTAGGTTATTTATTTATTATTCGTCATATCTTGGTTAGGTTATGTTAGAACAGTTACCACAACGCACGAGCGAAGCGAGCGTGCCGCGGCAGCGGCCGGCGAGTGCCATTATTATATGAGTAGAAAACTAGAAAATTCAAATTTCACGCAAAGTATAATTAAAAACACGACAAAACATAATCTGGAGATCATTTTGACAATTGAAAGTGACATTTTGATATTTCCAAGTGTCTAAATAGCAGTGATGTCTAAATAATGTATGGAAATATTGTAACTTTAAGTCTCTTTTGTATCCTCAAAATAATTTTTATATATTTGGACTCTCTATCGCCTTCCCTATCTAAAAATACCACCCACTCTTCCAGGGGCCGCGTCCCATATACTAAACTGCAGCCGCAGATTACTTGAAAACGGCTGTTCAGCCGTAAATATGTTCAAATCTCAGTAGGATTATTTTCTTGTAGAGATAAAAAAAATTAAAACTTGACTAAATTTTATTTTATAGATTAACAATTAAGGTTAACAACTTACTTTGATCGTAAATAAAAATGAAAAATCGAGCAAAGCCGCAGGCTGTAGCCTCTATATAATAATTATATATGGAATATTTTACGAATAGTTTCACGACAACGAGAGATCGTGACGTTTCAAGGTGTCACTTCACACACATTATCAAGAGCAGTCATCAGTTGCATTACGGTTCGTGCTCATGGTGTTAAGTTGATATGAAGATTAATTCATTTGCATAGATGTAAACAAAACTACTTACGAGAGAGACTAATGTTATAATTGCCTCATTCGTTTAGGGCTAGCATGTATGGTTGTAGATCTGGAGGTACTGAGTTGGACAAGTACAGGTATTGAGATTTTCTGTCAGGAAATTATCATTAACAGTTCAGAGTTGGAAAGTTGGCGGTGTTACGCTCCCATATTGAGTCACTTGTAGCATCCGTCCTACTTTAAATGTGGTCGGTAATAATATGATGTCCTCCCAACCACTTTCGGTGCGCAATCTCATTAAGACTAGCTATCTGTTATATATATTATAATGCACAAGTGTGCGCGCAGACACAAATGCGCTCTCTTATCTTTATTCCTGTCACTATCATACTCCGGTGGGACGACAACATGACACGACGAGTGAGAGGCGCAGGACCGACGGCTTTACGTGCTCTCCGAGGCACGGGGGTAAACACCGCCAACTTCCCAATTCCGGGCTATTACTGAGGCTTACTAAACAGAAAGAATCAATAACTAAACTTGGCCCGACCCGGGACTCGAACTAAGGACCTCTGGATGTGCAGCCGTACTTGCTAGCCACTACACCACTGAGGCAGGTCGATAATAGACTGGTCGTTTCGAATTATAGTCCCACCAGACTGTGAGAGTCAAAAACATAGATGTGCACTTATGTTTGTACACACAGCCGTGACCAAAATGAATCAGATTCGTTTTAATATTACTAATGTGTAGAGAGTTAAAGTTAATAACTTTTAATGTAGGAGGTAAAAATAACCCAAAAAAGAATATAAACGGTTATTTTATTTTCGTGCAACAGTCTTTTATTAAATTATATACTTTTTAAAGCCTTCTTTCTGATATTAATTTCATATACGAGTAGCTTTAAAAAATATTACGTATAGAAAATTAAAACTAATTTTTATCTCTTTCTAAAGAAATTCTATAGACCATGGTATATCCACAGTCTAATTTTATTTTTTTTGTACTCTGTAGTATAGCAAAGGTATGACAAAATATATCTATTAACATTATAGTGTAATGTGTAACGAGATAAAACACATGTCATAATAGTCTGTAATCTGAAAATTTAAATGAAACATGTCACATGCGTCTAGATTATCTATTCTAGACACAAGTAGGCCACGTCAATAATTATATGCCTGTATACAGCCATCGTATACGTTAATTTGAATTGAAAGCCAGGTGTTGTGTACAGGCTGTAGGTGTCTCATAAAATCTCCATCGATTATTTATAGAATGCATGTAAGCTATAATAGTGCTGTTATTATTATAATTGGTACAACTCGAATAAATTACAACTTGATATAAGATACATGAGTTTTAGAATCTATACAATCTATACTATAATAAAAGAGTAGAGGTCGAATGTCTGTACATAGTAAAAAATGCTAAAAACCGAGTCAGGGGGATGTAAGAAGACAAATAGAACAAATCCAGGTTTTTTTCAAATTTTTTGTTTCTCTGTCTGTGTCTGTTTGTACGGGCTGATCTCCGAATCTATTGGACCGATTTCAATAAAATTTTGCATGGTGGTATCTTATATCCCCGGGCAACATCTTAGATACTTTTTATCCCGGAAAATTAAATAGTTCCCGTTGGATAGTTAAAAAACTATAATGTAATAACTTATACAGCTTAGGACACAAAAACTACTGATTGGATTTTGATGAAACTTTACAATAATATAGGTCATACATCAGAATAACAAATAGCTTACTTTTTATCCCGAAAAAATTTACGGTTCCCGTGGGATAGATGTTTACGTTTATTTGTAACGTATTATGTACACAACATAAACCCCAAAACAATAGTTATTAAAAAAATTGTCAGTTTGCCTGTAGTCTGTTTGTCTGTTTTTGTATGCGCGTTTCACGCGAAAAGTAATGAACCAATTTCAACGAAATTTGGTGAAGTGATAACTTATTACTCGAGTCAACGTTTAGGATACCTTTTACTTTAAGAAAATCTTTATTTCTCCGGGAAGATACAATAACTGGTTTTATCGAGTCTTCCCTAGAAACCTTCCGCTGGCTAAACCTTAAGATATACATACATCAAAACAATATACTAAAAAATTGTAGGTCTTGAAAAGTCCTACAGGAAAGTTCTGAATAGTATATGTATATCTCCTAAGCAATATCTATTCTTATCTATACCTATAATAAAACTAACTTAGTCAAATCGATGTGCGCGTTTCACGCAAAAAGTACTGAACCGATTTTAATTAAATTTTGTATAGTGATAACTTAGTACTCGGGTCAACATTTAGGATACCTTTTACGACAGGCGAATTATTTATTCCCACGGGAAAACACAATAACTGGTTCTATCGAATTGTCCTTAGAAATTTATATGGCTAACGCTTTTTTTTTTAACGTTGCGAAATGCATTTACGCACGAAGTGTGGGACTCACCGCCGAAGTCAGTACTACCCACTAAAACCCAACAAAACCTTCCCCCGTCTTAATGGGGCGTCGCAGGATCGCTTACGCATTCAACTACGACGCCCTGACAGCAGGTTTGCCGAAGCAGACCACAACAACCACGGGGTTGCTCCAAGGTCCACTCTGCTATCAGAGAAGTACCAAGAGCAACCCGCATGGTACACCGCTCTCCGAAGAGGGCCGCCTCCCATCGCCCACAGAAGCGGGCCACCTCCCTGTGCGTTTCTTGGCTTCGCGCTCGGCTGTATTGCCGGGCACTTGTACAAGAAAATTGTAAGTCTTAAAAAGGTCGATAGAAAAGTTCTTAATAGTATATGTCCATCTCCTAAGGTACACTCACTATAACTATTTTCATAATTATATATTACTGTTTTATTATACGTTATTTATTCTATCTATAAATATAATAAAACTGTAGAGTTCGAATGTCTGTACATAGAAAAAATGCTAAAAACCGAGTCAGTTATCTTCTTACTTCCCTAAGAAGAAAAATAGAACAAATCCAGATTTTTTTGTTTTTTTTTGTTTCTTTGTCTGTTTGTCTGTTTGTACGGGCTAAGCTCCGAAACTATTAGACCGATTAAAATGAAATTTTGCATGGTCGTACCTTATATCACCGATCAACATCTTAGATACTTTTCATCCCAGAAAATTAAAGAGTTCCCGTGGGATAGTTAAAAAACTATAGTATATTATACAGCTTAGCACGCAACAACTTATGCACCTAAGTTAGTAAACTTTAACATTCTGATACCTTATATTGCCGGTCAAACAACAGGTTACTTTTCATCCCGGAAAAATGAACGGTTCCCGTGGGAACTAATAGATCTCCATTAGTGTTTTTACACATAATAAAAGTCGAATCTGTACATAAAATATTTTTTGGAAAATCTTATTGAAATAGTCGTTATTATGTTCATGATGCAGAGGCCGAATCTACAGTTTTTAGAATTTTTGTCTGTCTGTCTAGGAATGCTACACGAGAAAACCACAGGACAAATTTTGATGAAATTTGGTATGATGGTAGCTGGTTATCCGGGTCAATATATAAGATACTTTTTACTGCGGGAAACTATCATCTATTTTTTGAGAAATCTATACTAACCGTCAAAGAGGTCCTAGGGACAACCCCGAGCGGTGTGAGGGTGAGTTGCTAGTTTTAATAATAAGCAAGTTAGACTTGACCGAAAAGGTTCCGTACCACTTCACATTAATTTCGAATTGTGTGTAACAACAAGAAAGGATTTTCAACCGACTTCAAAAAGGAGGAGGTTCTCAATTCGACTGTATTTTTTTTTATGTTTGTTACCTCAGAACTTCGTCATTTATTAACCGATTTGGTCAATTTTTATTTTGTTTGAAAGGGTATACTTCCAGATTGGTCCCATGTAAATTTCAAAAAAAATACCACCCCTAAGGGTGGAAAAATAGCTAATAATGAATTTAACCTACTTCTAATTGTCATATTGACTTGAAACTTTGCAAGTGTTTCTATTTCCGTTGATAGTACAGTGGTTCGGTATTGTTGACCTGATCGGATGGTAAGACCAGAAGGTGGATAGGTGGAACTCTTCAACGGCTAATAGTAGATACTTTGAGTTTGGGCTTATTTTGTTTGATTTGACAAGCCTAACACGTTATAATTCTTACTTTGCTACTACTGTCTACAGTAAAAAGGGAAAAATAAAAACTTTTTAACAAAAAAATAAAAACCGACTTCAAACATAAGCACTAAAAAGTAAAAAATAACTGATTGGTAGTTTTCATTTACTATACATACCTAATCAAATATTTTCGAAGTCAGTGTGCTTTGGCTAAGTAATTAAAGCCTACCTATTAAATACATACCTAATCAAATATTTTCGAAATCGGTGCCAGCCCATACAAAGCAAAGCACACCGACTTCGAAAATATTTGATTAGGTGTGTATAGTAAATGAAAACTACCAATCAGTTATTTTTTACTTTTTAGTGCTTTTGTTTGAAGTCGGTTTTTATTTTTTTGTTAAAAAGTTTGTAATTTATATACGAGTATAAAATAAAATCGGTCAAGAGCTAGTGGGACTCATATACGAAGGGTTCTGTACCATAATCCATTTTTATTTAATTTGCGTGGCAAACTTTTTGAAATTCGCCATCTTGGTTTTTTATTATTTGTCGTTATAGCGGCAATAATAGTACACACTGTGTGAACATTTCAACTCTCTACCTATAACGGTTCATGATATACAGCCCTCTGACAAACAGACGGAGGACAGAGGACGGACAGACGGAGACAGCGGAGGCTTAGTAATAGGGTTCTGTTGGCAACCGAACCCTAAAAACGAAAGGAAATCATTTTTTTAGATCTTAAAAATTAAGTTATAATTTGTTTGAAAATTTAATTATACTTTAAAAAAATAAAAGGAATAAAAATGAAATATTATTAAAAAAATAAAACTTGAAGATCTAATAATGTCTTACTACATAAAATAAAAATAACTTATTTTAAATTAAATAATCGCTTTATAGTACTAACATAAAAAATATAAAACAGAACTTTCTTTTTTTATATATCGGTTAAATTATTAAATACAGTAAGCTGTAAGTTAGATTTCGTATCGCATAATTATTACGAGTAATCTTACGGAGAGAGAAGGAAACTGTCTGGACCACTTCATGAATTATATTTAAACTTAAATTGCCCTACTGTCTATACTAGAATCGACACTTTAATAATGTACCTATCGTAATGTCAGGGGCGTAGCTACCGCCGTATTTGCCGTATCAATTATACGGGGCCCCCGGGCCACGGGGGCCCCCAAAGTGTGTAAGGAGAAAGAATAAAAACTTTCTAATTTATTTTATTTTACAAATGACAAAATTCTATAAAGCAATTCCTTTTTTTCCCGCCTTAAGCGTGCGTTCAAAAGTTGGCAACACTACATCGTTATGGCGGGCTGCGGGACTTCCCCGTTTTACTTACTTCATCTTCAACTCAGCGGGGAATCCCCGGGAATGCTTCATCGATATCGCGATGTACGTGTACGTTGTTGTACTTTGCATTGGATGTTAAACCACGGAGTGCAGTGCACTGTTTATTTACGCGCTTTATATAAATGTGCATTACATTGTAATTCAGTACAAACAATATTGTTCTTCTGGTTTAGCAGTATTAGTAACGATTTGTAAAAGAAATGAGTGAAAGGAAAAGAGATTATCCCAGCAGCGCTGAGAAAAGAAAAATTACACAGAAAAGGGACGAGGTTATAAAAAAAGTGCCCAAAATTTCTTCATTTTTTCAGAGACAAGATACTGTGAGTGATTTAGATTGGAAAGGTAAGTACTACACTACTACCCAACCCATTTATTAGGGGCCCGTAGTGATAAACAAGGAAATCTTTTAATTTCGGTCTGTCCATCTGTCCGTCACAAAAAGTTGTCTCCCCCCTCGATTTTCACAATTATACTGTTTTTAGGGTTCCGTGCCTTGATTAAAAAAAACAAAATTCTAACTTATCTATAGGATCGATTTGTTTTGTTGTTTGTTTATCAGTCCGTATCGTATCGTTAATTGCGTATTGAGAACTTCAGATGTGCAGACTCGCTTTCGGGTTCTCGTTTTGTATGGCCACTACACTACGCGCTGCGTTTAAATAGCACGCAGGTGTATAGTAATGCACGGACGGGCTGCAGGTGATTTTGTATCTACTAATAGGTACGAGCACAATCCGCGTAGAATCTGTGTGCGTCTGAACTGAACACTCTCTAACTGTGACCCTTAGTAACGTTATTTATTTATATATAACTCTTTTTAGTTTAGTATCAAAGCATTCGTATTTATTTTTTAACAATTACTCGTTTATTTTTAGATTCTTCTGAAGCATGTTCTTCGTCACATATCCATCCGGAAATAGAAGAAAGCCAAGCACATACTTTATCGGATGTCCATCCAGAAATCGAGGAACCCCAAGTCAACGATTCTGATATATCTGCAGATAATGCAGATTGTAATATAATTTCATCAGATAGAGGAAATTTTGGTGACAATTTAACTGAATGCGAACGAAAAATAATTTTTAAATTGGGTCCATTTAAACCACAAGGACCATTTCCAAAAGTTTCAGAAAATAACCGACCTTTTTCAGCTTATTATTATTCATATTTCAATCAGGCAGGCATAAAAATTATAAGACCATGGTTATGTTATTCTAACGTTTTAAACAAACCGTACTGTCACTTCTGTTGGTTATTAGCAGATCGTCAAAACAAATCGTACTCCTCTGCTTGGGTTAACGGTGTTTCAGTTAGAAGCAATTTCACACAAACTATTCTTGACCATGAAAAGTCACAGCAGCATATTAGTGCCTCACTCTCTTATAATAATTGGTTGCAAGGAAATACCATCGATACTCTATTGAAAAGTGAAATCGATAGTAAAATTACATTCTGGAGAGATGTACTGCATCGTATAATTAATGTTATAATTACTTTAGTATCTTGTAATCTACCTTTGAGGGGGCATGATTCTGATTCTGGCAATTTTATGGCAATTTCACGTCTGCTATCTAACTATGATGCAACTTTATAAGAACTTTTTCTAAAACCGAAAGGTGAAATAAATTATTTAAGCCCTACGATTCAAAACGAAATTATTAGTTTGCTTGGTACTAACGTTAGGAACAGTATTATCTCAGAAATTAAAAAAGCTCCATTTCTGACAATAATTCTGGATACAACACAAGACTTGTCAAAAATTGACCAACTATCTGTAGTTTTTCGATATATCTCGGTTACAGAAAATGATGATAATGTGCCTAAAGAAATAAAAATCTGTGAGTCCTTTTTAGGATTCATAGCAGTAACCGATTGCAGTGCTGCAGGTCTGAAAACTGTCATTTTAAATTTGACTAAAGAATATGGAATTGATTTGACTAAATGTAGAGGACAGGGATACGATGGAGCAAATGTTATGTCGGGTGTGTATGGAGGATTACAAACCCTAATAAAAGAGCATGCTCCAAATGCCGATTATGTTCATTGTGCTGCGCACGCTTTAAACTTGGTTTTGAACGATGCTGCGAGACATGTTCGTGAAGTATCGACTTTTTTCGATAATTTAGAAAAAATATATACTTTTTTTGGCAATAGTATAAAACGCTGGGCTATGCTAAGTGACGATTCGTCTGAAAAATATTTGATTACCCTTAAAAAGGTATGTCCTACCAGATGGTCTTCTAGGAACGACGCTTTATTAGCAGTAAAGAAAAATTTTTTACTAATCATGAAAACTTTGTACCAACTAAATTTAATTTCAAATAAAAAAGATGAACGTGAAGAATGTAAAAGTATAATTAATATTTTAGAGAGTTTTGATTTCTTAGTGCTCGTTACATTTTTTTCTTCACTATTTGAAATTATTAATCCTGTTTCTAAAGCTCTTCAGCATGATAATAATGACTTACAGAAATCTAGTATTTTATTAAGTAATCTTTTAAATAGACTGTGCCAATTAAGAAATCAGAATTCATTTAATAGTTTGCTAAATGAATCCAAAGATTTAGCAAAAAAGTGTAACAACTGTTTTTAAAAACAGTAGGCGAAAGATAACGAAGCGTTTTTTTGATGAGTTATCACAAGATGAGAGAATTTCCGACCCGGAATCCTATTTCAAAGTCAATGTATACTATTGCTGTTTAGATATATTAATTTCTCAAACTAAAGAAAGATTTCAGAGCCTTTGCAACCTGAGTAGTATATTCGAAATATTACAACCGGAGAAACTCCTATCTTCTTCAAGCGAAGAGATATTAAACGCTTCCGGAAAACTGTCTGCTAAATACAGTAAAGACATCTCACTTAATCTTTGTGACCAATTAAAGGCTCTAAAAACATGCTTAAATTCTGAAATTAAAAAAATTTATTCCATTAAAGAACTCATTGAATTATTGCTAGTAAAATTCAATAGTCTTGCATCCAGTTTTCCCGAGGTAATCACAGCATGCTTTTTATTCTTGACCCTTCCAGTTACAACCGCAACGGCAGAAAGAAGTTTTTCAAAATTAAAACTAATAAAAAATTACTTAAGAACTTCGATGGGACAAGAACGGCTGTCAGACATCTCACTATTGTCCATAGAGGCAGAAACTTTAGAAAAACTAAAATCATCATCAGCCATAAATGATTTAATAAATCAGTTTGCAGATAAAAAGGCAAGGAGAGTGAATATTTAAAATTCGATTTTTATTTGTAAAATGGGTAAATTATGTGATAAATAAATATTACTTCTCACAATATTTTTTTTCTTTTGTGAAAAATCTTTACCTCCATATAAGGGCCTCCAAAAAAATTTTTATACGGGGCCCCGACAAGGCACGCTACGCCACTGCGTAATGTATATGTATACCTACTGTAGCCTCCGGCGGCATTATTTGTAAACTACTTTGCTTCTTGACGCTAAAACTTGTAAGTTGTGATAGACAGACACGCCCTGTTTTCCAATTACAGAGCATAATACCGCACGAACACGAACAACGAGAAAAAACACTTCTTATATTTTTTGCTACTGAATTGCGTCTATTGCGCGCATCACGCCAAAGCAGTAGGTAATTTTCAAAGTGATAGATTATGCGGGAGTGTTGCTGTAGTTGGAAAATTCGGAGTTGAGTATTATGCCGCATAATGCGCTTTAGTGCTGTAATTGGAAAACAAGGTAGAGAGATAGAAATAAAAGACGCACAGCAGGCGGCCTTATCCCTTTAAGCGATCTCTTCCAGGCAAAAATACGTATGTAGGTGTAATTACAAATAACGTTAAATTGCAAGCGGTGTACTTGCAAATAGATTGCATAAATATATACCTATATTAAATATATATAGGTATGTATATTGTATATACATACATACTTTAAAGAATATATAAACATTAATTATATCTAAAAAAATAAGCTAAGGTGAGTTAGGAAAGACGACAATAACGACTCTCCAAATAAAATTTATTAATATTTTTTTAAAGCCATAGCCGTAGCCACCGATAACCTTGCCGACCCTAAGAGTCCTAAGAGACCTACGAAGCATATAAAAGTACACTCATAAGATTTCAAACAAACAAACATTGTGACCACTAAGAATGGATTTTCAAACCTTAAAAAAGTTTAGTAGATGATAATTTGTATAGAAATTTGCCATTTTTAAAGTTAGATATTTTGAAATGGAGGAAAATTCATTGAGCTTTAGTGCTTGTAATATGATCAATTTCAATATCATCAATATCGTGTGCATTATAATTTAGTACCAAAATGAATAACCTATCTTTGGACTGTTTCATTAACTAGAGATTTAACCATTTTTAAGGTTAGTTAAATCGTATGGCAACTTAAGCAAATATTTGTTTCTGGTCGCCCAACAATCAAAGGATAGATTATTATTATTGATTATTATTATTTGGTACTTAATATACTCAGAATTCTCTAATCATGAACCCGATTCTGAATCAGAACGCCTAGAAAATATTGTTCAAGCTGTATCTTTGGATTTATTCAATGGACTGAAATAAAATTTAGATATATTTTAATCACATTACTACATACGAACGCTTTTTTGGGTGTGTTTGTTTGTTACTTCGTCACACTATAACAGATGGACCTGATTTGAATGTACACATGGAGTAGCAAATAAAACTATCTTTTCAGATTATTTCGTGAATTTATTTTAATTTTTGGAACCAAAAATCAAAATAAATCCGCGAAATAATCCGAAAAGATAGTTTTATTTAAAATGGAGTAACAAAATTTGGATATAACTGCAACGAGGGTAAATTTGCTAGTTGAGAATATGAAAAAGATTTTTCTATTAAAAGTATTTAAAAGACACAAGACCATCAGATATATTTATAATAATCCACTTGCATAAATATTTATACTACTTATTACAAATTATATCAAATAAAAGTCCTAAAATCCACTAAAACTTAAGTAAAATCCTTGTCCGATACAACCATTAACAAAATAATAAATACACGAGCGGATGTGGTCCGAACAGCGATCGGAAACGTGCGTCCGGTCAGTGTGAACTGTGGCGGCTAACAAGAGAATAAATCACGACAGATGGCAGCAGGTGTTGTTTTGACCTTTTGTATTTTTATGTAATTACCCGTTTGTACCCTGGGGGTATGTATGTGTATACATGAAATATATATTGAAATCAAACAATCTATTAAGAAATTACTTTAAATTTAATGTAATCTACACTAATTTATTTGGTTTATCGCAGTTGTTATAAATGTCGATGTTATTTCACAATGTACAACTTACAACACCGCATGCATAATTATAGACAGGAAAATTTAAAAGTAAATGTTAACAAAAAATAATAATAATGAGAAATCAAGACAATAAAAATAATAATAAGCAAGCCAAGCATAAATATAATATAGAGAAACACAAAAAAATGACAAGATGACAACCTATATTACAAAGAGGCTGTAAGTTTGTATACCATCAAAAATATAAAGGTGAAAATGGGAGCCAAGTTCTGCAGATAATCCTGATTTTTTTTCATAAGAACATACAACATTCTAAAATAAATTTAAAACACAATTTCTTGCTTTTTTTTCTGCTACAAAAGTGTTTGCTATTTACAAATAGAACTTCTTAAATTTGAACAGTCGAATTATATACACAGAGTAGATAACTTAGGGAAAAAAAAATTAAGATTTGACTTAGCTTCCTTCTTTCGTGAGCCTAAAGCTTTATCCCGTAGCTTTATTCCCATATAATGACCTGCCCTCAATTCACAATATCTCTAACAGCACTATAATTAAGTACTGAATTATATCTCACGGCCCACGGGAAATAATTTGGGCTCCGTCAAATCAGATGTACCAACAGTGTTACCATTTAATTCGGGTATAGGTATATTATTATTTAAGATCTTATTAGTATTATAAATGTAAAAGTTTAGATGAATGTTTGGATGTTTGTAACTTCATCACACCAAAACGGCTGAACGGATTTGGATTGGGTTTTGGCAGATTATAGTCTGGAATAGAACATAGACAACTTTTTATCACTGAAAAATGTACGATTCCCATGGGATAGATTTGGTTTTGTTTTTCTAGTTTTGAATATATATTATATAAGAGTTTCAAAAAGTCATTAGGTACTTACGAGCATTATATTACAAAATAGCACATCTAACTAAATAATTTGCTATAATCCCTACAGTCATTGCACTATTTGTTTTCTTTAATCAACGTCGAATACAGTATAGCGTGGACACGGTAATATATGCATTACATTACCTTGGCGTGGACGTTGCTCGTGATCTAAAGATTAACCTCTTATAGATGCAACGGAAACTATTAAACGTAGTATTCGTTTTTGATCATTTAAATCTTTTTTTAATGTTTTAAACGTTTCGAATAAAGTTTTTTTAATTGTCGTAAATAAAATATTTACTAAAAACTAATTAAATAATATTATGAAACATTCAATTATAAAATTTATGTAAATTACATAAAATATGTTTAAAATAAAATTAACAAATATTGTAAGGTACTTTAGTGCCATCAGCCATTTTTGTATTTTTAGAATCATTGTTTTATAGGTAGGTGCTATCTGTAACAACTTTATGAAGACCTTGGAGTCGTCTAAAACCTTAGTTTCTCCTGTGACAACATGATTGTATGTTTCCAGGTATTATGTAAGTATATCCTCTGTGAAACTATCGAATGTTTAGTTATTTCGTTTTATAAATTGTTGTATTTGCACTTCAAATTATATAAAAATCAATGTGTATGTATGTCCCCTATGGAGCCCCAGCTGGAGCGATTTTGATGAAATTTTCAGGTAATAAAGGACTACTAATAAAGTATACAATTGATACAAAAATCTTGACAAGCGCAAGTCTACGACGCACTTTTGATCGGATCAAAAGATACACGTCTCGTCGGTGCGCTATTGTCTTGACTTCTCAGCGTCGTTACATTGAGTAACTTTAGATAGATATCTCGGTACTTGTAGATGGAATTAATATAAATACTTCCCAAACACTTAAGTAGAAGCTTAGTTAATGAATGTATGGATTGTAAGACTGATAGACTACTTTTTGACCGACTTTGAAAATGAATAGGCACTTTATTCTACACATTAGCGAAGTAAAGTTTGCCCAAATGGCACGCATATAAGGTTATCTCGTATCTACAAAGAATTAAATTCAACTGAATAAGTACTCAAATAAACCACTTGTATTAATTAATGTCATTAAATTCAAGGTAGAAATAGCAATAGTCCACCACAGTTGCCATATACCATATAATAATCACGGTAATGTAATGCATAATATTACCGTGTAATAACTAAGCTCTCTCAGACGCAAAGCAGCAAGAATTGAAAATTTAAATAAAATAGCTAATTAGCAAAAAAAAACCAGATCTGGGTTAGAATCCGCTTCGAAAGTAAAGTTTTAATAAACACATTAAGCAGGCGCTAAATGAAAATACGTTACTATATGAGTCAAGTACAAAAAGAGCTAATTTAAACTGAAATCTATACAGCATCTGTCGCACTGACGTACGGACAGACGCTCGCATAAACAGACGAGATAAGCTTAGTTAGAGAAACCTATTTATGGTGACACCTAACTGCGTGGATCTAAGAGCAAAAAATAATAAAAGTGATATAATCAGGTTGCATTTATATTATAATTGCAAAAATAAATATTTTCACACGATGTCATTTGTAGTCATATATCGTTGTATCTATCTAAATATGTGATATTTTATACCAATTTCTGTAATCAATCTTATACTAAAATCTGCAATATCCGACATATTTTGCAGTTATTAGGTAAAACTACACATTTACATACCTCTTACATTTTTTTAGTTAAAGCTTCAATCTTGGATTCATTATGCCACCTTTATGGAAGTAAAATATTTAATGATCCTTCGCGTCTTCTCCATTCTACGTGACATTGGCGAAGTTATCTGTGCTCAACTGGCACGCTTTGAAACCCTTAAGAGAATTGAATTGAATCATTAATGAATAACCTTAAAAAACTCTTTGTTTTTTTTATATCACTTGTTTTATATTCTTGTCTCCTACAAAAGTAGATAAATAAAAATATTACTAAAAGCTCACTTTAAAATAATAATTTTTAATTATAATGAAAAACTCGCTCTTATTCCAGATAAATTAAGCAAACTTATAACATTCTAAATACACATGTGACGGCACTTTACCAATTCAAATTACACGAGCAGTAACGTAAAGTTATATAATTTTTGCTAGTAAAGTAATTTTATTTGAATAAATTATTGGGTACAAATATTTTTATTGGATGATAAGCTAGTTTTTATGTAATTTTTTTAAGTATAATATAACAATATCAGAAACCATTAAGCTCATCTGATGACGTACCCGGAGGGTGGATAGTGCAACTATTTAAAAGCACGATAAAGTCTTCGAATTTCGACTCGTTTGATTCGATTTAACGAGTCACATACGTCAACGTTGGTTTGACCAAATTAAAATATTCTTTATATAAATTTGTAAAAAAAAAACTTTTAGCTTATACCATTTCCAACCTCTTTATATTATTCTTAACCATAAGTCGACAGGACGTCTTGTTATGTGAACTAATGAGTGCTTGCACTCGCATTATTTATATTTTATTCAATTTATGTTTTAACGTTCTGCTACAAAGTACTTTATTATGGCACTTTATTTTCATATGTTTTTGTATGAAATTGATTGTGAAAGCGCCTAGTGTTCTCTATACATTTGATTGGTTTTTGTAACTTTTTTTGTGTAATATACTAGCGGCTCACCCCACTTCGCTCAGGTTCACATCTTTAAAAACAAAAACAAATTTATCCCTCGGGAACTGTACATTTTTCCGGAATAAGAAGTAATCTTTGAGCTATTCCAGATTATAATCTATTTCTGTGCCAAATTTCATCCAGATCCGACCAGCTGTTCTGGCGTGATTGAGTGACAAACATCCATCCATACATGTAAATTTTCACATTTTTATAATATTAGAAAGATGAACCTCTTACAGTAAGAAGATAGTTTACAATATGAATGTATTTTTTATGAAATACTAATAGTTTTTTTATTTACTCTATTAAATAAAAATGTTTATTTTTTAACATAGGATATATAATGAACTAATGAACAATAAATTCTGCAAAAAAAATAGGGCTATACCTACTAAAAATAATTTTTAAATAAAACTAGTTAAAGTTATAATTTAATATCTAGTAAATTACATATCAATCCATTAATATATTAAACTATAAAGATTCACCTCCACTACAGATTATACATCCTTCATTTAACAATCGTTAAAAATTAGTTAATCATACAGTAGTTGGCATTTGACGTAAAATATTCGAGCTGCCATCACTTAGCCTGATTCATTGGGTTGAATCATAAATCATGGCATCTGTTGAATCATAAATCAGTGATTGATTGTATCACCATAAATCAGTGAACAAATCACAGGTTTTGACAACACAATGCTTTAGTATTTATGGGAGATCTGTTTTTGGAGATGCGAAGTATGTTATTAAAGTAAGTATTTTATCGCTGACCTATTATTTAATGAACAGCTATTGCGTATACCCTCGCTGGTTTTACTAGCATGTATGTCTGCAGATTACGAGGTCCTGAGTTCGAGTTTCCATCAAGGCAAATACATTTTTTTACTTAATAGCGGGCCAAGATAGAAAAGTTGGAAGTTTTACAGCTCTGTGTCTCAGAGAGTACGTAAAACCGTGTGTCCTGTACCTAATTACTATCGAGTTGTGTCGAGTGGATGGGAATATAAAAGTGAAAGGGAAATAGAGTGCATTTGTAATAACATCTGCTGCACTGATGGCTAGTGATTAAAATACTCCGAAAAAAACTGCCTCGGTGGTGTAGTGGTTATGTTTAGTGGGTATGTACGGCTGCACACCCGGAGGTCCTGGATTCGAGTCCCGGGTCGGGCCAAGTTTAGTTATTGAGTCTTTCTGTATAGTGAGTCTCAGTAACAGCCCGGAGTTGGGAAATTGGCGGTTTTTCATCCCCGTGCCTCGGAGAGCACGTAAAGCCGTCGTTCCTGCGCCTTAACTCTCACTGGTCGTGTCGAGCGGTCGTCCCACCGGAGTATGAGAGTGACAGGAATAGAAAGTGCACTTATGTCTGCGCGTACGCTTGTGCACTATAATATCCGCTGCGCAGTTGGCTAGTCTCAATGAGATTGGCCGCCGTGGCCGGAACCGGTCAGGAGAACATCATCACATCAAAATAGTCCGAAACCGAAAATCTGTCAGAAATATATTATTTGCCAAAAGTTTTGCTCTTGCATATAGTTTTATAAAAGTGATAGAAATTAATCATTTTGTTATTATTTATATATGTAATATGTATCTTTTTGTAGTTCACGAGCTCCTTCTTTCCGAACCCGGTCCTTTAGAAGGCGTTAAGGCGGAAGGCAAAGGTTATTATTATTATGTTGATCGTTTTTTATGTCTTTATAAATAATTCATCCAATATCTGAGAAAAAATGATTCCATTTACGATATTCCCATCTTCACGTTATACCATAACATAATTCCATCAATTCATGGGATAATTTTAGATCAATTTGAACACAAGGAACTCAACAACTACCAACTCAACCTACTGGTTTTCCTCATGTATTTCCCAAAATAAAAAAGGTATATAATGACGGTACAAAATATATTGCTCCATCGCCTTTCAGAATATCGAACCTGTGAATCCAGCGTAGTTTTTACCAGTAACCTAACCACATAATTTCATGATAATCATAAACTATGAATAGAAAATAAATTAAACAAAGATTTTAATTACACTCCAGGGTCTTACCACATCATTTGTCATGTAAAGATCAACAGTCTATCGATTTATTTAGCAACTGCTCTAATGTTTCTATATCTATTACACATATTGTTGTGTAACATACTCGTACATATACTAAATGAATGTGTGAAGCGTTAGCTACAGCCCACGTCTTCGTACGTTTAAGTTAGTTCATAGCCACTGCAAACGTCCCCCGATTGAAGTCTTCACTACGTGAAGAAAAGTAAGCACAATAAGCTTTTTGACAATTGAAATGAACTTTAAGAATATTTGACTATTGAAAAGTGCACTCCCTTGCACCTCCTCCCGGCGCCCATGAATCCTGCCCTCCTCTACTAATATTATAAATGTGAATCTAATTTAGTGTGTAGGTATATTTGTTATGAGTATATATATTTAAGAGGTTACAATAATTTTTAAAAGGGCCAATCTGATTATAAAAGTTCTTGCATCAATGTAACACAATGACATACAAATTAACCTCACAACTTACACGTACACAGTCGTCATTAATCGAAAGTAATCGCTTAACTCATGTTTGACATTTTCAAGGCGGGGCATTGTAATTGAAATATTTATGTTTTATATATTATGATTGGGCGTCGGTGACCTCGGGTGCCTCGAAGTAGCGTGGCCAATGGTACGGACGGACTGAAGCAGTGAATGTAAGGTTAGCATGTGATTGACAGTTACAATAATAGATTAATTGCTAAGGAATAAGCTTGATTATTTTATGCAATATTTGCGAGTATATTCGCTATTAAGAAGCTGTTGTTCAATTCGATAAAATTATCGATAACTAATGACTTATCCTTGTCTCGCTCGTTTGGTTTCGGTACAAAATATTTCCTCCTTCCACTGCTTCTATCAGCCGTCATCTCAGAACACACATCTTACATTTTCTATTTCACACAGTTTATTGTTACCTTCCTTGGTCTAGCTTCCATAATATTGCCATACATTTTTATGTCGGGAAATGCAGTTACGCATATCACTTGCATAAATACAGGTGGTTATGTGGGACTCACTAGTAAAGCCAGTACTACCCACTAAAATCCTAAAGAACTTCCTCCGTCTTAATGGGGCGTCACAGGATCGCTTACGCACTCAACCACGACGCTCCGACGGCAGGTCCGTCGAATCGTCGGATAATATTCCCATACTAAGTTAAACTATTACTCTAACTTATTTAAACACTATTCAAAATAGTCTAGATAGCATATGTATATTATTTACCAGATATTTAAATCACCCGCTATTAATATTGCTGCTATCCTCTAAAATCACCATAAAAATAGTTAATTTATTTTTAGAATTTTGTCAGAAAAAACAAACGGAAGGCGGTAAAATGTTTGTGCTCGTAGTAGCAAATCGTTTAAAGTGAATCGTAAGAATAAAGATCGTTTAACAATACTTGCTCTACAAGTGACTCTACACATATACCTGTACCGCCTCTTTCACTATTGTGTTATACATATATAACTAGTTATGATAATGAAAATGTATGACAATTGTTATAATCTTCATGTAAGCTTGTATCGAATTAGAAGCACAAAAGTATTATATTTTTATTTTTTTATTTTAGTAAAACTAACGTATACTCGTACATTTTATTAGTAATACATTTTTTGAATTTATTTGAAAATTTATATCCCTATACATATGTGGTGTAAGACTCTATTTAACGTGTCGTATTTTCACGTTAAGTTTGAACCGGTCACCATAGACTTAGTATCGAAGGAACGAAGTAGTGATTCAAAACATATACAGTAATAGAGTGGAAAGCGAAAAAGAGTGGGATCTCAAAGGAATTTTTAAGACCCAAGTCTCCATTATACTTTAAAAAGATCAGGTCAAAGAAGATTTTCAGGACTAGAGAGTATGATGTCAGTTTTCCTTGTAAGGGCTAGAGAGTATGATGTCAGTTTCCCTTAATTTATATCGTACTTTAGACCGTAATTAACTAAGTATAAATTTCAATTTTGTTTGTGATCTATTAGTCCATACAAAAATATCATCTTATAGAAAAATGACATTTTCAGTTCCCAAATTTCGAATAATTTTTCCAAACTTTTTACCCTAAAAATCTTATTCGGACTATTATAAAGATTTAAAAAATAAATTACCCAAATCGTCCCAGCCTTCCCAAATTGGCACGATTACCAGAGAACAAAATTTCTTTTTTATTTGTTCGCGGGTTCGAGTTCCGCTGGGGGCAGTCATTTGTGTGATGAGCACGAATGTTTGTTCTCTAGTCATGGGTAAAAAAATATTTATCATATGTATATATTTGAAGTTATATATGTGCAGTGTATAGACTGTCTGGTATCCATAGCACAAGCCTCGTAGCTTACCATGGAACTAGATGGTGATGTATGTTAATGTCCCGACATATTAATTATTTTATTTATTTATTAATATAGAAGATATATAATTCAATTCACATCAAATGCAAAACATTAACAACTTCTACTACATTAGTATTGCAAAGTAAAATTTATTCAAATTCATTAGCGTAATTATGGTAACAAATATAAGACATGAAGGCACGTAATGCATGCCCTATAAATATCAGAAACGGCTGCGAGCTGTCCACTGCTTATTAGTGCTGGGTCTGATTTAAGATCTAAACTATACAATTTACTACGGTTTCTCGATATTACGTTTCTAAAGTTATTTTTACCATGACTTAACTGATTTAGAAAGAAGAGGGTATTGTTTAATTTTAATAGTACTTAGTCGAAATTTAGTGTAATTTGAAATTATATATTTTTATTAGTTTATTTTAACATTTTAAAGATTTACACAAAAATATAATATTTACTACATACCTATATATATACTATGTAGTATAGTATACACATTTTCATTTCTACAAAGAACTAATACCTACATGATTACAATAAAAATAGCAAAATCAAATAAAAAAGCAAGAATTGATAAGATTGAAAATGTAACAACGTGAATTAAAAATCTATTGGATATATTAAAATTCTGAGTCGAATTTGTACATTCAATATTTTTTGGAAAATCTTATTGGAAACGTCATTATTATCGATTCTAGGCCTAATCTATAGTTTTTTGAATTTTTGTTTGTCTGTCTGTCCGTCCGTTCATCTGCCTGTCTGTCTATGACCGCATCACGAGAAAACCACTGGACAGATTTTCATGAAATTTTATATGATGATAGCTGGTTATCCGCGTCAACATATAGGATACTTTTTACTGCGGGAAAATATCTCATCTCTGAGAAATCTATACTTAACATTAAAACGTAACTAGGGACAAATACGAGCTGAGCGAGGGTGAGTCGCTAGTAACAATATATTTTAGGCTACATGTATTAACTACTGGACCCAGAAACCGCTTATATGTATAGGTTAAAGCTTTTTATCTAATCTTGTTATGTGATCATTTATGAAGTTTTTGTGACAGTGCGCAGACTCACGGCAGTGTGGACCGTCGATCAATATCTCGCTAACAAGCGGCCGGTTTCCATAAAAAGTATATAATTAAATCTATCAATCACGTACCGTACGCGGGCTTTGGGAAGACTAGTCTCTATGTTAACTTAGAAAGAGAAACTTATTATATATACGATGTATGTACTATACTATATTTTTAGATTAAAATATTATTTTGTCACTTTTTTCAGAATTTTTAACTGTTCAACCCTTACTTTATACGTCATCCCGACGAATATAATTTTTGGGCATAACAAATAACTTATATTTTACTCATTTCTCTATATCCTGAAATCAAGATAACTATCTATTATACTGAATACCATCAATATAATATATGTCCTATTAACAGCACCCGCCGCTTCGCCAACGTTTAAATTCCTGAAAGTTTCATCAAAATCGCTCTAGCCGTTTTGGAGTTCATAGAGTTAAGTCAAATTTACATAGATTTTTATATAGATAGATAAAACTAGATTATAATGTACTGTTGCACTTTTTAAGGCTTAATTCAACATACTTTTATAAAATATGAGCTTCTTTATTGCGTATAGTTTTATGTGAATTTCTACCTCTTAAATTAATAAAATAATATTAACGTCGCTTGTTATAATGATGTACTATAGATAGTAGTTAATAATTCATAAGACGTATACATTAATTAGAGTAATTATGTTTAATATTGTGTATGTTTGTACGACGTACGTATAGTTTCGATTTCTATGCCTTGCTCTTTCCTCTCTCTTCTCTCTTATCCGCTAAATCTAACATAAATCCAAAGGCAAAAGCTAGTTTAGAAACAATTTCTTTTTTACCATCTAAAGTGGAGTAATTCTAATGTCACAGTTAGAAACAAAAACAAGTCAAAGAGCGGACTCAGGCCGCGCTCGTTAACGCACTCAGTGCTTAATTAGAAAATATCTTACATTTATTGAATATCATTTTTCTTCGTAACTGGAATATGTGATATTGAAAAAGCCATCCGTGAGAAAGTAATCTATCCGTCGAATTAACTATGTATAAAGAGGCAAAGTTTGTTTAGGAAGGAATCCCGTTTATCGAGGAAAGCTATAGGCTATATCTCATCATGCTACTACCCAAGGTAGCGGATGAGTAATTATAAATGTCAACAAATCGGGTAGAGTTCCATACATTATTGTAAAACGGATGTTTATAATCAAACAAATTTAACGCGAGTGAAACCGCGGGGCACAGCCAGTACTTTCTGTATAATTTCCCTATTTGCATATGTTTTTGTGCAAATTATTTCTATTTTAATCTGATGATTTTTTTAAGTCTAGCTTTAGCCGCCTAGACGTCTACTTATACGCATTTCTGAATGCATTGATTACACTAAACGCGACAAAATTGGGTTGTAATGTGTAATGAGAAAAATGTATGAAAATATGCGCGGACAGACTCTTGGGGAAATACTAATAATAAATTTATTACATGTCATACAACTAGCCCACGTAGTGGGAGTGCTAAAATCTATATAGATAAAAAGAACTGACTCATTTTTTCTCCCAAGAATCGCCATTGCCATTCAGATTGGGAATGTGGTTAGCATTCTTTCACGCGAACTTGACTTGTACGGTAAAAATATTATCATAATAATTTTATTACATCATTTTATTAATATAGTGTGTAAATTTATTTGTTTACAATATACTTGCATGCTTTAATTATATACTCATGTACTAAATAATTATTAATTATATTCATTATCAATCAATATAACAATAATAATGCTATCTGAGTAATATTTTATTAGATTTAGATGGATATTTGAAATTTTAAATAAAACAGCTAAAATAAATTAAATAATATTGCCATATTTGATTATAATACTTATTAAAAAGAATTTAAAACGTATAGAATTAAAATCAACAAATATTGTAAAGTATTTTCGTGACATTTTTGAATTTTTGAAATCATTTTGTAAAACTTTGGGGTAGGCACTGTCTGTAATAAGTACCTATATAATGACCTTTGAGACGTCTAAAACTTTAGTCTCTCCCGTTACCATGATTGCTGTAAAGCATTCGAAACGTCGGGAACCAAAAATCTAAATATATCTATGAAAAAATCCGAAAAGGTTTTATCTATCTAAATAACTTAGAATATACTAGTGCCTATAAAAAGTAGGTAGTATATAGAAGCTTTCCATATTAAACATAAACTAAAGTAAATTAATAATGCGTGATTTCACAAAATAATTTTAATACTGAGTATTATTAAAAAATAGTGTTTATTAAATACTGGCGACTTAAGCTTGAATGAAAAAAAGAGAAATTCTTTTTTTTTGCGCCAGGAACCTTCGCATGCGTATACAGAATAACCCACCAGAGTTTCATCAAAATCGTATCAATTGTTTAAGAACGTATAGAAGACAAACATACGAACGAATTCATATCTATTTGTATAATGATAGATAAAAGTTAATTCCTAGTCATTATTTGACTAAAAAAACCTAGTCTTTTTACTAGAAGTTCGTTACTTACGTTCAAGAGAACTCTAAAAAAGGCCTGTCCTAGCAAGTTACAGTAAATGGCACATAAAATTATACCAACAGTGTCAGAAATATACCAATATGGAGCTAATTTGAATTTAACGCCTTGTAAGCGAAGGCTATAACAATTTGCTTTATAGTTAATGACTTCTCACGAGAAAAGTCGGCATATTTTAAGCTAGGATGAAATATTTACTACTTTTCTTACATTCGTTTTCTACTTTCTATATAGAAAAGCGTCATGTGCGGCGATATCTAAAGCTTTAATAAACTAAATCTTTATGAACTATATTATTTTTTAAACAACTACCGATTTACCCTCGCTTTGCATTATGCATCCCTGGGTGACTAGCAGTATTAAATTTCATCCAAATCTGCCCAGCCGTTTCAGCGTGAAAAAGTAACAAACATGCACACATACAAAATTTGCGCATTTATTATACCTACATATATACTAGCGACTCAAGCTCGCTTCGCTCGTGTCCATCCCTACTCCCTAGGTACGTTTTCACGCTTAGAATAGAATAAACTACATACTACTATATATATATGCGCCTTAACTCTCACCGGTCGTGTCAAGTGGTCGTCCCACCGGAGTATGAGAGTGATAGGAATAGAGAGTGCACATGTGTTTGCGCGTACACTTGAGCACTATAATATCTCCTGCGCAGTTGGCTAATCTCAATGAGATTGGCCGCCGTGGCCGGAATCGGCTAGGAGAACATCATCATATATATGTACATAAATAGGTATACAATAGTAAGTACCTACTTTAAAAATAAAAAAAATATAATATCCCTTACTTGAGAAATGATTCCCCATACTAATTTTCATCGCCCTTTTCATCCTCTTCAGTGATGATTTCCGGGATAAAAACTATCCTAAGTCCTTTCCAGGGTCTCAAACTATATCCATACCTAATATCATCTAAATCGGTTCAGCAGATTAGGCGTGAAAAGGTAACAGACAGACAGACAGAGTACTTTCGCATTTATACTATTAGTATAGATTAGTCCTATTAAAAATGTAAACCGAGTACAAGAATTTACAAAAGTTGGTAGAAATAATACCTAATATATACAAGTAGGTATATTTTATATATTAATAACATATATTAGTATCGATAATATCTGTAGCTATTTACAATTTGTTATCCCTTACATTCCACAGTTCATATCAGACGAGGGCCGGTCGAGCCCAGCATTTATAATTTTTCAAAGGTGTAGAATGCTATGTCGGCATCTTACTACATAGTTGTTACTATTCGATGTTTTATAATGTTGATATTTCAAGGAAATTTTACATGCAAGTAAGTATTTATTACTAAGCTAGCGAGTTACTCCCGACCGATTTTGGGTCACGGCGGTCTGTCTCACTGAGACTAGTTAACTGCGCAGGAGATACTATATGGCACTAATATTTTTTTTATACTCAAATTCCGATGGGACGATACTTCGATACTCTCAGTGAGAGTTAAGGAGTAGGATGGACGAAGAAGTGCTCTCCGAGGCACGTAGTTGCAAAACCGCCAATTTCCTAACCCCAAGCTACTACTGAAAATATCTTAACAGAAAAACTCAGTACTTAAACTTGGCCCGACCTGGGACCCGAACCCAGGACATGCGAGTCACTAGACCACCAAGGCAGTTTAACCCTTAAGTAACCAAAAGCATACTGTGTCACCTCAAGGCCTCTATCCCCATACCGGAAACCATATCAATTAAAATTCCTATTAAACCTAAATTATGAGTTTCATTGTGCTTTCAGTTTTCTGTGGGAATAAATTATAAAAAGTAATAAATATTATATATTTCTTCTATTATCTCTTAATTTTTTTAAGCGAAACTTGACAATTAGTTTTCAAAACGAATATATGTTACTCCACTCCATATAGGTACTTAATATTTATTTTAGAATTCAAGAAAGATAAAAAATACCACTACAAACAAGAACCATCTCTCATCTCATTAAAACCTTTATATTTTCCGGAATGCTATCTTTTTATATATCGATTCATCGATGGATTTATTCTTGCAAAAGTAACAAACGGACAGACAGACACTTTTGCGCATTAAATATATTAGTACGGATTATGTACACAAAACATAGAATGTATCAATAGACTCATAACCATTAACTAAGCTCGCTTTAGATGCGCAATACGTTATATCGTCGACAAATGTGCGTATGAATCATTCAATATTGTCTTTTTCAACAAATGTAATAAAAAACAAAACCTTACTAATAAAATATTAGAAATGAATTTAAAACAAGTAGATTGTTATTTTCTTCGCGTGGTAACAAAATGATTATTCGACTTATTTTGCACAAATAGATATGAAGTGACACGAAATAAAGTAATATGAAAAAACTTTTTAACAAAAAAATAAAAACCGACTTCAAACAAAAGCACTAAAAAGTAAAAAATAACGGATTGGTAGTTTCCATTTACACTAATCAAATATTTTCAAAGTCGGTGTGCTTTGGCTATGTAATTAAAGGCTACCTATTAAATACATACCTAATCAAACATTTTCGAAATCGGTGCCAGCCCATACAAACAAAGCACACCGACTTCGAAAATATTTGATTAGGTATATATAGTAAATGGAAACTACCAATCAGTTATTTTTTACTTTTTAGTGCTTTTGTTTGAAGTCGATTTTAATTTTTTGTTAAAAAGTTTTTATTTTTCCCTTTTTAGTGTAGACACTAGTAGCAAAGTAAGAATTCTAACGTGTTAGGCTTGTCAAATCAAACAAAATAAGCCCTAACTCAAAGTATCTACTATTAGTCGTTGAAGAGTTCCACCTATCCACCTTCTGGCCTTACCATCAGATCAGGTCAACAATACTGAACCACTGTACTATCGACGGAAATAGAAACACTTGCAAAGTTTCAAGTCAATATGACAATTAGAAGTAGGTTAAATTAATCATTAGCTATTTTTCTACCCTTGGGGGTGGTTTTTTTTTGAAATTGGGACCAATCTGGAAGTATACACTTACAAACAAAACAAAATTTGTCCAAATCGGTTAATAAATGACAGAGTTCTGAGGTAACAAACATAAAAAAAACATACAGCCGAATTGAGAACCTCCTCCTTTTTGAGGAAGTCGGTTGAAAAGACAAATTGTTTCAACTTAATAAGCAAAGCGTATAAGTAGTTATAGTCGCCGACCGCTACCCCATGTAATAGTTCATTAGCGAGTTCTTCTCCCATACTCAAAGCTATTATGCCTTGCAATGACCGTATTATATCACTCTTAAAGAGTACAAAAACAGTACCATCCGCTTTATAGAAAGATACGCACAAGGCGACCATAATGCCGCCATGTCTAAGTAGAAAGTCCCTAGCACTCACCCAGTATATAAAATATTAAACTGTCTATTAGACTATAATATGTAAACTTTCGTTGAAATAATTGCTTCTTAAGTAAAAAAATGTTTTAAAATTTAAAAGTTCACCTAAGAATGATTGGCGCCGGAATATCATCTAGTCATTTACCTCAAGGGTTTCATAATATATGTAATATGGAAACCTATGTATACATATAATATGGAACTTTTGAGTTATACCCTATTCCGTTTACAATTGACAAGATAGAATGTTGTTTTATTTTTAAAAAAAATTATCTAAATTGAAAACCCCCTCTTTTTGAAGATGGTCAAAATAACATTTTTATTATTTTATTCTTACTCTATTCTAAAAATATTTTAAATATTCATAGACGTGGAGTTATTGATATGGTGATTGGTGAGATAAAATATGAAAACCTATGTCACTCCTGGTCCACAAAATATCTCTATTCAAAATGTACGTACATTACATTACCCTGTCACCAAGTAAAAGGGTGACTTACACACAATTGTATTGGTAATATTAATAAAAATAATTCTGTTTAATATACGAAGTCCGCGGTACTAACTAGTGTTGTTAAACTATGAATACCGCACAAGTGAACTGTGAGATGAAGGCTTTTTGCATGCAAAAACGAAGTCAAATATGGTAATGATTGCTGTAATTTATAACTCTATTGCCAATTTCCGAGTCGATTTTAGTAACTGGTTCGGTACATCTCATATTTAACATGAAACAAGAACTTTTTTGTATATAAACTAACGACTTAACATCGCTTCGCTCGGGTGCTTGCCAAGGTGCATGCATATGTTACTTCAGGCCATAATGTACTAAATTTTATCCAAATCCGTCCAGACGTTTTAGTGCAAATGAGTGACAAACATACACATATACGTACACACGTTTGTATTATAATAGTAGTCCCATTCTTAATAATGCACTATTAAATTTAAAAACACATTTGATAGTGAGAATGAAGTTAAAAGTGGACTTATTTCTAGAAGAGATGACTTAAATCTATCTTATGGATGTTAAAGGTAGTGCTATATAGCGATAAAATATATAGATATATTAGAGTGGACTATAATTTTACACTTTATGTAGGTACCAGAATATCCCCCCCAACGTGCGTTCACCTTGTCGTGGTGGGGGGGCTCAGTAGTGCCCGGCAACCCAACCGGGCGCGAAGCCAAGAAACGCACAGGGAGGAGGCCCACTTCGGTGGGCGGTAGGAGGTGGCCCTCTTCGGAGGGCAGTGTACCATGCGGGTTGCTCCTGGTACTTCTCTGATAGCAGAGTGGACTATGGAGCAACCCCGTGGTTGTTGTGGTCTGCTTCGGCAGACCTGCCGTCGGGGCGTCGTAGTTGAATGCGTAAGCGATCCTGCGACGCCCCATTAAGACGGGGAAGGTTTTGTTGGGTTTTAGTGGGTAGTACTGGTTTTGCCGGTGAGTCCCACACCTCGTGCGTAAATGCATTTCCTAACGTTAAAAAAAAAAAAGGTACCAGAATATACTTCTACTAGAATATTACCATACCATACCATAGCAGGACTTCGATGACTTAGGGGCCATTCATTAATTACGTAAAGACAATTTTGGTAATTTTTGACCCCCTTCGTAGTTTTTGAAATTTTACATTAAAAAGGAAAAATAGACCTCAGAGTTGCTCCAACGCTTAAGCTCTCAAATATCCATCACTGTATGTTAGAAATGGCACATTTCGACTTATACTCGTATAATATTACGTAAAAACGGTGTTTACTCCCCCTGCCCCCCTCCCCTCTCTCTTCAGAACCCTTATGTAATTAATGAATAGCCCCTTAAAAAGTCTCACCAAGTTTTTTTAAGTCTGAATTAAAGTGATGTGCGAGTATTATTTCGATCTCCCAAATGCATCCTAAGATACCCGTTATACGGAAAATAAAGTGATCAAATAAAAGTATACAAGCATTCTAGCTCCCGCACGTAATAACTAATTTTAATACAATTTATACAATTTATTTACTATCTATCTCCTAGATTTGCCTGTAAACATTATGATAATAATATTACGTACAAAACATATCGTCTGAAGAAATTATATCTCCATATTTGATATCGGTAAAAACAAATATTTTTATTTTAAATTCCTAACCTATCAATAACTACCGACTTACATCACATCGCATCGCTCAGGTGCGTCCCTAAATGGCTGACAATAACTTACATAATAATGTGTCACTCTGATCATGAAGTCTATCTTTATCCAAATCGGTCCAGTCGTTTTAGCGTTAAGGAGGAAGAAATATACACATACATACATATAATACTTTCTTAGATTTAGGCCAATATTGGCATTTTAAAGTGGGTATAGCCGTAACAAGTATATACCTTTACCTTTGAGACATGTAAAAAATCCGAAAAAAACCCGAAAAGATAGTTTTAATTACAACATACATACATAATTTCGCATTTTATACTAGTCCCATAAGTAAAACTATCTTTTCGGATTTTGTCGCGGATTTATTTGGATTTTTGTTTCCCGACGTTTCGAATGCTTTACAGCATCCATGGTCACGGGAGAGACTGAGGTGTTACATGTCTTGAATGTATAGTTGTTACAGACAGCCTACCCACAATTAACAAAATGAAAATTGCACTAATTACATTACAATATTTTTTAAATTTAAACATTTTTATAATTTTAATTATAATTGAATATGGAAAATTATTTATTTAATTTTTGCTATTATTTTTATAATTATTACAATTTTAAATATTAATTAGTAATCTATATTTAGTGTTGCCACTATTATATTTATAACCATAAAGAAAAATATAAAATATAGTATTAATTATTTAAGCCATATAATTGTTCTATGTGTAATTTAAAAAGTCAAAATTAATTAAGGATAATAATTTTAATTTAGTTTGCTATTATTTAAAAACAACTTACTAAGCAACACTATTAATATATACTTTTACAAATGAAAAATGAAAAATATTAATCTGATAAGCTGTCATTTTGATCTACACAGTATGAACTTACTACATCTGTCTGTCTGTTATGTTTATATTTATTATTTGATTTTATTATATTAATAACAGGATCCCATGACGATGGTAGTACCCAGCCATCTTCCCTATTGAAATTAGGATGTTTTTTAATTTCTATGGCTTCTCGAATCATTCTAGGGCGATATCGGTTTTCTTTCGCCAGGATTTGAGGTCTATCAAAGCGAATATAATGGCTTGGGCGGTCCTGACTATGTTTGCAGACAGCAGATGTTGTATTGCGACGGTGCTTCACATCAGCTATGTGTTCTTTGACCCGGGTTCTAATGGATCTCTTTGTTTGTCCAATGTAAGAGAGCCCACAATCACAATCAAGCTTGTAAACTCCTGCATCTTGTAGAGGGATGTGGCACTTGACAGGTGGTAGCTTTGTGCAAAGCCGCCTAAACTGTATGGACTTCCAAAGATACACAAACCTAACGCTCCGCTACGTCCAATTGTGAGTCAAATCGACACACCGACTTATAAATTGGCCCAACTAGTAGCGAAAGTACTCTCAACACTCAGAGGACAAACATCAGCGTTCACAAGGGACTCGTACCATTTTGTCAATGAGATAAAACACCTACAACTCATGGACAACGAAACTATGGTCAGTTTTGATGTACAGTCTCTATTCACCAGCCTACCAGTAGAGGACTGTGTCAAAATAGTATCAAGAAAGCTACGGGATAATAGTATGCAAGAAGAATACACTGAACTTTTGAAACACTGCCTTACATCTGGCTATCTATTGTGGAATGATGAATTCTACAAGCAAGTGGATGGAGTGGCCATGGGTTCGCCGGTCTCTCCCGTTGTAGCTGACATCTTCATGGAGGCCTTCGAGGAGACCGCCCTAAACACATCACCTGTGACCCCTCGTTTCTACAAGCGGTATGTAGATGATACTTTCACAATATTACCAACTGATAAAATATCTGTATTCTTAGAACATCTTAACTCCATAAACCCTAAAATACAATTTACAATGGAATTGGAGTCTAATAATTCTTTAGCTTTCTTAGATGTATTAGTTATACGTAACCCAGATAACACCTTGAGTCATACTGTGTATCGAAAGAAGACCCATACTGATAGGTACTTGAATGGTGAATCTCACCACCACCCTTCACAGTTAGCTACCGTGGGAAAATCTTTGTTTCAGAGGGCACGCGGGATCTGTGACGAGCAACACCTGGCCGGAGAGCTGCAACATGTCAAGCAAGTTCTGCGAGACAACAAGCTGCAAGTGCCGCGCCTACGTCACAGGGACCGAGTGAAACCAGCCACAGTCGAGCGCGTCCCTGCAGTCCTACCTTACATGAGAGGCGTCACTGACAAGATTGGCTACATTCTAAAGCGAGCTTCAATTAAAACTTACTTCAAGCCGCCAAAGAAAATTAGTCAGTTTCTACCACCTGTCAAGTGCCACATCCCTCTACAAGATGCAGGAGTTTACAAGCTTGATTGTGATTGTGGGCTCTCTTACATTGGACAAACAAAGAGATCCATTAGAACCCGGGTCAAAGAACACATAGCTGATGTGAAGCACCGTCGCAATACAACATCTGCTGTCTGCAAACATAGTCAGGACCGCCCAAGCCATTATATTCGCTTTGATAGACCTCAAATCCTGGCGAAAGAAAACCGATATCGCCCTAGAATGATTCGAGAAGCCATAGAAATTAAAAAACATCCTAATTTCAATAGGGAAGATGGCTGGGTACTACCATCGTCATGGGATCCTGTTATTAATATAATAAAATCAAATAATAAATATAAACATAACAGACAGACAGATGTAGTAAGTTCATACTGTGTAGATCAAAATGACAGCTTATCAGATTAATATTTTTCATTTTTCATTTGTAAAAGTATATATTAATAGTGTTGCTTAGTAAGTTGTTTTTAAATAATAGCAAACTAAATTAAAATTATTATCCTTAATTAATTTTGACTTTTTAAATTACACATAGAACAATTATATGGCTTAAATAATTAATACTATATTTTATATTTTTCTTTATGGTTATAAATATAATAGTGGCAACACTAAATATAGATTACTAATTAATATTTAAAATTGTAATAATTATAAAAATAATAGCAAAAATTAAATAAATAATTTTCCATATTCAATTATAATTAAAATTATAAAAATGTTTAAATTTAAAAAATATTGTAATGTAATTAGTGCAATTTTCATTTTGTTAATTGTGGGTAGGCTGTCTGTAACAACTATACATTCAAGACATGTAACACCTCAGTCTCTCCCGTGACCATGGATGCTGTAAAGCATTCGAAACGTCGGGAAACAAAAATCCAAATAAATCCGCGACAAAATCCGAAAAGATAGTTTTATTTAAAATGTCAAATATTCGCGTAAATCTAAGAAAGTATTAGTCCCATAAGTGTTTTTTTACTTAATACGGTTTTTACATTTAAACTGAGGATCTATAATCTCATAGAAGTGTAAGCAAACACTGCAATTTTAATTGTCCGTCACCAACCTCATTATCGGTACTTAAGTTTTTTCGAACAACATATTCGGTTCATTTAACTCAATGCAAAAAGAATCAGTGATTAGAATAACTAGTTAATTTGCAAATTTACTGGATTTTAAACTTTTTATCGCTTTAAATAAGGTGACAACTTGTAGGCTCAGGCAAGGCGACATTCTACAATCCCAATTGGTAGGTAATAGAAAACTAAACAATGTATGGAAACAACATATCTAAGGATCATGTCATGTGATAAGAATATTTAATTACGATTCTATTTTTTTGTTTTCTAATAGCGACTTACTTTATATCAGGTGCGTATCCTAGGTACAACCTAGGTACCCTAGATATCTGAACCTAAGTTCCTTTTTTATGTACTAAACTTCATAGAATTCTGTCCAGACGGTTCAGCGTAAAAAGTAATTAGCATACACACATATAAATTTTCGCATTAAAAGAATAACCCGATAAGATAGTAGAAAATCATCTAGTAATATCGACCACGTAGATATAAATACAAGTAATAATTGAAATTATTGAATCAATTATATTCTGAAAAAATTATATAAATTCCTTTTTGCCACATATAAGGAACCACTAATGAACAGACAGACAGACTAACAGACTTTTTCATTGACAATTATACCGTGTCGATATTAATATGGTAGGCTGCGACCCAAACATGGTTTAATTATGTGATAAACGACGGTTTACCTCTGGTTAGGTCTTATAGCCTGGATCTAGATTCCTTTAGGCCTCTGTCATAAGTCTTGTCTAGTTTCAATGTCTCGCCACCTTTATAAGATTCATCTACAAATACAAAAACGAAATTACATTATTACATCTACAAATACTGACTGATTTGTGACAAAATATCAAAATTAATAAAAAAATATTTCAAAATGCTCCATTACACGTTGACCCAAATAGATTTGTAATATTTGATAGTAAACTTACCCACCACATGGCCCTGTGGCGCAACGGATAACGCGTCTGACTACGGATCAGAAGATTCCAGGTTCGAATCCTGGCAGGGTCGACGTGAATTTTTTTTATTAAAAATTTTAACTTTTTTACTGATAACGTTTTGCTTCTATTACTTATATAGTAACACTAGCATTGCCCGCGGCTCCGCCCGCGTTCAGATGACCAAAAACCAAATTGTTAGGTTTTACAGATTAGTATAGCTTACATTGCAGTTTTTGTATTTTTTCTCAGAAATGAAATGTTTTTCCGAGGTAAAAAGTATCCTATATTTTGACCCGAATAACCAGCTATTACCATACTAAATTTCATCAAAATCCCTCCAGTGGTTTTTCTGTGATGCGGTAACAGACAGACAGACAGACAGACAATAATTCTTAAAACTATAGATTCGGCCTTTGTATCGATAATAATGTTTATTTCAATAAGATTTTCCAAAAAATATTTAATGTACAGATTCGCCTTAGTTACAATTTTATTATATGTATCGATAAATAAATAAATAAATAACACGACCGAAGCCGTAGGCAAAAGCCAGTGATAGAATAAAGGTATCGCATACTGAAGACATTTTATCGCCCCGAGCGACGCGATGGTTGGATTGGACTGGATTGTAGAATGTCACATAGGAAGAAATTTAAATTTGTATAAAATTTTATAAAAAACTAACAATATACCTACTATACGCTTATACATTAATTTGATTGATTGTAGCTTATTTTTGTTTAGACTTTAGATGGTACGTTCCAACTTCCAAGAGACGTTAGTGGGCTGTTCTTGATTACATAACTGTCTTCCTTATATTTTTTTAACATCTTTGCAGTTATATTTTATTTTTTATTCCCAATGTTTCAGTAATAATTTATTCATATAAAATACGATATTTTTGAATCAAACTGATTAGAAGGGTTGATAATTTGTGATATTTTCCAAAAATAGACTAAAAATTAAAACTAGTAATATAATAGTCCAATGTAATATACCTATTACATTTTAAATAAAACTATCTTATGGATTTTTTCGCGGGTTTATTTTGATTTTTGGTTCATCACGTTTCGAATGCTTTACAGCAATCATGGTCACTGGAAAGACTAAGGTTTTAGACGTCTCAAAAGTCATTATTATAGTTGTCACAGGCACCTATTTATTACATTTCGTTCACACCTGCAACAGAGATAAGTAAATTAACGGTTTTTAAAAGTACAATGACATTTTTATCAAAATATGCAGGCATATATTTCTGCAACGACACGTAGGTACAATGCAAAAGCAACTTTACATTTTAACGTTTCAGTACATTTTCGTACAATGGCCAACAAGCATAAGTCTGTAGATCGCTTTTGATGTTAAAAGAAATGCAATTAATTATTATAATTGGTTTTATCAAATCGGTGTAATGTACGCCCCTGCTTAGGTACATCTTTATACCGATTACTTATTATACATACATAGAACTAAATTTTCCGCCAACCAAAAACCTGTAGTCTACGGAGACTACAGTATTTTTGATATTTTGTACAATTATTTTCCAAAATCAATCATCGAGCCATGATGAAGCACACCATTCAATTCGATTGATGGATGGCGAGTCACTATCATCTGAGCTGATCTCATTACAGCTAGCTTTAAGGAGCTCTCACTTAATTACTTAATTGTAAGTGCACATTTGTAATATTTAAATATAATAGTTAAAACTTATTATATTTTACTAGTGACCATGTACACACCCCCCTATATACCTTTCGCGTTTATAATATTACAAAAGCTCTTATAAGGGATAATTTTTCCGACCTAGTTCTCAATTATCATTACACCGATTATAATTTATATTCGCTAAATGCTTATAAATTATAGCCTAAAATCTTCCTAAGTGGTCTCCTTGTATTAGTGAAAACCGTGTGAAAATCTGTATAAAACTTTCTGATATGAGCACAAACTCTAGTCAAGTCCTCGCGCATGACTTTTATGACTTTTATTTATAATACGTAGTCATTTGTTTTTATTTAGAGTAATTTTCTTATTTGTCAATTGCTGAAACTTTATCTGAGAGCTTTACTAAAGCGATTTGGATAACAAAAACTAAGCGTCTGTTAGTAATAGGGAGATAAGAACTTAAATCTTGATATTTTTATTAGTATATCAAGATAATAGTTTTATATTCATTAAATTAGTTCCAAAAAACATTATCGCGTAACAGAGTAAAAATACTAAATAAGTAATCATAATAAAACCTCCTCTAAAAAAGACTTGTCTCAAGAGCAAAAGCGTATAAAAAGTCGAAAGTACTCGTAGATTGAATCGATAACATTTAAATCGATACTACATACAGAGATTATGTTAATTCGGCGGCACTTTGAACAATTTAATTAATAATTAGAATGGCTTAACGTCCGATTCGAGTTCTGCTTACTCGAATAATCAACGTAGGTGATTAATATCTGTCTGACGGAGGCCACTCGATATGTACAGTGTAATGTTACATATATGAGTTAATGTAGATTTAAGATTACACGTGCATGTCCGTCCGTTGTTTGTGTACAGAAGCTGTATTTTATTTTTTATTTTTATTTTAAGAACTAAATATTTAATTTTAAGTATTTTATGGAATACTAATTTAATGAAATAATTTTATCGCTAATTTTTATAATTATAAAAGTTAAAAAAAAATCTATAGTCTCGTTCGGATTCTATAGACAGTTTTTGTCCGGGCATAGCTTTTTCTGCTGATGGAACAAATTTTCTGTTCAATTTTGGCGATATCTATACTAATATTATAAAGAGGTAAAGTTTGTGATCTTGTGAGTTTGTGAGTTTGTGAGTTTGTGACGTTGTAGGGGGTAATCTCTGGATCTACTGAACCGATTTTCAAAATTCTTTTACCAATAGAAAGCCACGTTCTTTCTGAGTGTCATAGGCTATATATTAACCCGAAAAATTAAAAGGCTTTTTCGTGGTAGTCGGATTTGCAAAGTAAGTCGGAGAAAAAATAGTCGAACGAAAACGTTTTTTACGAACGCTGCCTTAACGATGAGAGATATATGATTATGTTCTAGAGAAAAGTTCTAAAGCTTAATAATGCCTACAAAAAAGTCAGCGACAGCATATGTCTAACTTTTATATTTAAGTCACAAAAAGTAGTTTTTTATATTTAAAAAGTAATTTAAATCGGTAGGTCATGTTTATTGGTCATATTATCAACAATTATGAATTCTTATCAAAATAAGTAAATTTATCGTCTAAAATGTTTAAAACAAAAGACTTTTCCCTTTTACTGCATATAATTTGGACAAATGGTTAAAGAGATAATACAACATATTCGTTGGTATGGACGAACCCGAGCGAGCTGTTTGTCTGTTTTCCTGTTTGTACGGGCTAATCTCCGATTCTATTGGACCGATTTAAATGAAATTTTGCATGGTGGTACCTTATATTCCCGGGCAACATTTTAGATACTTTTCATCCCGAAAAATTAAAGAGTTCCTGTGGGATAGTTAAAAAACTATAAGAACTTATACAGCTTAGTACAGAAAAACTACTGATTGGATTTTAATGAAACTTTACAATAATATAGTTCATACATGACAATAACAAATCGGCTACTTTTTATCCCGGAAAATTAAAGAGTTTCCGTGAGATAGTCAAAAAGCTATAGTAAATTATACAGCTTAGTACACAAAAACTACTGATTGGATTTTGATGAAACTTTACAATAATATATATAGTTCATACATCAGAATAACAAATAGGTTACTTTTTATCCCGGAAAAATGTACTGTTCCCATGGGATAGGTGTTTTTGTTTATTTGTAACGTATTATGTACACAACATAGACCCCAAAACAATAGTTATTAAAAAAAATCTGTTTGCCTGTATGTCTGTTTGTCTGTTTTTGCGTGACCTTTCACGCGAAAAGTAATGTACCGATTTCAACGAAATTTCGTGAACTTATTACTCGAGTCAACATTTAAGATACCTTTTGTATGTATGTATGTATTTGTGTATGTATGCAATCAGCCCTTTTTAACGTCCCACTGCTGGGCACTGGCCTCCCTTTAGTACGAGGGGACCAGGCCATAGTCCACCACGCTGGCCAAGTGCTGGTTGGCGGACTTCACATGTCTTTTGAAAACTTGCTAGGTTTCCTCACGATATTTTACTTCACCCTTAAGACAAGTGGTAATTATGTTAGAAATGATTAGCATATGAAAATGTCAGAGGTGTGAGACCCGGGATTTGAACTTGCTTCACTCGGTTTCCCAAGCGAGCGCCTTACCACTGGGATACCACTGCCTAGATAGTAAATACCGTTTACTTCAAGAAAATCTTTCTTTCCCACGGGAAAATACAATAACTGGTTTTATCGAGTCCTCCCTAGAAACCTTCTGCTGGCTAAGCCTTAAGACTTACATACTTTAAAACAATATACTAAAAAATTGTAGGTCTTGAAAAGTCCTACAGAAAAGTTCTGAATTGTATATGTCAATCTCCTAAGCTACACTCGCAATATTTATTCTAATCTATACGTATAAACAAACTTAGTCAAATCGATGTGCGCGTTTCACGCAAATAGTACTCAACCGATTTTAACTAAATTTTGTATAGTGATAAAACTTAGTACTCGGATCAACATTTAGGATACCTTTTACGACAGGCAAATTACTCATTCCCACGGGAAAACACAATAACTGGTTCCATCGAACCGTCCTTACAAAATATAGCTAACGTTGGCTCAACCTTAAGAGATAGATCAAAATTGTAAGTCTTAAAAAGGTCTATAGAAAAGTTCTACATAGTATATGTCTATCTCCTAAGGTACACTCGCTATAACTATTTTCATTGTTATATATTACTGTTTTATTATACGTTATTTATTCTATCTATACATATAATAAAACTGTAGAGGTTAGAAAAAAAATGCTAAAAACCAAGTCAGTTCTCTTCTTACATCCCGAAAGAAGAGAAATAGAACAAATCCAGTTTTTTTCAATTTTTTTGTTTCTCTGTCTATTTGTCTGTTTGTACGGGCTAATCTCCGAAACTGTTGAACCGATTTAAATGAAATTTTGCATGATAGTACCTACCTCAAATCCCCGGTCAACATCTAAGATAATTTTCATTCCAGAAAAGTAATGAGTTTCTGTGGGATAGTTAAAAAAACTATAGTAACTTATACAGCTTAGTACACAACAACTTACGCACCTAATTTAGTAAAATTTGGCATGCTGATACCTTATATTGCCGGTCAAACAACAGGTTACTTTTTATCCCGGAAAAATGAACGGTTCCCGTGGGATAGATCTGTTTGTGCTTTTCTAGAGGTGAACCCAGCGAAGCGAGGGTGAGCCGCTAGTATTTATATATATATATATATATATAAATATATATATATATATATATATATATATTTATATATATATATATATATATATATATATATATTTATATATATATTTATAGTGTTCAATGTTTATAGCAACCCACTGCTGGGCGTGGGCTTCCTTCAGGCCACCGTCCCTGAGTCCACCACCCCAGCCAACTGTCACTGGCCAAAAGTGGGTTTGCGCACCTCACAATTAGTATTTCTAAAAGTTCTCTTAGAAATGAAATTATTATTAGCTTTGCTGTAAGAGAAATGATAATATATAATTAAGTGGAAAATGATTCGCACATAGAAATATTAGAATTTAGAAGTGCGATACCCAGTATGTTTTTGACAAACACTAAGTCGTCATATTCCTAAAACACGAGTAAAATATTAAATTGAGTTAATAGTAAATACACAAGTATTTTTGTCACGAAGTTACATGTAGCAGAATCAAAAGTAGCCTATATCACTTGTTTCTAAATATAATTACATAGTGCTGGTCCAAATATTAATTTATGTCATTTATCAGATTATACGGAGGCCCGCCACACCTCCCACACCTCCGTGCCAAACGGAAGTTCGAGATGTACAGATAAAATACCATATATTAGATTTTAATCTCTTAAAGTTACGTCTTACGCGCAACATGGAAGAAAGATACACGGTATATATGAAAATTACAATAAAAAAGTTTTCACCCGTATTCCATAGCAATGACTTTATTTAATTAAAGAACAATTTTGTTCTGTTAGTATAAAACAATAGAGTAAATGATTTTTTTATATAGGTATAAATACTTTAATAATAAGCTTATAACTTTATACTAATAAATAAATTTGAAATATATAATTTGTATATTATAAGCTGTATATTTATAATATTATAAAGATATTTAAAAAAAATTACAAACAAGGTTGAAATCGCCTTTTACCTTTTTAGAGATTTTGTAGTTTTATCGCGAGCGAAAAGTGGGCGGGCTCTGCTAGTAGATAATAAATTAAAGCAAATTTCACACACTTGTGAATAGATATAATAGATACAAGTACAAATATATCAGTCTCGGACTAGAGAGAAATTAAAAGATTTATCTACAGGAAACGTTAATTATACTGTCCAATAACTTCTAATCTTTTCTCACGATCTTTACGCATAATTAAATTATTTTAAACGAAAAGTGTCAGATGATAACGACAATTTAGGTAAGTTACGTGTGAAGATTAGTTTTGTAGGCAAATAATTTTAGCCAAGTTTTACATTTAAAAGAAAGAAAAGCAAAATATAGGTAGTAATTAAAAAAAAACTAAACTATCCTATCTTTTCGGATTTATTTTAATTTTTGTGTCCCGACGCTTTACAACAATCATGGTCAAGGGAGAAACAGTCACAGTCCAAAAATCAAAATAAATCCGCGAAAAAATCCGAAAAGTTTTATTTAAAACTAGCATTGCCCGCGGCTCCGCCCGCGTTCAGATGACCAAAAACTAAATTCTTAGGTGTTACATATTAGTATACTCTTACATTGCAGTTTTTGTATTTTTCCTCAGAAATAAGATATTTTCCCGCGGTAAAAAGTATCCTAGGATCGCGCGCTACATCGCCCGGTTTATATAGCTTGAGCAGGCGGTCGAGCGATGCGGGGCAGAGGGGATGGACTCGCCGTAGGCATCTCAATGCTCGCCAAGCATTAAAAATGTTTCGCTACTAATTACTTCTAACAACGATATCTCAAAAACTATTCATCTGATTGATTTAATGTAAAGAGCAATTTTAATCTGCATTAAATGACTAAGCTAACTAAAATATTCATTTGGATAAGGATTAATACCGAACTAAAGAAAATAACTTTGAAAATAACGTAATGTTTTTAATTAAAAATGTTAACATAAAAGTGGTTATTGTAAGTCAACCGTAAGAGATAGAGATATGCTATCGCGGACTTTTTTGTAGCATTTTTATAGATTTTGAATTCTCTAGTACATTACTTAACTGTATCTTTGCTAGTTTACGCGGCGTTCGCGTGGAAAGTTCCCATTTGGCGAGATTTTTTGCGACCTCTTCAACATTTGTCGCCGTATTTCAGCTAATTTACATAAAAGCATAATAAATTATATACCTAAACCTTCCTCAAGAATTACTCTTTCTATTGTTGAAAACCGTATAAAAATCCGTTCAGTAGTTTTCGAGTTTATCGCGTTCAGACAGACAGGAGGACAGACAGGAGGACAGAAAGACGCGGCCGGGGGACTTATTTTTATAATAAGTATAGATAGATGTCAAATATTCGCGTAAATCTAAGAAAGTATTGTATAATAATTAATTTATATTTTTAGCTACAACGTTACACCAACACCAAAATAACTTTAAAATTAATTCTCCATCAGGTAAAGAAAGTTTTTTTTTTTTCGAATTTATATGCTGCCAATCAATAATGGACAGAAAAAAAATCTAATTTAGCATTAAATTATTTTTACAGGTTTTATTGAACTACCACTAATTCAAAAATAAACTCATTTCTATTATGGAGGGTAGAAATGTAGAAGTAAGGAGAACCGTCTTGTATGGGGAATTAGTTGAAAAAGTGTCCACTTGTAAGCAGCAAATTATTGTTCAAACACTCACCGAAATAGCGTTAGTGTAGGAAATGGAAATGATATGAATTTAGCAGTTATAAACAGAGTGAAGTGTGCTGCGTTGAAAACTTTAATATTTTTTTGACTTCTGTAGTTAAGAAATATGCAGTATTTAAAATCTCAACTATTTACGTAGTCAACTGTAATTTAGTAAATAATAACCTGTGAAACTCCTGAAATAACGAACATAATGATTTGTTTTTTATGAAATTTTGTTGATTAATCTTTGTTATTTTGATGCTTTATTGTTGTTAATACAAAAAGAATGTCTTTCCTTTTTTAATCTAGTATCCTACTCTAATAATTTGTGGCGCTCCTTTTAAAATTCTTCCACTTGCTACTATAGCGCCACCTTAATTTGCTCACTTTCTACGGACACTTTTTAATACACTGAGATGGTCCTCCTTACTTCTACACTCCCTAATTTCTAAGAAAGACTGCGAAAAAAACTCAACTTAACTAAAATATTTTTTTATAGTAACAAGATCTGAAAGTAAATTAAAACACTTAGTTTATATTTTTTTACAAAATCGATACAACATATCAATAGCAAAAAGAAAATTATTTATTACTTTATCATAATATTATAATCGAGCCAAATGAATCAAAGTCTTGGGAACAATACGCGAGCATAGCTTAACGATGAAAAAATATTGCTATAATAGAAAAATTTTATCTTGCGAAATTCTTCAAAAACTTGTGAAAGCAGACGAAATTCAAGTTCTAAGCTTTTAGATTAATAATACAACAACAGACTAAAAAATCTGTGACCTCTGGCTTATTAAGCCATTGAATTGCCATAATGATACCAATTAAAGTTACCGTATAATCTATACTTATTATAAAAATAAGTCCCCCGGCCGCGTCTTTCTGTCCTCCTGTCTGTCCTCCTGTCTGTCTGAACGCGATAAACTCGAAAACTACTGAACGGATTTTTATACGGTTTTCAACAATAGAAAGAGTAATTCTTGAGGAAGGTTTAGGTATATAATTTATTATGCTTTTATGTAAATTAGCTGAAATACGGCGACAAATGTTGAAGAGGTCGCAAAAAATCTCGCCAAATGGGAACTTTCCACGCGAACGCCGCGTAAACTAGCAAAGATACAGTTAAGTAATGTACTAGAGAATTCAAAATCTATAAAAATGCTACAAAAAAGTCCGCGATAGCATATCTCTATCTCTTACGGTTGACTTACAATAACCACTTTTATGTTAACATTTTTAATTAAAAACATTACGTTATTTTCAAAGTTATTTTCTTTAGTTCGGTATTAATCCTTATCCAAATGAATATTTTAGTTAGCTTAGTCATTTAATGCAGATTAAAATTGCTCTTTACACTAAATCAATCAGATGAATAGTTTTTGAGATATCGTTGTTAGAAGTAATTAGTAGCGAAACATTTTTAATGCTTGGCGAGCATTGAGATGCCTACGGCGAGTCCATCCCCTCTGCCCCGCATCGCTCGACCGCCTGCTCAAGCTATATAAACCGGGCGATGTAGCGCGCGATCCTAGGATACTTTTTACCGCGGGAAAATATCTTATTTCTGAGGAAAAATACAAAAACTGCAATGTAAGAGTATACTAATATGTAACACCTAAGAATTTAGTTTTTGGTCATCTGAACGCGGGCGGAGCCGCGGGCAATGCTAGTCTCATATAATGTAATCGTTATTAAAACATCATCAAAATCGTGATATTCTCATTTGCGAAAGTCCAGTTGTATAACGTTTAGCTAATTTAAATTAATTACAGACCGGATCACCTTGACTGTACTCTAAGTTCGATTTGATGCCAACTCAAAGCATACGATGTCGAAATCTGTGCCAAATTATATTATCGCAACAAAATACGCCACATTTGTACAATTCTGATTATTTTTGATATAAATATGGACTTTGTAACGTTGAACCATATTATTATTAAGCACTTATGAATTCCTATTATAAATATGTACATATTTGTGAACATATAAGCATTGACCGCGGCTCCGCCCGCGTTCAGATGACCAAAAACCAAATTCTTAGGTTATACATATTAGTATACTCTTACATTGCAGTTTTCGTATTTTTTCTCAGAAATGAGATATTTTCCCGACGTAAAAAGTATCCTATATGTTGACCCGGAGAACTACCTATTATCATACCAAATTTCATTGTAATCCCTCCAGTGGTGTTTCCGTGATGCGGTAACAGACAGACAGACAAAAATTCTAAAAACTATAGATTCGGTCTCTGTATCAATAATAATATCTATAACATATATAAGATTTTCCAAAAAATATTTAATGTACAGATTCGGATTAGTCAGAATTTTATTATATGTATAGATAATATTCTGTTCCGAGTTTTTCTGTTTGTTCCGAGTTGTTGTTTGTTTGTTCTTAAATAGTATTCGAGCAACAAATCTTAAGTGAAATAATATAGCTACTCGATCTTCTTGTTTTGTCTAAATTTTGAATTTTATAACTCTGCATCTGTAAGTCATGGAAAAATTTATAAAGCAACATAACTTTTGCATTAAATTCAATGAATACATACTTTCAATAAATATGCCATTTATTTGGTAACTTGAAGTATATAAAATATTTTTAATGGAAGATGCCATGATCATATTTCATTAAACATCTTATCTCCAGTAAACTTGTTTATATAATATGTTTAGTTTAGCTGATTGGTAAAGACTAAAGGCCGATATTGCCTCGGTTCTTAGACTAATACTAGTAACCCGTCCCGACCTGTCTATGTCACCGTGTATATGTCACCGTCTATGTATAAGTCTGTGTGTTCTCACGTGTATTGGATCCGGCGCGAGGTAACCTAGTAGTCATGCTGTTTTTATTATTATAATTAAATAATATTCTAAACAAATTACCAAATGAAACACTTGTTTCAATATATTTGTTGAAAATATATTTGTTGTTACGCAAAAAAATTATCATGTTAGTATTAGATTTAAAAGTAGATTTCTATCTCTTTGTCCTGAACAAATGAACAGGTGACAGGCAATAACGTGTTTCTATTGGCTGCACCGCATACCGGACTAACCAATCATTTAATACAAGTCTTCTGTGACCTACATTTGTAATACCTATCTGCACTTTTAAGGTAACATTTGCTTTAAGCTAGAATATGAAGGCAAACAAACTCCATCTTACTTATATTATAAATAAGCATACATATGATTATTACTTTGTTCAAAGAAAGTTTCGTGATATCAATAAACGACAACGTGCATTGTGCCAGCTTTTTTTATTTATAAGACGCTATCTATTTGTTAAAGTAACGAAAAGTAAAAAAACGCTATAGGTTAATGCGGCTTTATGTGAATCAAACCTTTGTAATTATGTGACTCAAGTTTCTCTCCTGACATTCACAGCCATATATTACTAAATTCTTTAAATATGGCTTTAGCTACAGCAGTAGTAGTCCAGTGATAACGCGCTCGCTTGGGACACCGAGTGAAGCGGGTTCAAATCCAGAGTCTCGAACCTCTGATATTTTCACTTGTCTTACGGTGAAGGAAAACATCGTCAGGAAACCTTTTTTTTTTTAACGTTGGGAAATGCATTTACGCACGAGGTGTGGGACTCACCGGCAAAGCCAGTACTACCCACTAAAACCCAACAAAACCTTCCCCCGTCTTAATGGGGCGTCGCAGGATCGCTTACGCATTCAACTACGACGCCCCGACGGCAGGTCTGCCGACGCAGACCACAACAACCACGGGGTTGCTCCACAGTCCACTCTGCTATCAGAGAAGTACCTGGAGCAACCCGCATGGTACACCGCCCTCCGAAGAGGGCCACCTCCCACCGCCCACCGAAGTGGGCCACCTCCCTGTGCGTTTCTTGGCTTCGCGCCCGGTTGGGTTGCCGGGCACCACTGAGCCCCCCCACCACGACAAGGTGAACGCACGTTGGGGGGGATCGTCAGGAAACCTGCGTGTGTGAAGAGTACCTAACAACTTTTTCAAAAGACATGTGAAGTCCGCAAGCCTGTACTTGGCCAGCGTAGTGAACTATGGCCTTATCTTCCTTGTATTGAAGGAATGCACGTGCTTAATTAACAGTGGAACTTTAAAAATCCTCACATTCTTAAATTGCCACAATAAATTTCATTTACCATGATATGGTACCAACGTGACGTAAGCATAATTTTATTGTAACCATTATGAAATTTGGCGACTTAATAGCACTTTGAAGAACCTTAATAGTCCGTAAAAAATATAATCAACGAATATAGTGAAACTGGTCCTCACGGTGAAGTCATTCGGAAAGTAGAACTTATCAGCAAACATCGACGTTTTATAAAATTGCTGATGTACTGCTTTTATCCCAGTTCGTCCAGTTATTGTTGTGATATACTGTCATTATATTGCTAGAAGTCTCTGAGGACACAAGGCAAAGGTTTCTTACTAGTCTGAGTTGAAATGATTCATCACTCTGGTTCAGCTTCATTAAATAAATAATAACTTTTTATACTCTTAAACAGATCTCCTAAAAATTCTAATCAATTAATAGAAGGCGTTTTCTTTGAATGTAAAATACATGTAAAAAAAATCATGTCATAGCTTACTCTGCTATAAATAGTATGCTCTAAAATATATAAATTAAATATGTAATAATTTCTCACATCAAAGCTAAAATCTAAAACAAAACAGTTGTTAAGATACATATCTAACAATATTTATTACACTATTATATCTAGACTGTAAACGCTTTAATCATATCAGAAGCACCGCATGTACATTGATCTATAGATCAGTGCAGTGATCCATGGATCATTGATCGATATATTATTGATCGATAGATCTTTAGGGTGTGATCGATACGGCGGGCACACTCATGAATTATTCAATCTCATCTGATGCTATGTTAATGTATTGAAGCAAGATAGAAAATATTTTTTAACAAGCTTATAAAGTTTTTATCAGCTATTTGAAATAAATTGATTAGTGGAATCATTTCATAAAAAGTTAACGATACAATATTCGTCTTTAATATTATAAGATCATTTATTAAATTATAAATGCGATAGTATATTTGTTGTTCTGTACTTTTACGAGGCCTGGAGCCGACGTTTTTTTTTCACAAAGATGCCTATTTTATATGTCGGAGAGTGTATTTGTCCGTCGGAGTGTGTGTACCTTTAGATATAAAATATATTGTAAGCCGTTTATATTTGACAATATAGTTATTATTATTATATATGAGTAAGCCAAGTCACGAGCAACAACTAGGTATGATTTAACATCATGTACACACATAAGGACAGATAGTCTATCTTATATGTAACACCACGAAGCTCACACGACGGCGCGTGACAAACCGCGTCACGACTTTACCATTATGCCTTTATCGAGGCTATAGATTACACTTGCTATTAATCTTAAAATGCGTTAATATAATAATTTACAAGGCTCAATTGAAATGAGGTTGATTTAACTGGTATTTATATTACCTACACTAGCGATTTACCTTCGCATCGCTCGTGTGCGACCCTAAGTGCCTTTTTCGGGTTCCACGCTTCAAAAGGAAAAAGGAACCCTTACAAGATCACTTGGTTGTCCATCTGTCTGTCTGACTGTCTATCTATCTGTCAAGACCCCTTTTCTCAGGAACGCATGGAGTAAACAAGTTAAAATTAATGTCTAATACTCAAGTCTACAATTAAAAGTTGCGGCCGTCTGCCGCATATTTTGTCAATCAAAACCTACAGGGTACTTCTCGTTGACCTAGAATCATGAAATTTGCCAAGAAGCAATGCTTAATAGCACAAGTAAAGGGGAAAATCCGAAAACGATAAAATTATAATTATATCTGAAGAATTTTTTTTGCGATCATAAACTTATTTTTATTCTTCATGCTACGGAACTCTCGGTGTGTAAATCAAACGGCACTTGCCCGATTTTTATTTATTTTTAATATTAGGTATATGCAGGCAGAGCCATATTTTGTTAAACTATCATAAGTAATTTTACAGTAGCCTATGAGTTAGTCGAGACTATATTCTATCTATGTGTAGGTCATTATGTGGGACTCACTATAGCGACAGACACAATAACGACTTCTATGTACCTATGCAGATGGTAAAAAAGCTAAATTTCACCCGAATCCATCCAGCTGTTTTAACGTGAAAAAATAACAAACATACCTACATACAAACGGCCTAGCTTCAAACAGATATTATACATAATCGAAATGCTTGGTAAGCGCATCGCTTGTGAACGGGAAGACCGACTTGACAGATTTCTTAAATAATTAATGAATCTTTAGTAGACAAATTATTGAAAAATTCTTCGGGAAATAAAAAATACATGAACTTGATGATGACAAGCAACATTTTTGAACGGATAATGTCTTTCGGGTCAGCTATATGACCTTATACGAGTAATGTTTTCAACAACAACGAACAATATTTACAATGCTTAAGTATTTAAACGAATACCGAAAGTAATTGACAGACATTTTAATTATGTACAACTCGTAAGTGCACTCGTACTACCATGATTTCTGATGATTTTGGTACTTTTTTTATTCTTGCCTAGTTAAGTTCTTGAAGAACAGCTTTCTAAGAGGTATATATTCAGTTCGATTTCCGATACACTTTTGTATGACTATACCTTTTTCAATCACACTAGTACTAATGTCATTAATTTAATATTATAGATACACATATATTCATGGATGCTAATTTTGTATACCACTGGCGACTTGCTCTTGCTTCGTTTGGACCTCCCTTTGTGCCAGAGGCTTGTATGGTTCCTTAAAGCACAGTCTATCTACGTATTAAATTTCATCAAAACCCGTCCAACAGTTTTAGCATGTAAGGGTAAGAAACATACACAAGTATATTTTTTTTGAATTTGTAATATAAGTCTGAAAAATATACCTAATACCTAATAACATGAATTGAATATCATATTAAAATCCTACATATTTAAAACGCAATGACATACCAACCAACTTCATTATCAGAAATTCAAGTTGCATTTAAGAAGTAAAATTGCGATGTGCAATACGCGAAAACAAATACTTTGATTATTTCTCTGAATTATCTACTTTGGGCATTATTTGTACACGACACGACAATACGCATATAAAATTTGGTAAAAATCGGTAAAGCCGTTTCGGAGGAGTACGGTAACAAACATTGTGACATGGAAATCTTTATATATATAATTCTTCTGTGAGTGTGTATGTCACTGAACTTCTCTCAAACGACTGGACCGATTTTGATGAAATTTTTTGTGTGTGTTCAAGGGGATCTGGGAATGGTTTAGATTCACAATTTTGTCCGCTGGACAATGTTTTTTTAATAAATTATTAATTTATTAGTAGTTGTTGATTTTGGAATGTTTTACATTGGATCCGACAGACGGCGCTACCATCGCAGTGTCAAATTTTAAATAATATTCGAATTTTAATTTTAGTCTGTCCCGACAGTTAGCGCTGCGATCAAATTAAAAAAAAGTTTTGTTATCATTGTAGACAGGACAACGTCTGTCGGGTCCGCTAGCTTTATTATATAAGATAAACAGGATATTTTAAAAACCAAAACGTGAAAACGTTCGCGAAAAAATAGTTTTATTTAAAACTATCGACTTACCCTGGCGTTGCTTGGGTGCGTCCCTAGGTACGTTTTATATACCTAGATAAAAATAATTATTGTGAGCGTACCTTAGGAGATAGACACATGCTATCGCAGACTTTTCTGTAGGCCTTTTAAGACCTACAATTTTCTAGTACGTTGTTTTGATGTGTTTCTAAAGGTTTATTTAACCCAGTGTTAGCAATGTAATAGTACGAAAATCGTTTTTTGAAATATTTATTTATATACACAAACCTTCCTCCTTTATCACTCTCTATTATTGAAAACAGTATCAAAATCCGTTGCGTGATTAAGAAGTAAGCAGAGAAACAGATAGACGCAGAGAGCGACTTTATTTTATACTACAGATAGATGTGCGAATATGTTATTCGCGTAAATCTAAGAAAATATGAAAAAAAAAGAAAAAACGGGTCTGAATTAAGAGTTGTTATAAAATTAAATGTATAGCAAAATAAATGCATTTATTAAATTGTTTAAAAAATAATAAATTTAATTGCAATATCTGGTTCAAATCAATTGCATGTAATAAAAAAATATTATCTATATTAAAATACTTTACAAGCAAAATTTCGTAAATTTAATATTGATATTGTGGCCACGAAGTGTGCTTTACGTATAATGCTACAAAAATATATTATATATAAAAACAAATATATCCCACGGGAACCGTACATTTTCCGGAATAAAAGGTAGCCTTCGTTTTACTCTGATGTATAGCGCTATATTATTGAAATAAGTATTTAGATAAAAAACCTGTGTGTGTACTTGTGTACGCTCGTAAGAAGTTATACTTATTTGGCGTAACAGAACAAAAATAGCTAAAGATTTCATCCCGTATGTCACAACTTTCTTTTTGTAAAAGGAATGATAAATTAATAAAATAACTAAATGAGAAAACACTTCGCTAAATGAGACAAACATACACACTACATCGCTTTTAGGTTGTCGGTGTGCGCGCGTATTGTAAAAATTTTACTCTCATAATTTTTTCCAAACGTCCTAAAAGTAGTATAACATCAAAAATCTATAAATACATTCAGTTTTTTAGTCGAACGAGGATGATCCCATCCATTTAATAAAATATCAAAATCAAATTTTTATCTAATAGAATTTACACTTTGTATATAATTTAGTAGATGTAAAAATAACCCATGCATAAAAACATTAAATCGCGGTTTTTATGACCGAATAAGTAAAAGTTTGTACAAAATAAACTTTCAAAAATCGAGGTCATCTTGCTTTTGATGACGATTTAATAAACAGTTACGAGATTATAACACGTTAGATTGTACAAATAACTAATTCACAATCATTACTTATAGTACCTAATTACCAAATTTGAAGTCGTAAGAAATACTTCTAAGTATTTCTTACGACTTCAAATTTGGTTAAAATTATATTTTTGACATCTTTTTTGTTACGATGACCTCTAAAAAGTATGATGTGCCACACACTTAAAAACTTTTTTTATATAAACGCAATTATTTACACTTAATAAATAATGATTAATCTTAAAAAGTAAAAAATAAAACATTTTTACTTTCCATTGTTGTTGGTGAAAGGATCTAGTAACATGTTCCTTCGTCCGTCGTATAAAAAATTAAAAAAATCTTACCTCATCCTGAAATGCCCGATGTAAAGTTTCTTTGCTGTATCTTTGGTCTCCTTGCTTTAGAATAGCTGAGCACTGTTTTAATAAGGACAGACGTATTTTATCCTTCACACTCTCTTCCTCCATAAAAGACATCCTGTGCCCATGTCGGGGAACCCCCAGTTGATCTTTATCGTTAGAAACTTGTAATAAATCGGTGAAATTCTCATTTTGAGGTTTCTCCTTAGATATATTGATTTGGTTATCCGCCATTTCTGTTTCATTTTTCCCGCTCAGAGAACTGTCAATGTTTATCTTTACAATGTCTGTCGTCGCACCATTTTGTTTTTCTGACGCCATTTTGATACATTTGTTTATAATATTTTTGTCATTTTTTTTATATTATTTTCACACTATTTTGTTTTCTGTAAATTATTTTCAATTATTTTTAGTTAAAGATGTCACTAAATTAAAATTTTAAATTAAATTATGGGTACAACTAATGTTCTCAATTGTACGATTGTCTAAAAATAACTTATTATTTTATTTGAAACAATTATTTTATAAATTTATTATGTCGATTCAACATAAATTCAGTTTTAGATCACCGTTTACTTTGATTTATTTTGGATTTGAAAAATATTTGTTAATATTATTATTAATTATACAAAATATATGTTTATATTAAATATAATTATTTTTTTATCTAAAATCAAAATCAGAATATATTTACGAAAAATATCAAAACTTTTTTCCTTAGCTTTATTTATAAGTGCATCACAAGTCGGCAACGCTATTTATCTCACGCTGAAATGCAAAAGAAACTATAAACAAAAAAAATCCTTTTCGGCCAAGTCTATGCGGATGTTTTGTTCCAAAAAAATAATCTTGAGTTTATTCAGAAAATTACAATATATGTAGGTATGTATTATGTATATATAAAAATAAACAAATTTTACTAAAAATTGACTTTCATAAAAAATACTTTAATATTTATTCTAATGAGACTATAACGTGAACAAAACGTTAAAACTAAAATAAATTCATTTGTTAATTCAAAAGCCTTTTAATAGATTATATATGACAGTAGGTACCTACTTATTTTAAATTCATATGGAAATTTAGCTCGTAAAATCAAAATAACTGAACGTCTTAACTCGTAAGAAAACAAGTTCTTTGACTTCATGCAAATACTAAGAACATGGATTTTGCTTAAGCAAAAGTGATATAAATAAATCATGCTATTATCTCAGGCTAACATAATAAGATAGAGCGAGCAGAAGGGTCTATTTTAAGCCTTAAATGGTATTATAATTTAGTTAAGTGCAATATTATTATTGTCCATTTTTTGAGGCGAAACTAAATAAATAAAGTACTAGAATCATTATAAATGATGTACATGTATTGCTTTGTGTATGTAGCAGTGGCGAAGGGTCCATACAAGACGTCTTAACTTAAAATTATTGTGCTACAATATTACATACACTTAATTTTTTAAATGTATAAATGTTAAAGTAAATAAATGTTTTTAGGATATATATATATATATAATAACAGCTTTATTTCTTTCTGCAGTAATACGTATATAAAAATAGTATATTTTTGGAACGCCTTACCTCTGCTAAAATTTCACTCTTCGCCACTGGTATGTATGTGTATTCAGCCCTTTTTAACGTCCCATTGCTGGGCACGGGCTTCCCTTCAGTACGGGTATATTGCTTTGTACAAAATTAAGATTTGATCTGTGGCAATTTCACTGAAACATATTTTTTACTTTATTTTCTGAGCTCTTACATCACCAAATACTATTTTCAGTATTTTTTTGTAAATCGATATAAGTTCAGTGAAAAATAGACCTCGGCATAAATAAAATGACGCAGTTGCTGTAGCAAAAATAACTTTCATCTATTTTATATGTATATAAATATATAAATGTTTTTTTTCTATTATGTATAAAGCTTTAATTATTTATAGGTACATATAATAAAATTCTGAGACGTCGAATAAAAATCTGTACATTAAATATTTATTGTAAAATCTTGTTGAAATTATCGTAGTTTTTAGAATTTTTGTCTGTCTGTCTTGTCTGGGAACGTATCAGAAAATCACAGGACAGATTTTGATGAAATTCGGTATGATAATAGCTGCTGGTTATTCGGGTCAACATTTAGGATATTTTTACTGCGGGAAAATATCTCATCTCTGAGAAATCTATACTAGCTGTTAAAACGTAGGGACGAACCCGAGCGGAGCGAGGGTGACTGGCTAGTTATAAATAAAAATATAAGTGGTTAGAAGCTAAATAAAGCGTTAAGTCAAAATAAATTGTCGTCAACAAGTTCTTTACATTTCAATACAAACACGCGAAATACAGCGAAAGACAAGCTTTTCTATGCAACTTGTAAAGGAAAGGTATTCTGCATATAAATTGTTTCAAAGAGCTTTACTTAAACGGTTTAAACAAAAACTAATATATTATAATGTGGCCTCCATACAGTGTAAGAATGTTAAGCATTTATTAGCGGTCCCATAGCGTTCCGGATATCATGAAGAGGCTATGGTTACTTTAAAACAGGGGGTTACAAACGAAAGGCCGATTAGTAGTCTGTTATTTTGCAAGTCATACTAATATTATAATATAAGTAAATTGTGTTTGTAACTGTGTTTGCCACTTCTCAAAGCTCTAAAAAATTGACGGTTTTGAATGAATTTAAAAAATCGATATGAAAGCGAGATATATTATCTTAGATTAACAAATAGGCTACTTTTAAACACTGTGCCCAAAACTCAAGTGTGGATACATCGGAGTTTTGGGGCATAGTGTTTAAAAGTACACAATAATAAAACACAGGGCATTATAACAAAACCGTGAAAAAATCCTAAAAAACAATTTTACTTAAAAAATCTAATTTGCGTAAATATAAGAAAGTTTAGAGAAAAATAGTTAATTTTAACTAAAATTTTAACTTTTAGATACTTGGTTTCGCCTATTTTGGTATTCCGAATAGAAAATTCAATTTTATTTAGTATATTAAATAATTAAATGTGAACAAGTCCATATAGTTGACAGCTCCTGTGTTTACTAAGACCACAGGTGTGCTGTTTTTGTTCTCCCCCGGCGGTATGCAACGCGCGCTATGAATATTGCAAACCTAAAGTAACATCCCACGAGTTTTTGAGTTCGGACACACATACGGACAATAACTACTTAAGAGGTCAATTTTTTGTATGAATAAATTATGAATTAAACTAGTTCCTGACTAACTTACGCTCGCTTCGCTTGCTCTGTGCCTTTTGTACCTACATAGAATTTTATGTATCTTTCACCAAATTTCAGCGTCACAATTTAGCAAATATTATTACTGACGTAATCTATGTATTAGTGCAGATCATTAAACTCTATTGCTACGAACACGCACACATACAAACAAACTTATACGTTAACTAGCGACTCTACCTTGCTCTGGTTCATCCATTGTGAAAATCAAAAACAAATCTATCCCACGGGAACCGTACTTTTTTCCGGGACAAAAGTAACCTATGTGCTATTCTAAACTATAATCTATCTCTGGTCAAATTTCATCCAGATCCGTTCTGGCGTGTTCGAGTAACAAAAATCCATCCATCCATATTAATGGGATTTGAGTAAAACATATAAAAATAATTTATATATCTAAATAAACCAAACTTGTTTTTTATTGATAACGTCGGCGTAAGTTCATCAATGGCTAAGAAACAAAATAAAGATTTTTTTATCCGTTTCGATCCCTTCTAAGGTGCAGTTCTTTACCTACATATTATGTGGGCTAAATAGATACAAGCAGGTGAAGCCACAAACATCAACTATGTGTATATTATTATTAAAAAGCTGAACAGTGCGTGCTTTTGTTTGTTTGTGCTCTGAAAGTGCCAGTCCTGAAAATTCTTTTTGCATTTTAAATTCTATACATTAAGGAAGGTATATACTAACTAATATCAAGTTAAGTCAAATACCTGTAAAAATGGAAAATAATTAAATAAACGCTACGAGCGGAGCCGTGGAAAGCTAGTGATAGATAATCTCAAAGCTGAATCCTAATTTAGTTTAATTTGAAATACTTATCTTTTTTTGTAATTGCGATAATAATGAATGTTTGAAATAAACTTAAATAAACTGTATATCAAAACAATGTCCACTAAAAACGGAAAACAAAATAAAATTTTTTTAAAAAACTACTCAAAAACACTATCTGTCGCATTAGGTTAGTCTGTCATTATAACTGTCCTATGTAATATGTTTATCTATATATACATGTATGTATTTAACTAAATTTTACTGTATTATTATGTACATGTACGTTTATGTATATCTATAATAAAAATAAAATAAATAGTTAAAATTATTCTAATTAAAATATATCCGAAGAAGTATTTCTGTTGTGTTTGTTTGTATGTTTTTGTATAACTCTAAAACTAAATATACTTTTAAAATATTTCTTCATATTTTTTAAATATATAAATAGTACCTTTATCTGTCGATTATGGTACTGGCTAATAACTTACATAATTTTAAAAAAGTGATTTAAAAATACTTAAAGCAATTCAGAGTTTATTCGCTACGCTACTAATATAAGTGAATGAATTAATAAAACCTATATGTAAATTTTTATATAATACATTCGTATAACATCCAGTTCCTTCAATATTTAGTCATAAAAAGTGAGAGTCGAAGGAATTTAGAACACTACGTTCGCTACACATTATCCATACTTTTAATATTATAAATGTGAAAGTGAGTTTGTTTGTTTCTTTCACGTCAAAACAGAGCGACGGATTGTCGTGTTTTTTGTGTGGAGATAATAGGATGGCTGGAGAGTGACATAGACTACTTTTTACCGCAAAAGGTTATCTCATTCCTACGGGAAAACACGCTATAATACAACCGACAACAACTCATCATACCTATGTGTATCATACATATGTAAATAATATATATATATATATATATATATATATATATATATATATTCTATACTAACTGTTAAAACGTACCTAGGGAGGAACCCGAGTGAAGCGGGGCTGAGCCGCTAGTTTAGATTATAATTATACAAATTAAACTGCCAACTGCCGAGTTAAGTATTGATTAAAACCTGTCAGTGAGACTATCTACAGACAATACGTATTTTTTTTAATTAATTAACTAACAATAAATTAAAATTTATTGTTTCCTCGTTTGATTATGTATTTTTCTTTAAATGTGAATTACGGTTCGATTATAATATAAATGAATATAATATTTTGGCCAAATCGTTCAAGTTCATGGCTACATATAGATACCTACCTACTTTCATAGTCAGACTGCTAAATTATAAAAGCGAAAGTTTGTATATATGTTTGTATGTTTGACACTCCTTAACGCCTGAAACGGCATGGGTAGAATTTCGTACACAGATAGACAGACTATATTCTGGAGAAATATTGTTCATTGTTAGTAAAAAAAGTTTGACAAAAAATGACGTTATCTTTATATAATATTACTAGCATTGCCCGCGGCTCCGCCCGCGTTCAGATGACCAAAAACTAAATTCTTAGGTGTTACATATTAGTATACTCTTACATTGCAGTTTTTGTATTTTTCCTCAGAAATAAGATATTTTCCCGCGGTAAAAAGTATCCTAGGATCGCGCGCTACATCGCCCGGTTTATATAGCTTGAGCAGGCGGTCGAGCGATGCGGGGCAGAGGGGATGGACTCGCCGTAGGCATCTCAATGCTCGCCAAGCATTAAAAATGTTTCGCTACTAATTACTTCTAACAACGATATCTCAAAAACTATTCATCTGATTGATTTAGTGTAAAGAGCAATTTTAATCTGCATTAAATGACTAAGCTAACTAAAATATTCATTTGGATAAGGATTAATACCGAACTAAAGAAAATAACTTTGAAAATAACGTAATGTTTTTAATTAAAAATGTTAACATAAAAGTGGTTATTGTAAGTCAACCGTAAGAGATAGAGATATGCTATCGCGGACTTTTTTGTAGCATTTTTATAGATTTTGAATTCTCTAGTACATTACTTAACTGTATCTTTGCTAGTTTACGCGGCGTTCGCGTGGAAAGTTCCCATTTGGCGAGATTTTTTGCGACCTCTTCAACATTTGTCGCCGTATTTCAGCTAATTTACATAAAAGCATAATAAATTATATACCTAAACCTTCCTCAAGAATTACTCTTTCTATTGTTGAAAACCGTATAAAAATCCGTTCAGTAGTTTTCGAGTTTATCGCGTTCAGACAGACAGGAGGACAGACAGGAGGACAGAAAGACGCGGCCGGGGGACTTATTTTTATAATAAGTATAGATTAGCGACTCACCTTCGCTCCGCTCGGGTTTGTATCTATATACCTTCGTTGAAACTTTTAGTATAGATTTCTTAGAGATGAGATAATTTCCCGCAGTAAAAAGTATCCTGTATGTTGACCCGGATAACCAGCTGTTATCATACCAAACATCAAAATCCCTCCAGTGGTTTTTCCGTGATACGGTTACACATAGACAGACAGACACACAAAAAGTATAAAAACTATAAATTCAGCTTCTGCATTGATAATAATTCTAATTTAAAAAGATTTTCCAAAATATATTTAATATTCAAATTCGAATAAGTTACAATTTTATGATATTTATAAATAATTCAGCAGAACCCGCGGCTTCGCTCGCGCTAGAACTACAAAAAAGCTCTGAAAAGGTACACTACACACTTTTATGCCCTATTTTACCCCCTTATGTGATGAATTTCGAAAAATGCCCAAACACGTATTTATTTAATTATAGCGAAGAACATTAATACTAAGTTTCAAGTAATTGTGATCACAAATATTTTTTTGGTTGTATTAAAACTTGTTTTCCCGTGGAAATGGTATAATCTCCCGCGGTAAAAAGTAGCCTGTGTTACTCTCCAGCCCTCCAACTATCTCCACACAATATTTCTTAAATAGCAAAACTTGCAATATTTTATATTTAAAATTAAAAAACAATCACCTGATTCATTATAATGCTAATTTACTTTTATAAGTTTATAAACTAACTATGAAAACACTTAAAATAATAAATAATAGGCGCTATAAAATTTGTAACGTTATATATGTAACATATGCATATATTTTATGTAGAAAATACATATATATTTTTATGACTTTAAGGTGAAAGGGGAAATAAAAGTATGTATTACTTACAAATTGAGGTTAAAAGCTTAAAAGCTTAAAATAAAATAATCATCGGGAGAGCGTGTCCCGGAACTACAATCTAGGTATAGAAAGTTTTGTTTAATCTAGATATAGAAAGCCAGAAAATTGTCAGATAGACTATAATATAATAGAGGAGACTCTATGATAGAATATTACACGCTACAAATAACATTGGAATGCGCTCTAAATTGTAATTATTTTACACACAGAAATTTAAAATGATTTTAAAACAATTTCAAAAGTATATAAATCATTACAAATAATTTCTATTTACGAAATCGATATTGATTATTATTTATATAAATAATAATCGGTTGACGACGAAATTTCGTTTTCCTTTCTTTTATAAGCTGATACTTAAAAAGAGTAAATGTTCATGTATGTATGTACATATCTTTTAGATAATGACTTAGAACTCTAAAAGGACATTTAATGTTTTTGTGAAAAAATACGTTTTAATATAAAAAACATTATGTTGATTTGTATAGCTAACTATCATCATTAACATATCTCGAAACGTTTTTCTGTAAGTATTTAAAATATGCTTAATTATCTCCCTAATCCTTCTTCCGAGTGTCAATTTGAAAAAATATTTAGAGTTTTTAAGAAATTGATTGGAAAATTTTAATCTTTTTAACAATTTTAATGTAAAGTAGGTACATATAACTAAGAGATAATATACTTTTGCTATTAAACTATTTTTGTAAGTATCGATAATATTTCACAAACGCAAATTGTCATAGATTTTTTAGTTTAACTAATTTTGACATTAGAATAGTTACTTTGAAATCGATTATTTTTAAATATATAGATTATTGTTTTAGAATTTTACTTCACTATATAAGTTTATTGATAGCACATATTTTCCTAAGTATATCAATGACACACAAACACACACTTTAGCTTATATAATTAGTGCTCGCACGAGCGGCCGACGCGCGTTTTAGTTCCACACTACACGATAGACCGTCAGTCGTCACCGCCTACTATGTACATGGAAACGTAGTACAAATCCAATAACTTATTAAAATGTTAAAAATATTATTGTTAATAATAGTTTTGAAAAGTAATTAAATAGTCTTCTATTGAATTAGGTCGTAATTCTATAATATTTTGATAGGTTTTACCATTTTTACACAAGTTTCATGCTTTTGGATACGAAATTATATTTTCGAAGTGGCAATGATCAATTATTTATAGAGTACCTACCTTTTTAATTAATCAAGTTAACTTTCTTTCAAATTATTAAATAATTTCTTTCTTTCATATCCTTAACATAAATATTCATAAATATGTTGCGACAATGGACATTAACAGACAGCTCCATCTAGTTCCATGGTAAGCTACGAGGCCTATACTATGGATACCAGATAGTCGATATACTACACAGATATAACTTTAAATACATACATACTATAAATATAAACACCCATGACTGGTGTACAAACATTCGTGCTCATCACACAAATGAATACCCCCAGCGGGACTCAAACTAGCGACCGCTGGCACAGCAAGTAGGGTCACAACAAACTAAGTCAAATATGCAAATTATATTCTATTTGCTTGAGTAATTTAAGTACATGTAGACACGTAATCACTGTAGATAACTACGCTCGTTGAAATCTTTTACTTAGACGCTCAGATTCATTAGTTCGTATAGCTATAATTGGTGAATAATTAAAAATAATTCTAGAAAAGTAACAATGCCCGTAATATATAACTAAAGTTACTAATATTGTGGGTAAGTGAATATGTGTGTTTGTTATGTAATGTTTAACTTCAACTGAATGATTTGAATTTTCGATTGTATTATTTTAGCCTTATTATGTTCAATTAAAACTATAGAAAATCAATAAAAAATAAAAAAGAGTTTTAAAAACAAGATGTTACTATAAAAATGTGAGTTTACACAAAAATTAAAAACATAATAGCCCAAATTCAGTTGTCTACCATATGCCACGGTAATGTAATGCAAATATTACCATGCATATGCCATCAGTTCCAGTCTCTACATGCCGATTTCGTTATCAAATTGGCGGTACAATAATATTACGTTGTCACCAAAATTACATAAGTATTTATACGAAATTTTCAGCTCAGTTGGATACCAGGAAGTGATTGAAAAATAGTTTACAAATTTTGAATAGAACAACTTCCTTACATATAGACATGGCATGTTAACATAACATATCCAAATACTTTGACACGTGTTCAGAATACATATAATATGTACATATATGGTCACGTACATTTAGTTTTTTATAATCGATATTAATTTTGTAAACTTTTTGATAAGTAGGTATAGAATACCGAACTTGTTTTATTTTTCAACGCTTATAGTTCACCCCGACCAATTAGGTCGCATAAAATTATAAAGTCAAGTTTATAATGACCATCTGAAGGCAGACATTCGTATGAAACAGTTGTGGCCTTCGTGCGTTACCTGCTGTAAAAACTACGTGCTAAAAAGTATCCTATATGTTGATCCGGATAACCAGCTATCATCAATTACCAAATTTCATCAAAATCTGTCCTGTGGTTTTCTCGTGAAGCGTTCCGAGACAGACAGACAAAAATTCTAAAAACTGTAGAATGTAGATTTGGCCTCTTCATCCATAATAACGACTATTTCAATAAGATTTCCCAAAAAATATTTAATGTACAGATTCGGCATAGTTACAATTTTATTATATGTATAGATTAATATAGGCTCATTGTGTTATTGATAACCCATCCATTTACTATTTCATATCAGCGTCGTTTACCCAGCAATTACTTACTACTGTAACTAGGCCACGATCAAAATGTCTTATAAATCATGTTTCCAAAAGATTATATTTTAGTAAAATATAGCAATCTGTCAAACTGTCGGACCTAGTTTGTGAAATATATATCTATCGCAGGGTTTAGGAACCTCTGGTCTATTTATTTAGTCCTTTAAAAAAACAATTTAGCTGTCATAGTACGGGCTTATAAACCTTTTTAAAAAGTAAACTAGTAGGATGATAACGGGCAGGAGGGAGTGGGGGAGGGGGTGTCTAGAATGGACGGAATGCGTGCGAATTAGGTATTTCCTTCGTATAATTAAAACAAATACACATTTTGAAAACGTAATGTGTATACGTTATAGAAAACGTATAGGTTTTTTATTATTAAAAACCTGATGAACTTCCTTAAATTATTTACGCCGCACTAAAGGTTTATTTTGTTTTTTAGAGATCATTTTGGATTTTTTTTTCTATCGACCAAACTACAAGTAATCGTGTTTCTAAAGTATATGATTTATAAAATAAATCCTTAAATATCCTACATATTAATTCCATAATTAAAGTTTTAGTAATAACAATACAGCAAGGAATCAAACGAACGCAATTATTTCGTAATTGCCTAGGTGCCCTATAAATACTGCCCTTATAAATGAATTTTTGTAAGTTTTGTCTGTCTTTCTATCTGTCTGTCTGTTCCCGCTAATCTCCGAAATAGCTGGATTTTCACTGGCAGATAGCTATTGTTTGAGGAGTAACCTAGGCTACTTTTATTTTAGAAAAAGTATCAGGGTTCCACGCAAAAAAATAAAACCTATGAAATTGTGAACAAAATACATAAAAAAATACAAATGCTTTGTATGATTCCAGTATCAAACTACGTCGCGTATTTTTAAAAGATCTAGTCTTAGTAAACAGACATAGTACGCGAAATTATTACCGTTTTATACTATTTAAATATAACTTTATATATTCGCTGTAGAAATCAATTTTCTTTAACAATGTACGAAAAGGTTTGTAACCTCATCTTTATTTTTAATTATAGCAATTAAGCTGTCGCGATGTGATAAACTTTCAATTTATTATATTTATCTTTTTAATGTAAACCTGAGATAATAGTTTCATTATGACTAGTAACCGCCCGTGGCTTCACTCGTTTTACTTAGTAAATAACAATAGCTTCGAACCTAAATATAGCTTGTGGACAGCCGTGAGTTTATACAAATTTAATATTTTTACATCAGGATTTAGTATTTCCTAGGCCAAAAAAACAAGATTTTATTAAAATCAAGTTTTTTTCATAGTTCCAGCTGTTACTGACATTTTATAGAAAATATCAATAACAGTTGCCTACAAACGAGATTAGAAATGAGGACCTCATTCATCGGCAGCCATGTGAGCAATTAACTATCTAGTCTAACAACAAACAGACATTCATTAGAGTAAATATATAGATTTTTTAACGTGAAAAATAATAACATATTTTGCCAAAATCTAAATATTACTTAAAGTTTAGAGGTTATGTTCAAGGCTTATTTACTTCATTACTCGAAGCTCGTATAGGCAATGATATAATTGCTCAAACTTAAAGGTTAAGTGCCCACCCATAAAACTGTTCATTAGCTCATGTACGAGCAGGCACTTCCTTCACTTGGAGAGCTATGATATATATAAGCTAGAAAATATTAAATAATCATCAATCACCTAATAATCAGCCATCCTGTATAAGTTCATTTTTTAAGAATAACCAATAAAAAATACATTAATTCATTCGTTGTTACATTTACAAAGTTACAGATAAATATACTTTTTTTAACCGACTTCCTCAAAAAGGAGAAGGTTCTCAAATCGGCTGTATGTTATTAAAAAACGTTAACAATATTTATAACATAATTAAATTACAATACGGAAGTTATATACAAATTAATTACATGCGTAAAAAATAATAATTTCATACCTCTGTTTGAACTTCTCTGTAGAATAGGAATACTTGTTTTTTATATTTTCAGAAACTAGAGCCGGCTTTAGGGAAGGGCGACTGCAGTTGGGATATAATAGGTTTGTATTCTCAATTAATCAACTAGTAAATTAATCAAACTAAAAAGGATAGGAAAATCATTATAATTTCTTTGCAATATGAGCGCCTTCCACCCTACGACTCTTTTTTAAAAACTGTCTGACACTCATTTTGAAAGCTAGCCCGTGTGCTATTCAAAGAAAATATTAAAGACTCAATCTTTCCTTATAGCCTTAGAAAAACTGAATTTAGTAAAAAACCCAAAGTATAGATGAGTTATGATTGTGATTATTAAGTTATCTTAAAGCGCGCTCCACATTCACGCAAGATCCTCGCCGATAATCTCAGCAACAATCTCGGCGAGAACTTCTTTGGTTACACACTCGCAAGTTTCTCAATACAGTTTTGTTTTATTTATTCTTTTGTCCTTAGCTCTTTTATCTCGCACTAAAAAACTGACAACAATCAGAGACCAAGGCGAGAACCTGCGAAGATTATGTGAATCGGTTCCACATTCACGTGTTTTTCTCGCTTTCTCGCAAGATTCTCGCGTGAATGTGGAGCGCGCATAATATTGAAAATGATTACAAATTTTATTGAAATAAATTATGCACACTTAAAACGATTTTGATGAAAATATGTTTAAAAAATTAATAGTACCAGTACCAAGTCCCAAATAAAAACATAGTATATTATATCGCTATTTAAAATAAAGTCGTTATGTTATTAATGTATTTCTATTTTTTATTAGTAATGTACTTCGATACTACCTTATTTTGTGTACTTGAGTGGGCTCCAAGGTAAGTAACTTTTTTGTTAACCATCAGGATTAGATTTGTTGATTCAAATAGAACTTCCAGTTGGTATCAAACTTTACAGGATCACCCCCTAGGCTAATCTGAGATTGCCTGAACATTTCATCAATATCGCTCCAGCCGTTTTAAAGTCCATTGGGAACATACATTATACATACACACATTTATTTTTATATATAGACTAAGAAATACAGCACAGTGGATCATGACTTTAGCATTAATGACTATAATAGCCCGCAGCTCTGCGTCCTCTAGTTGATTCCTTAACGACTTATGCAACACGTGAGCTCTTCAATCAAAGTACTCGTAGTTGATGAGTTTTTATAATTTCAATTTTGCACGTTAAAATTGTAAAGAATCTTTAAAGTTAAAGATATTATTTCTATACAATACGGTATACGGTAATTAATATTGCCAAAGCTAATTAGTCCGTCAGTCTATTCTAGGCGCATATTCTTTACATTTATATAAAGAATCTAGGTGACTCACCCTCGCTCGATTTCTTCCCTGTTTACGTTTTACGTTTTAACGTTTAGTATACATATTTCAGAGATGATATATTTTCGACGAATCCCAGCGAAGCGAGGGTGAGTCGCTGTATAACATATATACATAGCCTAAGCCATATACATATACATAGCCAAAGCCAAGCCATATACATAGCCAAAGACTTTATTTTTGTAGATCGAACGCAGGCGTAGCCACGGGTTCTGCTAGTACTACTATAGTATTATGCCTTCTGTAGTGAACACTCCCTAGAATTTATAATGTAAAGATTGCGAACGTTTTTATTTTTTGTTATTGATTTATTTGTGTAGTTCTCACAAACCACGCATATAGAATAGTAATTATTTCAATAAACAAGTCATCGTTTAAACCAGTTATTTGGAGCTGTAGAGTACGAGTATTATATGATAACTAGCAGCTCACCCTCGCTTCCCTCGGATTCGCCTCTAGAAAAACACAAACAAGAATCAGGATCTATCTCACGGGAACCGTCCATTTTTCCGGGATAAAAAATAACCTGTGGTTTGACCGGCAATATAAGGTATCAGCATGCCAAATTTTACATTAAAATTTAAATTAGGTGCATAAGTTGTTGTGTACTAACCTGCATAGTTTTTTAACTATCCCACGGGAACTTTTAAATTTTCCGGCATGAAAAATATCTAAAATGTTGACCAGGGGTATAAGGTACCGCCATGCAAAATTTCATTTAAATCGGTCTAACAGTTTCGGAGATTAGCCCGTACAAACAGATAGACAAACAGACGGAGAAACATAAAAAATGAAAAAAAACTGGATTTGTTCTATTTCTCTTCGTATATCCCCCTGACTCCGTTTTTAGCATTTTTTTCTATGTACACTGTACAGGCATTCGACCTCTACAGTTTTATTATATGTCAGAATATAAAAATGTAGATGGATATTGTAATCCATAAAATTTAACTATTATAATAATTGTAGTTTTTTATTCTGTATTTACTCTTGCTATTTAAAGAAAATATTTGGTATCAATTGATGTTAATATTTTTTTTAGAGCGGGATTCAAACTCCCGACCTCTAGCAATTCAATGAGATAGAAGTTATCCTTAGCAAGAAACATTAACTCTATATAAAGGAATATTTTACATAACTTCCAATTATTTTAGTTCATAACAGAATCGTTAACGGCATATTTGTTACGAAAACGATTGATTTTATTGAAATATAAAAGCCCGTTAAAAAAGCACTTTAGTCATAAAAGTAACTAATGGTTTAATATTACAAGATATTGCTTATTAAATGTTGCAATTTTGTGCTTCGAAGTATTTTCTAAAGTGGAAAAACAAGCCCTTTCACTTTTTAATATTAAGTATTTACTGACCCGGGAAGATTTAATCATATTTTCTATTTTTCCGGGAATAGAAAAAGTATCCCGCGGGATAGAACTTTTATAGGATTTTTGGCATGTGATAGAATATCACGATATTTTTAATATAAATACTTCTACACTATAACAAAATTGTAGAATTGTTACTTTTCTCTGTTTCTATGAATTTTATAGTCTGTATTTTTTTAGGTTAAGGTATGAAAGGTATAGTTTATTTTTTTGTGATTTTCTTTGTTTATTTTAAAAATGAAGATTATAATCTTGCGTTCAAATGTCAGTTTTTTTTTAATTTTGTGAAATTATAGATTAGGCTAGATGAGCCCTCATAGCTAATGTTTGGAACAAGTATGCGCAAAAACACTGTTTTTTAACTCTCAAAGTCCAGTGAGACGACGGCACACTATAGGTATACTGTCCACTCCGAGCGGTTTCTAAAAATTTCTTTATGGAAAGCCTCATTAGCTATACTTGGCCCGAGCCGGGACTCTAACCCGGGACCTCAGGAACTGCGTTCGTTCACGCTGTTCACCACCACTAGACTCCACTGGTTCACCGGACATTTTAACATCTATACCGGCAAATAAAATTCTAAACTAAGTCGAATCTATACATAAAATATTTTTTGGAAAATCTTATTGAAATAGTCGTTATTATCGATATAAACCGAATCTATAGTTTTCAGAATTTTTGTCCGTCTCTCTGTCTGTCTGTGACCGCATCATGACAAAACCACAGGACAGATTTTTATGAAATTTGGTATGATGATAGCTGGTTATCCGGGTCAACATATAGAATACTTTTTATCGCGGGAAAATATCTCATTTCTGAGAAAAAATACAAAAATTTCAAAGTAAGAGTATACTAATATGTAAAACCGAAGAATTTGGTTTTTGGCCATCTGAACGGGGGCGGAGCCGCGGGCAATGCTATATATACTAAACCTTAAAACAAATCGATAATAATCGAACTATTGATACTAATACGAAAGTTTGTATGCATGTTACGGAACTCGAATCGTCGCATCAGCTTTGCTCTACAAACCTCGCGCGGCGACGACAAGACAAGGTCAGACGCAAGTGCAAGCGCAGCAGCCACATTTCATCAATGCCAATGTCTCAACTTCCTAAAATAATGTAGTATAAAAGGCATTACTTAGCTGCATCTTCACTGATTTGATCTAACATCGATCGACAGTTATTTTAGTAGTAAGAAATTTTAGTTAATAAATTAATTTTAAATTAATTTGCATTTCTTTGCATCCTCTGGCTGCCTCCAAAACATAACTTGCATGTATGTATTGTGTATGTATGTCTATTACACATAATAACTCTTATATTCGTTGTTCCCGTTCATTGTAAAACTATATACATTTGTTATATAAAATAGTTTGACTCCGATCCGATTAAGTGTATATAATTTGTATGAAATTAATCGCCTGTCAGAAACATTTATACAACAATAATAGATGTGATGGGTTCATGACCTCTGTCGAAACGTTTTGATGGCTCTAAGCGAGAACATCTTCATGTTTGAAACTAATTGACCGCCCGCGCTCTGCTTAAAACTTATGTGATGACTCGTTTTAATAATCTTTAGTTAAGTATACCCTACAAATATTATAAATGCGAAAGTCTGTGAGTATGTATGGACGTCTGGATGTATGGATGTTTGTTACTCTTTCACGCAAAAACTACTGAATGGGTTTTAATGAAACTTTACAGTAATACAGCTCATAGATCAGAATAACACATAGGCTACTTTTTATTCTGGAATAATGCACGGTGCCATTGGGATAGTTTTTTTTATTTTCTAAAGACGAAGAAGGCGAAGCGAGGGTGAGCCGCTAGTTATATAAAATAATAAGTATATTTAAAATTAAAAATAAGTAAAAAAATACAAACATTTCAATATTTTTAATATATCTATTACTTCCCATTCATGTTATTTTGTTTCGCGTTAAAATAAAACTACTAACAAAACTGAAAACAATTAATTACTTTTCAACCGACTTCAAAAAGGAGGAGGTTCTCAATTCGACTGTATGTTTTTTTTTTTTTATGTTTGTTACCTCAGAACTCCGTCATTTATTAACCGATTTGGACAATTTTTATTTTGTTTGAAAGGGTATACTTCCAGATTGGTCCCATTTAAATTTCAAAAAAAAATTCCACCCCTAAGGGTGGAAAAACAACTAATGATGAATTTAACCTACGTCTAATTGTCATATTGACTTGAAACTTTGCAAGTATTTCTATTTCCGTTGATAGTACAGTGGTTCGGTGTTGTTGACCTGATCTGATGGCAAGGCCAGAAGGTGGATAGGTGGAACTCTTCAACGGCTAATAGTAGATACTTTGAGTTTGGGCTTATTTTGTATGATTTGACAAGCCTAACACGTTAGAATCCTTACTTTGCTACTACTGTCTACACTAAAAAGGGAAAAATAAAAACTTTTTAACAAAAAAATAAAAACCGACTTCAAAAAAAAAAGCACTAAAAAGTAAAAAATAACTGATTGGTAGTTTTCATTTACTATACATACCTAATCAAATATTTTCGAAGTCGGTGTGCTTTGGCTAAGTAATTAAAGCCTACCTATTAAATTAAATACATACCTAATCAAATATTTTCGAAATCGGTGCCAGCCCATACAAAGCAAAGCACACCGACTTCGAAACTATTTGATTAGGTATGTATAGTAAATGAAAACTACCAATCAGTTATTTTTTACTTTTTAGTGCTTTTTTTTTGAAGTCGGTTTTTATTTTTTTGTTATATAAGATAATCCCAAACAACTTAAACTTTGTCAAAATTATCCATACTAATAATATGAAGAAGTAAAGTTTGTAAGTTTGTATATAGAGGTTAATCTCTGAAATCCTTTTTCTAATATTATTAGGTACCTGGGCTATAAAAAGTAATAAATTGTTATAGCTTCTGTCACGCACGATTCACGTCAAAATTATACCATTTTATGTACATAAGTTTAATCTGGGCTTTGATGAATAAAATGTCTGCATGTATTTAGATCTACAGACAGCTATAGCCTATACCACAGATCATATAACGTGCTAGACATATCTACTTAATTTTATTCAAAATGCCCCTCTTGGTTGATTATTTCGTCAGGGACTATAATATTATATTCACTTAGGGTAGCCATCTACGTGGGAAATTATACAGCCCATGGCTTTGAGTCAAAAAATGACAATTATTTTATTTAGAATTATTTTGATTTAAAAATAAAGTTTTCTCAAAATAATTTTTTTCATAATAATTAACGCCATCTATTAGTGCGTGACTTAAAACATAAATATCAAACTACCATTTAGTTTTGTTGCGCCATCTAGTGACCATATTCTTATAGCTGTGAATAAAAGTAGCGTAAGACAGCTAGTTCGCAGTTTTTACACAAGATGCCACTAGCTCATAAAAATAAAAATAAATATTGCATACTTTGAATTATTTGACATTTGAAATTAAACTTTACAATTTTTAGAGGAAGTCTCTGTCGCGACCATGTTTTGTGTAAAGCATTCGAAACGCGTCGGAAACAAAAAATATAAAATAAAACAAAAACCACAAAATCCGAAACGATAGTTTAAGAAAATAATAGGTTATGAATAGTTTAAATTAACTTTATCTTACGTTTCGTATTAAAATTAATAAAGGGCCAAGTTTTATGTTAGTTTTTATTGAATATATTTGTTTACAAGAAATTTCTTATAAATAACAATTAATTTGAAAAATAATAATTAGTTATACTTATGTAAAATATTCGGAAAAAATATGTAGGTATTTGTTTAACATGAACACTATAAAATATTCTTCTTCACAAAAATAAATGTACATGTGTTTTTTATTTATTTTTAATATATTGCAAATATTCAAAATAAAATTATACGTAATTCTACATTAAATAAAAAAATACTTTAAATAACAACGCCATCTATTGGCGTAGAACTAAACTACTTGTAAATTGATTTTTGAATTGATATTAATTACGTATCGCAATAACAATTATTGTATAGCACTTTTATCCACAATAGATTTAACTTCTCGTCAAAAACTCATTTGCAATTGCCTTCCAGTTTGTAGGATCATCATCAGGGTCAGGTTTGGATTTTCTGATCTTCTTTAGCAGCTCCCAGCCGTTTGCTTTTTCGGTAGTCGTGACGTATGTATTGTTTGGGTCCTGTTCTAGGGTGTAAGCTCCAAGGACTAGACTTTGGACTAAACGGGCTGATATCAGAGTCTACAAACATAAAAATAAAAATACAAAAATAACAGGATAACTTAAATGTATGTTTCTGTATTCAAAATAAGTAACTATAGTACATCACTAAGTTACATATTTTGTTGTTTTTGTTGTTTATATTTCTATCAAGTTACTTTAAGGTATAATTAATGCAAGAGAATTAAAAAAATCTATACAAAGGTTTCAACTGAAAAGGATTTTGACATATCGTTGGCTCACTATTACAAGGTTCTATGTTACAATTTTAGTACTTATTTAGTTATTAATACTACAAGGTTCTATGTGTCATTAGCTACAGTTTTGCAAAAACAAACCACTAGATAGCGGCACTATAACTATAAAATATTCAATTTTACATAGTTCTATGATGTTTTTTTACGATAACTAAATAACGAAGTTCTATGTGAAAATTACTAAACTTCATTAAAATTAACATAGAACCTTGTAATAGTAAGCCATCGAATTATGTTTCAATTGCAGAGTTTATATTTATGTTACTTAATTATAATTTACAGAGGTTGTGTCTAACTTAACAATAAACAGCATAAAGGATTATTAAATTTTAAGTTCAGTGATCCTTTTTTTTTTTGACGTTGGGAAATGCATTTACGCACGAAGTGTGGGACTCACCCGCGAAGCCAGTACTACCCACTAAAACCCAACAAAACCTTCCACCGTCTTAATGGGGCGTCGCAGGATCGCTTACGCATTCAACTACGACGCCCCCACGGCAGGTCTGCCGAAGCAGACCACAACAACCACGGGGTTGCTCCAAGGTCCACTCTGCTAGCAGAGCAACCCGCATGATACACCGCCCTCCAAAGAGGGCCGCCTCCCACCGCCCACCGAAGCGGGCCACCTCCCTGTGCGTTTCTTGGCTTCGCGCCCGGCTGTATTGCCGGGCACTACTGAGCCCCCCACCATGACAAGGTGAACGCACGTTGGGGGGGAGTTCAGTGATCCTAACCAACCCATAGACAGTCAAATCCTAATAAATATTATAAAATTATTATGAGAATACTTGCCTTTAAAAGTCTATATTCTTCATCGGGCAATCTTCTAGTGACAGTATATCCAGCCAACGTAAAACCTCCAGTACGAGGGTCTCCAGTCAGCAACATCATGTACGTCATAGTGATTGCGAGCTCGAACACGTAGTAAGAGTATTGGATATCTCCGAAATCAATTATACCAGATATACGATAATCGGTTTTACTGTAAAATAAATAAAATTTAGTAAAGCTCCTGCTAAAATGGCAGCATTTTAGCAGGAGCTTTACTAAATTTTATTGCAGCTTTATTGCAGCATTTTTAATTGTGTTAATTAATTTCTAAAAAGGTTGTAAGTGAATAATATATAGTCAATATTTATTAAAATTGAGTGATGTTTCCTTAAATTTATATAAACTTAAGTTTGCGCATCAATTTGAAGTAGGTATAAATAGAAACATCAGCTTAAAAGTGCAAGCAGAAGAAAGGAAAAGATAATGCAATAAACATTTTGAATATATCCCACCTGTGTTAATTAAAGCCAAAATTAATGAAACGGTATATTAAGAATACTTATTATCGCTAGAGTTAGCCCATGTAAGCATCATACCTAGCGTCACTTACACCGGCTCACCTCATTATTATGCCATTAAGTATCTGCTTGCAAACTCTCAAAACTGATGGTTTTAGGGGCCTATACAAAATAATTTACCCAATATTTAATTCATTTACGTTGGTAAACCAAATAACATTTGATAAAAATATATGTGTGTGTATAGGCATCGGAATCTATTTGGATAGTAAATTGTATTATTATGGTATGTTACTGACTAGAAATTCAAAATTGCTAAAACGAATTGCTAAACCCAATATTATAGGTTTAATTCGAGAAGAGATAAAATTATTTAATTTGATTTTACAATCGCTTGTCATTATTGGATACTTTTCTAGCGAATGGGAAGAAAAATCACGCCGTTTATTACCGTTTGCGTTAGGATTGGAAAGTTAAATATTGTTTTTATTTATATTAACAGGATCTTATTTCTCAGAATTAAAGAAAACTGCAAACAATTTTGTAGAAAGCATTAACTTCACTCTCATCATACAAATAACATTAAAATTTAAATTACCTGCCCCCGGGTTTAAGACTAATGAGAACATTCATCTCGTTGACGTCTCCGTGGATGACTCCCTTTTCCAGCTCATCGAGTCGAGGTACAACTGCATATTTATACTCTTCAATTACCTATAGTAAAATAAAATTGCGTAGATCAGTATTTATAAGTAGGCAAAGACAAAACAGTTCAGTAAGTAGATACTATTTTACTCTGTGTGTCATCCGATTTTCTCTTTTTTGTTTAATAGCTATTGACGAGCTATAGTGTTTATTTAAAAAAATGGAAACAATTTTATATTGGTAAATTAAATTCAAATACGTTTTCTCAAATTTTCAATAACTATTTTGATTCGATTACGAGCACTGGACGAATACAGTACATATGAAGTAACTTGCTACAAAGCTATACTTAATTTAATTTTATTATATCCACATAATATTTCAAGAGTAATCAAAACGTTTCATTACTTAAGCATTTAAATGTTAAGTTTACCTCCTCAACTAAGTCAAGTTTCTCAGCATCTTTAATGACATATTTAAATTTCTCAAGTTCTGGCACCTTACTCAACATCCAGATGTGTTCGCGAGACACCAGACCAGAATGATTGAAGTTCTGTAAAATAAAATTAAAAAAAAAGATGTATATTCCACAAAACCTTTTTTAATTTTTATAACAATTAATATTTTTTCAAACAATATCGTTTTTTAACATCAATTTAAGCAATTTTAAAACACCATGTTTATTTTATGTATTCAGTATTACAGCGTAACATAACAGACAGCGTAAAACCTTGAAAATGACTATTCTAGGTCATAATTACCTGTGACGGATACATTACCGTCAGTTTGACGGTTAAATCCTAGAAAATATGTTTAAAGTATGGAAATATAACATATAAGTAACTTGCTTTTATTTATCTTGTAAATAGTTCCTAAAATACCTGTAACCTGATATTGTTTTAAATAAATTTTAACGCAGCACCAATTTAAATTTTAATTACCTGTAACTTGTTATCTAAATTAGCCACAAATTCTCCAAGCTGATAAAACAGGGATTCAGAAAGAGGTGCATCCTTCAATAGTTCTCCAGGAATATATTCTAAAAGACGCACAACATGCTGCTTGCCCCCAATGTTCTCTACAGAGTGAAGATGGCCATAAACGTTTCGAATCGGCTTAGGACATGATACTGATCGAGTGCCTATAAAAATAATTTTCACAATCGGTTTAAAGTATTGTTGTAAATCCATTTAAACTTAATTATGTTTTATTTATTTCAGTGCTTTACAGGAACACTCCTTTAAATATTTTAGATAACATTTATCTAATACAATATATTTATATTTACACACTATAATCTCTATACGTGTATATAAAAATGTGGCAGGAGCGATTTTGATGAAATTTTCAGGCAATCTTCAGATTAGCCCAACGGGGACCCAGTAAAGTTTGGTAACGATCGGAAATTTAAACACGGGCTAAGCCGTGAGTAACATAGCAGTAAGTATTACTATTTTTTGTAAAAAACAGAACACAACAAAAACAAACTCACCCAAAAAGTTCATTATCTCATTTTGCGCCTCTACTACATTTAAATTCTGTGAGTCCATTGAGTTCATTATCTTCAAGACGTATCCATATTGACTGTGATTCGTAATCAATGGATTTTTCATATTGGGGTCTTCAGTTATTTTATAATTCTTGTCATCGTAGCCATTCAGCTCGGAGAGCTCCAAAACGGATATGCCATAAAGCCTTTCAGCTAATAACTTAACCCCATCGTGATCGATCACCGGCCGGATAATTTTTCCAGGCTCCAAGACTAAGCCTCCCTTTTCTGACATTCTTATTAGATCCTGTCAAAAATTATGCCAAAGTAACATTTCCTTAAGCAATTTCATTTTAATTTAATAGCTTTATTTTTAACGATATGCCCAAAATAATGCAAATAATAAACTATTAAAAGATATCAAAATAAAGTTATACAGTAAAAGGTTTACTGTGGATAAGTGTCGCCCTCTATAGAGAATGATTGTTCATCGTATCACATGATTAGAAGACATCGAGCCGATCTCGAACTAGTTTTATTGAATCACAATAATTGTACTACTAATATTCTAATATTAAACCAATTACTAAAGTTCAATATATCGATATAAAGACATGAGATATATCGATTCAATTAATATGTGAAAACTATATATGACGCTTAAAAATAAACTTTTTTACACTTATATGGAAATAAAAATAAAAATATTACTTATATTTTATATTGTACTAGCTAATGATATATGTAACTACCTTTTGAAAGATAATTACGCTTTGTTTGTGGTGTATCACATAATATATCAAGTTGTTTGATACTACGTAATATTATGTATATCAAGGAGTACAGTAATAATTTATTTAAGGACATTTTCACATTAACACTCATTTATTTTTACCTGCTACTTGAGTCAATAGATAGAGAAATGACAAAAAATTAAGAGCAAAAACAATTTATTACAATAAGGTGATTTGGACATGTCATTATTATATTACACTGTTTTTTACTATTTATGTTAGATTATACGTTTATTCCTTTTTTTTAATTTAATAAATAATATGTTATATATTATTTTATTTTATAAAGTTAATATATTGCATACCGAATGTAATCAAAATAATATAGGTAAGAATATACTAACCGGCACAAATACTCAATAAAGGATCCCAATGCTATTCTCACCGTACAGTAGCGCGTCCTCCTTTGAACTGAACATACGACAAACAAACGTTACGCAAATGATAAACGAGATGACTGATAACGTGTGCTGATACACATCTATCTCGCAAGTATATTTAGACTAGGTATAAAATATTTAAAAAATGTAAAAAATATTTATGAATATGTAAGCTTATAAGTCGAATTAACGAACGGTCTCAATAAATCACAGAAGAGAAGTAATAGTAGGAGATCCCGATCTACGCGGTGGACCCTCATTCTTTTTCCAGACGAAATATTTCTTTTTTAAACAATAAAATCTATTAACAAACACGATCTAGGTGGGCTGTCACCAAAAATTTGCTCCAGGCTATTTTCCTGTGACAACTTAGTATCAATCGAAAGTATGAGACTTGTAGAAAATACCATCATACGGTTGACGGCCTTTTTCGAATCCACATTACCTAACATTCGAGTATAAAAAGGTAAATTGATGTAGTTAATTGCTCGTATCGGGTCGTAATTTCTGGAACCAACCAAGTATCAAAATATAGATAATTTAATTACAAATTTAATGATATAGGATTGTTATACCAAAACATCTCCAGGCATTCTAGGCTCTAGTAGAGATTTTTAATTAAAAATAGCTTAGAGAAAATTTTTGGTGATAACCCTTGCTCGTGTTTGTTAATATAGTTTAAAAAATACATTTAACCTGAAAAAAGAGTGAGGGGTCCACCACATAGATCGGGATCCTAGACTATAACTTAGGAATAGTTTTCAAATGGACAAGTACTATTTTTAGATAATTTTTTATACTATTTTAAGCGGGCCCAAAATGACTTTTTTTCTCTATTCAATAAAGCACAGAGCACTATGCATTTTACTACCTAGTTGGTTAAGTGGCATGTTTGGTTGCAGATTATAGGATCCTGGGTTCCAACCCCGGATTGGAATAAGTTATTTAGTTTTTCTGTTCTTGGTCCGCCTGAAATGGAAAGTACGACAGCTGTTTGTCTTGCGCTTAATATTATCCCGGTATCAAATTGTCGCTCTCTGTCTACTAATGGATTTCACTATCATTAAAATTAAATAATATATGTAATAAAAATTATAAATAATATTTATAATGATTTTGAATCTATAATTAAAAAAAGTAACTTAATGTGAACTTTATGAAAACGAGCACAAAATGAAGAAGTAAAATAATATAAAATTGTCTTTTACATCGAATAATACCTATCAGTCTAATATTTATATTTTGTAAGCCAATAGAAACTACAATCGCATTAGTATTACGTAATAGCTACTGGTCGAATAGATGAGGCTTACTCGTGACAAAGTACTTTGCAACTCGCTGTCGTATTTTGGTAATTACTATGTTAGTATGTACATTGTGTACTTAATATTTACATTTTTACATGTATAGTCTATTGTGTTAAAAAAATTAAAATAAAGTAGGTACTATTCAATATTCTCTAAAAAATAAGTTAAAATGTAGAGTCAGTACTAAAGTAACATGTAAATTTTTCAAAATTAATTGAATGAAGCAATAATATTAATGTTAACAATTTTAATAATATTAATGTTATTTGTTTATCCCTTAACTCCTATATATCACACTTTTTTTATCATAATATGACTTCAAAATTTTTTAGTGGTTCACATGAGACCCTTATTTTCTGTTGAAATATTTTTTTTATTTATTTATATCCTGTCATTGTCAATGTTTTGAACATGATGTTTGGAAGATAAGATATATTGATGGATTTGTACACAAGTCATATGATAGACGGATGTTTGATTCATCATAATCTCAGAACCTTTAGAGGAATCCAACACCAAAATGTATGATCTAATAGGTAGTCCACATCAAGTACTGGATACACAATAAAATGCTTAAATGGAATGCTTAAAGTTGAATTCACAAAAAAAAAAAATTGAAAGCGCGCTCAAAAGTGTGTAAATAAGCGCTGATTCTGTGAGGACATTTTTTTCGCTGATTGTGTATCTAGTACTTTTTGATCGATGGTAGCCAAACAGGATCTACACTTATCTATAGGTATCATTTAGGATATATTCCACCGGGAACAAAAAGTCAAAATAAGTCTAAGATAAAATCCGAAAAAAAATATTTAATATACCTACTTTTATTTAAAATGTAAATCGAAAAAGTATTATGTTTACAACCGATAGAAATGTAACATAACTGTATTTTAATTTCAACCTTTTAAGTTACTTGTTAGATTTATCACAGATCATATAATACTATGGTTTAATTGAAATCTGTCCAGCTTTTCGCAAGGTCTCTCTATCTGCAGTACACAAATAGGTACACTCTTTAAACGGAACCCTAATTTTACAATAAAATACCTTTACAATAATAAAGGTCTATCTACTTTAAAATCACATAAATTATAGTAGGTACACAAGAAAAATACACGATGAAACTTTGCCAACTTCCCAATCCGAGCTATTACTGAGATTTTCTTAACCAAAAAATCCAACAATCATACTCGCCTCGGGACATACCTGGGACTCGAATCCAACTCCTTCGGATCGGAAGCCGTACATTCAAGCCACTAGGTGAGCAGTTCATCGAGATGGCTTGTATGGTTTGGGATAGCTTAGTCTTTCTGAATAAATAGGAATAATAGACAAATTGTTAAAACAAACTGCAAAGCCTTTACAGAAAATTTAGTGTATAATATCAGTAGCTATAGATAGACGGTACATACACCTGTCGCCACCATCGCTAATCAAGCTATTCACCGTACGAGTATCGAACCTTTGACCTCATCGAAGTGACAATGCTGGCTCAAGTGATAGTTAGTCAATTTAAAAATGAATTGACCCTCTCATATAGTTTGAAGAGCGTCGGGCTATGAATTGATTCAATTATAACATCTACAAAATGATTTTATCGGGCAGTGTGTGAAACATAAATGTATATTCTAAGTATATTCTTAAAGGTTATTTTTTAAATATTTAACTAAGTTACTACTTATTATCCGACTGCGGCGAAACCCAAAAGAGGGTTATGTGTTTGATTTGTACTTTTTAATCTACATATATGTATGTAGGTTAGAAGTCTTACGGCTTGATCTATTTGAAACATTTTTATTTGTTTGAAATCTTACAATAATGGAATAATTTGAAAACATGGATCCGATCTGATGATGAATTTAGGAAGTGGATAGTGGAACTCTTCTGTTTTGGAATAGTTTTCATATACAAAAATAAAAATATATACATATATAATATACATATATAATATACATATATAATATATAATAGGTACATTAGTTGTTTGTTGAGAAAATAAACAACGAAAGGAATTTAACAAGTAATCCTTCAAGATGCTGACAGGCGTGTTATCTCGCTGCCCGCTGGGGTTGACGAACTGATACGTTACACTTGACACTTCTACCGCCCGCAGGATGGTATCAGCGCTTTCTAGAATGTTTTTCTTGCACATATAAACTAGTAAATATAAATTTTAAACTTATTCTATATCGACTCTGCTTATTATAAAGAAATTTATAGATTATTATGATAAATTCGGTCGTGTGGGCGCTGGCCACGGACGACCATCCGTAATAAATAGAAATTAGACAACAGTGCATAAAGTACAAATGAGGACGAATTTATTAAATAATAATTTCTTTTAAATGTTAATTTGATCATATAATACTATACTAAATACAAATTAATATTTATTCAATAAGCGCCACGTTGTATTAAAAGTTTGAACTATGCGCTTCAATAGCATTTTGCTATCTCTATCTGTCAATAGATGGCGCTATTATTAGAAAGTTAAAAATTTTTAGCATCACATTTCTTAATACCTTATTGCTACTCCACACTAGATGGCGGGAGTATATTGTTAATATCTAATGTATTTGAAAACCACAATTTTACAATTCAAGAAACATTACAGAGACATAATAATATTACTTGTCTTTTGCAAATATTATTAATATATTACATGTTTCATTAGAGTGATTAAATTTTATTGTTACCATGCCAAATTATATTAAATTGCTTATGAACATTCGTTTATTACTATCATTTCTATATTATAATAAATATACTCCCACTAAAAGAATAAAATACGGGGAGCATTCACAATAGGTAATTAAAATCTAAAATGATATTAGCTCATAATATTACCTACTGCCCGTAGTACCTACATATGTACATGCAGTTAGAAGAAAAACCCATAATGTCTACAATCTACATGTAAATTGCATGAAATATATTTAAAAATAATAGACATATAAGTCTTAAGGATTAATAAAAAATATCACTATGACATAAGTACATTTTCTGTGTAACATAAAATGTGTAACATAAAAAAAAAATTGTTATTCTATACACTTTGTTTATTTGCATATTATATTATTATTAGCTACCTTCGTCTGAATTATTAGAATTTATTAGAAATGATGTAATTTTCACTACTTTTATAATATTATTTTAAGTACAGTACAGTACTTTACTTTAAAAAAAGATAACAAGTTAATATTAGTCCCGCTGAGTTTCTTTCGCCAATTCTTCTCAGGTCTGAGGCTTTTTCTTTCCGAACTGGTAGTAGACTCATGACGTTTAATAAAAAATGTTATAATTTAATGCTGAATAAAATATTTAGAATTTTGAATTTTTGACATATAAAATATTATATTACATAGAAATCTGTTATAGATATTATTTTTAATTCATATATTCAGAAAAACTTATTGATCTAGGCATTTATTTCTTGTTTTATATTGTTTATCTTATTAACATATCATAAACATGAACAGCAGAGCTTTAAACAAATCCAACCAGAGAACTTGCAAAACAAAAACAAGATGAAACAAAAAAAATTACGACCAATATCCAGTAAAATACAAACTATAATCCCAAAACCCTGATACGAAACCGAAAAAACAAAGTCATCTATCAAACGTGGAACTATTGAACGGCATCGGCAGTGGAAATAAATCGCGCGTTTTGAAGGAAAAAAGCTTACAAAGAGCTGACCGTCATAAGGCGCTCTGTCAGAGTCATTCGCACTCGCCAACACGACAAAGAGTGGAGGCATGCTTTGTTTTTGTTGGTCAGCGGGCCTCGGACGGGCCGACAGCTTTGTGTGGATACGACTTATTAATCTATATACATATAATAAAATTCTAACCGCGTAGAATTTGTACATTAAATATTTTTTGGAAAATCTTATTGAAATAGTCATTATTATCTATACAGAGGCCAAATCTATAGTTTTTCCAATTTTTGTTCGTCTGTCTGTGACCGCATCATGAGAAAACCACTGGACAGATTTTGATGAAATTTGGTATGATGATAGCTGGTTATCCGAGTCAACGCACAAGTCTCGCAGTAAAAAGTATCCATATAGGATACTTTTTACTGCGAGAAAATATCTCATCTCTGAGTAATATATACTAAACGTTAAAACGTAACGTAAGCGGTGCGAGGGTGAGTCGCTAGTAAATACCTACATATATTATGTGTATAAACTTATTTCTTAGATTACATTTTATCAACGTACCTATCACGCGAATAGTCAATAGCAACCAGAAGTAACGATTACATCGTTGTGAATCGTCATCGATCATCATCTATTGACGCTACGACCATAGGTATATGTTTTTTTCCAAATGTAATTCAGTATTGAATATATTTTTGTTAATACTATTTTTCACTAAATAAGCCTTGTGGATTAAGCCATGTAGAAAAAATACCTTGCGGACACTTTTTCAGAGAATCTAGACTCTAAAGCGACACTTTATTATTTTTTCTGATTTAGAAGTAAGGTCAAGGTTTCTCGATACCATGATTTGTCTATGCTGGATTGCTATCGCTACTGAGCCCCCGATACCAATATGAAAGGTGGTTCAGGAGGAAGCCTGCAAGCCTGTAAGATGAACTTAGACGAAATTTAGAACAGATACGCTATGATCTGGAAAGACACTTAGTTACTGCTTAGCATCTAGGAATATAGTCGAGCGAAATTAGGGTAAAAATTGAGTTATTTATAAAATGAAAATGAGCTAGGCGTATCCACCCCCCCAACATGCGTTCACCTTGTCGTGGTGAGGGGGCTTCAGTAGTGTCCGGCAATACAGCCGGGCGCGAAGCCAAGAGACGCACAGGGAGGTGGCCCACTTCGGTGGGCGTTGGGAGACGGCCCTCTTCGGAGGGCGGTGTACCATGCAGGTTGCTCCTGCTACTTCTCTGATAGCAGAGTGGACCTTGGAGCAACCCCGTGGTTGTTGTGGTCTGCTTCGGTAGACCTGCCGCCGGGGCGTCGTAGTTGAATGCGTAAGCGATCTTGCGACGCCCCATTAAGACGGGGGAAGGTTTTGTTGGGTTTTAGTGGGCAGTACTGGCTTGGCCGGTGAGTCCCACACCTCGTGCGTAAATGCATTTCCCAACGTTAAAAAAAAGGGCTTATCCACACAACATCATAAAGTCATGACGTAGAGCGTGGCGTAGTTTCCGCACTTTTCCGCCCCCAACAGGTATTACTGCTAAGTGTGTAATAAAACAAATGCGAACTAAACCGAGGCTTACAACAATATTTTGAATATTATTCCAGCAATTAAGCGCTAGACGTGAGCTTTGTACGTGGGTTTTACTTTCGATTCAATTCACTGTTTGATTAGGAAAAGTGAAGCAAAGACGTAATGTCGACTTGTCGATCGTTCTACGTCCAATGTTATTAAAAATTTCATGGTAGAGTTCGCGGTTTAATGACCAGACCATATTTCGGCTCAAAATAGGAAATCTAGGTACTGTTTGTTTTTCTTTACGTGTAGAAAGAAGTATGTAAGTTTATCTTGATATGTGTTCGTCAATATATAATAATTTAATTTTTGGAATAATTTTGGTGATTTCTAAAAAAAAACATCATTATCAAAGTTATTATTAAAATAAGTTATATCTTTTTAAGTCGTTACGTATATAATAAATATCTTATATCTAAACTCTTTTGAAAAAGAGAAAGTGAAAAGCAACTAAGTCACAGATTATATTTAGCTAAATATTGTTGCACAGCATAAGTTAATAACTAGAGTAGAGATACTAAAAAATAATATTATAAGATTAGTACCTATTATATAACACAAAAAAGGGATTGGAAGCTTTATGACAGTGTAAGCTATAACTTTACACTCTATTTTGTGTATATATTTCAAAAACTTCTAATATAAGGCAATATAACCGAAATTGTTAAATACCTGTATATATAAAGCGTAGTCTATTGTATGGACTCTCAAAACCAAACACGAAAGATACATAAATAAACCAGACTCTACAAGAGTTGACTCTATGTAGTGCTAAGTTTAAGTAATAGATTGTGTAGGTTTACTTAGCACTTAGCTTCTAAGTAAGATGCTGATATATAGAGTGTGCGATGCGAGGCAGTAGGCGGGTGAGGCCCAATGGCGTATTCGCTACAGTTGCGAGCGCCGCCATTGGCCACCGGCGGGCGGGGCGACTCATTACTGTTGCGACACAAATTAACTCTTTAGGCCTGCGCACTTCAGACTTACTCTATTGTTACATAGAGCTTTTATATACTTCGTTGAGCTTTTTTTATTAAAGGATTTAGCGCTTATATGTTCTTATTAGAAATATTTGATCCGACATGTTATTTCATCTAAGCTTTTTTTGTGGTGGAGTAAAAATAATAATGGCATAAACGCAACTTTTTTTTTTATTATAGTGCAGACTACAGTATGTGGCAATTTTTTCGACATTATAGGTACTAGTAGATAATTTGATGTATTGAAATATTAACTAATTATAAGCGTCAAACCCAAGATGTACGCAAATGTAGTAAAAGTAAGATGCTACCACAGCATCAATCTGGGCATCAATTAACATCAAAGAATAGCTTTACTCTATATCTATTTATTGACGTAGCTTCAATGAAAGACTGCAGTGCTAGTGACTATTGTAGTTGTCATCTTAACGCTTCGCAGATCATTGTTTGCTTTATATATGAAATTCATTAGAAAGTACAATATGAAAGTGCTATTGTTATGAGCTCTCACTCAGCTCTTATAACAATGCGTCATAAAATTACGTCGTCATCCGTCTCTACATTCGCAGACACATGTAGGCTTTAGAAGTACAAGTATGATTAAAGACCTGTTTAATATGGATTTTCGATTAAAGGTGTACTGAAATAATTTAATTAGCAGTTCAGTAGTAATTAAAGTTACGAAACGTGAAAAGTATTATATTCATTGAAAAGAGGAATGTAGCCTTGTAATGAAATGGGTATTATGAGTATGTTACTATATATTATACTAGCGACTAACCTTCGCTTCGCTCGAGTTCGTCCCTAGCTTGATTCCCCATACAAATTTCATAACCATTTTCACTCCCTTAAGGGATGATTTCCGGGATCAAAAGTATTCTATGTCCTTTCCAGGATCTCAAACTATCTTCTTACCAAATTTCTTCTAAATCGGTTCAGTAGATCCAGAGAATACCCCCTACAACGTCACAAACTGACAATCTCACAAACTCACAAACTTTACCTCTTTATAATATTAAGTATAGATAATATATATCTTATATATATTGTTTTTGTTTTTCTTCTAGATATTCAATTGTATTGTTTTATCAATAGTCATTATTTATGTATATTGTGTTTGATTTTATATAGTGATTAATGTATTTAATTAATTGAATATATAATAAATAAATAAAATAATAAAAAAATAAAAATAAATAAGCTTTTTTTGCAGTTCAGAGTAGTAAAGCAACTTAACTTATTTTACTTACCATGTGCAAGAAATATAACTTATTTAGTCCTTAATTTTTCTTGGAATATTAAGTTTTTTTTATAGACATAATAACTAAATTTACAGTGGCATGAGGTTAACACAATAATACTACCCTATATTCTTCACAGATTGCACAGCTTTTTATACAAATACATTATCGAAACATTATTACATGATACACCGTGACAGCGCACGTGTGTTTCCATACCTACTTTGTATTTGAAATCCTATATGCACCTATATATTTATTTTACCTGTTTCTTCTTCGCTATCTTTAATATATTTTTATATCAAAGATATTTGCTGCAATTCTTACTGTTGATATTTCACTGAAAAAAAAATTATATCTTCGAATTAAAGCAGCCTACGTCACTCTCTTTCAACACTTAACTATTAATATAACGTCATAATTCTTGAGTAAAAGGAGAACAAACCAACAACCTAACAAATATAATTTCATTTAATAATATTAGTTTAGGTAAGAGTAACAACATTTATCTATACTATGTAATATTATAAAGAAGTAAAGTTTGTCAGTTTGTGAATTGTGAGTTTGTGAGTTCGTGACGTAGTAGGGGGTAATCTCTGGATCTACTAAACCGATTTAGATGCAATTTGGTAAGAAGATATTTAGAGACTCTGAAATGGACATAAGATAATTTTTATCCTGAAAATCATCCCTTAAGGAGGAAAAAATGGGGATGAAAGTTTGTTTGGGAAATCAACCTAAGGACCAACCCGAGCGAAGCGAGTGTGAGTCGCTAGTGTTTTATGAAAATATACATTTTCTTTTATTCCACATTTATTCAATCATCATCGCTTACAATCTTGATGTATGTGTAAAACTCTCATTCGCTGCTTATCCTACAAAAGGTAAAAGAATTTCTTATGATAAATAAAATACGTATTAAAACAAAGTAATACCAAACTCAAAGACGTACATATTACGGGTAGCGAGGGCGGGCGGGGCGGCGGGGGCGGGCGGGGAGGTAAGACACGGATGATATTCAAATTGCGAACATTTCATTTTAACGCTTTACCAAGATATTCACTCGCTCCCACGCTCTCTAGTGATGTGCGTGTATTTATTCATTGTCGATATCGATAAAGAAAAAATATTATCATTATATATTTTGCTTGAATTCCAAATATGCATTGCACTAATGTTTCGATCAGTGAGCTTCAGTTTGCTTCACGATTTTGAATTAATTTTGTTTTATGAAACTTTTATGTATGATATTTATTTGCTCAATGAAAGTATCGAAGAGTCGAAGTGTGATGATTTTAGAGAAATATAGCAGAACCTGCGACTTCGCTCGCGCTAATATTACAAAAAAAAACTTTGGCTTTGTTTTATAACACATAATGTATGGAAGTCTGCCCGATTTATTCACATTTATGATTACTGCTTCGCTCCCTTGGGTAGTAGCATATGATATATAACCTTGTTTAATAAACGGGTTATCTAATGCAAAAAATAACAAACAAACAAACTGCCTCTTTAAAATATTATTATAGATTAGGGACAAACTCTTTTGAACTTTTAGACAATAATGTTCAACTGGAATTGTATAATACGCATACTAATTCTCGACATTTGCGACTTGCGAGAATCTTATTCTAACGGAGGCAACGTAAAGTAATCTTACCGCTGTAGAAACGGTAGAGTTTATTATCTTTGTTGATATTTTAATTATCATCAAACTATTATTTGCCTGTGACTCCATTGCCAGCGTTGGTCAATTAGCAAGTAACCTATAATACTATATCTTTCTCATGACGTTTCAGAGTTTGACGCTAATTGCTGTGTCAGCGGTCGCGGGTTCGAGTAACGCTGAGGGCATTCATTTGTGTGATGAGCACGAATGTTTGTACTCCAGTCATGGATGTTCATATTTATATTACGACAATTTATATTTAATGTCATATACATAAACAGGTAAATTATTAAGTTGAGTATTTTGAAATAATTCGGCAACTTTTTTGTTTTTTCCTTTTTTTTTTGTAGTAAGTAATTATTTTGCCTTGCTCCTTTTCCTTTGCTGAGAATTGTAGGCAGCTAGGAGATTTTATCATACATTTATATCAAACTAATTCAACTTTAATAATTGTATTTAATTTATGTAATTGTACTGTTTTACAGCAATAAATATTTTTTTCTTAATGTTTATTTTAATTGTCTCTTGTCGATAAAAAAGTAACGACATTATATCTAAGTTGAGACGTTTGCGAAATGTGAACATTTCGCGAATTGGTCGTGGCTGCGGAATTCTCATTTGCGCCTCTACATACCCCCCTTCTTCCTCCTACCCCGCTCCCCTCCAGTACACCCCCTAACACCCTCACCTGTATCTGTTGACAGGGCTGCTTTAAGTTTTGGAATTTAAGATATTGTCTTGAAAGTTAAATCTTAAATATAGTTGACATAAGTCAGATGTGAGTACGAGTAGTGGCAGCCCAGTGGTAACGCGCTCTCTTGGGTAACTGAGTGAAGTAGGTTCGAATTCCGGGTCTCGCACCTCTGATATTTTCCTGTGCGAATCATTTCCAACATGATTACCACTTGTTATACGGTGAAAGAAAACATCTTGAGAAAACCTGCATGTCTGAGAGAATCTAGCAAGTTTTCGAAAGACATGTGACATATGAAGTCTGCCAACCCGTACTTGGCCTGCGTTGTGGACTATGGCTTGATCCTCCTCGTATTGGAGGGAGGTCCGTGCCAAGCAGTGGGACGTTAAAAAGGGCTGAATACATATATGAGTACTCCAAGCTACAGCTTATAGTGATGCGTCAGTTAAGTGACACGACAGTTGTCTAACAGTGATTACAATAGCGGAGATTGCACGTTCGATTATCGTACAGGATAATAGTTTGTTTTGATGGTGCAGGTGTCTTGGGGCTAGTTTAGATGAGTAAGTATTATACCCAGTGTTGAAGGAAAAGAGAAGAAAACCAGAAACTTACCTACACATTATATATAATGTACCTACATATCTAACTACGTACCTGTATATACTCTTCAATGTGAGCTAAATTACTTTCAGAAAACCTTTAAAAAGAAACTCATAAGTTGTAATCATACATATTCCTCTACTATTATGTATATGCATACCTCTACATAGGTACTAATAGGTATGTAAATTGGTATGTTTGTATATATTGTATTGTTTTTTACGATCCACCTAACAGTAAGTGGCTATTGTCGTTCATAGTCATCCGCAACAAGAGAAGTTACAAATGCGTTGCCGGCCTTTAAAAGACCTAAAGACACGACTCTTGAAGAGTCCCATATTATAGCGCTCATGGAAAACCCCAGAAGGAAGAACGTTCACAGTTTGCACGGCAGAATTGAATATCATGCACGTACGTATATTACTCCTTCACACATATACGCTATGACCTATGGTAATACACGAACAAAGCTAAGTACGACGCTAGTTGGAAACAAAATACTTTCCAACTTCGAGTCTATTAAAAAGAAATATCTTTATTAAAAATATTTGCAAGTATAATACGAAGGATAAAACGGTAAAATGCGAGCTGGGCTGGAGAAAAGAGGGTTCAGTACTACCACAGTAAGTAAAGTTTTGTAAAAGTTATTATAAATTTACCAAAATCTTCTACCTAACTTTCATCTCGCACTTACTAAGATATTCTGTATTGTCTATCTGTTACTGAATGAGGCTAAATTATTCTGCTTAATATCTATTACAATATTTGTTTTTTATATAAATATTAAAACACAAATTACTTTCATTGCATACATATTATTTTTCACTTATAAACCTGCTAAAAGTTATCTCTATCACAATAAATGAATAAGACACATTAAAAATTACCTAATAATTGTTTCCTAATCCTATAAAGCAGTTAATAATCATAGAGTCTTTATGAAATAAAGTTGCTTTGATAAAATATTACAATCCAAAAATACGAAACCACCAAACCTAATAACCGATCTCTACATAGAGTCCCACGTTTCACCCAATTATAATTCTTATAACAAACATTCAATATTAAAACCAGTCCTGTCTCGAGCACAATACGCGCAGATATTCAGTTATACATTAATAATTACTGCCCCCCCTCCACCCGCTCCCGCTCACCCACCACCCCCTCCCCCGCGCCCTCATCCCTCACTCTCATTGTAATTTAAATCGAATTCCCTTCGACAAGCAAATTGAAATATTTCAATTCGGTCGCACCTTCCGCCCCGGTGTCATATGATATTGATATTGATTAAGGAATTAACCGAGTTTGTGATGTGCGATATATATAGACGTACCTACTTCTATTTTTATATTTGGGGATGGCGTGGGTGTTCTTTATTATAATACAACTTACTCATAACTTGAAGAAGCTATGGGAAAGTTAATATTTAAAAAATGTATAATAATAACAATTGTCTATTCTTATAATAGAATAAATGTAGAGTTGGGCAGATATTTATCTAATGTCATTTAAACAGGACGATGAGAACGGAACAAGTAGTCCGGCTGCATGTGCACCGCGTCCTCGACGTGTCGCGATGAATTACGCAGATAGAGCAGAATGGCTAACAAAACGGTATCGCGCCGATCTCATTAGTACGAAATAAAACCCTCAAAACACCATATTGAAAGCATCGAAACTACAGACTGAACAATTAAACAAAACCTTTTAACAATAAACATTAAAAAAGTGAAAATCCCCGACGCGAATAACAAACGTAATTGTGTTTTTGTGCCTCATTCAATCGCTTTGTCCGAACAAAACTGCTTCTCAAAAAAGTCACCTTTATAAATTAAGTTTCAGCGTGTACCGTCCAATGGTAGGGCGGCGTAGAGTCGGGGCGGGGTCTGGCGAGAGCGCCATTGGCGTACGCCGTCCTCTCATCTGACAACATTTTATATAACCGGATGATACAACATATACAGTTATCACTACAGAGGGAGCGAGACAGCGATGTCGCATACTAGTGTTCTTGTATAGCAGAGTGTACAGTGTGTCCTTTCACTCGCGCGCTCTCTTTCCCACTGGCAACAGTCAGTTTTCTGCCGAAAGTGAAGCAACAGTGTATGAACCGCCGCGGGCCGGAGTGTTGCCTCGGACGTTGCGTGTACGATGAACATTGTTTAACGTGTGTTACAAGACTTTACAATTGATTACTATAAGTTTGGAAACGTAGACATGTCTCTGCCTAACGGTGTGGACGTGTCGCAACTAGTGCAGCACCCGGTGCTGGCTGCATTGCCGCCTTTCTTCCTTCGGGCCTCTGAGAGATATCAGGTAATAAGATGTTATTTTAACTTATTATTTTACTTTGATATATATTTGAACATTTTATGTATATAATTGACCGATAATTTCATTTGTTGTAATTACATTTAAATAATATAATAAAAAATAAGCTTTGATTATAAAAAAAATCGTAAAAACTGGCTTCAATGATAATTTATTAAAATAATTGATAAATAAAATAGAGGTAAGAGTAATATTTAAAATTTATTAGTAGAAAATAATATCTTAACTCATCAGTCTTTTTTTTTTACTTTTTGCCAACTCCCGTCGCAAAACAGCGTTGCTTTTTTTTCTCTTCTTTAAAGAAAATCAGACAATTTCCTTCTATGCCTTCTAAATTCTTATTAAGTTTATATTTTCCTTTAATTTTTTTTAATAAACCTTGTAAAATTATTACAATATAATATTTTTATTTTTTTTATATCAAAATATTTTATAAGCAGTTACTGAATATGCCTTACAAAATACACCTTTAAAGTTCAAATAAGAGTTTCCAGTGTCACTTCCTGTTATTACGGCATTATTACATTGTAATATTATTACTATGTTATTACCACTGTAATTATATTACAAAGCCCTAACAAAATTAAATTGACCTTAAGTTGATTTCGCCGTAATGTAACACTTTATTAAAGTGTAATGTTACATATTGTTACTTTATATGTCAGTAGATTAACAGTATCTGGTTGCGTTTGGATAATTATTGGTTTCTTTTTCAATTTTATTTTACTATTCGGCTTGAACGAAGAACGCAGATTATATTTTATACAATATAATATGTACAATTAATATATATACATTTTTATTTGTGTTAATGAAAGTAATTGTATTAATATATTGACTAAATAACTTAAATATAACTTTTAAGTCTTCAAATTTCAACCACGATATATAATTATATTCAAAATGACTCTACATTTTTTCTATTTTTTTTCATAATAAGTGAAAATATCACAGTGAACGTATAATTATGTGCAGTATAGTTTCATCGGCCGTCGCGTTATTTTAAAAGTGTATGCGCAATGATTTTTAATTTTTTTATTCGAATTCCTAAAAATCGCATCTTCTTTCTAGTAATGCATTCTATCAGAGACATTTTTAATATTTGTAATGCGGTCTTATATTATGTTATATTTATTATTATTTTTATTTGTTTATTTGCTATTCAAAGGAAACATACAGTGCAATAAATAATTAGATTATATAACATATAAAAGTAATCCTAAAACCAACCAAGTTTCCACAGATATCTAATACATAGTAAAAGCTTGCCACCACATTATGATATATATAAAAATTTCTGAATATGAGGATGTAAAAAAATTCGTAATATTTATAATATCTTATAAGTTATGTTGTTTATGAATTCACAAGTGGTTCTGAATATTAAAATCAAAATAGCTTACGTTAATTAAATGTATTCAAGATAGAGCCGCCGCTCCGTACTCTACTAATATTTTTATTTTATTTTGTATTCGGACTTTCGCATACAAAATATTAATTAACGGTCATGATAAAATATTTTATATAAAAGGAGAGTTTGAAATGTTAATTTATAATTAAAAAAATTAATGCATGTTTGATGCTAGTACACTAAATTGATTCGTTTAATTTGTAGGTATTAGTTTATAGACTGAACTAGATTTTTTGTAAAAAACTGAGAGCTAAATTGAATTCATTTTATGTAAGTTTTAGAAGATTGTGATAGATTTTTCATTCAAAATATTTTATTTAGTTTCCTTATAAAATCAATACTAATTAACGCTACTTTACTCGCGGAGTAGTCAAAAGGAGCCGAGAACAAAGTGATCACAACATCAAAAATCTCTACCATTATCAGTTTCTTCCAATGCATTATTACAATATTTATAATTAAATAAAGACATATTTCAGACGAGTGTAACTATAATTTACTTGTGTAAGAAATATATTAAAAGTAAAATTATTTTTAAATAAGATCATGTTCATGTAAATGTCCGCCTGTCTGTAAAGAAATCTTCTTCATTATCATTTTAGCTTTGTATTTGGTTTACAACTATCGCATTCCCTTCTTATTTTTCATGAAATAAAGACTTTTCCACCGCAACAATAAAGCATTTACTTTTAATATTTAGGCGTAATTATAAATAATACAATCTGTATTTGCGAAATTTTTTATTTAAGTCTCTTGAAAAAAATGAAAAAATCACAAAAATTACTAATGGATCGTTATTTTCTACCAAATTTAAAGACATGCAATTTGAGTGTTTTCTTATTTAGCGCATCGCAATTACCCCATCACAATCAACAGTATTTAATTCCGGGGAGAATCGAACCCGCAAACCATGACGAAGCAGTCACTATGACCATCCAATGACCGTCTGACTAAGTGACCAAAGTATCTATTTCCAATCCGGATATCGTAGGTTCGAGTCACGCTTTAAACATAAAGCTACTTTGTGAGAATCAGTGAAAGTGCAACATTATTTATTTATACTATTATACATTATTATATACCTAAGATTATATTAGTGTATATGTTTGTTATTACCTCCTGGACGGATGGTTTTACAAGCGTACATAAGTACACACATACGTTTTCTTATATAATAAAAAGAGTGTGGGTTAATTAACTATCCTTTCCTGGGTACAGAGAACCCCTAAATGCGCCCGATGTCGAAACCACGGCGTCGTGTCGGCTCTCAAGGGACACAAGCGCTACTGTCGCTGGCGGGACTGTGTATGTGCAAAGTGCACACTCATCGCTGAACGACAGAGGGTTATGGCTGCACAGGTTTGTTATGAGTTTTTGAGTTAGAGTATAATTGAGTTGAAATGAATTGATAGTGATTATTTAGTTTTAAAAATACTAAAAATTAAAATACGGCTCATAGCCAGTTTTCCTTCTTGGCATATTTTTATTTTTTTTATTGACTTTCAAATGTTTAACTGCAACATCTTATATGACCATGACTTCTCATAAAATGATGTTGAAATTAAAATGAGAAGGCACCGTAAATTTTTTTTTTAAATAATATGATAAATCTGAGAAAGTCAATCTTTGCATTATTTACTCAAATAAAAATCTCGAACAGGTTGCTCTCCGAAGACAGCAAGCGCAAGAAGAAAATGAGGCGCGGGAATTGAACCTGCTATACGCGCAGCCCTCCGCCCCGCATTTTCCGGACCTCCCTGAGGACGCGCCAGGTCAGTAATATTACTAAATAGTTTCTACCTGTGGCTTTGCCTGCGTGGAGAGTGTGTTGTTTCTTCTATTCCTACAGACTACTACAGACAGAATCCATTGATAAACATAAAACTAACTAAATTAACGTTTTCTTAAAATAGTATTAAATGTAAACTACTATATTGTGAGCAAACTTCAGCCACACCTCGCGCGCTTTTAGTTTCTAACACTTATATTAAGCAAAACATCAAGAATGATGGTCTCTCCCGTCATGCTGTAAAGCATTCGAAACGTCGGGGACCAAAAATCCAAATAAATTCGCGAAAAAATTCGAAAAGATTTATTTAAAATTTAAATGTTCGCGTAATTCTAAGAATTTAGATCGAATGGGATACTTAATTTAGTTAATATAAAAACTAAAATTATGCCTTGAACCAACACGAAATTTGTTAAAAGGAATCAAATTAGAAAGTTTTGTAAGTGCATATTTAAGAGTTCAAATATGCGTTTTCTAGCTTCATTTTCTAATGATAGATAATTTTTTCACATACTGAATTTTAAATCGATACAATTATCTACTTCACCTCGATTAAATACCGATTATTTTTATACCTACCCAAAATATGACCTAGGAAGATAATAAAAGTGCCACGAAGCTAATGTACCTATGTATAAACAAACAGTCTGGTAGTGTGTCGCTGTGTGAGTAGGGTAAGCACAATATTTTCGATCGGATTTTTAAATGAAACTAAATATTATATGGATTCTGGATAGCAGTGAGTCAAATTGGTTTTATATTTTTTTTCAAAATAGATAGTGTAAAGATATTGTAAAATTGTACGTCTACATTTATTATATTTTTTAATTAAAAAAAGAACTCGAAGTGAGTATTTGCTTTCTCATATTTGTCAAACAGCGTAGTATATGAAGTTATTCTTTGAATTTTATAAAAATACTAGGGACTTACCCTCACTTCGTTCGTGTGAATCCCTAGGTACGTACATATAGGGTTGATACAGTTAAGAGATCTTTTTAAGATAAATAATTCCGTAATACATTATTTTCATATAACTCTATTGGTTTACGCGGCTCACACCAATAAAACTCCTAATCGGCATGACTTTTTCCGACATCTTCAACTTTCATCGTCACATTTCTGCCAATTTACATAAACCTTAATGAATTTTAAACTTAAACCTTCCTAATGAATCACTTCATCTATTGGTGAAAACCGTATGAAAATCCGTTCGGGAGTTTTTAAGATTATCGCGTTCAGACAAACAGATATCAGACAGACACGGTGGGGGGATTTTATTTTATAATATGTATTCGTAGAGAAGACATACCATGTCTTGGCACAAAACTAACATGAGTAACAATATTACTATCGTAAGTATGTATCCATAAACACATCCTACTAAAATCGATTCATTCGCTTAATAAACACTCAGTTATCCTTATACAAAAAATAATATAAAAGAAAACTAACAATAAAAATCACTGAAATATACATCATATTAAAGCAACCAACAAAAGGAACAAAATCCAAATATTTAAAATAAAACAAAAACGGTAAAACAAAAGCACTAAAAAGTAAAAAATAACTGATTGGTAGTTTTCATTTACTATACATACCTAATCAAATATTTTCGAAATCGGTGCCAGCCCATACAAAGCAAAGCACACCGACTTCGAAAATATTTGATCAGATATGTATAGTAAATGAAAACTACCAATCAGTTATTTTTTACTTTTTAGTGCTTTTGTTTGAAGTCTGTTTTTATTTTTTTGTTAAAAAGATTTTATTTTTCCCTTTTTAGTGTAGACAGTAGTAGCAAAGTAAGAATTCTAACGTGTTAGGCTCGTCAAATCAAACAAAATAAGCCCAAACTCAAAGTATCTACTATTAGCCGTTGAAGAGTTCCACCTATCCACCTTCTTCAGATCAGGTCAACAATACCGAACCACTGTACTATCAACGGAAATAGAAACACTTGCAAAGTTTTAAGTCAATATAACAATTAGAAGTAGATTAAATTCATCATTAGCTATTTTTCCACCCTTAGGGGTGGTATTTTTTTTTAAATTTAAATGGGACCAATCTGGAAGTATACAATTTCAAACAACACAAAAATGGTCCAATCGGTTAATAAATGACGGAGTTCTGAGGTAACAAACATAAAAAAAATACAGTCGAATTGAGAACCTCCTCCTTTTTGAAGTCGGTTGAAAATAAACCATAGAGTATATACCTTTATTTAACGTCGTACCTTTTCACTAATAAGAGGGTGAGAGTCAATTACAGTATAAGAAGTGCGTCGCAACTCGCGCCAAGGCAATTAATCTGGTAAGTGTTGCCCTCGCGAGCTCTTCCACTGGAAAAACTGTTTATCGATTTACCAGATTTTATTACGTTAGGGGATGATTAAAAACGTTTACATTTTGAGTGTAAAGGCGAAATTCAATTGGAAATTTCATTTTAAATTGGCTGAAGTTTGGTTAAAATTGACTCTAGGTAATGAATAGAAATGTTTTATAATTCGTAGTACTTATTATTGTATAAATTATAATAAGATTGCCTCCCAGGAAACATTGTAAACAAAGCCAATGCGCCCCTGCCATATTTATAAATGAATCAATCAAAATATATTTTGTTTTTATATGCAGTTTTTCAATTTTACATTTTTTACATATAATTTAAATAACATAACTATTGTAAGTCCGTTATTACCACCGGCTCGAAAAGTGGAGGCGACAAACTGAACGTTTGCCCTTTAAAAACAATATTTGTCAAAAAAACCGTAAAACAACAAAAATACAAAAATCGTATTGATCCAACATTTCTGAATAATATAACTAATAGAACTAACACATTCATAGTGCATTAAGGTTGATAGAACAGTGTTTTACAAATGAATTACTATCATATGCATGTAGGTCACAGATTCAATCCTTTTGGGATACTAAAGCCAATTCTGTTTCTCATTAAATCTAGTTTATACGGTTAAGTCAAAGGGAATCAAATCCTTTATCTGTAGAATAGATAACACCAGTGAAACACAGCCACCATACCACACGAATATCCAACGACGTATACTCGTGTAGGTACATATATAATTAGAAACTTAATATTTTCAAAGTCCATTTCACTACTATTTTACGTATTCTATACGTACTGGTATTTTCGTAATTTCTCCACATTTATTCCCACTACTAAGTATGAGGTCATTCGTACGTGCAGAGTTTCCGCGTTGCGAGTATGAAATGTATCGCTTCTATGCGACACTTGGTAACGTGTCGACAGCGTACCGTTTATTTTTTATTTTCTTTTCACTATATTCTAAAGCGAATTTAGAGATCCGCAGACAGAAAGTTGAAGCATTAAATAAATAAATGAAGCAAAATTCTACATATTTACTATCTGATTGAATTTAAATTTGTTTACTATAGTGCTTTTATTATGTAGAATAATCTTTACTTAGTAGTTTATATTGTTATTTCAAAACTTAATACATCTTTAATTTTATTATATGCACTAGATATGGGCTAATCGTTGCCCTAGATCTAGATATGTACGAATAAAATAACATAATTTGATGGCACGTTTGGCTCAGTTTGTAGTGACCCTACTTGCAGTGCAAGAAGTCGCGGATTCGAGTCCCGCTGGGGGGCGTTCATTTTTGTGATGAGCACGAATGTTTTTATACTACAGAATTTCTTAAGGTCATAGAATTGTTGTTTTCTTTATAAAACTATTCACGCCTATTTTTGCATGCGGTATTCACCTTAAAAGGTAATGCATTTAGCAATAAGAACTTTGTAAAATAGCATAATTTTCTACTGTAATAATGTAATGACCACTGGTGAATCTTAATAAATAAATAAAATAAAATAAACAAAATAAAAGATGTTTATATTTATAGTATGTATGTATTTAAAGCTACATATGTGTAGTGTATCAACTATTTGGTATCCATAACGGAAGCCTCGTAGCTTACCATGGAACTAGATGTGTGTTAATGTTCCAACATATTATAAAAAATAAAGTAGTGACGACATCTCTATCATTCAAAGTATTGTTTGTATAAAATAGATTATATTACCTACTGTTTGTTTTTAAATAAACACTACACCCACGTACATACATATGAAGGTACAGTGAAATTTTAAGAGCCAAAATATTAAGGGTGAATGAAATTGGACAAAGTCAAAAGGCAAATATACGCGGTATAGGGCATAGTTATAAAACTGAAATATGAATGAGCAATGCGCCCTCGAGCAGTCACTTAGCAGGCGTTAATCAAATGTGTATACATGTACCTGTGCTCGTACGAAAAATATAAATCCTCGGTGTAGCTGTGACACTTTCTCGCGAATATTTCAACTAAAGTATACTAAAGTAGACTAAGGAATATTATAGATAGTGTTATAGGACTGAATCCAAACAACAATACAAGTGATAATTTGTATTCTGTGTGAGAAGTAAATAAACGTTAATAAATAATGTTATAATAAAGAAAAAAATATTAAATAAGCTCTCTCTCTCTCTCTCTATTTAAATATCTTTTGCAAGGAAACAAGAAATAACTAAAACTTTAAAATATAAAAGAATATACCTACCTAGTATTATTTTATTTTCAAAAATAGTGCATTAATTTATATATATATATATATATATATATAGTAGGTGCATACCTCACGATGACATCATTGCAAGATATTTATTACTAAGAAAAATTACCTCAAACGTAATCACAACCTCCCATATCAAGAATTTTTTTTCCAATAGCAAAACTTTCTCTACGCTTCACATCGCACAAGTCCTTGCATATTTCGCGTCAAAAGTAAGTAGTCTGGTGTTTTTTATACAGTTTCTAAACACCATGGCATTTAGTTAATTGCGCCGCTTTATTATACAAATGTTTTTAAATTCTTTCTCAAACATCAAAAGAATTTTTAATACTAACAAGTCATTCTGGACTCAAAGTTCTTGTATGCAAGTAATATTTTCCTTTTTAAAATGGAAAATGAAGGAAATTCGAAGGGTTATTAAATTATTTTATTTTGTTTGCGAGGATAGTGTTTGTGTTGCTTTAGCTCTTTGACTATTTGTTCTGGAATTCTTTTAGTTCAATTTATATGGTATTGTTAGAGTCATACAATTTTTGCTGATCGTTTTTTAGCTCGCCAAAACTCGACATATAATATTTATATTTTTATATCGAGCAGCTAACGTACATTTTTTAAAAGTGACATGAAATAATTATTTTTTATCTATACACTCATAAATAACTTCTACTAAAGCACAAAAATAATGGACAAAAACTACATTAAACATAGAGTCTATTTTGAAAAAAATATTTCGAAAGATAATTAATAATTATTATTTAAACAAATATAAGCAGATGTATTCACACGTATACTTTCGATATTTTGGTAATTAAATATTTCGATTTGCATATTTCTTTCCCTCTTTCAAAGTCATTTCTCCATTGGCTTTAATTTGAGCATATTCAAATATGTTTAATTTTTTATAGTCCTTTAATTTTCACTGCTTCATGTGACTTAATACTAAAAGTACTTTAATATATTCCAGACTATGAATGAACGTTATGTATATATTATATGAATTAAGATATTAATCTAGATAATAAAATAAAGGCAATAGTTAGTCAGTGGTAGCCTAGTGGTAACGCACTCGGTTGGGAAACCGAGTGAAGCTGGTTCAAATCTCGAGTCTCGCGTTTTTCAACATGATTACCATTTGTCTTACGGTGAAGGGTAACATCGTGAGGAAACTTGCATGTCTGAGAGAATCTAGCAAACTATCGAGGGACACGTGAAGTCCGCCCGCACTTAGCCAGCGTGGTGGACTATGGCCTGAATCTCCTCGTATTAAAATGAGGCCCGTGCCCAGCATTGGGACGTTAAAAAGGGCTGGACACAATAAAATAAAACTTATTACTTGCAACTTATGTCATAACGAGAATATACAGTCATGAAGAGTAGAATGGAATTGTTCTACAGTATTAATGTCTCATATAATATTAATGGTTACAGTGCGATATGAGAGTACTAAAGATGTAATGTGAGTGGGGTGCATTCCGGCCGCGTGCCGACCTCTACCCCGTTGGTAGAGAACGGGACAAGTCATAAGCGAATATAGAGAACAATATATAGAAAAACTCTTGGTTTGGATAATATTTTCTTAGATTTACGCGAATATTTGATATTTTAAATACAACTATCTTTTTTAGTGGATTTATTTAGATTTTTGGTTCCCAACGTTTCGAATGCTTTACAGCAATCATGGTTTTGGTGGGTTTCCTGAGTACTTACAGATACCTATCTGTTTTCGGAAATTACGATAGCAGTTCATAGTACTATTTAATTCTCAGCAGTTCTAGTTGCTTTCTTGTCTATGAACACTCTTATCTTTACTTTGATAAACGTTATGGACGAATATACTACAATACAAAATCTGGTTATCGCCAATACAAGTTGACTGTCTATAATCAATAACGATATCATATTTTGACCATGTAATTTAGCACGTGTAAATATTAACTTTATACACTTTCAGCGCAATTATAGAATGTCGTCACAGTGTTTAAAAATAGTCATAATTATTTATTTAATAAGGTATTTTAAACACATCACTATATCCTTTTTCATTTCTTAAAATCGTTAAATTTTCTCTTAATGGGTAAATAAAAACAAATTTTCCTCATACGAAACACTTTGTACCACACAGTGGATCGTCACGCGCTGCGTTTATTGCGGCTACAGTATTGACACCCTGCGACATTCCAACGCGACTCAACAATTCTATAATACTTCATTTATTCCTTGCAGAGACATTATTGTATAGAGACTATATATGAGAATGTCTTCTTATGAAAAAATTAGAAATATAATTGATTCTTTCGTTTTTGTACTAATTATCAACAAAATTGCTGTGATAATAATACTGACTGGCTTTAGATCGGATAGGGACTCAATATATTGAAAAAACGAGTGTCGCAGAAGTGAAAGTCAAAATTATTAATAATTAAAAAAAGTGTATTTATTGTATACCTATATTATATTTATATTTTATTGTATATATTATATTTATATTTTATAATAATTATTATTTATAAAAAATATATATTTATTACATTATATTTATATTTTGATTTGTTTTAATTTAATTCCGTTATCTGTACAGCGCCAAGGAAGTTTTACTTCTACCGCACATAAAGCTTACACGCACTTATTTTTTAATATTTTTTTTATTATACTTAAGAGATAGATTCAAACATTTTAGATTACGACATCAATTAGTATAGAAATCAACATTTAAAATATTCACAGTATCATAACTCAAACTCGTATACAGCTTCATAATTTATTTCCTCACTACTTTCATAAATAGGGACGTTATTACATTTACAAGCAATCGAGTCGAGTTAAATATTAATCGATGAAATATTAAAACTACATAGCATGTTATACTAGCGTGCAGCGCGGTGGAGTGGGGTCAGTTAGCGCTCTGATTGATTCTATGTAATTACAGCGGTCCGATCGATTACGCCCTTCGATTTTATACTAAGTGGTAGTGTTTGCCCTACCTTGTAATTTGTAATTTCATTTTGTGTGATGAAGCGTTTCGTTTTACACTACGTTACCTTTCTGTTTTATTTTATTTCTTTATATGTACATTGTACGTACATATGTAGTATGTACATGTATAAGTCTATAATAATAGATTTGTGCTATTTTGAGAGTGTTTTCTCATACTAAAGGCGTTTACTGGTCAAAAAGGATTTTAAAGTGTCTCAGAGAATGAAAAAATATAGAAAAATATGTATGGAAATTTACTGTTTCATTTACTTTTTACATATATGTATGTTCTTTGATATATATTTTTTGTTCATGATGTTCTAGAAAGTGAATGCAACAGTAGTAAATCGCTAGTTTATCAAAAATACGTAACTGTCACTTGCACGTAACGTTATGCAGGACTCATAGAACGAAACTGTTTGTATACCTTCTCAATCCCAATTATGGTCAAATTTTGACTATGGTCGCCATAACGTTGAATCTAATAGGTGTTTAGATTCAACATTATGGTATTTTAATGTACTGCAAGTGAACTAAATTAAAAATATAATATTTCGATTTCCCTTAGCCCTTAATCTTCTTTACAGTCCATCGTAAATTAATTCTGTTTTTCATTCAAACTATGATCTATGTATCTGTTAAGTAAAAAACTTTTACTATCGTCTGTTCAATCCTCAAAGTAATCATAAATTTAATAATGGTGGCGAAGGGTTTATACAAGACGTCTTACCTTAAAATGTATTTTACTATAATTTACATACATTTAATTTTTTAAATGTAGTAAAATGTTCGTTTGGAAAAATATATATAATAATAGCTTTATTTCTTTCCGCATTAATACGTATATAAAAATTGTATATTTTTGAAACGGCTTACCTCTGCTAATATTGCACCGTTCGCCACTGAATTGTATATTAACTTTGACGTGCTATCTCTTATTATACACTAATAGATAGACCTTTGCTAACAAACAAGCCAGAATAACAATACGAATAAATATATGAATAAATATCTCGATGGCGATGACATCGAGTCGAAAGCACAGACTGCGGCCAAAAACTGGGTATCCTAAACAAGGTTAAGCGATACTTCACGCCTGGACAGCTTCTCACTTTATACAAAGCTCAAGTCCGATCATGCATGGAGTGTTGCAGTCACTTTTGGGATGGCTCTGCAAAATACCAACTTGCCGCTCTTGACTCGGTGGAACGCAGAGCTAAAAAGCTAATCGGCGACGAAAAGCTTGTGAAAACTAAGCTTCACAGCTTAGCACACCGTCGCCAAGTTGCTTATCTGTCGGTTTTCTACAGACTGTACTTCGGGGAGTGTTCCCACGAGCTCCACAGTGTCATACCGCCATCGCCATTCTTCTATCGGAACACCAGACGTACTGCAGGATTCCATCCTTTCTTGGTTGACATTCCGACCACTCGCACTAAGCGCTATTAATCATCTTTTATAATGCGCACAGCCAAGAAATGGAATGCCCTGCCTGCGTCTGTTTTTCCTAGAGCGTACAACCTGAAACTTTTTAAGGTGCGTGTCAACAGGCTTCTCCTGGGCAAACTCGCTACATCATAGACCTTATCTATGCCTTCAAGCTAAGATGAAGGTTAAGAGTGAGCCTATTTTTAATTAAAAAATATATATATGGTTTAATATTGCAATAGGTAATATGTATACAATATCACGCGTTAGCGAAAGCTTTTCCCTTTTATGCAGAAATGAAATATTTTCCCATAGGTTTTATTATTTCAAATAATATAGAACATACTTTACATTAGGTGACATTTAAAAAATGTGACAGGCATGGAACTATAATAGAATATTATAATATAGAGGTTTTCAATTCAACTTTCTTGTCAATGACTTTAAAACGTGCCAGTTAAGCACAGATTACTTGGCCAATTTACAAATAAATTTCCACGTATATAGGTTTTAACACTGACATGATAGCAAAATATACGTTATATAAAACCTACATATGTATACCTTATATACAACCTACCTTTAAAATTAAATGGATAAAAACTTCAATGTTTTATTCTCTTTCGGTCTTATTCTTGCAAATATCGGTCACAGTTGTTGCTAAGGAAGGCAGATATTCAGTTACACTAGTGCCTAAATTTATATGTGTGTATGTATATATATATGAAAATAATATATATATATATATATATATATATATATATATATATATATATATATACATGAAAGGCATTTCTTTTATAAGTATTGTTTATATTATAATATTATATTATAAGATTTTTTTTATTAAGTGAAAGTGCTTACCTCTTCAATTTGAGAGAAATTATAAATGGAGATATCTCATATCTAGAATTACACAGACTATTTATGGATACAATGGGAGTGAAGCCGTGGAAAAAAGCTAGGTATTTATAAACTTAAGCTTTTCAGACAGAATATAAACGATAAAAATCATCTTACATGTAGTTCTTTAAGAACTTTCGTTGTAAGGTAGAGCATAGCTATAGCATAATTTGTATAACGTCTCTACCATCTACCGCTGCTACTAAAGCGACTCCTTTGACATCATTTCAAGGATATGTCAAAGAAATGTGAACAGGATGTACTGGATCTTCGTATCTGCTACCTCTTTCTTACATATGAGTTTTGCATTCGCGTCTCTTTCACAATTTCGATACCATTTATAACTCGAGTGGCACTTCTGCGTCTGTACTCTATGCAGTCTGTCTCGCTCTCACCTACGTCTCGCTACTATCTCCATCTCTCGTCCACTCGAGGTCAGGGATGCAACCTGAATTTTTATTGTATAAAACCTTTTCAACAGAACGGGTTCGAAGGGTTGCGCGCTTTTAAACTTTTACGTTTTTTCCCTCGTTTTTTTATAATGAAATATTTTTATTTCCATTTATGTTGCTTTCTATAGATCGTTTAAGCGAGCTTTAAACTGTGCTTCACGGAAACTCTTGGTTTTTATCTCTTTTACTTGTTTTTTTAATAATATTAGCTGAATTCTACAGCAGGAATCTGTACATATAAACTATCACTATACCCTATTTGTATATAAAAACATACTTGTCATCTTGACTTATTACTATTATAAAAATGAAGTCTTTAAACTGTGTCTAGATTATCATTTTTTTAAATATTAGCAATTCTAGATTAAAAAACTTTCCAAACTTTTTAAACGGTGTGTCTTTAGATTGTTCTTGTCTAGGTCATATTTTCATATTAATACTCAAATTAAAAAAAATACTACTAATATCTGTGAGAATCATCTATATTTATTGTTCCAAAAATCAAACTGACGACTACTGCTTATAAGTTTCATTTAGATAGACGAAATAATTATTGTATAAATAATTATTTATATGCCCTTCAAAGTTATTATTAAAAGATATTGCGGAATAAAAACTTTTTCTTCATCACTTACAAAACTTCAATGGCTGTCGAAATAAAATAACCTGCGCATTGATACTAACAAAAAATACAAAAAGCCTCTCCATATACAAGGAAAATATTGAATTACGTTCGAGAACTTCAAATAATGAGCCCTCAGTATAACAAGTTGTACTTTTAAAGGAAAACTCAGCCATTATACTGACCGACGATTATTGAAACCTTTTGCTAAAAAAACTCAATTGGTGTCCTGTTAGGTTTAACATCCCTGTTTACATCTTTGCCTTTTACCAATCAAAAAGAAACTCTATCTTATGGTAATACGATTTAAAATTACATTGACGATTGTGAATGATCTTTTAAGGACGGCTCTATTATATGATTTGGATCTCTATCTTACTTGTGTTAAGGTTTGTTTTGATCTGTCAGTGTATGAAGGGCCCTTGCACTCCAATTTCGGGGTAAGGTTAATGGTTGAGTAATCGACAGAGGCCGGAGGGCCCGCAGAGTGTGTTTGATATGTTGACGTTAAATTGCTCTGGATCGGCCGATAGATAATCCTTGTCTTCACAGGTAATCGACACTTGCTACTGGATTGATGTTGTGTTGAATGGAAGGAATATACTTCACTCTCAAACCTCATTTATCTATGTCTTCATTGTCTTTAATGGTAATGATAATACAAATAGGTTTTAGTTGAATTTTGTAATAGTGCAATACGTATATTTTTTTCATTTTCTGGTCGAAAAGTGTAATTTTATTTTCTTGCTAATAATATAAATGTGAAAGTTTAGATGTTTGAATAGATGTTTGTTAATCAATCATGCCAGAACGGCTGAAAGGATTCAGGGTCAAATGTAGCACACAGATTATTGTTTGGAATAGCACATAAGCTACTTTCTATCCCGAAAAAGTGTACGGTTCCCATGTGATAGATTTGTTTTTGTTTTTCTAGAGGCGAATTCGAGGGAAGTGAGAGTGAACCGCTAGTAGTACATATATCAAGATGATCCTCTCCATATTAATGTACGTTAAAAATTACTAAAAGAAAGTTACATAATATGAATATGAAGGTCGCTATTTTAAACATAATTTTTTATACATATACCAAGTATAAAAAGTGAAATGAAGCATCTCATTGTTCAATTGATTTATACCTACATATCCACAATAACGCGAATAAAAACTATCCCTCCCAGCCACTCTCATAATCTATCAAACAATGAAATCTATAGAGCTAATAAATATTATATTTTGATTGCTAAGTGTCTTCGTGTAACAAGTATTTATATATTATTACTTGGAACAAACAAAATTGTAATACCTTATATCTATACATAGTATATTACAAAGTCGCTCCCGCTGTTTGTACTGTTATACCCCTTCGCTGTATGGGTTATTGCTTATTTATGTTATAGCCCTACTAGCTATCATCATTTTGTACTCTATATATATGTCCTTTAATTTGTATTAAGTCAGTTCGAGAGTATCGTCGGTCGAGAGCACTAGCTCTTCATATCCCATATATATTGTATAAATAATTAATAAAGTTATTAAAGTGTTTTCAGTGATAAATAAATCTTTTTTTTAAAAAGGGTCTTATCCAGGGACCCATAACAATTGGTGGCAGCGGTGGGATAATAATAATCCCAGGGGGTAATAATAATCCCGGATACCCCAGGATTAACGAAAATTCTTGTGCCTTAAATAACCGCGAACTCTCGGCTCCGCGTAACTTCAAATAAGTGGGGAACCACCATAAGTGAAAAGTTGTGAAAATTTGTGAAAAGCTATAAAAAGCTGTGAAAAGTGTTAGTGAATATTCAGGTTGTCCACCAGAGAGTGAGACGCCTACGTCTACTGGCAGAGGACCTAGTACGTGTGCCGTGTTCGTCTCCCGTCCGGAACGACGCCAGGTTTTGAACCTGTGACCACTGAGCTGGCGGGCATACAAGGTCTGGCCTTATCTACAAGAATGCAGCTCGTCGCCACCCGCGTCGTGTTCGTGTTACTTGTGGCCCACACGTGAGTGATAGATAGTATTACAATCAAAACAATTATTGGAAGTTGCGCGTTAAAGACATTATAATATATTATTATGAATTTTCTATTTTAAACTCTTATAGTATAATTGTTATTCTGACGAATATTTTATTGAAACAAAAGTTATAATACTTTATGAATATTTTATACTGATTTATTATTTTTCTGATTGTTCTGTTTATTTTTACTGATTTTATATTTTTTAATATTTACAATATAATATTAATTTGTAACAAATTATCCAGATCAAGTATTTAAATAATATAAAAATGGCGAAAAAAGTTGATATCCCAATAGTTCCGCTTACTGACGGAGAAAAAGCGCCTTCACCCGCCGTGTCTAAAACGGAAAAGAAATATAATATAAATGAAATTGATTTAAATATTCTTTTAAAATTTATTAAGCCTTATGACGGATCTAGGGATACAATTAATTCTTTTCTAACGAATTGTAATAACGCATACGAACTTGCATCTGAATCACAAAAACATATATTATTTAAATACATTTTGAGTCAATTACAAGGCAAGGCTGAAATAGCAGCCTCAATAAAAGATTTTACATCCTATGACCAATTAAAAGATTTTCTAAAAACTCAGTTTAGTCAAAGGAAACATTATTCTCATTTAATAAGCGAATTACAGGAATGTAGACAAACATCTGTGGAAAATGTCACACAATTTTCTATTAAAATTGAATCTATCTTATCTCAACTTTTGACAGAGATTTCTATGAATCCTACTAAAAAATTAGAGATTCCAGGCAGAACAGCTGCTATGGAGGACCTAGCCCTCCACCATTTCTTGATGGGTCTCCACCCACGCATATCGAATATAGTTAGGTGTAGATCGCCTAAAAATTTAAATGAGGCCATTAGTTTAGCTATTTCTGAAGAAAAAATTCAGAAAACACTATATAAAAAGGCGGAAAATTTTGAAAAACCTAATAAAGTAGATAAATTTACAAATAGTAATAATTTTCATAGAAATAATTATTTTAATAATGTACCCAGGCAGGTTAATCAGTATAGGTCTTTTAACCCTTTGCAGTGTTATCCTAATAGTGCGCCTACCACATTTACCCCAAGACCTCCTCAAGGTCAAGGACAAGTTAGTCAATATAATCGACTTACTAATAACTCCAGGCCTCAATTTAGTAATAAAAATCCGAGTTACTCAAATAGACCTCGTATAAATTTTGTAGAGGATAATCCTTCTTACTATGAAGAAGAAGGGAGTTCATTCCCTTATGAGGAAACGGGCTCATACGTTGAGGATAAACCCAACGAGGACGACGACTATGACTGTCAACAGCCTACTTTAAACGAGTAGTTGTCCCGTCAACGTGTCGGACGCGACAAAATCTTAAAAATGGCACGAATAAGATTTATAAAATAACAAGTAATAATAGTAATAGATACTTACCCCATATTAAATTGCCAACTTCTGGCAGTTCTAGACCCTTGTCATTATTAATAGATACAGGTGCCTCAGTCTGCCTCATTAAAAGTTCAGCACTATCAAACACCTTAAAAGTGTACCCCAACAATATTTCTGTAAGAGGAATAAATTCGAAAGACGAACCTCCATTGAAAAGTTTAGGTTACGTAAACTTAAAATTAAAAATTGGTAATAACTATATATGTCATAAATTTCACGTTTTTGATGAATTACAGCTTCCATATGATGGTATTATTGGTACTGACCTTTTTATGACATATAATTGTCAAATTAATTACAATTCCAACAGCCTAGAAATAAATAACTATAAAACTTACCTTATGTTTAACGAACCTACCTATACAATAAAACCTAGATCTGAAACGGTTATAGAATGCACTGTTGTAAATCCTGAAATTCAAGAAGGATTAATATTAGATAAGAAAATTTCAGATAAAATACTTATTTCAAATTGCATGGTAAGAGTGAAACCTAACAATAGAGTTAACATTACTATATTAAATATTACAGAAGAACCTATCCAAGTAAATTCTAATCTACAACTCAAATTAGAGAAAATTCCAGCACAGAATGTAAAATTAGTAAACAATTGTCAAAATACAATAGAAAGAACTGAACAAGTTCTAGAATCTCTTAGAATATCTCATCTAAATTATGAAGAGAGTGAACAACTTCTAGATATTTGCTCTCAGTACTCTGATATTTTTCATTTACCCGATGACCAACTAACATATACAAATGCACTGAAACATCAAATTAAAACTAACTCCGATATTCCCATTAATACAAAATCATATAGGTTTCCACAGTGTCATAAAGAAGAAGTACACAAACAAATAAATAAGATGTTAGATCAGGATATAATTCAGCCATCCGTATCACCATGGTCTTCACCAATATGGGTTGTACCGAAAAAAATTGATGCCTCTGGCGAAAGAAAATGGCGTGTAGTAATAGACTACAGAAAACTTAACGATATAACCATAGGCGAATCTTACCCCATTCCCCAAATAAATGAAATTTTAGACCAATTAGGTAATAGTAAATATTTTTCTACTCTCGACTTAGCGTCAGGTTTTCACCAAATTCAAATAGCACCAGAAGATGCCGATAAGACAGCTTTCACCGTTCCAGAAGGACACTTCCAATTTAAGAGGATGCCATTTGGGCTAAAAAACGCTCCGGCTACCTTCCAAAGACTAATGAACACCGTATTATCTGGTCTCCAAGGATTACATTGCTATGTTTATTTGGATGACATTGTCATTTATTCCTATGATTTAAATTCACATATAGAGAAGTTACAGAAAGTATTCAATAGGCTACGTCAATTCAATTTAAAATTACAACCAGACAAATGCGAGTTTCTCCGTAAAGAAGTAAATTATCTAGGTCATATAATTACGGACAAAGGAGTTAGACCAAATCCTGACAAAGTTAAAGCCGTGAAAGAGTTTCCTACTCCAAAAACTCCAAAGGACGTAAAATCCTTTCTAGGACTTATTTCCTACTACCGCAGATTTATTCCAGACTTTTCCATGTTAGCTAAACCCCTAACTTCACTTTTAAAGAAGAACACCTCATTCACCTGGAATAATGAACAGCAACTTGCATTCGAAACCTTGAAAGGTAAATTACTAACAGCTCCTATACTCTCTTATCCAGATTTTACCAAACCTTTTGTTCTCACTTGTGATGCATCGAAGTACGCCATTTCAGCAATTCTATCTCAAGGAGAAATAGGAAAAGACCGTCCCCTTGCATTTGCATCCCGTACTCTTAATAAAGCTGAAACAAATTACAGCACTACAGAAAAAGAATGTCTAGCAATAGTTTTTGGTACTAAAATGTTTAGACCTTATCTTTATGGAAATACCTTCACCATTGTCACAGACCATAAACCTCTCCAATGGCTCTTTAACTGTAAGGATCCAGGATCCAGACTCGTAAGATGGAGACTGAAACTAGAAGAATATAATTACAATATAAAATATAAAAAAGGAAAAGTTAACTCTAATGCTGATGCTCTTTCAAGATACCCAGTGAACCCAGTTTCAGTTTATACAAACGAAATGAATCCAGAAGCGCCGCAAGTTTCTGAACAAGAAACTATAAATATAGATAGAGATCTAGAAGAACTGCTAATTTCTCCACCTTCTTTCCGATTAGATGAAATTCTCTCTGATACAGAAGAGCGACTTAACTTACCTTCTCCAGAACGAGAAAGATCTAACTTACCTTCTCCAGAACGAGAAAGATCTAACTTACCTTCTCCAGAACGAGAAAGATCTAACTTACCTTCTCCAGAACGAGAAAGATCTAACTTACCTTCTCCAGAACAAGAAAGAATTAATTTACCTTCTTCAGAACAAGTTGACTTACCTTCTCAAGAACCTGCTGGTTCTCCAACTGCAGAGCCTATTGCTTCACCTGCTGTTGAACCCATTGACTTACCAAGTCGAGAAATAAGCCCATCTACTGATGACTATTCAACATTTCTCAAAACAACATCTGAAAAAAATAGAAATTTTAATACACAAATTATAGAACATAACGAAAGTCTAATGAAATCTACTGTAAAAACTATAATAATTCCTACCTCAATAGACCTTGATGAATCTAATCCCTATATAGAAGAGATTTTAGGTAACCATGAAAATTCAAAAGAGATTGTAGAAGCAGAGAGACAGCTACATTCTTTCCAAATAATAGAATCAACCAATAAAACTTATCTTCTTCTTTTCACTAGAGTACATCATTTTGATGAGTCACGTTATGCTGAAATATTTAAAACTCTAGAAAACGCTAGAAATAGGTTATTAATATTTGAAAATATAAATGAAATAGCAATTTCAGATTTTAAAAATCCTTTTGAAAAACATTCATTTACTAAGATATATAATATGCTGATGTATCTTTTCCATAATACTAATATAAAAATAAATATATATCATAATAACATAGTTTATCCTTCACCTACTGAATTAAAAAAGATATTACGTGATAATCACGATATACCCATTGCAGGACATCTTGGTTCTGTCCGCATGTATAACAGAATAAAAGACATGTATTATTGGAAAGGAATGCGAAAAGATATAGAGACATATGTTAAAGCCTGTAAATCATGTCAAGAAAATAAAGCCTTAAGGAAAATAAACAGAGCACCTATGCAAATAACCAGTACTTCTACTGCTCCCTGGCAACGTCTTAGCTTAGATATAGTAGGACCACTTCCAGAATCTGGGACAGCTAAATTAAAATACATACTCACACTTCAAGATGATCTTACTAAATTTTCTGTAGCTTACCCAATTCGTAGTACAACTGCAGAAGAGACAAGCGAATGTCTTCTTCATTTTATTGCTATTTTCGGAATTCCCAAAATGATCCTTACCGATCAAGGAACAAATTTTACATCGGAACTTTTTAAAACAACTTGCAAATTTTTAAAAATTAAACAGTTATGGTCTTCGCCTTACCACCCACAAACGCAAGGAGCACTGGAAAGAAGTCACTCCACCCTGAAGGAATATCTGAAATCATATGTTAACGAAGGACAAACGGATTGGCCTCGTTACGTCTATACTGCAATGTTAGCTTATAATACCAGTGTGCATTGCACTACTCATTTTACACCCTATGAGCTAATGTTTGCTCACAAGCCCTTTATTCCAAATTCTATTTTCGAAGAATCACCTGGAGCAACCTATCCAGAATATGTGAAGATGCTACAAAACCGTTTTAAATATTCAAGAGAAAAGGCAATTCAAAACATACGAAATTCTAAAAACAATTCAAAAAACTATTATGACTCTCATAGTAAACCACAGCAATATAAAGTAGGTGATTATGTTTACCTGAAAAACCATTTAAGAATGCGGAAGGCCTTATCTCCTTTATGGAAAGGACCTTATAAAATCGTGAAAATTCTTGGTAACAATACGTTATCACTATTAATCAATAGACGACATGTTACTCACCATTATGACCAAGTAAAACTAGCTGATATATCTAGTAATAATATAAACTGATATAATTATTAATATAATAGTTTATGAAATTTCAAATTAATTAGATATAAGTTTTTGCAGTTAATTTACATTTACTTTTATATTTTTATTTTATTTTTATTATATTCAACTTAAGGGTTAAATAATTTTAGCATCGGATTAATTACGTAAATAAAAATAATTAACACGTTATAATATTTTCAGTGTATCCGCCCAACTGGATCAGGAATTCATCCAACGAATTTCCGCAAGCTCCGGCATTTATTTTGATTACTTAGGAAATGTAAAAATAATTGAAGGACAATTAAATGTTCTAATTCCGATAGATACATCTTTTATAAAACCACATATTGACAACATAAATTCAGTAATCGATACAGCTAGAAACAACTGTAACCAAATTCCAGATAGCGTAGAATGTTATAATATATTTGAACCATTAACATTTCGTTACAATGAAATTTTAAAACAATTTTCTGCTGTTTCTCATCTATTAGACACAAAAAATAAACGTAGTGCCTGGTTTGCTGGCATTGGTTCAGTAATGAAGCATATTTTCGGAACTCTAGACGAGGACGATGGTCTAGTTTTCAATAATGCAATAGAGTCTATACTAAAAAACCAGGAGAAAATGTCATCATTAATTAAGGAAAATATCTTAGTAACTAATTCTATAATTACACGTTTTAATGAAACAATTTTAAAAGTTCAATTGAATGAATGTCACTTAAATGAAGCAATTAATAAATTTTCTTCAGTAGTAGAAAATATATCTATTGCTACCGACAAAATTCAGTTACAGTTAAGTATAAACGAGTTATTTAGCAACCTTGAAATGTCCCTTCTTACCTTATCGTTTCAATTAGAGGATATTATAAATGCCATAATGTTCAGCAGTCTGAATAAACTGCACCCGGCAATAATGACACCGACACAGCTTCATAAGGAGCTAGTAGACTCTTTTCGATATTTACCACAAGGACTTGAACTACCAGTCCCTCTTGAAATTAATATGATGCATATTATTACGAATATTTCCAAAGTATCATCTTATTTTATGAAACCCCGACTAGTATTTGTATTGCAAATACCGCTAGTGTCTAATAAATTATATAAATTATATCATAATATACCTTTACCTACACCACATAATATTAAAAATCCTGAGTCCTTCAGTCTGATAATCCCTAGTGCTAAATATATCGCAATAACGATTGATAAAAATCATTATTTTGATCTGGACAGTTTGAATAATTGTTTAATTATAAGTCATGAGCATTTTATATGTGATGTTCCTAATGTATATGAAACTGATGCTAAGATTACTTGTGAAAGTGAATTATTATCAAAGGTTATTAATAAACTTCCTGACCAGTGTGAAACAAAATTTATATATGGTAAAGTTGATATTTGGAAAAACTTAAATAATAACAAATGGATATTTATTCAATCTGAAAGTAGTAAAATAGTAATAGAATGTCAAAAATTGAAAATACATCGTGAAAATATATTATTGGGAACAGGTATTTTGAGCCTACCCCAATCCTGCGTTGCCTATAATAAAAACACAGTACTGATGGGAAAAATTAATAAAAATATACATTCGGAAATAATTACCTTTGATTATATTATTAATGACACTTGTTGTAATAAATTTAAGTTAGATAAGGTTATGGACAGTGTGTCTCCTATTAATTTAGAAAAAATAGATTTAGATAGTTTAACAGTTCAAAAAGAATCATTGAAAAGGAAATTATTAGAAACTGAAATAGATACAGATATTCCTCATATAATTAAGTATGGGACACATTATTCTATGTTAACCATAATGATATTGGTTATTATTATTTTTGTCTTAGTTTATTTTATTAGTATTAAGATTATATACTATTATAAAAAATGTAATAAATCATTGGGCCTTAACATAGATTTAAAAGACGAGAATATTTCTGATAATAGTAACTTACAGGTAGAGGATCAACCCTCTTATCCATCAATCAGATGTAACATTTAAATTTTCATAAACTTCGGTTTAAAAAGGAAGTCCGAAGTTTATTTTAACGGGGGAGGTGTTATACCCCTTCGCTGTATGGGTTATTGCTTATTTATGTTATAGCCCTACTAGCTATCATCATTTTGTACTCTATATATATGTCCTTTAATTTGTATTAAGTCAGTTCGAGAGTATCGTCGGTCGAGAGCACTAGCTCTTCATATCCCATATATATTGTATAAATAATTAATAAAGTTATTAAAGTGTTTTCAGTGATAAATAAATCTTTTTTTTAAAAAGGGTCTTATCCAGGGACCCATAACAGTACGCATTAGATCTTTTAAACTACGCAACGGATTTGAACGCAGTTTTAGCAATAGATAGAGTGATTCAAGAGGAAGGTTTATATGTATAAATACATGCATATTATAATACAGACAAGCCGAGAAATTCAAAGATTTGTACTGTGCGCTTACATTGTCTACCCAGGAAAGAACCCGAAGCGAGGGCGAGTCGCTAGTTGTAAAATATACCGAAGTTGGTCGTTTGGACGTAATGATATCATCTCAAGGATATTTTAAAGTTAAGTGTTTTTTTTTTGACAAATCCTAATAAAAAAAAACTATTTCCTAACAAACTGTCATTAAATGAGAAATAATTAGCAGGAACTCGTGTCTAAAGTAAGCTTAGACAATCTGTTTATTTTTCTTTATATTTTAAAACTAATAACACAATCGATTATAAGTACATTACTGTGTTCAAGAGTTCCTTCTAGATAAAAATATGTAAAATTAAGTGAAATTGACTCTTATTTGGATGGCTAATTTGTTAAGTTGATGTTTAAAAGAGCAACTGTTTGTTTTTTGGGTCTTCTCTGTAGAACCACAGATCATATAATACTATACGTAGAACTTAATCCCGAGCCGGTCGTTCCTTCATGGACTACAATGAATTTCTTTAAATTAACTTCGTGAAAAAAGTTCTTGTAAAAGTCGAACAGTAATCTAAAATATTTGATTTGATTTATGTATACTTTAATTCACTAGGTTTATCGGTAAACAATACTCGTAACTTTTATTATATGCACATCTACGGTACCTTCGAATGATATGTCTTTATTCACCTACTTTTATAATTCTTAAAATGTAGGGCAATTTTTGATGTTCATATCGAACTACGTAAATGCGAAATTTTGTATGTATGTGCGTATATATATTTGTTACTGTATTACGCTAAAACGATTTGAATGAAATTTTGTTCAAATATACTCTATACTATCATCATCAATATATTCAGCCTGCTTTCGTCCTCTACTGGACATTGGCCTATTCTATGGCATTCTCCTCACGAGCTCTATACGCATCCACCCACTGTCAGCCACTTGGCATATATCGCTAGTATGAATGTACCTAAGATTTGCGAGATTATCATACTTGTGGTGTGTACACGCCCCACTAGCTGTGAAGCTAGTATCATTTTATGTCAATATTATTTTTAGCTAAATTTATTTGAATATATTATTCAATAACAGCTTTAGTCTCTTTTATTTGCGACGTTTGCAATGTGTATAACAATAAAAACATTTTAATAAATATTTTAATATATATTTCAATACAAAGTCTCTGTTGTTAGGGTGGTCTGGTAAGGGTTAGACGAAATGGATACGTAAACTAACATAAGTCTTTTGTTATGATTATGATCATGATACTTGTAATAGGGATCGGAAATAAAGTACGTCTTCTGCATTACACAGTACACACGTTTCATTACTTCTGTAATGCATAAGTTTCTTATGACGGTTGAAAAACACACGCTATATATACACAGTTCTGACTTAATTCAGTCACTGAACACAAATTTTCACCACTCGTTACACTTTCACTATGACTTCACTCCACTTTTTCACTTTTTCGTATTTTTTCTCATTCTTCACTTAGCTCCGAAATTCAACTGATCTCTCGACACACTGTCGGCCTTTTTATATGCATAAACAAATAACATTCTAGTATTCGAAAATGCGAAACTTTTCTAGTAATTTCGATTCCTTTCTGAAAAGTGTTTTTTACAATACTTTATTTCATTGCATTTTCATAAGTAGGTACTTATAAAATGTCTCACTTGAGAAGGCAAGCTCTGGTTCCCAATGCAGCTTTGCTTAAAAAGCAGCCATGAAGTGATATAATTTTGATATAATTGGAGGGAAAGTGACATAAGCTATTTTTTTCGCGGAAAGCACATTAAAAGCACATAGGCAATTTCAAAATACCTACTTCGTATTTTTTACATTATTGGTTTCAAACGATCAAACATTTATTATTCAATCGAGTCGACTCGCCATACAGCCGACTCAACTCTACAGCTTCCCCTCTCTGCATCCGCGTTTTTTTCCCTTTTTCATGAAATTGATACACGTAAGTTTTGATTTGTTCGGTTATACGATCCTCTTCTTAACTTTTATTAAATTTTCCGCGCCTCGTTTTTACTTTGATTAAATTCGGTGTCGGCTTCTCTATACGCTACATGACGGAAGACGGCTAAGTACCTAGTTTTACGAGTAACTGTTTGTTTCGTATCGCGTTACTTTTTATTATTGTATGTTTGGGTAGAAATATTAGATCTGCTTAAGGGTGAAGTTTTCTAAAGAACACAGTAAAATTGCTAAATGATTTTTGGAAAATGTTATAATAGGTAATTTTTTAAATGCTTGCCAATGTACGTATTTATCGAACTAGAAATATTAGAAATGCGAATGTTTGCATGTCTGTGTGTGTATGTGTGTTTCTCCTTCAAGCGACCTCTTTAAAATGACTGTATGGATTAAGCATGAAATTAAGCGCACTGAAGCATCATAGGTAGTCTAGAATAACTCATAATTAGGCACCTTGAGACACACCCGAATGAAACGAGGATTAGTCGCGGGATGGATATTAATTACAAAATGTCAATAATGAATACAACTAACTTCACAACCCTATCCCGAATTAGAAGCTCTTTCACAAAGAACCAGTATCAACAAATAATAACAATCATCTCTCATCTGCCGACCCCCGCCCGGCTGCGGGCGGCTGAGTGTAGTGCAGGGGAACCCCCTATTAGACAAAACCATGATTACTTTTACTCGAGCACTATTCATTCACAAAAAATAGAAAAATTAGCTTTAATTTGATTCAAAAAAATATTATTAGGCGATTGTGTTAGCTTTATTTAGAATTTTTAATAGTAGCTATCTGCTTTGGCTTCGATTAAAAAATTCCTACACTGTTAAATGCGGGAATGCTTAGAACTTTTAATTTTTATAGCATGTCTCATATGACGAGGGGGTACGAAAAATAGTACCGTACACTATAAAAATAGTACCATAATAATTATTTACTATAAGGGTGAATTTCCTAATGAATTCCATAAGATATTTCCAAAAAGCTGGTTCCGGATTGGCGAAAATATCCCTTAACATACACACCAAAACGTATCACAATTAGTTCTCTTTTTTAAATTAGTCAAAAATTCTTCATTTTCCTAATTTAAAAATGAAAATGTATATATAAATAGGCAAAGATAAAACAGTTCAGTAGGTACCTTTATCAACCTATTTTCTATGTTTTGTTTGGTAGCTATTGATGAGCTCTAGTGTTATCAATAAAAATATCCTTGGAAACAGTTGCTTTATATAGATAGGTAAATTCTATTAATATAATGTTTTTCTCAAAATTTCAATAATGATTATGGCTGAATTTCGACCTCACGGCGAACACTAGTTGATCTATACTCAAATATGCTTCAGCGTAAAAAAATAATAAGCACATTAACTTCTCTATTATAGAAGTTAATATAGCAAAAATATATGGACATTTCTCATATTGACCGGGTCATTGACGAAAACCTTTAAGTATTTGGAATAAAAATAAGTAAATTATAAATAAATAAATATGTTAAGACATTAACACACAACACCATCTAGTTCCACGGTAAGCTACGAGGCTTGTGTTATGGATAAAGAAATAAATAAAAAAATACAAATGTAAAACTTATTTAACCTACAATTTTAATGCTCCGGTGAAATTTAAAGCAATTGGTACAAACTGTTCAGTTGGTGAAGGGTCGATAAACGTCAGTGTCGCGCATTTCAACGAATTGTTGTGACAGGTTTAATGCGGAAAAGAATGGTTTATGAACATATTTGATCGATAGTAGTGCTACTAAAATTGGCTTTGGCATATTTCATAGTAATTTTATATATAATGACGTTTTTATTTAAATTATATGTTTCGGATTTTAGTCACGGTTTGTTTTAGTTGCCAGAATTTTAAAGAGTATATTATTACAATATACAGCCATATATGTATAGGAGAAGGACCGAATATAGAATACATAAACAAATTCTGAAAAAAACCAGTACAAAAGTTTTATTTTAATCAGTTTAATGCTTTACAATTAAATGCAGTAGTAATTACTCTTGAAAAGTAATAATGAAATCATCAAATAATAAACACTTTCCGTAATATTATTAACTAAAATAAATCAAACAAAAAATTGCTTCTCAAAAATGTGATCCTATTATGGAATACCCTATTCCATAATAGGATCACGTCTCGTTAATCAAAACAAAATAATAAAATCAACCCTGCAAGCAAAAATCACAAATAAAATTTGCATGTTCTGATCCGGACCACGCAACGTGACACCACTGTCTACAGGCAATGCACCGAATCCACTCTTCTCCCTTTTTGTCTTCACTGAAAAAAACAGAGCAATAAATGCACCCAGCGTCAGCATTTGGATCGTACAGTTGAGTAACTGCGGGCTTATCGTCACTATAATCATTAGATAAAGATGGTATTTCTATCAGAAGATGATTCAGACTTCAACACTGGTTTCTACATTCGTTTGTTTTCCTGACTTATATGTTGTTATATGAAAGACATGTGCAGCTCTCTTATAACCCATTGTTTGGGTTTTCACCGCTTCAATAGCAATTTCCATATTGGTTTTGTTTCAGGCTTTTCGGTTTTTTACTGGCGGATCCATGTTGATCATGAACATATTTGTAAAAGAGAGAAATAGTAATAAGTCACCACATTAAAAACTTACTTACGTTGAGATCCTAATATGGACTAGTATTCCATATTAGGAACTCGACGATATTCCATATTACGAACAATATGATGGCGAGAGGAAAAAAAATATAACTTTTTTTTTATTATTAAATATTCATAAAATAACAATACCATTTAAAAACTACATACTTCGATTAGATACTCACCAACTTATATCGAAATATTCATGTAAGAATAATAAGAGAACATATACGTAAAGCTTACGTAAATATCCAATGGATGTTTCGTCAACAGTGTCGCGCACTCTTACTCGCATTTAGTGCTGCTAAAAGCCACACTCCCTCTGGCCGTCGAACGCGGGTAGCGAAAGGGATACTATAACATACGTCTAGAATATTCGTGGCGCTTAGTTTTAGAAATATTATGGTGTTCCATATTAGGAACGTATTCCATAATTGGTACTTTTCCTATACATATTATATAGACCGATTGGTTTGTTTGAAACATTTAATTGAATTTGTAGCATTACATTAAAATTAATTTATTTATATTGTGATTGTAAATCAACATTATTTCAATATTTTGAAATATTACCCAAATAAAACAATGATGCTAATAAAAAAAAACTTAAAATATTAAATAAAAAATAAGCTCATTATCACTGTTTTTTTTTTAATTTATTATTGTAGTATAATAATATGATTGAATTGAATTGATATGAATGGTTATACTCTAGCTAAAACATCATGAACTCATATTTCTGGTAAATATGCCTATTAGCGTTGTTCTGGGCAAACCGAAACCACTGAGCATAAGTCGCTCAATGGCACAATAAAGCCGTGTACACACGACGCGGACTGCGCACCCGTCGCAGACAGTCGCAGTAAATCGCGGCCGTGGCTTCATGCCAGGGTTATTGTCTCATAGCTTTGTCCACGTTATTTATTGCTACAGTCTCAACATCCCTCAACGCGCCTATATTTGGCGTAACGCCGAGTGCATTTACATGTCGTTCTCCTATATCGCTGTTTTGTTAAGAATACCACGTTATGAATGATTTTTTCCATATTAGAAAGGTTTAGTATAGGTTAAATTCATAAAGAAATTATTAAAACGTATTTCTTTGGTATTTTGGAATCGAATTTGTTAGGATCAAGTTATACAACACACTTTATGCTACTAAAATTATATTTATTTAACCAATCTCTAAGAAGTTCGTGCTCAATTCATGTGCTTTACTTTTTTGTAAATTACACTATATTTTCGCCAAACAAAAATAAAAATAATATTATTTTGATTCTTTAGGTATAAAATTCGTGTACGGCATTTTAACCCTAACTTTATTTTCATGAGAAACCGATTATTAATTCAGTTTTTTTTAAATGGCATCAAAGAACCTTACAATATATATATATATATATATATATATATATATATATATATATATATATACAGAATATAGAATACATAAACAAATTCTGAAAAAAACCAGTACAAAAGTTTTATTTTAATCAGTTTAATGCTTTACAATTAAATGCAGTAGTAATTACTCTTGAAAAGTAATAATGAAATCATCAAATAATAAACACTTTCCGTAATATTATTAACTAAAATAAATCAAACAAAAAATTGCTTCTCAAAAATGTGATCCTATTATGGAATACCCTATTCCATAATAGGATCACGTCTCGTTAATCAAAACAAAATAATAAAATCAACCCTGCAAGCAAAAATCACAAATAAAATTTGCATGTTCTGATCCGGACCACGCAACGTGACACCACTGTCTACAGGCAATGCACCGAATCCACTCTTCTCCCTTTTTGTCTTCACTGAAAAAAACAGAGCAATAAATGCACCCAGCGTCAGCATTTGGATCGTACAGTTGAGTAACTGCGGGCTTATATTTAAACTTAAAATTAACAAATATTATAAATATATATTATATATATATATATATATATATATATATATATATATATTTATAATATTTGTTAATTTTAAGTTTAAATATTTTTGAAATCACTTTTGTAAAATAGTGGGTAGGCACTGTCTGTAACAAGTATGTGTTTGAGACGTCTGTAACCTTAGTCTCTCCCGTGACCATGATTGCTGTAAAACATTCTAAACGTCGAGAACCCAAAATCAAAATAAATCCGCGAAATAATCCGAAAAGATAGTTTTATTTAAAATGTTAAATATTCGCGTAAACCTAAGAAAGTATTTTTTTAAGATATCCTGATATTGTTATAAGAAGTTTTTTGGCATTAATGCATTAGAAACTGGTTAGTTAGATAAAGCTTATAAAAAAAGTTAAAACTAAAAACATACTGAGATTTTACATCTCTTGGTATTTATGGATGAGCATAAAAGTGTATAATTTATTGATAAACAACCACCCAGTTGATAATTAAGCAGAAAACTGTACATTTATTGAAATAAAACATGAAACAATATAGTCAAGGACGTTATGTTCACTTTAAAGTATGAATACTTGTATTTATAACATAATTTATGAATTAAAATTGAATATAATATGTAAAGGTGTACTTAAACATAATTAAAAGCCACTTAAATGTTAGTGTTAGTTCAGTGTTTTTCCAATAAATAACATTTCTAACCGCTCTCGGCCGCACGCTGGCCAGCGCAGTGCTACAGTAAACAATTCCCAACAGAAGTTAGTACGATTGGTTAGGCCTCAATAGAAAACTAGAAAATTTCAAATGAACTTTTTTCTCTATATGAATGGAAAAATGTTTTGAAAACTATAACAGATTTATGTATAGTATTTGTTTTTTTAGTTGATAAGGCCGTGGTAGTTCAGTGGTCACACGCTCACTTGGTAAATTAAGTGAAGCGTGTTCAAGACCCAGGTTTCGCATCTCTGATATGTGTGAATCATTTCAAATACGATTATTATTTGCCTTACTGTTATTAAGAACTCATTGAGAAAACGAGATTGTCTTAAAGAACAACAAGTTTTCGAAAAATGTTTAAAGTCCGTCCACTTGTTCAGGATTGCGGACTATATCTTGATACTCTTCGCATTTCGTAGGTCTGGGCCCAGCAGTGGGACGTTAATAAGACCTGAATAGTTGATAAAGAATTCAAGAACATACATAAATATAAGGAAATATTACGTGATATTGTATTTATTGAAATTCACTTTGGGGACTGGTTGGAGGAAGTTGGACTTTGAATTTTATTTACCTTGTACTTGCACTAAGTCCTTAATTTGATTTGAATGTTATAAATATAGTTAGTATACGTATATATAATATTCTTTATTGCACTTTAACGTATATAAATATTAAAAAAAACAGGTAGGTACATCCTGATACATTCGCTTTTGTAGTAAAATTTCTACGTACGTATATAATGTCGTGGAAAATTAAAAACAGCTTTCACCGACACGGAACGCAAACACACAATAAAACAACTGAGAACTCTTTATAATATTAATAAATATTACCGGAACCCCTAAAATTTTGACACGACAAAAAACAAACAAAAAGTGATTTTAGCGGAAACGAGCGAAACAGAAAGCTCAGAAAGCTCTTAATTAAGTTATAATAACTGAATGGGCGAGTTCGGGTTAATTAGCAGCCAGTTTGTTTGTTCGCTACAAACGACCGCGCGCTTGTGCGCCGTTTTGTATGTGAAATATTATTTTGTTTTAGCTTTTCGAGAATTAAATTTATTTTAAGCTTTAATTTTTGTATTATACTTCATGAAAATGGATATAATTAGATTTTTATTGTATTAATATTTCTGTAGTTTTATGCAAATTGTTGATACTAAAATTATAGATTTAGTTTTAAAAAAACATAAATGACAATATGAAGACTTTTTATCGAAAGGAAGAAATGAATGTTAATTTAATATTTCTACATTCTTAAATGTTGTAAGCACCAAAAATATAAACAATAAGAAAATGGACTACATACATTATAAATTGTAATTTTTATCACTAATAGAGCTTGATCTTGCTAAGCTTAGTTTAAATAAACAGTCCATTATATCAATATTTAGGTATATTTTTCCATTTGGAAAAAACAGAAGCCATACAGCCAAATATTCGGAGCAAGCCCAATTCCTTTGTAGGTCGTAAAACAAAAAATACATTTTCAAACTCCGAGCTCTAACAATAAAGAAAACAAAAACCACTTCCCACTCAAAGTTGACCGCTACCGCCGCGACGTAAAATTGTCTTTTTGCAGAACTCAGTCTTTTGGTCCACGCCAGCTCAAACATTTATAAGTCCATTTTTAATTTTAAAATACTGCTTTCCTGTATTTGCCAATTGAAATTGTTTAGATATAACTAAAAATAAACGAAATATTCACTTAATTTTGAAATTGCTTAAAAATTCGTATGGAAGATAATAAATTAAGTAATTTCCGTCCACAGTTTTATGTCAATCGAAATAATTCGTTTCTGTTGTTGTAATTATTAACAAAATTTACATTATTTTTAAGTATTAATACTATATTATATTATATAAAATATTAATATTTTTTAACTTCCTATGTTAATATTAATTTGAATCTAAATTAAAACAGGCGTATTGAGATCATAACATCGTTCATCCACATGTCAAATAGAAATGATCCTCATCTGACACACTTAACTGTCATAAACAAAGAACTATTAAATAATTTATTAAGACAAGTAATAAATAAAGCTCCCACAGCCAATAAACTAGTTATTAGTAACACAAAATCCAATAAACCGAATTTAATAAACATCGCAACCCTTAATTCGCTCGCCATTCTCGAGTGATTAGCGATACTGACAATGCCACCCTTCTGCCGGCCGATTGTTTGCGACACCTATTATTTACTACCGAAACCGTTCATAACTAATTTCAACCTTATAACTTTGAATTTAAGTTCAAATTTAACTATGTATTAGAGAATCATAGTACTTTGAATCGGCGGGTGGTAACAATAAAACCAATTGTAGGGCGACTCTATTATTTGGATGTGTATTGTAAATGAAATCTTATAATTGAGGGTTAAAGTTCAAATTAGTGTGAATAAATGCAATTTGGTAAGGAATTAGTATTCTATTGCAATGCAATCATACGGTGGCTTGCTCAGGGTTGTCTCATCATTATAGAAATTTGTTTTTTCACTAAAATATTGCAAAACTTTTATTGATCGTATGTATAAGCTTGTGACATTAAATTAATTTTGTTTTTATATAAGCAGTTAAAAATGGAGTATTACTAGCCCCACTTATTTAAATACTACGATACGATTACAATATTTGAACGCATTATTTTTTTTTGTAAATTATTCTATTTGTTGACTTTTTTAAAGGATAAGGATAAAGAAATGAAAGACTCCCAAAACTTCCAATAAAACATTCATGTAACTTATCTATTTATCAAAATAAACTATTTTATGCACCAAACAAAAAACATACTTCTGTTTTATGAAATAAGATTTTTCTAACAATTTAGTGACAACCCTGATTTTAAAGCAGTAAATTAAATTAGGCGACTGTATTTAATATACGACGGCACAGAGCGGTGAGCGAGAGTTATCTCCGCTTTTCTATTGAATCTATTGTCAATACATTCTACGTATAAATGTAGAGACATTCATAATTTTAACTGTAATGAAATAGCTAGAGTTCAAAGTGTAATTAATTTAGGGAGAACTTATTTGATTCATCGATACGTTATAAAAGAATTACTTTGTCAGCACTTACGATATTCTTTATCACAATATCAGTAATTTTATCTATTCTAATACGAAGATTCTATAATAATATTTTTATAATAAATAGTTTATTATAGGATACACTAGCCTAGCAACTCTCAATTCTCTCGGGTTTGTCCTTGGGTAAGTTTTATTTTTATAAATTTACTAGCAGAACCCGCAGCCTCGCTCGCGTTAAAACTACACAAAAAAATCTATATCTAAAAGGTATATAAAAAGCTATATATAATCTAAAACGGTAGGTTTCTTTTAGGTTAGGTATTTTACCTCCTTATAGGATTAAATTCGAAAAACACGTACATATTTATTTAATTGTATTGAGGAGCATTAATAACAAATTTCAAGTAATTCTGATCATAAATATTTTTTGGATTGTATTTAACGTGCTTTCCTATGGGAATGAGATAATTTCCCGCGGTAAAAAGTAGCCTTTGTCACTCCCTAGTTCTCTATCTCTATAAAAAAAATCACGCCAATCCGTCACTCTGTTTCGACGAAAGAAGGACAAACAAACAAATAAACACACTTTCACATTTATGATATTAGTATGGATATGGACATAAAGAAAGCGCCACCTTTTGGAAACTTTTGTTACTTACTATGTTCAAAATTTCTTCCAATCCCGGTTAGACGTAATCTGGAGTCTGATAGGCTACTGATATACCTAGGGACGCACGCACGGTAATATAATTAGCACAAGGGTTCAGTATCTAGTTCTGAATTTTTTTACAATAGTCGTGGTCACGGGAGAGACCCTTACTTAAATAATAATAATAATATTCTTTATTGTACACCAAAAATAAATATAAAATAGAAAAAACAACATAAAGAAAAGATGCACAGCAGGCGGCCTTATCGCTGGAAGCGATCTCTTCCAGGCAACCTTGAGGTGGAGGAGTAAGTGTTCATAAAAACGGTAGGCGGTGTACTTGCTTTGACACGTTTACATATATAAATACTTATAAATAAATAGATACATATACATATAAATGCATATATAGATACATACATACATACATACATACATACATACATACATACATACATACATATATACATACATACATACATACATACATACATACATACATACATACATACATACATACATACTTATATGCGTAAAATTTACACACACACATATAAAAAAGAAAAATCAATCAAATAATAAATAGGATTAGATACTAGAACATAATAGAGGAAATAATAATAACGATGATATTAGTGGAAAGGACTAAGGAGAAAGACTTAAAAAGACATATAATAATCTTTTAATAACTTTTTAAATTTATCTAAGCTTGTAGCAGATCTAATGCTTAAAGGAATAGAATTCCACAATCGAGTAGCTTTTACTGTAAAAGAATTTGTGTAAAAACTGGAAGAGTGAGTAGGAATTTTAAGAAGGAAATTCTGAGCAGAGCGAAGTGAAAGAGCATGGGAATCATCCAGAAACTCAAAACGCTCTTTCAGATAGATAGGAGTTGAAGGGTTAAACAGCACGCAGTAGAGAAGATGAAGAATATGAGTAATGTAATAAGCTTAGTTTAAATTTAAGCATTTCTTCTAGTAACATGGAAGTGTTTACAAAAACATAATTAAGTAGGTACGTAAAGTAAAACACTTATAAATTTAACGTTAAAAATGCGTAGAATTACAATATCTTATAGAAAAAAAATTGTATATAAAACTTTTAGATTACAAATGTTCTTTAATATTTTTTTAATCATGCGATAGAAGCTTTTTTTAACGTTTTCTAGGATCTTGTAACAAATATTATCCTACTCGAAAGTTAAAACTGCGACTTAACTTCATATTTAGCTGTATAAAGTATGGTCGCGAATTCAGCCGTAGAGTTTAGGGTCTTACAGAATAGCACTACCTTTGTAAGTACGAGTATATATATATATATTATGTAAACTCCACGAGTCATGGTTATTGTAAGTTACTCCTAAAGATGATCTCGGTATAAGGTTATATATAAATTGCATATACTACAAAACAAAATCGTATTATAAACATTCTCCAAGCATTAGAATGCCATAAGACATTATATTATCTAAAATATATTATTCAAGCCTTCAGCCTTCTAGACCTAATATTAAATACTAATATAATACTATTACAATGTACAATTAACTAATGTTCAGACTATATCGACCATTTGCCGCGTGCATATGAATTAAAAAATAAAATAAACACACGTACAATGAAGGACACAACTCTTAACATTATTCAAACCAGCTGTCTCTATAACTTACTTGCCCCAAGGACGCAATGAATAAACTATAACCGTCTCCCTCTAACCTTTTATTAAGATATAAATAAACTGTTGCCGTCTCACTCGTGTAATGAGATTCAAAATGGCCTGTAAGTATGTTTGTATGGAATAATAATGGCGTATTATTTTAATGAAATACTTTTGTGAGGGCGTAGCTTTTTATTTGAGCTTCGTTTTATGGGTTTTGTGTTTCATTATTTCTTTGTTCGTTTTGTACTTTTATTAAAAAGTAAAACATCATTACATACTTATATAGAGTTTATTTGTAAGCTAAGAGTGGGTACGGTCGGCTTTTTTAATATTTTAGCTAGTCATTTACTAGGAATAGTTTACATATTTCAAATACATATAGAAAATACTAGCAAACTCACCCTCGCTTCGGGTTCGTTCCTAGATCATCTACACACAAACAAATCTATCCCACGGGAACCGTACATTTTCCGGGATTAATAGTATCCTGTCTACTATTCCAGATTATAATCTATATCTGTGCTACTAAATTTCATCCAGATCCATACAGCTGTTCTGGCGTGAAAGAGTAACAAATATCCACCCATCCTCATCAATTTTCACATTTATAATATTAGTAGGTTATATAAAACAACAAATTATTTCAAGTCAGCTAACCTCCCGAGCACATATTGGTATGCTATAGGATAGCCATAACAATGACTAAATCGATTCACACTAACTTCTACATGTACATTATACGATCAAACTGTAATCGAATCATTTACTACCCCCCTTCCCCCCATCACTCCATACCTCACCCCCACCCCCCTCGTTTAAAAAACAATAACATAGACCATTAAATTCGCACACGTCACTGAGAACGCCCCGCACTCTAATTGCACGAACACAATGACTTGTACCAACGAAGTACAAAACTCAGAATATTGTAGAAATGCCATCGACACGACCTTATGGGATCTTGGTAATTGATGACGCTTTATTTTAATTAAGTTCGCGCTAAGTTTTTATGTCGTAGGTGTATTTTTTTTTCATATGATAGAATTGTGCGATTTTTAGGTTTGTTCATTGGATGGATTAATTCAGGGAATATTAAAAACATATAGTATTTTTTATTACGAAGAATTATGCCATTTTTTCGCTCTATATAAATAAATAAAACGTATGATTTGAGAACGACTGGGCCGATTTAGCTAATTGTTTTTTTTTTTTTGAAAATATTTGTCTTACTCGGAACAAGGTTAAAAGGAAAAACTGAAAAACTGTGTACAATTTTTTGAAATACTTTAAAGATGATAAAAACTTATTGCTTAGAATGATAATGCTTGGCGGGTCGGCTAGTTCTCTAATACATACAATTCAAGCGTTAATATTGATATTATTTTAAAGTAACGTCTAAAATCTTACTTATATTATGTACCTATTATAAATACATACGTCAACATGGTTTTAGACTTGTTCATCTTTCATACAGACACAAAAGCATTTTTTGAATATCCACAGTTTTTCAAGTATAGATTGATATCTCCATCTCTGTCTTAACTTAGTATGTATTACTCTGCTCTAAATGGTACTTAGAGGGTGAAGATTTTTTCTAATACAATCGTTATTTTTTGAAACCTGCCTTTTCTGCTCTATTCAATAATTATCTATGATAATACAATAAATATTTTTATAACATGAATGAAATTATCATCCCCATAAGTATTTTATACTACGAGTATAAGGATCGTTGGCCTTTGAAGGTTTTGCCTTTATACTCTCACAGCTCGCCCGTCCCAGTCGCGCGTAACTCGTGACAATATTGTTTTAGTGTTAGTACTCTGTTAATGTTGAAGTTGTGACCTTTGTTTTAAGCTTTAAGGCTTTGTTATTTTGAAGTCTCTTGAATTTTTATATAGTATTACAAATGTGAATGTAAGTTTGTTGTTTGTTGTATTACCTCTTGACTTTAAAATCCACCTTCAGAATTGAAGTTTTCATACGTACACTGAAATGAAATGAAACTTTATTCAAATAGACTTATTAAAAGCACTTTTGTATCGTCAATTTAATTAAAAGAGCGACAGTGTAGTCAGTCCGTGAGGAAGCTGCCACCGGCTCGGAAAGCAGTTCTGCTGAGAAGAGCCGGCGAGAAATTCGACAGTTGCTCTTTTAAATATCGAAGTTACATTGATAAACAAAATATTACAGATACCCCGCATATGAGTCAATATAATTAATTTAACACATTTCCATCAACAACAATTTGTAACATACTTACTAAATTATCAAAGACAAAATATCTGTAGAGTACGTGTTAACTAGCCAAAACGAAAAAAACTCCTAATAAAAACAAATAAAAAACTTTCATTCAAAATTATGTTTACTTAAGGATAAATGTAAATGTATTTATTTTTATGTGTAGTAATAATCTTATTGAAAGCTGCAACAATAAATCCAAATGGGCTGAAACTATATGAAGCCTTTGCCTATATTTTAACGTTATGTTAGATGGAAAATTTTTAGAAATAATAAATTTTCAAAACAACACAAAAGGTTCATATTACTTAGCATTTACACATTCATTCACGAGTCAAGTAGTGTGACTGTAAGACTCAGTCGTGCGCACTGAAGCTCTTTTATTTGTCGCATGCACTTCTATCCGCGACTGTATTTGTTCTCTTGTACGCTGTGTACTCAAGAAAATGAACTTTCGATGTATTTTTGTGGACTTTTAAAACAAAATGTTTCAAAGAATGCTTGACTTTGTCGTTTTTAAAAAAACACTATATCTTGTTCATATTTGGTTATTTAATTTAAAAATATCTTAGACAAAGAGCTTCTCACTTATTTATTCTACTAAATGTTGACTAATTTTTTGGACTAGATACACACATAAAAACATATGATTGAAAAATATATCTTTAATTTCATTATAAATATAATACGGGACTTAAACGCGTAAATTCGTTAATGGCTATGTAGCTCATTCCCGACGCAAGCATTTTAGCTGTCGCGGGTATATAGCCACTTACGAATACAAATTTATGTCCCGTACTCTAATTATTACATAATTATGGAACGCTAAAATTTAAAAATTGTATTTTTAACTTCATTTCTTTTGTCAACAGTTCACAAACGAGCACGAATCACAGAAGTATGTTCCAGTCCATCACCACCTGAAGTCCCACAGGAGACCACCCCCGCACAGACCCCGCCCCTCTCCACCCCACCACCTCGGTCGCCCTCTGACCATGAACTTAACGTAGAGGAAGAACTCGAGCATTCTGAACCTTCTCTTACACCAGAAAACCTGTCTATGAAGGAACAGAGACAGGATGAAGTTAAAAAGGAAGAAGATGAAAAGTGGGAAAATCCAAATTTCAAATTCCGACGCTCGAAACCTGAAGGTCCAATCGAGTCCGAAGATCCAGCCCCTTTCCAAAAATCACCAGTTGATGTGCTCATCAAAGTTTTCCCAAAACGCAGTCGTCAGGAAATTGACGCAATTCTTACAAGATGTAAGGGAGACGTCGTGGCTGCGATGGAGACCATGCTTAACGGCCCTGAGCAAACCTACAACTTGACTCCCGAGTCTTATATGCAAAATTATCAATCAAGATCTGCCTTTTCTCCATTGTCCAACCAAAGTTTCAAGTTTTCTCCTTCTAGAAGATTCTTGACTCCACCATACAGTGGTACCAGATACATGCCAACTGTCATAAGACCTCCTCCTGAATACTTATCATCATTTCTGCCACCGTCGGAGCTGATGTACGGCAGACAGCTCCAAGTTCCATCTCCTGGAACTTCTCCAACATCGGACAATACGAATACCGAGGGATTTTCAGATTAGTACTTAAAATACTGGACCGTGCTCTAAGGAGTTCGTGGCCATTTTCAATTGAACTGTGTTTAAAACTTCAATGTTTATATGCAAAGGCCTCTCAACTTGGTCGTTGATTGACGGAATAAAAGTAATATTGTCGGGTTATAAATAAGATTATTGTGCCCTAAATATTAATATAGAAACTATTTAATTATATATCTTACAGTGGTTTATTACAATAAAATTATTCAGTTTTATTTGAAGATATACATATATATTAGAATAATGGCTAGAATTAACATTCGATTGTGTATATTACTAATATTCTTGATAGTTAGCACCTTTATAGGTCATAACGTAGAAATGGATTTTATAAATCGATGTAAATAAATATAACTTAAATCATTTTGCGCGTATCCACTTCACGAGTAGGTCGAAAATGTCATGATAATATTTAGATGATAACTGAAAATAAGAACGATTTATATCAATTTTTAATGCTATCAACTTATTCTTATAAAAAAATTGAATGTTTTTGTCAAGTTATTCAAAAATAAATGATCTATCAATAAATATAAATTAACAAGCACTTTGTTCGAAGTCATTATTTACTTACTTTAGATTTAATTGTAAATATGTATAGTAACATAATGTAGAGTTCTGAAAATTAAGAATTTAAGTATAGTTCTCATAATGTCTCAGTCAAAGATGAATTCTAATGAATTCTATACAATATAGCACTATACATAAGAAGCTGACGTTGTTTTATATAATTAATAAATTAAAACTCTTTTTCTATTAACTGTTGGTTACTTATTCTTGAAACGAATATTTTGTGTTATATTTAAAGACCTAAAACATAAGACTATAAAGGTTATCATAAATTTTCGACATTTTGCACGTACATCCTAGGTTTGCATCGACCTATGGTTCAAATATTCCGTTTTTGCTTAGATCTAATTTGTGTTAAATCTAAATTTGATAAAAAACTAATAATAATTACCTATTTTATAGAATTCACTTACTTTTCCTTCATTAACCACAATACAAATGCAGGTAAAATAACAAGTAGTCTAGACATGAATAATTGTAAAATATGTGTTTCTTTAATGATGTACTTTAAAGAGCTAAGTCCGGCGTTAGACGCGCGTGTAAATACCGAGTACCTATTATACGTATTGAATAATAAAAGTCAAATCATTAGTAGTTAAAATTTATAGATAATATTTTGGATGTAAGTAAATAAATAATTCATCGAGTCTCTACATTCCTTATAGCTTAGTTAAGTGTAGAGTATGGGAGATTAGCTAGTTTTAAAAAAAAGAAACCTATTTGTCTTTATATAACATTATTATCAATGCATTAATGTATGGTGTCATCGTAAAATTTCATATAACAGGTTTCTTAAATATTATCTGATTTTAAAATGTAAGTATTTCTGTTTTAAAATGATTACCTATCTTTTTTATTTCTTGATAATATTTTTAATTGTAAATATATTTGGTTATTGCTGTACATACATACAATAGCCCACTACACCATTCTTCGTAATTTTTAATCTTTTATTTAAATAGTCGATAATGTGCATTGAACTTAAAGTAAACTTATGTAAAACGAAATAAATATTCAGCCCAAAGTCTTAAACTTGTATGTATATAACATTTTCTTATATTTTAAGGCTGTTAACATAGATTTTTCATCGATTGGTTGATATTTTTGTATTACCTTTTAAATAGAAAATCTTCCTTAAAATATTTTATTATATAAAAGATGGACATTTTAATAAACTTATCATACAATTAATTTATTTTCCTCAGTTTATTTCTGAAATAGCATCTTTTTAAAACTCAATTGATCGATTTAAAATCTGGAGAAGAACTTAAAGTTAGTGTTCAATAGCGCTAGTGTATGTAATGTTATACTAAAGTACATATTTAGAGAACGTGTAATCCGTAGCATAGCCGATTGTAAATGTACGAAGTATGAATAATAAATGAATCGATAACTTATAATGGTTTTATTGAAGCGGCTGTCACTTCACACCGTTGCCAATTAATTTCCATATACTTATTGTTAATGTAATAAAAAAAAAATAAGAAGATCGGATAAGTACGAGTCTGACTCGCATTCTGAGGGTTCATTAAACAATAAAATTATTGAATTAAATATTTAAGCATCTAAGTTATTCATATCATTAATGGCATGAAAAACCACTGAACAGGTTTTAATGAAATTCGGTATGATGATAGATGGATTTTCGGGTCAACATATATGATACTTTTTATTGGGGGAAAGTATCTCATCTCTGAGAAATCTATACTAAATGTTAAACGTAACTAAGGACGAACCCGAGTGGACCGAGGGAGTCGCTAGTAAATAATGAAGCCTTTTTTTTACATTTACACATAATAAATATTAAATATATAAGTAGAAAATATGTAGTAATTAAAAACATATTACCTAATAAAATCATTTAGTAAGAAGTCATATAAAGTCTGTTATTAATATATACTATTTCTTAGTTTAACAATATTAATACTTTAATATATAATAATAATGATGGAATCTATTGAAGCGAAAATGAAAACAATTGAAGCTAGTAGATCGGAATGCTTAAACTTGCAAGGGGCCGTGTCCGCACTTCAGAACGATATTAATAAAAAGGAGCAATGGGCGCGACGTTCAAACATTGAGATAATCGGTATACCAGAAGCGAAAAATGAGAATTTACTAAACATAATTAGTAAAATTGCCGGTGTTGCCAATGTTAAAAATTATGTTGCTACAGATATTGACTTTATCACTAGAGTCACTCCAAAGCATAACGATTCAAAAAAATCTAGACCTATTATAATTCGTTTCCTGTCTCGATATAAAAAGGACGACTTTCTGGCTAGATTGAGGGAAAAGAAGAATTTAAAGTGTTGTGATATCGGATATGTAGGTAATAGCAATCGCATTTACTTTAACGATCACCTTACTAGTTTCAATAAAATGATCCTCCGTAAGACTAAGGATCTAGCTCGTGAAAAGAAGTTTAAATATGTATGGGTTAAGAACTGTTCCATCATGGTGAGAAAAAACGACACTAGTCCTGTTCTGCACATTCAGTCCGAAAATGATTTTAAAAGAATAATATAAGTGTTAATAATGTATTTATTGATTTATTGCATTTTTATTTCTATGTGCATGTACAATTCTTGATAAAATTTCTTAATAAACCTATATTTTTATTTCGCAGTTTTAAGAGAGAGATGAATATTTTAATTAAACTATTTTTAGGTTTCTTTTTATCTATTTATTATTTGGAATTTTATAGATTTAATAAATATTTGTTAAAATTTTTAGTTAGTATTAATAATGTTTTTATGCACTGTTTTCAATGTATTAATATACCTATATTTTTATTTCGCAGTTTTAAGAAAGAGATGAATATTTTAATTAAACTATTATTAGGTTTCTTCTTATCCATTCATTATTTGAAATTTAATAGGTTTAATGAATATTTGTTACATTTTTTACTTAGCGGTAATAATGTTTTTATGTATTGTTTTCAATGTATTAACTGGATGAATGCAGGGTTCAAATATTTTAATCCACTTTTAATGAATTATTATTTTCTGTCGATAAATTGTTGTTTCTTATTTTTACACTTTATAATTCTTAGTAATGTTGTTATAGTATTATTATATTTCAATGGATTCTAAAATAATTTTATTTTACCAAAATGTACGTGGTCTGCGTTCTAAAACCTCTTCATTTTTTTCTAATATATTGAATGTAGATTACGATATTATTTGCTTAACAGAAACATGGTTGTTGCCTGGTATTTATGATTCTGAGCTCTTTGACTATAGATACTCCGTCTATCGATGCGATCGTGATTATGATTCTCGGAATGATAAACTAGGTGGTGGCGTTCTGATTGCCGTTCGAAATGGCTTAACTGTGAGAGAAGTAACCGTTCAACCCTCCACTAATACTTGCTCATCTGATGTTATTACTATTTGTATAGGCATTAAGTCAAACAACAATCTTACCAACTTTCGAATATATTGCGGTTACTTTCCCCAATGTGCGTTGCAACTTGATGATCAAATTAAATTTTATGAACAAGTATCCGAAGCAATCATTTTAAATCCTAAAGACACATTTTTATTAGTTGGAGATTTCAATATCCCGGCCGCTAATTGGTCTCAAGTTGATGATACTAACGTCACTAAACTGTTACACACACCCAGAGATTCAAATTCTCAAGTTAGCCTATTATCTACTTTTTTTTACGAATAAATAACTTAAACCAGTTTAACATTATACCTAACGGTAATAATCGATATTTGGATCTGGTGATTAGCAATTCTAACTGTATTAGTGTAAAACACTGTGAAATACCTTTAGTTAAAGAAGATTCACATCACCCCGCTCTAGAAGTTGAATTAAGCAATTTACTATCTAACTTTCTCACGAATGCTCCACGAGTTGTTAAACTTTTCCGTAAAGCGAATTATCATGAAATTAATAAAAGGTTGTTTGAAATTGATTGGCCGGAGTGTTTTAAGTCTTTAGATATAGAGCGTGCAGTTGAAGTATTTTACGAAATCATTAATCGTGTTATTGATTCTCTTGTTCCCACTAAAATTGTTCTTGTTAATAATAAATATCCCATTTGGTATACCTCTGCGTTAAAAAAAATTACTAAGGAAAAAATAAAAGTCCATAAAAAATGGAAAACTTATGAAAATTATAGTGACTATTGTACTTTTCGGATGCTGAGGAGGAGACAAAAAGTAGTTGATACCGAATGTTATAATAACTATCTGAAATACGCTGAAAACACAATTGCTAAGGACTCTAAATACTTTTGGACATTTGTAAAATCTAAAAAGCAAAGCGCTGACTTACCTGACATGTTTTACCTGGATAATTTTTCTACAGATAAGGGACAAGAGATTAGCGATCTTTTCAACAACTATTTTTATTCTTCTTTTGAGCAGACTCCCATTAAGTATACCCCAAATATTAAAGTAGACGTTCACCCTCGCTGTAATAGCATGGACCTTTCTTCTGTTAATATTTCAATGCTGACTGTTGATAAATACTTAAGATCATTAAACATAAACAAGGGCTGTGGTCCAGACGGTGTACCTGCTATATTCTTGAAGAGATGTAATGAGAGCCTTAGATTACCCTTATTTATTCTTTTTACTCTATCTTTACGGACGTGCACTATGCCTTCTCAATGGAAAAGGTCATATGTAGTACCTATCTTTAAAAGCGGTGATAAGCATGACATAAAAAATTACCGTCCTATTTCGAAACTAAGTTGTATCCCTAAGATGTTTGAAAAGATGGTTTATGATATAATGTTACCCGTTATTAGACCTTTAATTATTGAACAACAGCACGGTTTTATTGACAGAAAATCTACTGAAACGAATCTTTGCGAATTCACTGATTTTGTTACGTGTGCAATGGATAATGGATATCAGGTGGACGCCGTGTACACAGATTTTTCTAAGGCTTTTGATAAAATATCTCACCTTATTCTTCTAGAAAAGTTAAAATACATTGGTGTACACGGCGACCTTCTGCGTTGGATTGAGTCGTACCTTAGTAACCGTAGTCAAGCAGTAACTATAAAGGGTTACTGTTCATCTTTTATTCCAGTCCCGTCTGGGGTACCCCAAGGATCCCATCTAGGTCCCTTATTATTTAATGTATACTTAAATGATATTAACCTAGTTTTCAAGCACTCCAAATTTTTACTATACGCTGATGATAATAAAATATTTAAAATTATTAAAGGTATAAATGATTGTATTGATTTCCAGAATGATTTAGATCGGTTTAGTGATTATTGTTCCATGAATTCTTTGTTCTTGAACATTAAAAAGTGCAATGTTATTACTTTTACTAGAAAACGTTTAACTATTAATTACCAGTACAAATTAAATAAAGAAATTATTTCCAGAGCTAGTGTGGTTAAAGATCTTGGAGTTATAATCGACTCCAAGTTACTCTTTGATGAGCACGTCGCTTATATAGCTAACAAAGCTTATCGTATGCTGGGTTTTGTACTGAGGATATCCAAAGAGTTTAAGCAACCGTCAACACACATTCTTTTGTACAACACCTTCGTGAGATCTATCTTGGAGTATGCTTCTTCTGTTTGGAACCCTCAGTATAAGAATCATATTTGTAGAATCGAACGTATACATGATCGATTTATTAAGAACCTCCCAGTAAACATTTCTATTAATAATAAGAAAATTTCTATCCTTATGTCAGCAGTTGAACGACGTGCTCAACGAGATCAAGTCCTTTTATATAAGATCTTGAATAACGAAATCGATTCGCCGTATTTATTGTCTAAACTACAATTTAAATGTCCACGAAATATTAATCCCAGACAAAAATCCACTTTTTATGTCCCTGCTACCAGAACTAAATTTGCAAAAAATTCATTTATCAATAGAAGTTGTGATCAGTATAATAATCTTTTTATTAGTAATGACATATTTCATCTCTGTCTTAATAAATTTAAAATTAGTGTTATATACAATTTGATTAATGCAAGCTGTTATTGATTTTATTATTTTACATTATTAATTTAAAAATGTGTTATTTATTGAATTATATTCTAAGGATTTTATTGATTATTTGAAATTATTGATTGTATGGCATTTCTCTCTCTCTCTCTCTTTTAAATTTGTAAGTCTCTTTTTTAATTGTTATTTTTAATATTTTGCATCTGTATCCATGTCTTTGTTATAAGTGTTATTTTAACAACGGAAACTATTATTGGTTATTTATTATCAATTGTTTGTTATTCTATGTTTATCTTGTAACACCGTTTGTTTCCTTAATAAATAAATAAATAAAAAAAAAAATAAATAAATAATCTTATTAGACATGTACACATCAAACGAATGAAACTACGGCCTCAATTTTCTTAATATCCTTTATGACATGTAGGTACATATCTTCTATAATATAAAAGTGAATCGCTGAATGTGTTGGTAAGCGCAAATCTCAAGAGCAGCTGAACCGATTTCGCTAATTCTTTTTTTATAATATTCCTTGAAGTACGAGGATGGTTCTTACCGAGAGAAAATTTTTAAAAAATGCCTGAAAAAGTCTAAAAACAACACTTTTCTATACTCCCATACAAAAGATTCGTAATAATACTTAAAAGTCAATTTGAACTCTAGTACTATACCATAAGTGTTAGTGGAGAGGTTCCGAGAAGGAACAAAAAAAACAATTGACTGACGTTAGTATCGTATAAATATTAATGTCAATATTATTAACAAAAAAAAAATTTATATGGTTAACGCTGGCTAATAACTATTTATATCTATTTAAAACGTACCTAGCGACAAACCCGAGCGAAGCGAGGGTGAGCCGCTAGTACTGCATATATCTCTGTACTCCGGTTCGCCCCATTTATTTTCGTATAGGTACATGCAACGATCTGGCCAGCGCAGTCCGGTAAAGCGGCTTTTTAGCGCACTTTACTCTGGCTTAATTTCCAAATATTAAGATTTAAAAGTAAAACTTTTTTTAAATCAAAATAAAATATGATGATGTTCTCCTGACCGATTCCGGCCACGGCGGCCAATCTCATTGAGACTGCGCAGGAGATATTATAGTGCACAAGTGTACTCGCAGACACAACGTGCACTCTCTATTCTTATCACTCTCATACTCCGGTGGGACGACTGCTCGACACGACCAGTGAGAGTTAAGGCGCAGGACCGACGGCTTTACGTGCTCTCCGAGGCACGGGGGTGAAACACCGCCAACTTCCCAACTGCGGGCTGTTACTGAGGCTTACTATACAGAAGGACTCAATAACTATACTTGGCCCGACCCGGGATTCGAACCCAGGACCTCCGGGTGTGCAGCCGTACATGCTAGCCACTACACCACCGAGGCAGTATAGCCTATATTCATCAGGGCTAGTGTAGCTTTCTGATAGTGAAAGAACTTTTGGAATCGGTTCAGTAGTTTCAGAGTTTAACCCCTACATACAAACAAAGTTTACCTCTTTATTCTATGTATAAGTATTCTACTAATATTATAAATGCGAAAGTTTGTTTGTGCGTATAGATGTATGGATGTTTGTTACTCTTTCACGCAAAACTACTGATTGGATTTTAATGAACTTTACAATAATTTAAATAGCTCATACATCAGAATAACACATAGGCTATTTGTTATCCTGGAAAAATGTACAGTTCCCGTAGGATAGGTTTGATTTTGTTATTAGATAGATAATAAAACTTTATGCTGAGATGCTACCAATCAATTCTCAAGGTAAATCGCCATCTAATTTCGCCTATCTACTATAAAACCAGGTTTTCCTAGATTTACAGTTTAGTGACAGAATCAATATGATCTAGAACCACTTAGTTCTTATCTAACTCGTTCAAATGAGGTGAATCTGTCACGGCAGTGAGGGACAGAGAGACGTTACTCGCCACTTGCCGATAGACGCGCGGTGTCATTGTGGACGTGACATCGTGACATTGAGTTGACGTTGCTTAGCTATACAAGTGAGTTAGGCTGCGCTCGCACTATGCCTGATCTCTCTGAGATAATATGTGGATTGTGAAGATGATAATATTTTGGAGAATACTGAAAAAAATACATTTTAAGAAAGGTCTACTTGGCTTGAAGATGTCATGTTTAAGACAATATATTATTAATATTAATGATATACTGTCGCTTTGCTCGAAAATGTCCCTTAGGTACCTCGTAGTACCCTATGTGTTACTTCCACTTTATTTAAACCCGTCCAGCCGTTTCACTTACACTAATAATAAGTATTGTAATACTTAGACCAAATTACAGTTTTCAGCCATATCTATCGGACCTACGCTAGTGCTCGCCTCCATTCGTGACGTTAAGTGACGTGAAGTTGACGTCTCTGACTACCCACTATCCAGTCACGTTAAGGCTGTGATTGTAGAGCCCTACTACCTTCGTGTATTTTGTATGAAATTCATGATACAATAATATTTTAAAATAATAATAAATACCTATATACCACCACTTTTTTTATAATTTAATTTTTTTTAAATCTACTCAATTATTTTTATTTGGTTTATTTAGAATTATCTCCTTTTTAAGTCGGTTAAATCAGACATTCAAATATTATAGTATCACGTATGTGACACACCTGTACCGACATTATCTACTGATTTTATCTCTGTACACAGCAGTATAATAGGCTTGAGACAATAGCCCTGAACATCGCATACGCTATATGTACATGTAATGATTTAATGTCATAATAAATTAAATTAAATTATTATTACTATAATTCAATGCGTAAACAATTTATATAGTTTACAACACAATGAATATTTTTAAGTAAACCGCTTAACATGAAGAAATATCTTATTAGAATAAAATCCAACGTGAAAAAGAAAATGAAATGAGTAAAATTTTACTCATTTCATGTCATTATCTATAATAGTCGGAGATTTGCGTTCTATATACAAATTACAAACATAGATACAAAGGAAAATTTACATTTTTACATATACTAAAAACATTAATATGCAGTACTGTAACAATTGATAAAAGTAATGAATAAACGATATTAGAACAATTATAAAGAAAAGCATACGTAGTTTCATGGCCTTTGATCTCATCTGTGCAAATGACAACAATGAAACAACTCACTCGTCTACAGCTTAGCCAACCAAAGCATGCATCGCGAATTAAATCAAACTATTTTAAACTTTAAAATAAAATCAACCTTTAATAGTAAGCTTTAAAGTTTTTTTTTAATTTAACTATTTATATCACGCTATGATTTTTCGCTATAGGTACATACAACAAACCTTGCAATAGTAAGTTGTTAGGAAAAACAATTTGCACGAAAATAAAACTTATCTCTTTAATTAAAAGGACGATGTTTCTGTGAATTAAATAAAATATTAAAGCAGTACATTTTAAACTTTTCAAAAAGATTGTAAATCACTTAATCGCGTTTTGTATTAGCGCCACGCGCTGGTCACGTGACGCAAACAAGATGGCGGCCGTCCTTCATTTAAATGTGACCGCAGTAATTGTTTGCTGGTTTTCAAATAGCATTAACGGGTTAGGGTTTTTGATTTGTATTTTATAGAATAAATAAAATTTAACTCTTGTTTAATTTAAGTGTACAAGTTAAGCCGATCACAGCTTTGCAATTTAATTCAAACTAACATTCTTCCTTTTCAACCGACTTCAAAAAGGAGGAGGTTCTCAATTCGACAGTATTTTTTTATGTTTGTTACCTCAAAACTCCGTCATTTATTAACCGATTTGGACAATTTTTGTGTTGTTTGAAAGTATATACTTCCAGATTGGTCCCATTTAAATTTCAAAAAAAAAATACCACCCCTAAGGGTGGAAAAATAGCTAAAGATCAATTTAACCTACTTCTATTTGTCATATTAACTTTAAATTTGCAAGTGTTTCTATTTCCGTTGATAGTACAGTGGTTCGGTATTGTTGAACTGATCTGATGGTAAGGCCAAAAGGTGGATAGGTGGTACTCTTCAACGGCTAATAGTAGATACTTTGAGTTTGGGCTTATTTTGTTTGATTTGACAAGCCTAACACGTTGGAATTCTTACTTTGCTACTACTGTCTACACTAAAAAGGGAAAAATAAAAACTTTTTGACAAAAAAATAAAAACCGACTTCAAACAAAAGCACTAAAAAGTAAAAAATAACTGATTGGTAGTTTTCATTTACTATATATACCTAATCAAATATTTTCGAAGTCGGTGTGCTTTGGCTAAGTAATTAAAGCCTACCTATTAAATACATACCTAATCAAATATTTTTGAAATCGGTGCCAGCCCATACAAAGCAAAGCACACAGACTTCGAAAATATTTGATTAGGTATGTATAGTAAATGAAAACTACCAATCATTTATTTTTTACTTTTTAGTGCTTTTGTTTGAAGTCGGTTTTTATTTTTTTGTCAAAAAGTTTTTATAGAGGCAAATTAATAATATATTAAATTCAATTACTATTTTATTTTAATAACCCGTTCGTTCTAGTCGCAAAAAGCATACCGTGGGTTGGCAATCTAAGCCTCGCATGTCTTTAGCAACTTTTCCGAAATAGTTTTGTAGGTTGACACTAATAAAGCTTCGGGATATATCTTATGTTTCTACATGTTCTTATATTCAGTACTTTTGAAATAATGAGATCATCAGTATTGTCTGATTCTGTACGTGTGGAAGCGACCACGGGCTCGGACAGCAGTTCTGCTGAGAAGAGCCGGCGAGAAAGTCAACAGTTGCTCTTTTTTATAATCAAAAAAATATTTACATGTACATTAACATGTACACTCAACTATGTACTATAGTACATAAAAATAAAAAGAGTTAATCTTGTGATTCATATAATAGGTAGGTACTCACTTAAGTAGAAATACGTATTATTGTACAGTATGTTAGAGTTAATGTAAGCATCATTAGGGTGAAATGTCACAGCGTTTACAATAGAAACACGTACACGGTACAGTACAATAAAAAGTGTGTACATAATAATAATATGTATCTAACCATACACGTTAGCCGGCAGCAATTTCAAAATTCAACGAGGACGTTCTTGGGTATATTTTTTGAGTATGCTATGCGACTGCCAAAAACAGTGTTACGACTTTTAAAAACTTTATACCGCATTCTTAGAACATTATATGTGAATGTCTAGATGAATTAATAAAAACTTTTTAACAAAAAAATAAAAACCGACTTCAAACAAAAGCACTAAAAAGTAAAAAATAACTAATCAAACAAAATAAGCCCAAACTCAAAGTATCTACTATTAGCCGTTGAAGAGTTCCACCTATCCACCTTCTGGCCTTGCCATTAGATCAGGTCAACAACACCGAACCACTGTACTATCAACGGAAATAGAAATACTTGCAAAGTTTCAAGTCAATATGACAATTAGAAGTAGGTTAAATTCATCATTAGTTGTTTTTCCACCCTTAGGGGTGGTATTTTTTTTGAAATTTAAATGGGACCAATCTGGAAGTATACCCTTTCATACGACACAAAAATTGTCCAAATCGGTTAATAAATGACGGAGTTCTGAGGTAACAAACATAAAAAAAAAAAAAAAAAAAACATACAGTCGAATTGAGAACCTCCTCCTTTTTGAAGTCGGTTGAAAACACATTAATCCCTAGGGATGAAATAATATCTTTTTAAAGACAGATACTGTAATATGTATAGTTTCAAGTTAAAAATGATTTTTATAACAATTATCTAGTAGCAATAAGCAAAAGCTGTATCATGTACAGTATACAGTGTACATATAGTATAGGTGTATGTGTAGGAGACAGTCGGAGGTGGAGAGCAGTGGATATTCTCACAAAGGAACAAAGCGCGGGTGCGGGTTATTGAGCAACTTTATATATAATTCAAACTGAACACTCGCCAAACGGATTTTAGATTCTATACCCAGTTTGTTGGGATAGCTTTATGCTGAAGCAAACTATGTCATTCTTTTATTTTAATGTCTATTTATAATTTTATTTTTTTGGGATCGTTATACTTATGCTATTGTTTAATACCTCAACTTTTATAGGTTGCTACAGCGAACCTAATTACATATCACACCGTCTTTCGTTGTTTTACTCGTATAGATAATGATGATTTAAATATAAATTAATCCAGTCGAGAAATCGAACCTGCCACCTGCGGTGTAGCAGGCAGCACCAATCACATCTCCCACAGTGCCCAATTTTTGTGTTGTTTGAAAGTGTATACTTCCAGATTGGTCCCATTCAAATTAAAAAAAAATACCACCCCTAAGGGTGGAAAAATAGCTAATGATGAATTTAACCTACTTCTAATTGTCAAATTGACTTGAAACTTTGCAAATGTTTCTATTTCCGTTGATAGTACAGTGGTTCGGTATCGTTGACCTGATCTGATGGTAAGGCCAGAAGATGGATAGGTGGAACTCTTCAACGGCTAATACTTTGAGTTTGGGCTTATTTTGTTTAATTTGACAAGTCTAACACGTTAGAATTCTTACTTTGCTACTACTGTCTACACTAAAAATTGAAAAATAAAAACTTTTTAACAAAAAAATAAAAACCGACTTTAAACAAAAGCACTAAAAAGTAAAAAATAACTGATTGGTAGTTTTCATTTACTATACATACCTAATGAAATATTTTTGAAGTCGGTGTGCTTTGGCTAAGTAATTAAAGCCTACCTATTAAATACATACCTAATCAAATATTTTCGAAATCGGTGCCAGCCCATACAAAGCAAAGCACACCGACTTCGAAAATATTTGATTAGGTATGTATAGTAAATGAAAACTACCAATCAGTTATTTTTTACTTTTTAGTGCTTTTGTTTGAAGTCGGTTTTTATTTTTTTGTTAAAAAGTTTTTTGTTTCTTATTACATAAATAAGTGTCAGCAGAGTAGGTAATATGCCCTCGCTAACGTATATTGTTGTCCTTATACAATAGCGACGATAGTACAGTTCCTCTTTTCCACCCAAAGTCAAAAGAAGTGTTAGAAATAACTAAGTCGAACATACTATCTCCCAATTAAAAAAAAATATATATAAATTTAAATTTTTATTTTTGCTTTAAGACTGCATAAGACTGTCTTGAACGCTATAATTCAATACTTTCTAACTTAGCTACCACTATTACAATAAGTTCTAAAGTGAGATGGATGTACGATTTTTCTAAAGAATGATAGAGAAAGAAAATCCTTTGTGCTAAGTTTCAGGTTTCAGCGCAGAATTGTAAAATTTCAACGAAGTCATCGCTAATCGCTGGAAGTTTGAGTAAAAATAAAATTTAACGAAGAGCTATATATAATACAAAGTTGTACCATACTACAGATAAAACTGTAGAGTCGGATAACATTATTTGTGTAAATGTGCATTCATTACTGTGTAGCGCAGTGTTAGTGAATATACCTACTATTAAATGAAGTTCATGAGATTCGATTTCATTATTTTTATATTCATAATTTTTAACCATTTTCATATTATAAGATTTTCATTTATAACATTTACATATATAAGATTATTGGGATTTTCTCTTTATTTTTGACTCAAAATAAAGTTACAAAGTTAAAAACAGATTAAGAAAAAAAATTAAAGAATTAAATTATTTAAAAAAAAATTATGTTTATATGGGACCAATCGGAAGTCGTCCTCTGCTCCTACTTCTAGAAGTCAGTCAGAAAGTCATGTGCAACTCTGATTACAACATATCTCTTTATTATCTAATACAATTTTGTATCAAAATCATATTAAAAGCTTAAGCAGTAAAAAAACAAATAAAAATTTATTATCATGTAGGTACCTACATAGTCGGTATGGCTCAAAATGTCTACCTATTTGTGAAGCAAAAAGTATTTATTCATTACAGAACAATACATTCAATATCTAACCCTCAAACACGCATCGGGAAAAATTAATTAATCCATCATCACCGCTATAACGCGAAACAAAAATGGAGGAGCAAAATATACAAGCGCGAAGCTTAGCGCGCTCAATAATAAAAATAATTACTGCGAGTGTCACTGACATGCCGGCGGCTGGGTCAGTGTGGACGCGGCTTTACATGCTCGAACAGGATTTATTTGTGTATCCATATGACACTTTACGTTGCTAAGATATACGATAATATTAGCAAATTATCCTCGTTTCGCTGAGGTATGTTCGTAGCTGCTTAACAGTCTATGTTACTCCAATTCATGGTCTATATGTATACTAAATTTCATCCAAATCTGTTCAACGGTTTCTGCGTGAAGAAGCACAAACATACACACACACAAACTTTCACATTTATAATAGTAATCCGATGTAGATACAATGTAGTGATTGATAATATTTGATTTTCTTTTTCAATTAATTTTAGCGGAATGACATTAGGTCTCATTTAGTAGTCCTATAAGATCATTGAGCCTGCGATCTGTGACCGTAGCACTAATCAGATACATTCTCACATGTAAGCACTTTCACACAACGAAAATAATAATGTAATATTTTGATAAAAGAAGCCATTTCCATAATTACTGATGATTTCAAATATAAAATGTAGACGGTCGGCACAAGTATTGCGAATTAATCGAAACACAATCCACTGCGATCGATGGGCGCGACGCGAAGTGGGTCAGAGCGACCCGCGCATTACATAATAGGGTTACTTTACCGCTTGCAAATAATAACTCGTTTATTTCAAATGGAAATAGCAAGATGGTAAATAATTACGTTGTAAGTGTGCGTAATCTTCGTGGATTTGATTTTTTGTGACTTCTTAAATATTGTGTCTTACGAGGTTACTTACTATAGGTACATCTTTTGCTTTAGATTTGCCACTTTTTTCAGACCTTGATTGATATTAGATACATATATTATTTTAGTAACTTTTCATACAGTTTCTAGATTCTTTCTGCAAAATTTCACAAGGATCACATGGTGTACTGATTTTAACACATAGTCTATGTCAATCATGAATTTTCCATGTCAAGCCATAAGCACTGATATAATTCCTTTGCATGGTCGCATTTACAGTAAATACTGGTAAAATATACAATATTAATAGAATTTTTATATTTTATTCCACACACACATTTTAGTCGGAGCCTTCCTGTCCTGTGTTATCAAGAATGATAATTATGCATTCTTTAAGACTTTGTTTACGTCTGACATTCAAGTTTGAAAAGGTCTTTTGAGTTTCCGGGCGTATTTTTAAATTGCGTCAAACAATCCCGCTAAGACACACTTATTAGGCGGCTCATCTCGGTAAGGCCTCGGTAAAGCCTCGGGAGATATAGATATATAGGTTGCTCCTGGAAATTCTCTTGTAGCAGAGTAGGCTGTGAGAACAATCAATTTATTGTCGTCCGCCTTGGTAAGCCAGCCGTCGAAGCGTCGGCGGAGGTGGTTGAGTGCGTAAATGATCCTATGACGTCCCATTAAGGCGGGGTCCGTCCGTTGAGTTTTAGTGGGTAGTATGTACTAACATTTCACGCCGGGAAATCACCTGTTGAGTATAACTGTATAGCTGATAACAATAAAAAAGGGCTAACTAACCTTATAGAGCTAAGCTAACTACCGTCTTATAGCTACATTAAGTTTAAGGTAATTAAGTGTTTTTTCTTCTTTTATGAAAAAATTAAGATTTCTGTGTACTGATGTATAAATGCAATTGAAATTAAATATCTTTTATATATTACAGTTACTTGTAAACATAGTTTCTCTGAAAATAATATATTGGCTTCGATTAATACTTGAATTATTTTAGAGGTAAAACAAATATTATAGTATTTTTCTAGTAATACATATTCACAAACAAAAATGTTAAAAAAAAATATAAAATTACCTTATAAGGGAGTTTGGGTCATACGGTCCCCGTTTGCATTATAGGATTAACAGCATGGATCCTACATTTAAATCCAATGAAGCTAAAATTATACCCCCGGCACATATGACATAGTTTAAGTTTTTTTTATTTCTGAGTTAGGTAATATAATTTGAGAAGACATATTAGTTCTGACCAAGAAACGTAACAAATGCAGGATAGCAAAGAATATAACCTATTTTTTATAATCCTGAAAATGGATACATGATTTTGATCATATCACATCAAACTATCATAATTTTCACGTTTTTCACTTTATATTATGATAACTCAAACGCATTGCTAAAACAAACAATAATAATATTAGTTACTATATAATATTAAAATAAAGAAATAAAATAATACGCTACTGTTATTATAAAAAAGCACAAAAGCTCTTAGTTCAAAGCTGTAACCAGAAGGTTAATAGTTTGTCAATATACACAAAAACCTTAGTAAAAGTACAAAATATTATCACAAGTCCCATCCTTTTTTCATAAGAATAGTAAGATAGGCGTATTTGTTATATTTTAGAGTGACGAATTAAAGCCAACGTACAGCAGGTACCTATTGGGTTCTGAAGCCGTTTTAAGGACTTTTTTTAAGCAAAATTGTCAGACGTGTTTTGTTTTGTAGAAACAATATACGAATATAATAATACATAATTCAGAAATTTCCTTAAAATCCAATTACTGGGCACGAGCTTTTAACGAGGGAGATTAGACCGCAGTCCGCTATGCTGGCTAAGTGCGGGTTAGTAGACTTCATATATCTGACGACATGTTTGGCTCAGTTAGTAGTGACCATACTTGCTGTGCCAGCGGTCGCGGGTTCGAGTCCCGCTGAGGACATTCGTTTGTGTGGTGAGCACGAATGTTTGTACTCCAGTCATGGGTGTTTATATTTATAATATGTATGTATTAAATAAAACTATCTTTTCGGATTTTGTCGCGGATTTATTTGTATTTTTGTTTCCCGACGTTTCGAATGCTTTACAGCATCCATGGTCACGGGAGAGACGTCAGTCAGAAAAGATAGTTTTATTTAAAATGTCAAATATTCGCGTAAATCTAAGAAAGTATTAATATGTATGTATTTAAATGTTATATATGTGTAGTGTATCAACTATCTGGTATCCATAACACAAGCCCTGTAGCTTACCATGGAACTAGATGGCGCTGTGTGTTAATGTCCCAACATTTATTATTATTATTATCTTTTAAACACTAATTAGTTTTTCGAGGTATGGGCTCTCGATGTTGTCTTTCATCTTATTTGTAAGTAAATTTTTCATAAAAAATATCAAAGAATGGACCAGGAATGAGCCACTTTATTGGGAAACATAATTTCTACAATTTCATTGCTAATCAATTATGGTTACTACTCTTCTATATAACCTGATTTAAAGCATACAATTGAAAATATAATATTTTACGTATACATATTAAATAAAATAAACATACAGTCAATCTTACCCCGAAACCCTAAAAAGATCAAAACTATTCTCCCACGCAGAGGTACCCCGCAAGTGCTTTGTACAAGTGTTTTTGTTACAATCGCTGTTTGTTTGAATTACTGATCCTATTTTGATAAAGTCGAAGTAGATAAGCAATAATAGAGCTATCGATTACGTTCCCAAAGGATTGTCGCGGTTAAACTGCGGACAAAATGGTTTGATTTTAATCGCTTTCATGCACTTTTGGTTGCAATTGTTTGTTTTTTTGATAGCTTACACTAAAAGTATTATTTTCATAGAGTTACTTGATATGGTATTTTTTAACAGTTTTCTTGATATAGATATGAAAATAAATGAAAATGTCATATTATATTTTCTAAAAATAAGCTATCAAACAACTGTCATAAATGCAACATTTTTTAGGTGCTTTACGCTCAAAGGACTGGACAGATATGGATTAAATTTTGTACACAGATAGACCTAGATAACCTGGAATTTATCGTTATGGCACTTATAGCAATATAAATACATATGTAGTGTACGTATGTACATAGATATTTATTCCAATATCATACCTCCCTCGTGTCGAAACTTTGGTAAAATTAAGCGCGCGCCCACGAAAAATTCTGTACACCAGATACATATCGAAAAATACAAGATTACCTTGTACTAGGTACTAAATATAAAACTAGCAAATATTTTATGTACATTTAATGTATTTTCACACATGTATTACGTATGTACAATACAATATGAAGTACAATGTATCTATAGTTCTTTACAACAGAGCGAAGTCAGGGTTGAGCAGTTAGTGATATGAACAATGCACATATAATAAAAGTCAAAAGGTATCATATTAAGAACACTCAACGCTAACAGTTATAGAGACGGTAGAGTAAACGTTAAACAATTAGGTGCGTAAGAAGTAACTACAATGGCTCGAGCTCGACAGGCACTATAGTACACTGTACACTGTACAGTAATCGTTTCTCATTGAGCCCACAATAGAACAAAACGCCACACGAACTCATTCACTGAAGAGCAATTAGTACACACAATTGTTTTATTATATTTTATTATATCCTTTATATTGTAATAGACCCTTCATAATGGTTATATGATTATTTCTTTATATTAATTCTAACTTAAAAGTTAACAAATTGTAGAAATAAATGCATTTTTGTATGAGAAATATGTATAGCATAATGTGTAGGTAATGTTTGTAAGAAATACTTAGTAGGTACCTAGGTAGAGATTTATCAATTTATTAAATTGTCTTAGATCTAATTTATGTACATATACAAATATGTTTTTATGAAAAATTTCGATTTATAATCTGTTAAACTTTTTTTACTGAAAATTTAACGTGATTTCAAAAAGAATAATAAGTGTTTAAAAGGTATAATAATATTTATCGAATCGTTAATAAGTTTTAAAAAGTGAAAATTTCTCAATTATTTCAGTTCTAACTACTACTCTAATTATACTTTTATAAGGGAATACAAAATGAAACAACAGTGTACAAGAGTCATCTTGTCCGATCATCCGAAAAAGAGAAAGTTGGCTTTAATGCACAGACTTATATAGCAGTAGACAGAGATTATACAGATAATAAAAAACAATTTTACAGATACATAATAAGAACAATATTGTGGACATTATAGTTTGTGATTAACTTATTTTAACTTAGTTTGTAGCACCGGTTTCAAACATATGTCCCAATGTAAATAATATTTATGCCAAATCTATTATATAAGAACAATTACTAAGTAAATATAAAGCAAACGAATACAATACCTATATTAATAACACACTACAATACCACCCTAAGCAATTGTTATCCAATTATTCTCAAACATTGCGACTTTGACCCCTACAGAAAAATCATAAAGTATAGGCTCTACCATCGACCCCTATAGAGTCAAGTAATATTTTTTAATAGTTGTTTTAAAGTTTGATAAATGGTCGCATTGTTCCCACAGGGGCGGGGCGACGGTTGCGAGGTAGAGCCGTGTAATGTAATTATATTAATTAATTGAATTTTATCGATTGTTATTCGCTATATTTTAGACGGCATAGGTTTTTGTTTTTCAATTTGAATTTATATACACTTTTAGTACGTACTTCCATATACTAATATTTACATTCGTTTTCTAACTTCACACTGAACAGATTTCGATGAAATTGTGATTTAATTTTCATGTCACTTTCTCGAGAACGATTAGATTTCAAGGCAGTTTTTACTGAGCTGCAAATAAAAACTTTACATTTTTCATATGGTTTAAGCAAGTAGGTACAAGGATATATGTAAGTACCTATGTAGTTCGAGTTCCCCATTCTATACACTCTGATACAAATCATTGCGTCAAGTTATAGCTCAGGATAAATAAAACCCGACTAGAACCGCAGCCTGAAGCTTTTTACACATTATTTTATTCGCTTTCAATATATCTTCAAAAACATATAATCTGATTTTTGATGAATGTTGTAGTATAATAAATTTGCCGCGAAGAAAAATTCAATACAAAATAATTGTGTAGCGCGGATCTAAAACAATGCCAAGACACTGTATTGATCTCTATTTTAGCTAACATTAATACAATCGGCGTAAATAATAGCGTAATATGATATATCTTGAAAGAGCTAAGAAAGTGAACTCATTTCTATTAAGTAGGTACATTCACAAAAACGTAATAACACTCGGATGTCTGTATCCAACTTTCTCCAAAAAGTGTAATATACAAGGAGTCTCTCAATCTTTTCACTGTAATTGAACAATTTCCTCTCATTCCATTGATTGACCTTTTAACTATAAAAAGACTAAAGTTCCATCAAAACGGGTTCAAACAAAGATACTGTCATCCAATACTCCATCCCTCAGCTGGGCTCGAACCGCAATATTTAATTGTAAGGAAAAAAACACTTAAATCTCAATGAAACAACATAATAGCAGGTAAATTCTCTTTCATTGCCCACTTTCAAGAGTTTACGAATCGTATATTCTTGATATATTAAGGCTTATCACAAATGGGCATTTAATAGACACTAATATAATTATTTATTTTAAAGTTTATTTATATTTTTTTTTATTAAATTTATTTAGACATTAATCATAGAGTATGTAAATTAATAAATAACTTGTCCAGTTTTAATATATATTTTTATTAGATAACAAAGAATGGATTGGTGTGTCAATAAAGTTTCCAACGTACCTACTACATATTTATATATTACTAAAAAATGCAGAATATTCTTTATAACTATAAAAAAACATATTTTTAATAAATTATAGTAATACCTATATATTTATAAACATTATAATTTAGTGAGCTATCCTCACTTCATTTCGGCACGTCCCTAAATGCCTTACTAATATATAGCCTATGTTTTACTTCAAGTCACAGTCTATCACGATCATAAATTTTATCCATATCCAACCAGTCGTTTCAACGTAAAGGAATAACAAACGTATACACATATACAAATTCTAGTATAGTAACTTATAGATACGTATATATGTACGTTACAACGCGTCTCTCGAGTGTGCGCTGCCTAAGCCCGACAAGCCCTGCGGGTGTCAGCCAATACTGGTCGGTTGTTATTCGAAACCAATGAAGACATATCAATTACTCTTTGTGCCATTGTTAGCATTCGACATAAACCGAAATTATTATCCAGAGCTTACACAATGTTTGTTTTACGCCTTTATTGCTCGCATTCAGTACTATTTTTAACATTTTTTTAATATTTTTTGCGTGGGAGATGCTTTATATTGCTTTGTCTGTTATTGAAATAGTTTTTTCTTTAACCTTTTTAATGTTAGAAGGTTTGACATTTGACTGGCAATCTTGTGTTTTGATTTCAATACATTTGCGTACTCGGAAATTATAATGCAGATTCAAAGGGAATATTTAAATAGGTTTTTATGTTCTACTGCTCTCTTTGTTACTCAACTGCTACAGAAAATGTTAAGTATAGGTATTTATATCTTTTAAAGAAATAAGATCTAGCCTAAACTTGAGTTAACGTAGGTAGGTATGAAGTTTTATTGTGTACGTATTTGTAGATATATACCTTTTTAACGACCCAATTCTGGGCGTGGGTCTCCCTTTGATACGAGGGGGAGGTTTTTTTTTATTTTTTCCCAAAATGTACGAGCGACATGTGGATATCTTGGATATTTGTACTTAATTGAATACATTAATGGTGTTATCATACTTTTAATGCTTTGAAATAAAATACTAAACTTATTTAATATATTTGTATTTTTTTGTTTCAAACAATTAATTTATATTTAATTTAGTGGCTCATTTTACAGTTAAACTACGAGGGAGGAGTCGAGATTCAATCATAAATGAAAATCTTTTACCTTAACATTTTCTTAGATTTACGCGAATATTTGACATCTATATATATAAAAGAAAGTCGTGTTAGTTTCGCTTTTAAATAAAACTATCTTTTCGGATTATTTCGCGTATTTATTTAGATTTTTGGTTCCCGACGTTTCGAATGCTTTACAGCGCATATGGTCACGGAAGAGATTGAGGTGTTATATGTCTTAAAAGCATTATATAGTTGTTACAAACAGCCTACCCAAAAAAAAAAAAAAAACAATAAACTGTCTGTCGCGTGTGTGACCTATATAATTATGTATGTCCAGCACCTGTATATACAACGATACTATATATTTTTTACGATTAGCGATTATAATCAACCATTTTGCCTGCACTTGAAATTGAAAGAGTAAAAGGATGGAGAATTAAAAAGAGTGTCCGTTATTTCCATCACACAATAAATCTTACTATGAATCATATCGTTATAATACCTACTTAAATTCTTTACCATAAACATATTCAAGTATCTTTTTATATAAAGGTTTTGGTAACACAATAGTACCAACCTTGCCACTTAATTCGTAAAATACGTAGAATTGTATCGACATTTAAATCATAATATTTTGCGTAATTCAATTTATACAGCTCATTCATAAGAAAATCCTATAAACTCGATACTTAGCAACAATAAGGGTGTCCGCACAATTAGCGATTACACGCACCGTCGACTGCGGCTTTTGCGTTTTTTTCCACTTGCACTTTTAAATCTATAGTATAAGACGCTTAAAAATTACTCTCGCGTTACACATTTCGCACAATTTTTTCGAGTTACTGAATTATGCCCATAGAGAATTGGTAAAGCAGAAGAATAAGTATTTTTTTACTATTTAGTGTAAGTTATATTTATTTAACTGTTAGTATGGAATAAATAGACTACATATACATAATTATAATGAGTATTATCCTTTATTACTTGAGAAATGATTGATTGCCCACACAAACTTCCACCTCCTCTTTTAACTCTTTAAGAGATGATTGCCGGGATAAAAACTATCTTATGTTCTTCCCAGGTTCTCAAACTATCTCCATACCAAATTTCATCTAAATTGGTTCAGCGCATTAAGCGTGAAAAGGTAACAGACAGACAGAGTTACTTTCGCATTTATAATATTAGTATGGATTTGACGTCTAGTTAAATTGCCATAAGCTTAATTACTATTAGTTCTATCAACAGTTTTTATATTATTGATTCTATTGCTGCATATAAACATAACAAAAAACACAGTTGCGTAAAGTTAATAATTTGGTAAGTAACATACAACAGCGTCTGACTGAGGATGATAATGGAGAAAACGTCTCTTCCAAAATCAATTAATGAGATTAAGATTCTTGTGTTCAGCCCTTTTTAACGTCCCACTGCTGGCCACGGGTCTCCCCCTTCAATACGAGGGGGGATCAGGTCATAGTCCAAGTGCGGGTTGGCAGACTTCATATGTCTTTTGAAAACTTGCTAGGTTCTCTCAGACATGCAGGTTTCCTCACGATGTTTTCCTTCACCGTAAGGCAAGTGGTAATCATGTTGGAAATGATTTACACATGAAAATATCAAAATTGCAAAATTGCGAGACCCTGGATTTGAACTCGCTTCACTCGGTTTCTCACACGAGTGCGTTGCCACTGCTTAAGATTATTACATATTTAATATTTATATATGATAATGCATATATTTATGTTTATTGGTAAGCGTACATTCCTAAGCCACTACACCGGTTGTGATGTAACTTTGAAGAGTTGTTTTACGTTCAAGAAGATTTCTGCTATAAGACCACTAAAATACAAACAGATGACTGAGTTTTAATACTATACAAAATCCCGGGCAAGCTTGTGACAATATAATGTTATAATAGACTAAAAATTATTTACTTCACCGATTTTTCTTTTTGCTACACAGAGAGTATTATATATGATCAAACGAACTTCTCAAGTGAAGTTCGATCAATATAATATGAGTGGTTTCATTTGAAGATACAAATTAACAGGTAGTCCTTTGACCTACAAGGCAACACTCGCACGCTTTAAGAATTTTATATTTATTTATTTAGTATCGATTATTTTTAACTCGATTAAAAATCAATTATTCTACCTCCCCACTAGCCATACTACGTAGCCATGACAGTTCATTCTTTTAAAGAAACGATTTACTTTCACTCTTCTCGTATTCTACAAAACTGGGATATGGGCGGGTGGGAGATTTGTATCTTCAAATGAAACCACTCATATTATATTGATCGAACTTCACTTGAGAAGTTCGTTTGATCATATATAATATTTCGTGGTTTCATTTTCGATACAAATTAACAGGTAGATGTTTAGAGATTGAGTTTTGTCAGTATTTATCGTGGGTTTATCTGTACACGATAAATGAAATGCGAAGTAAGAGTGAAAAATCAATTTATTTATTTTATCATTTATGGTAATTATATTTAACCATTACAAAAACTTAATAATTTAAGTTATTTCAATACAATTGATTACCAAACGAAGATTAAGTTTATTCTGAATGATTACTATTGGCCGGAAAACAAACTAATTTTGCAAAATTTGACTCCTGTATGAGGGGTCTATGATAAAATTAGGCAAAAGTTTGGGATGACGCAGTCCAGCCAGCAGTTTTGCGGATTACGTCGACGCTGAGGCCGATCACGCGCGCAGCCGACGTGGCGGCGTGCCGGACGCTGTGCGCGCCGAACACCGCCACGTCGATACCGCTCGCGCACAACGTTTGTTTGATCCATCTGCTTATACGCCCATGTGCGGACGCTTCACAGTAATTAAGAGATGATCAGTACTCGAAGATCTTAAGTCTCGAGTCATAGACAAGTCAACAATCGCTGGGGCCGGACAAATCGAAAAAGTTCGCGGAAAAAGGGCAAAAACCAAACTGGCTGGTCTCGTTCTATCCCTGAAGTCTTCATATCTGATATTACAATCTCAACTCCATTCGTTTTTATTTTAATGTTATCTGTTTTAATTAAAGAAAACGTTTTGACTCTGTGTGCCGTACATAATGCCAGTAAAATAACTAGTTTTTTGGTTAGTTTTTCTAAACTTAATTGACCATTAGGAACCCAATCTGAAATATGACCTAACACTATTTGTGAGTCCCAAGTACTTGAGTATTTCGGCAATGACGGTCTCATTCTAAATATTCCTTTCATTAGCCTTTTGATACAATCATCTGAACTTAGATTATTGCCAAGGAATAATGATAAGGCTGAACGATGACTATTAAGCGTGCCATAGGACGCACCACTTTTAAACAATTCTGATAAAAAAGGTATAATATGGGCAACCGAGGTATCAAATACGTTGTAATCGTTATCGTGGCAGAATTTCTACCACAGCTTGTAACAAACCCCGTACTGCTGCAAGGTTTTATCCGACAGCGACCCAATAATTAAATTTAGGGCGATAGACGGCACGCTGCGGCAGGAAAACGCGCACTGGAGAGCACCACTGCACCCAGGGTAAGCGTCCGGTGGAGTGGGTTTTACTGTCTGAAATGTGAGAGTACTAAGTTTGGCCGAGGGTCTAAAATAACTATATCAGTAACTAATAAGTCCACTAATTGTGGGTACCAATCCTGTGCAGGCCACATCAGAAATAATAATAAGTATACCAGCTGTAGCTTAGCTTTATCTTGAGTAATATTTTGTGTGTAATTTAATATCAAAGCAAAAAGGGGGAAAAGTGTAAAAGAATTTCTCACTTCAGCTTATTGTGAATGGGAATATGAACTTTAATGAATATTATTATTCTTGATTAATTTCAATTTAAACATAATGTTGCTTTGAATAATTACAATTTTATTTCCTTTATGTTTAGAAATATAATAATGGCAACACTAAATAACATTACCAATTATTTAAATTTTCTAAAAATAATAATTTAATAATAATAATAGCCAAAATGGAATAAATAATATTCCATACTTAACTATAAAACTCATTAATATTTTAAAAATGTTTAAATTAAGATTAACAAATATTGTAAGGAACAATGCCAATTTTGAATTTTTTGAATTCATTTTTGTTAATTTATGGGTAGGCTGCCTGTAAAAACTATATAATGCCTTTGAGACATCTTAAACCTTAGTCTCTCCCGTTACCATGATTGTTCTACAGCATTCAAAACGTCGGAAACCAAAAATCAAAATAAGTTCGGGAAAAAATCCGAAAAAATAGTTTTACGTTTAACTTCAAATGTACCATGTTGTTTTAACAATATGTATTTTTGTCGTTCTAATATTTTTGTAACAGCCAACCCTAGCATGCTGCTGGGCAAGCTGATACAAAGACGCCTATTAATTAAGAAAACTCACAAATGGTGACAATGGGTAATTTAGCAAATATTTGAACCGTAAAGGCTATCTTATTACGTTTATATAAAGGTAACTTAAGGGTCATTTGAGTGGTATATGAATATAAATCCTAAAAATTTGCACACTTGCTGTGGCTGTAATTGACTTTAATCGTAATTTATTACGAAACCTAAACACTCATACAATGCTTCGTCGCTTGAACATTACGAAGGCATTTATCATAGCTCTTAGCGAAGCAACAAACGTCGTCAAGATAGCAAACTGATTTGTGACCCCGACTACATAAGTGTGCTTCGACTTCTCTCACTATCTTAGTAAAACACCTAGGTGCTATCCCTAGTCCGTAACATAAAACACTAAACTAGTACGTTATAGTTTCTTTTGAATTTGGTGCGATATACTGAAATCGAAGGTATTTTCGAGATTATATATCGATAGGTATAAGTATAATTCCTTTAATACTTTTAGATTCAAAATAAACCTTTTAGTACCATTAGGCTTAGGGGCTAAAAACATACTTGAAAGAAACTGATCTTCACATTTTGAAAACGCACCTACATAGTTTAAGTAAATTATCGATAGCCATGTACATTTCATGCTGTTTGTTCTTTTGAAGACCATGATAGTCGCGGTACATTTGATTGATACGACTTGGTTATAAACGGAATAGGTACTCCATTTAGAATCCAGCTAAGAATATTAACATTATCTGTAATGTTGAGTCAACAATTATAAAAAATTAAACGCAACCCGCATGTACCTGTATTAAGGACGTGGTGGAGCACGTGACTTTGTGCCAATAATAACTAAAATTTCATTAATTATTTATAATTTTAAAGTTAGGCTAGTATAGGGTTACTAGCGACTCACCCTCGCTCCACTCTGCTGGGTGGATTTGCACGTAACAAAAACATTTCAAAAGTGTCCAAACTAGTTGAATCGACTTTAAAGGGATTGACTTTAAAGGGATTTTTAAGAGCGAAGAATGACGAATGTGTATTATTATTGTGAAAGCTGAATAAAAAAAATGTTTTATCTATTCTTTGTAATATATATACTGTTATAACGTGGTTGTGCCAACAGGGTTATTGCTGGTCGCCTTGACGATGTGGGTAACTTCCTTAGCCCCCTCGCCCCCCCTGTTTGTCGAGTATCGAGGAGGCCCGGTCCAGTTTCCCTGAAATGGAGTGGAGGCACTGTCTTTTTGATTTGCTAGTCCTGGTGTGATCATTTTGATCCTAGCCTGGGTTTCATGATGCAAATCACATAAAATGCGACAACAGTCGCTGAGCATTTTAATCGCATCTACTTTATTGTCGCTTGTCAACAATGTCGACATAGCCCGGCTGATAGCGGTGATCCCTGCGCCAAATTGTTGTTGCATAACCTCGACTTTTTTTCCGCGCAATCTGACCATTTTTATAACTGCCGCCGATATCTCAATGTTGAGCTTTGGGGCTTGCAACAAAGTGCAATTGCTGGGAATAATTTATTGTTTTAATACCTTTTCTCTAACTTACTTGTCCATACCTGTTTTTAACAATGGGAGCCAGAGCTGGGTCAAATTATTATGTATCTCTTGACCCCATGTTAGTCCCGAATCAGTGGCCTCACCGAGGGCGGATAGCATTTCGGGGTCAAGAGGTGGACAAGTCGCGGTCTCTAACGGCAGCCGATGCCGGTGCCGGTGCTGTTGGCGGTGGCAGTGGTAAATAATTTTGTGTATTGCGTTCATCCATTATCGGTGACGCAGTGGCGATAGCATGTTCGTCCAAATCGGGTAATGGCGCTGCTCCATCCAGGTCAGGCTCGTTTAGGTGCACCGTCGAAGTTTCGCCTTCTAGAAGTCAACAACAACGACCAATAGGTTATGTAAGTCAAAAATAAAATGACGATAAACAGGAATAGTTCATAACTTGAATCTATAACCTGCATAAAAACATGAATAGTAACGCCTTGTTCATTTTTGAATCTATGGCGGGTAGGTTAATAATTTTGCCGTGTTCTAATTAGAATCTATGGCAAATCATCGTAACAAAAGGTACTTTCAAATTGAACAGTATTTGTACGATTCTTTCGCGAAAATATGATTTTGGATACACCACGCACCATGAACATTATCTATTTTTTCTTCATCTGAAGATGAGAACAAATTTAAACGCCGACGTTTACGTCGATGTTTATCTCTCAATTTTTTCATTTTTTGCAAATAATACTCCATCTTCTCTTCGAACGATCTCTTAGGCATAGTGAACTTTGAAAAATCATAATAATTTTACTTTCTTAACAACTTGTAGCTAGGAGCGCGTGCGCTCGTTGCCTCGCACGGAAAAAGAATGAACTGTCATGGCTACGTAGTATGGCTAGTGGGGAGGTAGAATAATTGATTTTTAATCGAGTTAAAAATAATCGATACTAAATAAATAAATATAAAATTCTTAAAGCGTGCGAGTGTTGCCTTGTAGGTCAAAGGACTACCTGTTAATTTGTATCGAAAATGAAACCACGAAATATTATTATAAATTTTGATACAATTTTAAGGACTAGTGACAGCTTTTAAGAGCGGATATGACTCGTCATATTCAGCGCATTTGACATATTGATACTATTGATATATTATTTAACTAAAATCTATACATATAATTGTAACTAAGCCGAATCTGTACATTAAATAATTTTTGAAAAATCCTATTGAAATAGACATTATTATCGATACAGAGGCCGAATCTATAGTTTTTAGAATTTTTGTCTGTCTATCTGTTACCGCATAACAGAAAAACTACTGGAGGGATTTTGATGAAATTTGGTATGGTGATAGCTGGTTGTTTGGGTCAACATATAGGATACTTTTTACCGCGAGAAAATGTCTCATTTCTGAGAAAAAAAATATACAAAAACTGCATTGTATGAGTGTACTCTACACCCATCGGAACTATAATATTATAATCACTATTTTAAATTTCATCGTAAATAAAAATAAGTATCATCATCAAATCCTAAAGGTCCCCACTATAGGGCACGGCCTACCTATTAAGAGTGTAAGTATAGCGCTCAAAATATTTACGTTACTATAAAACTGCAAAACTACATAGTTCATAATTGCAGCCCCCGAAGGATATGCTTGAGTTTATCTCGCGTTACATTTATTTTTTAAGTCGTGGGTTCTTAAATTATTTTATCTTTTTTCAATTACTTTTTAACCTTCGTGGGGTTTTTCAAATTTTTTAATCTTGCTTTTTATATTTAAATAATAGCAATAAGCCACATAAAACTACTGTCGAAGTAGTCGGAGAAATACTTTTTTTGCTAAGTTACAAACTACCGTATTACACAGAAGCCAACTAAAATGTATAAGTTTACAAAAACCTGACCAAGCGTGCCAAAACTATGCAGCGAGCAAAAAATCTTTTATTGTATAACATCCTTTAATCGGAACCACATTTTGTGATATTCTGGATAAAAACGTGTTGAAAAACTATCAAAGTGAATAATTAGATTATAGGAAATTATAACAATAAGCACAAGTTATTGTGTTGTTAAAATATAAAATAGTAAGTAAATGGCTCGATTGAAAAAAAGTAGCTGTTAAATGAAAATCAACGAAAAATATAACATTTTTTAATCTAGAATATATTGCACAATTTTCCAAATTTAATCTGAATGGCATAAATAAACATTGAATTAAAATAAACTATGCTTTTTTATGTAATATCCTACACATATAATTAATATTGATCGGTTTCTAAAACTATAGGCAACTCTTCCGGACTAACCATATGCATATGTAAAGAATTTTGTAATGTTGTTCATCTTCCACGTACCTACTAAAAATGCAACATGATCTATATATAATATTATATCTTTATAAAAGAAAGATTTTTTGTTTGTTCGTTTGTACCGAATAGGCTCCGAAACAACAGAACCGATTTAGATGAAATTTAGTAATTGTCTTACTATTTATCTTACTATTACTACTTAGTTTGAAACCCTGGGAAGGACATAGGATGGTTTATATCCCGGAAACCACCCCTTAAAGGGGTGAGAATGGGGATAAAAGTTTATATGGGAAAGCAACATAGAAACGAACCCGAGCGGAGAGAGGGTGCATCGCTAGTTCTTATATAAAATCAATTTTTGTGAAAAAGTAATTATGTGATATTTGTAACGTTTAGATAGGTCACATCCATTCATTTTATAGTTTTCTATGAGCGATATCGCTAGTAGAATAATATAAGCTTATTAAGCTATACATCTTAAAAGCCCAGTAAGAAGAATATGTGATCAATTAACAATACTTTATCGAGAATTTTGAGCAATATAGAAAAGTAACGATTTACTATTTAAAAATATATTGTTTCCTAGCTACTGTTCCATTGAAAGATTTTGAGAACACTACACTACATGTAGTAACAAAGTACCTATTAGGAATATTGGATTGTCACATGCAAACTCAGAAATTATTTTAAGACCAGATTTTGAGCGCGACTTTGCGTGGACACCGTTTTAAATAAAATCTTTTCAGATTTTTCCAACCAAAAATCGAAATAAATCTACGAAATATCCGAAAAGATAGTTTCATTTAAAATGTCAAATATTTGTGTTAATCTAAGAAAGTATAACAAAAGTTTTATTCAAACAATAAATATAGTTAAGTATTCCACAATACATAATCAAACGTAACAAAAACCCATGCAATAATTTACTCACGTTACCAGAATTTTCATATAAACTTTCAACCATCAATCTCGCGGAAACCATACAAATTCCAGTAAAGGAGATATGCATGAGCAAAATAAAAGAAAATACCTATGAAAATATGGCAAATATGGCGAAGGGGTCACAGAGGTTGCTTCGATTTTGATCAGTTTATTCATCACTAAATTATCTAAGTCTATAAACATATGTATGGTTGTTAAAAATATCGTTTAAAGTTCAGGATTACAGCTGGAACTAAGTAGATAAAATTCATTGACATCTAGGGTTCCGTAGTCACAAGACCACACGAGATCCTTTGTAATTTCTTTCCTTATCATCTATACAGATAAATAAAATTGAAGTGTCTGTTTGTAATTACAAAAAAAACTTTTTAACAAAAAAATAAAAACCGACTTCAAACAAAAGCACTAAAAAGTGAAAAATAACTGATTGGTAGTTTTCATTTACTATACATACCTAATCAAATATTTTCGAAGTCGGTGTGCTTTGCTTTGTATGGGCTGGCACCGATTTCGAAAATATTTGATTAGGTATGTATTTAATAGGTAGGCTTTAATTACTTAGCCAAAGCACACCGACTTCGAAAATATTTGATTAGGTATGTATAGTAAATGAAAACTACCAATCAGTTATTTTTCACTTTTTAGTGCTTTTGTTTGAAGTCGGTTTTTATTTTTTTGTTAAAAAGTTTTTATTTTTCCCTTTTTAGTGTAGACAGTAGTAGAAAAGTAAGGATTCTAACGTGTTAGGCTTGTCAAATCAAACAAAATAAGCCCAAACTCAAAGTATCTACTATTAGCCGTTGAAGAGTTCCACCTATCCACCTTCTGGCCTTGCCATTAGATCAGGTCAACAACACCGAACCACTGTACTATCAACGGAAATAGAAATACTTGCAAAGTTTCAAGTCAATATGACAATTAGAAGTAGGTTAAATTCATCATTAGTTGTTTTTCCACCCTTAGGGGTGGTATTTTTTTTTGAAATTTAAATGGGACCAATCTGGAAGTATACCCTTTCAAACAAAACAAAAATTGTCCAAATCGGTTAATAAATGACGGAGTTCTGAGGTAACAAACATAAAAAAAAAAAAAAAAAAAAAAAACATACAGTCGAATTGAGAACCTCCTCCTTTTTGAAGTCGGTTGATAACAGCTTTTTACTAAATGCATATAAAATTATATACGGGACTTATAAGAAAAACACAATTTTATTTTTCTACCTGTCTGTCTGTGTCTCTTAGTTCTGGCTAATCTCCGAAACGGCTAGACTGATTTTGACCGAACTTTCACTGGCAGATAGCTGTTGTTATAAGGAGTAGCTTAGGCTACTTTTATTTTAGAATACGTATTAGGGTCCCGTTCAAAAAAATGAAAACGTAGGTACCTAGAGACAGACCCGAGCGAAGCGAGGGTAAGTTGCTAGTCCTTTATAATTTCTTTTTTATAATGTCCGTCTGTCTGCATATCATAACTTTTCATGGCTGAAAGGTAGGGTAGGTTTTTCATATGAACAGTTTTTCATAGAATTTCTATGAGGAAGTAAGTTATTTTATTCCTCATAAAAATACTATGTATATATCGTAGTACCTACATATATTGTAAATTACCTATATATAGTATATTATATAATATTATATATTATTATATTATACAAACGTTACCCGGGCATTTGTTTGATTTTTACTTGCTTTTGTGTGTACCGGAAAAATAGTACCTTGTTATTATGACGAGCTAAATTGTGTTTCTAATTGCTCTCATTACCAAGATCTACCTTGAACATGTAAAACGAACTATCCGTCTTAATTATTTACCGTTACATCTAAATACATGAACACATATTGAAAAGTTTTTTTCCCATAAATACCTATAATTTTTGAGAAAAATATTTACGCTTATATAAAATGTCTCTAAAATATTTTAAGATTTCATCTTTAATACAAATCAGTTAAAAACTAAATTCCGGTAATGGATATTAATCGATTATTTGATTGTTTAAAGAATCAAAACTAGCTATGCTGCTAATATTTCACAGGTTAACTCTTCTTAACTAAATAATATGGTTCAAAATATGTTTAACTGGTATTTTTAAAAGATAACTAGTTGGTATGTACAGGAATGTGAACGCACAAAATGTAAATGGAAGTTTCTAAAACGATCGCACAGCAAACACTATGGTGGCTGGCAAATAGAGGCGACCAAGCGGAGACGCGATCGTGTTACTCTTAATACAATCACATACAAAATAAATAATGTATAATTAGTCTTAAAATGAATGCTAGTTTATTAGTTTGTTAGTTTTTCTTCTTTCTGCTTTGACGTTTTTCATCATTGTTATTGTTTATAAATCGAAAAGTAACTTATATGTTATTTTATATCATGATAATATGGGGTCTCGTAGGATGTTTGTTGCATATTACAGGTAGTGCAGAGGTCATGAGATTGATTTTATGAAGAACCATTTAAAATGACTCAGAAATTTGGTCTCAACGTCAAAAATTAAAACAAATAAGGAAACTCTATACATGTAGCTAATTAGCTGAAAGCGAAGAATTGTGTGAGAAAAACACTATGTTATTTGTGCTGTGAATTTTTAATATCGTTTTGAACCTTTGATAGCGAATATATGAAATTGGGATAACGATATAATAATTTGATCAAACAGAAGAATTTTTCAATATAATTCGTATACATTCAAAAGCGCTTGAAAGCTAGTTGGTAAAAATGGTTTTATTAGTTTTGTAAAATTTACTGAATATAAATACAGCAGTATAAAATTATTTCCATACAGGAATCGAACCATTCGCCTCCATTTCAATAAGCAACTAAATCTATTATTTCTTTCTAAATTAAAATTGCATTATAATTAAGCACTTAATTGGGCGATTATACAGCTTTGGCATCTCAGTGCCCAAAGAATTAAGCAAACGATAGATTAGAGTTGCGTCAGTCGCTAGAATAACATATCGTCTTATATGTATTACGTTCTAGTGTATACTTGCTTGTATGTGTGTCTCATACATTATCTTGGTAATGTGTTTTCCAGTTTTTAGCAGGATTTTTAATATTTTGTACCGACAACAGATAAAGTAAAAAAAATATGTATAATTAATTTAATTATTATAGGATATGGCTAAAAATAAATAGATGTTTCTCAGAACGTTTTTCGTGTTTCACTAAACCTGCAATCATCGCAATTTTAGTTGTATTCATGTTTTATTAGAGACGATATTGATCATTAGAAATATCTCCACTAAGTATATTTTTAAATTTTCATAAAGAATTACAAAACCTTTTACTATATCATAGTTAAATTTACAGCATTAATACAACTTAAGTTTTATTTCAAACAAACTTAACATCTATAAGACCAAAACCAAAATATCTGAACCTATCATAACAGCTGACTTCTTTTTTCTAAATAATATTTCTACACAAATGTATGTAACGAGTATACATCAATGTTACGGTAAAAAACTCCATGTTAATAGAGAAACGCTCATTATGCATCATCCTGTTTGCGTTGTTAGTTAATTATAATATTATCTTGGTATTTCTCTGCGGACGGTACAGTCGGCCGCGTAGCGGTAGACAAACAGTTGCTCAATCGTAAAAGCTATTTCATATAATACGTGTTGCCATTAACTATTAAGTTTGCATTTAATCAATCTAAGCCTTCACTTTGCTTGGTCAGATAAACTAAAGCTTCATTCAGAATACCATTTATAAAATTATTTTTCTTTACTTACAAGTAATTTTACCTAGTAATATGTAACCCATGTCCAGCCACAGATAGCTCGTTCGATATTGGATAAACTTAAAAGCTTGTTAAGCTTTTGAATACGTACATTCATTACATACATAAAATTAAAGAATTCTTTACGTAAAATTTTACTGTACTTCCCATAACAGAAAATATTCTATAGATTAAAATTTGTTATAACATGGAAAAGGAAAGTCACGGTTTGATACTTGTTTGTAGTGCTCCTTGCTCAAGGACGACTTGCGACCAATCTGGTCGCGACTGTACAATACTTTCAAAGAACAATGTTGCAACTTAATATTGTGATAACTTACAAATATAAATTTATGTAAATGCAAAATTACTTTATAACTTAGTTATAATGTTGTTCCTTGTATATCGTTGGCTCACTATTACAAGATTCTATGTTACAATTTTAGTACTTATTTAGTTATTAATGCTACAAGATTTTATGTGTCATTAGCTACAGTTTTCCAAAAACAAACCACTAGATAGCGGCACTATAACTACAAAGTATTCAATTTTACATAGTTCTATGTTGTTTTTTTTACGATAACGAAATAACGAAGTTCTATGTAAAAATTACTAAACTTCATTAAAATTAATAAAGAACCTTGTAATAGTAAGCCAACGAATTATGTCAATATTGTTATGTTTACATGTATGCATCCATAACTATAGAAATATGACGTAATTTAATGAGAATAATGGAGAATAAAAGAGCTCATGTAAAATCTTTATCTCTATTTGTAAGGGAAACTTCAAATGGGTAGGTTATTGAGGACCACCATGGAGCTATACAAATATTTTAATAGCAATGCACACGATGTACACGACACCTAATTTAATTTAACTAGTCTATACATATGGTTAATTCATTTTTGATGTAAAGACAATTATTGATCAAACGCGAGATGTTGTTGAAGGACATCAGATCACACTCGTGATGAAATATCTAAACATTTATACTATGACGTTATTTTGATATCAATTTACAAAGAAAACAGCTGGCATAATTTTTATTTAAAATTATAATATGTTAAAAAAAATAGTGTTTAATCTTAATAGGATGAAGATATACGAGTCTTTTTTAATGTTATTAAAATATAAGAGACTACCGACTCACCCTCGATCCGCTCGGGTTCGTCTCTAGTTACGTTTTAACGTTTAGAATTGATTTCTCAGAGATGAGATATTTTCCTGCAGTAAAAAGTATCCTATTATTAACCCGGATAACCAACTATCATCATACAAAATTTCATCAAAATCTGTCCAGTGATTTGCTCGTGATGTGTTCCCAGACAGACAGATAGATCAACAGACAAAAGTTCCAAAAACTGTAGATTCGTTGTCTGTATCGATAATAATGAATGACTATTTCAATAAGATTTTCCAAAAAATATTTCATGTGCAGATTCGACTTAGTTACAATTTTATTATACCTATGTGTAGATTTGATTTAGTCAGATAAATACTTTAGATAAACTTTTCGACACTATTTCAGGCTCAAGGATTTGTATTTCTCTATGGGAGGCAAATCCGGAAACGTAAACATATGAAAATAAATTAAAAGATATAATACTTTCGTACATACATAGTACATACATATACGAGTTAAAATGTTCGTAAACATAATTTAAATCAAACACAAAAATATTAAAACAAAATTAATATTTGTCAATGAAATCATCCGGAGTGGATAGAACATAAGAGAGAAACAACTTCTTTTAATGATGTTGAACTTGTTTTATGTTTTATTTATAAAATTAGCTTAATTATAAGTAAAACGTGATATGTCACTCTGGTACCGTAATAAATAATGTACGTATTATGTTTTTAGCCCCTTTTAACGTGTTACTGCTGGACACGGGCCTCTCTTCAATACGAGAGAGATCAGGCCAAAGTCCACCACGCTGGCCATGTGCGGGTTGGCCGACTTCACATATCTTTAGAAAACTTGCGAGGTTCTCTCAGGCATCCAGGTTTCCTTACGCTGTTTTCCTTTAAGCTAAGACAAGTGGCAATCATGTTGGAAATGATTCGCATGTATCAGTCATTCGAAAATATCAGAGGTCGAGGAAAATATTCGAGACCCGGGATTTGAACCCGCTTCACTCGGTGTCTCAAGCGCGTTACAACTGGGCTACCATTGCCTTAATAAATAACTGCCATAATAAATAATAATCATAATATGTATTAATAAGTAAGTAAGCATTGTCACTTTAAATATGAAAAGTATTCGTAATTAAACATCTCTCTCATCCCCAGATATGAGAAAGGGTATAAAAATCACAGGCATACTCTAATGCCATAAATAGTCTCTTGTACTTGTTAGAGCATCTATCACCGTAACACTATACCGTAGGTTGTAGCTTTTAAAAAACGTGAAAAGGAAAAAATGTGGGACTGTAAATATTAAATAAAGTAAAAATATCACAAATTCGAGTGTACAAATAGTTTTGGAGCTCTCATCGTGTCCATTGTAACCAATAAGTGATTAAATATTGTCGTACCAATTGAATGCTGTCTCACTCTAGTGTACGAGGTGCGACAGAGACAGCATGTGACCGTGAAGTGCGAGTCGGCGACAAAGCCGCCGACTAACAAAATACTAGCATGGTGGCAATACAGAGACGCATTTTAAGAAGAAAGTTGTGAGAGAGAATATATTTTTATAAAATCGGGAGTTTTTGCTTTTATTTTTATACTCCTTCTTATAATAGTACTTTAAAAAATACTTTTGAAATTGTGCAAATAGTAATTCTTTAAACCTTTATTTTACTATTTACGTATATGTTAAAATTAGATTCCAAATACTTATATAATACTAGAGAGACATAACCTAGCCTATGCTACCCAAGATCAAAGTATATTAGTATACTAAATTACATCCAAATTCGTTTAGACGTTTCATCGTGAAGAAGTAACAGACATACACACACGAACATATAAACAAACTTTCGCAATTATAATATGTAAAAGTCAAATTAAACAACTCATGCCTTGTTATTTAAAATATGAGAGCCTTAACTACTTTAGATAAATTTATATATTAAGAAATATTGAATATATTTTATAAAAAGAAATCAATTTATGACTTTATGGCTTTATTTCTATGCATTTTAACGTCTTGGTCATAACTTACATCATGGAATAAAATAACATAACAGTAATAAAAACCATTTTGGAAGTATACTAATCCATTTATATTTTAATCAATATGTGATCAAACATTCAAACACAATAAATTGAAGCATTTTTATTAGCTTAGAAAAAATATATTAAAATTATAAGCGTAATACCACCCTGTATAGAATATATGACCAGTGGGCACTCGAGCGCTCCGCTCTGCGCTTGTGATCGCGCCGACTACTTTAACAATATATCTAGATGACCTGACTAGGACTCTTCAAACAATCACACTACCGAGAATCGAACCTGCACTCGTAAATAGTTTGAAATATGTAGGATATTCGCTTTACAGCAATGCTTTCCAGAACGTAAATAATTACATGTTTATATGTAGTACATATGTAGTATATAGTATATACAACTGCTTCAGTGGTGTAATGGCTAGCATGGACGGCTGCACACCCGGAGGTCCTGGGTTCGAGTCCCAGGCCGGGCCAAGTTTAATTATTGAGTATTTCTGTATAGTAAGTCTCAGTAACAGCCCGGAGTTGAGAAGTTGGCGGTGTTTCACCTCCGTGCCTCAGAGAGCACGTAAAGCCGTCGGTCCTGCGCCTTAACTCTCACTGGTCGTGTCGAGCAGTTGTCCCACCGGAGTATGAGAGTAACAGGAATAGAGAGTGCACTTGTGTCTGCGCGTACACTTGTGCACTATAATATCTCCTGCGCAGTTGGCTAGACTCAATGAGATTGGCCGCCGTGGCCGGAATCGGCTAGGAGAACATTATCATCATCATCAATAAATCACCATCCACTATCGTTTGAAAGAAATTCTGTCTTAGAACGGATTAGACCTTTCAATAAAATCTTAGTTCGGTCTGCATCAGTAATTATTGTTGGCCATGAATCTGGGTCATTTCAAGAATTCAGATTTTCAATTCCGCCACTGGATGTAGACATAGATTTAGATACGTATTTTTGACTGGATAGTGTTGACGACGGCGGCGGCGGTGGGGTAACAATGATGTTGCTTACTCACTATTGTTGTTGAAAAAATTATTTCAGCTGGATTAGGGTTAGAATGCAAAAACATGTCGCTTTCAGTCACTAAAGAGTCTTAAGGACTAAAAAGCTTCTTCGCCATTGTCTTTTATATATTTATACAAATACACATAAAGATATTCTCTAAATGCTTTTTTTTGATAGCTTGTTGCCTTTTTGAACTATCGAACTATTTTTTTCTACTGGCATCACAATCGGTCAAACTCAGTTTGAAAATCTTTCTTGCGCATAAAATTAATAAAAAATTAACGAGCAGTTTTACGCAGTTTTTTTTACTAATTCGCTCTTTACTATTATTACTTATACTTAATAGTGCAAGATTTAATATCAATAAAGGTTTATTGAAAGATATGTGATATGTGCTTGTACTTGCCCCTTGTGGGCTTTTAATGTACGGCGTAAGGCACAAGATTCTAATACACTTGGGTTGTTGTCCGAAGGCGCGAGGCCCGCGAAAGCGCGAGGCCCCGGGTGGTTGCCCTGCTCGCCACCCCCTAAGGCCGCCACTGGCTAGGAGATCATCAAATATGTATTTTACGTATCGAAATATATTAGATTTGCTAAAATACTATTTACCTATTAAATATTAATATCTTAAAATATTGTTGGCTTATTCTCTCAAAATATTGACGGTTATTCTCTCAAGCAAATTACTTCATTATCCAAAGTTAGGCAACATCAATTTATTAGCATTTAGCTACCAAATGCTTAAAAATGTATCACAGTTTGGGTTTTATTACCAACGTCCAACATGAGTCCCTGATCAATAAGATTTTGAACCGGTTTTAGTTTAGAAGATAAAGTAGATCGAAAAGTATTTCTAACACATTAAAGCAATAAAAAGCAAGAAGTGCGAAAAATTATGCAAATAGTAGCGATTTCTTTCAAAAATATTCTTATTGAAGAGTCGGAACCCTTCTGTGGTTTTTATTGTGGCTTGCGTTTTATTACTTTTTTATATCTTTTAACAGCCCTCGGGGTCAACTCCGGAGCCAGCAGGGCTGTCAGCTAGGCGATACCGTGTTCATATATTTACACATTATTTATTGTAGTGTCTACATAAGTACTTTTTTACTTTGTGAAAATCCAATTCAATTCCCTTGTTAATGACTTCAAAGCGTGCTAATTGAGCACAAATTACTTCGCCAATGTCACATAGAATGACGTTTGTGAAAATAACACTGATTAATAAGAAAAATATTTTCGACAATAAAAATTTTACCTCTCAAGTTCCTACCAAACACCAATTATTGTACCAAATTCCTAATGTTGATTTATAATTGAAACAGGCAGATGTAGTACGAAATATAGTAAACGACCATACATTCTTAATTAGTATATTGAGACAGGCATAGCTGGCAGGATACCTTTCTATAAAATATACCTAAATAGAACGAGAGAACGATATTGATTGATTTGTCAAAATAAAACTGTCCAATAGACATTATAAAATGCATTAACGCTATTTGTATAGTATACGTATGCTATTTTATAGCACGGTTTAGCTTTTACAATGAAATTAAATTTATTTAAATAAGTATTATTTGGAAATACAATAACTCTTTTTATAAAAATCTTTTTAATGAAAGTTCATCCCTTGAGCGTTTACAACCCTATCATAAAAATTGTAAGAATCTATCATGCACCCTCTCGGGACTATTTCGCTGTTCGTGTACTTCAATTATCGCTGCGTATTCTTCGGCACGATTCAAATTATTAAGGTATTAATTTGATCGTTTCTACTCTTTAGAGATATTTCGATGAGACACTCGTACTTGTTGTGTCAAGATTGAAGAATTTTCTTGACCTTTCCAAAGTGGAAAGAAAATCCTTCAAACTTCAGAAGAAGAAGTAGACGACACGTTAGGCTCAGTTTATAGTGACCCTACTTGCTGCGGTCGCGGGTTCGAGTCCTGCTGAAGGCATTCATTCGTGTGATGAGCACGAGCCTCGTAGCTTACCATGGAACAAGATGGTGATGTGTGTTAATGTCCCAATATATATATTTATTAGAAGAACGTTCAAGATTGGGTTGTTTTTGGTGGTCTCGAAAAAATAAATTTAAGAATATTTATTATATTATAGGTACTTATCTACACAAGAAAAACATAGACTCATAGATACGTATTGGCAACATTAATTGTTACCTATCTATGAGAGCACCTGTTATCTTTTTTAATTGTATAACTCTAGTTTTCACAAAAGCTTAAACACATGTTAATTGTGTTTTTGAAATTCTTTCACGATTTCAAAAAATAAACAAGCCAATACACAAAATTTTACGTGTTTACAAGATTACACTTGATTTCAATATATTTACAACAAACTTCTGCACTCGACTATCAAACTGTTAAAGATTACTGAGTCATTCCACTTTGATCAACACTTGTCCAACTGACATCAAATACGACAGAATCCATGTCTCCAGAGCTCTCCCCGCGCACTGTCACAAGCAACACAGAGCTCAAGTAAAACTGGACCTTAATTATACTTTGGAAAATCTTGTTTTACGCTTCGCATACGTTCACAAAGTCGCTTCCAACGACAAACCTTAAATTACACTTAAAATTCACACACTTATACAATTTGAGCTCTATTTAACAAATAATAAGGCACATTTTTAATTTTTCAGGTGGCAAATTAAGTTGGCGCGTAAGTCCTCAGGCAAAACACTCGTAGATAGAAATCTTGTTAAAGGAAACGTCTTTTTCAGTTCCCATTGTCTACAATTACTTGCTTTGTACTCGAAAACATACATCCGTCCTTTTCTGACTCTAGGAAATAAGCTATAATCATCTCTGTCTCACAATGAAATTTCCGTTGCTGTTATTTGATTTTCTTTTTAATTATTAACCGACTTCCAAAAACAAGGAGGTTCTCAATTCGTCGGAATCTTTTTTTTTATGTATGTTCACCGATTACTCGAAGACGCCTGAACCGATTCGAAATTTTTTTGTTTTGTTTGAAAGAGTGTACTTCCCAAGTGGTCCCATATAAATTTTATCGAAATCGGTTGAGCGGTTTTTAAAAAAATCAACAATAAATATTTTTTTAAAACAAATTGCTTAATCGAATATGTTATTAAAAACTTTCTTCCTACAAATTACCTTATTTATAGGAACTTATTACGTCTTCACTAAAAATATAAAAATAAAAACTTAAAAAAACCGACTTCCAGGCACTAAAATGTAAAAAATAACTAAACGGGGGTTTTCATTTAGAATAGATACCTAATCAGATATTTTCGAAGTCGGTGCCAGCGGACAATATTTTAAGATATGAATATCTAATAGGTATATATGTATTTTACGTATCAAAATATATTAGATTTCCTATGCGTCGGCTGGCACCGACTTCGAAAATATCTGATTAGGTATCTATTCTAAATGAAAACCCCCGTTTAGTTATTTTTTACATTTTAGTGCCTGGAAGTCGTTTTTTTTAAGTTTTATTCAGTGAAGTTCGCTAGTATAGACTAGTAGTGTTTATTTATTTATTTTTACCTATTCTTTCAACGATGTCATCTTTAGTTTAAACACTACCTATCAGAAACTAGACTAAAAGCGTGAGAAAATGTCACATCCACCCATTTTGATGAAATTTGGTATGATGATAGCTGGTTATCCAGGTCAACATATAGAATACTTTTTACCGCGGTAAAATATATCATTTCTGAGAAAAAATACAAAAACTGTATTGTAAGAGTATACTAATATGTAAAACTTAAGAATTTGGTTTTTGGTCATCTGAACGCGGGCGGAGCCCCAGGCAATGCTGGTTCAATATATAATAATCTATGTTACTATAAAAATAGATTAATACTTTCTGGTGTCTTTGTGATATTGTAACGCAAGCATTAAGAATGATTTGAGGAAAACCAAACCAAAACGTATGTTGGTTTGTTTGATCTCCTTTTACGCAGAAACTGATCGATACAATTTTTTTGTATAAGTTTAAAGCATACTAAAGTGACAATCTATATTTATATTGTAGAAAGTTTAATTATTTTTGTTGCTTTTTTATTAGTTTGAACGAGTGAAGCTTTAAAACTACAGTAGGTACCGTTTACAAAAATCTCTTCAGATTTTATAGAAATTAATTGAAGAAGATTTTAGGGTATTCAACATCACACTACGACTCTTATCACCTCTAGGTAAATTTCTAAGACATTAATTAAAATTCTAAGAAATCTATTGTTAACTGACACGCCGGCGTGTCCGCGGTCGTGGAGGGATTAAGAGCGGAGCAATTATACTAGTACATAAATAAACTACGCGAGCGGAGTCGAAGGAAAAACCTATTATTTTTTATATATATATTCAGCCCTATTTGACGTCCCACTGCTGGGTACGGGCCTGAAGGGGAGGCCCGTATATTAGAGGGATCAAGCCAAAGTCCATCACGCTGGCCAAGTGCTGGTTGGCGCACTTCACGTCTTTCGAAAACTTTTTAGGTTCTCTTAGACATGCAGGTTTCCTCACGATGTATTCCTTCGCCGTAAGATAAGTGGTAATAATGTTGGAAATGATTCACACATGAAAATATCAGAGGTGCAAGACCCGGAATTTGAACCCGCTTTACTTGGTTTCCCAAGCGAGCGCTTTACCTTTTTTTTTAAATTGACATTACATATTAAAAAAGATACCGACATCATAGACAGATAAGAGAAAGCAAACTGCTTTGTAGCTATCAAACAACAAGGTATCTCTCCTTACTCCGAGCATCGAACCCCACACATTAGTATTCAGTAACTTATCACGAAAGGGTCAACAGGCTGTCACGAGCACGCCTCTCAAACGTTAAGAACAAATTAAAAACCATTTTCCTCCCCCGCTATTGCTAAGAGTAATGTCGTGAGAGACTTACAACGTTTTTATAAAAAAGTCACATGCAAAAGCTAGTTTCTGTGGGATTTTTACTTTTTACCTTTACCAAAAGTTATAGATATGTCACTCATGTGTATTTTTATCATTATAGATGCGATTTTTTAGGAATTAAGTACCTACATGATTATACATTTTGTTTTTTACTCTATGCCTCGGTATATAGTTACAGGAAGGTGCAAATCTTAAAGCTAAAAACTAAAAATGAGAGTGTAATACGCACAATTCCAGTGTGTAAACAAATTTCATTTAATATTGGTTTTATTAGTTAAAAAATTAAAATAAGCCTCAACCATGTAAAAAACTAACTCATATACTTAACATTCGCTTATATAAAATATTTCGTACTACAATCTAACATAATTTACTAAATGATGTGATTTTTTCTATAGTTGTAATAGACCAAACTTTCAGTTAGACGTTTGCAATAATTATAATATTAGTACTTAGAGCAGAAAAAACGCAGCGTTTCTCCCGCTGGCCGTCTACCGCCGCCGGCAGCGGTCGCGTGTCGAAGATTATCTCACCCCTCCCCGCTAATTAGAGGCAATAATTAAAACAGTTATTAGATACATCACGCCCGCTGTTGGGTTTGTTATGTCCGAATGGATTTAACAAGAACAGAGCTTTCTCTTCTGGAAGGTAAAATTGACATTACTAACCTACTTAAAAAAAGAGATACTCAATCTCTCAGTCTGTATGCTTCTGTGGATGTCATGCGATATCTTCACCATTGTGAGTTTATTTTCATAATTCTTTTTCTTATAAATAGGTCGAGCGTGGTTTCATAAAAATCAAACTGACGGTGGAATAATGATAGTCGGTATAGCTATTTCTTTTAATATTACATATTTAAAACCGAAGTTATATTATCTTTCCTTAAATTAAAAAAAAACTCGTAAACGTATTTGTTGGTTTGCTCTACGACTATATGTGCTTTCCAATATATACTTACATTTGTACATGCAAACCTAACTAGAAGAACGTGGGAGTTGGATATATTTTTACTTTCCTCCAATTACTTGAAAAACAAACATGACAATGACATCTGACCCACGAGACAGTACTTAAGCTTACCTATAATTAAACATGTACGATACGTCTTGAAAATAACCTATATTATTTTAAGACTTTATAAATAAGAATTAATAAAAACATATTTTCCTCTATGGCGAAACCTCACCGAGACTGTACTTTTTATATTCCCCGTAAAGAATTTCCCTCGACTCAAAAAAGTAAGAGTTTTATTGCTTTAAAATGTCAATAAAAAAGGAAGAAAAGCTTACCACTATATGTACGTACGTAGTACGTACCGAGGCTCCACAAATGAGAAAGGAAGCATGGACTTTTGGTTCCCATTGCGCTATTGATGTAAAAATATGACACTCAGATGAAAAATCTAACTTTAAAACCGGAAAACGTAAACTCAGTTTCTAATACTTACCTACATCAAATTATATACCAGTTTTCTGGTTATTTAATAACAATAAAATATGTACAGTAGTTTTGTCTATCATCAGGTTGTCAGCAGCCGATACTTCGCGTCCTTCCACACTGGATCTCGCTTGTACTGGTACGTACATATTGACAACTATGTAATATAATTTAAACTAAATGTACACAAATTTAACACACAGTTAATTTAAGAATGTAACATTAATCAGAGGCTAGAAATTTTACACTATTAGGTAATGTAGCTAATATTATCTCTGAGCGACTTAAATTTTATATCAAGTGTCAGTGAGGCAGTAGCGTTTTAATTTTTCCCTTGCTAGCATCAATAAGCCAGCTCTACCGAGGAAATACTGCCCTCTCCCAGAATAACGATAAATACGTTTTGTTCTCTATGAGTGCCTGAAGAATACTGTGCTTTACTTACTTTCTTCACTATGTGATACAAAACATGTGTTCGCCTTCTTAAAATGATTTTCAACATAATCACCACTTACTAATACAGTAAAGGAAAATAACGCGAGGAAACTTACATGATTGAGAGAATATAAGTAGTTTTCGGAAGATAAGCGAAGTCCACCAACACGCACTTGGCCAGGTGGACTTTGACCTGATCCTCCTAGCCAATGGATATCCCTGGCCAGCAGTGGGATGATGATAAAGGACTGAATGTCCTTTTATCGTCCCACTACTCGCCAATGTCCGCTACAATAAGACACAAAAAGAATCTCTTATTCCCTGGAGACCGACGTTCAAGTTATTAGTTTAAATGCTATATTTCGAAATATATTTTTTCATAATATTCCATAAACTATATAATAAAAATATAAACTGTATTAGTAATATTGTATAATAAGCCCTTAAAAGTTCAGTTACACAAAATTATACAAAAATAAATATAAATTTACTCACCGTTTTATAAAAGTTACATCGTAATTATTATGTTTAATACTTAATTCATGTAAGATAATATTAGTTTTTACATTAACAGTAAAACTATTGCCATCTAGTATAGAAAGAACTTAATGTATTTTTAACGCCATCTCTTGGGGAATAGTATTCATTAAAAGACCAAATCTTTCTTCTAGTTACAACTTTGTATGATAGATGGCACTTATAATTACTAAATGATGTTATTTTAATATTTTTTACTAAACACAAAAAATATAACGGAAACGGATACCTTAATTATTAATACAATCATTTACATTCTTAAATAAAAAGTTAGATCCCGGGACGCCTGGCAAATATAAAACGTAAACAATGTTGTATAGAAAATATTATGTATATTTTCTGAAGGGTGATTTATTAAAGAAAATAAATATGGCGTGATTAAAAAATAAAGCATACTCAAAAACAAAATCTTAAGATTGTTTAAAAAAATTCTTTATTTAAATAATACATCAGGTTCTTTACTTCCAAAAAAATAGATAAAATAAATGTAATAAAAGCCGTAAAATGTATCATTTTATTATTAATTTTTGTGTATAATTAATAACAAAAAACAAATATTAATCAAAATTTCGTAACTATAAAATCAGCCTTTTGATAATGAGTTTGTATTGCGTATTGATAGATGACGCTGTTTACGTTTTATGACTTCTTAGCTTAAATTTTTGTGTAAATTAAGTTGATTTAAAAAAGACAAAACAGGTTCACGTTTTAAACGTTTTTAAAATTTCCTTACTTTGAACCTCGCCTATACGAAGGTGCAATTAATAACTTAACTCAAAGAGGTAGGTATAAGGTATACATCTATACTAATATTATAAAGAGGTAAAGTTTGTTATCTTGTGAGTTTGTGAGTTGGTGGGTTCGTGAGTTTGTGAGTTTGGGAGGTTGTAGGGGGTAATCTCTGGATCTACTGGACCGATTTTCAAAATTCTTTAACCAATAGAAAGCCACGTTCTTTCTGAGTGTCATAGGCTATATATTAACCCGAAGAATGAAAAGGCTTTTTCGTGGTAGTCGGATTTGCAAAGTAAGTCGGAGAAAAAACGGTCGAACGAAAACGTTTCTTAAGAACGCTGCCTTAACGATGAGAGATATATGATTATGTTCTAGAGAAAAGTTGTAGAGCTTAATAATGCCTGCAAAAAAGTCAGCGACAGCATATGTCTAACTTTTATATTTAAGTCACAAAAAGTAGTTTTTTATATTAAAAAAACAATTTAAATCGGTAGGTCATGTTTATTGGTCATATTATCAACAATTATGAATTCTTATCAAAATAAGTAAATTTATCGTTTAAAATGTTTAAAACAAAAGACTTTTCCCTTTTACTGCATGTAATTTGGACAAATGGTTGAGATAATACAACATATTCGTAGGTATGGACGAACCCGAGCGAGCTCTTTGTCTGTTTTTCTCTTTGTACGGGCTAATCTCCGAAACTATTGACCCAATTTAAATGAAATTTTGCACGCTAGTACCTTATATGCCCGTAGTACCTTAGATGGTCAACATCTAAGATACTTTTCATTCCAAAAAATTAAAGAGTTTCCGTGGGATAGTTAAAAAACTATAGTAACTTATACAGCTTAGTACACAACAACTTATGCACCTACATTAGTAAAATTTGGCATGCTGATATCTTATATTGCCGGTCAAACAACAGGTTACTTTTCATCCCGGAAAAACGAACGGTTCCCGTGGGATAGATTTGTTTGTACATTTCTAGAGGCGAACCCGAACGAAGCGAGGGTGAGCCGCTAGTGTGTTATAATTAGGTACAGTAATTTCCTGCAAGTTCTGTCCTCGTAACGTGACGGAGCCCGAGCGCGGCGCAGTTTACAAACATACGTGTTATGGTTAGATTCCGGATGAAATAACACTAAACATCCTACTTTTGACTTCAGGAGAAGTGGAGGCCAGTTATGAAAATGACTTGGACAGAGTTAAACTTAACTAAAAGATACTGTGATTTATAACTATAAAGGACCATATATTACTTTGGTAAGAAAGCATTTAATTAATATGCATTAACTTTAACAAATATTTTACAGTTTTTAGACCCATCACTATGATAGAGAAATATGACTAATGTCTAAGCAAATCGGATAGGTAGTGAAGAAATAATATACCGACATTTAATATTTACCTATCTATCTCCTTTTTATAAAAGAAAGTAATAAAGAGCAGTGGTAAAAAAAAATCAAATATTGCTATCCCTCTTTCAAAGGTCCAAGATTTATATGAGAGTGGTCTTAAAAAATTGTAACTCTACTTTGAGATATAGTTAATCAATTAAAAATACCTAATTATAATATTTGTCTACAATTGGCTTAAATATCGCGATATACCTATATATGGGGCCACGCCAAATCGGACCGTTTCAAAAAAAAATGATTTTCTTAATATTTTGGTATTTTTAATACCCCTCAAAAGAGGTTTCCTGGTAAATGTTGTGTTTTTTTGGTCACTGGTTCAAAACCGCTCTTTTTTTTGTTTTTTACTCATAACTTAATAATGATCGAAATTCTTTTTTTTTTCAATATTTTTGTTTTTGAATGACGTTTACAAAAAAAATATATCAAATAATATTTAAAAGGATTTTCATCGAGATTCTTGAATTTTAAGTTTTCAATCGAGATTTTAAAACTGTGTTAAAATAAAATTAAAAAATGGAAAAATAAATTTTAATTCTTAAAAATCGAAAAAAATAGTGATTATGGAGGAACAATGGAAGTTTAAGATAGAAAATTTTCAAAAAAAGTCGAAGAATATCGGCACTTTTAAAAACACATATCAAAAGTCTCGGTTAAAAACCAAAAAGAGTCTTTTTGAAAATTCGATATTTTTGAACCAGTGATCAAAGAAAACTCAAAATTTATCAGGAGACCTTGAGAGGTATTTAAAATTAATTTTTTAAAACCGTCCGATCTGGCGTCAGGCGTGGAATGCTTCATATAAAAACGCACTTGAATTGATTAGGTACTTTTCAATAGCCGATCAAAAATATTCAAACTGATATTTCCTTTCACAGCAACATATGTAGATAGTGAACATGACACGACCGAATGTGAGAAAATTACTCATAACAATCACAATATTCTTATCAACTAATGAAGCGAAAATATTAAGAAACAATGCGCTCATGACAAAAATGGTCTCAAACTTCCACAGAGACAATGACTTATCGGAGCAAGATACAGAAAAGCCTGAGCCCGTTTTTATTCGAATGCAAAACGTTCTTTGCAAGAATTTTCCGACCATTCCCTGCTCCATGATCACTCAAGATAAAACATTGAAGAAGCTCATTGAAAAATCAATACAGCAAATTAACAGCAAGATTGTATTACTAGAGAAAACCACACCCTTTCCGAGCTACCTGACTCTGTTCCCGATCGTCAACAACGAGGACCAGTCCAATTTTGATCAAGTCCAATCAAGATATTCCCGAGAAAAGGCAAAATCTCGAAATAATAAAAAACATTGGGAACTGGTCAAAATCGTAGAGAAATCACACGAGAAACGTAAGAAATTAAAAAACAAAACTAAACGTACGTCTGTTTACGGGAGGAAGAAACTGCGCAAGTTCTACCCCCACAAAGTCAAATATCGGGACAAGATCAGAAACCCGAAAGGTGATTTCGAGGATAATTCTGGAGAAAAGCTCTCAATGTCGGTAGAAGTACCCGATATGGCTCTAACTAAAAAACATCAGCATTTTTCGTATAAGTTGCAGCCAGTGGACTCGCCCGTGTGGAGGATAGACTACATGAAGCACGGGGAACCGAGCCTGAACATGTTCGGTTACGAAAACGATAAATACAAAGGGAAAATAATGAAAACAGGACCAAACGTGGTCGTTGACAACGTCGTCGAGGATAGGAAGGACGTCCTTCACCCAGATGTTTACATCAAGAAGAATTTAGTGAGAATAACTCGGGATTCAGATGGTGTATTAGATTAAATTAAGTATTAGTTGTATTGTATGTAAGTACGCCATCGTCCAATCTGTTTATCTAAGATTTAACCAAATATCTAGAAACTGGTCTCAACATTTATACCAATATAATAATTTGTTTTCTCTTACTCAGGCCGAATGAAACTAAAAGAAAATCTTTAAATGCTATAGTGTAGCTAACACATTTGATAAATTCATCCAATTTTTTATGTAAATTGGATTGGTTATGAGAATGCGACCAGTGACGCACGTCACCGGTCATCCTTAGATATTGCAAACTTAGATACACATCACACAATACAAACATAACAGTGAGAACATTAGTATATTTTATAAATTAGCATTAGGTACTATTAAATATTAACGATTTAGAGAACGAAATAGATATATTTTAAAAAATAATACTTGTTTTTCATTAAACTTTACTAGCGACTTTTACCCGACGGCCGATAAAAATAGATATTGCGACTCTGCGAGTGTACCTTATGAGATAGACATAATATGCTATTGCGGACTTTCTTAGTGTCTTTTTAATACCTACAATTTTCTAGTAGGTACATTATTTGATGTATCTCTTTTTTGGTTTAGCTAGTGTTAGATAGCTAAATTTCTTAGGATGACTCAGCAGAACCATGGGAATGAATGAATTACCTACCTACCTACAGAAAATTTAGATAGACCCGTTGACTACGTTTTGCGTGAAAAGCTAACAGACATATTGACAGACACACAAAAACTTCAACAACTATTGTTTTGGGGTCTATATTCTATACACAATACGTAACAGTCACTGTTTTTAAAAACTATTTCACGTACAGATTTCGCTTTAATACTATTTTATTATATATCTATACCTACATAATATATATCTTAAGAAAATATTAACAACATTGATATTTTGTGAGAAACTACAGGTAGGTATTATGCAATGTACATATATAATATATTGTTTTATTTTTAACAAAAGCTTACAAGATAATATTATCGTAATATATACATACATAAGTATGCAGTAGGCATGCGATATAAAGTGTAGCGCATAAAGGAAATTTGATTTTATAATTCAGATACGTTTACTGTAACTTTTAGGGAATATATACCTAAATGGCATTAAATGAAACGGCTGCAGTTTAGTATATGGGACGCGGCTCCTGGAGAAGTGGGTGGTATTTTTGGATAGGGGAGGCAATAGGGAGTCCAAATATATACATTTTGTTTTGAGGAAACGAAAGAGTCAAAAGTTATTGACAGTTAAAGTTACAACATTTCCATACATTATTATAACATTTCTGCACTTTGATACTTGGAAATGTCAAAATATTACTTCCAAGTGCCAAAATGATCTTTAAATAATGAGTCAAATCTATCATCGAATTTTAAATTAAAATAAAGCACTAATAATAGGGTTTGAAATAAAAAAAAAGACATAACCAGAAGGCTAAGGCGGGAGCTACGCTACGCTTCGCTCCCGCCTTAGCCTTCTCAACCTAAATTATCCAAGTCGGACTGTCACTTTATCGAAAATAAATAAGACACTTAGATAAAAAAAATAGTCTACTTACGTTTATAAGCTGCATGAGTACACTTAAAACAGTAAAAACATTTAAAACTATAGTAGATACTATTAAAACAAAAAACTAGAAACGAACGTATACGAAAATTAACAAAAACTAATAACTACTAGAAAATAATATGAGAAAAATAACTATGAAAAAGAGCAAAAAATATGAAAACTTAAACGCGTTTAATGAGTACAGATCATATTCACATACACTATTGATTATTGAACTTCGCGGTATTATGTGACTACCCTCCAAAAATCTTGAAAAGTATTCACAGATAATAAAATAAAAAAAAATTGCTAAATGTAAATTAAGTATATATAACTCAATATTTTACATAAATCGAATAAAAATTCGTAAATTTATGTATGAATTGATAATAACATCTTTCTATTTTAGAATCTTAGTAATTTGACGACAATTTTCACTTTTAATATGCATAACTCTTAACTAATTATTAGCGATAATCCTTTCTCTCATTTGTTAAAATTTAAGATTATTTTGTTTAGGTTATTGTTTTTAGTGAAGTTATCAATATATTAATACAAAAAAGCCTTATTTGTTATGAAAATATGGATTTTACACGAAAAAGGATTTATTATTCGTTAAAGGTATGTTTATCATTTGTAATGACTTATTTATGTATAGAAATGTTCTAACTTTAAGTCTCAATAACTTTTGAATCCTTCGTTTCCTCAAAATAATTTTTATATATCTGAACTCCCTATCACCTCCTCTATTCAAAAATACCACTCACTTCTCCAGGGGCCGTGTCCCATATACTAAACTTGTGCCGTTATTTTACAGACTGCTTAATGTTTACAAAAGTATAAATCAAAGTATACACAAACGATAAAGTGATTATAATTGTAACTATTGCTAATAGCAAGAACAAAGAAGGAAGTAAAGTACCTAGAGGTTATCTAAACTGTGTCATTAGTTGTGAAAACAATCGCTAAACAAACTTATCATTGTGAACTCCATTAAATGCAAACCCAAATAAAATTAACAAATTATTTAAATTAACGTAACCATTATGAATACACGCCAACAAGACAATGTTATGAGTGCACTATCCCCTCTACTACTTTGACCTCTCGTGGTTTTATCAGAAACATCCGATTCTCGGAGAGGAAAGACGTTTAGTTAGCTTTAGTTAGTAACAATGTCGAGACCAGTTCTATCCACACATGTTCTGGACACTTCTACTGGAAAACCTGGGGTTGGTATTTTTGTAGAATTATACAAAAAACGCGGCGAAAGTTGGACGCAGTGGCACAACACTGTGACGTCTAGCGATGGCAGAATACAGTTCCCCTTCTCCAAGGAGTCTATGTCGGAAGGCACTTACAAACTAAAGTTTAACATTGAGGATTACTATAAAAGGAATGACCAGGAAACTTTATATCCTTATGTAGAGGTAAGTGATTGAAATAACTGAATTTTAAAATATTAAATTTAAACTAAATATCGCACACACTAAAGAAAAAACCTTCATGTTATCTAGTCTGTTATCTGTACATAATAATGATGTTACAAACAAAAATTCTACAAATTAAACTTGTGCTCTAATGAAACGACTTTTATCTATACGAATTTACAAATTATTACTAAGCCCAAAGAACGGTTGTGTTTGATCTGTATGAATGTACACAATACGCATGTCTGACCATATGTTCCCTCGTTATTATTGAATAAGTAATTAATCTTTCCAATCTGCTATTTACGCTGTAGTTTTTTTTTTATAATTTTGCGCCATGATAACACACGTGTATGTTATACACGTGTGTTATAATAATATTTGATGTTATGCGGGAATCGAACCCACAGCTGACGATACAGGCTGCCATAACGAAGTAATTCTTGCACATTGTAAATAATTTCAACACAAAAATGGGAAGATTAATTTCATTTAGCGTTCATTTATGTATATATATATTTTTTAGATTGTTTTCAACACGAAGGAAGACCAACATTACCATATTCCGCTACTGCTCAGCCCGTACGGATACTCCACGTACAGAGGAAGTTAGACACATTCAACAGTCATTGCTATTATTAAATTGATTAAATTAAAAACTTTTACTATTTCTTTATATAAATGCGTCGTTTCATTTAGTTGTTCTTAAAGAAATCTTGTCTCTTGCAACTTTCTAATTTCAATAGTGCAGTAGATGATAAATTAAATAATTTAAATAAAATATCAAAGTTAAAATAAAACAGCAATAACAATTAATAATAATGTAATTCGTATGTTTTACAAAATTAACTTCTAAAAATGACATAATATACGACAACTAAATAAAACTATTTTCTAATAATCTTATTGGATTATATTTACACACTTCTATGGAACCTAACTCATTTTGTTCGTAAACCCTACCTAATTATAACATATACCTATAAAATATTTGTCTGTACACTTATAAAATTTAATTTAATCAAATAAAACAAAAACTACAACACTGTTACATTAAAATGTATAAATGCGAATGGAGTATAAAATAATTACTACATTACAATCAAAAAAACAAAATTTTATACTTTTAAAAAGTATTTAGTTGTTTCGTTGACAGAATTTATTTCGTTGTTAAAAAAAAGAAACTGCATTTCTATTTATTTATAGTATTATTTTAAGTAAAACAAAATTAATTTAAATAATATGAGGGATGTTGTTAACACTATATTTAAATTTTAAATATAATTTAAGCTCAAATTTTATTATAATAGATGAGCGTGTAAAAAAAAATTTGTAAAATGTTACAACACTAGTCTAGTGTCACTTATACAGCTAAGTACTAAACAAATGGTATAAGTTTTGTTTGGCACGCAGTCCGCCGCCGGCAGGCTCTGTAATATAAATGGTCACATTCGTCAGTAAACTGAAGTCATCACGTTCACCGTTTCTTCTCAACGTCACACACAAAATATCACAGATCACAGCTCGTTATGAATATCTGTCCGAGTAAGTCTATAAGCTCCGTTAAATGTCCATGTTCAGGCTGCTTGGATACTACACTTGTATACTATTTTTCTAGATGTTTTATATATAAATGCAACATCCGATGAGAACTCTTTAGGCTTGCTACGATGAAACATAAGCCACGAGTCAATTTATAACAAAAATTATACATTGGACCGTTCAAACAAATGACACTGATAAAATAATTATAAAAATAATAAATGTTCTAAAAAGACAAGTGGCTTATTCTGAAAAAAAATTATGAACTGGCAATACTGCTGCAAAAATAAAAAGATTGTATTCCAATCATGTCGACTCTTGCAATATTTTCGTTTTATTTACCCATACCTGTGTGGAAAAATTTATATGAAATTGTCTAAGAGTTTTACATATAAAACTTACCGAGTGTAAGCTGGGCACATCTTAACGCCGGCCCTGAAGGTTTGCAGCGCCTCATCTAGTTTTGTAACACAGAATCAAACGATTAGACAGAGAGCTTCATCGCAACACTGACCAAGTTACCCAACTCCCAACCATTCCACATTATTCAATTTAGTTGAAATCCTCTTTTACTTTCTTGTAATAAATAAAATATTACAGACTCATCATTATTGACCACATATATTAAGTAGCTTATAATTTGTTTTAAAATTCCATTTTAATATTTAATAAAGTTAAATAAGAAATTATATAATTATTGTTGTAAGTGTATAAATAATTTAAATTAAAAACACAAATACATGACTAGATAGTGGCTACAGTCTAGTAGAGACAATTCATTTTAGGCGTACCTGTAGCCGAGGGGCCTGCAACAAACAATCATTAGTGCAAAGAAAACAAAAATTAAATCCAACCCACCTATTTATTTCCTTCCTCTTGGCCGACAACTTCTTTATATCTTGCAATCATGAGTTTTTTTACAGTATCGCGATAAGTTAAGCCGGGAGTTGGTGTGTATATGCCTCTTTTCTGTCCCAATCCAGCTAAACTTGGCCTCTGTTCAGCTTCTATAGGAGCTATTCTGCCTTGTTCCTCTTTGCCAAGTCCTCGACCCTCTGACCAACCCATTTTTTGTAACATCTTACCCCCAATAGTGTCTACCACAGATGGGGGAGGGTGAGACATCACTGGTGCATGTACTTCAGGGGGTTCATACCGCTTTCTAATCGGTGGAGGATTATCTTCTCCAAATTTCATGCGTCTTTCTGCAGCTCTATCTCTGTAACCATTTGTTTGTGGCAGGAGTTCACTCCTCTTTCTGTGCTCTGCCAAGTTTTGCTTGTGCAAATCTGACAATGTTTTATGCTTTGTCAGAACTTCAAGTGAGGGGAACTTTCGTTTGCATATCAGGCATGTCAGTTTGGACCAATCTATAATTCCCTCATCAGTATCAAATATGCTCATTTCAGTTTTTTTTACAAGAAATTCATCAGTTGAGACTGGAGGAGGTGAGAGTTCTCTCACATGTGTTTGTGTCAGAGATGGCCCTGCTCCTAAAACTGAAAATCCTATATCTGCCGAGCCTATACTAGCTCCAGTATCTAGGGGTTGTTCCATGACTATATTACTCTTAGCATTTTCTTTCTTTTGATTAAGGGTCCGAGCCCATCTTTCCATATCTTTTGCTATTTTTTTAGCAACTTTCACCTTATCTTCTTTTTCTTTTTTTTTCTTTTCTTCCGGCTCCTTAGTTATAGTATTATCACTACTTGGATGGGGAGGATTTTGTAATTTAGGTTGGTCAGTGTTTGTTTGTGTTTGAGAAGCAGCTATATATGTAGAAGTGGTCGAATCCCAATACATATACTGATTTATTTGACTATTGTAAAAATACTGAGTGTTACCATCATAGTACAAACCAGTTGCAGGGTCATAATAATAACCAGAAGTCTCGTCATACATGAATGTTCTGACATCAGGTGGGGTAAACACAGTTTTTCCATCTCCAGTAGGAATATTAGAAGATGGTGTGGCTTGGGCAGAGGAAGAAACAAATACTGGCACAGAGACCGGTGTCCATGCCATCTGGCGAGCTTGTGCAGCAGATATAGCTGATTGTGCAACGGCTGCTGCAGCATTAACTCTGTCTGCCTCTGATAGCGCTTGAGAGTTGTAATTTGCCATTTGTGCATAGTAAGCAGAATAGTCAGAATTGGAAGGTTTTTGTACTTTCTGTGGCTCATTATAAAATGTTATTAAAACTTCACGTCCATCTATATTCAATGGGGGATCAAGAGATATTAATTCTGAGTGAGCTGCAGTGGAATCTGCTATAGAATTAAAATTAATATAAGCAAGGCACTTCGAAGCTCCCGTTAATGTTTCTCTACCAATGGTTATTCCAGCTATAGAATCTAAAACTGATTTAGAACATCTTTCTTTGATTTCCTCTAAAATTTTTTCTTCAGTTGTTAGTGCATCAAGTCTTCTGAATAACAATCGCTTTGTTATACCCGAGTTTGATTCAGTGCTAATATTTCTTTCGTTATCCCCGCCATATACCACACCCTCAGATCTTTTACCTTGACAATTACGTCTGTAACAGATTTGACGCCGTTTAAAGTTGTATGAGCCGCACTTACAAAACCAATCGCCAGGAGTGGCATTCACTGTTTGGTTGTCGTCATGCTTATTCTCTCTTTCGTATTTATTTTCATAGTTGTCTACATGATGGTCTTGTCTCTCGTGGCTTTCAGAGCGGCTGCTGGAATGGGACTCGGCATGTTTGTCAACATCGCCGCTGATCGTTGGCGGTGATGGAGGAGCCGGCACATCCTTATCGTCGTAGCGACGAGGCGATCGGCGCCTGTCTCTCTCACGGTCGCGCGGTTTATCGTAGCGGTCGCGACGGTTGTGGCGATCCACATCGCGATCGCGGTCCCTATCGCGATCACGACGCTCCCGATCACGATCATATCTATCGTGACGGTCGCGTCGGTCCCTTTGACGGTCTCTCGGTGAGGTCTGCCTACTCCTATCTGGACTGGCGCTGCGGCGACTCTCCCACACGGGAGATCGGGCCCTGTTCTCACCCCAGCGGGATGTACGCTCGTCTCTTCCTCTCCACGACATCGCAATGTCCTGCGAACATCACACATAGTAAAACACAAAGTACTCACAAACCGTTGATGCTGATCCCGTGATTCGACGAGCCTTACGATAATCGACGATCAAAACCTTTTTCCTCACTTTATGTTTACCTGCTGAAACTTTCCTGTACAATAGTAAATCCTTAGAAAAGTCAATTATTGTTTTAAACGTAAAGATTTTCAATTTTTATGGATTAATTAAGAAAACATCAAAATAATCGAATAATATGCGACGGAAGCGCCATGTTTTTTCCACAAGGATTGTAAAATACGGCATACAATTACAGAATATAATGAAGGTTGAACCATAGATTATAAAACTTTGAACCACTTTAGCAACGATGATACAGATAAAATAATTATCGTAGGTAACTTTTACACTATCAGCCCATCCTCACAATATATTCTTCATTTAAATTCAATTAAAATGCATTAGAAAATAGATCCTATTTTAATTGAAAACTAGTCAGATATTATAGGTAAATAATTTCCACGAACTTTTCGCGATGATTATTTATTATTCATATTTAATATTTTCCTCTCTATATTCATACTTTCGTTTATTTTATTAGCAACAAAGTATGAATGTGCTATATTTGGATAAAGGAGAAGAATCATACATAATATAAAAGTAAGAGAAACAACACATTTAGAAAATAAAGTATATTTTCATCTTAATAGCAGAACAGCTACACTTCCTTCTTTTAAAAAACGTAACAGTGATAAAGATAAAATCAAAGATGTCAAAAAATTTCACTGAATTTCACAAAGACCTACACAAACATCAATTTATGTATTTGATAAAATAAATCTTACAAAAATTTACCAGACAATAAATATTATAGTAACAGAAAAATGTTATCATATAATAATTATTGGAAGGTCATCTGCTCTAGCCACTAATTAAGTCATGCAATTTGAGGCAAAGATTAAAATATTCTTAATGTAACTATGTTGTAAAAGGGCATACACATCACGAGAATAAATTTTATTCATATATTTTTTTATTAATTCACAAACAATTGTAACTTGTATGCCAAGCTTAATTTTTCACACGAATCATTATTTAAAACATCTAGCATCACTACATAGATAACGGCACATATAGACATAAATCACATATTAGGTTTGAATATTATAAAGTATTTTCATTTATTAATACTAATAAAAATAATAATTAATTTACACGTCACGTATGTATTATTTAAACATTTGTAAAATTGCAAGCTATTATTCAATAAAGCTATTTATAAATTATTCATTTTTTTATCGGAAATATATAATTATTCGATTTTCTATATCAAAAAAATTAATGTTTTCTAAAAAACATAATTATATATTTTATATAATTTAAACATTAATTTACTATTATAAGATCTGACTTTAATCAGGATAACAGCGATTTTCTTCTTTCTAGCGCTAGCTTTCTAGCTTCTTTCTTATTTCTAGCACTATAATGCAAGCATTAAAGAAGTTCTAACATAATTTTAATTAATAATGAAATTAGGACAATAATTAAAGTACTTTAGAAAAACAATTGTTAATCGATTCTAATTTTAATAGTACAAAATCGATATCTTCATAAAATACAAACATCAATAAGAAAGGAACCAGAATCCAGATAAAATTCTGATAATGCTACAAATCACAATGTGTTTTTTACTAATAATATTATTATAATACTTATAAGTTTTGTCTATCATATTATATATGTTAAAAAGCAAACATCTTAATATGAAGGAACATCTATTTATACTGTAAATTATAATCAACTCGAGTTCCACTCCATGTTTAAATTCCTTGTTTTCTTGTATCAACATTTATTTATTAGCACACTAGCTACTATTTTCATAAGTTTCAGCTATTTTAAGCCTGAAAAATCTAGCTTTTCTAGCAAAGAACAGGATTTATACATTAGGTAATTTAAATTCTATTATCTAACTTATGACATAATATCATTTAAAGTCTACAAAAATACATTTGCTGATGATTAAAAAATATAGTAAACGTGCATAATTTATTTAAACATGTTCATTGAATTTTATATATAAATTACATGATAGACTATATTTAAAAACACAATTAAAAATAGAGCACTTTACATCTAAAATTCACGTGAACTGAATTTGATCAACAAAAAAAACGCGATAATTTTTGGCTCCAACTACGTGTTTTAAACGTCCATGAGTAACAATTAAAACCAAATGTCTTATTTCTAAAGTCTAATATTACACTTCACTATTATAACTCACTAATTGCTGCCACTCGGCGAGCGAGTCCATTTGTATTAACTCTGACGACTGAGTTAATCAAAAACATTAAAAACGAAACAAATAAGATGTAATATTCGTAACCATAGATCATCACTACTTATATTCAAAACCATTACTGATTACATTAGTAGTGGAGTTCATTAAAAAGCTAGAAAATCGATTTTCATTTTAAATATCGATAACCTATTGAGATGTCTATGGATACGAATGTAAATGTATTTAAAATACCCTAATACGCAAATCGATTTTATGCATTAAAGAAACTGTAAGTAGGTATACATTGTACAGCTTTTCTTGGTTAAATATCTATTTAGTCTTAAAATATTATTTTGTTTTTGTATTAACAATAAAATAAGATATTTAAGAATAACTTTGATGTTTATTGAGATTGCTAGAAAAGTTTTTGTATTTTATTGAATCTTTTTATGCTGTTCACATAGAATAAATCGGTTTGCATATTAGGATTATAATAGAGATGTGTTATTATTAATACGACCTAGTAAAGGATGATCTAAAAATTAATTTTTTTAAGAAAATGCTTCCATTAATAGGTATTAGTTTTGCCAGCAGATTCGCAGTCTTTAAATAATCATAAATGCTGACGCTCTCAAGTTATTTAATTTGGCTCTATTAAAGTGATTTCAACAAACACCTTTTACAAGATAACTGTAAATATTCAATGCACAAACAACAGCCATTACTTTTTAAATTTAACAACAGATAATAATGACACATCCCTACAAACGATATTTAATTAAAAAAATAAAACGAAAGAAAATTAATGAAAGAAAGGATACAGCTAGTCGTCAGAGTCGTATATGAACACCTGGCGCTATTCATGTTGTCCGGTGAGCAAGTGCTCGCGCAGAGTGCAGATCTCACGCTCGATGTTCTCTCTCGCGGCTGCCTCGAAGCATTCGAACTCGGCTGTGTGGTACAGCTTGGGTATTTGGGAGAATTGGTTTAGTACCTGCGAATTGTAATCGATTGAATTTGGGCTTGGAACCGTGGCTTCTATTTTATCTGTTAAGGTTTGTATGTGTGTGTGTTTGTGATAGATGTGGATGAAATTTCATACACAGATAGGCCATGATTTGAAGTAACATATAGGATATTGTTAAGCGCAGGCTTAAGGATACATTTGAGCTAAACGAACCTTAAGAATAATGAAGAACAGGCATTCTTAGTTTTGATGACAAAGCTATTGAACTTTCATATTAGTTTACGGTTTAGAGTGACGTGATAAGCATACATTGCTTCGGATGAAATTTTTGCATAAAGGCGTAGAGTAGCTTATAATACGCATGATTACAGTAGGTATATGACTATCATTCTGACTGAATTAATCCACGCGCATTCTTCTTATTCTGCTTAATTCAACTTTTTTTTTCAATTAGCAAAGATAAGATATATTTAATGGTTATTTTCTGATCTGCCTTTCCATTAAGGAAAGGTCCGTTTTCAGCAGTGAGACGTAAAAACATTTAAGTACTATTAATAAATAATAGCCTTCCTTTCCTTTCCTTTCATACGTCAGTTTTAATTTTAAATAAGTATACAAATATTACAGACTTTTTTCCTTTGGCTTTTATTTCATACGTCAGTATGTACAGTCGTAGGTCAATTGAAATTCGCCTGCAACTCACCTTGATCCTTAATTCCACATAGTTATTGTTGGTGAGGTTAGCATACTCAGCTCGTACTAGCTTGGCGTGCGCGTCGTACTCCTCACGCGACGCCGCCAGCACCGCCAGCTCGCAGTCGCCGAACAGCTGCAGGTCCCGCAGGGGAGCCCCACCTCCTGAACCTCCTCCTGCAGCCCCTGCACCCCCCGATCCACCCCCTGCAGCACAGTGAGCTGTGGTCATCGGGGTTATTAGCTATCCCCGTTCTCAATGTCACTCAAATCCGTTGCACAATCACAGTATAAAGTGAAATGTGAAATTTTCACTTTTATATTATAACTGTGATAATCAATCATACTGATTCAATTAAGAAAATACGTGTGTATATACTTATGTACGCACGTAAGAAGTTATACTTCTTTGACGTAACAAAACAAAAATAGCTAAAGATTTCATCCCGTATGTCATCACACTCTATTTATAAACGGAATGCAGTTAACTTCAACATGTCGCTTTTTGGCTGTCGGTGAGCGCGCGCATCGTAAAAATTTTACTCTCCTAATTTTATCCAAACGTGCCAAAAGAAGCATAATTTCAATAATGATGGGTTTGTTATTTATAAAACCTACACCCATCGCTTGATTTGCCATACGTGTGTAAAAGTCTTTTTTTTTTATTATATTTAATTATGATGCCAATTTGATGAGGTTGCCCTATAATTTTACTATGCCCTATAATTTTTTTTAACTATCAATAACTTAGACATAAATTGTGAAATTTATAAATTCTTACCAGGTAATCCAGCACTCGACCCACAACTGCCGCACCACGCTTCGTCATCGGTGAGTAGAGCGAGCACGTACGCAGTCAAGTCTTGCTGGGATTAGAAAATATTTTTTTATTTATAAAAAACTTTAATTAAATTTAGACTTAAGATTACTTTATATAAATTATTATTACTCATAGTAATATAAGATGAGAGTAACGACTCTAATGCACAGACTTAAAAAACCTGATACCTACTAAGGACACATTTTACATTAAGAGATTAGTTTCAAAGATTCGGAATATTGTAAAAAGGGGATGTCAAAGTATAGCATCCTAAAACGTTACAAGCGGTCACGCATCGAATATACTGTTATGGTTATTCTGAGTTACTCTAGTATTCACCGATTGTGGATGTAAATGTAACAAATCCGCCAAAAGCCTGACAGTCAGCTCAGAAGGCGTGTGCCTCAGAACTATCGCCAGCTTAAACGCTGCAGGTTGCATTACATCAGCTATACCCTTTAACTGTAGGTTGTGCCACACTCCTGCCTGAAACAAAAAAAAATAGAAAAAGAAAATAATATTAAATGATTAATAAATAAAAGTAACAATGTTGCTTTATTTTTATTAAAAATAGAACATAGAATTATTGTAAGTTGATAGTGCATATCGGGCCTTATAATATCTAAAACTACTACTACGGGTATAAGATCTAAAATTACTACTAAAGAAATCTATAAGTCCATAAATCTTTAGGTTTCTAGGTTTTATAATTATAAAATACCAACATTAAAAAAATGTAGTAGACCCTCAAAAAACACCATGATTCTCAAACAAAGCTTTGTATTATATAATTTCATAAAACTCTTTCATTCTCTTTGAACACGAGATTATCACCATTCAACATAGAAAAAATCGCGACAAAATAAAATAAAACTCAAAATAGGAACGAACACCACAGACAGACCACCACCACCCCGCACCACAGACTTTTTGTCCGCGACAAGAACTCTGTGACGATTCTATACTCATTTAAAAAAAATACAGTAACTATACCTGATAAGCCACACAGTTCCTCAAGGAATGCCACACGGAGTCCGACGGCGAGGCCTCGACTATCTGCTGCCAAGCCTCGTCCGCGGCCGGCGCCACCAGTGTGTTGCACGCGCTGCGCCACATGCGCGACGCGGCACATCCCTCGCGCTCGCCTACTCAATGTACTTGTTACTTGTGCATATATTACTCAATGGCAACAACAGTCTATGTGTAAGTTCAGGTTTAGTATATCTGTATACCAAATTTCATCCAAATCCATCCAGCCATTTCAGCGTGAAGGAGTAACTAACACATACATATAAACTTTAAGCCTGATGGCCCGATTTATTTGATATGCTTTTGAAATGTGAGTAAATAGCTCCGCAGTTATTAATATTGCTACCATAATAATAGTACAGAATAAAAATCCAAGTAGCATCACCCATTGATTTTTTCGGAAATGCTGTGAAATGCAACGGTTGTTAATAATATCGCGGCGTGTTACTGTTATACCCAAAGACCCGTTTCCCAACTATCTAGGCCAGTCGAGTTAGTATTTAAAAGCATTGAAGGAATTTTAATTCCACACAAATTTGTTCCTGTACATTAGGCCTTAAAGGAAATAATTCAATAATTACATTTCCCCAATTTTTTGCCCTTAACTCGGAAAATATCGATAGCACGAAAAAATCAGCAGCAAAAAAATTCTGAATAATGAGCAACTTATACCGTATGATTTTTCTTTAAAAAAAAATTGAAAAATGGCCTACATATTGAGGAAAAACGATTCCCCCTTAAAATCAAGATGGCGACTAACGCATCGCTCGTATTTGGTCACGATTTTAAATTTACACTCCCAGTGACACCTAAATGGCGGTGAAATAAATTTTTTGGCTAAATTTTTTTGGGGATAGGCTCATATTTTCGGCAAGCCAACTGGGCTAATCATATAAAAATAAGTAGTAAGTATGACAGTCGGGTGCACCTCACTCATATGTCTCACCCATTATAGGCCTCTCTATGTCATTAGCTCACCTTACACGCCCTACACGCTTTGCTCTGTCTTGTCTAGACGTCAATAGACGACTGTTGCCCGACTTCACCAACGTCACCTAAGTTTAAGGGATCCCCTAAGCAAGGTTAGGGGGCTGTTAGGGGACAGTTTCTGTTTCACCGACAATTAGGGGTCACCTAAATGTAAAAAGGCCCCCTAAATTTAGATGCTCGAAATATGGGCATAAAGACGATGGTAAAACTAAATTTTAGGGGCTAGTTTAGGGGAATTTTAATCTAGGGATCCCATACGTAGGTGGTAGCTTATGGGTTGTTGGTGAAATCGGGCATGTATGAATTAATAGATAGTGTGATAAATTGATAATTATAGGTAGAAGGTGCAAATAGCATCGCTCGATTGGCAGCATAATACGCGTACTTTGCTTGTTCTTTGGTAGGAAGTACTGCGTTAATTTAATTTAATGGTATATTCGTAATATTATGAGCCCTTAGTACGAGTTGAACATAAAGTGACATTAATTAATCATTGGTATTTTCCATACTTCTAGGCTCTAGCATCGCCTCTAGCAGAGAAAAGTAAGCCAAAGTCAATGATGAATAATTATAAAAAAATCTGATACTGATGAAGGCCATGGTTTAAGCATCATGCATTAAACTTTGACAAAGGAGGAATATATATTTGGTACGATTATTTGAATATAAAATAACTACGTAGGTAATTGGCTTATAATAGCAGATGAAATGTCAATTAATTCTAATATTAGAAATTTATATGTATATTATTCTGAGGTGCATTGTAATAACTTTTACCTGCTGTAATAACAAACAATAGATAAGCATTCTAAGGTAACGGTCTATGAGGTACGCACTCATATCAAAATCTGGTAATTGTACCTTATTTCTAGTAGTTTAGTTGAACACAGGTATAGAATTATAGAATTCTTAGAATACTAGGTAAGTTTATTAAATATATATATATATATATATATATATATATATATATATATATATATATATATATAGATATAGATATGATACTTATGCATTTTAATTTTACCAAATAATTCAAGGATCGTGTGACGTCACATGCAATTAATTTAGGTGTCGTATCTAAATTTATTTTTTAAATTTAAAACAAACTTATTTCCGTTTTGTAAAAATAAATTAAATTTATCTAAATAAACAACTTTTTTTTATTTTTATAACAAGCAGAAAATGACATACAACGGAATATCACCTCCCATATCCGGCTCTCGCCACCAGTTATTAATCGCCATCGTTATAACTTGTTCCTTTTCAATCTACCTGAAAATTTATAATTGCACAATTATTAGTTTTACTTAACGTAACAAAACCTTAAAAAAATGAATATAAAATTTAAAACAAACTTATTTCCGTTTTGTAAAAATAAATTAAAAATCTGTGGTCATACATACAAAACTAAATCTAGTATACTCTATGCCCGTGATTTAAAAAAGAAACAATAATCGAGCTCAGGATTTTACGCTCTATGTCCGTCTCTATTGCTTTCTAGAGATTTCTCATACATATAAAAACATTACTGTATATTATCTAAAAAGTAACATAATTCAATAAGATAGTAATGATTAATACGAAAAATAAAGCAGAATATAATAATAAGTGTTACTTACGTGAGATAATCCTCCAATATTTTGTATTTAGGTTATGACTCCAAGGTGTATTTTAGAGCGTGTTAGCGATGTAGGGCGAGCGCGAGTGCCGTGCGGGAAACCGCCGTAGAGAGGGGATGGAATGTAGTGATGTGAAGAGCAAATATCGATTCTCGATTGGTTTTTGTTTTAGTCGTAAAATGGGATTACTTCGGAAATTAAGATGGTAATCCCATAACGGTACCTACAACTATTCTTAAAATTACATATATTGATATGTAAGGTAATGATTTTATATAACGATATCATGGTTTTCTTAAGATTCCGGCAGCAATAATTGATAACAAAAATAAATTTCTCCTTTTAAAATGCATTATGTAAATACTTTTTGAAGTGAAACTTCTTTACGCGCGTGAGAGCACCAGGTCGCGTCACGAAAAACCGTCATGGTTGCCATAGTAAAAGTGGTTATTGTCTGCCAAATGATATATATATATATATATATCATGTCGTCCCACCGGAGTATGAGAGTGACAGGAATAGAGAGTGCACTTGTGTCTGCGCGTACACTTGTGTGTAATATCTCCTGCGCAGTTGGCTAGTCTCAATGAGATTGGCCGCCGTGGCCGGAATCGGTCAGGAGAACATCATATATATATAATATTCCTTCCGTTGCTACCTTGAGCTCCAGAAAAAGATTAAATATTATTCTCACCTCTTTGTATGATATTCGTTTGAATAATATATTTGTCAGAGCTTAATACATATTAAAAGTTTTTATTAATTTATTAATCTTACAGATTTGAAATATAAATAACCAATAAAGTTTCATTTCTAGCACGTTTCCATAGAAACTTGTTTTTTTAGTACATATTCTAGTTATGAAATAATACCTCTAAATATATTTTACCCCATTGATATTAAAATTACTTTTGACAAATATTTCCGATTAAACTCAAATATTTTTGTAAATTTTTTTGTTAATGCGACTTACTCTCGCTTTGGTCGGGTACATCCTTAGGTATGTTTCAAACAGATAAAAATAGTTATTGTGAGTGTACCTCAGGAAATACACATAAGCTATCGTCGATTTTTCTGTAGGCCTTTTTAAGATCCACAATTTTCTAATGCATTGTTTTGATATATCTCTTAAAGTTTAGCCGGCTTATGTCCGATTTCACCAACAACCCATAAGCTACCCCCTACGTGTGGGAACCCTAGCTTAAAAATCCCCTAAACTAGCCCCTAAATTAAATTTCGTTTTACTATCGTCTTTAAGCCCATATTTCGAGCACCTAAATTTAGAGGGCCTTTTAATATTTAGGTGACCCCTAACTGTCGGTGAAACAGAAACTGCCCCATAACAGCCCCCTAACCATGCTTAGGGGATCCCTTAAACTTAGGTGACGTTGGTGAAATTAGGCATTAGCCTTGTAAGCTTGCAAAAACTTTTTTTTTGCCAAAACACCCTCATGGTTCAGTTATTTTGTACAAAATAATTACAAATTATATACGTAAACTTTTAAATACAATGCAATTTTAATTCTGCGCATTTTGTCTTTTATCTTTAAATGACTTGGGAATTAAGGTTCATTCTTTATATCACTATTCCTCTACTACAAACAATGCAGTACTGGCTTTCTAACAGACTTTTGTTTATACATTACAGCTTAGAAGATTATAATTTCTACTTTAGCCCAATCATATTCAAGCAAGTATTTTATTATTATTAAAGTTATTCGATATACTAGTCTTTAAAATACTTGTAAATGCAGGTTTATGCAATACCTCTAAATACACTTATAACCAATATAAGCCTATAACTTTTTGTAATTGTCGATACTTTATTTTAGAACATCACTGCGTTTTATAAGGGTAGAATATTGGCGCATGCGCCAGGTCGCTACGAGAGGCAACCTTCACGGGAAATCTGAGTCATCGTAAAAACCTTTACAGAATACATTGCAACTACCAAAAAATAAAAATTGTGAAGCCAATTATTCGCGTAAAATTTTCTTTTTGTACCCATATTTATTAAAGTTTTTAGTTTAATTAATGTATTTTTTTATAGCTTCTAATATCCAACATCCCTATCTCAAGTCTCTACCTAACCAATTTGCAAATAAAAGGTGTAATTTGCGGATGTCTGTTGATCACACGTATCTATAAATAGCCTTTATTGTTTTTATTATTTACATATTACATATATTATTATATCCTTTTCTATCAGCCTCGTCTTATGGATGTTTTAAAGTTTATAATAACTATCAATTTTAATAGATAAGTTAACTGCAAAGGTATTCCAATTTATTATTATTTATTTAGGTTAATTGGTTAAATTATAAAAATTTTGCCTATATACCTAGTGTAACAAAAATAATAATAAATAATTTAAAATATTTCAGATACCTATATAAGTTTTTGTTAAAGATAAGAGCAAAGAATATTGCATTGACATTAATTAGATTTATTTATTCACAATTTCTCTTGATGTGTGTACATAAATGATTAATTATTGACTGGAATTCATTCACTCTCCTAAAAAGTATGCAGCTATTTATTTATTAGGAGCCTACATATATTAAATATTTAGTTAATCCGCTCCGTACTTCGTAAAATAAATAAGCCAATTTTTTTTGTATTATAACCATTTTGATTTTTGAAATATTGATAGATACATATAAATAATAATATTGTCGCTTTTCATATTTTACTTTATTTTAAAAAACTTAATAGAAATACTTCGAAGATAGATTAAATAAAAAATATCATTAGAACTTTACTGAAATTTGCGTAAATAATACTTTTATTTACACATTCCAAAATTCCAAAACAAGTAAATATTTTTATGAAAACGGTTAAGATCTCCCACCAAGTACCACTTTTACATGCAAGGGCTCGATGCCACTCAGCCAGTCACTTACCAACACTGGCAGAATAAGACGTGATCAGCGCCTTTTCAATTATATTTGAAAAACTACTCTCCGAACGCGCGCCAAATAGAAAGTTTTAAATATTTCTTATATATATTTTTTAAAGTTTTTAGTGCTTTAGTGGAAACATTGTGAATAATTATTGTATTATAGTGTAATATAATGGCAATAGTGCGGTTTTTAATTTATTTGGTAAGTTTACTATTTATCACAAATCTATCTACATACATACATACATATATATATATATATATATATATATATATATATATATATATATATCTGACATATATTATAATGTAAAATACATTCTTAAATTTATTTATGATCTCAATAATATTTATAATTTGTTTTTCAGAATTTTATATTTAAATACATACTTACACATGTAAAAGTATTCGCTTACTTTTTTTTGCAGTCTTATCACTTTTCAACCGACTTCAAAAAGGAGGAGGTTCTCAATTCGACTGTATTTTTTTTTATGTTTGTTACCTCAGAACTTCGTCATTTATTAACCGATTTGGACAAATTTTTTTTTGTTTGAAAGGGTATACTTCCAGATTGGTCCCATTTAAATTTCAAAAAAAAATACCACCCCTAAGGGTGGAAAAATAGCTAATAATTAATTTAACCTACTTCTAATTGTCATATTGACTTTAAACTTTGCAAGTGTTTCTATTTCCGTTGATAGTACAGAGGTTCGGTATTGTTGACCTGATCTGATGGTAAGGCCAGAAGGCGGATAGGTGGAACTCTTCAACGATAAATAGTAGATACTTCGAGTTTGGGCTTATTTTGTTTGGTTTGACAAGCCTAACACTTTAGAATTCTTACTTTGCTACTACTGTCTACACTAAAAAGGGAAAAATAAAAACTTTTTAACAAAAAAATAAAAACCGACTTCAAACAAAAGCACTAAAAAGTAAAAAATAACTGATTGGTAGTTTTCATTTACTATACATACCTAATCAAATATTTTCGAAGTCGGTGTGCTTTGCTTTGTATGGGCTGGCACCGATTTCAAAAATATTTGATTAGGTATGTATTTAATAGGTAGGCTTTAATTACTTTGCCAAAGCACACCGACTTCGAAAATATTTGATTAGGTATGTATAGTAAATGAAAACTAACAATCAGTTATTTTTTACTTTTTAGTGCTTTTGATGGAAATCTGTTTTTATTTTTTTGTTAAAAAGGTTTTATCAAAATCACATTTAAAAACAACAGAATACCTACCATTAAAAACTCCAAGACAGCGACTTACAAGTAGAATATCTTGGAGTTTTTAATAGTACCTATTCTTATTCACAGATGTTAAAAAAATTACGAGTTAAAAAATAAGGTATTTTTTAACTATATATATACGTTATTTTAAATTTTTATTATATACCTATGTGCTTTATTTAAATATATTGACTTTTTCGTTATACTTCGTTGTACTACATAAAAGTACCTATATGTATGGTACCATGATAATAAACATTAAACATTTACTTAATGCGCCTAATAATCGCTGTTAAAAAATTATAATGTATTTAATGTACGAGAAATGTATAAGGTATACCTACCTATTTTTAAATATTCACTTTCAAATTCATATGTTTCCTTTAGAAGTAGTGTTTCTCTCAATTCTAGCTATTAAAATCTGGTTCGATTTCAATATGAATGGTCAATTGTAGTAGTCTTTACTAACAGCATTTTAAGGGCGTTAGTCGCATGTTGTAGAAGTACAATAGAGAGAAAGCTGCGGTCGCACTGTGAATCAGTAGGAATGTATTCCAAAACGAGTAATGCGTTGAATTGTTCTCGTTCTACACTGTATAAGTTGGCGGAGTTAATATCTCTTACGTTATGTTATAGACAAGTGGTGAAATTTATCATTAGGTACTATTTAAGTAAAGAAACTATTCTATTAATTTCTTTAATGAATCAGTCATTATAATATAATATAAAAAAATTTGAACAAAAAAATAAAAACCGACTTAAAAAAAGCACTAAAAAGTAAAAAATAACTGATTAGTAGTTTTCATTTACTATACATACGTAATCAAATATTTTCGAAGTCGGTGTGCTTTGCTTTGTATCGGTTGGCACCGTGGAGTTCTGAGGTAACAAACATAAAAAAAACATACAGCCGAATTGAGAACCTTCTCCTTTTTGAGGAAGTCGGTTGAAAATTGTAACTAAGCCGAATCTGTACATCAAATATTTTTTGAAAAACCTTATTGAAATAGACATTATTATCGATACAGAGGCCGAATCTATAGTTTTTAGAATTTTTGTCTGTCTGTCTGTCTGTCTGTCTGTCTGTCTGTCTGTCTGTCTGTCTGTCTGTCTGTCTGTCTGTCTGTCTGTCTGTCTGTCTGTCTGTCTGTCTGAGAACGCGTCACGAGAAAACCACTGGACAGATTTCGATGATGATAGCTGGTTATTCAGGTCAACATATAGGATACTTTTTACTGCAGGAAAATATCTCATCTCTGAGAAATCTATACTAAACGTTAAAATGTAAGCAGGCACGCATCCGAGCGGAGCGATGGTGAGCCGCTAGTTTGATTATATTATGCAAAAGCCTGTCAGATTATAAGCATATCCTATAATCTTTTAATTTTAATCAAATTTTCACATAATATAAACACATTTTGACAATATTTTGGATAGACCAATTCCAAAAGAACGCGTATAATTGCGTTTATAATTTGTATACTTTGACAATAAATTAAGTATACATATAGTGTCGACAAGTGAACTAGATCTAGTTGCATTATCATTATACGTTCCTAGAAGCCTACAGGCGGTGCAGTGGGACGCGGAATACCGTTCTGTTCCGGCGCAGGCGCAGGTGGTCCGTTATCATTGAATATTGTATGAGAACCTTTAGTTGCTTAGGAAGACGAAACGATCATTCCGTCTGTATCTTCTTTATTTTATTTAAAACGAGCTTTTTGTTGTGATAGCGACGTGACCTGTATATATGTTTATGTGTGGCCTATGTTCCATCATAACTCCAAAACTGCTGAACCGATTTTGATACGTCGTTAGATTCGTCTTGATAACACGGGTGTCATTGGGTATATTAAAAGCATTAGAAAAATGTCGGATGCATTAATTTGGGTATATTGATTTTTTTCCTCCTAACCTCTTTTTTTGTCTCGTACTGGAAAATAGACTATCCTACGTAATCTTGTTCTCGTCTTTCTAATTCGCATTTTACAAAGTTGAATTTTTAATATTTGTAATTTTTTACCATTACGATACTTTATCCTAGTTAATCGCTCGTGTTCTCGTATACATACAGCAGTTTTGCCTGTTTTGGCCCAATTATTAAATATAGTTCATTTGTTCAGTTTTAATTTATTCATCTTAAATAGTTTTGACGTGAAAAAAGGATCAACACACACAATCTCGCATTTATAATATTAGTATAGTATGGATATACCAAAATATGATCATACTATGACTTCGAATAAAGTACATTCAACCCTTTTCGCAGTTACGAGTACATTTGCGTCATAGTGCTAATTGTTAAGCTAATAGACCGAGTAGTGGACTAGTGTATTTTTGTAAATATTTTTTAAAAACATCCTATGATAGGAAAAATCTTCTTCTTAAATCCAATAGTTTCTTATATGTTATGCTCAATCTGAACTGAATTTTAAAGTTATTTTTGCATAGATTAAAAAAAAAGGCTTGATGAGTATCAAATTCTTATTTTAATAGAAAGTTACTATAATATATTTGTCACTGTATTGTTTGTGCTAAAAAAAATCCTTGTGAATAAAAAAAAACTTTGTCTTTTTACGTGATTTTTTGCGTTGAGGTAATTAATTAAACGGGTGGTGCTGGATTTAAACTAGGGGCACTCGGGGCTAGTGCCCAGGGCGGCAAAATTCGGGAGGCAAATAAAAATTTTGTTCGCGTTATGGAAAATGCTTTTTATTTTACAAAAAAATAAAAATAAAAAAAGATTAACTAGGACTTAGGTAAATTTTTTGAAAAATTGATATCTATACATACCTATTATAATAAAATTGTAACCAAGCCGAATCTGAACACAAAATATTTTTTGGAAAATCTTATTGAAGTAGACATTATTATCGATACAAAGGCCGAATCTATAGTTTTAGGTGTCTGTCTGTCTGTCTGTTACCGCATCACGGAAAACCCACTGAAGTGATTTTGATGTAATTTGGTATGATGGTAGCTGGTTATCTGGGTCAACATATAGGATACTTTTTACTGCGGGAAAATATCTCATCTCTGAGAAATCTACACTAAACGTTAAAACGTAACGTATTATAAAATGGTTTCCTGGGATTTTCTCTGTGATAATAAATATTTTGAATTAGAGACCCTGAAAAAAGAGATTAGGCATCACTAAAAGTAGTTCTTCGTGGAAGTTGCTAAATATGTTAGCATTGTAACAGCTATTTTATTCAGTGAACAATCAATAAAAATCACCAGGAAATAGTGTTCAGTTTAACGTTAATTAGGCAATCACATCATAACTATGAATTTCCAAAACAGTAATAATTGCATTAGTGCATTTATTACGTCAAATATAATATCCAATTACCTACTACCGAATCTCTTTTCACCTGTGATGATCATTTTCTTTCTCTTTTTCACTTGTCAACCGCATTAGAACAATATTATATGGGCTTGCCCAAAGAAACAAACTCCTTTTTTTTACGTTGGAAAATGCATTTACGCACGAGGTGTGGGCTCACCGGCATAATAAAGTCAGTACTACCCACTAAAACCCAACAAAACCTTCCAAGTCTTAATGGGGCGTCGCAGGATCGCTTACGCATTCAATTACGACGCCCCGATGACAGTTCTGCCGAAGCAGACCACCACAACCGTGGTGTTGCTCCAAGATCCATTCTGCTATCAGACAAGTACCAGGAGCAACCCACATGGTACACCGCCCACCGAAGAGAACTACCTCCCACCGCCCACCGAAGTGAGCCACCTCCCTGTGCGTTTCTTGGCTTCGCGCCCGGTTGGATTGCCGGGCACTACTGAGCCGACCACGACAAGGTGAACACACTTTAAATAAAACTATCTTTTCGGATTTTGTCGCGGATTTATTTGGGGGGGGGGGGGGCTTTACAGCATCCATGGTCACGGGAGGGGGGGACTGAGGTGGGGGGGAAGAAACAACTCCTGGGCCAACTCGCTATATCGTAGACCTTATCTATGCCTTCGAGCTAAGATAAAGGTCGAGAATAAGCCAAAATAAAACAAATAAAACAAAAACTTTTCAACAAAAAAATAAAAACCAACTTCAAACAAAAGCACTAAAAAGTAAAAAATTACTGATTGGTATTTTTCATTTACTATACATATTACAATTTTAAATATATTTCGAAGTCGGTGTGCTTTGCCATTATTATATTTATAAGCTTACCTATAAATACATATAGTATTAATATTTAAGCCATATAATTGCCAGCCCATAATAAAAAGTCAAATTACACCGACTTCGAAAATATTTAATTTAGGTATGTATAGTAAATGAAAACTACCTTACTAAGTTATTTTTTACTATTAATTATACTTTTGATGGAAAAATCTGTTTTTAATTTTTTTGTTAAAAAGCTGTTTTATTTTTGATCTACAGTAGTATTTAACTTACTACATCTGTCTGAAAAAGGTTTGATTTTTTTATATCGAATGGTAAATTCTATTCATATATGGTAGTTTACCCAGCTCAAATCTTCCCTATTGAAATTAGGATTATTAATTTATAGTCGTATTCGCAAGCATTCTGGGCGATATCTAGTTTTCTTTCGCCAGGATTTGAGGTCTATCAAAGCGAATATTATGGCTTGGGCGGTCCTGACTATGTTTTTATAATGTTCTATTACGTCGGGATATTAATTACCCTCAATTAGTTTTAAATAAGCATATATCTTTATTTAAAACGGGTCAAATATTCGCGTAAATCTAAGCAATATTAGGTTATATTCACACGTTACGGGGAGGGGGGGAGGGGAGGGGGGAGGGGGAACAGATAACAATACATTAATCGCTATATCGTAGACCTTATCTATGGCTTAGTTTTTAATTAGAAAATGATGTTCTGAAACAAATTTAACTTATTTATCTAAAACTAGCGGCTCACCCTCGCTTCGCTCGGGTTCGTCGCTAGGTACGTTTTAAATAGATATAAAAAGAAAAAATCTTTCTTTCTCACATTTTAAGCTTATATGTTTTAAATACATACCTAATCAAATATTTTCGGACTAATCGAGAAATCCAGCCCATAAATTAAAGCACATCATAAAAATTTGATTAGCGGTATAGTAAATGAAAATAAAAAGTATCCTATTTGTCCTTCTTTAGTGCTTTTGATGGAAATCTGTTTTATTTTCAGCTAAAAAGGTTTTCAGCCGTTCTTGAGTTTTAAGTAGCTATTAAGTAACTAACACGACGATTTCTTTTATATATATATCGACTAGCGGCTCACCCTCGCTTCGCTCGGGTTCGTATGTTTAGGTCAAATTTTCAATAGATATTAAAAAGAAAAAATCTTTCTTTCTCACATTTTAATTATATGTTTTAATACTTACCTATTCCGGACTATAGAGAAATCTTTACTAAAAATTAATTATCATTAAAATGGAACGCGGTCGAACGGGTTATTTGCAAAGCAAGTATCCTATGTCCTTCTCCTGGCTCTAAACTACCTCCCTGCCAATTTTCAGCTAAATCGGTTCAAAATGCCGTTCTTGATTAGAAGCGAATGATGTTCCGAACACGACTTTCTTTTATATATATAGATAGTAAACGTTAAAGTGTACATATTATTAAGTACATATTATACTAGTACCTACTAGCGACTCACCCTCGGGTTCGTCTCTAGTTACGTTTTAACGTTTAGTAAAGATTTCTGAGAGATGAGATTATGTATTTTCCCGCAGCGAAAAGTATCCAATAGGTTGACCCGAAAAACTATCATCATACCAAATTTCATCAATATCTGTCCAGTGGCTTTCTCGTAATGCGTTCCCAGACAGACAAACAGACAAAAATTCTACAAACTATAGATTCGGCCTCTGTCTGTCTATCGATAATAATGAGTACTAAAATGACTCTCAATAAGATTTTGCAAAAAATATTTAATGTACAGATTCGACTCAGAATTTTATTATATGTGTAGATTATATACATGTTATTGAATGAATATGCCTATTATCTATAATATGTCGTTAATAATTATATGAACTTAGAGCTTTATCACAATAAAGCTTGTTCACGATATTCTTGACATCATAAATAACTAATCATAATATGACACTTTATCGATGAAGTGATAAAGCTATATCATTATATTGTCCGGCGCGGGTTCAGTGCCCGCTCCGGCCACTAGGTGAAGGTCACGTCTAACGGACCGCGTGACGTCACTACTTGTTTGTTATAGACACTTGAACATGCCTAACACGGCCGGAGTGAGATTCTTGTATACATACTTATCAAATACATATTTAATGTATTGTATCATGGTTTTTTGAATCATTCTTATTGTTCGATTCTTTGTAAAGCTATAATTTGAATATTCAAAGTGTAGAGTAAAAGTAAGTTAATTTAGATAAAGAATAAATAAAGAATAAGTTAAGGAGGGTAATGTTTTCCAAATAAAAATCTCATTATCTGATACGCTGTGTAACCTTAACGGTTTATGGCGTACGACTTATGATACGATTATACGATCTTAATGTATGAGCTTTCGTTAAATTCGTATTTATTGTGATCCGTGTTTCGTAGTGTAGCGTAAAATATAAAAAAAAACTTTTTTTATAGTTCTCAGTGATAAACGAGCAGACAGCCCATCTGATGGAAAGCGGTACCTGTCACCCATCACACCTACGGTTCATGTACTTGGGTTTTATATTCAGCCCTTTTTAACGTCCTACTGCTGGGCACGGGCCTCCCTTCAGTACGAGGGAAAACAGGCTATAGTCCACCACGCTGAACTTGGGTTTTATGTTACAAAAATACAGAAGCGCAGATGCGTTATACTGAGAGAACTAAGAGTATATCGCCCGATTTCACCTACGTCACCTAAGTTTAAGGGATCCCCTAAGCATGGTTAGAGGGCTGTTAGGAGACAGTTTCTGTTCGTATGCCTGGTCATATGCGTCTTGCCTATAATTGCACTGGCTACCTTATCCTTCAAACCGGAACACAACAATGCAATCATTGTTGCTTGGTAGGAGAAATAGATAAGGGAGTGGTACCCATCCAGTCGGACTCCTCAGGCTTGACAGAGTCCTACCACCGATAGATATTAGAGGCTTCTAAATATGCCGAAAAATATTATAAGATTTTATATTATGTTACTATTTTGACACTTACTCGAAAAATATATATCAACTAGCGGCTCACCCTCGCTTCGCTCGGGTTCGTCGCTAGGTACGTTTTAAATAGATATAAAAAGAAAAAATCTTTCTTTCTCACATTTTAATTATATGTTTTAATACTTACCTATTCCGGACTAAGAGAAATCCAAAAATTAAAATATCATAAAAATTGGAACGCGGTCGAACGGGATAAAAAGTATCCTATGTCCTTCTCCTGGCTCTAAACTACCTCCCTGCCAATTTTCAGCTAAATCGGTTCAGCCGTTCTTGAGTTATAAGCGAAGTAACTAACACGACTTTCTTTTATATATATAGATACTAGCGGCTCACCCTCGCTTCGCTCGGGTTCGTCGCTAGGTACGTTTTAAATAGATATAAAAAGAAAAAATCTTTCTTTCTCACATTTTAATTATATGTTTTAATACTTACCTATTCCGGACTAAGAGAAATCCAAAAATTAAAATATCATAAAAATTGGAACGCGGTCGAACGGGATAAAAAGTATCCTATGTCCTTCTCCTGGCTCTAAACTACCTCCCTGCCAATTTTCAGCTAAATCGGTTCAGCCGTTCTTGAGTTATAAGCGAAGTAACTAACACGACTTTCTTTTATATATATAGATTTTTAAGCAGGCGATTTTTTTTTACTTTAGGATTTAGTGGGTTTGAATCCCGTACAATTATATATTGTAGGTTTCACTCATAACTTATAGTTAGAAGTAACCTACTTAAACAACACATCAATGAACTCATAAGTTTAATAACCACGTAGTTCAGACGCGCTCTGTTTCAACATTCTTCGCTGAGCGTCGTATAACGGCATTGAGATCACTTGCTTTATAATATACTTGAAGTAAAAATATAAATCTTTAATTATTTATATGTGAGTTATTAAGAAGATCTATAGGGTTTAGGGCTGGAGTTAAAATATAAACTAGAATTATTAATCTTAGAAGTATCCTTGTGATCGGCTCCAGGCTTTTACAATGTTGATTAAAATTGTTACACATACCTACTTAGGTATATTTTTTCATATTTATAATAAAGAAAATTACAAATATACTTAATTACTTATATATACAAAACAAATGTACACTTAGTTATTATTTACTATACAAGTCAGGTTCATACTTTCATTAAAAGACTTGAGAAGATGTCAGTTTTTCCTAAGACTTAAAAAGTAAGAACTTTTTTTTTTCAAAGCTTTACGTAGAGTCTTCAACTTTAAGGGTAATTAAGTACTATTCAGGTACCAAATCAATATATAAACGTTATTTTCCTAGACTGAATTCAATAAAATTAATCTAATCTAGGTTAGTGTTGTGTATGAACAAGCTTACAGTTTTGCTGTGTGTTTATTTTATATACCTATAGTCCAGTTCCTACCTTGCACGGAAGCTTAGAACAGGTTGCTAAAGCTTTATCTTTGATTACATATCTTCTAGTTTTTTATTGCAGTTCCACTCCCATTGTAGGGTTAGCCGAGATGTCAGATCACAAAAAAACAAACATGTTAATTCAGAGTATTAATTATTTCCATTTTGTTCTTTACTCCAATCGTTGTTCTGTTACAGCATTTAATTAAATCTTTTTCAAAAGTAGGTACTAAATTCATGTATTATAGGATATGTGATACGCGATACCTTCGGCAATAGTTATAGTGGATAGATCTCTTCAATAATTATTTTTTAATGAATTAGTTACATCTCAAAGATAGTCCCACATAGATTTAAAAAAATATAGCTCTAATGGCAATTACAATAATTAGGTAGGTTCTAGGTAAATGATTCTAAAGTCAATTAGAATTACTTTTTTTGTTAAAAAAAATAAAAATTTTAAAAACCCCTTACGCAAATTAAATGTGATTTAACGATTGCATTGGCACGCGTGAAGCACTGAATCGAGAAATCATACGCAAAAAAACCCTTACATCATTTTGGAAAAGAGTTGATACTCTTACACTGCTGAACCGATATTAACTAAACATAGCTAAGAACCACCGCAAGGAAACTGGCTTTCAAATGAAAAAAACCGCATCGAAATCAGTCCATCCGTTTGAGAGCTACGATACCACAGATAGAGACACACAAACAGACAGACAGACATCGACATCAAACTTATAACACCCCTCTTTTTGCGTCGGGGGTTAAAAAGTAAAGTAATTATGAAGATTTATTATTAAAACTAAGCAAGGCATAACACAAAGCTACTGAAACAAGACATTTATAATCAAAGTTAGTTACTCTAGATAAAATAGCAGTTAAACTATTAACCTATATAAATATCTTTTTGTAGTTACATTTAACTGTGCAACATTTAGTTCACGTTACGGTTCTACCCGCCCGTGTAAGGCCGCGCGCACTTTGGACACAAATTTTGATCGTACGTAAACGTACGATCATGGTCGTACGAATTAAGTGCGCACATTGAATACGTTTTTCTCCGTCAAATAGGTAGTTTCCCGGTGATATCGCACTCGTGAAGTCCTCTTTGGAGCGCGATGAATAATTTGTATCTTCAAGATAATTCTCTTATATTAACTCGGAGACTGCGGCAGCGTCTTCGCTATCATAGAACCAAATGGGTGCGTGAAATATATTCTAAAATTCGTGATTTCGGTGAATTCCATCATATTATGGAAGATTCATATAATGACCACATACTGTTTCATTGTTATGCACGTATGAAGAAACAAACATTTATGTTCATAAACTAAGTTTATAAATTTTTCTACACCTATTTTTAATTTTTAACGCACGAAAGCGTATTAAAATCTCAACAAGTTCGGATTGTATTCGGATGTCGGAACTACAAGCACGTATACGTACGACTAATTCGAACGCAATCTGTGCACCCCCATAGTACTTTAAAGGTGCGGATTATTCGTGCGTGTTCGTGCGTGTTCGTACGAGTAAAATTCGTACGAAAACGTATCCAAAGTGCGCGCGGCCTAATGACGATGTTTCATCACGAACCACATCTGACAGTTTCAACTCGCAAATATACGTCTCAAAATGTAAGAGGTTTAAGTGGCTATAAATTATAATAACTGCTTGTGACGATACGTTGTGTGGTGGCGCCTCGACCGTGACAGTTACGTCAAAAATAGGAGCACGTTGTTTCTAATAATTTCTGTTTTAAAAAAATCTTTCTATGTCATGGGGCTCTTATTAGCCATAAACAAAAAAAAACAGGCTAATTTGAGATAATCTTTTAATGATTATGATAACAGTATACTTATAAATTCCACTATAGGTCATGGAGCAGTCAGCAGACCCATCACGCACCATCATTAACAGATATTACCGCCATATTACCACAAATACCGACACGATATATTTATAAATTAGATAAATATATGTACGTTGCTCAATTTGATGAGAGGAATTGGACAAAGTAATTATGTGGTCAAAGTGAATGTATCTAGCGTATAAATGAAGATAATTTGCGGTGGACGACGGGTGACAGGTAGCCCGTAGCGGCTGCCGAGTGCCGAGATATCATCTTGCAATCATTCTAGATTAGAAGTTTACTTACTCTCTTATATATACTTTCATTGATCATTGATACCATTGACTTATTATGGAAACTCTTAATAAACTCTTTATATATACATAATATGTCTATCATCTATGTATCACCAGAGTCAGATAAGTACATGTTTGGTTTAAAAGTTACAGCTTTAAAAAAACAAAAATGTATAAAAATTGTTCATAATATTATTGGGTTCTCAAAAATATTTTATAAATATGGGATACCTATACTACCTCGGTGGTGTAGTGGCTAGCATGTACGGCTGCACACCCGGAAGTCCTGGGTTCGAGTCCCAGGTCGGGCCAAATTTAGTTACCGAGTCTTTCTGCATAGTAAGTCTCAGTAATAGCCCGGAATTGGGAAGTTGGTGGTGTTTCACCCCCGTGCCTCGGAGAGCACGTAAAGCCGCCGGTCCTGCGCCTTAACTGCAGTCGAGTGTCGAGTAGTCGTCCCACCGGAGTATGAGAGTGACAGGAATAGAGAGTGCACCTGTGTCTGGGCGTACACTTGTGCATTATAATATCTCCTGCGCAGTTGGCTAGTCTCAATGAGATTGGCCGCCCTGGCCGGAATCGGTCAGGAGAACATCATCATCATACTACTAAAAGGCTATAACGCCTAACGGTCTTTAATGCTTTAAACATTAAAGATTCTGTATAATATCTAAAACACTAAAACTTAATGTTGATATTCCTTTTTAAAATCCAGTTTTCCCTTAAAAGAAAGAATTATACATTAAATAAGGCAATACCAAGTCTATTAGCAACATTAGCAAGTATTAGTCTTGATCAAATCTGCGATGAGGAGCCCGCGATAGGTATGCAGGTCAGTGAGGCGCAACGGACGTACCTAAAGCGTGCCGCGCGGCCTACTCGTACACTTGCATTACATTAAAATCAACCTTATTTATATATATTTTAGGTATGTTTTGATACTGTGCGTGAGATTCATTTGCATATTCCGCTAGCCGGTGGCGCCGACATTGAACTTATAAGGCGATTTGATTCGAATTATAGATAGTTACGTATTTGACCCCTGCTAGGATGTGGAGAAATTATAACTGTGGCTTAGGTAAAAGAGACCTATGATGTTTTGTGTTATTTGATTAAATAAATACATATCCTACTAATATTTGGACGACACGTTTGTCTTAGTTTGTAGTGACCCTACTTGCTGTGCCAGCGGTCGTGGGTTCGATTCCCGCTGGGGGCATTCATTTGTGTGATGAGCACGAATGTTTGTACTCCAGTCATGGGTGTTTATATTTATAATATGTATGTATTTAAAGTTATATATGTGTAGTGTATCCATAACACAAGCCTCGTAGCTTACCATGGAACTAAATGGTGCTGTGTGGTAATGTCCCAACATATTTATTTATTTATTATAAATGCGAAAGTTTATGAGGATGTATGGATGGCTGGATGTATAGATGTATGGATGTTTGTTATTCTTTTACGCAAAAACTACTGAATCCCGGAAAAATGTACGGTTATCGTGGGATAGATTTCTTTTGTTTGGTGAGCCGCTAGTTAATAATATTATGTAAGTTGGAAAAAATATGCCCAAAATGTTGAATTCCAAATATTAAATTATCAAAAACGTAAAATAGATAGTTTTTATGTAAGGGAATATTACTTTGTTACTAGGTACTTAACGATTTTAAAAATTCACAAGCAAATTCTAAGCAACACTGTCTTAGCAGATAGAAGGTGCCTACGTACTTATAAATTATTTTTATGTAGTTTTACCACTTATACGCTAATAACATTATGTCTCTAGTTTATATTATCGATAGGTATACATTTTACAATAGAACGTGAAGACATGAATAGCGTTACTAGAAAGCCTCAAACTAAACCAGCCATACCTTGTTACAATTGGGTCAGGCGGTGCACGAGTGCGGACGCGGCCTAAATGCTAACAAATTCTTTTATTAGTAAGATATATTATTATCACCTTAATTTAAAAAAAAATGCATTAAATTTATACTTCGTAAGAATTAAAGTAGGTTTTAATATACTTATTATATATTTATTTTTGTACTGGCCACTCTCCCTCGCTTCGCTCGGGTTTGTGCGTTGTTGGTATAATATATAGTCTATCTATTCCATAGAATAGATAGACTATATATTATATATAAACATAGGTATGATGAGTTGTTGTGGGTTGTATTATAACGTGGTAAAAGTAAAAGCCTATGTCACTCTGCAACCTTTTTACTATCTCCACACAAAAAATCACGCCAATCCAACCAGAGAGTTTTGAGAGCTTTTACTCACGGTAAGCAAAGTAGTTACAATATTGGGTTATTAATACAGTTTAATAACTTGCAAATATATTAATTGTAACCTCATAATAACAAATTAAATATAGGTTTCTTAACAAAACTTTAGAAAAATAAATATCAATGATTTAAACCACAAATAAAAATAACAATAAATTATTACATTATGTATAAAATAAAGATATGTATAATTTAATTTATTTAATTTTAAACAGACACTAGCATCCTTATGCGTGTCGGAGCCCGCGGTGGAGCACAAGACTGAGGAGACACAGGACCCTGAAGAGCCTCCAGAAGGATACTACGCTTTTGTAGAGTCGCCCAATGCGACTCCACCGAGGTACAATTGAATATTTTATTATGTTTAAATTGCATTATTTCTTTAAAATACAATAATTAAGGATGATAATATTCATAATTATTGGTACCTGAGATAAACAGTTCAGTTTGAAATTTCCGAAAGTAAAACTAACACTTACTGATAAGAATACGAAACATGATATTTTGACCGAAATTGTCTTATATTATAACGATATTTTGTAAAATATTTATAGGTGTGATGTGTATAAATGATAAATAAATAAATACGTTCGGACATTAACACACAGCACCATCAAGTTCCATTGTAAGCTATGAGGCTTGTGTTATGGATACCTATATAACTTTAAATACATATTATACATACAAACGCCCTACAAACGCGCCGACTGGAGTACATACATTCGTGCTCATCACACAAATGTATGCCCCCCTGTGGGACTCGAATCCGCGACCGCTGGCACAGCAAATACACTACAAACTGAGCCAAACGTGTCGTCAAAATGATGTTTGTATTTTCTCACTTCACACGTGGATGAGCTAGCTAGGGCCGGGCCCGGTCGTTATTTATAGCAATACCTTTTTGGAACCTGTAATCGAACCTTTTCGTGGCAACTCATGATTTACGTTTAACGAGAAACATTTTACGGTTTTATCACCAAACGAAGTACTTCCCCGCAATAAAGTTAGCTCAAAATAATGTAGATTTCTCTGCGGCCTCGAGCTCTCTCTTAAGCTTTAACGCTGATTACTTGTTTAATACTTTCGAGCGGGCAGCGGTCACGACTTTCACTGGTCTGTTACAAATAAAGCATAATGTGTGCTGTCATCGAGTGCCGTATGATGCATCACTCATCGACCTAAGAGATCGGCGCTTGCTATTGTCATTTTGCGAAAACAAAACTTTTCGGTCAAGTTCATATGTGGTATTATAATAATAATGTCCTCCTGGCCGATTCCGGCCACAGCGGCCAATCTCATTGAGACTAGCCAACTGCGTAGGAGATATTATAGTGCACAAGTGTACGTTCAGACTCAGGTGCACTCTCTATTCCTGTCACTCTCATACTCCGATGGGACGATACTTCAACACGACAATACGATACTTAAAACATCACCTACTGACCAACTCCGGGCTGTTACTGAGGCTTACTATACAGAAAGACTCAACAACTAAACTTGACCCGACCCGGGACTCGAACCCAGGATCTCCGGGTATGCAGCTGTACATGCTAACCAGTTCACCACTGAGGCAGTGGCAGTGTAGGTATTATTACCGTAAGAATAGCCTACAAACTTTCTTCTTCTTGCTTCTTTAATATTGTGTATTATATGGAAAAGATTGTACCTATATATAAATAATATATAAATAATCTTTTACATTACAAACTCTACATTTAGCTTAAGTCTTGATGAGCCTAGACAATAAGACTCCTTTATGTGAGTAGTGTATACCGTCTAGGTCTGCAGATGCAAAAAGAGCCCATCACCACGTGTTTTCTTCTTCGATCACTCCATCGTCAAGAGCTCAACTCTTAAATGAGAAGAACGTTACTAACTCAATACTTAGTTCTATGACCACGACCTATAAATGAACTGTAGGCATACTTATTTTAGAAACGTCAGGTCAAGTCCCAATTTTTATAATTGCAAAATAACCTGTTACAAAGGCTCGTTACAAGTTATTATTTTTGTTCACAATAACATAAATTGAAGCGAAAATATAATAAGGTATAATAAGGTAAGTTCACAAATAATGGAGATCGGTTATTATTTGCGTAGTGCTACATTGTTCCCACAACAATTTTGCCCATGTAATTTTTTGATTTGAACACCATTAACGAATGATTCATGACACTCGATAGTAAACGGTAAAGTTGTTTTGTAAAACACAAGCATATGTAGGCTTACGTTACGGCACATTGATGTATGTTACCGCTCCATGGCGCGAGTCATGGTTACCAATGATGAACAAACAGCCTGCATAAAATAAACACACTTTTGTACAGTTAATCAGAATTACATGCTTTTTTTTAAATTAGCTAAGATACAAAGCACGGCTTATTTATGAAATACTAGCATTGCCCGCGGCTCCGCCCGCGTTCAGGTGACCAAAAACTAAATTCTTAGGTTTTACATATTAGTATACTCTTACATTGTAGTTTTTGTATTTTTTCTCAGGAATGAGACATTTTCCCGCGGTAATTATCCTATATGTTGACCCGGATAACCAGCTATAACCAAACCAAATTTCATCAAAATCCCTTCAGTGGTTTTCCCGTGATGCGGTAACTGACAGACAGACATACTGACAGACAAACATTCTAAAAACTATAGGTTTGGCCTCTGTGTCGACATAATGACTATTTTAATGAGGTTTTCCATAATATGTTTAATATACGGATTCGGCTTAATTACAATTTTATTATATGTACAGATATAAAATGTTTTGAAAAATTATTATCAATTTGTTAAATGTTTATCAATGTCTGATATTTTTTGGAGATTGGCGATATAATATTTTAGCAGTGTTTTTAATTTTGAAACTGGTTCATTTAAACTGGGTCTAAGTGCTAATGTACAACCTTAAATAAATTACAATATCGATAGTAAGGCCCACAATTAAATAATGATAAGATATATCTTATCATTATTTATAGGCGCTGAACAGCGCTGTTCAAACTGCCTCGGTGATCTAGGTTAGCATGTACCTACGGCTTTAGATCCGGGGATTCTGGGTTCGAGTCCTGGTTCAGACCAAGTTTAGTTATTGATATTTTCAGTCAAAAAATTGGCTTCCCGGATTCGGAAAATTGCCAGTACGCAGCACATCTGTGATTCGAAAAGCTCGTAAAGCCGTCGTTCGTACGCCTGTTTTCGCATCGGTTGTATCAAATTATCGTCCTACCAGAGAAATAATAATTTCTTCGTGACTTTCGACCACGGTGACCCATCTCACTGAGACTAGCCAACTGCGCAGGAGATGCTATATTGTAGATGTATGCGCGAAACTACAATGTGCACCCTCTATTTCTCTTATACATATATAGGATAATTCCTAATAATATTATAAACGCGAAAGTTTGTAAGAATGTATGTATGGATTTATGTTTGTTACCCTTTTACGTAAAAACTACTGAATGAATTTTGATGAAACTTTACAATAATATAGCTCAAACGTCAGATTAACACATAGACTACTTTTTATACCGGAAAAATACCGGAAAAACACGGTTCCCGTGTGATAGATTCGTTTTGTTTACGCCGCTAGTATAAGATAATTTTAAGTGCACTTTGTATCTGCGTGTACATTCGTGCACTTTAATAGTTACTTTAATAATAGTCTCAATGGCCTTCGCCAATGTAGCCGAAATCAGGTTAGGAAGACAGTGGGTATACGAATGGATAATATTTGGCAGAGTACGTCCGCCGCCCTACCGACAAGTGCTGTCAGAGTGCGCGCCGGCGGGCGAGCGCGCGCACGTTAGCGCGCACAACCTGTGCGGCGACCTCAACCGCGGCCTCATCCCGCGCAACCCCATGGGCCAGAGCCCTAACGGAGAGCCCTACCCTTTGTGAGTTATTCATCATTTCTTTTACAAAATCGATCAAAAAAGTACTAAGTACACAATCAGCATCAAAAAATGTCCTCAACGAATGAGCGCTCATTTGAACATTTGAGCGCGCTTTTAATTTAAAAAAAAATGTGGTAAGCATTGCATTTAAGGTTCAATTTACTTTGTAGTATATGTATTTCAACTAGAATAATTATCTAAGCACAATTGTTGACAGTTTTAAGAGAACTTTTGCATGGGATTGTGTGTCTGTAGTACTTTTTTGATCGGTGTTTTACAAGATATTATTTAACTTGCTATGTAATATGTTTGTTATTTGATATGTTACTTAATATGGGTTAAATCTTGCAAGCTGAATGAGAACCACCTCCTCTTATTCCACAGAGCTGAGGTTGATTCCATTCTGATAGCAATGTTTTTTTTTTGATGATTACCTATAACCTGATTCTCCATCTAGGATTGCGTTCAGATGAAGTAAGTATACATTTAAAATTTGGTTTTGCATATTTGATAATAATAATTGATGGATAATTTATAATTTGATTCCGACAAGATTTTGCAAAGCAATACAAAGACAAACATACGCAAAACTAAATCGGATTTTCTGATGATAATTAAGAGGTACCTAAACTACGTATTATAGATATTATAATCTATACCTACTAATATTATAAAAAGGTAAAGTTTGTGAGTTTGTGACGTTTAAGTTTGTATTCTATGGATCTACTGAACCGATTTTGATGAAATTTGGTAAGAAGATAATTTAAGACCCCGGGAAGGACATAGGATACTTTTTATCCCGGAAATCATTCCTTAATGGGTGAAAATGGTGTATAAGTTTGGATGGGGAATCAACCTAGGGACGAACCCGAGCGAAGCGAGGGTGTCGCTATTTACATATATACGTAAGTACCACTTGTAACTTTCACATCGAATGTTATTGTTCTTTTTGCTAGTTGCCGTAAGATAATTTCCAGATCATTTCATTTTCCGCTTCCGATACGCGTGCTCTCAATTTTTTATGCAAATTTACCGCTTTTCTGAGGCTACACTATGCACGCTTCGCAACTTTAAAAGTTTTAAAAAATACTTTTAGTGAATAACAACAAAATTAAATGTGTTCGCAAATGTTTGCGTAATATTAGGTCCTGATAAAAATTTGGTAATGGGTTTTTAGTACCTACATATTCACAGATGATGATTCATAGAATAATTACTTAAACAGAATTGGTGACAGTTTTAACAGAACTTTTACATGGGATTGTGTATCTAGTATTTGCTTAATCGATTCTATATATCTATAGCGGGTATGTAGTGCTAAGCCTTAGGCATAAGGCAGTGTAGCCACACACGTAGTACAGGGGCCATGTTCCGCAGCGAGCTGATCCGCAACCACACGCTGCGCTTCCTGTCGCGCACGCTGCCCGTGCTGCGCGCCGACGACGCGCTGCCGCGCGTGGCGCACGTCGCGCCCGCCGCCCCCGCGCCTGCCGCCGACCTGCACCACAACCGGTGAGTGACGCGCACACACGAGCACACATATAGTGTAAATACAATCAATCAGTTACATTAGCACTAAATAGTATAACCACAAACAATTGACAAAAAATAACTGCAGTGACACATACACTACCTATATATGTGTAATATAATATTTAGTGTAACAGAGAGTACAAAAACATAATATACAATAGCGATATAAAAATTATATAACTATTGTTATATAATATATATTACATCTGTCGCGCACGCTTGTATTATTATTTATTGTTATATATTACATGCACATATGTTTGATGTGCATATCATTAGTATGATCAATTTAATTTATTCAGGCTTTTTTTTTCTTTTTCCTTTTTCAATATATGAGTACTCTGTTGTCTAATAGAGTAATCTAATTTTGGCCATACTTATTAATAACTTTGTGCTCTAACTGTATTTCAACAATTTTAAAACTCTTTAAGATTACCGAGAAATAAATAAATAAATATGGCCAATTTTACTTTTTTTTAAACGATGTTTTTATTTTAACATACGTAGGTACTTAATGAATGTACTTACGTATATTTGTTTCTATCCGTACATTTATCCAGTATTTATCAAAACTTCTACGCGACCTTTCAGCCTAGAGGAGCGCGCGCGGCGCTCGCTGCCGGCGGACGAGCCGGCGCCGGCTGAGCACCGCGCCGAGTCGCGCGGCTTCTGCGACGGCGGCGGCGTGTGAGTACACACACTCATTCATATACATGCACACACATACACGCACATTCACACACACTCGCACATATACAAACACATACCCACAAACTTACTGACACATAAACATATACATAGGAACATATATTTACACTGTGACACACACTTCTCACTAAACATATTATTTTTTTTTTTTTTATTAAGAGAACAAACAATGAGATGGTACTCATACGATACTAATATACAAAAATACATACATCAGCCAAGTTTCCACTGATAGTAATTAGATAAGCATTAGCATTAACAAAGACAAACCAAATACAATTCAACATAGATACCTACATAAGAACAGCAAGTTCACAAAAATACAAACTCAAAGCTAAAATTATATAAGATGTGATAATTTTAACAATATAATACATTTACCGAATGGGATATAAAACAAATATGGCTACAAAAATATAAAATACAAATAAAATATGGCTACAGGATAAAAATTATACCTAACTTCAAATATATTGTGTACTAGGAAATTCTAAAGTAATATTTTCATTTCTCCTGTATATTTTACATTTAAAAGAACTAATTATAACAAGATTCATCCCGATGCGATGCAACGGCAGCATCATATAGTTAACTAGCATCATTAGTATACTCTTACATTGCAGTTTTTGTATTTTTTCTCAGAAATGAGATATTTTTCCGTGATAAAAAGTATCCTATATGTTGACCCGGATAACCAGCGATCACCATATCTTTCATCAAAATCCCTCCAGTGATTTTTCTGTGATGCGGTAACAGACAGACAGACAAAAATTCTAAAAATTAAAGATTCGGCCTCTGTATCGATAATAATGTTTATTTCAATAAGATTTTCCAAAAAATATTTAATGTACAGATTCGGTTTAGTTACAATTTTATTATATGTATAGATTATAACTAATCACTGACACTGGCTGGCGCGCCGCTCACGTCGAGTGGGCTTTTACTGTTTTATCGTTACACATATTTTACATTAATATTATAAATATACAACGAATATATAACTCTCATACTATTCAAAATGTAGACGAGCATGCATTGCATGCGTACATACTAATGTTACTTCTAAACGTTAATCGGTATCAATAATTTCAATTGTATTTTATGAATTCTTTGATAACATTAATTTCTGTAAAACATTTGTAACATTATTTACTATAACATATATATTCAATTATTCAGACATTAAGAGGTTAAAGTGAGTAAATAAAGAAAAATCAATAAACTGCAAAATATTTATTAATATAAACTACACTATAATATAATATTTAACTAGCACTTACAAAAATATTGCGTCCCAAAATCATGTAAAGAAACGACACAGAATATTTTAGCTACGAACGTCAATATTCGCCACATACATAGGTTTAACATTCAACACAAAGGTTTATATAATACGTGCATATATAATTATTTATATTAAAAAAAAACAAGCGAGCCTTACAGTAGTCGCATATGATGTGTAACATCTGACATCTCACCTTATGATGTCTAAAGTAAATTTGAAGAGGATATTGAATATTGTTAGAATTTTTGTATAATTACGTAAATTAGAAATGAGAATTTTTCTTTTACGCGGACATGACTTGTACAGTAATAACTAAGTGTACATTTAATTTGTATATATAATTAAGTATATTTGTAATTTTCTTTATTGTAAATAAATAACTAAGTATTTTTCTTTGTGGAGATATTTCAATAAAATATAGGTTTAGATCTAGAACTAATCGACCATTTCTACCACCACACTCATTGGTCAAATCAAATAGCGTGCTTCCCAGGTTTCCTGTTATACTGACTTACACCCTTACATCCCTTTTCATGAAATCCCTTCCACAGAGTACAAGAAAACCGAGAGGATAGATGTTACACATCAATAACGTAATAATTGAATGCAAGGCAGTGGGAGAAATCCCGTATCTCGCACTTTTGATATCTTCCTGTGCGTATCATTTTCAACACGATTACCGCCTGTCTTACGGTGAAGGAAATATCGTGTGGAAATCTACATGTCTGAGAGAACTTACTAAGGTTTCGAAACACATGCTCAGTCCGCCCGCACTCGGCGAGCATGGTGGACTATATCCCATACCCAATCCACCCCCTATTGAAGGCAAGCCCACCCCCAGCAGTGGGACGTTAAAAAGGCTAGATACATATATACAATGATTAAATGTTATATTTAATAATTTATATTTGAGCCGTGAACAAATTTCGTTGACTCAATCGTGGGATAACGTCACAAAGTATTAATGTATATCCATCATATAGAAATATGTTCACATAACTCATTTTGGAAACATCATTGGTATAATGCCATCATTCATACACGGAATGCACTACAATTTGCCAATAGTATTGGTTATAAAATATTGCACATTTCTTCGTGTTGGTATCAAAATCAAGTACAGAGCGACATGATCTATAACCCAACGTTCCCAATAACCAACCTGTCTATAGATTTTCTTACTATCGATAGAAATTTGACACAATCTGTTTGGAATTGTCAAATTTCTAGTAAGGAACATTTTATAGTAGATTATTGAGAACCGTCTTTGAAGGATAAACACCAAATATGTGGGTATAAATTATTCGAGTTTGTAAAAAGTGTGTTGAGACATTCTTCACCAACCATCATACATACTTGTAATAGTATATAATTCATAATATCATACGCGAGAGTCCGAGTTCAGAACGCGGTGGCTCGGCGTCATTAAAGGATAAATGGAAGTAGTAGTAATTTCAAAAAGAACTACGTCTTGTAATTTTGATATACCAATTTTAAAAAAACTCCTATTTTCTCAAAAGTAAGTTGTTGTGGTTGGATCTATGTTGCATAACTATGTCCAAATACCAGCGGCGGAGCGCGAGTTTAGAGGCCCCGGGACTGACACTTCTTGGGGGCCTAAAGTAATTGTCATATTATAGTCTTTAAAAAGTCTAACTGGTACTAGACGAAATTAAAATAACGCTATTTTTTGGTTCTTAATTGATCTCATAGTTATTAAGGCAACATTTTATCGCCTTTTATTTTTTATTTTATAAATTCACAATATTATCTATTGTTTCCCGATATATCTTAGGGGCCTTGGGCTGCAATCCAAAAAATCTATATATAGATCCGTTCCTGCCAAAAATGAGCACATAAATGCGTGTTGAAGCGTCCTCTACAGTCTATACAAATCCTGAATACAATAAGTACAGGGAAAGCTTATGTCAAATCTCGTTGACGCCGAAACCCGCTAACCCCGCTATCACGTGCTGCAGAGCGTCGGCGCGCGCGCCGTCCAGGAGAGTTACACGCTGATCCTTCTCTATCTGTAATATATCAAATATATGTTTAAGTAAAAAAATGGGTGCGTGTAACCTTTGTAACCTTTGAAGCGCGGTTGAAGTAAATCTTCTTTGGCAAATATCTCAATTAATTTAAAACAAATCAATAATTAAATAAGGCATGTTAGCCATATTACAATCATATATTTATAGAATATCATATACGGAAAGAATATAATATTATAAATTTGTCAGACAATAACAACGGTTACCATGGCAACATAGATATAGTTATATCACAGATCACATAATACTATACTAATATAATATGTTCGTTTAGAAGATTTAGTCAATGGGCTCATGAGTCTTGCATTCTAGAGTTTAATGAGCAAGTTTTCAACAAAAAATAATCAGCATCAAATGATTACAATTTTATAATGAATTATAAAATTGTAATCATTTGCATCAGCAGATGCTGAGTTTTTTCATTATTTTTTCTCAGGAATGCTCTAAGGTTTTTTTTGAACAACTAGATAATTCATAATAAAATTGTAATAATTTGATTATAAAAAAGAAATTGATGAAAAAAATTTATGATTTTTTTGTTGATTTGGGATGTGTAAAATCACTTATATTTATTTGCTTTGAAATCAATAAATAATTGGGCAATTGAGTTGGCAAATAAGTGACTTAACATGTTGTTATTGCCATATCATATATGACAAGGTTCTGTCTGAAATCTATAAAGGAGTCGCGATTTGACAGCTCATAAGAAGTATAGGCAGCTACCACTGCCCACCCAATGGTAAAGCGCTCGCTTGGGAAACCGAGTGACTCGAGTTCAAATTTCTCCCGAGTCTCTGATATTTTCATATGCGAATCATTTCCAACATAATTACCACTTGTCTTAATGGTGAAGGAAAACATCATGAGGAAACATGCATGTTTGAGAAAACCTAGCAAGTTTTAAAAAAGACATTTGACGTCCGCCAACCCGCACTTGGCCAGCGTGGTGGACTATGGCCTGATTCCCCTCGTACTGAAGGGAAGCCCAATCCCAGCAGTGGGGCGTTAAAAAAGGCTGAACACATGATGTATCGGTTCGGTAGAGTACAGTATACCTGCGCGCGGTAGTGGTGCGCGTTGAGAAACATCGGGAACTAAAAATCTGAATAAATCCGCGAAGTAATCCAAAAATATAGTTTTTATTTAAAATTACAAACATTCGCGTAAATCTAAGAAAGTATTAAAGTTTCATTTCATTATTTCACATGCGGTAGGATATAAGGGTAGCGTAGAGTATGATATACCTGGGCGCGGTAGGTGAGGTGCGCGGGCCACACGCAGCGCTCGAAGTAGCCGGGCACGTCGGGCGGCACGTACAGCCGCAGCGCGCGCCGCGACGCGCACGCGCCATACTCCAGCAACAGGTAGTACCTACACAAGCGCCGCCACATTATGGTTTTGCATGCACATAATATTGTGAATTTATAAAATAAAAAAGATATTTAAAATAAAAAAGAATGGCGATAAAATGTTGCCCTAATAACTATAATATAAATTACTTTAGGCCCCCAAGAAGTGTCAGTCTCTGCACCCCTAAATTCACACTCCACCGCTGGTGTTTGGTATTTATCCTCTATTGGCACCGAGCCGTCACACACCGTCGGGTTCGGTGCAAGTTTATGCAACACGCTTTGACACTCGCGAGGGAATCAATATATAGGGTACTTCCGGTGATTTAATCACGAAATTTGGCAAGAAGCAATGTCTTATAACACAAGCGAAGGAAAAAATCCGCTAAACCGTAAATGTAATTTTTTGTGATTATTATTTAACGATTAGTATAGAATAGGTATACAAAAATAAGACAGTACTTTAAAAAAATCTTGAAATTATCACCTATTTATAGGTCATAAATACCGAAATATCCTTTATTTTTTAACAAAATTATAAAATATAATAATATTTTTTTTTGTCCTTAACTTGAGAAATTATTTGTACCCCATACAAACTTTTAACCCTAATTTCACCCCTTTCAAGTTTCATTTTTACGCCAAAAAGTATCTTATGTCCCTTCTTCAAGGTCCCATCCCTTTCTATACCAAACTTCATCAAAATTGATTCAGACAGAGTTACTTTCGCATTTATAATATAAATATAGATTTAATTTTTTCATGCTATGGAACTCTCAATTTGCGAGTGTAACTCGCACTTGTCTGATTTTTTTCCGATAAAAATTACAAATAAAGAGGAAACAAAAAAACTTACCGCAAATTGCAAATCTCCATAATGGGCTTATAATTCAACACAGTGAACCCCTCAATCACCATAAATTTCTTCCCTTTGCACTCCAGCTTCCCCGGACTTCGCTCCAAATTTCTTACATGAGCCCTGTCTTCCCCATTTATAGTTTTAGTTATATCATCAAACATCGTCTCCATATCCAGAGATGACAGAATATCATAGTTATTATGATCCAAACCCTCACATTTCACGTGTTTAGGACTATCATCAGGATAAAAATATTTATCCTGATGAAAAACATACACTGGTGTTAGCAAATTCTGCAGTCTATTCGCTAAAGTTGTCTTCCCACCACAAGTGACCCCTGACACGCCTATAATAATCCAATCATTTGCTGACATGGTGGTTTGTACCCTTCTTTTTATAGGTATGGGTAAATGTGGTAAAGGGTGAAAGACATAAGACCCCCAATGAAAAAGAATCCCCAAACGGCGCACCCCAGCAACACCCACTGTGGATCGGGGATGTAATTGTATATGGAAAGATCTGAAAGAGAATAATTCATGTGATTAACAATAATAACTATCAAATACTTAGCTGTTTTACAAATAAAATCAAATAATTGATTGTTTAACATATATTGACATACATATTTATTAAATGCTTCATTTATCTATACAGATAAATAAAATTTGAAGTGTCTGTTTCTAATGAGAAAATAACAGCTTTAACTAAGTGCATATGAAATTATATACAGTACTTCTATGAAAAACGCAATTTTTTTAATTTTTATCTATCTGTTTGCTCTGGCTAATCTACGAAACGGCTGGACTGATTTTAACGTGACTTTAACTGGCAGATAGTTGATGTTATAAGGAGTAACTTAGGCTACTTTTATTTTAGAAAAAGAATAAGGGTTCTGCTCAAAAAAATTAAAATGTACCTAGGGACGCACTCGAGCGATGCGAGTGTAAGTCGCTAGTATACAATAACTTTAATAGAAGTATAATAAATTTGTTAATCTATTAAAGAAAATAAGCTAGTTTATCAATATTGTTAAAAAAGTGACTTATTCTTCATAATTTTTTATATACCGAAATAAAAAGTAACATCAGAGTGGCATTGTCTCTGGTTTGTAAAATTAAATTGATCAAACTGATTTCCACATAGGTTATATGCTTATTACGTTTTGAAATATATATAATTAAGTATTATTATTGTATGTTATTTGTGTAATAAATGAATATGTATATACACTTACCCTCGTCAATAAAGGGGTAGGAGTTAATCCAGAAAACCAGAATGCAATACACAGTGAGAGTTGTCACCAAAATGAACCTCCCCACTGCACTGTCAGGAATTTCCATAAAGACATCACTATTTTCACTTTATAAATGTCAAAAAATTCTCTAACCTTATTTAGTTATTAATATTTAAATATTAAAGTTCTATAAAATTATAATTTATTTTACAATTTAACTGCAAAAGTAGCTTTTTTCAAAATCTTCAAATGGTTCATCTGGGAACAAGATAGACTTCTGTTGTTCGACATTGACTTCAATCTTTTCACTTAATGCCTTGCCTTTGATTGCTCTCTCTACGATCTGAAATAAGCAAATATTACTGTGTAATAAGCATACATATATATATAAAAAAACAGTCTTTATTTAAACAACACAATGGTAACAAATACACACAGCCCTAACTCCTGAACTAGAAAACTGTGTTTCAGGAGCTAGTACCTTCCCATATCAGGCGTACATATTCATTGCATGAAATTACGTTATAATAAGGTAAGTTAATGTAATATATACATATCAGTATTAACTATAAATAAATCTATATCTATCAATATAATATAATGTTAATATTCAGTGTTCTTTATATTAAACTAGCAGGACCCCGCAGCTTCACCCGCGTTCAATTGCTTGTATAGCACATGTTTAGTTTATGGGATTTGGTCTCTGAAGGGGTGATATTTTTGGATAGGAGATGATAGAGATAGATGAGAGAGTCTAAATCTAATTTATAAATATCTCGTGTCATGGTATTTGTGGTCTCACTCCTCTGAAACGGCTCGACCGATTTTAATGATTTTTTTTGTTTATTTGGTAGGTATGAGAATAGGTCGTAAAGTATTTTCTCTGCAGCATCTGGTATTTTTAAAGATAGCAATAATATAGTTCTAACTTTTTTACTACTTTTTTCACAAAACAACCAGAACAAGAAATTTTTTTTTAGATTTAACATATAAAACAATGTAAGAAACTGAACAACTGAACGCCAATCTGTCAACTCACTTTTTTATTTGGAAATTTTAAGCCCAGAATTTTTACTTTTCCATAAAATTTTTCAAAGTTACAAACACAACAAAAAAAGAATTAACCAAATAGTTGCAGCCATTCTGAAGTAATTTGCTTACATACATTTGGCAATTGTTTCTATTAATATTAATTAAATATCATTTCTTATTTCTAAGATATAACATATTTGAGAACAACTCAACAAAACAGGTCTTATACATATCTAAATAATATCAAGTTAATCTAACCGCAATAAACCATAAAGTGTTTTATTACAACTTTCATAATAATTCATAGATTTTCAATTATGAAGTCATTGTTCAATTCTTATATGTATTTTTTTGAATGAAGCTAAAATTAGTTTACAGTTAAATGCAATGCTTATGCTTAAAGTTATTTTTACAACAAAAACTTAAATTAAAAGCGTGCTCAAATGTTCAAATGAGTGCTCACTCGGTGAGGACGTAAGTATTAAGCAGCAGTAAAACAATAACACAGTTATCTGTTGATAGCACATGGGTTTAAATCTATCTATATATTTTTTTCCTGTCTTGTTCATTTTTCATTTGTTCTTGCATATTCTTAATTTTGTGTAATATGTATAGCAATATGTATAATCATAATTCTTTATGAAAAGGGAGAATATTTGTGTTAATGATATAAATCATTATCTCAGTGCTTATTTGTCCAAGCAACTATTAATTTACCAAGAGTTTTTAATGATGGATATATTTACTTTTGTCAATTATATTGTCAAGAAATACATATTTTACTTTAATAAAGCACTAAAGCAACGAAATGTTAGGTATTGGTAGTGGGTACAGATAGTGGGAGTTAATCCCTTTATTTTTGCCATAGTAGTTAGTGATAATCACATTGCATCATAATGATTATTTGATTCATTCATTTATTTATTTATATAACCATAAACTTTTACATTAACAAAAAAAAGTTTATTGTAATAAAATATTTTTTTAGGAAACATAATTTAAAACAATATGATTTATATAAATGAATCTGTATTGTAATACATGGTTTAACTAACCTTTTGAGCAGTGGCACTGTCAGCAGTATGAGTTGATAAAGCAAGCAATTTCTTTATATTTTCCTCTGTTATTTCCTCTTTAGATATCACTTTTTTCTGCAGTTGTTTTTTGTTCTTTTTGTACGGGTGACTGACAACTATAAATTAAAATAGCCATAAACCAACGTAATCATTAACATAAAGATATTTATTATGATAGCAAAGTTATATAATGTAACGATATTTAAAGCGGGCATAATTCGTGTACATAAAATACAATCAAACAACACAAGTATGACGCAAATTGTCTCATGAAATATTGTTATAGAAACCTTGACTCTGGTGCCGGCTGGTGTTCGGACGATGTTTCGTTTTCTTTTTGGTGTTTTCTAGAAAAAACATTACAAATTAAATAAAACATAAATAATAAGCGAGTCCAAGATTACGCAGTCGTTATCTAAAGTTGAGTCTACCTTCTGGATCTACGAGTTCTAGAGCTTGACGCACTAACGCTGGAGACATTTTAAATCATAGATACCAATTTTATTAACATTTACGACAATTTTTAATAGTGCCCATTATAACCTATAAAAATGATCCGTGAGTCGTGACACATTACTGACAAATGACAGTGACAATTTACATTAAAATGTCAAAGTCACAGACTTCAGACAGGTTTTTACTTTAAATTATCTGTGTAGGTAATCTAAGGAGTACAAAACTTAATAAGTCTGTTTAAGCCGTTACAAATAGTAAAAAAAAAATATGTTAAGTAATCCCCAACACAAAAAAACTGTAAAAAGAAAAAAAAAATCTCTCTAGACCTTTTAACTTTATTAAAAGTACCTATTAATATTTTGATGATCAGCGTCGTCGCATCGGGGGACCGCTAATACTTTATCATTATGAATTTTATTTTTATTTGTATTCTGGTTTTTATATTTTATTTACTTAGCGTACGGACGGAAAATCTTCAAAAGTTCCTACGATGTTTCTGACTAAATTCATAAACATCATCACACCGACTACAAATATAATCTTCTTAAATAACCACTAATTGGTAAAAACAGTTTGAAAATGCCAACTGTATTTTCTAAAATTTTCTTGAACAAACACAGGCTTATCGAATTAGGGTACTTAAATTTATAATAAGTACATACGATAGTACTAGTCCCTGTTTTCCAATTACAGCACGAAAGCGTATTTTGCGGCATAATGCTCAACTTCGAACTTTTCAACTGCAGCAACAGCAGCAGAAAATATAAGTGTTTTTTCGCGTTATTCGTGTTTGTGTGCCAAAGGCATTATGCTGTGATTGGAAAACAGAGAGTGACTATAACTATACGTGTGCAGGTTCTGCATGCTGTACCGCGCCATCAACGGCGACAGCGCCGGCCCCGAGCGCCGCGAGGACCCCGGCGCGCCGCACGCGGCACACGCACCGCACAGATACGAAGTTAGTTCTTTACTTTGTTTATATTGGTTTGTATTATTTGTTCAAGTCTATGTTCTTTCTATGTATGTTTATTGGTAATTAAGTTATTATCTTAGGATCTATGCACACATTGACTTTTTACCGCACTGTCAACCCATGGTTGATCTTGATACGTTTTTAACGTGCGTTTGTTTATCACGGTTTATTCATATTCTTCAAGCTCATTCAACAATATTATTAAGACTGGAAATAGAATCAACATTTATCAACTTATACTAAAAATTTGTTATGGAAGTGTGAAATATTTAGCCAAAAGTTTTTGTTTTATACCTACCCAAAAGCATATACCAATCATCACAATAAGTAAAAAAATATTATATATCTCAGTTATGAAATAAAACAACTTATCTTCAAAATAATACTTTTTTAAATTTACGCGTATTAAAATATTTCTGAAATTTTAAATAAAACTATCTTTTCGGATTTTTTCGCGGATTTTTTAAATTTTTCATTCCCTTTAGTGGCTTAGTTTTTGGGGAAAGATAGTTTTATTTAAAATGTCGTGTAATAACGAGCGTAGAGTACAGTACGTATATATGTAATGTGCCAGTCGGGCGCGCCGCAGGGCCCGCCCACGCCGTGCCCGGCGCGCGTGGAGTACGCCACGCCGGTGTTCGCGCGCAACTACCAGGGCGTGTGGCGCTACGTCGTGCAGATCCCCTACGAGGGTTACTTCACGCAGACCGTTGAGGTCACCAGGTATGTCGCGGATAGGTCACAGTATATATCTATACTAATATTATAAAGAGGTGAAGTTTGTGAATTGTGAGTTTGTGACATTGTAGGGGGTAATCTCTGGATCTGCTTAACCGATTTAAATGAAAATTGGTAAGAAGATAGTTTGAGACTCTGGGAAGGACATAGTATACTTTTTATCCTGGAAATCATCTCTTAAGGTGAGAATGGGGATGAAAGTTTGTATTGGGAAACAAGCTAGGGACGAACCCGAGCGAAGCGAGGACGAGTCTCTAGTATATAAAATAAAGTCGGGTTTGTTACAACAATTATAACTCGAGAACGGCTGAACTGATTTTTATTCGATTTGTCTTCACCCCGATACATATTATATGTTGTACAACCAAAAATTGTGGCACTAAACAAATATTGTATTGGATTATATTAATGATTGTATGGTATATGATTATATCGTATCGGTACGTAGATGCATGCAGTCGCGCTGCCACTACCTGGAGGGCGGCTGCCTGAGCTCACCGCGCTGGCTGTCGCTGCTGGTGGCCGAGCTGCACTACCCGCCGCAGCCCGCGCCGGTAACACACACTATCTAAAAACCACGTTATTAACCCTCTCCAGACTACATTACCTACACTGTACCCTATTTAGTTTTCTACATTTTTCATGGCCGGTCACATAAACTTGATATTTTGGTGGACGTCAATGATAATTCAATTATTTATTTAGCCCATCCAAATAATTTTTCATAACCATTAGTTTTGCATATTTTCCATAGTCCCGTTACATTATCCATGTGGGCAATGAATTCTCTATGAGCTATTCAGAGACGGATTCCAACTGATGTATCATTTAACATTTAAATGGCTTAATGCTATTGAAGCAAAAAAATGTTTGCATTGCAGGAGTACCAGCCGGCGCAGAAGCTAGATGACGTCAGCACAGAGAAGCCGCACTGCGACGGACACGACGAGCTCGGCTGCTATCAGGTACCGTATGCATTGTGTTTAATATTTATTATTAATTTATCAAAAAGTACCAAAATTATCAAGATTTCTAAAAAAATGTTATAACGTTCATTCAATTCGTACTATGATGTGAAATTTAACAAATAGCATTCTTACTTTTATGTCATAATTAGCAATCTTGTAAAAGTTCTTGTTGTTCTGAATTCGTTATTGAATTTTATTCAGTTAATAAAATATGTAACTATAATTTTAACTTGTCTTCTCAAATTGTCAATATGTACTATACATAAAATATTTAGGTATATGTACTAGTGGCTTACACTATTAGTATGTATATATGTATGTGTGTGTGTATGTAGGTGCGCCTGTACTACGACTGGTTCTTGGTGCCGGGCTCGTGCAAGTGCTGGCGGCCCGACTACTTCGCGCGTTACGTGCGCCGCGCGCGGCAGGACCTGTAGGCACACAACTCCTCTTTTAATCAAGTAGGTGAACCTATTTAAAAGACCGATGTTTCCATCTGCTCTACATTATGAACTTGAAAATCGAACAAAACATGTTGAAAGGTAGGTGCTCTTTTAAACGTAAGCCTTATAAATCAGGTAGGCATATTTAAAAAGAAACGGATAGATACCCTATTTAAAAGACCGATATTTCCATATCTTTAAACACTACGAACTAAAACACGAAAAAAACTTTTTGAAAGGTATATATATAGATGTTCTTTTAAACCTAAGCCTTGTAAAGCTTTGCTCTACTAAGCCTAATGATGTAGGTAAGTCTATTAAAAACACCTGTAGACCGATCTTTCTATTTACCCTATGAAGTAGTAGTCTTAAAAAAATAGTTGAAAAATATTCAAATGCTTTTCCAATTTCAAGCCTTACGAAGGCAGTAAATCTACTTAAAAAAAGGTATATAGATACTTCCATCTGCTTTCCTGAGCCTTGTGAAGTAGCTAAACCTACTTAAAAAAAATAAACAGGTATTTAAATTGCTTTCCTAAGCTTTATAAAATAGGTAGCCTTAGCCTAGCCTTCAAATACTAATTGTTATATAAATTTGTTTTTTTTTATTACTTGAAATAAATATTTTTTTTAATTTATATTACCGAATTTGAAATAAAAACGCCTGTTGTTTTATTATTTAAAATCGATATTAATATTATATAAAAACACACACAATATATATTAGGCTAGTTACACATATCATCAATACTCACTTTAAAATTTATTTTGAAGTTTGAACATACTATTTTTAAATTATTAAATAAATTAATGTTTATAGTTTTAAATCTGTGTAAATTTTAATAGAATTGTAATTGTTTCATAAACCTTTATTTATAGACTTCTGAATAGTTTTTTACAATATGTATTATATTTTACAAAATTTAATTAAATATGTATACAATATATATTATGTATAGTTTGGAAGCAAACTAAAATAATATCATAATTAATTTATTATAAACTGATGAGTGAACGACTTGGTGCTAGCGGCGACTTGAGACTGCAACTGTTAGACATAGATAAATGTATGTATGTAAGACATTTTAAAGCTGTATTTACACGTGCCGTGGAAAAAATCGCATCTTAAATATTCAGTTATAAATTCAATTTAAAAAGTGAACATTAAAGTGTTCTCTATTATTATTTTTAATATTCATTTTTTTTTTCTATTTTATTCAATTAAAAAGATTTTTTTATTAAATTACTAATCTTTGTTTATAATTAACAGTAATATATAGAAACCTACAATATATTATTATAGTTATAGTGTAATATAAATAAATTAATTTATAGTGAAAATTAAATTTCCGTTGCTTTGCTGTCAGAAGTGACGAAAGAGTGTACAGTTAATACTAATATCGTTTCTACATAATTTTATTGACATTTTATAATCAACAAACACATACAAAGTTACTTCTTAATTTTTAGATGCGGTTTTATCCTATAAAGGTTAATTAATAAATAATTAATAGTATGACGGTAGTGTATATTTTTTAATTATAGTAAAGGCTGAAGTGTAAATACACCTTTAGACGTAAATGGCGACCGTTGCATAATGGCAACACTCGTTATATTATATAATAATGATAAATTATTATATTGAATGTTATTTTTATAGTTTATACAGCTTTTTAGAATTATAGCGGCCCTTCCAAATATATTGACACTTAATGTAAAAATATATTATGTATATGTGCTCGGTTAAATTGTTAGAGAAAACGAACTGTTTTAATGTTAAGTATTAGGTTAAATTTTGGAAAATCAATGAAATTTGCTGAATTTGAATGGATCCTAAATAATATATATATATATATATATATATATATATATATATATATATATATATAATATATATATATATATATTCAATTTAAAAAAAATACAAGAGGGAATGAAACCGTTTTTGACAGTAACAAGCTTGTCATTGTCACTGTCACATTATTGTCTATGATAGTTTTGGAGTTTATTATTAAATATTAATCGTTATATTCAGCTCAAAGTGCATTTATTTATAATACTTAAGTAGTAGCATAAGTTCGCAACTAAGTAAGATACTGTACTTATTGAATAAACCACTTTATATTACTTTGACTTTTATTTTTTACCAGCAGAACCCGCGGCATCGCCTGCGCTAAAACTACAAAAAAATCTCTAAAAAGGTAGATTTCGTACGAATTTTCATCCCCTATTTTACCCCCTTATAGGATAAATTTTGAAAAATGGTAAAACATGTATTTATTTAATTTTATTGATGAGCATAAATACTAAGTTTCAATTAATTCTGATCATAACTAATTGTTTGCCCATATAAACTTTATTACCTCCTTTTACCCCTTTAATGGACGAATTTCGAATAATAGAAAATAAATATATTTCCTTTTTTTTATCTTAGAGGTAAATATCACTTTCTCTGTATTTCTTATTAAGAATGACAGAGTTTCATACAAATTTTTATCCCCTAATTTACCCACTTAGGGGATGAATGTCGAAATCGTATAAGGAATACGTTGTCCAATATATTATAGAATAAATATTACATGAAAAGATTACATTACGTACATATTTGTCATCACGTTACATTCAAGAGGGTTTATTTAACAATACACAGGCGACTTACCTTCGCTTCGCTCGGGCGCTCTCTGTGGCCTTTTGTGTTTATAATATCTAACATAAACGCAAAATATCAGTCGCACGAGTTTCAAAAAATCTATATCTATAGATATAATAAAATTTTAACTAAGCCGAATCTGTACAATAAATATTTTTATAGGAAAACCTCATTGAAATAGTCATTATATACAGAGGCCGGATGTATAGTTTTTGGAATTTTTGTTTGTCTGTCTGTCTGTGATCACATAACGATAAAACCAATGGACTGATTTTTATGAAATTTGGTATGATGGTAGCTGGTTATGGTCAACATAATGTCAACATATAGATACTTTTTACTGTGGGAAATTATCTTATCTCTGAGAAATCTATACTAAACCTTAAAACGTAAGTAGGTATGAACCCGAGCTGAGCGAGGGTGAGTTGCTAGTTTAATATAAGAAAGGAAAAAAATAAAAAAATGTGGAAAGTAATCGCCTTTATTTGTTCATTTCTGGGGGCGTTACGTTACAGAGTTCAACTAAGTCGCTACAAAATATTTGATTTACATATATCTCAAAATTATCTATACAACCTGAGTTATAATCACTTTGTACTAGCACTTGTCCGCGGCTCTCTTCTACAGACAACTTCATTTTCTATAATCGATATATTCTAATTGATATTAGGTACTTCTATTAATTAAAGAGGCACATCCACTCCAATATTATATTCAAAATAATCATCCCACTGATTTGTGAAGTGTTTTCTTGAGATTTTCATGAAACTGTCCTTAAAATATAATTGATTTATTAAAAAATGAATTATGATAAACCGTTCGCAATGGGAGAAAATATTGTAGTACGTAAGTACATGCAATAAGACAAAACTCGAAATTAAGTATTTCTAGTGACCCCGTGACATATAACGCTTAGAAATGTCATTTCCTACATTACTTACTGTTCTATTGATAGCGTAAGTATAGTATACCCCTCTGTAACGAACGCAGGTCGTCCTTTTATTACTTTTGTGCTATTGAATTTATATACATTTTGATGACCACTAGTTTTTAAACATTTTCGTTTTGAAACAAAGCAACATACTGACACGACTCCGATATATTATTTATATATATAGTAGAATAAATATGAATTATCGAATTATTAATAATAATGTTACAATAATTATATTATCTACCGCGTCTAAAGAAACGCATACATTCATAAGAATATAGAATGAGCCGAACCGAGCCTACATGTCTCGTCGGGCCTCGAACACGTCCGTGACGGAGATGTAGGAGACGTCGTCGTCCTCCGCGTGCAGCGCCACGCGCATGTCCTCCGACGCCAGCGGCGCGCGCGCGCCCTCGTCCTCGCCCTCCGACGCCGTCTCGGCGCCGGAGCTGTCCGCGTACGGGATCTTGTACATGCGGTGGGCGAGCGGGTTGTGCGCCTGCAGCGGGTCCGCGTTGAAGTAGTTACTGTGATGCGCGATGGACACGGAATTGAACCTACTGGAGGCCGGCGCGTCGTCGAATACGCTCTGCTGCCGGCCGTCGAGGAAGCGCACGGAGGGTACGCCGTCCTTGGGGTTGGAGAAGGTGACGTAGCAGTCGGAGTAAGGGGGCGGGGGCTCCTCGCGGCGCGCGTGCTTGCCGGCGGCGGCCACCTCGCTGTAGGGCGGCGGCAGGTCCTCCATGCACACGATGTAGCCCGACGCGCTCGAGAGCACGGAGCGCGGCCGCTCGGGCTCCGCCGCCTCCTCCGCCTCCGCCTCCGTCGCCTCCTCCGCCGGCACGCTACTCGTTGGGTTCTGTTCTAGTATTCGAATATACAAAAAAAATATATACATATACCTAATAAAATTGTAACTAAGCCGAATCTGAACATAAAATATTTTTTGGAAAATCTTATTGAATTAAATTTTTTTATCGATACAGAGGCCGAATCTATAGTTTTTAGAATTTTTATCTGTCTGTCTGTCTGTCCGTCTGTCCGTCTGTCCGTCTGTCCGTCTGTCCGTCTGTCCGTCTGTCCGTTTGTACTCCAGTCATGGGGGTTTATATTTATAATATGTATGTATTTAAAGTTATATATGTGTAGTGTATCAACTATCTGGTATAACACAGGCCTCGTAGCTTACCATGGAACTAGATGGTGCTGTGTTAATAAAAAAAATTTAGTCCCTGTACTATTATTAATATGATTGTGTATGTGTGTGTGTGTGTGTGTGTGTGTGTGTGTGTGTGTGTGTGTGTGTGTGTGTGTGTGTGTGTGTGTGTGTGTGTGTGTGTGTGTGTGTGTGTGTGTGTGTGTGTGTGTGTGTGTGTGTGTGTGTGTGTGTGTGTGTGTGTGACATATGGGATGAAATCTTTAACTATTTTGTTCTGTTACTCCAAAGAAGTATAACTTCTTACATGCGTACATAAGTACACACACACACACACACACACTTTTATCATTTGTAGGTATTTATTTTATTTTTACTTACGACTAGTAGCGAGTACGTTCGGAGTTGGCCACTCTTCTGATCGTCTTCGTCGAGCTGAAATAATGCAAAAACATTGATTTCTTTGTTGAATAAATTAATTTTTCGGTATTAATTTATATAATCGTTCCGATAGACATTATTCAAAAATCAAACTAATGCGAGTCTGTCTTGCACACTAAGGGTTCCGTAGTATGAAAAATTTTTAAGTTACGTTTCAAAATATACACTTAAAAAGTTTAATAAAATATTTACCAATCTGTGATATATGTATGCCATTGACGGCATAATTAAAACTTCCAAAATTAAAATTTAGTTATCTGCCTCGGTGGTGTAGTGGCTAGCATGTACGGCTGCACACCTGGAGGTCCTGGGTTCGAGTCCCGGGTCGGGTCAAGTTTAGTTATTGAGTCTTTCTGTATAGTAAGCCTCAGTAACAGCCCGGAGTTGGGAAGTTGGCGGTGTTTCACCCCCGTGCCTCAGAGAGCACGTAAAGCCGTCGGTCCTGCGCCTTAACTCTCACTGCTCGTGTCGGGTAGTCGTCCCACCGGAGGATGAGAGTGACAGGAACAGAGAGTGCACCTGTGTCTGCGCGTACACTTGTGCACTATAATATCTCCTGCGCAGTTGGCTAGTCTCAATGAGACTGGCCGCCGTGGCCGGAATCGGTCAGGAGAACATCATCATCAATTAAAACTTCATTATTATATTAGTAATATAAGCATCTTTATAATATTAGTATAGATGACACTACGAGACTTAAACGCGTGAATTCGTAGGTGATTAACACGCCTCTTGTTTACTTAAATAGTCTGTTTCTTTTAGACTCTTGGCTAAGGAAACCTTAAAGAAGCGGATGTCTTAAAGTATGTAACGATAGTCGATAGTGTTTCCAAAGTACATGTTCAGCTACGTAGTACGTAATACGTATACAATATATCGCACATCTGGCATAGTTGGTTGTGAAGCAGCGGTCGGTGGCGCGCGCCAGCAGCAGCGCCGCCACCAGCAGCAGCGCGCCCGCGCCCCAGCCACGCCACGACCACCACTCCGCGCCGCCGCCGCCGCCCGCGCTCCCGGACATCGACTCCGACTGCTGGGAGGGATGTTCTATACTTATAAAGTTATAAACTAATAGTCCGAGAGATGGTGAACATTATAGGGTAGGTTCTTGAGGCATTACAGAAAATTTTGTAATTGTCTTTGAAGGACCCCTAAATATGATAGTCGAGGCATGGCTTGAATTTTTTTAAGGGAAATTCCTTTATTAAAAGAATTTTTTTTGAGGCGTTTTGATATTTTTATATAAATATTAAATTTTTTAAACAAATGAAAAAAATGTTCTTTAGGCAGTTTGGGATTTTTTGAGAGTAATATAGGTACCTATTTAAAGACAAATAATCCCAAAAAGCCAGATTTGATAAAAAAATTTTACCTGCTTGATGATCGAGAAAGTCCGGGAGAACAGCACTATGCATAACTTGAAGTGCGAGAGAAAGCATATCTCGGCTGTAAATCTCGCTCAAAGATCCTGCGACGCGATTGGTTCTCGCGATATTTTTATGATGTATTTTCAGCTAATTTACAAGATTGAAATAATAATTTTTTAAATAATAATTATTATTGTTATTGTTTTTACTATTGCTTTTATTACTATTATAGTATTTTTTTTATTTTTATTTCTTTCAAATTTTCTGTAGTGCCTCAAAAACCTACCCTAAAATGTTCACCAGCTCTCCTACAATAAACAGTCAAATCCACGCACACATGCACGCACACATACACATGTACATGCATTTATAGTAGTAGTAACAACTGTATTTTCAAGATTTTCATTGTAGGTACAATACTTGAATATATTTATGCGAACTTTCTTTTTTTATTTAATTTCATTGCGTTTTTTCATTCTCTTTTCTTTGATATATTTTACTTATCAGTCCATTGAAAGCCAGCCAACAGACAGACAGAGAGATAGAAATAAAAACAGACAAGTCGTCCGTAACATTTCTCCGAAGCAGTGCGACACAACATTTATATTTGACATATAAAGAGAATAGATTGGCACCATGATCCTAGATGCGTTTTCAAATGTTACCGAAGGGTCAGTATCGGGCAGGTGCCAGGGCGCGCCCAGCGGGCCCGGCCGCCAGCCCGCCGGCGCCTGCGACGCGCTCTCCGCCACGTTGCTCAGTCTGCAACCAACGCCAAGTATTTCTACTTAGGACTTTCTGTTTACGTTGGGAAATGCATTTACGCGTACCACTTGCAACACCAACCATGGGGTTGCTTGTGGGAGCAGTAGACCGTAGGGTCTACTCTGCTATCAGAGAAGTACCAGGAGCAGCCCGCATAGTACATGGTGCTGGATTGCCGGACACTAATGAGGTGACGATTTTTCTTATTCCGATTTCAAGAACAGTTTAACAACTAAATGTGACTTGGCATATTATGGTAATAAATGTGATATGGCATTTCCCATCGTAAATTAAAAGTCTAAGGTCGAATAAAATTTACAAATTTTACAAAAAACAGAAAGTACGAACAAGACAGACTCGACTGATTCATTTAAAAAAAAAAACAGCCAAAAATGGTAAAAACCGTAGTTTCGTTGAAATATTCGCCTAAATGTATTCATTATGATTAGTATTGGTCGGTTACCTAATGAGCTGCCTGAGCTGATTGGGCGTATAGAGCAGCACCTCGGGGCGCGGCGCGCGCGGCCAGCCCAGCCGCGCGTGCAGCTCTCGCAGCCGCCGCAGCTCCTGCAGGGTCATCTGCGTATATAGAGCATCTCTTGTGTGTCACGACTAACACGAGTAAATTTTATCCAAATTCGTTGAGTAACAAACATACACACGCCTTTGCACGCACTCGCAACCACACACACACGCGCACGCGTATGCACACGCACACGTACACACACACACACACACAAACTTTATCATTTATAATAGTATTCAGATAATAGGGGATGAGTGCCAGAACTAGCTGTTTTATGTCCTTAAATTAAAAAAACTATACAAAAACAATGCTTGACTGTTGACATATTGTTAAATTCTAAAGAACTCAGTGCAATTCTTAATTGTATGGGTGGACTAGCGGCTTACTCTCACTTCGCTCGTGCGTGTTCATGGGGCTGAATTGGTATAGGATACTGGACCTTTTTTTAAAAATGATTTTTTAGAATGATGTAGGAACGCTCAGGTCATAGAATACAAATATATAAAGAAACATTCATTTTTATTTATATAGATAGTAAGAAAAATGGATAAGTATTAACTACCATTGATTTAGCAAGTAACACACAAATACAATATGAGCTTGCTGGCAAGGTACCTGCAGATGCAGCTGGTGTGCGCGCGCCGTGAGCTCGCCCAGCTCGGCCAGCGCCACGCGGCCGCGCCGCCGCCGCAGCCGCTCCGCCTGCGCCCACGCCGGCGGCAGCGTCGCCTGCATGCTCTGCAACCAACCAACACTCACTAGCTTTAATTATTGCTTCGATAACTTTTAGAATGAGGGGCAAACGAGTACACGATCCACCTCATGGTAAGTGGCTTTCGTCGCTTATAGAAATCTAGAGATTTATGAACAGTATACTACAAAATATGTTAAGAACAACTGTTGAGTTTCACACAGGTTCCTCTTAGAATCTGACTCCCAGCCGGTGACAGTGGTATCAGACTTACTTATTTAAGTTAATTCTTAACTGTTCACATTTGACAACAGGTAACAAAAAGTGCTTTTTGAATTAAAAAAGTGTGTGTGTACATTATGTACGCACGTAAAAATACTTCTTTGTTTTTTAAAGCATTTAAATGAAAGCTTCTTTTTCCTAAATATTTAAACTTTTTATGATTTTGATTATAAATAAACAGTCTGCTATCTTTGGGAGTCCGCCATATTGGATTTAGAACGACTCATTTTGCTTATTGTGTTTCGCTCATCAAGCCCTTTCATTAGATACCCATATTATAACTAACAAAATGGTAAATAGTCATTTTTTTAAAATCCGCCGTATTTAGTTAAAAATGGCGGCATTTAGATAACCGTGCAGTCACGAAAACCAACCGTGTTGTGTATATAGAAATACCAGAATATATATCTTGAATATAGACATCACACTATACTAAAGGGAAATTTAACGACTAACTTCCCACTGTAGCCAATAACAGATAACTTCATAATGTAGTCAAAACGTGTCGCATCGAAAAAAAATCACTTTCATAGTAAATTTTTCATAATGCGCCAAAAGAAGTATGACTACAAAAATAAAATATATTTTAGATTCGAATTGATTATTTTGTCTAAAATATTTTGAAATTAAAATCTAGAAGATAAAATGTGTTAATTAAGTATAAGATTATAATACAAATAATATTATTCCTGGAAAGCAATTTGAAGTTTCTTAATTACGATTAAGTGTACCTATAATTTTTGAACTAGTTCCACCTACCTGTATAGTATTTTATTTTAAGGTAATATAATTATTCGATATATATAAAGAAAATTAGAAACATGAAACTCTTTTCTAATGAAACGATATTTCGTCACGAATAAGCAAATACTAGTATCGACAGCTTTACAAGGTTTCCGACGTACGGGACTTAGCTGCGGTCGGGTAAAAACCTTATAATTTGTTTCGCCCGACCCGAGACTCGAACTCATATCCCACATGCAATTATAATAGATAGTTGCTAAACCTTCGAGACAGCTTAGTTATTAGTAAGATAACAATGAAAAGCATTAAAGCTCAAGTAAAAGGATTTTTATCTTGATATATTAACAATGGGTACGTCAGAGTGCGTGAAAACACCACGCTATATATGTACATTATATAAATTGTTTCAGAAAAGCTTACATTTTGCGAGAGGGATCGATATGCACGGTACACGCGGATGGAGGTGATACGCGAGATTGCTCTACTAAAATACGTAAAAACATCCGATTTGAGAAGTTTAGTGCTAATAAAAGTAAATATATTGAAATGACGTCGTAGTCAAGTGGTTCAGTTAAACACAGAGATACACTCATAAATCGGAGAATGTGGTTTGACAGTGACCCAATAACAAGTCCTTGACCTATATTACTGAATCCGCTATTTTATGCACGAGGCTCTCCAACGAGCGCGCTACCTATTGTATTATATGTAGGTATAGGCATATTTTTTAGTCGTCATTGTGATTTACTTATAATAATAATTATTCTCTCCTAGAAACCACGAAATAAAAGAATTGAATTATTATTCTTAGAACATATTAACTATAGCGCCTGTTTTGGTCCACAATAAAGAAAAATGGTTTATTATTTAACGAAATTCCAATAATTGCAGTAAAAGGTATTTTAAAGTAATAAAAATGAAAAAAAAAATGGTGGTAGACTCCACGTATGCAACTGAGAGCTAAAAAATATTTTTAAGTCCATATAAGCGTGTGGGTTATTCTGGATAGGTCCTTAAAATTAAGATATGACTATAATAAGTGATTTTTTGTTTAACCCAATAGTTGCCGATTTTTATATATGGACCCATAGGTCTGTTTACCTGGTTCGAAATTTGCAATTAATTTTTCAAGCACTTGCTGGCATCTGAGTGAAGTGAAACTTGGCCGACTCAAAAGTTTATATAAAAACCACTACAAGTATATTTTAATATTTTTGATTGTTTTAATATTTACTGTACCATTTAATTAAATGAAATCTAATATAAGCAAATAATATAGTTCATCTGTATAGATGATACAGATAAATAAAATTAAAGTGTCTGTTTGTAATGTCAAAATAACAGCTTTCTACTAAATGCATATAAAAGCTTAAAAGGTACTTACAAGAAAACATTTTTTTTATTTTTGTTTGTTTGTCTGTCTGTTTGTTCCGGCTAATCTCCGAAACGGGTGGGCCGATTTTGACGGGACTTTCACAGACAGCTGATTTTATAAGGAGTAACTTAGGCTACTATTAATGTAGAAAAAGAATGAGGTTTTCGCACAAAAAATTCAAATCCATGAAATTGTGACCAAAATCGTACCTAGGGACGCAAGTGTACAAAGTTTTAAGTTTACATGATCACTGACTATTTTTATGATGTTAAACGCAACGTTGCCGAAATACCGGGATCTCATAAAAATAAGTAAAAAATGGTAAATACTATATAATAATAGTATTACATCATATATGGGTAATGAACATTCATCTTTTTTATATTAGACCAATAAACCACCTAATCAAAATTCGGTGTAGCTTTAAATCGGCAATATGCAGATGCTGAATGGTTACATTTTATTTGCATATAGATAAATAAAAATTCTTTGTTTCATTAATAGAATTTTAACGTCATCGTGTTACAATTATTATAAATGCGGAAACTTAAAAACGTGTGTTTGTTTTCTCTCCTTACGCTATAACGGCTAGACGGGTTAAAAGAAAACTTAATACATAAATCGATCAAAAAAGTACTAGATACACAATCAGTGATAAAAAAATATCCTCACCAAATAAGCGCTCATTTCATCATTTGAGCCCGCTTTTACTTATTTTTTGTGAAAACAATTTTAAGCATTGCATTTAAGGTTCAAATTACATTGTTGTATATTTATTTCAACCAAAATAATTATGTCAACACAATTGGTGACAGTTTAAGAGAACTTTTGCATGCGATTGGGTACTAGCACTTTTTTGATCGATAAATGCACTGAAAGACTGTGACCCGGAGTACGAGTAGTATATAAATTACTGTAACTTACGCGCCTAATATGAAGCGAGGGTAAGTCGCTAGTATATAATATCTATTACTAGCGGCTCACCATCGCTTCGCTTAGGTTCACCTCTAGAAAAGCAAAAACAAATCTATACCGCGGGAACTATACATTTTCCGGGGTAAAAAGTAGGCTATGTGTTATTCTGATGTATGAGCCACATGATTGTAAAGTTTCATTAAAATCCATTTAGTAGTTTTTGCGTGAAAGAGTAACAAACATACATCCATAAATCCATACATACATTCTTACAAACTTTCGCGTTTATAATATTAGTAGGATAATATTAGTAGAATAAATAATGTCGCTTGAATAAATCGACTATCGAGCGAGTCGACCTGTAGCTACCGAAGCGAACACGCTTCACGCTCGACGCGTATCCGTGTCGCCTGCCTCACTACGAGTACGTACATAAGGTACATACATATTACATACCTGTACGTAGTTACGTACCTAATATGTGGGTGAATAGACAACAACCCGTTGACTGTAACTTCGTTCGTTATTATTGTTTTATATTTCTTTATATTTTATATAAAACTATCTTCTTGGATTATTTCGGGGATTTATTTTGATTTTTGGTTCCCGACGTTTCTAATGCTTTACAGCAATCATGGTCACGGGAGAGACTAAGGTTTTAGACGTCTCAAAGGCTTTATATACTGGTACTTGTACAGACAATGCCTACCCACTATTATACAAATATCATTTTAAAAATTCAAAAATGGTATCAAAGTACCTTACAATATTTGTGGATTTTAATTCAAAACATTTTTTTTATAAATATTATAATTAAGTATAGCAATATTATTTATTTTATTTTACTTTTTGTTATTCAGCTAAAATAAATCCGCGAAATAATCCGAAGCGATAAAAACGAAACTCGTTTAAAATGTCAAATATTCTCATAAATCTAAGAAAGTATTATATTTCTTCATAGTTCATCATCAATAAATGTGGTCTGATGTTTGATGCTGTTGCTGGGCTTCCGTATTGATTGTTGTTAATTTAGAACTGAAGTTCTTGTGTGTGATTAAACAGACAGAAAAATATTTTTCATTAAAATGCGCTATAAGAAGAAATCGTCAACCATAATATTATTAACGTTATGCAAAATTTCCTATAGCGTATTAGCGCTTCGCCACAGGAGTAAAAAATTCTAGTAAACATTTGTTAGTGAACATTATATCGCAAAAAAAACATTTAAAGTGTGTGTGTGTATGCAATTCACTCACAGTAGAAGTGAAACTTCTTTGGCAAATATATTCTTTGGCAGATGACCAAAAACCAAATTCTTAAGTTTTACATATTAGTATACTCTTACATTGCAGTTTTTGTATTTTTTCTCAGTAAATGAGATATTTTCCTGCGGTAAAAAGTATCCTATATGTTGACCCGGATAACCAGCTATCACCATACCAAATTTCATGAAAATCCCTCCAGTGGTTTTTCTTTGTTGCGGTAACAGACAGACAGACAGACAGACAGACAGACAGACAGACAGACAGACAGACAGACAAAAATTCTAAAAACTATAGATTCGGCCTCTGTATCGATAATAATGTCTATTTTAATAAGATTTTCCAAAAAACATTTAATGTACAGATTCGGCTTAGTCACAATGTACATATACATATAATAAAACTAGCATTGCCCGCGGCTCCGCCCGCGTTCAAATGAGAAAAACCTAATTCTTAGGTTTGACATATTAGTATACTCTTACTTTGCAGTTTTTGTTTTTTTTTTCTCAGAAATGAGATATTTTCCCGCGGTAAAAAGTATCCTATATATTGACCCGGATAACCAGCTATCCATACCAAATTTCATCAAAATCCCTCCAGTGGTTTTTCCGTGATGCGGTGACAGGCACACAGACAGACGTTATCCGAGTCAACATATGACACTTTTTACCGCGGGAAAACATCTCATTTCTGAGAAAAAATACAAAAACTGCATTGTAAGAGTATTGGAATATGTAAAACCTAAGAATTCGGTTTTTGGTTATCTGAACGCGAGAGGAGCCGCGGGCAATGCTAGTAATATTATATATTTGTCAGACAATAACAACGGTTACCATGGCAACATGGCAATGTATTCTATCTCATTTTCTCGCTGGCTTAATCTTATACATATATTTATGTGTAAGTCTCTTTTTAGTGTCGCATTTTAGTTCGAGTTTCAAATCACAACGATTCTAAAGAAGTTTCACTTCAAAAAATAAAACAAGCAAAGTTATTAAATATTTTCTTTTTATGATACTTAGGTATGTTTTGTAACATTTGCTAACAAAACAGTTCGAAACAAAATATAACAATTTGTAACTTTTGTTATAAATCAGTTTGTTAGATTGTTGAGAACATCTAAAAATAGTTAACATGTTACTGAACGTTAAAAAAAGTTTTCGTGTTAAAAATGTTATGTAATATTATATAACATTTTTTAATTGCTGTGTGGGAGCACCATACAGTATGAGATGGTACCTAGTACCTACTTGTATAATAAAACATAATAATAAATGAAATAAGAATGTCCTCCAATTATGAAGTTGCTTAAAATATAATAATTTTTAATTTTAATGAGTTAAGTGTATGCGAGTACTACACAAGATAAGCGAATGCTTTTGTTAGACTCGTAAATAATAAAAAAAAGGTTTTTTTCTGAAAAAATATTTCTGCAATGTTTCCAGAGCAATCTTTAATATCTCTTTTAATAGTTATGTTGCACAATGTGAAGCGTATACCTTTAAAAGATTCGATTTTGGCGCTATCTTCCGAGTTAAAAATGCGAATACGTTTCTATGTTCATATGTTGGTTTTTACGCAGAAAGTGACTAGTGGATCAACGCCATATTTTGCATTTAAAGGGACGGAGAGTAGTTTAGTTAAGTAGAGTCCTGACTCTTGATTCTTTTTATCGATAAGTCTAGTGGCGCTCTCGAGATATTCGTGTAGGAGTTACGTAGCGAGGAGAAGGCCACTTAGTTATATTTCTTAAATAATCTATATGATATAAACGTTTTTGTGTATCACATTTTGTACAAAAAATCTGAAAAGATAGTTTTTCTTAAAGCGTTCAATATTCACGTAAACCTATTAGAAAGAAAGAAAGTATTATAAAAATAGATAAACTTTAATAAATATTTATTTAAAATAAATTGCTAAAAATGATAAGAGTCACTCGCGATGGATTCATTTATCTCCGATGCTAATATTAAAAATTTCATTATAAATTAACAACAAAAATTCAATACTCCAATTAATTAATATCTAGCTCATAAAATTGTATTTACATATTGTACAAATTAATAAGTTATAGAAGTCTCCATACTATGTTATAGAGATGTTATCGCTTCACAACAATATAATTACAACTCTGTTTATTATATTCAAGAGACGTGTTCACTTCAATTATCGGAAGAGTGCCTGTGCAGTGTGTAGTGTGCATAATGCCCCTTACATCCTTAATTTCATCATTAAAATTGTATTTCAAGTCCCTTTAGATTATTTTTAAGTATTTAATATACCTAGTTGTCTTAAATTATTTTTACATACGCGTGAAACTAAATACTTACCTACATCATTAACAAAAGATTTGCAATTTTATATTTAGAGCTTTAGTTCTGCGAAAATTCTAATTATAATTTATTATAATTATATTTATAATAAATAAAATAATAAATATGTTGGGACATGAACACACAGCACCATCTAGTTCCGTGGTAAGCTACGAGGCTTGTGTTATGGATACCAAATAGTTGATACACTACACATATATAACTTTTCAATACATATATATTATAAATGACTGGAGTACAAACATTCGTGTTCATCACACAAACGAATGTCGCCAGCGGGACTCGAACTCGCGACCGCTGGCACAGCAAGTAGGGTCACTACAAACTGAGCTTAACGTGTCGTAAAAATTAAAGTTGGTTTTAATATGTTTTTATCTACCATACTTTTTATACCTACGACCTAAAAAAAAAAACAAAAAACGTACGGAATGAGAATAATAGGTTGAGGATTTAATTAGTTATAAGAACGACATAAATACGATAAACTTCACATAACGCAGGCTTCTCTTAGATATACGCATTAAAATAAGTAAAACAGATATGTCTGGATATTGTCTGGCATCCGTGATCCCGTTCCGGACAGAATTTACGAGGGACACATTTTTAGGTCAAAACCACCACGAATAAGATTGCTACCAGTTTAAAAGGTAAATGAAAATCAGGTCGGAATAATTATAAAAGATGTTCCATTATTCTGTTTTTCACATTTTCATTGTTCTCAATACTCGCTCGTGTCGCGATGAGTAGATTTATGTTGTTGTTTATCTTTTTATAACGATCCTTATAAAAGCTTATAATTTTACTAAGATATTCCTTTTACATTGAAAATTTCAGATATTTTTTGAAGTGAAACTTTTTTAGAGTCGTTGTGATTTGAAACTCGATGAAACGGAGAGGTGACAAGAGGAAAGAGACAAACACATTAATATATAGGGTTTAGCCGACGAGAGAATAACATACAATAAATTGTCATGTTGCCATGGTAACCGTTGTTATTGTCTGACAAATATATAATACTAGCAGAACCCGCCACTTCGCTCGCGCTAAAGCTACAAAAAATCTCTAAAAAGGTAGTTTCATACAAGCTTTCTTCCCCTATTTTACCCCCTTATAGGATGAATTTTGAAAAATGCTAAGATCATATTTATTTAATTTTATTGAAAAATATATATACCAAGTCAAGTAATTCTGATAATAAATATTTTTTTGGATTGTATTATACGTGTTTTCCCGTGGGAATTAAGTAATTCCCGCGATAAAAAGTAGCCTATTTCACTCTCCAGCCCCCCAACTATCTCCACACAAAAAATCACGCCAATCCGTTCCTCCGTTTCGACGTTAAAGAAAGACAAACAAACACACTTTCACATTTATTATATTAGTATGGATATGGATTATATTCTTTCCGTGTATGATATTCTATAAATATATGATTGTAATATGCCTAACACGCTTTATTTAATTATTTATTTGTTTTAATTTAATTGCGATATTTTCCAAAGAAGATTTACTTCAACCGCGCGTAAAGGTTACACGCAACCATTTTTTTTTGATGAATTATATATACGTATTATGTTTATTGTACATACTATTATAATTAATAAGCTTTTGTCTAAGAACGCTTTTACGGTCACGAGGTCAACTTGTTCGAGTAAAAATATTTATGAGCATATTATATTAATATAAATATATTCATTTGTTCTAAATTAATAGGATTAGTCGTCATCCCTAATTTGAACTGTTTTAAAACATTAATAATTTTGAATACTTTAGATGCCGCTGTAAATAGACAGCCAGAGGGGCTGATGAGTGACACAACTATACATGCGACGAAAAGAGCACTATCTTTACATAGTATAAAAGTAAAATGAGTCGCTTCTGCTGTCTGTTTTCTTAGATCTTTTAAACTACTCAAGGGATTTTAATGCAGTTTATCTATCTATATAATCTGAATCTCGGAAACGGCTCCAACGATTTTCATGAAATTTAGTATACAAGGGGTTTTGGGGGCAATAAATCGATCTAGATTACTCTTATGTCTGGGAAAACGCGTGTTTTCGAATTTTCATGCGGTTTTCTTTTGCATTATTCCACGCAAAACATTATGTTCGATAATTTCGCACGCTCGGGCATAAGCATCATGGTCAACCGGCCAAGGCGCAAGATTGAATAAGTGTCCGGGTTCGAATCCTGGTCGGATACAAAGATATGATTTATTTTTGTTTTTTTTTGTATTTATTCAAATTTTTTGTTTATAAAAAAAAAGAAAATTGTATTTTTGACCAAAAACTACGAGCGAAGCTCGGTGGCCCAGGTACTATGTATAATAAATGTATATATAGTACAGAAAAACGGAGAAATTCAAAGATTTGTGTTTCATACTAACCGTTAATACGTACCTAACGACGGACGTACCCGAGCGAAGCGAGGGTGAGTCGCTAGCGACTCAGTCAGACTTAGTGCCATTTCTTTTAAAGTGATATTTAAAATAAAAGTTAATAAATTTAAAATAAACATCAGTAACAAATGGATACATATAACTTCATTATAAAAAAACAACATATAATTTCTGTGTTCCTGATTAGGCTCCAAGTACCTAATAATAAGTCTCAAACATTTGTATTTTACGCTTTTCTTTGAAAGAGCAGACGGAGGTCTACGTTTTGTACGTTATACTAGGACTCGAGCACCTACATACATATATGAAAAATAGTTAACTAATTTCTACATTTTATGCAGTTGTAGACCTTTTTGCCAGAAACATGAATACATAAATCACTTGTTTGGTAAGTTCTAGTATTTAACCGCTGCTGATATCTAGTTGATTAGCCTGTAATTATACAAACGAATTGCGTTCGCTTTTGCTCATTATCCAACAATAAACTTAAGGAAGAAGGAGAAGGTCTTTAGATTTAGGCGTCCGTAAGCCAATTAGTGCAGTGGCTCCGTGCCGGCGCTGATATCACTTCTGTAATTTAATTAATCGATTATATAATTATAATACAGTAGTGACACGAGCCCCTCGCAGTGGTCGTATAGCCTCAAGGAAACCTGTAGTAATTACAGTATAGAAAGTGTTATATGGTAGGTACTCTCCCGCCCTTACTCTATGTATCTCTAGGCAAAACATCACACCAATAATAATTGTTGCATATTTTCGCAATTATAATATTAAGTAATGCTAATATTAATTCAATACATTACTCGTGTTTCTGTTTAGAATTATGGATTTATGAGCAAAGTATTATTCTTCAGGTTGTTGTAGAGCACAAATGAATAATGATAAATTTAGTTGAAGTGTCCCGTACAATGACAAAAACAGGAAAAAATATATAGACAGTATTACAATTTTCTTAAAAAGGAGTTCAATTTATTCATCTATAAAAGTATATTGCAGGCAAATATATTTAAAAAAATGGCTTGAAATATTTTGAACAATTCTGTTACATACAGTATGTATATATGTATCTATGTATCTGTAGCACAGTAGATCCAGCAGTAACAGACACATTGTGAAGCCTCAAGCCCGCCGAGCCTGCAATGCAGCGCCGCTTCACTGCTATTATTTATTTACGCCGCCCAGCGACAACTCACGAGCCAACAATATAAAAAATCTAGATCTAGATGTAAAATATGAACGTGATGATTGTCCTGTCAGTTAGATTGTTTGTTCGCATTATATTTATTGAAAGAAACTTATGATTCGTAAAAACATCAAATACTTTTCATGATTGTATTGTAAAAGCTTCTTCATAGACTATTAATACTGAATGTCTTTAAATTAAATTGACAATTCTCAAGTGCTCCTATAAATCTAAGTGAATAAGGTAAATTTTCATTTCATGTCATTTTATTTTCATTTGTGTAGACACAGCTATGTATAAAATAAATGAATACTATAACAATGAGTTTTAATGTAGCAAAATATGCATTAAATTATAATATGGGCACTTTTTACAGTTTAGGTAAGACAGTGCGTCTGTAACGCCGCGCCGGTATCCAGAGCATGTCTAATGAAACGTAAACGCTTGTAGTTGAGAAATCGCATAAATACGACACTTATAAATCCATCGCTAATTAATAATCATAACAATGATCGACTCACCGGTAACGAAGCAGAACCCGATCTCGACGCGATGCTCACAGCACTCTACGGGTACACGCGTACAATGACACACATTGTTCACACTTGCTTCAGCAAATGAGTCAAATAGAGTGAGTGAGAGTTTATGAAGGTTTTGGTTTAGTGTTCACACGGCACACGTTCTCTAGCGAGATAGCGGGGGCCGACTGGTGCGCCGCGCCGCCTCGCGCACGCGCCAACTCTCGATCCTTACACAACCGGGCAAGGAGTTATGCGACCAGTTACTTGCCGGCATCTACTCGTAGCAGCAAGTAGCGAGTAGAGACGTTGACAAATGCCTTACTCTAACTTAGCGTAGAGTTCGGGATTTTCTATGTATTTAGCGCGTACTAATATAAAACACCCATTATCTAATGAATTATTTGTTAACTTCCTTCTGGGATACAATTACTGTATTTATTCATAATTAGGACCAAAACACTAGGTACTTTACTATAATTGTATTTTAGAAATTTAAATAAAGCTCATGAATTCATAGAAATAACGAAATTTTCTGTAGTAATTTTTTTCCTCGAATAGGAAAGATAATATTGGGTCAAGATCGTCAATCTTATATTAAAGGTCACACACGGGCGCGATGACTACTAGGATTGCGATCTTACTCAATAGGAACAGCGACTCCTAGCTCACAAACAGGACATAACTGCCCCCGCGTGGGCTGATACAGAAGAAAGTATCAAATAATTAAGGTATCGAAACATTTTTTAATGTGATTATAAAAATGCTTCGTATTTGACTTTTTAGTCTCTTATATTTTTGTACGAGATCCTTCCAAACATGTAGGTCTCGAGGAACTTAGTAATAAAAAAGTAAACTAAAAAGAGAAAAATTAAAACAAATTGTGCATTTTATATATAATTTAATCAGTCTATCGTATTATAAAAAGAAACTAGTTAAACTGCTACATTTCTCATCTGCCATAGAAGTAAAGTAGTTTTAGACATAAATTCATGATATAAAAATACATTCATCCTTCCAAAATTTAATGTTTAGTATGTTTATTATTATTACATCAAACACAAACACTTAAATCACTAAATACATACTGAAATAGACATAATATCGTTGGAGTTCTCACCCTTCATCGCTCCAAGGTGAATTGTCGAGACTTTAGGACTAAGTTTTACATATTTATTTAATGTTCTACTGTTATAAAAACCCCTGTTATATCTATCTGTTTATAATAGGTATATATAATACTGAAGATTTTTCCAGACTAGGTATTATATATTTAGAATATAATATTTGAGTTCGTGTTAAATTCCACTGTTTTGGCAATTTTATTCGATATGCCTCAATTATATGCCTATAATATTATATAGACCACGTTTGCCCTCGCGGGACAGCGTAACTGTTCCTGCCTCCACACAGTACACTACCTCCACAATGGGGTGTAAACGTGCATATTGTGTGACTCGCGGACGCGGACGATGTGAATATATTGATATTTGATAACAAATATTTAAATTAAGCTGCTTAGGCGTTGTCAAAAAGTCTTACCGAAGTGAGAAGTCACGACATTCTGCCTGTTCACTGTACACATGCTTAAAGCTCGAATAATATGGCAATATTTAATGCATAGTTGCAAGCCAGAGTTCCTCAAACTTACCGCCCATATTAATGTAACCCTATTAAATTTCCAACATCCCAATCTCCTTTAGAGCTCTAACGTCAACGGGAACGAACTATCAAGTTATTTCATCCGTAAATTGGCTTCCATGTTATGCTATCAATTATCATCTACCTATAAGTAAAATTCTAATTAATTTTCAAATAAAATTATAAGACATATTGCGATTCCCATTGTATCAGCTACTAGGATTCTAAACCTCGTACTTTGAGAAACTTTGACGAGGTCATCTAAAGTCTCGCTGCGACCTCGAACAAGATGCAGCACTGCGTCAAACACTTCTCGAATTATCTTATTATGTTATATTTTACATATATTACCATTTCATTGCAAAAAGACTAATGCGAGCTACAGACTTCATAATTTATACTTAAATATATACTTTTATTTCGTCCGCGCGAGGACAGAACTTATTAATTATTTATAATACTAGCGACTCACCCTCGCTCCGTTCGGGTTCGTCCGTAGGAACGTTTTAAATAATACTTTCTTAGATTTACGCGAATATTTGACATTTTAAATAAAATTATCTTTTCGGATTATTTCGCTGATTTATTTGATTTTTGGTTCCCGATGTTTCGAATGCTTTACAGCAATCATGGTCCAGGGAGAGACTAAGGTTATAGACGTCTCAAACAAATATACTTATTACAGACAGTGCCTACCCACTACTTTACAAAAATGATTTCAAAAATTCAAAAATGCCACCAAAGTACCTTAAAATATTTGTTGATTTTTATTTCTAAACATATATTTTTTTATTTAAATAAGTATTATAATTAAATATAGCAATATTATTTATTTCATTTTAGCTGTTATTATTATAAATATTTCATTTTTTTTATTATTAAGAAGTTAAACTTCTTTTAAATTACGTATAAAAAAATAAATTTTTAATATTCTTTATTGGTTATACATAATATAATATAATAATAGCAACACTAAATAATATAAGTAATTAATAAAGTTTTTTTAAAAATTGTAATATTTATAATAATAACAGCTAAAATTAAACTTTTTGTATATTTATTTGTGGTGTACAATAAAGCATCTATCTATCTATCTATATTTAAATATAATACTTATTAAAAAAAATTAAATGTTTAGAAATAAAAATCAACAAATATTGTAAGGTACTTAGGTGCCATTTTTGAATGTTTGAAATCATTTTTGTAAAATAGTGGGTAGGCACTGTCTGTAACAAGTATGTGTGTTTGAGACGTCCATAACTTTAGTCTCTCCCGTGACCATGATTGCTGTAAAGAATTCGAAATGTCGGGAACCAAAAATCAAAATAAATCCACGAAATAATCCGAAAAGATAGTTTTATTTAAAACGTTTTAATTGTTAGTATAGATTTCTTCTATTCTATTATTATGTTAACCCAGATAACCAACTATCATCGTAGATGTCCAGTGGTTTTCTCGTGACACGTTCCCAGATAGACAGACAGACAAAAATTCTAAAAACGATTGATTCTGTATCGATAATAATGACCTAATTCAATGAAATTTTCCAAAAAAATGTACAAATTCGATTCGTTAGAATTTTATTACATATATTTATGTATAAATAAATGCCTACTACACTGAAAAAAAAAACATTTTAATTTTAGTTTTAAAATAATTTTCTTCAACTATTTCATTTGCAATTCTTTTAAATCAATGTATTAACTATTAAGAGATTCAGTGAACGATGCACGTGTACTCATATAATATGCAGTTGGACGCCTCACGCCGCCAACAACGCCAGTGTGCAACAATAATTACATTATTATAGCGCCATACAGAGTAGAGACACTCGATGTTGTAAGTATTGGAGTTCTTTTATTTAATACTATATTACATACAATCTAATGCATGAACATGATAAATAAATTATATATATATTCTTGTTTTTTATCCTATTACAATTAACGTTTAAGATGTGGCTACGTCTATATGTCACTATCTAGTAGATAGTGACATATAGAACCTGCGACTTTTAGCTTAGTAGATAGTATCTACTAAGCTAAAAGTCGCAGGTTCGATTAACAAGGTAATTTTTAGTACTGAATTGTCAGTGTTATATCTTAGGTTTCAATAAATAATTACGTTATTCGAAAAAAAAAAGTTTTAGAACGTAACAATAGTGTCACCTACCGGGTCCAAATATAAGCTAAAAACTATTTAGGTCATATGTCCTTGATGGTTTTGTGATGAAAAGACCTTGTTTTTTATCCGAAGATATTCAATAAAGAGATTCCAAATCGACATAATATAGTAAATCTTATTTTGTAGTCGGACATAAACAAATGTTGGGTATTTTAAATAAAACTATCTTTTCGGACTATTTCGCAGATTTATTTTGATTTTTGGTGCCAGACGATTCGAATGTTTTACAGCAATCATGGTCACGGGAGAGACAGATACCACTTATATTGGCACAGTAAATTAGTTGGGATTAGGTGTGGTTTAATATTGGAGAGCTCTTAAATTTACGTCTTGTAATATACATAATAATTATAGTATAATTTATACATACGCTATACGTATAATTGTAGTAGTTTTGTGAGGTGTCGATAGCTTTGGTTGACAAGTATTGAGCGAAGTGATCGGTCTAATTATGTAAGACAATGACATATATCAGTATAGAGAGGAATAAAAAGAGAAGGGTATAGGTGGGTAGGAGGAGTTGAGGAGAAGGACGGAGACGGAAGACGAGGCCAGGATCGATGCGAGCGCGACACTCCGGCGCCTGCAGCTTCCGATAGAGACACAGTGAGAGATATCGTGTAGCCTCTTAGTTATAACTTGTGATGTTTGTTGTGAATTTTACTTTTTAAATTCTTGCTATCATATATCATCGTTATATTTATTCAATGTAAAATAAGTACTTTTTATACAACCTGTCGCACCCTGTTTCGCACAGATCTTTTCTTTCCCTGGGATTTATTTTATTATAATTACATTTTTTTATATAATCCCATTGCTACCCGCTACATCTTGTTCATCTCAAGATAATTTTTTTCATAGTTGTTATCAATAAAAGAATAACCGTCATTATGCAGTATATCTCATATTCCTAAGAGAAGGTAGTATAGAGTCACTTCTAATCTTATCTTATTTTATTATTATACCTTGAACTACTTGACTCTGATTTGAATTATTGTTTCTATTTTTACTTTATATGTATTTACATTGTACATAATATGTAAATGATAACAAAAAACTAGTGTATATTTTTATATAATATGCAATAATCTTGAATTTAAAGCTGTGATTTAAAACAATAAGGTCGCAGTGTACCACAGCCTTAATCCCTATTTGAGAGCAGTCTGCACCAATGGCAGCCTCCCTCAGTCGCACACACACCACATTCCGTAATACAACTAGCTCGTAGCGGCGGCGTAGCGCCGTAGCAACGTAGCGCCCTGTAGCTCTCCGTAGCACACTGTAGCACCCTGTAGATTACTACAAGTACTATGTTAGTTTAAAATTCCACAAATGTTATCAATTTCATAAAATATGTTGTGATAATACTGTCAAGTGAATTATTTTGCTGTACATTTTCATAATATATAACTATGTATAATTTTTAAAACTAATAATAATTTAAACTTCGATTTAGTTAAGGTTTAAAAACAAGAGGTAAGTTTTTATTTTTCATATTATATTAGAAGCGCATGAATTGATAATTTTAGATAAATTGTGTTAGTACTTATGCATATTGGTAGGCGTATGATAATCGTATTAATTTTGTTATAAAATAGTAATTTAAACATTTTAAGACTTTGAGGTGGTTTTATTATACAGTTAACTTATTTAATAATATATAGTATATTCCTTTGTCATAAATGATATTTTAAGCATGGTTGTATAAATACGACAATTAACGTCACTACCGGTCTCGTCCGACCCCGCACGTGTAAAGTGCAAACTTCCGAGCATCGATTTGCAGCAGCAGACAGACAGACGCGCGGGGAAAATGGAAAATTATTTTGTGCGATGAACTACTACTGATCGATTTAAACTGTTGAATCATATCTTGTCTGCATTCAGTCAGCTCAGCTTTGTGATTGAGAGTCAGCTGTTTGCTTTGTTTGATATAAGTGTATTGTGTATTGACGTTGGGACTTGTGTGTTGAAATCCGCACGGCGTCGGCTAGTACAATTTTTTGTGACCCTTCTACTACACGAATATTACAGGTTCGATTTCTGTGCGGAGTGAATACTTATGAGGTAAATAAATAGCGAATTTAGTCTTTGTTGAAGTTCTATATCATTAGGAAACTCAATATCATAAAATAAACATTACATCTGTAATACTTGTCGTTTTAGCCTATTCGGTGACTATATCGGAAATATGTATCATGTGTGAATTGTTTAAAAAAATCCATTCTAATATTCAGCCTGCCTGTAGTTACAATATGCGCGATATTGTGTATTTTTATTTAACGCTAACGTTATCCGTGTATCCCTTGCTTTGAGTAGGAGCACGTACAACAGTTCAACTTGTATACTGGTCTGATTGAAAAATGAAAATATGTAATACAAACCAATACATGATTTAATATACGTACATATTTAACGTACGTGTACATAATAATATAATGCATATTCCTCCCTAAGTCCGTAGTGCAAATTGTGTAAGTATTTGCACTGCCTTCAAAGTGAAAGGCAGTCGTAGCCCAGTGGTAACGCGCTTGCTTGGGAAATAAAATGAAGTGGGTTCATATCCTGGGTCTCGTACCTCTGACATTTTCATGTGAGAATCATTTTTAACATGATTACCACTTGTCTTACGGTGAAGAAAAACATCGTGAGGAAACCTGCCTCCCAGCGGTGGGACGTTGAAAAGAGCTGAGTACATACATGTAAAGTGTGAGTTCTGTGGCGGTGTGCATGCAGCATGGCGGGTCTGGGCGTGGGCGTAGGCGCTGGCGGCGTGTTGGCGGCCGAGGTGTGCGCGCCGCTGCTGCTACTGTGCTGGCTGTGCTGCTGGCCCGACGACGACAGATCCGGTAACACAACGGCTTTAGTCTTTACTTTTTTGCTTACAGAACATTTTTAATGCATTTTCATTGATAGAAGGTTTCTAATCTTTACTTTTTCCGGTAATTGAGCGATTTTAATCTCCGATTAATATTTGTTTCTTGGTTAGTATTAACTCCTAAATTTATCAACTTGCGATGAAATTTTGTGAAGTTAATTGGCACGCGCGATACCATATTTGTAAGATATGTGTTTCGCTACATATGTGTCGGCATCAACTATAATACGTAAATCTTTTATCTGTTTTCCATCTAAATGAAATTCGTGCTCAATAACGATTTTCAACATCTCATTTCGATTAAATATGGCGGGATAAACTTCTATGCTGTACAATTTACACACGATTAGCGTATGTACTCTGTATTACACTGTAACAAAATATGAAAGAATCACGTAAGAATACAGCAATTCAACCCGATTAATATACATACATACGAGTATATGATGTTCTCCTAGCCGATTCCGGCTACGGCGGCCAATCTCATTGAGATTAGCCAACTGCGCAGGAGATATTATAGTGCAGCGCAGACACAAGTGCACTCTCTATTCGTATCACTCTCATACTCCGGTGGGACGACCACTCGACACGACCGGTGAGAGTTAAGGCGCAGGACCGACGGCTTTACGTGCTCTCCGAGGCACGGACGAGTATATACAGTGCTTTTAATTTACTTTTTATTCAAGTAACTTACAAATAAAGCAGCAATACGACTTTTTTCTTTGGTACAAGTGTGTTATTGAAAGTCCTTGTCTTTTTGAATAATAAATAATTAATCCATGGAGTATATATTAGAGTTTCTTTATAATTTATTGTTTATATTTGTATTAGAACTTAGTGAACGTATTGTAGAATAACTACTTGCATGCATATTATATCGGTGCGCATGACGTATGTATGTATGTATTTAAGTGTATATTGTTAATAAATATGTATATGAAAAGTATGTATCGTTGTTTGCAGATTCTAGTTCAGAAAAATATCCTCAAAAACCTGTTATAACGAACGGTAATTGGTTACCTGGTGTATGTACGTATTGTGTTTGTAGTCTCGTGCTTGTGCGCCTTTAGTGTAGTGAACATTATGTTACTTACAAATAGATACTAATTTATTTACTTATAATGACGAGTATGTATGTACCTATATTTTATTAATTTCATACTTTGATTTGTATTATACATAATAGCAGTTGGTGCTTTTTAGTAATATTTGTATACGTTTATGAAAATGTTGTAAGTAAAATTTAATATTTATATTTAAAAGATTATTATCTTTTTAAGTAAAATTTTTACAATTCCAGAGTCGACTTCTCGCCGTCGCTCTCATGAGCTGTTTGGGCGACGTATGGGCAGCAGCGCCGTGTCTCTTCACCTGCCGAGCACTTCTGGTAACTATTTTAAAGTCTTTAGTAATGATTGAACTATAACAGTAATGAATAATAAGAAAAGTAATAGTTTGGAATAAATGTTAAAAGTTATAAAACATAAGGGAATAATATCGTAGAATAATTATGAAATAGTATACTACGAGTAAGTATAATATAATGTAGCAGTACAAATTATTTTAGGTAAATAGCCTTAAAGAGCTTTCTAATAAAATCTATGATCAACCTCTCTTTACTTAAGTGCGTCCTTAGAGGCCTAACAGTAGCGTATAATATGTCATCAAATCATAGCTTATCCGTGCCTTAAATTCAATCTAAAACCGTCCAGCCGTTTCAGCTGAAGGAATGACATATACACAACACATTATATAAACATACAAACTTTCGCATTTATAATATTATTTATTATTATATATGCGTATTGCGTATGTTATTTTCTAGGAAATATCAAACAACCACTGTCAGCTCACAGAAGCCACGAGGAGATCCGCAGCAGACGCAAGTCGCAGCCGGAACCGGACGCGGACTTTGACGCGCGCTACCACTCCGCACCCAGCGTCATCGACGAAGTGCTGCACCGCCGCGACTGGGAGCGCTCCGCAAGGGATCTATACATACCGCTCAAGTCTGACAACGAGTTCCCTAACGACGACGCGTCCGACAGGTCAGAGAGAGACGATTTCGAAGAGAAGACCAACAATAACACAGTGGGTAGAACGTGCAAGAAACACTACACTAATATAAAGTCATCTCGGAAAAAAGATATGAACAAAGAATCACTCAACGAGGACATCAAAGATCAAGATGTTACCGAAAGTGTTACCAACTTCTACATCGGCGAATGCAGTACGAGTCCTAACGAGCCTACAAACGAGGTTAAAGCTGAGGATAAATTTAAATATAAGGCTAAAGAAGCTAAACAGAATCTGAACGAATGTATCAGATCCAAAGACCGCCAGAGATGTCCTCTCGTGCCATTGACAGAGTTCCAAGTGGCCGGCTTCGAGATGGACGAGTTTAGCGACGTCGAGCTGGACCGGTCCGGTGCGATGCACCACTCGGTGGAGTCCCGGTCCAGTCTGTACCATACGCATACGATACCTGCGCCGCCCCCCTCTGTGGGTAAGGGATTGAAATATTGAAAAATTAAAAAAAACTGACTTCCAGCCACTGAAAAGTAAAAAATAACTAAACAAGAGTTTTCATTTAGAATAGATACCTAATCAGATATTTTCGAAGTCGGTGTGCTTTGATTTGTATTGGCTGGCACAGACTTCGAAAATATCTAATCAGGTAGATACCTAGTCAATAAGGTATTTATTCTAAATGAAAACTGTTTAGTTATTTTTCACTTTTCAGTGCTTTTAAGTCGGCTTTTTGAAGAACTCCTCCTTTTTGGAAAAGTCGGTTGAAAATTGACTTTACTCAATCAATTTGAATATTCTTAGTGACTATCATGTTAACTATTATTTTGACCGTATCTCTTTGATAAGTAATGAAATCTTGACACAAACCGGTATTTTTATAGATGTCCAACAGTACTATGTCTTATTCCAAATTATAGTTTACCTGTGATACTGAATATTGCCCAGTCATATACAAATTTTTGTTCAATCATTAACTGCCTCGGTGGAGTAATGGTTAGCATGTACAGCTCTGCACACCCGGAGGTCCTCCTGGGTTCGAGTCCCGGGTCAAGCCAAGTTTAGTTATTAAATTGAGTCTTTCTATATAGTAAGCCTCAGTAACAGCCCGGAGTTGGGAAGTTGGCGGTATTTCACCCCCGTGCCTCGGAGAGTATGTGTCGCGTCCGCCACTCTCACCGGTCGTGTCTCGTGTCGTCCCACCGGAGTTAAAAAAAATATGTATTTGTTCAGTATAACGTATTTTAATGTAAGCTTTCGGTATTATATCCAGAAGCCATAGGCTACGACTGGGAGGCATCATATCTGGAGGAGACGGGCGCGGCGGGCGTGTGGCGCGCGGCGGGCGCGGGCGCGCTGGGTGCGGGCCGCGCGCGCCACGCCAGCGCCGGGGACGTACTCGCGCCCGTGTTGCGGCCGCAGTCCGGAGCGCTCTCGGGTACCGAATTACTTATTAATCACATACATGGGAGTAGTAGCGTCTACATTCTCTCGTTGAATATTCTCAGCAGAATTGCCTTTCTCACGGACTTACATACTGACATTTAATTTTAAGAAAAAAATGTAGAAATTGACGATTTAAAAGTGCTTGTTAATACATATACCATAGCAATTTCTTCACAGATTTCCATATATTATTAAATCCGAAATCTCGATTATTATTAAATATTGTTGCCAATTTGAGAAACTTAAGCAATTTATTAATTTTGGGACCGAAGAAAATCACCAGCTCATTTGACCTTAGAATGATAAATAAGAGAAAAAAATTAAAGAAATCTTTTGAATCCTATTATAAGTATTTTTTTTTAGATTTAAGCGATTATTTGAAATTTCAGTCTAATAAGTAATTGTGCCCAAAATGTATTTATTGTTTTCAGGGTTCCGTACCCAAAGGGTAAAACGGGACACTATTACTTAGACAGCGCTGTCCGTCTGTCTGTCTGGCTGTCCGTCTGTCACCAGGCTGTATCTCATGAACCGTGACAGTTAAATGAAATTTTCACAGATGATGTATTTCTGTTGCCGCTATAACAATAAACACTAAAAAACAGAATAAAATAAATATTTAAGGGGGCTCCCATACAACGACCGTGATTTTTTTGCTCGTTTTTGCTCGATATAGATAACGGCAACAGGTAGACGCTTGAAATATTTTCAGAATATTTAGTTATATATTCAGTTTAAAAATAAATAATTATATTAAAACAAATATTTACGGGGGGCTCCCATACAACGAACGTGATTCTTTTGCAGTTTTTATAGAATGGTACGGAACCCTTCGTGTGCAAGTCCAACTCGCACATGGCCGGTTTTTTTAATTGCGAAGCAAATATAATATAAGTTTTATAATTTCAGAGAGCGAGCTCGACTTCGAACTAGATGACTGTGACGAGGCGCCGCCCGCCTATCACGAGGTGCTGCGCGGCGCGCTCGGCGCGGGCGGCGCAGGCGAGGCGCGCAACCGGAAGGAAACCGCCATATAATGCTCATACGACCTGCCTCGTTTAGTTACTTTTAGAGTGCTTGTCATCGCTAAGAGTGTCGCCAGGCTATATATTATTTTTATACATTCGAGAGTGAAGAAACATTTTTATACGGAGATTTTCTTATAACAGAAAATATTTTTTAGGCAAATACACTATTTGTACTTCGGAGAAGTACAAACATTTTTTAGAACCACTAAATTATTCATTAAAGTGAACATTCTTTTAGAGATATTTTGTATCTGTATATCCCGGGACACTCTCACCGATGTTGCGAAGACTGAAGGCTAAAAGCTCTCATGTAATTAAAATATAACATAAATAATATTAAAATATTTTTCAAAATATTATATTGATATTTACAAACGACTAGCAACTCACCCTGGCTCCGCTCGGGTTCATCCCTACTTACGTTTTAACGTTTAGTATAGATTTCTCAGAGATGAGATATTTTCCTGCAGTAAAAAACATCCTATATGGTGACCCAAATAACCAGCTATTATCATACTAAATTTCGTCAAAATCTGTCCAGTGATTTTCTCGTGATGCGGTTACAGACAGAAAGACAAAAAATCTAAAAACTACAGATTCCACCTCTTCGATAATAATGACTATTTCAATAAGATTTTCCAAAACATATTTAATGTACAGATTTGACTCAATTAGAATTTTATTATTATATGTATAGATAGATACAATTGAAGTGACTTATATATAACGTAATGTACGTAATTAGTAATACGATTACGAGAACTATATTTATAAATAAAAATGTAAAAATTACACGAAAGCTTTTAGATTCAAACGATAAGGCATTTAAAAGCTTTTAACAAATTGCCATCTACTTGTGGTAGTGATTGCGTCAATATTAAAACTCGTGCAAATTAAATATAATATATAAGAGGAATGTATGGATATATTTTTGAAACTAGATTATTTTTATAATTTAGTGGGAGCATTTAGTAATAGTTCTCCTGCGCCGCTGCTCGCTGGATGCCTTCAGGGCTCATAGGAAAAAAAAACGGGTGCGTGTAACCTTTACGCGCGGTTGAAGTAAAACTTCTTTAGCAAATATCGCAATTAAATTAAAACAAATCAATAATTAAATAAGGCATATTAGGCATATTATTACAATCATATATTTATAGAATATCATATACGAAAAGAAGATAATATTGTATATTTGTCAGACAATAACAACGGTTACCATGGCAACATGGCAATGTATCTCATTCTCTCGCCGCCTTTATCCTATATATTTATATTTGTCTCTTTTTAGTGTCGCATTTCCGTTTCATCGAGTTTCAAATCACAACGATTCTAAAGAAGTTTCACTTCAAACACAAAATAGGTACATATATTTTTATAATTTCCAATGCAAATATACTTAACTTATTGTAAAATTACCTTTCTATTATAAGTTGACAAATATTTGCCAAGAATATGTATAATATATTTACTATCATGTTTGGCTTGTATTGTATCCCCTTGTTTTATAGGAAAAAATAATACAATACAATAAGTCATTTCGAACTTGCTGGGGTTGAATAACATGTGCAATGTAAGTACTTATACCATACAATTTATTCCGCCAGGAATTGAAATTATAATTGGAAGTTTTCAAAGCTTGGTGCGAAACAATCGGGGAGCTGCTTACTATATTTTTTACTAATTTTTTGCAAATTTGGTCCAGTAGTCAATTAAACGAAAATAGGTATTAATTCTTTATCGTTTAATTTTACCTAAGCTTTAACTATCGCTTGTGTAATTTGTGATAAAATCGTCTGAAAAAAACTAAATGTTGATAGATATCTTGATTAAAGTAATTTATGTTATTTGCGATTAAGGTTTCTCAGTGGAGGCGGCACGCGACGCGACGCCTCGCGGGGGCGTTGATATGAAAGCATTATAGCAAAAACCTTTAGGCTTTAAAATAAACTTCTGTTTATAAAACTGATTTTAATCATTTGAAAACTCAGTGATAGGCCTTTACTATATTACTAGTTTTATCAACGCTACATTGTAAATTATATGATATAAAAGTATTATGTTACAAAAACTAAACAGACTAGAAAGAAATGTTATAAAGGTGGACCACTGTTAGATTAAAATGTAAATGAACCATACGAGTACATACATGCATCCAATTCCTGATTCACACAAAAACTTGTAAAGAAACGTGTTGTCTGTACTTATGTACGCACGTAAAAAGTTATACTTCTTTGGCGTAACAGAACAAAAATAGCTAAAGAGGTTATCCCGTATGTCATAACTCTGTTTGTAAAAGGAACGATAAATTAATAAAATAATTAAATAAGGCATATTACAATCATATATTTATAGAATATCATTTAAGGAAAGATTATAATATTATATATCATTTGTCAGACCATAAAAACGGTTACCATGGCAACAAACAGTTATCAGCTAACTTCATCATGTCACTTTTCGGCTGTCGGTGTACGCGCTCATCGTATAAATTTTAATCTCATATTTTTTTTCAAACGTCCCAAAAGAAGTATAACTTCAATAATATATTAGCTTTATGTGGCTCGGATATAAATTCTATAAAGCATTCTCGACATTTCCTGTGTCATTTTCCGAGAGATGATTATATAAAATGTATGCGACTTACCTAGATAGATAAGAATTTTTAAATGTATGGATAAAGCATATACTTAAAATGCCTCTACATATATCTGTCTGTGTTATTTCTTACTAGAGATATTATATTGATATTATTTATATGGCACTAATGCAAACTTTTAACTCTAGTAAGGAAATCTGCAGATAGGTTATTTATTGGTCTTAACCCAAAAAAGGTAGGGCGTGACCAACGCTTATCTACCTCGTATGAAGTGGATCGCTGGGGACTGACGCTTCCACCTGTCATGTTGTACAAGTGTATAAAATGCTCTGAATTAAACTTCGTTCTCAAACTTTTTACTGTGTTTTGATTTAACCTTCTCCTTCTCAAGAGACGGAACAATTAATAATCAATTATTCTTTCTCATATTGAAAAGTTATTCAAGTATCCGTCTTTTGAGATTATAATATTTTATTTTGTACTGATCAATAAGAAAACACATACTTAGTCATAAAAATCTACTGGTTTTAAATGAAAGGAAAAAAGTGAGATATTTTAGTTTTATTAGGAAAATTTAAATTGGCGTAACAATTTTGGCACAAACATTTTATAATAACATGGATTCATAGCAAAGTTTCATATACAAGTTGTACATACATATGTATATATAAAGAACGCACAGACTGTCGGTCGGAGGAAAACGATATCGTCACAACCACGACGCGGGAGTGCTTAAATACTTCAAACATCAACCTCACAGCATCACTCACCTTGCGACGACATACAAGTCAAGAGAACTTATATTCCATACAGCCAATATTATTTATATCGTCTACGAATATATTTAGATGTACATACATATGTATAATACCATTTACAAATATATTTAAATTTATCGATGTATAATATAAAGCATGGCAAGTTACCACATGGCACAATGTTACATTATAGAGAATTATATATTATAGAGTATAGACACTAGCATAAAGCGTGTTTTGTTTATTTTTTATCTATACATATAATAAAATTGTAACTAAGCCGAATCTGTGCATTAAATATTTTTTGGAAAATCTTATTGAAATAAACATTATTATCGATACAGAGGCCGAATCTATAGTTTTTAGAATTTTTGTCTGTCTGTCTGTCACCGCATCACAGAAAAACCACTGAGGGATTTTGATGACATTTGGTATGGTGATAGCTGATTATCCGGGTCAACATACAGGATACTTTTTACCGCAGGAAAATATCTCATTACTGAGAAAAAATATAAAAACTGCAATGTAAGATTATACTAATATGTAAAACCTAAGAGTTTAGTTTTTGGTCATCTGAACGCGGGCGGAGCCGCGGGCAATGCTAATTTTATATATGTTTATGTAAGTTACATTAGTCTTTACAAAATTTTATAAAATATCAGATATTGCATGGAATTTCACGCCAGCGCCTAGCTCGAGGTAGTTCTGAAATAAGTATAGTATAAGAGATGTACATTTAATTATTCTAAATCTAGAATTTATTTCTTCGGTTAGGACAAAAGCCAAAGAGCGAAATAGCACTCACTATAATACTTTGCATATATTCACTTCTGAACACTTCACATACACTTACAAGTTACATAGATATTTTACTACATTTTTAGAATAATATATTATAAAAAACGTTTTGCTTTGGTCTTTAATGGTAGTTATTAATATTGAAATAATTTATTTATTCTAAGAAGAAAGTTTCTAACTATAATATGAAATTTGAGGAAGCTGACAACTTTTACGATCTTTAATTATCTTATTCTTACTATTCTTGGCACATTGATATAGACGTTGATAAGAGCAAGCCATGAACGAATTAGCCACAATTCGTTCATGGAGCAAGCGTATAGAAAATATAATATTATGTAAATATGTAAGAAGTTGTAATAAGAAATTAAATTTACATTTCAGATCCCAATGACCTTCTCAGTTTACGTCTCCCATAATTATTAAATAAAAATGATAATAAATTTATATTTTTATAAAAATAGTCTAAAATGGTAAACTAATTAATACCAATCTTACAAATAATTAATAAATAATTTTCTTTATTTCTCCTAATCCTTTTCATTATTTGGAACAGTGTTAGCAGCCTTCTTTGGGGACGGAGACTTAGTGGGACTCTGGACGGGGTTGAGTTTCCCTGCTGGTGGTTTTAAAGTGTTCGGAGAGAGAGTAGAGGGAGGAGAGAGTGTCGAATATGGGGAGTTCGGTGAGTGAGGGGAGAGTGATCGGGAGAGGATGCGAGGAGGAGGGAGAGAGGAGGATCTCTCGCCGGAGGTCCGCCGCGGGTGCACTGTATCCGTGTGGCCGGGCGGCAGTTGGCACAGGCGCGCCATGGCGGTGGCGCTCTCTCGGACACCTGCAGTCAAAAATATGAGATATTTAATTTGCTTACAAAGATTAGTTTTTTCAATAATCGACCTACTATTTCACAATACAATTACAACACAATTGCGACAGTTTTGTGTATATGTGTTTTAGTAGTTCACGCTCAAATATCTCGGCGGATTTGGATGAAATCTAGTCACATACCCTGGAGTACTACATAGGCTATTGTATACTTGCACTGACACTGTATATCAATTTTAGATACAATCTCAATGATGAAATGAGTTTTTTTCAGAATATTGCCTTGCACTATAAAGGTAAGTCTCCGCTAAAGGAAAACTGGCAGCTTTTGTGTTTTGACACCTTGGTAACAAAATGAATGGAAAAGTTAGTTGATTTATATCGCAATCAGATTTTACGAGTTTAGTATTTATAATATTCTAACAATTTACACTACTACAATAAGAAAAAGGATGTTTTTAAACAAACATTTATTATTATTATAGACCATTAAATGTTATTGGTAATTATATTTAATTAAAAATAAGTTTTGACTAAATTAGTAGATACTATAGATACTAACAGTTGCTAACTTCTTAAAGAATTCAAATAACTCGAATCATACAAGTCGGTTCTCGGTTGAAACGCATTTTCATTTCATTTACGGCTGAGCAGGAATCAAATCTGCGTCCATCAGCAAGCAAGTGTAATGCTAATTGCATATTTATCAAATTATTTGGTAGGTACTAATATAAGAAATGTCATAATGTGTTTCCATCCATCCTAACTTTTAGATTTATAATATTTTTATTATAAGATTTTGGGATTAATATATCGCAAACGTATACTAGGGATGCTAGTAGTATATATTAAAGCAGTGTGACCTGGCTGCACCGGATACGAGGCGGGTTTGGTCGGCGGCGGTGGACGCACTGACTTCACCGGCGACGGCAACGGTTGCGAGGCTAGCTCTGTAAAAACAAACATAATATAAGTATTAGTTATACTAACGTGTGTGTAATATACCATTATATAAGTCATACAAATTTAGGTATAGTTTAGTTTAGATAATGGAATACTCAAAGTATTTAAAACGTCATCGCGGGCTCATATAAAATGACTTCGCTATAGCTCTCGCTAACACAGTAACTAAACTAAGTAAATTTAAAACCTCACTAACTCAGTTCATTTTGACCAGAGGCAAAAAGTCATGATATTTTTTTATGTAAAATTTTAAGCTCTACATATCTTTTACATTATTACAAGTTAAAATAAAAACTTTTTTGTCTAATTTTTACCGTTTTGGAGTAATTGCGAAAAAACATTTTTGAAAATTTTTGTTCAATCCTTGCCGGGGGTTTATGACACGAAAACCTTTACACATTGTTTTTGTATAATTAAAATTACATTGTATCAATAATGCAAAGTTGAGGTTCATATTTTGATTTTAGACCATATTTGACTGGACTATTATGAAGGGAAGCTTATTTTTCGTTGGAGTATAGTTGTGTTAAAGTTGTTGCAAATGGTGAGGGTCTATTCCGCGTACCTTTACATCTCCGTATGCAGAAGTAGAGGAAATAGCAGCAAAGCATCACGAGCAACGTGAGGATACCCGCCATCGCCACGTAGTAGGCGGTGTGCGAGGGCGGGCGGGCGCCCTTCACGGTACCCATCGTGTACTGATCAATTATAATAAAAAAAAAATAATTTAATCTGTTATTTTTTCTTAAAAAGCTAATTAGGAAGCTTTTCATCTTGATAAAATTAAGCCTTATTTAGATATCCTTTAGGGCTTCAGCGAAGTAAGCCTGGACGATTGCTTGTTATAGATACTTTCGCATGCATGCTATGGTTAAATCGATTAATTTTATTTATTCATACTCGTAGTACGAGATATATTAAATAACATAAGAATTTGAATCATAAATTCATAAAATAAAGGGATTGATGGTATCCCCCCCCCCCCTCTTTATTCACTAGTTTTATTTATTATTAACAAAATAAATTAATTCAGTAACTTTTAAAAATTATTCAGTTCATTCTTATCCGTTAACTTGTTTATATGCAATAAACGCAACCAATGCGTTTGACTCGAAATTATTTTGAGATATTCGTGACAAGGAACTACAGTTCGTGGAGTAAATTTTTACTACTGAGAACTTGAATCGCCATCGTCTTAACTCTTAAGAATAATTTTACCTACACTACACCGTCGGATATTATAACATGTTTAACCTAAATCTAAATTAAATATATTTATAGGTAGGTACTTACTAAAGTTTAAAAATAGTTGAACCCAAGTAAATTTTTTCGTTTCTTCATTACGTTTTTAAAAAAAGTATGACAGGGAGTTCCTCTTTAATGTTTGCAATATTCCAATATTAAAATTTTATATTTTTTTATACTTTCACCGCACTTCACCCGCGATAATTCAAACAATAATAAACTTTGAATTGAGTAAATTTTGTAACAAAATCGTTAATTTTGATTATTTTTGATTAGTAATCACGTTAACTGATATGACGATTTCTAAGGACGACGGCGGCTTTCCTCAAAGCACTGAAAATTTGATTATCACTCTCTCTCGACACAATTCATTCCCTGCAGGGAGATGTCGACTTTTCTTATGGGTTAGTAAGAAATTGTGACAGTGTCAACTTATGGGGTAGTTAAAACACAGCGGGTGAAAGGGGGTGTGGGGGGTGCGTGGGGAGAAGGGAGGACCAACGCAACAATTGTCAGCGACACTCCGGCGCCGAGACGTCATTCATCAGGGCTGTAAGTTTTGTCCCTTTAAAAAGCTTAAGAGAGTCGGTATATAAAATGCATTTCTTTTTTTCTTCTTCTCCTTATCCTTGTCCTTATTTTAAGTCGCGTGAGGTTGGTACAGCTTGAATTTATAAATATGAAATAGTGAATTCATAATAAGAGTATCGAGATTCAAACTCTGTTTAAGGCATACATACATTTATAAGATAACATCAAATATGTAAATGTTAATATTAAGTATGTATGTGTTAGGTGTCAGGTGGCAGCCCTGCCCAGCGGAGGCTCCGGCGCGGCGGCCTTCGACGCCTCACGCATGCGTCGCACGCACCGTCGACGTTTTTCATCTTTGCCCTCTCTCTGGTCGTTGAACTCGAACATCTCATTTTCTATACTATTATCATACTGCTGACTTCCTCTTACTTTGCTCGAGTGCATCCCCAAGTACCCTACATATTTATAGTATTATGGAAATTCTCAGAACTTAATTTACAAATATCATCATACCGATAGCTTATTTTCGTAATATATTCATTAATTATAGCCTGTAACTTCCCTAAAAAATCCCTTTTTCTATTGGCAAAATCTTATTAAAATCCGTTCAGTAGCTTTTGAGATTAGCCTGAACAAACACAACAGGCGCAGCGACCGAATAATTTTTATATGTAGTGATGCTAAAATATTTGTCTAATTAGGCCAACAGAAACTAATTTTTCCTTAATTGGTTTAAATGGCGATCTTGAGCTGACAATAAAATATATTATTGTTTTGATCGAACAAAAGATTGTATTGCCTAAATAATAATTACAATACTGGAGGATTTCATTTTTCTAATTCAATATTAAAATAGATTAGAGACGTAATCTAAGCTTACAAAACTAGTAAACCTCAGTATCTACTTGTACGTTTTGTTACTTAATTCCCGCACAACTTTACGTATTGTTATATGGTTAAAAAGAATTTCAATTTGTTTATCCATATGTATGGATAAATAGATTGAAAAACATTTTGGCAGATGCGACACGCATTAGTCACATCTTGCCGCCCTCTACTCGACACTGGGGAGCCATTAGTGTGGAAAATCCTAGAATCGTCCAGCTTATAGTAATTTGGAAACAAAACAATTTAAAACGAGGCCTTTAAGATTATAAGATTTTTACAGAATTCCTGAAGTCTGAACCCATTATCTAAGTCGAATCTGTACAGTATTTTTAGAATTTTTGTCTGTCTGTTACCGCATCACGAGAAAACCACTGGACTGATTTTGATGAAATTTGGTATGGTGATAGCTGGTTATCCGGGTCAACATATAGGATACTTTTTGTCGCGGGAAAATATCTAATTTCTGAGAAAAAATACAAAAACTGCATTATAAGAGTATACTAATATGTAAAACCTAAGAATTTGGTTTTTGGTGATCTAAACGCGGGCGGAGCCGCGGGCAATGCTAGTAATATAATAAAATTCCAACTGAGTCAAATCTGTACATTAAATATTTTTTGGAAAATCTTATTGAAATAGTAATTATTATCGATACAGAGGCAGAATCTAGTTTTTAGAATTTTTGTCCGTCTCTATCTGTGACTGCATCATGAGAAAACCACTGGACTTATTTTGATGAAATTTGGTATGATGATAGCTGGTTATCCGGGTCAACATATAGGATACTTTTTATCGCGGGAAAAATATTTAACCTCTGAGAAATCTATATATACTAACCCGAGCGGAGCGAGGGTGAGTCTCTAGTTTGTGATATAAAGCTTTTTGGCGCAACTGCAAGAGACGTTCTTATATTATACCAAAGTGCTCGTTGCTAGAGCTCATTATATTAAATAAGTCAATTTAAATAATAAATGATCGAGTTAATATAACAGAATAGTGCCCAGAGTAGAAACGGGGTCAAAAAGTGATAAATAGGTTTACGAGTAATAGCAAGCCTCTGAAGAATATCACTATTGAGCAATAATTATAATATGACTTACAAAAACATCTAGAAGGTATTTTTTTAAATAACAGAATAATTATATGCCACCCACATGAACGAATTAACCACTGGACTAGACATATAAGCGGACGTACCTTTATCGGTCTTCTCAGTAACCAGGAGATTTTAGGCTTGGTCGTTTGTTTTTTGCGTCAGTCTCAAGCACTTATTTGTCAACAAAACATCTCCCAAAAATGACTAAATGTTCTGTTAAATGATGTAAAAACTATAACGGCGGAAGCAGCAGTATTTCTTTTCACTTGTAAATACATTATTTTATTACATTTATTGTTATTTATCACACAATTTAATTAAATGTAAAATAAAATGTCATATTATCCAACTATGTTAAATATAGTCGATATTTCTATGTATTGTTGACATCTGACAACCATCATAAAATCCCTGGATTATACCATTCAGAACAAATGACTAAACTGTCGAGTGAGTCCATTTGACATCGACTAGTGCTTGACAATGTCGAAAAATATATCGATATTTGACGAAATTACTAAACGAATTGTGTTATTTGTACAGTACAATAACATAAATACTTTTACCACAGTATCCTACAATCTGATGACAATAAATTTATAAAAATATTTTCTAAATCAAATAAAAATATAAATGCAAAAATTATAATTAGTATGTGTACTTAATTTTTTATTTTATTCCACATTTATATATTTTGGAATATTATTCCATTGTAATAATAATAAAGATCATTTTATTTCAACACATAAATTACACAAAATCAAACAATAATGTTTTAGCACTAAACTTCTGGGTTGGCGATTTGTAATAAAACACTTTACCACTTGCACTAATTATTTTACTTTCACGATGCAACACTCACTTTAATTTGCTATATCTCTTTTTCTTTTTCCTAATTTCACAAATGTTTATTAAGAACTGAGCAATAGTAGGACAGTGTCACATTTTTATAACTACCCGAGACAATCAATTGCCAATTAAAATAGTTCAATAACAGAATCAACAAAATCACTTTATTTAATTAAATTAGCCTTATATTTTTTTTAATCTTTACAAAATAATATTTATTATATATTAATGGAATATATACCCGATATTCATTTGTTCATTAACATTATTATAGGCCAACAGAATGTTGCCATCAATGCCATCGTATTTATATAAATCAAATTAAAAAATAATTATTATTTGACACATTATTATTGCCTCTTTAATTCATTTATTTTAATTTATTAAAATTAAAAGAAGAAGAATAAATTAAAAGATGTAAAATATGATGACTATGCTAACCAATGTCTAAAATGTCATTCATTGGATCATCGATATATGTATTTTATCGATTACGTTCAAGCACTAGAAATATTGTATTGTGTATCAGTGTTTATAATAATGTAATAAAATCTTTGTGTGCGTTATGCGTCACTTGGTTGAACTAGTTTTCATACATTTGTATTTTATGTCAGGTCCAGTCTCTAATTCGTTCATGGCCACCCAATACCCTAGTCCTTTATTTCAACGAGATGAGAACTGTCTTACATGTTAGCTCAAACATAAAATGATCTAGTCAAACAAACTGCTAAGCACTTTCAACTTTTTGCACCTCATGCAGTATATTACTATACTCTTTGACCTCATGTGTTTTAGCGGTTGGTATACCTAGATTTCTCAGAGATGAGATATTTTCCCGCAGTATAAAGTATCCTAAATGTTGACCCGAATAATCAGCTATCATCATACCAAATTTCATTAAAATGGCACCAAAATACCTCACAATATTTGTTGATTTTTTTAAATTACATACATAATAATAATATTGCTTAAATAAATATTTAATAAATATTTTTAATTTTCTTCGTGATTATACACATTATAGGAATAGCAACACTAAATAATATTATTAATTAACAGAGTTTTTTAAAAATTGAAATATTTATAATAATAACAGCTAAACTTAAATAAATAATATTACTGCATTTAATTTAATACTTATAAAAAATAATTAAAATGTTTAGAATTAAAATCAACAAATATTGTAAGGTATGGTATGTTTGGGCTATTTTCCGCAACTCGACGACTATGCGCCTATTTTGCGTGTGTGGGAATTTAAATTCTTGTTACTCCTGCCATCCCAGTTCCTCCAGGAAGTACAGCAGCCTCTTCGTCTTGCCGAAAATTTCTGGGAGTGACCTAGGGGTGCCGAGATGTTGAGCCCGTTACGCTGCTACACCTGGACAATAATACAAGATCACATGTGCAGCCGTTTCATCTGCCCCCATGCATGCCCTGCAAAGTGGACTGTCAGTTATACCTATATTAAAAGGATGTTTGTTAAATAGTCCGTGGTCGGTTAAGGCCGCTGTTATTTGCCTGAGTTGAGGTCTGTTAAGTTTGATGATACGGTTCGACATTTTGGCATCAATGTTTGGAAGCGATTCTTTCGCCTGTCTGCAGTCTACCACTTCACTCCATACATTGTTATGTTGGCGTTTAGTGCGTTGTCGAATTTGGCCTTTGAGCCAGCCAGAAGGTAACGAGACGATGCGCTCCTGTCCTATCGCCGTCATGTCCGAACCTCTTCTTGCTAGCTCATCCGCCCTATCGTTCCCCCACGAGTTACTGTGGCCTTTGATCCATTGTAAGGTGATCTCATTCCGATCACTTACCAGTGTCAAAGCGTTGTGACATTCATAGATCATACCTGATGTGGTAGAGTTACTATTTAATGCCTGTAGTGCTGACATGCTCTCTGATAATATGCAATTTTCCACCTTCTGTGTCGCAATTGTTCTAGCTGCCTCAAGGATACCTACACTTTCAGCTTGAAACACCGTGTTGTAGGTACCTAGGAGTATTGAAGTTTTAATGTTTAGATCATCGGAGAAAATGCCACAGCCAGTCCCCGATTTGGTTTTCGAGCCGTCGGTGTAGATTCTTAGGTCCTTACTGTCGCGACCCTCACACGTATCTTCCTCCAGCTGTATTTTATATTTTTTATTAAAAATGTATTTTATTTGTATTCCATCATTGGGTGCTCCCATGAGAGGAATGTTACTACGTCTATCAGGATAAAGGCTACGTCTATCAGGATTTTTGTGTGTGGAGTGCCTGTTTTTCTTAGCAGCTTTTGACTATCTAGTCTTATCGCGGTAGTCGCAGCCTCTTGTTGTATGAACAAGTGAAGCGGTAAAAGGTTTAGCATGGCTTCGAGAGTTGCGGTTGGTGTTGTTCTCATGCAGCCCGTCACTGCCATGCACTCCAGCCTTTGCCAGCTTTGTAGCTTGGATTGTGCTATAGTCAAAAGTGTTCTACGCCACCATACTAAAGCATCATAGCTGATCATAGGTCGTATAACCGATGTATAGAGCCATAGAGTTATTTGGGGATTGAGGCCCCATTTTTTACCTATCATCCTTCGGCATTGCCAGAAGGTGATACTGGCTTTGTTTAGTAAATTGTCTAGGTGTTTGGACCAATTTAGTTTACTATCTAGAGTAATTCCTAGGTATTTTACCTCTGTGGTTAATGTTAAGGTCGAGTTAAAGAGTTTCGGCAAGGTGTAGCTTCCTAGGGCTCTATTGTTTGTGAACATTATTAGTTCTGTTTTGCGTGGGTTAACACTCAGATTATAGTCAATGCATCATTTTTCGACTATATTTAGGGCTGACTGTGTTAATTCACAGACTGTACTTGTGAATTTGCCCGTTACAAGAATGGCTATGCACGGTTCCTCCAGTATCTTATGCGTTTTTTGTACATGGCCTTAACATTCTTGTACTGGTCCCAATCTTGATCCTTATATGTGTTCATATTGAAGGCTTTTCTGACCTTGGTTCTAAGGCGTTTTAACTCTGGGCCCCACCATGACCGTTTGTCCGTTGGGTTATCCGGAGGGTATATTAATGGACAGGTTGCCTCATAGCAAGTGTTCATTAACAGCGTTAGTTTATTGACTAGTTGTTCAATGTTGTCTGTGTCTGTTATCTCGTCCGGATAATCAAGCTCTCGCAAGCCCTCCATGAGTAGTTTGCGAAATTCCACTTTGTTTGTTTTTAGAACGTTCCTGAAGGGTTGGGGGGGTATAGGGGTAAGTCCTAAATCAAAGCATATCCACCTGTGGTCCGAGCAGGAAGCCATATTGTAAGGTACTCTGATGCCATTTTTGAGTTTTTGAAATCATTTTTGTAAAATTGTATTGTTGGGTGGGCACTGTCTGTAACAAGTGTATAACGCCTTTGAGATGTCTAAAACCTTAGTTAGTCTCTTAGTGTGTCGTGACCATGATTGCTGTAAATTATTCGAAACGTCGGGAACCAAAAATCAAAATAAATCCGCGAAATAATCCGAAAAGATACGTTTTATTTAAAATAATTATTTATGTATTCTATTGCTTATGGTATATTATATAATCACGAAGTAGATTATTTCCATTTGAAAGTATAAATTTTTTATGTGTCAATTAGGAGATTTTAAACAAACTTCTAAACAAAAAAATTGGACTGACAAAAGGAAAACAGAAAAACGAAAAAAGGTTCATTATAAATCTCAATAACTTTCAGCATCCCCGAGCTTTCACAGCGGCAACTCGGGATGTGAAGGCTTTTTTATTTGAAGGTATAAAAGCTTAGTATTGAGGTGTAATTTTTTACTATTATCGATATTTACGCCAAAATTTTTTGAAAATACGTTTCTGGTTTCTAATTATTATCGCACCAATCAGACAAAAGCGAGCTGATTATTATATAAATGCGAAAGTGTATATTGTGTGTGTAACGTTTTAAAGTTTAGTATAGATTTCTCAAAGAAATTTTCTTGCAGTAAAAAGTATCCTATATGTTAACCCGGATAACCAGCTATCATCATACCCAATTTCATGTAAATCCCTCCAGTGGTTTTTCCGTGATGCGGTCAGACAGACAGACAACAATTATATTCAGCTTTTGTATCGATAATGTCTATTTCAATAAGATTTTCCAAAAAATTTTAATGGATTTGGCTTAGTTAGAATTTTAGTATATGTATACATTTGTTATTTCTTCACGCTAAAAATATGGTTGAACAAAGTTAGATGAATTTTAATACCCGGATAGACCTTTAATGTGACATCTCCTGACTGCTGCTTAAATAAAACCATGGAATATTGTGAAACAGATTTAATAGAATACAAAATTATTGATCAGTCGAAGTAACATTAAAATGCTCGGAAACAAACTACTTAATGGAGAATTCGTGGAAATACCATACATTGTCAACCCCAAACTTGCACCTTACAATTAAATTGTACACATGTTTTAAATAAAATATAGAATTTTTCATAATTATTAAAAAATAATAAAAAAACTTAATTATAAAGATACTACGAAATTTTGAAAATGTAGAGCGACGTGCAACTTTAGTATTTTTGATTATAGCTAAAATTTACACTAAAACATTTTATCTTTCAATTTGTTATTTAACAATCCACACTAAAATAATTATATATTTCATACTTATGCTACTATGTTCTATACGCATGTATTTATGTATGTACATATGACATAAGTAATAGAGTATAGTACAAGCAGCAAGTATGGAATAGGGAATATGCGTGTGATTTATATAAAAGTAAAATATTTTTTATAATCTTTATTGCTTATGAATTGAGCCTATACTAAAAGTGTAAAAACAGGTGGGAAATTCGATGTAGTTGAAACGCAACGCCATTGGTCAGACCGAATATGACGTCAGAGTATATCACAAAAGAGCGACTAGCGATTTTCTCTACAAATCGAGTCGTCATTTCTCGGTATATATCGTACTGTGACGTCACGCTAAGCGCACGAAATAGCGGGCGTTTAAAGTATCCGCATCGGTATATTTTTAATTTTGTTTTTATACTAAATTTTAGTTTTTTACAGCTGGATATTTTTATTACAATTATATAACGATGTAAGCTATTATTGTATATGAAAAAATCGCGCATATTCCCTATTGTCTTTAGATTTGAAGTTTCATATTGGCATCATTATTGATTATATTTATAAAATATATATCTGAGAAAATCTTTTCTGGCATTAGTTATAATAAAGGAAAATGCAATACAACTGCATCTAATTAAACATATATATATAAACTTTTGCTATGTAATGTACAGATAATATATTTTATTATAATTCAACCATAGAGTATCCTGAAATAACTCGTAAGTATATAATATATATTACATAGTGAGCTATAAATAAATGTACAAATAATACGAGCATTATTCTTGTATCTACACTTATTAATTACTAATTTCGGAAATGATTTGGCAACTTTGAATTAATTCTATTGTGTATTTAATATAAACTATTATAAAAATCGAGAATAATTCATAACCATCGATCAAAGTTCTAGATACACAATCCCATGTAAACGTTCTCTTAAAACTGTCACCGACTGTGTTAAGGTAATTATTCTACTTGAAATAAATATACAACAATGTAAATTAAACTTTAAATGCAGCGCGTATAGTTGTTTTTAACCCCCGACTCAAAAAAAGGGGTGTTATAAGTTTGACGTCGATGTCTGTTTGGGTGTGTGTCTGTCTGTGGCATCGTAGCTCTCAAACGGATGGACCAATTTCGATGCGGATTTTTAGCACCGAAATAGGCAACCCATTAGCAGCTGTTGCGGTGTGGCAAGTGTCTCAAGGGTGTGTCTCGTTTTCACTTTGGGACCGCGCACATTTACACTGTTATCTCCATAGTCACCGGCGTTCACCAGTGGCGGTGGAGATAACAGTCAGGCTTATCCCTTGGTCCTCTTCGGAGTGTGCAGCGCCTTTCCATCCTAGGCGTGATCCAGGTGGTGGCTATGGGGTGAGATTCCCTACGGCAGTCCAGTCGGGTGGGATTTTCGGAACCCGCCAAGTCTAATGGCCTACTTCGGTTGGGACCTTGCGAAGGCCGTGGGCGAACCTGTGAGTTGGGGTTGCACCCCATCTCCCAGAAGGGTATAAACTGACGCAATGGAAAATAATAAAGTAAATATGGACCACCCCGACCTCTCACAGGAGTCGGGGAGAAGCCAGAATCCCTCCTCTTCGGCTCGGCCCGACAATCGCCGAGTCATCTGATTTTGACTGTCCACTTTGTGGGCGGTCTTTCAAAACCAAAACGGGGCTTGGAGTCCACAAGCGTAGAGCCCACCCCGCAGAAGCAAATTTGGAGGCTGCTCCGAAACGGGTGAAGCGTAGGTGCCGCGATGAAGAAGTGCTTCTCATGGCACACACGGAGGCGCAGCTTATGAAGAAGTCTGGGAAGTGCTCTGGCCTAGACCTGCACGCCAAACTGCAAACTTCCCGGGGGAGAAGCCAACTCCTACCAGGCGGCGCCAGGTGGCAGGGGAACGCCCCGCTGTCCCCGAGCGGCGGGTGGTACCGGAGAAATCGGGCGCGGACCAAATGGCTTGGTGGGACCGCTCGTCTAGGCCTCGAACTGAAAGGTTCGGCCAAAGACGTTGCGGCCACCGGTGGTGGGACCACTTTGGTCCCACAACTGGATAATGGGTGCCGGTTGCGGGACTGTGGTGGCAGGCCCACATCCGGCGGAGGGGTAGGCCGCGGCGGGAGAGGAGTGCCGGTATTTTGGTGCGCCGTTCTCCCTTCCTTCAGCGGCCTTGACGGGGCCGCCACCGTTCAATGGCGGACGCGGTAGGGCTGCAGGAGAAAAGGAGTGTCGGTGTTTCGTTGCCGCTCTCCTTGTCCTCTGCAGCTGATTGAAGGTGGACCACTTCGGTGGGCGGAGGTTTGGTTTAATGGGGCTGCTCCGGGTATCTCTCTGATGTAGCAGAGTTGACTGTGGAGCAGCCCCATTGGTTTAGTGGTCAGCCGTTGGCAGACCTGCCGCCGGGTCGCCGTAGTAGTTATGCGCAAGCAATCCTGCGGCGTCCCACTAAGGTGGATAATGACCGGTTCTTCTAGCCGGTGAGCCCCACATCACCACCTGGGGGATCAGGTGGTATGCGTAAATGCATTTCCCGACACAAAAAAAAAGGTGGCGCAAGGAAGAAGTGCTCCTCATGGAGACTGGGAAGTGCTCTGGCATAGACTTGCACGCCAAACTGCTACAGCTCCAAAGGACGCTGGAGGCAGTTAAGGGAAAACGCAGGGGAGACGACTACAAAAGGTTGGTGGAAACTTTCCTGGTGGAGTCCTCCTTTCCGGCTCCGGTACTTTCTGCGAGCGGGCGCCGGAACAAGGACCGCTCTGGAGTAGCGCAGTCCCCGGGTGCTCAGGATAAGTGCACCTCTGAAGACATGCCGCCCGCTGATGAACCCCATACCGCGATCAGGGCTTCAATCAGTCCTAACGCAGAGCAGGTGCTGTCTAAGCTCCTGCTCCTTCGGGTAGCTGATAAACGGCGCAAGCGATGCAGGCTGGAAGCAAGGGCCGCGAGGCGTCTCCACCTATACGGAATTGACGGGTGATCGCTAGAGAGCGCTAGAGAGCGTGGGCGCTCGTTATCTAGCAGAAAACGGAGACGAGCAGAGTACGCGAGGGTACAGGAACTGTTTCGGAAGTTTCCGGGTCGATTAGCGGCTGAGATCATCACCGGGCAGTCCCGGGAGGTGAAGAACAGCCTTGAGGAGTTGGAAGCCTTTTGGCGATCTATCCTGGAGGTGTCGGAGGCTCCCACGGAGGTCTCATTGCGAGCCTTGCGGCAAGCTAGAGGCACCGAGGGGGCAGACGTGTTTGACCGGCTGTGGCAGTCCATCTCTGTTGAAGAGGTGAAGGCTACAAATGTCGACCTGCAGACGGCGCCTGGTCAGGATGAGTTCGAATGAGTGGCGCGTGACCATTTGAAGGCGGAAATGTTCAACTTCTGGATGGCAGTTGGTGAGATTCCGGACCAGCTTAGACAGTGTCGCACGAACTTTGTCGCAAAGACGGACTCTCCTAAGCTACCGAGTAACTGCCGGCCGATTTCGGTCGCGTCGGTACCAATCTGATACCTCCACACAATTCTGGCGCGAAGGCTGCTGGATTGTTGTCCGCCGGACATACGGCAGAGGGGATTCATCCATGCGGATGGGACCCTCGAGAACACTGCGGTGCTCGATGCCATGCTAGGCGACAGTCGGAGGAAGTTGCGGGAGTGTCCCACAAGGCGCTGCTATAACTCCTGGGAGCGAGGGGGCTACCCAAAGGATTCTGTGACTACCTGGCTCGTTTGTACGAAACGGCGACTACTACCTTAGCCATAAAAGGAAAGCAGAGCCAGCCTGTCAAAGTGGGACGCGGAGTCCGCTAGGGAGACCCCCTGTCACCTGTGCTGTTCAACATGGCCATGGACGGTATCCTAGCCTCTCTGCCTAAGGGAGTCGGCTACGGCCTCGGCTCTGGCCTATGCTGAAGACCTGATTCTCTTTGCGGGATCCAAGGTAGGAATGCAGGAGTCTATAGACTGTGTGGTGCGGTCTGGGGAAGCAGTAGGACTCTTTGTCAACCGAAGTAAAAGCTCCGTCCTCTCGATGGTACCGGACGGCCACCGCAAGAAACACCATTATCCTACGGAGAACTTGTTCTTGATCGGCAGGTGACTTGCGTGGAAAGATGGCGCTATCTTGGGGTCGATTTCGACTCGTTTGGATCTGCGACATTTGAGCAAGAGGTGTGTAAGGTTTTTGACAACATCTCTAGGGCGCCTCTCAAGCCGCAACAACGGCTCGAATTTGTGAGGGATCACCTCATTCCGAAGTTCATGCACGGCGTAGTGCTGGGGCAGATCTCGGACGACAGACTCAGAATGCTCGATGTCCGGATACGGAGCGCGGTGAGGAAGTGGTTGAGGCTCCCAGCTGACGTACCAGTGAGCAGGACCGACCGAATCCGGAGGAAGTTGAGGTGGGCTCGTAGGTAACTGAAGAAGTTTGGCATGACCAGCGCCGATGACCTAATATCTGTGGCGAAGTATTGGCGGAAGAAGCTGCACGCATCGACAGATTGATTCATGATCCGCGAATCGTCCCGAGTCCCTGCATCCACAGAGTGGATCAGGAAGCTAAGTGGGCAGTTTACCGGTCGCATTTACGTGCAGTTCGTCCATTGTCATATAAACGCTCACCTGTCCAGAATCCGGGTTTCGGGTGGCGAAAAGACGGCGTGGACACTAAATGCCGCGCCGGGTGTGTGGAGAGCGAGACGTCGGCCCATATTATCCAGCAGTGTTTCAGGACTCACGGCGGCCGCATCAAACGTCACGACTTTGTCACAAGGGTTGTCGCCGAGGCGATGACCCAGCGGGGCTGGTCGTTCGACTTGAGCCCAGAATCGCGACCTCACTTGGACACCGGAAGCCCGACGTCATAGCGGTAAGGGATGGAGTGGGAGTGATTTTGAATCAGATGACGAGCCGCATCACTTCGTGGTCGCCGGACCGAGCCTAAGGGGTCCTGTGGACTGGGTTCCTGCAAAACTCAGTGATCCCGGACCCCACGCGGTAGTTTTAATCGTGGTGCCTCTGTTGCAATTTCTCCCGGATCACAACCAACAATTTGTAAAATGCCGTACCCAAACGCTGTGGGAGTTCGAGAGCATAGGTCATTCCCGGGTATGCCCGTTTAACGAGGCGTTAATCACTGATTCGCGGATGAACGCAAGCGGCGGAAATAGTCAAATGCCTCGTCATCTAATTAGTGACGCGCATGAATGGATTAACGAGATCCCTATCTATTATCTAGCGAAACCACAGCCAAGGGAACGGGCTTGGGAGAACCAGCGGGAAAAGAAGACACTGGCGGGAAAAGAAGGTGATGACGATTGGGCTCAGGCGGGTGTCTCGGTGGTGGGTGTTTTTGTTTTGAGATTGGTGGTTAAAAAGAAATTAACCATAAACGCCTCATGTCGGTACTCGCAAAATGTCAGAGTGTAGAGTCGGTGCGTAGTTGCGTCGATTACTCGCTTCTAAAAATAGTCGACGAGAGAGAAGACGAAGGTGAAACAACACACACGCGCTAAAAGTAATTGTTTTTAGCGTTTTTATATTCTAACATTAAAAAAAAATAAGAAATCTCTACAGGTAATTAACTTTAAAAAGAACCTAACGTAATATTAATTATAAAAAAAATTGTAACGTTGTAACTCGTACAATCGCTTGCTGCAAATATAATTTTCTCGATCTTAATCAAATAAAGAAAATTTATAATAATCAGCGTCATCATCATCATCATTTATAAAGAGAGCTCATTTGAACATTTAAACGCGCTTTAAATTTTGTAGTTTGTGAACTTTAAGCATATTGCGTTTAAGGTTCAATTTACATTGTTGTATATTTATTTCAACTAGAATATTTACCTAAAACACAATTGGTGACAGTTTTAAGAGAACTTTTGCATGCGATTGTGTATCTAGTAGTTTTTGATCGATGAATAATCGTATTAAAATTTGGTTAATATTAACTTACAAGTCTTCGAATAGTTATAAATAACAACACCCTACACTTACTCAGTAAGAGTAGACGTTGATGGCGAATTTTGGTAATGTTATTAATAAGACTTAATTAAGAAACATTCATCTATGAGAGATTTTTGAAGGTATACTTCTTTTGGCACGTTTAGAAAAAATTATGATAGTAAAATTTGCAGTTAGTAAAGTAAGCGCGGGTCGCCGACAGCCAAAAAGCAACATGATGAAGTTAGCTGAAAGCGACATGATGAAATTAGCTGCACTCCTTTGACAAACAGAGAGTGACATACGGGATGAAATTTTTAGCTATTTTTGTTCTGTTACGCCAAAGAAGTATAACTTCTTACGTGCGTACATAAGTATATACACACGTTTTTTTTTAATAAAAATTTATTTGCAAAAATCTAATATATAATAATACACTTGGTCGAATAACTCACTTATAATGAACGATGTAAATATTTGTAACGTTTAGAAAATGCCAGAAACCTCTTATAAGCGTAATTTCTTTATAATGGTGCAAAATGCAAAGAATTATTTAATAGACATAATATAAGGCGCGCCACACACTTGCGACGGAGACAGAATGATTAACGCTACCGTTATTATATACTCAGTCTTACAAACTATATTATACTTACATTTGTTCAATAAATCACATTCAAACATTGATGGAAAGAAAAAAATACCTGTTTTTTTTAAATCTCTAATGGTATAAAATAAAAAATGGCCCTGCTTCTTCAAACAAAATCAACTTAAACTTAAATTATAAGAACTATGTGAAACACGCGACATCGTGTCGCAGTATCACAAATCCTTAGACATTAGGCTCCCTACACACGAGTAACTAATCGCTACGTTTTGTGTGGTTTGAATGGAACTAATAAGATTCCAGTGTTCCCACTTCACAGATTTTCCCAGTTCACAGAGGAATAGTCGTTAGAACACAGAGGTATTATCGCTCAGGTAAACTAAACAAAAATACCTCTTTTGAAAAAAAACATACAAAATAAAAACAAATTCTTGGCAAATTCCCTTTTTTTTAGAGAATTTTGATTTTTTATTTAGTTTAGCACAGTACTGCTTTATTTTATTAGTGTTCCTACATCGGGCGGGTTCAAGACCAGACGGTAACTAATTAAAAGCGCTCGTCTGTAAGAGGACTTAGTAATAAAGTATGTTTATACTTTTGACAAAGAAAAATAAATCACTTTGATCTTTAGATTACGTAACTGAAATTAAAGTCTCTTCTATAATCTTCATATACAAGATGATATATTGTGTACTACTTGCATGTTCTTTTATTAATACAATTTTTTGTCTGCAAGTTCTTTTAAAAAGCTATAACTTGAAATTTTGCTTTTGTTAAAAATATCATAAATTTCGACATATTTAACAGTAATTATACCAGCCTGTATAATGTACATATTGTTGGGTGTTTAAAAACTACATATTGGAAAGGCTATGTTATATTTAGAAAACACAAAACTAAAATAAACTTATAATAAATTGAATTACAAATAATAATTAAAAGGATATGACAGGCAGTGAAACTGAAGCCGTGTTGCAATCTTGAATTATGACATACAATTAATATAATTATGTTAATATTTCGTACAATAAATACAAAGGAACATGTCGATGACGGTCGCATCGCCGAGTATTGAGAAAGTAATAGAATTCTTTACAAATACTACTATTTCCGTTTAAAATTATAAATAAATTGTATATATATTTATTATAAGGGTTCCCTAGAAAGGGTACAGCACCGAGGACAATACCTTGCGGCACGCCACTAAGGGCCGCTGGCGAGTGAGCGGCGACTGATCAGTGACCAGTGAGCAGAGGCCAATGAGCACAGTGGGCACACTAGCTTTGAGTAATATACAGTTAATGCGCCGGGTATGGGGCCTGAGGCGGAGCTTTCGAGACCGCTTGGTCATACGACGGCGGCAGCGCTGGAATAAAATAAAATACAATTCATTAAAATCAAAATACAGTATGTACAATATACATATTTTTTACGTGAATATAAAAATTTTGATTTCATGCTGGCATTACATTAAAGTAATAAAAAAATGAATATGTGGTGAAAGTTAAATTCATGCATAGATGCACATTAAAATTTTTGTTGACACTTCGGATGAAAATACAAAGTATAAAATCTCGTTTAAATAAATAAAAAAAATATAAATATTCAACATCAATAATGAACAATTTAGTCTAATATATGTTTAAAATATAGATAAATCTTTAAAATCTGCTTAAACTACCTCTATAATAGCAAGGGCGCAACCATCGATCAAAAAAGTACTAGATACACAATCAGCAACAAAAAATGTGCTCACCGAATGAGCGCTCATTTGAACATTTGAGCGCGCTTTTAATTTATTTTTTCTTGGGGAAACAACTTTTTAAGGTTCAATTTACATAGTTGTATATTATCTAAACACAATTGGTAACAGTTTTAAGAGAATTTTTGCATGGGGTTATGTATCTAGTACTTTTTTGATCGATGGGTACAACTAAAATAAGGTCAATAATATTAGCGATGATGTAAATGAGTGGATAATCAAAATCAACAATCAGTGTCGACTATCAGTACTGGGCCGACTAGGGCTGATGCCCAGACTCCAGTCGTCGTACGCGTGATCTACAAGTATTTAAGAATATTATAGCGCCTAAGTAAAGTACTTAACTAATGTGGTAAAATTTGGTTGCCGTAAAATGATGAAATCGAATTTCATAGACGTTCCGTTTAACATCCTTCAACGCATTTAGAGCCCTTAGAGTGATGATGTTCTCCTAGCCGATTCCGGCTACGGCGGCCAATCTCATTGAGATTAGCCAACTGCGCAGTAGATATTATAGTGCTCAAGTGTACGCGCAGACACAAGTGCACTCTCTATTCCTATCACTCTCATACTCCGGTGGGACGATCACTCGACACGACCGGTGAGAGTTAAGGCGCAGGACCGACGGCTTTACGTGCTCTCCGAGGCACGGGGGTGAAACACCACCTACTTCCCAACTTCGGGCTGTTACTGAGACTTACTATACAGAAAGACTCAATAACTAAACTTGGCCCGATCCGGGACTCGAACCCAGGACCTCCGGGTGTGCAGCCGTACATGCTAGCCACTACACCACCGAGGTCCTTAGAGTAATTGTTTAACAATCACTATAAAATAAATTTTGAAGTGAAATTTCTTTAGAATTGTTGTGATTTGAAACTCGATGAAACGAAAATGCGACACTAAAAAGAGACAAACACAAATATATAGGATTAAGTGTAGAGAGAATGAGATAGAATACATTGCCATGTTGCCATGGTACCCGTTGTTATTGTCTGACAAATATATAATATATTATTCTTTCCGTATATGATATTCTATTAATATATGATTGTTATATGCCTAATATGCCTTATTTTATTATTTCAGATAGAAGATATTATTTTATTACACAGGATGTGAAAAAAAATAAAATTAAAATAAATAACAGAATAATATGTAATGTATATTTATGTCAAATAAATGTAAAATAACTTTTAAACTTGGTAAAAATATTATAAAAAAAATAAACCTTATAATTATCCTACTTCTGACACTCTACATTCATTTCATTCTCTCATAGGTTACTTTTCTGAAGTTTCAATTCTACCGTGTGTGAATTGCACACATACGCACTTTTAATTTCTTTTCTATAGTTTTCACTATCGCGATCGCTAGTGTGTGTAGTACAAGTCTGTGATTAAATACTGTCATTTTACAAACTGTTCTAATACATATTACTCCTCAGTTCAAGTAATTTTCCAAAATATGTATAGAAAATCACAAAAATTAATTCTAATTTCACAAATCTTTTGTATAAACTATACACGTGTTGAAATTTATAAAATCAGTTTTTCGGTTGCCCATTAGGAAAGTTCTTTATTTACAAGCATTGTTTGCGATTCTATTTATTAGTAATTGAACTAAAATCACAAACTTATATTGTAATTCAAATTACAATTAATTTATTTGAAGTTTACACAACTTTATATTCCTTTAACAACTTCGACGTTTTGTAAAATTACAACTGATTTGTTAAATTACAATGTTTTAAAATATACTTTCAACGCATTTCGTAAAATTACCATAGAATTTTTTAACAGTGTACTTTCGAGTGGTAGTTTATATATAAGTATGCCTTCATTACAGCTCAATCTAAATATTGTACAAAGGTCGAGTAGTGTTATTTAAGTTTTGTTAAGAAAATTAAATAGGAAATAGCTCAATCAATTTGATTATAACAGGACAAAGTGACCGACGCGCGAGCTCACCATATCAATGCTTTCTGTCACACTACCCGCCACAAGGTCGCGCTCGAGTCGAGTACACTCATGATTATCGACGCGCAAATTCCTTTACATGAATATTAATGGAAATAATTATTAAAAGATACTTGATCCTTTCGGTATTTTTCTGGTATTTTTTGATTTTTGTACTAAAAATATCCGAGTCCTACATTAGTAATTTGCAAATCCCACGAGCACTAGTTAATTACTTAACATTACCCTAATTAATAGTATCGGTTAGAAGTTATGTCACTTTTAGGGTTCCGTATCTAAAAACGAAAAATGGAACCCTTATAGGATCCATTCGTTGTCCGTGTGTCTGTCTGTCTGTCAAGACTCTTTTTTTCAGGAATACGTGGAGGTATAAAGTTGAAATTAATATCCAAAACTCAGAATGCCTTGGAGCTATGAAAAATATCATGGAATTTGGTAAAAACTAAGAAGCAATGTGTTATATTACAAATAAATAAAAAAAAACCGAAAACTAATAAAACTAATAAACCGGTAATTTTTAGTAACATTACAAAAAAAATGGGTGTAAAGTAAAACTTCTTTGGGAGCGTTCAAGTATTACGTAACGCAATTTGGGGGGGCGGGGGGGTCTCGTAAAACGTTACGATGCGTTACACGGGCGGGAGGGGGTCCTTCTTACAACACGTTACGTAACATTATTTCTTTTTTTATATAAAAAAATAGGGAAATAAAACTCCAAAATTGGCAACCCTTTTCGTTTACGTTTTACGGGGAATCTCTCGATTGTATTAGTCTGGTCGCCATTTTTAATTTGTTCTCGCATGTTGGTAAACTTTTTCGTTTATATTTCACGGGGAATCCCTAGATTGTATTGTACGTCATTTAATGTTGTTTTTGTTGTCAGTATTCGTTAGTGTTTATGCAGAAGCAAATTGCTGTAGTCGCTGTTATTAAAGTGAGTTCATAGTGTTCATACTGTAATGTCCTCAAAAGAAGGAGATTTGTATCATCAGCTGTTCTTGGCCTATAAAGGCTCTCATGCTGACTTGCCAGCGCAAGTATGTCAAAAAAATGCCAATGAAATTTGGAAAACGGCTAAAGAAAAACTAAAAAACAAAGAAAAGTTTATAGAACATATAAATGATGTTATACGAGAGTTGAAGGTGAAGGCCACGAAGAAGAAAGCAACAATGCTTAGTTATTTTACACAAGTAAGTTTACTACTAAAATGCATGGACGAATTAGAGACTGGACCTGACATAAAATACAAATGTATGAAAACTAGTTCAACCAAGTGACGCATAACGCACACAAAGATTTTATTACATTATTATAAACACTGATACACAATACAATATTTCTAGTGCTTGAACGTAATCGATAAAATACATATATCGATGAACTAATGAATGACATTTTAGACATTTGTAAGCATAGTCATCATATTTTACTACTTTTAATTTAAAATATCTGTAATTATATAATAAATTAAAATAAATGAATTAATGAGGCAATAATAATGTGTCAAATAATAATTAAATAATAAATAAATAAATATGTTGGGACATTAACACACAGCGCCATCTAGTTCCATGGTAAGCTACGAGGCTTGTGTTATGGATACTAGATAGTTGATACACTACACATATATAACTTTAAATACATACATATTATAAATATAAACACCCATGACTGGAGTACAAACATTTGTCATCACACAAATGAATGCCCCCAGCGGGACTCGAACCCGCGACCGCTGGCACAGCAAGTAGGGTCACTACAAACTGAGCCAAACATGTCATCAAACATATTTTTTTTAATTTGATTTATATAAATACGATGGCATTGATGGCTACATTCTGTTGGCCTATAATAATTTTAATGAACAAATGAATATCGGGTGTATATTCCATTAATATATAATAAATATTATTTTGTAAAGATTAAAAAAATATTAAGCTAATTTAATTAAATAAAGTGATTTTGTTGATTCTGTTATTGAACTATTTTAATTGGCAATTGATTGTCTCGGGTAGTTATAAAAATATGATACTTTCCTAATATTGCTCAGTTCTTAATAAACATTTGTGAAATTAGGAAAAAGAAAAAATGATCGCAAATTGTGAAAAAGTGAGTGTTGGATCGTGAAAGTAAAATAATTAGTGCAAGTGGTAAAGTGTTTTATTACAAATCGCCAACCCAGAAGTTTAGTGCTATAACATTATTGTTTGATTTTGTGTAATTTATGTGTTGAAATAAAATGATCTTTATTATTATTACAATGGAATAATATTCCAGTGTATAAATGTGGTATAAAAAAAAAAGTACACATACTAATTATAATTTTTGCATTTATATTTTTATTTGATTCAGAAAATATTATAAATTTATTGTCATCAGATTGTAGGATACTGTGATAAAATATTTTATGTTATTGTACTGTACAAATAACACAATTCGTTCAGTTATTTCGTCAAATATCGATATATTTTTCGACATTGTCAAGCACAAGTCGCTGTCAAATGGACTCACTCGACAGTTTTGTCATTTGTTCTGAATGGTATAATCCTGCCCGTTTATGATGGTTGTCAGATGTCAACAATACATAGAAATATCGACTATATTTAACATAGTTGGATAATATGACATTTTATTTTAAATTAAATTGAATTTTGTGATAAATAACAATAAATGTAATAAAATAATGTATTTACAAGTGAAAAGAAATAGTGTTGCTTCCGCCGTTATAGTTTTCACACCATTTAACAGAACATTTAGTCATTTTTGGGAGATGTTTTGTTGACAAGTAAGTGCTTGAGACTGACACAAAAAACAAACGACCTAGGCTAAAATTACCCTGGTTACTAACATGACCGGTGAAGGTACGTCCGCTTATATGTCTGGTCCAGTGGTTAATTCGTTCATGCTAAAATGTAATAATGACATAAGTATTATATTTAGGCCAAACCTTGATTTTTCATAAAAGAACTGGTCATAAGTATTTTATATTTCTAGCTACCTATGCAAACATCAAGCACGCCAGCAACACTATGGCCCAATGCTCCCTCGACTTCGCGTGCTCCTCAACAAAAACAGGTGCATCTGCTTATATGTGTTGTATATTACTTATTATATATTACCTAAAGAAAAAAGTATGTCCAACCTGTGGGATCTATTTCACATCTCACAGGAGTGTTCAAATGCACTGTCGTTACGTGCATGGCAAGACTGTCCAAGACCATTGTGAAACTAGAGTACGGCCACAGCGCCTTGCTGCCAGAAGGGCAAATGAGCTTCTCTGCATTGTGCGTCGTTATGAAACATCGTCTGAGGATGCTGACTGGCTCGACGAAGACGAAGTTGATGCAAGTGGCTTAACAATTCCAGAACCGTCTTCGTCTGCACTCCAGGTGCCAGTGATGAAAGAATCTGAGTGGCTAGCAAACCCGTGGACAGAGGAGCAGTAATTTCAATCGAATTGTTTTTATAGACCTACTTAGATACTTGGTTAATAGTTGATTATTTTTTAATTTTGTTAAGAATACGATTTTATTTCGAGTAAAATGTTTAATTTCAGTTGGGTTTCTGTTTATAATTGCATTGCCAAAGGTTAAAATAAATATGTTATTTTATTTGAAGAATTTATTAGTAAAAAAGCTAAAATACTTAGGAGAATGAAGGAGAAAAACAATTGTGTTTTGTAAAGCCAAAAATTTATAAAAAAATAAACAAAATACGCAGGTGTTGCGAATTAAAAATCTCTTGTTTTATTATAAGGCAATTAAAACTATACGAAGGATAAAAACTATAACAACTTTTTGCGACTTCAGGGTAAAAATGATGACTTGAGTGTTACGTAACCTTTAGAGAGGGGGGTGGGGGGGTACAGAAAAACGTTACGGAGCGTTACAGTGGGGGGAGGGGGGGTCAAAAATCTTCAAAAATTGCGTTACGTAATACTTGAACGCTCCCTTTGGCAAATAGCGCATTTAAATTAAAACAAATCAATAATTAAATAAGGCATGTTAGGCATATTACAATCATATATTTATAGAATATCATAAACGGAAAGAATATGATATTATATATTTGTGAGACACAAAAAAAATTTTATGTACAGATTCGGCTTAGTTAAAAATTTATTATAAGTATAGATATAAATAATTAGTTTATTAATAAGGAAAAAGGATAGCAAAGATCATAGCAGTGTCGTTACGTCCGTGGGTGTATAAATAGATTTGCGGTCAATCCTATTATTATGTTATATAAAATAGTGGTAAGTTTATAACCGATATAAAATATTAAAACTGTAATAAATCCAACCCTATTATGTAACTTATTCACATAAGAAATACTAGGAGTATATATAGCCCTTTTTAATCCCTCAACGACCGCGGACACGCCGGCGTTACAATTGACAATAGATTTCTTAGATATTTTATTAATTTCTTAGAAATTTACCTGGAGGTGTTAAATTCAAAATAACTATCACATATCTACGAGTATGCATAAATAGCTGCCCACGAAGTCTAAATAAAAACATGGTGCAACAGCTATTAACTAACGTCTAGACTCTAGATCATAGATTACTAAAATTAATATTTGCTAACAAAACTTACTAACATGAGAATGTAGATAGGATTTGACTACAAGTATATGCAAAGACGCCACTATCTGGCTTCACGAGTGAGCAAAGTATAATAATAAAAATCGGACAAGTGCGAGTTTTACTCACACACCGAGGATTCCGTAGTATGAACCATTAAATTTATGTTTTGTTTTAAGTTTTAACGTACTAATTTGTGATGCTAAATGTAAAATATTTACAACTATGCAATTATTCTTCTTTTTTTAATTTAATTATAGAACTGTTTAAAGGTTCTCACGAGACGTAACATAATTAAATATATAAAATAGCCCTAATTAAAATTAAATTAAATAAGTCGTCGAGTAAATTCGCTCTGACAACGGACAGACGGACAACACAAAATTATAATGGTTTTAACTTTTAAGGAACCCTAAAACGACGTAACCATCAAATAAATACAAATACTCAAGGCATTTTCAATAGGTAAGTCAGTGACATCAGAATACAAACATAACTAATATGTTATTAGCTTATTAAAATAAAACAGTAAATCGTGATAAGAAACGCTTATTTCCTCTGATACACTTAGTTATAGCGTAGCTCGTACAAATGAGTCAGTATATTCTCGCACATAATGCATTTATTTTTTACTGCCAGTGTTTAGATACGATAAGAAGATACTTGTTATAATATTACATACAAGAGTTGTGCAATACTTATGTATTGAAGAAAGTAATTTTAAATTATTTTCATTCACTTTATCTACTGTTTAATGTAAAATAATATGTTTAATGTAGTACTAAATAATTTTAACAACCTTTTAATAAATTTCATACGTATTTTGTAGGAAGTTTTTATTTGTAGGAAATCTGTTTAACTTTAATTTTCTACTCTTTTTTTATTTTTTGGATATTTTCCTTTATTTGTGCTGTGAGACCTTTCTTTTTGCCAAATTTCGTGATTCTAGGTTAACGGGAAGTACCATACAGGTTTTCGACCTAAAGGGGATCGATCGATAGGGTACTTCCGGTTGACCTAGAATTGTCAATTATGGTTAAAAGCAAGGTCTTACAGCACAAATAAAGGGAAAATTCCTAAAAATAAAAAAGTTGAAAATTAAGGTAAATTTTGGTACTTACAAGTTTTCGCGAAAATCTAAATTTGCCCGTATCTTTTTATCATGTTGGCTCAGAGCCCAGATTTTTGTACACCTAATAGGGACTATAGTCCTCAGTATCTGGTATAAATTTCAACTTGCTAGGTCCACCCGCTCCTGAGAAAATCGGTGGTGATACACGGACAGACTGACAAGAGAGTGATCTTATAAGGGTTCCTTTTTTACCTTTTGAGGTACGGAACCCTAAAAATCATTAGAACTGTATCATACCAGAAAAAGACATCGCGTAACCTACAAATGAACATATTCAAATACATAATATCTGACTTCATACTGACTTGATAAACTAAATTGCACTATATTCTGTATCACGACATTCATATTATCAGTACATAGACATCAGTTTAGTGACTGACTAGTACATAGACATCAGTTTAGTGACTGACTGATAGTGATACATATCTACATATTTAGTTCGTATTGTATACATACTCGTATGTACATTTGTAGCTATAACTGCTGTATCTATTATACATTTTGACATCCATAATCCATAATAATATTATAAATTTGAAAGTGTGTTTGTTTGTCCTTCTTTCACCTCCCAAAGGAGTGGCGGATTGGCGTGATTTTTTGTGTGGGGATAGTTGGAGGGCTGGAGAATGATCATAGGCTACATTATACCGCGGGAGATTACCTAATTCCCACAGGAAAACACGTTATAATACAATTCGAAAAAATATTCATGATCAGAATTACTTGAAACTTGGTATTCATGCTCTTTAATAAAATTAAATAAATACATGTTTTAGCATTTTTCGAAATTCATCCTATAAGGGGGTAAAATTGGGGATGAAAGTTTCTATGACACTACCTTTTTAGAGATTTTTGCAGTTTTAGCGCGACCAAAGCCGCGGGTTCTGCTAGTTTTAAATAAAACTATCTTTTCAGATTATTTCGCTCGATCTTTATAATATTAGTATAGATGTAGATTGATACTTGAGAGACATAGAACCATAATACAAAATTATATACTTTTAGAAATATATTGTATACGAAATGTACTCTAGACTTAAGTATAAGAAAAAATCTTTTGTATCATATTTATATATTTTTTTAATTAATATTTATTCGTGTCTAACATCGAACCTGTAGTCGTCATAAACAGATTAATATAGATTTATTTAATATGTACGGATTTTTTACCAACAGTATTAATAACACTATACCTCACTTTAACGCGTCATGATAAGAGAGGTCAAGTCTGCAAAGGTCAAAGTACCTAATTATATTGGAATGATATAATATATCATCCAGTTAAAATAAAAACAATCCAAATACTTACCTATAAAGAACTTACTTTCAAACTAACGTTACACTTCCTTTTACATACGCTTTTTTCATTGTCCCTTTATTTCCGGGATACAATGGCCTAAGTTTAATTTAAAAATACTGTCCCTAAAGTCCCTAAGGGATATGTCATTACAGAGTGATATAATTTACCATTTACTTACTATGGCAGGAAGAATTTAAAAAACACCTTAGTTTCCTTGACGCTACTAAAGTAAAAATAAAGTTATAAAATATAGTATCGAGTGAATAAGAAAGAGACGTAAGCTGCGATGGGTAATAACGGGTTGCCTTTGAATAACACGCATTAGTATGTCAGTAACAGTGTTCGCACAAAAACGTAAACACGGAAAATGTTTATAATATTACTGTTATTATTAATACCATTCGCTGCCTGTCAAGAAGTGGAATTCAGTACAAGACCAAATAATGTTAGTATACTTCTTTTATATTTCACGCAAAGGTCAACGGAGACGGCAACGATTTTGTCACCGTTCGGTCTATGGAGCTTGATGTCGGCCATCTCGTTCGGCGCTACGGGCGATACGTATAAGGAGATTTTTAGAGCCTTTCTACTGTTTACTGACAAAAATAGGTTTAATACCAATTATAAAACTTTAATAGACACTGTGTTCAAAACACCCACAAGCGGGGTAAATGTTGCTAATAATAATTTTATATTTATAGATACAAATTTTAATGCAATGGAACGAGACTATCAAAATTTTTTAATAGAAAATTACAATTCGTCAGTTGTGTATTTTGACTTTGAGAATTTACGTGCGACTGCAGACAGAGCTAATACACTAATCAGAATTAGGTCACCGCCAGTCACAAACGTTTACACAATCGAAGATTTTAGAGGATCTTCGCTGATGATGAGCAATATTGTATACTTTCAAGGTGTCTGGTCCTTACCTTTTAACATGTCAAATACAAGGCTTGAACAGGTGAACGGCGGAGAAGAGATAATCCCCGTAATGTACCAGCGAGGAAAAGTTCCCTACAGTCATTTGGATTTGATGAAAGCTTCTGTAATGGAATTAGCTTATGGCAATGATGGAAAATACTGCATGTTGATCATAACTCCTGATCCAAACGTGCCTTTGATGACAGTATATAAAAAATTTGAAAAAGTTACTTTCAGGGACATATTAAACAAACTTCAAAATGATGTAAATGAATTTGGATTGAAGGAAATTGATATAAAGTTGCCAAGATTCAGGAAATCATCTTACCATTACTTAAAGAAGCCTTTAAACGACATGGGTATATATCAAGCCTTTGAGCCGGAATTAGCTCGTTTCCAATTAATAGCGAGGGAACCAATTTATATAGATGCGATTGAGCAAAAAACAGATTTTTACATAACTGAATATGGTACGGTAGCGTACGCAAGCACTCCTGGACGAGGGAACAGTAAACAAACTGCACAAGATATTGCACCGTCTAACATGTTATTATTTATATTAGAAAAGACCACAACCACTATTATTTTTGGAGGAATATTTCCTTAAAATCTAAACTACTTATAGATTTTTTTTGATTTAATATTTATATTATTGTGTCTGGCTGACTATAAAAATACCTATTTTTTTTCAAGATAATTCGTCGTTCGAGCATATAGACATAGAGAATGGACTGAGCAATACTGTTATGAAATTGACCAACTTTTTTTACTTTAACCATTGTTACTTAAAAGAGGGTTTCAACCTTGTATACTATCATGTACTTGTTGTTAAATGAAATAAAGTTATTATTATTATTATCATTTAAAGTTTTATTAGAATTTAATATAACAGGGAGCATTTAACGTTGTTACATAATGAGACTAAAATAATTCCTTTGAATAAACATTTAATACTCAAGTTACATTTTCTTTATGATCCTAGATAACTCTTTGCCTGCATAGTACTTAAATTTGTTATATTTTAAACTAGCGACTCACCCTCGCTTCGCTCGGATTCGTCCCTATGTTGATTCCAAATACAAACTTTCATCCCCATTTTCACCCCCTTATGGGATGATTTCCGGGATAAAAATATGTCTATATAAACTTTACCTCTTTATAATATTATAGTATAGATAAATTATAATATTTTAGTTTTGCGAATAGTCTGTTCTTTTTTTTTAATTCTGTATAATCAAATTTGCTTTAAAAACTACTAACTAGTTTTCGCCCAGTGATCGAAATTCGACCATAACCAATGTTGAAAAAAGACTGAACTGTTTTTATTTTTTTTATTGATACCTCAGGAGAGTACGCGTGTAGCTCACACACACGCGTACTCTATTTTCCAAGACATAATCTACGAAAGTTTGAGTAACCCTTTTTGTTGATTCCTTGTGATTACTGATTTAGACATTACAATGGTAATTAAAAACCCACGACACAAAAAAAATCTTTTCTCACTTCTTAGGCATGAAATAAAATATTTAAAAGCTACTTCGCCATGACAGTGTTGGAAATCGTTTTTGCGTGACAGGTTTACATTACATTCAATACAAATCTATATTCTAAATGAGCAAATTATAAATGTGGCATGCAACGACCTTACAGTGACAAGTGCATGGAAACTACAACAGTTCTAGGAATAACGTGACATGTCCCTATCACCGACCTTGTGGGTTCCAGCCCGGCGCGGCCAGTCCAAAGAAAACTGACAAAAAATATGCCATAAATACACAAATGACTCACAAACACTAAATATAAAAAGTATTGTAACACTAGTGCTATTCTGTAAGAACTTAAATGTAACACGACGTCGACACCTGAATCAGCGATTATACTTCATACAACTGTATGAATGTTCGCGGATTCAGCTGTCAACTGTAAAAACAACATTTCTTAAAATTAAATTAATTAATAATCATTAAAACCTCCAGGTAAATTTCTAAGAAATTAATTAAAATTCTAAGAAATCTATTGTTAACTGACACGCCGGCGTGTCCCCGGTCGTGGAGGGATTAAATATTATATTTTTTTCTGAGAAATCGTATCAATTGTGATTCCCTGTCAAAAAGTCGAAAAAACAATCTCAAATTTAAGAGTTAAGTTTAAGAGCTATAAGGAAGAGGAGAAGTTATTACTTTCAGTTTGAATAACTTTTGAACGAGTAGATTTATCGAAAAATGATAAAGGACATTTTTTGCAGAGCGTTCAATTCCCTATAAGAACGTGTTTTGTTCATTGGAATTTATCTATTGGTTTTTGAGATATAAAATTTTGAAATAGAAAAATATTTTGTTTTTGTAATATTTCTATGGAAAATAGAAATTCGCGATGTGCAAACTCTAAATTAATTTAATTTAATATTAAGAGTTTCAGTACTTACACGCATCTTTTCTCATTTCCCTAAATCTATTTCGTAGGGGATTTCGAAAAAAAATCATTTTTTTTGAACCAGTCTAATTTTATACAGATATAAAACCTAATGAATCAAAAATTTCATTTGTGTGAGTGATGCTTGATAGTACGTCTGTTGAACGTGCCTTTTGAGAATACGATTATAATAGTTGATACTTTGGTGGTTGCATGCTAAGTTAATATACTTATGCTTGCGCAAGGGTAAAGGCTTATTAACACGATAACAAGACATGTTAATCACATCAAGCTGTGTAGGACAGGTTTTATATTTGTGTGGTGCTGTCATATTTTATAAATTATATGTATAATGAATATATGTGTGTATGTATGTATGTATATATTTGTTTGTCTATGTATGTATTCATTTGTGGATCTCCTTAAGATTGTTTGCACCCCTTCCTTCTCTTTTTCTTTCTCTGTACCCAAAGGTTGCCTAGAACAGATCGCTCTCTAGCGATAAGGCCATCTATTTTGCTATTTCTCCTTAATCTATTTGATTTGAAATTTGCGCTATTTGGGTGACGTCATAATAATTCTACTCCAGCAATATTATGCGACTTGATCAAATATCATTGATACATTGTCAATCACCTCGATAAGTGATGATGAAATCGTTAAGAAAACCAATGAGTCACAATTCAGTTGCAGGTACATTGATCTTAGAGGATAAAGAGAAAGACAAGCACTCACAAATCACTATTATTATGACTGTGCGCCGCGGTTTCACCCGCGTTAAATTCGTTTTATTAAAAACATCAGTTTTACAATAAAGTATGAAAGTCACCCCGATTTGTTGACATTTATGATTACCGCTCTGCTCCCTTGGGTGGTAGCATGATGATATCATCATCATAGAAAGCCTATAGCCTATATAGCCTTCCTCAAGACTGTAGGCTATGTAACGCAAAAACAATTTTTCAAATCAAATTAGCAGTTCCTGAGATTTATGCGTTCAAACAAACTGTCTCTTCATAATATTAAATATGGATTTGGAAATTATCAGTACATTAATGGGACAAAATTAGAAAAATGTAAGCTGTACATTATATATCTATGGGAGTACACATATGAAAATACATACTAAATAATTTTATTTACATTTACCAATTTTTCCAATTATTTATGCCTAAAAATATTTATTTTGCTTATAAATATTAATGTAATAATATATTTTTAGGAATCGTCCACAGAATAAAAGATTACTAAAACCCGTTTTCTTGCTTTTTGTCACAGAATCGCAAAAAATGTTTAAAAAAAATATTCATATTATTTGTTGCTTGTAAATCATTGATTAATTAGACGAAATTACGTAATTATCATAGTTGAGTGTAAAAAATAGAATATATTATTAAGGATATTCTTTTAGCGTAGCTTCAAATAGTTAAAAGCAAAAAAAAACACTCAACACGTACAGTAGTAGTGTGTCCACATGTGTGTAGGTACATATGTACGTATGTATGTATATATGTATGTATGCCCATGTAGCATGTGTGTCACATGCTACATTTGTGAGTGTGAGTTTATATTGGCATTAATATGTCGGGACGTTAACACACAACACCATCTAGTTCCATGGTAAGCTACGAGGCTCGTGTCATGGATACCAGATAGTTGATACACTACAAATATATGACTTTAAATACATACATATTATAAATATAAACACCCACGACTGGAGTACAAACATTCGTGCTCATCACACAAACGAATGTCCCCATCGGGACACGAACCCGCTATCGCTGGCACAGCAAGTAAGGTCACTACAAACTGAGCCAAACGTGTCGTCGTGGCATGTTTTTATACATATTCACAGTAGCTTACCGTTGGCGTCGGGCGCGCTGGGCGCGGACGGGTAGCTCGCACTGGGGTAGGGCGCCGGCGGGTAGCCCTGGTACTGCGCGGGCGGCATGGCGCCCGACGGGTAGGAGGGATAGGGCGCCGTGTTGGCGTGGTAGGGGCCCGGCATGGCGGGGTAGCCGGCCGGCGCGGCCTGCGTCAGCGGGTAGGGCGTCACCACCGGCACTGTCAACAAGTGTTTCCTTATATTTCTGATATGATCATCTATGAACTTAATAGTTTCTATAAATACCTATAGCTTTATACATTACAAACTGGTTATCTTCGCTTCGCTCGCGAGCGTTGTGCGTCCCTAGGGATGAATTATTAAGGAATGCAAATAAGTCAAACACACAAAGAAGAAATCTATTTTTGGTCCAGAAGTTTTATCACAATCGGATAAATGGTTTAGGAATGCAAAGAGTATAAAAATAAAAAGATGGATACATTTTTATTTATAAAGATATTTTATGTTGGCCACATATACGCCAGATGATAATTATGAATTTGGATGGACATAAAAAAAGAGGTAGAACGAAGAAGGTATATATGGACTGTGTGAAAGAGGATATGTGTGTGAAAAGTGTGTGTGCAATCTGAGCTGACGGAAACTAATATAACAAGGAAACATGTTGTGCCGACCACCGTTCACACATAGTGTGGGATAAGGACAAGGAAAAGAAGTTTTTTTGTTGGTCACAATTTATTTTCTCTGAATATAATCCGACTTACCCAAGTCTACAAGTGAAAAGTATTATAAAATATTCGCTCAACGTATGCAAAAACGGTATTAGAAGTAAATTAAACAGTTAATCCTGCAGATCAGTCGGAATGAGTCCCGCGGGTGACCTGTTTTCAGTAGAACGTGAATTGTCAATTGAGTTCTAATCAGGAAGTGGACTATACCTTTATTAAGTCCAGTCTTGTTTTTCTAGTATTTAGAGCACACTAAGGTCTACGTTTGATGCTCATTTTGGTGGTTATCGAGTGATGTGAGGAGAAAGCACAAATAAAAGATTATGTCACTAATGAAATTGTAATGATAAAGTCAACACACACGTAAAAACAGTACAAAAAGGGAAAGTTTAGAGAAATAAACAATAACACAAAGAGTTACGGTACAAACACAAGTCCACATACAATCACTTATAAAAAACGTTTAAATTGTGTCAAGCAAGTAATTCGCATCAAATGACGAAGCATCGACTGTTCGTTAGTAAAAATTAAAAGTGGCCGGTAGGTGCAAAACAAATTCAGATCTTCCGCATACTACGGATTCCGCGCGGCTATGCTTGTGAATTTAATAAATATGAATAATTATGTATACGTGTTGTATGTATGTATGTAGATAATATAAATACGTACCTAAATTAAATATTAAATAAAATATAAATATTATGAACCTGAAATGAAAAGTTTAATCTATACATATAATAAAATTCTAAGTCGAATCTGTACATTAAATATTTTTTGGAAAATCTTATTGAAATAGACATTATTATCGATACAGAGGCCGAATCTATAGTTTTTAAAAATTTTTGTCTGTCTGTTACCGCATCACAGAAAAACTATTGGAGGGATTTTGATGAAATTTGGTATGGTCATAGCTGGTTATCCGGGTCAACATATAGGATACTTTTTACCGCGGGAAATTATCTCATTTCTGAGAAAAAATACAAAAACTGGTAAGAATACAGCCACGATGTTATTACAAGTATATAAATTTTAACAAGGTAACTTACTAAATAAGGCAAAAACTACTCAAAATAACTTATCTTGAAAAAAAATAACAATAGCGCTATTTTATTTAGTTTTTGGTCACTGAACGCGGGCGGAGCCGCGGGCAATGCTAGTACATAAATATGATAAATTAAATATATTATAGTATAAGTCACCTACACTCGTTGCCGCAAAAAGACCATGGTAAATTGATATAATATAATATATATGAATGGAAAAACGGGATCGTTTTACTTAAAATATTATCAGTGACAGACTAATCTATCGAATCAGCAAGTAAACTGTAAAACAATAAAGCCACATTCCACTACACGTAAATCTAGTAACATTTATTGTTTTAAAGGAATATTATATGAATAGTTTATAATACCCTGGAGGTACCGTTTAGTCAGCGGCATTGTCACTGATGAATCATCTCATGACTACTAAGACTCAAAGATTCTTCGAGAACTGTCCTTCTGGTATAAATTGTATATATTGGGAAGTAGTATCAGACTTTCGGTCATGGTGTTAACAATGAATGGAGGAATGCTCATACCGAGCAAGTTTATACGGAAATGTTCGATTTTATAGCGAATGCATTACGAAGCAAATAATGATCAAAATCTTTGGTGGACACACTCGTCTGCGTTGTTGAAACAGAAACTCGTCCTGCTTCTTCCGTCGTCATGATGTTAGCAATTAAATTAAGCACATTTAATAATTAATCACTTTATTTTTTGTTGGGACATTAACACATAGCACTATCTAGTTCAATGGTAAGCTACGAGGCCTGTGTTATGGATACCAGATAGTTGATACACTACACATATATAACTTTGAATCTATACATATTATAAATATTGACACCCATGACTGGAATATAAGCATTCGTGTTCATGACAAGAATGAATGCCCCCAGCGCCTAGCGGGACTTGAATCCGCGACCGCTGGCACATCAAGTAGCCACTTGTAACATGGTTACGTCAGTAAAAAACCCGGGTTATCTTAACATTCGCGTCGCGCTGCTATCTTCAGATGAACAAAAAATAAATTCTTAGGTTTTACATATTACTGTACTCTTACATTGCAGTTTTTGTATTTTTTTTTCAGAAATGAGATATTTTCCGCGGTAAAAAGTATCCTATATGTTGACCCGGATAAGCAGATATCACCATACCAATTCTCATCAAAATTTCTCCAGTGGTTTTTTTGTGATGCGGTAACAGACAGACAAAAATTCTAAGAGCTATAGATTCGGCCTCTGTATCGATAATAATGTTTATTTCAATGAGATTTTCCAAAAAATATTTAATGTACAGATTCGGCTTAGTTACAATTTTATTATATGTATAGATAAATTACCGAAAAACCACTGGAGGGATTTTGATGAAATTTGGTATGGTGATAGCTGGTTATCCGGGTCAACATATAGGATACTTGTTACCGCGAAGAAATGTCTCAATTCTGAGAAAAAATACAAAAACTGCATTGTAAGAGTATACCAATATGTAAAACCCAATAATTTGGTTTTTGGTCATCTGAACGCGGGCGGAGCCGCGGGCAATGCTAATTTTTTATAAAAAAGAACTATGTCAAGCATATACAAATTCTCAAGACATTATGTAATGTTTTAATGTTTTCTTGAGGATATTGAAAGTTTTTGACTCCTTTATATTATTTGGCAAAGAATTTTAGAGCTGTGTTCCTTCAAATGTCATAGTTTTAATTCTTGTGTGTATGTTCCTGGAGTTGTGTGTGCGGTAATAGAGTTTGAGTACACACCTGGGTAGGGCGCCGGAGTGTGCACCGTGTACTGCTGCGTGGGGTAGGGCGCGGGCGCTCCGGGGCCGGGCGGCGCGGGCGGAGGCACGTCCACGGGCGCTACAAGAAAATTTTATTTTATTTAGGATCTCCAACAAAAGATACACACTATATTAATTTTCATTTAAAAACATAAAAGCAATTAAGACTCAACACGTGTGCTCCTTCACTTATAGGAGACCACAGCTTGCTCATTTATGTATTGGGAATGATTTTCAACCTCCCGAGACCATAAAACATAAATTTTTCGGAAACAGCTAAATATTTCAATTTTATATGTATTTCGAAGATTATATTCCCCTAGTTTCATTAAAACTAAAAAAATATTATAGAAATTAAAAATAAAAAACCAAGAAAAAATTAAAAAATGGGTTTTTTGCAATTATCTTTAAAACTTTTTTTTATTATAGAGGTTATTATAAAAAGTATCATGTAAGTTGTAGATTTTACTAGACCTACAACTTTTGAAGAGAACATTTTTCGATAGGACGTCACAGTAAGCCGGAAATTGAAAAAAACTATTTTTCTCGGCTTTTCATCCCTCCATTTCTCGGGGGTAGCAGGACATCGCGGCCATTTTACGAATTTTTGTTCCTTATATACCTGCTAACGTTTTGAATAATTAGATAAGTTAAATAGATTTAGATATATTAGATAATTAAATATACAACTTCAGGTTTTTTTTTGTTCCCAAACCGGGCTCCGATCGGACTAATGAGTATATAAAAGGCTTGATTTTATTTTATTGCTATGACAGACATGCTTTCTATTCATTTCAGTCAAAATAGTGCAAGTAGGTTTTTTTTTTCTATTGCCGAATGTTCGGCATTTAAACCGAACTTCGGCCGAATGCCGAAGTTTGGCTCAAGCTGCCGAAATTATTAGTAGTAAAAATATTAATAGATATTTGGTGCCACGAAAAAATAAATTGAAGAAAATATTGTTTAAGAGTTAATGATTAACATATATTTTTTTCAAGCATTTCGGTCGTGCCATATACGAGAAGTACGCTTTAGAAAGTACCTCTTTGAGGGTACTAATCGCCTTAAAATGACTATCTCGCAATAACGCTTCACATTTCGAATTAAAAACTCCTTTAATTGTAAATATTGAGGAAATCGCGACTTAATTTCGTGTCCAATTTCGATAAATTATTTTGATATCGAGCTACTAACGCACTATACGTGCCAATGTAGTGGTCACCGGTGATAGGGAACACGCGTACAAGGGCTAATATGTGATGAATTTAAATCTGCTTTCGTTAAACTACGACGTATTAACATAATTTAGAAAAAAACTTCAACAAAACGGGTCCGTATATTTTCATCCTCACCGCATACCTCAGACTCAGGACTCACCGACAAGGATTGAAAAGTGCGCTTGTTCGAATTCGGATGTGTATAGAAATACATAATGATCACAATACGATAAAAATAAATCACTATGGGCACACGGTAATGTAACATTACCGTGCTATGGGCGTCTACGCTCTGCACTGCATTACCGACCTCTAATGTCTTTGTAAGACGATTTAAAGCTATAGTACCTACGTTTTCTACGCAAAAACGGCAAATCACCAATAATATAATTTTTTGTTTCTAAATGTTTCGATTTAAATCTACTCGTAGAACTAAGTTTACGAATAGCCCGTTATGTATTAAACGACAAGATGATTGATGCTATTATAAATAAAATAACACAGTAACAAAAGACATTAATGCTTAGAAACCGGTTTAAATTGCAAAAACCGCGCCCGGCGAGGAACAGTGCAAGTTAGATGTCGCACGTAATGCAATAGGTATAAAAAACGCAACGCAAAAATACACGATATATAGATAAAACTAATCAAATGTTTACGTTTGTGTATAAACGATAATGTTATATTGTTTATTCGAATATTTTAGAAATAATTCTAAAAGCGATTTATTGACAAAGAAATTATTATTACATCACTAGTTGAATATATAAATCTCGTACGCGGCAAAGATTGTTTTATATAAGATCTATAACAATAACGAATAGAAGTCAGTACAGCCGAATAATATATTAAACGCCGATAACTATAAAAATTGTTCGATTATGCATACGAAAAGAGATCTGTACCAACACGAGTTTCAATAACTATAAAATTACGTATACATAAAATACAGGGAAGCAGGTACCTAATTAGATTGTTCATACGTGATCTGTAACAATTTAATACGTATTGTAACGAATTTTAGCCACGTCAAAGCTGCAAATCGATAGTTCGGTAAATATGCGCATACATACATGGATTCAATCGAAACGAATATTGTAAGAGATATTTAATCTATACATATAATAAAACTGTAACGAAGCCGAATCTGTACATTACATATTTTTTGAAAAATCTTATTGAAATATACATTATTATCGATACAGAGGCCGAATCTATAGTTTTTAGAATTTGTGTCTGCCTGTCTGTTACCGTATCACAGTAAAACCACTGGAAGGATTTTGATGAAATTTGGCATGATGATAGCTGGTTATCTGGGTCAACATATAGGATACTTTTTATCGCGGGAAAATATCTCATTTTTGAAGAAAAAACCAAAAACTGCAAAGTAAGAGTATACTAATATGTAAAACCTAAGAATTTGGTTTTTGGTCATCTGAACGCGGGCGGAGCCGCGGGCAATGCTAGTTTCTTATACAAGTACAAAACGCGTGGACGAATGGTATAATGAGCGTATTCAAGATTTGTAGAAAGGGTGTGAACGATCGGAAATAATAGTGAATTAAAGAATGCAAAATGGGCGAATGAGTTTAAAAGTTTACGCATTTAACTGTTGTTAAACATGAATGCACAAATTATTAAAGCATGTAGGTAGGCACTAAAAACTGGAACTAACTTGTTATAATTATAAAATTTACTAGAATATGTAATGAAACGAAATAATACTCGGCCACCTACGAATTAAAGTACGTTTTCACTATACAAACGAAATATACCAGCCATATTAAAATTTGAGCTTATGAAAATGACTACTGAAAATGATACAAAAAAAAGACAAAAAAGGGTGCTATTCCGGGTTTTGGCACCAAAAAGATGTACCGGAAAGGGTCCTGCCGTGGGGACCCCGTCCGGCACTCTGGGTTAGAAGGATCGACCTTTTGCCTATATTAAACGATGGAACCTGGTAAGAAAAGATCGGTACTTACAGGCAGAATTCTCCAAGTCCCCGACTTGACGAGAACGCCCTTCAAAAGCGCACTCTGAGCTGCTGCCGATTGCGTGAGAGTGGTGTACACACCCTTCCACTCCAAAGTCCTGTGTTATGCGTGTGTCGTCCACGACGTTTGTTGCGTTAATGATGATTTACGTGTCTAGTAACGAGTCTCAAGCGAGAAGAGCCTAACGGCCTACCTTATGCTCGTTTTATAGAGCTCCGCCACTCTTACCCCACCAGATTCCATCGACACGACCCGCTCACGAATTAAACGAATAGTGAATATATTTTCTTTGGACTCAAAATTAGTGAATAACCTTTTTATTGAAAAAAAAAATACACAATGGAGCAGGCTACAACCCTTTTTGTTAATATAATAAAATTCCTTTACAGTTCCAAGATATTAGTGGTCAATCGTAATCACTCCGGCTGAACCTCACGTGCTAAGCTTCCTAGGACATGTTTGCCAGTGGAAGACATTCGACCTCTTATATATTATGTCCGCGTGCTAAATGAAAAGATAAAATGCTGATATTTTCTTTCATTAAATTTCACTTTTTTACATGTCTAACTGGATAAACCCGCAGCTTACTTAGTTAATGCACACTTTAACTTAACCATATTCAAACAACCACCACCAGTAACAAGCAGATGTAGTTAGTTCAACTGTGTGGATCGCAATAATTACAGTAATTCTGATTAATATTTTTTGTCTATAAAGGTAGCAATAGTGTTGCTTAATATTTTAACTTTAAATAATAGCTATCTAAATTAATATTTTTACTTCTTTTAAATTAAATATAAAACCATAATATCACGGTAATGTATGCATTACATTACTGTGATAATATTGCTTAGATAAATAATTAATATTTTTAATTTTTAATGTTCTTTAAGGTTATACATAATATAATAATAGCCACACTAAATAACATTAGTAATTAATAAAGTTTTTTAGAAATTGTAATATTTTTAATAATAACAGCAAAAATTAAATAAATAATTTTTGTATATTTATTTGTGGTGTACAATAAAGCATCTATCTATCTATAATTTTGCTATATTTAATTATAATATTTATTATTTTTCTTAATGTTTAGAAATAAAAATCAACAAATATTGTAAGGCACTTTATTGCCATTTTTTGAATATTTGAAATCATTTTTTACCCACGACGGAATGGAGTCGGTATATGCGTTTGGGGTGAGAGGATGTTTGTTTGTTTGTTTGTGCAAATACATGTTGCCATTTTTCTTCAAAACTACTAGTCCGATTTTGATGCAGCTTTCAATTATGGGTTCGGGTTTGATTGGTGCATGTTCCAAGATAGGTGTTACGCTGACAACTCACCAGGGGGCGCTGCAGCAAACATTGTTTGTGTAAATCAATGTTGCTACTTTTCTCCAAAGCTACTAGCCCAATTTTGATGCAGTTTTTATTTATGGGTTCGGGTTTGATTGGTGCATGTTCTTAGATAGGTGTTACGGTGATAACTCACCAAAGGGCGCTACAGTAAACATTTGTTTGTGTAAAACCAAAACTACTAGTCCGATTTTGATGCGGTTTTAGTAATGGGCTCATATTTGATTAGTGAGGGTTCTTAAATAGGTGTTACGATAGTAGCTCACTAGTGGGCGCGCCATTTATATGTTATACTTTATAGTAGCTACTACATAATAAGGAAACTCGATAGAACTCGATAGGAAAGTACTTTTGTAGGAAGTAGTGATGAAGAAATTAAAAATTCTTTAGAAAAAAATTTAAAACATACGTCGTACACGATTTAAGCGCAAAAATGTATGTGAAGTAAAAGACGAAGGCAACGTACACGTACATAATACCTATGCTCTCTAAATAGTTTAAAATAAAAAGCAAAATTAAAAGTTTTGAAAAACCCCACGACGGTTAAAAAGTAATTGAAAGAGGATAAAATAATTTAAAAACCCTCGACTTAAAAAATAAATGTAACGCGAGATAAACTCAAGCATATCCGTCGGGGGCTGCCATCACTATTTTAAATTTCATCGTAAAAAATCGGGCTAGTAGCTTTGGAGAAAAGTGGCAACATTGATTTACACAAACAATGTTTGCTGCAGCACCCCCTGGTGAGTTGTCACCATAACACCTATCTAAGAACATGCACCAATCAAACCCAAACCCATAACTGAAAACTGCATCAAAATCGGACTAGTAGTTTTGAAGAAAAATAGTAACATGTATTTACATATACAAACAAACATCTTCTCACCCCAAACACATATACCGTCTCCGTTCCGTCGTGGGTAATAAAAATAAGTATCATCATCAAATTCTAAAGGTCCCCACTGTGGGGCACGGCCTATCCATTATGGGTGTACCGTGTAAGAATAGCGCTAAAGAATCTCAAATTATTCACGTTACTATAAAACTGCAAAACTAGATCATAATGGCAGCCCCCGAAGGATATGCTTGAGTTTATCTCGCGTTACATTTATTTTTTAAGTCAAGGGTTTTTAAATTATTTTATCCTTTTTCAATTACTTTTTAACCGTTGTGGGTTTTTCAAAATTTTTAATTTTTTTTTGTAAAATAATGGGTAGGCACCGTCTGCAATAAGTATGTGTTTGAGACATCTATAATCTTAGTCTCTCCCATGGCCATGATTGCTGTAAAGCATTCGAAACGTCGGGAATCAAAAATCAAAATAAATCCGCGAAATAATCCGAAAAGATAGTTTTATTTAAAATGTTAAATATTGGCGTAAATCTAAGAAAGTATCATAGTTGAAGTAAAATGTACATACGTGAGAGTACTCGTCCACGTCTGCGTTTGAAACAACAACAGCCACAAATCAGCACCAGTAATATGATGCAAGCCGCAATGTACACTAAGTTGTTCATGCCTCTGAAGTGGTGTCTCTGTAGGCAAATACTATACTTTACTTATATGTAAAAATAAAAAGCATATTAATCTATCTTGCATATATTGATAAAAGTTTATAAGTAATACATATATAATATCATCCTGACAAATCTCGTCTATGGTGTCAAATATCACTGAGATTAACCAAACATATAAGCATGGCATTATAATGTACAAGTATAAGTGCAAATAAAAATGCACTTTTTATTCCTATCACTTTCATAATCTGATTGGATGACATTACATCCGGTGAGAGATTAGGTGCAGGACTTTTATATGCAATATACTGTGTAATATACTATCTATTAATTACTACAATTCCCAATAAAGTCAAGCAACATCATTTTCACTTGAAATACTTGAAATTAAAACTAATCAATTGTAACAAAAATGATACAAAAAGATTACCTAGGAGGAATATTATAACTGTCCTGGCCTTGTTGCAAGGTCAGCTAAGAAAAATTAAGGTTATGAATTAAGACTTAATCAAGCATCAATTACAACACAATATAACATGTTCACATAATAATACAATGATATATCATTTAATGATAGTATCAATGTATCACATTAAATATTTATGATTCTAATTGTAATACATTAATATAAATAAATACCTGATATATAACAATTAAAATAAGTACCTTTGTGATGTCCCTTAATACTTCGTCGAAGTCGATTTCTTCTGAATCAAACATAATATGCGATCAGTATCAACTACGTAGCCATAATGGTACAAAAACAAATATTATAAAAAGAATTATCAGCAGGCAAACGTAGGTATCATGAGTCACAGTAACATGTAGGGGTTTTACCAAATATTAAGGAAATCAGGCATAAATATACAAGATTTTTAGATTATGACTAATAGTACTTATCACTGTTAAGCCACAAGGATAACCTAAACAAATATATCTTATATTTAGTTTTATTATTTATTTACTTTTTATATCAACTTTGAATTATGAACAACAAAATTACAAATTCCTTTGCAGAAGTTTCACTCGAGATCGAGTGGGAACTCAGAACTCGAACTGGGAAGTTGGGAACTGTCAAGTGTCAACTGTCAACTGGAAAAATTGAAAATAGAATTATGTAGGGTAGCCATTATACAAAAAAAAATATGTAGCCTGGAACTAACAAATGACAATGATATTTGACAAATAAAAAGATACGTCAAAAATTTTAAAAAGACATCTGACATCTTCATGTCTGACTTGTGTCAAAATAAACGAGCGAGATAACCTCAAAACAAATAAATTTCATTATGTGGAAACTTTGTAAAGCAATACAAAAAACTACTAGCTTGGTTCCAGGACTTATACAAAAAGCACCTATAACTAAGGTGAATTCCATAAATGCTACCTATATCCATACGAACGTATCTTTATATGCTGTCAAGAAAACGACCACTGCTGCTGGAGGTAAGTGTTTTTAATATAAAATTAATAAAAACCCAAAGTGAACTAAAACAAATTATACTAATATATCGTATAGTATCGATACCTACATATAATGTTTCATATTAATGTTGTTTTTGTATACTTACTCATAGAATTCGCAATTAATACTATAAGTAATAATCAAAGTCATATGCATTTATTTACTTAATTAAAGGTAAATGATAAATAGACGATTTTTGATGACTTCAACAGGAGTCCTTGGTCTGGGTAAGGGTAAAAAGAAACTTGGCAAGCTAGGTACCATGGAAAAGAAAGAAATGCCTGTAGAGACAGATCCAGAGAAACTAGTCAACTATGTGTGTGGTTCTAATATATATGTCACTGGTGAAGATATTAAGGTAATTAAACAATATAATTATTTGATTTTTACTGCAGTAAAAGTTTAATATAAATAAGTATAAGCAGAGTTCTTGTGTGTTCACTTCCCTTACAAAAAAGTAAATTTTTTACAGACCTAGCTTCTGTCTGTGACTTTGCTTATATGTAAACTTACAATATGAAGTCCAAAGCTACCTATATCATAATAACATTTATTTATATCTGCAGATTCATTGTCACATTAAGTATGCCAACGAAATGCCTATGTTTTAATCTAGAGTTTGAGCTGATATGTAGCTATCTCAGTCAGGCTATTGTTGCTATAGTATGACATTTTTTTATTCAAATATGTCTAGTGTGAAAATAAATGAAGATTAAAAAAAAAAACAAATATATGTTCTAAGGATCCATTATTTTACTTTTTGACAACACATCAATATACTTTTAAAACTTGAAATATACAATCAGTTGGCACGCATTAAAGCCATTAAAGCAAAGAACTAACTAACTACAATCAGTTCATTTCATTTCAGTTAAAAGATGATAGTGAATATCCTGAATGGCTATGGACTTTACACACAGGAAAGCCTCCACGAATTGAAGAATTAGACCCTAACACAAAACAGTACTGGATTCGAGTCCGGGCTGAGGGCATGCGAAGGAACAACCGCTTGCGATCCTTGAAAAAATTCTAGAATTTGTGTTCTAGAAAGGTTGAGTTTGAATTGTTGATAGAAATTTTTAAAAGAGAAATGCAGCAATATGAGTGTACATAGAATAATTTACTACTAAGTAGGATATGAAGTAAAATAAAATATAAATGTAAAATTACAATTTTATTTTCACAAAAGAACAAGTAAATTTACACAGACTGAAGGCATACAAAAGAAAATTTTTAGTAATATTTGGTGCAATTTATAACTTTTCTTTAACATTCAAGATGGAAGCCACTAAACAAAAGAATAGAATAGAAACATTCAAGATTGGCGAATGTCATGCAGTAGCGATACAAAGTAACATGTGACAATCATACTAATATATTTTAGACAATTTTACATTTTTTCATAACAAAAGATAATAAACATTATATTTGTACTACACTCAAAAACTTACGTTTTACAAATCTAGCTTTAATGGATATATTTATAATATTATAGTAACATTTTTTATTTATAGAAAAGATTCATACACTTTGAGTATTTTTCTTATTGAATTAGGTACTTCATTTACTTAATTAATTTATAGACAGTCCATAGTATCTTCCTTGATGATCATAGGGCATGCATAGTCGCCGTGCTTGGTTCCAAACGAATAGGCATATGGATTCTGAAATAACATTCATTATCTCAATAAAGGCAAAACTGAATAATTTTTTTATGTATAAATAAATAAAATTAAATAATACATATGTTGGAACATTAACACACAGCACCATCTAGTTCCATGGTAAGCTATGAGGCTTGTGTTATGGATGTCAGATAGTTGATACACTGTAAATATATAACTTTAAATACATACATATTATAAATATAAACACCCATGACTGGAGTGTAAACATTCGTGCTCATCACACAAATGCCCCAAGTGGGACTCAAACTATGTTAGGCATTAGGCGATATGTCGACAACAGTAGACAACTTATGATGGTTCTTTTTTAATGCACAGGTAACATCTCAAGGGTAGGCCTGTGTCGGTTTCAAAATAAAATCGTATGCAATAATTTAAAGTGATTTTAGATGCGGTGTACTTTTTAGTTAAGTCGTTAATAAAAAATGTTTCGCTGTATGGTACTGTATCGGTGATCTAGGCCCCTAGGGGCTAGGTGAATAGCTGTAGTTTTGGATTTCTTAAGTTCGAATCTCAGTCGGTAATTATTAGGTCTTTGTGTAATAGTTCGGAGTTGAAGTTGGTTGTGTTTCACTCCCGTGCCTCGGAGAGCACGTAAAGCTGTCGGTCCTGCGTCTAATCGAATTGTTGTCCGATTCAAATTGGAATATGAGAATGAAAGGATTCAGAAATAGAGTTTCTACGTCACGTAGTGTCACATAACACCCACATTCTGCTCTACAATAATCTTTGCGCTCCTGCGCAGATGGCTACTATATATTAAGTATTAATGAGATCGATCAGAAGGACATTACTATTATTAAGTATATGTTTAAGTATATAGGTATGTAAATGGAAGTGTAAGTGAAAAATAACCTTCTTGGTGTTGTATAAGTTGGGCGGGTAGGCAGCAGGGCCGGGCGTGCGCGTCACCCTGCCCGCGCCGCCCGAGCGCGCGCCCAGCGTGTAGCTCGGTGGCCTGCTCGGGGGCATTCATTACTAATAACTAGCATAATATATAATACAGTATAAAATTCCATACAGCAGATATTACCGGAAATGCTATCTAATGTCAATAAATCAATTTTCAAGTTAAGCACTGTAGTGGCATCTCGTGACAAGTTATAGTTGGGTATAACCCTAAAGAGCCCTTTTACCTAGTTAATATATTAATTATGATAGTCTGCGTTTCCCCCCGATGACGTACGACTGGCCTGTCTAGAGGCTTGATCACAATATGGATTAGTAGACTGTAGTTATATTAATTGCAAACTAGTTATTGATTATGCATATTTCACACTATTCCACTACCATAAAAACAAGTCTTGATCCTTTACCAGCAAGCCACAGATATTAGGTACTTTGACAAAATCACTATTTAGTCTATGGATATTGTTTTTAGATCTAAATATCCACTTATTTTCAAACATTTTGCTGTTAAAGTAGTATTGTAAGCTACGTCACAATGTTCACAGCTTCAAAACACATAATTCGGCAACTATTCGATTAAATAAATAAAATTTTTTTAACAAAAAAATAAAAACCGACTTCAAACAAAAGCACTAAAAAGTAAAAAATAACTGATTGGTAGTTTTCATTTACTATACATACCTAATCAAATATTTTCGAAGTCGGTGTGCTTTGGCTAAGTAATTAAAGCCTACCTATGAAATACATACCTAATCAAATATTTTCGAAATCGGTGCCAGCCCATACAAACCAAAGCACACCGACTTCGAAAATATTTCATTAGGTATGTATAGTAAATGAAAACTACCAATCAGTTATTTTTTACTTTTTAGTGCTTTTGTTTGAAGTTGGTTTTTATTTTCTTGTTAAAAAGTTTTTTTCCCCTTTTTAGTGTAGACAGTAGTAGCAAATTAAGAATTATTATAACGTGTTAGGATAGTCAAACCAAACAAAATAAGCCCAAACTCAAAGTATCTACTATTAGTCTTCTGGCCTTACCATCAGATCAGGTCAACAATACCGAACCACTGTACTATCAACGGAAATAGAAACACTTGCAAAGTTTCAAGTCAATATGACAATTAGAAGTAGGTTAATTTCATTATTAGCTATTTTTCCACCCTTAGGGGTGGTATTTTTTTTTTTGAAATTTAAATGGGGCCAAACTGGAAGTATACCCTTTCAAACAAAACAACAAAACAAAAATTGTCCAAATCGGTAAATAAATGACGAAGTTCTGAGGTAACAAACATAAAAAAAAAAACAGTCGAATTGAGAACCTCCTCCTTTTTGAAGTCAGTTAATAAGAGCCTGAAAGAATTTAACTATCGGTCTATAATTACGTATAATATTGAAAGAATTTTCTTTTAACTCCTAACCGTTGAGGAGTTGTACCTTCCATCATTAGCTCAACCACAGGAGATGATAATTATCAGACGCAAATACTTGAACAGCTTTAGGAAATATATGAAAAACGTAATAAGTGCCAATAAAATTTGAGAGTTGCCTTCGATTTCCCTGGGATCCCATCATCAGATCGTGACTTGGTGACTATGGGACCAACTAGAAACTATACCCTTTCAAACAAAAAATAATTTTACAAATCGGTCCAGCCATCGTCGAGTAATCGGGGAACATACATAAAAAAAAGTCCCCGACGAATTGAGAACCTCCTCCTTTTTTTGAAGTCGGTTAAAAAAAATAAAGGAACGTCATATATCTATCTGTCTCATTAATAATCCTATCCTTTATTTTCCAGAGAGCCACCATTTTTTTTTCTTAACTGTAATATTGCCAAGCACTTCACATGAGATACCTACCTACTAACCAATTTTCATTCATATAACTCCAATAATCTCGGAATTATTAGGTATTGCGCATAGTATATGGCATCTGAGGTATAAAATTTCAAATTTACCCAGAACTCTAAATATGTTAGTATTTTAGTGATGTATTTATGAAAAGTAATTATAAACTAGCCTTGTTTTATAAGCATCAGCATTTTGTTGAAAGTACACCGCAGGACCCGGTGACTTAGTTTTAGGGTTGAAGCCCACCCTCGCTCCCATAGTGTACGCGGGTGTCCCGGGACCCAGCCTTAGAGCGTACGCGTTCGGAGCTGGTCCAGGCCGCTTCAGCGCGAAGCCAAGCCTCGCTCCCATAGAATACTGCGGGGCTCGGGGCTCACGAGTGGGCGGGCAGCGCTCGGGGGCATGCGCGCCAGGGCCCGGCGTGCGTAAAATGCCACGAGTGGGAAACCTGTATGGGAATTATTAATAAGAAAGGAATTATATCTTATCAGACTAGATCAACGAAAGAGAAACGGAGAGATATTTTTTGATTACTTGATTTTTATTTATTTGCGAAGTAAAAGACAAGCAAACAATTAATCAAGTTTACTTTATGAAAAGTTTTCGGGAACTAGAATTAGCAAGAACTGTAGGCGTTGTTAAGATAACATTACAATTGAATAGTAATAGGATAAAAATATTAAGTACTAGCATTGCCCGCGGCTCCGTCCGCATTAAGATGACTAAAAAACAAATTCTTAGGTTTTACATATTAGTATACTCTTACATTGCAGTTTTTGTATTTTTTCTCAGAAATGAGATATTTTCCCGAAGTAAAAAGTATCCTATATGTTGACCCGGACAGCCAGCTATCACTATACCAAATTTCATCAAAATCTCTCCAGTGGGTTTTCTGTGATGCGGTAACAGACAGACAGACAGACAGACAAAAATTCTAAAAACTATACATTCGGCCTCTGTATCGATAATAATGTTTATTTCAATAAGATTTTCCAAAAAATAATTAATGTACAGATTCGGCTTAGTTACAATTTTATATGCATAGATAATTTTACTAGTTGTTCTGTTCATAATATCCATGACATAGGCTATTTGTAGATAGGTGTAAGAGATGCCGCTTTATAACTTTCATTTTTAGAAAATTAATAAGCATTTATTATTTTCTTATGGAAATCTATACGCCTGAGAGAGCTTAGCAAAATTTCTAAAGACACACACAGACAGTGGTGGACTATACCTTTATTCCTGTCGCAATGAAAGGAGGCCCAACCGCAGCAGTGGGACGTTACATATTGAATACAAACATAAACACATCTAAAGTTCCTAATTTAAATGAAGTTATTTTATTTTCATATTTATGAGTAACCTTGCTCCAAAGCTCCAAGCAGGCGAGGACATAAGCCCGTCCCTGGTGATCCTGTCTATTCGGTAAGCCGGCCCCGGCCCGAGCCGCTTGAGTCGAAACCCCGCGTTCATACCGAAGGAGTACATCGGGTTTCGGTAGCGCGAGGGGTCGTGTTGGGGGAACCCCACTGTCGTCGGCAGCTTGTACGAGCCAGGGCCAGGCCCTGAATATGTATATCTTTGTAAAATTACTCGCAAATTGATTTGTTGTGGAGTTCCCTAGTTTGTACCCGACTGCGCGAAGAAAAGGAGGGTAATATGTTTATCAGTCTATGTATGTATGTTCTTGGGCCTATTTGGATGAATCATACGTCGTTAGATTCGTCTTGATAACGCGAGTGTCATAGGCTATATAAAAATAGTTAAAAATGAACATGGAAGATTTCAGGCGTCAATTTGTGTCTTTAAAAAAATTATTTCAAACCAATCGAGTGGGGTATCAAAATAAATTAAGGTTATCACAAAAATATATACAACTTTGGAACATATTAAAAGTAATTTAGGATAATTTATTATTTCTTACTATTGCGTATATTAGGGACCAACCCTTGCATTGTTCAGACATATTTCAGCTCAGATGTACCTGATTACCCATTAATGTATGGGAAAAATCACATCGATCCTTCATTTCGTTGCTGAATGAAAAAAGATCAATCCAACAAACTTTCGACTTATTAGTAAAGATTGTAATAAACTTCCATTTGTCTATTACATGATTTACTCGAGTGGAATAAATCATAGTCTAGGAGTCCTAACAAGGCCAGTTAGGTACACATGTTTCCGCCTGGTATGAGCTCGTCTTAATATTTTGGCGGGATAAAATGGGCAAAATTAACTGTATTTGTAACAATTTTACTGTATTTGTAAGTATCGACATCTGCTTCACTGACAAATCAATGTCTGATCTATGTCTGTAAAACTTCACGTATAAAATTTAACGTTACTAGTACAAATAATATATTTACCTAGTGGTTTTTTGCATGCCATAGTGATAAAAAAATAATAATAAGATTACAGAACACTAAAATTTCGTTGCAAATCTGACATGTCGGTCGGTGCTCCTAGATTGGTGTCAACTGAGATATGTCATTAGAAAGGAATTTTTCAAAATTCGAATGTTAATCGAGTTTTCATATCTGTATCTGTACATATAATAAAACTAGCATTGCCCGCGGCTCCGCCCGCGTTCAGATGACCAAAAACCTAATTCTTAGGTTTTACAAGTTAGTATACTCTAACAATGCAGTTTTTGTGTTTTTGTATTTTTTCTCAGAAGGAGATATTTTCCTGCGGTAAAAAGTAGCCTATATGTTAACCTGGATAACCAGTTATCATCATACCAAATTTCATCAAAATCTGTCCAGTGGTTTTCTCGTGATGCGGTAACAGACAGACAGAAAGATAGACAGACAGACAAAAATTCTAAAAACTATAGATTCGGACTCTGTATCGATAATAATGTCTATTTCAATTAGGTTTCCCGAAAAATATTTAATGTACAGATTTGACTTAGTTAGAATTTTATTATATATACCTATATATATAGATTGTTACTAAGCCGAATCTGTACATTAAATATTTTATGGAAAATCTTATTGAAATAGATATTATTATCGATACAGAGGCCGAATCTATAGTTTTTAGAATTTTTTCTGTTTGTCTGTCTGTGACCGCATTACGAGAAAACCACTGGACAATGTTTAATGAAATTCGGTACGATGATAGCTGGTTAACCGAGTAAACATATAGGATATGTACTTTTAACTGCGGGAAAATATCTCGTCTCTGAGAAATCTATAACTAACCGTTAAAACGTGACTTATAGGGACGAAACTTGAGCGGAGCAAGGGTGAGTCGCTAGTAGAAAATAATAATTATTATTTTTCAACAAATTTGGTAGTTTGTTAGCACTACCTATTGAACAGATTTTATACGCTCTTTCATTCAAGATATGACAGACGCTCGTTACAGTAAACACAATAAATAAAAAATGATAGTCAAATACAAATACTTTTAATAAATGAATATAAATAAAGATGTATTTATATAGTATATTATAGAGTAGAGGGTCTTCAGAAGTATGGTCTCAAGAGCAGGTGCGGCTTATCTCAGCGCGTGCTTGTCTGGTCCCAGGGGTGTCATCTCCTCACCGTCGTCGCTGTCGTCGTCCGACGTCGCACCCCACTGCCACACGATACTCGATTATAGTTACACGTATGACCGTGCACTTACATATAACGATAAAGTTATATGTAAGTGCACGGTAAATATAATGTCTATACATATAATAAAATTCTAACTGAGTAGAATCTGTACATTAAATAAGTATGTATTGGAAAATCTTATGGAAATACACATTATTATCAATACAGAGGCTGTATATCGATTAATGTAACATAATATGTATACATATAATAAAATTCTGAGTCGCATCTGTACATTAAATGTTTTGGAAAATCTTATTGAAATAGTCATTATTCTCGATACAGAAGCTGAATGTATAGTTTTTAGAATTTTTGTCTGTATGTTTGTCTGGGAACGCATCACGGGAAAACCAATGGAAAGAAGCCATTTTGATGAAATTTGGTATGATGGTAGCTGGTTATTCGGGTAAACATATAGGATACTTTTTACTGCGGGAAAACATCTCATCTCTGACTTCTGTATCTACACTTAACCTTAAAACGTAAGTATAGGGACGAACCCGAGCGGAGCGAGAGTGAGTAGCTAGTAAATGAATAAATCAGTAAAATCTAGTATTGTAATATGTGATCTGAGGTAAAACATAGTTGTACTGGGTTGAATTGAGCAAGTATATAAATTATAAACCTGTTCGGAGAGCGGGTGCCGCGAGAGCGCGCGGTAGAGGTAGATGGCGTACAGCAGGTTAGCGACTCCGAGCGCGCGCAGAGCGCTGTCGAAGCCAGCCCACCACGAACCCACGCCGCCTACCACCGGCCCTAGTAGGAACAACTTATGGATTTTACCATCGAGAATCGGACTACTTTTATATATGTGAAAGCATTTACGTGTATAAATAAATAGACATTAACTAACACACAGCACCATCTAGTTCCATAGCAAGCTACGAGGCCTGTGTTATGGATACCAGATAGTTGATACACTACACATACCTATATTACTTTAAATACATACATATTATAAATATATGTATGTCTGCATGTGTTTTTATGTTTTATAATCATGTACACTCAACAGCCGGACAGATGTAGATGTAATTTAGGAGGTACACAGATAGACTTAGGCAGCCACGGTCGCATCTGAGGCAAGTATAAGTTAGAAGTAATCGATATACTTAGGTGTAGTACTATACTATAGTATTATTTAATCTGTGGTATAGTCAAGTATTGAAAAGGCGAAGATTGTGCATGAAGAGAATGATGATTATGAAAGAGGTGTCATGAAAAGACAATGATGAAAGACTATACAAAGATAATGGTGTTTTTAATTGATGTTTCCGTCAAAAAGTTTTATTATTGTGATACGCAGTTTCATTAAAAAAAACTTTTAAATTCGTGTTAAAAATTTTAAGCCAGTCTTTCGATATTAAAATTAAAACTCAAAATTATAATTCTTTCTATTATTCATCATCATCATAATATCGGTCGAAAGTCGTTCTGCTGGACATAGGCCTCCACCAAACATTTCCACGACTGTCAGTCTCATGCCGTCTGTATCCAGTGGATTCACCAGAGTCCACAACTTCGCTATATATTCCATTAGTGTTATACAAGCTCTATGAGTAGGTACCAAATTTTTCCACGACTGCCGGTCTTCTGCCAGCATCCAGTAAAGGGCATTATTATGACAGAAGGAGTGTTATAGATAGCGTACGCGGCACTCGCCTTCGTAAGGTAAAAGGATATTCTACAAAGTAGAAGTACTTAGTACTAGTACCGATAGGGTATGCTGCATACTCGACTCTATGGTAGAAGAGCCGTTGCTAAAACCATTTGCGGCTGTGTATGATAGAAAGAGAGTTACCGATAGCATACGCAGCACTAGAGGCGGCCTGCAACAACGCGGCGCGGTGCGGGAGGCGGCGCGCGCGGTGCAGCGCGGCTGGCACTAGTGCCGCGTCCGCCGCGCCCAGTCCCACGCCCAGCGCCATCTGCGGAACCGACACCCACCCCACCTGCCGTCGAACACCGATCGTCATTAGTATAGTTTGAGCATATATTCGGCGATCGCATATACAGTAAACTCTATATTTTACGCCTATGTCCAAACAGAACAAAGAATATAAAAAATATATACAAAGAAAAATACCAGCCTTATCGCTAAGTCAGCGATCTCTTCCAGGCAACCTTAAGGGTAGAAAAGAAACTATATATATAAATATTATGATATCCTCTATATCACCAATTATTCGAAGTCTTGCTCACCTTATCAAGCAAATTGGCACTACTAGTTTTTCAACCGACTTCAAAAAGGAGGAGGTTCTCAATTCGACTGTATGTATGTTTGTTACCTCAGAACTCCGTCATTTATTAACCGATTTGGACAATTTTTGTTTTGTTTGAAAGGGTATACTTCCAGATTGGTCCCATTTAAATTTCAAAAAAAAATACCACCCCTAAGGGTGGAAAAACAACTAAAGATGAATTTAACCTACTTCTAATTGTCATATTGACTTGAAACTTTGCAAGTATTTCTATTTCCGTTGATAGTACAGTGGTTCGGTGTTGTTGACCTGATCTGATGGCAAGGCCAGAAGGTGGATAGGTGCAACTCGTCAACGGCTAATAGTAGATACTTTGAGTTTGGGCTTATTTTGTTTGATTTGACAAGCCTAACACGTTAGTATTCTTACTTTGCTACTACTGTCTACACTAAAAAGGGAAAAATAAAAACTTTTTAACAAAAAAATAAAAACCGACTTCAAACAAAAGCACTAAAAAGTAAAAAATAACTGATTGGTTGTTTTCATTTACTATACATACCTAATCAAATATTTTCGAAGTCGGTGTGCTTTGGCTAAGTAATTAAAGCCTACCTATTAAATACATACCTAATCAAATATTTTCGAAATCGGTGCCAGCCCATACAAAGCAAAGCACACCGACTTCGAAAATATTTGATTAGGTATGTATAGTAAATGAAAACAACCAATCAGTTATTTTTTACTTTTTAGTGCTTTTGTTTGAAGTCGGTTTTTATTTTTTTGTTATTTTAATATTTGCATTTGAAATCTTATGATTTTTTATTTATTATGTAGTTGTTATGTTGATTCTGATTTAGTTTTTTCTAAGTTTTAATATTGTGAATAAGCGATTGTTGCACAGGGTAGTGTTTGTGACATTTACAAATAGTAGGTACGGTTCATAAAATAAAACTATAATAAAAATATATTCATTAATGATTCGGCAATCTTACCGTATATTCGACCAAATACCAACTTAAAAAAATATGGCGAACGTACAGAGGGTGCGTGCGGCAGCGCGAGCGCGGCGAGACCGACGACCAGCACGGCGGTGACGGCCACGCGCTCGGGCCCGAGTCGCGGCGCCGCCGCGCCCAACGCGCTCGTCGCCACCAGATAGCCCACGCTGTCCGGCAGAAACACCGCGCCCAGGGCCCAGCGCTGGGGAATACAAACGTCACTATTCATTATTCAATGTCCGAATATTCATAAAATTTCTCATTTCTCATAACATTTTTTTTCATTTTATTTTTAAAATGTTTAATTTTGGTTTTATTAATTAGTTTTGTCAGATTTTGTTACACCTATAAACGCATAATATCAACACTGTAGTGCATGTTATGTTCTCCAGTAATTGGGGGTACATTTTAAAAACTTGTACTTTTTGTATTTTTATATTATGTACCTACTTCTGTTGGCGATCCTTAACAAATAAATAAAATAAATAATAATATATGTTCCTCTCCCACACTACATGGGTCAACATAACGTGTTGCCATTCAATTTCCATCTGTCAGTCGTCATCTCAACACACCCTTCACATACATATCCTCTTTCATACAGTCCATCCATATCTTCCTCGGTCTAGCTGTACTTTTATGTCATTACTACTTAATATTACATTTACACATTCATACTTAATATTCCATTCGCTATGCTATTCGCATTTATGATTAAAAAAATAATAAAGTAAATACTCTTTATTGTCCACTAGTATCTACATTCAGAACAAAGTAAAATTTTTGAAAAATGGCACAGCAGCAGCAATACAACCCTAACGCTTAGTTAACGATCACTTCCACATGTTCTAAGAGTATAAGAAAAACAAAAAAAAATGTATTCCAATCGTATGAAAATCCGTACAATATGCCGAAATAGCCCGTATTCCGAACAGACACAAAATCAGCAATTTAATTTATAATGTGTAAAGACAAGCTGCTACGATAAATAGGCTTGCTATTAAGAAATCTTGGAATTAGTACCTAAGTATAGTTTGTTGGCTCCCTTACACCTGGCTTTGAAATTCAAGGGCATTGAAAAATTACCACTGCCCTGGCAAAGATGCATCTATCGATGACGCTATCGAGTGCGTGCATATTTTGATTGATAGAAATAAAAAATATTTATAAAAAAATGACTAACTTTATGTAATTTCATGGGTAAAGACCTAATTCAATTATATGGTATAATCGATTATACCGTAGCTTGTAAAATAATATTTTTCATTAAAAATAAAACTTTAATATGATAAGAATATATTTTTCTGTATGTTCATAATTTCTTATTTTCACATATTAAGAGACAACTGTAGCAACTAAAAAACCATTCCTCTCCTACATAACTTTTATGGTAATTTTTAAGTCGACACATCTTTTGACTTACGAGTAAATTCATAATGCTCGAGTCCAATTATCGCTTTTCGCGTTCCCATAGATTCTGTGGGAAATTTAAGCTGACATTTTTTTAAAGCTATACACTATACAATGTTTTATGGTTTTTGATCCCCACCAAGAAAATAAAAAAAACTAATCTGTTAAGTACACTTCTTTCTCAGTCACTGACTTCACTACGCTTACGTAAAAGTGAAGAAAATCATATGTATGTATAAGATAAATTCCTTCATTTGTTATGGTTTTATTATATTTATATTGTATAATGTATATAAATAACCTGTGATTATTATGTATGATATTTCATTCGTTAACTACACGGCCTTATCTTAGTCTTCATTTAAATTACCTAATCAAAATGTTTAAACGAATTGTATTTTTCTTGCTTGCAGTAAGTGTGTTTTAATATTCTAGTAAGTAGTAACTTATAAATAATTTCTTCATAAAACCTTCAGAGGATATTCTTTTAAACTTAGTGGTAGTGAATAAAAATAAAATTAATATGTTGCGACATTAACACACAGCACATCTAGTTTCATGGTAAGCTACGAGGCTTATGTTATGGATACCAGATAGAACAATCAATACACATAATATGTAACTTTAAATACACATTATAAATATTAACATCATGGCCGCAGTATAAATATTCGTGCTCATCACATAAATTAATGCCTCCAGCGAGATTCGACCCCGCGACCGCTGACATGGCAAGTAGGGTCATTACAAATTGAGCCAAACGGGTCGTCAAATATGAGACATTAGAAAAATTATATTAAAAATACCACCCCTAAGGGTGGAAAAACAACTAATGATGAATTTAACCTACTTCTAATTGTTATATTGACTTGAAACTTTGCAAGTATTTCTATTTCCGTTGATAGTACAGTGGTTCGGTGTTGTTGACCTGATCTGATGGCAAGGCCAGAAGGTGGATAGGTGGAACTCTTCAACGGCTAATAGTAGATACTTTGAGTTTGGGCTTATTTTGTTTGATTTGACAAGCCTAACACGTTAGAATCCTTACTTTGCTACTACTTTCTACACTAAAAAGGGAAAAATAAAAACTTTTTAACAAAAAAATAAAAACAGACTTCAAACAAAAGCACTAAAAAGTAAAAATAACTGTTTGGTAGTTTTCATTTACTATACATACCTAAACAAATATTTTCGAAGTCGGTGTGCTTTGGCTAAGTAATTAAAGCCTACCTATTAAATACATACCTAATCAAATATTTTCGAAATCGGTGCCAGCCCATACAAAGCAAAGCACACCGACTTCGAAAATATTTGTTTAGGTATGTATAGTAAATGAAAACTACCAATCAGTTATTTTTTACTTTTTAGTGCTTTTGTTTGAAGTCGGTTTTTATTTTTTTGTTAAAAAGTTTTTTTTGAAGTCGGTGCTAGCCGATACAAAGCAAAGCACGACTTCGTAAAAAGTTTTTTTACTCTGGTTGTCAACCGATTTTTTTATTTGTTATTTAATAACTATTGACGAGCTTTAGTGTTATCGATTAAAAAATATTATGGTTGAATTACGACAACTGGACGAACACCAGTTCTAATAATTTGTATAAATTAAACGAATTGCTGTTTTAGCCGATCGTGACTGCGTGCCAAACACGTCATATAAAGACGTTTGTGATATCTGTCTGTGTGTTCCCGAAGGTGGCGAAGTGGTTTGTACACGTGTGTATTGTTGAATAATAATGATATATAAAATCAATTTTTAAATAAACGAGATTATATACATATTACATATGTGTACGTCATTGTTTTATTTTACATTTACCAAAATAATCTCATTTCAGGCAGCGCTCCTTTTGTCTAATTTAATTACTAACAATAACCTTTGTGTTATTCCAGCTCCAGTCCATCTGTGAATTTTCACTAAAATCTGTACAGCCATTTCAGCGTGTAAAAGTAACAAAAATACCTACACCATATTACTTTCTTAGATTTACGCGAATATTTTACATTTCTTTTCGGATTATTTCGCGGATTTATTTATATGTATTTTTGGTTCCCGACGTTCCGAATGTTTTACAGCAATCATGGCCACGGAAGAGACTAAGGTTTTAGACATCTCAAAGGCATTATATACCTACTTGTTGCAGTGCCTACCCACAATTTTACAAAATGATTTCAAAAATTCAAAACCGGTACCTTACAATATTTGTTGATTTTAATCCTAAACATTTTTTAAAATTAATCTTATAATAAAATATGGCAATATTATTTATGTAATTTTAGCTGCTATCATTATACATATTTTTTAAAATCATTAATAATTAATAATATTATTCAGTGTTGCTATTATTAAAATAAGTATAACCATAAAGAAAATTATAAATTAAAAATATTAATTATTTATTTAAGCAATTTTATTGTTTTATATGTAATTTAAAACAGTTAAAAATTAAAATATTAATTTAGATTGCTATTACTTAAATTTAAAATAGGAATTAAGCATTTATAGATAAAAAATATTAATCTGAATTGCTGTAATATTTCGATACACACAGTCTGACACACTCTCGCATTTACTCGTATAATATAAAGCACAACATTTTGCTCCTAAGAGAAAGTGATTTCAGTCATAATACCTACATTATTATGATTAGGTATATTATATCTACTACTCGTTCTACCGATAACAATAGAGCTCATCGTCTATTGGGTTCAATATACAATATGGTATATCATCTGAATTAAACTTAATAAAAGGCAAGTGCGACACACAAACATTATTGAATATTAAAATGTAGGTACAAACCTCAGGATGGAACCTGTGCATGATCCACAGCGGCAGGCAGGGCTCAAGCGCGGCCATCACGCTGGTGGTGAGCAGCACGGCGCCCGCGCTCGCGCCGGCCGCCCCGCGCGCCTCGCGCCTCATGCCGCGCAGACCATCTAGTGCACTCTCGCCCACGCCCACCCCCACTCCCACGCTCACATCCCCAACGTCGCCCGCGTCCTGACGGAACTTGTTGTGACTTAATCAGATTCTTCATTCTAGATCTATTTAAGCTATACGATGTTTTTCTTGAATAATATACATATGTTACATAGCCACTCTCACATCCGCAACGTCCATCCGAGTAATGAGTACTTGATATTACTTAAATAACATCAAAGTAATAGGTACTATACTTTTTTAATTCGTTTTATTTCAGAAATAATAGGTATACAATATACATGTATCTATACAGTCGTTACAGTATGAAGGAGTTTCACTTTATTGTATTATTGTTACTCCTTAACGTAAATCACGTTATTTTCAAATCAGAAATCAGTTCACAAATTTTAGAATTGTCTAGTCTCTCCAAAGAACCAATAAAGTAAGACAGTTAGGTACCTAATTGGTAGCTTATCATTTAAAATATATTATCGTCAATTTTCTAAACAAACAACAACACGATACAATTTTATAGCCTGTGGTCTTTCTACTATTAACGTTCAAACTTCAAATAAGGGCTAACTTATAATGAAGTATCTATTGGCTATTGCTATATTATTTTGTATACTTGCCGTAATAAATTCTTCTTTGTTGAGGAGTAAGTACTGCATACCTAAAAAAGATATTGATTTAAAAAAATAACAATAAATAATTTAATACAAATAATAACGTATGGAGGTACATACTACATGACGTATAATAAAAGCCACAAAGTATTATATTACCTACCAAGGTTAATCAACAGTGCGGCAGCTATCAGCTGGAAGGGCGCGGCCGGACTCCATAATTTGTATGCGGCTCCTCCGAATAGATATCCCACTAAAACTCCTTTGATAAAATATAGTATAATAGAATAACATCTTCGAAGTATAATAAGTAATTCTGCACTTTTAATTAAAGTGGCATGATTGATTTTTTCTAGAAAACTAAAAGATTTATTAAATCCATAAACAAAAACGTTTGTTTTTAGTAGGTATACGTATATTCACCAAGTGCCACAGCCCCCAACAAAGCACCCAGCGCACGATCCCTGCGAGCAGGTGGCAGCGCGCGCGCCGCCAGCGCGAGTCCGGCCACGCCGCCCAGCGCCGCGCCGCCGCCCTGCGTCGCCCGCCCTGCGCCCGCGCAGATCGCACCACCCCCGCCCGCCCCACCCCGCCCAGCGCACCACCCGAACACTAGAGTAACGAGGATTCAATGAAACTGGTGTAAATGTATACAAGGCATTAAAAGAAGTAGACTCAATATTTTTAATCAAACTATGTTTATTGGTATCAATTTCCTCTTGACTGTACAAAATGTCAGTGACTACAAGCTAATTTGACGAGCTAAGAATTTGACGAATCATGTACCAATTTAATAAATTTAGATCATTCTCTAATTTGACCAGTCAAGTATTTAACGGACTCGTCAAATACTTGACTCACGATTACGATAAAAATGTTAGAATGGACGTGTATGTATTTGATTTTTTGGAATAAAATTTTATGATCATGCAAATATAAACCTTTGTCGAATGGGAATACCTACATTAAAAGTGGCAATCTGCCCAATTTTTTTTGGTTCTCACGTGCATTCTGTTGACATTGATGCGTCAGTCGTAAATTGGTGATAAATTGTCTATATAATGCGTTAAGTTAAAAGAATTTACGAAAGCCCTTAGGTAAGTTACCTTTATAGTACGACTTAAATGATGAGTACTGATAGTTTAAAATGTTGAAAAAAGAGTAATTACCTACTGCACTTACCTACTACCTATCGTATAATTTGTCGGAGACACCACCCGCGTTTCTACAAAGTTGATAGAATATAGAGTCGTCGCTATAATGTTTGTAAGCAACAAATTTTTTATTTTATCGGCAAATCGATAAAATTATCTTTTCGCAAACAAATCAATGAATACTAAAGTATGTAAAAATGTCATTATCAGCTTTATTTTTCACTAGCATTATATATATAGCAAATTCTTAGGTTTTACATATTAGTATACTCTTACATTGCAGTTTTTGTATTTTTTCTCAGAAATGAGATATTTTCCCGCGATAAAAAGTATCCTATATGTTGACCTGGATAACCAGCTATCACCATACCAAATTTTATGAAAATTCCTCCAGTGGTTTTTTAGTGACGCGGTAACAGACAGACAGACAAAAATTCTAATAACCATAGATTCGGCCTCTGTATCGATAAAATGTTTATTTCAATAAGATTTTCCAAAAAATATTTAATATATAAATTCGGCTTAGTTACAATTTTATTATATGTATACTTAGATGTGATTACCGATAAGGCTCTACAAGCACGGATCCTCTTACAATTTATTATTATTTTAAACTAAAAATTTCAGCAACCTTGAGTTAAGAGTAGGTCAGAGACAATCTTTTTTGTTTATGGAAAGGAAAAGTAAGTATTTTTTTATCGTGACGATGGAAAAGAAACATAGCTTGAGAAAAGTAATATGTAAATAAATAAATCGTGATTTAGTAAATAAATAAACAAATCATGTATTTCCTATTTTTATAGTAGTTTGTTTGTGCTCGATCGTGTTCGAGGGTGAATGTAGTTTGTAGGTATTAAGTAACTAAAGCGTAATACGAGTTTGCCACATTTCCAACACATAGTTTTTAAATTAACATTCCAGACTCCGCACTTCACACGGCATTCAAATGTTACTGGAATCTCAACGAGCTGGCGGCCGCTACCGCAGTGCATTGTTCCCTCCATGTGTGAATGAATTCTTAAACCTTATACATATTTTGATAAAGAGGCACTGTAACAATACATTTACGTATTTCTAAACATAACTTCCCGTTGAGTTTCTCACCTATACGCAGAATATTAGCTGCCTCCATTTCATTTAAACCCGTTGAGTCATGACAATGTGAAGAAGTAACAAACATACTCAAAAAATTCCGCTTTTATAATGTTTATGGTATAATCTATATAATTAAAAAATGAATCACCAAATTTACATGTACGCGCATAGCTTCAAATCGACTGCACCAAATTGGATAATTCGTTTTTTTGTGTTTGTTATTGTCAGGAAGTTTTGTATATAGGAGAAAATTAAAAGAATTTTTTTTACTAAAATAAGTTTTTTTAAATCTCATGATGTGAAAAAGTCAGTGAGTGAAATAGTTTTAATCCCGCAAATCGTCCCTTAATGGGGTGAGAATGGGGATGAAAGTTTATATGGGGAAGCAAACTAAGGACGAAACCAAGCAAAGCGAGGGTGAGTCGCTTGTAGTATTATATTTTAAATTTTAGATTCTTAATATTTTCTAATAGGTACAGGTAAGAGAGCGGTGTAATCACGCTCGTTTAAAAAAACCAAGTAAAATGGGCTTAAATAGTTAAATCCCTGGTTTTGCACGGCGCACTGATATTTTCATATGCGAACCCTTTTCCGCATGATTAGATGTTTGTTTTACACAGGCCCGGATCTAGGGCCTGGGTTTCATAGAGCCAAAAAAAACTTATCTTTACATATAATAAAATTGTAACTAAGCCGAATCTATACATTAAATATTTTTTGGAAAATCTTATTGAAATTATCGTTATTATCGATATAGAGGTCGTATCTATAGTTTTTAGAATTTTTGTCTGTCTGTCTGTTACCGCATCACGGAAAAACCACTGGAGGGATTTTCATGAAATTTGGTATGGTGATAGCTGGTTATCCAGGTCAACATATAGTATACTTTTTACCGCGGGAATATATCTCATTTCTGAGAAAAAATACGAAAACTGCAATGTAAGAGTATACTAATATGTACAACCTAAAAATTTCGTTTTTGGTCATCTGAACGCGGGGGAGCCGCAGGCAATGCTAGTTTTATATAAATTCTATTTTTCGCGTTTTGTGTGAGCATAGGTAAACAACCGCGCTGATAGTCCAGCCGAGTTGCAGTCTGCAGCCTTTTGTTTATCAGCGCGCGACCGAAAAAGCTCGCTTCAGCACTTTTCTACCTTCAATAATTTTTTTCTCAGCATCAGTTTGTTCAATATTGTTTTCCCAACGCATACATACTAAATAATTGATAACTTCTCAATAGTTTTCGAGATATTTTAATTAACATCTTATTTTTTTATAAAAAAAATAGCGGCCAATCAAAATAAATCATTTTTTTTTGTTTTTATTCTTCTGAACTCAAATATAAAAATATATATAAAATTTTCCATTTCCGCCGATAGTGTAGTTCAAGTTATATTGTAAAGTTTCATTAAAATCCAATTAGTAGTTTTTGTGTACTAAGCTGTATAAGTTATTTTTTTAAGTATCCCACGGGAACTGTTTAATTTTCTTATGTACACATAATATAGATCCCAAAACAATAGTTATAAAAAAATTTGTCTGTTTGTCTAATAGCCTATTATATGTTTGTTGGTCTGTTTTTGTGTGCGCATTTCTTGCGAAAAGTAATGAATCGATTTCAACGAAATTTGGTGAAGTAATAACTTATTACTCGAGTCATCATTTAGGATACCTTTTACTTCAAGAAAATCTTTGTTTCCCACGGGAAAATAAAATAACTGGTTTTATCGAGTCCTCCCTAGAAACCTTCCGCTGGCTAAATATTACTAAATTTTATAAGTTGTGTTTGCCATAGATTTATTCGCAAAACAAAAGGCTCGAAGATTTAAATTATAATTTCAATTTGCAATACAATAATATACTAAATTGATTTTTATTTTTAATCTTACGTTTTATTTCAGACCCTATCCTGTGCTATGCTAAATAATAAATATGTCCTACACGTCCATGTACGTACGGACTTTTGTAAACTACCAAAACCCGCGGCTTCGCCCACGTTCAAAATACAAAAAAACATATTCTTCTTTCCCTTCCCTTTACAATAATATATGAAAGTCTGCCCGGTTTGTTGACATTTATGATTACTGCTCCGCTCCCTAGCATGATTACATATAGCCTATTAGACTTCCTCAATGAACGGGCTGTCTAATGCAAAAAGAATTTTTCAACTCGGATTAGTAGTTCCTGAGATTAGCGCGTTCAAACTAACAAACAAACTCTGCCTCTTTATAATATCAGTATAGATAAATAGGCTTAACACAGAAAGAGCAACGCTGGATAGGTTCTTATGGCATTCTTTTCGGGAGGCCTATGTCCATTAGTGGGCGTCTGATGGCTGAAATAACGATGATGATAAAGGTAAAAATATAGGCGGGCGGCGGCGGCATTTTTCAGTTTTTGCCCCGCCTAGAAAAAATTGAAGATCTGGGGCTGGTTTTACGGTGAAGGAAAACATCGTTTAGAAACCTGCATATTTAGAGAAACCTAACTAGTTTTCGTAAGACACGTGAAGTCCGTTAATCCGCACTTGGCCAGCATGGATCTCCTTATATTGAGGGGAGATTCCGGGCCCGTACCCAGCAGTGCGACGTACGATGTAAAAAGACTGAATTAATTAAATATAGATATATATTAGATATAGGCTATTCTATATAGAAAAAAAGTCAGCTATTAGATACCTAACGCAGAAGTAGCTAGCAAGGCAGTGGCCAGCCTAAGCGCGACGGTTGGGCCGCGCGACGCGGTGAGTGCGGCGGCGGCCGGCGACGCAGCCAGCTGCGTCGCCGCCTTGGCGCCCAGCACTGCGCCTACGATGGCTTGTGACGTGCCTACACTGCCTGAGGAGAAACTTAGAATGAAAACTGATCAAGTGTAAACGGACTGGTGTGGATTTTTGGGTAGACGCCGTCCGTAAAAACTATATAATAACTTTTGGCATGATTGTTGTAGAGGATTCGAAACACCGGGAACCAAAAATCACACCAAATCCGCGAAAAAATCCGAAAAGATAATTTTATTAAAAATGTTAAATATTGGCATAAATCTAAGAAAGTACTTATTGTGCAGATTAGGTCCATTACTATCGAAAATTGGCCTTATAGTTTGTAAACTGAATATTTTATAGGTGTTCAAGGAAAAATATAAGATCAAGCATATAAAATAATGAGGAATGTTAGGTTCATAATTCTTTTGCTCTCCTTTTTTTTAACTATGTGTTTTATTTTCAAAGTGCCTAACAGTAGCCTATGTATTACCGAGGTTATAATCTATCTGTACGAGTATACCTAATTTCATCCAAATTCCTATTTACATCACGCCCCTTTTATCTTAGTGTTTTCCTACACCTTTGGTTGACTGGTCTGTCTTCTTTACTGGGTGTACAATAAAGAATATCATTATTATTATTATTTTTAAAATTTACCGTAAATTTATTTTACTCCAAAAAAAAAATTGAGAAATTGAGTGAGTAATTTCATAATGAGTTTTCTATCCCATTTTTAACGTGAGGCAATTATCCGCCACAGAAGGCAAGTATCGCTTTTTTTTGAGTTCGAATTAAACAAGATTTGCCGAAAAACAACATTGTGTTTAAAAAAAAAGATCACAATTAAAGATTAAAGGTCAATGTTTTAAATATACACGGAGTATATTGTAACTATCCGCGTTTTACTCTATGTGTATAGACGTGGGTGAGACACAGATACAAACTTTTACATTTATAATAATAGCAGACCGATCAACTCGGTCATAATACATAATAATACTAAAACATTACCAGTATCATCTTGAGTAATTTTCTGCACGGTGGTGTTAAGGAGGTGTGCGAGCGGCGCCCCGTGCTCGGTCCACAGCGCCAGCGACTCGCCTTGCACCCAGTCCGGTATTATTGGCACTGGTGGGATTAACTTATTACATTCATCATATAAACCACAATCTCTCTTTTTCTTTCATATTATGAAAGCCTCTACCAGTAATGTATTACTTAACAAAATAAAAATTATATTCGAAAAAATTTAGCACTGACCGAGCACCGTCAGGAGGACATTGTCTAAGAAAAACGTTAAGTAGACTAATCCGAAGGCGGCCCAGCTCGTCGACTGCTGGTAATCCTGCATGGTGGATCGCCCCACGGTCCACAAGCGACTGTGTGAAGACACGTAATATCGGGAGCCGTCCCATCTGTGCCGAGTGTCGTATCCCGATAAAAGGCAATTCGTTTCCAATCAGTGTTCGCCCGCGCGTATGCGCTTGCCTTAACGCAATTTGACGCTAAGGGATGCGGCTTATGAGATAAGTGACAATACTAGGTACATAATATGTATTTTTCAATCATACTATTATATGTAGGATAGAATTTATAGCGTTTAGAATAATACTTTCTTAGATTTACGCGAATATTTGGCATTTTAAATAAAACTATCTTTTCGGTTTTTTCCCACCAAACCAAAACCAAAAATTAAAATAAATTCGCGTAAAGTTTAGAATGTCATATATGGTGGTATGCCTCGGTGGTGTAGTGGCTAGCATGTACGGCTGCACACCCGGAGGTCCTGGGTTCGAGTCCCGGGTCATGCCAAGTTTAGTTATTGAGTCTTTCTGTATAATAAGTCTCAGTAACAACCCGGTGTTGGGAAGTTAGCGGTGTTTCACCCCCGTGCCTCGGAGAGCACGTAAAGCCGTCGGTCCTGCGCCTTAACTCTCACTGGTCGTGTCGAGCAGTCGTCCCACCGGAGTATGAGAGTGACAGGAATAGAGAGTGCACTTGTGTCTGCGCGTACACTTGAGCACTATAATAATATCTCCTACGCAGTTGGCTAATCTTAATGAGATTGGCCGCCGTAGCCGGAATCGGCTAGGAGAACATCATCATCATCATATGGGAAATTATAATCTGTTGGAGATTTTAATTAATGTTACTTCTATGGTAAAATTAAAAGACAAAAGCAGCGACATCCTATTAGAGGAAGAGCCCGTGAACGCCAGACCTTCGTCATTTTATAAAGGCTGAAAGTTTGTCAGCGCATGCTCCCAACACAGATAAGAACGATGGACCATTATGAAGTTCAGGCTATGGTGGCTTTGGCAGGTACACGGTACTAAAGGTGTGTAAAATACCGATCTAAATTCGTCAAATAATATAGTGTGATTTTTTGGTATTACCTTCAGAATATTATTAAAAATCACGTCATTCAATGCCAGACACTTAACATCGTGGCAAACCCTTGCCAGACACCCTTTTCATGAAATCATAATTCTACTTACGTTATAGTATAAAAGCTGATTTTTATATATAACTAGCGGCTCACCCTCGCTTCGCTCGGGTTCGTCGCTATATATAGATACTTGGGTAATAATTAGATGATTTATAAGACTACTAGCATAGCATTTATTACACACCATGAAAAATGTTCCAAACAAGTTGGTAGGCATTTCTAAGAAAATGTTGCAAATGGTCACCAAATTTGAAGCGCTAAGAATTGACTTTATTTTTGATGTTTTGAGGTTTAGTATAGATTTCTCAGAGATGAGATATTTTACCGCAGTAAAAAGTATCCTATATGTTGACCCAGATAACCAGCTATCATCATACCAAATTTCGTCAAAATTCCTCCTGTGGTTTTTTTGTGATGCGGTAATAAACAGACAGACAAACAGACAAAAATTCTAAAAACTATAGATTCGGCCTCTATATCGAGACTAAAGTCTATTTCAATAAGATTTTCCATAAAATATCTATTTATTCGGTTTAGTTAGAACTTTATTATATATATAGACTACAAAATATACTTGTTCGTGTGTTATAATATTATATAGATAAGTCGATTTGGTCAGTCGATCGACGTCTGATATTCTGATGATAAAAAAATAATTATCCTCACAATATTATTTGAAGAGTTTAATATTTTTTGATCCTAACAATGTCAATTCAATTCCCCATAGATTTAATATATGTATGCGATAAAATGATGTGCTAGAGCTGAGCAATAATCAAACCTAAGTAGGTAATATTATTTCACTTTTAACTTATACATATCTAGCTTACCTCTACTTTTCAATCAAACCCGACGTCAATCAAACAAATATTTTAAGCAATAAAGTTTTAATTAATATATCTTTGGTACAAACTATTAATTAACTTTCGTATAAATATTTTCTATCAATAAGCTGCTATGTTATTTTTTAATCTGTGGTTCCCGTCATTGTCAACTGTCAAGTATCTCTAGCTTATAGCCTGTGGTCAAGTTCTCGATAGTCAACATCACCGTTTGCGGCTGCTCCGTACTCGAGTTCGTTCTTCCGAGCTCTAGTGAAGGCTGTGTCGATTCGCCTGACCCCTCTCTCATAAAGTAAAAAGCTACCGTGGGGCTTCGCGCATAAAATATACATACTTGTGATATAATATCAGATAATAAATTGAAAGTGCCCTCTAGAGGACTGCCTTATTATCAACACATCCCGCTGTTTCCGTGTTTCAATATGGTAAGCTTAGACAATTATTTAAATTCACAATTATATTTCGTGGTTTTTAATTATAGATAAGTGTACTTCCGAAGCTATACAAATGTGCATTAGGAGTAATGATCCGAAATTCAGATGAACCGCTTAATATATATTTTCGGTCCGTTTTTAATATCATAAATATATAAATTATAAATAATATTAAAATAACACTTGAATTCTAATGCTTAATTAATTTGGAAAAATGTAGTCCCAGTTTTCACGTTTACATTAGCATAATTTACTATCTAACTCATAGTTATAAATAAAAAAAATATTAAAGGCACAATTACATATTTTTCTTATTTGAATTTAATAAGAATTACTTTAACTTTGTGTTAAAAACTGGCATTCTATTTTTAATCAGCCTATAAATTTTTATTTTTAGATATGTACATACTCTAAGTGATTGTTCATTTTCCTTTCTAATTTTTATTCATATTATAAGGTGAATGGTGAGAATTTAATTATTTATCTATAATTTTATTATAAACATGTACCCCATTTTAAGAGTAGAGATTATTAACTACTTGTGGACACTAATCTTATTCCACTATTGAGAAAAGAAAATAAATCATATCCATTGCCCATACAACAATCAACCGCAGTTGTCATACTTAATTGATTCAACATTATTTTATTGTTTGTAGCCGTCAAGGATTTCTTTTTATACATTAATTCAAGATTTTTGTTGCTTTATAATGTCAGTGCCATCTTTTCATTATTAGTCTATTGAAAGTTTTTGTTTCGATAGTATATTTTAAAAATAACTTTCTCACTTGATTGATAACTTGAGCAAGACTTAGGTAAATACAAATTCAAAAGATTACTTATCTCTTACAATATAATATGTATATATTGTTTCATAGAAGTATTTTTCATGAATTATTTAATTAAATATATATTTTTTATAATAGGAAATATTTATCTTTGATTGTCATGTTTGATATATGAAAGAAATAATTTAAATATTATTCGCATAATTTGTGTTTAATCTGTCTGAGAGCATTGAGAGTGTATACTGTATAGTGTATAGCATCATATGTGTATGTGCATACCTATTCAATTAATATGATAAATTATTTCTTGTTTATATATTGTATTATATTCGAATAAATCTAGTGATTGAATCTGCAAATAATATATCAATAATGGAATATTAATCCCAAAGCAAATGTTTAATTTTTAATATCTTGTAAGAAATCAAAATACCTAGTCAATTGTAACAAAGTTAGAGAAATTTAAATTGGCCACCTGAAAAAATATCTGCGTGACCAATATATATACTTGCCAGGAGTGAAGATTTAACCCGCAATCACTTGCAAGCTTTCATGACCATTATCATTATAAAATATATTTTGTAAGGTGGAATATGTACATGTACGAGTACATATGTATAAGCTAAGAAAAGCAATAATTATTAGATCAAAATAGTACCTACAGTGCTTTTGGCGTTAACCTTTTGAACTTATACTTCTATGGGGAGTTTGGAAAAAAATATGAAAGTAAAATTTTTACGATGCGCGCGCACACCGACAACCAAAGCGCGACATGATGAAGTTAGCTGATAGCGACATGATGAAGTTAGCTGTTGCTTAGTTTCTTTTTAACCGACTTCCAAAAACGAGAAGGTTCTCCATTCCTCGGAATCTTTTTTTTTTATGTATGTTCACCGCTTACTCGAAGACGCCTGAACCGATTTGGCAAATTTTTGTTTTGTTTGAAAGGGTATACTTCCCAGGTGGTCCCATATAAATTTTATCGAAATCGGTCGAGCGGTTTTAAAAAAAATCAACAATAAATATATTTTTTAAACAAATTGTTTAATCTAATATGTTATTAAAAAGTTCCTTCCTACAAATTACCTGCTTATTACGTCTACACTAAAAATATAAAAATAAAAACTTAAAAAAAAAACCGACTTCCAGGCACTGAAATGTAAAAAATAACTAAACGGGGGTTTTCATTTAGAATAGATACCTAATCAGATATTTTCGAAGTCGGTGCCAGCGGACAATATTTTAAGATATGAATATCTAATAGGTAAATATGTATTTAACGTATCAAAATATATTAGATTTCCTATGCATCGGCTGACACCGACTTCGAAAATATCTGATTAGGTATCTATTCTAAATAAAACCCCCATTTAGTTATCTTTTACATTTTCGTGCCTGGAAGTCGGTTGTTTTTTTTAAGTTTTTATACAAACAGAGAGTTGTGGCATATGGGTTGAAATCTTTAGCTATTTTTATTCTGTTACGCCGAAGAAGTATAATTTCTTACGTGCGTACATAAGCACACACACGCACACGTTTTTCTTCAAATATACTAGTATCCCGTGGGAACCCATTAATGACCGGGATACAAGAGTCTCTCCTGAAAAGTCACTCATGCAAAAAATCACGTCGATCATTTCTCTCAACATCAAAGTGACGAAAAACTCAAAAAAATGTTCAGTTCAGTAATTCCACTTGCATTTAAGGCATTATCAAAATGACTTTCACTTGCTCTCATGTTCATAATAGCCAATTTGTATGCTAAGTTCTTTATAATATTTATTCTCGACATGCTTTGTTAATTAAAGCTAATAATTGTTAAAGCAATGTCGCTTGAAGTTTATTAAATTTTTTTTTTTTTTTAATAAACTATAATGAAATCTCTCGCAAGTATCCTGTTATATAATATGTTATTAATTTAGAGTAATATACAAAAAAGAAATGATTTAACGTTATTTTAGTAATTAAGTTTGTTTATGTACTCTATAGAGCAAGGTGCTGGACATCATAAGTAATAAATTAGATATAAAATGCGACAAACCTTGCATAGAATTTGTAAGAAGACTTGGGAAAAGAAGCGAGAATATAAGACCCATCCTGGTAACATTACTCACCATGGGATTAAAAATACAAATACAAAAAACCAAAAAAATCCTAAATGGAACTTCGTATTATATAAAGGAAGACTTTCCTAAAGGTGTACTGATCAAGCGAAAAGAACTTCAAACCGAACTAAAGAAGGAAAGAGCACAGGGGAAAAAAGCTTTCATAAAATACGACAAGCTTGTCATTCTTGAGAAGAATACCCAAGCTGGCCAGCAACAATTACCCAACAAAAAAAGACACCTCTCAGAATCTCCTGAATCATCAAATAACTATAATAACAACGAAAAACAAAACAAAAAACAACATACAAAAATAAACAAGAAAAATAATATGAACAACTTCGTTATAAAAAAACCCACGCTTCTTCACCCTGTACAAAGCCCTTCATATGAGCAGAACCCAAATCACATGAAGACACCCACAGAATAGCAAGCAATGGCCCCTCTCAATCTTCCAACCCGGCTGGTCACCGTGGAAGAGTACGACCACAACCCTCCAAATATCATTCCAGAAACAATTAAAAAGACTAGAAATAAAAATAACTACCTAAAAATCGCAACATACAACGTCAGATCACTCTCAACAACTGAAAAATATATAGAGTTAATTCACGCTATCCGGAACATAAACATAGACATACTCGGCCTAGCGGAAATAAGAAGAATGGGATGTAAAATAGAAGAATATAGCAGCCACATACTCTGCTATATGGGGGAAACACCCGGTCTAAATGGGGTGGGATTTCTCATCAAGAAAGAATATAAGAAAAATGTTATAAATTTCTGCGGAGTATCGGAAAGAGTTGCGTTACTTCAGCTACAATTCTATGACAAAGACTTGGCAATTATTCAAGTTTACGCACCGACGAAAGACTGAGATGAAGATAACATAGAAAAATTCTACGAAACGCTACAAAAAGCTCACAGCCTAACGGAAAACTACAAAAACATCATAGTAATGGGAGACTTCAACGCCAAGATCGGACTACCCAAAACAAACGAAAATCTTATTATGGGAAAGTACGGATACGGAAAAAGAAACGAAAGAGGAGAAAGATTGGTTCAATACGCCCTTGAATATAAAATGTCGATCATGAATACGTACTTTATAAAGAAAAATAATCAAAGATGGACATGGATATCGCCCGATAAAAAAACAAAAAATGAAATCGACTTTATTATGTACACTTACCCCAAAAATATTATAAACATAGATATCTTAAACAACGTAGAGTTTCCGTCAGATCATCGAATAGTAAGAGTAACACTCACCCTAAAAAACCCTAAAAAATGCAGAAAACACTTCCATAACTCAGTGGCATTATTAAAAACAAAAGAACAAACAAAAACATATCTTTCTAAGCTACAAAAAAACCTCATAAACCTAACCAATTTTGATAAAGACAACGTACAAAAAACGTATGACAAATTCGAACTCTACGTAAAAAATAGCTTAAAACTAGAGACTGCTAACAATAGTAAAGAATACGAAAATAGTAAGCACATCTGCCATTTCTTCAACGATACAACAAAACTCTTGATCCTAAGACGCACCGAACTCATAAAAACCAAGAACAAAACACAAGAAATGAAAAAAGAGCTATCATATTTATTTAAACAAATTAGTAAGTCAATAAGAAAAGATTACAAGCAACATAAACAAAATATAATTGAAACTAGCTTAACACACTATAGAAGCGTTAAAAGAGCTCACAAACAACTAACCATTCATACTGACTGGATCAAGAGCTTAAAAGTGGGACGAAATGAAACAAAATCAAGGAAAGACGTAATATCCTGCGCTACGAACTTCTACAAAGATTTATATGCTACTAAGCCACAGAACACAACACCGGTCAAGGAAATAATAAGCTTAGAAACAAATACGGGCGAAACGACTATAATAAGAGAAGAAGACGTCCTGAAAAACATTAAAAAGCTGAGACGAGAGAAAAGCCCAGGGCCAGATGGCTTAAAGAACGAGGCGCTGATTGAAGGAGCGAAACTACTCATCGGACCACTAACAAGTATATATAACATGGTTCTAAACACAGGAAAAATACCAGAACAATGGCTAAAATCAGATATAATACTGCTATATAAAAAAGGAGATCCACTCGACATCGCTAACTACCGTCCGATAAGCCTACTCTCAAGTGTATATAAACTATTCACCTCTATCATACAAGATAAAATTAGCCCCCAAATAGATAGTATGCAACCGGTAGAGCGAGCGGGTTTTCGCTCCGGTTTTTCGACTATGGACCACATTCATACGCTAGAGCAAGTCATAGAAAAGCATATAGAGTTTAACAAAAACCTGTATATAGGCTTTATCGATTACACAAAAGCATTCGATAGTGTATTTTATAACTCTATCTGGCAAGCTCTACACAACTGCAATATAGACCCAATAATCATTAGAACCATAAAAAACATCTATGAGAATAGCGTGAGCAGAGTCAAACTGGAAACTCGAGGCGAAGAGATTAGAATAGCTCGAGGCGTCAGGCAGGGAGACCCGCTATCGCCAAAACTGTTTATTGCGGTCCTGCAATGCATATTCTCCAAATTGAACTGGGTATCCGAAGGCATCCCAATTAACAACACACGCCTTACCCATCTAAGGTTCGCTGACGATATCGCAGTCTTCGCCGAAACCCATCAGAAGCTAGAACATATGATATCGCAACTAAATATAGAAAGCAAAAACGCAGGCTTGCATATGAATCTAAATAAAACAAAAATTATGACAAACAGCAAAAAAGGAAAAATTAAGTTAGACGGTGTCGAACTAGAGTATGTAGAGCAGTACATATACTTAGGAAAATAAGTGTCTTTTTGTAAAACAAATAATGAAGAAGAGGTCAGGAGAAGAATTACAAGCAGCTGGAACAAATACTGGGCACACAAGGAAATACTAAAAGGTAACTACGATCTAGATATAAAAAAGACTGTCATGGACACTTGTATTCTGCCTTGCTTGACCTACGGCTCTCAGACTTGGACGTTTACAAACAAGATAAAAAACAAAATAATAACTTGTCAGCGGGCAATGGAAAGAAGTATGCTGAGCCTAAGGAAAATTCATAAAGTAAAAAGCAAAGACATACGAAGAAAGACAAAACTCACAGATGCTCTACATCAAGCATTAAAACTAAAATGGCGCTGGGCCGGACATGTGGCGAGATATACCGACCAGCGATGGATACTCAAAACAACTAAATGGACGGGCCCACAGGGAAAGAGAGCAGTGGGAAGACCAAAAAAACGATGGGTAGACGACATATTAACAGTGGCGGGGAAAAATTGGACCGGAGCAGCGCAGGACAGGGAAAAATGGATGGAATTGGAGGAGGCCTACACCCTATCAAAGGGGTTCCTATAAAGAACATTAACAATATTTAAAAGTTATTACTAACACAAGAAGTACTCACTTACTAACATTAGTTTTAATTATGCATATTGTATTTATTTTATATTTTTTATAAGGCTTATAGGAAATAAAAAGGCTTTATTATTATTATTATTATTATATGTACTCTATTATTATTATTATTGCTAAAAAGTGTCCTATAAGCAGTTGACCCGGGTAACCAGCTATCATTATACCAAATTTCATCAAAATCCCTCCTGTGGTTTTTCCGTGATGCGGTAACAGACAGACAAACAAAAATGTTTAAAACTATAGATTCGGCCTCTGTATCGATAATAATGTCAATTTCAATAAGATTTTCCCAAAAATATTTAATGTACAGATTCGGCTTGGTGACAATTTTATTATATATGTATGGATTTCGTGTTTTTATTATCATACGCAGAACCTCAAATCCAGGTTACGAATGCTATTCGTACCTACTATACATTTACTTAACAATGTTTAGCCATCTTTGTGCCCTTTGCCAGCATAACTTCTTTATAGTAAACTTTTCGAATAGATCTGCATCTCAAAATAGGAAATAGACCTTGAATAACTTGAAATGAGGAAGTAAACAAGATGCGAAGTTAAAAATCACCCCACCCAGGTTATATTATCTGCGGCCACCCACCGATCATGACAAAAGTACCTGTTTCTATAAATATGAATATTTATTGACATACTAGCATTGCCCGCGGCTCCGCCCGCGTTCAGATGACCAAAAACCATATTCTTAGGTTTTACATATTAGTATACTCTTACAGTGCAGTTTTTGTATTTTTTCTCAGAAATGAGATAGTTTCCCGCGGTAAAAAGTATATAAAGTATATAAAAGTATATGTTGACCCGGATATCCAGCTATCACCATACCAAATTTCATCAAAATCCCTCCAGTGGTTTTTCTGTGATGCGGTAACAAACAGACAGACAAAAATTCTGAAAACTACAGATTCGGCTTCTGTATCGATAATAATGTCTATTTCAATAAGATTTTCCTAAAAATATTTAATGTACAGATTCGGCTTAGTTACAATTTTATTATATGTATAGATTAACATTATTTTACATATTTATTTTATGTTCCTAATTTACACACTATTGCCACTATAGGATATATATATTGCCACTATAATATATGATATTTGCATATTGGTGCGTACCTCGATGTTGAACTACTTCTTATTAATTCGATAACTTACCTGATTTAATAATTTGGTTTTACTATACTACTTATCAATGTATTTCTCACCATTACCTACTTAAATTTTATTGAAAAAAGTGAAGAGTTAAAATGAGTCATTTTAAACATCAACAGGATACCCATATAATTTTATCTTAGTCATGATCGTAATGTCAGTTACAGCGCTTTTAACTTACGATCTCCACTTTATCATCATGTTATAATATAGGTACGTTTTAACGTTAGTATGGATTCGATAGATTATTTATTAGTCTTATATATAAAATTTCCATGTCACAATGTTAGTTACCGTACTCCTCCGAAACGGCTTTATCGATTTTTACCAAATTTTATATGCGTATTCAGTAGGTCTGAGAATCGGCTACTATCTATTTCCCATACCCCTAAGTGATAAGGATAAGGGTGGTTCTCGCAGACACCACCCCAGGGACGAACCCGAGCGGAGCGAAGGTGAGTCGCTAGTATATCTCTAATATATAAAATTCTCGTGTCACAGTGTTTGTAGCAAAACTCATTCGAAACGGCTTGACCGATTTTTATGAAATTTTGTGCGTATATTCAGTAGGTCTCAGAATAGGACGTAAACTATTTTTCATACCCGTGATAAGTGGTCCACCCCAAAAAAAACAGTACAAAATTGTTTATTTTAATTTTTTTATGATTTGGCATTAAAATACTTGCAAATCCAAATTTTCACTAGGGACGAACCCGAGCAGAGTGAGGGTAAGTCGCTAGTATATGTATATAGGTATGATGAGTTTTATATCCTTTACTTGAGAAATGATGGATTCCCCATACAAAATTTCATCCAACTCTTCATCCTTTTAAGGGATGATTTCCGGGATAAAAACTATCCTATGTCCTTTCCAGGGTCTCAAACTATCTTCATACCAAATTTTATCTATATAGGTTCGTTGGATTTTTAGTTAGTTTATCCATTACAAACAAACTGATAAATTTACAAACTTTATCTTTTTATTATATTAGTGTAGGTGTAGATTAGATAAAAACTTCCAATATATACTCTTTTTTTCTAACGCAATTTAGTTTAACCCAACAAAGTTTTTATTGTGATGTAAGGAATATTAATATTACAATACTGACGTACGCGTATATTATTACCTTGTCTAAACTAAAAATTGACTATAAAAAGCATATAATTATATATTTTTAACGAAATCCGAGGCTTAATTACTGTTATTAGGCTTTGATAAAAATAATTATCAGAATGTGTGCTACTATATTTCAAAGGACAGCTTTCAGGCGCTTTTCGTGCTTTAGTTCTTGTATATTAAAATAACACGTATTTGTTCACTATGTATTCAGCCCTTTTTAACGTTCACTGCATGGGGTGGGCCCCCCATCAGTACGAGGCGATCAGGCCATAGTCCACCACGCTGGCCAAGTGCGGGTTGGTGGACTTCACATGTCTTGCTTAAAAACTTGCTAGGTTTTCTCAGACATGCAGGTTTCCTCACGATGTTTCCTTTCACTGTAAGGCAAGTGGCAATCATGTTGGAAATGATTCGCACGAGAAAATATCAGAGGTGCAAGACACGGGATATGAACCCGCTTCACTCGGTTTCCTAAGCGAGCGCGTTACCACTAGGCTACCACTGCCCTTATTGTTCATTATATTTCGTCCTAATTGAAGTACACAATGATTATTTATCGCACTAAACGGGAATTTATCAATTTACGTATTAATTGCGTTCATTATTTTTATCTGCATTCGGGATATGTCCTTGGTAACTAAATATGCAGAAATATCACGTTATAAATGAATGGATACGCCGGCTTAGGCTAGCCGCGGCTGGCGGGCGGCGAGGCCGCACACGAGGCAAACCGGGGTGAAGAGCGAGGCCACTGCATCTACTTATTATGTTGATATATTGAATATAATTAATTAGGTACGCCTGAAGACGATCTTACGATGCATCTTCAATGCTAAAATAAAATCATTTATTTAATTAAAAATCAAGTTAAATGTAATTTTCAATTTATGTGCTAATATTTACTATACCAACCTATAGGTACTAATATTATAAAGAGTCAGAGTTGGTTTGTTCGTTTGTTTGTCTGTTTGAACGCTCTAATATCAGGAATTACTAATCTGATTTGAAAAATTCTTTTTGCATTAGATAGCCCGTTTATTGAGAAAGGCTATAAGTACAGGCTATATATCATCATGGTTAGTACCATGGGATCACCCAAGGGATCAGAGCATTAATCATAAAAGTCAACAAAATCTCGCAGATTTTTATACATTATTTTAAAACTATATATATTATATAAATAGTCAGTATATAACATAAAGCCAAAGAGTCTTTTTTTTTGTAGATTTAACGAGAATGAAGCCGCAGGTTCTACTGATATGAGTATAAACAAGTTCCTTCCACGACATATTATCTATCAAAAGAGTTAATATAGTTTCTCACGCCATCGTCTTTCACAAAAAATAATGTTTGCTATGGCGATATAAATAGAGCCTTGCTGAAGCCAACTTACGAAACGCACATAAATGGTGTTCTAATGAAAGTTCCAATTGAAGCCTCCACAAATACATATGTATGTACGTATAAATATAGTATATGTATATAACTATTTTAATGAGTTGACTACTTGACCTCCTTAGTTCTTCTCTCATAATAGTGGATGTTTTGCAAAAATTGTTCGTGAGCTAGTCGGTCTGGCGTGAGTGTCAAATTCTCATTATGTACATAACTCTTGTTCCGTCCAGTATGGGAATTTAAAGACTGTTTCGTAACATTTTTCATGTTTTTTGAGGCTCTATAATATTCAGCCGTTTTAACTTTCCACTTCTGGGTCCCTCCTCAATAGAGGGAGATATTTTTTAGATCTTTTTTTTATAAAAATCTATACTAATAAATGGAGAGCCGATTTTTTTGTTCTATTATACTGCGATAACTACTGAACCGATCGGAATAATACTCATACCATAAAATGCAGCGTGTTTCGGAGAAGGTTTTAGTATAGGTATGATATGTTGGTGATTAATGTACTATGCGGGAAACGCTAGTATATAATATTTTTCATAATAAATAATGAGCCTATTAGTTTCGAGGTAACGGTAGAAAAGTTCTCACTTTAATAAAAGCATATATAAACGAAATCATTGTATTCGTCTTTCGTCGTGTCTGTATAATACGATAGGTACTTACTATTTTAAACTTAACATTTCGAAGACAAGTGTCTCATTACAGTAGGAGAGGGAAATAAACTATCCGAGTATCCTTTAATATGTACCATATCTTTGGATAAGTCTTTAAAAATGAAATAAAGATAAAAGTCCATAGGTACTGAGTTATACAATAATCTTTATATATATAATTCTTCTGTGAGTGTGTATGTCACTGAACTTCTCTCAAACGACTGGACCGATTTTGATGAAATTTTTTGTGTGTGTTCAAGGGGATCTGGGATTGGTTTAGATTCACAATTTTGTCCGCTGGACAATGTTTTTTTAATTAATTTTTAATTTATTAGTAGTTGTTGATTTTGGAATGTTTTACATTGGATCCGACAGACGGCGCTACCATCGCAGTGTCAAATTTTAAATAATATTCGAATTTTAATTTTAGTCCGTCCCGACAGTTAGCGCTGCGATCAAATTAAAAAAAAGTTTTGTTATCATTGTAGACAGGACAACGTCTGTCGGGTCCGCTAGTAAATATGTAAATGTTAAAAAATGTTGTGACCTTAACATACAGCATCATCTAGTTCCATGGTTAGCTACGAGGCTTGTGTTATGGATGCCAGATAGTTGATACACTACACATAATATATCTTTAAATACAAACATATTATAAATATAACCACCCATGACTGGAGTACAGACATTAGCGCCCATCACATAAATGAATGCCCCCAACGGGGCATGAACTCGCGACTGCTGGCACAGCAAGTATAATCACTACAAACTGAGCCAAACGCGTCGTCAAAACAATTCATATACACAGTAAACTTCATAATATGTAAAAAAAATATTTGTCTAGTTATATTGAATCCTCCAAGCGCGAGTCCTACTTTCACTTTCTAGTTTTGTCTGTAATATCATATACATGTATTATAGCTGATCGATGTCTGTACTTGGAAAATATTTGAGAAAAACTATCATTGGAGGTCTTTATTAACGCAATAGAACCCAAAACAATAATTTTTAGATTTTTTTTTCTGTTTGTCGGTTTGTCTATGCGTTTGTGCGCGATAATCGCAGAAATGGCCAAACCAATTTGCGTGTGGTTTTCTCTAATGTATTAATGTAAGCTTCACTTAACATTTAGTGTTTGTTTTATTTCAATCGGTTCATAAATAAAAAAGTTATGTCAATTTAAAGAATCATTCATTTGCTAAATGCATTTAAAATAATAAAATTATATGTAGGTATGTATATTCTTCATAACGAGCAATTTATATAATTTATTTAAATTATGATGCACTTGATATAATATTTTTATTGTTTGATCCCCTAGATTAGAAAATAATTTATTAATTACGCTAATTATGTCCGTCAATGAGTCACTTAAATTTCTATATATATTCAGCACTTTTTAACGTCCCAATGCTGGGCACGGGCCCCCTTTCAATACGAGGGGAATCAGGCCATAGTCTACCACACTGGCTAAGTGCGGGTTGGCGGACTTCACATGTCTTTCGAAAACTTGATAGGTTCTCTTAGACATGCAGATTTATTTCCTCACGATGTTTTGCTTTACCGTAAGGCAAGTGGTAATCATGTTATAAATGATTCGAACATGAAAATATCAGATTTGCGAAACCCGGAATTTGAACCCGCTTCTGTTGGTTTCCCAAGCGAACGCGTTACCACTGGGCTATCACTGCGTCTGTCTATATATCTTTTTGTATCAATTTTTCCTGTTTAGTTTATCAAAAAATACAGATATAAAGGACCTATTTATAGACACAGTTTTTCGTTGGAAGTATAAAATATATTATTAATTAAGTAAAGTCTTCCTAATTTACACTATCATCAGTTCAAGTTTAATGATCTTTGAGTATTGATTGAATTGTGTCAATGCGAACACTTTCGCAAACAATGCGATAGTTTTATTTAGATTTAGTATCGACTTTCAGGAATCCAGTCTAGCCTAGATTTTAGCTATTTCCAACGTACAAAAATTTTGCAAACAAAACAAGTTGACGAACGTATGTGCAAATAGACCACTAATGATTTCATTACAAAATAAAAAGAAGGTAATTTTAAAATATTTACATCCTCTTTTATCCACATGTAATGTTGTACACGCATTTTTTCTCTCGCAATTCGCATATCTATGTACGAGTAACATTGCATGGAGTGCCACTCCTAATTATTTATTTGTCTTAATTTTACTGCAGCATTGTTTAGGAGATGTCAGCCTCGTCTGAATATCAGCTATACAGTGCTGATAGACTAAGTAAAATGGTTGTGACATATGGATGCACAGATGAACCTAATAAAATTACAAGAGTTCCGTATATGTGATCTGCCGAAGGAACCCCAAAAAGTAAAATATAACAATTTTACTAAATATTATGAACTTAAATTACTAGCAGACGAATTTATATAAATATAAAAAATGTCTGGGACTGCCATCTCACGCGTAGCAAATAGAATGTAATATGTCGAGATGAATGCTGTACTTGATTTCCATTTAATTAACTGTAGACTGCATGCTCTGCGGCAAAATAAAACCTGTTCTAGTATCTGCTGGATGGTCGTCCACCTCACAATGTCAAATATTAGAGCAAGTGCGCCGAGTGCGGCGAGAGGAAAATGATCAGTAAAAGCTGATTAAACATTTGCTTTTTCGTTATTAGTGTTGATCTACTTAGACATTTTCGTCATATTGCTTAGAATTCTTAGTATTTATTTTTTATCTATACCTACATATAATAAAATTCTAACCCAGTCGATTCTGTGCACTTAATATTTTTTGGAGACTCTTATTGAAATAGTCATTATTATCGATACAGAGGCCAAATTTATAGTTTTTAGAGTTTTGGCCTGTCTGTGACCGCACCACAAGTAAACCATTGGACAGATTTTGATGAAATTTGATACGGTAAAGTTTTGGTAAAGCTGGTTATCCGGGTTGATCCCTCCACGACCGCGGACACGCCGGCGTTACAGTTAATAATAGATTTCTTAGAAATTTACCTGGAGGTGTTAACATACAGGATACTTTTTACTGCGGGAAAATACCTCATCTCTGAGAAATCTATACTAAACTTTAGAATATATCGCTAGTTGGAATATACTCGTATAAATATTAAATAAATACATATGTAAAAATAAGAACTATTTAACTAAATAATGAAAGATCTAAAAGTATTTTTTTTCTAGATTTTATTTTACCACTTTATCGGCGTGACCAATATGTATATCCATGCCAAAATAACAACTTTCTAGCACTACTCACACACTAAGAGTCTCTGAGTAAAGCTGCGGGCAGACGGAGGGATGCACATGGCGAAACTATAAGAATTGACTATGGAACCCTAAAAATGATTTCCTCAATTGAGTTTTTCAATTACTTTATAAGATGGAAAACATGCCAATGGAATGGACCCCGTCGCATTATTATGGATATAATATTTCTATATTTGTCAACGTGACTTGTCAACGAAATATCAATGCGAGCACCGCGCTTGAATTCGCCGCGAGAGGGCGCTAATGTAGTATTTACATATATCAAATGACACTGAACGTTTACTGTTTGCGAGCTTTTTATCGCGGATTTTCACTAACTTTCATGGTTATTGTAAGATTGTGACATTCCTGATTAATTATGGCAGACACGGTACGGCACAATAAATCTTATTGGTATAAAAGAAGAGTTAAGAGAAAGTCAATATTTTATTTATTTGGTTAGATATGATTAATTATTTAAAATCCTGATAGAACTGTTTTGCGTTAACAATATTAATTATTATATTTTTATTGTCAATGCCGCACTAACAAATATTTTTCAAAGACAGCGATAGGACTTCACACTCGCCAGTGGCGCCAACTGGTGCCGCCAGAAACGATAACCGTCATTGAGCGAACCTCTTTGCAGATAATTTACCACGCACATCAGAGTTAACAATAATGCAGTCCCATTTTTTTATTTTTACAAAATAATTTGTAGTATCTAAAAACAGATATAATAATAATTTCCTCTTCTTGATGACATTCGCTGGTAGCGCCATCTTTTTTGCGTTCCGCGTGAATTATAAAACTATATATAAATTGCTGTATGTATATTTGGCTTTGTAGGAATTTTAGATTTATATTTTGTTTTGATATCATGTTTTATATTTTGTTTGAATTATAAAGTGCCAAAGTTAGAAATTAATACATTTATTATAAAGAATCTATTAAGAATTCTAAGTAATAATTCAATAAGTCATTGTCGATTGTAATTGTTGCCCAGTCTAGGCAGCTCCGTGACTCAGACTGGGTAATTGTTACGTGTAGAGCATGTTATAAAAAGCTGGCCGCGTATAATGGCGCATTTAGAGAAGCAAAGGCCGAGTGGACCGACCTGTTGCGGGCATGCGAAATGTAGACACATAATATTATAATGCTTCAACCCTGGTTTGTGACTGCTTCAACGGCTATATCGGCCACAAAACCTAGCAGTTTCACGTAACGTCTCGGAACAGTGAGTAGATGTTAATGACGATTTTTTACTTTATGATGTCATAATCATTACGTAATTTACTTAATATTCGTGCAATATAATGGATTAAATGTATATCTATTAATTACCTGAATGACAAACTTCCTCAATACTTAACAAAATGCTGGAAAACTTTACTTACATCACGTTTTGTTATTAGTTTGAAAAGCTTAAATTTGCAACTTACAACATAGTACGAAAAACTTGGGACTCTACTTGACTGACTGGAATTAAAATAAGCTATGTAGATGAAATCATAAAACCAATTGGTCCTTTATACAATGTTATCTAAATTGGTGCAGAAGTCCTGAACTGATCAGTCGGAAATGTAATATTGTTGCTTTATCTTTTAAATTGCGCCTGTTTTTTATAGCGATAATTTTTATAAGTGCAATAAGTTCATATCATGTGGCTATAACATATTTTTATATTCAATATACCGCGCCACTTCATTTGTATGCACATTGAACGAATAATTTCCATTACATACTCTGCGGGTCGCATCATGCGGGCAAGTGTCGGTGCATCAGCCACATTGCCGTTCGCAATTGGATTATCGGAGTTTTCCACGTAAAGTTGGTACTGATAAAATCATTTGAATACATAATGGAATTGAACAGTAGTACACACACACACACAGTGTGTAAGTTAGACGTGATACACTATGGATACTGTCCTGTAGATGTAAACCATAACAATCTATCATCAATATAGCAATATTGATGCTTGCGCTTTGTACGGTAGAAACAATCGTATACCTACCTCTGTACATCTGTTAGTTCTAAGTAGACATACGTACGTATTGTGTAAGGCATGTATCATGTATGCAAGGACGCGACCATTTAAACCATTTAGTAATAGAATCTTTAATTAATAAAAATACACAACCCTTATCAAAAATAAATAAGAAAACAATGTTATTGGATTTTTTCTTAAAAAACTTACCGATGTTCTAAATGTGCTTTTCACTATTGCGATCAAAGTTCTCTAAAAACTACAAGACAAGTTCCACAAATGTAAAATGAAAATAATAACATAAAGTAATTCAAAGTATTTCTGCGACCTAATTAGTTATTTATATTAATTTCTCGTAAATGCGGTAAATGTTCTGTGCTATTACATTTGAGCGTTATATTTCGTTGATTACTCCTCGATAATAGAATTTTTTAACCGACTTCCAAAAACGAGGAGGTTCTCAATTCGTCGGAATCTTTTTTTTTATGTTTGTTCACCAAGTACTCGAAAACGTCTGAACCGATTTGGAAAATTTTTGTTTTTTTTGAAAGGGTAAACTTCCCAGGTGTTCCCATTTAAATTTTATCAAAATCGGTCAAGCGGTTTTAAAAAAATCAACAATAAATATATTTTTTAAACAAATTGTTTATCGAATAATTTAATCGAATATGTTATTAAAAACTTTCTTCCTACAAATTACCTGTTTATTACGTCTACACTAAAAATTTAAAAATAAAAACTTTTTAACAAAAAATAAAACCGACGTCCAGGCACTAAAATGTAAAAAATAACTAAACGGGCGTTTTCATTTAGAATAGATACCTAATCAGATAATTTCGAAGTCGGTGCCAGCGGACAATATTTTAAGATATGAATATCTAATAGGTAAATATGTATTTTACGTATCAAAATATATCAGATTTCCTATGCGACTTCGAAAGTATCTGATTAGGTATCTATTCTAAATGAAAACCCCTGTTTAGTTATTTTTTACATTTTAGTGCCTGGAAGTCGGTTTTTTTTTAAAGTGTTTTTACTTGTGTCGTATTATATTATTCGCATTTACAAAAAAAAAAATACGTCGCAAGATATATCTAAAGTTAACATTTTAAGTACTAGTGTGTGTCAGATGATCCGGAAGTACAAAAGTCAAAAGGATTCTAATTACTAACAAATGTGTAGAGATTTTTTTATACTGTAATATTTCACAATTGAATGAATCTAATCGCGCCGCAATACAAACAAGCAAATGTCGTGACTCGTGATGAAGCAATCAGTGGATCCATCCAATTAGGGTTCTTATTTGTTGTTCAAAAAAATTATTTACGTTGCCGTCACCTAGATTGCATTCAAACTCGACAAACATTTCAATACACTTATTAGGTATAATAGGATAAAAACGGTGGCGTGGCTGTTGATGACTTGATTACTGCAGCCTCTAGTTGTCGCAGGCGTGCCACATACGAGATGTTTGAATACGAGCCAGAGCTGAAACCGACCTATTCAAAACCACCTGTTTTTAAATTCCACTTTTCGGATATATACTTATATTATATTTATAAGCTCAGAAGATTATTTGTCGTCTAAACTTTACGTTGGAATTTCAGGACGTCCTTTCCTAGCGGCATAGATGCCACAATAAGGATATACCGGTGGTAGGACTCTGTAAAGCCTGAGGAGTCCGACTGGTTCGGTACCACCCTCTTATCTATTTCTCCCGCCAAGCAACAATGATTACATTGTTGTGTTCCGGTTTGAAGGATAAGGAAGCCAGCGCAATTACAGGCAAGAGGCATATCATCTTAATCCTCACAGTGACAACGCACCTGCGGTTCCGCATTTTTGTAACATAAAACCTAAGTGCATGAAGCGTAGGTGCTATGGGCGACAGGTACCCTTTTCCATCAGGTGGGCTGTCTGCTCGTTTGTCACTGAATACCATAAAAAAATGGCCATCTGAGCCCTTTAGGTTCAGGTTTCAAGGAGATTTGGATAAGCTCTAAGAGTTTCAAACACTACGTGTGAAGTATAAAATCAAATATTATATTTTAAGTATTTCTTATGTAAATATACAGCACGGTGGTGGTGCAGAGCCTTCGGTGCGCAAATCAAATTCGTGCTTGTCCGATTTTTTATAATTGTAGAAATACATACAAACATACTCTTAATCGAATTTTATGGAACGACTCAAAAGTTAAATATTTACTGCAATTTGTTTTTCTTCCTAAAGTAATAATTTATCTCGCCTTCGAAACGATAAGGTAATTGCTGTAAAATAAATAAAATTGATTAATTACGGAATCACAAATTATTCACGGCGTGTGTTGACGAGTGTCGTGAGTCGTGAGTGCGCGCGTGAGTGTGTGCAGTGCCGTTAGAGGCGCGGGCCTTGACCTCGCTGACCACTGACCACCGACTCGGCTACCTGCGCATTCCTGTCGCTTTGGAGACGCCATCCTCCTGCAGTGGCAACGACATTTACAATTTCAGGATACACTTAAAAAAACGTTTAATTTTAAGGATCAAACATACATATGTAGTTGATACGGTTTTAAATATTAATAAAAACTACTGCAGACGTAAGGAAAAATAACATAAATGGATTAGAGTGGAAATTCATTATAAGGAATGATCGGATAGTACAATGTATAGTATATCTTATTATTTTTGCCATATTTTGACCAATTCAATATTTTTATGGCTAAAGCGTACCGGTGAGTCTGTCAATATCACGTAAAAGATTATCCTTTAAAAATCAAACAAAAACTCTGGTAAGTGGTCGACCTTCCGAGAACAAATTTAATTCGCAACGAGCGTAGATCTTTTTTTATTTTTGATTATCTTGTTTTTACTTTTTACAAATTATCTTTCTTGTTTTTGCTAGTGTTCATTTCCGTGTTCCATTTTTATATTTTGCATCTTAATTCGTTTAAAAAAAAACGTATCCGATGAGATTTGCTTGTTTATGAATTTAAGATCTATATTCGTCCGAAAAGTTGGGACTATCTTAAAGTATCTAATAACAAGATACTCGACTCTAATCGTCCCCTTGACGAAAAGCTCAGGTATTTGGCCTTTGTCTTACCGCCGGATTCCAAGTCTGCGTTATTTTAGTAACTCAAATTTCGCCCCAACAAGTGATTTGTTTGGTAAAACAATCAATCACAGTTGACAGTACGAGGTGTGGCTTGCATATATCTACGAGACGTTTTGTCTAATCCTCCATTATTCGTAAATAACGTAGTTCTGTCGGGAGCGGAGTGTGGTTTCGATGATAAATGAGCACTGGGGCTCAGATTGCTGCCTTTGTCACCTCAACATTTCGTACTCGTGCTTTGCTTTTCTATAAGACAATATCTTTTCCTGAATTTTGTGTTATTCCTGACGGGTACAGTTATTTTCACATCTTTTAACTTTAGTAATGTCTCATATTCTTCCTATTCCATTTACATATGTACTCGTACATTAGTCTCCATACTGTCAACAAGTGTAAATATACCAGAAATGTTGACCTTTCCGTAATCCAAGTTGCATTCCATTAATGGTTAAATATGAAGTATAATATTCTTGATATAGATATTATGTACATTATTATGAGAATATGTTATTGGAATAATATTAAGATATTTACGTTATACATAGGTATAGGCAGAGAGGATGATGCAGCTTCTGCACGGTCCACGAACGTTATCTTAATTTTATTTTTTATCTACGCTATTTATTTCTTCTATAAAGCAGTAAGCAATAGACAGCTTCGCTTTGTTTAAATTTAAACATTAAGCAATAATTTTTTTAGTATTTTATTTTAATGAGAGTTTCGTGTTTAACATCTAATTAACAAATAGATGCCATTAAATCGTGATCGAGCCATTTTAAACAAACCAGATGTGATTGGCTGCGCCGGCTCCGGCACCAGACGCCACCCTTGAGACGCTCATGAATTGTGTACATTGATATTGAACGTATATTATTACGCAATTATTTTGCGTTTCTAGTTGAATATATTAGCACCTGGCAGATCGATAGTGCGAAGGTTGACGATACTTGCGAGCTATATTTATTTGTCGATACAGCCGATTTCATTATAGCTTTACTATCCGTGAAATTACTGAGGCGTCAGTAAAAAAGCCAAAGTAATTTGTAATGCCTCTCGTATAATTTTCATAGCTATCGCATGTGTATTCCAGACGCAGTCGGTCGTCGTGCACTGCGGGGGCGGGTGAGACGCGCTATGGGCGCCCTAGCCGCGGCTGGCGGCGTGCGGCGCTCCCACGCGGCCGCGCTCGCCGCCCTGGGCGCGCTGCTGCTGCTGCTGCTGGCGCGCTCAGCACCTGCGCCCGCCCCGCGCCCCCGCCCTCGACCCGCTCCGCCTCCCCCCGCACCTCCCGCCGTACCCCCTGCACCTCCGTCCGCGCCGCTTGTGGCGGACGCGTCCACGGCGCGCCTAATCAACGCCACAGTGCGCGTCGGCAACGCCACGTCGCCGCCCTCTCCGCCCGCCCGCCCTGCACCCCCGTCCGCCGCGCCTGCCGCCCCCGCCGGGCCCCGGCCGGTGCTGACGCGCGAGCTGTACGTGGCGGGGCACGAGCGGCCGCACGCCGAGCTGTGCCCAGCGCTGGGCGCGCGCCTGCGCCTGCTGGTGCTAGTGACGTCGGCGCCGGCGCACGCGGCCGCGCGCGACGCCGTGCGCCTCACCTGGGGACACTACGCCGCGCGCCGCGACGTCGCGCTCGCCTTCGTGCTGGGCACACCGCCGCCCGCCCTGCGCGCCAGCCTCGACGCCGAGGACGCACTGTTCGGGGACCTCATCGTGGGCCGCTTCGTCGACTCGTACTCCAACCTCACACTTAAAACGCTCTCCATGTTGGAGTGGACGGACACGTACTGCCCGCGGGTGCCGCGCTTGCTGAAAACCGACGACGATATGTTCATCAACGTGCCGCGGCTGCTGCGCTTTATGACGGCGCGCGAGAACGCCACGCGTACCATCTGGGGCAAGGTGGTGCGCAAGTCGCTACCCAAGCGCACCACCAAGTCGAAGTATTACGTGTCGCCGCTGCAGTTCCCGGGTAAGGTGTTCCCGGACTTCGCGACGGGCCCGGCGTACCTGGTGACGGCGGACGCGGTGCGGCCGCTGCTGGAAGCGGCGGCGCCAGAGCCCTACCTGCGCCTGGAGGATGTGTTCGTGACGGGCGTGCTGGCCGCCAAGCTGCGCCTGCGCCGCCAGCACGCGCCTGAGTTCTACAACAAGAAGGTGGCGGCGCACCCCTGCGCCGTGCAGCGCGGCATCGCCATACACATGGTGCAGTACCACGAGCAGTTCGACCTCTGGCGCAAGCTGCTCGACGGCAAGACCAAGTGCGCCAGCTAGCGCGACCGCGCCCCCGCGACCTTCCAACCTCGTATATACTTTGGCTCTCTGGTTTCTAACTATTATAGTATAATGCAGCCGGTATGATTGCTGTCCGAACATGCACTGCCTTTTTTAGGAGTGTTACTATATATTTATAACACACCTACTAAGGTATTGATTAGGTGTTCCGTAACAACTTTGGACCGAACACAAATGACTGGCTATGACCCCTCCCCCCTCCCCCTCCCCCGGACGAACATAGATTTCTTAGACTGCAATTGATATTTTATTTATCCAATAGAGATCGCAGACTTAAATGTCTTGTTCATAAAAAAAATCTTTAATTTGAAGAATATTCTGATATGTCAAAAGGGTTACCAGCGACAGCGCGGGCGCGGCGTTTGAAATCCTCGATTTAATCTATCTCAGTGTAAAAGTTGTGTTCTTTTGAACTCAGTGATATTTTGTGACATTGCGGCGGACGGTTTGCGTTAGTTCAGTACACGCACGGTTATCAAATGAACTGTAGACTCGCCGGACTCGTTGTTTGGGAACTTTTATTGTGATTTAGTTGAATAAGAAAATCGTGTCTCTGAAAAGAATCTCTTTGCATTATATCGACATTTTTATCCGATGATATTATTTTTGCACCTAATTATTGCGACGTACGTATGTATATGTTACTCTCAGTGTTTTTACACTAGAATCTCAATTTACACTTGTAATGTTAAATGTATGTAACGGTCGCGACGCGGCGGCGGCGGCGAATGATGTACCTAGATATAGTTAGATGAATTAATTTCTACGCACTTGCTGTTTTTGTTAGAAAATCGCAAGAAAATTAGCTTTTGTGACATATAGCCTAAGGTGAAATCCTGTAAATTTATTTGTGAAAATGTCTAATAATCATCGATCAAAAAAGTATTATTTAGCTACACAATCCCATGCAAAGATTCTCTTAAAACTGTCACCAATTGCGTTTAGGTAATTATTCTAGTTGAAATAAATATATTACTATAATACTTACTGTAAATTAAACTTTAAATGCAATACTCACAGTTGTTATTACATTTTCTTTTTAATTAAAAGCGCGCTCATAATATGTTTAATTGAGCGCTCATTCGGTGAGGACATTTTTTGTCGCTGATTGTGCATCTAGTACTTTTTTGATAGATGTTAATAATTAAAATATAGAATGAATGTATGGAATGATTAGGAAATTGTCAAACGGCATCCAATACTCATTTGCTGTAGTTTCGTGTCAGGCGCTACGTCTCTTTTGTAGTTGGCTCAGCTGGACTCAGCTGTAGTGTTTTTAATATTTATTCTGCATCTGAAACTAGATGCGACCTCTCGCAGCACTCACTGTACTGTGGCAACGTTTCTCTACTAACGAACTAGTTTTACAATTTACGTTTTATCGTTTAGTATAGATTTCTCAGAGATGAGATATTTTCATTTTCATTATTATATCAAATTTCATCAAAATCCCTTCAGTGGTTCTTCCGTGATGCAGTAACAGACACAAAAATTCTTAAAATTATAGATTCGGCCTCTATCGATAATAATGTCTATTTCAATAAGATTTTACAAAAAATATTTAATGTACAGATTCGACTCCGTTAGAATTTTATTATATGTATAGATTAATTATCCCCTGACAATGGATACCAAAGTCCAACATTTTATTCTAACTTGCAACTGACTCTACATTTGTATGATATTATTTAGAAACAAGCACCAAATGACTTGTATTGTGGTAATATTTTCTTATTGGTGCCTTAACAGTTTGATGGATATTTTAAATATATATATATATATATATATATATATATATATATATATATATATTTAAGTCGATTCGCTGCTTTTAAAAAGTATTATATTTTAGTACAACTAAGTAGGTAAATGTTTGAGCACAGTACATACAATGGAAGTCTGTCAGTTAGTGCCGAGCCCCACCCTGTCTCTGAGCGGACAAACGTGCCAGTTTCGCTTCGGACACTGCAGGGAGTCAAAACACAAGTATTTAAACGTTTTTAAACACTTAATACTGTTGTATTAAGTGTTTAAATGTTTAAAAACAGTATTTGAGACAGTATGAGGCTCAACGACGCCTTGCTCTCTGCGCGAGCGCATACTTAATGTATTCCCATGAATTATTTTATAATATTTATATTTTTTACTATATTTTTTATAGAAATTTATTTATTTAATTTATATTTTTTAATGAAACAAACGACTTGAGTATGACGGCGCATTGAGCGACAGCGGATTGCTTCGGGGCGCTACAAACTATTGTATCTTAGATGAATTTTGTAATAAAATCATGTAATATAATATTTGTAAATTGTCCTGTAATTGTACACGTTTATAAAATTTCAACGTAAACTAAATAAATATACTCGTAAAAGTTTAACGTAAACTACTCAGATGTTTTATTGATATTTGTTTATTTTATAAGTAGATGATGAGTGGTAGGTATATCGGGTGCGCTAAACCTAAACCAGAGATTGATGATTAAAATTGAAAAAAAGGTGATTTAAATGAAATGGGATCAGATATCTATTTAAAATATACATAAACTTATAATTATTAAGATGTAAAATCCTCATCAGCCCTGGTTAAGAGTTTGGAATATAGTATATACCTAATATTAAGCTAGCAATATAATAGTATCTTTTCATTAATTCCAAAATGAATGAGAGCATACAAATATAATATGAGGGCTGATAAAGTTTTCTATTTGGTATTTATAGAAAACTAGCCTCTCGATCTTCTCTTTATTACCTTGATCTTTTAACGTTTAATATACCTAGATTTCTCAGAGATGAGATATTTTCATGCACTGAAAAGTATCCTAAATGTTGACCCGGACAATCAGCTATCATCATACTCAATTTCATCAAAATCCGTTCAGTGGTTTTCTCCTGATGCGTTCCCAGACAGACAGACAATCATTCTAAAAACTATGGATTCGGCGTCTGTATTGATAATAATGAAAGTCATTATTATCAATATTATTATTAATAAGATTTTCCAAAAAATATTTAATGTGCAGATTCGACTCAAAATTATATTATACGTATGTATAGATTAACAAATGAAATTAAATTATAAAAATGCTAATTTTAGTTTATTCGTAATTTTTAATGGATTCTTAATGCAAAATTTATGAATACATATTTCAAAACGCCATCTGGTGGTGCCTTAGAGTAGCGCTAGCGTTGAATGTTGTGTAGTACACTAATGTATCAACAGATGGCATCTACGTATACTTGCTTCAATTACTTGTTCTATTGTCTTGCAAATTACAAGGAAAAATATTAAATATTTACATTTATTGGAAATCGTAAAACGGACAATAAATTATACTGGCCTGTAAATCTATACTAATATTATAAATGTGAAAGTGTGTTTATTTGTTTGTTTGTTTGTCCTTCTTTCACGTCGAAACGTAGGCGCGATTTACGTAATTTTTTTGTGTTGAGATAGTTGGGCGGCTGGAGAGTGACATAGGCTACTACATTATTATACTGTTTACCGCGGGAGATTATCTCTTTCCCACGGGAAAAACGTTATAATACAATCCAAAAAAATATTTATGATCAGAATTACTTGAAACTTCGTATTAATACTCTTCAATAAAATTAAATAATTACGTATTTTAGCATTTTTCGAAATTAATTCCATAAGGGGGTAAAATAGGGGATGAAAGTTTGTATGAAACTACCTTTTTACAGATTGTTTGGATTTTTGCGCGAGCGAAGCCGCGGGTTCTGCTAGTTTTATATAATTCGTTGCTTTTTGTCACGATAGTACTGTGTTTAAAGCAAAATAAAAAAAAGTGTTTTGGTTCTTCACTCAATACAAAAAGGTAAAATATGAACATAATAGCGATTTACATTCGCTTCACTGGGCCTTGTTCCTAGGTGAATTATGTTTTTATAACACTGTTAGTATACTTGTGAAAAAATATCTATGCAAACAGCGCCATGTGTCATTCCATGGCCTATCTGTGTACTAAATTTCATCCAAATCTGTCCAGCCGTTTCAGCGTGAAGTAATAACAAACAAACACACATACATACAATCTTTCGCACTAATTGTAATAGTAGAGTAGTTATAAGAAGTACTACATCTTTGTTATCGATGTATCAAAGATGAAATTAACTCGTCCCAGCCCAAACACGTCCACTGCTGGACTGCTGGACTGCCTCCCCCAAAGATTGATCTTAGGGGGTGAAATTAACTACTTACCGTACAAGAAATCCCTAATATACCTAATATGTACTAATTAGAAGTTACAAGTTAAGAATTGAACGAAACTATACATATAAAAAATTCTAAAAGACATGAGTCTAGTCTAATCTGTAGGTACATTAAATGTTTTTTACCCGACGGCGCGACTCAAACGACCTCCTTTGGGTCCTACCTACCTAGGTATATGGTTCTCGTAATGTTTTACCTTATTAAAGTATGACAGACGCGGCTTTTCCAAAACCGATCGTCTAATTCATTAAACGTAACAAAGAAAATGACTAACAGTTTCGAATGGAATATTTCTGCCTACGCCGTACACTAATTGTAAGATAAGAGAATGTGATTTCTTTAAATATCCTACCGAATTCGACTTACCATATATGAGTTATAATACATACATATGGCACAAAACGTTTCTGTTTGTATTATGTCGGTTTTTGCGCTTTTAACTCGAAAACCGCTGGTTCAATTTCCATAACTCTTCTTAGTATCCTGGAAATATTAAATGTAAAATCGTTATTTGGCCATCCGCTTTACTGTAAGCACCTATTGTACCTACATATAAAAATTATACCGTTTTTTTATTTATACAATTATGATTAACGACTCACCCTCGCTTCGCTCGGGTTCGTCTAGATACGTTTTAACGTTTAGTGTGGGTATACGTTAGTATAGACATACGTACGGTTAGTATGGTATAATAGATAGATTATTTATTATCTATACATATAATAAAATTGTAACTAAGTCGAATCTGTACATTAAATATTTTTTGGAAAATCTAATTGAAATAGACATTATTGTCGATACATAGTCCGAATCTATAGTTTATAGAATTTTTGTCTGTCAGTCTGTCTGTCTGTTACCGGATCACAGAAAAACTACTGGAGGGATTTTCATGTTTGGTATGGTCATAGCTAGTTATCCGTGTCAACATATAGGATACTTTTTACAGCGGGAAAATATCTCATTTCTGAGAAAAAATACAAAAACTGCATTGTAAGAGTATACTAATACATAAAACCTAAGAATTTGGTTTTTGGTCATCTGAACGCGGGCGGAGCCGCGGGCAATGCTAGTATGACATATTATAGCTTATTCCTTTCCTCAATAAATGGGCTATCTAATGTAAAAATATATTTTTACTCGCTTTCATCGCATTAACAGTAATCTTTTTTTTACGTTGGGAAATACATTTAGGCACGAGGTGTGGGACTCACCAGCAAAGCCAGTACTATCCACTAAAACCCAACGGAACTTGCCCCGTCTTAATGGGGCGTCGCAGGATCGCTTACGCATTCAACCACAATGCGCCGACGACAGGTCTGCCTAAGCTGACCACAATAGCCATCGGGCTTCTCCAACGGACCACTCTGCTATCAGAGAAGTACCTACTAGGAGCCTAGTGGGTCTAATCTTATACGGGGATCTTTATAATTTATGCATATACGAACCGTATAGAATATATATTGATAACGTACCAGTCCCTGATTTTAAGGTAATTTATAAAGCAATCTATAACTCGTATGTGAAATTGAGAATATGCTACAAAAAGTTCATAGCAATACATATAACTTTTCTCTTGTTTATGATATTAACGACGGTTGGCTCAGTTTGTAGTGACCCTACTTGCTCTGCCAGCGGTCACGGCTTCGTGTCCCGCTGGGGGCATTCATTTGTGTGATGAACACGAATGTTTGTATTCCATTCATGGGTATTTTTATTTTTAATATGTATGTAGCTATTTAAATTTATATATGTGTAGTGTATCAACTATCTGGTATTCACAACTCAGGCCTCGTAGCTTACCATGGAACTAGTCGGTGCTGTGTTCAATGTCCCGACATATTACGTAGTAAGTATTTGTAACAAGTAGTACTCACTCGTATATACAAAAGAGGAAACCAGTCTTGGAAATAAATTCAATTGTGCCAATTTGTAAGGATGACATAATATAGACAACAGTGTATTCGTAAGGCGTCTTCATTTTGTGTTGTCTTCGGTCACACTTCCTCACATAGGTAATTGTAGTAGATATCTAATATTATGTTTTTAACTGTCCTTGCCTGTGAAGATCTAATAAACATAGTAAATACTTAATAGCATAATTATTGTAAAAAATATAATCTTAAAGCTTCCAGTGAGTAGGGACATTTGACGGTGCGCGGTCCTTGGCATTGCTGAGAACAATAGCACTAAATACGAATATTTAAGTATATATATGTTTAGACTGTTTATAGGTTTTTAATTGCCTTCGTTAAGATAAAATTTTGAAGTCCCCTCTTGCTCGGACATTGCTCTTGCATTGCACGAAACCATATCGATAAAATCATTATGAAACAAAGAAATAACCCTAAAATAGAAAGAATTATATTTCATAGCTTTTTTACCGATAGCACTAACGCTTAATTTATTCGAACAATTTCCCGAGCAGTCTTGCGAGTGCGTGGGGAATCCCAACCCATTGGCGCTTGGCGTTTTATGACTCGTTTTCCTCAAGCATTTGTGTAATATTTTTTAATTTGAATATTGATATTTTACATATAAATACTAAGATTTTATATACCTTTCATTCATTTATGAGATGAATACATAACATAACATTGATACAAGTAGTTTGTTTACATTAATAGCATATATCTAACCACGACTGATCTCTATATGATATAAAATTACAATGGTTTCAAATCTCCATTCAAGCGTTAGGTTACGAGTGATAGTAAACATATTATAGTGATTAGTGTCAGTGGCTTAGGAGAGGTGATATTTTGAGAATTTACTTAGGTATTTATTTGTTACATTACCAACAACAATATTTAAAAAATATATAATAAACAAGCTATCATTAAAGATATCAATGCCCTTATTCCTGCTAATTAAACTAGGTATATGATCTCATGATTCTATTAAGAGGTGAGTTATATCCCAAATTAGAGTTAGCAACATTTGTTTCGAAGAACGCTCGTTTATCTAAATGTAGTACTTAGAAGACGGTGAAATTTGGACATGGGTTTATTAACAAAGTTAACAAATATCATACTGGCAGATTATTCTTGCAAACAATTCTCTTAATATTGAAAACGTATGAAAATCCATACCGTTGTTTCTGAGTATAACCCAAACAAACACAAACTTAATCTATTCTAATATTATAAAGAGGCAGATTTGTTTGTTTGAACGCGCTAATTTCAGGAATTACTAATCCGATTTGAAAAATTCTTTTTCCATTAGATAGCCCCTTTGTTGAGAAAGGCTATATCATCATGCTACTACCCAAGGGAGCGGAGCAGTAATCATAAATGCCAACAATTCGGGTAGACATCCATACATTATTGTAAAGGGAAGGGAAAGAAGAGTTTGTTCTTTTGTACTTTACATTTTTGTACGTGCTGCTAGTTTATAATACATGCAGGTAGTGATTATATATCAATTTGGTAATACTAATAATAAATACTGGCTCGCTCGTTAATATCTCATGTTCTTATTTAATTACGATTCATATACAATTTTATAGTTTAAATAATTTTACAGAATTTTTCCTTATGTACGTTCCTTTCATATCGCTACTATTCACACTAGAATCATTGATTAACTTGTTTGTTATTATTCTATTAAGTATTGTCAGAGTATTGATAGGTACGCCGTACGCCCGCGCCGTACGTCCGCGCCACCTGCGAGTATGTGTACTGTACCTATAAATATGGGGTCGAGTGAATTTTCCAGTCAGTACGATTGAGCTTACAAGATGAAGACATTGTTCTGTGCATTGTTGCTGGTGGCGGGAGTGTGGAGTCACTCCCACCACAACCATGACCATGACTCTCACCACCACGACCACCACCACTATGACCACCAACACACATTTGATCACCACCATGACCACAACTCAGGTTAGTTTTGGTGTATTTTACAAAGAAATAGTTTATGGGTCGGAGAGTGATATACAAATTATTTATTTTGATTCACCATGTGCTTCGCGGGATCACGAGAATCCCATGAGATTTTTTGTAGTAAGTTCGCTGCAGGTTCACGCATAACGATATATGAATAATGTATAAGTAGGTATAATATTAAAATAAATAAAAATGAGTAAAAGTTACTTGTTATTTTGAGTGTTATTGTACCTAATATGGAGCTCCGATAGTGTGTCAACGTGATGCAGGTCGCGGTCACGGGGGGTCAAGGACCACTACAAAGTCAGGGCTCCCTTGTTGTAAACAGATTACTCTCTGGGCACTGGTTATTCTTGTCTGATAAATTGAAAAAAATAAATATTACGCTTTTTATTTTATTTTGAGAGATAATTTTTGTCCGTGACTTCACTTACCGTTGTCTAAAAGTTTCCTATCATAAAAAAAACTTAAATAGAATATTTTTATTATTAATATGACCGTCGTCGCATTTAAGTCGGTAAAGTTCGTAATTTTGGAAAAAATATATTTTCCTAGTAACCTTTGATAAAAAATCGAGAAATAGAATTCTAATAATATAAAATAAATAAAATAAAAAAATATATTTTATATTATTATATACATAACAAATAATATAAAATAAATAAAACAAAAAATTTGTGCTCCATTAATGCAGTCCATATATATGTACAACTTTGAAGAAATATTATTTATTTATTTTTACATACCAAGCACTACTGCTATGACAGTTACAGCAGACTATGGAGTCGGAACTAGACATTTAAACAAAAGAATAAAATCTTCAAAGATTTGCTCAAACATGAATAGCGGTAATTGATTACCCCCTGTGTTTTAGCGATTTTTGGATACCAGGAAAGTCAGTGTGCCCGATTCTGGTATAGTATTAACTAATGTGTATGTATTTAAAAAAATTATCTATACTTCCAAAGCGAAATCTCAACTTTTTAAAAACAATAACTGTTACGTATTGTGTATAGAATATAGACCCAAAGCAATAGCTGTTGAAATTTTTATATATGTGTCTGTATGTCTGTGTGCGTTTAACACAAAAATACTGGATGCATTTTAATAAATTTTGTGAAAACATTCAGGACATCTCTTACTGTAGGAAAATCTCTCATTCATGACGGGAACACACAATACATGATCAGCCAAATTATTTTTCATCCAAAAATTTCAATGTCATATTACACAAAACTTTTAGTAGTTGGGCTATGAAATTAATACATTTAAAAATGAACTCGTAGTTTAGCGCAAGACGCTCATCTATATCTGTATCGATGTTAATGAACGACTTATATATAAGTATTTGTTTACTTAACGGTTTTACTCTTGATTGTTTTGACAAGATGATTTCGCTAAAGTCTAATTCAGCTAGGTCTGTATTAAGTGTTAGTATTATTATAAAAGCTATCCATATCTCCTAAGAGCTACCCAAGCAGCCGGTGGCAGTGTCTCCGTCGGGTGAGTTCCGCGGCGGCTACAACGTGACGCGCCGCGGGCGACAGTTCGAGACTTACCGCGGCATCCGCTACGCCGAGCCGCCTGTCGGAGAGCTACGGTTTCAGGTGAGCTTTAATAACAATAAATATATTGGGACATTAACACACAGCATCTAGTTCCATGGTAAGCTACTATGCTTTGTTATGGATACCAGATAGCTGATACACTCCACATATATAACTTTAAATACATACATATTATAAATATAAACATCCATGAGTGGAGTGCAAACATTCGTGCTCATCACATAAATGAATACCCCCAGCGGGACTCGAGTTCGCGACCGCTGGTACAGCAACCAAGCAAGCCAAACGTCTCATTGTCGTCGTTGGTGTTATACTCTAAAGGTCTTTCTAAATGTTGCACAAATAAAGTTCATCTTTACTTTAAAAATATTTATATATACCTATATTTAAAATCAATTGTGTCAAGTAGTAGAGAGGTAAAGATACAAGAGTAGGAATATTTTTTCGAAATTTATGGATCGACTGATATAATTTCAATGATCTATCCTGATTTTGTCTAAACTTTTTTTACTAAACTTATCCAACATTTTAATAGGAAAACTTCAAAAACCTTTTAGAAACCTCGAAAATTTACATATTAAGATTACGTGTTAATTGTTCGAAAAACGGCTGAGTAATTAATATATATGCGAAGCGTTAAACACACAATCTAACATAAAACTCAAATACGTAAATCTAAAAAAATTACGCGAATATTTGTCATTTTAAATAACATTATATTTTCGGTTGTTTTCGCGGTTTTCCATTAATCTGTTCCGTCATCATATTTGCTGTAAACAAAGCATACGAAAAATTATATGTCATATTGCTAGCCTCCAAAACTGATATTGGAGTACAAGTCCCCGGTGGACGCGCGCGAGGACGGGCCGGCGTGCCCACTGCCCGCGCCGCCCGGCTACCCTGTCGACGAGGACTGCCTCACCATCAATGTCTACACCCCGCTCAAAAAAGACAGGTATTGATATTCTACCAAAACAAATTAAACTGTAATTAATAATACTTAACAGTATTATATATACAATACATAACATAGATTTTTAGTATATATTAACAATAGCAACAATACGTTACGTTTACGTTTTATAGTGTAGTATAGATTTCTCAGAGATATTTTCCCGCAATAAAAAATATACGTTGACCCGGATAACCAGCTATCATTATACCAAATTTCATCAAAATCTGCCCAGTGGTGTTCTCGTGATGGGGTCACAGACAGACAGACAAAAATTGTAAAAACTATAGATTTGGCCTCTGTATCGATAATAATGACTATTTCAATAAGATTTTCCTAAAAATATTTAATGTTCAAATCCGACTCAGAATTTTATTATATGTATTAGCGGCTCACCCTCGCTTCGCTCGTGTTCGCCTTTAGAAAAGCACAAACAGATCTATCCCACGGGAACCGTTCATTTTTCCGGTATAAAAAGTAACCTGTTGTTTGACCGGCAATATAAGGTATCAGCATGCCAAATTTTTCTAAATTAGGTGCATAAGTGGTTGTGTACTAAGCTGTATAGGTTACTATAGTATTTTTTGAAAAGTATCTAAAATGTTGACCGGGGATATAAGGGACTACCATGCAAAATTTCATGTAAATCGGTCTAATAGTTTCGGAGATTAGCCCGTACAAACAGACAAAGAAACAAAAAAATTGAAAAAATCTGGATTTATTCTATTTCTCTTCTTACATCAACTGACCTGACCCTGACTCGGTTTTTAGTTTTTTTTTTCTATGTACAGACATTCGATCTCTACAGTTTTATTATATGTATAGATAGATTCTGATACATTATGATCTTGCAGAAGTAAGCCGCTGCCTGTGATATTCTTCATGCACCCGGGCGGCTTCTACTCGATGACGGGACGCAGCGACCTCGCGGGGCCGCACTACTTGCTCGACCGCGACCTCGTGCTCGTCACAATCAACTACCGACTTGGTTCACTCGGTAAGCATACTACTACAGTATAAAACTGGAAATACTTATCTAATAGGTAACAGAAATCACCCCAATTGTAAGGGTACTAAAAATACCAATTAAATATATATCAAGAAAAATCCTTTTTAATTTTTTTCAAAGGGTAAATTCTTATCATTATCAATGTTAAAATAATTAGCTTGCTTTGGTCCACTGCTGGGCAAAGGCCTCTCCTGTTACATTTCACTTTATGTATATCGTCGCTCCACTTAGCTACAGGGCATCGTACACTCCGTGTACCGAGCCGTCGTCTCAACTCTAGACGATCAATCGGTTATCGGTTCTGCATCGCTTCAAATATGACCAGCCTGTTATTTCAGCTCGTTAATTCTATGGAGATATGTATTCAGCCCTTTTTAATGTCCCACTGCTGGGCATGGGCCTGCCTTCAGTACGAGGGGGATCAGGCCCTAGTCCACCACGCTGGCCAAGTGCGGGTTGGCTTTGAGTTGGTTTTATAAATTCTAAATTAAATAGAACAATACAAAAACGTTGTAAATCACCAATTCGTGAGTAAGCGTGTAGGTTTACTTCCTCGTTATGACGTAATGGCTGAACTGCTATCTCCATAATGAACTCCTCTACTCAAAGATTTGAGTTAAGTTTATTATGTATATCGTTTTTATACAGGATATCCACATACAATATTTTAAGCGACGCATTAAGATTCAGTAAAGTGCTTAATGAATGTAGTTGTTTGATGACACGTTTGGCTCACTTTGTAGTGACCCCACTTGCTGTGCCAGCGGTCGCGGTTCGACTCCCGCTGGGGGCATTCATTTGTGTGATGACGAATGTTTGTGCTCCAGTCATGGGTGTTTATATTTATAATATGTATGTATTTAAAAGTTATATATGTGTAGTGTATCAACTATCTGGTATCCATAACACAGGCCTCGTAGCTTACCATAGAACTAGTTGGTGCTGTGTGTAATGTTTCAACATATTTATTTATTTATTTATTGCCAGGTTTCTTAAGTACGGGCGACGAGCTGGCGCCTGGCAACAACGGCTTCAAGGACCAGGTGGCGGCACTTAAGTGGGTGAAGCGCAACATCGCGGCGTTCGGCGGAGACCCGAACTGCGTCACCATCGCTGGCACTAGCGCCGGCTCTATTAGCGTCATGCTGCATATGATCTCACCCATGTCTAAAGGTAGTGTCTTCAATCCATACTAATATTATAAATGTGAAAGTGTGTTTGTGTGTTTGTTTGTCCTTCTTTCACGGCGAAACAGAGTGACATATGGGCGTGATTTTTTGTGTGGAGATAGTTGGAGGGCCGGAGAGTGACATAGGACGACTTTTTACCGCGGGAGTTTACCTAATTCCCACGGGAAAACATTTTATAATACAATCCAAAAAAATATTTATGATCAGAATTACTTAAAACTAGATATTAATGCTCTTCAATGAAAATAAAAATATGTTTTAGCATTTTTCGAAATTCATCCTGTAAGGGGGTAAAATAGTGGATAAAAGTTTGTATGAAACTACTTTTATTGAGACTTTTTCGTAGTTTTAGCGCGAGCGAAGCCGCGGGTACTGTTAGTTAAATTATAAAGTAATTTTTATTTGTAAGCTGTAACATTGTGAATCTTTATGGTACTTTTTTAATAATCTAAATGTTGTTTTGCATTTACATGTACTATTTATTGAATGTCGTTATCACCTATAATTGAGGTACTGCTCTATCAGCTCTATTTTCCATGTATGTTATAATGTGTTTAGTTTGTACTTCGTTGGTGGTCTTATAAATAAATAAAATAAAATGAAATTAAGGCGTGTCGGCTATTCTGACACGAAGTAGTCAATACAGGCGGAGTTGAGAGTGAGGGAATTGGTGGTGCGGAAACTTCACGTCTCTGAGAGCAATTAAAACTTTTGGTTCACATCTGATCTCATTTTGGCTTAGAATAAAAAATATTAAAGGTACAGACAGAGTCCATTTGTGTGCGTGTTCTCAATTGCGCACTAATGTCTCCCACGGAGTACCCACGAATGGGTAGACACATTGAGATTAATTGCTGCCTTGGCCGAATTTGGTTAGAATGACATTATTTTAAAAATAATAACATTTTAATTATTTTTTAATGAATACCAGCATTAATATGTTTTAAAGAAGTAGATAAGATATCAGTCGAGACGCAGTTTTTAACACTTTTATTCTTTTAAAATTTTAGGTCTTTTCCACCGTGGTATTTCGATGAGTGGTTCGCCCATTATGAGTACCCCGACCCCGGACAACTACTACCAGCGGGCTGTGAAGCAGGCAGAGCTGCTCAATTGTCCCACTACGAACTCTAAAGTTATCATTGACTGTTTGAAGACAAAACCTTGGAGGGAACTCGGAGATTCTCTACTTGGCTTTTATGTAAGCACATACTTTAGTCTGTAATAACTCCAAGTATTTATATTGAAACTATTTGAGATGGGCTTGTTCTTTATTTATAGCATCAGAATGCAAATAACTGCATATCTTACTATAATGTTAATAACTAAATGTATATGAAATATGTTGACACCATTAAAAATAACAAAAAAAATATCGCTATCATTTACATACTTCTTGTTATTCTTTTCTATTAAATATTTATTAACGTACATGAATTATTTGATTTCAGGAATTTGGATTTGATCCAGTTCTTATCTGGGGGCCAGTCATTGAAAAAGACTTCGGCCAAGAGAGGTTCTTGTCCATCGAGCCGGCTGACGCCATCAAACAGGGCAAAATGCACACGGTGCCGTACATCGTCAGTCAAACTCAAGATGAATTCTTTTGGATGGCTTTCAGTTTGTGTCACATTATTATACTTAATCTATACATATATTCATACTAATATTATAAATATGTAAGTGTGTTTGTTTGTCTATTTGTTTGTTTGATCTTCTTTCACGTCAAAACGGAGTGAAGGATTGGCGTGATTTTTTGTGTGGAGATAGTTCATAGTTGGAGGGCTGGAGAGTGACAAAGGCTACTTTTTAACGCTGGAGATAATCTCATTCCCACGGGAAAACACGTTATAATACAACCCAAAAAAAAATTATGATCATAATTAATTGAAACTTGGTGTTAATGCTCTTCAATATAATTAAATAAATACGTGCTTTAGCATTTTTCGAATTTCATCCCATAGAGGGTAAAATAGGGGTTGAAAGTTTGTATGAAACTTACTTTTTTTAGTTTTTTGTAGTTTTAGCGCGAGCGAAGTCGCGGGTTTTGCTAGTATCATATATAGAAATCAATTGCCGTTCGTTAGTCTCGCTAAAACTGAAAAACGGGTGAACTGATTTGAATAATTTTTTTTGTTGGGAGTAACTAGAGAGATGGTTTAGGTATAAAAAAAAGGGTAAAACCCAAATAAACAGCTGAAAAATCGAAAAGTTTAGAACTGTTTATTTTGTATCTGTGTATATAATATAATATAGTATGATAGGTATATAACATAGGATAATATAGTCTATCTATTACGTACTAACTGTCAAAACATACCTAGGGACGAACCCGAGCGAAGCGAGTGTGAGTCGCTTTTATAAATATAATATATCATACGGCTATCTTCAAACTTTTATGTATTAAAATGTCTACTTGATATTCCAATTTTTCTGTAAGAAGTTAATATTTGATTTGAGATATGTTGATGCTAATATGCAAAATATTTATTATTGTAAACCACAAATGTTTGACAACTTTTGGTTATTATTTAAACTCGCATACTAACTCTTATTAAAGTAAATTGAAATATTTTTGACTTGGTCCAAAAATATTTTTCAAATAATAAAAAAAATCATTAGAAACAAAAGTAAAAACTACTTGGGTTCTGAAAATATTAATTACAGGGTTATTCAATATTATCAGCATAGCTTAGTAACTCAAGAACCAAAGTCCACTTGTCATTGAATGGTTTCCATCGAGCATTATTGTCCATGATTGTCCAACACCGTTTTATGCTTCAATAGCTGTCCTAAGAAACCAGACGCTGCGGGACAAGATGAACGCGGAGTGGGAGTCGGTGGCGCCGATATCGTTCCTGCTGCCGCGGCGGCCCGCGCACGCCGCCGCCGCGCTGCGCCGCCAGTACCTGCGCGACCGGCCGCTGCGCGACGACGCGCAGAGCGCGACCGACCTCGGCCTCCTCTATCAAGACTCTATAGAGAGCTTCCCAGTCCACAGGTTAGCCGTTAGATTGTTAAAATTTACGAGACGTTTGGCCCAGATTGTGGTGACCCTACTCTCTGTGCCAGTCCAGCGGTCGGTTCGAGTCCCGCTGGGGGTATTCAATTATGGACGTGGGTGTTTATATTTATAATATGTATGTATTTCATCGTTATATATGTCATATGTCTGTTATTCATAACACAAGCCTCGTAGCTTACCATGGAACTAGATGCTGTTGTATTAATGTCCCAACATATTTATATATTCCATTGTTTGAGTAATCCTGATAAAATACACTGCCGTCATAAAAAACAAGGCCGCAACTTCGTTAAAGTTGATTTCGAGATATTTGAAGTTCTGTCTTAGTACTTAGTAGTAGTTTTGATGTAGACACGATGAAATGGGTTATGGTATCTCCGGATTGATAAGACTTAGAGTTTTATGAGTAAGACTTGATAAAGTAGTATTTATTTTTTCCGATTCTGAATCTGCATTTAAGTCATTTTTGACCAAATTATTAGTTAGAGCCTTCTTTATTATGATGGCAGTATACACCCATAGAATTGTGTTCATATCCGGCTCGAAGGGCTAATATTATCGATATATGCTTTTCTAAACTCCTGTTGTTCGATAATCCGGTTAATAATAAAAATGTTAACTGCAGAATGCACGTCCGGTAGTTGAGACTGTAGAAACTGCCAGATACAAATTACGAAAACATTTAATTTGTACTAGTTATGTATAAACTATATATATACTCTTGTAATTCACTATGTGTTTAATAATATTATGTAATATTTCCTTTTTAACCGACTCCCAAAAAGGAGGAGGTTCTCAATTCGTCGGAATCTTTTTTTATGTATGTTCACCGATTACTCGAAGACGCCTGAACCCATTTGGATTTTTTTGTTTCATATGGTTATACTTCCCAGGTGATCCGATATAAATTTTATCGAAATCGGTCGAGCGGTTTTTAAAAAATCAACAATATTTTTTTTAAATAAATTGTTTAATCGAATATGTTATTAAAAACTTTCTTCTTACAAATTACCTTCTTGTTACGTCTACACTAAAAATGGAAAAATAATAACTTTAAAATAAAACCGACTTCCAGGCACTAAAATGTAAAAAATAACTAAAAGGGGGGTTTTCCTTCTTCTTCGAACCGACTTCGAAAATATCAGATTAGGTATCTAAATTAAAACTCCCGTTTAGTTATTTTTTACATTTTAGTGCTTGGAAGTCGGTTTTTAACTTTTTTTATTCCATCAATCCTTAGCCCTATAATGAATATGAAACAAAATTTATAGTTTAATGCACATTCTGGTGGAAAAAGTTTACCTTACCTAAGTTGTCTATGAACTTTTCAGATTGGTCAACCTGATGTGTCGACACTCGCAGCACCCGGTGTGGTACTACGAGTTCGCGTACATCGGCAACCACAGCCACTACGAAGACCCAGTCACTAAGAAACCCGTTGGTATGTGATATCCACGGTGCTACACCTGTCGAAAGCCATTTATTTTATTTAAATATTCTAAAAGTAGAAGTAGAAAAAGTATCCTATATGTTGACCCGAAGAACTATCATCATACCAAATTTCATCAAAATATATCCAGTGGTTTTTCCATGAAGCGATCACAGACAGACAGACAAATATTTTAAAAACTATAGATTCGGCTTCTGTATCGATAATAATGACTATTTCAATAAGATTTTCCAAAATATATTTTATGTACTGATTCGACTCGGTTAGAATTTTATTGTATGTATACTGTATAGATAAAATAAAAGAGTAGTCTGGGAAGAGTGATGAGTAGACTTTAGAGCGCGGGCGCTAAATTGCTTGCACATTTGTGCTCGTCGCTTTTACAACTACCGTACCTTTTATACGATTAAATAAGGATACATTTAAAACAAAATATTAAGCAAACTACACAGCAAAAACGATAGGCTCACTACTACATGTCGGGGCGGTGTGTCCGTGACAGCTCACTGGCGAGTCATGTACGCGGCACGCGCTGCCTATTGACAAAACCGGGTTTTTTCCAGCTCGAGCTGTTGACTATATAGACCATTATCAAAAGAAAACTTAAACTGTTGTCTTTGTAAGAATATTTAGTTATGTGCCCAAAACCGAGGGAACTGCAAGCTTCATATGGACAAATAGGTATTTTTATTACTTTTCACTTACGACAATTGTTTAGTTGTTTAACTATGTAACAAGAGTTAAGTTACTAAAGATAGTTTAGTTATTCTAGTAAGCATATAGGATACTTTTTACTGGGAGAAAATATCTCATCTCTGAGGAATCTTTATTATTAAACGTTAAAATGTAACAAGGGACGAACCCGAGCGGAGCAAGGTGAATCGTAATTTATTTTTTTATTTAGAAAAAGCACACTAACAACATACATATTATTAAAACATTTATAAACATTTATGAGACAATAATAAATAATTAAGCAGATATGTATGTCTTTACAAGTGTACATAACAATCGTAATAATAAAATGATTGATCAATGAATTACAACGACAACGTGCAGGCGCGGCGCACCACGACGATCTGATCTACCTGTTCACGCTGAGCTACCGCTTCCCGGACATTGGCACCAGGGGCGCAGACTCCGACACTGTCGACGTCATGACCTCCATCTGGTACAACTTTGCCGAAAATGGGTGAGTTTTTTACAAGCAGTACAGTTAGAGTTTAGTATTGCTTCACTGTTTATTCTTTTCTCCTTTTAACTGACGTAAATAAATTTCACTTAAATATATTTTTTATACTTCACATCACCGATACGTTTTGTTATTTTATCGCTTTCTTTTGTCATAGTGATCCTAATAAAGGCGACGTGTCTGCACTGAGAGGCATTAAGTGGCCGCGTATCCTGCCCGATGACAGAAAATATTTGCGTATCGATAACACGCTTAGCGTGAAAAAGAACTTGAAAGAAGATAGAATGAAAATTTGGGAGGAACTTTACCCTTTGGAATATTAATTTTATATTAATATAATTCGTAATATTATAACGGACAGATTGTAAAATTACAATGTCAGATCTGCTTTATTTATTTATATGTATATTATAGCCTTTCCTTGGTTATTTCTTAATTAAATGTTTATATTATACACATGTAATTGTTTATATAATTTCTTTTTTTTTTGTTTTCTCTAACATTCCAGTTTTCCAGAGTAAAATAAAGCTTTGTCGTCGTAAACATTCTTCTAACAAACAAAAATAAAAATATTTACATATAAATAAACGAATCGACTTCTTGCTTTCTCAAAATATAACAATAGCAACTAAAGAATTGCCAGAGTTACAAAATGTTTTTTTGCCCATCATTAAAAATATTTATAAGATATATTTTAATAAAGTAAGAAGTTATAATTATATTAATGTTTTTCACAGTAAACATAATGTGTAAAATACTGTGCTTTTCCTTGTTGTTAGTCTTCCCTAATCGCCACTCTCTACGCCATTAGCCATAGACAGTGTGGCAAATCACTAGCTATGAAAGACGGGGAAGAACTTACCTACTGGCTACTACTTACTTTGAAGTTTGAACTTTCCAAGTTCTACAAGAATTTTGTTTATTAACGTTTAATATTATTGTGTATTATTACACAATAATATTAGTATACAAATTATTTGTACACAAGTAGTTAATTAACAGATTAACTGTCCGCAAAATAGACACAATAGTCAAACAGTCTAAATGTTCATATATGACTCATGGGACAGGAAAACGGTTAAAAAAGTATGCTAGACGGTAAAGCGACTGTGGCATAATCTCACATGATGTTGTGAAATATGAAAGAAAATAAACAGCTAACTTTATGCACTACTTTTCATTTATAGCACTAGGTCACAACTCACAACACAACTATAAACTTTATATACTGAACATTTTAATTATGGATTACAAATGTTGAAAATAATCTTCCTTCTATATATTTTAAAATAGCCAAACGATAGCGTGATTTAATTTACTCCAGCGCCATCTATTATAAAGAGCAAGAACCTCGAAAATCAAACGTTACATTTAAATAAAGAAAGCACTTTAACACATTACGATAATATTTCATAATAACTTCATTTTGAAAAATTGTGCCTCTTTGTCTTATACACTGAGAATAAAGGTTTTTAGATTTTCAAAACCTTGCCTTGAATAAGAGAATTCAAATCGGTATTAGGGATTATAGGATTAGCCGAGTCCTTTCAAATGAGTCCAAGCTCGATGTTTTTGTCTTTTTTTCTATACTGAGTTATATATTATACTATTCTTTATTGCACCTTAAAAAAATCAATACAGTAATTTAAAATCAGTTGTTATTTACTTTAATTAATTTTAATTATGTTTTCTAGTGAGGTTGTCTATAATGTAAATTTTTTCAAACAAAATACTAGGAATACAATATTTTAAAAAGTGTTTTTTGGAGGTTTTACTAAAATGGGTTTATTAATGATTTCGCTATTAAGGGCTCTGGGTGGCTCTTAATATGGTCGAAATCGAGAGTTATTATTTCTAACCAATGTTCAAATGTCTTCTCTACGTACCATACGCGCTCTCTAGTCTATACATAGCTTTTTTTAAACGTTGCGAAATGCGCATTTCACCTTCGTAATACAGACGCAAGGCGTAAACTAAGCGTTGTTTGGGATGAGGTGTCTGTTGAGCACAGCGACTTCCCTAAATACCTCGGCATCACTCTGGATAGGTTTTTCGTAAAAACTGCTAGAACATCAAGCAGAAGGTCCAGAGCCGAAATCAAATCCTGCGTCGGCTAGTCACATTCAAGTGGGGTGCCTCGCCTGAGGTTCTGCGAACTACTGACTTGGCCGTTTCCTTTGCTGCTGGTGCATATGTCTGCCCCGTGTGGTGCCGTTCTTCCCACGCAAAATTAGGCGATACAGCACTAAACTACTGTGTCGCATTATTACTGGCTGCCTGAAACCAACTCCGACACCAATGCTGTACCCACTGGCAGGAATTGCGCCTCCTAAAGTCCTTAGAACAGTCACGAGTCCCAACGAAAGGGCCGAAATGGAAGAAGACACGCGACTACCCATGCATGACAACATCCTGGTGCCACAAAGGCTAAAAAGCCGAAAAAGCTTAATGAAGTGTCACCACCTAGAGATGAATGACCACAGGCAAGATGCAGGATGTGGTAGGACAGTTATGGTCTAATTTTTAGTTGGCAGGAACTGTGGTAACTTAATATGGCATTGTTATTACATTTTCAAAAAATGGATAACGAAACATAATTTGATAAAGGTTTTTTAAGTAATATGCTAATGCTTCAATGGAAGTAATGAAACGGTGAAATAAATAATTTTTGTTGGGAAAGATATTTATCTATAAATATAAGATAAATCAATTTAATATTAGGAATCTTGCTAATAATGTCTCATTAACAAAAGTATTTAGATGAAGCCGGAGCTGTCCGTTGGTATTTCATATAATATAAATACATTGTTAATGATTAAAATCTGTATCTGAACTAACACAGATAAGAGGTCACATCAATTCGCAAGCAAAATTAAACGAAGCATACGTTTCTATATTATCGTAATATATGTATTTTAATTAATTCATATTGATATTGAAATCATAAGTGGTGAAGATGATACAAGTAAAAGTACTCCAAGTGCTTATACTAATTTGTGTTATATCAAAAGTTAAGGGCTTTAAAATAGGTCCTGTGAAATATTGGTATTCTTTGCAAAGTTGTATCGGAAATGATAATATTACATGTACTTTTGGTGAGGAATTAACTCATGGTTACAAGGTTATAATAACAAAACACCTACCCGCAGCAACAGAAATAAAGGTGAAATTGGATTCTGAAGGCAATATACAGTTTGTAAGTATTATAAACTAATACTAATTCTTAGACTAACGAATATTTGACATCTTAAATAAAACTTTTTTTCCGGACTTTTTCGCGGATTCATTTTCTTTTGATTTTTTCCCGACGTTACGAATGCTTTGCAGCAATCATGGTTACGGGAGAGACGAAACCAAAATCAAAACAAAATGAATCTGTGAAAAAACCCAAAAAGATAGTTTTATTTTTAATATTAAAAACTAGTCACAGTCAGTTTGTTCCTTCGTTTCGCCGAATGCTTCATCACGATGTGTTCCTAGGTGAATTTCAAGTCATAGTCTGTATACTGAATTTCATCCAAATTCGTAGCGTTCAGCATAAAGAAGAAACATAAATACATACGTACAAGCAAATATAAATTTTCGCATATTTCCAAAGACATGTGAAGTCCGCCAAACAACGAATGGTAAGCGTGGTAGACTAAGGTCTATTCCTCTTCTCATTGGAGGGAGGCCCGTGACGTTTAAAAGAGCTGAATATGTAGATAAATGAATCCAGTATTTTTATTTTATCGTATTCCCAGTCCCGGATCTTCAATTTTTTCGAGGCGGGGCAAACACTGAAAAATGCCGCCCTCGCCCGCCAAAATTTTTCCTTTATCATCATCGTCATTTCCGAAAAGAATGCCATAAGAACCTATCTAGCATTGCTCTTTCTGTGTTAAACCTATTTATCTATACTGATATTATAAAGAGGCAGAGTTTGTTTGTTAGTTTGAACGCGCTAATCTCAGAAACTACTAATCCAATTTGAAAAATTCTCTTTGCATTAGATAGCCCTTTCATTGAGGAAGTCTAATAGGCTATATATAATCATGCTACTACCCAATGGAGCGGAGCAGTAATCATAAATGTCAACAAATCGGGCAGATTTTCATATATATTTATGTAAAGGGAAGGGAAAGAAGAATATGTTTATTTTTATATTTTGAACATGGGCGAAGCCGCGGGTTTTGGTAGTTTACAAAAGTACGTACGTACATGGATGTGTAGGACATATTTATTATTTAGCATAGCACAGGATAGGGTCTGAAATAAAACATAAGATTAAAAATAAAAATCAATTTAGTATATTATTGTATTGCAAATTGAAATTATAATTTAACTCTTCGAGCCTTTTGTTCTGCAAACTAATCTACGGCACACACAACTTATAAAATTTAGTAATATTTAGCCAGCGGAAGGTTTCTAGGTTTTAATTTAATTTAATTCGATAAAACCAGTTATTTTATTTTCGCGTGGGAAACAAAGATTTTCTTGAAGTAAAAGGTATCCTAAATGATAATCGAGTAATAAGTTATCACTTCACCAAATTTCGTTGAAATCGGTTCATTACTTTTCGCGAGAAACGCGCACACAAAAACAGATCAACAGACATACAGGCAAGTAGACAAACAGACAATTTTTTTAATAACTATTGTTTTGGGGTCTATATTGTGTACATAATACGTGACAAACAAACAAAAACAAATCTATCCCACAGGAACCGTACATTTTTCCGGGATAAAAAATTAACCTATTTGTTATTCTGATGTATGAACTTATATTATTGAAAAGTTTCATTATAATCCAATCGGTAGTTTTTGTGTACTAAGCTGTATAAGTTACTATAGTTTTTTATCTAGCCCACGGGAACTCTTTAATATTCCGGGATAAAAAGACTTATGTTAAACGTTTACCTGGGACATAAGGTTAGCCCGTACAAATAGACAAACAGACATACAAGCAAACTACAATAAAACTATAGAGGTCGAATGCCTGTACATAGAAAAAAAATGCTAAAAACCGATTCAGGGGAGTATAAGAAGAGAAATAGAGCAAATCCAGATTTTTTCAATTTTTTTTCTGTCTGTCTGTCTGTCTGTTTGTTTTTCGGGCTAATCTCCGAATCTATTGGACCGATTTAAATAAAATTTTGCATGATGGTACCTTTTATCCCCGGTCAATATCTTAGATACTTTTCATCCCGGAAAATTAAAGAGGTCCCGTGGGATAGTTAAAAAAATATAGTAACTTATACAGCCTTGTACAAAAAACTACTAATTGAATTTTAATGAAACTTTAAAATAGAACTTGAACTACACTATCGGCGGAAATGGAAAATTTTATATATATTTTTATATTTGAGTTCAGAAGAATAAAACCAAAAAAATGATTTGTTTTGATTGACCACTATTTTTTTTATAAAAAAATAAGATGTTATTTAAAATATCTCGAAAACTATTGAGAAGTTATCAAGACAAATTATTTAGTATGTATGCGTTGGGAAAACAATATTGAACAAACTGAAGCAAACCGGAAGTTTCTAATACTAATAGATGCTGAGAAAAAAATTATTGAAGGCAGAAAAGTGCTGAAGCGAGCATTTTCGGTCGGGCGTGCTAAACAAAATGCTGTAGACTGCAACTCGGCTGGACTATCAGCGCGGTTGTAGACCTATGCCCACACGCCACGCGAAAAATTGAATTTATATAAAACTAGCATTGCCTGTGGCTCCGCCCGCGTTCAGATGACCAAAAACCAAATTTTTAGGTTTTACATAGTATTAGTGTATACTCTTACATTGCAGTTTTTGTATTTTTTCTCAGAAATGAGATATTTTACCGCGGTAAAAAGTATCCTATACATATACCCGGATAACCAGCACCCGGATCACCATACCAAATTTCATCAAAATCCCTCCAGTGGTTTTTCTGTGATGCGGCAACAGACATACAGACAGACAGACAAAAATTCTAAAATCTATAGATTCGGCTTCTGTATCGATAATAATGTTTATTTCAGTAAGATTTTCCAAAAGCTATTTAATGTACAGATTCGGCTTAGTTACATATACATATATTATATGTATAGGCTAGCAATAAACATGACCTATGGATTTAAATTATTTTTTTAATATAAAAATATTCATCCTTTCTTTATCTTCCAATGTGCCAAAGAATTATCTTTTCCCCTATACTTAATTTATAATGCATCCTTGCGAACTGGAGTTTTTCCGGCAAAATGGAAGGAGGCTAGAATAGTGCATGTGCTTAAAGGTGATAACCCCTCCGTAGTAGAAAACTATCGCCCGATTTCGATTTTATCAGCTATGTCAAAAGTCTTTGAGGGTTTGTGTACCAAATAATATTTGCTAAAGTTAAACCTAACATCATCGAATCTCAACATGGATTTATATCTGGCAGATCCACTAATACAAATCTCATCACTTATGTCAATGAAATCATAAAACTAGTAGATGAAGGTAATCAAATTGACGCCATTTATACTGACTTTTCAAAGGCTTTTGACAAAGTTAACCACACATTATTAATCAAACAACTGGAGTCTCTTGGTATAACTGGTAATTTGTTAAGTTGGTGTAAGTCTTATCTCCTTTTGAGATCATCCAGTGTCGTAATTGATGGACACCAATCTAATTTGTTTACTGCATATTCTGGAGTTCCTCAGGGATCTATTCTAGGTCCTGTCTTTTTTAACATTTTTATTAATAGCATTGCGTCCATATTTAAATATTCTAAAGTCTTTATGTATGCAGATGATCTTAAATTGATACGCAAGATTAAAACGTACTCAGACGTAATGTGTCTGCAGAAAGATTTGGACGAACTATGTAATTGGTGCAATAACAATAATATGTATTTGAATGCGAAAAAGTGCTATCATATAAATACTCACTTCGCACACACGAAAACTTCACACGAAAAAAACAAGGTAAAAAGCGAATATTATATATCTGGTGCTCCTATTTGTAAAGTTGACGTTATTCGTGATCTCGGTGTCTTTTTGGATTCCAAATTACAATTTGCTACTCACATTGAGCATATAGCGAGTGCTGCGCTCAAATCATTGGGGTTTGTTCTTAGAAATGCAAAAGAGTTTAAAAAAATCTCAACTCTTTAATTGCTTTGTGAGAAGTAAGTTGGAGTATTGTTCTGTAGACTGGTCACCTCATTACAGTGTTCATATAAACAGAATTGAGAAAATACTAAAAAGATTCGTAAAATTTATGACATACCACTTTAAAATACCTCAGTCATAATGTAGTTATGAAAACAAATTGCAATTTTTGGGTCTACTTTCGTTACAGTCGCGACGCTTACGTCGCCAGTACCTTAGTACTGGATATGACGTTTTTACAAAAACTGTTAAATAATGTAATTGACTGCCCGCCGTTGCTCGCTTTAATCGACTTTAACATACCCGTAAGGATTCCAAGGAAATATGCCCCTCTCTTTCGTACAAAGAGGCATAGGACCAACTTAGGAAAAAATACGCCTCTAAATAGATTAGCACGCACATACAATGATATATCGTTAAAAAAGGGAATTGACATCTTGCATGATAGCCCCGGTAGTTTTAAAAATAAAATTTTAAGTATACTTAATTGAATGGAATGTAATGAATTTTTCATACTCTTTCTTTATTCCTCAATTATATAAATCACATTTATTGTATCGCCCTATATGTAATATATTAAATTCACAATTTAATCTATAGTATATTTAATTTTTAATTAATTGTTCTATTTTATTTGGCACAAAAATGTATTAACTGTGTGTAATTGTATATATTTTTATTGTTCTTTAAGATGTTAATGTTGTACTAATTTAATAGCATGTTGTAATTATCTCTAATTAAAAGAGCAATCATCATGTTTCTATAGTAATGAAAAAATTATATGTAATTTATTATTGTAACTTTTGTTGGTAATTCTAAATAAATAAATAAATAAAAATAAATAAAAAAATATAAAAGTTAGACATATACTGTGGCTGGGTTTTTTGTAGGCATTATTAAGCTCTACAACTTTTCTCTAGAACATAATCATATATCTCTCATCTTTAAGGCAGCGTTCGTAAGAAACATTTTCGTTCGACCGTTTTTTCTTCGACTTACTTTGCAAATCCGACTACCACGAAAAAGCCTTTTCATTCTTCGGGTTAATATATAGCCTATGACACTCAGAAAGAACGTGGCTTTCTATTAATAAAATAACTTTGAAAATCGAATCAGTAGATCCAGAGATTACCCCCTAGAACATCACAAACTCACAAAATCACAATATCACAAACTTTACCTCTTTATATATTATGTATAGATATAGATAAATAAGTTCTTTTTGGCTCCACGAAAAATTATTATTATTGTACTTAAAGTACTGGACGTCTCAGTGGTCAAAGTTGCGTTAATGATGAGTTGTGTATTCGTCTATCAAGTATGAATTTGCCGCCCCCTGAAGTTGCCACCCGGGGCATGAGTCCCGGCTTGCCTCCCCCCCCCCCTAGATCCGGGCCTGATCGTATTGACTTGCAATAAAAACTTTTTAACAAAAAAATAAAAACCGACTTCAAACAAAAGCACTAAAAAGTAAAAAATAACTGATTGGTAGTTTTCATTTACTATACATACCTAATCAAATATTTTCGAAGTCGGTGTGCTTTGCTTTGTATGGGCTGGCACCGATTTCGAAAATATTTGATTAGGTATGTATTTAATAGGTAGGCTTTAATTACTTAGCCAAAGCACACCGACTTCGAAAACATTTGATTAGGTATGTATAGTAAATGAAAACTACCAATCAGTTATTTTTTACTTTTTAGTGCTTTTGTTTGAAGTCGGTTTTTATTTTTTTGTTAAAAAGTTTTTATTTTTCCCTTTTTAGTGTAGACAGTAGTAGAAAAGTAAGGATTCTAACGTGTTAGGCTTGTCAAATCAAACAAAATAAGCCCAAACTCAAAGTATCTACTATTAGCCGTTGAAGAGTTCCACCTATCCACCTTCTGGCCTTGCCATCAGATCAGGTCAACAACACCGAACCACTGTACTATCAACGGAAATAGAAATACTTGCAAAGTTTCAAGTCAATATGGCAATTAGAAGTAGGTTAAATTCATCATTAATAGTTTTTCCACCCTTAGGGGTGGTATTTTTTTTTGAAATTTAAATGGGACCAATCTGGAAGTATACCCTTTCAAACGACACAAAAATTGTCCAAATCGGTTAATAAATGACGGAGTTCTGAGGTAACAAACATAAAAAAAAAACATACAGTCGAATTGAGAACCTCCTCCTTTTTGAAGTCGGTTGACAAGTATATGTATTATCGATGACAGTACGATTAATTTGCGATCTAGAGATACCTTATATAGGATAGTGGAACTCTTCAATGACTACTATTAAAACCTTCAAATTTGAACTTATTGGATTTGTTTGATTGCGTGCAATACGTAAGACTGCAAATCTGATTTGTGTCATTGACAAAGTTATTTTTAGTAAAATCTAAAGAAAGTGTTATAGGACTTTTCCAAAGATATAAAAATATTTTTTTATATTCCCATTTATGTTTATTACCTCACTAAAATGGTAATGGTACCTGTAATCCAATCTTGCAAGTTAAATTTGATCCACTTCCCAGTGTCCGATTGAGCTGAAATTTGCCACACATTTTTGGTTCTCGTGACAATGTACGATTACCTAAATATCGCCATCTGTAATCCAATAGGAGGACGTTACAAAATGGCGATTTATCATTTCCATAGTGACCCTTATGGACAGGGATATCAAATGAAAGGAAAATAATAATATTGAAAAAACTGTCCAAATATGATTTGAGTCCCGTTTATGTGTTTTGTCGTTTATGTACATGTTAATTTCATTTTCTAGGGTGGTGAGTATTCACCGTTCGACTCTGCTTCTTACGGTACATTTAAGGCAAGGTTTACTTCGGAAATAGATCCTATCACCAATATTTTTTCTTTCGTACTGCTTAATGATGTAGATAAATTTATTTTCACCATTAAAGGAAAGCAATACCCATATCAGCCACCATATATACTAAGCCTTAAAATTGATGGCGTGGAAAATTGTAAAAATCCTGATTTAGTGAGTATAACATTTATATCTCATTCATTAAATTTGAAAATTAAAATCAACTTCACTCAATAAGGCTTACACAAGCACTTTTGAATCGTCAATTAATTCAAAGATAGTAAGTGAAGTTGGTCCATGAAGAAGCTAACACCAATTTGGAAAAATTCTGCCGAAAGGAACCGCTGGGAAACTCATCAGTTGCTCTTTTAAATTATTTATTTTTAACATTATCTTCTTTCGAGATAGATAGATTTCTTTCACAATATACAATCTTCCTGAGACTAATCAAATAAACGGGAGATAAGACATTTTATATTGATTTTCCTCATTGTCATTGTGGAGAGTCTCCAAAGCACAAGATCTGCTATTAATATTGTTTTTTTTTAAATATTTCAGACCTACTTTCATCGATATGCACCTTATACCGGGCGAGCACCATTTTGGGCTGCAGCACCTGATAAATTTTGTGGCAGACGACGAATTAGTGCACAATCTATTCCGCTAATAAGGAGTGGTGCTGAAGGTAGAGCTGGTGACTGGCCGTGGCATACAGCAATATATAGATTCAATAATGGCATTTTACAATATAATTGCGGAGGAACACTAATATCGTTTTTTTTTAGTTTTAACAGGTAACAAGTCTTGAGAAATGTATGTTAAAACATAAATATAATTTACGCTTGCTTGTGTAAGCTATACTTGGGAAAAGTTTACTAATTATGTCAAAGTATGTATATCGAAGTTCTAAGCAACTTATGTATTTATATTATAAATAGACTATATCGTGTTATTTATGTTAATACATGGCATCCAGCCTTCGATTAACAATACTACTAGATATCGTATCGGCGTAAGAAATCCGTCTCGATAAATATCAGCTCATTTGAAAAGTGAGCGTATATTTCGATTAGTTCAATAGAAACACTGCCAACGTAAGCGCGTTCACAAGGCCGCAATGTGTATTTAAAAGTTGCAAAAATAATGCGCGAAGAAGAAATTTTTCGGACAGAATGTCTTATTTTCGGTAAGTACATGTAGATTAAGTTAATATTTTAAGATTTAACCTACGAAATAATATAAATATGAAATTTTGAACAATTTTAAATCCGCTAAGAAGCAAATAGAAACAAAACATAACGATTTAGCTCACAAAGCAACAACAGGAAAAAGTGCTTTTGGTGGTTGTTGCGTGACGATAAATCACAATAAAAGAATATGTTACGTCACTGATGAAATTGTAATAATAAAGTCGACTCACACGTAAAAACAGTACAGAAGGAACGTTTAGGGAAATACACTATGACACAAAGAGTTACAGTAAAAACATATAAAGTCCACATACAATATCTCACGAAAACGATTAAATTATATAAAGACAAGTAATTAGCATCGAACGGCAAAGCATCGACTGCTTGTTAAGAAAAATGTTATTAGTGGTCGGTAGAAGTAAAACAAATTCCGATCCACTATATACTACCGGTTTCGCGCGGCTGTGCTTGTCGATTTAATGTATATGAATAAATATTATTAAATAAATATAAATAATTATATAAACGTGTTGTATGTGTGTATGTAGGTGAGTAGATAATATAAATACGTAAATTAAATATTTAATAAAATATAAATATTATGAAATGAAAGTTTAATATATAAATATGATAAATTAAATATATTATCTTATAAGTCACCTACATCACTCCCCTCCAGAGGCCGTGTCTACGGACGATAAAAATCTGGGAAGTGTACTCTGCGTCCCGAACGTGTCGTCTTTACGGGACATTCCTTAGCAGGAGAAATATTGTCCTGTCGGGATGAGGATGCTTCCGAGGACAGTATATAGGCCGGTTTCAGACGGTCTATGGATACTGTCTCGTCTTTATTTCCCACACGTATGGTAAAGGTTTTTGCACCTCTCTTGAGCACTTCGTATGGCCCAGTGTAAGCGGGCTGAAATGAGCCACGTAGCACTTCATCTCTGAGGAATACGTGACTACAGTGGGCTAAGTCTTTAAATACGAAGGCTCTGCGAGATTTTGAGTGGTGCTGGGGGGGAACTGGACGTATGCTGTCGGCAAATAACTTCATACGAGCTGAGAAATCGGTGATGTCAGTGGTGTTTTGAGCGATGTCGTGGCCTAAAAATTCACCAGGTAGGCGCAGTGGCTCACCATACACCAACTCAGCCGATGAAGCCTGGAGGTCTTCTTTGAAGGCACTCCTGATGCCGAGAAGCACGAGTGGTAGTGTCTCGGTCCAGTTCGCGTCAACGTGACAGGTAATTGCTGCCTTCAACTGCCTGTGGAATCGCTCAACCAAACCGTTGCACTGTGGGTGGTAAGCTGTCGTCCTACGGTGATCGAAACCGATAGATTTGGACAGCTGTTGAAATAAGGCCGATTGAAATTGCCTGCCTCGATCGGTTACGATCTCGGTAGGACAACCATATCGGGCCACCCAACAGGAAATGAACGCTTTGGCCACTGTCTCGGCGGTGATGTCGGTAATCGGCACAGCTTCCGGCCATCGCGTAAAGCGATCGACGGCTGTGAGACAATACCGATAATCACCAGCAGGCGGTAGCGGGCCGATCAGGTCTATATGGACGTGTTTGAAACGCGCTGAAGGTAAATCGTGCGTACCTAAAGGTGAGGCAACGTGTCTAGTTACCTTCGAGCGCTGGCAAGACAAACACGCCTTAGCCCATTCACGGCAGTTTTTCCGCATCAGTGGCCAGACAAAGCGTTGGGAAACGAGTTTGGCTGTGGCATTGGCGCCAGGATGGCTGAGTGAGTGAAGACAGTTAAATACCTGCTGACGCAGTTGTTGGGGAACGAAAGGTCTGGGTGTCGGTGTACTGACGTCGCAGTACAAGACAGTACGACTCCCAGGTATGGTCGTTCTAGTGAGGCGAAGAGAAGAATCGCCTTGGAGATGTTCTGCCAGCTCTGGATCTGTGGCGTGGAGCTTGGCCATCACTTCAAGGTCGACTGGCATCTGCAGTTCATCAACGCGCGACAAAGTGTCGGCGACCAGATTGTCTTTGCCGGCAATATGGACGATGTCGGTGGTGAACTGCGAGATAAAGTCGAGGTGTCTATACTGACGTGGCGAACAGTTACTTTTCCGTTCATGGAACGCGTAACATATTGGCCTATGGTCAGTATAGACTGTGAAATGAGTGGCTTCTAGCATGTGCCGAAAATATTTTATGCTCTCATAAATAGCAAGGAGCTCTCTGTCGTACGGAGAATATTTCACCTGCGATGGGCTCAACTTGCGAGAGAAAAATGCTAACGGCTGCCAGGCTCCATCCTTCAGCTGCTGCAAGACTGCACCTATCGCCGTATCAGAGGCGTCAGTGACCAGTCCTAGCTTAGCCTGTGAGTCTGGATGGGCTAAGAGCGCAGCATCGCAAAGACTCTTCTTGCAAGCCTCAAATGCACGCAGTGAATCCCCCTCTATGACGACTGGATGGGAAGCTTTAACCGATCCGGTCAGCAAGGCATTTAATGGCGCTTGAATTTGAGCGGCGTTAGGCAAAAATCGCCTGTAAAAATTCACCATCCCCAAAAATCGTCGGAGTTCTCGGACGGTTTTTGGAGGTGGGAACTGTGATATGGCCTGTACCTTGCTGTCCAGAGGTTTAGTGCCCTTTTCAGAGATTTGATACCCTAGAAACGTTACTTCAGACGCGCCGAAAACACATTTGGCGGTGTTGACAAGTACGCCATAATTGCGCATACGCTCGAAAAGTTGACGTAGGTGGTCTTCGTGCTCGCGTGCAGTTTTACTAAATATTAAGAAATCGTCTAGGTACGGGTAACAAAAATCGAGTCCGCGAGTTAACTCGTCTACAAATCTCTGAAAAGTTTGACCGGCGTTCCTAAGTCCAAATGTCATAAAGGGAAACTCATATAAACCGAAAGGTGTGGTAATGGCGGTCTTGGGAATATCATCCTCTGCGACAGGGATTTGGTTATAGGCCTTAACCAAATCTATGACTGAGAATACAGTACAACCAGATAAATGATGTGAAAAATCGTGAATATGTCGAATTGGGTACTGGTCGGGTATTGTTCGCGCGTTAAGTTGGCGATAATCGCCGTAAGGGCGCCAGCCGTTGTCTTTTTTAGAGACTAGGTGGAGAGGTGATGCCCACGGACTGTCAGACGGGCGTGCGGTCCCATTCGCTAACATGACATCGAATTCATCTTTTGCAATTTTTAATTTGTCGGGGGCGAGGCGTCTAGGGGTGCATGATACAGGTGGACCTGGTGTAGTACGTATGTGGTGTGTAGTGTGATGCTTTGCGATTCCCGGAGTACCAGCAGGGCGTGTTATTTCCGGAAACTCGGCTAAAATTTTATGATAAACACTATCACCACCCGTTGTTACCTTAACACTAGATACATTATTACTTATATCTAAACATGCTACAGTGCTGACATTAGTTAGGCTATCAATGAGTTTTTGTTGGCTGACGTCGACGATGAGGCGATAAGTTTGCCACGGAAAGTTCCGACGTAAGCCTAAATTAAGATTGAGCTGTATGTAGCCGTACGTATCAATAGCAGAACCATTGGCAGCACTGAGCTGATATGAGGTTTTACACCTGCGCTCACAAAGCGCGGAAAGTGGGTATACACAAATATCACTACCAGTGTCTATTAAATATGCTATATCGGTGCTGCCGTCCTTAATGAATAGACGACCCGTGCTGGAACTGTTACAGTTGTTGGTCGTCATTACCAACTGCTCTGAGCGTTTACGGGTTATACGGGATGTTGATCGCCCACGTCGTCTTTCATCTTTGGGATGTTCAGTCGGTCGCGAACGGCGTTGAGACTGCATAGTCAAAGCACTCACCTGCTTTGTCAGCTCTGATACCTGACGTGCCAGCTGATCAATAGGTGACACTGCTGCTGGTGATGTTGTCGCGGCCGCTTCAACGTGGTACGTTGGCGCCGCGATGTCGTGGACACGGTCGGCCAGGTCGGCGAGTGCGTCTAGGGGTAGCGTCGCCTGCGATGCAAGAATCGACTGCATGGATATAGGCAGTCGGCTGGTCCAAATGGTTCTCACAAAATCCTCGGGTATCTCGGGTCCGGCAAGGTGTTGTAGGTGGCGCAGGAACTGTGATGGTTTACGAGTGTCGAGTTGCTCGTGCATCAACAGCTGCTTAACCTTATTGTCACGGGATGCTGATAGTCGCCTGATAAGCTCGTCCTTTAAACGTTGGTAGTCTGGGGGTCCGGTGAGAATGTCCTCAACCTCGGCAGCGTATTGTCTGTCGAGTGTAGTCAAAATGTGGTAAAATTTTGTTGTGTCATCGGTCACACGCATAATTGCAAATTGTCCTTCAACCTGCGCGAACCATATCGCTGGTTTTTCAGGCCAAAACGGTGGTATCCTGATCTGGGGAGGTATCTGCGGCGGTGAAGCACATTTAATGGGCGTCGCCATCTTGGCGCGCGGTCGACGTTGACGCAAAGTAATATGACTCTGCGATTTTTCCGCCTCCGATCCGCTCGATCCCTGACTTGCTGAGTGCATGGATATTATTTTCCCTGGTGTTCTGTGCGGGGTCACCAGTTTGGTGGTTGTTGCGTGACGATAAATCACAATAAAAGAATATGTTACGTCACTGATGAAATTGTAATAATAAAGTCAACTCACACGTAAAAACAGTACAGAAGGAACGTTTAGGGAAATACACTATGACACAAAGAGTTACAGTAAAAACATATAAAGTCCACATACAATATCTCACGAAAACGATTAAATTATATAAAGACAAGTAATTAGCATCGAACGGCAAAGCATCGACTGCTTGTTAAGAAAAATGTTATTAGTGGTCGGTAGAAGTAAAACAAATTCCGATCCACTATATACTACCGGTTTCGCGCGGCTGTGCTTGTCGATTTAATGTATATGAATAAATATTATTAAATAAATATAAATAATTATATAAACGTGTTGTATGTGTGTATGTAGGTGAGTAGATAATATAAATACGTAAATTAAATATTTAATAAAATATAAATATTATGAAATGAAAGTTTAATATATAAATATGATAAATTAAATATATTATGTTATAAGTCACCTACAGTGCTTTACGTTTTTTAAATATAAGGTTGATTTTACAATAAAGATTATAAAACTTACGAAATGATCGTAAGTGTATGATGATAATTTGAAGATTTGTGACTTTATTAAAAGGTGCTATGGTGTTGATTAGGTTAAAAATAAAACTATTATAAGACTTTGTCTTGGTTCGTTAGTATACAAATGTAGCTGTATAAGTACAAGTTCGCGCGGAGAGAATTTTGCTTTGATCTTATATGTGACACGTTATCTAGTTGTATTGTTGATCGAAGCATCCAGCTATCCATTAATAATTTTAACGTGATTGGGCTACAAATTCTTAAATTAAACGATTTTTGACATGATATTTTTTATGTTCTTTACAGCTGCACATTGCGCTACTATTCGTGGTGTGGCAATCAACCCAGAAATGCTTGGAGTGGCTTTGGGAAAACATAAAGTTTTTGGAAATGAAATAACTACTCAGGATAGAGAGGTTTTAAAATTTTTACTTTTTGAGCATACAGGAAAAATAAAGATCAAGTGTCTAGCCATTACAAATACTTTTTTCTTTTTTAAATAGTAAGCTTTTTAAAGAAACTTTTTCTTCTTAAGTAGTATAAGTAGATTTTTGTGCAGTAACTCCACTATAGCAAAACATGTTCCAATTATATATTTTATAATTATTTTCAGGTGCACAAAGTGATTATTCATGAAGACTATGCTTACAAAACTTTAAATAATGATATTGCTCTGTTAAAATTAAGCTCAGAAGCTGTTTTCAACAATTACGTTCAACCAGCCTGTCTTTGGCTAGATGATATATATGATCAACTGCCCTCCTATGAAGTGCATGGGACTGTAAGGATTTTATGTATTTACCATTACTAACACTTCTTTTGTGTAGAGATAGAAAGTTTAATATATATACTATTTGTTACAAGATAAGCTGGAGGATTCGACAAGAAAACTATTTCGATTGAACGCTTTCAGAAAACTTAAAAATACTTATATGAGAACTAGCGACTCAGTCTCCCTTCATTCTGCGTCCCTAGGGATGAATGGTTTACGAAAGTATACAGTATAAGCTTATAAAGATTTTCTTGGCTATCAACTTTTGGAGGCATACTTAGAACTACTCACTAGTTTCATCACAATCGGATGAATGCTTTAGGAAGTCATAGAGTAGAAACGTACTAATAAACATTAGTTTTTATTTATATTGATTTAATACTTTCTTAGATTTACGCGAATATTTGATTTTATTTAAAATTATATTGATTTATATTAATTCACTATTAAATAGTCCTTGTATCAAAATACGTATTTTAAACAAATTATAGTAGTTTAGAACACAAAAAATCACCAAGTGCTTGTCTCAGTACTCCACGCCAAACATAATTATAAGCCAGTAAATGATAAAATTTCAGGTAGTAGGATGGGGAATTGATCAGTTACAAAAATTGGCAAAGAATCTTCGAACAGCAACAATGCCGATAGTTGCAGACGTAACGTGTATGCGATATGAACCTGTTTTCTATACAAAGATGTTAAACGGAAAAACGTTTTGCGCTGGCCACAATAATGGTGAGATCAGTTGTTAATCTTTTTATTGATTAAAAATAAGCTAGTGGATCGAGATCCACTGTCTGTCTGTCTGTCCGTCCGTCCGTCCGTCTGTCTGTCTGTCTGTCTGAACTATCACAGAACAGAAAATCATCACAGAAAAACTACTAAACGGATTTTAATGAAATTTGGATGGTCATAGCTGATTATCCGGGTCAACATATAGGATACATTTTACCGCAGAAAAATATCTCATTTCTGAGAAAAAATACAAAAACTGGTTAGGATAAAAAAACAATGATACTGTATACATTTTAGCAAGTTAACTTACTAAATATGACAAAAATTATTAAAAATAGCTAATCTTGAAAAAGTATATCAATAGCACTACCTATTTTATTCATTATAAAAGTTATTTTAATGAATATTTATTTTTGTATTATTTAGATATTTGTCAATAGATGTCGCCATGTGTCTTTATAATACGTAGTTTTAATTCCAAATAAAAACTTTTTAACAAAAAAATAAAAACCGACTTCAAACAAAAGCACTAAAAAGTAAAAAATAACTGATTGGTAGTTTTCATTTACTATACATACCTAATCAAATATTTTCGAAGTCGGTGTGCTTTGCTTTATATGGGCTGGCACCGATTTCGAAAATATTTGATTAGGTATGTATTTAATAGGTAGGCTTTAATTACTTAGCCAAAGCACACCGACTTCGAAAATATTTGATTAGGTATGTATAGTAAATGAAAACTACCAATCAGTTATTTTTTACTTTTTAGTGCTTTTGTTTGAAGTCGGTTTTTATTTTTTTGTTAAAAAGTTTTTATTTTTCCCTTTTTAGTGTAGACAGTAGTAGCAAAGTAAGAATTCTAACGTGTTAGGCTTGTCAAATCAAACAAAATAAGCCCAAACTCAAAGTATCTACTATTAGCCGTTGAAGAGTTCCACCTATCCACCTTCTGGCCTTACTATCAGATCAGGTCAACAATACCGAACCACTGTACTATCAACGGAAATAGAAACACTTGCAAAGTTTCAAGTCAATATGACAATTAGAAGTAGGTTAAATTCATCATTAGCTATTTTTCCACCCTTAGGGGTGGTATTTTTTTTTGAAATTTAAATGGGACCAATCTGGAAGTATACTCTTTCAAACGACACAAAAATTGTCCAAATCGGTTAATAAATGACGGAGTTCTGAGGTAACAAACATAAAAAAAAAAAAAAAAAACATACAGTCGAATTGAGAACCTCCTCCTTTTTGAAGTCGGTTGAAAATTAAATGTACAAATTAGACGTTTCTATGATTTATTAGAATTACTACTAAATTACCCGCGGCCTCTCCCGTGTTCAAATTATCAAAAAGCAATATTTTTGGCTTTATAAATTAGTTACATCTACAGTTACATTAAAATTTAACTAAACCGTATCTGTGCTTTAATATTTTTTGAAAAATCTTATTGAAATACACATTATTATCGCTAACAGAGGCCGAATCCGGGTCAACTTATATACTAATAAGAGTATACTAATACGTAAAACCTAAGAATTTGGTTTTGGTCATATGAACGCGGGCGGAACCGCGGTCAATGCTAGTATATAATATAAATGTTCGTTTGTTTTTTTTAAAGAGAAAAGGAGGAGGAGAGGAGATAAGTGGAGAGGGGATGAGAGGAGAGGAGAAGAGAAGACAGGCGAAAAAGAACTGCGAAAGACAGGCCAAATCTCAACAACAAGCTCCTCTCTTCTCGCTCCTCTCCGCTCCGCTCGTAATAAGTTATCAGTACACAAAATTTAGATAAAATCGGTTCAGTACTTTTTTCGTGAAACGCGCACACCCAAACAGACATACAGACAAACAAAATTTTTTTCATAATCATTGTTTTGGGGTCTGTAGGACACAATACCTTACAGTCATTGTTTTGAAAAAATATTTCACGTATAATTTACTTACGCTTACTTACTGTTTTATTATATGTATAAATATTAGTTATATAGTATTAGTTTAAATACATATTTATTTATTCACAAAGAATCACACTTCGGTTCAAAAACAAAATCATGCTCCAAAACATTTATACACCGTTATTATTGCGCTCACGCCCTCTCCTCGCGTAAACTCAGCGTCACAAAGGTACAACTTCTGAATAACCCATCAGTGATATGCACCTCCAGTATTTTTTTAAATGTAGTCCGAAGTAATATCTCTAGGGCTTTTTTTTATTTTTTCGATATCTCATTTCATTTCGAGATATGTTTTTTTTTCTGACCAAAAACGAGCGAAAAGCGACCATTCTTTTTTCGATTTTAAAAAAAGCCCTTAAGCCCTCATTCAGACGCATCTTTTAACAGCCCAATCAACCACGTAGTCCTAAAATTCACGACACCAGGGCGATGTCGCACTTCCGTTGTAAATCGGGCCTATAATGAAGCAACAAAAAAAAACATTTTCTATGTTAAAACATTTTTACAAACAAGTCTTTATTAAAATGCTTTAAAAAGAAGAAAACAAAGTTTAAATTAAATCAAACCCATCAATTTATTACATTACACAATTTATGATACGATATACGCTTGTCGCGAGATTTACCTATTTTATAAAAACTTCTTGTTGAAGCATTAATTTTTGCATTGAGGGTCTTTATTACCCTATAGCAATTCAGCTTAGCGTGAAGCCAAAAAACAGACTGGGTTGGGCCCACCTCGGTGGTAGGTGTACTATGTGGGTTGCACCTGGCACTTCTCTGATAGCAGAGTGGACTGTGGGGCAACCCCATGATTGTTGTAGACTGCCTCGGCGAGCAGTCGTTCAAGCTTACTGCTTTACGCCTGGTAGTAACCCGAGTAGTACTGACTTTTGTGGCTGGCGAGTCCTGCATAAACACCTCCTATGTGTACAAGTGATAGGCGTAAATGCATTTCCCAACGTTTAATAAAAGTTTTAGGCCAATATTAAAAAATCGCCTAGTTACCTTAAATCAGCAAACGTCAAAATGTACTGTACTGTGTATTAAATTATGTTCTATTATAGGCACGAGCGCTTGCAATGGAGATAGCGGAGGAGGTTTTGTTGTATTTGTGATGGATATTACAACGTATAACTCTACTGTTTCTTTAAAAGATGTACCTGGCGCTTGGTATGTTAAAGGCATCGTTTCCAGCACTTTGGCTCGCAAAGATTCTTATATTTGTGACCCTAATGCCTATACAGTGTTTACAGATGTCGCCATGTATAGAGACTGGATATTAAACTATATGACAACATAATTTTTTGTTTTAATCACTTATTAGCCATATTATTTAATATTCAACTAAAAAACCTATTAAAACTATAAAAGTTGTTTGGTGCCAGTTTGTATTTTTGAAAATAATTGTATAGTTTTGTAGGTACGTGCAGTCTCTCCAGTGACCATGATTGCTGTAAAGCATTCGAAACGACGGGAATCAAAAATCAAAATAAATCTGAGAAATAATCGGAAAAATATAAATTTTATTTAAAATGTCAAATACTAGCGTAAATCTAACAAAATATTTTATAAAATACTAAAATATATTTAATCATTAATAAAAGAAACTCTTGTAGAACTTGGAAAGTTCAAATTTCAAAGTAGTACCTAGCCAGTAGGTAAGTATTTCCCCGTCCTTCATAGTTCGTGCTAGTGATGTGCCATACTGTCTATGGCTAATGGTGTAGAGAGTGAGTGAAAGAGAGTGAAGTGCACAGTATTACATTATGTTTACTGTGAAAAACATTGAAATAATTAATAATCACTTTTTTATAATATATGTTATAACTATTTTTAATGATGGGCAAATAAACATATAACTCTGGCAAACCTTTACTTGCTATTATTATATTTGGAGAAGGCAAGATGTCCATTCGTTTATTAATATGTAAATCTTTTTATATTTGTTTGTTAGAAAAATGTTTACGACGACAAAGCTTTATTTACTCATTCTATTCTAGATAGTGGTAATATAGAAAACTGGGAAAATGGAGCAAAAAAAAAGAAATTTTTGAATCTTAGTGCTACATGTGTATAATGTAAACATTTAATGAAGAAATAATCAAGGTAAGGCTATAATATACATATAAATAAATATAGCAGATATGACATTGTAATTTTACAATCTGTCCGTTATAACATTACGACTTATATTAATATAAAGTTAATATTCCAAAGGGTAAAGTTCTTCCCAAATTTTAATTCTATCTTCTTTCAAGTTCTTTTTCACGCTAAGCTTGTTGTCGATACGCAAATATTTTCTGTCATCCGGCAGAATACGCGGCCACTTAATGCCCTTCAGTGCTGATACGTCGCCCTTATTAGGATCACTATGACAACACAAAACAATTTAAATAACAAAACGTATCGGTGATGTGAAGTATAAAAAATATATTTAATTGAAATTTATTTACGTCGGTTAAAATGAGGAAAGAATAAACAGTGAAACAAGACTAAACTCTAACTGTAAAAAAACTCACCCATTTTTGGCAAAGTTGTACCAGATGGAGGTCATGACGTCGACAGTGTCGGAGTCTGCGCCCCTGGTGCCAATGTCCGGGAAGCGGTAGCTCAGCGTGAACAGGTAGATCAGATCGTCGTGGTGCGCCGCGCCTACACGTTGTCGTTGTAATCATTAATAATCAATCAGTTTATTATTACGATTCACACTCGCTCCGTCCGGGTTCGCCCCTCCTTACGTTTTAACGTTTAGTAATAGATTTCTCATAGATAAGATATTTCCCGCAGTAAAAAGTATCCCGTATGTTGACCAGGATAACCAGCTATCATCATATCAAATTTCATCCAAATGTGTCCAGTGGTTTTTCCGTGATGGGGTCACAGACAGATAGACAGATAGACAAAACTTCTAAAAACTATCCATAGATTCGGCCTTTGTATCGATAATAATTACTTACTATTTCAATAAGATTTTCCAAAAAATATTTCATGTACTGAACCGACTCGGTTAGAATTTTATTATATGTATAGATCAAATAAAGGAGTAGTCTGTAAAGAGTGATGACTAGACTTTAGAGCGCTCAATTGCTTGGACAGTTTGTGCTCGTCGCTGTTACAACTACCGTACCTTTTATACTATTGAATAAGGATACAATTAAAACAAAATGTTAAACAAATTACACAGCAAACGATAGGTACACTAATAACTACTACATCTCGGGGCGGTGTATGCGTGACAGCTCACCGGCAGGTCACGCGGCACGCGCTGCCCATTGACAAAATTGGGTTTTTCTGGTTCGAGCTGTTGACTATATCAGGCCGAGCGCATCATGCTCAAAGGAAAACGTACACCCTCGCCTTTTGTAGTAGTTTACCTACATCTTGGTACAGAATTGTAAGGCTCTGTCTCTGTAAGAATATTTTCTTATATACGTACTTTTAACTGAGGGAGCTGCGAGCTTCATATGGACAAATAGGTATTTTTATTACTTTTTACTTACGACAACTAAAGTAGAATATTTAAATAAAATAAATAAATAATTTGTGTCAAGTGTAGCTCTGTGGATATACATACCAACTGGTTTCTTAGTGACTGGGTCTTCGTAGTGGCTGTGGTTGCCGATGTACGCGAACTCGTAGTACCACACCGGGTGCTGCGAGTGGCGACACATCAGGTTGACCAATCTGAAAAGTTCATAGACGCCTTAGGTAAGGTAAACTTTTTCCACCAAAATGTGCATTAAACTCTAAATTTTGTTTCATATTCATTATATAGCTAAAGATTGATGGAAAAAGGAAAGCATAATATATATTAATATATTACATAATATTATTGAACACATTCTCATTGGTGTAACCAAACAGCTATTGGAAATTCTCGCGAGCCTAGTGAGTTACAAAAGTATATATAGTTTATACATAACTGGTATAAATTTAATGTTTTGCTAATTTGTATCGGTGCATTTTCTATGGTCCGAACTAACGGACGCGCATTCAACAGTTAAGCCGAATTATCGACCAACAGCAGTTTAGAAAAGCGTATATCCCTAACATTAGCACTTCGAGTCGGATATGAACACAATCCTATGAATGTATACTGCCCTCATAATAAAGAAGGCTCTAACTAACCATTTGGTCCAAAATTATTTAAATGCTGATTCAGAATCAGCAAAAAACAAAGGCTACTTGATAGTCTTACTCATAAAGCTCTAAGTCTTATGAATCCGGAGATACCATAACCATTTTCATCGTGTCTACGTCAATATTACAACTAAGTAAGGCAGAACTTGAAATATATCGAAATCAACTTCGACGAAGTTGCGGCCTTCTTTTTTATGACGACAGTATATTTTATCAGAATTACTCAAACAACGCAATATATAAATATGTTGGGACATTAATACAGCAGCATCTAGTTCCATGGTAAGCTACGAGGCTTGTGTTGTGAATAACAGACATATGACATATATAACGTTGAAATACATACATATTATAAATATAACCACCCACGACTGAACAAACATTCGTGCTCATCACACAAACGAATGCCCCCAGCGGGACTCGAACCACCCGCTGAACTGGCGCAGAGAGTAGGGTCACCACAAACTGGGCCAAGCGTCTCGTAAATTTAACAATCTAACGGCTAACCTGTGGACTGGGAAGCTCTCTATAGAGTCCTGATAGAGGAGGCCGAGATCGGTCGCGCTCTGCGCGTTGTCGCGCAGCGGCCGGTCATGAAGGTACTGGCGGCGCAGCGTGGCGGCGGCGTGCGCGGGCTGCGGTGGCAGCAGGAACGATATCGGCGCCACCGACTCCCACTCCGCGTTCATCTTGTCCCGCAGCGTCTGATTTCTTAGGACAGCTGTTGAAGCATAGAACGGTGTTGGACAATCATGGACAATAATGCTCGATGGGAACCATTCAATGACAAGTGGACTTTGGTTCTAGAGTTACTAAGCTATGCAGAGAATATTGAATAACCCTGTTATTAATATTTTCGTAACCCAAGTAGTTTTTACTTTTGTTTCTGTTCTTTATAACCGACTTCCAAAAACGAGGAGATTCTCAATTCGTCGGAATCTTTTTTTTATGTATGTTCACCGATTACTCGAACACGCCTGAACCGATTTGGAATTTTTTTGTTTTATTTGAAAGGGTGTACTTCCCAGATGGTACCATATAAATTTAATCGAAATCGGTTAAGCGGTTTTAAAAACAAATCAACAATAATTTTTTTTAAGCAAACTGTTTAATCGAATATGTTATTAAAAACTTTCTACTTCAAAGTTGCTGTGCTTTGCTTTGTATGGCTGGCACTGACTTCGAAATTATTTGATTAGGTATGTATAGTAAATGAAAACTACCAGTCAGCTATTTTTTACTTTTTAGTGCTTTTGTTTGAAGTTGGTTTTTATTTTTTTGTTAAAAATTTTTTATTTTTCCCTTTTTAGTGTAAACAGTAATAGCAAAGTAAGAATTTTAACGTGTTAGGCTTGCCAAATGAAACAAAATAAGCCCAAACTCAAAGTATCTACTATTAGCCGTTGAAGAGTTTCACCTATCCACCTTTTGGCCTTACCATCAGATCAGGTCAATAATATCGAACCATTGTACTATCAACGGAAATAGAAACACTTGCAAAGTTTCAAGTCAATATGACAAATAGAAGTAGGTTAAATTCATCATTAGCTATTTTTCCACCCTTAGGGGTGGTATTTTTTTTTGAAATTTAAATAGGACCAATCTGGAAGTATACACTTTCAAACAAAACAATAATTATCCAAATCGGTTAATAAATGACGGAGTTCTGAGGTAACAAACATAAAAAAAAACATACAGCCGAATTCAGAATCTCCTCCTTTTTGAGGAAGTCGGTTGAAAATTAAAATAAATATCAATTATATATAAGGGTAAAATTTTAGTAGAGGTAAGTCGTTCCAAAAATATACAATTTTTATATACGTATTAATGGAGAAAGAAATAAAGCTATTGTTATATATACGAGAATATACACACACTACCGTCCAAAAGTTTGGAAGCAACAAGGTGAAATCAAATAAAACGAAAGAAAGCCATCTAAATATATTTGTATTTATATAAAATCAAAAATTCAATAAAAACTAATTTAAATAATATAAAATTTTTACATAGAATATGAAAATTGAATTAAATTTTAGCTTCATCGAAGTATCTACCTTTTTCTTTTATTGTAATGTCGCATGTTCTAGGCATTCTATTAATTAATTTTTTATAATAATTTTCATCGAACTTGTTCTATTCGCTCTCTAATCGTTCCTATAAATGTTCTGAGCTTGTAGGAGATCGATTTTTCACCCTTCTATCGAGTTTATCCCAAACAAGTTCAATGGGACAAAGATCAGGCGCATGACACGGCCATCGCATGATTTTTAAAACCCTTTCACTATTTTTCTTGTTCAAAAAATTCTGGTATAGTTTAGAAGAATGCTTAGGATCATTTTCTTATTGAAAAACGAATTCAGGAACAATGAGGTTCAGTTCACTGGGCATGGCGGAATCCTGAAGAAGTTTCAAATAGTCTTTCTTGTTTAGTTTTATGGCTATCTTCACAAGATTTCCGGGTTTACTGTGGCCAAAACACCCCCAAATCATAACATTACCACCACTATGTTTGGTAATAGGTACTGTACATGCTTCTGAAGCCCTCTTTTTTTTGACTGGCGTACAAAAACACATCTATTAGGTTCCATAATCTGAACTTTGATTCGTCACTCCAAAGAAATTTTCCCATTGGTCTATTGCCCACTTTTTATGCGCCTTTGTCCATTCTAGAGTCTAGTTTTCTTATTTCGAATTGTTAGTTTTGGTTTTTTAGCAGCAACACATCCTCTTAGCACCACAGAAAGTAGACGTCTTTTAACAGTTTATTGAAATGGGTGTTCCTTGCGTATCCATCAGAGCTGCGGTAATTTGTGACACATTTAAGCGTCGATTCCGTTTTGTAAGAACTCTGATGAAGTTATCCTCTTGATTTGTATTGAATTTGAACCTACCAGATCTTTTTCTGTCTTCATTTTTACCGGTTTATTGTTTTCTAGGAAGGGTGTAGTGTACACCTTTACAAGAAATTCCAAGCTTATCTGCGATTTGGCGTTCACTGTATCCTTCCTCACGTAGAGCACGAATAGCGCTTCGCTATTTAGGTGTGATTTGCTTACGTTTTGCCATTTTCAAAAATAAAATTACGGTCTAAGTACTACTCAAAATCTTTTGAATACAGACAATGTTAATATCCCAACTTTTGCGTGCCAATGCTCAAGTACGACTAAATAAGATCCAAAAAAGATAAAACTACAAAATATTTTTATTAAAATAGCACCTTTGCGTAAAAGAAAGCACCCGACGGATTAAGTAATAAAACACGTGTTTCGTCAAAATCAAGAAATTTGGTAAAATTTAATGAATGTGCAATGTTAATCCTTTTGTTTTGTGTAAACAATCGTAAAAGGTCATAAAACTTGGTTTTATTGCTAATTTTTACCGCACATAGTCGGTAATTTTTTATTATGTTTAAAAATAGGTGTGCTTCCAAACTTTTGGACGGTAGTGTATATATATACATACATTCAGCGATCCATTTTTATATTATAGATATGTTTAGATTAAGTATAATAATGTAACACCAACTGAAAGCCATCCAAAATAATTCATCGTGAGTTTGACTGACGATGTACGGCACCGTGTGCATTTTGCCCTGTTTGATGGCGTCAGCCGGCTCGATGGACAAGAACCTCTCTTGGCCGAAGTCTTTTTCAATGACTGGCCCCCAGATAAGAATTGGATCAAATCCAAATTCCTGAAATCAAATAATTCATGTACGTTAATAAATATGGGAAAAGAACAACAAGAAGGTTTAATGGTGTTAAAATATTTAACATACTTTAGGTTTTACCATTATAGTAAGATATGCAGTTATTTGCATTCTGATGCTATAAATAAAGAACGAGGCCATCTCAAATAGTTTAAATATGAATACTTCGAGTGCTTACATAAAAACTATTTAGAGAATCTCCGAGTTCCCTCCAAGGTTTTGTTTTCAAACAGTCAATGATAACTTTAGAGTTCGTAGTGGGACAATTGAGTAACTCCGCCTGCTTCACAGCCAGCTGGTAGTAGTTGTCTGGAGTCGGGCTACTCATAATGGGCGAACCACTCATCGAAATACCACGATGGAAAAGACCTAAAATTTTAAAAGAATAAAGATGTTAAAAAAGCTACGTCTCGGTTGATTTCTTATCTACTTTTTTAAAGAATTTTATTTCTGATATTCATTAAAAAATAAACAAAAATTAGACTTGCAACGAATAGTATATTCGGCCTTACGCCGAATACCGAATATTTAACGGGCTTTCTGGCCGAATAACCGAATATTAGGCAAAAATATTCGGCCAGCGCGTGGCAGGAAAACTTTTATCTACGTGTTTATTTTTTGTTTGGCGCCAGAAAGTAGTATTTATTCAGTGTCTTTTCTCTAAATCTGGGATTGTCTAGGAGTAAACTACTTACTGCCTGAAAATACAGAAAAAATGTCTTTTTTCACCGTAATCTTCCACTTCTAAATTTTAATTATAATGATCAAGTGCATAGACATTTACTTGATAGTTTTTTTTGTAAATTTTTATAATAAAGTAGCTGATTATGTACCTATGACTTCTTTAATGATTATTTATTATAATAAGAAAAATATAATTTTATAAAATAAATCAATATTTTCATTTTATCTATAGAAAATATGCATGATTCTTTTTTGAGTTTTTTTATAAAATAGTTCACATCGTTATATAATTGTAAAAAAAAACCAGCTCCTTCTTCTTCTTTTTCCTGCCCATTTCCCAAATCACTTGGGGTCGGCGCAGTACAAAAAAAAACCAGCTCCAAAAAACCAAAATTTAATATATAAAAATTTTATACCGTTACGGATCCTTTAAACGCTCGCCATATCGTGCGCTTGGCGTGACGTCACAGTATGATATACACAGAGAAATAACTACTCAATTAGTCAGCGAAAAAAATCGCTAATCGCTCTGTTATAATATACTTTGACGTAATATTCGGTCTGACCAATGGCGTTGCGTTTCAACTACTTTGATTTTCCCACCTGTATTTGCACTTTTCATCCCTATTATTATCTGATTACAACAAAACATCTGACTTATGTATTCGGTATTAAGCCAAATAGTATTTAGATATTCAGTATTCGGCCGAATTTTGAATGTTGAGCAGTCGTCCCACTGGAGTATGAGAGTGATAGGAATAGAGAGTGCACTTGTGTCTGCGCGTACACTTGAGCACTATAATATCTCCTGCGCAGTTGGCTAGTCTCAATGAGATTGACCGCCGTAGCCGGAATCGGCTAGGAGAACATCATTCGGCCGAATACGATAAAAGTAGCCGAATAGGCCGAATACCGAACAGTAGCTGAATATTCGTTGCAAGTTTAATAAAAATATTATTTTTTAAATAATGTAATTCTAATCGATTTCGGCTAACGCAGCAAATCTCATTGTGACTACCCAACTCCGTGGGAAGATTAGTGCACAATTGAGTACACGCACACAAATGGACTCTGTGCCTTTAATATTTTTGAGATTAGACGTGAACCAAAAGTTTTAATTGCTCTCAGAGACGTGAAGTTTCCGCACCGCCAACTTCCCCGCTCCCAACTTCGCCTGACTATTGACTATTTCGTGTGAGAATAATTAAGTCACCGTAATGGAAGACACTACCTTTTGACATGGGCGAGATCATATGCAGCATGACGCTAGTAGAGCCGGCGCTAGTACCCGCGATGGTGACGCAGTTCGGGTCTCCGCCGAATGCCGCGATGTTGCGCTGCACCCACTTAAGTGCCGCCACCTGGTCCTTGAAGGCGTTGTTGCCGGGCGCCAGCTTGTCGCCCGTACTTAACAAACCTGGAAATCAACACATTATGGAAATAGTACTTCAGCCATTACAGCGTAACGAGGAAGTAAGCCTACACGCTCACTCTTTCACGAATTGAAGATTTACAACGTTTTTGTACTGTTCTATTTAATTATATACTTAATTTATATTAATTTGTAATTTGGTCATGGGTTATATTTATAATATGTATGTATTGAAAGTTATATATGTGTAGTGTATCAACTATCTGGTATCCATAACACAAGTCTCGTAGCTTACCACGGAACTAGATTGTGCTGTGTGTTAATGTCCCAACATATTTATTATTTATTTAAACAAAATATATCTCCAAAGAATTAGCGAGCTGAAGTAACAGGCTGATCATATTTGAAGCAATGCAGAACCAATGACATTGATGATCATTAATTATAGTAGAAACTACGGTTCGCCACACGTAGTGTAGGGAGCCCTCTAGCTAGGTGAAGGGAAGTTATATATAAAGTGGCTAACAGCGGTTGTATGCATTGAGCTGAAGATCGAGTTCAGTGACATGTTACAGGAGAGGCGTATGTCCAGAGGTAGACGAAAGCAAGCTAATTATTTTAACATTGATACTGATGAGAATTTACCCTTTGAAAAACAATGAATAAGATAAGATAATATCTCGATATATAATTAATTGGTATTTTTTACTACCCTTACAATTGCGGAGATTTCCGTTAACTATTACCTTTATAAGTATTTCTATTTTTATATTGTGGTAGTACGCTTACCGAGTGAGCCAAGTCGGTAGTTGATGGTGACGAGCACGAGATCGCGGTCGAGCAGGTAGTGCGGTCCCGCGAGGTCGCTGCGTCCCGTAAACGAGTAGAAGCCGCCCGGGTGCATAAAGAATATCACTGGCAGCGGCTTACTTCTGCAAGACCATAATGTATCAGAATCTATACATCTTCACTACACAGTATAAAACAAAGTCGCTTCCCACTGTCTGTTTGTCCCTATGTATGCTTAGATCTTTAAAACTACGCAACGGATTTTGATGCGGTTTTTTTAATAGATTTTGAATAGATTTATCAGAGATGAGGTATTTCCCCGCAGTAAAAAGTATCCTATATGTTGACCCGGAAAACCAGCTATCATCATACCAAATTTCATCAACATCTGTCAAGTGGTTTTCTTGTGATGCGGTAACAGACAGACAAATAAAAATTCTAAAAACTATAGATTCGGCCTCTGTATCGATAATAATGTCTATTTCAATAATATTTTCCAAAAAAATATTTCATGAACAGATTCGGCTCACTTAGAATTTGAAGATAAATGCAAAAGTTAGTACGTGTATGTAAGTGTTTCTGTGTTTGTTACTCCTTCACTCTGAAATAGGTGGATGGATTTGCATGAAATTCAGTACACATAGGCTAGTGCAAGGCCAAGAGAAGGACCCGAGCGAAGTGAGTGTAAGTTGTTAGTTGATCATATTACATTAAACGTTATGTTTTTCCTCACGGAAATTAAATGGTTGGCTCTTACATATGAATATTTGATGGTACTTAAAGTTTGTATTTTTTTAATTTAAATATTTTGGAAAATTTTGGGGCAATCCAGACTTACGAAAAGAACTAATCAGTAATACTTTCTTATGATACTTTCGTATAATACTTTCTTAGGGTTACGCGAATATTTGATATTTTAAATAAAATAAAACTATCTTTTCGGATTAATTCGCAGATTTATTTTGATTTTTGGTTCCCAACGTTTGGAATGCTTTACAGCAATCATGGTCACGGGAGAGACTAAGGTTTTAGACGTCTAGAAGACGTTATATACTTGTTATAGACGGTGCTTACTTTACAAAAATGATTTCAAAAATTCAAAAATGGCACCAAAATACCTTACAATATTTGTTGATTTTAATTCTAAACATTTAAAAAACATTATAATTAGTATTATAATATAAAGTAATGTTAAAAATAAAATAAAGTGAATCGGTGAAAATACATGAAAAAAAAGATTCCGACGAATGAGAACCTCCTCCTTTTTGGAAGTTGGTTAAAAATTAACTTTAACGTTTTTGATAATTATTTACATACAAATCTAAACGTTTACCTATTTGCATTGTATGTATATAATATAATTACAACTGCCTCGGTGGTGTAGTGGCTAGTAAGTACACTAGGCTGCACATCGAGAGGCCCTGGGTTCGAGTCCCGGATAACTCAGTAACAGCCCGGAGTTGGGAAGTTGGCGGTGTTTCACTCCCGTGCCTCGGAGAGCACGTAAAGTTGTAGGTCCTACGCCTTAACTCTCACCGGTCATGTCGAACAGTCGTCCCCCCAGATTATGAGAGTGACAGGAATAGAGAATGCACTTGTATCTGCGCACACACTTTTGCACTATAATATCTCCTGCGCAGATGGCTAGTCACAATGAGACTGGCCACCGTGGCCTAAGTCGGTCGGGTCGGTCATTATTATTAATATAATTCCAAAGTTGCAAGTTAATCCGAAAAATCCGAAAAAGGATTGAAAATTTTGAATTAATAAATACTCATATATATAATTTATTACAGTTTTATTTGTTTTGGTATAATATCAATACCTGTCTTTTTTGAGCGGCGTGTAGACATTGATGGTGAGGCAGTCCTCGTCGACGGGGTAGCCGGGCGACGCGGGCAGCGGGCACGCCGGTCCGTCCTCGCGCGCGTCCACCGGGGACTTGTACTCCAATATCAGTTTTGGAGGCTAGCAATATAACATATAGTTTTATTCCGATTCTGGGATCCGACGTTTCGAATGCTTTGTTTACAGCAAATATATTTTACAACGTAACTTCACAAAACATTTGGCATTTACATGTAATGGAATTTGTCAAAGACAGCCCTACCAGAATCGTATCTCCTTTTTTAGAATGATATCAAAGATATCATTCTAAAAAAGGAGATTTCTTTCTTTCTTTTCTCCGACTTACTTTGCAAATCCGACTACCATGAAAAAGTCTTTTCATTTTTCGGGTTAATATATAGCCTATGATACTCAGAAAGAACGTGGCCTTCTATTGGTAAAAATTTTTTTGAAAATCGGTTCAGTAGATCCAGATTACCCCCTACAACATCACAAACTCACAATATCACAAACTTTACCTCTTTATAATATAATAGTATAGATGTAAATTTTTGAGGCTTCTAAAAGGTTTTTAAACATTTTCAATTAAAAAGTCGGAAAAGTTTAGTAAAAAACGTATTAAAATCATTGAAATTACTGTACCAGCGGACGCGGATTCGAATCCCGCTGGGGGAATTAATTTGTGTGATGGCATGAACGTTTGTACTCTAGTCGTGGGTGTTTATATTTATAATATGTATGTATTAAGATTTATAAGTGTAGTGTATCAACTATCTGGTATCCATAACATAAGCCAAGCTTACCATGGAACTAGATGGTGCTGTGTGTTAATGTTCTAACATATTTATTATTATTAACACTCACCTGAAACCGCAGCTCTCCGACAGGGGGCTCGGCGTAGCGGATGCCGCGGTAGGTCTCGAACTGTCGCCCGCGGCGCGTCACGTTGTAGCCACCGCGGAACTCGCCCGACGGAGACACTGCCACCGGCTGCTTGGGTAGCTCTAAGGATATATGGATAGCTTTTACCATAATACTAACACCTAATGCTGACCTTGCTGAATTAGACTTTAGCAAAATCATGTTGTCAATGTAATCAAGACAAGCAAGTCAAATAAAACCGTTAACATATCCAGGTAAATTTCTAAGAAATTTATTGTTAGCTGACACGCCGGTGTGTCCGCGGTCGTAGAGGGATTGATAAACAAAATAAATAGTAAAAACTTACTTCTTATTGATCTTTTTATTTATAAACTAGCATTTTACCCTTGTTTCGCTCCGGTCCCTAGGTACCTTTTAAAAAGATAAAAATAGTTATTGTGAGTGTAGGCACCTTAGGAGACGCGACAAGCTTTTATGTTATATAAAAAGTGTTATGTATAAATTGGTAGGTTTGATTTAATTTAAAGTATTTTCTTTATTAATGTTTATTTTATTTTATTTTTTTATGTTAGTTTTTATATATTAGTATTCTTCTCAGCAAACCTTTTCATTTGATATACATATCATGGGGGTGCATAAAAATAGTCCATCATCTTTGGAAGTCCGCTATATTGGATTTAGAATGACGTCACTTATTGTTAGCTAATCATGCATTGTCATCCAAATAAGCGTGTATGCATAAGCTCAATCGGTTGAGAATAGCTGCATTAAAATTTAGTTGCATATACGAGTATGTATGTATATATATATATATTTATAAAAATACGTTTTTCTGTAATTTGGGGTGTGACACTCAAACACTTAATTGTTATTTGTATTGAACCTGTGTGCTTTATTGAACAAATTAGTTCTCTTCTACCTTAATCAATAATTTTTGATTTTTCTTTTTCTTGTAGAAAACCTAAATTTGCATTTTGGCACCAAATTAAATTTTTTATGAAAGAAAATTTATACTTTCTTAGATTTACGCGAATATATGATATTTTAAATAAAACTATTTTTTCGGATTATTTCGCGGATTTATTTTGATTTTTGGTTCCCGACGTTCACCAAGTACCTTACAATATTTTATAACTTTAAACATTTTTATAATTTTAAATAGTTTTATAATTGAATATGGAATATTATTTATTTAATTTTTGCTATTATCATTATAATTATTACAATTTTAAAAATATTAATTAATAATCTATATTTACTTTAGTGTTGCCATTATTATATTTATAACCTTATGGTTAGAACCAGAAAAAATATAAAATATAATATTAATTATTTAAGCACATAATTGTTCTATGTGTAATGTAAAAAAGTTAAAATTAATTAAGAATAATAATTTTAATTTAGTTTGCTATTATTTTAAAAAAGACAATTTACTAAGCAAAATTATTACTGTATACTTTTACAAATGAAAAATGAAAAAAAAATAATAATAAAAAAATGGGATCCTACTAATTTGGTCATGCTAGCTTTTCAGATGTAGATACTGACAGACGGACGTTCAGACAGACATCCTCAACATTTGTATAAGAATTCTCGATTTTTTATCAGAGGTTACTAGGAACATACTTTTTTTACAAAAAATCGAACTTCTTTTACAAAATTTTGGACTTAAATGCGAAGCTCATATTAATAATAAAAATATTGTATTTAAGTTTGTTTTTATGATAGGACTCTTTTAGACAACGGTGAGTGAAGTCGCGGGCAAAAATTAGTTCTTAAAATAAAATAAAAAGCGTAATATTTCTTTTTTTTCAATTTATCAGACAAGAATAACCAATGTCCAGAGACTGAGAGTGATCTGTTTACAGCAAGCGAGCCCTGACTTTGTCGTGGTCCTTGACCTCCCGCGACCGCGACCTGCATCGCGGTGACACACGTCGGAGCTACTTATTAGGTACAATAACACAAAGGTTTTATATACTTTTATATTATAGGTACTTATACATCCATATTTATATATAGGTATAAAACAAAGTCGGGTTTGTTACACCTCGAGAACTGCTGGAACCGATTTTTATGATCTTTTGTTGGATTTGTATTCACCCCAAATAGCAGAATAACTATTAAAACATCGCAAAAATTCACGAAAAAAATCTAACAACAAATAATTTCCATACTAAGCGTCAACACATATCTAGGGACGAACCTGAGCGAAGTGAGGGTGAGTCGCTAGTTATTAATATAAGTTATGCGTGAACCTCCGGTGAGCTTACAACAGAAAAATCTCATGAAATTCTCTTGGTCCCACGAAGCACATGGTGAATCAGGATAAATAATTTGTATGACACTCGTCCGACCCATAAACAATTTCTTTGCAAAAAACACCAAAACTAACCTGAGTTGTGGTCATGGTGGTGATCAGATGTGTGCTGGTGGTCATGGTTGTGGTGGCAGTGGTCGTGAGAGTCATGGTCATGGTTGTGGTGGGAGTGACTCCACACTCCCGCCACCAGCAACAATGTACAGAACAACGTCTTCATCTTGTAAGCTCAATCGTACTGACAGGAAAATTCACTCGACCCCATATTTATAGTTACAGTACACATACTCGCAGGTGGCGCGGACGTACGGCGCGGGCGTACGGCGTAGGTACCTATCAATACTATGACAATACTTAATAGAATAATAACAAACAAGTTATCAATAATTCTAGTGCGAATAGTAGCAATATGAAAGGAAACAAAAAGCAAAAGGGAAAAACATAAGGAAAATTCTGTGAAATTATTTAAACTACAAAATTTTACATGAATCGCTGCCTGCTTGTATAATAAATTGGGTATAATTCACCTCTTAATAGAATCATGAGATTATATAGTTTAATTAGCAGGAATAAGGGCATTGATATCTTTAATAATAACTTGTTGAGTTTTAAAAAAAGATTTTTGTTCTTATAGTCATAATATTACACGTTACGTTTTAATGTTTAGTATAGATTTCTCAGAGACGAGATATTTTCCCGCAGTAAAAAGTATTCTATATGTTGATAGCCATCATCGTACCAAATTTCATCATAATCTCTCTAGTGGGTTTTTTGTGATGCGGTCACAGACAGACAAAAATTATAAAAACCATAGATTAGGCCTGTGTATCGATAATAATAACTATTTCAATAATATTTTCTTATAAATATTTAATGTACAGATTCGACTCAGAATTTTATTATATGTATAGATCGACCGCAAGTATGTAGGTACATAGAGAAACATAGACATACTGTTTACTGAGCTAGTAGCCTTGCACTGAATTTACTACACATTTTGTGAGATAAGATAAATAAAACTACTGCTTTAGACTGCTGGATTAATTTGAAAGTATATTTGAGTAACAGAAAAGGCCACATAAAGTAAATAAATAAATCATCCCTATATAGGCTGGACGATAACCAAACCATAGGGCGATTCAACTCGATCTTAGCGGCCATCTATTTATATATATCATAACAAAAACTAAAAAAAACTATATCATTAATAAAATAAAATAATCGGCTAATAATGCGTAGAGAATAATTTTCTTGATGGCAGACTCTGGCCCCCATCGATCGCGGGGCCCTGGGCACTTGCCCAGAGTGCCCAATGGAAAAGAGGGGACTGTTAACTCGTAATCTAGCGTTTGAATGGACAGATTTGAAACCATTATAACTTTATAGCATGTAGAGATTAGACGTGATTAGGTATATGCTATTAATGTAAACTATCCCTAAGTAATGTTATGAATGAAGTAAATAAATCACAAAACAATCGACAGGACGCGGTTCGGTTGAATTGTCTTAAAGAAAGATTAGAAACTCCTATTCATCTCATAAATGAATAAAAGATACATAAAATCTTAGTATTTATATGTGAAATATCAATATTCAAATTAAAAATATTACAGAAATGCTTTAAGGAAAACGAGTCATAAAACGCCGAGTGCCGATGGGCTGGGATTCCCCGCGCACTTGCGAGACCGCTCGGGAAATCGTTCGCATAATTTAAGCGTTTGTGCTATCGGTAAACAGGCTGTGAAATATAATTCTTTCTATTTTAACGTAATTTCTTTATTTCATAATGATTTTTAAATTTTGGTTTCTTGCAATGCAAGAGCAATGTCCGTGCAGGACAGGACTTCAAAATTTTTCAATTTTCAAAATATTAATTATATTATTATTATAATACTAGAAGTGAACTTATTGACTAATTTACCGATCATATAAAGGTAAAAAAGATAAACATTCGTATTTAGTGCTATTGCTTGCTTTGCTCAGCAATGCCAGGTGTTATATTAAATTAATATTACATTAATTAAAATAAAACTACATGATAGCTTGAGAATTCATCTTCTAATGTCATTGTTTTATGTTTCATATAATTTATAGTAACATCATAAAGTTTGTATATGTCTTATAAAATTATAAATTAGACTAATACAACATCTCCCTTTTTAAACTAGATTAAACAGCATGTTAAAAACATAAACAAAAAAAACAACATTAAACAAGTAACTCTATTATATGGAAACATAATTAAATTAATTAGGATATCTTACTGGCGGACGAACAGTACGGCCATAAGACGTTGTATAGAAACCCTCTTCTCTATTACTAGTTGTTGGGGCACTCAAATCTACATCATTCGTAGGACAAGTACTGTATTCAGATTCAGAACTATCTTCAGAACCATAATTACAAGGTTTAATATAAAACCTATTTCTTATAAAAAACTTATCGTTACTCTTTATCCTATACGTTCTACTGTTTAATATATCCTTTATCACTCCTTTCCTCCAGAATCTCCCTACCTTAAATAAAACTATCTCTCCATAAGCTAATTTTCTTAATTGAGTTTTGTTTCTATTATAGTAATATTTGTCGTTTTCTTGTCGTGTCTGTAAATGTTTTCTTAAGTTTTTATTCACTTTCGGGAAGAACATGTTTTTGTTCATAGGAATAATACCTCTAAGTTTCCTATGAAATAAATTTTCAGCTGGTGAAGGAATGATATTCGAAATTGGAGTATTACGAAACTCTAACAAAACTAAATACGGATCTCTACCATCATGTAATGCTTTCTTAAGAAGTTTTTTTATAGTTTGGATTTCTCGTTCAACCAAACCGTTTGACTGTGGGTACCCTGGACTAGATCGAATATGTTCAAATTGATAATCTCGAGAAAATTTATTAAAAATGTCACTGGTAAACTGTGGGCCCCCGTCACTCATTACTTGTTTGGGTATACCAAACCGACTAAAAATTTGCTTCAATTTATTAATGATTTCATCACTTGTAGTGGATTTCAAGAGGGCAACTTCTGGAAATTTGGATAAATAATCTATTACTAGTATATAAGTATAACCGTTCAATTCAAACAGATCAATTCCAACCTTTTCCCAACACAATTCTGGCACCGGATGCGGTATTAGTGTTTCTCTTTTATTATTGTTACTAAAAAGTTTACATGTTTCACATCGAGATATCAAGTCTGTTATTTCATGAATCATACCAGGCCAATACATAGCATCATTTGCCCTTAATAAAGTTTTTGTAATCCCTAAGTGAGGATAGTGTAAACGACTTAACATTTCTTTTCTTAACTCATAAGGTATTACTATACAATCACCTTTAAATATTAAGTTAGATTTATATGTTAAACTATCTCTAACATGCCAATATTGTCTGATATCTTCAGGTAAAGAATTTTTATGATCAGGCCATCCATTAACAATCATATTCTTAAGTAATCTCATTTCATTATTACTTTCAGTCAAATTCTGAAAGTCACCTAATTGACTCTGACTAATATTTAAAGTAGAAATCATCATATTAATATTAGCCTCAATATTTTTTTCATCTAAATCAATTTCTAATATTTCATTTTCGTTAAATGACCTTGATAAGGTATCTGCTATATATAACTATTTACCACGCTTATACACTAAATCAAATTCATGTTTAAGTAATTTTATTAACATACGTTGAATTCGTGGTGAACAAGAATTTAATGGCTTTTTAACAATGCCTATTAACGGATTGTGATCCGTTTCAATAATTATTTTCCTGCCAAAGATGAACAGGTTAAACTTTTCACAACCAAATAAAATAGCAAGCAATTCTTTTTCTATTTGTGCATAACGCTTTTGGCATTCGTTTAACGCTTTTGAGGCATAAGCTACCGGTAAACCATTTTGCATTAAAACAGCACCAAGACCATCTTTTGAAGCATCCACGGACAAAACAACCGGGAGCTTTTCATTAAATAAAACTTTTTAACAAAAAAATAAAAACCGACTTCAAACAAAAGCACTAAAAAGTGAAAAATAACTGATTGGTAGTTTTCATTTACTATACATACCTAATCAAATATTTTCGAAGTCGGTGTGCTTTGCTTTGTATGGGCTGGCACCGATTTCGAAAATATTTGATTAGGCATGTATTTAATAGGTAGGCTTTAATTACTTAGCCAAAGCACACCGACTTCGAAAATATTTGATTAGGTATGTATAGTAAATGAAAACTACCAATCAGTTATTTTTCACTTTTTAGTGCTTTTGTTTGAAGTCGGTTTTTATTTTTTTGTTAAAAAGTTTTTATTTTTCCCTTTTTAGTGTAGACAGTAGTAGCAAAGTAAGGATTCTAACGTGTTAGGCTTGTCAAATCAAACAAAATAAGCCCAAACTCAAAGTATCTACTATTAGCCGTTGAAGAGTTCCACCTATCCACCTTCTGGCCTTGCCATCAGATCAGGTCAATAACACCGAACCACTGTACTATCAACGAAAATAGAAATACTTGCAAAGTTTCAAGTCAATATGACAATTAGAAGTATGTTAAATTCATTATTAGTTGTTTTTCCACCCTTAGGGGTGGTATTTTTTTTTGAAATTTAAATGGGACCAATCTGGAAGTATACCCTTTCAAACAACAAAAAAATTGTACAAATCGGTTAATAAATGACGGAGTTCTGAGGTAACAAACATAAAAAAAAAAAAAAAAAAACATACAGTCGAATTGAGAACCTCCTCCTTTTTGAAGTCGGTTGAAAATTGCAATACTGGTTTATTAATTAACTTATTTTTTAATTCATAAAAATTTTGTCATGTTCATGTAGCCACTCAAATTCAACATCTTTTTTAAGTAAATTTCTTAAGGGTGAAGTTATACCTGCAAAATTTTTAATAAATTTTGAGACATAATTTACTACTCCTAGAAATCGTTCTAGTTCTTTCCTATCCGTGGGGCGTTTCATTGATATAATTGAAGTAATTCTACTATTATCTAATGTTATACCATTTTTATTTGTTATATGACCTAAATATTTTAATTCAGGGACATTAATTTTACATTTTTCTTTATTGAGTTTCACATTTTCTAGCCTAAGTCTATCAAATACCTTCCTTAATCTAATATCATGTTCTTCTTTTGTCTTACCCCAAATAAGTATATCATCGATATATACTTCTACGCCTTCTAAATCTTCTAATATTTGACGCATTCTATGCTGATAAACTTCTGAAGCACTACATAACCCAAAGTGCATTCTCAGAAATTTATATCGACCAAATGGTGTATTAAAACAGCATAAATCAGAATTTTCTGACGTTAATTTTATGTTCCAAAAACCATTTTTAACATCTAAAGTACTGAAAAATGACGCACTTGACAATTTGCTAGTAATTTCATCTAACGTTGGTAATTGAAAATGTTGTCTTTGTATTGCATTATTCAGATCTTTAGGATCTAGACAAAGCCTTAAATCACCATTAGGTTTGTAAACGATGACCAAGGAGTTTACCCAATCAGTTGGATGCGTTACCTTACGTATGGCATCTAAATTCTCTAATTCATCTAATTTATTTTTTAAACGAGGTTTTATTGCAAGTGGAACTCTTCTACTCGCATGTACAACAGGTGAAACATTAGATTTCAATTTTATATCATATTCACCTTTCATACAACCTAAGCCATGAAATAAATCGTCATACTTTAAAGTGAAATTAGCTTCTTTAATTTTATATACAGGATTAACTAATCCCATTTTAATAGCAGATTCTAGTCCTAAAATATTGCATGCTTTATTTGCATCTACCACAAAAAAGTCAAGTGAGTAATTTTTACCTTCGTATTTTATACGCAGGGAGCACTTGCCTATGCATTTGATTGGCTGACCTGTATATGTTGCAAATCTAGCTTTTGACTGAATAAGATTATTTTTATCTAAACCTAAAACAGATAAATTACTAGCTACTAAAATATTTGCTTGAGCTCCTGTATCTACTTTAAGTGTAAGAGGTATATTATCTACGCCTACTACGACAGTCCAGTCTCTTGAACTTCTATCAACTGAATTTACAAAAATCTTTTCAAAATGCAAAATATTAACTTGCTCCTCTTCATTATTTTTATCTTCTTCAACTTCACACAAATAATGATTATTACATTGACTTGCAAAATGATTATATTTATTACAGAGGATGCATTTCTTTCCGAATGCTAGACATCTATTTCTTATATGTTGATAACCACATCTTTTACAGTCTATTTTATATTTCTTTTTAATTTTTAAGTTTTTTGAATGACTTATATCATACGAATTTTTATTTTTATTTATTTTACTGATAAAATTTTCATTATTATAGGAATTCTCAGATGTGCTAGGATTAATGGAATATATATCTTCAAGCTGTTTTTTAGTTTCATGTGAAGTTCTGCATACATCTATTGCTTTATTAAGTGTCAAATCCTTAATTCGTAAAAGACGATCAACAACAGAAATGTCTAAAATTCCACAAACCAATTTATCCTTGATGAGACTTTCTGTAAGAACTCCAAACTCACACGAAGCACTCAAGTCTCTTAATTCAATTAAAAAATCTTCATATGATTCCCCTTGTTTTTGAGTTCTAGTAAAAAATTTGTATCTTTCATAAGTTACATTTTTTTCTGGATTAAAATGTTCTTCAAATTTTGCTATAACTTTATTAAAGTTATTCTTGTCATCAGGTTTATCAAATACAAAACTATTGAATAGCTTTAATCCACGGTCACCAATCACGTTAAGAAGTAGCGCTATTTTAGTTGCAGAATCTTTCTATACATTACCAGACGCTACAATAAATATTTCATATTTTTGTTTAAATAACTTCCAATTTTCTGCCATTGACCCTATCCAGCACATTTCTGTAGGAACTCGGACTGCCGACATATTCATCTGACCATTAATCATCGTCACTATTAATATATATTTTATAATTCTTTATATTAAATACTGTAAACTTTCTTTATTTTATTATTTATATTGAATAAGTTTCAGTACCGACTGCGCCATGTTATATTAAATTAATATTACATTAATTAAAATAAAACTACATGATAGCTTGAGAATTCATCTTCTAATGTCATTGTTTTATGTTTCATATAATTTATAGTAACATCATAAAGTTTGTATATGTCTTATAAAATTATAAATTAAAGTAATACAACACCAGAGACCGCTCACCGTCAGATGTACTCACTGGTAGCTTTAAGATTATATTTTTTACAATTATGCTATTACTATGTTCACAGACAAGGACAGTTAAACATAATATTAGATATCTACTACAATTACCTATATGAGGAAGTGTGACCGAAGACAACACAAAATGAAGACTCTTTACGAATACACAATTATCTATATTATCTCATCTCCTGAAAAATAGTCACAATTGAGTTTGTTTCCAAGACTGGTGTCCTCTTTATATATACGAGTGAGTACTACTTGTTACAAATACTTACAACGCAGTGTAAGAGTATACTAATATGTAAAATCTAAGAATTTGGTTGTTTGGTCATCTGAACGCGCAGTGGCAGTGCTAGTTTTTTATTAAATTAGATTAATTATAATGTTACATAAAAGTATTCAACTAATCAAACCAAAAATTTGTTAAACACGTTTTAAATACTTATAATGCATGCTATAAGCTTTGTTAAAAATATATTAAAATAATGATAAATATATAAAATTAAATAAAATTTAACTTATGTATTATGATTTGCTAGATTTCATTTACGTTATAAGTAAGTTAATTTATTTCATTCAAATTACCTAATTATCTAGTTATTCATTAAAAAATCATTTATTAATCATAATGTTACATAAAAATATTGAATTGATTAAATCAAATAATTGTTAAACCAATTGTAAATTTTATTTTTTTATTAAGGAAATAAAAGGTTTATTATTATTATGTAATTTATTTTTACATTTTTAATTTTATGTTTTATCTACTTCAACACAAATAGAGAATAGTGCTTGTGGATGTTTTATAAAAATGCACACACACGAGGAAAACTGCAGTCAACAGTTAGTAAGTAATACTTTTCCGGTTTTTTCGCAGGTTTATTTTAATTTTTTCCTTCCCGTTTCGAGTGCTTTACAGCAATCATGGTCACGCGAAAGGCTTTAGTCATCTCAAAGGTCAGTAATCAGTAACAATATACTCGTAGTTGTTACAGACAGCACGTACCCATCAAATTATATTAGAGCTGTACTTAAAGTTATTTTGCGAAAACCCTTTAAATACCCAACTTCCCAAGTCTATTCAGAAACTAACGTATTGACGGTCCGACAGCTCTTCGTGCTCATGTCGACTCTAAGAGGACACAGGAATGTTAGCCCATCAAATTCAAATAAACGAACAAACCTTCCACCAAATGTGCAACACAAAACCTCGTTTGCTAAACACCAATTCTTTGTCCTAAGTGTACATATTTATAGAAACCTTCATAAAAAAATAAACATTATAGATTTAAATACCCACGACCTAAAACTTAAACTTACGGACTGGCTTCTAAAACAGGATTACTCGAACACAGAATCATTGCTGATCTACTCCAGATAAGAATTACTTTTTTTTTCATATAATCACTACCCATTCACAATAAACTCTCTCTCTCACATACACACTCAAACGCAACACACTCACACACCCATCACAGACACATACATATATACATATAGCACCAACCAACAGCTCAAAATTGCACACTTGCAAATTAAACAGATAATTTAATTCAGACAATATTTTGGGGGATTGGCACTGTATGCCGTAATACAGGTCTCCTAGTACGGCAGCAGAGACAACCGTATTATTTGTATTGATAGTCTAAATTGTTTGTTTCAAAATGTACAGTTCAATATGCTTTTCAACTGCAATATTTATTACTATTTCCAAGTTTGTGGGTATACAAACTTGGAATAATAGTAATAAAAGATTACCCTGATTGATTAATGACTCAAAAATACAAACATGGCATCAAACAACTTTTATAGGTTTAATAGGTTTTATAGTTGAATATTAAATTTTTGGGTAATAAGTGATTAAAACAAACATTTATGTTGTCATATAATTTAATATCCACTCTCTATATTTGGCGACATCTGTAAACACTGTATAGGCATTAGAGTCACAAATATAAGAATCTTTGCGAGCCAAAGTGCTGGAAACGATGCCTTTTACGTACCAAGCGCCAGGTACATCTATAAAAGGAATAGTAGGGTTATTCGTTGTAATATCCCTCACGAATACAACAAAGCCTCCTCCGCTATCTCCATTGCATGCGCTCGTGCCTATAATAGAACATAATTTAATACACAGTGATGTATTTAAATTGTCTGCCTTCGGTTAACAAGTTATAATAATATTAATTTTATAGTCTGTGGCACATAATTAAGATATTGTTGTTATCTGTAAATATACCTATCTATGATTCTTAGTATATCGAGTGTTACATCTTTTATTTATCTCCTCCACATAATCCAGTAGTAGTAATCAACATATAATTAAATTAATTGTGTTAAAGAAAGCACATTACATTTTGACGTTTGTTGATTTAAGGTCATTATATCAAACTAGCAACTCACCCTCGCTCCGCTCGGATTCGTTTCTAGTTTCGTTTTAACGTTTAATATAAATTTCTGAGAGATGAGATATTTTCCCGCAGTAAAAAGTATCCTACATGTTGACCCGGATAACCAGCTACCATCATACCAAATTTCATCAAAATCCCTCTAGTGGGTTTTCCGTGATGCGGTAACAGACAGACAGACAGACAGACAAAAATTCTAAAAACTATAGATTTGGTCTCCGTATTGATAATAATGTCTATTTCATTAAGATTTTCCAAAAAATATTTAATGTCACATGGTACAGCACCCACTGGGGTAGAACACGTTCAAGTGTGCCTTTTGGCTTCACTCTTGGTTGGATTGCTAAACTCTAATAAGACCCCAACCCCCACCCCACCCCTTCGCTACTCTACCTACTACGACAAGATATAGGCCCAACCTACATATAGGAGATACAACCTATTCATTAAAATAGAATCACGAACATCGTTTACCAATTAGCGAATATATTCTCTAACATTTACACAAAAAATGAAACCAAATTGAGCACCTCACCATTACTTTGTCCAGCGCAAAACGTTTTTCCGTTTAACATATTTGTATAAAAAACAGGTTCATATCGTATACACGTTACGTCTGCAACTATCGGCATTGTTGCTGTCCGAAGATTCTTTGCCAATTTTTCTAACTGATCAATTCCCCATCCTACTACCTGAAATTTTATAATTTACTGGCTATAATATTTGGCGTGGAGTACTGAGACAAGCACTTGGTGATTTATTGTGTTCTAAACTACTATAATTTGTTAAAACACGTATTTTACTACAAGAACTATTGTAATAGTGAATAAATCAATATAAATTACGTTTATTTTATTATTGGTACGCTTCTACTCTGTGCGTTCCTAAAGCATTCATCCGATTATGATGAAACTAGTGAGTAGTTATGAGTATGCTTGCAAAAGTTGCTAGCAAAAAAAAATCTTTATAAGTTTGTCCTGTATACGTTTGTTAACCATTCACCCCTAGGGACGCACCCGGTCGAAGCGAGATTGAGTCGCTGGTTCTCTATTGTATAATATCTTATATGTTGTCTAATCCTCTAGGCTATCTTGTAACAAGTAGTATATTATACTCTCTATCTCTACACAAAAAAGTGTTAGTAATAGTAGCTGTATAAAATCCTTACAGTCCCATGTACTTCATAAGAGGGCAGTTGATCATATATGTCATCTAGCCAAAGACAGGCTGGTTGAACGTAATTGTTAAAAACAGCTTCTGAGCTTAATTTTAACAGAGCAATATCATTATTTAAAGTTTTGTAAGCATAGTCTTCATGAATAATCACTTCGTGCACCTGAAAATAATTATAAAATATATAATTAGAATAAAACGTAAAAGTATAGTGGAGTTACTACACAAAAATTTACTTACATATACTACTTATAAATAAAATGTTTTTTTTTTTAAAGGCTTACTGTGTAAAAAAGGAAAAAAAGCGTTTGTATTTCTTTGCGTTTGCTAGAAAGCTGATGTTTATTTTTCTATATTCTTTAAAAGTATAAATTTTAAAAACCTCTTTATCCTGAGCAGTTATTTCATTTCCAAAAACTTTATGTTTTCCTAAAGCCACTCCAAGTATTTCTGGGTTGATTGCTACACCACGAATAGTAGCGCAATGTGCAGCTGTAAAGAACATAAAAAAATATCATGTCAAAAATCGTTTAATATAAGAATTCGTAGCGCAGTCACGTTAAAATTATTAATGGATATCTGGATGACATGTATTTACATAAATAATATGATACCGTCTATTTATAATATAAATAACTTGGTTAGAGCTTCGATATACATATTCGATATGCATACTCAGTAAACTTTCCCCAAGACTAACTTAAACAAGCAAGCATAAATTATAGGTATTTATGTTTTATCATACATTCCTCAAGATTCGTTACCTGTTATAACTAAAAATTTTGATATGAGTGTTCCTCCGCAAGTATATTGTAAAATGCCTTTATTGGATCTATATATCGCTGTATGCCACGGCCAGTCACCAGCTCTACCTTCAGCACCACTCACTATTAGTGGAATAGATTGTGCACTAATTCGTCGTCTGCCACAAAATTTATTAGGTGCTGCAGCCCAAAATGATGCTCGCCCGGTATAAGGCGCTAATCGATGGAAATAGGTCTGAAATATAAAAAAAAATGATTAAATCCAAAGGCTGGATGTTTCTAATAAACAATAAGAATAGCAAGCTCTTGTAGCCCCGGAGGCTCTCCACTATCACAGTCATGAAAATTACTAATTTAAAAGAGCAACTGATGAGGTTCTTTTCTCCAGAAACTTTCCGAACTGTTGGTAGATTCGTCGAGGACCAACTACACTATCTTTGAATTAAAGTACTTGCATAAGTCTAATTGAATAAAGTTAATTTTCATTTTCAAATTTAAAGAATCAGATATAAACTTTATACTTACTAAATCAGGATTTTTACAATTTTCCACGCCATCAATTTTAAGGCTTAGTATATATGGTGGCTGATATGGGTATTGCTTTCCTTTAATGGTGAAAATAAATTCATCTACATCATTAAGCAGTACGAAAGAGAAAATATTGGTGATAGGATCTATTTCTGAAGTAAACCTTGCATTATATGTACCGATAGTGTCTTCCCCGCCCTAAAAAATGAAATTAACATGTCAATGTACAAATGTAGGTACATAAATGGCAAACATTAAACGGGACCTAAATTCACATTTGGACAGGAATTTTAATACTATTAGTTCCCTTTTATTTGAAGCCTTACGTATAACACGCGATAAAACAAATCCAATAAGTTCAAATTTGAAGGTTTTAAATATCAATCATTGAAGAGTTCCACTATCCTATATCAGGTATCACCATATCGCAAATTAATCGTACTGTCATCGAAAATATACCTATGTACTTGTTGCAAGTCAATAAAATAAAAATACTGGATTAATTTGCCAAATTCAACCCTTTTTAACGTCACGGGCCTCCCACCAATAAGAAGGAGAATAGACCTTAGTCCATCACGCTTGCTAATCGTGGGTTGGCCGACTTTACATGTCTTTGAAAATATAAAAAAAATTATATGTGCATGTATGTATGTTTGTTACTTCTTCATGCTAAACACTTTACAAAATTGGATAAACGTCGGTACACAGATAGACTATGACTCGGAAAAACACACAGGAACCGCAGGAACGAAAGTGATTAGTTTATAATATTTAAAATAAAACTATCTATTTGGATTTTTCGTCCGAAAGTCCGGAGAGATGGTTCATGGTTATATTTAAGATGTCAAATATTCATAAATCTATCATATAATTAGTATTAGTTTGAAATACTTACAAACTGTATATTCCCTTCGGAATCCAATTTCACCTTTATTTCTGTTGCTGCGGGGAGGTGTTTACTCATCACAACCTTGTAACCATAAGTTAATCCAATATAAAAAACAGATGTAATATTATCATTTCCGACACAACATTTCTCAGAATACCGTGGTCTTGAATGAATTGGAGTACTCTCAATTTTTAACATAACAAAAATTACTATAAGCACTTGTAGTACTTTTATTTGTATCATCTTCGCTACTTATGAATTCAATATCAATATGAATTATATTAAAATACGTATATAATAAATAATAATATAGAAATGCATCCTGCGTTTAATTTTGCTTTCGATCTTGTGTGACCTCTTATCTGTGTTAGGTTCAGACACTGCTTTTAACGATGTACTCGTATTTACACCAACATATATAACACCAACGGTCAGCCCCGACTTCATCTAAATAGTTTTCTTAATAAGATATTATAAGACAAAATTAATTTTTACTATCTTAAAATGTTTTCAATGAAATCCTTATAGGTTTTTAATTCATTTATCTTATATTTATATGTAAACTAATTCTTATCTACCTTTCCTAACAAAAATGATTTACTTCCCCGTTTCATTACTTCCATAGAAGCATTTAAAAAAAATCTACGCATAATCATAGCATTATTAAAAAAAAACTTTATCAAAATATGTTTCCATATCCATTTTTTGAAAATGTCATAATAATACCATACAGACAGACAGACAAAAATTCTAACAACTAAAGGTTTGGCCTGTGTATCGATAATAAAGTCTATTTCAATAAGATTTTCAAAAAAATATTTAATGTAATTTATTATATGTATAGATAGATGTTGTAGTTAGTAGTTATAAGTGTCTTTCTAAGATTGTGATTAGTCTGTGACTACCTAACCTATATCTAACTATATAATATTATGGCTTAATCGAACTTGAATGATTAAAATATTAACAACTTAACTGTCCGCAAAATAGATACAATAGTTAAACCACGGTAATGTTACATACAGTATTCCATCTTCATACAAAAGGTCGGAAATCGAGTTATAACTACGCGCGTCGCGTTCGGTATACACTCGGTAGACAACCGTGCGGGGCTGCCACATCGTATAATTTGATACGAAAATTTAATAAAATGGCTATGTTATGTAATTTTTATAATTGGATACAAAAATAAACATTTTATTCCTCCCGTAAATTCGCTATTATGTCAAACAAAAAAGTATCGAGACATCTTATGTTTAAAAATAAAAACTAATTAATTAAATTAAAATAAAAATTAAAGTATTTTTAATTAAACTTTTTATCCGAATGCGGATTCTTTATACTATTAAATTTAACTATAAAGCTTTTCGTATGTCTCAGTCGAGGTGCAAATATTTTTAAATCTCAAATTTATAAGGGTCACATACCACCCTTATAAATTTGAGATTTTTTTATTAAATCTACTAATAATATTTTTTAAATAAAATATATAATATTTGAAATCACTAAACTAGAAAGAAATTCAGTAGGTAGATGAAATACTGGCCGGCGGGCAGCCCTGTCGCGTGGGTACGAGCCGCTCGGCTGTAGGTAATTATTTCAAGGACAGGCCCAAGTTGGAATACTGTATGCATTACATTACCGTGGTTAAACAATCGAAATTTTCATATATGACTCATGGGACAGTGAAATGGTTAATTATTAATAAGCAAGAACACAATATCCGTACACTCGCATTGTCTCCTCTTTTAATATTAATTACTTGAGGTGTGTTAAGATAGCAGTGAAAGGTTAGCAGAATCGTTCGAAACATATACGGTATTTTGTGGCTAATTTGTTGCTAATTAGTTGCTAAAACCCCGATTTTGTTGCTTTGTCCGATTTCGAAAAAAAGGAGTTACTGCTATCTTAACGTTAAGCTAGCAGTAAACTCAGCGGGACCGGCATGGATTAAATGCAATTATACATCAGTATTTGTTGCTAATTTGTTGCTGACAAATAGTGTAAAAAAAATTGAAAAAATCCTAGAATTGGCTAGACCTGGAGACCTGTAGCCGTATCCATGCTATCTTAACATGCAGTTTTTTTAACAAGACGATGGCATGGATTTTGTTGCTGGACGCAAATAATATCAGGACACCCCAGAGAGCCAGCAACAAAATAGAAACTAAAATTCTGCTACACCTGGAGACCTGTAGCCATGTCCATGCTACCTTAACATGCACTTTTTTTAACAAGACGGCGGCATGGATTTTGTTGCTCATCGTAAATAGCACCAGGACACCCCAGGGAGCCAGCAACAAAATAGAAACTAAAAATCTGCTACACCTGGAGACCTGTAGCCGTATCCATGCTATCTTAACATGCAGTTTTTTTTAAGAAAACCATGACATGGATTTTGTTGCTGGGCGGAAATCACATAAAAAGACCGCAGAGAGCCAGCAACAAAATAGAAACTAAAAATCTGCTACACCTGGAGACCTGTAGCCATGTCCATGCTACCTTAACATGCACTTTTTTTAACAAGACGGCGGCATGGATTTTGTTGCTCATCGTAAATAGCACCAGGACACCCCAGAGAGCCAGCAACAAAATAGAAACTAAAAATCTGCTACACCTGGAGACCTGTAGCCGACTACAAGTGTTCGTGCTAACTTAACGTGCACTTTTTTTAACTAGACGGGGGCATGGATTTTGTTGCTCATCGTAAATAATACCAGGATACCCCAGAGACCCAGCAACAAAATAGAAACTAAAAATCTGCTACACCTGGAGACCTGTAGCCGTATCCATGCTATCTTAACATGCAGTTTTTTAAAAAAAACCATGACATGGATTTTGTTGCTCATCGTAAATAACACCAGGACACCCCAGAGAGCCAGCAACAAAATAGAAACTGAAAATCTGCTACACCTGGAGACCTGTAGCCGTATCCATGCTATCTTAACATGCAGTTTTTTTAAGAAAACCATGACATGGATTTTGTTGCTGGGCGGAAATCACATAAAAAGACCGCAGAGAGCCAGCAACAAAATAGAAACTAAAAATCTGCTACACCTGGAGACCTGTAGCCATGTCCATGCTACCTTAACATGCACTTTTTTTAACAAGACGGCGGCATGGATTTTGTTGCTCATCGTAAATAGCACCAGGACACCCCAGAGAGCCAGCAACAAAATAGAAACTAAAAATCTGCTACACCTGGAGACCTGTAGCCGTGTTCATGCTATCTTAACATGTACATTTTTTATGAAAACGATGACATAGATTTTGTTGCTGGACGCAAATAACACCAGGACACCCCAGAGAGCCAGCAACAAAATAGAAACTGAAAATCTGCTACACCTGGAGACCTGTAGCCGTATCCATGCTATCTTAACATGCAGTTTTTTTAAGAAAACCATGACATGGATTTTGTTGCTGGGTGGAAATCACATAAAAAGACCCCAGAGAGCCAGCAACAAAATAGAAACTAAAAATCTGCTACACCTGGAGACCTGTAGCCATGTCCATGCTAACTTTACATACACTTTTTTTAACAAGACGGTGGCATGGATTTTGTTGCTCAGCGTATATAACACCAGGACACTCCAGAGAGCCAGCAACAAAATAGAAACTAAAAATCTGCTACACCTGGAAACCTGTAGCCGACTACAAGTGTTCATGCTAACTTAACGTGCACTTTTTTTAACAAGACGGCGGCATGGACTTTGTTGCTAAATGCAAATAATATCAGGACATATTTTTAGTTTCTATTTTGTTGCTGGCTCTCTGGGGTGTCCTGATGTTATTTGCAACTAGCAACAAAATCCATGCCGCCGTCTTGTTAAAAAAAAAGTGCACGTTAAAATAGCATGAACACTTGTAGTCGGCTACAGGTTTCCAGGTGTAGCAGATTTTTAGTTTCTATTTTGTTGCTGGCTCTCTGGGGTGTCCTGGTGTTATTTACGATGAGCAATAAAATCCATGCCGCCGTCTTGTTAAAAAAAGTGCACGTTAAGGTAGCATGGACATGGCTACAGGTCTCCAGGTGTAGCAGAATTTTAGTTTCTATTTTGTTGCTGGCTCTCTGGGGTGTCCTGATGTTATTTGCGTCCAGCAACAAAATCCATGCCATCGTCTTGTTAAAAAAACTGCATGTTAAGATAGCATGGATACGGCTACAGGTCTCCAGGTGTAGCAGATTTTCAGTTTCTATTTTGTTGCTGGCTCTCTGGGGTGTCCTGGTGTTATTTACGATGAGCAACAAAATCCATGTCATGGTTTTTTTAAAAAAACTGCATGTTAAGATAGCATGGATACGGCTACAGGTCTCCAGGTGTAGCAGATTTTTAGTTTATATTTTGTTGCTGGCTCTCTGGGGTGTCCTGATGTTATTTGTAAATAGCAACAAAATCCATGCCACTGTCTTTTTAAAAAAAGTGCATGCTAATCTAGCAGGGACACTTGTAGTAAGCTACAGGTTTCCAGGTGTAGCAGATTTTTAGTTTATTTTTTGTTGCTGGCTCTCTGGGGTGTTTTGATGTTATTTGTGTCCAGCAACAAAATCTATGTCATCGTTTTCATAAAAACTGCATGTTAAGTTAGCATGGACATGGCTACAGGTCTCCAGGTGTAGCAGAATTTTAGTTTCTATTTTGTTGCTGGCTCTCTGGGGTGTCCTAGTGCTATTTACGATGAGCAACAAAATCCATGCTACCGTCTTGTTAAAAAAAGTGCACGCTAAGTTAGCATGAACACTTGTAGTCGACTACAGGTTTCCAGGTGTAGCAGATTTTTAGTTTCTATTTTGTTGCTGGCTCTCTGGGGTGTCCTGGTGTTATTTACGATGAGCAACAAAATCCATGCCCCCGTCTAGTTAAAAAAAGTGCACGTTAAGTTAGCACGAACACTTGTAGTCGGCTACAGGTTTCCAGGTGTAGCAGATTTTTAGTTTATATTTTGTTGCTGGCTCTCTGGGGTGTTCTGATATTATTTGTGAATAGCAACAAAATCCATGTCATCGTTTTCATAGAAAAAGGGCATGTTAAGATAGCATGAATACGGCTACAGGTCTCCAGGTGTAGCAGAATTTCAGTTTCTATTTTGTTGCTGGCTCTCTGGGGTGTCCTGATGTTATTTGCGTCCAGCAACAAAATCTATGTCATCGTTTTCATAAAAAATATACATGTTAAGATAGCATGAACACGGCTACAGGTCTCCAGGTGTAGCAGATTTTTAGTTTCTATTTTGTTGCTGGCTCCCTGGGGTGTCCTGGTGCTATTTACGATGAGCAACAAAATCCATGCCGCCGTCTTGTTAAAAAAAGTGCATGTTAAGGTAGCATGGACATGGCTACAGGTCTCCAGGTGTAGCAGAATTTTAGTTTCTATTTTGTTGCTGGCTCTCTGGGGTGTCCTGATGTTATTTGCGTCCAGCAACAAAATCCATGCCATCGTCTTGTTAAAAAAACTGCATGTTAAGATAGCATGGATACGGCTACAGGTCTCCAGGTCTAGCCAATTCTAGGGTTTTTTCAATTTTTTTTACACTATTTGTCAGCAACAAATTAGCAACAAATACTGATGTATAATTGCATTTAATCCATGCCGGTCCCGCTGAGTTTACTGCTAGCTTAACGTTAAGATAGCAGTAACTCCTTTTTTTCGAAATCGGACAAAGCAACAAAATCGGGGTTTTAGCAACTAATTAGCAACAAATTAGCCACAAAATACCGTATATGTTTCGAACGATTCTGCTAACCTTTCACTGCTATCTTAACACACCTAATTACTTATATAATTGAAATTGATATATACCAAACAATTAAAGAAGGTATAATGTACAATATAAGTCTGGACTTAAATCTGTGTCAGATTTACTTCAAGTACTAACCTAATTGACATGTTAGAGTACCGGTATGGAAAATAATCCAAAAGGGTATTAAATTAAATTAAAATATTTCCAAAAATTAAATTTTCAAAAAAAAATACCATCCCTAAGGGTTGAAAACAGCTAATGATGAATTTAACCTACTTCTAATTGTCATATTTACTTGAAACTTTGCAAGTGTTACTGTTTCCGTCGATAGTACATTGTTGACCTGATCTGATGGTAAGGCCAGAAGGTGGATAGGTGGAACTCTTCAACGGCTAATAGTAGATACTTTGAGTTTGTGCTTATTTTGTTTGATTTGACAAGCCTAACACGTTAGAATTCTTACTTTGCTACTACTGTCTACACTAAAAAGGAAAAAACTACTAAAAACTGTTTAGCAAAAAAAAAATCGACTTCAACGAAAGCACTTAAAAGTGAAAAATAACTGATTAGTAGTTGTCATTTACTATTCATACCTAATCAAATAATTTCAAAGTCGGTGCCTGCCGATACAAAGCAAAGCACACCGATTTATTAATTGCGATAAACTAAAGTTTATCGCATTTAATTTAATTAAATTGTGTTGATTTTTCTTATTTTCATATTATAGGTAATAATAAAATATTTTATTTGCACATCTATACAGATAAATAAAATTGAAGTGTCCGTTTGTAATGTCAAAATAACAGCGTTTTACTAAATACATACGAAATTTTATACGGTACTTATAAGAAAAACACTTGTTTTATTTTTGTCTGTCTGTCTATTCCGGATAATCCCTAAATGGCTGGACTGATTTTGACGGGACTCTTACTGGAAGATAGCCGATGTTATAGGGAGTAACATAGCGTACTTATATTTTAGAAAATGAATTAGGATTTCGCTAAAAAAAAATTAAAACGTACCTAGTAGGAAAAATATAAAAAAAAAAACAATTATACTTACTAATGACATCAATTTCAAGTGTTCCAATATTATTATTTTACATTAATTTTCATCCAAAATCCAAATTTAAGTTCACGGACGAAGCGTTGAGAAGCTAAAACTTTAAAATCCTTACTAAATTTATATATAAGGAAAATTGTTTTTATTAGTATGGCCTTCTATAAACAGCATTAGATCAAACGGGTCGACGACCGACGTTTTATTTTTATTTTGTGTCTGCTAAATATTATTTACTACATATCCCAACTTAATTATAAGGTTACATCATATCTTAGATTTAACTAAAATTACAAGAAAGCTAAATATAAATTTCAATTCATTTCTTTTGTTATTTACTTTAAAACGTACCAGTTGAGCGCAGATAACTTCGCCGTGTGACGTAGAATTGAGAAGACATGACGGAAATTGGTTGGTTAAATATAGAATTTACTTAAGAAAGGAGAGGGAAAGAGAATATTTTTTTTCAAGTATAATCTATCTGGTACGTACTAAATTCTACCTGTCATAGTATTCAGCCCTTTTTTCACGTCCCACTGCTGGACACGGGCCTTTCTTTACAGGAGAGATCTGGCCATAGTCCACCACGCTGGCCAAGTACGGGTTGGCGGACTGCATATATTTTTCGAAAACTTGCTAGGTCCTCGTGGTTCTAAGACATCCAGTTTTCTCGCGATTTTTTCCTTCGCCGTAAGACAAGTGTTAATCATGTTGGAAATGATTTGCACATGAAAATATAAGAGGTGCGAGACCCGTAATTTGACCCACTTCACTCGGTTTACCAAGCGAGCGCGTTACTACTGGGCTATCGCTGCCTATACCTGTCATATATGACGATTTTGTTCCTCTTTTTATGATATGAAATGCTACAATAATCTTAGCTTATAATAAACTGACCTTTCCATTAAAATTATTTGGTCATCCCATTCCGCGCCTTTCACTGCTGTGCTGCACTGCACTGCTGTTTGGCTCAGTTTGCAAGGACCCTACTTGCTATGCCAGTGATCGCGGGTTCGAGTTCCGCTGGGGGCATCAATTAATATTTGTACTCCAGTCATGGGTGTTTATTTTTATATGTATATATTTAAAGATATATATTATGTGTAGTGTGTCGATGGTATTCATAACACAAGCCTCGTAGCTTACCATGGAACTAGATGGTACAGTAAATTAATGTCCCAACATATTTTTATTTATATTAAAAAAAATATAACCTGTTTTTTTAAAGTCGGTTACAAATCCACTTTTAAATAATATGGTGGCCGGTTTTATTGGAATGCTAAACTATTAGTTGCTGTTCTTTTTTATGCCATTATTTTTCTTGCAGTTTCCTTATATTGCTCTGGCAAATCTAGAAATATTGTTAAAAAATAAAAATAAAATTTGTATCTGTACTTTTGAATTAGATACTCAATAATGAGCTCATAATATTGTTATTACACAATTTTTTTTTTGGTTGTTTGTATCGAATAGGCTTCGAAACTACAGAACCGATTTAGATAAAATTTGGTAAGAGGATAGTTGGAGATCCTGGGAAGGACATAGGATAGTTTTTATCCCGGAAATCATATGGAAAAGCAAGCTAGGGACTGACCCGAGCGAAGCGAGGGTGAGTCGCTAGTTAGGATAAGAACGAGTTGATGAAGGAACAAGTGAACATAGACATGCGTGATAAATAAGAACTTCGCTTTTTACTTTTAAAGATTTCTTTATACTTGTTTTAGTCATTTATATAAATTTTACCTATTCTCCTGATAAAAAATAAATACAGCGCCACCTAACGTTAAAAATATGAACTATTTGGTATATTTGATTCATAATTATTATGCTGTGAGTTATGGTTCGGGTTGGGAAAACCTGTAGGTAATGTTTAATTATAACACTAGATGTCATATTTCATCATATATATTTATTTGCATAAATTAATTACAGTTCTCACATTCTCAAGGTCGAATTTATGTTTTAAGTTCAAGTGGTTTTATTGGGATTGGATTTTTTGCTTTTATCATACAAAAAATGAATATTCCCCTAGAACGGAAATAAAAAAAATCTGACTGCGTAAAAAGTGAACTAAAAAGATGAGAACAAGTCGAGGAAGAAACATAAGTAGTGTTTTGCAGTCGAAGACATACACATAAACAGCTATAAAACATGTATATGGGCATATGTATGTATGAATGAATGGGTCGGACACATACACACATTACATACAAACATACGTCAGGTAAAAATAGTTTTAATAGGATACTGCATAACTCTCTGTTAGCCTAATGAATTCTGCATCTGTCCAAAACGACTGATAGATTTGAATAGAGCTTTTTCGTTGTACATAAGAACTAAAATCATAAATAAGCATCATCAATACAGCATGGGTCCCCTATTTCATACATTTTTACGCAAAAGGGTAATAAATATAATATAACCGTAGAGAGCTAGTATATAATATACTAACTGTTGAAGAAACGTTTGGTTCAGTTTGTATCACTACAACAACAAGGGTCACCCTACTTGCTGTGCCAGCGGTCATTCATTTGCGTGATAAGCACGAATGTTTATATTTATATTTATGTATTTAAAGTTATATATTATGTGTATCAACTATCTGGTATCCATAGCACAAGCCTCGTAGCTTACTATGGAAGTAGATGGTGCTGTGTGTTAATATACCAACATATTTATATTTATGGATGTTTTTCCCCAACGTAAGGCGAATGGCGATCATGTTAAAAATGATTCGCACATGAGAATGCCACTTGGGTTTTTGAATCGGAATTCATGACATATTGGTAATAAATAATACTACCAATCTGTCGAACTATTTCTGTATCGAAATCAATATTGTGCAGGTCAATTTAAAATCCCAAAACCTATTTCGAGGCGGCCACCTGCCAACCTTATTTCGGAATAGAAAGAATAAAAAGTGTATGAAAAAATACGGAACAGACACGATCCTATTAATATTTGCATGTACATACGAGGTTAAACTGGGTATTTTATTTGGTAGGCAATTTTAGATCTAAAATGGCTGATAGTCGTCAGTGATCTAGGAATCAAATCTGGCTTGAACGTTGAAATAATAACTATAGTTTGCCTGCCATGACTTCAAAAAAGGAGGAGGTTCACAATTCGTCAGAATCTTTTTTTTATGTATGTTCATCGATTACTCAAGGACGGCTGAACCGATTTGGAAAATTCTTCTTTTGTTTCAAAGGGTATACTTCTCAGGTGGTTCCATTTAAATTTTATCGCAATCGGTTAAGCGTTTTTAAAAAAAACAACAATAAATTATTTTTAAATAAATGGCTTATTATCGAATGTTATAAAAAACTTTCTTCATAGAAATTACCTGCTTATTCCGTCTACACTAAAAATGGAAAAATATAAACTTAAAAAAACCGACTCAATTACTCTTTTCATTTAGAATAGAGATACCTATTCAAAAAGGCGGTTCCAGTCGATACAAATCAAAGCACTCGGACTTCGAACATATTTGATGAAGTATCTATTCTAATTTCTAAATGAAAACCCCTGTTTAGTTATTTTTACTTTTTAGTGTGAGTGTATGTGTAGTTTTAACGGTTAGTATGGAATAGATTGACTATATATATATTATAAATGTATGTATATACATACGTATTATGAGTTTTATATCCCTTCGTTGAGAAATGAATCCCCATACAAACTTCCACCTTCTTTTCACCGCCTCAATTGATGATTTCCGGGATAAAAACTATCCTATGTCCTTTCTAGGGTCTAAAATTTCATCTAATTTGTTCAGCTGATTAAGCGTGAACAGGCAACAGACAGACAAAAAAAAAGAATTATATTTATATTAGTATGGATATACAGACAGCGCCATCTTTTGCTCAATAGTAACAGTAGCATATGTGTTACTCTAAGTCATAGTAAATAAATAAACCCAGCCCTTTCAACGTACAAGGACTAACATACATCCATACAAACTTTCGCATATATAATAATTGTGACATGAGAAGTGTGATGACACTCTAGACGTGGTCTTGTTTTATACGATAATTTAAATAATATATAAAGAATAAAGATAAATCTATCTATACATGTAATAAAATTCTAACTAAGTCGAACATATATGAATAGTTTTTGGAAAATCTTATTAAAATAGTCATTATTTTCGATACAGAGGTCGAATCCGAACTGAAGTTTTGTCTGTCTGTCTGGAAACACGTCACGAGAAAACCACTAGACAGATTTTGATAACTACTTTTTAGTGCGAGAAAATATCTCATCTCTGAGAAATCTATAGGTACTAACCGTTAAAATATACATAGGTGAGCGAGCGGAGCAAGAGTAAGGCGCTAGTAAGAATATAAATAAATAAAGAACGTTAACATTTTTCTACCTAACAAGTACTACATACGTGAGCCACGAGAAAAACTACTACAATATATTTCATCTCCACCTATCGTTCTCTTAATTTATTCTTTCTTAGGTAACAGTAAAAGGGAAACTGTCTTGCAAAAGTAACGAAACATCTCGCTACAATTGCTTAGCATTCAACATTCGAGTGTTCGTTAGCCTTTGCGATAGTTGAGAGGCTTCAGAACACTCGTAGTGTCGAGGAGTCATTTCTGTTTAATAATAACATTTTGTCGACTGTCGTATATAGGTATAATAACTATCCATGCAAGGATTTGGTGATTAAATTCTCGCATTGAATGGAAATATTAGCTATGTATATATTTAATACCAAGTCAGTGCTCTTATCATTAGAATTTATGGCTGTAGATTCAGAGTTCTGGGTTCGAGTCCTGGGTTCGACCAATTTGATTCAATGCGTTTTCTGTTAAGAAATTCTCAGTAATAGCCCGAAGTTGGGATGTTGGCGGTGTTTAGAACCCGTGCCTCGAAGAACACGTAAAGCCATCAGTCCTCCACCTCATTTCTTATCGGTCGTTTAGAATTTGTCATTCCACCAGAGTATGACGACTGCTCGACACGACCAGTGAGAGTTAAGGCGCAGGACCGACGGCTTTACGTGCTCTCCGAGGCACGGGGGTGAAACACCGCCAACTTCCCAACTCCGGGCTGTTACTGAGACTTACTATACAGAAAGATTCAATAACTAAACTTGGCCCGACCCGGGACTCGAACCCAGGACCTCCGAGTGTGCAGCCGTACATGCTAGCCACTACACCATCGAGGTAGTAAACAATTTTATTATATGTATAATAAATATGTAAAGTACCTATGTGTGTATAAGTAGGTGTACCTAAGTAAAACGTATTTTAATTAGGTACACAAACTAGTTTAAGATTCGACTACACTAGTAACCGAGAACAGGTAACCAAAAGGTATGGAAATTTAAAAAATACTCCATTTTTTTTAAATTAGTTAAAAATCTCTTCAAGTAACAGTAAAACTTTAAATAACGAGTCGAGTTATGCAACAGGTTTGTAAATATTTTATCGCAAGCATTCAAAAAGGGACTCATTGATTGACAGATAGAGGCACATATCAAACCGCTGGATTTACTTTGAAATATTGCAAACAGATTTCTTATAAAATGTTGTATTTATTATAGGATTTTCTGGATATATATTGTATCAATAATGGCTTAACCTACAGCGTTTCACCCACTTTAAAATACTTGTAATTGTATGACATTATTGTGATGTTTTAACAGTTTGTGTATGAAAGATAAAAGCTATATTAAATAATCTGACAAGCTAAAGTTAACTGAAAGTATTCTGAAATGGACTGAATATTTCATAAATTATAGCTAATAAAAACTTTTTAACAAAAAAATAAAAACCGACTTCAAACAAAAGCACTAAAAAGTGAAAAATAACTGATTGGTAGTTTTCATTTACTATACATACCTAATCAAATATTTTCGAAGTCGGTGTGCTTTGCTTTGTATGGGCTGGCACCGATTTCGAAAATATTTGATTAGGTATGTATTTAATAGGTAGGCTTTAATTACTTAGCCAAAGCACACCGACTTCGAAAATATTTGATTAGGTATGTATAGTAAATGAAAACTACCAATCAGTTATTTTTCACTTTTTAGTGCTTTTGTTTGAAGTCGGTTTTTATTTTTTTGTTAAAAAGTTTTTATTTTTCCCTTTTTAGTGTAGACAGTAGGAGCAAAGTAAGGATTCTAACGTGTTAGGCTTGTCAAATCAAACAAAATAAGCCCAAATTCAAAGTATCTACTATTAGCCGTTGAAGAGTTCCACCTATCCACCTTCTGGCCTTGCCATCAGATCAGGTCAACAACACCGAACCACTGTACTATCAACGAAAATAGAAATACTTGCAAAGTTTCAAGTCAATATGACAATTAGAAGTAGGTTAAATTCATTATTAGTTGTTTTTCCACCCTTAGGGGTGGTATTTTTTTTGAAATTTAAATGGGACCAATCTGGAAGTCTACCCTTTCAAACAAAACAAAAATTGTCCAAATCGGTTAATAAATGACGGAGTTCTGAGGTAACAAACATAAAAAAAAAAAAAACATACAGTCGAATTGAGAACCTCCTCCTTTTTGAAGTCGGTTGAAAAAGATGGTTTGAATATATTATATAACATTGACCTATAGAATAAAAAGTAGTAGGTACTGTTTCCAAAACGGTTTGTTCTCTCTTTCTTTTCTTACATATTTTAGTTTTAAACCGGATTGCCCTACTGGTCTTTCTCAGTAGCCCACACCCACAGATGGACTCTATGGATGGAATGCATCTGACAGCCATTTCATCCAAATCAGTCCAGCCTTTTCAGCATGAAGGAGTAACAAACAAACATACACAAATACGAACTTCGGCATTTATAATAATAGTTCGATGAATATTATTTTCAAGATATTCATAACAATGCACTCGATGTGAGCCGGTTCTACCTCTACCTAAAGTTGTTTGCAAATCCATCTTAGAGTATATTCGAGATTCTAATGGTTAATGGAAAATGCAGGTAAGGATCAAATAAGATTTACCTATATTAACAATGCTATTAAAATTATGAACTTGAAAATTTAAAAGTGTACAACAATGCAAAATTTAATAAACTATTAGTCTAACGCTGAATTATAGTCAAAATATTAAATATATCTATCAAAATAATCCAGCATATACCTAAAAACCCAGAATATACCTAAAATAAACCTCTTGGAAATTTACTACAGACAAAATCATGGGCAAAAACAAGTTTTGTTAAGTATAGAAACTTCAACTGCACTAGCCTTATAAGCTGCTAATATAACCGATAAGCCGTGTACTATTAGCTGCTCTGCTATTCAATAGTTACACTACAATAGGGATTACGAACTTAGTTCAACCAGACTTTGCTTAGTAAAAAAGGTTTCATGTCATCTATATCATTCCACATCACGTATATTTTCTACTAGCGATTCACCCTCGCTTCACTCGGGTTCTCCCCAGCTTGATTCTCCATACAAACTTTTATCCCCATTTTCATCCCTTAAGGGATGATTTCTAGGATTGAAACTATTCTATGTCCTTCCCAGGGTATCTGGCTATCTTCTTACCAGATTTCATGTAAATCGGTCCAGCAGTTTCGAAGCTTATTCGGTATAAACAAACAAACAAGAAAATCTTTCCTCTTTATAACATAATATCTTAATATATATAATTCTTCTGTACGTGTATTTGTTAACCTACTCCTCCTAAAGGACTAGACCGATTTTGATGAAATTTTGTGTGTATATTTTAATGGGCTCCTGGATGGTTTGAAAATACAATTGAACCCGGTAGGTGGCACCGTAGTCGTTGTGCCACTGATCATCTCCTAAATGGCAGGGACGATTTTAATGAAAATTTTTGTGTATGTTCGAGTGGGTCCCTGCAAGGTTTGAATTCACAAGTGGATCCGGTAGGTAGCGCTGCATTCGGTGTAAAATTTCGCAAAATTTTCATAAAAGACTCCATTTTCCGAACAATAAATAAATTTAAATTGTTGATGAAATAAAATGAAAAACTATGTGTGTATGTATGTTTCCTATGGACTCCAAAATAGCTGGAGCGATTTTGATCAACATTTTCAGGTAATTTTCAGAATAGCCCAGCGGGTGATCCTGTGAATTTTGTTAGCGATTGGAAGTTTGGACGCGGGCAAAGCCGCGGGTACTGCTAGTATATATATAAATATCTCGTATCACGGTGTATTTTTATTATTAAATATTTCGTATTAAGGTGTTTGTTTACATATGTGTATATGTAATTATACATAATAGCCTATTTATTCCATGCTAATTGTTAAAACGTACGTAGGGACAATTCCGAGCGAAGCAAGGGTAAGTCGCTAGAGAGCTTTAAACGGATAGACATTTTCTATCATATTTACATGATATACAGTTAACTCCTTCTATATATTAACCACTACGATACCTTTAAGCTAAATTTTAAGCCGGCTTACATGTAGAGCATCTACACTATGAATAATATTAGACTCTGCTTTAGCTTTCACAGCTGCATATACTATTTTAGTAAAAATAAAATAGATAAAAAATTAGCACAGCAAAGCACGCACGCACGCACGCACGCACGCACGCACGCACGCACACACGCACGCACACACACACACGCACACACACACACCCACACACGCACACACACACCCACACCCACACCCACCATTAAAGCTATTTAATAATATGGAAGCATTAAAATTCAATAAATAATTAATTAAATAATTGCTAGGTTTTCTCAGACATGCAGGTTTCCTGACCACAGACCCAGGATTTGAAGTTTTCGAAAGACATGTGAAGGGGCTGCCAACCTCCACTTGGTTAGCGTGGTGGCTGGCTCGTGCCCACTAGTGGGACAGTGGTGATATGTGAAATGTTCCCAGCATGGTAGAAGTACTAGTTAATTTTTTTAATCATGGATTAAAACCTTATAAAATCTATATAATTAATGAAATTTGAAAAGTTTAATTTTTGCTTTTTTGAATGCTCTGATCTCTGAAAATGCCAGTTCGGTTTGAAAAAATATTTTTCATTTCATAGCCTATATATTGAATTAATTGATAGGTTATCTAAAATCAAAGTGCGATCCTTAGCAATTACATATAAAAGAACTACGTGGGCGAAGTCGCGTGAAAGAGCTAGTTACCTTATAGAAGCTGCGCTCTCGTTCCTTTCGAGTTAAAATTTAAAATATTTCATTAAATGCATGCAAGAAATACGTGTAATTTAATAAATATATGGTAAATTTTACCCCACTTTGTATAGGTGAGGAATATTTTTCATCTTGCCTGTGGAAGGTTGAATATAATATATTAATTTACTGATATATTAGGCTCAAAATACGATACTTAAGATATGTATCTTTTAAATACATTTTTTTATGATTAGAAAGGGTTATCAAAATCTTGACGTTCTAGTATTAATTCCATTTACGTGTATATTACGTACTAGCGACGTGCGTTCACCTTGTCGTGGTGGGGGAGGCTCATTAGCGTCCGGCAATCCAGCCGGGCGCGAAGCCAAGAAAGGCACAGGGAGGTCGCCCACTTCGGTGGATAGTGTACCATGCGGGTTGTTTCTGGTACTTCTCTGATAGCAGAGTGGACTGTGGAGCAACCCCATGGTTGTTGTGGTCTGCTTCGGCAGACTTGCCGCCGGGGTGTCGTAGTTGAGTGCGTAAGCGATCCTGCGACGCCCCATTAAGACGAGGGAAGGTTTTGTTGGGCTTTAGTGGGTAGCACTGCCTTTCTAACACGCGAGTCCCACATAACCACCCGTATGTATGCTAATAGTATGCGTAAATGCATTTCTTAATATAAAAAAAGGTATTGTAATGTAAGCAGTATTTTTGGCAGCAATGTAAAGCAGTATTTTACTCTAATTTAGTCATATCCTGTGAAAATTCCATTAAAAAATCTTTTCTTCCTAAAACTTTTTCAAAGAGCAGTTAACCGTTTTTGCTTATCACCGAGTTCACTAAAACTTTTCAAAGCCCAGTACCGAGTTGAGAAAATTCTACCATATTTGAGAAAAGTGTTAAAAGTTGAATGTAAATGAAGAAGTGACTTCTTCTAAAGTCATTATTGTATTATTAACCTCTTCATGCACGTAGTACTAAAAAAAACTGGAGATAACATTGGTAAGTTATTTTAAATTTAATTTAAAAGTTCTTAACATTTATAACAAAAATTTACTAATATATAACTATTACTATATATGTATATAATACTAGCAGAACCCGCGGCTTTGCACGCGCTGAAACTACAAAAAAGCTCTAAAAAGGTAGGTTTCATACAAATTTTCATTCCTTGTTTTACACCCTTATTGAATGAATTTCGAAAAATGCTAATACACGTATTTATTTAATTGTATTATAGAACATTAATACCAAGTTTTAAGTAATTCTGATCATAAATAATTTTTTGGGTCGTATTATAAAGTGTTTTCCCGTGGGAATGAGATAATTCCCCGCGGTAAAAAGTAACCTATGTCACTCTCCAACCCTCCAACTATCTCCGCACAAAATCACGCCAATCTGTCTCTCTGTTTCTTCGTGAAAGAAGGACAAACAAACAAACCACTTTCACATTAAAATATTAGTAGGGATATATAAGTATGATTTCTATCTTTTTGTCCGTTAGTTTATTGGTCATATTAATGTGATTGATTTGGAATGAAAAGACCCAACAGATTTCGGCCACTTCGGCCAATCTTACAGAAATTAGCGACGTGTGCAGGAGATATTATAGTGTACAAGAGTACGAGCAGACACAACGTATACTCTCTATGTATCGAAAATTTAACTATCTCTCTGAGACACGAGACATACCTGTCTGTGCAGTAAATTTCATCCAAGTTCGTTCAGCCGCTTCTGTGTAAAGTAACAAATATACAAACACACATACAAACTTTTGCATTTAAAATAATAAAATAATAATACGATTAAACCATTTACTTAATTATATTTATTATTGATTTATTATATTTTTTTTTGTATTTTAAATAAATTAATACAAACTTCTTTGTGTGTACGCACACACGAAACAAAAGAAAAGTATTTATATTACAATTGGTTTCAGAGCCATCTTTGTTTTTTTATTTCTATACATTAGAAGCTTCAGATGAAGAAGCAAAAATACCAAAGACAATAGCATAATACTCGAAGATTCGTATTCTATTTTCGAAACGTTTCAAGTAGCCAATTAGGTAAAATATAAAAATATTTTGTACACAATACATTATAAAAAATATCTTGTATTAATTTTTTATATGATTAATTTAAAAAATCATACGTAATCACAAACGTATTAACAGGTAATTATTGACAAAAATATTCAATACATATCCAATACAATATCAAATATTTATTTATTTATTTATTTATTTATTAAGGATCTCCAACAGAAGTACATAAATATACAAAAAAAATACAGGCTCTTTGGATAATGTTTAACATGTACCCCCAATTACTGGAGAACACAACATGCACTAAAAACAGTGTTGATAACATGAATGAATTATGTTCAAACCTTGTTTTCTATTCATAGATGAATATAATAGCAAGACATCAGTTATTCATATTCTTCTTCTAAGTCATTACACTCTTGACAGAGTGGTCATGGTCATCACTTGAGCGCTGTGGCACGCTTGACTATTCGTCGCCACTCCTCTCATTCTTCATTTATTCGTATTAGTTCTTATATAATACGACCAATTATTAAGATGATGTTCTCCTAGCCGATTCCGGCCACGGCGGCCAATCTCATTGAGACTAGCCAACTGCGTAGGACATATTATAGTGCACAAGTGTACGCGCAGACACAAGTGCACTCTCTATTCCTGTCACTCTCATACTCCGGTGGGACGACTACTCGACACGACCAGTGAGAGTTAACCGAGTGCTTTACGTGCTCTCCGAGGCACGGAGTGAAACACCGCCAACTTTTCGACTCCGGGCTGTTACTGAGGCTTACTTATACAGAAAGACTGAATAACTAAACTTGGCCCGACCCGGGACTCGAACCCAGGACCTCCGGGTGTGCAGCCGTACATGCTAGCCACTACACCACCGAGGCAGTTATTATTATATATTATTTTATTCTTAATAATTATATTATTATTAATATAATTATTAAGAATACACCATATTAGTGTATTATGTGGGTAAAATCGTTTAAATTATAATAAAATATGTGGATAATATAATGATTTAAATCCTGTTTTAATTCGAACATTTACAGGTTTTTACAACATTTCAAAGTTACTACACTTTTGAAGGTATTTTTTTCATATTTCATACTTGTTAATGAATTAAAATACGTGTAAAGCCACGAGCGAGACTTAGTTATAAATACAAAGAAAATTTTTAAATTATAACATGTAAGGCCAGACACACGTCGTATTGAAAATGGGTTGAAATCTATAGCTTCGAGCCTTAATGTTGAAAGGGAAGGAAACACAAAGACGTTCCGTCATATCAACTTACTAAGATTCTCTACAGGAGTATTTTGATTGAGCTAATTTATGCGAATGTAATACATTACAGCTCTCATTAATAATATGAATGATAATTATCATGTTAATTTGAAGATAACTGTGTATGTTTTATTAGGTATATGTACATATATTAAAATAAATAAATATGTTGGTACATTAACACACCGCACCATCTAGTTCCATGGTAAGCTACGAGGCTTGTGTTATGTTACCAGATAGTTGATACACTAGACATATATAAAATTAAATACATACATATTATAAATATAAACACCCATCACTGGAGTAAAAATGTTCGTGCTCATCACACAGATGAATGCCCCCAGCGGGACTCAACCCGCGACCGCTGCCGCAGCATAGAGATTTAGTTTTTTTTATTCATCGAATCAGATCTTAAATCATATTACCTTCGCCTATTGTGAATTGACTATAATTTTCGTTTAATGATTGAACCTTAACGATAACCTCAATTCAACCAAGAAAAAAATTAACATGACTTTGAAGTCGGTGTAACTTTGTAGTTTAAACACATGAGAAGGCTTTTCTTTTCTTTGTCTCCTATATTAGTAGAGTTTTCACAATATTTTCTTAGTTTTTACATTTTAAGTAAAAATATCTTTTCGAATATATCGCGGATTTACTTAGATTTTTGGTTCCGATGTTTCTAATGCTTTACAGCGATCATGGTCACGGGAGAAAATCCGAAAACATAGTTTTATTCATAAAAATAGTTTTAGGTTGCTTCCCTATACAAACTTTCATCCCCATTTTCACCTCCTTAAGGGATGATATCCGGGATAAAAACTACCCTATGTCCTTCCCAGGGTTTCAAAGTATCTTCTTACCAAATTTCATTTCGGAGCCTATTCGGTACGAACAAACAAATAAATCGTTCCTATTTATAATATTAGTGTAGAAGAAAGTATTCAAAGTCATCCCTATCTCTATCTTACCTTCTGAGACAATAACACCATCTCGCGAAGACCAGAGCCAGACGTTGTTTCTATGCATTCATCTCATTTTATTTTTGCACTTTCTAAGCAAATGTTATCAGTCGATTTGCATTTGATCGTGTGTTCTCACTATCGCGTTCTTTAATAGCTGAATAAAGAAGTTTTATCTAAAATCTCAAAGAAAAATACTTTTAATGGGATATAGAATGGAATAAATTGAAAATAGCTTTTTAACCGACTTCTAAAAAGAAGAAAGAGAAGGTTCTCAATTCGTCGGAATCTTTTTTTTATGTGTGTTCCCGATCACTCGAAGACAATAATTTATGATATGAATATCTAATAGGTAAATATATATTTTACGTATCAAAATATATTAGATTTGCTTTGCCTCGTGTGGCACCGACTTCGAAAATATCTGATTAGATATCTATACTAAATGAAAACCCCTGTTTAATTATTTTTTACATTTTAGTGTCTGGAAGTCGTTTTTTAAGTTCTTTGCCATTGATTTCAAAAAAAGATAACAATCTAAGTCTAAAAATTTATATTTTTGATAACTATTCAGCTTTTATCTATATATAAAAAGACAATGAAAAACAGTTCAGAAAAGGTTTGATTTTGAAAAATTATCTCCTTACTTTTAGTCTTGTAGTTTGATCTTAGCGGATTGTCTGAATTCTAATTATTATGTAGATATTAATATCTTTTTTCCGTTCCCTCATATTCAAAGGGAACGAATTCGTTATAATCTAGTCCTTAAGTAAAGGACAAATCGGATTCCATAATTGGTTTTCTTGTACCCGCGAGAGGTCACGTACGAAATTACTCGGTTTGTATTAGCCGTGCTCATTCAGACCTAGATATAACCGCTGTACGCCCGAATAAGATTTATTAAGGGTTTTTTGTGAATTCTGTATATTATTAAGGTTTTACAAAGAAAAATATTCTTTTTGTCTCATATTTTATTATTGAAGTGTTGTATCCACCTGAGTATTGTAGTGTATTTACTTTTGTTTAGTCTCTAGTTACTATACCTATATTAAAAAAGCGACTCACCCTCGCTCCGCTCGGGTTCGTCCCTAGTTGCGTTTTAACGTTTATTATAGATTTCTCAAAGATGAAATATTTTATCGCAGTAAAATGTATACTATAGATATATGTTGACCCGGATAACCAGCTGTCATCATACCCAATTTCATCCAAATCTGCCCAGTGGTTTTCTCGTGATGCGGTTACAGACAGACAGATAGGCAGACAGACAAAAATTCTAAAAAACTATAGATTTGGTCTTTGTATCGATAATAATTACTATTTCAATAAGTTTTTTTTAAATATTTAATGTACAGATACGACTCAGAATTTTATTATATGTATAGATACGTTTGGCTCAGATTGTAGTGACCTTACTTGCTGTGCCAGCGGTCTCGGGTTTGAGTCTCGCTGGGAGGATTCATTTGTGTGATGAACACGAATGTTCGTACTCGTCATGGGTGTATAAATTTATAATATGTAGGTATGTATTTAAACTTATATACGTGTAGTGTATCAACTATCTGGTACCTATCCATAACACAAGCCTCGTAGCTTACCATGGAACTAGGTGGTGCTGTGTTTTAATGTCCCAACATATTTATTTATATCGAAGTCTGCTTATTATTAATTGAACAATTTTGATTGTTAGATTGATTGAGTTTAAAAAAATGACGGCTAAACCTAAATAGAAGCCTAAGACAAAAGCGAATCGCCGGCTTTTCCAGTCAAATCAAATTATACTTTATTCAAATAGACTTACAATCATTGTGAATTTTGAATCTTTAATTTTTACATTTTTTAAATTTAAATTAAATATCAGAATGTAAGTTCGTAACTTATATGTATGATGTATATGTAGTAATAATCAGCCAAATTACGTTATAACACGTCGTGTATACTCGTATATTTGTACAGAATTCCCTTTCCTGAGAAAATTATAAAATATTAGACAAAAGTAAGTACTTATGTATATTATGTCTTTGTGGTCATTTTTTGTTACTTTTATGGTTTTAGGTCCTTCAATTTATATCCTCTACAGTCTATACTCTCACTGACGTAGCTAGGGCGAAAAGAAAACAAGAACGACAATAGATCAAGTCTCGTATATAATAACTACTGATAATGTTTACTGATAACAGAAAGTAATCTACAGTGCATGGAGGTGTAACATCACACACTTATCAATTCGGAGTTTTTCAACTGAATATTTTGAAGTTATACTTCTTTTGGGACTTTTAGAAATAAATATGAAAGTAAAATTTTTACAACAGACAGCCTAAAAGCCACATGATAAAGTTAGCTGATAAGTGTTTGTTTCCATGGTAACCGTTATTATTGTGTGACAAATGATATATAATATACTATTTAAAAAAATAAATGTGGAAGTTTGTGAAGATGTTTCATGTTTTACATATAGATGCTAGCAGTTTAACGAACGCATTATTCATTGGTAACATTTTTAAGGTTGCATTTTTATATATGAGCGTTTTAATGAAAAAATAATACATTTGATTAATTTGTAACGATGTATATATGTATAAAGCATTTATTTATGTGATCTTGGCCGATGAGAATGTATTAAAAAAAAGATGCGAATATTCATTATTTTTCCCGCGTCTAGTCATGAATTATTTGTAATACTGTAAATTATTATTATAAATTATGTAACTTATTATTTAAAAGAGTAACTGTTGGGTTTCTCGCCGGTTCTTCTTAACAGAACTTCTTTTCGAGTCGGTGGTAGCTTCCATACTGACGTACTGACGAGTATAAAAGAATTAAGTTGATGTTGCAAAAGTACTGAATATAAGAATATATGCAAGGAATATCTCGAAGTTTTATTAGTATCATTCTACACATCTATGCTGTTTTCAGGCCAATCTATACTAATATTTAGTTTTTTTGTTTGTTTGTTTGTTTGTTTGTTTGTTTGTTTGTTTGTTTGTTTGTTTGTTTGTTTGTTTGTTTGTTTGTTTGTTTGTTTGAACGCGCTAATCTATGGAACTACTAATCCGATTTGAAAAATTCTTTTTACATTAGGTAGCCCGTTTATTGAGAAAGACTATAGGCTACATATCATCATGCTACTACCCAAGGGAGCGGAGGAGTAATAATAAATGTCAACGAATCGGGCAGACTTCCATATATTATTACTAATAGCATAAAGCCAAAGAGCTTTTTTTGTAGTTTTTGGCGCGTGCGAAGCCGCGGGTTCTGCTAGTGAATAATATTCGAGTGACTTGTGATCGTTTTAACAATCGCGTTTCCGTGCATCTAAAATCACGAAAGTCGTTTGATTCGCTTGATAGCCATAACCAATGTTACAGCTAAAATTTATAACCCTTACTTGATTTTAGTAGTTAGACCTACGGTAGATATTTAAGTAAAAGCTATAGAGCTTTTAACAAATATATTGGATCTATCTCTAGTATTTGCAATAATTAAAAGATTATAGATTTTAGACTCTAAGGATATCGGATAGAATAAAACTCAGACGAATTAACTTTTGAAAAGTGAACGACGGCAATTGTCCCCGTTTCGAAATCGTTATTAGATCGCCAGCACATTCGAAAAACAACGAATAACTTAAAAAATACTATTATAAATGCGAAAGTTTGTATATTTTTTTTGTGTATATGTATGTTACTCCTTAACGATGTAACGGCTGAACGGACTTAGAAAAAAATAGTCCACATATATTGTCTATGAACTGGAATAACACATAGGCTATTTATAAGACACTTAGGTCGCTAAATTCATATAACAATTTAACGAAACAAAACGTTATTGCTGTTTCATTTATACAAAAAAAAAACAGTCGTTAGGCCGAAATTGAAGAATACATTATGTCCTCTCTCATGTCACAAGCTAGATGTCTGATCTGTAGATCTGTCTATCTGTATAGCTGTGTATTTTGCAATTCAAATTTCGTATAGTGGTTTGATGAGTCATTCAGAACAAGTTACTTTATATTATACAGATAATTATTATATCAACTTACTTTATTTTCTATGACGTGATTTTTATGGTACCAGATAGGGCTTATTTGATGACCCATCTAATATTATTTTATGAACATTTGGTTTTATGTTCACTGCAAAATGGCCTCTAACGTTCGCTATATTGAATTTAACGTGGATTCATATTATTTTTTCATTCTAGAAAACTTATATTAAATTATAGTTTGAATATGCGATATGATCGATTACTGCCTCCGGGTTTTCTATTCAAGTATAAGAATTTTTGTATATTTTATTTAAGGACGAAGCAGTTATAAAGGATTAACAAGGGAAGGAGGGACACAATTTTTATATCCTATCCTACTAATATTATAAATGTGAAAGTTTGTGAGGATGGATGGATGGATGTTTGTTACTCAATCAAGCCAGAACGGCTGAACGGATCTGAATGAAATTTGGCACAGAGATGGATTATAGTCTGGAATAGCACATATGTTACTTTTTATCCCGGAAAAATCTACGGTTCCCGTGGGATAAGTTTGTTTTTGTTTTTCACTAAAGACGAAGTAGTAGTAGTGAGTAGCTAAAAGTAGTAGCATAAACAGCGAATTCACACTCGTATTTTTGATATTGACTTCTTTTTTGGCGGGTTCTGTCTATATAGTTTTTATACTAAGTGAATAAATATCTTATACCTCAAGATTACCATAGATACTATGAAAAGTGTAAACTTAAAAAACTCCAGACGTGTATTTTTAATTATTATTTTGATGTAATGACGTTACACACTCTCCATTACGCGGCAATATGTACCTATATATAAACATTCCACACCATTATTTAGGGATATTATTTTTAAGTACATTCTTGCGTTTTCTAGCTCCTTGCAATTTCCATTCTAAGACTAAAACAACAATTGCTTTGTTTTGCAGTATTTTAGGTCTCTCGACGTTTTAATGTAGTAAATAGTATCGTTGAAGTAAATAGAATTCAATTAATTTATTTATAAGATACCTCATTTGCTTTAAACGTTCACAAAGTAGAATTAGTTTTGTATGTATATTTAAATAAGTCAGTCGGTATTTTAGTCTATTGGATGTACCTATTAGAGTAAAATGTCACTATAGTTGCTTACGTTTCCGCTCGCGTTTGTCTAAAGGTATAGGAAAATAGGTAAGTACCTACATAAATAAACTTGAAATAGTTTTTACCTTGATTAGTCTTAAAAGCCAATACATTCTTTATTTTTTACCAAAATTGATAATATTAATGTTATTCCAGACTATAATCTATCTCTGTGCCAAATTTCATCCAGATCCGTTCAGCCGTTCTGGCGTGAAAGAGTAACAAACATCCATACATACTCTCAAACTTTCACATTTATAATATTTAATATACAGATGGTCTGACAATATAATATTATATATTCAAAAAGCGTTTGCAATAATTTCCTTTGATACACAAGTAAACAAACATATTTTTATTATGTAAATATAGGTCTTTTTAAACGACTCCAAACACGAGGAGGTTGTATGTATGTATGTTAATTTATCCAGGTACAGAAAATCGCACTATCTACACATATATTTTGTATAAATAGGCAAAGACAAAACGGTTCAGCACCTTTTTCTTCGCTATTTATCAGTCGATTTTCTACTTTTTTTATTGTTTAGTAGCTATTGACGAGCTTTAATGTTATCAATAAAATTTGGAAATAGTTCTTTTTAAATTGATAAATCTATACATATAATAAAACTCTGAGTTGAATCTGTACATTAAATATTTTTTGTAAAAACTTATTGAAATAGTCAGTATTATCGATACAGAGGCCGTACCTATAGTTTTTATAATTTCTGTCTGTCTGTCTGTGACCGCATCCCGAGAAAACCACTGGACTGATTTTGATGAAATTTGGTTATTTGGGTCAATATGTATTCAGCCCTTTTTAATGTCCCATTGCTGGGCACAGGCCTCCCTTCAACACGAGGGGGATCAGGGCATAGTCCACCACGCTGGCCAAGTGCGGGTTGGTGAACTTCACATGTCTTTCGAAAACTTGCTAGGTTCTCTCAGACATGCAGGTTTCCTCAGGACGTTTTCCTTCACCATAAAACAAGTGGTAATCTTGTTAGTAATGATTCGTACATGAAAATATCAGAGCTGCGAGGCCCGGGATTTGAACCCGCTTCACTCGGTTACCCAAGAGAGCGCGTTACTACTGGGCTACCACTGCCTTTTATCAACATATAGGATACTTTTCACTGCGAGAAAATATCTCATCTCTGAGAAACCTATACTAAACGTTAAAACGTAACTAGGGACGAAACCGAGGGGAGTGAGGATGAGTCGCTAGTATAATAATATATTTTCCTCTCAATAATGATTATAGATGAATTTCGACCACTGAACGAAGAAAAATCATAAAAATGTCTATTAGAGAAGCTCCCTAGGGAATAAATGAAACGAGGGTGAAATAAAATATAGTTTATTGGTAGTCTAATTAGCGAAAGCCGCGTTAAATGTGGTTTCACTCATGTAGCAGTCCACTTAACGGCGTATTCAAATTAAAATGGATTTCACGAGTGGAACTGTAAATCTTTTCAATTATTTATACTTATAATTAAATTAATATTTAAATACATCTGCATTATGCTACATACTATAAAATAACAATATAATATACGATTTTTTTTATTGCCATTAGGAAGCATTACGAGTTAACTTTCGCTAGTGACACCTCTTGCGTGTAAGTTATATAGGTTTATAACACTATTCTCAGAAAAATGTTTACAAATAACCACGTATGAATCATCAAAATCGGTTAAGCTTAATATAATTTTAATTAAATAAAGCTTAAATTCTTTTCATTTTTCCAAACATGTATAAACCAGAAAGAAATTATCGGATTATAGAATATAATTGTGAAGACACCAAATGGCTAAGACTGGGATTCTGCCTATATTGGAATTTGCACTTCGCACCCATGCATACTAAAACTCACCCGTGGGAATCGAACTCACAATATCCAAGAAAATATTAAAAACGTTATTCTACCTGTTACAAAATCCCTATTTACAATATAAATTAATTTGATATCTTAAATAAAGCAGAAGAAACACAGTTTCTAATTTATCGTTCGAAAATTTCACTGAACTTCATTAGAAATTCACAATGATATAATTAGTGTTTTAGAAGGCGAAAGATAAATATTTATTTTGGGCAACTAAAATAATTGAACTGATTTATGTATTTATATTGTATTTTGATCAGAATTTTATCGCTATGTATGTATATATTTACTACTTATGAATCTTTGATATAATAATTATAAAATAAACATTAAAAAAAACCCCGACGCAAATTAATTGTTATTTAACGATTACACTGGCACGCGTGAAGCACTTAATCGAGTAATAATATGTCAAAATGCCTTACATCATTTTGGAAAAGACCTGATACTCTTACACTGCTTGACCGATATTAACCAAACATAGCTAAGAACCACCGCAAGGAAACTGGCTTTCAAATGAAAAAAAAGCACATCGAAATCGGTCCATCCGTATAAGTGCTACGATGCCACAGACAGAGACATACACACAGACAGACAGACAGACAGACAGACAGACAGACATCGACGTCAAATTTATAACACCCCTCTTTTTGCGTCGGGGGTTAAAAATTAGTTAGACTGATATTACAAAGGTGAAAATGGGTAAAGTTAATCGTTTGCGACTATTTCATTGGTCTAGTGGCTAGCATGCCGGCTGTAGATCGTTATGTCCTGGGTTCGAGTCCCGGATGGCCTTTAATGACTACTGCTAGGAAAACTCTATAGCAGTAAGTTGATATGTCGGTGTTTACACCTTTGTGTATCGAAAAGCACGATAAGCTGTCATTCCTGCACTCAGAGATCAGTCTCTTACAGGTTTTACCAATTAGTCACTCCACCCCATTATGAAAGTTAAAGGAACAGAGAATACAGGCACTAAAATAACATGTTCTAAACAGTTTAAAAGTCTCTGTGATATTCGCCGCCAAAACCAATATCACCTAAGATGATATAATTTGCTGGTCACTTCTTCTTCGCACACATAATAATAATCTATACATATAATTTATTATACTGTAGAGGTCGAATGTTTGTTCATAGAAAAAAATGGTAAATGTTAAAAATGCTAAAAACCGAGTCAGGGGGATATAACTTATAAAAAGAGAAATAGAATAATAAATCTAGATTTTTTTGTTTTTCTGTCTGTTTGAACGGGCTAATCTCCGAAACTGTTGGACCAATTTAAATGAAATTGGGCATGCTGATACCTTATATTACCAGTCAAACAAAAAAATACTCTTTATCCCGGAAAAATGAACGGTTCCCATGGGATAGACATGTTTGTGATTTCTTTTCTATTTTAATGGAATAAGATTACGTAGATAGAAATACTATACGGATAGTTTCTATTCGCGAAAAGAACATTTTACTTGAATAAATCCGCGCTCGCTTGGGAAACCAAGAGAAGTGGGTTCAAATCCCGGGCCTCGCACCTCTGACATTTTCATGTGCGAATCATAATGGAGGAAAACATCGCGATGAAACCAGCAAGTTTTCAAAAGATATGTGTAGTCCGTCAACCCGCGCTTAGCCAGCGTAGTGAACTATGGCCTCATATCCCTTGATATTGAAGGGAGGCCCGTGCCCAGTAGTGAGACGTTTAAAATGAATGGCTGAATATAAATCCACAGGTACTACTACTAATACTAGTATATACTCGTAAGTTCATTATTTCATAAAACAGATGGCGTAAAGGACGTGAAATTGTACTGAAATATATAAGTAAAATATGCAATGGAAATTAAAAACGTCTCTAGGTACCCAGACAGCCTTCACTAGAAAAGGCCGAATAACTTTGTCGTGTCGAGAGCCACTTTAGAATAGAAATATTATGACATTTGCTCCCAAATGATTCGTTTTCGACTTTTTACATTGAAATTTCTTGTGGTGATGAATTTAGTATTAAGTTTAGTACCTACCTTGGCTAACGAGCTTAGCTCGGAGTTTTTGCCCTAAAGTACAATTTTCTTTTCTTAAAAAAAACTAAAAACTTGAATAAATATAAAAAAAAAAAACAAAAGTAAAAACTTTGTATGCGGCCGAGATTCGAACCTGGACACCTGTAATTGTTGATCTTGCACCTTGTCCGCTTGACCACGATGCTTATGGCCGAGCGTGCAAATTACCGACCATATTTTGCGTGGAATGATGCAAAATAAAACTTCATGAAAACTCTATAACACACGTTTTCTCAGACATAAGACTAATCTAAATCGATTTATCACCACCGAAACCCCCTGCAGTATACATATTTCATGAAAATCCTTAGAACCGTTTCCAAGATTCAAATTATATAATATATTCTAACTGAGTCAAATCTGTACATTAAATATTTTTTAGAAAATCTTATTGAAAAAGTGATTATTATCGATACAGAGGCCGAATCTATAGTTTTTAGAATTTTTGTCTGTCTGCTGGGAAGGCGTCACGAGAAAACTACACTAGACAGATTTTGATGAAATTTGGTATGATGATAGCTGGTTATCCGAGTAAACATATAGGATACTTTTTACTGCCAAAAAATATCTCATCTCTGAGGAATCTACACAAAGCGTTAAAACGTATCTAAGCACGAACCGAGAGGAGCGTGGGTGAGTCACTACTTATAGTACATTCTTTACTTCAAAGTTTTTTATAACTGTAGTGAGTAGAAAAGTATATACCATATAAAGTTATGTCACTGTATCTATTCTGCTTTCCTCTGTCACGTTGTTGATACTCCTCTACAGGTCAAATTTTACAACAGATCTGAACGAAACTTGGTATACAGGTTTTATATATATAGGTTTAAATAATTGCTTTTTGAACTAAAAAGTCACAGCGAGTTCGTGATTATCTCAAAATTAATTATTTTATCCTTAGTGGAATTCTTTCTTCAAATATTTTATTCATCCATGAATCTCTTTATAATATTAGAAAATGAACTCACAGGCTAGAAAAGCCAGTATTACCCACTGAAACCCAACAGAACCTCCCCCGCCTTGATGGGTCTTCGAAGGATCGCTTATGCACTCAACCACGACGCACTGACGGCTGTCGGCCAAGGCAGACCACAAAAACCAAAGGGGTGCTCCCACGGTTCACTCCTCTATCAGTGTAGTACCAAGAACAACCTGCATGGTACACCAACGTTAAAAAAATGATCACTAGTGGATTACAAAAACAATGTACTACCTAGTTTATCGTATTATACGATAAGGGTATTTATAAAATTACGATTATCAAAAAAATACATTTATTTCAATGAATTTTATAATATAATTTCATAAATTTTGCTCCATTTTGTATTTTAGAACCTGTATTTTTAGAATGTCGGTTAACCTTTTCCACGTAACCAAAAATTCTATCATGCCATTCTGTTCCTAAAACCGTTAAGGTCAATCAGATATCAAGAAACTTCTAAGGAAATGTGCCAATAAATTTAAAACTTTACTTTTTCCTTTAATTTTTGTAAGATCTTTTTGTGCCTTTTTCCGGTGATTGGACGGTGGAGCAGATTTTAATCGTGATTGAAGTATTATAGAAAATCTTTTGTTGCAAAATCTTTTATTCTTCTACATTGACGGTTTCTTTGATAAACTTTTGCCTATTGGAAAAAATCCGTTCAAAATTCGAATAAGAGTTGCATAACAGCGTATTGTACATAATATAATCCTACTAATATTATAAATGCGTAAGTTTATGAGAATGTAAGGATGTCTCGATGTATACAATACCTATAGATGAATGGATGTTTGTACTAGTTTGAACTGTACTCTTTTACGCAAAAACTACTGAATGCATTGTAATGAAACTTTACAATAATATATCTTATACAAATATTAAAATAGCGCATAGGCTACTTTTTATCCCGGAAAAATGTACGATTCCCGTGGGATAGAATTGGTCTTTGTTTTCTTCTGGTAGGCCGCTACTAAAACATATGTAAATCGAAAAATAAATTAAATATTATAAATGCGAATGTGTATGGTTAGACATGTGTTTTTAATTTTTCTTTTCTTACATCTTCAGGATGACATGATTGGATATAATTCTTATAATCAAAAAAAAAGACACATTTATATACATACATACGTAACTGTTACGTAAATAAAGCTACAAGTAAAATATATTTCATGTTGTATTACTACATATTATAAAACAAAATCTCCCCGCCGCGTCTGTCTGTCTGAAACCGATAAACTTAAAATCTATCGAACGGGTTTTCATGGACCAATGGACGGAGTTATTCATGAGAAAGGTTTAGGTGTATAATTTAATAAATAAGGTTTTGTGTAAATTGGAAATAAACAGCATATATAAACAAGTCGAAATGTTGCGATATTAGTGAAAAAGAACGTCGATGCAAACATACCTAAGTGTTTTTTTTTATTTAATTAGCTTAGTCTATACTTATAATAAAGTTCTGAGTCAAATCTATACATTAAATATTTTTTGGAAAATCTTATTAAAAAGTCATTATTATCGATACAGAGGTTGAATCTATAGTCTTTAGAATTGTTGTTAGTCTGTCTGGCTGTGACCGCATATACCTATATGTAGTACGCGGAATCCTAAATAGTTCTCAAGAAAATTGTAAAAAGGCGACACAAAATCATAACGATTAAAGACTGAAAATGATGGAAAATAATAAATCGTATCATCGTAATGCTGAATTACAAACGTATCATAATATTAAAACATTTGCCTATAGCATCCTCATATAAAATACCTAGGCTATAAAATGCAAAAAGTTTTTTTTAGTCCAACTGGTAGTTGTACAGTCACCGCGTTCAAACAAACAGAAAAACAAATTCTTACGCTATATAATATAACTATGGATATATTTTTAAAAGTTAAAAAATAACCTTTTTAACCGAATTCAAAGGGAGGTTATCAATTCGACACGTACGGTATGTAATGTTAGTGGAATTGAAAAATATTCACATATGATTATTAATTTTGTAGGGCTTCCAAACAAATATACAAAATTTATAGAAATGTATGTTTGTATGTATGTCCACGCATTTCTCCGAAACTAGTATTCGGATCGTTATCATTCCTTTTTTATTTGCTTACATTTATTTTAATACACATATCTTTATTTTCTAGAGCTATATTACATTCATCCCTAAGTTTGAATTCAGAATTTAAAAATCCGGGATTCCCCGGCATTACGGTACAAGTGTAATAAATCTCAGTTTTGATATTAAATTGAAGATACGTTCGAAATCGAGACATGTTCGTCATTTTGCAGTTCAAGCTTTAGCCGTGATAAATGACGCTCCTGGCTTAAAAATGCTACAGTACCTACAGTGAAATGTTTTGGTTAAGTAAAAAATCGTTACAAGTTAAATTAAAGCTAAAATAATATACAATGATTTTGATTTAAAATACAAAATGTTTATAACTATATTTTTTATCACACTTTTTTTTAATTATAAATTGTTAACTAACGACTTACCCCGGCTTCGCTCGAATGTGTCATTAGACGAATAATCTTGTTGTTAGATCAGATTATATTCTATCTCCCCTCCGATGTGTGTTCACGTTGTCGTGGTGGGGACGATCATTAGCGTCCGGCAATTCAGCCGGGTGCGAACCCAAGAAACGTAATGAATGGGTGGCGACCTATCTCAGTGGGCAGTGTGCCATGCGGGTTGTTTCTGGTACTTACTTCTTTGATAGCATTCTGAGAATGAACCTTTGGAGTAAGCCCATGGTTGTTATGTTCTTCTTCAGCAGACCTGATGTCAAGAAGTCGTGGTTGAGATTGTAAGCGATCCTGCCCTATTAAGACGTACAAAACTTTGCATTAATAAAAATAATCCAATTGTTGTAACAAGAGAATTTTGTGTCTTTTATTAGAAAAGAATTTCTAGTGCAGCATGAATGAACCAACTCCACTCGTTGTAATATAAGCTAGTATTACACGTTGTACTAGTTTATATATACTGTAACCACACTATTTTGTTTCATTCGGGAAGTGAGAGTGTAACTTTTTTATTTAACAACTTTGTATTAACAAAGCAATAGTTTGTACACATATCTATAGCTTTATGTAAAGAATATATAATAATATGATATATCTAAATAATATAAATACAAAGTATTCTAAAGTTATATAATACAGAGATAATTACAATGGTAGCCCAGTTTTAACGCGTGCTTGGGAAATTAAGTGAAGCGGGTTCAAATCCCGGGTCTCGCACCGCAAAAAAATAATAAGCACGTGACAATATCAGAACGTTGTCATGTGCGTATTTTTTGTTTATAAGATTGCCACTTTTTTATGACGAAGAGAAACATTGTAAGAAACCTACATGTCTGAGAGACCTAGCAAGTTTTTAAACGATAGATAAGTCAGGTACCCCCAATTGGTCAGCGTGGTGGACTATGACCTGACCCTCCTAGTATTGAAGAGAGACCCACTACCAGCAGTAGGACGTTAAAAAGGGCTGAATACAAGATAATTATTATTGTCATCATTTGTCACAAATTATCTACCTATTTATGTACCTGTATTTTAATGTTTTTAAAAACTTAGTATATTAAGTGAGCATTTTACTCGTATAAACCTAATGCTAAACCATAATAAGTAACCACTTTAATCTATCCGTCTGTCGTTCGTAAGCCAGGTTTCTAATTATATACCTTTATTATTTTAGCATAAAAGCTTCGGGCGTTTTCCCTTCAAATTAATACATTAAACCTCTAATTGACGTAAATTAAGCTGTAAAATTTATTCACTTTCTTGTATTTTACACGTATAATATTTGTAAGACGAACCAACTTCGCCCAGTTTTTATAAATACTATATTGAACTACTATTATAAATGAGAAAATTTGTACGTATGTATGTCACTCTAGACTGAAACGGCTGAACTGGTTTAGATGAATTTTAGTATGCAGATAGACCGATGAATATCTGTTAGCTACCTAGGGATACACCCAAATCGAGGTAAATAGCTATTACATAGTAAAAAAATTATGTTAGTATCGGCTAGCACCGACTTCGAAATTATTTGATTAGGTATGTATAGTAAATGAAAACTACCAATCAGTTATTTTTTACTTTTTAGGGCTTTTGTTTGAAGTCGGTATTTATTTTTTTGTTAAAAAGTTTTTATTTTCCCCTCTTTAGTGTAGACAGTAGTAGCAAAGTAAGAATTCTAACGTGTTAGGCTTGTCAAATCAAACAAAATAAGCCCAAACTCAAAGTATCTACTATTAGCCGTTGAAGAGTTCCACCTATCCATCTTCTGGCCTTACCATAAGATCAGGTCAACAATACCGAACCACTGTACTATGAACGGAAATAGAAACACTTGCAAAGTTTCAAGTCAATATGACAATTAGAAGTAGGTTAAATTCATCATTAGCTATTTTTCCACCCTTAGGGGTGGTATTTTTTTTTGAAATTAAAATGAGACCAATCTGGAAGTATACACTTTCAAACAACGCAAAAATTGTCCAAATCGGCTAATAAACGACGAAGTTCTGAAGTAACAAACATAAAAAAATACAGTCGAATTGAGAACCTCCTCCTTTTTGAAGTCGGTTGACAAAAAGTATAGCCAGTTAGGTATCTAGGGATGTATTCGAGCAAAGCGAGGGTAAGTCGCTAGTATTATGATAAATACGAAATAATACTTTCTTAGATTTACGCGAATGTTTGACATTTTTAAATAAAACTATCTTTTCGGATTATTTCGCGGATTTATTTTGATTTTTGGATCCCGACGTTTCGAATGCTTTACAGCATCCATGGTCACGGGAGAGACTGAGGTGTTACATGTCTTGAAGGTATAATTGTTACAGACAGCCTACCCACATTAACAAAATGAAAATTGCACCAATTACATTACAATATTTTTTAACTTTAAACATTTTTATAATTTTAATTATAATTGAATATGGAATATTATGTGTATGTTTGATATTCCTTACACTGTATGTATGTATTCAGCCCTTTTTAACGTCCCACTGCTGGGCACGGACCTCCCTTCAATACGAGGGGGATCAGGCCGTAGTCCACCACGCTGGCCAAGTGCGGGTTGGTGGACTTCACATGTTTTTCGAAAACTTGCTAAATTCTCTCAGACATGCAAGTTTCCTCTCGATGTTTTTCTTCAGCGTAAAGCAAGTGGTAATCTTGTTAGAAATGATTAGCACATAAATATATCAGAGGTGCGAGACCCGGGATTTGAACCTACTTCACTCGGTTTTCCATGCGAGCGCATTACCACTGGGCTACCACTTCCTTAGTGAAATGTCTTATACCTTATTAGTCACTTATATCCTGGATAAGCACATAGACTTTTTTCTCGTTTTTGTAGTAGTTATAGTGTTTCACAATTTTTTATTTAAATTACATGGAATTGATACAAAAAGTTAATAATAACTAGAAACTTCTTACTAAAATTAGAAACCATCAAAAGGTAGCTTAAATGTCTGAATACAAAAAATACAAAAGTGAACTAAGTGAAGCATGAACGTGTGAGGAAAAACTTTGTGAGATGGATCATAACTTGGGCGGGGTAATATTTGCTTCGGGAACTTATCATAAACGATCTTCAAGATTAAAGTATGGATAAAAACTTGGCCGGAACCATATATCACTAAAATATAACTATATAAATATTAACGTAAGTAATTGTGTGTGTAAAAGTACAAATCTTCTTATGTTTTTGTTATTGATAGAAATTATACTTCATTATAGTTATAAATACATATAATTTCTGTAGAAAAATATAATAATGAATGTACCTATATAATATAGAAAACTGTAGACATAATTCATTTCTTAGAAGCGTCCAATAACATTTTAGACATTAATTTATGTCCTTCACTGTTCAGACCTAAACTTAGTCAACCCTAGATAATACTATCCCATTAGAATAATAAAATGAGGCCTTGACCAAAGATCGTGTTTAATTGCATGAAGCAGAAGGATTTCATTTGCGACGAGCGTGACTCGAGTTAAGAGATTTTGTAAAATTACTTTGGATGAGCAAAAGAGAGATATTAGATTTTCATTAGCTTTAGCTTGACTACAAAAGTATGCTTTCTTGAAAATTTTAGGAAAATTTATATCAATAAAATTTACCTATCTATGTATGTACCTACCTATATAAAAAATCTATTAACAATTTTTTTAATTATAAATAGGATAAAAAGGTACTGAAGCGTTTTGTTTTGGCTCAATTTGAGGTATAAAAATCGCCTATATTTCTCTGGGCTTTATTTTATTGCTATATAATCTGATTTGTTACTGCATTAAAGAAGGAGAAACAAACAAATACTTCAATATTCAAAATATTACATAGGAACTAATGATATTTAATCTAATTCAGGAATCTCGTGTAATCTAATATTTAACTGACTTCCAAAAAGTAGGAGCTTCTGTGTTTGTCTGTATGTTCACCGCTTTCTCGGAGATGACTGAACCGATTTCATCACTTTTAACATTGAAAATGTTTTTTTTTGTCGCTTCAGTATAGGTCCGATTTTCAGCGAAAGTGCAACATCACCCTGGTGTCGTGGATTTTGAGACTACGTGGTTGATTGGGATGTTAAAAGATGTGTCTGAATGAGGGCTACAAAATGCAAAAAAAAATATTTGTACACACTCAATTTTTTTTTACATCGAAAAAATTTGAAAAATGTGGTCGCTTTTCGCTCGGTTTCGGTCAGAAAAAAAATATATCTCGAAATGGAATAAGATATCGAAAAAATAATAAAACCCCTAGAGATATGACTTTGAACTACATTTAAAGAAATATTGGAGGTTCATATCATTGATAGGTTATTCAGAAGTTGTACCTTTGTGACGCTGAGCTTACGCGAGGAGAGGGCGTGAGTTACTGATAGTTAAATTAACTGAAAGTTAAGCAGTTAAGTTAACTGACAGCTAAGCAAATTCACAGTTAAACAAACAAACAAACAGTTAAAGAAACAATTACACAAGCAAATAAATAAATAAATATAAAATATAAAAGTTTATTTGTTTTTTAAAGAGAAAAGGGGAGGAGAGGGGAGATGCGGAGAGGAAAGGAGAGGTGCGGAGAGAAGAGGAGAAGACAAGCGAAGAAAACAAGCGCATTAGACAGGCAAAGAAGATTTGTGAAAAGGAACTGCAAAAGACAGGCCAAATCTCAACAACAGGCTCCTCTCCTCTCGATCCTCTCCGCTCCTCTCTCTCCGCTCCACCCCTCTCTCTCTCCTCTCCCTTTTCTTGTATTTTCCTGCAGTAAAAGACATCTTTAATATCCTAACCCGAGTAATAAGTTATCAGTACACAAAATTTAGTTAAAATCCTGTTCAGTACTTTTTTCGTGAAACGCGCACACCCAAAAAAACAAACATACATACAGACAAACAGACAAAATTTTTCATAATCATTGTTTTGGGGTCTGTAGGACGTATCCGTCAGGACGTATCTAATAACTAATGTTTTATGTATAAATATTGGTTATCAGATTAAATACATATTTATTTCTTCACAAAGAATCACTTCGGTTCAAAAACAAAATCATGCTCCAAAACATTTATTCACCGTCATTGTCGATAACTGTCAGTTTTTTTTACTGTCAGTAAGGGTAACTGTCAGTAAGGGTAACTGTCAGTAAGATTAACTGTCAGTTTTATGAACGTTACACAAGTAAAGTTTAACAGTCAGTTAATTAAACTATCGGATAGTTTAACCTCCATTTAGTTTAACTGTCAGTAAGTTTAACTGCCAGTTAGCTTAACCGTCAGTTACTTTAACTGTCTGTTAGTTTAACTGCCAGTTATTTTAACTACCAGTAAGTTGAATTTCTTCTTCACCTGTCTTCTGTGTTTCTTTTATGTCTCTTCTCCTCTCTTTCATCCGTCAAATTATATATTAGTTACTAGCGGCTCACGCTCGCTTCGCTCGGGTTTCTAAACAAACAAAAACAAATCTTTCCTACGGGAACTGTACATTTTTCCGGGATAAAAAGTAGCCTATTTGTTATTCTGTTGTATGAACTTATACAGTTTCATTAAAATCCAATCAGTAGTTTTCGGGTACTAAGCTGTATAAGTTACTATAGATTTTTAACTATCCCACGGGAACTCTTTAATTTTCCGGGATGTAAAGTATCTAAAATGTTGACCGGGGATATAAGGTACCACCATACAAAATTTCATTTAAATCGGTCCAACAGTTTCCGAGATTAACCCGTATAAACTGACAAACAGACAGAGAAACAAAAAAAATGAAAAAATCTGGATTTGTTTTATTTCTGTTCTTACATCTCCCTGACTCGGTTTTTAGCATATTTTTTCTATGTACAGACATTCGACCTCTACAGTTTTATTATATGTATAGATAATATCTTTATGCATTCAAATACTTTTTTGTAGTTTGAACGCAGGCAAACTCGGTTGTTCTGCTAGTAATTAATATGCTAAAAATTTAATTCAGTTCATTTGCCAGATTCATTTTCAATGTACTCTAAGGTCGTGGCAGACACGAGATCTGCGGATTTTTTTGTTAAGTTTTTACAACCAAATTAAACGGGTAGAGCCATATGGAAAGCTAGTCCATAGAATGTCTATTAGCAAAAACTAATAGCTAAGATAAGGTCGTGAGAACCTTCATTACATCTCGTTATCAACTAAGAAGACAACTAATAGGACCCCTTAAAGTCACCATAAGTTTTAATACTCTTGAGACCGTCACTGAAAATAAAGAAGGTTCATTACGTGATCGTTTAAATAGATTTTTGTATTCCGAACGCTTCTTTGTAAGTATCAGCCCCCTTAGACAATTTGACTTCTACAATCAATATAGCTAACGGGAAACTCCAAATATATGGGTTTAATATATGGCATGTGACTTTACATGTAGATATGTCATGTCTATATTGACATGACTTTTCTTCTTCTCTTCTTGAGTTTTCTATTTGTAATGGTGGTTACCAAATGATATTTCATACGCCATCTTATTTGATTTTTTAATTTTAGTCCTTGGTACATACTTGTTATTTTTTAATATAATATATGAAAATCCTAAATGGTAATTTTAGTAACAAACAGCTAGATTTAAAAAAATACATTTGAAAGTAAAATATTAAAATTGAAATTTACGTCTGTTGACCAGCTTTAAAACAAGGAGGTATAAATTCCAAGATACTTGCACTTTTAAATTCGATAAACCTGATTAGTTCAATTATTAAAATCTCGTATAGATTAGTTAGCATAATTAAATCACTTTGTCTTTGTTTTTAAATCAATGCAACAAAGCTGTCGTACCGAATTGATTATTCATCAAGAAATAAAACACCCTTAAGAAACCATAGAGAGGTCAGAGGACGAGGTCTTAGTTTGAATCTAGCAAAGCGCAATGACCACTTTACGCGTATAGGCGTATACTTCTACTGTTGTATTTCGCTGTCTCATCTTTTTCCAAATGACCAATTTAGAAATAGAGATTTTAAAACAGAATTATTGATTTTAAATGTGACGACACATTTGAATCAGTTTGTAGTGATCCTACTTGCTGTGCCAGCGGTCGCGGGTTCGAGTCCCGCTGGGTGCATTCATTTGTGTGATGAGCACGAAGGTTTGTACTCCAGTCATGGGTATTTATATTTATAATATGTAAGTATTTTAAGTTATATATCTGTAGTGTGTCAACTATTTGGTATCCGTAAAATAAGCCACGTAGCTTACCATGGAACTAAATGGTTGTGTGTTAATGTCCCAACATATTCATTTATTATTTATATTCTATTGGTATAAAATACACATTTGACTTTAAAAAAGTAGAAAAGATATATTTTATAAATCTTAGAAATAAAGATTTGTTAAAATAGAGGAAAGCACGCTCTACTGTAAAATATTAGAGGTATTGGTGGTTTGAACAAATAAGCATATAAGGCGACGATTTCTATATGTAATGTGATTTTGTGCCGTTGTGACGTTGTAGAGGGTAATCTCTGGATCTACTAAACCAATTTAGATGAAATTTAAAACAAGATAGTTTGGCACCCTGGGAAGGACATAGGAATTTTTATCCCGGAAATCTTTCCTCAAGGGGATGAAAACTAGGGACAAACCAGGCGTAATGAATATAAATAAAAACTTTTTACGGTGTGCTTTGCTTTGCATCGGCTGGCACCGACTTCGAAATTATTTGATTAGGTATGTATAGTAAATGAAAATTACCAATCAGTTATTTTTTACTTTTTAGTGTTTTTGTTTGAAGTCGGTTTTTATTTTTTTGTTAAAAAGTTGTTATTTGTCTTTTTTTAGTGTAGACAGTAGTAGCAAAGTAAGAATTCTAACGTGTTAGGCTTGTCAAATCAAACAAAATAAGCCCAAACTCAAAGTATCTACTATTAGCCGTTGAAAAGTTCCACCTATCCACCTTCTGGTCTTACCATCAGATCAGGTCTACAATACCGAACCACTGTACCATCAATGGAAATAGAAACACTTGCAAAGTTTCAAGTCAATATGACAATTAGAAGCAGGTTAAATTCATCATTAGCTGTTTGTCCACCATTAGGGGTGTTATTTTTTTTTGAAATTTAAATGGGACCAATCTGGAAGTGTCTTACAGTTGTAGTACACTTTCAAACAAAACAAAAATTGTCCGAATCGGTTAATAAATGACGGAGTTCTGAGGTAACAAACATAAAACAAAAAAAAATACAGCCGAACTGAGAACCTCCTCCTTTTTGAGGAAGTCGGTAGAAAATGAAATTATAAATCTACCTATATTGACAATTAAAATGATGGATGCTGTACACTCAAACCTCATTAGCCACAAACGCCTGGTATATTAGGCTAGATCTAACTTACTAGATTGAGACGATAATGCCTCATTAGCTTCACGTTAGTAAACTTAGGCAATATTATTATAATGTTTCATTTCTTCGGCTGGACTGATTTTAGTGACACTTATTCTATTTTATGGAGGACTTTTTTAGATGTATAAAATATAATAAACATAATAAAATTCTGTGTCGAATCGGTTCATTGAATATTTTTTTGGGAAATCTTATTGAAATAAACATTATTATCGGTACAGAGGCCGAATCTATAGTTTTTAGAACTTTTTGTTTGTTTTTCTGTCTGTCGGTCTGGAAACGCATCACGAGAAAACCACAGGACAGATTCAGAAATTTGCTATAATGATAGCTAGGGTCAAAATATAGGATACTTTTTACTGCGGGGAAATATCTCATCTCTGAAAAATCTAATCTACGTATTAACGTTTAGTACGTTAATACGTACTATAGAATAATTGTCGAAGAATATTGAGAAATGGTACCGAAGTACCAATTTTTATTGTTTACCAATATCAGTATATATGGTTTGATTGAAATAAAATAATATTGTCTTCATCCCTTTTATTTAATATTATAATTGATAAACATGCAATGGAGTATATTTTTTATTTTATCCATACCACAAAAGTATATCTAAACCGGAAAATTAAAATCACCAAAGATCGTCACATATCTGATTGATGTTACCAACATCAAAGGTCGAGTCTCCGATTCCAAAAGATTTTTAGACCATCGGAGTAATAGATAAAATGTCAATCTCAATCAATTAGTAAAGTGAAGGTAGCAAATAGAACTGTTTAATCAAAAGAAAAACAAGAAAACAGCTCTTTTGAATCAAAGTTGCTCCCCGAGAAGTGATCTTACAATTAGTGAAGGTTTCAGCGAATACTCAACAGTACTAGATTCTTTACTTTCCAAATCAAAATGGTTTTTCTAGATTTTAGTACCAGTCTTGTAAATGAAATATTAAGATTTTCATGCTTTTTCCATTGCTTGAGTATGTTTACTGGAACAACTTTGAAATGGTAGTTCATTTGCTAGGTTTTGTATTTTTTAGTACTTAACGTTGTTAGTGAATGATTTTAACGTGTTTTAATTAGTACAGTACATACATTGAAACGCTTAGTTATAGTAGGAATAGTTGCGTTGTGCATAGTGGGTGCATGTGTGCGTGTATAATCTATGTGTTTATAGAGTAACACATAGGGTCAGTTCTGATAGATAACAGTCGTTGATTTACCCGAACAACCAACCAATAAACCTCAAAATACCCGGTTTATTGCGCCGGTGCCAACCATGAGCAGAATACCCGAAAATAGTTTTATAAAGTAATTTATTCAAGTTATATAGAATAAAAGAAAATACTAATGTTAGAAAAAGAATTCATTGTAATCAGTTCTAAATTAAACATCTTTAAATTATTAAATCAAACATAAAAAAGTTAAAATATCAAATTAATCAGCTAAACTAAAATACCTGCTTTGACCCCACTCAATGCAAATTACCCACCATCAAAAATTGCCTAAAATTACCCGCTTTTCGGGTTATTTACCCAGCGCTGCATATGGTACTGTTAGGCACCTAGTTACACCCGAGCGAAGCGAAGGTAAGTCGCTAGTATTGCTAGTGCAAAATAAGCTTTAGCTAATGCACCCGATAATACACAATTATGACAATTTTTTATTATTTTCGTATTCTTAAATGTTAAAATACCCTCAGGAATAACTATTATGATCGTTTGATGCCTTTAGATATTATTGCCATAAAAACAAATTATAATATCATCGTATAACGTATGTATTTTGTTAAAGAAAAACGTTAACGTTTAACATAAGGTCGGCTCGAACGGAGAAATACAACTCCTCACAGAAAGTCGACGTGATTAAGTAACAAACATCCTTCGGAACATCTAAACCTTTACGTTTATAATAATAAGTAAGATGTAATAATAAAAAGATGATGATACACTTAATATATTGAAAAAAGATAAAAGTAAAGCACACAGAGTCGGGTGTAGTATTAATATTTGTGTAATAATGTTATATAATTTACAAAACATTCCATTGTTTCTTCTTAGTATTAAAACATAGAAGATCTCCAGAAATATTTTACGAGTAGTTAAAATGCCTTGTCATTTTCATGAGAGGCGTGGGTAAATGATCGCGCGGAAAAGTGTTTAAGAAAACGATATTTAATTTTTATATTATACTAGCGACTCACCCTCCTTCCGCTCGGGTTCGTCCCTAGTTACGTTTTGACGTTTAGTATAGATTTCTCAGGGATAAGTTATTTTCCCGCAGTAATAAATATGTTAACCCGAATAACCAGCTATCATCTTACCTTTCATCAAAATCCCTCTAGTGGTTATTCCGTGATGCGGTCACAGACAGACAAAAATTCTAAAGAGCATAGATTCTAATAATGTCTATTTCAATAAGATTTTCCAAAAAATATTGAATGTACAGATTCGGCTTAGTTACAATTTTATTATATGTATAGACAAGATCTAAAATTGTGTACTAATTTATTATTTACATTGCAAATATATTTTTATTTCAAAGTTATAGAATATCTATGTACATAAAATATTATATATATATATATATATTCATATATATACACGTATATAATATTTAATATATAATCTATGCTAAAACTAAAATTTCTAATTATTTTAATGACTTGCAATGACATAAAATGCACTTGTTATGACTAAACTTATCAAAGGGCGATACATAAAAAAGTAACTCAGAAGCAGGTAATAATAATTGCATATTAATAATAACTTACTGAACATTAATATTAAATTTAAAATAAAATTCGATGCAAATATTACGATTACGAATATAAGATTTCATGCCAATCTGAGTATATATTTTGTATAAAGCATACTTGCTTGCGAAACTGAGTGAAGAGGGTCAAATCCCGATCTCACACCTCTGACATTTTCATGTTTTCAAATCATTTCCAATATGATTACCACATGTCTACTTGCCTCAAGTAAAATATCGTAAGGGAACCCGCATGTCTGAGAGAACCTAACAAGTTTTCGAAAGACATGGGAAGACCCCCCACCCGCACTTGACCAGTGTGGACTATGGCCTAATCCCCCAGCATTGAAGGGAGGCCCTTGACCAGCAGTGGGATATTAAAAAGGGCTGAATATGAAGTATACATTTTTATGTACATATATATTATATAGAATTGTTATGTTTATAATTAATGATATTATAATCTTTACTGCATTCAATTACGTCATCAAAATTTAAAATAAAAAGTAAATGTTCAAAAAGTAAAAATATATAATTAAAGAAACACTTTTGTCCGTGATGACTTCTCGGCGCGTCCCAGAATATGACGGTTGCTTAATGAGATTTAAGGGTTTAAAATGGTAATGATGTAAGCAAATCTATGCGCCTCCGTTGTGAATGTGACTATTAAGATTGATTGAAATTTTCTCGTAATGCATGGATGACTTTATATCACACAAGCGACTCACCATCGCTTCGCTTTGGCACTTATAATATTATAATCTTACGATTATAATTCGTTTTTTTACTATCAACTTACCCTCACTTCGCTCGGGTTTGTCCCTAGTTATGTCTTGACGCTAAGTATGGAATAGATAGATTATATACATGGGTATAATGAGTTTTATATCCCTTACTTGAGAAATAATTGTTTCCCCATATAAGCTTCCACCCCCCTTTTTATCTCCTTAAGGGGTTCTTCCCAGGGTTTCAAATTATCTCCATTCCAAATTTCATCAAAATCGGTTCAGCGGATTAAGCGTGAAAAGGTGACAGAGATAGACAGACAGAGTTACTTTTGCATTTATAATATTACTATGGATAATTAATTTTTAACTTTAATTATTAGATTTTAGACGATCCTAGATGGATTGGTCATGTTACTTTGTTGGAACGAAGTTCCTTATGGGAAAATGCGGAGGGGTACCTTAGCTGGCACAATACCTGCGTAGCGAAAACGCGTGGAGTAAGATTGGCAAAAAAAAAACGTAGGTACGTAATGAAAATGCGTGGAGTAAGATTTTTATGTATACTTAATGTGTGTTCGCTATACAGTGTCTAATGTATAGTGTTTGTGATGACTGTTATTATTATTATAGTTTTGTGAATCGTTGTGAATAAAATTAAAGTGTTAAGACATTTTTGTTAAGTAGTTTTTGATCTTTATTGATAAAAATTTTTTTAATAAAATATTTATACCCAAATAATTATTTTCTTTTTACCTCGACTAGAACTTGAAATTAATATATTTTATGTAATAGGTAACTTCGTTCCTATCTGGTGTCCCACGACACCATTTTATATTTTTTTTATTTGAACTCTGATATTTCAAAATTGTTTTGTAACAATATAAAAATTAAAAACAAGAGTCTACTACCATCTGCCCATTTTCTGCTTTAAATAAAACTAGCGACTTGCCCTCGCTTCGCTCGGCTGCGTTTTTGGGTACGCTTTAACGTTAGATAAATATAACGATTGTTAGTGTACCTAAGAGACACGGACACGCTACACAGACGTTTCTTTAAGATTTTTTAAGACCTACAATTTTTACTACATTGTGTTGTTGTACATATCTATATCTTAAGGTTTAGCCAGCTTTAGCCATTGAAACGTACAAAAACACTACATTGTGTTGTCTCTGTTTCATACTATATATAGGTATAGATATAGATGAACGACAGACAGATAAATAGATAATTATAGACAAAGAGGCAAAAATTTCAAACTAATATTTTTGATCAATATTTACTTATTGTGGAATAAGTAACAGTCATTGTTTTTAAAAACATTTAAATTACTATTTTATTATATGTATGTAAGATTCAACAACAAACATCCACCCCGTGCAGGAGACTAATTAAAAAATACTACGTTTAGTAAAAGTAAAGTACTTAACTCACTATATGTGTAATGAGAGATCCAGTGCATGCATTTAAGTTTTCGAAGTTCGAAGTTAGTCGAGTTTTAGTTTACAGCTTCGTATTTACAATTATGTAAAATTAGCAAGGCAATACTTTTAATATACGAGTATAAGCTATTATAAATTCATTGATTTGCTTTAGTAGTTGAATAGTTCTTATATTTTCTGCACTATGCAAATGTTTCTATAGTGACATTGGTATAGAGCAGAAATTTTAAAAAATGCAATTTATCTTTATTTTAATCACTTTCAAACTATAATTGAGTAGTGACATATTATTTTTTTTAGTAATAAGATTTAATTGAATTGAATTTATTTGAGTGTATGTTTGTACGTATCGGCATCGGTATGTATATGTTCAGCCCTTTTTAACGTCCCTCTTCTGGGCACTGGCCTCTCTTCAATACGAGGGGATCTCGGATCAGGCCATAAGCCCATCACACTGACCAACTGCGGGTTGGCGGACTTCACATGTCTTTCGAAAACTTGCTAGGTTCTCACGGACATGCAAGTTTCTTTACAATGTTTTCCTCCACCGTAAGGCAAGTTGTAATCATGTTAAAAATGATTCTCACATGCAAATGTTGAGGTGTGAGACCCGGGATTTGAACCCGCTTCACTCGGCTTGCCAAGCTAGCGCGTTACGACTAGGCTACCACTGACTTCTATTTTGGTGTAATTTGTTAATAATAAGTGAAATCGGGCTACTAATAATTATAAATTTATAAGTATATATGTGTGTATGTTTGTTACTTTTTCACGTGTAACCTGGAGTTGCACATAGGCACTGCTTGGCACATAGGAACAAGTTCTAAGGAACTTAAGAGTCGCTAGTAAAAATAAACAAAATGAAGCACAAAAGACTATGTATTCGAAAAACAAAAATTACAGTCGTAATCAAGCAACTGTTGATTAACGTAAGTTACCGTCAGAAACTATTACCAACTTTGTTCTTCAACTCGTTAGCTTCGAATGTTCAGGGGATAGTCTTTGATAAATTGTCGGAAATAATAAGATTAGCAAGTCAATGTAACTCTGTGCCGAAGGTCGCAGGTTCAAACCGCATATTTAATATTTTATATTAATTACATGTTAACTAATATCTTATATTCCATCAAAAACATAACTTATAAAAAAACGCAAGTCTCGCAACGAAGTTCTTCTACCGCAAAAAATTGTGAGATCTAATGTAAAACCAATTCAGTTAATTATACGAAGAATCTATCCAACAACTTTGTCATAAATTATCATTTGATTATTCATAACTACATTTCATAGTGACCGTATCAATATTAGATATCTTCATTTATTTAATAAATAGAATGATTTGGCCTTAGAAGAGATTTATTTAATACTAGTTCCTTACCCTAGCTTCATTCCCTAGGTCCCTAGGTACCTTTTAAATAGATATGAATAGTTAGGTACCTTAGGAGAAAGACGTTTTCTTGCAGATTTTTCTGTAGCTTTTTAAGACCTACAATTTTCTAGTACATTGTTTTGGATGTATCTTTTAAGGTTAAGACAACGTTAGCCATATTAAGGACGACTCGGTTGTACCAGTTTCTGTGTTTTTCCGTGGGAATGAAAAATTTTCCTGTAGCAAAGGGTATCCTAAATGTTGACCCAAATAATAAAGTTATGACTTATTATTTCAGTCAACAATTTTACAAAATTCTGTTAAAATCGGTCTAATACTTTATGTGTAAAACGCGAACATACAAACTAACAGACACAGATAAATAGACAAAATTTTTAAATTACTATTGTTTTGGACTAAATAAGAATAAATACCATATTCTGTGCACAATACGTTACAGTCATTGTTTTGTAAAAATATTTTGTATACATATTTCGCTAAGTCACTATTTTATTATATGTGTAGTTAATGTATACAGTATATCAAAATCAGTCGTCTAACACTAGAGCTGTAGGGATTACTTTTTCTAGCATACATACTGTGTTGTTTAGTGTTTGATATTTACTTAAAACAGAAGCAAGACTATAAATTAAGCAAGACAGTAATAAAATTAATACGGAAATGAAAAAAAACTAGTAATATCCCAGTGTCCACTGTTTGGAATGGCTTATACTAAATTTATGTTGCAAATCCAAATAAATCGTGTTTGTTGGAGCATTAATACGTTAGTTTATTATGAATGCGGTATAGAATTCACACTGTTTTGATTAATATCAACACTCATAAATATTCAGTCTAGCTTTGTTGTAGCAATAAGTTAATTAAAATGCTAATACAGAATTTAAAATATTTTTACTTATTTTATTATCTCCGAATTTTTCCAAGTCGTAAGCCACCTTTTGATATTTTCCTCCTGACCTTTTCGGTCAACGTTAATAGGCGAAGACATGACACAAAGACATAATGATGATACAATGATACTTTGACATAAAATATGCTTTGATTTAACTGTACCATTAAATTACCTACGGGGCCAGGGTCAGGAATCATTCCCTGTGTGAATACAGCCTTAACGAAGATACAGTGAGTACCGTCTTATTCAAAAGAATGTCTTTTTAGCTGCCTTAGACTCCTCCATCCTTTTTAAGATGTTCTACCCCTTAAATTCCCTTGTCCTCTTAATGCAAATTGTTTATTAACGTTTGTTTTAAATCGTCCTTTTAAATTTATATGAAATTATATTAAGTATAATGAGATTAAATTATAGACCAACATTTTTGTAATACAACTAGAATTTACTAGCCACATATTTTTAATTAAGGCTTTTATGTAAATATTCATTGTGCTGTATTTTTTTTTTTTTTTTTTATTAGAAATGGGCTCACTCTTGACCTTTATCTTAGCTCGAAGGCACAGATAAGGTCTACGATCTAGCGAGTTTGCCCAGGAGAAACCTGTTAACACGCACCTTAAATAGGTTCAGGTTATACGCACTCGGAAAAACAGACGCAGGCAGCGCATTCCACATCTTGGCTGTGCGCATTATAAAAGATGACGAATAGCGCTTAGTGCGAGTGGTCGGAATGTCAACCAAGAAAGGATGGTATCCTGCAGTACGTCTGCTGTTCCGATTTTGTTGTAGGTCCAAGTTTTTTATAAGAATTTACTCCCTTTTTTACACATTATTTAATATAGTTTAATTGATTAGTTTAATAATCTTATTTTACCGACCAATCTCTTTCATGTTTTCTCTATCCTACGTGACATTGGCTAAGCAATCTGTGCTCAACTAGAACGCTTTTAAGCCACTAACAAGTAACTTGAATTAATAAATAAATATAAATAAATATGTTAGGACATTAACACATAGCACCATCTAGTTCCATGGTGAGCTACGAGGCTTGTATAATGAATACCACTATGATACACTATAAGTATAGATATAACTTTAAATACATACATATTATAAATATAAATACCCATGACTGGAGTACAAACATTTGTGCTCATCACACAAATAAATGCCCTCCAGCTGGACTCGAGCCCGCGATCGCTGGCACAGCAAGTAGGGTCACGACAAGCTAAGCCAAACGTGTCATCTGAATTGATTTAAAATTACCTGCGTAAACAAAAACTCAACAGATTTCTAAAGAGCAAGGACATAGATTGCACCATTGGGACAGTGATAAACTTCCTTGCTTCCCGGACCCACTCACTATGCGAATTGAGAGGATAAAGAAAAAATAGTGCCCGATATATGAGCATACTTAAGTCATTCTATTCCCCATTATCATAGTATGTAGCAAAAACAGTCGTAATACTAAATAATAAAAACTTTTTAACAAAAAAATAAAAACCGACTTCAAACAAAAGCACTAAAAAGTAAAAAATAACTGATTGGTAGTTTTCATTTACTATACATACCTAATCAAATATTTTCGAAGTCGGTGTGCTTTGCTTTGTATGGGCTGGCACCGATTTCTAAAATATTTGATTAGGTATGTATTTAATAGATAGGCTTTAATTACTTAGCCAAAGCACACCGACTTCGAAAATATTTGATTAGGTATGTATAGTAAATGAAAACTACCAATCAGTTATTTTTTACTTTTTAGTGCTTTTGTTTGAAGTCGGTTTTTATTTTTTTGTTAAAAATTTTTATTTTTCCCTTTTTAGTGTAGACAGTAGTAGCAAAGTAAGAATTCTAACGTGTTAGGCTTGTCAAACCAAACAAAATAAGCCCAAACTCAAAGTATCTACTATTAGCCGTTGAAGAGTTCCACCTATCCACCTTCTGGCCTTACCATCAGATCAGGTCAACAATACCGAACCACTGTACTATCAACGGAAATAGAAACACTTGCAAAGTTTCAAGTCAATATGACAATTAGAAGTAGGTTAAATCCATTATTAGCTATTTTTCCACCCTTAGGGGTGGAATTTTTTTTTGAAATTTAAATGGGACCAATCTGGAAGTATACCCTTTCAAACAAAATAAAAATTGTCCAAATCGGTTAATAAATGACGAAGTTCTGAGGTAACAAACATAAAAAAAAAAAAAAAAAAATACAGTCGAATTGAGAACCTCCTCCTTTTTGAAGTCGGTTGAAAATAAGCCCAAACTCAAAGTATCTACTATTAGCCGTTGAAGAGTTCTACTTATCCACCTTCTGGCCTTACCATCAGATCAGGTCAACAATACCGAACCACTGTACTATCAACGGAAATAGAAACACTTGCAAATTTTCAAGTCAATATGACAATAAGAAGTAGGTAAAATTCATCATTAGCTATTTTTCCACCCTTAGGGGTGGTTTTTTTTTGAAATTTAAATGGGACCAATCTGGAAGTAAACCCTTTCAAACAACACAAAAATTGTCCAAATCGGTTAATAAATGACGGAGTTCTGAGGTAACAAACATAAAAAAAAAATACAGTCGAATTGAGAACCTCCTCCTTTTTGAAGTCGGTTGAAAATTAGCTGTAAGTAAGATTTATAGCAGAAAATATCTAAAACAAAAAAAGGCCATGACCGAATTCGAATCCCAGACCGTATGATCAGCACAATACCAAACTACTAAACGTAGTAACGAGCTTTTACAGCAAAAGAAAATTCTAACGTGCTAGATAAAAAAAAATCTTTTAATATATTAATTCAACTGGCGTCACATTCTTACGATATGAATTTTTATGATGCGTGATTACTGCTTTTACGTGGTGGCGTTTTTATCAGGCTCTAAGGTCATATTGAGACTTTATAAACACTAGCCGACTCACCCTCACTTCGCACGGGTTTATCCCTAGGTACGTTTTAATGTTTAGTATGGAATAGGTAGATTGTATGTAATAAAATTGTAACTAAGCCGAATATACATTAAATATTTTTTGGTAAATTTTATTGAAATAGACATTATTATCGATACAGAGGTTAAATCTATAGTTTTTAGAATTTTTGTCTCTTTTCAACCGACTTCCTCAAAAAGGAATTCTCTCAATTCGGCTGTATGTTTTTTTTTATGTTTGTTACCTCAGAACTCCGTCATTTATTAACCGATTTGGACAATTTTTGTTTTGTTTGAAAGTGTATACTTCCAGATTGGTCCCATTTAAATTTCAGCCAGCCGATACAAAGCAAAGCACACCGACTTCGCAAATATTTGATTAGGTATGTATAGTAAATGAAAACTGCCAATCAGTTATTTTTTACTTTTTAGTGTTGTGTGTGTGTGTGTCTGTCTGTGACTGCACACGGAAAAACCACTGGAGGAATTTTGATGAGGTATGATGATAGCTGGTTATCCTATCAACATTTAGGATACTTTTTACTGTGGGATAATATCTCATCTCTGATAAATCTATCCTAAACGTTAAAACGTAAATAGGGACGAATCCGAGCGGAGCGAGGGTGAGTCGCTAGTTATTATACATACACATAGTTATGATGAGTTGTTGTGGGTTGTATTATAAACTGTTTTCCTTTGGAAAAAAGATAATCTCCCGCAGTGAAAAGTAGCCTATGTCGCTCTCCAGCCCTCCAATTATCTCCACATATAAAATCACGCTAATTCATCACTCTGTTTCGACGTGAAAGAAGGACAAACAAACACACTTTGACATTTATAATATTAGTATGAATGTGTATGTTATAATCAACAATTCATGCTAAGCTCGGCTTATTCTCGCTAGCATATACCTATAATGTTTATCAATGAAATAGCAGTATTACTTGGTTTTCATATGATTTTAATATAATGAAAAGATAAATGGAAATAATAGAGTATTACGAGTAGTTACTTGTCTAATATGTATTCTGAATGAATTAGCTTTTTCTAATTAACTAAAAGATCACAGGGAAGATGTAAAAACTCAATGCCAATGAAATAACTATATTTTAAGGCAGTGTTAGCCCAGAGGTGGTGACGACTCGGGAAACCAAGTGAAATGGGTTGAAATCCCGGATCATTCTCATGCGAATCATTTCTAACAAGGTGACCACTTGTTTTACAGTGAAAGAAAGTAGAAACCATAGTGAGGAAACCTGTATGTCTGAGATAAAATCTTAAAAATAAAATAATATCTTAAAATATTGTCAGCTAGCACCGACTTCTAAAATATCTGATTAGGTATAGGTATATTCAAAATGAAAAGAGCCGTTTGGTTATTTTTTACATTTTAGTGCCTGGAAGTCGGTTTTTATTTTATTTTTTAAAGTTTTTATTTTTCCATTTTTAGTGTAGAGTAATAAGCAGGTAATTTGTAAGAAGAATTTTTTTGATAACATATTCGATTAAGCAATATATTTAAAAAAAATAACTTATTTGTTGATTTTTTCAAAAACCGCTCGAATGATTTCGATAAAATTTAAATGGGATCACCTGGGAAGTATACCCTTCAAAACAAAATAAATCTAAATCGGTTCAGGCGTCTTCGAGTAATCGGTGAACATACATTAAAAAAAAGATTCCGACGAATTGAGAACCTCTTCCTTTTTGGAAGTTGGTTAAAAACCTAGTAAGTTTTCAAAAGACGTGCGAAGTCCACCCCGCACTTGGCCAGCGTGGTGGATGGACTATGTCTTGAGCCTTTTCCTATTGAAGGAAGGCACATGCCCAGCAATGGGGACGTTAAAAATGGCTGCATAAGACTACATTTTGTGATATAAAGTGGTTTCAAAGTCGGTGCATCTTCAAAAATACTATTACAAATTATACAATACTTAAATATATATATATACAAAATAAACGTACACCTAATAATAATTAATTACTATAAAAGTCAAGTCCGGTGGAATTGTGGTAAGAACGTGTGTTAAAGCTGTTTTTTGGTCCAAAATAAGCCAGTTATTGGAACTTTTTAGTTGAGAAGTAATAATTTATTATCGCAGCTATATAATATTACTTATATGTACGTATGTGCTTGCTTGATTTTCCTTTGTTAATTAGAGAATAAGTTAATTTGCTGTCAAATAATAAATAATTGCAATATATTAAGTTTTAATGATTTTTTTTTGTTTTATGACAATAAATGTTTTTATTTTATTTATTAAAGTAACTTTCAATTTTCTATGTTTTATATGTTCAGATCTCTAATAACTTATGCAAAATGCCATTTTATACCAATATAAATTGGTATAAAATTGTGATTCAATCTCATGGGAGTTTCTTGTTTACTAAAATAAAAATATTTTAAAAACAATGTAAACTAGTTTCAAGGACAGAAATAATAGCGAACGTGAAATGAGATAGATATTTTAATATATTTTCCCGAGTAATTTATACTTGATGCCAATATAGTAATTAAAATAAACTCTATGACGTCCCTATTTATTCATATTAGTATGGTAACACTAAGATATAAGATATTGAGTTAGCTCATGGCTTCGCTCGTGTAGTTTATTTATGTAATACTGCGCTGCCACTGACTTCGTGATTTATACAGATAAATAAAATTGAAGTGTCTGTTTGTAATGTCAATAACAGCTTTTTACTAAATGCATGTAAAAATGCATGAAACTGCTAAGAAAAAAAAACAATTTTTAATTCCAAACGACCAAACGGACGGTGGCGAAGCCGCAGGTACTGCTAGTTTTATATTATAAGATTCTTCTTTGAAAGTTTATCCTAAACCATTCAAGCCTAGGGACATGCCCGAGCGAAGCGAAGGTAAGCCCTAGTTAGTAATAATATTCTATGTATCCAAAATCACATTATTCTGTGATATTTCTCTGTTATTTATTCGTATTATTACTATTTTACAAAAAAAAACGTGCCAAATAATTTTGCTATATTAATTCAATTGTAATGAATAATGTTTATATTTTAATTTTTGCCGTTCTTCTGAATAAGTCATAAAAAACGTATGTTTTGATGATTATATTTAAAATTAGCGACTCGCTCTCGCTTTGCTCGGGTTCGTCCCTGAGTGATTCGTACTTCGTGTTTATGAGGTTTCGTGATTCTAAAGTTTTAGACGTCTTAAATTATATTATTATAAAAAAATCCGAAAAGATATATTTATTTTAAAATTTCAAATATTCGCGTAAATCTAACAAAGTATTAAGTATTATTATAGTAGTACTACCTCTGTTTGTGCTTCATAATACTACATCTAAAATACATTTTCTAAAAAGGAAACCTATCCACATCGTAGTTTATAGTTTTTCTACGAAGTGAATATATTTTACGCTAAAACTGAACTAAAATAACAGCTGAATTTCTCGTGAATTGAGCATTGAGTGGTTATTAACAAAAAAAGGTAAGGTTTTTTAAATTAGTATTCTAAGAAAATGTTTCTATTTATCATAAGCTAATTAAATTTTGCTCACACTTCAAGAACTAATCTATAAACATAAATAAAATTGAAGTGTCTGTTTGTAATGTTAAAATAACAGCTTTTTAGTAAATGCATATACAATTACTAGCGGCTCACCCTCGCAAACACTAATAGAGATCTATTAGTTCCCACGGCAACTGTTTATTTCTCCGGGATGAAAAGTAACCTGTTGTTTGACCGGCAATATAAGGTATCAGAATGTTAAATTTTACTATATTAGGTGCATAAGTTGTTGTGTACTAAGCTGTATAATTTATTATGGTTTTTTAACTATTCCACGGGAATTATTTAATTTTCCGGGATAAAAAGTATCTAAGGTATTGCCCCGGGGATATAAGGTACCACCATGCAAAATTTCATTTAAATCGGTCCAATAGATTCGGAGATTAGCCCGTACAAACAGACAAACAGAAAGAGAAACAAAAAAATTGAAAAAAATCTGGATTTGTTCTATTTGTCTTCTTACATCGCCCTGACTCGGTTTTTAGCATTTTTTTGATATGTACAGACATTCGACCTCTACTCTTTTATTATAGTATAGATTAACGGTACCTATACGAAAAACTTGTATTTTAAATTGTTTGTCTGTCTGTCTTTTTGTTCCGGCTAATCTCACAAACGGCTGGACTGATTTTAAAGGGACTTTCACTTGCAGATAGATGAAGTTATAAGGAGTACCTTAGACTAAACTTATTTTGACAAAAGTTTTAAGGTTCCGCTCAAAAAAAAACGTACATAGGGACACACCCGACCGAAAATATTGTTTGTAATGGATAAACAAAAAATCTGTTAAACCGATTAAGATAAAATTTGGTATGAAGATAGGTTGAGACCATGTAATGACATAACATAGTTTTTGTCCCGGAAATAATTTTTTATAGGGTGAAAATAGGGATGATAGTTTGTATGGTGAATCAATCATTTCTCAAGTAAGGCATATTAATATAACTAATATATATTCTAACAGTTAAACGTAACACATATTTTACTTTCTTAAATGAATTGAGCTTAGTTTGATTTTTCCTCGTCTCATGTAACCAAAGGGTTAGGGTTGCACACTAGAAGTCTAGTCTAGATCCTATTACTAACTCAACGTTGCTTTTATATAAGCTATCTAAAAAGGGTGTATTTTCTAAACCATCGTTAGATGATTATATTACACAATACACATTAGATATAAAATCACTTCAAATGGTAAAAAAATGTTTATATAAAACTGGTAAAAGTAAAAATTTGTATGTACATACATACGAGTACATATACATGTACATGGTAGTGTATTACATAGATATCGATGAAAAGTCTATTCTTGACACATCTACTCCAACATTTTTTACATCAGTGTACTTTGATTATTTAATTAACTCAGCGTCCGAATAACGAAGTTTTTAAGGTTTTTTCGAATTTCAGTGCGGGTTACGCCGAGATGAATTATTCAAAATAATTCTGCTGAAACCTACAGTCTGAAATGTCTGAGATGGAAAATTAGTTTTTAAAATATATAAATTATTATTACCCGACTGGCATTAGCCTTTATGCAGTTGGTTTTTTTAATTTTATTATTGTATACTTATAATGAAATAAAATTGTTAAAAAGTGCCTAGTAATATGACTGAGTCAAGTGAAGTTGGGGAATAAAAATGTAAATTTAACTAAATAAAAAATGTTATAATAACTACATATAGTATATTATAACGTTTTTCTATATTTATTTACTTTATTCTAAGAAGTTGGATTTCTAACGAAATCCTATGACAAATTTCAATATACTCATATCAAAGTCGGTTAAGCCGCTAAAATCAAGGCGACTAGCACAATTTTTTACATTTATAATATTACCATAGATTTATTATTCAGTCGCATAACGATAAACCCTCGAGGGGTTGGTATAAAGAATAGCCTGTCGCTTTATATAAGCATATATTATGTATTTTTTCATTAGCATTCAGATAACAAACAAGTTAGCTTTCACATTTGTACCACTTAGGTCTAATGAATTAGTGTTTTTTATCTCTTAATAGGGATAAAAATAATGGTGTTGGATTCCTTGGTTTTCAACCGACTTCGAAAAGGAGGAGGTTGTTCATTCGGCTGTATTTCTTTTTCTTTTTTTATTATATTATGTTACCTTAGAACTCCGTTATTTATGATCCGATATGGACAATTTTTATTTTGTTTGAAAGTGTATACGTCCAATTTGGTAGGACCAATTATAATTTGAAAAAAAAAACCATAAAAATATTTTTAAAGTCGGTGCCAGCCGATACAAATCAAAGCACACCGACTTCGAAAATATCTGATTAGGTATCAATAGTAAATGAAAATTACCAATCAGTTATTTTTTACTTTTTAGTTTTTTTATCGTCTTTTTTAAGTTTTTATAACATAACTTATAAATATAAGAAATCCGTATTAATATTATGAATAAGAAAGTTTGTGAGTATGGATGTAACTTTTCATGTATTATTCCAGACTATAATCTATCTCTGTGCCAAATTTCATCCAGATCCGTTTAGCCGTTCTGGAGTGATTGAGTAACAAACATCCAAACATCCATCTAAACTTTCACATTCATAATATTTACAATATACTTTAGAGGTACGTTTTAAATATATATAAATAGTTGTATATATAAATAGTTATAAATACATATAAATTTTAATATGGTTGTTAAGTATTCTTAAATAAGTATTCCTAAATTATATAATTTTCCGCGCAATTTTTTAAATTTTTTCTTTAGTAAGAACCTTCTCCTGACAATAAAAAACACTACAAAAATAGTTAAATCTGTCCAGCCATTCACGCGAGATGGCGTGACCAAGGGAAATAGAGATTCATTTTTATATATATATATATATATAATTATTAAAAAGTGCAAATACACCTGTGGGAAAATCAAAGTACTTGAAACGCACGTCATTGGTCAGACCGAATATAACGTCAAAGTATATTGCGTGGCTCGGTTGTGTCACTAGGTAAGCATATGTTCCTCATAATTTCATTCATTTTAATTTTATGCGCAGGGCACTAATTCTTTTTCTAAGTTAAAAGTAGCCTATGCTACTCCTTGTATCAACTATCTGTTTATCCCGTCAAAATCGGTTCCAGTCATTTCGGAGGTTAACCGGGCCAAACAGACAGACTAAAATTTTATTTTATAAGTACCGTATAAAATACTTTTATATACGGTACTTATAAAATAAAATTTTAGTTTTTGGTTTAACTGCCTCGGTGGTGTTGTGGCTGGCATGTACGGCTGCACATCGGAGGTCCTGGGTTCGAGTCCCGGGTCGAGCCAAGTTTATTTATTGAGTCTGTATAGTAAGTCTCAGTAGTAGTAATAGCAGTCTCAGTAACCGCCCGGAGTTGGGAAGTTGGCGGTGTTTCACCCCCGTGCCTCGGAGAGCACGTAAAGCCATCGGTCCTGCGCCCTAACTCTCACCGGTCGTGTCGAGTGGTCGTCCCACCGGAGTATGAGAGTGATAGGAATAGAGAGTGCACTTGTGTCTGCGCGTACACTTGTGCACTAGAATATCTCCTGCGCAGTTGGCTAATCACAATGAGATTGGCCGCCGTAGCCGGAATCGGCTAGGAGAACATTATCATCATACTTTTATATGCATTTAGTAAAAGCTGGTATTTTCACATTAGAAACACTCACTTCAATTTCATTTATTTATAAAGATTATATTGTAAGTTATATAGATAGCTTATTCAGCCTCAGTTTTCAGAAAATCGAGGTCAATCTAATGGGCCTGCCAACGCTGAGCCAGCTACCAGAGAGGATATCCTGTTACATCTTTTTGTTTATGTTCTCTTTTTAGTATTTATCTTAGATTTCTACGCTATCGCTGTTTAAATTAGTAAAAAAGTGTTAGATAAAAAGCAAAACCAGTCTAGTTTATATTATTATTAGTTTTCCCGCAATTCAGTGGTATCCCAGTGGTAAAGTGGCTTTGGAAACCGAATGAAACGGATTCAAATCCCGAGTCTCGCACCTCTAATACTTTTGTCATTTCCAACATGATTGCCACTTGTCTTACGGTAAAGGAAAACATCGTGAGGAAATCTGCATACCTGAGAGAACCTAGCAAATTTTCGAAACACATGAGAGACCCGCCAACCGCCTACCCGCTCTTGGCCTGCGTGGTGGACTATAACTTGTTCCCCTCGTATTGAAGAGAGGCCCGTGCCCAGCAGCGGTCGTTAAAAAAAGGCTAAATATAATACAAAAATAGTTTTTCCGCAGCTATATTTATTTGATAGATACCAATGAAAAGTTTGAATGTTATTTAAAGAACGATTCTCTGTTCCGTAATTCACTGAATTCGTTAAACCTTACAAACTTTCGTAGTTATAATAGTAATGTGATGAAAAGCACAAAATGCGGTTTGTAAACTTATGGAGCTCAGTCGTCGCTTGTCTACCGCAAGGAGGACATACTCGTATGTTATATAGTATGCATTGGCCTTTGCGACTCGCTCGATCTCATTATCTTGATTTTTATATTATTTTAGTGGTTTGTATATTGGTACATTATGTTTTACATGCAAATACATCCTTGTGTACAATGCTGTTTGATTACTAAATAAATAAAGTAAAATAATAGAAAATAAAGTATAAAATTAAGCATATCCTGGTGACTTTATTAGTTTAAAATATTATTGAAATACAAAGAGTATGTTACAATACAATTTAAAATTATTTTTTTTTATCAATTTTACTGTGACGGCTAAAATAATTACTTCAAAGTACTTTTGATTCCACGGCTGCTATCCACACGCGAGTTCACGTTGAACTCTACCACCGTTGCGTTTAGATTTTCAACAGTATCTCTATATCGCAAGGACAGGGTTCTGTTTTTTCAGGAGTTTGATAAGAAAAAGTAGCCCCTGCCGATTAATGACCGACAGACAGCCCAAGAATGTTTATTTTAATTACCAGGTTTTAAACGATTTGTATTTCCAGAGTTAAATTGGGGACCATAAACTGATACGTTAAGAGACACATTGGGAGATGGCCACTTCGGTGGGCAATGTACTATGTAGGTTGCTCCTAGTACTTCTCTAATTCTCGTTGGGAGCAACATATCATGGTTGATTGCGTTAGCGATCCTGCGACGCCACATAAAGATGGTGGAGGTTCCGTTGAGTTTTAATGGATAGTACTGGTCTTATCTGAGTCCCACATAACCATGTATGTATGACTGTAGTATACGTAAGTACATTTCGCAAGTTTAAAATATAAAGGGCCAACCATAATGCGTTATTTAAACAGAACCCGCAAACTTGTTGCTAATTATAGCACTTTAGGTATTTGGTACTAAAATAAAAACTAAAAATAATAAAAAATAAAATTTATTCAACATTACTACTTTATGAATAAATTAAATTATTTGGATATGCGAATATCAGAGATATGATGCCTGAGAGGTAAAGTTTGTGAGATTGTGAGGTAGTGATGTTTTAGGGGGTAATCTCTGGATCTACTGAACCGATTTAGATGAAATTTGGTAAGAAGATAATTTGAGACCCTAGGAAGGACATTGGACACTTTTTATCCCAGAAATCATCCCTTAAGGGGGTGAAAATGGGGTATAAAAGTTTATATGAAGAATCAAGCTAGGTACGAACCCGAGCGAAGTGAGGGTGAGTCGCTAGTATAAGAAATAAAATCAAATATCATTGTTTATTGTTTCATTTTGTTTTTAAAGAATTTAATATGCAACAATGCATACTTATGGCGGTACATTAATTTATTTTAATGGGATCAATGTATATTTGATAATAATATATGTATTGAATATTGTCTTGTTAGTTCATAAACATTAATTAAATGATAGTTAAATAAGCTTTGGTCAGGAATGAGTAAATTCAGTTTAATTAAAATATTTTATTACCACCAATATTTGTCCAGTGATTGAATTTCGACCGTAATTATTATGATGTAAATAAAACTGTTCGATTTTTTAATTGATAGCACTAAAACTCGTCAATAGCTATAAAAAGTCGGTTGACAAACAGAGGAGAAAAGAACAGGTACAGAAATATTTTGTTTTTACTTAATTATATAGGTTCGTCCCTAGTTTCGTTTTGACATTTAGTATAGATTTCTCAAAGATGAGATATTTTCCCGCAGAATCCTATATGTTGACCCGGATAACCAGCTATCATCATACCAAATTTAATCAAAATTTGTTCATTGGTTTTCTCGTGATGTGTTCCTAGACAGACAAAATTCTAAAAACTATGGATTAGGTCTTTGTATCGATAAAATGACGACTATTTCAATAAAATTTTCCAAAAAATATTTAATGTAAAGATTCGACTTAGAATTTTATTACGAAGACATGAATTTTGCAATGACGAAATTATTCATCTTCATTTTTAAAGCAAGTGTAACGCCAATATATGTGTAACTATTTTGTATTACTATTTTGTTTTATCTATCAAATTATCGTATTCGATAATTATTTCTGAAAAATTTTACTGTTTCACTTTAAGTTTATGTATCTCAAAGGAAAACATGTACCTATCACGTATGGATAAATATGAAAAATAATTCCGTCATTTACTGGTCTGTATGTTTTTCCAGACCTTTTTTCTATAAAAGAGGTATCAAATTGACATTAATATCAAGTACTAAGTTTTACTGCCAAAAATTCAAGCGATATAATACGGTAAAAATTCATGCGTAATCTACACTTAAAGAAGCTCCACTAAACAGCTTTAATCAATGAATTTCGACCTGTAACAGACCGATATGATAAGAGGTAATTTACACGACATTTTTGAGAAAATTTACCGACCTGTAAAGGATCATCGGACTTGTCAAGCAAATCCCGCCTTATGTCTGCATTTTATTTTGCAAATCCCATACAAATATTTGTATTTAAATATATAATGTAGAATATACTTTTTTATACTTCTTCATGCAATCTTAACACCAAAAAGGTTAAAATTTTCATCCTTCTTAACCAACACAAGCTTATGTCACGTGAATCAAAAAACGTAAAAAGAACAGAAACGTAGAAAGTTTTCTCACGAACTTCTTTGATAGCTGTCAGAAAAATGACGCATACAACTTTTGATTGTTGCCTTTAAGTTTGTGAAGACGAAATCATTTATATTCATCCTTGTGAGAGCAATCTCAATCTAAATGTTTGAAACAAAGCTCATAACACTGTCTTTGTCCCGAATTTTATATTTGTTACTATAGAAACTAACTTGTAGGCATCTGTACTCTATACTATAGCAGGGTCAGAACTATTGAATATTTTATGAAAAAAATATTATTTTGGAGATATTTGAAAGTTTTTATTTCACATTTATTGTCACTTAGCATACTGCCTCTTGATTTCTTCAAACTAACTGGATATATTTTAAATAAAATCATTCATTCAGTCATTTTTCATTTGTAAAAGTATATACTAAAAGTGTTGCTTAGTAAACTTGTCTTTTTTAAATAATAGCAAACTAAATTAAAATTATTATCCTTAATTAATTTTAACTTTTTACACATAGAACAATTATATGGCTTAAATAATTAATACTATATTTTATATTTTCTTTGTGGTTATAAATATAATAATGGCAACACTAAATATACATTACTAATTAATATTTTAAAATTGTAATAATTATAATAATAACAGCAAAATTAAATAAATAATATTCCATATTCTAATTAAAATTATAAAAATGTTTAAAGTTAAAAAATATTGTAAGGTAATTGGTGCAATTTTCATTTTGTTATTTGTGGGTGGGCTGTCTGTAACAACTATACCTTTGAGACATGAAACACCTCAGTCTCTCCCATGACCATGAATGCTGTAAAGCATTCGAAATGTCGGGAACCAAAAATCCAAATAAATCGGCGAAAATATCCGAAAAGATAGTTTTATTTAAAATGTCAAATATTCGCGTAAATCTAAGAAAGTATTAACAGGGATGGGATTTGGGATGGGTATTATGGGATTAGTAAATGTGTATCCTATCAAAAAAAATATTGCAGTTATCATAGCGATATTTTGTCGCTAAATGTTTGTATACTGGTTACTTATTCACATTATTTGTGAAAGAAAAAATATCAAAAGACGAAAAGATTAAATGATTTGAGTGATATTCAGAAGTAAGGTAGCTAAAAATAAAATATTTTTATTGATAAATATGATGTATTCACCATGTCTAATGGCCACGGTTAACTAATATATGTATTAGTTAACTTTTATGCAGTCGGGTTTTTTATTTTTATAATATATTTATTTATTTACAGCTTTTAAGTATTTTTAAGTAGGAAAATTAGCGAGAATAGTTGTTAACCAGCTTTAAACCATTATATATTACTATACTGTTATTTAAAATGATAAATTATGAATGAAACCCAAAAAATGATTTTTAAATACCTATTCAACGATACCCCAGTTGATATAGTTCGTCAATTTTCATTTTTTTCTTTTTCACAATATGGAATCTAGCAGCCCCCATTTTTTATATCATCTATCGAAGAACACTTGGACTAATGAGACGAATCTAACGATACCTTAATTAAAGAAATCCATCAAGTGGCTTGGAAGATATGAGGGAATAAAGAATACTGCAAACAAACATACAAAGATAGGTGCGAAAAACATAACCCTTTTCTTACAGTCGGGTAAAAACACTATGCTTTGAATGCGTAACAAATAACTTTTTAAACACTCTATTAGACTTTCTCAGACAATTAGTGGACCTTTCATGGCGAAGGGTAAAGAGTGACCAGAACAGGAAAAAGTACAAAAATACCCAAAACAAAACAAACTAACCGTCAAAGAATATTGAGAGGTCCAATTAACCCCATCTCATTGGATGGTAGCCGATGGGGCAGAAAGCACCAACCCTTGTTAATGTCAGCCCCTAAAATCGGATAATCTACGTATTGACAAGCGCTGAAGCGGTAAGTTTTTTCTTTCAGAAACTTTTTTATTTTTAATTGAAACATTTGATGATTTTTAGGAATATAAGTTTTATAAATTATGCCATGAATTAGATTTGTATGAAAATTAGCAGAGATATACTACAAGTATGTGCTGAACTAGCAAATAAAATATTTTGTAATAGTTTCACCGTAATGTCATTATACTAAAGTGTCATTATTTTAAATACAGCTAATTTTTGGACTTTTTTAATGTATAATGTTGGTAGACTATAATAGAATATAATAACTTTTGAGACGTCTATATCCTTCTCTCCTGTGACCATGATTGCTGTCAAGCATCTAAAACTTCGAGAAACAAAAAAATCCGCGAAAAATCTGAAAATATACTTTTATGTAAAATATCGAATACTTACGAAAAACTATTAAAGTATTATTGGCTCTTAATTTTTCAATAGATGGCATTGCCAAAAGAAGAACAAAAACTTTACACATGAATCCGCGTTTAGAAAATTGATATATAGTTAAAGTCTCTACAATATAGGGACTAAGCATTATAAATTTATTAACTTAAAGTTTAAACAGCTATTTACAATAACAAATTACTTTGATCTACTAATTACAAGAAAAAAAAATATATATATATATATATATATATATATATATATATATATATATTATATATATATATACTATTCTTAAAATAAAGTAGGGTGCACACCTGAAATATAAATGAATAAAACTAATCAGTGTTAAAATGTCTAAAATTATAATATTTTGTATCGAACTTTTATGTGTTGTGATTAAGGTTACAAATTGTGTAACATAATAAGGTGTTATATAAAATTAACACAAACGTTTCATTGGAATAAAGCCAAGTACCGAAATCTGGAAGTTTAAGCATTTTAATCTGAATTATCTTCCTTAAATTATTTCATTCATAAACTTTAGGTATGAATTGGTTGTGTTTTACACCTTTTTTGTTTACTTTTGTGTATATAATATAAAATTTTTGAAATTTTTACAACACTGAAATGAAAATCTGTAGGCATGTATTATGTACATATGTACGAGTATGTACATTGATTATTACACATGTATGCTTAAAAATGTTGTTATTATTATATGTATAAAAATATCTTATAGTCTATAAACAAACTCTTTATCATCTTACTCCTTTTTATTTTTATATTTTCATTGGCCTTAGTAAACATTCAAGTCTTAATTAGCTATTTGATTGATTATTAAAATCTAACTAATATTTTAAATGTGGATGTTTAGAATATAGATGTTTTGGATGGATGTTTGTTACTCAATCACGCCAGAACGGCTAAACGGATCTAGATGAAATTTGTCTGGAATTGGCTACTTTTTATCTGGGAAAAACGATTCCTGTGGGACAGATTGGTATTTGTTTTTCGAAGCGAGGGTGACCCGCTAGTAACAAATTTTTATAACTTAATACTTTTAAGTATATTTTTTCTTGTCTTTAAAAATAAGGAAGGACTCAATATTGTAGCGTATATTCTGTTTATTAGAATAGCTTGAGGTTTATTAGAAACAGTACTTAAAACTCAGTCTATACTCAATAGGTAAAACAATAACATAACTTCACGCTATATCCCTAGCGGGGTAGGTAAAGATCGGAGTGCCAAGTTCTACGATGTCAACATACCTCTTTCGCTTCTTCCATTGTTATCATTGGCTTCATAAACTTGTTATCTTCATAAACACTCGTCGGGGGGTCCTCAGACTTTTGAATTGACCTTCTTTAAGTATTAAATTAGGTCTTCAAAATTGCTTCGAATTTGAACCCATTGAAATTCAAATACATATTAAGTATAAATAATAACCCCAACCAAACATATTAAATTAATTGAAATTATTCAAATGTATTATATATGCAAATAAAAAAAATTGAAGTGCCTGTTTGTAATGTCAAAATAATAGCTTTTTACTAAATGCATATGAACGTATTATAAGAAAGAAAACATCTTTTTTAATTTTTGTCTGTCTATCTGTCTACCTATCTGTTTGTTCCAGCTAATCACTAAAACGACTGGACCGATTTTGACGGGACTTTCATTTGCAGATAGCTGATGTTATAAAGAAAAAAAAAACATATAGAAAAAGAATTAGGATTCCGCGGAACAAAATTAAAACCCATGAATATGAATGGGACGCACCCAAGCGAAGTTACTAGTATATAATACATAAACCACTCTGCATACAAAAATATATCATAATTAAACTATAACTAGGTATACATTACACATAATATACGCACCACATAATTACATACTACATTCTATTTACAATCGTAACACACCATAACATTTGAAAAATTAATACTACAATTGCTTTTAGGGAGGTAAGTTCTTTTATCGACATTGAAAATTTTATCGATACTAATTAAAAGTCGATAAAATATAAATTGCTCTTGGACTAATAAACTAATATATTAAAGATCGTTACTATATGCTTATACATTTTCCTTGCTGGCTATGTGACGGTGAAAATTGCACATCTGCAAAATGAAGATATACTTGAATACTTTCACTGCGTCATTAATATAATGCACAACTAAATTGAATTATTGTTTTATTATTAAAATTATATAAGCTAGCTTTAAAAACCTGTTGTGTACTGAATTGCAAAAGGAAAAAATGTGATAAAAGAAAGAATATTAGTAAATTCATTTACTAAAATGGCTTTAAAGGAGATAAAAATGTACTTGAAAGTTAGGCATAGAAGATTTTGTAAAATTAATGCATTTTAATGCTCTCAGTTGGGGCAATAAGAAATATCAACGGATTTAATTTCTAAATTTATTTGAAAAACAATATTTTTTAACAAAATCATCCCCGTGAATTTTTGAACCATTCCTTACTTTCTTTTAATTTTGAATTTTGACTTTCACGTGAATAAAAATAAAAACTTTATTATTTTCGAAGTCGGTGTGCTTTGCTTCATATCGGCTGGCACCGACTTTCAAATTATTTGATTACGTATGTATAGTAAATAAAAACTACCAATCAGGTATTTTTTTTACTTTTTTTAGTACTATTTTTGAAGTCGGTTTTTATTTTTTTGTTAAAAGTTTTTATTTTTCCCTTTTAAGTGTAGACATTGCAGTAGCAAAGTAAGAATAAAGTATTTTAATAAAATATTCGCTTACACCGTTTAAGTTACTTTGATGCCAATTTTTATACGAAGACTTACAAACTAAAATTTGCTTTTATTAGTACGTGTTAGGTTTGTCAAATCGAACAAAATAAGCCCAAACTCAAAGTATCTACTATTAGCCGTTGAAGAGTTCCACCTATCCACCTTCTGGCCTTACCATCAGATCAGGTCAACGATACCAAACTACTGTACCATCAACGGAAATAGAATTACTTGCAAAGTTTCAAGTCAATATTAAAATTAGAAATAGGCTAAATTCATCATTAACTATTTTTCCACCCTTAGGGTTGGTATTTTTTTTTAAATTTAAATGGGGCCAATCTGGAACTAAACACTTTCAAACAAAACAAAAAAAAATCAAATCAGTTCATAAATGACGGAGTTCTGAGGTAACAAACATAGAAAAAAAAACATACAGCCGAATTGAGAATCTCCTTCTTTTTGAGGAAGTCGCTTGAAAATCACCACGTATCAAGGTAAATATAAGAAGTATAAACTTACTTCCGCTTTGTCTCTCTCCCATTCTTCATATTAAATAAAATTTTATTTAAATTTTAAATTGATGTGCTATCGGATTCATATAATACATCACTATAATTAACAAGGTAATTATTGCAGAATATAAAACCATAATAAACCTTTTTAATTACTTAATTCCCATAACTAGTGGACAAAACATCATGTTGACACGTATTTTAAAGAAGTTTGAAAATCCAAACTTTCCTTTATTGGGACCCAATATTAATTCTCTCAAATTTTGGGGCTTATTATTACCTGACAATACTCTCAAAAAGTGCATGTATTTATTTCTGCATTTAACTGTTATTTTCTTTACAGCGACCGAGTATGCTGAAATTTGGTTTGTCAAATATGACATGAGTCTAACACTCACTAACTTAAAAATAACTCTCTTAGCTACAGTGAGTGTAAGTAAAGTGACAACTTTCTTGATATGGCAAAAACATTGGAAAAGTATAATTGACTATGTTAACAGATCTGATAAAATCCAAAGAGGTAATACAAAATCCAAAAACATTATCATCGATAAATATACAAAATACAGCAGAAAAATAACGTTTTACTACTGGATTTTGATGTACACTACTGTAGTAATAGTAATGAGCCAGCCAATTTATAAGTATCTTTTGTCTGAAAACTATAGAAACAATATCAAAAATGGCACAGAAGAATATGCTCAAGTTGTAAGTTCTTGGGTACCATTCGACAAAAATAAGCCTATTGGTCATGTTTTTGCATGTATTTTTCAAAGCTATGCAGCTATTTACGGCGGCGGATGGATCACTTCGTTTGATACGAATGCAATTGTTATTATGGTTTTCTTTAGAGGTGAATTGGAGATGTTAAAAGTAGATAGTAGTGATATCTGCGGATCAGAAGACGTGGTTATAAATTACAGAGAATTCAAAAATAGATTGATAAAATGTCACAAACGGCACATGGAGTTGTTGAAGTATGTATTCAATACTTTTATCTACTTACTTTCTTTTTAATCATTTTGCCTATAAAATATAAACCATAGTCACATATGTATGTTTATTGTATGTGATATATACCGAAAATTCATCCCCTGAAAATGTAGTCAAAAATGTTATTGAACTTAGTGAAATTTGTTTTCAAAACGCATTACTTTAAATTTCTTTCTTTCATAAAAACTTTTTAACAAAAAAATAAAAACCGACTTCAAACAAAAGCACTAAAAAGTAAAAAATAACTGATTGGTAGTTTTCATTTACTATACATACCTAATCAAATATTTTCGAAGTCGGTGTGCTTTGCTTTGTATGGGCTGGCACCGATTTCGAAAATATTTGATTAGGTATGTATTTATTAGGTAGGCTTTAATTACTTAGCCAAAGCACACCGACTTCGAAAATATTTGATTAGGTATGTATAGTAAATGAAAACTACCAATCAGTTATTTTTTACTTTTTAGTGCTTTTGTTTGAAGTCGGTTTTTATTTTTTTGTTAAAAAGTTTTTATTTTTCCCTTTTTAGTGAAGACAGCAGTAGCAAAGTAAGAATTCTAACGTGTTAGGCTTGTCAAATAAAACAAAATAAGCCCAAACTCACAGTATCTACTATTAGCCGTTGAAGAGTTCCACCTATCCACCTTCTGGCCTTACCATCAGAATTCAGATCAGGTCGACAATACCGAACCACTGTACTATCAACGGAAATAGAAACACTTGCAAAGTTTCAAGTCAATATGACAATTAGAAGTAGGTTAGATTAATTATTAGCTGTTTTTCCACCCTTAGGGGTGGTATTTTTTTTTGAAATTTAAATGGGACCAATCTGGAAGTACCCTTAAGTGGACCCTTTCAAACAAAATAAAAATTGTCCAAATCAGTTAATAAATGACGAAATTCTGAGGTAACAAACATAAAAAAAATAAAAAATACAGTCGAATTGAGAACCTCCTCCTTTTTGAAGTCGGTTGAAAATCGGAATATACCTTTTCGGTAATTTTATTGATTTAATTTTTTATGATGTTCCATGATAAAACTATTAAACGTAGCCAATATTATTGTACTAAATCTTAAAGAACTCTGTCGAAAAGTGTGAAAATTAGCTTTCAAAGTTACCGTTTTATACGAATGGAAGCTGTATAAACATCTTTAACCTTACTCCAAAGACAGTAAATTGTAAATCCTACATAAACCTAACGTCGAACTTAACGAAAATCTTGAAGTTCACATTTGCTACAGTCATAAAGTTAGTCAAAGGAAATTTATCACTCAAATGTACACTTTCACAGTTTGAGTAAGTTAGATTGACTCTTAATTCCATTTGGAATTCCTGTGGAAGTCACTGTGCAATTGCGAATTTATTTAATACTAGCGACTCACCCTCGCTACGCTCAGGTTCGTCCCTATTTACATACGTTTTAACGTTTAGTATAGATTTCTCAGAGCTGAGATATTTTCCCGCAGTAAAAAGTATCCTATAATATGTTGACCCGGATAACCAGCTACCATCATACCAAATTTCATCAAAATCTCTCCAGTGGTTTTCCGTGATGCGGTAACAGACAGACAGACGGATGGACGGACGGACGGACAGAAACTCTAAAAATAACAGATTCGGCCTCTGTATCGATAATAATGCCTATTTCAATAAGATTTTCCAAAAAAATATTTAATGTACAGATTCGGTTTAGTTACAATTTAATGATATGTATAGACTAGCGACTTAACCTTACTTCGTTCTAGTGTGACCATAGGCCGCATGTTTTTGTTTAACAATATTTTATACAGACAGCGCTACATTTTGCAAATGTTGTTACAATGAGTAGCCTGTGTTGCTCCAGGCATTAGTCTTTTTATTTAAAGATCTATATATTAAAATTATAGATAATAAAGATAGATGTAAATTTTTATTTAAAGATCTTTGAATTTCTTGATTTATCGCACCAAAAAAAACATGCATTCATTCATACATAGCTGTTTCATCCTTAAATATTTTTATCATTATATTAATTTTCAACTTTTGACAGCAAAAATGGAATTAAGCTTGCTTCTGATAAATGAACTTTCTACTATCGACGTAACTAATACAAAACAAAAAAAATATACTATATTTTTTTAACCGACTTCCAAAAAGGAGGAGGTTCTCAATTCGTCAGAATCTTTTTTTATGTATGTTCACCGATTACTCGAAGACGCCTGAACTGATTTGGATTTGTTTTTGTTTCAAAGGGTATACTTCCCAGGTGGTCCCATATAAATTTTATCGAAATTAGTCGAGCGGTTTTTAAAAAAATCAACAATAAATATTTTTTTAAATAAATTGTTTAATTACATTTTAGTGCCTGGAAGTCGGTTTTAATTTTTTTTTAAGTTTTTTAATCATAATACTAGACAAATGATAGATATTTTTACTGACTTAAAAAATATCTATGTCAATATTCAATAGATTTTTATTAAATAATGTTTTTTTTTAATAAATACGTAAGAATTGTCCCATAAACAACGTATCATTATAAAATATATAAAGTCCAAAAAAAAAATTGAAGTATCTTGTCATTTGATAATGAACCCCATTTTGCAAATAATGCAAATAGTATATAAAATGTAATATGTAATTTCAACAGTAAAATGAATACTAAAATGCAACGAAATTTTACTTCGCCACTATAATTATATAAGTCATTATAAAACGACATCGAATGAATGATAAATTAATTGATTTCGTAGGAAAGGGTCATATTATTTCTTAAACGATAATTTAGTTTATTTTTATGTATACTTTAAAAAATTCTAAGTGTTTTAAACCAGTCTTTTTTCACTGGTAAAATCAAAAGTGGTACTGTTAATTGATTGTCATGATTATATAGGAGTATTAGGGTATATTTTATAAATATTAGAAAAAAAGCTCCACTTCTAAAGGAAAAATTTTACTTAAAAACCATCAATTATCTATACATATAATAAAATTCTAACCAAGCCGAATCTGGACATAAAATATTTTTTGTAAAATCTTATTGAAATAGACATTATTATTGATACAGAGGCCGAATCTACAGTTTTTAGAATTTTTGTCTCTTTGCCTGTCTGTCTGTCTGTCTGTTACCGCATCACGGAAAAACCACTGGAGTGATTTTGATAAAATTTGGTATAGTGATAGCTGGTTATCCGGGTCAACATATAGGATACTTTTTACCGCGGGAAAATGTCTCATTTCTGAGATAAAATACAAAAACTACAATTTAAGAGTATTCTAATACGTAAAACCTAAGAATTTGGTTTTTGGTCATCTGAACGCGGGCGGAGCCGCGGGCAATGTTAGTAGTCCATATTTTGAAATAATTTATTGAATGTTATAGAATATTAATAACAATGTGTACTATATTTGTTCAAATTGTATTATTATGGCATTTTCACATCACTAATACGCTCGCAATATAAATTATGACAAATTTAAATTTATACATACAGATTTTACTTTTCGTTATTTAGTGTTATCCATAGTTGACAATGATATCAGCTATTAAAAAACATGCACATCTATTGCAGAAAACAATAGAAGACCCAAATCAACCTCTGCTGGGTAGAAATATAAATTTGTTGAAGATAAGTGGCTTGTTACCAGATTATAATAAAAGTGAATTAAAATATATGATATATCATATTTTGATGGCTACATTTGTTTTAACTCAGTACATAGAAGTATATATAACGCGGTCTGATGTACTAAAATTATTGCAAAACGTAAAATATTCGATAAATGCAACAGTGATAATATGGAAAGTAAATTCGTTTTTGTTATGGCGGAATAACTGGAAGAGTATTATTGATTTTGTAATTGAAGTAAATGCAGAAAGACTTACGTCTAACGATAGGATATCAAAGGATATTAACATAAGACTTATAAAATGTAGCAGATTTATAACATATTTTTCGTTTTATCTGACGTTGTGTACAGTATCGATGATACTATTTCAACCTGTGGTAGAATATTACTTTCTATCAGATTATACAGAAAGCTCTAATAAATATATAACAATAATACCTTCTTGGGTTCCCTTTAGAACTGATAGTCTTGTAGGGTATTTGGCCACAATTTCATACCAAGTGTATGCAACATTTTATACTGGAATTTATATTGTGTCGTATGACTCAACTGCGATAGGTATAATGATTTTTTTTCGCGGTGAGTTCGAGCTCTTAAGAAGAGATTGCCAAAATTTATTTGGTACTGTTAATAATCCTGCCACTCGAGCAATAGCAAAAATTCACATTATTAAATGTCATAAGAGATATAACGACTTGATGAAGTGAGTACTGAAATAAATAAATAACCAACAACCTTCCCATATAATCCTCTTTTTCGTTGAAAACCGAATGAAAATTTGTACAGTAGTTTTTGAAATTAACCCGAACAAACATAATCTCCGCCCGACGGGGGTTTCATAGTGATAGTGATTAAATAACCTTCGCTTAGGACTTTAATAAAATTGTTTTAAAATTTAATCATTCTAATTTAAATATTTACATTAAAAATATAGAAGCTCAATATTAGTTATTAATTTAAACATAATATCATTAATGAGTTCGAATTTTATTAATTTGATTCTATTGTGAAGTCTGTTAAAATTAATAATTAAACTTTATTAAGTTTTGAAGATATTTCTTCATCACGTTCTGTGATCAACTTTATTACAGGGGCCTTACTACCACCTTACTATATTTTAGGGACGGACGTTGTCCGTCCGTCCGTCTGTCCGTCTGTCAGCAGAAGGCTGTATCTCATAAATCGTAATAGGTAGGGAGTTTAAATTTTCACAGAATATGTATTTCTATTGCCGCTATAATAACAACAAAATAAATAAAAATACAAGAAACATTTTTTTAACGTTCGTAATCGAAGTTACTACATACATAGAGTAAAATTCTTATTAACAAAAAGTAAATCTACGGTGATACGGAACCCGCATGCGAATTCAACATTTTTCATTTTTAAAACATTCTTACTTCAAGACCGTTTTGTTTCTTGCTTTTATTTGCATCATGACCTTTAAGAAGCAAGCCTGTTTTATAATTGCTTTCAAGCTTACATTATTTAAAAATATTATGATAATTTTAACCGTTTCTAAAATTGATTAAATTTATATTATTGAAGTTGTTCAGATATTAGATAATTAGCACATTTTTATTTTTTATTAAACAGTTTTCGTATTATTAGTTTATAAAAAAACTAGTCTGTTTTTACTTTAGGAAACACATGTGAAGTGGATTATCCAGAAAATGATTTTTTATAAAATATTTTAACTTTCTTATTGTCTAATTTTAGATATATAAAGCTTTTTGACTCATGTCTCTCACCAATTATGCTACTGTACATGATCGTCTGCTCAGTGATGCTGTGTGCAACTGCTTATCAGCTAACCGTAAGTAATAAAAAAATATCTTACATTTCACAAACAGATAATTCCTCCTTTTATTGGTGAAAATCGTATAAAAATTTATACTGTAGTTTCTGAGAGGAGCTCAATCAAACACAACTCAAAATATATGCGTATAATTTTTGTATGATTTGTTTTTTTTTACAGAAAATGATTTGATCCTTTGGAAAAACAATTATATCCATACTTCCATACTAATATTGTAAATGTGGAAGTGTGTTTGTTTGTCCTTCTTTAACGTTACAATACAATCCAAAAATTATTTATGATCAGAATTACTTGAAACTTGGTATTAATGCTCTTAAATGCAATTAAAAAAATATGTGTTTTAGCATTTTTCGAAATTCATCCCATATTGGAGTAAAATAGGGGATAAAAGTTTGTACCTATGTTAGTAGAGATTTTTTGTAGTTTTAGCGCAAGCAAAGCCGCGGGTTCCTCTAATAAATAATAATCATTAAACAGCCTCTATCTCTCCATTCATTATATGTTTCATTTATGATTAATCAATCCATGATACATTTCTACGATGTTTATATTAATTTTAAAGTAAATATTGTTTTATTAAATAAATTAAATAATAACTAGCTCTCATGAGACCACCATGTTAATTATTTTGTTGAATTATTTATTTTTCCCTACCTGTTTTTTTATTTTACTTCCTCGTTTTGTTCGGGTAGGTCCCTAGGTGACTGACAGTATCTATGTGTTTCTACAGACATAGGCCATAGCCTATCTGTATATTTTTCATCTAAATCGATCCAGCCGAGTAACAAACACTCATACAAATTTTCGCATTAATAATAGTAGTCTGACAAATTTTTTGTCATATTTTTTTAGCCTCTGGATATCTAATCAATTCTATAATATATTTTGATTACTTTTGTAGTCGACAAATCTTCTCTGATTCAGTAAATTTGTAAAATTCATCATAAGATGTTCAAATGTGGTAAATTTTGGGTGTTTTAAAGTAAACGTTTTCTGCGGTTTGAGACATATTTAATAATAATAATATATTGAGTACACTTATGATGAAAATCTGGCTTAATGGGTGGTCGACCATATATGGGAAGTTACTTGAGCGGTTTGTATAAAATAGGGCTTACACTCGACTTAATGCTATATTATCTTAAAGGAGAACTTAGATTTGCATCATGTTTCATCTGAACGGGTGCGCAACTTAGACCAGCTTGGTAACTTCCTCTTCCTTCAAGGCTTCCCTCAAGGCGGCGGATCCCAGTATAAAATATGATATTATTTTTATATCCCTGTATTATTATTATTATCCTTACTTTTATATTATTATTTATTATTCTTTTACTTTCTATTATTATTATTTTATTTATTATACTATACTTATTATATAAACACTTTACAGATCAATGTTCTCTAAGAATTTAATAACTGTAATTTTAAGACCTGTGCTTGCTTCATTTTCACAAGTATTTAGTAGTCGTTGGCTGAGAAGTTTCGACTAACTTTATGGTGTTTGCGGTTAGAACTTTAACAGACCGACCGACGCTAAGATCATGATCGATGTTCTTTTTAAACGAAATTTTATTTCGTAATGATTATATTATAAAATATAATAAAATTAATAAAAAAAAGAATTATATTAGGTAATCAAATTAAGACAAAATAATAAAAATATTTTTTTTTATATTCTTCTCAGCGAACGCTTTCATTTGATATCCATATCATGGTAATGCATAAAAAATATATTTCGCCATCTTTGGGAGTCCGCCTTATTGGATTTACAATGACGTCACTTTGCTTATTCTATTTCACTCATGAAGCCCTTTTCCTTTGATATCCATACCATAAGGATCACTATGGAAATTATGATTTGTATGCCATTTTGTAACGTCCGCCATATTGAATTAAATTTGGCGGCAATAAAAGCTTGTAAAATATATTCGTTACTTTTTTTCTATTTAAAATTCCATAAAATATACAAATCTGAATTTAAATTAAATTAAATAAATATGTTGGGATGTTAGTACCCAGCACCATCTAGTACCATGGTAAGTTACGAGGCTCGAGTTATGGATGATGTTCTCCTGACCGATTCCGGCCACGGCGGCCAATCTCATTGAGATTAGCCAACTGCGCAGGAGATATTATAGTGCACAAGTGTACGCGCAGACTCTGTCACTCTCATACTCTGGTGGGACGACTACTCGACACGACCAGTGAGAGTTAAGGCGCAGGACCGACGGCTTTACGTGCTCTCCGAGGCACGGGGGTGAAACACCACCAACTTCCCAACTCCGGGCTGTTACTGAGGCTTACTATACAGAAAGACTCAATAACTAAACTTGGCCCGACCCGGGACTCGAACCTAGGACCTCCGAGTGTGCAGCCGTACATGCTAGCCACTACACCACCGAGGCAGTTAATCCAGTTATGGATATTAGATAGTTGATACGCTATACATGTATAACTTTAAATGCATACATATTATAAATATAAGCACCCATGACCGGAGTGCAAATACTTGTGCTCATCAGACAAATAAATGCTCCCAGCGGGACTCGAACCCGCGACTGCTCTTACAGCAAGTAGGGTCACTAAAAACTGAGCCAAACGTGTCGTATTTCTAATTTAATTTTTATACTATTTTAAGTACAACTTAATATTAGTTGGGTATTATATTACTAAACAGATTAATTTTTAGGCATCAATTTAAAGCTAGATAATACTCAACTGCATTCATATCAATATCATATTTTACAGTACATAAAATACTATAAACATTTGGTTTTCAGGTGGAGACTAGCGCCATGCAAAAATTTATAACAGCGGAATATTTAATTTTCGGAGTGGCACAATTATTTTTGTATTGCTGGCATAGTAATGAAGTGGTTTATGTTGTAAGTATATACTGTTATGTAATGTTAACGTATTCAGCCCTCTTTTAACGTCGCGCTGCTGGGCACGGGCCTCCCTTTACTACAAGGGGGATCAAAACATAGTCCACTGGCCAAGTGCGGATTGACGGACTTCACACGTCTTTCGAAAACTTAAGTGTCTTTCCAACGTAGGTATATTATGTTATTACAGACACTATCCACTTACAAAATTATAATTAACTAGCAGAACCCGCGGCTTCGCTCGCGTTAAAATTAGAAAAATTCTCTAAAAAGGTAGTTTCATACAAACTTTCATCCCCTATTTTACCCCCTTATAGGATGAATTATGAAAAATGCTACGACAAGTATTTATTTAATTTTATTTGAAGAGTACATTTACTAAGTTTCAAGTAATTCTAAAAATAAAAATATTTTTTTGGATTGCATTGTAACGTGTTTTTCTGTGGGAATTAAGTAATCTCCCGCGATAAAGTAAAGTAAGTAAAGTAGCCTACGTCACTCTCCAGCCCTCTAACTGTCTCCACACAAACAATCACGCCAATCCGTTATTCCGTTACGACGGGAAAGAAGAACAAACAAACAAACACACTTTCACATTTATAGTATTAGTATGGATATCGATTATTAAATATTATTATTATCTTTTTAATAATTAAAAGTAAATTTGTGAATTCAGTTATCTAGTTACATAATAGTTTATACAGAATAGCACTACTGGATTGTTATCCGCCCAAAGAAATAGACATTGCTATTAAGCGGGGGAAGGCAGCTAGCATCCAAGCCACAATTACACGCAGACATGAATTGTACATTAATTTTATTATTATTATTAAGTGTACATAATATGTTTTGTATATATAATTAATTAATTTTAGGGTAATTATATTTTTTTCCTTTTAAGATAAATATTAATAAACATTATTACTCATAAAACTATTTTTTTAATATGCGATCTATTTGCGCACAGCTCCATCTATTGTTTACGTTTTAAATTACGTAACCAAGACACATAGGTTTTTCTCCGAATTTATTAACTGTATGTACTTAGATTTTTTACTGTGCAGAAATAAAATCTTGTAAAGTATTATTATATATGTTAAGTATTATCATATGTATATTTTATTTAAATCTATAAAATTATTATCCAAATTCAATCCATTTATTTTGGATAGCATTTAAATATATGAATAAAGCATTGATTATGTGTATTGGTTGTGAGCTTCATTCAAATTTACAAAATAGTAGGTAATTTCATATATTCGAGGGACTAATTTGCGCTTAAAACCTAAAAATGATGGAATAGAAATATGAGATTCGTTTTGCTGAATCAACTGAAAAGGTATTATGTGGTTTTAAAGCAAATATTTTTTTTCAATAACATTGATATTTTAATGAGCCCTGTTAAGCTGGCAGTAAATGTTAGGAGAATCTTGCTAATTAGTTGCTAAAATATAATAATTTGAAGACACGTTAGGCTCAGTTTGTAGTGACCCTACCTACTTGCTGTTCCAGCGGTCGCAGGTTCGGGTTCCACTGGGAGCATCCATTTGTGTGAAGAGCACGAATGTTTGTACTCCAGTCAAGTCTATCAACTATCTAGTATCTATAAAACAAGCCTCGTAGCTTACCATGGACTAGTTCCATGGTGGTGTGTCACAGTCATGTTACGTGCTAACATATTTACCTATTAGTCTTTTTATTAGTTTCACAAAAAAAAAAGAGTTAATGCTATCTAAACAAAATGTTAACAGTAAAATGAGGGTATCGGCAAACATTATGTAATCAAAAAATTAGCGACAAACTCTAACGTATAATTCGATGTAAATCTTGCCGATACCTTCATTTAACTGTTTTTTTTTTAAATCGGATAGAGGTATAATATCGGATAAAAAATATATAACTAGTGAGCCCAATGGTAGCACGCTCGCTCGGGAAACCTTTTGAAGCCGATTTAAATCCCAGGTTACGCATCTCTTATATTGTGCGAATAATTTCCAACGTGATCACCACTTGTCTTACGATGAAGGAAAACATCGTAAGGAAACCTGCTTATCTGAGAGAGTCTAATAAGAGTTTGTAAGATATGTTCAGTCCGCCCGCACTTGGCCAGTGTGGTGGACTATGGCCAGATCCCCCTCGTATTGCGACGCCCATGCCCAGAAGTGGGACGTTAAAAAGGGCTCAATTTTACGTTTCCTATAATATTATACTACACCATGTTCTAGAGCACAGAACTAATGCTTGGACCATACGAGAGTATTTGGTGGACCCGCAGTGTAAGCGAGCAGAAGGATATAAATATATTATCACTTCAGTTTAATAAAGTGATAGTGTTCAGCGCTGGTCCATTCACTCATATTACGGTAGCCACTTTCATCAGCGTGAGTATTTGCAAAGTATTATTATAATACTTTCTTAGATTAAATAAATTTAATTGGTAGATTCCTCACGGGCATACTGACCTTTAATTACAATTTTGTTAATGTAAAAAGTGAAGATAAAGTGTTTCTAAAGGTCTATTTGAATAAAGTTTATTTTGATTTGATTTTTGACATTTTTTAATAAAATTATTTTTAAACTAGCATTGCCCGCGGCTCCGCCTGCGTTCAGATGACCACAAACCAAATTCTTAGGTTTTACATACTACCTATACTTTTACAATGCAGTTTTTGTATTTTTTCTCAGAAATGATATATTTTCCCGCGGTAAAAAGTATCCTACATGTTGACCCGGATAACCAGCTGTCATCATACCGAATTTCATCAAAATCTGTCCAGTGGTTTTCTCGTGATGCGGTAACAGACGGACGGACGGACGGACGGACGGACGGACAGACAGACAGTCAGACAGACAGACAGACAAAAATTCTAAAAACTATAGATTCGGACTCTGTATCGATAATAATGTCTATTTCAATTAGATTTTCCAAAAAATATTCAATGTACAGATTCCACTTAGCTACAATTTTATTATATGTATAGATTAAAAATAATGCTATCGCTATTCTATGTTAAATCTTGCCGACAAAACGCCTCGTTGTTATAGACGACTACCCACAAATATAATTTCGATCACTCTCACGTACAAAGTATTGACTAACTTGGCACCTTCCTAAACATGATTCAAGCAGGTCACTTTGGTGCAAAGACGATTCTTCACTTTCAACTAGGTATATAACATTACTAATCTAGATCCAACTAAAATTATAGATAAATAGATAGATAAATACTTTATTGCACATATTAAAGAAGAGTACAGAAGATGAAAAGAAAAATGAAAAAAAGGCATGCAAAGGCGGTTTTATTGCTATGAGCAATCTCTTACAGACAACCTTTTGGTGAAAAGATTAGTGGAACCGTAGACTGGACGATACAATTATTAATACTAAATACAAGCATGATAAACTACGTTTACAAACATAAATACATACATAAGACAATTATTATAATTACAATAAAAAATATAAATATATAAAATTATTAAATTTTGTATTCACTTTTCAGATCTTGAAAGGAGCTTACAGTTACTACACGCTACTAAGTCAGTCTCAAGAAAATTAATTGGGAGATTGAATATTATGTGTTTTAAGTACTACGAGTATTTTCAAGTTATGTTTTGCCTATACTTAAAACGTATCATTATTAGCGCACAGAGGTTCAATATATTTATATTTAGGCAGAATTTCGCGATTTACTTTTATGAATAGGTAGTTAGATTTTTCACGCATTTGGCTATTTTTGACTGTCATGAAAAAAGGATGAGTTATTTTACTCGATTTATGTATATTTTTTGTGCTACGCAGTACATCGCTGATATTCAAGTTCAAAATATTTATTCAGCATTAAATTATTACATTTTTTTACTGTACGTCATGAGGCTACTACCAGTTCGGAAAGAAGAAGCCTCAGACCTGAGAAGAACTGGCGAAAGAAACTAAGCGGGACTTTCGTTATCTTTTTTTATAAACTTAAGTTATAAATTACAATATTTCTATAAAGTTGAAGTAGCCTGGAGGGGATCACTTCATTCCCAAGGCGTGCCATCTCCTATAAAATCATTTATTGTAGGTATAATAATAAATAAGGTATAAAATAAGGTATAAAATCATTTATTGTAGGTGTAATGCCTTTAGCACACAAACGGTCTTTAACAATTTTTTTGAATTTGGCGATAAAAACTTTTTGAACAATTACTGGGATCCTGTTGTAAAAGCGTATACATTGTCCATAAAAAGAATTACTGACTCTGTGTAGACGAGTCACAGGCATTACAAATTTGTGTTTGCTCCTAGTATTAATGTTATGCATGTCACAATTCTCGGGAAATTCTTGTATATTTTTACGAACATACATAACATTTTCGTACACGTACTGAGAAGTAACTGTCTATATTTTTATTTCTTTAAACTTATCTCTTAATGACACTCTAGGACCTAAACTAAAAATAGCACGAATAGCTCTTTTCTGCAGAACAAAAATAGTATTAATATATATATATATATATATATATATATATATATATATATATATATATATATATATATATATATATATATATATATATATATTATGATATGTATATGGATTTTAAATATTTTAATCTATATATAAATAGGCAAAGACAAAACAGTTCAGAAGGCCTAGACAAGTGGCATTAACGCTAGTAGAATAGAATAATCAATGTATGGGATTGACATCGCTTACGACTTCAAATTTGATTCAACGTATCGAATTTGTAATTGGCAGCCAAATGTTGATGTAATCTATTCGATGAAATGAAACGTCAGGGTAGTAATTAATCTCCATAGAAATTGAAGACAATTGGCACTTTTTACAAACAAATTCGGCTGCTAGCGTAGGACACTTATCGAACGCTAACACCTTGTAGATAACGCTACAAAATGGCGAATCACGGCGATCAGCTCTTATATGTGGAAGTATTGTAATTGTGTTGGGGTGAATTTTTATTTTATTTTTGAAGTGAAACTTGTTTAGAATTGTTGTGATTTGAAACTCGATGAAACGAAAATGCGACACGAGAAAGAGACAAACACATAGATACATAGGGTTAAGCCGGCGACAGAATGAGATAGATTACATTACACAGGAACTGAAAATAATACTTAATAATATGTCATATGATATATATTAAATAAAATGTAAAATAACTATTAAACTTGGTAAAAAAACTTAACTTATTACTTAAAAAAAATAATATTTATTACAGTGGGATGAATGTGTATTAAATAAAAGCTATTAAAACTTATTGTTGACATGGTAACCGTTGTTATTGTCTAACACATATAGGATACTTTTTACCGCGGTAAAATATCTCATTTCTGAGAAATAAAAACTTTTTAACAAAAAAATAAAAACCGACTTCAAACAAAAGCACTAAAAAGTAAAAAATAACTGATTGGTAGTTTTCATTTACTATACGTACCTAATCAAATATTTTCGAAGTCGGTGTGCTTTGCTTTGTATGGGCTGGCACCGATTTCGAAAATGTTTGATTAGGTATGTATTTAATAAGTAGGCTTTAATTGCTTAGCCAAAGCTTAGCCGTAATGAGGACTGAAATACATTTAATAGTCTAATAAATGATGTTGTAATTTAAGAACCTATTTTTTACAGCTTTTACGCTGTAAAAATAAAAGACGAGAAAGAACTTATCAATTTTACCATCATTAAGAAGCGATTGGAGTAACACTTTCTTAGATCTATAGAAATATTTTAAATAAAACTATCTTTTCCCATTTTTTGGCGGATTTATTTTGATTTTTAGTTCTCGACTTTTTCGAATTACAGCAATTATGGTGCCGGGAGAGTCTCTTTTTTAATTAAATTAAATTAATTTGAATTGAATAACTATTCTAGTAATTTTTCTAATACTCACTCTTTGAAATGAATACTTTTTAATAATTATAATATGTAGAAATATAAGTATGTAAAATATACATTTTATTTACTGTCGTTATTATAATATGTGCTGACAAATTATCTTAAATATTAAAAGCTACTTAACAAATATATAGTTTTTATTTCATATTATTTATTTCATATGCCACTTTCCAACGCGAACTTTTTAAGTCCGGCTTCTTGAAAGACTTCTTGACAGGACCACCGAACTATTCTTGGTCTGACCCGAGACTCAACCCCAGGCACTTCGGATCTGTGGCCGCACGTGCTAGCTACTAGATATACTTAGTTGTGAAATTACATCTATATCCATATTCACACTAATATTATAAATATGAAAGCGTGTTTGTTCGTTTCTCCTTTTTTCTTGTCAAAACAGAGTGACTGACAGATAGGCGGGATTTTTTGTGTGAAAATAGTTGAAGGGCTGGAGTGTGACATAGGCTACTTTTTACCGCGGTAGATTATTTCATTCTCACGGGAAAACGCGTTGTAATACAACCCACAACAACTCATCATGCTTACATATACATATATGTATGTAATATATTGTTTATCTATTCCGTACTAACATTTAAAACCTAGGGACGAACACGAACTAAGCGAGGGTGATTCGCTAGTATTATATAAGTAGAACTAAATAGTATATTAATATATATGAAATTGTAGTTGATGTCGTGAAAATTGTCTCTTTAATAATTATTCATTTATATAAATTATGTCACATTTTACGCGACAGAGCCGCATTGTGGTAGACTTTCCGCTTTAACTAGGAAAATATTATTATAATAATTAACACCGTTGATATGCCTGGAGGATAATAGTATTATTTCATTTATGTAAGACAAGATATTGCCTACGGCTTCACACATGTTCTTCCCATTATTTTTCTCTAAGTGCTATTACCTACATATAACAAAATTATGAATCGAATCTGTACATTAAATATTTGTTGGAAAATCTTATTGAAATAGTATCATCATTATCGGTATAGAGGCCGAATCTATAGTTTTTAAAATTGTTGTCGGTCTTTCTGTCTGTCTGTTTGGGAATGCATCACGAGAAAACCACTGGACAGATTTTGATGAAATTTGGCATGATATAAGCTGCTTATCCGGGTCAACATATAGGATACTTTTTATTCGGAGAAAATATTTCATCTCTAAGAAATCTATACTAAACGTTAAAATATAAATAGAGACGAACCCGAGCGGAGCGAGAGTGAGTCGCTAGTAATCATATAAATATTTTAAATTGATACTGAATTTTGTTTATTTCTTTGATAAAATTTATGTAGTAATTAAGAAACGAAGATAATAATAAATGATAAAATAGAAAGGGCTAGATATATTATATATACTGTTACGTCTTCAATGTTCATAGAAAAATATATTTTATTTTATACAAAACGTGTTTATAATATTATTATATCTTTTTTTGTTATAGTTTAATTAAAGACTTGAGCGGTCTCATCGTAGTATATATATATTAAATATAACCAAGAACAATTCATCGTGGGCCCTCAGTAGTACAAAAAACAAAATATATTCATGTAACAACAAAACTCTTTCAAATAAAATTTAAATTTTTCTTAGAATACTCAGTTCCTCAATCATACTATGCGATATTTTCCATTTGAAATGCTAATGTTTGTAGATTGCACAAAAGAACAAGGTTTATACTTATTTGTAAGCAGGTCGCTTGAGTAATAGTAAATATTAGGCAAGACGTATTTGAATGCTGTTTTAATCGATTTTCAACCGACTTCAAAAAGAAGGAGGTTCTCAATTCGACTGTATTTTTTTTATGTTTGTTACCTCAGAACTCCGTCATTTATTAACCGATTTGTACAATTTTTTTGTTGTTTGAAAGTGTATACTTCCAGATTGGTCCCATTTAAATTTCAAAAAAAAAAATATCACCCCTAAGGGTGGAAAAATAGATAATCATGAATTTAAACTACTTCTAATTGTCATATTGACTTGAAACTTTGCAAGTATTTCTATTTCCGTTGATAGTACAGTGGTTCGGTATTGTTGACCTGATCTGATGGTAAGGCCAGAAGGTGGATAGGTGGAACTCTTCAACGGCTAATAGTAGATACTGTGAGTTTGGGCTTATTTTGTTTTATTTGACAAGCCTAACACGTTAGAATTCTTACTTTGCTACTGCTGTCTTCACTAAAAAGGGAAAAATAAAAACTTTTTAACAAAAAAATAAAAACCGACTTCAAACAAAAGCACTAAAAAGTAAAAAATAACTGATTGGTAGTTTTCATTTACTATACATACCTAATCAAATAATTTCGAAGTCGGTGCCAGCCGATACAAAGGAAAGCACACCGACTTCGAAAATATTTGATTAGTATCCTATGTCCTTTCTAGAGTCTAAAACTATCTTCTTACCATATTTGATCTAAATCGGTTCAGTAGACCCAGAGATAACCCCCTACAACGTCACAAACTCACAATCTCACAAGCTCACAAACTTTACCTCTTTATAATATTAGTATAGATTATTCTCGTCGATTTCCCATTTATTTGGAGTAGGCACAGTTTGTACGATACCTTCATTCGTCTCTATCATTCGTCGTATTCATTTATTTACTGTATTATCTATATCATTTATTATCGGGTTTAGACCATAGCCCATTATGATATTCAAAAGTAGGTTGGCGGACTCCACACGTTTGCCAAACTGGCTAGGTTCTCTTAGACATTCAGGTTTCCTCACGATGTTTTCTTACACCCTAAGACAAGTGGTAATTATATTGGAAATGATACTTACATGATAACATCAGAACTGTGAGTAAAAATATGATTTCATAAACTAAATTTACAATCAAATATACTGTTTGTTAATTTTAGTTGAAACTAGAATATAATTTCATAAACACTATTAAATCCATAGGTTGGAGCATTTAGTTTCTATTTCAGCAAAGTGCCTGAAGTTGCTCGCTGCAACATTGTCTTGACAAGTATCTCTTACAGCCCCTACTATAGTTACGAGTAGTTAACGTTTACTAACGTTGTAACGTAAGTTGCCTATGACGGTTATAGCATTTTAAACATTTATTCAGAATATATACTTGAAACTAAAATAAATTCATTTTTTTTGCATCAAGGCTGGACAAACTGCTAGAAGGAAAATAACTATGAAAGGTAATATTTATTATATTTTGTCTTAAAGGAGATTTTTTAATGTAAAAATGACGATTTTTTTATATACCTATTTTTTTTTGAGATTGCCATACTTTAATTTTTCTTTAATACTTGGATTACTTACATTGTTCTTAAGTGGGACGTACTGGAAGGCGAAGCGTGGGCACTTAGGACAACACACGTTGGATTTGGTCAAAGTCGCTGCGGATGCGGATGGCACAAGACCGCAGTCGTGGAAATCTTTGGGGAAAGCCTATGTTCAACAGTGGACGTGTTTTAGCTGAGTCGACGATGACATTGTAAACAGCCTCTATTCCTTAGAGATATATTGACAAAAATATGTCGTATATTTATTTTCATGAATTTCTATACGCGATTTTTAACACTTTATATTATCCATGGTAGAGGTTTCGCTCATCGCTCTAATTAAAAGTTGGTGAATTTTACGTTAGTTTCCAGAAATTTAGTGCAAATAGTGTTCGTTTGTAGCTTGGATCCGTGCAATATTATAAAGTATAAACTTTGTTTATTTACCTGTATTAGTGGTCGAATGGCTGAATTCATTTTGCTATTTTGTGTAGAATGCTTCATTGCAGTATTCATTTATAGCCCATACATATAAAGTTACAGACTAACAACGTTCAAACTAAACAGCTGAAGCTGAAGATGATTAAGAAATGATTTTGTTTAATTTTTTTTCTAAAAGAAATGAAACTTATGGGATACTGTATGTTGACCCAGATAACCAACTACCACCATACCAAATTTCATCAAAATCCCTTGAATGGTTTTTCTGTGATGCGGTAACAGACAGACAGACAAAAATTCAAAAAACTATACATTCTGCCTCTGAATCAATAATAAATAATAATATTTATTTCAATAAGATTTTCAAAAAAATATTTAATGTACAGATTCGGCTTCGTTACAATTGTATACTAATACCTATGTATTTGGTTTTTGGTCATCTGACGCAGGCGGAGCCGAAGGCATTGCTAGTTCTATTACATGTATAGGTCAAATATTTTAGTAAATCTAAAAAAGTCTATTTGAGTAATACGTATCAACGAAGATCATTAAAATTGAAACACAGAAGCAAAAACAAAAATAAGAAGCAAAAACAAAAATTTATAAACGTAATATCGATCTTGTTCCCATTCATCGACTTCTAAAAAGGAGGAGGTTCTCAATTCGTCGGAATCTTTTTTTTATGTATGTTCACCGATTACTCGAAGACGCCTGAACCGATTTTTTTTGTTTTAAAGTGTATACTTCCCAGGTGGTCTCATTTAAATTTTATCGAAATCGGTCGAGCGGTTTTTAAAAAATCAACAATAAATTATTTTTAAACAAATGGCTTAGTCGAATATGTTATTAAAACATTATACATTATGTACCTACTTAATATCGACGTTGTTGTCATTTATTATTGTACCCTTATATTCCATATTCCATACGGGCTAAGCGGAGTTAGAAACATTGTAAATTTATGCAAGTAAAGCAAAAGTTTTACATTTCGCTCTATGCCATCGGGGTGTTTGTGTTATTAATACTTTTTTTAATTTCCAAAATGCATTCTTGTATGTAATATAATATGTATGTATGTATTCAACCGTTTTAACGTCCCACTGTTGGGCACGGGCCTCCCTTCAATACGAGGGGGATTAGGCTATAGTCCACCACGCTGGCCAAGTGCGGGTTGGCGGACTTCACATGTCTTTCGAAAACTCGCTAAGTTTTCTCAGACAGTTTCCTCACGATGTTTTCCTTCACCGTAAGGCAAGTGGTAATCGTGTTAGTCACACGTGAAAATATCAGAGGTGCGAGACCCGGGAATTGAACCCACTTCACTCGGTTTCCCAAGCGAGCACGTTACCACTGGGTTACCACTGCCAAAAGCCATTCTTGTATACATACATAGTATAAAACAAAGTCTCCGTTTGTGTCTGTCTGTTTCTCCGCCTACTTCTTCTAAACCACACAGCGGACTTTGATACGGTTTCACTGATAAAAAGAGCTATGGAGGAGATAGTTTTGTGTATATAATTTGTAAATATGTAGTACATAACCACTGAGCTTAGACGGAGTTTAGTTAAAAAAACTGTTTTTATACGATTATATGGGTAACGCTGGCTAAACCTTTAGAGATACAACAAAGCAATGTACTAGAAAAATGTAGGTCTTAAAAAGATCTACAGAAAAATCCTCCATAGCATGTATCTATCTCCTAAGGTACCTTCACAACAACAAATTTTATCTACATAATATATAAAACGTACTTAAGGACGCACTCGAGCGAAGCGAGGTTAAATCGCTAGTGATAGAAAAATCTCGTATTTTAACTGAGTATATATATTTTATTGAGATAGGATATTTTATAAATAAAAAGAAATTCTGTTCGAAGGTTAATGAAGCACTTAAGAACTTATTTTTAGAATGTTCGTACTCATAATTGTGGATGTAAGATTATTACGGAAAAGAAATAGGAAAAAATGATGGACGATAATGGAAAATCAGTATTTTTTTTTATTTAAAAAAATATATATTTTAAAGTTGATTAGGATTACAATAATCCTATCAAAGCCTTTAAGTAAGTTCATCTCGCACTCAACTTTTTTTAAGTCATTTATTTGTTTTAAACTCATTTTTGATTCTACTGACATTCAAGTATAAGTTAAGATAAAGATATGAATAATTCAATGTTACATCTAAAAGATCTAGACAGCCCAAGACAGGTCAGACTGAAAGTAGATGAAATATGATACTTAAAGCATTAAATTATTTAGGATAACTCACATTAAATTCTTAAGTTTAAATGTCAACGAGGTTAATAGGGCTTTACTAATATTATTTGTATAATGGCTCGCATGAATATTGTATAATATGAGGTCCTGAATTCGAGTCCCGTGTCGGGCGAAGAATAGTCATTGGATTTTTCTATTAAGAAATTCTCAGTAACCAAATGAATTTGGGAAGTTGTTGATTTAACAGCCTCGTTTCTCGTAGAGCCCATAAAGCTTTCAGTTTGAGAGTGATAGGATAGATAGTGCACACTTGCTATTCTCAGTGAGAACGGCCGCCGTTATTAATGAAAGTTCAGTTTAATATCAATAAGTAGGGAAGTAAGCCATAGTCCACCAGCAGCACCAACAGGACCGTGAAACAATCAGCAAGCCCATTAGGAAATCTTCTGAAAACAAGTAATTCTCTTTCAGATCTGTAGCTTTGTGCATGATATTTCATTCCACTGAACAAGTAGTAATCATATTTCATATTGAAAATAAAAGATTCGCACATTCTCAGGGTATCTTAAAAAAACATGTTCAAAAATATTTTTTATTTTTATTAAGTCGTAAAAACGGAAATAGAATTATAGAAAAAGAATAGAAATTCGTTTCTTTCATTTCAATTCTTCATTTAATGGCTTCAATGCGTGCCAGTGAAGCACAAATTATTTCGCCAATTAACACATTGAATGGAAACTTGGTTTCATTATGAAATATTAAATAATATAGTATAAAATTCTAACTGATTCGAATCTGTACATTAAATAACATTTTTTGAAAATTTTAATTCAAATAGTCATTTTTAATTATTATCGATACAAAGACCGAATCTATAGTTTTTTGAATATTTGTCTGTCTGTCTATATATCTGTTAGTCTGTGACCGCATCACGAGGAAACCACTGGACAGATTTTGAAGAAATTTGGTATGACAATAGCTGGTTATCCGTGTCAACTATATTATTATTATTATATATTTTTTAAGCTTTAAAATCTCTTCAATTACGAAGGTGATTTTTACTATACACGGGCCTGAGCCAAGTGTAAAGTAAGGAAGGGGGAAATTTAAAGGGGTAACTAGGATTGTGACAAAAACTTTCGTACTAATCGGCATGTGTTTAAGATTACTGCTTTCTGAAGAATTATGTATGTGGAAGGATGAATATTAAGAATTTTAAGACTTTGATGTAGTGTTTTTGGAATAACTCCAGTGCTAGATATAATAATAGGTACGATTTTAGTGGAATTTACTTTCCATTGGGTTTTAATCTCGATCGCCAAATCTGTGTACTTTGATATTTTTTCAGTATAAGTCGAAGCTAAATTATGTGTATTGCAGATCGAAATATCAATTAAGTAGACAGAATTACATTCTTTATCAAAAATGGTTATATCTGGTCTGTTGTTATGTATTGTTTTGTCGGTGACTATAGTTCTGTCCCAGTAGATTTTACATTTATTGTTCTCTAATACTGACTGCGGTTCATATTTATAATAGGGTAATTTTTTCGGGAGTAAATTATTCTGAAAAGCTAGGTTTTGATGTATTATAGCTGCTACTTGGTCATGACGATGTTTGTAGTCACTTTGTGCTATAGATTTACAGGCACCTGTTATATGCTGTATTGTTTCAGAGCTACTATGACAATGCCTACAGATATCTATTATATTTGGTCTTCGAATAATATATTTTTGATAATTTTTAGTGTCTATTACTTGATCTTGTATGGCAAGCATGAAACCTTCAGTCTCAGGGAAAAGATGGCCTCGCTTAAGCCAAGCGTTCGACGCTATTAAATCGACATGTGGCTGCTGTAAGTCGTGGCGATGTCTTCCATGTAGGGACTTTTCATTCCATGCTGCAATTTTATCTTTATTTTGAGTAATGGTATGAGAGGTTTGACTTCTTCTATCCTGTAGATTAAGAGGTGTAAAATGCTTGTCTGCTTCTACTATATTTTTATGAAATGTAGATTGCTCTGCCTGCTCGTGAAACAAGTGTCGTAATGTAGCTATTTGTTTATTGTGTAAATTGGAAATGTCTATTAAGCCTCTACCTCCTTCTTCTCTAGGGAGCGTCAGTCTTTGTATGCAAGATCTTGGATGATGCTTACGTTGTTTTGTCATTGAAGTACTAATTAGACGCTGTAACTTTATTAAATCAGTTTTAGTCCAAGAAATGATTCCAAATGAATATGTAAGTATCGGGATAGCGTAAGAATTAATAGCTTTTATAGTGTTAGCAGAGTTCAAGTTCGTTTTTAATACTGAACAAAGTCTATGTCTAAATTTGCGGATAAGTTCTGCTTTCGTATGTTTTTGAAGAATTTGTCGGTCTTGTTGGAATCCTAAATATTTGTATGAATTGTTTTGATCTAATGGGTCAATTTTTTCTCCCGTATTTAAGATATAATCATTTAATTGAAGTCTACCTTGACAAAAAGAATAGGTTTTGCATTTTTCTATCCCGAATTCCATACATATATCGTTTGAAAATTGTTTAGTTATATTTGCGAGTTGATGTAAGGTATTTACGCTATGGCTATATAATTTTATGTCATCCATGTAAAGTAAATGTGAAATTAAAACAGAAGGGTGTGATTGATCTTTTGCAATTGTGATGCCAAAATTATGTTTATTTAATAAATGTGAAAGAGGGTTTAAAGCGAGACAAAACCAAAGAGGGCTTAAGGCGTCTCCTTGAAATATACCGCGTCTAATTAAAATTTCATCTGTTTCAATTTCATTTCCTGCTGTAAGTTTTGTTCGCCATTGCTTCATTGCATGCGATAAAAAAGTAATTAGTGTTGGGTGTATATGGTAAAGTTGGAGAACTTCCAGAAGCCAGCTATGAGGTACTGAATCAAAGGCTTTTTGATAATCTACATACATAGTAAATATGTCCTGTTTATTTGCATATGCTTGTTTCATTATAACCGAGTCTATTATAAGTTGTTCTTTGCAGCCTTGGCTGTTCTTACGGCAGCCTTTCTGTTCATTAGCAAGGATATCGTTGCTAGTGACGTGTTCATTGATAAGAGCTGCAATACATGATGTGAGAAGTTTATAAAATGTTTGTAAACAAGTTATAGGTCGGTACATAGCTGGGTTCTGGGTTTGACAACTGTCCTTTTCAATCATGAATGTCAAACCTTGTGTTATATAATTTGGCATAGAATCTGGATTTTCGATGAATCTGTTTATGTGTGTTAGCAATAGTGGATGTAAAGTCGTAAATTTTTTATACCAGTAGTTGTGTATGTGATCTGAGCCAGGGGTTTTCCAATTATGTGTTTTGTTAAGAACTTGCACAAATATTTCTAAAGGTACTGCATTAAATATCATTTGAGGAATATTATCTTTTTCTGATATTGTTTGTATCCAGTCAGCTTGCTTATTATGTTGTACCGGGTTTGTCCAAATACCTGACCAATAATTTTGAAATTGCTCTTTTGTAGGTAGTCGATTTGACGATGTATTTTGTTGTATATTGTTAGTGTCTTTATTTAGGTTCCTATAGAAATTTTTTTGGTTATTAGCGAATTGTCTATTTTGTGTCTTTCTTAAAGTGCAATTTTCATATCTTCTAAGTCTGCTAGTCTTAGCTGAAAGTCTTTGTTTTAAGCTATCAAGATACTGTTCATTTGAGATATTCGGTTCCTCATACCGTGAATGCACTTTAAATTTTTCTTTAATAGCCGCTACTTGTGATATAAGTCGGTTATTTCTATTTCCTCTAATATACTGGGTCATTCTTCCAATGTCGGCTCTAAGCGATTCTATTTTTTTCTGTAATCTTATTTTCCAAGATGGTGTTTTTATATTTTTGCTATTTGATGGAGAGGATTGTGTATTTTTAATTTTAGAACCATTGCACACTGCTGCGGAATAAGCTGCACAGTAGATTATAGTTTGTAGTGTATTGTAGTTAACGTTTGTTGAAATGTATTGAGGGAGGATTTTCTTATCTAGGTAATGGACAATATATGTTAATCTTTTCGATGTTTTCTGTTTCGGTATAAATGGTCTTTTAGTCGGATCAGTATTTTTATAATTATTAAGTGATGTTTGAAATATTTCCTGTATTTTGTTATTAAAATCTGATGAAGTCTGATAATTTAAAAATGTATTAATAGTATTATGTGATTCAATGTAATTTACATTTGAATTTTGTGCATCACCATTTGGCAATGTCATCGGTGTTAGAGGACTTTGATTATTGTATCCGCTATTTTCTCCAGTTAGCGTTAATCTTCCATGCTCATCGGATGTTACTAATGTTTGTTCTACTTCCTTTCGGATTTCTTCTATTCTTGCTGGCGATAAAAGTCGATTATTTACAATCACACGTCTCTGATCTGCTATTCGTTGCTCGGATACATGTGATATTTGTGGGTATAGTTCTGTTATTGTAGTATGTAAAGGCTTTCGGTAAGATGTTCTATTGGAATCCAAACTGGTTATTTTAAAATATGTCCGTATTATAGCTTCATTGATGTCTTCTGTCCACTTTATTCTTGTAGATGATGAATTTGTAGTAGTTATAGCACTTTCAGTTAATAAAGATGTCACGGTACTGGATGAATAAAGCGTTTTTTCTACATCTCCTTTTATTTCATCTAAAACATTTTGCGGTAGCAGTTTATTTCTTACAATAGCCCTACGTTGATCCCCTATCCTTTGCTTTGAAACATCGTAATTTGGATATTTGTCAGTAAATTTTTTATGTAGTATATCTAAATGTCCACGTATTTTCGTCTCTATTTCTGTAACTTCAAGATATGTACGCCATATAAATTTATTCATATCTGAACTCCACTTTTTTCGCGTACGATTTTGGCCAGCGGTGGGTACAGCTTTTACAGCGGGTGCCATCTGTACAACATCCTCTGGACCATCAGAAATAGTTGATGAAGAGCTCGGCCTATCATATAAATCAGACAGACGTACTGATGATGTAGGAGAAGGAATGGAAATTTGACTGGGTGATATAGGCGAAGATAATACCTCCTTATTTTCTGTGAGTTCTTTATTACTATTTTTTTCATTGCAGGAAATTATTTTTCTTCTTCTTAGATTGTATCGTGTAACCTGATTATTTATTATTTGCTCTTCGTCGTTCTTCCTATCAGTTTCTTTATCAGCGTCCATGGGCATAGCAAAAGTCGTTTGATGGTTTGAGACCGCCACCCGGAGATTCTTCTCTCCCCTGACCCCTCGAGGTACCTGCCTACCATCATTGGCATCCCTGTCGGAGTCCCCGGGTACTTGGGGATGGGCTGTTGGTTGCATCTTCATAATTTTATTTGGTATCTAAAACCCAACGTGCGTTTCCAGGACACGAGGGTGTGTAGTGAGCTATTAATAAACTCGTAGGCGCCACTGTTGGTATACTAGATACTCCTCCACTGCCGCCTTAAACCGTCATCCTACACTAATGACGATTGTTCTGCCTTCGCCTCTGTTAAACACCATGTGGGTGATTTTTTTGAGCCTAGAGACAGCTTATGTTGGTAGATATCCCGCTACCAGACGGTCGCCAGAGCCTCGTTAGTTAGTGGCAGGGTGCACCACGGGCAGGTGGGGTTGGCATTTGGGATAATTTGAAACACTTACATTATTATCCCCTTACACCCCTTATTATATATATTATTATTATTTTAGAACAAATATTAAATATTTTTAGAACAAATTTATATAAGTCAAAATAAACACTGTTTCTTCTCCATTCATTATATAAAAATGTTATTTGGTTCGTTAAAAATATTTTTTTCAAGTATATTCTAATAAAGTAACAAGAACAAACGTGTAATACCTGCGACTCGTTTACATCGAGCCAGTAATCATTTTAATGGATAATGTCGTACGTTTTAAAGCAGGATAATTTGTTAAATTAAAAAGGGAAAAAATATTAAAAGTTCTGTATAATTATATACTGTAAATAAACTTTGTTAATTTGAATCTAATTCTAATATTTAATTCTTGGTTTTTGTTGAGAATTTGAGTAAACACATTTGATTTCACTTAGAAAGATAAGTGAAGCGTATTCGTACTTGGATCTCGCATTCAAAGAATATCATATGCAAATCATTTCCAACGTGATCATTACTTGTAAATAAAATGGCGAAGGAGAAAATATTAATGTTTGAAAAAGTCTAATTAGCTTACCAACACAGATTTGGACAACACCCAGGTTGAGCAGTGGGACGTTCAACGGACTAAATTATTATTTCTTTACATAATAATATAGAACAATTTTCCAACAAAAAAAAAACAAATTTAACAAATTCCGATTTTGATCTTACTTATTATATTATCATAAAATTAGAATATTTCAACAATTAATATTGTATATGAACGTATTATTGATTACTTTAAAAACATTTTGGTTTCTAATTCCAACAAAATTCTGAATTTTATGAATCTCGTTAGAAGCGAACGATTGTTATCAAACAAAAGTTTTAATTAAGTTACGGCTGCGTTGACGCGTCTTATTTACAATTTATCTCGAGGGGAGGAAAACTTAGATCAATTTTAACACCTAAATTAATCATCGCAGCGAAAAAGTAATCGGTAGCATGTAACTAATAATGTCATATGCGCTTCTAACAAATAAAAATATTTACTAAAATATAATTAAAATTATACTACTTTACATACATATGATTACATAACAAAAAAATAATAATTTAGATCTTTTAAGTGTAGCGGTTACCCCTCAACGCAAGGGGAGATCAGGACGTTATTTATCACGGGACTAAGTAGACCAAAAAGTAAGATCTTTCAAGCACCAGTTAGTTCAATCAGAAATGTACGTATAGATTTTCTCTAACGATGTTATCCTTTACATATTAGGTGATAATCATGTTGAAAATTAGTCGTATGTCAATTTCAAAGATGACGAAGTTTTCAACTTACATAACTTGGTTTATCAAGCAAGCGTATCACGAAAAAGCTACTGCTTCAAAACAAAAGATAATAGAATATTTTTCTATAAATTTAATAAGGAAAAGATAAGCGTCTGATGGATTCAACGGAACGAGTATAAGCTCCAGATTTAGTGAAGGAAAGCTCAAATGGCGGAAGTGTAAAAGATTAACGCAATACCTACAGTAGATTGTATTGATGGAATATACGTTAAAGTTAAGAAGGGAATATCTGAGAGGTCTCATTTTTAATCTCAGATCAGTACTGCGGAATACTGAGATGAGCTTCAGTGGCAAGCTTGAAAAGAAATATAATTTATTGATTTTGGATTTTTAGAGATGAATGGTATATGTAAATACCTCAACTGCCTTGTTTCATCTAATACTTTCTTAGATTTACCAAGTCTTTTAGATCTTTTTTAGTCTTCCAGTGTTTATAGGGAATATAACAAATATACCTATTAGAATGTGTAATGCTTTTACCCTTTCTGTACATAGAAGCAGAGTGATTATGAGAAATAAGTGCAACTTTGCTCTTTACGTTGAAGATAGAAAATTTCTTAAACTTAAGAACTAGACGAAAGTTAAATTAGTGACATCTTTAAATTACTGCGAAATGTGCAATTAAAACTTTTCGTAGCATTTTTGGAGAAAAAACCAATCCAGTAAGTAATTCTTTCTTTCTTAATTGTTGAAAATGGGTACCCTGAACTGAAATCGTATTGCTTCCCTCTAGACAACCAATAAATATAAATTAAATATAACTTTTTCGTGTCTTACATCTTTTGGTAGAAAATAATAATAATAAGTCAAATATAATAATAAATATTTTGGGAAATTATATATATTTTGGGATATATATATACTCGTATATATATATATATATATATATATGACGGAGAAGGATTTAGTTACCTTTTTCTGTTATGAAACCTTATGGTTATTTAAAGTCACTATGTTCTTTAATTTACTTTTTATTGCTTTTAAATTGATTTTGAATTTAGAGCAGAGATTTAGTCTCGAGCGGGGTCGAGACGCCATCACGACGTTCTTTGCAGATACGTGGTTTAGTAAAGTTGGTTGATCATGGTGGATCATAGAGAGTTTTGCTTTGATATTGTAGTTGGAAGTCGATGATCGGCGACTGTGAACCCGCTAGCTCTAAATCATTAGAATTACCGTTTCAAGTTTATAACATTGTGATTTCCCTGATTAAATTGTGTATTGAGCATTGAATACTTTATTATTTGAGCCCTGATAACGCCCACAAGATGAGTAACCACCAAAGATGATGTTCGTAGTATATGGATAACACGTCATATATATATATATATATATATATATATATATATATATATATATGACGCTTGTGTTATGGATACCAGATAGTTAATACACTACACATATATTATAACTTTAAATATAAACAAATTATAAATATAAACACCTATGACTGGAGTACAAACATTCCTGCTCATCACACAAGTGAAAGCCCCCAGCGGGACTCGAACTTGCGACACTGACACAGCAAGTAGGGTTACTACAAACTGAGCCAAACGTGTCATCGAAATGACATTCAAGGATATTGTTGATAAATTAAACTATAATTCTATAATATTACATAAAAAGGTACCTTTTTTATATAATGTATATAAAAGTGAGCGTACTTCAAGATGCTTTATATTTTTTCTGGTTCAAGATATAATAAGAAAGAGGATTTCAGCATTCATGAATTACGCTAATAAAGAAATATGAAATATTGTATTCAAATATATACTAATATTTGTAGGTATATGTAAAACTGAGGAGATTTAAGAGGCCGACTTTATGAAAAAGGAGGTACATAATTTGGGTCAATGTTTTTTTTAATATATTGTGATATATCATCACCGTTTTATCTTCCCTAGACTATGATTATTTTTATAGAACTAGCAGAGCCCGCGGCTCCGCTTGCACTAAAATTATAAAAAATAACTCTAAAAAGGTAGGTTCCATACAAACTTTCATTCCTTATATTACCTAAATATGAATTTCGAAAAATGCTAAAATACTTATTTATTTAATTGTATTGAAGAGCAATTAATACCAATTTTCAACTACTTCTGATAATAAATATTTTTTGGGTTGTATTATAACGAGTTTTCCCGTGGGAATGAGAAAATCTTCGGCTCACTCTCCACCCCTCCAATATCTCCACACAATCATGCCAATCTGTCACTCTGCTTCAAGGTTAAAGAAGGACAAACAAACAGACAAACAAACAAGCGGATTAAACTTCCGAGTCTCGCACTTATGATATTTTCATGTGTGAATCATTTCCAAAATGATTAACACTCGTTTTACGGTGAAGGAAGACAACTTGAGAAAATCTGCTCGTGTAAGAGAATCTAGCAAGTTTTCGAAAGACATGTGAAGTCCACCAACCCGCACTTGGCCTTTGTGGTGGACTATGGCTTGATACCCCTCACATTGAAGGCAGGCTCGTGCACAGCAGTGGGACGTTAAAAAGGGCTGAATACAAATGCACCACTACACCACCTCGGTGGGCGGTGTACCATGTCGGTTGTTCCTGGTACTTCAGCAGAGACTTCACCAGAGACGACCGTGGGAACAACCCCTTGGTTATTGTGGTCTTCTTCTGAAGTTCGGGGCGTCGTAGTTGAGAGTAATAAACGTTATCTTCCCGTCTAATATTACCACTAAATGGTAATGAATAAAAGCTTGCTAAAATATAGTGCAATGCTACTGAAGAACTGATAAAATGCTTTCACAACATCGAAATGTCCCGTCAAAGACAAAGCTTAAAAAAATAGATGTTCCCATTTCCACGTAAAATAGCAAAACTGTTACAAATGAATATCGAAGTGAAGACAACATGACATAAAAAATATAGACGTCTGTACCAAAGTCAGTAGAACAAAGCTTCCACTGACAAAGTGATATTGTAAACTGTCAAAGAAAAATTAAGTTAGATATTTAGAAATTTATATGGCTCTAGTGTCATCCAACAAACAACTTTTTTGTCAAAAAAAGTTCAATAAATGTAAATAACATAATATTACAATAAACTTAAGTGATATCTTGATTGGATCACCGAAAAAAAACCAGTTTCCGTAGATTGAAAGGCTTCTATCATAAAAGCGAATTTACTAAATAGAGGTTTACTAATAAATTATATATTTCTCAAAAAACCCTAAAAACATTAAAATCAGTAAAACGAATACGAACGTAATTTTATAATGGGTTTATACAAATATATTTACTATCGATTTAGTTACTTTAGCTTACTGAAAGCTAAACAAACAGTAGCCTGTATATTACTCAAAGTCATTGTCTATCCGTATACGAAATTTTATCCAAATTTGTTCAGCCGTTTCAGCATCAAGATGTAACAAGTATACATACACACAAACTTTCGCAAATATTATAGTCAAATTATAATTACACCCTACTCCCTTGTATACTAAAGACATCAGGAAAACAATGTTATTTATATAAAAGAGCGATATTTTCCTTTTATTTTATACGAAATTGTTAACAGTGGATTACCCACATATCCTAGTATTATCTACGCCAAATAAATATAAAGCATTCCGGCTACTAGTAACAAAATTTAGGCCGTTTTGACCCCTCAGGCAAACCGTTGGGGCTAATCTTTAAACTCCTGAACTGATTTTATTACGCAAAAACCCACAGGCAATGCGCTACAGGGTTATTTTTAGACAAAAATAATTATAATTTTCCTCAAAGTTAATTTGAGCGTGAAATTTAATCATCTTTTAATAACGTGCACCTTGTTTAAACTCCTAAACCAAAAAAAGGGATGTTTTTAATTTGATGCGTGTCTGTGTCTGTCTGTAGCACAATAGTTTTTTTAATTAAAGGTTTAATTGAGTTGGTTCTTAACATTATTCTATTATATTATCCTACTGAAATAATATAAACGCGAAAGTTTGCGAGGATGCATGATGATAGTGAGGATGAAAACGCTAGTATTAGATAATTTCTGATCTTCAAAGATCATTAAGTTAAAAAATAAACAGATAGAAAGATTTCTTCCGAAAAAACTTCTTTTTATTGAGAAGACTTAGGAAATAAAGAAAGTGTAAAATATGATTTAAAATATAATTAGTTTAGTTAGACGTGAATAATAAAAAGAACACAAATCGATTTAAATAAAACTTAAACCCAATTTAATTATTTCCATAATTGGATTAACGAGGATACAACGATAAAATATCGATAGCAAATCTACTCGACAACCTAACGGTGTAAAAGCTAACCGTCAATGCATCACTTGTCAGGCAACGAGGTATATAGGTAGTAGTCGCGATGAAGTGGTTTTTTCTCAAGTATTCTAACATTTTATCTGTTATATATTAATAAATGTACGTAACATACGACCTTTGTAGGTTATTTTTAATTGTATATTGGTTTTATTGGACTAGTCGCTAGTCTATTTGGCTGATCCTGATGCTGGCGGTAGATCTGTAAGTTTTGGGTTCGAGTCCTACATCGAGATATTTAATTATATTAAGAATTTCTCAATAACATCCCAAAATTGGAAACTTGACGTTGTACTGTTGTAAAACCCTTTTGTTGGCTAGTTTCATGGAGATTGAGTGCACTATATATGCCTTACTTGGGAAGTGATTGATTCCCTATATAAACTTTCATACCCTTTTTCGCCCCCTTATGAATATGGATGATTTATGGAATAAAAACTATGTTATGTCCTTTTCAGGCTCTCAAACTATTTTAATACCAAATTTCATCCAAATCGTTTAAGCGAATTTTAAGTTTAACTATTACAAACTCACAAACTTACAAACTTTACCTCAGTATAATATTAAGTGTATATATGTTAAATTAGGTTTTTTACTCAGAATTTATACTATATTATGGACGAACCCTTGCTTCACTGTATGTATGTATTTTGAACACGGTTTCACTCACGAAATAACTTTCACTCAAACAAGATCAGTTATAACAGCGTTAATAAGCGACGAACACTCTCACCTACTTTTCTTTCCTTTTACCTTCTTCTAGTTTTACGAAGATATCGAATAAGACGAAGTATATTTATAGACTAGCGACTCACCTTCGCTCCGCTCGCGTTCGTCCCTAGTTACGTTTCCACGCTTAATATAGATTTCTCAAAGATGAGATATTTTACCACACTAAAAAGTATTCTATATGTTGAACAGGATAACCAGCTATCATCATACCAAATTTCATCGAAATCTGTCCAGTGGTTTTCTCGTGATGCGTTCCCAGACAGACAGACAGACAAAAATTCTAAAAATTATATATTCGGCCTTTGTATCGATAATAATGACTATTTCAATAAGATTTTCCAAAAAATATTTAATGTGTACAGATTTGATATTCAATTTTATTCTTTATATGGATTTTCAATATCCGGTGGAAATATCCGATGAGAAGACAAATGTGTATGATGCACACAAAAGCTTCATATATTGCTTCGCTCAAGACTCGGCATTTTCTATAATTTGATGCAAATGTACAAGAAATATTGTTTAGACATATAAATCACAGTCAAAATAAATTATATTGTTTTAGAACTTAAAAATATTGGATCAAGATCCAGCTGCAAGATTGCTACGTTCATAGCGTATTTAATCAAAATCAATTTTTTATATGTACCTACAATAATAAAAGGGACACATATGTTTAATTAAATTAATAATAATTGACTTTTTTGAAACAAAATCGATGCACTTGCTATTAAAATGAATTCACTTCATAGAAATATACGTAGAGATCTTGAAAAGTGATTGCTGCCGTTGCGCACTTGGCCGCAACCTCTTTGCAGCCAGGCGTAAGCAGGACATATTTTGTTATATTTATACATTCATGGCGTATATTCATCATTTATATATGAAATTAAAGCTATTTTTTTCTGTGCATGATAAATAAATAAACAAACAAACAGATAAATAAATAAACAAACAAATAAATAAATAATACATTTTATTACATCTTCATCGATTTTGAATACAGTAATTATAATTAGTTGTGAATGAAAGTGCTCACAGAAAGAAGAAAGTATTCCTGCTTAAAGAAAGTATTCAGCCCGCAAGACAGACAGCTATCAAACTTTAGTCAAGTGTTAATGTCATTTGAATTGCAGTCATATTTGAAGTCCCGTTCTATTTATTAATTATATCACATGGCTAGCAATTCATCTATCTACATATATAATCGGCGGTCATAACCCCGCCGCGTGCATATATACTAGTATATAAGGCTTTGTACTGACTGATGGATAAAAGCACAGCCTAAATCGCTGGCCATAGAAATGTAGACATCCAGTAAAAAAAAGTTTCTCGAATACGAAACACATGAGGAAAACCGCAGGCACTAAGTACTTTTTATTTAAATATTATTTTATACAAGTAAATTCTTAATCTTTTTCACTTTGTAAAGTGCTCCAAAAAGCTTCTTTATCACGCGGAAAATAGTATAGCGGAGGATTTTTATCTTCAAGAGAAAATTAAACAAAATGAATTTAATGTTATCTAGACGATGTTAAACTTTCAAAGGAAGCTACAACTATGAGCCTTGTAACTTGTAACTTATCGCAAAACTCCACTTGTGTGGAGTTCAGAATACCTTAATGTTAACTAAAATATTGTAATAAAATGTAAAAAAAAACATCAAAGTTTTCCTTATTTTTTTCTCAGATTTACTGGTTTCTTTAAAGAATAAATAAGCAAAATAACTAAAATAAAGTTAAAAAAACTTATTACAATACTAAAGAACAAAATAACTTATTTAAAAGCGGGATTAAATAAATTCAATTTAAATTATAATATTATTCCCAGCGTTTCTAATTTAGTAATCTTTATAATAAAGCCTATGTTTTACTCTGATATAATAAACTTTATCACTGAAAAGTTTCATCAAAATTCATTCAGTAGTTTTTGTGTAAAAGAGTAACAAACATACACCCATTCATCCTAAGGCAAAAACCCATGTAGAATACTTAAATTACATAATAATATTCATTTAATACATAAAATATCTTATCCTGCATTTTTATTTATGCATTATATTCTAATGTTGAAGTCTACAAAATTGCATCAAAAGACTATTATATGATGATTGATGATAGAACTAGCAGTTTCTGAGCGAATGTAGGTAGGTACTATAAAGCATTGTAATACTATCTGAAAACGTATTGTTATTATAGTTCTGCCTCGGTAGTCTAGTAGCTAGCATGTACGACTACAGATCTGGAGGTCCTGGGTTCGAGTCCTGGTTCGGGCCAAGCATTATTTGACAGAGTTTTTATGTTAAGATATTTTCAATAACAGCCTGGAGTTAGGAAGTTGGCGGTGTTACACCATCGTGCCTCGGAAAGCACGTAAAGCCGTCGGTCCTGCGCCTTAACTCTCACCGGTCGTGTTGAAGTATTGTCCTATCGGACTTTGAGAGTACAAAGAACAAAGAGTGCACTTATGTCTGCGCGTACACCCGCTGCACTATAATATATCCTGCGCATCTGGCTAGTGAGATTGTTCGCTGTGGCCGAAATCGGTCAGGTTAACGTTATTACTTCAAACTATAAAGAAACATAAAATCAATTCAACAGATTCGTGACTTATGAAATTTATATTATATTTTCTATTAGTTGTAGTGGCATTATAATAAATAGCATTTCAGGATAGAGTGTAAAGTATTAGTGAAGATTACGTCATGGTATCTACAATAATAAAAAAAATCCTTAAATATGCGATTCACAATATTTTATAAGTGCTTATGTGTATCTAGTGATTTTTAGGACTTTATTTAGTTTTCACATTTTAATTCTAAGTCTATGTTCTAAATATCCTCAATATTTTCACTTTTTATTATAGTTTTGAATCAATGTTCCTGAGATTGACTTAACAGTGTATAATAACTGTAAGCTCCTTTCAAAATCTGAAAAAAATCTAGTAATTTAGTTGTTTTAAATCTAAAAGCAGTTAATTTCTCATGATATTTACTTACGTTTATAAAAGACGTGACAGTGATGCTAGTAAATGGACCTGCACTGAATATTAATATTTTATTTAGCTGTTCTGCTAAAATATTTATATCTCTCTGCTCAGATAAAGTGCGAGTCCACCAGATACTCTCGTATGGTCCCAGAGTAAGGTCTTTACTCTAAAAAAATAGGCATTTGTGACTTTAAAAGAGATTGCTAATTATAGGAGAAAAATTATTTAAAATTCGACTAGATCGTTTTTTATGCTAGGAGCAAGTTCCACAGTTTTCGAATGACAGCATTGCGTTAATCGAGTAAGTGCGAATTTAACTATACTCTGTTAGATTTTATTAATCTTTAGATTTTAAAAAATATTTTAATGGACTGTTAAGGATTGTTAGTATTCTTCAATATGGGTCACATTATTAACTATACTTAAAACCATGCTCACATCACGTTTTATGGTAATCCTTTTAGAATTTAAGTATATTTTGATCAAATTTTGTTATTAGTCAAATGTTTGATTTATAAATTGTATACATATCCAGTATGTACTCGTATAACAATAATTAATTAAATAATGTATTTAACAATCATCATCTCTGATTAGTTGTTACTAAATACTAATTAATGCTTAGATTAATATAACGGAATTTGGTGAAATTGGCTTTTACTGTAAAAACAGAAAGTGATGTCCTTTTTTGTCACTAGATGGCACGGTTTCTTTCCGCGTAAACAATCGAAAAATACGTTCAGACGATCGAACTCTTAAGAAAACTCGTATTAATAGACTTATCTGGATGGTATTGATTAAAAATATACTTACAACATAAAAAACGTCATTGCTATACCAGCAATACATAAAGAGCTGTGCTACAGCGAATATAAGAAACTCTGCTGTTATGACTTTCTGCATGGTGCTAGTCTCTATCTGCAAGTGTCGTACTCGTATGTTAATGTAATTACACAATTATATAATTAAAATGTAAGTTAACTTTACGATATATTATATTATGTTATATATAATGATATATATATATATATATATATATATATATATATATATATATATATATATATATATATATAGGATATTATAAATAATAATTTTCTTTCCATACATATAACAAAATTTCTGTGTCTATACGATAAAGATTTTTACAAAAAAATACAGAAGAAAGAGAACTAATAAAACGTTACAACTTATTTCGAAATGATTAGCTGTTTGTTTATTTATTTGTATTCAGCCCTTCTTAACGTCCCAGCTGAGCACGGGCCTCCCTTCAATATGAGGGGATCAGGCTGGCCAAGTTCGGGTTGGCAAACTTCACATGTCTTTCGAAAACTTGCTAGGTTCTTTCAGACATGCAGGTTTCCTCACGATGTTTTCCTTCACCATAAGGCAAGTGGTAATCATGTTGAAAATGATTCGCACATGAAAATATCAGAGGTACGAGACCCGGGGTTTATTTATTTCGTTTATGTTATTATAATATCTTAAAATTTTTATCTTTTGAAATAATTATATTTTCTGATATTTTAAATAAAACTATCTTTTCGGATTTTGCGGATTTATTTGCATTTTTGTTTCCCGACGTGACCATGGATGCTGTAAAGCATTCGAAACGTCGGGAAACAAAAATGCAAATAAATCCGCGACAAAATCCGAAAAGATAGTTTTATTTAAAATGTCAAATATTCGCGTAAATCTAAGAAAGTATTATATTTTCTGATATCAAAAAATAAAGATTTTTTTTGGTAGATGGGATAAAACTTATAAACTTGGTGACTTTAAAAACACAATACCTATTTGATTTTTGTTTAATAGTTTATTACTAGCGACTCACTCTCGCTTCGCTCGGGTTCGTTTGTAGGTACATTATAATTTTTTTCAGCGGAACCCTAATTCTTTTACTGAAATAAAAGTAGCCTGAGTTACTCCTTATAACATCAACTACCTGCCAGTGAAAATCCCGTCAAAATCGGCCCAGCCGTTTCGGAGATTAGCCAGAACAAACAGACAGACAGACAATTTTTTTTAAATTATGTTTTTCTTATAAATACCGTATATATAATTTCGTATGCATTTAGTAAAAAGCTGTTATTTTGATATTACAAACAAACACTTCAATTTAATTTATCTGTATAGTTTATTATGACGAAGGAAGATGACAAAACTTTTATCAAAACTACTGCTGCTTTTACGTAATATTCTTTTTAAAATACTAAAAAGATCTTTATTATTTATTAATGACTTAGTATCTTCTATTTCTATCTTCATTATCTGCTTCTTACTTTTTCTTTATAATTTTCGCTTATCAGTTATACGGATAACGTTATTTTATTTCTTTATTTAATACTTACTGTAAATTGATACGCAGTAGCACACAACATAGATGAGCACATGACCACGTAGAGCAACATTACTGGTGACAGGCATGAGTCGAATAACCGTACGCACCTGACAAAATAAATCAGCAATTAGCATACATATCCATACTAATGTCATAAAATGCAGCAATTTTGTGTTACAATTTTTATTTTATATTTTTAAATATAAAAAATAATAATATTGGCACCTTGTTCTCTGCAAGGCATATAATGTGAAGTTGTATATACATACGTTAACAAGTCGTTATGACGCTTATGACACTTTTCCAATCGAGCTCGAGATTCATCTTGACTTATAGGATTTTCTTCAGTCCCAAACAATATCTGACAATCCTTCCTTAATAATTCTAATTCAGTTCGAATAAAAATCATTAAAGTTACTACATTCGTATCATACGATGTAATCCATCCACCAGAATAAATTAGGGTTAAACTCTGCACAATTAGTAGAAAAGAATAGCCTATGTTATTTTCTTTATTGAATGGAACCCAAGAGCTCACTATTTCTATACGTTTGTCTGTGCCGTTCCGTAGGTTCTCTCTATAAATAGGTAACAGACAATATTGAGCGATTGGCTGCAAAATAATCAGAATTATGGTACCATAAGTCAAATAAAAGTACATATATGTCATTATTTTGTTTAACAATGAAAATCGATTATAAACGTTCTTAAAAAAAATATCCTGCGTTTTACGCCTCTCAAAATCTACTTCCATTACAAACTGATGAACCATCTTCCACTTTTTCTGCCATAATAAGAATGTTATTACTTTAGAGACATTCACTGTAGCAAATATAGTATATTTTATATTTCGCAATATGGCTAAGGTATCAGATCTACTCATGTACATATCTATATATTCCGTGACGATAAACAAAAAAACCATTGATTGAATAGTAATATATATATTCTTCAACATTGTCCTATGTTCTGGCAGTAATAAACCACACATTTTAAGCAGTTTTATATTTCGCCCTATAAAGGGCTGATTTGGATCTTCTAAAATATTAAAAAGCTTATTCGTTACAGCATTCATTTTTTGCAGCTACGTGTATATACGTATATTTTACGCTATTATGTTAGTAGCAATATGTAGTAATATGTAAAATTTTTGCTCACTACAATTTTATATATTACCTCATAGTGATGTGAAACGTAATTATAATTATGTTTTTTATTAAAAACCTACAATAAAGTTACTCACTCAACAAAGCGACAGAATACTTAATAAATATTCGATATTTTGGATTTAAATGCATCAATAATCAAAACTTACTTTTCGGTAATTAATATCTCAGTAAGAGTTAAAATAAGAGATGTCGGAAGCCGAACGCTGATATCCTATACTAAACGTGCCAGCATCCTCCTCCAAGACGACACGAAAGCACAGAGAGATGAAGAAGGCAATGAAACCTGGCATCCTGCACTAAAAATGCCAGCATCCTACACAAAGAAGACCTGAGAGCGCATCACCAACTTGCAGCTAGACTGCTCTTAAAGCTCCAAACAGTAGCTATGAGGGCTCCTCTAGCCTGACTCCTATAATTTCATAGATTTTCAAAAAATGCAAGATTATAGCCCAAAAAAATTTAAAAAATAAATAAATCACTAAAAATAAAAACTGATGCCTAATGTTCTTTAAATATATTTTTATACATCTTGATTTCACTTGGCCATTACTGTTTCGTAGTATTTGTAAAAATTTCATGAAATCTTTCTAAACGTTTTAATTTATTGCTAATTTTCAACTCTGTTACGCCAAACCCATGTTGTAACTGGGTTACATGTAAAAGGAGACTTTTACATATGATCTAATTAACTGTATAATTATTTACATACTTTCAAGCGTTATTTTTATACTTTTAAGTTAATAAAATTATATTTGTTTAAAACAAAAATGTCTCATCACTGCGAATTATTACAGATAATAATTGACCACAGTATAAGATATAATTTGTATAATAGCAGCTATTGACTCGCGATAGCTTTGATGCATTTTAATAATTATACATCTAATAATAACAGTCTATGGTGTAACATTTACTCCATAAATTATTATATTATTTGTCCTGCTTTAATTTAAAAACTTCGCTCACTCTCGCTTCGCTCGGGTTCATCCGTAGCTTGCTTTCCCGTACAAACTTTCATCCCATATTCACCCCTTTAAGGGAAGATTTCCGGGATAAAAAGTATTCCATGTCATTCCCAGGGTCTCAAACTATGTTCTTACCAAATTTCATCTAAATCGGCTCAGTAGATCCAAAGATTACCCCCGACAACGTCACAAACTCATAAACTCACAATTCACTAACTCACAAACTTACCTCTATATATTTATTTATTTTTTTATTTGTAAAAAACAACACTTACAACATACATATGAAACATTTTCAATTTAATTAATGTAATAATAATATACCTTACATGTATGTCAATTATAAGTGTACATAGCATTTAAATGTTCATGTATTAAAAGTACAAAAATTTAAAATAATAATAATTATAGATAAATTTCATAATACAAAAGAAATTGATAGTAATTCATCGTATTAAAAAGTAAAACTAAAATCATCATTATAAACAAAAAAAAAATTACAATAATTAACATTAACAATCATGCATTTTATAATAATTAAATAACTTATTTCCAAAAATTGATGGTGAGTTATAAAAAATGTCAATGCCAGGAATTGATTTAAGGATATCATTATATTTGTTACACAACCGTACCAAGGGGGCTTGTTTACCGATATTAGATCTGACGCAAGGAGTGTGAAATATCTTGTGAACGTGAGTACTTCTGTGTGTCCTAGAAGGAACTGATATCAGTATTCTCTCGGATAATTCTGCATTAGTTATATTATTGTTGATAATACTGTGTAGAAAGCTTAGTTCTAAAATCTCGCGCCTACTCCGAATCATATTAAACTTTGCCAAACGTTCTTTGTATAGTTTTCTGTGTGAGAAATCCTTTTCATGAAACGCAAGATATTTCGTAAGAGCACGCTGAATACTCTCTATACGTTGGGAGTGTACGCTGTACAGTGGATTCCAGATAACACTAGCATACTCTAGATCGCTTCGCACTATGGAATTATACAGAATTAATTTAGTTTTTTGTGAAAATCCTAGTGTATTCCGCTTGATAAAACCAAGATTTTGAGCAGCTTTAACAACTACGAGTATATTAGGGTATTTCTGAGCGCCTTAAATTTTCGATTTCTGGAGGTTTATCTCCGCAACTAGCTAATAAAACGGTCTGAAATATTTTTTTTAATGCACCTTAGACTATTATCTAACTTGAACTAATTCCGGTTGTATAATATTTCCATTCTAAATATATAAAAAAATCATTTGAAACTCGTTCTTATGATTCATATGACGCGTCCGTTCCCCATTTTTCTGAACTAAATTATAAATAACGCGTTGTTTTATTGAAAAGCAATATAAATTATAATCACATCGAAAGAAGATTAGTTATCTTTTAATAAGAAAATTTTTTAGTTATATCTACGTTAGTTTACTTATTATAAATAAAGAAATAAAAGATGTCCGGCATAAAATTCTGATTAATATGGCGCGCGCTTCACTCGATCGTACTCGGCGAAATACTACCCGCATCACTACCCGCATGGGGGGTAGTCTGCTGTGTGACGAATGGGCCCGAAGGTTCGTTCAGGAACGTTCGGCAAGGTCAGCGTCAGGTCAGAGTTTTAAAACTTGAATCTATGCCCCAAAAAATACGTTTGAGTTATAGATTTTTGTGGTTAAATGCGAATACCGATGTAAATATATGTTACGGCTAATCGAAGATTTTAGGTAAAATTCTGATTTATCTAGGTCTGATTCATGTGGTCAAAAACCCATATGAATCATAAAGTAGTACATTTTGTTTAAGTTATTTATCATACAATCATCATTAAGATCAGGTCCCAAGCATCACGACACCGCGACTGCGACACAGCGAAAGAAAAATGATATATTATATAGTATGAGATGTCACATAGACTAATAGATAGATATAAGGTGCTGCTCAGTCCATCAGTTTGCACAGGCTCCTTTCTATTTGTAAAAAATATATTAAGAGTTTAGTAAATATATTAAAAGTTTAAAAGTTTAGTACACAACAGTAAAAAAATCAGTTACTATGGTATTTAAATTTAAAAATGGATGAATGGCTATGTACCTGACGTTGTTCTAAATAATGTTAAGCTTGATCGTGTTATAAAATTTAAATACCTTGGACATGTGTAAATGAAATGTTAACAGATGAGGACAACATAGAGAGGGAACGTAGAGCATTGCCGATGCGTGGAAACATTTGGCCCGTAGATTTGCTACGTGTACAGACCAGATTAAAATTACACTCTTTAAGGCACGTGACACGTACACGTTTTCAATGTTTCTTGTGTTCTTTTTAAATGTTTAGATTGCCTAGATATTGTTGTACATCGTGGATGTTCTACGAGACACACACTGATGGTTTTGTTGCTGTCATAAGAAAGAGGATCACATGTCTGAGACACAGGATAAATGACAGCACAAATTCTATCATGAAAGCTGTAAATGATTTTGGGCAAAATTTCTCCAGACATAGATTAAAGGAATAATATGAAAGATCATATTATGTATTATTTTAAATATTAAATTTTATTTATTGTTCTTAATGTAGGAAACCTTTGTATTTATTTTATTTAGTTTATAATTTAATTTTAGTTTGACTTACCTACTTTTCAAATTGTATGGAAAAGTTCCGAAATAAAGATTTATTATTTATTCGTGATTTATTAAAGATAATAAAATTAATAAATAATAAAAAAGTTATAATTAATAAAAAAGAGTAATATTATATTATACAGACTTGTTTTTTTGTTTTTATTCCTGTTTCTGATACGAATTTTGATTCATTATACATATACAGGCCCTAAAAAATTCAAGTTGAATATCTCAAAAATTATTTGATTAAATTGAGTGCGTAATTCAAATATATGTTATTTGGCCTATCTTTAATCATAATAGTATGTTGAATAGAGCAGAAAGTGAAAATAATTTTTGGCCAGATAAATCAGACGGAGAACGCAATCTCGGAGAAATACCCATTATCAATATGTGTTGTAAACGCCAAACGCCCGTCGATAGTGACTCCTAAGTCTTTAATTTGTGAAACTTTTTGTAATAACACACTCCCAATTGAGTAACTAGAGACAAGTGGTTTTTCTTTCTGGTAAATTTTATATGGAAACATTTGCGCACATTAAGAGTCATATTGATGAGATTACACCATTCAACAATAGCATTTAGGTCGTTTTGTATTGAGTGAACGTCCGAATTCGATTGAACTGTTTTGTACAATTTGAGGTCGTCTGCAAATAATGAACACTTACAATGCTTGATATTGTCAGAGATGTCGTTAATAAAAACAAGAAAAAGTAGAAGTAAGAAAGTAGAGGGCCTAGGTGTGAGCCCTGTGGAACTCCACTCTTAGCAAAATATGTCTCTGATTCAAAACCAGTTATGGGAATTGTGAGCGGTCTTTGTGTTAAATATGACTGAAACCATATAATTAGAGTAGTTCCAAGCCCAAATTGATGTAATTTTCTAAGTTATATTTGATGGTTTACTTTACTGAACGCGCTACTGAAATCAGTGTATATAGCATCTATTTGGTTACCCCTGTCCATTCCTAATGCCAAGTCTGATGTGAACACAGTTAAATTCGTTTGAACGGATAATCCGTGTCTAAGACCGTGTTGCGATTGTGTGATGAAGTTGTTAAAGTGTTTACTTAGTAGAGGATACACAACACTCTCAAATATATAGAAGTCACTGGTCTTACACTCAGGAATCTTTATAATGCAACTAGCGGATCTATATGCAGACGTTGTACTGTTATATATTACTAGCTAGATCTAAATAATGTTAAGAGGCGCTAGAGGCTGAAATTTGGGATAATAATAATGTCTTTTTGTATAAAAAAATATCTCACTAAGTTCAACTATAGCCAAGAAACATTCAGGATACCCAAAAATAAGAGGGTAATACCCAAAATACAAACTAAAATATGAAAAATGTCATAAAAACAAATTATAAAAGTAACTCTGTCTGTCTATCTGTTAAGTTTCCATGCTAAACCACTGAACCAATTTTGATGAATTTCGGTATTGGGCCTTGGAGAAGGACAGGCTTCTTCTTGTCGCCAAAATAAAACTTGAAGCTAATGAAATTTTGTATGTGGAACCAACTACACGAAAAGTAGGTATTTTTGTATCTATTTAAAACAAGGACCCGAGCGAAGCGAGTGTAAGTAAAATATATATATATTTAAGGGTTATTGTGTCGTTATACATTAAATTGCCTAAGTTAGATGAGACAAGTTTTCTTTATCACCTTGTTCGGTACATTTCATATAAACTTTCATGAAAACAAATATGCTAAATACATAAATATCGATTTTAGTAATTTCTTAGTTAGATAACTTTGTTGTTATTACATATAACTTGTTTGTTTATTTCATCTATACTATGTTATAATCATATTTGAACCGACGAATAGATTTCGATAATACATCGAAAGGTAATAGATTATTTTGAAACACCACCATTTCACGGAACCGTATCGTAGTTTCTATGTATAAATAAGTAAAGACAAAACAGCTCACTACCTTTTTCTCTTTTTTTTTGTAACTCGAGTTTCATTGTTTTTTTAGTAGTGATTGACAAGCTTTGGGGTTATCCATAGAAAGAAATTACTAAGGTCAAACAACCCCCTCTTGCCGGGACCGAACCTGAGACATTTGACGTCATAAGATATACTCAAACATATCCCACTAAATCATGTAAGTCTATGTTAAAAGACAATATAAAAATATTATTTATATAAGAGTGGCCAAAAGCCTAATGTTTATTTCTTTTTTAATTTTGTAGTTAGTTTTGATCATTACGTTTATATTAAAAAGGTCTAGTCTTGTTCCTTAAAGAAATTAATTGCACCGTTATTAATGTCCAAAATATACCTATTATTGTTCAAATGCTCTTTTACAAATAAAACATCAATTCAAGCATTTATCAGGCTTTCATCTATTCGGCATGGGCTGTCTAATACTTAAAGTTATTTGTCAAAATAAATTTGTCACAAATCTGTCGTTTTCACAAATACCTTGTGAATATTTCAAAAATCCTTTATCAAGTGCCTCGACACCCTTTCTCATCACCTTTTCTGTCATTTTATGCCAATCATTTACCCCTTTGTATGGCTACATAAGTATGGCAATAAGAAGAATAGTTGTCGACTTAGTTTTTTAGGGTACGGTACGTGCTTATACTGATCCTTAAAGGATCCGCGAGTAACCCTTTAAAGGGCAGAAGAATACAGACAGAGAACTAGGATGAAAGGAAAGGCATATGAATTTCGCAAAATTGACTTACCGTCGCTTCGCTCGTATGCGTCCTTAGGTACGAGTACGTGCACATAGTGTTGCTGCAGTTTAAAAGGAAGATCTTTATAAGAGAAATAATTCTGTAATACGTTGTTTTCATATAACTTTATTAGTTTACGCGGCGCACGCAAATAAAGCTTGCAGTCGACATGATTTTTTTCGACATATACATTCGTTGTCATATTTCCGCCAATTTACACAAAACCTTAATGACGCCTAATCCTTCCTCAAGAATCACTCCATATATTTGTGAAAATCGTATGAAAATCCGTTCAATAGTTTTTGCGTTTATCGCGTTTAGACCGACAGACAACCAGACGCGGTTTTATTTTACTATATGTAGGGATAGTAAATAGTAATCCCAAGAGAAACGTACAGCAAAAAGAAACAAATTTGGATTCTTGGGTAGAACATTTGGGTGAAAGTACGGAAAATTAAAGAATAAAAAAATGAAATTGACTAGAATACTGATGTTTAGGTATAAACGTAGCTTATTTCTTTACAAGCTCTAAATCAGTTTAGACGTTCAAAATCACTAACAGTCGTCTCAATATTTGTTATAAATAATTATAATAATATTATAGACACTATTTTACTATGTATGCGATAAATATTATTTATACCAAGATTATTATAAGTAGCTTACACTTAATTTTTATATCTAACAAGTGTATCTTCGCAGTTCTGCTGACGTAATAAATAAATAAATATGTTGGGACATTAACACACAGCACCATCTAGTTCTAGTAAGCTACGAGGCCTGTGTTATGGATACCAGATAGTTGATACACTACACATATATAACTTAAAATAAATACATATTATTAATACAAACACCTATGACTGGAGTACAAAGATTCGTGCTCATTACACAAATGAATGCCTCCAGCGGGACTCGAACCCGCGACCGCTGACACAACAAATAAGGTCACTACACGGAGCCAAACGTATCGTAAAAACGAAAAATAGATACGTGAAGGTAAAAACGTAGCCTATGTATTAATTAAGCTATTTTAATTCTAACTTGACTAAATACGAAAAACTTTTAAGCTTTTACAACATGAAAATTTTCAAAAGACACTTTTTGCGGTATTTAGTAAAAAATGTATTCAACCTTTTTTAAATTCTAACATCCCGCGCTCCTATATTAATACGATTGTTGTCCAGCAAAATAGTACTATTAGTGCAATTTTAAGGTCTTAGAGATCATATTTATACATACAATAAAATTGTAACTAAGCCGAATCTGTACATTAGATATTTTTTGAAAAATCTTATTGATATAAACATTATTATCGATACAGAGGCCGAATCTATAGTTTTTAGAATTTTTGTCTGTCTGTCTGTCTGTCTATTACCGCATCACATAAAAACCACTGGAGGGATTTTGATGAAATTTGGTATGGTGATAGCTGGTCATCCGGGTCAACGTATAGGATACTTTTTACCGCGGAAAAATATATCATATCTGAGAAATAATACAAAAACTGTAATGTAAGGTATACTAATATGTAAAACCTAAGAATTTGGTTTTTGGTCATCTGAACGCAAGCGTAGCCGCGAGGATTGCTAGTTAAGAGATAAGTTTAAAGAAAACAAAAATATTGACTGATTAAACATTGATTGACTCAATGTGTGTAAAAAAATTATTTTTAAATATTCGTAAAAATATTCATGAATTTCCCAAGAATTGCTTGCATTAATACAAAAATATGCTATAGTACAAAGATTGAATGCTGAATAAAAAAAATTAAATTTGCTACTGCACGGGCATCACCTCATTATGTGAGGGGGATCAACCTATAGTTCACCACGATGGCCAAATGCGAGTTGGTGGACTTAACATCTCTTTAAAAGACTAGTTGGGTTCTCTCAGACATGCAGGTTACTACATGATGATTTCTTTCACAGTAAACCGAGTGACAATCATTTCAATAAGTCCTGAGATTTAAATTGGCATCACCTGATTTTCCAAGCTAATGCATTACCACTGGGCATATAAAAAATCCACAAAAAATAATAAACAAACAAACGAACGAACCTTATATTATATTACCTACATAATCGATAGTATCACTCAAATACTATTTAAACGATTTTAAGCCTACCTGTTATAAGTTCAAGTGGAGACAAAACGCTGACGAAATTGTAAAAATACAAATAAAATTCACGAACCTCTCAACATTCCATAAATATCACATGACAAATAATTTATAAACGGATAGATTTATCAAGTAGAAAAAACAAAGGCTTACAAAATAAAAAATGTTAAACCATATTTAAGGTTTTCCAACGCTCTGTCTGGAACGAGGCCAAGCAATGTACGATTTATTTCGACTCGTTTTTCGCCACAATTTTGTGTTTTTTGTTCACTAAAAAACATTCATAGTACATTCTACGTACTTAAAAATATATTAAGTATGCTTTATGCACACTAATTGTTTATTTTTCTATCTATTCAGCCCTTTTTAACGTCCCCTTAATCCTCCCTTCAATATGAAGGAGATCAGGCCATAGTCCACCACGGTGGTCAAGTGCGGGTTGGCGGACTTCACATGTCTTTCGAAAACTTATTAGGTTCTCTCAGACATTCAGGTTTACTTTCTTAGATTTACGCGAATGTTTGACATTATTAAATAAAACTATCTTTTCGGATTATTTCGCGGATTTATTTTGATTTTTGGTTCCCGACGTTTCGAATGCTTTACAGCATCCATGATCATTATATTCGTTTCGATAGACCTCAAATCCTGGCGAAAGAAAACCGATATCGCCCTAGAATGATTCGAGAAGCCATAGAAATTAAAAAACATCCAAATTTCAATAGGGAAGATGGCTGGGTACTACCATCGTCATGGGATCCTGTTATTAATATAATAAAATCAAATAATAAATATAAACAAAACAAACAGGCAGATGTAGTAGGTTCATACTGTGTAGATCAAAATGACAGCTTATCAGATTAATATTTTTCATTTTTCATTTGTAAAAGTATATATTAACAGTGTTGCTTAGTAAGTTGTTTTTAAATAATAGCAAACTAAATTAAAATTATTATCCTTAATTAATTTTAACTTTTTTAAATTACACATAGAACAATTATATGGCTTAAATAATTAATACTATATTTTATATTTTTCTTTATGGTTATAAATATAATAATGGCAACATTAAATATAGATTACTAATTAATATTTTAAAATTGTAATAACTATAAAAATAATAGCAAAAATTAAATAAATAATTTTCCATATTCAATTATAATTAAAATTATAAAAATGTTTTAAAGTTAAAAATATTGTAATGAAATTGGTGCATTTTTCATTTTGTTAATTGTGGGTAGGCTGTCTGTAACAACTATACATTCAAGACATGTAACACCTCAGTCTCTCCCGTGACCATGGATGCTGTAAAGCATTCGAAACGTCGGGAACCAAAAATCAAAATAAATCCGCGAAATAATCCGAAAAGATAGTTTTATTTAATAACATTCAGGTTTCCTCACGATGTTTTAATCATCGTCAGGCAAGTGGTAATCATGTTATAATGATTCGCACATGAAAATATCAGAGGTGCGAGTCCTGGTATTTGAACCCGCTTCACCCGATTTCCCAAGCGAGCGTTATCACAGGCTACCATTGCCTTTACACTAATTATATACTTATGTATTTGTATGTATGTGTGTTACACGTACACGCTAAAATTACTATGGGGATTTAGATGAAAAGTATACAGATATACTTGGAGAAACATAGGCTACGTCAGCATGGACAGATCGCTAGTATTATATATGCGAAAGTTTGTAATTGAATGTGCTTACTTGTTGCTTCATGCTGCAACGGCTTAACGGATTTGATTATCTGTGTACATAGCTAAGTGAGACTAGTAAAGGCTGTACTTCAACCTTCAATAAAAAACTGAAAAACATATGCCAGACCATAAAAGAAAAAAAAAAACATAAATATTTTGGAACATTAACACAGCACCATCAAGTTCCATGGTAATCTACGAGGCCTGTGTTATGGATACCATATAACTTTAAATACATATATATTATAAATATAAACATCCATGAGTCTTGTATAAGCATTCGTGCTCAACACACAAATGAATACCGCCAGCGAGACTCGAACCTGCGATATCTGGCACAGCAAGTAGAGTCATTACAAACTGAGCCAAACGTGTCGTCAAAATTCATAATAATAATGTACATTATTTCACATGTAGTGTAAATTAAAAATTATGTTTAAATGTGTTTTTTAGCTTTACGCCCGCCTAGTTAACTACGGCAGAGATAATATAGTGCACACGGTGTTTGCGCAGAGACATAGAGATGAGAAAATCAGACTTCTCAATACTCTCTGAAGTATAAGGGTAGCATCACCAATTTCTCAATACCAGGCTGCTACTGAGTTTTCCTGGGAAAAAAGTCTACTCGATGTGAAGCCGTATGTACGTACCTACTAGCCATTAGACTAATAGAGCAATAAATGTATACTAAAATTGTAACCGATCGCTATCTGTACATGGAAGATATTTGAGAAAACCTATTATTGGGGGTCTTTTTAACGCAATAGAACCCAAAACAATGATTTTTAAAATTTTTGTCTGTTTGTCTGTGCGTTTGTATGTGGTAATTTCAGAAACAGCTAAACCGATTTGGATTCGGTTTTCACTAATGTATTATGGTAAGCTTCATTAAACAATCGACAAATAAAAAAGTTATGTCAATTTAATGAATCGCCTAGGGACGAACTCGAGTGAAGCGTGGGTGAGCCACTAGTAATCCAATATGTCTGATACTGCCTCAGTGATGTAGTGGCTAGCATGTGCGGCTGCACACCCGTAGGCCAAGTTTAGTTATTGCTTCTTTCTGTATAGTAAGTCTCAGTAACAGCCCGGAGTTGGGAAGTTGGTGGTGTTTCACCCCTGTGCCTCGGAGAGCACGTAAAGCCGTCGGTCCTGCGCCTTAACCCTCACTGGTCGTGTCGAGCAGTCGTTCCACCGGAGTATGAGAGTGACAGGAATAGAGAGTGCACGTTGTGTCTGCGCGTACACTTGTGCACTTTAATAGCTCCTGCGCAGTTGGCTAATCTCAATGAGATTGGCCGCCATGGCCAGAATCGGCTAGGAGAACATCATCACTATCAGCAGGATTTAGAATGAGCAATTAACATAATATGGTCATACTAGCGACTCACCCTCGCTCCACTCGGGTTCGTCCCTAAATACATTTTAATATAGATTTCTTAGAGATGAGATATTTTCCCGCAGTAAAAAGTATTATATATGTTGACCCGGATAGTCAGCTATCAGCATATTAAAACTTCATCAAAATCCGTCCATTAGTTTCCTCGTGATGTTTCCCCAGACATACAAAACCAAAAACTATAGATTCGGCCTCTGTGTGTGATAATAATGACTATTTGAGTAAGAGTTTCCAAAAATTATTTAATGTACAGATTCGACTCGGTTAGAATTTTATTATATTATGTATAGATAATCAATTTAAAGAGCCATGTTTATAAAGGCATTGAAGTAATAATAGTACAATTATCTATTATGCGAAAATATTTTTAATTTATTACTCACTTATAGAAATAAATTTTTATCTCTTTTTAAGTGTAAAATATATTAAATATGGTTGTAATAGACTCCTGCACTAAAGTTTAGGTCAATTCCTGTACACGTACAGGGTGAATGTTTGTATTGGTCATACAGAGGATTACTCCCGTCTAGTTACAAAGCGCTTTAGAAATCGTCAAACTGTACGTACGATGCATATTGCAGAGCTTAGAGTGAGTGGAATGACTCAATATTCAAATGGTCAATTTGAGTTAATTAAATTCATTAATTTAAACAAATTTATTTAATAAATTAAATTTATTTATTTTAATATATTATTTAAATTTAATTAGATGGAATCATTTTATTACTTTCCTGTATTTTCAAAACTACTGATCTTCGAATTTTGAAAATAAATATAGAATACTTGAAGCTCTTTTTATTGATTTTTACAGAAAAATAGTTACTAAAAACCGACCAAGCGCGAGTCGGACTCGCGCGCGAAGGGTTCCGTACCATTATCTATAAAAACGGCAATAAAATCACGTTTGTTGTATGAGAGTCCTACTTAAATATTTGTTTTATTTTATTATTTAGTTAGAGCCATTTCCGAGATGCATGAAATAAATTTATATACCTACATATATAAGAATTTATTACATACTAGCGACTCACCCTTGGTCCGCTCGGGAATCCCCCGTTACGTTTTAACGTTTAGTATAGATTTCTCAGAGATAAGATGTTTTCCCGCAGTTAAAAGTGTTCTAAATCCCTGGTAATCAGCTATCATCATACCAAATGTCATCAAAATCTGTCCAGTGGTTTTCTCGCGATGCGTTCCCAGACAAACAGACAAAAATTCTAAAAACTATATACGGCCTCTATATCGATATTAATGGTAGATTTTCCAAAAAAAATTTCATGTACACATTCGACTCAGAATCTAAAACAAAAAACTACAAAAAATCTCTAATAAAAACTTTTTAAGGTGTGCTTTACTTTGTATCGGCTGGCACCGACTTCGAAAATATTTGATTAGATATGTATAGTAAATGAAAACTACCAATCAGTTATTTTTTACTTTTTAGTGCTTTTGTTTGAAGTCGGTTTTTATTTTTTAGATTGTATTATAACGTGTTTACCTCCTCCTGCGATAAAAAATTGCATATGTCACTCTCCAGCCCTCCAACTGTCTCCACACAAAAAATCACGCCAATCCGTTACTCCGTTTCGACGTGAAAGAAGGACAAACAAACAAACACACTTTGACATTTATAATATTAGTATGGATATAATATATTATAATATATTGATACGGAAATACGGATGTAGTTATGATGTTATGGCCTAATCGATGCTATTATACTTGATTACATTAATTTGATTAATTGAATTAGTCGTTTATAGGTCAATGATATTTGTAACTGCTATCTCTCGCTACGTATCGATACCAAGATTCCTACAACTATACGTATCTAAATACTAATCGTCATATCAGTGCTTATATTTCCAAGCGACCAATTTTCCCGAAAGAGTTTTTAACACGTAATTTATTGACTTTTAAATATCAATTCTATTGATATAAAATACACAGTGTTTTGTTTGTTAGTCCTTCTTTCACGTCGAAACAGTGTATGAGATTGGCGTGATTTTTGTGTAGATATAGTTAGGGCTGGAGAGTGACATAGGCTACTTTTTACTGTAGGATATTATCTCATTCCCACGGGAAAACATGTCATAATACGAGCCAAAAAAATATGTATTAATTATCAGAATTACTTAAAACTTAGTTTTAATGCTCTTCAATACAATTAGATGAATACGTTTAGTTTTAGTATTTTTCGAAATTTATCACTTAAGGGGGTAAAATAGGGGATAATAGATTTTATGAAACCTACTTTTTTAGTTTTTTTTTGTAGTATTAGCGCGAGTGAAGCCGCGGGCTCTACTAGTATGTAAATAAATTTTAGAAGCACAACGTTTTTTAAATACAGGAAAATAACTCTCTACTGTAAAGTACAATAAGAATTTGTGGTTTGAACAAATAAGCTCTTTTGAATTCAGCCCTATTTAACGTCTAACTGCTGGGGGTCGGCCTTCAATACCAAGCGGATGTGGCCATAGTCTATCAGGCTGGCCAAGAGCGAAGCGGGTTTCACAAAATGTCTTTTAAAAAATTACTACTTTCCCTCAGGTTTCGTTACAATGTTTCCTGTTGATTTGTCACATGTTTTTTTGATACAAACACTTGACCCATTTTAATCGCGTTTATGACACCTTCTTAGATTTACGCGAATATTTATATATATACATTATTATAATAAAATTCTAATTGAGCCAAATCTGTACATGATATATTTTTTTTGAAAATCTTATTGAAACACACATTATTATCGATACAGAGGCCAAATCTATAGTACTTAGAATTTTTGTCTGTCTGTCGGTTACCGCATCACAGAAAAATCACTGGAGGGATTATGATGAAATTTGCTATGGTAATAGCTGGTTTTCCGAGTAAACATATAGGATACTTTTTACCGGGGGATATTACTCATTTCTGAGAAAAAATACTAAACTGGTTAGAATAAAACCACGATCTTACCTACTATACATATTTTAGCAAGGTAACTTACTAAATAAGGTAAAAACCATTAAAAATAGCTTATCTTGAAAAAAAAAATTACAATAGCGCTATTTTATTTGATTTGACATCCCTTAGTAGACTCTTGATTTTTTTTATGCAAAGTACTTATTATCTTGAGCAATCCCACAAAGTTACAAGTGGCGAAAACAAATACTTTCGGAGATAAAAAATATCAAAGTTTGATAAATATAACCTCAATTCTACACTATTTTATTATTTTTGACGTAATTTGGCAGAAGTGTTGCTATTTTTGGGGGTTTTAATTATGTGTTTTGATTTTGTAAGACAGAAGTGTTACCATTATAGAGAGTTTTAATTACGCGTTTTTTAATTTTACAAATAATAAGTGGACGCGTATTTTAATTTTTATTTAAAAATTCTTAATATTTTATTTGGCTTAAACAATTTCACAGTTATTTTAGATTTTTTTGGGTCAATAACAACGAAAATTTTGATTTTGTGTAAATCTAAAGTTATTTTAGTTTATTTTAGTTATTTTAAATAAAACTATCTTTTCGGATTTTTTTCCGTGAATTTATTTTGATTTTTGGTTCCCGACATTTCGAATGCTTTACAGCAATCATGGTCACGGGAGAGACTGAGGTGTTAGATGTCTCTAAGGTTTTATAGTTGTTATAGACAGTCTACCCACAAATAACCAAATGAATTCAAAAATTGAAAAATGGCATCAAAGTACCTTACAATATTTTAACTTTAAACATTTTTATATAATTTTAATTAGTTTTATAATTGAATATGGAATATTATTTATTTAATTTGATTTGTTATTATTATAATTATTACAATTTTAAAAATAATAATTAGTAATCTATATTTTTAGTGTTGCCATTATTATATTTATAACCATAAAGAAAAAGTCATGATATATTAATTATTTAAGCCTTTTTCTTACTTTTTCAAATTACATATAGACCAATTATGCATTGATGAAAATATTTGATTAGGTATGTATTTAATAAGTAGGCTTTAATTACTTGGCCAAAGCACACCGACTTCGAAAATATTGATTTGGGATGTATAGTAAATGAAAACTACCAATCAGTTTTTTTTTTACTTTTTAGTACTTTTGTTTGAAGTCGGTTTTTATTTTTTTGTTAATTTATTTTGTAAAATAGTGGGTAGGCAGTGTCTGTAACAAGCATGTGTTAGAGACGTCTATAACCTTAGTCTCTCCCGTGACCATGATTGCTGTAAAGCATTCGAATCGTCGGGAAGCAAAAATCAAAATAAATCCGCGAAATAATCGAATAAAATTTATTTAAATGTCGTGAATAAAATTTATTTAAAATGTCAAATATTCGCGCAAATCTAAGAAAGTATTATATAAATAAATCCCTCCGGAACTGTATATTTTTCCGGGTTAAAAAGTAGCCTATGTGTTATTCCAGACTATAGTCTAACTCTGCGCCAAATTTTATCCAAATCCGTTCAGCCGTTCTGGTGTGAAAGAGTAACAAACATCCATACATATTCAAAAACTTTCACATTATAATATTAGTATAGATAAAAGTTATGAATATATTATGTATAATAAATATTTAATACGTATGTCTATTTTATATTTCAGACATATGCGTTCCTAATATATTCTTCTGAGAGCGCAGAATCCTGTGGTGAAATGACGTATGCAAGCTAATGAAGGTAAAAATGGTCGCATTATGTATTGGAAAGTAAATGCATCAGCGATTGCAAATAAGATGACTGCGTACGATATTATCGTTATCTATTTACATTTATTGTATAAAAGTGAACTACCTCTGAGTAATAGCAAAATTATAAAAGTATAAATTTTATAAACTTAATAGCAGATAGATTCCTGATAAGGATTTCTATAACGTTTTATTCATTTATTTATGTGGAAGACAAACAGTATTTAGTTACATATAAACAAAAAGAATAAAATCTTTACATACACCAATTAAGTCTTCACAGTTTACAAATTCTTAAGATTATAATGCATTTTGGAATCATTTATTTGGAAATTCAACTCTACAAAAGAGGTTGTAAAAAATTTACATCCGGCAATTCTGCTGGGCGTAAGACCAAGAAACATACTGGAAGGTGGCCCACTTCGATGTGAGATGTACATGCAGAGTGCTCCTAATAATTCCTCCTTCTCATATAGTGGACTGGACTCTGGGGGCAACCCCCTTGTTATTGTGGTGTACCTCAGCAGATGCCGTGGTTTAGTGCGTAAGCGATCCTGCGACGTCTCATTAAGACTTCATTTAAAGTAAAATAAAACCGCGAAAAATCTATAAAAAAAATTTAAAAAGAGAATCAATAAGTATAACAAAAACACCATAATAACGTATTATAATAATACTATTACTTTAGATACGAGTATTTGAATATATAATTTATGTAACAAAACTAAACAAAAGGAAACAAAAATTTGCTTCACGATACTCATTATCATGTTTACGTCACAACATTCAAACTTTATTTGACACCCTAAAATATCCCGTCAGACTGGGAGTGCTTAAATACCCTATTAAATATGGAACGAATAAGCTACTTAATTGAAAAGTTTTGTTATTTTCGAGCTTTTTGGAAGATGTAATATATTTTTTTTATTTAATATTATGAATATTGAGTGATGGAGATGACTTACATAATCCATATATATTATATCAAAAATTGGGTATGATTCCGAACAGAAGTCAGAAATGTAAAAAAATTTAGGGACACGTCGACGAATTAGCAAAACTTATACTATAACAGTAATAGGGTCTTGGACTATATTATGAAAAGTATCTCAGCCTATTGTTTACATAAATAAAATGCTGCTAAAAATATTTTTCCGCGGAAATTACATACAGTAATTTCTTCTTATGTTAAAAAATCGAAAATTATTTTTTACTTTTGAATTTGGCGCTAAAACGCCACTCTTAAACAATCGTCCAGCGTGACGTCATTTATCATACAGAGCGTGTGTAGACTATAAAGAGCTCGATTATATTCGGTAACCTGTGGGCTCAATCGATTAATTATTAATTGAAAAGGGAACAAGAATATTGAAAATGAGTCCAATTAAGTATTATCAGTATTGTTCAGTGCCCTTATGTGAAAATAATACCAATAAGACACAAGGCGAGATTGGGAAAAACCAATCCATAAAATCAATGATTTACGTCTACAAAGATAATTTTGATATAAGTATACATATTGCCAGACGCGACGCTGGTCACTGCTGTAGGTATGTTATTAGTCCATATTTTATTATGATGTTATGCTTAGATATTATTTAAGTTCCTTGGATTATTATAAGACTAATCAGATTTTTTCACCTTTTAATTTGTATAATACCTACTACTTAGATAGATAAAATCAGGGTTTTTAGCGAAAAATTCCGCCACCATCATGACATCGATACATGATTTAAGTTGCCAGCTCGAATAAAATTGATCGCCATGGTATTGACCAGAAACATAAGTAAATTTAAATATTACTTAAACGATTAAAACTATGAGATTACAGAGAATTGAATTTTCGATACTACACTGTATACACAATAAACTACCACCAATCATATAATACTATACTTGACACTAATGACAATGATCAGTGACGTCACGCATCGTAATTGGCGTTTGTAGTCACGTGATTTTGATATTAAAAAAATATAATTAATTATGTTAAAAATACGGAAAAATCATGATTACTATTTAATTATTCCTTTTAATAATGAATTCTAGCACCATAAACTACCGCTATACCAAGCATAATATCATTTTATTACTACAGTCCAAGACCCTATTGAGATGATAAACAGATTAGCTTCTATTTGTACAAATTTCAATATTCGATCAATTACATTACTTTAGCATCTCAAGGGAGTTACTCGTATTTGATATAAATTTCTAGAAAAAAAATCATCGCCTAGTGTATAGTAAGAAGTATTCTTCATGTCGACATTCTTTATAGTTAATTATTAAAAAATCAATTGTTGGTTTGAAAAAGAAAGTTAAACGGATAAACGGAGGCTTACGGAGGAGGGGGACACTTCGCTGGAGTACGTTCCTGCATGTTTCACCAGTGTGCTACTTCAGGTCCTAAGTCTATGAGTGTAATACATTCTTAGATATACGAGAATATTTGATATTTTAAATAAAACTATCTTTTACGATTTGTTCGTGGATTTATTTTGATTTTTGGTTCTCGATCATCCGTTGCTTAGATACCGAGCGGGGAAGGTGTGCTGGCAAATAAAATAATATTTATAACAAAAAAGTCTTGAATTACAATTCCGACCTAGAATGTTAATAAATTTACTTTACATACAGTGCTGGAGAATAAGTATTTTTATAGTAAAAATAAGTATTATTATTGTATAAAAAAAGTAAAAAGTGCTACGCACTTCTTATAAGACATAACACCTCGTCGTATCGCCTCTACTGGTGACAGGAAAGCTGGCATATTTTTCGCCTAAAGAATCGGTATTGCCATTCAACGGAGGAATGTGGCTAGCATGCTTGCCACTATTCCACGTGGACATGACTTGTACAGTAATAACTAAGTGTACATTTGTTTTATATATAATTAAGTATATATTGTATTGTGCGGTTTGTGAATATAAGTTATTACGGAGAAGGCATTTTAACATGTCCGACTTGCAAGTACAAGTAAGAATGTAGTAGCAAGCACTAGCTAACTTTAGATATAACCTAGTTATATTATCGGTTCTAGACTCCACATAAGCGTAGTAATGAGAAAACTTTGTAATTTCCTTTTTTGGACTAATCACAATATCTTTAGGAAATTTTCACGCGAAACTAATTTTGTGGATAAGTTAAGTCATATTATATTGTATGTAACTAGCATTAAACGTGGCTTCGTCCACGTTTAAACTATCAAACTTCTCAGGATCACCCGCTTGGCTAATTTGAAGATTGCCTGAAAATTTCATCAAAATCGCTCCAGCTGTTTTGGAGTCCATGGGGAATATACACATAGATTTTTATATATTATATAGATAACTATGTATGTATGTACATATAGAATCTGCATAATGGACGTGTAATCTCTGACTAATTGCAGTTAAAAAGGAATGACAGCCACCAAAGAGTACTCATTTAAAATATTCAATTCAATTCGATTCGTGCCATTTAGAATACGAGTATGTACAAAATATTAAAAATGTTTACTGGATTGCCTTTTTTCAGCAACAAAGTAAAATACAATGTTAACTATATACGTGTTGTATACTAAATATTATATACCTATGATATATTTTTTATTTTTTTATTATGTATATTTTAAAATTAACCCTCGAAAAAGATTAAAAAAACAGTTTTGGTGCTGCTAAGTTTCTTTCGTAAGTTCTTCTAGGACTGAGGCTTTTTCTTTCCAAACTAGTATTAGACCCCTAACATTCAGTAAAAAAATATATTAACTTAATGCTAAATAAAGTACATAGGTATTTTGAATTTGAAGCCAGTTTTATAAAAAATCAAGAAACTAAGCCACTTCCACAGAGTAATGACTTAAAAGATAATTCAATGTAACAAAATTAAAAAGTATTAACACAAATATATTATCTCTATAATTATTTTCTATTCCAAATAATTTAGAACATAAATCGTATCAAAGAGAACAATTACAAATTAGTGGCAGGTACACGCCAGCGTTTAATGACCCTCGTTATTGTAGTTCGTGACAGAGAAACTAAACGTTTCAAGCGAAAGTAAATTAAGCTCTTAAATTTTTACTAAAGCCCTTCTAATGAGGGGTGGGGACTGTGAGGAGCTTATGAGCATCCTTTACTTTTTAAATAAAACTATCTTTTCGGATTTTGTCGCGGATTTATTTGCATTTTTGTTTCCCGACGTTTCGAATGCTTTACAGCATCCATGGTCACGGGAGAGACTGAGGTGTTACATGTCTTGAAGGTATAGTTGTTACAGACAGCCTACCCACAATTAACAAAATGAAAATCCTCCGTCATATATATATATATATATATATATATATATATATATATATATATATATATATATATATATATATATATATATATATCTATGAACTGCCAGCCGACGAAACTTTAAAATATGAATATCTAATAGGTAAATATGAACTTTACGTATCGAAATATTTTAGATTTGCTTTGCATCCGCTGGCACCGACTTCGAAAAATCTGATTAGGTAGATATTCTAAATGAAAACCTCCGTTTAGTTATTTTATTAGTGCCTGGGAGTCGGTTTTTCTTTTATTTAAGCTTTAATGTAAAGATTCTACTCTGAATTTTATTTTATGTATAGTAAAAAAAATCTTATATACAGGATGGAACAAATCGTTGGGACATGGAAAAAGAGTACCTTAAATATTGAAATTTTTTAAGTCATTTAATTTTTTTTATAAAAAGCTAAAAAAAAGTAAGATAACATCGATTTCTTCAATTCTAAGACGCAATGTTTGTTCAAGAGATTTTATCCTTCCCATAGATATCGATTAATTCAATAAAATAGTGACAGTGTTTTTTGCATTTTTATTTGGTTCGATTTCCAGTTCAGGTAAGTTTTTTTAAATTAATGCAGTTATTATTATTTTTAAAAATAAAGAAATGTTTCCTTTGAGTAAATCTTGATAATTTCAATATTTAAGGTACTTTTCTTCCGTGTCCCATCGATTTGCTCCACCCTGTACATACGAGTATAATAGTCGTCAAGTGTGTCGTGAACTCCAATTTGTGTTTTAACAAGAGTCATCATAGGAAACGGTATGACTTGGTTGTATTGGTATTTTAAATAAAGCTATTCGATCTTAGTTCAGTTTAAATGTAAACTATCAACTGTGATTTGTGTTTCAAATGACTTTTGAGTGGTTTATATTCATAGCTATGTTTTTATATATACAGTTATGTATAATAAAAAGATTTTTTTTTATTTACTTGATATTGGCAGTGGTAACCCAGTGGTAACTGCTTGCTTGGGAATCCAAGTGAAGCGGATTCGAATCCCGGGTCTCGCACCTTTTATATTTTCAAGTGCGAATCATTACCATCATGATTACGACTTGTCTTACGGTGAAGGAACACATCGTGAGGAAACCCGTATATCTGAGAGAACCTAGCAAGTTTTCAAAAGACATGTAAAGTCCGCCAACACGCACTTGGCTAGCGTGGTGGCCTATGACCTGATTCCTCTAGTGTTGAAGAAAAGCAAGTGCCCAGCAGTGGGACGCTAATAAGGACTGAATACTCGCCTAATGTGTTTCAAATCGAATAATATATTGGCAACAACATTAATTTAATGTTTTATGTATTTAAAAAATCATGTTTTTGAAAGTCAATACAAAAACTTAAACTTACAAGATGAAAATTTCCTTTGTCATTTTATACTGTAATCAATTTAGTTTGAAGTAATATTAGTTACTTACAATTCTCTTATTATAAAGAATTTATTACTAAACTTTTAACTTAAGTTAAGATTGTTCGATATTATTATAATTTATAATACAGAAATAACAGAAAATGCCGTAGAATTTAACACAACAATTTCGTATCTTATTTATTGAACTTGGCTCTTTTATAACCGACTTCAATAAAAAGGTTATCAATTCGACACGTATGTATGTAATATTATTGGAACTGTAAAATATTCAAATATGATAATCTATCTAATTTATAGGTGTATGTATATTAACAAACATTTTATAGGTGTGTATTGTTTCCCACGCATTTCTCCAGAACTGGTAATCGGATAGTGATCATTCTTTTTATTTGCTTACATTTATTTCAACTTAGAGAACAGTAACGATTCTATCAAAATCGGTTTGGTAGTTTTCTTTACAAAAAACATTCTGGAATTAGATAATATAATTTACTATAATTTTTATCTATGAATGATTTGAAACACATTAATTTTTGTTCCAAGAATAATAATTATTGTGTCAAATAGATAACAAAGTAAAATTAACTAATACGAAAATTCTATTTGAATACTTTATGAAAACAATGAGATGGCTTATAAAAGATTACATCTGAAGAATATAACATTATTAGAACTAATTATTGAGGATATTTTTTTATTTTATTTAATTTTGCTTGTTTAAACATAAATAATAGGAAAATTATAATAAAATGATAGAACATTACAACACAATAAAAGTCGATTTTTTATATACGTACTAGCCGTTACACGCCCCCTTTGCTGAGTGTACGTAAATATTTCTTTTGGTCTTCAGAGACCTTAATGTATGTATATTTAGGTTTTTTGCTTATAAATTAAATATTTAAGTTAAATAAAAAAAACATAAGTAATTAAAAAATGTTACATCTTTTGTTTTTATTGGTGGAAAAATATATTTAAAAAGTAAATAAAAAATCAAATGATGAAGAGTGTATCAATTTCAAAAAAGAAGCTTAAAATCATCTAAAGGCGATCCCGCGTCAATTGTTTAAAGTCGCATACCGATGCGTTCAGTAGTTTTTACGTTATGGCGTGACAAACGTCTTGTACTTTGTACTTTATTTCTTAGTGGAATGTGTCCGTAACGTAACAGGTGACGGGATGTGCGTTATTTTAACGTTTGCTGGAATGATGTAGGAGCTTTTCAAATCGCACTGTCTATACCTTTTTTTATGTTGGAAAATGCATTTATGCATACCACCTGTAGACATACTTTTAATTATGTGGGACTCACCGGCTAGAAAAGCCAGTGCTACCCACTAAAAGCCAACCAAATCTCCCCCGTCTTAATGGGGCATCGCAAGATCGCTTATGCTCGTAACCACGACACCCCAACGGTAGGTCTGCCGAGGCAAGATGGCACAATAACCATGAGGTTGCTCCAACGGTCCACTCTGCTGTCAGAGAAGTACCAGTAGCAACTCGCATGGTACACCGCCCACTAAAGTGGGCCACCTCCCAGTGCGTTTCTTGGCTTCACGCCCGGCTGAGTTGCCGGGCGCTAATGGCCCTCACTACGACAAGGTGAACGACCTTTAGGGTGGGTACTCAGAGATAGCTTAAGCGATTAATTATTTAAATTTAAATTAGTAATAATTATAAGAGTATAAATGTATTAAGGGAACTATGGGACTGAATTTTGGTTCTGTTGCTAAGAAGTCCCTAAATAAAATAGAAAAAAAATATATTATAATATATAGATAAATAGAACAAATAGCTCACTTTAAATTTGATTTGTGTTTTCGTACAATATATCTGTGACTGTAATTAATTTTTTTATTATATATCGAGTAGAGAGAAATTGTAATGAAACTATATTTTTAGATTTTTTAGCTTTTTATTTAGATTTCTTTGATTGTATGGTTTTTAAATTATTTTAAATAAATATTATAAAAACAAAAACATTAAAATAATTGTAAAATTATAAACAAACATCCTTTATATAGGTATCTGTGATATACTGATTAGCAGGAAGATGAGATTAATATGAAATATTATTGTTAATTCAGAATGTAATTGGTTTAGTAAACTTTGATTCAAGACAAAGTTATTCTACGCCTAAAATGTTCAGAAATTTGAAATAATGTTAAGCTACCATTGAATTCACTTTGAGGTCCTCAAACTATACTTGTATAATTAATTAACTAAGGAATAATATCTGTTTTGACCGACTTTCCAAGAGAAGAGGTACCTATTCAATTCGAATATTATACTAAAGTCCGCCAACCCACACTTGGCCAGCGTGGTGGACTATGGCCTGATCCCTAACGTATTGAAGGGAGGCCCGTGCCCAGCAGTGGGACTTTAAAAAGGACTGAATACGTTATACTAAAGATTGACAGATACGCGATATTTTTGCAATTGTGAACCGACTTGTTTAATAGGTTATATTTTAAGGGTGATAGTTCCAAATACAATTTATGTAGGTATAAGAGAATACAGACGATTAAAATTAAAAAATGTATATTATATTTTTAATAATTTAATTCTTGAAAACACAGATATTAGGTGATTTAAGTAGTAATAACTTTCAGGCAACAACAGAGCTTTGTATCTCGTGATTTTTGAATTATTTTAGAGACTAGAGTCGAGTTAAATATGAGATAGTTTTGTTTGCCAACACAAGATTTTCTCGTAAGTACTCCATTGTCCCATATCCCGCGGAGACATTTGTCTGTTGCAATAAAACTGTACACCACATAACAAAAACATGCAGAATCAAATCCTTATACAAAGAAAAAATGTTACAGCAAGCAACCTTATCGCTATAAGCGATGTATTCCAGATAACTTGCAAACAAGGTTGCAAATTAGTAGAGGGCGTGAGGTCTAGGTAGAGCGTTAGGCTAAATTAAATGAAGTCCTCTAGTTAATTAAGCTACAGCAAACATGGTCACGGGGTATTTTCAACCGACTTCCTCAAAAAGGAGGAGGTTCTCAATTCGGCTGTATTTTTTTTTCATGTTTGTTATCTCAGAACTCCGTCATTTATTAACGGATTTAGACAATTTTTATTTTGTTAGAAAGGGTATACTTCCAGATTGGTCCCATTTAAATTTAAAAGAAAAACAGCTAATGATGAATTTAGCCTACTCCTAATTTTCATATTGACTTGAAAGTTTGCAAGTGTTTCTATTTCCGTTGGTAGTACAGTGGTTCGGTATTATTGACCTGATCTGATGGTAAGGCCAGAAGTTGGATAGGTGGAACTCTTCAACGGCTAATAGTAGATACTTTGAGTTTGGGCTTATTTTGTTTAATTTGACAAGCCTAACACGTTAGAAAATATTTGATTAGGTATGTATAGTAAATGAAAACTACCAACTAGTTATTTTTTACTTTTTAGTGCTTTTGTTTGAAGTCGGTTTTTTTTTGTTGAAAAGTTTTTAAAGTATTTAGTTTATTAATTTAAGTAGTAAAACTACAAAAGAGCCCTCACACTTCATCATTGACTAAGAATACAGGAAATATGTACGAGTAAGTCTTCCCTCCCTTTAATATCTTTTTTTTATTATTATTATTATTTTTATTTATAAATGGAGAATAGGCAAACCCAAAATTTATTAATATACAATTTCTACCCTGTGACTTCGTGTTCGCATGATTTTTTATCCTTCTACATTTTAACACTGGAAATTTACTGTAGGACTAAAAAGCACATGATAGCTTAAAGCTCAAAAGAATTTTAAATAAATTTAAAAGGAACTTTAAAAGTCTAAAATATAAAAGTATATACATAATATAACACGCTTGTGTAGTTGTTTTCTTTTAATTATTTTATATTACTATTCGCTAGTAATTTATATAGTATTATGAAATTTCAAATATCCCGAACAAAAAACATCGTAATTATATTCAAAGCTTAAATATAATAACTAAGGAGACCAAAAAAGCTCTCAATGTAAATTTGATTGTAATATGAATGGATCAACCTTCGTGTCCAAATTCCAAGGAATCAAAATCACGGTTCAAAGATCTGAGAGAATTGTCTCTATGACAATCTAGGTATGCTGCATAAAGGGAAATCTACATTCACAATTGTTGTGGGGAGACTAGGATTTAGTGGGTTTCAGGTTTAAATAGATTGGATTCTCTTGCAGAGTAAATATTACGTAGTAAGTACGAAATATACTGAAGTGGATTAATTATATTTGAATTACTTTTTATTTATACAAATATTTAAATAAATAATGGAACAAACAAATCAAAAATCAGGTTAAATAAAAAACCTTTAATTTATAATCGACTTTAAAGAGGAGGTCCCGAGTACCGTATCTCTAATATTTTGATGTGCGAATCATTTCTAACATGATTACAACTTGTCTTACAGTAAAGAAAAACATCGTGTGGAAACCTGCATGTCTGAGAGAGCCTAGCAAGTTTTCGTAAGACATGTGAAGTCCGCGAACCCGCACTTGGTCAGCGTGGTGGACCTGATCCTCCTCGAATTGGGACGCAATGGGACAAGATTATGTCAATATATAAAGAGTTTCATCAAAGAACTTTAAGCTTCCATAACTATTCAATCTTAAAATAGTCTTATCTAATCGATAGAGGCTTTTTTTAGTTCTATTAAACATGAAGATTTAGTGTTAATTCAGTATGCACTTAATTAAATAGAGAAAGAGAGAGAGAGAGAAGAATAGAGTTTATTGGTAACTAGCATTGCCCGCGGCTCTGCCCGCGTTCAGATGACTAAAAACCAAATTCTTAGGTTTTACATATTATACTCTTACAATGCTGTTTTTGTATTTTTTCTCAGAAAGGAGATATTTTCCCGCGGTAAAAAGTATCCTATAAGTTGACCCGGATAACCAGCTATCATCTTGCCAAATTTCATCAAAATCTGTCCAGTAGTTTTCTCGTGATGCGGTAACAGACAGATAGACAGACAGATAGACAGACAGACAAAAATTCTAAAAACTATAGATTCGGGCTCTGTATCGATAATAATGTCTATTTCAATTAGATTTTCCAAAAAATATTTAATGTACAGATTCGACTTAGTTACAATATATATATATATATATATAGATTACGATCTAAAAATTGTGGTGAAGTAAATTTTAGTTAACATTCGTATTACAATAACATAAAACTAGATGTGGCGACTGAACTCCCCTTAGCTCGAAACCAATCTAAATCTAATCTGTCTAAATCAATCTAATCTGTCGAGCTTTTTCAGCGTGAAGAATTGACAAACTTACATGTAATCATACGTGTAAAGTCACATTTATAATAATTCTAGCGAATCACCCTCGCTATGCTCGGGTTCTTTCTTAGTTACGTTTCAACGTTTATTATAGATTTCTCAGGGATTAGATATTTTCCCGCAGTAAAAAGTATCCCATATATTGATACATATAACCAGCTATCATCGTACCAAATTTCATAAAAATCTGTCCAATCGTTTTCTCTTGATGCGTTCTCAAACAGACAGACAAAAATTCTAATAACTATAGATTCGACCTCCGTATCGATAATAATGACTATTTCAATAAGATTTTCCAAAAAATATTTAATGTACAGATTCGATTCAGTTAGAATTTTATTATATGTATGGATGATGAATGAAAATTGAATCTATTACCCTTAATTTTTAGCAAATTTCTACTTAAACATTCCTCGTATTACTCATATTTTTTGCAAGATACTGAACAAAATATATGTGATCTATGCAGAACATGTGCGCATATCCCATCATGAGTGTTATTTTGCTTAGGAAAATATGATAGACAATTGTTCCTTTCTCAACCCTTCCATAGTGCAAATATTTATGTATCGGTTACTTCATACGTTACGATAAGTTTCCGATAATACTACACAGAATAAATTATTAAAATGAACGTGGCTAACAAAATATTAAATCTGTAGTTTAAGAAACACGAAAAACGATTAAACACGGCATAGACCGATTTTGATAAAACCTGTAGTTAAATTTATATTTTGCAAGAGATTTTTAAATAATTTTGGTACTAGCCTGCCTATCTGTTCTATTTATATTTATTGTATTTAATATTAATATGATATAAAAAACGGGAGGAACTGTGTCAACTATCCGAGCACAGCCTCGTTGGTTAACGTGAAACGTCTATTTCAGCGCTTTTAGTGTTTTTGTTTTTTATAAATATTTTGCATATTTGAAAACAAATTAGTAAAAATAGTAATCTTTGAAAACAACAACGGAAAGAATATCATTATATATATATATATATATATATATATATATATATATATATTTAAAACAATAACAACGGTTACTGTGGCAACCTAATGCAACCTATTTCGTTAGGCTCCATTTTTTTGACCTGGAACCTACCCGTATGTTTTGGTGAGATTTTAAAGACGTTTCACGTCAAAATATTTAATTGTGTTACAATAGCTATTATTATGATCTGGCAGTAAGGGCTAGCCAAATCTTGTATAAAAGTAAGGTAATAGACTAACGAATGTAGTTTATATATTTTTTTTATAATAATTACTTAAACTGTATAGAAATTAAATAATCTATAGTAATATTATAAAGGGTTAATTTTTGCAAGTTTGGAGTTAGGGGGTAAACTCTAAAACTACAGTTCTGATTCTTGAAATTTTTCTCACGAGAAACCTATTTATTATAGGTTTCTCCTACCTTTGAATACTTAAACCAATTTTTTTAACTTCAAAGATATTAACATAAATAATTATAATATTTTCATACATTTACACAATATAATTTTACTACGAGTAGTATAATATTAAATAACACACATTCATAGTAAATTATGTAGTGTTATTTCAAAAACTTTGCATCATGTAGGAAGGGAATGGCAGTTTTTTCTATAGACATCGCCCTAATTAAGTGATTAACATTCACAGTGACACACCCCTCACGCATTGCGAGTTTAAATTGCTTTGAATAACAAGTAAAAGCGTATGGGCGGAACTGGGACGGAGGAACCCACTATAAAGCTCACGAGTGATTTTTTTAGCTGTGTAAATAAAAATAAAACACCATAACTTCAGAATATTAAGCGATTCTTACTTTCTTTTTAACTAATACATACATTTAAAATTAATACTATTATATACTCCGTTATTAGGGGTTGAACTTTCTTAAATGTTTTATATCTAACCACCCCTGAGATACAAAATCTTTATCAAAAAATCTTAAAATTGGCTTACAATACATGGCAAGGTAAAATCATAACACACGAAGACACAAAAAAAGAAATGAATACCTTATTTTTTGAAATAGGTCAAAAATTACATTTGTATATTTGACATAATATCGTATCGTCAATATTAAAAGTAACAAAAGAACATCCCTCCTGACTACCGTACATAACATTTGTTTTATTTGCAACTATTGAAGGGTAATATTTTCGCAGTTTTTCCTTATTTTTCCTGTAATTTTAATTTTGTTTCACTATTTTTCGTTAAAAATCTCTCTAATAGGTTTGAAACTTGACAAAGTCATGATTTCGATTTCCGTTCATGACATAATCATTCAGACATTTTTGTCCCGTTCATTGATTTGACATAAAATACTGCATTCATTTATATTGGCAAAAACAAAACTGGGTAGTTAGTACCATTATCCAATAATTTCAAGACACAACTTTTCTATAAATACACTTTATTCTGACCGTTAAAAGTCGATCAATTTAAAATTAATTGTAATATTAGATTTTTAATTGCTTTAAAATCAATGAATGATCAATTAATTTGGCAAAAATGTGAGGTTACAGGATATTATTGCCATACAAAATCAATGAGGAATTCGTTTTAAGGCTAGAAATATCTTAACTGATTATTATTTTCGAAATTCTAATGATAACATTATCGTCACCCATATACAACTTTTGCTAGAATATTATAATTTGGTATAGAGCACCTAAAATTTAGTAATTTAATTACGCTAGTAATGTTCAAAGACAATAATACCCATCTTTAACATGTTGGTTAAAATTTACATAATATTTTCTTAGATTTACACGATTTTTCGACATGGCACGGCTTTTAATATTTTGTTCTATCTTTTTGTAATACTATTAGAATAGTTTTATTTTAAGTTATTAAATATTATATTTAAATTATAATATTAATATTATTAAATTAAAAATATTTTAAATGAATATAATACATACATTTTTTTTTTAATTCAGGTAAATTTTCAAACGCGTTACGATAAATTAATTATCTTTTATGTCATAGGTCACAGTGTATCTTAGATTTAAGTAATAATTGTATTTTGATTAGTAATAGGCAGTGGTAGCCTAGTAGTAACGTGCTCGCTTGGGAAACCGAGTGAAGTGAGTTCACATCCTGGGTCTTGCACCTTTGATTTTTCATGTACGAATCATTTCCAGCATGATTACTACTTGTATTCCAGTGGAGGAAAACATCGTATTGAAGGGAAGTCTGTGCCCAGCAGTGAGACGTTAAAATGGGGCTGAATACACACACAGACTTTGATCAAAATGATTCAAAAAATTTATAAATAATGACAATTATTAGTATCATGTCGACGTGATTTTATATATATATATAACAAAATTGTAACTAAGGCGAATCTGTACATTAAATATTTTTTGAAAAATCTTATTGAAATATACCTACCTACATTATTATCGATACAGAGGCCGAATCTGTAGTTTTTAGAATTTTAGTCTGTCTGTTTGTCTATCTCTATATGAGCGCATCACTGAAAACACCGGGGGGATTTTAATATAATGATAACTGGTTATCCGGGTCAACATATAGGGTACTTTTTACTGCGGGAAATTATCGCATCTCTGAGAAATCTATACTAAACGTTAAAACGTAAGTAGGGACAAACTCGAGCGGAGCGAGGGTGAGTCGCTAGTAACAACTATAAATACTATAGTGTAAATACTAGCGTGCTTCCGTAAATTCCATATGAAGAACCTACATATAAAATTTTAAATCTGTAGCATTTATACGTTTTGAGAGTTTATTATGACTCAGTGAGTGGTATTTCGTTGTTATATACATAGTACCTATATGTACTTTATTTCTATAATGTGGATAAGGATTTGAAAGAATTTGATTAAAACTTTTGCATGCGTGTTCGTCATAAACGCACTCTAATGTCTAATAACGAATAAATTTAGTCCATTAAAGTGGATAGAATTTCTTGCGTGATTTAGTTTTATTATAACATACATAAGTAGAATATGTTAATTTTATACTGTAGTGTTTAATGTTATACCTACTATATCTTGGTACTAAAATTATTTTTGGTAAATAAAATAATTTTAATGAAAGAGTTCTCTCCCCAAAATATATCTAAAATATAGCATTTTAATATTAAAAAAAATCTATTTATGTATATATGTTTGTTTATCTTTCACGTAGCAACATCTATTTTTGTATACAAATAGCATAATTTATAGGCCATAGAGTTCATAGGGGTTTATGGGGGGTGTAAGTTAAGTCTCAGCGAAGCAAGGGTTTGCGACATACATAACTACAAAGTTATGTGACAATAGTAATGAAAACAAATCTTAGAACCGGATCGGAATGCACAAAACTACTCTCTTTTACGGCCAAAGTTAAGCCATTACACGAGATTACAACATTAATCTACAAGTGACGAACAAACATAACTAATTCAATGTTATACTCGTATATGTTAAAGTTAGTTAAATAACGAATACAGATTTCTCTTTAATGTTATCAGCTTACTTCGAAGTAATATTATGTATGCGTAAGTTTGTATGTACGTGTATATAGGTATGTCTGTGTATATAGGTATGTCTGTGTGTTTGTGTGTAACTCCTTCACGCTGCAACGGCTGGACGGTTTTGAATTAAATTTAGTACACAGATAGACTATATTATCTAGATTAATATTTTTTTAATAGTGTAAATTATGAAATAGTTTCATTATAAAGATCTGTAATTAAGATATTTTTGTATTGTATTAAGCCCTTTTTGATGAAGAATGGTCGCAGTAAAATGATATATAAATGCGCAAAAATGAAATAAAAAAATAATAGTAACAAATAGCCCTTTTTAACGTCCCACTGCTGGGTGTGGGCCTTCCTTCAATACGAGGCATCAGGCCATAGACCACCACGCTGGCCAAGTGCGGGTTGGCGGCGGCTAGGTTCTCTCAGACATGCAGGTTTCCTCACGATGTTCTCTTTACAGTAAGACAAATGGTAATCATGTTGGAAATGATTCACACATGAAAAAATTAGAGGTGCGCGACCCGGGATTAGAACCTGCTTCATCCGAATTAGCAAACGAGTGTGTTACCACTGGGCTACCCCTTCCTTCTTAATATTTAGTTCCATTTCAATCCACACAGTTTAAATAAAAGGTCACTTTAAGTAAAGTAATCACAAATACATGCGTATTTGTAGGATACTAATTGAATAAACAATTAGAAGGAGGAAGTGATCAATAAAGCTAACCTTTCCATTAATCGTCACCAAACACCACACTAATGTGCCCTACATGTTACTTTGTCACCTTCCATCTACAAAACCGAAACACAACAACCGAATACAAAAACAATGTGGTAAAATCTTTTAAAAAAATAATAAAAACCGACTTCCAGACACTCAAGTGTAAAAAATAACTAAACGCGGGCTTTCATTTAGAATAGATATCTAATCAGATATTTTAGAGGTCGGTGCCTGCCGAAAGACAATATACGTTTATGTTTGCACACATTTGTGTATAATGACAAGTGAACTTTGCAGACGGTGGTCACTCGAAACGAAGTTTTCCTATAGACGCACACGGGAGGATATTATTATAATTTTATTAGAAGGTTGGGCACTTTTCTTACGTTTAGAATAGTTTGTAGTGACCCTACTTGCTGTGCCAGCGGTCGCGGGTTCGAGTCCCGCTGGGGGCATTCATTTGTGATTGATAAGCACGAATATCTGTACTCCAGTCAATATCTATATATTTTAAGTTATATATGTGTAGTGTATCAACTATCTGATATCCATAACACAAGCCTCAAAGCTTAACATGTAACTAGATGGTGCTATGTGTTAATGTCCCAAGTCCAACATATTTATTCTTATATAACAAAATTGATTATTAACAGATTTATTATTATATGATAAAATTGTGAAAAAGAAAGAAGACTCGTATAATGTTTCTCTTTAATTTCTTTTACCCATTAAATATGCAAAAAGTCCAAAAAATGTCGGCTTACTATTTACGATTTTTCCTGTTTTAATAACAAACAAATCTAAATGCTCTTAATTGGTCCCAAAGAACATCAAATGAAAAAGCGTTATTATTTTGTTTTAAGACCCCGCAATTAATTTTTGACGCCATTGTTGCTAGGTAACGCGTCCACTTAATAATTTTAAGATGTGGGATATTTTTAAAGAAAAAAATGTTTTATAAGATTTTTTTTTCAATTCAAAAGTCAAAAGACTTCTTTATATTACTCGTATTTGTAAAATAGTCAATTTTTAGTTGAACTTGTGAATTTTACTAAAAGGTCTGTGTAATTTTTGGATCTACTTTTAATTTATTTAACAATATTATATCAATAATTAACAACTGCCTCTCGAGCTGATGGTAGATTCCTCGCAAACTTGCACACTGACTTTTAATTTAAATTTAAAGTGCTTTTAAAAGTCTATTTGAATAAAGTATATTTTGATTTCATTTTGATTTTGAACAATAAGGAATATGCGTTATTTTTTTTATACAATGGCTAACATCGTTATATAATTGTAAAAATAACATCCAGCTCCAAAATACTAAATTTTAGTATAAAAAAATATTAAAAAAATATCATACCGATACGGATTGGTGCGACGTCAAAGTATCATACATAGAAAAATGGCGACTTTTACGTAAGCGATAAAATCGCCAATCGCTCTGATATGATATACTCTGACGTCGTATTCGGTCTGACCAATGGCGTGCGTTTCAACTAATTTCCAATAGATTACGTTTAAATTTCCCACCTATATTTACACTTTTTAATAATTGTTTTCTTAATTAAAAATTAATTTCATAAAAAATATAAATATAGGCTTTATTCAAAAGTAATGCAGATTATAAAAAAAAATATTTCACACCTTTAAATCACACGCATATTTCCTATTCGGTACGTTGAACTAAATTTTCTTTGTTCCTGCTAAGACCTAATTCTATTAGGTAGCAGATTAGCAAGACATTGAAAATTGTTTATTTTATACCAGAAATATTAGCATAGACCATTTAATAACTACAACATGCGGTACAGACATGTTCTATTCACGCAGGGAATATTTTTGGTCATATTGATTATATTAAATGAAACTTTTCTAATAGTTAGTTAGTCTAGTGTGTAGTTAAATAAATCCATAATAATAATTACTGATGTAAATTATTTAAAAGCAAAAAACAATGGTTTTAAATTATATCGCGTTACATTCAGTGGATATGTAGTCGTGATGCTTAATGGGGTGCAAAATAGTCGTTCCGCTGAATATTTACGTTTCCCGCTCCTAGTTGTTTTAGAGCTGACCTATTAACCATTATTTGAAACATTCGTTCCTTGACCTATAAAATTACAGCAAATTTTTAATGTAAATGTAAAATATTTCATCGCAATTTCATTTTAAAAATATTTATTAACTAGCGACTCACTCTCGTTTTTTAGCTCGTTCGTTCCTAGGTACGTTTTGACGCTTAGTGTGGATAAGATATACATATATACATAAGTATGATGACACTTATATCCCTTAGGTACTTGAAAATGATTGATTCCCCATACAAACTCTACTCCCCCCCCCCCGTTTCACCCCTTTAAGTGATGATTTCCGGGATAAAAACTATGCTATGTCCTTTCCAGGGTCTCAAGCTATATCCACACAAAATTTCATCCAAATCGGTACAGCGGAAAAAAAGCATGAAAAGGTAACAGACAGACAGACAGAGTTACTTTCGCATTTATAATATTACGAGTAGTATGGATACAAAAAACTTCATTTTCAACTGTTTTGGAAAAATTCATAACTCAAAAACAAAGAATTGTATAGCAAAATATAATAAAATAAATTCAGTCCTTTTTAATGTCTGTATATTTAAATAATTTAGTAATAAATAATATTTCATCGCCTAAATACGTTCACACGCACAAAAATTGTAACGGTTAATTTTTGTTTTGTAATACAATGCATGCATATTGTATATGGTAAGTGATATTAGCATAAAACTTAATTAATTATTATCTATATATATATATATATATATATATATATATATATATATATATATATATCTATACTAATATTATAAAGAGGTAAAGTTTGTGATCTTGTGAGTTTGTGAGTTTGTGACGTTGTAGGGGGTAATCTCTGGATCTACTGACCCGATTTTCAAAATTCTTTTACCAATAGAAAGCCACGTTCTTTCTGAGTGTCATAGGCTATATATTAACCCGAAAAATGAAAAGGCTTTTTCGTGGTAGTCGGATTTGCAAAGTAAGTCGGAGAAAAAACGGTCGAACGAAAACGTTTCTTACGAACGCTGCCTTAACGATGAGAGATATATTATTATGTTCTAGAGAAAAGTTGTAGAGCTTAATAATGCCTACAAAAAAGTCAGCGACAGCATATGTCTAACTTTTATATTTAAGTCACAAAAAGTAGCTTTTTATAATAAAAAAATCATTTAAATCGGTAGGTCATGTTTATTGGTCATATTATCAACAATTATGAATTCTTATCAAAATAAGTAAATTTATCGTCTAAAATGTTTAAAATAAAAGACTTTTCCCTTTTACTGCATATAATTTGGACAAATGGTTAAAGAGATAATACAACATATTCGTAGGTATGGACGAACCCGAGCGAGCTGTTTATCTGTTTTTCTCTTTGTACGGGCTAATCTCCGGATCTATTGGACCTATTTAAATGAAATTTTGGATGGTGGTACCTTATATCCCCGGGCAATATCTTAGAAACTTTTCATCCCGGAAAATTAAAGAGTTCCCGTGGGATAGTTAAAAAACTATAACAACTTATACAGCTTAGTACACAAAAACTACTGATTGGATTTTAATGAAACTTTACAATAATATAGTTCATACATGACAAAACAAATCAGCTACTTTTGATCCCGGAAAATTAAAGAGTTTCCGTGGGATAGTCAAAAAACTATAGTAACTTATACAGCTTAGTACACAAAAACCACTGATTGGATTTTGATGAAACTTTACAATAATATAGTTCATACATCACAATAACAAATAGGTAACTGTGTATCCCAGAATAATGTACTTTTCCCGTGGAATAGATGTTTTTGTTTATTTGTAACGTATTATGTACACAACATAGACCCCAAAACAATAGTTATTAAAAAAAATGCCTGTTTATCTGTTTGCCTGTTTGTCTGTTTTTGTGTGTGCGTTTCACGCGAAAAGTAATGTACCAATTTCAACGAAATTTGGTGAAGTGATAACTTATTACTCGAGTCAACATTTAGGGTACCTTTTGTTTGTATGTATGTATGTATGTTGTATTCAGCCCTTCTTAACACATGCGCGGGCCTCCCTTCAGTACGAGGTAGATCAGGTCATAGTCCACCACGCTGGCCAAGTGCGGGTTGGTGGACTTCACATGTCTTTCGAAAACTTGCTATGTTCTGTCAGATATGCAGGTTTTCCTTCACCGTTAAGACAAGTGGTAACTGTGTTAGAAATGATTCGCACATGAAAATATCAGAGGTGCGAGACCCGGGATTTGAACTTGCTTCACTCGGTTTCCCAAGCGAGCGCGTTAGCACTGGGATACCACTGCCTAGATACCTTTTACTTAAAGAAAATCTTTCTTTCCCACGGGAAAATGCAAAAACTGGTTTTATCGATCCTATATAACTGGTTTTATCCCTAGAAACCTTCCGCTGGCTGAGCCTTAAGACATACATACATTGAAACAATATACTAAAAAATTGTTGGTCTTGAAAAGTCCTACAGAAAAGTGCCGAATTGTATATTTCTATCTCCTAATTTACACTCGCAATATTTATTCTTATTTATACGTATAATAAAACTAACTTAGGCAAATCGATGTGCGTGTTTCAAACAAAAAGTACTTAACCGATTTTAACTAAATTTTGTATAGTAATAAGACTTAGTACTCGGGTCAATATTTAGGAAACCTTTTACGACAGGCAAATTATTCATTCCCACGGGAAAACACAATAACTGGTTCTATCGAATCGTCCTTAGAAATTTATATGGTTAACGTTGGCTCAACCTTAAGATTAAGATTGGCATGCTGATACCTTATATTGCCGATCAAACAATAGGTTACTTTTTGTCCGGAAAATGCATCATTCCGGAAAAATGAACGGTTCCCGTGGGATAGATCTGTTTGTGCTTTTCTAGAGGTGAACCCGAGCGAAGCGAGGGTGAGCCGCTAGTATATATATATACATATAATAAAACTGTAGAGGTCGAATGTCTGTACATAGAAAAAAAAAATGCTAAAAATCTAGTCAGGGGGATGTAAGAACAAACAAATAGAACAAACCCAGATTTTTTTCAATTTTTTTGTTTCTCTTTCTGTCTGTTTATCTGTTTGTTCGTACGGGCTAATCTCCGAATCTATTGGACCGATTTAAATGAAATTTTGCATGGTGATACCTTATATCCCCGGACAACATCTTAGATACTTTTCACCTCGGAAAATTAAAGAGTTCCCGCGGGATAATCAAAAAACTATAGTAACTTATACAGCTTAGCATACAAAACCTACTGATTGGATTTTGATAAAACTTTACAATAATATACTTTATCTATTCTAATATTATATCTTGTCCATACTAATGTTATAAATATGAAAGTGTGTTTGTTTGATTGTGTGTCTTTCTTTCACGTCGAAACGGCTTGGCGGATTAGCGTGTTTTTTTGTGTGGAGATACTTTTTACTGTGGGAAATTACCTCTTTCCCACGGGAAAAGACGTTTTATTACAACCCCAAAAAAATATTTATGATCAGAATTATTTGAAATTTGGTATTATTGAGCTTTAATAAAATTAAATAAATACGTGTTTTAGCATTTTTCGAAATTTATCCTATAAGAGGAAGAACTAATAAATAGGGGATGAAAGTTTGTATGAAACTATCTTTTAGAGATTTTTTGTAGTTTTAGCGCGAGCGAAGTCGCGGTTTCTAACGGTATTATATAATAATAAATAATGGGAAATTTATAAAAAACCATAATAATAAATAATGGGAAATTTATAAAATACCATGAGAGTGGAGCCGAGTCACAACTAGTATGGGAAAAGAAAAGCCAGTACTACCCACTAAAATTCAACGGTACCTCCCCCGTCTTAATGGGGCAGGCTTGCTTACGCATTCAACCACGACGCCTCGATTAATTTGCTTTTACAGTCCGCTCTGATCAGAAAAAAACCAAGAGCACTACGGGTATAAGACCCTTTTTTTAATGTTGGGAAACGCATTTACGCATACCACCTGCACACATACAGGTGATTATGTATGACTCACCGGATTGAAAAGCCAGTACTACCCACTACAACCCAACAGAACCTCCCCCGTCTTAATAATGCGTTGCAGTACTTAATCGATCATATTTTTTGTATTTTCGTATTATATATCTGCATAAATAGATATTACGAAGGCATATTATACAGTACTTATTCATATAAAAAATAAGACAACATTTTTTCACGTTTAATAATTCAACGTGTGACCCAAGTTTTAATTTCATCACGCCTATGTCATTATTCACATTGAAGGGCGCGGTCATAACAGCCCCAAAATTTTGTTACTTTAATCCTTTTTACGATTTCAGATTTGTTAGCCTGATTACTGCTTTAATTAATTTCCTTACTAATCTGACTTTGTATGCATGTGTTTTATGTATGCTTATTACCTCAGTACATTGTAATGGCTGGACTGAATTCGATGAAATTTTGTACATAAATAGATTATGACTTAGAATAACATATAGGCTACTGTTAGATAACTAGGGACGCAACCTAGCAACGAAGATAAGTTGCTAATTAAGTAGTAGTATTGATGATGTTCTCCTAGCCGATTCCGGCCACGGCGGCCAATCTCAATGAGATTAGCCAACTGCGCAGGAGATATTATAGTGCTCAAGTGTACGCGCAGACACAAGTGCACTCTCTATTCCTGTCACTCTCATATTCCGGTGGGACGACTGCTCGACACGACCAGTGAGAGTTAAGGCGCAGGACCGACGACTTTACGTGCTCTCCGAGGCACGGGGGTGAAACACCGCCAACTTCCCAACTCCGGGCTGTTACTGAGACTTACTAAACAGGAAGACTCAATAACTAAACTTGGCCCGACCCGGGACTCGAACCCAGGACCTCCGGGTGTGCAGCCGTACATGCTAGCCACTACACCACCGAGGCAGTGTATAGTGTTTTTGTAGTAGTATTATTTATGTAAAAACAAATTATTAAGCATAGAAATGCATAATATTATGTTAACTCGATATCCATATTTTTAACTTATAATATAACAACCGACTCTATTTTTATCATAATTTATTCAATAAAATAGAATATACCAATCTAAAATATAAAATAAATTATTAAACTAACACAGCCTTTAAGTTAATATAGCGCTTTTCCACTAGACCTACTTGCTCGATCAGAAAAAATAAAAGTCTATATCTAACTAATATTAACGCTTGAGTTAAAGCGTAAATCCTGAAAGAAGATAAATAATAATATTATATTGCCATATTTAAAAATTTTATACTTTTAGAAAAAAAATTGGACTTAAATAAAAAATATAAAAAGCAGTCATAAGGACTGCCGGCAGAAGTGAAAAATAAAAAGTATGAAAAAGTTGTTATTTTTGGATATTCAAATTAATTGTTTGATCTTAAATTAAAATTTCTAAATTAAGACTGTTTACTTTTATCTGGTTTTGACATCTATTGGCACTCTGAGTGTTAGCGTTAACACGTCACGTGACCATGTCGATGACGACTTACGTGAATTTACTCCCAATTTGGTTTGGACCTGCCTATCACTTCAAAAAGAACACAAGTTGTTTATTAATTACAATTAAAATGAAACCTAAAACAACTTAAACTATTCCCATAAGTGAATTTACAACGATAACATATTGATAGATGTCAAATCTACTCGACAGCTTAACCACATTAAAGATAACCTATTGGGTCTCTCTCAAGCGCCTAGATTCTAGGCTATTTATAATAATTAAAACAAAATGCTCAATAATTTTCAGATGAATTTTGGTATGACCTAAACTTACATTCTAAGTGTAGCTTATATTCTCTTTTTTATTTGTCTTAAATTTCTTTTACTTAGCTATTTCCTTTATTACTTTTGACGACACGCTTGGCCCAGTTTGTAGTGACCCTACTTACTGTGCCAACGGTCGCGGGTTCGACTCCCGCTAGGGATATCAATTTTTGTGATGAACACGACTGTTGGTACTTCAGTCAAGTGTGTTTATATTCATAATATGTAAGTATTAAAAATTATATATGTAGTGTATGAACTATTTGGTATCCATTGACCAAGCCTCGTAGGTTATCATGGAACTAGATGATGCTGTGTGATGTCCCAACATATTTCTATTTTTACCAGCGTTTATTTTAATACACGTGATGCCCCTTTAATAACTAATATTAGGCTAGCGTAGTAGAATATAATTTTCTTAATTAATTCTTCTTGCTTTAAAGCGGTGGTGGATCAGCAGTGAAAATTTAAACGGCTGAATTATTTATTTATCAATTTGGTATACTGGGATGAAAAATAGAATAATATTTCACTTAATTGTAGAGTAACTTCGTATTGATAAAAATATCAGATCGGTAGTTCCGGAGATTACTAATACAAAAAAAAAATGCATACACAATACAAACAAAATACAAAACTCCACAAAATTAGAAACTTAATCTCTTGATTAAAAATTAATCTGTTATTAATAAAAATTTTTGGTAATATGTTTGTTTATTATTATATATAAAATATTAATATTATTATTATGAATGTTAAAATCTATGTAAATGATTAAAACTATGCGACTCAATCATATTTTTATTCTTAAGGTATAAACTTTCACTTTAACGTTTTACTTGACGGTAGATGGCGCTGCTTAATATAATTAAAAAAAAAAAAGAAAAAAACTTGACGCGAAGGAAGTCACGGGAAAAACTAGTAAATAAACAAATTTTATTCATGTATCTTATTATAAAGTTAATTAAGAATCCAAACATCCTTGAGTAAACAAAGTATGTTATGGGAAATAAAGCCATCAATCCTAAACAAACAGTGTATTAGTGGTCAGCTAAGTCCTATTGATTTAGGACGAAAATCTCTGTCAACAATTTTAAACTTAATTTCAAATTAGTACTTTATGCACACTATAGACATAATTGTCTTAAAAAATTGATTTAAAAAATTGTAATTTTGTATGAATTGTGAGTTTGTTTTAGAAAAAGTTTGAAAAATTGGACCAGTCTAGTAGTCTGCCTCGCACACCGAGGGTTCTGTTGTATGAAACATTAAAATAAGTATATAACCGTCAATTTTTTATGATGTTGTTACAAATTTATGGTTTTCGTATCCCCTTTGCTTGTGCTATAAGACATTGTATCTTGCCAAATTTCAAAATTCTAGGTCAACGGGAAGAACCCTGTAGGTTTTGATTCCCTTGTTGTGTGTTTCAAAATATGCGGCATAAACGGCCGTATCTTTTGATTGCGTTGATTTAGAAGTTTTATTTTCTTACAACTCCAAGGGATTGCAGACCTGAGTATTTGATGTTTATTTCAATTTGATACCTCCACGCGTTCCTGAGAAAATAGGTCTGGACAGACAGACAGTCCTGTACAATCAGAGGTGATCCTATAAGGGTGCCCTTTTTCCTTTTGAGGTACGGAACCCTTTTAAGATAAAAATAACTAATAGGTAAATAATATGTGTTTTCAACCGACTTCCTCAAAAAGGAGGAGGTTCTCAATTCGGCTGTATGTTTTTTTTATGTTTGTTACCTCAGAACTCTGTCATTTATTAACCGATTTGGACAATTTATGTTTTGTTTGAAAGTGTATACTTCCAAATTAGTCCCATTTAAATTAAAAAAAAATACCACCCCTAAGGGTGGAAAACTAGCTAATGATGAATTTAACCTACTTCTAATTGTCATATTGACTTGAAACTTTCAAGTGTTTCTATTTCCGTTGGTAGTACAGTGATTCGGTATTGTTGACCTGATCTGATGGTAAGGCCACAAGGTGGATAGATGGAACTCTTCAATAGCTAATAGTAGATACTTTGAGTTTGGGCTTATTTTGTTTAATTTGACAAGCCTAACACGTTAGAATTTTTAATTTGCTACTACTGTCCACACTAAAAAGGGAAAATAAAAACTTTTTAACAAAAAAATAAAAACCGACTTCAAACAAAAGTACTAAAAAGTAAAAAAAAACTGACTGGTAGTTTTTATTTACTATATATACCAAATCAAATATTTTCGAAGTCGGTGTGCTTTGCTTTGTATCGGCTGGCACCGATTTCGAAAATATTTGATTAGGTATATATTTAATAGGTAGGCTTTAATTACTTAGCCAAAGCACACCGGCTTCGAAAATATTTGATTAGGTATGTATAGTAAATGAAAACTACCAATCAGTTATTTTTTACTTTTTAGTGCTTTTGTTTGAAGTCGGTTTTTATACATATCGAAATATATTAGATTTGCTTTGCATCGGCTGGCACCGACTTCGAAAATATCTGATTAGGTATCTATTCTAAATGAAAACCCCCGTTTAGTTATTTTTTACATTTTAGTGTCTGGAAGTCGGTTTTTATTTATTTTAAAAAGCTTTTATATTAGGTATTTTACAGCTGTATATTATAGAAGTTTCATAAAAAATCCACAGCTGAAGGTGAAATAACGACATTTAAAGTGATTTTGAAGTAATTTTCCTTAAAAGAACTTATTTTCATCATAGTGTGCAAGAGCTCCATATTTGGTAGCATAACGCTGAGTAGCGTCTTCGATCTTCATACCTTACATAGCAAATATGAAAAGGTACAGCCATTATAAAGCATTTTCAGGATAAGTTAATCTTTTATATAATATATTATGAGGTATATTCGTTAAAGCTGTTTGAAATTGCTTACTTGAGTTTATTTGTTGTACCTCAATTCTTGAGTTTGTTTTGTGTGCAATTCATCTTCGTGGTTTAATTCTAATCTTAACTACATTTTGATGATTTTAGATGATTGACAAATATTGATGAAGACATTTTTTATATAAAAATATTTTAAGCTTTTTTAGAAAGAGTGTTTTTATTTATTCCAATCTATCTATTCATACCATATAATGATGTTCTCCTAGCCGATTCCGGCCACGGCGGCCAATCTCAACGAGATTAGCCAACTGCGCAGGAGATATTATAGTGCTCAAGTGTACGCGCAGGCACAAGTGCACTCTCTATTCCTATCACTCTCATACTCCGGTGGGACGACCACTCGACACGACCGGTGAGAGTTAAGGCGCAGGACCGACGGCTTTACGTGCTCTCCGAGGCACGGGGGTGAAACACCGCCAACTTCCCAACTCCGGGCTGTTACTGAGACTTACTATACAGGAAGACTCAATAACTAAACTTGGCCCGACCCGGGACTCGAACCCAGGACCTCCGGGTGTGCAGGCGTACATGCTAGCCACTACACCACCGAGGCAGTTAATATAATAAAAGTGTAACTGATGGCTGTCTGTACATTGAAGAGATTTGAGAAAAACTATTATTGAGGGTCTTTATTAACGCAATAGACCTAAAACAATGATTTTTAGAATTTTTGTCTGTTTGTCTGTGCGTTTGTGCGCGCTAATCTCAGAAACGATTTAACCGATTTGGGTGTGGTTTTCACTAATAAATTGTGGTAAGCTTCACTTAACATTTAATATTTGTTTTTTTTAATCGGTTCAAAAATAAAAAAGTTATGTCGATTTAAGAATCATATCATAAGGGACGAAGCGAGGGAAGCGAGGGTGAGTCGTTAATATTTAATATACTTATTTATTTATATTTCTAATATTTTTATATTTAAAAATAATATTAACATTAATCAAGTAAAGTAAATAAAAGTTATTGCTTTACCCTAGATACCTACTACATGGAAAGGGCGCAATAATCTCATTTGCCACTCAAATGTTTACTTTTAATCAATTTTTAAATGACCCTTCGTAGGCATCAATCTCAACCGTGATTTGAATTCGAAAAACATAGAAAAACTGAAAAATATAGTGTCTTTATTAAAATAAAACAACTGCTTCATGTTAACACTAACCCCGCTATAACTTTCTTCATATGGGATAGATATTAAAATATAACATATATTTAACTAGCAGGATCCGCGGTTTCGCTCGCGCTAAACTACAAAAAAAACCTCTAAAAAGGTAGGTTTTATACAAACTTTCATCCCCCCTTTTACCTCCTTATGGAATGAATTTCGAAAAATGGTAAAGCACATATTATTTATTTAATTATATTTAAGAGCATAAATACCAAGTTTCAAGTAATTCTGATCATAAACAATTTTCTAAATTGTATTATAAATTGTTTTCCCGTGGGAATGAGATAATTTCCCGTGGTAAAAATAGCCTGTACCACTCTCCAGCCCTCCAACTATCTATCAAACAAACAAACACACTTTCATATTTATAATATTAGTATGAATTCGCTCTACATACTGATTCACAAATGGACTAACAGCTTTTCTCTTAAAATTTCTATGGGACAGTTTTAGGGAAAACTTTTCTTTAGAAAAATTAGTAAAAATATCGCGTAACACAGACAAAATAAAATATACACCGAAATTGTAACTTTTTTGTAGTCAGTCAAATTTAATTATTAATTTATGCCTAATAATTAAATACTCCATTAGAGAATTTAAAAAGAACAATGTTTAACCAAACAAAAAAATTAAAAAAGAAACAGTGTAAGTAATAGAACATAATATTATGTGTGTACGAACATTATTATTAACCTTCAGTCTGAACATATTATATTGAACTTTATTAGCCACATGTAGTTATTTTAGTATTCATTTATTAAAAGTGTAAAGTTATAAACTATACTATATATCACCGAATTCTACACAAAAACTACAAAAGTAAAAAGCCGCTGTTTCATAGCATAAAATTTCGAGATCGCGAATAACTCATCAAATGAATTGATATTGAAATTTTATATGAGCAGAAAGACGAAATAAATTTTTACAAGATATTTGACATATTGTCTGTTACGAAAGTTATTGAGCTTGTAGGTAATTTCGTTATTTAGAGAGAAACTTACAATACTATAAAGAATTTTTTCCAAACAAATTATCAAATTAAAAAAATAGGTTGCTTCCCCATACAAACTTTCATCCCCATTATACCCCTTTAAGGGATGATTTCCGGGATAAAAACTTTCCTATATCCTTCCAAGGATCTTAAACTATGTTCTTAACAAATTTCATCTAAATCGGTTTATTAGTTCGGAGCCTATTCAGTACAAACAAATAAAAAAATCTTTACTCTTTATAATATTAGGATAGGTAGATTATATTATTATATATCAAAAAAATTGACTTACACGTCTTTAACAAAAACCCTAAAATTAGAATATTTGCGTCATATATAGAAAAATAACTTAGCACACTATATCATAATGCTGTGACTCGCCTTTAACATTTTTTATATAGTTTTGATTGCGATTGTTTTTCCATAATTTATATGTTTAATTATTCCACTTCTAAACGTCATTGCAAAATGTTAGATTAAGCTCAAGTAATGGGTTGTAAAATTCAAAAATAAATTTTAATATCACTTCCTACATGTAGTATTACCGCCCTCATGTATTACGTGGGTTGTGGCCGTCATGGGTTTGATGGTCCACTATTAATATTTCATAATAAAACGAGGGTGGCCTATGGTGATTGTAAGACCATAGCTTACGGAAATATATCGGTTACTGAAAATAGGCTAAGAATATTAAATAAACTTTTGATTACTTTCACCCTCATAGTTTAAAGGGATGCCAAGCTTTTTAAATAAAACTATCTTTTCGGATTATTTCGCGAATTTGTTTTGATTTTTGGTTCCCGACGTTTCGAATGCTTTACAACTCATACAGTCACGGGAGAGACTAAGGTTATAGATGTGTCAAAGACGTTATATACTTTCACTTCAAAAATTCAAAAATGGCACCAAAGTACCTTACATTTTGTTGATTTTAATTCTAAGCATTTTAAATTTTTGGATGCGAAGCTCCGAGGGTTGAAAGCTTTACGTAGTCTCCAGTCAGCTACTGACAATGTCTCGATACAAAATAAAGTTACTGGCATTTGGCTATTTAAAATATTATAGTGAAGTCAACTTGGGACTTGAATTCAGAACCTCATGATTAGCAGCCGTATAGCCGTATGTATGCCAACCAAGCCAATCAATATATACCAACCAATATATATATATATATAAAATAAATAGAAAATGGTATTAAATAAAATTGATTTGTATGATTAGAGTAGACAATTCTCAAAAAAAATGAAAAGAAATCATAACTTCTAAACTATTCATTTTCGCGGAACTAATGTTTGTTTTAAATGGATTGTTAGGGTGCCCTCTACCTGCAAAAAATCTTTGGACCACTGTAAATGGACCACCCTTTATATATATAGCGAATGCAATTTAATTCAGAACGGGTAATTAAGGCAGTAAAGTATGATCTTCATTGAAATTATATGAAAGTGAAAATTTACGACGCCTTTTGTGTCTCGTAATGACGTTTCTACTGAAGTTGTAGACATATAACATATGGAGTGCTTAAAACCATGGTATAAGTTATAAGTTTTTAACGATAATTGTTGTGTATGAAAATTGACGTTAATATTTGAAAAACAAATATATTTTGTGCTTTACCGTGAGTTCTTGTATACGCTTAGATTTAGATGAAGCTATAAGTTTCATATATAATCTGTCCAGCATATACACCGGGAAGAAGATAAAAACTACTTAACATGTCAAGTCTTCCGGATGCCAAATGATCTTTGGTCCAAGCAAGAAACTTCTTGGACCCCAACACGGCGCACGGCACAAAGTTTACGAGACATTTGCAAAAAAACTCTGTTTTTAATTTTTTATTTTATTTATGTTGGATACTCCTTCACGTTCAAACGACTGGACTTTAGATGAAATTTAATATACGGATAGATTATGACCTAGATTTAGAAACAACATATCTAGGCAGCTGTTAGTAACAACATTTGCCAGTTTGTAACAAAATTAAAATAATCATGTTTCTCATAACTTGTACCATTTGCAGTGTGGGGAGAATTGAGAGGCAGATAAGCTCACATCCTGCAACTCAAGTTCCGGTGACGCTTCGAGCTGAAATGTTCGTTTAAATATGATGTTATCACTTCATTTTTTCTGACACTAGTATTGTACAATATTATATAACTATTAATTAAGCTACAAATTTCTTTATGTTTTAAATTATTTATATATTCTAAAGATATTATAGTTGAAAGCTTTTTTTATGCTATTAAGTGTACATCAAAATTCTTAGCCAGATCAAAGAGGTTGCTTTCCTGAAATATATTTACATGAAAACAAGCAACTCACCCTCGCTCTGTTCAAATTCGTCCCTAGGTACATTTTAACGTTTAATATAGATTTCTAAGACATGAAATATTTTCTCGCAGTAAAAAGTATCCTTTATGTTGACCAGGATATTCAGCTATCATCATACCAAATTTCATAAAAATCTGTCCAGTGGTTTTCCCGTGATGCGTTCCCAGACAGACCGACAGACAGACAGACAAAAATTCTAAAAACTATAGATTCGGCATCTGTATCGATAATAATGACTATTTCAATGAGATTTTCTAAAAATATTTAATGTACGGATTCGATTCAGTTAGAATTTTATTATATGTATAGATAAAGATTTTCCTCATAAGACTAAAACACATAATTTTAATACCAATATCTTTTTCAACCAATATAATTTGTTAATTTTGAAATTTTGTGTGTTTTGAAATGTTAAATAGTGCACCTAAGTTTCTCTGGCTGCTATTATCGGGATTAGGTTAAATTTTTATCAGCGCTGTTAATAAAGCTTGTGATAAACAATATCTAAATTTATATATTATGAAATAAAAAAGTATTGAAAAAAAGAGGACGAACTACAAATTAAATTAAAAAAAAAATTCTCTTAATAATCCTTTCCGATTTTCTCGCGAATTTATTTAGAATTTTGGGTTCCTACGTTTCCAATGCTTTTGGTGGTTAGCCGGAACAAACAGACAGACAATTTTTTTCGAATTAGATGTATTAAAGTTAAACGCTGTTATTTTGACATTACAAACAGACACTTCAATTTTACTTACTTGTATAGATGTGAAAACTCTAAATCCTACCATTTTAATTAATAAATCCACAGGCGAGATAACGAACAGTTGTGGCTGTTAGTCAACAATGAAGTTCATTACTAAATTTTAAAGTTCAAGTTAGTTTGGCTGCGGTTAGCTTAAACCGTTGTTTCTAATGATCAGAATAGTTGACATTTTAACTTTGCGCTTATATAATAAATGCGAAATTTTGTGTATGTTTGTTACTCTGTTACGCTATAATGGCTTAGCGGATTTTAGTTCAGAATGAAAATAGTTTATATTTTGGATACGACTTATTGTCTTATTAAGTCACTAGCAACTCACCCTCGCTTAGCTCGGGTTCTTCTCTAGCTTGCTTCCCAATACAAACTTTCATCCCCATTTTCACCCCCTTAAGGGATGATTTCCAGGATTAAGTAGCCTATGTACTTATTACATTTATACTTACTATGTACCTTCCCAGGTACTCAAACTATCTTCTTACCAAATTTTATGTTAATCGGTTCAGTAGATCCAGAGATTTCCCTCTACAGCCTCACAAACTCACACATTTTACCTCTTTATAATATAAGTATACATTGGAAATTATTTGTAACTTATCATATATTTGCAAATTATTAACCGATTTCTTTTGTTTTAACTTTTATTTAATAAATAGGTTGTACTAACTAATACTTCACAAATCTACATAATACTATATAAATGTCCTGAAAAACCTACATCGTTAATAGCGGAACCATGTCTTTTAGTGAAATGTCGGTGGACCCTTTTAATGAAAAATAAATACTGAAAATGTTCAATTCGGAAATATAGTTTTACAAATAAAAATTTTTTAGTGATTAAAACAGACAAACGTTTAAGTTTTTCAACCGACTTCAAAAAGGAGGAGGTTCTCAATTCGACTGTATGTTTTTTTTTTATGTTTGTTACCTCAGAACTCCGTCATTTATTAACCGATTTGGATAATTTTTGTTTTGTTGGAAAGGGTATACTTCCAGATTGGTCCTATTTAAATTTCAAAAAAAAAAAACCACCCCTAAGGGTGGAAAAACAACTAATGATGAATTTAACCTACTTTTAATTTGTCATATTGACTTGAAACTTTGCAAGTATTTCTATTTCCGTTGATAGTACAGTGGTTCGGTGTTGTTGACCTGATCTGATGGCAAGGCCAGAAGGTGGATAGGTGGAACTCTTCAACGGCTAATAGTAGATACTTTGAGTTTGGGCTTATTTTGTTTGATTTGACAAGCCTAACACGTTAGAATCCTTACTATGCTACTACTGTCTACACTAAAAAGGGAAAAATAAAAACTTTTTAACAAAAAAATAAAAACCGACTTTAAACAAAAGCACTAAAAAGTAAAAAATAACTGATTGGTAGTTTTCATTTACTATACATACCTAATCAAATATTTTCGAAGTCGGTGTGCTTTGGCTAAGTAATTAAAGCCTACCTATTAAATACATACCTAGTCAAATATTTTCGAAATCGGTGCCAGCCCATACAAAGCAAAGCACACCGACTTCGAAAATATTTGATTAGGTATGTATAGTAAATGAAAAGTACCAATCAGTTATTTTTTACTTTTTAGTGCTTTTGTTTGAAGTCGGTTTTTATTTTTTTTGTTATTACATATTTGTTTGATTTATTTACGAATGTACAATAATGGATAATAGCCAGCAAGAATTATATTTTTTAAAACCAGGGTTGACAGACCATTGTTTTTTGAATTAAGCTGAAAAACGTTAAATGGGAAACGTTAACAGAATACGACTTAAGTTATGAATTCCAATTATTTCCTAAAACTCGATTTTATTACTCAGCAGATATTTGATTCACTTTAGCCAATATATATTAGTGTTTCAAAATTGAGAACTATTAAAACGAAAGAATAGACGTGATTAGAAAACTGCAAACTTGTTCCATAAATAATAAAAAAATCGGATTTATTAATTAAAGCCATTATTTTCTAATAAAAACAGTACGAAGAGATTCTATTAAGTCAGCAATAAATTAACAGAAAGAAATTACTATTTTTTAAGGTAGATTATATTTTCAACCGACTTCCTCAAAAAGGAGGAGGTTCTCAATTCGGCTGTATTTTTTTTTATGTTTGTTACCTCAGAACTCCGTCATTTATTAACCCATTTGAAGAATTTTTATTTTGTTTGAAAGTGTATACTTCCAGATTAGTCCCATTTAAATTTCAAAAAAGAATACCACCCCTAGGGGCGTAAAAATAGCTAATGATGAATTTAACCTACTTCTAATTGTCATATTGACTTGAAACTTTGCAAGTGTTTCTATTTCCGTTGATAGTACAGTGGTTCGGTATTGTCGACCTGATCTGATGGTAAGGCCAGAAGGTGGATAGACGGAACTCTTCAACGGCTAATAGTAGATACTTTGAGTTTGGGCTTATTTTGTTTGATTTGACAAGTCTAACACGTAAGAATTCTTACTTTGCTACAACTGTCTACACTAAAAAGGGAAAAATAAAAACTTTTTAACAAAAAAATAAAAACCGACTTTAAACAAAAGCACTAAAAAGTAAAAAATAACTGATTGGTAATTTTCATTTACTGTACATACCTAATCAAATAATTTCGAAGTCGGTGTGCTTTGCTTTGTATCGGCTGGCACCGACTTCGAAATTATTTGATTAGGTATGTACAGTAAATGAAAATTACCAATCAGTTATTTTTTATTTTTAGTGCTTTTGTTTGAAGTCGGTTTTTATTTTTTTGTTAATTTCTTATCTGTTATTTTAATTATATTTTAATTTAATCTATAACTAGCGGCTTACCTACACTTCGCTTGGGTTCGCCTCTAGAGAAAAAAAACATATCTATCCAACGGGACCCGTACATTTTTCCGGGATAAAAAGTAGTCTGTTTTATTCCAGACTACAATCTATCTCTGTACCAAATTTCATACAGATACGTTCAGCCGTTCTGACCTGATTGAGACTGACAAATATCTAAACACCCAAACATCTAAACTTTCACTTTTATAATATTAGTAAGATATTGATGAATAATATTTCATGAATAAAATGAGAAATGAAAATATTACTATATATATATATATATATATATATATATTGCTCGTTTAAATATATTAGTTTTTTTTACTTCTATGAGTATATATGAACATGTTATAGTATGCACAGAAAATACCTAAATACGTACATACATACCTAGTATATAATTATATAGGTATGTATGTATCTTTATCTACGACAATAGCCTCCGATTTAAACTTATCTTACGGACAAAGTAAAATACATGTATTACCAGTGTACTGTCCGGTTACATTTTAGCTATATTTAAAGTCTATAAAATCTACAGTTTTTTTAGTATTCAGCCCTTTTTAACGTCCCACTGCTGGTCACGGGCCTCCCTTCAATACGAAGGGAATCAGGCCATAGTCCACACTGGCCAAGTGCGGGTTGGTAGATTTCACACGTCTTTCGAAAACTTGCTAGATTCTTTCAGGCATTCAGGTTTCCTCACAACGCAATGGTTGAATTAATTCTTATATAATTAAAATAATAACATCAATATAATATTGTTTAGGACTAAACGTAATAATATTTCTGAGTAAACAATTCACTATTCATAACTTTAACATATCTTGTATGATGATGATGTTGAAATGGCTACGTCGTTCTACGGCGACTATAAAAACTCCTAATCATAATATATAAATTTTGCGTCAAAGTCTTCTTCCTTTTTCTTTTCTTCATGTGGCATTTTTTTTTATATTTACCAGTATAATATTACATAATAATTACAAAATCTATACATATAATAAAATTCTGAGTAAAATCTGTACATTTTTTTTGAGATAGTCATTATTATCGACATATACACCGAATCTATAGTTTTTAGAATTTTTGTTCGTGTGATTTTGATGAAATTTGGTATGATGATAGGTGGTTATGCGGATCAACATAATATAGGGTACTTTGTACTGCGGGAAAATATTTCATCTCTGAGAAATCTATACTAAACGTTAAAACGTAACTAGGGACGAACCCGAGCGGAGCGAGGGTGAGTCGCTAGTATTTATTCTTGCCTTAGCCTATAATTGGTATAATGGTTCTAAGAATCGATGAAAATAACAGCCTTACTATTTTCGTATCTTTTTCAGGAGGAAAATAGTGTGATTTGTAAATGAAATGAAGGCACGTCGCTGGTGTAAAATATAATCTGTCTCCAGATAGTTCTTCAGTAACAAAGCTGGACAGTAGCCATGCTCAAGTGTGAAAGTTTGGGAAAACTTAGAGCTCTGGGGAATGTTGCTTAAGTATTTGTACTACGTTAGGTTAGGAATATTTGTTTAACTATGCAATAGAAGATTACTTTTAATTCGTACGTCTATTTTGTAGCGCGAAAATAGCTTAGCGAAAATAGTTGGACGGTTTTACTGAAACTTTTTATGGTACATACAAGATTATACAAACGTTAAATAATAGTTAAATTCAATTCTTTTGTTTAGTGGCTTTTAGATATGCCGTTTGGAGTTCTAAAAGTAAAAAAACTGTACTAAAATGATAATCACCAATCAATATTCTTTAGAATGACATCATAATACTTCTAAGATTTGACTTCCCGATCGTGAATATTTGACATTTTAAATGAAACCATTTTTTCGGGGTTTTTTTCCAGCGTGGTTTTGATTGCTTTGCTGTAAAGCATTCAAAATCTGGAAAAAATACTTTATTTAGAATGACATCTTGTTTTAGCCCTAAAAACTATAAAGCCCCTGACAAAATGTCATTCGTGGCTTTTTTCGACCTCTTACAATTTCGGAAGGAAAATCCGTCAGTCCTGAGAAGATCTAGCAATTTAAATGCACTTTAAAACATCCATTTATCTCATTTCTTATAGAATCACATTATTTATTAATGTACCAAGGATTTACTGCGCTACTCTTATTTTCAACCCCGCGAGGGATTATTTGTAAATACGTATCCGACAAACGAAGAAGTCGAAGCCTTATTTCCCTGAAGAATACACTTAGTATCTGCGATGTTTAAATTTCCCTTAAAAATAATATACATTAATATGATGCTTACATTATAAAGAAGATATAAAGGATTATTTTCGCGAAAAATTCTTGGTCATGAGAAAGTAAAGTAATGAAAGAATTCTCTGTCACAAATATAAATAAATGAATAAATATGTTGGGACATTAACACACAGCACCATCTAGTTCCATGGTAAGCTACGAGGCTTGTATTCAGGATACCAGATATTTGATACATTACATATAAAATTATATAACTTTAAATACATTTTTATTACAAATATAAGCACCCATGACTGGAGTACGAACATTGAATTTTATGTAACAAAAAAAAAAAACATTATTAGAAATTGTGTATGTTGGTGTTTTTCTAAATTTTTTATTCAAGAACTGCAGGGCTAATTTCGGTGAAACTTTGTAATTATGGAGATTGTATTCTAAATTTCAAATAATTAATCTAAAAAATATTTACATAAAACAATAAGTAGGTATAACATTTGGATCTCCATTATGATTACAGGAAAATTTTACATATAAATCTGTACATCTGTACATAATATACTAAAATTCTGAGTCGAATCTGTACATTCAATATTTTTTTGTAAAATCTCATTATTATCGATACAGAGGCCGAATCTATAGTTTTTAGAATTTTTGTCTGTCTGTCTGTCTGTGACTGCATCACGAAAAAACCACTGGACAGACATTGATGAAATTTGGTATGATGATAACTGGTTATCCGGGTCAACATATAGAATACTTTTTACTGCGGGAAAATATCTCATCTCTGAGAAATCTTTACTAAATGTTAGAACGGACCTAGGGACGAACCCGAGTGGAGCGAGAGTGAGTCGCTAGTTTTAAATAAGAATTAACTATTAACCAAAAGTTTAAAAACTTCAACTTTACTGTAATATCTTTCTTTAGTGCTCGTAAGGAAGAAACAGAAGACAATTTGCATATAAATTATGTGGTCGTCATGTAAAGTTAGAAGGAATTCTAAAAATTCTTTGCACATCATGAAAGCTCAACAATGTTGAAGTTTCCTCAGAGTAGCCTAATAAAATGTGTGCAAAAATTTAAATAACTTTGAATTTATAGAAATAACTTAGTTATAATAATTAATTTGTGTTCACGGTTAAATTAATCGAGAAAATGTTATATATCAAAAAGTTTGCATGTGTGTTTGTATATTTGTTACTCTTTCACGCTACGCCGGAATGGGTTTGGATGAAATTTAGCATATAATAACAGATATAATATGACCGTTTTTAACATTGGGAGGAATATATCTCCCAACACGTATCTCTAAATCGTAATCGTAACCTCCCAGTACGCATATGATGTGCATACATACAGATGGTTATGTGGGACTCACCGGCTAGAACAGTCAGTAATATTTCCCAAAGGTTCTTTCCACTTTGATTTGCAAATCTTTGACGAAGGAATAGGTTAGCAAAAACCTGAATGGTAGTTTAAGGGTGTAGCGTACAGAGAGTAACTAAGAAAGCAGCAAAGATATATAGATAATAGATTTTATTCTAATTCATCAAGTGACTCATGTGGGACTGGGTACAATGGAACCATATTGGGTTACAAGAAATGACTTATGGTTAGTAGGATAGCTTAGCACGAGTAAAAATCTTGTAGCATATATTAACGACTCATAACATATTGGCCAAATGTAAAACTAGTTAGTAGTTAGGTTCTCTCGGACATGCAAACCTTTGGATATTTTCTTCAATATTAGTAAATGGTAATCATATTTACAAAAAAAATGTATATGGAAATTTTAGACATGTCAAACCATGGCTCGAACCTGCTTCACTTGATTTTTCAAGTGAGCACGTTACCAATGTGCTAGCACTACTATCCTGTCACGTAAACAAAATCTGCAAATTTGTCTGTCTATGCAAGTCAAACTTAACAACAATCAAACAAAACATCATTTGTCCTGATGTAAATCGTAAAACCATAGTTTTCCAATTTCGATCGTGAGGTCGGGACAAAAAACGGATTTAAAGTGGGAGTTGTAAAACATAGATTTCCCGAGAGCGCAATTTAACGGGACTGTTATACGCCAGTGGCATCTTGTTTTGTGGTCTAAGTGTTATTAAGGCAAATCGATTTGAACTGTTTTTATCGTCCCGATTGTATAAAAGCTAGATAAATATGCAATTATTTTGTTACTTTTCAATTTGGTTTCAAGGTCTGTGAAGATTGCATGTGTATCTATTACTCCTTTTTGTGCTTCTTACATATACATACATTAATTATAATTGTGATGCTGTTCATAATATACATTACAAATCAAATATAGAATCTGCACGAAATACTATTTTGAATTATACAATTTTTTTAATTACTACAAAGTAACAGTTAGTTTTTTTAGAAAAAAAAACGTGTGTGTTCTTATGTACGCACGTAAGAAGTTAGACGTCTTTGGCGTAACAGAACGAAACAAAAACTTTTTAACAAAAAAATAAAAACCGACTTCAAACAAAAGCACTAAAAAGTAAAAAATAACTGATTGGTAGTTTTCATTTACTATACATACCTAATCAAATATTTTCGAAGTCGGTGTGATTTGGCTAAGTAATTAAAGCCTACCTATTAAATACACACCTAATCAAATATTTTTGAAATCGGTGCCAGCCCATACAAAGCAAAGCACACCGACTTCGAAAATATTTGATTAGGTATGTATAGTAAATGAAAACTACCAATCAGTTATTTTTTACTTTTTAGTGCTTTTGTTTGAAGTCGGTTTTTATTTTTTTGTTAAAAAGTTTTTATTTTTCCCTTTTTAGTGTAGACAGTAGTAGCAAAGTAAGAATTCTAAAGTGTTAGGCTTGTCAAACCAAACAAAATAAGCCCAAGCTCGAAGTATCTACTATTTATCGTTGAAGAGTTCCACCTATCCGCCTTCTAGCCTTACCATCAGATCAGGTCAACAATACCGAACCACTGTACTATCAACGGAAATAGAAACACTTGCAAAGTTTCAAGTCAATATGACAATTAGAAGTAGGTTGAATTCATTATTAGCTATTTTTCCACCCTTGGGGTGGTATTTTTTTTGAAATTTAAATGGGACCAATCTGGAAGTATACCCTTTCAAACAAAAAAAAAAATTGTCCAAATCGGTTAATAAATGACGAAGTTCTGAGGTGACAAACATAAAAAAAAAAAAAAATACAGTCGAATTGAGAACCTCCTCCTTTTTGAAGTCGGTTGAAAAGGAAAATATAAAATGCCAAATTGTCAAAGTAAAAGAACGTTTAAACTTATGAAAATGAAGCTTTTAAAAAATAACAAATAATTAGTATACTAACCTTTTCCATCATAAAAACTTTTTAACAAAAAAATAAAAACCGACTTCAAACAAAAGCACTAAAAAGTGAAAAATAACTGATTGGTAGTTTTCATTTACTATACATACCTAATCAAATATTTTCGAAGTCGGTGTGCTTTGCTTTGTATGGGCTGGCATCGATTTCGAAAATATTTGATTAGGTATGTATTTAATAGGTAGGCTTTAATTACTTAGCCAAAGCACACCGACTTCGAAAATATTTGATTAGGTATGTATAGTAAATGAAAACTACCAATCAGTTATTTTTCACTTTTTAGTGCTTTTGTTTGAAGTCGGTTTTTATTTTTTTGTTAAAAAGTTTTTATTTTTCCCTTTTTAGTGTAGACAGTAGTAGCAAAGTAAGGATTCTAACGTGTTAGGCTTGTCAAATCAAACAAAATAAGCCCAAACTCAAAGTATCTACTATTAGCCGTTGAAGAGTTCCACCTATCCACCTTCTGGCCTTGCCATCAGATTAGGTCAACAACACCGAACCACTGTACTATCAACGAAAATAGAAATACTTGCAAAGTTTCAAGTCAATATGACAATTAGAAGTAGGTTAAATTCATTATTAGTTGTTTTTCCACCCTTAGGGGTGGTATTTTTTTTTGAAATTTAAATGGGACCAATCTGGAAGTATACCCTTTCAAACAAAACAAAAATTGTCCAAATCGGTTAATAAATGACGGAGTTCTGAGGTAACAAACATAAAAAAAAAAAAACATACAGTCGAATTGAGAACCTCCTCCTTTTTGAAGTCGGTTGAAAACATGATTTTCCGACAAAACCACGCTTTTCATTCATTTTTCTTTATCACTACGATCTAAATATAATAATTTTTCTCACTGAGCACAAAAAAAACCTTGAAATTGTTACATAAAACATGAATATGTAACGATGATACATAAATATAATACTTATATTTACGTATTATCTATATTTATTTATTGTTTAATAAATGGGCGCGTGTAACTTTTACGGTTGAAGTAAAATTTCTTTGACAAATATCACAATTAAATTAAAACAAATCAATAAAGGAGAAGCATGTAAGGCATATTGCAATTATATATTTATAGAATATCATTTAAGGAAAAAATGTAATAAATATTAAATTTAAGCAATACAAGAATAAATTCTAATTAGTAATTAAACAAAGTAATTTCATTTAAAATACATAAATAATTTGACGACATGTTTGGCTCAGTTTGTAGTGACCCTACTTTTTGAACCAGCGGTCGCGGGTTCGAGTCCCGCTGGGGGCATTCATTTGTGTGATGAGCACGAATGTTTGTACTCCAGTCATGGGTGTTTATATTTATAATATGTATGTATTTAAAGTAATATATATGTAGTGTATCAACTATCTGGTATACATAACACAAGCCTCGTACCTTACTCGTAGCTTACCATGGAACTAGATGGTGCTGTGTATGAATGTGCCAACATATATATTTTATTTATTTATTATTAATTTTACGTATGTACATTCATTTTGACAATGAAAATTAGCAGTAATCTAATTGGATAAATTAAAATTTAGAATTTATTATCCAGGAATAGAACATAGACTTGATCGATTTCAGCCACGATGACAAATCTCACTAAGGCTAGCTACTTGGTACACGTTATAGTACACACTGCAAAACTGTTCACACGATTCAAAAGTGCTTGTTAAATTTATTTTAATGATATATATTTTGATTTGATTGAATGGACCAGTGTGCGGTCGAATCTATAGCTTATAGAGTTTTTGTTTGTCTGTCTGGCTGGGAAGGCATCACGAGAAAATCACTGGACAGATTTTGATGAAATTTGGTATGATGAGAGTTGGTTATTCGAGTCAACATATAGGATAATTTTTACTGCAGGAAAATATCTCATCTCTGAAAAATCTATACTAACCTTTAAAACGTATCTAGGGACAAACACAAGCTGAGCGAGAGTGAGTTACTAGGAAATAAATAAAAAACGCGAGTAGAGCTGCATACAAACACTAGTTAAACATAATCAAAAAATTATAGAATACAGCATGAATTCTTTGTCGTATAATGCTTTCATTAATGGACGCTGAGGCAGAGTATTTAGCTCAAGTATTTATTTACTAGATAGTACATGAGTTAGCGTCACATTTTACTCAGTCATTTTGCACCAACTGAAATTCATATCAATTTATGTTCTGGTCTTCTATATCGGGTCACGTATGTGCATATAATATATACCATGTACGTGAATAAAATATACCATATTATTGAAATTTTTAAGTATAAAATCCAACCACATGAATTTTGCGCAGTTGAATTTTAAATTATAACGAGATTAGTCGTATTTTCAACGAAAACCCGTCAACCGTCAGCATCATAAATATACAGCGTGTTTTCCATCGCGGGTGCGTTAGCTGACGTTGACTTTTCGGATTTAATTATTATAAACACTAAACACTTGTTTAATATCGAAAATTACTAGGAAAAATGCTATTCTATATAATACGTTTTTAATTTGTTTATCTACGATCAAAATAAAATTTTGATTTTTGGTTTCCGACTTCCGACTGTCTGTAACCTTAGTCTCTTCCGTGAACATGATTGCTGTAAAGCATTCGAAACGTCGGGAACCAAAAATCATATAATATCATATAATCATATAATAATATAAATATATATATAGAATAAAACATATTTTTTTTAAAACTAGCGACTCATCCTCAATATTTGACATTTTAAATAAAATTATCTTTTCGGATTTTTTCGCGGATTTATTTTGATTTTTGGTTCCCGACGTTTCGAATGCTTTACAGCATCCATGGTCACGGGAGAGACTGAGGTGTTACATGTCTTGAAGGTATAGTTATTACAGACAGCCTACCCACAATTAACAAAATGAAAATTGCACCAATTACATTACAATATTTTTTAACTTTAAACATTTTTATAATTTTAATTATAATTGAATATGGAAAATTATTTATTTAATTTTTTGCTATTATTTTTTTTTATAATTATTACAATTTTAAAAATTATATTTATAACCATAAAGAAAAATATAAAATATAGTATTAATTATTTAAGCCATATAATTGCTCTATGTGTAATTTAAAAAAGTTAAAATTAATTAAGGATAATAATTTTAATTTAGTTTGCTATTATTTAAAAACTACTTACTAAGCAACACTATTAATATATACTATTACAAATCTAAGAAAGTATTAACAGCTACCACTAGCTTAATTTTCAATCAGGCACTTGAAATAATGCACTATATATTGTCAGTTTATTTATGTTTTATTATTTTTGACCCACACTAAAAAGCATTAAATTTTTATATTATTTCGTACAGAAATTATAATTTACGTAATTAACTTTCGCATTACGAAACGTTTGGCTCAGTTTATAGTGACCTTACTTGCTGTTCTCCAGTCATGGGTGTTTTCTTTTATCCGTATGTATTTAAAGTTATATAATATATATGTAGTGTATCAATTACCTGGTATCCATAACAAAAGCCTCATAGTTTACCATGGAATTATGTTTATGTTATTAAATAATGTCCCAAAAGATTTATTTATTATTAATTAATATAGTTTTGGTAATTTAGATTATTTTTAGTGTAGAATTTCGTATACTAATGTAATCTAGAAATAACTATCTGAATATTACAAATCGTTACAAAACTTAAACATTTACCAACAAAGTTTCCTCTCATATTGAGTTACCACTTCTATTGACTTTTATAGATATTGAGCTAAATATGATCGAAGATATTGTATTGAGACATATAACATAAATGGCCAAAAGTTATATAATAAAATGAATTTGTATCATTTCATGTTGACATTCGACCAAATATGAGAGACAAAGTTTTATTAATTTTTCACTTAGTTAATTAAACTTTGTTTATTATTACTTCTTTTACACTATTTTCATGATGCTTATAGTAGGGGAGCCGAAGAGAGGATTTTTGGATTTATCCAAGCGCGGCAGATTAACATAAGGGGGAGTCATGCACATAAACTTTAAAAACTATATTTGCCTTTTCTGTTTGTGGAAATCGGCAGATTATTGATTTGCACTCATTTCAGGATGCAATTAGCCTACCATACCTTAATATGACGGTTTCAAGTATTTTTAACTTCTCAAAATATTTTTTAAATATTATACTATGTACTTACTTATGTAGAGGACTTATATATGGTGGAAGTACTCAACAGAATGCCAGGTATTCCCCCTTATGTTAATCTGCCGAAATCCGAATCTAGAAACCCTCTCTTGGGCTCCCCTACTATTGGTCAAGGTTTTTTTTAAAAATTAGTTAATGTGTTTTGTTAATAGAAACCAACGTGAAGTCCGCCAACTCGCATTTGGTCAGCGTGGTGGACGATGGCCTGATCCGCCTCGCATTGAAAGGTAGCCCGTGCCCAGCAGTGGGATTATTCATTGGTCTAGGCAAATAACATTTGTAGCTCGAGAAGTCCATTCCAGTGGTTAAAATACAGTGAATAAATCATTTGTAAAGTATATAATAATATGATTACATTTAGGTAGGCAGAACTAAATCTTACTAATATTATAAATGTGAAAGTTTAGATGTTTGGATGTTTGTTATTCAATCACGCCAGAACGGTTGAACGGATCTGGATGTTTAGCACAGAGATAGTCTGGAATAGCATATAGGTTTTTTATCCCAAAAAAATGTACGGTTCCCGTGGGATAGATTTGTTTTTGTTTTCTAGAGGCGAATTTGAGCAAAGCGAGGGTGAGCCGCTAGTATATAAAAAGTCAAAAATCACGTATGAGACACTCATGTTTCGATTATAAGCTTGCGAATCAAATGTAATTTTCTATTTTAACGATTATTACGTTTATCTGACGTCTTCTAAGATACAATTGATTTAAATTATCTTTCCGATTTTTATCGCAGTCAAGTACATTTTACTATTTTAAAATTATTAATCTTCTTTGACGAGGCAAAGATGAAGTAGTTTGATACATTTTAACGTCGACGGTGGATATTAAGAATCTCTGTTGAAAAGATCATAAGGAATTATGGATATTTAGTGATAGATAAGTAACTGTCAGATAAGCGATTTAAGTAAGTTTTCTAATGTCTATTTATATATGTATCAATTAACTAGCGACTCACCCTCGCTTCACTCTAGTTCGTCCCTAGGCAATTCTTCAAATTGACATAACTTTTTTATTTATGAATTGATTGGAATAATTCAAATATTGTATATTAAGTAAAGCTTACCGCAATATATTAGTGAAAACCGCACCCAAATCGGTTAAGCTGTTGCTGAGATTAGCACACACAAACGTACAGACAAACAGACGAAAAAAAAACATTCTTTTGAGTTCTATTGCGTTAATAAAGACCCCCAATAATAGTTTTTCTCAAATATCTTCAATATACAATCAACGATCAGTTATAATTATTTTATTATATGTTTAAATAATCCATTCCTGTTAATGTCTCACTGTTAGTGGATTGAGTTATGTTAGATTAGAGTTATCATATGTACATCCAAAAACCATAGAAAAACCATAACAAATGAATGGGAACGCATTTTGAATATAAACTCATACTCAGTTATTGTATATGTTAATGCGGTCTATAATAAGATACTAAGAGATGGCTCCAACCTCTTATTCCAGAGAGCAACCAAGTCACTAGCAATTCACTAAATATTACCTAAACCCTCAATTTTATGGTTTATTGGCTAATTTAGGGCCATTTAACGTAATGTTTTGACGATAAGTTTGGCTCAGTTTATAGTGACCCTACTTGCTATGCCAGCGTTCGCGGGTTCGAGTCCCGCTAGGAGCAATCATTTGTGTGATGAGCACGAATGTTTGTACTCTAGTCGTGTTTTATATGTGTAGTATATTAACTATCTGGTATCCATAACACAAATCCCGAAGATATCACGGAACTAGATGGTGCTGTGTGTTATTGTCCCAACATATTTATTTATTATTTACTTTAAAATATTATAGGTAAATCAAATATAACATAAATTATATCAACTATTTCAACACATTAACACGAGTCTATATCAGAAGTAGGTCAGGTAGGCTAAGTAAAATTCGGTGTAACATCACACAGTTTTTATTATTTTATACAGAGTCAGAGTGATGATGATGATGTTCTCCTAGCTGATTCCGGCCACGGCGGCCAATCTCATTGAGACTAGCCAACTGCGCAGGAGATATTATAGTGCTCAAGTGTACGCGCAAACACAGGTGCACTCTCTATTCCTATCACTCTCATACTCCGGTGGGACGACTGCTTGACACGACCAGTGAGAGTTAAGGCGCAGGACCGACGGCTTAATGTGCTCTCCGAGGCACGGGGGTGAAGCACCGCCAACTTCCCAACTCCGGGCTGTTACTGAGGCTTACTATACAGAAAGACTCAATAACTAATATGGCCCGACCCGGGACTCGAACCCAGGACCTCCGGGTGTGCCGGCGTACATGCTAGCCACTACACCACCGAGGCAGTAAAGTAGAGTCAGAGTAACACCTCAAACGACATTACCAAAAGGAATGACGCACGACGAGGAACGACGTTTATTTTTAGTATAACACTATTATATTCCATCTCATCTAAGCTTGGTTCTAAGCAATCCATAGAGACATAGTGACTTATAAAAATTAGCCAAAAAGAACATACATTTCTAGTATTAATAATTTATTTATTATATTTCATTTAATTCGTAGTAACAAAAATGGATATAAATATTATACTTTTTAATCGAACAACAATTACTGTTTAACAAATCATTGGCAATGGAGTGCTGACACGCACGCACTAGGATACCCTGTGTCGCGCACGTCTAACCTTCCACAGGACCCTCTTATCTAATTTAAGACTATAGCTTAAGGAGATAAGTTGTTAAATAAGTAGAAACATATAATAGTAATATAATATTAAGACAATGATAATTAAGTTATACATTATTTTTAGTAATTATAAGTATTAATCAGTTAGCTATAATTGAAAAAATTATTTAAAGGAGACAAGAAGAGCGAACGGTCTTATGTGTGAATGGAATAGCAATATAGAATTAATATAGAGCTTTATTTTGATTGTATATCTTAATTGGACATAGTAGGTTATAGAGTAATCATATCGTAGCTCGAACATAATATTATTATACTTAATAATTTATAGAAGAGACTTACAAACACCTTTACTAGGAATATTTATTTTTATCTTAATCATTGACCATTATCCTACCTTACTTATTATGTACATTATTTTACTAATAAGTATTATAAAGAAGGAAGAATTTTTTGTTAGCTTGTACCGAATAAGCTTCGAAACTACTGGACCGATTTAGATTAAATTTGATAAGATGATAGTTTGAAACCCTAAGAAGGACATAGGTTAGTTTTTATCCCGAACATGATCCCTTAAGAGGGTGAAATTGGGGATGAAAGAGGGTGAGAGAGTACCCACTAAAACTCAACGAAACCTGCACCGTCTAAATAGAACCGAGGCATATTTCTTTCCATTCTCCACAAGAACCAGGGGACCACTCTCACAGTCCACTTTGCTATCAAATATGTACCAGGAGCAATTCACTGCTCCGTACGTCCCTTGGATTCAGGTACTAATGAGACCCACGACAAGGTAAACATTCATCCGGATAGGATAAACATTGAAAACAAAAGAATAATTATAAGAACACCATAATCCATACTTCCATACTAATATTATAAACGTCAAAGTGTGTTAGTTTGTTTGCTTGCTTGTTTGTTTGTCCTGCTTTAAGAGTGACGGATTAGTGTGATTTTTTGTATGAAGATAGATATATACATAATATTTATATATAATAGATAAAACAGGAAATATTTCAATAATTATATTAAGAATGTGAAAGGAGCCGCAAGAGAGAGAGAGGAATGTATATATGCGCAATGCGCATAATATGTCGGAATTATCTCGAGTGTATACTAATAAATAAACACAAATATTATCTTTCACTTCTGATTTATACACGTTTTCCTTTTACCTAATTTTATTACAGAGTGTCTCGTAATGAAGAAATAATATTAGATAAGCCACTCGTTGGTATATAAGTTCATATTACTCTCAGCCTACGTTTTCTTATATGTATACTAAGATCAATCTGTAAATAAATTTTTGCAACTGACTAAAAGTATAAGAAAGTAGCCTATGTCGTTTCCACACCATCAACTATCCCTGTACAAAAATATTGCAGCGAATGAAAAAAATAACAAACAAAAGAAACAACCACTTTCACGATAAATATTATTTTTTAAAACAATCAACGTATTACGAGTATAACGTGTTTTCCTGTGGGAATGAGATAATCTCTCGCCGTAAGAAGACTATGTCACTCTCCATCCCTCCAACTGTCTCCACACAAGAAATCACGCCAAACCGTCTCTCTATTTCGACGTGAAAGGAGGACAAACAAACTCGCGTTAATCTAAGAAACTATTATGTAAACTATTATAAATATACAATTTATAGTTTTTTATCTGAGTACTGACCAGCTAATACTTTCTTAGATTTTATTTAAAAATACTGACCAGCTATTATTTTAATATCTCTATAAACACTTTAAAATGTTCTCTACAGGCATCAAACGTGCGAGCTCTGGGTTAAATTCAAACCTCAATAAACTTAACCATAATTTTCAACAATAACTTCCTCATACAATTTACTACACGTGTAAAGTGTATCCTTAATTATTATAGCTCTATTCCGGTTACAGCTACAAGAGCGGTTAAATTAGATCGCGGTTTTACACAATTAGTTAAAACTTGTGTATAAAATCAGTGTTGCGGTTAAATTGCTTTGTAATATTTAGATTAAAATTTTATTATTATTATAGGTATATTACATCTTATAGATATATATAAAATAAAAACTTTTTGACAAAAAAATAAAAACCGACTTCAAACAAAAGCACTAAAAAGTGAAAAATAACTGATTGGTAGTTTTCATTTACTATACATACCTAATCAAATATTTTCGAAGTCGGTGTGCTTTGGCTAAGTAATTAAAGCCTACCTATTAAATACATACCTAATCAAATATTTTCGAAATCGGTGCCAGCCCATACAAAGCAAAGCACACCGACTTCGAAAATATTTGATTAGCTATGTATAGTAAATGAAAACTACCAATCAGTTATTTTTCACTTTTTAGTGCTTTTGTTTGAAGTCGGTTTTTATTTTTTTGTTAAAAAGTTTTTATTTTTCCCTTTTTAGTGTAGACAGTAGTAGCAAAGTAAGGATTCTAACGTGTTAGGCTTGTCAAATCAAACAAAATAAGCCCAAACTCAAAGTATCTACTATTAGCCGTTGAAGAGTTCCACCTATCCACCTTCTGGCCTTGCCATCAGATCAGGTCAACAATACCGAACCACTGTACTATCAACGGAAATAGAAATACTTGCAAAGTTTCAAGTCAATATGACAATTAGAAGTAGGCTAAATTCATTATTAGTTGTTTTTCCACCCTTAGGGGTGGTATTTTTTTTTGAAATTTAAATGGGACCAATCTGGAAGTATACCCTTTCAAACAAAACAAAAATTGTCCAAATCGGTTAATAAATGACGGAGTTCTGAGGTAACAAACATAAAAAAAAAACATACAGTCGAATTGAGAACCTCCTCCTTTTTGAAGTCGGTTGAAAAGTCGGGTTTGTTACAACACTTACAGCTTGAGAACTGCTCGACTGATTTTTATGATCGTTTAGTTGGATTTGTCTTTACTCCGAATAGCAGAATAACTATTAAAACACAATAATTCACAAAAAAGAAGTTGTTTTTTTTTAATTCCATGTAAATATTTCCAACTTTTATTAGATTCACTGGTAACTAACTCATTTTATTACCTTAACTTCGCCCGATAGCGTACCTAGATGCCTTACATGTGCCAATAAATTTCATCCAAATCTGTGTAGCCGTTTCGGCGTTAAGAAGTAAAAAACACACAAACACACATACAAACTTTCACATTTAGAAATAGTCGTATGAATTACAGCTCTAAGGAGAATTAACTCTTTGAGATATGATTCCTTTAGCAATGACAGATTTAGTAGGGCTGTTCTTTTCATTATTATCTGATCTCTGATTATATCTATACATAGTTCCGATGTAAATATTACATTTTCATACGAACAAAGGCTTGTTGTTATCTTTTGGGGATAAAGGTAGTATAATATATTCATATTACGAATTTTCAGTGAATTTCTCACTGTGCAGTTTTTAATAAAATAAAGTACAAAAATTTATGGTAGTGGCCATCTTGATTATTTTGGAACGCAGTTTAAAATAAAATGATATTATATCATCTTGAATTTTGGCATTTTTTTCTTATACTGTATATTATTTATAATATTAAATGAGCAATTCTTGTATGTATGTATGTATATACATTTATTTCGTGTATCTTGTAAATGATTTGGATCAAATTTTGTATTTAGATATGGTTTTGCTTTTTAAGTATATTCATAGATGTGTCTTTTTTGAAAAACGGCATTTTTATAAATTTTTTGGAGAAAACAAGAGAAAAACGCCAAGTGAAGCTCTGTCTGTTCAAGTGAAAATCTGTGAGTGAATGTATTTTTAGGGTTCCGTTTTTGCAATTAGGGCTAAAATTTGGCCATGCCCATCAATCTGCATGTCACAGCTGTTTTACTCGAAGACATCACGAGAGCTAAATTACTGAAATTAGATATATATGTACCTGATGTGAACCTTTAGACAATTCCTTAGTGAAATTACGAAAAACCAAAAATAGGAGTGGCACTACAATTATAAAAGTGAAGGGTTAAAAAAATCTAAACCAATTTTTATCCAAGCCTATATATGCTTCTAAAGTCGTAAACATCGTGTCATTCAAAATGCATGTAACCTATCCTTTTTTATCGATAAACCTATCATGCGGAAATAACCGGAGGAAAAATTAGTATAGCTGTAGAAAATCAATAGCACATTCGCCCATAAAATATTACATTCAATTTATTATTATCTGTAATCTGTAGAGCTTATAAAAATATTTACATCATACAAACATCGAACCCGCATCAACATAAAAATATTACATTTTCAGAAAAAAAAAAATTCCAAATTATTATATTTACCGTATGTCAAAGGAACCTCAGGTTAAATAAACAAGTAAATAATAAATAAATATGTTGGGACATTACCACAGAGCACCATCTAGTTCTATGGTAAGCTACGAGGCTCGTGTTATGGATACCAGATAGTTCATACACTACACATAAATATATACATATTATAAATATAGACATCCATGAATGGAGTGCAAGTATTCGTGCTCATCACACCGGAACCCGAACCCGCGACCGCCGGCACAGCAAGTAGGGTCACTACAAACTGAGCCAAAAAAGGTTTTCGAATTTACAATTTAAAAATGAAATGTACACAAATAAACCATTAAGGTCAGTTAATATTTATAAGTCAAACTTTGTAAAGCCAGTTTATTAGGCTACCCTTCCTATTTCTTCTACATCCCACTTTATTGTATATCATACATATTCAGCATATAATAAGACTACGTTCACACGTTATTTTTATTTAAGAAATACGTTTTAAAATTATATCTAGCAACTTTTGTTAGCTTCATTTGTACTAACTCATTTTATTATCAACTAGCGACTAACCCTCGCTTCGTTCGCATTCCTAGGTACGTTTTAGTTATTATTTTTTTGAGCGGAAATTAATTTTTTTTCTAAAATAAAAGTAGCCTAAGTTATTCCTTATATAATCAGCTATCTGCCAGTGAAATTCCCATCAAAATCAGTCCAGGCATTTTCGTGATTAGCTGGAACAAACAGACAGACAGACAAAAATTTTAAAAATTACGTTATTTTATTAGTACCGTATATAATTTTATACGCATTTAGTAAAAAGCTGTTATTTCTACATTACAAACAGACACTTCAATTTTATTTATTTATATAGACAAACAACTTACCTTTACGTCACTCGAGTGAAAGTGAAAATCTTAGCAAAGCCTTCGGGTCATTAGAATCGTTTCGTGGATGCTATATGTACATTACAGCTTTATGATTTTTCAAAAGTATTATAATTTTAAACTTTATTTATAGCTAGCACTTATTACATATTTTATGTATGTACGAGTATTTATCCCTTTTTAACGTCCCATTGTTGGGCTGCTTTACAAAACTTGCTAGATATTCTCAGACATGCAGGTTTCCACATTATGTTTTCCTTCACCGTAAGGCAAATGGTAATAATGTTAAAAATAATTCACACATAAGAATATCAGAGGTCCGAGACCCGGGATTTGAACCCACTTCACATACTTTTCCAAGCAAATATGTTACAACTGGATTACTACTGTCTATACTAATACAATACATATAACCTCCACTTTATATAAAGTCTTTTAAAAAAATCAAACAATTTAGATCTAATCAGTCGATTGACACAAATCATAGCAATATTCATTATTCCAATAAGTTATTAAATTAAAAACTTCTATAAAACTAAATAATATAATGCTGATGAAAAGACAAAGTTATATATAGATAACTGTTATTAAACTTTGTATTTACGCTAAAAAATAAAATGTTTACTTTTATATGACATGAGCCTTAGAACATTCAAGTTAGGGGTTTATAAATGACTGTTTGTCGTACAGTATTTAGGTCAAAGCTCCATAACATCAGCAAAAACGCAAGAATATATACATAAATATAAATGTTGACGTAAATCAAGTTTTGTTTATACGTTTATACGATATTTGATGACAACGATTTTGCATATGGCTATATTGGAAACAATACTTGCCCGCCTCTACCCTTAACAAGCTCTATTGTACCAATTATTTGATTATGCAGTAGCATATATGACGACACGTTTGGCTCAGTTTGTAGTGACCGTACTTGCTGTTCCAGTTGTACTCCAGTTATGGGTGTGTATATTTATAATATTTAAAGTTTATATATTTGAGGTTATATGTGTGTAGTGTATCAACTATCTGGTATCCATTGTTGTCTCCCTCATTTTCATTTGAATGTTTCGTTATTTTGTTTAAAATAAATAAAAACAATATATAGTATATATAAAATTGAAGTGTCTGTATGTAATGTCAACTAAAAATGTATATATTATAAAGAATAACTTAAGCTACTTTTATGTTAAAAAAAGAATTAGGGTTCCACTCAAAGAAATTAAAACATACCAAAGTTAATAAATAAAAAAAGTAACGTAAGTACCTTCATGGGGTAAATTTCTACCCCAATGACTAATACTTGCGAAAATACACATTTTGAAAGCATAGCCTGTATTGAAATTACATGAAAGCGGAGACTTAACGATGCCTAGTAAAGGTGTTATTTGCGGAAAAGTATCGTCTGGGGTCGAAATTTACTGCACGAATGTAGTAAGGGTTTAAAGGTCAAACGTATGTATTTCTTATCTTCTACTAAAATTCTCTATAATACTTTATTTAAATTTAAAAGTAATCTTACTAAATTCCTTTATTAACTGTAGTACTAATATTTAAATTTTGTTTTGTGTACAATATTTTTTGTGTATTTTTATAAATAGTTTAGACAAAAAAAAATCTTTTACATAGTTATAATATAAACGAGTAAGCTGTGACCTCTAAGAAATGGAGGAGTACACATATTGTAATTCCTAATTTTTTTTGTTTTTAAATGTAAAGTGTGTATCTTTTGTTGGAGATCCTTAACAAAGTAACTGATATAAGTCTTAAGTAGTTCATAAATCCTACGAAATCTCTTTCTTCTTTGCATTGCGCAGACTCATCCATGTCATACTTAATTTAAAAAAAATCGATCAAGGGCGAGTTGAATTCGGACACGAAGGGTTATATATTGGGGTACCATCGTATATATGACTTTTACTCTATGCATGCAGTATATTAACTTTGATAATCGATTACAAACGTTAAAAAAATGTTTCTTGTATTTTTAGTTTTTATTTATTTTTATTAATTGTTGTTATAACGCTAACAGAAATAGATATTTTGTGGAAATTTCAACTCTCTACCCATTACGGTTCATGAGATATAGCCCTCTGACAGATAGGCGGACGGAGGGCGGAGGCTTAGTAATAGGGTTCCGTTGGCACCCTTCGAGTACGGAACCCTAAAAAGGTGTTTTACCTATTTATATATAGATACCTACCTGATTATCATTTCGAATATACATTTTAGAAAGAAGCAACTTTGGATAAACATGAAATTATAATATATATAAATAATAATATCGTAATATCATACTACTATGAGTATTTTAAGTTCTAAACTAGCGAGAAGCTTGAAAAGTGTACGTAATATTTTTCTAGCTTTCCACTATTCCTTTTGCGTATTTGGGGTGGATATTTTAAGCATAAATATGATATACACTGACACACATTGTGCTTCACTGTCGACGATGATAAATTATCTTGCTAATTTGTTTTAGATGTGATTTCTAGTTGTATCGTAGCTAAGTAGAGCGACCGAAGTTCGTGCAATAGAAGAGGACATAATAATATGACAGCTGTGCACGCAATATCAACATCGCTCTAGCCGTTTTGGAGTTCATTGGAAACATACATACACACATCAGTTTTTATATATATGTACATTTTAAACTAACAAATAGAGCAATATCATCCAAAGTATACATTATTTGGTGTTATGAGTTTCGCTTGCAATAGCTTCCCTAGCACGAGATGCATAATTCAACAGTTAAGTCATATCGAGTATTTATAAAGAGTGTGCTGTAAATATTAAGTATTTTTAAAAATATGATTCTGTTGTATATAGAAATCTTGAAAATTGTATTTTTGTATGTTTAAATTCTTTGACTTTCTCGGGATAGTATTGGCCTCACTTGTATTGCCATGCGCTTGCTTGCCAAATAAACCCTGTTTGAGTCCCGGGTCTCTCACCTCCGATATTTTCATGTGTGAATAATTTTTAACACCACTACTTTCCTTACGGTAAGGAAAACATCGTGAGGAAACCGGCATATCTGAGAGAACCTAGCAAGTTTTCAATAGATTAGTGAAGTCCACCAACCCGCATTTGGCCAATATGGTGGTCTATGACCTTATCCTACTCATATTGAAAGGCTCATACCCAGCAGCGGGAAGTTAAAAAAAAGGGTTGAATACTATTTATTTCCCCGTTTTCATATAGAAAGAAGAGAATGAAACATCTTCTTTCTCATATAGGAAAAATGAAGAAGATGAATCTAGAAAAAATAACAATCGACTTCATTGTTCATTATGAGAAAATATCAGTAAACGAACAGTATAAAAGTCCATTCAGTAGTAGATCACCCACTGATTTTAACGGAAATGGCGTCAAATGCAAGGGTTGTCAAAATACCACAGTAGACTACGGTATGAGTTATCATGTACGGGAGTTGAATTGGTTACGTTTGATGTGTAATCTAATACCAACTCGAAGAATCTGGAAATACTTTGAAAATAATCTAAAGTGGATCTTCTATATCTGGCAAAAAACTTACAAAGTATAAGTCGTTATAGCCGCAGATTAATTGGCATTCTAACTGTAGCTTGTGGCAATTTTTCTTCATAATATGTTGAATACTAATTTTTCCCATGGGTTTTCTCGTATCATAGGGACGTCAATGAAAAGAAAATTTTATTAATACAGGGTATGCTATCTCCATTTAAAAATACGTTGAACCGTTATAATCTGAAAGAGTAAAGCACTCTCAGTCACTTTTCACATTCATAATATTTGTGTTGTTGAAAAGACCGTATAAAGTATTTTATTAAATAATTATTACTTAGAGAGCAAAAGTTTTTATTAACATAAGTGTCGCAGAGACCAGAAATAAATTAATTGTAGTATATTTTTTGCTATTTAGGTTTAAATTTTAAAAATAGACTAAAGTTTTAGATTACGATGATTTAGTCACTAAAATTTCTAAATAAATTCATCAGCAACAGAATGGGCTAAATATATTATATCTCAAATAATTTTTGCTTTTTGCAAGTAATATATAAATACATAGAAATCAACGGTCTGGTCACGTTGTGTCCAGGAAAGAGAGTCGGGTATAAATCCCGGGACGGTGCATTTGGTCGACGCTGCACGTTTTGCGTGTTGTATGACGATCAAAAATTCTGCTCTTATCTAAGGCTTGACGAAAATGTATAATACTACTTTTGTCCACGGTTTCGTTTGCGTAAGATGTTCTTTTTTTTAATGTAACGCCATCTATTGACAAATTCAGAATTTGATTTGAACTAATACTTTCTTGGATTCACGCGAATATTTGACTTTTTTAATGAAATTATCATTAATATTTTCTTAGATTTACGCAAATACTTATTTGACATTTTAAATAAAACTATCTTTTCGGATTTTTTCGCGAATTTTGATTTTCGGTTCCCGGCGTTTCGAATGCTTTACAGCAATCATTGTCATATCATATAACATATTATATTAATCAGCATTATGGGGGAGAGACTAAGGTTATAGACGTGTCAAAGGTGTTATGTACTTGTTACAGACAGTGCCTAGCCACTATTTTACAAAAATGATTTCAAAAATTCAAAAATTACTTAAAAGTTATTATTATAATTATTTCATTTATTTTAAACTTTATTAATTATTAATAGTTTTATTTAAAATTATCTTTTCTGATTTTTTCACGCTTTATAGCAATTATGGTCACAGGAGAGACTAGGGTTTTAGTCTCAAACAGTTTAGTTACAGACAGTGCTACCCACAAAATTACAAAATGATTTCAATAATACAAAAATGGCACCAAAATGCCTTACAATATTTGTTTTTTTTATACATATTACAATTTTATTAGTTACAATATTTTTAATTTTAAAATTATTCCATGCTTTTAATAAATTTTATAATTGAACACGAAAATGTTATTTATTTAATTGTAGCTGTTATTATTATAATTATTACAATATAAAAAAACTTTATTAATTGACTTAAACTATGATCCCATGGGATCGTATTATGGGAACGCAGTGTGGATATGTTCGTTATTCCAAGATAATATGGTCTATCTGTGTGTCAAGTTTCATCCAAATATCTAAAGTTTACACAAACATATAATAAACAACGGTATATTTCTTCACCTTACCTACCTTTCGATCTTAGATTCGATTACCTACTGGGCTTATTTTTATGTCTTATCTAGAGACATGTACATTATATTATACTACTAGAGACATATGATGATGATGTTCTCCCAGCCGATTCCGGCTACGGCGGCCAATCTCATTGAGACTAGCCAACTGCGCAGGAGATATTATAGTGCTCAAGTGTACGCGCAGCCACGAGCGCACTCTCTATTCCTATCACTCTCATACTCCGGTGGGACGACCACTCGACACGACCGGTGAGAGTTAAGGCGCAGGACCGACAGCTTTACGTGCTCTCCGAGGCACGGGGGTGAGACGCCGCCAACTTCCCAACTCCGGGCTGTTACTGAGACTTACTATACAGAAAGACTCAATAACTAAAGCTGGCCCGACCCGGGACTCGAACCCAGGACCTCCGGGTGTGCAGCCGTATATGCTAACCACCACCGAGGCAGTATATACCTACATCTTTACATATAATAAAATTTTAACTAAGCTGAATCTGTACATTAAATATTTTTTGGAAAATCTTATTGAAATAAACATTATTACCGATACAGAGGCTGAATCTTTAGTTTTTAGAATTTTTGTCTGTCCGTCCGTCTGTCTGTCTGTTACCGCATCACGTAAAAACCGCTGGAGGGATTTTGATAAAATTTGATATGGTGATAGCTGGTTATCCGGGTCAACATATAGGATACTTTTTACTGCAGGAAAATGTCTCCTTTCTGAGAAAAAATACAAAAACTGCAATGTAAGAGTATACTAATATGTAAAACCTAAGAATTTGGTTTTTGGTCATCTGAACGCGGGCGGAGCCGCAGGCAATGCTAGTATAATATAAAAATATATGAATTAATTATATAATCCCTTAATAGGAAATACTCCCTTATAAAGAAATTTCTTTTAAAATATGTACTAAAATATATATATTTAGCTTTAAGGCAGATATTTATATACATAGACTATGAAAACCAAATTGCTAAAAACTTGTAACGTTTCTAATTAATTATTTTTTTAATTATAAGATACACAAGAAAATATTTTTTAAGTCTTTTACGATATTAACTTTTAATGAAACTCTTTTTAATATTCAAAGTTGTTTAAGTTTTTACATTGAATATTACTTTAAAAAACAGTGTTTATATAATTTTTTCATCCTCTAAGATGTTATGAAAGTTAATTAGATGAAAAAGCCTTGTATGTTTATTTTTGCCTAGAAAATTCAGAATTAACATTTAGAATGCAGAAGGCATGCACTGAAACTAGCAAATATGCAACGCTTCCCGACTTAAATCCGGATTTCGGCTTCTCCGAACCACGTTGTACGTGAGAAGAAGTTAGATGTACAATACTGGAAAAGAATATTTCTCGCACTACCCATTTACAGACATAATGACCACTCAGAATTTATTTTTTAACATTTTTGCTATTTGCTCTATCATTTTTGGATAGAGTATTTTAAAAAGTGAAAAAATTGCGTCACTAATAATTTATATTCCCAAAGTATAATGCACGAGGTTTCAAGTCAGGTTTCAAGAACATTCTTGTGGTAAGCGTGATGTATAAATGAGTGAAAAATCATGCTAGTACATTTTAAAATTCAAAGGTTAAAATTGAGATTTTGAGTATATCAATTGTTAATGTCTATAAATCTCAGTACACTATCAGACCAGAGTTGAGAAGTTTACGTTTTATTACCATTGTCCCTCAGACAGCAAGCACGAGAACCCATTCATCTCCTTACGTCTGATCTCTCATCGGTTGTATCGAAGTTTCATCTGGGCTTTGAGAGTGAGAGAAATAGGCTTAAATACTCTGACACTATAATATCTTCTGCGCAGATGGTTAATGCCAGTGTTTGTAAAGACTCTCAGTAAGATATTATTGATATTTATTTATTACTTAAATATTATTATTTGCTTAGCGCACCATAACCATAATATTATTTTTTTGTGAAAATTATATTTGGCAACACATTGCGGCTGTAAAGAGACTATCTTTAACAATTGAGACAGGCAGACAGTCGAACGGACGGACATAGAATGTAAATAATAATGTAATATAACAGGTTTTACCTACATCCTTCTTTAACGGAATTTATATAAAAACGACTTCGAAAATATCAGATTAGGTATCTATTCTAAATGAAAACCACCGTTTAGTTATATTTTACGTTTTACTGCCTGGAAGTTGTTTTTTTTTAAGTTTTTATTTTTCCATTTTTAGTGTAGATTATGATATGTAATAATCAGGTAATTTGTAAGAAGAAAGTTTTTAAATAACATATTCGATTAAGCAATTTTGAAAAATAATAATTTATTTCTTGATTTTAAAAAATCCCGCTTGACCGATTTCGATAAAACTTATATGAGAGCACCTGGGAAGTATACCCTTTGAAACAAAAAAAAATATCCAAATCGGTTCAGGCGTCTTCGAGTAATCGGTGAACATGCATAAAAAAAAAGATTTCGACGAATTGAGAACCTCCTTCTTTTTTTGGGAAGTCGGTTAAAAACACTAGCGATTCACCCTCGCTTCGCTCGGGTTGTTGCATGAAAGTCTGCCCGATTTGTTGATATTTATGATTACTGCCCCGTTCCCTTGCTAATTAAAACAAGCTATCCAATGTAAAAATATTTTTTAGTGATTCTTGAGATTAGCACGTTCAAAGAAACAAACAAACTCTGCTTCTTTATAATATTAGTATAGATATAAAGACATATATATGTACGTATATAAGTCACATTACAAAAACAGAGTTTCAAAGCAAGGATTATAAGTCTATGTTTTAGAACATTGTTTTATGTATGTATGTAACTAGGGTAAGAAGTTTATCCTAAAATCAAAATATTCTGTTCAGTTAAGGTCGGTTTTCAGTTTTGTAAGAAATTCGCGAATATGTGGCAAGAATTTATATTAGATAACAATTACAGAGCTGTCACATTAAAAGTTTGAATTGAAAAAAAGTTTTACAAGTTCTTCAGTGAAAACGTACAGAAAAACCGAAGAAACGAGTCGAATAAATGATATTTGTGGCTTTTCAAAGAATTCGAGATTGGAATCGGATCTCGGAATCAATTAATTTCTACAGACATTTATTAGTTTTCCTAAAAATGACAGGTGTCAAAAACAAAAACAATTTATTTATTTACCAGAAAACGGTAACAAACTGAGCGATTATCGTACTTATTATTTCCTTGACGACACGTTTGGCTCAATTTGTAGTGACACTACTTGCTGTGCAAACGGTCGCGGGTTCGAGTCCCGCTGGGAGCAAACATTTGTGTGATGAGCACGAATGTTTCTACTCCAGTCACGGGTGTTTTTATTTATAATATGTATGTATTTAAAATTATATATGTGTAGTGTATGAACTATCTGGTATCCATAACACATGGCTTGTAGCTTGCCATGGAACTAGATGGTGCCGTGTGTTTATGTCCCAACTTATTTATTTAATTATTTATTTTACATGAAGAAGAAGAAGATTTATTCGAATTTTTCAATTGTTTATTTACTTTGTGACTTACTAAGATGATCTCTATTTTATAAATGTTAGATAATAAGGCAATCACTTCAAAAAAACTTCATCAACTAAAATTATGTTTCATTTTCAAACAAAAAATACTTGTAAATAAATCATTGGAATTGCTTTCGGAGCAGACGAACATAAGTATCTTAAGCCTTAGATGAAATTTGTTATATTAATGTAAATATTCATTTTAACCCTGAATACACAAGATAGGCGTTGAAAAATATCTATTGTTCGTTAAATATAAGTAAATGAGCGGATTGATATTTTGAGCATTAAAAACAGAAATTATCAAAATCGAGTTCGCGCACTGTTAATTGCTGGCATCTATTTTCTTCGTATTGGAACACCTATGACTAGATCCCTTCGACTAAGACCTGTTTAGCTAAAAATATATTTTAAAAAAAATTATTGGTTGATGAATGATTTGATAACGTGACTGCACTAATAAAAAAAAATCTCTGGTCAATTGATGTTTAAATTTTTGATATGACAAAGGCAAGAAAGGACTATTTTATTCGCCGACTCATCGGCTAGAAAAGCCTATAACCACTAAGACCCAACAGAACCTCTGCATCTTAATGAGCCGTTGCAAAATTGCTTACGCACTCCACCATGATGCCTCGACGCAAGCCTGCTGAAGTAAACCACAACAACCAAGGTGTTTTCGATTACTGATTTGGGCCACCTCCTGATTGTGCCACTGTTGTTGGTGGCCAGTATGTCTTTTGGTTTTAGCCCCGGCTGAATTCCCGGACGCTAATAAGCCTCCATCCCTCCCCCCACCACGATAAGATTAACACATATAGGGGGAGGGGGGAGGCTGGGGGGAGCCCTAATTACATCTTGCCCTAAGTATTACAGATAAACTAGCCATTATACATACAAGGCAGAAGCGAACTATAAATAACAAGCCACGAACTTCAAAACAGAATACTGCACTATCGTTGGCGTATACATATCAGATCAGACGCAAAAGGATTTAAACGGATATAAAATATTACAATAAGCGAGCTAAAAGCTTGAACTAAACACGTAAATCTCTTTACGAAACAGAAAGATAACGCTGAGTTTGGAACTGTGAACATTTGCATATTGTACGGTCTTTCTGCTAGCGTTTGTTTGTCCATATATCTTAACATAATATAAGGAGGTAGTGTACGAGTATTAGTTCTATGCAGGTTCGGGCCAAAATAATTCTTATCTTAGGTGGAAATCTGTTAGACGTATTTTGATGGACTTTTATTTGTAGTTTATTTACTTGAAATATCAAAAACTAGTGAATCACCATCGCTTCACTCGGACTATATATTGGTATACACATATTAAATAAATATACATATATATATATATATATATATATATATATATATATATATATATATATATATATAGTAAGGCATTACTTGAGAAATGACTGATTCCCCATCCCATCTATCCCATGAAACTTTCATCTCCCTGTTAACCCCCCTAAAAGATGATATCCGGGATAAAAACTATCCTATGTCCTTTATAGAGTCTCAAACTATTTTCATACCAAATTTTTCTAAATCGGTTTAGCGTATTTTTAGTTTATCCATTACAAACAAAATAACATTTTTTTTCTTTTTACTACACATACTACATAGATACATAAAACAAAATATTATATATACAAAAAAAATATATACAAAATCTTTACGTTTGTCGAGCGACAAATATTGCGCTAGTTTCAATTTATATCGATATTTTAAAATATTTCGACCTTATTTTACAAGGATGGAAACAGACGTAAGTTTGTTAAAGCAACTACCGAGGTGACAATAATGATTAATGTCAAAGTAAATTAATCGAGCACCGAAACATTTTCAATTGATGTATGATGCGAAGTTAAATGATAAAGCTGACCTTATTTGGGAATTGCCTTTTTTATTCTTTATTATTTACATATATTTTATAATTTTATTTAAATTCCAGTACTGAAAAGAGATTAGGTTAATTTCATAAATAAAAATAGTTTTTAGTGGGATCTGTTTTATACCTTGTTATTTACATTTTTGTAACATTTTTCAAAAAGGAATAGACCTGTTAGATTTGTATCAAAATTAGATACTAGCAACACCATCTGTCAATTGTTTTTTAATCTATGTTTGTAATATGTGAAGTGTGTTCATAATCAAAAAAAAAAACTTGCTTGCTCGCTCTACTGTATTGAACACGGTTTTGATTTATGAGACCGTGGGATAAGACCTTGATTATTGTGGTCTTCTTCGGCAGGACTGCTGTCGGAGCGTCGTGGTTGCGTGCGTAAGCGATCCTGCGATGTCCCATTAAGATGGGAGAAGTTCCATTGAGTTTTAGTGGATATTAGTGGTTTTTCTAACCAATAAATTCCACATAACCACCACCAGGTAGTATACGTAAGAGTAATTTTAACGTTAAAAAAGAAGAAGAAAGAACTCTACCACGTATGTATGTATTCAACCCTTTTTAACATCCCACCGCTGGGCACTGGCTTACCTTCAATACGAGGTGGATCAGCCCATAATCAACCGGGTTGGCGGACTGCACATGTCTTTCGAAAACTTACTGGGTTCTCTCAAACATGTAGGTTTCTTCATGATATTTTCCTTCACCGAAAGACAAATGGTAATCCTGTTGAAAATGATTTGCATATAAAAATAACAGAGGTACGAGACCTGGTGAACCCGCTTTACTCGGTATGGGCGTTGCAGAGTTATTAGATTATTTTAATCTATTTATTGAAAATAGGAAATAAAAATCATGCATTTCATTGGACGCCTTTTAATGTCACTATTTTTCTACAAACCTTGTCACAAACGTAATTAAGAAAAGTTAATAAACAGTCTTAACAAAAACAGAAAAAATAAAAACGGATGTGTGTATATATTTGTGTATGTATATTTTTTACATTAGTAAGATTCCCACTCCCACTGGGTCCATACACTTACAAAATTCAGCTTGATGGTGTCACGTAGCTCGGATAAGGCACATTACACGATTGCACTTTATCTGCGGGTTAGGCTTTTTAACATCTATCCGAAATATCTAGAAATTGTTTTTCTATTTTAAAGAAACCAAGGAACTTTTAGCTCAATCAAGACTTCTTAGTCTACAATCGCCATATCTTTAATAGAATACTAAATAATTTATGTCACGTTAGTTAGAAAATTCATTCCCATATTGTTATTTTTTTAATAGCAATATCTTTTATGAAATCTCAAATTCTCTAAAAGTGCTTAAGTCTTATAAACAAAATATTGCTGATTAATATGTATGTTAGCCTAATACTTAATTTGTTTTGTTGTGGCTTATAATAATAAGTCTAACTGCATATTTAAATTTAATTTTTGTTCGCTTGTTTGTCTTTATGTATATATTATTGTGTTGTAAATTACGAGGGTGGATCAAATATAAACTGGACTTAAGTAAAAAATATACGCATGTATTATTGTAAAAAAGGTGATATGTGTATTTTATTACAATACCAAAACATAAATTACTCGTATCGACAAAAGTTTGTGTATCTCCGTATACTCAATAACCTCTGGAATGGTAAAACGAATTGTCGAAATTATCACTGATGGTAAGAATGTTTGGGGAGAGTGACTTAGAATCCATTTTTTTTTTAGTTCACACAGGAATTTTATGGGATTTATGATTTTATGGAACTTTTATGGCGGGTAGAGCATTTGGTGGAGAGCAAAATATTATGTAGAATACTTTTAATACGCTTATGTTAGCTCCACTTTTAAATAACTGATTTGGTAATACTTTCTTAGACTTACGCGAATATTTGACTTTTTAAAATGATCTTTTCGGATTTTTTCGCGGTTTTATTTTGATTTTTGGTTCCCGATGTTTCGAATGCTTTACAGAAATCATGGTCCAGGGAGATACTAAGGTTTTAGACATCTCAAAGGTCATTATATACTTGTTCGTTAATAACTGATTTGATGAAGGCAAGAGATAGATATTGAAACTCTTCAATAGTTATGTACTTATATAACCATTTAGATTCGTTTCGAGTTCCACATAATTGGTCAAAAGTGTTTTTATTCGAAATCACTAGATCCATTATGCTCGCGTACGTCCCTATATCTAATTGTGCCCTGTGTTATGTTTGTTTTTACCTTAACACACAGTACGATCTAGGTCCATGATAAGCTACGAGGTTTGTATTATGGATACCAGATATATATTATTATTATAATAATATATATATATATATATATATATATATATATATATATATATATATATATATATATATATAAGACGGAGGAGGATTTAGTTACCTTTTTCTGTTATGAAACCTTATTATTGTTTAAAGTCACTATGTTCTTTAATTTACTTTTAAGTGCTTTTGAATTTAGAGCAGAGATTTAGTCTCGAGCGGGGTCGAGACGCCATCACGACATTCTTTGCAGATACGTGGTGTAGTAAAGTCGGTTGATCATAGAGAGTTATGTTTGATATTGTAGTTGGAAGTCGATGATCGGTGACTGTGAACCCGCTAGCTCTAAATCATTAGAATTACCGTTTCAAGTTTATAACATTGTGACTTCCCTGATTAAATTGTGTATTGAGCACTGAATACTTTATTATTTGAGCCCTGATAACGCCCAAAAGATGAGTAACCAACAAAGATGATGTTCGTAGTATATGGATAACACGACATCAGAAGTGGTATGATACCCGAAGAACAGGGCAAAGATAGATGACAGCGGCCATTTGAAAATTTTGTTGCGAAAATTTTCTCAAACTGAAACGAAATGCGATGTCAAATGTTATTTAAAACGGACGCACAAAATGGCGATACATATGCGGGTTGTTTTACAGAAGATTTACTTTTTGATAATCATGAATCATGTTGATATGATATACTCGTATGCAAGATGCTCAAAAGATTAAAATAATCATAGATGTCTCAATTTAATTTTTATGAAATGACATGACGTCGACATAGATTTTTTGCTAGCTGGATTTGATTTTCTTGATATTATTATCGCAGAAATATTTTTGAACACAATATGTATAGAGAAAGTAAATGGAAAATTTGTTTATTTCAGGATGTTATATAAAGTTGATTTATTTAATCGATAAATTACGAGAATTATTTTTGAAATGTTTTTGTTCGATGCTTATAAGGACCTTCTTCTAGTTATGAAATAAAATATAAATCATGTCAGAATTTTCGAGTGTCAAAAATGTTTTATATTGTAATTGTTTGCTTTATATTTTCTTTATTTCAGGATTTCTAAAGTGAAAGTAATGAGTTGATATTTTTGTTTAAAGATTTGACTAACAGATTTAACAATTTATCGACGGAAAATAAACGGACGATATTTGCGAATTATATTGGGAAAATTACATAGTTCCTTTAACTTGCGTATTCATTTCGGTTATACATTTTTTATTTAGCAGTTGATACTAATTAAAAAAAATTCTAGCAGTCCATCAGGTAAAAGATGTTCCAAAAGAAATATGAGAAATAGTCAACTGTATTAATGGTGATACAGCGAAAAACTAATGTTTGTGTACACTCCGAAGACATTCTCATACGCACGCTGAGATAGAAATCTTTGATTATAATACCGATTTCATATGTCCTTATTTGGTCCGAAGATTAAACATAATTATATCGGGCCGATGGTAATAACAACTGTGGCACAATATTCAATAATATGAATTTTCAGGTGCTTCATTTCAAGTGTTCAAAATATGTATTTAGCGTAAAGAGGACGCCTTGCTTTAGCCAGTTTAGTTTGCGCTAAGCCAGATCACATCAGTCGTATACGATGCCCTAAAAGAAGACGGTATCCAGAGATGCTTGGGCTGTGCAAAAAATGGATATCTGTGGACTCTTTCATTTAATCTAATATTCAGAATATTATATGGTGAGACGTTTCCATTTTGTTTAGGTGTGTGAGGCAAGTGATTTCCGAATGTACCATTAAAGACGGTTGTGATCGTAGTTATTTCCAATAATACTAGCAGCTTAACATTAATGAACCTACGTAGCACAAGCTAGGGTGACTGAATTGACGAAGTTATGTAACATTGACAAGCCGAAGTAGCACGATGAGGCTGTATGATTCTGATATTGCTGTGCGACGATGGTGGAAGGTGGTATTTAGACAATGTGGTGCCTATTTGGCGTCGACGAGTCTTTGTAGCAAATGTAGCCTGAGTGGCGAGAGTTGCCTGTGTGGCAAAAGTAACCTATGTGGCACATGTAGCCTGAATGGCGAGATTTGTCTGTGTGGCATCGGTTGGGTTCTGTCGCATCGTTTGATTTGTTGGCATTGACTTAACTTGATTAACATATGAGACACTTACTTCTGTAACTTGTACTCAATGATACGTAAGTTGTGTGTATAGTCTTTAGGGTTTCAGTCAGTTTAAAAATTAAGTTTTGAGAAATTTGTCTTAAGGAAAACTAGTTAGGAAGAATGAATGAAGTATGATGTGATTCGCTCTTTATTGTTAACATATAAAGCTAAACATTTACCCAATACTTATTGTGTTAGGTATATTGGAATTTGAGGATGTCTGTTTGTACTAAGTACACTTTTGCAATGTAATATCTACTGCACCGATTATTATATCAGTGAGATTGGCCACTGTGGTCATATTTGGTCAGGATTGGCCGAACTATGTTTTCTAAAGATTTGCTTTTTTTCTGTCTACAGATGACGTTTATGCTAGACTTTCAAGATCACACGAGGGCGTGTGAACAGCAGGATGGCCGAGACGGAGGAGGATTTAGTTACCTTTTTCTGTTATGAAACCTTATTATTGTTTAAAGTCACTATGTTCTTTAATTTACTTTTAAGTGCTTTTGAATTTAGAGCAGAGATTTAGTCTCGAGCGGGGTCGAGACGCCATCACGACATTCTTTGCAGATACGTGGTGTAGTAAAGTCGGTTGATCATAGAGAGTTATGTTTGATATTGTAGTTGGAAGTCGATGATCGGTGACTGTGAACCCGCTAGCTCTAAATCATTAGAATTACCGTTTCAAGTTTATAACATTGTGACTTCCCTGATTAAATTGTGTATTGAGCACTGAATACTTTATTATTTGAGCCCTGATAACGCCCACAAGATGAGTAACCACCAAAGATGATGTTCGTAGTATATGGATAACACGACATATATATATATATATATATATATATATATATATATATATATATATGAAGTACAAACATTCGTGCTCATCATACAAATGAACCCGCGACCGCTGGCACAGCAAGTAGGGTCACTATAAACTGAGCCAAGCTTATCGTCAAAACTAAGTCGCTATTTAGTAAAATATACGCTGGCCACATTGTTCCAAAAAGCTTATTCTGTTCTAACTAGAATATTATCCTAAATCTGTTTATGTTATAGAAGTAAGATATAGCAACTTAAGACCCACCTTCATTCCGCTCAGATGCTACAGCATTCAGTAATTTACACTAAACTTTTGCACTAATATTCCCCAGATATGATACAATAATATATATTAAAGTATATTTTAATTATATATATCCATCTCGAACCTTGTAATGTGCTTGAAAAAAATTGAATCTATTACACCTTTGCTGCATAATCTGTATATTAAATAAAATTCTAACTGAGTCGAATCTGTACATTAAATATTTTTTGAAATAGTCATTATTATCGATACAGAGGCTGAATCTATTTTTTAGAATTTGAGTCTCTCTGTCTGTCTGTGACCGCATCACGAGAAAACCACCGGACAGATTTTAATGAAATTTGGTATGAAGATAACTGGTTATTCGGGTCAACATATAGGATACTTTTTACTGCGGGAAAATATTTCATCTCTGAGAAATCTATACTAAACCTTAAAACATAACTAGGGACGAAACCAAGCGGAGCGAGGGTGAGTCGTTAGTATAAGGATAAGCCAACTAGAACTCTTTGACATTTATAATACTTATTAATAATGCTACTCCAGATACGGAGTATGCTCTATCTGTATGGTTTTCATCTAAATCCCTTCAGCCGTTTTAGCGTGATAGAAAAGTTAACATACGCATAGATAATAATTTATTGCAAAATGTGAAGACTAATTGGAATAAGTATACGTGATTAATAGAGTTTAGACCCTATTTTAGAGGCAGTGGGAGCCCAGTAGTAATGCGCTGGCCTGGCAAACCGAGGGATGTGGGTTCAAATTTCAGGTCTCGGGTTGATATTTTCATGTGCGAATCATTTCCAACATGATTATCACTTGTCTTACAGGAAAGGAAAACATCGTGAGGAAACTGCATGTCTGAGCAAACATAGCAAGTTTTCGAAAGATTTGTGAAATTCGCCAATGTATACAAACCTTATTTTAGACTGTAAAGCCTAACACACTAACCTACACCTACTCATATACTTGCGTTCTAAAGGACCTCTACCACTTTGAGTCTATTGAAAATAATATTTTCAATATTTTCACCAATCAACATTAAGCTTATACTATATTCTTATCGATAATATAATATAATATATAATATAGGTATGCTCCTATAAGATTACTTTGGAACTAAATAACCCACATCAAATATTGTGTCTTCTCCATTTGAAAATAAAGTTCAATTTAGCTTAACGTATTTTGGGTAAAAAGTAAATGTAGTTTGTTAGATCCATCCAAAATGATATCTTGTAGGGAGTTTATGATCGCTTTCGCAAAGATATCGTCGAAGCTCGAAACGATGGTCTACTACCGCCCTGAATACTGATTTAGCAATTCTTCACCAAAAATATTAAATAGAATCACTGTTTTACTCTAACTTTATATCTATACAGATAAATTAAATTGAAGTGTCTGTTTGAAATGTCAAAGTAACAGCTTTTTACTAAATGCATATGGATGTATACACGGTACATATACCAAAACAACATTTTTTACAGTTTTTGTCTGTCTGTTTGTTCCGGCTAATCTCTAAAATGGTTGGACTGATTTTGACGAGACGTTCACTGGCAGTTGGCTGATGTAATAAGAAGTAACTTAGGCTACTTTTATTTTAGGAAAATTTTATCGTGGGACCCTTCCCACGATAAAAAATTAAAACTAATAAAAAATTTAATAATAGATGGTTATCCGGGTCAACATATAGAATACTTTTTACGGTGGGAAAATATCTCATCTCTGATAAATCTATACTAAACGTTAAAACATAACTAACGGTGAACCCGAGCGGAGCGAGGCTGAGTCGCTTGTTATTTATATAGCTTTAATAATTTAACTTTTACAATTAAAATTAATTCCATGTAATGTAACAGAAAATTGGATTGTAAATTTAATTTGTGGAATATTTATTTATATTCAACTGATTTATCTAAGTTTATTTATAACTAGCCTTTGCCCGTGGTCTTGCCCTTTATTCGCACAAATCTATTTTAATATCTGTACCTGAGAAACATAACACTGTAACCACGGTAATAATTTTTATTCATTACATTACCGTGCTGTAACGCCGTTTTTACGAGTTTGTGTTTTTAACAATATACCTACTATTGTATGCGTCATTTTCTATAATGACATAACACTCACTGATAGTAGCAAAACTATCTTTGACTATTAGACTAACTAGATAGTTAATTTTGCTACAAACAGTGAGTGTTATGCCATCATAGAAATTGGCACATATAGCTATTATATATTATAGCTAGCTGGGTATCTGGGTCAACATATAGGATACTATGTACTACGGGAAAATTTCTTATTTATATGTATAAGTATAATAACTGCCTCGGTGATGTAGTGGCAAGCATATACGGCTGCACACTCGGAAATCCCGGGTCGGGCCAAGTTTAGTTATTGAGTTTTTCTGTATAGTAAGTCTCAGTAACAGCCCGGAGTTGGGAAGCTGGCGGTGTTTCACCCCCGTGCCTCGGAGAGCACGTAAAGCCGTCGGTCCTGCGCCTTAACTCTCACCGGTCGTGTCGAGCAGTCGTCCCACCGGAGTATGAGAGTGACAGGAATAGAGAGTGCACTTGTGTCTGCGAGTACACTTGTGCACTATAATATCTCTTGCGCAGTTGGCTGGTTTCAATGAGATTGGCCGCCGTGGCCGGAATCAGTCAGGAGATCATTCAAGTATAATAAAATTGTAACTAAGCCGAATCTGTACATTAAATATTTTTTGGAAAATCTTATCGAAATAGACTTTATTATCGAAACAGAGGCCAAATCTATAGTTTTTTAGAATTTTTGTCTGTCTGTCTGTTACCGCATCACGGGAAACTCACTAGATAGATTTTGATGAAATTTGGTATGATGATAGCTGGTTATCCGGGTCAACATATAGAATACTTTTTACTGCGGGAAAATATATCATTTCTGAGATATCTGTACTAAACTTTAAAACGTACCCAGGGACGAACCCGAGCGGAGCGAGGGAAAATCGCTAGTTTTATAATAAAATTCTTCACAAAGGATAGTGAAAGCAGTGTACCTTTTTAGTTAAATCAATATTATGTCATATATGTAAAAGCATTCAAATTTTTACTTCTATGTAGCAATCAAGCAATTATTCTCACAATATATTATGTAATTCTCTCTTTGCCACCACACTAGAGGCTGTTCATAACGAAATTTATTGAGGCAACATTATAGTGATTATTCAGCGCTCTTATTGAATTAATATTAGCAAACTAACCTTGGTATGCAAATATTGGATAAAGGAACAATTGAGCTAATAATTAAACATTTAAATGTAATCCTGAAACGATTGAGCGGTTTTCGTTATGTATACTGTATTAATAAAATCATTTGGGAATTGTAGGGTATTACCGGTCAAGCCAGAGATAGCAGGTTCGAATTACGGATAAGGTAAATATTTGGAAAACTATAATGTGGGCGACTGAGCGTCGCTTGGCGTAGGTGCTAGTTCAGTAAGTCATCATCAATTGGCCACAATGCAAGTTCCACAAACATTTACGAGATGGCGCTATATGATATTGTCAGCGTGAGGTTAGATAGAAAAAGGCTCTAATAATTAGTCATAAAAAATGTTTTTTTCTAAAAAGATATCTATATATATAAACTTAAAAAACAATTTTATCTAAATATAAAATTTGGTCGAAATCATTAGAGCTGTTTTCGAGATCCACGGAATTTTATAATGTAATTTATTTTAATTAAGTAATGAAAGCTTTTCCTGATTTACTATATACTGCATACAAACTGCATATTCTCACCATGAAAATATTTTTTTATTCTACCAGTACATAGACTGTTTTTTTGCCAAACTATATATATACTCTTTATTGCACATAAAAAACATAAATTACAACTATTAAGAAAAAATTGAAGGCAAAGGTGGCCTTATCTCTAAAAGAGATCTCTCCCAGTCAACCTAGGAGGTGAGAATGATTGTCATTTAGCAGAGCAGAAAAGTGTAATATAGAAATAGAGTACAAAAAAACACAGTATATATAAAAATAACATACTACATGTAGTCAACTATCGTTACAACATCAACAGAAAAGTGGCATGTCATGAGTTTGACTTAGGTGGATCAGTTTGTAAAGGACCCTACCGGGTCGATTAAAGCTAGAAACTTGGAGCTTTACATAGTTTGTTACATAGTTACTACTTATACGTTAACTCAAGGGAATGAAAACTTTGATTAATTTAATTAATCCTTTGTCTTGTGGTAATATATTTTTGCCTAAATTAAAAAAAAAGGATATTTTGTCAGTCTACTTTCTATACTATACTAATAATATAAAGGTGAAAGTTTGTGAGTATGAATGTTTAATTTAGTCTTGAAACACATTTTTTTCAAATATCTTTTTATTATTCGATTAGTGACTCACCCTCGCTGTGCTCGGGTTCGTCCCTGCGTTTTAACGGTTAGTTATAGATTTCTCAGAGATGAGATATTTTCTCGCAGTAAAAAGTATCCTATATGTTGACTTGGATAATCATCTGTCATTGTACCAAATTTCATCAAAATTCCTCCAGTGGTATTTACGTGATGCAGCCACAGACAGACAAAAAATCTAAAAACTATAGATTCGGCCTCTGTATCGATAATAATGACTATTTCAATAAGAATTTTCAAAAAATATTTAATGTACAGATTCAACTCAGAATATAGAATTACAGCCCGTAACATCTTGAATAAAAATCATTGCATTTCATATTCAAAAACAGGCTTATCATGATACTTAATCCTCTATCCTACTAATATTATAAACGTGAAAATTTGTTAGGATGGATGTTTGTTGTTCTTTTACGCAAAACTAAAAGTATTTTGATAAAACTCTACAGTAATATAGTTTAATTTTTAAATATTTTTAAACTAATACGTGAAAACGCTAATATACAATATGTTAGATTTATATTTCCTACTTTAGTCAATTAACAAATCCTATATTATGTTGCTCTGTTGTATATTGTATAAGTTTTATCAGTCTATAGTTTCATCAACATCCGCTCTGAACTTTTTGCGTTAAAGAGTAACAAGAATCAACAAAAAGTAGGATAGTTTATAAGTTATATGGATATTTTATAAGTTATAAGGAAAAATGCGTAAATATATTTAAAAAAACATCCAAATTTTGAACTAAAAATCAAAATATATTCGCGAAAAAATCCAAAATAAAACTATCTGTTTAATTTAAAATGTCAAATATTTGCGTAAATCTGAGAAAGTATTATCTAAATTTTCATAACAAATGTAATATGAAAGTGAAATAGCTAGATTCTTAAGCATTTAATATATAAGTTAAGTAAATAATCACGATTTCTATTATTACATTTGAAATAACTAACCAGATGTCAATAGTTACGCGCGTAGCTTGCCCTCGTCCACGCGTGACCTCCCACCAAAGATCTTATTAAGTGTACCAAAACTTATTCCATAAAACTGTTTTATTCGGGACATAGCCAAGATATTTTGAGATATAGGCTTAGTTTAGACGTTAGTGCTCTCAAATACAATATATATTATTAAAATTTTAAAATTAAAAAAAAGTTAACGTAATAATATTAGTCCCGTTGAGTTTCTTTCGCCAGTTCTTCTCAGGTCTGAGGCTTGTTCTGCTAGTAGACTCATGACGCTGAGTAAAAAATTGTAATAATGTAATGCTGAATAAAATATTTTGAATTTTGTGGGACTGTATAGATGTTTGTTACTCTTTCACCAAAAACTACTGAATGAATTTTAATGAAACTTTACAATAATATAGCTCAGACATCAGAATAACACATAGGCTACTTTTATCTCGGAAAAATGTAAGGTTCCCGTTGGATAGATTTGTATTTGTTTCATAAAAAAATATTTTTAAATTTTAAAAAAGCTAAAAGATGTAGTAAAACCTCAAAAGCTCAGGTATCAAAAGTTTACTAAGCCTATATGTAAAACGAGTGACAGTTGAATATTTTACAAAGCAAATTACTTACAAACTAAAATGTACTACGATATCTACTAAAATCTCTTTGTAATTAAATTTCCTTATAGAATTGTACTTTGAAATTACAAAAGGCTGAAAGCTCTTGAAAACAAATAAAAGCTTTAATAAGGAAATTTTCATAATAAATGTAAAGTTTGTTTCATTTTAGTGTAAAACCATCCAAATTGCCCCTTTACCTCTATACTACCTTCACTAAGTATTGAAGATACATGAAGGGAGAATTAGTTTTCTGTGAGAACCTTTCGGCTGTTCGGAAGTCAATAATCAACCCCTGCTTTGTAGTTCACGCATTACCCGGAGATACGTTTGAGAGATTGTCGGATGAATGAAAAAATGTGCGTAGCACGTATATAATATATTTTCAGCAATCGGATATTGAAAGGGCAAGTGCGAGTCTGATTCGCACATGGAGGGTTCCGCAGCAGACAGAACAAAATTGTGGTATGAGCTTCTATCTTCGGTATCTATCAAAATATAACCATAAGAATTTTAGCATTTTTTAGCTTTTTGTATGGTAGTTGTATTGGGAAATAAATGCAAATACAATCGACTAATAACGAATACGATCATATTTAATGTTTATTAATTTTAAATCTAAGATTGAGATTAGATCTTAACATCTTTTTTTTTAATATAGAGTGTAAATAAAAATTAATACTTATATTTTTTCTTGTAAAAGAATATTTAATTTTAAAAAGTTATCTATGCAAACACATTGGAAAAGATTATTTTTAAAATGAAATATCCTATTTCATAATCACTTTTTTACAAAACAACTACTAATTATTTGAAAATAACTAGTTGCCTTATTGTTTTTCACTTTGTGGTGATATATGCATGCAAATATACATTTTTAGCAGTAAAAATAAGCTATTATATCAAAGATTTATTTTAATTGAGCATGAAAACAATATTAAATTTAATGTTACTGAACTAAGATGCTACAATTAGTTTCTAAAATATTATAACAGTAGATTTAGCCATAATTTTGTAATTAAAGATATATGCCATATTAGACAAAAAGGCAAGACTTCATAGAATCGCCAAATTATATTAGTATACTACTATATGTAGGAGCGATGTGTACGGGAAACCTCACCGACGGATCACGTACGCTGCCCGTTGATAAAACCGGTTTTTTCCGGTTCGAGCTGTTGACAATCTTAGGCTGAACGTGTCACGCTTATAAGAACTGTCAAACAAAATGTCTTACATAGAGACACTACTATTAGTGTCCTTAAAACGCGGTTGTGTGAAGCTTTGTCTCTGTAGAGATATTTACTTATCTATATTAATATTGAAACTCAAGGGAGCGAAGCAGTAATATAATATATAGTCTGTCTATTCCATACTACCCGTTCAAACGTACCTAGGGACGAATTCGAGCGAAGCGAGGGTGAGTCGCCAGTATGTATACTTGTATGTAGTGAATATTGATTTTACATCATAATTATTTCAAATTATATTTCAAACTAGTGACTCACCCTATAGCCCTAGCGATTTCTCAGAGAAGTGATATTTTCCCGCTGTAAAAAGTATCCTATATGTTTACCCAGTTATCATCATACGAAATTTCGTCAAAACATGTCCAGTGATTTTCTCCTGAAACGGTCACAGATAGACAGACAAACAAAAATTCTAAAAACAATAGATTCATCCTCTGTATCGGTCTTCGATCAACATGGTATTGGTGATCGAAGGTATCGGTAAAAATAACTATTTCAATAAGATTTTCCAAAAAATATTTAATGTCGTGTCTTAATGTCGACTCAGAATTTTGTTATATGTATAGAAGGCAAGAAAATTATAGTCTTACATTTCGCTGACTGCAAAAAGTTTAAAACCTCTCTCTAAATCATAGAAGAAATAAGTCTGAATATTGATTAAAGCTGAAAAATATCTTAAAATTATTACAATCAAATAAATAATTGGATGAAAAAAGTTATCCAATTCGTGAAAACTTTGAGAATTTTATTTTTAATTTAACTTGCGGATGATTGATGACACTTATTAATATGGACATCTGGTACAGTGGACATTAGACCAGATTTTTGATATTTTATTATTCTTATGCTTTACTTAGCCATAGGAATAGGTTTTTTTAAGATTAATTTTTAAATGAAAAGTTATATCAAAAATTATTGACTTACTTTCGCTTAGCTTGGATGCGTCTCCAAGTACGCAACGTTGCTACAATTTTATAGATCTTTTTAAAAGGAACAATTCCGTTATACATTGTTTTCATATAACTCTCTTGGTTTGCGCGGAGCACGCCAATAAAACTCCCAGATGACATAATTTTTCCTGACGTCTTCAACAGTCATCGTTATATTTCAGTCAATTTTAAAAAAAACTTAATGAATAGTACACGTAAATCTTTCTCATGACTGACTCTGTCTATTGGTGAAAACCGTATGAAAATCTGTTCAGTAGTTTTTAAATTAATCGCGCTTAGACAGACAGACGCGGTAATTGTAGTAATAAATATCTATTTCCGAAAAAATAGTAATTTATACCTATGCTATTCCATACTATATTCTATATCTGTGCCAAATTTCATCAAGATCTATTCAGCCGCTGTAGTGTGAAAAAGAGTAACAAACTTCCATCCATCGTCACAAACTTACACATTTATAATATTAAGTAGTGGAAGTATGGATTTAAACGGTTTTTAATAATGCAAATAAATGAATGTTTTATTTTATCAAACACCCTGAAGATATGATTTGTGGAAGTTTCTAATCGCGTTTCTGTAAAATAAGAGTTACACGTTTAATCGCTTTGGACCGTCTATGGAACGTGGCTAGAACAAACCAACCGTAAAAAATATACAAATAAATATTTAATACTTTAAAGCTTATTTGTATATTTTTATCAGTGCCATTAATAATTATTAGTGAGAATTTTATTTTGCAGATATTTTATAGTTTTAGTGTTTATTTGAAATATGTTATTTCAATAAAATCAATTTATGGTTCCCTAGTGGTTCCCGGGGGAGAAGCCAACTCCTACCGGGCGGGTCCCAGGTGGCGGATAGGGGAATGCCACCCGCTTAGGGCGGCGGGTGGTACCGGAGAAATCCGGCGTGGACCAAATGGTTTGGGTGGCGCCGCTCGTCTAGGCCTCGAGCCAAAGGCGTTGCGGCCACCGGTGGTGGGACCGCTTGGTCCCACAACCGGATGATGGGTGCCGGTTGCGGCATTGTGGTCGCAGGCCCGCATCCGGTGGAGGTGTAGGCCGCGGCGGGAGAGGAGTGCCAGTATTTCAGTGCGCCGTTCTCTCTAACTTCCGCGGCCTAGACGGACGCGGTGGGGCTGCAGGGGAAGAGGAGTGTCGGTGTTTCGTTGCCGCTCTCCCTGTCCTCTGCAGCCGATTGGAGGTGGTTCACTTCGGTGGGCGGAGATTGAGTTTAATGGGGCTGCTCCGGGTACCTCTCTGGCGTAGCAGAGTTGACTGTGGGGCAGCCCCATTGGTTTGGTGGTCTGCCTAGCGTTTAGGCAGACCTGCCGCCGGGGCGCCGTAGTAGTTATGCGCAAGCGATCCTGCGGCATCCCACTAAGGCGGGGGGAAGGGATGTCGGGTTTTAGTGGGTAGTACCGGCTCTTCTAGCCGGTGAGCCACACATCACCACCTGGGGGATCAGGTAGTATGCGTAAATGCATTTTCCGACGATAAAAAAAAACTCTAGTGGTTAAGCGCTGAGAAATCGAGTGAAGCGGGTTCATATCCCGGTCTCAGACCTGTGATATTTTCATAAGCGAATTATTTCCATCATGATTAAGGAGGAAACCTGCATGTCTGAGAGAACTTCGCAAGTTTTCGAAAGACATGTGAAGTCCACCAACCCGCACTTGGCCAGCGTGGTGGACTAGGGTCGATCCCCTTCGTATTGAAGGAAGGCCCGTGCCCAGCAATGGGACGTTTAAAAATGCTGAATACGTCACATCATAAAATCAGTTACAAAACACTACACAACTACTAATATATAATAAGGGACGATATATATAAGGAAATAAGATCTCTTTAATATGTGACTATTCTAAATTCTTTATATTAAATTTGAATTGTGGCGCTGTCAGACGGATGAGTGTCATAGTATAAACATTTTTAAATGTGAAATTGTAAAACATTAATAATTTTATTTGTAAAAAGGATTCGAAGAAACCTGGCAATAACTTTTAATGTCATTTTATAAGACTATAAGTCGGGATTTTTAGGAACCGGCAATAATTAAACTTTGTATTTCAGAGCAACACATAAGTTAATACAATAATAATACTATATATTCCTAATAATATTTTATTATTTATTCCTATTATTCTATATATATATATATCTTCTTATATTAAGAAGGCGGTTCGATGTATATTGATAATAAGTAGCCCACGTATTCAAGGAAAATATAGTTTTCTTTGTTAGTGTTTTTGCTTCTTCTTAAAGTTCAATGGCTTGATGGATTTGTGTAAGATTCCAAATGAAGATGGCGGATTAATTATGTAGGCTATTTCTTATTAATGTACCTACCCTCTAAGTGGAGGTGCGAAAAAAACTATCATAAATACAAATAAAAATATCTTCATAATAATAAGAGGTATGTTTGTTTAATAAGAAAACATAATCTGGGAATAGGGAATAACATTGTGAATCACAACGTTCCGCCTAACTAGAAAAGAAAATGTTCATTTATTATATTTTTCCAATAACACACTTTACTGCTTTTTGTACAATATACAAATATATAATTAACCAATTCAAAGCCAAACAATAAAATCTTTTTACTACAATGGCAACTTTTGGATGACTCCCAGAACTTTAATTAATTGTACAACATGCACAAATGAGTGGCCAAATACGTGCTTTTACAACCACAGAATATGTAAACGTAAATCACGAGCTTAAATATTAAGCTCTGTGCAGCTTTTGTGTGTTTTACTAATAACGTGTAACTTTTTAGTTTTATAAAGTTCAATCTCAAATACTACGAGTATATGTATATGGTATAGTTTTGCTACGCTATGCTAACTTATCTACTTTAGCTTGTCGAGTGCTAGTATGATAGCTGAATTATTTTGGGTTCAGTCTCTGGTTGAGTCAAAAATAGCCTCTGGGTTTTTCTATTAAGAAAAAAAATCTTAACGGTTCACTAAATACACGTAAATTTTATCCCTGATATTTAACCGTCCATGTCAATTTACCACCTCAGTCTCAGTATTCTTTAATACAATAAATATTTAAATAAATTAGTTAAACCTTTATACAAGACTACAATACTTTCTTAGATTTACGCGAATATTTGACATCGATACGTATAATAAAATTGTAATTTAGCCGAATCTGTACACTAAATATTTTTAGGAAAATCTTATTGAAATAGATATTATCATCAATACAGAGGCCGAATCTATAGTTTTTAGAATTTTTGTGTCTGTCTACCATACCATTACGAGAAAACCACTGGACAGATTTTAATGAAATTTGGTGCGATGATAGCTGCTTACCCGGGTCAATATATATGAACGTTTTACTGCGGGAAAATATCTCATCTCTGAAAAATCTATACTAAACGTTAAAATGTAGCTAGTAAATATATATAACTTTGAACGTTTGAATATCCCCTGAACACATAACTACAGTGAACACGCAATATCCATCACACACACTAAATTACCTTAAGCATAAATTCCAAAATATAAAACACCTTAACTTTTACGTTTAACTAAATAATAAGTAAAATCGATTAAGTTTGGCGGACTTTTAAAGTTTTAAGTTTTGGTCTTTCAATTCCCAACTAATCGCTGTGTCCCATTTCATTTGAACGGCAAAGCTAAGTGCTAATTCGCTATTGTGGAAGCGTGGTTTCGACAAGAACACTCCTTTCTCTTTTGTTTACCACTGCTTATATTAATGGAATCTTAATGGGAGAGATTGATGATCCTTAAAGAACGATCCAGAAGAAACTATAAATGATTCTTTTAAGCAACTTAGCGTCAAAAGTTAAATGTGAACGGTAAATAAAAACTTTTTAACAAAAAAATAAAAACCGACTTCAAACAAAAGCACTAAAAAGTGAAAAATAACTGATTGGTAGTTTTCATTTACTATACATACCTAATCAAATATTTTCGAAGTCGGTGTGCTTTGCTTTATATGGGCTGGCACCGATTTCGAAAATATTTGATTAAGTATGTATTTAATAGGTAGGCTTTAATTACTTAGCCAAAGCACACCGACTTCGAAAATATTTGATTAGGTATGTATAGTAAATGAAAACTACCAATCAGTTATTTTTCACTTTTTAGTGCTTTTGTTTGAAGTCGGTTTTTATTTTTTTGTTAAAAAGTTTTTATTTTTCCCTTTTTAGTGTAGACAGTAGTAGCAAAGTAAGGATTCTAACGTGTTAGGCTTGTCAAATCAAACAAAATAAGCCCAAACTCAAAGTATCTACTATTAGCCGTTGAAGAGTTCCACCTATCCACCTTCTGGCCTTGCCATCAGATCAGGTCAACAACACTGAACCACTGTACTATCAACGAAAATAGAAATACTTGCAAAGTTTCAAGTCAATATGACAATTAGAAGTAGGTTAAATTCATTATTAGTTGTTTTTCCACCCTTAGGGGTGGTATTTTTTTTTTTGAAATTTAAATGGGACCAATCTGGAAGTATACCCTTTCAAACAAAACAAAAATTGTCCAAATCGGTTAATAAATGACGGAGTTCTGAGGTAACAAACATAAAAAAAAAAAAAAAAAAAAAAAATACAGTCGAATTGAGAACCTCCTCCTTTTTGAAGTCGGTTGAAAAACTCGTCATGCTAACTAGTTGACCAGCAGACGTATTGTCTAAATTACAATTTTCTTTGTGGTCTTTGAATTCTTTCAAAATATTATACTGTAGAAAAAAGCACTTTTTCGACAATTTTCCAAAATTTCCGTTTTTCCCGTAATAACCTTATTCAATATATTGTGAGGAAATATACATGTCTGAAAGAATCTCACGTTACTTTTCAGTGTCCTATCAAATAATAAGCTTTTTCGGATATATACGTGACCAACAACTAAGATCTTTAAGCTGCCGAAAAATATTAATAGAAAAGAAAAAAGATACTCTGCACGGGGCTACGACGCAATATGTACTACTATAGATCATTTTATTATACAATGTACTAAAATAAGCGAATTCCCAAACCATCCGGGATTACAGAGACTACATTCGTTAATTAAGATTGCCAATTAGAGGCAGTTTGATTTTAGGTCTCCATACGGTTATGAAATCCTCGAGTAACAAGTACCACATAATAATGATTATTGATAAAGTTAAAAGTCAATTTATGAAGGATTTTCTTACCTTGCTATAGTTTAATATAACCTGATATTGTAAACTCTTTATAGTTCATCTCCACAAAAATACACCCTGAATGGAGAAGTACTCCCCAGTTCTTAGATCAAAAACATAGTCGTGGCTTTATTTCATTTTTTTTCAACGTTCGTAGACAAAGTCGTTTATACTAATATTATAAAGAGGAAATATTTATTTTTTTGTTTGTTTGCTTGTTTGTTCGTACCGAATACGCTCCGAAACTACTAAACCGATTTAGATGAAATATGGTAAGAATAGTTAGATAGTTTGCGACTCTGGGAAGGGCATAGGATAGTTTTTATCCCGGAAATTATCCTTCAAGAGGGTGAAAATGGAGATGAAAGTTTGTATGGCGAAGTAACTTAGGAATGAACCCGAGCGAAGCGAGGGTGAGTCGCTACTTTGTTTTACATCTTTGTTTTATATTAGTAGACTGATAAGTCCAGAAGTATAATAAAGTTTCACTAGCCTCCCATTAACGTCATTAAAAGTATCCTACATCCTTTGGTCTAAGATATAATCTCTTTGTGTGAAAGTTTCATTTAAGTCAGTACAACAATTTACGCATTATTAAATTAAAACATCTAAGCCTCCAAATATGTTTATCAACTTTTACATTTATATATTTTCTTCTCACTATTCACGGCACACTCTCTTTAATAACATTAGTGTTCGTCCAGTTCTCGAAATTCGACCGTAATCATAATTAAAACTTTTTTATTGATAACATTAAATCTTGACAATAGCTAGTAAACAAAAAAAAAGAAAATCGGATGTCAAACAAATAGATACTGAACTGTTTTGTCTTTGTCTAGTTATATTACAGATAGGATGAGGATATTATAATGTCTTGTTTAAATATGTTTTTTAAAATATATTAAGTTAAAAAATAATATTTATCTAAACTACTATTATAAATAGGAAAGATTTGTATTTTTGTATGTTTGTAACGTATAAACTCAAAAGCTATTGAACCGATTTAGATGAAATTTGGTAAGAAGATAGTTTGAGACCCTGAGATGGATTGGCTAAGTAATTAAGGCCTACCTATTAAATACATACCTAATCAAATATTTTCGAAATTGGTGCCAGCCCATACAAAGCAAAGCACACCGACTTCAAAAATATTTGATTAGGTATGTATAATAAATTAAAACGACCAATCAGTTATTTTTTACTTTTTAGTGCTTTTGTTTGAAGTCGGTTTTTATTTTTTTGTTAAAAAGTTTTTATTTCGGAAATCATCTCTTGAGGAGGTGAAAATGGGAATGAAAGTTTGTATGGGTAATCAAATTAGGGACGTAACCGAGCGAAGCGACGATGATTCGCTAGTTAAACTCAGATTATTAAGTAAATACTTTGTAGTTTTGCAGCTAAAAGTTTATAACTATGTAAGTACCGTTCTAAAATACCAATTTGACGTTACCAAAGAAACAAATGGTCAATATTATGAATATTTTACACGAAAATTCAGCATCAGACCTCTAGCATAATGATGTGACGATATTCGAAATATTTTAACATTCGTTCGTATCGTTAAAGAATCTAAACGGCTCAAATTATAAAGACGCCAATGAAATTCTATTTCATTGCTTCTTACTTGCCCTTCTAATGAACCGTATTCGAAGGAAGTTTGTAACAAAATTAATTTGCCAAGTCTCCTTACATTAAGCGTCACTTTGACAATGGCGAAGTTCAAAACAGCCACTCAGTGTTACTTTGTATACAGTATACACTCATTATTTGAATTAAAAAAAATGTCTTGTATATAATCTAATTAATCTCTTGTATAAAATTTGTTTGTTTGTCTGTTTGTTCGTTTATTTGTTTGACGTCGCCTTCTTTCACGTCGAAACAGAGTGATGTATTGGCGTGATTTTTTGTGTGGAGTTGGAGGGCTGTAGAGTGACATAGGCTACTTTTTATATTTTTGTTAGAGGTGAAAGTATTGTCAATTGCTGCAAACAAACATGGGTATGCATCCTGGGAGGCCCTATTAGGGCTTATGTTGGCCTCTAGGGATTTATTCTCCCGCTGTCTGATTTGGAGGCTTTAGGGGTAAGATCCTTAGATACCTTAAGGGACTTCCAGCTAAAAGACCTGCGATTTTCAGCAGTTATGGTTTCATAAACTGTGTCATATTTAAAGAAATAAAATGCATATAAAAAAATTACAAATAATAAATCTTTGCTTGCAGTTCGATTCTCACTAAGTATATTAATATTGGCCAAAATGTATGCTTGTATCAACTAAATATCGCTACAACGTAATGTTAGTTAAAAATAATTTTCTCATGTTATACTTTCTTAGATGACGCGAATATTTGACATTTAAAATTAAAGTATCTTTTCGGATAATTTCGCGGATTTATTTTGATTTTTGGTTTCCGACGTTTCGAATGCTTTACAGCAATCATGGTCACGGAAGAGACTAAATAATAATCGATTTTTACTAAGTAAATTAATATTGGCCAAAATATATGTTTGTGTCAACTGAATATCGCTACAAAAAAATGTTAGTTAAAAATAATGTTCTCAAGTGCCAATAATATTTGGGCTCTAAGCACCTTAAGCTAATGTATATTTTAAGTAGTTTATTTATATATAATTATTGCTCCACTCCTAAGTTTCACATAATTCCCTATTTTTCAATCCTAGAGGTTGTACTGCCTAAAACTACTTTGAACTAGAATTATCGTAAGGTAGGTATATAATCAAAAAGATATTTGTCTCATTTATTTACAAATACCCCTTTTTACCCCTCTCAGGGTTGAATTTTCAAAAATAAATTTTAACAGATGCCTACTCTGATTATATAGTGATAGGTTTATGCACACATTAACATCCCACAGTCTGCGTCAGAAGTTAAAAATAGATTGCGAAGGAAAATATGACCAAGGTCTTCGAGGAAAACACTATCCATTAAGAAAATAAATTATTCCCTAATTGTTTCATAATTTTGATACAACCAACTAAAACATGAAACATTAAACGTTCTTATATATACTTGTAATAGGATAATTTGTAAAAGTGGTGATGGACGACGTTGCTTTACGTCATGATAAACAAGTAACTGTTTAATGTAACATGAGACAAAGCTTCTTCTTTATAATAATAATAAAGTAAAATATTATACATATATACATTTACTCTCTTATTGTATGTACATTAAATCGTAATCTTGAATTTTTATACAGCAAAGAGGCTACTCTCTTCTGTCTGTATGTGCAGTTAATTATTATAAACACAATAAATTTTGATACGGTTTTCACGATTATTATTTTAGTTTAGTATCGATTTTTTAGAGATGAGATATTTTCCCGCAGTAAAAAGTATTCTATATGTTGACCCGGATAACCAGCTATCATCATACCAAATTTCATTCAAATCTGTACAGTGGTTTTCTTGTGATGCGTTCTCAGACAGACAGACCGACTGACAGGCAAAAATTCTAAACACTATAGATTTGGCCTCTGTACCGATAATAATGATTATTTCAATAAAATTTTCCAAAAAATATTTAATATACAGATTCGACTGTGTTAGAAGTTTACTATATGTGTAGATTATCTTATATATTATTATATACGCAAAAATGAATCCCTATTTCCCTTGGTCACGCCATCACGCGTGAACGGCTGAACCGATTTCACTAACTCTTTTTTTAGAATATTCCTTGAAGTACGAGGGTGGTTCTTACGGAGAGAAAAATAAAAAAAAATGCCAGAAAAAGTCTAAAAACAACATTTTTCTATACTCCCATACAAAAGATTCGTAATAATACTGAAAAGTCAATTTGAACTTTAATACCATACCATAAAGTTTAAGTGTTAGTGGAGAGGTTCCGGGAAGGCAAAACAATTGAGTGACGTTAGTATCGTATAAATATTAATGTCAATATTTGTCAATATTATTAACAAAAAAAATTAAAATTTATATGGCTAACGCTGCCTAATAACTATTTATATCAATTTAAAACGTACCTAGCGACGAACACGTGTCAGGCGAGGGTGAGCCGCTAGTATTATTATACAAAGTAAGTCCTCAACTATGAGCGAAATGTGGTCTCTAATAACTATAAATAGGAAAGCTCGCCAAGACATTTAAATGTTGGCTTAGCAATTACTTGTAAGCTGTTATAGCGGTAATGCGTTATTAAGTTATACTAGCGACTCAACCTCACTTCGCTCGGGTTCGTCCCTAGGTTGATTGCCCATACAAACTTTTATCCCCATTTCCCCCTTGATCAATGGTCTCCGGGATAAAGAGTATCTAAATCGGTACAGTAGATTCAGAGATTACCCCCTACACCGTTACAAACTCACAAACATTACCTCTTTATAATACTAGTATAGATGATGATGACGATGTTCTCCTGACCGATTCCGGCTTCGGCGGCCAATCTCATTGAGACTAGCCAACTGCGCAGGAGATATTATAGTGCACAAGTGTACGCGCAGACACAAGTGCACTCTCTATTCCTGTCACTCTCATACTCTGATGGGACGACCATTCGACACGACCAGTGAGAGTTAAGGTGCAGGACCGACGGATTTACGTGCTATCCGAGGCACGGGGTGAGACACCGCCAACTTCCCAACTCCGGGCTGTTACTGAGACTTACTATACAGAAAGACTCAATAACTAAACTTGGCCCGCCCGGGACTCGAACCCAGGACCTCCGAGTGTGCAGCCGTACATGCTAGCCACTACACCACCGAAGCAGTTATTACTTAGTATAGATATAGTGATATGATCAGATTACTATATTGTTAATGTTATGAATGTGTAGAAACGGATAGACGGATTTTGATGAAATTTTGTACATAGCTAGATTTATAACATGGAAAAGTAGCCCATTGTTAGACATCTAGGTACGTACACGAGTAAAACGAGGGTAGTTTTATTTTAACAGCAGTTTATTTTCTGAACATATTATGCTTGATCGTATATGACAGACAATCTTCCACATCACTACACTACGAGCAAGTTGCAATTTGAAAACGTTTATTTGCAGGAAATAAATATTTTTGATATTTATATTTACTTAGAAGACAGTAGCGTTCTAATCAAACTAAATAAAATATTTATAGCGATTTATTATATATCTTTCTCATGTTAAATATTTGTACTGACGAGACGGATGCGTCGAAAGAAAATATAACACAGTACTGAAATGTGCAAATAGACGATACACAAATAATAACATATAAACTTATTTTATTTGAAACTTTGACAAAAATTTTGGTATAACATAAATCGTTATTTAGAAAAATAATATTATTATAAGTTATAGTAAGTTATATGATGGTAAGCTACGAGGCTTGTGTTATGTATACCAGATAGTTGATACACTACATATATATAACTTTAAATACATACATAATATAAATATAAGTATATTTACAAATTATATATAGAGTAACAAACATACATGTAAAAACTTTTGCATTTAAAATAATAGTCCAATTTCTCAAAATTTGGCAATGCCAGATATACACACATATATAGTAACAAATCATCGTCTCAGTGCTTATTTGTCAAAACGACCAATTTACCGAAGTAGTGTTTAATACAGAATTATTGACTTTTAAATGTCAATTCCGTTGTTATGAAATATATATTTTTAACAAAACCTAAATGAAATTATATTATCTATATATTATGTAAGTATATAAATCTTAGAAATTAAGCTTTTCTTTAAATTGAAGAAAAAAGCTCTCTACTGTAAGTACAATAAGTACTCGTTTGAACAAATAAGCATTAAGCATTTGATGTCTTTATGAGATATAGAATCAAGTTCTAAAGTTTTACCAACATGGAAATTCAAATCTTAGATCAAAAGAGATCCATCAATATTTGACTTGTAGTAGAAGTATTTTTAAATTAAAATCAGACTTCAAAAACTGCTTACTATGATAATAAAATCAATTTTATTTGATTCAAATGGAACATTTTTGGTAATTAGATGTACTGATGTCAAAGTGTCTACACTGCGAATTATTTTCTTTGATCTTTCCATTTACGTGTATTACTATAATTAACTTCTGCGTGTGTTAAGACGTACGTATTTGTACATTTAGTTCGTTTTCAATTATTATTAGGCTATATCAGCTTGGTTATTATTTTTATCATATACCTATATATTATTATATAAAAATTAGGTCCGATTCGCATAATTTTCGGCTTTTATTTGATTGTAATAATTAGATTTTCTGACCATGATTGTTGTAGAACGCAATGTGCAGACTATGCCATAAGACAGAGGAAACTGCTATGCACATCCTCTGCTCGTGCGGTCCACTCATGCACCGCAGAAGTATCTATCTAGGGCAGCATATTATGCAACCAGAAGAGATACAGATGCTCCCCGCTCAAAAAATCTGGAAGTTCCTGGAGTCAACAGGACTAAGCGGAGAACTTTAATTCATTCCAAAGGCAGCTACAATGGACCATAACTGGTCGAAGTAGCTAGGGCCGACCTCGGCACCACACCCAAAAATAAATAAATAAATAATAAATGATTGTTGTAAAGCATTCGATACGTCGAAAACCAAAAATCAAAATAAATCTGCGAAAACATCTGAAAAGATAGTTTTAATTTCGCGTAAATCTAAGAAAGTATGGGGCAATAATCATATTGTTTTTAAGTTCTCAGGAATGAATTATTAAAATCTTGTATAGTATTTATTATATGATCTGTGTTAAAACAAATAAAAGAAATCTATGAAGACTTCTGGAGACCGATTTACTAATACCCATACAAACTGATATAATTGAAATAAATGTATATATTTTAGAATTGAGAACCAACAACGATTTAAGTATATATAAACTCTTTCCACTTCAAAATAATGTATGAGACCACACGTAACTTCTAAATTTTGATCAGGCATCTTCAGACAGTAACCGTTTTAATTTTCCCAAAGGTCGCTGCATAAAACGTCCTCTGTATTTAGTGAAATTGCTAAATTTACATACGAATAGCAGTAAAACCTTAGAAAGGGACCGAAGAGATACAAAACAAAATCGTAATTTTTGTCGCTCCTATCCCAAATGGATGTTCTTTATTAGAATTTTTATATATTTTATAACCTTGATAATGATGAAAAAGTTTTTTTTTACGTATTATATACAAGTTTACTTATTATGTGCTATAAGTTCAAGTTAAAACGACTGAACAGATTTAGATGAAATTTAGTATGCAGATAGATTATGGCCTGGAGTATTAATAGGTTAAGCAGTTAAGGTAAGGTAGTGCTAGCCCAGTGGTAAAGCGCTCGCTTGGGAAACCGGGTGGAACTGGTTCAAATCTAGGTTACTTCTGATATTTCCATGTGCGAATCATTTAATATGATTATCACTTGTCTTATGGTTAAGGAAAACATCGTGAGGCAACATGAACAAAGACTGTGCAGTCCGTCAACTCGCATTTGGCCAGCGTGGATTATGGCCTGATCACCCTCGTATTTAAGGTAGGCCCGTGCCCAGTAGTGGGACGTTAAAAACGGCTGAATTCATATAGGTTACCTAGCGACGCACATGAGCGAGAATAAGTCGCTACTAGACATATAAAGTGACTACCGTTAGATATTTCTAAACGAAGTAATGTATATTTTTATTTCATTATTATAATTTTCATGTAAATAACTATTTTAGTGAACATGGAAAATTACAGTCTTCTACAAGCCTCTGACTTATAACGCTTTTCGTAATAAAATTGGATTTATTGAGTTGATTACTATTGGAGTCCAGATAGGATTGAATCGTGTAAAAATACTTCATAATTATACTACATCTATACTATAAATATGATAAAGATGTAAAGTTTGAACGTTGACGGGGGGGGGTAATCTCTGGATCTACTGAACCGATTTAGATGAAATTTGGTAATAAGATAGTTTGAGACCCTGAGAAGAATATAGAATACTTTTTATCCCAGAAATCATGCCTTAAGGGGGTGAAAATGGGGATTAAAGTTTGTATTGGGAATCATTATCTATAATTATTATAAACGCAATTTTTTTGTATGTGTCACATAAACTTTCGTATTTTATTTATAATGTCCGAGGAGGATTAACATACACATTTGTTACTCCTTTACTGAAAAAATGCTGAACGGATTTAGATGAAATTCTGCAAACGAATAGGCTATGACCTGGAGTAACACACTTTTACAAGTTATAAGTTTTAAGAGCTTAAGGCAACTAAGTAATGACGCCAAATCTCTAATTATAAATACTTACTGTTATTTATATTTATATTCATACTAGTTGTCCTGTCCGCCCAGTGGTCCAAATTCGACCATAATTATTATTGAAAATTTAAGGAAAATATATTTAAGAATAGAATTTACCTATCCTATACAAATATAAAATAATTATAAATTTAAAATTAAAAAAAAAACCCTACGCAAATTAATTGTCATTAACGATTACACTGGCACGCGTGAAGCACTTAATCGAGTAATCATACGCCAAAATGACTTACATCATTTTGGAAAAGAGCTGATACTCTTACACTGCTGGACCGATATTAACCAAACATAGCTAAGAACCATCGCAAGGAAACTTGCTTTCAAAATCGGTCCATCCGTTTGAGAGCTACGATGCTGCAGACAGATATACACACAGAGATAGACAGACAGACATCAACGTCAAACTTATAACACCCCTATTTTTGCGTCGGGGGTTAAAAAATAACTGTTTCCAATTTTTCTTAAGCACTAAAGCTCGGAAAAAGCTACTAAATGAATAAAAAAAGAAAATCGGTTCACAAGCAGAGGAGAAAAAGGTACTGTACTGTTTTGGCTTTGTCTATTTATGTATAGATATACATAATTGGAAACGTTGAAGAATAATATACTAAGAAAGAATTACACACAATATTAAAATATAAAGCACAAAATGCGGTCTTATCGCTAATTAGCGATTTCTTCCGCAACCTTTCGTTTAGGAAATGTGGAAAAGTAAGATATAATTTTTATGATAGAATATGAGAATGTTAATTATACATGTGGGAGATAAAATGTTTTTTGTGAATTTTTTACATTTTCTTCGTATTTATGAAGAAATGTCATTTGACAGTTGTTATTGTTTGACAGTTGTCACTCCCACTACGACATTCGGCTATCGGCATATCTATACATACTCGTATAATACAATCGTAACTAAGCTGAATCTGTACATTAGATATTTTTTGGACAATCTTATTGAAATAGACTCTAATATCGATACAGAGGCCAAATCTATAGTTTTTAGAATTTTTGTCTGTCTGTCTCTCTGTTACCACTTCACGGCAAAACCACTGGAAGGATTTTGATGATATTTGGTGTAATGATAGCTGGTTCTCCGGGCCAACATATAGGATACTTTTTACTACCGGAAAATATATCATCTCTGAGAAATCTATATTAAACGTTAAAACGTAACTAGGGACGAACCCGAGCGGAGCGAGGGCGAGTTGCTAGTCTATAATAAAGTAACAATTATAATTACGAAATTATTATTTTTTGATATCTTAAAGTATAAAGTATTATTTGGAAGTACTTTCAATGTTTTTATTATTATAATAAAATGTATATTTTAAAAATGAATGCCTATTCTTTTTCTAACAATCTCCCACATATATATATTATAACTAACTGTTACTGCTTTTCGCATGTAAATAAAATATTTAGATTATATATATATATAAAAAAAAACAAATGAATAAAAAAGCGTAACATCTTTACTTTTTATTAGCGGGACATTCATATTTATGAAAATAAATAAAATATGGTGAAGAGTGTGTGCGATTTAAAAAAATTATAGCATAAGCAATCTATAGACGATCCCGCGTCGTTTGGTCAAAGTAACATACCGATACGTTCAATAGTTTTTACGCGATGACGTGACAAATGATAAATCGTTTTCATTATACACATATTTAGAAAGTATATTCTGCACTGTTTAAGGCTAAAATAGAAAATATTGGCAAATTCACTTAAAGAAATTTACGTTGTTAGAGCTTTTTGATAAAATCGAACTTATGATTTTAGGGCTGAACTGGGATTGGGACGTTTGAGTCGTATATTCATTATACTCACTACCGAATGAGAACTTTACTCGTATTATTCCTTTATTGCGATATAAAACGATAATTTTTCGTATGCCAGGTTTAAAGCTAATTAGCCTTGTTTTCCAACCTTCCATGAACGTGCACGCCAAGATATTTATGGTTTCAAAAGGAAAATAAAGAGAAAACAAAAGTATTACAGATTAATCATTTAACTGCTAACAATACAGGTGTAACTTTTATTTATCAACAACAGCGAGATCGATTATTTCTTGTTTGTCAGATTACGTACTTTTTACTTGAACAAAAAGAAATAAAGTATATTAAGTAATATACTACTTTTAATTAATAATAAATATATTTTGAACTGTAATTCTTAAGTACATGACAAAATTGCTCGGATGTCCATACAAATAATAAAAAAATACTCAGACCTTCTATATAAAAACTTTGTATTAAGTTATTAAGGTCTCTTTGGTATAGTATTTTAAAAAATCAAATGCCAAAAATTAATTTCTCCTCTTATTTTACTATGTATAGGCAGTGGTGGCCCAGTGGTAACGCGCTCGCTTGGGAAACGGAGGGAAGCGGGTTCAATTCCCGGGTTTCGCACATCATATATTTTCGTGTGTTAATCATTACCAACATGATTAACATTTGTTTTACAGTAAAGGAAAACGTCATGAGGAAACCTGCATGTCTGAGAGAACCTAATAGGATTCGAAAGACATGTGAAGTCTGCCAAACCGCACTTGGCCGGCGTGGTGGACTATAGCCTAAATCCCCTAGTATTGGAGGGAGATTCGTGTCCAGCAGTAGGACGTTAAAAAGGTAAAACGTATTTCTTGTAGTATTTAACAAATTTTATATGTAAAAGCTGAGGAAATTATACAAAATGTAGAGTAAAAGTAATTTTGTAGCCAAAATTATATGAACATCACATTTCCTCCTTTACGGTGAATGCAAAGTGGAATTTCAAGTACCGTCTTTGGATGTCGTTCTAAGATTTTCAGATACATTAGTATCTTTTAAGTAAATTCTGGCTTAATCTTTTTTTATAAGAATATTATATGCTTCAATCGAGAATCAAACCTATTGAATCACCTGGTTTATGTACATATGTACCATTGAATGTCTTAAACCAAAAGTAGACCTAATTGTAAAAAAGTAAATCTAATGTGTTACACAAAAGCATTAGAAAGATAATCTAGAAAAGTATTCTATTTTGAATTATAATAACACTAGCGACTTACTCTCGCTTTGCTCGGGTTCGCCTCTAGAATAACAAAAACAAATCTATCCCACGGGAACCGCACATTTTTCTAGGACAAAAAGTAGCCTGTTATTATTCTGATGTATGAACTATATTATCGTAAAGTTTCATCAAAACCCATTTAGTAATTTTTGTGTGAAAAGTAACAAACTTCTATACAGCCAGAACCAGTCGTCCATACTTCCTCACAAACTTTCGCATTTATAATATTAGTATAGATGTATACTACTAATATTTACCGAAGAGTTTGTTTCCTTATTATTTTAGTACCAGGTCTACCGGCTTCGCTCGCTAGCTTCGCTCGGAGTTTTTGGCCTATAACACAATTTTCTTTTTTTTAAAAAGCTAAAAACTTGAATAAATATAAAAATAACAAAAAAAAACAAAAGTAAAAACTTTGTATCCGACCGAGATTCGAACCTGTGATTGTCGATCTTGCGCCATGGCCGCTTGACCACGATGTTTATGCCAGAATGTGCGAAATTACCGACCATATTTTGTGTGGAATATTGCGAAAGATAACCGCATGAAAACTCAAGAACAGGCGTTTTCTTACATATAAGACTAATCTAGATCGATTTTTTGCCTCCTAAACCCCCTGTATACTAAATTTCATGAAAATCGTTGGAGCCGGTTCCGAGATTCAGATTATATATACAAGATTTGCTCGTTAAATATATTAGATAGATTATATATTTTAATACTTTTTAGCCACTTATTGCACAATTTCGCTATCTACCATAACCTTACTGTTTACGCGATCTACACTTGCTTAGCTCAAGCTTTAGGAACAAATAGCGCGTTTTGGTAAATATTTGCAATAAATTTAATAATAGATATGTTATTAAATTTATTGCAAATATTAAACGTATAGAAAGATGAAGACTTTGTTGAGCTTATATTTTTGAGCCTATTATTGTGGAAAGTTATAGAAAATTTATTATTACAACGCTTTAAACGCGCACGGACGAAAGTTAGTTTAAATGTTAATTAGATACCATATTTCTTATAAAATCTAAGATAAAGACACACTGACACAAAATCTTGTCCCACAAACACTAGATTTATGTTCACTTTTCATCACGCATGCGTGCGGTCTCTTGGTGGGGTTAGAAGTGTAGAGCTTTTCGTTGATGTCGAACGTACGTTTGAATACGCGAGTGTTGGCATGTCGTGTTTAAGTGAAGTGTTATTTTAAAGTGTAATGTGTCTGTATTGGAACTAAATTGGGTAAGTCTTTCTAATTATATTAATTTATATTTTTTGGTATTGTTCTTTTTAATTTTACATCATATAGAGCTTAAAGCCAAAGTTTTTGATAAGCTTTACATAAATTTGTAATCTAAGTTTTGTCCATGTGATGATTTTTCTATATATTTCAAATAGACTTATATTTTGTACTTATTACTTTATTAGAATTATTTATGTATAAAGTTAAATTTATAATAGCCTTTAAAACTTAAAAACATAAAAACTTTATAAATAATTAATTTCCATATTATGTTTATGACAAAAGTATAATAAAGTTAATGTAGAAAGTTTAAAGATAAGAAGCTTTGAACTTCAAATAATCTTGATTCTAATTAAAGGAATAAACTTTTTTAAGTTGCGAAGAATTTATGGAAGTTACATAATTATAAACTTGAAAAAAAAAACATTAAACTAATCTCTATCCATATATAAATGAAAGATTCAAATTTATTTTTATAATTAAATCTGGTTTTTCTTTGTAAAAACGGTGGGATCTAAAATGATTTATGAAGTTATAACAAGTTTCAAGGTGTTACACGTTGGGAATGTAATTTATCGCACGATTTTATACCTGATTAAACTATAAATTAAGCCATTTTCAACCGACTTCAAAAAGGAGGAGGTTCTCAATTCGACTGTATGTTTTTTTTTTTTTTTTTTTTTTTATGTTTGTTACCTCAGAACTCCGTCATTTATTAACCGATTTGGAAAATTTTTGTTTTGTTTGAAAGGGTATACTTCCAGATTGGTCCCATTTAAATTTCAAAAAAAAATACCACCCCTAAGGGTGGAAAAACAACTAATCATGAATTTAACCTACTTCTAATTGTCATATTGACTTGAAACTTTGCAAGTATTTCTATTTCCGTTGATAGTACAGTGGTTCGGTGTTGTTGACCTGATCTGATGGTAAGGCCAGAAGGTGGATAGGTGGAACTCTTCAACGGCTAATAGTAGATACTTTGAGTTTGGGCTTGTTTTGTTTGATTTGACAAGCCTAATACGTTAGAATTCTTACTTTGCTACTACTGTCTACACTAAAAAGGGAAAAATAAAAACTTTTTAACAAAAAAATAAAAACCGACTTCAAACAAAAGCACTAAAAAGTAAAAAATAACTGATTGGTAGTTTTCATTTACTATACATACCTAATCAAATATTTTCGAAGTCGGTGTGCTTTGGCTAAGTAATTAAAGCCTACCTATTAAATACATACCTAATCAAATATTTTCGAAATCGGTGCCAGCCCATACAAAGCAAAGCACACCGACTTCGAAAATATTTGATTAGGTATGTATAGTAAATGAAAACTACCAATCAGTTATTTTTTACTTTTTAGTGCTTTTGTTTGAAGTCGGTTTTTATTTTTTTGTTAAAAAGTTTTTATATCTTACTAAATCCATCTTCAATTTGTAATTTTGTGTTATATTAAAATATTTTAAGCATTTGCAACAATAAACTTTCAATAATATAGAAAAAAAAAGATAAAATGATCAAAACATAATATCTGTTAACATTTATACGTTTCATAGGTTCTAAAAAAATTCATAGAGCTTTACTATTTATCTTTTATTCATGCAATTGATCAAAAAGTATGATGGAAATACAATTTCATATAGTTTTATTTAAATAATATACAATAAGACATAATTTATAATATTTGATTTTTTTTTACAAATATGATATTTACAAAGATTAAAAAATATCAAATTATTTGTAAAATTTTGGAAATAATAGTTTTATGCAATATACATGCGTAAATCTGTATAAATATTATAAAAGTGAAAGTTTGTGAGTATGGATGTTTGTTACCCTTTCAGGCCAGGACGGCTGAACAGATCTAGATGAAATTTTGCACAGAGATATATTACAGTCTGGAATAATAAATAGGCTAATTTTTATCCCAAAAAATGTACATTTCCCGTAAGATAGGTTTGTTTTTGTTTTCCTAGTGGCGAACTCGAACAAAACAAGGGTGAGCCGCTCGTATAAAATACTTTCGTAACCTATAAAGAAATTAAAAAAAAACCACTTAAGGAGAGCTATAAAAATATTTTTAATGCTTTTCATTTATAATCGACATCAACGCGTTATAACGATAACAAAGTATGCTAAAAAAGATTCGAAATTAGATTTCTATTGAATTTTAATATCTTAATTTACCTACAATTATTGCTTCATTATATATGCGACATTTATATAACTTGAGCTTTGAGAAAAAACCGATCATCTTTTAGAAGCTTTTTTATAAAATTGATGCCATTACTAGTTTTTCAGCGGCTCTGCCCACATAAACTATTTATTTAAAATTCTTTCAATCCTAAAAGTTGAAGCGTAATGTTAGAGATAGCATATAACCTTTTTAAATTGAGTTATCAAATGCAAAAGGTTTTTAAATTTGACTCGTAGTTCTAGAAATTAGCGCGTTCAAATAAAAAACAAACAAATTTCAGCTTTATTACAGTACTAACATTACCCGCGGCTGCGTCCGCGTTAAAACTTCCGATCACTACCAATCTTCATAAAATCACCCAATGGGTTAATCTGAAGACTGCCTGAAAATTTCATCAAAATCGCTGCAGCCGGTTTGGTCCATAGGGAACATACATACGTACATCGATTTTTATATATAGATTGGTATAAATTGTGTTATATCAATATCTTATAATATCAGATATCAATATTACTTGATTATTCCTGACCTAACGTGTAAAGCGTTGTAAGAAGTCTGTCTTATCACGAATTACTATGTAAGAAAGAATTATTCAATTTGGGTTTATGTTCTTTTTATATGTAAAAGTTTCGCTTTTACGTTTTTATCGAATAGATTAAGCTTCAAGGGTAGTCCATAGGAGTTTTTAATAAAAACTGCATCGCTAAGGGTATAGTAGTTAAGCAATTTTGAAGTCGGTGTAACGTTCTAGTTAAAAAGTAACAATAACGAGAGAGGTACTAAAAATATTCTTCTGCTTTTACGACGTACATAAACACCTGCACCCTTTATTTTCAGTAAAGTACTTAGTGCTAGTACCTGTAATAAGGGCTTATACGCCATATAAGATTATAAAAGCAAAAGAAAATGCATATACAAATAAAATTAGTTTTTACAATTGATTTCAAACAAAACTATCTCTTGCCGTAATATTTTCTTAGATTTACGCGAATATTTGACATTTTAAATAAAACTATCTATCGGAATTACGAGTATTTCGCTGATTTATTTTGATTATTGACGACGGACGTTGCGAATGCATTAAAGCAATCATGGTCACGGGAGAAACTAAGGTTTTAGACGTCTTAAGGGCATTATAAAAACTATATAATGGCTGTCCCCCACGTGACCATGATTACTGTAAAGCATTTGAAACGAAGAGATAGTTTTATTTAAAATATCTCTTGCCGTTCAAAAGACGATGAAAAATTATAAGCTTGAAATTTATCGTGGAATTGTAGTAACTTTAAGAGCTTTGAAAGTTTCATTGCGATACAAAACTTATTGAATAGTGTGTAATTAGAGGTTTATTTAATAAAACGTTTTCATTCAGATAAAAGGTTATATTACAAGCTTTTACTATTAAGTTATTTTATTTTAGCTTTTCTAAATGTTTTTTCGTATACAATATAATACGAGTATAATAATGCTATTTTACCGATCGATCTCCTCTTTCTTATTGTTTCTTGCTGATTCATTGGCTAAAAAACCAATGCGCAATTGGCACGTATAAAAACCATTGGATAGAATTATATCAAATATTGACATCCATACTTTTGAAATAAAGACGGGCATCTAAAATCACAAATTGATACAAAAATAATAAGAAATTAAAATACCAATACTAAGTAAAGCAGTGGTAGCCCGGTAGTAATGGGCTTGTTTGGGAAACCGAGTGAAGCGGGTTCAAAGCCGGTCTTGCCTCTGATATATTCATGTGGGAATCATTTCCAACATGATTACCATTTGTCATAACGATGAAAGAAAATATCGTAAGAAAATTTGCATATCTGAGAGGACCTAGCAAGTTTTCAAATAACATGTGAAGTCCGCCAACACGCACTTGGCCAGCGTGGTGGTCTATGGCCTGATCCCCCTCGTAATGAAGAGAGATCGGGCCCATTTCAACATTAAAAAGAGCTGAATACAAGTAATTTTTAATTTTTCTGTATTTATTTAATTTTAGCGGTTTAACTACATTTAAAATAATATCGTAACTATACTACCTTAATATAATTATAAAACTATTCCTTTTTTAGAAATCGAACAATTCGATAATACATAATGATATATACATATTATATAATACATATAAAAAATTTGCTATGATTTTATATTTATTACGAATTTTTTTAGTAATCATAAGATTTTATTCAATAGTAGTTATGAATAATTAAACAAACAGTAAATACAAATACTGCCCTAAAACGAATGGAAATTAAGATCTAGTTTTCAAATAATCTCAGGACTCAAGCAAATCTGAAATGACATGATAAAATAGATTTAGTGAAAGATGTTAGTCTTACAGATCCAACAGCCATTTTATGAACAAACAATTCTACTGAATATATTCTTGTATAATAAATCCTCCGTTTAAGTTTTTATTGGATTTCTGTGTAAATAAGACGGCTTGATTTGTTGATTTATACATAAAAATATTACTATAGTATAAAAAATGTTTTAATGTATATGTAAATATTTTGCAATTCCAATAATATTGAATACATACGTATCGAACTATTGTAACCTGCTTTATTTTTGAAGTCGGTTAACAAAATTAAAATACTTTAATCAAATAAACTTTTACAAGTGCTTTTGAATTGTCAATTTTACATTTTAAATTTAATTTAAATGTTATTATGTAAGTCCGTGAGGAATCTATCACCGGCTTGAAAGGCAGTTCTGATGGGAACCGGTGAGAAACTTACCAGTTGCTCTTTTTAAATATAATATTAATTTACAACATTGCAATGCAATAATCATGTTCTTATCCTAAGTGAGTATCGACTAATAGTAATTCCACACATTTACAACTGCAAAGTATTCCGCAATAGAATAATATGCTTTGCTCAATAATATGTTTGGTTTTTGAGTACCTATACAAATTATATTAAATTTTATTATTTTTGACGTTTGGTTTAATTTGTAGTGACCCTTACTGCGCTAACGGTCGTGGGATCAAGGCCCGCTGGGGGCATTCATTTGTGTGACGAGCACGAATGTTTGTTCTCCAGTCATGGGTGTTTATATTTATAATATGTATGTATTTAAAGTCATATATGTGTAGTGTATCAACTATCTGGTATCCATAACACTGGCTTCGTAGCTTACCATCGAACTAGATGGTGTTTTGTGTTAATGTCCCAACATATTTATTTATGTGGTTTTTTTCTGTCTAAATTAATAGCATAGACTTAAGAGTCGTTTCCAGGTAAATTGACCAAAAAGCTCCAAAGATATATAAACATTCAAGCTTTCCTACGGTTTATTTTATACAAACAAGAGTCCTAACTCGTGCTTCTATAAAATAAATCTATCGAGACAAACCAAATATTACAACTAGCTTTTTTTAGACGACGACACGTTTAGCTCAGTTTCTAATGACCCTACTTGCTGTGCCGGCGATCGCGGGTTTGAATCCCGCTGGAGGCATTAATTTGTGTGATCAGCACGAATGTTTTACTCCAGTCATGGGTGTTTATATTTATTATATGTATGTATTTAAATTTATATTTGCTTAGAATTTACCTACCTATCAACTACCTGGTATCCATAACACAAGCCTCGTAGCTTACCATGGAACTAGATGGTGCTGTGTGTTAATGTACCAACATATTTATATTTATTTATTTTAGCTTCTATAAAAACTATGATCAAAAGAAATGTTTATATTCAGTTGTATTTTGTGTTTGTCACGTGATATCGATACAATTTCCTACAACTTAAGGTTCCCTGGAAGAGATGGCTCTTTTAGCGATAAGGTCGCCTCTTGCTCACTTTCCAATATTTATGTATTTTATTTTTCTTTGTTCTTTACTGGATGTACAAATAAAGGATATTATTATAATTATATATCGATTTTTATGATATTTTAATTATTCTTATTTTTTTTTACCGATTTCTTCTAATAGAAATGTTGATATCGGGTATTTTTATTGTATTCCAAACGATTTCGATACATATAATGTATAGATTTTTATGTTTTTTTAATGGAAAAATAATAATTTATTCAGGACTAGCATTGCCCGTGGTTCCGCCCGCGTTCAGATGACCAAAAACCAAATTCTTAGATTTTACATATTAGTATACTCTTACATTGCAGTTTTTGTATTTTTTCTTAAAAATGAGACATTTTCCCGTGGTAAAAAGTATTCTATATGTTGACCCAGATAACCAGCTATCACCATACCAAATTTCATCAAAATCCTCCAGTGGTTTTTCTGTAATGCGGTAACAGACAGACAGACAGACAGAAAATCTAAAAACTATAGATTCGGCGTCTTTATCGATAATAACGTCTATTTCAATAAGATTTTCCTAAAAATATTTAATGTACAGATTCGGCTTAGTTACAATTTTATTAGGTATATGTATAGACTACAATTAACTAATAATAAATATAGAGCTTATTGTAAAATGAATATATTGTAGAATAAATTAAGCAGTCCCACAGATTATCTTCTTCGAGAAAAGAAATAATTCTGATATTCACAATATTAGAGCAAGAATATTCCTGCTGCAAGCATATTGGATTTTAATTTAACTTGTGACTTTCATTTGTGGAGATATAAAATGCAGTGATTCAGATTATTTTTGTCAAAGATAGGGTATTGAGGTGCAGTGATTTTTTCTTATCAGTTATAAGTATGATTTTCTTTTAAATATGCAGGAATCAAACCTGTGTACGTATTCGTATTCAGCCCTTTTTAACGTCCCACTGCTTCCATGAGCTAGCACGGGCTTCCCTTCAATACGAGGGGGATCAGGACATAGTCCATCATGCTGGCCAAGTGCGGGTTGGCGGACTTCACATGTCACATGTCTTTCGAACAATTTGCTAGTTTCTCTCAGACATGCAAGTTTCTTCCCGGTATTTTACTTCACCGTAAGTCGTAAGACAAGTGGTAGTCATGTTGAATATAATTCGCACCTGAAAATATCAAAGTTGCAAGACCCGGGATTTGAACCTGCTTAACTCGGTCTCCCAAGCGAGCGCGTTAACACTGGGCAACTACAGCCTTCAAACCAAACTCTAATCTCTTGTATTAGGTACTAAAATATGAATGTAGACCAGAGTACAGTATTGATCAAATCAACTACATTAACGTCAATAACATTATAAAAAAATTGCTATACCTCGTATAGGTGTCATAGTTAATGTCTTCGATACATTCCAACTCAGGATTTTCTATTTTGAAATTTTTATAGCTGTAACTAATTTAATGAAATTTTAGTTTATTAAAGACCAAATTCTTTGATTTAATTTTATTTAGTATTTGAAATTTAAAGGAACGTAATGTTCAAAACAAGGCTGATGATAGTGAGCTATTAAGACAGACTTACGTTAATATAGTCTGACATTTAGAATATTACTGTTACTGATAACATAATCTCTTAGTAATCTCTATTAAATTACCAAACCTCCATTTCTACGAATTTCATCCGTATTGTATCATCCCATAGTAAATTAATTATGTATTTGTTAGTTATATAGATGTAAAAAATAATTTTTAACTTTTTATACCTTTTATATGTCACTTTCAAATTTATAAAGGTTCATGTCAGTCGGCAGTCCCAACTTTCATAATTGCTCGTCCAGCATCATATTACAGAAGCCTTGATTTAAAAAACTGCGAGCTTTTTGCTTATTTAACAAAAAATAAAAAGCTTTGTGCTCTCTTGTGGACTAATTAACTTAATAATGATAAACATAATAATCATATGTCGATATTTGAAAAATGCATATATTATAAGACAGTGATAGCCCAGTAGTAATGGGTTCAAATCCAGGATTCAAACCCACCTTTGATATTCTCAAATGCAAATCATGTTCAACATGATTACCACTTGTATTACAGTGAAGAAAAACGTCGTGAGGAAACCTGCATGTCTGATAGAACATAGCAAGTTTTTGAAAGACATATGAAATCCGCCAATCCGTTCATGGCCAGCGTGGTGGACTATGGCCTGATCCCCTCGTATTTAAGGGAGGTCCGTGCCCATCAGTGGGACATTAAAACTGAATGGATCCATAAGACAGTGGTAGCCAAACTATTGTATAAATTAGTACTAATATGTAGTAATGCATTCACCTTTACCTTTCAGTATACATACTAGTGTCATCATCTATACTAATATTATAAAGAGACAGAATTTGTTTGTTTGTTTGAACGCGCTAATCTCAGGAACTACTAATCCGATTTAAATTTTTTTATTGCATTAGATAGCCCATTTATTGAGGAAGGCTATAGGCTATATATCATAATATGCTACTACCCATCTCGTGCAGCTGTAATCATAAAAGTCAACAAATCGAGCAGACTTCCATACATAATTGTAAAACTGATTTTTATAATCAGACAAATTTAACGCGGGTGAAGCCGTGAGGTACAGCTAGTTTATTATAAAAATAAACAACGTCGTAAGAACAAGAACTATTATTACTAGTATCGATAAATAAAATCCAATATCCGATATGAGGATCACGAGGCAGTAACCACATGCCATTTAAAATGGACGTCACTGACAACTTATCACATTCCCCATTGAAAATACTGAATGTTCACGTATATAAATCGTGACTGTAGTATCAAAATATAGCTGAGCCCGAGCCAATCAACTAATGTATTATGTACACAACTAAATATATGCTGAGTTCAAACAGACTTACGTATTTTGCAAATCTGAAGGTTCTTAATAAAATATCCATACTTCAAAACTTAATATTATAAATGTGAAAGTATGTTTGTTTGTCTGTTTGTTTATTATTTCTTTTTTATTGAAATAGTGACGGATTGGCGTTATTTTTTGTGTGGAGATAGTTGAAGGGCTGGAGAGTGACATAGGCGACTTTACCGCGGTAATCATTCCCACGGGAAAATACGTTAAAATACAACCCCCAATAGCTCATTATGCCTTTGTATATATGTATGTATATAATATAGTATATCTATTCCATACTAGTAAGCAAAAGTGACTTGCTAGTCAAAATATAATTTTGATTTATTGCATTCTAATGTACTAGTTTTAGTTTTTTTTATTATAGTTTTATATATAAATAGCTCAGTTATCATAATAGGTTTGACATGTGACTTTGCCTGTCTTTTGTTCAAATATTTGTGTTTTTTTCACAAGCATTAAACCTTTTGAAATCCAGTTCTCAGTTTTGACCAAAAAAATGATTGTCATATTAACGCGGCCACCCCTTTTATGTCCTTTGGGGATGAATTTCATGAAATACGAGTATAACACTCCGAATAAAAATGTTGTCAAAACTTTTACCTTTTTAGCCACAGTGTGATCGGAAAAATTAGTCAGAAAGGATGTTACTTAATTTTTTTATATGTACTCACTCCGCTCGGGTTCGTCCCTAGATACGTTTTAATGTTTAGTATAGATTTCTCAGAGATGAGATATTTTCCCCGCAGTAAAAAGTATTCTTTTAAGCTATCATCATACCAAAATTCATCAAAAACTGTCCAGTAGTATTTAGTGTTGCGTTCCCAGACAGGCAGACACAGACAGATAGACAAAAATTCTAAGAACTTTAGATTCGGCTTCTTTATCGATAATAATGAATACAATTTTCCAAAAAAAATATTTAATGTACAGATTCGACTCAGAATTTTATAATATGTATAGATTTAAGATTATGGAATCAATTGTTCTTCTTTGTTATCGATGAGTTTGTATCTAAACAAGGTAACCATAGCAACACATCTGTTTTTAATCTGCTATTCATTCAGAAAGCCATCAAGTTTCTCATCGTCAGTAGAATTAATAATTCTATAAGTATTTTCTGAATTAATTTAAATAACACGAGAAATTCTAAGGAATTTAAACTTAATTATTGCCTTTGAGACAAGAGCTGGTTTGTACCCGTCTTAAGAATTATCGCGATTTAACGGTGGGATGCATCTGACATTCTCACCACCTTTCCGTTCTATATTAAATACTAGTATTTACCCAATGGTCGAAATTCAATAATTAATTATTATTGAAAGTAAGAAAAGCATATATGTATAGAATTTACCTAGGTATCTATATAAAAAAAAACATATTTTTTTATTGATAACACTTACGCTCGTCAATATCTATTAAACCAAAAAAAAAGGTTGACAAACAAAAAGAGGAGAAAAAGGAACTGAACTGTTTTGTCTTTGCCTATTTATATATAGATTTGTAATATTATAAGTTCTACAGATCGGAATGCTTGTGATGTTGTGTGCACGTTTGTTACGCAGCAACGCATAAACTGTTAATCAAACTTGCCAATAAGATAGACCACGTCCTGTATGCATATTATAGAAAAATAATATTTTGTTTATCACATTAATATGTTCTTTAAGCATAATAATTCAATTTATGTATTTTAAAAGCATTTTAGCACAAATGATTCAATACTTTTTAAAAATTGACGCTTTCCAAACAGTTGAAAAAATAGAACACTTAAAAAAAGAAAGAGAACTCTTTCACAAACCACGAACAATTATATATTATTTTAGACTAAAATAATATTATAAAAATGCCTGTGTTTTATTAAAATTAATAGATATATATTAATAACAAAATTAAAATTTCTGTAAATTATAACCTTGCCCTAGATAATTATAAAATTTTAGTCTTAAGAACGAGTAATGTCTACTTATAGTAATTAATTTCTGTACCGCTTCCAACCAGTCCTCTAATTCTTACCGCATTGCGTGTCGTCGCAATGCTTAAGACACTGCAATGGCGACGATTAATCACGCTCTTTTAATATATAACAAAATCTAATTATCATGTTTAAGTATTATGTATTTTAGTTTATTATAATATTATAGTATATTATAATATCATAGTATAGCCCAAGCAGTGGTAGCTCAGTGGTAACGCGCTCGCTTGGGAAACCGAGTGAAGTGGTTTCAAATCCTTCTCTGGTTTCGCATTTTCGATATTTTCATGTGTGAATGATTACCACTTGTCTTACAGCGAAGGACAATATGTTGAGGAAACCTGCATGTCTGAAAGAACTTAGCAAGTTTCAGAAAGATATGTGAAGTCCGCCAACCGCACTTGTCCAGCGTGGTAGACTATGGCTTGATCCTTCTATATTAAAGGGAGGCCCTTGCCCAGCAGCCCATTCATTCATTCCGCCATTTTTAATATCCCAATATTAAAAATGGCGGAATACATACAATATTATAGTATACTAGTGATTTACACTTGCTTTACTCAGGTGCGTCTCTAGTTGCCTAACAATAGCCTATGTGTTACTCTAGGTAATAGTCTAAAGAAAAAGATGGGATGATATTATGTTTTTAGTTATAATAAATAAATAAATATTCCATGGATTTTTCTGGACCGACATATTACATATAATCTATATTAATATTATAAATGTGAAAGTTTGTGAGTATGGATGTATGTTTGTTACTCTTTTACGCTAATACTACTGAATAGATTTTGATGAAACTTTACAATAATTTAGCTCATATATCAGAATAATACATAGACTATTTTTTATCCCGGAAAAATGTACGGTTCCTGAGGGATAGATTTGTTTTTGTTTTTCTAGAGGCGAACACGAGCGAATCGAGGGTGAGCCGCTAGTCATACATACATACATATTATGAAAAATTTACCTAATACGAGTATAATACAAATAAATCACTTACTGATTCTACCATTTGTATGCAGAGTATTCTCAAATTATTCGATAAGATAAAGAACGTAAGTAATTTACTTATGAAATTCTTTTGGCATAGATTTTAATATGAGACTAAAGCAGTGTCATGCCAAAACGTTTTATTTAATAGTCTATTATATCTTTAGTAAAAGTCGTCAGAGGGTTGGTTTTCTTTAGAAATTTTCGAATGCCTTAGGGACCATTTGATGCTATTTTTTGTGAAATACGATTTAATTTTCAAATTTCATGCTTAAATATTATATGAATATAAGTTATGAATATATCGATTTCTTTGCTAACTATACATAATATAATTATTTTATTTTACAAGCTTTTCCCATGGCTTTGCCTGCGTAGTTGAGTTACGTTAAATCAAAATAAGTCGCCTTAAAAAACTTAGGTTATCTAGTTCTTAACTGACTTATAAACTATGTATCTGCCTTTCAGCTTCATATTATTTTGTGTATAGTCAGTCAATGGATAAGTGATATTTTGCTTTTATGTAGTAACACAGATTATAATTTAAAAGCTATCTATGTTAAACTTAAAAAACTTTTAAAGTGTTTTAACCGTGTTATTTGAGTTTGTTATAGAGTCAAAGATCACAAACTTGTAATGCCTGTGAATAGCTCGTCTCCACAAAGTCAATAATTCTTTTTATGGATAATGTACACGGTTATACAACAGGATCCCAGAAAATGTTGAAAAAGCTTCTATCACCAAATTCAAAAGAATTGTTAAAGAACTTTTGTGTGCTAAAGGCTATTTATACATTTAATGATTTTATAGAAGATTGCACGCCTTGGAAATAAAGTGATCGCCCTCAGGCTACTTCATTTTTTTAGAAATATGTATTGTAATTTATAATTTAATTTTATAAACAAAAGACAATGAAATAATATTAGTCTCGCTGAGTTTCTTTCGCCAGTTCTTCTGAGGTCTGAGGCTTCTTTCCGAACTGGTAGTAGACTCACGACGTTCAGAAAAAAATTGTAATAATTTAATGCTGAATAAAACATTTTGAATTTGAATTTGAAGAATATGGAAGTTAGTTATTTATATTTTAATAAATTTTCACACTATATTTCAAAATAATGAAGCCAAATTAGTATAATCTTTCTATTACCGTTATATGTATGTCTCTTAAATTTTTATAAAGAAATTATAATTAGGTACTAAACAAAGATCAAAAAGCGGGGTCATATTTAATCTCAGTTTAATGTCTCCAGTCTCCATATAAAATGAACTCATTATATTGTTTACGAGTGTGGTACGGGTGGACAAAGCAAACAAACCTTTATGGTGTAGGGTTGTCAGACTTCAGGTATTCATTTAATATTTAGAGTTTTATTACTAGAGTTTATTTAGACGACACGTTTGGCTCAGTTTGTAGTGACCACTAGTTGCACTTGCTGTGCCCGCGGTTACGGGTTCGAGTCCCACTGGGGGCATTCATTTGTGAGATGAGCACGAATGTTTGTACTCCGGTCATGAGTGTTTATATTTATAGGTAATATGTATGTAGTGTATCAACTATCTGGTATCCATAACACAAGCCTCGTAGCTTACTATGGAACTAGATGGTGCTATGTGTTAATGTCCCAATATATTTGTTAATTTAAAAAAGAAAAAATCAAAAGTTTTTTTAAAATAAAGAAAGAAATTACATTTTTTTACGTTTTATTGCGACACGCTTTACGTTTGTGGAATTGTACCGCTCGCATAGATCATAGTATCATGTAAAATATATGTATGTTTATTCAACGACGTTAAGGCATATTAAGTTATATAAAAAATAATATAATTATATTTTTTTTAAACAAGTAATTCATATTGTAAAGTTTGTTTAGTGATGACACCCAAAATTTTGCCTTAGTGTAGGACTACGCTACAATGTAGCTGTCAGTTATATAGGAGATGTCCTAACAAATATGGAAAAAAAATATTTATCAAGGTTAGCTACTTGAAAAAACTTTTTATGAATATTAAAAAATAAAATAAAAAGGGAAATTTTTGGGAGTTGTGAGTTATAAATCTTGTATTTCTATATCAATTTTTGTACTATAACGAAATAAAATACTTTTATATTCTACATCCATATTACTACTAAAATATCACTGAATGCATATACATACATATATGTATGTACATTTGTGTATTGGTAAACCATAAACTGAATAAATTAATTTAAATTTATTCGGAGTTTAATGTCACGTACGAATAGGAATTGTAATATTTGACGTCCTCGCCCTTGGGACTACTGTGACCGTCCTATAAAAATAACGATTTACTTTGGGATTCAAACAAACATTTTAATTTATTTGTTTTTTAAAGTTTAATTGTTTACCTCTTTTTGTTGTATTTCAATGTTTTGTATTTTATTTATGAAATATAAATATATCTATGTTCTATTTGTATTCCTAAAAAGTATAAAAGTATTTAATTAACGATTTCTTAATTTAAATTACTTATTATAAAACGTTGAATTTTGAAACATTGAAGTATTAAAAATACTATTTGTTAATATGCTTTTTTTTTAAATGTTACGACCAAATAATGTGTCGCCAAAAATGCTATTCTTAATTCCGGTAGCAAAATAAGATCAACATATAATTTAAAAAAATATAATTATTGAAATAATTTTTGCCAGCCGGGAATCAAACCTGCTATTCTAGTAAATATCCTTTAATAATACTCCAACTGCTTTATGACTTAATAGGGACGTAATCTGGCTTTGCTAGAATGCTTCCTTAGATGCTTTTTCATTTATATTCTGTAGAAGTGTATCGCCACCTTTTGATTTTTTTTATTATTAACAGAAGCCTATGTACGTCTTCAGGTAAAATACCTGTCAAAAATTTTATTAAAATCCATCCAACCATTTCAGCGTAAAGTCGAAACAAATATACACATGCACATATAAACTTTTATCTGTACTGAAAGAACTGATAAAGTTTGCATTGATTCTAAAAAATATATTATTTATACACAGGTTATCAAAAGCATTATAACCATACTAATTTTATAAATATGTTTGTTTCTTTATTCGCTTGTTTGTCCTTCTTTCATGTCCAAACGGAGTGACGGATTGGCGTGATTTTTTTTGTGGAGATAGACGGCTGGAATATGATAAAGGCTTTTAGATTTTTTACCGCGGGAGATTATCTCATTCCCACGGGAAAACACGTATATATAATATATAGTCTACTAACCATGAAAACGTACCTAGTATATAATAATTATGTACTATACCTATATAATAATTTTAATAATTATCTACGGATTTTTGTAACCAATTAACATGATTTAAAGTTCTAATGTCACGTTTTCAAATTATAAATCGGCAACCCTACTCTCTCGGGATTACGACCACTGTCCTACGAGTATTATCTTTGTCACGAATTTATCAACAATTATAATTCACTTTGGGACGGTAACAATTTATTTATTTCATGCTCAGTTTTCAGTAAAATGTCGTGATTAGTAACTTTTTTGACTAAGTAACGTTATTCAGTCAACGTTTTTGTTTAATTTGACAAACTAATATTCGCCCAGTGTTTGAAATTCAACCATAATCGTTATTAAAATTTGAGGAAATATATATGAATAGAATTTACCTAATGATAAAACTTAATTTCGTCTATAGCTCATAAACATAAAAAAAACAAATTGGTTCACAAAGTGAGGAGAAAAAGGTACAGAACTGTTTTCTCCCTGCGTAATTATATATATGTCGCAGCTAACTATTTTAATTAGTCATTCGATTAACAGCCTAGTCTCTTAATTAAACGGCGCCGTTCAACTAGCCGCCTGAATGATATCCAGTGTTAGCATTTAATGACTGGACTGATAGATGCTTAGGCCGTTCATAGAACAGGGTAACCATGCGACGAAAATATATGAAATATTTAAACTTTGAGAATTCTTTATTTACATATCTAAAGTAATTAAATGATTAATTTATTGCATGGCTTACTCAGCGTAGGTTAGGTTAGAACTGAGACCACAATGCCAAAAATGGTTGGGACTTTTAGAAAAAAAAAATCTTTAGAAGAACCCATTTATTAAATGAAAAATTTATAAATGAAATTAATGTAAATGACTAGGCTAGGTAAGTAGTTAAATATTATCGATCCAAGTTATTTGCCTAGTTGTTTGATTATTGGCTGGATATCATTCAGGCGGCTAGTTAAACGGCACTGTTTAGTTAAGAGACTAGGCTGTTAATGGAACGGCTAATTAAGCTAGTTGGCTGCGACATATAGATAAATATTTTAATGATATAGCTCAAGGATAGCCTATCTGCCTATAATTAGTAACAACGTGTTATTATAATTAACTAATTTTCCATATCCTACAAACAAATTTTACTATAATTAAAGTAGATTAATTTTGAATAATGTGTTAAGTTATTGAGTAATGTGATTATATTTTGTTCCAAATTTTAGGCTAGAAGGCATTTTCCCAAATTGTGTTATCCGTATAATATTATAATTGTGAAAGTAAGGAGGCCTGTCAGTGTTAGGAGGCCTGTGTTGTTACCATTTTACACCAAAGCTGAATAGTTTAAATAAAATCTTTTCGGATTATTTCGCAGATATATTTTGATTTTTGATTCTCGACGTTTCGAATGCTTTATAGAAATCATGGTCACGGGAGAGACTAAGGTTTTAAACGTCTCAAAGGCATTATATAGGTACTTGTTACAGAAAGTGCCTACCTACAATTTTACATATAATCAGAAACGATAGTTTTATTTAAAATGCCAAATATACGCGTAAATCTAAGAAAGTATTAAAGCTGGACATTCATTTCATTCATTTCATTCATTCATTTTTGTCCCGTTTATCATACAAACGAAGCCACTGGCAAAAATAGTCTTTTAATAAAATTATTTATACATAAATTTTGTAACTTACGAGAATAAATATGCCCTTTCAATATTGGGTTATCTTATTTTGACGCTTGAAAAACAAGAGGTTGATGATAAATTATTGAACAAGAAGTCTTAGAACAATTCCATCATTAGAACGGTTGTATTGTAATTAATATACTATTGTCATGCATTTCATACCATTGAGTAATTTGAACTTAATCCAATATCAGAAACTGAATAATCTGTTCAGACGAATATCTACAGTATTACAGCGCTTTGTTTGTGTATTAATGGACTAATTTTTTTGTACATTGTTGGAAATTCTTACCTGTTTAAAACAGTGGTAGCCCAGTGGCAATGTGCTTGACTGGGGAAGTAAGTGAAGCAGGATCTAATTCCGAGTCTTTTACCTCTAAATTCAAATGCGAATATTTTTTTAATATTATTACCACTCGCTTTAACGGTGGAGGAAAATGTCTTGAAGAAACAGGTATATCTAAGACTATCTATCTCGTTTTTAAAAGACATGTTAAGTGCGTCAACTCGCACTTGGCTAGCGTAGACTATGACCTGATCCAAACAGCTTTTGAGTCGATTGAGTCGTTGATTTATTTATATAAGTTTAATACACAGATAGAATGTGAGGTAGAGTAATATATAAGTTTGAGCAAAAAGCGAAAGTATGAAAAAGCGAGGGTAAGTCACCATCTATACATATAATAAAACTGTGGAGGTCAAATGTCTGTACATAAAAAAAACTGCTGAAAACCGAGTCAGGGGGATATAAGAAGAGAAATAGAACAAATCCAGATATTTTTCAATTTTTTTGTTTCTCTGTTTGACTGCTTGTAGGGGCTAATCTCCGAAACAAAATGAAAATTAAATTAAATGAAATATTGCATGTTATTATATCTGTCGAAAATGTTACACTTTACCAAAAAAACAATATTGAAAGGTGAATTTGTAATATAATCATTTATTGTAACCTGATATTTTCTATCAGACAGTATTGGTTTATTGAATATTTTTGTGTAAAAGGTATGACTTACATTATTTAGGTTTTCACCCTTTCATCTAATATGTTTACAAGAAATATTTGTATCATATTATATTATAATAAGTTAAATAATTTGTTTCTCTTTTGAAATTTTAGTCTATTTTCGTAATATCGTTTTGTTTTTTCCAAAAAATTTTTGTAGTTCTAAAGCATTCATTGCGTCGCAACAAGTTTAAATAAAGAGTATCTAGGGACCCAATCAATTGCAAGAAAGTTTTATAAAATATTACTCCATCAGTTATTCACAGTTTAAATTTCATAAATCATACATTATTATTGTGTTATATAAAATTTGTATGATGCTACTAGCCTAGTGGCTAATATTATGTACTTCCGCAGATAGGTGGGACCTGAATTCGAGTCAAGTTCGGGCCAGGTTTAATTATTGAGTTTTTCCTTTAAGGAATGCTCAGTATCAGCCCAGAGTGTGAAAGTTAGTGGTGTTACATCCCGTGCCTCGTAGAGCATGTAAAATCGTCGGTCCTGCGCCTTAACTCTCACCGGTCGTGTCTCGTGTCGTCCCACCGGAGTATGCGAGTGACAGGAATAGAGAGTGCACGTTGTGTGTGCGTGTACACGCGCTGCACTATAATATCTCCTGCAGGTTAGAGTTAGAGTCTCCGTGAGAGTAGCCGCCGTGCTTGAAATCGGTCAGGAGGGCGATATCGTGTTGTATGCTGTATATGTCTATGTGTAAGTATGGAGAAAACATACATATTTGTATGAGTACCGTCTTCACGCTGTAATGGTTAAATGAATTTAAATAATATGCTAACTAGATATATTTCGATTTTGTTGTAGTTTAGCACATGAGGTTCTTTTTATCGAGATACTAGACACTACTATGCTAACTTTTTTTATACTATTCTGAATTACTTTTTGTCTACGTCCCACCTGATGATAAGTGATAACGCAGTCGTAGATGGTAAGTCGCACTAATTCAGTAGCCAACTTGCGAGCAAATCTGGAAGAAAAAGTAGTATAATCTAAAAAAAAAGGCCAAACGCAGTGGTAATTTTATTAAAATTGTGATTTTTTTATTATTTACATATTAGAGAAGATTTTGATAATTACATATTAGAAGTCGTTATTTTAGCAGTAAATGCTGGCAGAATTTTTACCTCTCATCAAAAAATATTTATCAGTTAGCATAAAACTGAACTTATATAGCAATATACCTATGTATGAAGCTTAATAACACAGAGCCAAAAATTCGTCTGGAATATTAAAATTTCACTTTTTTTTAATAACTTTTTCAATTATTTCCGGCAAAGGCATTTTTGTTTGGTCTATTTTTATTGGCAAGTATTACATTTTCTATTATATAATAAAAACTCCTGTACTAAATAAATTTTTGACTAAAAAACAACATTTCAACAATCCGTAGTACATCAAAAACAATATACACATTTCAACAATCATAGTTCATCAAGCGAAAAAATCTTTTTAAATTCCCTGTTTCTTAAGATGTATGCAGAAATTATGCCTACTGGCATTTATTCTCTTTGACTAGAAAACGATACTGACGGACGGTAATGTAAAAGTACGTTTCTACTAACCAAGTTTTAAAATAAGACGTACTAAATTCTTTTAGAAAATGATTCGCACATGAAAATATGCGAATCATTTTTTAAAAGAATTTAGTGCATGACTCAGAATTTGAACTCACTTCACTTAGCTTCCCAAACGATCGCGTTGTTGCTGCGCCACCACTGCCTGATGCTATTACAATATGGCGTAATTAATATCCATAAGCTTACGTGAAATTATATTAAAACTTCTATTTTTAAATATATTTGTAGAGTAAATAAACACTACGAACCAATGTATATGTAATCAGCCTGTAAAGGAAAACTAACATCCATTTTCGCTTTACATACGAAGAGAGAAAACCTTCGTAAGCCGTTCTTTGTAGTCACGTAAATGCCATGATAGTGGCTAGCAATGTCTGCAAATCCGAAGGTCCCAGGTTATAGTCCCGGGTCGGTTCAAGTAAGGTTACTGAGTTTTTCTGTCAAGAAATTGGCAGTAACAACCTAGAGTTAGATAGTTGGTCCTGCGCCTGATCTCGACGTCTCACAGGACGTGTCGAACTGTCATCCTACTAGAGTATGAGTGTCAGGAATAGAGAGTGCACGTTGTGTCTGCGCGTACTCGCGCTGCAATATAATATCTCCTGCATAACTAGCTAGTTTGAGTGAGATTACGCGCCATGCCTAAAATCGGTCAGAAAAACATTATGTTTGAAGGCATTTCGCCACCTAGTGATTAGTAGACTCATGCCCCATTTCACCAACATCACTTAAGCTACCACCTACGTATGGGATCCCTAGCTTAAAAGTTCTCCTAAATTAGCCCCTAAATTCAATTTCTTTTTACCATCGTCAGAGCCCGTATTTCTAGTACCTATATTTAGGTGACATTTTAACATTTAGGTGACCCCTAACTGTCGGTGAAACAGAAACTGTCCCCTAACAGCCCCCTAAACATGCTTAGGGGATCCCTTAAACTTAGGTGACGTTGGTGAAATCGGCCATAAGATACACCAATTACTGTATTACACCAAGTGGGAATCAAACTTATGACTTCCAAATTGATATATTCGTATGCAAAGTGTGCTAATTTTCATCCCCTATTTTCATTCCCCTGATAAAAATTTACCCCAGATAATATAGTAGCTAACAAAATTATGCAGGGTGAACGAACGCATACCATATTTTACCGTATCTGAATATTTTATCGGTAACTGAAAATACGTTTCAGAACTATAACATTTTTGCAGTTAACAGAACAATTTACAATGAATTTGATCTTCATACCATTATTTATACTGAAAAAAAAAACTTTAATATAAAAATTTCATCGCAATCCAGTTCTATACTTATAATGTATTTTTTTGTTTCTGTGTATATTTACATACAAAATCTCTTAAATATAGATGGGAAATAACTGAAATTGTTTAACTCTTTTCTTAATTTTTGTCTGAACAAAATTATATTTTATAACAAAAATTCAAAAATTCTTTGGTTAAATTAAAATTTGTGCTAAAATACGTAGTTGGAGATAAAGAGATATAGGCCTTAGCTTAAAAATCTAGATCAATAATATATATGAATTAGGCCTAGAAAAACTAAAATTTAATATACAGCTTATTCATTTTGTCTTTACAAGTACATTTGAATCGTCAGTTTTAATTTAACTTTAAGTAGGTCATTGTTGCCATTCGAGAAGTAGGTATCGCTCGGAATGCATTTTCTGCTGAGAGCTGACGAAACTCTTACAAACTGCCTTTTTGTGTACCTTAATTAAGAATTATTTACGAAAAATATATGAAAAAATGTATACGCTAAGGTTTTATATAGCGTTTTTTCTTTAGTAAAATCTTTTAAACTTTTAAACTCAATTTAGAAATATTTGTCTGTCTGTTTGGGAATGAAACTTGGTATGGTGATAGCTGGTTATCGGGTCAATATATAAGATACTTTTTACCGCGGGAAAATATCTCATCTCTAATAAATCTATACTGAACGTTAAATTAGTCAATTGCAAGTTTCTAAAAGGTATGGGTAAATCTAGTTTTCGCCCAGTAGTCGAAATTCGAACATATTAATTATTATTTATTATTTTTAATAGCTCTATTTTTTCCTTTTATCAATAAAATCTAAAGGCTAAAGCTTGTACTAAATAAAAAAAACATTTGACAAACAGAGGAGAAAAAGGTACTGAACTGTTTTGTCTTTCCCTTTACTTAATACCTATATAAATATCTTGTGTGCTTGTGGTCGCAATCTTCCGAAACGGCTCGACCGATTTTAATGATTTTTTCTTGTATATTTGGTAGGTATGAGAATAGGTCGTAAAGTATTTTTCACCCTCCTACCCCCACATCCCATTTTTTAACCGCGATTTTAGTATATTTGTATGAACATTAACATACCTATGAACCCGACTGAAGCGAGAGTGAGTCGTTGTATAACATAAAGCCAAAGAGTTTTTTTTTGTAGCTTGAACGCGGGCGTAGCCGTGGGTTCTGCTAGTTTATATATACTCGTAGTACTATCTATCCGAGTAGAATTTAGTATGATATTTGACTTCAATACTTTATATATAAAACGTTTTAAGACAAGTGTTTTTGTATAAAATTTCGAACACATTCACTGTATGAATTGTTTGAAAGTTTTATCACTCAGCATTGCAAGTAAGCATTTCGTTTGAGAAGAATCCTAGTCCAAGTTTAGAGTGAATGATAAATGGTCTTATGCGATTGCAGATTTGATATATATATATTATTTTCATGTTAAAACACAAAATGTTTAATATTTTATATTTTGACCGAGTTATAAAGGTACCTACTTTTTTTCGGTGTTTTTTTATTAGTAAGTGATACAATATAATATGTGATTCAATACACATTAAAAATATGTAAATTACATTTAAAGTGATTAAGAATGGGCTCAACCTACATTTATAGTTAAAAAGTAATAACACTATATTGACATTTTAAATAAAACCATGTTTTCAAAATTTTCCATTTTTCTTCTATTTCCAATTAAAATTAATATTATCTTAATACTTTCTTAGATTTACGCGAATATTTGATATTTTAAATAATATTATCTTATCAAGATTTTTGTGTTATAATTTTATAACGATTAAAGATTAAAATATGATATAAAATAAGCTCTGCATCTTTAGGGACTTTCAAGTGACGAGTAAAGAAACTCTTATATGTAATTTTCAACCGACTTCAAAAAGGAGGAGGTTCTCATTTCGACTGTATTTTTTTTTTGTTTTTTTTTTATGTTTGTTACCTCAGAACTTCGTCATTTATTAACCGATTTGGACAATTTTTGTTTTGTTTGAAAGGGTATACTTCCAGATTGGTCCCATTTAAATTTAAAAAAAAATACCACCCCCAAGGGTGGAAAAATAGCTAATAATAAATTTAACCTACTTCTAATTGTCATATTGACTTGAAACTTTGCAAGTGTTTCTATTTCCATTGATAGTACAGTGGTTCGGTATTGTTGACCTGATCTGATGGCAAGGCCAGAAGGTGGATAGGTGGAACTCTTCAACGACTTATAGTAGATACTTTGAGTTTGGGCTTATTTTGTTTGGTTTGACAAGCCTAACACTTTATATTCTTACTTTGCTACTACTGTCTACACTAAAAGGGGAAAAATAAAAACTTTTTAACAAAAAAATAAAAACCGACTTCAAACAAAGCACTAAAAAGTAAAAAATAACTGATTGGTAGTTTTCATTTACTATACATACCTAATCAAATATTTTCGAAGTCGGTGTGCTTTGCTTTGTAGAGGCTGGCACCGATTTCGAAAATATTTGATTAGGTATGTATTTAATAGGTAGGCTTTAATTACTTAGCCAAAGCACACCGACTTCGAAAATATTTGATTAGATATGTATAGTAAATGAAAACTACCAATCAGTTATTTTTTACTTTTTAGTGCTTTGTTTGAAGTCGGTTTTTATTTTTTTGTTAAAAAGTTTTTATCTTATACTTAATATAAGATTCAATCACGTTTGCTTGCTTTAATTCTTGGAAGGTATTTTCAACTTCATGTAAAGTGTAAACAAAAATATGTCAAACTCCGCAAAACTCTTTTATTGTTGCAAAACAATCGTTTGGACTGTTTTCGTACTGAATATATTTTTGAAATCTATATATATAAAATTGTAAATTAAAAAGTTTGTGTGTTTGCAACCGTTAATTTGAGGAGGGAATTTTTATAATATTGTGGTAGGTTTAATTAGGGAATAATGATGATTCCCAATTTGCTACGGAGATAGCGTTCCGCTATAGGTTTTAGTGAGTGAGAGTCTCACAGTCCTCTGTCCGTTCACTACCAGCTAGGCCAGGATGAGTGTCTTCACGACATCAAAACAATGTTTAATTTGGGAATTTGGCATTCCGGATCCACACGCTGGCTATTATAAATTCAAACATGCGGAGAAGCCATTTAGCTTAGCTTGTGCAGGTTTGAAAGCACTGGTGGCCGTTCCGATTGTGTTGGTTTTTTTATACAAATCAAAGGAAATTTGCGGCAAGTGCTTGTGATGCATCCACATGTATTTATAGAGATTTGAAGTTAGTGTCAAATAGCAAGCAGTGGAACCGGCATAACAAACATTTTTATTACAATAAGTCGTACTCATAATGCTCTTTTGTCAATAGTCTTGTCTTCTGCAATTTAGTTTAATTTTAAAGCTTAATTCCCGTGACATACGGCCAATCATTATAATCATTTTATTCCCGCTAAATTTCTTTGGGTATCTCTAATCTGGACTAAATCTTTTTTTTAGATTTGGTGATAGATAGCCTTCACTAAAAACGTTCACTAAAAATTGTAATCATTTTATGCGGTGTTTTTTTTTCAATTTGAAATTGAACTGTATTAAAATTTTTGTAAGCTTTCTAACTTTTTCAAATATTTTACACTTTCAATAAAGATATATATATATATATATATATATATATATATATATATATATATATATATATATTTGTAAAAAATATAAAAGAAGTCCGTTAAAAAAATGATTAATAGGTAAATATTTGCGAGGTATTAGTTCGTGTATTGAAATAATTTACATCTCATAGGCCGATGGCCGAAGGATGACCTTTGTAGGATCTTCTACTTAGAAACTATGTTATTGTACTATTTAAGACTAGTATATTCATTTGATAATAATGTTATAGTACGAGTATATTACGCAATAGAAAACCTTAACTAGTCTTAGCTATTTTAGCCATAAGGAAAACTTTCACTTGAAATTTGTTAACTATTCCGCGAACTCACTTGGAGGGACGCATAGTTTGACAGTATTATATTTAACTAGTGATTTACCCTTGTTTTGCCTTGGTCCTTTTCTATTTTTTATAATATTAAGTACAGGTACAATTTTATTTTATTCACCGACTCTTGTTAGCAGAACTTCTCTCCGAGCAGATGGTAAATTTCACACGAACTTACATACAGACATTTAATTTTTTTAAATATAAAATTGACGATTCAATAGTGCTTGTAAAAGTCTTTTTTAATAAAGTAGACCATTTTTGATTTGATTTCGGCATTTTTTGATAACTAACAGTACCCTGTTATAGTACTATATTTGTGTACTACATTTCAATCAAATCTAATCTGTACACTATCTCTATACAAATAAATAAAATTGAAGTGCCTCTTTGTAATGTCCAAATAACAGCTTTTTACTAAATTCATATGAAAGTATACGGTACCTAAGTAGGCTAGGTAGGTAAAGGAAAAAAAATCCGTCTGTGTAGATACATAAACAGACAAATGTCTGTTTGTTCTAGCCAATCTCCGAAACGACTGGGCGGATAGTTATAAGGGTATTTTTTTTAGTAAAGGAATTAGGGATCCGTACAAAAAGTTAAAACTCATAAAATTGTAAACAAAATCGCACCTACAGACGCACCAGAGCGAAGCGAAGGTAAGCCGCTTGTAAATAAATAAATTACTGTACATAAATACATAGTCGTATATTGTGCGGTGACAACTTTGACACCTAAAGCCAACAAACGTTTGACTGGCTTTTACGTAATTTCATGCACTGATGGCTTAAAATAAACAAACAAGCTCGTAATCTATACATATAATAAAATTGTAACTAAGCCGAATCTGTACATTCAATATTTTTTGGAAAACCCTGGGAAATTTTTTTTACCCTGGGAAAATATCTTATTTTTGAGAAAAAATACAAAAAAATAATTATTTGGTTTTTGGTCATCTTAACGCGGGCGCAGCCGTGGGCAATGCTAGTACGAGTATAAATTCTTATAATAAAATAACAGAATTCTTTCTGCTACTCGCCAGTCAAAGTGTAGCCATTATTGTAATTGAGTGAAAACATTTTCTAAGTAAACCACTGGCTAGTTCCTTTGAACAAAGTTGCGCGAACTCCTTACCTATAAAATAATTATGTTAATTTCCATTAATTTTAAACTACAGAGAACAAGGAGTGCTTTTAAAAAGCGTGGAAAACTCTTTTTTGTTTATGTAACTCTTATCATTGCTGAGTAAGTTAGTTTATTTAAGCTAATGTTGACCCATTACATTATAATATATGTGCACGCAGTTTACGACTAATGTGTATCCGCGGCATCACAGCTAATGCAGGACTTTAAATTTTCAATAGCATTTAGACCTTTAACTCGACTATTTAAAATCGGCCGTTGTCTAAAATTCTTAGCTGATGTCTTCTTATAAACTATCTCCCTGCAAAGTTTCATCTTCATAGGTCAAGTAGTATGAAATATCGTGTTTAGTCAATAAGCCCTTTGGTTTTTTGCACATAAATAAAATCAAGAAGATGTCTTTGAGATATTGATATCAATTATAAAATTCTTGTTATGAAACAAAATTCGATTTATGGTAAGCTATATAATTAACCTGTCCACGACCGCGGAGCCACAGGTGGCTCGGTTATCAATTAACTTCTTAGAAATTAACCGCGAGGTGTTAAAAAGAAACTAGGAAGGAATGATGTTTATACTAGACTCATTAATATCAGGAAGGTATCGTTTAGTGTGTAGTACTGGCTTCTCTAACAGCTGGTATGCGTAAATGCATTTTCCAACTTTAAAAAGTAATGATATAGGCTCCCTAATACATTATAATGTTTCACATAAATAATAAACTTAAAAAATATTCAATATAAAATTTTAGATACATCTACTCAAGAAGTGAGTGGAATCATGCTCGCCTATCTAACCCACAGTAGAAAATCTGATAATAAATGTTGATTACAATTTAAAATATAACAACATTTTTGTTCTCTTAATCTTTATAATGGGCTGTCAAGGTCAAGACGAGTCCCTCTTAACATTTTGCTAATGTGTTATATAAAGTGAACTGAAAAATTTATACGCACAAATACGCTGTATAGACTTTTAAGCTTTCTCTAAGGTAATTCGGCAGTTTTCATTCATGTTGCCTTTTTCCACAAATTTCTTTTGTCTATTTATTTACTTTGGCCCCTTGAGACGATATATTTTATATTTTAATACTTACTAAATACCTATTTGGACTAAATGAATTTTTCATTAAAAAATACATCACAAGAAATTAAAAAATCTTTATGATATCAGTAAATATAGGCAGCCCAGGGGTAATGCACTCGCTTGGGAATCCGAGTGAAGCTAGTTCTAATCTTGGGTCTCGTACCTCTGATATTTTGTAGACATGTAAAGACCGTCAACCCGCACTTGGCCAGCGTGATGGACTATGGTTTGATGGGACGGGTGTATTGAAGAGCGGCCCAGCAGTGGGACGTTATAAAGAGCTGAATACAAAATAAAATCACTAATCCTTTTATTTACATTAAACGAGTGTCACTGCAAAACTTTCAAGTCAGTTTCAGAAATAACAAATATTTTACAAGTACAGAATTGTTATCGACATCTTACAGTTCAAAACTTGCGATGCAGTTTGGAATTTCAAATAGAAACTTTTATTTACTTATTATTATATAAACCAATAGTTACAGATAGTTTAGGTGAATAGTTATTTTAACTAATAAACAAATTTCTATTTACTTTAGTAAAATTTGGCTTAACCTTTTATATGGGGCGGTATTTATCTACCAGTAAAACTGCCTGTTTTCAGCCCTTTTTAACGTCCCACTGCTACTCACGAGCCTCCTTTCAATACAAGGAGGATGAGGCCATAGTCCACTGCGATGACCAAGTGTGGGTTAGCGGAGCTCACATGTCTTTCGAAAACTTGTTAGGTTCTCTCAGACTTGCAGGTTTCCTTACTATGTTTTCCTTCACCGTAAGTCAAGTGGTAATCAATAATCATGCTGGAAATAAATGGCACATGAAAATATCAGAGGTGCGGAACCCGGGGTTTGAACCCGCTTCACTCGGTTTTACTCTCGGCTCCAAAAGACTACCACTGTCTTATTATGTAAAACTGCCTAAAGATATGTAACTAGACATTCATCTAACAAAGAAGCTAAATATTTGTGGTAGCTACTATATTTTATTTCGAAGCTACGGTTAGGTAGTGATGACTAATGATTAAAATAAATTAGGATTTTTAAATAAATCTATCTTTTCGAATTATTTCACGGATTTATTTGAATTAAATGGTTTTCGACGTTTCGAATGCTTTACAGAAATCATGGCCATGGAGTTAGGATAATTTTTTTCTCATTTTAAGAGCTGAGTCATTTGGATATGTTGCTCTGGTAGGCTTAACAAATATTCTTATACACTAGATGCATTAATTATAATATTATTATCTAGTTTTGTATACTTAAATTGTATTTGCTTACACATAGCTTTGGCTGAATCTAAAGTAGGACTTGCAAGATATGTGTATGTATAAGATAAGTGTTTGTAATATTAAAATAGCAGGGCTTTAGTAAACGCATATGAAATTATATACTGTAGTCGGTACTTATAAGAAAAATACAATTTTTAAATTTTTGTCTGTCTGACCGTCTGTCTGTTTATTCCGGCTAATATCCGAAGCAGCTTTACTGATTTTGACGGGAATTTTACTGGAAGATAACTGATGTTAAGGACTAACTTATTATTATTAATTATTCCAATCCTTTCGTTCCTAGGGACGCACAGCAAAGCAAAACGAGGGTAAATTGCTAGTTTATTACGTATTCGTGTTCGTCACGAGCACATTCCATTAAAACGTGGTTCACATACTCTATGGTTCCCACAATTGAATAGACTTATATTAGTAAAATCCTTTAAAATTTTTAGCACTTCTATTTACCTAGATTGAAATTCTATGTCAGGTAATATTTGCTAGATAAATTTAAAGACAAATTATATATCAATAAGAAGTTGGCAATCGTACACCTTCGAGGCTCAAAGTGATTCTAAGGTCCTAAACCCACAGGACAGAAATTCGATCGGAAAGATTAATTCTTCTTTTCTTATTATATGTACCCCTAAACCTATTTGAAGTTAAAGTATTAATTCTTCTTCAAATTTTTATTCTAATTTAAATAACTCATAATGTGAAAAAAAATTTGTTCAATTTATATTGCTCCACAAAAATTTATAATAGATCTTACCTTTTGAAATGATTTACGCTTAGAAGATATTTGATTTTTAATTTGAATAGACGTTAATTTCCGAGAATGTACTAAAAATAATATTTAATATTTTTCCAATCTTAAAAGATTTTTATTTATTTTAATGTAGCTTTTATAGAGCAATAACATTATTTTTTACTTATTATTACATTATTTTTTTACTTATTATTATTATTACATTAACTGATTTTTGTTACCGAAGCCAATCTCACTGGGCTTCGCGAGACATACGTAATATACTCGTATACTATGCTTTCCTAAAGGAAAAACTAAGTAACTATTTATACCTCAACCTGAGAAAAGAACTCAGGACTGATTGATGTGTAGCCGTATATACTAGCCACTAGATCATATTAGGCTAATTAAATAAAATTTTTGCTCAAAGGGCTAACAGGCAAGAAATCGATAAGGGCTGTAGTAATAATAAATTAGGGTGCTACCTTCACTTTTGCTAACATTCGCAATATTAAATATATGAGTTTTATAGCTTGAGAAATGTTAGCTTACATCGCTTATATCATTACAATTCATTGGACTTAAACACCCTAATCCTAGTTAACTTTGTATGAGACTGCCGAATCTGTACATTTAATATTTTTTGGAAAACCTTATTGAAATAAACATTATTATCGATACAGAGGCCGGATCTATAGTTTTTACAATTTTTATCTGTCCGTCTGTCTGTCCGTCTGTCTGTCTGTCTGTTACCGCATCACAGAAAAACCACAGGAGGGATTTTGATGAAATTTGGTATGGTGATAGCTGGTTATCCGGGTCAACATATAGGATACATTTTACTGCAGGAAAATGTCTCATTACTGAGAAAAATACAAAAACTGCAATGTAAGAGTATACTAATATGTAAAACCTAAGAATTTGGTTTTGATGACCATCTGAAAGTGGGCGGAGCCGCGGGCAATGCTAGTTACATATAAAAGGGTATTAATTATAAGATAATTGTCAAACGTGAATTGCGCAAATCGTTGTGGTTAAACGAATTTAATGCTGAGTGAGAGCTTAATACCGTTGTTAGAGTTAAGAGGATTACTTTGAATTTTTTTACATATTACAGTAGATGCTACTAAAGGTCTATCTATTATCTAAACCTAGAAACAAAATATGCAGTTACGATTCTTGATCTATTTAAAACCTATGTTTATATACTTATTTGAAAAATAATATAAACATGTACATATAATAAAAACGTAAATCTGTCTATTAGTTAACTAATCTTCAGAATGGTTAACCTATTCCAAGAGAGCTCGCACTGATAGGTATTAGCGGATATTTTCAGCATACAATTCTATGTCATTTGCTATTTTTTTAGCTTCTTCAGTAACATGTGATAGAGAAGGCTTTAGTAAAAGTTCACAAAGAAAAACAGCGAAGAAGAGTAAGAGAAGGAGAAGAAAGGGAAAAGTTAGTGAGTGATTGGGGCTCCAGCATTTTTACTAATCAATGAAACCTAACGCTTCGTTATATGATTTTTCTAATTGTTCTTTCTTTCTTGTTTTTACATACATCGGTGTTATATTTACGCCGTCTCCCAAGCACGGGTTGAAATTCAGGCTGTCACTGAGATTTTCTAAACAGAAAGACTTAATAAATAAACTTGGCCAGACCCTGGACTCGAACTGAAGACCTCAGGATCTGCAGCGATACATGCTATCCACTAGACCATCGATGCAGTTAACTATTGTATATATAAAATAAAAAAATAGCCTTTGACGAGCACACAGTCATATTCATTTATACATATCTATCGTTTTAAGCAATGTTAAATCGAAAAAATATAGAGAAAGAAAAATGCTTTTGATTTATACTACATACTTTAATATATAGGGTGCGAATGAATGGAGTTTTTTTTCCAAACCCAAAAACAAATATTCGGCTAAAATCAAGGTTGGATAGAATCATCAATCAAGTACTCTCGGAAACAATTGGCATGATTTATAACTTCGGTATTTGCGATATTGTATTTATTTTTCAAATGTTTTAATAAAAATCTATATTTTTGATCGACGGTCGTTTTTAACGTTATATGTATACTAGCGACTCAATCTCGCTTCACTCGGGTTTGGAAGCTGGGAGCTTTCATCGAAAACGCTGCCTAAGCCCTTTGAGATATAACAAAAATGTATCTGATGAGATATAACCCGAGCGAAGCGAGGGTGAGTCGCTAGTAAATCTTATAATAATTTAGAATATGCGCACTTGTAGAATTTGGACTTAATAAATCTATACAGATAAATAAAATTGAAGTGTCTGTTTGTAATGTAAAAATAGCGGCATTTTACTAAATGCGTATAATAATAATAATAATATTAAGGTACTTATAAGATTTTTTTATTTTTGTCTGTCTGTTTGTTTTGGCTAATCTCCGAAATGGCTAGTATGATTTTTACGGGGCTTTTACTAGCAGATAGCTGATGTTATAAGGAGTATCTTTGGCTACCTTTATTTTAGAAAAGGAATGAGGGCTCCGCTCAAAAAAATTAAAACGTAGCAAGGGACGCACCCGAGCGAAGGTAGTGTAAGTCGCTTGTTTATTATATAATTATTAGATATTATATATACCTAATAGCTAGATTAATCACTTTGGTTGTACCACGTACATTGTTTTGTTTGTTTCAGCTTTACGAGCTAGATAGATCGATAGCCAATATTTTGACACAGTGCGGGTTGACGATATCAAACGTTTAATTGGAACACTTTGCAGCGAAACAAGGAAATTGAAATTATACGCATTGATGTCTTATTTTTCTTATATTCTATTCTGATATAACAAATTTCTCTATAATTTAATGGGAATGGTTATTACATGTGTTGACTAACCTCATAACTTTGCGTAATTGGTAGTAACTGTTAGCCGGATCATACTAATTTTATAAGTGCGAAAGCTTGTGAGTGTGTTTCTTATTGTTACATTATCACACTGTAAAAACTCAAACGATTTGAGGATAATTCTTAGTCGGGATAGCTTATATCCTACATTATTATACATGAAAAGTTTTAATTTTAAAGTTTAATAAATTAAAAAAATACACTAAAGTAGAGTAAATAGAAAAGAAATATTAAACAACCAACAGTAATACATAAAATAAGAACATTTAATACCTACATTACATAAAACAAACATTCATTTAAAAACTTTCAATTACAAGTGTGCAGACTACAGGTAAAAGTTAGCAAATAGAAATTAAATACTCAGGAAGGTAATTTCGAAAGCTTTCGAGCTTTATAAGAATCATGTTCTAATAACTAGAGCGAAAACATAAAAAAATTGGAAGCAAATACGAAAAGTTTCAGTAGAAAAAGTTTCCCTTTGCCAGTACAGGATGTATGTATATTATGTAACATGTAATAATGATTTTCAGCAGTTTACCGGGAAAGTGGTTTACAAGTGGTTGGAAACGTAAGTTTCCTGTAATAAATTAGCTGTTTTATTTAATTTATACTTTTTTCCTGAAGGTAACTAGGTACATAGTGTTATAGTGGATAGATTTTTGCATTTTTGGTCGATTTTACAAAAGGAGACGTTAGAGTGGGCTTATTAGTTATTGTGGTTTTTTTTTTAAATTGTCTTAATAGTGGTAATATATATATGTATAAATCTAATGAAAAAATCTGCTATTGGGACATGTATAAACCGACGTAATTTTGCGTAATGAATTAAAAGCTAATAACTATTATTTATTCATTCTTATTTTACTTCTTAGGGTTCTTTTAGCTTGTATGTGTTGTTATAAGTATATCTTGGAAGATGATAATTACTTTGAAATAAAAAATGCAGTAACTCTTTAGAGTCTGCAGTAAAATAAAACTAGATAAACGAATAGGTTACTTATATAATGGAATATTTTTAAAATATGTTTTTAGTTGATATTTCAGTCTCTTTTCTAAGCAAAGAATTACTTTATTTTCAAATTTTCGCGGATTTTGCACATCTCCTCAGAACATCTGTATGATCAATACAAAATCACACGCTGAAATAGAACTTAGGACCACCCACGCTCATTGAATAAATAAAATCGGTAAAATCTTAATGGATTTCCATTATATCAAGAAAATTCAACAAACAAAAAAACAATAATATCTACAAATAAAATATATTAGCGTGCCTTATACGGTATCTTAACACAATGATTTACTTAAATCACTAGGATAAAACCCAGTAACAGATATATAAAATTAACCTTCATTTTGTGGGTAATAAAGTCGAAAAATATAGTTGAAGTGCCTTTAAAAATATTGCTTAGACGTAAATTAGTATTATTATTGTTTGTGTTTTTGTAAATTAGTATTGCTTAGACGTAAAGTAGTAGTAAATGTAAGTTGTAACTTTGATCTTTTGTTATATAGTTACTGAAATCTGTGACTTTACATGCGTATGTATTTCTATAACTCTCAATGGATCTTTAAGAAAACTCAAAGCTACCCAAAAAGTACTGGAGAAGGCTACACCTAAGTTTTTTGTTTTTTTTCACTTATCTCCAAGCTGAAGTAAAAGTGGATAGAATATATTTCCTAGATCGAATAGATCCAAGAGGCTGAAGAGCTCTAGAGCAGCAGTCACGCAAATAAAAGAAGAGTGGACTAGGTTTTTGAAGATAGATAGAATATTTGATAAATTTGCAAATATTGGGAAATCAAAATATTAAGTGAAAAATATGCTGAATGGCTCGTGTTGCATCATAAAAATAATATCTCAAAAGTAAACAACATTAATTCTAAAAAATAAAACTATCTTTTCAGATTATTTCGCGGATTCGAATCAAAATAAATCCGCAAAATAATCCGAAAAGATAGATTTATTTAAAATGTCAAATACTCACGTAAATCTAAGAAAGTATAACATAAATCTTATAATCAGTTTTAGTCTTCTACAGGCAATGGTAGCTAGCTGTGGCGCGTAATACATTCGCTTGGGGAACACGTTCAAAACTCTGGTCCTACGCGTCTTATATTCTTATGTTTAAAGTACTATCCTGAGAAATCCTGCATATCTGAGATAACCTACTACATGTAGTACTAGTATGAAACACATGTGAAATCTACTAACCCACACTTGGCCAGCGTGTTGTCCATGCCAAGTAGTAGAACGAGAAAAAGGCTGATTAACAAAAAGTTTTATTGACATTAGCCGAGCATCAAATCTATAGCTACCCACTTAGTAAGTTACCATTTCAACTACAGCAATAGTGTAAATTTTATGCAGTAAATCACCGCATGACAAATTATAGGACTGAATTTGTAACGAACTCAACACTGTACACTCAAAGCTATAAATATTGTTATTTGAATAATAACTTATTAAATTGCATCCTTTTGAACATAAATACTTTACTATTATATATTACCGTATGTTACAGGCCATGTTGTTCCGTTACCCATAATATACGATTATGGATCGTGATACATGCTCCTGGATTGAAGTCCTGAAAGAAAAATTCTGCTAGAATTCTCGAATGAAGATGCAAGTACCTAGTTACTCTGTTGTGTTGAGTGAAGGTTTTCAGTTGTACTGACATAACCATAAAATTTGGTCTGGAGGGCTAATTATATAATATTATAACTATAAAATTACCTGACTGACAGACAAAACATAACCTATATCGCAGGTTGGGTATCATAACGTAAAATGTTGCATTTAAAGAGTATTTAAAAGTTCGTCTTCTAAAGGGGTGGAACAAGTCATGAAACTTTTTATGGATGTTCGACGTTTGTTGAAGCTGGAAATAAATAAATTAACGCTTTTGCTTCTATTTTTATTTGCGATGGAAAATCCGTTTTAGACTTAGATCTGTTTTACAATGCCACATAACAGCCTTGTCTAACGGTTAATATTAATAAGTTATATTTCGATTAGTTAGCCTACCAGAGATAAAAATATGACGGAACCTTCATAATAGCTACATCAAATATTCTATCTGGTTGGCCATTCGAAATATACGGTATTAATTTTGACCGTGGGATTGACTTCTGTAAACGGATCGGCGAGTTCGATATGTTACAATCAATATTGCGAGTAACCCACAGTTTATTTGATAAGATAGAATATAGCGATAATAAAATTTTCAATTTACTTTTTCTTTCTAGCTAGAAACCGAGAATTAGAGAAGTAATTCAAGTACATAGCTCTAAATTATGTGAATCTTAACTATATATGTATAAGCAATTCTTTAAAAATAAACATCAAAATCGGTACAGGTATTTTAACATTACCTGCTGACGTAGATAGATGGACTAAAATTTGACACTGTAAAAAATATGTTACTGTATAATTTACATACTGTTATTGCTTTATTAAAAATATTTATTTATGATATACTTCAATTTTAAGTTAGTCTCCGATAATATAATATACATATGAATTGAATAAATCAGAATATTGACAAGTCAAATTGAATTCAACGTTCTCGAGCTATCGGTGCTAACGTTTTGAATAGCGTTGATTTGAGCAATTTTCATCAGAGAGGTGGAAATATAAGAGTTAGAACTTCATGTGGCAATTAGTGTTGAGTTATTTTCATTTTGTAAGCAGCAAAATTGTACCCGGAGTTTTTCTTCCTTGAAAATTCTTTTCTTCCTTCGTATATAACACTTTTGTCTAAATCTATGTGTTAGTTGGAAAACAGCTCTTGTAGGAATCTACGTTTGCAAGCTAATTCTTGGATTTTAATTTCTGTATAATGCAAAATAGAATAATTTCAAAACTATTATGGGATACAGAGATGGGATAAAGAGTGTGCTATAAATTATAAGTTACATCATGAATCATCCTTTGTTCAACTGTTCTGTAATATCTTATCATTTTAGTACATATATACACACACAACAAAACGATATATACCGAGTCAATAAATATATAATACCTATGTATAAATAGGCAAAGACAAAACAGTTCAGTACCTTTTTCTCTTTGAAGGAACTACTTTGTCTATTTATATATAGTCTAGTAAGTCACCCTCGCTGTGCTCTGGTTCGTCCCTAGTTATGGTTTAAAGTTTAGTATATTAGATTTCTTAGAGAAGGGATATTTTTCCGCAATAAAAAGTATATGCACCCGGATAACCAGCTATCACCAACCAAATTTCATTCAAATTTGTCCAGTTATTTTCTCGTGATGCAGTCACAGAGAGACAAATAAAAATTCTAAAAAATATAGATTCAGCCTCTGTATCGACAACAAAGATTATTACAATAAGATTTTCCAAAAATATTTAATGTACAGATTCGACTCGAGTTAGAATTTTATTATATGTATAGATTAATCATAATTAAAAAATCTCATTATACGCATTTTAATTTTGAAAACCTTTCTATCTCACAATAATAACTCTAACCGAAAGCAAAAGTCATTCCTAAAAAAATATAACATTTGCACCATCAATACAAATATTAATATTTCATACGAGAAGTCGAATAAATTAAAGCCAAAAAACACTTCTTTATGCATCGGCACGTAATCGTATAAAAAGCAGTCCGCAACACATTAAACGCGGGAATGGGGACAAAAGTGCACTGTGTGTACATAACGAGTGCATTTACTTATCCTGTTGCACTATGCATACTTTAAATAAAATTTCAATTTAAATATGCAATAATAGCGATTATTTGTTTCTTTCGGGTACATTTCTTGTCTAACAGTTACACAGGTTGTGTACCTGTTTCAGCCTCTCGAGACCATAAAACATACATACATTTTTTTCTCGAAAACTTTGTGGTTATTGTAAAAAATGTTATTTATAAAAATCGTAGATTTTTACTAGACCTACAATTTTTGTAGAAAATATTTTTCAATAGAACGTCACAGTAAGCCGGAAATTTAAAAAAAAAAAAATTTTTCAACGCTTTGCGTCCCCCTATTTCTCGGGCGTCGGGGGCATTTTACGTATATATATAATATAAATTCCTTATATATCTGCTAACATTTTATAATCATAAAACTGCAGGTTTTCAATATATTTTAAATAAAACTATCTTTTCGGACTTTTTCGCGAACTTATTTTGATTTTTGGTTCCCAACGTTTGGAATGCTTTACAGCAATCATGGTCACGGGAGAGACTGAGGTGTTAGATGTCTCTAAGCTATTATATAGTTGTTGCAGACAGCCTACACACAAATAACAAAACGAATTCAAAAAATTGAAAAATGGCACCAAAGTACCTTACAATATTTTTTTACATTTTCTTATAATTTTAATTAGTTTTATAATTGAATATGGAATATTATTTATTTAATTTGAGCTGTTATTATTATAATTATTATAATTCTAAAAATATTAATTAGTAATCTATATTTTTAGTGTTGCCATTATCATATTTATAACCATAAAGAAAAAAATCATAAAATATTAATTATTAGCGGCTCACCCTCGCTTCGCTCGGGTTCGTCGCTAGATACGTTTTAAATAAATATAAATAATTATTAGGCATGTAAATTTTAATTTTTTGTTTCGTTAATTTTTCTGATGTTTTAATACTTATTATTCTATTCTTAAATAAGTATTCTTAAATTTTATAATTTTCCGCGCAATTTTTTTAATTTTTTCTTTCTCTTTCATAAGAACCTTCTCCTGACAATAACAAACACAACAAAAAAAAATAGTTAAATCGGTCCAGCCGTTCACGCGTGATGGCGTAACCAAGGGAAATAACGATTCATTTACACACACACACACACACACACATATACATATATAGATTTAAGCCACATAATTCATCTATGTGTAATTTGAAAAGATTAAAATTAATTCAAAATATTAATTTAAATTTGATATTATTTAAAAAACAAATTATTAAGCAACACATTACTACATACATTTAAAAATGAAAAAATGAAAAATGTTAATTTGAAATGCTGTCATTTGGATCCACACAGTAAGAACTTTTTTAAATAATAGCAAATTTAAATTAAAATTATATATGTTACTGTAATTAAATAATAGGGTTATCAATATTATTTTGAGCATATTTTCCCATCCTTTAATCAAAACCTGGTTAAAAATTACAATTTTCATATTATATATTTACATACATATACCTAGGTATATCAGAGATTCCCCCCCAACGTGCGTTCACCTTGTCGTGGTGGGGGGGCTCAGTAGTGCCCGGCAATCCAACCGGGCGCGAAGCTAAGAAACGCACAGGGAGGTGGCCCACTTCGGTGGGCGGTGGGAGGTGGCCCTCTTCGGGGGGCGGTGTATCATGCGGGTTGCTCTTGGTACTTCTCTGATAGCAGAGTGGACCTTGGAGCAACTCCATGGTTGTGGTGGTCTGCTTCGGCAGACCTGCCGTCGGGGCGTCGTAGTTGAATGCGTAAGCGATCCTGCGACGCCCCATTAAGACGGGGGAAGGGTTTGTTGGGTTTTAGTGTATAGTACTTACTGGCTGTATTACGCCGGTGAGTCCCACACATCGTGCGTAAATGCATTTCCCAACGTTAAAAAAAAAGGTATATCAGAGATTACAAAAGAATAATTGCCGGGATAGCAACGTTAAATTATTCACTTCTTATCCCGCGGGATGATGTGAAGAATACTATTTGCATAACTATATTAAATATAACTGTCGCAATCGAAGTAAATTTATTACGTATAGTGAGATTAAATCGTCAACGACCGCTGAACTCGCCTAACCGCATTGATTCGCGTTTTACTATCGTAGTGCAATTAACACTTTTTATGTTAAATATTGGTGAGTTGCAAAGTTTAAATTGTTACTGCCATTTTTATAGTATAGTGTATATTATAAATATTTATATTGTTAACTAACAACTTACCCACGCTTCGCTCCGGCCCCTGGGTACCTGGATTTTGTTCACAATTTCATAAGTTTTACTTGTTTTGCGCGGAACTTAAAGTAATTTAAAAATTTAAGTAACTTACCTTACTCCTAATAACGTCAACTATCTGTAGGTGAAAGTCCCGTCAAAATCAGTCTAGCCATTTCGGAGATAAGCCGGAACATACTAACAGACAAGACAGACAAACATTTTAAAAATTGTTATTTTTTCTTAATTACCGTATACACTTTCTTATGCATTTAAGAAGCGAGTATACATCATTAGTCACATTATAAAATGTCAATCTGTCTGTCACTCACAACTTCTTTAAATAAGCTATGGCGTATCTACATTTACGAGTAAGTGTTATTTTAATCTTTGATGCGACGTTGATTACAATAAACCGCACAATTTTAGGCAAATCTAACCGCTTTGAAACATTCGATGGTGAGTAACATAAGTATATATACATTTGGCCTGTTATGTACAATTTTGATTATTTCTTTACTGGTAACCTTACTTTAAATACACAATTGCACACGATACGTTTGGTTTCGTTTATAGTGACCTTACTTGCTGTGCCAACGGTCGCGGGTTCGAGTCCCGCTGGGGGGCATTTATTTGGTGATAAGCGCGAATGCTTGTGCTCTAGTCATAGTATCTCCAGTTATCTCCAGTTCCTATTAGTGTTACGGACATACAAAAAGAACTAGAAAGAGATAAGATAAATGTATCTGCGAATAAACAAATTGTACTAATAATATATTAAATATAATTATTTTCAAGAATGTAAATCGAATAAAGATGACAAATATTTACAGCTAATGTTAGCCAATTCCATCTTTAAACCTGCTCTTATCCTATCTAAATTTCATGACCGACCAAAATATAACCATGAAATCGTTTAACATCAAGGAAACCTAAGAAAATACTGAAATCTTTTAATCAAAATGTATTACGGCTTACCGCTTACCGTTTCTGTGTCGCAGTTTCTCTTTGACACTACTGGCTTAGATTACAGAGCACAAAGGAAAATCTTAAAGATTAAGCACTTAATCAATTACTTTAAGCCACGTAATCATTGCTGGAGCACTTAGATTTACATAAATAATATATATCTGTAGTAAAATTGTGAGTTGTTTCTTGAATACCAGCGACTTACCTTGCTTCGCTCAGGTACGTCCCTGGGTACATTTGTTTTTTGAGCGGAACCCTAATTCTTTTCTAAAATTAAAGTACCCTTAGTTACTCCTTTTAACATCAGCTATCTGCCAGTGAAAGTCCCGTAAAAATCAGTGCGGCCGTTTTGGAGATTAGCTGGAACAAACAGAAAGACAGACATACATTTTAAAAATTTCATATGCATTTAGTAAAAAGCTTTTATTTTTACATTACAAACAGACATTTCAATTTTATTTAGCGCATAAGCTACTTCTTGTACCGGAAAAATGAACGGTTCAATGTACATTTAAATTATTATTATATAACAACTACTTATGTCTTCATAATAAATAGTGTCTTACAGGATTTATAGTGTATTTTACAATGAGCCATATTATTTTCCTTATAACATTTGATATGGGTAAGACGAATGTATCAACATGTCTGTAGGGAAACCTCCCTTTATTAACGTCAAGCTAGACGGGATTTCCGGAAGCTGTAGGAGAAAGATAATATATTATGTTTTTGGTTTAACATAATATAATATGTTAATTAAATTATTATGGTAAAAGGTTTTTTTAATTAGGTTACTAGTTATCGCACACTGCTTTACTCGTTCCGTAGACATTTTGTCTACGGAACGGAACATGTTTTACCCAGAATAAAAGCTATTTTATTTTAAATTTAACCGAAGTTTGTTGAGCTTAATTTGAATTGCAGTATGAAATAAGAAATATAACATCACTTTATTAGACTGACACGTAATAACAAACTTTCATATTATTAATATTAGGGTAATATTACGGTGACAACCGACACATTGTGATGTTCTTATATGACTAACTCACTCTCGCTTCGCTCGGGTTCGTCCCTAGTTTGCTTCCCAATACAAACTCTCATCCACATTTTCACCTCCTTAAGGGATGATTTCCGAGATGAAAAGTATCCTATATCCTTCCCAGGGTCTCAAACTATCTTCTTACCAAATTTCATCTAAACCAGTTCAGTAAATACAGAGATACAACGTCACAAATTCACATCCCGGAAATAATCCCTTAATAGGGCGAAAATGGGGATAAAAATTTATGTGGGGAGTCAGCCTATATATAAATAAAAGTATGCTATATAAATATTATTCAAAGTGTGTTCTATACTTTACGGACTACGGCTTTGGCTATTGATTATGTACCTTTAAAATACATATATTATTTGTAAATATTAGGCTAAGACAGTACAAATAAGAAACTTTTTTTAAATGAAAAGCTATGAAACTAGTTACTTTTGAAGAAAAATATTTTAGGTTTATGATAATGTATGCACATATGTATGTATGTATGATTGTTACTCTTTCATACTGAATGGATTTTAATGAAACTTTTTATTAATACATAATTGAAATACGCATTTTAAACATACAGCTCCATCACTTAATACCCTTTTTTTTTTAACTGGATATTTTAACAAAATTTGCCATATTCCATTTTTTGTTAAGACTTAGCACTTAATCTGAAAAGCTCTAAAAGTAACAAGCTATTTTGTTCATTTTTTCTTTAACAATTTTATTCCATAATCTAAACTCTTGTTCATGTTATATTTTCCTCATATTTTTTCATTTTCACAAATATTAAACTGATGAGGAAAATACTCGCATAATATGAAAAGCTTAATTTTAATGCATGTGCTTTTATATAAATATTTATATTATGTACAGTTTAATGTTAAAATAATATCAAAATTTATTAATTCTAGTAACATATAATTTTCATCATCGTCTCTTCACTAAATCGCTATTTGACATCAGCCGTTCATACCAGAAAATCTATACCAATAAAAGGCAGAGTTTGTTTGTTTGTATATTTGTTCGTACATATACTAACCGTTAAATCTTACCTAGGGACGAAGCCGAGCGAAGCGAGGATGAGACGCTAGTTAATAATATTTTCTAAATAATAAGTTTACTATTTAAAAATGAACTATGTAATACATATTGATATTTGAATATAGCAATGTTGGTGACAATTTTGTTAATTAAATCACTGTTATGCGAAAGTTTCGGCAGTAGGAGCTCAATGGTAACGCGCTCGCTTGGGAAACCGAATGAAGCAGGTTCAAATCCTGGGTCTCGCGCATCTGATATTTTATATGCGAATCATTACAATTATGATTACCACTTGTCTTACGGCGAAGAAAATCATCCTGAGGAAACCTGCATATCTGAGAGAACCTAGCAAGTTTTCGGAAGACATGACCACCACCAACCCGCCCTTGACCAGCATGATGGACTATGGCCTGATCTCCTTCGTATGCCCTTGCCCAAGCAATAGGATGTTAAAAAACGCTGAATATATATATATATATATATATATATATATATGCGAAAGTTTGTGCGTTTATTTGTATGTTTAATATTCCTTCACTTCGAAACGGCTGGACTGATTTGGATGAAGCTTAGTTCACAGACTATCTAGGGAAGTATTTAAGTGAAGCGAGGGTAAATCGCTAGTTATATTTAGTAATATTGAGAATAATTCACATAGATATTCGTTGACATAGATTCAATTATTTGGATAAACAAAATTAGTTCTGTAAACACTAAACAATCTTGATTAATGGCAATCTTGAATGTTTCTTACTATTTCAGCGGTTGTTTAATTGCTTAGGGTAAATAAATAAATACTAGAATTTACCAGTTTACCGAAATTCTTATAGTTTTGTTGAACAATTATATTATTCATACAGTACCTATCTATCTAATATATAAATATCTCGTGTCACGGTGTTTGTGATCGCACTCCTTTGTAATGGCTCGACCGATTTTAATGATTTTTTTCGTATATTTGGTAGGTATGAGAATAGGTCGTAAAGCATTTTTCACTCTCCTTCCCACACCCCCATTTTTTAATCGCCGTTTTAGTGTTTTTGTATTTTATGTTAGATTTCTTTGATAATTTATACGGCAGAACAACGTTTGCCGGGTCAGCTAGTAGTTCTATTATCCTGCCTGAACGTTGGCTTTTCGTTTAGGTGGCATAATTAATTTCGAAAATAAAACCACAACAATATAATATCTGCTATCTGCCAGTGAAAATTGCATCAAAATCAGTCCAGCCGTTCCGGATATTAGCCGGAACAAACAGACAAAAAAAATATTTTTCTTATAAGTGTACCGTATATAATTTCATATGCATTTAGTAAAAAGCTGTTATTTTGACATTATAAACACACTTTAATTTTGTTTATCTGTATGGATAAAAATATAGCTAAGTTGTTTTTCAACCGACTTCAAAAAGGAGGAGGTTCTCAATTCGACTGTATGTTTTTTTTTTTTTTTATGTTTGTTACCTCAGAACTTCGTCATTTATTAACCGATTTGGACAATTTTTGTTTTGTTTGAAAGGGTATACTTCCAGATTGGTCCCATTTAAATTTCAAAAAAAATACCACCCCTAAGGGTGGAAAAACAACTAATGATGAATTTAACCTACTTCTAATTGTCATATTGACTTGAAACTTTGCAAGTATTTCTATTTTCGTTGATAGTACAGTGGTTCGGTGTTGTTGACCTGATCTGATGGCAAGGCCAGAAGGTGGATAGGTGGAACTCTTCAACGGCTAATAGTAGATACTTTGAGTTTGGGCTTATTTTGTTTAATTTGACAAGCCTAACACGTTAGAATCCTTACTTTGTTACTACTGTCTACACTAAAAAGGGAAAAATAAAAACTTTTTAACAAAAAAATAAAAACCGACTTCAAAAAAAAGCACTAAAAAGTAAAAAATAACTGATTGGTAGTTTTCATTTACTATACATACCTAATCAAATATTTTCGAAGTCGGTGTGCTTTGGCTAAGTAATTAAAGCCTACCTATTAAATACATACCTAATCAAATATTTTCGAAATCGGTGCCAGCCCATACAAAGCAAAGCACACCGACTTCGAAAATATTTGATTAGGTATGTATAGTAAATGAAAACTACCAATCAGTTATTTTTTACTTTTTAGTGCTTTTTTTGAAGTCGGTTTTTATTTTTTTGTTAAAAAGTTTTTATTTGTATAAGCTATTTAAAGAGATTTTATTTGTGTATTTTTTTTTAAATTTTATATATTACTTGCATGCTTTATCAATATATGCTTTATCAGTATATAATGTAAAATAATGGTGTGCAATAAATAATATTTCATTATATACGGTATTTTTAAGAAAAATACATTTTTAAAATTTTTGTCTGTCTGTCTGTTGGTTCCGGATAATCGTTGAAACGGCTAGACTGATTTTGACGGGACTTTCACTGGAAGATAGCTGATCTTAAAGGGAGTGACATAGGCTACTTTTATTTTAGAAAAAGAATTTGGGTGCCGTTCAAAAAAATTAAAACGTACCTAGGGACGTACCCGAGCGAAGCGAGGGCGAGTCGCTAGTTCTTTCATATTACAGTTGTTCTTGTGATTTAAATTTAAAATTACAAAAGTTATAATCTCGCCAACATGTCAGTACTTTGCTTGGATTTTGTCAAGCACGTTTTCACGTCAGAATATTGTATTGTGTAAAGATACATTATTATCATCAAAAGCAATATTTTTGAATTATCATTATTCATTTTATTAGTCTTAATAAATAAATATAAATATATTGGGACATTAACACACATCACCATGTACTTTCATGGTAAACTCCGAGGCTTGTGTTATGGATACCAGATAGTTGATACACTACACATATATAACTTTAAATATATATATATATATATATATATATATATTATAAATATAAATACCCATAACTAGAGTACAACATTCGTGCTCATCACACGAATGAATGCCCCCAGCGGGACTCGAACCGGCTACCGCTGGCGCAGCAGCAGCAAGTCACTACAAACCGAGCCAAACGTGTCGTGGAAGTCTTTCTAAGGATATTATAAGACGTAATATTATCATCCACAGTATAACTCTAAAAGATAAACACAGATCCGGGTTTTTAATTCAATTACAAGAAAGTGCCAAACAGTTTCTGAAATGTCAATGTCTTAGAATCATTCCTTGTTATTGTCAAAAACAAGTCTACTCAGATTGTTCAATTAACGTAAAACTTTTACATTTACTTCTCACCGATTCAAAACACAATTATGTTTTTATTTTTACGTCACTTTGTTGAGAAAATTATTAATTATATGAATAATAAAGGCAGTGGTAGCCTAGTGGTAGCGACCGTTTGGGAAGCCGAGTGAAGCGGGTTCAAATACTCTGATATTTTCACCATTTGTCTTGTGGTGGAGGTAAACTTCGTGAGGTAATCCGCACGTCTGAGGAAACCTAGCAAGTTTTCGAAAGACATGTGAAGTCCGCCAAACCGCAACCAGCGTTGACCAGCGTGGTGGATTATGGCCTGATTCTCCTCGTATTGAAGGAAGGTCCGTGCCAAGCATTGGAAAGTTAAAAGGGCTGAATACGATACCAATAATCACACTTTCTATTATAAATGCTACAGTTTGTATGTTAATTAGTCGTTTACGCTAAAACGGCTTGACGAAGAGATTTGGATGTTACTTTCTCTTACTACTGAATTTTCTATCGCCTTACATTAGGTACCTCCTTACTTATTTAAACAGTGTATCTAGCTTTAATAGATTTCGATTAAAATAGCTGTAACATAAAGACAGACATATAATATGACGAAATTAGAAGGGGCTTTTTAATACTGAAACCCAAAGACGAAATTAAGCTAGTTTTTTCTAAGATCATAAAAGAAAACTCAAGGGTTAAGAAATAAACTTTTTATGGTTAATACATAGAAGAAATTATTTATTACTATAACAGTACACTGTCATAATAGTTTCTTAGATATACTCTCATAAATTCGACATCTAGACACATAAATAAAATTGAAGTGTCTTTTTGTAATGTCAAAATAACAGTTTTTTTACTAAAGGCATATGAAATACATATACATACATATGTATGTATATATATACGATTCTTAGAAGAAAACAACAATTTTTAAAACGTTTGTGTCTGTCTGTCTGTTTGTTCTGGCTACTCTCCGAAACAGCTGGACTGATTTTGACGGGGCTTTCACTGGTAGATAGCTGATGTTATAAGGAGTAAATTAGATTACTTTAATTTTTTTTAATTGATTAAAGTTCCGCGCAAAAAAATAAAACATACTACGGACACACCCGATTGAAGCGATGGTAATTCGATGGTAGTATCTATACTATAATAAAACTGTAGAGGTCGAATGTCTGTACATAGAAAAAAAAATGCTAAAAACCGAGTCAGGGGCATGTACCAAGAGAAATAGAACAAATCCAGTTTTTTCCAAATTTTCGTTTCTCTGTCTGTTTGTACGGGCTAATCTCCGAAACTATTGGACCGATTTAAATGATATTTTACATGGTGGTACCTTATATCCCGGTTAACATCTTAGATACTTTTTATCCCGAAAAATTAATGAGTCGTAGTCGTCGTAGTATCCCGTGGGATAGTTAAAAAACTATAGTAACATATACGGCTTAGTACACAAAAACTACTGATTGGATTTTAATAAAACTTTGCAATAATATAGTTCATACATCAGAATAACAAGGAGGCAACTTTTTATCCCGGAAAAATGTACGATTCCCGTGGGATAAATTTATTTTTGTAAAATATAACATTTCCAATATTTTACACCAATCGTGGCAATGTCAGTAAAAATCTAACAATATCCGCGAAAAGATCCAAAAACATAGTTTTATTTAAAAAGCACAGAGTCAATCAACACGTGTCACACCGTGCCACAGTAACTGGACATGTTATTTTTGTCATGTGACATTCATTAAGTGCCTTTAATTGCTTTATGATATGTCACCATTAATTAATTAATCAATCATTTACGTATTGTTAGTGAATTATTAATTGGATTATGAAGTATTTGTCAACTATTTACAGAATATATTATTTATTAACGAAAAAAATAATAATTTTTATATTTATTTTTTATCATTTGTAGAATATCTCAGAAAAAGCCAGCATCATGTTTCAAAAGTTATATATTTTAACTAGATTTACTTACAATTTATTAGAAAACACATATCTCAACTATTTCTTATTTCTTTGCTCCAGTTAAAAATCACGGATCGCATCCACCCATGTCAGCTCCCCGCCAACCAATTCCGTCTTTTTGTTTATTTATTATTTCTATTTTCAATTGTATTTTTATTATTTTTTGCGGTCTAACCATTTTCATCATTTTTAACTGCTTGATTTCTAAAGGTATCATAATTTGTGCATTCGCGTCGTCAGTGTGGCCAATATTAACCGTTTTATTTACACAGTATTTCTATACTACCAAAAATATTTTATTTTCGGTGGAATTTTACTTTCTAGTGTCTTAAAATTAATGTTTATTTATATCTACAAAATATTTTAGAATTAGAAAATATCCAGATTTTTCTATGTATATGTGGCAGGTGCGTATGTATTTATTATGTATGTATATTAGTGTGTGTATATGGATTTTAGTTTAGATGTACATATATGTATCGATTTATTTTATTTACAATTTATTTATATGTATCAAAGTGTTCGAGTACACGGCCTACCGTATTTATAAAAACACTCCGTCACCTTAAGGTTGCCTGGTGGAAGAGATTGCTTTTAGCGATAAGGCCGCCTTCTGTACATCTTTTTTTCATATGTTTATGTATTTTTGTTTGTATCTTTTTATTGGTGTACAATAAATAAAGTGTAATTGTATTTATTGAAGATCGATGCCATTTGTTCAGCTATCCAAAATATTATCTCGTTATTATTTTTGCGTTCCTCATACTTTTAAAATACAAAGGCCATTAAAGTCTGGACTTTTTATTTCACTTTAGCCTATACTCACTTTTAAATTTTTATTTTTATTTCCATAAACCAGTTTTATTGCTTTCAAAATCTTCCGCAACATTTTTTATGATCACCAAAAGCTTTTTTCTACCTGAAATTTAAACACATAAAAAAAGGTTATATTTACAAAAATATTATGTATATAATACCTTATTTAAAAATTGTATATTTTTAAAGCTTATCTTTTTATAATATGACTAGCGACTGACCCTCGCTTCGCTCGGGTTCGTCCCTAGGTGGATTCACCGTACAAACGCTCATCCATATTTTCACCCCCTTAAGGGATGATTTCCAGAATAAAAATATCTTATGTCCTTTTTGGGATTTTAAACTATTTTCTTACCAAATTTCATCTAAATCGGTCCAGTAGCTTGTGAGTTTATTCGTTACAAACATACAAGAATACAAATCTTTCTTCTTTATAATGTTAGTGTAGACTAATATCACATCATCCAAAGTTACACTCATACTTGATAACAGCAAATATAAATACGCCATTTGTCAAATAATATACCTATTTCCATTCAGATATTGGCAAAAATGAACAAACATCAAGAATCAATCACAAAAACAGTCTCGATCTATGAATACCAGTTATTAAATTTTAAGTAACTCAACGCTTTCTATCATCAGAGTCTTCAGACCGTAATACCGAGATCAAAGACCACAATAAAAAGGCATCGTAGCGGAATTATATTCCTTTATAATAATGCCACGTTTATAGATGAATGAAAAAGGTTTTTTCCGCTCTGATTTACGTTTTATTTGAAATTTTATATGCACATTATTTAATAATATCGATTCTTTTTTCTACTTTTATTATTATTTAATATGTAAGATCTTATTCCTGTAATACTTTTTATTTTTAATACTAAGTGTATTGAAAATTAGCTTCATTTCTAGAAAATCAAATCTCGCCGATAGTTTTTGACCTTTAAGTAACTATCCTAGTAGTATGTAGGATTATTCAACTCTTATTAATGTCCCACTGCTGGGGGTGGGCTTCCCTTCAATACGATGTGGTTCAGGCCATAGTCCATCATGCTAGCCAAGTACGGGTTGGCGGATATCATATAATGTCTTTCGAAAACTTATTAAGTTTTTTCAGACATGCAGGATTTTTCACAATTTTTTTATTAGCATAGCACTTAAAATGAAATACCTACCCAATTATTACATTCGTTTATTAATTTATTTAAATAATTTAAATTTACGATAATGAAATAACACACCGGACCGCACTACCTACTCGCACTCTCACACCCTGTCAATATGACAGTTTTAACCGACTTCCCAAAAAAAGAGGAGGTTTTCAATTAAGTAGGTATCTATTCTAAATGAAAACCTCCGTTTAGTTATTTTTTACATTTTAGTGCCTGGAAGTCGGTTTCTATATTTTTTTTTAAGTTATTATGTCACATAGATTTTTAATAATCAAAAAAAGAATGTTGTCATCAATGCCATCGTATTTATATAAATCAAATTAATAAATAATTATTATTTAACACATTATTATTGCCTCTTTAATTCTTTTGTTGAAATAAATCTAAAATAATCTTTTTATGTACAAAGTAGTGACCTCTGCTTTCTAGATTATCTGTGCCGTGTCTATTAGAACACAGGATGGCAGCAGAAGTGATGATCTCCTTCAATTAGTTCACAGTGATATATGTGGGCCATTTAACAATGTTTCTATTGGTGGGTCAAGATATTATATTTTGTTTGTGGATGACTATAGCCGCATGATATATATCTACTTTCTAAAGTTATAAGACAGTTGTAGAGAATCAACTAAATAAAAGAATTAAGAAGTTGCGTACAGATAATGGAAAGGAATATTGCAGTAAAGAATTTGAGAAGTATCTTAGCAATTCAGGGATTATTCATCAGAAGAGCAATCCGTACACGCCTGAACAGAATGGACTGGCAGAACGCTGTAACCGTTCGGTGGTGGAGAAGGCAAGATGCCTGCTATTTGACGCTGGTCTAGATAATAGTTTTTGGGCCGAAGCGGCAAATACTGCTGTATATCTTCTGAATAGGACTGTAGCATCAGCTTTAAATGGGAAAACTCCATATGAGATGTGGACATTGAGAAAGCCAGATATAAGCCATTTGAGAGTCTTCGGGAGTGTAGTAATGATGCATATCCCAAAAGAAAAAAGACTGAAATGGGATAAGAAGGCAGAGAAGGGCATACTAGTAGGCTATCCAGAGGATATTAAAGGTTATCGTATTTATATTCCTAGAACAAAATTAATCACAACCAGCCGTGATGTGACCATCATTGAAAAACCTACACCAATAGAGAGTCCAGTTCAGATCAAAGAAGTACAATCACAGACTGAATCCTCTGAGGTACATTTAGATTCAGCGGGGGACATATCAGATGACACTGAAAGTGAGGAGTACCATGATGGTGATGAAACTTATGTTCCTGATGATGAAGAGATCTCTAGTGGTGAAAGTGTAGTGAGTGTAGTTGAAAAAAGGGAGTGTTTGAGACACAGACAGCGACCAGACAGGTATGGTTTTTCTAATATTTGTTTCCAAAGTGATAGTACAATAGATGTCAGTGAACTCTCATTACAAGATGCGTTAAATGGACCTGAAAGAGAACAGTGGTTAGAGGCAGTGCGAGATGAGTTACAATGTTTTGAGGACAATAATGCGTGGGAACTTGCTGAAGTACCTGATAACAGTACTATAGTTCAATGTAGATGGGTATTGCGAAAAAAATATGATAGTGAAAATAATATAAGGTTTCGTGCCAGGCTAGTTGCTAAAGGCTTTTCTCAAAAACGAGGTGTAGATTATACAGAAACCTTCTCACCTGTTGTTAGACACACAACCCTACGATTATTATTTTCACTATCAGTGCAATTAGGACTTAATGTAACACATTTGGACATAAAAACTGCTTTCCTTAATGGTGACCTAGAGGAAACCATATATATGCAGAAACCAGATTGTTTTGATTCCCCAGGTAGCAAAAATAAAGTGTTAAAACTTAAGAAAGCCATTTATGGTCTAAAGCAGGCCTCAAGAGCCTGGAATAAGAAATTAGATAATTGTTTACTTGAATATGGTTATAAAAAATCAAAGCTTGAACCATGTATGTATACAAAAATGAATGATAATTGTAAAACTATTGTAACGGTTTATGTAGATGATTTCTTTATATTTTCTAATGATAAAAAGGAATGTATTAATCTCAAGGAGATGTTGTCAAGTCGGTTTAAAATAAAAGACTTAGGACAAGTGAAGCAATGTCTAGGGATGGATGTTAAATTCAATAAGTTAGAAGGATCTGTCACCTTAAGTCAAGAACATTATATTGATAGTTTGTTGCATAAATTTAACTTGACAGATTGCAAATCTTTTGATACTCCAATGGAACATAAATTGAATGTAAACATAGGTCAAAATGTAAATAATAAAGTACCTTATCAACAACTTATAGGTAGCCTTATGTACTTATCTGTCTTAACCAGACCAGATATAACTTACTCAGTTAGTTATCTAAGTCAATATAATAATTGTCATACAGATGAGCATTGGGGTTATGCAAAGAGAGTGTTGAAATATTTGAAAAAGACTAAATCTTATGGTATTAAGTATTGTAATAATGGAATTTCCAATATAGAAGGTTTTGTGGATGCCGATTGGGCAAATAATACAATAGACAGGCGGTCTTATACCGGATTTTGTTTCTTATTGTCTAATGGTGTTATATCTTGGGAATGTAAAAAACAAAAGACTGTAGCCTTATCAAGTTGTGAAGCTGAGTATATAGGAATTTCTGAAGCTTGTAAAGAAGCAATATACTTAAGGGCTTTGCAATTTGAAATAACTAATACAATGTACACTTTAACATTATATAATGACAATCAGAGTGCACAGAAGTTGTCGACAAATCCAGTATTTCACAAGAAATCTAAACACATTGATGTGAAATATCATTTTACTAGAGAATGTGTTTCAAATAATATAGTAAATTTACAATATTTGCCTACAACAAACATGCCCGCTGATTTGTTAACAAAAAGTCTATGTAAGAATAAACATTATATGTTTATGGAAATGTTAGGTGTTGTTAATGTGTAAAATGTTTATATGATTATTTGAGATAGTGGGGGTGTTGAAATAAATCTAAAATAATCTTTTTATGTACAAAGTAGTGACCTCTGCTTTCATATGTTCTAAATTGTAATATTAGGTAAATTATCTGTAGTATAGTATTGTATGATCTGTAGTCATATAATTGATAGATTATCTGTGCCGTGTCTATTAGAATAATACAGTTCTTTTTGAATCTCAACGCGGTCGTTTTATTAGATCTTTAATAATTATTATTATTGCTTCTTTATTTTTTTAACTGCCTCGGTGGTGTAGTGGCTAGTATGTACGGCTGCACACCCGGAGGTCCTAGGTTCGAGTCCCGGGTCGGGCCAAGTTTAGTTATTGAGTCTTTCTGTATAGTAAGTCTCAGTAACAGTCCAAAGTTGGGAAGTTGGCGGTGTTTCACCCCCGTGCCTTGGAGAGCTCGTAAAGCCGTCGGTCCTGCGCCTTAACTCTCACTGGTCGTGTCGAGTGGTCGTCCCACCGGAGTATGAGAGTGATAGGAATAGAGAGTGCACTTGTGTCTGCGCGTACACTTGAGCACTATAATATCTCCTGCGCAGTTGGCTAATCTCAATGAGATTGGCCGCCGTAGCCGGAATCGGCTAGGAGAACATCATCATCATTGCCTCTTTAATTCATTTATTTTACTTCATTATGACAAATACAGATATTTTAAATTAAAAGATGTAAAAATATGATGACTATGCTAACTTTTTCCTTGACCTACGGTCAAACACACGGTAGGACAAATGGAAATGTTAGAAATGATTCGCACATGAAAAAAGCAGATGTGCGAGACCTCCGGTTTTGAACCCGCTTTACTCCGTTTCTAAAGCGAACGTATTTACATTGGGCTACCACTGTCGTATCGATTTTAAAGTTTTGTATTGTGAAATCAGGATGACAATATAACAATTTGTTTTATAATTGAATCAGTTTGGGCTCATTTAATTCGTTTTGACAAGACCACACATAGCAGTAGGTCAAGAGCGTGTTTCCAATACTATAAAGTATAATTAAATTTTATATATTTAATTATATTAAAATATATAAATTTATTTTATACAATTATATTAAAATGAAAAATTATCCTAGAATCCTATTAACCTCCTGGTTAAGTTGTTTTTCCTTTACACTGTGACAAACTAACGAATGAAGATAATTTACGAGTCAGGTTATAATATATAGTTCCCATGGCATTTTAGTACATTGTAATAAATTATGGAAGGATACAAGGGGTGTAATTATTAGTAGGCACTGTGCACTAGTGTATGAAATCGTACACCGCTCATTAGCGTCCGGCAACCCAGCCAGGCGCGAAGCCAAGAGATACACAGAGAGGTACCCCAGTTCGGTAATAAATGTTTGTCTTATTTATTATACAATATAGGTTAAATACACGAGAGTCGAACACAAGACCTCAATCACCTTCAAATAAGGCAAAATCATTACAAATAGATGGTGACATTTTCAAATCAAAAACAGTCGTTCCAATTTTATTTTATTAAATTCTTCTTTGCTTTGTTCAATCCATTCATTCATGGTACTGTTGTGATTAAAAAGAACTTTTTGTATCGAGCTACTGCAAGGGTGGCAAGAGCGAGTTCAAGAAGCGTAAGTCCTCAAAGAAATTTATTTATTAGTGAAAAACCGGAAGGAAATACTTCCATTATAAAGTCTAGACGGAAGAGAAAAATAATAGTTTTACTTCTATTTACACGTTTATAATATAACTATTATAATATGTACATTGTACAATTTATACATATAATAAAATTATAACTGAATCGAATCTGTACATTAAATATTTTTTGAAAAATCTTATTGAAATATTCATTATTATCGATACAGAGGCCGAATCTATAGTTTTTAGAATTTTTACCTGTCTGTCTGAGAAAACGCATCACGAGAAACCTTTGGACACATTTTTTAATGAAATTTGGTATCACGATAGCTGGTTATCCGGTTCAACAAATAGGATACATTTTACCGCGAGAAAATATCTCATCTCTGAGAAATCTATACTAGGTAAACGTTAAAACGTAACTGGGGACGAACCCGAACGGAGCGAGGGTGAGTCGCTAGTGTATATATAAAAAAGTAAATACAGTTCAGTCATAAAATATAACTTAAGTTATAAAATATGCTCAGATAATAATTAATTTGTGTAATTTCGGGGTTGCTACAAAGGTTTTTTTAAATTAATATTTTAAAAGGTTCGGGGCTATAAGTGTTTATTTAACTGAATATTTTAATAAGCTATTTCATAAATGATTAATTTATGAATATATTTTCTTTCTTGTGAAATTTGCAAGGCTAAAAGTTGAAGGAAAATTTGTATAGATAGAAGATGCTTAAACATTTGCAAGAGATCTAAAGACCAACACCTCTAAAATTGACAAATTTTGCCCGCCATTAAAATCTACATATACATATATTTGCCACTAATGACTCATCCCCGCTTCACTCGGGTTCGTCCTCAGGTACGTTCTTAAATATGGAATAGATTGAGTATATATTATATGATATATAGGCTATGGCCTTCCTCAATAAACTGGCTATCTAAGGTAAATTTTTCAAATTGGATTAGTAGTTCCTGAGATTAGAGACAACAGACTGCCACTTTATAATATTAGTATAGAATATACATAAGTCTCCATTTTTTTTCACTGATATAACAACTTGGTCAGTGGTCATAGCTCGATACTTAGTGTTAAGCTCAGGGCAATTTTTATTACTGAACTATCAAATACAATAAATGCAACACGTAACAGGAAAAAATGCATCTAAATTCGTTCAGTAATTTACAAAATTCGATATTTTAGCACGTACATACGGATAGACAAGGGACAGATGATATACCAACGTATGATGCAGATCGAGAGTACCTGTGTTTTCTAATCCAATTATGGTCAAATAGAGCTTTTTTGCCAAAAGCCTGGAGTTTGCGAGTCGGTTCTTTTACACTATCGTACCGAAAATCATAACAAATTTTGCGATACATTCACCGGTCATGTCATATTGTCATCCTATTTGACTACAACAGTGAAAAGAAAACATAATATTTACACACACACATTTTTTTAAGACATGATAGAAATCAAAGGTTTTACGAGCGATATTTGATAATTTTATTTAAAAAAATACGTTTTTCACTTTATTTTAGCTTATAAAATATACAAAATAGCTCCCACAAAACGAGGTAAGCTGCAATAAAACTATTCTCACTTTCATAAAATCTGTGGAAAATTCGCGAAAATGCTGAGCATTGTAGTGCAGAGATATGACGACGTGATGCATTTTAAATTATTTTTTGATGGATCTTAGAAAGGATGCGAGCCAAGATCTGTAATAGAATTTACGATATTCGAGGATCCAACAAAGTTATCTTATAAAATTTAAATAATAGTAATATCATTTCACGTTATATTCTTTAGGTATGCGGTGGGAAGATTCTTCCATATATCTTTTTTTACGATACTGTAACCTTACAATTGGGTGTTAAGACGAGACGATATTCTACAATCGTTATAATAGCTAATACAAAACTATAAAATCTATCAAAATTACATTTTTAAGCGTTTTGCCACATCGTTAAAATATGTTTTTCTACATATTTTTTATTTTCTTTTAGCGATGTCGATTTAGAAAGTCGATTCGTCTTGGGGACTTGTTAGCGTTTTTGAAATTTAGTATTTTTGAGCAAAAGATTTGAACCAGTAATCATTGACACGTGTAGCAAAAGTATAAATTTAATATTTTCGTACAGCTTTCTCCGTAGTTTTTATAAATTCGTATATCGTGTATATTATATTTAATAAAAAAAATACTTATGTTGTAAAAAACAGTATAATTACTGTACTTGAAATCGTGCTTTAATACTTGTATTATTTAAATTTTAAATTATGAATATATTATTCTCAGAGATGAGATATTGTCCCGCAGATCAAATTAATAAAAATTATCCTATATGTTGACTCGCATAACTACCTATCATCATATTAAATTTTATCAAAATCTGCCCAGTGGTTTTCTGGTGATACGTTCCCAGACAGAAAGACAAAAATTCTAAAAACTATTGATTTAGCCTCTGTATCATTTATAATGACTATTTCCATAAGACGTTCCAAAAAATATTTTATGCATAGATTCGACTCGGTTAGAACTTTATAATACGAGTATGTACTAGCGGCTCACTCTCGCTTCGCTCGGGTTCACCTATGGCAATACAAAAACAAATATAACCCTCGGGAACCGTACTTTTTTCGGCATAAAAAGTAACCTATGTGTTATTCTGATGTATGAGCAATATTATTGCAAAGTTTCATCAAAATTTACAAACAAACATACATACATACATTCTTACAAACTTTCGGGCTTATAATATTATTAGTATAAATTTCATGAGACCCAAAATGGTTTAAAGCGTACGGTTGTAACATAACCAAAGCAACAAACCCTTTGCATTTATGACAGTAGGGATAATAACTATGAATTTATACTTATACTAAAAGAAAGCTCTCAACAAAATGGGATTGGTACAAACAAAAACGAGGGTAAACGCTCGAACTCCCAAATAATCTCAACAATTTTTCTGTCCTAACTAAATCACCCTTAAAAGGGGTGAATCCCTTGAAAGTTAAATAAAATAAACTAACGTTAAACTCACATAGAGTTAACGTTTCTAAAATGAACCTTATTACCGAACAATACGATGTATAATCTTATTTATAAGATATTCAATATGCAAATATACATAAAAGTTTATTATAGAACTAAATACCACATTTACACATTTATCTATTCTAGTCTTTATATATGGGTTCCATGACTTCATACATTTCATACATACATGCAATGAAGCTTCATAAACAATGCTAACAAAATAGGGGCTTGGTAAAGTAAAGGAATGACGTGTCATGGTGAATTGGGCTTTTTAGAGATCGTGGTTTTTCCATCCATTTGTAAAAGAAGAAGATATTAAATTGAATGTTTATTTTGTATTATATATTTTTACTAGCGACTCGCCCTCGCTCCGCGTTTACGTTTTAAGGTCTTGTATAGATTTCTTAGAGAAAAATTATCCTGTATGTTGACTCGGATAACCAGTTATCATCATATCAAATTTCATCAAAATCTGTCCAGTGGTTTTCTCGTGATGTGTTCCCAGACAGACAGACTAAAATTCTAAAAATTATAAATTCGGCCTCTATCTCGATAATAATTATTTCAATAAGAATTTTCCAAATAATATTTTATGTACAAATTCGGCTTAGTTAGAATTTTATTATAATTGCATAGATATTAGATAATATATCGATATCTTCGCTAATTTTCATAGATTGAATGAACCGAATTTCATGATGATTTTTATTATAAATAAAAGGTAACTTTAGAATTCTCTCATTTGGATTTGAAAAAAAGGTGTGCCCAAAAAGAATAATTAGTGTGTATCTTTTAATTTAAAAAAAAATATTATTATTCTGTTTGTAAATATAAAATATATTTGACCTTGGTTGTATGGCAACGTCTAACTTGAAAAAGTCCGCTATAACTTGGAACGTCTTACATTGGACATGGAAACACCGACTCAATTCAATGCATTTGCTAATAATAATGTTAATAATAATAATGGGTTCTAAGCGTGCCAGTTGACCAAAGATTACTTCGCCAATATCACGTAGATTGGAGAAGACACGAGGAAGAATGATCAAGAAAACTCCAGCAAAGATGTAAAACCTAACAAAATCTTAAAATCATTTAAAACAGTAAATAAGTCAAAGAGTAAGGTAGATACAGTATATTATATGAAAATTATGTGTGAATTAGGAACATGCGAGTGTAACTGCGGGTAGAAGCGAGTATCATTTGAAAAGCTTCTGAACTTTTACAATAAGCTCTTATTTATTGGTTTCTACTATGGACCCAAAAGCTGATTGAAAACTTTACTTGTGTGTTAAAATGATTACATTCTGTTTTAACCCTCGACACAAAAAGAGGGGTGTTATAATTTGACGTCGATGTCTGTCTGTCTGTGTGTGAGTGTGTGTGTGTGTGTGTCTGTCTGTGGCATCGTAGCTCTCAAACGGATGGACCGATTTCGATGCGGTTTTTTTTTTCATTTGAAAACCAGTTTCCTTGCGGTGGTTCTTAGCTATGTTTGGTTAATATCGATCCAGCAGTATTCACTCTTTTCCACAACGATGTTAGGCATTTTGGCGTATGATTACTCGATTAAGTGCGTGTAATCGTTAAATGACAATTAATATGCGTAGGGGTTTTTTTTTAATTTTTAATTTATACAACAGAATATTTAAAAAAACTCCCCTTTTGATATAAGATTCAAAATACTTATTAATTTAAAATGAGGTATTATGATGACCTATCATACATTAGATGGCGTTTCCATCTTAACATAGTCATTTATACATACGTTAAATTCAATTCAATTAACTTTCAGTTATTATATAACATGTATTCAGTTCTTTTTAACGTCCCACTGCTGGGAACGGGCCTCCTTTCAAAGCGATGGGGATCAGGACATAGTCCACCACGCTGGTCAAATGCGGGGTGGGTTGCATAAAATATATAGGAATAATTGAATAAATTGTTCTTTAACCGTATAAAAGCTATTAAGATATAGGTAAGGGTTAATATATCCAACTCACCATTCATATAACAACGCTGACGTTGCGATTTTCTTTCAAAAAACTTTAGCAGCGAAGTAATAGAACCCTCATTGTTTAGAATGACTTTAGTATAAGGAGGTTAGTAAAGTGTGAAAAGACGGTACGATTTTTCATAGAAATATTTTTATGACTTACGTCCATTTTACATGGAGATATATTCATCGCCATCAGTTTAGTGCTTTTTTATTATTATTAAAAGTATACCTTAACGCTAGTTCAGTGTACGAGCCGCAGCTGTCTTTAAATATATGGCGTATGAATTCGCAGTGCACAGGAAAATCATTCATGCTTTTTGTTTTTATGTTTGTGTTTAAAAAAGTAGATTTTATTTTAGTAACTCACCGTACCGGCGTACAAACACACAAAGTATTTAATTACTGCTTGTTAAATTTAAATAATTTGTCCCAGATTTTTTCTGTATATAATAGAACAGTTTCTGGAAGTACCGATGGAGATATTTTCAAATATAATCTTTTATAAATTAAAATACACTATCTCTGAGATATATTATGTACAATGTACATAAATGCAATTTCAAAGGAAATGCTATGCAAGAGGAACCAATAAACATAGAATATGTCATATATAAAATATCCTATATAAAAATATAAAAATCTATAACAGACTATAATCTGTCTCTGTGCCAAATTCTTAGGTTTGACATATTAGTATACTCTTACATTGCAGTTTTTATAATATTTTTTCTCAAAAATGAGATATTTGCCCAGAGTAAAAAATATCCTATATGTTGACCTGGATAATCAGCTATCGCCATACCAAATTTTATCAAAATCCCTCCAGTAGTTTTTTTGTGATGCGGTAACAGACAGACAGACAAAAATTCTAAAAAATATAGATTCGGCCTCTGTATCGATAATAATGTTTATTTCAATAAGATTTTCCAAAAAAATCTAATGTACAGATTCGGCTTGGTTACAATTTTATTGTATGTGTAGATTATTATTAATTTTCACTTAATTAACTTCCGTATCGGATGAGTTCTGATGAATCGAACAAATATTACCTAATAATATTTTTTTAAACAAAATATTTTTAGCATTGGATATTTGGAAAATGAATATATTTTACACCGCATACAACATTTGGTATTTCATTTTGAAGCTTTTTGTTAGCGTTTGTATGGAAAAAGTTATGATTTTTTAATACGTCTATTTTTTCGGGCTTTGTCGTGGAATCATTTTGGTTTTTGGTTACAGAAACTTCAACTATGTTTAAATTTCAATTACGATAAATTTTTATTGTGATGTGAATGTGTAACATTTCATATAATACGCAGAAAACATCATATATAAGCTTGGAAGACCTAGGAGTAGTTCGTATAACTACATAATATTATAATACTGCATCATTACATAATATTTTACGTATAAAATCTCCAGCCATGCTAAGTATGTGTTTGTCCGTGCTAATCTCAGGAACAATTGTACAGATTTTCATACGGTTCTTAAAAATAGAACGTCGAATTATTTAGGAAGTTGATAGTGTATATATTATGATAATTCAAATGCTAAGGACCGTAGGAAGATAAATAGAATGAGGGATAATATCATGGATCTTGTCATGGTATGAGATTAATTAGCATCCGGCAATCTAGCCGGGCGCGTAGACAAGAAACAGAATGGAAATAAGTGGCCCACTTCGGTGGGTGGTGTGCCATGCGGATTGCTGCTGGCACTTCTCTGATAGCAGACCTGCCGTCGGGGCGTTGTGCTTGAGTGCGAAGACCCATTAAAATAGGGAACCCTTTAGTGGGTAGTATTGGCTTTTGAAGCAAGCGAGTCCCACATAATCAACTGTACGTATGCAGTAGGTATGCCTAAATACATTTCCCAACCTTAAAAAAAATATTATATCGTGGATAGTTGGATCTCTTAAAATATATCAGAACAACTTAGGTATTGCTACTTTTCGGCGACATGAAAAATTCAAGGAATCTCAGAAAACATTTCCTGATCAAGCCAGCATCTTCAAGCTGGTACCAACAAGATTCTACTACACTATTGGTTTGCTTAACCTTAAATACATTATATATTTATGTATGTACATATGTATATATGTACATATGTATATATGTACTACGTATGTATATACTAAGTATGTATGCATGTATGTATATCAAAGAAAATTTATAGATTAAGTTGATACTGTAGAAACTGACAAATCACAATGTCTTTGTCCCACGCGTATACGTATAAAGCCTCTAACAATAACATATTTTTCATTCACTTCTATACAATTCTGTGGGGCAATTTGTTTTCTTTACAGCCATACTAAATAAGAAGAGAAAAGTTAATAGGTTTTATTGCAGACACAATGAATAGCAGTTACAAATAAAATACATAAGTCCGTCTCAAAAATAAATTCTGGAAAAGAAACGTAACATATCTTTTGGAGAACAATTCACTTTAAAGTTACTTTTTGTAATTAAGCCTAAACTTTTTTAATGTATCATCATATAAAGTAAAAAAGGTTTAAATTTTCGGCTTCTCAAAAGGAGATTTTCAATTCACTATTTCTCGTATGCTTATAAAGGGGTAACTTGACCTATTGTGAGCTGATTGTAATATATAATCTAAATTATTTAATCCCCTATTCAATACATTTAGGGGATGAATTTTGCAAAATTATCCTTGAGCACTGAAAATGACCGTCATTATAGAAGAAACTTTTGTAGAAAATGCTTTTCGATTCAGTAGCTTACTCTGTGCTTTGTTGGTCTTCTTTCCATCTTTCTATTTTCAACAATTATATACATACATGCTCGTATGTACTAGCGATTTACCCTCACTTCATTCCGGATCATTTATACGTACGTTGTAACATATATGTATAGAATACAATATGTTGGTATGTGTACATACATAGGTTTAAAAAATAGGTAATTACTTTAAAAATTAAAAAGTATGTCCCTTACTTGAGAAATTATTGATTCCCTATACTTTCCATCCCCCTTTTCACCTACCTAAAGGACATTTACAAGAGAAAAATTATTCTATGTCGTTTTCAAGGTCTCAAACTATCTCCATACCAAATTTCATCTCAATTGGTTCAGCGGATTAAGCGTTAAAAGGTAACAGACAGACATAGACAGACAGAGTTACTTTCGCATTCATAATATTAACACCGTCATGTAAATTTCTAAGAAATTAATTAAAATTCTAAGAAATCTATTGTTAACTGACACGCCGGCATGTCCGCGGGCGTGGGACGGATTAATATGGATACGAGGAGTATATCACCTAAGTTATTCTATCACCTTATTTACAGACACGTATCCAGACAATTTATAGTATATTTCTAAGTGCCTGCTTCATCATCTTGCATCTTTATATGAAAGTCTCTAGCACGTCAGGCTGTCCAACACTAATGGAATAGTTTGAAAAATGAAACTGTAAGCGACGCTCGGACCCAGCTTTCGGGATTCGATGGGTTGTGTCTTGTATGAAAAATGATAATAGCCGAAAATACTGAGATAAATTTGTCCAACGTGATATGAAATGACTATAGAAATGTGTCTGTTTTATTTGTCTATTCCATGAGATCGTTTATTACTGTCATTATATTCTTAAAAGCTACTTCGTTGGTCTAGTTGCTAGCGCATATGATAGATCCGGATATATTGGGTTCAAGTCCCATGTCGGGACAATAATAGTTATTGGGCATATTTTTTTATCAATAAATAATATGGAGAAACTATACGAGGCATGCCTTTTAAGTTTTGTCGTTTGAAGAAAAAAACACAACTAGAACCTTATAGTACTTTTTATTGTTTTTCAAAGTATTCACCACGTAGCTTAATACACTTTTCCATTCGCTCAAACCAGTTATTATAACATTTATTCCACTCTAAAGTGGGGGTGTTCAAAATGACTGACTTGAAAGCGTCGACTGCTTCTTCACCGGACTGGAACCTTTGACCACGAAGATTTTTCTTAATTTTAGGAAATGTAAAGAAATCGTTAGGGCTTAGGTCAGGACTGTATGGAGGATGATCAAGAATTTCTACTTTTTCCTGCTTCAAATACTTAATCGTTTGACGAGCGCTGTGTGAGCTTGCGTTGTCGTGGTGCAGGATGATGCGTCGCTTTGAGTTAGATTTTCGAAGTTCGGCGATGACTTGTGGTAAACAAACTGTGGTATACCACTTTGCGTTAACCGTTCTACGATCTTCAAGTGCAATAGTCGCAACATGGCCGGTTTTTCCAACGAACGTGGCCACCATCTTCTTTGAAGTGCTTCGAGAACGAAAAACTTTAGTCGGCTTTGGCTCATCTTGAAAGACCCAGATTGTAGATTGTTATTTGGAATCAGGATCGTAGGCATAGATCCAAGATTCGTCACCACTGATGATGTCGTAGACGTGATTTGACTCTCCTCGGTTGAACCTTTGCAGAGTTTTCTTACACCATCTGACGCGGGCCGCCTTGTGATCGTCGGAAAGCAGATGCGGTATCCAACGGCAAACTAACTTTCTCACACCAAGCGCTTCATGCAAGATCTTCTGAATGGTTGTCCCTGAGATGCCTAATAAAGCCTCTATCTCTCGATATGTCACATGACGATCTTCGAGAATTAGTTGTTTCACAGCAATAATGTTATCTTCAGTGAAGGCGGATTTTGGGCGTCCTTCGCGAGATTTGTCACTAACACTAGTATGTCCACGCTGGAATTCTAAATACCAGCGTTCGACAGTCCGCAGACATGGGGCTTCATCACTGAACACAGATATTAGCTCTTCAAAACACTGAAGCCGTGTCAGGCCTCTTCTAAAGTTGTAGAAAATTATTGCACGAACATTTTCCTTAGAAAGATTCATTTTCGTACATAACCTGACAGATTCCAATCGACGCTGTGACTAAACAATAGCATTAATTCTAAAACTTTCAACTGTTTTGAGATTCAAAATTTAAACACATTCGAATATGTAACAGTTCCAAATTCAAAATTGCCGGGAAATATGGAAACGACAGAACTTAAAAGGCATGCCTAGTAGTTGGACAGGAACATTGACTGCCATAGCCGAAATAGGTTAGGATTGCATTATTATAGAAATTAAATTACCTGTTTGCTTCTTAATGTTTATCTAGCATACTGCATGAAAATTAATATAAACTATTTTTCACTTATAATTCCCGTGGTATAAATGGATAACTGATTTATAAAAGTTGTTGAAATCTTACACAGATAGGTTACTTTTTATCCCGAAAAAATGCACGGTTCTCGTGGGATAGATTTGTTTTTGTTTTCCATTAGGGACAAACCCGCGCGAAGCGAAGGTTAACAGCTAGTATACACATAAATATTTAACCGTAAAAATGTAAATGCTCACGACTTGAAAGAGTTAAAGAGGGTGAATTTATGCTTTTTATGCTATTCTCAAAGAAAGTTGTTGAAGCATTGGATGTTAAGCTAAACGAGCCTCTAATATTTAATACACATTTTATAGCAGATTCTTCAATAAACCCTCAACGACCGCGGACACGCCGGCGTTACAGTTAACAATAGATTTCTTAGAAATTTAATTAATATCTTAGAAATTTACCTGGGGGTGATAAATACCATACCTACATTTTATAACTTGCAATAAAAACTGAGATATCTCAAGTTTAGCTTTCTCTAATAATAATAAAAATCTGAAAGCGCTCTATAAACGATAGTTATATAACTGTCAAATTAATTTACACTAAGTTGTGAGAAGTGAGAAGAAGTTGTGTTTTTTTTGTGTAATTTTTCATTTCTTCGGGCGCTAATCTCCGAAACCATCAGTCTGATTAAAAAATCCTTTTTTGTTTATTTTTACAAGATTTTATTCAGGTAGTTAACTATAGGTTACCAAACATCATACAATGTTCCTAAGGAGCGGGGTAAATATATGTATGTACATAATATGTATGTATGTATATAAATTATACGAGTAAAACTGTGTGCAATAGATAGTAGAATGATAAAAATAAACTATATAAGATTTTTCGGCTTTTATTTTGGTGGCATACTGTGGCATGTTAGGGTCGTGACAAATCCCCGTAACCTTTTTTTCCACTCGCTAGAATCCCAATTTATAAGAATGAGTATAAGGAAATAAGACTCAGGAAAAATGGTTTTGGTATAAGTTAAATTACTTTATGTAATGGCATGTAATTTTTTATTTGCTTACGTAAAATTATGGTAGTTAATAGTATTACATATAATACTATTTTTCCCTGCGACTCCGCCTCTGTAGATATTTATGTACTAGCGACTCACCCTCGTTCCGCTTGGGTTCATCCCTACTTAAGTTTTAACCTTTAGTATAGATTTCTCACAGATGAGATATTTTCCCGCAGTAAAAAGTATTCTATATGTTGACCCGGATAATCAGTTATCATCATGTCGAATTTCATCTAAATCTCTCTAGTGGTTTTTCCGTGATGCGGTCATAGACACACAGATAGACAAAAATTCTAAAAACTATATATTCTGCCTATGTATTGATAATAATGACTATCTCAATAAGATTTTCCAAATAATATTTAATTATTTTATTTTATGTACAGATTCGACTCAGAATTTTATTTTATGTATAGAAGAAAACTTCTCGGCTTCTAAGACACATATCGTAATTTAAGATGACTAATAATCATTTAAAATAAATAGGCTACAATGCAAAAACACTTTATTAAATTGGCTTAACACTTTCAGAGATTAGCTGTTTTAATAAACACAAAACACTTTATTCAAGTAACTCCTTTGTTTTTTTATGACAAATAAAAATTTACATACGAATTCATTCGGTATTTGACATTTCCCATTTTGGGGATGAATTTTCAATATTCTTTAATTGTGGTAAGAAACTCATATGCCATAGTTTTCCTTCTTAACCAAGTTTAGAATGTGCGTTGGCTGTCAGTTCTTTAGATTTAATTTTTATGTTAAACACTAGCATTGCCCGCGGCTCTGCCCGCGTTTAAAGGACCAAAAACTAAATTCTTAGGTTTTACATATTAGTATACTCTTACATTGCAGTTTTTGTATTTTTTCTCAGAAATGAGATATTTTCCCGGGGTAAAAAGTCAACCCTATATGTTGACCCGCATAACCAGCTATCACCATACGAAATTTCATAAAATCCCTCCAGTGGTTTTTCTGTAATGCGGTAACAGACAGACAGACAAAAATTCTAAAAACTATAGATTCCCGCTCTGTATCGGTAATAATGTTTATTTCAATTAGATTTTCCAAAAAATATTTAATGTACACTGATTCGGCTTAGAATTTTACTATATGTATAGATATTATAAGCTAATCCTACTTGTGATTTACCCTAGCTTCGCTCGGGTATATTCATTTATTTTATCATCTATAAGAGTAATAAATATACACAAATCAAATCAAATTAATTGAATCAAAATATACTTTATTCAAACAGACTTTTAAAGGCATGTTTGAATCGTCACTTTTTATATTTTCAAAATTAATTTAAATGTCAGTAGGTATATATGTAAGTCCATGAGGAAGCTACTACCGGCTTGAAAAGCAATTCTGCTGAGAACCAAATATATAATCTTTCTATTTATAGTATCTATCCTCTATATTACAATGTACATATAAAAATCAAATATTTACCCAAAAACGAAAATACATATACCTAGTGATGAACAAAAAGTGTACAATACAATCAGTCTAACAATCAATCTGATGCATATATAATGAATCAAATTTTAAACGAATTCACCTCGCGTATATTTGATTTTTGAACTGGATATTTTCATCACTTTGCAATAGTTCAATTTCAATTCTCTTGTTAATGGCTTTTAAGTGATCCAAATTGAGCATAATTTGCTTTGCCAATATACGTGTCATTGGCAAGAATGGATAAGATATGATGGATATTGTTTAGTCATTATTATATTTTCAACTAGTGACTTACCCTGGCTTCGCTTGGGTGCGTCCCTATGTACGTTTTTAATAGATATAAATCGTTATTAGCCAACGTTAGTCGTGCAATATTTTTTATCGTGAATTTTTCCGATATTTTAATAGATAAGTATTTTAATATCCGGTGCGGAAATCAAATCAAAAAAAACATTTTATCAAACAACTACTTATTAGAAAATACTCATACTTTTTTTGGCTAAAATAAAAAAATAAAACTTCTATTACTAATGTAAAAATTATGTCTGCCCGCTAAAATTAATGAATCTAATTAATATCCTTTTCCCATACTAATTAGGCATTAATTTCAAAACGTTTAATACAAAGGATCTTTAATTAATCTAACTGCGGTCGCGAAACAAAATTACGAGTCGAACTGAAGTTGGAGCGGCATTTGCCACGAAAAGTTTATCTGTGATGTAGGCTGCTTAGTAGGTAGAGAGTATGTTCTTTACTTGCTTATATAAAAGAAATATAGGTTTTTATAAGCTAATTGCCTTATAGCCTATGTATTACTCCAGGTCATGGCTTATTTGTGTACTAAATTTCACCCAAATCCGTCCAACCGTTATAACGTGAAATAGTAACAAACATACACATTACACACATACAAACATTCGCAATAATAAATGTAGTCCAATATTTTATACTAGTGGCTCACCCTCGCTTCGCTCGGGTTCACCTCTAGAAAAACGAAAACAAATCCATCTTTCAGGAACTGTATATTTTTTAGAGATAAAAAGTATCCTATGTGTTATTCCAGACTATAATCTATATATGTGCCAAATTTCATTCAGATCCGTTTAGCCGTTCTGGAGTGAAAGAGTAACAAACAGCCATACTCACAAACTTTCACATTTATAATATTTATACAGATAATAGTTTAGGGCTATAACATTAATTTATTAATCAGGAAGATATAAATAAAAAAAATATTCGTAATCGATTTCAGTTACGGTGATCTATCTTATGGAGACTAGCCAACTGCACAGGATACAGATTTTATAGTGCACAAGTGTACGCGCAGACACAAATGCACTTTCTATTCCTGTCACTCTCATAGTCCGATAGTACAGTTATTTGATACGACCAGTGAGAGATGAAGTACCAATGGTTCTGCATGGCCTTTAATCACAGGAATGTAATAATAAAAAAAAAATTGACGCAAATTATCGAATGACTAGCGACTCACATTCGCTTCGCTCGGGTTCGCATCCTTAGGTTGTTTCCCCATACAAAATTTTACCCTCATTTTCACACCTTTAAGGGATGATTTCCGGGATTACAACTATCCTATATCCTTCTCAGGGTCTCAAACTATCTTCTTACCAAATTACATCTAAATCGATTCAGTAGTTTCAAAGCCTATTCGATACAAACAAACAATCAAAATTTTCCTCTTTATAATATTTGACTAGATTAAGTATATTAAATCGTATGTTGTGCCTTCATACATACTCGTACAACTCAATAACATCAAATTAAAAGAATAGAATAAGATTGGAGAAGTACTAAACGTTAAAATGTAACTAGAAAACGTAACGAACCCGAGCGGAGCGAGGATGAGTCGCTAGTTTTAAAATAAAATACATATAAGATATTCTCCTTATATTAAATCCTATAAGTCTCACTTTGTTGAAAAGGAGCGAGAATACGACATTTATTTTCCTTACGATATTTTTCTTCGCAGTTTAACACTTGATAAATGACTTAGTATTTGGATATCTTAAATATATAAAGTGGTTTTACTATATTTTACAGTATGTAAAAACTAAGAATATGGGTACTTGAAAAAGTCACAGGTTCAATTCCTTCTTGGGATAAATATTTGAGATAGAAAATTAGCCTCATTCTAAAAGACTATTGTTCTAATTACCTCCAACTAACAAGGGGGTCCTGATTTAGTTTTAAATAACTGTATTTCTTTTTTCTTTATTACAGTACGATTAAAAATGTCAGTTGTTGTATGTGTGTATATTTATTACTGCTTCCCGCTAAAATGACTAAACGGATTTGGATGAAATTTAATATAGAGATAATAATAATAGTAATAAATATGTTGGGACATTAACACACAGCACCATCTCGTTCTATGGTAAGCTACGAGGCTTGTGTTATGGATATCAGATAGTTGATACTCTACGCTTATATAGCTTTAAATAGATAAATGTTATAAATATAAGCACCCATGACTAGAGTAGAAACATTCATGCTCATCACACAAATGAATGCCTCCAGCGGGAGTCGAACCCGCGACCGCTGGCACAGTAAGTAGTGTCACTATAAACGTGTCGTCAAGTTAGGACCCTGGAGTGTGGACTAATGGTAGTAATAAAATTTGTCAAAAGGTAACGCTGTCAAATCGTCAAGCCTGAGCGAACGTTGTAGTGTGGTTATTGATAGAATAATATTTTTACTATTAAATTATTAGCGACAGTATAAAGCTTTTGCTTAAACAAAACGTTGAAACAATCCAATTCCGTAAAGAAGCAACTATATAATTTAAAGCTTTATTCTAGCTTAATTAAGCTTTCAATCGATATGGCTGAACAGTTTAAAAATAGACGCCTTTTTATTATATAGGCATAAGTCTCACCCTCACTTCGTTCGGTTTGCCTCTAGAAAAAAAAAACAAAAACTATTCCACGGGAATCTTAAATTTTTCTGGAATGAAAAGTAGCTTATGTGTTATTCTAGACTATAATCTATCTCTGTGCCAAATTTCATCCAGGTCTGTTAAGCCGTTCTGGCGTGATTGAGTAACAAACATCCATCCAAACATCTAAACTTTCACAATTATAATATTAGTAGGAAGTAGGAACTAAGATAAGATAACCTAATAAGTAAAATATAATAGTCGTGAACCAAAACTCGAAATAAATCCGCGAAAAAATAGTTTTATTTTAAATGTCAAATATTCGCGTAAATCTAAATAAGTATTATACGAGTATCAAGTTAACTAAATGCTTACAATCGAATCGAACATACGACCATCTCACTAAAAAGTCAAGGAGAATTCCTTTACTTGTTGTAACAAAAAACTACTTTTAACTTCTAAGAATTTCTTCTCACATTACTCTATGTATATCAAGTGGAATAGATCGAGGACATGTAACAGGTGCAAAGTTGGGTTTAAATTGCCACAGTTTGATCGTTATAGATTGGATATTGCAACTTATGTCCTTTGAATGCCGTATTTGTGATTATGATTATACCATATATTTTTAAACTAACCATTTAACCTTGCTTCGCTTGGGCGGAACTCTAGAAGCCTAAAAGTAGTTTATATTATGTTAATAACTGCCTTAGTGGCTAGCGTGTACGGCTGCAGATTCCTGTGTTCAAGACCCTGGTTGGGCCAAGCTCAGTTGAGTATTTCTGTCAAGAAATACTCAGTAACAGCCCGGTGTTGGTAAGATGGCGGTGTTGCACCCCCGTGCTTTGGAGAAAACGTGAAACCGTCGGTCCTGTGCCTTAACATTCATTGGTCGTGTTAAGTAGTCATTCCTAAGGAATACGAAAGTGACAGGAATAAAGAGTGCACTTGTGCCTGCACGCATACTTGTGCACTATAATATCGACCGCCTTAGCCGAAATCGTTCAGGAGGACATTATATTACGAGTATGTTACTTCCTTCAGGTCTTTTAGGTCTTTCAGGCTATTATTATAAATAAAATTTGCCAAAAGGTGGCGCTACTTGTATATTGTAAATATAAAGGGCACCTATATCACCCGAACTAGTAAATCGCTAGTTGGAAAATATAAATAGATATGAGACGAGATAGATATTGGCGAGATTATTTGAAACATTACTTTATAAGGCGATTTCTTAACAATATATTTAACTTGAACATAATATTATATGTACTTTGTTATACTTAAATGTCCAAGTCCTCAGTTCCAAAATTATGTATGGAAATAGACATTTAATAAATGTTATGCTAAACTGGTTGGCTCTACTTTGGGCAGTATTTCATCTAGAAATGGGTTAAATCCTAAGTCGTTAGTCGACATTGTATAATGGTGAATGTTATACATATATTAGATAGACACTCTTGCGCTTTACTTGGTTATATGTTAGTATATAGCATTATCTAACACAATCTGTCTGATCTAAAATTATACAGCTGAAGTTGAAGAAGGGTTACAATACAGCTGAAGAAGGGTTCGCGTTTTTGTTTGTTTGAATAGATTAATCTCTGGATCTAGCAGCTAGATTTATCTTTGATATGACATATTTATTGGGGAAGGTTTCAATATTTTATCCACAATTAAACTAATAATCTATGTGTAAATAGGCAAAGATAAAACAGTTCAGTCCCTTTTTCTACTCTATTTGTCAACCCATTTTCTTTAATTTAATACTTATAAACTAGCTTTAGTGTTATGAAAAAAATGTTTTTTTTTTTATTTATGTAGATAAATAATTTTTTTTATATAATTATGTTAATATCCTTAAATTTTTAATAATGATTAGGTAACATAAGACACGAAAACAAAAGAACACGAAATATTCTCTCTAACAAGAAAAATATCTGTTATAAATAAATAAAAGCTTTAGGACTCGAATCGTGATATAGTTTATACTAGCGATTTACCTTGCTTCGCTCGGTGCGTCTGCGATTTCATGGGTTTTAAGTCAAAATCAGTGCAGCTGTTTCGAAGAATAGCTGGAGTAAACAGACAGACAGAAAGACAAACAAAAATGTTAAAAATTGTGTCTAAGTGCCGTATATACATTTATATATATTTATTTTCAAGCTGTTATTGTAACGTTACAAACAGACACTTCAATTTAATTTATCTATATAGATGGCTGCTCTGAATGTGACTTCAAAAGTACAACTACAATGCTAGTAGACGGTTAAATTAATAGTCCTCGCTCGTCCCATTTAAAGTTACTTCAATACTCATGGTTTACTGCACACTGTAAAGTTCACGGCTCTATTCGAACGGTACGTATATCACCTACACTTGTCAATCGAAGTTATGATTAAAATTATATAATCCATATTTAATATTATAAATGTGAAAGTGTGTTTGTTTCTTTGTTTGTTTCTCCTTCCTTCGCGTCGAAACACAGTAACGGGTTGACGATATAGCATAGACGGATAGCATTCCCACGTAAAAACACCTTATAATACAAACCAACAATAACTCATCATACCTATATACATTTTACATATATAATATAATATATAGTCTATCTATTCCATAGTAACCATTAATAATAAATAGAATATTATCGTAAAATTTCTCCTAATATCAGTCAGTCATAGCTGGTTATTCGGGTCAACATATAGGATACTTTTTACAGCGGGATAATATTTCATTTCTCAGAAAAAAATTAGCAAGGTAAGTAACTTACGTACTAAATAAGGAAAACACTATTAAAAATAGCTTATCTTGAAAAAAAAAATAACAATAGAGCTATTTTATTTGGTTTTTGGTCATCTGAACGCGGCGGAGCCGCGGCCAATGCTAGTAATAAATATGTTGGGACATTAACATACAGCACCATCTAGTTCCATGGTAAGCTACGAGACATGTGTTATAGATACCAGATAAATGATAATCATTACACATAATATGTAACTTTAAATACAAACATATTATTATAAATATAAACATCCAAGTGCAGCAAGCAAGTAGGGTCACTACAAACTGAACCAAACGTGTCATCGAAAGTAGCAGTGTTATTCTACTTATTATTTTCACATTAAGACCCTTGTAATATAGTGTGGTGTTGTTTCCGTTATTGCTATCTCCGGGAACTGACAATGGCTGCGTACAATATTTATGCCACAACTTCAACGATCTATTATCGGAGCCCACATTAGATATTAGATGTTTTTACTACATTTCTTACCCTGAATTAGTTCTATAATAACGTGCTTATTGGTAATGGCTAAGTTTATGATTAAAGTTTAATATAATTGGCAGTTTTTTACGTTTTTAATTTCTATTTAATTGTGTTGAGGAGTTGATACGATATGTAACCGATATCTTCTCGTGATTGACAATAGCAACTAATAAAAGGAAAAGTTTCATACAAAGTGCAACCCTCTTATCCCGCCCTTAAAATAAGTGTACTTTTGTTTTGTATAATATAACTGGCGACTCACCCTCACTCCGCTTAGGTTCGTAGTATCCTATAAAAAGTATCCTATATATAGACCCGGATAACCAGCTATCACCAGCCAAGGCAACCAGCTACCAAATTTCACCAAAACCTGTCGAGTGGTTTATTCGTGATGCGTTCCCAGATAGACATACACAAATTCTAAAAACTATAGATTCGGCCTCTGTATCGATAGTAATGACTTTTTCAATAAGTTTTCAAAAAATGTTTAATGTACAGATTCGACTCAGTTATAAATATTTTTTTTAATAAAATATATAAATAAAAAGTAGAAAAATAATCACTAAAGCTAGGCGAATTGATAATCATCTAAATTATTATATACAAAAATGTTTTTGTTGTATAATAATTAAGTATTTTAATCAAATATATCCTATGAGATTAAAATTTAAAATGGCCCTTATGGCTTAATGAAACTATCATTATAAATGACCAAATAAATATTCCAGACAAGATTTATATATCAAAATTTATATAATGGTGTAGTACGTAATGAAAATTTTCTCACGAACACGCATTAAATTACATAAATTATTCAGGATATATGGCTTATACGAATTCTGGCTATAAATTTTATGACATGTTTTAACGAGTGACGCTTGCCATTTAAAGGGATTGTAGTCTTGATTAAAGTTAAAATAATAATTAAATATATTTTTATTGTTTATTTATTAGGTATATTCTCTTACGAACAAATAGCATATCAAATTTATACTCCATTTTCAGAATGGAAAGGTCTGAATTAAATGAAACCTTCCCAATGACGTCATGTAAAATATTAAATGCGTTTGCCATCCATTTAAGGAATGACTTGGAACTCACTGACTAAAATCAACTGTAACTATAGAACTGCCATGGTTTAATTATTTTCGTATGTGACCGCGACCTCTACCGAACCTTCCTTTAAGCTTTAAAGCTCCACTTCCGCCATAAATCCTCTCATTGCCATTGACCTTGGAACTTAGAAGGAAAAGTCACAAGTTTTGTAGAACTTTGCCTTTCGTGTGTCTATCAATATATCTTACGGGATTATAGAAAAAAATGTATGTATAATCGTTTTTGTTGTATTTGTAGCATTTTAATAGTGAAAGAATTATAAAAAGGATTCAGCAGATTAAGATTATATCGATTACAAATAAATAAAAAAATAAATCTTTCTTCTATATAATATTTTTTAACTATTAAATATTATAAAGATTTTTTATACATTATCCATCTTATCCAAAATATCTAAAACATTATTATTTCAAGCTCAATCAACTGTATTGAATATGGTACTATGGCATTAAAGAATGTGGTAATAATTGGTTGACTCGTTAACACTTATAAATAGAAAAATATAACAAAATTAGCACAAAAACAGTACCACATTGAGTGCCATCTTGATTTTTAAAGTCGGTCAAAACTAAACAAGAATTCTGTTAAATCCTTCCCCATTTTTAAAGCAATTTCTTAATGTCACATACTTACTACTGAGGTTTTCCCTGATTTCTCCTTCTTTTTCTGAGACTTGACTCTGCAAGAACCTTCAGGTCCCTTAAAGGTCAACAACGCATTGCAACTGCTCTTATTTTGCAAATGTGTATAAAAAAAACAAGTTTCTATGGAAACGTGTTAAAAATGAAACTTCATTGGTTATTTACATATATTTGAAATACTGTGAGATTAATAAGTTTATAATAACTTTTAATATTACACTCAGAAAAAAATATGATTCAAACAAATATCACTCAAAGAGGAGAGAATAATATTTTATCTCTTTCTATCTAGCTGGATTTTTAAATTATATACTTTAAGGGACTAGCAAAGTGAGGGTGAGCCGCTAGTTACAAATATTTTGCATAGGTATTTAAAAACAAATTAGTAAAAACAGTATATAAAAAATTGAAGCTATTATTATTTTTCAGACAGGTTTTTCGTGACGACTTCTTGTAACGCGACCTTGAAATTTTACTGTCATGCGCGCAAAGAAGTTTCACTATAAAAATACATGCAATATATAAAAATTGCAAACATAGATTTTCTTTAAACAACTTAAATAACAAACCACATATATTTCCTTATAATAAAACTTTTAAAAAGTAACCTTAACCAAATTTCATCATTCCATATCTTTTGTTTTATATAAAAAGTTAGATGATATTTTGTCGGGATTTATTTTCTTTACGGCTTTGATTAAAGTGCGGTTTCCAAGTACACAAGGGACGGTTAGAACGATTTGTAGTCTCTACATAGCTCTTTGAAACAAATATTGGTAGATATTTGAGGAAAGTGAAGCATTTTCGCTAAATCTAAAATCGATTTGGCTCTTCCATGCAATGAAGATAGGATTGGCACTTCGGTCTAGATTGCTTTTGTAGCAGCCATATGACTTAATTTCATACTTTGTTGGAAAAATACTTCAAGTCATATAATGATACACCTGTGGATGATACTTGACAAGTTTTTGATTAGAAAGTTTATTAAAGGCTATTTCTATTCGTCCGATAATCGAATCATTAAGAAATATTGATTCGTCCGACTAGTGTCGGTTTGTATAAATTTCTAACACTTTTATGTTTTCTAATGCAAAAAAATAAATAAAAGTGATTTTTAGTTGCAGCTAAAATGGATTTTATTAGGAGAGTATTACTGCGTCATAAAAAATATTTTTTTAATCTTAAGCGATAAAGTTTTTTAATTTAAGTTCATTCGATCTTATTCGAAACTTAAAATTTGAACTATCGATATTCTTAAAAATCTATATAACTTGAACTACTAGTAATTCTTTATTTCTATAAAGATTCTTTATTTCTACATAAAAATCAAACACCAACAATAGTTGGACGAATAATATATTTTTTATTTATCCAATTATTGGACAAATAGATACTGCCTTAATTAAATGCAAGAAACTTATAATTTCCGTCCTATCAAGATTTTCTAATGAGTTGCAAAAATGTATATATTTCCTTATTTTATCATAGTAACGTATGTACGTGTTAAGAGAGAATATAATGTGTGTTCAGCTCTTTTTAACGTCCCACTGCTGGGCACGGGTCTCCCTTTAATACGAGGGGGTTTAGGCCATAGCCATTCTCTCAGACATGAAAATTTCCTCACGATGTTTTCCTTTACTGTAAGACAAGTGGTAATACAATACAATTGGAATTGATTCGTACATGAAAATATCACAGGTGCGAGACCCGGGATTTGAACACGCTTCGCTCAGTTTCCCAAGCGACTGCATTACCACTGCCTACATAATAACTCTACACAGTTTTATTTTTCACTGGATGTAGGACTGTGCGTGCTTCACGGCGGTTTGTAATCAACTTTTATCTTGACCGGATAAAGTATCTTAATGGGCAAAACACTTATCCTATGTTTAAATCTTCCCACTATATTATGGTATTCAGATACACTACTGTAGATGTAAGAGAAAAAAATGTTTAAATTATAATAAAACTTCTAAAAATAAAATAAAAACCTACTTAAAAAAAGCTAAAAAGTAAAAAATAATTTATTGGTCTTTTTCATTTACTATAGATAATCAGATATTTTCGAAGTTGGTGCCAGCCAAATCAAAGTACACCGACAATTTTTTTTATTATTTTAGCCGCTAGTAAATATATAAATTTATATTTGCCAAATTATCTAATAAAAATATAAATAAAAAAATATTTTTTATTTATATTTCTATATACATGTACCCACGACGGCTATTAATAATATTCTATATTGCACTTAAATGTCGTGGGTTTTTGAGTTTTTTTTATTTAAAGTTTTTTTATGACACAATTTTCTGTAGTGAGTTTTATAAATTTTTAATTTTGGAGGAACAAGTGTATACGGTAGCGCCCTGGAGGTCTGTAGCAATATAAAGCTTAGGAATCAGGCTTAAACAAAGCAAAAAACCGTTTTAAAATCGGCCTAGAATTTTCCAAGAAAAATGGTACAGACATACACAAATACCTCTTACCCTAAAATTAGAGGGCGTATAGGAATTGCTTTATAATTTATATGTTAGTCTATTACAGCTACAAAAAAATTACAAAATCTCGAAAAAAATATTTTATACCAGAATGCTGTGCATTAAAATTTGTTTATAAGACTTATACTTACAAGTTAAGATTCCCAGATTCCAAAAGAATTAAGTTGAGTAAAAGATATTTTTTATTTTTTTTTACTAGCGGCTCACCCTCGCTTCGCTTGGGTTCGTCGCTAGGTACGTTTTAAATAGATACAAATAGTTATTAGCCAGCGTTAGGCATATAATTTTTTTTTTCGTTAATTTAAAATTTTTCATTTTTTCTCTTCATTTTCAAAACATTCCGTGGACCTTAAGGAACATAAGAAAAAAAATTTCGCCGAAATAGTCTAGCCATTTTTGAGTTATGCACTTACCAACATACATTTTTATTTATATATTATATGGTTGTTAAGTATTCTTAAATAAGTATTCTTAAATTTTATAATTTTCCGCGCAATATTTTAATTTTTTTCTTTCATAAGAACCTTCTCCTGACAATAACAAACACAACAAATAGGGAATCATTATTATATATGAATATAGATGACTTCAAGAAGTGCAGTTTGAGCACAATGATCAAAAGCTTTTTTTATCTTTATATAGTTTCTCTTGGGCGGTATGTACACAAAAAGGCAGATTCAAAAACTTTTATTCATAAATCTATACGGCTTGAAAATTAAAACACTTTGAAAAAAAAACGTATTGAGAATTCATATATTTTCGTATAAGGATTTATTAAACATTTTATTTCACGAGTTTTCGAGTAATCCGTTCTTACCGTATTGCTCCTTTCTTACCCTTATTCTATATTACTAAAATACTTTTTCCGTACAATAAAAAAAAAATACAAAAACAAAAATAATTTTCGATAAAAGGTTTCTAAAAAAATTTTATTGTATTATATTATAGTTTCAAATACGCAAGATCCGTAAATAATGTACAAACGATTACTTTTTTATATAATCTCACAAAAAGAAAAAAAATAATTATAATTTGAATTTTCTCTTTTACATCTAGTCATAGTGATGACCACAGCAGTCTCATTTTCAAGCATTATCGTCAATTTAAAAGTTTAGTCCAAACATACATCGAATCCACGATAGTCACAAAATTTTATATACCTATACACTTATACGAAATTCTAATTAGTGTATATTTTTTAGTATCAATTTTAGGGTTCCGTACCTTAAAAGGAAAAATCCCTTATAGGATAGGGTCACTTTGTTGTCCGTTCATCTGTTTGTCTATCAAGACCCTCTTTGTCAGGAATGCATAGAGGTCTCAAGTTGATATTAATATAAAATAATGGTTTACAAAGCCTTGAAGCTATGAAAAAATCAAGCTTCTGAGTTAACGCATTCAAAAGATACAGCCATTTATGCCGTATAATTTGACACTCGCAAAGGAATCAAAACCTATCTCCAATCTACTTCCCGTTGACCTAGGATTAAGAATTTTTCCAAGAAGCAATATCTTATAGCACAACTAAAGGGGAAAATCCGAAAACCGTAAATCTGTCACATCACAAAAAAAAATTGTGATTATAAATTTATTTCAATGTTTCATGCTACGGAACCCTCGGTGCGCGAGGCAAACTCGCACTTATCCGATTTTTTCCCCTATAAAATTAAAAACAGAGACAGTCCATGAAACAAAAGCTTGCAAATCATCAAGCTTCAATAGCGGTGTTGGAAGTAAAAGGAGGTTAGGTCGTCTGTCAGCTGTCCTCATTTCATTCGGGCATTAATGATTTTTTTCACTCTATTTGACATAAACGACCTCTCTCCCCAATTATATGTAAAGGTGCTATCGTTCAAATTAACTTCCTTCAAAGGCAATTTGTAGATAATTAACGCCACTCCACGTGAATAATTATTATTAAGGGTTTAGTCGTAATTTGGAATATTTAAATAAAAACTGATCAAGTGTGAATTTAAATAGCGTGATGGTGGTTCCCGTATATTAATTGAAGAAGAGATTTTGATTAGAGATTTTTAGATTTTTTTCTTCTAAGAAAAGATTTTGCGTCCCTATGTGTGCTCTATCGTTTGTACAATGGGTTGTGTTCCGAAGAATTGTTCGAAATGATGCCCACGGCCACTTTCTATCATCGCACCGCTCGCCATCGACAGCGAGTTCATGCTCACACATTGCAGCCCAAATGGTCCCGTACAGTTCGGTTTCAGAGGAATTTCCTCCCACGGACCATTTCGCTGTGGAATGAACTCCCTGCCGAGATTTTTCCAGAGGGCTACAGTATGGGGTCATTCAAAAGGGGAGTAAATAGATTTTTAAAGGTCGGCAACGCGCATGTGATGCCCCTGGTGTTGCAGGCGTCCATAGGCTGCGGTAACCGCTTACCATCACGCGGGCTGCATGCCTGATTGCCACCGACGTGGTATAAAAAAAAAATAATTGCATAAGAAAAGTTAGGTCTCGATAAATATATATTATATATATATATATATATATATATGTATATATATATATATATATATATTTAAGAGTATAGAATTAAAAATCATTACGGCAGTTTCCGTAAAAGATTACGTTCAAATTAGAGTTTTCTGTTTATTTTTAAACCTACCATACTTATTATATATACTGACATTGACACAGAAGAAGAATAATTTTTATTTCATTGATTCATTATACTTTATTCGATTTGTGATTTTAGTTATATGTAAGAAATTAGAAAACATAACTCAATAAAACATTAATTAATTTCCTATACTTAGATTTATTTTTCTGAAAAAAAAAATTCAAAAAATACAAAAATACCAAGTTATTTTTCATGTTTTTTTTTCCAACAAAGTAAACAAAAACTATGTTCTTTTCTTCATGTTGCATCACTATTCGGACTTTATACAAATACATAATATGTATCTCATTTTGATATTGAATCTATTGAATTTGAACCAATTTTTAAGATTTGTTCTAAAGCCGCATTTATAAATTCAATTAAAAATTAACTACGTAGATGAAATAAATACTTTTAAGTTCTTGCTACCATCATCAATTCAAAATAAAGTATTTGTTCTGTAACAATAACTATTATAGACAGTTGGACAATATTTATCCAACGGGAATACAAAGTAAGAGATCATTTAAAAATTTGGAGCTCCCGTTTTGTCCCCTCTATTGTCGCGTCATCGTATCGTTCATTACTCGCTTGTTGTCTAACGATAATTGGGGACAATCAAAGCCTTCATTAACGAATTGTTTTTCTTTGTAATAAATCTCTTGAAGATACAATCATTTTCCTTCCAACTTAGATTCGCCACAAATTCTTTATGACGCAGTGAATTACTTTAAAAGTAAAGAAAGTAAGTTTGTTCTTATATGTTGGTTGTTATGGTATCGATATTTTTATGTCATAATCTTATTGTGATTGCCTGCCTCGGTGGTATAGTGGCTAGCATGTACAGCTGCACACCCGGAGGTCCTGGGTTCGAGTCCCGGGTCGGGCCAAGTTTAGTTATTGAGTCTTCCTGTATAGTAAGTCTCAGTAACAGCCCGGAGTTGGGAAGTTGGCGGTGTTTCACCCCCGTGCCTCGGAGAGCACGTAAAGCCGTCGGTCCTGCGTCTTAACTCTCACCGGTCGTGTCGAGCAGTCGTCCCACCGGAGTATGAGAGTGATAGGAATAGAGAGTGCACTTGTGTCTGCGCGTACACTTGAGCACTATAATATCTCCTGCGCAGTTGGCTAATCTCATTGAGATTGGCCGCCGTGGCCGGAATCGGCTAGGAGAACATCATCATTGTGATTGCATATTTGGTTACAGGTACTGTTTAGACCATGTACTAATTAGACATCTTCGTGATGTAAAAAAGATTTGGTAAATTTATAATAACAAGCTTACTGATATGGATATTGATAATCCATAATATATTACGACTTAAGATTTACCCTGGCTTTTATCGCGTCTCTAAATGGTTTTATTACAAACAGTAGCCTATATGTTACTCCAGGCCATAGTTTATTTTGTGTACTAAATTTCATCCAGCTGTTTTGGGGATAAGAAGTAACAAACATACACATATAAAAACTGTCGCATTTATAATAGCACTGTGATACCACTACGGTAATATTAAAATACGACGACAGTATGTTAAAAAAGCATATACGAGTATAGTCAAAAATATTCTCATTCACTTATTAATTTCTATTTAAATTAAGCCAAATTCTAAATACAGTGTTCGCTAACGAGAAATCTTAACGGATATATAATTGAGTCTCGTTAGCATCTCGCTCTATTAACCTTTTGCAAAGGACTTGGTGTAGTTTGTGACGGATGAATAAATTATTACGTAACTATAATAGTTACGTCTCGTATTCGCAAATCCTGTATATTATATAAGATGAAGATCGTTTTACTTTATTAAACGTTGATCTTACTTTCCTCTGTGTATATTAACAGGCTTTTAGCATCACTTTTAACGCTCTTTATTTATACTGATATTATAAAGAGGAAAGATTTTTTTGTTTATTAGTACCAAATTCATAACTACTGAACTGATTTGGATGAAATTTGGTAAGAAAATAGTTTGAGACGCTGGGAAGGACATAAGATAGTTTTAATTCCGGAAATCATCACTTAAAGGGGTAAAAATGGGGATGAAAGTTTGTATGGGAAAGCAACTTAGGGACGAACGCAAGCGAAGCGAGGGTGAGTCGCTTGTTATTGTATGTATTCTAAATTATTTTCTGTAAGCGAAATTTGTACGTCATTTTGACTTCGATACTCTTGATGTGATCTGATGATGGAGCTGGAAGGTGAAACTAAGGGTTGTCGTAACACCTTCAAGCCTGGGGTTTCATTCGTTTTAACAATTCCCATATATTACAGTATAGTGTAAACAATTGTTGAAACTAGCAAAATTATAATTCACAATTTATTAAAGCGGAAAAAACAAGCATCTCTATACAAATAATTGATAGCCTTACAATGTCTGGTCTGGTCTTTTTTGAATTATTAATAAATAAGATTTAACCATTTAGCATAGCTTTATATTAGCATATAACATAGTACAACAGTCCCAAAGTTCTATAATAATAAATAATATAAAGTTCTATTAAAAATCTCTAGAAATAGATGAAAGATATGATCCATTATATTTCGTTTCTTCATAATAAGTCCTTCAAAATAACAAAATTCTTCAAAATATCGATTTCAATATTACCAGTATCCAATAGAAAATTGTTTTATACAAGCAGTGATTTTGTTGATATTTACCTTCGGCAATACAAACAGAAGCTTATGCAACAACTTCCATATTTCTAACTTCGAAAATTATTAACATCCATTTAAAATTTCAGCCCCTACTACTTAGTTAGGTCTTTGCAGGTAGGTAGCTTAAGGTTTTTCTTTCATCGTAACAAGTGATAATCAAAATACTTTCCTAGATTTACGCAAATATTTGATATTTTAAATAAAACTATGTTTTCGGATTGTTTCGCGGATTTATTTTGATGTGTTTGAGACGTCTATAAAACCTTAGTCTCTTCCGTGATCACGATTGCTGTAAAGCATTCGAAACGTCGGGAAACAAAAAAAATCCGTGAGTTAATCCGAAAAGATAGTTTTATTTATAGTGATAATCATGTTGAAAATTATTCTCACATGATAGGTTTTAAGGGCTAAACGTTTGGCACCGCTCTTGGCTGTCCACGTAAGTGCGTTACTGGGTTACCACTGCCTCAATGCACTCTCCTCCACCTATGTATTAAATCAAAATGTACTTTATTCAAGTAGGCTTTTCCAAGCACTTTTGAATCGTCAATTTTATATTTTAAATTTAAATTAAATGTTAGTGCTGTCATCCGTGAGGAATCTATCACCGGCGCGGAAGGCAGTTCTGTTGAGAAGAACCGACGATACACTCAAGAGTTGGTCTTTTAAATAATACTTTTTACAACATTGTAATACATCTCATCCTACGTGAGACCCAATCAGACATTAGTTCCACACATTGACATAATATACAAAGTATGTAATAACATCTACAATAAATGCTTATAACATGAAAAATTATTTAACTTTTGCAAGTTTTATTACTAATGATCTGAAGATTTCTGATATTAATTGTCAGCAATAAGAGCCTGAAGAGATTTTTCATTTAATCAATGGATAGTAAAGTCAATACAAAGTACAAGGGCTTTAATTAGGTCATTTTAAATCATTAGTGGATCAATTGGAGCCAATTGGTGAGGCCAGATATACATAATATGTATATGATGATTTTAATGACCTAAATAAAAGAAATCTGACTTGTAACGTTTTATCAATATTTTCTTATCAATCTTGTTTTTTATTGATTTCACTAAAATAAATGGTATTAGGAAAGGAGATAATACTCGTAGAATCTCCTACGCTTTGAACCGATTTTTTAACATGATCTTTTATACTTAAACTCTTTTTTTTACATTTTATATTTAAGATATATTAAGGAAGTTCTCTTAAATTGAATTTTAAAAAGAAAGATGATACCTTTTTTAAAACCGACTTCCAAAAAGGAAGAGGTTCTTAATTCGTCGGAATCTTTTTTAATGTATGTTCACCGATTACTCGAAAACGCCTGAACCGATTTGGAAATATTTATTTTTTGTTTCGAACGGTAGGCTTCCTATTTAAATTTTATCGATATCGATCGAGCGATTTTTAAGAAATCAACAATAAATTATTATTTTTAAATAAATTGCTTAATCGAATATGTTATTAAAATCTTTTTTCTTACAAATTACCTGCTTATTACGTCTACACTAAAAATTGAAAAATAAAAACTAAAAAAACCGACTTCCAAATGCACACATTCCAAGGCACTAAAATGTAAAAAATAAATAAACGGGGGTTTTCATTTAGAATAAATACCTAATTAGATATTTTCGAAGTCGGTGCCAGCCGAAAATATGTTAAGATATGAATATCTAATAATTAAATATGATTAGGTATTGTTTGATTAAGTAATAAATTTGATAAAAATATATATATATCTAGGCCTTAGGAAAGGGGCAGGACTTACTTGGTTACTGCACTGCACTTTCACTGCACTTTTTTAGGTTTTTTGTAATTATATTGCGGACGCGTACACGCTGCTCTTGAAGTCGTTTTTAGAAGAAGGTTTTTTGAACTCTGACACTAGAGGCGCTTGCATCGGTGACATTATGTGTCAATGCTGTGCGCGCGATGTATAGACAAGTGTGGAAAAAAAGGGGCGGGAAAAGGATAGGCCTATTTTAAAACCCAACATTTACCCCCTACCGGAAATCGAATATGTACGAGATTTCCCAGTTACCATACCAGGCATGGTATAGTGTCAATGTGAAGTTATTTGAAGAGTTATTGAAATTAAATGCGATCGAAATATGTGTAAAATGTATAAGAGTGATATTGAACTATGTAAATGAGTAGTGATATTGAAATAAGTAAATGAGTAGTGGACTGTATTATTTTTAATCTAAAGTTTGCTTAAATGACTAAATTATTGTTTAAAAAAAAGAAATTTTATTGAGTATCTGTTGGAAGTGGACTCAACTTCACAACAGGGCGAATAAATTCACCGGTGCGAGTACGAACGCTCACCACACGGACTACTCCGTCTGGTCCGGGATAGAGCTTCGTGACTCGACCGAGAGGCCATTGCAACGGCGGAGATTCAGAGTGTAGCAAAACAAGGTCTCCCACTTGAATATTACGACTCTTGGTTTGCCACTTCGCTCGTTGTTGTAGAGTATGAAGATACTCTTTACGCCAAAGATGCCAAAACTGTTGAGAGGCTTGCTGCACCATCTGCCAACGCGTTAGTCTATTGATCGGTTCGTCCGTTAAAGAGTATTCAGGTACAGCTAATAATTCACGACCTACGAGGAAGTGACCTGGCGTAAGTATCTGAAATTCGTTAGGATCAGTAGACAGACTAGTTAAAGGGCGCGAGTTGAGCACGGCCTCGATACGCGAAAACAGAGTACTGAGCTCTTCAAAAGTTAAGGCTTTGGTTCCTAAAACACGCTTTAAATGTAATTTAGCCGACTTAATGCCACTTTCATACAAACCACCGAAATGACTACCGGCTGGTGGGTTATAATTCCAGTGCACATTTCGTGACGTTAAACCGTTATTAATTTGATCAGAGCTATTTTTATAAAATTTGACAACTTCGGCTAAATGTTTACCAGCTGCAGTAAAATTACGTCCGTTATCTGATACTAAGGTGTGGCATAGACCCCGCCTAGATGTGAATCTGTCGAACGCCGCTAAGAAACACTCCGTAGTAAGAGCGGTGAGCGCTTCTAAGTGTACTGCGCGCGTAGCGCAACAGACAAACAAACAAAGGTACGCTTTTGAGAGCTTCGCATTACGCCTGTTACTCTCTTTTACAAAGAGCGGTCCTCCGATGTCTACTCCTACAGTGTGAAACGCGTGAACTTGTTCACATCTAAACTTAGGAAGGTTTCCCATAAGGGGTTGTAAGGTTGGCGGATTAACCTTAAAACACGATAAGCATTTAAGAATGCGAGAGCGAATTATACTGCGAGCCGATATTATCCAATATTTTTGATTAAGTAAACTCTGTAGGGTGCGTGGACCTACGTGTAAATAAATTTTATGATAATAGTCGATCAGTAATATTGTAAAATGACTACTCTTAGGTAATAATAGGGGATGTTTTTTCTCATAGGGAGGCTGGACTCGGAAAGCCTACCCCCTACCCTGAGGAAACTGCGCTCATCTAGGAAAGGACTGAGCTTGCGTAAAGACTTGATACTTTCTTCTCCTTTTGACAACGAGTTGATTTCGTCGGAGAAGTGCTCGAGTTGTACCGATTTGACTAAGATGTCATGAGCTGCAGTTACTTCCCTAAGGGACGGAGAGCCTACGTTACGTTGTAGTTTATTTGATCTACAGTTATTGATAAATTGATAACACCTAGCAATTACATTGAGAAGTTTGGAAAAGTTTGAATATTTTTCTATTACATTAGATAGAGTATTTGATTCTACGTTAGTTTGTTCAGAGGTTTGGACTAAAGCTATGATGACGTTTTTGAGCTCGGGCAAAGGTTCATGTCGAAACTGTTCGATTGAACGCACAGGCCAGGACTCCGGAGAGGTGTAAGACCACGTAGGACCACTTAACCATTCCGGTGTGTTAACTAAGGTAGACGGAAGGGCACCGCGCGAACAAATATCAGCTGGATTACAGACGCCACTGACATGAAACCAGCATTTGCTAGCTACAGCTTCTAGAATCTTCGTGACACGTGTGGCCACGAATGTTTTTAAGCTGTGCGCCGGAGTGTTGAGCCATCCTAATACCACAGACGAATCAGTGAACAATAACGTTTCATTTACTTGCAACTGATCTGAAAGAATTGATTGTGTGTATTTAACAAGTTTAGCTAGTAAATGAGCAGCCATTAGCTCGAGACGTGGTATGCTAACAGTTTTTAAGGGCGCGACCTTAGACTTGGCAATGACAAGACTAACTTTTACCTCACCGACCGCGTTATTGGTGCGTAAATATACCACAGCTGCATAACCTAAACTAGATGCATCGCAAAATCCTAGCAGTTGGTAGTATGAATGTCCTTTGATAGTGACCTGGCGCTCGTGCTTTAAGCTTGATAATAAAGGCAATTCTGAAGCGTAAGCAAACCAGTCACTTTCAAGTTCTGGAGGAAGACTATCATCCCACCCTAGGTTTAGGATCCAAAGCTTCTGCATAAGGTATTTAGCGTAAAATACGCAAGGAGCAACGAACCCTAAAGGATCGAACTGACGTCCTATCTGCGATAAAATACTGCGTTTAGTAGCAACGGTGGATACTGGTACAGTTGAAAATGAAAAACTGTCTTCCCCTGGTGTCCACTGAAGACCTAGAACCTTAACAGACAAATCCTTATCGTCTTTAAACGTAATCGGCGTTTCGCGATGATCAGCTGGAACTCGCTCTAACAGCTGTGTGCAGTTGCTGGACCACTTGCGCAAGGTAAAACCGCCACTGTTTAGGAGAGCGACGAGCTCGTCCTGCAGCTGCATGGCTTCTTCTAGAGTCGCTACCGAGTATAATAAATCGTCAACGAAGAAGGATTTCTTTAATATTTTCGAAGCCAAGGGATAATTAGCCGCTTCGTCATCTGCCAGCTGGTGCAGAACTCTTATGGCTAGATACGGACTGCTAGCTACACCGTATGTTATGGTATTCAACTCGTAAACTTTGATAGGTTGATCAGAAAAAACCTCCATAAAATATGCTGATATTGCCGTTGACATTGCTTTATCCACGTCATTCGAAACATTTTACAAATATCGCTGGACAAACAATAATTATGAATACGAAAATTAATAAGAATCTCATTTATATCTGATTGGAGCTTAGGGCCAGCGTACAACACGGAATTTAAAGAATTATTATTAGTGGTTTTACATGACGCATCAAACACTACACGTAGTTTTGTAGTCGAACTAGACGGACGCAATACACAAAAATGTGGTATAATGTATTTCGACTCGACTGTACCCAAGTCGCCAATACATGTCATGTGACCTAAGCTCTCATATTCACGCATAAAGTCATTATACTGGGCTCTAAGATCGGGAGAAGAATTTAATTTTGACTCTAAATTATTAAAACGACGTAAAGCCTGTTGCTCCGAGCGACCCAATTCGAAATTAGGCTTAAAAGGATAAATGACCGTGTAACGCCCGGTGTCATCGCGAGTATGTTGTGTAGAAAACAGTGACTCGGTATACTCGTCGTCAGGGTTGCGCGGAACATCAAAACCCACGTTTTCTGTTTCCCAAAACGAACTCATAATATTGTCGATATTTGACGAGACTTCGTTTTTATTTGTAGAAAATAAACACGAATTCTCGATATGTTTACATTCTAAACTTGCTTCGCCCGCGATCACATAACCGAAGATTGAATGCATCGCAACGGGCAAACCCGGTGCGCTAGGTAGTATATTTTGACCATCGTATATGTACGGGAAAATATCACCTGCGAGTAACATATCGATCGAAGCGGATTTGAAGTATGTAGGATCGGCTAAATCTAAATGTTTGAATTGATTAATTATTTGATTTGATAAGATTGTCGTAGGTAAGTTACCGGTTATTTTAGACACAACAACACAATCGGTTTTAAGCGTAGGTCCAGATGAGTTTCGAGGTTTTATTGAACATGTAATTAGCCCGAAATCTTGCACTGGTACGCCACCTAACCCAATCGGTTGAAAACTACACTTGCGCCGAGGCAACCCTAGCCGTTGTGCGCAAGAGTTAGTTAAGTAAGAACTCATTGCTCCACTATCAATCACTGCACGTAAGGAATGGTAAGAACCCCAGTTGTCCTTCACGTGGATGACAGCAGTGCCCAGTAGCACTGTGGAATTTGATGAACACGTTAAGGCTACTGTATGATTTTGATTAGAACTATTGCTCGAAATTGTATTATTGTTATCTTCATTTAAATTAGTATCTAAATGTAAAGTATGGTGGTGAATTTGTTTACATAAAGTGCATTTAATTTTAGAGGGGCATTCACTGAAACAATGTCCATCGCGTAAACAATTTTCACACAGTTTTAATTCCCTAATTTTATTTAAACGCTCAATAGGTGTTAAATCGTTATACGCAAAACACCTATAAATTGAATGCGATGACTTACCACAGAACGCACAAGTTCTCTCAACGCTAACATTTTTATTTGGCCGGTTAACACTAGCCACTGTCAAACACGGTTTTTGTATAGGCGCGGATGTCTTACTAAAACTGGTCGGTTTATACCCAGTCTTTGGTATCGCGCCTGTTATCGGCTTCGTATTACTTTGAACCTTGTTCGTACTAATCTTAGGGTCGGATAGTTCCAACACGCGAACCTGTTTTTCGACAAACTGCATTAAATGATCGAATGTAGGTAGATGAGAATCATGCGCACGACTCTGTTCAAATTCGCGGCGAGTTGATGCGTCTAGGTTACGGAATGCTATATAGAACAATAGATAACTTGATAAATCGGGAATATTTAATAAATTGATTGCTTTGTAACATTCTTGAAATGTTTGTAAAAATGTGTTGAGCCCTACTGACGACTCGATTAATAGTGGTTTAAATTGAAACATTCTATCTAAATAATTTGTGGCTAAAACTCGTTTATTTTCGAACCTCTTTATTAATAAATTCCATGCGATAGTATAGTTATCAGCTGTAACAGGCAGACTTTTGACAATGTTTAATGCCTGTCCGCTTACTGAGGTAATTAAATAATAAAATTTCTCTATGTTGCTTAATTCAGCGTTGTTATGTATTAAGCTAGAAAAGGTGTCATAAAATGTTTGCCAATTTTCGAGTTTACTATCGAAATGGAATAGTTCGAGTTTAGGTAAACGTGGCCGTGCACAACGCGCGTTTTGCGTATTTGTCTGTTCGGTATTTGCACTAACGTGTTTTGAAGCCACAGTCATTATATTATAATATAAAGAATCGAATGCTTCAATTTCTTTATAATTTGCTATATATTTAGGTGTATGATTTAAGTGTAAAAGGTTGATTTGCGTTACGGATTCCTCATACGTTTTCTTTATTTTTTCAATGTCTTTTACACGCGCAGAAAATTCTAAAAGGGCTGTGCTATCCTTCTCAACAGTTTTAGATAAGTCGTATAATGCTTGTAAACGTAAAAACGACATTTCTTTTTTCATAGTGTGCGGTTGCAATAAGACATCGAGTGCTTCCGCCATCTTTGGTGAGACAATGACGTGTACGTTTTTTATGATTCGATATATTGAATATTGCAATTAATGGATTTTGAAAACACAATTGCAATAAGTATTACAAACTTTAGATTAGAAATAAAGCTTTGTATAGTGTAAAGTGAGTGAAATGTCCTAATGCTTTGATTTGGTAACTGGGAACCGTATCCCGGCCGAATGACCAATTTTGTTTGATTAAGTAATAAATTTGATAAAAATATATATATATCTAGGCCTTAGGAAAGGGGCAGGACTTACTTGGTTACTGCACTGCACTTTCACTGCACTTTTTTAGGTTTTTTGTAATTATATTGCGGACGCGTACACGCTGCTCTTGAAGTCGTTTTTAGAAGAAGGTTTTTTGAACTCTGACACTAGAGGCGCTTGCATCGGTGACATTATGTGTCAATGCTGTGCGCGCGATGTATAGACAAGTGTGGAAAAAAAGGGGCGGGAAAAGGATAGGCCTATTTTAAAACCCAACAGGTATGAACTCTATTATAGTTAAAATATTATGCATCAATTTGTGATGTGTTTTACGTATCGAAATATATTAGATTTGCATCGGATTTGCTAGTCTAGCAATTCTCGTTTACTTATATCGTATTAAATCAGTCTATACTATGTTATGTATATATGTATGTGTATACCACAGAAACTACAACCGTCTATACAGATAAATAAATTGAAGTGTCTGTTTGTAATGTCAAAACAACAGCGTTTTACTAAATGAATATGAAAGTATATAGGGTACTTATAAGAAAAACACAATTTTTAAAATTTTTGTCAGTCTGTCTGTCTGTTTGTTCCGGATAATCTTTGAAACGGCTGGACTAATATTGACGGGACTTTCACTGGAAGATAGCTGATGTTATAGGAAGTAACATGGGCTACTTTTATTTTAGAAAAAGAATTAGGGTTCCGCTCAAAAAAATTAAAACGCACCCAGGGACGTACCCGAGCGAAGCGAGGTGAGTCGCTAGTATAACTATAAAACACGCTACACCAAGATTAAATATACTTTACTAACTTAGCGCGCGGCTTCACGTACGTAGTCCACTTGATCTCATACACACACACATCCACATATAAGTATATAATACGACTGTTTCGATCATAAAAGTCATTAGGTTGTTCAAACACGAAACCAAACATTTCAGTTTTATTACATACAATACGTAAAGTTATGTTTCAAAGTTCTCCATACCAGATTTTAAAACTGTCATTCTCCGCCTAATCTTCATCCGCATATTAATTACATTCCCAAAGTGCACGAGAAGTGAATCTAGGACTCCATTTGCAGGACAAATATAATTAATGAAACCAGTCCAAACATTTGTTTTGCCATCCATTACTTAAGTAAATTGAAGCAAGTGGTTGACTCATAAATTCTATCGCATTGGAAGTCCTCAAGCGTTTGTCCCATTAAAGAACGATCCTTATTTACCCGTTTTGGCTCATTACGGCTTCTTTTTCTTAGACTTCAAAAGAAATTTAGCTTAGGATGGTTATTTTAAACGGAAATTTGCTTAATCAATTTGCTGTAAATTGATGCAAGAGATGATTCGACAGATATTTTAAATAAAACTATCTTTTTGGTTTTTTTCGCGGATTTATTTTGATTTTTGGTTCCCTACGTTTCGAATGCTTTACAGCAATTATGGTAATACGGGATATACTAAGGTTTTAGATTATATGTCATATAGTTTAGTTTAAAATGTCAAATATTCGCGTAAATCTAAGAAAGTATTATGATTCGTGCTAATATAAAATCTATACATATAATATATTTTTTTGGAAATCTTATTGAAATAGACATTATTATTGATACAGAGGGCGAATCTATAGTTTTTAGAATTTTTGTCTGTCTGTTACCGCATCATAGAAAAACCACTCACTGGAGGGATTTTGATGAAATTTGGTTCGGTAATAGCTGGTTATCCGGGTCAACATAAAGATTACTTTTTACCGCGGGAAAATGTATCATTTCTGAGAAAAAATATAAAAACTGCAATGTAAAAGTATACTAATATGTAAAACCTAATAATTTGGTTTTTGGTCATCTGAACGCGGGCGGAGCCACGGGCAATGCTAGTATTTAATAAATTATTATTGTTTAATATCAATATTAACTTTAAGTGACCATACAATCTTGAAGCTTCGTACGTGTCTACATATGTCCATCTTACAGAGTCAAAGGAGTATCAAAGTCAGTCGTTTTAGGAGATTGAACGCGGTGTATGTAATGGAATTAAGCCAACGCAGTCGCCTTTGCTGATAGATAGACGTCTAATGAACAATAACTAAATTGAATATTTTAGTTATTTTCATACCTTATTAATGACGACACGTTTGGCTCACGATTTGACGACACATTTGGCTCAGTTTGTAGTGACCCTGCTTACTGTGTCAGCGGTCGCGGGTTCGATTCCCGCTGGGGGCATTCATTTGTGTGATGAGGTGTGGGACTCACCGGCAAAGCCAGTACTACCCACTAAAACCCAACAAGCCTTCCCCCGTCTTAATGGGGCGTCGCAGGATCGCTTACGCATTCAACTACGACGCCCCGACGGCAGGTCTGCCGAAGCAGACCACAAAAACCACGGGGTTGCTCCAAGGTCCACTCTGCTATCAGAGAAGTACCAGGAGCAACCCACATGTTACACCGCCCTCCGAAGTGGGCCACCTCTCACCGCCCACCGAAGTGGGCCACCTCCCTGTGCGTCTCTTGGCTTCGCGCCCGGCTGTATTGCCGGGCACTGCTGAGCCCCCCCACCACGACAAGGTGAACGCACGTTGGGGGGGAGTGTATCAACCATCTGATATCCATAGCACAAGCCTCGTAGCTTACCATGGAACTAAATGGTGCTGTGTGTTACTGTCCCAACATATTTACTCTTAATTATTATTATTATTAACATACAAACTTTACCACTTTATAATAATATCTTCTTCTTCTCCTTCTCCCTGCCCATTTCCCAATCACTTGGGGTCGGAACAGTACATCTTCTGTACTGCTGAAAGGATTTGGCAAAAGTTTTACGACCGGCCGCCTGCCTGACGTCAACCCTCCTTGGGAATGCTATTGTCTCTCTTTGCCTGAATGGTATCGCGGAAGTCTTGTAATATGCACTTTCGATTTTTTGTCTTTTAAAACATTTTTTATACTATTACTTAAATTTTTAATGTCATTTTTGGATATATTTTAAAACAGATTTTGATTACACAATAAATTTTTAATAATAATAAAATTTATAATAATATAATACATAATATATAGAGTGTATATATATTGATAAGGAATTCTATATTCAGCTACTATGGTATTTCAAAATTTGCCAGTTTCATATATATAAATAATAATACCACTCTGCAACTGATAACGTTAACTCATTCATAGATATGCCTGTCAAAACGTCGATCGAAAATAGTATGATCGCAGTATGAAAATTATTTGTTGTGCGTATAAATATTTCAATCTGTTATTTTATTTGCAGTATTTTGTTCATTGACATCTGTTATTGAGCAAAAATGAAGAGATAAATGCTTTAGTGCGCGTTTAATGTACAATGTACATTTTTTTACTTTAAATTTTCTTTTAATGTATGTATTATATTGTCGAAGTGATAAATTTAGATATTGTTTATAATATCTAGCCATTATAATATATCATATCTACCTGTTTTTTAACGTTGATAAATTCATTTACGTATACCATCTGCATACTTACAGATGGTAATGTGGGACTCACCAGCTAGAAAAGCCAGTGCCACCCACTAAAACACAACAGAATCTACCCCATCTTAATAAGGCGTTGCTGAATCGTTTATACACTCAATTATGATACCTGACGGCTTCCCTACCGAGGCAGACCACACCAACAATGTGGTTCCTCAAGACTGCTATTAGATAATTAAAAAAAAATATAGATTTATTTTAAACTAGCGGCTCACCCTCGCTTCGCTCGGGTTTGCCTCTAGAAAAACACTAATAAAAATCTATTAGTTCCCACGGGAACCGTTCATTTTTCCCGGATGAAAAGTAACCGGTTGTTTGACCGGCAATATAAGGTATCAGAATGTTAAATTTTACTAAATTAGGTGCATAAGTTGAATAAGTTATAATAGTTTTTTAACTATCCCACGGGAACCATTATATTTTCCGGGATAAAAATATCTAAGACGTTGTCCGGGGATATAAGGTACCACCATGCAAAATTTCATTTAAATTGGTCCAATAGATTCGGAGATTAGCCCGTACAAACAGACAAACAGACAAACAATATCACACGGGAACGCAGTCGAACGGGATAAAAAGTATCCTATGTCAGTCTCTGGGTTCTAAGCTACCTCCCCGCTAATTTTCAGCCAAATCGGTTCAGCCATTCTGGAGTTATAAATAGTGTAACTAACACGACTTTCTTTTATATATATAAGATGTCAAATAAACGCGTAAAACAAAGTATTATGTGAAATAGTAATTAATTTATTGGTATGATTTTTTATCGGTTTTCTGGAATATTTTATTTTTCTACAAAGACTGACTTGAGTCAAATTATCAAAGTTCAAGAATTATAATATTAGGAAATTCAAAGTAAAAATGTACTTTAAGGTAATTCTATACTAATATTATAAAGAGGTAAAGTTTTTTTAATAATTTTATTGCCTTTTTAAAAATAGTTATTCTGGATTCGTAATATTATCAAAATAATAACGGTTTCAGTGCACTGAAACGGAGTTAGCCGACTAGCGAATTAATGTATCGATTTAAAAAAAAAATTAAACAAAAATGATAAATAAAAGTATATTTCGGATTTTTTATGGATTTTCTTTAATTTTCTGTTCCCAACGTTTCAAATTCTTTAGAGCAAGATTTTAATCGCAAATAATTATTAAAAAAATAATTTAAACACTTTGATTAAAAGTTAAATAAATAATAATTTTAGTAAAATTCTTAATTTACACATTAATCTTGCTAAAGTAGTTTAGTTCACAAAGACCCGTCTAATGTTACGATTTCGGCGATATCAGTTATAATAATGTATGGCGCAACCCGAAGCGATCTTTATTAGACTGCCTTTTACCAACCAAACAGAATTTATGGGTTTACCTAAATAGCTACTGAGTAATGTGTTAGTACAATAGCTTGTGGCGAGAAATACTTTTTGTTAAATAGGAAAATAAATCTTTTATTAGTACTTACGTAAAATAAAACAGTTATTTCAATTTAAAGAAAGACACTAGAGACGAACCCGAGTTCAGACTCGGGTTCGTCTCTAGTGTCTTGTCGCTAGTATGAAATATATATAAATATTTATATATATATATATATATATATATATATATATTATATATATATATATATATATATATTTCGTGTATTTCGAAAACGGCTCTAACGGTTTGGATCAAATTTTGTATTTAGATAAGGCTTATCTACATGGGTCTTTTCAGAAAAAACGCAATTTTAATTTTTTCAACCGACTTCAAAAAGGAGGAGGTTCTCAATTCGACTGTATGTTTTTTTTTTTATGTTTGTTACCTCAGAACTCCGTCATTTATTAACCGATTTGGACAATTTTTGTTTTGTTTGAAAGGGTATACTTCCAGATTGGTCCCATTTAAATTTCAAAAAAAAAATACCACCCCTAAGGGTGGAAAAACAACTGATGATGAATTTAACCTACTTCTAATTGTCATATTGACTTGAAACTTTGCAAGTATTTCTATTTCCGTTGATAGTACAGTGGTTCGGTGTTGTTGACCTGATCTGATGGCAGGGCCAGAAGGTGGATAGGTGCAACTCTTCAACAGCTAATAGTAGATACTTTGAGTTTGGGCTTATTTTGTTTGATTTGACAAGCCTAACACGTTAGAATTCTTACTTTGCTACTACTGTCTACACTAAAAATGGAAAAATAAAAACTTTTTAACAAAAAAATAAAAACCGACATCAAACAAAAGCACTAAAAAGTAAAATATAACTGATTGGTAGTTTTCATTTACTATACATACCTAATCAAATATTTTCGAAGTCGGTGTGCTTTGGCTAAGTAATTAAAGCCTACCTATTAAATACATACCTAATCAAATATTTTCGAAATCGGTGTCAGCCCATACAAAGCAAAGCACACCGACTTCGAAAATATTTGATTAGGTATGTATAGTAAATGAAAACTCCCAATTAGTTATTTTTTTACTTTTTAGTGCTTTTGTTTGAAGTCGGTTTTTATTTTTTTGTTAAAAAGTTTTTTGAAGCTCGGTCGTCCATGTATTATGATTAATAAGATCGTTACATTTTATTTTTAAAGTGTTTTTAGATACCAATGTAAAATCTTACTTCTTAACAATATTATAAATATGAAAGTTTAGATGGCTTAACGGATCTGGATGAAATTTGGCAGATATATAGATTACAGTCTGGAATAACACAAACACTTTTTATCCTGGAAAAATGTACGGTTTTTGTGAGATTGATTAGTTTTCGATTTTCGATAGTATTACCTAAATTTATGTTATAAAAACAAATAAATTAAGTTACAAAATTGTTTAAAATCAAACAGCCATATTTAAATATAAGTCACCGCAAATACTATTATAATGAGATAATATTTAACATAAAAAAAACTTGTTTAGCTTTCAAGAAATTGGCTCGAATATTCAAATAGCTGTAGGCCACGGATAATTAAATAACAGACAATGTGTATCATTCATTAAAAAGAAAATATAGAAGTACCCTGCGAGTTTCGAATGACCTAAATGCTACATATTAATTATTCCATATCCATACTTCCATATCCATATCCACACTAATATTATAAATGTGAAAGTGTGTTTGTTTGTTTGTTTGTTTGTTTGTTTGTTTGTTTGTTTGTTTGTTTGTGTGTTTCTTTGTATTTCTTTCATGTCGAAACGGAAGGACGGACTGGCGTGATTTTTTACCGCGATAGATCATCTCATTCTCACAGGAAAACACGTTATAATACAATCCAAAAAAATATTTTGGATCCGAATTATTTGAAACTTGGTATACTCTTCAATACAATTAATTAAATACGTGTTTTAGCATTTTTCGAAATTTATCCTATAAGGTCCTCAAATAGTACTTATAGTTCTGCTTGTATCTACACATAAATAGACAAAGACAAGACAATTTAGTAGCTTTTCGTCCTTTATTTGTCAACCGATTATTTTGTTTTATAGTAGGAGATACCGATGTATGTTGTTTTTTTCCAGGCGAAATATATTTTTTAAACCATAAGGCAGTACTAAACACCAACAATTTGCTCCAGACTATTTTTAATTAAAACATTTTTAATAGATTTTTTTAAAGTACAAAAACTCTTTTTCTGTGACAACTTAGTATCAATCGAAATTAAATACTTGTAGAAAATGCCATCATACGGTTGGCGGCCTTATTGAATCCATATTACCTGAGATCCAAATATGTAAAACACATTAAAAGAATACAATACTCCACGTAAATATTGAACCTATGACTTTTTACATAGTAGACGGTACTTAACAAAATAATATTGTACATTTACTGTACTGTTATTATAGAAGACAGCTTTCAGTAAGTATAGCTCCTATATTTTTATAATATTTGCAAGTAAAGTTGATCGTTCCAGTTGCATATAATATATCGTTTTGCTTTTTTATGAAAATGCAATATCAACTTTCATGAATAAAACGAAATGAAGCTTAAACACTATGATGTATATAAAAATAACTAGCGAGTAGCGACTCAACCTCGCTTCGCTCGAGTTCGTCCCTAGGTTGATTCCCCATACAAACTGTCATCGCCATTTTCGCCCCGTTAAAGGATGATTTCCGGAATAAAAAGTATTATATCGCCTTTTCAGGGTTTCAAACTATCTTCTTGCCAAATTTCATCTAAATCGGTTCAGTAGATTCAGAGATTACCCCCCTACTACCTCACAAATTCACAAACTTTACCTGTTTATAATATTAGTATAGAATTACCTTAAAGTACATTTTTACTTTGAATCTCCTATGAATATCTAAAAAAGCGTAACATGCGATGATTTTCATCGTGTATCAAACCTAATTTTATAATGACTAAGACCATTTTATAGTCGTACTGATTTTAACAACGGTCATTTTTAATTGACAGACTTCCAAAAAGGACGAGATTCTATGTTCGTCTGTATGTATTTTTTTTTAATATTATATTAACTTTTATATTTTCGAGCTCTCTTTTTTGACGTACATATTACAAAATGTATAAATAAATAATCAACAAAGTTTTTAAATAAAACTATCTTTTCGAACTTTTCAGAGCTTGATTTTGGTTGACGACATTTCGAAAGAACAGATGCAAACACCTATAAAATTTTAGTGACCATGATATGATTACTGTTTAGCATTCTAAACGTAAGGAAGCAAAAATTGATAATTAATACGCGAAAATAACTGAAAACATAGTTTTATTTAAAATATCAAATATTCAGGTAAATCTAAGAAAATATTAATATATAAACTTAATACATTTTATAGACCCATTAAATATTTTAATAGGGAGTATGACCAAATCAAGGACGACAGCTTGTTCAAAATGTTACTGTGCGTTTAATAAATAATAAATAAACAAATATGTTGGGGCATTAACAGCACAATCTTGTTCCATGGTAAGCTATGAGGCTTGTGTTATGAATACAAGTTATTTGCTAAATACATAGGTATATATTATACATATAAAACACCCATGACTGGAGTATAACATTCGTGCTCATTACACAAGTGAATGCCCCCAGCGGGATTCGAACCCACAACCGTTGGCACTGCAAGTAGGGTGGATCACTATAAATGAGCCAAACGTGTCGTCAACGTTTATATCTACAGGCCCTATCCAGCCATAATTAAGCCTTTATACGTTTTACGTGTACTAAAAAAAACAAACTTATTATTAAAACAAGTTAAATGTTGGAATTTTTGTTCACAATTTACTGAAAAGGTTGGACGTAAAAGGTTTGCGGGCACTTGAAAAATGTACAGTCTGTAGTGAGTGAGCCCTTCGCTTTGTTGACGTAATAATGACAGGAACAAAAATGAGAAAAATAAATGTGAGTTTAGAGAAAATTTTTACTGTGTTAATTTGTATTAAAGACTAAAATGTAAAAAATAACTATATGAAAAACTAGCGACTCACCCTCGTTTTGCTCAGGTTCGTCTATTATATTACTTCCCCATATAAATTTCATCACCATTTTCACGCCTTTAAGGAATGACTTCCGGGATAATTATCCTGTGTCCTTCCCAGGGCCTCAAACTATCTTCTTACCAAATTTCATCTACATCGGTTCAGGCGTTTCGGAACTTATTCGGTACAAACAAACAAACAAACAAACAAAATTTTCCTCTTTATAATATTAGTATAGACAGATTGTGTATTTTTTTACTCTATGACACGTAAACGGTCGAACGGACTTTGATAAAGTTTGGCATAGTACCTATCACTTTCTCCTAAATTTTATTAATATCTAAATTTTCTTTAAAAACACTTTAAAAAACTTATCAAAATATTATATGGCGCTTAGCAAGAACGGTTAAAGAAAAAAAAGAAAAATTCGATCGAGCGAAGTTGCGGGCTTAAATTCGTTAATCATTATAAATCTTGAATTAATGGTTCTCATTACCCTTACTAACACAATATTATGCCGATGTTATCTAATAATCATTTGATGAAATAATAAGATTCAAATTTTAAAATCGTCAATCAGGTGATTGGTGCTGCTATAGAAATAAATAGATAAATAAATAATTAATAATAAATAAAAATAAATAAGTGTATAAGTGTATATTTTTTCCAGAATTTATTTAGATTTTTGGTTCCCGACGTTTCGGATGCTTTACAGCGATCAAGGTCACGGGAGAGAGTTTGAGTTTGGTTTGAGTCTCTTCCGTGACCATGATTGCTGTAAAGCATTCGAAATGTCGGGGACTAAAAATCAAAATAAATCGGCGAAAACATCCGTAAAGATAGTTTTATTTAAAATGTAAAATATTCCCGTAAATCTAAGAAAATATTAAGTATATAAGACTAAAGGATAGTTTTCGAAACTTAATTTTAGAAAAACATCTGAAGTCCGCCAACCCGCACTTGGGCAGCGTGGTGGACTATGGCCTGAATCCCTTTCGTATAGAAGGGAGGTCCATGCCCAGCAGTGGGAAATAAAAAAAATGGCTGCATACAAATATATATATATATATATATATATATATATATATATATATATATATATATATATATATATAGGACTGAATGGTATAAAAATATCGAACTTAAAGGTGTTTTTTTTCAATTATGGAGAACCACCCTCGATACCCCTTAACCTATTCATAAACTAAGCTATGATGTAATATACACAAAAATACATAAAACCAACTCACTCTTGAAGAACATAAATATTCATTGATTTGTGCAAAATTATTACATATTATAGAACATTAAATATTTTTAAAAATGTAGAGGTTTGTATGAAAATTAAAATAGTAACTATGATTTTCGAATCACAGTTCGTAAAGCTTAAAAGCAACCGTACACGCCCGAGCTTTAAAGCCTGACCACTCTAGGACCTCTCGAGAACTTTTCTGTTGACATAATAATAATACCAAAGATATTTTTACTCCTAAAATTCTTTTATCAAATATAAAATAATTCTATACTTAATATTCTGCTAGATTTGCCTATGTTACCTTTGTCTATAACTACGCTTAAATCACTGAATAGATTTCCATAAAATTTGGCAAGGACATAAGATAACGATTGCAACCTGAGATTGAACATACCTAAATCGGTCCATTAGTATCGGGCTTATTCAGTACAAACAAACAAACAAAAAATCTTTCCTCTTTACAATATTAAATAAGTATAGATTTAATGATATAGGGTTGTCATATCAAAATATCCCTAGATTAGAGGTTTTTTAGCAAAAAATAACCTGGAGCAAATTTTTGGTGACAACCCCCCTGAGTCGTGTAAATATGTTTTATAAATAAAAATCGTCTAGAAAAAGAGTAAGATCTCCTGCTATAACCGCAACAAAGGAAAAAAAGCACAGCTAGGGTAAGTAGAGAGTATCGTATAAAGAAATAAATTACAGATGGATTATTAATATTATAGTAATTCTATAAATAAAATCTAATTTGAGTATCCCTGAGGCATATGGGCCATTTTTCATGTGCAGGCTACCGTACAATTATTATTTATTACTGAGTAGAAAAATCTTGCCAAAGATTTCATATCAAATGTTTTTGTTACAATAAAATACACAGTCGCTAAGATGACTGACAAAATTTTTGCATAAAAAATATATTTTTATCTAAAAACTCTGAAAAATATAAATATAAAGTATTTTAGTAAAGTGAAGTGAAATGCCGACACGTTTGAATCAGTTTGTAGTGACTGTACTTGCTGTGCCAGCGGTCGCGGGTTCAAGTCCCGCTGGGGGCATGCGTTTGTGTGTCGAACACGAATGTTTGCACTCCAGTCAAGGGGGTTTTTATATTTATAATACGTATGTATTTAAAGTTATACCTTTACGAGTATATGTGTAGTGCATCAACTATCTGGTATCCATGACACAAGCCTTGTAGCTTACCATGGAACTAGATGGTGCTGTGTGTTAAAGTCCCAACATATTTATATTTATTTATTTTAGAGAGTTTAGGATATTTTAGTGTAGGTGCATACGTATAATTATTAATTATTAGATATAAATGGTTCGTTTCCACAAAGGGCACTGTGTACGTGATGAAAATAAATATTATCAAAAAGGATAGTCTCAAAAGTTAAACAAAAGAAAGCGATTTGATTACTTTACCATATATATACCTAGCTTAAAATATTATGGGAATATATAAATATACTGAAAGCAAACTTATAGAAAAGCATGTAATTTATATGTTCATATATCATTAATATTGTAATTATTACGATAGATAACGTTATTATTCACTCCACGACTGTGGACACGCCGGCGTGTCAGTTAACAATAGATTTCATAGAATTTAAATTAATATCTTAGAAATTTACCTGCAGGTGTTAAGGTATCTCAAATAATTTCGAAAAAAAAAACAATTTAACGTTGAGGGTTGTCATCTCCATCACTCCCTTATTAACGGGGGAAGAAGCCTGAAATTAGGTGAGAAGCTTTATTAGACGGTGGTGCAGTTTTCATATACTTTTTCTGCTAGAACCTGTTAGCTAGATAGTACCAATAATATCTCTAAAAAACACTGTAATATACAGACGGACATGACGAAATTATAACGGTATTATAAGTGTTTTTGATACGAAACATTAAAATTAGCTCAATAATACGCAAAAACGTAGAATGAGAAACAGTCGCGTTTCACCAGCCTTTCTTAGTATCTTCAGATCAAGGCCAGACTCCCAACGGACCGGCGGCACTGACATTATGCAAATTATTTATTGACAAGTGCTTGTGAAAGTTAATTTAATAAGTAAATTTAAGTTTCATTTTAAAATATTACGAAATTCAATTTTTGAGATAAAGAGGTAATATATGTAACTACTGCCTTGCCATTACTACTATTACTACTTAAGAATATTTACAACAGGTACACTAATATTACAAAAAAACCGTAGTATTTCCTATAGACGAAACACCATAATATGATAAATTTAACATAAAGATAGCATATTATATAAATTAAGGTGCATATATACATATAACGAGAGTCCCTGCCGTGACCATGATTGTTGTAAAGTATTCCAAACAATCAAAAAGCGTTGGTTGAAAAAGATGGATTAATTTATAAATAATATATGTATATCATACCACGTGAGCTGAACCGGAGAGAAAAGGTTGTAGTGAAACTTTATAAAGTACTTTTAAACTATAATAATAAGAAGTTAAAATATCCTCAAGCATTCATAAATAATAAAAGACGAAAGGGTATTGTACTCCCCAAGATCCCTTTGTCTTACTCACAAGATCTTGTCTTGTTGAATTCTGGAGAATTACGTTTGTTTTCAATTAATGTTTCGCTTTAAATGACAATGCTTTGGGTCTGGATTTGGAAGAGGCCATTATATGTATACATTACAGCACAAAGATTAAAGGCTTTATATTATAGACAAGTTTAGCTCGATTTGTAGTGACCCTACTTGTTGTGCCAGCTGTCGCGGGTTCGAGTCACGCTGGGGGCATTCATTTGTATGATGACGAATCTTTGTACTCCAGTCATGGGTGTTTATATTTATAATATGTATGAATTTAAACTTATATATGTGTAGTGTATCAACTATCTGGTATCCATAACACAGGCCTCGTAGCTTACCATGGAACTAGATGGTGCTGTGTGTTAATGTCCCAACATATTTATTATTATTATTTTAAGCTAACGTTTCACCCTCGTTTCGCTTGTGTGCGTCCCACACATACGCACACTTACACGCGTAGGTACGCAACGCGTACGCGCGCACGCACACGGATACATAAAACAAACGTTCATACTATAACGTAAATACAGACATTCACACATTTATATTAGTTTTAACGTATTTTCATTAATAAAAAAATATCTGTTTTAGGTAATAGTATTAGGTACAGTTTTATTTTAATTTTATACATAGTAATACGAAAGCTCAAGTTTAGAGCTTTTTTAATTCAATTTCGTTTAATACGAATCAAATTTGAGTCCATATTATAACAACGTTTGCAGAAAACTATTTACTTACCAAAGCGAGACGACAACTCGACACGAGAAGTAAAAGATAAGATGCAGAACCGACAGCTTAACGTGCTATTCGAGGCACACCGTGTAATACCGCCAACTTTACAACTCTGAACTGCTACAAAATTCCAGATATAAATACCGTTAAAGTATCGTACTATTTAAAAAAGTTAGAAATAATTTGGAGCTGATGCAGATCTTGAACCTGCCTGCCTGGTCTTGATCTTAGATGTTGACATCTCAGCAAAAAAAATATAACAGATATTTGAAAAAAAACTTGAATGTAACTATATATTTATTTGTGGGTAAATGACTTCATATATGACCTATACGTTAAATTAATATTTCCAACACAAATATATCTAAAGGCTAAAGCCAGCTTAAGCAATCATATCTCGGTGCTAAAATTTCAAAGTAATAACAAGTTTAGAAAGAAAAGTTTCTTTCTTTGCCCTCTCTGAGTCTCTGCATAACTACTTCCAATATACTTAACTTATAATTACATCTTATAAAGAAACTTAGTTAGCCACTTTTGAATTCGCAAAAGAACTAAAGTAAAACGCTGAAAGTTTTACTTGTAGTTTTTTTACGAGTGCGAAGTATGCTCTTTTCTGTGAGCTTTTATTATATTCATTGATCGATATTAAATACTAGTTACTCAATTTAGTTGTTTTTTTTTGTTATTAACATATTATTGTAACCCGATAGTTTTTAAATCCATACTATTATAAATGTGAAAGTGTGTTTGTTTATTTGTTTATCATATCCATGTTTGTTTATCGTATACCATATCAATAGATATGGATTTTTAGTATTCATGTTTTATTCTTAAAATATGTGTATTAATTTGACTATTTCATATTATATAAAATTTTCCTTTGTATTGTTTGGCTTCATTCTTAGTTATATGATACTCTGCCTAATTTTTCCTCATTGTGAGATATATATATATAGGACTAAAATTAAAACACATAACTAACATTAATAAAACAATAATACTTATAAAACCAAAGTCTAAAACCTAAAATAGGTTGATAGAGCCATATGATATTATTCCAGCCGCTGGGGCCTTGGAATTTAATATGCGTCTAAATTGGTCCATAAGATGCTGCTTCATATCAGAATAATGTGACTTCATTTTCTATTATTCTCGAAATTAGTTTTAATTATCTAGAAAATATAATATAGCTATATATTTCATCTACTTGTAATATATTAGAACTAGCGACTCACCCTCGACTATATTTTAAACTTTAGTATACATTTCTCTGAGATGAGATATTTTTCTGCAGTAAAAAGTATCCTTTATGTTGACCCGGATAACTAGTTATTATAATACCAAATTTTATCAAATTCTATCGAGTGGTTTTCTCGTGATGGGCTCACAGACAGACAGACAAAAAACCTAAAAACTATAGATTCGGCCTCTGTATTGATAATAATGACTAGGTACTTTAATAAGGTTTTCACAAAAAAATATTTTATGTACAGATTCGGCTCAATTAGAATTTTATTATATGTATAGATTATAATATTCGTATAATAATTATTCAGATTTATGAAGTACCTACAAGTTTGTCTCTAATATTTTTTTTCTAGAATTTATTTAAAATAATTGTGCCTCATTTAAAAACAGTTGGTTGGATTATAATAGTATTTTGTATACATAATTATGTATCTGAAAACGTATACCTATATAAATAAAAATGAATCACCGAAATGTATGTACATACGCGCATGACTTCGGATCGACTGCACCAAATTGGATCATTCTTTTTTTGTGTTTCTTATTGTCATGAAGTTTTGTATAGAAGAAAATTAAAAGATTTTTTTTTACTGAAAAAAGGTTTTTTTTAATCTCATGATATGAAAAGTGAATGAGTGAAATAGTTATAATCCCGGAATTTGGCAAGAAGATAGTTTGAGACCCTGGGAAGGACATAGGATACTTTTTATCCCGGAAGTCATCTCTTAAGGGAGTGAGAATAGGGATGAAAGTTTGTAGGAGGAAGCAAGTTAAGGACGAACCGGAGCGAAGCGAGGGTGAGTCGCTATCATCTATACATATAATAAAAATGTAACGGTTCGCTGTCTGTACATGGACGATATATGAGAATAAATATTATTGGGACCTTTATCAACGCAAATAGCACCCAAAACAATGATTGTTAGAATTTTTGTCTGTAAGCAAAAGCAGTGTTAAGCAGGTAATTTTTAAGAAGAAAGTATTTTAATAACATATTCGAGTAAGCAATTTATTTAAAAAAAAAATTTATTGTTGTTTTTTTAAAAAATCCGCCCCACCGATTTCGATAAAATTCAAATGGGAACATCTGGGAAGTATACCCTTTGAAAAAAACAAAAAAAAATCCAAATCGGTTCAGGCGTCTTCGAGTAATCGGTGAACATACATAAAAAAAAAGATTCCGACGAATTGAGAACTACTCCTTTTTGGAAGTCGGTTAAAAAGAAGTCATATACATAATAATTAATAGCGTGTATGTATTGTATCATGTTTGTATTTAATAATTACAATGTTTGATTTAAAAAGACTGTAAGTTACTTTTTAGGCAGTATCTAAAGCCTGGGTCTTGTAATTAGAAGCAAAACGAAGTACCTAATTAATCTTTTAAAAACCATGAGCTCAATAAATATTTTTTAGAAGTATTTAGCTTTAGAAATGTTTATAAAATGCTTCATAATTAATTAGTCCGAAAATGTTAAAGAATTCTAAGAAAAAACAACATTAAAAAGAGAAATTATCTGAACTTTGTTGGAAGCATAAAAATTATTGAATTTCAAAAATTAACTTGGAGGATCACTTGAAGTTTGGTAATGGCTGTAATTTGTTTTCGAATTTTCTTATAAACAATATTAGCTAATATTTTGTGCTGCTTATTTACTATATATGTATATAAATCTAAATATAAATAAATATGTTTTAAAAAAAGAACAATATCAAAGACGAGATTTGAGGTTAAAAAGGTCTTATACAATAAAAAAAACAATAGAAAAAAATATATGAGTGACTTTTAGATATTAAAATATCGTTTTGAAATTTTTCTGACCTGAAACTTTTTTCAATCTGGAAGGAAGAAAATGATATAATAATAAGAAAAAAATAGTTTTTGACTATTTTGGAAATTAAAAAGAAAAGTTTTTTTTTAAATCGATAAAGTTTGTATGTCATCCATTTTTATCTAAAAGTAGTCAACAAATGGCACATACTTCCACACCATTCAAAAGATCGCCATAAAAATATATAAACATGGGTATTTGAATAAATAAAATATTTTTATGTTATCTATTTCCATCCAGCAGTTACGAGTGTTAGATTTGTAATAAAATTTTAAAGCAATAAAATGTATAATATTATATATTTTATATAATTAAAAAAAACAAAACGTCAAATTTTTAGTGATACAGGAAGTTTTTTAATAAGCCTTATTATATCTTTTCCTTCGAAGCTTTTAATGTAGATTCATAGAATATAGCAATCTAAAGCAGAATATTTCAATTTCACATTAAATTCAGAAATGTTGAATAATGAAAACAAACAAAAAAAGTTCGCCAACATTATTCAAACAACACTTTTATTTTTACATAGCGTGTATCACTTGAAAGTAAATACAATTCACATCCTATTCTGCTAAGAGCTGTGCAAATCCATTACAGCGTGTTTAAACTATTTCTAAATTTGTATTTGTTTTGTATTAATTTTTTAATATGTACTTTGTAATACAGTAGTTAGGGGACCTTTTACATTATATTATTTAACTAGCGGTACGTTTTAACATTTAGTATAGATTTTCAACCGACTTCAAAAAGGAGGAGGTTCTCAATTCGACTGTATGTTTTTTTTTTTTTTTTTTTTTTTTTTTTATGTTTGTTACCTCAGAACTCCGTCATTTATTAACCGATTTGGACAATTTTTGTTTTGTTTGAAAGGGTAGACTTCCAGATTGGTCCCATTTAAATTTCAAAAAAAAATACCACCCCTAAGGGTGGAAAAACAACTAATAATGAATTTAACCTACTTCTAATTGTCATATTGACTTGAAACTTTGCAAGTATTTCTATTTTCGTTGATAGTACAGTGGTTCGGTGTTGTTGACCTGATCTGATGGCAAGGCCAGAAGGTGGATAGGTGGAACTCTTCAACGGCTAATAGTAGATACTTTGAGTTTGGGCTTATTTTGTTTGATTTGACAAACCTAACACGTTAGAATCCTTACTTTGCTACTACTGTCTACACTAAAAAGGGAAAAATAAAAACTTTTTAACAAAAAAATAAAAACCGACTTCAAACAAAAGCACTAAAATGTGAAAAATAATTGATTGGTATTTTTCATTTACTATACATACCTAATCAAATATTTTCGAAGTCGGTGTGCTTTGGCTAAGTAATTAAAGCCAAAAGGGTGCCAGCCCATACAAAGCAAAGCACACCGACTTCGAAAATATTTGATTAGGTATGTATAGTAAATGAAAAATACCAATCAATTATTTTTCACATTTTAGTGCTTTTGTTTGAAGTCGGTTTTTATTTTTCAGAGATGAGATATTTTCCCGCAGTAAAAAGTATCTTTTATGTTGACTCGGATAAGCAGCTATCATCATACCAAAATTTCATAAAAATCTGTCCATGTTTGGTTGGTACGATGGTTTTCTCATGACGCGTTCCCAGACAGACATACATACTGACAGAAATTCTAAAAGCTATAGATTCGGCTTCTGTATATCGCTATCTGTATGGATAATAATTACTATTTCAATAAGATTTTCTAATAAATATTTAATGTACAGATTTGACTCAGAATGTTTTTATATGTATATATTTAATTTCTACTAATATTATAAAGAGGTAAACTTTGTGAATTGTGAGTTTGTGAGTTAGTAAAGTTGTAGGGGGTAATCTCTGGATCTACTGAACCGATTTAGATGAAATTTGGTGAGAAGACAATTTGAGACCCGGGAAAGGACATAGGATACTTTTTATCCCGGAAATTATCCCTTAAGGGGTGAAAATGGGGATGAAAGTTTGTATGGGGATCAACCTAGGGACGAACCCGAGCGAAGTGACGGTGAGTCGCTAGTCTTAAAATAAGTTAACGATTCAACAATCTTATTAAGTTAGCTTTGATTTTTAAACTAGAATTTACAAAGCGTAAATAATATGTCTAGACATAAAGGGGTAATTTCTAGTATTTCGCACTCGCTTACAAGAATTGTAATTGAGTTTTTCGGTTTAATAGCCTTAATATACGTATAGAAGTAGACAATTTTATTGTATGTAGTAAGAATTTAAATAAAATACCTCTCTTTCAAGTGTTTTATTCGATTTAAACATAACAAAAGCCAATTATTTTCAAAAACGATGCCCTATTCTCAATGAAAAATGCATTTCAAACTAATTTTTGCAGTCTCACCTAAAGGAACATTATTAAAAAATTAATCTCTATATAAATAGGCAAAGTCACCTCGATTCAGTACCTTTTCCTCTTCTGTAGGTTTTCCGATTTTCTTTATTATTAGTAGCTATCTGTTATATATATATATAGTCTATTTATATAATATATAGTCTATCTATTCCCTACTAACCGTTAAAACGTACCTAGGGACGAACCAGAACGAAGCGACGGTGAGCCGCTTGTTAATATATAATTTAGATATATCCCAAAACAATCATAGATACTCATTATCGATTCTCGCTAAGCTCCTTGACAGTAGATTTCTAATGACCTACATACATATACGAGTTGTACGTATGTAGCCAATTACTAGAGGGTTACATGTTGACTGACATTCGATCCTCTAAGGACGTTGCTAAAGGAAAGCAATTGTCAATCTAGTAGGTAGGTACATTAATTAAGGTTCTAAAAATTCTAGGTACATAATCAAAAGTGAAACTAAAAACCGTATTAAAAAAAAAAAAAGCCTTATTAAATTATATATGAATTCCAAGGATGGCATTAATTTCTATTAAGAAATTTTATAATATCATAGATAGAATATTCCATAAGATACTTAAAATTATTACATTTTTTATTATCTTAAGGTATAATGAAAAATTTTCTCTGGGCGTAGGCTTTTTTTTCGATGACAATATTATATCCTAGATCCAAAGTTTTAGGTACGAAATGTGCAAATAGCTTTAATCTGTATATATAATAAAATTCTGAGTCGAATCTGTATATTAAATATTTTTTGTAAAAGCTTATTTAAATATTCATTATTATCGATACAGAGGCCGAATCTATAGTTTTCAGAATTTTTGTCTGTCTGACAATCTGGGATTGCATTACGAGAAGACCACTGGACAGATTTTGATTAAATATGGTATGATGATAGCTGGTTATCTGGGTCAATATATACGATACTTTTTACTGCAGAAAAATATCTTATCTATGAGAAATCTATACTTACCGTTAAAACGTAGTATTTTCCATGTTTTTATACTAATTCAGTTTTACGTCTACAGATAAAAGCCATTACCAAAAAAAAAACTTATAAAATATACATACCATATTGACCAAAAACACAAATATTACCTTACCTTTGAATAAAAATGCAACAAAAACATCAAGTCAATAAAGGAGACTACCAGAATATAAACTTCAAGATATTTTTAACTGAACTTAAAAATATACACAAACTGTTTCGAAATACGGTATAATATCATATGGGTAGCAAAAATCTCCCTGGGGCGAGATGATGTTATATTGTGCTATAAATTTTGTCATCCCACGGCGAACATACCAGTTTATTGGATATACTTACATACTTACTCTAACGGTTGAGCCTTAAACCCTAAGAAAACTGTGTATATTCCTAACGTATTAGGTTTCTTCCTATCGGGTGTAGACTGTAGGTTTTATTATTGAACGAAACAATTTACTATATACTATACAGATATATAAAATTGAAGTGTCTGTTTGTAATGTAAAATAACCGCTTTTTGCTAAATGCATATGAAATAATATACGGTATTTATAAGAAAAACTCAATTTTTAAAATTTTTTCTGTCTGCATATCTGCTTGTTCCGGTTAATCAGACAATCGGAAACGGCTGGGGCGATTTTGACGGGATTTTCACTGGCAGGTAGTTGATGCTATAAGAAGTAACTTAGGGTACTTTTATTTCAGTAAAAGAATTAGGGTTCCGCTCAAAAAAATAAATGTACCTAATAAAGTCGCTACTCGCTAGTATACCATACAAATATTTATCAACGTGATTACCATTTGCTTTACCGGGAAGGAAACATCGTGAGGAAATCTGCAACTAAGAACTAATTTTCAAAGCACATGTGAAGTCGCCTAACCCACGCTTGTTTAGCGTGGTGTATTATTATTTAATCATCACACTAAGGGAAGTAGCCTTGCCTAGCAGTGGGATGTTAAAAGGGCTGAATTATATAATTACAAGCGATGTACCCTCGCTTCGCCCGTGTGTATCCCTTGGTGCCTAACACTAGTCTACGTGCTACTCTAGGTCATCTATATGTGCACTTTTCATCCAAGTCCAGCCATTTCAGCATGAACAAAATATAACAACATACCGCTGAATACAAACTTTCGCATTTATAATAATAGGCCTTTATAGTAATTCTAATGAGTTTGTTTTGCACAGCGTAATTCAGTCAAGATCGTTCATTGTAAGGAATTTGATATCAAGCAATACACCAATTTTTACTGAATTACCTTGGTAATCATTCCTCGTCTATTATTTTACGAGTAATCATTATTATGGTTGATTATAAGTAATTATTAACTAATTGCTTATGAAATATTATAAAAACTTACCATGTTTATATACATATAGTTTATAAAATTGTAATGTTATGTTTTAACAATTAAAAATATATAAAAAACAATAAATAATAAAATATTATATAAAATAGTACATATAAAGGATAAATAATGGGGTATAAGTTTCAATATCACGTGCAAAATACTGGGAAATGTTTGATTTGAATGCTTTGTTTTTTGAATGGACAGTTACAGAAGAACAATAGGAGCATAAAACCCGTGAAACAAAACCAGTTAAAAATAACTTTGTGGTTTAAAATGTCGCTTTAAAACGAAATTGTTTTTCTACTAAAAGTTAGCAAGGTAGTGTCACTAGAATAGTCAACTAATCTAGTTATTCCTACAGTGAAAATATTTTTAAATTTCACTTACTCCCAGTAGTTTTTTGTTTGAATTGCCATATACAGTTTGGAGTAACTACCGTACCTTCTTTATTTTATACGAGTTGAAAAATTGTTTTTTTTTATTGAAAACGTACACTTTAAAATCTATTATTCCAACCTTAAAGTAAGTTGTAAGTGTGTTCAGTCCTTTTTAACGTCGCACTGCTGGGCACGGCCCTCCTTTTAATACGAGGGGGATCAGGCCATAGTCCAGCACGCTGGACAAGTGCGTGTTGGCGGACTGCACATGACTTTTGAAAACTTGCTAGTTTCTCTCAGCATGCAGGTTTGATCACGATGTTTTCCTTCACCGTAATACAAGTAATCATATTGGAAATAATTCACGTATGAAAATATCAGAGGTACGAGATCCGGGATTTGAACCCGGCTTCAAAAGATTCCCAAGCGAGCACGTTACCACTGGGCTACCACTGCCCTAAGTTGTAAATGTTTCGGTTAAGTTGTAGGTGCTTAAATTCACAAGAAATCACTCATGAGGTCTTATCTATTTATTCAGACTAAAGACTGGTATAAACGGAGTCCGCCAAAACAAATGACGAAGTCAAAAAAAGTATGCTGATTTGGTTGTTTATGCTACTATTCTTAATTTTACTATAGACATTTTATCTAAGTATTATAATGTTATATTTTTTTAGCATTAGTTAAGTTATTGATCAAAATTTATTTACATTTCACACTAATGAGTTTCTATTAATATTTCTATACTACACTTAAACATTACACTATTATTGTTTGGCTTCATGTTTGGTTCTATGACACTCTGTCTATATTGTCTTTTAGTATGAACCTATTTATCTATACAGATAAATAAAATTTAAGTGTCTGTTTGTAATGTAGAAATAAAAGATTTTTACTAAATACATAGTATGAAATTATAATATATGATACTTATAATAAAACACATTTTTGTCTGGTCTGTCTATCTAGACAGACGGACACATAAACAGACGCTTTTCCGGCTAATCTCCTAATTTAAAAACTGCTCGACTGATTTTGAGGGAGCTTAAACTGGCAGATAGCTGATGTTATAAGGAGTAACTTAGGCTACTTTTATTTTAGAAAAAGAATTAGGGTTCCGCTCAAAAAAATTAAAACATACCTACCTAAAGACGCACTCGAGCGAAGCGAGGGTAAATCGCAAGTTAAATAACAAAGTATAAACATTATTTTACAATAATCATGAAAGTTCACCGAAAAGCTCTTTGAAATCGGTAAAAGAATTTAATAGCTGGTTTGGTATACACAAATTAGCTGTCGATCGAGCAAGCAAAGTGTGGTTTGAACGCGTCAGAAACTAAGATACATAATAACTAAATGTAAGAAAACACCAAAAAACCTATATGCGACTTTTACAATATTTATATTTTTAATACGAGAAATATTCTATAATTTCCATAAGTCTTTTAACTCCACAATCTTATGATTTCAACTGTAATTTCATATATTTTACGTCAATTTCATATCACTCTCTGAATATTAAACAGACGACCGTGGTAAATTGATTTCCTTTCAATTTATTATAACACTCGGCCCTGTCTTTGAATTTACTCTGTGGTAAAACGTAATTTAAAATTTATTCTATAGTTTATATTTGTAAAGAAATTCTTTCATAATACACTTATCCGTTCAAATTGCTTGGATTTTAATGAAAATAATATACTAATTAATATTATGATTAAAGTAAAATACTACACTACTGTGCAGACCCTATATTATCTATATAGGTATATTATATATAAATAGGCAAAGACAAAACTGTTCAATGCTTTTTTCTTTTAAAGAAGAGAGTTTTAACTATTATAGAGCTAAAAGAATTTGAAAACAGGTAGATTTTTTTATAATTATTGTGATCGAATTACATAATCTTGTATTTTTTATTTATTTATTTTTCTATTCATAATTATACTTTTTTGTTTTGTTATCTGTAAGCAGTAGGGGTTATAAGTAAAGTTTATTTTATTCTATTTGATAGAGATGAGTTTTCAATAAAAATTGTGTATCCCATTTGTACCTGTACTTTTTTTAAATTGGGTAAAATTTGGTAATAAGAGTCATACTTACTAATTAACAAAAAAAATAAAAACCGACTTCAAACAAAGTCACTAAAAAGTAAAAAATAACTGATTGGTAATTTTCATTTACTATACATACCTAATCAAATATTTTCGAAGTCGGTGTGCTCTGCTTTGTATGGGCTGGCACCGATTTCGAAAATATTTGATTAGGTATGTATAGTAAATGAAAACTACCAATCAGTTCTTTTTTAATTTTTAGTGCTTTTGTTTGAAGTCGGTTTTTATTTTTTTTGTTAAAAAGTTTTTATTTTTCCCTTTTTAGTGTAGACAGTAGTAGTAAAGTAAGAATTCTAAAGTGTTAGGCTTGTCAAATCAAACAAAATAAGCCCAAACTCAAAGTATCTAACTATTAGTCGTTGAAGAGTTCCACCTATCCACCTTCTGGCCTTACAATCAGATCAGGTCAACAATACCGAACCACTGTAATATCAACGGAAATAGAAACACTTGCAAAGTTTTAAGTCTATATGACAATTAGAAGTAGGTTAAATTCATCATTAGCTATTTTTCCACCCTTAGAGGTGGTATTTTTTTTTGAAATTTAAATGGGACCAATCTGGAAGTACATCCTTTCAAACAAAACAAAAATTGTCCAAATTGGTTAATAAATGACGAAGTTCTGAGGTAACAAACAAAAAAAAAATACAGTTGAATTGAGAACCTCCTCCTTTTTTAAGTCGGTTGAAAAAGCTTATCTTGACTATTTAGCTAAGTAACTAGCTTAATTAGCCGTTCGATTAACAGCCTAGTCTCTTAACTAAACGGCGCCGTTCAACTAGCGGCCTGAATGATATCTTAGCGTCTAATACAACATTTAATCAACGGGCTGACGGATACTTAGTCCGTTCATAGAACAGGATGGTTACCGTGTGTGACGAAAATATTATGTATATGAAATATTTAAATTTTGATAATTTTTATTTATTTAAAGTAACATAATGAACAGTTTCGCATTACTTACTCGGAAAAAATGGTAGGTTAGGTAAGAACCGAGACTACAATGCCAAAAACGACTAGGACTTTTTGAAAAAAAAATGCTTTAAAAGAATCCAAATATTAAATGAAAAAATCATTAATGAGCTTAATGTAAATAGCTTGGCTAGACAAGTAGTTAAACGTTATCGATCCAAGTTATTTGCCTAGCTGTTTGATTGATGGTTAAATATCATTCGGGTCGCTCGTTGAACGGCGCCGTTTAGTTAAGAAACTAGGCTGTTAATTGAATGTCTAACTAAGCTAGTTAGCTGCGACATGTCTATACATATTTTACGATATGATTGTACAATGTCTGATTATATCATGAAATAATTATGTACATTATTCATAAAATTTTTATTCAATAATTGGGTCAAACTATATTATCATGAAATGGTCGACGATTTTATAGAATTATCAATTTGAACTACGAGTACCTATATGCGCACGACATATACGTCCTCTATATGCATAATATTAACACGAATAAATGTCAGAGATAGCAGAATCAGAACAGAAATGCACTCTATTTGCCTTGTTCGTGGATACTGAAAATTATTTTAAGTTGGTTTAAAACGATTCGCCACTTTGCCAATTTCATTATATACTGCATATTATGATTCAATTTGACTTAACTAAATTCTATATTCCTCTATAGGTCGAAATGTTTTTCGGTGCAAAATAAATATTAAAAATGATTTCAATGCAAATTATGTTATTTATATTATTAAATACATAAATAATTAATTCATTATGATATAATTAAATACATAAATTGAAACAACACAAAAAATATTTTCAGTCTGAAATACATTTGTATAATATCGCTTAGTAAAGGCAAACGTGACGTTTTTTTTTATTTCTTAAGCTATGCTCGAAGGTCGTGAGTTCGATGTCCTTACGTGTTAAATGTTTTTATTAATATAATCTTCAGGTAGTCGTACTAATCGAATATTCTTTTATTTGTATATTTTTTAGATGTTGATATCCTTTTATGTATTTATGTACATAGTACATCTTTATCTATATGTATATAATAAAATTCTAACTAAGCCGAATCTGTACATTATGTTTTTGGGAAATCTTCTTGAAATAGAAATTATTATCGATACAGAAGACGAATCTATAGTTTTTTAGAATTTTTATCTGTCTGTATGTCTGTTTGTCTGTCTCTCTGTAACCTCTTTGGCATGATGATAGCTAGTTATCCGGATCAACATATAGGATATTTTTAACTGCGTGAAAATAACTCATCTCTAAACTAAACGTATATATATTACTAGCATTGCCCGCGGCTCCGTCCGCGTTCAGATGACCAGAAACCAAATTAAATATTAGTATACTCTTACATTGTACTTTTTGTTTTTTATGTCAGAAATGAGACATTTTCCCGCGGTCAAAAGTATTCTATATGTTGACCCGGATAAGCAGATATTACCATACCAAATTTCATCAAAATCCCTCCAGTGGTTTTTCTCTGATGTGGTAACAGACAGACAGACAAAAATTCAAAAAAACTATAGATTCGGCCTCTAAAAATATTTAATTTACAGATTCGGCTTAGTTAGAATTTTATTACCTATAATTGTATAGATGTAGTTTATTTTATATTAACCGTTAAAACATACCTAGGGACTAACCCGAGCGAAACTAGAGTGAGCCGCTAGTAGGTACATAGATAAGTTAAGTGCTTCATATTCTCGTGCAATCGACGGCATTGTCCTATATATAGAACATGGCCTGTAATCTAGCACTGTTTAGAAATCCTATTATTCTAGAAGCCATATTAATCAGATTATGTTTTATATTAAAACTACTGATTTTAATGGTATAATTTAAGGAAGTGAAGTGTGAAATACTACGAAATGTCCAACTTCTTAAATTTTTCGTGTGAAGGGTTACCGACAGGACTCTATTACTAAGCCTCCGCTGTCCATCCGTCTGTCTGTCAGCGGGCTATCTCACGAATAGTAATAAGTAGAGAGTTCAAGTTTTCACCGAATGTGTATTTCTATTCCAACTATAACAACAAATAATAAAAAACTAAGACGGCGAGTTTTAAAATGGCCGCCATGCGAATTAAAATAAATAGATAAATACATAGTGTTATATCTTGTACATTGTACAATGGTACGGAATCTTTATGGTGCTATAATCTATTACACCCCCTTAAACAAAACGAACTCTATATTCAATATCGCTAAAAGGATATAAATAACGCTAAAATAATAGTCATTTCTATACATCCTTTAGTTATTTTCTTTCTACAAGCGATCGCGATTTTAGAATGTCGCTTAATTAAAGCCTTACTTATCGATAGAAAATATTGTAGATATTCGTTGATAAAATTTGTTTTTGAATAATAAAGTAATCATCTCAGTCATTAATTGTATCATACCAATGATACCTATACTCATAATAAAAATTATTTCTAAATTTTTTTCTATAAAGATAAAGCAATAAGTATATATCGACATTATTTTACATTCGAGTCTTTTTAAACAGTTCTAGTAATATAGTAAAACATAAAAACTTTTTAACAAAAAAATAAAAACCGACTTCAAACAAAAGCACTAAAAAGTAAAAAATAACTGATTGGTAGTTTTCATTTACTATACATACCTAATCAAATATTTTCGAAGTCGGTGTGCTTTGGCTAAGTAATTAAAGCTTACCTATTAAATACATACCTAATCAAATATTTTCGAAATCGGTGCCAGCCCATACAAAGCAAAGCACACCGACTTCGAAAATATTTGATTAGGTATGTATAGTAAATGAAAACTACCAATCAGTTATTTTTTACTTTTTAGTGCTTTTGTTTGAAGTCGGTTTTTATTTTTTTGTTAAAAAGTTTTTATTTTTCCCTTTTTAGTGTAGACAGTAGTAGCAAAGTAAGAATTCTAACGTGTTAGGCTTGTCAAATCAAACAAAATAAGCCCAAACTCAAAGTATCTACTATTAGCCGTTGAAGAGTTCCACCTATCCACCTTCTGGCCTTGCCATCAGATCAGATCAACAACATCGAACCACTGTACTATCAACGGAAATAGAAATACTTGCAAAGTTTCAAGTCAATATGACAATTAGAAGTAGGTTAAATTCATCATTAGTTGTTTTTCCACCCTTAGGGGTGGTATTTTTTTTTGAAATTTAAATGGGACCAATCTGGAAGTATACCCTTTCAAACAAAACAAAAATTGTCCAAATCGGTTAATAAATGACGGAGTTCTGAGGTAACAAACATAAAAAAAAAAAAAAAAAACATACAGTCGAATTGAGAACCTCCTCCTTTTTGAAGTCGGTTGATAAGGCAATGTAACTTAGTGGTAAAGCCCTTGCTTGAAAAACCGAGTGAAGCGAGTTCAAGTCTCAGGTGTCGCACCTCTGATATTTTCATGTGCAAATCATTTCTTAAGATAATAAGACAAATATACGGTAAATTAAAATATTGTGATTAAACCTGCATGTCTGAGAGAACCTAATAGTTTTTAGAAAACGTGTGAAGACCGTCAACCTGTACTTGGTGATCGTGGTGGACTATGCCTTGACTCTCCTCGCATTAAAGGAAGATCCATGCCTAGCAGGGGAAAGTTAAAAAGGATTAAATTATCTATACTAATATTATAAAGAGGCAGAGTTTGTTTATTTGTTTGAACGCGCTAATCTCAGTAACTACTAATCTGATTAGAAAAATCCTTTTTGCATTAGATATCCTGTTTATTGAGAAGGCTATAAGGCTATATATATATATATATATATATATATATATATATATATATATATATATATATCATATAATAAATATATAGTCTATCTATTCCATACTAACCATTAAAACGCATCTAGGGACGAACCCGAGCGAAGCGAGAGGGCTAGTTATAGTAATAAAACGTACAGAGCCGCAGGTAAAAACTAGTTGAATGTACATTTTTGATTTCTCTTACAAATATACAATCAAAAGCCATGTTATTAAAAGTACTTGATGCATATAAATAGTTGGTTCTGAAATAAAATATTAAATTTCATTATACAGAATGCTACAGTATGTACCTATTTTCATAGCAAAAAATACAAGTGGAAAATTTTAATAACGACGCTTAAGCTCGCAATGGAAAATAACGCCACATCAATGAAATTAAAAAGATGAGGTTTGCTTATAAATAGTATATTAATTATTATTCAATTCAATTCTCTTTTTAATTGCTTCAAAACATGCCAGTTGTGCACAGATTACTTCACTAATGTCAGGTAGAATGGAGAAGACAAGAGTGACATTAATCGGTAAATGTAGTAAAATATTATGCTCACTTTTTTCGTCTTACGTCTTGTTTTCTCACGCAAAAACTAAGGCAAATGGTAAACGGGTTCAAATCCTGGGCCTTGCACCTCTGATATTTTCATATGCTAATCATTTCCAACATGATTACCACTTATCTTACGGTGAAGGAAAACATCGTGAGGAAACCTGCATATCTGAAAGAACCTAGCAAGACATGTATAGTCCGCCAATTAGCCAGCGTGGTGGACTATGGCCCCTCGTATTAAAAGAAGACATGTGTCCAGCTGTGGGACGTTAAAAAAGGCTTTAAAAAGGGCTGAATACACGCACAAGGAAAATACACAATCGTTTCAATTGAATATCTCATTATTTGAAGTAGGTAAAAGACATGAATTCTTAATCTTCATACAATAAGCTACGTATTTTCCATCAACGAGCTTTCTAAGAAAATATATTACGTAAGTAGACTTCTTTAGACCATCTATCATGTTACTTAGTAACTGAAGAAAAGTTAAAAAGTTAAACGTGCTATTATAGTTAGATGATGTCCTTGTAGTACAAGAATATAATATTTTAGAGTGAGTGCACTTTACAAATTTTGCACATTATAATAATATGAGATGGATGTTTCTAAGCCATTTTATTTAGTTTTTGTTAAAAGCTTTGTTTTTATTATTACTGCATAATTCACTTCATTTTTCATAATGTATTTCTATATACATATCTCCAGAAATAAATAAAATTGCAGTGTTTGTTTGTAATGACAAAATAACAGTTTTTTACTAAGTGCGTAATATGAAAATATAAATGGTACTTATAAGAAAGAAAAAAGCAATTTTTAATTTTTTTGCCTGTTTGACTGTTTATTCCGCTTAATCTCCAAAACGTGTGGACTGATTTTGACGGGACATTCGCTGGCAGATAGCTGATTTTATAAGGATTAATTTAAGCCACTTTTATTTTGGAATAAGAATGAGGGGAACTCTAATTTAATATAATTTAAAGCACAAAAAATTTTAACACTTCAAATTCTGAGCAAAACCCGCGTACCAATCTGCGCATCGCTAGTATTGCATAAAATTAAAATTTATTTTTTCTGTCAATAAAATGAATGTTATGCATACTATAATATTTTACTTTTAACATAACAAATAGCGCAGGTTTAAAATATCATATATTTAATGTTGCTGATATGAATATTTCTTTATGAGAGTCAGACTGGGAATTTTATAGAGTTCTATTTGTATAGTGTTTTGCAATAAATATATATTATTAGCTAAATCAATACAGGAATTTACTAAATTTTATCATGTCATTTGACATAAAATACTTAAAAAAAAACTTGTGTTTATCTATTATAATATTATAAAGAGGAAAAATTTATTTTTTTGGTGGTTTGTTTGTATCAAATAGGCTCCGAAACTACAGAACTGATTTAGATGAAATTTGGTAAGAAAGCAGTTTGAGACCCTGGGATATAGGATAGTTTTTATCTCGCAAATCAACCTTTAAAAGGATGAAAATGGGGGTGAAAGTTTATATTAGGAAGCAACCTAGCTAGTAAGAGATATTTTCGATGGTAATTTTGAATGCTAGGCCATTTTTAGGCTATACAGTAGATAAAGTCAATGAAGCCTTTAATATATATTTCGTTCATAATTAAGTTTTTTTGTTAGACTAGCTACTTACACTCTTTTCCCACTATTTTGTGCCTTTTAAATTAATCTATACTAATATTATAGATGTGAAATAGTGTTTGTTTGTTTGTCCTTCTTTCATGACAAAACAAAGTGACGGATTGGCATGATTTTTTTGTCGAGATAGTTGGAGGGCTCGAGAATGACATAGGCTACTTTTTATCGCGGGAGATTATCTCATTTCCCACGGGAAAACACGTTATGTGCAACCTAAAAATATATTTATCATAAGAGTTACTCGAAACTTAGTATTAATGCTTTTCAGTACAATTAAATAAATATGTGTTTTAGCATTTTTCGAAATTCATCTCATAAGAGGGTAAAATAGGGGATGTAAATTTACATAAAACCTACCTTTTAAGAGTTTTTTCTGTAGTTTTTGTTTTGCTAGTAACATTATAAACAAGTACCACACTTTTTTCAATTATAATAATTACTAATCTGTATCTTACACTTTCTATTTGGGTACTTTTCATCCAAATTCGACTCTCGAACTGAATTTGGTAAAATTTATTTTATTCAATTTTTTAGTTTAAGTTTTCTTTAGAATTTTGTTATGAGTAAATTTCCTAAGCGAGACTAATTCAAAACTTAATGCATTTTGTTACATAACATGAGGAATTGTTTTATTTATATCATATTTTAATGATTTACTTAAAATAGCTGTTTATTAACGTTTATTGTCATTAAATAATTGAATAATTAAGTATGCTTTTCAGTGTTTTAGGATAAAAATATTGAAGTTAATGGTAATTTCAATCACAAATCCTCTTAAATACACAGTCGTTCAGAGTTTCATATTTATAATAGTAGTGTTATGAAAAATTATAAATTTAAATATTTTATTGTTTTGCAGGTAGTGAACCCACGACAGATATGTCGGAGGGGCAGAGGTGTTTGGGGATCGTCGTTCTCCTCATTCACACAGTTATTGGATCTGGAGAAGGTTTGTTTATTATATAATATTAAATAAAATTCTAGTCACTATTCACAATTTATTTATCTTATATTAGGTAGTGGTACCTCACACACAGTGGTAATGCACACGCTTGGGAATACGAGTGAAGCGGGTTCAAATCCCAAGTCTGATATTTTCATGAGAAGAATATTTCCAACATGATTACCACTTGTCTTACAGTGAAGAAAAACGTCTATAGGAAACCTGTATGTCTGGGAGAACCTAACAAGTTTTTGAAAGATGTGTGAAGTCCGCCAACCCGTACTTGGCCAGCATGGTGGACTATGGCCTGATCCCTCGTATTGAAGGAAGGCCCGTGCCCAACAGTGGGACGTTAAAAAAGGCAGAATACATACATACATACTTTTTATATATACATTTTGGATTCGCAAAATTATTTGGATTAGCAAAAGAAAGAAGACAAAAAAACACTCATCCCATTTATGATATAAGCAAATTTATAAAACCACGAACTAAATTTTTGAGTATTCAATGTTAATGATGTCTCACACCTATTCGTAAAGGGCAAGAGGCCTGACCCGGTAACATATAGGTCAGAGGTAATGTGCTGGCGAAGAAGTCTATTTTAGTAATCGTTTTTGTTAAAACCATGTTGATTACAATGGATAAGGGTGTTTATATAAATTAGCAACTTAGGTGCCTTTTGTAATTATAATACTATATTCAGATAGTACCTTTTAGCGAAATTTATTACTAAAATTTATTACGAGCTACTTGCTTCGCTCGGGCACGCAGATTTTGTTTACAATTTGCCGCTGAACCCTAATTATTTTTTAAAATAAAAGTAGTCTAAATTACTCATTATACCATCAGCTATCTATCAGTGAAAGTACCATCAAAATTGGTTTAACCGTTTCAGAGATTGTCCGGAACAAACAGACAGATAGTCAAATTTAAAATAAATGTATATCTCTTATAAGTACCGTATATACTTTCATAATATGTATGCCGTAAGAAGCTGTTATTTTGATATTACAAGCGGACACTTCAATTTTATTTACATGTATGTATCTATAGATAATAGCTTATATTACTCCGTCAGTATATCTTTGTACTAAATTTCATTGAATTAGGTCCAGCTGTATTAACGTAAGTTAGAAGAAGTTCACAGACACACACACGGACACGGATACATATTACACATTTAAGAAACTCGAATCAAAATTAGATATTTCTCAACATATACAAAAAAAAACATACACCCAAATGGAGCATTCTCTTTTAGAGTTGATCAAAAATACAAAATAACCCCAATACCTTATTAAATATATTTGAAGGTTATGTAAATCACACAAGAATGTTAAGTTCCCTATAAACTAGTCTCTAATATGCAGACAGCTAGCAAACTGGTAGGTAACTACACTCTAAAGACATGAAGAAAAACGTTAAGCCACATTAATGCAGTTTCCACCCCAGATATTCTCATTAGCCTCAGCTTGAAGGTAATAGGCTTAATGACTTCAAACGTAACTGCATTTAGAAAATGTTCTATTTGAAACATTTTTTTTATTTCTATACTAACAGAACCCACTGCTGCGCCCGCGTTCATCTACAATTAAACTTTTTCGCTTTTTGCTTATAATATTAAATTATTTGGATATTGTACAAACAAAAATACTAAAATCGTGATTAAAAAATGGATGGGGGTAGGAAGGTGAGAAATACTTTACGACCTTTTATCATACCTACCAAATATACATTGTTTTTATTAAAATGGTCGAGCCGTTGCAGAGGAGTGACCACAAACACCGTGACACGAGATTTTTATACATTAGACAAGTGACTTCGACTTTTCGTTACATAATATAAAATTATGTACATATTCATTTTTAACAAACAGTCAGTGCCACCTTATGGTAAATTTTATTAATCACAGTATCCTATGTGCTACTGTAGGTCATAGTATGTCGTCCAAATTTCATCCAAATCCGTCCAGCAATTTTAGTGTGAAAAAATAAAGGACATACACACACTAATACTTTCGAATTTTTATTATAGTGATTTTTTGCCTGTAGCGCAGTGGAATACATCGTCATACTAATTGTCATTTTTTGAGATATTTTGAGATAAAGCTCGCTTATAATATGAGCACATATTTGGACATTAACAATAAGTTTTGGAAAAATTTAAGGGTTATCATTGCTAAAGGTTCTATCTATCCCCCTTTGATAGAAATTTAGTATTATATACTCAAAAATAAAACGAGGGTACATCGCTATTTAAAAACAAAATACCAAATATATACACTTATGCATAATCAAAGGCAAAACGTATATAGTTATTTAAAAACATAAAATGCCAAGTATATAGGTATAAGCGTCTCTAAAATATTGCGGCTCAAAAGTGGCATTGACGAAGCGTGATGTCTTACTCGAATATTCCCTGCATGGGTGAAGAAAATAATATTACATGCTTACTATGCAGAGGGTGACTAAATTTCATTTTATGGAATTATATCCGTCGATATTTCCTTTTGAATTATTAACAACTGGCTGTTGCACGTGGATTTGAATGTGTGAACTTTATTTCAGATTTTTTTTTTCTTTTATTATCAGTTTCACGTATATTTTTTTATATTTATATTACACTAGCGGCTCACCCTCGCTTCGCTCGGCTTTGTCGCTAGGTACGTTTTAAATAGATATAAATAGTTATTAGCCAGCGTTAGCCATATAAATTTGATTTTTTTTTGTTAATAATATTGACAAATATTGACATTAATGTTTATTCGATTTTGGTTTTGCCTTCCCAGAACCTCTCCACTAACACTTAAACTTTATGGTATAGCATTAAAGTATAAATTGACTTTTAAGTATTATTAAGAATCTTTTGTATGGTAGTATAAAAAGGTGTTGTTTTTAGACTTTTTCAGGCAATTTTTAAAAAAATTCTCTCCGTAAGATCCATCCTTGTACTTCAAGGAATATTCCAAAAAAAGAATTAGCGAAATCAGTGCAGCTGCTCTCGAGATTTGCGCTTACCAACACATTCAGCTGTTCATTTTTATATTATAGATTACAAACCATGTAGTTTTATGGAATTTTACATTATTGGGTAATCAATACAATTAAATAAATACATAATAATGTTGGGACATTAACACACAGCACTATCTAGTTTCATGGTAAGCTACGAGGCTTGTGTTATGGATATCAGATAGTCGATACAGTACACATATATAACTTTAAATACATACAAATTATAAATATAAACAACCATGACTGGAGTATAAACATTCGTGCTCATCACACAAATGAATGCCTCCAGCGGGACTCGAACCCGCGACCGCGTCGTTGATATATCGCTAGAGTGTTTATTACATATGTGTTCCACATTCCTATCTTTTAAGTACAAAAAAATTGACTTAATGTTGTCATTAGTAATTTTGTTAGTTGATTATACTATCTAAAATGTACGCAGTGGTTCTGTATTTTAATTAAGTCATTCAAAAACTTCCCCTTGTGTCGCTAATAGAATAATATACTTATACGAGTATCTCGTAGCAGCCCATTAATAGCCGAATTACTTTAGTGTTCAGGTTAAGTGGGTTCAAATACTGGTCGCAACTCTGACATTTTCAACATGATTACCACTGGCTTAAACGGTGAAAGAAAACATACAGGAAAGAATCTCGTGACTTAGATAATAATATAATAATACTTGTAATGATATAAAAATAATTATGATTTTCTCGAAATACAAAAGGGTCAATAAAATATGTCTAAAACGGACAAACAGTACTAAATAATTTATTATAATAATTTGAATATACTAAATATATAACATACTTCAATAATTTCTATCAAGCATCATATTCGTAAGACGCTCATAACACAGATAAATCGAAGTACTGCAAATCCTCATTTATGATTTCATATAGAAGGTATATTCATTATTTATCTTTAAACTTGAGTTTACATTTTTGAGAATTTGCACGTATATGATTGACGTGAAACGTCTTTAAAATCACACCGAAACATAAGGGTACCAGGTCAGAAAAGTGGACCGTAACGAAATAAGTTGCATTAGATTGCCATAGTAACAAGTTGTTATTGTCTGAAAAATGAGATATACGACACTAGGTAGGCAATGTAATCGAACAATACATTTTTTTTTTAATTTCTCGGCTTTTCTTTACTATAATATACATATAATAGATATAAACCTTCCTTTTGAATCACTCTATCTATCGCTGAAAACTGCATTAAAATCCGTTGAGTAGTTTAAGAGATCTAAGCGAACAGACAGCGGAAGCGACTTCATTTTATACTATTTAAAGATTCTTTCCGTTGCTATCTTCAAAGATTATTATTTTTACTAATTTAAAATATTAACCAAAATAACTTTATATACACTACCTATTAAGTGTCAGTAATCAGTATAGAATTAAAACAATTAGAATCAAGTCAATTTTGTTTTCATCTCAATCTTTAACACTAAAAGCGGCTTGCCGACACAGACGTTTTACTTTAAAGCTAAAGCGGTGTGCTACGACATAATAATAATAATAAGTAGTTCAGATCAATAATCCATAGTAATTAGTTTTTATATTTATGAATACAATTAAATTATAGCCCACCCATTTTTTTTTAATTAAGAAAGAAATCCATATATTGTGTATAGTGTGGTTTTTGCAAAAATTATCTCATTTATGACCTCTTGGTCTCTGTAGTAATGTGAGTACTAAGAATTTGTCTCTATGCCACAAATAGCGTATTCGATGCTCACTCGATAGAAAAGAGAATATTTATATAAACTTTTTTCCACGAAATCTACCAATATTTGTACTTTACAATAGAATGTTTTTCCTCTATTTTATAAACAAAACTTGATTTTTAAGATGTCTATACTTACATATTTTATAGTTATACTTACACGTATAAAATACATTTTTTCAGCTTTTTTAATGTAAAATGAGTATTCAATAATACTGCATAAAAACTCTTTTGGTAGATTGGATAAATAAACAAGGGACGACAAAACGTGTAGAATAAATTGTAATTTATTTTATTTACCACTGTCTGATTTTTGTATATCTATTTTTACTGAATAAGTTTGGTAAACTTTGAAGGGACAAATTGGTAGTTACTTACATAAATACGTTTATGTTCTTTTCCCATAAAACGTTATTTTCTCTAAAATGGTAAGATTTTAAAAAAAAACCTAAAAGACTACATAAACGTAAATCCTAAAGTAAGGAAGATTTAACGCACTATACTGCGGAATCCTAAAAATAAAATTTATCACGTGGTATTTTAAAGACAGAAGCAAAACAAGTATTTTCTTTAGCTTCCTTAAGGAACGAATTTATTGGTATATTTATTGCATTCTGTGAGTCAACTCGGCGTTTGGCAAACGGAACTTTATTGCGCATTCTATTTTTTCATATATCTCTCGCGTAGACCAGATTCTAACTATGAATTTTATCTTGTTATATTGTAGCCTTGTACAACATATGATGATTTGTGAAGTCTACAATGTTGCAAGTAATGGTTTCTAATTCCATGAATCTTTTACTCCACACACGTGGTAAATAAGCGTACAACGTTGTTGGTTATATAATAACCGTAGCCTATCCTGAAATCAAAAGTCTGATAGAAAAGAAATGAAAAATGAACGAGTTAAATGAAAAGTTCTCCCTTCGTCTTTAGCTTAATTCCCCATACGAACTTTTATCCCATTTTTACCCCCTTAAAGAGTGATTTCCGATAAAAAGTATTCTATGTCCTTCCCAGTGTCTCAGCTATCTTCTTACGAAATTTCATCTAAATCGGTTCAGTAGATCCAGAGATTACTCCTTACAATGTCACAAACTCACAATCTCACAAACTTTACCTCTTTACAATATTAGTATAGATAACTGAGCCTTCAGTATTCTCTTTTTTATCTAGAGTTTCCCATATTCACGGTATTGACCATGGTTTAGTATAACCCATGCCTCATAATGAACCACATAGTACTGAAGCTAGTGGACCGTCGTTCTATATTATTGACTAAAGTTACCCTAATTGAAGCAAATACGAAATTTTAATTTTTAAAGTACGTATTTATATCTTTCGAACCCTTCCCTTTACATTTGTTCAATGTTCTTCGTTCTGTGGCTTATAGGCGTGCCATTTGGGCAAAATTTACTTCGCCAATGTCGCGAAGAATGGAGAAGATACGGTACAGATTGAGAATTGATCGGTTTTTACATAAGTTATCAGACAAAAGAATATTTTAAAAATTATTATTTTGATATATTATGTCCATCCCAAATTCAATATTTTTTAAATATTCAATGTGCATGTTCAATTCCATTATTACTTTAATATTATGCATAGTATAAAGTTCTATAGGAATTTAGTTAGAATTTCATCTATCCAGGACGGATTTTTACTATCAGTGCACTAGCAGTCTTTATTAGAAAGGTATATTAAATATTTTTTAAAACTGCTTCAGTACTTCTTGAAACAGGAAAGTTTTCTTCTTTATTATACTACTTTGAAAAATAAAAAGATAATTTTGAAATTATATTGGCTAACTGGATAACTAAGACAGGGTTTTGAATTTATAGCTTCGACTTTCGACTTTGTTTATATTAGCATAATTTTAAAGTCATAACAAAAGTTTAAAGTGGCTAGTCCAAATCTAGACTCTAAAGGTTGAAATTTTGATAAATAAATAAATATGTTTGGACATTAACACACAACATTATCTAGTTCCATGGTAAGCTACGAGGCTCGTGTTTTGGATACCAGATAGTTGATACATTATACATATATCACTTTAAATACATACATATTATAAATATAAACACCCATGACTAGAGTACAAAAATTCGTGCACATCACGCAAATGAATGCTCCTAGCGGGAGTCGAACCCGCGACCGCTGGCGCAGCAAGTAGGGTCACTACAAACTGAGCCAAACGTGTCATCAAAGAACTTATTCTAATAATAATAGATAACTTAAAACGGAGTTTTATCACTCGAACCTTGAAAGGAAAAGTGCTGAAGTTTATATGACGAGCAAGATTTTTCGAGTATCATATTAAAAAAAGTATTTGGGCATTTTCTGTTTAACCTTTCTCTTAAGGCTTTAAAATGATCGCTACATTGTGGTGTATTCGCGAACGTCAGCTCGCCGCAGGTCGCACATTCACTTCCTATGTAGATGAGATGAAATTTGTATGAATTTGTATTCATACAAGTATGACTACAAATCATGACTGTTAGTCTAAAATTTTAAGATTAACTAAATGCCATAATAATTAAGTGGCTTCACCTAATTTAAAAGTTTATAATTTTTCAATATCCATTTATTCTTCGATCCAAAAAAGCAGGTAAAAATGAAAAGTTAACTAAATAAATTATTCAACGTTTCTTAGACGTACAAAATAGTCTGTAATGAAAAGCCTATTATCGTAGAGTTTGAGCTAGTAATGAGTGAATCTGGAGCGTGGAATACAGCAGTGCGGCTATCTTAGAGTTTTTTGCACTTTAAACTTTAATGTGCATTAAATTTAGTTAGACAATGAAAATACAACACATTCTAATACTTTCTTAGATTTACGCGAATATTTGACATCTTATAAGATAAAAATGAATCACTGATTGTGTTGCTAAGCGCAAATCTCGAGAGCAGCCGAACCGATTTCGCTAATTCTTTTTTTAGAATATTCCTTGAAGTACAAGGATGGTTCCTGCGGAGAGAAAAAAAAATGTCTGAAAATTTTTTAAAAACTATTTCTATTATACTCTCATACAAAAGATTCCTAATAATATTTAAAAGTCAATTTGAACTTTAATACCATACCATAAAGTTTAAGTGTTAGTGGAGAGGTTCCGGTAAGGCAAAACAATTGAATGACGTTAGTATCGTTATGTCAATATTATTAACAAAAAAAAATATATGGCTAACGCTGGTTAATAACTATTTATATCTATTTAAAACGTACCTAGCGACGAACCCGAGTGAAGGGAGGGTGAGCCGCGAGTTTTAAATAAAACTATGTTTTCGGATTATTTAGCGGATTTATTTTTACAGCATTACAGCAACTAGCGAACTAAAAATCAAAATAAGTCCACGAAATAATCCGAAAAGATAGTTTTATTTAAAACAACACATTTTGTTTTACAGTGGTGATAAAGAAAGCTAGCGTCACATGTTATTACAAAAGACTAGCCACGCTTCCCACTTTTATACCCTAGGACAAAAAGTAACTCAGTTACTCTCCTGTCTAATTATTTTACGCAATTTTTAGAAAACAAAAGCTAAAAGCTCGTCAAAACTAGTGAAATGACCTTAAAATGGCAGGCTTTAGCCATCCTGGCTATATTAGATCAACTCGATGGTATAAAATTATTGCCTACAAAATATCATATCAAAATCAATAAAAATTAAGTTAAAATAGACGAAAAATATTTTATTACTTAGTTACAAGAAATCTATTAGGCTTAAAATTATTTTTTTGAGTAAATTTAATAATAGTTAATAATACCGCAGTGGGTCCAGATATTCAACCTCAACTAAGTAATAAGAGCAAAAAGACAAACATTATATGTAACACAGAGGGTAGAAGCTCGCCAAAACAAAGTGTGGCCTTAATAAAACTTGTTTGCAAGCACAGGCAATCTGCCAGCCTTCCATACTAAATAAAACACACGCCTAATCCAATCACACTGATGTACCAATATGGGTCAGAAATATACCAAATATTATTTGATGCAAATAGAAATGAACAAATCTAGTAATTATTCTCGCGATTTTCTTCTAACAACGTATAGCGGGTTCGAATTCTTAGTTTCACTAAAAAATCATTAGGCTTTTTTTCTCAAGAAATTCTGAGATATTCTCATTAGTAGAGTTGGAAAAGTAGTGGTCATACAGTCTCATGCCTTAATGTGATCTTTAGTTGATCCCGATGAATGACCGTCACTTGGTCTATGAGAGTGAAGTTATATTTAAGGGTACAAACACACAAATTATAAATAAATATGTTGGGACATTAACACATAGCACTATCTACGTGAGCTACGAGGCTCGTATTATGGATTCCAGATAGTTGATACACTACACATATTGTATAACAATAAACTTACTGGTACTTGTATTTGTGCTTAATGTGTTTTGCGGTTCTTCAAGTCTTCGTTAACTTAGATTTTGTAGCCTGAAGATTGGTACTAAAATAAGGGATAAAGGAGATAATAAAACAAAATAAACCTACATATATATATATATATATATATATATATATATATATATATATATATATATATATATATATCTTTTATATTATTTTGGTATAGTAACCCGTCTGGTTTTGGTATACTCGTAGGCCACGAAATAATTCGTTTTGAGATCTTAAAATATTTACTTAGGCATTTCGAAGCAAATTGAACCCTTATTTTACCATCACAATTATAACTAAACAATAAGTTTGCTTAGTTTGTAAACTAAATATTTTTCAAAGAATTTATATTAGTATTTAAGCTATAATAAAAGTAAAATAGTATATTATTTATTCAATGTATTTTTCTTATTGTCTTACTGTTGCTTATTGGCAGCAATTACTACGATATTTCAAGGATCATAAGACAACGTCTTATTAAAAACTTCAAAGTATATTTTTGTTATTTCTTAATAATAGGCTTATTGGCTTACTAACGACTCGCCCTCGCTTCGCTCCGTCCCTAGATAACAATAACCCTAACTATACATTTTTCCGGGATGAAAGTAGCCTATGTGCTATTCCAGACAATAATCTCTGTGCAAAATTTCATCCAGATCCGTTCAGCCGTTCTGGCGCGATTGAATAACAAACATCCATCCATAATTACAAACTTTCACATTTATAATATTAATATGGATTTACATGATACCAAACAAATATCATAAATTATTACTTTAAAAAAAAGAAAACTAAAAAGAACATTTTTTGTAACTATAATATACGGGACTTATGACAGAAAAGAAGAAAATATAGAAGAGTTTCATTATTCTTTTCCTATCTCTATCTTTAAATCAGCTCAATTGTAAAATTATTGTATTGTCATTCGAATTACTTGTGCTTGTAAAGTTTCAAACAAGGTACAACAATAAGAAGTATGTTAAAATAATTTTCCAAATCTATATTACATAACATTATGTTACTTAATTACAAGTTATAAGTATAAAAACGCTTAAAGTATTTACGAATCCTAAGTATTTGTTTGAAATGGTATCAAAATTATATCATTAGAATGAATACGATTAAATAAAAATAAAAATATGCAGCTTTATAAAACCTAAGTATATCAAATATCTATATCTGAACCGAAAAATCAAAAGATATGTTAAAATTGGCTGTTAGATATCTAAAAGACGTTATAAAGTAAAACGTTGGTATTTTAAGTCTTGGGATAATTTATTTTATTTTATGGGTTCACGTCTTGAGTGCAATGACTTGAAAATATCGACGCATGTCTCCAGATATTTAATATATTACGATACAGATGTAATGTGTGTTAGAAATATTAGATTTTTCAGATCACCATGAAAAGTACACACATAGAATAGAACTTTATATTCTTATCAAATATATATTTATTTTTAATGTTTTGAAATGCATCTAGGCATACCACATGGATGCGTACAGGAGGTTATGTGGGGCTTACCGGCAAAGCCAATTCTACCCACTAAAACCAAACGGAACTTCCCCCGTCTTAATGGGTGTCGTAGGATCGCTTACGCACTCAACCAGGATGTCCCAATGGCAGGTCTGACGAAGCAGACCACACAACTAAGAACTTACTCTCACGGCCCTTTCTCCTGTCATAGAAGTACCAGGAGCAACCCGCATGGTACACCTCCCACCGAAGTGAGACTCCTTCCACTCTCTTGGCTTCACGCCCGGCTGGGCGATGTATTGTTTCTGATTTTCCCGGAAATATTTAATTAAAAAAAGCAGCCGAGGCTCGTTGCTAGACATATGTATGTACATACATATACAGGGCTGTTCTTTGAATTAACATTTTTGCCAAATGTCGTGGCAGTGTGCCAGCTTGTTAAAGACCCTTTGATTTTAAACCATTTTATATCTATGTATACGGAAATGCTAGGAAAGAATGGACTCGTATGACAAAGTTCTAAAAGTGAAATATGGTAACATCACAATAACCATATGGCAATATAGAAAAATAAGGTACTGACAAACGAGGTACCATAATTAAAGTTTAGTTTGGAGTGTCTAACATCTTTACATAAAAAATAATAATTAAAATGCACGTTTGGAGTATGTTTAATAAAAATTATGAAATGATGCATGTTTTAAATTATTATATAATATTAATTACTGATTCAATTTAATTCACTCCTTGTATTTGTGTCTGCTGTCGTGCTTTGCTTTGTATGTGGGCTGGCACCGATTTCGAAAATATTTGATTAGGTATGTATTTAATAGGTAGGCTTTAATTACTTAGCCAAAGCACACCGACTTCGAAAATATTTGATTAGGTATGTATAGTAAATGAAAACTACCAATCAGTTATTTTTTACTTTTTAGTGCTTTTGTTTGAAGTCGGTTTTTATTTTTTTGTTAAAAAGTTTTTATTTTTCCCTTTTTAGTGTAGACAGTAGTAGCAAAGTAAGAATTCTAACGTGTTAGGCTTGTCAAATCAAACAAAATAAGCCCAAACTCAAAGTATCTACTATTAGCCGTTGAAGAGTTCCACCTATCCACCTTCTGGCCTTGCCATCAGATCAGGTCAACAACACCGAACCACTGTACTATCAACGGAAATAGAAATACTTGCAAAGTTTCAAGTCAATATGACAATTAGAAGTAGGTTAAATTCATCATTAGTTGTTTTTCCACCCTTAGGGGTGGTATTTTTTTTGAAATTTAAATGGGACCAATCTGGAAGTATACCCTTTCAAATAAAACAAAAATTGTCCAAATCGGTTAATAAATAACGGAGTTCTGAGGTAACAAACATAAAAAAAAACATACAGTCGAATTGAGAACCTCCTTTTTTTTGAAGTCGGTTGACAAGAATAGTTAATCGTAAATTGCTGTGAATGAGAGTACAACAAAACATTTTCCAAAAAAGAATTGCGATTACTAGAAAATATTCTTTAGAATACTAGAAGGTTTTTTACGTATATAAAAAGAACGGCAGTGTGTTGAGAATTAAATTAAATTTCGGGGCTAAGAGAAGATTAAGAACAAGTGAAGTGAAGTAAATTGGGGAAAGGCTGAGGTTTTTGATGTTTTTTTTTTAATAGCTATGACTTTTGAGACGCCAAAAACAACTCCCCTGTGGCTAGCAAACACGGTCATAAGAGAGAGAGAGAGAGAGAGTGAAACAGAAATACCAAAAAAAAAAATCTTTAAAATGTCAAATATTCACGCACATCTTAGAATGTTATCCTATTTAAACCACAGAATTTGAATATTTTAAAGGCATACGGAAAGGACGGCAATACCAAATGTATAATATCTTCTAAGGATAAGCAATAAAGGCAACAGAAATATTCGTCGGATGTCGTTAGAGCCTCCGTAAACGAGGGTAGGTCACTTATTATTATTATTCTCAGCAGTTAATATTATTATAAATGCAAAATGAGTGAGGTTTGTCGTTCATTCACATTGTAAAGGAACAATGAATCGATGTGATGTTCATTAAGACTTTCCCGAGGGATTTTGGACTTAAAAAGTTAAGGATGCTGAAATAAAATATGGTCGTAGCTATAAAATAAGGATTGTTTCTTTTTTGTTTATCTTTCTATATCTGTCATGGTGATTTCAAAGTTTAATTCAGTCAACTTGATCCTGATAATATTTTTACCCTGTCAAGGGATATATTCCGAATAATCTGATTGATAACAATTTTTATCTTTAATATCACCCATTTTACCTCATTACAGGATGAATTACAAAAAATGTTAAAACATTATTATGTTTCTTTAAGTCAATTAAAGATCATTTTGGTATTAATGTAGCTTTAAGTAATTCTGATCATAAAGAATCTGAATAACTAAAAGTGTTCTTTTCCATATGTACTTAAAGATCATAAACAAAATCTAAAGGTTATAAAATCACCAAGTTTTGATTTCGCAACCTTCAACATCACTACAAGTTTCAACATCCCTAGCCATTTATTTTATCTAGCCACTTAGTTTCTGTTGAAATCTTAACTATGCCACCCTAATAACCTTTGATGTTAGAATATTATGTACACATCATTGCTTCATTACTATACTATGTTATAGTTATCTTTACAAATAGCTTGGCTGGCACTAATTATTACTTAATAGCAAGTACTCTGTGAATACAGATTAACACTATCTTCCTTAATGAAGCACTGGCCTGTGTGAACTACCTATGGCTACATTTTTATATTTTACTGAATCTCATTTTTACGTCGCAATCCTTAGGTTTGATTCTACATGAGACAAAATAAAAAAATGGGACAAGTACGAAAGAGGCTCGCACATCGAGGATTTTGTAGCATGAAATATTAAATTCATATTTTGTTTTAACATACTAGTTTGTAACGTTAAGATTAAAATAAAATATTCATCGCCTATTTTGTATCTCAATTTTAAATAAATCCAGAAATATTTATATCGACTTCAGTTTTTTATACCTTTTATACATATCTGGAGTGCCCTTTTCTTTTCCTCGTTGCTTTGTTGTGTATGAGCTGGCACCGATTTCGAAAATATTTGATTAGGTATATATTTAATAGGTAGGCTTTAATTACTTAGCCAAAGCACACCAACTTCGAAAATATTTGATTAGGTATGTATAATAAAACTACCAATCAGTTAATTTTTACTTTTTAGTGCTTTTGTTTGAAGTCGGTTTTGATTTTTTTGTTTAAAAGTTTTTATTTTTTGGTGATTTCATTTGAAAATTATCTAGCGATTACCATAACGTACCTATTTAAGCAATATAGTCTGTAATAGTCTTCGACTATAGAGGTTGTAATAAACAGTCACACGGACATGACGAAATTATAAGGATTCCGTCCGTTTAGCCTCTTCGCTAAGGAACCCTAAAAATGAACCTTAACAAGACTTTTATGGAAAATCCCAATGTATCCTAAGCTAGATATAACTTTAATAGATAAATTAAAGGATATTCAAATCAAATCAATGTCAATCAAATCAAATTCAATTCAATTTTTGCATACTGACGGGTAAGAAAATGTAATTCATGTTCGCAAAAATTTCTACAACAATCCATACTAATATTATAAAAGTGAAAGTGTGTTTGTTTGTTTGTCCGTCTTTCACGTCGAAACGGAGTGACGGATTGGCATGATTTTTTTTTGTGGAGATAGTTGGAGGGCTGGAGAGTGACATGGGCCTTACTTTTTACCCTAATTTATTTAATTCCTACTGGAAAACACGTTATAATACAATCCAAACAAATATTTAGGATCAGAATTACTTGAAACTTGGTATTAATGCTCTTCGATTAAATTATTTAAATACGTGTTTTAGCATTTTTCGAAATTTATCCTATAGGGGGTAAAATAGGGGATGAATGTTTGTATGAAACTACTTTTTTAGGGATTTTTGTTGTTTGAGCGCGAGCAAAGCCGCGGGTTCTGCTAGTATTTAATAAATAATATTGAATTTACAAAATTCAAATTAGTATTTATTAAAAAGTTTGTCAAAATAAACTTTATATAACATTTTAAAATAGTTTTATCCATTTACTCTACGAATATTACATAAAATATTTTTTAATAATGAAATTTAATTAAAAACAAAATTTACATGGAAATTTTTAAATGTTTAATTAAAATCCATTATTTTTAAAGTGACGAAGATATAATAAAATTTCGTTTAAAAATAATTTGTCTTTAAAAAATATTTCATAATATTTTTTGATAGAATTTTTAACAACCTCTTGTATTTTTATTTGAATGAGTAAAAATGGAATCTGTTCACGAAGTAAAGAGTTTAAATATTTGGACTTAAAACAAAAGTATGCCGAATCCTGCAAAGAATAATATTGTAATTTAGTGGCAGTTTTTAAGTAATATGACTTTTAAAATGAAAACAAAAATTGCCAAAATATTAAGTTACCTACGATATTGCTCTACGCAGCTCGATGTACGTACAATATGAACATTTAACATTGTACATACATAAATGTATAAAGTAGTTAGTGAGTTAGTTTTATTAGAAAAAATTAAAAGAAATATTGAATACATATATCTGACGACACGTTTGGTCGCGGGTTCGAGTCCCGCTGGGGGCATTCATTTGTGTGAGGAGCACGAATGTTTGTACTCCAGTCATGGGTGTTTATATTTATAATATGTATGTATTTAAACTTATAGTACCTGGGCCACCGAGCTTCACTCGGAGTTTTTGGTCAGAAGTACAATTTTCTTTTTTTTTAAACTAAAAACTTGAATAAATACAAAAAAAAACCAAAATAAAGTATACCTTTGTATTCGACCGGTATTCGAATCCTATGATTGTCAATCTTACGCCTTGGCCGCTTGACCATGATGCTTATGCCCGAGCGTGCGAAATTATCGACCATATTTAGCGTGGAATAATGCGAAAAAAAACCGCATAAAAATTCGAAAACATGCATTTTCCCAGATAATAAACTAGATCTATCTAATCTAGATCGATTTATCGCCACCGAAACCCCCTTTACACTAAATTTCATAACAATCGTTGGAGCCGTTTTCGAGATTCAGATTTTATATATATATATATATATATATATATATATATATATATATATATATATATATATATATATATATACGAGAATTGTTCGTTTAAAGATATAAGATATGTGAAGTGTATCAACTATCTGGTATCCATAACACAATCCTCGTAGCTTACCATGGAACTAGATGGCGCTGTGTGTTAATGTCCCAACATTTATTATTTATTTATATATATTGGACTAGAAACCTAGAAACTTAAAAAATATCCATAGTGATATTTGATGATTCGGTAATAAATTCATTAAAAAATAATTTTAATGTATTTTTCAAAATTACTTAAACACGTCACAATGTAAATATTTCAAAAATTGCGTGTGTGATTTGTGAAATATACACAAACATTTTTAAAGTCGGCTTATAATAGAAAACATGAGAGAATTATAGTTATATAGCTTAAGGGTTGATTGATCAATGTAAATTACAAGAAAAAAAACTAAGGACTGCATAATTACTTTTACAATTATTTTGAAGTTGGTATATTTTTTTAATTTTGCAACATGTGCAACGTGGACCTTGATTTCCTTGTTTTCTCATAAGAGTTGAGGATCATAATTTTAGACGAACAATAAACTTAGTCAAAATTTGTACGTGCAAGTCACAAGAAGATAGTAATTAGTATTGTTTTCTTCAAAGTGGCGTTAGTTCTCTCCTTTATCAAGCTTTTCAGACAGTTTCCGGAATATACCGGAACTTTTGTCACAAAAGTTTGAAACGGTGGATTATGAGCCTAAAGTTGATGACAGCAGTTCCAGGAAACATCTATATAATATAAGCAAACTTTGGCTAACAACAGCTAAGACTTAAGGAAAGGTTGGAAAACATGATTGTACGAAAAACATCAAGAACCTGGAAGACCCACTAATAATTTTCTTTAGAGAAAAATGTAGGATTTTTGGTGATTTGCTTCTTTTGCTTATTCTGTACTAATTTTGTCCACGTTTTGTATAGTAGGTACGTCAATAAAGTGTAATCTTTGTATTTAATCATAAAATAAAACCTATTTCTATCTCAGACTTCACTTCAATCTGATAGTCCGTTTAGCGATCAAAATAAAAACTTTTTAACAAAAAAATAAAAACCGACTTCGAACAAAAGCACTAAAAAGTAAAAAATAACTGATTGGTAGTTTTCATTTACTATACATACCTAATTAAATATTTTCGAAGTCGGTGTGCTTTGGCTAAGTAATTAAACCTATTAAATACATACCTAATCAAATATTTCGAAATCGGTGCCAGCTCATACAAAGCAAAGTTTTTGTTTTCCCCTTTTTAGTGTAGACAGTAGTAACAAAGTAAGAATTCTAACGTGTTAGGCTTGTCAAATCAAACAAAACAAGCCCAAACTCAAAGTACGAGTATCTACTATTAGCCGTTGAAGAGTTCCACCCATCTACCTTCTGGCCTTAGCATCAGATCAGGTCAACAATACCAAACCACTGTACTATCAACGGAAATAGAAACACTTGCAAAGTTTCAAGTCAATATGACAATTAGAAGTAGGTTAAATTCATCATTAGCTATTTTTCCACCCTTAGGGGTGGTATTTTTTTTTGAAATTTAAATGGGACCAATCTAGAAGTATACACTTTCAAACAACACAAAAATTGTCCAAATCGGTTAATAAATGTTGGAGTTCTGAGGTAACAAACATACAAAAAAATACAGCCGAATTGAGAACCTCCTCCTTTTTGAGGAAGTCGGTTGAAAACAAGTAATACAAGTAATCAGCATAATCGAATCTGTAACTTTCAACAAAGAAGACATTGCCATTGTTCTTGAACCACAGTGGCATAATTTTGTTCTTAGAAATTAAATAAATCTTTTAGATCTATTTTCAACCGACTTCAAAAAGGAGGAGGTTCTCAATTCGACTGTATTTTTTTTTTTTTTTTTTTTTTTTTTTTTATGTTTGTTACCTCAGAACTCCGTCATTTATTAACCGATTTGGACAATTTTTGTTTTGTTTGAAAGGGTATACTTCCAGATTGGTCCCATTTAAATTTCAAAAAAAAATACCACCCCTAAGGGTGGAAAAACAACGAATGATGAATTTAACCTACTTCTAATTGTCATATTGACTTGAAACTTTGCAAGTATTTCTATTTCCGTTGATAGTACAGTGGTTCAGTGTTGTTGACCTGATCTGATGGCAAGGCCAGAAGGTGGTTAGGTGGAACTCTTCAACGGCTAATAGTAGATACTTTGAGTTTGGGCTTATTTTGTTTGATTTGACAAGCCTAACACGTTAGAATCCTTACTTTGCTACTACTGTCTACACTAAAAAGGGAAAAATAAAAACTTTTTAACAAAAAATAAAAACCGACTTCAAACAAAAGCACTAAAAAGTAAAAAATAACTGATTGGTAGTTTTCATTTACTATACATACCTAATCAAATATTTTCGAAGTCGGTGTGCTTTGGCTAAGTAATTAAAGCCTACCTTTTAAATACATACCTAATCAAATATTTTCGAAATCGGTGCCAGCCCATACAAAGCAAAGCACACCGACTTCGAAAATATTTGATTAGGTATGTATAGGAAATGAAAACTACCAATCAGTTATTTTTTACTTTTTAGTGCTTTTGTTTGAAGTCGGTTTTTATTTTTTTGTTAAAAAGTTTTTTGCGATCCACTTACGATCCCTTAGTACACGACAAGAGGTGCCACGATAGAGAAGTGATTAATGTTTCATGCGACAATTATTATATTACCAAGTAGACTTTGTGATAAAATGTACATAATATTATGAACAGCATTTGGAACTTATATAACCCTTACTGAAAATAAGGATTAATTATTATTAGCTGCCTCGGTGGTGCAGTGTCCTGGACTCAAGTCCGACTCGAGTCGTGAAAAGTTTAGTAAATGAGTTCTTCTGTTAAGAAATCTTATGTAACAGTTAGGAGTTAGGAAGTTGAAGGTGTCCCACTCCCATGCCTCGGAGAAAACGTAAAGCCGTTACTCCTGAGCCTTAATCAGTCCTGAACCGGCCGTATCAAACTATTGCCCTCTTAGAATTTGAAAGAGAAAGTAATAGAGAGTGTACGTTGTGTCTGCGCGTACACTTGTGCATTATAATATCTCCTATACATCAGGCTAGTTACAGTGAAAGTGGCCACCGTGGCCGAAATTGGTCAGCAGGACATTATTAGTTTAAAGATTATACTTTAAGTTTTAGCTAAAAAAGTGCACCGGTAATAATACAATAATAGTTTATAAGTTTATTTCATCTGTTAATCTTCAATAGTATAAAAAAGTATCATCAAATTCGGCTTGTAATTTAGTAGCAAAAGTGGATAGATGCACAAAAAAATAGGCTATAGCTAATATTTATAGGTTTAAAGAACTCTGGTCCTTTCAATTGTTTACGTCAAGGACAAGACGCAAATCAAAGTTGAAACCGTTAAAGCGATTTAATTTATTTCGAAATGTAGTATGTATACATTCGAATAAATATAATATTATATTCGAATACGTATAATATTATATTACAACATTTTAGATACAAGTTGAAACTCATACCAGACACTGAGGTCTATAGTCCCTATTAGGTGTATAAAAATCAAGGTCCTCAACTCAACTCAACACGATAAAAATATATGGGAAAATTTTGATTTTCGCGAAAACATGTAAGTAAAAATATTTACCTTATTTTCAACTTTTTTTATTTTTTTTTCGAAATTTTCCCTTGTGCTATAAGATCTTGCTTTTAACCAAAATTGACAATTCTAGGTCAACTGAAGGTACCCTATAGGTTTTGGGTCGAAAACCTATATGGTAGTTCCCGTTGACCTGAAATCACGAAATTTGGCAAAAAGCAAGGTCTTTTAGCAGAAATAAAGGGAAAATTCCAAAAAATGAAAAAGTTGACAGTTAAAGTTGAACAGATTTCCTACAAATTTGTACGGAACCGTTGGTGGGCGAGTCCGACTCGCACTTGTTCGGAATTTTTTAGTTGTTAAAAATGGACGTCATAACCAAAGACTTTAATTTATAAAGCAATATGCAACTAAATAAAGCTACAAAACCACAGTAGTCAGTCATTTGAATAAAATAAGCACTGTTTGCTCAATTTAAACAATCTGCATAGTATTTAAACTCTTCTACTTTACTAAGGTTTAACTTTCGCGTTTTCAAAAACTAAAAGAGATGTACATGACGCTTGTTTATAGTTTTAACAAAACGATGGTGATTTTTGTAGATATTTCTAATTGTAATCTTTCTAATGTCCGTTCCCTTTATAAATTATCAATTACGCAGAAAAGATTATTATTATTATAAGTCTGTTGTATCCCACTGCTGGGCAAAGGTCCCTACTCTTCTTCCACTGCTCCCTATAATACGCCATAATATATCAGTCTCTCTGGAAGGAGTATAAAGCATCCCCTCAAAATGAAGCATTCATCTCAGCCAGGGCCTACCACGTTTTTGTTTGCCGTGTTAGGGTTCCAAGAAGTTTTTTTTTGGCTCAAAAATCATCTGACATTCGAAAAACGAGACCAGCCCAGTCCCATTACAACAACAGCAACGGAGCTATATATTATGATAGATGTTTTATAGAAATACTCGCAGTTAATGCTGAATAGTGACAAAGGTCAGGAGTATATTGGTTACATATACATATAGTCGGACAGACATACTGATAGTAGTAGCCGTAGGGTTTCGTTTTTACATTTTGGCTACGAAACGATATAAATAATGAATTTCAGGAGATGTGGGATACAAGTAGCGTATCTTAAGTGGCTATGCGATATTTGACTCCATATTATACTTGCCTGAGGGAGGGCGTGCCTGTGCTCACGTCAACATCGGCTCTGCTTTATAATTGTGTTTTTAAATATAAAAGTTTATAAAATTGAAGTGAAAAAAGGACAAATACGTGAAATAAGGTGTGAATTAACCGGACAAATGTTATGTGCATCACAAATTCAATTTTCACTAAGAAATATCCGAAATACTGCCGACAACTAAAATCAATGTTCGAAGCTTCTACCAGAGAGATATTGAAGAAAATAACTCATTAAGGTAACAACAAGACCAGATATTTAATATTCAGGAAAGAAAAAGTGCAAAATATACTGTTTAGAAAAAACATGTTCAAATTATAACCTCAAAAAACACTAAAGAAAAATTAAGTCATCCCATTAAATAACTACAACCACGCCATCTATCAGCGAATAGCAAAGGTACATATCTGCAAGCTACAAACCAAATCTTGCGCAAGCAATCAAATTAATACCTAGTACTTATTGCGACGCCATCTATCAGGATCCGGTGAAACTACTTTGATAAATATCGATCAAATGATGTTACATGGCCACATCTACTATAAAGCAGTGAGCTGTATTATCCACTAGAGGGCAGTAGCAGTTTATTCTTTAAAAATATTGTATATGAGCATTTAATTTATTATAGTTACATTCTCGTGAAGCCAACGAGAACCATGGAAGACATTACAAAAATTTTAAAATCAATACAACTAGAACTAGCAGAACAAAAGAAAGATATGAAAGAAATTGAAATAAATATTACGAGCAGCATAAACAAAAATATCAACGAACATTTTAAAATAATAGAACATAAATATAATCAATTAAACGAACAAATACAAAACCAGGAAAATATTTTAGACCGTATGGAGAGACATACCAGAAAGAAAAATCTGGTATTTTTCGGAATAGATGAGGGTGAAAAGTCTTATCAAGAGCTAGAAAATAAAATTTTAAAATTCTTAAACGAAATTAATATTGCTTGTGAACGAAATGAAATAGAATCAATAAAACGACTAGGAAAAAACAAAGAAAAACCGAGACCGATTACAGTCACCTTCACTACTATGGGGAAAAAAATAATATTATTACAAAACCAGAAAAATAATAAAAACAGCTCTATATATTATAAGGAAGATTATCCACATAAAGTTTTGGAGAAAAGGAAACAATTAAAAATAGAATTACTAAAATATAAAGCAGAAGGCAAGAAAGCAATAATTAAATACGACAAACTAATAGTTCTGAATGACTACAATCCCAATAAAAATCAGAAAAATAAACAACAATCAAAGAAACGCAACCTACAGTTTTCTCCAAACCAAAGCGAAACCAGTCATGAAAAACAAGCCTTGAAGAAAAATAAAATCACAGCCTTTATGAGACAAAGAAAAGACTCTGAACACTTTATGAAAAATGAAACTTCTACTTCCAATATTAAGCAACTAGCAGACACCCCTCTCACCAACTCAAAACCCAATACGGCTAGTCACCGCGGGGGAGAAAAATGACATATGTTTTTCTCTTGACTATAACCCTCCAAGAAAAAGAGAAATAACATTGGCACATACAACGTAAGAACGTTGGCAAGTCCGGTCAAGCCCATAGAACTTACGAACGCCCTCAAAAATATTAAATATAAAATTATCGGAATATCAGAAGTAAGACGAATGGGAATGGAGGAGGCCTTTACCCTATATAGGGGTTCTCATTTAAATATAAAAAAAAAAAATTACAAATACAATTTACAAATGAAAATTAATAATAATAATACTTGATCAAAATATTGTTAATAATACTCGTAATAATAAAATATGCATTAAAAATCTAATTAATTAAATACTATTCAAAAAATAATCAATACAAACATTAATACAATTATCACAAAAATTAATACAAATATTGTTTACTTTGCATGTGAAAAATGTACATACATATAAAGGTATGAAGATTGTAAAAAGTTGCATGTAAAAAAATGAGAAATAATAAAAGGCTTATTTATTTATTTATTATTATACTTGCCTGAGTGAGCAAAAAAGGCCTAATGAGTCAATACTCTCGAGTCACTTTTCAACTTATTACGGAAAGAAAATTTCTTATGAACGAAGAAAATGGGGGAGATGTTTACATATTTATATAATTTGTATCCTCTACATTTTCAGTATTTGAATGATATACAAAAGTTGAAAAATGAGTTAGAAATCTTGAATTAAGCAAAAATATACTTATTTTGCTACAAAAAAAAAACAATTGTTTATGTAGAAAACACCAATAAACGAGTCTAAAATACGTATAAAAAAATATAAACATAATATTATAATAATTATTAAAAATATTTGAGTTTTCACCTCCTGGTACCTTAATGAGCTATATATGTATACTGCGGTATATGACGAGTCTCACTAAGTAATCTCATTTTTATATGACGGTATTTGTTTACGAGCATAGTTGCGCTATAAAAAAGAGTACTAAAAATATAACAAAAATATGTAAATATATATCAAACCACTCTCCAGTGCATCTTACCTTTCTAAGCTATCTATATCCTTCATGGAATATTCAGTATTTGTTGATTTTCAACTTATTTTCAAATGAAGCTAATGCTAACAACAACTTTACACAAACTTACCACTTTATAACACAGGGAACGTCTGTTTATTACCTTTAGACGTTGGCAAGCATTAAATAATCATCATACCTTTAAGTTCAGATACAAAATTATACAATTTCTACAATATCCCTGCTTTTCTAAGAAGGGTTCAAAACAATAATTTGGTTTTTAAGATAAATCTTAATTTACGTAAAAATCTAAATATTTTTAAAGTCACGTACATATGTCTTTATTTCAATTTTCCTTCAGTCTACGCATACTTTCATCTTCATTAATTTTTTTTCTTATACATACAATATACCATATTATCAACCGACTTCAAAAAGGAGGAGGTTCTCAATTAGACTGTATTTTTTTTTATGTTTGTTACCTCAGAACTCTGACATTTATTAACCGATTTGGACAATTTTTGTGTTGATTGAAAGTGTATACTTCTAGATTGGTCCCATTTAAATTTCAAAAAAAAACACCCCTAAGAGTCCCCTAAGGGACTTCGAAAATATTTGATTAGGTATATATAGTAAATGAAAACTACCAATCAGTTAATTTTTACTTTTTAGTGCTTTTGTTTGAAGTCGGTTTTTATTTTTTCAACCGACTTCAAAAAGGAGGAGGTTCTCAATTCGACTGTATGTTTTTTTTTTTTTTTTTTTTATGTTTGTTACCTCAGAACTCCGTCATTTATTAACCGATTTGGACAATTTTTGTTTTGTTTGAAAGGGTATACTTCCAGATTGGTCCCATTTAAATTTCAAAAAAAAATACCACCCCTAAGGGTGGAAAAACAACTAATAATGAATTTAACCTACTTCTAATTGTCATATTGACTTGAAACTTTGCAAGTATTTCTATTTTCGTTGATAGTACAGTGGTTCGGTGTTGTTGACCTGATCTGATGGCAAGGCCAGAAGGTGGATAGGTGGAACTCTTCAACGGCTAATAGTAGATACTTTGAGTTTGGGCTTATTTTGTTTGATTTGACAAGCCTAACACGTTAGAATCCTTACTTTGCTACTACTGTCTACACTAAAAAGGGAAAAATAAAAACTTTTTAACAAAAAAATAAAAACCGACTTCAAACAAAAGCACTAAAAAGTGAAAAATAACTGATTGGTAGTTTTCATTTACTATACATACCTAATCAAATATTTTCGAAGTCGGTGTGCTTTGGCTAAGTAATTAAAGCCTACCTATAAATACATACCTAATCAAATATTTTCGAAATCGGTGCCAGCCCATACAAAGCAAAGCACACCGACTTCGAAAATATTTGATTAGGTATGTATAGTAAATGAAAACTACCAATCAGTTATTTTTCACTTTTTAGTGCTTTTGTTTGAAGTCGGTTTTTATTTTTTTGTTAAAAAGTTTTTATTGTTAATAAGTTTTTATTTTTCCCTTTTTAGTGTAGACAGTAGTAGCAAAGTAAGAATTCTTACGCATTAGGCTTGTCAAATCAAACAAAATAAGCCCAAACTCAAAGTATCTACTATTAGTCGTTGAAGAGTTCCACCTATCCACCTTCTGGCCTTACCATCAGATCAGGTCAACAATACCGAACCACTGTACTATCAACGGAAATAGAAACACTTGCAAAGTTTCAAGTCAATATGACAATTAGAAGTAGGTTAAATTCATTATTAGCTTATTTTCCACCCTTAGAGGTGGTATTTTTTTTGAAATTTAAATGGGACCAATTTGGAAGTATACCCTTTCAAAAATTGTCCAAATCGGTTAATAAATGACTAAGTTCTGAGGTAACAAACATAAAAAAAATACAGTCGAATTGAGAACCTCCTCCTTTTTGAAGTCGGTTGAAAATAAAAACCGACTTCAAACAAAAGCACTAAAAAGTGCATACATATATGGGCATACATTTCCTATGGTAATATTGATGAAATAAAACATCGTGAGGAAATCTGTACTTTGTTCCAAAATGCCGAGTTAAGCTACATGAAAGTTGTGGACAAGTAAGGGAACTTTGGTCTAATTATATTGACTAATGCCCAGAAGTGGGATTTTAAAATGACTAAATTTGTTAGTAATTTAAATAAATAAATATGTTGGGACATTAACACACAGCACCATCTAGTTCCATGGAAGCTACGAGGCCTGTGTTATGGATACCAGATAGTTGATAAACTACACATATATAACTTTAAATACATGCATATTATAAATACAAACAACTATGACTAGAGTACAAACATTCGTGTTAATCACACAAATGAATGCTCCCAGCGGGACTCGAGCCCGTGACCAATGGCACAGCAGATAAAGTCAAACTGAGCAATACATGTCGTCAAAATTGTTAATTTAAAATAATTTATTTAACATTCTAGTAAACAGCTGTTACCTTGAACATAATAATATTATAAACTGCTAGTATAAATCATTCTAATCAAAAGATTTTTTTTATTTTCTTTTATAAAACACAGAAATAAATGACACATCATTTATCAAAGTAGAAATACGATATTGTGCATTAGACTAAAAGGTAAACAAATTTTTTTCTTTCCAAATATCACTTTTTTCTTCATCTATTAAGCTACTGCTGTAGATCCGAAAGTCCTGAGTTCGAGTTCCGAGTCAGATCACATATAGTTATTATGATATTTCTCAAGAACTTCACAGTATAACAGCCCATAATTGAGAAATTGATGCTTTTTCACCTTATCTATCTGTCTGTCACCTCTAATCTCGACCTAGTCGTGTCAAGTAGTAGTCCCAGCATATTTTGAGAAAGAAACGAATAAAGAAGGCACTTGTATTTGCACAGTTACTTGTACACTATATAATGTACCTCCGTGTAATCGCTCAGTAGAACATTCAAGACTTAGATTAATGACCCTACTATAAAATATCATAAAAGTATCGTACAACATTAAATAAAACTAAAATTTCTTTTAGTATGAAACACAATTATCGTACTATATTTTGTTATGTATACTTTAATGATGCTTCTTTCTAAAATAAATACACGTAAAAGATTTAGAAATTTTCTTCCATGATTCAAAGCTATTTGTGCCCACGAGGTCATCTCAGAATCATATTTAAGCCTTAAAAATGTTTCTAAGAAGCGACTGAGTAATATAAAAATGCCACCCTATTTGTGTCACCGCGGGCGAAACTCTAACGAACACGGGCAAATAAACATAGTAGATTCAGTCTTTTTGAACAACATTTCTTATACAATTTTCTTGTTTTCCCATTTTCATATTTTGCAACAGCAACAGCCGCGTTTTGGGCTGTTTAAAGAAACCCCTCTATTAAATGGCACATTTATTAATTGAATTCTGAAATATTATGGTAAAATCTAATTTTAAATTTCAGTTGGCTTGTTTCATGTTATAGGATAAAGTAAAGCAGCACAATTATTAATAATAATCGAACGAATGACATAATTCAATTGTTTGATAGAATCATATTATAATTTAGAACATTATATTAGTCTTTTAAAACTTTACTCTTTCCTTTTAGGGGTGAAACCCACGACCTTTGGCTTAATAAGCAGTATTCACGTTGCTAGTTTACACTAGCTATCTACTAGAATAGTCGAAGAACCATAAAATTATATAGCTCAGGCGCTTTTATTTCTTTCAAGCCGCAACGGAGTAGCAAGTACTTTTCAACCGACTTCAAAAAGGAGGACCTTCTCAATTCGACTGTTTTTTTTTATACCACTATAATTTATTCCCCATACAAACTTTCATCCCCATTTTCACCCCCTTAAGGGATGATTTCCGAGATAAAAAGTATCTTATAAAGTATTCATTGTAGGTCTCAAACTATCTTCTTAGCAAATTTCATCTAAATCAGTTCAGTAGATCCAGAGATCCGAATCTATTGGACCGATTTATATGAAATTTTGCATGGTGATACCTTATATCCCCGGTCGACATCTTAGATACTTTTTATCCTGGAAAATTAAATAGTTTCTGGGGGATAGTTAAAAAACTATAATAACTTATACAGCTTAGTACACCAAAACTACTGATTGGATTTCGATGAAACTTTACAATAATATAGGTCATACATTAGAATAACAAATAGGTTACTTTTATCCCAGAAAAATGTACGGTTCCTGTGGGAAAGATGTTTTCGTTTATTTGTAACGTATTATGTACACAACATAGACCCCAAAACAATAGTTATATATATTATTAAAAATTTGTCTATTTGTCTGTTTGCCTGTATTTCTCTTTGTCTGTTTTTAAATGCGCGTTTCACGCGAAAAGTAATGAACCGATTTTAACTAAATTTTGTATAGTGATAACTTAGTACTCGGGTCAACATTTAGGATATCTTTTACGACAGGCACATTATTCATTCCCACGGGAAAACACAATAACTGGTTCTATAGAATTGTCCTTAGAAATGTATATGGCTAACGCTGGCTCAACCTTAAGAGATAGATCAAAACATTGTACAAGAAAATTGTAAGTCTTAAAAGGTCAATAGAAACGTTCTCAATAGTATATGTCTATTTCAGAAGGTACACTCGCTATAACTATTATCATTTTTATATATATTACTGTTTAATTATACATTATTTATTCTATCTATAAATATAGTAAAACTGTAGAGGTCGAATTTTGGCTACGTAATTAAAGCCTACCTATTCTAGATATATAAATACATACCTAATCAAATATTTTCGAAATCGGTTCCAGCACATACAAAGCAAAGCACACCGACTTCGAAACTATTTGATTAGGTATGTATAGTAAATGAAAACTACCAATCAGTGTTTTTTACTTCTTAGTGCATTTGTTTGAAGTCGGTTTTTATTTTTTTGTTAAAAAGTTTTTATTTAATTGAATTTCGAAACGAAATGAACATTGAAATCCATACTAATATTATAAATGTGAAAGTGTGTTTGTTTGTTTGTATTTTTTTGTTTGTTTGTTCTTCTCTCACGTCTAAACGGAGTGGCGGATTGGCGTGATTTTTTGTTCAGAGATAGTTAGAGGACTGGAGAGTGACGTAGTTACTTTTTTTTACAGCGGCCGATTATCTAATTGCCACGGAAAAACACGTTATAATACAATCCAAATAAATATTTATGATCAGAATTACTTGAAACTTGGTATTAATGCTCTTCAATAAAATTAAATATATACGTATTTTAGCATCTTTCGAAATTCATTCTGTAAGGGGGTAAAATAGGGGTGAAAGTTTGTATGAAGCCATTTTAGAGATTTTTTTCTAGTTTTTAAAGCCGCGGGTTCTGCTAGTACTATATAAAGTATTTGTTTACTAAGCTTTGGTTTGACTGACACTTGAATAATTGTGTGATATCCATTACTTAAACTACTGACATTAATTACCATCAATCGAAATTTTGGCTATCTTAAGATACAATTACATAATTAATGTCATTTGCAAACATAATATTGTCTGCCTCGGTGGTGTAGTGGCTAGCATGGACGGCTGCACAGCCGCTGTCTTTGGTTCGAGTCACGCGTTGGGCCAAGTTTTAGTTATTAAGTCTTTTTGTTAAATAAAGTCTCAGTAACAGCTTGGAGTTGGGAAGTCAGCGGTGTTTTATCTCCGTGCCTCGGAGAGCGCGTTATACCGTCAGTCTTTCATCTTTTTTTATGTTGGGAAATACAAATGCATGCGTAAATACACATACCACCTGTATACATACAGGTTATGTGCGACTCACATGAAAACCGAGTACTACCCACTAAAACCCAACAAAACCTCCTTCGTCTTAAAGGGCCGTCGCCAGTACAAATAAAACAATATGAATAGAATTTACCTATATATATATATAATTTTTTAATGACAATAAATTATATCTTTATTTCTTTGCCTTTTTATATACAATATGTTCATACTTCCTAATTACCCTAAAAAGAAGAATAACATTAATTTAAAAGTACAAAAACAGAAATTGAAGATAATATTATTGGTTTAATTTTCTTTAAATTATCTCTTGGAAGGCATCCAACTTCCTCCATTAGCGAAGACACTGCAATTTTTAGTAAATCCTGTTAAATTTTAAGACAGTATTACGTGGAATAAGCTATTGAAAGGAATAATTTTACAAATTCTGCAATAAAATTATCCCATAATAAACTGTCTATGTAATTATTTTTGTGTATTTTATGTAATTTTTCTCTTTATCTACCAATATAATAGATGAATAGTAGTTTTGAGATTGGGTATTGTACGTTATAAATCGAGAAGAAAATTGAAAATTCCTTTATCAATTTTACTAGGAAATTACATTTTTCCCAAATACATACATTTACTACAATTGGTACTTTTTATACTTTAATACAAAATAAGCATGAGAAACCTGAAAAATTAAGGATTCCCCATAAAAATTTCGACCAAAGATAATAGGCTAATTTCTCCAAGATTCACTGTACCAAAATTCATCGAATTTGGTCTAACGACTTAGGTGTTAAAACTTAACATACAAAACAAATAGTCAGACAGACACATATGCAGACAGAGTTATATAAGGTTATTCCATACTCGAGGTAGAGTGAAGTAGTAATAAAGTGTGTGTTAAGTAAAGATATGTAACTAGATTAGACCTTTTGATTTTCTAGATAGTATTTAGTAGTTTGTCTGGTCTTTATTTTCATCAAAGTAGAAAAAGCATATTATGTACTAGCATTGCCCGCGGCTCCGCCCGCGTTCAGATAACCAAATACCAAATTCTTAGGTTTTACATATTAGTATACTCTTACATTGCAGTTTTTGTATTTTTTCTCAGAAATGAGATATTTTCCCGCGGAAAAAAGTATCCTATATGTTGACCAGTTATCATCATATCAAATTTCATCAAAATCCCTCCAGTGGTTTTTCCGTGAAGCGTTAACAGACAGATAGACAAAAATTCTAAAAACTGTCGATTCGGCCTCTGTATCGATAATAATGTTTGTTTCAATAAGATTTTCCAAAAAATATTTAATGCACAGATTGGGCTTAGTTACAATTTTATTATATGTATAGATATTATAGGTAAAGAACCTAGTATTTAGACTAGTCTATTTTCATCAAACTAGAAAAAGCATACAACCCCGTTACATTTGGCTTAAAAACACTACTCCATCAAAATATGCCATTAACATTTTTTGAACTAAATATTTTACTTATTTTTTCCATAACAGGATTTCTCATTTTTACTTATCTCAAATATTAACATTATTTAAAATTCCTTAGTTTAATTATATTTATATTCCTCATAATATATTTTACTTCTCCCGAATCTGTTGGAAACTAAAGAGAAACCCCGAGGGGCATCTGCTTGACTGTGGTTATCTCGAAAACGATATAAATAACAAATTAGTCTGTCTAGGGATATGAAAGTCACAAATGAATTCTAGGTAATTCAAATATTATATTTATATTTTACTTAGATTAAACAAGATATAATTGTTTTCTAATTAAAATATACTAGCGTTTTCCTGCGGCTCCGCCCCCATAGCAGGTACAATAATCACCAACATATCATATACTAAAACCTTCTCCGAAACATGCTGCATCTTATGGTATGAGTATTATTCCGATCGGTTCAGTAGTTATTGCAGTATAACCGAACAAAAAAATCGACTTTCCATTTATTGGAATAGATGAATATTAGCCGACTCACCCTCGCTTCGCTCGGATTCGTCCGGTTTAGCGGTTAATATGGAATATAGACCGTATATTGTTATGTATTTTATATATACATAGGTGTGATGAGTTGTTGTGGGGTGTATTATACAACGTATTTTCCTGTGGGAATGAGATAATCTCCTGCGGTAAAATGTAGTCTATCACTAGTCACTCTCCAGCCCTTCAACTATTTCCACAGAAAAAATCACACCGATCCGTCACTCTGTTTCGACGTGAAAGGAGGACAAACAAACTAACAAACAAACACACATACATTTTACATTTGTAATATGAGTATGGATTATATTTCTAAACTAATCTAGACCATAAATATTGAGTGTTATTACTTTCATTTTTACTATGTAGAAATTTTTCGAACATAAATAACAGAATAATACCATATTACACTTCGTATAAATCTATATAAAAATAAGCAAAACCAAAACAACAGTTTAGTGCCTTTTTCTCCTTTGCTTTTCAACCGATCTTCGTTTTTTGTTTAGTATCTACATTAAGCTTTAATGTTATCAATAAAAAATTGCAAATAGTTTTTTTTTATATTAATAGGCTAATTCTATGTTTTCACCAAATTTTCAAACTAGTAATGTAATTTTTTCGATCAATTCAAAAAAAAAGGTCAACTCACTAATTTACAGGTCTCTAACTAAATTCCAGCATTATTTAATAGTTTAAATTGTGAACTAATTATGCCTTTGCTGTATTTTGTATATTTTGACCCCCTGCAAAAAAGGGCAAGCAAGGCAATTAAGGTCGTTTTTACCTGACTGCGGCGGAGCCCAAAGGAGAGTTATGTGGTTTTATAAATTATTTACAATATATGTATGTATTACAGTATTAAACTTGTGTTTACCTTTATGATAATATGAACGAAGGTTAAAAAAATAAAAGTTTTCAATTAACATAACACAAATAATTAATTCATATTATTTTTATAAATTTGAAAATAGCCCTATATGTTGGTTGGATTACAAGCTTAAATTGCTGTACATATTTTGATGAAACAAGCACATACATAAATAGACTATCTTCTATTCTAGCTGTACATCTCGCGAGTGGAGCCGCGAGGAAAAACTAGCGAGAACGTATACTTTAATAACAATTTTGACGACATGTTTGGCCCAGTTTGTAGTGACTCTACTTTTTATGCCAGCGGTCGCCAGGTTCTAGTCCCGCGGGGGGCATCCATTTGTGTGATGAGCACGAATGCTTGTACTCCAGTCATGGGTGTCTATATTTATAATATATATGTATTTAAAGTCATATATGTGTAGTGTATCAACTAACTGGTATCCACAACACAAGCCTCATAGCTTACCAAGGAACTAAATAGATTGCGCTGTATGTTAATGTACCAAGATATTTATTTTATTTAATTTAGAGATATTTTATAAAATACTAGCGACTCAACTCGCTTCGCTCTGGTTCGTCCCTAGGTTGATTCTCCTTACAAGCTTTCATCTTTATTTTCACCCACTTAAGGGATTATTTCCAGGATAAAAACTATCCTATATCCTTCCTAGGGTCTCAAACTATCTTCTTACCAAATTTCGTTTAAATCGGTTTAGTAGTTTTGGAGCCTATTCGGTACAAGCAAACAAACAAAAAATTTAATCGTTCCTCTTTATAATATTAGTATCATTAGTATTATATATTTAAAATGAAATACTCATACATACATAGTATCTAGCTACTAACAACATCTTACAAAACTATTAAGATCGCAGCAAAAGATTGTATTGTTGCAGCATTTTCACTTGTTCAAACCTTTCGTCTGTTAAAAGGTATTAGACTGAAAGTGCTGCTATTTTATTTATAAAAGAAATTGTCAGAGTAGTGTGAGAATACCTTTAATTCTTTCTGTTAAATATTTTTTTGATTTTATAAATTGAAATTAACACTTTTGTCCACAACAATTTTATTAATAGTCATACTTCTTCCTTTAACCTACTTATAAGGAAAATATCTATATAATGCAAATTTAAACAAAACGAAAAGTCCTCACTCATTACTTTAAAATTTTGAGACCAAAAAGAATTTTACTTATAGAAGGTTTTTATGCTATACATTTTACCATAACTCTCCTATAGATTAGTACATTTGGGTATTAGAGTACGCAAAAATTCTACGCGTGGTCCCCTTAACTCATCACTTTTGAATCAGACTGACCCCTTTTTCTTTTTGACGTTGGAGAATGCATTTATGCATTCCACCTGCATACAGATGGTCAGACTGACCTACAGCTACATGTGTCCAGATAAAATATGGCGGTACAGATGGTCAGATTGACAACATGTGGCCCGATAAAACGTGTTTCAATATAAATACTGCTTTGTGCCAAAATAGAACCTTCTTTTTTCACTGTTAATAAGGGTCTTTCGAAATAACACATTAAATTACGTGTAGTATATTCATGACTATCTCAAATTGTAAATTAAATTATTGATGTTAAATTTATGAAGCTACCATCTGTTGTGGTAGTCAAAGTTCATACTCCTACTACGATAAATGTAGACGGATTCCGATCTGGATAGCTATCCGCTTTCATGTAATAAATTTTTCTTCGCTATATTTTCAAGGCACAGGAAATACAATTAAGGCTTCCTTCATTTATTTTAATATTACGAACACGATTAATGTTGTTACACTGAATATATTTTCCCAAATTCTGCTGTCAGAAAAACGTAGAAATGGCAACTCAGATTTTATCTAACTTCAATTTTTATCTAATTTTCTTACATATATTCTTAATAATACGATGGGGATCAGGCCATAGTTCACTACGCATAGCCAAGTGCGGGTTGGCGAACTACATATGTCTTTCAAAAACTTACTAAGTTCTCTCAGACACGCAGGTTTCCTCATGATGTTTTCCTTCTCCGTACAATTGGTAATTATATTGGAAATGATTCGCACTTGAAAATATCAGTGGTGCGAGACCAGGAATTTGAACTGTTATTTATTATCGTTTTAATTTTTAATTATTAGAAAATAATTTTTCTCGTTGAATTTAATGAGTTTTCTGACATTTCTCATTTAATAATATATGTGTTGTTATTTCCATACTTATTAGAACACTGTCTTTGTTACTTTTTACGTACTTTTCTAAAGCCTGAGGGGAAAATATAACTTATATCTAACATGTATCACTACTGATGTTCTCTTTCGATCGTTACATTGATATTCAATTCACACATTCTATTTTGTTTTCGATGCCGTTTCATCTTTATTTTCCTCCGTTAAAAATGTCTTCGCAAATATTTGTAAGCTTTTTTGTGTTCAATCACTTCTGTTCTTGACTTGGGGCTGTATAGATTGTATATAGAAAGCTTTCGTTTTTCCTAATTTTACTAATTTTAGCCATAATACCATATTATACTAGAAGAAAAATTTGAAATTTATAAATAACTATACGAGTATAATATGAGAACGCGTAGAACTGAGAAATCAATCTATATATTTATATTAACTACTTGATATGACTAATAATAATGATCAAATTTTAGTAAGCAAATGTTAATAATATTATTTTTCTCATTGTGATTCAAAGAGAGAATGCAAACAGCAATTTTGTCAAAATCTCGTGCGAATATGACTTATGATTTATATTAATCTACTTAAATGTATAATAAAATTCTGAATAAAATCTGTATATTATTATATTTTAATTTTTATTGAAATAAATATTATTATCGATACAAAGACCGGATCTATAGTTTTTAAAATTTTTGTCTGTCTGTCTGTCTGGGAGCGCATCAAGAGAAAACTGCTGGACACATTTTGATAAAATTTGGTATAACGATAGCTGGTTATCCGGGTCAACATATAGGATACTTTTTACTGCAGGAAAATATCTCATCTCTGAGAAATCTACACTAATAATTATATGTGATACTAATGAGATATATATATATATATATATATATATATATATATATATATATATATATATATATATATATATAATGTATGTATATTAATTCATAAGTGCATTTCTTTCTTTTCAATTTTACGAATTTAAACGTATTGAAAGTTAATAGTTTCTTAGATTTACGCGAATATTTGACATTTGAAATAAAACTTTTCGGATTTTTTCGCGGATTTATTTGGATTTTTGGTTCCCGACGTTTCGAATGCTTTACAGGAATCATGGTCATGAATTTTTACTTCAAACTTATTTGGAACCATCTTTGCTTTATAACCTTTAAAAATCTTCGAAATCGGTTATCTCTTGGTAAAAAACCGCCCAAAACCAACAGAATTCCATCTCATTTTTAATATTTTTAATTACATTCAACTTAATGATAGCTCTTTTTCTTTGCAGGTCCGTCCCCTCCACCCTCATCGCAGTCATCAACAATTAGGCCTGAAGAAAATGAGCTCACAGTAACCTTCCCCCCTCTAGACGACCTAGTATATGGCACACAAGAGAAACAATTTGGTACAGAAAATAACACAGTAGTAACATCGCAGACCGGGTCTACCGCACTTTTGCCCTGTGTCATAAGAAATATTGGAGATGGAATAGTGAGTTATACATACAAAATATTATTTAAGTAATCAAAAATATAGTTGCAATCGAAAAATTTAAATATACTTTTAAAAGCTATTTTAAATTGTCAATTTTTACATGTAAATCAAATATAGCTAAAATCATGTGAAGCATATATTTATTTAACACTAAAACAATTCAAAAATTCGATTTTAATGAAAAACTTCCATAAAGTTCACTAGACGCAAAGTAGCGGAAGAATGAAGCTGGTCGATGCTAGACACTGTTATTTCACGCATCGAAATTTTCATTTTGGTACTCACTCGTGGACTTTATAAAATAGCATGACGCTTCAAATCATAACCGAGGGTAGCGTCAAGTTTTCACATTTGGGTTGATCAATAAAGGGATGTCGACTTCTAGTCATTTATACTACTTACACCAAAAATTGACTATGTATCTGATCTTTAGGACTTTAAATAGATCTACTTTCGGAATAATACAAGTTTATATTGTCGCAATAACAGATTGTTACTAACACTGATTTATTACTGATAATTTGATACGTGTTAATTCTATCAAGCCGTATATGGCTAGATTGGTGGACTATCATCTGATTTCTCCGCGTTGATGGAACGCTTGTGTCCAGCAGTGGGACCTAAATATAGCTCAAAAAGCATGACTAAAATTAAGTAAAGATTTTTGAAAATGAATTTATTCAAGAAAACTTAATCGTACGAATAAGTACAAAAGTATTTAATGTTTAAACAGACGATATTGGTACGTAATTAGTTTTTGCCTTAGTGTTTGCTCGCATAGTCTATTCACACCATTTATAACTCAAGAACATCTGAATCGATTTTTATGATGTTTGATTTTTTGGATTTGTCTCCGTCCCGAATAGTACAATAACTATTAAAATATTGCAATAATGTACAAAACATAAAATAAAATTTAACGCTGGCTAATACCTATCTCCATACTTAATATTATAAATGTGAAAGTGTTTGTTTGTTTTTTTGTCTTTCTTTCACATCGAAACGGCTTGGCGGAATGCCGTGATTTTGTGTGGAGATAGTTGGAGAGATGGAGAGTGATATAGGCTACCTTTTACCGCAGGAGATTATCTTTCTCCCACGGGAAAACACGTTATAAAACAATCCAAAAAAATATTTATGATCAGAATTACTTAAAACTTGATATTAATACTCTTCAATACAATTAATTAAATACGTATTTTAGCATTTTTCTAAATTCATCTCATAAGGGGGTAAAATAGCGGATAAAAGTTTGTATGAAACCTACCTTTTTGAGTGGTTTTCGTAGTCGTAGCGCGAGCGAAGCCGCGGGTTCTGCTAGTAAACCTATAATTCATAGATATAAACGTACCTAGGGACACACCTGAGCGAAGCGAGTATAGGTCTTTAGTTATTCATAATTACTAAGCTCCAAAGGATCGTATTTTAATGTAAGAAAAATAACATAATTTCCACTTTATAATATTACTGTACATTATTTTAAACCCAGTTAAAAGTGCATAGTGCACGTATGTAACATACATAACATATAATAATTATACATATGTACATATATACTGCCAAAGTCAGGAGCGGGTCGCCGTATATTAATAAAAAAATTCAAATAGCATTTGGGGAGTTCGTGTTTTAATTTCACGTGCAAAAACGTTAAGTGGAAAAATTTTATCGCATACGAAAATATTCAAAGCTTGTAAAAAAATAGAAATGCTTAAATTACATTTCGTATTTCCGTTTGCATAATTGCACTGTTAATAAAATTAAAAGTGTAGTTAACTTTGTTTTGAGGTTGTAAAAAAATAATGAGTTAGTTAAATAGCTATTAAACTGCTGTAAAAAGCAAAGAAGTGGAAGTATGAAAATTTGTAGAAGAATATTTTCTGGTGAAAAACGTTTTATATTTTAGTTTATGACCCGAAACTAATTAACACTTATATTAAATGAATGCATGTATATGTATGTATGTATATGGTAGTTTATGTTTTTAGCGTCCCATTGCCAAGTACAGGCCTTCAATACAACGTGGATCAGGCCATAGTCTACCATACTGGCCAAAGGCAGGGCTTGAGTTTTGATAGCTAGGTTTTTTCACACATTTAGGTTTACTTACGATGTTATACTTCACCGTAAGACAAGTTATAAATACACATATTATGAGAATATCAGAGATGCGAGACTCGGGAATTGAACCAGTTGGGTTCAAAACAAGCGCGTTACTGCCTGTCAATTCAAAATTAAGACTGACAATTTATAGTAATTGTAAATTTCTTACATAATTTAGGTTTTGATACTTGTTTAATAATAGTTGAGGTAACTTTGTCTATAATTCCAGAGAGAAGGGGCACAATTTGTCGCATTCCCAATGACTTATTTCAATATGTATTCAATATCCATACTTCCATATTCATACTTCCATACTTATATTATAAATGTGAAAGTGTGTTTGTTTGTCTTTCTTTAACGTCGAAACGGAGTGACGAATTTTTAAGATTTTTGGTGTGAAGATAGTTGAAGAGCTGGAGAGTGACATAGGCTACTTTTTATAGTGGGAGATCATCGCATTCCCACGGGAAAACACGTTATAATACAAACTCATTTTTTTATTTCTGAGAAGTATTACTTGAAACTTGGTATTAATGCTTTTCAAAACAAATAAATACTTGTTTTAGCATTTCTGAAAATTCATCCCATAATGGGGTAAAATAGGGGATGAAAGTTTCTATGAAACCTATGTAGGTAACCTACCTTTTAGAATTTTTTTGTAGTTTTAGCGCGAGCGGTTTTGCTAGTGTTAGCAATATATTTTATAAGTGTTTTTTAAACGATTATTTCCTAAACAATGTTCGTGTTTACACCGTTAAGGAATTTGATTTGAACAATATTAAATTAAAAAATAGTTAACCAGCAGAAAATTCATTAAAATAAGCGAAAATGTAACAAATATTCCCGTCTTTATTGAAAGCCAATTAGATTATAGATATTTAATAACGTTAGTTTCAAGAGAGCTTTCCTTCAATTAAATCCGAGTTTTTATCTATGAAAGGCTTATAAATAATATTTAATCTAGAAAGTTTAAGGGACGATTCAATTAGATTACTTTGTATTACAGTGAGCCTCTAAACAATATAATCAATTATATTTCATTCCTTTTCTAAAGCTTCTTTGCATCGAGGTAATTTTGGTAGTAAAAGCTAAGTTCTTTTGATATAAGTATATGTATAGAGTATATACTTTTGATTAGCCTATAGTCTAATAGCTAATTTAATGGCTAAACATCGTGAGGCAATGAGTTCGAGTCGCGGGTCGGGTAAAAGTCGTTAGTTTAAGAGTTTTTCTTCACAAAATACTGTATTGTATTTAGCCCTTTTAATATCCTACTGCTAGGCACCGCCCTTCAAGATGAGGGGGATCAGGCCATAGTCCACCACGCTGGCCAAGTGCGGAATGGCGTATTGCACATGTGTTTCAAAAACTTTCTACATTCTCTCAGACATGCAGACCGGGTTTGAAACCGCTTAAACTGGGTTACCACTGCCTCACAAAATACTCAGTAGAAAGTTATTGGGGATTGCTGGTTTTATCTTTATATTTTATTTTAATTTCTTATTATTAAAACAAGTAATATCACACCAAATTAGTCTATTCCCATGAATTGGCCTTACCCTGACATGGATCACTTAATAAAAATAACAATAATATAATTCTAAGACAATATTAAGACCAACACTAATATCTTGCGTAGGATAAAAGGTAGCTTAAATATAACCCTTCGACTCATAAACTATCTCTATAAAAATATCACGATGACCCGCTTTCTTCATAAACCAAACCAACCAACAAACACTGACATTTTTCAACATTAGTAGGTATTCACCTAGCAGTCGAAATTCGAATCATTATTGAAACATTGAGGAAAACATATATAAGTACCTAATAAATAAATAAGTATGTTGGGACATTAACACACAGCACCATCTAGTTCCATGGTAAGCTACGAGACATGTGTTATAGATACCAGATAGTTGGTATACTACATATATATATATATATAACTTTAAATATATACATATTAAAAATATAAATACCGATGACTGGGTACATACACTCGTGCTCATCACACGAATGAATGCTCCCAGCGGGACTCGAACCTGCCATCGCTTGCACAGCAAGTAGGGTAGCACTACAAACTGAGCCAAGCGTGTCGTCGTACGAATAGAATTTACTTACGTAGGTATGTAAAAAAAATAAACTGCTTCCAAAAAAAATATTGATAACACTAAAATTCGTTAATAGCTATTAAACAAACAAAAGAAAATCTGTTGACAGAGGAAAAAAGGTACTGAAATGTTTTGTCCTTGCCTATATAAATAGGTATATATAAATATAGTACAATTTATTTCCATAAAACATTCAGTAAACGGAACGAAAAACAAATGTAAGTATCTAAAAACAAAGAACTTACCCATCTATTGTATAATCCTGGGACATGAAACCGTGAAATTTAATCGTATCCTTAGGCAAATATACCCTCATAGTAATAATCTTATAAAACCCATTTGGTAAATCAGAAATATTATGGCGAATGCAAAAACTTTTTCGCCAAAACATTCGATATCGTATCCGAAGTAGCAATTCCGATCCCCAGACCTTTTCAAACAACGTTTAAAGTAAAGCGAATCTTATGTTCAAAGATATCTGGAGCGTTGTCTTTGTGACGGAGATATTACTAACAATATTTTATTTAAAGACTTTTCTGATCACAATACTACTATAAATATGAAAGTTTATATGTTTGTATGTTTGTTACTCCTTCACGCTAAAATGGTTGGACCGATTTAGATGAAATTTACAATACAAATTATTTTACATTTACGGTATTGTAAGTTACTAATCATTATAAGATTTTTTATTTGGAGTTTATGTTTTTCTATTTATAATAAATTTTAGTGATGGGAAAGATTAATTATTCAAACAAATCGAGATAAATAAATGCTGCAAATTGCGTTATTTAAAGTATTGTTAAAATCCATTCGTTTTTATGTCTATATCTATGTCTTAAGGAACAAAGAGTGCAGTTATTTCATTTCATAAATATCGAATACTAACGGCTCACCCTCGCTTCGCTCGAGTTTGCCTCTAGAAGAACAAAAACTAATCTATCCCACAAAAAAGTATCGAAGACTATATCTCAGTACCAAATTTCGTCTAGATCCGTTCAGCCGTTTTAGCGTGATTGAGTAACAAATATCTAAGCTTTCAAATTTATAATATTAGCAAACTATAATATAATTTAGATAGATAATTAATTACTTACATTTAAAATAAAATCCACAGAATTTTTACAAATACCTCTCTTCACCTACTTTTATTTCTTTATCTCAGTTACAGCAAATTATTTGGTTTGAATTTAACAAACATACATAATTTGTAACATAGTTTAGTGCCAAAGCGTCTTTCTGTTGCGATTTCTTCAACCTTTGTATCTAGAAAATCTAAAAACTTAATTTACATTTATAAAAAGGTAAAGTCACGGAAATTCCACGCTTAAGTAATACATTTAGTTAGCATTTTATTCTTTTTCGTTTAAAATTCTTGGCACATAACAACGAAATGGACTAACAACGCTTGTCCCTGGGCGTAGTTAGAAAAAGACCGTGAAGGGACAAAAGAAATGCTTAAATACATCCTATGGGCATTCCTGACATACAAATAGGAGCAATTTACATAAATAATATACATTTATATACAATCGTGCTTAAGATTAATGAATTATGAATTACTAGCAGAACCTGCGGCTTCGCTCGCTCTAAAACTACAAAAAAACTCTAAGGAGGTAGTTTTCACACAAACTTTCATCCCCTATTTTACCCCCTTATGGGATTTTGAAACATTCTAAAACACGTATTTATTTAATTGTATTGAAGAGCATTAATACCAAGTTCCAAGTAATTCTGATGATAAATTATTTTTGAGGAGCCTATGTCATTCTACAGCCCTCCAACTATCTCCACACAAAAAATCACGCCAATCTGTCACTCCGTTTCGACGTGAAAGAAACAACAAACACACTTTCATATTTGTAATATTAGTATGGACTAGTTTCATCCGCGATTTTGTTCCAATGATGTTTTTTTCTTTTGCTCCATCAATGCTCCTTAGCATCAACTATTGATAGGCTCGATACTAAAACAACGTTAATGTTGAACTGTTATCCCATAGAAAATTATTTACTTACGTACCACAAAAAATCTTTACCTACATATATTAAAATTCTGAGTCGAATCTGTACATTAAATATTATTTGGAAAATCGTTAGAAATAGCCATTATTATCGATATAGAGGCCGAATCTATAGTTTTTTAATTTTTTGTCTGCCTGTCTGTTTGTTTGTATGTCTGGGAACGCATCACAAGAAAACCACTTGACAGATTTTGATGAAATTGGGTATGATTATAGCTGGTAATCTGGGTCAACATATAGGATTCTTTTTACTGCGGGAAAATATCTCATCTCTGACAAACTTGTACTAACCTTTAAACATATAAAAACATATAAAAATAGAAATACAGATACTTCGTGTACAGAAATAAAATTATTTCTTTAAATGATTTCTTCCAGATACTCTTGAGCATAGGAAAAAAAATGAGGTCCGGTGTAGGTATAAGTCACAAAAATCAATATAAACATGCTGAATGCATGTTTATATTGATTCACACGTACAAACATACATACATACATACATACATACATACATCAACATACATGTATGTATATTGTACATGTACATACGTATTCGTATGTGTACTACTACAATAAGAAGAACAAGCATTAGAACATTTACATAAATTTACATAGTTTTTACAGGATTGATAGAACTAGAACATGTCTGCGCGCCTGTTGGTCTACGGTATTATAGCTCCCATAGATTAGCCGATTTTAATGCGGTTTTCTTTATTTGAAAAACAATTTCATGGAAACAGATCTTATCTATACTTAGATAAAGGTTGATTTATTTTTCGGGGGTTAATAAACTTTGAATTAATTTATTAATTCTTGCAGCGTAAACAGATATAGAATGTATTTTGTCCAAACCAATATTTAGTAATAATATAAAATTTTATCTATCACTTCGATTGCAGTCAAATAAATGAAGATTAACTATCACATATCAATAATAAAGGTCTCAAGACCCAATGAGAAGAAAAATCTTTGCCTTGTGAAATACTCAAACCTACGGCCTATGCCTAATTTAATGACAATTTCACGCAGATTCTATTCCGCTATAATGTTCTGTAACATTTTTTTATATATAGAAGCTGGACTAACAAACTAACTTAACACCTCCAGATAAATTTCTAATAAATCTATTGTTAACTATAACGCCGGCGTATCCGCGGTCTTGGAGGGAATAAATATTTATATTAATAGTAAAAATTTCATTGGAATCTAATATATAATACACAAATATACAACAAAAACGACAATGCGACTTAAAGACAAACATTTTTCAGTCCACGCGAAGCAAAAAAGTAATACTAAGTGGCTAATTATGACAATTATTCTGTAATGAACAAATTAACACTGCCTTTGCCCTTCGAACAGCCCATCATTTACTTCAAAGGGATGTTTATGAAAAACAACCGATGAATTTTCTAAATCTACCTACATTACTATGGGAAATACTTGTTTCTGTAATTTCGACTCTGATACATTAGAATATGGTATACATTTGTATGCTAACATTTTATTCTGAAAGTTAATGAATTCCCTCATTTCACACCTCAGGAATTCCGTCCCTTTCTCGTATTACGTGGGATATTCTTACCCATTATAGAGGTGACGTAAGTTCAGTGTAGTAGGTGTTAAGTGTATGCTCAGCTTTATTTGATAAGGTTATTCTGGATGGAATAGCAATCTTCTAGTTTATTTGATTAAGGTTTTTTGATGTTCTATAGGCAAGGACATTTCACCTGTTTTGTCCTTCTTATTGGGTAAAATTTTCATTTGTTTATTTTGTGGCTTACCTAAAATCGTACCTAAAAATCTGTAATACTTGTTTGATATTAATAAAGATGATTATTTGTGGTAAATATTCCAAGAAACATCCTGCGCCAAGGAAAATATTGTAAGCACTTGTATAAGTAGTCGAAATATAAAAACCTGATTAAATTAACAAATAAATATTTTTTCGCTAATTTCCGTCTTTACTTCATCTCTCCTAAAAGCATTGACCCCGTTGGTTATATTTATAATATTATTTGTACATATATATTTTCATCGTAATGTAACAAAATATACGTCAAGGTACAGGGCACTCAGTACGTTTCAACTCGCACTTAAGAATTTTTTCTTCACAATTCTAATATATTGAGTTTAGATGATTAGATTTGTGGATAAACCGTTTGAGAACCTTGTACGTAAGTATTCAAAGAGAGTCAAGCCAAAGACCTTACAAGTACGGTCGTTATTGTAAATAGTAAACTAAGAAATTGTTAGTAAAACTCGAAATATCTAACTAAAAAAATCTAACAAATAAGATGATGTATATGAAAAATTATATTTAAAAAAACTCGACATCGAAAAAAGTAAAGTAAAATGATTGACAAAGAAGCGTAGTAAAATGCCATTGTGGATTAAACATATACATACAGGTCAAACACGTAACCCTCTTTACTTCGCTGCAATCGGGTAAAAAGAAAGAGTTATAATATAAGAAAAAGGAGTTTAAACGCAATTTTTTGTTTCTCTCATAGTAAATACTACATATACTTGTATAACCAAAGTGTGGGCTTGAGGTCTTTATTTTCAGTTTATATTAAATAAAACCTAACCTAAGCAAAATAGGTACCTTAATTTCTTATTCATTGCAATCGCAAAACCGATACGTAATATTGCATGATGCTTTTGTATACCCAGATTATCCTAACCAATTATAATTTTTTTCTACAGTATACGTGTTTTACCGCCTGTATGCTAATATGTACTACATTTTATTTATTATAGATGTATCTTGTTTTAGTACTATTTTTTTATACAAATTTTTTTTCGAAAAATAAACCCTTAAACCGTAAAATTTTGGATGGGCCATACAGTATTAATAAATTGAAAAATTGTGAAAGAACGTTTGTATGCTAAATAATTAATGGTTATTATACAATTAATGATTTTATACAAGACTATATAATCTTATTATCAAAATTCATTTATCATTGATACGTTTTAACGGTTAGTATAGATTTCCCAGAGATGAGATATTTTCCCGCAGTAAAAAGTATCCTATATGTTGACTCGGATAACCAGCTATTATCATACCAAATTTCATCAAAATCTGTTTAGTGGTTTTCTCGTGATGCGGTCACAGACAGACAGACCGAAATTCTAAAAACCATAGATTTGGCCTCTGCATCGATAATAAAGACTATTCCAATATATATTTTTTCAAAAAATATTTAATATACAGATTCGACTCAGAATTTTATTATTTAAAATAGATAGCTCGCCTTGGGAATAATCTCATCGCCTCCAGACTACTTCAACTTTTATAGAATAACTGTAATTTATAATTTAACTACAAAAAAAAAATTAACAAAAGTTTTTTTTAATCCCGTTGAGTTTCCTTCGCTAGTTCTTCTCAGGTCTGAGGCTTCTTTCCAACTTGTAATAGACTCAAACGTTCAGTAAAAAATTTTAAAAATTTAATGCTGGATAAAATATTTAGAATTTGAATAGCAGGCGTGCATTATTAGAAATCACGTGCCACGTCAATTTAACAGTCACATTTATTGCCGAGGCACTTTAAAAATAAAAAATAAACAGAAAAAAGTAAAGTTCGAATGGAATAAAACGTAAGGGATTTCCTGTTCCGTACTTCTAAGAAATTTCTTTGTAGCCAAAATTGTATCGGGGATGGTTATAGGGAGGAAATTTTGTACGTGTACGCACTCAGAATTAGATTGTAACTGCTTCTTGCGTGTAATTGTGTCTTGCTTCGACTTTTTATTATATCACATTTTTACGCTACCGTATGGGGAAGAAAAGAAGAATGAGTCTGCTGTTGAAAGTGAATTCGCTACACGTTTGACTAAAATCTAAATATGGTTATAGTAAAACGACATGAAGACACGTTTGACTCAGTTTATAGTGACCCTACTTGCTGTGCCAGCGATCGCGGGTTTGAGTCCTGCTGGGGGCATTCATTTGTGTGATGAGCACAAATATTTCTTCTCTAATCATGGGTGGTGTATATCTATACTATAATAAAACAGTAAAGGTGGAATGTCTGTACATAGCAACAAAATGCTAAAAACCGAGTCAGGGGGATGTACGAAGAAAAATAGAACAAATCCAGATTTATATTAATAATAATTTTTGTTTCGCCGTCTGTTTGTCTGTTTGTACGGGCTAATCTCCGAATCTATTGGACCGATTTAAACGAAATTTTGCGTGGTGGTACATTATATCCCCGAGCAACATCTTAGATACTTTTTATCCCAAAAAATTAAATAGATCCCGTGGGATAGTTAAAGAACTATAATAACATATACAGCTTAGTACACAAAAACTACTAATTGGATTTTAATAAAACTTTACAATAATATAGTTCATACATGACAATAATAAATCGGCTACTTTTCATCCCGGAAAAATGTATGGTTCCCGTGGGATAGATGTTTTCGTTTATTTGTAACGAATTATGTACACAACATAGACCCTAAAACAATAGTTATTATAAAAATCGTCTGTTTGTCTGTTTGCCTGTATATCTGTTTGTCTGTTTTTGTATGCGCGTTTCACGCGAAAAGTTATGAACCGATTTCAACGAAATTTGGTGAAGTGATAACTTATTACTCGATTCAACGTTTAGGATACCTTTAACTTCAAGAAAATCTTTCTTTCTCACGATACAATAACTGGATTTATCGAGTCTTCCCTAGAAACCTTCCACTGGCTAAACCTTAAGGCATACATACATAAAAACAATATACTAAAAAATTGTAGGTCTTGAAAATCCTACAGGAAAGTTCTGAATAGTATATTTCCTAAGCAATATCTATTCTTATCTATACCTACAATAAAACTAACTTAGTCAAACCGATGTGCGCATTTTACGGAAAAAGTACTGAACCGATTTTAACTAAATTTTGTATAGTGATAACGTAGTACTCGGGTCAACATTTAGGATACCTTTTACGACAGGCAAATTATTCATTCCCACGGGAAAACACAATAACTGGTTCTATCGAATTGTCCTTAGAAATTTATATGACTAACGCTTTTTTTTAACATTGGGAAATGCATTTACGCACGAGGTGTGGGACTCACCGGCAAAGCCAGTACTACCCACAAACCCAAAAAAGCCTTCCCCCGTCCTAATGGGGCGTCGCAGGATCTCTTACGCATTCAACTACGACGCCCCGACGGCAGGTCTGCCAAAGCAGACAACAACAACCACGGGGTTGCTCCAAGGTCCACTCTGCTATCAGAGAAGTACCAGGAGCAACCCGCATGGTATACCGCCCTCCGAAGAGGGCCACCTCCGACTGCCCACCGAAGTGGGCCACCTCCCTGTGCGTTTCTTGGCTTCGCGCCCGGTTGCGTTGCCGAGCACTACTGAGCCCCCCCACAAAGGTCGATAGAAAAGTTCTCAATAGTGTACGTCTACCTCCTAAGGTACACTCGCTATAAATATTTTCATTATTATATATTACTGTTTTATTATACGTTATTTATTCTATCTATAAATATAATAAAACTGTAGAGGTCGAATGTCTCTACATAGAAAAAAAATGCAAAAACCGAGTTAGTTATCTTCTTACATCCCGTAAGAAGAAATATAGAACAAATCCAGATTTTTTTCAATTTTTTTGTTCCTCTGTCTGTTTATCTGTATGTACGGGCTAATCTCCTAAGCTATTGGACCGATTTAAATGAAACTTTGCATGGTCGTACCTTATATCCTCGGTCAACTTGTAAGATTCTTTTCATTCCGGAAAATTAAAGAGTTCCCGTGGGATAGTTAAAGAACTATAGTAACTTATACAGCTCAGTACACAACAACTTATGCACATAATTTAGTAAAATTTGGCATGCTGATACCTTATGTTATCGGTCAAACAACGGGTTACTTTCCATCTCGGAAAAATGAACGGTTTCCGTGGAATAGATGTGTTTTTCGTTTGTTTGTAACGTATTATGTACATAATATAGACCCCAAAGCAATAGTTATTAAAAAATTTGTCTGTTTGTCTGCTTGCCTGTATGTCTGTTTGTCAGTTTGTCTGTTTGTATGGGCTAATCTCCGAAACTATTGGACAGATTTAAATGAAATTTTGCATGGTGGTACCTTATATCCCCGGTCGACATCTTAGATACTTTTCATCCCAGAAAATTAAATAGTTCCCGTGGGATAGTTAAAAACTATAGTATCTTATACAGCTTAGTGCACAACAACTTATGCACCTAATTTAGTAAAATTTAACATTCTGATACCTTATATTGCCGATCAAACAACAGGTTACTTTGCATCCCAAAAAAATGAACGGTTCCTTTGGGAACTAATAGATTTCTAGTAGTATTTTTCTAGAGGCGAATCCGAGCGAAGCGAGGGTGAGCCGCTAGTTTATAATATGTATGTATTTAAAGTTATTTAAGTGTAGTGTATCAACTATCTGGTATCCATAACACAAGCCTCGTAGCTTACCATGAAATACATAGTGCTGCGTGTTAATGTCCTGACATATTTATTTATAAATGTTGTTGTACATACGAGTAGTATAGTGCTAGTAACGTCGTTGAGTTAATTTCCGCTGTGAATTATGTATCTCTGATTTTCTGAAATCTGTGTTCTAAGCTTACTTTATTTACAAGCTTTTATTCAGCCCTTCTTTAGTCCCACTGCTGGACACGGGCCTCCCTTTAGTACAAGGGGAGTCAGGCCATGGTCCACCACGCTGGCCAAGTGCAGGATGACGGACTTCACATGGTTTTCTCAAACATGCAGATTTCATCACGATATTTTCCTTCACCGTAAGACAAGTGGTAATCATGTTGAAAATGATTCGCACATGAAAATATCAGAGGTGCGAAACCCGGGATTTGAATCCGCTTCACTCAGTTTTCCAAGCGAGCGCGGTACCACTGGGCTACCACTGTCTTTACAATCTTACTCTTATTGTATTTAAATGTTATATTTACTGGCAGAACTGCTTGTAAAAGCTTATAAAAATGGAGTGTTTTTGGAAATGCAAAAGTGTTTATTTCTATGTTTTCCTATGTTATACTCGTGTGTAGTTAGTTGCCCACGACAAATCTGCATATTTGATTCTTCAAAAAAAGCCTATGTAAACATATAGGATATTTTTTGTTGCGGGAAAATATCTCATTATTCTATTTGCAGTAGAATTTCTACTATAGACCATAGCAGAAGTAGGTACATAAAACTTCATAAAATACATATTTCTTCTTATCACCTCTATTGGTAACAAAAGGCCTTGTTATTCACCTGTAGATTCGGCATTGCGATTCAACGGGGGAATGCAGCCGCCATTCTTCCGAGAATTGCACTTACATTGTGCATATATTTTTTGTATTTATTTTACTGTATATTCAAAAAGATGTTTACATATTAACATATGCTATTTATTTATAATTATTTTTTATTTTTTTTGAATTATTAACTACCTATATTAAACTGCATATATATACCTATATATTGAGTTAGCCTGTATAATATGCAGTGCATAGTGTAATTTTTATAAATTTTCAAAATTTAATATACTAAAAAAACCGACTTCCGGGCACTAAAATATAAAAAATAACTAAACGGGGGTTTGCATTTAGAATAGATACCTAATCAGATATTTTCGAAGTCGGTGCCAGCCGATGCAAAGCAAATATTTCGATACGTAAAATACATATTTACCTATTAGATTTCATATCTTAAAATGTTGTTGGCTGGCACCGTCTTCGAAAGTATATGATTAGAGGTATCTATTCTAAATGAAAACCCCCGTTTAGTTATTTTTTACATTTTACTGCCTGGAAGGCGGTTTTTTTTAAGTTTTTATTTGTCCATTTTTAGTGTAGACGTAATAAGCAGGTAATTTGTTAGAAGAAGAAATCCCGCTTAACCGATTTCGATAAAATTTATATGGGAGCACCTGGGAAGTATACCCTTTGAAACAAAAAAATCCTTCGAGTGATTACTCGTTTTTGTTTTTTTTTTTATGTATATTCACCGATTGGTGAACAAACATAAAAAAAAGATTCCGGCGAATTGAGAACCTCCTTCTTTTGGGAAGGTTCCTTCGGTTAGTAACTAAATATCTGTGATAATATTAAATACTATGTTGGCTTTCTAATAAATAAAAAAATGTGGGTATTATATGCAATATACACCATATAAATATACAAATATTTCTAGTAAATAAGCTGAAATCGAACTGCTGACCTCTGACTTAGTGAGTAATGCCAGCAATGTACAATTTTCCCCGAAGACATAGTGCAAAGAAATATTTGTATATATATGTACTCGTATTTCCAATAAAAATCCCAACAGCTGTACGCGCTACAAATGCTACGTTTCTAATTTTCCATGTAATTACCTCTAAAAGACTTATTCGGGATGGCAAATTTTATCAGTATCTCTTATTATTTTGTGTTAATTTTGCATAAACGCTTCGTAATAACAGGTCATTATTATAAATAATGATAAATTAAATTATGCTTTTAAGCGAAACCGTGGGTTTTAAATGAAATAGAGTAAATATTTTTGATATGGAGTTCGTTATGGTTGTACAAAATAAAAAAAAAATTGTGTTAGTTGGTTATAGTTACATCAAGTAGTAAATTCAATTCGCACACAGGTTTTTTTGAATATTATAATAAAATAGAATGACATATTATTGGTAGAATATTTAGTGCGAATATCGGTGTCCCGATAGGACGAATCTCGAATGTGTCTCTGGATGCTTAATTGAAGCCTATGTGCTACTATAGTTTATAATCTAACTTTATACAAAATCTAAATCATTAAGTAAAAGAATAACAGGTTCTAAACACACATAAACACACAAACACACACACACACACACACACACACACACACACACACACACACACACACACACACACACACACACACACACACACACACACACACACACACACACACACACCAACACCAACACAGACACATACATACACACACGCATATACATACATATACACAAGCATACACATACTGATACACACATAAAAACTTTCGCAATTACAATAGTAGTACGTACCATAGGTATTCTCCTATCTTTTTTATTTCATTAATATAATATTATAACTTACTGAAGCAAAGGGAGCTAACTTTTCCCTCTTTTGGCCAAATACAGCTCATTTGTGGAAAACGCGACGAAAAATTTCAATAATAGGGCGTTTGGAACTCTTAAAACAAGGTAATCTTTGTTCTTTGCTGGTCTTTTACAACTGTCCTGACACTTATTATAAAGTTCGACGAAACATCTCTGTCATCTATACATATAATAAAATTCTAATTGAGTCGAATCTGTGTATTAAATATTTTTTGGAAAATCTTATTGAAATAATTATTATTATCGATACAGAAACCGAATCTAGAGTTTTTAGAATTATTGTCTGCCTGGGAACGCATTACGAGAAAACCACTGGACTGATTTTGATGAAATTGGGTATGACGATATCAGGTTATTCGGGTCAACATATAGGATACTTTTACTGCGGGAAAATATCTCATCTCTGAGAAATCTATACTAATATTAAACATTAAATATACGAACCGGTACCTAATCTAGAATATAAATATTAATTATCGAAATATTACGGTTCTTTTGTTTGCATGTAATTTAAAATCGATATATTTTTTATAATTTTACTGATTAAAAAGCAGCCTGCGGAAATAAGGATCTTTTTACTGGACAGGTTCGAAACAGAAGATTTTTAAGTTGGATTTCTTGTGTGTGTGTGTGTGTTAAGTGAATCGAAGAATCGAATCAGTTGTGACCCAGTGGTAACGCGCTTGCTTAGGACACCGTGTGCAGTGGGTTCAAAACCCGAGTCTCACATGTCTGGTTTTTTCATGTGCGAATGATTTCCAACATGTCTACCTACTGTCTTTCGGTGAAGTAAGACATCGTAAGGAAACCTGCATGTCTACGAGAACTTAACAAGTTCATCATATTTAATAATAATATATAACATGGAAATCATTCGTCATATTTGATAACAATATATTGTTTCAGGTGTCATGGATAAGAAGAAAAGACTACCATCTGTTAACTGTTGGGTTAACCACATACAGTTCTGACCAAAGGTTTCAAGCGATACATCTTCAGCATTCCGAAGTAAGAAATTTTGTCTAATAATCTTCTATGATGTATATAAGTAATAATGAAATGCTGTTTGTTGGTAAGCGCACTTGAGAACGGTTGGAGCATTATGTTTATATTTTTTACTGTCCATATAAGGATTATAACGGGAAAAGTTGAAAAAGTTGACTGGAATATTGAGAAATTTAAAAAGAAATATGGATAGAAACAACTATCTAGTCTGTTGGTAGTATTAAAGTTTTTATTTCAAATTTACTTTTTTTTAAATTAAATAGTTTTTTTTGTGGCAAGACCATAAAATTGCTTAAAGTTTTTACCAATCGCTAATGTTGTTTCGGTTTAATGCTCTTCTTCATAGTCACTGTAAAGCAGTTTTATTAAAATCTCTTCAACAAGGTAAAATATACTTTAATGACTTTGTAATGATTTTATAAATATTCCTTATCATCCCTACGATAAAAGACCTTTATCCCAAGTTTCAAATTCCAGCAATAGACTTTACTTTTTCATTGAATTATTATACCATTTGAAAATATTGAAGATGAGCGACCAGCTCTAGCTTTTTATAGGTTTAAATGGACAAACATATAGTTGAACTCAGATACACAATGAATAAATCGGTATATCTTAATCATTTGCTAGGTAAGTTAGTTATACTCAGACGAAAAACTCGAACTATACAATACTAACTCTCGCTCTATATGGTTTAACTAGCGACTCACCCTCGCTTCGCTCAGTTTCATCCCTAGGGTACGTTTTAACGGTTAGTATGGAATAGGTAGACTATATGTTATGTTACTGCTCCACTCCCTTGAGTAGTGGCATGATGTTATATAGCATACAGCCTTCCTCAATAATCGGGCTGTCTCATGCAAAAAGGTTTTTTTTAAATCGGAGTGTTAGTTCCAGAGATGAGCACTTTCAAACGAACAAATAAAGTCTACCTCTTTATTATATTAATATGGATATAGGCTAATAATAAGTAATGACTGAAAATTAATAATAGTTTCCTCACAACTTGACGAATGGTTGGTTTATAAATAAATACATACGTAATAAGCAAATTATTTTTTAAATACATACTAGCGACACAACATCGCTTCACTCGTGTGCGACCCTATGTTTTTACCTAAGACAAACTTTGATCCTCATTTTTACCCCCTTTTAGGATGATTTCCGGGATGAAAACTATCATATGTCCTTTCCAGGGTCTTAAACTATGTTCTTATCATATTTCATCTAAATCGGTTCAGTAGTTTCGGAGCTTATACGATACAAACAAACTAGCAAATCTTTCCTCTTTATAATATTAGTATAGATAAATCAATATATCAACCGTGAGTCTGTTGATTATAAATTAGAATTAGTTTAAGTTCGCATTTTCCTTGAACAGCTTAATTTAAAATAATGGACTCTAACTTTACGGCTTAAAGCTTTAATGGAAAAGTATAATGTAACGGTTTTCAGTGCTTCATAATAAATTCAAATCTTAATCCTCAAAGTTGCAATTACTTTAGGTTCAAAAGTTTTAGCACAAACAGTACTAAAAAGGTTGGATTAAAAAAGATATCTTCTGTACAGAGAAATTGTATACTATTTTGAGTTTTCCGGTGGATCTCTGAAAAATATAGCAATTAGTAGGTTCGATTCTACAATATTCATTAGACCTTTTCTATACTCTTGCAACGTTTTAAAGTTTTGAAGATTTTGTGTGTATGTTTAGCGATAGTAAATTTCGGGACCCATATAAAATTTTTTAAAATCTTAGAGCGAAATAATATTTGTTTTTAAATAATACTTTATTTTTTATGCGAATATTTGACATCTATACATATAATAAAACAGTAACTTAGCAAAATCGATGTGCGCGTTTCACGAAAAAAAATACTGAACCGATTTTAACAAAATTTTGTGGAGTATCAACTTTTCGATACCTTTTATTACAGGAAAATCTTTCGTTAGCACGGGAAAACATAATACTGGTTCTATCGAGTCGTTCTTAGAAATTTACCTGGCTATACCTTAAGAGATACATCAAAACAATGCACTAGAAAATTGTAGGTCTAATAAGGCCTACAGAAAAATCTGCAATAGCATAAGTTTTTTTTCCTAAGGTACGCTTGCAATAGCTATTCATATTTATTTAAAATTAAGGACACACCCGAGCGAAGCAAGGTTAAGGTTAAAATGAAAGTTCTTTTTGGATTTTTCACTTAGTAGTTATATTATTTAGAAAAGTTTTTTTAATTGTATTAGTTATAATAATAGCAAATAAAATTAAATAATATATAATATGCAATTTAAAAAATATTGAAATATAAAATAAATATATATTAGCAATTAATTATTGTATGGTACATGCCATTTTTGTATTTTTAAAATCATGTATAATTTTGTGGGTAGACACTGTGTGTAACGACTGTACGAGTATAATGACGTTCGAGACGTCTAAAACCGTCCCGTAACCATGATTGCCGTAAAGCATTCGAAACACCGGGAACCAAAAATTAAAATGAAACCGCGAAAAAATCCGGACAGATAGTTTTATTTAAAATACTTTTAAGTGTTTAAAAAGTCATTGTACGTTTTATGTACATGATTGATATTAAACTGCGTCATTGCATGGTTGATATTATAATTTTAGCAGTAAATGTTCTTAGTATTTGCTACACAAGGACGCTATTTACATTGTCGTAGATTATATAAGAACGTAGTTTATTGTTCATTTATATATTCCTTCCCGTCTTGTTTAGAGGTCGCGTCTTCAAATACAATACATGCGCAAATAGCTTTATTGGTTTCTTGTTTCGTCATATCTTCACTTAGCAATTTATCGACATTCTGAAATTACCCTAATACTATAAGGAAAGATCTCAGATAAAGGAATAAAATAGACAGAGTGTCATAGAACTAAGCATGAAGCCAAACGAAGAATAATGTTTAAAAATATCTTAAAAATGACAATTCGTATACTGAGTGATAAGTGAATAAATAAAAATAGCTAACGGATTTATTATAATGAAGCTAAAAATTAAATAATCTAATAATATGCTATCTCTCTTTCAAGGGGAAGAGCACTAGTGGTTATAAATTATAACTTATTATAACTTAACTTACATATATAAAAATTCTGTATAAAAATGTTTTATTTCAATTTAGATTGAAATTGAAATAAAATAAATAAATAAAATAAAAATAAATCATAATTGGTCCTCAAAAGTTATCTGAAATTTTAAAGATATAATTTTATACTTTAACAGGACTGGACACTTAAAGTCCGTTTCGTGCAGAAACGAGACGCTGGAATTTACGAGTGTCAAGTGTCTTCACATCCACCTTCAAGCATATTCCTACGGCTCGACGTAGTTGGTAAGTCTAATCCCATTATTTACTACTAGTTTTTATCCGCAGCTTCACTCGTGTCATAAGCGAGGCGGGGATAAAGTAGCCTATATCCCATCCCAGGATGCAATCTATGTCCTTGTTAAATTTTTATCAAAATCTGTTCAACGGTTTAAGCGAAAAAAGGTAACAGACTTTACTCTTACATTTATAATATTAGTATGGATTACATAATGATTATACATACTATGATTTTGACGATACATTTGGCTCAGTTTGTAGTGACCGTACTTGCTATGCCAGCAGTCGCGAGTTCGAATCCCGCCGGGGATATTCATTTGTGTGATGAGCATGAATGTTTGTACTCATGGATCTGGTATCTATAACACAAGCCTTGTAGCTTACTATGAAACTAGATGGTGTCACAAGTCGGGCAGTGTTAATATCCGTTAGGTTTCTAACTTTTCTAACTGCAAAGTTTGAGTTTACCTGCAAGTGTTGAGAGATGGGAGTTCCACTGGAGTTTAGAGTCTTCCAAGCCATTTTAGCGTGAAAGACACTATTGGATTTATTACAGTGGTCCGATTTATATAATAATCGAGCAAACGGACCGACATAAAAAGTTATATGAATATGAAACCTATATTTATTTTTGCATGCAAAGTTTTAGAACGCGATAAATTAATAATTCAGAAATAATTAAAACTTTACAAAATGTTAAATTAAAATGACGTTCTATTGAACTTGGACTGTTGATATTTAGTCGATGACCGTAACTAAGATATGATTGAAACATTGATTAAAACATTAAAATAGGATAGTTTTGAATTACATACGCGATATAATGATGAAATCCATTTGAAAGGACACCATTTTTAGGAATTTAATTAACATTTTATAAAAAAAGTCCATCTGTATGTATATCTATACTGATATTATGAATAACTTGCTTGTTTATTTAAATCGCAAATCTATAAAACTACCAGTCAGATTTGAAAAAAAAAACTTTCTTAGATTTACGTGAATATTTGACATCTATACTAATATTATAAATGTGAATGTTTGTGTGCATGGATGTTTGTTTCTTTTTCACGCCAGAACGACTGAACGGATCTGGATCAAATTAGGCGCAGAGATAGATTATAGTTTGAAATAACACATAGGCTTCTTTTTACCCCGGAAAAATATACGGTTCCCGAGGGATACATTAGTTTACTTTTCACTAAAAAAGACTATCTTTTCAGATTTTTTCACGAATTTTTGGTTTTTGATTCCCGAAGATTCGAATGCTTTACAGCAATCATAGTCACGGATTGAGTTGTTGCAAAAATTTATTGATATCAGTTCAGCTGAGAGTGAAATATATCAAACAGAGCTACTTTCACTTCCATTACACTTTCAGGATGCTTTAGAAAAATTAAATTAGCATAATTTTATAAATTTTCTCTGACAGTTGGATGAATGTTTTTTTTTAAATTGAATCTGAATTTAGAAAACAGTTGAGTTGAATTATTACATTTTTAACTATATTTTATTTTAATATATTAATATTAATAATATACTCAGAGGCACAATTAACCGCCCACCAGGCTAAAGCGACGTAACTTTGTTTACAATCACTAAACGCTTATGAATTTGAATGACCATTTGTTAAGTGGGTAGTTTATGATAAATTAAGACAATTTATGCACCGTTTTCAAAGATACCCTCAAGTGCGAGTCTCTTTTATAGAGTATAGTCGAAAATTGACTTTCCAACTTATTGTTTTCATAGTAAATAAAGTATTGCCGGTGAAGTTTTTAGACACATTTCTTGGTTCATAAGGTGCGTCAGGGTTTGATAGTTGCTCTTTACTCAATAAAATGCCATTGGATGCAGCCAGTGTAGCTAGAGCGGTGGCGCTATCAGATGCTGGATATAGCCAGCGTCATATAGGCCGTATGACGCCGATATCCTCGAACCACGATACGTAATGCCATCCGACGATACACAGAAACTGGATCTTACACTAGAAGACCAGGACAAGGTCGTAGGAGGTGCACTTCTGAACGAGATGGCCGCTTCATCGTGTCCAACGTTCTAAGAAATCGCTTCACTACGGCTCTCGAAGCCCGTTATCGCCTATATGAAGTACGAAATGTAAGCGTAAGCATTCGGACTATAAGAAGAAGGCTTGCAGAGCGTAATTTGACTGGATTCCGGCCAGCTCGAGTTGCAGCGTTGACCACAGAGCACCGAAGAGCCAGACTTCGATTTGCTCAACAATAACGGAACTGGACCATGGAGCAATGGAAGAACGTCCTCTTCTCTGATGAGTCCAGAGTAGCTCAAGAGGTCCCGATGGACGCCAGCGCGTGTACCGATGCCCCGGTAAGAGGTTTGCACAATGTGCTGTTGTTAAAACAGTAGGCTATCAAGGTGGCTCAGTAATGGGATGGGGTGGTTATTCTTATGAGGCTCGTACAGAGTTGGTTGTGTTTGAAAGAGGCAGTGTAAACGCTCAGAGGTACGTGGAAGAGGTCTTAGAATCTCATGTCATCCCTTTTGCCTAATTTATTGGACAAGATTTTCTTTTAATGCATGATAACGCTTTGTTTGCTAGAGTGGTGTACCTTGATGCCGTGGGTATAGCACGACTACCCTGTCCAGCGGGAAGCCCGGACCTAAACCCTATCGAATATGTTTGGGACAATCTTAAAAGGCGGGTATGAAGTCGGGTTGCAGCCCCTTCCTCCATTAATGAGCTGAAGATTGCTGTGGTCGAAGAGTGGGGGAATATACCGCAGTCAGATATTCAGGACATAATGGATGGTGTTCCAAATCGACTGGAGGATGTCATAAGAGCCAGAGGAAGCAATACTTGTTATTAAAATTTTTGTTTTCAATGTCAACAAAAAGTTTTAGATTGTTTATCATCACCTTTATTTTTGTTTATTATTCGGTAATTTCTAACTTTGTTTCATTTAAAAAAAATTAAAGCAATATCCGATTTGTTTATTATTTTTTTATATCTGATATTATCCAATCTATAATATTGCCAAGAAAAAATTAATTCCGAAATGAACTTTTGAAGTTACATCGGAAAATGTAAGTGGGCGGTTAATTGTGCCTCTGAGATATAATGATCTCCTGGCCGATTTTGTTTTCGGCGGCCAATGTAAGTAAGACTAAAAGTGCACTATCTATTTCTTATACTTTTAAAATCTAATGGCACAAGGTACATCACTAGCGAGTGATCAGATAATGGACTGATTGCTTGATATCTGAGGCACGAAAATATAACACCGCCAACTTCCCAACTCAGGGCACAAATCTTGGCCTGACCCGGGACTCAAACCAAGGACCTCCACAGGACAGTAAAATAAAGACAAACCTAGAGTATATACACATAAAAAATGTTATAGGATATTTTATTCGTAATAGCTATTTTCAAATAGAGTATCGTATTAGAATGACTAGATGAATATGAATTTTCATACAAAAATATTTTTTTTTTGCACCTTCTAAACTTTAAAGTTCTAGCGTCTGGCCAAGTTTAAATGAGTAAGCGGGGCTTCCCACACCCCTCTACCCCTCCCCCTCCACCGGACACGCGCTTTCTTTTGCTAATGCTGGACTATTACCGTTTAGAAGGTGCAATAAAAATATTTTTATTTTTGTAAAATTTAAGATATATTTTTTTTTTCTTACAGACATTATTGTTATGTTGTAAATAGTGTATTCCCAAAAGGTTTTCAGTAAATTGAAAATGACCCTGTATAATTATGCTGAAAAACCTTTATTATATTTTACAAGATTGTATTTCATACAACTTCTCAAAGCGAATTTCTGAAAATTACTGTCCATAATATCTTTGAAATACCTTTTTCATACAGTTATAGTGTGAATTTTCTCATATTCACATAAGCATATTCATAAAATTTCAATTTTGTAAGTAAATTTTAGTGAATTATAGAAAGAAGCTTTTGATGTATTCATAATTTTATTCATACGATTTGCCCTGGCTTTGTTTAGATGTAGGGATATATGAAAATAATAAATACTCGTCACCTTCTTCTTTTTCTTCTCCCTGCTCTTCTCAATCACTTGGGGTCGGCGCAGTACATCTTTCGTACTGCAGTTAGCTTTTGGCAAAAGTTTTACGACTGGCCGCCTGCCTGACGTCAACCCTCCTTGGGAATGCTTTTATTAATCGCGGAAGTCTTGTAATATACACATTCGATTTTGTTTTCTTTTAAAACATTTTTTTATTCAGTAAGTATTAAAATTAATTAAGTTTATTGTGAGTATTATTAAGTACAGTTTTTTGCCACCTATAGTATTTTAACTCACCAAAGGTCCATCGCAATTTTATCTATATTAATAATATTATAATCAGTTAAAGTTTGTGAATTGTGAGTTGGTGACGTTGTAGGGGATAATCTCTGGATCTACTGAACCGATTTATATGAAATTTGGTAAGAAGATAGTTTGAGACCCTGGAAAGAACAGGATATCTTATCTCGGAAATCATCCCTTAAGAGGGTGAAATTGGGGATGAAAGTATGTATGAGGAATCAACCTTGCGACAAACCCAAGCGAAGCGAGGGTAAATCGCTAGTTGTACATATAAAACTAACTAAAACTATCTTTTCTGATTTTAATTTAAAATATCACATATTTGCGTAAATCTAAGAGTTAAAACAAAATAACACTAAATAAAAAAAAAACGAATCGCACTTTGAAATATCGTTATTTCTTTAGAATACAAAAAAAATAGTGCTAAATCTATATCTTTGTGTGGAAGAAAGATTTTGAAGAGAACATTATGCATGTATAAAAAATGCAATCAGAAATAGAATGGCATTGCAACTTCCATAGAGAAAATTTTAAAATATTGTTACTCGCATACGGTTTGACATTCACAAAGCAAAAGGCCACAATACCTGAAATTCATTATTTTTGCACCCATTTTTTAGTTTTTCTCCATAATATTTATTCAACTGTTTTGAAAACAAAGAAAAAGTACAGACAGATTAAAAACTTCGTAGCCTCGTTCTAAACAAAAGGATGTAGATACGTCGTATATTGCGCTATGCATATATTTTTAGACGTTTTATATAAAATATATAGAGCTTAATCTATACATATAATAAAATTCTGAGTCGAATCTGTACATAAAATTTTTTTGGAAAATCTTATTGAAATAGTAATTATTATCTACACAGAGACCAAACTATAGTTTTTAAAAATTTTGTCCGTCTGTCTATCTATCTGTCTGTCTGGGAACGCATCATGAGGAAACTACTAAACAGATTTTGATGAAATTTTGGTATAATGATAGCTGGTCAACATATAGGATAAGTTTTAAAGCGGGAAAATATCTCATCTCTGAGAAATTTATACTAAACATTAAAACGTAACTAGAGACGAACCCGAGTGCAGTGAGAGAGAGTCGCCAGTGATTAATAAATGTAAAATAAAATAAACTTTGAAATTTTTACCCTGAGTGAAGAGTTCATTTTTTTTTGTCGTGTAATTTTTATTACCTTTTTAGAATGTTTTCGAAAATTTTGCTTACATATGGTAAAATCAATTATACATTAACAAAAAAATACTTCTTTGCTGTTTAATAGGCAGAGAAGAAGTAAAAAAAAATAAACTCCAGTTTTCTCAATAGCAGAAAATTCGAAACGGGGTCGTCTTTCATCTATCAGATTAATTATCGAATGAAAAGTGTTGCCTAATGAAATATGGTGAATGCTATTTTCTATTTAAAAAACATCGGACAAATTGTTAGTCTGACTCGCATATCGAGCGGTTCCGTAACATGAAACGTTAAAATAAGTTTCTCCGTTCCTAAGGAAAAGGGTCACGATAGACAGACAGACGGACGAACAACGAAGTGATATAAGAGTACCTTTTTTTCTTTTTGATGTGCGGAACCCCAAAAATTACGTTCTTTTAGACTTAGTGTTTGGGGTTCCAAAAATTGTTCTTTTCTAATTTTTCAACCACTTGCTAACTAAATAGATTTAATATTAATCGACATTACAACGTGTGGTGAACATACAAAACTTACGTAGCTTGTGCAAAATTAGCCACAAAATGTAATATTGCCAAGTAAGGTGCGAAACACAGTAGCGTTCCAACAACTATTTTGTATTACATAATACGAAGACTAAGAACTTTAGTTAATACAAATTAAATTAAACGAACAATAAAAACAAAATTTATTACATTATCTTTATACAATGGACCGCTTCATTTCTTGATTTGATATTTATTAGGCTTTATATACTACACTTTACATACATTTTTTTGCCCGCGGCCTCGTTCGCGTGGAAATTAGAGCGAGGAGCAATACGCATCCATCCCCAAAACGCAATCTTGCTAAATTTTATCAAAATCTGTCGAGCGGCCTAAGCCTGAAAAGGTAACAGATAAAGTTATTTTCACATTTATAATATTAGTATGTACCTATTATGTTAAATACTTTTTAAATAAACCTATCTTTTCGGATTTTTTCGCTGTCGGGAACCAAAAATCCAAATAAATCCGCGAAAAAATCCGAAAAGATAGTTTTATTTAAAATGTCAAATATTCGCGTAAATCTAAGAAAGTATTATGTTAAATACTTTTCAACCACTAAGCATACGTTAGAAGGATGACCTTACTTCGGATCTTAAACTAATACCACACAGTCCCATATTAAGCAAGTGTCACGTTTTGTGACAGCAAAAAAAAAATACTATTTACACCCGTTTAACCCTATGTTTATTAGGTATTTACTTTAAAAATTATAGCCTATCTATTACTATGATACTTCTAACGATATGATATTCTAATGATTCCTTACTTCGTTCTTTTAGTTTTTATTAATAGATACCTTTTTTTTCGTTATTAAGTTATTTTTTTACGTTTTACGTTATTAAAAACGTAACATTCCTATATTAGAACATGTTCCAGACTTCGTGTGTACAACAAAGACCATATGTTCAACAGCGAGAGCCATGTCATATGATGAGCTTTTCACATCTATGGATCTGAATCATGATTCTCTTATTAGTTTATTGATTCTATATAACAACCAGAGTAAAAATACTTTAAATAAATAGAATTAAAGCAGCTAAGTGACTCGTCTCAAGAGTTTAATAGATGAGTAACATTGTTTTATACTGCAAAGTGGTCATCTCAATGATTCTTGCAATGATTTAACTCGCGGCCTTCAGTGCTTAAAAGTACAACAAAATTCACAAGTATTTTTAATATCTATTATATTTCCTGTCTACGTCATATTCTGTATCGTATTTAGTGTAAAAAATTTTCACCTTATAATATTTTTGCAACGAAATATTATATGGCGAGGACAAATAATTTCGGATGCATTCTATCCTTACGTTGTTTTCCCTAAATCCACTGTACTCGAGCTGGAAACTCCAACTTTTGCATTTATAATATAAGTGGGCTCAAATTTCGAACAAAGTTTTCCACCTACATTTAAATAACCATTTTCAACCGTCGCGTCGTCCATATTTTTGCACAAAAAACTTTTTGATGGAAAACAATTTTACATTTGTTTTTAAAGTATTGATTATTTTTGTTTTTAGTTTTTCGTATTTTTATGGTATTGTTAGATTGAAAACTAAACATGGCGTCACCGTTTATTTCTCTTATGGTTTCGAAATATACAAAGTAGTATTTTACAACTATCTCTATTTTGTGATTTAGAGATGAGCTTTATGGGTTGGTGTTTCTCAGATTTTTTATTAATAATTCAGACGCTTTTAAGGAAAATTCTAATTAATATTCTTGTAAAAGCTGAAAGAATGTGCAAACTTTGGCACATTTAGCAGCTTTTATATGACTAACACTACGCTATTTACATATATCCATATTATCTACAAAGGGTTATTCTCTCAATCTTATTGATTTTAGCTTTTTTCTAATATTTCTTAAAGCAAAGTGTCTGATTTTATATAAAAATAAAACCGGAAAATTAAAAGGAAATCCCAAGATTTTATTCTTTAATATCCCGAAATATATGGAGAACTAACTTACATAAATTCCACTCATATATAACCAATTCGTATGTACTCGTACGTTATATCACGGGTTAACCAATAAAACGCCGATATTCTTGTAATTAATGTATTTATATATATATATATATATATATATGTATATTGTACTGCTTTCTACCAAATATGAAGTAAAAACTAAACTACGTAATTCTAATCAAGTTCATAACGAAAAGTAGGGTTGACCTACTTTTTAAAATAAAAAATAATACGTTGGCTCAATATTACAAGGTCTATGTTACAATTTTAGTACTTATATAGTTATGAATGCTACAAGGTTCTATGTGTCATTATCTACAGTTTTGCAAAAACAAACCACTAGATAGCAGCACTATACCCACAAAATATTCAATTTTACATAGTTCTATGTCGTTTTTTTTAAAATCACAAAATAACGAAGTTCTATGTAAGACATAGAACCATTCAATTTTGGTTTTTATATTTTTTTAGGATAGCAAGGTTCTATGTTAAACAGAGGACCTTGCTTAGAGTTTTATGCTTATAGTTTTATTTACAACTAGCGGCTAACCCTCGCTTCGAAAAGCACAAACAGGTATATGCCACGGGAACCGCTCATTTTTCCGGGAGAAAATGTAACTTGTTGTTAGACCGGCTATATAAGGTATCAGCATGCCAAATTTTACTAAATTAGGTGCATAAGTTGTTGTGTACTAAGTTGTATAAGTTACTATAGTTTTTTTAACTATCCCACGGGAACTCCTTAATTTTCCTGAATGAAAAGTGTCTTAGATGTTGACCGGGGATATAAGGTACGACCATGCAAAATTTCACTTAAATTGATCCAATAGTTTCGGAGATTAGCTCGTACAGGCAGAGAAACAAAAAAAATCAAAAATATCTGGATTTGTTCTATTTGTCTTCTTACATCACCCTGACTCGGTTTTTAGCATTTTTGTTCTATGTACAGACATTCGATCTCTACAGTTTTATTATAGTATATATTTGAAGTGAGCTTTAGATGTTCACACACAGCAGAACTATGTATCGATGGATGCCTACAGTGGACAAGGAGTTCTATGAGGCAATATTCAAAGTGTAAACCATTTTGTATGATAATAAATTTCACATATGTACAAGTAATGTTTTTTAAAGGTACTGAGACATGATAACATAATATTATAATAGTTCAGATGACTCAAGAAAATGAATACTTAACTTGGACATAAACTAATATCTTTTACTTATTTCAATGAAACAAAGTCCTAAGTTCTGGTTCATATTTTTTTGGTATCACAAAGTTCTATGTTATTTTAATTTCGATAATATTGCTTAATATCCAAGTCAATATCCAATTGTTAGTTCCTAGAAAGCATCACGTAGCCCTTAATTATGCTAATAAACTGTCACTTAGGGATTAGGACTAATAAGTATACATTTTTCAAAAGTCAAAAACTTTAAAGTCAAATTACCAAACTTCATTAAAATTAACATAGAACCTTGTAATAGTGAGCAAAATACATTTTATAATTACAGAGTATAAATTTGGTACATAAATTAATAACCTTGACATATATAGCGTAAGTGTTTGATAATTACATTTTTATTTGTTACAGAGGCTCGAGCTCAAATATCGGGTCCCACAGAGAAGTATCTAAAGCCAGGCTCAACTCTGCGCTTGCAATGCTCCGTAGTTCAAACTACAGAAGCCCCAGCTTTTGTATTTTGGTTTGTACCTTTCGAATCATTTTATATTTATTTATATCTATAGTAGTATTATAAAATTGAAGAGCTTGTTTGTTTGTACGCAATTATCTCTGGTAGTGATTCGATTTAAAAAGTTCTTTTTGTATCTTATACCTTACTTATTAAGGAAGGTTGAACCAATAAACATAAAAAACAAGTTATTGCAAATAAATATAAAAATAAATATTTACACTACACTAGTGAACCCGTAGGTAAAAACTAGTTTTCGGTATTTGTAAAAATAATATACAATTTACTAGTTCAGTCCCAACTCCATCCTTGTTTTTTTATTATTTTCTGCACAAAGTTTTTGATTATAATTTCTTATATTGAAAAAGCAAGTTTTTGGACGAAAATTTACATAGTATACACACATAAATTTTCTCCACTTAATTTATAGAGTTTATGAAAACCCATATCACATTACCTTTTGTAGCTATGATGAAAACAAAGTAAATAAACAAACATATATTTTCGAATTTATAATGTTACGAGTAAGCCTTATGGGATTTCCCATGGGCAACATTAACAGAAGCTTAAACATCAATTTCCGTATTTCTAACTTTGAAAAGTACGAACTTCCATAGGTACATTTTTCTCCCATTAAATGTTTAGGAATAAATTTTCAAAAGTAATAAAATACTCATTTTTGGAAGAAGTTCGTCATTTTTTAAGCGTTAGAAACTTGAATGAATACAAATCCCATCACACACAATGGTCCTAAGCCTCTCTAAACTATGTATAATTGAATTTGAATTTGAACTATTTATATACAAGAAGATAAATGATCCCGATTAATCTATGGTGTCAAGTGTGAAAGATGTTACGAAAATATCCACTTCCTCGCTTTTCCATCTGCTTCTTTGTGTGACTAAAGTAAATTATAAGAACTATGGTAGTCTGACCCCCCTCGCATTGATGGAGGGTCGTGCTCTGCAACGGGGTGATAAAAAGGGCCTATTTATCATTATATTTACGAGTCATTTGGCTCAGTTTGTAGTGACCCTACATGCTATGCAAGGGGTCGCGGGTTCCAGTCCCGCTCGGGGCACTCATTTGTGTAATGAGCACGAATGTTTGTACTCCAGTCACGGATATTTATATTTATAATATGTATATATTTAAGGTTATATATGTGTAATAGTCAACTATCCAGTACCCATAACACAAGCTTCGTATCTTACCATGGAACTAGATAGTGATTTGTTTTTATGTCAGCATATTTATTTATTTTAATTTTTTGTAGTAAATATGTAGTATAGGCTAAATAAAGCTTTACGCGTTATAATAACTTTTAAATCTCCTCTCTCAAACATTTTCTAAAACAAATTTTTACTTGAACTTAATTTTATTAGCGTTCGCTGTTTCTTTTGTAATATAAGAACGTTTTAGAACATACCCTCTGTAAAATTATAGTCAAGTTAATAAAGCCAAAGAATATTGCTCCACGATCTCAGTTTTTTGGCCCGTATTACTTAATTTTCATTAAGATATTATACTTTTATTATTCTACGATATTGTAATATAATATTATGTATAATTTATGTTACCGAGACTTAGAAGATATGAAAATTATATTAAATCTATTTATGATAACGGCAGTGGTAGCCCAGTGGTAACACGCTCGCTTGGGAAACCGAGTGAAGAGGGTTCAAATCCCGGGCAACTCTGATATTTTCATGTGTGAATCATTTTTTACATGATTACCACTTTTCTTACATTGAAGAAAACATCCCGAGGAAACCTGCATGTCGGAGAAAACCTAACAAGTTTTCAAAAGACGTGTGAAGTCCGGCCCGCTCTTGTCCAGCGTGATAGACTAAGTCCTGATCCCCTTCATGTTGAAGGGAGGGTCATGGCCAACAGTGGGACGTTAAAAAAGGTTTGATTCGAAATTTGTAATAACAGGAAATACGGAGAATTATCTTGTTTATAATTTTTTTTAAATATTATTCTATAATAAGTGATAACTACTGCCTACGGCTTGGTCTGCGTTTAAACTATTTATTTGAATCATACACAAGCAAATAAAAAATCTTCTTTTGTGTGGCAGCGATTAGAATTAATTGAAAATTATCTTCATTTAGTATATAAACATTTCAATGAAATCTGAACAGCGGTTTTGTAAGTTGTTATTATAAGAATACACCACATATTGTACAATATAAATAATGCTTTTTCATAATATATTCTATTTTTTTTTGGAAAATCTTATTGAAATAAACATTATTATCGATACAGAGGCCGAACCTATAGCTTTTTAGAATTTTTGTCAGTCTGACTGTCTGTCTGTGTGTCTGTTACCGCATCACAGAAAAACCACAAAAACCACTGGAGAGATTTTGATGAAATTTGGTATGGTGATAGGTGATACTTTTTATATACTAATATGTAAAACCTAAAAATTTGGTTTTTGGTCATCTAAACGCGGGTGGAGCCGCGGGCAATGCTAGATATAAATAAATAAAATAATACGTATATCAGAAGTCGCGGGTTCTTCTAGTATCTATATATAGCGAGAATACGCTACCAGTATGATAATATTTGTTTTATTACATTGGAAAAAGTCGTCCTTTCTGAGAATTTTCAGACGCGAATGCGAATAGTATCTAGATATTTGGGTCAGTATTATTCTGTTATCCCTACAATAAGTGTATATAAGACTAATAAATAAGAAGAAAAATATTTTTTTATTTAAAAAGATATAAAAAAGAAAAGGTCTGGACGAGCCAATTTAAATAGCTCATTTATACTCGCCATTTAACAAAAGTGTAGTTTTACCGCTTAATCCATATGTATTAAGGTTTCAGACGCTACGTGAAACGACTCGAAATAATTTCATTTACTAATAGACTTACGAATGTTAAGTTGTGGGTTTTACAATTTAAATTTATATCTCATTGTAGAAAGTACAGTAAATTCTTTTAAACAAGTTTTTAACTTATTCCGAAGTAAGTTCGTGTATGTGTGTATGTTTGTCAATCCTTCGCACTGAATCGGCTGAATGGATTTAGATAAAATTTAGTACACAGATAGGCTATGAGCTGGAGTAGCACATAGGCTATTACTATTAACTAAATTTGCCAAAAGGTAATGCTGCCTGCCAGTGGCGAAAGGTGAAATTTTAGCAGAGGTTAAGTTCTAAAAATATGCATTTTTTATATACATACGTATTAATGCAGAAAGAACTTAAGCTATTATTTATATAATATATTTAAAAAAATGTATGTAAAATTATAGGAAAATACATTTTAGGTAAGACGTCTTGTATGGACCCTTCGCCACTGGCTGCATATATAAGTATAAATACAAAATAAAGAATCGCTGAGTGAAGCGAGAGTAAGTCGCTAAAGTAATACTATAATATTAGATTATTCGTACTGTTTCTCCTGTATGTTTTAGGACTTTTACAAAAAATCCTGCACACTCATAAAATATAGTAATAAAAAGTCAATTAACTTTTGGCTTATAGTGTTAAAAAATAACTTACAAGCAATCACAAAATTCGCTTTAGTCAAAGCAATTTTCGCCTCATTTCCAGTTTATTGATGTTCCGCTTCATACCGACATGTGACAGTGCCAAGTCGACGTTAACGCGTGCCAAAATCCTAGTACTTGGCAGAAATTACGTACTTCATTCAAGACGCGCAAATGTAATGAAAGGAAAGAAAATCAATATATATATATATATATATATATATATATATTTACTGAAAGGTATAATTTTAGTAAAGAGCCTAAGTTGTCTCGTAAGGTCTAACAGAATATCGACGTTAAGTAGTCTCTATACAATTACTTTCGTTTTATGGACAGAAACGCCATAGATCCAACTATCCATCTTCCATCTCCTTTACCTTTCTCTATTCTTTATATACTACTAGCGACTCACCCTCGCTTCGCTCGGCTTCGTCCCTAGGTTGATTCCCCATACAAACTTTCATTCCCATTTTCACCCCTTTGATATCCGGGATAAAAGGTATCCTATGTCCTTTCCACGATCACAAACTATCTTTATACCAAATTTCATCTAAATCGGTTCAGTAGATTCAGAGATTACCCCCTACAACGTCACAAACTCAAAAACTCACAATTCACAAACTTTACCTCTTTACTATATAAGTATAACATAAAAAATGTAATTAAATTAAAAAAATATTTTATAAAATATGAAAAACACCTTGATTAAAATTTATCTATACAAATAAATAAAAATAATTTCCGTTTGTAATGTCGATATAAAAGCTTTTTACTAAATGTAAACTTTTTTCACAATAACATTAATTTTCTCGTTAATCTTTCCCTCCTCATATAGTTAGCAATCTTCACTTAATTGAGTGCTGATAGATAGATAACAGCTATTGTACTCGTTGGTGAAGATACAAAAATGAAGCAAGATGTAGTTTAAAGTCGAATATTGGAAATTAATTTACTCCATCTTCCGCTTGTTTCTATAGGATTAAAACATAGAACAATAAACACTCTACTTTTGTATTATTTAAACATATGAAGATTTTTCAAGAAATTTCGATGATATTCGCTAATACCAAAATACCATTGCTACAGTACCAAATCATCTATTTTTTATTCTCAATTATATCGTTAGCTTTTCTACTTTGAACGATGGCCACCTTAATAAACTTGAGTGAACAATAGCTTGAAATCCAGTTTTTTTTTTAAATTGACTAAAGACGACCACAAATCTAGGTTTCGAGCGAAACTCAAACTCAAATGAAACCCAATCCTGTTGCCGGAATTTACACATTCTCTATATTTTTTACTATGTATTGTTTAATATTAAATAGGCGCCTTATCTAAAGAGGTGTAAAAATCTTTGAGTGCTCTGATGAGATGATTATCTCCAAAGAATTTAATGCTTAGAATGCCTGTACATAAAAGCAGATTTAACGAGCACTTACTCTCCGTAAATAGGACTAAATTCTAAAATAGTTTGTTAGTTCATATTAAATGCTCAAAATATTTGAACAGCTTCCAAAACTTAGTTAAAAAGTATTATCAGGATTACCAGCGTATTCCTAATTAAGATGATAATGAAATTTTATACACCACTAGGTTTTGTTCGCAAAGATACTTTAATCCAAGATATGAATATAAGACATAACCATTCCTAACACTCAAGCCCGTTAAGTTGTTACAAAAAGTAACAAACATACTTACAACTTCTCGCATTTGTAACATGAGTATAATATACTCGTAATTATAATTCAGTCACTTTAATGTCCCAATGTTAGGCACAGACTTTCCTTTAATGTAATGGTTATAAAGACATCCTCAATTCTGATGTCAAATGCGGGATAGACTTCGAAATTTAAAGTAAGATATTCTGAGATGTGCAGGTTTCCTCAGGATGCTTTCCTTCATCATGCTGGATATGACGTGTAAATATCAAAGACGCAACTCCTGGACTCGGAAACCGTTTTACTCTATTTTCCAAGTTTGCGCGTTACGATTTGTCTGATAGGCAAAAGTTTACATTTTATTTTTATCCTTCCAACCGATTTTGGTGGCCAATTTCATTAAGACTAGCCTGCCTGCGCAGGAGATATTAGAATGTAACACAAGTGTACGCGCAGACACAACGAACATTCTGTATGCCTTTTCAACCGACTTCCTCACAAAGGAGGAGTTCCGATTTGCTTTATATGGGCTAGCACCGATTTCGGAAATATTTGATTAGGTATGTATTTAATAGGTAGGCTTTAATTACTTAGCCAAAGCACACCGACTTCGAAAATATTTGATTAGGTATGTATAGTAAATGAAAACTACCAACCAGGTATTTTTTACTTTTTAGTGCTCTTGTTTGAAGTCGGTTTTTATTTTTTTGTTAAAAAGTTTTTAATCAATGTATTTATTTATAAGTGCAATAAAGAATAGTATACTAAAATTAACTCTGAATGAGATTTTTCATTCTCAAAGTCCGATGGGACGATACTTCAACACGACCGGTGAGAGTTTAAGTGTAGAACCGACGGTTTTACGTGCTCTATGAAGTAACTCCAACTTCCCAACACCAGAATGTTACTGAGAATTCCTTAACAGAAAAACTCAATAACTAAACTTGGGGGGTTTGAACCCAGGACCTTCGTATCTGTGGCCGTTCATGCTATTCACCAGACCACCAAGGCAGTTTTATCGGATACGCTTCGTTTGGCAATATAAAATATAACGTAATTACCTTTAAGTTCTAAAAGAATATGTTGACTGGCATTATGTAATAAACGTGGCAAGTACGTGCACGAAATATATGCTTAGCTTCTCATTCATAGAAGACTCATACGTTTCAATTTAAATCTATTGAGGTTGTTTAAGTATATTTTGGAGTATGAGAAATAAAATTTTAAAGGAATATTAAATGAAGATAAAATCTGATTAGCTACTACCATTTAATTTATTCAGTTCCTGTACATAAGTTGATATTATTTTATACTTAGACAAAAATTATACATTTTTTAAATTTGTCTAAGAGTATAAATGTGCTTAATAATTTAGAATTCGATTGATAAACAAATATGTTCGATATTGTTTGGGTAACTGAGAAGCAATATCATCCTGGTCTTTGGTCTATTTTCCTGGATGATATTTAATACAGAGATAGACTGTAGTCTGGAATAGCACATAGGTTACTTTTTATCCTGGAAAAATGTACAGTTCCCGTGGGATAGTTTTATTTTTATTTTTCACTAGGGAAGAACCCGATCGAATCAGGGGTGAGTCGCTAGTATATTATAGGTACAGATATAGCCTTTTCAGGACTACAATGCTTAGAAAATAATATAGTCTGAGAGCCGGCTGATATAAAGACCTATAGTCGTATATAGACAATTTTTGGTATTCAAGTAGTATTACCATAAGATCTAAGCGTAAACACCTTTAAACTTCTTTTTTCCAAGATAATATGTATTATATGATGACTTAACAAAAATTAAAAAGAAAATATCTGCAGTTCAACATATCTATTGTGGCAGATGAAAGTAGCTGGTCGACGCAAAACACTTTTATTTTAACCATCCAAAACATAATTCTGGTATAAATACTACTCAGTATAAGAATAATATAAAACTTAATATAACCCAAAGTTTTTCTTCCTTCCAACCCTACGCGTTCTCTTATAAAGCCAGGTTCATGGGAAGCTCAGACGCAGGTCAGCTCAAGCCATAAGGATAACTAGTTATAAATTTAAAAGATACTAACATCATGTATATATTGCAGTAGTATTACACTGTATATTTATCAGGTATATGAGTGTTCTCATTAAACACAAGTACTTCTGATATCATATCGACATCTGATGAGTCTTAAAAATCGTCAACTCCAGCAATAACTGGGTCATCTTTCTACGGTATTATAATTAATAAAAATATTTTTATAGGTCAAGTTTTGTAGTAGAAAAACTTTTTTTATACAATTTTATAGTCTACTTGAAATCTCGCAATGTTTTTGGGTCAACTAGCTTATCTCGTACACTGATTAAGCTAACTTTTTGCTTATGTCCCTAAGTCATCAATTAACCATCATGCATTATTCAAGTCTCGTCGTCTCCTAAGATAATTTATAACTTAATATAAAAGCTGTATAGTGTTCACTATTTACTATACCTCTTAGGACCGGACAAATTGTTATCTAAGATAATAGTATCATGTATACGTAGGTGTACTGGCTAGTGTAAACGTAAATAAATATTTTCATTGCCAAAACAAACATTCCCCACGTGAGAGTTCAAGCATTCGACCTTTGAAGCAAAACCGAGTGTTAGCCAGATCAATATATATCTTAAGTGATATACTATTATATTATACAATACTAACTTAATATGACACAAATGATATTCAGAAAGTTATTGTATCACGAAATGAATCATTGACTAACACACTCTCGCTTATAAACATTGGTTTACACGAAAGTATACTCATATTATACTCGTTATAATATTATATAATATACGTGCATTATAATATTATATAATATACGTTCTAATATTATATATAACGACAGTGGTAGTCCAGTGGTAACGTGCTCACTTGGGGAACCGAATGAAGCGGGTTCAAATCTTGGGACTCTCACCTCTGATATTTTCATTTGTGAATTATTTCTAACAAGACTACCACTTGCCTTACGGTGTCTTAGAGAACCTAGCAAGTTTTCGAAAAACATGTGAAGTCCAGCGTGGTGGTATACATTTTTGATAATTTATTTCATTTGATAAAACTATAAAAGTAACTGGTATAGTTTTACAGAAGCAGATAATGCACAGCCTGAACTGCTCAATCTAGTGCTCATTTTTTTCCGTAAATTGTTTTTAAATTAGCATGGACACTCAGTAAGATTTTTGAAAGTAGATTAAATGGTTTAAAAATAAGGGATGACAGTTTTTATGGAAATGTGTCATTTTCGAAGTAAGAAATATGATAATTGATTTTTAAGCTTCAATTTATATTGCCGATGAAATATTCTGATGAGATATTCTCATAAAAAACTGAGTGTTTCAAATGTGTCATTTTTCATCATTATTACATTTAAAACGGAAGCCAGAACAATAAATCCAAATTCTCTTGAGAATATATTTAATTTTTTTAATTATCATTCTTATTTTTAGGTATCACAACAGTAGAATGATAAACTACGATCTGGAAAGAGGGATCAACGTCACGACGGATCCTGAACAAAGACTTTCGGACCTTCTGATACCAGCGGCAAGTGTCTCACATGCGGGAAACTACACCTGCGTACCAAATAACGCGATCCCAGCTAGCATATACGTTCATATATTTAATGGTAAGTACATATAAAGTAAAACACATAAAAAATTATCCTCCTCAGGGGAAACGGATGAGAAATAATTAAATTCACAAATAGGCGGCGTACCTGTATTTTTACATAGACCTGGTACTCTAAATATACCCTTCATTCTTCTACTTTCAACGCCATTGCAATATACTAATTTGTAATAACTACTTGATATTTTGAACTAAAAAGTCATCTATGTGAAAAAACGTAATATATAATATATAATGATTTATCGTTTTATGGATGATTCACGTAGATACAGCAAAAATCAGCAAAGATGAGCTAAAGAGAAACAAACACACTGTTTCCATTTTACATATAGATTTGATATCAAAGTATTATTTGGTCCACACGCAATTATTTAAGCAAGATATGGTACATTCAAAGCTAATAGTCTGGATCGAGGCCAAGTCCCCCATGTTCTAACAAACGAGGCTATACGTAACGCTGCATACCTACTAAATTATACAAGTGCATTGCGTCAGTACGAAAATAAAATATTATGATATAGTCTAAAGGAGTTATCCTGTTACGCTATTCTAGTTCCACTACTTTGCTTATTTATATATGAACTCTGGTTGATTTGTTTAACAACATAAAATTGGTACTAAATGGACTGTTAAGAATTTAACAAAATATAAAATTAAATAATTTGGTATTATAAATTATTATGATATTATAATAGTTTTAACCAAAGAAGGTCACTTAATAATTTTCCTATTAATAGCAATTGCTTGCTGTTGCGGCATTTTATGAGTTTTTTTTTATTTCAAGGCAATCATTTACTTCGCTTCATAAAACTGTTAATGGGAAGACCTTAACCAGTTCAAAAGAGAAACTTAGCTGTTTCATTTGTAGATAATTAAGAAAATCAAACACCATAAATATGCCTTAACTTAATTTAAAAAAAATAATAATTGTAAAACTTTACAAAATTGCTAGAATATTTTTGAGATTCAGAGGTAAAGAAAAATTAAGCAAATGGGCAATGACATCATTATAAATGAAAAAGAGCAAAGAAGAAAACGAACAACGGAAATTTCATTTGTATTCAAAATATTTTTTGTGCCGATATTTTTGCAATACATGGATTCAATAACGACATTGTTGTTCTTTGCTGAGTTTTATAATTCCGGTGGGGAAAATGTAATCTTAATTTCTCTCATGGCTTTACTTATGTAATTCGTTTCGGATGAATATTTTTTATATATTATTATGATATCATTGAATTTTTAATAGTGTACTCAGACTGATGATTAATGTGCAAGTATGTTTATTAATTTAACCATTGCTCCTGCAGTACTGGATATGATTTTGATTTTTGGGTCCCGATAGGTTCAATGCTTTATAGCATTCATGGTCATATGAGAGACTAAGGTTTTAAGAAATTTCAGGAGTCATAAATCTAGTCCCTGGATTTAGTATGCACTAATAAGTCTGATTAATTCAAATCATTAAAGGAACACTTATATAAATCAAGGGAAATGGTGTTTTCTTTAATACCTAATTTATTGTGGGTAAGACAGATAACCTCGTGACCAGCTTCCGACTTGCACTGCGTTTTGGGTCGTGATTCTTAACACCAAAGTTTATTTAAATCAAACCGAGTGATGATACGAGTTTATTAACAATTACGAACAATCTCGCCCGATAATTAAACCCAAATTATTTCTTAATTTTTATATCTATGTAGGTAATTTCGAAAATTATTGTCATGTTTTTATGATATACTTTTGTAAAAGTTTTGGAGAAAGAACTATGAGTGAGTAGGAAACACATCAAATATTTTTTTCTAAAATTACTTTAAAATTTAACTCGATTACATTTAATTACTTTTATTAATAGCCGGAAATCAAAACAAGCTTTTCTTTTAAAAAGTTAGGAAATATTTATTTCTCTCTATGATTTTTCGTGAAAAAAATTATTTTCTTTCGAACCCCGTCATTGTTATAAATAGCAATGGTTAGGGAAAATTAAACTCGACTGAACTTTTGATATTAACGCTAGAAAATTAGACGTAACGTGTATGGACGGCCTTATGATTAAATCACGTGTATAAATTATGGAACAGAAAAAAATAATGTGGTATAATATTAATATAGTTGAAATGAAATATCCTCTAGAGTATCTAAGTAGCATTGCCTACTTTGTATGTGGGCGGAGGTTTGATTTGCGTAAAGGCTAAATTTGCTATATAGAGATATTATGCATCGTCTATCATAGAATGGCCAGAAAAATGCGTGTTTAAGATTCACTATCCCGTACAAGAGTTACGTGAAGAAATACTTTGAATATTAATATTTTATTAATTCTGACGGAATTTCAATCACTTGTTTTTAAATAACCTACAAATTGTAATTGGAAAATAACCGTACTCTCTGTTTTAACTCTTATATATAAGATCTATTATGACCCACTTTTTACTGAAGAATGGTATTAGCTGACTTGCAGTTCTTAAAGTTTTATATATATATCCTGTCTTAATATATTTGATTGTTTGGTTGATATAAATATTTTTATAGGGCTTAAATCCATGACATCCATCTCATAATATAATATAAGCACTAAGCATCTAGGAACCACTGTTTTCTTTAATATTTTAGATTTTTACATCATAGCTTAATCGAACCCACAACTTACAACCTTGTATGTAGTGTCAGTCCTACCTATGATGGTATTATATAAAAGTATTATGTCAAAACAGAAAAATTGTATAAGCATTAAACATATAGAAGCCTCTGTTTTCTTTGATATTTCAGATTTTTACATCATATGATAATCGAACCCACAACTTACCACCTGGTCAGTCAACTTAGCACTTTTTATGACAATATTATATAAAAGTAATAAGTCAAAACAAAAAAAAATGATAATCAGACAAAGTCGAAGTTACATCGGAGTCTATTCGTCATTATTGATGTCATTTCTCTCGCACCCCTTGTTTTAAGGTTCATCCCCAACACGGATATGAAAGTAATTGGATCGGATATACCCTATTGAGGAAAATCAAATCCTTTTCCTGGACCTTCATCATGTTTTATATAATCGTACATGTTTGTTAAGAACTGTAGTTTAACCGTAAAATAATGTTTGAAAATAATTTCAATAGATCTGGAGATTATTCGCTCAGGTCTTTAGACTGTATTGTATTTTAGCCCTTTTTTTACGTCTTACGTCCCACTACTTGGCACGGACCTCCCTTTAATGCGAGGGGATCAGGCCATAGTATATCCTCAAATATTTGCTATTATATTGTATATCTACATGGAATCAGTTAATATTGTATTGATATATCAGGATTGTTATATTATCTTCATGCAAATCTGTATTATTTTCATTTCTCATGAATTATACTCTATTTTATCATACTAATTTGTAACAGTGAAAGTTTGTGAGGTTGGACGTATGGGTGGATGTTTGTTACTCTTTTACGCCAAAACTACTGAACGGATATTAATGAAACTTTATAATAATGTAGCATATATATTAGACTAATATGCGCTGTAGTTTTTAAAGTCAGTAGTGTCCGGCAATACAGCCGAGCGCGAAGCCCAGAAACACACAGAGGGTAGCCCACTTCGGTGGGCGGTGTACCATGTGGTTTGCTCCTGGTACTTCTCTGATAGCAGAGTGGACTGTGGAGAACCACATGGTTTTTGTGGTCTGCTTCGGCAGACCTGCCTTTGGGGCGTCGTAGTTGAATGCGTAAGCGATCTTGCGACGCCCCATTAAGACGGGTGAGCTTTTGTCAGGTTTTAGTGGGTAGTACTGGCTTTTGTAGCCGGTGAGTCCCACATACCCGCCTGTTTGTTTACAGGTAGTATGCGTAAATTCATTTTAAAAAAAGGATCTTCTGAACAGATTTAGATAAAGTTTGGTAAGAAGATAGTTTGAGACCCTGGAAAGGACATTTTACATACATACATTACATATACTTTTAATCCCGGAAATCATCCCTTAAGGGGATGAAAGTTTGTATGGGGAATCAACTCATGGACGAACACGAGTGAAGGGAGGGAGGGAGGGGGAGGGGATTGTTAGTCTCATATAAATTTTAAGAGCATTCACTCCTATGATTTGAATAAATGCTTTAAAAGTTTTTTATCGATGTTTATCTTTTTAGTTAAATAACTATTGACTTTATTATAATTAAAGCACGTTGCCGTTATTGACACAATTCTAGCTACAGGTAGTGCGAGACCAGCATTTTATAACATATGCCGGAATTCTTTATGCGAGAACATACTCGTACTTCTTGAAAAGCTTAGATGTTCTTAGTTAGGAAGTTCCAAGTGTACACTATGAAGCAGGTTCTTATAACTTTTCAAAATTACAACATATCCCAAGCTTACCTTAAAGTACAAAAGCTCACAATAAAATTACAAGGTCTGTACAGAGATATAAAAACTTGTTACATTGCTTACGAATTTATTCAATCTAGACTTTTATTTTATTAGATGGAAAATGAATTAGCTGATTTGATGAAGAAATACACTACGTAACTTTAGAAGCTTTGGCTTAAACCATTTGTCTTTATAAAGTGTCTAGACTGAAGGAAAACACTCTTAGCACAATTTTAAAAAGGATACAATTTTATAACAAGATATTCTATGTAACTTTTGAGGTAAAAACCTTTTTTCTTATATAACTTAAGACCAGAGTGAATATTTTAATAGCAACTAGTTTTAGCGCACAACTTTGATCGCGTGTTACAATAACGTAAATTAAATTGTCTTTCTTTAATTTGTGTTCTTTATAAGTTACCGAACATTTTGTTAAAATCGATAAAACCCTACATCTCCTATACTGGACCCCATGGGATTTTCCCGGGTTAAAAAACAACCTTTTATTTGAATTCTATATCCACCAGTAAAAGTCTTCTTAAAATTGGAGTAACCCATCGGGAAATTAGTCTTATAATAAAACCCTAACATGAACATGTTACTAGTAGTACATAAACAATTGCACTATCGACCTCCTGACTCCCATTAGTTGTTTTTCGATGTTATTGAATTATTATAGTATGTATTATTATCTTAATAATTATAATGGGGTTAAAATGAGTAGATAAAAATCAAGTTTCAAGGTGTGAAATCTATTCCAATATTATAAAGAGGAAAAATTTGTTTTTTGTTTGTTTGTTCGATACAAACAATAAAAAAAAAATAGGCTCCGAAAGTACTGAACCGATTTAGATGAAATTTGGTAAGATAATTGTTTGAGACCCTGGAAAGGACAGGATAGTTTTAATCCGGGAAATCATCCTTTAAAGGGGTGAAAATGGAAGTGAAAGTTTGTATAGGGAAGAAACCTAGGAACGAAACCGAGCAAAGTGAGGGTGAGTCGCTAGTCATTTAGAATATTACAAGTAAAGTGAATAAAAAATGAGATAACGTAAATGATATGTTACTATCTCTAGGATCTTTTGGCATATTCGTGCGGACGAATAATAAATTATTCCAAAATATTTTTAACTTAATATAATATTCAAATTTACTTAAAAACAGTAAATACATATGTATATATTTCTATCAATTTCCAAAACCATCAGAAATCATAAAACTTTGTAATTCTACAGTAACTGTACAGAACACTCGCAGTAAATAAAACTTGCATATAATAACTTTTCTACAAACTATTCACATTTATATGATTTGTATAATTATATAAAAATATATTTTATTACTCTGAAAGGTTGTGAGCAAATGTAAAGACGTTTACTTATCTATGAAATAGGAAAAGACTAGTCTTTTAAGCCCAGTAAAGAAATAATCGCTGTAACTTGTAAAGAATTTATGATAGTCGCGGAGATATTTAAAAATGAAATATTTCTTTTTATCAGCGCTTTTGATGTGGTTTAAAAAATAACATACCTATAACAATACTAACGACTTACCCTCGCTTCTTTAAATAGCGGCCCTAAAAGTTTAACAGTATCTGTAGCTCGTCAGTCTATCTGTACTACATTTCTTCCAAATATTATGTCCGTTTCAAAGTTTAGGAGTAGCAAATATACATACACACGCACATGCATACGTACTAATTAAATATAATAGTAATTTGATGTTATTTTATTAAAAAAAAGAAAGTAGGCTTATTTGTTTTTTTGTATAAAGACAAGTAGTGAAATAAAAAAAAAATACTCCAATTAATTGTACCATCTGTAGTAGCGGAAAAGAATTTTCTAAATTTCTCAGTAATGTGAACTTTATAAAACTGGTAAATTTATTATATTTAGCTTTTGCGTGGATATAATATTTTTTTGATCCGAAATGACTTTGCATATTACTATTGTACATTACATTATATAATCCATAGTAGTTCCACAGCTTTTATAGCGTAAAGCACTCCCACTGATGAAGGTGTCTTTATAGAAGACTACCGACCTCCTCCATCTTTACTTATTTGCTTTTTAAATTTAACACTTCCTGAAAAATACTGAATTATTATCCTAAAATTAGCACGAAGAGCGATAAAATAAAGTTCCAAATACAGACAGGACTGTAAAATAACTAGTGAAGAAGGTCCAAAAATCCCAAAATTTTGCAAAAAAATTTTAGTACACAAGAAAAAAGGTCACTTATTATGAAAGGAATGATTTTTTTTTAATCTTACTCCCTCATAATATTAGATTAGGGATGAAAATTTGTACAAAAGCTTATTCGGAGAACTTTACAAACTAGACCATCTTAAAAACGCCTATGCTCTACCTAAGCTTTTCGTTAGGAAACCTAGGACGAGTTAGGTATACAATTAAATACCAACTTAGGGTGGTATGCCACCGGCCCAATTCCTGTATCCAATATTACGCCCAAGATTAAAGCATCTTTGATGTCTATCTTAATCTATCCCATACCACTGTTCCGACATTTTTCCCCTGATTAAATGAAATTATGTTATTAATTGCCTTGCGTTTTGATAACAGTAGGGTTTTTAGGGTTTTGCAACCAAAGGCGAAAATGAAACCCATATAATATATATACTAATGTACATCTGTCCCTATCGTGTAATGCTGATATTTGGTACGTAATTGTCTCATGTGAATTACTGAGTTTTGAAGTCAAATATATATATATTAAAAACATGTTTCTATATGGATATAATATGATATGTCACCAAAGAGTGAGAAAATTAAGTCCACACAAGCCTAGGGATAGAGATTTCTTTTGTTGCCCATAGCCGAGTTAAATGTTTCTAAAGTTATAAAAAAATAATACTTATACATCCTGCTGAGTTTCTTTCGCCTGTTCTTCTCTGGACTGGGGTTTTTTCTCTCCTAACTTGTGGTAGACTCCTGACATGCAGGAAAAAATATAATTTAATAAGTATATACCTACTTAATAAAATATTTTGAATTGAATTGAACAAAGAATTTTTACCAGTAGGACACCACCCTAACAGTAGTCATATTAGCCATGTTGTTAAAGCTTAGGATTATCACAATATATGTCGGGATTAATTTTAGTTAGGAACATAATCTACAATTACATTACATTTTGATATTAGATTATAATATAAATAATGGGATTGGCTAAAACGACATAATGGTACCGACGGCAAAAAACCAACGTTATAAAAATATAAAGCGAAATATTTTTTTAGCTTTCTATTTGTTTTTTTTTTTAGATTTTAAGTAATGGTGTAAAAAAGGATGAGTAAAGGCAAGTAGAGCAAAGTTTAAATAGCTTTTGAAGTAGTTAAAATCTTGAGATTTCACAAGAATAATGACTATGGAAGATAAATTGACTATACAGAAATCATACTGTTAGCAGACTTTTTAACCAACTATCCTAAAATGAGGGTATTATATGTCTAGGGTATTTAAATAGTAAATAATCATTGCTAAAGTATATAAAATATAATACTTTTATGCTACTATTGTAGCTTAAAGTACCGTATTTAGCAAATTATTTTATTGAATTTTATAGTATGATTAATTATAATATTGTTTTTATTAACGTAGCTTTCGAGCACAACTATTTTCCACATTTTTTAAAAATTAGAAATCATAAAAATAGAAAACATAAATTAGAAAAAATATAAATAAATTATAGAAATTATTAATTATATAATTTAAATCTTATATAAATAAAAATGAATGTTGGTAAGAGCATAACTCAAGAATGGCTGGACCAATGCGGCTAATTTTTTTTCGTATATTCCTTACGGTCCACGGAAGGTTTTAAAAAAGAGAAAAAATGAAAAATTAACGGAAAAAAAATAAATTTTATTTGGCTAACGCTGGCTAATAACTATTTATTATCTATTTAAAACGTACCCAGCGACGAACCCGAGCGAAGCGAGGGTGAGCTGCTTATTAAATTTATATCATATGAACAAAAAAGCTTTTAAAATGCACTGTAAGCCACATCTAACTTAAAATACATATATCTTTCTCAGGGTTCCGTTTGCCATCCCTAAGTATTTAATTTGTTAGTCAATTCCTCCACTTTAGTGACGTCAAGGAACGCTAGAAGGTTTAGGTATTTTTTTTTACTTAATAGTGTTCTTTTTGTATTTTAAAATAATATTTAAGAATAAAATAGCACATAATATAAATATTTTGACATAAATAAACTTCATTACAGCTTGCTTTAATTTGCGTCATGAGGTGATATGCGACCTCCACCCCATGTATACGATCTCCGTAGTGTTGTTAAAACCAAACGTGTCAACTGTCATACTTTGTTATTTATTAATATTAATTTAGTCATTAGATTTGTCTAGTGGAATTCTTTCAGTTAAATAAAACCAATATTCCTCTTGGCTTCTCGTTTATTATGCCACAATTTATTTAACTGAAAATGCCTGATGAAAAACTAGGCATGCCTTCGCTGTCGAGATATCTGCGACCCGATAAGTTTTACATCGAGCCTGATGTCGCGGACGCCGATGAAAAATGGGTACACTGGAAATCGACATTTGAAAGTTTCTTAGCAGAAGAGATTACCGACGTGTACCAGACTCCCTTAAGCGTAAGCTGCTAGTTAATCACTTATCGGCATCGATTTACAAGCATATCAAAACATGCTCCACTTATAAAGATTTGATGAAAGTTCTAGAAGACATCTATGTCAAACCGAAAAATACTATTCTAGCTCGGCACATTCTCTTCAATCGCAAGCAACGAGCCGACGAAACGATCTCTGACTATATTGGAGCTCTCCGACTTTCCGCGAAAGATTGTAAATTCGAAGACGTCATAGCTCAAGAGCATGAAGACCAAGCAATTCGTAGTGCTCTCATATCCGGCTTACTATCACGAAGGATTTGCGAACGGTTACTAGAAAACTCAAAACTCACTCTCTCAGAAGCACTTAATCAAGCAGTAGCTCTGGAAACGGCAGAGAAGGATGCAGTTGCTATTGGTATCAGTTCTACGCAACTTACCGCCATATCGCAAGGTACTTCACGGGACAAGGAATCCGAAAATCTAGCGGCAGCTCCATCGTCACGAACTTTTCAAGCCGCCCCGACCACGCCACCTCCAGCTAAACCCTGCTTCTTTTGCGGCGGGAGTCTTCATCCAAGGTTCAGATGTCCAGCCAACAAAGCCACCTGCAAAAAGTGCTCAAAGAAAGGACACTTTGCAAGCGTCTGTAGATCGGGCAATATTAACTTGAACTCCACGACAGTTGAAGATCCTACGACCTCTAACAACAACTCTCCTTTAAGCCTTAGGAGTGCGACAATTCCAATCATGGTCAACGAATACAAGGCTGATGCACTCGTCGATACAGGAAGTTCAGTCAGCTTTATTAACGCTAGTGTTGCTCGCATAATGAAACTATGCAAAAAACCCTGCAAGCAGACAGTCAATCTCGCTTCTCTCAATCAAGTTTCCTTTGCCGAAGGCGTCTGCTTTGCTACCATTACGATAAATAAGCATACTTACAAACAAACGCCTCTTCTAGTTGTCGACAACCTCTGTGCTGACGTCATCGTCGGCCATGACTTGCTCAAACATCACTCGAGCATTCATTTTAATCTTGGTGGGCCTGGCGAACCTTTAGAGATATGCAACGTGTTACGAGCTTCGGTGCCGCCAGCCTCCGTATTTACAAACCTGTCGCCGAACATTCGACCGATCGCCGTGAGAAGCCGGCGCTACAGTAAGGAAGATGAGGACTTCATAAAAGAAGAAGTGTCTAAATTACTTGAAGACGGGGTCATTGAAACAAGTATTTCCCCCTGGAGAGCCCAAGTCCTCGTAGCGGAAGGAGGGGTTCATCGAAAACGACTTGTCATTGATTACTCCATGACCATAAACAAATTCACCGATCTGGATGCCTTCCTCTTGCCAAACATAGAATCAGTCGTGAACAAACTATCAAAATTCAAAGTGTTCAGTCAAATCGACTTAAAGAGCGCATACCATCAAATACCCATCTTAGAAAATGAAAAGATATATACTGCTTTCGAAGCATGCGGCAAATTGTACCAGCTTACACGCATTCCATTTGGCGTGACTAATGGCGTTGCGGCTTTTCAACGTACTCTGGACTTCATCATAACAGAAGAGAGACTAGAAGGAACGTTCGCCTACTTAGACGATGTAACCGTCTGCGGCAAAGATCAAAGGGATCATGACCACAATTTAAAACGCTTTATGGACGCCGCTAATAAATATCATTTAACTATAAACGAACGGAAGAGTGTTTTCAATAAGACTAAAATCAATTTGCTTGGATATACTGTTGAAAATAATACAATCAGTCCTGACCCGGAAAGACTAAAACCTCTTCTAGAGCTTCCCACTCCAACTAAAACTAGTGAACTAAAACGAGTCCTAGGGATGCTTGCTCATTACGCTAAATGGATTGCGCGTTTCTCAGAAAAAATAAAGCCACTTACATGCGTGACTACTTTCCCGTTGACACCTGAAGCGCTCAAGTGTTTTGAAGAACTCAAGCAAGATATCAAGGCAGCCGCTCTAGTAGCCATTAATGATAATGAAATGTTTACAGTCGAAACAGACGCTTAGGAATTCGCGTTAGGGGCTACTCTGACTCAACATGGAAGATCAGTTGCCTTTTCAACCGACTTCAAAAAGGAGGAGGTTCTCAATTCGACTGTATTTTTTTTTTTTTATGTTTGTTACCTCAGAACTTCGTCATTTATTAACCGATTTGGACAATTTTTTTTGTTTGAAAGGGTATACTTCCAGATTGGTCCCATTTAAATTTCAAAAAAAAAATACCACCCCTAAGGGTGGAAAAATAGCTAATAATGAATTTAACCTACTTCTAATTGTCATATTGACTTGAAACTTTGCAAGTGTTTCTATTTCCGTTGATAGTACAGAGGTTCGGTATTGTTGACCTGATCTGATGGTAAGGCCAGAAGGCGGATAGGTGGAACTCTTCAACGATAAATAGTAGATACTTCGAGTTTGGGCTTATTTTGTTTGGTTTGACAAGCCTAACACTTTAGAATTCTTACTTTGCTACTACTGTCTACACTAAAAAAGGAAAAATAAAAACTTTTTAACAAAAAAATAAAAACCGACTTCAAACAAAAGCACTAAAAAGTAAAAAATAACTGATTGGTAGTTTTCATTTACTATACATACCTAATCAAATATTTTCGAAGTCGGTGTGCTTTGCTTTGTATGGGCTGGCACCGATTTCGAAAATATTTGATTAGGTATGTATTTAATAGGTAGGCTTTAATTACTTAGCCAAAGCACACCGACTTCGAAAATATTTGATTAGGTATGTATAGTAAATGAAAACTACCAATCAGTTATTTTTTACTTTTTAGTGCTTTTGTTTGAAGTCGGTTTTTATTTTTTTGTTAAAAAGTTTTTATTCTCTCGGACATTAAATAACTCGGAATGCAAACAGTCCTCAATCGAAAAAGAGGCTTGTGCGATAGTAGAGAGCCTAAAGAAATGGAGACACTACCTGATCGGCAGACATTTTCTTCTTATAACTGACCAACAATCGGTGGCCTTCATGTTTAATCAAAATCATAACAGTAAAATAAAAAATGAGAAGATCCAACGGTGGCGATTAGAACTATCTTGCTTCAAATACGATATAGTTTATAGACCAGGCACTGAAAACGCTGCTGCGGACGCTCTATCTCGCGTATGCGCTTACATGAATATAAACAAGTTGAAAGAACTACATAACGCACTCTGCCACCCGGGAGTAACTAGAATGTATCACTGGGTAAGATCTAAAAACTTGCCTTACTCGGCTAATGATGTGAAGGAGATGACCGCCTTGTGCCCTACCTGCGCCGAAATAAAACCGAGGTTTCTAAAGGTCAAGGGTCAATTAATAAAAGCTACGTCGCCGTTTGAACGGATCAACATAGATTTTAAAGGACCACTACCATCTAAAACAGCCAACAAGTATATACTTACAATTATTGATGAGTACAGTCGGTTTCCTTTTGCTTACCCATGTAAGGATATGACCTCAGCCACCGTCATTACTTGCCTGAAAGATCTTTTTCTAACATTTGGCCAACCTCTCTACATTCATAGTGATAGAGGATCGTCATTCATGTCCGAAGAGTTCAAATCATTTCTACGACAGTCAAATATAGCCTGGTCCAGAACGACGCCCTATAACCCCCAGGGTAATGGCCAAGTGGAGCGACTAAACGGAACGCTCTGGCGAACTATTCAACTCAGCCTTCGGTCAAAGGGATTATCGGTGGAAAATTGGGAAGTGGTTCTGAAGGACGCATTGCATTGTGTCCACTCCCTCCTGTGTACGGCAACAAACGCTACTCCGCACGAAAAACTTTTCACATACCCGAGAAGATCCCCGAACGGAGATTCACTGCCATCTTGGCTCACGCCGGGACCGATCTTAGTTAAGAAGAACGTTCGTTCTTCAAACACGGACCCTCTTGTCGAGGAAGCCGAGCTCTTAGAGACCAATCCCTACTACTCTCTCATAAGACGGGATAATGGAGAAACCTCAACGGTATCAAACCGTCAATTAGCTCCTTTCCCCAGTATCACTGATAATAGCAGCGACGATAACTTTGAAATGGCCTCCGAAGATGGTAATCTCAGGTTTCCATCTGAAAATAACTCCACACGTCCACCTGAAAATATCGCTCCTTCGTCAACGCCTCGTGTAGGAGAGCCGTCGACGACTTCGCCAGTTCTTCGGACTGGACTCCCCAGGAGATCTAATAGGACGCGAAAATTACCCTCCTACCTAGCGGACTTTGTGATTGATGGGAGTGAGAGTGAAAACTGAACCGGGGGAGAATGAGGTGATATGCGACCTCCGCCCCATGTATACGATCTCCGTAGTGTTGTTAAAACCAAACGTGTCAACTGTCATACTTTGTTATTTATTAATATTAATTTAGTCATTAGATTTGTCTAGTGGAATTCTTTCAGTTAAATAAAACCAATATTCCTCTTGGTTTCTCGTTTATTATGCCACACGTCATTGATGTCAAATATAAATTTCGTTTGAAAATCATAAAATATTTTTATTTACAATATATTTTCCATTTACTATTTAAATTAAATATTATTTTCAATACCCGATAACTTACTTTTAGTTTTTTTCACCTCATTCATATATTCTAATAGAATTTACAATAAATAAACGATTAATTAAATAATAAATTAATGAATTATACAATAGTTGCAATGTAAAAGGAGGTTAGGTTAGTGTTTGAAATGTATGTATGTTTATATGTCCGATGCCATGTTCCGTCGTTATTACTAACCTAATTTCGATTCGTCTATTTATTAATGTTTATATTGCAACTATTGTATACAAATATTGAAAACTATTTTTCAATTGCGAAAATATTATTTTAAGCGTTTTTAGTAACGTATACATTTTTATGCATATACAAATGGGATTGGGTACATAAATATAACGTGAACATAAATAAGACGTATATATTGTATACCTACTAATATTCGAGTACCTCTTATTTACATTGAATGGATAAAAATATATACCTAATTACGAAACAACTTGATGATTACCTAATTTTGAAGCAAAGCTCGTAAATTTTCTTTTGCAAAGTATGATGTTGATATGAATTAGAAAACTTGTCAACGTATACATTTCGTTGCTCGTAAGTGTAGCCACCTTTTTTTTTTAACGTTGGGAAATGCATTTACGCACGAGGTGTGGGACTCACCGGCAAAGCCAGTACTACCCACTAAAACCCAACAAAGCCTTCCCCCGTGTTAATGGGGCGTCGCAGGATCGCTTACACATTCAACTACGACGCCCCGACGGCAGGTCTGCCGAAGCAGACCACAACAACCACGGGGTTACTCCAAGGTCCACTCTGCTATCAGAGAAGTACCAGGAGCAACCCGCATGGTACACCGCCCTCCGAAGAGGGCCACCTCCCACCGCCCACCGAAGTGAGCCACCTCCCTGTGCGTTTCTTGGCTTCGCGCCCGGCTGTATTGCCGGGCACTACTGAGCCCCCACCCACCACGACAAGGTGAACGCACGTTGGGGGGGAAGTGTAGCCACCTAATGGAACATGGAATATAGAGGTCATAAAATATTTATCTCTTTGAAGATTACTTTTATAAAAACTTAAAAAAAAACCTACTTTCAGGCACTAAAATGTAAAAAATAACTAAACGGGGGTTTTCATTTAAAATAGATATCTAATCAGATATTTTCAAAGTCCGTGCCAGCTGATCCGAAGCGAATCTAATATATTTCGATATGTATAAACACATCTCTAATTAATGTATATTTTAACTATAATTAGAGTTCGTACCTAATCATTTTTACCTATTAGATATTCATATCTTAAAATATTGTCGGTTTTTTTTTGAGTTTTTTTTTCTTATTTAGTGTAGACGTAATCAGCAGATAATTTGTAAGACGAAAGTTTTTTAATAACATATTCGATTAAACAATTCAATTATTAAATTATTAAAATAAATTAAAATTAAAAACCGCTTGACCGATTTCAATAAAATTAAAATGGGACCACCTGGGAAGTATACACTGCGAAACAAAAATCCAAATCGGTTCAGGCGTCTCTTATTTTTGGAAGTCGGTTAAAAATGTCTAATAGAATAAGTGTATGAAGTCAGTTGACATCGTCAGTAGTCAATGAAACTGCATTAAAATTGACTAAACAATCAATAATAATTAAGTATAATAACCTTTGGGATTTACCTACGAGGCCGCAAATAGACACAAAAATCTACGTTTTATTAAATTTACGTAAGTTCTATATCAGTATCGGGGTAGGTATTTAGGGTCAACAAAGAAATTAAAATATTCTTTAAATTAATTATACCTATTTACATCTAATGCATAAGATAGTAGTATCAAAACCCAAAAATCGGCAATTTCCGAATACAATAGACTTACATTTTTTTACCGTCCAGACTTGTCTAAATTTGTTACATCAAAGCCTCTGAAAAAAGCTCACAGAGACAGGGAGTGGGCTTTAGGAAAGTCCGTATCTGACGCCCAAGAAATATTACAAGAAAGAAAAAAAATAAGAACTATTTACAAGAAGAAATGAGATCCCATCAAAAATATAATATGTAAAAAATTGTAAGTCTCGCAACACATTTCTTCTACTGCAATAAGTTATGAGATATAATGTATAATCAAGTCGGTTAATTTATTCAGTACCTATCTATGGAAGCATCTATCCGACAACTTTGTCATAAATTTATTTGACAAAATTTTATAGTGACCGTATCAATATTAGATATATTTATTTCTTTAATTAATAGAATGGCTTGTCCATAAAATAAAATTAGATGTAGAATTTGAAAAATTAATAAAGGAAACAACATTGTTATGTCTAACTGTATAGTTTTATTCATATAGTATAAGTAGCAGTACCGTACTTCTCTCGCTCCATGACTTCGTTGACCCACGCGTATATCTGCGGTATATTGACGTATACGCCGGGACGGTTTTTTACTCCACAACCTATACCGTAGGAAACAATGCCCACTACTGCATATCTCACATTATTTTCATCATTCTAGAAAAGAGAAAAAATCATATAAATGTGAAATTTTGTATGTTTGTTACTGATCTTAGTACTGATACTGACCATTAAAATAATAGGCACAGACTGACTGGAATTGGCGAGAGATAGGAAAAAGTGGAGGCACTTGGAGAAGGCCTATATCCGAAAGGGGCCATAACTTCTCAAAATTAATTTCAAAATTAATAATACTAATTGAATCTAATTATTACAATCGCCAATCATAGTGATATAATAATATAATTTAAATGTATTCTTGATCATGGAAACATAGAAGCTTATAAATAAATATATAATTTTTGTTATTCTTTCGTGATGACGGCTGGACAGGTTTGAATGAAATTTTGGTACACAGATAGACTACGACCTGGAGTAAAACATAGCTACTGTTAGGATTCTAAGGACGCTGAGTGAAGAGTGGGTAAATATAATATAATAGCACCATATTATAACAATCCATATAGTACGTCGCCTTTGTCCTTAACAAAAAAGGAGCCAAAAAGAGTTGCTAAAAATAAAAATTTGACTTGTCATAAATTTGATGTGGATGGTATTTAGTACGAGATACACTATGACCTGGCCAGGGCTGTCAGGGCTCGGAAACCCGTTTTATTTTTAAACCAGTTTTGGTCATTGTTCCCATTGGTTTTTCGGTTTCGGTCACGTCTTTAACCGTTTAAAATCTGGTGAACGGTTTTTGACAAATTTAGGTTCCATTATCGAAATTAACCGGTTTATTTCAGTATCAAAACCAAAATCTAACCTTTCTCTAAGAATAACCGATAATCATTATTATTATTAACGACTGAGCGATCAATTAACACATTACCGAAATAAACCGTTTTTTTAACCGGCCGAGCCTTGCCTGGAGTAAAACATAGGCTAATCTATACATATAATAAAATTGTAACTAAGCCGAATCTGTACATTAAATATTTTTTGGAAAATCCTATTGAAATAAACATTATTATCGATACAGAGGCCGAATCTATAGTTTTTAGAATTTTTGTCTGTCTGTCTGTTACCGCATCACAGAAAAATCACTGGAGGGATTTTGATGAAATTTGGTATGATTTGGTCAACATATAGGATACTTTTTACAGCGAGAAAATATCTCATTTCTGAGAAAAAACACAAAAACTGTAATGTAAGAGTATACTAATATGTAAAACCAAAGAATTTGGTTTTTGGACATCTGTACGCGGGTGGAGCCGCGGGCAATGCTAGTATTAGTAATAAAATTTCCTAAAAGATTTCGCTGTTAAATTTGTTATAATTATAAAAAACACAGATACGTTAGGATTTAGAAAAGACTTATGTCTTACCCCAATAGGACAGACTAGTGAAGAGCCCCCGTCTTTGTCGCAAGTGTCCACTCCTTCTTCTCCTCCAGCACAGGTCAGAGATGAATGAAGCCTGAAGAAAGGACCCAGTCTAGATTTTTGTAAGCTATTCTGACAATCTTGAGGGGCCACTAAAGAAAGCCTTATCTGGAAATGAAAAAAATAATAATAAAATAAAATCATTTCACTCAATAGATAATATTATTCAATAGGGAATATGTATGTCGTTTATACTTATTTTAAATATTTTTTATAATACTTTTTTAGATATACGCGAAATGGATATACATACAAAATCTCACTTTCTGCAGCTGTACATGCTACCCAGTAGACCAACTAGAGTTTTTTACATCAATAACAAAATTATCTACAACTCGACGCCTTAGTGCTTATTTGTTCAAACCACCAACACTTATTGTATTTTACAGTTCAGAATTTCTCCTCTATCTTAAAAACAAAGCTATAAGTATTTTTAAGATTTACATACATATATCGAAAAAAAATTTTTTTAAGGCTTTTTAAAAGTAAAATGTGTGTTTAATACCAATAGAATTGACATTTAAAAGTCAATAATTCTGTATTTAAAAACTCTTTTGAGAGTCGTTCAGACAAATAAGCACTGAGACGGCTAAGTTACTTAATTACCTTTTTCAAAATGACGGCATATTCTTCCGTTTTATTGAAATTTTTCCCCCATCCCATTGAATAACACTGTGTATTTGGAGAAGGCAAAACGCTGTTCAAGCACGCTATCCCCATGTGAGGGGCTTGCAGATCAAAAGGAGCATTTAAAATCACGAGAGCGACATCGTAGTATAGTGATACTGAAAAATCTATACATGTAATAAAACAGTAACGCGAAATTTAAATTTTTAAAACAATGTCTGTAACGTATTGTGTACACAATATAGACCCCAAAACAACAGTTATTTTTTTTCTGTTTGTTTATTTGTATGTATAGATGTTTGTCTATTCTTAAAATTTTCGTCTACCTGTCTGTTTGTTCCAGCTAATCTCAGAAACGACTGGACAAATTTTGACGGAACTTTCACTGGCATATAGCTGATAGCCTAAGTAATTAAGGCTACTTTTCAACCGACTTCAAAAAGGAGGAGGTTCTCAATTCGACTGTATTTTTTTTTTTTTTTTTTTTTTTTTTATGTTTGTTACCTCAGAACTCCGTCATTTCTAAACCGATTTGGACAATTTTTGTTTTGTTTGAAAGGGTATACTTCCAGATTGGTCCCATTTAAATTTCAAAAAAAAATACCACCCCTAAGGGTGGAAAAACAACTAATGATGAATTTAACCTACTTCTAATTGTCATATTGACTTGAAACTTTGCAAGTATTTCTATTTCCGTTGATAGTACAGTGGTTCGGTGTTGTTGACCTGATCTGATGGCAAGGCCAGAAGGTGGATAGGTGGAACTCTTCAACAGCTAATAGTAGATACTTTGAGTTTGGGCTTATTTTGTTTGATTTGACAAGCCTAACACGTTAGAATCCTTACTTTGCTACTACAGTCTACACTAAAAAGGGAAAAATAAAAACTTTTTAACAAAAAAATAAAAACCGACTTCAAACAAAAGCACTAAAAAGTAAAAAATAACTGATTGGTAGTTTTCATTTACTATACATACCTAATCAAATATTTTCGAAGTCGGTGTGCTTTGGCTAAGTAATTAGAGCCTACCTATTAAATACATACCTAATCAAATATTTTCGAAATCGGTGCCAGCCCATACAAAGCAAAGCACACCGACTTCGAAAATATTTGATTAGGTATGTATAGTAAATGAAAACTACCAATCAGTTATTTTTTACTTTTTAGTGCTTTTGTTTGAAGTCGGTTTTTATTTTTTTGTTAAAAAGTTTTTATTTGTATTATATAATAAAATAATTACAATTAGTATCCCGCGCAATAAAAATTAAAGCCCATGAAACTGTAAACGAAATTCGCGTACCAGAGCGAAGCGATGGTAAGTCGCTCAACTGACACACATTAAGCCAATAAATAAAGAATTGGATTGTATTGAAAATTATTTAAACCTCTGATATCAATAGATGTTTCTTTGATTTGTAATATGAATGTATCTTTTCTTTTCTACCAAAAAAATATATTATGTATACTTCCGATCGTTACTAAACTTCATAGGGTCACCCGGTGTTTTGGAGTCTATAGGGAATATTGCCTACATACATACACAAATAGATTTTTATATATATGTCGAAGGAGGATTTAGGAGAAATGAATTATAATTTAATTTGATTTGTTACGTTTTTCTGTTAGAATGTAAAATCTTATTATTGTTAGTCACTATGTTATGTTTCGTCAAATCAAATTCAAATTAACAGCCGAGGCGACGGACGTCTCGAGTGGGGTCGAGGCGCCATCATGGTATTCGTTGAACATATGTGGCATGATAATTTTGGTTGATCATGGTGGATCATGATTGGAGAGTTATGTGCTGAAGTCAGATCAGTGTCGAAAATCCATTGCTCAATTAAACTATTGAAATTATCGTTTCAAGTTTATATCATTATGATTTTTTCATTAAGTTGTATTGAACCTTGAATACTTTATTATTTGAGCCCTGATAACACCTACAATATTCGTAACCACTGAAGATGATGTTGAGAATATGGATATCCCGATATATGAATAACTTACTAATATTATTAATGTGAAAGTTTAGATGGATGTTTAGAGCTCAGAGATAGATTATAGTTTGGAATAGCATATAGGCTTTTTGTCCCGTGCCGTTCTCGTGGGATAGATTTGTTTATGTTTTTCTAGAGATGAACCCGAGCGAAGCGATAATGAGCCGCTAGTAAATATTAAAAATAAAAAATGAGGGGTGTATACACGCACGGTTGGAACGAACTTCCTTTCGCTTTTCAACCGACTTCAAAAAGGAGGAGGTTCTCAATTCGACTGTATGTTTTTTTTTTTTTATGTTTGTTACCTCAGAACTCCGTCATTTATTAACCGATTTGGACAATTTTTGTTTTGTTTGAAAGGGTATACTTCCAGATTGGTCCCATTTAAATTTCAAAAAAAAATACTACCCCTAAGGGTGGAAAAACAACTAATGATGAATTTAACCTACTTCTAATTGTCAAATTGACTTGAAACTTTGCAAGTATTTCTATTTCCGTTGATAGTACAGTGGTTCGGTGTTGTTGACCTGATCTGATGGCAAGGCTAGAAGATGGATAGGTGAAACTCTTCAACGGCTAATAGTAGATACTTTGAGTTTGGGCTTATTTTGTTTGATTTGACAAGCCTAACACGTTAGAATCCTTACTTTGCTACTACTGTCTACACTAAAAAGGGAAAAATAAAAACTTTTTAACAAAAAATAAAAACCGACTTCAAACAAAAGCACTAAAAAGTAAAAAATAACTGATTGGTAGTTTTCATTTACTATACATACCTAATCAAATATTTTCGAAGTCGGTGTGCTTTGGCTAAGTAATTAAAGCCTACCTTTTAAATACATGCCTAATCAAATATTTTCGAAATCGGTGCCAGCCCATACAAAGCAAAGCACACCGACTTCGAAAATATTTGATTAGGTATGTATAGTAAATGAAAACTACCAATCAGTTATTTTTTACTTTTTAGTGCTTTTGTTTGAAGTCGGTTTTTATTTTTTGTTAAAAAGTTTTTATTGGTAGACGTTTGCTATACAGTCATTACAAATTTACATTATAAAATATCAAGTTTATAGAATTCAATTGAAAAATTTATGATAAAATATATTTATTATGTATAAAATAAATAATGATAAATTGAACAATGAATTATCTGCGACAATTAAGTTAATAACAAATAAAAGTTTAATAATACTTTTTTTATTTTATAAATAAATATTAATTACTTACTATAAAAATATAAATAAAAGTTAAAAAAGCCGGAGAGCTGTGTGCGGCAATGTACATATATAGTTCATACACGACTGTAACTATAACAAGAAGTGTCGAAAAAAGTCTTATTACACTTTTTTCGGTCTCGCTCCTATTCGCTCCGAGCGTGTTACGCGCGACAAGGAACTTTATTCCAATTATTGTTTTGCTTGAACAAACGAAATATATACGTACCATTGAAGAATTCTGGGTGCACAATTATTTTTGTGACATCCTGCTCTTGGAATTTATAAGGTTCTTTTGTTGTCTGAGTGTCCCACTCTCCTCCACGACATTTCAGCTAAAATACAAAATATATAACACTCAAAAATCAATATCGAACTAAATAAAATAGTCTCCTCTGTGTGTGGAAAATATAATTGTTACTGTATTTTTTTACTTAATTAGCACAATTCTACTATTTTTACAATATTATTTACAATATAATAACAACTAAGCGATCATCAAACACTATGGCACGGTATGGCATGTGACGATCGCGGTGTTTGAACCTCTCAACTTTATTCGCTATTTTATATATAGTACCTGGGCGACCGAGCTTCGCTCGGAGTTTTCGGCAAGTGAATTTCGGCAAAAGGTACAATTTAAAAAAAAAACTAGAATAAAAACAAAAAAAAAGTAAAAATGACCGACCGGGTTTTGAACCCGGATACCTAAGATTGTCAATCTTGCGACTTAGCTAACACACGATGTTTATATCTGAGCGTGCGAAATTATTGACCATAATTTGCGTGGAATAATGCGAAAGAAAACCGCATGAAAACTCAAAAATCCGCGTTGTCCCAGAAAAGACTAATCTAGATCGATTTATCGCCCCCGAAACGCTATTATAAGGGTTCCGTTATAGCCATTTGGCTATGGAACCCTTACATGCATATACCCTGATGATGTTCTCCCGACCGATTCCGGCCACGGCGGCCAATCTCATTGAGACTAGCCAACTGCGCAGGAGATATTATAGTGCACAAGTGTACGCGCAGACACAAGTGCACTCTCTATTCCTGTCACTCTCATATTCCGGTGGGACGACTGCTCGACACGACCAGTGAGAGTTAAGGCGCAGGACCGACGGCTTTACGTGCTCTCCGAGGCACGGGGGTGAAACACCGCCAACTTCCCAACTCCGGGCTGTTACTGAGGCTTACTTATACAGAAAGACTCAATAACTAAATTTGGCCCGACCCGGGACTCGAACCCAGGACCTCCGGGTGTGCATGCTAGCCACTACACCACCGAGGCATATACCCTATTATAAATACCTCACGAGGTCTTCTCTTGTACACTGTGTGAGCAGCTGTTATTACTACAGATGGATGAATTATTGAACCACCCCCGATATAGTCCTGTTGACTCCAAGCTTCCACTTTCCTCTTCTTCCTAAGTAAATATTACGAATTATATTAAATTAACGACTTACCCTCACTTACATCCGTAGTTGCCTAGAGGTATCCAATGTGTGTATGTTAGTCTAGATCATAATCTATCTTCCTGCTTCCACCGACAAAGCTTTAAGATATGAATATCTAATAGGTAAAGATAACAAGGTATGACCTGGCTAATCATAGGTAAAATATTATACATCAATTTGTGATGTATTCATAGGTATGGAAATAGATTCGCTTTGTTTTGCATTGGCTGGCAAGACACTTGTTCGATAATTTCCGATATATAAAAAAAGGTATAAAGAAAGAAGTATATATTTTATATATAAGTATAAAAGAAGAAGATACTATTTTAGAAAAATTGCTCATATCCAGTATAAATATGTGATCTTACTTGATGATAGCGACCATCCACCGAAATTGTCCGTAGTTGGCGTAAATTTGCCGATCTTCTGTTTCTTTCTTAAATATAAATATGTCAGAATTTTCCCAACCACATCGACCTGAAGCTATAAGATTTTATTATTATTATTTGTATGTCTTTTTATTTTACTGGTTCAAAGATTATTCCTTGCGTAGAGTCACAGATCCAATAAATAGAGCCACTTAAGGGACACAAATTTGATTACTGTGATGCGTCAGCCGGAAGTCGGGACTACATTTCCGAATTACCCATGAATTGCCTAAACATGGTCACCGGATAATACGTAGGGATTATGGAAAATATAAAAACAAAATAGAGCTCATAATCATCTCCCTGCCCATTTCCCAATCATGTGGGAATCTGGATAGACTAAAAAAACTGGGCTATTAGGTTAGTAGACGTTCGCCTTATCAACATTTGATCAATTTTTCATCATCATATATCTTCCCCATGAATAGATATTAAATATAATTTCGAAAAGTCATGAGATACAACTACTGAAAAACTTACCGGAGGTTAGTTCAACATCGCTGTAATCTGATACTGGTATGGTCCACATTTCGTCGTCTTGGGTAAACTTATCTATTGGTTTTGCAGGAGTCGTTGTATCCTGTGAAGGTCTGTTATCTCCTAACTTACAGCAGGCATCAAGATACGAAAGACATTGTCCCCCTCTAGAAATAACATGAAAACACCCGTATAAACACTAGTCAAGTTTAGTCTCCAAAAGTTTTTGACATTGCTTTTACACGAAGAAGGTTTTTACGCCATAAATTCCATCTGTCCGTATGCCATAGCTATTTTACTCTGAGATTATTGGAACTTGATTCAAATTTGGTAAGTAAGTATTAGTGTAAGAGAACCGTTAAACAATTATGCAATCAGATTACGAAAAACAAAAAAGAACAGATATTATGGTATAGCTCTTTAAAATTGCAATAGCAGTTTCTAAGCGACTTTAAGTAAATTATACTAAGATTTCGAAAGTTTACAGCAATCAGCCTCTACCGTTACTATGATTGCTATAAAGCATTCGAAAGGTCGAAAACCAAAAATCAAAATAAATCCGGAAACAAATCCGAAAAGATAGTTTTATTTAAATTCAATATGTCAAAGCTACGGGACCCTCGGCGTTAGTCATCTCTCTCGTACTCGTACTTGTCCGATTTTTATTTATCCTTACCTGAAATCAATTAATGAAGTACCATCTTGTATTATCTGTTTGGTATCAGAATCGCATAGATAATAAGGCGCGCATACTCCTTGGGCTCCATTGGGCAGAAGACAGGCTTCCGTTGGATCTGATAAGATAAAACTTTATCTATAATATAAATAGGCAAAGACCAAACGTTTCAGTACCTTTTTCTCCTCTGTTCATTAACCATTTTCTTTTTTTAATGTCTGATACATAAAAAAATGTTGGAAATAGAATTTAGACTAGTTATTCAAAATCGTTATTTACATACATCAAAACTGTCAATCAAAAAAAATACATACCGTTATCTGTGGGACTTAAATCGATTTCCTCATCTTCACGAGGAGCAACTGTTGAAATATTGATAAATTTAATTATAATCAACAAAACAATTACAAATAGTCATCAATAAAATCATTCTTATCATTCATTCTCTTAACGGATTTGCGCCACGGCACGGCGGAAAACTCATTTACATTAGCTAACTGTGCAGAAGGTATTATAGTGCAGAAACAAGTGCACTCTCTATTTCTGTCACTCTCATACTCCGACAAGGCGTTATATTGACACGACGTATTAGACACGAGAGTGTAAATATCGTCCGCTTCCCAACGAGATATTACTAAGAATATCTTCACAGAAAACTCAATATCTAAACTTGGCCCGATCTGGGATTCAACCCAGAACTAGATTCGGACTGCAACTGTACATGCCGCCGTGGCCATTAGGCAACCGATGCAGTTAAATTTTGGCTAAGCTCGATAACACATCGACTTCACAATCACCTTCGAAGTCTTTATTTCACTCGATTAGTCCACTCATTAAAATATCGTTCCATACACTTTAGAATTAGTTTAAAAAAAAAACTGTTAATTTGCAAAGGCGTATACGTATACTGCCAAAAAATTCCTTCGTACAGACAATAAGTGTACGGTTGTAGACTGCAGTTGCGTTACCGTATGTAGAAACGTTATTATTTACTAGCGTCTCACCCTCGCTTCGCTCGCGTCCTTATGTTGATTCCCCATACAACCTTTTATCCCCATTTTCACCCCTTTAAGGAATGATTTCCGGGATAAAAATTATTATATGTCCTTCCCAGGGTCTCAAACTAACTTATTACCAAATTTCGTCTAAATCAGCCCAGTAGTTTCGGAACTTATTCGGTACAAACAGACAAAAAAATCTTTTTTCTTTATAATAAGTATAGAAAATAATTTTTGTGTATATTCCGAAAATATCGGGATCGGGATAGATTTTTTAGCCCGGGATTTCGTTACTACCTTTTAGGATCCCGTATAATGACTAATCTTGAATAACAGTCAATACTAACACAAGTATTAGATGTGTAATAGTGGAATAATGCTTGTAAATTGCTTATAAAGTCAGTGATGTGTAAATATATTCCCCAACGTTAAGAAAGTATATTATAATACATTTTTTTTTTGTTTAAATAGTAATTTATAATATTATTTAAATACCTGTAGTAGTACTCTTAGAACTATTATAAACTTTTTGTGTCCAAGACCAAGTCTCATCGTCAGCTGTTAAATTAGCACAAGACGAGTTATAAACTAACAGAAGAATCACTCCAAGTCTGCAAAATATTTTGAATTACTTATTACTATTAATACAATGAATCACAAAAGGCAATTGATATATAGTCCAATAGAAATCCGGTATGGGAAAAAATATTGTTAGCAGGTACATATACAGGGTCATTTTTAATTTACTGTAAACCTTTTGAGAATATACTATTTACATCATAACAACCACATCTGTAAGAAAAAAAATGCTTCTTAAATTTTACAAAAATAAAAATATTTTTATTGCACCTTCTAAACGGTAATAGTCCAGCATTAGCAAGATACAGCGTGTGACCAGTGGAGGGAGAGGGGTGGAGGGGTGTAGGTAGCGGCACTTACTCATTTAAACTTGGCCAGATGCTAGAACTTTACCGTTTAGAAGGTGCAATAAAAATATTTTTATTTTTGTATGAAAATAAAAAATTTTGAAATATTATTTTTTCTTGTTACAAATGCTGTTGTTATGATGTAAACAGTATATCTCCAAAAGGTTTTCAGTAAATTAAAATTGACCCTATATTAGGAATAGAAATTCGTAAAATGCCTCCTCTGCCCAGCTGCCCCCGAGAAATGGGGGAAAAAATAGTTATTTTTTCAATTTCCTGTTTATTGTGACGTTCTATCGAAAAATGTTTTCTACAGAAATTGTAGGTCTAGTAAAAATCTACAACTTTTATAAATAACACGTTTTACAATAACCTCAAAGTTTTCGAGATATTTGCAGAAAACTCGTCTTTTAACCTTTTCTTGGTTTGTAATTAGTTAATTTCTAAAAGAATCTTTTAATTTTCATGAAACTAACGGAATGTAATCTTCAAAATACACATAATAAACAAAAAAAATTGAAATTTAAATGATTAGCCATTTCCGAGAAAAGTATGGTTTTATGATCTTAAGAGGGTGAAAATCACCCCCAACTTCAAGTGGACGTTTACATTTAAAAAAAATTTGGTTCAATTTTCAGATAGGGCTCATTCTTTTACTTCTTGTTCTTCTTTTACTTCTTAAAAAAATAAAAAATAAATAAAAAAACTATAATAGATCCTTGTAGAAATATGACTTGAATTTTTAAAATTACCCTTTAATCTACTGTGCATCTATTAAATGCTAAAGTATTGATGATAAAAAAGAAAAGGATCCTTTTTCATTGAAAGTCGAATATCTCAGGAAAAATATCGACGTAAAGAGTAAAATAGTAAAAAATTATAACTTTTTTATTTTTAACAATTTTTTTTATGATTTTTTAACAAAACTATGACTAAATTTTGTAAATATCAACTTAATTTTCTTAAATTATATTTTTACAAATGAATAAATAAGATTAGACTATGAATGAATTTTATTTCTTTCTGTAATTATCTTAAAACAATTTTTTTAGAAAATTCATAAAAATTAACTCCAAAATCGATCAAAAACTGATTAGATTTATAAGTCTTTTAAATGGCAATATTGAAAAAAAGTCGCAACAAATTACAAACACAGAAAACCCGAATACGTAAAATTTGAACTGAAAATATAAAGCACACGTTTGGCTCAGTTTATAGTACTTGCTGTGTCAGCGCGGCGGTCGCGGGTTCGAGTCCCGCTGGGAGTATTCATTTGTGTGATGTCCACTAAAGTTGATACACTATATATATATATATATATATATATATATATATATATATATATATATATATATATATATAACTTTTAAATACATACATATTATTAACGTAAACACCTATGACTGGAGTACAAACATTCGTGATCATCATGCAAATGAATACCCCCAGCGGGACTCGAACTCGCGAATTTAAGCAAAATATTCAAAATCCTAATGTTTACTACACTCAGAACTGCTACATTTGTATCCTTTAAGGAAAATTAAATAAATAATTTAAATATCTCATAAAAAAATATCCCGCATATCACCAATTACTGTTCTTTTTTTAATTATTTATTATACAATCAAGACGCTTGTGTAAGGCATAATTTAATATATTATCAAATCATGTATCTAAGATGCCTTAACACCTCCAGGTTTTCTAAGAAATTAATTAAAATTCTAAGAAATCTATTGTTAATTGACACTCCGGCGTGTCCGCGATCGTGGAGGGATTAATACGAACTGAGCATTTTTTTTTCTTAAAGTTTATAACATAAATAAAGTCATTCAATAAAAAAAAACCGAACCCACGGTCCTAGTCATATGAACAGCACACATACCACTTCGTAACGTTGCTCTCACATACTTAGTATGAAATATGAATCATAATATTAAAAAAACACTTTGCAAAATAACATTACGCGCTTTAAACACCTTCTAAGGTATTTAATTGATTCCTAATATATAAAAAAATATAGAGACGCGAATAAACTACCAGATTTTTAGAAGAAAAACAACTTACTTAATCAACATATTAAATATAAATATTAATAACACATGAAACACTACGTCTGTGACCTTTGCTTGTATACAGTGCACTGGTAGTGGGTAACTAGTTTGACCACAGCTGATAGCGTCATAAACTCGATTATATTATTATGAGGTCAGCACAAAAGTGGTCTAACCTTAAGATATAAGGAAAAATATACTCTTAAACTTTTAATAAAGATTAAAAATATCTAACATCCATACAAATGTTAAATACATAAAATATTTAGTCAATACAATGCTAAAATCATTAATCACCTAAAGGATTTTTATTAATAAAATATTATTCCCTCCACGATCTCGGACACACCAGCGTTACAGTTAACAATAGATTTCTTAGAAATTAATTTATTTCTTAGAAATTTACCTGGAGGTGTTATTCTAGTTTAAAATTTTAAACGATGTATAGTTACAGCTAGCCCAAATTATTCCACTGCTGGGCCCTACGTTTCCAGGTTTTATGGTTTTGCGGAAACAATTCAGTAATACGAAAATAAATGTAAATTTTATTTTTAAGTTCATTCAAAGTTACCATGATCTCACTTGTATAATATTATAAACACTACTTATTCATCTACTATAGATATTACTATTCAACTTTTAAATCATACAGGTAGTATTGTTTTTTGTTTAATAGTTTTTTTTAGTTTGTGCCGCGCTTTCTATCTAGCATAAAGACATTCTAGCAGAAATCTAAAGCTGCGTATAGACTGGCCCAATGAATGTTAACAAATGGGTTTCGTTGTCATTCGTTGGTTGAATGCAAGCGTTTCCATCCCGACAACAATAAGCGTTTGCTGGAAATATGCCATATCGCGGCAATATCATAGGCGTTTGACTATTCAAGCAAACGATGTGGACGAAGGCAAATGAGGTAATGTGGCATAGCTACCTTAAATTTTAATTCTAACAAGTACGTATTTCTTGTGGTTCTTGTAAGCACCTCTATCATGTTCACAGTACGTCAAACATCACACTTTGCTTGTAAATACATATTTCGCGTTTCTTGTAGGTACTATAGACCCATATAATAGTTAAAGATGAAGAATGAAATGATAATATGTTAGTTATTATTTATATAGATCTTGTTAATAATTGACTTATACCAGGAAAAGCAGTTTCTTTAAAACCTTACTCATACATATAAATAATACCATTTAACTAAAATAGAGGTATAACTAAATGAAATTGCATTTTTTGAAATTGCGATCACCATTGTGAAGTTTCTCAATATTTTTTATTTGTTTGCTTGGAACCTCTAGTGTTTATTGAATTCAAGTTCGAACTCAGAAGGATATTTGGACTTGAAAAGCCAACGAACATGCGACAACTAACGCTAAATATCATCCGTTAGCGTTCATTTGGACGGTCTGTACGCTTCTTTAGATAAATTAGATCCCATCAACACTATAGTGCCGATCACAGTCCGTTCTTTCTCTGATATCGATCTGGTAAAATATTTTGGCTTAAGAAACGAAAGAGTTTCACACCATCAGTAAGAGAATTAAATTAAATTCGGGTCAAGTCAAATTTCAATAATGTTATTTGTATAAAAATATTTTGCCAGACCGATATTGGACCGAATGGAGTGTGATCGGGACGATAGTGTGTTAGTGTTTTAAAGATACGTCTCTATAAATACAATATGCTCTATGCCATAGAGTGTATTGTCTTCATATATAATCTGTGAATATACGATTCATTACGATTGTGACAGTATCTTTTTCAAAGAGTATAGATATATACTGATCTTTTTATTTTTAGCCTTATAAATTACAATATGTATTTGGTGCCTTTAATTATTATATTTTAATTGTGAAATAATAGAATAATGTTTTTATTTTTTTATTTTATTTTACAATAATATTATTAAGCATTAAATCTAAAATAATGTACATTAATCGGGAAAGTAATAGGTAATCTCAAAGGTAGGTTTTATGTTTTAGTTATGGTGTCAAGTTTTTTGCAAGTTTTGAAAGTCATGTAAAGTCCGCCAACCCGCAGTAGGCCAGCACGGTGGGCTATGCCCTTAACCCTCTCGCATTAGAGGGATACCCGTGCCCAGCAGTGGGACGTTAAAATAAATGCACTACAAAATCTAATTTTATTTAATACTACTAATAAAAAAAGCAAGACAAATAGTTCAGTACCTTTTTTTCAATTTTCTCTTTTTGCTTAGTTAATATATATATATAAAGCTTTTTATAAAATTTCATGTTTATGGTGAAACTAGTGATATATTTAGTGCATTATTTATATAAATGTTATAAAGATAAAACAGTAAGTTTCGAACTTATGGATACCAGATTATTGATACACTATTCATAATATAAAACTTTAAATACATTATATAATTATGAATATAAACACCCATGCCTGAAGTACAAACATTTGTGCTCATCACACAAATGAATGCACCCAGCGAAACTTGAACCCGCGACCACTGGCACAGCAAGTGAGCCAAACATAGCATGTAAAACAAGTAGCATTTCTCCGAAATGTTTACTTTCAGGTTTTAACGTAAATTGTTAATACAAATGTAAAAAAGGAAGTTTTTGTTATTTTACCTATTTACATCTGATTTTTTCAATTATTTTGTGTTCTTTGAAACATTGATAATCGGAATTCGTGTCGCTTTCAAATAATGTGCCTTAAAATATTGTAAAGGTTGACTTTTCAATCAAATAACAAAAATCACTCACAGTATAAATAAAATACAACATAAACAAATTCAATAGTAATATGAAAAACGTCAAGACATTTTTTTCAGAAAAAATACAATTTTATGATGGATTGCTTTCATCAGACTGACTTTTGCTCTTTGCCTTTTGTCGTATGGTAGGCATACATTATCGAATTGTAAATGTCTAATATTTTGTACATTTATAATGTAGTACATACATACATATTATTTACCTGAGAAAGAAATTGGAAAATGAAAAAGCCTCTTAGTCACTATACCTTCATTTTGCCTTACATAGGTACATTCTGACCTACATTTTATATGGTAAATGATCCGTTGCTAAACGGCGTAACATGATGTTAGATTGCCCCATAACCTTTTCTCAATAAATATGCTATAAAATTGCAAGAAGAATTGACAAGATTTTTTTCAAATCTTAACGAATATAAAACGGTATTAACTATTATAAACAAACGAACGGACGAACGAACGCACAGACAGATAAACAAACAAACAAACCAACAAAATAATCTCTTAAGATGCATCTTCTTAAGCTTTATAATAATTATTAAGTATAATAAAAAAAAAACTTTGTTGGTGGTTGGACTGATTTTCAAAAAAATCTGAATATTAAAAAATGCTTTATTTTATTTTATTTTTTATATTCTGAATATATGTTTTTTTGGAAAGTTTTCTGGAAAGTTGGGAAACTAGAGTGAATTTAAAAGAGCCTTTAGTAGAATTTTGTATGAAATCACATATCACAAATAAATGTACATGTAACACCTCATTCTCTCCCGTGACCATGGATGCTGTAAAGCATTCGAAACGTCGGGAAACAAAAATCAAAATAAATCCGCGAAATAATCCGAAAAAATAGTTTTATTTAAAAATCACAAATAAAATTGAAATAAGGACAGAACAACGTCTTTTGGGCCAACTTTTGTGAATATTTAATTACATTATAATAACATAAAATGTAACTAAAATTGATTGTCTCCGACTAAAATTCGGTAACGACATGAACTTAAATATGTTTTTTGTTCCAGGTGAAAATCCAGCGGCGATGCAATCCACATCTTCTACTTATACACTCCACTTGAGTTTGTACACGATACCGTTCTTTATAATACGGTGACATATACAGTAATTAATTCAAACTAGACATATAATAGTTACGCGAAATAAAATTTGAGAAAACCATCATAAAAATAATATTTTTTTGCATTATTAATAATTTTATGATCATACTAGCATTGCCCGCGGCTCCGCCCGCGTTCAGATGACCTAAAACCAAATTCTTAGGTTTTACATTATTAGTAAACTCTTACATTGCAGTTTTTTTACTTTTTATCAGAAATGAGACAATTTTCTGCGGTAAAAAGTATCCTATATATTGACCAGGATAACCAGCTATCACCATAATAAATTTCATCGAAATCCCTCCAGTGGTTTCTTTGTGATGCTATAATAGACATACAGACAAACAAACAGGCAGACAAAAATTCTAAAAAGTATAGATTCGGCCTTAGTATCGATAATAATGTTTATTTCAATAAGATTTTCCAAAAAAAATTTAATGTGCAGATTCGGCTTAGTTACAATTTTATTATATGTATAGATGACGGTTCTAAATCCCTTAAAACTGTACATATTTGTTTATACTTTTTTCACACAATAAAAGGGCAAGGAAATGATGCAACTTTTTTGGACTGCTTTGTTTATATACCTTGTAGTTTACGGACCAAGGAGGAAAAGAAGGAAGTACTTAATTTGGTTATTTATATGTTTCTTGTAAGTTACACGATGTCATTGTCAATTCATGATTTTTTTTATTATAAACAACTGTTGTTAAATACGTATGTATTATACAAGTGTAAATACACGGTGGTCATGCAAATTTCAAAAGAATACCACTCCTAAAGAGGAAAATGTTTCATATATTATTTATATTATTGTCAAGAAACTTTGATGACTTATACTCACAATTATATATGCCAATTACTATAAATTCAAACGTTGTAATTAGCTTTAAAATATTACATTTTCTTCCTGAATATCATTAGTCTACCACCAGTTTGCAACTCCAGAAATCGCGAAGCAATATAAAAAGTAAGACCTTTTTTATGCTATATTTTCCCATACAGAAAGTAACATCAAAAACACACCTGCGTATAAAAATACGACGAAATCCGAAAAGGTAGTTTTATTTAAAATGTCAAATATTCGCGTAAATCTAAGAAAGTATAAAATAATCTTATAATTAATAAACACCATGAAATTTCTCAGCTCCACTTTGTTTTTCCGATATTTCATTATATATTTTCTCAAAAAGCTTACTGAGCTTTTTAAGAAAGTATATTTAAAAAATGAAAGAATGTTTCCTATGACAAGAACTTACGATATATAGATGTCTTAAGTAAATAAGGTACTTTTCTTCCTTAATTTGTTCCACCATGTATAGTCTATACATAGTGGAACAAACTCCACATGCCATCAATGTGCATTGCAAGTCACGTATTTTACTTAGACTAGAATGACAAGGTAAAGGTCTCGAGCCACCCTGTTAAGGCATTTTGACATACGACTTATCGAGTGACTTCAATAGAGCTGGAAGTTAAGAATAGGAACGAATTTTGCTGTTATTAGCATATTATATGAGGATTCACATTTTAAATCCAGTTTCTTACTAGGGCTTCGTTTTTTTTATAATAAATAGGTTTATAAGTATATTGCATGATAAAAAATTTTTAACAATGATAATCCCTCCACGAATAAAAACGCCGGCTTCAGTTAACAAAAGCACTAAAACCTGGAGGTGTTAAAATCATGAAAAACAAATCATGTAGTTTTTTAATGTTTATAGTTGGACTACCTAACTCAAACTCGCTCCGAAGTCGGTGTCTTTGTTTTAACGCTAATATAGATTTCGAATAATATTTGATTAGGTAAAAAGTATTTAATAGGTAGGCTTTAATTACTTACCAAAGCACACCGACTTCGAAAATATTTGATTAGGTATGATATAGTAAATGAAAACTACCAATCAGTTATTTTTCACTTTTTAGTGCTTTTGTTTGAAGTCGGTTTTTATTTTTTTGTTCCAAAAAATTTTTATTTTTCCCTTTTTAGATGTAGACAGTAGTTAGCAACGTAAGGATTCTAACGTGTTAGGTATGTCAAATCAAACAAAATACAGCCCAAACTCAAAATATTGGCTATTATTAACTGATATCAACTATCCACCTTCATGGACCTTGGCCATCAGATCAGGTTAACAACACCAAAACCACTGTACTATCAACGAAAATAGAAATACTTGCAAAGTTTCAAGTCAATATGACAATTAGAGTAGGTTAAATTCATTATTAGTTTTTTTCCACCTTTTTTTTTTTTTAAATTTAAATGGGACCTCTGGAAGTCTCCCTTTCAAACAAAACAAAAATTGTCCAAATCGTTAATAAATGACGGAGTACTTCCAGATTGGTAACAAACATAAATTTCAAAAAAAAAAAAAACATACAGTCGAAAAATAGCTAATGAGAACCTACTTCCTAATGTCATATTGACTTGAAATTATGCAAGTGATAATCCCTCCACGACTGCGGACACGCCGGCGTTACAGTTAACAATAGATTACTTAAAAATTTACCTGGAGGTGTTAAAATCATGAAAAACAAATCATGTCACATCTTTTTAATGTTTATAGTTGGACTAGCAACTCACACTCGCTCCGCTCGGGTTCGTCTCTAGTTATGTTTTAACGCTTAATATAGATTTCTCAGAAATAAGACATTTACCCGCGGTAAAAAAAATGTTGACCGGAAAACCGACTTACCAAATCATACCAAATTTCAAGTAAAAAATCCCTCTAGATTGGTAGTTTTTTTCCATGATGCGATCACAGACAGACAAAATTCTAAAAACTATATATTCGGCCTCTGTATGACTAAGTAATAATGTCTACCTTTTCAATACAGATTTTCCTAAAAAATATTTAATGCACAGATTCGGCTTAGTTACAATTTTATTATAGGTATGTATAGATATAGATTACACCCAATTTAGAAGTTAATATTGGCTATTATTAACTGATATCAACTTTTTCCTTCATGGACTCTTTTTTGGAATCGGTTAAAAATATAACGACCTATAAGATTTTCATTTTTTTTCAACGTGTATTCTTTTTAGAAGAAACTTTTGTACGAGTCATTGAAAGGTTTTAGTCTTAAATTATATTTCGCGTAACATCTTTATACCTGCGATGGATTTTGGTAAAAACTGTTTTATTTTTATTTAATATCAAACAAAATATTGTTATAAAATGTAATTATAATGTTTAGTACATATTTGAATGTGAATATCTCTAGTATGTAGTAAAGCACATGCAAATATTCTGATATTTATCAAATAGATATTAAATTAAGTTAATTTTTGTTTAGTTAAGCTTATTTATGTTTTAGTTATAATTGATATATTAAAATATAATAAAATGTTTCATTTTTTAATTCAAATCATTAAAATATGTGTAATTGTGTATTTTATAGAAGGAAAAAGCACGAGTAATCGCACACTGTATACAAAAATAAAAACATATTTTTCATATAACGTAAAACTTATTATAATTTTTGAATATACAAAGACCGTGACTATCCACTATAAAATTAAGTATGTTAAATGAATTCTCATCGCGAATTCAGCTGTCGAATTACTTATATGTATAAACGTTCTTACAGAATACCGCTGTTTTCCTTTAACACTATCTGTAAGGCTTACACGCGTAATTAATTATTGACAGTTCAAGATTGACAATTATATTGATTAATGGCTGACCTCGTAAGGGTTTCGTACCAGGAATGGGCAAATTAATCGATTTGTCACTACGACCAGAACACACTCGAAATGTCGACTAGATTCACTATTACTTTCAATTAGCATCACAAAAATGCTATTAGAATTTACAATGTAATGGATGGTTTTAGAAAGGTTTTGTCTTACTTATTTCGAAAATATTGTTATATTGTTAGCACATTTTGAATACATATTCCCTCTTTCTGTTGATAAGAAGTGTATGAAAATGTATTTGTGTGTATTCAGCCCTTTTTGAGTTCCTCTGCTGGGGGTGGGCCTCCCTTCAATACGAGGAGGTTCAATACCATGGCCAAGTGCGGCTTGACGGACTTCACTTGTCTTTCGAAAATATGTACAGTAATGATGAAAATACGAACAGTAATTTTTGAGATTAGCCCGAACACAAACTCACGTATACAATGTGTGTTAATTTGGTCTTAGGGAATTTTTTGTTTGTTTACATTTTAAACCTGTACTAATATTATACTCAATTACTCATAAATATTAAAGCTTAATTATAAATTCAATAAAGTAATAATTATAATATTTCGTATTTTTTTAAGATGACGACTATTCAAATTCAAATCAAAAGCTGTACATCCTTTGGGAAAAAAATTGGAAATGATGTAAAACGAAAAACGAAATGCCAGTATGAAAATTAGTTAAAAGTTTTGTTTTTGCAATATAAATGGTAATAATAAAAAAGTTTATCATTAAAGTTTCACGCCACTTATTTATAAGAGAACGGCAAACTATCCTACAATGTTATATTTTAAACTACAATAACAGAAAATATTGGTAATAGCGGCTCAACCTCGCTTCCCTCGGGTTCGCCTCTAGACAAACAAAACAAATCTATCCCACGGGAACCGTACATTTTTCCGGGATAAAATAACCTATTCGTTATTCTGATAAAGTTTCATTAAAATCCAATCAGTAGTGTTTGTGTACTAAGCTGTATAAGTAACTATAGTTTTTTAAATATCAAATGAAAGTACGAGTATATGATGAAAGTATTTAAAATGTTGACCGGGGATATAAGGATCCACCATGCAAAACTTCATTTAAATCGGTCCAACAGTTTCGGAGCTTAGCCCGTACAAACAGACAGACAGACAGAGAAACGAAAAAAATGAAAAAAAATCTGGATTTGTTCTATTTCGCTTCTTAAACCGATTTTTGGCATTTTTTTCTATGTACAGATATTCGACTTCTACAGTTTTATAATATGTATAGATACGAGTATGTCATTGAAATAGCTTGAAAATATGTTGTGTATTATACTCGTATAACCTATTATATATAAGTATATTTGAATAGCGCTGTGTACTACATAGGTCTTGTTACGAGTTCGATTCCAGCACGAGGTAATTATTTGTATTAACCATATAATATAATCTCTTCCATTTTAAGAAAAAAAAAAGTTATATTAACGTTTACAACAATTGAATCCTTAAAAATGTTAAAAATCTAAACGCAATGAGATTCCCATACTGCAATTTCTAATAACTATCTATACAAGTAAATAAAATTGAAATGTCTGTTTAAAATGTCAAAATAACAGCTTTTTACTAAATTCATATGAAAGTGTATGGTAGGTACTTATAAGAAATATTTAAAATGTTTGTCTGTCTGTTTGTTCCGGTTAATCTACGAAACGGCTGGCCCGATTTTGACGGCTTGATGGCAGATAGCTGATGTTATAAGGATTATTTTAAGCTACTTTTATTTTGAAAAAGAATTAGGTTTTCACGCAAAAAAATTAAAACCCATGAAATTGTGAACAAAATCCGAGATCGGACGCATCCGAACGAAACGTGGGTAACTCGATATTATATTAATAACAGATGCTAGAAATGATTATACTTTAAACAATAATGTTCTACCTACTGTAGTGCTATTCTGTAAGAACTTTTATGTAATTCTACGTCTAGTATGGAATCATGTGATGTGTTAATACGAAAGCTGAATCCGCGGTAACTTCATACAACTATATGAAATATGTTCATGGAATGGATTCGAATTGCAAAAAAAACCACAAATAGCAATACTGATTAAGCTGTAAACAAGTGAAATTGTCATTTAACACATATTACTTTATAGTCATCAATGAAAAAATAATTTGTTCAAACGAAGCACAGTGTGACACTGTGGTCTTTACTTTATTCATTATTAAGTTAAAGAGGAAATAGCACATTACCATTTTATATTATGATATAATATGGTATAAAATTCTTCTATTTATTACTGTTAATCCAGTATTTTAGACGAATAGGTAATTCAAATTATCATCGGCCAATTTCAAACGAGACTCCTCCATTCAACGTGACATTAGCGAAATAGTTTGTGGTCAACGCGTAAAAGCCATTACATAAAGAATTGAATTGAATTAGTACGCACTTGGCCAGCGTGGTGGACTATGGGCTGATCCCCTTCGTATTGAAGGAAGGGTCCAGCTGTGGGAAGTTAAAGAAAGGTCTGAATACACTACTATAAAATTCTAGTTTGTTGTTAATAATGCTATATTATTAATAATTTATTAATAGTGTTTTACTTATTTTACTTTCAAACAATTTACAAAAAATCTTTATCAAGTTTAATAAAAGTGGTATATAATACAAAAAATGATCATACCTGTAATCGAACCTCCGACCTTACTCCAAATGTTGACTGTAAATTAATACTAAGTTGTTTCTTTTGTATAATTCCTGCGTAAATGTAATCAAACTATACCTATTGATATTTTTAGCTGTAAGAATAACTTGATTGTAAATGTAAAATTCACTAAATTAAGCTACTCTTATTTCTTACTTTTCTCTTATAAAACAACATTTTTATTAGCATATTAAAGCATTATCATTTTCGGTGTATCCCAAATATAAAGATAAAGCTTGGCATAGAAAGTCAACAACAAAAGTTTCACTTAGTGAATTTTACTTTTTATTTAATAACTTCAAGCATTGTAAATACACATCCTTTATTGTGATACGGAAGCTCATGAAAGCTCTTCAAATTGTTGATATGATGTAAATAATATGTAGAATAAGGACATTATTAAATTATTGTTCATTTTAACACATGTTTTATTCAAATAGCCTTTTCTTCATAAAAATAAGTAATTCCAATTAATCACAACACTATTAAATATGAAAATGTATATATGTATGTATGTTTGTTACTCATTTACCTAAGCTTAAAAAGCTGGACGAATTTGTATAAAATAGTACGTAGATAGACTATAACTTTTCTTTTAACCTTGAAAAATGAATTTACGCGTACGATTACGCACTCAACCATGACACCCCGACGGTTGCCTGCCGAAGCAGACCACAACAACCACGAGGTTGCTCCAACGGTTCACTCTGATATCACAGAAGTACCAGGAGCAACACGCTTGGCACACCGACCACCGAGACGGACCGGCTCCCAGTGCGTTTCTTGGCTTAGTGCCCGGCTGGATTTCCGGATGCTAATGACACTTAAGAAAATAATACACGTAATCATGCATTTAATATGATTTTGTTGTTGGTGTAACTTTTTAGTTTAAAAGTGTTTACTAGTAATATTTTTTCCGCTACGCTACTCCCTAAACGTAAACAAACAAAAAAGAATCGCCGATATACAAAATAAATATAATTGATGTTAAAATTAAACTGTATTATTAATGCCCAAAGTAATTGCGATATTTGGATTCAAATTTTATTAAAATTGCCAGTTATTAACTAAGCAATTGCAATACGAATAAAACAATTAATTTTGTTATGATAATTATAAAGCAATTAATATTTATATTATAAATGGTATGTAATCTATACTGATATAATAAAAAGGTAAACTTTGTTTGTATGTAGGAGATAAGCTCTGGAACTACTAAACCGATTCCAAAAAGTCTTTCACTAATAGAAAGCTACACTATCCCTGACGCAAATAGGATATATTTTATTTTGATTTAAAAACAGTTTTTAGCTTTAAATCTTGTATTCAGCTCCTTTTTAACGTTTCACTGCTGGGCACGGGCCACCCCTCAATGCGTGGGGAATCAGGCCATAGCCCACCATGCTGGCCAAGTGCGGGTTAACAGACTTCACATAAAACAAAAACGATATTTTCCTTCACCGTAAGAAAAGTGATAATCATGTTAGAAATAATTAGCACATGAAAATATCACAGGTGCGAGACCCAGGATTTGAACCCGCTTCACTCGCTTTCACAAGCAATGCGTTACCACTAGGCTACCACATATACACGTATTATATTATTATTTCTTTCTGTGATACAGACTCTAACATTTCTAGCAAACGAATACTTGATATATTTTGTTTGAATGGTTCAATTCGCACTCGAGAAAATTCAGATGTCAATTAACTATATCAAAAACGTATATTTAAATGTATGATATTCAAATAGATAGATCTCACTTTGTATTCAGCAATCAGCCTTCTTAAACGTCATATTGCTAGGCACGGGCCATTAATACGACCACGCTGGCCAAGTACCGTTTTTTTTCATACTGAACAGACGGACGTTTTGCCCGTGCCTGTTTTGATTTATATTTTATTTATTATGTTTTTTTTTAATTAAACGTATGTATGTACGACGGTGGGCTTGACGGTTTGTTTACTGTTATTATTTGGTAGATTTTTGACTGACAGTCCGAAAAGACTATATTCTTCTTCTCCTTCTCTTCGCCTTGGAATCTCTCTTCGTTCTCTTCTACAACTATTATACTCTATTATGATCTTAAACTACTATTATACTCTTATATAAAAAATGTCATATGTTTGTTACTCCTTCACGCTAAAACTATGTAGATGGTGCTGTGTGTTAATGTCCCAACATATAAAAAAAATATACATGAAATTTCAATAAAAACTCTAATTAGTTATATTATTTGGTCAGTATTTCTACTGTAAAGCAGCTTAGTACAATTTCTCTGAATTCTCGATTGCGTATAATTTCATATAATCCCGCTATAAACGTACCTTACATTATGCCCTTAGGGGTTTTAGGCGCAAGCTCGGAACTCGACACAAGAAACACCCAAGGGTTAGAGGACGTTATATTTAACGACCATGAATATGAAATTCATTTTGAGACGCACTGCAGTAAGGGAACTATGTATAATTATTGTATATATATTTTTAACTGACTTCTAATAAGGTTCTGATTCCATTCGTATACGTATGTGTATGCTTGCATTTCCGTGCTTCTATTGTTATTTTTATAACATACTAGCGACTCATCCTCGATTTGCTAGGATTCGTCTCTGGGTGCGTTTTAACTGTTAATATGGAATACAAAGACTATATTATATACGTAGGTATGATGAGTTTTATATTCCTTACTTGAGAAATGATTGAATCCCCTTATAAACTTTCATGCTCCTTTTTACCTCCTTAAAGAATGATTTCCTGGGTAAAAATATCCTAAGTCATTTCCTGGATCTCAAACTATCTTCATACTAAATTTCATCAAAATTGGTTCAACGGATTTTTAGTTTATCCATTTCAAACAAACTCAGAAACTTACAAATTTTACCTCTTTATAATAATAGTGAAGATACTTTTCTTTTATGAGAAAAGAACTTACTTTATAAGTAATATTTGTTCTGTTTTTGTTTATTTTTTAATTATTTTGCATTTTTTTTTATTTCTCATGTAATTTTTTCATTGAAGAGAGATTGAGAGTGATATTAAGGTTGGGTATATAAATAAAAACGCAGTTGGAAAGTAGCATGTGTTGTTTTACTACACAAAACTAATAATTATAATTTTTGATTGTACCTATTTTAATTTAGCATATTGAAAGGTATACAATGCATTAGAATTGGAACATCTATACTATTGTTAATAATAGTTCGATAGTATCCTTAAAGGTTACTGTTTCTTTTTTTTCCCTTATTATCAATGTGAAAGTTTGTTTGTATGTCTGTATATGTTTACATCTTCATGCTAAACGGCTGAACGGATTTGGATGAAACTTAGTAAACAGATATATGGCTTTAATATATATATTTTTTCGTTTTTATCTAATATTCTGCATTTGTAATCGTCTGTAAGTGGAAAAGCTTTTAACCAATGTACTAATAACATATTTTATATGATCTTGTGATAATATAATATTTTCTGTTGACGATCCTAAATAAATAAATAAAAAAATATGTTGCAGATAGGCTACTATTAGATATCTAGGAATTCACTGGAGTGAGTCTCTAGTGTAGTATACATAACATATACAAAGATAATAAATTAGTATCTCAAGAGGATCAAGATGTATACAGGTACGACGCGGTGCCATTGAAAGCTAGGATCAAGTGGTTGAAATTAAACACAACTACATGCTGCAGAGAAGCTGTTTAATTTAGGTATTGAGATGAACCTAACTATTCATTACAGTAGTAATAACTAATATGTGTTTATATGTCAACAGACTGTCAGATGACCAAAAACCAAATTCATAGGTTTTACATAGGTATTAGTATGGTACATTTACATTGCAATTTATGTATTTTTTCTCAGAAATGAGACATTTTCCTGCGGTAAAAAGTATCCTTTATGTTTACCCGAATAACCAGCTATCACCATACCAAATTCCATCAAAATCCCTCTACTAGTTTTTCTGTGATGCGGTAACAAACAGACAGACAGACAAACAGACAGACAAAAATTCTAAAAACTATAGATTCGGCCTTTGTATCGATAAAATAATGTTTATTTCAATAAGATTTTTCAAAAAATATTTAATGTACAGATTCGGTTTAGTTACAATTTTATTATATGTATAGAGATAACTTGTATTTGTTTGAAAGTTGGAATAGTGTAAGTTATGGTGTTGTGCTTTGCCACTCGCGATGTAATACTACCCTATGAAGCCATAATCCATATATATATAATAAAATTATAACTGAGTCGAATCTGTACATTAAATATTTTTTGGAAAATCTATTTGAGATAGTCGTTATTATCGAACAGAACTTTAGTTTTTAGAATTTTTGTCTGTCTGTCAGTCTGTGACCGCATCACGAAAAAACTACTGGAGAGATTTTGATGAAATTTGGTATGATGATAGCCGCTCAACATATATAATACTTTTTACTGCGCGAAAATATCTCGTCTCTGAGAAATCTATACTAATTGTTAAAACGTAAGTAGGGACGAACCCGAGCGGAACGAGGGTGAGTCGCTAGTATTCATAATATAATCATACAATTATGTCATTCCCGTATATTTCTATTCTTCGATGATTTTATAATGTTAACTTGTACGTGTATGGCTTAAAGTTTACGTCAAAAAAGTGTTGGATATTGCTTCCTTACATTGATTAGCATTCTGATAGTTTTAGAAATTTAGTCAGCCAATTAAGGTGAGTGATGTGATGACTCACGCTCTTTATGACTTTATTATCATTTTTAATTAAATATTCCTTGTGTTGTCTTGCTCTGTTAATGTATTAAAACTTAAATTTGCAATTGATGAATAATAATACTTCCCTATATATTATGTATGTGTTTTGTTTATAAATAACTAATGCCTTACCTTCGGTTCGCTCGAGTAAGATTTTTTTTTGCGCCAGGAATTTTTGCAGGCATGTACAAAATAACCCACCAGAGTGGAAGTGGAGTTTTATGACAATCGGATTAGGAACGAATAGAGGACAAATATACGAACATTCATTTTTATGAACTTAATTTACAGATGAACTTGTAAGATTATTTTTTTTTAATATTTTGATTCTTCTCCTTTAAAGAGGAAATTAAATATAATTTATGCGTGCCTGGATTTTTTTTTTGTTTAGTCCTTTTATTTTCCAATATAAACTGTTTTTAATTTTCTTCTAGATTTTCATTCGTATGTATAGTTTTATTAAAAGTAAATCATTTGTACATGTAGTGTTTATTTTATATGATTTTACATTTATAATACACGTATTTAATTAGTTGAATATATTTTATTGTAACCCATGCAGAAATCGTAAACAAAATTATATAGTGGAAGACTAAATTTTATTTATTTGTATAGATACATACAAATATGTACATTCTATATAAAATGAGTTAAATTTTATTATATTTTGATTTAATAAATTTTATATTATACTCGTAGATCAATACTGACATCAACGTTATATGCATACTGGAGGTCACTGAAAATCAGCTGTGGGACAAAAGTGCCACTACAGATTGAGTGATACTATATTTTGATAAAACTTCATATTTTCATGAAAAATCCAAAAAACTGAAAATTTTGAACTTGAATAACTTTTTTAGCACAGGTGGGATCAATGGAGACTATTGACACTTTACTGGTGTATCCAAGGTCTCTACCAATATTCAGCACTGTGGGAGTTTTTTAACCGGACTATTAATTTAATTTAGTAAAGTATAATAACTCGTTTGCATTAGTTAATATAATATATGTTGTTTATACACTAAAACAGTTAAACTATGTTATACTAAATGATAAATTATAGTTTCATCAGAATTAATATAGTAATGGGTCACACGATATCATCAGAGTGGAGCGCCAATTAAGACCAGTTGGCAAGTGGCTTCCTGAATGCGAGTTATCCCCATGATATATATTAAGTATACAATTCTATATTAATATGTACATAATATAACACTATATATATCTTTGTCATCTAGTCTAAATCTAAACAGAACTATGGAATGGAAGTTTTTGTCTGTTTGAAAAAAAATATGTAGAAACTTTATTAAGATACCTATATTAAAATCCTCTGAATAACGTCTAAAATACTAACCGTCAAAACGTACATAAGGACCAACCCGAGAAAAGTAAGGGTAAAAAGTGGTTTTATTTAAAATTTCAAATGTTTGCGTAAATCTCAGAAAGTATATTTGTATAATTAAGCATATTTGTAATTTTCTATATAAAAAGTATTATGTCAGTATATTTGTTGCTTATGTACACTGAAACGACTGGACAGATTGAGATGAAACATGGTACACAGATAGACAAGGCATACCTATAGGCAAAGGCAGATCTCGAGCAAAGCAAAAGTCGCTAGTTAAAAATACTAAATAAGTAGGTTTCAACCAACCTAAAAAAAGAAAGAAGAAGAAAGAGTGAATAAGATAGTTCATTTTTCCGTTCTAAGGGAGGAGTTATTAGTGACGTCAAAAAACCTTTTTATTCAAAACATTAGTATTAAATTTTATAAATAAATATGTTGGGATATTAACCCATAGCACCATCTAGTTCCATGGTAAGCTACGAGGCCTGTGTTATGGATACCAGATAGTTGATACACTACACATATATAACTTTAAATACATACATATTATAAGTATAAAACACCCATGATAGGAGTCAAACATTCGTGCTCATCACACAAATCAATGCCCCTAAAGGATCTCGAACCTCCGACCGCAGGCACAACAAGTAGGGTCATTACAAACAAAAAAATATATGGTCCCATATAGACTGCTATTTAATTTTGTTGCTCAAATTATTATTTAAATATTATTTTAATTTAATTTACAGAGGATCATATTAAAAATAAATTAGAAATACGCAATTCCGCAAAGCCGTAGTCTGAAGCTGTTTATAATAAAGTAAAAAAGACCAAAAGAATATCTCTCTCGGGACGACGCAGAAAATGATTTAACGCCGTTCTCGCATTTTCGCCACACTATGACAGACATCTGTTAAATAATTAAGTAGGAATCGAACCTGTGATGTCTGATTAGTAGCAGATGGCAATCATTATCGATAAGTAACAATATTTTTTTTTTATATTTTAAATAAACTATCTTTTCGGATTTTTTCGCGGATCTATTTTGAATTTTGGTTCCCGACATTTTGAATATTTATATTGTCAAATATATTCTCGAAAATCTGATAAAGTATTTTTTTGAGTTAAATATTTTAATACAATGATATTTTTTTCATAAAAATACATACAATTACATAATGAATGGCAAAGATACATATATTGAAAATGATTCATAGAGTAGGAACACGAAATAAGATAAAAATATTATAAAAATCTGAAATGTATCATGTAATCCTTACGTAATGTATGAGGAGAAAATTACCCCACGAGTAGCATATGCCATTTTTATAATTAAATAGCAAGACCATGTCTATTATTATATATCTTACGGAAACTAAGCTTTCTGGTATAATAGGTATCCTAAACGTTGACTTAAATAGTATAAATTAATTATGCCAATTTACAAAAAGAACTCAATTATTTTAACTTCATTGGTCTTAAGTGCCTCAACATAGCTGTCATGTCAATTAAGAGAGAAATAGGTAAAGTATCAAATTTTTCTATTTTCCTAAAATTCCGACCAGAAAAATGACTACAATTTACAGAGAATGTGAATGCATAAATAACACAAAAGTTAATTAAACGAAGCTGTGAATAATAACGTTGTTAAACAGGCTGTAATGTAATCAAACGTATAAATTACTATTCAAAGATAGTTACATATTATATGATGTTGTGGTAATTTATTTATAAATGCCATTTTAGTCAGTAGTTTCCTTTCTACTTTATATTAATTTGACAACGCTCATCAACCCCAACCATGGACGTAGAGAATGGACTGAGCAATAATGTCATGATATTGACCACACTCAAGAAAGAGAGCGAGAGAGAGAGAGAAAGCGGATGTGCGGCCAATACCTGTTTTTCATTCCAGTTTGGATTTATAATATTATTGATAATTATAATATTATAATAGAATGTAAAATGGTTATATATATATATATATATATATATATATATCTTCACTAAACGTATTTCAATGAATACAGAAGACTTCTGGCCACACATTCGTTTTGTCTCTGTCACTTTTCCGACATTTTAGCTGACGGCTATCAAAGAAACATTCAGTCACTCTCTATGCCTATTGCGCCAACATATCCAGACGAAAAGTACATACTCTTACGGCATAAATACTATTGGCTAAAAGTACGTCATATTGAAAACTATTTTAGATTTTATGGAAAAAAGTTTTTTTTAATTATTTTTAGATTTTTTATGTTATAACATTAAGGGTTAGTCATGATCCCCTTAGTAGACTGATAATTAATATTAATAATTATGCCTTTCTGATCGATTTTGGCAACAGCGGCCAATCTCACTGACATTAACCATGTGCGCAGGTGATACTATCCCTTTAACACTCTCAAAGTTCAGTGGAATAATAAATAATTCGACACGATCGGTAAGAAATCAGGCACATGTATAATATGACATTTTTTTTAACGTTGGGAAATGCATTTACGCACGAGGTGTGGGACTCACCGGCAAAGCCAGTACTACCCACTAAAACCCAACAAAACTTTCCCCCGTCTTAATGGGGCGTTGCAGGATCGCTTACTCATTCAACTACGACGCCCCGACGGCAGGTCTGCCGAAGCAGACCACAACAACCATGGGGTTGCTCCAAGGTCCACTCTGCTATCAGAGAAGTACCAGGAGCAACCCGCATGGTACACCACCCACCGAAGATGGCCACCTCCCACCGCCCACCGATGTGGGCCACCTCCCTGTGCGTTTCTTGGCTTGGTGCCCGGCGGGATTGCCGGGCACTACTAAGCCCCCCCACCACGACAAGGTGAACGCACGTTGGGGGGGACATGTATAATATGACATGGCTTTACGTATTCTGCGAGGCACGGGTATGTAAGATCAATACCCCAATGCCATGTTGTCCATGGGTCGAGAAACTCAATATTAGGCCTAGAACTCGAACACAAAATATTTACCTTATCTTGCTAGTCAACTAAACCAACGAGTTAGTTAACAAATATCATTCAATTCTCTTGTTAATGGTTTCAAGGCGTGCCAGTTAAGCACAGATTACATCGCCAATGTCACGGAATATGGAGATGACACGAAGAAGATTGGACAAATAATATTAATTTATACATTGAAACACCGGAAATGCAAACAAAAAAGTTCAATTGATTTTTCTTCCAAAATCAAAAAATATTTGCAGTGCTTAAATCATATTATTTTTACTTCATAAATAAAAGTACTAAAAGTCATACTTGGTTCTAAGATATCAAAGTTGGCAAATGTGTTCAGAACTGCGTGTACGTGCTTCCAACAGTATTTATATCTAGAAAATAATTATAAAGAGGACACATACTCCCGTTGCATTTCAAACTAAAAACTTAGATTTTATATATGTAGATAGGGTTGTCGATGTTTATAACGTTAATTTATTAAAAATTTGAATAACTAATCACATTTTTTGTTTTTCATTGCTTATTAAGAAAAAAAAATTTGAAGTATGGAATATTGTGGACCTAGTTAAATTGTCTCCCTGAGGTGTTGTCACCTTATGTTGGGGGGCTCATTAGCGTCTGGCTATCCAGCAGAACCGGTTTCAAACCAAGAAATATACTTGGAGGTGGCCCACTTCGGTGGGTGCTGCTGGTGGGTTGCTCCTGGTACTTCTCTGAGAACTAGTAGTCTTGAGAAACCACATGGATTTTTTGGGGTCTGCCTCGGCAGGCATGCCGTCGAGGCGTCGTGGTTGAGTGCGTAAGTGATTATAATATAGAGCGACATTATTAATATAAAAATATTCTTTTATGCGGCAATCGATCTGTGACTCTTGGATATGATATGCCATGGTGGTCATATGTACGTAATTATTATAATTAATTTGCATTTACATATAATATGCCATCTAATAAACATTGACATAAAGCAAAATTATATTCATCTGCATAATAAGAATAACAAAGCTATATTATGTAAAAAAAATGAAGTTATGTTTATTTTATCTAGTAAGTTACAACTAATATAAGATTTTATATTGCTTACTAATATGTAATATATACATTTTATTATAGCCTATACAATATTTTATTCCCTCTGCTTGGTTTTCGACCAACAGCTGATAGTGAAAAATAGAAAATAAGCATGCATATACAAATAAAAAAATATACACCATATGTATATACTTAGTTCACTCTTGTTTGTACGATTTTCATTTCAAACGAATATTTCTGACTTGCCAGCCCTGAGTCTTCGTATACGTGTACTATAACCACACTTTGTTAACGGGTTTCGTCTTTTGATCTATAATGTTGAAATATTTTTAAAATATATCATAATGTAACACATCAATTTATCATTAATATTTTTTATAATAGTGTCACTACAGGACTTAAACGCGTGTATTCACTGATAAATAATATCTTATTCCCAACGTTTCGACTGAGTTACACCAGCTGTGGGCTCTTTCTCTTTTTATTAATTAATTTCTTCTATATAAAATAACTTGATGATAAATACTCGAAAGGATATATTTGTTTTATTTATGGCCCATATATCTGTCCTGTAAAATTAAACTGGCGACCTATAAAATATTAGAAAATATACTACCTATCCGTTACCATACCAGCGAAGCTTTACATTAAAAACGGTACTTCCTATCTCTATTTTTATAGAATTATTCGCGGTTAAACAAACTTTGAAAGAAGTATAATAATAGCCTTAAGATATGTTTCAGGGCTTCCCACAATGACCCACTTACACAAAGTGCAAACTTTATTCCATCCGAGCTTTTAATTTGAGATGATAACTTAATATTGTGAGATTTTCTGTGTGATTCCTATTAGAATATTGAGGGTACATTTTCCTGGTATGTTGGGCACGTTTTTGATAGAGACTACCTTTGATGCAGTTACGTATAGTTTATTATTTCAAATTTTGCGTTAATTGAATATTTTGGATCCATTTTTATCTTCAGTTTGATAATTAATGATATTAAAACTCCCAGCCAACATTTATATTCAATACACTGTAGACTTTATAGTTTTAATTTGACATTTTTAAGTCGATACCTTAATTCTTTTATGAACTGAGGAAGTCTTAACAGACACATAAACTGACTGACAAGAACGTAATCCTGCAATCATTATTTTGTTACAAATTAAGGTAAAAAACTGTAAAGGGAGAGAAATGATGAAAAATCTGCTAATGTTTTGTATTTTTAAGAATATTTCTTAGAGAGGAACCCCTTTATTCCATCAAATATTGTTGGATATTTTTACGTACTTATTAAGATAATTTGTTATCGATTTTTTGTTAATTGTTGCACAAAAAACATAAGAACAATATATTCTATAACACTAATAGAGAAACCATAATAAAAAAAATTAAATGTGGCACTCGGAGACTGCCGCGGTAAAGCTATTGCATAGCATTTTTTATCAACTTATGCAATTATAATTATTTATTTATTTTATTAATGCAGTATTTTTTTTCCTCGACTTTCTTCATTAATAAATGCACTTTGTTTATTCATATTTAAAACACTTTGTACACAAATTATACGAGTACAGATATTCACTGTTGTACATAGATGATAAATACCTATACACCTATATACTTTCTCACAAACAGCTGATTACGGTAGTTTTCCAATACAACCAATGCCACCTAAAGGCGGATTGCTGAACTAAAGAGACAAGCGTAATATTTCAAAAAGTCATTAAAAGTTCTGGTATTTATCGATAGATGGAAAAACTAAAAAGTATCACCGCTGTGCCGGTCGGAGTGGGGGGTGTCAGGTTTTTTTCGTTACGGAATTTCTGGATTCGGTCCCCACGCTCAAGGCCCGCGATAGAAGCTATGCAATAGCTTAAAAAATGTTACATGGATACATTACGTTTAAAATGAAAATAATAATTAGGTAGGTACAACAGGATCACAAAAATCTCATTTAGAGTTAATTTTAATATACTATTCTTTATTGCACTTATAAATAAATACAGTGATTAAAATACAATTTGAAGTCGGTTTTTATTTTTTTTGTTAAAAAGTTTTTATTATAAATTTACTATTTTTCCCTTTTTAGTGTACTGTCTACACTAAAAAGGGAAAAATAAAAACTTTTTAACTAAAAAAGTAGCAAAGTAAGAATTCTAACGTATTAGGCTTGTCAAATCAAACAAAACAAGCCCAAACTCAAAGTACGAGTATCTACTATTAACCGTTGAAGAGTTCCACCTATCCACCTTCTGGCCTTACCATCAGATCAGGTCCACAATACCGAACCACTGTACTATCAACGGAAATAGAAACACTTGCAAAGTTTCAAGTCAATATGACAATTAGAAGTAGGTTAAATTCATCATTAGCTGCTTTTCCACCCTTACGGGTGGTTTTTTTTTTGAAATTTAAATGGGACCAATCTGGAAGTATACACTTTCAAACAACTCAAAAATTGTCCAAATCGGTTAATAAATAACGGAGTTCTGAGGTAACAAACATAAAAAAAAACACTCGAATTGATAACCTCCTCCTTTTTGAAGTCGGTTGAAAATATACTCATATTGTTAAAACAAGGTATTTAAATAAAAATTTATATAACCTACTATATTTAAAATTTAGCTTAAGTCATTATTTTTAGTGGTCTAAGTTTACTTACTACTGTACATTACTTCTATGGCGGTATTTGTAAAAATAATAATAATAATACTGTTGAATGTCAATGTTTAAAACTTTAGTGTATAACTGACATTCTAATGTTATTGTTATAACTCGCGTCATCTAAAAAGAACGCTGGCTGTCAAGCTGCGCAGGAGCGATTTATTGGTCAAATTGGTGGTAAGAAGCGGGGCGCGGGGCGGCGGGACACGCGCCGCATGTTTGCCGGCGCGCTATTGGTTCGTCAGTTCGAAATACCATCGCGCACACAAAAGTTTTTAATTACGAAATGGTTTTATATATAGAAAAGAGAAAAATTGTTTTTGACGTATATTGTTTTATAAAGACAGAGTCTAATAATAATGCAGTTAATAATAAAAAAAATGTATTAAACGTATTAATTTAATTTTTTGTAAGTAGATTAAACATTCTGCACTGAATCAAACATATTTTAATAATGAATAGAATTCTATTTAATGACATTCTATCTAATATATTTTTCAATGTCCCGACCAATAACTAATATATGAAGCCGCGAGCGAAATGCTATGAAAAATAAAATAATACGCTTAGTACTTTTGGGTGCGAGTATACCCATGCGCAAACATACCCTCTCCACTTTCTTCCAGCGTTCTTTTTAGATGACGCGAGTTATAGTATTGTGTGGCTTTTTAGTTAAATTTATGCGTATTTATTTGTGATAATGTCTAGTGATAATTTAGTGATATTTCTTTTGTGTCATAGAGGAAGGACCTGTCGTCCTGTAATACAGGCTCGCCCTAGTAACTACAGTGGTGATAAACCGAAGTAAGTAAATTAAATTGTTATTAGCTTATTTTGCGCTTAGTGTAAACAATGTAACTTAATGCTAATAAAGTTTTATTATTATAAATGGGATTTGATCAATAATAAGAAAAAAATCATGAACCCCGTAAAAATGCAAGAATATGACATTAGTAAAAAATCTTTTATATTTAACCTTAATAACGTTTAAGAAGCCATCAAAGTTGGCGACGAGCTAACATTCTATCTAGCTTTAAAGGACTGCAAAATATAATTACAAAATTCATTGTTTGATGAAAAATGAATTTAATAAGCTCACAAAGATGTAAAGACGCGAAAGGGTTTCGTTGTTTGTACTGTTAATTATAAATATGGTTATATCTTTTAATATTTGTTTGGATTCGCGCTATTTGTTTACATTTTTCAATTAACTATGTACCGTTTTCGTTTTGACAACAGTTACGGAACCCTAATCCCACGAATATGCTGACATATCAAATAAATGTACGTTTCCCAGGCGACCATGATAATGCAGTTTATGTGAGTACATAAGAATTGTTCTCGTGTTGCTCCTTTCTAGACCTAAGCCTATCCATAAGCTACCAAAATTTTCCATCCTAAAGCATCTAGGATCCGAGAGCCTCAATCTAGGCAGGCCCGTCGGTTAGGTATAGATAGCATAAGAAATATTAATTCGGAAGAAATTATAAATTCAAATTTAGATTGTAGTCCTTCTAATTTAATTAATTTAGTTAATATGTCTCACGATCCGGATATCATATTTAAGGCCCTCCGCCTTGTCCCGGAGTTCGACGGGAACCCAAATGTTTTAACTAGATTTATCCAAATTTGTGACCATTTAGCGATCCAATATCTAAGCGACTTACCAGGTAGTGAATTTTCTAACATTTGCCTATTAAATGGAATTTTAAATAAAATAACAGGCACAGCAGCAAGCAAAATTAATTCAAACGGAATACCCGACAGTTGGCTAGGAATTAAAGCACTTTTAATTAATAACTTTTCCGATCAAAGGGATGAGACCGCCCTATACAATGATCTCTCCTTAGCCACACAGGGTAATAGAAGCCCTCAAGAATTTTATGACCATTGTCAAAATTTGTTTAGCACGTTAATGACGTACGTTACACTGCATGAGAAACTATCCACCACTATCGAAGCAAAATGCAATCTGTATAAAAAAGTAACTATGCAGGCCTATTTTCGTGGTCTTAAGGAACCATTAGGGTCCCGCATTCGTTGTATCCGACCACTAACAATAGAAAAAGCTCTTGAATATCTACGGAAAAAAAAGTATTTTAAATTTAGAATTAAGAGAATATTATAATATAATCCAACCAGCTTCTAATTATGCTAATAAGCAAATAGTTTTTATATTCCGATTTCCTATTATTTCTAAGGATATTTTTTTATTATATAGATTAGCAGTAGTACCTAATAAAAAATCACAGGCTCTCATCCCATCCTCTCCTTTCATTGCAACTAACGAGAATTCATTCGTGTACATAGAGGCCGAATGCCCGAGACATAGCAGCTGGTATCTCTGTGAAATGGAACTCAATCATCAGATTCGTACAAATTCAGATTGTATCCACGAGCTAATTATTAAACAGATTTTGAAGGAATCTTGTCACATAACTACAGTCAATCTTCTACGAGAATCAATGGAGAAACTGGACGATATGCACTACCTTATATCGTTCCCCCAGCATCAAAAGATACAAATATCATGCGGTAAACAGGAATTCACTTCATTAAAAGGCAGCTACCTCATAACTATTCCCCTAGGATGCAAAATCATATCCGAAGAATTTACGTTAATTAATGATAACAACGAAGTAAGAGGACAGCCCTTAATATTGATGAAGATATCCGATGAAATTGCGCACCTAGATACAACTATTAATATATCATCTATAAATATCCAAGGACTCCATAGACTCAAGGACAAAATTATGATACAATCACCGCTACCAATTGAACATAACCCAGAGAATCTTAAGGACACAAGTATCCCGGCAACTTTTTCACTCAATATTCTCAAATAGTTGCCTCTCTAGGGGTGGAGGAGTTACGGAACCCTAATCCCACGAATATGCTGACATATCAAATAAATGTACGTTTCCCAGGCGACCACAGCCGAGTTCCCCAAATTAGTTTTGTAATGCCGCATTGTTTTAATTTAGTAATTTTATTAATTGTAATACTTTTCCAATCACTCTTTATTCATACTTCGAGTAAAGACGTCGTTAGTTTTAAGATAGATAATTATTGTATTAATGTAAAATTAATAAATAATTATTAATTATTCGGTTTTTTTTTCGACCTCCTGACTGCTGCAAACGTAATTCAACCCCTAAACAAGGCATAGGTATTCTTATGTTTAAATTGTAGATTATATTAAATTGTAGATCTTGTATTATACTGTAGAAGATTGTGCGTATGTTGATAGTCATATTAATTAGTATTAATATACTATCAAAATTGATCTGACAGGTTTCGGCAACAGCTAACCTCAATGAAACAAGCCAACTGCGCAGGAGATATTATAGTGCAAAAATGCTCACGCAGTTACCAGTAAATTCCGATAGAATGATAATTCAACATTTTCACTTTACGTGCTCCTCAAGGGGGGTGAAATACCGCCAATTCCCAACTCCGGACTTTTACCGAGACTTTTTCTCAGAAAGACGCAATAAGCACAACTCGGTCCTCTGAAACTCCGGATTTGCAGCTGTACATGCTAGCTACTACATCACTGAGGCAGTTAGTGTTTAAATACTCGTATGTACATAATATAATGTCGCAGTTATATGGAATAATTTATCAGTACCTGGGCTACCGAGCTTGGCTCGGAGGCATTGGCCTAAAGTACAATTTTCTTTTTTTTAAACTAAAAACTTGAATAAATATTAAAAAAAAGACAAAAGTAAAAACTTTTGTATACGACCGAGATTCGAACCTGGACACCTATGATTGTTGATCTTGCACCTTGGCCACTTCACCACGATGTTTACGCTTGAGCATGCAAATTACCGACCACATTTTTCGTGGAATAATGCAAAAGAAAACTGTATGAAAATTCGAAAAGACGTGTTTTCTCAGACATTACATAGCGAAAGTGAAGCCGAAAGTGAAGATTTCGGCTTAAACACTTTTTTTTAATTTGATATTTTTAGTTAAATATTTGGAATTTTCCGTCTGTACATTATTTTGGACCTTTAATAATAAAGAAGTTATTTTTTTCCATCAACGGATATTTTTTTCCTAAAACATGAAAGTTTGCGAGGTTATAAAATTGTTTGTTGAGTAGCCCGATATTTTAAACGCAATGTGTACTGTTTTTATTTTCTAAAGAAGTTGTTAACTTATTTGATAAGGATATACTCGAGAACATAAAATAAAACAAAACTTTGAACAATAATAATATTATTTACATATAGATACATAATAAAATTCTAACTGAGTCGAATCTGTACATTAAATATTGTTTTGAAAATCTTATTGAAATAAACATTATTATCGATACAGAGGCCGAATCTATAATTTTTAGAGTTTCTGTCTGTTTGTTACCGCATCACAGAAAAAACACTAAAGGGATTTTAATGAAATTTTGTATAGTGATAGCTGGCTATCCGGTTCAACATATAGGATACTTTTTACCGCGGGAAAATGTCTCATTTCTGAGAAAAATACAAAAACTGCAACGTAAACAAATATTATGTAAAACCTATGAATGTGGATTTTGGTCTTCTGAACGCGGGCGGAGCCGCGGGAAATGCAATGCAATATGAATTTTAATGAGTTTCTTGACCAAGATATCAATAAAATATTAGTGGTGGTTTTTGTGTTCGTAAACACATTATAACTGAATTTTAGATACCGCAAGTGACAAGGTACTTGGTACACTCTTGCACAAAATTTTCTATTGAATTTAATTCATATCAATATTTGTTTGGATCTTTGGTCAATTCCAGATTTAATATTTTATTTTCATGTATTGTCGCTTATTCCTGAAACTGTTTATCCTATATAGTTTATACAAACGAATAGATCAATAATTTGACATTTAGATAAAATGATAGAAATGCAAAAATGTTACAACTCAATCACAAGAGTTCTTTTTATCTTTCACGTACAATTTTGGTTAAATTATTGTAATTTTCTTGTATGAGTCGAAACTCAATTCAATTATTTTATTCAATGGCTCCTAGGAGTGTAATTTGGGCATAATTTACATCGTCGAATATCAATATCGAACGTTTAAAAACATAGATATTACTACATAGGTATAACGTAAAAAAATCTCGTAGTCATACTTACAATATTGCCCTATAAAAAGGAGAATCACAAAATATGTTAGCATTATCTCGAAATGAAGGCAAAACTTCATCAGTAGTATAGAGAAAATCTGAAGTTTACGATCATCAGAAGCCTTGTGTTTTATGAGTCAGTGGAGCCCCGCCTTTGTGTGGTGTAAGTTATGAGCAATGGCAAATATAAAATTAATATACTCGTATATAAATACGTATATTAACACACAACACCATCTAGTTCCATGTTAAGTTATGAAACTTGTGTTACGGATACCAGATAATTGATATACTACACATATATAACTTTAAATACATATATATTATAAATATAAACACCCATGATTGGAGACAAATATTCGTGCCCATCACACAAATGAACGACCCAAGCGGGACTTGAACCTGAGCCAAACTTCCAAACGTGTCATCATAAAAGTGAAAATTTGAATGTATGAGTGTGTATGTTTGTTAGTAGTATAACCACTGGACAGATTTGTATGTAATTTGGTATATATATATATATATATATATATATATATATATATATATATATATATATATATATATATATATATATAAGCTATATAAGCTATAACTTGGTGTAGCACATAGGTTACTGTTAGGCTTCCAGGTATGTGACCGAGTGAAGCAAGGGTAAGTGGCTAGTAAATTCATAAATTATTTACTATTTCATGAGCAAAAATTTAAAATATATCAATAACCATTCTTAATTACTAATAATAATAAACACATATCCGTAAAAATATACTTTCTCCTTTTTTGATGGCATCAACGAATCTTAAAAATCTGTTTAGTGGTTTCAGATTGATAGCGAGATATACCTACGATTTATGGATTTAAAAACTTTAGTTTTTACCAGCATTAGCGATAGCTTTAGTCATGGGACTATTGACGCCAAATATTGATTCTTGTGTAGGAGGCATATCTACTGAATATTTTCCAAATTTTTAATATGGCTGTGACATTCGGAGGGATAAACGAACACGACGAAGTTGAAAATTTGTTAAATAAATGTTTTTCCCTAGGAAACCAGAAAATGGTTTGATATTCCGAGAGCTGGCGGCGAATTTTGGGAATGTCCTTTTGGCAAGTCCTAAATTAAAAGATTAAACAATAATCGGGTTGCCACAAATATATTTGCCAATTGTATTGTGCAAGCGTAATTATTTTTTTATACATATTTAATTAATTCTCAAATTTAAGAAAAAAATAAAAACTTGCCAAGTACGAGTCGGACTCGCGCATGAAGGGTTTCGTACCATTATCTATAAAAATAGCAAAAAAAAAACCACGTTTGTTGTATGGGAGTCCCCTTAAATATTTATTTTATTCTACTGTTTTGTATTTGTTGTTATAGCAGCAACAGAAATACATCATCTGTGAAAATTTCAACTGTTTAACTATCACGGTTCAAGAGATACAGCCTGGTCACAGACGGATAGACAAACGGACGGACAGCGGAGTCTTAGTAATAGAGTCCCGTTATACCCTTTGGGTACGGAACCCTAATAAGCTACTCTAAAATACTCTGTTGTGTACGCAGAGCCCGAACCATACTCGAAACGTGCGGTTTCTCGATAACAAATCACAGCGCGAGGACCTTGGGCCCCCATAAGCTGCTGGCATACCTCGATAAGCTATCTTTCTCGCACCTATGGCTACGCATAGGACTTTTTTGTAGTACTAATTTGTAAACTTTATTTACGTCTGGGAATGGCTTATAACCGGTAAATTCGTCTGGCGATTTGCAAGTATTATTGAAAATTACTCATTAAATACGTGATTAAAATTTCAGATTGCCAAAAGTATATTTTTTGGGAATTTTAATAAAGCATCTTTGGAGAGGTCTGGCAATACTTTATAACCGACAAAAACGTCTGGGGTTCTTTTTTTTGAATTATATGAAAACTAAATTAAAAGATTAAATAAAAATGAAGTTGCCAAAAATATGTTTTTCTGGATATATTTTTTTGCAAATGTTATATACTGCGCAGTAACGAAATAACCGCTAAAGCTATACCAGACTCGCGGGACTGGACTCGCCAATTCACGAAATTGTATTTTTCACAATTTCAACTTGCCAAAAGGACCTTCCCAAAATTCGTCACGAGCTCTCGGGCTATGAGTTTTATTAAATCCAAGCCATAAAATACGCTTATTCTTCTTAAATGCACCACACATTTGGTCAAAGGCATCTTTACCAATCTGACAAATAAAAAGGGGTTTTATGTGAAAACTTCTAGTGCTCTGCTTTGTCCACTCATAAGATGCGTAATATCTCGGCCGTTACGGACAGACATTGTTTATTTTATTTATATACTTGAGGGCCTTAGTTTTCATCTACTACTTTAAGAATTTAACCGATATCAAATAATGAGTATATATTTTTGTACTATTATTATAAATGCAAAAAATTGTATGTGTGTGAGTGGGCATACATATGTTTGTATGCCTGTTACTTCTTGACGCTGAAACGGCTGGAAGGTTTTAAATGAATTGATTCAAAATTTAGTAATTCTACTATTTCGCAAACAGAAATCCGAGTAAAGCGAAGGTGAGTCGTTACTCTATATTAAACTACGTGTATGTATATACAAAAATGATAAAGAGGTAAATTTTGTGACTTTATGAGGTTGTAGGGAGTAATCTTTGGATCTACTGAACCGATTTAGATGAAATATGGTAAAAAGATAGTTTGAGACCTTGGAAAGGACATAGAAAACTTTTTATCCCGGAAATCATCCCTTAAGGGGGTGAGGGTTATAAAACCGACTTCCAGGCACCAATATGTAAAAAATAACCAAACGGGGGTTTTCGTTTAGAATAGATACCTAATCAGATATTTTCGAAGTCGGTGCCAGCTGAAAATATTTTTATTATTATGTCTAGTAGGTAAATATGATTAGGTATGAACTCTAATTATAGTTAAAATATTAAACACCAATTTGTAATGCATTTTACGTATCGAAATATTATTAGATTTGCTTTGCATCGGCTGGCACCGACTTCGAAAATATCTGTTTAGGTATCTATTCTAAATGAAAACCCCTGTTTAGTTTTTTTTTAATTTTTGCCTGTTGCTAGTAATTATTGTAACTATTTTTATTTTAACCGCTTTATAAGCAAGAGACTAAAATTAGCTTGGAACTACATATCAGACTAATACATAGAATAAAACGCAAATATTAAAAAAATATACCAACAACATAAAAAAACTTATGCTTTCATTAATATTTCGTCACATGTTTTTATACGTTGTAAAAATATATAAACAGTCAAAGAATGTCAGGAACAGATCTTCCTGACATTCTCTAACTGACTTTGACTTCTCCATCCAGATGGATAGAGTTATAAATAAATATGTATTTAGCATAATATATGGTTAGGAATATCTCCTATTTTGTACTTTTCAACATGTAGTATTTAAAACCAGCGTTATTGCACTCTTTTGAAACCAAATGAAGCATTTTTGATAATAATATATGGGAATCATTGTCACGTGGTTACCGTTCCTTATGGTGGAGCAAAACATCGAGAAAATTTACATATCTGAGGGAAATTAACTAGTCTTTAAAAAACATGTGAAGCCTGCCGTAATCTGATCCCTTTGGCATTGAAGGGTAGCCCACGCCCAGCAATGGGATATTAAAAGTGGCAAAAGATGAGAATTTTACTATAATATAACACGAACCACTGCATTTGCCGGATTTTTTATCTATGCTTTCTTCTACAATAACCTAGGAAGTTACAAAAGGTACATAGTAACAGACTTTTCGGCAATATAAGATTTTATTGTTTATTATAACAATCCAATCTAAACGTTAAACTGATTTTATTGCACCGTATTACGAAGCTCTAAAGGCGATAAAATACGCGTAGAATAATTTTCATTTCATCAAATTCATTGTTTATAGTAGTAATAAAATATTTTCGAATTATTATACCTATTGCACTAGTGACTGGATTACTTATGAAATATAGTTACCTTACTTTGCTTATCGAACAAAACAAAAAATCTTTAAATGCGAAAGTTTGATTTGGATGTATTTAATGCATTATCGGTTAGTATGAAATACAAATCTTTGAATTTCTCGGTTTTTCTGTACTATAATATGCATGTTTTATACATGTAAACCATCTTCTTAAATCTAATGCTGAAAACTGCATTAAAATCCGTTGAGTGATCTAAACGAACAGACAGCGGAAGCGACTTCATTTGATACTATGTAAATATTTATTAATTAACTTGACTTAATTGATAAAAATTTATTTTGATCAAATACTAGTATAATTTAGTCACTATCAAATTGACATATTGATATTAAATTTTTGACCCTTTATCATTTTTAAATTTAAAATAATTAATTACTTAATCTAATTTTAATCTTTAATTTAGTTATTTTAATTTAAACTAATAAATATTTGCTAACATTTGATCATATTTACATTTTAACTTGATTAGAAAATCAAACAGGATTTAAAATAATTGTGCATGTCGTGTTTCCTTTATTATATGTATGTATGTAGTAGTATATTTAATAATTGATTATATATTATGTCAAATTAAAATCGAATGTATCAAGAAGTGTAACAAAAGTAAAACCTTTATAATAAAAATAAAATAAAATTTAGATCATAGATAGTATATGACATAGAGAAAGCATAGACTAATGTTAGGAATCTATTGACGCATACGAGTACAAGCAAACCGCTAGTTACTTGGAATGTCATTTTGAACTCATACACTGAATTTTTAAACTGTTATTCGCTTCGCATTGGAGTTTTAGGGTAAATATATACTTTTTGACTTAATCCTGATAAAGTTATGAGTAAAATATTATTAATCGTGACTCATTAATGCCCAAGTAACTTTATGTAAGTTACTTAATAATATGTTATACGACTTATGATGGAATCACTGATTGTTCCCTCTCTGGCGCCAGAAGTTCATCTTTCCAAGTTTTGTTTTCTTCGTATCCTCTTAAGTACTTAGCGAAAGTAGAAAAGAAATCAGATTAACGTAGAGGTAAGTTAGAATAACTTTCTTTATTATTTCATAGCAGGCTTATTATGTATAAGTTGTTCTATTTATGTACACCTACTTAGTTTTCAGTCTCAATAGAAATGGGCAAGAAAAAGAATTTTGTCAGGATCACTCATATGCATGTTTATTTGTCTGTCACACTGTATTTTTTGTCGTCTAAACGAAATTACATGTTTGGCTTAGTTTTTAGTGACCCTACTTGCTGTGCCAGCGGTCGGTTCAAGGCCCGCTGGGGACATTTATTGTTGAGCACGAATGTTTGTACTCCAGTTATGGGTGTTTATATTTAAAATATTGTATATGTATGTATTTAAAAGTTATATATGTGAAGTATATCAACTGGTTGGTATCCATATAACACGAGCCTCGTAGCTTACCATGGAACTAGATGGTGCTGTGTGTTAATGTCCCAACGTATTTACATATTATTTGTTTAAAAATATTTATTCAGAAAAATATTGGGTTAAGCATATTTCTGTATGTGTGTTATATATTTCTATATTCAAATATTTTTACAGTTTCCCATCATTATTTAAGGACTTTGGATTTTTGTTTTAGTAACTCGAGAGTCTCCATATCGGCACAAGTTTAGAATAGGGGACATGGCCCCTGGTGGAGTGGGTGGTATTTCTGGATAGGGGACGTGATAGGGAGTCGAAATGTTAAATAAAAATTTTTAAGAAAACAAAAGAGTCAAAAGTTATTGAGACTTACAGTTACAACATTTCCATACATTTTCATATATTTCTTTACCACCATTCAGAGTGGGTGGTATTTTTAGATAGGGGAGGTGACAGAGAGTCTAAAAATATTAAAAATATTTGGAGGAAACGTACGAGTAAAAGTTATTGAGACTTAAAGTTATAACATATCTAACACATTTCCATACATTTCATTACCTAAATAAGTGATTACAACAGATAAACATACCTTTAACGAATAGTACGCATCCTTTTTTATGTACAATACATACTTTCACAACAATTAATGCTTTATTGTATTTAATATTTCAATAATTTCACAACACAAACAAAACGATCTTACATTTTGACAAAAGCAAAACTGTCACTTTGTTTTATATTACCGCTTAAATGACAACAGATTATATTTGATTATTTTTGCTTTTTCTGTTGGTAATATTAATAAATAAATAAAAAGAAAAATATTATTTTCACTTCATAAATACATTTATGACTTTTTATCTGATTTATGTAAAATATATTGTTTTAAAATTGTACATTTAGTAAAAAAAATCATTTTTTTATCTGTGAATATTTTTCAATATTATTGGCGGGTGTTCTTAAAATACCGCGAAGTTTCATAATTTGTGACTCTGTACTCTGTACTCAATGCGTGTTTTAGTTCGTCATATCTTGGTTAGGTTAGGTTAGAACAGTTAAGATTATTTATTTATTATTCGTCATATCTTGGTTAGGTTAGGTTAGAACAGTTAAGATTATTTATTTATTATTCGCCATATCTTGGTTAGGTTAGGTTAGAACATTTAAGATTATTTATTTATTATTCGTCATATCTTGGTTAGGTTAGGTTAGAACAGTTAAGATTATTTATTTATTATTCGCCATATCTTGGTTAGGTTAGGTTAGAACATTTAAGATTATTTATTTATTATTCGTCATATCTTGGTTAGGTTAGAACATTTTCCCCCCCAACGTGCGTTCACCTTGTCGTGGTGGGGGGGCTCAGTAGTGCCCGGCAACCCAACCGGGCGCGAAGCCAAGAAACGCACAGGGAGGTGGCCCACTTCGGTGGGCGGTGGGAGGTGGCCCTCTTCGGAGGGCAGTGTACCATGCGGGTTGCTCCTGGTACTTCTCTGATAGCAGAGTGGACTGTGGAGCAACCCCGTGGTTGTTGTGGTCTGCTTCGGCAGACCTGCCGTCGGGGCGTCGTAGTTGAATGCGTAAGCGATCCTGCGACGCCCCATTAAGACGGGGGAAGGTTTTGTTGGGTTTTAGTGGGTAGTAATGGCTTTGCCGGTGAGTCCCACACCTCGTGCGTAAATGCATTTCCCAACGTTAAAAAAAAAAAAAGGTTAGAACATTTAAGATTATTTATTTATTATTCGAAAACTAGAAAATTCGAATTTCACGCAAAGTACAAATAAAGACAATCATCTGGAGATCATTTTGACAATTGAAAGTGACGTTTTGACATTTCCAAGTGTCTAAATGGTAGTAATGTCAAAATAATGTATGGAAATGTTGTAACTTTAAGTCTCAATAACTTTTAACTTTTTTGTTTTCTTAAAAATTTTTATTTAACATTTCGACTCCCTATCACGTCCCCTATCCAGAAATACCACCCACTCCGCCAGGGGCCACGTCCCCTATTCTAAACTGCAGCCTCCATATCCGTAGTCTCATATCCCTTGACGGCCAATATGGACCCCATGATGGGGTCCATAACAACATCAAGAAGACTCTTACCACAGCTTTTTCATATGAGAAGGTTTATCAGTAGGTACTTGCCTTGTCCTTTATATATTATTTGGATAAGGGCCTAATACCTAAAAAGTCTATATATATTAAACAAGGATGGTATTTAAATTAAGTAGTTACATTGTAAAAAAGTAATAAACATACACTCTCTTAAAAACTTTCATATTTAGTATATACAGTAAGCTTGTTTTTAATAAAAAAGATGTAGAATTTCTTTCCTCAATTATTCTTTGGATTTTTCACTCTTTTTGCGAGCTGTCATTTGACGAATAACGTTTAGAAATTAAAATATCAGTTTGTGGCTAACGTCAGCTACCAAAGTGAAATATTCCGACCATTTTTAAAATATTATGTATTTTTTTTTTCATTTAATAATCTGTACTCAACTGGCACGCTTTGAAGCCATTAACATGAAAATTGAATTGAATTGAATTTCTCTACTTATCTTCAAAATTCAGAAAATATTACGTTTTAAGATTTGGTAAAATGTTATTGGAATAAGACTGAGCATTAAATTAAAAATAAGAGTACACTCTATAGAGGAAAAGACCTTTTTCAATTCTAATCATAATGTATTTAACAGTAATGATTTCGTCAAGTGCTACTTGAGTCCACAATTTCTGGAGTTTTATTAATTTAACGATTTTTCATATTAATAGAGCATCTTGAAGCTATTAGAATAATGACAAGTATAACCTATACATACATACTCGTATAGTAAAATTCTGAGTCGAATTTGTACATTAAATATTTAAACTTATACATTTCTTTTTGTATGAATTTATTTACAAAACTAGCGTCACACCCTCGCTCCGCTCGGGTTTGTTCCTAGTTATTTTTAGCGTTTAGTATAGTTTTCTCAGAGATGAGATATTTTCCAGCAGTAAAGAGTATCCTTTATGTTGACCCGGATAATCAGCTATCATCATACCAATGGGTTTCTCGTGATGCTCAGACAGACAGACAAAAATTCTAAAAACTATAGAATCGGCCTCTGTATCGATAATAATGTCTATTTCAATAAGATTTTCCAAAAAATATTTAATATACAGATTCGGCTTAGTTACAATTTTATTATATAGGTAGCTGGTAGATATATAGAGGAGTTGAATTATCCTTTTGGAGACAGTCAAACCCAATCTATTCCAGACGCAGATACTATAGGTAATGTTCTAGCACGAAACTGTAGTAGTTTTTAAAGTGTAAACGGAATACGTAAGAAGGCTTTAAAAATTCACCACGTAGTCTCTTTAAAAAAAACGTCTGAAATATCATACGAAGACCTAAGCTTAAGTGTTAGAATTTGAAAAGGTTTAGAATTCCAGACGTGGATAATAACACTTGTTCTTATCACTGATAGCTGTATGTAAACAAAACGTTTATAACTTGAAAAAAAATATTTCTAATTTATTTCACAAAATCACATAGCACGCAGCATCACAGCTTAATCTATATGATATAAAAACTTAAATAAAACCGACGTCCAGGCACTAAAAAGTAAAAAAATAACTGAACGGGTGTTTTCATTTAGAATAGATACCTAATCAGATATTTTTAAAGTCGATGCAGTCGACATTACTTTAAGATAACAATACGCATCTAATAGGTAAATATGTCAAGGTATGAATTTTAATTATAGTTAAAATATTATACCTACATTAATTTTTGATGTATTTATACGTACCGAAGTAGATTTGTTTTGCTTTGCATTGGCTCTATGTCAAAAAAAAGTACGGGAGCACCTCGGGACAAAATCGGTCATGCCGCTTTCGAGAAAACGATGAACATACATACAGACGAACATAGAACCTCCTCCTTTTTGGAAGTCGGTTAAAATCGGGTAAGTGTCAATCAGTCTGACGCGCACAACAAGTCTCTGAAACATCTTTTTGTTTTGTTTTAACATACTTATTCGTTACGTCTTAAGTAAAATAAAATATTTTATCCGTCTACGATATTCATATGTTATTGACAACTTAAATTGTTTGTCTTTAATAGTATTACTATGAGACCAAAGTTAAATTTGCGACCAAACGCGTAAAATGAAAAATATACCAGAATTCAAAAACTGTTCAACGTTTTTAAAAAAGTTTTTGTCGAAAGTATTTTAGAAGCTCTGTTATTTTAATTTTTTTCAGAAGTTTTTGGTTCATACTTCAAAACTCAGAGGTGACACAATTTTAGTGATTTTAGAAGCATAATATAACTCTGCAACAATTGCCGTGGAAAAAATCTCTTAGAAATCTCTGTCGTCGTCATATATCTAAATTTGAAAGACATGACAAGAGATACCTCACCTGTAGCTTTCAAATAATATTTATCCTTCAGTTACATGTATAAAAAGCCATCGAAACCCTAAAAATAAAATGCTATTTGTTACTAAACGTATTAGTTTAAGACGCGATATATTAGTCAAATATGGCTTGTTTATTAAATGTTTTTTTGTTCGAGTACGGTTTTTACGAAGAACTTTTGAAAATTTTGCTCGGAAAGATTTTCATACGGAAGAAGCTGAAAGTGTTTTTTATATAATTTCATTAGGACCTCAAAAATCATTGATAAAATAGAAATTGGGACATGACAACTAAAAATAGAAACTAAATTGAATTTAAAATTATTTAATTTTAAAATACTGTACAGCAAGCTTAGCTATTTATCTATCTATATATAGATATTACCTAGATAAATTAATTGAAAATTTAATAGAATAAATTACGGAAATGCTTTACTTTATCATTCTAAACGATGAAACGCTGGTTCAAAGAATATTTAATAAATTTTAAAATACACATCCTCTACAATATTTTTCCTATACATAGAAGATACGGATACACAAATTTGTAGTTAATGTATGCAATATTAAACGACCTTTGTTTATAGTTTTAAGTTTTCACTACTGTCGAAAGTCCTCCTGAATAAACTAACTCTAAAATAAAAGTAGCCTAAGTTACTTTTCAACCGACTTCAAAGAGGAGGTGCTTCTCAATTTGACTGTATTTTTTTTTAATGTTTGTTACCTCAGAACTTCGTTATTTATAAACCGATTTGGACAACTTTTGTTTTGTTTGAAAGAGTATACTTCCAGATTGGTTCCATTTAAATTTCAAAAAAAAAAATACCACCCCTAAGGGTAGAAAAATAGCTAATAATGGATTTTACCTACTTCTAATTGTAATATTAAGTTGAAACTTTGCAAGTGTTTCTATTTCCGTTGATAGTACAGTGGTTCGGTATTGTTGACCTGATCTGATGGTAAGGCCAGAAGGTGGATAGGTGGAACTCTTCAACGGCTAATAGTAGATACTTTGAGTTTAGGCTTATTTTGTTTGATTTGACAAGCCTAACACGTTAGAATTCTTACTTTGCTACTACTGTCTACACTATAAAGGGAAAAATAAAAACTTTTTAACAAAAAAATAAAAACCGACTTCAAACAAAAGCACTAAAAAGTAAAAATTAACTGATTGGTAGTTTTCATTTACTATACATACCTAATCAAATATTTTCGAAGTTGGTGTGCTTTGGCTAAGTAATTAAAGTCTACCTATTAAATACATACCTAATCAAATATTTTCGAAATCGGTGCCAGCCCATACAAAGCAAAGCACACCGATTTCGGAAATATTTGATTAGGTATGTATAGTAAATGAAAACTACCAATCAGTTATTTTTTACTTTTTAGTGCTTTTGTTTGAAGTCGGTTTTTATTTTTTTGTTTATTTACAACATCAACTATCCGCCAGTGAAAGTACCCTCAAAATCGGTTCAGCCATTTTGAAGATTATCCAGAACAAACTGACAGATATATAGACAAACATACTTACAGACAAAAAAACTTAAAATTGATTTTTTTTTTCTTATTAATACCGTATCTACTTTCATTAGCATTTAATAAAAACGGCTATTTTGACATTACAAACAGACACTTCAATTTTATTTATCTGTATGTCGCAGGGTGATTTGATAATTAAAATTTTTGTGAAAACCCTAGGGACATTGCGAAAACACGAATAGTTAGACAATGGTTAGGTAAGTTTTATTTTTTGATAACGTGACAGTTCCGACTTGGATAACGTAGGTTGAGAACGCTAAGAAGAAAAGGCTAAGACGGGAGTTACATCTTACTCAGAACAACCCTTTCTTTCTTTCTACGTCGGTTAGGTTAGGTTAGAACATATTTTTACGAAAACCCTATCTTTTTCCAGTAAGATTGAGAAATGTTTTCACCATTATCTAATTATCCGTGTTTTCACGATATCCCTAGGTGTTTTGCTATAATTCGAATAATCAAATCATCCTACGACATGTATAAGTAATATAATATAATAGATGTCAAGTCATCTGAGTTTCGATCACGACATAAAAAATCAAATGTATTTATAGGCAGTTCTTTTGTACTGTATTCTGTTTGATGAGTCGAATGGCTTACTGTACGTTGAAATACTTTGAAGAAGACCCGTTTATATTGCGACTAAGAGACAACAAACGACGTCAGTATAAGTAATGAGCATAGTTTGAGGATTTGGTAATAAATACATACATATACATTATACAACTACATATTTTGAGAATAAAATAATGTTTGGAGAAGTAAATATATCGTTTTTTTATGTGTTTTTCTGTTCAAAAATCACATCTTGTAAATATAATATACGTGGTATAATTAAGTATAAGTAAATACATATCTACGTGTCAATATATTTTTTAATAATATGGTAGATAAAAGGATTCAAATGGGACCAATACAAAATATGTTGGCTTTTGACATTAAAACAATTCTTAGAAGATATATTTACTCATCGTTTCGTGGAAACACGATTTTCGGGATTCATCCATGATGAAAGATCCATGAAATTCTCCATGAAATATTTAGGGCCCAATTGACACTAGATAAATTTTTTTTTGTAAATATGTATACCTGTGTTAATTTAGTTTTTATTTACAAATGGAGCAATAACTGATCGATTATTATTATTTTGTATTTTAAAATCGCATGTACAATGTGTAAACCGGTTAGAACTCAAGCTAGAGTATTGTAGTACAGTCGTTAATATTTCAAAGTCAGTCGATTGTCATGGTTCTAAGCGACAAGCATGAATTTGTCTATCTTTGTCTATACAGAATGAATGGAGTCTTCACTTAGAGATAGTGACTCGATATTTCACAACGGGATGTAAAACCAAATATTCGTTATCTAACGGATTTAACAAAGTATAAAGATAACTTCACTTACAATCGTCTTAAGCTCAGGTGATAATGTTAGATATCCTTTTTGATATAATAGCGAGAAACATTAATAATAATAAAAATAAATTATATATTACGGTGGTCAATCTCATTCAAACTAGCCAACTGCGCAGGAGATATTATAGTGCAGCGCGTGTGCGCGCAGACACATGTGCGCTTTCTATTTCTGTCACTCTTATATTCCGGTGGGACGACACGAGACATGACCGATGAGAGTTAAAGACGCAGAATCGACGGCTTTAGGTGCTTCCCTAGGCAAGGGGGTGAAACACTGCCAATGTACTACAAAAACCGTGTGTAAAACATTAAAAGTAGAAGTTATTAATTTAGCTAAATCAGTAGCTAAATGGATTTAGTGTTATAGAAAATAATTGCAAAAATGACATCAAAATGTATGTAAACATATGTATTTAATCCATACATATAATAAAATTGTAACTAAGCCGAATCTGTGCATTAAATATTTTTTGGAAAATCTTATTGAAATAGTCATTATTATTGTTTTAAGAATTTTTATCCGTCTGTCTGGGAACGCATCACAAGAAAACCACTGGACAGATTTTGATGAAATTTGTTATGGCGATAGCTGGGTCCGGGTTAAAAAATACGATGCTTTATACTGCAGAAAGTATCTCGTCTCTGAAAAATCTATACTAAACGTTAAAACATAACAAGGAACGAACCCGAGCGGAGCAAAGTTGAGTCGCTAGTTTACAATAAAAGCGTGTGCTTATGTAGAGTATGTAAAAATACCTATTTACATAATGTGAATATACATATTGTAACTTAAATGCATTTTTAATATTATCCCAATAAAAAATCGTTCAAAACTTATTGATCGATACTGCTGCCAAATATTGTATCTTTCCAAAATTTACCCTTATTCTTACTTTTTATATAATACTAGCATTTCCCGCGGCTCCGCCCGCGTTCAGATGACCAAAAATCTAATTCTTAGGTTTCACATATAAGTATACATCGCAGTTTTTGTATTTTTTCTCAGAAATGAGATATTTTCCCGCATTAAAAAGTTCCTATATGTTGACCCGGATAACCAGCTAGCACCATACCAAATTTCATTAAAATCCCTTCAGTGGTTTTTCTGTGATGCGGTAACAGATAGACAAACAGCCAAAAATTCTAAAAACTACACTAGTTTTTAAAAAAAATAATTTTCGGTTGTTGCCATGAACTTTATAGTTGATATTGTTTGCTTAGGGCATAATCTTTTCAAATTTATCATTAGAAAATTTTGTGCAGCTCAAATAACTTTGTTTCTGATTTTCATTATTTAAGCGCATTTGCCCGTTCATAACGTGCGTTTTTCATTCTGTTAAGATTAATATCTTAAGTTTTTGTTACATGAGTACTTCAAGGAGAAGTTGTTTAAGCAATCCAAATCATTTTGCTATATATGTGGACAATATGTGTTTCACAATTGTAGAAAAGTTAAATAAGAGTTCGTCAAAAACACCTACTTTCTGCATTTTGGGATGTTCTTGGATAAAAGTCCTGAGTCTTTGGCATCTAATTGTATTTGTAAGTCGTGTGTCGAATATTTAAGATTGTGAAAAGGTAGCAAAAGAAGTGCTTTTGAGTTTGAAACACCAACAATTTGTGGGAACCACAAAATCATCTCGATGAATGTAATTTTCTTAGTGTCAACATAAATGACATTACCCAAGTACTACTTGTGTTCAGCGTCCAGTGCAACATTCACATGAGCCTCCAGTTCCCCAAAATATATCTTAACCAAACTAGACATACATATATACATAAACAACCAAACTCTTTAGAAAATGATCATGATTTTGGAGATGTATCCAATGGACCAACATGTTTTTCACAAAACGAATCAGATGATCTTGTAAGAGATTTCAATCTTTCTAAACAAGCTTCAGAATTATTGGCATCAAGACTTATAGAAAAAATTTGCTTTCTCTAGGTACTAAAGTTACTTTTTATCGTGAAAGACAATATTGCTTTTTGTTCATATATTAAAAACTCGTTGATAAAAATGGACTTGTAGAACTCCTTTTACAATTAAAAAATTTAGGATGCTATATGAGTATTTAAACTCCACTTTCTCTATAGTAACCTGGATAGGTTTCCTGAAAATCTAGGAGATATGAGAGACGAACAGGGTGAGTGTATGCGTCAAGATTTACGCGTTATGGAAGAACGTTATTAGGATTTTGAGGATACAAAAATGTATTCTGACTATTAATACTCATAAGAGGAGAGACTTGAGACGAAGTTTTTAAGAACTAAATGCTTAATTTAATTTTTTAATTTTTTTTTCTTAGTTAATACAAGTCTTTTTTTGTATTCAATGCAGATAGCTGAAACTCAAAAACCAGAGCTGATCAAAAAATTCTAATTATATATTTGAACTTAGCATAGCATATGTAGTCAGCAACAGCAAAAATTTTCCCGGAAACAGAAGCACTGTAAAGTAGTGCTATTGATCCGGTCTCTGTATCGGTAATAATGTTTATTTTAATAAGATTTTCCAAAAAATATCTAATATAAAGATTTGGCTTAGTTACAATTTTGTTATATGTATAGACAATATTCCAATATTATATAGGTACAATATCCATTGTAAATAAAGTAATAAGCCTATTGTTTGTCACCCGTATATTTTTTTTGTTCAGTAGCTATGGACGAGCTTTAGTGCATTAATAGCAAAATTTGGAAACACTTAGTTTTTATTTTATATATGCACTAGCGGCTCACTCTCGCTTCGCTCGGGTTCATCGCTAGGTACGTTTTAAATAGATATAAATAGTTATTAGCCAGCGTTAGCCATATAATTTTTTTTTGTTAATAATATTGACAAATATTGACATTAATATTTATACGATACTAACGTCACTCAATTTTTTAGCCTTCCCGGAACCTCTCCACTAACACTTAAACTTTATGGTACGGTATTATTCAAATTGACTTTTAAGTATTATTACGAATCTTATGTATGGGAGTATAGAAAAGTGTTGTTTTTAGAGTTTTTCAGGCAATTTTTCAATTTTTTCTCTCCGTAACAATCATCCTCGTACTTCAAGGAACATTCTAAAAAAAGAATTAGCAAAATCGGTTCAGCTGCTTTCGAGATTTGCTCTTACCAACACATTTAGCGATTCATTTTTATATTATAAAGATATAGATAGGTAAATTCTATTCATATATATTTTCCTCAAATTTTCAATAATTTCAATGATCGAATTTTAATTACTAGGCAAACACTAGTTTAATTAGATGATTTTTATTATTATTCCATAATAAAATGATTAGGATAGGGATCTGAACCCGTTTCACTCGGTTTCCTAAGCGAGCGCGTTACTACTGGACTACCACTGCCCCATTCTTATTGATTATTCTTATTAAGATTATTTTTATAGTATTTTCAATAAAAATAAGTTTAAAAGAATATAATAAAGTTAGAACTTAAATGGTTTACTCCCTAGAAATCAATCAAGCTGACGCACTGTTTGTCTAATTTGCATGGCGGCAGTCAACGCGTAGCCAATATTTGTATAAAATATAGTCAAGTTAGGCTGTCTACAAACTTAGCCGTTAGAAAACAATGGTAATCTAAACGTTGATGTGTGATTGCTATAACTTATATAATTACCATGTTGGTCACAGATTCATTTTATTTCACGAGAATGTGTATATTGTATGTACTTATTATATTTAGATACCGTCTGGGTATGAGGTAAATACACGCCAGTGATGCCATATATTAAGGATTTACTCAAAATGAATTTATATATAGGTCCTGTCGTGATTACAATGCTCACTTTAACGACATTGATTTAATGAATTGTATTGTAGAAAATTTCAAAAGGAAAATTAGGAACGTATTTCTCCTAAAATATTAATAATTTAACTCCATATCTTATATTAATGCATGTTTTGCTAACATAATTCAAGTGTTGTTGTTTTGTCAAATCTCTACTCTTTTACTGTATGAATTTTTTGTTTGTTTGTGGAAACTTTATTGGTGTATGTACTATTTTTATTGTTATATGTTGTTTGTATGTCATATTAAATAAAACAAAATATTAGTGTAAACAAAAAAAACTGAATACTAAGTTTAAACACTTTTATCGGTGGTGAAGGAAAACATCGTGAGGAAACTTTACATAGGTATCTGAAAGAACCTAGCAAGTTATATATAGACAAGTGAAGTTCGCCAACCTGCACTTGATCTGCGTGATGCATTATGGCCTAATCACCTTCGCATTGAAGGAGGCCCGTGCCCTGCAGTGGGCCGTTAAAAAGGACTGAATACATGTTTTAATTACGATTGCTCGTAAACGACGATAAGCCTATTACTGGGTCCAATTATAGCTAAGAACCATTTAGGTAATTCCACATTTTTTTATCTTAATCGGTCAAGCCGTTTAGGAGAAGAATAATAACGAACACACGCACACCGAATTAGATACGTATAAAAGGTTAGCTAAAGCTAAAAATGTCGTCCTTCTGTGCTCTGCTTAATATGAAAGGGAGACAGCTAGTAATCTATCCAGCGTTGAGGCTAACATACGTCCAGAAGTGTCGTTTACGGCTTGTTTGACATATTTTGATATAGTCTTATACGTGCACTAACTATATATTGCAGGTTTTGTATAAAATTGTAAATAAAAATATTCTTCATAAATATAAAAGGCTATATAGGTAACTTTGCTTATTAAGCTGGGATTCTTGAGTTTGATTTTAAGCAGGATTACTGAGTATTTTGATTCTAGACATCTATGCATATAAAAAAATTCTAACTGAGTCGAATTCGTACATTGTACACACTAAAAACCACTGAACAGATTTTGATGAAATATGCTATGATGATAAGCTGGTTATTCCGGTCAACATTTAGGATACTTTGTACTGCGGGAAAATATTTTGACGAACCCGAGCGGAGCGAGGTTAAGTCGCTAGTTTAGAATTAAATTGAATCTTTCACATATTCGGAAAGAAAATTCTTTAGACTTGAGAGCAAAGAGTTTTGAAACTCTTTGGAAATATTTTTTTTAACTAAAGTGGTGTTACTTTCTATTTACCTTCAAACGTAATTGGTTTTATTTAGCAATCGAGCTATTATAACTATTTGCATAATTTTATCCTCGTAAAATTCGGGCCTTGAGGTAAATATATAGAGATTAGAGTACTCGATGTGTTAATGAACATGGCAAATAGATTAAATATAACAAACGAGTTACCCTCGCTTCGATCGGGTGCGTCCCTATGTAGGTTTTAATTTTTTTGAGCGGAATCCTATTTTTTTTTCTAAAATAAAAGTAGCCTAAGTTACTCCTTATGACATCACCTATCTGCCAGTGAAAGCCCCGTCAAAATCAGTCGAGTCGTTTCGCAGCCAGACAGACAGAAAGACAAAAATAAAAATCTTATACGTACCGTATGTAATATCATATGCATTTAGTAAAAAGCTGTTATTTTGATATTACAAACGGATATTTCAATTTTATTTATCTGTATAGATAGGATGTATAGTGTGAAAGAAACATTTTAAATGTACGGAAATTACCTTGTAAGGATGAATGTTTAGACGAGTCAGCTTTTTAACTGTACAGTAATTTTAATTCAAAATATGGCTCGATTTTCATTTCAATTAGCTAAGTAGATCCAATAAATTATCATTAACAATGAAATCACTCACGAGACTTGAAGGACTAAAATTTTGACATCCTATTTCTAAACTGACATGGGTCAGCTTAGAAATGGGATGTCAAAATTTCAAGCAACACCTTAATATGGTAGAACGGGTGAGTTGCCAAATTCTATGAAAAATTAGGTTTTTCGGGTGACTTAAATTTAACATTTAATTAGACCCTTTCTCCACCCATTGAAGGAGAAATGTCAAAAAATATAGTACCTCATGAAGCCGGAATAAATTACAAGTCAAGCTACTAATATAAAAACAAAATAATCTATACAGATAAATGAAATTGAAGAGTCTGTTTGTAATGTCAAGATAACAGCTTTTTATTAAATGCAAATTTGGAATTTTATACGGTATTTATATGAAAAATACAATTTTTAATATTTTTGTCTGTCTGTCTGTTTGTTCCGGCTAGTCTCCGAAACGGCTAGGCATATTTTGACGGGACGTTCACTGGCAAGTAGTTGATGTTATAAGGAATAATTTAGGCTACTTTGGTTTCAGTAAAAGAGTTAGGGTTCCGCCCAAAAAAAATTAAATGTACCTAGGGCCGAACCCGAGCGAAGCGACGGTGAGTCAATATTACAAAACAAAATCCCTAAGTTTGTTTATGCGGCTGAACGGATTTGGATGAAGTTTAGTACATATACTATAACCTGATGCTGCTACTGTTATTTTAAATAATAAATAAATAAATTGTTATTATGAGCTAATGTTAGTAATAAATTTTGCCAAAAGGTGTCGCCTCTAAATCACAATAGTATTATATGTGAAAGTTTGTAAGGATATGTGTATGTTTGTCACGTCTCAATACTGAAACGGCTTGACAGATTTGAATGTGATTTACTGCATAGATAGACTTATAACCCGGAGTAACACATAAACTGCTTGGCAACAGGTGACCTGAGCAAAGCGAGAGTGTGTCGCATGTATGTAATGAAATTTTCAACAAATAATACTTTTGATTTAATTGTATACCTTATCCAATTCAAAGTTACAATGTAACGGAATAATAGAACTTAAAACAATAGAAAGCCATCGAAACGTAAACATAAAAATGATACGACATAAGTAATTATGAAGAGCACTGATTCCGAAGTCTCATGAATATTTTTTTTTTCATTACAATGCTCAGATGAAGTAAATACGTTTCATTATTTTATTAAACTATTATTTTAGATTTTAGAGTTTTCCACAATAAGTATTTTAGAGTTATTCTCCGTATTTTCTAGCCTTTTTTAACGTTGGGAAATGCATTTACGCACGGGGTGTGGGCCTCACCGGCGAAGCCAGTACTACCCACTAAAACCTAACAAAACCTTCCCCCGTTTTAATGGGGCATCGCAGGATCGCTTACGCATTCAACTATGACGCCCCGACGGCAGGTCTGCCGAAGCAGACCACAACAACAATGGGGTTGATCCAAGGTCCATTCTGCTATCAGAGAAGTTCCAGGAGCAACTCGCGTGGTACACCGCCCCCCGAAGTGGACCACCTGCCTGTGCGTTTCACAACTGTGTGTGTTGGGAAGCATGCTATCAACTCCCAGTATACAAGGAGGTAGGTCTAAGGCAGTGGCGCTAGATCGGTTATATTTTGCGAAGAGCGGAAGGGAATACTTCACAAGTGGCATCCAATGGCAACCTGCTAATCGAAGAATACTTGGTCAACCAAATAACTGGAGGAGGTCCATTGAAACGGACTTTAGATGGGTGGAAATCATGTGGAACCATGTCCAAGCAGTAGCTAAAGATAGAAGGCCATGAAACACTACAGCCGCATCTCTAAGCTCCACGACGGAAGAATAAAATAACACTGTCACTCGCTTCGCTCGGGTTTATCCCTAGAGACGTTTTAACGGTTAGTATGGTAATATATTCAGCCTTTATTAACGTTCCACTGCTGGGCACGGGCTTCTCTTCAATACAAGGGGGATCAGGCCAAAGTCCACAACGCTGGCCAAGTGCGGGTTGGCGGACAAGAATGGTATAGATAGAATAAAAAAATGTTCAAATCGGATTACTAGTTACTGAGATTAGCGCGTTCAAACAAACAAAAACAAACAAACACACAAACGAACAAACTTTGCCTCTTTTTAATATTAGTATAGATTACTTTCTTTCACTCTATTTCAATTATATAATACATCAAAATTGAAAATAGCAATATTCTGGATACCATTACTTTTATATGTAAACGGGTAATAAAGTTATAACATGAAAAGTACGTGTAAAACTCTAGTTGAATAAAAGAATAAGTAGATATACAGTTTCAGTTAGAAATACTTCATATTATTCTACGTTTTAAAGTCAAACCCCGAATCGCGTGTTTACTGAAGGCATTAGGATAAAACTTTTAATATTGCTCAGAGTAGTTTAATGATAAATATTATTTCAATTGCTTTTGCCACAAACAGATTGTTGGATTAGGTTAGTCATTCCGAGAAAAAGTCAGTAATACTGTCTTAGATTTACGCGAATGTTTGACATCTCTATGATATAAAAATGAATCGCTGAATGTGTTGGTAAGCGCAAATCTCGAGAGTAGCTGAGCCGATTTCGCTAATTCTTTTTTTTAAATATTCTTTGAAGCACGAGGATGGTTTTTACGGAGAGAAAAATTTTAAAAATTGCCTGAAAAAGTCTAAAACAACACTTTTCTATACTCCCATACAAAAGATTCGTAATAATACTTAAAAGTCAATTTGAATTTTAAGACCATAACATAAAGTAAATATTAGTGGAGAGGTTCCGGGAAGGCAAAACAATTGAGTGACGTTAGTATCGTATAATATCGTATAATATTTGTCAATATTATTAACAAAAAAAAATTATATGGCTAACGCTGGCTAATAACTATTTATATCTATTTAAAACGTACCTAGCGACAAACCCGAGCGAAGCCGCTAGTGTTAAATAAAACTATCTTTTTGGTTTTCTTCGCGGATTTATTTTGATTTTTGTTTTTTTTATTTGAGTAAGTTTAACAATCACAGACATAAATCCGTGCCTTTTTTTGAGCTATTTTTATGTTTTGTTGTTATGACCCCAACATTTCGAATGCGGTACAGCAATCATGGTCACGAGAGAGACCTCTCCCGTGATATTTTTATTTTACCGCGGAAATGCAATTTTAATTTTTTTTAGTAAATGCTACAATGAGAGTCCAAGCCTGATTTATAGTATAAGAGAAGAGAAGCAGTATAATAATTGAAAAAAAACTTCAAACCCAAGCTAATTAGATTCCATGCAACAAATCTTCGCCTTAGTGTTTATTTGTTCAAACTAACAATACTTGTTGTACTTTACAATATGGAGTTTTTTCCTTATTGTTTATTTCTAAGATAAAATACATCTTTTCAGCTTTATAAAGTATAAAAACTTTTTAACAAAAAAATAAAAACCGACTTCAAACAAAAGCACTAAAAAGTAAAAAATAACTGATTGGTAGTTTTCATTTACTATACATACCTAATCAAATATTTTCGAAGTCGGTGTGCTTTGCTTTGTATGGGCTGGCACCGATTTCGAAAATATTTGATTAGGTATGTATTTAATAGGTAAGCTTTAATTACTTAGCCAAAGCACACCGACTTCGAAAATATTTGATTAGGTATGTATAGTAAATGAAAACTACCAATCAGTTATTTTTTACTTTTTAGTGCTTTTGTTTGAAGTCGGTTTTTATTTTTTTGTTAAAAAGTTTTTATTTTTCCCTTTTTAGTGTAGACAGTAGTAGCAAAGTAAGGATTCTAACGTGTTAAGCTTGTCAAATCAAACAAAATAAGCCCAAACTCAAAGTATCTACTATTAGCCGTTGAAGAGTTCCACCTAACCACCTTCTGGCCTTGCCATCAGATCAGGTCAACAACACTGAACCACTGTACTATCAACGGAAATAGAAATACTTGCAAAGTTTCAAGTCAATATGACAATTAGAAGTAGGTTAAATTCATCATTAGCTATTTTTCCACCCTTAGGGGTGGTATTTTTTTTGAAATTTAAATGGGACCAATCTGGAAGTATACCCTTTCAAACAAAACAAAAATTGTCCAAATCGGTTAATAAATGACGGAGTTCTGAGGTAACAAACATTAAAAAAAAAAAAAAACATACAGTCGAATTGAGAACCTCCTCCTTTTTGAAGTCGGTTGAAAATGTTTATTTTATACCAATATAGAATTGACATAAGTCAATAATTCTGTATTCTATTCGAAATAGAACTATTTCGGTAAATTGATCGTTTGAACAAATAAGCGATGAGAACACGAAATAATATATATATATATATATACTAGCGGCTCACCCTCGCTTCGCTCGGGTTCACCTCTAGAAAAGCACAAACAGATCTATCCCACGGGAATCGTTCATTTTTCCGGGATAAAAATAAGTAACCTCTTGTTTGACCTGCAATATAAGCTATCAGCATGCCAAATTTTACTAAATTAGGTGCATAAGTTGTTGTGTACTGAGCTGTATAAGTTACTATAATTTTTTAACTATCCCACGGGAACTCTTTAATTTTCCGGTATGAAAAGTATCAAATTTCATTTAAATAGGTTCAATAGCATCGGAGATTAGCCCGTACGAACAGACAAACAGACAGAGAAACAAAAAATTTGAACAAAAACTGGTTTTGTTCTATTTCTCTCCTTACGGGATGTAAGAAGAGAACTGACTCGTTTTTTAGCAATTTTTTCTACCATCTATGTACAGACATTCGACCTCTACAGTTTTATTATTCATATATGTACCTATATTCAGATAGAATAAATAATGTATAATAAAATAGAAATATATAATAATGAAAGTAGTTATAGCGAGTGTACCTTAGGAGATAGACATATACTATGTAGAACTTTTCTATAGACCTTTGTAAGACTTACAATTTTCTTGTACAATGTTTTGATCTATCTCTTAAGGTTGAGCCAACGTTAGCCATATAAATTTCTAAGGACAATTCGATAGAACCAGTTATTGTATTTTCCCGTGGGAATGAATAATTTGCCTGTCGTAAAAAGTATTCTAAATGTTGACCCGAGCACTAAGTTTTATCACTATACAAAATGATGTTAAAATTGGTTGAGTACTTTTTGCGTGAAATGCGCACATCGATTTGACTAAGTTTTATTATAGGTATCGATAAGAATAAATATTGCGAGTGCAACTTAGGAGATAGACATATACTATTCAGAACTTTTCTGTAGGACTTTTCAAGACCCTTAATTTTTTAGTATATTGTTTTGATGTATGTCTTAAGGCTTAGCCAGAGGAAGGTTTCTAGGGAGGACTCGATAAAACCAGTTATTATATTTTCCCGTGGGAAAGAAAGATTTTCTTTAAGTAAAAGGTATCTAGGCAGTGGTATCCCAGTGGTAACGCGCTCGCTTGGGAAACCGAGTGAAGCAAGTTCAAATCCCGGGTCTAGCACCTCTGATATTGGCCAGCTTGGTGGACTATGGCCTGATCCATACATACAAAAGGTACCCTAAATGTTGACTCGAGTAATAAGTTATCACTTCATCAAATTTCGTTGAAATTGGTACATTACTTTTCGCGTGAACCGCGCACACAAAAACAGACAAACAGACATACAGGCAAACAGACATTTTTTTTAATAACTATTGTTTTGGGGTCTATGTTGTGGACATAATACGTAAAAAGGTACCTAATTGTTATTCTGATGTATGAACTATATTATTGTAAAGTTTTATCAAAATCCAATCAGTGCTTTTTGTGTACTAAGCTGTATAAGTTACTATAGTTTTTTGACTATCCCACAGAAACTCTGTAATTTTCCGGGATGAAAAGTAGCTGATTTGTTTTTGTCATGTACGAACTATATTATTGTAAAGTTTCATTAAAATCCAATCAGTAGTTTTTGTGTACTAAGATGTATAAGTTGTTATAGATTTTTAACTATCCCACGGGAACCCTTTAATTTTCCGGGATGAAAAGTATCTAAGATGTTGCCCGGGGATATAAGGTACCACCATGCAAAATTTCGTTTAAATAGGTCCAATAGATCCGGAGATTAGCCCGTACAAAGAGAAAAACAGATAAACAGCTCGCTCGGGTTCGTCCATACATACGAATATGTTGTATTATCTCTTTAACCATTTATCCAAATTATATGCAGTAAAAGGGAAAAGTCTTTTGTTTTAAACATTTTAGACGATAAATGTACTTATTTTGATAAGAATTCATAATTGTTGATAATATGACCAATAAACATGACCTACCGATTTAAATTATTTTTGTAACATAAAAAACTACTTTTTGTGACTTAAATATAAAAGTTAGATATATGCTGTCGCTGACTTTTTTGTAGGCATTATTAACCCGGCGTCATTGTGGTACGAAATTGTTACACGGATGTTGAGGTGGGTCAATATAACCCGTATTTGTAATGTACGACATTTTCATGTTTTATAGAATATATTCGTAATCTTTGTCATTATAATGTATATTTACCCTCTAATTATAGGAATAAAAGAAAAAAGATTCAATCACGGAACATTTATTGATATTTTTTTAAATTAAACTTAATTTCTCAAAAACTTAACAAAAATGAGATACCTTCGAGTTTCACAGCCTTATTACTCTAAAATATAATCTTTTTAGTCATATATGTAACTTAAATTATACCTTACTAATAAATCTTTGAAAAAAAGTTTAACAAAACTAATTGGTATCCTCATTATTTACACAATCACTGCAGAAAGGTATGATATGCTCAGGGCAAATATATTTGTCACAACCTCGACATGTTTGTTTCGTTTTGCGATCCTTTTTTGCTGGGCATATTTGGCATCTTTTGCGGGCATTTAGTATTTTAGCAGGAGGCTCTTCAGATAAATCAACAGTAAACTCCCGGATTCTCTTACGCATTTCTCACCTTCTTCTGAATCAGATTCCTCAAGAATTGACAAAATTCGTTGGCTCTCTCTATCCATGTTCCTCAAGAATTGACAAAATTCGTTGGCTCTCTCTATCCATGTTTCTAACTACTTTGAAGCAAGGAAAAACTAATAATATCAAAATAATAAGAAAAAACTTAAATAAACACCAAAAAACAAATGTAAGTAATAAAAAATCATACAAAAACAAGGTGCAAAATTGTAACGCTAACTGTGAGCATGGGTCAAATTTACCTTTTTGTCAAATGCACGCGTGTAGCTCCCAGCATGGTCACCGCTCGACTGATTTCTTTTCAAAAACTTTTAGAACACAGCATTGGGTCCAGCTACTGAGAAGAATGGAAACGTCGCGCGCGCACATAAAAAAATATACGCATTCTTAAACACACTGGGTCTTCCTGACCCAACCTCAATGACGCCGGGTTAAGCTCTACAACTTTTCTCTAGAACATTATCATATATCTCTCATCGTTAAGGCAGCGTTCGTAAGAAACGTTTTCGTTCGACCGTTTTTTCTCCGACTTACTTTGCAAATCCGACTACCACGCAAAAGCCTTTTCATTCTTCGGGTTAATATATAGCCTATGACACTCAGAAAGAACGTGGCTTTCTATTGGTAAAAGAATTTTGAAAATCGGTTCAGTAGATCCAGAGATTACCCCCTACAACGTCACAAACTCACAAACTCACAAGATCACAAACTTTACCTCTTTATATATTAGTATAGATATATATATATATATATATAGATATATATATATATATATATATACATATATATATATATATATATATATATATATATATATAATATATTATTTCATCTTCTCGGTTTATTATTATTTATTATTATAAAGTATAATAATTAAGCTCTGAAAAGTAAAAACATAATATAAATATTTTTCTTTATACGCGTGTTATTTTAATGTTAAACAGATATTTGACTTTTATAAAGGTTAATCGACCAGATATTTTTATTCATAGCTGTTACGAAAAAAACACATATATACATACTTAAAAAGAAATTCCAGTCCAACATAACCTTTTAGAAAGTCGTTTAAAAAGATTCATCACATTGAACATCTTGAAATTCTTAATCGCTATATAATATCTCGTTTTAGAGATGGCGGGTCAAAAACAATTTAAACTTTCGCCGGAAGGCTTCGCTCGTTCATAATAAAGTTTGAAATGAGCCTCTAATTTATGAAACAAAAACTCAAAATAAACAAGAAGCTCTGGACAATAAACAGTTAAGGGACAGCCAAAAGTAGAGACATTGCTATATTTTTATTTATTTTTTAATATTCATGTAAGTATAAGTACTATTAATGACCAGCGACTTATTACTTAATGTTATTCCTGACCATAGTTTATTTGTGTACTAAATTTCATCTAAATTCGTTCTGCTGTTTCATCGTAAGTCGAATAAAATGTTTACTTAGGGATGAAACGAAGAGAACTGAGGGTACGTTTCTAATTTATATACGAGTACCTACTAGCGACTCATCCTCGCTCCGCTCGGGTACGTCCCTAGTTACGTTTTAATGTTTAGATTTCTCAGAGTTTTGTCCTAGATAACCAGCTATCATCATACCAAATTTCATCAAAATCTGTCAAGCACTTTTCACGTAATGCGTTCCCAGACAGACAGACAAAAATTCTAAAAACTATAGATTCGGCCCCTGTATCGGTTATAATTATTAGTGACAATCTCAATAAGATTTTCCAAAAAATTATCAAACATCTACATATACTTTTATTACACATACATACTGACACACATAGTACATAATATAATTAAATAAAAAATAATCATTTCTAATATTAATGTTATAAGAAATGTATGACGCATACAAAATGTTCAAGGGAAAAATCATTCGAGAAATTACATCATTAAAGCTTCTTCATTTTAAGCCGAACTTTGGCGAGAAGTGGAATAAAAATTTCATTTTTATTTAACCTTTGTTATTCACTGTTCTCATAAAAAGTGTAAAGTTGGAGCTAACAATGTTTTAAAGCAACATCTATTAAGTTAATTGCTTCCGCCTCAACGTTGTTTTTGAAGTGAAAAATTTTGATACTGTTATATACATTCGACATAATGATATACAAAAATTATACTATGCTGTGAATTTCTGTAACGTTCTAGATTTGATTTTTAGAGTGAAAAGGATTGACTGAAATCCAATTTAACTTTAACTGGAAATCGAAAAGTAAATACATGTAAAACACGATTGATATTATTAAATTATAAATTTAAAATTTAAAAAACCTCCTACGCAAATTAATTGTCATTTAACGATTACATTGGCACGCATGAAGTACTTAATCGAGTAATCATATGCCAAAATGCCCTACATCATTTTGGAAAAGAGCTGATAGTCTTACACTGCTGGACCGATATTAACCAAATAAATATAGCTAAGAATTATCGTAAGGAAACTGGCTTTCAAATGAAAAAACCGCATCGAAATCGGTCCATCCATTTGAGAGCTACGATGCCACAGACAGACACACACACACGGACAGACAAACATCGACGTCAAACTTATAACACCCCTCTTTTTGCGTCGGGGGTTAAAAAGATTAATTAAAAAAGCAAAAGTGATGACTTATTTATATAATTTGTATACACAACCATACATACACATACCTATTTCATTTCCCAAGTGTTATCTATCATGATCATTAACGTATGAGAAATGTAAAAATGTAGAAACCCTTAGCCCATGGAGTCAAGGTGCTACGTATTTCTTAAGACGTAACACCTCGTCTTATCGCTTCTACTGGTGAGAGGAGAGCTGGTTCGATTTTCGCCCAAAGAATCGGCATTACCATTCAGTGGAGGAATGCGGCTAGCATGGCATGAGTTGTACAGTAATAATAATTAAATGTATGTTTGTTTACTTGTATATATATCAAGCCTATATGTAATTTGCTTTTTCGGAAATAGCGCGCGCGCCGCGGTGCGGGCTCACTCGCCTGCGTGTGCGATAGATACGAGTAACATGTTACGTTCTTGTTGCTTACTGCTGACTGCTTTTAGTTGGTGTTTTATTTACATCTACCAACCACGGTTTATTTTTCTTTGTATAAAATTATGATATAAATGTAATCGCCTTTCTAAAGCCTACATACTTTAAATGATATACTGTTCAATTATTAATAAAAATTATTTATATGCACATTTACCTTTTGCTATAAGTTTTATATAAGTCTGTGTACTTGTTAAACAAATATAATAGTATTTAATATGTACTTCTAGGATTAAATTTACACTGGAAATGTACTTAATTTAATAATTTATGTGGATTAAAAAAAAATTAAACGTATGTTTGTTTATTTGTATATATAATCAAGCTTATTGGTAATTTCAATATATTTCTTATATTGCAAAGAAAAAATCACGAGACATTCAAAATATAACTAGGACGACAATTTTGTCTGAAATCTGCAAAATTCCTAATGTAAGAGGCATTTTATACATTTATTTAATAGTATAAGACGTTAAGGAAAAATAAGGGAAGGAAAAGATAACAGGAGGTGTTTCGCTTTAGATGACGTGTCAAGATGTTAAATTACATTTTAACTCCTCTCATATGGTGTAAATTGCTGTGATTTGCCTTTTTCAAAGGATCCTCATATTGTAATATTGCTTGCATATTTTTAAAATATAACACGCTAGCAGTACCCTGTGTTTTACTTTCGTTTTTAGATTTTTGTCATATTTTCTTTCGAACTATTACATAACATTATATCCTATATTTTTTTTAATAATAATAAATCTTTATTGGACACGTTTTAAAGATTACAATTTACAAAATTATGTTCGATAATGACTACATTAGTTAAAACTGTGTCATTGATTTATTATACTAATGAATAAAATTGAAGTGTCTCTTTGTAATGTCTAAATAACAATTTTTAAAATGTCTATCTGTTTGTTTCAGCTAAACTCCAAAATGATCGATTTTGACGAGCCTTTCACTAGCATACAGCTGATGTTGTGAGGAGAAACTAAGTTTACTTTTGTTTTAGAAAAAGAATTAGGGTTCCGCGCAAAAACTACTATATTTCAATAATAACGCCTTACTCTTACTTCACACGGTTGCGTCCTTAGCTGCTTCTTGTGGTTTATTTATAATATACAGACAGCAAGCACTACCTTTTAGAAAAAAATATTCCTAATAATAGTCCATTTATTACTCCAGTTCATCTCTGTGTACAAAATTTCATTCAAATCCGTCCGGTCGTTCACCAGTCGTTTCAGCGAGAAAGAGTGACAAACATACACACACATGTATTCAAAGGTAGAAAAAGACAAGAAGAGATTGTTCTCTAATTGACATCTGGAATCGAACTCGTAACTTTGACGTTGCTTAATTTAGATGTCATTTCACCAATTTACTTTTGGACACTGTCAATTATGATTATCGGTTAGAAAAATAAAATTCTTTTTACAGGTTTTATTAAGGGATTAAAATCTAAACAGATTTCTTTATTATAATAAGTCTATTTTATGTCCCTCCATCTCTGTTATATTTAAAATGCTAAATATTTTTATAATTTGGTTCTCGGCTGACTTATTTAAATTTAAATATATAAGTTACTAGCAGAACCCGCGGCTTTGCCCGCGTTCAATCTAGAAAAAAAAACTCTTTTGCTTTATGTTATATATAGCGACTCACCCTTGCTTCGCTCGGGTTCGTCTCTATGTACTAGTATTTATACCATATTAAATTATTTGTATATTGTTCATACAAAAATACTAAAACCGCGATTAAAAATGAGGGTAGAAGGGTGAAAAGTACTTTACAACCAATTCTCAAACATACAAAAATCTCCCTTCAATGCCCTTCAATAGTATCGGCATATTATGGGAGAGAATCCGCTGATAAAAACTACCGTTAACGTAAAATTCCACAAGGAAAAATCAAACTATAATTTTAATGGCATAATTGAATCAAATTTCCAATATGAAAAGTAAAAATCTGCTACGAAAAAATGCTTTAGACTTTATAAAGGAAGGAACTGACTTCTATACGATTAGCCTTTTTTTGCATTCCAATGTCATTCTTTTCATACACTAGTTTTTATGCAGCTATATTTTGCACCTCTTATATTCCTTTCCCTGCAAACGACTTTAATGACGATTTACGCGTTTCACGTATCCGTAGTACTAAGTTTTAAAAAATCTTCACGCTTTTTATTATCATTATTATAAAAAATAAAGTAATAATAGGTTGACAATTTTTATAGAAAAACTAGCGACTCACCCTGGCTCCGCTCGGGTTCGTCCCTCGATGTCTTAGAGATGAGATATTTTCCTGCAGTAAAAAGTATCCTATATGTTGACCCGGATAACCACCTATCACCATACTAAATTTCATCAAAATCTGTCTAGTAGTTTTCCGTGATGCGGTCACAGACAGATAGACAGGCAGACAAAAATTCTTAAAACTATAGATTCGGCCTCTGTATCGATAATAATGACTATTCCAATAAGATTTTCCGAAAAATATTTAATGTACTCAGTTAGAGTTGTATTATATGTATAGATAGAAGAAATTCACATAAAATGAAAGATTTATTGAAACGATTACTATGGATTGGTTGCAGTTGGATTTCCGGAAGGATTTCCGCGGGATAGAATACTTTTATGACCTATAACCTATTTGACATGTATTTTTATAATAGATAGGTCGCTACCTATAAAACTACTAGTGATTTACCCTTGCTTCTCTTAGGTGCATCCTAAAGGGCCTAACAGAGCCTAGCTCATGTGTTACTCCAGGTCATAGCTATCTGTATTTTAAATTTCATCCAAATCTACCGCTCCAGCGTGAAGAAGTAACAAACATATCGACAAACAAACTATTTCAATTATAATAGTCCAATTTTTATTATTCTGAATAGACATGCTAAGCATTTATGATTGATACAATAAAATGCTGTATAATATTCAATACGTAACACATTGATTATTTGTAGTAAGAAATGTAGTATGTAACTCAAATTCTACGTTATTATTGTACCAATTTATCAACTTTTTCTGTAGAAAACTAAAAATTATAAATAAAATAAATACTGTTCTTAACTATTGTTAAACTATTAATTATTAACTATTATTAAACACTATCTCATTTATCTGTGGAAATGATGTTTAAATTGAAGTGTCTGTTTGTAATATTATAATAACAGCTTTTTACTAAATGTATATAAAAATATATACGGTACTAACAAAAAAAATTACAATTTTTAGGATGTCTATCTGTTTGTTTTACCTAATCTTCGAAATGGCTGGACTGATTTTGACGAGACTTTCACTGGCATATAATTATTGATGTTGTAAGGAAAAACTTAGGCTTCTTTTGTACGTTATTATTGTACCAATTTATCATTTTTTCTGTAGAAAACAATAATTATAAATAAAATAAATACTGTACTATGAATATTCAATGTTCTTGTACCTTCATTGGAAACGGCTATATTCATTAATAACCTTTTGCGAGACGTAGATTAATAGCCCTCAACTCAAACCGACGTACAACGGATTACTGAATTTGATGTAACAAGTATAAAACGGGTATATATTGATTAGAATATTATTAATCAATACATACATATAATAAAATAGTAACTAAGCGATGTGTTATATTTTATCGCGAGGAAACCTTCATGTCTGAGAGAACCTAGCAAATATTCGAAAGACATGTGAAGTCCGCCAACCCGCACTTGGCCAGCGTGACGGACTATGACGTGATCACCCTCGTGGTGAAGGCAGACCCGTGCTCAGCAGTGGGACGTTAAAAATAGTTGAATAAAACCAAGTGAAATCTGTACATATTTTTAAAAAACAATTAGTGTTTCGTATTATGTACAGAATATAGACCCCAAAATAATATTTAGCTATTGAATTTTTTGTCTGTTTGTCTGTACGTCTGTTTGTTCACCTGTATATTATCTGTGTATATTTTACGCAAAAATTACTGAACAAAATTTAACCGAATTATATGTACTGATAACTTATTGCCTAACATTTAGTATATTATATTCCCACGGGAAAACATAATAACTAGTTCTGTCGAGTTTTCATAAGAAATTTACATAAAACCTTAAGAGATACATCAAAACAATGTACCAGAAAATTGTAGGTCTTAAAAAAGTATACGGCAAAGTCCACAACAGGATAATATGTCTATCTCACTGGTGCGCTTACAATAACTATTTTTATTTATTTAAAACGTACCTAGGGTAGGTCGCTAGTAGTAATATGAAAATTCTAGAAAAAGAGATGAGAAGTCTAGAAAATGTATGTTTATTGTTGAAAATATTATTATAGAGGTTAAAAGTATAACCCCCGAACGTGCGTTTACCTTGTCGTGGTGGGGCGGCTCAGTAGTGCCCGGCAATCCAACCGGGCGCGAAGCCAAGAAACGCATAGGGAGGTTGCCCGTTGTACGAATTTGGTTTAAACGCTTTCGTGATGGAAACTTTGAATTGAAGAACGAACCACAATTCATTAATGTCATCATCAATGTAATCATGTAATCATCAATGAATTGAAATGATGGAAGCCGATGGTGTTATTCACTATAGCTTTCTCCGATCTGGTCAAGCAATAACGGCAGATGTCTACAGTGTCAAACTCCGAACAATGATAGCAAAACTAGCAGTGAAACAGCCCCGACTCATGAATCGATCTTCACCATTATTGCTCCATGATAACGCGAGACCTCATACAGCACGATAAACCGTTTTAACTCTACAGGAACTGCAATTAGAAACCTTTCGTCACCCTCCGTATTCGCCAGACCTTGTCCCAACGGACTACCATTTTTTTCGTGATTTGGACAATTTTCTACGTGATAAAAAGTTTTCTTCAGGAGGCAGTACAAAATGCTTTCACACAGTTTGTTGAATCTAGATCACCAGAGTTCTATCGCAAAGGCATAAATTACCTTTCTATTCGATGGCAGCAATGTACAAATAATAATATTAATTATTTTGATTAGATAAATACGTTAAATTAAAAAAAAAACGAATTTCAATTTTCCAGTACAAATCGGCATTTTCATACTTTAACCCCTAATACTATGTGCCGGATTTATTAAATGTGAATTATATTGTTATTGTTAGCATTATCAGCAAAACATGTAAAAATATTTTTTTAAAAGGGACTCTACTATTTAACAGGGATGACGGCCATCTCTTAAAACTCAAAGTATCATTCTATTCTTCTGCAATACATATGACATTAGTGGCAAGTGGTAAGTGGACCACGAGAAATTTCTTCTCTAAGTGGGGACAGTGATGACAACGTCTCCATCCATCAATACCGATTTTTAATGAAATCGTATTTTTATAAAAAATAAAATTTTTTATATTTTATATGAATTGTAAGTGAGAAAATATCGATTTATTGTTTGTTATTAATTTATTTTTATAGATTTAATCGATATGATCACTTAAAGACTAACAATAATTACCATTCTGTAAGTATTTACCATTAACTAAAAAACAGTTAACATGCTAAACGTAGTAGATAATTTGATGTTTAAATATTATTAGTTTTGTTGGTAATTCAATAAATAAATAAAAACCTTTAATCCCAAGGTCAAGAGAGTCGAGGGGAAATATAGTTAAGAGGGTCGGTCGGCTTTATCGCTCGGGAAGAAATCTGCTTCGGTCGGCTAAGCTTCAAGACGCCGTGGTTTAAGACCTATTAAGACAAGCAAGGTTATATTGAGCTTTACTAGGCTTTTCTAGCTGGTGAATTGATACATAGTGATATAACTGCAACGTAATTAGGTGCGTAATGAATTTACTATCACTAAAATATGTTTGGAATCCATACTAATATTATAAATGTGAAAGTGTGTTTGTTTGTTTGTTTGTTTGTTTGTTTGTTTGTTTGTTTGTTTGTTGTTTGTTTGTCTGTCCCTCTTCCACGTCGAAACAGAGTGACGGATTGGCGTGATTTTTTGTGTGAAGATAGTTAGAGGACTAGAGAGTGACATAGGCTACTTTTTACCGCGGGAGATAATCTCTTTCCTACTGCAAAACACGTTATAATACAAGACAAAAAAAATATTTATGATCAGAATTACTTGAAACAACTTGGTATTAATGCTTTTCAATACAATTAAATAAATATGTGTTTTAGCATTTTTCGAAATTTATCTCATGGGGGGGGGTCTTGGACCTACAACCAAAATTATATTATGTAATATCGACACTTTCCTATAACCTTGAAAGAAAACAGGTTCTTTTCAAAGTGGATAAAGACGTAAGCAAAAACTAGTACTTCATACTACGTAAAACTCCAGAGTTATTAAGTTAAATGTGCTTAAACAGTCGACGCGGTCAGTGAATAGAGAGCGAAGTGAAATTCATAACATTAATAGAGTACTTAACTATTCAATTATAATTGGAACTTGAATAAAGAGAGCAGCTCATGCGAAATGCAGAAAGATTTGTTTAACTAACAGCAAAGTGGAAATTTTGATAAAAGCCATTAATTACGAATCGATTATTTAGTGCTTTTCTGTATTCGTTTTGAAATTGGGTTATTATTATCTTATCATACTAGCGACTCACCCTGCCTTCGCTCGGGTTCATCCCTAGGTACATTTATTACACAATCATTTCTATCCCGTAAAGGTAAGGTGTTATACATATAAACTTTCCTCTTGAATCACTCTATTAAAGAAACCTCATCAAAATCCGTAGCGTAGTTTCAAAGACCTAAGCATACATAGGGAGAGACAGACAGTGGGAAGCGATTTTGTTTTACACTATGTAGTGAAGACGGGAATTTGTGTTAATTGTGATTGGCTTTACGCCAGCAGGGAAAGACCGTGGATTTGTGGGCCCCTGGACTAACACTTCTTGGGGACCACAACAAATTGTAATTTTATATTTCTAAAATCCACTAGTGATTTGCCCTTGCTTCTTGCTTGCTTGAATAATTAGGTAATTAATTGTTTTCATTATTTTTGTTTATAACTCTATTGGTGTACGCGGCGCACACCACTAAAGCTTCCAGTGGGTATGATTTTCCGATACTTCAACAATCATCGTTATATTTCAACCAATTTACACAAAACTTAATAAATTATGCACCTAAACCTTCCTCACGAAACACTCCGTCCATTGTTGTAAACCGTATGAAGAACCGTTTAGTAGGTTTTCCACCACAAAAAAAAGTTTTATCTCGTTAATTTCAATTGAAATAAAATTGAACTGTCAATAGTATAATTATTCACGTCTCATACATTATCTGTTAGTGTATAAAAGTTATATTCTTATCGATAATTAATCTATACAAATAAATAAAATTGAAGTGTCTGTTTGTAATGTCAAAATATAAGCTTTTTACTAAATGCATATAAAATTATACACGGTACTTTAATAAGAAAAACACAATTTTTATAAATTTTTTCTGTCTGTTTGTTTGTTCCGGCTAGTCTCCGAAACGGCTGGACTGATTTAGATGGGGTTTCACTGGAAAGTAGGTCATGGTATAAAGCGTAATTTAGGCTAATTTTATTTAAAAAAAGAATCAGGGTTCCGCACAAAAAACTTGTTATTAACTGCCTGCGACTTCGTTTGTAAATTTATAATGGCAAACAAAGCTAAAAAGTAAAGCTTTATATGAAGTTCAAACCAATCAACAGTATCTCTTTTTTCGCTAAATCTGTGAATTAAAAAAAATAATCTTTCATAACAAATCTCTGTCTTATAAAAAAATGTATGATCCAACCTTTAGTATATACTCAGAGTGCATTGTAATAAGTGTGCGAGTGAGTCATATTTTGCTCCTTTCTCTAATCTAAATATTATAATATAGATTACTATATCTATTATGTAACATTTTTCAATAGACATTACACAGATCATGTCAAGATCGTTTTCTTTAACAAAATGAGGAAGTAGATGTAAAACGAATTTACTTTTACGCTTAATTTATTTAAAGAACAATTGTATAAAAATTGTACATTGGTCGGTAATTTTATGACATCTTCGATAAGATCAAACGTATTACAGTATCCGGAGTTATTCCCCAGGCACTTTTGTGAAACTTAGACGTGTACTTTCATTGTCTTTGAAAGCAATATTCTTGATTGATATATAATAACAATAAATGTTTCTTTTGTATTATCAAACCTAATTTGACCTATATAATATAATTTCATTAACTTAATTGAATATTTATTTGGTAGTACTTTTTTCTGCTGGGTGGGATCACTCGCGTAGTATATAATATAATTTTACAGTTATATATAATAACTATTATTGATCGATATCAATAAAACAAGTGATATGCATTTACAAATAACAAGCAAACGATAATATAGAAAAAATAACAACTTAAAGACCTTTTACATGTCTAAAACCTTAGCCTCTGAGTCTAAGTAATGCATTCGAAAAGTCGCGAACAAAAAATTAAAATAAATAAGCGAAAAAATCCGAAAAGATTGTTATATTTAAAATGTGAAATTTTCGCGTAAATCTAAGAAAGTATTATAGAAAAAATAAATGACCCCAGCGTTCACAGAAGCTTTTTCTACTTATTCGATCGCGTTACGTTATCGCGGTTCCATATTCTTTTATCTATATTTTAACAAAAAAGCAGGGGTAGCATAGGGTTATCGCACTTGCTTGGGAAAACAAGTGAAGCGGGTTCAAATTCCGACTTTCGCACCTCTAATATCCTCATGTGCGAATCATTCTCATTACCATTTCATGATTATCTTATTGTGAAGAAAAATATCGTTGTGAAGCCCGTGTATGAGAGAGAGAAATTAGCAAGTTTTATAATTTTTATAATTAGCAAGTGAATAAGACGTTAAAGATCTGAACAACTATTTGCCGACTGTCCAACAAACAAACAAATTTATAGAGTAATTAAAGAAATTGTGATTCCCCAGCATACTGTAGAACTCTCTCTACCTTAGCATTCATTGAAATGCATATCACGACATCTAATAATCTGATAGAGTATGGTAAAGGCAGTCTACTAATCCATACAGTCGTTTAACGAAGGCGTCTAGACAGAGCAGTCGAGCGAGTATGCGAGGTGGGACTCGGATAAGACGCACCCGACTATCGTAATTATTTTTATACTACCAACTCACCCTTGCTTCGCTCAGATTCGTACCTAGGGACGTTTTGACACTTAGTATGGAATAGATAGGCTATATTATATACATTGATATTATAATGATTGATTTCTCAAACGAATCCCCCCCCCTCCCCTTCTCTTACATTCTTGAAGGATTATTTCCGGGATAAACACTATTCTATACCCTTTCCAGGGTATCAAATTATCTCCATCCATCCGGTTTAGCGGATTAAGTGTAAAAAGGTAACAGACAGACAGGCAGACAGAGTCACTTTCACATTTACAATATTAGTATGGATGACAGCCGGGAAAAGGCTATAGGGTTGATGGCTATAGCTGTAATTTGCCAATAAATGGTACTACAGAACTTAGTTTCAAAATCATTCGCCATGAATTCCATTTCCGTTAAAATCAATGGGCGATCACATACTGTATGGATTTTTATACTATGGTGTAAGTGACCCTAATTTGATTTACGAGGTAGTGAAGTCATACAAAATATATTTTGAGAACTCACGTTCCCGTATCAGATTGACGTCGTATTGATGGTCTCTATGGAAACGTCTAAAGGCATATCAAGGATTTCTCTCGTGTTATTTTACGATAAAGTGATTTTTCATACTATAATAAACTAGCGACCCGATTATAAATGAACAAACAAAACAACCAATCTTTTCTCTTTAAAATGTTACAGTAAAGAAATAGGTACGTAAATTCATTATTAAAGAGATTATTTGTACAATTATAATAACAAAGTATCTTTTAAAGCGCCCTTTTAAATGATATAAATATACGATGACTAGTGGCGTAGCGTTGCTAATGCAACCAATGCGTTCGTATGGGGCCCTTGATTCAAGGGGGAGCCACAACCAATTTCTCTTTCAAGATTAGACTTCCGTCTATATTAATGTTCATAATAGGCAACCCTTTGCATTTTTTTTGCATTGGGCCCTAAAAAGACTAGTTACGTCACTGACGACAATGCTATATATAAATATGATATTTTGTATATCACTTCCACAATCAAGACGAATCTAACAATGTTTCATGAAAGCCTATATATAGCGTGCTAATCAAAACGTAATACATATAAATGCATTACCCTCTTTCTGTGAAAGTCGGGTAAAAAGAAGAGTATAATTGTATTTAAGTTATCGTGTCGCAACTATGTCGTTCATTGTAAAGTATCATTGACGTTTCTTATTTAAGGTTTCAGACGAAATCGAGGAAAATACAATCTGTAAGCGGAACTTGGTTGTGTTAAATTAAAATGAGCACAATAGAAAAGCTTTGAGAGGCCGAAATAAACGTCTCCTAAGGAAAGTTTAGGTTGCAATTTTGTTTGTACTATTGTTATGTAAATACTGTTATGTAGTAGTGAGAATGGTATTTTGATAAAAAGGTAGATCGTGGGTTCGATTTTTGATTTGAAAGCATGAATATTATTTATTATTGAATATGTAAGTAATATATAAATTTTGTGTATTTATAAAAATAAGATATCCTTTCTTATCAATTTGAAAAACATTAATTAATTAGCACATAGTATAGTTACTTTCCTAATTTGAGATTTTAGATAATTTCTTGACAGTTGAGTAACTTTTTTTTTGTTCTGCCGGGGTTCGAACCCAAGACTTTTTACCGTTTATATAAGCTAGTCACTATAGGTATCCTTGAGGCAGCTAAAACAATTGCGAAAAAAGACGTCAAAGACTTCTCTATCCGTATACTATCAGACAGCATGTCAGTACTACAGGCATTAAATAGTAATTCTACCACTTCAGGTATGATCTATGAATGTCATAGCGCTTTGAGACAGGTAAGTGACCAAAACGAGGTCTCCGTACAATGGGTCAAAGGCCACAGCAACTCGTGGGGTAACGATAGGGCCGACGAGCTAGCAAGAAGAGGATCGGACCTGAACGCAATAGGTCCCGAGCCCATCGTGATGTTACCTTCTTGCTGGCTCAAAGGTCAAATACGACAACGCACAAGACGACTACACGAAAATATATGGCGTGAAGTCGTAGACTGCAGGCAGGCGAAGGAATCGCTTCCTACCATTAATACTAAAACGACTAACCGTCTGATCAATCTCAATAGATCTCAGCCCAGACAGATAACCGCGGCTCTAACAGGCCACGGACCCTACAATAAACACCTATTTAACTTAGGTATAACTGATAACCCACTCTGCAGAGCCTGCATGAGGGCAGATGAAACGGCTGCACATGTAATCTTACATTGTCCAGGTGTAGCGGCGTACCGGGCTCAACATCTTGGCACCTCTAGTACACTCCCGGAGGTCTTCGGTAGGACGAAGAGACTGCTGAAATTCCTGGAGGAACTGGGCTGGCAAGAATAAAACGATTGGAAAAATTTCCCACACACGCAAAATAGGCGCGCAGACGTCAATTTGCGGAAACAAACCCGTTTATACCATACCATAACAAGCCAGTCACTACAAAAATGTTCAATTTATATTTTTGTATAAAAGATATTGCCTATATAAATATATAAAAAGTATATTTTATATAAAACTTTATCTAAGAAAAAAATTCTTGTACCATACACTATAGTTCGTCTCAGTTTAAAGGAAATTAGGTTACCATCGTTAATCAGAGGATGTGACGTAGGACGATAGTCGACTTCCGCTGGGGCTTGGCGCGATTACACCGCAAAAGCCGTACAGTTTTCTTACGATGCTGGACAGGGGTTACCAAACTTCCAAATTTAATATTATATATTAAATAAAACTATCTATTCGGATTTCTTCCCGGATTTATTTTAGTTTTTGGTTCCCGAAGTTTCGAATGCTTTACAGCAATCATGGTCGTGGGATAGACTAAGGTTATTTTTTTAAGTTCGTGGGGTAACGATAGGGCCGACGAGCTAGCAAGAAGAGGATTGGACCTGAACGCAATAGGTCCCGAGCCCATCGTGACGTTACCTTCTTGCTGGCTCAAAGGTCAAATACGACAACGCACAAGACGACTACACGAAAATATATGGCGTGAAGTCGTAGACTGCAGGCAGGCGAAGGAAGGATAAGTTACTTTTTACTGTCTCTCTTTTAATTTTTTTAAAGTTTCTTTACGCGATATATTTGCACATTGTAAACCGATTTTTATGAATCCATATAATATAATATAATATATAATATGCGTATTCCTTAAGGAGAGTGGTCAGTGCAACTTCTTGGCAAATTTTACTACTAACAGTATCAATACAGGCTGTATTATGTCCAGGTTATAAATTTTTGCGAGATTATTCTAAAATTGTAACAATCTATAGTAAGACGACTTAATATTTTTTTCTTTAACAACTCTCAAAAGACATATTTTTAAGTTTTCAAAATTTATGTATAAGTTTGTATACTTACATATTTGTGTTTATTTCTTTACATTAAAAAGTAAAAGGTTATACCTTACTTTGAAACCCCATGAGGAATATTTATAAGGTTTATCGCTAAAGTAGGTAAAGGTGTGAAGGGATAAATTGAATGGTAGATAACTTTCAATGTGTAAAAGTTGTAAGGTCTACGGCTTTAAGGAAAATCTGTAAATATACAGAAAAGGCAATAACGGAGGCTCGCTTAGTTTATACAATAATATCTATGTTTACAATCTTGATCTGGTATATTTATTTTAATCATCTACTCAAACAAGCCCCACCTAATAATTGCAATAAATAAATATAAATATTCGGACATTAACACACAGCACAATCCAGTTCCATAGTAAGCTACGAGGCTTGTGTTATGGATACCAGATAGTTGATACAGTACAGTACACATACATAACTTTTAAATACATACATATTATAAATATAAACACCCATGACTGGAGTACAAAGATTCGTGCTCATCACATAAATGAATGGCCACAGCGGGAATACAAGCGTCGACCACTGGCACAGCGGGAACTCAGAGCGAACTTAACTCTAACTGCCTCGATGGTCTAGCGGCTAGCATGTACGGCCGCAAATCCGGAGGTCCAGTATTCGAGCCTCGGGTAGGGCCAAGCTTAGATATTGAGTATTTCTATCAAGAAATTCTCAGTAAAAGCCTTAATTGGGAAGTGGACTATAATATGTTCTGCGCAGTTAGCTAGTCTCAATGAGATGGGCCGCCGTGGCCGGAATCGGTTGGCCTTGCCATATTCCATCAAAAGCGGTTTAAGCGAAAATATAATAGACAGACAGATAGACAGTCATTGATAACTTTGATATTTATAATATCAATGTGGATAAGTAATTTTCTAGGAAAGAAAGAAAGTGTAAATTGTACTTTTTTTAGATTTATTATTATTAATTGTAGATTTATGCGAATATTTGACATAATACTTTCTTAGATTTACGCGAATGTTTGACATTATTAAATAAAACTATCTTTTCGGATTATTTCGAGGATTTATTTTGATTTTTGGTTCCCGACGTTTCGAATGCTTTACAGCATCCATGGTCACGGGAGAGACTGAGGTGTTACATGTCTTGAAGGTATAGTTGTTACAGACAGCCTACCCACAATTAACAAAATGAAAATTGCACCAATTACATTACAATATTTTTTTTCACATTAAACATTTTTATAATTTTAATTATAATTGAATATGGAAAATTATTTATTTAATTTTTGCTATTATTTTTATAAATATTACAATTTTAAAAATATTAATTAGTAATCTATATTTAGTGTTGCCATTATTATATTTATAACCATAAAGAAAAATATACCATAAAGATAGTTTTATTTAATAAATAATATTTGACATTTTAAATAAAACAATCGTTTCGGATTATTTCGCAGAATTATTTTGATTTTTGGTTCCCGAAGTTTCGAACGCTTTATAGCAATCATGCCATATGATATTCGGTATTCCATATGCTATATTTAATTATAATACTTATAAAAAAAAATGTTTAGAATTAAAATCAACAAATCTTGTAAAGTACTTTGGTACCATTTTTTTTTTTTTTTTTTCGAATTTCGAAAATTCAAAAAATCTAAATAAATCCGCGAAATAATCCATAAAGATTGTTTTATTTAAAGTGTAAATTTTATTGTTTTCTATAGCTGCCTTATAACTTAAATATAATAGTATTCAAACCAGTGAATAAACTTTCAATCGATTGAACAAGTAAATACCCAATACATTTTGATAGAGTATCGTTTAATTGCACAAAAGTTGTAAGCTAAGATGCGACAAACTTCATCGTGGAGAGCTAGGGATGTGTGGCTTTTAAAATATTTTACGTATTTTTGACTACTTTTATTAATGTGAATGTTTGTATATGTATAACGTGTTTTCTACTCAACAGTAACCTATGTCATATTCTAGTATTCTACATCCAAATTTAAATTCCTAAACTTGAAGAAGTGACAGACATATACACATAAAAAAGTTCTCATTTATAAATAAAAAAAAATGTAATCCAATTGTTATTTATGTAATTCAAGAAAATGACCCATTTTCGTAATTTTGATTTTAAAATATTCGTTTGAATAAAGGGAAACAATTGGAACGTTGCTTAGAAAATTGAGAAATTCGTGAGACACACAAATCTTTTTGAAATTGTAATTGGGTCAATGTCTAGTCAGGTAGTTATATAAACAACCAAAAATTAAGTCTTTGTCGTCCAAAACCAAGTTTGTAAGCATTCGTAAGGCATTGAGGAGCGACAGATGTAGTTAAGAGTTCATTTATTTGAGCGTAAACTCATAGATCTGACTCTTTCTTACAACATCAGACAAAAGCAAACAAAGTATATTTTCAAATAGCTAAAATAAATAAAAAATATACACAAAAGGATTATTTTAAAAGGAAATTTTTAACCCTAACAAAATGATATTCTTGTTCTTTGATGACGAATAAATTAAATGTACATTTAAATATATTGAAATAAAGTATTATGGTACTAAAACATAAGATAGATATCTATTCGCAAATATAAATAATGCCATTGGGTCTAAGTTGGAAACCGCAATTTGGTTAAACATTACTTTTTGGTAAAAAAATCTCTTCATAACAGAATTCTTCTCCCTTTTAATTAAAAAATAATTTAGAATATTAGCTAGTGCCTTCAACTTAGCTTAGCTGTATAAGATTTTCTATCTTTCCGTACAAAGTTTTTGATATAACTTTTATTAATAAGTTTAGAATTAAATTGTTCTAAATAAAATCAAAGTGAAATTATTATGTCACAGAAACATATTATTTATATAAATGTATTCTTTGTAAATATCTAAATCATTTAACTTTTATAAACTGTTATTTTGACAAACTTTCATACATACATTTTAAGTTTCTTCTTCTTCTCAAACTTTCATAGATTTAAAGCAATGATAACAAATCAAGAGCTAATAGTGTACATTTCAGTATCAATCAAGTATGAAGAACATCGATATATTACATAAATATTAAGTGCCATCCCTAATAAGTAGTGAAGTTAAACTAAGTAAGATCTCATCGCTTGCATAAGCTACTGTTTACTGCAGTTCGATAGTTACGGTGCGACGTTGCGACCACAGAACTTGATGTAAGGTGGATTTAATTTACATTTTACTGTTTAAACTTATTAAAGTTATTTGTTAAACTCTGGCAAAGTTGTGTCTGGTACAGCTTGTTGCGTTATAGGCGGGTTTTATAACTCAAACGACTTGACCCCGCTTCGCTCGGGTGTGACCCAAGTCCTAGATGCCAAATTGGATGCGTTTCTCCAACGTCTGTTCGTGTACTAAATTCTAACTTAATCGGCCCAGTCGATTCACTGTAAAGAATTAACAAGAATATAAACACACTAGCGACTCACCGTCGCTTCGCTTGGGTTCGTCCCTAGCTTGCTTCCCAATACAAATTTTTATTCCCATTTTCACCCCCTTAAGGAATGGTTTCTGGGATAAAAAGTATCTTAATTAATCTTAATTGCCCTTACCAGGATCTCAAACTGTCTTCTTACATAATTTCATCTAAATCGGTTCAGTAGATCCAGAGATTACCCCCTACAATCTCACAAAATCACAAACTTTACCTCTTTAAAATATTAGTATAGATTTTATTTATTTTTATTTCATTTTATTTATTTAAGCACAGAAAAAGAAAACAAATAAAAAAAATACAACTAGGTACTTAAAACTAAAACATCATTTTTTGTTCTCCAATTATATCTGTAGGCAACATTCAAACAAATATAATTATATAAACAAACCTAACTAAAAAGTTTGAAATATAAAAAAGCACTCGTCTATAAGTCTGGGAATGCACCACGAGAAAACCAATAGTCAGATTTTGATAAAATTTGGTACGATGGTAGATAGTTATCCGGATCAATATATAGGATAGTTTTTACTGCGGAAAAATATCTCATCTCTGAAAAATCTATAGTAATCGTTTAAAAGTAATTAGGGACGAACCCGAGCGGAGCGAGAGTGAGTCGCTAGTCTATTAAGAAAAAAAGAATTGGACAAAAAAAATCGTATAACAAAAACAAAAAAAAATACATACAACCTTTTTGAAGTCAGTTCCAAATGGCAAAACTGTAATTACAAACTTAGTCTTTTATCTACAGAAGAATTCTTTGGCATCCTTAATACGGCAGTTAATTCATCTGGTAGATTAAAAGCTAGCATTCCAAACCATTTCCTGCAAGAATGATAGTTGAAAGTTTTTCAAGACTGTGGTAATAGAGACATTATAAAGTTCATTTAGCATACAATTTAAAAGTTAAAGTATAATTTTCCTGCTAAATTCTGATTGTACGATGAGATTCTTCTATAACAAGTAGGTATGTGATATACTTTAGTTAGTGGTAGTGGTAGCCCAATAGTAATGCACTCACTTGAGAAACCGAGTGAAGCGGGTTCAAATCCCGGGCCTCGCAGCTCTGATATTTTCATGTGTGAATCATTCCAACATGATTAGCCCTTGTCTTACGGTGAAGAAAAATATCGTAAGGAAACCTGCATATCTGAGAGAATCTAGTAAGTTTTCGAAAGACAAGTGTAGTCTGCCAAGCCGCACTTGGCCAGCGTGGTGGACTATGGCCGGATCCTCCTCGTATTGAAAGGCCCAGTAGGACCGTGCCCAGCAGTGGGGCGTTAAAAAGGGCTGAATACAAATTACAAACTTATGTCTAATGTCAACTAATGTCAATACATTATATTTCAAAGTCCTGACACAGGAGAATCGAAGAATAAAAAGCATGTTGGGTAAAAGCCTTAAACGATACGGCAATGATATTCGATAATATTTACGAGATCTTAGCTAATATAATATGAATCATTTATAGAATATTAAATGAACAGATGAGTCTAATAGAAGACATATTAATACATATAACACACTGATTGAACATGGGCTCGATATCGTATTATCAAATATTAATTGGTACAAGTAGGGTGACTATTATATTATAACTATAATTTGGATATTCTCACTAATTTAAATGCGAAAGTATGTTATTTTTAATTTAAAACTGAGAGGACACTTTAAATTTACTTTATAAGTAATGTATTTCATATAAAATTGAATAATATTTGAGTTTTTTAATGACCGTATCTTACCGACCAATCTATTTCGTGTCGTCTCCATTCTACTTGACATTGGTGAAGTAATCTGTGCTCAACTGGCACGCTTTGAACCCATTAACAAGAACTATTTCCTGTTAATTGAATTGAATATTTGACTTTTGGGTGACCTTTTAAAAAGGTCAATTGACGTACATAATACACCTAAAATGTACGTAATACATTTTATAAAACATAAATATTTGCGCCCTATGAAGATTCTACTTGCAAAATTTTAAATAAATACTTTTTAAAATTTTGTGATTTATCAGTAAGTATAATTTTGATTTTATATATTTAATTAAAAATAAATAATTATTCATAGTAAAATTAAAGCTTAGTTAAAAATCATTATTATACATTGAGTTTCGAATAAATATATGGGATAATCCTGTTATTTAAGATCGCTTGGTCAACCAAATAACACAAGCGTAAATGGACGATTACGCATAATTCGAGAAGCCCACATATTACCACGTTTAGCTCAATGAAACTTGACCGTTTAATCGAACCCCATAAAAACCTTCATTACGATTACGGTTCTGAAAAAATAATTGGTTAGGTTATGTCTTAATTATATTTTTTGCCGAAAAACTCTCAACAATTTTTTTGCAGTATTTATGTTTTGTGAATAGTTTCATATGCCTCAAAAATGCCTGAAAATGAATGTTTCTTTGCATGTTTGTGCTCTATGCGTTTCTAAATCATTTGTCCAAATATGATGAAACTTTGGTTAGTTGGATTGGTAGCTATTGATTTTATTATGCTCTCGCATTCAAAGTATAGATTGCAATAACATATTTTATCAGCTTTTAGATAGCCGATTTTATATATTGCCTTTTTATTTTATAGATATTAAGTATATTAAATGGCTTATGGGATTTTAATAGTATTAGCAATTAGTTGCAGAAGAACGAAATAGTAGTTATTAGTAAGACCTGGACGATATTAGGGTAGTTCAATATTATAAGTGTTACTAATTAAAAATATTTTTAAATTGAATGTAATATATCAACTGGAAGTCCGAAGTGAACTAAACGAGTAAATAGTGAGTGAATGAATGAGCCACATTTCAGAGATGTATGACTCGACGTTCATCCCACTTGTTTCCGGTTCCGTTTTAATTAATAGCGACGCGAAACGGCCCTGCGGTGAAAGATTTTAACTGACTCTGTTTTAGATATAGATCTTATATTTATTAGATAGGACGTGATATAATTTACCATATTTTATTTAAGATTCAATATGAGATGTTACTTATAAGGGAACTGAAAAACAGTTTCAGATTAGGCACTAGTTGGATAAAAAGACAAGGTAACATACACTGACTAAAATAACGATGAAAAAAGGCCAAATGCAGACAAAGTTGGACATCTTATTTATGTATCAGATTTCCTAGCAATTAAGTAACAGTCTGTATTATATATACATATTACATATTCAAATACACATTAGTAACAGTAACATACTCTCACCATTAAAATTCTGAATTAAAAGAAATATAAAGAATAACTTTTTTTTTTTCAGTTACAATAATAGTAAAATTACATAACATCTCCAGGTAAATTTCTAAGAAATTAATTAAAATTGGTGGTAAAGTGCTCCACTTCCGGATTAACACTACTAATTTAAAGCCATTTTACTATTGTATTTTATAAAGTATCAAATTAAAAAGTACTTTGGAGAAGTCAGAGCAACTGGTCGCTTGTCAGCTGTCGAAAACTTAACCATTTAATGGTAGGAGATGGTATTTATAAATGGCAATTATTCTCGATAATCTTAAAAGTCCAAAACAAAGTGTTTATATGAAGACAAAAACTTTTTAACAAAAAAATAAAAACCGACTTCAAACAAAAGCACTAAAAAGTAAAAAATAACTGATTGGTAGTTTTCATTTACTATACATACCTAATCAAATATTTTCGAAGTCGGTGTGCTTTGCTTCGTATGGGCTGGCACCGATTTCGAAGATATTAGGTATGTATTTTATAGGTAGGCTTTAATTACTTAGCCAAAGCACACCGACTTCGAAAATATTTGATTAGGTATGTATAGTAAATGAAAACTACCAATCAGTTATTTTTTACTTTTTAGTGCTTTTGTTTGAAGTCGGTTTTTATTTTTTTGTTAAAAAGTTTTTATTTTTCCCTTCTTAGTGTAGACAGTAGTAGCAAGGTAAGGATTCTAACGTGTTAAGCTTGTCAAATCAAACAAAATAAGCCCAAACTCAAAGTATCTACTATTAGCCGTTGAAGAGTTCCACCTAACCACCTTCTGGCCTTGCCATCAGATCAGGTCAACAACACTGAACCACTGTACTATCAACGGAAATAGAAATACTTGCAAAGTTTCAAGTCAATATGACAATTAGAAGTAGGTTAAATTCATCATTCGTTGTTTTTCTACCCTTAGGGGTGGTATTTTTTTTGAAATTTAAATGGGACCAATCTGGAAGTATACCCTTTCAAACAAAACAAAAATTGTCCAAATCGGTTAATAAATGACGGAGTTCTGAGGTAACAAACATAAAAAAAAAAAAACATACAGTCGAATTGAGAACCTCCTCCTTTTTGAAGTCGGTTGAAAACAAATTTTATAACAAAATAATTTAGTTACATAACAATTATTACATCAGACGTACTGTTCTACAAAAACGAAACGTATTGCTGTATAATCATACACTTATACGGGTGTGATATGATCTTTCCTAAATTAGAACTTTGTACTATCTAGTATATTACGAGCTCTGTGAAGTATTAAATAACACGGGACGGGCGTATCCGGCGTAAAGGAACGTAAATTCAGAGTCCAACTTATCAGTAACATTGTAATGCTCTAGGCAGGCCCTTTCTATTATAAACAATCTTCATATATACGCACGACCGGTTTCGTTATCATAAAACTCATCATCATATCATATTTTTAATCAAATTTTTTCACTATTAATTTGGCAAAAAATAGTAGTTATTAATTACATAATTAATTCTTTTACACAAGAATATCTTTATATAGACTTTACCTTAACTGCTTCGCTGTTGTAGTTAGTATATATTATGGCTTCGCATCTTGACGTCCTGGGCTCAAGTACCAGGCAAGGTTTTCGTTTAGGTATTGAATCTTTCTGTTAAGTCCCAATAACAGTTCCGGATTTGGGAAGTTAGCGGTGTTTCATTCTCGTGCCTCGGAAAACACGAATAACCTGTTTGTGATCTTCGCAATAGTACTGTCGAATTATCGTGTTTTTTATTTGAGAGTGACAGGAATAGGGAGTGCACTCGTGTCTGCGCGTACACTTGTGCACTATAATATTATCTTCTGCGCTGTGGGCTAGTCTCAATGAGATAGGCCGCCGCGGTTGAAAGCTATCGATATGGTGTCCCACCATATTAAATATCTATAGTTATAATAAAATCGTAAAGGGTGTCTGTATATTAAATACTTTTTCGAATTAAAATATTGTATGTATTTGATTATTTGCAAAGTTATTTTGTTTACTATAATAACGTGTATCCTTAGCCCCAAATAATACCAGGTACCTTGTAACCTGTATCAAAGTTGCTCTTAATATCATACCCAAATGAATGTTTAAGAAGATATTAAGGGTTTACTGGTAAAACGTTTGGACTATAAAATTCAAGTTCGAGGTTCGATTCCTGCACAGTTGAATAATTGTATTGTCCATGCAAATGTATATAGCCAAGTTTAAGAATTATTGAGCTCCGAGAAGAACGTGTTACTTTATGTGTATATGATAGCTTAAGTTACTCGTAGTTTTACTTAGGGGTGATTAAGGTTACTGAATTTGTTTCAGAATGTTCGTCAATCCGCCTGTGAACATTTTATATATACAGGTAAACAGGCCAGGTAAACAGGTGAAGTCAAAACAATCAATAAAGTAATAAGTAGAATTAAATTGTAATTTATAATGATAATCATTGAAATAGGCCTATATTTCCAAGTTACATTCATTAAGCCTTCATAATATATCGTATGCTAATGATATTCTTGGCTAAACTGAAACGCTATTTAGTTTAAGCGGTATTTAACGCTGAATTTTGACTTCAATTACACCGACACAAAGTTTTATAATTATTAATTACTAGTGGCTCATCCTCGTTTTTCTCGGGTTCTTCCGTTTTGACGCTTAATATGGAATAGATAGACTATATTTGTGTACATAGGTATGATGAGTTTTATATCCCTTACTTGAGAAATGATTGATTCCCCATGACACAAACTTCAACCCCGCTTTCATCACTTTAAGAGATGATTTCTGGGGTATATACTATATCTTATATCCTTCCCAGGGTCTCAAACTATCTCCATACTACATTTTCAGCAGATTAAGCGTGAAACGGTAACAGACCAACAGACAGACAGAGGCTCTTACGCATTTATAAATTAGTACAGATTCAATACGTGGTACAAACTGACAGTGCTTTCTATTAGTAGAAATTCACTTTCGCTTAGCCTTTAACTATAATATACAAGGGTTTGAGAAAAAAAAATCTCATTGGTCTAATGGATAGCATGTACGGTTCATGCTAAAAATATTTCTAGCCTGCTGCAAAAAAATCTTCCACCTCCATCCTGCCAATGGGCTACCACTGTCTACTATTGTTAGTAATACAATTTGCCAAAATATGCCGCTATCTATATTATAGATACAAGATTTTTTAACACCAACCGTGTGATAGGAGATCCGCTAATCCGTGTCGCGCACTAATCCTCACCCTGTATTCCGCTGCGGATTTACTGCGGATTTGGCGGACGAAGGGCTTATTCAATTAGGCAACATCTCATCATCGATGTAATATATTTTTGTGAGTATTGGTTCTTTGAAAAACTAGCCATGTAGCTATCATAAAAAAAAACATAATTTAACATCTATAAAGATGAGAATTTTAGGTTGTGAAATATAGAAATAGGAAACACAAATCAAAATAAATCTGCGAAACAAACGTAATGGATAGTTTTATTTAAAATGTTAAAATTTGCCTAAATCTAAGTATTATAGTGAAATGTATAATAATAGGGCATAAAAAAAACGTCTTTGTAGTTATGAAATCCATTTTGATGAAAAATTATAATTTTATTATTAAATTGTTGAAAAATTAAATTTGCGTTATTAGTTAAAACACATTAAAAACACATTCACTATGATTTATACGGAAAGTACATAGAAAAACTGACAGACACCGGGTAATAAAAAAATGTCATTATCTTTTCATTACACTAATATTATACACAAGAGTTTGTATGTCAGTATGTTTGTGACTTTTTTACTCTGAAACGTCGTAACGAATTTTAATGAAATTTAGTACATACTCGTAGATAGGTTTTGCCTTCAAGTTACACATATGCTATTATTACTAGTATAGTTTTTGCTAGAAAGTGTCTCTATCTGTACATATTATTATCAATATAAAGACGCCTTGGGACGCACCCGAGCGAAGCGAGAGTAAATCGCTCGTAATATAATATTCGCAATACTATATTATTTTCTGTAGCACTGTTTTTAGCTATCACATTATAACGCTTAAATATAAAAACTATATCTATACATATAATAAAATTGTATCTAAGCCGAATCTGTACATTAAATATTTTTTGGAAAATTTTATTGAAATAAACATTATTATCGATATAGAAGCCGAATCTATAGTTTTAAAATTTTATGTCTGTCTGTCGGTTACCGCATCACAGAAAAACCACTGGAGGAATTTTGATGAAATTTGGTATGGCGATTTGCTGGTTATCCGGATCAACATATCGGATACTTTTTACTGCGGGAAAATATCTCATTTGTTGAGAAAAAATACAAAAACTGAAATGTAAGAGTATACTAATATGTAAAACGTACGAATTTGGTTTTTGGTCATCTGAACGCGGGCGAAACCTCGGGAAATGCTAGTTGCCTTATAATATTATTTAATTTACGACTAAAATGTACATCAAATTTAAAAGTATATAAAATGTACATTAAATTTAATAGGGGTGACATTTTTTTTAATAGATCAGATTTCTTTTTTTATGTTTTATGTACTCCCCTTAAAATAATGTACCTATTTATTAAAACAGAGTCAAGAAAAGCAATAAAAAGCAATAAAAAAGCAGAATAAGAAGAGCACTGCCTCTCTATTTAAACATAGATAGCCACTAACTTGTAATTTGTTAGCAAATGGTGAACCAGAATGTACATAACCCCGCATATGAAGGCTAGGTCGAACAATTTTTATTCTCACTCCACAGTTAACTGCGTTTTCCCACACGCTATTGAGCAATACCAGCTTTATATGGGATACGTTCAACGTTATTTTTCTAAATAATAGTCTCTGGACGTAGTATTTTTGCGATAGTATCGTAATTTTGACAATTCTAGTTAAAATTATAACTCAATATTCGCACCAATGATACAAAGCTGGGCTTTGACAAAAAAATTGGCATTCATTAGATATTTATAGTTATGCTAGTTTGGGCAAAACAAACAACCCATAATCATTATTGAAAATTAGGGAAAACATACATATGTGAATAGAATGACTAATCTATACTAATATTATAAGTTTGCGAGTTTTTAGAGGTTGTAGGGGGTAATCTCTGGATCTACTGAACCGATTTAGATGAAATTTGGTAAGAAGATAGTTTGAGACCTTGGAAAGGACATAGGATACTTTCTATCCCGGAAATCATACGTTAAAGGGGTGAAAATGGGAATGAAATGTATTGGAAAGCAAGCTAGGGACGAAACCGAGCGAAGTAAGGGTGAGTGGCTAGTAATATATAGATTTAAAAGACCATTTTCTTCGCTTACACAGTACATAAGTATCGTCAAGACAAATTAAATGAGACCAAACAAAGAAAGAAAGGCTTTACTAGACACCATTGGAAACTTTCACACCCTGGATCCGTCATTAGATCATCTCGTTAGGATCAAATTATTGTATTGTAATCTGGTTTTTGCATATTTCTAATTAGTAAGATGTACAAATTTAGTGACAAATGAAACTAATAAAATCATTAAAATAAGCAAAGGTCTTGTTAAGGTTGATTTTTCGTTTTTGCTCTAGTACAAAAGCTTTAATTCAAACAAGTGTCCAACTGGGCGTGATTGTAGTACGAAGTAAAATAAATATTTATATTTTATTGTTTGATATATAACACGAGTAAATTGCATAATAGTATAACCCTCTGAGTGCGAGTTAGACTAACATTTGACCTATTTTTAGGAAAAGCCTAGTGGGAAACCGAGTGAAGCGGGTTCGAATCACGGTCTCTCGAATCATTCCTTGTTAGGAATTAGGTTACCACTTATCTTATGATGAATGAAAACATCGTGACGAAACCTACATGTCTGAGAGTGAGAGATCTAGTTAGTTATAAAACCTGTGAAGTCCTCCAACACGTACTCGGCAGCGTGGTGGAATATTGCCTGCCCCTGTCATACTGAAGGGAGGCCCGTGCCCAGCAGTGGGACGTTAAAAAAGGCTGTACATATATATACTATCCTTTATACGGAAATCTGTAGTATCTACTTTATTTTCCACATTTAATTTCTAAATAATCTTATATATCGAAATTGCTTTATAAATTCTATACTCCCCGTTGTGTTATTGGTTCCAAGGCTTTAATATGATACAAAGCCTAACTCCAATAGGGAGAGGGTGTAATATTTTCCTCATTTACAATATAAATTTATGTGAAAACTAGTTATGTACCCTTATTTTATTAATACCCCTTTCTTTATCATTCTTGTATGTGTGTATAATTTTTACTCATTTACGCTGAAAATTTAAAATTAATGTTAAGAAATATTCTAAGGTGCCATTTTTGTATTTTTAAAAATTATTGTATTATGTGGGTAGGTTACAATAATTGATACTTTCTTAGATTTACGCGAATATTTGACATCTATACATATAATAAAATTCTAACTAAGCCAAATCTGTACATTAAATATTTTTTGGAAAATCTTATTGCAATAGATATTATTATCGACACAGAGGCCGAATCTATAGTTTTTAGAATTTTTGTCTGTATGGATCCCATACATCACATCACGAGAAAACCACTAGACAGATTTTAATGAAATTTGGAGTGATGATAGCTGGTTATACGGGTTAACATATAGGATACTTTTTGCTGCGGGAAAATATCTTATTTTTGAGAAATCTATACTAAACGTTAAACCGTAGCCGAAGCGGAGTGAGGGTGAATCGCTAATTACTCTATAGTATACACTATCTATGTACTAAATTTCATCCAAATCCGTTCAACCTTTTCAGCGTAAAAGAGTAAAAATCAATCACACATACAAGAGTGATACTTAAAATGGGTATAAATAAGTATACGTAACTAAAACTATCTCTTGGGATTTTTTCTCGAATTTATTTTGATTTTTGATATCCTATGATGTAATGGCTTTTGAGGCGTCTAAAACTTTTGTCTCTCCCTCTTTTTTCGATAGCATAAAATATAGCACACAGCACTCAGCCAGCCGTAATTTAACTTCCTATTGGTGAAATATTTTTCAGAATCGGATCTGTAGTTTCAGAATAACCCTCTATAATATACAAACTTAATCTACACTTTATATAGAGGTTAAGTTTTTTAAATATTTATTTAAAAAACTTAACCTCTTTATAAAGTGTAGATAAGACAGAAAAAGTTAAATAGGACCTACAAGATTTTCTTACACACTTGAAATTCCATGTTTTTTTTTATTTTCTCAAAAACTATGTGCTATAGGTCAATGATTGTTTTTATATAATTAGTATATATATTATATAAAAACGCGTATAGTTAATGTAAAAAAAAAATGTAAAAACGCGTATACGCGTATAGTTGCGTTAATGCCTCCGTGGTTAGTTTTCGGGAAATCAATTGTTAACTAACATGTCGGCATGTTCACGACCGTTCAAGCACAGAAGAATGAAAATTATATGACCTCACGGTCTATCTAAAGAGAATACAATTTACTGTAGCAAAATTTACGAACACACAAAAAAAATACATACATATGCACAGACGAAAATAGTACTTCTTATTTTAGAAATCGTTTAAAAAGCTTATTAAAATTACGTCTTTGCATATCCAGAATCAAATTATTGTATGGGAATTATGAAATGACATGAGACCTTGGAATAAGCACATTAAGGGATATACCCAAAAAATCGATGAAGCGTTGAAAAGTGATGAAGTAATTTATGAATTTACTCGAACCCCCGGTTTCCATGGCAACGACCCGACACTGACTCAGCAAAAAGATCCGAAACTAAGTATATGAGTCTTATATACATGTAATTTAACCCGTCTTTATTCATCTATACTATAATATTATAAAGAGATAAAAATTGTATATTTGTTTGTAATGGATAAATAAAACTCCACTGGATTAGTAAGAAGATAGTTTGAGACCCTGGGAAGGACATAGGATCGTTTTATCCCGGAAATCATGCCTTAAGGGGGTGAAAAGGGGGATGAAAATTCGTATTAGGAATCAATCATTTCTCAATTAAGGCATATAAAACTTATTATACCTATTATATAATATTAATATACTAATATATAGTCTATACTGATGATGTTCTCCTGACCGATTCTGGCCACGGCGGCCAATCTCATCGAGACTAGCCAACTGCGCAGGAGATATTGCACAAGTGTACGCGCAGACGCAACATGCACTCTCTATTCCCGTCACTCTCATACTCCGGTGGGACGACTGCTCGACATGACCAGTGAGAGTTAAGGCACAGGACCGACGGCTTTACGTGCTCTCCGAAAACCGGTGAAACACCGTCAACTTCCCAACTCCGGGCTGTTACTGAGACTTACTATACAGAAAGACTCATTAAAACTAAACTTGGCCCGACCTGGGACTCGAACCCAGGACCTCCGAGTGTGCAGCCGTACATGCTAGCCACTACACCACAGAGCAGTCTATATTAAATGTTATACTAACCGTTAAAATATACCTTGTATAAGTAGATATTTATACTTTTTTTTAATTACTTATTTTTTATTTTTTTTTTAATTAGGCAGGCGCACATATGATGGTATTACATTCGTAAAAACAATAACTTTCAAGTCTTGATTTATATACATATTTAAGATATCTTAAGTAGGTTTCCATCCTGTCCCGGGTTTGAGTTCCGGATCTGTCCAAGTATTGTTATTGGGATTTTCTGTCAAGAAAACCTGAGGTAAAAGCTGAGAGTTGGTAAATTGCTGCTATATCTCGTGTCTCCAAAGAGCAAGTAAAGCCGTCGGTCATGGGCCTAATCTATCGGTGATGTTACTGATCATGTAGAATTATTGTCCCCATGGACTTTGAGAGAAAAGTGAATAGAAAATGCACTTAGAGTACATATTATGTATAAAGTGTAAAATAACATAATACCCATAAATATATTATACTAGTGGCTTACCCTCGCTTCGCTCAGCTTTCTTTTGCATTTATAATATCCACACATTCAATTCCCTTGATCTTCATATTTATAAATTACTAGCAGAACCTGCGACTTCGCCCCCGCTAAAACTACAAAAAAATCTCTAAAAAGGTAGTTTCATACAAACTTTCATTCTCAATTTTAAACCCCCTTATAGGATAAATTTCGAAAACTGCTAAAACACGTATTTGTTTAATTTTATTGTAGAGTATTAATATCAAGTTTCAAGTAATTCTAATCATAAATATATTTTTGGATTGTATTATAACGTGTTTTCTCGTGGAAATTAGATAATCTCCCGCGGTAAAAAGTAGCCTATGTCACTCTTCAGCCTCCAACTATCTCCACACAAAAAATCACTCCGATTCGTCACTCCTTTTCGACGTGAAAGAAGGACAAACAAACAAACACATTTTCACATTTATAATATTAGTATGGATAAAACATAGGACATTCATACTATCATTTCACCCCCTTCAAGTTTTATTTTTGTGATAAAAAGAAGCCTATGTCCTTCTCCAAGGTGTTATCTATCTCTATGTTAACATTCATTTGGATTGATTCAGCCGGCTTAGGCGTGAAAACGTAACAGACACACAAACAGAGTTACCTTCGCATTTATAATTTTAGTATGGATTTTAGTTTAACATTAAATTTTGCTATTTAACTGCTAAATGAGAGTAAACATTTAAGCAACTAATAAAGTCTCTCCAGAGGGTACGACATTTTAGATACAGTTTATGAATATTTAATTAGATTGCTAGTAATAAAACTAGGTTAAAAAGCGAGAGTTCATTGCTATAAATATGTAAATAACTAGCGACTCACCCTCGCTCCGTTCGGGGTCTTCTCTAGTTACGTTTTAACGTTTATTATAGATTTCTCACAAATGAGATATTTTCCCGCAGTAAAAAATCCTATATGTAGACCCAGATAACCAGCTATCATCATACCAAATTTCATCAAAATCTGTCCAGTGGTTTTCTCGTGATGCGTTCCCAGACAGGCAAAAATTCTAAAAACTATAGATTCGACCTCTGAATCGATAATAATGACTATTTCAGTAAGATTTTCCAAAAAATACTTAATGTATATATTCGACTCAGATTTTCATTATATGTATAGATTAAGTTATTTTACTGACTTTATGAAGTTAGAAAACAAGACCGTAATGACAGTTTGCTTCGTTCCCTACTTTCCTCTTAAGTTGTCCAAAAAATTTCAAAATTTTACCAGCCATACCAGTCGGGAAGAATAATTATGAACACGTACATCGAAATTTTATATAATACTAGCATTGCCCGCGGCTCCGCCCGCGTTCAGATGACCAAAAACTAAATTCTTAGGTGTTACATATTAGTATACTCTTACATTGCAGTTTTTGTATTTTTCCTCAGAAATAAGATATTTTCCCGCGGTAAAAAGTATCCTAGGATCGCGCGCTACATCGCCCGGTTTATATAGCTTGAGCAGGCGGTCGAGCGATGCGGGGCAGAGGGGATGGACTCGCCGTAGGCATCTCAATGCTCGCCAAGCATTAAAAATGTTTCGCTACTAATTACTTCTAACAACGATATCTCAAAAACTATTCATCTGATTGATTTAGTGTAAAGAGCAATTTTAATCTGCATTAAATGACTAAGCTAACTAAAATATTCATTTGGATAAGGATTAATACCGAACTAAAGAAAATAACTTTGAAAATAACGTAATGTTTTTAATTAAAAATGTTAACATAAAAGTGGTTATTGTAAGTCAACCGTAAGAGATAGAGATATGCTATCGCGGACTTTTTTGTAGCATTTTTATAGATTTTGAATTCTCTAGTACATTACTTAACTGTATCTTTGCTAGTTTACGCGGCGTTCGCGTGGAAAGTTCCCATTTGGCGAGATTTTTTGCGACCTCTTCAACATTTGTCGCCGTATTTCAGCTAATTTACATAAAAGCATAATAAATTATATACCTAAACCTTCCTCAAGAATTACTCTTTCTATTGTTGAAAACCGTATAAAAATCCGTTCAGTAGTTTTCGAGTTTATCGCGTTCAGACAGACAGGAGGACAGACAGGAGGACAGACAGGAGGACAGAAAGACGCGGCCGGGGGACTTATTTTTATAATAAGTATAGATAGATGTGTAAAGGTTTTTTTCTTTTTAAGACATTATTATATTAAAATTGCCTATCAAATTTTCAATTTAAGTTTCATTCAATACTTTCTTAGATCTACACCAATATTTGACATTTTAATTAAAACTATATTTTCAGATTATGTCGCGGATTTATTTTGAATTTTGGTTCTCGATGTTTCGAATGTTTTACAGCAATCATGGTCACGGGAGAGACTAAGGTTTTAGACGTCTCAAAGGCGTTATATAAAAATTACATTTATACTGACGTAAACAAAATAGTATTTGAATGTTTTCTAGTAACATTAATTTGAAAAGCACAACGATAATTTAATTTTAAGAAGCTTTTATAACAAAACATTTAATTTAATTACACAGTACTCTACACACTTGAGAAAACAATGTGGCTAATTATATTATTAAGGTTTTAGTGCAGTCATTATAAATAAGCTAAATGTATAAATAAGCTTTAAATAATAATAAATATGTTGGGACATTAACACACAGCACCATCTAGTCCCATGGTAACCTTCGAGGCTTGTGATATGGATACCAGATAGTTGATACAGTACACACATGTATATAACTTTAAATACATAAATATTATAAATATAAACACGCATGACTTGATTACAAACATTCGTGCTCATCACACAGCGAATGCTCCCAGCGGGACTCGAACCCGTGACCGCTGGCACAGCAAGTAGGGTCACTACAAACTTAGCCAAAGCTGTCGTCAAGCTTTAAGTTTAGTAACAAGCTTTTTTGCATTTATTATTAATTCATAGTTTGTTTATTAAAATATCATTCTACTGTGATTGTGGTCTTTGTAACTATTTGCAGGAGAAATCTTTTGAAAGCACTTTTACCCTTTTAAAGAGGCTTTTAGTTCACATATTGAAGATATCGACATAAAATGTGGAGACGCTGGACCAAGGAGCTTAAAGCCAAATTTAAATAGTGATGTTATTTATATCGATAAATTAAAATATCAATAAAATAATAATATGTTTATTTTTCTTACTTTATTTCCGTATTTTTTTCCAATACGGAGAACAGAGGATTTGATGAATCCAGACATTGTATTGCTTTATTAATGCAAGAAGTAGGGAAAATCAATTAACAGATATGGGGAGTTTATACCATTGTTATAAATATAATTAAGGCTAGGATTTTTGTATAATGTTTATGGGGCCATTATCTGAAAAGTAATTTTATTCGTATTGATATAAATAACAGAAAGTAGTAAAATATTTTATTAAATCGTTGCAAAAACTTTGGCGTAATATGTGAAATAAATGACTGCATTTAAGAGAGGAAAATAAAAGGCGTGGTGGTAATGAACTTTTTTGTCAATTCTAAACAAGACAAGCAAACAATATCTTCTTAACATCTCCAGGTAAATTTCTAAGAAATCTATTGTTAACTGACACGCCGTTGTGGAGGGATTAAGGCTCATTTCATCTGAATCGAAAATCTTACTTTTAAATAAACAATATAATCTAAAAAAAATATGAAAAATACATATTATGATTCTATGACAACAACAATTTTGTGTTTCAATATAATTTTAAACGTTTCTATTCTTCAAAAATGCCAAATAATATCTTGTATAATTACACAGATGAAACATCGATACAAATAAGGAACATCACTAAAAGACCAGTGAAGCGCGTAATCAGGTGACTGCCGCCCGTCTGAATAACGAACGCCCGAATCTTTTATACAATTCGAAATGCGGTCCGGTCGAGAACAAGTAACTAGTCTAATATAGGAATAGACTGTAGCCTATTCCGTGTATAATTCCTTCAATTCTGATTTTCATTGTATAATATAGGTGTATTATTTTAAAATTGATGTAAGCTATATTAAAAATGTTAGTTATGAATAAAAAATACGGTAAGTTTTATTTCAATTCGACGATCAAAAGATATAACATTCAAATAAATAGTCACTTTTGGACACAATGTTTAGGTGTTTAAGAACACACTTGTTTTCTCGATGTGCTTCTATAATGTATAAGCTATATTAATGTAAAGTTTTATCAAAATCTATTCTGTAGTTATTGCATGAAAGAGTAACAAACATCCATTCTTTCTTTTATTCATCTATCCATCCACACAAACTCGCATTTATAATACTAGCAAGATAACTGTGCAATAAATGGCTCTTATAAAAACAGTCTCTTAGAAACATCTATCTAAATTTTAAGGACTTATCCAGAAATACCCCACACGTTTATGTGCAGCCAAAAATTTTTTTACCTCTTAGTTACATGTATGGAGTGCCACCCCTATTTTTTCTTTTTTAACCGACTTCCAAAAAGGAGGAGGTTCTCAATTAGTCGGAATCTTTTTTTTATGTATGTTCTCCGATTACTCGAAGACGCGTGAACCGATTTGGATTTTTTTTTGTATTTCAAAGGATATACTCCCTAGGTGGTCCCATATAAATTTTATCGAAATCGGTCAAGCGGTTTTAAAAAAAAATCAACAATAAATATATTTTTTTATTAAATTGTTTAATCGAATATGTTATTAAAAAATTTTCTTCTCACAAATTACCTGCCTATTACGTCTACACTATAAATGGAAAAATAAAAACTTAAAAAAAAATATAGAAACCGACTTCCAGGCACTAAAATGTAAAAAATAACTAAACGGAGATTTTCATTTAGAATAGATACCTAATCAGATATTTTCGAAGTCGGTGCCGGCCTACAATATTTTAAGATATGAATATCTAATAGGTAAATATATATTTTACGTATCGAAATGTATTAGATTTGCTTTGCATTGGTTGGCACCGACTATTTTTTTTTTCAGTTTTTTTAATTTAACTATACAATTGTCAAGCCTAATCTACCGGATAAATTTCAGCAATATAACTTTAATAGTCTTCGAGTAAAATATCTATGACGACTATGATAGGATTCTGTTTTCGCCTTTTGTGTACAAAACCCTAAAACAGACTCTCGAATTGGGTACAATCAAAATTACAGTTATACAAGTAATGTAGCGGAGAAATATATAGGAATTGATATAAGTTCTAAAAAGCTCACAAAGCTTTCAATTTGACAACTTTAGATCGTTCGAAGAGACATTGTGTGTTGAAAAGTTTTAATCACTTTCAAAAGGTATTCGATATTTTCAATCCTCTATTTATTGTTCGATTTTTTGTTGCATTTTATTTTTAGCCGACTTCAAAAATGGTAGGTAAGTACTTACATAATTCAGTTTTTTTTTGTTTATCTACTAATTTCATGATTCTTTTTAACGACACGTTTGGCTCAATTTGTAGTGACCCTACTAGCTGTGCCAGCGATCGTGGGTTCAAGTCCCACTGGGGGCTTTAATTTGTGTGATAAGCACGAACGATAATACTTCAGTCATGGGTGTTTATATTTATGATATGTATGTATTTAAAGTTATATATGTGTAGAGTATCAACTATCTGGTATCTATAACAGCACCTCGTAGCTTAACATGGAGGAACTAGATGGTGATAGTTAATGTCAAAAAAATATATTATTCAAAAGTTGGTCTCATATATACGTTTATAAATTATGCATATATTTCACCATACCTACTCATTAAGGTTGGAGTCATTCTATCTTTATAGTATATTAATAGTAAAGGAAATATTAAATACAAATTTTTTCATTAATGCACTAAAGTGAAGTAAAAAATAAATGCAAAATTTCAAATCTGTAAGATAAGAGGAAGTGGTTCTAATGATGCTTGCAAAATTTTACCCATACAAACACACTTACTAACAAACATTGCAAGTTAAAGCTTTTAAAAAGAAGTAATTATTTTCTAATGACACATTCTCTCTTTGGCCAGAACCATGAACGAATTAACCACTGGACTAGACATATAAGCGGACGTACCTTTATCGGTCTTCTCAGTAACCAGGAGATTTTAGGCTTGGTCGTTTGTTTTTTGCGTCAGTCTCAAGCACTTATTTGTCAACAAAACATCTCCCAAAAATGACTAAATGTTCTGTTAAATGATGTAAAAACTATAACGGCGGAAGCAGCAGTATTTCTTTTCACTTGTAAATACATTATTTTATTACATTTATTGTTATTTATCACACAATTTAATTAACTGTAAAATAAAATGTCATATTATCCAACTATGTTAAATATAGTCGATATTTCTATGTATTGTTGACATCTGAAAACCATCATAAAATCCCTGGATTATACCATTCAGAACAAATGACTAAACTGTCGAGTGAGTCCATTTGACATCGACTAGTGCTTGACAATGTCGAAAAATATATCGATATTTGACGAAATTACTATACGAATTGTGTTATTTGTACAGTACAATAACATAAAATACTTTTACCACAGTATCCTACAATTTGATGACAATAAATTTATAAAAATATTTTCTAAATCAAATAAGAATATAAATGCAAAAATTATAATTAGTATGTGTACTTAATTTTTTATTTTATTCCACATTTATATACTTTGGAATATTATTCCATTGTAATAATATTAAAGATCATTTTATTTCAACACATAAATTACACAAAATCAAACAATAATGTTTTAGCACTAAACTTCTGGGTTGACGATTTGTAATAAAACACTTTACCACTTGCACTAATTATTTTACTTTCACGATCCAACACTCACTTTAATTTGCAATCTCTTTTTCTTTTTCCTAATTTCACAAATGTTTATTAAGAACTGAGCAATATCAGGACAGTGTCACATTTTTATAACTACCCGAGACAATCAATTGCCAATTAAAATAGTTCAATAACAGAATCAACAAAATCACTTTATTTAATTAAATTAGCTTAATATTTTTTTTAATCTTTACAAAATAATATTTATTATATATTAATGGAATATATACCCGATATTCATTTGTTCATTAACAATATTATAGGCTAACAGAATGTTGCCATCAATGCCATCGTATTTATATAAATCAAATTAAAAAATAATTATTATTTGACACATTATTATTGCCTCTTTAATTCATTTATTTTAATTTATTAAAATTAAAAGAAGAAGAATAAATTAAAAGATGTAAAATATGATGACTATGCTAACCAATGTCTAAAATGTCATTCATTGGTTCATCGATATATGTATTTTATCGATTACGTTCAAGCACTAGAAATATTGTATTGTGTATCAGTGTTTATAATAATGTAATAAAATCTTTGTGTGCGTTATGCGTCACTTGGTTGAACTAGTTTTCATACATTTGTATTTTATGTCAGGTCCAGTCTCTAATTCGTTCATGGCCAGAACCTATAAGATGTAATGCATCCTTAGCTTTCACAATGTACTAACGTTTATCTGTAACCACATGATGAACGGTAACAAAATGTAGTCTACGGCACTCTCAGTAATACAAACTATCTGCAATTAAACACTTCGACTCCTTACTCCATTGCAAAAAAACAGACAAACAGCCAAAATATATTGAATTTATTACAATACTATATATTTCTAAATGTTTATACTAGTGATTGTGTTACTCCAAGTCATAGTTTATTTCCCTGATGTATGTTCTAGCCGGGCGCAAAGCCAAAAAACACGTAGGAAAATGGCCCATTTCGGTGGGCAGTGTGCCATGGGGGTTACTCCTGGTACTTCTCTGACAGCAGAGTGGACCGTGGGAGTAACTGCTTGGTTGTGTTGTCTACTTCGGCAGATCTGCCGTCGGTACGTCGTGGTTAAGTGCTTTAGTGATTCTGCGGCGACCCATTAAGAAGGGGAAGGCATGGTTGATTTTTAGTGGGTAGTACTGGTCTTGTTAGCCAGTGAGTCCTGCATAACCACCTGTATATATGCAGGCAGTATGCGTAAATGCATTTTTCAAAAGTAAAAAAAGGTCATATTTTATTTGCGTACTAAATTTTATCAAAACCTGACCAGCCTCTTATGTTTTAAAGAGTAAAACACACAAAAATCACTAGTCCGATTTGTTTCAAAGAAAAAAATCAATGAAAATAAATATTTAAAATCACGTTTTTTTATGTTTTTTTTCCACCTATTAATTGAAACTAATCTAAAGTTTTAGTTTCATTAATTTCGAGTAAATAGTCTATCCATATTGTTAATATCAGAGTTTGTGGAAATGTTTGGATGTTTGGAAATGTTCAAATTTCATCATTTGATAGTTGTACGAAGTTTAGAACACAGGTAGATATTATTATTTTATTAGTAGATATCATATTCCAATTAAATCACTACATACTTGTATAATTGGAATTTTTACTTCAATTTATTTGTGAAAAAATACTGAGTTTTTTAAGAACAATTCTGTTCTAAGCTAATCAATAGATATCACCAGCCAAAAAATATTGCAAAAATCGAAGCGAAGCTACGATTTGAAACTAGTCCATACTTACTTAATATTATAAATGTGAAAGTGAGTTTGTTTGTTTGTCCTTCTTTCACGTGAAAACGGAATCACGTATTGGTGTGATGTGATGTGTGGAAATAGTTGGAGGGCTAGAGAGTGACATACAACTTTTTATCGCTGGAGATTATCTCATTCCCACGGGAATACATGTTATAATTCTTCTTCTTCCTCGTTCCCTCACTGATGAGGATCGTGACCACTTATGATTTTTTTCCAGTCAGTTCGGTTCAACGATGCCTGGACTGCGGTATGGAGAGTAGCGCCCACTGCCTTCTTTATCGCGTCCTACCACCTTATAGGTGCCCTTCCTCTTGCGCGTTTACCTTCAATTTAGCCTAAGATTATAAGTTTCTCTAGACTATGCTTGGATGATCGCATAATATGTCCAAAAAAACTTAGGGCTCTTTTTTGACAGACATGTTATAATGCAACCCAAAAAATATTTGTGATCAGAATTATTTGAATCTAGGTATGTTCTCCAATACAATTAAATAAATACCTACTTTAGCATTTTTTCAAAATTCATCCCGTAAGGGGGTAAAACAGGGGATGAAAGTTTGTACGAAGACCTACCTTTTTTGCGTTTTTTTTTTGTAGTTTTAGCGCGAGCGAAGCAGCGGGTTCTGCTAGTTATCTATAATTATATTGTGTTTCTTAGTATTTTATTGAACTGACACTACATTGTTTTGTTCCCATTATAATACTAGCGACATGATAAGCTATTTTATAGTACAATATAAATTTAAACGTAAGAATCGCTATACACGCCATTACTTTTATTTATTGCGAGTGAAAAATGTACGTCTATTAGAAATATCTAACGTTATTTTAATAACCAACTGTCGCAGAAAGAGGGTTATGTTTTTATATGTATGTATGTTTACTTTTTTTTTAAATGATTAGATGGTTGATGGATAAAAGCTATTGGCCCTGCCATTAGATTTACTTTTTGAACATGTTAACCTGTCGGTCCTGCGTCTTATTTCTTACGTGTGGCGTTATCGTCCCATTGTAATTTGAGAATAAAAGTAAAGGTGAAAATAAAAAAATAATTTCAAAAATAAAAACATTTTTTTTAATTTTTGTAAGTTAATTTTAAATATCTATATATTTTTTTAACAATTTCTTATCCTAAATTACTTTGAAACATATTAGTCGTATATATTTTTGCAATTGACTCTTAAAAACCTAAATTTAATACCCCATTCGAATGATTCGGAATTAAAAAAATTCAAGACACATAAATTGATGTCTAGGATTCGCCATTTTGTTTTTTTTCAAAACACCTATCTAAGGACTTTGGTTTTTGAGACGAATCTAACGATTTTTTTTTATAGAAAAAAGGGGCAAACGAGCAAACGATCCACCTGATGGTAAGTGGCTATCGTCGCTCAAGGACATCTGCAACATAAGAGGAGTTGCGAATGCGTTACCGGCTTTTAAGGGACCTAATAGACATTACTCTTGAAGAGCCCCATATTATAGCGCTCAGGGAATACCTCGGGAGGAAGATCATTCCACATCTTGCACGTGCGAGGTAAAAATGATCGAGATGCACGTACTTTTGTAGAATACCAAGCATCTAAAATGTGTGGATGATATCCTACCCGACGACGAAGGGTGCGATGATAGAAGCGCGACGGTGGCACCATATCAAAAAGTTCATCAGAACACTCTCCATTGTATAGACGACAGAAAACATCTTAACTGTTGCAATCCATCCAACCGTTTGGAAGATACGAGGTAATAAAGAAATTTACAAACAAACATATATACATACAAACATACAAGATACGCGCGTAAAACATAACCTTTCCTTGGCAGTCGGATAAAAAAGATAAATAAAAGTGCACTAGTGTCTGCGTTTACTCGAGGACTTTATAAGTCCCCTACAATTGGTTAGTGTCAGTGAGAATAACCACTGTAGCGGAGGTCGGTTAAGAAGAGATTTATTACAATTATAAAAGTTATACAGAGTCGCATTTAGGGCATGAAGTTTTTGGCATGGGTTTACTACCGGCCGCCTGCTTGACGTCAACCTTCTTTAGGAATTCTGTTGTTTATGCAGTAGTACTAATATAATAGTAGTACCAATTGCATATTTTATTTATTTATTTATACATATTAAGACGACACGTTTGGCTCAGTTTGTAGTAACCCTACTTACTGTGCCAGCGGTCGCGGGTTCAAGTCCCGCTGGAGGCATGGCATTCATTTGTGTGATGGGCACGATTAAATAATAAATAAATATTTATATATTGTATTAAAGTCATGGATATTTATATTTATAATATTATGTATGTATTAAAAATTACATTGTGTAGTGTATCAACTCTCTGGTATCCACAACACAAGTCTCGTAGCTTACCATTGAACTAGAAGGTGCTGTGTGTTAATGTTCCAACATATTTATTTATTTATTTGATGAAATAATTAGTGGAGCCGTAGACTGGACGGTACAATTAATACTAAATACAAGACAAAAATATATAAATACATACATATAGACACATAAATACATACTTTTATGTAGTACATGTGTATGTACTCTGTAATAACTAAAAGGATAAATAATAATTAGTGAAAAATATATAGACTAATTACAAGAATACATAATAATTGAGGCAAAAAATTTAGTAATATACGAGTATTTAATTAAACTACTACTCATATTAAAATAAATTACACTTTGAAATGAATGAAAAAGCTCTTTATTGCTTTTGCTTACAAAAAGCTCTTTAATTTAACGCTCGAAAGTTATCTAAATTACTTTATATATGTATTTTATTATATTTAATTTCATTTCGCTAGTCCTTTGTATATGCACTTGATATATGAAACGTGTACTGGGTGCGATAGTAAAAAGGCATTTTAACGTGCTATAAGCTTACTAGAGTAGCTTTGCTATACTAATATCATAAAGAGGAAAGATTTGGTTGGTTGTTTGTTTGTACTGAATAAGCTCCGAAACTACTAAACTGATTCAGATGAAATTAGGTAAGAAAATAGTTTGAGACCCTGGAAAGGACATGGGATGATGGTCGTAGTATTAAATATAACACATCAATATTATAATTATTTTTTTGTATTTTTTTTTACATTTTTTCCAAACATATTATATTCAACATATTTTGGCAGATATTTTTTCATAATTACACGATTTGGTGCTTGAAATCTTGATGTATACTTCTTTAATTATAGCCTGTGACAATAGTGTTCTTTAAATTAATTTAAAGATGCATAACTTATAATAACATTCATAAGTTTAGTAGTTATGAGGAGACGAATGTAGACATATTGTAGGTCAAACACATAACCCTCCTTTTGAGGTACACTGCAATTGTATCGGTTTTCTTCGTTTAATCTACAAAATATAAAACGTGAAACTTTAATGCCCTCCTGACCGATTTTGACTACGTTGTCCCATCTCACTGAGATTAGCGAAATGTGCGAGACTTACTACAGTGTACAAGGGTATAGACACAATAAGTGCACTTTCTGTTCCTTTAAGCCCTCATGTATATTGCCAACCAACAAACCAGTGAAAGATAAGAATCAATTTAAAGTGGTCTTCAAGCCACTTGGGTATTCATACCGACTTACTAATTATGGGTTGCTTTCGAATATTTCATGAATAAAAACAAGTAACTGATTTAGCCTGACCCGGGATTTGAACCCAGAACCTGATGATCTGTAGCCACACATACTAGCCAAGACTTAATTATACTGTTATTAGCTACTCAGCCTCGCTCCGCTTGGGCTCGTTCCTACTTACGTTTTAATGTTTATTATAGATTTCTCAGAGGTATTCTATATATTGACCCGGATATCCAGCTATCAATGATGATAGCTATAAGGTATGAACCCAATTTCATAAAAATCCCTCTAGTAGTTTTTCCGTGATGCAGTCACAGACAGACAGACAAAAATTATAAAAACTACAGATTCGGCCTCTGTATCGATAATAATGTATTCAATAAGTAATATCTATTTCAATAAGATTCTTCAAAAAATATTTAATATACAGCGAATCTGAATCTTATTTACAATTTTATTATATGTATAGATATAATTATAGATACTTACATTTACATCAAACACATACCCTCCTTTCGTGGTACTCTGCCATCGTATCGTATCAATACAAACGGTAAGAAGTCGTTCTCTCCGTTTACTCCACAAAATATACAGCGTGAAAGTACATATATAAAACAGATATAGCGTGAGAATATTTTTATTTTCCTGCGAGTTCAAATGCAGCGGAAAGTGCTTTTAAATCACAAACCGGAAGAGGAAGTGGCACGCTAATAAATACCGCTTTATAAATACATACATAAATATACTTTATACGATAGTTTACATGTTTTATTTTATGTGGTATATATATATATATATATATATATATATATATATATATGATAGGTGTGGTACTTACTATTTAACCCACGTCAAAAAGAGAGGACGGCGTCAATGGGATTGTATGTATTTTGACCGACTTCCAAAAAGGAGGAGGCTCTCAATTAATCGGAATCTTTTTTTATGTATGTTCACCGATTACTCAAAGCCCCCTGAACCGATTTGGAAAATTCTTTTTTCGTTTCAAAGAATATACTACCTAGGTAGTCCCATTTAAATTTTGTCAAAGTCGGTCAAACGATTTTTAAAAAATCAACAATAAATTATTTTTAAATAAATAACTTCGAAAATATCTGATTAGGTTAATGATTCTAAATGAAAACCCCCGTTAAGTTATTTTTTTACTTTCCAGTGCATGGAAGTCGGTTTATCAACCGACTTCAAAAAGGAGGAGGTTCTCAATTCGACTGTATGTTTTTTTTTTTTTTTTTATGTTTGTTACCTCAGAACTCCGTCATTTATTAACCGATTTGGACAATTTTTGTTTTGTTTAAAAGGGTATACTTCCAGATTGGTCCCATTTAAATTTCAAAAAAAAATACCACCCCTAAGGGTGGAAAAACAACTAATGATGAATTTAACCTACTTCTAAATGTCATATTGACTTGAAAATTTGCAAGTGTTTGTATTTCCGTTGATAGTACAGTGGTTCAGTGTTGTTGACCTGATCTGATGGCAAGGCCAGAAGGTGGTTAGGTGGAACTCTTCAACGGCTAATAGTAGACACTTTGAGTTTGGGCTTATTTTGTTTGATTTGACAAGCTTAACACGTTAGAATCCTTACTTTGCTACTACTGTCTACACTAAAAAGGGAAAAATAAAAACTTTTTAACAAAAAAATAAAAACCGACTTCAAACAAAAGCACTAAAAAGTAAAAAATAACTGATTGGTAGTTTTCATTTACTATACATACCTAATCAAATATTTTCGAAGTCGGTGTGCTTTGGCTAAGTAATTAAAACCTACCTATTAAGTACATACCTAATCAAATATTTTCGAAATCGGTGCCAGCCCATACAAAGCAAAGCACACCGACTTCGAAAATATTTGATTAGGTATGTATAGTAAATGAAAACTACCAATCAGTTATTTTTTACTTTTTAGTGCTTTTGTTTGAAGTCGGTTTTTATTTTTTTGTTAAAAAGTTTTTTTCAAAAGTTTTATGCGATGTTCCATAAAGTATTTAACTTTTTGTAATTAATACGCTATATTTCAAGAGTAAAAATATTTTCTATAAGCAAATTCGTTTCTATGTGTGGGATATTGACCTCTAAAGAAGCTTCGATATAGATGCTTATACATATAATAAAATTGTAACTAAGCCGAATCTGTACATTAAATATTTTTTTGGAAAATCTTATTGAAATAGACATAATTATCGTTACAGAGGCCGAATCTATAGTTTTTAGAATTTTCGTCTGTCTGTCTGTTACCGCATCACAGAAAAACCACTGGATAGATTTTGATGTAATTTGGTATGGTGATAGCTGGTTATCCGGGTCAACATATAGAATACTTTTTACCGCGGGAAAACGTCTCATTTCTGAGAAAAAATACAAAAACTGCAATGTAACAGTATACAAATATGTAAAACCTAAGAATTTGGTTTTTGGTCATCTGAACGCAGGCGGAGCCGCGGGCAACGCTAGTGATTAAATAATGATTAATGACTAGTAAAATCGTATTTTCTTTTAACAAAATACATACATGCTATATATCGTATACTTATATCTTGGTAAAAGGAAACTCGGCTTAAAACGAGCTTACATTAATTTAAAAATATTATGTCATTTCTCTCTTAACATGTAACTAATGTACATAATATGTATACCACCGTGTTTAAAGAATGCCAGTAATTTTTAACACCTTTTCCTTTTCTTCCTTTTGTTCTAGTTAACCCGCGACGCAAAAACGACGTAATGTTATAAATTTTCACCCGTGTCGCGATTATGTAAAATTATAAACGATTATAAATGCTTGGACCTATTCAGAGACTCGCTGCCAAAGTTTCGCAAAGATGTAAAAAAATATATTCTAAATAAATAATTAATATTCTTGATTTGTTAATTATATGTCGATTTATGTGGTAGATTTGTTTATTGGTTTAATTTACTTGTTTTGTTTTATTTCTTAAGGTCATAGAATTGTTGCTTTTTTATAAAACTATTCACGCCTATTTTTGCATGCGGTATTCACCTTAAAAGGTAATGCATTTAGCAATAAGAACTTTGTAAAATAGCATAATTTTTTAGTGTAATAATGTAATTACCACTGGTGAATCTTAATAAATAAATAAAATAAAAAAAAAAAAAAAAAATTTGGCGTGTCTATGTGTGTGTTTCTGTGTGTGGCATCGTAGCTCCCAAACGAATGAACTGATTTTGATTTTGTTTTTTTTTGTTTGATAGGTATATTAGTCGGGAGTGTTCTTAGCTATGTTTGATGAAAATCCATCCAAGATGGTCGGAGGTTTTTTAAATTTTTAATTTAATGCAGTTAATTTAAATTGAATGTAATATAACCTGAGATCACATATGTTAAAACCATATTATGCAAACTACCTAAATATTGTACACATTAACCAGTCAAACTAGAACTTACACTTTTCTTAACTGAAGTGATTAAACGGTCAATGTGCACTTTGATTTATGCAGGGCAGTGATAGGGCATTAAGTAGATTATCATATATTATAATACACGCTCGACTAATTTCTGTAATACTGCTTACATACAATTTATTAGTGAGCCACTTCCTTTTCCGTTTCCGTCGTTCGACATTCCGCTTCATATATTCTGTTATATATAATAGGGCTACAAAAACAAAAAATCTACTGAAACCGAAACGGCTTGTTTTTTAATCTTAGGGTTCTGTACAAACTTATTTATGGCAAAAAATATCGGATAATTATTTTGAAAGTTTGTATGTGTGTTTGTTTTTAACATCTTCAAGCAGAAATGACTTGACAGATTTGGATAAAATCTAGTACACAAATAGGCTATATAGCTGGAGTAATATATAGGTTACTGTTAACCTAGGGGCGAATAAATAAAATGTGAAATTTTTCTTCTTGATTTCACGATTCTAGATCAAGGTTTTGATGAGTGGATTCGCGAGAGTATATGTGACTGAAACCGTAACTTTTATTTTTATTGCACTGACTTTGTTATTAAAAAAATGACAACTTGGTACTTCTACTATTTTAAAAAAATATACTGTTATAAGTGTATGTCATAAGTGTTTAATTTTTACTGATTACGGAACCCTAAAAAAACAAAATATAAACCAATGCCAAAAATACAAATATGATTCGTTTACTATGTTTCTAGTTTTGGTATATTGAATATGAAGCCATGTGGAATCTCTTTACACTTTACTCACTGGTTCGATTTTAATTTTTTATTTTAAGAAGCTCCGCATTTCACGATCAAATTGGCTCTTATATATCATCAAACTTTAAAAGACAATTCTATTAATCTATACATATAATAAAATTGTAACTAAGCCGAATCTGTACATCAAATATTTTTTGGAAAATCTTATTGAAATGCACATGATTATCGATATTACAGAGGCCGAATCTATAATTTTTTGAATTTTTGTCTGTCTGTTACCGCATTACAGAAAAACCACAAGAGGGATTTTGATGAAATTTGGTATGACGATAGCTAGTTATCCGGGTCAACATATAGGATACTTTTTACTGCGGGAAAATATCTCATCTCTGAGAAATCTGCATTAAACGTTAAAACGTAACTAGGAACAAACCCGAGCAGAGCGAGAGTGAGTTGCTAGTAAGCTATAATAATCTAGTTATTCTTATGTTTGAGTATATTCTTGGTATTGACGACACGTTTCGCTTAGTTTCTAGTGGTCCAACTTGCTGTGCCAGCGGTCGCAGGTTCGATTCCCGCTGGGGTCTTTCATTTGTGTGATGAGGCCGAACGCTTGTACTTTAGTCATGGGTGCTTATATTCAAAATATCTATGTATTTAAAGTTATATATGTGTAGTGTATATCAACTATCTAATATCCATAAAATAAGCCTCGTAGCTTACCAACCAATTAGATGGTGCTGTGTGTCGCACTATATTTATTTTATTTATTATTTATTTATATATTTACTTGGCCGTCTGATAGACAACTTACATATGTGGCGGTTATCATGACGCTACTTTCAAAATCAGGCTATAAATTTGAAAATAGCTTTTTTTGCTTTTACTTCATTCTGTAACGCCCTAGTAGTTGTAATGTATTTATATCTGAATCAATTTTGTTTCAAACAAAAAAATCTAAAACAAGCTTGAAAAAACTAAAGAAGAAAAAATGGCATATGTGCTGAAAAAATATTTGAACTTTTCTTTCTCAATCGATTATTCTGAAACCAGTTTAGGAACTATGTTTGTGCTGGCAATAAAAGATAGGTACTATTGTCTATTTAATACCACGGCTATCAAGCGACTGACTCGTAATACAAAAACCACACAATATATACTAGCCGTAACAAAACATTAAAATTAAATATGCATATTATGCTTACATAAATTGCTTAACCCTACACCACTTTCGATGTACATTATTTGATATTGATGCAATATTTTATATAAAAAAATTAACTTCGCTTTAGTTTGTTTCCAATAAAGTCCATATGGTTCTTAGAGAATATAGCTGACGTACAAGTAAAGTGTGGCCAGTCAAGTTTTCATCACACAGTGGTTTTGTAGATTTTAAGTTTATTAGAAGTTTCCATTCGCTTAATTCCCTTTGCTCCCTCGTCACTTCACACTAATCTTGCTCTATATGACACTAGCAACTCACCCTCGCTTCGCTTTGTCCCTAGGTTCGGTTGCGGGTTCGTCTCTAGGTAGCTTCCCCACACAAACTTTCATTTCCATTTGAATCCCCCCAAAGGGACGATTTCCTGGATAAAAACTATCCTATGTCCTTCCCAGGTTCACAAACATCAGTAGTTTTGAAGCTTATTCGAAACAAACGAACGAACGTACCAACAAACAAAAAAGTCTTTCCTCTTTATAATATAAAGTATAGATTACAATAATTTGACATTTAAGAGTTTGAATAAAATGTGAACTATGTATGTATTTGTGTATATACATATTATGTACGTATGCATGTAGTATATATAAATTTACACCTGGGCGAAGTCTGGGCTGAGCAGGTTAGCCTTAGATAGGGTTTTGAATTGTTTAATGCTACAAAACTCTATTTAAAAAAATTCTGTAAAGAAAAAAATCGAGATAGAATAATAAATCTTTAAAAAAATTATTCTATTTAAGAAAAGAATAATAATAAAATACTTTTATTTCTATTTGAATTCTTTCTTTTTGTACAATCAGGACAGTAATAACAGTTAATGAGATAAATAAAGCTAGGTTTTATTCTAATTAATAGTTAGGTACGTCTATATTAATATTATAAAGAGGTAAAGTTTGTGGGTTTGTGAATTGTGAGCGTGTGACGTTGTAGGGGGTAATCTCTGGATCTACTGAACCAATTTAGATGAAATTTGATATGGGAAGGACATGGGATACTTTTTATCCTGGAAATCATCCCTTGAGGGGGTGAAAATGGAGATCAAAGCTTGTATGGGGAATCAACCTAGGGACGAACGAGCCGAAAATCGAACATCATATCTTTTACTCTAAGAACTTCACAAATATTTCACTGGACAGTCAAGAATTCTATTAAAACTTCTCATATTTATATCTTTCTTGAACCTATCACATATATTTCAGTAAGTCGCAATAAAATATTTCAAAGGTACGCTACAAAACAAACATTTACAAATAGCCTTTATATTTCAACTGCAAACTGGAGCTTGAAATAGTATCTTTTTAAGCAATTTCAAGCGCAGCCTTTTACTTAGTTAGAGCGACATACATTATATATATATATATATATATATATATATATATATATATATATATATATATTATAAACTAGAGACTCACCCTCGCCCCGCTCGGGTTCGCCCCTAGGCACGGTTTAACGTTTAGTATAGATTTCTCAGAGATGAGATATTTTCCCGCAGTAAAAAGTATCCTATAATATGTTGACCCAGATAACCAGCTATCATCATACCAATCATCTGTCCAGTGGGTTTCCTACAGAATTTTCCATTGACGGTCCAAACAAAGTCGTCGATACAACCTAGTATATGAACAAAAATTAAATACGGCCATTTATTATGTGAAACAAGCCTTAGTGCTACAGTAAAAGTATTTCAAGTAGCATTCACACGAATTATTCATGTGTTCCACTTTAAAAGGATAGAAAGAAACTTTATTGGTGAATACTGTATATGGACTGATATCCATAATAATGCTAAAATTAGAAATAGCTTTCAACTATTACTACATACCGCGTTATTGAATTTTGTGTTTTTAGTCAATATTGAAATTTTAATTTTAATTTAATTAATTAAATAATTTTCTAGTACATTGTTTTGATGCATCTCTTAAGGTTTAGCCAGCGTTAGCCATATAATCGTACAAAAATAGTTTTTGACAAAACACCGTCTAGGCTCAATCAATTTGAACAAAATGTGTAGAAATACGTCCACCTTTACCGTTCATTGCCCTTTCTATTAGTGAAAACCGTATCAAAATCCGTTGCGTGGTTTAGAAAAAGAAAGCAGAGAACGCAGAAAACGACTTTTTTTATAGTGAGTGCGTAGTAGGATTTTAGTTACTACTTACTATGTTACATCTATAATTTAGTACGAAAAAGATTGTTTCCACCTGTAGTTTCACATAGTAAGAATGGGGTATGAAAGACAGCGTATCCCATGATTTATACCATTACCAAATTTCATCAAAATCTGTTCAGCGATTTTAAATTTGAAAAGGTAACAGACAACCATTTTTTTCATTTGTAATATTAATAGGTTTAGATTAATATGATGATTGAGAAGCTATAGACAAATGGCAGCAATATTTATTTGCTTCCATTGCAGTTGTACTAGAAAAAAAAAAACAAGATTGAGTAAAAAGGAATAGGATAGGGTAAAACAATAAGCATTGATCAGGAAAATTTTCCCTTTCACAATCATTCCATATACATATGTACGTACAAACCCACTTTGCAGATTCATTATCTAATGACCCATACAATATGAGCAAGGGCTTTCTTTGTAGGTACATTCTAGGGTATTTTTACTTAAAGAATGTTTTCAACGTTCATTATTAGTTTTTTTTTATTTAGTTAATAAAGATAAGTTTTTCAATACGTTTGTTTATTTATTGAATAATATTTCCGCGAGATTTATTAGTTCTCAAAAAAATTTTTTAGTAACTAGCGACTCACCCTTGCTCTGCTTGGGTTCGTCTCTAGTTTTAATGGTTAGTATAGATTTTTCAAAGATGAGACATTTACCCGCAGTAAAACGTATCCTATTTTTTATTTTATTTTTTTATTTTTAATTTTTTGGGAAATGCATTTACGCACGACGTGTGGGTCACCGGCGTAATACAGCCATTACTACCCACTAAAACCCAACAAAACCTTCCCCCGTCTTAATGGGGCGTCGCAGGATCGCTTACGCATTCAACTACGACGCCCCGACGGCAGGTCTGCCAAAGCAGACCACCACAACCATGGGGTTGCTCCAAGGTCCACTCTGCTATCAGAGAAGTACCAGGAGCAACCCGCAAGGCACACCGCCCCCCGAAGTGGGCCACCTCCCACCGCCCACCGAAGTGGGCAACCTCCCTGTGCGTTTCTTAGCTTCACGCCCGGTTGGGTTGCCGGGCACTACTGAGCCCCCCACCACGACAAGGTGAACGCACGTTGGGGGGGGGGGGGGGGAACGTATCCTATATGTTGACCCAGATACCCAGCTATCATCATATCAAATTTCATACAAATCTGTCCAGTGGTTTTCTCGTGATGCGTTTCCAGACAGAGAGACAAAAATTCTAAAAACTGTAGATTCGGCCTCGCACACGCACACAAGCACACACGCACGCACACACGGATTCTATAATATCTCCTATACAAAAGCATAAGTTCTGTAAAATTAGCCACTGTGTTAAAATCATTTATTATTATTTTCAGTTAAGTCAGAGCTAATCGAGGTCGGATCGCTAGTAATTGATATCTAAGTAATATACTCGTATAATAATATAAGACGAACAATTATAAACCCCTTTTAACATCCCACAGCTGGGCACGGGCTTCCCTTCAGTACTAGATCAGGTCACAGTACACCAAGCTGGCCAAGTGCGGGTTGATGGACTTCACATGTCCATAATATATACTCAAAATTCTAGTATAATATATAGTTAAATTTAGTAAACAATACAATAAATATTAAATAAAGTGTTCCACGTGTTTCCGGTCATTTCGTATTTCCGAGGAGTTACAGGAAAAAGATGTTTGTGTTAATGCACTAACGTAGTTCAGGTCCTTAGCTACGGGAAATGAGACTCGTAATTTCTAAGCTTCTGGATTATATTTGGATTGTAAAGAAACTTTTCTTTGTTATTTTTCCGTAATTATATTTTTTATTATATTGCTTATTACAGTTAAAAACATTTTTTTATGGTACTCAGTGATAAACGAGCAGACAGCCCACCTGATGGAAAGCGGTACCTGTCGCCCATAATACCTACGCTTCATGTACTTAGGTTTTACGTAACATACGAGTATACATGATATGCCTCTTGCCTGTAATTGCGCTGGCTAACTCATCCTTCAAACCGGAACATAACAATGTAATCATTGTTCCTTGGTGTCGAAATAGATAAGGGGGTGGTACCCATCTAGTCGAACACCTCAGGCTAGACAGAGTCCTATCACCAGTAAAAAATTCTTGGAAAATAACGTAGATAGAATTTATTTTCAACCGACTTCAAAAAGGAGGAGGTTCTCAATTCGACTGTATTTTTTTTTTTTTTTTATGTTTGTTACCTCAGAACTTCGTCATTTATGAACCGATTTGGACAATTTTTGTTTTGTTTGAAAGGGTATACTTCCAGATTGGTCCCATTTAATTTTCAAAAAAAAATACCACCCCTAAGGGTGGAAAAATAGCTAATAATGAATTTAACCTACTTCTAATTGTCATATTGACTGTAAACTTTGCAAGTGTTTCTATTTCCGTTGATAGTACAGTGGTTCGGTATTGTTGACCTGATCTGATAGTAAGGCCAGAAGGTGGATAGGTGGAACTCTTCAACGACTAATAGTAGATACTTTGAGTTTGGGCTTATTTTGTTTGGTTTGACAAGCCTAACACTTTAGAATTCTTACTTTGCTACTACCGTCTACACTAAAAAGGGAAAAATAAAAACTTTTTAACAAAAAAATAAAAACCGACTTCAAACAAAAGCACTAAAAAGTAAAAAATAACTGATTGGTAGTTTTCATTTACTATACATACCTAATCAAATATTTTCGAAGTCGGTGTGCTTTGCTTTATATGGGCTGGCACCGATTTCGAAAATATTTGATTAGGTATGTATTTAATAGGTAGGCTTTAATTACTTAGCCAAAGCACACCGACTTCGAAAATATTTGATTAGGTATGTATAGTAAATGAAAACTACCAATCAGTTATTTTTTACTTTTTAGTGCTTTTGTTTGAAGTCGGTTTTTATTTTTTAATATACCGTATAGTTCTTCCCATAATGTAGCCTTGGTACCTATGTGGAAAATATGTATAGTGTTTTTAATAAATTCTACACATCATATTTAGTTGTAGGTACTTTTAATTAATCTGAATAATATACAATAAATTAATCAATACAAAGTTGTTATAGAATCGTAAATTATAAGTATCAGATCTGCTAATCTTACAACTATATAAATGCGAATGTTTAAATGGATGGATGTTTGTTACTCAATCACGCTAAAATGCCTGAACGGATTTGGCACAGTGATATATTATAGTCTTGAACAGTACATAGGCTACTTTTTATCCAAGAAGAATGTACGGTTCTCATGGAATAGATTTGTTTTTTGTTTTTCACTACGGGTGAACCCGAGCAAACCTACCGCTAATATAAACCGCTAGTATAGACCGCTAGTCTATAATCTATAATAATATTAGAAAGAGGTAAAGTTTGTTAGTTTGTGAGATTGTGAGTTTGTGACTTTGCAGTAGGGAGTAATCTCTGGATCTACTGAACTGATTTAGATGAAATTTGGTAAGAAGATAGTTTGAGACCCTGAAAAGGACATAGATACTTTTTATCTCTATATATGTATGAATGTACAATCCGGGAACGTGAAGAAGAGCTAAGACTAAAATAACCTACTGACTACTTAAATTCAACTAAAATTATCAATCAAAAAATTGTTGAGACTTATCGATGCCGCCATTATTTCTAATCAATTATCAGGTATTTTACCCTCTGTTTTATTTTCATCTTAAAATCATATTGACGACGATGACGACACGTTTGGCTCAGTTTATAGTGACCCTACTTGTTGTGCCAGCGGTCGCAAGTTCGAGTCCCGCTGAGAGCATTCATTTGTGTAATGAGCTCGAACGTCTGACTATTATGCTCTAGTTATAATATGTGTGTATTTAAAGTTATATACATACGTGTAGTGTATCAACTATCTGGTATCCATAACACAAGTCTCGTAGCTTACCATGGAACTATATACAAAGTGCTGTGTGTTAATGTCCCAAAATATTTATTTATTTATATTAAACATATTTTTTATTTAAAAACTAGCGGCTCACCCTCGCTTCGCTCGGGTTCGCCTCTAGAAAAACACTAATAGAGATCTATTAGTTCCCACGGGAACAGTTTATTTTTCCGGGATGAAAAGTAACCTGTTGTTTGACCGGCAATATAAGGTATCAGAATATTAAATTTTACTAAATTAAGTGCATAAGTTGTTGTGTACTAAGCTGTATAAGATACTATAGTTTTTTAACTATCCCACGGGAACTCTTTAATTTTCTGAGATGAAAAGTATCTAAAATGTTGACCGGGGATATAAGGTAACACCATGCAAAATTTCATTTAAATCAGTCCAAAAGTTTCGGAGATCGGAGCCCGTACAAACAGACAAACAGAGAAACAAAAAAATTGAAAAAATCTGGATTTGTTCTATTTTTCTTCTTTCCGGGTATAAGAATATAAGAATATAAGGATATAAGAAGATAACTAACTCGGTTTTTAGCATTTTTTTGCTATGTACAGACGTTCGACTTCTACTGTTTTATTATAGTATAGAAGTTATTAGAAATGGTAAATAATCGTTTTTGTTACTTCGAAAAGCTTAATATTACCAAACCATTTTCGATACAAAGCTGTTCTCCCAAAAAGTTAATTTCGAACTTTCTGTTTATTGTTACTAATTTGTTCACACGAGTTCCCTTAATGAAACGTGTAGAAGCATGATTCTACATTTTCTTAATGTTATACAGTTTCAAACTAGCATGTTAAGTATTCTAAAAATTTATTTGGCGGTATACTGCTTGTAACGTTTATAAACCGACTTTACAAAATATTCAAATATAAGAACTTTACACAGCGAGGAAATTTAAGTTCATTATACGCTATAAATGTCTACATAGGAATGCACTATAAAAATTTCAGTCAATCAGTACAATTTAATAATTTTATATATTACCCGCTCCTGCCCGCGACTATACTCGCATACTTTATAATATATTTCTTCGATTCGATTTATGGCGGCGAAATTCGATCATATTCATTATTAAAAATTTGAAAAAAAAACATAGGTACATAATGAATTGAATTAACCTATCTATGTGTTTTTTTTAATTGATAACGATAAAGCTCGTGGATAATTACTAAACAATAAACAAAGTAAATAGGTTATCAAACAGAGGAGAAAAAAGAGACTGAACTATTTTGTCTTTGCCTATTTATATATATGTATGTAATAGCACTGTCAGAACCCGCGAATAAATATTTTTTTGAATTGTATTATAGCGTGTTTTCCCGTGGGAATTCGATAATCTCTTGCGGTAGTAGTAGTAGCCTAAAGGCACTCCCCAGGCCTCCAACTATCTCCACACAAAAAATCACGCTAATCGGGCACTCCGTTTCGACGTGAATGAAGGACAAACAAACAAACACTCTTTCACATTTATAATATCAGTATGGATATATGTAGATTGCCTCTCTCCTAAGGGTCTTAAAACAACAAATATTTAAGAAAATAGTACTTATTTTATATGATCTATTTCTACAATTACAGATATGAAAAATGTATGTGTGTTAGTTACTCCTTTACCCAGAAACGGCTGAACGGATTTGGATAAAACTTAGTACATAGATAGATTATAACCTTTTTTTTTAACGTTGGGAAATGCATTTACGCACGAGGTGTGGGACTCACCGGCGTAATAAAGCCAGTACTACCCACTAAAACCCAACAAAACCTTCCCCCGCCTTAATGGGGCGTCGCAGGATCTCTTACGCATTCAACTACGACGCTCCGACGGCAGGTCTGCCGAAGCAGACCACCACAACCATGGGGTTGCTCCAAGGTCCACTCTGCTATCAGAGAAGTACCAGGAGCAACCCGCATGGTACACCGCCCACCAAACAGGGCCACCTCCCACCACCCACCGAAGTGGGCCACCTTCCTGTGCGTTTCTTGGCTTCGCGCCCGGTTGGATTGCCGGGCACTACTAAACCCCCCCACCACGACAAGGTGAACGCACGTTGGGGGGGAGATAGATTATAACCTGGAGTAGCATATAGGCTATTAGTAACTTTGCTAAAAGGTGAGGTAAAATGGTGTATTTGCTTCCTGTACGTAATTCACCTAAAACGCATATGTATTATTATAAAAGAAAATTATTTTGTTATTATTAGCGTGTTAGTATGTTAATTGAGAAACTCAAATATTTTCTATTTCTAGGATTTTATAACATTGTATATCTCTAAAACAATGAAAATCCTTTACACAACGGTTATTCAAATATGACATAATTTATACAGTTTTCTAAACAAATGCTTGCCAAATGCCAACTACACGACTGCGGAATTGAGAATATTTTGTTTAGTACGCATTATATAATACGAATTGTCCCGAAACTTTAAAAGTTATTGTGACAATATTTTCAAAATTTTGTTATGTTTTTCTCGTGGTTTTGCTTGCTTTTTGCTATGGTAAAAATAGCTCATGTCACTTTTAACTGAATTCTTTAGTGAATTGATAAAAATACACACTCTCTCGTTCATTGTCTATATATGTATATGTATAATATAAAACAATGCCGGGTTTGTTACAACACTTATAACTCGAGAACGGCTGGACCGATTTTGATGATCTTTGATTTGTCTCCGTCCCGAATAGCAGAAAATCTATTAAAACATCGGATAAATTCAAGAAAAATTACATGGCTAATGCCGAACAATAATAACGATTTATATCTATTTCAAACGTACCTAGGGGCGAACCCGAGCGAAGCGAGGGTGAGCCGCTAGTTTATAATATTAGAATAATTTATTATTATTATTATAATAATTTAAAGTAACTTATGTATACTTTAATAATAATCATAGCTGTGTTCTCAAACGTAAAGGAATATTCTGACGGTAAATTAGTATAAAAGAAAGGAATTATCACGAAATTTCAGACTCGAGATTTAATAATAAAGCTTAGTATTTGACAATCCAGCTAAAGTACACTTTCTAGGTTGTTAAATTATGTAATTTATTATTACAAGTCTGTTAAGGAGCGCTAAGTACTACGAGGGACCCGTTTTTCCCGTGACTATGATTGCTATGATTGTAAAACATTTGAAACATCGGGAACCAAAAATCGATATAAATCCGCAAAAAAATCCACAAAAATAGTTTACTTTAAAAAAATAAAAAACAAGTAACTTATTTCATTCTGGATTATGCATAACCAGAACCTCGATTTCAACTGCATTTCCTAAATAGTATTTAAATAGTATAAATGTAAACGCTTTAGATTTGTAAAATCATTAACAAATAAAGAAAAAAGTCTCAGAAGATTCTCATTCAACGCTTCCATCTTATTTTTTTACGAAACGGTGATATATGGGATACTATCACTGCCTACAACATTAATCCTTTTTTGCGACGAAACAAAGAAGCCGTTAAGCGGATGGGTGACAGGTGAACACTTGCTAGAGTTGTTACTAAAACATCGATACTTTACTGCGTTAACTTTTATACTTCACATACTCGTATATGCTACTGTTAGACCCCTAAAGACATCCCTAGCGATACCAATAAAACGTAAATTATGCATACCTATTAATGAAGACAAAAACCACGTTCTGTCTACTCTTAAATATCATTGATTTTTTTAATAGAAGATACCTCGTTCCGCTGCCTGTATATCATATATCGTGTGTGACCAAGTTTCGCTCGGCATAGGCCCTTGTTAGGTAGGCCACCATCCAATGGTGACTATACAAGCACCACAAAAATTTACGATATGGCGCAATATGACATTGCCAGTATGAGAGCAGATGAAAAAGGCTCTAATAATAATTAGTAATACAAAAATGATTTTTATTGTGAATTATACCTATTTTTTAAAGAAAACACATAAATAGATTAATTTAAAACTTTATCCAAATCGTTAGATCTGACTCCGAACGATTCTGACGAAATAAAATATAAGTATGTACAATAATAGTTCATATAATATAAATATTAGAAAAACACAAATACATAAGGCTTTTAAAACATTTAAGCGAAACGACTTAAATCGCTAGTGACACAAATAACTTAGAAAGCAACATTCATTTCAAAACAAAAAAAAAACAATAAAAATTTAATCTATAAGTAATAAAATTGAATAGTACAAAGTTACATGAAAAAGAAAAGTCATAGCGTCATTGTAATAAAATGAAGAATCACTGTAAAGAGTATCACAAAAAATCTTGATGACAACGTACAAAAATAAATTACACGATAAAGCGAACAGATTGCGAGTTTCAAGGCCATGGGATAGTACTTATGAAATTTAGAAGTTAGTATTGGAGTTATGCCAGGATGAAAATTTGTTACAACATACAAGGTTAAGGCCAAAAAATAAGAAAGGTTATTATTTGTATATATAATAAAATGAAATTGTTAAAAAGTTTGTTTGAACGTTAATATCAGGAATTACAATGCGGAATTTTAGCCAATTATAGTCTACCAGAGGCTTACAGTTGCATCGATCGGGAGAATCTCTGAGTGTCTACTGTCTAATATATAGCCTATGAGTATTCCTCTAGATAAGTCTATCCGTTTGCTAAATACCCGAATTTATTCAGCGGTAATTTCTCTCGCCAAGCAACAAAGATTAGATTTTTGTGTTCCGGTTTGGAAAAAAAGGTAGCCAGCGCAATAACAAACAAGAGGAATATCATCTTAGTCCTCACAGTGACAACGAACCGGCAGTTCTGCATTTTTGTAACATAAAACCTAAGTGCATGAACCGTAGGTGTTATGGGTGACAAGTACTGCTTTCCATCAGGTGGTCTGTCTGCTCGTTTGTCACTGGACACCCAAAAAAAAAATAACAAATATACATACATGTACACGCATATAAACTTTCTTATTTATGATGGTAGTTGGATTTACTTTGGAAGGTATGTAACATCACACTATGACTTTTACGAGAGATAAAATTATACTATGCGAGTGGAGACGCGGATAAAAGCTAGTAAATGTTTATTTATGTAACTTAAGCTACTTCTATACAATATATAATAAAATTCTAACTAAGCCGAATCTGCATATTAAATGAAAATCTTATTAAAATAGACATTATTTTCGATACAGAGGCCGAATCAACAGTTTTTAGAATTGATGTCTGTCTGTCTGTTACCGCATCACGGAAAACCACTGGAGAGATTTTGATGAAATTTGGTATGGCGATAGCTGCTTATTCGGGTCAACATATAGGATACTTCTTACCGCGAGAAAATATCTAAATTTTTTTTAAATATGTTGGGACATTAACACACAGCACCATCTAGTCCCATGGTAAGCTACGAGGCTAGTGTTATGGATACCAGATAGTTGATACACTACACATATATAACTTTAAATACATACATATTATAAATATATTTCTGAGAAAAAATACAAAAACTGCCATGTAAGAGTACACTAATATGTAAAACCTAAGAATTTGGTTTTTGGTCATTTGAACGCGGGCGCGGGCAATGCTAGTCATTAATGTATTCAATTCAATAATATATATTTTCGATACAATAAATAAATATATTATAAAAATTAAAAACCCGACTGCATAAAAGCTAAATAAAAAGATGAAAATAAGTTCACGAAGGAATATAGCCTTGCGGCGAGATGTACAATGTACATACTCGTATGGATAATACACAACTATTTTTTTCATTGCGTATTTCACTCAAATCCGTTACAGGGTAATGAAGTAACAAACATACACACACACACTTACTCATAAATTGTTCCATATATAATATCAATTTATATGAAATATTATTCCTGATACAACCAGATATAGTGTATAATGTATATCGATATATTTCACAACCCTAGCATCCGTATCTCATTTGTTAGCCAAACGTATGTAGATAAGACTCGGTTCCACATTTTCGATATCTCGTTCAACTTGTTATTCTGATTTTAAATGATACCGCTGTATCTGTAATAGACTTTAGATATAAGTGGGTTAACTTTTGATGGGAACTTCTTAGATAATCTATCTATATATACATAATATATATAATAAAGTTATGAGTTGAATCTGTACATTAAATATTTTCTGGAAAATCCTATTGATATAGTCATTTTATCAATACAGAGGTCAAATCTATAGTTCTTAGAATTTTTGTCTGTCTGTTTTTTTGTTCCAGCTAATCCTAAAACGGTTAGACTGATTTTAACGGGACTTTCACAGGCAGAGAAAAAGTAATTATTTTTTATATATGTATCAAAAACCATCCATCAAAAACATGAAGTTTAATATTAATGAAATAAAATACAGGTGCCTTGAGTACCTACATTTTCAACCGACTTCAAAAAGGAGGAGGTTCTCAATTCGACTGTATGTTTTTTTTTTTTTTTTTTTTTATGTTTGTTACCTCAGAACTCCGTCATTTATTAACCGATTTGGACAATTTTTGTTTTGTTTGAAAGGGTAGACTTCCAGATTGGTCCCATTTAAATTTCAAAAAAAAAATACCACCCCTAAGGGTGGAAAAACAACTAATGATGAATTTAACCTACTTCTAATTGTCATATTGACTTGAAACTTTGCAAGTATTTCTATTTTCGTTGATAGTACAGTGGTTCGGTGTTGTTGACCTGATCTGATGGCAAGGCCAGAAGGTGGATAGGTGGAACTCTTCAACGGCTAATAGTAGATACTTTGAGTTTGGGCTTATTTTGTTTGATTTGACAAGCCTAACACGTTAGAATCCTTACTTTGCTACTACTGTCAACACTAAAAAGGGAAAAATAAAAACTTTTTAACAAAAAAATAAAAACCGACTTCAAACAAAAGCACTAAAAAGTGAAAAATAACTGATTGGTAGTTTTCATTTACTATACATACCTAATCAAATATTTTCGAAGTCGGTGTGCTTTGGCTAAGTAATTAAAGCCTACCTATTAAATACATACCTAATCAAATATTTTCGAAATCGGTGCCAGCCCATACAAAGCAAAGCACACCGACTTCGAAAATATTTGATTAGGTATGTATAGTAAATGAAAACTACCAATCAGTTATTTTTCACTTTTTAGTGCTTTTGTTTGAAGTCGGTTTTTATTTTTTTGTTAAAAAGTTTTTATTTGAAGTCGGTGAAAAATACATATTAAGAAATAACCATCTTTGTTTAAAGATGTTTCTCAGATAGCACACAAGGCGCAATTTTTCTTGATTACCTACTCTTGAAAAGGAATTTTACAGGCAACGCTGTCATCAAGTTTGTACAATAGCTAATTCTCTTAGCAATAACGAAGATTCACGGATAAATGTTTCTTTTAGACTCAAAAGTTAGACTTCAGACAATTTTTGTAGTGCTTAAATAATTGTGTGATTTAAATTGATTAATTGTATGAAATAAAACTAATAGAAGTTTCTGAATATGTTCATTTTGGGGTTAAAATATGATCATATGACACAATCCGGCAATCCAGGAGGGGGTGAAGCCAATTAGCACTGGCTTTTCTAGCCGGTGAGTCCCACATAACCACCTGTATGATACAGGTGGTATGCCTAAATGAATATCCCAACGTTAAAAAAACAATAGCTTCGGGGTGCCGTGGATGAGTGTGTAAGCGATTCTGCAACATCCCTTAAGTTGGGTTTTATTGGATGAGTTTCACATAACTATTCGTATGTATGCAAGTAGGCTGTGGCTTTTTTATTAGTAATAATTATGCTTGTCTCGCGAAATATATAAAAAAAACTGGTGCTATCTTTGTGTCAAATTATCAAGACACAAATTTAGAAGTGACCTTGTTATAGTGAAAGAAAAAAGAGACAAACAAACAGGCCACGAAATTTACGATTATTATTATTATTTTGCTGGGCACGGATCTTCCCTCAATGCGAGAAGGATTATGCCATAATCCAAAACATTGGCTAAGTACGGATTAGCGGACTTATAAGATATCTTACAAGATTCATTCAAACATGCAATTTTGCTTTGACTAAAAAAGGTAAATGTTAAAAATTAGATTCGAGACAATCTGTATCTCTGAGACGTGGGTTTTGAACTCACTTCCCTATATATTTTAAAAGAAGCGCATTTAAAATATACTATACTATTATACTACCGCTATTTAGGTATTGATATATAAAAACATAGATACACTTTTCCTAGCAAATATCTCTTCAAAAAGTGGTGACCTAAGAGCCTGTGAACGCCAGACCTTCGTCATTTTATAAAGGCTGAAAGTTTGTCAGCGCATGCTCCCAACACAGATAAGAACGATGGACCATTATGAAGTTCAGGCTATGGTGGCTTTGGCAGGTACACGGTACTAAAGGTGTGTAAAATACCGATCTAAATTCGTCAAATAATAAAGTGTGATTTTTTGGTATTACCTTCAGAATATTATTAAAAAATAACGTCATTCAATGCCAGACACTTAATAACATCGTAGCAAACCCTTGCCAGACACCCTTTTCATGAAATCATAATTCTACTTACGTTAAAGTATAAAAGCTGATTTTTATATTTAATACTTACGTAATAATTAGATGATTTATAAGACTGCTAGCATAACATTTATTACTAACCATGAAAAATGTTCCAAACAAGTTGGCAGGCATTTCTAAGAAAATGTTGCAAATGGTCACCAAAGAAGCGCTAAGAATTGACTTTATTTTTGATGTGCTTTCACGGGCTCTTCCTCTATGGCGTCGACATGTCACGTTAAATCAAACCAAAGAATAAAATTCAGAAATCGATGGTTCTATTATCTAAACACAAATTCGAAATTAGGCACACCACATAAAGAACTTTTTTAAATGAAATAAATTGCATTTTAATTTTGTAATCCAAAAAACAATGAACGAAAGAGATTTTAAAGCGCACAATTTCGAATGTGCACTTCTTTTTCAGGACACTTTTGATACGCCAATAATTGTATTTTGATGACTTTTTGTATATTATAATTAGTATTGAGGCAAATGTTCAGGAAAATTAAAAGTCACTCCTTCTTCTACCAAGCATACCTTGATTGCAGGCGAATAAGAGGTACAGTAAGAGTCGCTTCGTTATCATTTATTTACTTTAGACTTTGCAATCTTTAAAGTGATATGTAACTTGCTCTCTTCTATGTATTTTAATAAGTTTTCATCATACTTTACTAGTTTCAGACTCTTTAAGAGTTTAAACTTTAACGTAGCTTTTCAGACTTAATTGAGTTATAATTAAAAATTTTACATTAATTTAAATAATTTGCCATGCGAGTGTGATACTTCAATATAGTGAAACAGCTCCGAAGGATTTTCTAGGAAAACAAATATTTGGCAATCAACAATTATATTTCTCGATTTTTCTGTAAACTCATTTTATTTTTATATTCCTAATTTATATAATGCGAATCACCGACTGTCCACTAGACACATTAAAAAATCTATTGTCAAATCTACAAACTGGCACATAAAATAACTGAATGTTACAATAGTGTCTATCTTTTCACTAAATACAGACTATGACCAAGAGTTACACAATATGAGCTCATATCTATACATATAATAAAATTGTAACAAGCCGAATCTGTACATTAAATAGATTTTGGAAAATCTTATTGAAATAGATATTTTTATCGATACAGAGGCCGAATCTATAGTTTTTAGAATTTTTGTCTGTCCGTCCGTCCGTCCGTCTGTCTGTCTGTCAGTTTGTCTGTTGCCGCATCACAGAAAAACCACTGGAGGGATTTTTACAATTATTTGATAACATGAGCTGAAACTTTTGTGGTGATTGTGATGGTGTCATGAAAGGAAGAGGAATGGAAATAGATACCTTAGGAAGGTTCCTCTTCCAGTAAAACCTTGGAATTTTGGCATTAAATTAATTACGATAAGTACTTCGCTAATCATTTTTAGATCTGCCACTGCCTCTTATATAGCAAAAATATTTATTTCTTTTTATTTTTATTCAAATTTTATTTAATAAAAATAATATGAACTGGAAACAAGTGTCCTTTTGTTAGCCTTAATATAAAAATCGTTGACCTTAACATTTTGATGAAAGGTTCGTCCCTTTGAGATGAAATAAAATAATGATGATAATTGATACATCATTTTGTTCCGCTCAGTAAAATACATCCAGGCTCGTAGTTACGGTAATATAAAAAAATATTGTTGAATAATAATGTTTATGATAATATAATAAAATCGGATAAGTGCTAGTCTGGCAGCCGCACCAAAGGTTCCGTAGCATAAAACACTAATAGATATTATTGGTACATAAAACCTTACATAAAAATAAAATAAAATACTTAAATATATTGTTTATTGTGTGCATAAATAAATTTACATTTAATTGTATTTCTGTGAGAAATAAAGTTTAAACAGCGGAACGAAACTGAAAAAATCGAGATATTTTCCCCCAGTAAAAAGTATTCTATATATTGACCCGGATAACCAGCTACCTTCAGACCAAATTTCATCAAAATCTGTATATTGTTTTTCTCTTTGCGATGCGTTCATACATACAGTACATCAGTAAAGACAGACAGACAGACAGAAAAAAATCTAAAAACTATAGATTCAGCCTCTGTATCGATAATAATGACAATTTCATTTAGATTTTCCAAAAAATATTTTGATTCAGTTAGAATTTTATTAGGTATATGTATAGATTTCGCTGAAGGATTTTTCACCTGAGGTGGGGTAAAATTTCACTTGGCTACCAAACTTAAAACCCACCCTTGAACGAACACACGAACGGATAAACGTCCATAACAGCAATTTGTACGTAACACAATTTGATCTCTATTTCCATTGATCGAAATCACTCTTAATTAAAAACGATTGTGAATTGTCAAAGCTTAGTCTATCCAGAAAAATCTTTTTCAAATGAGAACCTAGTTTTTGTTTAGTCAAAAACAAATGAATTCAAACCTTTGTTCTTTAAGTCCTATAAAATTTGTATGGGGACATAAAACGATTAATTTACTGTTCATCACTTAAAACGATTTGTTAAGAATAATGTTGTGGTATGGACGATTTTGTTCTATTTGATAAAAATCTATACATGTAATAAAATTTTAACTGATCGCTGTCTGTACATGGAAGATTTTAGAGAAAAACTTTTATAAGGGGTTTTTATTAATGTAATAGGACAAAACAATGTTGCACAGTCTATTATAAATACAAAACAGTTTAGTACCTTTTTCCTCTGTTTGTCAACCGATTTTCTTTTTTTATTTAGTAGCTAGTGTTGTCACTAGCTTATGTTTTCAATTAAATTTATTTTATATATATATATATATATATATATATATATATATATATATATATTTGACGGGGGTGGATTTAGTTTACTTTTTATTGCTTGTTACAGAAACAGTCACACACAATCACAATATTTTTGATAAATTCTGAATAATTCATTTGTTTTTGAAGAGAAATTCTGAACTTTTCACTATCCAATTATACAGCTGAGTGGAAAGTTTTGGACATTTCCATTTACAACTTACATAATTATAAATTGAAATAGCCAATAGGCTACCAAGTTGATCATTTTTACGTTTACTTTCACGAGGTTAAAACAAAACACTTATTTTTAATACTAACATCACACTCTTGTTTCGTCCGGATGCGTACCTAAGTATCTTTTGTATTTTTAATAGGGCGACTTTTAAGGGTTTTTAATTTTAACGCCAGGACCCTTAATATTTCCAAAATAAATTCACGCTTTATTTAGAACTATAATCTTCTCTATCTTTTAGAAGAAATTGTATTAAAATCGGTTAAGTCGTTCCAAAGATTACCCCGGATAAGAAACAAAAAAATAGAAAGATAGACAGGAACACGGACAAAAATTTTCGTAATGGTGTCGTTTAAATAACTTTTTGTGCTTAAGAAACCATAGTTATTTTGAAATTACAAACAGAAACCTCAATTTTATTTATATGTCTAGATTAAAAGCAGGTAACGCTAAGTTGGCAAAATTTATTACTGATATGAGCTCATATTGTGTAACTCTTGGTCATAGTCTGTATTTAGTGAAAAGATAGACACTATTGTAACATTCAGTTATTTTATGTGCCAGTTTGTAGATTTGACAATAGATTTTTGATGTGTCAAGTAGACAGTCGGTGATTCGCATTATATAAATTAGGAATATAAAAATATAAATATAAAATGAGTATACGGAAAAAGCGAGAAATATTTATTTATTTATTAAGAAAACAACAGCATCACATGAGACAAATTAATGTAAAAACAATGTGTACTTAAATAAAGCCAATTACAGTTTTCTTCTTTTAGTTAACCTCCTAGCACCCAAGGATAATTTAAGGAGGTTAGATTAAGCACCCAATGTTCTTCAACAAGTATAGTGATTGCAGCCCAAATATAAAAGAGTCATAAAAATAATGATACAGTGAATTTTTCAAAGCAATTTTTTACCGCCTTCATACCATAGAATGCAATATATTTTTGCTATCCAAAACTAAAAAAAATGTCCTTTTCGAAGAACATCGGGCTGCTATTATTATAGAAGATATATTCTTCATGTTTTCTGGTAAGCACATTGGGCTATTACATGAATAAAAACACTGAATATAAATTATTGTATTTATTGTGAATATTTCACACAGTTTTATTAAACAAATCAATCACATATTCTTAATAGTAATACTACTTCAGTCTTAATATTGTTTGACTTGGCTTACCGCTACAAAAAATATTTTATCATTTTATGACAAAAAATAACAACAAAGTAAATCAAATTTTACTAGTACTCGAGACATTGAATTAATAACAGAATTTATGTTTTTAACTCGTAAAGAAAATGTAGTTTTTTCATACATAACAAAACAAAAACTCTTATCAACTTAAGTAAACAAAAAAAATTTAAAATTAATCTGATTATAAAATTAGGCACCTCAAATAAATTTTATCTTTGGACTAATCAATTTTCACTGTCATTGTCATCGCCGCTTGAGCTGGACGGTATATTTTCTTGCGAACCACAAAAGGGGGATCGTCTAAATCTTCTTCGAATAGCAAATAATCTTCTAAGTCTGATTTTTCCAACAAGTTTTCAATGTGTACCGATTGCAACTCTAAAAAAATAAAGTATGTTTTAAAGACCATTGTTCTTCCATAAGAACATAAAATTATAGAACATACGCCCGCTGTTCTCACACATGTACATATTGCTTAAGAGTGAAAAAAAAAAACACTTTTTCAGAGGAATTTGCCTAGAATATTAAGACATAATGCAATTTAGTGTACTAAATTACATACTTACTTACTTTAAAACTTATTAGTCACTTGATTACATGCATAATTAGAGATAAAAACTAACCTTTACCAAGTCTGCACTCTATGTTCGCCATTTTGATTACCGATGACAGTTTTTTTCCGATTGGATCAGCTTAGTGTCGTATGAATATGGTCACTAACATGTCCACCAATCAAAGAGCATTAGTAAAATATAGCTTTGCGCGTCAAAATTTAAAAATATTAAACAATAACTATTATGTTCTTGTATAAGTCCACTGGGCCGCCAAGAAAATGTTGTATCATATTTATCTGGGCGGTAATCAGGTTCGATATTATGTCCTAGTCCGAGGTCATTGGGCCTCACGAGGTACAGTACCTGGGCTACTGAGCTTTGCTCGGAGTTTTTGGCCTACAGTACAATTTTCTTTTTTTTTTAAAAAAGCTAAAAACTTGAATAAATATAAAAATAACAAAAAAAATAAAAGTAAAAACTTTATATCCGACCGCGATTCGAACCTATGATTATCAATCTTGCGCCTTTCCCACTTGACCACGATGTTTATCCCAGAATATGCGAAATTACCTACCATATTTAGTGTGGAATAATGCGAAAGAAAACCGCATGAAAACTTGAGAACATGCGTTTTCTCAGACATAAGACTAATCTAGATCGATTTTTTGCCCCCGAAACCCCTTTTTATTCCTTGGACATATTTGCGTGAAATTTCGTATGAATTGAGTACGGCAAAAATAACGTGTTGCGTATTTCAGCGTTTTCCAAAATTCAACCAATAAGAGGATAAAATAGGGGATGAAAGTTTGTATGAAACCTACCATTTTAGAGATTTTATTTGTAGTTTTAGCGCGAGCGAAGCCGCAGGTTCTGCTAGTATGGTATTTATGATTTTTTTACTTTCTTAAAAATAAGTGTTTAACAATTTCGATAAATGCTTATGCTTATGCATATATTTAATATTACAACCAATCCCAACATACAAGAAAGCAGCACAGTTCGTTCCGGTCAAATAAAATTAACCAATAAAGAGAAAACGACGTGATTAAGAATATAAATCAGAGATGATGGCAGACAAGAGTTCATTCGCTCTATACGGACTACATTGTGGCATTTTTTATTGAGGAAACGTAAATTGTACACCGATTCTATGAAACATGATTGATTTTCATGATATTGCGTTTCTACCTAACAATTATCTGTAGTCGAGCTTATTTTAATGTCTACGTAAATATATAGAAAATTTATAGTGTAATAGATAAGTTTTAAAATATTTTTGATATTAATAATAATGAAATCAAAAATATATTTTACGATGTTTATATGCTTTTAACGTACAATTTTTAATTTACGTACACTTCAAAATCTCTTTAAATGTACGAGTTATGTCCGCTAGCCGCATTCCCCCGCTAAATGGCAATTTCGATTCTTTGGGTGGAAAACGAACCAGCTCTCTAGTCACCAGTACAGGCGATAAGACGAGGTACTGTTAAAGAAGAATTTAGAACTTCGATTTCATGGGCTAATGGTACAGTAGGTATATGGTGTAAAATCAGAAAAACAGACTGGCATAAGTATTTATAATAAATGAAAACGGCCGTTTACTTATTTTTTTTAAGTTTTTATAACTAATGCTTTATACCAATCCTAAGCGTTAAAAATATAAAACAAATACTTACCTATAACGGTTTAGAAATCGCTTTACCTTTCAAGTTAAAAGTTTCATTAGAAGTACTTTTATAATATAAATTTCGAATTATAGTCTTTATTTTATATTTTTCCTATAATATAGTTATTTCTAATTTTAGCGCACATTCCATATTTTCGTGTATTAGAATTAAACTTTTTTTTTTAACATTGGGAAACGCATTTTGGCACGAGGCGTAGGACTCATCGGCAAAGCCAGTACTAACCATATTTTTTTAACGTTGGGAAATGCATTTATGCACGAGGTGTGGGACTCACCGTCAAAGCCAGTACTACCCACTAAAACCCAACGAAACCTTCCCCGGGCGTCGCAGGATCGCTTACGCATTCAACTACGACGCCCCGACGGCAGGTCTGCCGAAGCAGACCACAACGACCACGGTGTTGCTCCAAGGTCCACTCTGCTATCAGAGAAGTACCAGGAGCAACCCGCATGATACACCACCCTCCAAAGAGGGCCACCTCTCACCGCCAACCAAAGCGGGCCTCCTCCCTGTGCGTTTCTTGGCTTCGCGCCCGGCTGTATTGCCGGGTACTACTGGGTCCCCCCACCACGATAAGGTGAACGCACGTTGAGGGGGAAGCCAGTACTTACCTAACCTAACCCAACAGAACGTCCCCCGTCTCCCAAGTCTGAATTAGGCGTACCTCAACCCCAGTCCTGGACACATTATCTGTATATCGACCAAATCCCATCAACATGAAAAAGTGAAAGCCAGTTAAGAGTAGTAGTATCCAGTTAAGAGTAGTAGTATTAAAATGAGTGTGGAACTTTATAAATAAAAAGTTACACAAAAAGCTCGCCAGTCGTTTTTGTGATATTTCAAAGTTTAGTGTTTCAATATATAACTTCAACTTCCCATTGAACGTGAGTGCCGAGTTCGTATAAAGTTTACAAGAAACTTAGCCGAGATATAAGCTTCTTTATTCTTGTAAGATTAATTAGATAAGTAATTCTAGTATTACAATGAACTAGTGGTATTGTTTTTAACTAAACTAAGCTTTTATAAGCTTAACTTTGTAATTAAATCTGTGATATATACTCGTCCTTATTCTATATAGTTTTACAATAATGTATGAAAGTTTGTCCGATTTGTTGACATTTATGATTACTGTTCCGCTATTTTGTGTAGTAGCGAGACCTTATAGCCTTCCTATATAAACGGGTTATCTAATGCAAAAATTTTTTTAAATTGGATTAGTAGTTCCTGAGATTACCGCGTTAAAACGAACAAACAAACTCTGCCTCTTTGTAATATTAGTATAAATTATCGTAAAGATTTGAAATTTTGTTAGTTTGTAAAATCAATGAAGATGCTATAATTTGATACTATTTAGCTGATCTTGATGATGGAGACTGGAGGTGGTATCTTATGAATTGTTATTGGAAGAAAAAAATACTGAACTGTTTTTCTTTCCCTATTTATCTATATCTATACTTATATATAAAGAGGTAGAGTTGTGAGTTTGTGAATTGTGAGTTTGTGACTTTGTAGGGGGTACTCCCTGGATCTACTGAACCGATTTATATGAAATTTGGTAAGAAGATAGTTTGAGACCATAAGAACATAGGATAATTTTTATTCCGGAAATCATCCATTAAAGGGGTAAAAATGGGGATGAAAGTTTATATGGGGAATCAACCTAGGGACGAACCCGAGCGAAGCGAGGGTGAGTCGCTAGTATATAATAAACTTAATTACTCAGTCCTTACAAATCCCATAAACAATTACATTTATTTACTTGACTAAGAATCTATTTACTCCACTGCAATTACGGTTCTGAAAGCAAAGCATATTTTGGTATAAATCACATTGTGAACCGTCAGTTGTTAATCAATGCGATGATATTAATGAGCCACTATTGTCGTAGTGCAGAGATTAAAATGTAGATGTGTTTCTGTAAAAAGAACTGTTTTGACTGTTACAGTCTATTTTGAAGAAAGTTTGTACGGTCCATTTCTTCATGAGGATAAAACAAGTTTGGTATTTTTGCTATAAGCTTTTCTATCTATGTGTGCTTATGGGACTTGGATAAGATACATTCTACAATTCTCATCGCTAACAGGAAAGTACTCATGTAAGAACATAACATATCTAAACGTTATGACATGTTGTCACATTATTTGTTTTTTAGTCTTCTATTACATACGTTAACTATAAAATCAAATTATCGAAGGGTTTAATAATAATAATATAATTCTCCTAACTGATTTTGGTTACAGCGGCCAAATTCGTCGGAGCTACTATAACGAATAAGTGTGTGTCCTCAGACATAGCTACACTCTCTATAGCCCAGACACTTAAGTTAAATAAAGGAGCAAACCACGGAATGAAACGGTATTTTTTAACTTAATTATTCGTTAAATATTCATTTACTTATTTATAACAAAAACAACTTAACGATAATAAGTACATTAGTATAAAACTGTGTTGCAGTTATTAGCGCATGCCTCACAAGCGTCATCAATGACAAAAAAACTCAATGTTACATATATTAAACACAGGTAAGGACAGCAACAAAATCAAATAATAAGTAAGTTAAACACCTAATTATGATATAAAAATGATTAAGAAAATAATATTGTGATATTGTCATCAGTGTCTACCCATTAAACCAAACAAATATAGCCTTACAATACTAGAAGTAGTTTAAACTATTATTGTACAACTGTCTCTCAGAGGACACATACAAACTTAGCATACACTCAAATGGCATATCTACGTAATACGCCATATCGTCTATAACCACAATCCCTAGGGTTGTACTATGAAATGTTTGAAGGGAAAGTTTGATTTCACCGAGTTAATAAAGCAGAATCTGCGTTCACCGTCTTTGAGGTATTGTTCTGACAACGAGATAAATTTCCATAATTACGAATGGTACGTATTACACTTTTGTTTCAAATTGATTGATTGAAAACATCAATTCATCACTCAATATTTTCTCAGATTTCAGGTGACTATTTGATATATTCTGTATCAGAACTATCGCGGAGCTAGAATTTGATAAAACTCGTCGCGTTATAATAATATCTATACATATAATAAAATTGTAACTAAGCCGAATCTGTATATTTAATATTTATTGTAACATGTTATTGAAATAAACATTATTATCGATACAGAGGCCGAATTTATAATTTTTAGAATTTTTGTCTGTCTGTCTGTCTGTCCGTTATTTGGGTCAAAATATAGGATACTTTTTACCGCGGGAAAATGTCTCATTTCTGAGAAAAAATAAAAAAAACTGTAATGTGTCTTTGTATGGGCTGGCACCGATTTCGAAAATATTTGATTAGGTATCTATTTAATAGGTAGGCTTTAATTACTTAGCCAAAGCACACCGACTTCGAAAATATTTGATTAGGTATGTATAGTAAATGAAAACTACCAATCAGTTATTTTTTACTTTTGACTGATTTTGTTTGAAGTCGGTTTTTATTTTTTTGTTAAAAAGTTTTTATTTTTCCCTTTTTAGTGTAGACGGTAGTAGCAAAGTAAGAATTCTAAAGTGTTCGGCTTGTCAAACCAAACAAAATAAGCCCAAACTCAAAGTATCTACTATTCGTATAGTCGTTGAAGAGTTCCACCTATCCACCTTCTGGCCTTACCATCAGATCAGGTCAACAATACCGAGCTACTGTACTATCAACGGAAATAGAAACACTTGCAAAGTTTCAAGTCAATTTGACAATTAGAAGTAGGTTAAATTCATCATTAGCTATTTTTCCACCCTTAGGGGTGGTATTTTTTTTAAATTTAAAATGGACCAATCTGGAAGTATACACTTTCAAACAACACAAAAATTGTCCAAATCGGATAATAAATGACGGAGTTCTGAGGTAACAAACATAAAAAAAAATACAGTCGAATTGAGAACCTCTTCCTTTTTGAAGTCGGTTGATAAATATAAACAACCATGTCTGGAGTAGGTACAAAAATTCGTGCTCATCACACAAGTTAATGCAAGCGGGACTCAACCTGCGACCGCTGGCACAGCAAGTGGGGTTACTACAAACTGAGCCAAAGTTATAGAAACTGTTCTATTTCATTTATTTCAAAACTCAAACAAAATCGATTTATTCTATTCATATCGAGTATTTGTTTTGAGTTATTTCGCTTGTATAAGCTTACTCGTAACTTTCTCTCTTTAGACGATTTAGGGACTTTCGTTGCACATCAACAGCAGCTTAGCGTATCGAAAGCTACAATATATGTCTATTATAACAACGTTCTACAGTTGAATTTCAGTTATTCTGAAATTAATACAGCTAGTATGCAATAACTTACGACTTTCAAACGAATCTACTCTAATATTTAATCTTTTAAACTCTAACTTTAATTTTTAAGAAATCGTTCAAAAGCAGCTATTTATATTTCTAAAAACAAAATAATGCTTTATATCTTTAATATTTAAGATAATTTTCTTCCATGTCCCGTTTGTCTATTCCACGCGTTCTTTTGTTTTTGTATAAACATCCCAGATTTGTTGTGACTTCTTGCGCAAACCACCATGCAATTCTGTAATAAATATTTGAATTGGTAATACAAGTATTATCTCAATGAGATGAGATGTGATGTTGATACTGTTATATATGAACTGCCTGTTATATATGAGTGGCTGATGGTGTAGTGGCTAGCATGTACGGCTGCATGCTGCTGCTGATCCGGAGGTTCCGGTTTTGAGTTTCAGATTAGGCCAAGTTTATTATTGTGCCTTACTGTTAAAAAAGTCTCAGTCACAGTCCGGAGTTGGGAAGTTGGCGGTGTTTCACCTCCGTGCCCCGGAGAACACGTAAAGCCGTCGTTCTTGCGGCTGATCTCTCACTGGTTGTGTCTCGTGTCGTCCCACCGGAGTATGAGAGTGACAGGAATAGAGAGTGCACTTGTGTCTGTACGTACACTTGTGCACTATAATATCTCCTGCGCAGCTAGTCTAAATGAGATTGGCCGCCGTGGCCAAAATCGTTCAGGAGAACATTATTATTATAAATTATACTACACTATATGGATATTAAATATAAGAGATACTAAGTATTTCAATGAGGTAGTAGTTGGTACTGCGAGGAAACTGTAAAGGTCTTCGATCCGTAATTTCTCAGATACGCACGCATATTTCAAACAAATTTACACGTCTGACCGTTAGCTACAAGCTAACCATATTAAAATCATCTTCAAAGGTTTCTAAACGTCTGCGGTTTGGACACTCGTCCTCTTATTTAATTGTTTTTGATGTAAGCAATTAGATTTACATAATAATGTCATGAATTTGATAAGGATTTAGTGAGACGTGTTTCGTACAGATTTTCATAATTCAACCGACTTCAAAAAAGAGAAATTTCAATTTGTGTGTAATAACGGTCAATATGGAATAGTCGATCTCTTGCTCTGTGAAAAATAAAAACAAATATATCAAACGGGAACTGTATATTTGCATGTATTATACATATAAACCTTCCTCTTGAATCTCTCTATCTATTGCTGAAAACTGCATTAAAATCAGTTGAGTAGTTTAAAAGATCTAAGTTAACAGACAGTGGAAGCGACTTCATTTTACACTATGTAAAGATTTTTTAGGAATTTATTATAATATTTTAGGAATTCGTATTAATCCGTATTTATATTATTAATATTATAAATGTGAAAGTTTGTTAGTATAGATGTTTGTTACTCTTTCGCGCCAGAACCGCTGAACGGATCTGGATGAAATTTGTCACAAAGATATACTATAGTCTGGAAATAGCACAAAGGTTATTTTTTATTTCGGAAAAATGTCCCGTGGGAGAGATATGTTTTTGTCTAGGGGAAGCCGAAATGAAGCGAGGGTGAGTCGCTAGTCTTTCATAAATGCTGTAAGTTAGCAAGATAGATAATATCTAGTAATATACATGCAAATAGTAAAGGCTTAGTCATTCTTCGGGGCTTAGAAGTTGTAATTAAGACGAGAATCGAAAGTTTCAGGTCGATCCTTTAAGACTTAAGTTAACAGTTTAATCTGTTGGAATATCTTCATTCAGTTATAATGGTCTTGCTGATTCACAAATATTTCAATCACTTTAGGTTTAAAATAATTTAATTTGTTGAATAGAATGCTAGGAGTATTGTTACCGTGGACCGGCCGTTAGTTCAAATCCCGTATGAGGTGATTTTTTGTATTAGGCAGATTGTTTTATACAATACTAAGTAGTAGTTGAAACACAATGTAGCATTTGAACTTCGTCACCAAAAATATAGTTTTATTTTTTTTAAGTTTAAAGTATCTATAACTAGGCTGAAACGTCCCGAGGTGCATGTCAATAGCTTATATGTTATTCCAGGTCATAGTCTATTTTGAGCTAAACATCCCAATCCAACCTGCCAATTCAGTGAGAAGAAGACGCACAAGTATACACGCAGACACACGCACACGCACGCACGCACACACAAACACACACACACACACACACACACACACACACACACACACACACACACACACACACACTTTTTCAATATTAAATAAATTAGATAAACATTTACCTCAATATATAAACGATCTTGTAACTACTAATTTTTCAATCAGTAATATTCTTTTACAAAAGCAACTCAAATTAAGTTAATTAAGTGCAACAAAAGGAAATGAGAGAATGGAACTCTACTTGAAAGTTATTTTGTATAAAAACTAAGGAGATAAATAATCTGCATCACGTTCTTTTAACTAGAAATCCGGTCTAGAGAAATTGTAGCAATTTTATCCAAGGTAATGCTTCTTTAAGAATTTCTTAAGGCTTTCTAGTTATTTGTCGGCTTTAGTTTATAGCTATTAGACAGTTATTACTCTAACGCTTACTAAAGCTAAATAAAGTAAAACATTTATATTTATTTATATACTAGTGACTCACCCTCGCTCCGCTCAAGTTCACCAACGTTTTAACGGTTAGTATAGATATTTCAGCGGTGAGATATTTTCCCGCAGTAAAAAGTATCCTATATGTACCCGGATCTATCATCATACCAAATTTCATCGAAATCTGTCCAGTGACTTTCTCGTGATGTGTTCCCAGATAGACAGGCAGCCAGACAGACAGACAGAGAAAAATGATATTTTAATAAGATTTTCCAAAAAATATTAAACATACAGATTCCACTCACTTAGAATTTTATTTTATGTATATAGAGTACAGACTAGCAGAACCCACGGCTTCGCTCACGCTGAAACTACAATAAAATGTCTAAAAAGGTAGGTAGGTACCTAGGTTTCATACAAACTTTCATTTCCCTTATTTTACCCCCTTACAGGGTGAATTTCGAAAAATGCTAAAACAGGTATTTATTTAATTATATCTACAGCATTAATACCAAGTTTAAAGTGATTCTGATAAGAAATAAATTTTTGGATTGTATTATAACGTATTTTCCCGTGGCAATGAGATGTTCTCCCGCGATAAAAAGTAGCCTATGTCACTCTCCAGCTCTCCAAATATCTTCACACCAAAAATCACGCCAATTCGTCACTCTGTTTCGATGTGAAAGAAAGACAAACGCACAAACAAACATACTAACGAAAACACTTTCACAACATACACCGCCCAATTTTCAGGTCTCTACGATCAGCGGTTTAGGCTATGTATGCGTTGATCCGTCAGTCATTCAGGACAAAGAATTTTATATAATATATTATATAGATTTAAATTTAAGGGTTTGAGAAAATAATTATAAGCTAGCATAACTCAATAGAACAAAAAGCTAAGATATCACACGCAGATGGAGAAGATAAATTGTACTTAGGTAATAAATTACGACATTTCACAGGCAAAGTTATGAACTATACTCATAATAAATTAGACCTTTTTGATCTGATCTCATAATTGATAAGATGAGTTTTGTAAATCTTGATAGTTTCTTGGACGATATTTTATAATTTTTAATTTATTTTTGCAGAAATTTGAGAAAATAAAGGTCTATTTGAACAATTGAAAGAAAAATTGCAGGCAAAAACTAGAAGTCTATAAGCCAAAGAGATAAATTAACTATTTTTGACTCAGTACATAAATATATTTCTATGAATTCTATACAGATAAATAAAATTGAAGTATCTGTTTGTAACATAAAATAATAGCTTTTTAGCAAATGCATTTGAAAGTATATACGGTACTTATAAGAAAAAACATTTTTTTTTTAATTTTCCGCCTGTCTGTTCCGGCTAATCTTCGAAATAACTGGACCCATTCTGACGGGACATTCACTGGCAGCTAGCCAATGTTATAAGAAGTAACCTAGGCTACTTTTATTTTAGAAAAACAATTAGGATTCCGCGCAAAAAAAATTTTAACCCATGAAATTTTGAACAAAATCCGCGTACCTAGGGAACACCCGAGCAAAGCTAAGTGAGGTCGCTAGCAGTATTATAAATAGCATAATATTATTTAATAAATTAATAATTTAAAAAAACCCACGCAAATTAATTGTCGTTTAACGATTACACTGGCACGCGTGCAGCACTTAATCGAGTAATCATACGCCTAAATGCCTTAAATGCTTAAATCATTTTGGAAAAGAGCTGATACTTTTACACTGCTGGACCGATATTAACCAAATATAGCTAAGAACCACCGCAAGGATTTACTACTACTACTACTATTTTTATTAACTGGCTTTCACATGAAAAAAACCGCATCGAAATCGGTCCATCCGTTTGAGAGTTACGATGGCACAGACATCACACACATACACACACACACACACACACACACACACACACACATACATACACAGGCAGACAGACATCGACGTCAAACTTATAACACCCCTCTTTTTGCTTTGGGGGTTAAAAAAGGAGTATAATTTTAAGATCTAAGCGAAGTAAGATTGAATCGCTTGTATAGCATTACATATACGAGTATATGTATTATAGATCCCACCTACTGTCTTGAAAATTGCACCGTCACTTCTAATTACGCAAAATTCCTAACCACGATTAAGGGATGGCATTTAGGTATTTCAAATGCTTGGGTGAAGATGTTATTCAATAATGTGTATAACAGCTTTAAGATCCTTGTTGTTAAGAGGGTCTTTTACCTGACATCAAACTGTTATAATACATATATTAACTCCTAGTTTTCATTAATTACTAGCGGCTCACCCTCGCTTCGCTCGGGTTCGTCGCTAGGTACGTTTTAAATAGATATAAAAAGAAAAAATCTTTCTTTCTCACATTTTAATTATATGTTTTAATACTTACCTATTCCGGACTAAGAGAAATCCAAAAATTAAAATATCATAAAAATTGGAACGCGGTCGAACGGGATAAAAAGTATCCTATGTCCTTCTCCTGGCTCTAAACTACCTCCCTGCCAATTTTCAGCTAAATCGGTTCAGCCGTTCTTGAGTTATAAGCGAAGTAACTAACACGACTTTCTTTTATATCATTAACTAGCGGCTCACCCTCGCTTCGCTCGGGTTCGTCGCTAGGTACGTTTTAAATAGATATAAAAAGAAAAAATCTTTCTTTCTCACATTTTAATTATATGTTTTAATACTTACCTATTCCGGACTAAGAGAAATCCAAAAATTAAAATATCATAAAAATTGGAACGCGGTCGAACGGGATAAAAAGTATCCTATGTCCTTCTCCTGGCTCTAAACTACCTCCCTGCCAATTTTCAGCTAAATCGGTTCAGCCGTTCTTGAGTTATAAGCGAAGTAACTAACACGACTTTCTTTTATATATATAGACTAGCGGCTCACCCTCGCTTCGCTCGGGTTCGTCGCTAGGTACGTTTTAAATAGATATAAAAAGAAAAAATCTTTCTTTTCTCACATTTTAATTATATGTTTTAATACTTACCTATTCCGGACTAAGAGAAATCCAAAAATTAAAATATCATAAAAATTGGAACGCGGTCGAACGGGATAAAAAGTATCCTATGTCCTTCTCCTGGCTCTAAACTACCTCCCTGCCAATTTTCAGCTAAATCGGTTCAGCCGTTCTTGAGTTATAAGCGAAGTAACTAACACGACTTTCTTTTATATATATAGATTATGTAAGTTTACAATAATTTGGATAAATTAATTCATTTAGCTATTGGAATGAAGTAGGTTCGATTATATTATGTAACTACTTTTAAAACATTATATATAACCTAATCTTCTATATAAAAAAAAACTAACGTTTGTCCTTTATACGTTCCTAAATTATTGATTCAATTGTGATGAAACTCTGCTGGATTATTCTGTATAAACCTGCAAAGGTTCCTAGCGATAAAAAGGATTTTTCTTTGGACGTTTGTCTTTTATGTATTCCTAAACTAGAGAAGCCTAGAAAAACAAGCGAAGCAAGTGTAAGTCGCTAGTAAGTTAAATAAAAACCACGTCTAAAATTTCGTGGTTTCTTAGTTAAACAAAACTTTTTTTAAGTACATTATCATTAATAAAAAATATAGCTTACGTAGTAAATCGTAAAAGTAAAAGATTCCTTAAATAGGTCTGACTCTGAAACCTGAAAGTTGAAGTATAACCAGATTTTAAACGTCAAACCATTCCACATGTTCATATAAATGCTGAAAGGAGCATTTCCTCTCGTTAGAAGTTTGAAACTAGCCGTGAGACCTTCGTCTTTAACAGATTGTGCTAATCCATGCACTTCACCAAGTATTTTGAAATGAGCTAATGATTCAGACTTGAAAGTTAGGTTACAGTTTCTTAGAATTATATTTGAAATTTTAAACAAAACTATCTTTCCGGATTTTTTTCTCGGATTAATTTAGATTTTTAGTTTTAAATCCGTATCCGTTAGGACCTACTAAATCTGGGGGAATCTCTGAAAAGATAGTTCTATTTAAAATTAACAGTAACATCAAAAACGGCTGGAGCGATTTTAATGAAATTTTCAGTTAATCTTTAGATTAGCCCAGCGGGTGATCCTTTGGTAGCGATCAAAAGCTTGAACGCGGGCGAAGCTGCGTTTATTGCTAGTACCCAATAAAAATAAAGTTTATAACAACCAATCAAGTGCCAAAGTTTTGAAAAATCACTAATATTGTCCAGTTATTATTTGCTTCTTTCTTTTTATTTCTACATAAATATCCACGTAGAAACCATGTACGTTACACTAAACATATATTTCTAATAAATCCTGTAAACGAGCGATTTGTCTCACACTGTTTGCAATGCGATTCGCGTTCAACGGCCTAAATGTCTTCAAAGGACATCTTCGTACGTGATCTGAATGAAGTAACTACCTTACATTTATTGTCGTACTATCACTTGACAACCGAAATTATGGGAAATGTACCGTAGATTTAGAAATTCTTTTGTAGTCACAAAATATATGAGGTCAGATATGATTTATATGAAAAATGTAAAAGGAAAATTCTACTTAAAAAGTGCAGTCGTGACACATTTTTATATTTATATTACTTCATTTATGTTTTACTTGCAAGGATAAATTTTGCTTCACTCGGATGTGCCTGTAGGTGCTTAGAGAGCCTGTGCGTTAGGCAGTCAAAAAATTGAGCAGCCAGTTGTAGCAGCCTTGGCGACGGCCGGTTGGCCTTCCAGCGATTTCAACCATTCCGTCGAGAGATATGACGCGAGGATCTAATAATTAAGTTGTATATATTTCTGTATACCGCTAGTTTAAAATATTATTGTTATAGTTATCTACAGAACTTCAGAAGGTAATAACTCAGCTTTGTTATAATTGCGTAAGGTTTTCTTACAAAATTGAAACTTCATTATAGATAGTGCACACTGTACAAGTAACTAAATAGTCAAATGGGTACAAGTTTGTTTAATAATGTAGTTGAAAAGCGAATTAGTTTTGCTTACAAAATACAACGATTCATTAAACTTCAAACTTTGAATATAGATTTAGTGTAAGATAACTTTGTCGTGGAAACATCGATTTATACCACAATCAATAGTTTTAAAAGCTAATTAATATATTATATTATGTGTTCAAGAGCTATTTCTGTTTAGAAATAGCATACATAAGCTTTATTTGTGGATTTGAAATATTTCCACTGTGATTTTAGCTTTTCTAGAATGAAGTGAATACACACAAATAAATATGCTCCCATAATTATTAGGAGCATATTTATTTGAGCACTTGTCTGTTTGTGTGTTTGTTTATCCGTCTATCTGTCTATCACGACATGTTTCTTCCTAATCTACCGACGGAGAAAGTTAAATGACATAATTATAATATCATGAATAAATCACTACATAATAAAAAACAAAGTCGCTTCCCGCTGTCTGTCTGTACCCTATGTATGCTTAAATCTTTAAAACTACGCAACGGATTTTGATGTTGTTTTCACCAATGAATAGAGTGGTTCTCGAGAAAGGTATACAAGTTGTTAAGTTTTTATTTACATTGGCTAAAATATAACGATATTTATTGGAGGTGTCGGAAAAAAATAAGCCGTCTAGGAGCTTTCAACGAAAACGCTGTCTAAACCATTTGAGATATAACAAAATAATCTGTGGTAGAATTGTGTATCTTATATAGGTCTACAGAAAAGTCATAGATAACATACTATATCCATTTTAGTTTAAAACGTACTGGAATATAATATAAAATGTCTTTTGATTTCGTGTTCTTAAATGTAAAATAAAAAATATACGAAAGCGGAACTGCTGACAAAAGAAAAAAAATACCCTAAATTTCATCTGTTTTAGAATAATTTAAACTGAAACAATATTTATCAATGTTTTACGTTAATTAAAAAAAAATCTAAAGAAAAATGAGGAGTCTAAAATTTCAAAAGATTCATTTAGTTAATTTAAAATGTTCTTTTAATAATCGCGTTATCGCTTCATTTTATAGACAAAGTAATCAATGAAACGCGCAACTGAAAAGGTTTTGTAAAGGAATAACAAAGGGGTTATTTAGCAAAAACGATTTGATTGTTTATTGTTGACTTCATTCATCTGATAGAATACTAACGCTTTATTAGACATTTACGTGTATTTATAAGTATTAATGAGTGTTTAAAAGAAACTTCCAGCAAAATTCTATAGGGGGAAGTCCTTAGGTCTACTTTCTGAACAACATATTATAATATTTGAATGGGTGAACGTTTTGTGACGAAATTAGAAGAAATATTTATATGATATTTGTAGAGGTTTTTTATAAACTTAACAAAAAACAAGTATAGCAAATCTAAAAAATCTTGGCTGACAAATTTTATCCATGTTTTTATATTGCTTATAATTTCTTCTTGGTACATTTTTTTTGGTGTTATGTGGAGGACCCCATCCATGCAGCACCATTTGTTGTATTGGTCTATCGATGCCATCCATTCCATTTGAGTGTTCAGGGCTATCGCAGCTACGTACAAGCTCAAAATGCTTTTCTGCTGAAAAAATCCGGCGAGAAATTTAACAGTTACTTTTTTACATTTTGAGCCACGCAATTTTTTACGCCATGAAGTGGTCGACGTGATTTTTGCATAGACATAGTTATACTCCATTAAGTGGTTAAGCGTAGGATATTGCAAAAAGTTTTTAAACTACACGCGTAGTTGAGTTAGAGCTTAAGCGAAATGAGGGCGGATGACTCTTAAGGTAATAAGCAAAGGTAACGCAATATTTATGAATTTAAGAAGCAATTATAATGATATTTATACTATAAAAAAGTCAAAAACAAATGTGAGGAAGGCCCGTGCCCACTAGTCGGACGTCAAGAAGGACTGAATAGATAAGTATTCAGCCTCTTTTAAAGTCCTACTATAGGGTATCCCTTCAATGTGAGGGAGACCAGGTCATAGTCCACCACCCTAGCTGAGACGTAATTGGCGGACTTCACATGTTTTCTCCCAGGTTTCCTCAAGATATTGTCCTTCATTGTATGGTAAGTGGTAATCTTATTGAAAATGATTCGCATATAAAAATATCAGGGTGATATTTTTATTTCAACTCGCTTCACTTGGTACCCAAGGTAAGGTGCTACCACTGGGCTACCACGGCCTATCAATTAATTATTAAAAGAATTTTCAAAATTGTATTAGTTCCGAAGTGTAGCATACATTCTTATTAGTATTTCTCCAATCATTGAGTATAATATATTAATTAAATATTGAATAATATGAGAATATTGGAAAGAAAGAAGTTTTTGGGTAATTCGAATTAGGTTTTCGCCAAAAAAAATCGACATTGCCATTAAGCGACAATTCCACATCACTTGTACAGTAATAATGTATAATTAGACGTACATTTCTTTTGTATATACATATAATGGAGTATAATTGTAATTTCCTATATTATAAACTAGCGGCTCACCCTCGCTTCGCTCGGGTTCGTCGCTAGGTACGTTTTAAATAGATATAAAAAAAAAAAATCTTTCTTTCTCACATTTTAATTATATGTTTTAATACTTACCTATTCCGGACTAAGAGAAATCCAAAAATTAAAATATCATAAAAATTGGAAACGGCGGTCGAACGGGATAAAAGAGTAATCCTATGTCCTTCTCCTGGCTCTAAACTACCTCCCTGCCAATTTTCAGCTAAATCGGTTCAGCCGTTCTTGAGTTATAAGCGAAGTAACTAACACGACTTTCTTTTATATATATATAGATAAATATTTGACATGATATAAAGGAATTTAATTATTTAGTGTAAAATAGTATGTTATATAATTACTCATAGTTATAAAGTAAATACTACTGTAAATTACTAAAATCTTGGCTAATAATATGGGCACCTTAGTATTTAAAAAGCTCTGAAAGCATTATTATTTGAAACCTGTAAAAAAACTTAGGAAGTCTAAAATAAACTGTTTCAAAATAAGGGCTTACGAATTCAAATGATTAATGAAATAAAGTATATTCTCAATCGTTTTGAAAACTTTTCATTTTAGATCGGTTTTTCAAAATAATACCCATTGAGCCATGATAAGGACATTTAAAATGACTTACCGTATTTCCAAGGGTAGAAACTTTATAACAGGCGGGGCTTTTTTCATAAAATACTTTACTTCTTTGCCTTTCAAATAACTCTAAGTAAATCGGTTTTAAGCGAAATTTGGAAAGCTTTAATAAAGCTTTTTATATGGATAATATTATATCCTTTTAAGAAAGCAGATAAAATACTACTGTACTACTGACATATTAGTATATCGGTACATGGAAATCATATCTAAACTGGTAACTGTTAAACGTTATTTTACATAAAATCAAGCTAATCCAACAAAAATTTATGATCTTGTAGATCATCTCAAAACTCTAAGATAAACACTTACAGTTTAACTCAAATTTCCTAAATTTCTAGGTAGCTTTTTTAAACTTGTTTCCCTAAAAACCTTATATGAATTACTTTAGCCAAATCGGTTCAGCCGTTCCCAAATGCTGTGTTTACCAACAAATAGTATTTCATTTTTGTTATAATAATAGCAATTACTTATTAAGTAAACATATTATGAAGATATCAAAAAGCTGAATGGTTTAGAAAACCTATCTTTAGAAAATATATCTTTTTCATGCTCTATATGCATATAAATAAAATTGAAGTGTATGTGTGTAATGTCAAAATAACATCTTTTTATTAAATGCATATGAATTATATATCTATGGTACTTATAAGAAAAAACACATTTTTTTGTGTCTGTCTATGCCTGTCTGTTTTTCCTGCTAATCTCTGACACGGCTAGATTGATTTTGACAGGACTTTCATTGGCAAATATCTGATGTTGTAAGAAGTAACTTAGGCTACTTTTATTTTAGAAAAAGAATTAGGGTTCCGCTCAAAAAAAAAATAAAACGTACGTACCATCCGAGCGAAGCTTAACAACTTTGCTTGTAAACGACCTATGACTACATACTTTACTTTTGAATTTCTGGTATATTTTGCAAACCAATTTCGTCTTGTAATAGAAGATAGCTCTACGTAATAGGTTCTGTCAATCATGACGCCTTTAAATAGTTCTGACCGCAGCCTTAATGGGTTCGACGCCTTTGAACTACCAATTTTATGCAATTTAAATAAAAAGTATACACATGATAATAATTCAATCCTTTTTAATGTCCTGATGAAAAAGGTCTTTCATTAATGCGAAGGCCAAAATCCACCACGCTGGTCAAATGCACGTTGGTAAGTGTTAAAAATATATTATCATAACTAACTTGTATTTTGGGTGATGAATCTTGACATCACTCTATGAATTCTATTGGTAACTAATGACTTACATACGATAATACAGTTGATAATATTATTATATTATACCTTACCCTTTTAGGCAAATTTCATTGGCAATTACCAGAAACAATATTATGAACTTCCTAAATTTGGCTAGCTTTTGAAAATTTTCGATTTTTAACCCATAAACGCATATTAATAAACCACAAGATTTTTTTTATTTTTTTTAAACTTAATTAAAATAGAGGTGAGAGACCCGGGAAATGAATCCGCTTCACTAGGTTTCCCAAACGGGTACCACTGAGCTACCACAGCCAATAATTTAATTTATACGAACAAAATCAAAATTCCATGAAAATCTCAATCAAACCCGTTTAAATATACCGTAAACCAATTTATATATCAACAGTCATTTCATCCCTGAGAATAATTACGCCGGATGTACGCAGTTCCAAAAAAACCTTGCTATTTATAATTCGACGTCAAACGCAATATTTTGACAGAAATCTGTGAAGGTAAGAATTTTTATATTATGCCCATGACTTTTGTAAACGAGGATCACAGACTGAGTTATGAGAGCTTATACGTAACTGTGCAGGTCGAACCGAGCAATTTTGGGGGCGTTATTTTAACGCAGGATTCACTTATGGTTGATACAACATAATATGTATCGAATATCATTTTTGTGTAAAATTATTAAAGACTAGGTAGTGGCTTACTCTCGCTTCGCTCGGGTTCATCCCTAGGTGCGTTTTAATGATTTGTATAAAATAGATAGACTATATATTACAGTTATATAATAAGATAGACTATATCTAGTGTTTTCACGTGGGATTGAGATAATCTTCCGCGGTAAAAAGTAGCCTATGTAATTTTGCAGCCCTCTAACTACCTCCACATAAAAAAATCACGGCAAACCGGTACTGCGTTTCGGCGTGAAAGAAGGACAAACTAACAAACATACTTTAATAGCGTAGCTATTAAAAGTTTTTAATATTAATGTTATGGATACCACTAAGATAAATAAGTTCACACTTTGACACATGTAAGGTCTTAATACTTACAAATAAATGCCCTAAAAATAAGCTTTATTTACGAAATAGTCAGTTAAAAAAAACAAACACATCACTATTTTCAATTAATGAAATCAACTTTCTTAGATTTAAGCGAATAAGTATTTGATGTTTTCGGATTTTAATTTAGTTTTTGGTTCTCTCCCGTGACGTCGAGAACCACAAAATTAAAATAAATGCGCAAAAAAATCCGAAAAGACTTTTGTTTATAATGAAATCAATTTTTTAGTTTATTCAAAATACCCAAAAATAATACAACATTTCAAGCGCTTATCTAACTTACAATTTCTATCTAATATACCTACTATTCGTATACTCTTTGTTTGATCGTCATTCATCGAGGTAACGCCACTATTGTTATAACGATTACGGTAATATCCACTCGTTACAACTCCCTTGGGACAGCGCGTAAAGTCGTTGTCACTTGAAATAGCGCCCGCGGTTGCTATCAAGCTCACGTTTTATTGGCTTATGTTGCTGTAACGAACGGAAATGTTGTTGAAGATATTGTGTGAAAGTTGAGGTGTTTTATTCAAAAACTAATGATCCGCTCTATGAATCCGACCTTACTAATTATACAATTCCATTATACTAAAAAAATTAGGTACGTGTAACCTTTACGCGCGGTTGAAGTAAAACTTCTTTGACAAATATCGCAATTAAATTAAAACAAATTAATAATTAAATGGGGCATATTAGGCATATTACAATTATATGTTTATAGAATATCATGTACGGAAAAAATACTATATTATATATTTGGCAGACAATAACAACAGTTACCATGGCAACATGACAATGTATTTTATTTCATTCTCTCGCCGACTTAATCCTATATAAAAAAATTCGCTGTATCGCAAGTATAATACCCTGTAAGAGATTGATAGAGATTTTTTAACCTTTGACCAAATTTTCTACCCATGAAATAAAGAAGAAAGTGTTCTTCTTTATTTTCATCTTGCGAATTCTTCGTGGCTAAATTGGCTAATCTGTTTCGTATAAAACCTTTATGCTCAATTAAATTGCTTAGTTAAAAGTAATTATTCTATCCTTAATTAATGTGTTTTTTTTCTTGAAATTTGTATGAGTCATCTTGAAGTTTAACCTAAATGAAACAAATTCATTTGAAATACATATTAATATTTATATTATGTCAAAAAGTATGAAAAACAAATTGCTTTATAAAGTCATTTTTTTTTGTTGGTGTACACTAAAATGTTTTTTTTTTTATTAAAGTATTGTTATGTTTTAATCAGGGTCCCTAATCCAAATGACTGATTATAATGATAAAAGTTTTATTTTATTCTTCTTCTTCTTCTAACACGGCTCCAAGATGGTTATATTTTAATTGGGACCCCTAAGCAATTATATGTTTGAATAAATATTTTGATATACAAACTAAGTTATATTGAAGATTTTCTGTATATCTCGAGAACACAAAGTATTCGCACGAGTTAGAGCATGTAAGAAAATTACTGTACAGGGTTTGCTTTAACTTAACGTAATTGTTGCATAAGTTGAGACAACATTTAGAATTTTTTCTAGAGACACTAGAATATATAAAAAAAACATATTTTTTTATATATTTTGACTATACGAGTATATTTTTAAACTAGTTTTATCTTATTTTACCTACATTCCTATGTAACTGTATCATAATTTTTCGTGCTCAATTGAGCGTATGACATTCCCCGAACTCAGGAATAGGCAGAATCGTATATCATTCACCCTAACCCCTTACATTATATACTAAGCACTAGGACACGATCTTGTATTTGTACAGCCCTATGTGTATACAGCTCGTATGAGTATATATTTTGTTACTTTGTTACTCTTAAATAACTGGGCAGATCTGGAATTTAGTACACAGTTAGACGATAACCTGAAATCATACAAAGGCTACTGTTATTAACAATTTTTGCCAAAAATGGTGTTGCCTCTATAGAATATTGTCACGTAGTGGAGTGTGTTATGTTTTGCACTAATATTAACTTAAATAAATTTAAATAAATTAATTAAATATTATAATATTTATTTTTGCATTAGATATCCAGTTTATTGAGAAAGGCTATAGACTATATATTATCATTGTGCTACTACCCAAAGGAGCGGAGCAGTAATATAATATATACATATTATATTATATAGTAGTTTACTTATTCCATAGTAACCGTTAAAACGTGCCTAAGGACGAACCCGAGCGAAGTGAGGGTGACCCGCTGTTTTAATATAAATAGATTAACAAAACTTTTTTTAAATTACGTAAACTCTGTATAACCTTAAAGCTAAGCAAACTTAAAGTTAAGCATCTCATTAATAACTTCGTTAGATCACAATCGAGTGATCGAGTCATTAGGTAGGAAGTTTAATCGACCTGCGCGACAATCATACGGGTAACATACTGTCCGGTCGATGTAAGCTTAGCCATTGTGAGGATGAAATATATCCTCTTACATTCTCTACTAAATCTCTAATTAATTCATTCTAACAAACAAATCTCTAACTTAAAAGTATTTTATAAGTTGGTATTGGTTAAAATCATGTAATTAATAACCTAAATATTATTTTTTGTTAAAGAATAGGACTACTATTATATATGCGAAAGTTTGTATACGTATGTATGTTTGTTACTCATTCAGGCTGTAATGGCTGGAAGGATTTGTATGAAATTTAGCATACAAATGAAGTGAGACCTGGAGTAACATATTATACTGCTGTTAGGCTCTAAGGGACGTACCGAAGTAAAGCGAGGAGTCACTAGTTTTGAAATAAATTTTCCTGTAAATAATCTACATAATATAAATAGGCAAAGATTAAATAGTTCATTGTCTTTATTTTGTTTGTCAACCGATATTCCTTTCTTTTTTTGTTTATTACCTATTGACGAGCTTTAGTGTTACCAATAAAAAAAATCGATACAGTTAGTTTTTTTTATATATAGATAGGTAAACTCCATTCATAAATGTTTTGCTCAAACTTTCGATAATGATTATGGACGAATTTGGACTGATACAACACCAGTATTTTTAAACTTTCCACATGTTACGATTTCATGAAAAGCTATATTTTTATGTTGTTATTTTTAAGCTCTTAAGTAAGCCTAGTCTCAGCAATCAATAGCCTATCCTAAAACCCAATTAACGAGGGTTGTTACTGTTCGAGTTTAAATTAACAGGGGTAGTTTGAAAAAAGGCTTACTTCGAACATATCTGATTAGATATCTATTCTAAATGAAAACCTCCGTTTAGTTATTTTTTACATTTTAGTGCCTGGAAGTCGATTTTTTTTAAGTTTTCATTTAAATTTATGGAAGCGCATTACCGCAAAGTTTCAAGTGATTCTGAACATAAATATTTCTTTGGATTGTATTTTAACATAAGAATTAAATAATCTCACGCGGTAAAAACGCGTCTCTCCGTTTTGACGTGAAAGAAGGACAAACAAACAAACACACTTTCACCTTTATAATATTAGCATGGATAATCTACTAAAAATTTACTTGTGTACCTAATTACGAAGAGAATTCCAGGAAACCCAAACGTTTCCGTCCCAGTAGAAATATTTTCTTAAAAAACACTCGACTACGCTGAATTGTAATTAACTACAGGTGAAAGCAAATAACATTAATAGAATTTGTCTTCTCGCATAATGAAGTGAGTTTTGCCGTCCCAGTGTTTTCTTGTACTAGAATGATATTAATGTACCTAATATGGTATTTAACCTAAAAAATACACGGTATTTAAAGTAATCTTAAAAATAAATATACCACTCTTAAAGTTGGGTTTTACTATAAATTTTAAACAGTATCATTAACAACAATATTGCGTTATACAGTCGAATTTGTTTAAAAAATTGAGAACCCCCTTTTTACCCAACTACGGCGACACTCAAAGGAGGGTTATGTGTTTGCCTTCTATGTATGTATGTATTTACATAGCAAAATTATCATTGTTTTTTTGTAGTTCTATTTTATCGTAGGTTAGGTTATAATATATTTAATTCAAATAGGAAATTAACATAATAGTATTAATGCGGCATAAAGGATACTAGAAAAAAGTTTTTCATGATTATAATTAAAATATCACCTCATTGTTAAATCGAATTACATCATACAAAGTCAAAAATAGCATGATCCTCATCCATTATATCCTGTGCATTTTAAAGCTATCTAAAACAATATGTGCAAACCGGAACAAACAACAATGTATTAAAACATCTATACATACGAGTATAACAAAATTGTAACTAGGTCAAAATTGTGCCTTCAATGCTGGTTTTGTATCAGAGTTACGAATGTAATCGACAGCAAATCAACAGATTTTAACGGACTTCAGTCTTAAAAATATAAAGAGGTACACAATTCGGCCCTGTTTTTTGTGTGTATAATATCACGCTATATTAAACTTCTATTCAATTCAATGTTCATATTATTGGCTTCAAGGCGTGCAAGTTGTGAACCAATTACTTCGCCAATGTTACGTAGAAATTATATTAATTTTTCCATAGTCAATGGAATTTCGTCAACGTCCATATAAATGTATTCAGCCCTTTTTAACGTCCCACTGCTAGGCACGGGCCTCCCTTCAGTACGAAGGGAATCAGGCCATAGTCCACCACGCTGGTCGAGTGCATGTTGGCAGACTTCACATGCCTTTTGAAAACTTGCTAGGTTTTCTCAGACATGCAGGTGTCCTCACGATGTTTTCCTTCACCGTTAAGACAAGTGGTAATCAATAATCATGTTGAAAATGATTCGCACATATATCAGAGGTGCGAGACCCGAGATTTGAACTCGCATAACTCGGTTTTCCAAACGAGCGCGTTACCACTGGGCTACCACTGCCTTCCATATAAATAATCGCCTTCAATCACAATATTAAATTCAAATATTCAATACACCTTCAAACAAATCCATCTTCAAAGATTGCATTAGTTCTAAAGTAACTTTGAGGTTGATATACCTTTTTACGTAATAAGATAATGTTAAAGATGTTTTATCGTACCTACTCCAAGAATACTGAAAATAAAATAAAAACATACAATCTACATTTCATTGTAATCAGCCAAAAACAGTAAAAAATGTACCTTGAACTCATCGTTGTACGCACTTTCATATAAAGTGGGGATTATTTGTGACTGTGATAAATATAATAGAACTAGCGACCCTCGCTCCGTTCGGGTTAGTATAGATTTCTCAGAGATAGCATATTTTCCTGCAGTAAAAAGTATTCTATATGTTGATTCGAATAACCAGCAATCATCATACCAAAATTCATCAAAATCTGTTTAGTGGTTTTCTCGATACAGGCAGATAAAAATTCTGAAAACTGTAGATTCGGCCTCTGTATCTATAATAATGACTAATACAATAAGATTTTCCAAAAACTATTTAATGACAGATTATATTATGATTGAGATTTTATTATATGGCAGAATAAAAATTTTTAGGATCACTTTCAACTAGTGAAAGAATCGAATATACGACCCACGGTATATAGACAATGCCACTCATACCCGAGCCAAGAGTACGTTAGAAAACGAAGAAAATTTGAAAATTATTTAACAATATTATTCTATGATAAAAGAGCAGCTTACGTACATACATTTAGGTTAAGTAATTGAGATCTGCAGCAGGTAAACAGTCTTATACGTAGCCTTTATTCGTATTACACGCTCGAAAAAATATCCACAATTTGAATAATGGTTTAGGCTTTTATTTCTTTATTAGATGTTATAAAATATGAGAATCACTTAACGTGAGGAAGTCGGCAGTTCGATTTTGGCAAAGATAAATTTTTGTATTTTCTTGTCATAATATTATTGTTTCTAAAATTACTAATGACTAACTATATAAAGTGTGACGTCTTCAACATCAATGACTTAAAAATAATTATTTTCTAGAAATATATTTGGAATAAAAAAGGCATAACCTATTTAATAAGATAAGAACAATGATATTCGACTAATAATTTCCTTTATACACGATGCATATCGATTATCGAGTAACATAAAATTCTGAGTAAAATTTGTACTTACTCCTTTTCTTAAGTTGGTCAATCTTTATATATATAATTATTCTGTGAGTGTGTATGTCACTGAACTTCTCTCAAACGACTGGACCGATTTTGATGAAATTTTTTGTGTGTGTTCAAGGGGATCTGGGAATGGTTTAGATTCACAATTTGAATAATAATTTTCATCAAAAAAATTATTAAAAAAAGTTTGAAATTTTCAAATTAAAGACGTGTAGACAGGACAACGTCTGTCGGGTCCGCTAGTAAAATATAAATTTCAGGAAGGTTACCGAAAGGACGTTTTCATTAAAAAAAAAACCAATTATGCATAGTATGAAAATTGGTCAATCAACTAAAACATTGAGAACTTTGTCTTCCATATTAAAAATTCTAGTCAAATTATTAACAGGGAATTAAATTAAATTATTTTAATAAAAAGTACCTATTACCTAATTTATCGGTACCTAACAAACGTAAAAAGTTAATGCGAAAGCATTCAAAACATAAAGCACCAAAATCCAAATAATTTTTTTATAGCTTAATATCTATTAATAAACATTTATATTATCTCAATAGTAAATGTTACAAAATTTTGTTTAATGACTTACGTAAGACTAAAAAACAAATACTTTTCTGGCTTCAATGTTATTAATTTTAAGCTTATTGTGGAAATAATATCAAAACGCGGCTCATAACAAAACGCTGTCAAGTAAATGTCACGCAATTTTTGACACTTCGATAAAATAGACAGCGGCTGTTTTCACTAAATAACTTGTAAATAAACAATGAATAGTTACGAGGAAATATACAAATCTATTTGCAGAATATGTTTAAAATATGACAATAATAAAAATATGGTGTCTTTAATTGATAATAATGATAAAAACGGTGTCAGTTGCCACGGAAAAGCAGTGATTAATTTTGCTAATATATCAATTAAAAAACAGGATTGTTTCCCTACAGCTATGTGTGTTAAATGCTTGAATTTATTAAAACAAGCTATATATTTTAAATTACTGTGTGAATCCAGTGATACATGTCTCAAAAATTTATCTAAAAATGTCGAAAAAGAAAAATTGAAAGAACGAGTAGTTGAGTACACAATGCTTAAGTACTATTTTCCTAAGGAATGTTTTGTACAAAATGAAAAAGAATTAGCTAAAACAACACCTTCAGAACTAGAAAAGTGTCGTGATTTAAAATTATTAGACATTAACACAGTTAAAGAAAAGGATGAATGTTCCAATGCAATTATTGTTCTAGATAATTATTTTGAAACTGAATCTGTGAAGCTAAATACAAGTCAAGATGATGATTTACTAGATAGAATGGAAAGTCTAATTGACACAGATGCTTATAAATCAATAAATATTGAAAATCCAGTTAAAATAAAAAATAAATTAAAAAGAAAATTGAAAAATCATATATCTATGAAAAGACGCATAAATTGTAAGAAAAATGTGGAGTCTGTTCCGTTAATATGTAATATTTGTAACAAAGAACTTAGTAAACAACATACATATAGACATCATATGCAAAGGCATAATGGTTGCAGGTAAGCGAAGGCTATTATTTAAAATTTTGGTTATTATTGTTATACATTTTATATATAATTAAGACAGCCATGTGTAGGATTACTAATAAAACTTCGAGATTCCTGTTCTTTTATAATCATTAGTATGTCTGTTGTGGAAAACTACCACCGGCTCAGAAAGCGGTTCTGCTGAGAAGAGCAGGCAAGAAACTCAACAGTTAATCTTTTAAATAATGAGTTACAACCATAATTTATAACCATAATTTTCAATATTACAAACAATTCATGACTAGTCACTACAGGGTGGTATCGACATCTCTGTGCAAAAGCTCCGAAAAACAAATGAATATCCGCATCCTTTTTATTTCTTTTAAATACATTCCTTTCAGCCAAGATCCCATAACTAAATGCCTTAAGTATATATAAATTATTACAAATTAATCAAATATATTATTTACCATTAAAACACTCAATATGTAAAAATACAACCTTACACTCGTCCATCATGATAATGTGTATGACCTCTTACATGCTTCCCGTTGGAAAACCAACATGTGTATACATGTGACATGTCACTCCTAACAACAAATTTTGTTATATTTTATATACAGATATATAAAATATAACAAAATTTCTACAGAGAAATAAAAAACTAAAGGATATACACTTTTTTCTATAAAGAAAGATTTTTTTTTAAACACTAAAACTTTTTAATCTATATAATGTTACACAGTCTATTAAAATTATTTGTTCATGTTTTTTCATAAATATACACATGACAAATCTTAAATTGCTTGTTTTGGTTCAATTGCTCTAAAAAGAGAAATTAAGGAAAGAAATATATTTTCATGTATTGTATGTATTATCTATTAAGTAGAATATATTAAAAAAAAATATATAGATAAGAAACAAAAGTACAACCTTATCCAAATTTAATAATATAAAGATTCTAGCCATATTATACTACTTTTATACTGTAATATAGAGGAGACTAATAGCAGCTGATATAATAGATATTTTTTTATCTCAGACTAGTAACTTACACTCACTTCGCTCAGAAGAAAGTAACTCTAATTCTTTTTCTAAAATAAAAGTAGCCTATGTTACTTCTTATTGCATCGGATATCTGCCAGTAAAGTTCCGTCAAAACCAGACCAGCCCTTTTGTAGATTAGCCAGAACAAACAGACAGACATATTTTTTTTAATTGTGTTTTTCTTATAAGTACCGTGTATAATTTCATTTGCTTTTAGTAAAAAACTGTTATTTAGACGTAACAAACAGACACTTCAATTATATTTATCTGTATAACTGTAGAGATATTTAAAAAAAAATGTCTGATGACGTTTAAATTTTGAAGTCTATTTAAGTAAGTTAAATTTAAAATAAGTTAATATAAAAACCTCAGTTACTTCAATCATTACTTTATTTTACCCTTAAAGCAGGTTTCCATGCTTTTCTTCCAACATTCTTATTTATAGTATTGTATTCTGAACTAAAGTGATTTAAGAACAAAGTTTTATCATCCCACCCTGATTGCATTGGGATAAAAAGTATCCTATCATTTAGCCCAAGCTTTATGTTTGTAACTTTTCATCAAAATTTATGCAACACTTTGTCTAATTTAGCAACAAATATGCAAATATCTTAAAAATTTTGCATATATATAATTTTAATATGTTTTTTTTTATAAGAATGTACATTCTTTAACTACTATGAATTTTAAATACTTATGTTATCTTTGTCATAAAATATATACAGTACTAGTGACTCACCCTCGCTTCGCTCGGGTTCGTTCCTAGGTACGTTTTTTCCTTATAGGCATGATGAGTTGTGGGTTGCATTATAACGTATTTGCCCGTGGAAATGAGATAATTTCCCGCGGTAAAAAGTAAGCTTTCGCCACTTTCTAGAACTTTATCTTTCCTCAATCTGCACAAAAAAACAGTGATCTCTTCCAGGCAACCTTTAGGTGTAGGAGATAGCAAACTGCAAGAGGGAAGGGGTGTAAATAATAGAGTAAATATATCACAATATATAAAAAAGTAGACTAGAAAAATGCATAAGTATATATGTTTACACTAATAGATACATATACATATACTTACACAAAATATCATCGTAATCGGTAAGTCGTTTGCGAGGAGAAGAATTATGAACACATGCACACTGAAATTTTATGTATAAATATAAAAAAATAAATTGAATATAAGTACTCATACGTATATGGGAAAATAAATAATTCAAATAATTGGTAACATTTTTTCTGTATTTTGCTTTGCACCGAAAACGCGAAACATATTTTAATTGGATGTTCATTGGTAGATAAAAGTTCAGGCGAGAGTGCCACAAGCTACTTTAGTTCCGAAAAAGGAACAATTTCTGCGGGAAATACGATAACAGAAAAAGGGTTTATTTAGTATTTCATCTTAATCAGTTTTGTTTGTTTTAAATAAAACTATCTTTTCGGATTTTGTCGCGGATTTATTTGGATTTTTGTTTCCCGACGTTTCGAATGCTTTACAGCATCCATGGTCACGGGAGAGACTCAGTCAGGAGAGGTCAGTCTCTCCCGTGACCATGGATGCTGTAAAGCATTCGAAACGTCGGGAAACAAAAATCCAAATAAATCCGCGACAAAATCCGAAAAGATAGTTTTATTTAAAATGTCAAATATTCGCGTAAATCTAAGAAAGTATTACAGTTTTGTTTGTTTTAGGTACATTTGTGAACACTGCGGAAAAGGGTTCCCAGTTCGTACAGAACTTCAAATACATCAAGTATCTCGTCATGGCACCGGACCATACCTGCAGTGTTCAACATGCCCCTTTAAAGCTCCACGAAAATTTGACCTGATAGAACACGAAAGAATACATTCAGGGGAAAGACCATACACTTGCGAAAAATGCGGCTTGACCTTCCGAAGACGAGGGATATGGAAAAAGCATCTCATCTATCATACTGAGAAAAAAATTCAGTGTCCACAATGCCCTAGGAAATTTTTCCAAAGAAGCGAAATGTTGGCTCATGCGAACAATGTACACGACAGAGTTTATGTGTATTTGTGTAACAAATGTGGTGCGACATACGCCAAAACAGCAACAGTTCGACGTCATATGATGGAACGCCATGGTATCCCACGGGAAATGCAAGGGAAAGTGATCAGAATCAATAAAGGTGTTAGTTCTCAAGAACATTAATATGTCAGTTTTGATATGAGATGGTCTTTCATTCATTCATTGAACTGTTTTATTCTTTTTCAGTAATGTTTTATTCTTTTTCAGTAAAAAAAGTGAAAGGGAAATTGTCAGGATTCAATGAAGAATAGAATACGCTAATAAAATTTCGTTATACAAATTTAACTTTGAAATTGAATCCGTCATTACTAGAAATGTTTTCATTTGAATGTTTCTTGTAATAAAAAAATATCATCTTTCACATTTTTCTTAGATCTTCTTAAATAGCTATCCAGATGTATATATTATGTTTTCAATTATGTTGTTTACTTCTATTTCGAGTCGACCTTGCTCTTGAGTCTAAGAATTGCTGAAGATTTACTTTGAAATTAAACATTTTATATTACGAAGTGAAAGTAGCAATTATAAAAAATATAATCTTATGAACATTATTTTTGCTTTCATTTCTAGTTCTTATCATTTTTCTTATTACAATATTTTTCGCGAACCAGGTAATACTGAAATTTGTTATGTCAAAGCAACGTGCTTAATTTGTGAATTTCCCGGAAATAAATTTCCCTCGAAGAGGATTTAAAGCTAATAGCATTAATTAGTGCTTAAGCAGATATAAATAAGGCGGTTACTAGTTACCTATTCAAAAAAAAAATCAAAGCTGACTGAAAAGATATAAGCTATAGAAATGAGATTTAACACTTTCTCTAATTGACTTTTTAAATAAAACTATCTTTTCGATTTTTTCGCGAATGTATTTTCATTTTCGGTTCCAAAAACATGCCTGATTAACGATGTTGACGCTTCCTTGTATGTTCTTTTTAGAAGATATTTTACACACGTAGGAATGAGACGATGATCACATCTCTTTAAAAAAGTTAAGGGTGTTAATAATTTTGCGCACTTCGTCTTTAGATCTTCTAACCGGCGTATTTTGTTTGCGATTTCCAGTCTGTACTGGTTCATATAATACTTTCTTAGATTTACACGAATATTTGACACATTAAATAAAACTATCTTTTCGGATTTTTTCGCGGATTTATTTTAATTTTTGGTTGGAGATTTAACCTCGTTTACTCATATTTAAATGTCGCATCAGAAAACATATGAGAAATATGACCCATTAAAGTAGGTATAGAATCAATAATCAATTTAAAGTTTCTAAGAATTATACGTCGTAGTTGTGAGTAATAGCCACTTAGCAACTAACTGCAGACATACGCCCTAGTTCTAAGAAGTTGAGCCATTAAATATGAAAACGAACTAAACTTTCAATATTTCATTGGAAATTAATTGATTTTTCTAATATATTAGTTTATAACTTAAAAGAGAAAGGTCATAATTTGGCTGTTTGCATTGTATCCAGCTCTTTTTAAAGTCCCACCGCTGGATGGGCCTCCCTTCAATAAGAGGGGATCAGGCTATAGCCACCACGCTGGCCAAGTGCGGGTTGGCGGACTGAGCAAACTTGCTATTTATTTTTATGATTTTTTACTAAATTTCAATAAGTTTTACTTGCTACTAATCGAGTCTTGGAAGTCGTTTTTAACCTATTTCTTAGTATCTATTTGCAACTTTGTATGATCATAAAATTCGTATGGCAACACAATATTTTAAAACCACTGACTTGACCTTATAATAAGGCCAGGAGATGGTAAAGGAACTCTTTAATGTCTACTAGTAAAACCTTCCTTTTTAAGCTCATTTGAATACTTTGGTCGACATATATTGTAGTAGGTCAAAGAAAGAAGGTCGTATCGTTTGTATTTTTTAAATAGTTTATATCTTGATGATTATTTGAGACCATAAATGTTAAGAAAAAATATGGCAGAATAATTACTTAGATATATTTATTTTTTGTGTTAATAGTGAATGATGGTTTTTTAGTATGATATGTCTACTCACTTATCATCACTAGTTACGGGTATATATATTTGTATTATAATAATGATAGTCTTAAGTCCGCCAACCCGCACTTGGCCAGCGTGGTGGACTATGGCCTGATCCCCCCTCGTACTGAAGGGAGGTCCGTGCCCAGCAGTGGGACCTTACAAAAGGGCTGAATACAATGATAGTCTTAACCCCCCCTATAGATAATACTTTCTTAGTATTACGTGAATATTTGACATCTATACTAATGTTATAAAGAGGCAAAGTTTGTTTGTTTGAACGCTCTAATCTCAGGAATTACTAATCCGATTTGAAAAAATATTTTTGCACTAGATAACCCGTTTATTGAGGAAGGTTATATGCTATATATCACCATGCTACTACCTAATGGAGCAGAGCAATAATCATAAATGTCAACTAATCGGGCAGACTTCCATACATTATTACTAATAGCATAAGCCAGTTTTTTTTGTAATTTTAATGTGAGCTAAGCCACGAGTTCTGCTAGTTTTAAATAAAACTATCTTTTCGGATTTAAAAAAGCCTATTGATAGATATTTTGCAAATCTGATAAGGTCATAAGTAAGTTTCTTGAAGACGTATGATATTTGCCATCATGATTGAGATGAGCGATCATGAGATGAAACCGCATTAGGCCAGCTTGGTGGTGACATACTTAAAGGGACACCTTGTGCCTATTAGTGCCGATCAGTAGTTCTTTTATATTAGCAGTTATTTATATATTATAAAGCAATAAGCTAATTTACAATTAGGTCATAAATCCTTATAATTAATATTATAATAATTTTCAGAGCTACCAAAATTAACGTATGAAATATTATAACTATCTTCATGATCGTAGTTTAGTCAAATTAACCAATTTAGGTGTATTAATGATGTCAGTTATTAACTTTATTATCAAATATAAATTAAATGTAATATATACGGCCAAATGTTAAAACCAACGATCTGTAGCATATTATTAAAATAATTTTTAGTTTATACAATAAATTGTATATAATATGTTACCGACTTATGCGGCCGCAGATCCTGAAGTCTAGGGTTCAAGTACCGGGTTGAGTCAAAAGTAGTTAAAGGGTTTTTATAAATAAAACGATCTTTTCGGATTTATTTTGATTTTTGGTTTTTCGAATGCTTTACAGCAATCATTTACATGATGCTCTCCCATGACCATGATTGCTGTAGCATTCGAAAGAATGAGAATCTAGAATCTAAAAAAAACAATAAAGGGTTTTTTGTTAAGAAATTTATGCCTCGATGCTTAAAGACGTCGATCTTGCGTTTGATCTTGCCCCAGTCGTGTAGAAGTCGTGTGGAGTAAGTTTACAGGAAAAATATAACAAGAACATTAAGGCTAGGAGGGGAAAAACTGAAGGAGGGTTTATGGAAATCTAAATTTCCTTAATGTGCACAGTTTTTCTTCTTTTTTCACCGATTCACACTTTTTCTTCTACGTAGGTATAGTAAAAAATTTCATATATTATTTTATCGCAGTGCTAATATATCATACGGGAATCAAACTATACCAATACGTCGTAAAGCAGCACGCATTCACGTATTTTAAGCCTCGGCCACAAAATTCAATATATCTTATACTGGCCTTATTTAGACAGAGCAGGAAATGATGGCCGTACAACGCGTAGCACATTTCTAAATACATTCTCTTTCATTTGTTTCAGCGAGCTTTTAAATACTTTGCGAAGGAATTTTAACTTTAACGTCTTAATAATAAGGGCTCTTATAATTTAACATAATCTAATAATGTACCTAAGAATTGACCATTGCTCTTCAGTGCAGTGTACTAGGGAAGTGATTCATTTGAATACAACGGTAAAACTTTATTAATTGTTTATTTAGTTTTCAGAGTGTGCAGATTGTTTTCTAGTATATTTTTTAATTTTTTTGTCAGATTTACTGTTTTTATAATTATTTTGACTAGACTAGGGTATGAAAATATATTTTTTTAACGTAAAGTATTAGAAAAATGTCTGCTTGTAATTTTAACATTAAATATCCACTCCATTTAAAATATCTAAAATGATTATTTTCCTAAGTCCTTAGTAATCTTTGAAAAAATATCTGTAAATTTGTTTGCTCTTACAAGCACCAATTTTACAGGGAATGAACATGAAAGCCTGGGTTCGCTTAATCGATTTAAATTATAGGAACTTCCAACGATGAATAGAAAATTTAGATGAGAGTGACTTAGAACTATTACTCAATTTTCCTTCTGCTTCGGAAATTATGAACCATATTTTTTTTAAAGTCTTTTTTTTTCTTTTTCTTCTATTTTTATTTAATTATTTTTATCCTAGTATATTATTTTTAGTTTATTTAATTATTCTTTTTTTAAATATGAATAAGATCACACTTATTAATTTAAAAAAAACGTTGCTAATGATGGAATATAGAGATAGTATGATAAAAGAATTAGATGGTAAAATATCACCTCATTAACTGCTAAAATACTGAATATTATATGGTACTTTCGGTTCTGAACTATATCAGAACAAATAAATAGGGAAGGGAAGAGTCAATCAGTGCGTACACTCTTGATAGAAGACAGAAAAAATTAAATTATCATTTTTTTTCTTATTAGTACCGTATATACTTTCATCTACATTTAGTAAAAAGGTGTTATCTTTAATTACAGAGATGGTAATTGTGAACTATGTTATTTCGTCTGTGTAATTTGTGCTAATATAACTGACTTTAATGTGAATTGGTTTATGTTATTTTCTCTGCACATTACTACGACTATCGATACAACAACCAACAACCATAGAGTCCATAAACATAAAATAGTTGAATTATGAGTTCCTAACGAGGAACTATAGGTAACCTAATTCCTACCAACTTATATAACTTATAGGAATAACATTCGATTAAGTATAACATAAATTATTCAAATCACTTCCATAACTCCTATAGTCAAATCATTAGATGTTCCCCACAATAAGAAAGCCACAAACCCTCGTAATGCCGCGTCGGACGCAAACGACCAAATGAAATAATATTTTTAATCGTCATTTTAATTACTTTAATTTTAAGCAAAAGTTGTCATATTTATGAGATAATGAAAAAAAGGTCCAGTCGTTGTTTGGGTCAGTTTCCATTGGATTTATTAAGCTTTAGAATGCTTTACAATTTTAAATTCTATTACATAACATGTCCCTAAAAATTTTTTTTAACTAAATTATAGCTTAAATTCTTCATTTCTGTAGTTCAGATAGATATTAATATTTCTATTATAAGTATTCTGCTTATCTATACTAATATTATAAAGAGGTAAAGTTTGTGAGTTTGTGATGTTGCAGGGAGTAATTGCTGGATCTACTGAACTGATTTAGATAAAATTGAGTAAGAAGATAATTTGAGACTCTGGGAAGGATATAGGATACTTTTTATCCCAAAAATGATCCCTTAAGGTAGTGAAAATATGAATGAAAATTTGTATTTTTCACCACTAAGCTTCATCATCAAATCACGTCAGTAGGACAAAGCTATGGCCATCCGTATACTCTTGTAAGGTTTCAAATCCATACGACACAATAAAGCTTAATAAATTCGACTAACAGGATTTATATATATATACTAGTAGAGCCCGCCACATTTTGCTTTGGCACATATATAAAAATTGTTAATTTTGCAATAAAAAAAGGAAATAATCGGGATAAAAACTATTCTATCTTTTAAGTTGGAATAAATCACACATTAAAAAACACGTTAAGATCGGATAAGTTCTTTCTGAGTTCATGGTGGACCAACATCGTGACACGGGAATTTCATATAATAATGACCTCCCGACCGACTTCGGCCACGGCGGACAGTCTCATTGAGACTAGCCATCTGCGCGGGAGATATTATAGTGCACAAGTGTACGCGTAGACACAGGTGTACTCTCTATTCCTGTCACTCTCATAATCCGATAGACAGCACAGGACCAGCGGCTTTACGTGCTCTCCGAGGCACGGGGGTGAAACACCGCCAATTTTTTTTTTATTATATACCGGTAATTTTATATATTAAGTAAGCAATTTTTGTTATATAATCCTTACTGTATATCAATACAATGAGGGTAAAAAGAAATGAATTATTTCTACATTCTTGTCTGTAAAGAGCTAGAAGTTATGGAGTAATCTGTGTTAATTAAATCATATGTTTAAAGCCTTCTTTGAAGGTGGTAAAAAATAAGGGAATTTACCAAAAGGCAGTCTGCATAATCCTATTTGGCAGCAAACATTACAAGTCGGGTCGAGGGCAGGTAAGCGTACCTCTTGGGGACATCGTTATCATTCTATCACCGCGTCCTAAGTTAAAAGAATAATATAATTATTTAATAATTGTACAATAAAAATATATTATAAATAAAAATAAAAAACCCGACTGCATAAAAGCTAACTGAAAAGATGAAAACAAGTTGACGAAGGAATATGGTATTATACAGTCGGAGATATATCTTTCATCATTGCCACGACATGTATTAAATATAACTAATCATTTTTAGAGTAAAGTACAAATCACAAACAAAAGGTTTAGTTAAAAAATATTATTTCAAAGAATATTTTTTAATCTTACAATTTTATTATAGCTATAAATCACACCACCGTTTCAATTTTTATTACATCTAAGTTATCAAATATGTACTACCTACTCAATATCAGATTTTATTTGCCTTCTAACTCTGAGCAGTTTGCACTGTCGACGATTTATGCTCATATAAACGATTTTTAAAGTTAAAAAGGAAAAGATTAATTACCAAAAATGCTTATAAAATATAAATACCCAAATTGTTTGCTTGTAAGAAGGTTTTAAGTAAAAATTTAAAATATTGAATAAAAAATACGCTACAGTTTCTAAATTGTGTGTTTAAAGAAGGCTCATTCCGAGGGAAATCATTTAAAGTCCTCAGATATTTTTTCATGCCGATTGTACCTTTTGAGTTTCACGTTTTTGGCTTTGAAATAAATGGCAGGGTTAGGGTTAATGATTGTCCTTGTTTCGAATTGAATTCTGCTTTTTATTCAATATTTTAATCAACTTTGCTTATTTTCTTGAAGAGTTGCTTGGAAATGTTTTCAAACTGGAGATGGTATCCATTAAATTGAATAAATAATGTTACAAAATTTTAAATGTAAATTAATTAAAAGTCTCTTTCATGTGCACTTCACTACATATGTAGTATAAAACAAAGTCGCTTCCCGCTGTCTGTCTGTCCCTATGTATGCTTATATCTTTAAAACTACGCAACGGATTTTAATGCGTTTTTTTTAATAGATAGAGTGATTCAAGAGGAAGTACAAGTTAAGAAAATGGAAGGAGGAATATTTGTTGGTGTCGGAAAAAAATAAGCCGTATGGGAGCTTTTAACGAAAACGCTGCCTAAACCCTTTGAGGTATAACAAAATAATGTATAGTGGAATTGTGTATCTTATGTATGTCTACAGAAAAGTCCACGATGGCATATGTCTATCTTTTTAGGATAACATACTATATCCATTTTAATTTAAAACGTACCTAGGGACGAACCCAAGCGAAGCGAGTTTGAATCGCTAGTCCATATATAGTGTGAGACATATTTAGTAAATTTGAGCGAAGGTAGCCGTAGTATAAATACCATATCGATCCGCAGCTACTAACTAGTAGTGGTTACATATTATATGAATCTCGACAATGTTGTCCTGGGTTAGTAATTAAACCGTACGAAAAGCTCGCTTGGGAAACCAAGTGAAGCGAGTTCAATTGCGGGTCTCGCATCTCTGATATTTTCATGTGGGGATCGTTTAGAACATGATTACCACTTGCCTTACGGTGAAGGAAAACATTGTGAGAAAACCTGCATGTCTGAGAGAACCTAGCAAGTTTTCGAAATTTCACTTGACTAGCGTGGTGGACTATGGCCTGATTCCCCTCGTATTGAACGGAGGCCTGTGCCCAACCATGGGACGTTAAAAAGGCTGAATACAATGCCCTCCGGACGAATTTTCGCCACGGCCAGTCTCCTTGAAACTTACAACGTTACATGTATGAAATAATCTTTATATATATAATTATTCTGTGAGTGTGTATGTCACTGAACTTCTCTCAAACGACTGGACCGATTTTGATGAAATTTTTTGTGTGTGTTCAAGGGGATCTGAGAATGGTTTAGATTCACAATTTGAATAATAATTTTCATCAAAATGGTCCAGAATGTTTTAGCCTATTAAAAAAAGTTTGAAATTTTCAAATTAAAGACGTGTAGACAGGACAACGTCTGTCGGGTCAGCTAGTTATTGTAAAAAGTACTGATCAATACTAAATCTGCTTAGTACTAAAACTGTTTATATTTTGGAACAAAAACGAGGGAAAATAAAGACACACTCACTCCACAGTCTGCCACTGAAAAGGAAAGCGTGTAATAGTAAAAAAAAATACAAGGTATCTACTAATGTACCCTAAATCAACAGACAGACTAACTCATTGTCTTTGTTTATTTTAGCTTCTATTGTCTCATTGGTAACTTGACTGTTGGTCCCAATGGACGTTAATTCAATGTTTACGTGCGGGATAAGTACACTCATCAGTGCTTGGAATGCAAGCTTTTATACGACCTATATAGGGCATTGTTTGACTTATATAGGGACGAACTTACGAATTATTAGACTTTAAAATATACAAAATTATTAGTTTTTTTTTCTAAAGTATCATTTGCATGTTTATAATTCGTATTTCGTAAAGGAAAATAGTTCAGTACCTACCTTATTTTTCCCTGTCTATCAACCGATTTTGTTTTTTTAGTGTTATCAATAAAAAACATTGGAAATAGTTTTTATTATAGAATTTAGTAAGATTTAATGATTGAATTTGGACCTTAATAATTGAATCTGGGCGAACACTAGTATAAATAAAAATTTTGTTCGTTTATGAGACCAGTACTGGTTGGACTTGGCTTTTCTTATAAAAGTTTTTATATTACTACACATGAGTTTTTTTAAGGGAAGAAATGGAAATAAAAACTTTTTAACAAAAAAATAAAAACCGACTTCAAACAAAAGCACTAAAAAGTGAAAAACAACTGATTGGTAGTTTTCATTAACTATACATACCTAATCAAATATTTTCGAAGTCGGTGTGCTTTGCTTTGTATGGGCTGGCACCGATTTCGAAAATATTTGATTAGGTATGTATTTAATAGGTAGGCTTTAATTACTTAGCCAAAGCACACCGACTTCGAAAATATTTGATTAGGTATGTATAGTTAATGAAAACTACCAATCAGTTGTTTTTTACTTTTTAGTGCTTTTGTTTGAAGTCGGTTTTTATTTTTTTGTTAAAAAGTTTTTATTTTTCCCTTTTTAGTGTAGATAGTACTAGAAAAGTAAGGATTCTAACGTGTTAGGCTAGTCAAATCAAACAAAATAAGCCCAAACTCAAAGTATCTACTATTAGCCGTTGAAGAGTTCCACCTATCCACCTTCTGGCCTTGCCATCAGATCAGGTCAACAACACCGAATCACTGTACTATCAACGGAAATAGAAATACTTGCAAAGTTTCAAGTCAATATGACAATTAGAAGTAGGTTAAATTCATCATTAGTTGTTTTTCCACCCTTAGGGGTGGTATTTTTTTTTGAAATTTAAATGGGACCAATCTGGAAGCATACCCTTTCAAACGACACAAAAATTGTCCAAATCGGTTAATAAATGACGGAGTTCTGAGGTAACAAACATAAAAAAAAAAAAAACATACAGTCGAATTGAGAACCTCCTCCTTTTTGAAGTCGGTTGAAAAATCACTACGCGCATTGCTCGAATTAAGCCGATACAAACATCCGTGAGGATAAAAATCTCAAATCAAGGATATCCCTTCGATCCAATGCAAAATGTAAACCAATAATTTGTATCTATCAGGAAATAATTTATTAACGACTCATTAGATTTTTAAATAATTTTGAAAAGTGTTTTACAACCGTATAAATGTTACATGCTATTCTGTTAAGCCTCGCTCTTGAAACATTGCAATACAAAGCTTAGTCAAACACGTAAATTATATATGTAAATAAATATTTGTATGTAGGTTCGTGCCGTGGAAAATACTATATGTAAATTAACGATATCTATTCATGGCAGTTTGGACGAGTGAGAAAACAAACAAGAAGGAAAGTATATATAGAACGAAGATATATATTATTATTATAGAAGGAAAGTATATATTTAGAACACAACATAGTATTTACGTTTATTGCTAGTACTCTCAAAGCGATGGGATTAGGCTACAGTCCATCTCGCTGCTCTTAAATACAAGTTGGTCCACATCACACGTACTTCGAAATTTAGGTTAGATTAGTTTCTATGAATCCTGCATCTTGTTTTGCGATGTTTTTTACACCGTATTAGCAAGCTATTATGTTAAAGTGAAAAATCAATGTACTGACTCAGTTTTAAACCCGCTTGGTTGGTTTTCTAAAAGAGCTGGTTATCAATTTTTTTCCTGCTGCAAATTTCAAATAAAAACTCTTCAAAATAATTTATACATAAATACAATAAAACAGTAACTTATCGAAATCTGTACATGAAATACTTTTTAAATACAATAACTGTAACGTAGGTATTGTGTACAGAATATAGACCCCAAAACAATAGTTATTAAAATTTTTGTCTGTTTGTCCGCAAAAAGTGTCTTTTCACATAAGAAGTACTGGACCGACTTAAACCAAACTTTGTGTAGTGATAACTTATTACTCGAGTCAATATTTATGATAACTTTTACTACAGGAAAATCTTTCTTTCCCAAGGATAAACATGTGGTTCAATCGAATCGTCCTCAGAAAGCTAACGCTGGCTAAACCTTAAAGGATATGTCAAAAAAATTTACTATAAAATTGTAGGTCTTGATAAGGCCTACAGATAAATCTGCAATAGCATAAGTCTTTCTTCTGAGGTACACTCGCTTGTTGCGATTATTATTGATACCTTTTTAATTAATTTTGCTCAATGATATAATTTTAATTTTACATTTAAACTGTCCACGCTTGATATTGCTATTATGGATTTTATTTATTAGATTACAGATATATTGGATTGGATTTTATTATTATACTTGATGCATGCAGTCTCCATATATAAGACCTCGTTTTTTGAAGTCGGAAGTTCATCCTTATTATTAAAAATATTTATTCTTTGTTAAGTTTGTTTTAATTCATAAATAATATATACATATTAGATCCGTAAATGATTCATTATGTTTTCTAAGGTTTGCTGTTATTAATTGTTTCATTAGGTGTTCCCGCGGTATATCAAGAAAAAATGTAAATAATATCTGACTATATTATGAGGACTAGCTAAAAGAGATAGCGTGCCCAGCACTCCCACTACTGGGCACGGGCCTCCCTTCAATACGAGGGGGATCAGGCCATAGCCCACCACGCTTGCCAAGTGCGGGTTGGCGGACTTCACATGTCCTTAGAAAACTTGCTAGATTCTATCAGACATGTAGGTTTCCTCACGATGTTTTCGTTCACCGCTAAGACAAGTGGTATTATATTGGAAATGATTCGTAAAGAGATGGCTGACTAATTAAAAAAATAGAGCCAAATCCATACAAATTGTCAAATATACTAACGTAATAAGAGAAATTTAGTAGATGAAAATTATAAACATATTTAATACTAGCAACTCACTCTCGCTCCGCTCGGGTTCGTTCCTAGTTACGTTTTAACGTTTAGTATAGATTTCTCAAAGATGAGATATTTTCCCGCAGTAAAAAGTATCCTATATGTTGACCCGGATAACCAGCTACCATCATACCAAATTTCATCAAAATCCCTCTAGTGGTTTTACCGTGATGCGGTAATAGACAGACAGACAGACAAAAATTCTAAAGACTATAGATTCGGCCTCTGTATCGAAAATAATGTTTATTTCAATAAGATTTTCCAAAAAATATTTAATGTACAGATTCGGCTTAGTTAAAATTTTATTATATGTATAGATTTATTCATTTTTAAAGTCCAAAGTTGTTAGTATGCCACACATAATATATGCGTAAAAACAATTGCCGCTAACAATATCTTCGGCAAAGAACATAAAACAAAATTCCACACTCCCTTTAAAGTGGCGGGGCAAGTATTTTAATTTTGTATACCCATTCAACATTTTAATTTCGCGTTTGTAATTAAAACCTGACCGCCTACATTTTTCAACGTAATATTCGAGGCTTAGGTTACCTTTGTGAGCTTCTTTAATCCTACTGGGATATAGAATGAAAATATTTTTGTTGATTTCGTATGAAAGACCAACGTGTTCCCCACTTGTGTTGGGCTTAGAGCCTTAGAATGAGAGCTCGAGCTTATAAGGTTATTTTTGAATACGAAAAGCTAATTCTAGGTAATCCTATTCATTGAAATTTTATTTATGAAAATATAGTTTGTTAAATTTTAGTAGGGCATTGGTCACGTGTTTGATATACTGAATGTAAATTTTAATATTAAAAAGGCACAGGTGGTAAATAATAACATAATAATGTACCATATATTATATATTGTGTATTATATATAATACTATTTAATTAGCTATTTATTTATTTAATATAATTTGGACAACGACTGGACTGATTTTCATGATCTTTGTTTTGTTGGATTTGTCTTCACCCCGAAGAGTAGAATAACTATTAAAACATCGGAAAAATTCACGAAATTAAAAAAAAAGAAACTATACCATACTAAGCGTCAAAACGTACCTAGGGACGAACATGAACGAAGCGAAAGGGAGTCGCTAGTAGAAAAATAAAAATAATAAAGTTGTTTCATTTCCTATTAGCGTTTCTATATCAAAATCGATTTTAGATATTTAACTTGTCTAAGAAGTCTGGTCTACAATGGAGTATACTTAGCAAACGCTGTTCAAACACGATTTTATGACCTCTTACGTTTATTGACAGAATTTATAGCTGTCTGTTTGTCTATATTTAACGGCCTACACTAATTTATTATTGCAATTAACATAACCCAAATTTTCTGATGACGCCTTTTTAGATTATTGGTATTTCGAATTAACACAAAGATATTCAATTGTGTAGGTACATACATACTCATAGATGGAGAATAATAACTGGGCTACCAATATTTAAACTTTTTTTAAAGTCATTATTGGAAAAGCTTTTTCGATAACATTAAGGGATTCTTGTTGGTATGACGTAACTATACACTATAATTGAAAACTAGTTCAGAATTGGTGAATATATCGCGTACATACATAAAAACTACGCACATATATACCCAATTTGAGAAACCTTTTATAAAATCGCTCAAAAATGTAAGCGAGAAAATGACAAAAACTGTGGAATTCTTGATTAAAGTTTTTATCTATCTATACATATCATAAAATTCTACCTAAGTCAAATACACACACTGTACATTAAATACATTAAATATTTTTTAGAAAATCTTATTGAAATAGACATTATTATCGATACAGAGGCCGAATCTATAGTTTTTAGAATTTTTGGTCTGTCTGTTACCGCATCAAAGAAAAACTACTGGACGGATTTTGATGAAATTTGGTATAGTCATAGCTGATTATCCGGGTTAACATATAGGATACTTTTTACCGCAGAAAAATATCTCATTTCTGCGAAAAAATACAAAAACTGGTTAGAATAAAAAAACGATGATACTATACAGATTTTAGCAAGTTAACTTACTAAATATAAGAAAAACTATTAATAAAAAATTTTTAACAAAAAAATAAAAACCGACTTCAAACAAAAGCACTAAAAAGTGAAAAATAACTGATTGGTAGTTTTCATTTACTATACATACCTAATCAAATATTTTCGAAGTCGGTGTGCTTTGCTTTGTATGGGCTGGCACCGATTTCGAAAATATTTGATTAGGTATGTATTTAATAGGTAGGCTTTAATTACTTAGCCAAAGCACACCGACTTCGAAAATATTTGATTAGGTATGTATAGTAAATGAAAACTACCAATCAGTTATTTTTCACTTTTTAGTGCTTTTGCTTGAAGTCGGTTTTTATTTTTTTGTTAAAAAGTTTTTATTTTTCCCTTTTTAGTGTAGACAGTAGTAGCAAAGTAAGGATTCTAACGTGTTAAGCTTGTCAAATCAAACAAAATAAGCCCAAACTCAAAGTATCTACTATTAGCCGTTGAAGAGTTCCACCTAACCACCTTCTGGCCTTGCCATCAGATCAGGTCAACAACACTGAACCACTGTACTATCAACGGAAATAGAAATACTTGCAAAGTTTCAAGTCAATATGACAATTAGAAGTAGGTTAAATTCATCATTCGTTGTTTTTCCACCCTTAGGGGTGGTATTTTTTTTTGAAATTTAAATGGGACCAATCTGGAAGTATACCCTTTCAAACAAAACAAAAATTGTCCAAATCGGTTAATAAATGACGGAGTTCTGAGGTAACAAACATAAAAAAAAAAAAAAAAAAAAAAACATACAGTCGAATTGAGAACCTCCTCCTTTTTGAAGTCGGTTGAAAATAGCTAATCTTGAAAAGGTATATCAATAGCACTATTTTATTCATTAAAAAAATTATTTTAATTAATAATTATTTTTATATTATTTCGATATTTGTCAATAGATGTCGCCACGTGTCTTTAAAATACTAGTTTTAATTCCAAAAAATTGAATGTACTAATTCGACCTTTCTATGATTTTATTAGAATTACTACTAAATTACCCGCGGCCCCGCCCGTGTTTAAATTATCAAAAACACAATCTTATTGGCTTTATAAATTAGTTACATCTATAGATACATTAAAATTTAATGAAGCAGTATCTGTGCTTTAAATATTTTTTGGAAAATTTTATTCAAATACACTCTCCACGCTAACACAGGCCAACCTATAGTTTTAAGAATTTTTGTCTGTCTGCCTGTGACCGCATCACAGAAAAATCACTGGAGGGATTTTGAAGAAGTTTGATAGGGTGATAGCTGGTTATCCGGGTCAACATATAGGATACTTTTTACCGCGGGGAAATATCTCATTTCTGAGAAAAAATACAAAAACTGCAATCTAAGAGTATACTGATATGTAAAACCTAAGAATTTGGTTTTTGATCATCTGAACGCGGGCGGAGCCGCGGGCAATGCTAGTTATTATATAACTTTACACATAGTTATCGATTGATATACGTAATATCTGGTACGCATCCGATGTCGGAAGTCACAGGTTCGGTTTCCGTATATTGGTCTATTTAATAACCACACTACAGCATAATTCGGTCTCATCTCGCAAATCAAACATAAGCATCTCCCTTTTGGTATTGTAGGTAAAAGATAACAAAGATATTACGCGAAGGTCCCGCCATAGTTTTCTTAGATAGTTAAAATAAATTGTTATTCCCGTACTTTATAGGAGCAATGAAGTAACCTGGGTTTTTATAGAGCAATTAAGGCCCAGACAGTAACAGTTACTTTGTTTTCTAATGGAACCATTTACATTCATCTATATTTTGTTAGCTAACCTGTGTTTTCTCTTGCGATGTGGACGAAGAGGAGATATTGACGTATTATTTCTGTTTTTTTTGTCAATTTTAATATAAATTATGTCGTTTTAAATAAAACTTTATATGTTTTCGGATTTTTTCACGGATTTATTTTGATTTTTGGTTCTCGATGTATCGAATGCTTTCAGTAATCATGGTCACGGAGAAGACTAAATAAGGTTTTAGACGTCTCAAAATTTATTAAAAAATATTGTGGCAGACGGTATTCATACTCGTTAATTTAAATTTTAAACATTTTAATAATTTTAATAAGTTACATATATAATTGAGAATTAAATATTATTTAATGTGGATTGCTATTCTTACAATTTTTTTAATTTTAACAATTTTAATTTTTTTGGAAAGATAGTTTTACGTTTATATGTTTGCAAGCAGAAGTTTTGAACTCGTAGAAATAAATCTCTGCTGATTTGTCCTGCGACTTCATGCACCGTTTATTTAACTTTATTTATATTACATATTTTTTCCACTTTTAAGACTAGTACCGTAATTCTTGCTCATAATCTTTGAGAAATAAAAAATAATAATAAATATGTTGGAACATGAACACACAGCACCTAGTTCCTTGGTAAGCTACGAGGCCTGTTCTATGGATATCAGATAGTTGATACATTACAAATATTATATAACTTTAAATACATATATATATATATATATATATATATATATATATATATATATATATATATATAATAACTAGCGGCTCACCCTCGCTTTGCTCGGATTCATAGGTACGTTTTAAATAGATGTAAACAGTTATTAGCCAGCGTTAGCCATGTAAATTTATTCGTGATTTTTTCTTATTATTTAATAATTATTCTGTTATTCTTGGCAGAGACCAATCTAACAAATCAAAGATCATAGAAATCAGTCCAGCCGTTCTTAAGTTATAACAGGTGTAACTAACCCGACTTTGTTTCATATCGACGGTTAAAAGGTAATAGGGTATAAGCAACAAAAACGAAATTGTTCAGGAGAGCTGTTTAAAGTTTGAAATTGCAGAAAAATGGACATAACTTTTTTAGTTATTGTCATATCGTAAAAAAGGAATCAGTTCTAGAATCAAGAGAAATAAAGGCAATAATGGTCACTTTTATTTATATGATTCGACGTTGTTTTATGTTGATTTTTGCCGCTTATACCAATTGATCTTATTTTTCTTATGAGGTAATTCGGCGTAAGTTACATGTGCACATAAAAAAACGAAGAGTATAGACGCCTTAGCTACATTTGATATCCTCATACCAAGAGGTAATAGGGCATAAGTCACATGACAGTAGAATAACTTAAATGGGTAAAGAAGGACAAGTGACGATTCACATAATTATGCAAGAACGTAATGAAACATAAGATACAGTGCCTAGCAAAAACATTGTGAGGATGTTAGACATTAGTTACACTGTAAGTGAATTGAAGAACAAGGTAACGTGGTACTTCCACACATCAAGATTTATATACCAAGAGGAAAACGAGAACATCCAACTTACGGCATTATCTGGGCAAATGGTAACGTGGATTAAACGTCACGTCTTAAAATAATAGAATCACAACCAACATGATTCTCCTTTAAAATTCGATCCTACGACACCCCATTGAGACGTTTCTAGCCGGTGAGTCCCACATAACCGCATGTATGTACTGAAGTGGTATTAATGAATTTTATGATGCACAATGAAAACCCCTATTTATTATTCAGTATTCTTTATTTCAGTACAAGTAGACACAGTAACAAAGACGCCATATCTTACTAACCCCACATAAAAACGGAACCGGAAGACAATTGTCTATACTTACATTCTACACTTACAGTAGATGTCACACCTGCCACAGATACATTTCCAACACCCCGGCTCAAGTTCAAGTTCTATTTTTTATTGCAGTTTTCCTCATCATCTGAGCTTTCATCTCCTTTACTGCTTCTGGATGGTTCTATTTCTGGTTCTTTAGAAGTAGAAGGGGGTTCTTTGGATGTTAAAGTCTTGCTCTCTCCGTTTTCATCATAATCTATATATGAGATTCTTTCATTTTCTTCATATCTGTAGTTTGACTCATCAAATCGTACATCTCTGGACTCGATTATTTCATTTGTTTTAGGATTCCATAGTCTGTAACCTGAGCCGCAATATCCAATCATAATCATAGGCTTCGCTCTTGGTTCCAATTTGGTTAACCTTGGTAGAAGTACACACCATGCCTTCGAGCCAAAAACTCTTATTTTATCTAGCTGACTCTTTCCATACCATACTCTTGCCGGTGTATCACCTTCTAGTGCTTTTGTAGGTGATCTATTTATGACATATGCTGCACACCTCATGGCTTCACCCCATAGATACTTTGGAAGATTTGTCTCCAGCAACATAGCTCTTACTCTATCTGCTAGTGTCCGATTCATCCTCTCACATATTGAATTTTGTTGTGGAGTATAACTACAAGTAGTTTCCTGTACTATACCATTTTCTTCATAGAATAATTTTAGGTCATCATTCACAAATTCTCTGCCTCTGTCGCTTCTTATTCTCTTTACATTAATATCATTCTTTCTAAGTCTTCTTATGTATTTTATTATATAATCTTTTGCTTGATCTTTTGTTTTTAGTAAGCTAACCTCCATAAAATGTGAATAATCATCTATTATTGTAAGATAGTACTTTTCTCCATCTTTACTTATTGGTGTTATCGGGCCACCAATATCACAGTAAATCAACTCTCCAATTTTGGAATTGGGGTTGGACTGAATGAACAACGGGTTCCTTTAGCTTCCATACATATTGTGCATCGTTCTTTAGATAACGGTAATCCTAGTATCTTCATACCTTGATAATTTAAGTGTTCCATTCTCCTATGCCATAAATTATTTTCTGTCTTCTCTGTTATTAATATATTTTCTCTGATTAACTTTAAATTTAATGTATATAGTTTTCCATCTATATCACTTTTAATTTCTATTTTTCCTCGACAAATACTGACATCTGTTTTATGAAATATAACTTTTAGGCCTTTCTCGTTCAACTTTAAAACAGATATAAGATTGTGTGACAGTTTCTCCATAATAAGACAATCTTTTAGTGAAATTTTTAATCCTTGACTACATATTCCTGATAAATTACCTTTCCTTTTAGCTGATAACATATTTCCATTTGCAACTAAAACTTTAATTTCTTGTATCTCTTGTATATCAGTCATATATTTCTCATATTCTATACTAATCATATGGTTCGATGCTCCCGAATCTATTACAAATTCTATCTCATTTTGATATGTAGCTGCTGTATAAGCTTGAGAAGCAATGAATGATATAGCTTTTTCACTATCGTTTTCTTCTCCTAAATATGCTCGGGGTCTATTATTTTTTTCTTTTGTTTTAAATTCTCTGTAACATACATATTTTTGTTTACTTACTTTACTTTATGAACTTTGCTTTTCTTTTAGCTCGGCATCTAAAAACTTACTTTTTACAAAATCTATTTTAAGTTCCATGTTTGAAGTTTCTAGAGCAGTCACTATGGATGGGTATGCTCCTTGCATACTAATTAATAACGGGCATACTTTATCTTTCTCTGTCATTTTTGTGCCGTTCGACTCTATCTCTCTAATTATTTTGTCAAATTTATTAAAGTGTTCCTCAACACTATCATGCCTTTTACATTTTAAATTAATTAGGCTCCTCCTTAAATAAAGATTCGAAATTGTTGTTTTTCGTTCAAAAACATTTCTCAAGTTTTCAATCATTTCATATGCTGTTCTAGATTCTTTTACATATTCCAAATGTTTGTCTGAAAGTGCTTGTACGATGATGTTGTGAGCCTTGGCGTCCGATTTCTTTAAATCTGCATCTTTCAAATCCGTTTTCTTACGTATTGCATCCACACACCCCTTTTCATCCATGGCAATCTCTATTCGAAAGAGCCAATTAGTGAAATTTCCACTTTCTAATTGTGGTATTTGGTTCACCGCATGTGCCATTGCTTTTATTTCCTTTTTTTTATATCCTTGCTTTCGAATAAAAATGTGGACCAACTGGGTGCTTACACGTTTGTCTTAACCAAGCCTTACTTTAGGCCATCACTGCCCTACGAACTTTGTCATCTGACTGAATTTTAACACTTTTTGTAGTCTGGGCCCATAACCTAATGAATTTTATGATGCACAATGAAAACCTCTATTTATTATTCAGTATTCTTTATTTCAGTACAAGTAGACACAGCAACAAAGACGCCATATCTTACTAACCCCACATAAAAACGGAACCGGAAGACAATTGTCTATACTTACATTCTACACTTACAGTTGATGTCAACCTGCCACAGATACATTTCCAACAGGTATTCATAAATGCATTTCCCAGCATTAAAAAAGGTTAGTAAGTATATAATCTAATAATATAATAAAATAATTTGAATATATCTGGTCAGTATGTAGATACGTGAAGGTAGGCTATAAAGGCGAGTTTCTTCGAATACTATTCTTTGTAGATATATTACGAGTATGTAAATAAGCAAGCTAGGCTCCAGAGATTGGGAAGGTTGCAGACGAAAGTATTTAGGGGAGAACGTAGGTAGTAGGTACTCGTAAGCTATGATAATGTAGGTTATTAAGCTTATTGTAACTACGCTTATTGATAACATAGCTAAGGTTTAGAATACCCATGGCTTATTTGATAGGTACCTCCGCCTTAGGTCTGATTTTGGAATAGGCGACTCGCTTAATAGGTACTTGAGTACTACAAAGTCATTTATATTGGCGTAAGCACCAATTAACAAATAATCATTGTAAAGTAATACGGCGTACGCGACAACGTAGTATTAAAATAGTAAATAGTAAATGGATATACCCGACACCTTAATATAAAATTTCATATTAGTAATTACGTATAAGCGACAACTATATCGTAAACTTGTAAATGGTAGTAAGGTATAACCGACAGTTTAATATCAAATAAGATTTAGTAATTGCGTATAAGCGACAACTGTATTTTAAACTTGAAAATGGTAGTAAGGCTTAACCGACGCTTAATGTTTTTGACGAAAAAGGTAAAGAGGCATTAGTTCCAACTTTCAAAACCGGTGCTAATTGTAAAGAGTCTTAAGCGCCCGGAATCTTTATGCCAGTAAGAAGTAAAAATACCTTACCGACTTTAAACCAAAATTGATACCATTTTTACAGGGGTACAAGTGCCTTTAGGGTAAATAAGGCCTAAAACTCGGTCGGTTAGACCAAAATGACACTTCGAAAACGCAGTTTTTTGCTTGGGCATAAGTGACGAAAAAGCCATCGTAGAGACATGGGAGTAAGCGCATTCGAAAGAGCTAAAAATTTTAAGTAGGATGGCATTCATAACTCATTTTCGACCAAAATGTCGCTTATTACCTATTACCTTTTAACCGTCGATATACATATATAGGATATACCCATAACTGGAGTAGAAACATTCGTCGCTTATCACACAAATGAATGACTCGAACCCGCGACCGCTGGCACAGCAAATAAGGTCACTGCAAACTGAATCATTTAGAGGAATAGTCTATAAAATACGGTTGTGAAAAACAGAAAAAGTTTTTACATATTATTATGTTAACAAAGATCTTTTTATAAGACTCTGATTTCTTTGATGGTTCTTGATGTACCTTACTGTAAGATTTCAAGCAAAATAAACTATTTCAAAGATACGTTTGCAAGCGCGAGTTTTATTCCCCCATACGTTTTACTGCACGCTAAATACACACTATCCTTTATCGCTTGCAGTTGCTTAAAGAATATTTTACACTTCCCGTGTTTGTTTTTTTTTTAGAATAATAATTAAAAAAGAATAAAAACATTTTTTGGCTGTACAAGTTTGTTGACTTTAAAGTTTACATTTATGCTTTAAATTTTTTTTATATTCACGATATCTTACCTTTGCTTTTTAATAAGCTTTTATACTTACTCCTTTTTTTAAAGTCAATTGAGAATATTTCATCCTATTATATTAACAAAAAATATATAGCACACTATTTTACACCATTTAAAGAATCTATAAGTAGAAGTTACTAATACCACGCTTCAATAGATATTTGCTTAACGTAAAACAATTTTATAAGAAAAAATAAGAACGAGTTCAATAGCCCTAAACAAACTTTATTGAAATTGAAGACTTTCCAATGTCTAATCAAGATACAATTAACTCTAAAAAAACCTATATCGACTTTAAAATGACATCTAAGAGATCTCGAGATCTTTCAGCTTTGTACACAAGGTTTATAAAACAGAAAACAGTTGTTTTCTGTTTTATAAAAAAAACTCTTTTTGTTTCGGGGGTTAATAAAATATTTTTTCCACCTTTGAGGGTGGAATTTTGTTTACATTTAAATGAGATCATCCTTGAGGTAGGTATAACCTGGAGAATTTATTTTACCATGGTGGGGGGCTTATTAGCGCCCGGCAATCCAGCCGGCTGTAAATCCAACAGACACCATTTTGGAGGGTGGTGTACCATGCGAGTTGTTTCTGGTAGTTCTCTTAGAGCAGAGTGGACCGTGGGAGGTTGGTGGCTGTGGATGGCATCGGCAGGCCTGTCATAGTAGACTGCGTCAGTGTCTTCGACACCCCATGAATATACCCAAAATAAAACTACAATTAAAAAGAGCCAACTGGCTCCTTCTTTTAACAGGCGATCAAAAACAATATCCATTTATAGTTTACATTGTCTTTGCCTCTATTGGCCTTTAGTATTGTACCAAACCACCTTTGTGTAGGACACAAAAGGTTAGAATAAACCAATCAAACTATGCTACCGTTTGTTTATGTACAGCACAAGTGACCTGATGCAAAACCCTGAATTGAAATGACAGCGAGATTACTTTAATCCATTTTGCTCTACAATGCTGGTATAAAAAAGGTAGTTTAAATATCTAATTTTATTCATATTTAAATGCTAGTTACTAAAAGTACTTGTTTTTTTATTATTACTAATATTCGTGGTCATAAATTCGACCATACTCGTAATCATGAAAACAACATAAATGATATACAAAAATATTTGTTTATTTTATATACATATATTTATTTATGTACCACAAAACATACATCTAAAACAGAAAACGGAAATCTATCTTTTTAAAAAAAAGTTACCAATTCTTTTTTATTCATAACAATCAAGCCTAGCTATTAAACAAAAAAAGAAGATCAGTTAACAAATAGAGGAGAAAAGGTACTAAACTGTTTTGTATTTGCTTATTTGTATTATATAGACTAGCAAATCACCCTCGCTCCACTGGGATTCGTCCCTATAAACATTTTAACGGTTAGTATAGATTTCTCAGATGAGATATTTTCCCGCAGTAAAAAGTATTATATAAGTTGACCCGGATAACCAGCTACCATTATACAAAATTTCATCAAGATCTGTACAGTGGCTTTGTTGTGATGCGTTCCCAGACAGACAGACAAACAGACAAACAGACACAAAAATTCTAAGAACTTTAAATTCGGCCTCTGTATAGATAATAAGGATTATTTCAAGAAGATTTTGCAAAAAAATATTTAACGTATATACAGATTCGATTGAGCAAGAATTTTATTATATGTATAAATTTTATTTGCGTAGATTTACTTACGAATAATTAATTACTTTTAAACTAAAAAAAGTACCGGTTTCAAAATCACCGTAAAAGTTTTTTTCCCAGTTCTATCTATCTGTGTATTATTTAATCTAATTTAGTTTAGCCGTTTTAGCGTGAAACCAGTACACATATATATATATATATATACTACCAAAAATACCCACATAATTTAAGCAAATAAAACCTCTAAAGTTACTTTATAAAAATTAAATTTGTGCCTAGTCTCTTCTATATTATACCCACATAACAAGAAATTATAATTTTAAAATATTTTATTAAAAGAAAATGTAGATTTTTCAATTCAATCCAGTTCTTTTGCAAGCTCCTAGAAAATGTACATTTTTATCTGAATAATTAATATAAAGTTTCTAAACAGGTTTTCGAAAGTGTTGAGAAAATATATAGTAATAAAATATTATTCTGAAATGTGTTGTGGGCCTGATTTTCCAGCAAAATAGATAAGTTCTATAAATAAGGTTTCTTTTATTAATTCATTATCCATACTATAAATATTAATGTTATAAATGTAAAAGTTTGTGAGGATGTCTTGATGTATGGATGTTTGTTACTGTTTCACGTAAAAACGGCTGAACGGATCTGGATGAAATTTGGCACAGAGATAGATTATATATAGTCTTTAATAACATATAGGTTACTTTTTATCTCGAAAAAATATACGGTTCTCGTGATATAGATTTCTTTTTTTCATTAGAGACAAACGCGGAGCGAAACGAGGGTGAGTTGCTTGTTCTTCAATATAGACCAATTATGAAGATTGAAATACAAATATACTTACTTTAAAAAAGAAATATTCAAACAATCATCATTTTTGTAAATCAGTTAAGCGTGTGTAACATCTATTTTATCCCTACACAACAATTTGGCTTCTGTAGCAAATGCCTTTTTATTACCCTTCTAAATAGGTTGTAACTCTTATAGAATCGTAAGACTAAGTAAAGTCAAAGTCACTGAGAGATTCATCGATGTATATATTGCATTGAACGGTGCTATATGTATATACTATTATTCTTAATCGATTTAAAATGAAGGACGTCTGTTTTGGGGTGTATTTTGTTTTGTTACGTGTAACCTCTCAATAATATTATTCACAGTCTGTTTTAACGCTCCACTGCTGGTCACGAGCCTGCCCTAACGCGAGGGGGAGTGGAGATCAGACCATAGTTCACCAAGCTGCTAAGGTATGGGCTAGCGGGCCTCACAGGTTTTGAGAATAATTTTCCTCACGATGTTTCTCTTTATCATAAATCGGTAATCGGTTAACGGTCATGAGGAACCTCCCCCGTCTTAATAGGGCGTCGCAGGATCGCTTAAGTACACAGCCAAGACGCCCTAACGGTAGACTATAACAACCATGTAGTTGCTCCCGCAGTCCACTCTGCTATCAGAGAAGTACCATGAGCATTGACCGATCCGCATGTTACACCGCCCACCGAAGTAGGCCACCTCTCAGTTTCTCTCTTGACTTTCCGTTCATCTAGATTGCCAGACACTAAGCAGCCCAAGTTTATATAGGTGTAGTGTATCAACTATCTGGTATCCATAACACAAGCCTCGTAGCTTACCATGGAACTAGATGGTGATGTATGTTAATATCCCAACATATTTATTTATTTCATTTTATAGATATTCTTTTTAAAAAGTGCTTAATCCGACTCGTGTATGTTTGTGTTTCAATTTTGTATTTTTTGTCTACTCGTGACTTGGTACCACACACACGGACAGTGGTTAATTAAAACCATTTATTCTACAAATTTGTCTACAAAGTACTAAAATATAGGTTAGATTTTGCAAGTTTGGTAATTGAAAGAGAACAGTAACCTTTATTGAAGTTGCTTAATTATTATTGTGTTAGGGCTGACACAGCAGTAGTTTTACTTGTTCATACTCCTACAATACCGTTTAGGTTCGATTTCCTTACAAAACAATCGTTCTAAGGTCAATTTTTATTATTCTATTATAAATACGAAAGTTTATTTGCTGTGTCTTTTTCACGTTGACATTGCTTGACAGATTTGAATAAAATTTAGTATATAAATGGACTGTAACCTGGTATAACACATATGCTACTGTTAGGCAAATAGGGACGCACCAGAGCGAAACGAAGGTAAGGCTAATCTATATATAAAATAATTAGTGTTTGTATATAAATCTGTGTGTGCGAGCAAATAGCTCGTTGTAAAGATAAGTTCCAACACCAATCATATAATCTCAATGAAACCGTCGCATCGCTCAGATGCATTCCTGGTTTCCCAAAGATAGCGTATGTGTTACTCCTACTTATAATCTATATATGTATTGAACTTCAACTAAATCAGTCTATCAATTGCAGCGTGAAAGATTTACAAATACACACACACATTAGAATGTGTTTGCACTTTCGCAATTGCAATAGAATTCAAATTGATATATCAAACCTATAAATTATCTCTCAGCAAAACATCATGCTTTTATTGGTTTCTACGTGAAAGGAGGACTGACCAACAAGCTAATAAATGGCATTATAATAATAATAGAAATTGCCTTAATGGCAATACACTGTAAGGGTAGTAGGTTCAAATCTTGATGCTTATTTATTTATTTATTTATTTATTGAATTACCAACAAAAGTTACAATGGTTAACATATACCTATAATCTAGGCACTACACTTAACATGTTAACTGCACTTTTAGTTATAGGTAAATACAGCATGATAATTATTATTAATTACGGGTTTTTAAGTGATCATGTGGATTAAACTATAAACTTAAATTATTGAAAAGAAAAAAAAACAAATATAATTATAAATTTCCAAATAACATATCACATACAATATAAATAAAGATATTTTAAACAATTAATAATTTGATAACACGTTGTAGATAAGAAGAGCTAACCTTTATGCACATTTAGATTGCGTAAAAGAATGACACCAGATTATCCGCGACCTTGCAGTTGATGTCGAAAGTAAAACGGCACTTTTACTACGAGTACAAACAGTCCGTTGTCAACTATTATAGCGTTTCATAAGAATAGCAGGTTTTATTTTATAAAATAACTGGCTTTTCTTCTAACTTCTTTACATTCCACATTTATAGAAATTGTATTTTTGTAGTAACTTTACTCGTTTTTGAAGTGAAACTTCTTTAGAATCGTTGTGATTTGAAACTCGATGCAACGGAAATGCGAGAGTAAAAAGAGACAAACATATAAATATATAGGATTAAGCCGGCGATAGAATGAGATAGAATACATTGCGATGATGCCATGGTAGCCGTTGTCATGGTAACCGTTGTTATTTGATAGAATACATTACACAGGAAGTGAAAAATAATAAAATTCATTACTGATTATTATGTAATGTTTATATTTATGTCAAATAAAATGTAAAATAACTTTTAAACTTGGTAAAAATAATATAAAAAAATCCTTATGATTATCCTACTCCTGATACTCTATATTCATATCATTTTCTGAAGTTTCACTTCTACGATGTGTGAATTGCACATTTATCTTTTTTTTTACTAAGAATCCTCCGAGATCAAATCTATGAAGAAATAGAAAAAAATTGCTTTAAAGTTACTATATAAATAATATAAAATATATGATATATATCATATATTTAAGGTAAGATCTAGCTTTCATCAGCAATATTTAAAACTAGATTAGTTTCGCAATGACTATATATCTCACCCTTAGATGAAAACTCTACCTTTGAAAAGCGCCACCCATATATTCATTATTATCTCCAATTTTAAATTAGTTATACATTTAGAAAAACACTCATCATTAGAAAAACAATGAATTAGAAATTATAATGAAACATACTAACTCCGAGTACTACTCCTTTTTTTTTTAACGTTGGGAAATGCATTTACGCACGAGGTGTGGGACTCACCGGCAAAGCCAGTACTACCCACTAAAACCCAACAAAGCCTTCCCCCGTCTTAATGGGGCGTCGCAGGATCGCTTACGCATTCAACTACGACGCCCCGACGGCAGGTCTGCCGAAGCAGACCACAACGACCACGGTGTTGCTCCAAGGTCCACTCTGCTATCAGAGAAGTACCAGGAGCAACCCGCATGGTACACCGCCCTCCGAAGAGGGCCGCCTCCCACCGCCCACCGAAGTGGGCCACCTCCCTGTGCGTTTCTTGGCTTCGCGCCCAGTTGGGTTGCCGGGCACTACTGAGCCCCCCCACCACGACAAGGTGAACGCACGTTGGGGGGGCGAGTACTACTCCTAGTATTACCATATCCTTATCGAAACTGTCACCGCTGTTGAAATTAATGTGAAGTACTGTGTACTGAAGTAATAAGGATTTCTGGGTTCATAATAAAAAAAAAAGATATAAAAGCAGGCAAATAGGACTGACACTCCGATTAACTTTCATCTTAGCCTTTTCCCCTGTTTTGATCTGCCATCGAGTTTAAAATTTAACGCAAAACACTGTGGGTCACTTCAAGACGAGTTATTTTCTAGATGATTGAAGGAAACCATCGCCAGGAAATATGTCTGTCTGAGAGAACCTAGCCAGTTTTCGAAAGACATGTGCAGCCCACCAACCCGTACTTGGCCAGCGTGATGGACTATGGTCTGATCAACCTCGTATTAAAGGGAGGTCTGTGCCCAGCAGTGGGATGTACATATAATAGAGATAAAGCTAAAAAAATAATAAATAACATTATTTACACAGTTTTGCTATTAAGTATCATATATAATCTCTAGCTATATATTCCTAGACACGGAATAATCGCTAACTCATATACCTACATATATTGCACATTGCTGCTTCAGTAAGTATTTAAACAACATTAACTTCACTATTTTATGACATCTTTTGTTTAATGAACAAATCGTCACAATCATTAAAATCTCACAACCAAGAAAATAAACCCTGAAAATAGGAGTCAACTACTAAGTATTTGTAGTTTCAAGAAACCTAGAGTTAAACACTATACATGTTATTTTGGTTACGCAAAGTACCGTGTCGAAATGGAAACACAATGACTCTAATATACAAAAAACCTTGAATTATGTCTTGAGATCTATCTTGACATTTTATTTGTGTGCCTTTTTTCTTCCGAAATTGTAGTAAGTATATTTTTAAAGAACTCTTACATAACAAAACTATTGTAGACTAGTAAGTAGTGACTCACCCTCGCTCCGGTTGGGTTAGTCTCTAGTTACGTTATAACGTTTAGTATAGATTTCTTAGAGATGAGATATCCTCCCGCAGTAAAAAGTATCCTATATATTGACCCGGATAACCAGCTTTTATTATACCAAATTTCATCAAAATCTGTCCAATCTATAGATATATAAATCTTATAGACTTCTAGGCACTAAAATGTAAAAAATAACTAAACGGCTGTTTTCATTTAAAAGAGATACCTAATCAGATATTTTCTAAGTCGGTTTCAGCCGATGTATCTTAAAATATGATCTGATGATCTTATAATCATGATATCTTAAAATATTGTCGGCTGGCACCGACTTCGAAAATATCTGAAAGTTTTTTAATAACATATTCGATAGGTAATTTATTTAAGAAAAATATTTATTATTAATTTTTTTTAAAAACGCTCGACCGATTTCGATAATTTTATATGGGACCACCAGGGAAGTATACCTTTTAAACAATAAAAAGTCCAAATCAGTTCAGGCATCTTCGAGTAATCAGTGAACATACATAAAAAAAAAAGATTCCGACGAATTGAGAACCTCCTCCTTTTTGGAAGTCGGTTAATAAATAATACGACAGCTTTGTAATAAGTCAAATAATATGTAAAATATTCTCTTGTATATTACGAAAATATAATATTTGTAAGTAAATACCGCTATAGTTTCATAATGGAGACCTTAAATATAAACTGGTTTCAAGAGTGATATATGCGATGCGTTATTACTGCGAGTACTATACTAATAGGAAACACAAAGCAAACGTTTTAGAAGTGCTTTCAGATATGAATATTCTATAAGTTTGACAGCGGTCGCGGGTTTGAGTCCCGGGGGCATTCATTTATGTAATGAGCATGAATATTTTGAACTCCAGTCATGGGTGTTTATATTTATAATATGTATGTATTTAATTTTATATATGTGTAGTGTAACAACTGTCTGGTATCAATAACACAAGCTTCGTAGCTTAGCATGGAACTAGAGGGTGCTGTGTGTATCTTCGAACCTTGAATCTATGACCTATAGATCATTTTAAACCATGTCGCCACTATACCAAAATATCAGCCAGCTGTAAAATTGATCATTATTCATATTTTAACTTATGCCACTTCTATTTTATATTTGAACGGACCGTGAAGCAATAAGCCATCGCAACGCCACGCGTCACTGACTCTGTTGATTTTTTCTTGTTATTGCTAATTTTTCGCAAACTACTATTGTCGTTTGTAGTATATGTAATTGATGAATGCTATACAAAATACATTTAATTAAATTGTTACGATAGCTTTGTTTCTATTTGGTATTTATATTATACAAGAAATTTTTAGTGGTTATGTTACTTGAAAGCCCACAGCTATTTATAATTATTTTTTTAGCTAATAAGCCTATATGACAATTAAAAGTAAGTTAAATTTTTATTTGCTATTTTTCCTCTCTTAAGGGTGGTTTTATTTTCTTCAAATTTAAATAGGACCGTACTAGAAGTATCCCTACACTTTCAAACAAAAATATTTTTTTCCCGCGGTAAATTCAAAACTTCAAATACTCAGGTAAACCTAAGAAAGTAGGTACTAGGTATATTTTTGAAAAAATAATTGCACCTTTTCCTAAAGGCCTTAAGTGGTAATACACATATAGTATACATATATCGTTGAAGTACGAGTTGAATATAGTCCAGTCGGATCCATCCATTAAATATTTTTTGGAAAAGTCTTATTAAAATAGTCATTGTTATCGATACAGAGGCCGAATCTATAGTTTTTAAAATTTTGGTCTGTCTATCTGTCTGGGAACGCATTACGGGAAAAACGTAGGGACGACGCTACGAGGGTGAGTCGCTCGCTAGTGGTGTAATAAAATGGACTTACAACTGCATTTTTCATAGTAGCATAACTGGGAGATTAAGGTATATAATTATTTAAAGTACTGGACCAAATATAATAAAACTTGTTGAAAGAAATAATTTATAAAAAAAAGAAATAATAAACCAAATATAATAAAACGTTATTATCTGATCACTGTTCATAATAATAAAAATCTAATAATTTTTGATGGTGCTCAGATAACTATAATACCTGTATATAGGCTGTTTGCAGATCTAATGATATTTCTGCAGGAAAGAGCTATTCGGGCAATTTACGGTTTAGGTCCTAGAGTGTCATTAAGAGATAAGTTTAAAGAAATGTAAATATTGACTGTTTCTGCTCAGTACGTGTATGAAAATGTGATGTATGTCCGTAAAAATATACATGAATTTCCCAAGAAGTGTGACATGAATAACATTAATACTAGGTAGGAGCAAACACAAACTTGTAATGCCTGTGACTTTTCTGCACAGATTAAGTAATTTTTTATGGACAATGTATACGCCTTTATAACAGGATGCCAGAAAACGTTAAAAAAACTTCTATCGCTAAATTAATAAAAAAAAATGTTAAAGAACATTTGTGTGCACGGGAGAGACTGATTCACGATAGACGGTATTTAAAAAAAACACAATTTTTAAAGTTTTTGTATCTTTTTGTTCCGGATAATCTCCGAAACGGCTGGGCCGATTTTGACGGGACTTTCACTGGCAGGTAGTTCATGTTATAAGGAGTAACTTGGCTACTTTTATTTCAGTAAAAGAATTAGGGTTCCGCTCAAAAAATTCAAAATGTGGAACAAAAAAATGGACGAACCCGAGCGAAACGAGGGTGAAACGAGGGAGGTGAGTCCCTAGTAAAATAATAAATAAATATGTTGGGACATTAACATACAGCACCATCTAGTTCTATGGTATAAGCTACGAGGCTTATGTTATGGATAGTATATATACATACTATAAATGTAAACACTCATGACTCGAGTACAAACATTCGTACTCATCACACAAATGAATGCCAGCGGGACTCGAACCCACGACCGCTGGCACAGAAGGTAGTGTCACTACAAACTGAGCCAAATGTATCGTCAAATGAAAGTAATAGACAGCAGTGTATATAGGTATCTTCAATGAAAGACCCGGCAAGGACTGAAAAGAAAATAATTTCGACATTGTTATATTATTAGAAAATCAACACTACATTACAAAACTCTAAAGTAAAAATATAATTCTTAATAGCACTAAACGTAATAAAAACCTAATGGAGGCGCAATTATGAAAGAAATGTTTCAGATTGTTGCGTAAAATTTCTTCTTTAACCTCTTCCCTTGGTTCTTGTGAACTTGGACCTTGACACATAATTATACGTATTACATGTTCGATATGTATGTATGTATCGATAAATTTGAAATACAAGCTTTTCGATACTTTATCAATATATATTTAAAAAGTTTCATCATACGGCATCGAACTTCCGATCTGCAACGATGGTGTTCAATTATTCCTGCGCCCGCGACGGTCGGTTTTAATCTATATTTAAATATATTTTGTCAAAATAAATATATTTTCCAGTTATATTCTCGGGGCTAGAAACCCCACTTTAAGTTTCATCAAGCCAGTGGACGATATCGCACAGTCGTAATATCGCGCGAAATGTGGTGGCTCGTGTTATTCTGTGTTGTTCATGTATTAGGGGAAAATGGTACTAGGGAAGGTAATTTAATTTTTCTTATACATATTTTGTATGCTACCAAAATAGCTTAAACTTAAAATATTTAATTAATGTAAATTAACCAATTTCAAAATAAGGAAGTTTGATTTTGGTCGTTTTCTTTTTGTTTGTTTTTTTTTTTAATTTTAATAGATGTTATGCAATTTGAATCTTTTTACCCAACTGCAAGGAAAGGGTTATGTTTTTCGCGTCTATCTTTGTATGTTTGTTTGTAATATTCTTTATTCCCTCATATCTTCCAAACCACTCGATGGATTTCTTTAATTAAGGTTTCGTTAGATTTGTCTCATTAGTCCAAGTGTTTTTAAATAGGTGACATAAAAAAAATACGGGCCTGCTAGATTCCATAATGTGAAAAAGAATAAAATAAAAATCGACGAACCATATCAAATAGGGTATCGTTGAATAGGTATTTAAAAATCATTTTTAGGTTACTTTCATCATTTTTCATTTTAAATAACAGTTTAGGATATATAATGATTTAAAGTTGGTTAACAATCATTCAATTTCATTCATTTCATTCAATAAAAATAAAAAACTCGACTGCATAAAAGCTAACTAAAAAAGATGAAAACAAGTTCACGATGGAATATAGTATTATGCAGTCTAGTACTAAAATAAATTAATATATTTATTTTATTATATTTGTTTTTATTACCCACTTCCAAAAACGAAGAGGTTCTCAATTCGTCGGAATCTTTTTTTTTATGTATGTTCACCGATTACTCGAAGACGCCTGAACCGATTTGAAAAGTTTTTGTTTTGTTTGAAAAGGTATATTTCCCAGGTGGTCTTGTATAAATTTTATCGAAATTGGTTGAGTAGTTTTATAAAAAATCAACAATAAATATATTTAAAAAAATTGTTTAATCGTATATGTTATTAAAAAACTTTCTTCTTACAAATTACCTGCTTATTACGTCTACACTAAAAAAATAAAAATAAAAACTTAAAAAAATAAAATAAAAACCGACTTTCAGGCACTAAAATGTAAAAATAACTAAACGGGGGTTTTCATTTAGAATAGATACCTAATTAGATATTTTCGAAGTCGGTGGTAGCTGACAATATTTTAAGATATGAATATCTAATAGGTAAACATGTATTTTACGTATCAAAATATATTAGATTTCCTATGCGTCGGCTGGCACCGACTTCGAAAATATCTGATTAGGTATCTATTCTAAATGAAAACCCCCGTTTAGTTATTTTTTACATTTTAGTGCCTGGAAGTCGGTTTTTATTTATTTTTTTAAAAGTTTTTATATCAAGTACGATCCGATGCATTTTTAAATTAAAGAAAAGGCCAATTCAAAGTGTCAACTTTTAAATAAAAAAACAAAAACAAATTATTTTAATAATTTTGGATTATCGTTTTGTCATGACTTAATGTAGACGTTACCATGTCTTTTTATGTATTTGTTATTATGTACTACTATTATAAATGCAAGTGTGTATGTTTGTTACTGCTTCACAACGGCTGGACGGATATGAATGAAATTTAACTACACGGATAGACCATGACCTGGAGTAACACATAAACTACTGTTAGGTACTTAGCACACTTTCAATTATTTTTATTCTAATATAATTTTTATTTTATTAAATTATTTTTATTTTAATAAATGTATTATTTACTCTCTATTTTATGTGTATTTTTTTTGTAATTTTACTTTAATCATATATCTTTAAAGACAAATAAAAGTCAGGCGTTAGAAGCTAGTACTTGAAAAAACACCTGCAAGTTACCTCATGTAAATATTTAAGCTAATATATAAGTTTTATCGTCATAGTGGTACGAAAACTAGTAAGGAACTTACAAAGTTGTCATAAAAGTGTAAGAAATTATATAAAGCTCTAGTTAAGACTCATTAGCGACATGCCTTTGTTTTGTTCGAATTATGTCTGTTTTTGTTAAAATTTCTTGGCAAAAAACCCATTTATACCAATACCCATTTAACCCAACTCTTATACTTGACCCGAACCGAACATGACCTGGGACTAAAACCCTGGACCTCCTATGTGACTATATCCAATAAACGTAGACGATAGAGTAAGTAATACGTAATTACATAATACCTGGTCCTGTTTTATCGTATTCATAGTTCTCCCAAAGGTCAATATTGGACTTTAATCATTATTGAAAATTTAAGAAAAACATATAATAATAGAATTTACCTATCTACTCGTATATAAAAAAAAACTAACTGTGTCAATTTATTGATAACATAAATGCTCATTAATAAAAACTAAAACAAAAAAAAAGAAAATCGGTTGACAAACAGAGAAGAAAATTTACTGTTTTGACTTTGCCTATTTGTATAGATCAGGTTTATCCATTTAATACGCAATATTCTAATTTGGAATTGAGCATTTGTTTCTGAAACTATATCGTATATTCTCTTATCAAAAATCGAATCAACTGTAATTTCAATATTAATAAAAAATCTATCTTTAGGATCAATATATCTGCACACTTTATTAACAAACGATCAAATCTATCCCACAGGTACCGTACATTTTTCCAGTATTAAATTATGTGTTATTCTGATGTATAAGTTCGCTTCTAGAAACATAAAAACAAGTCTATCCCACGGGAACCGTACATTTTTCCGGAATAATAAGTAGCCTATATATTCCGATGTATGAGCTATATTATTGTAAAGTTTCATTAAAATCCATTCAGCAGTTTTTGCGTGAAAGAGTAACAATCATCCATACATCTATACATCTAGACATCCATACATCCTCACAAAAAATCATATTTATAATATTAGTCTGGATTCATATACCAAATCACTACATAGTATAAAACAAATTCGCTTTCTCTGTCCCTATATACCTATCTATGTATGCTTAAATCTTTAGAACTACGCATCGGATTTTGATGCGGGTTTTTTAATAGATAGAGTGGTTCAAGAGGAAGGTTTTAATTTGTAAAGTTTTTGTATAAATTGGCTAAAATATAACGATATTTGTTGGAGGTGTCAGAAAAAATAAGACGTCTGGGAGCTTTCAACGAAAACGCTGCCTAAACCCTTTGAGATATAACAAAATAATGTATGGTGGAATTGTGTATCTTATATAGGTCTACAGATAACATACCATATCCATCTTAATTTAAAACGTACCTAGGGACGAACCCGAGCGTAGCGAGGGTGAGTCGCTAGTTTCCCATAAAAGATTTTCGATTCTAAGAGTGAAATAAAGAATTGTTAAATCAAAAGAAGATACGTTAATTATTTTATAAGTAATTCAACAAAGTTCTATCTAAAAAAAACTCTTTGGCTTTATGTTTCGGAGGAATGCGACCACAAACACCATGACATGAGATATTTATATATCTATATAGATATAATAAAATTGTAACTAAGCCGAATCTGTACGTTAAATATTTAAAAAAAATCGATAGAGACCGAATCTATAGTTTTTAGAATTTTTGTCTGTCTGTCTGTCTGTTACCGCATCACAAAAACACCACTGGAGGGATTTTGATGAAATTTGGTATGATGATAGATGGTTATCCGGGTCAACATATAGGATACTTTTTACCGCGGGAAAATATCTCATTTCTGAGGAAAATACAAAAACTGCAATGTAAGAGTATACTAATATGTAAAACCTAAGAATTTGGTTTTTGGTCATCTGAACAACTATTTAAGGATAATTATATTCAAATTCAAAAATATATATATCAAGCCCTAAAACATTGAGTAAATCAAAATACATAACTACAGTAAAAGTATTTTCCGGGTATAGTAATTTCGAAACTTGAGCCAGTAGTCTAGAATGTCACTTACTAATCGATGTCGTAACTAACGCGTTCTAAGTTATATATAGACGAGATTATCTTTACTCGTATTTATAGTGTATACATATAATAAAACTGTAACTGATCGCTGTCTGTTCATGGAAGATATTTGAGAAATTTATGATTGATTTTTATGATTTTCTATTTGTCTATTTGTCTGTTTGTGTGCGATAATATCAGAAACGGCTTAACCGATTTCGGTACGGCTTTCAATAATATATTATGGTAGGCTTCACTTAACATTTAGTATTTGTTTTATTTCAATCGGTTCATAAGAATAAAAAAAGTTGATAAATATACCTTATGAGATATATCAAAATAATGTACTACGGAATTGTTAACTTCAAAAGGTCTACAGAAAAGTCCGCGACCATAATCATCTTTATTTTAAAAATAATATTAAAAAATAATAGGTTTTTACGAAGCTATTATATACGTTAAATACGTTGTGCATTTAATGAGATCAAAATTGCACTTTACAGCACGTTATTAAAATTAATATCTTAGAAGATATCACTGATTTAAAATTATTAATCGCTCGCATCGCAACGGCTAAACCTTAGAGATATATTAAAACAATGTAATACAATGTACCTATAGTTTGTCCATTTTGTTAACAGTTTTTTGACAGTTCGATGACTGACAAGTTATAGTGATGTCCTAAAGGACTTAAAATTCTGTTGTCTTCCTGATTAAATAAAATATTACACCTTATTTACATAAAAGCATTTCTTTTTACCGATTATTTGTAATCTGTGGCACAATCGTAGTAATCGTTTTATGTGGCACATCAATAAGGGGGCGGTATCCGTCCATGAAGTACAATATTATTTGTATGCAATTTTAATTTAAACAATACGAAACTTCATGGGCATTAGCTGTCAAAAAACTATTAATAAAATGGACAAACTATAGAAACGCGCACGAGCAAAGCATGGATAAGTCGCTATTAGTATGTAATCTACCTATGCTGGGTATAAATTGAGATGAATTATGAATACATACATTCACCCATTTACTTAATGTTCTATTTAGGTTAATATAATATTAAATTATTTAATACTAGCGACTCACCTTCGCTTCGCTCAGATTCGTCCCTAGGCTGCTTCCCCGTACAAACTTTCATCCCCATTTTCACCCCCTTAAGGGATGATTTCCGGGATAGAAACTATCCTATGTCCAGAGTCTCGTCTCAAACTATCTTCTTACCAAATTTCATCTAAATCAGTTCTGTAGTTTCGGAGCTTATTCGGTACAAAGAAACAAAAAAAATATTTTCGCTTTATAATATTAAGTATAGACAATTCAAGTAGATAATATGGTACTATGAGTTAATTTTTCATATCTATCACTCGAAAATATATCTCAATGATTATTTTAACATTAACATTCATTTATGGCAGTTTCTCTTTCGTCAATCTGGGTAGTGGATTCGATATTCCGTCCGCGTTACACAGCATACAAGTACAGCAAGGTAAATCTATTTACCTTGCTGTACTTGTATACCTAGCTACCTAATAGTAGCCTAATACTCCAGATCATAATCTATTTGTCTATTAAATTTCATCCAAATCCGTCCAGCCATTTCAGCATTAAGTAACAAAAATATACACAAAACTGTATCTACTCACAAATATACACAAACTTTTACGTATATATTATAATGGTTGACCGATAATAAAAATATTATATTACAGTATTTCCTTGTAAACTTAAATAACATCTATATCTATGGGAAAATTAATTGATGCAACATTTTCACATGAAAAACTAACGACATGCACAAATACAGAATTCTAATTTATTACAACACGTTTGGTTTAGTTTGTAGTGATTGCTGTGCCAGCGGTCGCGGGTTCGAGTCCTGATGGGGGTATTTATTTGTGTGCTAAGCACACATTTTTGTACTCCAGTTATGGGTGTTTAAATTTACAATATGTCTGTATTTAAAGTTATATATGCGTAGTGTATCAACTACCTGGTATCCATAACACAAGCCTCATAGCTTACCGTGGAACGTGGTGGAAGATGGTGCTGTGTGTTAATGTCCTAACATATTTATTTATTATTATTTAAATTATTTAAAAATTCTTACTTATAAGTTATATTAAATTTATGTTACAACTAAAATAGTTGTACACTTGTGCAATATACCAATTAAAGCTAAATAGGTTAATGTTAGGGTGGAATGACACTTCTAAAAATTCAATGTAATTTGGATCAAAACATATATGAAGTTTTTAGCTTGGAAAATTTTTTGCAGCCTTAAAATATGACCAAAATAAAAAATACGCTTGCGCTGCATATAATCATAACATAATTGTTAAATTGTTAAAAAAAATTGGACAAAGCTATTAGACTAATAACGTGCGATGGCATTATAATATAAAACAAACCAAACAACAAAAAAGGTTAACAAAAAAAAATGATTTAATCGTTATAATGTAACTTTAAACTACTAAATAAATTATTTCTAGCATTACAAATAGTTTTTAGATTTTATATAACTTGATGATATACATTTGGTACAAAAGACCAGTGGTATACCACACTAACAGCCAGCAGTGCACGTATTGAAATTCAATAATTGAATATTGCTGGATTATTTGTTGTAAATTACTATCTATATGGTAACTGATAACAGTACATGATTAATACACTAGATAAAATTATATTGTAGGCAGTGGTAGCCCAGTGGTAATGCAAAGGCTTGGGAAACCGAATGATGCGGTCTCGCACCTCTGATATCTTCATGTGTGAATCATTTCCAACACGATTACCATTTGTCTTACGGTGAAGGAAAACATCGTGAGGAAACCTGCATGTCTGAGAGATTCTAGCAAATTTCGAAAGACATGTGAACTCTGCCAACCCGCACTTGGCATGCGTGGTGGACTATGGCCTGATCCCCCTCATATCCAAGGGAGGCCTGTGCCCAGCAGTGAGACGTTAAAAAGGGCTAAATACAATATAATTATATATAGCAGTGTTCGCCAGTGGTCGAAATTCGACAATAATAAAAAAAATATTGTTACAACTAAAGCTCGTCAATAGCTACTAAAGAAGAAAATTACTTGACAAACCAAGGAGAAAAAATTACTTAACTGTTTCTTCTTTACCTAAGTATATCTATATATATAAAAATCAATTGCCAAATATGTGTAACAAACAGACAGACGTACAGACAGAGTTAGTTTCGCATTTATAATATTACTATAGATATATGGTTTTGGGAATTGTGAAATGCTTAGAAATAATATAATAAATGTACATAAATGACTTTGGGCATTTAATTATCTTCCTGCAAACTCAACTACAGTGAGCCAACATCCACGAAATCAATTTATTTTAAAAGTTATCAGTATATTCTATTCGTAGGAAGCTAACGGCAACTTGTAAATAAAATTAATAAAGCAAACACAAACAACTAAGTCGAATTCGTATTTTTTATTGAAAATACACGTTGTGAAAATCAAAAAGTTTTTATAACATAACCACTTAAAAACTTTATTTTATCAGAGTGTGAAATAGCTAATTGAAATGGAGCATTTTTTATAAAAGCATTTTATTACGTGTAAAAGACACAATTAAGAGCATTATTCATTTTGCAATGATCGAGATGTACTTGTTTTTTATTTATTACAACCTTTCAATAACTCTCGCAAGTGGGCAGTGGAGCATGTACATTGTACATATTATAGTGTTAATCTAACAGATACTTTCTCTTCAATTAAAACACGGGTTCGATTCGCGAGTGAAGAACATTTATATTTACAATAAAGATATTACCATATCTTAATTTGGTCAAAGATATGATGCGTTGGGAATCAAAATGTATTGTCTCAAAACTCATGGAGATGAAGATGGAGAGAGAAATCACGATCAATTTAACAGAAAAGTTAGATACAAATAAATCTACTGTTTAAAGTTGAACAAAAATCTGACAGACTTGATTGGCATAGTTATTTTTCTGTCAAATAATATTTACTTGTATTTTAAATATTAAATACCTCTTGTCTTCAGCGTTTAACATAATAATAAATTTATGAAATAATACTTTCTTAGATTTATGTGAATATTTGACATTTTAAATAAAACTATCTTTTCGGATTTTTTCGCGGATTTAATTTGAGTTTTGGTTCCCGACGCGACGTTTTGAATGCTGCAGCAATGATTGCTGTAAAGTTGAAATTTGGATAATTTCAAGCAGCAGCAAGCAAGCAATCATGGTCACGGGAGAGTCTCTCCCGTGACCATGATTGCTGTAGAGTATTCGAAACGTCGGGAACCAATAAATAATATTAATGATTTTATGGAAATAAATTTATGAAATCAAAAAAGCATTGGTTTGTGCCATGAACGAATTAACCACTGGACTAGACATATAAGCGGACGTACCTTTATCGGTCTTCTCAGTAACCAGGAGATTTTAGGCTTGGTCGTTTGTTTTTTGCGTCAGTCTCAAGCACTTATTTGTCAACAAAACATCTCCCAAAAATGACTAAATGTTCTGTTAAATGATGTAAAAACTTTAACGGCGGAAGCAGCGGTATTTCTTTTCACTTGTAAATACATTATTTTATTACATTTATTGTTATTTATCACACAATTTAATTAAATGTAAAATAAAATGTCATATTATCCAACTATGTTAAATATAGTCGATATTTCTATATATTGTTGACATCTGACAACCATCATAAAATCCCTGGATTATACCATTCAGAACAAATGACTAAACTGTCGAGTGAGTCCATTTGACATCGACTAGTGCTTGACAATGTCGAAAAATATATCGATATTTGACGAAATTACTAAACGAATTGTGTTATTTGTATAGTACAATAACATAAAATACTTTTACCACAGTATCCTACAATCTGATGACAATAAATTTATAAAAATATTTTCTAAATGAAATAAAAATATAAATGCAAAAATTATAATTAGTATGTGTACTTAATTTTTTATTTTATTTTATTCCACATTTATATACTTTGGAATATTATTCCATTGTAATAATAATAAAGATCATTTTATTTCAACACATAAATTACACAAAATCAAACAATAATGTTTTAGCACTAAACTTCTGGGTTGGCGATTTGTAATAAAACACTTTACCACTTGCACTAATTATTTTACTTTCACGATCCAACACTCACTTTAATTTGCAATCTCTTTTTTTTTTTCCTAATTTCACAAATGTTTATTAAGAACTGAGCAATATTAGGACAGTGTCACATTTTTATAACTACCCGAGACAATCAATTGCCAATTAAAATAGTTCAATAACAGAATCAACAAAATCACTTTATTTAATTAAATTAGCTTAATATTTTTTTAAAACTTTACAAAATAATATTTATTATATATTAATGGAATATATACCCGATATTCATTTGTTCATTAACATTATTATAGGCCAACAGAATGTTGCCATCAATGCCATCGTATTTATATAAATCAAATTAAAAAATAATTATTATTTGACACATTATTATTGCCTCTTTAATTCATTTATTTTAATTTATTAAAATTAAAAGAAGAAGAATAAATTAAATGATGTAAAATATGATGACTATGCTAACCAATGTCTAAAATGTCATTCATTGGTTCATCGATATATGTATTTTATCGATTACGTTCAAACACTAGAAATATTGTATTGTGTATCAGTGTTTATAATAATGTAATAAAATCTTTGTGTGCGTTATGCGTCACTTGGTTGAACTAGTTTTCATACATTGGTATTTTATGTCAGGTCCAGTCTCTAATTCGTTCATGGTTTGTGCAAATAGGAATATTAGCACCTAAAAGTGCTAGCGCAGCTGCAGTCCATCAGATTTAGTTTCCATGATGTATAAACATTTCGAACTATTTAAATAATATACAATTTTTATATATATTTTATCCCTCCACGACCGCGGGCACGCCAGCGTGTCAGTTAACAATAGATTTCTTAGAATTTTAATTATTTTTTTTAGAAATTTACCTGGAGGTGTTAACAAGATTCTCAAGAGTTATATTTATTTTTTAGCTAAAAACTAAGTTCAGCCAAAAAATGATCTATAAAATAAAACATAAATGGTTTCGTCATTCAAAATATTATAATAAATAGATTTTATTTCGAAATACTAAACTTTAACTATAATAACTATAGGCCATTAGGCATCTAGATTAAATCTTTAGTACGATTTTCTAGATCTAATTGTTTACATTTAGCCACTTGTTGCAAAATGCTTCTTAGTTCTTAGTATATGCAATTAAAGCCTTACCAGCGTTAAAGTTAAAGACTATAATGGCTATTAAGTAAATTTATTTCGAAAGTATGCCTACGCGGAATTATAATAAATAAGATTAGCAACCCATAGCGTACTAGCAGAGCCCGTGGCTTCGCTCGCGCTAAAACTACAAAAAATCTCTAAAAAGGTAGTTTCATACAAACTTTCATCCCCTAATGTAGCCCCTTATACGATGAATTTCATTATTTAGCATTACTTACAAAATAGATACTTATGAAAAATTATTTATAGAAACATAGTCTATACCTAAATATCGTATCTAAATGAGTCAAAATAATTAGTTTTAGTTTTTTAAATTTTAATTCAAAAATAACTTTTATTCTATGGAAAATACAAAGATCTAAAGTAAAGTCTAGATAGTTTAGCTTCAGCGAAGAATGGTGGAGGTAAACTTTTTTTTCTTTAAAAAATATCCGGAAAAGTGAATCAAATCATTAGATATTATAAAAATTCTTCAATGTTTTTAAACTTTTTCATTTAAACAATCTTTTATTATTTTGATTTTTATTCCCGACGTTTCGAATGGTTTACAGCAATCACGGTCACGGGAGAGAGACTAATGTTTTAGACGTGTTTGAGACGTCAACTCAAAATAATCCACGAAAAAAATAAAAAAATGTCATTTAAAATAACAAATATTCGCGTAAATCAATAAAAACTTTTTAACAAAAAAATAAAAACCGACTTCAAACAAAAGCACTAAAAAGTAAAAAATAACTGATTGGTAGTTTTCATTTACTATACATACCTAATCAAATATTTTCGAAGTCGGTGTGCTTTGCTTTGTATGGGCTGGTACCTATTTCGAAAATATTTGATTAGGTATGTATTTAATAGATAGGCTTTGATTACTTAGCCTTTTTAAAGTTAAAAAAATGTTTAAAGTTAAAAAATATTGTAATGTAATTGGTGCAATTTTCATTTTGTTAATTGTGGGTAGGCTGTCTGTAACAACTATACATTCAAGACATGTAACACCTCAGTCTCTCCCGTGACCATGGATGCTATAAAGCATTCGAAACGTCGGGAAACAAAAATGCAAATAAATCCGCGACAAAATCCGAAAAGATAGTTTTATTTAAAATGACGGAGTTCTGAGGTAACAAACATAAAAAAAAACATACAGTCGAATTGAGAACCTCCTCCTTTTTGAAGTCGGTTGATAAAAATATTATGTTTCGAAACTATAAATTCCAGTGAAGTAGGTACAAACAATGCAGGTAATATATCAACTGGCATGACGTTAGTTATTTTGCATTATATAGGAGTATTTATTGAAAGATGCATTATTATAATAAATTAGACGTTTTGAAGCAATTGCAGCGGAAATGCAGTAACGCAATGTTAAAAGGAAATCGTTAAGTAATAAAAGTGAGCATTTAGTAAATACGTATGTAGGTTTCTTTTGACGTATTTTTGTAAGATTTGACCGCCGCGTTGTACCGCCACGTATCATGTGCGCGAATGCTGATTCGGATGTACTAGGTTCGAATTCCGGGTCTGACCAAGTATAACTGTTATTGGGTTTTTCTGTCAAAAAGTTTCAAGTGAAAGCTCGGAATTGGGAAGGTAGTGGTATCACATTCAACTTTGAAAAATACGTAAAGCAGTAGGTTTGTGCTTAACTCGCCCAACATGTCAAATGGTAGTCACACCTGGTTTTAGAATTTAAAAGAATAGAGAGTGCATTTGTGTTATGGAAACATTTGTGACTTACAATACGTTTCGCGTAGATCTGCAGAACCAGAATCTTAACGGAATTGATCACCGTGTCCGATATTGACTAGAAGGTCATTATCATACATCAAATTTGAGTTATTTTATAAAACTGAAATCTAATAAAAGTTTATACATATAACAAAATTCTGAGTGGAATCTGTAAATTAAATATTTTTAAATTTGGAATTTGGAAAATTTTATTGAAATAGTCATTATTATTGATACAGAGGCCGAATCTATAGTTTTTAGAATTTTTGTAGTCTCTCTGGGAACGCATCATGAGAAACCCACAGGATAGACTTTGATGAAATTTGGTATGATGACAGCTGGTTATTCGGGTCAACATATAGGATACTTAATACTACGGGAAAAATATATCATTTCTGAGAAATCTATACTAAACATTAAAACGTAACTAGGGATGAACCCGTGCCGAGTGAGGGGGAGTCGCTAGTATTATTATAATTTAATAGATATTAACTTTGTTACAGATGTATTAGAACACACATTCGACTACCATTCGATGCCAGTATTATCAGAATTAGATGACTTCGATATCTGCTTAAAAAAGCCAGACGCAGTCTATTGTATAGTAGACTTTGAACTGCTTGAAGATGATACACCACTATATCAATATATAAAAGTAAGTTCTAGATAATTATTCTATTAAGGCAGTAGTAGCCCAGTAGCTAACGCGCCAGTCAAAAAGCAAGCCAGTAGGTAACGCGCTCGCTCGAAAAACCGAGTGAAGCAGGTACAAATCCCGGGTCTCGAACTTCTGATATTTTTATTTCCAACATAATTAACACTTCTCTTACGGTGAAGGAAACCATCATAAGGAAACTTACGTGTCTAAAACATTAGAAACACATTAGAAACACGCCAATTCGCAATTCTCTAGCATGGTGGACTGTGGCCTGATTCTCCATATTGAAAGGAGGCCTATGCCAAGCAGTGTGACGTTAAAAATGGCAGATTACAAATACATACATACAATTATTCTATTACGTATAATATAATTCATTTTCAACAAATCCAAGATTTTTATCTCTACTTCTGAACGTGTCGTAATAAATGAAGGGAAATGAGGAAGATCTTAGCAGCATCCGACAATCAAGGAGCGTGAAACTCAGAGGCGCACAAGACAATTAGTTACAGTCACTCTTTATTTAGTTTTCGTCAGAAAATATCCATATTCAACGACACGTTTGACTCAGTTTGTAGTGACCCAACTTGCTGTGCCAGCGGTCGCGGGTTCGAGTCCCGCTGGGGGCATTCATTTGTGTGAAGAGCACGAATGTTTGTACTCCAGTCACGGGTGTTTATATTTATAATATGTACGTATTTAAAAGTTATATATATTATGTAGTGTATAAACTATCTGATATCCATAACACAAGCTTTGCAGCTTACCATGGAATTAGATGGTGTTGTGTGTTAATATCCCAAGATATTAATTAATATTATTAATACTTAATATTTAGCATGCCATATTTTCTCTTATAATTATTGACGGTACTTATCTAGAACTTAAAAAAATTAGGGAATGCTAGGTCTTTAGGTCTTTTATAGATAAATTCCTTGGACACCCCGCATACCCAACTCCTTCATAGTTAAAGGTATCAATGGCTCTGGAATGTTCTACTGTAGGATATTCATCAACGCGAATCAATTCAAAATTTAAATGTAGTTTTAAAATAAAACTTTATGTATTATTTATCTTTTCACCGTTTCTTTTAATAAAGTTAGTTATATGATATTCGTAAATTAAATAAATACTTATAAAATTAGCTCAAAGCGAACATTTAAATTCCAATCTTACATAAGTACAATTATTAATTTTATCAGGGACGTTAACCACATGTTTCAATTATATTTTGTCCAATATTTATTAACCGACTTCAAAAAAAGGAGGAGGTTCTCAATTCGTCGGGGACTTTTTTTTTATGTATGTTCCCCGATTACTCGACGATGGCTGGACCGATTTGTAAAATTCTTTTTTGTTTGAAAGGGTATAGTTTCTAGTTGGTCCCATAGTCACCAAGTCACGATCTGATGATGGGATCCCAGGGAAATCGAAGGCAACTCTCAAATTTTATAGGCATTTATTACGTTTTTCATATATTTCCTAAAGCTGTTCAAGTATTTGCGTCTGATAATCATCATCTCCTGTGGTTGAGCTAATGATGGAAGGTACAACTCCTCAACGGTTAGGAGTTAAAAGAAAATTCTTTCAATATTATACGTAATTGTAGACCGATAGTTAAATTCTTTCAGGCTCTTATTAACTAACTTCAAAAAAGGAGGAGGTTCTCAATAACTCCTCAACGGTTAGGAGTTAAAAGATTTTTTTTTCAATATAGACCTATAGTCAAATTCTTTCAGGCTATTAGAGTAACCTGATAATAGTAGGTAAATCTCATTCACGAGTACTTTGATCCTATATCGTAACCAGGGTCTGATGCTGGTGCTGGAAGGTGCCCAGGTGAAACTCTTCAACGGCTAATAGTAGATACTTTGAGTTTGGGCTTATTTTGTTTGATTTGACAAGCCTAACACGTTAGAATCCTTACTTTGCTACTACTGTCTACACTAAAAAGGGAAAAATAAAAACTTTGTAACAAAAAAATAAAAACCGACTTCAAACAAAAGCACTAAAAAGTAAAAAATAACTGATTGGTAGTTTTCATTTACCATACATACCTAATCAAATATTTTCGAAGTCGGTGTGCTTTGGCTAAGTAATTAAAGCCTACCTATTAAATACATACCTAATCAAATATTTTCGAAATCGGTGCCAGCCCATACAAAGCAAAGCACACCGACTTCGAAAATATTTGATTAGGTACGTATAGTAAATGACAACTACCAATTAGTTATTTTTTACTTTTTAGTGCTTTTGTTTGAAGTCGGTTTTTATTTTTTTGTTAAAAAGTTTTTTTTTATTTATTTATTTAATTAATAGAACCTAGTTTTAGCACTAACCTAAAAGTTTTTAATGTAGTCCCATCGATATGCTGTTATATAATACTAATTAAATAGTAAAATTATTAATTAATTAAGGTGCTTCTGCTTATAGAGCACACCTAGACTTAGAGACTAAACTGAACTAAATGAAATTATTATGGGTCAATTTTTTAACTAAATCTTGTCCCTGCCCATTTCCCAATCACTTGGGGTCGGCGCAGTACATCTTCTGTACTGCTGATAGGATATGGCAAAAGTTTTACGAGCGGCCGGCCGCCTGGCTGACGTCAACCCTCCTTGGGAATGCTATTGTTTATGACGGAAGTTTTGTAATATGCACTTTCGATTTTGTTGTCTTCTAAAACTTTTTTTTATACTATTACTTTTTAATGTTATTTTCGGATATATTTTAAAATAAATTTTGATCACACAATAAATTTTGTTTTGACGTTGTCAAATTTTTTTCTTAATAATTTTTTTTATTAAATTTTTTAACTTAATATTTTTTCGAATAAAAACGTAAGTCTTCTTACTTACGAGTAAAATCAAACCACCATAAATACTCGAAGAAATTAAGAAATTACAAGAAGGTTTCTTTAATCTTCTACATCAATTGGAAGAAATATCTTATGAAATAAAAAGGGATAGAATATTTAAAAGTCCGTTATTTGGCTCCTGCTATCTAATCTTCCTGCAAACGCAAAACATTTCGCAAATATTTGACGTTCCACTTTGACTCTGGTATGATTTCATTATAATAATTTGATTACCTCGTTGATTGTTTCAGTTAAATTATGAGGTTTATAAATCATGAGATCCTAAATTCGAGTCCTGTTTCACAGCAATAGAATTTTTGTATTTTTCTATAAAGAAAGTATTAGTATCTTATTCTATCTCTTGTATATTATTCTAGACTTTGGACCCAAATGTTGATGAAAAAGAACGTAAAATTGTCGGTCCATAGGATAAAACTCCTATCAAGCTACCTCAAAATACCACAATCTATTAATCCATATAGTTGTCTTATGAGGGCGTCTAGATAAGTCAATCGTGCGAATGACGCGATATATACATAATATATGACATTCGGGAGATGGCTTTAGGGTGGAAGGGTATAATAACTAATAACTTGGCATTGATAATAATGGAATAATATGATATTAAAGCGCTTGTACTTCTAAGCCGTTCGCCATGAAAATGTTTTTCTTGACAACCCTTGCGTTTGACGAAATCTGTATATATTCAGCCCTTTTTCACCTCCTACTGCTGGGCACAGGCGTCCCTTCAATGTGAAGACAATCAGGCCATAATCCATGCTGGCCAAATGCGAGTTGGCGGACTTCACATGTCTTTCGAAAACTCGCTAGGTTTTCTCAGACATGCAGTTTTCCTAACGATATTTTTCTTTCTCGTACAAACAAGTGGTAATCATGTTAAAAATATCAGAGGTGCGAGACCCGGGATTTAGACCTGCTTCACTCGATATCCTAAGCGAGTGCGTTACTACTGGGCTACCACTGCTAAAATCTGTATGGATTTTTATAAAGTATATTACAAAGTTATTTATTTTTCCAGAATTTCTCATCTTTAACGTATAGAAATTACAAGCATAGTAAATTACATAGAGGTGTCTGTGGATCTCAACGCTGTGGTCTCAATCTTACGCATGCAAATGCAAGTCAGATAACAGTGCATGCCTTAAAAAAATGCTTCAATACAACAATACATGAAGGGTATGGTTTACAAGTAAGTATATGAAAGAAAATTATTAATTAAAGATATCTCTTTCTATTTTTTATAATTATATATTATTCTTTCTACTAACGAATATAGTTCTTCCAATAAACATATCTTTTTTTTTTTAAATAAGTATTATTGAAATGGACCATTTAGGACTTATGTATTGCTCTATTTGGAGTTACAGAAGTAATATTTGGCTCCATACTAATATTGTAAATTAGCAGAACCCGTGGCTTCGCTCGCGCTAAAACTACAATAAAATTCTAAAAGTTTCATTAAAATGTTCGTCCCTTATTTTATCCTCTTAGGGTTGAATTTTATAAAAAATTGAAATACGGAACTCATTATTTTTGCCGTACTCAATTCATATGAAATTTCATGCAAATATGTCCAATTTTGAAAACAAAATAAAAAGGTTCATACAAACTTTTATCCCCTATTTCTCCTATTTTATTCCCTTGGGGGTTGAATTTTGAAATATCATATGAGGAATACGTGTGCGAATTTTCAATTTTCTAGCCTTAAGGGTTTGGCCTGTGCGTTGATGTGAAACTTTGTGAGGATGGATGGATGTTTGTTACTCTTTCATACCAGAACGGCTAGACGCATCTTGATGAAATTGGGCACAGTGATAGATTATAGTCTGAAATAGCAAATAGGTTACTTTTTATATCGTAAAAATGTACGATTCCCGTAGGATAGATTTATTTTTGTTTTTTTAGAAGCAAACCCGAGCGAAGTGAGGGTAAGCCGCTAGTGTTATAATATACAGCTTAGCTGCCTCACAGCAATAAATTTGCCAATAATAAGATTGACGTAAAAATCCATTTAAGATCTCATTAATATGCAGTTTATTTTATTCTACAATAGGTCGATTCTCTATCAGTAAGATATTGCAAAACGCAAAACGACTACGTCCCACCAGATGCACTAGACTACATCATCGGAGCTCTTCTGCTAATTCTTCTGTTTGTAAATCTTGGTTGTTCAGCATTCTACTTCTTTTGGCCACCAGATGATGAAGAAGGTTTTGATAATTTATTGTTTTTTTTTTATTTTTTTTTATTATACTATATATTATTTAATTATTATATTATATAATTTATGTAATATAATGTGTTTTAAAATAATAGCACTTGATTTTATATAAAAACGAAAAATTATCGTAAATCTGATCCAAACCAAAAATGGTATAATTGTATTACTAATAATTTTCCAATGGTAAATCTAACTAATATTATAAATGTAAAAATTAAGATGTTTGTTACTCAATCACGCCAGAACGGCTGAACGGATCTGGATGAAATTTGGCACAGATATAGATTATAGTCTGGAATAGCACATAGGAAAATCCCAATATAAAATAAATCATTTTTATCCTGGGAAAATGTACGGACCCAATGGGATAGATTTGTTTTTGGTTTTCTTGCTAGTAAAAAATAAAAAGCTCACATAAACTACAAGTACATTTTCAATGTAAGTTGTTTTTGTTTAAAATATAGTGATATCGTCCTAACATTTCATATTAAAAATAAATAATGTTTATTTAATATTGAATTTCATAATAAACTGTTTATATACTATATATCCTGAAAGATAAATACAGGTCCTCCAAATCAAATCCAAGTTAAAGTTTTTGATTATATTATGTCTTACCACTTTGACAATAAAAATATAGTGAGAGACCTGAATTTTATACAAAAACATAATAGTTTTTGTATAAAATTTTATTTATTATTTAAAGTATTTTTTACAAAAACATAATAATTTATTATATTCAAAAGAAAATCAATGTATCTCCCATATTTTTACAACGCTACGCGATTTAATGAATTTGATTATATGTTCAGGCAACAGATATATGCTGGCTTTCTGCGTGCAAAAAAATTGGAAAGCTTTGAAATATGGCGGCAGTGCTGAGGGCGGGATCTTCAAATGTTTTCAAGCTATGAGGTAAATGAATATATTGAGAGTTTAAATTAATGATCTTTTTCATGAAAAAATATTAAAGAATCTCGTTAGTATCTATACATATAATAAAATTCTTAGTCGAATCTGTACATTGAACAACTGTTTTTTTTTGGAAAATCCTATTGTATAGTCATTATTATATTATTATACACAGGCCGAATATTTTAATATTTGGAATTTTTGTCTGTCTGTCTGTCTGTCTGTCTGTGACTGTATCACGAGAAAACCACTGGACAAATTTTATATAGGATCATTTTTACTGCCGGAAAATATCACATCAATAAATCAAAAATGTATGTACCAATGGTTGTGTTCTGTTCATATTTAGAAACTTAACAAAGGAAAATTTGTCGAATTTGATTTTATTAATACTAGACGTGAAGTAATATAATTCCAGGGCCTTTAAGTATCCACCTTGTACATTTATAGAGAAATAAATACACAAGAATAGAAATTATAATAAATTGTTTACATTCTATTGTCCGTTCTATTTCAGTAATTCTCGAGTTCTAAATGATATTCGCTTAAAAATATTATTTCAAAACTGAGTCATTTCTGCCGTTTGGCATTTCAGATAAATATTAATGTAACTTACTTTAATTTAGCTCTGAAATAGATGACAAAATGGATAATTTTTTTTAACGTGTTAACATTTATTAACTCTGATTCATAATATATAATTTCATAAACTGTCACTATCACTGTCAATGGTTGTGCTATTTTATAAGGAAAAAATCGCTCCGCTCGGGTCATAAATGTGACATTTTCCCGCCGTAAAAAGTATCCTATATGTTGACCCGGATAACCAGCTATCACCATACCAAATTTCATCAAAATCCCTCCAGTGGTTTTTCTGTGATGTGGTAACAGACAGACAGACAAACAGACAGACAGACAAAAATTATAAAAACTATAGATTCGGCCTCTGTATCGATAATAATGTTTATTTCAATAAGATTTTCCAAAAAATATTTAATGTACAGATTCGACTTAGTTAGAATTTTATTGTATAGATACTAGATAGATATTATAAATCATCTGATATTTAAAAAAAGTACAGCTTAAATAATAGACACTTTACTTCTAAAATCAGATATTTAGGACTTATTAGTAGATTAATTTTGTTTTAATATTTGAAATTATTTTTTCAGTCGACTGAAATTGTTAAAAAACTGTTAAGAAATTCTAATATATCATAATATATAAAATATTTATTTGTTTTTAGTTTTTATGTTTTTTGTTGTTGTTTGATAAAATAAAATTATTTTATTAAACAACAACAACAAACATAATAATTATGACATTATTTTGACAATTGACAGGTTTTACACTATGGTAATGATCCTGGGTCTTCACTCGATGATTTTCATCGGCTATGGGTATACAGCAAATCCGGAATTTATTGAAAATGTAAGTGATTTTTTTGATTTATTTTTTTGAAAATTTGTACAATTCAGTTAATAACTCGATTGTTGTTCGAAATATTCCTGATAGATAGGTACTATCTGTAACAATTATATAATAACTTTTGAGACCTCTAAAAGCTTAGACATCTCCCGTGACCACGTTTACTGTAAGGCGTCCGAAACGTCGGGAACCAAACTATAAAATAAAACCGCGACAAAATCAATGTTCATGCCTTTGCAATTCATGGAACTAATTAATGCATAAATCATCACAAAAACAATAGTTAATACCAAAGTAAATATATTTAGTTATCAAAATTTGCAAATTTTAACACTTTAGAATCAATGGCGTGGAACATTTTAGTACGCTAAATATCTGATTTATATGATTCATAAATGAAATGTTTCCGAAATGTTGGTATCGTAGCCTGATGAAAATATTTTTGAAAGTGCCATTAGTCAAGCACGTGTTTTAAAAGTACGCTTTGTATGTGAACGATTGTATGAATCATGTTTTCTTAAGACGAACACTAAAAACTTTTGGTCAGTGTTTTATTTTTAGTTATTTTCTTTTTGGTTTTATTTATTTTTTTAAGTTTATACTTTCGCTTTCAAGTTCTAGAATTAAGAAGTCTTTTTTTGTAGTAGGAGCTTTGAGAGCAGTTGAGCTCTAAGTTGGTGATGCACTCTCAGTTTATGTTAGTGTGGATTGCTAGCATTATTGATGTAGGATTCCAGCTTCTCCGTTGATCTCTTTGTTTTTCTGTATTCTTAGTTCTTCTTGGTAGAGGATCCTGGCACATTTGGTATAGGATGTCAGCGTTCCGACTTTCTCTTTGTTTCTTTTTGCATGATTGTCATCTTTTAATAAGTGTAATTTATTATATTGCCCTTATGGAATGCGATAAATGCGATGCGCATAACGTCCTTTTCGGCGTTCGATAATAGGTTACGGTTAAGTAAAAAAAAATAGACGAAAAGCGAAAAACGAATACGACATTTTCGGCTAGGTTGTTTTGCCGAGCATGAGCGACACGACATATTTAAAGTGTAAAAATAAGATTTGACAGCTAAGAAATAAATTTTCAATAAGTAACCCGATTGGACACACACAATTTGAGATACTTTTATTTTATGTATACAACAAGTCATACAATGTCCATCATAAATACTAATACATTGTATCATGCCACTTCTACTTTATTCTTCTGTGTATGAGATGCGTAATTAATTTGATGAACTGACCTGAGAGTGGTTTCAATGCCCCGATAATGTCCTTGTTTGCACCATTGTACCTCGCACAGCAAATTCGCAAGTTCTGATCCAAGTCAGTCAAACACGTTATTATACAGATCAAATTTGGATTTATTCAGTCATTAAAAGTTAACTTACAAACGAACACTTAGCTTGGATAGGATGAATATTAAGCTTGATTTTATACTTTATCTTCAAATCCTTTTACCTACTTTAGCATGAAAATTGAAAAGTATTAAACATATCCACAGACAAACAAGCAAAAACACGCACGCACGCATGGCCACACACACACACACACACACACACACACACTTATAGTAGTAGTCCTAATAGGTATTAGTAACTAACAAAACAAAAAAGTACTAGTATACAATGCTAGCGACTTCCCCTTGCTTCTCTCGGGTGCATTCTTAGAGGTCTTCTAGAGACTATTAAAATATTTTTGATTAACATTCAAAAAAGTTCAAACTAATGTATTTTTTTCTGTTTATTTTACGCTTTATCTTGGCCCACTATGATTTCTTTATTAACTAAACATAGATATAGCCGCCCAGACAAAATATCATGTGTACCAAAATTAGTTATCCAAATATTTTCCATCACCGAAAATCGAACTTTAACCTCCAACATAATAACAGCCTCAAACACGTCTGAATTATTTATAAATACTACCGTCCTTGTTTGTAAAGAATCTTATTTTTGGCTTTTATTTATTCAATAGATCTATTGAATGAGTAACCTACGAGGGTCCTTTATGATCCAATAAAAAGTGAGATCTGTCAACGCGACGTATGTGAAGAACGCTGAGGCATTCATTTTATTATAATCTATATACATCAAAGACAAAAAAGTGGCATACGACTCTTGTTCTTCTTAATTTTTGATCGCCTTAAATAAGGTACCGTTATTACTCAATTCGGGGTGTTTTGGTACATGCCTTAGATGATGATATGTTTGCCAATGGTGAACCAATTTTCGCATTTTTTTATAAAGGTACCTCAAGCGTGGTTCCATGAAATTGATTTAAATTTGTTGAATGAAGCAAGAAGATTTTATTATGCTAAAATTATTTTAAAGTTCATTCTATATCTTTTTATTTAAAAAATAATTTAATATTATAAACGCAAAGTGTAGGTACTTAATTGTTAGTTCATCCTGCTTTCAACAATAAACTGACGTATTTTTATGTAGAAATAGTAGGCATATCTGTCACAGTGTGGTATAGACTACTTATTACCCGATACTTATAAGGTAGAATGTTGTTGGAAATTAGCCTGTAATGAAAAGTAACAAGATCTTTATATGAAGTAAGACTTATTCAGTTTGAAATTATAAAATTTATCCATGACAGGCCTTAATTTATTAAATAAAATATGTTATTATATATTAACTTGTCTCTATAATAATTCAATTACAAGTTGATATCTATTTTATTATACTTAATTTGATCCCTAATATAAAATCGCATCACATAACACCAGAAAATCAGCTGTATTTTTGAAACTTCATTGCAAATGGTAAAAAAGCCTTACGTTAAAGTGGAAATTCAAATGCACAATATATGTATCCCTTTCACTCTCAAACCATGGCAATCTAACACGACTATTTTAGGTTAGGTTAGGTGCAGGATAGATTTTACGTATTGCTACAGACATAGGAATGTAATACCGACAATTTCCCTACCCTGATCTATTTCTGAAAATTTCATTCTAAAAAAATTAAATCCTTATATTTTTAGCTCCACTTGGGACTAGTATCCAGTATCTCAATTTCTACAGCGATACATGCTAACCACTAGACCCACAAGATAATATATAGTAGAGTTTATTATAGAAGACTTTGCTTCAACCATCCATCAATTCATAACCCAGATACATTAAACTGAACCATAATACCTATAGCAAATAAACCTAGGTACTAATAAATATCCTACGTCCATAAATGCTTTTTATAAGTAAACGTTTTTCTGATAACATAGGTGCATGGTATTGTGCTCGTTTTTTATTACGCCGTAACTCAGTTGAGTGTATTGCTTGGTTTTGATTTTTTTTCTCTCAGCCATAAAGGAATTTGTAATTATTTCATCAAAAAGTCATTATTTCTATATTTTCAATAGACAATTCATTTGGAAAACGCGATTGAATTGTGCTTTTTGGGACGTCATTTATCCTATCATCAGTTCGAAGAGATAATGGGTCAATCTTAAGAATTTAGGAAAATAGTTTTTATTATTAATCTATTTATATAGGCCCACTTTCTGATGTCGAGTGTGTGCGAAGACGACTAAATACAATTCTAGGTTTAGGGTACATTTGACAGCTTTTGTTCCATTTACGTGCCGTTTTTCGAATATTTGATGAATTCAGGATATCTTTTCAACATTCTAACAAAAGAGATCTTTTTAAGATTTTTAATTATATACATTACTGTAGATAAAAAGTAACCTATTCCAGACTATAATCTATCTCTGTGCCAAATTTCACCCAGATCCGTCCAACCGTTCTAGCGCGATTGAGTAACAAATATCCATCCATCCAAATTTTCGCATTTATAATGTTTATGATATTGGAAACATTCATATTACTTTGAAGCCATTAACAAAAGAATTGAATTGAACTGGCATTCGTATTTTATTACTGGCACACAATAATCCAAAATCTTAATAAGGACACTATGTCTACACATGTCTATAGATTATTTAACACATGAATTGTATAAATAATAACAATAATTATAAATTAAAACTTTTAAAAACCCCCTACGGAAATTAATTGTCATTTAACGATTACACTGGTACGCGTGAAGCACTTAATCATTTTGGAAAAGAGCTGATACTCTTACACTGCTGGACCGATATTAACAGAATATAGCTAAGAACCACCGCGAGGAAACTGGCTTTCGAATGAAAAAAAGCGCATCAAAATCGGTCCATCAGTTTGAGATCTACGATGCCACAGTCACACACACACACACACAGACAGATATCGACGTCAAACTTATAACACCCCTCTTTTAGCGTCGGAGTTAAAAAAACAATTAATCGATATTACTCTTCATTTATTCGTAACTATCTATGACGCAGCACAATCAAGGGCATTTGTAGAAAACAACTTAATGATAATAATATATATTTTTTATTTTATTTAAAAAGATAGAAATAAGAAAGAGTAGTGACAATATTCTCTCTCTTTCCGCCAAAGTTTAGTGTAAACCAGCGACTTACCATCACTTTACTCGAGTGCGTTGCTAAGTGCCTTTTGTAATGTATTCAGCCCTTTTTAACATCCCACAGCTGGACACGGGCCTCCATTCAATATGAGGCCTTTTATAATTACATATATAAAATTTAAGTTTGTAAGTATTTTTAATGCCGAGTCATAAAAAAATAAAAGTAAAAAAAATGTCTAAAAAATAAAAAATAAATTGAGGTGGGCTACCCTTATCACATAGAGGTATGAAAAATAGTTTAGGTCCTATTCTCAGACCTGCTGAATATACACACAAAATTTCATAAGAATCGGTCAAGCCGTTTCGGAGGAGTTTTGTTACAAGCACTGTGACACGAAAATTTTATATATTAGATTTACAGATAGCGTCATCTTTTAACAAGTTTAATTACTAACATTAGCTATGTTACTCCAGATATAAATACTAAATTTCATCTAAACCCATCCAGTCGTTTCAGCTTAAAGAAGTAACATACCCACATACAAACCTTCGAGTTTTAATAATAGTTAATTTGTACCATTTGGGAAATAATCCGCTTTCCACAAATAAACACTAAGTAAGTTCCAGGTGCAACAGATATTTCTACATTTCATTTAGGTCAAGCGGAAAGTGATGTAAACGTTCTATTGCGTGCCAACGTTTCCACTTCATAGTTTTATACAAATCTATATCATTAGTAACATATAAAATTGAATGTCCGTCTGTAGGTTTAAAATGACTTTTACCATATTAAGCACATATTACTATACGATAATTAAAAAAATACCCTTTATTGTACAGCCACAAAAGTAACAAAAATTAGTACCTACAACAATAAATTAATATTAAAAAAATATTTTTAAAAACAAGCTTTTATATCATATAAAATTTTATATCATATTGTAATGTAATAAATAGATTTGCTTTAATTTAAAGTTTCGTTATTATTTTTTAAGTATTTATTCGTATTCTTCTTAGCAAACCCTTTCATTTGATATCCATATCATGGGGGGTGCAAGAAACATAGTCCGCCATCGTGAGGAGTCCGCCATATTAGATTTAGAATGGCATCACTTATCTAACTATGCATTTTCATCTAAACTAAACGTATATGCAAAATTTCGGCTCAATCGGTTGAGGATAACTGCTTTAAAATTCAATTGCAAGATTTGACCCGAACAAACATACATACAGACATTGCAAGTTAAATAAAACCTTGTAAAAATACTTATTATACCTACTTATACAAATGAAGCAGCCTCATCGCTGAAACAGCGATTTCTTCTTTAGACATATATACTACGATATATTATAAAAACTACAATTTTTGTAGACTTTTATTTTTCTACATCAAACTCAACAGCTATATTATCAAATCTTGGAAATTCGGTTTTAATCTAAATTTTTTATAAAGTAAGTATATTGTAATCTATACATATAATAAGAGTCTAAGTCGAATCTGTACATTAAATATTTTTTGGAAAATCATCTAAAAGAGAATATTATTATTCAATATTAGCAATTAAAAAAAATACTCTTATTGCCAGTCAAATAATCTCTGTACCGGTATTGCCATACAGATATCTGCTACATACCATGACCTGCTTGACTAGAATATTATATAAGCATATAACTGTAATATTTGTACTAAACTCAATTGAGTACGTACGCGATGTTATATTTGTCTTTGTTTCCAAATACTATAGAACAAGGTTTCTCAAAACTTGCAGCCTATCTTCCCCTAAATAAATTTATCAAAATTATTCTATTAGAAAGTAGAAAATCATACTCTTTATTGATACATAAAGCTATACATGATAGATAAAGCTAAGTAAATATTATGATAATAAAATTATATTTCCAGTCCCTAACGGCCAACCGTCACGTACTAAAAGCTTCAAAACAAATAATTGGTTGAAAATAATTTATCAAATAAAACTGTCATAAATTCCCCACGATTAACGGGGAGGACAAACTTTGAGGATCTCTACTCAAAACTATTCGTTTTAATAATAATCTCTCTTATATCTACTACTAGCGACTCACCCTCGCTTCGCTTCGGATTCGTCCCTAGACAAAAACAAATCTATCCCACGGGAACCGTACATTTTTCCGGGTTTAAAAGTAGCCGATGTGCAGAGTATAATCTATCTCTCTGCCAAATTTTATTTAGATCCGTTCAGCCGTTCTGGCGTAAAAGAGTAACACACAAACTTTCACATTTATAATATTAGTATGGATATGGATAAGTTAGTATGCTAGTTCTTACATATTTATAATTCTAGCGTATTAAATGCTATTGTCTTACTCTCGCTTCGCTCGGGTGCGTCCGTAGGTACGTTTTAAATAGGTAAAAATAGTTATTGTGGGTGTACATTAGGAGATAGACAATTCGAATTTTGCGTTATTTTTATCGGTTTTCGATTTTCGCGCGCGAACCCTGAATGTTTTTCGAACAAAATATACTTTTTAAGTAGCTTTACAAACTCATCTCTCTTGTCAAAGAAAGTCAGTGTAAGTGAAAGTCCCATTACAATCGGTTAAGCCGTTCTAAAGATTACCCCGGACAAATAGAAAGACAGACAAAAATTTTAAAAAGCGAACCTTTTAAAAGTACTGATATCATGTATAACTCTGAAAACATACTTATTTTGAAATCACAGACAGACACTTCAATTTTATTTATATGTATTTACATGTATGTATGCATGGATAAAGATTCTTCCCTACGACTCTAATCTATGCCCTTGGTGCTCCCATATAAAGCTTGAGTTATGCAAAAGGTTCTATTTTAAATACTTCTAGCATTGCATGTAAATCCCCAGGTACTTATATCGAGTATTATTTATATAGACTTAGCAAAATATATTTAGTTCGATATAAAAATGAAAAACATTCCTCTAACATTTTATTTAGTTGATGCCTTTTAAGCTTTATTAGAGTAAACCCCTCCAAAAAATTGAGTTTGCGACTAATACGTTATTATTTTTTTTTCATAAAAATATAAAAAACCCGTCATGTGCGTGTCGGACACGAAGGGTTCCGTAACATATATTTTTTTAATTTGCTTAGCAGCCTTTTTGAAATAGATTTTTTTTCTCTAATGATATAGCAGCAATAGAAAAACACACTCTGTGAAAATATCAACTCTACCTATTACGGTTCATGAGATACAGCCCTTTGACAGATGGATGGACGGACGGACCGTGGAGGCATGGTTATAGGATTCAAATTCAAATTCAAAACATTTTCTCTGCATTAAATTATTACAATTTCTTAATGAACATCATGAATCCACTACCAGTTAGAAAGAAGAAGCCTCAGACCTGAGAAAAACTGGCGAAAGAAACTCAGCGGTACTTTCGTTATCTTTTTTATAAAGTTAAGTTTTTTTTTTAGATTCCGTTGGCACCCTTTGGGTAAGGAACCCTAAGAATATTATATTGAAGGCAATGCCATTTTATGAAACCTAAAGGAATGTAGTATTAAAAATGTTTTCTATATTTATTTCAATATATTAAAACTTAAATATTTTATTAATGCTGAGATACGCAAGTTTGATGAAGTCAAAAGAATTTACGAAGGAATTCATAAAATAGACAAGTCCTTTTTTGAAATCGATCAAAAAGTTCAGTTCATTTATTATTAAAGTGAAGTGTCCGTACGGTGTCTGTGATCTTATCTATACTATAAAGAGCCAGAGTTTGTTTGTTTGTTTGAACGCGCTAATCTCAGGAACTATACCTACTAATCCGATTTGAAAAATTATTTTTGCATTAGATACCTAGACCGTTTATAGAGGAAAGGCTATCATCATATATGTCTAATGTATCATCCCGCAAAAATGTACGATTCCCGTGGGATAGATATGTTCTAGGGACGAACCCGAAGCGAAGCAAGGGTGAGTCGCTTGATCTAATAGTTTTTTACTGCCTCGGTGGTCTAGTGGCTAGCATGTATGAATGCAGATGCTGAGGACCTGAGTTCGAGTCCCTGGTCGGGTCAAATTTGACCACAGAGATTTTCTGTTAAGAAGTTCTCAGTACTGGCCTAGAGTTGGGAAGTTGGCGGTGTTGCATCCCGTGCCTCGGAGAGCACGTAAGGCCGTCGGTCCTGCGCCTTAATTATCACCGGTTGTGTCGAAGTATCGTCCCGTCGGAGTTTGAGAGTAAAAGGAATAGAGAGCGCATGTTGTGTCTGCGCGTACACGCGCTGCACTATAATATCTCCTGCATATCTGGCTAGACTCAGTGAAATTGGCCGCAGCGGCCGAAATCGATCAGAAGCACATTATTATAAGTATTTTTGTTTTTACGATGCATTTAACTCTTTATACATAAATAATTAAACAAATAATCTTTCTATATATGTATAGGCTATACTGCATTTGACGACACGCTTGGCTCGCGGTCGCGGGTTCGAGTCGCGTTGGGGGCATTTATTAGTTTGATGAGCACGAATGTTTTTATTCCAGTCATGAGTGTTTATATTTTTAATATGTATATATTTAAAGTTATATATAATATGTAGTGTTTTAACTACCTGGTATCCATAATATAGATGGTGTTATGCATTAATGTCCCAACATACTTTACTTTATACTTACACAGTATGTATGTACATGATTATTATAATAAATGTTTATTCCGAGTTAGATTCGACCCCATGACAGATATTCAGACCTACTACTAGGCACTAGACCTACCAAACATCATTATATGGGTAATTTTAACTAAACGAACACAAAAGTTTAACCCTTTTCAGTACACTTAGAATACTCTCCATATATCATCAATAGCGTCAAGCGAGAGTGCAATAATTACACTGTTTCCATTAATTTTACTAAGTGCTATGAGCCATGAAGTGAACTTGTCTTGTCGATTATAGTCGATGGAACCTCGATATCTTTTGTTTTCGATACCTTTGAGGTTGAATGCGAAAACGGAAGACCTTTAAAGTAAAACCTTATCTTTCATTGTACACAAAGAAATCAATACAAAGTAAACTAAAGACAAAGGTATTATATAAAAAATGTTATTATATACTTTTTTGTTTATAAATATTTAATAGAATTACTAGTAAATGTCTCCATACTTTTTATCCCGGAAATCATCCCTTAAGGAGGTGAAAATGGGGATGAAAGTTTGTATGGGGAAGCAACCTAGAGACGAACGTAAGTAAAGCGAGGGTGAATTGCTAGTTCTTTTTAAACTTTTTTTTATTTACTGATGAAAATGTTTCATATGTTTCGGGCAGGCTTGGAACGGAGAACTAAAGTTTACTTTAGTTTACTCTTCTGTTTCAAAACGATATATATAGACATACATAGAGACATAGAGACCGAATCTATAGTTTTTAGAATTTTTTAATCGACTTCCAAAAAGGAGGAGGTTATCAATTCGTCGGAATCTTTTTTTTTCTTTTTTTTTATGTATGTTCACCATTACTCGAAGACGCCTGAACCAATTTGGATTTTTTTTTGTTTCAAAGGGTTCCCAGGTGGTCCCATATAAATTTTATCGAAATCGGTCGAGCGGTTTTTTAAAAATCAACAATAAATATATTTTTTAAATAAATTGTTTAATCGAATATGTTATTAAAAAACTTTCTTCTTACAAATTACCTGCTTATTATGTCTACACTCAAAATGGAAAAATAAAAACTTAAAAACCGACTTCCAGGCACTAAAATAAAACAAAAATCACTAAATAAGGGTTTTCATTTAGAATAGATACCTAATCAGATATTTTCGACGTCGGTGCCAGCCTACAATATTTTAAGATATGAATATCTAATAGCTAAATACGTATTTTACGTATAGAAATATATTAGATTTGCACCGACTTCGAAAATATCGAAGTCGGTTTTTTTTTAAGTTTTTGTCTGTCTCTCTGTCTGACAGATTTTTATTACTTACTTTTACTGCGTGAAAATATCTCATCTCTGAGAAATCTAAACTGAATGTTAAAACTATGTTGTTTATATAACTTGTATTCTTTCAGTCATACGACGACTTTTTTAAATCCCTGCTATTCAACGCACGAGTTATAGTTCAGATTTTCTTTGTGATGGGAGGATTTCTTATGGCCTACAAGATGATAGCCTACGCTGAGACCCACCAGTTTACTCTCAAAACAGTGCCCATGGCTATTGTCAATAGATGGTTCAGGTAAAAATTTTATTTATCTAAAATTGAAGTAACCCATTAGGAGCATGCTGCTTTTGAAAGATAAAAGCTGGTATTTTAATATGGGAGTTCTTTTAAAATATACCACCAGTTGACACAGTAAAGAAAAGTATCATGAGAAAATCTGTTCGTTTGAAAGAATGTAACTAGTTTTAGAAGTAGTATGCCATGCCAACTATCAATTAGCAAGCGTGGCTTGATAGTTCGCATGGCATACTACTTAGACATGCAGGTTTCCTTATTATGTTTTCCTTCACTGTATTATTTGTATACATCGATGACTCCTTTTATGTATTAATTTATACGTTTATTATTTTGTTTACAGGCTTATACCAGCAGTGTTAGTAGTAATGGGGCTAGCTATGACATGGGTCCCGCATTTAGGATCTGGGCCAATGTGGGATGCTGTGGTGGGCCGTGAGCGCGATATGTGCAGATCTAATTGGTGGCAGCTAGTTATTTTGATGCCAAATCTCTTCCCATTCGAGCATTTATGTTTACCTCAAGCTTGGTGAGTAAGTCGTTCCTAAAATTATGGAGAAAAGAAAATTTCCTTCTAACAGAGTCGGGTAAAAGATATAAACCTTTTCAATAATACCAGATAATCTACTTATTAAACAAATAGAATATAACATGGCTTCAGCAAAACAAAATAAAATATCAAACATTTAGACTAAAATATGATGTGAATATCTTTGTATTAGATCTCTATCGTATATTCAAAATTGGTAAAAAACACACATACCTACATAATGTGTGTTTTAGTAATAATAATAATAATTTTTACTGTCACAAAAAGTATAGCATACAATATATTATGTTATATTTAAAGGTACATACACTAGGCAAAGCCTGTATCGTGAGTACCACAAGTCGTTTAACAAAAGAAATATTACTGCTCTGTAAACATTGCTAGCAAAAGTTATACATAAACACAAAGAAAGAACCTTAACTATAAAAATAATAGTATTGCTCGTACAATGTTGCATTTATAATAAGTACATAAAAAAACAAAAGCTTATTAATATTAATATATCTACACAGTTGCACAGTTTATGCCCATTACGATAATATATTATAAATAAGGTTTTCGGTAGCAAAGTTTAATTGCACTTTTTTAAGTTTAATTTAACGAATTTGACTCCTAAAATTGTATAATTTATTAACCGTTTAAATCTAGATATGAGTATTTAAAACTTTGTATTTAAAATTACTGGAACATTTACAATAAAGGATCCGAAGTAACTTTCTTTACCCATCTGATTAATTATCGGATGAAGATTTAGTGTGTGCAGTAAAATAATAGTTGCTTAATATGGCCATTGAGCAAGTCGAAGTTTTCCTTCGACAAATTTTTTTTTTCATCAAAATTTTACCAATCTCTTATGAAATAAATGATAATAATTTAAACTACAAAATTTGGAAAACGTGCAAAAGTCAAATTACTTGAAAAAAATCGGACACGAATTGCGATTGCTAGGCTTTGAGATTGAAAAATTGGAGCAAGATAAATCGCGCAACTGAGATGAATTAGTGTAATACGGGAAGACTCGACATAACAACTAATGAAAAATTAATAAAACACAAAACAAAAATGTAACTATACATTTTATAGTATGTAGTAAAAGGATCCCTAACCATAGGTATACTATTAGGCAACCCGTTTTATCGTGATGCGTTCCCAGACAGACAAACAGACAGACAGACAGACAGACGGACGGATAGACAGACAAACGAAAAATATTAAATCTATATCAATAGAACTACTATTATAAATGCGAAAGTTTGTATATATGTATGTATGTTGATTGAAAGGGTTGAACGGATTTGGGATGAAATTTTGTACACAGATAGATTGTGACCTGAAGTAATATAAACAAAAACAAAAAACAGTGCCCGTTAGGCACCTAGAGACGCATTATGTAATAAAATATACTTTTTATTTTATTAGCAGACTAGCGACTCACCCTCGCTTCGCTCGGGTTCGTCCCTAGCTTACTTCCCCATGCAAAGTTTCATCTCCATTTTCACCCCCTTAAGAAATGATTTCCGGGATAAGGTTCCTATGTCCTTCTCTGGGTCTCAAACTATCTTCTTGCCAAATTTCATCTAAATCGCTTTAGTAGACCTAGAGATTACTCCCTACAACATCACAAACTCACAAACTCACTCTCTCTCTCACTCTTTATAATACTAGTATAGATGGATAAAAGATAACCTTACTTCGCGTTAAACAATTAATAATACTCTGCCCATCTTATTATACGTACTAATTAACACCTAAGATATTATTTAAGTGTATAGTAGCTAAGTTAATATGTTTATTAACTTAACTAAATGGAGACGTAATGGAAATAATTATAAACCAGCGACCACACCTGGCTTTGGTTATATATATTGTCATGATCATAATATGTTTATTAACTTAACTAAATGGAGTTGTAATGGAAGTAATTATAAACCAACGACCACATCTGGCTTTGGTTATATAATTACATTTTCATACCTATATCTTGTTTGTGGAACAAAAAAATATATTTTACAATACCTAGATAAAACCACAATTAATTGTATGTACCTGATGTATTGACGAATGAATGAGTAAATGAACGAACGAACGTAAGGAAACAAACTATCACAAAGGGATTTTAATGAATCTTTACAATAATACTCATACACCAGAATAACATAGATAGACTACTTTTTATCCTGGAAAAATGTACGAATCCCGTGGAATAGAATTGTCTTTGTTTTCTTTGTAGTGAGGGTAAGCCGCTAATAAAAAATATATTTTTAGACGTAATACCTCACATCTATACATATAATAAAATTATAACTAAGCCGAATCTGTACATTAAATATTTTTTGGAAAATCTTATTGAAATAGACATTATTATTCATACAGAGGCCGAATCTATAGTTTTTAGAATTTTTGTCTGTCTGTCTGTCTGTTACCGCATCACGGCAAAACCACTGGAAGGATTTTGATGAAATTTGGTATGATGGTAGCTGGTTATTCGGCTCAACATATAGGATACTTTTTACCGCGGGAAAATGTCTCATTTCTGAAAAAAAATACAAAAACGGCAATGTAAGAGTATACTAATATGTAAAACCTAAGAATTTGGTTTTCGGTCATCTAAACGCGGGCGGAGCCGCGGGCAATGCTAGTTACATAATAACTTCTTTGCCATATCTTTATTGAATAAGCGTAATATTATATTCTTACTTAAGATACTTTCAAGACCAATAGTTCCACTTAAAAGTCAATTGAATTTTAATAATACAAGCTAATTTCAGAAGAGCGGTCAAAAAATAAAGTTAATCATCCTTCATTAGTACTAAGCGCTAATGAGCACAATGTGTACTTTTTAAGTCTGGACTTTCAAAATTGAATTTAAGAGGTCGTATTAATTGAAATGGGAAATTATTTGCTTTTCGACCTTAATTCGTACATTTTAAGGTCCATTTTCTATTAATTTTATATACAATAGAAGTAAAGATCCAATAAATTGCAATACTGTTTGTCCGTGACTCCGCCCGTAATTAGAGAACTTTTTAATGTCGTTTAGCTTCGAAACGATAAAATGTTACTTTAACTACTTAACATTGTATACAAACGTTGTTTTATCTTACATTTTTAGCTTTTAATTATTAACTAGAATTTGTCGAGTGGTAAAAAACCGGCCATAATCATTATTGTAAATTTAAGAAAAACATATATATTATATGAATAGAATTTATGTATTATTTTTATTTATTTATTTATGTACCTTAAAATATATGTTATCCAAAAAAGGTACAGAATGTCGACAAAGGATAACATCGTGAGTATACCTGCTTGTCTGAAAGAACCTAGCAAGTTTTCGAAAGACATGTGATGTCTGCCAACCCGCACGTGGTCAGCGTGGTGGTCTATGGCTTGATCCCCCTCGTATTAAAGGAAGGCCCGTGCCCAGCAGTGGGACATTAAAAAGGGCTGAATACAATATTATACTGTGACCTTTGAAGAGTAGTGTTAAGATTTTGTAATAGGACTTTTAAGATCTATTAAGAAATTTATATAACGCTAAACTTTAGACTTACTTATAGACATCGAATATATTAAAACTTTATTTTTTAACATAATATGATTTGTACGAATTATATATTATCACAGCTTCTTAAAAACGTTCACTTTGACCCCAATCGATAGTTTTATCAAAAAAAATCAATTTGTCGCTTAAAATACGCCATTTTGATGTTTTATAATTTTAAAATGACACTCGTGTTAATAAGACCAATCTAGTTGTAATATATAGTAATTATGAGGGAATTAAGTTCAGACAGACAGACAGACATACATACTAACTGGTTAAATACATAATTCTCTTTTATTTAGTCGGATAAAGCCATTTCGACTTTTATTACGTTCTAACTATGCTATGTCAATGTGAATTCTAGTTCAAGGTTAGTTTAATCACGTACAGCTCATAACGGCGTTATGAAAGAAGTGTGTAGTCTCATAATTTTGCATATTAAATTGTTTATATTGTCATACTCTACATGATGAAAAAGTACGCGAGATATGAATGGTTTCATTTACGGATTTGTAATTTTTTTTATTTTTGTTAGAAATGTTGCGTTTTTTTCGTAATAGACACCTAAATAGATAAACTTAAAAAGCAAAACCTTATCTAAATACATAATTTGATCCAAATCGTTAGAGCCGTTTCCGAGATATGTGAAATAAATTTATATACAAATATAAAAGAACATTTAATATTATAAGATTCAAGCGACTCACCCTCGCTCTGCTCGAGTTCGTCAATTACTACGTTTTAACTTTTAGTATAGATTTCTCAGAGATGAGATTTTTCCCCGCAGTAAAAAGTATCCTATAAGCTACCCGAATTAGCTTGTTACATATTTTCATCGCATAAATTATCATTATACCAAATTTTATCAAAATCTATCCAGTGGTTTTCTCGTGATACGTTCCCAGACAAACAGACATTCTAAAAACTATACATTCGGCCTCTGTATTGATAACAATGACTGTTTCAATAAGATTTTCCGAAAAATATTTAGTGTACAGATTCGACTCGGTTAGAATTTTATTATATGTATAGATATTGATTAGCATATGAGTTAGTTTTCATCCATGCGACTGAACAAAAAAACGTTCATGTGTATGTTTGTTACTCCTTTACAATGAACAGCTGAACAGATTTGGATGAAATTAATTATACATATAGGTTATGACTGCTATACATAGGCTAATAATAATAAGACACCTAGTATCGTAGTAATATTATACAATTATAAATGGTTACTTTCATACAAGTACATTTTAAATGTTTGAGATACATTAAAACCTGTTTTTAGTGTTAATTTGTCTGTTTGTCGTATATAACTCGAGAACGGGTTTTTAAAAACATGTAACAATATTATTATACAGGGTCATTTTTAATTTACTGAAAACCTTTTGGGAACATACTATTTACATCATAACAACAACATCTGTAACAAGAAAAAATAATATTTCTTAAATTTTTATTTTCATACAAAAATAAAAATATTTTTTTTGCACCTTCTAAACTTTAAAGTTCTAGCATCTGGCCAAGTTTAAATGAGTAAGCGTGGCTTCCTACAACCCCTCCCCCTCCACCGGACATGCACTTTCTTTTGCTAATGCTGGTCTATTACCGTTGAGAAGATGCAATAAAAATATTTTTATTTTTGTTAATTAAAAATGGCCCTGTATACACAGCCAAATCTCTTTTTCGATCGGTCATCTTTCTAGATTTTATAGCTGATACTAAATAAAGACAATAGGTATAATATGTAATCATTTTGCAAAGGTTTTACGCATCCTTAATCGCAGTAAATAGCTTGATAAGTCTGCCTCAAGCTGGTGAAAATTCGATAGTCGTTAGCGAGTGAGTAAAATAAAGAAAACAATATTATAAATAGAATTATATTAATAGCTAATATTTTTATTTTGGAATAACACTTGTTCAAAACTCTAAGGAACCATCTTAGAACTCCGTGGTTTTCTAAAAAAGTTTTCTAGAAAATGGGGTCTTAAAAATAAGGATGTAATAATATTATGAGTGGAAGAAAAATTTACATATTTTAAATGAATGAATGAATGAATGATGATGACATATCTATATGACGTCATATTATATAGGTACAGTTTCAAAAAAATACTCCATCTAGATCAGATTAAGTACCATTATCTTAATTTTAAAATAACCTTAACTAACAAAATATTCCGCCTTCAAACGTTCTATAAAAGACATTCCACCCTTACTGATGACATATTTCTAGAGAGTTAGTGAGGTATACCTATTAATATGTTGGGACATTAACACACAGCACTATTTATTATAAATATAAACACCCATGACTGGAGTACAAACATTCGTGCTCATAACACAAATGAATGCCCCTAGTGGGACTCAAACCCGTGACCACTGGCACACCAAGTAGGGTCACTACAAACTGAGCTAAACGTGTCGTCATAATATTAGCTATTACCTATTCATTACAACAAAATTCATCAAAATCGGTTCAGAGTTTACACATACATCTAATAACAAATCGAGACACACATTACACATACATCTAATAATAAATCGAGTGATTTAGTAACTCTTTTTTTAAAATCGGTCAAATGGGAGGAAAATGAGTATCAATGATCGTTCGATAATCTCGTAATAGGCAAAGTAATGACGTACTCCGTTATACTAACAAACCATACATTACTATACACGGTAATGTTAACTATTACTTCACCGTTAAACGTTTTCTTGCGTAATTCAGTAATTCTCGCCGTAATACTGCCAGTGACTAATGCACATAATAATAAAATTAATAATAGCATTTAGGCTAAGATCACATCACGTCTCTGCTATCAGTTGATTTTTGTAAACTGGACATGTTCTTTAATGGTTGTTTTGTTAGCCTTAGCCATAAAGGAGAAATAGTTAAAGGTATTTTGAAGTTATTTAGTTTCATTATAGTTAAAATATTATTCATCTAGTATATTTGCTTGAATATATTAGAAGAAGCTTGACATCGACTTCGAAAATATCTGATTAGGTACTCGTAGGTATCTACACAATAATTTCTTAGATTTACGCGAATATTTGACATTTTAAATAAAACTATCTTTTCGGAGCTTTTCGAAACGTCGGGAAATAATAATCAAAATGAATCTGCGAAAAAATCCGAAAAGATAGTTTTACGTATCTAAAGTAAATGAAAAGTACCATTCTGTTAATTTTAACTTTTTAGTGTTTTTTGTTTCAAGTCAGTTTTTTTAATGTTCTTTTCATTATAGGTATCTAGGAACAGATACTCAGTTATTCTTCATAACGCTAATAGTTCTACTAATCATGTGGAAGTGGCCAAGATCAGGAATACCCGTACTTTCTGGAGTGATGGTTGTCAGTCTTCTCATACCGTTCTTACAAAATTACTTCATGAATTTACTTCCAATTCGAGTCAGCTTCTTCCCTGAGTAAGTATAGTCATATTTATGTAATTTAGAAAGCTCCATTGAATAAAAACCGGCCAAGTGCGAGAAGGACTCGCGCACGAAGGGTTCCGTACCATTATCTATAAAATTGACAAAAAAATCACGTTTGTTGTAAGGGAGCCCCCTCAAATACTTATTTTATTCTATTTTTTAGTATTTGTTGCTATAGCGGCAACAGAAATACATCATCTGTGAAACATTTCAACTGTCTAACTATCACGGTTCATGCGATACAGCCTGGTGACAGACGGACAGACTGACGGACGGATGGAAAGTGGAATCTTAGTAATACATAGGTTCCCGTTTTACCCTTTGGGTACGGAACCCTAAAAAAATGAGTGCTTGCTTTACGCGCGATTGACCTAAAACTTCTTCGACGCTGGGGCAGATACTGCAATTAAATTAAAATTTAAAACATATCAAAATATTAATAATATAATAATTTTAATAAAATTATTATATTATTAATAATAGTAAATATGTACTTTCATAAATAATAATTATTATAAAAATATAAGTAAAATATTTTTTTTAATTATTAATGCCTCGCTTCCGCGACACTCTTGTTTCCAATGTGTTGACTTGTCACGCCTAAACAAGTTTTAAAAATAACTAACGGCAAACAAGGGAAAATACCTGGTTTCGCTTAAATGCAAAGTATATATTGTATAATATACATACGTCTTGTATATATACTTATTTAAATTATTTCTTGTATTTGTTGTAACTGCCTCGGTGGTCTAGTGGCTACCATGTAGGATTACAGATCCGAGGACCTGGGTTCGAGTCCCGGGTCGGGCGCATATGGCTAATTTGAGATTGTACTCCATGATTGAAATCGATCAGGAGGACATTATTATTACTTGTTGTATTCTGAAAATAAATATTAAATTACCCTTACATAAATTTTTATTTTTAATTTTTATTTTTATTTAATATTTTTTGTTTGTCTTAATTGATCTATGTAAGTTTGTAGTATTACCCATAATATTATAATCAGCTAAAAGATAAAATTACGTTTTTATGAAAGGACGGGGTCTCCTAATACAGGCAAATTATTTGCTTAAAAGGGGATCCCAACCACAAAATTGAAATTTTTATTTGATTTGAAAGAAATAAATTTTACATTAATCAATTAATTATATGTTAATTTTTATTTCAAATGTAAATATATATTGTTATTTAATTTATACTTTTTATTGTTGTTGTGTTATAATAAATAAATAAAATAAATAAAAATAAATAAAATAAATAAACTTCGAGCCAACTATCGTATATCAGAAATCAGAATTCTTTTTGGGATTGCGAATAACAACTGGACGTAGTTAAGCAAAATAGATCTAATGAAAAAACTTACTTTTATGAAAGAAAATAGTAGTTTTAGTAAAATTGGTATATCATAATAACGAGACCGTATTTTTTTAATTCCTCTTCAGTATTGGGTACTTTATGTAGTTTCTGTATATAAATTGATATATAGCTATTTATGACAGTAACTCAAAAAACGGTTCTCGTGGGCTGGATCCATTTTGCATAACAACGTCCCTAACCACATCTTCATCCCAATTAAATAAATTGTTATTTTTATAAGAAAAAGTTACACAATTACATATTACTAGTGAACGTCCAGAGGTTCAGAAGTTTCAGAAGTTCGACCATAATTATGACTAACTCTATTGAAAATTTGAGGAAAACTTATTGATTGATTTTACTTATCTATATATATAAAAAAGTAACTGGTATCAAAAAAAAATATTGATAAAAAAGCTAAATTAAGCTCGTCAAAAGCTACTACACGTAAAAATGATATCTGTTCTGCCTTTGCCTATTTATATATCTGTTCTGTCTCTGCCTTAGCATTTTCAAAACCTTAATTTTCTATCTAAATTTTCTAACATTTCGTACCATTATCTTATAAACCAACCAACATAACATTCTAAATAAAATGGCATTAAAACTTCATTTAGTTTAACAATAAAGCAATTAAAAAAGAATCTTATTTCTAGATCAATAAGGGATATATTCGGTTACAACGACACGTTCTATCACGCCTATGTATCCGCACAAGGCAACTGGGCTGGATATCACTTAGGAGTGTTAACAGCTTGGTTTTATCATAAGGCGCAAGCTAGGAAATGGAACTTGGGAGAATCTTGGGTAAGTAATAGGTCAAGATACTTGAGAATTGTAAGTCGGTTAGTATATTAGGTTTAATTATATAACAAATTGGATATTTTATGTAAATATATAATAATAAATAAATGTTTAAATAAATAATGGTTATACAACGGCTTCCAATAGGATGGCATCTGTGGGTTTTTTGGATTTTCGCGCAAGAACCCTAATATAAATATACATACATACATAATATATAGCCCTACAAAATCCTCTATCTTTCAGTGGATTGGATTTACTTGAAGAAATATAATATGTAGTTATTTTGATATCACAGACAGACACTTCTATTGTATTTATTTGTAGAGATTACAAAAAAATATACTTATGGTTACTATAAATAATTAATTGTCGGGATCAGGACTCGAACCTGCTTTCGGCGTTGATATTGCTCTAATCAGTACACCAGATGGCCATCGTGATATATAGGGTCTGTGTACTGTGTAATCATGTTAAAACATTTTTTACTTTAACTTATAAATATCAAATAACTATTTGAAATAATAATAAAAAAAGATTAACCTCATATTAGTAATAATCTTGGTAATATACACTAAATCAATCCAACGTCTAAAAAAAAAGTGGCAGGTATGTAAACTCCGTAGATATTTCAGAAATATACATATTTACGAATAAAAAACTTTATAATAAAATGAAATAAAATAAAATAAAATGCTTGTTCGTTGGTAAGCGCATCACTTGAAAACGGCTGAACCAGTTTATCGTTTTTTTGTAAGTATCGTTATAGTTTGAATAACCTTTAAGGGGAGAAAATTCCGGAAAGTTGGGAAATTTGGGAAATGTAAAAGTGCTTTTCTCTATACAGTTGTAATAGTGATATAAGGATGACAAGTAATTCAACATATTTGTCGAGCTAGATTTAAAATAATTAACTTTAACGCATATTGATTTATTTTAATTTTATTTAAAAGCCAAATAACAAAGAATTGAATTGAACTAATCTATGTATTTAAGGCTAAAATATCATTTTGAATTTGCTGACCAATTATATCTATCTGTTCACAACATTCAAGTAAATATGATTATACAAACAAACCTAACTTAAAGTTTAAAATATGAAAAAACATAATATAACATTATGTACATTGTACAGCTGTTAAGGTTAAATAAAATTATTCAAAACAAAAATTAATATTTACATTTCATTTAAAAAATAACGAGAAAAGAGAAGAAATAAAGAAAAAGCATATTCTTATTATCCTTCCTAGTTCCTACTAATATTATAAAAGTTTGTGAGGATTTATAGGTGTTTGGATGTCTGGATGTATGGATGTTTGTTACTCTTTCACGCAAAAACTACTGAATGGATTTTAATGAAACTTTACAATAATATAGCTCATACATCGGAATAATATACAGGTTACTTTTTATTCCAGAAAAATGTACGGTTCCCGTGGGATAAACTTGTTTTTATATTTCTAGAAGCGAACCCTAGCGAAGCTTGGGCTAGCCGCTAGTAGAAAAAGTAAAAGACAATAGAACAATAATTTATATAATTTTTACTTGGATTTTAACATCTTTTTTTCTTTATTTTTTCTTTTACTTTATTTTTTAATCATTTTTAGCTAATGCAGTTCCTGTTCGTCATATCTATACCCGTGGCATTTGGTACAGCACTTATGGGTTGGGACCTTCATCACCGTGAAGCGTCTGCCTTCGAATCCGCGATCTTCAACAGTTTAAACCAGAACTTCTTTGCACTCGCCATCTGTGTCTTCATCATCGGCTATTTCTACAAATGCAACAGTATGTGAATTTATATTGCTTATTTACATAGATATAACGTACATAAACGTAAATATATATATATTTACATAGATATAAGTTTTAAATATTTTACCTGTATTTTGTTAGAATACTTTGGATGATGGTCACTAAATTAATTTTTTGAAGACTTTTAGTCTGCTTCTTTTGATATGAACTACAAATATAAGAAAAACGTTAAAACGAATAGTAAAAGGTGATCTAAAAAATTTAATCACCTTTATCATGACAAAACTCTTCTCTACTAAATTTTAATTTAATCCTAAATTGAATCTTTTAAAATCCATGAGTGTACAAACTAAAACATTCAAAAACATTCAAAGAATTCAACTTTACCTTTCGTATTTATTCGTGCATTAAAATTGGTTTTTCTCGATCACATTCTGTCCCACCTATTACCTAACGTGGCTTACTAAGAAAACGTCTTGAAATTTAAGCACAAACGTTTGATTCGCTTGCAAAAGATAAAAGGATTATTAGAAAATCTGGAATAAAAATAAAAATGGAGAAGGATTTTCATATCGAGATGGTCGATGCTAATAAAAGTTTTGGAGTTGTTAAATGTTAATAGATCTACATTTTAGTGTTTGCGCACACTTGGCATATTTGTAGTAAGGGAGTTTATATTGAGAAATGTTGACATTCTGCCAGTTAAGGATTCTAAAATTATTGATTATGGTGAAGATAGTGTGTTCATTTGTACTGACAGTATAGACCACTAGATAAGTTCTGACTTACAAAAGTTCAAGGAGAGTTCTAATTTGGCAGAGTTTTACAATTTGGGGTCCTAATGAATATCTAATTAAATTTGGAATTTTCAGTATATACTTAATCCATGTTACCGTTTTTTTATGAGGTTTCACTAGAAGGCCTAACTCAAGATTTATTATTTATAGAACACTAAACTAACTAACACTTCCAAATTAGAACTATCCTTGACCTTTTGTAGCAAAAGTCTCATTTTATGTCTTCAATGACTGGACCATGCATATGACTGTAATAGTTAAGTATAAAATATTTGGGTCAGTTTGTAGTGTAGTACCATACTTGCTGTGCCAGCGGTCGCGAGTTCGAGTCCCGCTGGAGGCAATCATTTGTTTGATGAACACGAACGTTTGTACTCCAGTCATGGGAACATCCATTATTAACGCAACTGTAGCCAAAGGACCCAATACTCCAATTTCCATTCACATATCTTTGGTAGCATTTTTTCAGGCCCAAAATAAATATTTTACTTAAACGTAAATCGAACCTTTGACTTTCATCTTAATAAAGAGCTTCCCAAACTTCATACAACTTCCAGTACTAATAGGGATTTATGAAATGCTCGTCAAGCTTGGATTATTTCACACTGAATATAACAATACGGCATAGAAATGTAAGGAACGTGAGAGGCATGCGAGATTCAAACGGCATGGTATTCCAATATTATTAGATTAACTGCCACCACAGACTAATTCACTTCGATAATATAAAGGCGAGAGTGTGTCAGTTCCTTTTATAGTTATTGAAATCCTTATTGAAAATCATAATATTTATTTATAAAAATCATAGATAAAATTTTGTTTACATCAAAAATGTTTTCCATCTAAAATTAATTTTCAGGAGTTTACAAAGAATATTCTGAACACTAAACACAGCAGATATAATAAAATTGTTTTTTTTTCATAAAAAAGTATTATGAACACCTTGCCCTCAATATTTTTTGTCAATTGTACAATTAGAACATCTTCTAAGCTAATAAATAAGCGAAAAATATAACTTACAATATCAAAATACTTCCAAAAAACATCAATCCATTTGATCAAGAAAATATAAACCGTGGTATTTTAATAAACTATGAATATTCAATAACTTCTATTTACTCCAGGAATTTACGTGGGCGCAGTGGAATGGGGTCCTTTGCAGCCGTTGGGTAGAATGTCTTATTGCGCTATGCTGTTACATGCGACTGTTCTAAGAACTTATGGTGGACAACTGAGGAGATCATTTTATGCCACAGACTATACTGCTGTAAGTATCAATAAAAGCAAAGACTTCAATTTTTCGTTAATTAAAGAATATAAAGGCAGTGGTAGCCCAGTGGTAACGCGCTCGCTTGGGAGACCGAGTGAAGCGGGTTCAAACCCAAGGTCTCGCACCTCTGATATTTTCATGTGTGAATCATTTTCAACATGATTACCACTTGTATTAACGGTGAAGGAAAACATCGTGAGGAAACCTGCATGTCTGAGAAAACCTAGCAAGTTTTCAAAAGACATGTGAAGTCCGCCAACCCGCACTTGGCCAGCATGGTGGACTATGCCCTAATTCCCCCCGTATTGAAGAGAGGCCCGTGCTCAGCAGTGGGACGTTAAAGAAAAAAGGCTGAATACATACATACAAAGGATATAAAAGTTCCCTAATTTACAGATTTCAAAAGAGAAGGTCTATGTGTCTTCACGTTGGCTGATGCCCGACTATAAAAATATCCGGCTGGGTGATATTGTAAAAAAAATCTGTTCAGTTATTTCTTTTATTTTAATTTAGTTAAGTGCCTTAAAATATATTTATATTAATTCATGTTGAAAAATATTTTCGACCCAAGTTAATTTTATTAGTTTTTGAGAGTATACTCTATAAAAACTTCACAGAATAAATATTTTCCAGATCGTTATTTTCTCTAGATTTTCTATTAAAGATTTTGTTTAAGAAAAACATGAGGACCGTGGACTTTAAGGGTAAAATATAATTTGAACTGTATCTTGTAGCCGACTATCCTCTTAAAATAACAATAGTAAGTTTGTTCAGGTTATTTTCATTCAAGGTCCCGATTCTAACAGGATTAAACCTTCATCAGAATAGATTAACATTTAGATTTCTGAATCCGGATTTCTGGATGCGTTTTCAGCGTATCAAATCTCATGCTGCTTTCAAGATTTCAGTGAAAAAGAATTAATATTCATGATTCTCGGAATAAAATTTCTGACTTTTGTTAGGTGTTTTTTCTTTTGGTTTTTTATACATACTAATATTATCTATACTAATATTATAAAGTGGTAAAGTTTGTGAGTTTGTGACGTTGTACGGGGTAATCTTTGGATCTACTGAACCGATTTAGATGAAATTTGGTAAGAAGATAGTTTGAGACCCTGGGAAGGATAAAAGATACTTTTTATCTCGGAAATCGTCCCTTAAGAGGGTGATAATGGGGATGAAAGTTTGTATGGGAAATCAAACTAGGGATGAAACCGAGAGAAGCGAGGGTGAGTCGCTAGTTGGCTATAAAATTAAAAGAGATGGTTAATACCTTTTGTCAATTAAATTAAAAAATCTAATAATAAATCTTAATACTGTTGCAGATAATGTTATATGCTGGAATCGTATGCACAACCTACCTCTGGTCACTGCCACTTCATCTCTTTGTAGAAGCCCCAGCATGTCAGATACAGAAAATTCTATTTGGACCAAAAAAGCAGAGGAAGGAGCGTGAAGCAAATACTACCAGTATTAAACCTGGGCTATCAAATGTCTCCGTATCGACTGTATCGACACATATATAAGACTAATTATTTTATACTTTGTACGTTTTGTAATAAAATATTATTAATGTACCTGATCTATTTATTTCATTCTAATCCTAAACTTCCAAAATTCTTCGAAAATTCATATTTTTAAAGAAACAAATCAAAAAAGCCTTACAGTAATTTCTGCATAAGTAATAACTTAATATTGTAATAAAAATTTCTACTACCGAATTTATGCGGGTCTTTTTCATTTCTCTGAATAATAACTAAATTAAATAATAACATGACGACTAAATATGACCAATTTCAAGCTTTTAAGCCACTCCACTAGCGCTTGTATGTAATGATATCTCACACTAATATTTTTGCGCCAACCAGGAATAGATCCCGCAACTTTTGCACAATATAACAGTACATAATTTTATTTATTAACTTATTAACGCATTAAACGTTTTTTTAAATAATCAAAATTACAAAAAATGTATGTTTTAAGTGCGAATATTATCTTATATGCCCAATCGTTTCAACCGATTTTGTGTTTTCTTTTTGTATATTTGGTAGGTATGAGAATTACAACCGTAAAGTATTTTTCACCCTCCTACCCCCACCATCCATTTTTTATGTAACTAGCTAGTATCCATACAATAATCATCGGATTACGGTCAGATTGATTACGATTATACGCTATTGAGCAATATTATGTAGAAGTATGTTATTATAGTGTTAAACATAAAAAAAACTATTATATTATAAGAAAAAGATAAAAAAGACAAATAAACACACATACCGTGAAATGAAAAGCGAAACTTTGTTTGTGTATGTGTATGTTTGTTACTCATTCACGCTGAAACGGCTCGATGGATTTGGATGTAATACTTTCTTAGATTTACGCGAATATTTGACATTTTAAATAAAACTATCTTTTCAGATTTTTTCGCGGATTTATTTTGATTTTTGGTTCCCGTCGTTTCGAATGCTTTACAGCAATCATGGTCACGGAAGAGACTAGGGTGTTAGATGTCTCAAAGGTATCATATAATTAGTTCTTTTTTAAGAAACGAAAAAGTAAAAAAATTTCATATTACAACAGCTCTTGAAGTGATTTTGAAGTTAGTAAGTCTCTTTTGTTAATCCAATATTAATATAGCACCTACTAATAAAAACAACTACGCATAGCCACGTATGACAGTTTCAATTAATGTTCAAATAAATAATCCCATCATAGAAATCATCTTCAAGGCAGTGGTAGGCCAGTGGTAACGCGCTCGCTTGCTTTGTGAAGCGGGTCCAAATCCCGGGCCTCGCGCCTCTTATATTTTCGTGTGCGAATCATTTCGAACATGATTACCACTTGCTTTACGGTGAAGGAAAACATCGTGAGGAAACCTGCATGAAAGAACCTGGCAAGTTTTCGAAAGACATGTGAAGTCCGCCAACCCGCACTCGGCCAATGTGGTGGACTATGGCTTGATCCCCCTCGTATTGAAGGGAGGCCCGTGCACGGCTGTGGGACGTTAAAACGGGCTGAATACATACATACATAGTCCTTATAATCTATACTATAATAAAAGAGTAGAGGTTGAATGTCTCTACATAGCAAAAAAATGCTAAAAACCGAGTCAGGGGGATGTAAGAAGACAAATAGAACAATTCCAGATTTTTTTCAATTTTTTTGTTTCTCTGTCTGTTTGTCTGTTTGTACGGGCTAATCTCCGAATCTATTGGACCAATTTAAATGAAATTTTGCATGGTGGTACCTTATATCCTCGGTCTTATCTTAAATACGTTTCATCCCAGAAAATTAAAAAGTTCCCGTGGGATAATTAAAAAACTACAGTATCTTATACAGCTTAGTACACAACAACTTATGCTCCTAATTTAGTAAAATTTAACATTCTGATACCTTATATTGCCGGTCAAACAACAGGTTACTTTTCATCCCGGAAAAATGAACGGTTCCCGTGGGAACTAATAGATCTCTATCAGTATTTTTCTAGAGGTGAATCCGAGCGAAGCGAGGGTGAGCCGCTAGTTTCATAATATGTGTGCTCAGCTCTTCGTACGTCGTACTCGAAAACTGTTTTAGCTATCTCATATGAATTCCTAAATAATAGTGCTGTTATTGCAATAAATATAAACTTATTATCTATACATATAATAAAACTCTGAGTCGAATCTGTACATTAAATATTTTTTGGAAAATCTTATTGAAGTTGTCATTATTTATCGATTCAGAGGAGAGGAGCGGAGGAGAAGCTATAGTTTTTAGGATTTCCGTCTGTCTGTCTGTCTAGGAACGCATCACGAGAAAACCAGTGGACAGATTTTGATGAAATTTGGTACTATGCTAGTTGTTTATATAAAATATCTTATTTCTTAGTTTATGCTAAACGTTAAAATGTAAATAACACGAACCCGAGCGGATCGAGGGCAAGTCGCTAGTTATCTCTATAATATAAAAATGAATCGCTGAATGTGTTGGTAGGTGCAAATCTCGAGAGCAGCTGAACCGATTTCGCTAATTCTTTTTTTAGAATATTCGTTGAAGTACGAGAATGGTTCTTACTTAGAAAAAAAATTAATAAATTGCCTGAAAAAGTCTAAAAACAACACATTTCTATACTCCCATACAAAAGATTCGTAATAATATTTAAAAGTCAATTTGAACATTAATACCATACCATAAAGTTTAAGTGTTAGTGGAGAGGTTGCGGGAAGGCAAGCAGTTGAGTGACGTTAGTATTGTATAAATATTAATGTCAATATTTATCAATATTATTAACAAAAATATGGCTAACGCTAGCTAATAACTATTTATATCTATTTAAAACGTACCTAGCGATAAACCCGGGCGAAGAGAGGGTGATCCGCTAGTAATTATAATATTAATGAATTTGTACTTTGAATTAAAAATTAACGACACCGGAAATGTATAATATACATATAATGAGTTATAGAACTTTATATTTATTGATTGATTTCAAAAATGGTGAAAAATCTCGTTTCTTGAGTTAGTTTATCTTTGTACATATTACACGGTAATATTTTCGTTGAATGTTATTAAATTTTCTTGATTTATTTAAAGTCTACCATTAATTTAATATGTCACTTCAAATAAAAACTTTGTAGTCAAAAAATTCACCCCTTAGTTAAAAAAATATTTTGTTAGTAGCGTTCCGTTTTAGTCAAAAATAGCAGATCAGTAATCTTTGCTCTTGTTCAAATTGAACCCAAAATCAGCAATGTTTTGGACAGTGCTACATTGCCACCACTGTACTGTCATTATTTTTCATAATAACTATAAGGAAGCATGTATAGTTTCAATAGAATTATTAATAGCCATTTGTACACCATATTAGGAAAACTTTATTATATTGATTCAGATCCCATAAGATATGTTAGTTAGTGTCAATCTAAACATTATAAGTGCAGGACCTAGATAGTTAACTATTTTTTTAAATTCAAATAACCGACCTTACTTTACACATAGTAGTATTTGTGCTATACTATATTTTGTAAGGGAACATACTAACATATTTTGTATTAAGTTTTTTACTTTTGCGTTCTAAGTATTGCGATAAACAATGAAACTAAATATATCTATGATGCAATTGATAATAAGACTTCTAATACTTATGATACTCATTGTTATGTTAGGAATAATATCAACCTTTCTATACAGTGTGAAGTTTTGGCCAGATATATACAATTACATAAATGCTAACATAACTATAAAGAGAATACCAAAAATATCGGAAATTGAAAATTTGACAATAATTGAAGATACCATATCCATGACAACTGATATTTATGAAAGTACAGATTTTTCAACTACAGAAGCCTATGAAGATGATTATTTGAAATTTGAAGATTTTGAAGATCTGAACAGAAGAAGAAGGAATGTAAAGGTCGATGAAGGAAAAGATTACAGTGAAATTCCAAATAGTAATGTCGTAGTAGATTATGTGTTTCATTTAGGAGAAAATGTTGATATAAACGATTCAATTGATGAAAGTAAGTTAACAACATCTGATATGACTGACGTAGAGCTCATTCCAGGGATTTTTAATAATTTAGGCAGTTTCGAAAATGTGAGTAAATTTTTATTATCTTTTTTACCGTGATATAAAATATGTAAATGGCGGCTATATTGTGAAATTTACAACATCATAAAGTATCTAATATAACCATCTCATGAAACGGGGTAATGTGAAATTTTCTATATGGCACATGGAGTGTTTTGGTCCCATCATTAAGTTTTTTTTTTGTCGACACCACTTGAATATAAAATATACCAAGATATATTTAAATGTAAATAATAAATATATTAAAATTGTGGCGCAATAAAGATCTTTGTATTTACATTGTTTGAAATCACCGAAGTGTAGTTTTTTGATGAATATTTAAAGATTTTATTATTATCTTACATTTTATATTATAAAAAGCAGCAAGAAACTTCAACGGTATAATGTACCTGTTTCGTGGATTGAAGTTTGCTAGCTCATTTATTACTAGGAAAAAATGTAAAGGCCTCGAGCAAGAAGGTTTAGTAAATGAAAAAGAGTTAAACATGATTATTTTTCAAAGCAAAAATTTTTCACAAGTTTTTGTATTCAAATAATTCGTTCTCAAAATTAAACTCTAATCAAAATTCGTGGGTTATGTTATCAAATCAATCAATCAAATCAAAACATACTTTATTCGAATAGACTTTTAAAAGCAATTTTGAATCGTCAGTTTTTACATTATTAAAATGTAAATTAAATGTCACTATATAAGTCCGTGAGGAAGAAGAGGTGAATATCACCGGCTCAGAAGGCAGTTCTGCTGGAAAGAGCCGACGAGAAACTCAACAGTTGCTTCTGCTGCTCTTCTTCTACGTATGAAGGAAATTGGCTTTAACAGATGAATATCCACATACAATACGATCCTCTGAAAAACTATTTTTTCATCAGATATACGGAAACCTAAAAATGGAAATAGCAAAGGCTTCTGTGAATTTACTTAAAAATCTTTTAAATCTTTTATATATCAGATATTATGATTTAAACATACATACAAAACCATGATATCAACATTGCTTATCCTCTAAGGGTTTTATTTTTCATACTAGTGGCTTACCCTTGCTTTGGTCGCTCGCTAGTGAAAAACAAAAACAAATCTATTCCACGGGAATCATGCATTTTTCCGGGATAAAAAGTAGCCTTTTACTATTCCAGACTATAATCTATCTCTGTGCCAAATATGATCTAGATCCGTTCAGCCGTTTTGGCGTGATTGAGTACCAAACATCCATCCATCGAAACATTCGCATTTATATCGTAGTAAGATAATATTACAAAACTACGACTTAATATCATAATGTCTAAGAATTATCGCTAAGAAAAACGAATTTGTTTTAATCGACTTTATTATCTAAGCTAAAATAATTCCTAAGGTTTTAAATAATGCCCAGAACTTTAAAACAGATAAACATTAATTGATAAATCAACTATTCGATTCATAATTTTATTGAAACAACAAAAATAATAAATTTATCTAAAATAATAAATATAATCTAAATAATAAATAAGGTCTAATATATAATTAGATATTATGTTCGTTTTATATGGTACGTAACGGTTTCACTTTATACTTAGGTGAAACCAGAGCGCGTTGCTACTAAAAGACAAAAAGACCACTATAAATTATAAGCATGCACAACTCTAATGATGTAAATAAAATATATTGATAAGACGTCTGTTCATTAAGAATTGCTAAGCTTTAAGCTTACACCTGGAATGGCTTATTATCTCCATTGTCCACAGTAATCTATCAAAGTCAATTTTACCACGAACATCCCAAGGTGAGACTGTTGTGTAATAGCAGAAAAGAGAGCAAACAATTTTACACTTTATTGCATTTAACTTAAGATCCATGACCATTCGCGATAAAGGTTTTAAATCATAACAATGTAAAGAAGCCTGCATTTGTATACTATCATGCATATAGTGATCACGTTTTTTGTTGAATAAATAATAATGAATCTCACATGTCTAATTTGTGTTATAGTGTTAATAAAAGGTATTGTGGGAAATAGTGAATGTGACACATATATAAAGTGTGTTGGCTCATTTTTTGATAATTTTTTTGGCGTTCCTGATGTTATCAACATAAATGACACTGATAGTGACATAGCAGTTCCAGGCTTCGAAAATATAAACGTTGCAAGCATAAACTTTCATAATATTTTAGAGAGTGTTTCCAGTTTTCTTAAGGAAGAAGTAACAAATGGCTTTCAATTCGGTAATCCAATAAACGCTTTGCGTAATGCTAGTAGCGATACAACGATATATGTGAAAATTATACCAATAAACGTTGATGTTGAAAATATAAAAGAAGACAGCGATATTGTTAGTGAAATGAACTCTACTGACACATATTTTAAACCAAATACAAAAACTGAAATTGTGCTACCAAAACAAAATAAAATTAATAAAAATAGTACCCAACAGAGAAAAAATATAAATAAAACTAAAAAAAAAATTCAAGAAAATGAAATACCAAATACTGAATTTGCAATGTATTACGATACAGACGACAATAGTACAGATTATCCTATAATTGATTATATAGAACTATACAAGGATACTACTAACGAATATGTAGAAATCAAAATTGAAACAAGTACGATGAGTCATTTAATGAGTAAAAATGAAACGTATGAGAACACATCAGACAATAGCATTTATGTAAGTAAATTGCTTAAATATTTCTTAATTAATGTTTTTGTTGATATCATGGTCACGTACTTTTAAATAATGACCGATATAATAAGGAGCGAAAATGTTGATGCAAGAAGCTTTTGTGTGTTTAAACAAGCTTTTTCCCACGTCTTTGCACTTTCTATTTTTAAAGTTCAAAGTAAAAAAAGAGATGTTTAAAATCATATGTGTCGGTCCGTTTGTCACAACTTTTTGTTGTCTTTCTACGAACCTACCAGACTTAAGAGCGTGAAAAATCGCTTATCGATTTATAATATATAACTACAATAAAAATTGGGTTTTCAATGATTTTCATGTCAAATTAGAAGATTTTTTTTACATGTAATCATTTTTTTTGAATACGACTGTGCTTTGCTTTATGTATTCAGACACTACGTTAGGTTAGTCCTTCTAAATGTATAGCTGATAATCTTTTCTTAATTTTTCAATAATAATACATATAATAAAATTGTAACTAAGCCGAATCTGTATAAATTTTTGTCCGTCTGTCTGTGACTGCATCACGGAAAAACTACTGGAGAGATTTTGATGAAATCTGTCATAATAATAACGTCAAAACGTAACTAGGGACAAAATTAGAAAAACAAAAACAAATCTATCCCTCGGGAAATGTATATTTTTTTTCGGGATAAAAATATTCTATGTGTTATTCCAGACTATAATTTATCTCTGTGCTAAATTTCATTCAGATCCATTCAGCCATTCTGGCGTAAAAGAGTAACAAACATCCACACATACTCACAAACTTCATATTTATAATATTAGTATGGATTAAGTGTATTCCAAATTCATTTTAGAGTATAATTATTATTACTCATTTTAGAGTGTAATTAATTTATGAAAGAAGTAAAAAAATATATTTTTTATTACAACATTATGAATAATAATAATAATATATTCAACTAAACGTCGTTATTACTTTATAAAATGAAGAGATACATTTATTTACAGCTTGTAACTAAAAAAAAAAATCTACTTCAAATTACCAATATTCTCTCATGTTTATAAATTGCCAAAAACTATAAAAATACGCGAGTACATTTTTTACTACCTAAAAACCAAATATTTACACAAAATCCGAATGCGCGAAATCTGCGTGGGAATATTCATATTTTGGTACTTTTTATTTCTAGATTTCTATGTCCAAAAATTCAAATAAAATAATATTTTATATCCATCCTTCTATTCTTTCATTGACATCTATATATATAAAAGAAAGTCGTGTTAGTTACTTCGCTTATAACTCAAGAACGGCTGAACCGATTTAGCTGAAAATTGGCAGGGAGGTAGTTTAGAGCCAGGAGAAGGACATAGGATACTTTTTATCCCGTTCGACCGCGTTCCAATTTTTATGATATTTTAATTTTTGGATTTCTCTTAGTCCGGAATAGGTAAGTATTAAAACATATAATTAAAATGTGAGAAAGAAAGATTTTTTCTTTTTATATCTATTTAAAACGTACCTAGCGACGAACCCGAGCGAAGCGAGGGTGAGCCGCTAGTATAATACAATAAATAGCAACTCACTTTAACCAAATCTTAATATATAATATAATAAGTAAACAATTTAGATAAAATTTTGTACTTAGATAAGATTTTGCTTTTTACGTTTATCTATAGATTTTTTTTAGAAAATGTTATTTTTTTATATAGATATTTACAAACAAACAGTTCGGTACTATAATTTATAAATTTTTAATAATGATTATGTTGAATTTGGCGAACGTACAATACCCACAGCTTAAACTGTAGTTGATTGTAAATTTTTCTATTTAGTGCCTGACTTTATGCCTAATAAAAAATGTTTCTCGAAAAAGGATCGAACCAGTACCTTCTATTAAAAATTTCGAAGGCAAAATATTGCAATTTCACTAAACTTAAATACAGTAAGGTTTTGAGTCAATTAAGTAACAAGTTTTAAGCTTCAAAGCATACGTTTTGATGTTTGCTTAGTCGGAGAAAGAAAAAAAAGAACAATAATTAGAAAAGTGTTGATCGCTCGTGTGGTCGATTATTTTGCGTACGATATTAAATAGCCTTTAAGTTACTCCTTCCCACAGAAACGGCTGAACGGATTAAGATGAAACTTAGTTATTAAAATAGCTAAAAGGCCTGCCTGTATATAATATACCTAATAAATACAAAAGGCACGTAGAGACATACCCGAGCAAAGCAAGAATAAGTCGCTAGTCTAAAACATATGTAAGATAGAGATATGATATAAGTAAGAAAAATATAAGTAAGTAAGAGTGAAAAGTAATATACAAATAAATAAAACACAAAAAAAATATTTAAAACGTTATACACAAGTATACAATACCGTAACAAAATCCATACCGTAGCAAAATCGGTCAACCCGCCTCCGAGAAATCAGTGAACATACATATAAAAACATACATACAGACGAACACAGAACCTCCTCCTTTTAGGAAGTGTGTTAAAAAGTACTTATAATAAATCTACTTGAATAAAGTTTCATTTCATTTCAAACACATTCATCGACTTTCTCTTTTATTATATTAGTATTATGTATCCATTTCAAGTTTAAGTAATGAATGTAAAATGGGCTATTAAAAGTAATTAATGTGAAAAAAAAACAATGGTTAAAATTGCTGGTATTTTTATGTAATAGATATATATTATGAAAAAATGCTTTACATTTTTAAACCTCAAACAAGATCATGCGAAAATATTTAAAAAAAATAATATGACATAATAATATGAGAATAGCTGTGACTCAACTTCGCTTCTCTTTAGTCGTGTGCATGTAAAGATGCTTTTCGCAAATATAATTCTAGTAATAGACCAGGGTAGAAGCCTTTAAAAATAATAAAAAGTGAAAAAAAATAATAGTAGGATGCAACCCATTAGAAAAGGAGGGGAATATTATAAAAATGAAAGGAAAAATAATTTACGGGCGATCTGAGGTCGGAAAGGGGGTGGGGGGGGGGGGAGCTTTTAAGAGTAAAAAACGGTTTTTCTCGATTTCCGGCAAAACTAAAAGCCCTCTCGAAAAAAATCAAATGGCAAAGTTGTAGGTAATAAAAAGATCTAAAACTTTTGTTTTTACACTTTTTTCACATAACCTCAAAATTTATGTGAAAAATTCAAAAAACCAAGTTTTTGGATTTTTATTTTTATCTTTTACAAAAATGTTTTTGTTTTAACGAAATTTGGTGAAAACTTACCTTTTTATGTCCCAAATACGCTGTAATTTATTTGATTAAAAATATTTATTTTTTCACCTTATTTTGAATTAATATCGAACAAGCACCCTAATTTTCAATCGAAAATTCACCCGTCAAAATATCAGCTTTTTTCAAAAAGTTGGTGTGTTTTCTGTTCGTTGAAATCTCTATTTTCCGATGGTGAAAAAAATATATGTTACTATAGTAAATCTTCTGAGAAAATGCAAAAAACAAAAAAACCTTTTTTATTTTATACACTTGCTTATCATCTGCCTTATTGCAGATGATACAAACAGATTCATCCATATTGATAATCTGAAAAGACAAATATATACATATTTTTTATGTATAAATATATAAAAAATATGTATAGTATAGATTTTTAATATATTTATAATATATTTTTTATACATTTTGACATTTATATCTTTAATATAATTTTTTTCATGGGGGTATACTGACGATAAAATAGTGAAGGAATTATTAATTCGATTTTGTCTATATTATCGACTCTGGTCTATAAGGCTATGATGGTATATATAAGTTACATACTTTACGATTTTGATTTTTGAGTTCCGATATTTTGAATGCTTTACAGCAATTATGGTCACGCGATCCAAAATAAATCCGCGAAAAAATCGGAAAATATATCTTTATTTAAAACTAGCCACTCACCCTCGCATCGCTTGAGTTCGTCTCTAAGTACATAATCTCCCGCGGTAAAAAGTCTATGTCACTCTCCAGACCCTGCTCTGTTTCTACGTAAAAGAAGGACAAACATACAAACAGATTTTCACGTTTATAATATTAGTATGGACGTCAAATATTGGCGTAAATCTAAGAAAGTATTAAGTGGACCAGTATGGACTGAAAATCACAAATCAAATACGCTGGTTGGAAGGTCTAAAGACAAAGCCTAGTCTCTCCCGTGACCATGATTGCTGTAATTACCGTATATTGCCATGACGTACCGTTTAAAATATACTTGAAATTTATAAGTTATACTGTCACTTATTGACAAGCTTTTAAAACGCTTTTAATGTATACCTAATGTAATCAAGTCTTGAAAGTAAATTTTTAACTAATTCGAATTGTCGTAGTCATCGTCAAAATGAAAATTTGAATGTAGATTTAATTCAAATAACGATATTATAATTTGGTATCTTAGAGCTGATCTGATGATGCACTGAGGAGGTGGATAGTTGAACTCTTCAGTGGGTACTAGGAAGCTCCTCGAGTTTGCTCATATGATTCGTCTTCAAGAGTCCCAAGCATTTTAATTCATATCTTTTAGTTTTTCCAAAAAAAACAACGTGTAGTACAAAGAAAAAAACATCCAATAACACTTACCAAGCTAAACCTATCAGCATACAATTTGCGACTCCGTTGCTGGGAGAAGAGGATTTCTTAAAAGAGGATATACCAACAAACACATTTACGCATTAATAATATTAGTAGAATAATATTAGGCTAGATCCGACTTCCTCTATGCGTGTTATCCTCGCTGTTACTCGTAGTTACGAGCACGCAAGGCATCAATCACTTGGTTCACACGGTACGACATGGAACATGGATTATTATTGTTGGATATCCTAATTTTATAATTTTATAAAAACTAGGGAGGGGCCTCGGGTGCACCTATACGTATCAAACTGTAGCCTATATGTTACTCCAAGTCATAGTCTATCTGAATACAAAATTTTATCTAAATTCGTACAGCCGTTTTAGTTTGACAAGTAATAAACATACTACCATATCAGTGTATCGGTGTGCATTATCGATAAGTCTATGTCTTGGCTTCCTGCAAAAAAATATTTAATTTAACGGCCCTTTGGTGGTCATGTTAGGTTCTCTAAGACATGTATGTTTGCTTACAGTATTTTTTTCACCGTATTATATCATAAGCGCTTTACCAATGAGTCACTACTGTTTGATGCCTTTTTGCTTTTTTTATTTTTACTTAATTATGTCGTAATTATCTTCTTTGTCTGGCCCAATAATATTATGAAAATTTGTATGATTCAACATATAAACAATTATGTTTCTTTGAGAAATCATCAAAAATCTACAAAATCGAACTTATTACTAATATTTTTAATGAACCTGTGCATTTCTATTTCATAACTAGAAAGTTGTAACTTGTGTGCTAAAGAAACTCGTTGTTCTGCTCTTTAGCGTCATTTTTTCCCCAAAGGACATGATTAATTATGAAGAAAACCAAGATGTCATAAAAAACCAAGAAACGATCTTAAAGAAAATAATTTATTAAAAGCATACCTTTAACTTGTTTACACTTTAGAATTCGTCTTTGAACAAATAATTTTTTACTGTTTTCATATCAAAGTAATTTAATTGTGACAAAAAAGTCTCATAGAATCGAAGAGCGTTAATTTAAGATAGGTACCTTTTTTGCCTTATCCATATTATATTTCGTACATCAAAACCTAAAATGCTTCGGTCACGAGTTTTCAAGGTTGGATAATTAAGGGCGGTTCTTTGTTTTCGCTCATCTTTTTTGGATTACATCGCTATTATAACTATGTGAAGACAAGCCTTTAATAAAATCGTGTGATTATAATTAAAAAGGTATGGATTCATAAATGTGAGGGACATTTTCTCAGTTCTTTTATTTCTCAAGTTTATTAGGTTTTTTCTTAGTTGAGCAATTTTCGAATTTTGCAAGCATTACACCTTGAACTACCCCCTCTATGTTGGAGCCCAAAATACAGCCCTGGTTGCCCTCTTCTAAATTCAACCCTGTAACTATTTATTATTATAAATCAATCACGTCATCTCTATATCATGGTATATTTACTCCAAATCTCATATAAAAAGGTACGGATAATAAAACTTATAAAAAATAATAAAAACCGACTTCCAGTCACTAAAATATAAAAAATAACTAAACGGGGGTTTTCATTCAGAATAGACACCTAATCAGATACTTTCGAAGTCAGTGCCAACCGATGCAAATTTAATATTTTGATACGTAAAATACATATTTACCTATTAGATAATATTCATATCTTAACAATTATATACTACTAACTACTCTATTACTGGAAGTCAGTTTTAGTTTTTTTTAAGTTTTTTTTTAGCAGCATTTAATAAGCAGGTAATTTGTAAGAAAAAAGTTTTTTATAACATATTCGATTAAACTATTTATTTAAAAAAAATATTTATTGTTGATTTTTTTAAAAACCGCTCGACCGATTTCGATAAAATTTTATTTGGACCACCTGGGATGTAGACGTGTTTAAAGTTAATTAATTTTATTAATTATTTTTCCTTACTAATAGATCTTTTTAATATTTAAATGTAGGCATTTGGACCACCAATAGGCCAAGAAATAGTGTTATAATAATACATACAAAAATATTCATAAAATCAAAATTTTCTCCTATTTTACAGTCGGTTAAAAGCATAAAATTTTATGATAACTTATATTTTTTAAAGTCGGTTAATCATTATTCGGCTACTTACTTAAAAATATGTTTGTTTAAATTGGATTTATATGAACAAATACACGTGCAAGCTTTTAGTCATACCCATATGTTATGTAAAAAAAATGTAAAATAATATCTAACAGTTTTCATTTGTTTCATTGTAATAATCGTTTTTTTGTTTATAAAGTAAATTTAATAGCTGACGACACGTTTGGCTCAGTTTGTAGTAACTCTACTTGCTGTGCCAGCGGTCGCGGATTCGAGGCCCGCTGGAGGCATTCATTTGTGTCATGAGCACGAATGTTTGTACTCCAGTCATTGGTTAAACAGCAAATTTATTTTAAATACTATATTTATGCTATATTTTTTTTATTATATTTTATAATTTTATCTAAATGCTAATGGACCAGTTTGAAAGGTTCTTTCTTTTCTTTAAACACCTTTCTTATACATCACCATCTATTCGTAATTTCTATGATCCCATTAAGCCATCCATGAAAATGGGAATCGATAATTGAAATAAAATATCCTATGCTATCAAAATTCGCTCAAAAGTTTATAAATAATTTTGTGAACATCTTAAAAATATTTATATTAGATACTCAGACTAAGAAATAATATAGACAGAGTGTCATAGAACTAAACATGAAGCCAAACAATGATTTAAAATAATACATATTTTTTGTAAATATTATACAAATTATAACTTGTATACTGAGTAAATAAATATTAATACATAAAAATAACAAACGGTTGTTTTATAATAAAGGAAAAAAAACTAAATAAGCTAAAATAATGCTATCTCTTCCAAGGAAGAGAAGCAATGCTTAAAAAATACAAAAGAATATATTATTGTTTATATTATACATATTTTGTTCTCAAAAAATGTATATTATTTTACCAAAACAAATATAAAATTTTCCTTTAGGTATTATGTAAAGAACTCAAGCGATCTGTATGGCAAAATCGAGAATAATAGTATATAAACAACAACTTTGCTATACTGTTACTTTTGACTTTGACATTTATTTTGGCGGGCTCCGTCTATATATTTTTTTATTCTGATATTAGATATTATACAAAAAACTAAACATCATTTTTTTCCCATAAAAATATTATATATAAGTTAGAAGAATGTCACTTCAACAATAATTCACACAAAAATTATTACACGGCAAAGTTTACAAACAAGTTAACAAAATGCCGTCTGTTTTTTACAGCCGCCATTAGTATTAAAATAAAGCCTCATACAAAATTTCCCGCCATAAACAGCTATCTAAAATGGCGGCGCATTTGAATTTTTAATTTTAATACCGCGCTTGAGTTATTGACGCTCGTCCAACGTATTTTAAATTAGGAAAATGTTTTTTCCTTACTGTGTGCCTAAATTGAAAAAAAAATATCTATTAACAATTATTTTGTTTTTATTATCTTTACTTAGAATTATTATTGTCTTAAAATTTATACATATAAAGTTGCTTGTTTTCAGGACCTATTGAATGTTTTTTTTTTTGCTTTTTTCTATTCGAGTTTATTCCTTCTTAATTTTGATTTTTGCTGTTATTTTATAGATAGCTTGTAAACCATTTTTTCAAGTTTGTTATTCATTAAGGATATAAATAAGTAACTGCCTCGGTGGTGTAGTGGCTAGCATGTACGGCTGCACACCCGGAGGTCCTGGGTTCGAGTCCCGGGTCGGGCCAAGTTTAGTTATTGAGTCTTCCTGTATAGTAAGTCTCAGTAACAGCCCGGAGTTGGGAAGTTGGCGGTGTTTCACCCCCGTGCCTCGGAGAGCACGTAAAGCCGTCGGTCCTGCGCCTTAACTCTCACCGGTCGTGTCGAGCAGTCGTCCCACCGGAGTATGAGAGTGATAGGAATAGAGAGTGCACTTGTGTCTGCGCGTACACTTGAGCACTATAATATCTCCTGCGCAGTTGGCTAATCTCATTGAGATTGGCCGCCGTGGCCGGAATCGGCTAGGAGAACATCATCATCAAATAAGTAAATATAATTTCCTATGTAACAATTGTACACGGACTGCTGGACGTAAATATTTAAAATTTCCTTTAATGGATACTATAAGGAAGTTTTTCAATGATTCCTAAAGGCATGGATAGGAAAAGGCAAAGTTTATTATACTGGAAATAATTATGTGGGAAATAATTAAATAAAAATATTTCTTAAATTTTGTAACTCTTGAACAATTTGGAGTTTTAAATATAAAAATTTCATTGTACAGATTGAAGAAAACTGCACAGCGAATACGAATATATCACAACTTATATTCCCGTGGGTGGCAACGATCTTCATCAAAAACGACACGAGCGATCAGTTCGACTACTATTGCGATGGCGCCGTAGTGTCTAAGAACGTTATTATTACAGGTAAGTTTGGTTAAATATATATATATATCGCCAATCCCTATTAACATTGTCGGATATGCAAATTTGTCATTTTCTTTTTATTTCACTAATCACTCTTAAAAAGTCTCTTCTTTTAGTAGCTGCAAAAAAAAAATATTTTTTACGAGTAGTTTTTAAAATAGCCACGTTAACATTGTCGTATATGTCACGACCGCCAGTTAATAATGACGGATATCAACTCGCGACAATGTTCGCGGTTCGCGAGGGACAGCAGCGCATGCGGTTGTGCCAGTACCAACCATGTTACACGGGCGAGCGCAAGTTGCGTAATATTACGTTACTATAGATTATTATTTTCTATATTTTGTTCTTATTAATAAGAATTATGTATACTAGGTCCGCACGCTTAATAAAATTAGCCATTAAATAATCTGAAGACAATTTAATGGATAAAAAATTTTTAACAAAAAAATAAAAATCGACTTCAAACAAAAGCACTAAAAAGTAAAAAATAACTGATTGGTAGTTTTCATTTACTATATATGTATAGTAAATGAAAACTTAGGTATGCCTAATCAAATATTTTCGAAGTCGGTGTGCTTTGCTTTGTATGGGCTGGCGGCACCGATTTCGAAAATATTTGATTAGATATGTATTTAATAGGTAGGCTTTAACTTTTACTTAGCCAAAGCACACCGACTTCGAAAATATTTGATTAGGTATGTATAGTAAATGAAAACTACCAATCAGTTATTTATTACTTTTTAGTGCTTTTGTTTGAAGTCGGTTTTTATTTTTTTGTTAAAAATTTTTTATTTTTCCCTTTTTAGTGTAGGCAGTAGTAGGAAAGTAAGGATTCTAACGTATTAGGCTTGTCAAATCAAACAAAATAAGCCCAAACTCAAAGTATCTACTATTAGCCGTTGAAGAGTTCCACCTATCCACCTTCTGGCCTTACCATCAGATCAGGTCAACAACACCGAACCACTGTACTATCAACGGAAATAGAAATACTTGCAAAGTTTCAAGTCAATATGACAATTAGAAGTAGGTTAAATTCATCATTAGTTGTTTTTCCACCCTTAGGGGTGGTATTTTTTTTTACTGTACTGCCTCGGTGGTGTAGTGGCTAGCATGTACGGCTGCACACCCGGAGGTCCTGGGTTCGAGTCCCGGGTCGGGCCAAGTTTAGTTATTGAGTCTTCCTGTATAGTAAGTCTCAGTAATAGCCCGGAGTTAGGAAGTTGGCGGTGTTTCACCCCCGTGCCTCGGAGAGCACGTAAAGCCGTCGGTCCTGCGCCTTAACTCTCACCGGTCGTGTCGAGTGGTCGTCCCACCGGAGTATGAGAGTGATAGGAATAGAGAGTGCACTTGTGTCTGCGCGTACACTTGAGCACTATAATATCTCCTGCGCAGTTGGCTAATCTCATTGAGATTGGCCGCCGTGGCCGGAATCGGCTAGGAGAACATCATCATCATTTTTTTTTGAAATTTAAATGGGACCAATCTGGAAGTATACCCTTTCAAACAAAAAAAAATTATCCAAATCGGTTAATAAATGACGGAGTTCTGAGGTAACAAACATAAAAAAAAAAAAAACATACAGTCGAATTGAGAACCTCCTCCTTTTTGAAGTCGGTTGCAAACAAGAGTGTTGACTTAAACATTTTGACTACTGCAGATGAAGATGAAGAAGAAGGTAAATATTTATTATTATTTTATTTCTAAAATAGCTTTCTTAACATGATACTAGTTATTCAAGAATAAACTAGTTTCAGTATTTGCTTTTATTCTATTGTTACTGAAATATGTGGAATAGTTCCGTTAAAATTGCAGGATGTGACATAACCGACATTGTTAATTGTCTTGAATGGAGTAAAATATGTCAGTAGTACCAGATTCGACTTTGTTAGTCGTTTTAATGTATGTCCAATTTGTCGGAAGTGTTACTTGCTACTTTGTTAACGGTATGTATTTTAAAATGTTATGTAGGATGTGGTAGATTTTGCTTTGTTAACTGTTTAATGGTATATTTTATATGTCGGTTGTGGTATTTTAATTTATATTTTTTATATTGCTATTATAAAAAATGCCTTTTGACGCTTTTGGTTCACCTATACTGGCTTGGTTCTATTGACTGATAATAATTTTCGCACTACAACATACACACAAATTTATATATATATATTTATATATATATATATATATATATATATATATATATATATATATATATATATATATATATATATATATATATATATATATATATATATATATATTTAATTTATTGCTAGTCTAACTTTTTATTATTAATATGTTTTTTAGTTAATAGAGAATCTCCATTGCCATGTGGTTTCCGAAACTAGTTAATTAAATTAAATGAAATGCTTGGTGACAATTACAAAGAATATGATACATCAGAAAATAATGAACCCACTTCATTGATCTCGACTTTTTACTAAAAGTCATGAGTCTACTACCAGTTCGGAAAGAAGTAGCCTCAGACCTGAGAAGAACTGACGAAAGAAACTCAGTGGGACTAATATTAGTAGCCTGGAGGCGATCACTTCATTCCTAAGCCGTGCAATCTTCTATAAAATCATTTAATGTATAATAGCCTTTAGCACACAAACATCTTCAACGTTTTTTTTGAATTTGGCGATAGAAGCTTTTTGAATATTTTCTGGGTTCCTGTTGTAACAGCATATACATTGTCCATAAAAACATGACTGTCGAGTCACAGGCATTATAAGTTTGTGTTTGCTCCTAGTATTAATGTTACGCATGTCACACATCTGGATAAATTCGTGTATATTTTTACGAAGGTATGTTCAAAACATTTTTGTACACGTACTGAGAAGCAACAGTCAATATTTTTATTTCTTTAAACTTCTCTCTTAATGACAGAGCCTAGACTATAAATTTTACGAATAGCTCTTTTCTGCTGGACAAAAATCGTATTAATAGCAGTTGCATTTCACTATAGTAAGATACCATAGGACATAATACTATGAAAATAACTAAAATATACTATGCGAGCTGTATCTACCTCAGTAATACATCTGCAGACCTAAGTCTACTTGCTAGCCTCTCAATGTCAACCTGGAACGGAATTTCGAAAAGGGTTACATCCAAAACGAGGATGACAGTGTGCATTCGACTATTGAGCGCGCTAGTAATCGCAGGTTAATCTATATTCCAGATGAATGGTACTGTCTTGTTCGCTGGGGTAAAGCTGAAAGTAATCTCTATAGAGAAAAAGAAATCACAACCTCTGATACATTTGATTTTAAGTCTCTTGTCAAATAAAAATTGATCGAAAAACTGTGACAATGAGAAAATCCGGTGACGGTACATGCACAGCACTATGATGGTATTGAATATAAGTATAATTTTGATGATGAACCGAAAACTATAATAGTATTGCAATCTGGTATTGATTTTTATGAATTTTTAAATCCAGCAGGCTTATAATTGTGATCTTTCTATCAAACGTGATAAGTATAAGAATTTAATTAACCTCTGTCAAAGTGGAATAATTCCGGAGAGATATCACAACTTTGATAAAAAAAGAAAGTGCCCAAGAGCCACTTGAAGACATTAATGAGGATGATTAATTAGTAATGTTTCTCTTTTAAGACTGATTGATGATTTTGTTTCTATGTTACGATAATAAAATCTAAACTGTGATGATAAAGTGGCATTTTTAGAATAGTTACGAAAATTCATACTTTTGTTGAGATTATTTAATCTAGGTAGAGTACCTAGATTAAGTAATTATAAAAGCTTTTTTACTGAATGTAAGATAATTATATTACAACTCTGATCACTTTTATTTTTATCCTCCTAGAGTCATTCATATTATTACAAACTTATAAGATTTTTTATGTGTAATGAATGCTATGTTGGTCAAGCCTTTTTCTGTGAAGTCTGTTAGTTTATAAGATTTTTGTTAGGCTGAGTAAGTTTTTATTTTTATCCTTACGGACTTTTTTCTTACTCCTGGAGGTTTTTCTTGTGTTAAATTTATAAGCTTTTCGTTGCTTATGAGTTTATGTAAATAAGCCATTTTATTTTTTATGCTACTAGAGTTTTGTTTTGAATGATGTTCATTTTTTTAATAAATATCTAATTACAAAGTTATATTTAAATATGTTTTATTTTTAATTTTGCTTTAGATACATCAGACTTTGGTCTGGGGTTTACTGTTAACAATGATATATATGGCACTTCCAACATATAACAAATAAGTTTTACACGTAACATTGTCGTATGTGGCACTTCCAACATATAGCCAAGTAGTTTGTACATGTAAAATTGTCACATATGGCAGATTTTACAAATTAAAATTGATTTGGTACGGTTAAAAAAGTCATTTCTGACTTTTAACATATTTAGAAAAACAAAAACAATACTTTCTTACCATGTAATTAAAATCATAAACGTGTATTAAAATTCAAGTAATTTTTTTAACCTAACTTGTACATTTAAAAAAATATCAACAATTCAAACTTTGACGCACTCTCCTGTAAAGTTGCCGAATTTCACATCCGACAATGTTAATAGGGATAGGCGATATATATATATATATATATATATATATATATATATATATATATATATATATATATATATATATATACTTAATATTATAAATTTAAAAGTGTGTTTGTTTGTTTGTCCTTCTTTCACGTCGAAACAGCGTGACGGATTAGCGTGATTTTTTGTGTGGAGATAGTTTGAGGGTTGGAGAGTGGCATAGGTTTTTTTTACCGCCAGAAATTATCTCATTCCCACGGGAAAATACATTATAATACTACCCATAACGGCTGTGCAAAAGATATAGATAATTTATTCTGGATAAGCGAGCACGACCGGCGCTAAGACTAGTATCTATAATTTTAACCTCGTGAAAGAAAACGTGTCATTAAGATGTAATTTTCTTAAAAATATCTCTATATATAAATAGTTTAATTCCTTTTTCTCCTCATTAGTTGACCGATTTTCTGTTTTTTTTGTTTAGAAGCTATTGACGAGATTTTAGGGTTATCATTTAAAAATAATTAGAAATAGTTAGTTTTTTGTATAGATATATAGGTAAATTCTATTCATATATTATGTTTTCCTCCAATCTTCGATACTGATTATGGTCCAATATTTAAATTTCGCCAAAAGATGAATAAAAGTTATTACGTTCAAAAACTGAAACATTGATATGCAGATCGCAGGCACGTGTAAGTTGCCACTAAGACAGTAAAATTAAGCAATTTCTCGGCGTACACAATAATATAACTAAAGGATTTCTCACTACAGAAGGTTTTAGGGAAATATATTTGTATTTTGATCACGTTCATGGCTAGCTGCATGACACACGTAAATGGTAGAAATTTTACCTGGAGTTAATACTACGAGTTTCTATTATGACTAAAAACGTACACCGACTGAAAACTCTGGTCTTTGACTCAAAAAAATCATGTTATTTGTTACGGAACCCTCAATATGCCGTTTTTTGTCTTTGTTGTTTTATTGTCTAACAAATATAAAATATTAAGTTCCACTTCTGTCATGTGTGGATTGCACACACACGCACTTTCTTTTTTTATTTTGACATTTCTATACGTCGTAGATACGAGAATATCAATGTACATTGTACGTTGGTAAATAAATTAAATAATTTAGGTTAATGTTAAAGCCTGAACTCAAGTCAACCATAAAACAATCGATCAGTGTCGTAAAATACAGATATTTCAGAAAAAAATATTTTAGCAAATAAGATTGTTTTTTGCGTTAAATATTTACAAAAAATACTATATTACTTTTTTATTGAATGTTGTAATATTTCTTTTTAAATAGAAACTTTGTGGTGTTTACATCACAGATTAAAAAGAAAAGAAATATAAATGACATATCAGATAATTTATGTATTCTTAAGCTTCATGATGTACATATTTTTTATTTTAATAACGAATTATAAACTAAAATATTAATATAACAGCAACTACAGCAAACATATTATGTTTAACAAATTTTACTTCAAAATAAGCATGCGACAAAACAAACTCTTCTTTTTTGACGTGACGGTTCAAGTGAAACCATCACAATTCCGACAGTTCGAACAATAACTTCTGCTCTCGCGCTTTTAAAAAATTAAAACGTCACTCTGAAAAATTAAAGCCCGCTGCCATTTTGTGTTGAAATACTGATATTATTATTGAAAGTCAGTTTGTACAAAAATTATCTTGTACTTTTTTCTTTGTTTTTCCTTTATTATCATTAAAAGTGTTACATATATTTTTAAAAAGAAATATAACATTAAAAACCACTGAGATTTATGTAATGGTACATCATTAATTACTTAAATTTTCATATTATTTGACATTTATTTTGACATCGCGACCGCCTTTCTTCGCGATAATCGCGATATAGTGGGTTCGAGTCTAACTCGGTCCATATACTAAGTAATGATAATTACAAGTTTGGATACTTTGTTAAGGATAGTAACAGTTTTGCCTAAGGGCTTCTAAAATAATGAAGATCTATTAATTTATTACGAAAACAGAACTAGTTTTTAGAGTCAGTTAATAATATAAGTCAATGTGCCAAAAGATCAAAAAGTGACGGAAAACCTTTTGAACAATTCTAATTTGATTAAAATCTTGCTCAATGCCTTAGACATAATTTGTTTTATAGCGTGGAAATGATACATGAGGCTGTGGCAGTGAACAGATGAAAATATTTTGTACGCGAGCGGTGATTATGATAATAGGATCATATAATTTAAGCTTCAAAAGATGCTGTGACCCGAAAAATTGTCTACAATTTTATTGTGAAATTTCCGTTTCAATGTTTTTTTTTTTAATTCTTTAACTCTTTTAACGTCGTTTTTATGATACAGCTAAGTATTTTGTTTAATATGCTATTAATAATAGTGTATGCTATTAATTATTTTTTAAATTAAATTACTGACTGATGTCAAAATTAAAAATGACAGTAGGAGAGGATTTTTTAATTCATATGAAACAATTTTTAAATTTATTAATAAGGCTATATTTAATATTAATTAATTTTGAAAATTATGAATGTCAGTTTTACAATTAAAGAAAATATATCGTAAGATACAAAAACCCAATTGAGTAATAAACAAGTATTATCCCGTCACGGAATACTTGGCAGATATAATATCTCGTGTCAAACTGTTCGTGGTCGCACTCCTCCGAAATGGCTCGACCGATTTTAATGATTTTTTTGTATATTTGGTAGATACGAGAATAGTTCGTAAAGTATTTTTCACCACCCTTCCCCATATCACCCCACCACACATTTCTTTAATCGCAATTTTAGTAATTTTATATATGCAATATTATATAGATACATAGCTGTATAACATAAAGCCAAAGATTTTTTTTGTAGATTGAACGAGCCGCGGATTCTGCTAGTATAGCTATATTTTAGTGACATTTAAATTAAAAACAATGTAAAATTAACGATTCAATAGTACTTGTATGAATAAAATATATTTTGATTTGCTTTAATTTGAGTACCTCCTTGTTGGAGTTCGTCAAAAATTGGCTAAAATAAGTAAGTTTTAAACCAACCAAATTTTTTCCACCTTTAAGAGTGGATTTTTTCTAATAACTACATGGAATATTTTAGATATAATCTATTTAGAAAAAAGGGTCATAGAATTCGATTAATAATTCGCGGAGATATCTTCACGAAATATAAATCGAGATTATAATATATTCGATTTGTGTCACATAAGCGTGAAAGAATTGTTGGAATTCGAATTATTATTTTAGCATATACGTACATAAGCAATTAAGCTTTTTATAATATTTGTATATGTAGATCGTCATATGGAAAGAAATATTTACACGTGATAATTGAACTGAGCATTCATGATTTTTTTTAGCTGCACGATGTCTCCAATACTATGGAACATGGGCAAAATCGGAAAATATAATTGTATTATTAGACAAGACTTCGCTACGAAGTATGAATGGAAATGAAATGGCTGTTAAGGTAAGGCATGACAAGTAAGGATATAATATTTTAAACAACACAAGTGGTAAGCATACAAGAGCCAAGGAGCATAACGGTAAGTGGTAATTGTAGCCTAAATATGGTAGCAATATCACCAGTATTACAAGCGCGTTACTGTCCTGTGAATAAGGAAATAGATGGCAAGAGGGAAGCGGAAATGAACAAGTAGTTAAGTTTCCGGAAAATTCACTTACCAGCTTTCGAAACGTAACAATATTATTATACTGCTTTATATATGTATATTCGGTAAGGGGATGATGTATGGATTGAAGGAACATTCATACTAATAAAAACAATTTACAAAACTTCTTATCTACTAATCCTTAGAGTCGTCTAAAGAAAGCATCTCGATAAGAGCATTGGGATGTGCGAGATGAGACACGAGAGGTGCTCCCGAATGGCATTTGTACATACTTTTACATGAAATTCAGAGACGAGTTGTTACTTTCCAATTCAATTCAATTCTCTTGTTAATGGCTTCAAAACATGCCAGATAAGTACGATTACTTCGCCAATCAAGTCACGTGGAATAAAGAAAACACGAAGGAGGATTGGGCGGTAAATTAAGATTGTAACTATAACTTTCTACTATTTGCCATGAACAATAAACATTGGTATTTTTGACAGCCCTCGCACTTGGCGGAAGTTCCGTTAAGATTAATCGCCGATCACTATATCATGATTTTGCTATGCTGAGTAAAAGCAAATAAACCAGTCAAGTGCGAGTCGGACTCGCGTACAAAGGTCTCATGTCTGTTGTATGGGAGCCCCCTTAAATAATTATTTTATTCTGTTTTTTAGGTTTTTTTTTATATGTGAAAATTTCAACTGTCTAACTATCACGGTTTATGAGATACAGCCTGGTGACAGACGGACAGACGTACGAACAGTGGAGTCTTACTAATAGGGTCCCATTTTACCCTTTGGGTACGGAACCCTAAAAAACAGCCCGTTATATTAGCAACTTCAATATTCATAATATGCTTTCATTATAAAGCTCTCTATAACATGAATAGCTGTATAGTAAAGCTATACTAGCTAGTAGCTTTTTTAATACAACACTATTCTTTAGATTGTCCAAATAAGATTTATATCAAAGTTGATTGCTTTTTTACTTTGTTTATTCGCAATTGTCGTCGATTTATTGGACATACTTCCCAAATTGGAGCCAATAGAATTACTGTGATAAGATTTTGTTAGTTTTAAATGAGGAAAAGTTCTGGTACTATATAAAAACGTAATCCATTATTTTCCCACAGTTTCGATAAATATAATTTTTCCTCATAGAATAGAACATAATATGTATTTTTTTCTACAATCCCTTCTTCCAAATAGATTGTAAATTGAATTTATAATTTTATTGTTTTGCGCGGAAAGAAACTCAGATGGCGTCACTAACCGTACCGTACCGTGTAATTACATCACAAGATATTTTTTTCGATAAAGACTTATTCTAATGTTTCTTACGATTTCTTGTTTAGTTTATATTATATACTAGCAACTCACCCTCGCTCTACTTGGGGTCGTCCCTAGTTATAGTAGTTACGTTTTAAAGTTTAGTATAGATTACTCAGAGATGAGCGACATTTTCCTGCAATAAAAAGTATCCTAAAGGTTGACCCGGATAACCAGCTATCATCATACCGAATTTCATCAAAATCTGTCCAGTGGTTTTCTTGCGATACCTTCCCAGACAGACGGACAAAAACAAAAAACTATACATTCGACCTCTGTATCGATAATAATTACTATTTTAATAAGATTTTCCCAAAATATTTAATAGGTTCGATTTAGTTAGTATTTTATTATATGTATATAAGATGTATAGTTTGTTTTTTAATTAGTATTTTGATGAGCTTTAGTTATCAATAAAAAAATTTGGAAACAGTTATTTTTTTTGTATAGATAGGTAAATTTCGTTAATTTTATAAATTTAATAATTAATTTTTCTCAAGTAAAGAGTATGAGAACAATAAAACTTACTAAAACATAATATTCTACAAGCTTCTCTCCTGTATTTAGTCTGTATAAAAGTATTTTCTTTCTTTTTCTTCTTGGCCAATGCTTAGCTCGGAACAGTGTAGTTAAAATAACATAAACCTCGAACCTTTGATGAACGAAAATGTAGAATACAATATAATTATTATAATGATTTTTGAAAACCTTTTCTTTAAAATACTTCACTCTAGACTAAAATTAAAATTCGTGCCTTTCTATAACTAAAGTTAAATCTGACATAAATCGAAAAATTTTCAGGTAAAAGAGGTTATAATACACGACAATTTTACAATGCGACCGGAAAATGATATTGCAATACTAGTAATGGAAACCTCGCTCAAAAGACAGACCGCTTGCTTCGGGGAAGGCGATTTTGGAGAAGCTTTTGTACGTATTTAGGATTTCCTAGAAAATTATATAAAATACTTTTATGATTTTTTTACGGCTGCAAGCGTTTTATATGTAAATATATGTTGATAATATTATAAATATATCTTTATATATATAATTCTTCTGTGAGTGTGTATGTCACTGAACTTCTCTCAAACGACTAGACCGATTTTGATGAAATTTTTTGTGTGTGTTCAAGGGGATCTGAGAATGGTTTAGATTCACAATTTGAATAATAATTTTCATCAAAATGGTCCAGAATGTTTTAGCTTATTAAAAAAAGTTTGAAATTTTCAAATTAAAGACGTGTAGACAGGACAACGTCTGTCGGGTCAGCTAGTGTATGTATAAATAAATGCCATGAAAAACATAACATGTAAAATTGCAAGTACCGCAACGCAGTTCTTCTACCGCAAAAAAAAAACAAGTCGGTTAATTTATTTGGTGCCTATCTATACGTGGATGCATCAATCCAACAACTTGATGATCCGTGAGTGAGTGATGAAATTAAAGAACTTTGACCTGCAATAGTTTTTAAACTGCTAGTTCAAATTGAATGTAACTTAGTAACTGAAAATTCAGGTTTCTAGCTTTATCGACAACGAAGTTACTTATCGAAATAGCTTTGCTTTGCATCGACTGGCACCGACTTCGAAAATATTTGATTAGTTATATCTATAGTAAATAAAAACTCCCATTTAGTTATTTTTCACTTTTTTATGGCTGGAAGTCAGTTCTTTTTAAGTTTTTATCTGTTTCTCTACATATTTAACATTTTCATACTCATTGTATAAAACATAAAAAGAATATAGACCTTCTGAAAAAAATCATAAAAAATAAAAGGCTCGAAAGCCACTTAGAGATATTTAATATATAAAAGACTAGTATTGCCCGCGCCTCCGCCCGCGTTCAGATGACTAAATATCAAATTCTTAGGTTTTACATATTAGTATACTCTTACAATGTAGTTTTTGTATTTTTCTCAGAAATGAGATATTTTCCTGCGGTAAAAAGTATTCTATAAGTTGATCCGGATATCTAGCTATCATCATACCAAATTTCATCAAAATCTGTCCAGTGGTTTTCTCGTGATGAGGTAACAAACAGACAGACAGACGGACGGACAGACGGACGGACGGACAGACGGACGGACGGACGAACAGACAGACAGAAAAAAATTCTAAAAACTATAGATTCGGGCTCTGTATCGATAATTATGTCTATTTCAATTAGATTTTCCAAAAAATATTTAATGTAAAGATTCGACTTAGTTACAATTTTATTATATGTATAGATTAATTAAGATCCATTAGCGAAGTTTTCTTTCATTTCGTTTTTATATTATAAGCAAATTAGATATTTAGTATCCATTTTCGAAATTTTAAAGACGAATAAAATTTAAATCTTACTAATATTATGAATGTGAAAGTTTGGATGTTTGTTATTCAATCACGTCATAACGAATGAACGGATCTGGATGAAAGGCATAGAGATAGATTAGTCTGGAATAGCACATAGGTTACTTTTTATCTCAGAAAAATGTACGGTTCCCGTGGGATAGATTTGTTTTTGTGTTTCCAGAGGCATACCCGAGCGAAGCGAGGGTGAGCCACTAATACAATATAATTTTTATGTGTACATATGTATGTATATAAATACGAGTATAAGTATCTGTGTCACTGTATGCGGTAAAAATCAGGAAGAACGTTACTAAATTTTATAGTATAGTATAGAAAATATTTTATTTTTCAGACAACTGGTTGGGCGGTTTCAGGTGAACTAACACTAATTCCTTTTGACACAGAAGGCATTGTCAATTGCAACGAGTTTCCAGTAAATAACACATTTTGTGCTTCATACAAAAACGGTTGAGTATTATTTGATATTTTTGTTATTGGAGTTTTAGAAAAAATGAATTAAAATTTAAAAAAGTTATAAATATAAAAAAGCCCGACTGTGTAAAGGGTTTTAAATATGAAAACAAGTTGATGATAGAACAGTGTTATGCAGTCAGAAACATACATACATGTTTCATCCCAATTGCGAGACGTATGTACATAATATTTATGGATTCATCGCAGTCGGGTAAAATCTTCATGATGTTATAGTTACTTATTTTTAAAAATATAAAAGGTAAAAGACAAGTAAGCGTCATTTTTAAAATAACAAGCTTACAGAAAGAAATTATTATAATTAGTCCAGTGGTTTTTCCATGATACAGTCTCAGACAGACAGACAAAATATCTAAAAACTATAGATTCGGCCTTTGTATCAATAATGTCTATTTCAATAAGATTTTCCAAACAATATTTAATGTATTCGGCTTAGTTTAGAATTTTGTTATATGTCTTTTAATTAATTATTATATAAATTCTTAATTGCAAATAAATACAATAATATTATATTAATTTATATATGTATGTATATTTTTTTATTACAGACGTATCAGTATGCCCAAGTTACGGAGGTTTGTTCGTAGTAAGACATACAAACACATGGTATCTCCGCGGTATACGCTCGGCTGATCCCACTGATAAGGGCTTTTGTGTTGACCACGACATAACATTTACAGATTTAACACTTTATTTAGATTGGATAATGCAATATATTGAATAAATGAATAATAATTTTAAGGAGTTTTATAGATTTTTTTTATTTTTCCTTTTAGATAAATTATTAATTTTTCCTTCTACAAAAGAGACGAAGTGTCATGTGCTTTTGTATTTATTTTAAACACACAAATAAAAACTTTCGCATTCATTTATATAACCTGCATATGCGATATAAAAGCAGCGCCACCTTTTGTCAAATTTTATTACTAACCATAGCGTATATGTTATTCCAGTTCATAACCTGTCTGTGTGTAATAAGTTTCATCCAAATCGTTCCAGTCGTCGCAACGTAAAAGATTAACAAACATACACTCACACACTTTCGAATTTATTTTACTACAATAGTCATGAAGATAAATCCTATAAATATAGTAAATTAACGTCTCTATTTGAATGCAAAGCAATGAGTCAGTGAGGAAATATGCAAGTGGCCGAAGTGACCGTCACGCTAAAGTGGATTATATGGAAGCCATTCATTGCTTTTGTTTATTGTTCTACTGTATAATAAAGAGATTTTTATGTATGTTTGTTTATGCTATGCCTACTAACGATATTTCTTCACGTTTTGTTATTGTCTTTGCTGGATCAATAGAGCAAATGTAAAGACTCTACCTGGTTTTCCTTCCCGAATATATTGCTACATTAAGTAGATCTACTGCTAGTTAAGGATTTAACTACTAATATAGTTTGGGTTTACATAATTATTTTTGAAGACTACAGTGCGTTATTTTGAAGCTTTTAAATGTATTAGTTTTCGCCAAGTTCGTTGAAGCTTGAACATAATTTTTATTGAAAACTTGAGGAAAATATATAAAAAATGCTACCATTTTTTTAATTGATAACACTTAAGCTCGTAAATAGCAATAAAAGTAGCAATAGCTACTAAAAAAAGAAAATAGGTTTACAAACAGAGAAGAAAAAGGTACTGGACTGTTTTGTCTTTGCCTATTTATATATAAAAGATCCTGAAATAACATACATTTTCCCTAAATATGAATTCCCATAGGCAGACTATGGTGTCACCAAAAAGCACTTAAAAGATAAAAAGAAAATACTTTCCTCATAAGAAATGTCGGAAGAAATGATTATTTAAATAAAAAAACTTTTGACAATCATGTATATTAAAGCCCAAGTTTCAAGATGTTACCAAAATTTCCGTATAATAAATTCATAACGGCGATAGTCTATAAATCATCTTCGCTAGATATTCATTTGTATGGTAATACGAAGGTCGGGTGCACGGGATGCATATTAAAAACTTGATTTTAAAGTAATTTTGCAGAGCTGTACTGTGTTCAAAGATCAAGAACCAAACAATATATGTATGTATCTATATATCTATACAGATAAATAAAATTGAAGTGTTTGTTTGTAATGTCAAAATAACAGCGTTTTACTAAATGCATATGAAATTATATACGATACTTATACGAAAAACACAATTACAATGGAATATAGCTTATGTTATAGGGAGTAACATAGGCTATTTTTATTTTAGATAAAGAATTAGGGTTCCGCTCAAAAAAAAATTAAAACGTAGGTACCTAGGGACGAACTCGAGACACAAACTGACTCAATTATTAATGACGAAATCTCACAAAATATTTTAGCTTGAGTCATGAAAGGTGAGATGATACTTTGTTTTCAGGGGTTCGGTAAAAAATAATTTTAAGATTTACATCTAAAGGGAAGGAAGGGAAAAATGTGTGTAAGCTTTATATAAAACTTGAGAAACTATAGTCATTCCACACAAATGAAGAGATAGAAGCAGGTAACCCTGTCTATAAAGAAAACTAAAACTTACCTGTAATCTCTGAATAATTATATAATGTACTAGCAACTCACTCTCGCTCCGCTCAGGTCAATATCTTGGTAAGTTTTAACGGATAACAGGGATTTCTCAGAGATGAGATATCTTCCCGCAGTAAAAAATACCTTATATGTTGACCCAGATAACTACCTATTATCATACCAAATTTCATCAACATCTATCCAGTGGTTTTCTCGTGATGCTTTCCCAGACAGGTAAATAGACAAACTGATAGACAGACAAACAGACATACAGACAGACAAAAATTCTAAAAACTATAGACCTTTGTATCGATAATAACACCTCCAGGTAAATTTCTAAGAAATTAATTAAAATTCTAAGAAATCTATTATTAACTGACACGCCGGCGTGTCCGCGGTCGTGAAGAGAATAATGACTATTTCAATAAGATTTTCCAAAAAATATTTAATGTACAGATTCGACTCAGAATTTTATTGCATGATGAATGATGAATGATATTGAGCTCCTATTTGTACTAGTACGATATCGAATAGACAATCACATATCTAGCTTATATATATTAGCATGCAACTGTGCTTCAATATTAAATTTTCTGTGGTCTAGTGGCTAGTATGTACGGCCACAGATCCGGATGTCTGGGTTGGAGTTGGGTCAGGCCAACTATAGTATTCGCAGTAACAACCCGGGGGCTCAGTAACATAAGTGTGCAGTAAAATATCTTCTGTGCAGATTTCTAGTTAAATAAAATTGGCCGCCCTCGTGGCCGAAGTCGGTCAGAAGAGCATTATTATTATTTATATATTTTTTTCTCAGTAAAACTTATAAAAATATTTTTTAATCATTTTAAATATAGATATTAAAGTTGCCGTTAATTGCTTGTTTTACATAATATTGTTTTTTGCATAAATTGTTAGTTTGCATAATATATTATGTAACTAGCGACTCACCCTCGCTTCGCTCGGGTTCGTTCTTAGGGTATACAACTTCCCTATTTGAATGGGATATTATCAAATTTTTCATTGGTTTTAATTTTTTTTCGTAGGAGCCTACTTTTTTTCTAAAATAAAATTAGCCTTAGTTACTCCTTATTACATCAGCTATCTGCCAGTGAAAGTCCCGTTAAAATCGGTCCAGCCATTTCAGAGATTAGCCAGAACAAACAGACAGACAAAAATTGTAAAAAATGTTGTTTTGGTAATTATGTACCATCCATATGCATAGTAAAAAGCTGTTATTTTGACATTTCAAACAGACACTACAATTTTATTTATCTGTATAAATTTGTTTAAATAACAAAAGACGAAAATAAATGGCGACAAAATCTATGAACGCTAGTTCTCGTACAGAACAAACAATGATTTTCCAAGTGGAAAATCCAACCGTGCAAATTATTACACTTTATAATTTATTGAGCACGTGTTTTAGATACTTAAGTTACATGTTGTTGTGATTGAATTTTTATAAAATATTAGCATTAGGTTTGAAACATTTTCCTTAGATATAGTTAAAAAAGTGTACCTATTCAACCCTTTTAAATATCCCACTGGCCACTGCTGGGCACGGGCCTCCCTCTAATGCAAGGGGTATCAGGCCATAGTCCACGACGCTGGCTCAGTTCGGGTTAGCGAAATTCATATGTCTTACGAAAACTTGCTAGATTCTCTCAGACATGCAGGTTTCCCCACGACATTTTCCTTCTCCATTAATACAAGTGGTAATCATTGGCACATGAAAATATCAGAGGTGCGAGACCCGGAATTGGAACCTGCTTCATTCAGTTTCCCAAGCGAGCGCGTTACCACTGGGCTACCACAGCCTTCCTTTCTTGCCATATATAATAAATATAATTATTTAGATATTATAGAGGTTTTAGATTCATTGAAAAGAAACAGAGTAACATAAAACACAATATTCAAAATAAAATTCAATTTTCACCAAATATTTTAAAGTAATAATGTTCAAGACTACCTACAAATAACTTCGTTGAATTAAAAACATGAAAGTAGACTAAAGCTGTGTTTAAATAAAACGTTCTACCATAACTTAGACGAATTCATCTTTAAAATCTGAATATCATACAAATAAATTATATTTTGAAATTCATTCATATTGAAAAAGTTACGTTTTACATTATCCTAACTAGTTTCCCATTCGGAAGTCCAACAATGGTTACGTGACCAAAGTAAGAAGTATGGAAGCAAAATTATTTATATTCAATACGCGTCCTTAATATAGCGGACATATCTTTGGTGGCGTGAATCTGCATACAAATTGTAAACTTAGCACTTCTATGGCGTTGATTGGATTAGACTTGCGACAGTATTATCTTAAGACTGTCGCTTAAAGATTTGAAAAATATAATCATTATTTTACAAATTATTATCATATAGTTTGTACTTAATAAAAAATTGTGTACATATTTTTTTATGTAAAATGTACTATATAAATTATAATCAAATAAAAATTACATAGAAAATTAATCAGTATTATGCTAATAATATAAATTCAAGTTAAATATAAATTGAATAAATTTATGGTTGAGTGTAAATGTTTACGTATTTGTGAAGGCATGTAAACTTCCATTCCATTTTTTTTAGTTTTATTTAGGGGGCGCAGACTTAATTATATTATGTTTAATATAATTTTATTAATTTTGAATTCTATTTTACTTAGTTTTGTACACGTTTTTGTATATAAGGCTTGCAAAGACTAAACATGTCCTTCTTTGGTATATAACCTTATGAACTGACACACTGCAACTTAGACATGTATGCTCAACTTAATATCCTCGATTCGCTCAAAGTAGCTCAATGTAACAGAGTAATAATGCACAGAAGCCGAAACCTCTTCAGTGCGGTACTGAGGTTTTTTAAATATTATAATTTATGAGTACTTATAATATATTGATAATAATTTTATCTGATATTTCTCTTGTCTGAGAAAAGAATATTTACTAATATTATCATTTAATGACATTATTTAGAATAGTTTCTCCCTTCGAATGTGACATAATATGTGCAATTTATGGCCCATTTATTCAGGAATTTTATAACTAACGTCAAGCTTTGATCACGAACAGTACATAGATAAACTACGCCAGTAGAGTCACGGGTAAAAGTTAGTGTGTCATAAAAATCGCAGTCGCAAATCTGCGCTGGTCATACAACCAAACAACGCAAATCAATCACTTAATGGCGTCGATTAGTTTGCTGTGTTTTTCCTCCCTCAGTCACAAATTAATGTCATGTGAGACTACTCGTACTAGTGAACCAAATAATACAAGTGACCAACATGTTATGGATACATTGTATCTGGAGAAATAAAAAATAAATATAATCTTCAAAATGCTACAAGCTATAAGATAAAATGTGGTGTCGTGTTTTAACGTTTTGTGTTTTGGTAACGCTAATACTGTTTATAGTATTGAGCTGTATATACAGACGTCCAGTATTACATCTGTTCTTTCACAGATGCTGTGGTGAAGACATTGAGAATGACCAAGTGATTTTTGAAAATTTTGGCAACAATTTCCTTAGAGAACGCCTCATTGATAGTTCTACTTATGTTTATGAAGAGATATTGAACACTCATGATCCGAAATCTAGAGGATTTTTGAAATACGATAATTATGAGGCTATATACAGTGATATAGAAGTGACGACAGATGTAATTAAGTCAATGTAAATAAATTAACTAATTTTGTATGGTTTTTTATTGTAATATCCCATTTCACAGTATAAATTCATAAAAAAAAAACATTAATTTTGATTTCCTTAATATAAAAAATGATTGATAAGTGGCAGTGTTGGCCGAGTGGTAGCGCACTTGCTTAGAAAATCAATTGAAGTGGGTTCAACTCCCGGTCTCGCACCTCTGATTTTCTCATGTATGGGTAATTTTAAGTGAGAAAAAAATATTAAACATGAAATTACATAGTATGCGGAGTAAGATGTAAATCGATTATAAATGTTTTTGAAATGAATCTGAACTTTAAACAACCTGGTTCGTATTTTTTATCCTATTTTTTGGAGAAACACTGGTCAAGCCGCAGGTGATCGCTGGCGATACTATTTTGCACATGTGAAAATCGAACCTGCGAAATCTATCTTAATAAGTAATGCCAAAAAATAAAAATGCCAAATTATAACAAAACTCAATTAATAATGTTACCTATTGTAAAACCAAATGTTCAAAACTTACATATCTATTTTTTTCTTTGAATTTTTTTACGGAAATAAACAGGTTGGGACATTAACACACAACACCATCTAGTTCCATGGATAAAAATTATTTCACACACTCACTTTTCATATCATGAGAATTAAAAAAAATACTATTTTTCTTTTAATTTTCTTCTATACAAAGCTTGTCCTGACAATAACAAACAAAAAATAATCATTATCTAATTTGGTGAAGTCAATAGGAAGTAATGCGCGTACATATGTACATTTTGGCGATTCATTTTTATTTATATACAAGATGAATGCCCCAGCGGGACTCGAACCTGCAACCGCTGGCACAGCAAGTTCTACAAACTGAGCCAAACGTGTTGTCAAATTTTATATCATCAAAAATTTCGCAAAATACTAGTAAAACAGTAGACTTCAAAAGCATTATTAATCATTAGGTTTTATTCCTTTTGTGAACAATTCAATGAAATTAAAGCAAATGATTTTCAAATAGATTGTAAATTTTAATGACTATTGTATTGGTTTTGTAGCTTAATTAGGGAGTTAATTAATATAAAATGTATGAGTTAGTTTACATGTAATTTAAAATGAAATGAATCTATTTAATCCAATTTTAGTAATTTACATAATATTATTATAATGGCTGGTCGAGTTATTTTGTTTATTGAATTGATGTTATTGATATTAGGAGAAAGGAAAGTGGTAAATTTTATTCGTAAATTTGGAATTATAATCAAGACACAATAAAATTTAAGACATAAATTTTTCATTTTTAATAATAATAAAATACATTATACATGTAGTCTATAACACTCTAGTTAGGTATGTACTAAGGCGAAGCTAATCATTAAAATCGATTGAGCTGTTTATTAATTGCGAGGGAACATAGGATTGGACATATGTACATACATACATACATCTCAAACAAATAACCCTCCTTTGGGCTTCACCGCGTCACGTAAAAAAAATATTATATCCAGAGATACTCTATGTAAGTGGAGTCAATTTTTTTCACCCCTCAGTTGTATATATGGAAAGCAACCCCTGTTTTTTATTTTTCGTATTTGACAACAGAATTGTGTATTCTTAAATGAATAGCCACACAAACGGATAATGAAATATGTTCGAACAAATTAAAATATAACATTTCGTTTAAATCCAATATAATAAGTAAATGATTTCAATCACAGTGTAATCAGCATCAGCCAATCCGAATTGATTAAACACCGTAATTCATTTGGTAATCAAATAACAAAATATTACTATGGTAATTACGCAATCTGGAAGGTCATTACAGTAAATCCATCTAGGATTGATTTACTTGAGTTTGTTATATATAAAATATATTACAAACCTTATTTATTGAGATTTTACATAAAATATCCAACATAATTAGTTTACTTGTACTCGTATGTATACGAAAATAACTCTGTGTTTATTTGTGTGTTTGTTTGTAACATTGTAGCGCTGAAACCGCTGAACCTTTGATGAGTTTTGATATAGAGATAGATAAATTAGTATTAGAAATATTTTATTCGGATGATAGTATTATAATTACACTAGCAACTCACCCTTGCTCCGCTCGGGTTCGTCCCTACCTACGTTTTAACGTATAGTATGAATTTTTCAGAGATGAGATATTTTCCCACAGTAAAAACTATCCTATATATTGACCAGGACAACCAGATATCATCATACCGAATTTCATCAAAATCCCTCCAGTGGCCTTTCCGTGATGCGGTCACAGGCAGACACACAAAAATTCTAAAAACTATAGAGTCGACTCTGTATCAATAATAATGACTATTTCAATAAGATTGTAAAACAAAATATTTTATGTACAGATTCGACGCAGAATTTTATTATATGTATAGATATTATCCAGCTGGTACTTTTGAATGTCTACTACAGATTGAAGACAATAATACTTATACTTATAATACTTATAAATTTTTAATTTTAACCTTCTAGCTGACTACAAAACTAAATAATTAAGTAAATAGCAACCAAACAATTGTTTAACTTGTTAAAACATTTATTTATTTATTTATTTAATTTGTGGTAACAAAAATGTATACAAATATACTCCTTAATCTAGCCACAATTATTGTTTAACAAAACATTGGCAATGGAGTGCTGAGACGCACGCACTAGGATACCCTGTGTCGCGCACGTCTAACCTTCCACATGACCCTCTTATTTAATTTAAGACTATAGCTTAAGGAGATAAGTTGTTACATACCTAGAAGTATATAATAAAAATAATAATAAAATATTAAGACAATGATAATTAAGTTATACATTATTTTTAGGAATCCAATATAATAACGTAATAGTAAGTTTGAGCGTGCGTGCGTGCGTGCGTGCGTGCGTGCGTGCGTGCGTGCGTGCGTGCGTGCGTGCGTGCGTGCGTGCGTGCGTGCGTGCGTGCGTGCGTGCGTGCGTGCGTGCGTGCGTGCGTGCGTGCGTGCGTGCGTGCGTGCGTGCGTGCGTGCGTGCGTGCGTGCGTGCGTGCGTGCGTGCGTGCGTGCGTGCGTGCGTGCGTGCGTGCGTGCGTGCGTGCGTGTGTGTGTGTGTGTGTAAGTATGTGTGTATCCTGAGGTTATGGCATCTTATCAGTATCAAGTTATTACTTTTAGTAAATCTTCAGTTTCTGTGTAGTTTAGTCCCTTTAGCCAAGTTTTAATAGCAGACTTACATTTATTAGTTGTTAATGATAAAATATTAAGGTTTCGGTTTACCTTATTGTATAAACGTGGGCCGAGAACTTCAAAGTGTCGACTTGCGAGATATGTTCGGTAGCGTTTAATATGAAAGACGACTGGAACTCTGCGATTTTTATAATTAGGATTACTACGTACTGCTAGTGGGTGAAATTTTAAGATTAATTTCAAAATAAAAAGTTGTCTTACTGATAACGCTTTACTATCTTTAAAGAGTAGATGTGTAGGATATCTGATTGGTTTTTTTAAATTATTTTAAGTATGGTTCTTTGAGCTCGTTCTAAGGGTAGAAGAATGGAGGTAGAACAGCCACCCCAAGCAGTAATACAGTAATTTAATAAGGATTGGACCAGTGCAAAATAGACCATCATTAGGAGATCTAAATTTGCAACATGAGAAATTTTCCTAAATATATATGAGAGTTTCCTAAGACGCTGTATTAGCATACCTATATGACTACGCCAGGAGAGAGAATTGTCAAGGACGACTCCAAGATAATTAATTTTATCCACTCGATTCAAGGATGGGCATGAGCAGATGTCAACATTACGTGGGCATCCATGAAGTTTTAGCGAAAACAAGTTACAAGGTTGTGAGGATAGCGTAGGAGAGAAGGTTATAAATTTAGTTTTAGCTAAATTCAGTGTAAGCAGATGAGTCGATAGCCAGTTTATGACTACTGAAAGTGCGTTTTCCGCAAAAGAACGTGCCTGTTCCCATGTTTTACCTTCTACAATAATGACTGTGTCATCTGCATAGCAGATAATTTTGCTATGAGGAATGGTCATACGACACAGGTCATTTATATAAATCAAAAAGAGGGTTGGACCAAGCACGCTGCCCTGCGGAACCCCGTAGTTAACAGGCAGGTTATGACTTTTTAGTGTTCCTATTTTTACATATTGCTTGCGATTCCCGAGATAACTAGAAAAAATATCCAAGACATTTCCTCGAATGCCAATAGATTCAAGCTTAAATCGAAGGTTGTATTTATAATGACAATTTTAGGCTCATGTACCTATTTTGTTTTAACTAGTTAAAACTATACTGTATTAATAACAATAATAAATAAAATTTCAAAGGCTTGGCGTTTCACAGTTTTTTTTTAATTTTATCGATTAATGATATTTAAAAATATCTAAACTTATAACGTGAAAATGTATAAAACTAAAATGCGGGCGAGGTCAAAGGCTGAATCTATATAAAATGTCTAAATAAATACTTATACGGATACATTGGTGAAGATTAATATATACACTAAGTCTCTTTCACTTTGTTCGGAACACTGCTCGCGAGTAGTCCTGAACAAATTTGATTAGGACTGTTCTTTGAAAAATAAATCTGTATATCGTAATTCAGTTAAAGAATTATGTCCAGGTCACTTCTTTTGATGATATGATGGGTATATGATAAACTGCCTCGTTGGGTTAGTGGTTAGCATATGCGGCTCTAGATCGGAAGGTCTTGGGTTCGAGTCACAGGCGGGTAATTTACAGTTATTAGGTAAAGGAATTCTCAGTAACAGCCGCAGTTGGGAATTCAGCGATGTTACAGCTCGTAATGCCGTTATTTTTGTACTTGATCTCTCACTACTCGTATCGAATAGTCATCCCATAAATATTTTAGAATAAAAGGAATAGAATGCACTTTTTTCTGTACGCATACTTGTGCATTATAATATATCCTGTGCAGATATTTAATCCCAGTTACAGCATTCCAGTTAGCAGATGAAATGATAACCAAAGCACATTGTGACACTTAATGTTGTTGGCTTAACGATTTGAGATATAATAAATAGTATAATAACAACTGTGTGTCAATCTATACATATAATAAAATTCTGAGGTGAATCTGTACATTAAATATTTTTTAGAAAATCTTATTGAAATAGTCATTATTATCGATACAGAGTCTATCTGTCTGTCTGTCTGTCTGTCTGTCTGTCTGTCTGGGAACGCATCACGAGAAAACCACTGGACATATTTTGATGGAATTTCGTAAGATGATAGCTGGTTATCCGACTCAACATATAGGGAACTTTTTACTGCGGAAAGATATCCCATTTCTGAGAAATTTATACTTAACCTTAAAACGTAACTAGTGACGAACCCAGACGAGTCACTAATTCTTAATAAAACTTAAAGACAGTTTATATTTTTTTAAACTATAATTCTTATTATTGGATAGCAAAGACGCCGCAATATCTTTTAAAACCTTTTGCACGAACGAACCCGTAAAATGCGAAATGAAACCTATGTTGTTTCATTCTTTACGTATTCTAAATACCATTTCGCTGGCCGCATTTAAAGTACCCTGTTGTTACATAGAAAGTAGAGAGGGAATCTGATACTTCGCAAAGTTGACATTCTACAATCGAATGAATGAATGAGTGAATGCATAAAATTTTGCTTATGACCCCACACTGCTAATAGATTCATAAACCAACAAATCTATAATATACAAATAAATATAATTCACGTGTCTGGTTGTAATTTCAAAATAACAGCTTTATACTAAATACATATGACCGTATACACTATTTTTACTAAATGCACATGAAAGTATGTATAAGGTACTTATAAGAAAAAAAAACATTTTTTTTTAAATTAAATTTAGTACTTACACAGACACACTACGGCTTGTGATAACGTATAGGCTACTGTATTAGTATTAAAACTTACTGAAATGTGGCGAAACGAGGATCACTTAAAAAAATGAATTTTCATATATTATAAGACTAATTTCAAAATCGCCATGATAGTGAGCAAAAATTTTGTTCTTTACATTATGGTTATCTTTACGTATCAAGTGAACACTCCAATAGTTTGAGTTCGATCGGTAATTCATATTTATCTTTCACAAAACTACCTCTAAATTTTTAGCATTTCATACATTCTCCATGGAAGTACCGATTGCAAGGCAATGCAGAAATATAAATGTTTAGGTGAATGTTTATGTTTTTTGAAGAGTGAAATTGAATACATATCTAATGGCGGAATAAGACTAGGTAATAAGGAATTTCATTGTGTGTTTTTAACCGATCTCAAAGAGAGGAGGTAAATATTTTAAATATGTTGAGACATTAACACACAGCACCATCTAGTTCCATCGTAAGCTACGAGGTTTGTGATATGGATACCAGATAGTTGATACACTACACATATATAACTTTAAATATATACATATTAAAAATATAAACACCCATGACTAGAGTACAAACATTCGTGCTCATCACACAAATGAATCCCCGCAGCGGGACTCGAACCTGCGACCGCTGGCACAGCATGTAGGGTCACGACAAACTGAGCCAAACGTGTCGTCAAAGGAGATGCTAATTATGTTTGTTTATATATATTTAGCCCTTTTTAACGTCCCACGCTGGACACGGGCCTCCCATTATTACAAAGACGATCACGGCGTAGTCCACCACGCTGGCCGAATGCGGGTTAGCACTTATTATAACAACTTCAAAAAAAGAGATGCTCTTACACTCGCTTCTTTCAGATGGGTTTCTAAGTGACTAATTACTCTTTGTAATTCCAAGTTATAGCCTATCTAAATAATAAATTTCATCCAAATTCAATCAGCTGTTTCGACGTAAAGGAGTAACAAACATACACAAACATAAAACCTTTGGCTTTAACAATAATAGTCCGATATCCAAGTTATTGGAAGCCATCTTCCTCTAAAAGTTTTGGGACATCCAACGAATAACGAACATTGAGGGCAAAGGGTTATGGGATTAGGGATAAGCCAAATATAAGTAGACCCAATAAATACTACGATCAGATTTTGTCTTTAACATATTGATACACAGAAAGTGGTTTCTATTACTCTTGTTACTGCGTGCGTTGTCATTCGCGTATAAAATAATATTAATGTTCATCCAGTAGCCGTAATTCGATCATAATTATTATTAAAAATTTGCAAAATATATGAATATCTACACTACTATTATTAAGAGGAAAGATTTGTATTTTTAAATTTTTGTATGTTTGTAACGAATAAACTCAAAAACCACAGGACCGACTTAGATAAAATTTGGTAAAAAGATCTAAATATATGGAAGACATAAAATATTTTTTGTTCCGGAAATCATCCCTTAAGGGGGGGTAAATATGGAGATGAAAGTTTGTATGGGGAATCAACCCAGGGGCGAACCCGAGCGAAGCGACGGTGAATCGCTAGTTATATATACATATAATAAAGACTAACTATTTCCATTTTTTTTATTGAAAACACTAAACTTCATCAATAGATAATAAACAAAAAAAAACGAAAATTGGTTGGCAAACAGAGGAGGAATGTATTGAAGTCTTTTGGCTTTGCATATTTAGGTATATATAGATTTTATTAATCAACTTCACAAAGGAGGTACTCCATTAGGATTTTTTAATTGTATTGTAATTTACAAAGATCGTGTAACATAACACGATCTTTGTAAATTACAAGCCTATTTTCATGTTTTTTTTTGTGAAGAAATAGATCAAATTATTATTTAAATAAAAAAATCCTATCAAGTTAAAATTACTTTAAACGTGATTTTAAGTGGATGTTACTTTATACATAAATAGCTATTTAGTCAACAAACTCGAGTATATCTTTAGATAAATAACGTATGAACTGCCTGCTTTGTTGATCTAATAACGTGAGGCAGATCCTGAGATTCTTGATTTTTGATTCTCTGGTGTTTGAGTCCCGGAATGGGCCAAGATAGAGAGATAGGATTATATTATTTTATACTGTCAAAAAATTCTTGGTAACTGCCTAGAGTTGTATAGTTGGGGTGTTTCACCCCAGTGCTGCGGAGAACTCGTATATTTCATATTTATTAGATAAAACGTTAAATGTCCATTTTCTAAAATAGGTATTATCTATATCTGTACAAATCATAAGATTGTAGCTAAGCCGAATCTGTACATTAAATATTTTTTGAAATAGACATTATTATCGATACAGAGGCCGAATCTATAGTTTTTTGCATTTTTTGTCTGTCTGTCCGTCTGTCACCGCATAATGGAAAAATATATTGAAATAATATATAGATAGCTGATTATCCGGGTTATAGGATACTTTTTACTGCGGGAAAATATTCATCTCTGAAAAATCTATATTAAACATTAAAACGTAAGCCCGAGCGGAGAGAGGGTGAGTCGTTAGTAATAATATAAAAATACATCTTATTATACTCGAATCTAGACATAGTCATGACTTAATCCTAGTCTCTCCTCTAATTGGTACTTCAACTATAACGACCTTATAATTAATTTTCATAAACCAATTCTAACCTAAATTCGCTATAAATTCAATCATATAGTGCAAATTGCTGTTATAATAAATTATGCATATATTTTAGGATATAACAGAACTAATCATATTATAGACTAATGTGTTAATACAATAAAATATAAAGGTTAGTCCAGATAGTGCGTTATGTAAGTTGCGACCATATTAAGTATTCGATACTCTCTTAGATTTATTATATATTGACAATTTATTATATATTGCAAATATTTGACATCTATGTATATATAATATAATTGTAACTAAGCCGAATCTGTACATTAGTAATTTTTGGGAAAATCTTATTAAAATAAATATAATTATCAATACAGAGGCCGAATCTATAGTTCTTACAATTTTTGTCTGTCTGTCTGTCTGTTACCGTATCACGGAATAACCGCTGGAGGGATTTTGATCAAAATTTGGTATGATGATAGTTGGTTATCCTGGTCAACATATAGGGTACTTTTTACTGCGTGAAAACATCTCATCTCTGAGAAATCTATACTAAACATTAAAACGTAAGTAAGGACGAACCCGAGCGGTGCGAGGGTGAGTCGCTAGTTTTAAATGAAACTATCTTTTCGGATTATTTCGCGGATTTATTTTGATTTTTCGTTTATGACGTTTCAAATATTAATCAAATATAATATTTTTCAAATTCAATCATTTTTGTAAAATTGTGTGTGCAGTCTGTAACAAGAATATAACGCCTTTGAGATGTCTAAACCCTTAGTCTCTCCCGTGACCATGATTGCTGTAAACCATTCGACGGGAACCAATTCGATCCGAAAAGATATTTTTATTTAAAACTAGCGGCTCACCCTCGCTTCGCTCGGGTTCGCCTCTAGACAAACAAAAATACGTCTTTCCTTTAGGAACCGTATATTTTTCGGGGATAAAAAGCGTAGTGTATTACGTAAATATGTTATTCCAGACTATAATCTGTCTCTGTGCCAAATTTCACCTATATCGATTCAGCTGTTCTGGCGTGTAAGAGTCACAAACATCCTTATTACTCACATATTTTCACATTTATAATATTTGATACTCGCTAGCGAGCGAGTATTGGCACTACATAACTATTCTAATTCGTTTTGCTATTGAAATGGAAATAAATATAGGTTTTGAATATCAACTGTGGATTTCTAAAAAGTTTATATTTGAGGGTGCACAAATATCGCGTTCGACATAATTTTACATTTTCAATGACGCCTTTATTATGTGGGACATAGTACTTGAAGCCGACATTATACGTGTATTATATTTGGTTTTATAAAGCAAAATATCTTCTTTTAATTATCTTTTCTCTGCATAATTTTGTGTTATTTTCTGAAATTTTAGTGGAACAGAATAAAATATTTATAAACGTTACTAGTAGGTTCTTAAACGTTATTAGTAGGTTTACTTGTGAAAGTCTTTTTTAGAAGTCACTTTTAACCTATTTCTAATTATATTACCTGTTTAAAATATGAAATAATAATAATATGAAATCCGTCCGAGGGTGAGTTGCTAGTTTAAAATAAGTTTAACTGCTATTATATACAAAGCTATTTTTTAAATAAACAATGTGATAATGTTAACACAGTGAAAATTCTAAAAGAACTTCTGACTCTAAATATGTATTAAAATAGCTTTAGGGACTCCGCAAAACTTTGTACTTTGTAGGGTTTCTTGAGTATCAAACCAGACCTATATATAGACTTACATATATAATTATACAAGAGCCTTGAGACCTATAAATGAGTCCATTTACTGAACTTTACATAAACTTATAAAAAATCTAAAATACTGTTAAGTAGTTTTTAATGTTACAAACGTCTAAAAGTTTTGTCTTTTGCATTTTACGCTCTTTTAAGTTTCTATTCAATATCACGCTTCGCGGTAACAGCTGTATGAGCGCAAAGTGGTAAGCGCGAGAGGAAATTTAATATGCGAAATATAATTTTACCCGACTTGAAAATAAGGAAGCATTCAATTCGTGACACAATCGTTTCCGAAATTGTGGTACATTTTCATAATTCTTTATATATCTCAGTTTTATACTTTGTTTACACTTTAACGGTAATTTCCCATATAATTTTAATATAAATGCACACACACACGCATGCAAACATGCACCCACACGTGCACACGCACACACACATACGCATAACCACACGTACACACGCACATACACATATATGAACTTTTACATTACTATTGTAGTAATCCGATTTATTTATTTCTCTCCGGAACCCTAAAACATGTTAGACATACGAAATGAGGCGTGGCGGCACTTTAACAGCCCATTTGTTTTTCATACCAGCGGCCGGTATTATCTCAGTGGTGCAGGCATTACCTATTTTGTTCTTTAGTTTACTCTTAACTTGCTTAAGTTTTTATTTTTCTGTTGTTTAAAAGCCGTTATCTTGCTATAATATTATGCATCTATCCTCCTTTATATGTGCGTTACTGCATTAATATGCAGTAACGTGTCTAATGACAAAGCTTTTTTCAGTTAAATGTTCTTATAGATCTTTCTTATTTCTGGTACTGATACTGGAGCAACTCCAGATAAGGAGTAAACATTCTGCCACCTGTTACATTCTAGGATAGTTTAGTGTCATTGTCCGTCGCCAACCGGATAGCATAGAAAATAATATTACTGGGCAAGTTGGAACGGAAAAGACCACGCGGCCAAACACTCTGCTGCTAATGTGACCAAATAACTGCTCTTATTTCTTCTTTATTTTTTAAAGTACTTACCTGCTTTTCTATACCTATGTATGTACTCGTACATATACAAATAAATTCTATTCTATACTAACCGTTAAAACGTACCTAGGGACGAACCCGTACAAAGCGAGGGCAAGTCGCTAGTATTTATATAGGTATATTCAAGTATATTTCTAGTTTCAATTTATGTACATTTCCTTGTAATCAAACCATTTAAATTCTATTTCTTTTACGTCTAGCATAAAGCATTATTGACGAATTATCCCACATAAAAACTAAATGTACCGAAATAAAAACCAGCCAATTTTCATTAGAAATAATATATCTTTCTTTTTGTAAAAGAAATTTCAGAAATTTTATCCAGAATCAAAAGTATTATCGAAAATTACCTCTTTCATCTAAGCTCACAAATTCTATAATATTATTGTAGATACGTACATACGTATATATGTATTTAAACATATCCGTTGATTTATGAAGCGTAATTAGCAACATCCCGACTGACAGTCGATTTCCTTTTACATGTCGTTACGGAAAGCAACTTCCGCTATTTAAAAGGTTTAGATTGAAGAAATTTTCTTAAGAAAGCTCGATAAATAATGTTTTTCTTTAATATGTGATGGTACAGGTCAATTACTGTGTATATACATATATCGTAGCTATATATATATAGTATAGCTTTATATAGTATCCTAGCATTGCCCGCGGCTCCGCCCGCTTTCAAACTTCTCATCGATGCCAAACTTCACAGGATCATCCGCTGGGCTAATCTGAAGATTGCCTGAAAATTTCATCAAAATCGCCCCAGCCGTTTTTGAATCTACAGGGAACGTCGATTTTTATCTATACATAGTTATGATAAAATTCTGAGTCTAATCTGTACATTAAATGTTTTTTGTAAAATATTATTGAAATAGTCATTATAATATATATTATCGATACAGAGGCCGAATCTAAAGTTTTAATTTTTTTTCTGTCTGTCTGGGAACGCATCACGAGAAACCCGAGGACAGATGTTGATGAAATTTGATATGGTAATAGCTGGTTATCCGGGTCCACATATAGGATACTTTTTATATCTCCTCTCTAATAAATCTACACTAACTGTTAAAACGTACATATTTAATATGATAAGATATTACAGACATAAGATTTATAAGTGTTTTGATTATGATATTATATAAGTCAATTTTGAAAACTGATAAATTATATTATTGTTAAAAAAATATTTGTATTATTAAATAAACTAGATCATTAAAAAATATTTATCGCCAATTTTCTTGTACCATGTAACACGATACGACGTAAGCCGAACTCATTGAAAGTAAATTCCTACAGTATATTACATTCCAATGTCGCGTCGTCCGTGACCCCGACAAAAACGATGCATATAGCAAGAGATTTTATTAAGCGCGATTAGATTTTATTGTAAGACCTTTGTGACGAATCGAACTAATATGTGTGCATTCTTATAAAGTCTCGACTTCAAAAAAGAAATTACTTGATTTTCATTATTTGTTTCTTTTTAGAGTTCCGTACCCGAAAGGTGCCAACGGAAACCCTATTTACTAAACCTTTGCTGTCTGTCCGCCCGTTCGTCTGACAGTACGCTGTATCTCAAGAACCGTAATAGTCAGTGAGGTGAAATTTTCACAGAGTATGTATAACATGCTGTTATAACAACAAATAATATAATTAAATAAAAATATAAGAAACATTATTTTAACGTTCGTAATCGATCATCGAGTAGTAAAAAGTACATGTACGACGGGACACGGTAATATTATATTCAGTATTCCATCTTCATACAAACGGTTGGAAATCGAGTTATACCTACGCGCGTCGCGTTCGGTATACACTCGGTAGACAACCGTGCGGGGCTGCCACATCGTATAATTGGATACGAAAATTGTACAAGGTGGTTATGTTATGTAACTTTTATAATTTGATACAAAAATAAACATTTTTATTCCTCCCGTAACTTCGCTAATGTCAAACAAAAAAGTATCGAGACATCGAATGTTTTAAAAATAAAAATTAATTAATGAAATTAAAAGTAAAAATTAAAGTATTTTTAATTAAACTTTTTATCCGAATGCGGATTCTTTATACTATTAAATTTAACAATAAAGCTTTGCGTACGTCTCACTCGTGGCGCAAATGTTTTTAAATCTCAAATTTATAGCAGCCGTTGCCGCTCCGCTGTAGGTAATTATTTCGAGGACAGGCCCGAGTTGCAATACTGTATGCATTACATTACCGTGGTACGGAACCCTACGTGTGCGAGTTCGACTCGTACTTAACCGATTTTTTTAGTCATATAAATTTCAAGAAAGTTTCCTCCATTAAGAGTAAAATAATTAGTTTTAATGTGATTTTCGGTGTTTCACTTAAAAACCAATTATTTTCAGACGTTTGTATCGTTCTCTTTTGTGTGTATAATAATTCGGTATTTTTCCTTTAGCTATTTTGAGAAGGAAAATTGTATGAAAATATATGCTATGTTATCCACTGACCGGAAACGACTTTATACATTTTTGGTTTTTTGATGAATCTTTAAACTTTACTACACAAAAAAATCTATACTTCTATACTACTACTAATATTATAAATGCGAAGAGATTGTGAAGATGTATGGATATCTGGATGTATAGATGTCTGGATGTATGGATCTATGGATGTTTGTTACTCTTTCACGCAAAAACTACTAAATGTATTTGAATGAAACTTTAACTTTATAATATAGCTCATACATCTCCTGATGTTTTCAAGAGGTTTCCGTTACCTTCATCTACCACACTACGTAATACCACAACATGAAACAAAATTAATAAAAAATACTGATTTCTAAAAACGATAAAAAGACCTTTCATTTTTATGCAATTTATAAAAGGGAGTGGTCTCAATTTAACTTAACTACGTAAATTATAAAAAAAATAATCTATACAGTAAGTTCTTAAATCTATTAATTCAAAATACAAAACAAAATATATCATAAAGAGATATAAAAACGTTTATTTTTGCTTTTGCACTATCTCAAAGAAATATTCGATTCTCATCAAAAAATATAAAAAAATAACAGACAAATGAAAATTTAAGTAAGGGGTCATCCATTAATTACGTGAGCTCTAAATGAGGGAGGGAGGTCCAGTAAAATCTCATCAAATCTCATTTTAACTGAGGGTGTATGTTGTACAATTGGAGATCTCACGTCATCTAAAAGAATACAAATTATTAGAGAGATAATTAAAAAAAATCCTTTTACTTCTTTTAAAAGCAACATTAAACGTTGAATTGTCCCATTTCGACCCAAAAATTTCATTTATAAATATCAATTATTATTACAAAGATTTATTTCGAAACTACTTGAACACTGTATTATTAAATTAAGAGAAACAGCTTACGTCATTAACAGAAATACCCTTACTTAAGAAATTTATTTAAATATCTTCTTCTTCAATGTATGCATCGATCCAAGTCCGAAATTCTTCAACATCAGTAAAAACCACATATTGGTTTGCAGCACAAACAGGAGAATCCAATTTTGAAACGGTTAAAGACACAATGCCTTTTACGTAATAGGCACCTGTTGTGTTCGTCTTCTGACCACTTTCATTTAAATCTGGTAAGAGTACTAAGAAGGCACTTCCACTATCTCCGTTACACGCTGATGTTTCTGGAACAATTTTATTAAATTGGTAGCAGTGATAAAGAAACCAGGTTTCATACTTAAATTGTCGCTTCTATTTAATTATCTCATATAATGAGACCTTTTATTAAATACTTATTTATTTTAAATTAAGCTATTATTCAGATTTTTTCGCGGATTTATTTTAATTTTTGTTTCCCGATGTTTCGAATGCTTTACAGCAATCACAGAAGTGACTAAGGTGACGTCTCAAAGGTCATTATATTATATAGAAAAGAAAAAATCCGTCAAGATTTATTTAATATGTCTAATATTCGCCTAAATAATAATAATAATAATAATAATTTATTATAACAACAACAACAACAATAAAAACTATAAATTAGATAACAATATACATTTACATTTGAAATAAAAATTTACATATAATTAATTGATTAATTTAAAATTTATTTATTTATTTATTTCAAATCTAATCAAAATTTCAAATTTTGTGGTTGAGATCCCCTTTTAAGCAAATAATTTGCCTGTATTAGGAGACCCCGCCCTTTCATAAAAAAGTAATTTTATCTTTTAGCTGATTATAATATTATGGGTGATACTACAAACTTAAATAGATCAATTAAGACAAACAAAAAAATAAAAAATAAAAATAAAAATAAAAATTAAAAATTAGCGTACATATATTTGTTTGTGTATTGTGTGTGTGTGTGTGTGTGTGTGTGTGCGTGTGTGAGTATTTAATGAATATGTTCTAACAGTTTTTCCGTATCATTGTAACTAAGGGTTTTTATCCAATCTATTAATGTCTTTTTGCATTTATGGTAATTGTAGGGGTAAACATAAATTATACTGTTAATTTTATTATATAATTGTGCAGATCTTTTATCGAATTGCATTGACGCAAATGTTGTTCTTGTTTGTGGGATTTTAATTATATTTTCTTTCCTTCTTTTTAATGTTAAAGACGCATCATAGAAAACAGCCTTATGTACTTTTAGTATAGTTTGAGTAATATACAGCTTTCTAACTGAGAGCAGTTTGCTAACTTGGTACAGATTCTCAGTTGGAAATGTAAGTTTTTTAAAGTACATACATTTTATTAGAGCACGTTGTGCTCTCTCAAGTTCAATAAACTTCGTTTTAGCAGCTCCGCCCCAAATCGGGATACAATATGATAGCACTGATTGTACTAAGGCAAAATATATTTCATTCAAGAGATTCCTGGGGCGAGATGAGCTGCTAAAAACTTGTTTAGGGACTATGTGTCTTAGGGACCGAAACATCCAGCTCAATTTTCTGACTCTGTTTGCCACATGATCGATTTGAGAATGCCAAGATAATCTCTGGTCAATGAAAACACCCAAATACTTAGCACATGGAACCCTCGTTATATTTAAGCAACTGCAGGTAGTGCCTTTATCATTATTACACAGATGTATTTTTATATTGAAATCTTCTCTAGGTTGTTTACGTTTACATATGCTAAAGCATATATAATTTGTTTTAGAAATGTTCAGTGTGAGTAGGTTCTTAGACAACCACCTGGCTACTTTAGCCAACCCTATTTCGGCATTAAGCCGTACCTCGTGCCAAGAATTACCCGTAAAGACTAGAGCTGTATCATCAGCATATGAGAATACCTTAGTATTTGTTAGTTGTATATTACAGAGCTGGTTTACATAGATGACAAACAGAGTAGGTCCCAGGACACTGCCTTGCGGAACACCATATGATACGTCTGTATATTCACTTGTGTAATGAGTAACCCTAACTTTCTGCTTCCTATTTGAGAGGTAGTCATTTAAGAGCTGTAGTGGAATTCCACGTATCCCAATATGTTCAAGCTTTTTTACAAGAATTTGGACAGAGACAGTATCAAAAGCTTTTTTTAGATCAAGGAATACAGTTAGACACGGTTTACCGTTGTCTAATTGTTCTGTTACAATTTTAGTTAGTGCAGTTACTGCGTGCTCGGTGGAAATGCCCTGACGAAATCCATATTGTGATTTTGAGATGATATTATAATCTTTAAGGTATGTTAAAAGCCTAATATTAATAAGTTTTTCTATTATTTTGGATATTGAGGGTAATACTGAAATAGGTCTATAATTTGTTATGTCGTCTCTGTCCCCACCTTTATGAACAGGCGTAATAATAGCCTGCTTTAGAGGACTAGGAAAAATACCTTTTCTAAAGCAGAGGTTAGCAAGGTGAGTTAATAAAGGAACGATATCCTTTCTTATATATTTAAGAAATCGTGTTGGTACATTATCCCAACCAGACGCACTATCAGATTTAAGACTCATTAAGACACGATTCACTTCATCTTCATCTGCATCTAGCAGAACGAAGGAATTAGGTTGTGAAGGTGGCAATGTATAATGGTCGTCATTGGAGGCAGAGTGACATGGCTGTATTTTTTGTGTAAGATCTTTTCCGATGTTCGCGAAATAATTATTAATGTAGTTAACGGATTCTAGAGGTGATGATCTTATACTTAATAATTCTTCACTATAATTATTTTTTTGGTTAGAGTAAGATATTGTTTTTAGATTATCCCAAAGTTTTTTCTTATTAGAAATATTATTAATAATTAATTCTGTCTCATACTTCCGTTTTAATTTTTTTATTAGATTGTTGCAATGGTTTCTGTATCTTATATATGCTATTTTTAATAATTCATTATAAGGGTCGTGTTTAAGTTTTTTTTGTAATTTATTGCGGTTATTTATACAACGAAGAATACCTGGACTAATCCAAGGTTTTATTATGCGTTTACTATTTGGAATTTTAAGATGGACTGTATTTTTATTAATTGATTCAGTTAGTTTGTGTATTAAAAGGTTAGCAAGAGACTCCGGGTTGTCGCAGAAAAGAAGGTTAGCAAGATTATTATCTAATAGGTATTTATAAGCTTCTTCAAAATTTATAGTTGATTTAATTTTACTGGCAGTATATATATTATTTAGTTTGGATAATGATAAAAGAGTTGTGTAGTGATCGGTGATACTAGTGTGTAAGATAGCAATTGAAGCCGATATTTTTTGTTTATTAATCTTAAGCATAAAATGGTCTAAGCAATTTGTATCTCTGGTCGCCAAAGTATGTCCAGGCAATATACCGTGGAGTGACAACATGTTGAGATAATTATTTCTGTTAGTGTTCTCATACGATGATGTTGATTCCCCAGGTTTTAAGTTAATGTTTATGTCACCTGCTATGATAATATTTTTTTGTGACTTTAGGTTATCTAGGTGAGTATTAAGAGAGAATATAAAACTGTCAGCATTTATGTTCGATGGGGATCGATAGATACATAAAATTATGTTATTTAGGATATCAATTTGTATGCATGATGCTAGGGACAATTTTATTTCTCTTACTAAATCTAACAAAGTATTACCTATTTATATTAAATACCTAATACATACCTTGGCACCTAAAACAAGTTAAAGAAATGAAATGCAATATTTCATTTATTTATTTTAGTTTCATCTCAAACTCACGAATTATTTTTTACCTTATACGGTCATAAACAGGACACCTTAGTCTACACATATTATAAAATTCTAACTGAGTCGAATCTGTATATTATGGAAATTATATATTGTGGAAAATGTTATTGAAATAGCCATTATTCGATAATAATGTCTATTTCAATACATAGGCCGAATGTATAATTTTTAGAATTTTTGTCTCTCTGTCTGTGTGCATCACGAGGAAACCACTGAGCAGATTTTCATGAAATTAGGTATGATAATAGCTGGCTATTCGGGTTAACATATAGGATACTTTTTACTGCGGGAAAATATCTCATCTCTGAGAAATCTATACTAAACGTAAAAACGTAACCAGGGACGATCCCGAGCGGAACGAGGATGAGTCGCTAGTATTTAATATATATGACAGAATTTCAACTTTTTCCACAGACGGTAAAAGATACATGAGTGATCCTATGAGAAAATCATTTAAATCACAGTATGGAATTCCAAAATTTGTCATTCGGTCTCAATTTCTACAGTTCTAGTTTTCCGCCTTGCTCCCCACAGAATTCTAATTGTATGCGTCGACGCACAAGTGCATTTTCAAGCAACAGCCATGTCTAACTTAAGCAAAGAAAAATCATGTCCAATATCTCATGTCCTTAATTTAAACTATTTTCTAAATAAGCAATGTTATTGTTGTATTAACTACAGATGAACAATATTGTCGTGATTGTTTTTATCCAAATTCCAAATGTGATAGTAACTCTGTCTGTCTGTTACGTTTTCAGGCGTAAACTACTGAACCAATTTTGATAAATTTTGGTCTATCTCTATTAATGGTACCTTGGAGAAGGGCAAAGCTACTTTTAGTCGCTAAAATAAACCTTGAAGTGGGAGAAATAGTGGTTAAAATTTTGTATCGGAAACCTACTACCTAAAGTATATATGTGTATATAAGTACACTCAATTTATTTGTATTTTTTAACGTACCCTACGAACGCACCTAGTAAGTCGCTAGTTCAATATAATACTAGTTTCTACACGCAACGTTACCCGCATGAAGAGCGTTATCTATACCTAAGTTCAGAACTCTTGTAATCTATATCTTTAAACGAGCAATTCTTGTATATATATATAAATATATAATCTGAATCTCAGAAACGGCTTCAACGATTTTCATGAAATTTTGTACACAGGTGGGGCGGTAAATCATCTAGATTAGTCTTATGCCTGAGAAAACACGTGTTTTCGAGTTTTCATGCAGTTTTCTTTTGCATTATTACACGCAAAATATGATCGATAATTTGCATGCTCGGCTATAAGCATCATGGTCAAGCGGCCAAGGTGCAAGATCAACAATCATAGGTGTCCAGGTTAGAATCTCGGTCGCATACAAAGTTTTTACTTTTATTTTTTTTTAATATTTAATCAAGGTTTTAATTAAAAAAAAGACGCAAGATTGACAATCATAGGTGTCTGGGTTCGAATCCCGGTCGGATACAAAGGTATAATTTATTTTTGTTTTTTTGTTTTGTATCCATTCAAGTTTTTAGTTTTTTTAAAGAAAATTATACTTATGACAAAAAACTCCGAGCGAAGCTCGGTCGCCCAGGTACTATTAAAATTAAAGCTCAAAAACACATTACTGGCATAAAATAAATTTGTAAATTAGTTCAAACCCAAGTAGTCATACTTTCTTTGATAGTCAACATGTGATGTGTTACTACTAGCCTCAAAGTGTCTTTAGAATCTTTTATAATACTAGCGACTCACCTTCGCTCGGGTTCGTCCCTAGGGTATGTGTACAACTTCTATTTGAATCAGATATTATTAAATTTTTCATTGTTTTTTTTTCGTGGGACACTAAAAGTAGCCTAAGTTACTCCTTATTACATCAGCTATCTGTCAGTGAAAGTCCCGTCAAAATCGGTCTAGCCATTTAAGAGATTAGCCGGAACAAACAGACAGACAGACAGACAGACAGACAGGCAAAATTGTAACAAATATTGTTTTGGTATACATGCCATGTATACATCCATATGCATTTAGTAAAAAGCTGTTATTTTGACATTACAAACAGACACTTCAATTTTATTTATCTGTTATCTACATAGATTAATAAAATAAAAGGAAAACTTACTATTAGGATATCCAACACAAAATTTGCCGATATCATACATAATTACTGTTCCATAAAAATCGGGATTGCTAAAAAGGCATGTAGTTAACGGCACTATGGGTATTTCAGTTTTTCGTACCTGATGTGAAGATTGCGCCTTTAGGTTATAACCCCATCTTAAAACCTATAAACATAGGGATTTTTATCAAAATAAAAATAGCAAAACGTGTTTGTTTAACAATCTTTCACGTATCAGTTGAACGACGTTAGATTAGCGTTATTTTTTAAACTAATATTATAAAGAGGAAAGCTTTTTTTGTTTGTTTGTTTGTACCGAATAGGCTTCAAAACGACTGAACCGATTTAAATGAAATTTTGTAAGAATCCTGGGAAGGATATAGAAAAGTTTTTATTCCGGAAATCATTCTTTAAGGGGGTGAAAATGGGGACGAAAATTTGTATGGAGAAGCAAGCAAGCAAGCTTTATATAGTATTATATGATCTGTGTCGTCAGGAAGTTTTGTATAGAAGAAAATTAAAGGATTTCTTTTTACTTAAAAGTATTTTTTAAATCTCTTGATATAAAAAGTACTCACTTTGAGTGAAATCGTTTTTATTCCGGAAATCATTCCTTAAGGGGGTGAGAATGGAGATGAAAGTTGGTATGGAAAAGCAAGCTTGGGACGAACCAGAGCGAAGCGAGGGTGAGTCGCTAGTATTATCAACAAAAAGATATATAAATAGAGGGGTAAATTCTATTCACATATGTATTCCTCAAATTTTCATTAATAATTATGGTCTAGTTTTGACCACTACACGAAAACATTTGAGTCACTTACCGTTCCTGTAATTAAATTCGATGGTAACTTTTTATTTGCGTTGCTATACCACAAACAAGCTGGCTGTATATAAGAATTGTACATCACCTCGCCTTTCAATTTTAGTAAAGCTATATCATTATATAAGTCTTGACGAATGAACTTTTGATGAACAATAACTTTACCTACCTGAAAATTATAAAATTTATTTGTTTATACACTTTAATGTACACCACAGTAATAATATAAATACAGGAAAACAAAAAAATATATTAAAAAAATACAGTTAAAAATGTTCACAAAAGGCGAATAATTAGCAATTTCTTCAAGACAACAATATATACAATACAATACATTCCATAATATAGCCTAGTACTTCCAAATTTAAACATATATCTATACGAGTATATACAAAAATCGATGTGTGTACATATGTTCCCTTTGGGCTCTAAAACGGAGCCATTTCGATGAAACTTTAAGGTAAACATTAGATTAGCCCAGCGGGTGATCTTGTAAAGTTTGGTGGGGATCGAAAATTTTAACGAGGGCAAACCCGCGAGTACTGCTAGTATAATATATATCTCTAAATTATACTAATACATATTTAAATAGTCAATATATTGTTCATATAAGATGGCGTTCATATAAGAATTACATGACTTATCTGTAGAAAAAATTTCCTTTTGAATCCATGAACATAAAATATGGTGGGGCCAAAATTATATTTGGTATAAATTATTGAAATAATGGAGTCAAAGCAATTAAAAGTTTGTGGTTTAAACAAATGGATATGTTATACTATACCTGGTGCTAAAGACTATTTTGTGAAATGGAATCATTATAAATAAATCTATCTTTTTTGATTATTTAAAGGATTTATTTTGATTTTTGGGTCCCGACGTTTCAAATTGCCATACAGTACTCATGGTCACAGGGGAGACTAAGGTTTTAGGCGACTCAAAAGTCTCTTCAATCTGTAAAGCATTCGAAACGTCGGGAACCAAAAATCAAAAAAAAGTTCGTAAAATATTCCGAAAATATAGTTATATTTAAAATGTCAAATATTTGCGTAAATCTAAGAAAGTATTAAAATTATATTAAATCATTATAATTTCTGAAGTCATTTGAAATTTTAAGAGTAAAATAATGAAGTTTTTGCAATGTAAGTAATTAAACAGTAAAATGACAATTAAGTAGTATAAATGATATGAATGTGATATAAATTGTAAATGAGTTTCTATTCAGAGAACGCTTCTACTTTTCACTGTTAAAAATTAAAATTAATATAACATCAATGAAATAATTTATCGTTTTCTAAATAGAACTGTTCTTTTTTTCTGATTTTATCGTTTTTTTTGCTACCGACGCTTATATTTTACTTCACAGCAAACATGGGCATGCGGGAAACTAAGGTTTTTGGCGTTTAAAAAGTCATAATTGCCAAAAATCTACCCACAATAAATGATTTAATTTAAAATGTAAAATATTCGCCTAAATCTAAAAAAAATATTACCGCTTTCTCTACGGTTTTCTTATTTTTCTTTTTCAAATCAAATTGTCCTAGAACAACCGTCAACAATTCGGGCAGTAGTGGTACCTCTCCAGAAGAGACACAATGCGCAGCTGTGAATAAACAGAATTTCAAATAAGCCAAATATATTAGTAGTTGAGATTGAGTTTGTGTAGTGGTTTGTGGAAACTGGAATTTTCATCTCCCTGTTAAATCTCGAACATCTGGAAATAGGCTGTACTGATTTCAATAGAAATTATTTATTTATTTATATAATAATTGAAGTTGAAATGTAAATATTTATCTTCTCTTATTTGTTACTGGAAAAGTGAAAATAATAACATCATTGTTGGTCCAAAAATTGATTTTTAATATGAAAAAGAAGAACTTTACGGTTATACTGTATTTTTATGTTATTCTACAATATATGGTACTGTAGCAATAACAATTTGAAAATTTAGCCAAAACAAGTGTTACCAGTTAATTATTTCGGATAACTCAATCACAACGTTCATTTTTCATCACTACATAGTATAAAACAAAGTCGCTTCCCGCTGTCTGTCTGTCCCTATGTATGCTTAGATCGTTAAAACTACGCAACGGATTTTGATGCGTTTTTTTTTAATAGATAGAGTGATTGAAGAGGAAGTTTTATATGTATAATACATGCATATTATGTACAGAATAACCGATAAATTCAAAAAATTCTATTTCATACTAATCGTTAAAACGTACCTAAAGGCGAAATCAGAGCGAAGCGAGGGTGAGTCGCTAGTTGTTATATAAAAAAAATCAACACTTTCGCACTTATAATATTAGTAGGGATCCCCACTACTTAATTCTAAAGCTGTACATACTACTTATGTAACTTCTCAATTTGTTTTGTTTAATCTTATCAAAGTACATAGTAAAGTCACAAGGGACTTATCTAAGGAAATGGACCTTAAATCTGTATGTAAAGAGATAGTATAGGGATAGTCTACATTGAATGTTTAATTCGAAGGAGTGAAAACCAAAATAACAATTCAATTTTTTTGTTCGCTTTCTATTAAGTATATTTAAGGATACCCCGGGTGCGTCTCTAAGTGCCTCTTGTACTTAAAAACATCGTCTCATCGTGTCCATTGTCCAACTATAGTTAAAAACTGTATAAGTGAGTACCCAAAAAGTCATCAAATCCGGTCAAGTTAGGATGAGAACAATAATTACGAATACAAGCACACTGGATATTTATATATAAAGATAATACCTGTTAATATAAATCTATTTGAAATAAGTGTTCCACTGCAAATATAATTTTTATTTGTTTCGTCACTTCGATATATAGCTGAGTGCCAAGGCCAATCTCCTTTCCTAGTTCTGGAGGGTTTGCCTTTTGTTGGATTGCTATGTATTACTTTTGGCCTCCCACAGTTAAGCTGAGGTCCACGATTAAAGTTGTCCCGTATCATACTATCTAAGTAGCCCTGCAATATCACTTTTTATCAGTGGGATGTTCAATACGAGAGGGATCAGGTCATGGTCCACCACACTGGCCAAGTATGGGTTGCGGACTTCACATATATTTCGAAATCTTTCTAGGTTCTTGTTGAATATGATTCGCACATGAATGCGTGACCTGGGATTTGAACCCGCTTCACTTGGTTTCCCTAGGGAGCGCGTTACCACTGGGCTACCGCTGCATTTTTAAAATCTATAATACGAATTCAAAAAACACTTACAGTAGTTGGTTTGTGGCATAAATTTTCCTCGCCAATAAGTAGGTTGGTAATATATGGCATCACACCTGGTACAACTCCTTTAACTATAAGCCCCAAACGTTGAAATTCTCGAAAAGCATTCATTATTAATGCGTTTCCATCTTTGATGGAATATCTCACAAATTTACCCAGTTCCTTAAAACAAAGCACATTAGTTATTATGAAATATAGAACATAATTAATAAAAACTTAAAAAAAACGACTTCCAGGCTCTAAAATGTAAAAAAGAAGTAAACGGGGGTTTTCATTTAGAATCGGATATTTTCGAAGTCGGTGCAAGGCGACAATATTTTAAGATATGAATATCTAATAGATAAATATAATTAGGTATGAATAGTTCAATAAATTTTCTAAAAAATATTTAATGTACAAATTCGACTTAGAATTTTATTATGTTTAAATTGTAGGTCATCTTGTTTTCTTGGTTAAGGGTAATTCCACTTATTTATTTTTTGTAAGTTTTGTTTAATCTCCCAGAAGTTAACAAGGAAATATCGATACAAATTATGTAATAGTGAAAGTTACTCTGTATGTCTGTTTGTTATCTTTGTGTACTTAAATCACTAAGCAGATTTCGATGAAATTGGGCAATATGGAATTGATGTATATTTCATCACAGGGCTGTCCCTTTCATCTACTACTACATCTACATGTCTGTAACAGACTATGTTTTCCATGCCTCGCTTACCTAGTAAACGGAGCCGGGCATAAACTAGTATGAAATGAAACACTAATCGCGTACAAGGATCGATCCCATGGACTTTTGGATAGTAGGTACGTAATGGCAGTCAATTATGCCCCCACTGGTTCAATTTAGTTGTAGGATTAACCGGGATTTGGTATGTTAATATGAACTATTAACAGAAGCTTAGTCCCTTTGAATTAGCTCAATAGGATGAAGGAATGTATGGAAGCAATCTAACTAAAATTCGAACCCAGTACTTAAAATTGGAAAACAGACCTTACAGTTACTATATTGTCGCGTAGTGAAGAGTATGTGTATTACACCAAAATTAAAAAAAAGGTACATCTGAAGCATGCTTTATATATCCTAAGACAGCAATCAACACATGACAATTAACAGATAAGACAATCATAAATTGCCATGTGTAAGAGAGGAACAAAACATTTTCCAGAAAGGAATTGAAATTACTAGAAAAGTTTCTAATTTTCGAATACTAGAATGTTCTTTGTTTATGTATATAAAAAGGCCTGCAGTGTGTCAAGAGATCAGTTTTTCGGAGCTAACCGCGCGTCTACACGATAGACTGTTAGTGTAGACTTTAAGCACACGAAAATTTAAAAAATTATAACTTCTTACGTGCGTACATATCGTAAATACGCACACTTTTTTATTTTTTAGAAAATTGACGACACGTTTGGCGACCCCACTTGCGGTGCCAGCGATCGAGGATGCGAGTCCGCTGGAGGCTTTGAATAGATTACCCGAGACAAAAATTAATAATAATAAATAAATATAAATATGTTTGGACACTAAAACACAGCACCGTCTTGTTCCATGGTAAGCTACGAAACTTGTGTTATAGATACCAGATAGTTGATACACTACACAATTATAACTGTAAATACATGCATATTATAAATATAAACACATATGACTAGAGTACAAACTTTCGTGCTCATCACACAGATGAATGCCCCCAGCGGGACTCAAACCCACGATCACTGGCACAGCAAGTATAGTCACTACAAACTGAGCCTGAAAACTGATATTTTTGAATAAACAATAATGTGTATATGCACTTATATTAGAATATAAAAGAGTAAAAGCATAAAAAAATAAACTAACCGTTCGGAAGTTGAAAGAAATTATGACTTCTTCATTAAACGATATCCGAATCAAACTGTTTTCAGGGATTATTCTATTTATGTACACGTAATATCTGTTTTTCTCTCTTGCTGGGAGGCTGGGATCGTACCAGAGCATCACATCTTGCACACCACAGGGATATGCTGTTAAAAGCGGGCTATTCCGAAAATCATGACTGGCAGCGTTTCTTATAAAAGTTAATGCAAATAATAAAATAGTTATTACTTCCATCATGTAAGAATTATAAGTTAATTTTAATAATTTTGGTAAGATATTGCTCTACAGTTAAATGAAGACTAACATAAAGTATAAGTTTAAAAATAGGTACTGACTAATGAACAGGGATTAAGGCTCGTAAACCACCAAGCTTAAAGCTATATGTAACTATAGACTTCTTACTGCTTTCTCTCTCTCTCTCTCTCTCTCTGTCTCTTTTTATCTCTGGCTCTCATTTTAACCGCTAAGTAAAGTTACATAAAAGCTTACAAACGTATTAATATTACCAATATCATCTCTGAACACAGTCTACGAAACATTTACGCTTTTACAATAATTTGAAACGTATAATTTCTATTTGCATTTAAGGATTTTATTTTATAGTAGCAAATCACTCTCGGTTCGCTCGGGCACTTTTTACCCGTTATTATGGAAAAGATAGACTATATATTATACTATATACATAGGTATGATGAGTTGTTGTGGGTTGTATTATAACGTGTTTTCCCGTGGGAATAAGGTAATCTTTCGCAGTGAAAAGTAGTCTATATCACTGTCCACCCCTCTAACTATCTACAAACAAAAAATAATGCCAATCTGTCACTCTGTGTCGACGTGAAAGAAGGACAAACAAAGAAACAAACACACTTTCACGTTTATAATATTAGTATAGACTAGTACGGATTCCAATCAGAGCATTATTATTATTGTTATCAAAACTCTTTCAGCGTTTTAAAGTAAATATTTCATAAAATTTATATATTAAATGCGCCAATGAAAATATATTTCATGGAATATCAGTTTATCCTTATGGTTTTGCTTTTGTAAACAACGATAAGCTCAACGCGGTAAAACCGTATTATTCAATCCGATTATTAAAGTTACGTATTACTTTATTAAAATTATTATATTTTTTATGATAAAATATCTAATTAGACTTAAAATTAAATGTGTATTCAGTCATTCTTTTTTAATATCCCACTGCTGGGCACGAGCCTCTCTTTAATACGTGGGGAATTAGTCTACGACGCAGACCAAGTGCTGGCAGGCTTCATATGTCTTTCGAAAACTTACTGGGATCTCTTAGTAGTCTAGGACAAGTGATAATATTATTAGAAATGATTCGCACATGAGTATCAGAGGTGCGAGACTTGGAATTTGAACCTACTTCACTCGATTTCCCAAGCGAGCGCATTACCGGTTTTTTTATTTACAAGCTTTAGCTTTAATAGTGTTTTTAATAAAAAAAATTGGAATATAACATTAGAACACGTATTTAGACAAACAATTTTTAGATTTCTCTTCGTACAGTCTGAATCCTCAGATTAAACAACTTCTTATCGGTTGTCAGAGCTACGTACCAGATAGTATGTACAAGTGACAAATATTTAAAAAAGACAACAGTCGAAGTAATATAGAACAATAAAGAATCTGGGTCAAAGGGAATCTAATATAAGGGGAGCATTCCGGGACAATTTTTTTCTTTTGCCTCTGATAAAACGGACGGGTGTTAAAAGACAAACGCGTTTCACCAACTTTAAAATGATGGTTTTTTACTATACGGTTTTATATAAGCTTCCTTATTTGGCTATTGGCTAGCATGTACTCTTATTAAGAGGTGCGGGTTTGAGTCCAAGGCAAAGTAAAAGACATTTACTGGAATGGACTTGATGAATAGTATCAAAAATATAAATTTTCTATGTCAATCCATGAAATAGGCCGTGTCCTAAATGTTAGTTGTATTGATTGATATGTGGAAGAGTCAAAAGTTGCTAAATCTATAGATTAATTAAAACGAACGTACAAACAAACAATTTTTTTTTCATTTATTATTGCTAAACATTTATACATATTTTATAATATTATTAGCGACTCGCTTCATTTGAGTGCGTCTCTGTCTTACAGTAAACCATGTGCCACTTCAGGTCATAGTCTATTTATATACTAAGTCTCATCCAAATCGGTCCAGCCGTTTCAGCGTGAAATGTAACAAATATACATACATATGAACTTTCGTTTATAATAATAGTCTGATTATTAGTATTAATAAAAGGAAATGATCGAGTTATATACGTAGGATCTATATTTTGCCGCAGTACAAGTAGAAAATAAAGCAATTTTACAAATGGAAAATTCGAGTGTAAAACTATAACACTGCATGAAATGAGCTGTAAATGTTGTTTATTGAACCGTGAAGGTTTATAGTAAAGCATTAAGAGGATATGTTCCTGAAATATAACTGGAATAACTATAAATTCATTTAATAATAAGGTTTTATACCTAGGTGAACATCTGTTTGTTTCTTATGTCATGCTGAGCTTTTTGTTTAGTATAGATAGCTTAAATTTTGGACAATGTTTTAAAATTATATCTAAACATGTTTTCAAATTGTTTTTACTATGCACTAACGGCGTCACTTCGGTTCGCTGTGGTTCGTCATTAGATACGTTGTTAGTATGGAATAGATAAACTATATGTTATATTACTGCTTCGATCCCTTGGATAGTAGAATAATGGTATATAGCCTTCTTCAATAAACGGGATACCTAATGAAAAAGAATTTTTCAAATCGGATAAGTAGTTCCTGAGATTAACGCGTTCAAACAAACAAACAAACAAACAAACAAACAAACAAACAAACAAACAAACAAACAAACAAACAAATAAACAAACAAATTTTGGATTCTGTGGCAGTTACTTGAATGGAAAAGTGAATATCAGCCTGTTTGAATGTTTTAAATTTATTATTTAATATACAAATCCGGTGTTATTTGGGTTCTAGAGTAGAGAAGAGATAAAGTCATAAAAACATTGAAATAATTTGAATTCGAACGTGCATCGAGTGTCAAGCACTTTTCGTGTGAACATCTTGCTCTGGATCCGATGGCGTCTTGAAACCTGCTTTTACGAGAAGACTAATCTTCACGAAATCCATGAAAAAGCAATAAAACTAAAACACTCGTGTTTTACTTAATTCAATTGTTTTGTTTAGTGGCTTCTAGGTGTGCCGTGTTGACACAATTAAATTCACCAATATCGCAAGGAGCAGAGAAGATACTATATCTATAGTAATGACCGTTAAAAAAGAAGTAAAACCCGTATTTTATTGTGTGATTTATATCAATAGACCACTTGATATAAAATAATTATAAATAAATAAATATTTTGGTACATTAACACACAGCACCATTTAATTCCATAGTAAGCTACGAGGCTTGCGTTATGGATACCAGATAGTTGATACACTACACAAATAAACTACGAGTACATACCTGTTACTTTTTGACGTTTAATATAGATTTTCAGAGGTGACATATTTTCTTTTTCATTTGCGTGCGCTGTTTAAATTGAGTTACGTGTAACCTATTTTAGCTGACACTAAAACTGTTTTCTTTATTCTTTATCAATTTACATGAACTACGACATCTATTGATAAGTTCAAAAGTAAAATATTGTTAAAAATTACGCTAAAGTTAAACTATCAATGGTTAGTTAGCTAAAAAAATTTGGCTTCGAAATTAGTGTAACAAGAAATAATTTTTTTTTTCTAGAACATCAGTTATCTGCCAGTGAAAGTCCCATTAAAATTGGCCCAACCATTTCCAAGATAAGCCAGAACTAACAGACAGACAAATATTTTAAGTATTGTTTTTTTCCTATACGTACCGTATATATACTTCCATATGCATTTAATAAACAGCTGTTGGTTTGACATTACAAAAAGTCACTTCAATTTTATTTATTTGTATAGATTACGTTAAATTTTCAAAGGAAACCCCGTGTAAGATAAGCGGATACTTTATTTTTGATCGAGAAAATTTAGTTCTGGAGATGTTAAAGAAGGTTAATAACATATAGTTTGTATGCAAGAGCTAGACTATCGCTAACTACTAAAGTTGGAATGTAGAAGCTAACAAACTTTTTTATTTAAAGGTTCAGAACTGCATGTATAAGCCTAGGATCCTATGACACTTGCGTCATTATAAAATCGTATTCAGCTCTTTTTAATGTCCTACTCTTGGACAGGGCTACGGGCTACCATTCAATACGAGAGGAATTAGGCCACAGACCACCACGCTGGCCAAGTGCAGGTTGGGGGACTTCACGTGTCTTTCGAAAACTTGCTAAATTCTCTCAGATATGCAGGTTTCCTCACGATCGTAAGACAAACGGTAATCATGTTAGAAATGATTCGCACATGAAAATATCATAGTTGCGAGACTCGGGATTTGAATCCGCTTCACTCGGTTTCCCAAGCGAGCGCGTTAGCACTGAGCTACCACATTTTCATCCGCGACGATCACCGAGACGGTACATACGCTTAGGGTAAGAAAGTTGTGTCTGTTACCATTTTTTTCGGAAACGGCTTGACCGATTTTGAAACGGTTTTTTGCTTTGTGTAAGCCTCATTCCTGAGCATATTCTTGGCTAAGTTTTATAATGTTACAGACCGCGCGCTACAGTATACACATGTTTATCCAAAACGATTTTTTTTTACTACTCAGGTAAAAATAAGGCAGTTTAATACTTAAATGTTTTGCATTTACTATTAAAATTTAAAATTATAAAAAGCCACAAAAATTTTAAAAAACCAACGACGGTAAATTGACATGAAACAACCTTTAAATAAAAAAACCCAGGACATTGCGCCGTCTATTCAGCAGTCGTGCGTAACCTATGTTGTAGACATACACATATTTCGCCAAAGCATATTTTTTTAAATATAAACCCCGTTTTAATTTTATAATTTTACATAACACTGTTAAAAAACATGTTTATAACTTACGCTGATGTGAAAGGCATCTGTGAGATCATTTACTCGAACACGTTTCAGAAAAACGCTGAAAAACAAAGTTCTCTATGGAGGAAGTAGAGTGCATTTCTTCGTATAGATTCTTATTTTATTTCACCAATGCTCATCTTACGGTTTTAAAGTTTTTCTCTTCACGCCATTCAATGCTTTAAATATTGTATTCAGTTTTAAATGTTTACGTTGTTTTTCTTATTACTTTATATGTGAGGATAATTCCTAGGAAAGAATAAGGCATGTTGTTATTTTTCAATAACGGATAGAGGATTTGTATAAATTTTATATAGATTACTCTTTATCCTTATATTATTATATCTACACATATATTAAAATTAGGAGTCGAATCTGTACATTAAATATTTTTTGGAAAATCTTATTGAAATAGTCATTATTATCGATACAAAGAACAAATCTATGGTTTTTAGAATTTTTGTCTGTCTAGGAACGCATCACGACAAAACCACTGGACAGAGTTTGATAAAATTTAGTATGATGATAGCTGGTTATCCGAGTCAACATATAGAATACTTTTTATTGAGAGAATATCTGATCTCTGAAAAATCTGCACTAACCGTTAAAACATATCTATAGACACGAAACCGAGCGGAGCGAAAGTGAGTCCCTAGAATTAAAAAAAAAAGGTTGCCCGCAGAATAAAGAATAGAAAACGGACACCAAATTAAATTTTAAGGTGACACGTAGTATATGTTCACGATTTCACTAGCATAATAAGTAGGTATATTGATAAAAAGTATTTAGTAATCTAGGATATAGGTATCTTGATTCTACATTTCTCTGAAATCAAAGAAATGGAAAAATATGGAGGGATGAAGGGCTATTCGATTTAACATTTTTGCAACTTTACAAGAGAGCAATTTGAAGTTTCAAATTTTAGATATAAAAGTGTGTTGTAAATACATATAATACATACATACTATAATACATAAATACATATTATACATACATACATGTTTGTTTTTTTAGAGCATTTAAATAAAAACTTTTTTTAAATTATTTATTTATTATTTTTCTTTTTTTTAGTTTTTATTTTATTCATATTCTTCTCAGCAAACCCTTTCATTTCATCCATCATGGGGAAGCATAAAAAAATCATAACAAAAATATACATTATGAAGAAATGTCATGTGTTACGAGTATTTTTCTAATTGATGGAAATGACATCTGAGTAGAAGCCAATTTTGCGATCTTGATCGTAAAAAACAATGCCTAACAATATGTTGCTATACATACATAATATTTTAACATAATATTTTTTGAAACTTCGGGAACCAAAAATCCAAATAAATCCGCGAAAAAATCTGAAAAGATAGTTTTATTTAAAATATTTTCTATTTATAAATATTTTTTATTCAAGGCAATGATAGCCCGGTAGTAACGAGCTGGCTTGAAATTTTACGAAATGTGGGTTTCAGTATCATTACCTCTTTCATCAGGAATGTCAATGTCTGAGAGAACCAAACTAGATTTAGAACACATCTATAGTCCGCCAATCTACATTAGAGAGATCCTTATCCAGCATTGAAACGTAAAAAAAGGAAGAATTATTTTTTTATTAAAAATTAAAAAAACTTTTAAATCTCATTATTTACCCCACAGCATCAACTAGTTTATATCGATTAACTCGAGTATGAAGTTATCGAGGCCGTAAATTGCGAGATCTTTTAAGATACTAGAACTATAAAATCCTTTTATAGCTCGTTAAAAAACCGAAGACAGGGAATCGTCTTGATTTATTGAGTGTTCGCTTGAAACTTTTAATTCTCGAGCGAGAAAGAGTAAATGTGAAATGCAATAAATTTTATTACCAAATGGACCCCTAAATAGATATAAACTATCCACAAACAGCTTTTTAATAAAAGACGTATTGAAGGAGATAAGGTATCTTAGTAGATATGAGTATAAAAACAGGTAGCTTTCACATTTTAACACCTCTAGGTACATGTGTTAATGCGAAAAATCATCGATTTTAACTTCGTAGGATCGATTCTGTAACAAAGGGTTTGATTAAATAAAGCCATATTGTAAAATATAGCCTACTTTCGATTCGACAGAAACATGCATAGGATGTCAAAATAATAAATATTGTTTGTCTACCAGGATCTTCATTTTCTTTAGGATTTTAGTAAAGTAATTCGTCTTAGTGTTTTTAATTCGTTTAAACTATTCGAATTTAACTATTCAAAGCGAGAATGAGTCGCTTCTATTTTAATAAATCCGGAAAATGTATTTTATCTATATTTGTATACATCGAAGCAACATTAATTTTCTCTATCATTTTCCATTATTTTATCATGAATTATACAGTGGGCGTTATATGGGAAGTGTTGGTTCAAATGAAAGTCGATGCAATCACAGTTGTATTTCAAATTAACAATAATCACTTTGTACATAGTTAAACAGCACTTCACTACACAGCCATATATCACTTCACTATTACCATGTATAGACAATACGGAACGCAAGACAGTTCCTAGTGGAGCGGTCCTAAGCTTGGCTCGGCTCGAAGGCAAATGTCCAGCCCTCTTAGCACCCCTCCCTTAGCTAGGCTCCGTCGTAGCACGAAGCTCGCCGAGTGTTGGCGATAATACCGAAGGTGCTGCCATCACTCAGGCGTCGTGCCGCGCTTCGTTTAGCGACCGTATTGATGACCGTCTCCGACACGGCCATCCTGCGTGCACACGCCCTCGTGTGTTAGCAGTGTGTTAGCCTGCAACCAAATAATCAACGAAAATACTTGCTCGACTCGGTCAATCCTGACCAAATAAAACTTAACTTAGAATCTGAATCATCTTTATTCTAACGAAATTTAGCTTTAAAGCTAACACCTTTGTTTTTTTTTTTTAAACTCCAAGTCACAATTTATCTCTAATCTAACTAATAACGTCAGTCATCCAGAGCCATGTACCAACATCATTCAACACTTTAATCAAACTAATTTTCAAATTTACTAGCACCTCTGTAAACCACTCTTAGGCCACGGCTTTACAAGCCAACCAGCAATCACAATTGCTCCACAATCCAGGTGCATCCACTACGGGATCACCGTATGTATCATCTTCTCGATGACTACACACTATGGTCATAACAGACCCCGACCTCCGCCAGAACTAAACGCACATCATACACCCACGGTCTATTTAGTTTGAGCTTCCTCAAAAGACCGACTTTTACTAGGCTATGACTACGTAATAGTTACTAGTACGGTCGACACATCCACTACAGGATCACCGTATCACCCTCTCGGTGACTACACACTATGGTCATAACAGACCCCGACCTCCGCCAGAACTAAACGCACATCACACACCCACGGTCTATTTTGTTTGAGCTTCCTCAAAAGACCGACTTTTACCAGGCTATGACTACGTAATAGTTACTAGTACGGTCGACACTACTACGGCCGTCAGAATGCTTACATCGGTTTCCATCGACTTCATTAAAACATTTGCTTAGCATGATGATCATTATTTACATCAACCTCTATTGGTACATGACCTACTAGAATTTTTGTGTAAAGAATTTATAGCAGTCATGTTAATAGAAAACCTTTCAATATCTCATGTTCTATCATGATACCATTTTGTAACTAATAATTAGGCAAAACATAATATTTCAAAAGATTTCAAGAGAATGACCGTTAATCGTTACAAAACAAATTTTACTCTGTGCGGAATATTCCGTTTTGATCAATACTAGAAATTGCAAGGACAAAATCGTTAACCACACAATTTGACTACGTTATCTTACTTACGAATATTCAGCACCTTGATTATAACAAAAGCAATACAGATTACCTCTATGCCATTGAGCATTCGAAGATGGTTGTACAACACATACATCCACGCGTCGTTCCGTTCGTGTTGCACCCATATTGCTGCCGTCCACTTGACTGGCACTACTTATGCACCGGAGCGTGATGTGACCAGGCTTGCCACATTTGAAGCACACCAGAGACTTCACTGCAGGCTGCAATGCCGTTGCTGTCATCGAAGGTCGTTCCACACTGTCATTTACCTTGCTTCTACACTGACCGCTTATGACTCACTTTTCTGCACTTATAACATTTTAACACTAGCTTGGCTCGTTTAGCATCAGGCACTTTTGAAAAATCATCAGATAAACTAGCTTTGCGTATCAAATGTGAGAATGCGTGCAATCCCTGCTGCAGTCGATCTCGCGAAGCAATTTTCGTAGTAAAGGCCAATCGTTGTAATTTCGAATTAAACTGACATAAGTGAGCAAGGACAGTCGCAATTGCTATCTGATTCTTGCTAGTGTCTTTCCAACGATTAGTCAGTGACGTCATCAGGCGATTTGCGTACGTAACGAGTTTCTTTTTTCATTTGGTTTGTCACTGTTAAAATTAATTAGCGTACCAGCCAATGTCTCGGTCTCTTTCTTCCTTGAAAATCACCTTGAAAATCACCTTGAACTCTTCCTATGTTATTCTCTGGTATACAAATTGTGATAGCCACGTCGACCCTTATCCTTTTAATTCCTTACTGACTGTTAAAATAAGCTAGCCGCCGTATGGAGGGTATTCGGCAAAACACAAATCTCCAGTCGCAAATCAAGATCTTGCGTCCGTATCCATATTGTCAGGGTCAAATTCGCGTAACTTGACGTTCTTCTTCATCTGAGGCATTTGCATGGCCTCGATAAGAGATCACATACTGACATTTTGTTGTTCAAACATAGCACGTCATTGTTCACTCAGAGTTAGTTCTTTTTGCAATTGAACCAACACTGATCCCGCTTCTGATATCGAAGCAACATTAATTTTCTCTATTATTTTCCATTATTTTATCATGAATTATACAGTGGGCGTTATATGGGAAGTGTTGGTTCAAATGAAAGTCGATGCAATCACAGTTGTATTCCAAATTAACAATAATCACTTTGTACATAGTTAAACAGCACTTCACTACACAGCCATATACCACTTCACTATTACCATGTATAGACAATACGGAACGCAAGACAGTTCCTAGTGGAGCGGTCCTAAGCTTGGCTCGGCTCGAAGGCAAATGTCCAGCCCTCTTAGCACCCCTCCCTTAGCTAGGCTCCGTCGTAGCACGAAGCTCGCCGAGTGTTGGCGATAATACCGAAGGTGCTGCCATCACTCAGGCGTCGTGCCGCGCTTCGTTTAGCGACCGTATTGATGACCGTCTCCGACATATATAAATCTTAAATATCATTGTTTGTTTGTCGAAATCTAATATATAGGAGAATAATGTTATCTTACGGTGAAGGAAAACACCGTGAGGAAACCTGCATGTCTGAGAGAACCTAGCAAGTTTTCGAATGACGTGTAGTCCGCCAACCCGCACTTGGCTAGCGTGGTGACTATGGCCTGACCCCCTTATACTAAAGTGAGGCCCCTACCCAGCAGTGGGACCTAAAAAGGACTGAATATAATACATAGCAAAATATTTCATCGTGAGTATTGAAAAAGCACATAATTTCAAATTTGTAATGACGTAACACATAAATCACATTATGTCGTTAATATCTGTTTTACCTTTTTATTTTTTCGATTTTCCCAGATTACTTATATTTCAAACTCATTTTTCAGCTTTGTTACTTAGTTGTATTCACGTGTTGAAAGCTATTTTTAACCGAGATCTTATTGTATCAGTTTTTGTACATTTATGAAAACCAGACACTAAATTAATTTATACAATCTATCTTTTACTAATTTCAACTCATATAGTTTTCTTTAGAAATTCAATCATTCATAAAAAATCATATTATACGAGTTTTGGCCTATATGTTTAAAAAACAGTGATAACCGTGTTTCTTTTGGTAAGTGATCTAAAATAAGAATATTATTTCAGAACTCGCTTAGAAAACAATAAAACACCGTAAATCCGAAAATTCTTGGCGAAACGTAAGAATGTTCTAAAAAACATATTTAACTACTAGCGGCTCACGCTCGCTTTGCTCAAGTTCGCCTCTAGAAAAACAGAAACAAATCTATCCCACGGGAACTGCACATTTTTCCAGGGTAAAAAGTAGCCCATGTGCTATTCCAGACTATAATCTATCTTTGTGCCTCTCATCCAGATTCGGTCAGCCATACTGGCGTGATTGAGTAATAAACATCCAAACATCCATCTAAACTTTCACATTTATAATATTAGTAAGATGATTACTTATTAAATAAAACGATATAATAAACAGCGATTTCTGTTAAGATAAAAGTAAAAATTCTTCGCAAATAAATTAAGCCGGCGTCATTCTAAAATTATTGCAGCAATCTAAAAAACCTCGGCGGAACTGAGCGCTGTAATAAATAAAATGTCACGCTTATAGCTTCATCTCGGGAAATCCGTTGCACGAAACACACGGAATCGTATGTGGAGCGGTTCTGTGGCGTTTAAATAAACGATCGTTTTTAATATAATTTAGATTCACTTGTAACTATGCATAATCTATACAAATATGTATTTAAAATTAAAGTGTGTGTTTGTAATGCCATAACAATACATGTTTACTTAATGTATATAACTATAATGGTACCCTTATGAACTGTCTGTCTGCTCGATCCTGCTAATCTTCAAAACGGCTGGACTGATTTTAACCGGACTTTGATTCGCAGATAGCTGATGTTATAGGGGGTAGCTTAGGCTACTAGTTGATGATTTTTTTGAATTTACTTAATAATAGTATTGTTATAAAGAAAATAATTAGGCAAAAATATTTTAGGCATAACTAAAAGCGACAAAAATTGTATTTATATTAAACAGCACAATTTTACTATGCCTATCACTCTGCCATTAATCTTCTACCATACCATTGTATATCCACCTCTTCGATTGCTAAGAATCTCCTCCCGCCCGATTTCGGCCACGGCGACCAATCTCATTGAGACTAGTCATCTTCGTAGAAAAAATTATAGTGCAGCGCGTGTGTGCGCAAAAAAAAAGTGCACTATCTATTCGTATCACTCTCATACTCCGGTAGGATGACTATTCGACACCAGTAAGAGTTTAGGCGTAAGACAAGACTTTACGTGTTCTCCGAGGCACAGGGTTGATACACCGCTAACTGCCCAACTTCGGACTGTTCCTGACTATTTGTTAACTAAAATATTCAATAACTGAACTTGGCCCAACCCGGACTCGAAGCCAAGACCTCCAGATCTACGGCTGTACATGCTAGCCACTTAACCACCTAGGCAGTTGCCTATCGAAGTGGTAAAAAGGATTGTTACTAATAAATTTAAATATGCAATATCAAAGAATGTTGTTTGAGCTCCAACGTAAAAAACTACTTAAGCTTAAAAAATATTTATTATTTCTTTTCCAATTAATCGCTTTTTTATCTTATCTCTACATTAAAATACTTTGTAGCTCCTTAAACGAGGCACTTCAATGAAGTCCCTTGTTGAAAATATGAAATTTTATATCTTACTAGCGGCTCACCCTCGCTTCGCTCGGGTTCGCCTCTAGAAATGCACAAACAGAGATCTATTAGTTCCCACGAGAACCGTTCATTTTTCCGGGATGAAAAGTAACCTGTTGTTTGACTGGCAATATATGGTGTCAGAATGTTAAATTTTACTAAATTAGGTGCATAAGTTGTTGTGTACTAAGCTGTATAAGATACTATAGTTTTTTGACTATCCCATGCGAACTCTTTAATTTTCCGGAATGAAAAGTATCTTATATGTTGACCGGGGATATACGGTACGACCATGCAAAATTTCATTTAAATCGGTCCAATAGTTTCGGAGATTAGCCCATACAAACAGACAAACAGACAGAGAACCAAAAAAATTGAAAAAATCTGAATTTGTGCTATTTTTCTTCTTACAGGATATAAGAAGATAACTGACTCGGTTTTTAGCATTTTTTTCTATGTACAGATATTCGACCTTTTCAGTTTTATTATATTTATAGATAGAATAAAGAACGTATAATAAAACAGTAATATATAATAATGAAAATAGTTATAGCGAGTGTACCTTAGGAGATAGACATATACTATTGAGAACTTCTCTATCGACCTTTTTAAGACTTACAATTTTCTTGTACAATGTTTTGATCTCTTAAGGTTGAGCCAGCGTTAGCCATATAAATTTCTTAGGACAATTCGATAGAACCAGTTATTGTGTTTTCCCGTTGGAACGAATAATTTGCCTGTCATAAAAGGTATCCTAAATGTTGACCCGAATACTAAGTTATCACTATACAAAATTTAGTTAAAATCAGTTCAGTACTTTTTGCGTGAAACGCGCACATCGATTTGACTAAGTTAGTTTTATTATAGGCTTAGATAAGAATAGATATTGCTTATTAGATAAACATATACTATTCAGAACTTTCCTGTAGGACTTTTCAAGACCTATAATTTTTAGTATATTGTTTTGATGTATGTATGTCTTAGTTTTATTAAAATCCAATCAGTAGTTTTTGTGTACTAAGCTGAATAAATTTATAGTTTTTTAACTATCCCACGGGAACTATTTAATTTTCCGGGATAAAAAGTATCTAAGATGTTGCCCGGGTATATAAGGTACCACCGTGCAAAATTTCATTTAAATCGGTCCAATAGATTCGGAGATTAGCCCGTACAAATAGACAAACAGACAGGGAAACAAAAAAATTTAAAAAAAATCTGGATTTGTTCTATTTGTCTTACATTCCCCTGGCTCCGTTTTTAGCATTTTTTTGCTATGTACAGACATTTGACCTCTACTGTTTTATTATAGTATAGATAGATTTAGTATTTGGTGCTTAGGGTTAAATTTTATAAAAAAAATTCCTTCTATAGAAGGAACTTTGTTCTTTAGATTTTTAGGCCGTGTCCTATGTATCAATAAGCCAATAAATTAATTTTAATTCCTTAATTAAATTTTGAGACAACCATATACGTCTTATTACGTAAGTTAAATGGGTATATTTCGTAGCTAGTCCACCGTAACGTTAATTTCAACTGCAATTAAAACTTTTACTAACCATTTTCCACTTTTTAACGCCAAAAATGTTTTTGCAACCAAATTTTCGTGTAGAGTTTTCGTATAGTTAGGCTCTTGTCGAATTTTCTTTTTTTTTATTTCATGTGAGTAGGTACTGTGTTAATGCTTAAACATTTATTTTTGCACTTGATATTTAAACAACTGAACTTAATAACTTTTGAATGAAAATTATACGGATTTCAAGTACAAAATTAAATGTTAATTCGTCCAAAGTTTAAAATATTAATTTCAAATATTTTATCTTTTAATGAAAATACTTAGAATTTGTAGCAATAAATTGAAACAAATGGTGTATCTAGATATTTCCTACAGGCAAGCATAGAACATACAAAAGTTAGGGTGATTAATCACAGAGTCTGAGAGCGCTTGCTGACTAACCTAATATAAATTTTAATTGGATACCGAATCTCTAATGATAAGAAAATGTATCAAAAATTAGTTACGAGGAACTTGACTTTTGAAAATGAAACTCTTGATATATAACAGCTTTTTACTGCGATGTTGTCTGTGTATAAAATATTTTTTATCTTTTCTTACAATATTCTTCGAGAATGTACTAACCACTTAGTATCTCTTATTAAAGTTTTTATATATACCCGTATTATGTATATATTATTTTTGTTGTCTTTTGTTGTAGATCCAAGGTTTATTGTACTATTATAGTATTCTATTTTAGACATTATAATATAAAATATTTTTGATGATCTTATTTTACCAGCCAGTCTCCTTCGTGTCTTCTCCATTCTCCGTGATATTGGCGAAGTAATCTGTGCTCAACAGGCATTTTGAAGAGTCATTAACAAGAAAATTGAATATTCTTTGAAAATATACGGTAAGTTCTGTTTTAATTCGAAACAAACATACATCAGCCATAAAAAAGATGATTAAAAGTACAATAGATTTTGACAATATATTTTTACACGATCCAATTTATCACAATTTAGAACCAATATTCGAAGATTTTTATTATAAATGTAAACATTTTTAACAAAAAATTACACTGATTTCAAAATAAACTCAAGTTCGTCCAGTCCATATTGAAAATTTGAGGGAAACATATATGAATAGAATTTACTTATCTACGATATATAAAAAAACTGTTTCTAAATCTTTTTAAAGCAATAAAGCTCGTCAAAAGCTACTCAACAAAAAAAAAACAGTTGACAAACAGAGAAGAAAAACGAATTGAACGGTTTTATCTTTGCCTATTTACATATTTATAGATATAGTGCCTTCCGTCTGGTATAACCAATTTATTAGAAAAAGAATTATGAAATCGATTAACAATTTGTGAAAATATCAAATTGCATAGCTACAAAAATGACAAAAAAACACATCAAGTACCTCCTACAGTCAAAATCGGTCTAAAGTAAATATTTTCTTAAAAATTTATAACAACTACTTACTGAAATAGATTGGCAATTATATTGTAAGGTGTAGTTTTTGCTACATGTAAGAGGAATTCTGAAAACGATGTGATACTAGTTATCTATGATCCGTGTAAATTTGTGTAATATGGCTCTCTTGGGCTTAATTTTATACATTTTAAGTCATAAGCTTAAGCGAGTCACATGATATATATGAAAATTGTCTGTTAGGCAAAATTTCTATACCATAAGTATATGTATGTTTGTTTGTATGCACATAACTCGAGTATGGCTTGATGGATTAAACTAGACTTATTATTTTTAAAGGGCAAAATACAAAGGAACTCAAAAGGAAATTTTATCATTATATGTTAATTAAGCTCAAATTAGGGTATCCAATAAGAATGTATGTTTTATATTTAAACCTTCCAGGGTAAAAGGGGTGTCAAACCCTATATGGAAGATACATTAATTAAACTTTACTTTTTTTACGAGAAATGTGAAATTAAAGAATAACAAGAAACCCGCGTCAGGTCACTCCTAGACAAACATATGTATACATACTTAATATTATAAATGTCAAAGTGTGTTTGTTGGTTTGTCCTTCTTTATTTTATGACGAACCAGGAAAACGGATTGGCGTGATTTTGTATGGAGATACTCGTAGTTGAAAGGCTGAAGTGTAACGTAGGCTACTTTTTATCGCGGGAGATTATATCATACCCACGGGAAACCACGCCTTAATACAATCCACAACAACTCATCATACCTATGCATATATATAATATATTAGTGTATCTATCCCATACTAAGTGTTAAAACGTACCAACGGACGAACCGAAGCGAAGCGAGGGTCAGTTGCTAGTAGTATAAACATACATTATACATATATGGCTACTGCTAGGCACCCGAGCGAAACAATGGTATTTTGCAAGTTTTAATGTCATATTTTATTAATCAAGGTTATACACAACATTGTCCAACAATCAAAGTAAGTTAAATAAAAGAAAAACATAACTTTGATAAACTTTTCCATAATTCCTTCTTTGATCCATGAATATGATTTATATCAGCCCTTTCATTCCTTCCAATTTACTGAAAACCAGCCTCTGTAATAAAAAGCTTCGAAATACTTTTTAAAGGTGAGTTTCACTATCACGACTGATTTTTCATTACCAAATACTGCACTTTAAAAAATACCTATATAAAATACGAACTTCCTGATGCACAAATAATCATATAAAAACATGACGTAGAAACTTCAATTATCACATGTCAAATATTCTTTTTAATATTGTTATTTAGTTTGCAGTATCGACGATATAATAATATGAGCTCAAAATAGGGTAACTATATTGATATATGATATACACAGGCATTTTAATTTTAGTTATAAAATATATACAGTCGAGGAATGAATAATCAATACATTTACGCCAGAAATCACAAGTTAAACATAAGTAGCCATGAATTGATCATATACTCTGGGTGTATTTCACAAGCCGACCCAATGTAATTCAGTGTAAGCTTATGATAATGTTGTAATGAAAGTTAAAAATAAAAAAAATATTATTCATTTGTTTTCTTTTCAACTTTTTTTTTTTTTTAAATTATCGTATTATTCATATGACACAGATAAAGTATAGTCAAACAAGCCTTTTTTATGGTAAGTCGCAATGTCGAATTAGAGAAAACATAAACATAACTCGGGATTGCTTTTCACCATTAAATTACTTCGCGTCCTATTTCAAAATTTGAATGATAATTTAAAACTTAAAACTTCTATCAATTTTATAATATCAGTACTATGGTAAAGGAAATTATTTGTTTTACAAATTACACTTGCTGTTGCTTGTTGTTTTGCCCGCGTACGTATTTGAATTCGTTCCACGATCAATAAACTTAATATTAAATACACTAGCAAGTAGCGGTGAAGGAAAAAAAGTGAGGAAACCTCCATGTCTGAGAGAGCCTAGCAAATTTTCGCAGAACATGTGAAGTCCACCCGCACTTAGACAGTGTGGTGGACTATGGCCAGATCGACTTGCATTAAGGCGAGGCCAACGCTCAGCAGTGGGCCTTAAAAAGGGTCAAATACACAGCAAGTGGAATTGTGCGCGATTCCGCCTACTTTTTACTCGATTGCAAGGAAAGGGTTATGTTTTTCGCGTCTATCTTTGTATGTTTGTTTGTTTGTAATATTCCAAACCACTCGATGGATTTCTTTAATTAAGGTATCGTTAGATTCGTCTCATTAGTCCAAATGTTTTTAGATAGGTGACATAAAAAAATTAAATACGGGCCTGCTAGATTCCATAATGTGAAAAAGAATAAAATAAAAATTGAGGAACCATATCAAATGGGGTATCGTTGAATAGGTATTTAAAAATCATTTTTAGGTTATTTTCATCATTTTTACTTTTAAATAACAGTTTAGGATATATTATAATGATTTAAAGTGGGTTAATAACCATTCTCGCTAATTTTCCTACTTAAAAATACTAAAAAAGCTGTAAATAAATATATTATAAAAATAAAAAACCCGACTGCATAAAAGCTAACTAAAAAGATGAAAACAAGTTCACGAAGGAATATAGTATTATGCAGTTGCAGACATGCACGTTTCATCTTTGCCGCGAGATGTACATACACATATACATAAATAGTATCTTTGAATAGTATAAAATGAAGTCGCTTCCGCTGTCTGTTCGCTTATATCTTTTAAACTACTCAACGGATTTTAATGCAGTTTTCAGCAATAGATACAGTGATTCAAGAGGATGGTTTGTATGTATAATACTTGCATATTATAGTACAGAAAAACCGAGAAATTCAAAGATTTGTATTTCATACTAACAGTTAAAACATACCTAGGGACGAACCCGAGCGAAGCGGGTGAGCCGCTAGTAAACACAATAAACCTCAATAGCAATACCGTTCTTCCTATTACCATAAAATTTTATAATATACCATCACTTCCAATATAAACGCGAATTTTTGACCTCGTTTATTGCGCGGTTTAATTTGAAAGTCTTTGTCAAAATATCAACACATACACACACAAAAGAGAGCAGATTGCTATGCTGGAATTTAGGCTAACTAACGCTCAAAGGGCTTAATATGTGAATATCGAACTTTAATAGAAGCTTAGTGGAAATTTTACGCGATAAGCTTTCACAATTTTTAACTTTGAGCCGACAATTTGATTATTACACAGGTTTTCTGAACAAGCGTTTTGATTTTTTATCTTGCTATTGATTTAATATAAGCAATATTAAGTATATTCTTACGCGAATATTTGACATCTATACATATTGTAAAATTCCAACTGAATTGAATCTGTACATTAAATATTGACTGGAAAATTTTATTGAAACAGTGATTATTATCGATGCAGAGGCCGAATCTACAGTACTTAGAATTTTTGTCTGTCTGTCTGTCTGTCTGTCTGGGAACGCATCACGAGACAACCATTGGACAGATTTTGATGAAATTTGGTATGATGATAGCTGGTTATCCGGATCAACATATACGATACTTTTTTCTGCGGGAAAATATCTCATCTCTGAGAAATCTATACTAACCGTTAAAACGTTTCTAGGGACGAACCCGAACGTAAGGTAAGTTGCTAGTTTTAAATAAAATTATCTTTACGGATTTTTTTGGGAATTAATTTAGACTTTTGGTTTCCTACCAACTACCAAACAAACTGATTTCAGGAACCAAAAATCAAAATTAATCTGCAAAACAATTCAAAAAAATAGTTTTAATCATAAAAAAAGCAACATCACTATTTTAATATACTATACATAAACTCTTTCTTTTTATATAATTTTTATGTGTACATAAAAACAAGTACAAATATGTGAATATTTTTTAAGATATTTCTTTACAAAAAACAATTGCAATAAAATATTAGTAATTCGTCGTACGTTTCCTCTTAATGTTTCTGAAATAGTTTCAACAACGTATGATAGCTGACTCTCAACTTATATCGGAACATTTTTGATAGTCCTGTTCAAACATAATATAAAACTATCAGAAAGTAATTATGTTGTGTGTATGTTTGTGTGTCATATGATTAAAAACCTACAAAGCCAAAAGAAGTAGATAATAGTTTACGAGAATACTAATCATATGTTTGTATGTATGTATGTGTGTATATTTTTACTCCTTCACGTTACTTGATGCTCTTGAACAAAGCCAGGGTAAGCGCTAGTAATATAATAAGTATAATATATACACATGTAATAACCTTGTATTGACTTTTAAGTTTTACCTTATTTTTACTCTACATTAATAGCAACTTTAATTAAAATTGAAGTACGAAATATATTACATACAAAACAAAATAATTAAGACGTGATTATGTAAATTATATGGGAAAAATCTGTAGAAAATCTCTGTCGAGACGAAGACGAATCGTCGAGACGAGGAGGCAGAAAAAACACAATAAATGGGATTTAAGAAGGGCCCTTAAGATTTATACGTTTATAATTATCTTAGAAGAATAATTTGTTTAAATATGTATGTAAATGATGGTGTTCAACCGACTTCAAAAAGGAGGAGGTTCTCAATTCGACTGTATGTTTTTTTTTTTTTTTTTTTATGTTTGTTACCTCAGAACTCCGTCATTTATTAACCGATTTGGACAATTTTTGTTTTGTTTGCAAGGGTATACTTCCAGATTGGTCCCATTTAAATTTCAAAAAAAAATACCACCCCTAAGGGTGGAAAAACAACTAATGATGAATTTAACCTACTTCTAATTGTCATATTGACTTGAAACTTTGCGAGTATTTCTATTTCCGTTGATAGTACAGTGGTTCAGTGTTGTTGACCTGATCTGATGGCAAGGCCAGAAGGTGGATAGGTGGAACTCTTCAACGGCTAATAGTAGATACTTTGAGTTTGGGCTTATTTTGTTTGATTTGACAAGCCTAACACGTTAGAATCCTTACTTTGCTACTACTGTCTACACTAAAAAGGGAAAAATAAAAACTTTTTAACAAAAAAATAAAAACCGACTTCAAACAAAAGCACTAAAAAGTAAAAAATAACTGATTGGTAGTTTTCATTTACTATACATACCTAATCAAATATTTTCGAAGTCGGTGTGCTTTGGCTAAGTAATTAAAGCCTACCTATTAAATACATACCTAATCAAATATTTTCGAAATCGGTGCCAGCCCATACAAAGCAAAGCACACCGACTTCGAAAATCTTTTAAAAAAACTTTTTATTTGATTAGGTATGTATAGTAAATGAAAACTACCAATCAGTTATTTTTTACTTTTTAGTGCTTTTGTTTGAAGTCGGTTTTTATTTTTTTGTTAAAAAGTTTTTATAGTTTAAAAGTACAGCTTTATACATGTAAAGATATCTTACATTATTACGTGAACAGAAAATATACATTTTCATACTACCTTAGGTACCCTTGGTCTAAAAATAGCTTATTTACAACTGAACGGATGTAAATGAAATTTAGTAGACACATATATACTATATTTATTTATATTTTTTTACGTTAAGAAATGCATTTAGGCTTACCACCTGCACAGAACTCTTATAAACACACACTTATGAACACAAAGGTTATGTGGGACTCACCGTTAAAGTTAGTACTACCCACTAAAACCCAACGAAACTTCTCCCATCTTAATGGGGCGTCGCAGGATCGCTTACGCACAACAACCATGGGGTCGCTCCAAGAGTTCTCTCTGCAGGCAGAGAAGTACCAGGAGCAATCTGCATGGTACACTACACACGGTGGACCGCTTCCCAGTGCGTTTCTTGGCTTCGCGCCCGGCTGGATTACCGGATATGAGTGTCCTCACCACGACAAGGTGAACGCACATTAAGAGGGAGATAGACTATAACCTGGAGTAACACATAGGTCACTTTGGCCCCTAAGGACGCACCCTAGCGTGGCGGGTGTAAGTCGCTAGTTTAAGCATAGATTTTTTTTAAATGATTTTTTTAATTTATTACATGTTTCGGAAAATGACAAAAGATGTTTTTTACAATAATAATAAGAAACTTTTATAAAACTTTGTGTGACAATGATCAAAGAGATTTAAAACTTTTTTGTTCATCGTCACTAAACAGAGACAAATTTCCAAAATATTTAGGAATATATTTACCATTTAATACCTAGAAATAATACAAATAATAGTTATTTCTTTATTTACATTAGAAGAGACAGTTTAAAATAATTTATAAGAAAAACAGCATTGACTTTAAGCATTATGCGTGACACTGGGTTGCAGTTATTGCATTTCACAGCATTCGTGCCTATAGTCTGGTCTCACTTTTAAGATTTTCACTTTTATAATAATTGTTTAATTTTATCTTTAAAGTTAATTCTTTTGTATTTCATAAATGTTTAAGCGTAAACATTTTTACATGTATATTTATAAAGTATAAAATTTAAATTATATTTGATAATCTTAAATTATATGTGAAGACTAAAATATATTATAGAAAGGAAACTACAAATTACTTTACATACATATTAAAATTTACAGTTACTAATTACTTTAGTTCCTTTTTGAAATATGCTAATATTTTCCATTAAGCTACGTGATATATAATAATAAAAATAATAATGTCCTCCTGATTGATTTCAGTCACAGCGGCCAATCTCATTGAGACTAGCCATCTGCGCAGGAGATATTATAGTGCACAAGTGTGCGCGCAGACACAAGTGCGCTCTCTATTCCTGTCACTTTCATACATTTGTGGGACAACTACTCGACACAACCAGTGAGAGTGAGGGCGCAGGACCGACGGCTTATCGTTTTCTCCGAAGCACGGGGGTGAAACACCGCTAACTTCCCAATTCCGAGCTATTTATTACCGAGGGTTACTAAGCAGAAAGACTCAATAACTAAACTGGCCCGACCCAGGTCTTGAATCCAAAACCTCCAGATGTGTAGTCGTATACGCTAGCCGCTTATACCACCGAGTACTTTTAATACTTTAAAGAGAATATAAAGCTGTCAAATAATACGTTTTTTCAACAAAGTTAGAGTTCCAGATATATGTGATATAATATAGCGAATGCTTACATAACAAAGAATATTTTTTTATTTATACTTGCTTATAGTCCCCTACTCAACAAAAATAAAAAATAATAACAACACTACATATTATAAATTATAGTAGAATTTGTGCTTGTTTGGCCTAATCTCAGAAACTACTGTACGGATTTTCTAAAAAGAAAAACAAATTATCTAATTATAATAATATAGGCTTCACTTTTTAAACATTTTGTATATTTTTTTTAAATTATATCGTAAAATATTATTTCTTCTATAATAGTAAAAAATAAAAAGTATGGCAAATGTTATAATATTTAAAAGCATTACCCGGTCTATACATAGATCACTCATATACATGCAAGAATGCCAACAAGTGGGACAAAGCATTTTTCTCTAGTGATAAATGAAATTTCCCTTTAGATATTTAAACAGTATATTATTAGTTTTGAATTCCTTTTACTCACAAGTAAAAATTAATGTATAGCTTATAAATAATTTATTTTGCATATTTAAGTACAAAAAAATCCCGATATTAATGATTGTCGAAAAATAGTTCGCTCGATTGCGTTTCTAGATACCTAATAGCCTATATGTTACTCCAAACCATAATCTAAATGTATACTGATATGTCCAGCCATTTCAGCGTAAAGGAGTAGCGAACAGACAACACAAATTTTCGCATTTATTTTTTCCAATTTTATATTTAAGACTCACCCTCGCTCCGCTTCGCTCCCTCGTTACGTTTTAACGTTTAGTATAGATTTCTTAGAGATGAGATATTTTCCCGCAGTAAAAAGTATACATTGTGTTAACCCGGATAACCAGCTATCATCATAAGAAATTTCATCAAAATCTTTCCAGTGGTTTTCTCGTCATGCGGTCACAGACAGGCAGACAGACATATAGACAGACAAAAATTCTAAAAACTATAAATTCGGCCTCTGTGTCGATAATGATGACTGTTTCAATAAGATTTTCCAAAAAATATTTAATGTACAGATTCGACTCAGTTAGAAATTTAATATATGTATAGATTCATATTATCAATCGTTACGTTATAAATATTTTCTAAATAAACTTATTCTACTATTTAATAATTATGTACTTAAATCTCCGACCGATGTATGAACAATCAAGCACTTTAACTGAGGGCTTTCCAGTTTACATATTATGTTCAGGAGTCGAGAGACTCTCTAGTCTACTCATCAATGCCACACTCTCGCATACTATACTATAATACTACTAATACTAATAATATAAACGCGAAAGTTTGTAACAATGTATGGATGTATGTTTCTTATTCTTTCACGCAAAAACGACTGGACAGATTTTAATGAAAGTTTATAAACACGTTTGGCTTAGTTTGTAGTGACCCTACCTGCCAGCGGTCGTGGGTTCGAATCCCGCTGGGGGCATTCATTTGTGGTTAGCACGAATGTTTATACTCCAGTCATGGGTGTTTATATTTATTATTTGTACTATATTTATGTATTTACAGTTATATAATATGTAAAATGCGTCAACTATCTGGTATCCATAACACAAGCCTCTTAGTATACCATGGAACTAGATGATAGAAGCTATAATTTTTAAAGATATATTATTAGGTATACATAACTCGAACGAATTGATGAAGGCATAGGTGAATGAATATATATTTGTTATTCTTTCACTCAAAAACTACTGAATGGATTTTAATGAAACTTTACATTAGTATAGCCAATACATTAAAATAACACATAAGCTATAATGTATAAAAATATAGTATACATAATTAAAATACGCGGGCAGAGCCTCGGGAAAACGCTAGATGTATAAATTCTCCACAAGAACCTCAAACATTGTGAATGCAACATTATCGATGCCAGACCGTTCTGAGAACATTGTTGTAATGAATTCGTAGAGCATTACACGTAAAATTCGCAAATTAGAACCATTGCAAGGAGGTAACATTAGGACTCTTTGACGAATATTAGAAAGTTTGGTCCAAAAAAAAAGCGTTTAGAGTGAAAGATAATTTCTACGCGAAGATTGAGCTCTTAAGTTAAGGTTAAATAATCATACTAAAAAAATCGCTCACCTATTAAAAATAAACATAAATTGTGTTAATCATGAACGAATTAGCCACAATTCGTTCATAGTGTTAATGTATAGAATTCTTGCTTTTTCTTCTATTTATTGCTGCTAATTTTAAGTTCACTTTGTTTATGTTTTTAGTAGAAACTTTATTGGCTTAAGATTTTTGTTTAGAAGTGTTTAACTAAATTTTATTAAGTATACGCTGTATGTTTCCCAATGATAAATAAATAAAATAAATAAATACTAATATTATAAATAGGTAAAGTTTGTAACTTTGTGAGTTTGTAGAAAGTAGTCTCTGGAACTGCTGAACCGATTTAGCTGAAAATTGGTAAGAAGATAGTTTGAGACCCTGGAAAGGACATAGGATAGTTTTTATCCCGGAAATTATTCATAAAGGGAGTGAAAATAGGGATGAAAGTTTTTATAGGAAACGTACCTAGGGAGGAAACCGAGCGAAGCTAGAGTGAGTCGCTAGTCTACATATAAATAGGCAAAGGCAAAACAGTTCAGAACTTTCTGCTCCTCTGTTTGTTAACCGAATTCTTATAATTTATATATTATACTAAATAGATATAAATATTTATTAGCCAGCGTAACCGGTGTAAATTTAAAAAAATACGTGAATTTTTCGATGTTTTAATGCTATTTTGCTATTCGGGCGGAGACAAATCCAACAATGTTATGAGTGTTGTAACAAACCTGACATTATCTTATATATGTGTGTATATATATATAAGTTAAATAGGGGACTTACTGCGCTTATGAAAATAATTAACCAATTACAGAGTATGTATAGACTTTATATAAGGACTTATGTCTGAAAGACCACAGGGCAGCAATCAGAGATATACTCGTAGCATAATCCAATATCAGCTTCATTATACCCTACGTATTAACAGGGTTTCGTTTATATAAGTTTCAAGCTTATTGGCGAACGAGATTGAAACGTCTTTGTTTAGTCTTTGTGCACTTTTTTGATTTCAAGATTAAGTTGAAGTATTTATGCCGCTATAAGGGGATGATTTTCTTAAATTTTAATGGGGTAAATTTTAGTGTCCGTCCGAAGCAAACAAACAAACAAAAAAAATCTTTACAATATAAATATAGATTGGTAAATATATACAAAAACATATGATGTACATATATGCAAATTGAGTACTTTCTTTTTTTTTTAGAAGTAAAACTCAAAGTCGTCAGTTTCTTTATTACGCTCAAAAAGTTGGGATATCATCTTTTTTTTATTTATTTCGCGTCTTTTTCCCATGTCCTTCTATATTACACAATGTTTTAATTGCATGTTCACATCTTAATGCATCTTCATGCAAAAATTACGTTAATATGTTGCTCTATTACTATAAAAAAGAAGGATAAACAAACACACAATCAGATTTTATTTAATAAATAAGTAAAAACTACGACATAGCTCATCAATATGACATGAACTTCGTAAGCAACATTTTTTTTAATTAAATTTGTATGTTTAAATATTAAAAACTAAGACCACGAAAAAATTGTTTCCCTTGCAAAGGTTCTTACGAGCCAACGACGTATCTTTAAATATTAAATATTTAAATATAATAAAATTAAATATTTAAATATAATAAAATAAAATTGTAACTAAGTCGAATCTGTACATTAAATATTTTTTGGAAAATCTAATTGAAATAGACATTATTATCGATACAGAGTCCGAACCTACAGTTTTTAGAATTTTTGTCTGTCTGTCTGTCTGTCTGTTACCGCATCACGAGAAAATCACTGGACAGATTTTGATGAAATTTGGTATGATGATAGCTGGTTATCCGGGTCAACATATAGGCTACTTTTTACCACGGGAAAATATCTCATTTCTGAGAAAAAATACAAAAACTGCATTGTAAGAATATACTAATATGTAAAACCTAAGAATTTGGTTTTTGGTCGTCTGAACGCGGGCGGAGCCGCGGGCAATGCTAGTAAAAAATATAAATAAAGTATTTAACATCGATATCATATCGAGTGTCAGAATCAGCCCACGAATATGAGGGAGAGCAGAATTCAGTTTCGTACGTGAGAAATTTAATAAAGTTCTTGAGGCTCTACGTATTTATACTTCAGAGCTGTCGTATAGCTTATACTGAGCAAATATACGTATACGTGATATATGTATATGTAATATGTAAATAGATCAACAGCCTATGTCAAAATTTGGGTATTTTTGAGCGTACTGTATATTGCTAGAAAATATTAAAATTATTGTTTTAAAAACATAAAAAACATGTTTAGAATCAAATCCATACTAAAATTATAAATGTGAACAAGTGTTTGTTTATCCTTCTTTCACATCAAAACAGAGTGACGGATCGGCATTATTTTGGGCTGGAGAATGACATAGACTACTTTTTACCGCGGGAGATTATATCATTCTCATGGGAAAATACGTTATAATAAAACCAAAAAAAATATTTATGGTCAGAATTACTTGAAACTTAGTATCTCTTAGGTAGGCTCTTCAATACACTTAAATCAATACGTGTTTTAGCACATTTCACCTTTTTGTTTTAGTTTTTCACCTTTTTTTTGTAGTTATAGCGCGAGCGAAATCGCGGGATCTGCTAGTGTAATATAACCGATAACCGTACATACCATCAAAACGTATCAAATTAGCCCAAATTTTAATAGTTGCCGAAGCTTTGACTACTAACTTAAAGCTAAATGTAAATTTCATCTTCTATTATAGTCATTAAATAATGTTTTTTTACAGATTTAGATCTGGATTTCATATAAAATATTTTCAATTCAATTTAAAGCATTTTTCTTACACGAGATTTCGTTTTTAAATAACTAGTGGTATTTTGCTTTTATATACGAGTACATAGAGTATACCTCCGATTTACCCAATATCTAACTGCCCGCATATTTTTGTAATAACTATTATAAATATTATTATATCTTATAGTAACTACTTGATGTAATTATCTCATAATAAATATTAACCTGTTGACGACATGTTTGGTTCAGTTTATAGTGACACTACTTGCTGTGTCAGTGGTCGTTGATTCGAGTCCCGCTTTATTTGTGTGATAAGCATGAACGAATATTTGTCCATAACACAAGCCTCGTAGCTTGCCATGGAACTAGATGGTGCTGTGTGTTAATGTCCCAACCTATTTATTATATTTATTAATGAACCTGCTAAGTAGCAAAACTCAGTATCTAGCCTAAAGCGTCTCCATTCAAAAATAACATCGATTAATTGCTCTATTGCTATAAAAAGATAATCAAACAAAGTAAAAATCATACCATTTTTATTTATAGGTTAGGATTGTTTGAATGTTGAAAATTGAATATTAAAAAATAAGCTCTTTGCAGTAAGATCCTGATATTTAAATAAGCAAAAAGTATAAAATACCTTTGAAGTAGATGTTGATTACACGAAATAACATTAAAGGGCGTAAGTAAGAGGCAAACAAGAGAACAAAAACCATAAACAGAGGGTTTGATAGAAGGTCAATTGAATTCTCAAACTAATTGGCACAAAGACCGACGCTTTCATTTTGAGGATTCTTAAAATAAATTGATCTCGAGCACTTCGGGATGAAATGCGAAGTCGAAGATCTCAAAGGGTTTCTGAAATTTGTAAAAGCTCTTCAGGTTTAAGTTGGTGGCACAATGGGGCCAATCACTCCTAGGTACCTGAACTTGTTACTGGACTTCTACTATATTCTGTAAGTACATTTAGTTTTTCTATTTTCCAGAATTTTTGCTTTAAACTAGGTATCTTTTCGCAGTTTTTTCGCGGATTTATTTTATTGGGGAACCCTAAATCAAAATAAATCCGCGAAATAATCTGAAAAAATGTTTTTCAACTAAAAATGTCAAATATTTACGTAAATCTAAGAAAGTTTTTATTGAAGTGGGAAAAATATAGTTTATTTAATGAAATATATTCCAATTAATTTTAAATTTTAAATATATCAATATCTATATATATTTCGACCCATGTATATTTCGAGACCCAGACGATCTTCTTCCGGTTCCGGTCAAAGATAAAGGCGGCCGTCCCCAACCATGCATTCCGTCGACTCGTCTGATCTTGGGTTTTATATATTTTTAAATGAGATTATGTGTAATAAATCTCATAATAAATGTGTAGTTGCTTTCACGGGCCCTTCCGCTATGAGTGAAGAACCAGGAGCAAGAATTATGACATACTTTTCAGCGCTCACCTAAGTAGGCTATCATTCTTATATTTTTGAACTAGATGATGACTAACCTCCAAAGAAATCAGCCTTGTCAGGCCGTTACATCACATCTGTTTCTTAGTTTCATGACTTTTTACTGTAACTTTTTGATTGTCATAGAACGCACCTGATATATTTTAAAACTGTATTTTTTTGTTGCACTAGCAGTACCTGCAGCTTCATCCACATTCAAACTTCTGATGTAAACATCAGTTCTACAATAATATATGGAAGTCTGCCCGATTTGGTGACATTTATGATTACTGCTCCGCTCCCTTGGGTAGTAGCATGATATTATATTGCCTATAGCTTCCTCAGTAAATGGTCTATCTAATTCAAAAAGGATTTTTCAAATCGGATAAGTATTTGCTGAGATTAGTGCGTTCAAACAAACAAACAAACAAACAAACAAACTAACTAACTAACAAACAAACAAACAAACAAACAAACAAACAAACAAACAAACAAACAAACGAACGAACGAACGAACGAACGAACGAACGAACAAACAAACAAACAAACAAACAAACAAACAAACAAACAAACAAACAAACAAACAAACAAACAAACAAACAAACACACAAACAAACAAACAAACAAACAAACAAACAAACAAACAAACAAACAAACAAACAAACAAACAAACAAACAAACAAACAAACAAACAAACAAACAAACAAACAAACTCTGGTTGTTTATAATATTAGTATAGATTAACTTCTATATAATAATTACTCTCTATTATTATTATTTTTCACTTATTATTCTTGCATTTACCTTATAGTGTAACTAAGTCCTAAAATGATCAAGCGATTTTAACTCAGTTATTGGTTTTGTTTGAAGGATTAAAATGTTCTTTGATACGCAAAGTTAGGTTTGGATTTGAAATAATTAAATTGCTCTACGCTAGGCGGTCACAGTGAGATACTGTGATATCATTATAACATCAGAGGTAGGAGCTTCAATTCCTTCTTTGTAGAATACCTGAACAAATAATGGAAGATATGAAGATGGTTCATGATGAACGTATTTCTAAGTATAGTAAATTTAAGACTTACTTTTAAGGGTTCTGTACCTGAGGGGTACCAACGGAACCCTATTACTAAGCCTCCGCTGTCCGTCCATCCGTCCGTCAGTCAGAGGGCTGTATCTCATTAACCATATAGATAGAGAGTAGAATTTTTTAGAGAGTTTGTATTTCTATTCTATTTCTATATAAGCAACAAATAATAAATAAAAATAAAAATACAAGAAACCTTTTTTAACGTTCCTAATCAATCTTCAAAGTTAATATACTATATACATAGACTAAAAGTCATATTAATAAAAAGTACACGTACGATGGTACGAAACCCTTCGTGTGTGAATTCGCCTCGCACTTGACCGATTTTTATAAAATAGTAAACATTTACAAAGGCGGGCATTGATATCTGCAACACAGTTTATACTTAACGCAGTTTATTATTATCGTCGTAGCCATTGTTTTACTGTATACGTATATATGAATTGTTACTTAATAAATAAATTTCATTTTATTTCACTTAAAATTTATTTATTAGTGTGTAGCTTACAGTATTTTATCACTTTTATCACTAACATAATTTTTTCATAAGTGAATATTAAGAGACCTTTACTAAAGATACAAAAACATAATAATCTTTTAATATTTTTAGAAATATACATAGAGGAATATAAAAATATATATAATAGCAAAATAAAGGTAAGACGAGACGTGAGAACTTTGAATAACTTTTGAAAATAAAGAATAGAACTAAATCCTTAATCTAAGTAAAGTCTAGACTTTAACGTCTATAAGCGTGCATATACAGACAGCATCATGTACCCCTAGTACTTAGCAGACTAGTTTTACGACTACCACACAATGGATATAACGTAAAGATAATATCATATAACTAAAAAAATCTATATTTAAATAGTATGGAGAATAGAGGGTAGAAATAAGGAGAACTATCATAGATATAAAATATTTGACGACACGTTTGGCTCAGTTTGTAGTGACCCTACTTGCTGTGCCAGCGGTCGCGGGTTCGAATCCCGCTGGGGGCATTTATTTGTGTGTTGAGCACGAATGTTTGTACTCCAGTCATGGGTGTTTATATTTATAATATGTATGTATTTAAAGTTATATATGTGTAGTGTATCAACTATCTGGTATCCATAACACAGGCCTCGTAGCTTACCATGGAACTAGATAGTGCTGTGTGTTAATGTCCCAACATATTTATTTATTTATTTATCTTATATAGGAGACACGTCGAATAAGTGTCTACCTGTAAGCGGTAAAATAACAGGTCAAAAACCCACCAAAACGGCGGTAGCGTAGCAAGACGTTATGAACTATGATATGAATTTAGCAGTTGTAAACGGAGTGCAGTGTTTAAAATTTAATATTTTTGGTGACTTGAGTAGTTATTGAGTCTATTTACGTCGTCCAAAATAATTTTGTAAATATAATCGAAGAAACTGTGGTGATATAAACGTAGAGTAATTAATTTTTATGAAATTATAATAATACTTTCTTCAAAAAGTTAGCTTATACATACTTGCTACCGTGGCGCCACCCTAATTTAACACAATTTGACAGACACTTTTTCATCACAGAGATAGTTCTCCTTACCTCTACTTTCCATAATAAATAGGCAAAGACAAAACGGTTCAGTACCTTTTTCTCCTCTGTTTGTCAATCGATTTTCTTTTTTTTTTGTTTAGCAGCTGCATTGATTGTGGTCAAATACTAGTTATTAATAATCATATATACGGCTATTAAGTATGTGTAACAAAAAATGATATTATTACAACCAAAACTACAATTATATTATACTTTTCCAATCTATAATTAAGATAGTGAAGGAAAGCGCTTTTGCCAGCATGAAACTTAAAAAGATTTAACTAATAGAACTGAACTTAGGATCTGAACGCTGATCAATATTTATGTCAAGTTAAAAGTATAGCCATCTAAAGCAACACGAATACGCACAAATTATCTGGATATTTGTTGTCAACGTTTTTATACATAGCCAGAAAATTATTTTTCCTGGCCAACATTATTTTAGGCCTAGGCGTTATTCCAAATCATTGTCTACCTGTCTTCTAAATTTCACAAAAATCCTTCCATCCGTTTATGCGTGAAGGATTAACAAATATGTCTGTAGTGTGTTCACATACAAACTTTCGCGTTTATAATAGAAATCCGATTTTTCCCTTGTACTGGGTTTACAAATATCGATATAACATATTTATAAAGTATATCAATACTTTAGTTAGAAAAAGATAGAAATTGCAATAAAATCTTTAGATCATCGTCAGTGCGTTCACTGGACTTATCACAGACGCTATGCGAAGCGTGTATTTCCGGTTCGATTAACTAGTGTTGTGCTCGCAACAAAAAGTTAATATACCAATCATTATATATTACAAATTTATTTCACTACTAGCAACTTAGGGTAAGTTGGCTTAGTTAAGGTATTCTTGGTACCTAACCTTAGCTTATGTGTTACTCTATAGTCTATCCGTGTACTAAATATTATCCAAATCTATCATCGTAAAGAAGTAACAAACATACACATAAAAAAACGTGTGTGTGTACTTATGTAAGCACGTAAGAGGTATAATACATCTTTGGCGTAACAGAACAAAAATATGTAGCTAAAGATTTCATCCCGATGTCACAACTCTCTGTTTGTAAAAGGAATGCACCTAACTTCATTATATCGTTTCTGGCGGTCGGTGTGCGCGCGAACCGTAAAAATTTTACTCTCATAATTTTTTTCAAACGTAACTAAAACTATCTATTCGGATTTTTTTTCGGACCTTTGAGACATCTAAAACCTTAGTCTCTCCCGTGACCATGATCGCTGTAAAGCATTCGAAAGGTAGGGAACCAAAAATCAAAATAAATCCGCTAAAATCTGTACTATAATAAAAGAGTAGAGGTCGAATGTCTGAACATAGCAAAAAAATGCTAAATAACGAGTCAGGGGGATGTAAGAAGACAAATAGAACAAATCCAGATTTTTTTCAAATTTTTTGTTTCTCTGTCTGTTTGTCTGTATGTCAGTTTGTACGGGCTAATCTCCGAATCTATTAGACCGATTTAAATGAAATTATGCATGGTCGTACCGTATATCCCCGGTCAACATATAAGATACTTTTCATTCCGGAAAATTAGAGTTCGCATGGGATAGTCAAAAAACTATAGTAACTTATACACCTTAGTACACAATAACTTAAGCACCTAATTTAGTAAAATTTAACATTCTGTACTTTATATTGCCGGTCAAACAACGGGTTACTTTTCATCCCGGAAAAATGAATGGTTCCCGTGGGAAGTAATAGATCTCTACTAGTGTTTTTGTAGAGGCGAACCCGAGCGAAGCGAAGGTGAGCCGCTAGTTAATTTATAATAGTAGCCCGATGTACAGATAGTACCGTTTTTTGGCTAATTCACAGTGTTTTTGTACCAAATTTTATGCTTTTTCCAGTGATTTTAACGAAAAGGACATACACACAGACAATCTTTAGCATTTATAATAATATGGTGACATAATAATTCGTCTCATGTATTTTTATTGCTTTTGTATGATATTTATTACTAGATTTTATTTCCACATAGAATATTTTTCTAAATATCCAGACGATGAAAATATGTCGATGTCGGTATAAGTAATCCATGTCATTACTACAGGACAGTTGGTGCATAACCGTCCGTTGGGCCATGTGATCGTTGTCTAAGGTCTCATCTAGATTCTGGTTTCAACACATTTTATCAGCCCATAAATATTTTAATGATTTTGGATTTTTGATATAACTTTTTGTGAATTAAGTATAATCGAATTACTACTATAAATGTGTCAATTTTTATATACGAGTACGTGTGTGAATATTTGTTATATTATCACGCTGAAACGTGTTCATAGCTAATAGATCTGGCTTTGTGTGTTTGTGGCAGATAAACAGACACACATACATTTTAAAAAGTACTTATATCTCATTTATCCCAGATATTTTTGTTCCAAATACTTAATATATAATATAATAAATACACACCAATACAGTACCTACTAAATAACAAGTGTCTAAATCAAAAGTGCGAATCCACAACGCACCGGTTGAGGTCTTTTACAAAGTTTCCTCAGCCATAAAAAGATCAGGAGAATTTGACGTGTTAGAATATATTGCGATAATAGTTTCCATTTTATATTTTTACAGTCCGTAGAAGCTTTGATATAGAGGCTATAAAATATGTACTATGTATTGAAAGAAACATCTCGGTATTTTTTTTAAAACTGCTGTATATTATTTAGTTTTTCAAAGAGTTAGGGGTTCACAATGCTATCTTTAATGCTATGACTTTTAAAAGCAAGGATTTTAATTTAATAATTGTATAAATTATATAATTATCTGATATATGTTTATTTAATATTTATACATATATAATGATAAAAAATGTAGTATAATGCATGAAAGGTAAAAGAAAAGTTTTTAGTTAATTCAACAGTTCTGTCAACTAGCGGCAAACAAAAAGAATCTATCCCACGGGATCTTTTTAATTTTCCGGGATGAAAAGTATGTAAAAGGATGACCAAGGATATAAGGTACTAACCATGCAAAATTTCATTTAAATCGGTTCAACATTTTCGGAGATTAGCCCGTACAAACAGACAGACAGAGAAACAAAAAAATTGAAAAAAAAAACTGAATTTGTTCTATTTCACTTCTTACATCCCCCTGAGTCAGTTTTCAGCATTTTTTTTTCTATGTTCAGACATTCGACCTCTACAGTTTTATTATATGAATAGATTGATTTAATACAATAAAGATATAAACTATTGTTTATTAAGTTATATCCGGGACACGAGGTCAGTGGTTGAGTTGAATAACGTTTTTCATAGTATCTTTGTGAAGTACTAAGATATTCGAACCTATTTTGCTGACGATAAAATTAATATTGTAAAATTAGTACTGTTTCAAAAAGGGTAAATATTTTATTTTTTTCATATAAAGAAAATATCAAAAGTAAAATAGAATATTTACCTAATACTTTAGCTTAAGCATAAAACTTTGACCCGATACCTTATTAGAGTAATAAGTATAGAAATTCTTATTTAAAATTTTGCTAATTAAAAACAAATCCAATGAAAAATCGAACTCGCGAAAACGAAAAACTTCTCAAATTTTGTATAAGTCTGAACTTTTTTATGATCTCAGTAGATTTAAAGCATCCTCTGTATCTAGAGTTCTTTACAATAGCTACCCATCTAGAGTTTATATGATTATTTGCAAAAAAACAAACTCTAAAATAGCTCATATTTTATCTGTTTGTTTCTTTAGTATCCGCTAAAGCGCTTATCCAAAACGAATAAACTACGAGTTTACAAGATGACATTCTAGAATTGCTTAGGAAACAAAATTGTATTGAAATGACAATAAATTTGCATTTTAAGTATTCCGCTAAAATAAATATTTATTATATATTTCCGCTATTAATAATATATTCCCGCTAAAATAAAACTGGTTTGTTATTAATATATAATTGGAAGTTTTTACATAATGTAAACATTGAGTTTTGAGATACTTTTGTAGGACCTCAAAATTAACTTGGCTTATATAATAATTTATTAGATTTACGCAATTATTTGACATTTTAAATAAAACTATCATTCGGATTTTTCGCAAATTTATATTGATTTTTGATTCCCGACGTTTACGCTATAGAAACATGGTCGCGGGGTAGACTAAGGCTTTTGATGTCTCAAAAGTCAGTCTTTACAGACCGTAATTACCTTAAAAAATTATTTAAGAAATATTATATATATTTTCATAAAATTTAGTATACATAATATTTCGGGGACGATAAATTGGTCTAGTTTAGTCTTATGTCTGGGAAAACGCGTGTTTTCGAATTTTCATGCGGTTTTCTTACGCATTATTCCACGCAAAATATGGTCAATAATTTCGCACGCACAAGTATGCGGCATAAGTATCATGGTCAAGCGGCCAAGGCGCAATTTGACAATAATAGGTGTCCGAGGTCGAATACAAAGGTATAATTTTTTTTTGTTTTTTTTTGTATTTATACAAGTTTTTAGTTTTTTAAAAAAGAAAATTGTACTTTTGACCAAAAACTCCCTGGCCCTTGTACTATATATATATATATATATATATACCTTGTACTATATATTTATATATATATATATATATATATATATATATATATATATATATATATATATATATCAAGCGGCCAAGGTGCAAAATCAACAATACTTTTTTTATATATATTTATTCAAGTTTTTAGTTTTTAAAATAATAAAAAAAATTGTCCTTTAGGCCAAAAACTCCGAGCGAAGCTCGGTAGCCCAGGTACTTATAATAATTTAAGTAACCCGAGGAAACAAGCGAGTTGAAGACTGTATGTAATTAGTCAGTTTCAGTTAGTCAAAGCCGGAGAAAGCTTTCTTGGCCACTGAAAATATTTTTGTAATGAAAACTGAAGAAAGAAGAAGAAGAAAGAAAGTAAAAAACGAGATTGATAGCCGTTGTAGGAAAATCTTCAGTATACCCGTGACTATGACGCATGTAAGGGTATCAAAACTCGGGAAATCCATAAAAGTAATTGAACATGGTAAATAATACTTTCTTAGATCTACGCGAATATTTGATATTTTAAATAAAACTATCTTTTTGGATTATTTCGCGGATTTATTTTGATTTTTGGTTCCCAAACCAAAAAATTTATGGATTTATTTTGATTTTTGGGAACCAAAAATAAATCCGCTAAATAATCCGAAAAGGTAGTTGTATATAAAACACGGTAAATATTCTGTTAAACATCAAAAAAAATATTAATTAATTAAATATCGCTTCCAACGAAATTCCTGGTCGTGATTGAAAATAGTTATTACAGAAATTTAATCAACAGCAAATGACGGTAGCTAACGTTGACAGATCAAAGGACTTCTAACCGCAACACAATGTAATAAAGGCCGAAGATTGATTAATAGGGTTTATAAGTGTTGAAAGTTTACTGCCCTTTAGAAAGCTGGTATACCTACTCATTGTTAGTTACAGATGGTTGTTTATAAAGATATACACTTCCGATTTTGAATTGGAGATGTGGAAACATTTTTTATAGGTATTTCGAAGCCGTTTTCTACATCTACACTGATATTATAAAGATTTGTATTTTTGTACGTTTGTAACGAATAAACTCGAAATCTACTGGATCGATTTAGATGAAATTTGGTAAGAAGATAGTTTAAGATACCCTGGGAAGGACTTAGGATAGGTTTTTATCCTATGTTTTAATGTATTTATGAAAGTTTGTATGGGGAAACAAACCAAAGATAAAACCGAGCGAAGCTAGGGTGAGTCGCTAATGGGTGATATCTATTAAGTCTTCACATGGGCTTCGATGAACCGTATTTTATGAGCCAGATTCTCGACCTACTAATGTAATAGCAATTGAACTAATTTTAATTTAGTTTTTGTTTGAAAGATGATTTGATCGAGAGTGTTCTCGTTTTCTAGATTGTAAAAGGATATGAACAAGTACTAAAGATCTATTTGATTGGATACTTTAATGATATTGTAATGATATGATACCTAGGTCTGACGCTGCTCTTTACTAAATTGGGGGTTTTTAATTTTTTTTTATTTAATAACTATAATATTTATTTAAAAGTTAGGTTTTTTTAACACCATGTTAATAAAAGTCTTATCATAATTTCTAGAAACTTAACTACTCGTACTACTAAATAATATATTCGAAATATTTCTATTTAATTTTAAATGCCTGTTTGGAAGACTAAAGTTTTTTATATATTATGTAAACTAAAAAGCTGTTATTCCCTCCTTAAGTATGATTTTTTTTTCTTACTTTCTAATCTAAATCATATTGAACCTAAATTATATACGACTTGACATGATTCATTCATGTAAAAAAACTATTTACATACCAAATTGATGAAATAAGGAAAAATACAGTTGCGTACAAACTTGCTAAAACCTATTGGATAATAACAAGTACGGAAGTATGCAGTAATTTATTAGAAATGAAATTAAAGTCTTAGCGACGGTACCCCAAATGAAGGAGACGCGAGTGGAGAAAATATAAGGATTATACGTGACCAAAATTCAATATGCTGTATCTCGAGTCGGTGCGTGATAAGTTTGATAATTATTGTAAAGTAGTTTTGGCAATGTTTTTGTATGAGAAATTCTATTTTTAAAGATATATTTTTTTCAATTTAACTATCGGATTTCTAATAGAAATGTGAAATTTGTATGACTGTGCGTTTGTCATTTCGGCTTGATGTATTTGGATGAGGTTAACAGATAGACTATGGTCATTTTTTCAGAAATGCCAGTACTACCTATTAAAACCTATCGGAATCGGAACCCACCGTCTTAAAAGGGACGTCGCAGAATCGCTTACACACTCAAATAGGACACTGACTGATGAAGCAAACGTCCTGCAGAAAAAAAAAAACAAAAAAAAACAATTTGCATGTTTTTACATTTTTTTCTTTGCTTTGAATAAACCAAAGATAATTTAAAAACTTGTTACCGTATTAAATTATTTTATATATGTACAAACAAAAAGGTATGAGTGAAATCTCAAAGGAAAGCTCTAAAATAAAAAACATGGTCATACTGGGAAATCAGAAAGGAAGATCTAGCTTTAACATTGTTTGGCAACTTTTCAGATTGGCATTAGACACGGTCAGCGACACACGTGTATCGAAAGTTTCTTTTGATCGTTCACCAGCTTTTGATTTGTTCATGTTTTGTTATTTAGGTTATGATTTAGTAGGCATTAGGGATCTAGAATGTAGGGTGAAAACTATCTGATGAAAGCTCTCAATTAGAAACTCAATTTTACTATTAACATACTAATAACACAATTATTTTATGTTTTTGTAATTATTTATACTAATATTATAGAGGCAAAGTTTGTTTGTTTGAATGCGCTAATCTCAGGAACTACTAGTCCAATTTGAAAACTTATTTTTGCATTAGGTAGCCTATTTATCGAAAAAGACTATAGGCCATATATCATCAATCTACCCAATGCAGCTACCCCAGGGACCGGAGCAGTAACATAATATATTATGTATAGTCTATCTATCCGTACTAACCATTAAAACATTCCTAGGGATGAACCCGAGTGAAGCAAGGGCGAGCCGCTAGTAATATATAAGCCAAATTAATTCTTCATCTATTTAATTATTTTTTTAGTTTTTTTAAATGTTTCATAAATTTGCAACTAAAGTATTCTATAAATAAGCAATAAAAACTATAAATCGGTGATTATTTGTGTGGTGTGTTCGGTGTTTTAATGTTTGGTAATTAAAAGATCAAGGTGAAGTTCTTCTGGCGTTATATCTATACGTTCGTATAGTAAATAGTTTATATAGTTCGTATAGTTTATGTACACACTTTTTATCAGGCACTAAAAGGAGTATCTACTAAATTTCAGCAATATAGCTGAAATAATATGAGTAGAATGACTGTAAGTTGTAACTTACGGACAAGCTTAACTTATGTCCAAGTTGTAAAGATTAGTCTTTTAGTTATAGAATATCAAAAAAGAGAGATTTTTAGATTTTTGATTCCCGATGTTCATGACCATGATTGCCGTAAAACAATTAACACGTTTAGAACCTAAAATCAATATATATACACAAAAAATTGTGAAGTTTTGTTTAAATGTCAAATATTCACGTAAATCTAAGTACCTATTGAGGAGAAAATGATTATCAATTCTCCATATTTCTGTCAAACTCCGCAAGAGAAACTACCTTATTGTGACCTTTTTACTTATACAAGAAAAAATCTAATCAATCAACGACTTGCCCGAGAAATAGATTTCTTCACTTCAATTGCTATTCTATCAAAAAGTTAAACGAGTATTACAAAAGCAAACAACTTATCTATCTTATTTCATTTTCAAGGGCTTCTTTATAAAATTACATACACGTACAGCAGATAAAAGAAGTAGCAAAAACAACCCTTACTAATCTAACTTGTCCTAACTTTTATAAAGTTTGCGAACTTAACGAAAGTTGTTTATTTTAAGACCTTTTATCCTTTTTATTTGGAAATTCAAATATTTATTCGCGTCGAGAATCTATTTAAACTATATATAAAAACTTTTTAACAAAAAAATAAAAACCGACTTCAAACAAAAGCACTAAAAAGTGAAAAATAACTGATTGGTAGTTTTCATTTACTATACATACCTAATCAAATATTTTCGAAGTCGGTGTGCTTTGCTTTATATGGGCTGGCACCGATTTCGAAAATATTTGATTAGGTATGTATTTAAAAGGTAGACTTTAATTACTTAGTCAAAGCACACCGACTTCGAAAATATTTGATTAGGTATGTATAGTAAATGAAAACTACCAATCAGTTATTTTTTACTTTTTAGTGCCTTTGTTTGAAGTCGGTTTTTATTTTTTTGTTAAAAAGTTTTTATTTTTCCCTTTTTAGTGTAGACAGTAGTAGCAAAGTAAGAATTCTAACGTATTAGGCTTGTCAAATCAAACAAAACAAACCCAAACTCAAAGTATCTACTATTAGCCGTTGAAGAGTTCCACCTATCCACCTTCTGGCCTTACTATCAGATCAGGTCAACAATACCGAACCACTGTACTATCAACGGAAATAGAAACACTTGCAAAGTTTCAAGTCAATATGACAATTAGAAGTAGGTTAAATTCATCATTAGCTATTTTTCCACCCTTAGGGGTGGTATTTTTTTTTGAAATTTAAATGGGACCAATCTGGAAGTATACTCTTTCAAACGACACAAAAATTGTCCAAATCGGTTAATAAATGACGGAGTTCTGAGGTAACAAACATAAAAAAAAAAAAAAACATACAGTCGAATTGAGAACCTCTCCTAATTAATAAAATATAGACGCACTAGAAGCGGAAGTTAAAAAATTTAGAAGTATACATAAAACTATTTAGTTCCAAATTGTACATTGAATATACACTGGATATATTATATAACTTGAGAAAATCTTAAGCATGTTATAGAACTTTAATTGACTGTATGTTTGCAGCCATTACGTGCCTACACTATCTAAATAATCAATCTGACTGCAATAAAACTTTTTATCAGTTGTACTTCGCGCCCTTACAAAAATTTCTGCAATAGTGATATTAATATGCGTTAAGCTAATATAAAGTGGTATATATATATATCAATTACAGAAGCAGAAGCCTTCTTTATAAAAACAACTCTTTTACGTCTGTCAATTATTTTATTTTTAGTTCTTTTTGTATGACTGAAAATTGCTTATATCACGCAATATATAATTTTATTCGCTCAAACATCAAAATTTAACGTGAAATTTCAGAGTATTAAAAATTATTGATCAGTGATGCGTCTGAATGACGGAAGGAAAACGTTACTAGTTTTATATGAGAATATAATAAAACTTTGGAAGCTGCCCAAGATAAACTTAAATATTTCACAAAATTAATTCAGTATGAAACTAAAAACAGCTAAGTTCGCTATATTATCTGGAAGCGAACGAATTGTCGTACAAATAACAATGGAATTACAGTACTGGCTATACAGAGATAACGTAGGCGAATTTCTGAATAGATCTAGGAATGTTATTTTTCGGATGTGGCAATTATAGTCAATATCTCCTACGCTTTGACGCTTGGTATGGAAAAGATGGATACATACATAGGTATGATGAGTTTTATATCCCTTACTTGAGAAATGATTGCTTCTCCATACAAACTACCATCCCCCTTTTCACCCCGTTAAGGGATGATTTTAAAAACTATTTTCATACAAAATTTCATCTAAATCAATTCAGCGGATTAAAAAAGGTAACAGACAGACAAACAGAGTTACTTTCGCATTTATAGTATTATCATAGGTTTGATGATTTAACAATCGCCCTATCATTCAAAAATACTTAATATTTAGGCAAAAATATATATTGTAGGAGCACTGGGTTTCTGATTCAAATAAAGAAAATGTCGAAGTTCATTCAAAGGAACTATTACCAAAGTTGAAATGTTCATATGATTTGAAATAAAAACGACCACAGATCACAATGTGGTAAATTTAACTAAAATTTGGTAAATTTTAATATACAAATTGTAAAATTTCTTTTCTGTAATGGTAAAATACAGTATTTGTTGAGAGATTTTATTCTCACTGCAGCCTTTTTTTTTGGGGTATTTTTTGTTCTTTTGTTATTTTTTTATATTTAATTCTATTTGAGATAGACTCGTGCGTATACAATTTTTCTTTTTTGAAAATCAAAAAATTTGCAAAACAAGAACAAAAACTAAATAAAACTATGGGATCGGGTCGACTTTAAGAGTCCACCCAAAATCTTACTGATCTATTCGATTTTTTGCATTTTTTGTGGATTACCTGCTCTGATAAGTAATTTTAAATAATATTTCGATATAATTTTTAATAATACTTAATACTAGGATGAAATATTTATTAGGCTTTTGCAATCTATTTGCCGCACACTGTGTGTTTAGCATATGATTTTATGATATTAGAGAAATTTATAAAAATTAGTATTATAAAATGCTAAATTATATTTGTTTTATAATATTATAAAATATAAAATTATAAAAAAATATAATTTTACATTTCTCATTGATTTCATTAGTATAGATATTAGATTCATGTCCATACAATACTTGCTTCATAAATCGATGTGCAAAGGAAGAATTCGACTTCCTTATCGGTCTCCGCCAAAAACTCTGGACTGTGTTTCAGAATGGCGCATTGATGGAATTCTGGTATTAATCGTATTGTAGTCGTTTCTATTAATCTGTCAAAGAAGGTAAGGCGTGTATTATATATATGTATGTGCTATGTCACGAATCTGTACGAAAACCTAACAATTATATATTACACAACCGTCAAAAATTCTCTCGTGTGTCTGTCTGTCATACTTAATACTCGTAGAAATAAATTCCACCAATAAAGTAGATATTTAGACGAAAACATACATATAAATCTTAAAGCACAGATCAAAATATTCACTGGAAATAAATAGAAGATAAAGTGTGTATCATGTATAGGTATATTTATAATAATAACTCAATAACTAGTCCGGTTTAGTGGCAGTCTCTATGGTTGAAAATCACAACGTCCTAGATTCGAGTTCTGGACTAAGAGTGTATGACTGGGGCATGATGTCATCATTTTAAACAAAACAATATTTACGGATCTATTACCAGTTTTATATTGATTAATTGTTTTTCTATCCCATTACGAAGAGCAAAAACAATTCCATCTCTTTTTTATAAGTGTTTGTATGATTATGTGGATAAATATCGTTTATGACTTTTGAGACGTCAAAAAAGTTAGTTTCTCTCGTGACCATATTTGCTGTAAAGTTGGAATGCTTCAAAGTTCAACCCACAAACTCAAAATGCAATCGCGAAAAATCCAAAAATAAAGAGTGCAATTAAAACATCGAGTATTCGAATAATTCTAAGAAAATATTATGATCTCTTCATTTTACACGATTGCTTGTTACTTTATTTTACTTTAAGAATGCATGTATATTGCACATGTACTCGTATATCTATCTGCCGCGTATATGGCTAATCTATAGACATAGAAAGTATTTCTTTGCCAGCCGTCAGCTAAAACGTCAGACAAAACGAATGTGTGGCCAGAAATCTTGTGTATTCATTGAAATACTATTAATGAAGATAAATATTTATACCATACCATATCATTTTACATTCCATTGTAATAAAAAAAAAATATTTTATTTGCGAAGAGATACATAGTAGAGAAAGTTTGTGGATGAAATCCCCTTTTAAGCAAGTAATTTTTGCCTGTATTAGGAAATTTATTTATTATCGCTCTTTCATAACAAAACGTACAGATTTAATCCTTAATTCAATTATACATACACATACTCGTATTATTATTATTATATTACATTTTTTTATATTCCAATTATAAATTCAAATTGGAATAAAATACAGGTATTAGCCGCACGTTCGCTTTCTCTCTTTCCAGAGAGCGGTCAATTTCATAAGAGTATTACTCAGTCCATTCTCTACGTCTATAGGCTAGATCATTCAGATCAGGTCAGTCAGAAGAAATGCCATATTGTCCGATGAATATTAAGTACTTCATATTATCTTTTTCTATCTAGAACAGTATAGTTTTACATTTATATCTAGGGTATATATTTAATTATAATCTGAAGTCTGTCTGTGTATGAGACACCTAACTTTAATTAAGATCAAACCTAACCACAAACTACCATATTTCATTTTCACAGCTGTTACTTCAAATTAATCCTCGAAACTGCTAAACTCAGAGGTATTAGGCAAAAAGTTACAAAATTGTAAGAAAACCTGTTAAACTCATAACTAAACCTTCGCTATTTTGTCGTGTGTCTGTCTGTCATACGTATTATTCGTGTAAACAATTTCCACCAATAAAATATAGAAAAGAGAGAAACTAAAGTTATAAAAGTATAGATTAAAATATCCAAAGGCAATAAAGTCATTAGAACTATAACTTTTAAATGACAGCCGTGTCGTGACTTCGGAAAGTAGCTCCTGGGGAAATCTAATCACTGTCAATCGTGTGCTTTTAAAGTCATAATTAGTAATATTTGCAAAGTACGTGTTATTACCACGAATTTGCCTTAGAAATCTATGTAGGTATATATTAATACGTGAAGAGAATACTTTGTACCCCTTTTTAAGCATATTACGGAGAAATATGAGGTTTGGCATAGTTAAAGTTTAGATGGAGAAAAACTGCAAAAAGCTAAAATTTATTACTTGCTTTTTTAGTTTGCTTCCATAATTTATAAATTTTACTGTTAATGTGCAAATAATGCTCTTGACTGATTTTCAGGAACCATAAAATCAAAATAAATTCGCGAAAAAATAAAAAATTTTTTTTTTTTAAATACGAGTATATTAGACTAACAGCTAACGTTGATACCTTACTTTTTGCGTTCTCACCAGCGCTCAGAAACGCGACACTTAATTTTTTTTAAACCTTCAATACACATATCGATTATAAATAAATCGCAGTTAATTTTAACTGCATTTACTGTCAAAAAGTAAAGGGAATTGAAAGAATTCTGCTGCTTTACTACACTTAGAAAATAGTAAAATTATGAAGTATGTCCGTATTGTCGATTGATTGTATTGAAAAGTTTACTTCTTTCCGGAGCGGTCCATTGTGTTCCGATGGGGACCTAAACAGTGATGTCGATTTCTAGATATGACTACAGGACTTGTATTCTCAATTGCATGAAGAATTTTACAATATATTACGTTTTAACGTTTAGTGTAGATTTCTCAAAGATGAGATATTTTCCCACAGTAAAAAGTATTTTTACCCGGATAACCAGCTGTCATCATCATCAAAATCTGTCCAGTGGTTTTCTCGTGATGCGTTCCCAGGCAGACAGACAGACGAAAATTCTAAAAACCATTCATTCGACCTCTATATCGACGATAATGAGTAATTCTGATTCGACTCAGTTAAAATTTTATTATATGTAGACTACTTGCCTAGCCTTTTTAAATACATTTTTGTACATTTACACATATACATACACACAAACAAATAGAGACACATACATACATATGATATTAATAAATAAATGATTAAGCATAGTCAAAAAAAACTATATTTTTTGTTATTATTTTATTTTCTTCCTCTTCATACCTTTATCCACTAAAGTAAGGAAAACTCAAAAAATATTGTTTTTATTTATGTGTTTGTATGTAGTTTTGGATTTTGTTATAAATAAATAAATTTACCCCATGATAACCGTCTTATAAATCAGATTCAAAGTAATCATTAAAATCGAAAAGATATCATAATATTAAATTATAGCAACCCAAATGAAATCATTTTAAATGAACTATAGCAACACTATTAGAATTCTTAATATTTTTAGAATTTGGTGTCATTTCTCTTTATTTAAAAGTTTTTTTTTTGTAGGCAGACACCACCTGTCCTTTCTCCCTCTTCCCTTTTGAGACGTCAAAAATCTTAAGGATTGTTATAAAGTATTCGAAGCGTTGAAAACTCAAATAACATAAAACCATGAAAACATCGAAAAAATAGATTAATTTAAGATTTCAAATTTCTAAGAAAAATCTAGAAAATTATATATCAGTCATTAAAAATTCCAGTACTTTACATCTTAGTTCTTTTTACAAGTCTCTAAGACCTATTCAATAAGGCTGACAAAGTGCTACTTTAGACATTGCATTGTAGGAAGCCTAACTCAAGTCCGACGTATTCGATATAGATTTTGCAATTTAAAAGGAGTATCAATAAAAATCTCTCTTTATCTATTGGAAATATTAGCTTATAGATGTCGAAGCCTTCGACTTATATATGTACTGTGTTTATTGAAATATATATTACTTGAACTTGCAAATACTATCAGTCTTATGATATCAATACAAAGTAGTTTATAGGCAACAAATTGACACAGGTTTGATCTTATTCGAGTACATCAACAGTTTCTCTTACCTAGCGGCAAATATGATGTTGTAAGGTAACCTCTTATTACGTGGAAGTCTTACCTCTCAGATGAATTATTATACTTTTGATTAAAATATAGAATATAGAATAATATTAAAGTTTCACATATTACCACATCCCACTAAGCAGTTTTAATAAATCTCACTTTATTCCTTAATTTCTAAACTTAAATATCGACTAGAGCATACCCTTGCTTCGCTGGGGTGCGTCCCTAGGTACTTATTAATTTTCTTGAACGGAACGGTTTTTTTTTGTAAAATTAAAGTAGCCTTAGTTACTCTTTATAACATCAGCTGTTTTTCCGATGAAAGTTCCGTCAAAATCAGTCCAGCCATTTCGAAGATTAGCCGGAATACAACCGGAAACAGATACACAGAGGGACATACAGACGGACGGACAGACAGACGGACAGACAGACAAAAAAATTTAAAAATATATTTTTCTTATAAGTACCGTATATATTTTCATATGCATTTAGCAACAAGCTTTTATTTCGACGTTACAAACAGACACTTCAATTTTATTTATCTGTACAAATCAGATATGACAGCTAGATTGGGTGCATACATATAGGTGGTTATGTAGGCCCTCACTTACTAGAAAAACCAGCACTACCCACTAAAACTCAATGGGATAATAACACAAGGTAAAAAAAAACCTATATAAATAGCGCATTCATTTCTAAGCGATCTCATTACCCAAGGAAATTTAGTTAAATAATAAACGAGAACAATTTTCTATACAAATAACATATGTTTAAACTGTACCTTGATGTTAAATATTAAGACTTCACTTCTGATGAAACCACAGAATATTCTTATTCTGGACGTTTTTGAATTAACCTATAATGAAAATATAAAGGGCTATGATTTAGTCACAATATATTTTAAATTGAAATTCTCAATTTTTCTATGGTAAAATGAAATTAAAATGAAATATACAATCAAAACTTAACAACAATTAAAAATAACAAGGTGAGTTTCGAGTTTCAATTACTATTATAATTTATAACATATACCTACTATTACACATATAAAGCGAGCTCATTAAGCAAACGATGTCCTGCTACAGACTGAAAATCCAAAAAAAAAGCGTTTAAGTTAATTTAATTGGAAAATGGAATAAAAACTGAATCTGACAGCTCGTTTGTGTAGTTTTTTCCTGAATCTTGACAAAAACCCTGGATTTCGATTACGACGCCACTTGCCGGATTCAACTGTGCCTTAGAACCATATATCATACAAATCTTCAGTTAAGAATCCATACCTCATAAGTACACAAAAAATTATTAAAATTGGTCAAGCTGTTTAGAAGAAGAAGAATTATAAATACACGCACACTTGAATTCTATATATAAAAATAATATATTAGATATATACATTATTATCATTTATATGAAAAATCCTACTATTTTATTAATATAATCATACCACATTGAACATACATTGTATACATTATATACACGTCTGGCTCAGTTTGTAGTAACCCTACTTGCTGTGCCAGCGGTCGCGGGTTTGAGTCTCGCTGGGAGCATTCAATTGTGTGATGAGCACGAACTCCAGTCATGGGTGTTCATATTTATAATATGTATATATTTAAAACCATATATGCTTAGTGTATCAACTATATGATATCTATAACACAGGCCTCGTAGCTTACCATGGAACTAGATGGTGCTGTGTTAATGTCCCAACATATTTTTTTAATTATATACATTATATGGTATTACCTTTGCTGCAGAGAAAAGTAATAACAAAATATGTATTAAGATTCTATAACATGATAACAGTATTTAGAGATCTAAGTCCCAGAGAATATTTAAAAAAAAATCTATTCCAGAATAAGCCCGTCGAGATATAAGGAGCATTTCAAACATCTCCATGCATAATGTAGCATCCTGTCCTGATTTCGTAATCCCTCGAGGAAACGACTCCTTCTCGTTTGTTCTTCTTAATAAAGATGTATTGCTTTCTTTAAGAATAATAAAGTTATCATAACGTACGGTCAAAGTATTTTATTATATCTAGTTCGTGCACGCGGCTTTGCTTGCATATAAAAAATATTTAGACACATTGATAAAACCTTAGATATGTATATTGTATGTTTATAAATAAAGTTTAATAAATGATAATATATTTTTTGAAGTTTTTTCTTAATCTTAGAATGGTGTTTTATTTTCAGGCATTAAGTTATTTCTTTTATAGACCTTCACGTAATATATATTTTTTAAATATATAAAGTTTCTTAAAAACTGCATGCCAATGAACAAATTTATCATTTCTTTTTACTATTCTGTTCAATTCAATTCAATTTCCTTGTTAATGGCTTCTAAGTGTATTTATTAAGCACAGATTTTACAGTGTTTTCAATTTTTTAAACGATTTGAATGTAAAAATATTTGTCTTCGCGGAATTAATAGAAATAACTGGAACTGATACTAGCTATATACTCGTAGATTATAATAATAATTCTTTATTTTTACTTATATAGTTTTTCTATATAATTAAAAATACTTTACAGTACTCTACGTGTACTTTACAGTAGTCTACGTGTTACTCCAAGTCATAGCCTGTGTACTAAATTTCATCGAAATGTGCCTAGCCATTTCAGCGTGAAGGACTAACAAACATACATACATACATTCAAAATTTCGAATAATTTTAATAGTGGCAGTCAGCACTTTCATAGTTCAACACAATGCCCGTGCTTAACTTCGCGCAAGCTGAAAATTTGTAAATATATACCTAAAAGAAATACAAAAAATACTTAAAAAAAATTGGTTGAAAAATAAAAAAGACAATTCTTGACAGAAATGTACTAACTTTTGAATCGACCAAGACTCGAACCCAGCACATTAAAAAATGAACAGTATACGAAAAAAATAACATAATCTAATAAATTTAAATACCTTTTGTCTGATTGTACACATTGTGTTATGATTCCTGCAAGTATAAAATCTGTAGCGATGCAATTTGTATACAAATTGTTGCATCGTCAAGATAAGAGCGATAGCGAGTTTTGTAATACGTTGACTATTCTATATATTTTAAACCGGATAATATAATCCCCGATATATTATGTAATTAAATTCTCAAATATCATCAAAATCACTGAAAAGCAATTATTTATATTACGGAGAGATTTTTCGTACTTATGTACATATAACCAATAGATTAATAATGAAATAGTTATATGAATAATAAACACACTAAAAAAACTATGAACATCAATATTCAATTTACATTGGCAAAGAATTCGCTTCTTATAAACAGAAAAAAATATATGTTATGATTTGAATACTTTGGGGGTAAATTACAAAAGTTAGTGTTTATAAATTCTCTACACCAGCTCGGTTTCAGGCAGTTAACAGAATTATGGCCCAGTAAGAAGATCTGAACTTCCTTATATGGCTTACATTAAAATTTTCACTAAAATTCACGATTGATCTAGAATTACAGTGAGTATGGCTGAGCGCTTCGGACTCTCTGCCCTTTATCTCAAAAACGGTGAAGCGTATGAAATGTTTTTTAATACAAAATTTGTCGCAAATTTTATGCTATTCAATTTTTTTTTTAAATGCTAAAATTATTGGATCTATAGAAACCGAGATAATCGCAAAAAACTGTTTTTTGTTACCTTTGACCTTGAATAACTCACGACGCAGATACAAGACTTTATGAGACGTTTGAGACAACTTTAAGAACACCAAAATAAAGGTGGAATGAAAGATAATAACATTCTCTCATTCCGAGGTGACACCCCTAATATGACAGGACTAAATATGTCCTTCTTATTTAACGAGTTAAATAACTGTCTATTATAATATCAACAATGGGTTAAATGGTATAGATGGAGCCGCTTAACTCTATTTTTTTTAAATTAGAGTTAAGCGGCTTAAGTTTTAATTATTTAGAATTAAAATATTTTATAACATTTTAACTAAAAAAGTTCACTAAATTCAAAATCACATTATAACTCTTAAATGTCTTTAAAGTAAAGGGATACCAAGTTTCAAATCGATTATATATGTGGAAGTTGTTCATATCCTTATACCGTCTAAAAAAGCTGATGGACTTTAAACGACTAAGCCTAATTTATGGCTTATAGCTAAAAACTCTAGATCAAATCACCTTTCAAACAAAAAAAATAGATTAAAATCGGTTCAACCGTTGAGGCGCTACGATGCCATAGACAGATACACACATACACATGTTAACACACTTATAACTCCTCTTTGCTTACGTCAGGGGTTAATTATTCCATCATTTAGATTTAACATAACCAAAGTTAAAGACAGTTATTGGCGAAGACATAACACAAAATACAAAAAAAAAGCGTGTGTGCACCTATATACGCACGTAAGAAGTTATACTTCTTGGGCATAACAGAACAAAAATAGCTAAAGATTTCATCCCGTAAGTATTTCACAACTTTTTGTTTGAAAAACGAAGCAGCTAACTTCATCATGTCGCTTTTTGGCTGTCGGTGTGCGCGCGCATCGTAAAAATTTTACCCTCATATTTTTTTCCAAACATGCCAAAAGAAGTATAATTTTAAAAACCTACTCGAATTAAGTATTAATTTTGAAACCGTTCAAATAAATTAAAAAATAATGTAATCTGGAATATTAAGTGTTGACCCTTAAATAAATTTAATGCATTTAGACCAAAGTTGCTTTCTCGGAGATGAAACTTGTGTATTTCATGTGGTTAACCGAGTGATGGGGCGCGTTTAATTACATATAGTTGCTCGACAGAAGTTTGGAATTACGTACTAGTATTAGAACTGGTTATTCAATGCAACTTTGTTGTAATACTTATATTTAGACATACGAGTAAGAATTTGTTGCTTAAACGATTAATAGTGTGAAAAAGTAACATTTCTGTTCTTACATCTATACTAATATTATAAATGTGCAAGTGTAGACGTTTGGATGTTTGTTACTCAATCACGCCAGAACGGCAGAACGAATGTAGATGAAATTTGGCACAGAGATAGATTATAGTCTGGAATAGCACATTACTTACTACTTTTTATTCCGAAAAAAAAAATTACGGTTCTCGTGGGATATGTTTTTACGAAACGAATATTTTAGGCGAACCCGAGCGAAGCGAGGGTGAGCCGCTAGTCATATCATATATGCTTTCAGTATGCCTATTAAAAAAGCTGCTAGGTTAATAATATGTTATATATCTAAAATATTTTTGAGAAATAAATGAATAAAATAATTTTACATTTGTAGTATATATGTATTTAAAGTTGTGTAGAGTATCAACTATCTGGTATCTATAACACAAGCCTCTAGCTTACCATCGAACTAGATGGTGCTGTGTGTTAATGTCCCAACTTATTTACAACATAATATTATACACGAGTAAAGCAGCAAAATCAACTTAAATAATATTTGGATTAATGAACTGGCAAATTCCTTCAAAAACTTAAAGAGCCAAGTCATGTTAGACGTTATCAAGTCGCTATGGAAATTAATTTCGTTTTAATCTCAAAATAATGAATATTCTTATTATAAAATTGTATGAGGTTTTCTTTCTTATTACTACGAGTATAAGATGTAACTTAAATAATGTTATTATCACAAAAAAAAATATAACAGCAGTAATATTAAATTAATAAAAATTTCGAGAAATGACTGATACCTATGGAAATTGTGTTTTTTTCATTCATTTTAAATAAAACTATATAAAAACACTTGACACGTCAAAAACCTTAGTCTCTCCCGTGACTATGATTGCTGTAAAACATTCGAAACGTCAGGAACCAAAAATCTAAATAAATCCGCGAAAAAATTCGAAAAGATAGTGTTATTTTTCTGTCAAATATTCACTTAAATCTACAAAAGTATTATTTTTTTTATCTTATTTAAAAAAAAGGTATTTATTTAAAAAAGATTCATATTTTGACTTCTTCAAAAAAAATTTTTTATTATTTATAGTGATTTAAAGAACATATTGCTTAGAAATCGAATAAGTGAAATAAAAAACCCGGGCATAACCTCGAGAAACTGCTTGTATGTTATTTTGAAGTGCTCAAACTTTTTCAAGCTCTTTTAGTATTTGCATACATCTGCATACAAATAAGACCTTACTCTCAAAGCTTCTGCACTTCTTCCATACACAAAATAAATAAGTAACAGGTGAACATGTTTGTTGAATATTTAATGAAAATCTGGATTTTACACAGTATTTGAAGCCAAGTTCAGATCATAAACATGGCTTATAAGTTATAAGTTTTGATTTTAATCAGTCGAGTGAGACTCAGTGAGTCAATTTGAACTAAAGTTAACTAATAACTACATTTATGTTATTATGTACACTATGAAAATTTATTATAACTTCTACTTTATTTTTTTTTCAACTATGTAAACTATACATACCTATAATAAAATTGTAACTAAGCTGAATCTGTATATTAAATATTTTTTGGAAAATCTTATTGATATAAACATTATTATCGATACAGAGGGCGAATCTATAGTTTTTAGAATTTTTGTGTCTGTCTGTCTGTTACCGCATCACAGAAAACCCATTGGAGGAATTTTGATGAAATTTGGTATGGTGATAGCTGGTTATCCGGGTCAACATATAGGATACTTTTTACCGCGGGAAAATATCTAATTTCTGAGAAACAAAAACTTTTTAACAAAAAAATAAAAACCGACTTCAAACAAAAGCACTAAAAAGTAAAAAATAACTGATTGGTAGTTTTCATTTACTATACATACCTAATCAAATATTTTCGAAGTCGGTGTGCTTTGCTTTGTATGGGCTGGCACCGATTTCGAAAATATTTGATTAGGTATTAATTATAGGTAGGCTTTAATTACTTAGCCAAAGCACACACCGACTAAAATTGTCTACTACAATTGTCCAAATCGGTTAATAAATGACGGAGTTCTGGGGTAACAAACATAAAAAAAACATACAGTCGAATTGAGAACCTCCTCCTTTTTGAAGTCGGTTGAAAATACAAAAACTGCATTGTAAGAGTATACTAATATGTAAAACCTAAGAATTTGGTTTTTGGTCATCTGAACGCAGGCGAAACCGTGGGAAATGCTAGTTTAATATATATAAATAATAAGTATAAATCAAAATAAAATAATAAGTATAAATCAGTTTTTACAAGACTTATAGTGTACCTATAATATAAAGCAATAGTTCGAAAGCTTAGCGAACGTACACGCTTGTTAAATCGGATTACGTTATTGCGCCCTGTGGATTGGTGTTCATTTCGATTCATATACAGGCTGCTATTTAATCGACATGTACATAACTTAGCTATATTGTAGATCGAGAGGTAAATAAAGATTTGGGTATATATAAAGTTTACATAACAAGAACTGCGATTTTTCTACTTATTGCGTTATCGTTAACGAGGATTTTTTTGAAATAGAAACAGCGCCACCTAGTGTCAAAAAGAGGTGTTTTTAATTAAAGGTCATATGCTTGATTATTTTTAAAGGTCGTTATTTAATCAGTAAAAACTGATTAGGTAACGACCATAACAACAACATACAACAACATAAAAATGTTAAATAACTACTTTAGGATGCAGATTTGTCGACATGTAGAACTACGAATCGAAAGAACGAAGAATTCTACAATCTGCAGATATATTCGAGTTGAGAGTTTTTCTAGATATTTCTATTTTTACTTTTATAATACCCTTGTTCTCGCTACAAACCTATATTATCGTTATATAACATAATTTATGAGCCCAGAGCTGACAGCGAAAGAAGCTTTCCTACCGGTTTTCCCACGACATCGACCGTGTAATTGTTGTTTGATTGTTTTGTTTATGTTTGGAGCTTTGTTCGTACTATCTTTTATTTATAATATTTAGATATATAATTTTTTTCTAAATTTATAATATTTTGACCTACCCCCATGGGAAACGTTAGATATGGGATAAATAGCTTTGTCACTTTCTAACCCATAAAAATATTTGAAATCCGAGCCCAACAGTGGGACATTAAAAACAGTTAAATACGAATATTCTAATATATAAATAAATATCTCGTGTCACGGTGTTTGTGGTGGCACTCCTGCGAAACGGCTCGAACGATTTTAATGATATTTTTTTCGTATATATTGTAGGTATGAGAATAGGTCGTAAAGTATTTTTCACCCTCCTACTACCCCCCCCCCCCCTCCCCCATTTTTTATTCGCGATTTAAGTATTTTTGTATGAACAATATTATATAAATACATACGACAACGCGACACGCGACGAACCCACGCGAAGCGAGGGTGAGTCGCTGTATAACATAAAGCCAGAGTTTGTTTTGTAGATTAAACGCGGGCATAGCCGCGGGTTCTGCTAGTTAACTATATATAAATCAACCCCGCACCTTCTAAATAAAAGACAATTTTATTTAATACTAAAATATTTATAGAATTTTGAACACCATATAACTTAAATATATACTGACCTTTAGAGTTTAGATGCAGCTATAATGTATTCGAATCTATCGTTTGAATTGCAAATAATATTATACTATGTTCACTATTCATATTTGCGGACTGACTAGGTGTCAATGGATTTATCTCTTTACATGTGGGTTCGATTTCTTTATATATCTTAATAAATATAATTCTTCTGTACATGTGTTTGTTAACCTACTCCTCCTAAAGGACTGGACCGATTTGGATGAAATTTTGTGTGTATATTTCAATGGGTTCCTAGATGGTTTGAAGATACAAATGGACCCAGTAGGTGGCACTGCAGTCGGTGTGTCACTAAATTTCCATAAAAGATATATATGAATATAAATAAATTTAAATTGTTGATTAAATAAAATAAAAATAGATATGTGTATGTATTTTTTCTATGGACTCCAAAACAGCTAGACCGATTTTGATGAATTTTTCAGGTCATCTTCAGATTATCCCAGCGAGTGTGAATTTTGTTAGCGATCGGAAGTTTGGACGCGGGCGAAGCCGCGGGTACTGCCAGTATTATAGAAATAGTCAAAACAGTACAGTACCATTTTCTCCTATGTTTTTCAAAAGAGTTTCGTTTTTTTTTGTTTAGTAATCTATTGATGAGCGTTATTGTTATCAATAAAACAATTTTGGAAACTATTTTTTATATTGATATGTTTACCTATTTTTCTTTTATTTAGAATTCATTACATTTAACATAACGTAATATTAATCAGGTGCAATAAAGTGTTTCTGCGCTGTCCGACTACACTCTGAAAGAATTTCTTTAAAAAATACAAAATATACGTGTAAAATTAAACGACGACACGTTTGGCTCAGTTTGTAATGACCTATAAACTACTACCTACCATACTTGCTGTGCCAGCGGTCGCGGGTTCGAGCCCCGCAGGGGGCATTCATTTGTGTGATGAGCATAAATGTTTGTACTCCAGTCATGGGTGTTTATATTTATAATATGTATGTATTTAAAGTTATATACATGTAGTGTATCAACTATCTGGTATCCATAACACAGGCCTCGTAGCTTATCATGGAAGTAGATGGTGATGTGTGTTAATTTCCCAACATATTTATTTATTTAAATATATATAAACCCAATGGTAATTTATGGCTCGACCCAGGACTGGACCCCGAGACTGCACGCTACTAATCTGCAACCTTTTATAAAAGTTAATAATTTAGAACAAAATATATTTTAAACAAATATATTCTCCATACATATTACATGTCACTACTTAATTATTTTACTTAGCCGAGGGAGATAATAAGCTTAAGCTTAATAGAGGTACAGTATAGTACTATACAACTTTATACCTAGTTATACTACTTAGTAAGTATTTTCGCTCTTATCCCAGAGGTATAGTATCCCAGTGAGACAAGAAAATATTCCGAGATGTAAAGTAGTCTTTATCACTTTGTAACCCTTTAACTCTTACTCCTTGTCTCTAGAAAATAAAAATATTAAATTATGAATATAAAATAAAAACACTCACTGCGTGAAATGCAAAAAAAAGATCGAATTAAGATGATACACCTTCAAATAACATATCTTTTGATAGCCTTTTAAAAGGTTTCTCACCGATTCGATGAACTTAGATTAAAAAAACTTTCAAATGGCCAAAACTTGTGTGTATTGGTTGTTTTTTTTATTTATATTTTAATTTATTGTCTGAAACTCACGTTATCAAGGCAAATTTAACGACATATTATTATTCATCAAAATCGGTGATGCCGATGGATATCGGCATATATCCTGATCGATTTCAATCACGACGGCCAATCTCACTGGGACAAGGAAAAGAAAGAAAATATTATAGTGCATAAGTATATGCGCAGACACTCTCTACTCCTGTTAATTGTTACTCTCGTACTACAAACCAACGGCTTTACGTGCTCTTTAAAGCACAAAGAAAAATTCCGCCAACTTTCCAACTCCATGCTGTTATTGAGACTTTCTTAACAGATAGACTCAACATGGATTCAAACCCAGGACTTCTAGATCTGCAGTCAACATGTACATGTTAGCCACTAGACTACAGAGATAGTTAAGACATACGTATATTCAGGACAAACACGTAACCCTCCTTTGGGCTTCGTCACCGTCTTCCTTGTACTTGGTTCCATAACAGCGTGGAAAAGCAGAAACTAGCATAAATATTTATCTATATAATATTATTGTTTATTGCAGACTTACAATGTAAGAAAATTTTCTGGGTCCATATAGCCTTCTTTATTATTACTAGTGTTTACCCAATGGCCGAAATTCTATCATAATCAATATCGGAAATTTGAGAAAAACTTATATGAATAGAATTTACTAAAACACTGTTTGCAAAATGTTTATTGATACAATATTTAATAATTATTATAGACACTAAATAAAAAACAAAACTAGTTTGACAAACAGAGGAGAAAAAAGTATTGAACTGTTTTGTATTTCCCCACTTATATTCTCGTATAGATAACTAGCATTGCCCGCGGCTCCGCCCGCGTTCAGATGACCAAAAACCAAATTTTTAGATTTTACATTTTAGTATAGTCTTACATTAAAGTTTTTGTATTTTTCCTCATAAATGAGATATTTTCCCGAGGTAAAAAGTATCCTTTATGTTGATCAAGATAATCAGCTATCACCATGCCAAATTTTATCAAAATCCCTCCAGTGGCTTTTCCGTGATGCGGTAACAGACAAACAGACAGACAAAATTCTAAAAAGTATTGATTCGGCCTCTGTATCGAAAATAACGTCTATTTGAATAAAATTTTCCAAAAAATATTTAATCTACAGATTCGGCTTAGTTACAATTTTATTATATGTATAGATGAATCTGGTCATGGATTAACAACTTACAGGTACTAAAGTGCCCAAAATGAAGGTATTTAATAAAACCTCATTTCTCCAATAAATTCTAAGCACGTTCAAATTTAGGGAATTTCCCGGACTCTTAAATTCTGTAGGGTCAAAATAGAGGATTATTGCCCTTAGATTTAGGCCTCTGATGTCCTACGTGACGTCATTTCGGACGTGAATACCAAATTCAGTAATTTGCTAGCGACTTTTTTTGCTCACTAAGATGAGGTACTTAGAGTAAGGAATAATTTAAATTCAAAATATTATATACAACATTAAATTGTAGCAAATTTTTACTGATATCTACCACCTACAAACCACCAACCCCACCGAGAAAAACTGGTGGAACAAAGTCTGAAGGATTAAAATTATTATAATTTCTTTATTATTTTTCTATATATCTATAATCTGTAGGGTTGTCTTAAAACAATATAAAAAAACAATCCGATCATTACATTTACGATGATCAATAAAACGTTGATATAAATTATTACATAGGTATATTTTACTCGCTTCATATAACATATAGCGAACCTTTTTTTTTAACGTTGGGAAATGCATTTACGCACGAGGTGTGGGACTCACCGGCAAAGCCAGTACTACCCACTAAAACCCAACAAAGCCTTCCCCCGTCTTAATGTGGCATCGCAGAATCGCTTACGCATTCAACTACGACGCCCCGATGGCAGGTCTATCAAAGCAGACCACAACAACCACGGGGTTGCTCCAAGGTCCACTCTGCTATCAGAGAAGTACCAGGAGCAACCCGCATGGTACACCGCCCTCCGAAGAGGGCCGCCTCCCACCGCCCACCGAAGTGGGCCACCTCCCTGTGCGTTTCTTGGCTTCGCGCCCGGTTGGGTTGCGGGACACTACTGAGCCCCCCCACCACGACAAGGTGAACGCACGTTGGGGGGGAACATATAGCGAACCTGGTAGACAGACGCTAACCTACCACAGAACTTAGTTTGGTCGAAAAATTAAAAAAATAAATTCTAGATATAGATAAGATCTATTAAATGCCGTACAAAACACTCAATTTTTATTGCATTTTAAATGAATTCTATTGAAAACTAATTAGTTTCATAGAACGCACGTGTTAATTGACATTTGCATACAAAAAGCTTTCAAGAACTGCTATTTTGCATTTACTCTAATAAGTTTATTTTATTTCTTAACTAGCGACTCACCTTCGCTTTGCTTCGGTTTCGTCCCTAGACAAAAACAAATCTATCCCTCGGGAACCGTACATTTTCCGGCATAAAAAGTAACCTATGTGCTTTTCCACACGATAATCTATCTCTATGCTAAATTTCATCCGAATCCGTTCAGTCGTTCTGGCGTGAAAGAATAACAAACATCCACACATCCATCCTCTGAAATTTTCACATTTTTTTATATTACTTGTATGAATCAGTATGGATGACAAAACATAAAACATTTATTATATTCAGCCCTTATTTAATTTCCAGTACTGAGTTCGATTTTCCCTTCAGTTTCAAATGCAGGTTTCACCACTATATTTCCCTTCACTGTAAGGCAAGTGGATATAACGATATAAACGATTCGCACATGAAAATATCAAAAGTGCCAGACGCGGGATTAAACCCGCTTCACTCGGTTTCAAGCAAGCTATTACCACTGAATCACAACTGCCTTACATTATCATATATGAATAGAAAATTTTCATCTGTTTATTTCACCGTTAAAGAGGGTGTTTCAGTATAAATACCTAGGTCATGTGATATCCTTTGACCTGAAAGACGATGCTGATATAGAGAGAGAACGCAGGGCATTGTCTGTGAGGGCGAATATGATCGCACACAGGTTCGTTCGTTGTTCCATCCCTGTTAAGGTGACCCTCTTTAGAGCTTACTGTACTTCTTTTTATGCTAGCAGCCTGTGGGTCGATTACACGCAAAAACAGTACAATGCCCTGCGTGTTCAGTACAGTAATGCTTTCAGGATGCTGATGGGACTGCCTCGTTGGTGCAGTGCGTCGGGTATGTTCGCCGAGGCGCACGTAGATTGTTTCTACGCTATCATGCGCAAACAGTGCACATCCCTGGCGCGCAGGGTTCGGGCCAGTTATATGTGTGTACATACATAACATGTACTGCTCCAACGTTTTTCATGAAATTTAGTATACAGGGGGTTTCGGGTGCGATAAATCGATCTAGATTAGTTTTATGTCTGGGAAAACGCGTGTTTTCGAGTTTTCATGCGGTTTCGTTTCGCATTATTCCACGCAAAGTATGGTCACTAATTCGCACGCTAGGAAATAAGCATCGTGGTCAAGCGGCCAAGGCGCAAGTTTGACAACCACAGACGTCTGGATTCGTATCCCGGTAGGATACAAAGTTTTTACTTTTGATTTTTTTGTATTTATTCAAATTTTTGGTTTCTTTTTTAAAGAAAATTGCACTTTTGACCAAAAACTCCGAGCGAAACTCGGTGGCCCAGGTACTGGATTTTTAAATAGACATTGTCGAATAAAAAAAAACATTCTAAAAATAAATTTACCTAAGAAAAACATGTTTCTTCTAATACATACATACATATCTTTCACCATCCATCACCTCAGCCTAAACGATTAATAATATAATCCGAAAGACTTCACCGTGGCAGCCCAGTGGTTCCATTAACGAGTGAACAAACTGCTTCCATACTTCAAGATAAAGTATTTTTTCAGATCAATGATTCGGAAGTATTTATTTTACACTAGATTTGTCTCATACTTTGTGCTGAAGGTCTCCAGTTAAAATGAAATTGTATATACAATGAAAAGATATTAACGGGCGGCTGGTTTCAAAATGATAAAATCGTTGATGGAGATCTTTTAAACTGTTAGAATTTTTTGCTATATCTTACGATATTACTTTGACCAAATATGAAAATATCGTTCGAACGTTGTTATAAGACGTATACAATCAAAAACCGCTTATTTTCGTAAATCTTTTATTAAGAGATTAAATGAGAATATCTATCTGAAAATATCAAAATTTTACATGTAGTATTTTGTTGTGCTGAGTGTTTTAATATAGCACCTGCTTGAATACTATTATAAAAGCATTTTTTCCTGCAGCTCTGTTCCCATGGTATGTCAATATAAAGCAGCCTATATAATTCATGATATATCAGGTATCTCCGTTTCTAATTTTACATCAATTTGTATAAAATAAAATAAAAGCAGTATGCAATTTAATAGTACATTGAAAACGTAACAAATACACACACCCACTCACACGCACACACACACGCACACGCACACATGCACATGCCCATATGTATATTCGCATATAGAAATAATATAACTATAAACTTTTACTACCTTTATAAGGAAGTAAAGCAAGAAAAAATACTCGTAAAATTTTACAACTAGACTTTGACCGGAAAGAAATGTAATCCCAAGTATAAATTAGAACATTCTGAACTAAGTATCATGATTATGGAGACTTAATAAGTGAGACGAGAAACGTTAGTTTCTACTTTTGTAAAGAAACTGGATGTGAAGGTATTATTTTAATCATTTTAACCGACTGTCGTAAAACAAGAATAATGGTTTCCAAATATATAGCATATGTATGTTTCTTTGGTACTATAACTTTAATGTCTTGATAAATTTTAACATAATATCAGATGTCGTTAGATTAATATTACTTGAAAAAAAAGTTAACATTTTTTTTTACAAATTATGTAACAAAGTACAGTGAAATTACAATGAAACTTAATAATATATAAAAATCTAAATTAATAATCCATACATTAACCAGAATTATGCAATGTTGATAAAAACAAGCAAAAAATTCTGTATCTACATATTTATTCAAAACAATGAGGCTATTTGTGTTAATTGTTTAGATAACGACATTTATATTTACTACTTCAATTTTCTTTCATTTTTTGTTTAGTAACAATTGAGAAGATTTAGTATTATCAAAAGAAAAAAAAAGTTTTTAAAAACAGTTTTTTTTATTATAAATTGGTAAATTATATTCATATATATTTCCCTAAAATTTTCAGTAAACAAATACTTCAGACTTCACATAAAACTCAACGCTTTTTGAGAACATAAATTAATAAAATGTCGAAGCCAGCTGTACAAATGACAAGTAAGATATACGTAAGTATATCTAGTCAGAATTTATTTCTATGTTTGTATGAATGAGAATTTTATATTCTGGATGATTTTTGTCGACCGATAGATGTAGTCTATAATATCAACTCTATAATCTAAGAGTGGACTGATTTTAAAAAGTTTTTAATACTACATTATTTTCCTAACTTAACATAATATAATAATAATAATAATATAAGCCTTTATTCAGACACAACATTTGCACACTATAAAAAAAATTCACGACTTTGGCGAGTCGATGACATCGACAACTTGGTCTGTTTGCCCAATATTGGCAAAGACTTCCTCCATTTCCTTCCATTCTGTTTTATTAATAATACAGGTTTAACTTGACATACTTATCTTTAAAGATCAGAAAGGAGCCTTATAACATAAATCCTATTTTATTCTGGTACTCCAAGCGCCATACTAGATGAGTAAACTTTTGTGTGATTAATATAATAATTTACTCTAAGCAGGAATAGAATCCGTGATATTACGTACTAAAAACTGTTAGTAGGTATAACTTTATGATATCTTTATATTATGTAGCTCGTAATTATACACAAATGTTAGCAAATCCATAGGTTTTATTTATCATGTAATGACTTCCCAAACACCAAACCATGAGACAACTCATTATGAGACGAACCTGTGTGCAAAAGATATAATACCCAAGTATACGTGCAAATTTGATCAGAATTCTATTCCTTTTACTCTTAAAATCCTTTGGGTCGGCATTTTGACCGGTGAGTGATTAGGCGTACAACACCACCAAACACCGCCAAAAAACCCACTGACAAAGAAAACCAGTGACTATAATTGAGCGGGACTAGAACCCAACACCTGGAAATGTGCAAACATACATTCTAGCCACTAGACCAACAATGTTTACTAAACTTCATGTACAATACTTTTGAATCGATAGAAAAAAATCAATCATATATATAGTGACAATTACGGTATATATTTTGATCATAAACCATTAAGGCTATTCACTTCATAAAAAGATAATAATTTATAGAAGAACATTAAAATTTACCAGCAATATTCTCAAAAATTGGAGATATTTTCTCATAGCTTACTATGATTACTATGAGAACTAAAACAGTCTATCGCTCCGCTGATCACCGCTTTGCATTCAAGCGATCAATTCCGAGATAGGATATATTTTAAATTCGGTCTTCATCCAAATCAGTGTATTTGTATTCGAACTTGAATTTCTGATCAAAAGGAATAAGCTTGATTCGGTAAATAATGGTTTCCGTACATTTTGTATTTTAGAAAAGGTAACATTTTCGTCTTATCAGTTTGTTCCTTGTTTTGGGGGAGTTATGTATTTTTTTTGAGGAATCAACGATAAATTCTTTCAGTTTTAGAAATTTTGGGGACCTTCGACACGTTCCCAATAAAGACACGGCCCTCATAAAGACAAGACCCTAATAGTTGGTCATGAATAGAACAAAATGAGGTTGCTTATCGCACAAATTTAGATTTGCTAAGGACCCATGACTGGAAGGGCTATTCGAGATCGTACTCTGAATATTAATGTCCCCTTATACGCACTTAAAAATTTAAAAATCCATACATGATAAAATAGTAGCGAAATCGAGTGTGTATACTGAAAATTGCTATAAAATTGTCAATTATATTTTTATAATTAACTAGCAATCGCTTTTGCTTCGACCAGGTATAAAGTGCTATACGATGATACATGCATTCATATACTAAATTGATTTATTTAGGCTAGAACAACATTTCTTAAGCTTTTACATGTCATATTATCATATTATCTTCCATTTGAAGCCAAAATTATACTTGCTCAATCTTTTCTTCTACTCATATTCCATTACGCGATGTTATATGAGCGACTAATTCAATAAATTAGAGCGCCTCCAAATTCGTTTTTCTCTCTTTTTTCTTCACTATTTGTTTGCATAAACATTTATCAAACTTTTACCTCATCTCAACTTTCAACTAAATAACTCCCAATTTGCCTCGGCTATAATATGCATATACTTTCGTTTCTATAGAATACCCTTAATCCCTCAACGACCGCGGACACGCCGGCGTGTCAGTTTATATTAGAAACAATAGATTTCTTAGAAATTTAATTAATTTCTTAGAAATTTACTTGGAGGTGTTAATGATGTAAATTCTCCTCCTCACTCTTGTACTGGTATCGAAATTCACGTTATTCACTCACGTTCTCACGTTTTAGTTGTTCTTGCATCAAATCGGTGTTTCATGTATCCAAAAGCAATACATAGCTTTCTTACACTCCTTCTCAGTACATACTGTACTACTTTGGAACTGACTCCCTAAATTCATCTAACAAAATTCAATAATTTATTGATATGTATAATATGTACTATATATGTAATAGTATATATCTGTTCATATGCTTTTAATTTATTACATACTCTTTATTTTACACCAAGAAAAATAAATAAATAAATAAATACAGAATAGACATGTATAAGAAAGAGGCCTCCTTATCGCTGAAATAGCGATCTCTTCCAGGCGACCTTTAGATGTAGGAAATAGCAAAGTGCAACAGGGAAGGGGTGAAAATAATAGAGTTAAATATATCACCATATATAAAAAGTAGACTACAAAAATGCATAAGTATACGTTTAAACTAAAAGACACATATACATATACTTACACACATACACATTATTATATATACATATATATTATATATAATAAAATAAAACAAAAGGCAAGACGCTTACAAAGAGAGATAAGTTAAAAAAAATTATAATACACTTATTATATGTATAGCCAAAAAAACTAAGAATGTGTTCCTTTAGGAGTTTTAAATATCATTAATGACTTCGCACGTCTGATATTTAGTGGAAGAGAGCTCCAAAGACGTGGGACTGTTATATAAGATATTCAAGTATAAATATAAATAAACATTAGCTCTACGATTATAGCCCACTTTGTCACTTCAATAGGTCGATTGGACGAGATCTCTTTTAAAGATAAGTCCACGTTTGCTCATATTAATCTATGTATCACTTGTGATAGTCTTATTTTAAAATTTATTACATGGGAATAGGCTGTCACGATTGTGACGATCCATACCTAATATTATAAATGTGAAAGTGTGTTTATTTGTTCGTTTGTTTGTCCTTTTTTCACGTCAAAACGGAGTGACCAACTGTCGTAATTTTTGTGTGGATATAGTTGGGGAGATTGACATAGACTACTTTTTACCGCGGGAGAGATTATTATCTAATTCCACAGGAAAATACGTTATAATATAATCCAAAAAAATATTTATGATTAGAATTACTTGAAATTTGGTATAATACTCTTCAATAAAATTAAATAAATAGGTACGTGTTTTAGGATTTTTCGAAATTCATCCAATAAAAGGGGTAAAACAGGGAGTCAAAGTTTGTATAAAACTACCCTTTTAGGGATTTTTTTGTAGTTTTAGCGCGAGCTGAGCCGCGGGTTCTGCTAATATGATATAAATATTTAAAATTGGTAAAAAGCAATAGTAACAATTTTTTTATAACTAAAGTTTACAAACAAAATAATTACACATAAAATAAAAATGAATATAGGATTAAAATTGTAATTGTAGATTTTGGAGTAAAAAACTCGAAGTTTTAGAATAAATTGTAGCATAACCCACATACATATTATGAATATAAACAACCATGACTGAAACATTCGTGCTTATCACACAAATGAATGCCCCCAGCGGAACACGAATCCGCGACCGCTGGCACAGCAAGTTGGTTCACTACAAACTAAGCCAAACGTGTCGTTGTTGCCTTCAAATAGTATTGGTATGCAAAATATTTTGACAAATATGAGGTTTATCGTAAGAAGCCATAAGCAAAATACAGAAAGTCTTAAGTTAAGCGGGAAATACGTATAAAATAGACTTATATTACTTTTAAAATATCCTTGCTCAGGATAAATTGCGTGCTTGGTCCTGACAGAGCAGTCATTTCGCGAGAATTTTATGTTCCACACTTTATCACCAGTTTAGGCACCAGTACTATTGGCTCTCGTAAAAATCTCGTGACTTTTTCGTGAATTTTCAAGCAAATCTACAGCAGATATATGAGATTTAACTGCGAGATTTTTAGTAGGTTTTTTACGATGTAAATGTAAGAGCATGCATTTAGAAGTAGTAATTTTGCAGATTTTTTTAATTTCACAGAGAAAAGGAGCAAGGGATCTTGATAACGTATAAAAAAGTTTCTTAGTGTGACATAGGGTAATTTTAATCTTAGTGTTTTAAATATTTAATTTAGATATTGTGTAGAACGTTACTAGGATACCTAGATTTTCTTTTAAGGTCCTGATTGAAATCAGGGTGAGTCTTTATTTTATCATAAACTAGCAGAACCCGTGGCTTCACTCACGCTTAAACTACAGAAAAACTCTAAAAAAAAGGTTTCATACAAACTTTCACCCCCTATTTTACCAATTTATGAGATAAATTTCGAAAAATGCTAAAACACGTATTTATTTAATTGTATTGAAAAGCGTTCATACCAATTTTCAAGGAATTCGGATCATAAATAATTTTTGGGTTGTATTATAACGTGTTTTCGCGTGGGAATGAGATTATCTCCCGCAATAAAAAGTAGCCTATGTCACTCTCCAGCCCTCCAAATATCTTCACACAAATAATCGAAGTTTCGACGTGATAGAAAGACAAACAAACAAACAAACAAGCAAACAAACAAACAAACAAACAAACAAACAAACAAGCAAGCAAGCAAGCAAACAAACAAACAAACAAACAAACAAACAAACAAACAAACAAACAAACAGACAGACAGACAGACAGACAGACAGACAGACAGACAGACAAACAAACAAGCAAGCAAGCAAACAAACAAACAAACAAACAAACAAACAAACAAACAAACAAACAAACAAACAAACAAACAAACAAACAAACAAACAAACAAACAAACAAACAAACAAAGAAACAAACAAACAAACAAACAAACAAACAATATTAGTATGGATTACGGCTCATTTTATTATAAGCTCCGTTTACTATTTGTAAAAATTCTATAAAAAATTATACTGTGCTGAGTAAGACAATTACTGCACAAAGTGTCACAGATACAATTTAAAAAGTTGCACATTTCAAATGCTTGTAAGTTACATAAACATGTATATCCGTGTCTAATTAAATTTAAAAAAATATTGCTTGTTTTGATTTAAAAAAAAAGAAATGATTCTATTGTGATATTTATTAAGGAAATAAAGATGCTTTATTATTATTGTGTATTATAATATGAGATATGAGAAACAAAAACGTGTGTAACGGAAGATATCTCAAAAACTACTCAACGTAATATGTATCTTCTTTAAAATAATTAAAAGTATTTTAAAAGCTCAAATATTTTCATACATTATCTATCCATTTAGTAACTAGTTTGCGAATGGTGTATCCTGTAACGGTTAACCTGACGGTGGTATTTGTGTACATATCTCTCGCCAGAGCTCTCTAAACCCGCTAGAGACGAATATTTAAGTGCATGTCGCGGCTACAGCTTATCTACAAAACTTGTTCTGTGCATGTTTTACGGACCCTATGTAGGACACTTTAGTGCCCTTTAAGTGAGCAAATTAACTTACTATAATTATATATTATTTTGTACTCATTATTTCTGTACAATCCTTTTTCTTATTAGTAAAAACAGTATGAAATTTGTTCAGTAGTTTTTGATATTCGCCAAAACAAATACAAAGTCCGACTTTAATTTGTGATATTGTGATGAAAATTCTTACAGGATTAAAAAGACATTTGGTTGATTGGATTTTTATATCTTACAAATAATCACACGAGGCACTTTAAATAAAATTGTTTTGTGGATTTTTTCGCAGATTAATTTCGATTTTTGCTTCTCGACGTTTCGAATGCTTTACAGCAATCATGGTCACGGGAAAGACTTAGATTTTAAACGTCTCAAAAGATTGAGAAAAATCCGAAAAAATAGTTTTATTTAAAATGGTAAATATTCGCGTAAATCTAAGAAAGCATCATATGTGATACTTCAATTATTTAATGACAAGTATAAATAACATAATACGTTTTACTTCAACAGCTTCAACAAACAACGTCAAAATGTCTCGTATTACATCTTGCTCGTCTTATATGCTAGTACAAGAGGGTAATCTATTTTAAGACTGTTGACATCAAACACCTACATTTTGTCAGTACCCGTAAATGATATATAGCGCTCAAGCGACGGTCTGACGGTGAAAAATGATGTAAGAAAATATTTCAGTGTACGTTCGTCTGAAGATTGACAGATCTCCAAAAATACTGTTTAGATTGGATTTATACTAAATTTATATGAATTTATTCAGAAATGGTAGTTATTGTCTTTAAATGATTTTTAGATCCATGGGGCCGTTCAAGTATTCAGTAGCAGAATATTAGTAACTATTAACTGCTTCCTCCCCACTGTCAGCAAAAGTAAGCAAAGTTCTTACTCCCGCTCATGGGAGGGGGAGTACGTAAACTTACGCCTCAACTATTTTGGGGAATCTCTGAACATACTTTCCGCTTTTGAGCATAGACAAGTAAGGTTCCCATATGAGTTCTGAAAACATTGCGTTAACAAATCAAAATGTACTAAATTTTAATTAATTATTTTAAATAAATAATTATTGCTGACGTAATCTCCATCCAGACCCCCCCCCCCCCCCCCCCCAGTTCCCCTTGTCATCAAATCATCAAATCAAAGTGTTATCAAATCAAATAAGCAAAGCGAAGACCCCCCCGCTGCCCTTTGCTGCTTACGTATACTTGAATGGCCCCTGGGCTAGATGCTACAAAATTGATTTTCATTATGTCTGTATATTATATAGTACATAATAAACAATTATGAATAATATAAAACTAAAGTGTATAATTTTAATCAACACATCCATCTGGCCAATGATAAGGTCGCCTTCAGACTTTTTCTGTATTAAGCCTATAGTTATATTTTTTACTAATAAGGTATTACACATACATGTATATTTAAAAAAAAAATTATAATATTTCTATAATATATCTATGGATAAACGTACTTTGAAAAATAATGGAACAAGTGCTAGATTGACTCAAACACAAAGGGTTTCTTCGCACGAAACGCTTTTAATTTATTTTTGTTTTATACGTAATTTGTAAGATAAATATGTAAGTAATTTGTTAAGTTAAAAGTAAAGTAAAATATTTGCCAACCTTCAATATTCATTTAATTGTATTTCATTTTATTTTTATCCCCCGGTTATTTGAATAGGGAACTGCAACATATTTGAAAAACTGCAGGTAACTCAGGATACTCATATATCTAAATTATAACAAGCGACTTAACCTCGCTTCACTCGGGTGCGTTCCTAGGTACGTTATATTTTGTAAGCGGACCCCTAATTCTTTTTCTAAAACAAAAGTATTCTTAGTTACTCCTTACATCACCAGCTATCTGCCAGTGAAAGTCCCGTTAAAATCAGTCCAGCCGTTCCGGAGATTAGCCGGAACAAAAAGACAGACAGACGGACAAAAATAAAAAAGATGTGTTTTTCTTATAAGTGCCGTATATAATTCCATACGCATTTAATAAAAAGCTATTATTTTGACATTACAAACATACACTTCAATTTTATTTAACTGTATAGATAAAAGCCATCTATTTTTTTTTTGCTGTAAACTATAATTTAGTAGTACATGCATAACTTCAAAATACACGGCGGCTTGTTTTTAACCCCCGACGCAAAAAGAGGGGTGTTATAAGTTTGACATCTATGTCTGTGTGTATGTGTCTGCCTGTTTCATCGTAGCTATCAAACGGATGGACCGATTTCGATGCGGTTTTTTTCATTTGAAAGCCAGTTTCCTTGCGGTGGTTCTTAGGTATGTTTGATGAATATATTTCAAACGCTGTTAGTGTGGAACAGTCAATGTCTTAAAACAAATGTATTAAATGAAATAAAAACCGTTTTTTTTTATAATTTTATCAAGTAACAAAAGAGTAAACTAATTTTTATTATTATAAGATATTTTATTTACTACATTGTAACGTACTATATTAAAATGACAATATTTTGATATATTATAAATATTATACAATACATTAAAATGTATGTGACATATTTGAAAATAAGCAAAATTTATTGAAAAATATTTAATTCTCAATTCGGGTTTATGGGATTTATGAATAAATTTTTTTTACGAAAAATAGTGGAAAAATCAACCCAAATTGATTATCCCTTCCTTTTGTTAAGTAATTATCTATAACAAACAGACAAACGTATAAGATTCTCTCTTCAACTCAGTTAAACTGTCTCATGCCATATAGAGGAGGTCGCTGGCTAGACCCTTTTAGATTGACAGTACGTACTCAAGTATTAAATAGAATAAAAACTCATTAAATGCCCATTCTGTTGTTATAGCTTATAATAAAAATACTTAGAAGGAAAGTAGCTCTGGAGGTAGTTTCAATCTTCGTCCGAGTCGAAGACATGGTTGAATATGTATATGTTGGGACATAATTAACACACAGCACCATCTAGTTCCATAGTAAGCTACGAGGTTTATATTATGGATACCAGACATTTGATACACTACACATATATAAGTTTAAATACATACATATTATAAATATAAACAACCATTACTGGAGTACAAACATTCGTGCTCATAACACAAATGAATGCCCCCAGCGGGACTCGAACCCGCGATCGCTGGCACAGCAAGTAGGGTCACTACAAACTAAACCAAACGTGACGTCTGGTTCATTCAATAAATTATTTTATATTATCTTTAATCCAGTCTAAATATTTTGATATATCAGAGAAAACTGCATAAGAAAATGGGTCGCAGACAGGTGCATCGCTTCTCGATAAACTCGCTGACACTATGCCTTTGAGGTACCATGCTCCTGGTACATCACCATCATTTGGTACATTCTCTCTTTTAGCTAAGTCAGGGACGAAAACGAAAAAGCCACCTCCACTATCCCCATTGCAGGCAGATGTACCTGTAAATTGTAGCAAATCAGATAGTATTGAAAACACAGCAAAGAATATACGAGTACAACAACAATTTTGTAATTATTAGTAGGTATATGTACTTAGTAGATATATTAGATTATATAACGAATATTGATCTTGTGTGGAATACAGTTCCACTTTACAATTATTATAATTACTACACAGTTATAATATATCTATACATGTAACAAAATTCTAACTGAGTCGAATCTGTACATTTTATATTTTTTGGAAATCTTATTGAATTAGTCATTAAAAGTACTTGTTATTTAAAGTCTTATTCAATAAAGTTTATTTCATTTCATTATTATCGATACACAGGCCGAATCTATAGTTTTTAAAATTTTTGTCTGTCTGTCTGGGAACGCATCACGAGAAAACCACTGAACAGATTTTGATGAAATGATGATAGCTGGTTATCCGGGTCAACATATAGGATACTTTTAAAAAATAAAAAAATATCTCATCTCTGAGAAATGTATACGAAACAACACCCCAAAAATCTCTTTCCATACTCCTAAATATTAATTACTGTGGGCGCGAATATATCTTTAAAATATTCGACTTTCTAGTATGTTATTTTAATCAGTCAAAAATATTTTGGTCAAAAGGTACAGTTTACACTATAGCGAACTTGAACTCATGACCCATCAGACTTTTCTTTTTATAAGACGAGCAAAAATGGCATAAAGTCCCATTTCAATTTGCAAAGCAACCATGGCAAAAAATATTTTACTCTACTCACCATTCTTATAGCCAGCACAGAATTTTGTCCCATCTTGGATAAAGTTGCCGTAAAACACTGGATTGCTTAACACACAGGTTAATTCTGATATTTTAGGCATAGTTGTTGCGTGAAGTGTTGATGACAAGGAATCTGATGAGTCAAATCCCCATCCCACTACCTGGAATTAATAGAAAAGATTATATTAGAATTAAAAGATTAGATTGAAGCTTGATTGAGACATGGATTCATTTTGAAAAATCAGCTTGTTTTTTCTCTTTTACCGTTCATCTATTCATAATATAATAAAATTATGAATCGAATCTGTAGGAAAACAAAACCTACATAAAATATCTTTTAGAAAATCTTATTGAAATAGTCATTTTTATCGATAGTTTTTAGAATGGTTGTCTATCTGTCTGTCTTAGAACGCATCATGAGAAAACCACTGCACAAAAATTTTGATGAAATTTGGTATGATGATAGCTGGTTATTCGGGTCAACATATAGGATACCTTTTACTGCGGGAAAATATCTCATCTCTGAGAAATCTATATTAAATGTTAAAACGGGTGGAGTCGCTAGTTCTAAATATAACGTGTCTTTTCCATTCTATGTGATATTGGCTAAGTAATTTGTGCCAACCCAACACTTCTAGAAGCCACGAAACAAACAAATTGAACTGAATAGAAATCAGATTGTTTATGATTTTATTTTTTTTTCCTTTAGGTTCTTTTAGATTTTTTAGGTGAATGTGATAGAAAAGAGAAAGTAAAAATATTTATTTTTTTATAAGTATAACAAGTAAGTGTATTTTTGTTAGCTGCCAATTTCATTCTCGAATAAGTCATTTAGTACCGGTATTGTTAGATATTTTGTTATTATTGTTATTAAAAACTAATATAAGCTAATTAAGTTTTAAGTCGAAATCTTTGAATAGTATTACCATAAATTCTGTATAAATTTTCTTTTAGTATAGTTTAAGAAGAAAATCAAATAATTACGCGCACAAAATATAAAATTAATATATTCATATATTTCTCATTTAAATATAAATGAAATAATTTATACTTAATCATGTTTAGATGCAAATTATAAAACACAGATAACCACTTGTGTTTGGCTCACAATTGTATAATAAAATATTGCCTAGATCTAAAACCTAGGAAATTCTTATTTCACTATCTGATGTCTGTGACTTCGTGTGTAATTCTATTTAGAAATTATTATTCTGTTCCATATATCTTTAGCTATATTGTTTTACTTATTAACTTACTTGATATAAAATTTCAATGAAGAAACAAAGATACAGATAGACAAAGATAAAAAACGTGTGCCTACTTTTACATAAAATATAATGTATTTTCTATATAAAACAATTTTATACATATATATAATTCGATTATCACAATACTTGTTATTACTTATTTATATTATAGTTTGCGTTTGGGCTTAATATTATTAAATCTTACATTTTTGGCCTAAATTCTTGAATAAATAACATACCGTTCCAAATATATCAAGCGTAGGTAATCGGTAGTAGGCATCGTCATACCAGAGACAAACAGGTTGTACGTAGTTGTTGAAAAGCACATCAGTCCTCAACTTAAGTAAAGATATGTCATTTTTTAGATTCTTCGAGTAATATTCATCATGGACAATCACTTGAAATACCTGGAATTGAAAATAAAATAATTCTTACATTGAAAATTTAAAAAACTCCCAACACAACAGTTCATTCATTGGGACAATTACAATGAGCCTAAACACGATATCTCTGCAGTATTTTAGTAAAGCGTTGAGTATCTTGCAGATTCCCCGTGACGCTGCAGCATCAGACTAAGATTGCCATAATGTCATTAAAATAATGGGATACTAAGTTTCCCAATAACTAAATTAAAATCGGTTCATCCGTTTGGATGCTACGATATCGCAGAAAGACGCACAGATACGCAGATGCACACATCAAACTTAACACCTCGTTTTGCGTCAGGGGTTAAAAATACTAGAATAAAAATAAAATCTCTGTTTTACTTAGTATTTTCATAATATATAGTATTTGACCGATATAATATGTACTTGTATGTATATCTTTTATATTACGCATTACAATAACACAATAATTTGTTTACTTTTACAAATATAATAGTTTGTATTTGTGTTTAATTTTTATATAGTTTCCTTTACGCTATAACGTTTGCACAGATTTGGATGTTATATATATATATGCTGCTGGAGCTGGATATCACAAATGTCACATAAGCTATTGTTAACACCTCCAGGTAAATTTCTAAGAAATTAATTAAATTTCTAAGAAATCTATTGTTAACTGACACGCCGGCGTGTCCGCGGTCTTGGAGGGATTAAATACCTAGAGACGTAACTAGTATGTTCATACATCATACTCATATTCATACATATTTGTTCCCCATCGTCGTCACGAAGTCGTTGCCGGCGTCGAAGCCGTATCGGATTCTAGGAAAAATCTTTTGGGAATATCCACTATACAATGTATGTTTAACTTACATGTGTTATATATATATATGTTTAACTTAAGGAAAGCTAAGACATTAATCTATTAAGATGTTCATTTACTCCACAAAAAATATATTGTAAACAAATCTATTCACCTCTCTTTCTTGAATCGCTTCATCACTGCCATATAAATTATATTTTCCTAAAAATACGCCTAGAATATCTGGAAGTACTGGTATGCCGTTTATTGTTGTGCAATGAGCAGCTAAAAATGAAAAATATTGTAGAATATAATATCCAAATACGATGAAAGGAGAGCAGGTTTGATTTCCTTTTCTTTTAATGTTGGGAAAGGCATTCACGCATACCACCTGCATACAGTTACAGGTGGTTATGTAGGTTTTTGCTACAGAACATTTAACAACATAAAAACTAGATAAATAATTTGATTATATTATAAAATAAATCGCATCAAAATAGGTACAGTTTGTAGTATAATTAAACTTAGTTTCGATAGTACATATACCTGTTAAAACAAAATGTTTAGTAACCAGTGTCCCACCGCATAGGTATTTTAGGCCAGCCTTCTCTTGACGATATATAGCGGTATGCCAGGGCCAGTCCCCTGGTTTTGTACTGTACCCGTTCACTATCAACTCTGTATGCAATACTTTACGTTTACCGCAGTATCTATCTGGAACTCCTGATCGTTTTATAACTCCCACTGGAAAATCTTCAAAGTATGTCTGGAAATGAAGAAAAAGTGTCATATATTTGAGATTTAAAATAAAACATTTTTTTCGGATTTTAACACGGTTTGATTTAGATTTTTTGTTTCTGACGTTTCGAATGCATTACAGTTAAGATTTTCAAGAGTATTTGGCACCTCAAAAAGTATAGTAATTGTTATTAAAGACGACTTCTATCCACAAAAATCTCACTACTATTGTAAATACGTAAGTTTGTATCTATCTGTGTATGTTTTTTACTCCTTCATGCTGATGCAGCTGAACAGATTTGGATGAAATTTACTACACGGATAGACCTGAATTACCGTGAAGTAACATATATCTGCAAAGAATCTGGAAAGCAATTTATATTACTTTGCAAGAATTAAAATCTTCCCAGGATCTTTGCAAACAGCTGCTGCAAGAACGTGAGGATAGTGAGGAGGAAATCAAACAAATTATACAAAAAAAATCAGACTTAAAGAACTTGCACAATTACATAATAACTTCTTAGATGTAGTCATTCTCAGGAACGCATCGCAGCAGTAAGTCGTTAGTTATACAATAATTTTAAGTAAATGCCTCCAATTGCAGTAAAAAAATTGAACAAATCTTCAAAATAAAAATTATTAGTCTCCTATTATTTAAAAAGAAACTTTATTTTAAAGAAAAAAATCCCTTTAAAATATTTTCAACTTACTACAAAAACTATTTAACATCATACACATATGAAATAAATCAATAATATCCCAGATGTTTGGTTTAATTAAGAATTTTTTTTTGCTTTGTATGGGCTGGCATCGATTTCAAAAATATTTGATTAGGTATGTATTTAATAGGTAGGCTTTAATTAATAGCTTTAGTAAATGAAAACTACCAATCAGTTATTTTTTACTTTTTAGTGCTTTTGTTTGAAGACGGTTTTTATTTTTTTTGTTAAAAAGTTTTTATTTTTAATATCTTCTATTCCTTTAAGGTCTTCTAGCAAGATTTCCAAATAAGTTTGTAAATAATAATTACATATAAGCGATTTAAATATATAAGTTACTAACAATAAATTGATTTTGCACTCTGCCGTTTACAGTTCTACAAACTCTCCAAAAGGTTATCTGTCTGAGATGTTTCGAAGAAATAAGACCGCTTTCGTTTGCCCTTTGTAACTTTAAAACTCACCAACATATTATACTCATCTTCGATAAGTACAAATAAGTATTTCGACTCCTGCAAAAAACAACATTGTAACTTGGTATAATGATCGTTTTAAAAATGAGCATTAATTTCAATACACATTTACAGTCCGAAACCAAAGTTGTTAAAATACTTAGTTACATTATTGTTCCTTGCAGGTGTCGTCGAAGTATCCATTTGAAGTAAAACTTACCAAATTATGTTCTCTACAATTTTCTACTCCATTGATTTTCAGACTTGTTAAATAAGGCGGAGAATACGGAGAAGCTTGTCCCTTCACCGTAAATGTGAAACTGTCGACATTTTGGATTATTATGAGGTTGAAAATGTTGTATATGTTGTCCTGTGCTGTCGAATATCTTGCTACGTTATCCTGAAATATAGAGAAGCCGAAATAAAGTACCGTTTTAACATTTAGCTCAGAGATGAGATATTTTCCCGCATTAAAAAGTATTCTATATGTAGACCCGGATAACCAGCTATCGTCATACCAAATGTCATCAAATTCTGTCTCGTGATTATGTCATAATGCGTTCCCAGACAGACAGACAGATTAAAATTCTAAAAACTATAGAAACAGCCTCTGTATCGATAATAATTAATAATGTCTATTTCAATAAGGTTTTCCAAAATATTTAAATTTACAGATTCGGTTTAGTTAGGATTTTATTATTTGTATACATATTATATATAAATATAGAGAAGAAGAGGTTGTTTTTAAAAGTTCCTAAGCCTGAGTAAAACAAGCGTATGTGTGGCTCAACCATTTTTAATAAAATTTGACACACATGTAACTCTCCAAGACGCTGTCATAGTTAATTTTTAATTAAAAAAGCTGTAATTAAAAAAAAATGTCATACCATTTACCATTCGAAGATTTAGAACTCAAAAACAATCTGATGGTAAACGAAACATAAACGAAGAAGAGTGGAGAATTTAGTCTCTATATTTTCTCCGTTAAACATAATATCTCAATATTTTCGCCGTTTATCTCGTTAAACAAAATCCATACTAATATTATAAATGCTATAGTAACTCTGTGTCTCTGTATTTCTGTCTGTTAACTTTTCACGCTTATTCCACTGAACCGATTTAGATGAAATTTCGTATGGATATAGTTTCATACCCTGGGGAGGACATAGAATAGTTTTTATCCCGGGAATCATCCCTTGACGTTCCTTGAGTTTGTACGAAGAATCAATCATTTGTCACATTAAGGTTATAAAACTCATTATATCAATGTACATATATACATATACTACATAGTCTATCGATTCCAAACTAACCATTAAAACTAAATATCGCTAGTCTTAGTAATATTATAAATGGGAAAGTTTAGATGTTTGAATATTTAGATGGATGTTTGTTACTCAATCACGGACTGAACGGATCTGGATGTTTGGCACAGAGATAGATTATAGTCTGGAATAGCACATAGGCTTTTTATTTCTGAAAAATGTATGGTTCCCGTGGGGTAGATTTGTGTTTGTTTTTCCAGGCGCTAATTCGAGCGAAGCGAGGGTGAGCCGCTAGTTATATATAAATATAGAAATAATCATATAGCCAGATATCGTCTAAAACTTAAATATAGCACTTTAAGTTCAAAGATAGAGTCATCAAAGAGGTTAAATAACTAGATAATAACAAGCATGTAATGAGAATAACAAACAATTATGGTTCATGTCGAGCTAAAAGTTAAATTGTAGTAGCTAAATTAAATTTTAAATTATATATTTCATGCACGCATTTCAGTTTAAAAATATTTTAAGCATTTAAATCCTTACTTTTATGAAAAATGCGTCTGTTGGCTAATATATGGTACGGTACCCAAGCACCAATCGAAGCAAGTGGGAATCACTAGCTATAAATAAATATTATCTGTACATTAAATATTTTTTTGGAAAATCTTATTGAAATAGTCATTCATTATTATCGATCCAGAGGCCGAATCTATAGTCATAATTTTTTTGTCTGTGTCTGGGAACGCATCACGAGAAAACGACTGAACAGATTTTGATGAAATTTGGTACGATGATAGCTGGTTATCTGGGTCAATATATAGGATACTTTTTTACTGCGGGAAAATATCTCATGTCTGAGAAATCTATATTAAACGTTAAAACGTAAATAGAGATAAACCCGAGCGAAACGAGAGTTAGCTAGCCGTTAATAAATATCGTCAAAACTAGAATTTTGGTGACTTTTGCATGACTTTACGATGCACAAAACGTCCTGCTAAGTTTATTCTCTTAGTAAAGTTTGATTCAAATAGTTTAGTGAGAATCGTACAAAGCGAGGCCAAGCATTGAGTCACATAAAAATAAATATTATACTCAACACAATAATAAAAATGAAAATGAATACCAATTTATATGTTAAAAATTACTATACCGTCCACACTTTTCTTCATTCAAATTAATTAATGTTTGGAAACTTGGAAAACCATAATATAGGGCCTATTTGTAGAGATTAAATATCTATGCATATAATAAAAGTTTAACTGACCGCTGTCTGTAAATGGAAGATATTTGAGAAAAACTTTTGGGGGTCTTTATGAACGGAATAAAACCTAAAACAATGATTTTTAGAATTAATATCTGTTTGTCTGTGGACGTGAACACGCTAATCTCAGAAACGGCTTAAGCGATTTGTATACGCTTTTTACTAATGTATTATGGTAAACTTGACTTAACATTTAGTATTTGTTTTATTTCAATCTGTTCATAAATATGTGTCAATATGTCAATTTAAAGAATCACGAACCCAAGCGAAGTGAGGGTGAGTCGTTAATAACAAAATAAGATACAACTTGAATATTTTGGAGTCCAAATATATATAAATAGGCAAAGACAAATGAGCTCAGTATTTTTTCTCCTCTGTTTGTCCATCGTTTTTTTTGTAGGTAATGACGAGCTTGTGTTATCGATAAAAATATTTTCCTCATAACTCACCACTAGAATAGCTGCTTGGGAATCAAAAATTAATCGCACATCCGTGGCGATAGTTAAAGGTTTATTTATCGTTATATTATACCCGGATTCCAAACCAGTTTTAAATTTGGACGCTATATCCTGATCGGAACATGGGAAAGCTTGAAACACTTCTGACGGACGGACACTTTTGAAAAATTTAATACCGTTCACACTTAAAACTATTGATAGAACAATGAGTATTCCTTCACTCGTTCCCATTATAAGTTCAATTATTTCTTAAATTTTACACATCTTAACAAAATCTGGTCATTTTCGATTAAATTTTTAGGTCATAAACATTTTTGTTATTGTATCCAGTTCGCGAGTTCTTGACGCGATGGCAATTTAATGTCAATACTACCAACATATCGTTAATGTTACAGTAAATAATATTAAATTAGATTTTCTTAATGATTCAATTTTTTGTTTACATCTGTAATATCCCAAAAGACCTTTCTTCCAAGTTTCAAGTTCGACTTACATTTTATCAAGGTAAAATAAACTGTGAATTATTTTATTATTGAACAGAGTATTAAATTATTATTTTTTATGGCTTCTATGTATTTGGTCATAATTTACGTCAATAGTTGTTATGTATACTATAATAAAACTGTAGAGGTCGAATTTCTGTACATTGAAAAAAAATGAAAAAAATCGAGTCAGGGGGATGTAAGAAAAGAAATAGAACAAATCCAAATTTTTTTTAATTTTTTTGTTTTTCTGTCTGTTTGTACGGGCTAATCTCCGAAACTGTTGGGCCGATTTAAATGAAATTTTGTACCTTATATTCCCGGTCAACATTTTAGTTTCCTTTTATTTTACAACTTTTTAACTTTTATTTTACTTTTCATCCCGGAAAATTAAAGAGTTCCTGTGAGATAGTTAAAAAACTATAGTTACTTATACAGCTTAGTACACAAAAAATACTGATTGGATTTTAATGAAACTTTACAATAATATAGTTCATACATCAGAATAACAAATAGGCTACTTCGTATCCCGGAAAAAGGTACGATTCCCGTGGGATAAATCTGTTTTTGTTTGTCCAGAGGCGATCTTGAGCGAAACGAAGGTGAGCCGCTAGTGGTAAAATAAATTAGAAAGCACTTTCTAATCTTTTATTAGAAAGTGCTTTTTATACATAATAACAACTCTAACTAAATGAGCTACTATTAAGAAAGATATACTCACTACTTATAGCCAACTGAATAAAGTATAATAATTCGACCAATATATTTGACAAAAACTTGTTAAAACTAAAATTCGCTTACTAAAAAGAGATAATATAATCACTAAAATAAAATTCACTAAATTGGTAAAAAATAGATGTCGAATAAAACATTTGTTAAAACAATCAATTTATATAATTACCTGTAACATAAACGAGAATTACTTGTTTTGCATCAATATGTTATGAAGAGGAAAACGTGATGTGTATATTTAAATTTAGCTCATAACTCAGTGTAATACGTACTATTTTTACTTGCAGATGTAATTATACGATTTTCTAAACATTATTACTATTAGAAAAGAAATATATTAAATTACAATGTTAAAAGGTTACGGTATTACTAAAAACATATAAATTATACTACCTGTTAAAGCCTACGAGCGCCTGATAAATTTTTGAAGCAATTATTTGTCCATTAGAATAATCTGATGTTCTCCTAGCCGATTCCGGCTACGGCGACCAATCTTATTGAGACTAGCCAACTGCGCAGGAGATATTATAGTGCACAAGTGTACACGCAGACACAAGTGCACTCTCTCCACTCTGTTCCTGTCACTCTCATACTCCGGTGGGACGACTGCTCAACACGACCGGTGAGAGTGAAGGCGCAGGACCGACGGCTTTACGTGCTCTACGAGGCACGGGGGTGAAACACCGCCAACTTCCCAACTCCGGGCAGTTACTGAGACTTACTATACAGAAAGACTCAATAATTAAACATGGCCTGACCCGGGACTCGAACCCAGGATCTCCGAGTGTGCAGCCGTACATGCTAGCCACTACACCACCGAGGCAGTTAGAATAATCTATACATATATATTACTAGCGTCTTACCCTACTTCCCTCGTGTTCGTCCCTAGGTACGTTTTAAATAGCTATAAATACTTATTAGCCAGCGTTAACCAAATTTTCTTTTAGTTAGAATTTTATTATATATGTATAGATCATATTGATCAAACAAATTAAGTAAGCAATTTGAACAATCGACGTTAAGATGTAGAGCAATATTAAATGTTCAAAAACATTTGATACTTTGCCATATATATATATATATATATATATATATATATATATATATATATATATATATATACAATTAATTATACAACCACCATTACAGGAAGAAACAACCCTTAGAGGAATAACCTTATATTTAACAAAATTAAAAAGGAAAATTCTTTTTGTAGATTATAAACAAAAATTATATAAGACACTTAAAAAACAAAGAAAATTTTAAATTTCGACATCTACTGTTATATATAAAAAAATAGCTAACGATATTTAATAAAACATTACAAAATTATTAAAATAAATTTATTTAAAATCATCAAAAGTAAATATAAAGCATGATTTTTCAATCAATCCATATGGTCTTGAATCCAATCCACGTAGGCTGCAACGTCAGTGAACAGTGTATATTCATTTGGGTCGCACAACGACGTTTCTTGTTTAGCCGGACTCAGAGACACGATGCCTCTAACGTAGTACGCTCCAGCCACCAGTGGATGAACTTCGACCCTAGATACATTTACATAAGGTATGTAAACCATGAAACCACCACCACTGTCGCCATTACAAGCGGATGTTCCTGGAAAACGTCAGAATAGTCAATTATCAATATATGTAATGTATCGGGGGGCACGATAATGCCCCCGCCAAGTATATATTTACTAGCGACTCACCCTCGCTTCGCTCGGGTTTGTCCCTATTTACTTTTTAAAGTTTAGTATAGATTTCTCAGCGATTAGATAGGTGTTTTCCCGCAGTAAAAAGTATCCTACATGTTGTTGACCCGGATAACCAACTATAGGCACACGCAAGTATATACACACACATTCTTTTTATACTTTTCTATTTTTATTAAGACCTTTTTTATTAACCTTTTTATACATTACATTGGTGACTTTGCTAAAAGAAGAAAGTAGTGACATTAAAAAGGCGTACAATTATATGCACGATTTTATTTTTATTTTAAATCAAATAGATTTAAATAATCAAATATTACTGTAACGGCCATACAAATATCATCATACGAAATTTTATTAAAATCCTTCCAGTGGTTCTTCCGTGATGCGGTCACAGGCAGATAGACAATAATTCTAAAAACTATAGATTCAGCGCCTGTATCGATAATAATGTCTATTTCAATAAGGTTTTCAAAAAAATATTTTATACACAGATTTTGGCTTAGTTACAATTTTATTATATTGACATGTATGTACTAATATATTCTCGTGACTTTGCTCGAGTAGTTTGTTTATATAATACTAGCATTGCCCGCGGCTCAGCCTGTGTTCAGATGATCAAAAACCAAATTCTTAGTTTTTACATATAAGTATACTCTTACATTGCAGGTTTTGTATTTTTTCTCAGAAATAAGACATTTTCCCGCGATAAAAAGTATTCTATATGTTGACCCGGATAACCAGCTCTCACCATACCAAATTTCATCAAAATCCCTCCGGTGGCTTTTCCGTGATGCGGTAACAGACAGACAGACAAAAATTCTAAAAATTATTGATTCGGCCTATGTATCGAAAATAACGTCTATTTTAATAAGATTTTCCAAAAAAAATTAATGTACAGATTCGGCTTAGTTGGAATTTTATTATATGTATGGATTTATTAGCTTTTAAAGGTCGCAACTTGATGTTAAACACAATAACTTTCTTCAATAAGTTGACAATAAAATGCAAAAAATATTTTTTAAACGATGCGTTCAAACAAACAAAGGTACAAACCAGCAAACTTTTCAGCTTTATAATATCATTTTAAACTCATAATTTGCGTGAACAATAATCTAAGTTTAAAACCAAGTACAATACTTTTTGCAAGTCTTGTTACTCATATCAATAACGCATATCGCTTTCATCTAAATTGATATTTAGTCAGTAGCTGTACAAACTACAAAATGTTTAAAATAGAAAACCATGTTTGAATTTTTGAAAGAAGTATTGTTGGGCATTAAAAAATTCAAAAAACTTTTGTGCAACCAAGTCAATCAATGTGCAAAAGTAAACACAGAAGCCGTCCGACTTTTGATGAACAACTTTGTTCGAACAGTTTGAACATTTCTATTGGAACCTTTTTTCTAAACTTTTCAATTGATGCACGTATAACTCTTCCGTGCTTATAGAAGCATCAAATTTTGTCACATTATTTTTTACTAGGGGTTGCTCGCAGTTCTACTTGTGTAGTTTATATTTTGCTCCACTTTTAAAGAGTCCTAGTGTAGTATAAATGCAGCTATAAAATAAAAAAATAATTGATCAAAACGTATTGATAATTCAGAAAAAGACTAGATTTAAACTATGTAAATTGTATGTTTCGTATAAAACTTTCGTATACGTATTTGTATTGACTCCCTATATTTCTCACTCATGTCCTAAACATAAACATAAAATACCAATAAGACTTATACTATACCATTGATGCAGTAATATTAATATGTATTTAATATATTAACGGACTGTGCGAATCAAAGCTTCGATTTTGTGTGGCTCACTTTATACCAAAATATTGATATACCAAAACTTACCGTTATGGAATCCAGCACAAAACCTTTTTTTACCCTTCAAAAATGGTGCATAAAGTACGTGATTAGTCATAATACAATCTAAAGCTGGTACTATTGGCATAGCTGTTTCAGTAAGTGTTGTGGATAAAGTGTCTGTTTGATCAAATCCCCATCCTGTAACCTAAAAATTTTGTGAAGTTTTAAAACAAAAATGAACGAATTCAAAATGACCTTAAAAATAAGAATTACCTTCACTCTTATATGAAAATAAATAAGGACCATATTGGACCCTATTTAATAAAAAAAGATAATAAAAAATATTATAAAAATATAAAAAACTCGACTGCATAAAAGCTAACTAAAAAGGTGAAAATAATTTCACGAAGGAATATAGTATTATGCAGTCGGAGACACACACGTTTCATCCTTGCCGCAAGATGTACATTCTCGTATGTATCTCGTATGTATGTCTCCGACTGCATAATACTATATTTCTTCGTGAACTTTTCATCTTTATAGTTAGCTTTTATGTAGTCGGGTTTTTTAATTTTTATAATATATTTTTTTATTTACAGCTTTTCAGTTTTTGCGAATTAGACATTTTAAGATATATTTAGCAATTTTTTATCCTAAATTACTTTTAAACATATAAGTTGTATATCTTTTCATTTTTTAAGTATTTTTAAGAAGGAAAATTAGCGAGAATGGTTGTTAACCAACTTTAAATCATTTTATATCCTAAACTGCTATTTAAAATATAAAACTATGAAAAATACCTAAAAATTATTTTTAAATATATATTTAACGATACCCCACTTGACATAGTTAGTCAATTTTCATTTTTTTTCTACATTATGGCGTCCAAAATCGGCCATTTTGATCTTTCCAAATTTTTATACTTTCTATGACATTCGCCCCGTCATGACGAATCAAACGACCGCGACGTATCATTTATCAAAATCAACTCACGCGTTTGGTCTAAATAGTGCCACAAAAGTACAAACCCCAATAAATACATACATACATACATACATACATACATACATACATACATACATACATACATACATACATACATACATACATACATACATACATACATACATACATACATACATACATACATACATACATACATACATACATACATACATACATACATACATACATACATACATACATACATACATACATACATACATACATACATACATACATACATACATACATACATACATACATACATACATACATACATACATACATACATACATACATACATACATACATACATACATAAGCTGATAAACACATTACCCTCCTTTGCGTCGCGCAGTCGAATAAAATGGGTCCATACACAAGCACCGACATCACTTAAACACATACGTATATAACGAAAAATATTGCGATATACGAAGCTTTTTTGAAGTCGGTTAAAAAGATTTCAATAATAAAGAGAAATTTTATGAAGAAGAATAAAGAAAATTATGAGTGTTTAATACTTTCTTATTTTTACGCGAATATTTGACATTTGAAATAAAACAATCTCTTTGACGAATTTGGTGGATTTATTTTAATTTTTGATTCCCGACGTGACGTTTCGAATGCTTTACAACAATCATGGTCACGAGAGAGATTCAGTCTAAACTCTAAAAGATTTTATTTAAAATGGTGAGTACTTACTGTACCAATAATCTTTTCATTAGCAGGTAACATTTCTGCTGCCTTGTCGAACCACAAACAAGCTGGTTGTATATACGTGGAAAATTCTATTCGAGTTTTTAGTTTTAGCAGTGCTATATCATTTTTCAACATTTTATGAGTATATTCTTCATGTACTATCACGTCGTATACCTAAAATACAATTTAATAAATGTCTGTAAAATACAGTAGATATTCTTTATTTTCAGTAGCACTAAAAACTTAAATTGTTTGTCCAATAATTTGAAGCTAAACATCTAACAATAACAGTTGTTGTTAATGATACAATAAGAAAGTTCAAGTGTTTATTGAATTATTATGTATATTGTAACAAGAAGAGGGGGAAAATAAGTTAAATATTAAAAATCTATGGCCGTTGGACAAAATTGTGACATATACGGCTGGAGAATAGGAAGTCCTGAGTTCGAATCTAGATAATTTCGTGGAAGTTCCATCCAATCAGTCTACGAAAATAAGACAATAGGGTCATCAGTGCTTAAATCATAACATGTATATTATAATGTCTAATAATTATTATAAGTTACCATGACTAAAATCGGTCAGATGGACGACTCTACTTAATTTAATATTTAATTTTTTTAAAGAATATATTTTACTCATGTTTTTATATATAACAATAATATGCAGTTTTTAACATTATGATAAATAAAATATTCCTTAATAGCACTACCTCTCTTTCTTGGGGCGCAACGTCACCTCCAATCAGGCTGTACTTCCCAAGAACCACACCTAAAGATTCCGGTAACACAGGTTCACCGTTGCTCGTAACACAATGAGCAGCTGTAAAATTATAATTTCTTTATTAAATTAATGGCTAAGCCATCAAAAGTTGAAAAACACCCGATCATGGTCATTACCATTTCCCAATGACTTGGGCTCGGCACAGTACATCTTCTGTACTGCTGATAGGTTTTGGCAAAAGTTTTACGACCGGCCGCCTACCTGACACCAACCCTCCTTGGGAAAACAATGGTATTCCCCACAAAAATGTTTGACCGGGATGTAAATCATCAAATCGTCGAATGGTGCTAACGGATTTTTCATAATTGAGAATTGCATGCGCATTGGAAGAATAGATATTGGATATCAGATTTTTGGATATCATTGCAGTTAGGATTTCTTGAAACGAAATGCGTATTTTAGTCTTATGATATAACATAGTAGGTACTGATGTACATAACTCATTACATAACATACAACATAATTATAAAATTAAAGTGTAAAATAATAAGAGAGAAATCAGAAGGACAATGAAGATACAGATTAACGACCTATTAAGTCTTTTTAAACAAGTTGTAAAACCGAACGGCATACTTATTCAGAAAACTTTTTACATCTCAATCTTTCGTATTTTGGAGAATTCCACAGTATTGTTCTTAGTTCCTATTTTTAAGATTATAATAATAAATAATAATTTTAAAAATCTGATTACTTATAAATTAATATATATGTTAGTTTTAAGGTAATATGCTATGGGCCTCTGTTTAGATATTTAAGATCCTTTTGTAAATATTGCCTGAAATGAATGATTAAATAAAAAAATATAAAAAGAATTACACTTATCCTAGAGGTAAATTTGGAAAAAAATGATTATATTTGGATACTACCTGTTAAAATAAAAAGTTTGGAAACAAGAGTTCCTCCACAAATGTATGTTAAGGAACCTCGTGTTATCTTGAAAATCGCAGCATGCCATGGCCAGTCCCCAGCTTTTGAACGTACTCCGTTAACTATAAGCTGACTGTATAAAGCTTTTCGTCTACCACAAAACAAATCTGGCACACCTGGTCTATGTTCTGCACCAGCTGGATAGTTTTCGAAATAACCCTTAAAGTAAAAACAACCTTTATCTTATTTCTATAAACGAAATTTAACATTTAAATATCTCGTTTCATGCTGCTTGTATTCGTACTACTCCGAAACGGCTCGACCGATTTGAATTTGTTTTTTTTTTTGTTAATTTGGTACATATGAGAATAGGTCATAAAGTGTTTTTCACCCTCCAACCCCAAATTTTAATAGTGAGTTTAGTAATTTTAGATGAACAATATCCAAATAATTTAATATTATATAAATCTGGCTTAGTTTAGGAGATAGTAGTTTAATTTATTTTTTGACACTTTTTGTACAACTTGCTTTACTTACTTTAACCCCTTATATTATCACTTTATATAGTACAATAAATATATATTATATAAATACATAGGGACCAACCCAAGTAAAGCGAGGGTGAGTCGCTATATAACATATAACAAATGAGGTTTTTTTTTTGTACATTGAACGCGGACAAAGCCGCGAGTTCTGCTAGTAAGTTTATAATATTTTTGGCATAGATATAACGCACCAATTTTGGTTCCTTGCAGTTTTCCAAATTTTTTATTTTAACGCTTATCAGATAGGGCGGGAAAAAGATAATTTGTCCTTTAACCCTGAAAGAAAGGTTATCTGTATCGTTAAGGATGGTAATTTTAAATACGTTATCCCTTAATGTTGTCAATCTTGCTACACTTTTGTCCTGCAAAATAAGAAACGTGTTCTTGAATATAACTAAATTTTACAAAAGGTAAACTGTATTCGTGTCTGATTTTATACAGAGATCAATATGATCTCGTTCCGAGGATACGAATTGGATCGAATCGGAATATATAAAAAATTAAGCAATATAAATTGTACTATATGAGTTAATTTATACAGTTAATTTTAAATTAGCTCGCTAAATTTTTCGGATCTTTTTTCCGGATTTTACCTCAACAATATGTTTCTCAGACGAGCATTTTGTACCTATTGTTAAATATAAATATATAACATAAATGTTAAGGAAAATGTTTAGATAAATCAATGAAATCTGATAATTTTTATTTCATTGTGGTAATTTATCCTCGACGAACAGGATTCTCATCTTTGATTAAAGGTCACGTGACGATCAGAATAATGTACAATAACATAGTTGGAATATAACCTTAATTATATTGCATTTTATTTGATCGTAGCATCGCTTTACAAAGAAAAAAGTAGTAACAATACTTTTAAAAAGTACAACGTAAGAATTTTTCTTAAGATTTTTTTATATAGTACTAGCTCACCCTTCGCTCGGGTTCGCCTCTAAAAAAACAAAAACAAATCTACCCCACGGGAATCGTACATTTTTCGGAATAAAAGTAGCCTATATGCTATTCTGATGTATGAGCTATATTATTGTAAAGTTTCATTAAAATACATTCAGTAGTTTTTGTGTGAAAGAGTAACAAACATCCATACATCCAGACATCCATACATACAAACTTTCCAATTTATAATATTACTAGGATTTAATATGAAAAGTTTCATAAAATATTCTTCTTCAATAAGCTTACTGATAGAAATAGAGTAATTTAATACAAAAAGACGAAATGAGTTGGACTTAAGTGAAAGATATTATGGACACTTGAAAACTTTTACTAGGAACATAGTTTATTAAGAAAATAAGAAAGTTTTCCACATATTTATCTAACAAGTTACTAAGAAATATGGTATCTAAGTAGCTCAAAGGACTCTTCTTTCAAGAATTTGTAAATTATTATTCTTGGCCCTATTAAAGTGTATAGCTCATATCTAATGACTGAACTGAAAACCTGTTCTTTCTAACTAACCTTATAAATGTCATCCCATTAATATTATAAGTGCGAAAGTTTCGATGGATGTTTGTTACTCAATCACGCCAGAATAGCTGAACGGATCTGGATAAAAGTGACAGAGATAGATTTTAGTTTGGAATAGCACATCGGTTATTATCCCGGAAAAATGTACGGTTCCCGTGGGATAGATTTGTTTTTGTTTTTCACTAGACAAACCCGAGCGAAGTGAAGGTGAGTTGCTAGTCAATCGTAAAAATATCAATCAACCATATTAGTTAAAACTAGCGGCTCACCCTCGCTTCGCTCGGGTTCGTCCCTAGGTGTGTACGTTTTAATTTTTTTGAGCGAAACCCTAATTCTTTTACTAAAATAAAAGTAGTCTATGTTACTTCCTATAATATAAGTTATCTTCCAGTGAAAGTCCCGTTAATATCAGTCCAGCCGTTTCAGAGATTATCCGGAACAAACAGACAGACAAAAATTTTAAAAATGTGTTTTTCTTGTAAGTACCGTATATAATTTCATATGCTCTCTATTTACTCTTATTATATATATATTACTCTATTAACTCTGTTATTTTGACATTACAAACAGACACTTCAATTTTATTCTGAATAAATATTAGGCCAGAGAGCTGATCTGATGATATACATAGTTATAAGGACCCCGCCTCTAAATATTGATTCCTTGTTCGATGAACAAGAAATTATAAACCTCAACTTAAAGAATTTATAGAACAAAATAGACAGAAAGATAGTTGCTAAATTTTATAAAAAATACTTATTATTATAAAATATATAAGTACTTACCACAGTTACGTATGCTTCGGATTCAAATTTTAATTTTATGGCAGTGTTTGCTGGCAGCTTACGATTTACAGTAACTTTGTACCCATCCCAAAATCCAGGCTCAAAAGAAGTTTCAATATAATCTACACCAGTGCAAGGCTTTTCAGTAAAAGTAGGATATGATATCATTTGATGACAACGAACGAGTCGTACTACTAGAAAAATCAAAATAATGCGCATTATAATGGATTTGGTATCAACAAACATTAATAATATGGAATATTTTCGTTTTATTATTTAATATGATCAAACTCGTGTATATTATGAGATGTGAAAATGCACTACGAGGCTTGCGTCTTAAAGTCATCGGGTAACATTGCTATGTTGCAGAGAAATGTTGAAAATTGTTTATTAAATAGTTGTTCAATTTTTAATAATTAAATATTGATTGAAGGTGGAATCTTATTTTCTTCTAGTTTTTGCAACGTCTCTTGGTATTTTGATAAAAAGTAAATATATTCATCTAAAATATAAGTTAACTTCATTTAAATTTTTTTTTACTTCTTTTTTTTTTTTTTTTTATGGGACTAAGGGGGCAAACGGGCAGGAGGCTCACCTGATGAAAAGTGATCACCGCCGCCCATGGACATCTGCAATACCGCAGGGCTTGCAGACGCGTTGCCGGCCTTTAAGAAAGGAATACGCTCTCTTCTTGAAGGTGGCCAGGTCGTAGCGGTTCGGAAAGACCGCCGGCGATAGCTGGTTCCACAGAGTGGTTGTGCGGGGCAGAAAATGTCTTAAAAATCGCACTGTTGTGCAACGCTGGACATCGAGATGGTGTGGATGGAATTTACTATTTTGGCGCGATGTCCGATGGTGAAATTCAGCAGCCGGGATCAGTCCGAACAATTCCTCGGAACACTCCCCGTGATAGATGCGGTAGAAGATGCAGAGTGATCCAACATCTCTACGCAGAGCTAAAGGATCAAGCCGATCGGAGAGAGCTTGATCGTCGATAACTCGAATCGCCCTACGTTGAATGCGGTCAAATGGAAGTAGCTGGTACTGGGGAGCTCCCGCCCAAAGATGAGAACAGTACTCCATGTGAGGCCGAATTTGCGCCTTATAAAGAATAAGACGCTGACGCGACGTGAAGTACTGTCTCGCCTTGCTGAGCACACCAAGCTTCTTTGAGGCCAGTTTGGCCTTACCTTCCAATTGACCACGGAACTGGACGTTGCTCGAGATGTCGACGCCAAGTATTCCGATACTGGCTGTGGGAGACAGAGGAGTGTCCTCAAATTGAGGAGCTACGATAAATGGCGACTTTTTAGCGGTTAACGCGCAAACTTGTGTCTTTTTGGGGTTGAATTGGACTAAGTTTAGTCGACCCCAATCCGAGACTTTGGTTAAACAGAGATTCGACTTCAGACACAAGTTTGTTCCGGCTCTCGTCGACGTATTCCCAAGAAATATTAGCGCGGCCAGTGTACAGCGCATCCACAGTGCTATCGTCTGCATAGCAATGAATGTTGCTAATTTGCAACATGTCATTGATATGCAGAAGGAACAGAGTAGGAGACAGTACACAGCCTTGTGGAACACCAGCATTGACATATTTAGGATCAGAGCAAGCACCGTCGACAACGACCTTAATGCTCCGATCTGCCAAAAAGCTGGTGATCCAGTTGCAAAATTTCTCGGGGAGCCCATAGGAAGGTAGCTTCGAAAGAAGCGCTTTGTGCCATACCCGATCAAAGGCCTTCGCTATGTCCAGACTGGCTGCAAGCGCCTCCCCCTTGGTCTCAACTGCTTCTGCCCATCTATGTGTCAGGTAAATTAGAAGATCACCGGCTGAGCGACCTCGACGGAAGCCGTACTGGCGGTCGCTAATCAGCCGGTGCTCTTCTAGGTACCGCAGGAGCTGGCAGTTGATAATGGACTCCATTATCTTAGAGAACAAGGAGGTAATGGCTATAGGCCTGTAATTGGACGGATCCGAGCGGTTGCCCTTTTTTGGGATCGGGTGCACTAAAGCGGCCTTCCAGGATTTCGGGACTACGCCTGATGAATAGGAGTACCGGAAAAGACGCGTTAAGACCGGTGCCAACTCCGGAGCACATGTCTTCAACACGATCGGAGGGATGCCATCGGGCCCACTCGACTTATGAATGTCCAAGGAAAGAAGTGCTTTGCGAACTGCACTTTGCCGGAACTGAACTTCCGGCATCGTAGTATCACACCGCGGGATTATCGGTGGTGAGTTTCCTTGGTCATTCAGAGTCGAATTGGACGCGAAGAGAGTGCCTAGTAGTTCGGCTTTCTCCTTCGCGGTATGAGCCAGCGAGTCATTCTCCGTGTGCAGAGGTGGAAAAGAAGGCTTACAGAAATTCCCTAAAACAGCTTTGGAGAGAGACCAAAACGCACGTGTTCCCGAAGGGAGACGCCCCAATCTCTCGCCAATTCTGCCGATGTGCTTCGACTTCGCATTAGCAATACTACTTTTGAAGGACCTGGAGGCAAAGTTATACTCCTTTTTAAAGGCGCTAGTATTTACATCACTAGACGCCGACGCGACAGCCCAGGCTTGGTAGCATTCCAGCTTTCGGCGAGATGCCATCTTGCAGGAATGACCAAACCAAGGCTGGGATTTGCCTCCGATGGGCACTGCAGAGAACGGAATAAATAGTTCCATACCCTGAAGTACCACATCGGTGACAGAATCAGCAACGACGTCTGGATCATCTGGCGAGAAGCAAATTTGCCCCCATGGGTAGGACGCAAAGAATGACCGCATCCCGTCCCAATCCGCTGACCTGTAATGCCATACACGGCGACAGCCCGCAAAGCGAGGCCGTGTTGAGCGCGTGACTGGCACTGTACTCCGGACAAGACAGTGGTCCGACGAGCCAAGAGGAGGATCGACGGAGACCAGGTAGCCGTCCGGATGAGAGGTCAACAGAAGATCCAACAGGGAAGGTGTATGATCTTCCACATCAGGGATTCGCGTTGGCGAGGTAACCAGTTGTGTCAGATCATATGCCAATGCGAAATCGTGAACAGATCTCCCCGCATGATCGGTGGTACGTGATCTAAGCCATTCAGTATGATGGGCGTTAAAGTCGCCGAGAATCACGATCTCTGCGGATGGGATCTGCTGGAGCACGGAATCTGTAGCCATTTGCATGTGCTCAACGAGTCGGTCAGTTTCGGCATTGCCGCTATGAGACCTATACAGGCACGCGTAGATTCGCGGATGGTCGTCGCAGTCTACACGTAGCCAGAGGATGGATAGGTCCCGCCCTTCAAGGCTGCTGAGGCGACGAGAGCAGATGTCCTCTCTGACGTACACGCACACTCCAGCCCGCGGTACAAAGGAATGCTCCAGATTATACCCCGGGTAAGAGAGGAAAGAGGTGTCAGCCGGGGACGATATCTGCGTCTCGGTAAGGAAGAGCAAGGCCGGCTTCGCCGTCTCAAGGTGGAAGTGGACGGCGTTCAAGTTAGAATTTAGTCCCCTTATGTTGCAGAAGTCCACAGCAAGTGTGAAAGGGGTAGCCATATGTTGCCTGCTCCGATTGCCCCGAACAGAAGACGAGAGCGCAAAATTGCCCCCCCCAGAATTCGGAGGGCAGCCTGGGCACCCACGCTCAGGTAGTGTACGAGTTGAACATGGATGCCCAGAGAGGGATTCTCCACCGCGATGTGCGCTGGTGGTACCCTCCTGGGGTAGACTGACCAAATTTCGCACTATCATAAATTTAGTGGTGTGGGGGAGGGGTGGGGAGTGGGCCTCCCGGGACTCTCACTTACCGAACGAAACGCGACAGCAAAGCTGCCACTTTACGCCGGACTTCTGTGAGAGAGTGGTATTTAACGGGACGTGCCGGCCCATTCGGCTGCTACCCGAAGGTAACTAGCATGGCACTACCACTTCTTATTTATTAAGTATTAAAAGTCATGTTAAAAATATATATATATACGCGATTTCTCACATTCGTCTATTTAAATAGGCTACTACCTACGCACAAAATGATGATCTGTCATAATATGGCACTACACAGTGCAATAAGCTCACTATATATAGTGTATAAACTATAACTTTGTATTTACTTGATGACTAATTTAAAAGAAACTACACAATATTACAAACTTCTTCACTTCAATAATATATTTCCTGTCTTCTCTTTAAACATTAATGAGTAGTGTTATCTAAAAATAAGTTCAGACCCAATTTTGATATTATAACCCTGTAATAAATTATACCACGGTAATGGTTTATGTTTAATAAATAAATATGTCGGGCTACGAGGCTTGTGCTATGGATACCAGATAGTGGATACACTACATGGACTGGACTGGGGTACAAACATTCGTGTTCATCACACAAATGAATGAAAGCAAGTAGAGTCACGACAAACTAAGCCAAACGTTTGTCAAAAAGTATGTCCAGTGCATAGACTACCTAAGCTAAAAAAACAAATTAATTACCTACCTATTAACGACAAAGATAATAAAGTCAGTATTTATTAGCTTCACGTTAATTTTTCATATGTAAGTCGCTTATTAGACAAGACAACAATATTTATAGACATTTTGGCAAAAGTCTTATTAATTATTTTGTAGATAGCAAAAATTATTGATAATCTTTTTGGTTTTTGGAATTTGGTTAAAAAGCTTAAGTCAGTCTTTAAAACCCGTTTAAATTGCTATGCTCGTATTTTATTGTATTTCTGGCCTGGCTAAAAATATTGCAGATTTTTATTAACCTTCAAAATTATATAGATTATGGGATCACCATCTAAATCTCCTAAACAGTAAAAAAAAATCACTTGATATATATTTATTTTATTTTTTGCCATATATCAAGAAAAATTTCTAGCCTTTCACAGGTCTTTGAGTAAAATGGCTCTAATCTACAAAGAGAAGGACATGACAAAATGATAAGGGTTCCGATTTGCCTTTTACCTACGAAACCTTAAACACTTAACGAAAATATCAAAATCTACAACATATCTGAACTTCGAATCGTTTTCTTCACAATCCATTTTGAACTTGCCATTTAAACAATTGAAGTCTAAAATTAAAAATGTATTACTGAATAAGGCTTATTATACTGTCACGGAATACTTCATAGATATCAATGGGTGGAACTAATTTCTGGTTGGATCTCACGTAGGATAAATAGATAATTATTATTGTATTACAATATTGTACACAATTATTATTTCAAAAGAGCAACTGTTGAGTTTCTTGCCGGTTCTTCTCAGTAGAAAACTCCATTCCGAGGTGGTGGTAGCTTCCTCACGGATACTACACTGACATTTAATTGTAATTTAAAATGTAAAATTGACGATTCAGAAGAGCTTGTAAAAGTCTATTTGAAAAAACTTTAAAAAAACCGAATTCCAGGCACTAAAATGAAAAAAATTACTAAACAGAGGTTTCAATTTAGAATCCTTTCCTTTCATTTAGAAACCTTCAAAGACCACTACCAGATATTGTCAAAGTCAGTGCCAGCCGATGCAAAGCAAATCTATCTAATATAATATTTCGATACATAAAACACATACTTACCTATAAGATATTCATATCTTAAAATATTGTTGGCTGGCACCGACTTCGAAAATATCTGAATCAAATGAAATGATTCACTCCAAGACATTAATTAGAGCCTACGACAAAAGGTTTAACAATCTTATGCTAGCGCTAAACAGAAAAACCTTACGAATACTGGTAAGGGCCTTTACTGGACACTGTTGCTTAAATAAGCACATGTTCAATTTGTGGCTGAGCGAAACGCGAACCTGCAGAATATGCAGGGAGGCAGACGAAACGCCACTTCATCTTCTGTGGGAATGTAGACCGCTCATGCACAAACGCAGTATTCATCTAGGAAAACAATTTTTAAGCCTAGATGAAATAAAAGAGTGTTACCCAAAAAAAAGTCCTGCAGTTCTTAACATCAGCAGGGTTTCGTGGTTCACTCTAGTATAAAATAGCGGCGATCACAATAGACCAGAAATGGTCGCAGTGACACGTAATAGCCGGAAAACAGAAATAAAAAAAAAACAATTTATTAAAAAATTATTTGTTGATTTAAAAAAACCGCTTGGCCGATTTCGATAAAATTTATATGGGACCACCTGGGAAGTATACCCTTTGAAACAAAAAAAATCCAAATCGGTTCAGGCGTCTTCGAGTAATCGGTGAACATACATAAAAAAAAAGATTCCGACGAATTGAGAACCTCCTCCTTTTTGGAAGTCGATTAATAAAGTATATTTTGATTTGATTTTGATTTGATTTGAAACTCCCAGACTGATGATTAATTGTTATTGCTGTGCATTATAATCATTAATGTGAATATACTCGTACTATAAGAAAACTTGCCATTCAAAAATTATTGCACTTCTTGGTCGCACTCGTCCAGGGCTATTAGTATCAGGTATATAGGCTGCTCATAAACACATGATATTATTTTAAAATAATACTTAATAGTTATTGAAAAATACTAACTAGATATATTTGTTTTTTCTTTTTTTTTTTTGGTAAATTCAGCTGTAGTAATTTACACAGTTTTGAGTTCAACGTGAATATGATTGTCACTGGATTGCGAATATTACTGGTGGTTCTTTCATTTGGTAAGTTTTGCTTTTTTTTTTGTTAAATAAAGGCAGAAAACATTTAACAAAGACAAATTATAAATAATAGATTTATAATATCTAACGAAGAAAGTGAGATTTCAAATGATAAATTTAAATTCACTAGTGACGTACATTTAATAAATTATTCATTAGATTTGCGTTTTTCTGGATAAGTCTCTAAGTTTTTTAAAAATACAGCGGATACCACCTTATCACGAGCACTTTCATTTCTTATATCACAAATGCGGTTTACCACAGCTCTGCATACGTTGTTTAATTACGTATACTATAATTTTATTCACTTAACTTAGCCCTCATGTTTAGAATTCATGCACTTACGTTATAAGTCCGTCATTGATCACGTCATTTCATATACCTAAAAATTTAGCTCATCCAAAAGATCAGGAAGAAATGTGTATGACAGACAGACACACGAGTGACCCTATTAGGATACAGTTTTTTCCTTATGATATATGAATATGTTTTTTTTATAACATATGCAATCCAAATTTTATTGTCAAATTATGATGTAATTTTAAGATATAGCTAACAGTGGCGAAGCCTTCATACAAGACGTCTTACCTTAAAAATATTATTTATTTTAGATGCAACCATGATTTTCTACTTAAGTAGGTACTTTGGCTTCTAAGTATCCCACGAGACCGGCCTAACAAAAACTGAAAAAAAATATTTTATGTCCGCTGCATAAAATGCCTGCGTGTAAAACCGGTCTTGTGACTTACCGTTTTTTCTGTACTCAAACTGCATCTGGCCTCACATTAATAAATAGGACAATATGGCAACAAACAATATTTCGAGTTGATTAATCGTTTTTCCGTACAAAATGTATGGGAAAAGTTTTAGCCGATTTCTGTCATTTCTAGTACTGATACCTTAAATGATCCCATAGCGTCTTTTGATCCCTACATGGAATAGGATCGATTGACATAAAAAAAGGTTTTTTGGTATTTCAGCATTTATTTCGCTAGCCGTACATTTTTTCCAAAATCTTTAAATGCAGTTCAGAATATCTCAAAAAGTTATGGATGGTCCCCTAGGAACGTTTTCTTGTAACTATATCAGTTAATGTACATGCCCTTACTGTCCCGTCTCAAAAATCCATCCTGTATATATGACAAACTTAATCGGCAAAACCTTATTTTAAATAAAAATTTCGCGGATTTATTTTGATTTTTGTTTCCCGACGGGAGAACCGTGACCGTTATTGCGAGATCCCGGACCGTTATCGGGAACCAAAAATCAAAATAATTCGCCGCAATAATCCGAAAAGATAGTTTTGTCAAAAATGAAAAATATTCGCGTAAATCTAAGAAAGCATTAAGCAATGCCTTATTTATATAAACTTTGATCGAAATCGTTAAAGCCGTTTCCGAGATACACGAAATAAAATAAACATATAAGAATTGCTCATTTATTATTATAAGATTTATTTTTGACTTTCTAATTATACTTCCTGATAACCTTGCTGTGTTATTCACATACATGTCTCTGAAAGCATAATAAACAACTTGATTCAATCTTTATATTTTTTAATATTTTTTTTACATGACGCATAAGAGACGTAATTACAGAAATAATTGCGTTCAAACAAACTAACAAACAGTATTCAGCATTATATATTACTATAGACAGATTTTAGTACTAATGCTATTTTTTATATTAAGTATAATTACAATTTTCAACATAACTCCATAATACGCTATAGCATAACTCAATGTCAATAGCCGTTATAATCAGATTATATTTGGATATATTGGGTAAGAAAATATTTATTAAATGATTGTCGCATTAAATTTGATGATATTTTTAATTTCCCTTTTATTGTAAATAAATGTAATTGTAATAGTTTGTAAACTAGCTTACCCCGCTTCGCTCGGGTGCGTCTCAAGGTGCATTTTGAATAAATATAAATAGTTATTAGCCAGCATTAGCCATGTACATTTTATTTATTTATTTTCGTGAATGTTTCCAATGTTTTAATAGTTATTCTGTTATTCGAGGCGGAAACAAATCCAACAAATCAAAAATCATAAAAATCGGTCCAGCCTTTCTTGAGTTATAAATGGTGTAACTGACCCGACCTTCTTTAATATATATTTTGCCAAGGAGTGTATAATAAAATTGTAACTAAGCCGAATCTGTATATATTTTTTTTTGGAAAATCTTATTGAAATAGACATTATTATCGATACAGAGGCCGAATCTATAGTTTTTAGAATTTTTGTCTGTCTGTCTGTTACCGCATCACAGAAAAAATACTGAAGGGATTTTAATAAAATTTGGTATGGTGATAGCTGGTTATCCGGGTCAACATATAGAATACTTTTATCGCGGGAAAATATCTCATTTCTGAGAAAAAATACAAAAACTGCAATGTAAGAGTATTCTAATATGTAAAACCTAAGAATTTGGTTTTTGGTCATTTGAACGTGGGCGGAGCCACGGGCAATGCTAATATGTATATAAAGATGCAACTGATTATGTGTATTATGGCGATTTTTTACCAAATATTGGGAAATATTCTTTTATTCTCTTGATATTCTTATACCATGATATTGTTAGATATAAGCATTCTTAGAGAGTAAAGAACCTTTTGGAACCCTTTTGGAACTATCAAACTACTCAAGCGCCGATTCCATATAATAATAATAAACTCTTTATTGTACACCAAGAACAAAAGAAAATAAATAAATACAGAAAAGACATGTACAACAGGCGGCAATGAGAAAATTTACCATAGTAATGTATATTTTTTTACACTATCAGAAAGTAGAGATTTCAACAAACAAAAAACCCACAGACATTTTTTAAAAAGCAGATATTTTGACGCGAGAATTTTCGATTGAATATTAGGGTACTTTTTCGATATTAAGTCAAAATAAGGTGAAAAATAAATATTTTTATTAAAAAAAATTACAGTATGTTTGGGACATAAAAAGGTAATTTTTCACTAAATTTCGTGAAAAGTAAAATGTTTTTGTAAAAGATAAAAATAAAGAACCGAAAACTTGTCTATTTCAATTTTTCACATAAATTTTGAGGTTATGTGAAAAAGTGTCAATACAAAAGTTGTAGATCTTTGCACTACCTACAACTTTGTCATTTAACATTTTTCCATAGGACTTTTAGTTTTGCCGGAAATCGAGATTAACCATTTTTTACCCTTAAAAACTCACCCCCTCCCACTTCCCGACCTCAGATCGCCCGTAAATTATTTTTCCTTTAATTTTTGTTATATTCACTTCCTTCTTGCAAAACCAAAGAATTTTATCCTACTATTATTATTTTTTCACTTTTTACCATTTTCAAAGGCCCTGGTCTATAAATACTATATTTCTTTAAATATTGATTTTATCCAAATCGATTAAGTGCAAGAAGTTTTGCGCCCAATTACCCTCTTCTTGTGACCCTTGATTGGGTTTGATAATAATTTATTTTCATAGGTAGTTTTAAAACGGTTCATACTAGATAGCTTCTTATATCAAAAATGCCAAAAAACTCTCTTCTGACAAAAAATTTGAATACTGTTTTTTTTTACTACAACAAATTTTTGAAAAATGAAATCATTATCTCACATAAAATTAATTTTAACTCGAATTTTTCGTACGGCAAGTATAAATTGTGAACATGGCATTTTCGTACACATTAAATAAAATGTACGTCATGGTTGATAATATAATAATAATAATAATATAAGAAGAAAAACGTCACGAAATCAGCATGCCTGAAAAGAAATTCAAAGACATATCTCTTGAGTCACAAGTAGCTATGTTGGGTATCGAAATTTCCAACGAATCGAGGACAAAAATGCTACATACGTACAAATTGTAACTTATTTTTGTTTATCATGCGAGTGTTTTAGGTATAAAACTTTAAAGATAAAATAAAAAGTGACTTCAAAAAACACTAATAAGTAAAAAATAACTGATTGGAAAGTTTTTATTTACCTACAAGTTTTTATTTGCCTCAAAGTTTTTATACACCTAATCTGATATTTTCGAAGTCGGTGTGCTTTGATTTGTATCGGCTGGCACCGACTTTTGTTTCATCGCATTAGTAATTTGCTCCTTAAAAATCATTATAATATAAAAAGTAAAAAGGTCAACCGAAAAGTCTGCAATATCATATGTCTATCTCCTCAGGTACACGCGCAATAACTATTTTATAAGAAGCGGGTTCAAATCCGGTTCTCGCATCCCTGATATTTTCATGTGCGAATCACTTTCAACATTATTACCAATTCGTAAGGAAACCTGCATGTCTGAGAGAACCTAGCTAATTATAGAAAGATATGTGAAGTCCGCCAACTAACACTTGGCTAGCGTGGTGGACTACGGCCCCTCATTTTGAAGCGAAACCCATGCCCAGCAGTTGAACGTTAAAAAGTGTTAGAGTATCTAAATCATCTTAGAATAAATTCTTTCTCTGCTTACAGGTGAAATTTTATGCCAAAATATAAATGTTATTGTTACCAAAGATGATCTACATAAACTACCCCCTGATATATGTACTGGAAGCAAGCGAATTTCTCATATGGATTTATTAATAAAAAATATAATATACGAAGAATGGGACCCTGATGAGAACATTTGTTTGGAAAAGATATTAAATATTATGCACAATGTTAAGAATTCTACATTATGGGCGACATGGAGTATGTATATGATACTGTTTATTTATTTTATTACGGGAAAGCCACTGTAGTACCCTTTGTTGACTGCCTGACAGGCTCTGACAGACTGATTTGTTTTTCCTGTTTAAAAGGGACAAACATTTTTTACATCTAGGATAAAGTCTAAACATCGTTTATTGATTTGTAAATATGTGATACTTAATATGAATGATGTAATTTGCTACCTAAAAATCATTACAATGTAAAAATCTTCATTTTCATTGTCATAAAACAATTTTTACGGTTATTTTCACGTATTATTTAGATTTTTGATCCTTGACGATTCCTGGGATGTATTATTTCGTGAGTCAATCAAAGTCTAACGGCTAAATCTCTCCTATTACCAAGATTACTGTAAAGTATACAAAACTTCTGCGATACTGAAAAAATCAAGGGTAAAAATAGTTTTTCCCATGTCAAATATGCATCTAACCGAAGAAAGTGTTGATTATTTTCAGTTTGGGATGCAATGCAAAGCCCTACAGGCGTGTTCTTCGGTGCGAAATATCAGTTTGGCAACTACGATCAATGTATGAAAGCTCCGTGGCTAGAAACTCATCCTAAATATCGCACTCAGTACTGCCTCGTTGATGTTACACTAGCTAGAGCAGAGTTGAAAGAAATATCAGTCGATCCTGAAAGTTCCGTAGAAGTCTATATTAATGTTAGTGTTTTTAGTACAGTTACTAATATGATGTTGTTATTTTGAATGTGATTGTAAGTAAAACTACTATAATAACACATTGGTTAGAGCCTGGAATCCATACTAATATTATAAATGTGAAAGTGTGTTTGTTTGTTTGTTTCTTTATCCTTCTTTCACGTCGAATAGAAGTAACGGCTGGGCGTGATTTTTTGTGTGGTGATTGTCGGAGGGCTACTTTTAACCGCGGGAGATTATCTCATGCCCACGGGAAAACACGTTATAATACAACCCAAAAAAATATTTATGATCAGAATTAATTGAAACTAGGTGTTAATGCTCTTCAATATAATTAAATAAATACATGTTTTATCATTTTTCGAAATTCATCCCATAAGGGGGTAAAATAGGGCTTGAAAGTTTGTATGAAACCTACTGTTTAGTTTTTTATTAGTTTTAGCGCGAGCGAAGCCGCGGGTTCTGCTAGTTATATTACAATTTAGCGGTGTATAATATCATTCCCGTCGCAGTGACCGCATTGTTAAGTGGCTGCGATTTGGACAGTTAAATACTTACTACATATACTTTATCTAGCTAGCGACTTACCTTCGCTTAGCTTGCGTCCCTAGGGGTCTTTTTGTCTAATATTTTATTGTATTATATAATTTTTTAGGCAGGGTACGCCAATGAAGCAACTCACTTTTTCTGATTTCAATTAAAATTATTTAATTTTTGACAGAAAAACCCACTTTCAAGAAGCTTCATTACAAACATGGTCAAAGGAGTGCCCAAGGTTTTACATGTTACAAATGTAACGCAATCGAAACGTCGAAAACAAAAATATTAGATAAAACCGCAACAAACTCTAAAAAGATAGTTTCATTTCATAATTGCCTTGCCTCTACAAATGTTACATATATACGTTAATAATTTTACATAGACTCGTGAGTTTTGATAATTACCATTTATATTTTACAGTCCATTTCGAAACATGGTGTGACATTTAACACATTATCGTTGGGAGTGTGCTTGCCGTATGAATGTCGATCGAAATCGATTAGGAAATTCGTCAAAGTTCTCTTCGAGAACGGCCATCTTGGAAACGCCGTACCGGAAGTGGATATAGCCGTCGACCACTGCCAAGTTGCCGGTGCTTCCGCCGAATATTCCAGAGAGTTCTATATTGTAATGTAAGTTCTAGAAACTTTTATTATATGTAGTAGTGAACATTATGTACAAATATACTTAGTTATATATACAAAACAAATGTACAGTTTTTTAATTATGTTTTTACTTAATTACTTTATAAGTCATGTCCGGCTTTTTAGTTAGTTTTATTTAAAATAGTTTGTTGTTGTCCTGGTGTGTGAAATGGAATCTTGCAAGTTAAATTTGACCCGCTTACCAGTCTCCCATTAGGCTGAAATTCGACACACTGGTTTGGTTTCCTAGACAATACATGATTACTTAAATGCTGCCATTTTTAATCCAATACAGGGCTCGGATACCGGTATATTTTTCGAAACGGTTTCGTCTTAAATACCTAAAAAAACTATTTATATTGGTTTCGTTTGAACAGAACTCTATATAAAAACATTTTTGAGCAGGAACAAAATTTAAATTGTTTTCGGCTAATAAAACGTTTTTAACCGTTATTTTTCTTATTTTTCTGGGATATCCAGTACAAACTTACGAATAGTTTCATTCACTAGGTGAGCGTGGCTTAGTTTAGTTGTTGCACGTTGAGCGCGGTCGCGTCTTGCTGATTAAACCGGTTTTTGAAAACGTTCTCATTTCGTTTTCGTTCCGAACATAAAGATGTACATAATAGTTCAAAAAACTGTTAGGAACATTTAAAAAACGATATTTTAAGTAACGTTTCCGAGCCCTGATCCAATATGGTGGCTGCCGCAAAATGGCGATTAATTATTTCCACATTAACCCCTATGATATGGGTATCAAATGAAAGGGCAAATATAAATATAATAAGCGAAACATAAGCAAAGTTACGTCTTTGTAAATCCAATAGGGAGGACTTCCAAAGGTGCATAAAAAACATAATCCGCCATGGGTTATGTTTTTTATGCACCGCCCATGGGTATGGATATCAAATGGAAGGGTTTGCTAAGAAGAATACGAATAACTACAAAATAGAAAATAATAATCGTATAAAAACCTTTGTAAAAACAAGTTTTATTTAAATGCTCTAAAAAGAAGAAAATAAACATTAAATTAAATCAAACCCATCAATTAATTACATTAGACAATTGATAGATAAATAATAAAAAAAATGTAACAAAATAATATGTTATTTATTTAAATAAAAGTTTGTTATTAAAAATATTTTTTTACAATTATTTTATTTAAAATAGACTGATTAAAAATAATGAAGAGAGACTAATTGCTTATATGCTGATGGCATGCAGTTTGTCACCCCTGCCGCATATACGCATATAAAAAAACGATTATTATACAATATACTTGCATGCCAGCGATGTATACATAATACATATTATGCCTGAAGCCAGCATGTACACTGTGCAGCTCTCTATATTTTTAATAGTACATTAAATAAAAAAGACATAACAAGCTTTCATCTTTCAAATTTTTATTTTTTTCTTAATTTTTTCAGAACTATTTTCTCAACAATCATTTTTTTAATTATATTAGGCAATATAATTGGTTATGAAGAGTCTAAAAATGCCAATTCTTTAGGTAAGTTTCTTTATTTACGAAAACCTATTATATGATATAATATGCTAGTAATGTGCTATAGGCAGCACGAGTTATCTATAATGATTACTTTGATTTTCTTGATGATTGATACTAATATCCTACGAAAAAAAAAGTTATACTGTCAAGCGAATAAACTATTGCTAAACAAAACTACAAATCAATGAAAAGCACAAACTACAACTAAAAACTTTTTAACAAAAAAATAAAGACCGACTTCAAACAAAAGCACTAAAAAGTAAAAAATAACTGATTGGTAGTTTTCATTTACTATACATACCTAATCAAATATTTCGAAATCGGTGCCAGCCCTTACAAAGCAAAGCACACCGACTTTGCTACTACTCTCTGTACTTTGCTACTACTGTGTGCTGTGAATTATTATAACGCGTTAGGCTTGTCAAATCAAACAAAATAAGCCCAAACTCAAAGTATCCACCTTCTGGCCTTACCATCAGATCAGGTCAACAATACCGAACTACTGTACTATCAACGGAAATAGAAACACTTGCAAAGTTTCAAGTCAATATGACAATTAGAAGTAGGGTAAATTCATCATTAGCTATTTTTCCACCCTTATGGGTGGTATTTTTTTTTGAAATTTAAATGGGACCAATCTGGAAGTATACACTTTCAAACAAAACAAAAATTATCCAAATCAGTTAATAAATGTTGGAGTTCTGAGGTAACAAACATAAAAAAAATACAGCCGAATTGAGAACCTCCTCCTTTTTGAGGAAGTCGGTTGAAAATTAACTAAACCTGAGATATATACTGTATTAGTGACGCTTCAAAATAAGAGATGGTCGCTAACGACAGACTGCAGGCAAGCTAGATCAGCATTGCCCGCAGTCAACCCACGTCTCACTAAACGCCTACTAAACTTAAATAGAACCAATCTCAAAATAATGATAGGGACAATAACGGGCCACTGTCCCTTAAACAAACACTTATTTAACATTGGCGAAACGGACAGCCCTCTCTGCAGAGGGTGTTTTAGCGCTGTAGAATCAGTCGCTCACGTAGTCCTGGAATGCGTAGCGGTAACTTCCCAACGAAATGAAATCCTCGAACCGGTGAGGTCGCTCCGCGAAGCCTGTGAAGCTCCCAGGAAGCTTTTGCGCTTTTGGACGGAGTTAGGCTGGCTGAACTAGCCAGGATTCGCAACGTACAACGGACCAAATGCGAGTCTAAGTGCGGATAACGAGTCCAATATACAATACAATACAATACTGTATTAGTAAAATTCGTACTTAATATTTAAAAAAAAATGTTCTATGACTGCTGCAAATTTTTCATACATTTAATTATTATAAAGTTTTTATCAAAACTTCATGTTTTTATTAAAATAAACCCATTATATCATCGATGTAAGTCCCTACATCGCATTTAGGTATAATTTTTCTACAAATTAGGTCTAACACACTATTTTTATTATAGTAGATTAAAAATAATATTAGGTCCTACAGCTAGATGGATCGCCGCCGTAGGCTTAGATGAATGATGTCTGGTTTTTCATGCCTTTATTTTAGTAAGACGAAGGTAGTAATAAAATATTACATTCTTAAGATAAATTACTGATACTATATCGAACTAAATTACTATTAAATATCCGATCAATATTGCAAAGTAATTTACGGTTTCATTAATAAAAGTTAAACGAGATTTTCCTACGAATTATTCGCTATAGTTTTAAAAAACTAAAAAATACGCTTTTGATCAACAATAATGTTATTAAAAAGAACGAAAGGTACTGTCTAATTGGGTATTTCACGTTAGAACAAACGCAATTTTGTTGATGTTGAACATGTCCAATTTGCAATAAATATTTTTAATTCCAGTTAATAAACTTCTAAAAGCAGCTAGTATGGAAAGGAATCTATTACATTTGAATAAATCTAGTGAAGACGACATAAGAGTGATGCACGGAATGAGATCTATTTCTTCCGGGATAGTGGTGGGCTTGCACGTGTGGTTTGTTAGTGTTTACATAGTGCCTGGTAATAGCATGCAAATTGATATGGTAAGTTTTGCCTGAGAACAAATATCTAATAAAACCTTAATTGGAATGTATGTATGTACATATGAAGTAGAAGTTACATTACAAACTATTCGTGGTAGAAAGTTTGTGCCTGTTTTAAAGGAAATTGTAATTGCAGTGCATTTAAATTTTACCATACATTTATTAAATTATTTATGTAGGTGACATTTTGTTACGCGCTTTATGAAATTTAAGACTGGTACCTTTCAGGGTTTTTCCATATGGTGATAGTCTGTTAGATCCAAAAATTGATTTTCTCATTGCTAAAGGGTTATGGCTTTTTAAAAACGTAGAAATCTAAAGACACTAGGTCTGATGATCATGGGAGGAAGAAAGTTCTAATCGAGCTCGATCAACTTTTGCTGAGTTGTCAAAAATACAGGTTGTACTTAAAGCTTAGCTGTCTGGCTATCCTGAAATTGGTCGGCGTGAGTGAAAAACGAGTAGGAGGGTTCAATTTTTTATTTCGTTGAGAAAAGTACCATGGAACTCATAGAAGCGCCATAATATGAATCGTTCAGATTTTCCTCTCTCCACGACCGTGAAAAAAGTTCCTTGCGAATACTAAAAAGAGTACTTTAATATAATTTTTTTTTTAACTTTTAGCAAAATTTATCCTTTACATATTTTTCAGGATATAGAAAAATACAAATTGTCAAGGTTCTACCACGTAGAACTTGTAGTGGACACATTCCTTATGATGTCTGGACTATTGCTAATTAAAGGTGTAATGGCGAGTGGAAACATCAACCCGTTTGTATGGCTCATTAAACGATATTTAAGGTAAGATATAAATTTTGATGAACCAACACTTATTTTATATGCAAAGTATAAACCAACCTAAGAACTAACCTAACCTAACAATATTTAAATTTCTGTCATTTTTTCTGTTTTTTTCGATACAAAGCGTAGTTTATTTTTATTTTAGTGAAAAGATTTTTTATGAAAACATATAATATATAGTTCTTATATTCATTATACATGTAGAACAATTGGCATTTCTATATAAAAATGGTCTAGTAACTTGTTTGTACATCCAGGTTTCAAAATCCGGGTTGGGTCATGTTTCATTGATGAGTTTTTTATCAAGTTCAAGAAATTCTTAGTACCGTTTGGTCCTAAAACTGATTTCATTAACTTGCGCCTTTTAATTAAGCTCGTATAACATATATTAGAGTAAGTATTAAAACTAAAGATTTTGTTACAGACTTCTTTGGATAACGTCAGTATTCCTTTTATTCACCGCCAAAATACTCATTTATGCCGGCTCTGGGCCTATGTGGCCGAAGTTGTCTTCAATAGAACTTACCACGTGCAATAAAAATTGGTGGCTGAATTTGTTAATGCTCGGAAATTATATAGATACAGCTAATACAGTACGTACAAGCCTCTTTTGTATTCTAAATAAGATGGATTTACTCATTTGAGAATAAGTTAGAAAAATATACTCTGACCCTTATAATGATGATGATGTTCTCCTATGGCGACCAATCTCATCGAGACTAGCCAACTGCGCAGGAGATATTATAGTGCTCTAGTGTACGTGTAGACACAAGTGCACTCTCTATTCCTGTCACTCTTATACTCCGGTGGGACGACTTCTCGACACAACCAGTGAGAGTTAAGGCACAGGACCGACGGCTTTACGTGCTCTCCGAGGCACGGGGGTGATACACCGCCAGCTTCCCAACTCCGGACTGTTACTGAGACTTACTATACAGAAAGACTCAATAACTAAACTTGGCCCGACCCGGGACTCGAACCCAGGACCTCCGGGTGTGCAGCCGTACATGCTAGCCACTACACCACCGAGGCAGTTGATACCCTTATAAAAATCTTCTACTAAACTAGATCTGTACAAGGTTCCAGAGAAAGTTCAATGAAAATCGGTTCATCAGATCAATGATTACAAACAAACACACATTTTTTGTGTTACTTAGAATATACGAGGGGAATGAGGCTATAGATCCATGGCCTGACCCCCATCGTATAGAAGGGAGGCCGGCGCTCAACAGTGAGACGTTAATAAAGGCTAAATACATACATACACACATACTTATAATATAGATATAATGCAAATAACTACATAATACCTAAGCTTACCATCTCATACATCGAATAGCTATTTCGAAATCACAAATATTACTACAGTTTCTTTCAGCACAGAGTTTTCTTTAATGCGATGTAAATCGAGCTATAGTCCACCACGCTGACCAAGTGCGGGTTAGCGAATTTTGTATGTTTTCCTTTACACTAAAGCAAGTGGTATACGTCAATTTATTAAATACTAGCGACTCGCCCTTGCTTCGCTCGGGTTCGTCCCTACTTACAATTTAACGTTTAGTATAGATTTCTCAGAGATGAGATATTTTCCCGCAGTAAAAATTATCCTAAATGTTCACCCGGATAACCAGCTATCATCATACCAAATTTCTTCAAAATCTCCCCAGTCGTTTTTCCGTGGTGCGGTCACAGGCAGACAGATAGACAAACAGACAGACAGAAAGACAATTAGACAGACAGACAAATATTCTAAAAACTATAGATTCGATAATCTTCTCTTATCGATAATAATGTCTATTTCAATAAAGTTTTCTAAAAAATATTTAACGTACAGATTCGGCTTAGTCAGAATTTTATTATTTGTATTGATAAACTTTCATATATTAAAAACACTTTTCCAGTGTTACCCAATATTATGGACAGTGCCCTGCGATTTCCATTTGTCTGCCGTCGGAATAATGATATATTGGATTTTCACCAAAAACAAACGTATCGGAATGCTGGTTTTCAGTACATTATCTTTCTTAGCTTTGATTATGCCTGGCGTGATCACGTATAAAAGAAAACTACCAGCAGCACCCAACTTTGATGTAACGTAAGTAAAATATTTTTGTTAGTAATTTTTAGTTTTATCTTAAATTCTATTTAATATTGAGTGTTCACTAGATTTCAACTGTGGCTTTGTTTGCATATGAGTCTCTTTTTAATTGTAAGCACTGTCACTAAGCACAATCTTTTGATTTCTGAATAAAATTTATGTTTAATCGCTCTACGACCGCGGCCACGCCAGCGTGTCAGTTAGCAATAGATTTCTCCGAAATTTAATTAATTTCTTAGAAATATACCTGGAGGTGAATCTAATTTCACCATGTAAATACAACGCGAAACTACCTTCGCATTGGTGCTGTATATCTATCATATATGGAGCACGAGCCTCTGTTTTTTTGAAGATTTCATGACACTAAATATATTACGAAACAATTGATACGTATGTTGAAATGAAATTAGATTTGTTTAAATAAATTAAATTTCATCGCGGTAATACTAATTATGTAACGTAAGTTCATTTAAATCTTTAACAATGAGAATCATATTGCATATAAAAAGGAAAAAAACCACGGTTACTCGCGTCATGCGCACAAAAAAAATAGATATTCAGATTGGAATTCTAATTGTATCGTAAAATATAATTGCTCGTATTTTAATACTGCACCCCCGTTATAATATTACCATCCCTACTAATATTATAAAGAAAGTAACTCTGTCTGTTACCGTTTCATTCTTAAACTGCTAAACAGACTTCGATAAAATTTGGCAAAAACATAAATTGCATCCTGAGGACGAACATAGGCTTGATCCGCGCCCTCGCCACGCGACCAAAGCCGCGGGAAAAATTAGGTATTGCATTAACATTTTAATTTTTAGTGATATAAGAGATTACCGAAATATTTTGTTCAAAAATCCCACGTATATATGGAGTCATCTTCGAGCCGGACCGTACTTTGTTGGTCTTATTGCTGGATATATCTTAACTATTTACAAACCCATCAATCACAGGAAAATAATATCAAAGGTAAGAAGTTTTTACTAGCTTTCCTCCATAGCCTACAAAACACTCTTTTACACTGTCTCGTCAGTCTTATGGCTGACTTGAGATGGCACATTCGGAGATCTTGGGTTCAAGTCCTGGTTTAAAACGTACGAGTATAATTATAACTAAGGGATTCCACTAAAAAAGGCTCTGAAGGTGAACTAACATTTTTTTATTGTGCAAATAACCATGTAAGATCAATATGGCAGGTGTTCTGCAATAGCTTGAGATAGTCACTGGTGGATGTTGAATATGGCTAAAGGTCACAATTGTGTTCAAGTACGTCAAAAAGATTAATAAAGTTTCCTTCCAAATAATTTTTAACCGACTTCCAAGAAGGAGGAGGTTCTCAATTCGTCGGAATCTCGATAACGCCTGAACCGATGTGGATTCTTTTTTGCTTCAAAGGTGGTCCCATATAAATTTTATCGGAATCGGTGGAGCGGTTTTTAAAAAAATCAATAATAAAGTATTTTGTTAAATAAATTGTTTAATCGAATATGTTATTAAAAAACTTTCTTCTTGCAAATTGCCTGCTTATTACATCTACACTAAAAATGGAAAAATAAAAACTTAAAAAACCCGACTTCCAGGCACTAAATTGTAAAAAATAACTAAACGGGGGTTTTATTAGAATAGATACCTTATCAAATATTTTCGAAGTCGGTGCCAGCCGACAATATTTTAAGATATCAATATCTAATAGGTAAATATGTATTTTACGTTTCGAAATATACTAGATTTCCTTTGCATCGACTGGCACCGACTTCGAAAATATCTGATTAGGTATTCTAGAGATGCCACGAATATTCGGCAACTATTCGGTATTTGGTTATTCGGCCATTTTTTTCGCTATTTGGAATTCGGCCGAATATTGCAAACTATTCAGCTGAACACCGAATAGCAAAACATAAAAAAAGAACTCAAAATATTACTCATAAAGATATTTATTTAACCAACAAACTAACATATCAATATTTAAAATCCACTAGTGGTAAGTTATACTGAATGAAAACAATTTTTTCATCATTTGTTTATAGCAAACGATTCCGTTTTTCCTCATAAATTAATCCTGCTTCCGAGTTGTGACTAGGGGTGTGCGAATATCGTTAGAATCGAATCGAATCTAATATTAATATTCGAATCGAAATTTGAATCAAACATTTCGAATTTTCGAATAATTTGACATTCGATGAATTATTCGAAAATAATCGAATAATTCGAAATTTTCGAATAATTCGCGAATAATTCGAAAAATTCACGAGTTATCGAATTATCACTGTTCTATTGTTTCCAGTTATTAATTACTGGTTTGATGATGAATGTCAGAGGGTCACTAATGAGAAAAATGATGCGTACAGTTTAATGCAACAGAAGTACACTCGCAGGCGTAGAGAAGAGTATAAGGAGCGAAGAAGACGGGAAAAACACCTACATAAGAAAAAGAAAAGATTGCGCGAGGAACAACAACTACGTGAGATTGCATCTAGTTACACACAAAAGGAAACTAGAAACTTCTACAACCAAGTAAATAGGGGACGGAAAGAATTCAAACCCAGAACCACGGCTTGTAGAAGTAAGAATGGACAGCTACTTAATGATAAAGATGAGATCGTTCAGAGATGGGCTGAATACTTTCGTGAACTCCTTAACAGTTCAGTGCAGACCCGTCCACTTTCTGTACCAGTACCTGAAGGTCTATTAAATAATCAACAAACTGATGAATCTTTGTACCCCACTATAGAAGATACTATACGAGCAATTCAATCCATTAAAAATAACAAATCTCCGGGAATGGACGATATCCAAGGGGAGCTTATAAAGTATGCCGGAACTGGTTTCGAGAAGGAGTTTCACCACCTGGTGCTCCAAATTTGGAACTATGAAAAAATGCCTGATGATTGGAATACATCTGTTATCTGCCCCCTACATAAGAAAGGCGACATATTGGAGTGCAATAATTACCGAGGCATATCTCTCTTGAACACCGGTTATAAAGTTTTTGCCAATGTGCTTTTTAATAAACTAAAGCCATATGTAGAATCCAGCTTGGGGGAGTATCAGTGTGGGTTCCGTCCAAACAGGTCCACAGTAGACCAAATCTTCTCGCTTAGGCAGATCCTTGAAAAAACGTTTGAGTACAACGTGAACACTCACCATCTTTTCGTAGATTTTAAGGCTGCCTATGACAATGTGCACAGAGGTTTCCTGTACCAGGCTATGATGGAGATTGGCATCCCAACAAAACTCGTGCGCCTGACGGAGATGACTCTTAGAAACTCTCAGAGCGTTGTTAGAGTTCAAACAAGCGTATCGGAACCCTTCAGAACCAATGACGGCTTAAGACAAGGGGATGCGCTCTCGTGCCTACTGTTCAACATCGTTCTCGACAAGTGTATTCGCGACTCAAAGATCGAGACCAAAGGCACTATCTACCACAAATCCGTTCAAATTCTAGGGTATGCGGATGACCTCGACGTAATAGGTAGATCTCTACCTGCAATGGAGAGTGCATACCTTGCGCTTGAAAAATCAGCTGCGGAGGCCGGTCTCCAAGTTAACATGGCTAAGACTAAGTACCTGAAAGCGTCAAAAGACCAGCAAACTCTACCACAAGGAGTTAATATTGGCAACAACACCTTTGCTAGCGTCAATGATTTCGTATACCTGGGATCCTTAGTAACCGATAACAACGATGTGTCTTCAGAAATAAGTAGGAGAATAATGGCGGCTAACAAGTGCTACTTCGGACTACTAAGATACTTTCGTTCGAAACTTCTTTCAAGAAGCATAAAACTTCTTTTGTACAAAACCTTACTAAGACCCATACTCACCTACAGTTCCGAATGTTGGGTGCTGAGCAAAAAAGACGAAAATTCCTTGTTGGTATTTGAGCGGAAAATACTAAGACGCATTTTCGGAGCTGTGATGGAAAATGAGAGATGGCGAACGCGTTATAACCACGAGCTATACCAAATGTACGATGAGCCAAACGTAATTAAGACCATAAAGATCGGGCGCCTGCGTTGGGCAGGGCACGTGTTGCGAATGGACGAGGCCAGAGTACCCAAGCGCCTTTTAGAAGGCCGACCGGAGGGCCGCAGAAGTAGAGGCAGACCCAAGCTCAGATGGTTGGACGGCGTCGAACAAGATATCAAGATCTTGGGAGTAACAAGTTGGAGAAGGAAAGCCTATAACAGATCGGACTGGAGAGCTTTGCTGGACCAGGCTAAGGCCCACCCGGGGCTGTAATGCCTCAGATGATGATGATGAGATGATATTGTTTCCAGTTTGAATTCCATTACATCATGTATCAAAATTCTACTTACGAATCGAATATACTTTTTGATTAAAAATCAATTACCCGAAGAAAACAATTGCTCAATTTCAATCTATGTTCATCTCTGTCAGTAACATAAAAAATCTAGATACTAATATTGCCAAGAGATCTTTTCAATTCATTTTGGTTTTTCTAATTATTAATTTCCGTATGAGAAACATCTATAAGAGAAAGGTTACACATGCAATGTTTTAAAATGCACAAAATTAAATTCTCCAAGTTTTTTTGTACATTCTTATAGTCTGGCTTATGAAAGTCGAGCCTGAGGTTTAATTGTAATTTTTTACATAGCAACATTCTGTAAATGTCATAATAAAGTTTTAATTATGATAGTGCAAGTGCATAGAAATTTATTTCATAGTTTTTTTGGTTAATTTTTGTAATATAGAACTTGATTGACTCATCTTTCATCTATACATATAACAAAATGGTAACTAAGTCGAATCTGTACATTAAATATTTTTTGGAAAATCTAATAGAAATAGACATTATTATCGATACAGAGTACGAATCTATAGTTTTGATCATTTTTGTCTGTCTATCTGTTACCGCATCACGAAAAAACCACTGGACAGATTTTGATGAAATTTGGTATGATGATAGCTGGTTATCCGGGTCAACATATAGGATACTTTTTATCGCGGGGAAATATCTCATTTCTCATTGGTTTTTGGTCATCTGAACGCAGGCCGAGCCGCGGGTAATGCTAGTGCTTTAAATAAAATTTATATTAATTGTTCATTTCATATTTGAATATCGAACATAACAAACTCTGAATTCAAAATACTCAATTTGCCAATAATATAATAATTCGCGAATAATTCGGAAAAAATCGTATTAATCGCAATTTTTCGAATTATATGATTTTTTTCGAATTAATCGGGAACTTTCGAAAAATTCGAATTTTCGAATTATTCCATTCGAGTTTCGAATTATATTCGATTAGTTCGCGGAAAGTACTAAGTGGTGTAGTTAGTAGTTATTTTTTACATTTTATTGCCTGGAAGTCGGTTTTTGAATCAAGTTTTTATATCAGTAGTAGTAGTAGTAGTATTTTCTAGTAGCAGAGGAATATGGTATGGCTAATTAAACTTCTGGAGAGTTCTGTGTCTAAGAAATCTCGCTTTTGTTTAGAAAAATATAACTCCATTTCATTTGTAAGACAATTTTATCCTAATAATTAAAACTAAATTGTTTATAGGGTTTAAATTATTGACAAACAATAAAAAAACACATTTAGTATACTAATGGCTTTTGATATTTTAATGTGCAATTTATTAAAAGTTTTATCATTATATTTTTAGTTCTGGTCGACACTTGGCTTTGTAATAGCATTTTCAATAGCTATCAAAGTTATGACTATGGGAGGCTCTTTCTTAGATAAAAATAAACCCTATAATGTATGGGAATCAGCGATTTTTGCCTCATTAAACAGAACTATATGGGCTCTTGCTATGGTAGCCATTATAATGTTCTGCGAATATGGAACAGTGCGTAAGTTTTGTTATAGTTTACAACAAGCATTTTTAATTATTATTATTAGGAATATCCTTGACACTTCTTCATGCCTCAACCCTCTATTCTCCAGTTAAATCGCCATTAAAATCTATTAAGTAATTCTCCCTTTAAGTCTTTATCACTTTGGCATTTTTATTGTATAAGAAACAGTCTAACACAGTCTGTTAAGATACATTCTTATGGCCGGTTTACACGTGTTAAGTAGTTTAGTAGTTAACTAAATTTTAACTTAATTTTAAGTGACTTATATTTTAGTAGCTGTTCAAACGTGTTTAGTAGTTAAGTAGTTAAGCTCTTTAGTTATCTTCTCCATTCTACGTGACATTGGCGAAGTAATCTGTGCTCAATAAAAGAATTGAATTGAAGCTCTTTATTTCATTCAAGATAGAAAATCAACAACGTAGTGAAATCATAAATTCTGTGCTTAATTTTGTTTTAAGCGAGATAATTCATGCGTTTTACGTTCCATACGCATTCTTTTTTTAAATATGCTTCTAACAAAACATAACGAGAAAAAATTAAACTTAGTGCGCCACTACTTATGCGTTTAACTAAACTACTTATGCGTTTATAACTAAATTGTACTGTCCAAGTGTCCAAACGTGTCAAGTGACAAGCCCCGCCCACCAACTAAACCGAAAAAATAGAAAACATTCTAATTTAGTAGTTAACTTAATTTTAACTTGCAACTTGCTACTAAATTCTCTGTTTACACGCAATTAATCACTTAAAATTAAGTTGAAATTTAGTTAACTACTAAACTACTTAAAACGTGTAAACCGGCCATTAGAGATTGACGGATACGAATAGAGTTCGAACGAAAATGTTCATAGTTATTTTGGCTTTGTTTGTTTTTTTTTTTGTAATAAGCAACAGATTTATTAAAATTAAAAAAACATATTTATTTTAGTTTTACTAAAACCATAAAGAATAAGAACAACCACCCTAATTAGATTCACCTCTATATTTCGAATTCACTCAAAAACATCACACACGATATGAAATCCCTTGTCAAAGAACACTTTTGCACAACTTTTTTTTGATATGGAGTATTAATCGCATTTTGACATTAGATTGTTTAATTATCTTTCAGCCATCGTCCACACTTTGCTAGTGTGGAAACCCTTCATACCCCTCAGCAAATTATCTTACGGGGTCTACCTGTGTCATATAGTAGTCTTCTCATTCGTAGTTGCTGTTATTAGAACTTCTTATTCATACGATTTGTATACCGTGGTAAGTAATTTTATTTCATTAACTAGCGAGTTACCCTGGCTTCACTTAGGTTTGTCCATAAGCTTAACAACCATATGCCTACCCTATGTGTTACTTCGTCTTCTTCGTCATAGTAAGTCTGTATCACACACACATAACACGCGTCACGCGCGCGCGGACGCACACACAAACACACACACGCACGCACACACACACACTCACGCACGCACGCACACACGCACGCACGCACACACGCACGCACGCACGCACGTGCTCATACGCACACAGAAACACACACCGTTTTTTTTCAGTTTTTGTTATTTATTAAAATAATTGTGCCATATTTTTTTTAAATGGTACTTGTAGTTTATACTATTATCATTGTGTTGGGATAAACCTGTCAGCTGTTAACGAGCGCAGGGGCTAGGGAAATCTTTATCATCTGTGTATGTATAAAACTATGTCAATAAAGAATTTAATATTATTATTATGTATTTATCAAAATCAGTTCAGCCATTTGAACGTGAAGGAATAACACATATATTAATACATATATAAATTTTCCCCTTTTCATTTCTGTGTCTGGCTGTGTCAGTTCTTTGAGAAACACACAGGGCACTGAGCATAAAATGTTCCAAATATAAAACAGTTAGACCATGACAAATATTACACGTGTACCTAATATACCTAAATATATGAAGCCTCTTTAATAGTGGCTATCATGTACAGCTGTACATCGAGAGGTCATCATTCTGGGTTCGAGTCTCAGTTCAGGAGAAAACAGTAGGTTCTTCATAAAATACTTAGCAGTACGTAGATGGAAAGTTGGGATACACCCTCGCACCTTGAAATCTCAAGGTAATTGCCCGCCACGCCTAAAATCATTTAGGACCCTCAAACATATGTCTTAAGTAAGTCTCGAACCCACGACATGCAATGTAAAAGACTAACAAGATGTATATAAAAAGTTTTAATTTCAGATTGTCTATACGTTCGGAGTGATCGTAACATCTTATTGTCTTAGCGTTGTACTACATTTATTCTTCGAAGCACCGATGACCATCATAATTAATATGCTTACGAATAAAAGGTAATGTATCTGTATCTTCTGCTATCTTATTCTATTATAAAATCTATTATAAAAATTTGTGGAAAAGATATAAAAATTGCGTTTTCTCAGGTTAAACTCTTATATAGATTACTTAAAAAGCAAAAATATCTAAATAAGTACAAAATTTGATCCAAATCGTTGGAGCGTTTCTGAGATACCTAAAAAAATATATATATATACAAGAATTGCGCATTTAATATTATAAGATAAAATAAAATATACCAAATTTCGGCTTCATAGGACAAGTATTTTCAAGATTTTTTGTTTAGTCAGTGAGTAAGTCAGTGGCATGAACGAATTAGCCACGTCAGTGGCTTCTTGCTTTTATATATAGATTAGTATGTATAGTTCTTTTGCCACCAATAATGTATTACAATATATTTAAAAGGTCATTGAAATTATTAAAAAAATATCATATTGATTGTCATACTGGTTTTTTTTAAAAACACCTGTTTCATTTAAATCTAAAAATAATATAGTAACTATAGTATTTATTTATTTGTAAATTGTATAAAAAATACTTATAAAAAATTATATTTTCATAGGTGCAGCAGTATAAAAGGAAAGGAAACTAACTTTAAAACTGGAAATGGGCTTATACGTGAAAAAAATAAGAAGATTGCTTAATATATTTTTACTATAGGTACTCTGAGTTCGAAAGTGAAATATTTGCTTTAACGAGTTGATTTGTCTATCCATATTTATGTTTTAAATCCCTGTTTAATATGTATAATATAGTAAATACTTTTTGGATTTTGAAGGTTTTATTATTTATAAATAACTCAAAACCAAAGTGCCTTCTACGTGATAACCTCGAGCTGATATAGTTATTTAAACTTGCTATTACGATCTTTCTTTATGGGATGCGGGACAGGAATTAGCACAAGTTGATAGACTTTGAATTCTACGTTTTTGGGGATAGGAACAACTACTTCCTTACAATGCTTGATGGGTTCAGGGTTTTCCTCTTCAATGTGTTAGTGGACAGGGTAAGAGTGGGATTGTAGATCATGACCCACATAGCTTTGCTCGCTTAATAATGCAAATAATAATAAATTAATGCTCGCTCGGTTGGAACAATAACAATAATTTAAATGACATCAAATGGAGGATTTTTATGCTGTTTATAATATACATTTGTATTTATATATTTATGCTTATATATTATATATGGAAATATATTTTGTATATATATTTATATGTTTATATATTGTATTTATTTTGCTTTACATAATATGCTTATTCCTAAAAAAAATCTTATCGTTTCCTTGCACTTGGTCTTTCTGTTATAACCACCACCTTTCCATCTTTATCCACGTCATTTTCTAAGAAATTTTTTTATAACGTGTTTTGTTCAATAATAATAATTATAAATACCAAGGAAAGTTGAGACAATATACATATAATAACAATAATTTTATTGAAATACTTTTACAAAGTTATTATAATATTTACGAAGTAGAATAAATGACCAAGGACACAATACAATTTGGAACCTACCTGAACTAGGTAACAACCTGTGTTTCAGGTTATAGTTTTAACATGCATTTCTTACTGTAACAAAGCTTTAGAACAGAGCAAATTTTGAAACTTTATGTAAAATGACAATTAAGAAAACTTATGTAACTAACTAGACTAACATCTATTTATCTATATGTATTAAAATTTATAATTAACGTTATTTTAATATTTCTAGCATTTTTTCTGTGTCTGTGTAGTTCAAATATTGAAGAAATTTCGATATTATTATCTTACATTTTTTATAACTTTTGCCATATAAATCCAAAACTCTATTGAGTTTGTTGTACAAAAAAGCTCCTAAAAATATATAAAACTATTTGGTTCGTGACTTAGTACAGACCAAATCTTTTCTTCTCTTGTCTGAAGGAAGGTAATAATAAAGTATATATGATGTTGTTAATATCATATTTAACGCAATGGAATTCTAATATACATCAAAACTAATAAATTAATGTTTTTTTTTTTTGAAATCTATCAATAAATGACTGAGAAGTTAATTTAAATTTATAATAAATTTTATTTGTAACATAATTTTTAGTTTATATACGTCTTTATCCAGTAAGCATATTTAACGACATCAGTAAATATGACATACTCGTTAGGATCACAAACGTTGTAATCATTCTCTTTACTGAATGCTAACGAAATAATTCGTCTAATGAACCACACTCCAGATGTCTTGTTTTCTTCATTATCATTACTTGGTATGAAAACAACATAGCCACCGCCACTATCGCCTTTGCACACTGATGTTCCTGCAAAGTTTTAGTAATCTTAGTTATTTATACTACTATAATAATAAAAAAATAATTTAAGAAATTAAAAAATTCGAATGCGTAAAAACCGAACTAAAAAGATAAGAACAACTTGACAAAGGATCATAATAAGTCGGAGACTAACACAGGTTTTTTTTTAAATTATTTTTTATTTACAGCCTTTTAGGTTTGGTCAGTTAGACATTTTTAGTTTTATTTAACAATTTGTTATCCTTTTTAAACATATAAGTTGTATATCTTTTTATTTGCCAGTTTTGTAGTTGCCAGTCTTAAACCCCTTATTTTGATATCAATTGATATTATTTTTAGATACAAATTGGCGCTTTAGATCCGCCATTTTGAATTTTTATTTTATCTATATGTCCTATGGCAGTCGCGTTATCAAGACGTATAAATCATCAAAATCGGTTAAGCCGTTTAGTAAATGACGAGGGAATATATGTAGTATCGGGCATATATACACACAGGTCAAAGATCTAGCCCAGTCGGGTAAAAAGGTATTTTTTTACAAAAAAGGTAAACTTGTTTGTATGTAGGGGAAATCTCTAGAACTACTAAACCGATTCCTAAAAATCTTTCACTAATGTACTATTATCGTGGTCACCCTACAACATGTATCGGTTACGTCAGTTTACACTAGCGTACGAGCTGATTTATTGACGATGTTTTTAATAATATTGTAAATGGACTTTTAATAAATATGCGAAATATAATACTATAAAAAAATTATTATTTCACATTATCATACTCGTAACAAAACTGTATGTTAACATTTATATGATATCAATAATAGCCTGGCCGTTTTTTAAAAAAAAATGTAAAAAAATGCGTTTTTTCACCAAAGACCGACGTACAAAAACTTAAAAAGCAAAACCTTATCTAAGTACAAAAGATAAATCAGGATAAATATTGCCCTCAGAGCCAAATGTAATAGATATCATACTGTTAAGTACGTTACTTATCACATCACCTGTTACTTTATTTGAGTGTCCTTGCAAAATGATCTGATAAAGATATTTTTTTTAACTTTTCATTCTCTAAAACTAATAGTGCTAGAAATGTGATTCCAAAGCTAAACTGTAGACAATATTTTGCCAAATATAACTTATATCCATCTTAATTATTTTGTTAATTAAAAACATTTTTTTTTTTTGGCTCTGGGGGCAAATTCTCAATACTTATCCTGCTATACCCTTTGATCCACTTCGTTAGAGCATTTTCCGAAATGCACTTTTCAGCTCTGCTCTCAGCTCTATTGCTCATTTAATATTATAAAATAAGATGAAATATAAATGTAAAATTAAAAAACCACACCTAATAACGATCCTTTTACGAGCAAAATATACTGAATAAAACATTATGAGTGACCTTTGTCAACATCGAAGGCTTTTTCCTTAGACTAGTTGACTTTCTGCAAGTTGTGAAATATAGCAACACAACTCTTGTTTTATGTAAGTATTTCTGTTAACTGCAACTGAATTTTGGATTTTCCCGTTAGATTTCGCAGGGAAAGGATGAGCCTGGTGGGGCCAATACCTTGCTTAATGGAGAGCGAAAGCGTCATGGAGGTACGTTTTATCTCCGATCAGTATTTTCGTACACAGTTGACAGAACAGTTCTATGAAAGTTTATACAACTCGGGTGCTTCCCTAGGTACGCGAATGTTTCAATTTCATGGAATTTTTCAATTTTATTAAATAAAAGTAGCCTAAGTTACCCCTTATAACATTAGCTACCTGCCAAAGTCCCGTCAAAATCAGTCCAGTCGTTTCGGGAGATTAGCCAGAACAAACAAACAGACAAAAATAATAAAGATTGTTTTTTTTCTTATAAGTACCGTATATACTTTCATATGGATTTAATAAAACAATTTTATTTATTGGTATTGATATATACAAAAATGTAAGGACGTTCGCAAAATCTATGTGTAATTATTTTAAAATTAAACACATTGTAGGTACTTCTATTATTTTAAGAAGCCGCTTATATGACTGATTATTCGGATATGACTGATATCGACTCGGATCAATACAAATATTTTTGTTTTTATAGTAAAATAATTTTTTTTAATATTTTCTATTAATACCTGTAAACTAAATTTATTATTCCATAATATAATATGTACAATTACATCTATTTATCTGTACAAATTAAAATTAATCACCGAAATATATGTACTCACATAGCTTCTGATCGACTGCACCAGATAATTCTTTTTTTTGTGTTTGTTATTTATTGTCAGGAAGTTTTTTACAGGAGAAAATGAAAAGATTTTTTTTTTACTAAAATAAGATTTTTTTAATTGAATGAAATGAAAAGTGAGTGAGTGACATAGTTTTTATCCCGGAAATCATACCTTGGATGAGAAAGGGGATGAAAATTTGTATGGGGAAGCAAGCTAGGGATGGAGTCGCTAGTCTATACATATAATAAAATTGTAACTAAGCCGAATCTGTACATTAAATATTTTTCAACCGACTTCAAAAAGGAGGAGGTTCTCAATTCGACTGTATTTTTTTTTTTTATGTTTGTTACCTCAGAACTTCGTCATTTATGAACCGATTTGGACAATTTTTGTTTTGTTTGAAAGGGTATACTTCCAGATTGGTCCCATTTAATTTTCAAAAAAAAATACCACCCCTAAGGGTGGAAAAATAGCTAATAATGAATTTAACCTACTTCTAATTGTCATATTGACTGTAAACTTTGCAAGTGTTTCTATTTCCGTTGATAGTACAGTGGTTCGGTATTGTTGACCTGATCTGATAGTAAGGCCAGAAGGTGGTTAGGTGGAACTCTTCAACGACTAATAGTAGATACTTTGAGTTTGGGCTTATTTTGTTTGGTTTGACAAGCCTAACACTTTAGAATTCTTACTTTGCTACTACCGTCTACACTAAAAAGGGAAAAATAAAACTTTTTAACAAAAAATAAAAACCGACTTCAAACAAAAGCACTAAAAAGTAAAAAATAACTGATTGGTAGTTTTTCATTTACTATACATACCTAATCAAATATTTTCGAAGTCGGTGTGCTTTGCTTTATATGGGCTGGCACCGATTTCGAAAATATTTGATTAGGTATGTATTTAATAGGTAGGCTTTAATTACTTAGCCAAAGCACACCGACTTCGAAAATATTTGATTAGGTATGTATAGTAAATGAAAACTACCAATCAGTTATTTTTTTACTTTTTAGTGCTTTTGTTTGAAGTCGGTTTTTATTTTTTTGTTAAAAAGTTTTTATCGGAAAATCTTATTGAATTAAACATTGATATCGATACAGAGGCCGAATCTATAGTTTTTAGATTTTTTGTCTGTCTGTTACCGCATCACAAAGAAACCACTGGAGGGGTTTTGATGAAATTTGGTATGGTGGTAGCTGGTTATCCGGGTCAACATATAGGATACGTTTTACCGCGGGAAAATGTCTCATTTCTGAGAAAAAATACAACTGCAATGTAAGAGTATACTAATATGTAAAACCTAAGAATTTGGTTTTTGGTCATCTGAACGCGGGCGTAGCCGCGGGGAATGCTAGTCCTCTATAAAACGCGCCATATGAAAGAATCGCGGTGTGCGCTATTCTATCGGTAGCTAAAGGCAGGTTCAAGATGCTCTTTTCATTGATAATAAAATAGTATTCTCAACTTGCATACCGAATTTTATTTATACTTAAAAATATGTTAACTAATTTTAAAAGATTTCCACGATATATCATATATACATTTTCATGACTTTAAACAAAATGCTGATGCACGCGGTTGCAACATTTCAAGACTAATAATGGTAAAACCGATTTGTATTGAATATATTTCTCGCGAATTATTTTCAAGGTATAGAAAATAGTTATAGCAACGTATAAGTCAATAAAGTCAAATATAACAAATAAGTAATTTTTCTCAGTTAAGCCGCCTTCGAGGACGAAACTCCCAGACTAATGATAAATTGTTATTTCTGTGCATTATAATAATTAATTTGAATATACTCGTATTATAAAAAAAGTTGCCATTCAAAAATTATTGCATTTCTTGGTCGCACTCCTCCCGGGCTATTTGTATCAGGTATACAGGCTGCTCATAAACACATAATATTATTTTAAAATAATACTTAATAATTATAAAAAAAAAATACTAACTGGATATTTTTTCTTTTTTTTTTGGTAAATTCATTTGTAGTAATTTACTCAGTTTTGAATCTATCGTGAATATGATTGTCATTGGATTGCGAATATTACTCGCGGCTCTTTCATTTGGTAAGTTTTGAATTTTTTTAATTAAATATATAAAGGGAGAAAACATTTCAGAAAGACATATTATAAATAATAGATTTATAATATCTAGCGAAGAAAGTGAGATTTCAAAGGATAAATTTAAATTCACGAGTGACGTAAATTTAATAAATAATTTATTAGTTTTTGCGTTTTTCAGAGTAAGTCTCTACGTTTTTTTTTTAATACAGCGGATACCTTATCACGAGCCCTTTCATTTCTTATGTCACAAATGCGGTTTACCGCGTCTCTGCACACGTAGTTTAATTATGTATACTATATTTTTATTCTCCATCCATCCATACTTTGCATTTATAATATAAGTTAGTAGGATGATGAAAATTCTATTCTAGCATCTCCGCAAAAATTAGCCCTCATGTTTAGAATTCATGCACGTACGTTTTAAGTCCGTCATTTGATCACCTCATTTCATATACCCAAAAATTTAGCTCATCCACAAAATCGGAAAGAAATGTGTATGACAGACAGACACAAGAGTGACCCTATTAGAATACAGTTTTGATATTTTTTATGCCTGCATATTATGCCATCAATTATTTTTTTGTCAGATTATAATGTAGTTTTAATGTATATTTAGACGAAAGTCCGCGAAGTTTTCTGACGTCTGAGATCCTAGGGTAGGTATTCCATAAGTTAGTAGTCTCTAAGTGGGAGTTAATGCTTTGACTAAAAACAGTCAGGAGGCCGTAATAGGATGTAGGATGTGGACATATATGTCCACATCCTACATCCTATTACGGCCTATACTATAGTGCACATCCTGATTTATTTTATTAATCATTATTTTCATTAAATAATATCTTGTTTTATTCTCATAGTATCTGGCGACCGAGCTTCGGTTTTTTTTTTCGAAAAAGATATAAAAATTGCATTTTTTCAGAAAGGACACCTATGTAATATGTATGTGATAAGCTTAAAAGGCGAAACCTTATTTTAAATAAAACAATTTTTCGGATTATTTCGCGGATTTATTTTGATTTTTGGCTTAGGACGGGAGACCCGTGCTCGTGATTGCTGTAAAGCATACAAAACGTCGAGAATCAAAAACGAAAATAAATCCACGCAATAATACGAAAAGATCTATCTAAAATGTCAAATATTAGCGTAAATCTAAGAAATTATTAAGAAGAAACTTATATATGCAAAATTTGATCCAAATCGTTAGAGCCATTTCCCAGATACACGAAATAAATTTATAAGAAATAAGAAATAACAAATAAGAATTGCTAATTTAATATTATAATATTTATTTTAGACTTTTTAGTTATACTTCCTGCTAACCTTGCTATGTGATGTTCACATACATTTGTCCTGATAGCATAATAATCAACTTGATCCATCTTTTTTTTTGTTTAATTTTATATATATTTTTTACATGGCGCTTAAGAGACGTAATTACAGAAATAATTGCTTTCAAACAACTAACAAACAGTGTTCAGCTTTGTATATTACTATAGATAGATTTTAGTAATGCTATTTTTTATATTAAATATAATTACAATTTACAACATAACTCTATAATACTCTATAGCGTAACTCGATGTCCCTGGACGTTATAATCTGATTATATTTGAATATATTGTGTAAGAAACTTTAAAATCATTTATTAAATGATTGTCGCATTAAATTTGATGTTATTTCTTTATTATAACGCTTTTATTACAAACTAGCTTACCTCCGCTTCGCTCGAGTGTGTCCCTAGGTGCGTTTTGAATAGATATAAATAGTTATTAGCCAGCGTTAGCCATATACATTTTATTTATTTATTTTCGTGAATGTTTCCAATGTTTTAATAGTTATTCTGTTATTCGAGGCAGAGACAAATCCAACGAATCAATAATCATAAAAATCGGTCTAGCTGTTCTTGAGTTATAAATGGTGTAACCAACCCGACCTTCTTTTATATCCATACTAATATTATAATTAATGTAAAAGTGTTTGTTTGTTTGTTTATTTGTCTTTCTTTTACGTCGAAACGGCTTGGCCAATTGGCGTGATTTTTTGTGTGGAGATAGTTGGAGGGCTGGAGAGTGAATAGGCTACTTTTTACCGCAGGAGATTCTTTCCCACGGGTAAACACGTCAGCCAAAAAAATATTTATGCTCACAATTACTCGAAACTTGGTATAAATGCTCTGCAACACAAAATTTTTGAATACGTGTTTTAGCATTTTTTTGAAATTCATCCTATAAGGGGGTAAAATAGCGGTTAAAAGTTGGTATGAAACCAACCATTTTAGAGATTTTTTTGTAGTTTTAGCGCGAGCGAAGCCGCGGGTTCTGCTAGTATGTATATAAAGATGCAACTAATCACGTGTGTTTTACCCATTTTTTACCAAATATCGGAGATTATTCTTTTGGTTATACCATGATATTGTTAGATAATTACCATGATATTGTTCGAGAATTTACCATAGTAATGTATATTTTTCACACCATCAGAAAGTAGAGATTACAACGAAGAAAAAGCCCACTGGCTTTTTTAAAAGCAGATATTTTGACGCGAGTATTTTCGATTGAAAATTAGGGTGCTTTTTCGATATTAAGTCAAAATAAGGTGAAAAATTAAATATTTTAAATAAGAAAAATTATAGTATGTATGGGACTTAAAAAGGTAAGTTTTCACCAAATTTTGTGAAAAGAAAAATGTTTTTGTAAAAGATAAAAATAAAGAACCGAAAACTTGACTATTTGAATTTTTCACATAAAGTTTGAGGTTATGTGAAAAAAGTGTAAATACATAAAAACTTTTTAACAAAAAAATAAAAACCGACTTCAAACAAAAGCACTAAAAAGTAAAAAATAACTGATTGGTAGTTTTCATTTACTATACATACCTAATCAAATATTTTCGAAGTCGGTGTGCTTTGCTTTGTATGGGCTGGCACCGATTTCGAAAATATTTGATTAGGTATGTATTTAATAGGTAGGCTTTAATTACTTAGCCAAAGCACACCGACTTCGAAAATATTTGATTAGGTATGTATAGTAAATGAAAACTACCAATCAGTTATTTTTTACTTTTTAGTGCTTTTGTTTGAAGTCGGTTTTTATTTTTTTGTTAAAAAGTTTTTATTTTTCCCTTTTTAGTGTAGACAGTAGTAGCAAAGTAAGGATTCTAACGTGTTAAGCTTGTCAAATCAAACAAAATAAGCCCAAACTCAAAGTATCTACTATTAGCCGTTGAAGAGTTCCACCTAACCACCTTCTGGCCTTGCCATCAGATCAGGTCAACAACACTGAACCACTGTACTATCAACGGAAATAGAAATACTTGCAAAGTTTCAAGTCAATATGACAATTAGAAGTAGGTTAAATTCATCATTCGTTGTTTTTCCACCCTTAGGGGTGGTATTTTTTTTTGAAATTTAAATGGGACCAATCTGGAAGTATACCCTTTCAAACAAAACAAAAATTGTCCAAATCGGTTAATAAATGACGGAGTTCTGAGGTAACAAACATAAAAAAAAAAAAAAACATACAGTCTAATTGAGAACCTCCTCCTTTTTGAAGTCGGTTGAAAAGTAGTAGATCTTTGCACTACCTACAACTTTGTTATTTAACTTTTTTCCATGGGACTTGTAGTTTTGCCGGAAATCGAGATAAACCGTTTTTTACCCTTAAAAACTCACCCCCTCTAACTTCCCGACCTCAGATCGCCCTTAAATTATTTTTCGTTTATTTTCTTTATATTCTCTTCCTTTTCCAACGGGTTTCATTCCATTATTATTTTTTTCACTTTTTACCATTTTCAAAGGCCCTGGTCTATAAATATTATATTTCTTTAAATAAATCTTATTCTATCTATTTATAATATATTTCTTTAAATAAAGTTATCCAAATCGATTAAATGCAAGAAGTTTCGCGCCCAATTACGCTCTTCTTGTGATCCTTGATTGGGATTATAATAATTTATCTTTAGCTTCTTATACCAAAAATGCAGCCTTTTGACAAAAAAATTGAATTCTGTAATTTATTTTACTACAACAATAACATTTGGAAATACGCATTCATTATCTCACACAAAATTAATTTTACTCAGATTTTTCGTACGGCAAGTATAAATTGTGAACATGACACTTTAGTATATATATTAAATAAATGTACGTCATAGTTGGCATAAGAAGAAAAAGGTCACGAAATCAGCATGTCTGAAAAGAAATCAAAGACATTTCGTCTCTGAGTCACAAGGTATGTGGGGTATCGAAATTTCAAACGAATCGAGGACAAAAATGCTACATATCTACGTATTATTATCAAGTGACTGTTTTAGGTGTAAAAACTTTAAAAATAAAATAAAAAGTGACTTTAAAAAAACACTAATAAATAGAAAATAACTGATTGGAAAGTTTTTATTTACCTACAAGTTTTTATTTACATCAAAGTTTTTATACACCTAATCTGACATTTTCGAAGTCGGTGTGCTTTGATTTGTATCGGCTGGCACCGACTTTCGTTTCATCGCATTAGTAATTTGCTACTTAAAAATCATTATAATATAAAAAGTAAAAAGGTCAACCGAAAAGTCTGCAATATCATATGTCGATCTCCTAAGATACACGCACAATAACTATTTTATAAGAAGCGGGTTCAAACCCGGTTCTCGCATCTCTGATATTTTCATGTGCGAATCATGTTCAACATTATTACCACTTCGTAAGGAAACCTACATGTCTGAGAGAACCTAGCTAGTTCTAAAAAGATATGTGAAGTCCGCCAACTAACACTTGGCTAGCGTGGTGGACTACGGCCCCTCATTTTGAAGCGAAACCCGTGCCTAGCAGTTGAACGTTAAAAAGTGTTAACTTAAAATCATCTTAGAATAAATTCTTTCTCTCCTTACAGGTGAAATTTTATCCCAAAATATAAATGTTGTTGTTACCAAAGATGATCTACAAAAAGTACCCCCTGATATATGTACTGGAAGCAAGCGAATATCTTATATGGATTTATTAATAAAAAATATAATATACGAAGAATGGGACCCTGATGAGAACATTTGTTTGGAAAAGATATTAAATATTATGAACAATGTTAAGAATTCTACATTATGGGCGACATGGAGTATGTATATGATACTGTTTATTTATTTTATTACGGGAAAGCCACTGTAGTACCCTTTGGTAACTGCCTGACAGGCTCTGACAGACTGATTTGTTTTTGCTGTTTAAAGGGGGAAAAAATATTTTACATCTAGGATAAAGTCTAAATATCGTCTATTGGTTTGGAAAAATTTAATACTTAATATTAATGTTGTAATTTGCTACCTAAAAATCATTATAATGTAACAATCTACATTTTCATTGTCATAAAACAATTTTTACAGATATTTTCGCGTATTATTTAGATTTTTTGATCCTCGGCGATTCCTGCCATATATTATGTCGTAGGTCGATCTGTAATAACTACAAAGTCTAACGGCTTAATCTCTCCTATTACCAAGATTACTGTAAAGCATACAAAACTTATGCGATACTGAAAAAATCAAGGGTAAAATAGTTTTTCCCATGTCAAATATTCATCTAACCAAAGAAAGTGTTGATTATTTTCAGTTTGGGATGCAATGCAGAGCCCTACAGGCTTGTTCTTCGGTGCGAAATATCAGTTTGGCAACTACGATCAATGTATGAAAGCTCCGTGGCTAGAAACTCATCCCAAATATCGCACTCAGTACTGCCTCGTTGATGTTACACTAGCTAAAGCAGAGTTGAAAGAAATATCAGTCGATCCTGAAAGTTCCGTTGAAGTTTATATTAATGTTAGTCTTTTTAGTACAGTTACTAATATGATGTTGTTATTTTGAATGTGATTGTAAGTAAAACTACTGTAATAACACAGTGGTTGAAGCCTGGAATAGTATTTTAATTAAGCGGTGTATAATACCATTCCAGTCGCAGTGACCGCATTGTTAAGTGGCTGCGATTTGGACAGTTAAATAATGCTTTATCTAGCTAGCGACTTATCTTCGCTTAGCCCTTAGCTAAGCGTCCCTAGGGGTCTTTTTGTCTCATATTTTATTGTATTATATCAAATTTTTTATGCAGCGCACTCCAATGAAGCAACTCACTTCTTCAGATTTCAATTAAAATTATTTAATTTTTGAAAGTAAATCCATTGTCAATATGCTTCATTACAAACATGGTCAAAGGAGCGCCTAAGGTCAAATGTAACGCAATCGAAACGTCGGAAACAAAAATATTAGATCAAACCGCAACAAACTCTGAAAAGATAGTTTCATTTCATAATTGGCTTGCCTCTACAAATGTTACATATACACGTTAATAATTTTACATAGACTCGGGAGTTTTGATAATTACAATTTATATTTTACAGTCTATTTCAAAACATGGTGTGACATTTAACACATTATCGTTGGGAGTGTGCTTGCCATATGAATGTCAATCGAAATCCATTAATAAATTTGTCAAAGTTCTCTTCGAGATCGGCCATCTTGGAAACGCCGTACCGGAAGTGGATATAGCCGTCGACCACTGCCAAGTTGCCGGTGCTTCCGCCGAATATTCCAGAGAGTTATATATTGTTGTGTAAGTTCTAGAAACTTTTATTATATGTAGTAGTGAACATTATGTACAAATATACTTAATTATATATACAAAACAAATGTGTATGTATTCAGCCCTTTTTATCGTCCCACTGCTGGGCACGGGCCTCCCTTCAATACGAGGGTGATCAGGCCATAGTCCACCACGCTGGCCAAGTGCGGGTTGGCGGACTTGACATGTCTTTCGAAAACTTGCTAGGTTCTCTCAGACATGCAGGTTTCCTCACGATGTTTTTCCTTCACCGTAAGGCAAGTGGTAATCATGTTAGAAATGATTCGCACATGAAAATATCAGAGGTGCGAGACCCGGGATTTCCCAAAGCAAGGTTTCCCAAGCAAGCGCGTTACCACTGGGCTACCACTGCAAGCAACAAATGTACAGTTTTTAATTATGTTTTTACTTAATTACTTTATAAGTCATGTCCGGCTTTTTAGTTAGTTTTATTTAAAATAGTTTGTTGTTGTCCTGGTGTGTGAAATGGAATCTTGCAAGTTAAATTTGACCCGCTTACCAGTCTCCCATTAAGCTGAAATTCGACACACTGGTTTGGTTTCCTAGACAATACATGATTACTTAAATTTTTAATCCAATACAGGGCTCGGATACCGGTATATTTTTCGAAACGGTTTCGACTTAAATACCTAAAAAACGATTTATATTGGTTTCGTTTGAACAGAACGCTATATAATTTTTTTTTGAGCAGGAACAAAATTTAAATCGTTTTCGGTTAATAAAACGTTTTTAACCGTTATTTTTTTTATTTTTCTGGGATATCCGGTACAAACTTACAAATAGTTTCATTCACTAGGTGAGCGTGGCTTAGTTTAGTTGTTGCACGTTGAGCGCGGTCGCGTTCTGCGGATTAAACCGGTTTTTGAAAATGTTCTCGTTTCCTTTTCGTTCCGAACAAAAAGATGTACATAATAGTTCAAAAAACTGTTAGGAACATTTAAAAAACGATAGTTTAAGTAACGTTTCCGAGCCCTGATCCAATATGGTGGCTGCCGCAAAATGGCGATTAATTATTTCCACATTAACCCCTATGATATGGGTATCAAATGAAAGGGCAAATATAAATATAATAAGCGAAACATATGCAACGTTACGTCTTTGTAAATCCAATATGGAGGACTTCCAAAGGTGCATAAAAAACATAATCCACCATGGGTTATGTTTTTTATGCACCGCCCATGATATGGATATCAAATGGAAGGGTTTGCTAAGAAGAATACGAATAACTACAAAATAGAAAATAATAATCGTATAAAAACCTTTGTAAAAACAAGTTTTATTTAAATGCTCTAAAAAGAAGAAAATAAACATTAAATGCTCTAAAAAGAAGAAAATGAACATTAAATTAAATCAAACCCATCAATTAATTACATTAGACAATTGATAGATAAATAATAAAAAAAATGTAACAAAATAATATGTTATTTATTTAAATAAAAGTTTGTTATTAAAAATATTTTTTTACAATTATTTTATTTAAAATAGACTGATTAAAAATAATGAAGAGACTAATTGCTTACATGCTGATGGCATGCAGTTTGTCACCCCTGCCGCATATACGCATATAAAAAAACGATTATTATACAATATACTTGCATGCCAGCGATGTATACATAATACATATTATGCCTGAAGCCAGCATGTACACTGTGCAGCTTTCTATATTTTTAATAGTACATTAAATAAAAAAGACATAACAAGCTTTCATCTTTCAAATTAATTTTTTTTCTTAATTTTTTCAGAACAATTTTCTCAACAATCATTTTTTTAATTATATTAGGCAATATAATTGGTTATGAAGAGTCTAAAAATGCCAATTCTTTAGGTAAGTTTCTTTATCTACGAAAACCTATTATGTAATATATACTAGTGATGTGCTTTAGGTAGCACGAGCTATCTATAATGATTTTGTCCACTAATATCCTACGAAAATAAATTATACTGTCAAGCGAATAAATTATTGCTAAACAAAACTACAAATCAATGAAAAGCACGAACTACAACTAAAAACTTTTTAACAAAAAAATAAAAACCGACTTCAAACAAAAGCGCTAAAAAGTAAAAAATAATACATTCTACATTCCATTTAGGTATAATTTTTCTACAAATTAGGTCTAATACGCTATTTCTATTCTTCTTCTTCTCCCTGCCCATTTCCCAATCACTTGGGGTCAGCGCAGTACATCTTCGGTACTGCTGACAGGATTTGGCAAAAGTTTTACGACCGGCCGCCTGGCTGACGTCAACTCTCCTTATAGTAGATTAAAAATAATATTAGGTCTTACAGCTAGATGGATCGCAGCCGTAGGCTTAGATGAATGATGTCTGGTTTTTCATGCCTTTATTTTACTAAGAGCCTAAATATGAATGTAGTAATAAAATATTACAACTAAATTACTATTAAATATCAAGTCAATATTGCAAAGCAGTTTTCGGTTGTTTTTATTAAAAACTGTCTAATTGGGTATTTCACGTTAGAACAAACGCAATTTTGTTGATATTAAATATGCAATAAATATTATTAATTCCAGTTAATAAACTTCTAAAAGCAGCTTGTATCGAAAGGAATCTATTATATTTGAATAAATCTAGTGAAGACGACATAAGAGTGATGCACGGAATGAGATCTATTTCTTCCGGGATAGTGGTGGGCTTGCATGTGTGGTTTGTTAGTATTTACATAGTGCCTGGTAATAGCTTGCAAATTGATATGGTAAGTTTTACCCGAGAACAAATATCTAATAAAATCTTAATTGGAATGTATGTATGTACATATGAAGTAGAAGTTACATTACAAACTATTCGTGGTAGGAAGTTTGTGCCGATTTTAAAGGAAATTCGAATTGCAATGCCTTTAAATTTTGTTACGCGCTTTATAAAATTTAAGACTGGTAACTTTAAGGGTTTTTCCACATGGTGATTGTTTGTTAGATCCAAAAATTGATTTTCTCATCGCTAAAGGGTTATGGCTTTTTAAAAACGTAGAAATCTAAAGACACTAGGTCTGATGATCATGGGATGAAAAAAGTTCTAATCGAGCTCAATCAACTTTTGCTGAGTTGTTAAACACACAGGATGTACTTTGATAACTCAAAGCTTAGCTGTCTGGCTATCTCGAGATTGGTCGGCGTAAGTGAAAAACGAGTAACGGGTTTAATTTTTTATTTAGTTGAGAAAAGTACCATGGTACTCATAGAAGCGCGATAATTTGAATCGTTCAGATTTTCCTCCCTCCACGACCGTGAAAAAAGTTCCTTACGAATGCTTAAACAGTACTTTAAAACAATTAACTTGTTTTTAAACTTTTAGTAAAATTTAGCCTTTAATTATTTTTCAGGATGTAGAAAAATACAAATTGTCAAGGTTCTACCACGCAGAACTTGTAGTGGACACATTCCTTATGATGTCTGGACTACTGCTAATTAAAGGTCAAATAGCGAGTGGAAATATTAACCCGTTTGTATGGCTCATTAAACGATATTTGAGGTAAGATATTAATTTCGATGAACCAACACTTATTTTATATGCAGAATATAAACTAACCTAACAACTAACCTAACTTAAAAATATTTAAATTTCTGTCTTTTTTTTTTTGGTTTTTTCGATACAAAGCGTAGTTTTTTTTATTTCAGTGAAAAGATTTTTTATAAAACATATACTATATTGTACTCATATACATTATACATGTAGAACAATTGGCATTTCTATATAAAAATGGTCTAGTAACTTGTTTGTACATCCAGGTTTTAAAATCCGGGTCGGGTCAAGTTTCATTGATGAGTTTTTCTATCAAGTTCAAGATATTCTTAGTAACGTTCGGTCCTAAGACCGATTTCATTGACTTGCGCCTTTTAATTAAGCTCGTATAACATATTTCAGAGTAAGTATTAAAACTAAAGATTTTGTTACAGACTTCTTTGGATAACGTCATTATTCCTTTTATTCACCACCAAAGTACTCATTTATGCCGGCTCTGGGCCTATGTGGCCGAAGTTGTCTTCAATAGAAGTTACCACGTGCAATAAAAATTGGTGGCTGAATTTGTTAATGCTCGGAAATTATATAGATACAGCTAATATAGTACGTACAAGCCTCTTTTGTATTCAAAATTAGATGGATTTACTTATTTGAGAATAATTGGAAAAATATACTCTGACCCTTATAATAATCTTCTACTAAACTAGATCTGGACAAGATTCCAGAGAAAGTTCAATGAAAATCGGTTCATCAGATCAACGATTACAAACAGACACACATTTTTTTGTGTTACTTAGAATATACGAGGGGAATGAGGCTATAGATCCATAGCCTGACCCCCATCGTGTAGAAGGGAGGCCCGTGTCCAACAGTGAAACGTTAATAAGGGCTGAATATATACATACACACATAATTATAATATAGACATAATGCAAATAACTACATAATACCTAAGCTTACCATCTCATACATCGAATAGCTATTTCAAAAGCAGAAATGTTACTACAGTTTATATTCAGCACAGAGTTTTCTTTAATGCGATGTAAATCAGGCTATAGTCCACCACGCTTACCAAGTGCGGGTTAGCGGATTTCATATGTTTTCCTTCATCGTAAAGCAAGTGATATACGTCAATTTATTAATTCTCGCTCCGCTCGGATTCGTCCCTACTTACGTTTTAACGTTTAGTATAGATTTCTCAGAGACGAGATATTTTCTCGCAGTAAAAATTATCCTATATGTGACCCGGATAACCAGCTATCATCATACCAAATTTCATCAAAATCCCTCCAGTCGTCTATCCGTAGTGCGGTAACAGACAGAAAGACAAGCAGACAGACACAAAAATATTCTAAAAACTATAGATTCAACCTCTTATCGATAATAATGTCTATTTCAATAAAGTTTTCCAAAAAATATTTAACGTACAGATTCGGCTTAGTTAGAATTTTGTTATAACTCCTTTGCAAAAAAACCGGACACTTTTGATTTATTCGAGTACTCTTAGTATTAACAGTTGTAAAAGGGATTTGATGCAACAAAATAAAATAAATATTATTTACTGATGTAAAAACACTTTTGTTTGGTAATTAAGTCGATCTTAATTTGCTTTATTTTGATTTTTAGGAAATTATTCACTTTGACAAAAAAATAAGGTAACTTCAATTGACTTTCTTCTATATTTACTAAAAGTTACGAACAAGAAAATAAAAAATTAATATTTATTGTGGCCTCCTCTGTCTGAAATAACTGCTGCAATTCTTCGTGGCATGCTTTGGACGAGTTTTTTTATGAATACGCTCCCATTCGGCCGTAATAGCAAGTTTAAGTTTTCGGATGTTCTGTGGGGTTGGCTGTACACGTACAGCTCTAACACGTCGTTTTAGAAAGTCCCATAGATACTCAATGGGATTGAGGTCGGAACTTCGTGCTGGCCAATCTAAACGGCGGATCCCGACTTCACTAAGTAAGCGTCTACGTCGCCCGCTCGGTGTGCTCGAGCATTGTCGTCCATAAACACAGCAGCACTTCCTGTAACAGCTAACGCTGGTTTGCATAAGGAATTGAGTGTTCCGTGATTGTGTGTTCCGTTGTGCATTTAGAGAGCCATTTTCTACGAAAACTGACTTTGTACGATCTTCAGAAGGAATGCCAGCCCAAAATATATACCACCATATGGCGTATTTTTTTCAAAAACTTCCTCTGCATGACGTTCACCTAGTTACTTTCTTTCTTAGCACTTTACCACGTCGGTCCTCACCAAATAAAGAGATTCTGGCTTCATCGGAAAATAAAACCTTACTCCATTCTACATCCGTCCACGTCGCACAATTTTGGGAAAATCTTAACCTTGCAACACGGTGCCCCCGGAGTAATTTAGGACCTCTATCTGGTCTTCGACTATGTATATTGACTTCTAGAAGTCTCCTCCTGATAGTCCATACGCTAACACACACATTTCTAACATCTTCAAGATTGTTTTTGATGCTATTGTAGGTAGACTTCCAATTTCGTAAAGCTCACAATATATCGACCGTCCCTGCACTCAGTACATCGTTTTCTTCCTTATCCCGGTCTTCTTTTCAAAGAACCGGTTTCGTGAAATCTAGTCTAGGTCCTCTAAACAGTGGAAGGACTGACACCAAACCGTTCCGACACATAACAGTGAGTACAGCCTTCTTGAAGAAGAGTCACTATATTACCAGCGATAATTGTCTTGTCTGCCATAATATGGTGTAAAATTTATCACGAATAACCAATTTAAACAATTTTATATCAACATCAATTCATTAAAATTACAAAAAAACCCTTTTTTATTTATTTATAGCACAATATTATCTAAACACAAATTGCGAGCTAATGCTTGAATCGAATAGAATATTTTTAAATAACTTTGAAATTTTCAAAATTGGAACATTTCTAATTAATTGAATGCATATAAAACCTCTTTTGTTTAAAATTTCCATGATTGTACAGAAAAGTTTTGGGTGCCCGTTTTTTTGCGAATGGGTTTATGTATTCAAAAACTTTCATACCTATATTGAAAACACTTTTCCAGTGTAACCCAATATTATGGACAGTGCCCTGCGATTTCCATTTGTCTGCCGTCGGAATAATGATATTTTGGATTTTCACTAAAAACAAACGTATAGGAATGCTGGTTTTTAGTACATTATCTTTCTTAGCTTTGATTATGCCTGGCGTGATCACGTATGAAAGAAAACTACCAGCAGCACCCAACTTTGATGTAACGTAAGTAACATATTTTTGTTAGTAATTTTCCAGTTTGTATCTTAAACTCAATTTAATTTTGAGTGTTCACTAGCTTTCAACTCAGGCTTTGCTTGCATATGAGTCTCTTTTTAATTGTAAACACTATCACTAAGCACGATCTTTTGATTCCTGAATAAAATTTATGTTTAAAATCTAATTTCACCGTGTAAACACAACGCGACGCTACCTTTACATTGGTACTATATATCTATCATATATGGAGCACGAGCCTCTCTCTCCACCTCCTCTGTTTTTTTGAAGATTTCATGACACTAAATATATTATGAAACAATTGATACGTTTGTTGAAATTAAATTAGATTTGTTTAAATAAATTAAATTTCATCGCGCTGACACTAGTTATGTAATGTAAATTCATTTAGATTTTTAACAATGAGAATCATGTATTGCATATAAAAAGGAAAAAACCCATGGTTACTCGCGTCATGCGCACAAAAACACAGATATTCAGATATTGCATCGTAAAATATAATTACTCGTATTTTAATACTATATCCTCGTTATAATATTAAAATCTCATTATACTACTATACTATTATACCGTTTCACTCTTAAACTGCTAAACGGATTTCGATAAAATTTGGCAAAAAGATAAATTGCATCCTGAGGACGAACATAGGCTTGACCCCCGCCCTCACCACGCGAGCAAAGCCGCGGGCAAAACTAGGTATTGCAAAAACATTACAATTTTTAGTGATATAAGAGACTACCGAAATATTATGTTCAAAAATCCCACGTACCTATGGAGTCATCTTCGAGCCGGACCGTATTTTGTTGGTTTAATTGCTGGATATATCTTAACTATTTATAAACCCATCAATCACAGGAAAATAATTTCAAAGGTAAGAAGTTTTTACTAGCTTTGCTCCATGTATCACTTGCTACGCCCATAGCCTACAAAACACTCTCTTTTACACTGCCTCGTTAGTCTTATGGCTGACTTGAGATGGCACATCTAGAGATCTTGGGTTCAAGTCCTGGTTTGAGACGTACGAGTATGTATAACTAAGGGATTCCACTAATAAGTCTCTGAAGGTGAACTGTCATTTTTTTAAAGTGCAAATAACCATGTAAGATCAATATCGCAGCTATTTTGAAATAGCTTGAGATAGTCACTGATAGATGTTGAATATGGCTAAGGTCACAATTATATTCAAGTACATCAAAAAGATTATGGAAGTTTCCTTTCAAATAATTTTTAGCCGACTTCCAAAAAGGAGGAGGTTCTCAATTCGTCGGAATCTCTTTTTTATGTATGTTCACCTATTACTCGAAGACGCCTGAACTGATTTGGATTTTTTTTTTGTTTCAAAGGGTTATACTTCCCAGGTGGCCCAATATAAATTTTATCGAAAACAATAAATTATTTTTTAAATAAATTGTTTAATCGAATAGGTTATTAAAAAACTTTCTTCTTACAAATTACCTGCTTATTACATCTACACTAAAAATGGAAAAATGAAAACTAAAAAAAACAGACTTCCTACGACAAACCTAAACAGACTTCCTGCATTGACTTGCACCGACTTCGAAAATATCTGATAAGGTATCTATTCTAGAGATGCCACGAATATTCCGCAACTATTCGGTATTCGGCTTTCGGCCACTTTTTTTCGCTATTCGGTATTCGGCCGAATATTGCAAGCTATTCGGCCCAATACCGAATAGCAAATCATGAAAAAAAGAACCCAAATTATTACTCGTAAAAATATTTATTTAACCAACAAACTAACATATCAATATTTAAAATCTACTAGTGGTAAGTTATACTGAATGAAAACAATTTTTTCATCATTTGTTGATAGCAAATGATTCCGTTTTTCCTCATAAATTATACCTGCTTCCGAGTTGTGACGAGTTGTGACTAGGGGTGTGTGAATATCGTTAGAATCGAATCGAATCTAATATTAATATTCGAATCGAACAATCCGAATTTTCGAATAATTCGAAATTCGATGAATTATTCGAAAAAAATCGAATAATTCGAAAAATTCACGAGTTATCGAATTATCACTGTTCTATTGTTTCCAATTTGAATTCCATTACATCATGTATCAAAATTCTACTTACGAATCGAATATACTTTTTGATTAAAAATCAAATACCCGGAGAAAACAATTGCTCAATTTCAATCTATGTTCATCTCTGTCAGTGACATAAAAAATCTAGATACTAATATTGCCAAGAGATCTTTTCAATTCATTTTGGTTTTTCTAATTATTAATTTCCGTATGAGAAACATCTATAAGAGAAAGGTTCATGCAATGTTTTAAAATGCTCAAAATTAAATTCTCCAGGTTTTTTTATACATTCTTATAGTCTGGCTTTCGAAAGTCGAGCCTTAGGTTTAATTGAAACTTTTTACATAGCAACATTCTGTATATGTTATAATAAAATTTTAATTATAATATTGCAAGAAATTTATTTCATAGTTTTTTTGGTTAATTTTGGTAATATAGAACTTGATTATGTAGTTATATTTCATGGTTTAAATAAAATGTATATGAATTGTTAATTTTATATTTGAATATCAAACATAACAAACTCTGAATTCAAAATATTCGAAAATTTGCGAATAATATAATAATTCGCAAATAATTCGGAAAAAAATCGAATTATTCGCAATTTTTCGCATTATACAATTTTTTTAGAATTATCGGGAACTTTGGTTCGGGGGATTTGAAACTCGAATCGAATGTTAATATTCGATTAGATCACGGAAAGTACTAAGTGGTGGCCGAAGCACCGAATATCCGGTATTCTGTATTCGGCCAATTCCCTACTCGTAGCATCTCTAATCTATTCTAAATGAAAACCCCCCGTTTAGTTATTTTGTACATTTTAGCGCCTGGAAATCGTTTTTTTTTTAAGTTTTTATATCAGTAGCAGCTTCTAGTCTAGCAGCGGAATATGGTATGGCTAATTAAACTTCTGGAGAGTTCTGTGTCTAAGACATCTCGCTTTAGTTTAGAAATATATAACTCGATTGCATATTTTGTAAGACATTTTAACCGAATAATTAAAACTAAATTGCTTATGGGATTCGAATTATTGACAAATTTAAATAAAAAACATACATTTAGCATACTAATGGCTTTTGATATTTTAATGTGTAATGTACTAAAAGTTTTATCATTGTATCTTTAGTTCTGGTCGACACTTGGATTTGTAATAGCATTTTCAATAGCTATCAAAGTTATGACTATGGGAGGCTCTTTCTTAGATAAAAATAAACCCTATAATGTATGGGAATCAGCGATTTTTGCCTCATTAAACAGAACTATATGGGCTCTTGCTATGGTAGCCATTATAATGTTCTGCGAATATGGAACAGTGCGTAAGTTTTGTTATATTTTACTACAAGCATTTTTAATTATTATTATACTATTATTAGGAATATCCTTGACACTTCTTCATACCTCATTCCTCTATTCCCCAGTGAAATCCCCATTAAAATCTGTTAAGTAATTCGCCCTTTAAGTCATTCTCACTTTGGCATTTTTATTGTATATGAAACAGTCTAACACAGTCTGTTAAGATACATTCTTAGAGATTGACGAATACGAAGACAGTTTAAACAAAATGTTCATTTTTATTTTGGCTTTGTTTGTATTTTTTGTAATAAACAACACATTTATTAAAACTAAAAAAACCTATTTATCAAAACTAAAACCATAAAAAAATAAAAACCACCACCCTAATTAGATACACCCTCTATGAAAATGAAAATGATTTATTAATAAAAAGAGTTTTTAAATACATTAAGTCCGTTGTTGGTACATCCTTTTATAAATATATACATAATATATACCTGTGCCAGGATGACCCGCTCTTCCGTAGAATTTTATTAAAAAATTTGACAACTCAATAGTCTTTCTTATATTAACAAAAACTATTTATAATAGCAAAAACATAAAAATAATAGCAGAAATTGTGTGTGTGTGTGTGTGTGTGTGTGTGCGTGTGCGTGTGCGTGTGCGTGTGCGTGTGCGTGTGCGTGTGTGTGTGTGCGTGTGCGTGTGCGTGTGCGTGTGCGTGTGCGTGTGCGTGTGCGTGTGCGTGTGCGTGTGCGTGTGCGTGTGCGTGTGCGTGTGCGTGTGCGTGTGCGTGTGCGTGTGCGTGTGCGTGTGCGTGTGCGTGTGCGTGTGCGTGTGCGTGTGCGTGTGCGTGTGCGTGTGCGTGTGCGTGTGCGTGTGCGTGTGCGTGTGTGTGTGTGTGTGTAAATAAAATGTTGGAGTGGATGTTTAGGTAATTTCATCGAATAAAGCTTCTACTTCTTCATAATTTAATCTTGCAAGCCAGACAGTTAGGGACTTTTTTAATTCGTCATTATTTAGCAAATATATTTTTATCAGACCATTCACCTTTTTGTATATAGAAGCTGATTTCTTAGCATACTGATGACTGGCAAATTTAGTTTTTACAATACCTGTTTCTACTTTAATGTTAACTCGCCTTTTTTTTAGTTTAGTTACTGATTTATGCCTCTGTAGTATTAGTTGTAATATGTATATCTTTCTCACACTTAATAAGTTGTTAATGAAGTATAGCTCTTTTGTAGGGAAACGATATGGTTTACAGAACATAACTTTTAGTAAGGCCCGTTGACTACGTTCTAATTCAAAGAATTTAATTTTTGATGCTCCTTCCCATACTGGGATGCAGTATGACAAAATTGATTCAGCAAGAGCTGTATAAACTTGGTTTAGAATTTTATTTGTTGCAACATATCTTAAGGTTTTAAAAATCTAAATAAGTTTTCTAATTCTGCTTGATAGTAATTGTATATTTGGAAGTCACTCAAAAAAGATCACACACGATGGGAAATCCCTTGTTGAAGAACACTTTTGCACAACATTTTTTTTATATGTATTATTAATCGAATTTTGACAATAGATTGTTTAATTATATCTTTCAGCCATCGTCCACACTTTGCTAGTATGGAAACCCTTCATACCCCTCAGCAAATTATCTTACGGGGTCTACCTGTTACATACAATAGTCTTCTCATTCGTAGTTGCTGTTATTAGAACTTCTTATACATACGATTTGTATACCGTGGTAAGTAATTTTATTTCATTAACTAGCGAGTTACCCTGGCTTGACTTGAGTGCGTCCGCAGGCTTAACAGCCATATGCCTACCCTATGTGTTACTTCGTCTTTATTCGTCAAAATCAGTTCAGTCATTTTAGCATGAACGAACAAGACATATATTATAGATATATAAATTTACCCCTTTTTATTTCTATGTCTGGCTGTGTCAGTTCTTTGAGAAACACACAGGGCACTGAGCATAAAATGTTCCAAATATAAAACAGTTAGACCGTGACAAATATTACACGTGTACCTAATATACCAAAATATATGTAGCCTCTTTAATTGTGGCTATCATGTACAGCTGTACATCAAGAGGTCATCATTCTGGGTTCGAGTCTCAGTTCAGGAGAAAATAGTAGGTTCTTCATAAAATACTTAGCAGTACGGATATGGGGAGTTGGCAGTGTCGCACCATGGAGTCTCAAGGAAATTATCCGCCATGACCAAAATCATTTAGGACCCTAAACCTATGTCTTAAGTAAGACTCAAACCCACGACATCCAATGTAAAAGACTACCAAGATGCTATATGTATATAAAGAGTTTTAATTTCAGATTGTCTATACGTTCGGAGTGATCGTAACATCTTATTGTCTTAGCGTTGTACTACATTTATTCTTCGAAGCACCGATGACCATCATAATTAATATGCTTACAAATAAAAGGTAATGTATCTGTATCTTCTGCTATCTCCCACTATTTTCCGTTTCGCAATATTATAAAAAATTGTGGAAAAGATATAAAAAGGTTCTCCGGTTAAATACTTATATAAATAACTTAAAAAGCAAAAATATCTAGATACAAAATTTGATCCAAATCGTTGGAGCCGTTTCTGAGACCTAAATATATATATACAAGAAATGCGCATTTAATATTATAAGATAAAACTAGCGGCTCGCCCTCGTTTCGCTCGGGTTTGTCGCTAGGTACGTTTTAAATAGATATAAATAATTATTAGCCAACGTTAGCCATATATTTTTTTTTTGGTTAATAATATTGACAAATATTGACATTAATAATTATACGATACTAACATAACTCAATGGTTTTGCCTTTTAGCCTGGTTCAGTTGCTCTCAAGATTTGCGCTTAGCAACACATTCAGCTATTCATTTTTTTATATAGATAAAATATACCAAATTTCGTCTTCATAGGACAAGTATTTTCAAGATTTTGCGTTTAGTCAGTGAGTGAGTCAGTGGCTTCTTGCTTTTATATATAGATTAGTATGTATAGTTCTTTTGCCACCAATATGTATTAAAATATATTTAAAACGTCATTGAAATTATTCAAAAAAATCATAATTTCACTGTCGAACTGATTTCTTTTAAAAACGCCTGTTTTATTTAAATCTAAAAATATTATAATAACTATAATATTTATTTATTTGTAATTTATATATAAAAAATACTTATAACCAAATTATATTTTCATAGGAGCAGCAGTATAAAAGGAAAGGAAAATAACTTTAAAACTGGAAATGGGCTTATACGTGAAGAAAATAAGAAGGTTGCTTAATATATTTTTACTATAGGTACTTTGAGTTCGAAAGTGAAATATTTCCTTTAACGAGTTGCTTTTGTCTATCCATATTGATATTTTAAATTCCTGCTTAATATGTATAATATAGTAAATATTTTTTTCCTATTTTGATGGTTTTAATTATTCATAAATAACTCAAAATCAAAGTGTCTGTACGTGATAACATCGATCTGATATAGTTATTTGTACACTAAACTTAAAACAGCTATTACGATCTTTTTTATGTGTTTGTCTGTTTGTACCCGCCTTATCGCCATGAGCCGAATCAATTTTAACAATATTCGCCAAGAGTGACAGGCTATTTTTATTGTTATAACATGAAACTTGAGCTGTGGTCAAAAGCTAGTAGCTAAATTGTATAATTAAGTAATTAAAATATATACTTTAAATTACGTGATTTTTCCTAATTTTCACTTCATGAAATACAATTTAAAGTAACAAAATCGGTCATGCCCTCTTCGATAAATCGGTGTACTTGCTTTATAAAATACGGTACGTATTTTTACTTACAAACATACAACCTACTCCTTTCTGAAAATCGGTTAAAACCTATCCATACATACACAATATGAGCAATTTTAAAATACTGGAAATGATATTCAGAACGGGTACTATACTTTCAAATTCGCTTACGTTAAGCTTTTATTAGGTCTTTATAACAATTCCAGAACATTTTATAAAAATGTACAGTAATAAAACCTCATTTTAAAACATCCTTAGGGATATGTTAAAGTAAAGGTACCTTTATTTCAAAATATGTATAAGTAAGTGCATTTGATTCCTGACTTCCACCCTTTTCTCCATCTCTAAAGAAACCTTATAGGCTATATTTCTTGCTACATGATAACCTTTTCCATTACGTTACTATAAGTAGTAAGCTAGCTACTTACTGACGCTTTCCTTAATATCCAATATGCATCCTTGTGTGCCTAACAGTAGCCTATGTATTACCTATCTAATAAGAAATTTCATCCAAAATCATTCAGCCGTTTCAGCGTAAAGGAATAAAAAAAAACATCACTAATATACAAAGTTTCGTCTTATAATAAATAATTGTAAAACAATGAAACACTTTTCCTGTTATAATCGTTATATTGACAGTAGATAATTAATAAAAATTTATACACAACAGAAAATCATACGTCGCGACCCCAAGCGTCAATCAATAATGTCTTCGTCGTCATACTTTTCCTGCCTGCCTGGCACCTGGGCAGACGAACACTACAGAGGTTGTATGCAGGCGTACTTGATGTCTTCGAATAAATTAGCGACGCGTAGCATAATATTTAAAAACTAAGAAAGTCTTTATGCATTTTGAACATCAGTCAAATTATTTCAATATAAAAGTAAATGAAATACAATTATAGATTTAATATTTTATTAACTTACAATTAATCAACAATATTTACAATACAATCACACAACAACAACACATTATGCAACACACAATAACAGTAACAAATAGAAAATATCTTTAAGAATACAACAAAATAGATTAATAACATCCGACGGCGGGGAGATGTAAGTAATAATAAGAATAATAAGCGAAATTATTTTTCTTAAATATAATTAAAGGTATTATTGAAGCAAATAATCTTTAAGACCAAAATTTTGCTACAACAACAATAACAAAATTATATTTTATGTGATCCCTTTTTAGTATGAATAATGGTCTCGTAAACTGGTACTTTAAAAGGTACGGGTTTTTCCACAGGTACTATAATGTGTTTGATAACTTCGAAGGGTACTTCCTTAATTTTGGGGACATGAACGGTCCTCTCCACTGGATAAGGGACTGATTTTTCAACTGGGATAGAAACTTCTTTAATGATTGGGATAACCACCGCTTTTGGGACTGGAACATGGATGGGAACGGGATGCGGGACCGGAATTAGCACAGGTTGATGGACTTTGAATTCTACGTTTTTAGGAATAGGGACAACTACTTCCTTATAATGCTTGATGGGTTCTGGGTTTTCCTCTTCAATATGTTGGTGGACGGGGTAAGAGTGGGATTGTAGGTCATGACCCCCATAGCTTTGTCCGAAATCCCCATGGTCTGAGGAGCCACCGCCGAAGTCGTACCCGCTGGAATGCTCGCTCGGTTGGAACTATAACAATAATTTAAATGGCATCAAAGGGAGAAGTTTTATGCAGATGTTTGTTTTATATACTTTATTTATTTTGTTTTACATAATATGCTTATTCTTATATATTTTCTTATCATTTCTTTGTACTTTCTCTCTTTGTCCCGCTACTTAAAACTGTTTCCCACATACATGGGTTGACTGGAAGAGATCTCTTATAGAGATAAGTCCACCTTTGTCCACGTCATTTTCTATGGATTTTTTTTATTACTTGTTTAGTGCAATAAAGAATATATGGTGTTGTTAATATCATATTTAACGCAATGGAATTATAATATACATCAAAACTAATAAATCAATGCTTTTTTTTTTGAAATCTATCAATGAATTACTGAAAAATTCATTGAAATTCCGGTTATTCAGGTAGTGTGATGTCACGAAATTATTCTTACAAGCGCAAATTTAAAATTTCATAACTTTTTTATTTGTTGAGATATTTTAATAACTCTTTTATGTTTTTGTTATATTTTAATAATTTTTTTATCTTTACATAGTATAAAATGATGTCGCTTCCGCTGTCTGTTCGCTTAGATCTTTTAAACTACTCAACGGATTTTAATGCAGTTTTGAGCAATAGATAGAGAAAAGAGAAAGGTTTATAAAAGAAAGGTTTATATGTATAATACATGCATATTGTAGTACAGAAAAGCCGAGAAATTCAAAGATTTGTATTTCTTACTAACCGTTATAACGTACCTATAATAATAATTAATAAATAAAAAAATTGGAAACTTCTCCATTCTTAAAACTCTGTTGATGTTATTATACTTCTATAATTATTTAGAAAACTAAACAGAAAATGACACGTAACTATATGCTATAAATGATGTTGGTGTTTCATTTAACATAATAGCAGTAAATTGTAAAAAAATAAAGATTTTTGTAAAAAAAACAGTTCTCAAATGAAATAACAACTCAAAACGTATTCTCATATTATTACCTTAAATAAAAAAAACTAAAACATTAAAAAAAACTATTGTAAAACATAATTGCAATTACAACACTGTAATAGCAATTATAATTTACATTAAACATTTTTTATTCTCATTTAGCCCAAAAATCGTATAACATTTATAATTAAACGAAAGTTTTCGCGATCGGTTTCAATGAAAAATAAATAAAAGAATCAACAGTATAAGCGTCAAGTTAGAATGATTTTACTTTTACAGGTTAAATCCAGTTCCGCATAACGGATAGCTAGTGGCACTAACGATGTCAGTTGTTTTTTATTCGAACAGTCACTTGACCTTGTTGAAATATTATATCATCAATAGAAAGGCTTAGAAACGTTTGCTAGTTTTTTTATCGCTTTTTATTTTTTATTTTTTATTTGTTCAAACTTCTATTCGTATTTGAAAGCGAAGTAAATTATTTACAAAATTGAAAAACCCGATTGTGTAAAAAGCAAACTAAAAAGATGAAAATAAGTTGACGAGGAATCATATTATTATGCAGTCGGAGACAAACGTATGTATACTATGTATAGCTGCGTGTGTGTATGTCTCCGATATATATGTACATACACTCGTAAAACATAACCTTCCTTCTGGCGCAGTAGGGTAAAATATGTTTTATATATGTAAGACGCAAGTGTAGTAAGTCCAAAGCTATTGTTAGTGCCTCATATAATAAATACATCGAGTTGTCTTGTATTTAATATACACTAGCAGAACCCACGGCTTCGCTCGCGCCAAAACTACAAATAACACTCTAGGTGTGTAGGTTTCATACAAACTTTCATCGTCTATTTTACCCCCTTTGGGATGAATTTCGAAAAATGCTAAAACACTTATTTATTTAATTATGTTAAGAGCATAAATACCAAGTTTCAAGTAATTCTGATCATGAATATTTTTTTGGATTGTATAATAAAGTGTTAACCCGTGGGAATGATAATCATCCAGCCCTCTAACAATCTCCACACAAAAATTCAGGCCAGTGTATCACTCCGTTTCGATGTGAAAGAAAGACAGACAGACAGACAGACAGACAGACAAACAAACAAACAAACAAACAAACAAACAAACAAACAAACAAACAAACAAACAAACAAACAAACAAACAAACAAACAAACAAACAAACAAACAAACAAACAAACAAACAAACAAACAAACAAACAAACAAACAAACAAACAAACAAACACACTTAAACATTTCTAATATTAGTATGGATATACAATAGTACGAGTATATAGTTTTACAATGTAACCAGTGACATGAATCGACTGCAATTCAAAACATTGTAACTCAGTATTGTAACAAATTTTGAATTTGAATTTAAAATGTATGAATAAATTCATTTCTATTTTTAAATTATCTCAATGCGGGTTACGTTGATGCTCTATGCATTGAATAACCGGATGCCTAGATACAACAGATAAAAAGTTTCAAATATAATAATTTCTAAAAAAATATTCAAATTCCTTGATATATTTTGCTTGCTTCCCCATACAAACTTTCATCCCCATCCTTACCCCATAAGGGATGATTTCCGGAATAAAAACTATTTCTCTCACTCACTTTTCTAAAATTTAAAAAAACTTATTTAGTAAATTTTTTTCTTTTAATTTTCTTCTATGCAAAAGTTCCTGACAATAACAAACACAAAAAAAGACTTATCCAATTTAGTGCAGTCGATCCGAAATCATGCGCGTACATACATTTCGGTGATCCATTTTTATTTATATAGATACTAGGAGAACCCGCGGCTTTGCTCGCGCTAAGCTACAACAAAAACTCTAAAGAGATAGGATTCATACAAACTTTCATCCCCTATTTTACCACCTTATGGGATGAATATCGAAAAATGCTAAAACATGTATTGATCTAATTGTATTGAAGAGCATTAATACTAAATTTCAAGTAATTCGGACCATAAATATTTTTTTGGATTGTATTATAACGTGTTTTCCGGTAGGAATTAGATAATTTTCCGCGGTACAAAGTAGCCTATGTCACTCTCCAGCCCTCCAACTATCTCCACACAAAAAATAACGCAAATCTGCCTCTCCATTTCGACATGAAAGAAGGACAGACAAACAAACAAACAAACAAACAAACAAACAAACAAATAAACAAACAAACAAACAAACAAACAAACAAACAAACAAACAAACAAACAAACAAACAAACAAACAAACAAACAAACAAACAAACAAACAAACAAACAAACAAACAAACAAACAAACAAACAAACAAACACACTTTCACATTTATAATATTAAGTATGGATAGTCATTTCTTTGGTTAAATTATGTCAGTCATATATGACAAGTATGGTTGACACAATTTTGACGAATTTACGACGCACTATTTCTAGTATTTTTTTATCTTCAAACACATTCTACTTTATGTTGAAGATAAAAAAGCTTTGTCAGATATCACACTTTTGTTATATATTGAAACAATGTTTTGGAAACAGGTGATCGATAACGTTTTATCTTTGCCAGAATAAAAGAAGACAACAATTCTGTTATATCGGATAGATATATTTATTCAGAAAGGAATCGAACCCCTAACCTTAAACGCAAATAAAACACGTCATTGTAACATTGGTAATTATTTAAAAAAAAAACATTGATTTGAACAAAGAATATTGTATTGAAATACGCGTACTCGTACAAGTTAACAGCTTGGATAATGACTTACATGGTATAAGTCGACCAAAAGTCGATTTGAAGACAAGTAACAATATTCTACAAGTAATAAACAGGATCTACACTGACATGCATATTTTACAATGAACCAAAATATATCAAACTTTCATTGTACTTTTTATTTTCGTCATTAATCAAATAAAATCTGTTTCTTTTCAAACCAAATAAATTGGAGCATTCGGTTTTTTCAAACAATTTTCTTCGCAAAATAACAATTTATGAATCTAAAGCACCTGTAGCTCATAATAACGTAATTTTACTGCTTCGAACCCACCTCGTAGCCCACTTTATGATCCACGTTTTCATTTTGCTAAAATATCAGAATTTTTCACCGGTGTAATGTGATTTCTATGTTTGTGAAATAGCTTCTTTACGGCGGAATGTTTAGAGAGTATTAGAGTACTAATAAAAAATGTAAAACAGACGTGTGTTTATAACATAGCGTGAATACCTTAGTGAATGTACCTACCTAATAAAATTATAATAAGTTATATATGTATATATTGAATTATGTTTTAGAACTTATCTAAGCTCGCAGCTTTGCTCACGTGATTAATCCAAGATACTCGTAGAAACAATCGCCATATTAAATTTCTTTAAAGTATAATACTTTCTTAGATTTTTGCGATATTTGACATTATAGATAAAACTATTTTTTCAGATTATTTTGTGGATAGGTGCTGTCTGTAGCAAGTATGAGACGTTTAAAACCTTAGTCTCTCCCGTGACCATGATTGCTGCAAAGCATTCGAAACGCCAAGAACCAAAATTCAAAATATTCCGAAAAGATAGTTTTATTTAAAAAAAAAACTCAAATCGTAAAAAAGACAAACGCCCACTCGTTTCCCTATTCATAAACATTCACAATAATATTTTTAAGTATGATAAATACAAAAAGTAATTTAATATTAATGAGCTTCTGAGGTCACCATCTGGTTCCACAATCAGACTAGGACTACGGTTCGTATGAAATGTATTACTACTGAAAGAACATTGTCATGCCTTTAAATCTACTGGATGCAAACAAAGTGAGTTATTTGAAAGCGTGAAAATTATATTTTTATTAAGGTTGACTAAAATACAACTAAAACAAGTTATTTTATTTTCTAAACAGCGTACAAAATAGTTCTTCTTTTCAGCAATATTTAAAGAAGCGTCTAAAATGTATTATCTTTATTTGTAATTAAAATAAAAAAAAATGAATTTTAATATAAAATTCCACACTCTATTTGAAACGTTTAGAGGATTAATTTTCAAAAATACTTTTTTAGTTCTTGCCATCGTTATCAAAGAAATTCTTGTACTAAATTCCAGCTCATCTTCAGTGGTTTGTCTGTGCCTTCTCTGTTCGTCAGTCAATATTAGTTTTGTTTAGTAAGAAAATGCCCTATTAGCTAACGTGTACGGCTGTAGATCGAGAGATCCTAAGTTCGAGTCTCACGTCTGGCCAAGTACAGTTATTGGGTTTGTCTCACAGTTTCTTTCTGAAATACTCTGCTCGAGTTGGAAAGTTGTTGGTGTTACACAACTTCCATATAGAGCTAATAAAGATTTGAGCTGTGATTGATCTCTCACTGGTTGAATCATTTGAGATTTTCTCTCTCTCTTTTCTTTATCTCATTTGAGAGTGAAAGGTCTTTGGGAGTGTAAGTAGTAGAATTCACGTATGTTTGCGCACTATAATACCTCCTGCGAGGGCTAGTCTCAGCAAAATTGGCCAAAATTTTGTCCCAAAGGGCATTATATTATAAATTATCGTCTATGCAATTTTATGCAAATGAAAAAGTCATAATTAGTAGGTTTACTTCTGAACCTAATCGAAATACACCGTGTGAAGCCTTTGACAGCAGCTAGTTTTAATGAAAGGTAAACGTTTGGGCAATCAGGCTAATTGACGAATCTGAGTGGTCAACGATTCAGCTGAATATCGCAATAGGTCCCCTAGAACCTCGGTCCTAACCGAATTTTACTGATTTAATAATTAATACACAAATCAACTTTGAACTTTTAATATTATTCGGTTTATATACTACTAGCGACTCAACCTAGCTCCGCTCCTCGTTACGTTAGTTACGGTACGCCCCTTTTAACGTTTAGTATAGATTTCTCAGAGATGAGATATTTTCCCGCAGTGAAAAATATCCTATATGTTGACCCGGATAACCAGCTATCATCGTACCAAATTTTATCAAAATTTGACCAGTAATCGTGATTTGTTCCCATAAAGACAGACAGACTGATAAAATTTTAAAAACTATAGATTTAGCTTCTGTATTGATAATATTGACAATTCAATAAGATTTTAATGTACAGATTCGACTCAGAATTTTATTATATGTATAAATTTTACTTGGATTGTAATTTGGATATTTTGAGGAGAGTTTTGTTTTAACTTTTAAGCCACACATATGTATAATTGGAAGTCATTTTCAACTAACTTCTAAAACTTTCCAATTCTGTTTTTTTTTTATGTTTAATCCGATATCTACTACATATTATATAAATGCGAAAGGTTGGATGGATGGGTGTTTGTTACTCAATCACGCCAAAATGGCTCAGAATGAAATTTGGCACAGAGATAGATTATAGTCTGGAATAACACATAGGTTACTTTTTATTCCGGAAAATTTACGATTCTTGTGGAATACATTTGTTTTTATTTTTCACTAGCGATGGACCTGAGCGAAGCGAGGGTGAGCCGCTAGTTCAATATAAAGAAAATAATTAGATTAAAACTGTTTAAAAATCTTGTATTTAATATTTATTTGCTTGAAGGCGTACGTAATATATTTTACCTTAAGTAATCCACAACAAAATATATCGATAGTACCTATCTACCATACCATTATCACCTGTAATTTCATTGAACGACAGATAGAATTACGAATATCCTAATAATGCAACGAACAGATGTTATTTAGAAGGACAATAGGATATCGTATTATAGGTAGTAGTCCATTTATTTATCAATTTGCTTTATACTTCGAAAATCTATTTAGAGTCCAATAGAAATGTAGAAGAAAATAATTTATGTCCAAAATATTGTAACCAAAATTGTATTTTTGGGACGACAATCTCAAGCTCTTTTTAATGTCCCACTGCTGGGGGTGGGCCTCACTTCAATGCGAGGGGGATCAGGCCATATTCCACCGCGCTGACCACGTGCGGTTTGGCGGACTTCACATGTCTTTCGAAAACTTGCTAGATTCTCTCAGACATGCAGCTTTCCTCACGATGTTTTCTTCGCCGTAAGACAAGTAGTACCTAATCATGTTGGAAATGACTCGCACATGAAAATATTAGAGGTGCGAGACCCTGAATTTGAACCCACTTCAATTGGTTTCTCAAGCGAGCGTGTTATACTTGGCTACCAAAAAATAATGTGTTCCAATAGAATACACCCAAACACCCGAAGCTAAAGTAAATTACGAATCTTTAAAATTTAAAAAAATAAAAAAGTTTTCTCCGATATTTAATATTTTTAACTTAAACAAATTGTTTACGCAATAAATTTATAAAGAAATTTCAGATTTTTTGTAAATATTTTTCTTACATTTGAATTTGTTTTTTCCAGAAATATGTTCATAAATAGGCTAAACGTTATCGTTTGTAGAGTTCAAAGGCATAAAGAAAGAACTATATATACTGTACAGTATATATAGAACTAATCTATCCCACGGGAAATAGCTTATGTGTTATTCTGATGTATGAGCTGACAAACTTTCGCATTTATAATATTAGTAGGATTAGTAGGATTGACTTCTTATAAAATTACAAAACATTTCAAAAAGAAGACTAAAGATATTAGAAGACGTTTAGTGAATTAGTGAAAAAAACGCGACATGTGTTTGTATGATCAATACTATTTGCTCTCTAGCGAATCTTGAACGAAAAGGGAATCGAACCTGCGAACTAAACATGGTAGATGTAGGTTTTAAGAATTATCCAGTGCTCTTTCAAAATAAAATAACTTCTAAATTGCTAAACTGTACTCGTATAATTTCCACAAAATTATTGTAGTATAAACTTTTCCTAACTTATTACTAAACGCATAAATAATGAACCATCTTAACTAAAAAAAATATTTTAATGAAAAAATAAAATAAAAAATACAGCTAATATAAATTATATATCTGTGGTATATAATACTGTAATAAGCCCAATTTAATATTCGACTATCCATTTTCTCACTTATTTAACAAACAAAATGTTTTTATAATTGTCCTTTCTTAATCCAGCAACAGTAACATAGTATAGACGTAATTTTTGACGCACATAAACTTTATGGACTGGAGAGTGACGTAAGCTAGTACGTTAAATAGAGCCAGTGAATTTTAGTGTACTTTATAAAAGTTCTCGGCAAATAAGGGTGGATTGCCGACACTATTCTTCGAATTTCAATTAAAATAGCTTAGTAATTATATTATTGAAGGAATTTTCAGAAACAAATCAGTTCCCTCTACTCTTATATACAAACTTACAAACTTAACTCTTTGCCGTGATAGTGTTCACTAGCAATTTGCATTCAAAATACTATAATATTTTTTTCCAATTTTTTTACTAACAGTAGCCTTTATATTATTCCAGGTCATAGCCTATCCGCCTACTAAATTTCAATCAAATTTGTCCAGCTGTTTCAGCGTCAAGCAGTAACAAACACACAAACATACTAATTTTCTCATTTATAATAATAGTAATTTATATACATATAAGGTCAAAATACGAATCGAACCTATGATCTGAATCCATAAATTTTAAATCCTCGAATATACATTATACACTCAATTAACCGAGCCGTATTATATTAGTACAGCTAATCGAGTTGCGTCGAGCTTTAGAAATTCAAAACCTATTTGCCTTCGCAATAAATGTATGCTTTAATATTTATAGAGCCTTATAAAGACTACTTAGCATAGTCGCTATGACAGGCTTTAGGGGGTCAGGGGATTCGAGTCCTGCAAAAGTTTGTATTACAGACTCTTTTAATGGTTTTAATTTAGACAGGATACAGTGTTGATCCCCTCGTATTGGAGGGTGCGTGCCCAGAAGTGGGATGTTAAAAAGCAAATCTAATATACCTATGTATTTCGATACGTAAAATACATTTACCTATTAGGTATTCCTATCTTAAAATATTGTCGGCTGGCACCAACTTTGAAAATATCTGATTAGGTATCTATTCTAAATGAAAACCTCCGTTTAGTTATTTTTTTTACATTTTAATGCCTGGAAGTCAGTTTTTTTTAAGTTTTTAGTGTAGACGTAATAAGCAGGTAATTTGTAAGAAGAACGTTTTTAATATCACATTCCATTAAACAAATTATTTAAAAAAATAATTTATTGTTGATTTTTTAAAAAACCGCTCAACCGATTTAGATAAAATTTATATGGGACAACCTGGGAAGTATATATACCCTTTGAAACAAAAAAAAAGTCCAATTCAGTTCAGGTGTCTTCGAGTAATCGATGAACATACATAAAAAAACCGACGAATTGAGAACTTCCTCCTTTTTGGAAGTCGATTAAAAAGGGCTGAAAACAATACAGTCTTGAGATTTATATGTGTACGATTTGGATAAAATTTAGCATACAGACAGACTATGAGGGAAGAAACACATAGGATACTGTTGGGTAAAGTCGCTAATTTTTAAAACAGGTGAAAGAAGCTAATTTACCTGTTGATCATAATGTTGTAAATATTGTTGAAGGTCACTGTTGTATGGCATCCATTGTTGTTGTTGTTCTTGATGTTGTGGAAGAGCCAGAGATGTCATCACCACGGCTGCTAGCACCTGGATAACAAAAGTAGTGCTTATTATATTAGCTTTCTAAATAACATTGGAATAGATTTACCATTTACCAGTTTAACAGAAGTCATAGCTGTCAATCTCAACTGTCATAATAAAAATAATAAGATATAAGTATTAGCCAAAAATTTGTCTCTATACCATTTGTTATAGAAACCTATGGCCCGTGAAGCCAAAGTTCTAAACGCTTGTTAAATGACATAACACCTCGTTCTATCGCCTCTCTCTACTGGTGATAAGTGCTTGTGCCTTTTTTGCCCAAAGATTCGGCATTGCCAATCAGCGGGGAAATACGGTTAGAATTCTTGCAACAATTCCACGGAGACATGACTTGTACAGTAATAATATTATGTGTACAATTGTTTTGTAATATAGTCATATAATTAAGTATATTTGTAATTTCAATGTATTTCCTTTATCGTTGATAGAAATCTATATATACGAGTATATAAAACAAAGTAGGGTTTGTTACAACACTTATAACTCGAGAACTGCTGGACCGATTTTTATGATATTTATTTTGTTGGATTTGTTTTCGCCCCTAATAGCAGAATAACTAATAAAATATCGAAAAAAATCACGAAAAAAAAAAAATTTAAAAAATCTATTCCATACTAAGCGTCAAAACGTACCTAGGGAGTAAGGATGAACATATAGAATTTTATTATATTATAGATAGAAAAAGATCGAAAGATTCGAATGTTATATAACAATATACTGTTAAAAACATTTTAATTATTCGCTAAGTGTTGACTAAAATAATAATAAATATATAATTTTTAATATTCATGTAAAGTAGATAATTTTCTAAAGCATTATCCAGCTGGCCGGATATCCGGCGCGCGTGAAGCGCGGAGTCAAATACAATACTGATTTACACCCACTTTGTATGTATGACGTTTATGTATTTTAAACTAAGCTGTAATTTTTGGGAATTTTGATCGTCTTCAAATAAAACGCTTTTAAGAGAGCTTGTAAAATAAAATATTAGATAAATAGTTCATATTTTTGCTTGAATTTTTTTTTATCTAACATTTTATTTTGTAAGTTTCCTCATAAAAAGTCTTATTTGAAGAGATAAAAAGTTAACTAAAACAGAAAATTTTGCATTACAATAGGTATAGTCTATAACAATACATGAAAATTCAATTATTTACGAACCATTATATGACTAAGATGCCTTTTTTATACCTCTGTTTTTAAGGGTTTATCCTTATGGCATATCAAACCCATCGTATCTTAAGCAACTTTAATTTTACTTAGAATTAAAAAAAATGTGTAAGGTATTTTAGACTTATATATCAAGCACACATATAAACATAGGTGTTTCTATTCTATATCTTCCTTATAGATTTTTTAAATCCTATATCGAAACTGGACCTCAAAAGTTATACGTTTTTAAATAACCCAGATACCGCCTTTTACTAGGGAAAATCCTTAATGAGTTTTAAAATAACAACACAAAATTAATTTTAGCTATTCACTACTTTAAGTGAGGTTTAAATTAACTGTTATATTTTAACACTCACATAAATCCTTAGAGAGCACATTTCTTATGGTTTCAGAACAAGTAACTGATGTCACAACACTCGGTGGCCGCTGTTATATACCGCAGTGACAGGTTGAAAAGTAATTTACTTCATTTGTTTTTTATTTTCCGCCATTATTAGCTGAGCTCTCTTTTCCTTAATTTTGTATGCATGGCTTATACTGGTTTTGTGATTTTAAATTAGATTTTGTTATTTTATTATAGTATCTAGCACGTGGTTTCACGTATAACGAAGTTACGGCATTATGTATGTATGTACTGACGTTATGATTGAACTTAAGTTTTTTTAAACCGATATGTACCTGTTATTTAATTGAGTATTTTATTTTTAATACTTTAGATATTTAGATATGTGTTTGCGATTCTTAATATAATAGAATAACCATTTTATTAATTTAATGAAAATCTGAAATTAATTTTATTTAAAAATGTAGACTATGTTGGCGAGTTATATTTATTTATATATGTGTCTATATAACAAACTAGCAACTCACCCTCGCTTCACTCAGGTTCGTCTCTGGTGAAAAACAAAATAAATCTTTCCCACGGAAACTGTACATTTTTCGGGATAAAAACTAGCCTATGTGCTATTCCAGACTATAACCTATTTCTGTGCCAGATTTCATCTAGATCCGTTTAGCTATTCTGGCGTGACTGAATAATAAACATGAAACATCATTACAAACTTTCGCATTTATAATATTAACTAGCAGAACCCGCGGCTTCGCTCGCGCTAAAATTACAAAAAAATCTATGGAAAGGTAGTTTCATACGAACTTTCATACCCTATTTTACCCCCTTATAGGATGAATTTTGAAAAATGCTAATACACATATTTATTTAATTTTATTGAAGAGTAACTATATATACCAAGTTTCAAGTAATTCTGATAATAAGTATTTTTTGATTGTATTATGTATAACGTGTTTTCCCGTGGGAATTAAGTAATCTCCCGCGATAAAAAGTAGCCTATGTCACTTTCCAGCGCTCCAACTATCAAACAAACAAACAAACAAACAAACAAACAAACAAACAAACAAACAAACAAGCAAACAAACAAACTTTCACATTAAATTATAATATTAGTATGGATATATTTACACAATACTAGTGGATATCTCTTACGAGGAACTCCTCGAAAGTGAAAAAAATAATTCATTCATAAATCATAGCGGTATCAGTACAGATTACAGAATGTTAACAATAAATGTAGAAAAAATCTGGCGTGCGTGTGTTTGTTATAAATCTCCTCCAAAACAGCGTATCCGATTTTGATGTTTTTTTTTTGTATATTTATAGGTTTCCTGGACGGTTGTTAGCTATAGTTGCAGCCGACATGTGGCGTTGTTATCGAGATTCAGGATTTTTTTAAGCTCACAAATTAAATTAAGATTTGGACAGAACCGGATCTATAGTGTCAGCTATAATAATTCATATAATATAAACGTAATCTAAAAAAGATGCATTTTTCTTTATATACTACGTAAAAAACATTAAATATATACAATATATATTGTATGTTTGTCTTCAAATTATTATTCTTTATTACAATAGAACAAAAAAATCTGTAGGTAAAAACTAGTTCAGTAAAAGTTTGTCTACATCTTCGTTTTTTGCCTATTTACTGGAAGGAAGTCTATCATCAATATTATTTAATGATAGACGTTAAAAGATAAGCCGACGAGGACTCAATCTTAATAAAACCTTATATCAATCATGATATAGACAATAATACGCGAGATAAAAATAAAAATTTTAAATTAAAAGAAAACTAGCTAACCTCCTTTATTTTGGCTATATTCTCGTATTAATTTATTTTGACTAAATATATAAATAAATAAATATGTTAGGGCATTAACACACAGCACCATCTAGTTCCATGGTAAGCTACGAGTTTTGTGTTACCAAATAGTTGATATACTACACATATATAACTTTAAATATATACATATTGTAAAATATATAAACATCCATAACTGGAGTACAAACATTCGTGCTCATCATACAAATGAATACCACCAGCGGGACTCGAACCCGCGACCGTTCGCATGGCAACTAGCGTCACTACTGTCTACTGATTTAAAAAAGACTAACTATTTAATGAACAAGGAAAATTGAGCCATTTGCCTCTGACTGAAATACCACATATTCAAATAAATGACGACTATAGGTTACTACTATGTGAAGATCAAATCGGCTAACTCACATTTGCATTTATAATACTAACTAGCAACTTGTCCTAACATCGCTTGGAATTATCTCAAGGCGCTCTCCAAGATTTCATCGTTTTCTTCAATTCTAAGAGGCAATGTTTGTTCGAGAGATTTTATCCTTTCCATAGAACCTATCGATTAATTTAATAAAATAGAGACGGTGACCTTTTTTGCATTTTTATTTAGTTTGATTCCAGGTTCAGGTATGATTTTTAAAAAAAAATGCAGTTATTATTATTTAAAAAAAAAATGTTTCCTTTGAATAAATCATGATCACGTCAATATTTAAAGTACTTTTATTCCATGTCCCATCGATTTGTTCCACCCTGTATACATATATGGGAGGCACGGCAGTGTCCCCGTCATATTATATATTATATAGGGAGGAACCCGAGCGAAGCGAGGGTCAGTCACTAGTAAAGAGATATTGCTTAACATACAGGTAAAAATTATCACCTGAAGTTAGTACCTGCTCTTTTTCTGCAGACGTCAAAAATAACCAGCTCTCTCTACTCATTAAAGACTGTTGAAAAATATTATTATTGCTGTTTTGTTTTTCATTTTATTCTAACATGGATGCTGTAGTTACACTCACTGAGTCTCTATTATGTAAGATATTCTTATTTCTTTATTAACATTCTAATTTAGCTTCGCTTTTGATTTTAATTGTATGCAAATTTTATAACATCCCTATTTATTTATTTCTTGTATGCGACTTTGTATTAATACAGAGTAACTAATTTTACTCCACTTTAACACATACATTCTAAATATATTTCTGTGTAATAGGTATTAATATTTAAAGTTGATAATATTTTTAAAAAATAGGTATATTTTTAAAATAAACCTTGTTTTGAAAATCTGTTATTTAAATATGAATTTAAAATGAAAATCTTTCTTCAACAAAAACGTTAATGCGAATTTTAATGCCTTGAATACTAATATGATGCGTTTGTACAATACGATATTTTTTTTGTCTAGGCATCTTTCTTACATCTTAGCACTGATTAGTATTTTTACTTCGTTAACCATGACCAATGCTTTGTATGGGACATAGCATAGAACAAGTTGCTCAAGCCGTAGTTCTTAATTCAATCTCTTATCTATAGGATAAAAAATATTAAGTTAAGACATGCTTTTAACCAACAATAATTTATATAGACAAATAAAATTGAAGTATCTGTTTGTAATGTCAAAATTAAAACGTACCTAGGGATCCACCAGAGTGCAGCGAGGGTTAGTCGCTAGTCTATACAGTTAATAAAATGAAGTGTATGTTTGTAAATTGTAATTTTAAAATATCAGCTTTTTACTAAATGCATATGGAATTATATACGGTATTTATAAGAAAAACACAATTTTAAAAATTTTGTCTGTCTGTCTGTCTGTTTGTTCCGGTTAATGTCCGAAACGGCTGGGCCGATTTTGATGGGTCTTTCACTGGCAGGTAGTGGATGTTACGAGGAGTAACTTAGGCTACATTTATTTCAGTATAAGAATTATTAGGGTTCCGCTCAAAAAAATTAAAATGTACCTAGGGACGAACCCGAGCGAAGTGAGGATGAGTCGCTGGTAATATATAAGACCCGTTAAAATGAATCAAATGAGCCCATGCTTGAAAGTTTTACTAATGGCTAATAAAGAGTTCTTCGACCTCCTGGCTCCATCATTAGACCAGCCTATGTCAAAATATTATATTGTTATCCGGTTTCGAATCGACACTTAGAAGTAAATTAAAACCGACATCAAGATTAGATTATGAGTGAAGCTACCAAAAGCGCGTTAAAAACTTTTATCCATATCTGCCCACCTTCTCTCAGATCAGAGAAAAAATCTAAGAACCGTCGATTTAGTTTTTATTATATCTATACATAATATATGTAATTAAATTCTAACCGAGTCGAATCTGTAGGACATTAAATATTTTTTGGAAAATCTTATTGAAATATTAGTCATTATTATCGATACAGAGGCTGAATCTGTAGTTTTTAGAATTTTTGTCAGGTATGTGTCTGACTGGGAACACATCACGAGAAAGCGACTTTAAAGATTTTGACGAAATTTAGTATGTTAATAGTAGGTTATCCGGGTCAACATATAGGATAGGTACATTTTTTGCAGGAAAATATCTCATTTCTGAAATATTATAAGAAATCGCTAGTTCGAAACATAAATTTCAAAAAAACGAATGCACACCTTTGATTCATTACTTCTACGTGACATTGGCGAGGTAATCTGTGCATATCTAGCACGTTTTGAAGCCATTAACGAGAGAATTGAATTGATTGATTACACTTCTATTTTCTGCTTCTGTATAATATAACATTCCGATGTAGGTACATATGTACATACGAGTATGTTCGTAATTCTTCTCCTCCTAGTAAGTGGTTTGACCGATTTTAATGTCATTTTTTCGTGTAATTATGAGATCACCTGGATTTATTTTGATTTTTGGTTCCCGACGTTTCGAATGCTTTACAGCATCCATGGTCACGGGATTATAATTAAAGTTAAAAAATATTGTAAAGTAATTGTTGCAATTTTCATTTTGTTAATTGTGGGTAGGCTGTCTGTAACAACTATACCTTCAAGACATGTAACACCTCAGTCTCTCCCGTGACCATGGATGCTGTAAAGCATTCGAAACGTCGGGAACCAAAAATCAAAATAAATCCACGAAATAATCCGAAAAGATAGTTTTATTTAAAAATGTCAAACATTCGCGTAAATCTAAGAAAGTATTAGATCACCTGGATTTTTCTTACTGGTAGGTTGCGCTGTTTTTGTCGTGTCAATTTTTTTATTCAATCCAATTCAATTTTCTTATTATTAGATTCAAAGTGAAATTCTTTTTTTTGTGGAAAATGGAACTAATAACCTGTTATACAGCCAAGTAAACTGCCTCATCACAACACAGAAGCAAAAATTAAAAAAAAAGTACAGACAGCAATAAAATAATAGATAATATGTTTGATCGTTACGTCAACCTTATATAAGAACTGTAATTGGGAGCGAAGATAATGGCCTGATGACTTTATTTTTCGCGACGAATCAAAAATATTAGAGCGGCCTGTAAATTATTATACCTACGTTCTAAAAACTTAATAATTTTAAACAGTAGCAGTGACAGTTCTGCCTCTGCTAACTACTAAATATTTTATGAGTTCAGCCACACTACAATGTAAGCTTTTGTATGTATTGGATTATTCATGTTGTTAGGAGGTTATATTGAGAATATATATACTTAATAATATTGAAAATTCAAACAAAAACGGAGAATTTGGATATCTATGGTAAGGTTTATAAATTATTAACGAATTACTTCCGCTTCGCTCGCGTTCGTCCTTAGTGAAAAAAAAAATTAACCCACGGAACCGTACATTTTTCCAAGATAAAAAGTAACTTAAGTGCTATTCCAGACTATAATCTATCTCTGTGCCAAATTTCATCCAGATCTGTTCAGGCGTTCTGGCGTGATTGAGTAACAAACATCCAAAGATGTAAACTTTCGCATTTATAATATTTGTAAGAATAATGGGATCTTAATGGAAGCTTTGGTAATGTAATATAATTAGATCTACTTCCATCAACAATTAATTACTCATAAAATAATCAAATAATTCTAAAATAAAACGCTTAAATAAAAAACAAAAATATATTCAATTGTAGGTAACTATTAATAATAAGCTACATTTTATTTGAATAACTTTACATTTTGAGGCCTCTTAGAACCTCTCCCATTTTTTTTAATTATAAATTTTTTAAGATCTTGGGTATATGTTAGAAGTACTGATATTATTCTCAGAGAACCGTCCGCCAACCCGCACTTGGCCAGCGTGGTGGACTATAGCCTGATCGCCTCGTACTGAAGGGAGGCCCGGACCCAGCAGTGGGACGTTAAAAAGAGCTAAATACATATATATATACTTATATTATTACAACTGGACTATAATTGGTGGATGAAGCTCAACATCTTCGCATTACGTAACGAAACCGCCGCACGTCCATTAATATTATAGCAACAAAAACTAGACAACCTTAATGCATTTTACATAAGACACAAGTACTTTTACCGGAACTATGCTAACAGAATATATGGAAGTACTGTTGGCAAAAACGTAATAAATTGCTAATATTATCACTTTATAACTATACAGTATACACTAACGACTTACCTTCACATCGCTGGACCTTTTGTATTTACTTATATGTAATACAATAATATAAACAGGTAGCAACAGTGCCGGAGTTAACCTTAGCGCCTGCCCCTGGGCATAGTAAAAAATCCCTATGCCCTATTATCGAAATTTGGAATAAAATGCTAAAAGTTAAAAAAAACTATTTTTTTTTTATTGCAAAAACCATAATTTGAAAATGATTTCAATTTTTCGAAAAATGTACTAATTATTTTTTTTAATTGATCATTTTTTGGAAAATAAAAAAAACATTTTCGATAACGCGAAGAGATTTTTTTCTCACCCTCCGGATTTTGCCCCCCTAAAAATTTGCCGCCCTGGGCAAAATTTACGGGCGACACCTTTTAGCAAACTTTATTCCTAACAGAAGCCTATATGTTACTCCAGGTCATAGTTTATATGTATATGTATACTAAAAGTCCAAACAAAACCGTCGTACTAAATCAGTAAGAAGGAGTAACAAACATACATATACATACAAACTTTGACACTGTTGTGCCTTATAGTATTTTAGATATATTATATAAAAAGGAAGCTAGTATGACTGAAACTTCTTCAGATTTTTTTTAATACTAAATATCGAATAATGAAATTAAATATAAAAATTTAATTAATTAAAATTATACTAGAAACATTTTTTTCTGACCTTACCGCAGTGAATGTACAGTTCTTAACAATTGCAGATTTGATCGCGATCAGGAAGAAAACAATTAGAGTGCTGTCTGTACATTTGTAAAGAAAAAATATCTTTTATCTTATTTGTAATCAAAATGAACGCTGAAAGCAACGTATTATTACAATAAAAATGTTTTAAAGAAAAATCTTTAACAGAGTCCTATTTATTTTTACACAGACATAAAGTAATAGGTATTACAAAAAAAAGTATAATTAAAAAAAGAGCTATGTAGCGACATATTAAGACGGAGGTGTTTTGTTAGGTTTTAGTGGGTAGTACTGGCTTTTCTAGCCGGTGAGTCCCACATAACCACCTGTATGTATGCAGGTGGTATGAGTTATTCTTTATCAAAATAAGTTTTTAATGTATATAGCCTTCTTAAATATAAAATAATAAATGTCACTCGTAGAAAAAGTCTAACTGCGTTTTAATAGTATTGAATGCAAGGGTAGAAGGTAGATGCAGGAGATATTATAGTGTGCAAACACAAGTGCACTCTCTTTCTCTCACAATTACAGTTCGGTGGCATAATTATATTACCAAATATCCAACTTCTCGCTATTACTGAGATTTTATTTATCTATTTATAACATTTTATTACACATTTAAATGGTGCATTATGAAAAGATATACAATATAGCAGATGTTTGAAGGCGGCCTTATCACTAAAAGCGATCTCTTACAGACAACCGATAACAAAAAAAATCAATAAACCGTTTCTACAATCTCATTATTGAAGATTTTGTGATTTTAATGATAAAAAAAAAATCTTATTTCTGACCTGGGATTCGAACCAAGAACCTGCTAATTTTAAGTCTAAGTAAGACTAATGAGACAATCAGATAAACAAATACGTAACAAAAAGTACTTAATGATAATAAAAACCTATTAAACATTTTCATGCTGTCGCTACAAGTATTACAGAGAGACAGTTCACAATTGCTAATCGAGATCAGATCTGAAGACAAAGGTACAGTTTCCGCCGACGACACATTCAAGCTCTAGATACTCAGTGTTTTGGAGTTAATTATTTAGTACGTCTTTGTTTTACTTCACTTTGTATTCACTATTCACATTTATTTATTTCGAATTTTTATCTGTATAATATGTATATAAAGTTCGATGTGTGTATGTTGTGTGTATGTTCCATAAGGGTTTCAAAACGGCTGGAGCGATTTTGATGAAGCCGCGGGTACTGTTAGTCCTTTATATTATATTGATGCAATTAACTATAACGTCGTAACTCGTATAATAAATATATTATATATTATATCCTTTAAACCGACTTTAAGAAAGGGAATGCCTTTCCTTTCGTCTGTTTGTATGTATGATATCCAATTGTGTATCTAGTATTGAATTCTATTTTTTACCGAATTCATAAATGGAGATTATATGTTTGGCCTAAATTTTTAATAAATAGATTATTGTACAACACAGATGTAAATAGTTTTTGTTTTGTGCATTCAATGCACACTAACAGCTATAATGAGTAAAACATAATACTTTTTAAATGAAAATACTTATTAATCATTATCACTTATATCATCATTATCGTCATCATCATCCACTCGTATTATAAAAGAATCAAGCACTATCCATCAGGTCATTAAGAGGGCACATTTTATTTTTTTATTTTTACGAACAAAGAGGTTTTCCTAAAAAATGCTTGAAGTCTATGGATTGTTGGACAAGGATTCCTGTAAGTGAAAAATAATTCCTTAATAATTATTGTAACTTCAATAATATGATTATAAAAAAAATAATTACCATTTTACAGTTATCAATAATTTTTAAGTCTTAGTTTCTCTAACTGAAACCTTAAATTCGAGAAAGATTTTTTTTTAATTTCGTCAAAATGCTTTCCGTTTTTAGTGACAATGTTTCAAAGTTGACAACACTTCCGAAATGTCACAATTCCGTCGAGTTAAAAATCAGACTTTAGAGCAAATTTTTGGTGACAACCCTGGATCGTATTTTTTAGCATGTTTTATGATTTAAAAAATATATTTCACCTGGAAAAAGAAGTTCCACCACATAGATCGAGATTTCCTACTAATAGTTTAAAAGGTGATATCAGGTTTTAAGTAGACATTCCAGTACGAATTTGAATGCAATCGCTGAAAAAAGTAATAATATAATAAATGTAAAAATGAAAGTTTTTGGCAATAAGTAAAAAGAAGATTTATAGTAAAAGTACTTTTATTTACAAGTAAATTCATAAACACTAGAAGTGAGCAGTCTGTCTGTCTATTTCGTAGAGGTCCGCCAATATCTCTTCAACTTTAGTACCGATTTTCTTCGCGATCTGGAATTATAAGAAAAGTTACAATATTTTATGCAGAATAATAATTATCGAAAATATATTGCAAATCCTTAAAGCATTGTTTCAGATAAATTTACATTTAAGGCAGTTAATAAAATGATTCGCCATTTAAATAAAACAAGATTAGCAAGAAATATCAAACAAAACAGCGCACTCACGTCGTGCTGGTCGGCGCGCGGCATGGAGGCGTAGAGCGCGACGAGGTCGCCGTCCAGAATGCCACGCGCCGCGCCGCCGCCCGCCGCGCGTCGCGCGCACTTGTACGTCCTGCGGACACGCACGGGGGGTACACATATATACATACAAATAGCAACTAATACGATTGAATAATCGTATTGTTATATTTAGTTAATTATTAAAAAAATAAACACATGCAAATTAATTAAATGCAGTTTTTATTCCACACTTGCCACAGATTATACGCTACTCTCTGACCTAGCAAAACATAGACAATAATTTCAAACAAACCAAGATTACAACAATATACATTATTTAAAAAAATACACTTTACATACATGTATATATACATACAAAATACATATGCTTTATTTGTGATATAATAATTGGGATATTTCTTTTTCCTATCTCCATTTGTCATCCTTTTGTATGTCATGTCAAATGCAGAAAAAATATTTCTTTAACCTACTAAACTAAAGTCTCAAAATGCTATGACATACGAATAAACATAACTTAAATACAAGTATCTTATTTCATACTTTTAGCTACAGAACCCTAAAAATAAACAAACAAACATAACAAAATTATGATGTGTAAACATAACACTTTAACCCACTCCCGTGGCCATGATTGCTATAAAGCATTCAAAGCTTCTAGAACCAAAAATCAAAATACACCCACGAAAAAAAATCTAAAAGAGTATTTAAAATACGAACGATTTGTCTACGGAACCCTAAAAAAACAAATATACCTATACGCCCTAGGGTTCAGGCCGGCGATGTGGCAACAGTAGTTGTTCATGACGTTCTGCAACATCAGCAGCCGGCGGTACACCTTCTCTGAGACTGGCAGCACGTAGCCGAGACCGCCGTCCAGAGTTGCTGGAAATTAATGGCATTATTAGATTAAAAGACTGTTAGACCAGTGGTAACGCGCTCGCTCAGGAAACCGAGTGAAGCTGGTTCAAAGCCCGGGTCTCGCACCTCTGATATTCTCGTGTGCGAATCATTTACAACATGATTACCACTTGTCTTAACGGTGAAGGAAAACATCGTGAGGAAACCTACATGTCTGAGAGAACGTAGCAAGTTTTCGAAAGAAATAAGAAGTCCGCTAACTTGCACTTGGCACTGAAAGTTGAGTAGAAAATGACTATATTCGTCTATTCTTGAATGTTTTCAAAGATAATCACGCGAAATAAACATTTAAACAATTACAAAAATTTAAATGAATTATTTATTTTAAAAACCAGTGGGCCACCTCAAAATGTTGAGTAAAAAATTTTTTTCTTATTTCAAAAATTTTGTTTTTTTTATAAGCTATTACACTTATAATGTAATAATATATATTTTGTTTCGCTTCACCCTAATGAACCAAGCACTGAGATTTTGCGCTTCCACGTGATTAGTTGCAGAAAAGACGCTTAGGCCGCGATTAAAATTCCTATCATAATTAGTCCGTCGTTGCATTCGGTACCGTTCACACGTCTCTAGTGTAGTTACCTCATTTATTATCAATATAGGAGATGACAGTGATACGTCGAAAAGTGAAAATTAATAATTAATGTATAGAAATATTTAAAAATACAGTTAATTTTACTTTAGTGTTGATTTTATTTGTATGTTGATTTTATTTTATTACAAATTATTAATAATTTCTCACTAAAGCATTAGCAACATGAACAAGCCCTATGATGTCAAACCAGTGGCAATTGTTAGTGGAGCTAGACAGTTTACTGTCCTTATCAGTTTGTATGCTAATGTGAGACATAAAAAGCGCTTTTCATGGTTCACTCCGTGAATAGAGTATAATGATGAAATATCTAGTGGTACTAACTACACATAGTGACAAATAATAATTTCGTAAAAAAAATTCTTTCGTATTTTTTCCAAACGTGCCAAAAAAGTATAACTTTAAAAAAATCTTCGATTTTCTTATTTTCACTTATACAGTTGAGGAGAGGGTCTAAACTCCTTAAAGATATGCTTATGTAATACTTGAACTAATTAAGAGCAATAAAAAAGGCATGGAGTATAAATATATTGATACTGACTGTACATAGTGACGTGCCGCTGCAGGCGCGCGCCGCGCGCCGCGATGCGGAACATAGCGTGCACCTGCTGGCCCAGGTGGTAGTCGCCCTTCTTAATGAGACGCTGACCTGCGAATATATCGTGTAATTTATTACATTTTCATTTATTTCGAAACAAATTTACAGAGAAGCATGACAAAAACTTAAGAAGGTCATAATTGCTTAGTTTTTAATGTTTAGTTAGAATTTTTTTTATTGTTCAATAAAACATACATCTATATAAGAAAAAATGAATCACCGAAATGTATGTACACTCATAACATCCGATCGACTGCACCAAATTGGATAATTCTTTTTTTGTGTGTTTGTTATCGTCAGGACAATCTTTGCATAAAAGTTTTTTTTTTACTAAAATAAGATTTTTTAAATCTCATGATATGAAAAATGAGTGAGTGAAATAGTTTTTTATCCCGGAAATCATCCCTTAAGGAGAGAGAATGGGGATGAAAGTGTGCATGGGGAAGAAAGCTAGGGACGAACCCGAGCGAAGCTAGGGTGAGTCGCTAGTTTATGTATATTATTAAACAATTGTGTAAATAAACAATTCAGTTTGATCTCCTATCTGCCACTTATGTAGACTATACTATTTTCATAGCATTATTCATTCATTCATTGCAGTGCGAGTGACATTAATCAAACCGTTCCTTTTCAAATTCAAAAAGTCAAAGAAATCAAACGGTGGATGGTCGATATTCATTATATGGGAAATACTTTTTGTACATTATTTAAATTGTTATTGTTTTTTATAACAATTTAAAAAGAATAAAATTTAAATATGTAGCCATATCTTGTTTATATATCTTCCTTTGTCACATAATGGATCTCGACACAGAGTATGTATAAATGTTTTATTTTGAATTAATGATATAATTGAATTTGAATTGATAATAACGATATTTTAAAATATTCTTGTTTGAGATTTTAACCTTGAAAATCTTTGTCGATAAATTAATTATATATTGTCACTTCCCAATTTATGTCACTCGCGCCATTCGTTCTAAAAAATACTATAATAAATTATATTTTTAAAACTAAGCTTCAATCAAACTAAACTTATACAAGCACTTTTAAAATACAATTTTCTATCGTATGGTATAAATCTATACAGATAAATAATAAAATAAATAAAATTGAAGTATCTGTTTGTAACGTCAAAATAACAGCGTTTTACTAAATGCATATGAAATTATATACGGTACTTAGAAGAACATTATTTTTTTTTTAATTTTGTCTGTCTGTTTGTTCCGGATAATCTCTGAAACGGCTGAACTGATTTTGACGGGACTTTCATTGGAAGCTGATAGCTGATGTTAGGCTTAACTTAGGCTACTTTTATTTTAGAAAAAGAATTAGGGTTCCGCTCAAGAAAATTAAAACGTACGTAGAGACGGATCCGAGCGAAGCAAGGGTGAGTCGCTAGTAAATAATATAAGAAATAAGCAATTATCTCACCACCATAGCTCTCCCTCGCCTGCGGCTGGTACATGAACAGTGCGAAGTTGCCTTCCGCCTCGCTCACCAGGAAACCAAGGCTCGTGTTGTCCACCATGAACTCCATGTCGTATATCTGTTCAATGTTTCATGGTATTAGCTATCTGTGACTGAGTATGTTTGTGTGTGTGTGTAATTGTTTGTGAGGATACTTCAGGTGACAGATTAATACAATATTTTTATGCTTATGAGGTGATGATGTCCTTCTGAACGATACCGGACTATGGCGTCCAATCTCACTGAGGTTAGTAGCCAGATGCAGGAGATATTATAGTGTATAGTGTACGTGCAGACACAACGTGCACTCTCTATTCGTCTCACTGTCAATGTCCAATGGGACGATACTTCGATACGACATGTGAGTGTTATGACGCAGGAGAGGAAGGAAAGTGAAACTCCTCCCAACCTCCCAACTCCTGGCTGTTACTAAGAATTTCTTAACAGAAAAACTCAATAAATAAACTTGACCTGATCCAGGACTCGAATCCAGGACCACCGGATCTGCGACCGTATGTGCTACCCACAAAACCACCGAGGGAATCAAATACCCTAATATAGATGTCTCATCCCAACGCATGCAACAAATTAGACAGCTCAATTATATCGATTATTATTCGGGCTATTTTTGTTTTTATATAGTCGCTAGATGGCGTTGATTCGTAAACTGTGTAAGCTGTATGTGTCAAATATATCACAATTCGTAGAGTATGTTCTAAAACCAGAATACGCCATTTTGATATGTATTTTTTTCATATTTAAATTTTTATAAGTGAAGTGTATCAACTATCTGGTATCCATAACACAAGCGTCCTAGCTTACCATAGAACTAGACGGTGCTGTGTGTTAATGTTCCAACATATTTATATATATTTATAGAATGATGCTCAGCTACAATTCACTGTATAAATTTATTTATAAGAATAACGATAGTGAGCATATCAACTCAAAACCTCACATTGACATTTTTTATGACACTATTTCTAAATTCAAATTTAATTTACGTAATTTTTATTTCAAAAATAATTGCAATTTGTATGATTGAATACTTTGATTTTGTTTATTTAATAATTAAGTTTTATTTTAAAGATAATTGTTTTATTGATACGACTTATTTAAATATATTAGTACTTTTTAATTTATTATGTTGTTATTTGATCCATAGTATTATTAATTTTTAATTATTTCTGTAGTATTTTTTTTTAATAATTTTAATTTTACTTTTAATATGTTAATGAATTATGTTTTAACTCAATGCTATTTAGTTTTGATTGTTTTGTCTGATGTCTTTTTTATTGCACGTACCTATTGTCCTCCATTATTTCTATACGTGTTTCTTTGCAATGCGTGTAACACCTATAATTAAGATAACATTTAGACTCCCTATGGGCATGCTATAATTCTGCGTTTTTCTTAACGTATATCTTGTTGATGTTAGTAATAAATAAATAAATACCTGAGCGCTCCTCAGGTCCCGGGAAACCAGGGACAGTGTCCTCTGCTTATGCTGGTACCGCAGCAGCGACACGGACTTGTACACGTCACCCACCAGGATCAGATTCTTCACCGCCATCATCCGGTGTACGTATATCTGAGTGTCTATAAACGCTACGCCAACTAACTCGTTGTCTTTCAGCTGCCAGATGTAGATCTATACAGATAAATAAAATTGAAGTGTCTGTTTGTAATGTCAAAATAACAGCGTTTACTAAATGCATATGAAATTATATACGGTACTTAGAAGAAAAACATTTTTTTTAATTTTTGTCTGTCTGTCTGTTTGTTACGGATAATCTCTGAAACGGCTGGACTGATTTTGACGGGACTTTCACTGGAAGATATCTGATGTTATAGGAAGTAACATAGGCTACTTTTATTTTAGAAAAAGAATTAGGATTCCCCGCTCAAAAAAAACGTACCCAGGGACGAACCCAAGCGAAGCTAATCTGTAATACGAATGTTATTTCAGAACTAAAGTTTTATTCCGATGTATAGAAGGTAGACCTATGGAGAACTATGTTTGTGATGAAAAACTTTCCGTCGAATAGCGTTAAATTAGAACGGCGCCAATGTAGCGACTAGGTACATTTTGAAGGAAGCGCCAAAAGTATTATATATTATTGTAGTTCACGAAAAATAAATCGACCACTCTCCACGTTTATATTAAAACAGTTTAAACAAAACTATCGTTTAGGTTTATTTTCACGGATGTGTTTTAATTTTCGGTTCCCGACGTTTCGAATGCTTTGCAGCATTATTGTTAATTATATTTAAGTATTCAGTATTATTTAAATTAAAAACATACGTATAAAAAAAATATATGTAACATTGGCATTAATATAAAAAATGTAAAAGGGAATAAGAGATAACTAAGTCAAATACATGTATATTATACATGATGATATAAGTTTAATTTAATTTACCATTTTGGAACACCTGACTTCGCTTAGACGCGTCCGTAGGAACACAATAGTTTTTAAAGAAGATATAGACTCGCCATGTTCTTAACTCTGCAACTAATAGGGCCAAGAAGTATATATAATATATAACATGTTATACAACTTCTTATATTATGACCTTCACTCGTGAAGTTAGATATAAAGTTAATAAGTAAAATTGCTTTCTGCTACATAAATATAAATAACTCACTTTTTGTCCAACAGCAGATATGAGGAAGCCCAAAACTTGTGTGAGGGCTGTGACGGGTCCCTTCTGTTCCTTTGCGTAGATCTCCTTGAACCTGTTCTTAGTGAGCGGCTGGCCAGGCTCGGGGACCACGTCTATGATATCATAGATTAGTATCTGAAATAATTATTTCCTTAAAAACCTTAGAAAACCCCCTTTGGTATATTATAATGTATGGGACTCACCAAATCGAATTACATGAATAAACACACAGCACCATCAAGTTCCATGGTACTGGTACCAGATAGTTGATACACTACACATATAAGCACTCATGACTGGAGTAAAAACTTTGGTGCTCGTCACACAAATTAATGACACCACCAGTGAAACCGTCAAATTGTGACATAGAAGAATTTACCATAGAGTTACAAAAATATTACAGTGGGCACAATGAAAATAGTCAAAAATTAGAATTGAACAAATCAAATAATACATATTTTTATAAAATACACCTTTTTTGCAAGTTTAAAGTTATTTTACAATTTATTTATTATATATTACATAATATGTTATTCAGTATTATTTTTCACTTCCTGTGTAATGAATTCTATTTCATTCTCTCGCCGGCCTCATCCTATATATTTATGTATTTGTCTCTTTATGTTGTCACATTTCATTTCAATTTCATCCATCGAGTTTCAAATTACAACGATTCTAAAGAAGTTTCATTTCAAATAACTCTCTGCCACAAAGTACAACAAGTATTGGTGGTTTGAACAAATAAACACAAAGGCGATGATTAGTCTCACTACAAACTATCAGTTACAAAGGCACAACACACTTACCCTTCCTCTAGACGTGATGTCTTCACCGTAGTTATAATTTGTGCCTATCGCTATATACCCGCGCAGACCCGATCTGAGAACAAACATATTTTATTATTTCTTTAATTAATTTGTAATTACAAAATGGATACAAGTATACTCCTTAATCTACTGACAATTAATTATTGAGTGACAAAAATGTTTTATATTTACGACTTTAGATTTACGTGAATATTTAACATTTAAAATAGAGCTACCAGCCTTTACCGTAATCATCATTGCTGTAAAGCATTCAAAACGTCGGAAATAAAAATAAAATCGCGAAAAAGTCCAAAAACGTCTATAATATTATATAATTATTGTTAAATAAAAAGATACAATGATTTTAAAAGTAAATAATTAATTGATAAAAAAAGTTGATACGAAGTATATATATGTATTATGGCGGTAAATCACCTGGTCCCTTCATAAGAAAGAGAAACGTTCTTCAAGCACGTGACATGTTCCCAATCGTCGAACTCTATTCGCGTATTTGGGATCACCTCCCATGAGACAGGCGAGAACAGCATCACGGAAAACTTCTCCATCATGGGATATGGGAACCTGGGAACACGTTGTTATAAAAGATAAGTATATAACGATTAAACGATATAAAAATTATTCACACTACTCGAGTTTAATATACGTCGGATTCATTTTATCATTCCAGATTCATCTCTGATTAACCCATAAGGAATTACCCAAAGATAGTAACCGCATAATGCTTAGGAACTATGGAAAGCGTTGGAAAACTTTAAAATGAAGTTTTTTTTCCTCTATTTCAAAAACTAAGTTAACAGAATTGTAATTCTTATATTTATTTATATTATTATATGATACCAATAAAATTGACATTCAAAAGTTATAAAAATCGATGTGTATACACGTCCCTATAGACTCCAAAATGGTTGGTGCTGATGAAATTTTCAAATCAATTCAGATTAGCCGAATAGGTAATCTTGTGACATTCGGTAGCGACTTGCTAGTCTATACAGTATACTAATATTACAAAGAGGAAAAGTTTGTGAATTGTGAGTTTGTGATGTTGTAGGGGGTAATCTCTGGATCTACTAAACCGATTTAGATCAAATTTGGTAAGGAGATAGTTTGAGACCCTAGAAAGGACATAGGATAGTTTTTATCCCGGAAATCATCCTTCAAAGGGATGAAAATGGGGATGAAAGTTTGTATGGGGAATCAATAAAAACTATTTCAGTAAATTGATCGTTTGAACAAACAATGGAGTGTGTAGTCACCTATCTCCCTTATTGTCGGCCGCCCTCTCCTTGTCCTCGCCGTTGAACCTGTAGTAGTGGTGCGTGGGGAGCGCGGCGGAGCCCACGACGCAGTAGACGCGCGACTCGGCGTGGTAGGCGACGGCGCGCGGCGTCTCGCGCAGCGGCACCTTGCGCGCCGCCCACGCCGCCTCGTACGACAGGTGCGCCGGCAGCACGCTGATGCGCAGCGAGCCCTGCGCCCGCCACGCACAACCCCAATTTAGATTACGACCCCATGTGCGTTCACTTGGGTGGAGCGAAAAAAAAAATCTTAGCTTGGAAATAAAATTTGTTGCTTATAATGCAACATTTTGAGGTTAAAATAAATAATTAATAAAAAAAATTGGTTCACATGAATTTTTTTTCGCGTGATCTTTGAAAATGTTCAAGAATTTACGAACATAGTCACTTTCCAGTCAACTTTCATTGTAATACAAAAAAAACCAACATTTTTTCAACTTTTTATAAAATTGCAAGAATACAATATTACAGTGATCAGTGGGTAGAAAATAACTATATTCATCAATTCTTGAATATTTTCAAAGGTAATCAATAAAAAAAATCGATTCAAACCAAAAATTTAGATTAATTATAATTTTAAAAACCAGTGAATTACCTCAAAATGTTAATTTTTTTTTATTTCTAACATTTTGTTTTTTATAAGCTACAAATTCACCCTCTAAGATTTTTTTCGTTCCACCCTAACGTTCACCTTATAGGGTCACACCTTAGGCTACGTTATTTCATTTAATTTCCGTATCCGATGATTATTTAGTTTGGAAATTAAACTAAATAATCATATAAAAGTAAATATAATATATAATCGAATATATAAATATCTCATGTCTCGGTGTTTTTAGTCGCACTCCTCCGAAACGGCTCGACCGATTTTAATGATATATTTTTTGTATATTTGCTATGTATAAGAAAAGGTAAAGTATTTTTCACCATTCTACTCCCACCCTCCACTTTCTAATCGCGATTTTAGTATATTATTTTTTTTGTAAATTTAGTAGGTATGGGAATAGGTCATTAAGTATTTTTACTCTACTACCCCCAATCGCCATTTTTAATCGCGATTTTAGTATGTTTGTATGAACAATATCGAAATAATTTAATATTATATAAATACATAAACTTATACTTTTGTCGCTATATATCACAAAGCAAAAAAGATCTTTTTTGTAGATCGAACTCGGGCAAGCCGCGGCTTCTGCTAGTAATATATAGAAATGCGTCATATAAAAATAAGCATGAGCCTACAAGAGTAACATACAACGTGACAAACTCACCTTAGCATTGAAATACAAGAAACCCTGCGGACAGTTAGTATTGTTGAAGGACGCGAAGGAAGAGACGGGCCCCTCGTCGGGGCACAGGGGGTGCACCCGCAGCTCCCCGCGCGACCCCAGCAGCAACATGTAGGGGGTGTGCCCGCAGACGAACACCCCGTTGTATCCTCCTACGTTACCTGATGATGGGAACGTATAAGTATTTAAGTATTACGAGTTTTGGTAGTTGATTGGACAATATTTATTTTATCATAAGTACCTACGTCTCTAAATAGAGCTTCTAAGGGATATAGTATGATGATATCCTTAAGAGATAGACATATGCCATCGCGGACTTTTCTGTAGACCTATACAAGATAAACAATTCCACCATACATTATTTTGTTATATCTCAAAGGGTTTAGGCAACGTTTTCGTTGAAAGCACCCAGACGGCTTATTTCTTTCCGACACCTCCAAAAAATATCGTTATATTTTAGCCAATGTATACAAAAACTTAACAAATTATATACTAAAACCTTCCTCGAGAAACACTCCATCCATTGGTGAAAACAGCATGACCATCGGTGAAGTAATTTTTGAGTTTATCACGAACAGACAGTCAGACAGACAGACAGATAGACAGACAGACAGAGAGCGGGAGGCAACTTTGTTTTATAGTATGTAGTGATTATCACTCACCGAAGTACCTCATCTGCCTGACGCCCTCCCTGAGCGCGGCCGCGTCGGGCCCGTCGTCCGCGCACGCCACCACGCCGGCCCGGTAGCCGAACGGGAACGACACCGGCATGCGCGAGAAACGCAGCTTTAGGTTACCACGAGGGTATTTGTATGCCTGCGGATGTGTTGTAGTTGATTGTTTTTGGCTATTTTTATTATGAAATAATAATACATAATACTAGCAGAATATATAATACTAGGCTTCGCTCGCGCTCAAACCACAAAAAAATCTCTAAAAAGGTAGTTTCATACAAACTTTCATCCTCTATTTTACCCCCTTATGGGACGAATTTCGAAAAATGCTAAAACACGTATTTATTTAATTTTATTGATGAGCATTAATACCAAGTTTGACGTCATGCTGATCATTAATATTTTTTGGATTGTATTAAAACGTGTTTTCTCGTGGGAATTAGATAACCTCCCGCAATAAAAAGTAGCCTATGTCACTCTCCAGCCTTACAACTATCTCCACATAAAAAACCACGCCAATACGTCACTCCGTTTCGACATGAAAGAAGGGCAAACAAACAAAAAAAACACAAAAAAAAAAGATTTTGATGAATTGAGAACCTCCTCCTGTTTGGAAGTTGGTTAAAAAACACAAAAAAAGGATTGGCCTTATGGCTGAAAGCGATCTCATCCAGGCTTTGAAGTGGAGGAGTAAATTTTATATAAAACGGTAGGCAATGTACTCGCTGTGACACGTTTACATAATATATAAATGCTTATAGATGAATAGATACGTATATAAATTAATAAATAATACAGATGCATGAATACAGGGCTTCAACCACAAACTTGGTTAACATAATAATTTCTTTATGCAAATATTTCTATTTTTTTTATAACAATAAGGTAGGTATATATTTGAAATCAGTTCTTACAACATACACTCCCTATTCCTACGTCACATTATAGGCTGTCCCTAGCTAATAATATCTGGTGACAACAATTATTACGAGTACTAGAGGAGCACAAGTCTCAAGAAATGTCTATTATATATGTAGGGCCCCGTCAAAGAGTCACATAGGATGCTCTTAGTAAATAGTAAAAAGTGTCGTGACAAAATATTACACATTTTTTTTCTCCGTCTATATCTCATGTTCCAAGTGTCCGATGAGGAACTTCATTTTGAAAATCTTAGAACTTAAGTTTTGGCTAGTATCATTTTACATCCAAACATATCCTTAAGTTACCAATATGACCTTCTATATTTTCTAATATTACCCAAACATACAATAGTCACAAAAACATAAATTCTCTCTCCCGCTCTCTCTCTCTCTCTCTCTCGCTCTCTCTTGCTCTCTTTCTCTCTCTCACTCTCTCTCCCACTCTCTCTCTCGCTCTCTCTCTCCCTCAATATCTAACTTCCTTCGCCTTAATTTCTTACCTGGTAAATCATGAGCTGATCGTCACACCTCATCAGCATCAGCACCCTCGACCCTTTATGCCCGAGCCCCACAACTAACAGCTCCTTGAGACGCTCCACGCTAGGGTTGTGCCCCGCGGGCTCTTCCTCCGTGGTGGCGGGTATCGGTACAGACTCTAAACTATCTGCGAGTATCTGGAACATACATACACACATTCATACAGATTTTATATTTATAGCATTTTCATTATAGGTGTGCGGGTGATAGTTGTCATATGAGTTGGAAAGTGAGAAAGATTTTTAGAGTAAAATTTCAAGTAAAAAATATATTAAAATTTAAAATATTGTTAAAATAAAATATTGTTGTTGCATGAGGGACATAAAAATAGAGTACTATTTGAGGCGTCAGTCATTGCGTAGTAGGTTCTATTTTATCTTCAATATTGTAAAATACAAAGAACAAAATATAATGTGTATGCGTATTTATTTAAAAAAACTGTATGCGTATTTATTTATTAGAATTACCAACAAAAGTTACAATAAATTATATATAAAAAAGAATTCATTACTATAAAAACATGATGATTGCATTTTTAATTACAGGTGATTATAACATGCTATTATATTAGTACAACATTACATCTAAAAGAACAATAAAAATATGATGAAGATGATGTTTTCCTAGCCGATTCCGGCTACGGCGGCCAATCTCATTGAGATTAGCCAACTGCGCAAGAGATATTATAGTGCTCAAGTGTACGCGCAGACATAACGTGCACTCTTTATTCCTTTCACTCTCATACTCCGGTGGGACGACTGCTCGACACGACCGGTGAGAGTTAAGGCGCAGGACCGACGGCTTTACGTGCTCTCCGAGGCACGGGGCTGAAACACCGCCAACTTCCCAACTCCGGGCTGTTACTGAGACTTACTATACAGAAAGACTCAATAACTAAACTTGGCCCGACCCGGGACTCGAACCCAGGACCTCTAGGTGTGCAGCCGTACATGCTAGCCACTACACCACCGAGGTAGGTAATATACAACTATATACAACTAGCGGCTCACCCTCGCTTCGCTCAGTTTCGTTATTAGTAAATTTTATTGAATGGAACCCTACTTTTTCTCTAAAATAAAAGTAGCCTATTTTACTCCCTATAACATCAGCTATCTTCCAGTGAAAGTCCCTTCAAAATCAGTCCAGTCGTTTCAAAGGTTATCCGAAACAAACAGACAGACAGACAAAAATTTAAAAATGTGTTTTTCTTATAAGTACCTACCGTATATAATTTTATATGCATTTAGTAAAACGCTGTTATTTTGACATTACAAACAGACACTTCAATTTTATTAATCTGTATAGATTACACACAGTTAATACATTTTTGTGACCAATAAAATAGTATGTATGTGTGTATGTACGCACCCGTTCGCCGGCGAGCGCGTCGCGCACGAGCATGCTGAGGCGCATCTCGGGCAGCGAGTAGAGCTCGAGGTTGCCGCTGTCGCGCACCACGAACAGCCACGCCGACGCGCGCGCCTCCGCGCGCCGCCACCAGCGCGCCGCGCGCCGCGCCGCCGTGGCGCGCGACGCCGACTGCTCCGCGAGCATTATCTGCGACCGCACACACGTACACACACACCGCTGGCTTTGCTTTACTTTTATACCACACAGACAGTGATGTAACATGGAAAAACGACTATGTTTTTTTTTCACTAGACAAAAACTTCGTATCTTCGTTATTTTTTATAATAATGATTTTTTTTAGAAAAAAAATCGATAGGAAATTAAATGATCATTAGAGGATGTTTTCTATTTTTTTTATATTTTACTAAAATTACAAATCGAATGTATTCTTTCTCTGTGTCAATGTCAGTACCACTTTCAGTACCAATGCCAACTACACTAGTCTTATCCTTGTCAGTGTCGGAATTTTCACATGTAAGCTTGGTACTATCCAACCAAAAATGTATGCTAGGTTTAAAAATAAAGAGAAAACTCTAATATGAACTCTTAAGAATTAAACTTTCACAGAAACTACCTTAATGATTTTGTATTCTCTTGAAAAAAAAACATACTCCAGAAAAAAACGCGTTTTTTTCATGCGTTTTTTTAAAAAAAAATCTCACACTAGAAAGTTTTTTTTGCAACACTGCACAGATAATAGTATAGAAGGTAACAATGGTCCATAACCTATCATATACATACATCGATTGTCTTCATAGTATTAAAGTACTAACAAAACTAAAAACATTTATACATAAAGGAAACGTTTTTTTTTAAATATAATTTTTTAAATTTTTTTAATAACCTTTTTTAAACCAAGTTTTTTATTATTATTTTTTTTTAAATACCAAAATCAAATAAATTCTTCACTTACACTGGCCATAGATGCCGGTGTCTGGTCCCCACCATATAGCAGCTCATCTTCATCATTCAACTCGTATACTGTGTCCGGCTTGAAACCCTCTGCTTTCACATTCTTACCCTTCATTTTACCCGTAAATTCTCCTTTAACCTGAAACATAATTAAATTATATCCTCATTTACCATTCAGCCCAATTCAAATTCAAATTCCATTACTGGGCACAAAAACAACTCTTCTTCAACGCAAGGGCTATCAAGGCCATAATCGACCACGTAAGAGGCAAACTTCACATTTCTTTCGAAAACTAGCAACATTTTCTCAGACGTGCACGAGGTTTCCTGACGATGTTTTCTTTCATCTTACAGTGAATTAAGACGATAATCATGTTGAAAATGACGTGCAGGACTGATACTCGCCAAGGTGGTTACCATACTTGGCATGCTATCATCACTAAAAGAATTTCTAGACTTATAGATACGCCATTACTCGAAGGGTTCATGAGTTCTTGAACCAAATTTAGGCGAACGATTTCAACGTAAAAGTGCTGTAGTGCTATCTCATAGCACGTTAGTCATACCGTCAACCCTGAAGCCATCTCAGTAGCAGCCAGAAGTCTGCCCGATTTGTTGACATTTATGATTACTGCTCTGCTCCCTTAGGTTAGCCTTCCTAACGGGCTATCTAATGCAAAAAGAATCTTTCAAATCGGATTAGTAGTTCCTGAAATAAACAAGTTCAAACAAACCACCCTCTCCACCTGTTTATAATATTAGTACAGATAACTTACCTGCACATTTTCATCTGTGGTAGTGAACAGCCCGCTAAGATCTCTGTAGGGTACTGCACGCACTATGGACGGTCTGTGCGGTACGGCTTGCCTTGTGGGCGCCAGGCGAGCTGACTGGAATATTATTATTTTTTAAATTAAAAAAGTACGAAAAAAATCATGGTCACAGAAGAGGTCATGTGCTCATGATTGCGATAAAACATTCGAAACGTTGAGAACCAAACCTCAAAATAAATCTGCGGAATAATCCAAAAAGATAATTTTATTTAAAATGTAGGTATCTATGTTTTTATATATGGCCGTATACAGTGTAATATAATGTAATGGTGTAGCAGTGGCGAGGGGAGAAATTTTAGCAGCGGTAAGCCGTTTCAAAAAAAACATAAAAAAACATTGATATAAATGAAAACAAAATACATTTTAAGTTAAGACGTATTGTACGACCCTTCGCCACTGATACAGTGTAGTGGTGTGGTATAGTGTGTACAGACGTTGGGGTCCCTGGCGCGCAGCTCGCGCAGCGCCAGCACGAGCGCGCGGCCGCACGCCGACACCACGCACACGTAGGGGTCGGCGGCCGCCGCGCTCGCCGCGCGCCACTCCAGCGTGATTGACTGCACTTGCACGCCGTCTGCCGGACAAACACGCAAACACGTCAATTTTGAGCATACATTCTTATTGGCACACGTGAGTAAGAACAATGATACAACCAAAATAACACAAATTTAAGAATAAGTAAAGTAAATATGTTGGGACCATGGTAAACTACAAGGCTCGTGTTATGGATACCGGATAGTTGATACACTACACATATATAACTTTAAATACATACATATTATAAATATAAACACCCACGACTGGAGTAAACATTAGTACTGATTACACAAATGAATGCCCCCAGCGGGATTCGAACTCGCCATCGCTGGCACAGCAAGTAGGATCACTACAAACTGAGCCAAACGTGTCGTCAAATAAAGGTAATATTTTCCAAAACATGACCACATTCACATCACTATAAAAAAAACGACAAACCAAGACAGAGAGACAAAAAAATGAAAAAATAATAATAACTAAGTACACATATTATTAAATGAATTCATTATCTTCTCTCTTATTGAATACACGTGTTGCGTCTACCTTCCTTTTAATACTAAACCGATCGCGATGAAACTTCATACTACTAAAATACCTGAAAGTAAATTCTATAAGGGTCCCGTATTCCCTGTTGAAATAAGGAACCCTAAAAACATATACAAAACAAAAAAAAAACGAATTAAGAACGTATTCTTTTTTTGTAATCATCAAAAAAATGCACCGAAAACAAAATAAAATAAAAAAAAACAAAAGCACTCACTTCGAACTAATCGTATTGTGGAAGTGGTGACTTGGACCATAAACTTGTTGTTGCCCAAATTGCCAGCGAATATAGTCGGCGCGCCCGTCACGAACCCGGAGTTGTCCACTTCGTTTATTTCTTGACCAGTTTGTAGAATCTGAAACGATAAAAGTTTATATAAAATAGTAAATAATGACCCACCGAGATGTCCATTTCAAGATTTTATTATATTATCACAGAAGTTCATACAAGGGACGATTTTTAGTTATATAACTTTTTCTTAAAACGCTTCATTTTGATACCTCATTGGATAGATTTGAAAAAAAAATTGTTGGGAATAATAAACATAAAATATTTAATTGTAATTTTCTGAATGAACAGTTCCAACCTTTTTGTTAAATTGTGGCGGTTGTGTGCCTACTTTTTTTTCTCTTTAAAACTGTCATGTCTAATGTCACTGTAAAAAGTATTACCGGACAATAAACGTTGTTAAACTTTGTTTTATGTATAGATATTTATTTATTCACCATGCTGGAGTCCTCCTGCGTGAGTATGAGGTAGGCGTGCGTGCCTTCCTCCTTGTCCGCCGCCTCGCCCACCACCGTCCACATGTCGATGCACCCTGAAACCATACGATAAACAAACATTATAATATCATCTATACTCATATCATAAAGAGGTAAAATTTTGGAGTTTGTGATGTAGGGGATGTAGGGAGTAGCCTCTGGATCTACTGAACCGATTTACATGAAATTTAGTAAAAAGATAGTTTGAGACCTTAGTAAGGACATAGGATACTTTTTTACTAGTTTTAAATAAAACTCTTTCTTCCGTGATCGTAATTGCTGTATAGCATCGAAACGTTAAGAACCAAAAATCAAAATAAATTCGCAAATTCGAAAATATAGTTTTATCCAAAACGTCAAATATTCACGTAAATCTAAGAATGTAATATGTGAACATTATATCCTTAATAGCGAATTGAATATTTGATACTTTTGAATTGATTGAATTGAATACTTTTTAATGGTCAGTATGGAATAAATAGTCGATCCCTTGCTCTGTGAGAAATAAATCTATCCCACGAGGACGGTACATTTTTTCGATAAAAAAGTAACCTATGTGGTATTCCAAACTATAATTAATCTATCTCTGTGCCAAATTTCATCCAGATCCGTTTAGCCGTGATTGAATTAGAAACCATCCAATCTATTCAACCAAACATTCGAATTATAATATTATATATGTAATATAAAATGGGACATGACTAGCATAACATTTAACGAGATATTTATTTATTGATAGTTTGTCTGACCGGGTAGATCGAAGGCGGTGACGAGCTGCGGCCGGAGCGAGCGCTGCAGCACGGTGAGCGCGCCGTTCTTGCCGCGGCCGCTGCACGCCACCAGCTCCAGCGCGCGCCGCGCCTCGCCCTCGCCCTCCGCCGCCAGCTGCAGCTCGCCCATCGATATGTCGCCGATCGGGCAGATGTTCAGCAGAGAGTCGCACACCTACAGGGAATATTTGTATTAATCTCCAATCCACGGGCATGATTGTTGTAATCATTCGAAACGTCGAGAACCAAAAATCAATATATAAAAAAAATAAAAAATACTTTTATTGATAATACTTTCTTAGATTTACGCGAATGTTTGACATTTTTAAATAAAACTATCTTTTCGGATTATTTCGCGGATTTATTTTAATTTTTGGTTCCCGACGTTTCGAATGCTTTACAGCATCCATGGTCACGGGAGAGACTGAGGTGTTACATGTCTTGAAGGTATAGTTGTTATAGACAGCCTACCCACAATTAACAAAATGAAAATTGCACCAATTACATTACAATATTTTTTAACTTTTCAGTCTCATCATAGTTTAATGTCAGTAAAGTTTTAGTTAGTACACGTTTTAATTCGGTTTTTGAAAGACTGTAAATGTCAAGTCTGCTGTTAAGCTTATTGTAAAGACTAGCGGACCCGACAGACGTTGTCCTGTCTACACGTCTTTAATTTGAAAATTTCAAACTTTTTTTAATATATTATTTTCTATTAAAAAAATTGTGAATCTAAACCATTCCCAGATCCCCTTGAACACACACAAAAAATTTCATCAAAATCGGTCCAGTCGTTTGAGAGAAGTTCAGTGACATACACACTCACAGAAGAATTTTATATATAAAGATATGCCGATTGACAGTTGAATTGCATTTTCTTAAATTTGGTTTTACTGGTAGGGATAGGATAAACGGCCTTACCCCTACGTTTTTGGATCAGACTAGGAATAAAAGGTAAGTGACGGTGAACTTTAAGTACGCAATTTAATAAGTAGATTTGGCGAGTGGTTAACAATTTGTAGTTATTATGTAAGTCGAAAGTTGGAAAAATATAAGGTTTGAAAAACGTCACTTTTAACAGAGATCTTTGTGCCCTTTCTAAAGTTATTAAATGCGTTTTGGCTGCACCGCCCCAAACAGTAATGCAGTAGCTTAGTATAGATTGCGCCAAAGCTTTATGGGTGGTAATAAGAGTAGATTCATTCGCTACATGTCTAAGTTTTTTAAATATCCAAATAAGTTTCCTCATCTTCTCAACCATGCTCTCTATTTCATCTTTATATTCGATGAAAGATTTCATTATTTATTAATACCAACTATTTATTTAGAAAAATATTCGTTTCATAATGAAGAAGTTATATGATTTATATTTTTTTTATCAAAACTAAAACTAAACATGCATTTTTAAACTGCTCAACTACTCTGTCCCTTGTGACGTGTTCGCACATGAATCTATTGCCTATAATATATTGTCAGTTATTACTTTCTTAGATTTATGCGAATATTTGACATTTTAAACAAAACTATCTTTTCGGTCTCTCCCGGGACCACGATTGCTGTAAAGCATTCGGAACGTCGGAAACCAAAAATAAATTCGTGAAAAAACTCGCAAAGATAGTTTTATTTAAAATAATTGTCACTTTCTCCTTTAACTTTCTACCTTTTTAACCTTTCTCTACTTAAATAAAAAATAAAATATTTATATATTCCCCATAGCATAATTTTTTTTATTGTATTTTAAAAAGAAAACCGCCGATGTTTTAATTGTAATCTATACTTTAAAATGTTATAAAAATGTTTTTAGTTTCCGAATTGGCAAACCCATTGACAAAGATATTACAAAACTACTTTTTATCCTACCTAAATAACTACTTCTTTCAAACTAAATAACTTATTGAATTTTGAGACCAATTATCACAGAGAAATTAATTTATCCGAAAAATCCAAATTAGAGTTTTTAAATTCCCATATTAATAATATATATTTTCGGGTTTCTCTACGACCTTTTAATAATTTTTTTTTTATAAAAAAGTAAAAAAATCAAGCCCCATACCTCAAACACGTAACTGGTCAACTGTGTGGAAGTTCGTATGTCTGACCCATACACCTCTAACTCGTCCTTATCGCATATCTCTATGACGTTAGTCGCTACACAGTCACTTATTGTGTCCAGTCTCCTCTTCTTTGTTGCTGGATCTTCTTTATCCTTCTCTTTCTCTTTTTGTGGTTCTTTGTTTTGTTCTCTATCTTTTTCTTTTTCTCTTTCTTTATCTGGAATATTTAAATTTATTATAGTATTTACAATTCGTAGGGAATGAAAGCTCTAGTTTTATTTAAAATATAAAGTAAAAAATCTTATATGTAAAGATTCACATAAAACAAATATTTAAAAGATGATAATTTGTTCTTTGTTCAATGGCTCATCAGATAATAGTGAAATTCATATCCCTTTTTAACGTGTAACACACAAAAACACACACGCACACATGTATGTATAATATGATTTCATAGCTCACCAGTATCCGACATGGTGAGGTCCACGGTGGCCTCCAAGGGCTTGTCGACGGAGAACAGCATACGGTTCTCCCTCTCCGTCACGCGCAGCAGCAGCGAGTTGCCGAGGCGGGAGCCCAGGAACAAGAAATCTTCTTCTATCACGCACATCTGTAAATACATTATTTTATTAAACATTTTGCAATCTACCCTCGTATAACAATAGTCAAATAAACTAAAAAAGTTGCCCTTACTTAAAAATCACTTTAAAAAAAATTCATTTTCTAATTTCAAAAACATCCATACCTTAAGATTTTTTTTTAATTTGAAAAAAATGAGATTTTGATACTTTCCTATATAATGTAAGTAAAAATTTTACATTAATATTTTTTTTAATTATAAGTAGAATAAAAAAAATGAAATTTCTTTATTAAATACAAAATGAGTTTGGCTTTATTTTTATATTTTACATTACATATGTACACACTTACATATTTATAAAATAGAATATTATGTAGTCCATAACATCCAGTAGGACAAATCTAAATAAGCAATTAGTAAGGGTGATTGGTGGTGACACAGGAAGTGAACGCAAAAGCGGATCAATGTAAGTAACTAGTTGTTAGTGTAACGGTATGGCAGTGTGTGTAAGAGTGCGACACTCACGCAGGAGGTGAGCACGGAGGCGGCGGCGCGGTCGAGGTGGAAGCTGCGCACGCTGCGCACGCTGTCGGACAGCAGCGTGAGCACGTACAGCTGGCCGCCGCGCAGCGCCAGCGTGAAGCGCGCCTCGCCCAGCGCTGCCACGCGTGCGCCGTCCAGCGACACGCACACACCCTCCTGGATGCCTGCCGGGGATGTCAACAAATAATACATCTTTATATTCATCCATAATATTTTATTTAAAATCGATTTTTAAAAATCGATTTCCTAAATATTAAAATTCGATTTTTAATGAATCGATTATATTACTTACTCTTTTTTTAAAGTAAAAAACATAAGATATGCGTTGTTGGATTAAACCAATGTAGCCAAACTACACATTTTATCGTTTTGTTTTATATACATTTCAATAAAATGTTAAATAGTACTAAAAATTAGTAGCAATAATTTAATTCAGTTTCCAACTGGATTAAGTTGAAAAAAAACTTGGTTTGTTTTGTTTGTCGATTATTTAGTAATCGATTTTTTTCCTGCTTCCGCCGCTATAGTTTTTACACCATTTAACAGGACATTGAGTCATTTTTGGGAGATGTTTTGTTGACAAGTAAGTGCTTGAGACTGACGCAAAAAGAAACGACCAAGGCTAAAATTTCCTGGTCACTCACAAGACCGGTAAAGGTACGTCCGCTTATATGTCGGGTCCAGTGGCTAATTTGTTCATAGTATCGTCATAAAATATCATTTCACGCATACTCATCTCGCCAATCCCACATAAATATAAAAAATATCATACTTATCATATACGATACTTACGTAACGGAAAGTTAGTTGTATGTGTCGCCACACTGTTGAGGGACACGCCGTACGGCGGAACCGACTGGTTTAGATATATCAGAGAGTTCACCGCCATTATGAGACACCCACCTGAGATGTATTATTTTATATAGATTAAATTGTTAAATAATAAAAAAATATAAAAAAAGTACAAACTACTATTCAATTGTTATTTTATTACTAGCGACTAAACCTCGCTTCGCTCTGGTTCGTCTATAGTGAAAAACAAATCCATCCCAAGAGAACCATACATTTTTCCGGGATAAAAAACAACCTATATGCTATTCCAGACTAATACTCGTAATGTATGCCTGTGCCAAAATTCATCCAGATCCATTCAATCGTTCTGGCGTGATTGAGTCCACAACACAACAGACAAATATCCATCCATCCAAACTTTTGCATAATATTAATAATGAGATTACTAGGTTCTCACCCTCGCTTCGCTCGCGAAATTCGGCACTGAGATACGTTATATTCTGGAATAATGTACGGTTCCGGTGGGATAAATTTGTTTTTGTTTTTCAAACAAATCTCACCCAAGGGCTTCTGCACGGGCACGGCCTGTATGCAGTCGAAGGGCAGGCCGCCCGTGGCCCAGATGACGGGGTGCACGCGCGCGCTCATGTTCAGCGACACGCCCGCCATCGCGCACGTGTCGCTGCGCACCGCCGTGCGTCTGCGCACACACACACAAAACTACATAACATACTATCGTGTACAATGGGGTAGTCATCATGGGTTTATGGATAAATTAATGAATGGATGGACGAATGAATGAATGAAAACTCAATTTGGACATAATATACTACAATAAACAAGATTACCTAACAAAACAATAATAATAAAAAACCAGTGACATCATGATATGTTTTTATAATGTACAATGGGATATTTAATATCTTTATGAATGAATTAATAAAAAAATATACACAGAACACAACAACAATAAAACAATAAAAAAAGAACAATTTATGTAAAACAATGCACTTAACAAATAAGAAGGCCACTCGGCTGTTGTTGTAAGACCTTTAGAAATAAAACAAACAGACAAATATAGTAGTGTTAGTAACAAAATTAAAGCTGATTCCTTATAATGGAGGATACCTAAATAAAAAAAATATACATCTCACCCAGCAAATGTCCTCACAGGTTCATACAAAAGCAACAATGTGGGCTCGTAATATCCATAAAGGAACTGTATATCCAGAATATTATCAATTTTCTCATCTAACTCCTTTAATACTATGACATAGGATGCTAAAGTTGGTGCACGTGTCATTTGTTGGGCGGGTTGCTGAAAAAATGAATAAAAAAATCTTTACGCATCAATAAAGATCATCAATATCAAAAGATAATAGAAACAAGTTTTTAGAGTAAATTACAATTCTATTGTTTCAGCTGTATTGAAAAATGTTGAACATAGATATGGAGTTACATTTAAGCAATTTCAAAGAAAAGAAAAAAAACGTGTGTGTATACGTATGTACGGCGTACGCACTTAAGAAGTTATACTTCTTTGGCGTAACAGAACAAAAATAGCTAAAGATTTCATCAGTATATCACAACTCTCTGTTTGTAAAAGGAATGTACCTAACTTCATCATGTCGCTTTTTGACTGTCAATTTGCGCGCGCATCGTAATTTTTTCCAAACGTGCCAAAAGAAGTATAACTTAAAAGATAATGAAAATTAGTTCATATTTGGCGATGATATCTAGTAACCTACATACAAAAAAAAATTGATAACCCTTTTTTTAAGTTGACCTTATAGATTGATTTTTACTTACATTTTTCTTACTATCCAATGGCTTAGATTCTAATGGATCACCTTCCTCCGATGTGATATCTTTTCTAAATGGCAACACAGCTAATTTCCGACCATACAACAACATAACTGCGCATCTAAACTCAGGGTCCACTCTTATCCATGGTATGTGTGGATGTGTTGTCCACCCACCCTTAAAAATATAATATTTTTATGTAAATAAAACAATTATATAATTATATAATTCAATATACTATAAATTGATAATATATTTTACATTTTAGCTTTATCAACACTAATATTATAAAGAGGCAGAGTTTGTTTGTTGGAATGTGCTAATCTTAGAAACTACAAATTAAATTTGAAAAATTCTTTATACATTATATAGTCCGTTTATTGAGGAAGACTATAGGCAAGGGAGCGGAGCAGTAATCATAAATGTCAACAAATACATCATTGAAAAACAATATATATTATATATTTAGATAGGGACAAACCCGAGTGAAGCAATGGTGAGACGCTAGTTAAATACAATATGAATTAATTCTATTAAATAATTGTTAAGCTATTGTTTGGCCAGTGGTTGAAATTCAACCAAAATAGTAATTGATTTTTTTTGTATTAATAATACTCCAGCTTGCCAATAGCTACTTACCAAAAAAAAGAAGAAAATTGGTGCACAAATAGATAAGAAAAAAAGTTACTGAACTTTCTGAATAATTTGTCTTTGTCTATGTTAATATACAACAAATATTTCTATATTTTACCAGAAAGTATATTTTCAATTGTATAATTGAATATATTTTAAATTTTGTGAGAAATGTAAGAGCACTTATTGTAAAATAAATTACTTATAAGATATGTAAATATATGCTTACATGATATTAAAAAACAAGAATAACTTAGAAAATCAATTCAAATATTTTACATAATAATTAAACATTATACCTTCATATCATCCTCTTCAAAATAATGCATACTCAAAGTAATTAAATTATTTGTTTGTATGTCATATTGTAACACCGAGAGTTTTGCTTCTTTGAAGGATACAAGCAATAAATCTCTTCCAGCACTGGGGCATTTTACAGAGGCTATAGACATAACATTACCCCATAGTGTGTAAGAAGCGAAGCATTCTAATTTCATTTTAGGCGGAATTGGTTGGCCAGCTAGAATGAATAACATAAAACATACCTAATTATATTTAATATATTAAAGTTATATGTATTCTGAAGTATATTTTTATATTTTAAAGTCAACTACAGATAACACTATATATCTTTAATATTGTATTAGTTGATTTGTTAAATTTTATTTGATAGATATTGATTTGATAGTTGAGCTGTTAAATATAAACTATAATATTTATATTATACCCGAAGAGCTGGTAAAAACATTAAATATGATAATTATTTTGTCTTTAATTAGCAATAACAAAGAACACTTACCGGCGTTTACCTCCTTTGTGTGTCCATCAGGCAACAGCCTAAACACCTTGATAATATTCGCACCAGCAGTAACCAAGCAAACTTCGTCATTATTGAAGAAACAACAACTAATAGCATGCTCGATTCCCGTAGCCGGGTGCGTTTGACGACAAATTGAATACATTTTAACTGCTTTGTTTCACTCGTAGGTTATGTATAACAAACACTTAAAACAATAATTTAGTCCTATGCTATTACTTTAATTTATAAAACTTTTACATCATATTCACGCTAGCTATTTAAATCAGTAACTATTTATGATTTAGCATAACATTTTGAAATTATAAAATCTTGTTTTTTGACAATTGTTATGCCAAAACAACAGCATCAGTGCTGCCAGAAAAGTCATTGTTTTAGGTACTCGACCAATAAACAATATCAAAATACCCAGCTTATCCCGCCGCCGCCAACTATGAGCAGAAAACCCGAAAAAAGTTTTTTTAAGTATGTCGGAGACGGTCATCAATACGGTCGCTAAACGAAGCGCGGCACGACGCCTGAGTGATGGCAGCACCTTCGGTATTATCGCCAACACTCGGCGAGCTTCGTGCTACGACGGAGCCTAGCTAAGGGAGGGGTGCTAAGAGGGCTGGACACTTGCCATAGAGTATATTGCTACATACACTTGCCTTCGAGCCGAGCCAAGCTTAGGACCGCTCCACTAGGAACCAGCCCCGGCCGAGCTCCATACAGGCGCATATTCATAAAACCGCAGGCGAATAAGAAGAAGCGGGGGCCGGGGGGGTCAAGATAGTCAAAGAAAGATTTTTCCCTATTTACCATTACAAATTAAAAAATAGCTACATGGGATATGTTATTTAATATTTTATTATATTATAAAATATACTTAAGTTAAATATGCTAAAAATGTTTTTTTTTTATAAATCATATGTGCTATATATTGATTTATATAATAATATTCTAAATGATTTTAACCATTATCGAATATTTTATATTTTAATTATATTTCATATCAAACATAAAATATCTATTAACATAAGTTTTTATGTTATAAAAATTGATTTATATTTTAGAGCTGTGTCATGATATTTGCCTTAATATGGGGACAGTTAAGGCATAAGTGGCAAGTCAAAATATGCTGTCACTTTCACGGCTATTGTATTTCTTTTGAGTCGCCACGCATCTCTTTCTAAGGGTATGACGTCATATGCAAATCTGGGAGAATTTAGCTCGTAGTGATGTAAAAAATCGGTATTCACAACGATTACGATTAAATAGGGATGATTTTATCGTAATCTTATCGGTATTCAACAACTGTTATCGGTTTTATAGTAAGGTTTTCATTTTTATGATATTAATTATTAGAAATAAAATACAAAGATAGGTTTCTAGTTTTTTTATTTTACTATTTTAATGCTACCACTAGTTCGGAAAAAATGCCTCAGACCTGAGAAGAACTAGCAAGGACGGACCTCAGCGGGATAACCTTTTTTTTAAAACATTTATAATACATTGTTTGTTATTACAATAAAAGGACATTTTTAAAGAATTTTATCAATTGAATACAAAATACAAAAAATATAAATTAGTACGATTTGGTATAGACAAAAATTAACAACCTCAAAAAAATTGTGATTGCGAAACAAATTTCTCATTTCTTTAACAACTGTGAATGAAAATATTTTATAATACATATTACAATGCAATAAAATTAGAAGTAACATAGAACAATACTTTTTGTTAATAACGAGTTCATATTAAGCGAGTAGTAGTTTTAATTGTAGGTATAAATTAAAATCTAGCTTTTGTGTTTGTTTGAAGTTTTAGCTCTAAAACCACCTTTCATCTTTAGTTTATAAAATGCAAAGATTCGAGATTAGCGCGTTTGAACAAACATTTTAGACTTATACAAATTTAAAAAAATACAAATTTCAGTAAAAAATGAATAATAAAATTAATTTTCTTAAAACCTTAAGAAATTTAAAATAAAAATGTACATAGTAATAGAAAAATTTGGTGTGAAAAGAAATAAAAGCTAAAAATACTCTAAAATAAAAATTCTAAATACATAGTTCTATCAAATGTAACAATTATATTTAATATATTTAATTATAATTATTTAATTATATTTAATTATAATTATTTAATTATATTTAATTATAATTATTTAATTATAATTAATATATTAAAATTATACACTGCTATATTAGTATATTTTAAGAAATTATAATATTATTTTGCAGAAATCAAATGAAATATTCATATATTATTTTTTTACTTAATAGAAACAATGAAAATGGAAAATTCTAAGTGATTATCTTTTAATTAACTAAGAAATGAAACAAACAATAGTAATAAATAAGTTAATTAATGAACTAAATAATGAAAAAATATTGGAAAATCATTCACTACTCTGAAGACGAGTTCAACCATAGATAGGCCCTTTTGAAACTTTTGTATTAAGCAAATTTTCTATTTTCAGACCCTTTTTTCTCGAATACACTTTATGCATTCTTCAATTAAAATTTATACACCATTGTCTAACCTTTATACATATCATAAATAATGAGAATGCTCTTTGAAATATTTCTTTATGATCTACACAAGTGTACCAAGAGGTATCAAGTTTTTCAAATACTTTTATTAAATTGGGAAATATGTAAACTTTACAAATCTTTGGTAATTGTCTTTCAATTATGTAAATTGCATACCATACTAGAGATGACAGATTCTTAGAAGGATAATGTATTTTATTATTAATGAATAAAATAATCTCAGTTGTGTATAAGCCATTCTCAATATTTACATTTAATGTATTACAATAATTGTGTTCTTCCTGGAAACTAAAAGCCTTTATCAGGAGACTTATATATGCTGAAACACTTCGACTAAACACCTGAGCAGCATATACTTGACCTGTAAATATATTAATGTAATACAACAAATGCAATAGTCAATTAATTTATAAGTATAGTATAATTACTAGTAACTATTATAGATGAATAGTAGCTTATGTACATATAGTAAGTTTATTATTATTAGGGTCTAGGTAGATAAGCCAATTAGGCCCTTAACATAATACAATAGATAGGCTAAAGAGTTGATAAATTGTTTTAATGGACTACTACTGGATTAGAAAAGTATAATAATATCAATAACTTCGAGAAGTTTTCTTCTTAAAAACAATTTTATGTTAAAGATAAGATAATATATACCTTATATATATATATATATATATATATATATATATATATATATATATATATATATATCTGATCTAAAGTAATATATACCTTAATTTATTAAACTTAACAATATAGTTTCTTTCATCATAACAAAAGAGTTTGGATAAATATACTTGTCAGTAAGTTTTGTTAGCCTTGCAGCACCTTCTACTTTATACAACATATGAACATAATCCCATTGAGCACGCTGACTGCCAAGGAGCAAATTTTTTTTCTTAAAATTATAACTGAAACATTTAAGTAAATGAGGTACATCATACTTATGATAGATTTTGTTCCGATTAACTTCATAAAGATAGCACTTGATGCATTATTGACACAACGAAGTATATTTACCTTAGTATCAGAAATTAATGAATTTATTGCAGCTACATTGGCAGAACCCTGGTCAGATAGAGTTACTCTAGAATAAACACTGTTTATAAGAATTTCTATAAGTATACGTTATAAAATCGAAGTGCATCTTTATAGGGCATTCTATGGCATGAATAACCTTCTTTTCCTCTCTGACAATTTGGAATATTACAATGCTTTCCTATGTTTACACAACATTAATAAAAAAACCAAGCAAAGGAAGAGAAACACTAATGAAGAAATCACAAATTTTGTATCCAAGCACAAATCTTAACTATACCACTGATCTACTTAATCAACACTTATCCACATTCATCAATACTAATCTAAAAATTGATCAAATGTAAATTTAAAGTGTAAAATAATATAAAAAACGGCAATCCCTGACATCCTAGTCCCCGAGATTAGTAATAACAACGGTTAAAACTTGAAAATTTCAAAAATGACAAAATGTTGCAGTGACGTCACAGCAGTGACGTAGATAACTGCGACAGAAATAAGTTGTTGTCCCACTCGTTGTCGCCAAATGTAGAGATAGCATGCTAATTACCAAGCAAATGAAAGGGATAGATAGATCCACCAAGAGCTTGTATGAAACAAATTCATCTATTTTATTTGTCATCCATGCTAGGAACTGTCTTGCGTTCCGTATTGTCTATACGTGGTAATAGTGAAGTGGTATATGGTTGTGTAGTGAAGTGCTGTTTAACTATGTACAAAGTGATTATTGTTAATTTGAAATACAACTGTGATTGCATCGACTTTCATTTGAACCAACACTTCCCATATAACGCCCACTGTATAATTCATGTTAAAATAATGGAAAATAATAGAGAAAATTAATGCTGCTTCGATATCAGAAGCGGGATCAGTGTTGGTTCAATTGCAAAAAGAACTAACTCTGAGTGAACAATGACGTGCAATGTTTGAACAACAAAATGTCATTATGTGATCTCTTATCGAGGCCTTGCAAATGCCTCAGATGAAGAAGAACGTCAAGTTACGCGAGTTTGACCCTGACAATATGGATACGGACGCAAGATCTTGATTTGGGACTGTAGATTTGTGTTTTGCCGAATACCCTCCATACGGCGGCTAGCGTATTTTAACAGTCAGTAAGGAATTAAAAGGATAAGGGTCGACGTGGCTATCACAATTTGTATACCAGAGAATAACATAGGAAGAGTTCAAGGTGATTTTCAAGGCGAGATTTATTTCCACCGAGACATTGGCTGGTACGCTAATTAATTTTAACAGTGACAAACCAAATGAAAAAAGAAACTCGTTACGTACGCAAATCGCCTGATGACGTCACTGACTAATCGTTGGAAAGACTCTAGCAAGAATCAGATAGCAATTGCGACTATCCTTGCTCACTTATGTCAGTTTAATTCGAAATTACAACGATTGGCCTTTACTACGAAAATTGCTTCGCGAGATCGACTGCAGCAGAGATTGCACGCATTCTCACATTTGAAACTCAAAAAAAAGTGAGTCTTAAGCGGTCAGAGTGTAGAAGCAAGGTAAATGACAGTGTGGAACGACCTTCGATGACAGCAACGGCATTGCAGCCTGCAGTGAAGTCTCTGGTGTGCTTCAAATGTGGCAAGCCTGGTCACATCACGCTCCGATGCATAAGTAGTGCCAGTCAAGTGGACGGCAGCAATATGGGTGCAACATGAACGGAACGACGCGTGGATGTATGTGTTGTACAACCATCTTCGAATGCTCAATGGCATAGAGGTAATCTGTATTGCTTTTATTATGATCATGGTGCTGAATATTCGTTAGTAAGATAACATTTAGCAGTCAAATTGTGTGGTTAACGATTTTGTCCTTGCAATTTCTAGTATTGATCAAAACAGAATATTCCGCATACAGTAAAATTTGTTTTGTAACAATTAACGGTAATTCTCTTGAAATCTTTTGAAATATCATGTTTTGCCTAATTATTAGTTACAAAATGGTATCATGATAGAACATGAGATATTGAAAGGTTTTCTATTAACATGACGGCTATAAATTCTTTACACAAAAATTCTAGTAGGTCATGTACCAATAGAGGTTGATGTAAATAATGATCATCATGCCAAGCAAATGTTTTAATGAAGTCGATGGAAACCGATGTAAGCATTCTGACGGCCGTAGTAGTATCGACCGTACTAGTAACTATTACGTAGTCATAGCCTGGTAAAAGTCGGTCTTTTGAGGAAGCTCAAACTTTATAGACCGTGGGTGTGTGATGTGCGTTTAGTTCTGGCGGAGGTCGGGGTCTGTTATGACCATAGTGTGTAGTCATCGAGAGGATGATACACACGGTGATCCCGTAGTGGATGCACCTGGATTGTGGAGCAATTGTGATTGCTGGTTGGCTTGTAAAGCCGTGGCCTAAGAGTGGTTTACAGAGGTGCTAGTAAATTTCAAAATTAGTTTTGATTGCTAAAGTGTTGAATGATGTTGGTACATGGCTCTGGATGACTGACGTTATTAGTTAGATTAGAGATAAATAGTGACTTGGAGTTAAAAAAAAAAAATAATAACAAAGGTGTTAGCGTTAAAGCTTTTCGTTAGAATAAAGATGATTCAGATTCAAAGTTAAGTTTTATCTAGTCAGGATTGACCGAGTCGAGCAAGTATTTTGGTTGATTATTTGGTTGCAGGCTAACACACGGCTAACACACGAGGGCGTGTGCACGCAGGATGGCCGTGTCGGAGACGGTCATCAATACGGTCGCTAAACGAAGCGCGGCACGACGCCTGAGTGATGGCAGCACCTTCGGTATTATCGCCAACACTCGGCGAGCTTCGTGCTACGACGGAGCCTAGCTAAGGGAGGGGTGCTAAGAGGGCTGGACACTTGCCTTCGAGCCGAGCCAAGCTTAGGACCGCTCCACTAGGAACTGTCTTGCGTTCCGTATTGTCTATACGTGGTAATAGTGAAGTGGTATATGGTTGTGTAGTGAAGTGCTGTTTAACTATGTACAAAGTGATTATTGTTAATTTGAAATACAACTGTGATTGCATCGACTTTCATTTGAACCAACACTTCCCATATAACGCCCACTGTATAATTCATGTTAAAATAATGGAAAATAATAGAGAAAATTAATGCTGCTTCGATAAGTATATAATTCATGTTTTGTATAGAATAAAAGACAGTACTAATGTTAGAAAAAGAAGTCACTGTAATCAGTTCTCAATTAAACAACTTTAAATTATTAAAGCAAACATAAAAAAAACTTAAAATATAACTTAAATACAGTTCTCTAGGCGTAAGCTCAGCTTTGCATTTGTGTGTGTGATAGCCAAAAGTAAGGTTAGTCAAAAAAATCACATAAAAATAAAATCGATATTTTATCAGAAGGAAATGCTGACATTTTAATTATTAAAAAAAAAAGTAGTCATGAGGACTGCCGACAGAATTGAAAATTCAAAACTATGAACAAAGTTGTTATTTTTGGATATTCAAAATAATTGTTTGATCTTAAATTAAAATTTGTAAATTAAAACTTATTACATTTATGTGGTTTTGACATTTATCGGCACTCGTTAACATATTCGTTCAATTTGCACGAAAAAAATTTCGTTTGGATGTTTAATGGTTTTCATGTAGTCAATTTAGTTACAGTAGGAGCCATTTCACTAATGATAATAATAATAATATAATCATTCAAACACAATAACAATATAATATTATACGATAAGCTGCAAACGGTACAAGAGGTGAAATGCGGAAAGTGCGGGGCAGGTAGATGACACTTAAGGGACGCGCCGCCGCTCAGGCCGGGCTTCAAAAACCACTAACCAGTTTAAACCATGCGCGGGAGGCGCTACGCCACAAGCCGTACCTCTCCGTACACTATGTGTGTACACTCACACAAAAGCAAAGCTGAGCTTAAGGCGCGAGGACTGTACCTGCTTTGACCCTGCTCAGTAAGCATGGAAATGATTGCTACTTTTAAATCATTATCACGTGATGAAATTACAACAATTTTTCACGTGATTTCACCTGCTACTTTTCACGCATAGATTTTTTATTTCGACGGTCTGGTGTCACACTTTATATTATTTGCTATTAAAATGAAGTATGAAATGTCACCAATGGCGCTACTGATGTGATATGGAGCAGAGATATAGATCTGACGTAGTTGCATACGTACATGGTGCTTTGAATGAACCTATTTTCAAACAATGAACTTTCCCTCATACTTCTACAGGCTTGGGACTGACAATGTAAAATTAAATGAATTTTAAATATATCAGAGTAATCACACGGTAAAATTGTATTAAGCTAAGTTCCATAATTACATTGGCGTATTTAAAAGTTCATTGTTTTTATGTACAATAAGAATTTTTATAAAAGAATTTTATACACTTTTTTTTTGTTTTTCTTAATTTTTTTAATTTGTTTATAATCATTTTTTTTGCTTTTTGATTTTTTTGATGATTGATTTTTTTATGAGATATCTATATACAATAGTCTTCATTGCTTTTTAAAAATACAAGTTCCGCTGTTCGTTTTCTGCTTAATCGTGCTCTTTTTTGGGTTGCAAAATTTCCCGCTTTTGAAAATACTCTCTCACACTCCACTGATGTCACCACGATGTGACAGTGCTCATGAAATATTTCCGCCAAATTGGGGTACATATAGGAGTGAGATTTCCACCAAACTAATGGCGAAGAATCGCGCGGAAGCACTGGTTCATTAATAAACATTTCTAGCTCGTTCTCAGTGTTGGTGGTTATGTCTGTACGTATTACACATAATCATTCAGTAAAAATAAGTATTTGTTGGATAAAAAACTAAAAATGTGCTCTAAATTTAATTGTTGTTTCTAATTTAAAATTATTTCTAAACAATATTTCTAAGAATCCGAAATCATGCAACTCGAAATAAATAAACTCCCCAATTTACTGATCAACGGTATTAACTGAAAATTGTATTTTGTTGAATAAAAAATCAATAAAAACATCAGTACGAAAATGTATACGGAAAATGCGAGTAACGAAATGCATTCGTGAGTAACGTTTGGGTACTCGGTACTAGATGGCGTACCCGTTACTCAGTAACGAATACATACGGTTTGCTACAGCTCTAGATTTCACCAAGTTGTGATTTGTAGCAGCCACTATGAATTTAAGTAGCAGGTGTGACGTATGATTACGCATTTCACGTGATTTTTCACTTGCTACTCGTGAAATGTTCCATCCCTACTGCTCAGTGCTCAATGCAAATACCGTCAAAATTACCCGCCATCAAAACTCGCCTAAAATTACCCGCTTTTCGGGTAATTTACCCGCCAATTGGCAGCACTGAATAGCATAGCCATAGCTAAGGTTCTCTCTAGCACAGACAAGAGATAGCTCTATAGTTCTCTATGCCGAAATATTGTATTAATAACCCAGATATTGTACCTATAATAATATATTACTTTGTACCTAAAACTCAGACTAAAGAATTACATTTACCTATATTGACGGAGTCCGCCAAAATAAATGTCAAAGTCAAAAATTGTAGCGTAATGATGTGCTAACTCGGAAAAAATATTGTTGAAATATTGTTGAGTTGAAATTCACGTAAATCGAATTGAACTCGAGTTACGTAACTCTAGTTAACTGGATGAAAAATGAAGTGAATGATTTGTTTTGTTTGTACCAATTTAATGATTCGGCTTCGCAACAATATTAAAAAATGGTACAGATTCGTAATAAATATTTATTGAGACAATTATAATTATTTATATTTATTTATTTATATTATTACTAGTAGAACCCGCGGCTTCGCACACGCTAAAACTACAAAAAAAAACACTAAAAAGTAGGTCTCATACAAACTTTCATCCCCTATTTTACAGGATAAATTTCGAAGAATGCTGACATATATTTATTTAATTGTATTAAAGAGCGTTAATACCATGTTTCAAGTAATTCTGATCATAAATATTTTTTGGGTTATATTATAACGTGTTTTCTCGTGGAAATGAGATAATCTTCCGCGGTAAAAAGTAACCTATAACACTTTCCAGCCCTCCCAACTATCTTCACCCAAAAAATTACCCCAATCCGTTTCTCCTTTTCAACGTGAAAGAAGGACAGACAAACAAACAAACACACTTTCACATTTATAATATTAGTATGGATATTATAACGCTGTAATTCGGTGATACGCTATGGCGGGAGTACGGACGACAGCGATTAAGTTAAATACTGTGGCATCATTTTTGGTTGTCATAGGAGCGATTTTGCAACATAAATGTATAGTCTGAAGTGCTGACGACTGTACAAAGTATGAACACAACGAACGAACCGCCGCGCTTGCGTAAGGTCAATCGCGTACTCGCTTGATTCGTTCATTTACCACGCAAATCCTATTCGAGTCAGAGAGAATTCAACTCGAGTAAGCCCAACTCGAGTTAGTAAATCGAGTTGACACATCTTTATACTTATAGTAGCGTCATAGAGTATATTGCTACATATATAAAAGTAGCGTGCTGCGTGAGACACCGTTCTCCATTTAGCCGTACAAATCGTAAATAAATTTTGTTAATACACAATTTAGAAAATAAAATATGAATAATAAAAATAATACTACATTCTTTTGTATTTTTTAAATTTTAAACATTAGTTCTCTTGCCCTTGCTAGAGAAATATAATATTATGTAATACTTAGTACCTATTTTTTTTTTGATAAAATCACGTAGCTATTTTATTTATTATCATTTATTTCACTTATCACAGTAATGAGTATTCTATTAATATTAGTATACTATTTGAAAACATTATCGTTTGGCATAATATTATTGTAAGGAATAATAAAGACAGTCAAAGCACTAAACATGAAGACAAACAATTTTAAAAAATAATACAATGCTTTAAAACATTATACTATTTTTGACTTACATTTTTTAGCATACTCCGTCGATGTAATTCTTTAGTCCGAGTCTATGTATGATGCCAGGATTCAGGGAAGACTTTATATATGTAGCAATATACTCTATGGGGACGACTTAGAACAGGAGTTCCCAAGGAGGCAAGCCTCCTTAGGAGGGCGTATAGTTAAAATAATGAGTTTTATTATAATAAAAAAATTAAGGGGGGCATGAAAATATTTTTTATAATCCGAGGAGGCTCAACAGAAGAAAGGTTGGGAAACCCTGCCTTACACTGAGGCCTAAATTGACTAAAATCTGTTTAAGATTAATATTTACCTAATTTTTTAAGAGCTTACAACTTTTTTTATATAACTTATGCTTTCTAAAAATGGGTGTCCAACAAAACAACTTTAAGTTTCATAAAAGTTTATTAGGAAATGTAAATAGATATGATATAATTATTCTAATACAATTTTTTCAAGAAACCTAAAAATAATAATTACCATTGAGAACATACTTAAGTCGTGTTCATATTACATATAAATTTTCTTAAAATATTTCACTTAAAGTTCATAAAAGCAGAGTCGATTTGAGACCTATTTGAAAAAGAAGTGTCCTTATTTGTACATTTTTCCTATTAATGAATTTGGCCTAAGTTATCAAGTCCAATTTAAATAATGTATTGCCACAAAGACAACACTAGGTAAGTACATAACAAAAAATTTTTATAGGTACTTAATATTGCTTACTACTAATTATGCTATTTAATTCATAATTACTATAGAAACTTGTTTACTTTGCATCATGAGACAATTTTTAGGCAAGATTAGTGCTAAAAAGTCCTGTCAAATAAATACTAAACTGAATTACATAACACTTTCATAAAACGAGTGTTGAGATTTAGGAATTGATTATGCCAAAATATGTCAATATCAATCAAAAAAATAATAAAAAATACTCAAATATAGTCCACATAAATAAAATAATAATTAGTTAACTGGCCTTTTAGTCACTAAAAGAATGTTTTAAAACCTATTAACAAAATTATGACCTGATTGCATAATAATGGAAATAAATGAATTATTTCAAAATGTAAGTTATTTCTTATTAGAATTTTGTCTTTTGTCATATTTACTATGGTTTTTAAATTATTTGCATGGTTTCTCGACATTTTTGGCACTGGTACAATACTCGATATATCCAAGAGAGACCATGGTGCTTGTAACAGAGCAGAGATATCGGAAACTCAAAAAAATATCCCGTTTTACATCATAGAAATGTTGCCAGTGACCATAAAAGCTTAAAAACTTTCATTTGATGATTGAAAAATCGCTCTTTTTAAGAAACATGTATTGACGATTGGCATATTTAAGCATGTGCGGAATAAACAATACATTCATAGACTGACTATAACATCTGATAGCTATATTATCTAAATCTATGGCCTTATTTAGATACTGAAAATAACTTACACAAAAAAGATTTATTTACATAATATGGAAATTATACTTTAATTCCTGACATTAATTATACAATGTTATGAAAATATTTCTAATGAAATAAATGAACAACTATTATAAATAAAACTATCTTTTCAGTTTTTTTCGCGGATTTACTTTAATTACACCTTACCTTAAGTCTCTCCTGTGACCAGTTGTAAACCATTCGAAGCTTCGAAAATCAAAAATCGAAATAAATCCGCAAGAAGATCCAAAAATATAGTTTTATTTAAAATCTAAAATATTCGCGTAAATCTAAGAAAGTAGGAATAGCTATCACAATAAGTATAACAGTAGCATTAACTACCATCATTAATTTGATTCCCTCACATTTCCCGAACACAAACATCTTACAACATGCATGGACCTTTAGTACGAATTTGTTCAAACATTGTATCTACTTTAGTTCGTGTTAGCTTCCGCTAGAGGCGTACTTGTATGAATAATTTACTTTTAGGGCTCATATTAAAGGCAATGAATTCGAGCAATATCCTCGAATTTCAACGTAACTCCAGTCAGGTACATAATATATCAAAGGATTTACAATATTAGTAATTAAATACCAAAGTTAAACAAATAAATATGTCATTTATTTAAAAACCAATACAATTTCAGTCTTCCAACACCATATCTAATTCCCACTCCATTCGGCCGATCTGCACATGTCAGCCAATAATTCATCAAATTCCAAAACCGAACTTTCGTGTAAGGCTAAATCTTTGGAAAGGTCATCGATTCTGTTCTCAGCATCCAGACATTCTGTACTTTTTGATTTTTCCGGATATTCATCTGATAACTTTAAATGAGGCGCGTTAAAGAAATCTTTATAAAACTCCGCCAACTCTCGTATCGGATGATCGTCAGCAAATGGGAAATGTAATAGTTTCAGAGGCGGTTCATTTTCACTGCGGAATCCAGGAAATTTTTTAGGTGGCAATTCTGATGAGGTCGGGCTTTTTGATATTGCAGTAATATCTAAATCCTGAGTGCTTTTGCAGTCTATTACACAGGGAATGTCTTCAGGGGTTTGTGGTCTACGGAGGACTCTGCATTTAGGTACGGGCATTTTCTCAAAGAATTCCTGAACCACTTTTTCAATTACATACTCGTCTACAAAGGCCGCTAATCTAAGAGGCTTATTTAAATCAACAGGTGTAAAAGACTTTTGCTCTTTCTCTTTCTTCTTTTTCGATTCAAAAATAACGTGTTTTGGGCTTAGTTCAAAGTGATCGCTTTTTAGTAGCAATGTCTTGTTAGTTTCAGATCGATTAGGAGATATTGAGAAGTTGGTTCTGTAAGAAACTGTGAAACACAGTCCACCGAGAGGTGTTTTTAGAATACCAGCTTGGATTTTCTTTACTGAATCACCTAAGGCTTTCAATTTAGGTTCCCCATTATACACTCTGTAGAAAATAGTAAACGATTCAGTCCTTTGTTTTCTAGATAAATGATATGCGGGAGTAATTCTCGTGATGGTTATTAAGGACTTTAAAAGTATCCCCATTCTGAAGTACACTGTGTTCATAGCTTTAAGCGACGTGTCAAACTGGGTGTCGTCTAGTTCTAAAGTCCATAATTCAAGGACCATTTCATCACCATCTTCAGTTTGGACAGATATCTCTACATGTAACTGCGATTTGATAGTTTCTAGTATCCTATCTGATGGTAAAGCATTTTTGGTGGCTTGGTTGACTTCTGGTGAGTCGGGAATCTGTAAATTGAACCAGTCCGAGTCGGATGTTTGCATTTTTGTGTTGGGTTCGATTTTAACCCCTTTCCTGGATTCAACGATGACCTGAACTCCTTTATAGGCAAGAAACTTTGCGAACTTAGTAAACTCATTCTTGTCACTGATGTTAGAGAACGCTGCGTCTGGCGCCATGGTTGTAGGAATATGAACAATAACTACGTTCTAATTGCTTTTACTACTATTTGTGATTTAACCTTCGTCAGCGATGCAGTTCTCGACGAGGTTTCTTAAATTAGGGTTTTCCATTGCGGCCGCGATTCTTTCTTTGTCATTGATTTGCTTATTAACTGAAACAAAAGAAAATACTTTTACTATAACAGTTATATTATTAATATGAAAGTTTATTAGTGAGTGTTTATTTGTTACTTTTTCACGCTGTAACGGCTTAACAGAATAAAAATCGGAACGTAGATAAGACTATATGTTGGATAAACAAATGGACTACTTTATCCACGCGGACGGAGCCGTGAGAAACAACTACTATAAGCATTGATTATTGAATTTTACAAATGATTATGCTAATTTTCGTAAATAAGAATGACAAAGTAATTTTTATGAAAAAGTATGGAAAAGGAAATAAAAATTGTATGGAAATGAATATGTATCTTTAGGTACTTGATGGAGTTCCTGCGTGAAAAAGCTTAAATATAAAGCTTTAATATATTTCAAATTTATGCTACTTCACTTTCAAATGAGAGTATAATTACATATATATCTTTTGTTAGATAATAAATTTTATAATTATTTAAACCATGGAAAATCCCAAAAAATAGATGATAAACTTTCAAGTAACCAGTAACACACTCCACACAGTCTCATGCAAAAGTCAAGGAAAAAATGTAGGTATGTACTTCCTTGTAAAACGTGCTTTGCCTTCAACTAGGTATAATTTAATACTAGATATTTAAGTACACCTATTTATAGAATAGTTTCCTTGCATTGTTGTTTAAAAATAGCAACTTTATAATGTGCAACTATCATTTATAAGATATAAATCTTTATATATATAATTCTTCTGTGAGTGTGTATGTCACTGAACTTCTCTCAAACGACTGGACCGATTTTGATGAAATTTTTTGTGTGTGTTCAAGGGGATCTGGGAATGGTTTAGATTCACAATTTTGTCCGCTGGACAATGTTTTTTTAATTAATTTTTAATTTATTAGTAGTTGTTGATTTTGGAATGTTTTACATTGGATCCGACAGACGGCGCTACCATCACAGTGTCAAATTTTAAATAATATTCGAATTTTAATTTTAGTCTGTCCCGACAGTTAGAGCTGCGATCAAATTAAAAAAAAGTTTTGTTATCATTGTAGACAGGACAACGTCTGTCGGGTCCGCTAGTAGCAATATATAAATAGAACTAGCGACTCACTCTCGCTTCTCTCGAGTTCGTTCCTAGATACTTTTTAATGGTAAGTATGAAATATATAAATTATACGTATATCTATACATATAATAAAATTGTAACTAAGCCGAATCTGTAGATTAAATATTTTTTGGAAAATCTTATTGAAATAAACATTATTATCGATACAGAGGCCGAATCTACAGTTTTTAGGATTTTCGTCTGCCTGTCTGTCTGTCTGTCTGTTGCCGCATCACGGAAAAACCACTGGAGGGATTTTGATGAAACTTGGTATGATGATAGCTGGTTATCCGGGTCAACATTTAGGATACTTTTTACAGCGGGAAAATATCTCATCTCTGAGAAATCGATACTAAACGATAAAACGTAAGTAGGGACGAACACAAGCGAAGCGAGGGTGAGTCGCTACTTATATTATATGCATGTACATAGGTATGAGAAGTTGTTGTGGGTTGTACTATAACATGGTTTACCGTGGAGATGAGATAATCTCCAGCAGTAAAGCACGCCATTCCGTTACTGTTACGTGAAAGAAGGACAAATAATCAAAAAATAAACACACTTTCACATTTATAATATGAAATTAGAGAATAGAATCCTATCATATGAAAAAAAATACAAACATATACATATATTTATTAAAACCTACTTAATAGATTAAAAAAATAATAATAATGAATTAGCGTAATATAGGTAAATCAGATTGAAACTAGACCTTGCGGTAGACACTAGAATATACTAAAACACACGCGGTGTATTCCTTCACTCTCTTTATCCGATCGGATGGCAACTTCCCAACTCAAAACTGGTACCAAAATTTTGTTTGAATAAACCCAAAAAAATCCTATTTAAAAATAAATAGTTTTTGCCCTCCCGGGACTTGAACCCAGGACCTTATAATCGACAACTACATATGTATATAAGTTAGGTGTTAGTACATAACATGTATTGCTATTATAAATAGTGCCTCCTCGTGTATTATCTAAATCTATTGATAAACATAGTTACATTGATAGCAAGTTAATAATAATTTTATATCGTACACATAGAAAACAAAACATTCACTACATTTTAATAACAAGTAGTATTATGAAGAGGAGATTATTTTCGTATACTAGCCCCTTAGTATCGTAGGCCTTAGATAATTCAATAATATATACCTAGTTACCATAAACAAGAAGGAATTGTGCAATGAATTTGTCCAAAATAATGGTTAGCTTAGTAGCTACAAATCTACAATATAATAATTAATTCTTAGCAATAAAGTGTTTTATTCTTCTATTTTTTGTGAAAATTGTCATTGCAAGTTTTGATATAATAATATTATGTAAAGTTAAAGCTTACACGTCAAAATTGTTACATGGTATTTTTTTTATATATTAGAATATAAATATAAGTGTAAGGTTTTAAACATTATTTTAGCATTCTCATGCCTAACAATTTAAGAGTTGTACAAAATCACTAGCTGGTGAATTTTGTCTATTACATATCAATATTGAATTATAGTAGCTCCAACATTTTTCTAGGGATTGAATATTAATTATATGTTTAAGATAGTTTAATATGATATGTATGAACTTAGTTTTCTTTAATTAATGAAAACATCTAAAGCTAAAGGGTAAAAGTGACATATTCTTCATCTCTACTTCTTATATATCCCGTGCATAGACATTAAACAGTTTGTAAACTCACTTGCTTACTGTTTAAAAAATATAAACATATCTATACCATTTCTATGAACGAATTAGTTAGTGGCTAATTCGTTCATGACTATTTCATATATGATATACAAAAAAGTGTATCACGCGTCGTCTATATCTATAATGCGGGTACTTAACTCTAAGCGTTTGCGCAAGTGTTACATTGTTTCAATAAAAGAAATCACTGACCTAAATTACATCAACCATTATGTCTTACAATTAGTAGTAACTCGACTGGAACTGCTTATAGTGTCAGTGATAGCAAGTTCGATTTTAGGAATTTACCAAACGGTGAAATTTCATATCAGCCATCCAAACATGACTGTCAAATGAAAATAAATAAATAATAGAGAAGTAGATATAGAGGGTAGATAGAGAAGTATAAATAATAGAGAGTAGAAGAAAGTAATTTAATAATGTAACATAATGTCCTTGTATATATTTAATATTGATTTTACCGTCTCATTTACGGTTCCACTAAACCTTTCAGCGAAGTTTGTCTGTAAGAGATTGTTCATAGCAATAATGCCGTGTGCAATTAAGTATTTATCAATTTAACTTTTAACCCCCGACGCTAAACCGGGTGTTATAAGTTTGACGTGTTGTGTGTGGCATCGTAACTCCCGAACTGATTGTTGATTGTTTTTTTTTGTTTGAAAGGTGAATTAGTCGGGAGTGTTTTAGCTATGATCGATAAAAATCGGTCCAAAATGGTAGGATTTTTTTTTCATTTTTTATATGTAAACAATAAAATATACTAGAATAAATTAGGTGGAAGGTAACTATGTATTACTATTTTCTTACATACCTTGTATAATCATTTAAATGTACACTATAAAATTGGTAAAAGAACACAAATCCTGGTTGTAAACTAAATCCATTCTGAATTTCACTTAAATCTATTGGGTCATAGCATGGAAAGTTACACACTACACACAAGTATGCACACTCACATACTATCATATTTTTAATATTAGCATGATGTGTCTATTATGTGTATATTAGGTGTCATTATACTTATGAGATATAAATAAAACTGAAATACTTCTTGACAATTGCTTATATAATTATTTATCTAATACCAAAACTTAGACAAGCATTTGTAATAAAACTTGCTAATATTTAGAATGCTTCAAGCAATTTTAATGGGGTTTTCTTGATAGATAGAGGATGTGGGAAAGTACCAACTTTTATATTGTAATGATATTATGTGGACAAATGGTCAGGTTATTTAAAAAAAAATAATGTCAGCAGTGGTAACGTGCTCGCTTGGAAAACCAAGTGAAGCGTTTTCAAATTCCAAATCTCTGATATTTTCATATGAAAATCATTTCCAACATGATTACCACTTGTCTTACAGTGAAGGAAAAACATCGTGAGGAAACCTACATGTGTGAGAGAACCTAGCAAGTTTTAGAAAGACATGTAAAGTCCTCCAAGCCTTGGCCAGCATTGTGCACTATGGCCTGATCCCCTTCATATTGAAGGAGGCACTTGACCAACAGTGAGACGTTGAAAGGGCTGACAACTGTATCATCAAATAACAATTATAAAAAGTGAATACTGATAGGAATGTAATGTTATTGACATTACACATTAGTATATGAAGAATACAGATTGTAATGTTTAAATAGAACACAATGTATGATAATGTATTATGATGCCATAATTTGCTTACAAAAATAAATGCTCCAAATTATTATCTTAGCTAATATATTGAATGCGAAAATATGTTCATTTGTTGAATCTTACGAAAGGACCATGGTAGGAAGTCAACAAACTTGATATAGACTGGACATAAAGAAATAAATTCGCAAGTGGCACATTATAAAGCCATTAACAAGGAAATTAAATTGAAAGACATAAAAACATACTTTTTAATCTATTTCATATAATAAAATTCTGACAAAGCCGAATCTGTACATTAAATATGTTTTGGAAAATCTTATTGAAATAGACATTATTATTGATACAGAGGCCGAATCTATATTTTTTAGAATTTTTGTCTGTTGGCTATCTGTTACAGCATCATGAAAAAACTACTGGACAGATTTTGATGAAATATCTTATGGTGATAGCAGGTTATCCGCGTCAACTATGGGACAGTTTTTACTGCGGGAAAATATCTCATCTTTGAAATATCTATACTGAACGTTAAAACGTAGGTAGGCACGAACCCGAGCGAAGCGAGAGTGAGTCGCTAGTTAAAATATATATTTATATAGTGATGTAAATTTAGAACATCAAGTACATTTTTTTGTGTGATAATGAGTGCAATTATTAGTTTTCAGCAAAAGTTGTTTTTTAAAAGAACTAAGAAAGTATTACGAAAGTTGTTTGTTAAAATGCAGGGTTAGTTCCATTATCTCTTACACATTTATCATATGTAAGCAATACAACTTGATAACCCTATTACAAAATATATTTATGTTATATGACTCGTTATTAAAACCTAGTTATATGTAAGAGTTTAATAGTAATAATTTAATCTATGCAAATAAACAAAATTGAAGTGTCTGTTTTTAATGTCGAAATAAAAGCTTAAATTCTTTGTTTGTTTGTTCAGGCTAATCTCCGAAACGGCTGAACTGATTTTGACAAGACTTGCACTGGGAGATAGCTGATGTTATAACATAACATAAAGTAGTTACTCCTTATAAGGAGTAACTAAAGCTACTTTAATTTTAGAAAATTATGAATGAATATATTGTTTTAATCTAATAAAACTAATATTTAGCTGTCAGCTGTGTAAACCTTTAGCTGTCAACTGTGTGAATCTCATTAAATGTTTTAAAAAATAAATAAAAACAAAACCATAACTTTTCTTGTAAATTATTCTCAAGAGAGCTAAAGATATATATTTTTTACCATTTATTATATAATAAATCTTTAAACCTTCTAACAAACATCAAATAGAGAAGCTCTTTTTTGAAGTTAGTTTATAATATTGCATATTAATCTAGCATAAGTGTCAGAAAATTAACAATTAGGTAACTCCTTACCTATAATATAAATAAGACTATAATTGTGTATCATTATGATGCTGTTGTTTAATTCAATGTAGATTGCAGATATTTAACTGAAACTAGCTTTAATGAATCTAAACTCTAATGATAATTACAGGAAAGTGTCTGTTTTTAATGTTTATACCAATTCAATAAATATGACCAATAAAAAATATTCAAGTTCTTTATCAAATATGTTAATAAGAAAAAGGAATAAGCAGATAAAGGTATGCAAATATTATCTATGAAAAGAATAACTATTAAATAAGGTATAAAAATGAGAAATAAAAGTCATTTTTAAATACTTACTTTCATCTTCAGTGGTATGGGCACCCTTTTTTATATAGATATCCAGTTTTATAGGATGATGTATAGATCTCTGTATTTTTATTCGAATACACAGACCAATAAGGGTTGCCAAAGAACAATGAGGTACAGTGGGATTGTACTCCACTCTCAGCACGGGGACTTTGTCAGCCGTCGGTTCCTTCACGAAGATTCCCTCTTCATACACCACCTTGAGATCCTCCAACGTACTAGGCTTCTCGGGATCCCGGATAGTCCGCAAAAAGTCTAAAACACCACAACACTGTTAAAATCACAATGAACAATCCAAAAACACTTGAAATTACAAAGTTCAAAACAAACCATAAATTGTTTCTCTCAAGTCATTATCGTCTTTGTACCCGAGCTCCTGTAATGTCGCACTTTTATCCATATACGCAGGCTTAGCTATTTCCTCTGGCGACTTCTCAGAGTTCTTCAACGATAGTTTCGAGAAGAACGATATCATATCGTATACAATTCAATGTTACGTGCAAGTTCACAAGATGGACATTTTTGTTTTTTAGCTAGTGATGGGTGCTGTCAATTCTTAGAGTATTATACTCTGTCAATTAAATCAACATTCGATTAAAATAATCGATTCTTATTACAATAAAGACGTCTCTTTTAACAGACATCTACATTAATGGCCAGCATACACGAGCTCAAATTCATTGCATAGTTCTTACATAGTTCTTGCTTTGCATATTATTTAAATTATATACCAAAAAAAACTTAAGCAAATTAAACAATTATGACTTTATGAATACTTACGATTGATTAATTTATTTTTCAATTTCATAAAAACCATAAATATAAAAAAAGAACAATCTGACTCTTAGAGTATAAAATATAAATCTGTTATAGAGTGCGCGCTAGAAGCAGCGTATTTATTTGAATTTATGTAATCATGTTAAAATGTGCAGTTCCAAGCTGTAAAAATGATTCACGAAAGCAAACTAAAACGAACAAAGATGTTTCTTTTCATCGGTAAACAATATTTTAATCTGAAAACGCTGATTTTAACAAAATTACACAGGCGTGAGCGGGTGTGGCAGGAGGCGCGCGGGCGGGACGACACAGCACGTGCTACCGCACCCCCCGCTTCATACTTTCCCTCATTAAGAGCTAGTGTTGTACCACGTACCACTCGAATATTTTGTATAACCATAATATTATAAATTAAGATCCGTTGTATTTGTCAAAAATAAACCCTTTAAATTTTAATGGCACCAAAGTACCTTACAATATTACTTAATTTTAATTTTAAACATTTTTATAATTTTAATAAGTTTTATAATTGCATGGAATATTATTTATTTTATTTTAGCTGTTATCATTATAATTATTACATTTTTTTTACAAAACTTTATTAATTAGTCATCTTATTTAGTGTTGTCGTTATTATATTTATAAACATAAAAAAATATATTCAAGCCTAATTATTGATAAATGTGAAATTTAAAATGTTAAAATTAATTAAGAATAATAATTACATTACGGGATTTAAACGTGTGAATTCACCTTTAATTTCCGTAATTTGCGTGTAAGTCCCGAACTGTAATTATTATATAATTATGGAAAGCGAAAAGTTAAAGAGAATAATATATAATTTTAATTTAATATCCTGCATCTATTGCTACTTTCAGCATCTCTAACTTTTATTATTCTTCGCAATGCCAGCTCACGAATATGATCTCTATCATCAAACGACATACTGACAATTTGTTAACTCTTCAATTTGCTAACTATGCTGCTATCGTTTCTTTAATCTAGCCGTTTCTTTCTTATCTACACCGTTTATAATCATTTTCCTGTAATTTCTTTAATCCAATAAACAACCTTTATCACTGATGGGAACTTTCTTAGATTTTAAATACGAATAAGATTTAAATGAGGTGAATTAGTCATTAGAGAAGCTTTTCGATGTTACTACTTGTGGAGTAACGTCGAAAAGCTTCTCGGATGACTCTAAGAACAATAATGTTTGTTTTCAAAACTATTATTTTGCTTACTTTTGGGACACCTTTTCATATTGAGGCTTTTTTTGAAATAGGATTTCTGTAATTGAGTTACATGTTCCTTACTTACGATTGGAATCGAAGATTTGGTCCAAATATTATTTATTTCTTCAGAAACAATCGCATATATATGTGACTAGGATAGATTCTTTCCATTATACTTCATTTTCAGACCATTCTTGATAAATAAAATATATTTATTTAATGAAGTCCTTAATAGGTAGCTGTCGATCGTAAGGTTCTTTATATGGTCCTAATATAGCACAAGTAGGCTCACTTCAGGCCTCATAGTAATTATTTTAAAATCACAATATCTATATCTAACGCTATAAAAATTAAAACTGTATTTATATAGCAACCAAATTAATTTGGCAACGAAGAAAACACTTATGAGTTAAATCAAGAAAGTCCTCGGAAAAAATTGCAATTTAAGGGTATTTGCAAGTTGAAACCTAACAAATTCGAAACCGTTAGTAACGTATTATTGTAATTGAATTGAACATGTAAATCGATACTTCGTATGTGTATTATATCTAAATAAAACAAAAAGTAAATATTTAGTTCAGGAGCTGAAATTTGAGATAGCGAAATATCACCATAGAAATGTCAATTTATCAAAACTTTTTATTTTTAAAATTATTTCGGTAATCTACGATCAATTACGCAAGTTTTGAGAGGGCAATGCTAGTACCATAATATGACACTTACATTGTCAAGATGGCTGTCGAAACATAATATGCTATATACCAGATATATTTTATGAAATAAAATACCAGAGATATACTTATAAAGTAATTTTATTTAGAATTTTTTGAAAGATTTCTTGGATCCCTTGCCCTTGGAAACCTTTAGTACGTTGAATCTGACAGTTTTGGACAGCGGTCTGCATTCACCGATAGTCACAATGTCTCCTAATTCAACATCCCTGGAATGTAAAGACAAGAAGTCATGGTTAAAATGAGTCTTTCATATAAAAAAAATGTTTGATAAGTAAATAGGATCAGATGTTGGGTTAGAACACGTCTTTCGTCAAATAGTATTCGGAAGACCGTCGTGTGAGTATCATCATTTAGATAAATTGTTTGCTCAATTTTCTTTTAGGTATTGATTTTTGTCAGGTAATATCATCATGACATTCAGTAAAAAATTGTAATAATTTAATGCTCAATAAAATATTTTGAATTTTAATTTTTTTTGAGTATAAATATGTAAATTTATTAAAAACATACTTAATATTGTTTTAAAATCTAAAAAAATATAACTAAATACATTAACTGGAAGACATTAAAGCAAATAATTTTTGGGTAATTTTGAAATTGGAACATTACTTATTTAAAAGAATCATTATTAAATGGATTGTTTAGCCATTTATATATATTAATATTTAAAAAATATTTTACTATTAGCTACAATAAGTTAAAAAAAAAATCTTACCTAAAGCAAGGTGACAAATGTACAGACATGTTCCTGTGACGTTTTTCAAATCTGTTGTATTTAGGTAGGTAGTGCAAGTAGTCGCGTCTGATGACGATAGTGCGCTGCATCTTCATCTTTTGTACCACACCAGTTAAAATACGACCACGGATTGATACATTGCCAGTGAAAGGGCACTTTTTGTCAATGTATGTTCCTTCAATCGCCTGAAAAATATACATTTTAAAATATTAATAACAACCATATTTAGGATATTTGTTTTCTAGCATTTACATGGTGAGCTTCTTGAATATTTTACATATTAATTAAATTTTAGGTCTTATTTTTTTCATTTCAAATGTAAAATTTTCAAGCAACTATATAAATCAGATTTTGGGTTTGAAACACTGTCTTCTTCATATTGTAATCAGAAGACCGTCGTGTGGATTTCATCATTTTGTTTATATTTTTAGCATACTGAGCTTAAACTTTGTAGGGCACATGAAAAAATTGAGTACATTTAAAAATAATCTGTATATGTATATTCATACTATTTATCCTACTTGCTTATTCACACATAATAAAAGAAATGTTTATTTTTTATTTAAATGCATTAGATGAATTTGATTATATAATAAAAAAAAATAATGTGCCCCATGTCTATATTTTGCATAGCGTTTCCAAAGTGTTAATGGCCTCACCAGTGTTATTAGCATTTTGAAGCATATTTGATATGATTGCTTATTTATATATGGTACATATTATATTGATACATGCATATATCTTATATTGTAGCAGGCAAACTTACCTTGAGTAGCATCAGTGTAAAAGTACAAAAACATATGTTTACAAAATAATTATTTATATAAAAATGAAAAATATCTCCAATATCCCCATATTTAACTTAAATAATAATGAAAATTTTGATAATTGTTAGTGGTTTTAAAGCAATAATTATTTTGCAATATATAAACTTAATACTAGCTTATATATTTAGCTTGTATGAAACATGGACCAGCACCTAAACAGATAGAACAGTTAACTTTTGTTTAACAATATATATCTTTTTCACTGAATGGAAATTTTAAAGTACATATTTATATGTTAATCATAAAATTTCAGTCAAGTTATCTATTCTACTCTGATAAACCATCGTTAGCGACGACGAAGCCCTCTTGCCACCTAAATGTTAACTATAAATTCAGACCTCTCTTGGTGTCTTGAAACCTAGACCGACATTCTTATGATGTCGCATATCCCTTTTCTTCAAACCTCCCTTCCGGTTGAGGAAAACCGTGGCTTGTTTCTGAAACGCTTTCTCGGTCTAAACAAAAAATCACACTATTAATCACACCATGCGTTACCTCTCGCGGTGTTTTGAAACCAAGCCCCACATCTTTGTGGTATCTGAGTGGCTTACGGCTCCTTTTCACACCAATGCCTTTCTTACGGTTCAAGAAGACCGTAGGTTGCTTTTGGAATGAACGTTCCGTCTGGAATTCGCAAGTATCATTAGGTATCTACACTTAAACTATTGGTATGAACTATTTCTCACAGAACTAAAATAAACAAATAAATTTTAAAGTAAAAATTATAACGGTACATACTATCTATGAATTATTAGCAGCAATACAAAACTAGTTTTTATTCAGAACAGAACTTAGTTTTATATTCTTACTATTACTACTTAAACAAATATTTTTTCATATCAGTCAATAAGTACTATTTTGATAGCAGTTTTTACGAATCCCGAGTGTACATACCCTGTCATGTTGAACATCCGAACATTGCTATGAATAAAGCTAACCTATTACGTACAAGGTAACCTGCTAGCTATTATTATTGGAAAATTCTTAATTAATATGATTTTATACCGATACTAATAAAGATCAGATATCTTTAAGTCAATATAAATATGAATAATAATAAAATATGCCAAAGGACAGTTAAATATACCAGAACCCCACGTGGATTTATATAAACGCATTTTCTATGATTTAAAGTACACTTTCACAAAAAGTTATTAAGGCAATACAATTCTTTGACTTTAAGTAATTAATAATGTAAAATAATAATGTGAAACTCCATAAAAACACATTTTAAATCAATAAATTCGGCACATACCTGATCCGCCATTTTGCTTGACAATGAAAAGAAATGTCACAGATGTAGTAAGTTTTGACTGATATAAAGCCACAGATAATTTTCATTATTTCAAAGCATTCAATATAAGCCAAGCCGTTTTTGAGTTATTATTCCAGTACACATTTTTTATTAAATTAATATATCTTAATTTAAAGTTACACTTGTTATATTAAAGTAATATTAAATAAGTGATATATAATAATATTATGTCTATGCTTTTAATACATATATTTATTATATTAAAATAATTTTTTTACTCGAAAGTTTATTCTTTCATGCGTTGTTTTTTCTTCCTTATATATAAAAAGGATCAAAATATATTTATAAAATGGATAATTTATAAAGTATATATTATGTTTCATTTTTACTCGTACATTGTATCAATCTATTTCGATTATGTCGGTAGGTAGTTAAAACCCATTGCGTGAAACAGAATTATGCAATAAAAAAAAAACAAATCCACTTGTCAAAGTGCGAATTGTTATGAAAATATTTAACGTTCCAATAATTCGCTTTTGAGCAATACATTTGTCTTTATAGAGTTGTTTTGATGTTTTATTTCTTATTTGTTACAGTTTATTTAATTTCCATGATTAAATAGTGTTTCGCTTAAACATATTTGTAAGAGCGATGTGTTCTGTTTTACCATTTGTTTTTCGTTAGCCAGAAATATTTTTGGTTGATAGAATATGGAAGAAGTTAGGCAGCTGGTGCAAGAAGAAGGTAGGGAGGCGAGAAACCTCGTGGCCTTCCATGTCGCCGTGGATACGCCAGGTAAATCAATATTTTCTTCCTAAAAATTATCATTACTTAATTGTCTTTTAAGAAAGACGTTATTAACCGTGGGCGTACGTATATGCAATACAAATTACAAATAATGGATATTAGAAAAAAAATTACTCTATACTTCGCTAGATTGTTGATAAAATATTTATATTTTTTTAAATTAAACCTTTCATACATTAGGTACTTATTTATTGTAAATGCACAACAACGTTCTAACTATAGAGGAATTAATTGAACAATGTAGGGTATTTGAAAAAATATTTTTAATTACAAGGAGTATCTTTAATCTCTTTATTATAAAAGGAACTTAAAATTAATTATAAAGATAATTAGTATCAGTATCTCACAATTGAAAATAATTCATTGGATCAGAATGAATTATTTAAATCACGAGTAATTTTCTGTGAAATTTTAAAATTTACATGATGTGTACTTAAACATAATTAGTTTTCCATACAAAGTGCATTGTTTTTTTATGCTAAGGGCAGAATTGTCCTTGACATTATATCTAACATTAGTATAATTATTTCTTTTTAATACAATGTTGAATGTGCTTATTTTGTAATGTTAATTTAATGGTCTTACAATGTTTTCTTACTATATTCATCTTTGTGTATTACACAAATATTTTTATAGTTTTTGTTTTAAATTTTATTTTAACATTATAAATGTGAAAGTTTGTGAGGTTGTATGGATGTCTGGATGTATAGATGTATGGATGTTTGTTACTTTTTCATGCAAAAATGGATTTTGGTGATACTTTACAATAATATAGCTCATACATAAGATTAACACATAGGCTACTTTGACCCGTGGGATATATTTGTTTTTCTAGAAGCAAACCCAAGAGAAGCACAAGGGTGAGCCGCTATTAAGGAATTTAAAGAAAATATCTAAACAATCAATGTATATATATGGATTAACTAGCGACTCACACTCGCTCCGCTCGGGTTCGTCCCTAGTGACAATTTTGGTTTGCATGTATTTTTAATGCCTAATCATAAAAAAAAAAAATAAAAAAATTTCACCAAAAAATAAAAATAAAATTTTTTGGGGTAACCCTTATCACTTAGGGATATGAAAAATAATTTACATCCTATTCTCAGACCTACTGAATATACACACAAAATTTCATAAGAATCGGTCAAGCCGTTTCGGAGGAGATTTGTTATAAACTCTGTGACACAAGAACTTTATATATTAGATAGATTAGGAGATATCAACAGTATAAACAATGATTTTCTAAATAAACACCTAAATCTTTTGCTATCTTTTGTTTTATATTTAGATATATTTGGCTACAATTAAAAACAGTTTTTCTGTTCTTAACAGCATGGGATAACTCATTATAATGAGTGAGCAGTCGACATGGTTTTTCTCTTGTAATTAAATATTCAACATAAATTATTTTATTCTCTACTAAACAAGATTTACTTTTGGTTTTGTATAAATCAGGATGCATTTGATTTTGTATTTAACTAATGATATCATGTGTGTGTAATGTAACCTTTCAAGTCTCTGACTCAGCCAAAGTAAATTAATAGTCCGACTTGTTTTACACATGAATTATCTAACTCTAAATTTTACTTTAAGGTGTTTAATTTTATTATTAACTGTTGTTTGTAGAATTGTAGAATACATTTATTCAGAGTGTTTATTTGTCTGTACATAATAATAGAGCAGTTTTTATTCTTTAATTACAACATTTATTTTATGAAGCAAGGAAGCTTCTTAGTGTGAATTCTAAATATTTAGTTAGCAGTAAACTATAAATAAATATCCAAATTAGTAACTAAATGCATGCGAGATAAAAGAAATGAATGATCTTTTAAATTATGCCATATTAAGCATATAAAAACCTATGTTGCCCTCAGAGAAATTTCAAATAAACTTCCTTCTTCTATCCCACCGATATGTTTTGATATACCCTCTCTTCACTCGGTCGCAATCCTAGGTATATTTTAAGGAAACAAAAAAGTTATGGTGAGTGTAACTTAGGAGATATAAATAAAGCTATTGAGGACTTTCTTGTAGGGCTTTTTAAAATCTACAATTTTTTACTACATACACTTGATGTATCTTAGAGTATAGCTAGTTTTAGCCATGTAAACATACAAATACAGTTTTCTTGACAAAACATCATCACATCCACAGCTCTACAACTTTAAGCACACAGATAAACAGTCTGTAAATAATATGTAAGTCTTTATTTTTAAAAAATATTTCATATATCGATTTTGTTTTGTTACTATTTTATTGTATGTATATAGATAATTAATATCCACATACTTAATTAAACTTAAAACTTAAAATATTGTGGATGGATCATCGCAAATGGAAATTTACAAAACTCATTCTGCTAGTTTTAATATGAATATTTGTATTAATGTGAATGTGTATTCCAGAGGATGTCCTCTACAATTTACAACAATATTATAATATCGAGTCGATCTATTGATCGTTTTAGGTAGTGAATATTTGTAACTATTCAATGCATAGGTACTAGTTAAAGTTCCATACATTACAATTAGCCATTAAAATTCATTTTTAATTTTTTTAAACCATATTATTTTACAATAATATTATCTCAATAAAGCCCAGCGAGGCAGTGTTAACGCACTCGCTTACGAGACCAACTGCAACGAGTTCAACCCCCATAGGGATATGGGGGTTGAACTCGTTGCAGTTCCCCATAGGGATCCCAATAATGTTATATTTTCATGTGTGAATAATTAATAACAAGATTACCACTCGCCGTATGGTAAAAGGGAAAATCGTCAGAAGTCTGTCCACTCGCACTTGGCCAGCGTGGTGGGCTATTGTCTGATCCCTATCGTTTTAAGGAACTTCTGTGCCCAGCTGTGGGACGTAAAGGGCTGAATTATTAATTATAATGCTGGATGTCTTTAAATATCTCTTGAAAGTATTTCTAATGCTACTATTTCTAGTGCGAATCAATATCTTAAATATTTAATGTTGTGAACGTACATGTGTTTAGTTGCATTGAGTTTATCGATTGTCTGTCGTCTACCATATTCTATATTTATTCTTCACGACAAAATAGTTTCAAGTCCATATAATTTTAAACATCTCGGTTTAGGTTAAAGTAGGACAGAATTTTATTTAGAACGCTATAAATTCAAGACCAGTTATGACTGGTGGCTGGGACGCGATGGTTAGTTAGTCCATTGAAGGGACGCAGGTTTGAAATCAGTGTAGTTTTTGTACAATTTATCTGAGCTAAAAAAATGTTGATTCAAAAGTTTAAAGGTTAAGGTCGATAATATACTATGTGAATCTCCGTAAGGTTACTCAAATAATTATAGGCCATGTGTTGTTAACTTTGGCAAAAAATATAAATTATTAAAAATAAAAAATCTTACTTTAAGTTAGCTTTTAGATCTTTTTGATTTCTAAAAAAAAAATTATCCTTTGGTTTTTCTGTGACATTGCTTTACAAGTCGCTAAGTAATATTTAGTGAGTTCGTTTTTTTTATTGTCTGGCAAACACATAAATTATGACTCTTTGATGACAGTTATTTACGTAATTAGTCTAAATATAACATTATGACGTTGTTTTAGCAAAAATATAATAGCCTCTGACTCCATACCATTCAACGAAAGACCATAACTTATTACGTTGTCCTTTTAAGTTAAAAATTAGAATGTGAGTCATACAAAAGAGCATTTTGTAGATCATTTATGTTAGAACTGTGAACGTGAAAAGAACTGTGGTTTCGAATTACCAATTTAGTTTATAACAGCTTGATCAGAGTGTCTCAAACTTTTCCCACGTTAATTTTTTCAGACGATAGTCTAGAAAAGTGGACGTAAGTTTGTAAACGTATATCTATACTTATTATAAAAATAAGTCCCCCGGCCGCGTCTTTCTGTCCTCCTGTCTGTCCTCCTGTCTGTCCTCCTGTCTGTCTGAACGCGATAAACTCGAAAACTACTGAACGGATTTTTATACGGTTTTCAACAATAGAAAGAGTAATTCTTGAGGAAGGTTTAGGTATATAATTTATTATGCTTTTATGTAAATTAGCTGAAATACGGCGACAAATGTTGAAGAGGTCGCAAAAAATCTCGCCAAATGGGAACTTTCCACGCGAACGCCGCGTAAACTAGCAAAGATACAGTTAAGTAATGTACTAGAGAATTCAAAATCTATAAAAATGCTACAAAAAAGTCCGCGATAGCATATCTCTATCTCTTACGGTTGACTTACAATAACCACTTTTATGTTAACATTTTTAATTAAAAACATTACGTTATTTTCAAAGTTATTTTCTTTAGTTCGGTATTAATCCTTATCCAAATGAATATTTTAGTTAGCTTAGTCATTTAATGCAGATTAAAATTGCTCTTTACACTAAATCAATCAGATGAATAGTTTTTGAGATATCGTTGTTAGAAGTAATTAGTAGCGAAACATTTTTAATGCTTGGCGAGCATTGAGATGCCTACGGCGAGTCCATCCCCTCTGCCCCGCATCGCTCGACCGCCTGCTCAAGCTATATAAACCGGGCGATGTAGCGCGCGATCCTAGGATACTTTTTACCGCGGGAAAATATCTTATTTCTGAGGAAAAATACAAAAACTGCAATGTAAGAGTATACTAATATGTAACACCTAAGAATTTAGTTTTTGGTCATCTGAACGCGGGCGGAGCCGCGGGCAATGCTAGTATAATGATATTTCAATTTGATACGTTTCGTTTAAGCTCGAGTATCTCGCAAACCGCCTCGTGCTTTGCCCCCGGCCCGTCGAGTTCCGCCTAGAGCGTCTCGCCTGAGGTCGGCTTCGGCTGGTCGAGACAAACGGTCTGAGTTGCGTGCCAGGTACTGGGCACTACTGTTTGGAGATCTGCAACGTGCTGTAAGTGATAACTTATGTATGTTTGGGACATGCAAAATTTCGATTAAAATTATGTATTTCATATGATTCATTTAAATAATCATATTCGTTTTTGACAGATCGGTGAGATTTATAACACAGTAGAGGCTCATGAAAACTTAAACGAGTGCCAAGAAGTTATACTAGTGCTAGAGAATTACACGCGTGATTTTAAAGCTTTAGGAGAATGGTTTAGACTGAAATGGGAATATGATAATACACCTCCACCGCAGAGGCCACAGAGTTTGGCTTGGGAGATTCGGAAGACTGATTTTGTTAGGCCAGAATCGCGACGTACCTACTCAGTTAAAAGTTCACCGTCTGTCTCAGGGAAAAATAGCCCTTGTCTCTCAGGACACAATACGCCTAGTGGCAAAAATAGCCCTAATTTAACAGGTAAAGCAAGTCCAGGTAGTGGGAAAATAAGTCCTAGGATACCAACCCATCCTAGCTCCAGTCCAAAGGCGTCTATTGAATTCTTCAGTAACAAAATTGTTTCTTCTAAGATAACGGCAAAACCGGAGCCGAAAGTTGCTAAAGAGACTTCTAGACTCTCTGATATAAAAGAGAAAGATGTAAAAGAAGCCGCTGATGAAGTTGCAAAGGAATTATCGATTTCAAAAGAGCCTGTAAAGGAATTGCCCATTATAAAAGAACCTACAAAGGAATTGCCAATTGCAAAAGAAGATTTCAAAGACATAAAAGATCCAAAACCTGTTTCTATAGAAATAGGTACAGCGAAAGAGTACCAAAATGTTTCTCCAAAACCAGTAGTGATAAAATCTCCGAAGCATATTAAGTTAATTACATCCAACTCTAATAATAACAACAATATTTCTTGCCAAGCTAAAACTACAATAGCGCAGCTAGATGAAATGGAAAATGATTTTTTAGAAAAGCAGCTTACTGCTAATCAAGCCAAGAATGAAAATATGATAAACCGGGATATTGAAAAAGAAAATGAGAAAACTGAAGCGGTCCCTGACGTATCGGATGTAAAAGTAAAAGTTGAGGAGAAAGAGACTTTTCTAAGTGAATCTCCAACTAAGTCTGAAGATAATTTTGCTGATATATCAAATGAAAGTTCACCAAAAATTGATATTGATAAAATAGCAAAAGAAAACGTAGAGATATCGGACAAAGAAGATTCTCTAGAAATTCGCGATATAAATAATATTTTAGAAACGGTAACAATTGAAAATTCGAGTGTAACAATTTCAGAAATTCATAAAATTGAAATAGAGAAAGATGACCCAAGAGACAATGTTATTATAAATTTGTTAAATACCAGTGGAAGTATGGAGTGTATTGATAAAAATATAAGCGTCGAAATTGGCACAGAAGATAAAGTTAATGATCAAGTAGAAAATCAAACCATAGCATTTGATAAGAAAAAACTATGTATTGGAGAAACAATCAATGTAGGAGATAACTTTGATAATATTGTTTCGAAAGACGTAACTATAGAAACACCAAATAAAGAAACAGAAAAAAATCAAACCGCTAAAGATAATAAGGAATCAGTTAAGGAATCTACCATTGATAAAGATGAATCAAGAAAAGATCAAGATTCTAAAAAAACTGATTCTAAATCTTCTAATGATTTCAAACAAAACGCTAAGCCCGCATACTCGCAAGCTGCAGCAAAACCTAAACCACCAAATTCAACAAAAAATGAAGTCAAAACACCTGTAAGATTAGCACGAAGTTCTACTGCAATGGAAATTCGACCTACTACTGTACCTAGAACACAAAGATCATTCCAGAAAAAAAATCAAGCAAACAAATGCAGCTATCCCTTCAACTTAACGACTGGACGTACAAGTTTATTTGACGGAACTCCATGTTCATCAACAAAGGGGAGTTTACCTAAGCGTCCGATTAGGAATACACAATTGGCGTCAGGTGATTCCAAAGCTGTATCTAGTAAGGAAGTTCTTAAAAAACGACCACCTAGGCCTATATCACTCAAAGTTGTCGAGAAACACGATAAAGAAGAAAAACTTAACCCAGCGTTAGAGAAAAATAAGGAATCTAAGGACTATAGTAGTTCAGATACAATTGTGACTCAAATTGATATGTCACGAATAGAATCAAGTGAGAGTTTGAAAACTGTAGTGCCAGAAAATCATGAGTCATTGCAAGATGTGGCCAATTCCATTGAAGTACTTAATGTTGATAATAATAAAAATGATAATGAAGGTTGGCTTACTGTAAAGTCAAGAAGATTGAGTCGTGAGTCGAAAAAGCATTCCAAGTCGCACTGGGCGAACAGATTTAATCAGCCTTCTGCTACAACTAGTCTACCTACTTTGAACATGCTCGAATCCCCTAAGCAGGAAACTAAAGAAATTGTAGATAACAAATCAGAAAAAGATCGTGCTAAATCTGAGCAGCCACAAACTGTGGAAAAACAAGATGTACAAATTAAAAGTCCTGAAAAAGTACCTAGGACTGAAAAAGTAGTTAAGGTTTTAGCTAAACCGAAATCAGAAAATAAAGTGAAAGATCCATCAATGATAAGGCAGAAGTCTGATGTGACGGGGCTTAGAACAAAATCCTCACGAAGCAAAATGCTAACAAAGAGAGCGGAAAAAGTAAAAGATAGCCAAAACGATGATGAGAATGAATTAACCAAAAATCGTTTACATTCATCTTTAGAAAGTTTAACGTCAGCGTTAGCCCGTTCCCAAGAGAGTACGGAGGAAACTTTTGACTTTGACAAATGGAAAGCCGAATTTAAATCCACATTTAAATATTTAGAAGATGACGATCAAATTCCAGATCAAAATGAGATATTAAAGGCGGCTGATCCCTCAGAAATGTCAGAAATAGAGGCTATGACATCACAAATTGAGGAAAACGAACGAAAAATAAGTTGGGCTTTGGATTTTCAAGCCGAAGTAGATCAGCGAAAGCTTTGTGAAGAGGAAGATCTTTTGAACAGGCAGATATTGGAGTTGCAACAAGTGTCCGACATCGATATTGACACGGAAACTGATGATACAGAGGTAATATATTTTTCACATTTTTGTGTGTTAAGCTTTAGATGTAATTATTGTAAGATAATATAAAAAATTGAAAAAAAAAACAATGGCTTTCACATCAATACTATACATAAAAAAAATATTTTTTAAATATAATATAATAATTATGTTCGTTAAAAGACTAAATAGAATAGGGTCTTGGACTATTTTATGAAAAGTATCTCAACCTATTGTTTACATAAATAAAATGCTGCTAAAAATATTTTCCCCAGAAATTACTGTATTGTTATGTTAAAAAATCGAATATTATTTTTTACTTTTGAATTTGGCGCTAAAACGCCACTCTTTTGACAATCGTCGATCGCGACGTCACTTATCATACAGAGCGTGCGTAGACTGTAAAAGGCTCGGTTATATTCTGTAATCTGTGGGCTCGAATCTCGATCAATTAGTTATTAATTGAAAAGGGAATAAGAATATCGAAAGTGAGTGCAATTAAGTATTATCAGTATTGTTCAGTGCCCTTATGTGAAAATAATACCTAGTACTTACATATAAATATCGTATGATAAAATCAGGGTTTTTAGCGAAAAATTCCGTCACCATCATGACATCGACACATGATTTGAGTTGCCAGCTCGAATAAATTTGTTCGCAATGGTATTGACCAGGAACGTAAGTCAATTTAAATATTACTTTACTTAAACGATTAAAACTGAGATTACAGTATATGTAGCAATATACGAGTACTCTATGTATTATAGAGAGTTTTCAAAACTACACTGTCAACTGTGTATACAACAAACTAGCACAGATACTATACTTGACACTAGTGACAACGATAAGTTACGTCACGCACCGTAATTGGCGTTTGTAGTCACGTGATTTTGATATTAAAATAATTAATTATGTTAAAAATAAGGAAAAATCATGACTTTTATTTAATTATTCCTTTTAATAATGAACTCTAGCCCCATAAACTACCGCTATACAAAACACATCATTTTATTACTACAGTCCAAGACCCTATTGAAAGCCATTTGCTATGACACCATTATCCCTTTCTAATCAAAAAAGAGACAGATAAAAAAGTAAATTAAACATCTTTTCGGATAATTTCGCGGTTTCATTTTGACATATCGAATGCTTTATAGCAAAAATAGAGAAACATTCACGTAAATCTAAGAAAGTATTACAAAAACTGGACTAATCACTTGATATCTACAGCACTTTTCTCGCTCTAACAGACAGACGCCGAGATCCTCTGCGAAGATCCACAGCAGCAAGTATGTGAAACGGAAACGTTGGGTACACTCGCAGCATCCCTGGAGGATCAGTATGAGACTGCTTTAGCGGGGATGTCGTGGGCGGAGCGGGTGGACACGTTGGTTGTTCTTGAAGCTCTAGTTGCAAGGGATCCGGGTATGTGTCATCGGACTACTGTTATAAATGTGAATGTGTGTATGTGTCAGTGGCGAAGGGTGAAATTTTAGCAGAGGTAAGTCGTTCCAAAAATATACAATTTTTAAATACGTATTAATACAGGAAGAAATAAAGCTATTATTATAATATATATTTCCAAAAGAACTTTTATACGTTTAAAAAAATTAATGTATGTAAAATTATAGCAAAATACATTTAAGGTAAGACGTCTTGTATGGACGATTCGCCACTGGTATGTGTGTTTGTACGTTGATAAAGCTGGATAGATTTAGATGAAGCTTAGTACATAGATTATGATCTAGATTATAGAAATGCTTCAGATAGGCTTGTAGGCACCTAAGGACGCAATCCAACAAAGTAAGGGTAAGCCGCTAATTATTTTGTAATCTTCCATTTATCCAATATATTTATTGTTATGTAAAAAAGGGACTGTTGGTGAGCTTAGTGAGAGATTTCTCGAAGTTACAGCATTTGTATCCATATCATAATCATCTTCCTGCCCATGCCCCAAATTACTTGGGATTGGTGCAGAACGTCTACCATACTGCTGATCGGTTTTGGCAATAGTGTTACGACCGGCCGCCTGCCTGGCATAGCATTTGTATTCACATATTCTGGTTAATACACCAAGCATATCAAAATAGACAGAAACAAACAAAAACAAAGTAATACGTTATTAGGTTTTCTCTAATTGAGAAATGGTCTGTTTCCAATAGAAATTTTCCCAATTATAAATGAAACATCATCAAAATTTGTTCAGCGGTTTAGTCGTGAAAATGTAACAGACAGAGTTACTTTTACATTTATAATATTAGTATGGATTACTAAGTGTGAGTATAGTTATGTCATTGAAATAATTGTTTTCCAGGTCGTGCCCAACAGTTGCACGCTAAATTGTCGCAAGGTATCAAGAGACGTGGGAGCTTGCAGGATGCTCTGCGAAGGTAAATAAAATATTTATCTTTGTTGATCGATTTCAATAGCAAAAAACGTACAGCTATTTTAAAATCACTTAAACATATCTTTTAGAAGTTTTTTTTTAAATGATGTAGGAACATAAGGACCTATATTGAAAAAATATGAAAATCGGCCATCGGTCAAAAAAGTACTAGATACACAATCAGCGTCGGACAAAAAATCTCCTCACCGATTCAGCGCTCATTTGAACATTTGAGCGCGCTTTTTTTTGTGAAAACAGCTTTAAGCATTGCATTTAAGGTTCAATTTACATTGTTTGATATTTATTTTAACTAGAATAATTACCTAAACACAATTGGTGACAGGTTTAAAAGAACTTTTGCATGGGATTGTGTATTTTTTTTGATCAGTGAAATCTGCGTATAATTGGCAAAGATATCGCGTAACATTCCCACAGGACTTTTGTGAGAATGAATAGAGTACCTCTTTCGTGTAAATCCAAGAAAGTATTATGAGTAACTTTTCTTTTATAAAGTCAGTCAAAAAGGGGAATATATGTATGCTTTTTAAGTATACTATATTAAATCTATACCAATTTTCATGAACCTTTTATCATTAAAAATATTAAATAAGAATCTATCTCATAAGCTTAGAATATTTTGTTTTAAAATGATTTTGATCTCAATTCTCTTCAATCGTGTCAGTTAAAAATGAATTATTTAAAAACATCAAAGGCCCAAATAAATAGATATCTTATACATCTGTATGTATATTTGTATGTATTTTTTCAGACTTCAAGCCAAACAGGCCCGTGCAGAACGCCAAAGGTTAGAGTACCAAACTGAACGTGCCAAGAAGATACACCAATTGTTGGCCAGAGTTGAAGAAGTTAAGGTATAATAAATTAAATAAAACAAACACAAAAACATACATACAAAATCTCAAATTTAAAATAGTAGCCCCTTCCTATCAAAGCAGCGAAAAATACTCTTAAAGCATTTTAAATAAAACAATTTTTTGAAAATGCCTGCTGGACCGATTTGAATAATTCTTTTTTTTTATTTCTAATAGTTTAAATATGGTTATTATAGTTTCATGGAGAAAAAAATTTAGTTGGCTGAGATATTCGAAAATTCGGGAAAAACTGACTCTGAGAGTGCTCTTTTCTATATTTTTGTAAAAACTAAACAAATTTATTAAAATTTTAACAAACTAATGTCTAGCCAGCATTTGAATTCGTTTCTTTTAAAATATAATCCTACTAATATTATAAATGTAAAAGTTTGTAAGGATGTCTGGATGTATATATGTATGGATGTTTGTTTCTCTTTCACACAAAAACTACTCAATGCATTTTAATGAAGTTTTATAGTAATGTAAGCTCATATATCAAAATAACACATAGGCTACTTTTAGTCCCGGAAAAATGTATTGTTCCCGTGGAATAGATTTGCTTTTGGTTTTAAAAAATCTGCTTGCTAGTAAAAAATATAATAATTGCACATACGTATTTTTAAATTTTATTTTATTTGAAATACACCTAAATATCATACATGTTCCAGAAAATTTCTTTTAATTGGTTTCTTACATGGACGAATTAGAGACTGGACCTGACATAAAATACAAATGTATGAAAACTAGTTCAACCAAGTGACGCATAACGCACACAAAGATTTTATTACATTATTATAAACACTGATACACAATACAATATTTCTAGTGCTTGAACGAAATCGATAAAATACATATATCGATGAACCAATGAATGACATTTTAGACATTGGTTAGCATAGTCATCATATTTTACATCTTTTAATTTAAAATATCTGTATTTATTATAATAAATTAAAATAAATGAATTAAAGAGGCAATAATAATGTGTCAAATAATAATTATTTTTTAATTTGATTTATATAAATACGATGGCATTGATGGCAACATTCTGTTGGCCTATAATAATGTTAATAAACAAATGAAAATCGGGTGTATATTCCATTAATATATAATAAATATTATTTTGTAAAGATAAAAAAAATATGAAGCTAATTTAATTAAATAAAGTGATTTTGTTGATTCTGTTATTGAACTATTTTAATTGGCAATTGATTGTCTCGGGTAGTTATAAAAATGTGACACTGTCCTAATATTCCTCAGTTATTAATAAACATTTGTGAAATTAGGAAAAAGAAAAAGTGATTGCAAATTGTGAAAAAGTGAGTGTTGGATCGTGAAAGTAAAATAATTAATGCAAGTGGTAAAGTGTTTTATTACAAATCGCCAACCCAGAAGTTTAGTGCTAAAACATTATTGTTTGATTTTGTGTAATTTATGTGTAGAAATAAAATGATCTTTATTATTATTACAATGGAATAATATTCCAAAGTATATAAATGTGGTATAAAATAAAAAATTAAGTACACATACTAATTATAATTTTTGCATTTATATTTTTATTTGATTTAGAAAATATTTTTATAAATTTATTGTCATCAGATTGTGGGATACTGTGATAAAAGTATTTTATGTTATTGTACTGTACAAATAACACAATTCGTTCAGTTATTTCGTCAAATATCGATATATTTTTCGACATTGTCAAGCACTAGTCGATGTCAAATGGACTCACTCGACAGTTTTGTCATTTGTTCTGAATGGTATAATCCAGCCCGCTTATGATGGTTGTCAGATGTCAACAATACATAGAAATATCGACTATATTTAACATAGTTGGATAATATGACATTTTATTTTACATTTAATTAAATTTTGTGATAAATAACAATAAACGTAATAAAATAATGTATTTACAAGTGAAAAGAAATAGTGCTGCTTCCGCCGTTATAGTTTTTACACCAATTAACAGAACATTTAGTCATTTTTGGGAGATGTTTTGTTGACAAGTAAGTGCTTGAGACTGACACAAAAAACAAACTACCTAGGCTAAAATTCCCTGGTTACTGACATGACCGTTAAAGGTACGTCCGCTTATATGTCTGGTCCAGTGGTTAATTCGTTCATGGTTTCTTATTTTATAGGTTGCGAAAAACCAATTGATAGAAGAGAAGAGAATGAGGATGGAGAGGCGCTTGCAGAAGGCTGCTGAAAACCGTGACCAACACCTTAAAGTTTGTATAAATATGTAATATTATCGAATTTATAGTTTAACATAGAGTTCTTTAAATGTTTTGTTAATCAATAATGCGAAAGTTAACATCCCCTGAATTATTGCATATAAATTGTAAATCAATACAAAAAAAAAACTTTTTTTACATGTTTTAATAAATCTGTTTTTTTTTTTTAAATTTGTGTAAAAAATATATTTTCAACCCATAATCACTTCTTGCAGGACATAGTACGTAAAGCGCACGATGAAGAAGAGAAGCTACGGGAGATAGCCTTCATCAAGCAATTAGAAGCAGAGAACAGAAGGCATGAGTTTCTAGAGCAGTGTCGCACGCACACTACACGCTTGCGGCAGATGCGGAGGGATAGGCTGCTTAAACTGGTAAGTATGTGAATAAGAGAGAGAGAAAGGATGGGAAACGGAAGAGAGAGACAGAGAGAGATAGAAAGAGAAAGGGGGGAGGTGGGGTGGTAAAAGGTAAGAGAATAGTTTGTGTGTGCGTGTGTGTATTTGCGTTTTATTAGTAATTGAGGAGCGTCGGAACAAAAACCGATAAATCACATTTGTGTTTTTTGTGGAAAAATGTGAAAAAGTGGCCAAGTTTTCTAATTTAGAGTTAAACGAAATCGTATCAATTTACTGGTGTTAGGATCACTGTTTGAAAACCTAAATTCTCTAAAAATAATTAATATTATTTTTTATTGTAATTCGGATTTAGAGTTGATTTATTATTTTTCGACCAGGTTCCGTTAACCATAGAGCAAGAGATGTTCGAGAGGCCTCATAAAAAAATATGTCAATATGTGATTTATTTATTGTTCTGACGCTCCTCAATTATCTTGTGAAGCGTGTGTGTGTATCGAATAAATGTTTGTTTATATATGTGTGTGTGTGTGTCTGTAGGAGCAGAAAGCGGCGCGCGAGGCGGCGGTGGGCGCGCGACGCGCGGCGCTGGAGGCGGCGCGGCGCGCGCACGTGGCGGCGCTGCTGCAGCGCCGGCGCGAGCGCGCCGCGCGCGTGCAGGAGGCGCGCGGCGTGCGCCAGCGCGAGCGCGACGACGCGGCGAGGGAGAAGGTACGCGCGCACACCTACACGATACACACGAGACGTTCACGATGAGCGTCGAGAAAAGTAAGTGTTCAGTCCAAAGATTGTTACCAAACACCTAAACAGTGTTACCAACTCTACCAACTTTTCGGTAGATATACCAACTTTTAGTATTTAACACCTATTAACCACATTGCAAAGAAAATCTACCAGCTTTTTAGATTTTTGAAAAATTTTAGTTCTATGTCCACAAAAATAATATTAAAACACATTTAATAACAAAACTTAATAGTAAACTAATAATAATGGGAATAGTAAGAAGAAAATAAAGTTAAAAGATAAAATTTTATTCGCCCAACGTGGGGCTCGAACCCACGACCCTGAGATTAAGAGTCTCATGCTCTACCGACTGAGCTAGCCGGGCTGTGAGATAAACTGCAAAATTGTGAACTATATTATATTATTTTATTGCTTGCAAAAATATATTTAGAAATTATTAAATTTTATTATTTTAAAATCTTAATTTCATGCGATTTTTGTAAATTATTTTTTTTAGCTGACGCTAGGGAAAAGTTTAGTTTAAAAAAATAGATAGTAGAACTTAATGTTTGTTTATTATTATTTTTTTACTATATATTACTACATATTTACAATTACTTAAAATATCATTTATTTTTTAAAATCACATGGGGAATACGAAGTATAAGGGGTTTTTTCGATCATTCATTTTGTTCTAATGATAAAATTAAATAGCAAGAAATTGTTATTAATTTTTATGTTAGTCTCAAAGTCTGATGGAACGGAAGTTTATTCGACACTCGAATTAAGAAATCAGGCACAATATTCGAGCAACGGAAATACATATTACTATGCTAGTTATGTGACAATAGGTAAAAATGTTTTAATTGCGGTGATCTTTTGTGTGGAGATAGTTGGAGGGCTGGAGAGTGACATAGGCTACTTTTTACTGCGGGATATCATCTTATTCTCACGGGAAAACACGTCATAATACTAACCACAACAACCCATCATACCTATGTATATACATAATGTATAGGTGCAATCTTAATATATTGCAATTCAGCATTTTACACGACACGCGTTTATTATTATTTTAAATCATAAAATCAACTTAGTTCTCGTACCGCTAGCAAGTCCATTTTAATAATAAGTTTACAAGCAATAAATAGTATCAAGTGTTAATTCCTAAACGTTTCTAACTTTAACAATCTAATAGTGTATTAGTTATCAAGAATCGGTACATATAAAATATATTTTACATAGACTGTATAGTTTACTAGCAGAACCCGCGGCTTCACCCGCGTCCAAACTTCCGATCGCTAACAAAATTCACAGGATCATCCGCTGGGCTAATCTGAAGATTACCTGAAAATTTCATCAAAATCGCTCCAGCTGTTTTGGAGTCTTTAGGAAACACATACACACATCGATTTTTATTTTATTTAATTAACAATTTAAATTTATTTATTTTTTGGAAAATGGAGTCTTTTATAAAAATTTATTGACACACCGTCCCTTTGTCTTTTTAAACTATCCAGGAACCCATTGAAATATACACACAAAATTTCAACTAAATCGGTCCAGACGTTTAGGAGGAGTTAGGTGAGTAACACAGGTACAGAAGAATTATATATATCTATTAAGATCTATTCCATACTAACCGTTAATACGTACTAGGGGTGAGTTCGCTAGTTTATAATATTAATAGTGTTAATAGTAACCAACGGTCGTACCCCGGCAGGCGGAGGGCGTGAAGTCGCGGCTGTCGGCGCTGGCGGCGGCGGCGGAGCTGGAGGCGGACGCGCTGCGCTCGCGCATCCGCGACAAGCAGGACGCCAGCCAGCTGCGGCTCGAGTCGCACCTGCAGGCCATCCGCGAGCGCGCCACCACCGCCACCGCCGGCCCGCGCCAGACGGTGGGTTGTCTTCTCACGGGAACATCGCAGGCATCGAGTTACCTCTAAAGGAGTCTCATACCATGACCGTGCTATGAATGTATTAGGCACGGAAACGGGCATTGCATGGACTACTATGCCTACTAGAACGTATCAACAGCGTATCATGCCCGTACATAACGGTTTCAGTGTTGCGTACGCAATAATGGTATGGTAATGGCATCACTAAATATAGATTACTAATTCATATTTTTTTAAAAAAAATTGTAATAATTATAATAGTAACAGCCAAAATTAAATAAATAATACTCCATATTCGATTATAGTTATAAAAATTATCAAAATTATATAAAAAATGTTTTAAAATTAAATTAATAAATATTGTAAGTTACTTTGTGCCATTTTTCAATTTTTTGAATTCATTTTGTTGTTTTGTGGGTATGCTGTCTGTAACAACTATATTAATGACTTTGAGACATATAACACCTTAGTCTCTCCCGTGACCATGATTGATGTAAAGCATTCGAAACGTCGGGAACCAAAAATCAAAATAAATTCGCAAAAAAATCCGAAAAGATAGCCTCATACTTTTCAATATAAAGAATATTTTTTTTGCCTGACACGGTTCTAGCACGGTCATGGTATAAGACGGTGTAGTAGGCAGACTCCTTAAAGGATAAAAGGAACTTGTATAGGATCTCATAGTTGTCTGTCTGTCAAAATCCTTTTTCTCAGGATTGGAGGTGTTGATGTTATGTATTATTAAATATTCGGGTGTGCAATACCTTGGAGCTGTGAAAAATGTATATAAGATAATAGGGCATATGCATGATTTTTTTTTATATAATAGCTAACATCGTTATATAATTGCAAAAAAATATTCAGTTCCAAAAACTAGAATTACTAAATATTTTATACTTACTAAAAAATAATTTCAAAAATGTCATACCGATATGGATGGATAAACGTAGAAAATTGACAAATTTAGCAAAATCGCTAATCGCTCTGTTATGATAATACTTTGACGTCACATTCGGTCTGCCCAATGGCTCAATCAACTACTTTGAATTTGTCACCCATATTTGCACTCTTTAATAATTATTTTCTTAATCAAGAAGAAATTTCATAAAAAAATATTGATATAGGCTTCAGTCAAAAGCAATAAAAATTATAAAAAAATATATTTCACTTTTATTTAAATCACACGCATATTCCCTATTATGTTTTAATTTTCTTGCAGGTGTCGATATCTTTGCTCTAGTCTTAAAACCTCTACTTTTAAATTCTCGTTAATTTTTACCTCAATTTGATCTGAATACACATTATTATGATCTTAGTTTGGGTACAAACAGTGTTAGTATGTTATGTGCTCATACAAAACTAATAGTGAATATATTACAGACGACTTCAGAAAGTCAAGAACAAACACCAAAAGAAGTAGAAGAAGTTAATAAATTAGAATTAGAAAGAAAAGAAAGAGAGAAGCAGAAGGCAATCAAGAAGAAAGCGAGGAAACTGAAACAGAAGCTATTGGCAGGGTGAGTTGACCTGAAGGCTAAAGTAACATGTTTTAAGAGTTATTTTAAAGTTTATTTTTCTTTTAAAGGGTTTTCTCTGAGGCAGATATTACAAAATTGTATATATCTATTATGTATGTATTTATGAACGTATATGTAATATTTATAATTATTATTGATATAGGACTTATTTTAAGTGAAACATCTGTTAAGCTTTGAATGGGTAGATTTTTACATTTAAAGTTAATTTTATGTAAAGTTTAGAAATACATAATATTTATTTATACATATTTGGCCTTAAAGGTGTTATTCATTATACATCAATTTTTATACAAATGGATATTAAATGCAAATATTATTATATATAATTCTTCAACAGAGGCAACTCTAACCCGATATTTGACGACACGATTACGACAGCCGACACGTTTCTTAACCCAGTTACGAGTAAAGTTTACCGCGTGATTAGTTCTATCAGAAACATTATAGCGCCATTACTAAAAGAAACGATGAATCATACAAGTCCACTCGAGAACGAAGAAGATAAAACTGGCAAGAAGAAGAAGAAGAATAAAGGATTTAAAGCAGACGATAATAAAATTGTTAACGGTACTGATGTTAATGTAAAAACAGACGACAATAGAAACAATATTAACGATGATAATAAACCTATAGTTAACGGAACTGATAGCAGTCAAAGTAAAGTTAACGATGATAAAGTTGATATTGTGAACGGTACTGATGGTTTGGCAACGGATAATGTTAACGGTAAAAACAAAAGTAACGATAAAACTAAAGATGTTATAGAAAATAAAAATACGGAAGTTAAATCAGAACAACCGCACACGAGTACACATGTGGAGAAAGTTCCAGAAGTAGAAAGTAAAAAGAAGAAGAAAAAGAAGAATGCAGAAGAAAAGGCTAAATTAAGTAAAGCGAGTTCCATAAGTAGTTCTCTGAGTGATATGAGTAAGGGGAGTCGGCGGGAAAAAAAGGAGAAGGTCGATCTAGATTTACCGTTTTTGGAGAAACAAATGAATGAATTGTACAGACTGATGGAGAAGTATGAGAAGGTAATTAATTTCATCAATTTACTTTAATTTTGAACCTATTAGGTAATCAATCTTAATTTTTTTATTAAAAGTATTTTTTTTATTTGAAGTATAATAATAACCTAATTAATAAATAAGCGACTCACCGTCGCTCCGCTCGGGTTCGTGCCGGGTTATGTTATAACCTTTAGTATAGATTTTTCAGGAATGAGATATTTGCCTGCAGTAAGAAGTATCCTATAAGTTGACCCGGATAACCAGCTATCATCATACCTCATCGAAATCTGTCCAGTTGTTTTCTCGTGATGACTGCATTACAGACAGACAGGCAGACATAGAGATTCGGCCTCTGTATCGATAACAATGACTATTTAAAAAGGATTTTCCAAAAAATATTTAATGTACAGATTCGATTCAAAATTTTATTATATGTATAGATGAATAATCAAAATGGATATTGTTATATACACTACAATTGTGTGCCTTTTATTTGAAATTGATCAATGATAAATATTTAATTTAGAATAGAATATAATGTCTTATAATGCCCTTATAACTTATACACGAATAATTTACATGAAAGCTTGTGAGTTGGTTTTTGTGTTTCATATTTGTTCACGCTTTACCAGCTCAATGGATGATTGAATGACATTGAAAATGGAAGTAGCATACTTTAGTTTAGCATTCATATAATAGGGGTTTTTATCTATTTGAATAAGGATCTATTTGAAGAAGATCTTTCGTGATATTTTCCCCACTCGTAGATAGATTTTTATAATTATTCTTTTTTAATGAATCTATACTTACTAATATTATAAATGTGAAAGTTTGTGAATATGGAAGTTTGTTATTCTTTCACGCCAGAACGGCTGAACGGATCTAGATGAAATTTGATACAGAGATAGATTATAGTCTAAAATAACACTTTTTATTCCGGAAAAATGTACGGTTCCCTTGGGATAGGTTTGTAATTGTTTTCCTAGAGGTGAACCCGAGCGAAGCGAATGTGAGCCGCTAGTAGTTTATATATTACTCAAAGGTCTTACATAAATTCCAAAAAATTAAACTCCTAGTAGTCAAATTTGTATAACGTGATTTTAAGATTTTTTCATATCTTAAGTTATTAGTTTTAATCCATAGTAATGAATACAAAAAAATTGCATCAATTTTTTTTATTATTAAAACATGAATTATCAACGTACCTGATAATATTTGAACTGCTAGTATTCATATTATTATATATTTTCTTTATACAGCAAAACATGACAGAAAAGGCAGCCGTGCAAAGGTTCCAAGCGGTGAAAGTGATAGCGCAGATGTTAGCCGTCGCCGCGGAGAAGGAAACCCTCAACCCTCCTATATCGGCCAAGTTAGTTTTTATGGTTATAAAGTGGAATATTTTTAGATAAAAAAATATAATATATACAAGAATTATCACTTATGATTTACCTGACTCGTTAACATTAGATCCTACTCGTATTAAAATATTGTATTATTATTTGGATTTTTCATATTTACAAAGTTTCCGATTCATACCTGATGACGCCGAATTAATGTCTGACAGCGGATGAAGAATTTTTTTTGAAATTATATTATCTGTCTGTCAGATACCTGACGAAAAATGTGCTTTTGAAACAATATTGGCATAATAACGTGAGTGTGAGAGTGCTTTTGAAATTAAAAGATTTGACGTTCTTTTTAGTGTTTTAAAAATAATATCGTCTGTTATTGTCGTTAACAGGTGTTTATTGCAGTTGAAAGTAATGTAATTTAAAAAAAACCTGATAATGAATAATTCAATCTGTCCGTCAGATGTTTGACGACGGGCGTGACGCTGGTGTCGCGCGTGATGGTGTCGTGCACGGCCACGGCGGCGCAGCTGCTCGCCACCAACACCTGCGTGCACCACGCCACGCTGCTGGCCCGGCAGATGGTACGTGGTGTGTCTGTCATCACCCGTGTTATATTATCACCCATGTTATATTATCACCCATGTCATATCACCCGTGTCATATCACACCCATCGCATTATTACACCACACAAACATCCATATACATAATATATGGATGCGATTATACTTAAGAACTTCATTAGTCCTATTTTGCTTTGACGATAGATGGCGCTTACTCAAAAAGTATTTTAGTATTATACTTATTTAGTAAATATGTTTAAAGTATTTTAAATAAAACTATCTTTTCGGATTTTATTAAATAAGCTTCATATTTTATAATAATATCCATTTAACGTTAGAGCATTCCTATAAACATGTTTTTTGTTATAATCAAAAATATTATTAGTTGAATGTTGATTTTATACTTCTAACGACATCTATCACTAAGTTTGATTATTACTTGAAAGCTCTATATAAGTTTTACCAAAAAGTTTCCCGACCACATTATAGATGGCGTTACGAGTTTCAAATAATGTCTTCATTACTTCATATACATTTACGATTGGTCCAGCGCAAGCCGGTAAAACGGCAAATCAAACGGCCTATCGAGGCAATTAGGATACGTAGATAAATTATTCGAAAAAAAAATCATAATACTTTCTTAGATTTACGCAAATATGTGACATTTTGAACTAAAACTTTCTTTTGGCGGATTTATTACGATTTTTCTTCCCAACATTTCTATAATGCTTTACAACATCGGGAACACGTCGGAAACCAAAAATTAAAATAAGTCTGGTAACATAGTTTTATTTTAAAATTCATAAAAGCTTTAGTGAGCAAGACCGAATGGTACAGCTAGTGTCACATTACACTCATTGAAGGAACAAATCATCTCCAACAATAAACGTTTCTAACTTTACCCCAAAATGAAAGTTTTTTTATCAAATTGAAAGGGGTAGCGTTCTTCCGGCAGTTAGTTTTGATGTCTTTCAATCAACCTTTAGTTTACATGTTTTACGATGTTTTATCGCTAGAGTACTTTAGTTTGGTCGTTATTTTTTGTTTCGATAAACTCAATCGAGTTACTTTACTGTCGTAGTGTAGTTATATTTAACATGGTATTTGTTATTTGACGTGTGTTCGATGCTTATGGGGTTGTCAATATAGCCTTTCTTTTAGAGTACCGTATGCCAGTTCTTATTGAAACTGATCTCAATTTTCGTTTCTATGGGTTTTGCTTCCATTGTCAGCTAAGAAATACATTTTTTTTAAAAAAAAAGGTAATTTTTTTGATTTAATTTCTTAATGTCTAGAGAAAACACTACAATTATTTCGAATTTTATTTAAGTCCGTCGCTCGAGTGTTTTTTTTGTAATTATTCACCGTTTCTTTTTATTAAATTGGATGGAGGATTCAGATGGAGTAACACACATAAGCTACTGATAGGAACGAGGAACATCCTTATTATAATGATATATATATATACACCAATTGTTGTTATATTTATAATGTCCTCGTTGTTCAAACTAGGTACGTGATAATAATCTCTGTATAACCCCGGTATGTGTATAACTCGCAGTTAAACAGTGCGGGTCGATCATATAAAGCACACGTCGCGTCGGTCGCGCCTTTGCGTTTTTAGGGATGGCTGTTTTGAAAGTTTTAGATTATTATACATTTTTTTTTTCATTAAAACTTAGTCTATTAAGATTATTAAATTTGGTAATTTCCGCCAAAGGTTTCCTCATTTTATGAAAAATTACAGTTTTTATAACTGTTTGACTTCTTAGGGGATAAGTAATCTCTTCGCAGTAGAACGGGTTTTCGACTGTTCAAGTTCCCATGTGAGATTTTCTCTTTTATATCTAATTTTTTTTTACCTAGATCAATATCTATTAATTATTCCGATCTTCCGCACACTGTTTCGTTCATGTCTTATGTACGATAATAAATTAGTCTACGATAAAAAAAGTCTTAAGACACTATTTCAAATTGTCCGACTAATCATTTTGGAATATTCAGGAGAACAAACACACACACATATTTTTTGATTCCTTGAGCTTTTTTTCAAATAAATACATATACTATGTATGTATATAGGGTAGTCTATTTTGAAATGAAACAAAATGTTCCGAGACACATTTTAATTATTAGTATGTAATAGATAGACTATATATTAGTACCTACATATATACACAGGTATGATGAATAATTATATATCCCTTACTTGAGAATTGATTAGATTTCCCATACAAACTTTCATCCCCCTTTTCACCCACTTAAGGGATTTCCGGGATAAAAACTATTCTATATCATTCCCAGGGTCTCAAATTATCTTTATACCAAATTTCATCTAAACTGGTTCAGTGGATTTATAGTTTATCCACTACAAATAAGGATACAATTTTTTTCTCTTTATAATATGAGTATAGATAAGATAGATAAAAAACAATAGTTTTAAAAGGATAGTATTACTGTGTCAACCCTGAGTACTCCCGGTAGCGGTGAGTGGGCGGGCGCCTTAAAAGCGGCGCTAATGCATCCAGAGGGAGCGTTTACTCTATTCAGTTTACTTGCCTATTTTATAATATATAGTATTTTTTTTTCATTTCAGTAGATTCATCTGTTTTTTTTATGGTTGTAAATTTCATACTAGGAGGAAAATATTGTAAGATAATAATAAATAATAATTATGTTTAAAATTAGTTTTAACGAAAAAATGCTGCACGGATAGTTTATCGTATCAAACGAATGAATTTTAAAACTTAATAGACAAATAGGTCAGTGTTAGCCGAGTGGTATCGCGCTCGCTTTGGAAACCGAGTGAAGCGGGTTCAAATCCTGGGTCTCGCACCTCGATATTTTCATGTTCGAATAATTTGCAACGAGGAAAAGTACCCTAATTGATGACACTATCACATTTTCAGAATGTGCATGTTCTTAAATTTTCGAAATATTTTGGAAGATATAATGTTAGTTTGGCTATTTAGGTTTATTATCCGAGACAAATGTTTTTTTTATTTCTTGTCTATTATGTCATACTGGTTTTTTTTTCAAATAGATTTTAGCTTCAAAGTTATTTTAATTTTAGATAGTTACAAAACGTACTTATAAAATATTTGTTATCTTTAGTTTAAAATATATCACGCATCATTTAAATTATTTGAATACGTTTTGAATTAACAAATATGTATTTATATTTTATAAAAAAATATTATACAATTTCTGCTTCTGAGAATAATCTGACTTTCTTGTTAATTTAATGTAAATATTCAGTAAATCTAATCACGGTCTCAAAAATAATAAAATTGATAAGATATTGTTCATAAACGGTTGATTGAAGAGATAATATTTGCAGTGAACGATGTTAAAACTGTAATTTCGATTCGGGGATTTGAATAAAAATTTCATATAATTCGCATACGTTCTTAATTAACGTTGGGCGATTACGTTTTATTGACGGTTTATATGTAACATTGTTGTTGTTATAGTAGGAGATCTCGATCAATGTGGTGGACGCTTCAGTTTTCCCGGGCGATTTTTTTTAAACTGTAAAACATATTAACAAACACGACCCAGGCGGGTTGTCACCAAAAATTTGTTTTAGTCTATTTTTAATTAAAATAAATATAGTTTTTTAATAAGTACAAGAATTATTTTTCTGTGACAACTTAGTATCAATCGAAAGAAAAAGAATTGTAGAAAATGCCATCATATGTTTTGCGGCCTTTTTCCTAACCAAATTATCTGACATCCAGGTATAAACGAGTAAATTGATATAATTATGTATAGATAATTTAATAACAAATTTAATGTCATAGTGTTGTCATACTAAAACATCTTCATACTAGACGCTATTTAGTAAAAAAGTAGTAAGTAGTCTGGAGCAAATTTTTGGTGACAACCCACCTTTTTTTTTAACGTTGGGAAATGCATTTACGCACGAGATGTGGGATTCACCGGCAAAGCCAGTACTACCTACTAAAACCCAACAATGCCTTCCCCCGTCTTAATGGGGCGTCGTAGGATCGCTTACGCATTCAACTACGACGCCCCGACGGCAGGTCTGCGAAGGAGACCACAACAACCACGGGGTTGCTCCAAGGTCCACTCTGCTATTAGAGAAGTATCAGGAGCAACCCGCATGGTACACCGCCCTCCGAAGAGGGCCACCCCCCACCGCCCACCGATATGGGCCACCTCCCTGTGCGTTTCTTGGCTTCGCGCCCGGCTGTAGTGCCGGGCACTACGGGGGGGGGGGGGGTTGGTGACAACCCACCTGGGTCGTATTTGTTAATATGTTTTATGGTTTAAAAAATATATTTCGCCTGGAACAAGAGAAAAAAAAATGAGGGGTCCATCACATAGATCGGGATCTTAGACTATCAGTGTAATACAGCATCCGTACCGCCAATATAAAAGTACCTATATGTTCTCTCCCCCCTTATCTCTTGCTCATCGCCGTATCATAAGGTTTTTGGTTCTGTGTGTTAATTGCGAGTGTTCTTGATTTCGTTTATCTCACTTAAACGAGATTAGTGTTTCAGTTATTAGTTAGCAGTATTTAAATTAGCCTAAATATTTAATGATTAGTTTTTTTCGCTTCGGCTTCGTCCATTTCATTTATGTATTCATATTACTAAAATTATTTTCTCCAATCATCATCAATAAAATGAAATCTCATATTTCATATAATTCTAACATTTTCATATCCAGAGGTTTTAGCTTAAATACTATGAATTAGAATAATTGTAATTTTTAATTATTAAAGATTAGAAAGATTATTTTTAATTTTGATGAAACTTACTTATTAACTTAATGTAAAACAACAGATTTTCATATAAAGTTTCAACTGCTTTTTATCACTTATAACTTGAATTTACAAAAATCCTTTGAACCTACTACTAACCTCTCGACTACCTATGAATTTACCTATGAATTGAATAACCTCCCTATTTAATGTCAAATTTATGACATTTCTAACTAAACTTCTGCAATCTCTGAGTGGCTGGTATTTTGCTTTTATACAATACTAGCGGATCATTCTCTCATGAGTTCATAGTTTTATCTAAATCTGTCCAACCGTTTCAGCGTGACGGAGTAACAATATAAAATACACACATACACTCACATACAGACTTTCCGATATACAGTAATAGCCCGATAAAGCATGAAAATTGATACGTAAGTAAGGAATAAACAAAGTGTAACTTTTTATATCAACTTTGTTTGTCTCCAAAAATATGATTCCATAATAATCTTCATCATTTTATATTCAACAACATTTTCATTGTAAATATGTCTAAAAACATCGAATCGCTTATTAATTAAGGTCACCTCAACGATGTACGATGCATCGAGGTAAATAAATTAAAAAAAGTGTCCACCCCATTTCAAATTTTGCTCCCATTCCATAATGTTATATTAATTAGGATGCATTTGAAGGTACAGACCGTGTGCTGTGTTAATAGCGGTTATCAATGACACCATCTTTAATTTTTTGCTTTTTACTTGTCGAGATGCAGTAAATCTAGTTGTTTACGAGGTCTCGGTCGAAACAAAACGCGATAAAATCTCGATGCGTGCCAAATTTGTTATTTTAGGACCAATTTTGTATATTACTGCTACACTCAACCTATATTTGTCTGTCGATTTTATAAGTGCTTGTCTGATCAGTGTTAGGTTTTGTGTAAATATGTCGTATAGAATTTTATGATATTAAAATAATATACATGTACTATAATTAATATTAAATTAGGCGAATTTAGGATTTTAAATTTATTTAAATTTATTAACTTTTTTTTAAATCTCCTTAAACTCCTTACCCTCCACAAAAGTACATAATTTTTTTATTTGATTTATTCTGTAGAATCTGTTCAAAATACTCCCCTTATCCAAGTTGAATAGGCAAGTAGCTCGCCCGATGTGAACGCACTCGATCTCTAATGTGCTATCGCGCTGATACAGTACCCACGTAACCTCGTCTAATGGTCGGCGTGCGTTGCATTTTTACACTCGTGAACTATGCTATACCTTCTCGTCCTTTATTTATACGTAAATATATATTTATAATAGTAAAAGAGCTTTTTATGTTTATACATTATGACATATGTATTGTATGTCTGTTTGTAAACCTTAACATTAGAGAGTAAATTAACGTAAATTTGAACGCGAGATTATAACCTAATTTTTAAAACATAAAAGAAGAATCACAAACAATCAAACTAAAGCTTGAATAAAAAGGCACGGACAAATATCTATGGTAGTCACATGCTAACCTAATAAAAAAAACATATATATATATATAAACATAATACCAATATATCGATGGGAATATCATATTAATATAAATTTTGAGGATGACAAATTGTCGTCATATTTTAAATAAAACTATCTTTTCGGATTTTGTCGCGGATTTATTTGCATTTTTGTTTCCCGACGTTTGCAATGCTTTACAGCATCCATGGTCACGGGAGAGACGGGGAAACAAAAATGCAAATAAATCCGCGACAAAATCCGAAAAGATAGTTTTATTTAAAATGTCAAATATTCGCGTAAATCTAAGAAAGTATTATGTTGTCATATTGATAAAGTACAAACCTTTCCTTTTGCTAAACTTTTGCAATACCTTTGATTTAGTTCACAATGCCGATATTTTCTATTTCTCCATAACATCAATTGGTCTTGTTATTGTTATTATTAAAGTATTTTTTTACAATTACGTACCTATTAGAAGTACTAGGAAACCTTACTTTTAAATTACACAAACCATCATCTGGCAAAATTTTAAGATCTTAGTTGTTGTAATTTTTGAGATTGCATTTCACTGTTACATATAGATTATTATAAGTACCTAAGTTTGAAAGGTTTTAGTTTTTTGTAAGAGATAAGATCTGATCGGATTTCAATAAAATTTGAATGTAGTTTATGTTTTATATTATGGGGAATGCAACAAATTCTATGGAATAGAAATTTTACGTTTTATAGAAGCAATAATTCTAAACTACTATATACAATAGAACCTGGCTACGGCTAAAACCTAGTAATTGCGATTTATTTTTAAATCTTTATATTTTCTAGGAAAAAGATCTTCAGTCAGATCAAAGGGAGATGGATTTAGCTAAGCAGTTAGCAGATTGTCTGTCCGTGGCGCTGGACTCTGTGTTGTGCGCAAGTAGACTACACGAAGACGAAACTGAGGATGCGAAAGAAGAAATGGAGATTTTGGCCTTGTTGAGGAATAGGGCACATCAGATTATAAGGTACGTTCATACATACATAATATGTACATACATACATACATACATATATACGTAACTTGACGCTATATCCCTTTGAAGTAATCAGAGGAAACAGAATGTCAAGCAAATGAGGTAAGTTTGTAGAATGTTTTTTTTACATTTATTACTTTTTCAGATACTTTTTCTTTAGATGAATCAAGAAATATATATGTACATATATTGTGTATATTTGAAAATTAAACTAGTTATGATATTAAACAATCTTAAAAATAACGGAATATACTGTTCATAATTTTTTTTTTAATTTACTTTGTTAATATTAAATTCATTTTGCAGTTACCTAAACTCCAATTGCCTACCTATGACCCATTTTAGTCTCTTTGATGTGATACACGCTATTATATACTAAATATTCTATTCCCAAGACAATGTGGGCTTTACTTCAGTGCACGCAAATATAATTTGTTACATAGTATATGCATATACATATATACATACATGTAGATATATGGTTAATGTATCGCTCGAAATTTCCTTTGATAGATACACCACCTTAGTAATAATCTAATTTGTCTAATGCACTAGCGCTCGCCCCTCGTTGGGGATGGGATGCGGGGGTAATTTTCTATTTTAAGCAAGTTACAAGAAGTTTGTTAGAAAGTTTAGTTATTTTTGTTTGGGGTAACTGGTTTTTGGAACGGGTAAGATTTTTTTAAAAATTTTTTTTGTTAAAAGGTAATAGAACTATCTTTTCGGATTTTTTCGCGAATTTTTTAGACTGAAGTCGGGAGAGCCTCTCTTGTGACCATGATTGCTCTGAAGCATTCGAGACGTCGGGAACCAAAGATCAAAATAAATCCGCGAAAACATCCGAAAAGATAGTTTTATTTAAAATGTCGCGTAAATCTAAGAAAATATTCGGTATATATTATATATATATATATATATATATATATATATATATTTCATTGAGTGTGCAAATACAACGTTGGCCTTAGTGGCCTTTATAGCGTCACCGGTCAGGGAGGCGGACAGAAGGTTCTACCTAAAATTTCATATACTTGCCTATATTCTAAAAGGGAGTAGTTCCGTAAGGACACATTTTGCGACGTTCGGGATTATATCTAGTACCATATATGAAACTGTACAGTGTTTTCACATTTCATAGTGATTAGAGAAGATTTGAGTACTTTTTGTGCTTTAAAGTTGAGCTTACAATCTAATGACCAAAAATCCATTATCTAAGTAAATTCTACTTAAATGTATTTTAAATACATTAAAATGTTATAGATCAATATATTTTTTATACATATTACTTGATAAATATTTTTATGTACTATTTTAGTAGGTAATATAACTTACTAGCGACTCACCATTTTAAAGTTTAGCATAGATTTCTCGGAGATGAGATATTTTTTCGCAGTAAAAAGTATCCTATACTTTTTACTGCGAAAAAATATCTCATCTTTTTGTTGACTTGGGTAATCAGCTATCATCATACCAAATTTCATCATAATCTGTCCAGTAGTTTTCTCGTGATGCGTTCCCAGACAGTCAGACAAAAATTATAAAAACTATAGATTCAGCCTCTGTATCGATAATAATTAAATAAGATTTATTTCAATAAGATTTTCCAAAAATACTTAATGTACAGATTCGGCTTAGTTACAATGTTATTATATAAATGAATAGATATAGATTAGGTACGTAGCTTGACCTAAGATCAAAAATAAATATTATTCATATGCTGAATAAATAATTATCACTTTATATGAACAATTCTTTCTAATGTCTTATTTATTTATTTTTTTCCAAAAAGTATCTTATACTTATTTTATTTACTGAAAAGAAATATTTTCTTTTTATCTAAGATAATAAAAAGTATAATATTTTCGAACCGTCTTGACAGATTCCAAGCTAGTAATAACTTAATTTCTCTAATGCACTAACACTTACTCTGTCGTTGAGGGGTAAAAACTATACAAGATTGTTTTATTTTGCATTTACTACATTGTACTATACATCGATTTGGATGCTTCAACTTTTAGGATCAATTGGCTATACGCAACGATAAATCTTGTAAAAACGGTCTTACAAAACTTAACTGGTTCTCGAAAGGCCGCAGTCTGCTAACTAGTCTGTAGCTTGCATAGTTAGTTAAAGAACCCCCAAACGTGAGTTCACCTTGTCGTGGTCGGCAAACTCATTAGCATCCTGCAATCCAGCGGGGCGCGAAGCCAAGAAACGCACTGGTAGGTGGCCCGCCTCAGTGGGCGGTGTGTCATGCGGGTTGCTCCTGGTACTTCTCTGTCGGCAGAGTGGACCATTGGAGCAATCCCATGGTTTTTGTGGTCTGCTTCGGCAGACCTGCCGTCGGGGCGTCGTGTTTGAGTGCGGAAGAGATCCTGCGACGCCTCATTAAGACGGGGGAAGGTTCCGTTGGGTTTTAGTGGGTAGTACTGGCTTTGCCGGTAAGTCCAACATGTAATATGTAGATCCAACCTGTATATATGCAGATGGTATGCCTAAATGCATTTCCCGTAGTTAAAAAAAAAGGTTAGCTAAAGTAAAGTTAGAAGGATTGAAATATTAGTATTTTTGTTATATTTCATACCCAAAAGCAAACTATTCGTGACACTTTTCAAAACCTGTGTCCTCCGTGCACTTTCACCGGGACAAAAAGAAATCTGTCAATATAAATAAAAGAATTCAACGCCCTATCAAACAGCTCACAAAAGTCTCGTTTAATTAAAAGCAACGACACATGTTTTGAGTACAGGTTTTTGTTGTTATTCACTGAAGCTCTATTGTTTGTATGGCGTGTTTTATTTTTATAGAAATTAAACCATTTTAAACTAAAGTGTCACGTTCAATTTAATCTTTAGAAAGACAAATCTACAGTTTTTATAATCCTGACGTGCAAGAGATCGCTATTAAGAAGATATTTTTCTTTATCTATACATATTATAAAATTATAACTTGAGTTGAATCTGTACATTAAATATTTTATGGAAAATCTTATTGAAATAAACATTATTATCGATACAGAGGCGGATTCTATAGTTTTTAGAATTTTTGTCTGTTTGTCTGTATTCGACTGCATCACGGAAAACTTACTGTAGGGATTTTGATGAAATTTGGTATCCGGCTAGCTGGTTATCCGGGTCAACATATAGGATACTTTTTACTGCGGAAAAATATCTCATCGTTGAGAAATTTATACTAAGCGTTAAAACGAAAGTAGGGACGAACCCGAGCGGAGCCAGAGTGAGTCGCTAGTGTTATACATTTTTCATGCACAAAAAACCGTCAACTTTTTATAAAGCTTTTATTATCTTTTCACTTGACTAATTGCTTTTGAGTTTATAGTCTAAGTACTTTGTCTATGAAATCCGAATAACAATACAATAACTTGTTACCATTGATCTGATCTCAAGATGGAGGTGGCATTCTTTAATGGCTACTAGTACCTACCTATATATACCTACTAGTATTAGATTAGTTTAGATATGTATAAGACATTAACAATCGTTTGAAAACGTATTTTTAGTTATCTAAAATATTATTTACTGTATAGGAAGGAATAGGAAATATGCGTGTGATTAAAAAAAAAATTTATAATCTTTATTGCTTTTGAATTTAATCTATATTAATATTTTTAATGTAATTTCTTTTTGATTAAGAAAGTTATAATCATTAAAAAGTGTAAATATATGTAAGTAGGAAAATTGAGGTGGCAGTCGTTTAAAGTATATATCCGTATCGTCATGATATTTTTTTTTATATATTGATTTTGTATTTTTTTTTGCTTGATATTTTCTTTACAATTATAATATAACGATATTAGCTATAAAAATCAAAAAAATCACGAATACTCTCTATTGTCTTAAGATTACATTATAATGTGCAGAACTTTATGGTCTCATATAATACATACTTGAATTTTAGATAACGAAAACGTCGGCACAATTGTTTTCTTTGTCAAAGTATGCGATATTTACGTTAGCGGGGCATGTGTGTGACAGCGACATTACTCCATTGTGTACATATGGGCGCACTTACTTTATTGTGTACCCGAACCTTGTCACAGAGTAAAATATATGTGAAGCCTGCGTTTTAACTATACGAAGGCTATATTTAGGGATTTAATAGACACTTGTTTATAATATCGTATATAAAAGATATTTTGTTTAATATTTTGAAAACCGTTTTCTTTGAAAGCGTGTAATGATTAATATGTGTTTTACTTTCATATGGCAAATTTAATACTTGAGGTTTGACATTTCCGAAGCAAGTAAAAAAGCAATCAGCTTATTTATTAAAAGAAACCAATTACTACGAGTTTCTGTAATATACCTACATTTCTGTAGCCTACCTTAGTTTAAAACATCAAATCTTATAGTTTTTTTTATTTCACATAAACGGTCATTTTGATAAATAACTAAGTTGCCAGTATTTTAGAATGTATTTACTAAGCGATGTACTCTGTGTATTGCCACGATAAGTCAATAATCTGTAGATTACAAGCGATTATCGATTAATCGGATATTTGTAGGTAACTCGCTCACAGTCGCATTCACTATTAAAGCAATAGCAGTAATAGTGTTGAAAATCAACAAGCATTAGATTATTACAATTACAGTACAAAATTTGTTGACTGACTTAAAAAAAGGAGGTACTTCATTCGAGTGAAAAAAATTAATTTGTGTTTATATATTTGCAGTCTTATATTTTTAACTCCGTATATTTTTTTTAGTTTAAATTTATTTATTTATCTATTATGTATGTACCACAAAAAAAAATAATAAATACAGAAAACGGATACCTTGTGTACAGTGTAAAGGATGACTTATCTCTTTAAGAGACCTCTACCAAAAACCAAAGTAACAAAATAATAATAATAATGAGGTGCAGTGTAGGTACAAATTATTATTATTTATTGCTCATTTAAAGTCATAATTCTACTATCTAATATTGAAATGTATGAAAGCATTTCTTTATTCATTATTGAATAACAGTTGGGATTAACAGGTTAAAATTCAATACTTTCTTAGGTTTACGCGAATATTTGACCCTCTGACTCTCCCGTGACCATAATTGATGTAAAACATTCGTAACGTCGGGAACCAATATTAAAAATAAATTTGCGAAAAATCCGAAAGAATACTTTTATTTAAAAGGTATTTTAAAAATATTGTATAAAAAAAAAACAATTTACCGTTTAATGATTAAAAAAAGCTATTATTTTACAAAAAATGATCATTATGTACTTTTTCACATTTTTCACTTGAAATCTCAGTCACATTCACTAAGAGCATAATGCCATTATCGAGGTAAGAGGTAATCGAATGGAGTGCTTAATTCGATTCCGCCACTCGGTTCCATTGTCCGCTATCGAGAGCTTTCGATACTTGTACCCTTTTACGTCTGTAATTGCGATGGTATGATTGGTTTTTAGGTGTTTTTATGATATGGAGTGTAGTTTAATTTCCCTATATATATACGTATACCACATTGCCCATGGCATTAAAATCAAAATAATTTTAATTTGAATCTGTGCGTATCTCTTTGCGCTGTAATGGTTCAACGGATTTAACTAAAAATTGAAATGTACTCGTAGATTGTATGTCGTAGAAAACTTATACTGTTTCTCAACGTTTCTAAAACGATAGCAGAACTGCAGGAAAATACTAGCACCTTATACTACTTGTATTCTAGGTTTGAGTAAATTTCTATGTGGTAAAAGATTTTTTATAATCTTAATGGATATGTTGTTTTAATGTAAAAAGAATAAATAACAAAAATACCTCATACCTCTTTATCACAGTGTACAATGTAAGAATTAAAAATATTTTGATTGCTGCTGCTGTAACTATCTATAAACTATAGATGAGTGACAGAACATCAAAGAAGTTCATATTTTAGCGTTTCGTTTGAACAGCTTCTAAAAGTAGTATTACAATATGATTACAGTTTTGATTTCATAATATTTGCCAAAATGTTGATAATTATAAAATAACATTTAACTTCCAAAACAATTATCTAGAGCAGACGTAGTAATAGGACTAAGCAAACAATAACAGGGTAAAAACACCTATTTCGTGTCCCCAGCTTTTTGAATATCAAAAAGCCAATGAGCCGCTTTATAATTAGACAGCATGTCGTCCGATCGCCACGCCCACCAATTGCGAAATTAAAATGTTCTCTTAACTCGAGATCGAAACCGTCCTGCGGTGCTTGAACGGCCCTTGTGTGTGGTGTTACTTAAAGCGGGTTAGTATTATATATTAGATATTATATGCATATGTTATATCTTTTGCAGTTTATCTATCTACATATATAAAAATGGATGTGTATTATGTTTGTTCTATGGACTTCAAAACGGCTGGAGCGATTTTCGACGTTCAAGTCTTCTTGCGCATGTGGAACTGGAGATGGAGAGTGGATATTGAGCGTAACGCTTTCACTAGCACCCCAACCTTTTGGGCAGCAATTTTAACGAGGACATTTTTAATTTATTAAAACTCTGACGGTTCGATGATTATTTGATATACCAATATTTGTTTTTTATTAGCGCTAGCTTCTCACATTTGGCTGGTAGGGGAGGAGAGTGATTTACTTTCTCTTCAAATTTGGTAATATGATTAAAAAACTTATCTTTTTGTCTAGTTTAGGAAATTAATCAAAATTGTTTTAGTCATGTTGGTACTCATTGTGCTTTTATTGAATATAAGAGTCTCGATTACAAAAGGCTTCAATTGTATTTTTTTATGATATATATGATAAAATGTCTTGATGAGGAAATGAGAATGAGGGGCTTCTTTTTTCTTTATTCGATCTTGATTTACTTATTACTTAATAAAAAGAAACGTTTTCACAGTTGCCTTTTGATCAATAATTTTAACCTGGTTTGATATACAGCTTTAACATACTTATAAACTAACAGCATATTTTTAACATAAATAAAATAATACACACATGTATAATACATATAATTCGAGCCTTTTTATTGCACTCAACAATAGCGTCCCCAACAGAACAACATAATTCAATACCGAAGAAACAATATTTATTCAATAGCAGCACGGACGGACGGACCGACGGGGGAGCACCCTGCATTCAATTTGTGTTTTGTCAATGATGCGCGCTCGATTTAATGGCAGGTGACGTTATTGGGACATTTACCATACTTTGCCTCGGCTTGCATTTACTAAGACTTAACAAGTCAGTATAGGCTATAAATTATATTACTAGCAGTATGTCCGATGAAATTTGTACGACTTTATTACTTCAAAAATGATGTCCTTCGAATTTAGTTTTCTTTCCCTTAGTGAACCTCTTAAAGGATTATACAAGGGAACTTTAAAACTACCTCATTGGTCTATTAGCTAGCTTGTACGGCAGCATATCCCGAGGATTTGAGTTCGAGTCTGAGGCCGGGCCAAATACCTATAGTTATTCATTATTTCTGTCGAGAAATTCTTAGTAAATCCAGAATCAGGAAGTTTATGGATTCATTACTAACATATAAATGTTCGTCAAGATTACCCATTGAATAAATTATAACTTAACTTAAAGAAAAAAAAAGAACAAAAACTTTATAAACTAATATGAGTATAAAATAACTTTAAGTAATTATTCCCTGAAAGATAGATTTTTTTTGTAATTTATGTGGGACCTTAGACCTATTATATAATAAAAATAATAATTGTAGAATACGATCTTAAATCGGCGAATATATCCCACATAAAATACAGTTCATTTGTGTACTCCTCTTTTTTGAAGTTAGTCAAAAAAACGACGATAAGACGTAACATTTCCTTAAAATATAAATACAGAAAAGACGCGCTGTTTATTTAATTAATACAACGTCAGATCTCATAATAGGGAAAGAGGCAATGGAGCAAGTGCAATTAACGCGAATTTCGTCGCCATATTTTTTTATTTCTATATTTTGATTTAATTTCACAGTTGACGCGCGCATATGTCGCTCTTTGAGCAATCGACTGAGAGAATTAGGTGTTGCCTAATAGGGTGTGTTGAATGTTATTATAGTCAGTCATCGTTTGTAATGATTGACCGACATTATCGAATCGCTTTTAAAGTTTGGAATGTTAGTCTTTGTAATTGAAGCTTGTTTTCTATATTGTAGTTCAAATTGGTAAAATGGTACTCATTACTTAGTATGTTTACTTGTCCTTCTATTGGTATGTATTATTAAGTGTATCTGCAAAAAGTCCTCATGTAAGCCCTTTCTATGATTGTCGTTCAAGTTGGATAAACGTTACTCATTACTTAGTATTTTTAGTTTTTGCTTCTTATTTTTTGTATCTACTATTGCGTGGATCTGCCCAAAGTCCTCGTATTTTTATCCCACTGCTGGGCGCGGACCTTCCCTCTATTTGAGGGGTATCAGACTATAGTCCACCACGCTGGCCAAATGCGGGTTGACGGAAGTCCCCATATTGTGCAGAATATCCTTTATAGAGACCTAAGCCTAACATTGGCTGCTTAACAGTGATTTAAGATTTTATCACTTCTTGTTTTATAAGCCAAAAGAAATATCTAGTTTCATCCTGACTTGAAAATGTTTAAAGTAATTAGTAGATCAATTTACTTTTAGATCTTCAATCTTATTTGTTACACTGTTTTTCTCTTTGTTAAAGAAATACATCATAATAAAATAATAAATATAAATAAATACATCTGTGTATAAATAAATTGATTTTATCAGTGTTTTGGTATTAAAATAACTTTTAAAATATAAAGGCCTTATTATACTTAATCTTATGATTTTCGTTCTTAAACTATAAAAGTTTTTTTATAGATTTGTATGTTGTAGATTGTATTGAATTATTGTCGGTTAATTTGAGTTTATTTACACTTTTGTGTTGTTTACCAATCTAGTGTTAACTAGTAACTAATGATCCAGTAAATAAGTATAAGTAAGCTATTTAATTTATTCAGATTTTGTCGCGGTTATTTTATACTAGCGGCTCACCCTCGCTTCGCTCGGGTTCGTCGCTAGGTACGTTTTAAATAGATATAAAAAGAAAAAATCTTTCTTTCTCACATTTTAATTATATGTTTTAATACTTACCTATTCCGGACTAAGAGAAATCCAAAAATTAAAATATCATAAAAATTGGAACGCGGTCGAACGGGATAAAAAGTATCCTATGTCCTTCTCCTGGCTCTAAACTACCTCCCTGCCAATTTTCAGCTAAATCGGTTCAGCCGTTCTTGAGTTATAAGCGAAGTAACTAACACGACTTTCTTTTATATATATAGATTTGGCTTTCCCAAAAAATAAGGCCGCGACAAAATCCGAAAAAATAGTTTCTTTTAAAATGTCGATTATCGCGTAAATCTAAGAAAGTTCAAGGTATTAAAAGTATGTTATTTATTTTACTTCATCAAATTCCACTTTGAGTCAGAAAGTCCATAATCACACCGTTATTTTTTTACCAGGGCTTTATTGTTTCTGTTAATTTTATAGCACTAGCTATCATTTAAAGTAATATGATATAATTTTATGAAATATTTCAAAGTATCAATTATAATTTGCAAATGTAGAGTATATTACAATATTCGCCACGCGAATGTAATCCACGGAATAGAGGATTGGGTTATAATTTTTTGTTCAAATAAAACCCATTTAACGGTTACCCACATGTGACAGGTCGCGTGCCGGAATATCCTCTAGGGCCGTAGGTTCGATTACCGTCCCTTGTGTCCTCGTGTCTGTCATTTGCAAGGGATATGTCATTGAGACAAAATTTGCTGTACGAAAATATATATAGTTTTGCAAAACTTTAATGTGCTATTTAGTACTGGTATTTTTATAACGTAACTAGGGACTTACCTTCGCTCCGCTCGGGTTCGTCCCTATGTTTTAAGGTTAGTATGGATTTCTCAGAAATGAAATATATTCCCGCAGTAGGGATAAAGTATCCTAAATGTTGATCAGGATAACCAGCTGTCATCATACCGAATTTCATCAAAATCTGTCTAGTGGTTTTCTCGTGATGCCTTCCCAGACAGATAGACAGACAAAGAATCTTAAAACTGTAGATTCGGCCTCTATCGATAGTAATGACTATTTCAATAAGATTTTCCAAAAAATATTTAATGTACAGATTCGACTTAGTTAGAATTTTATTATATGTATAGATAAATAATTATTATATTTTTTTTCAAAACGGACACAATGGAAAATAAAAGGAGCTAAATAATGAAAATTATAAATAAAAAAAATTAAAATTCTTAAAAATGAAAGTATAAAAAATTGTCGTTTTTAAAAACTTAGCCAACCATAAAAAATACAGTAATTGAGTTATATACCTACTTCTTTAATCTTTTCATAATACTTAGTTTTGCTTTGCGTTTATCTTTCATATGTGGCTTAAAAATGTACCATACAGCCTACGGAATACAGTTGAAAATAGTGTGGGTTTTTTTTGTTATACGTACCCACACTATCATCGCCTGTTAACTCTGTAAGTAATTACCATACGCGTGCCGAATAATTATTATAATTGTTTACATTCGTCTAATTAGATTAGGGGTTGGTATTTGTGATCGTTATTCGTCATATTTCAGACGTATTTCGTCGGAATTCTGCGTTTATTATTTCCCTTGTTTGTAGTTTAACAGGTTTTTGCCTGGTTTTTAAAAAAGGTGTATATTTTTAAAGAGCATTGGGCGTAGTGATTGTAGTAATAATAAAAGCTTTTACAATTTTATAAGTTATCGCTAAAAATGTAAAAAATGTTTGAGAATTACCTATCTAAGCATGTTTCGAGAGCAAAGATATTTATATTATGAAATATCATTATTATTTATTGTACTAATAATTTATATTAAAAAAAAATGTTTAGAAATTAACAATTGATTGCCTTATAACAATCTCTTGAGAGTAAGTAACGTGTATTTTACACAATATAGTTCAAAAGTACCTACTATAGCGCGTGTCCCGCAAATGCGGTTTCGGTGTATACTCCCGGGAGTGAGCGTGACTGCGTGACCCCGGCTGACGTTTATTATAATATCTGTAGCTAATGCGAAAATCACATTTTAAAGTACTACTTAAATATTGTATATGCATTTATGTGATGTAAAACGGGATATTTACCATGATTTTCACTTGCTTTTGCTGTCCGATATATCATTCTTGATACAAGCGCTATGGTTACTGATGTACTCATTAAAAACTTATATGGTACTAGTGGCTCATACTCGCTTTGTTCAGGTTCGCCTAAAAAAAAACTAAAACAAATCTATCCCACGGGAATCGTACAGTTTTCGAGATAAAAAGTAGCCTATGCGCTATTCCAGATTATAATCTATCTCTGTGCCAAATTTCATCCAGATCCGTTCAGCCGTTCTGGCGTGATTGAGTAACAAACGTCCATCCAAACATCTAAATTTTCACATTTATAATATTAGTAAGATGGATGGTTTGAATAATAAGAAAAATGTACATTGTGTATCATGCAGTGCTTAGTTTTCTACAATAGATATCTATTCTGTAAGAGAGGTATAAATTAAAGCATAATAGTATGTGCTTTTGCCTTTTACATACAAAATTGTATACTTTAATTACGTATATTTCATAGAATTGAATTTATTTAGATTTTAGATATATGAATTATGGATATTCACGTTTAAAACTTCCGTTTTAAGTGCAATCTTTTACACCTGACAAAACTATTAAATTCAAGCGGTTAATCCACAAAATTATGCACCATGAAAAAGAAAATAAGAGCGCGTCCCTGCAGTCTTACCTTACATGAGAGGAGTCACAGACAAGATTGGCTACATTCTAAAGCGAGCTTCAATTAAAACTTACTTCAAGCCGCCAAAGAAAATTAGTCAGTTCTTACCACCTGTCAAGTGCCACATCCCTCTACAAGACGCAGGAGTTTACAAGCTTGATTGTGATTGTGGGCTCTCTTACATCGGACAAACAAAGCGATCCATTAGAACCCGGGTCAAAGAACACATAGCTGATGTGAAGCACCGTCGCAATACAACATCTGCTGTCTGCAAACATAGCCAGGACCGCCCAAGCCATTACATTCGCTTTGATAGACCTCAAATCCTGGCGAAAGAAAACCGATATCGCCGTAGAATGATTCGAGAAGCCATAGAAATTAAAAAACATCCTAATTTCAACAGGGAAGATGGCTGGGTACTACCATCGTCATGGGATCCTGTTATTAATATAATAAAATCAAATAATAAATATAAACATAACAGACAGGTAGATGTAGTAAGTTCTTACTGTGTAGATCAAAATGACAGCATATCAGATTAATATTTTTCATTTCTCATTTGTAAAAGTATATAGTAATAGTGTTGCTTAGTAAGTTGTTTTTAAATAATAGCAAACTAAATTAAAATAATTATCCTTAATTAACTTTAACTTTTTAAATTACACATAGAACAATTATATGGCTTAAATAATTAACACTATATTTTATATTTTTCTTTATGGTTATAAATATAATAATGGCAACACTAAATATAGATTACTAATTAATATTTTAAAATTGTAATAATTATAAAAATAATAGCAAAAATTAAATAAATAATATTCCATATTCAATTATAATTAAAATTATAAAAATGTTTAAAGTTAAAAAAAATATTGTAATGTAATTGGTGCAATTTTCATTTTGTTAATTGTGGGTAGGCTGTCTGTAACAACTATACCTCCAAGACATGTAACACCTCAGTCTCCCCCGTGACCATGGATGCTGTAAAGCATTCGAAACGTCGGGAAACAAAAATGCAAATAAATCCGCGACAAAATCCGAAAAGATAGTTTTATTTAAAATATCAAGTATTCGCGTAAATCTAAGAAAGTATTAAAAGAAATATTATTTAAAATATCATCGACATTTTTGCCTGTCTAGTTCAATCGGAAAATTTATTATTCTAGACTATAATTAATAAGTAATGCGTCAACAAACAGTAGTATATTAATAAATCAAATCACTTAAGCACGCCTCTATTGTGCCAACATCTCCATCGACGTCCCGCTGCGTAGTTGTGTTCACTGTTAGAGGTTTCTTTAGATTTAAAAAAAATATTGAAATATTTTTTTTGTTAGATATTCTGTTTTTTTAATAATATAGTTTAACTGTCGACATGGGTTAGGTTAGCCTTACAGTAGCCTATGTCACTCCATTGACGAGACGTTTGGCTCAGTTTGTAGTGACCCTACTTGCTGTGCCAGCGGTCGCGGGTTTAAGTCCCGCTGAGTTCATTATTTTGTGTGATGAGCGCGAATGCTTGTACTCCAGTCATGGGCGTGTATATTTATAATATGTATGTATTTAAAGTTATAATTATGTGTAGTTTATCAACTATCTTGTTATATATCTTTATCCATAACACAAGCCTCATAGTTTACCGTGGAACTAGATGGTGCTGTGTGTTAATGTCTCAACACGTCTATTAGTATAGTCTATTAGTATGCTAAGTTCCATCCAAATGCGTTCAGCTGCTTCAGTGTGAAGTGTAACCATAGATACATACAAATTTTCTAATTTATAATAGTAGCCAAATAGTAAATTATGTCTCAGTAAGCTTATTCTATGGAAAATATTAACTAATGTATGTTTTGTGAAATTGTAAATTTGGCCAAACAAAGAAATCTTTAGCTACACATGTAGAATAATATATATCTATACATATAATAAAACTGTAGAGGTTGAATGTCTGTACTTAGAAAAAAAATAAAAATGCTAAAAACCGAGTCAGGGGGATGTGAGAAGAGAAATAGAACAAATCCAGATTTTTTTCAAATTTTTTGTTTTATACAATTTAATATATGTACCTATACGTAGAATTCTTAATAAAATATATTATTATATTTAATGTACGGAAAAAATTGTTAATAATTCAAAAAACACTAACATATTAAATAACATTATATTTTCGGATTTTTTCGCGGATTTATTTTGGTTCCCAACGTTTTGAATGCTCTACAACGGTCATGGTTACGAGATGGATCATGGGAGAGATCTAAATCTAAGAAAGTATTAACATTAATATTCTAATTATTACCCACTTGTGGGTAAGGATTATTGGCTATATTGTCAACTTTGTGTCGACTATCAGTAAATCACTAACGTGCTTCTATTACAAACAGTAACAACAACCCCGCTGCGCTTTTGTTGCCCGTGCATTACTCTGGGTTTCTCGTGAACATAAAAACGTTAATGTTTTCCTTGCATTAGTTGTGCTACTAGCTTGCTTTTGTACGAAAGAAATATAAAAGGTTTTATGATGTCTTCATGTTGTATATTTGCGTTGGATTTTTTTGTTTATTTAAATTATGAAGAATTACGAGTGTTTCCAGCTCTTACTAGCACGTTCTAGTCATATACTCGTAGGATGCGGTAAAAATTTCTTTTGTTTACAGATTTTTTTCAGTTTAGTTAAAGCGAAGTATATTATGACCTATGTATATACGCGGAAATCTCGACATATTATAAGAGCAATCTATAATTGTATTATATTATACTAGCCAACTCACCCTCGCTCCGCTCGGGTTCGTCCCTTGGTACGTTTTGACGGTTAGTACCTTTCTCACAGATGAGATATTTTCCCGTAGTAAAAAATATCCTATATGTTGACCCGGATAACCAGCTATAACACCAAATTTTATCAAAATCTGTCCAGTGGTTTTCTCGTAATGCGTTCCCAAGCAGACAGACAATCAAAAATTCTATAAACTAGATTCCGCCTCTGTATCGATAATAATGACTACATATTTCACTAAGATTTTCCAAAATAAATGTTTATGTACAGATTCGGCTTAGTTATAATTTTATTATATGTATAGATTACCATAGATTATATATGCATCAATATTATTATAAGTATATTAAATTATAAACACTCCGCCTCCCATTGTACCAATATCTCAATTGACGTCCCACTGCGCTCTTGTGTCCACTTTAGGGTTCAATAAGGACATGGTTTTAAAAGAAAATAAGCATTAATTGTTACTTTAATTTAAATATTTTATATCATTTTGTATTGTTTGTGCTGAAGATGGATAAATATTTCCTATTATATTACGTCGATAAAAATATGTTATTTTTAAAAAGTGTAGCTTGCTAATAATCAAAGAATTTTTATTATTAGTAGTTAGTAGTTTTAGAGATTTTCTCTTACGTACGAATAAACAAATACGCTCCTGTGGTAGTGTAAGAATGATAAGTGAACCTGCATTTAGAGCAAAATTTATTTGACACTAATCCATACTAATATTATAAAAGAGAAAGTGTGTTTGTTTGTTTGTCCTTCTTTCATGTAGAAACGGAATGACGGATTGGCGTAATTTTTTGTGTGGAGATGAGTCGGAGGGCTGGAGAGTGACATAGGCTACTTTTTACCGCGGGAGCTTACCTGATTCCCATGGGAAAACACTTAATCCAATCCAAAAAATATATATATTATAATAACTTGAAACTTGGTATTAATGCTCTTTAATAAAATGAATAAGTACGTGTTTTAGCATTTTTCGAAATTCATCCTATAAGGGAGTAAAATAGGGGATGAAAATTTGTATGAAACTACGTTTTTAGAGATTTTTTTGTAGTTTTAGCGCGAGCGAAGCCGCGGGTTCTGCTAGTTAATAAATACATAATATTTTAAACTGATTCTGTAAATTATATATCAATATCATTTTTGGAATTTTTTCTTTACATTTTGATTGAAGGGCCTGTAATCTGGCCATTAAGATATAATGGAATTAACTTAATCGGTGTACTCTGTGGGCAGCGCGCGACGCCGCGGGATATCTATTAATTCGTCCGTGGAGGGTTTATTTAAAATGGCGCTTAGTGGTAAAGCTCTGCAAAACTCTTCCATTCATAACTTTTCAGAAAGTATTGTCTTATAGGTTTTTGCTAGATAACCCATACTTCTTTGAATAAGGTACGTATGATATAAATTATTATTACCGTTTTGATATTTGTATGTAAAAAACTACTTCTTTTACGTGAATTATATTCAATATTATTAAAAAAAAACAGTGTCGTAATTATTAAAACTTTTTTTTGTCGATTTATTTTATTACAAGCTTTTAAAAACCGATAATATGATAGTAAAATAATTTTTCATAGCACATCCCTAGAGTTTTAGATTTTAAATTTATAGATCTAAGCCAGCCATACTCAACCTGCGGCCCGCGGCCCGCATGCGGCAGCATCAAAATTGCATTATAACATATCTTTGTTAAAAAAGTAACTACATCGTTAACTTGGACTTACGTTTTTATTCAGACCTAAATAATTTTTGCTTGCGGCCCTCACATCATGACTGAAACTGTGTGTGAAAATGTTTGTGGCTCCTATAAAGAAAAGGCTGAGTATGGCTGATCTAAGCAGTTAGATTTCTGATGTTATGATATGCCATTACCACTTTTCCTCTTTTAAATACACGTATAAATATTTTCTCTATCAATTTGATTATCATTTTTAATTTAATGGCAAGCGTGAATGTCAGCTGGCGATTCGCATGATACTATTACATATACCTTTACCTTTCGAAATTGTCAAGTTCCAATAAATTCTAAATCAATTCAGTTCTTTGTTAATGATTAGTAATAATTAATTACCAGTTGAGCACAACTTAGCGAATGTCACGTAGAATGGTGGAAACGGAAAGGAGAGCGCCTGATTATATGTATATAAGTAGGATAGGTTAATGTTGAAGTCATAATACCTACTCGTAGGTTGATTGAAAATGATCTAAAATGAATATAGCGATTTGAAAAATATGTTGGTAAAATTTCAGCTTAACTTAAGTAATACCAAAATTGGTAGGTAGGTATAGATTGTTTTTTTGTTTTTTTTTCTTACATTTTCTATAGAAATCCTATTAGGTACATTGCATATTTAGGACTAGCGTTTTCCCGCAGCTCCGCCCACGTAAATCATTTATGAATTACTCTATCTTTATAAATTATAGCGAATATGATATTCTGATGTATATGCTACTATAAAGTTTTATCATAAGTTTAGTAGTTTTTGTGTGAATACACAAACGTTGGTGTTGATATTATTAAAAAGTAGTACATTAAATTTGTTATTTATTGTTAGTTTATACATTAATGACATGACAAATAAAGAGGTTAGTTAATATAAATATCGGACTAAGTCTTTTTATAGGACTACAGTGTATCATTTAAAGATTTGAACTAAGCGAGTAGAGTCGCCAGTGAGAGCTAGTGTAGTGTATTTTAACAATACAGTAATCAATGTTCCCCTACTTGCCCTTCTCACCCCCAATTTAGCTTTCGAGCTATTCTACAGTGTAAATGCCATATGCGATTTCGCACGGCTCTTAGCAGATTTACTTCAGAGATTGACAGGTGCCGTTGAGCGGAGACTGTTCAAAGATTTGCAGTTAAAACTAAATACAAAATGTCATAAATTTTAATAAAACTTTTGTATATATGATGTGGATTTCTATAATAAAATTTTATTATTATAGAAATCCACGTCATATATACAGATTATTAAAATAAATAAGACAAATTTGCATCACATTCTTAATTTCATTTACATGCCTATATATATATGATATGCCTATAATATATTTAACTCAAATTGTATATAGTATTTGCTAAATATATTATTTTTATTTATGATATCTAAATTAAGAATTTTGGTGCAAATAGTCTTGAACAATGTGTAGTTTTGCAAACAATATAAACATAAGTGGGAAACAAAACGTTTCTATTTCGAAGCTTTATATGAAAATTTTAATTCGCGATGACGTGGTAATGTGTCTGTCTGATATGCCAGAGGTCGCTAATTCAAATCCAACAGAGAGTGTTAGTGCAAGGCTATCTAACGTGCACTATGGCGTTTCTCCTATAACTTTTTCTTCTATAATAGCTTTGGACGAAAAATAATGTTAAACTAAAATCCTGTCTTGTTAGATGTTTCAAAGACATGTGCAATCATTTTTCCAGTCACATGTGCTCTTTGCGACATATGACGTGTAATCGAATGAAAACAATCGACTTTTTTGACCCCAGTAATCGAATCGGACAATCGAAAACAATCCAATACTCGAACGAGCGATTATCGCGTATCTAAGTACTCGCGACAGAGTAGTGTGGGGTGGAATGCACAAGGGTGTGCGAAAAGGACGGATGCGTGTTTTAGTTAAATGAAAAAATGAGAGGGGAGATTGAAGTAGTAGCGACAGATTGTCGCGCACATGTCGAGATGCGTTGTGCTTTTTGCTAAGTTTAATAGTGATGACCTTTTTGTATTGAGTAGGTATATATCGATATATTTTATTAACGTAATTAAACTTTTATTTTATTTTAATTATTTTTTAAAACTGATTAAAATATATTGTATATCTACGAAAAAGTTTCTTACATAAATGGTATGCTAATATTAAATAGCAATTTGTTTCGACAAACGAAATAAGTATGAATAAGTAGCGGCTTTTAAAGTTCTGCAAATTTATGTCTCTATTATTAAAAAAAACTCTTTATACATGATATATAACATAAATAAATAATACGTACAAAACTATATACGACGAAAAATCATGGGTTATTTTTTATTAGAAATATACGAGTTTTTATTGCCATCACTAATCTTATAGAAGCCGCCACATGAAAGGGGAGCCGCGGGCCGAATGGCAGCACTTGTTTGTGCGATTTAATTTCATTTATCAACGCATTACTTACTCAGAGAGAATTACTTATCCGGATTACGCGACTTTCTCCGCCCCTTTTTCATATGTAAATATGGCACGTATTTGGAATTTCAAAGTTTTGTTGCTAGTTATAAAAAGATTTCGAAAAAGTTAATTGGCAGAAATTGTATGTTTGTATTATTGTGTATAAATACCTATTATCATCATAACAAAACATTTCGAAATATTATCTATTTGTATAGGCTAAATTATATAAACAATGTAAATGATAAGTGAGATTTTGAAAATAAATATTTTATATATATTTTAAAATTGCTGGTATTTTAAATGTAACCTACATACGGTTTTTAAATAATAATTATTAAAACATTATCCTTCCCTACTCCAAATACTAACAACATCATCTGGTTTAGCATTTCCAACTTAACCCCCTCAAATAGATTGAAATTTTATATTCAGAAAGGGGCAATAAATTTGTTTGGACTACATTTGCATTTGTATTTGTATTTGCGTTTATTAAAGTGAAATAAATTTGATGTCTCAATATACGACTATATTCACGCCTCGTATGCTCATTTCTTCATACGTTTGAATGATTTTTATGGGCATTTATGGGCTCGTGTAATGATTTAAACACCTGTTGCATTTATTTTTATTTCGATGCTCCTTTATTAGATATAATGTGTGATGCATGGTTTATTTTGTTGTTACTAAATATAAGTCTATGAAACAATATGATGTAGTATTTTTCTTGTTTTTTTCTATATAAATCTGACGTTTTTTTTATTTATTTACTTCTCATTTACTTAAATGCCATGATATTTTTTTATTATTTTAGATACATACATTTAACATATTTATTAATAAACTGGGACTCTGAAATTGAGACTTTTTGCGACGATACGATTTGTTTCACATCATTTTATGTAGATAATATTTTATCGCAAAATAACTTGTTACCATAGTGAACTTATATACAAATAAAAATTCTCCTCAATAAAGAAAACAAAACATGCAGATACACTTACTCTTTGAGTAAATCAAAATTCAACACTAATAACAGTATCAAATCAGACGTCACAACGATGTATGGAGACAAGGACGTATTTCTATATCCATTTACTCTAAATAAATCGTCGTCGGGAAATTAACATACCTTCCTCACTTAAGATGCCACAACACGTCGCGTCCACTTTAACCTGACCCTCCCCGACACGCTTATTCATTCTGTGTAGACAATTAAGTACTAACGTTTCTTTCGATATATTTTATGTAAAAAATAAATATATATATATATATATTTGAAAATCTTATTGAAATAGTCATTATTATCGATACAGAGGCCGGATCTATAGTTTTGAGAATTTTTGTTTGTCTGTCTGGGATTGCAATACGAGAAAAGAACAGGATAGATTTTGATGAAATTTGGTATGATAGTTATCCAGGTCAACATATACGATACTTTTTACTGCGGGAAAATATCTCTGAGAAAGTTATACTATAGAATACGGTGAAACGTAACGTATAGACGAACCCAAGCGGAGCGAGGGTGAGTAGCTAATATTATATGTATGTGTACCTATATAATTTTTTACTTATATGGAAGGTTACATTACGTTATATTATAAAGAAATTATTTAAAAGTATATAGATACCTCCATATCTGTACAGAAGGTGGGTTATGTAATAACTTATTTCTAATAGAAAAAAAAAGTAATTATTCACAAGAAACTTCACAAGAGATTGATACCAAAAATATAAATATAAATACCAATAGATAGATTACCTAAAATAACTCCTATAAATAAACAGGGATAAAATTCAACGTCAATTAATGTCAACAAACTTTTAAGGTAATAAAATGTTATAAATAAATTATAAAGATATTATTAATCTTGTGTAATACTCATTTCATAGTTCTCTAATCCATAGTCGATATTATATAATGTATCAAAAGAGACATATACACTAATGGACGGAAATATTTCACCCGTAAAGGCGCCGAAAAGTACGCGCGCGTTTATCTAACTGAAATTAAGAACGAAAACATTTTAAACTGCCTATAAATTTTTATACGAACGTAAGTTTGGTGTTGCCAGTGTATGATGTTATTTTTCCTCCTGAATTAATATGTATTTGATGTGATTTGTAGGTTTTTATTTTATGACTTTTTTTGACATAGACTGGAGAAAGAATATATTTTGTTGACTGTTTTTGGCTATGTATTTAGTTTATGTAGAGAGGTATGTTGGAAAGCTTAAAAGTATTAAATTGTTACTAGTGCGATGTAATATAATATATTGTTTTAATTATCGATGTCAAATATTTTTTTATTTTCTTTAATTATTATAAAATAAAACGAAAATTTGTTATGTATTAAAATATTTAATATCATTGACAAACATAAAATTTTTTATATATTTAAAAAAACAATGTATATAACAAAAATATTATTAATATTAAAATAATAAATATAATCTGTGGGTAATTCCCCTGATATGTGAACACTGAATGCGCAGGCGCCGCTTGTTACTTCGTCTTCCATTAGCGCGTTTGGATTTAGAACGCGCACCGATTGGGCTACGTCGGCCATTAATCATTGGCGCCCGCTTTAATACATTCTAGTTTAGTTTACAAGAATTTACTGCAATGTATTCCCTTGCAGTGTAGAATTAAACGTTTTTATATTAAGTTTACAGTCGTAACGAAATGTAATATACACATATTTAAATATAAACATAAATAAATAATTAATAAATTTCACCTAAAATCTCAGATGAGAAGTCCGCCCTCTCTAGGCCAGCGTGTTGGACTCGTATTTGTAGGAAGGCCAGTGCCCAGCAGTGGGACGTTAGAAAGGGCTGAATACAATACCTAAAATCTGTCAGAAAACCTACTAAATTATCTTTAATGAAAATGTAAAGGTAAGGTTTATAACATGGGAACCAAAATCTCGAGTATATAAGAGAAGATGGGTTAGATCATATTATGCTAAGAAGTAAATCTGGAATTACACAATTTCACTTCTCGTAACACACAATTGGTTTTGGTTTTTATTATTTTTGATGTCACTCTTTGCTTTATCATTTTGTAAATAAGCTTAATTTTTTTTATTATAAGTATATTTATTATACCCTGTATTTATATTTCTTGAGGTTGATATATCTTGCTAATTAGTACTATAATATTAGTTTATTATAGTTTTATCGATGTTACCACACGGACAAAAAATATCCTACTAAAATAATAAAATCCTTATAAACGCGAAAGTTTGTAAGGATGTATGTATGGATGTATGTTTGTTACTCTTTCACGCCAGAACGGCTGAACGGATCTGGATGAAATTTGGCACAGAGATAGATTATAATCAGGAATAACATATATACATATATACTTTTTATCCCGGAAAAATGTACGGTTCGTGTGGGATAGGTTTGTTTTTGTTTTCCTAGAGGCCAACCCGAGCAAAGTGAGGATGAGCCGCTAGTTTTACTATATACTTACTAGACGTTTTAAAATGAAATCTGAATCTTTTTAGACTTTGACGCGGTTTTATTTTATATTAGGTTCCCGACGCTTCGAATGCTTCGCATAAACCTAAAATTGAATAATTCGTGTAAATCTAAGAAAGTGTTATATACTCGACGTGTTCATGTTACAACGTCCATGTAATAAGCTTTCAATTGCTAGTAATAGGAGCTTTCTGAAAAGATTTTAAGTAAGTATTACTAACGTTATATTATATAAGATAATCGGTGAACGGTCGTTCACTTCTTTCGTAACTCTCGTTTCTTCGTTGCTATTTCTCTATACTTCTGGCCTTTAATATATATGATTATCGAAACGTAACTAAAAACGTAGCAATAAACCTTTTCGGTCTTTTTAAAACAAAATACCAACATGGCGCCGCCTGAGCGCCGGGAATTCGAATTTGGAATTACTAACTGCGCTCTGCTATTGGTCTCTCAGGCATAATGTGGTCAGTTACAAAAAATATTTTCCATCCTATAAATTGGGAATTTGATCTCTACCGTTTTTGGAATAAAGGTTGATGCGTACGTATTGTAAGTTTGTCGGTATGTTGTCGATAATACCGGACCTCCTCACCGAGTGACGTGTTAAGATAGTGTTATCTTAAATATTTGTTGCCTGGCATCCATCGCGGGCGTCATTTTGGGATGGAATTATAAAATCTCATGGAATGCACCGTAATTTAGCCGCGTAATTTGTTGTATATAATCTTTTAATGGGGCTCTATGGAAGAAAGAAATAGGGGATGATAAGTTAAGGCTTTAATTACGAATATATTTGTTAAATTATATGTTGTTTTATAGTTTGTTGTGTATGAGTCGTCCTCAGGTATCTTATGGGTCATAGGGGCAATAAACTGTCCATTAATTTTTTGTTAATGGATGAATTAACTTCGCAAATCCCGCTTTTTTCTCCTTTTTTATTCATTAATTGTTATTATAAAATGTTAGATGGAGTCCAATTTTATGTCGCTTCAACCAATTAAGTGTACTTTCAAAGCATCAATATAAAGTACGAAAATATTTATTTTATTTATCGAATCGTTTTGGAACTTGGTTCCACCATAAATCAAACTTTGCATAAAGATTTATTTAGTTTCATTTCATTTTTTATTTTTGCTTAATTGCCAGTATCCAAACTTTACTACTTTAAAAATGTAGGTACTATTTTTTATTTATTTATTCCTTTGTTAATATTTTCCACTCCTTGAGCGAGAGTGAGATTCTAAATGTAAAATATCAACCATGGTTATATATAAAGTATATGTATATGAACTAAAATAATTAATTTATTAAGTTTTTTTTAAATTTATTTCAATTGATAAGCTGTAATTAAAAAATTTATACATATAATAAAATTGTAACTAAGCCGAATCTGTACATCAAATATTTTTTGGAAAATCTTATTGAAATAGACATTATTATCGATACAGAGGCCGAATCTATAGTTTTAGAATTTTTGTCTGTCTTTCTGTATTTGACCGCATCACGGAAAACTTTTGGTTGGGATTTTGATGAAATTTGGTGCCCAGCTAGCTGGTTATCCGGGTAAACATATAGGATACTTTTTGCTGCGAGAAAATATCTCATCTCTGAGAAATATATACTAAATATTAAAACGTAAGTAGGGACGAAACCGAGCGTAGCGAGGGTGAGTCGCTAGTCTTAAATAAAAAACGCTATGCTGATCGCGAGACTATAATAAAAATCCATCTTATTATCATTTCAATTTGCAGTTAAGTAAACTTGCTTCAGCAAGACTTAACAATGAGCTTTATACCATTCTATAATAAAATCTCTAAGATATAAGTAATAAGGGTAGGAACGGTTGTCTTGGCTGTGTCGGCCACTGTTCAAATGTTGGCGCAGTTATAATTGAATTTGCAAGAGATATGCTGTTGTTGTGTTTTTTTGTTTGCAAATCATTTCGCCGCGATTGCTTTGATGGGGCGTCGGTTTGATTTTTTTATTGGTAAAAAATATAATACTTTCTTAGATTTACGCGAATATTTCACATTTTAAATAAAACTATCTTTTCAGAATTTTTCGCGGATTTATTTGGATTTTTGGTTCCCGACGTTTCGAAAAAATATCGCCGTTATTAGAATTGTTTAATTCTTTATATTTAGTTTTAAAATTGGATAAAATACATGTCTTAAATTACCAGGGAACACCTAGATATCGCTCGAGTATTAGTAAATACTGAATAGTTTAGCTTTCTATATGAATATGAACAGTAGCAATTACGGAACGTATTCTGGAAATTGACTAACCTCTTCTGAGAAGTTTTAGACGTTATCTCACACGTATTAAATATGTCTCATCATGATGGCGTAGGGCACAAAACGTTAATCTCATTTTCCCATTAGTATTATAAATGCGAAGGTTTGTATGGGTGGATGTTTGTTACTCAATCACGCCAGAACGGCTGTACGGATCTGGATGAAGTTTGGCACACAGATAGATTATAGTCTGGAATAGCACATAGGCTAATATTTTATTCCTAAAAAATCTACAGTTCCCGTAGGATAGGTTTTTTATGTTTTTCACAAAGCAAGAGATCGAATATGTTATCCACACTAACTGCCAAAACGTACCTATTATAGTCGCTAGAAAGAAAATAGAAATAATATTAGCTCACAAAAATAAAATTAGCCGAGTACCATATCGAATAAGCGAACTCTTGAATAAGAAAGCTATTAATATAGTGTTGTAGCTATTTCGTAATTAAAATATTCCTATTTTATAATTAAAATACTTCATTATAACGCCTCTGTGTGTAATACATTAAATACGATTATATATCAAAATATTATGGCTTTCAGCGTTGTTGTGTTTGAGTTTTAACAACGATGTTTTTATTTCATTCGGATTTGCTAGCTCCAATTAAAGGGTGCTTGTTAGGGTAAGGGTTACGATTAATTTGAAGTTTGATAGAATTTAGAGGTGTCTTATTGGGTTACGGATTCGATGCCTGCGGCCGATAATCTTTAATGATTTTAATATTTTCCTGTTCTTGTTATATGGGTTATCCTAACATATTGTAACAATAAATAAATTATTATCTATATCTATACTTATTATAAAAATAAGTCCCCCGGCCGCGTCTTTCTGTCCTCCTGTCTGTCCTCCTGTCTGTCCTCCTGTCTGTCTGAACGCGATAAACTCGAAAACTACTGAACGGATTTTTATACGGTTTTCAACAATAGAAAGAGTAATTCTTGAGGAAGGTTTAGGTATATAATTTATTATGCTTTTATGTAAATTAGCTGAAATACGGCGACAAATGTTGAAGAGGTCGCAAAAAATCTCGCCAAATGGGAACTTTCCACGCGAACGCCGCGTAAACTAGCAAAGATACAGTTAAGTAATGTACTAGAGAATTCAAAATCTATAAAAATAATAAATGACTTCGAAAATATTTGATTAGGTATGTATAGTAAATGAAAACTACCAATCAGTTATTTTTTACTTTTTAGTGCTTTTGTTTGAAGTCGGTTATTATTTTTTTGTTAAAAAGTTTTTATTTTTACCTTTTTAGTGTAGACAGTAGTAGCAAAGTTAGGATTCTAACGTGTTAGGCTTGTCAAATCAAACAAAACCTCCACCTTCTGGCCTTGCCATCAGATCAGGTCAACAACACCGAACCACTGTACTATCAACGGAAATAGAAATACTTGCAAAGTTTCAAGTCAATATGGCAATTAGAAGTAGGTTAAATTCATCATTAGTTGTTTTTCCACCCTTAGGGGTGGTATTTTTTTTTTGAAATTTAAATGGGACTAATCTGGAAGTATACCCTTTCAAACAAAACAAAAATTGTCCAAATCGGTTAATAAATGACGGAGTTCTGAGGTAACAAACATAAAAAAAAAAAACATACAGTCGAATTGAGAACCTCCTCCTTTTTGAAGTCGGTTGAAAAAATAGTTTGCTAGTAAGTTTATAATTAAAAAATAATTTATTCATTAAAAAAGAATAATGAAAATCGATTAACAAGTAGTGAAATAATCGAATAACATAACCCCTTTTTGAAGCTGGTCATAAATGACATGAAAATGTACATAAATCTATATAAATGGGCAAAGATAAAACAGTTCAGTACATTTTTCTTAATACTTTCTTAGATTTACGCGAATTATTGAAATTTTAAATAAACCTAACTCTTCCGTGACCATGATTGCTGTAAAGCATTCGGAACGTCGGGAACCAAAAATCAAAATAAATCCGCCAAGTAATCCGATAGATAGTTTTATTTAAAATACATTTTTATTTTCTGTTTGTCAACCAGTTTTCTTTTATTTTTGTTTAGTAGCTATTGATGAGCTTTATTGTAATTAACTAGCGACTCACCCTCGCTTCGATAGGGTTTGTCCCTAGGTATCTACATTTTTTTTTGAGCGGATCCCTAATTCTTTTATGAAATAAAGTAGCCTATGTTACTCCTTATAACATCAACTACCTGCCAGTGAAGGTCCCGTTTCGGAGATTAGCCGGAACAAACAGACAGACAAAAATTAAAAAAATGAGTGTTTCTTATAAATACCGTATATAATTCCATATGAATTTGTAAAAAGCTGTTATTTTGACATTACAAACAGACACTTAAATTTTACTTATCTGTTACTATTGACTACTAGTAATTATAAAACCATCAATTTCCTAGATATATTTAGCGAAATAATCCAACGGGATTACTAATATAAATATATTCGAGTGAATTATAAGCTATTGCTGGGGTTAGTGTTATAGCACAATTTGTTTTGTTTCAGTTATCTCTGCTTAAGTGGCACCATAGCTCGGGCCGAGAAGGCGGGGGAGGTGCGCGAGAGTATACAGACGTTGTTGACGGTGTGCGCGGACCTGTGCCACCCTTTTGAACCCGATACTGTAAGTCCTATAATGGATTTAGTCTTAAAAATGTTCATAAATAATTTAAAATGTTAATAAAGTTATTAAAATAAAACATCTTTTTGGGATTTTTCGCGGATTTATTTTGGTGTTTGGTACCCTGATTTTTCTATATAATGTATGTCAAAATTTGAGAAGATATCGTGTGACATACACACAAATTTCTCTAATTTGAAACTTTAATCGTTCAAATTTTTTCCTTAACTTTTACAATTATTTTTTCATTAGGGTTGCGAACGAACGTACGCCAAACAGGCGTTAAAAACAGCACTAGGGAAAAGCGTATGCGGCTCCCGAGCAGAGTTCTGCATGTTATTCGCCAAAGGAGCATCCCTGGGGCAGTGCGGGGACTTCGTGAAAGCTGCGAGGACGGCACATTTGTTGCGTGCGATCGCTGAAATGGACCATCAGATTGTGCAGGTGAGATTTTACATATAGGGTATTTTTAGTTTTACGTATGTATTCAGCCCTTTTAACGTCCCACTGCTGGGCACGGGCTTCTCTTGAATATGAGGGGGATCAAACCATAGTCCACCACGCTGGTCAAGTGCGGATTGGCGGACTTCTAATGTCTTTCGAAAACTTGATAGATTCTCTCAGACATGCAAGCTTCAAAATGATTTTTCCTTCACCCTAAGACAAGCGGTAATCGTGTTGGAAATGATCCGCACATGAAAATATCAAAAGTGCGAGACCCAGGATTTGACCCCGATTCACTAGGTTTCTCAAGCGAGCGCGTTACCACTGAGCTACCACTGCCTTAATTTTTTTAGTATATTATATCAAACGTAAGCAATCTGCCTTTTTAAATTTATCAGCTCAGAATATACGTAGATGAAGTCCGTGCATATAGGGCGTCGTCACCGTCGGTGCGTTTATAAAACGTCGTGTGCAGAAGACCTCTTAAGTTTATTAGCGTAAAGTAGGCGTATTTATAAAGCATGATGTTTATAGGTCCTATGTAATTATACATTTTTAATTGTGATAGTTTCCATAGGGTATTTTTTTGAAAAAAAAAAACATTATTGTACAGTGCAGTTACGCGCTTTTGTAGCAGTCTTTGTTTTTTAGCTTTTACTATTAACACCTTTTAGTAAGAAATATCTTATTTTTTACATTATATATTTCTTTCGAGACAAACAATGTTGAATTTTGTGTGCTTCGGCTTTTCACAGCGTACTTTACCGAATAAAACTATTGCAAATGAATTGCAAAAGTTAGGTACTTTCAGAAATATTTTTTTACATGCAAATGTAAAGTAAAATGAAAAATCGCCAAGTCCAATTTACTTAGCTCGCATCTCGTTAGTGGCATATTTGCTGACTTCGTAATTAACTGAGTATTATCGTGGTCTGTTGGCTGAGCTTATAAAGGTGTAGTTGTAGTGGTAATAATGTGCTATCAGAAGATATATAAAAAAGATTATCTTGGCGTAAAATGTAGTGATTTTATAATTAGTCTTTCTTTCGTTATTAATATATGTAGTTGTGTCCTGAAATCCGCCCAGTTTTTCTTGATAGTACAATAATAATTTTGGTCATAACCCTCAATGAGACTAGCATTAGGCATTTCCACAGGAGATAGTAGTGTGTAGTAATATTATTATGTACGCAAACACGAGTGCACTTTCTATTCCTTTAACTCTCAAAGTCCAGTGGGATGAAACTTGAATCATCGCGGTGAGAGTTTTGGTGGCCTAATGGTTTTATGTGCTCCGTAGATGTTAAACCACCAACTTCTCAAAACCGGGCTGCTACTAAAAAGTTCTTTATACATAAAGCTAATAACACTTTACCTGACTTGGGACTTGTACCTAGGACTTCCTGATCTACAGCCATACATGCTAGCCACAAGACCTGCCTAGTTGACGCAGGTTTTTTTCTCGATTTTCGATTGATGCGTGGTTAAATATATGGTCAGATAGAAATCTTAAAATTCCTTGATATGATTTTTATTTTTAATGTACAAATTTGACCTCGTTACGATTACATTATATGTACCTATGTTCGTATAAGAAAAAGTCCCACAACGCTAAATCTCGTTAAACGTCGGCAAATCGACATTTATTCAGTGCACATCTCGGTATATTTACTCGCGGTCCTTAATTAACCGGAGTATCATTGCGGGCTGTTGGCTCGGCAAACTGGGGTCCGCTTGCACTAACTTGCTCTGCCTTATATCTAATGATAGAGAGTTTGCTTTATGCTAAACAAGCGACTTACCCTCGCTCTGCTCGTCTGCGTCCCTGGTGCCTTTTGATATTTATAATATTATTGGCGACTCACCCTTGCTTTACTCGGGTGCGTTCCTATGCTGAATGGTTTAGAAATGCATGAAAGACAGTCTTAAAAAAACTATTTTTTTTACGCCAGGAAACTTCGCAGGCGTAACCAGAATAACCCACTATAGTTTCATCACAATCGGATCAATGATTAAGGAAGGCATATCTTATGCAAACATATGAAAATGGATTTTTTAACCCCCGACGCAAAAACGACGGGGTGTTATAAGTTTGACGTGTCTGCGTGTGTATGTGTGTGTCTGTCTGTGGCATCGTAGCCCCCGAACGAATGAACCGATTATATGAAATTATATATGTAAAACCAAAATTATTATGTTTTTTAAGTAGTCCGATTAGTAAGTACTCTTAGGTAGGTTGCAAATGAGAGTCAAGATTGATTTGCAGTGTTCTAATAGCTTCTTCTATTTTAAAAACAAGATATTTCTTTAAAACACAAGCCTCGTAGCTTACCATGGAACTAGATGGTGCTGTGTGTTAATGTACCAACATATTTATATTTATATTATAAAAAGAGACTGACAATTCATCACCAGAAATAGAGCAGAGTGGAAGCAGAAGAGAAGGCCATTGCCCAGCAATGGGACACCAAATGGCTAAAAAAACTACTATTTTGTGTCCCATGATTTAGTTAGGACAAAGTGTGGCATTACATTATATGTACCATAACAAAAAAAAAAGCAAAAATCTTGATAATTATTAATAGAATGCGAAAATTGTAGAAGCCATTTTCTATGAAATTTACAGCTAATATAAAAATCTATTATATATAGAGTACGTGCACTACTACTTAATTTATAAAATGCGTTAGAACATTTAAATGTTAAAATATTTCCTTTTGTATATAATATCGATTTTTTTTCGATTCCATCCAGTAACATTGTTTTAATATCCAATATATGTAAATTTAATATATTTTATATGATCTTTTATAACACCATATCATATTTCTTTCATAATAATATCATATTTACATTTATATCGGTTTTGAAACAATGCCCACTGACGGTGTGAGAATCATCGCAAAACAAATGTACGTACGATTCGTGTAACGAAGTTACGGAGCCCAATCAATTTAAAACCGCTACTCCACAGGCACAAGAAGCCAATTTATCATCTGCTCGCCGTACCGTGCAGTTGGGAATAGGGAGGGTAATCGGTACATTGATTACACGATAATCGATAACGATAATATATACGTAGGTATGTATGTTAATATATGTAAATTTTGTTTTAATGTGTCTAAGGAAAACTTAGTGGGACCTATAGATATTTTTTTTATAAATATGACGATAATATCTATGGATTAGTGCAGTCGCTAGTAACAACTAGCAAACAATAATTTCTACAAATTGTGTAATGAAAAGTTTTATAAGAATGTTTCCGAATAGCAAAAAAAAAAAAGAAAAAAAAAGAATATTAAATATTTAAGTAACAATGCTTTTATTTCTAATACGTTAGTAAACAGCAATGTCGACATCGTTATCGATATTTATCTTCATGTAATACAATCCCTAAGGTAGGTATGTACATAATGTTTGCAGATCCCATCGCAAATATATTACGGCGATACTGTTTGCAAGAGTGCCCGGCGCCGTAACCGATTCAACTTGTGTTAGCTTTCTATTTCGTTGTTCATTTTTAGTATCGATTATTCGATACAAATAAAATTAAGTTTCTTTTTTTTGTGAATATTTCAATCTTTAATTGTGATTTTTATAGAAAATCTCTATCAAATTTCATGTTTCTAGATACGATAATTAGTTCAATAATATTACGTCATTAATTAAAGCTTCCATAATGAAGGTGGGTCAGAGATAGATATGTTGTTACATAATATATTATGTCTGAGTGACTAATACGATGTAGTCGTGGGATTTTTTCTATATATTTTTACATTAGACATTACAAAAAAAAAATTATGTGGTTTTTATAAGAATGCCAAGTGATTAAAAATTTTGCGTTTTTATTGGAATATGAAGTACATTTAAAATAAAAGAATACTTTGTATAATGTTAATTTTGAAAATACTGATTTGTTAACAATTTTAAAAGCTTTCTTTCATTGTTAGTTTTATCAAAATACTTCCAATCATCTCATAAACAAATGTACGTACGTACGTACATACATTTATACTGCAATAATCGATACTAGTATTACTGTCATATCGATTACGCGTCTACTGTCGACATGTCACGATGACCGTGGCTTTGACGTGACATCTGTCACAATACGCCACCCTCGCGTATAGAGTACTTTCTCCTCCGATATTGAATTACATTAGAACTTTAAATAAATGTTTTTTTTCGGTATACGCGGAAACTAAATATATAATAATTATTGTAGTCTGTATATGTGAACCCAAAATTATTTTATTATATAGGTTTATCATTTTATTATATAGATTTTACTATATAACCAAATGGCACACTATAAAATATAAATATTGTCTCTATTAAGTACTTGTGATGATAAATATTTTATAGTCAAAAAATACTTCCTGAGCACAAAATATGGTAATATTTGCGAAAATATTGAAGATAGATATGTGTTCTCTCTGTTTTATTTAAACTGATGTTTGTTATATACATTGTTTTCATATTTATTTGAAACATGCAATACGCAGCACTTCCAAATTAGTAGTCCTGAGATTCGCGCGCACATACATATATGTATATATGAAAATTTAGGTTTGTAATTTGTATGTATTTATAATGTCGAATAATAAAAAAAAATAAAAATTTTTTTTGTACAAATATAAAAAACAATTGGAGTAAATTACCCTTATCACTTAGGGGTATGTAACATAGTTTACATCCTCTTCTCAGACCTACTGAATATACACACAAAATTACATAAGAATCGGTCAAGCCATTTCCGAGGAGTTTTGTCACAAACACTGTGACACGATAATTTTATATACATATATGTATGTGCAGACAGACGTTTGCCGGAAACTCCCTTATGTAGTAATAAAAATAAGGAAAGGCGGAAAGGATACGAGTGACACGTGGGTTTTTTAGTAACTTTTGGGAAAACTCGATTTTACGGAAACCACCCAATGTACCTACATAAAAATAGTTCTATGCCATTCTACCGTGATATTCTCTTAGTAAATAAATAATTCTCGGTTGCTTCATGCTTTGTTGTTGCGTGAAAGAGGGACAAACAAACTGATACACTTATGTATTAAAACACAAGTACTGTTGTGAAAGTGTAAAATAGTGGTTAAGGAAGCAATCTTCCTTAACCACCATTTTACACTTTCACGTTAGATATAATATTAGTAAAGCTCTTAATCATTGTTTTTCATTTAGTGTTAATTGATTTTGGTACATGATAGATAAAATGAGATTTGTTAGAATGTTCAGGGGATTTTCGGCTTGTGTACAATTTGTTACGGATTAAATGGCGTGCTTGATGCACAAGCGTCTGAAATCTGTTTTCAAGATTTTTAAATAAAACTATCTTTTCGGATTTTGTCGCGGATTTATTTGTATTTTTGTTTCCCGACGTTTCGAATGCTTTACAGCATCCATGGTCACGGGAGAGACTGAGGTGTTACATGTCTTAAAGATATAGTTGTTACAGACAGCCTACCCACAATTAACAAAATGAAAATTGCACCAATTACATTACAATATTTTAACTTTAAATATTTTTATAATTTTAATTATAATTGAATATGGAAAATTATTTATTTAATTTTTGCTATTATTTTTATAATTATTACAATTTTAAAAAATATTAATTAGTAATCTATATTTAGTGTTGCCATTATTATATTAATAACCATAAGAAAAATGTAAAATATAGTATTAATTATTTAAGCCACAATTGATCTATGTGTAATTTGAAAAAGTTAAGATTAATTAAAAAATAATAATTTTAATTTAAATTTGCTATTATTTAAAAAACAAATTATTAAGCAACACATTACTACATACATTTACAAATGAAAAAGTGAAAAAATATTATTAATCAGAAATGCTATCATTTTGATCTACACAGTAGGAACTTACTACATCTACCTGTCTGTTATGTTTAGATTTATTATTAGATTTTATTATATTAATAACAGGATCCCATGACGATGGTAGTACCCAGCCATCTTCCCTATTGAAATTAGGATGTTTTTTAATTTCTATGGCTTCTCGAATCATTCTAGGGCGATATCGGTATGATTTTTACAAAAATACAAATAAATCCGCGACAAAATCCGAAAAGATAGTTTTATTTAAAATGTCAAATATTCGCGTAAATCTAAGAAAGTATTCTGTTTTCAAGAGTTGGTATAAAAGATAATTCGTTATTGATGCAAAAATACTTGTAAATATTTTTTTATATATTTGATTTTAACCTTGCACAGAAATCAAACCAGTGACCTTTTATCTACTGTGCACTTATCTACTAGATACTTTGAAAGACAAACGTTTACCAACATGTGTTAACTATAAGTAATATTATGTTCCTCAATAACTACTGTGCGTTAGTGAAGCGTAAACAACACAATGCCGGCACGTGATGAACCGACGACGGACCGTTGGAAATTATAGGAAATTGTGGGAAAGGATTCTGATATATTTGATGGTTTTGGTTAAATTGAATGATATTTCAATATTACCCTTCCATTTTATTAAATGAGAAGCAGGTCTATTTACATTAGGATGTACCAGCGCTCGGGTGTTTCCCTACTCGTAGGTGTAAATTTTATTAGTAACACTAGTTTCTTCCTTGCTCCGCTCTGGTTCGTCCCTAGTTACGTTTTAACGTTTAGTATAGATTTCTCAGACACGAAATATTTTTCCGCACTAAAAAGTATCCTATCGGATAACCGGCTATCATACGCATACGCATCAAAATCTGTACAGAGATTTTCTCATGATGCGTTCCCATATCTCAGACAGACAGACAAAAAAAAATTAAAAACCATAGATTCGGCCTCTGTATCGATCGATAATTATGACTATTTCAATAAGATTTACTAAAAGATATTTAATGTAGGTACAGATCAGATTAAGTTAGAATTTTATTATATGTATAGATTAGCTTATGTGATACTCCAGCTTATAGCCTACTTGTGTACTAAGTTTCATCCAAATACGTTGAGCCGTTGCAAATAACCATTTTAAGTACATTTTTACCATTATTATATACCAGAAATTTTTGCGCATTCTTCAATTTTTAATACCACAGCAGATTGTATAGCACTGGCATCAATCATCCACCAATTCCCTACAAAACGCAGCGGCATGCATCTGCGACCGCTAATAAACTTATAATCGTGTTTATTATCTATTACGGCCCACCACGGACAACTAAACAAACCGGGCCCCTGGGCTACGGTGACCAAGCTGCGCTACTTTCTAGGAAATTCATTTATTTGTTTGCTTTTCAATGGAAATATACGATATAATGAATAATTATATTATAAAACATATAAAAGTAATCCTAAAACTTATCAAGTTTCCACAGAGAGCTTATAAATGGAAAAGCTTGTGACCACTATCACATTTTTGATCTCAGAATTTTGTTTGTCATCACTGAATGAATTGTTTCTAGAGAAATTAGCTATTCTCTAGCAATTTTCTTTTTAAAACCTTATTCTGATCTTATGTAGGCCATGAAAATTATAAAATAAATATTAGCTATATCGTTCCAGCCGTTCTCAAGTGAAGCGCTTACGAACGCAATAACATTACATTTTTATTTGTATACAAGAATTCTATCTTTTTTAGAAATATGTACAATTTAATGAATAAATGAGGACACAACATCTACTATGATAAGCATTAGTATTTTAAATTCATTATATATTATTGAACCGAATATGATTTAGGATAACTAAATTTGAGTTGTATCTTAGTTATAGCTTATTCTAGAAAACATATTAAGATTTAAATAACTAATTTATTTTTTATGGTAAATGCCACGTAGGCCCTCAATAAATTGTACAACAACAACAGATTATTTGGCCACACTGCGAGGCCCCATGGGTCCGCAATTATTCATGCCATTATGGAGTCTATACAGACATCAAAGTCGGACCCTGCACCCAGGAGAGCACATTGTTTGATTTTTATTATTATTTCACCGGAGATGCTGTATTTACATTCTTCGTTTACTTTGAAGTTATGAGTGAAAGGCAAATTTATTTGGATTCGGGTATTTGTATAAATAATAATGATACATAAGGAGTTTGCGTCTCTATAATTATGTCGGTAACATTTGTTCTTACACACACACACACACACACACACACACACATATATATATATATATATATATATATATATATATATATATATATATATATATATATATATATATATATATATATATTTGTTCTTGGAAGACATTTGTCTTCACGTATGAAAAATAAAATTCTAACTGAGTAGAATCTGTGTAGGTAGGTACATTAAATATTTTTTGGAAAATGTTATTGAAATATTCTTTATTATCGATACAGAAGCCGAATCTATAATTTTTAGAATTTTTGTCTGTCTGTCTGGCAACGCATCACGAGAAAATCACTGGACAGATTTTGATGAAATTTAGTAGGTATGGCGATAGCTGGTTATCCGGGTTAACATATAGGATACTTTTTATAGCGGGAAAATATCTCATCTCTGGGAAATATATAGTAAAGTAAACGTCAAAACGTCACTACCCGAGCGGAGCGAGGGCGAGTCGCTAAGTATTTATATATATACTCGTAATATTGTAAAACAACATAATTTTTCTGCTACATTACAATCTAATCTGTTATGACTACTGAATGAGCAACATTTTGTGTTGCTATAGCGCAAATGACTTATTTCATAAATCTCAATTATTCGTGTTTTTATGAATACTGATTTTCCTTCATAACTTATTGTTTTATTAATTTGATTCCAAAACTAAAATTTTATATTGTGGAATTGTTACTAAGAAATACCAGGATTTGTATTTTAAAATAATTCTGATTGAAATATACGTATTTTTATAATTAGGTGTGTATAGTCTTTGAATTTTTGTTTTCAATGAATCCATCTTCGATTGATTATTTTTGAGTTCTTAAAACATAATATAATAACTTCCTTAAGACATATTATCAACTTTTTTTCTACTACATCACTAATACAGTGTAAACTTTGTATAATACACCCGTTTCTACTTTTGAAAATGTGTAGCTTTATTTTCAAATATGTAATGGCTATCTACCACCGTAAAAGCCCATAATGTAATTCTTCTAACAAATCTGACCCCCAAAATCACTGGCACATCAAAACAACTTCCTTGCGTGCTCAGCAGTCGTAAGTGACCGACATAAGAGAGTAGACAGCATCCTAAAGAGATTCGTGTCGTCACGCTCGGCCGCTCGAGGTGAACCCCGATTTGCTAATGGCACGAGAAACCAAAAGTTTTCACTTTGTTATTCCAATTTGTATCTATCTGCTTTACAAATTTTTGGTTTTGATCTTATTTTTCGATGTACGTAATCTAGTTATAGTAAGTGGTAGACAATTCAAGTTTAGGAGATTTCTCTTAAGTAATTACATGTGAATGGGCTAGATACAATTTCTTGTAAAATATATGTTTTCTCTCGATTGCTTACTCGTAATTAAGAGATAAATGAATTAAATTTTGTTAATGGCTCTAAATCGTGCCAGTTTAGCACAGATTAATTCCCCAACGTCGCAGATATAAGAAAAAATAAAAAATAAATTAAAAACTAAATTTCGGTAGTCTAGTATGGAAAAGTTTCAATTTTAACAGCCGAATAATTCCAAATAAAATATCATTCAAATATAAGATGCCTAAATTAAAAACATTAAAAAAAAAAACTCTGACTTTGCAAATTCTTCGGGTTATATATAGCCTATGACACTCAGAAATAACGTGGCTTTCTATTGGTAAAAGAATTTTCAAAATCGGTTCACTAGATCCAGAGATTACCCCCTACGACCTACAACGTCACAAACTCACAAACTCACAATCTCACAAAGTTTACCTCTTTATAATATTAGTATAGATAATACTTATTAATTTTTTTAGATGTTTAGAAATAAAAATGAACAAATATTGTAAGGTACTTAATTGCCATTTTTGAATTTTAGAAATCATTTTTGTAAAATAGTGGGTAGGTACTGTCTGTAACAAGTATGTGTTTGAGACGTCTATAACTTTAGTCTCTCCCGTGACCATGTGCACTGTAAAGCATTCGAAACGTTGGAATAATCCGAAAAGATAGTTTTATTTAAAATGTCAAATATTCGCGTAAAAGAAAGTATTAAAAACACAAACATAAACATAGCCGTCTAAATATTATAAACAATTGGTTAAAAATGGCCAAGAAATCGTATATAGATAGGTACATTATATTGTACAATTTTTGTATATTCGTATGTATGTGCATTCACAGCTATAGGTCCAAATTATTGAAAGTAACTACTTGTTACTATTTACTTTACAAAGTTATTTATTCTTTAACAGGAGGCATTCGGTGAAGGTGGTTGGCCACTGGAGTTCCGAGCGGCGGTCGCGAGACTTTTGTCGCAACATGCACCCAATGAGAAAGAAGCACCCAGAACTACTGCTTTACGTGAGTTTCACATTGTATATTACATTTTAACAGTATATATTTACTATTTATTTCATACTTAAGAATTTTGGAAAACTGAATTCAATTCAATTCTCTTGAATGGTTTTAATAAAATCTAACAACTTATTTTTAATTCTAGCTCATATACGAACGGAATTGTGCACAAAACCTATAAATATGACATCACGCTTTATATAAAAATGTATAATACTAGTTTATCCTACCATCTTTGGATTCAATATATTGATAGGTTTGACAGATTTAAAAAGTATTTAATGTAAAACTTAACAATAAAAGCCCCACAAAGATAGCTACTTGTTATCTTAAAAAAATATTTGGCTTGAATCTAAGTGTAAATATCGTCTTGCGTTGAGAGCTACGAGACATTAGTAGTTTTATCAAATGCAAATATATATATATACATTTATGTATGTATGTATAATGTTTTTGTTGTTTCAGTGTTGAGGAGCCAACGATTAGATCAAACATTGTCTGAAACTATGGTCCTAGATCTCATAGTTCTAGTCGGATTCGTTGTTGTCAACAATCCGCAACTACAGGTAACGTATAAATTATTAGTTTGGAAACATTGACATATAAATATAGATACACATTTCCTGACATTTAAAAAAAAAGTCTCGTCGACATGTGACGTTAAGTCAAACCAAAGAATAAAATTCAAAAATCGATAGTTCTAATTGTCTAAACACTAATTCAAACATATCACATAAAGTACTTTTTAAAAAGAAACAATGTGTGTGTATTTTGTCATCCCAAAAGTAATGAACAATAGAGATTTGAAATAAGCCCAATTAAATTTCGTATTGTGCATCTTTTTTTAAGGACACTTTTAAGACGCTAATCGTGTACCTATATCTTGAGTTTTGTATATGTTTGGAAATGTATTTTTTTTTTCATTTTAACTAGTGACATTCTCTAGCTTTTCTCAGATTTAACGACGTTTTTCGTGTTTTTTACTTAACTTTTTATATACCGTGAAAACGGAAGTTTTTTTAGAGAATTTTTGTATAAACTCAATGATCAAATACTAAAGCCTTATCAAAATTTAAAGTAGTTGTTAACGTTGTGTCTGTCCTCTTTTTTATAAAGTTAATTAAATAATAATTAATCGTAGATATCAATGAGAAATTACCCCTATACAAAAGTTCTAAACAAAAAACTTATTATTAAGCAATAAATCAGCCATAAACGTTATTGGTATTATGAATGTAAATTAAACGAAACACGTGTAAGATACAGGTGTAGCCCGCATAAGACAGACGGTTGAATTGAAAAGACGTTGAATGTTTTACTTACGTAGTGAAATACTTTTACACATCACTGCGTGCTTAAATTATTTTTTTATGTAGGTATTCAGAAAAAAAGCTAGTGCAAAATTATTTTCTTGCCTGTATTTCTTTATGATAAATTAAAAAAAATTATTCTTCGTTTGGGTGCTTCCCTGGTTAGTGATTTTCTTTCAATTTCTTGGGTTTTAATGTTTTGTGCGGAACCCTAACTCTTTTTCTACAATAAAAGTAGCCTGAGTTACTAACATTAACTATCTGCCAGTGAAAGTTACGTTAAAATCGATCCAGCCATTTCGGAGATTAGCCGGAACAAACGTACACACAGACAAAATTTTTAAAGGTATATTATTATTATATGGCATTTAGTAAAAAGCTGTTAGCTTCAATTTTATATATTTGTATAGACTAGTGTTTTACCCTCACTTCGCTCGGGTGCGTCCAGGTCATAGACTATCTATGTATTAAATATACATTATATATATATATATATATATATATATATATATATATATATATATATATATGTATATATAAGTCCTAAGTTTTAAGTTGTAACGCTTACATTCCATTTTATTCTCTACTTAAATAAAATTGCATCTTCTTTTAATTTATAAAGTAATAGAAGTGGCTAAGTAAAAAAAACAGGCGACGTTTCAAAGCCCATAAAATTTCCCACGGACACAGGTGTTGTCTAACGCGGAGTAACTCAGGGAAGCACTTTAGGGCCGTTATTGTTCCTCTTGCATTAGGCAACTGACCATTACAATGAATAATTTATGCGCCCAACGCCCAAGTTAATTATGAATTTGTAACACATGGGATATATTTACGACATTGTCTTGTTTCGTCAAGTGCGCTAAGTGTTTTAATGGGAGGACCCTATCTCGAAAATTTGGTGTCGTCGACATAAAAGCTTAGTGGTACGGTCTTTCGTAATCTTCTAAGTAATTAAGGTAGGGAATTCTAGATATTTTTTTTTAAATATTACCTGTGATTAAGCTGTTTGTATTTTATAAAAGTAGCATATTTACATATATATTGGTCAACAACGTCGATTATCGTAATGGTAGGTAGGTTATGTGTTTGACTATCACTGTTCGGCGGTCGTGGGTTTGTACATATATAGGTGAATGTTTGTAATAAGAGAAATATACCAACTTGATGGAGACGGATTGGGTTGCTATTGTAAATGCAAAATTTTGTATGTGTATGTGGAAGTACATTGATGTAGGTGTATGTATGTACCTACATATAGTATGTGTTAGTCTATTTCTAAGAAACTTAGGTCCTTAGCAGGGACGGATTTATATATCGGCTTTATGAGCCTATATATAGCAGGACTCTTAAGATACAACGAGAACCCCGTTGAGAACAATGGATAATATTGAAGATTTATAAAATAAAAAAAAATAAGGCATTAAAAGGTTGACCTAATAACCCTGAGATCAAATTATCCAGAATCAAACAATAGCGTTATCTTAATTTCGTCAAAAAGGCAAATGGCAATTATTTTAATTCTAATTAATTAAACTAAATGTCGTTTTATACCTCCACACTGTGTTAGCCAAATGCACGGTCTGTCTCATGTTCTTTGCCTAACTTAGGTAAATTATATTTGAACTCGTTAGTGGACTGGATATATACTATATTCCCGACGTTTCGACTGGGTTGCACCAGCAGTGGTCACGGGCAGACTCCGAGCCACTAACGAGTCCCGTAGTGTAATTATTATATAATTATGGAACGCGAAAATTTAAAAGATTAAATAACATCTGTAAGATCAGTTCGTATTGTCTATAGGAAACGATATGCGACGGCTGGAGTGTGATCAAAACCCTATGCACGTTGCCCGCTAACTGGCTCGTCTCGCACCAACGCAGTCACGCTCTCTTGCCCACTCTGATAGCGCTGTCGGAGCGACCCGCGTCTGCGGCAGCCATTGCGGCCGAACTCAGTATGACTGTGAGTATTGGTGGTTGGTTCTTTGTTTTTTTGTCCTAGAAATATGTTTTGTTTTTTCGGAATTTTAAACTTAATATGATAATTATTTTTTCTTCAGTTGTGCTATGTTTTAAATGTTTGAATAACTTCGCCAATGATATAAATTATAAATCATTTTGTTTTGTAAATTTGTCATTGCAATAATTAGTAATTTTAACCTGTCACTATTTAGTTTTTTGTTATAATTTGTTTTTTTTTTGTTATAATTTGTTTTTTTGTTTTATTTTGTGGTAATTTGTTTGTTCGTGATGTCTTCTTTCTAATATATCTATATTTATCCATCTATCAGATGCTAGATGAGTTCTTGGAGAATCCTGAAGCTCAGAAGATAAAACTTATTCAAGTAATAAAACAAGGACGAATGAAGAAAACTGGCAAGAAATAAACATTAAATAATCTAAAATCACTAATAATGACGTTGATTTCCAAACAAATGACTTTAAAACCGAATTTATGACAAATCAAAATACAGACGAAGCTAGCAATTATGGTTTTTGTTGCACTCCCATAATCTAATGTAAAAGTTTTTAGTTTGATTGAAATATTGCTGCAAAAAAAATAACCATTGATAAATACAGTATATAAATTATAAACATATAAAAATTGAGACGTACATTTCTCAAAATTTTAGGTCTCTATTGAAAATAGTACTTACATGAGTCTAATCAAATTTTGGAAGTAACTGTATGAATGATACGAAGTTTTATCAAAATTAACATAGTGACTGTGGTTTTTAACGTACATAATTCGGCCAAATTTCTTATAAATTATGATATAATTGTACTAGATATAGAGCGTTTGTGTTCGATATATATGTAATTAGATGAATAGAGTACTTATTTATTTTAACCTTATATACTAATTTATTTATATTTTTTAAACGCATTGTTTCAAAAACCACAGATTGATTGAGTGAATGACGTGAAGGCTCGTATACGTAAATATATTGAGCGAGTTGTAAACATTTTTAGACGTGCGCACTACATGTTCTAAAAATTCGGAATTGATCGTATGATTTTTCATGTTATATAAAGTTAACACAAAAATTAATTGATTATAATATAATATTATATACAGTCAATTGTTCGAATTTTGAAATTAAATTTGCCCTACCAAGTGCATTTAAGTTATTATTTATGCTAGTCTAAATCTTGGTCTTTGAGACTTTAAATTTAATTTTTCTATTTACAGGTTTAGAGAAATATTTATTATTATGAATTTTCTTTTTTAATTTTATTATCTATATATAAATGTGTTGCAGATTATAAATAATCGGCAACTCGTTGTTATTCGTTTGTATTAGACGCATTTAATTTGAAAGCTTTAAAACCAAATTTCGAGTAATCGAGTTATTTTAAAAACGATTAATCAAACAAAACATAACATTGACTTTGCTTCGACGAATGATGGAGATTTGTAAATTGTTTATCGAAATTTATTCTGTAGCTTGCTTTGAAAAAAATAACGCGTAGTTTATAGTTATTGTAATAGTATATTCTTATCGATGTTGCGTGTTGTATCGGAAATATCAAAAATCCATATTTATTCGGTATTTAGAACAGATTTAGAATACGAGTAATCTTTGAAAAATTTATGTCGTTACATTGTAATGTCGTAGTGTCTTATACTTTTTGATGTCTCTATACATATTTTTCTATGGATGTAAAACCTATGCGGATAAAACATTTTTAACGTTGAACATTATTTTTCTTATATATATTTCATTTTCTAAATTTTATATCGCACAAATATATATTTGTATTCCTAAAACGATTCAGGTGGTCAATTGTGAATGATGGTTGTATAATCGATTGTAAATTTTCTATGTATTTAATATAGCCGTAGAGAATGGACTGAGAAATATTCTCATAAAATTGACCACACTAGAAAGAGAAAAAGCGAACGTGCGGCTGATACCTGTTTCTTATTCCAATTCGAATTTATAAATGGAATGTAAAAAATATATAATATTATTGAAAGTTATAATATTATAATTTATAATGCAATGTAAAATAGTTATAAATGTCTATCTTCATTAATCGTATTTCAATCAATACAGAAGATTTTTGGCCGCACTTTCGTTTTGTCTCTATCTCGCCTGTCCGCCGTTTTTAGCTGACGGCTGGCAAAAAAACACTCAGTCCACTCTCTGTGTCTATGGTATTTAATTAATAAATGTTATAGTGACATAAGTTACTATAATCATTAATCACTACCTGTTAAAAGATATATTCTATATACTTATAATAATATTTTTTCTATATTATCATAGCAGAGTATTGAAATCAATCGGTTCTATCGAACATTCATTTAATCCCACGTTTAACTGAATTAGAATCAATTTTCTTACAGTATTACATCAATTCTTTGCAGTATGTTTTCATTGTTTAAATATTTTTTAAATTAATTATGTCGAAATGTTTCTATAATTTAAATATTATAATTCAAATATTTGCAGTAAATTGTAAAATACGTTTAAAAGTGTCAGAAATATAATATGTATAAATCATTAGTAAATAAAATCATTTTGACATAATTAATCACACTTATGTAATAATTTAAATTGGCATGTAAATGTATGAAAAGTTAAAGGTGAGCTAAAAGTGTGCCTTGAGGGACACCTTACTTTAAATCTTTGAAGAGTCAAGAATAAATTAGATGTTAAATATTAGGAATGCTGTGATAAAGAAGTGGAAAATAGGCATAAATTTGGGAGAGAAATATTATAATTCGATAAAGATTTTGATAAGGACTGATAGTGCACACGGTCGAACGCTTTAGTACATACTCTGAGATGGTCTTTCCTTTTCATATTTCAGTTTTGTGATAAGCTTGTTTTATTAAAACTGTGATTTATATTAGTTGTACGCATTATGGGTGTATAGTAAAGTTTTAGTTAGCTTAGCAAATGAATGTATTGGATCTGTGATTTCTTTCCCTTAGCGTTTAATAACTTCGCGTGTAACTTTCATTGTCTATTTTTGTGTAAGCGATAAATAAACATTTGTGTAACTATAGCGTTTTGTTTTATTTCGTTACCTTCATAATTTACACAAATATTATTAATATTAACACCTCCAGGTAAATTTCTAAGAAATTAATTAAAATTCTTAGACATCTATTGTTAACTGATACGCCGGCGTGTCCGCGGTCGTGGAGGGAATAACTTGAAACTAAAACGAAAAATAATGAATAATAATCTAAAAGGGCTTTTAATTAAATATTTTCAGCAAATTATCAATATTTTAGAACTTTGACCTATAAAATATAATGAATAATGTTGTAGGGTTTTTAACATTGTATTTTAGGCACAAAGTAAAACTCCAAGCATTTTATTATTAAGACTAGCGACTCACCCTCGCTGCGCTCAGGTTCATCTCTACCTTGCTTCTCAATACAAACTTTCATCACCATTTTCCCCCTTAAGGGATGATTGCCGGGATAAAAAGTATCATACGTCCTTCCCAGGGTCTCATACTATCTTCTTACCATATTTCATCTAAATCGGTTCAGTAGATCCAGAGATTACCTCCCTACAACGTCACAATCTCACAAACTTTATCTCTTTATAATATTAGTATAGATTATCGATGCAACTCATATTACAAATGAAAGGGAACAAAAATAAACAATGAATTAGTATGATTCAGTGTGAGATGAAAGTGTTGCCATTAAAGCAGTGACACAAATTGCACGTTTTGTAAAAGTCAGCTTAAATTTTACTTACCAAAAGCTATTATAATAAAACTCAAGAGATGAAAGACTTTGCTAATGACATTCACTCATTCATTAATGTTGCCAATATGTATACTTTTTAAGTTAATTGATTCCAAATATACTTTTAAGAACTTTTGGCTAATGTGTGTCACTGCTTCTATAAAGGTTTTAGGTTCGAATCCTGTGGGAACATTTGACTTAATGTAGACTTTTGTCTCTGACTGGTGAATTCGGTTAAAGCATAAAATAAATATTAATTATACTCGTGTGAATTTTAGATTTCAAAGTTTTAAAAGAAAAGTGTTGTATAGTTTGTTTAACTTGGTAATAAAAATATTTTTCTTTCTAAAGAAGACAATCCATACTTCCATACTTAATATTATAAATGTGAAAATATGTTTGTTTGTTTGTCCTTCTTTCACGTCGAAACGGAGAGATGGATTGACGTGATTTTTTGTATGGAGATAGTTGGAGGGCTAGAGAGCGACATAGGCTATTTTTTTACCGCGGGAGATTATCTAATTCTCTCGGGAAAACACGTTATAATACAATCCAAAAAATATATATATGATCAGAATTACTTGAAACTTGGCATTAATGCTCTTCAATAGAATTAAATACGTGTTTTAGCATTTTTCGAAACTCATCTATAAGGGGGTAAAATATGGGATGAAAGTTTGTATGAAACTACCTTTTTAGCTATTTCTTTGTAGTTTTAACGCGAGCGTAGCCGCGGGTTTTGCTAGTATAATATAAAGTACATAGAGGTGTGTATTTGATAAGTTCCTACCCTCACCTTCGAGCTACATCGTAAATGAATTTAGAGTATTAGTTATATGAAAAGATATAATATATTATGAAAATTCAAATGCACCTATTTCCTCCATCTGGAACTCGAACTTGGAACATTGTACGAGGTAATCATGTATGAAAGACATGTGCATATAAGATGTCTGCATGATTCATACATATATTACACAATAGCTACATCTACAAAACAATAACACCACGGTTATCTAATAAATGACTAAACTGTAATATTTGCAAATAAATAATCCACTCAAATCAAAACACTTAAGTATGAAGATGAAAGAACGTTCGCAATCGACGCGACGCTCCAGCGGCACTTTGATCAGACAAATTTACGCGTTGACGCTAAGTGCCGCTAGAAATATTGTGGCGGAGTACGGTGTATGGATACAGCGAGTTTGTTATTAATAATTAATAGTGATTTAACCTTGCTTCGCTACGGTGCGTCTTTAGGTGCATTTTGCGACTTGAAGCAAAAGCAAACTTTTCTTTTTAGCGGACTGTTTATTTACATGTATACGAAAACTTACATAGTGTGTGTGTTTGTTTGTTACTCCTTTACACTTAAAGGACTGGACGGATTTTAATACAATTTGGTGTTTAGATAAACCATGAGCTGGAGTAACACATAGACTATAGAGACATACCCGAGCGAAGCAAGATCTTTAGTATTATAATAAAAATGAAATGCTGTTTGTTAGTAAGCGCATTTATTGAGAATCGCTGGAGCGATGTCTATTTTTTCTTGAAATGTCCATACTAGTCCCAATAAGGTTTTTAGAGGGAAAAGTTGCTAAGAATAAAAGTATGAATTCAAAGCTCATATCAATTTATTGCAACTATCTATACATCTATCATAAAAATAGGATAACACGCTGTATAATACGAAGATCCGCCGCTACGGAAGCAAACGCTAAGACTGAGCGGAACTTAATGCTCACCGAATACCGTATTTATAACTCCACTTAGCTTATAATTTATGTCCATCCATCCGCTCACACGCAGACGTCCATTCATTTTTAACATTCACTAAAATGAAAATCCAATTACACTTTTTATTGTATTGGTTTAGTATTGTTTTTTTTTAAAGGAGTCTATGGAAGATGAAGATTGGTATGATTTTTAATATGTTCTTTTGTGTACGCCTCATCGTCGAAAATGGGGCACATTTTTAAGTCACTTAATCGTTTTTATTAAATCTATAATAATCTGAATAAATATTACAAATGTAAAGTTTGAGAGAATGGATCGATGTTACTCTTTTATGCCAGAACGGCGGAAAGGATCTGGATGAAATTTGGCACAGAGATAATATTCTGGAATAACACATAGGTTAATTTTTATCCCGGAAAAAATTACTGTTTCCGTGGGATAGATTTTTTTTCTGTCTATGGACAAACCCGAAGCGAAGCGAGGTTGAGCCGCTATTTGGTTACATAAAAATATACAAAGAAAAATAAATATGATTGGAGAGAAACCTTTAGAGGTAACGTTAATTTTTACGTTGATTCAAATAGGTTTTTTTATGTTTATTTATATACAATGTAGTATGTACATATGTATATACTATCTCGTTAATTGGGACCCAATACAGTTTGGCGACTTTTTAAAACTTTAGCTTTAATTATTAACATTTTTTTTATAATATAATTTATTTCATGCGTTCTACGTGTCCTGACAGACATTGCCAACCAGGGAGTTACGTGTTTGTTTCCCGTCAAGGTACAAGTTTGAGGTATCTATTTTAGATTATTTTACAATAGGAGCGCTATAAATGATTAATAATCAAATGTCACTTTAGTTATTAGCCATTGTGTTTTAAAAATCTATATCTTAATCCTAATGGACAATACAAAAAAAAAACTAATTTTGTTCAACTTTTTAGTAGATACGAATATTTGTAGATAGATATACAAAGTAAAATTATGAATAAAAAATTCATTTCCCATTTTAATAAAACACAAATGTAACAAAATCCATTAATGTTTATTTCAAAATTACATTCACAAAAACTTTAAAAAATTAAAGTAAAAGCTTTGCATTTTAAGCTTTTTGCTTTTAACACCGAACTTTTATAATAAAATTGTACTGCATTAACATTGAGCTGTACATGACTGCATTTAATATGAAAAATTAAATATAATATGTACATTACATACAAATAAAGTATAAAATTTCGTCATAATTTGTACCGCTTTAATATGTTTGACCAACTTCCACAAATTGCGAAGTTTTTTACTATCTACTAAGTAAATTTTCAACCGACTTCAAAAAGGAGGAGGTTCTCAATTCGACTGTATGTTTTTTTTTTTATGTTTGTTACCTCAGAACTCCGTCATTTATTAACCGATTTGGACAATTTTTGTGTCGTTTGAAAGGGTATACTTCCAGATTGGTCCCATTTAAAATTCAAAAAAAAAAATACCACCTCTAAGGGTGGAAAAACTACTAATGATGAATTTAACCTACTTCTAATTGTCATATTGACTTGAAACTTTGCAAGTATTTCTATTTCCGTTGATAGTACAGTGGTTCGGTGTTGTTGACCTGATCTGATGGCAAGGCCAGAAGGTGGATAGGTGGAACTCTTCAACGGCTAATAGTAGATACTTTGAGTTTGGGCTTATTTTGTTTGATTTGACAAGCCTAACACGTTAGAATCCTTACTTTTCTACTACTGTCTACACTAAAAAGGGAAAAATAAAAACTTTTTAACAAAAAAATAAAAACCGACTTCAAACAAAAGCACTAAAAAGTAAAAAATAACTGATTGGTAGTTTTCATTTACTATACATACCTAATCAAATATTTTCGAAGTCGGTGTGCTTTGGCTAAGTAATTAAAGTCTACCTATTAAATACATACCTAATCAAATATTTTCGAAATCGGTGCCAGCCCATACAAAGCAAAGCACACCGACTTCGAAAATATTTGATTAGGTATGTATAGTAAATGAAAACTACCAATCAGTTATTTTTTACTTTTTAGTGCTTTTGTTTGAAGTCGGTTTTTATTTTTTTGTTAAAAAGTTTTTATTTTCTTAAAATGTTGATGCCTCTGTATAGCAAATATTACATTCGAATCTTAGATTTGGTTAATTTTATTTATTTTATCTATATGAATGTTTTTTTTATAATATTTATCAATATTGTTAAAAAACTAAACGTGAAATTGTGAAAAAAAAACGCGAAGTAAGAAGTATAAAAATTACAATTTTTCTGTACGTTTAAAATATATAAAAAAAATCTACTCTAAAGTGAGTTCCTAAAATACATATAATTTTAGTTGATATTCATGTATAATGATTATAAAAAAACTGACGAATTGAGAACGAGAGAGAGAGAATAAAGTGAAATAAAGAAAAAATGGAGTCTAAAATTCTCAAAAAGAAAAAAATAATGTATTATTATGTACATTATATTTAAAATATTTTCTACTTATTTATATATCTATACTAATATTATAAAGAGGTAAAGTTTGTGAATTTGGGACGTTGTAGGGTAATCCTGGATCTACTGAACCGATTTAGATGAAATTTGGTAAGAAGATAGTTTGAGACCCTGGGAAGGACATAGGATACTTTTTATCCTAGAAATCATCCCTTAAAGGGGTGAAAATGGGGATGAAAATTTATATTGGCAAGCAAGCTAGGGATGAACCCGAGCGAAGCGAGGGTGAGTCGCTAGTAATATATAAATGTGCATGTAAATATATAATGTGTTATTTACATACCTTGTTTTCTTACTTAACTATACAAACATCGTATTTAACTTATCGTACCTTTGTGGACTCTTTGTATGGCCAAAAATATTGCCATTGACTTGGTGAAAAACAGTAAGTAGTTAACCGTGTTAAAGCCTATTCTACATTTTTTTTTGCATTAAAGATCAAAGCAAAACTCGAGCATATCCATGAGCGAAAGCTAGTATTATAATAAATCATAAAGTCATCGGAAGTATTTTTCCATTCCATCGGCTCTATTTTCCCGTTTTTAAAATGTTTTGTCGTCTACGAGGGGCTCCGGGCCGCGTCGCGCGATCAGCGATGTGTGCTTAATGCTTTAATGCTGCATTTTTATTACTTTAAGTCTACTGAAATTCACTTTGATGGAAATTGAGGTGAATTTTTAAACTGTTAAATAATGTTATTCCATACTTTCTATTGTTTGGTAAAAATCTAATTATATCTTAATTATAAATTAATAATCCTGGGCGACCGAGTATCGCTCGATGTTTTTTGTTTGAAAAGATACCTATGTTACGGGTAAACTTAAAAAGCAAAACCTTATGAAAATACAAAGTTTGATCAAAATCATTAGAGCTGTTACCGATACAAGAAATAAATTTATATATTTACAAGAATTTCTTATTTAAGATATAACTTAATATTTTAATTATAGCAAATTGAAAATATTACATTTAATAAATTATTTGATCAATGTGGACGAGATGAAACTTATTTATATTTAGCAATCAAGTTGAAGAAGGATGATTACTTATATTATATAAATATACCCGAGAAATTCTTCTGCATAAAATAGCAAAGTACTGCAAAAGGTGATAGTTCATCTAATGTTGGAGTCTTAGAAAGGAGTTTTAAAAATTTACGTATTAAAATAAAACGTTGGAAGTTTCATTAAACTTTGTATGAAATTTTTATTTTATAATTGTCGGTCCACGTGAACGAAGTCGAGAGCATAGCCTGTATGGTATATTAAAATATGGCATTTTAAAGCATTTTGATTGAAAATGATACTACAAAAAGCTGACTAGTACGTACAGATAAGCATCTGCTATATATTATTTATAGTTGCAGTCAAACGAGCTATAAATCAGTGCAGCGATTTTATTTCGGCTTCATCTCACGACTTGTGTATGATGGCGACCTTGGAGAGTGGGTTTTATGCGAGAGGGTATTCGTTATCATATGAAAATACCATAAAATTAAAAATAATTTATTGTTATTAATAAAGGTTCCGTGAAAAATGTATTTATTTATAATATGTAATTCCGTAAATAATTTTTAATTCGAAGTATATCACCTGCCGTTTCGATATGAACTTATACAAAATAAACATATTATACTTTATAGGTACCCTTCAGTTTATTATATAAGGCGTGCACACCAAGTGTTGGTAATCAATTTTATAGTGCTTTTATTTAATAAATATTTTTATAACTCAAGGCTAAGATATAACATAAATGTTATAATAAAAATATTTTATAACGTTAGAAAATGCATTTACGGACACCACCAGTATATACACAGGTGGTTATGTGGGACTGTCCAGTTAGAAAAGCCTGTAGGTACGAACCATTAAAACGCAACGAAACAACATAGAATCATACAAAATAGATTAACAGAAGACAGTTTGAGAGTTAAATTATACTTTCTCTTTCTATTATAATAAAAACAAATTAGGTAATTTTAAATTCACATTTTAAAATTAATATTATGTATACATATAATACAAAAATATTAAAAATTAAATAATTGGTACATATTCGGAAAATCTCAATATGTATATATTTAATGGTTATTTTCTACATAAAACCGTCCCTTCCACGCCTAAAAGCTTTCGAGACGCATTGACGCGCGTGCATTATAACATTTTAGTTTATTTTCAGACCTTTCACGCTCGTGTCGTAACATCTATAGTTATTGATGTTTTGACGCGGTTGACTTCAGCTCCGGGACTTGAGAGGCATTCGTTAAGAAATCCTGTTTAATTTACTTTTGATAATTTATTAGATTTTGTTAATTATTGAGTTTTTTAGTAGCAAAAGCTTTTCGAAAAAACACATTTTTAAATGCTCTGTCGTTTACTTTTCTTGTAAGGTTTTATAGTTTTTAAATATGCATTGCAGATGGGGATAAACTTTCGAATAGACTACATACAGCCTTTACACGAAAAACGTATTAAGCAAAAAATGTCAATCCACAACTTTTGTAGAACCATTTTTTCTAAAATCAATATTTATCGAAATAACCGCGAAAAACATTACAAAATAATCTCTTAGATTTGACCTTGAAAATAAAATTTGCGGGCATTCTGAATCCATGGTCGTTACCAGCGCGTCTAAATATATATACAGACAGACAGACATAAATTCTAAAAACCATAGATTCGTCCTCTGTATCGATAATAATGACATAATTATTTCAACAAGATTTTCCAAAAACATTTAATATAGAGATTCGACTCAGTCAGAATTTTATTATATGTATAAATAAATATGGATATGAATAATGAAATTATCTAGAAGTAAATGAAGAGCGCGTATACATATTAATAATTCTACTCAAAAAAGTTTTAGTATAAATGTTAATAACTTTAGATAACTTTCATAACAAATTGATCAAATTGTGACATTTTTACACTGACTACTTATTTGATATTTAACAACACTATGACCATTACTTGAAATTATTAAAATTATTTATAATGTTTAATTGTTAACAAAGAGGCCTATTAAAAAAATAATCTAACGTTTCTTTATTAATTATTTATGATGTTTTATTTTATTGTCATTAATAAACTGTTAAAATTATATTAAATTAAATAATCAATAAGAAACTAAAAATATCAAAAAATCGGCTTATAATTACAGCCTTATTTATATTTTAGGACTGACAAGTAACACGACCATATTGCAAATTCATTTAGTAAAAGGAACACTACACCTTATCTTTTATAAGAGATCAAAGATAAAGTCCCCCATGACGCAGCAATGATTTTATTATTGTATCATCTAATTACGGTCCTAGATTCGTATCCGTGACACATGGCGCGATCGAGGGTAGATAAAGAACCAATTTGTATAGATCCTTATTTAATACTTAGAACGTACAAGATGAAAGGTCTGATTAGGTTGGTCGAATACCTGGTTAATCAGAATTCGTGTTTCTGTTTAGACAATGGAAAAATTATAGGCGTATAGAAATTATGGTTTTTGTTCGACGGATGGTTTTATAGTAACAAAGCATATTTTATCTTATTTTAAATTATGGGACTGATTTTAGATTCAGATGATGTCTTCAGGTGTTTTTTTTAATATTTTGTTATATTTATAAAGCCTGTAGATTATGGATCTAAATGTGAGTGATATATGTAGTGATAAGCACAAAGAGGTCATACATTGTATAATAATTTCTAATACATGACACCAAATGTAGTGTATCAACTATCTGGTATCCATAACACAAGCCTCGTAGCTTACCATGCAACTATGTAGATGGTGCGGTGAGTTAATGTCCCAACATATTTATATTTAATCATTATTAAATATGAGATCTAAGGAGAAAATTCATAATTGAAAAACGGGCATGTACGAGTATTATATACCTACAAGTAATCAGTTAAATAAATTATAATAATAAATAATTAAAATTTATTTATTTTAAATAATTATTTGTTTTCAATGTCCAAAAAACGTATATAAATATACATATATTTAACGATATATCGTCTCTATCTGGGATCTCTATTTACTGATTAATACGGTAATAGTTTCAAATTTTAATTAGAATACCTATCGTTCTATAGAATAAAAAAAGTCAGTTTTATAATACCTTAACGAATATTTTCATTCAGTAATTTCAAATCTTAAGTAAAGTTATCAGCTCCCGCACACTGCAGACTTTATATGGAGCTAGGATCTTTTATACTAAATCTTCATACTTATTGCTAGATCTAACAAATGACAAATCTATAGTGTACGGTGGCTCTAAGTCATTTTGAACATGTTCTTTATCATGTTACATATCTGTAGTGCCCCTCCTCTTAATTGGCCAGATGGCTCCACCCCATAGTGTCAAAGGAAATGAAAATATATTTCTTTTCATTCTAATACGTTTCTGTAACATGTTTTAATAGTTTTAGTATGTATAAATCTTTACATACGCTTATTATTTATGCGTAAAAATATTTTTTTAAATATGTTGGTCAAAACTTATTGTTTATGTGGTATAATGAATAGAAATGTTTTAGAAATTATGACATCAAAAGAAAAAAGATAATTTCTAGGTGAGTTTCATACTAACTGAAATGTTTTTTTTTAATTTAGAAAGGGCATAACACACACAACAGACACAAAAAAGCATACAATAGGTATATCAAGCATTATTTGAAGATTATTTAATAAAATTAGATAATAATTCTATGATATAATAGCGAATAACCCCCGCTCCCCTCCGCTCCGCTGAAAAAAATTATAACGTATATACGTAGATACGTTTTAATTTTTTTGAGCGGAATTTAAATTTTTGTTTTCTAAAATAAAAGTGGCCGAAGTTACATCTTATAACATCAGCTATCTACCAGTACAAGTCCCGTCAAAATCAGACCTGACGTTTCAGAGATTAGCCGGAACAAACAAACAGATAGGCAAATTTTTTTAAAAATTGTGATTATCTTATAAGTATCGTATATACTTTCACATGCATTTAATAAAAAGCTGTTATTTTGACATTACAACCAGACACTTCAATTTTATTTATCTGTAAAGATTATCTATTACCTACCTACTAAAAAAAAGACAATAAGGACCTGAAAAAGTAAAGAAAAAAATCTATGTAGAAACAAAATTGAACATATTTTTACTCTACAAACGATAACGAGTGGTACATCATTCCATAGCGCGTGTCCTGACCTGACGTAATTAACCAGATGGACTACGCGTCCCCATCACGAGGGGTTTAAAGTTAACTATCACTAGTCAATTACTGTACTATAGAAGTTAACGAGACACTCGCCCTGGCTTTTAACAAAAAAAAAAACCAATAGGGTTTTTATTTGCTAAAACTAAAAAGCGGGGCTATGAGATATTTCCGAGGATGGAGGGATGATCAATGATTTTGATATCAGCAGTGTTACCTAACATTAGTGTTAATCTAAAATGGTGTCTATCTTTCATACATAATTCCTTATAAAATATTTTTTACACTGTATACCACACTTATAGGCTAACACAACATGCATAAAAAGCTGTTCCAAAACTTATACCTACTACGTATCTATCCTATGAAAAATCTATACATATAATAAAATTCTAACTGAGCCGAATCTGTACATTAAATATTTTTTGGAAAATCTTATCGAAATAGACATTATTATTGATACAGAGGCCGAATCTATAGATTTTAGAATTTTTGTCTGTCTGTCTGTTACCGCATCACAGAAAAACGACTGGACTGGACACTGGAGGGATTTTGATGAAAATTGGTATGGTGATAGCTGGTTATTCGGGTCAACATATAGGATACTTTTTACCGCAGGAAAATATCTCAAAAAGAAAAAAAATACAAAAACTGCAATGAGAGATAAGAGTAGGTATACTAACATGTAAAACCTAAGAATTTGGTTTTGGCGATCTGAACGCGGGCAGAGCCGCGGTCAATGCTAGTACTTAATAAATGGATAAAAAGTAAATTAAAAAAACAATAAACAATAAATCAACATGCATAAAAAATAACAAAATAATATTTGTACATATTTTTTTTAAATGTTAAAAATTTAACCTTTAAACACATAGTAGCATTTTTCTGTTTTTTTTCCATATCGAAAATTCTAGAAAATGTAGAGACGCTCTTATGTAAACTTCTTCATTATTGTTTATTTTTTTTGAGTTTTTTTTTAAAACTAAGCTTTATTTTTATAAAGTTAGGTCATAACCGTTTGGCCTAAGTGTTAAATAAGTTACACAGGATGCTAACCAGCTTGACTGCAGTTCTAGATCAGGACCTGTATACTGTATAAGCTACTTTAAGGCACAAAAATCTAGGGTAAGCCGCAAGTCTTCTATATATTTAAGTTCATTTATATATATTGTACAGTAAAGTGAGAGTGTATTCCGCTACTATTCGCAATGTCTACAGCATCATCTGTACAAACATTGCACCAGTGTAAGGAGATCCCCACTCCAGATAACAAACACCGTGACATAGGGCTCCTTAGAACATAGGCATCAATGCGTGAAGGACTTAAAATCAAACCTTTTTATTAAAGTAATTTTATATTTTTAAACATTTTTACATTTGGCCTCTTATTGATGTTGATTTATAAATATAAAAAGTATAATTTCACATATTTTTTCTTCATCTGATTTTTTGTCATCTTATTTTAAGTGCTTTCTAATTTATGTTACTTTAGTTACATTTTATTCATTTAAAGCGATATTATTAATTAAGTGATATTACTGTGTAAAGGAAAATACAGTTTGAGTAATTGTTTTATTCAATTAAGCAATACATACATCCAATTTAGTGTAGATACTCGATTAATAATTTAAAATACAAAAATTGTGAATATCGCTAACACAAATTGAGATATATAGGTATATGATATATCAAGTACTAACTCAAATAAAAAGATCAGTACAATACATTAAACTTCCTTAGTAATGGATTTGATTCCAGACAGAAGCAAATTTTGAATAATTATGGCATTATTATTCTAACCTGTAACTTACATATTCATTAGATCAAAATGTGTTCTTGATGCCAGTGTGTCCCCTGATTAGAGGACACCTGGTGTTGACGTCTCAGCACTTTGTATAATCCACAGCACAAGCTGTAAAGAAATATGTATTTTGCTAAGTTATATCAGGTTGTCTGCGGATGGCAAAAAAAGCCCTACACCTTACTAATATTTATATCAATACTATGAACTGTAGCTTCATTTGGGTGCGACTCTGGGTGCCTTAAAGTAGCTTATTTGTTACTTCAGGTGATAGTCTATCGGTGTTTTAAATTTAATCCAAATAAATCCAGCCGTTTTAGCACTAAGGAGTCACAAACATATATACACATAAGCAAACTTTCGCAGAAAATTTTGTGCAAATAGCAAAAAAGTTATAATAGTCATAGACTTTAAAAGAAAAAGTAAATTAAAATCATTATGCGAAAGTGGGTTATAATATATATTTATAAAATTTTCCACTGTCCATCTGTCCGTCAGACACCTGGCGGTGACGTCACATCGCCCCAGCCCATACTATACAATTATAAAAAGATTAACTTCTAAACGTTCGCGTGCGAGGCGAGGTGCGGCGAGTCAATGACTTTCAAATGATTCACCGTTTAATCTTCATGCTTTCGCTGAAAGGAGGGTAGTTCTATAAAACTCACCTATTTGCTTATAATACCTACCTATACTATAATACCTATTGTACTTGCTTATAATACCTAACACTCTTATAAATGAAAATTTGTATGTGTTTGTGTTTTTTACTTCTGGATCATAATTTATATGACGGGATTTGGACTTTTTTTTTATAGTATTCTGAATTAGTGCTTGACTACGTTCCACCTGATGGTAAGTGGTAACGCAGTCGTAGATGGTAAGTCGCACTAATTCAGTAGCCACCTATTCACTCTTGCCTTGAAGACACCCATGTTGAAATCGGACGGAAACACCGACGCCGGCAGGTTGTTCCAATCCTTAGCCGCACGTATAATGAATGACGTAGCGAAACGCTTCGTCCGGACGGGTGGAATGTCCACGACATAAGGATGGAGACCAGCCGTTCGTCGGGTTGTCCGATGGTAGAAAGGAGATGGAGGAATCAAGCCGTGTAGTTCCTGCGCACACTCTCCGAAATGTAACCTATAGAATACACAAAGGCTAGCAACCCTACGTCGGTGATCGAGGCTTTGTAAGTTAGCTTTTACCAGCGTAGGGTCACCAATAAGCCTGAGAGCACGCCTCTCAATTGAGTCTAAGGCTGACAGATGGCACTTCGCAGCACCAGCCCAAATGTGACTACAGTATTCCACATACGACCGGACTTGAGCTTTATATAAAACAAGAAGCTGTCCCGGTGTGAAATACTGTCGGACCTTTGCTAGTATGCCAACTTTCCTCGCTGCGACATTAGCCTTAGACTCAATGAACCGCCCGTAGTTCATATTGGGGCGAATGTCCATGCCCAACAACTGCAGACGGTCAGTGTATTCCAGAGGCACATTCCGGAAAGTAGGGGTCAAGGTAAAAGGACTCCGTTTTGATGTGAACAGGCACGCCTGTGTTTTAGTGGCGTTGAAACTCACAAGATTGGCATCACCCCAAGTGGAGACTGTCCTGAGTGTGAGATTCAACCGCTCTACCATGGCCTCTCTTTCGGACTGAATTTGATCTCTACTGGCCCGAGGATTCGGCAGGTATCTCTCTACAATAGTGCTGTCGTCTGCGTACCCATAGATACCGGGTATAAGCAGATCGTTGATATGCAGCAGGAACAAGGTTGCAAAGAGAAAACAGACCCCTGAGGAACTCCTGAGTTGGTCTTTAAGGGTTGTGATGAACAACCCTCAACCACAACTCTGAGTGATCGGTCGCTCAGGAAGTCTTTAATCCAGCGGATCAGGCCAGGAGATATGCCATAGGCTGCAAGCTTGCTTATAAGGCTATCGTGCCAGACCCTATCAAAGGCCTTTGAGACATCGAGGGAGACGGCAATCGCCTCCCCGCTTCGCTCAAGAGCTTCGCCAAAGATGTGATTGGCATACACTAGAAGGTCCCCAGTTGACCGGTTCCGGCGAAACCCATATTGTGTTTCACTGAGGAGGTCATTTTGTTCTTAGATAAAATTTAGTAGGTACATAGATTATGTCCTTTTTTTTTTAACGTTGGGAAATGCATTTACGCACGACGTGTGGGACTCACCGGCGTAATACAGCCAGTACTACCCACTAAAACCTTCCCCCGTCTTAATGGGGCGTCGCAGGATCGCTTACGCATTCAACTACGACGCCCCGACGGCAGGTCTGCCGAAGCAGACCACCACAACCATGGGGTTGCTCCAAGGTCCACTCTGCTATCAGAGAAGTACCAGGAGCAACCCGCATGGTACACCGCCCCCCGAAGAGGGCCACCTCCCACCGCCCACCGAAGTGGGCAACCTCCCTGTGCGTTTCTTAGCTTCGCGCCCGGCTGGATTGCCGGGCACTACTGAGCCCCCCTGCACCACGACAAGGTGAACGCACGTTGGGGGGGACATAGATTATGTCCTGGTGTAACACATAGGCTACTATTAGAAATCTACTATCGGAGCGAGGATAAGTTCCTAGTGTATAGTGTAAAACTGAAATACCATTCAATAAATTAATTAATCACGAAATCTCAGAATGTGGAAACTTGAGAGTGCTACAAACTTGAGATTTGATTAGTAGATTTCTTACAGGGAGTAACGTTTCCACCGAGAAAAAAATTATGGAAATTCGACCTTAAACTCGACGACGACGATCGAAAAAAATAAAATAAAAAAGGGATTGGATTTTTTTTAAGAAAATCCGTTATTTTTAAACAAAATGATAATGCTAGTGTATGTAGTAATGTACTTATTTGTAAATATTTTGACTAAAATTACATTTTACTTGACCTTAAGATATAGTAGATTCTTTACATAACTATTGAAGAATTAAAAGCCAACAAAACATTAGAACTTCGATTATAAGCTAAGGTTTTCGGATGGACTGCTCTTAAGTCACATTATGCAGTAAAGCTCCCAGTCGGCATAATTTTTACTGACATCTACAATCATCGTCATATTCCAGCCAATTTACACAACACCATAATGAATTATACACCTAATCCTTCTTCATAAATCACACCACCCATTAGTGAAAACCGTATGAATATCTGTTTGGTAGTTTTTGAGTTTATCACGTTCAGACAGATACACACGGCGAGGGGACTTTGTTTATAAAGTAAGTAGTGATACAATCAAATATAAGTCAAAGTGATAATTATATTTTTGTGACATAAAACAAACAAATAATCTTAACATTTATGTTAGCCAAAACAATACTGTTACAACTTACAACATTAACAGACGTACAAGATAATACATTTATATATGTATAGATGTTGCGGGGTGCGCTACTGAGACCTCGTAATATCCCCGACGACTAGAGCAGTAAGTGCGTAGCGTGCGGTCTTACTGCGACGAATTTCAGATTACACAATAAATATTACAAATTAATGTAATAAATAAGTGGAGTATGTAATAAAAATGAGTATGTAGGTTCTAATATATTTCTTCAGGTAGAAAAAAATCAATCAATTAAGGTAATGTTTTAGTGAAAAAATAGCTTATGAATTGGAAAGCAGCGTAAGCTAAGTACTTTTAAGGTCTTTTAAGGTCTTTTTTATACTTAATAAAATTGAATACAGATTTCACATAAATAATTGAAAGAGACAAACGCGTATATTTCGCAAAAAATTAATTATTCTTAAATCAGCCATTCAATGATTCTAAATACAAAAATGAATAATAAATATCACAAGAAGATACAAAATACTAATAAATAAAATTAATAGAAAAGTAGATAAATAAACTAATTAATTTATATGTAAATATTTTAAATATAATCTAAAAAGTTCAGTCCACTGAAAGTATCAAACAACCTAAAGAAAATGTTGAAAAAATCGGTGTAACAAGTGCTTCCCTTCTCTAAGCAAGGGGAAACCATCATCGTCAATCAGAAACTAACATAAATATGCTTTTACCACCCTCCGTGAAGGGGCATGAGGACGCATCAAATTTTTAGACTCTACGGATTTCAATACTCCTCTGAACCGGGATTAGACTATGTACTGAATTATTTAATTATTTCTTATTTTAACTAAAAAAACCATAATATTTATTAGAAAACAACTAAAAAGTAGTGCTAGAATATTTTTTACCTACGTAGGTATATCATTGAATTTAACTGTATTCTTGATGTTATTATAGTTTTTATTTAGGCGATAAATTTCTTTATTTTTTTATGTTAATCTATTTATAATAATCTAAAAAAAGCAAAGATCATATACACCATACAGCTATTTCAAAATTAATTTGTATCTTTTTTGTTTTTTTTTTTAATTACAATATACCTATAATAAGAATTTAATAATAAGAAACAAAGTCGGGTTATAACAATAACACTTATAACTCGAGAACTGCTTGGCCGATTTTTATGATCTTTATTTTATTGGATTTGTCTTCACCCCGAATAACAGAATAACTATTAAAACATCGGGAAAATTCACGAAAATAATAATTGAAAAAAAAACATCTATTCCATACTAAGCGTCAAAAGGTATCCAGGGACGTAGTCTAGGGAGTCTATCTAGGGAGTAAGTCAATCGCTAGTTTTGTATAGAAATGACACGTCAATAGTTTAAAAAAGATAAAATAAATAATACTTATGTTTTACTCATTATATAATTTGGTTCCTATAATGATTTTTAAAGAATATAAAGTTTTAATGTTTAGTATAGATTTCTCAGAGATGAGATATTTTCCCGCAGTAAAAAGTATCCTTTATGTTGACCCTCATAACCAGCTACCATTATACCAAATTTCATCAAAATCTGTCCAGTGGTTTCCTCGTGATGCGGTAACAGACTGACAGACAGACAAAAATTCTAAAAACTATAGATTCGGCCTTTGTATCGATAATAATGATTATTCTATAAGATTTTCCAAAAAATATTTAATGTACAGATTCGACATAATTAGAATTTTATTATATGGAGGTATAGATAGTGTACATTTACCTATATCACAACCATGAATCGAACCTAAATCTAATCTAAATATGTATATATATAATATACAAATGTACGCCCGGGAGAAAGGAAAGAGATTAGAGTTGCATTTGCTAAAATTTTTAGGTCGGTTTGAAAAAAAATATTTATTAGTTCATCTACTTTTTTATGAATTCTATTTGTATTTTGTATGTATGGCCTGAAATGAATTGTTAAGGGGATTCTTAGTTATTTGGATAAAAATAATAATATTTTACCGCTTGATTTCTATAAGGGTGACCAATTTCACTAAAACTTTGGTTCTTTTTATCTAACTCGAAATTCGAACCTAGGACTTTACCTTTGCAATTCATATTCGTTTATGCAACACAAGACCAATGGGGCAGTTAACCCTTCATATACTACAGTATTTACAATAAATGTAATTGCAGTCAGTCTATCTGTCCGTGGATTACGCATCAATTAGCTGATTGCTGTAACCCTTCCGACGAGCTTATGTCGCTTTGTTTGGGTTTTATTTTAATGAATTGTTGTTATGGGTGTGTTATAATTAAAGATTTCATTTACTGTATCCATATCATATATTATACTAGCGATTTACACTCGTTTCGCTCGAGTGTTTCTAGACGCGTTTGTATTTATCTATACTAATATTATAAATGTGTAAGTTTGTGAGTATGGATGTACGGCTGTTTGTTACTCTTTCACTCCAGAACGGCTGAACGGATCTGGATGAAATTTGCACAGAGATAGATTATAGTCTGGAATAACACATAGGCTACTACGTATCTAGGGACGAACCCGAGCTGAGCGGAGCGAGGGTGAGTTGCTAGTATATGAATATGTATTTCAATGTAGTTAACTAGGTATACCTATATTTATGTATTCCAATACAATCTTAGAGGATTCAAAATGAATGAAGAGCATAAAAACCTATTCATCAATCGACACTCATAATAATGACAAGAATGACCGAACTTGTATAAAAAAGTCATTTGTCACTCACTAATGATTTGTCGACATGCTTTTGGTCTTTGGCCTGACGACCTAGCCTTAATTATGTTTAGTTTATTTATGATGGTATTGTTAGAAAAATTGATCATACAGGACATTTTTAAAATACTTAATTACTAAATAAAACGATGTGAATTCAAATCCCGTTTGATGTGAAGTTTAAATTAGAAGTTATCCTTTCGACATTTTGTTACTTTATATTTTATATAAGATACATATTATAGTACATAAATAAATAAATAAAAATAAACTCTTATTACGCACCTATAGAAAGAGTTTACCAAGCTTAGATAAAAATACCGCAGTCCAGGAACTGGAAATAATTATTCTAGATAGATCTAATTTTTTGAAAAATCTTATTGAAATAAACATTATTATCGATATAGATAACAGAGGCCGAATCTATAGTTTTTAGAATTTTTGTCTGTCTGTCTGTCTGTCTATCTGTTACCGCATTACAGAAAAACCACTAGAGGGATTTTGATGAAATTTAGTATGGTGATAGCTTATCCGGGGCAACATATAGGATACTTTTTACCGCGGGAAAATGTCTCATTTCTGAGTAAGACCTAAGAATTTGGTTTTTGGTCATCTGAACGCGGGCGGAGCCGCGGGCAATGCTAGTATATCATATAATTAGTGAAATTCACAATTAACATTATTTAATAACTATTAAATCCATACTAGTACTATGTGAAACTAGTGACTTAACCTGGCTTCGCTCGGGTGCGTCCCTGTGTATGTACGTACATATAGCGTTGCTACAGTTTAATAGATCTTTTTAAGAGCAACAATTCTGTAAAACATTGTTTTCATATATATAATTTTATTGGTTTACGCAGCGCACGCCAATAAAGCTCCCAGTCGGCGTGATTTTTTCTGACATCAACAAAAATCTTCGTCATACGTCAGCCAATTTACACAAAACTTTAATGAATTATACACTTAAACTTTCCTCATGAATCAATTCGTCTATAGGTGAAAACTGTATGAAAATCCGTTCGGAAGTTTATGAGTTCATCGCGTCAGACAGACACGGCGAGGGGACTTTATTTTATAATATATAGTGATTTGCTGTCTGTTGTCACCTTATCACGCTTAGTCCGCTGAAATTTCGACTGTTTGGCAAAAGGTCAGAGCCTAGTTTTAAGGTAAATCCTTATTAAATAGAACTTGAAATAAATTTAAAAAAGTACAAAAATCTGAAGCCAATCTCTCTCGCTAAAGCCAAAAATCACGGGACAATTTCAGCAAAAAGTCTCATTTTTATAAACAAAAACAAGTATTAATGTATAGGCCATAGCCCATAGATACGGCGTGTAAACATTGCGCATTCATCTACGAGGCATTCCCTAATAGCAGTTGACAAACCATTGTTCGTCTTCCGTATTGTTTCTAACAGGCTCATTGTGTCCACGATTATTTTTGATATTTTGATTTTCCATATTTTTTCGAGAGTTATCTGCAGATGGATATTAATGTGAAATCTAAATAATCGATATGTTTTCATTCATACTAATCATTCATGTTTGATGTTTGATTTTTGGTTGTTTAAAAGATAAATATTAAATTTTGTATTTGATTATGAGTCCTATTTGAAAAAAGCCTTATATAAATCTAAATAAACCGCGAACAAAGACTGGTTTCTATAATTTTTGAATTGTAGACCTTATAAACATTTTCGTTTTAGGTGATTGCTAGATGAAGTCAAGTTTTCTAATTGAGTTATTACGACATTTATTTTATCAACAGTCAAAGGAAAATCAGTCATAAGCTATGTTTCAAGATTTTTTTGGAAACCTTTTGCACACCTTAGGAGTTGAAATAAAAAACTTTGTAGAAGTTTTTCTTTGGACTTTTCATAATACCATAAATTTCAAGAATTTAGTGGTAAGGCGTGAAATATAATCTATACCTACATGTAATAAAATTCTGAGGTGAAATACATTAAATATTGTTTGGAAAATCTTATTGAAAGAGTCATTATTAGCGATACAGAGACCGAATCTATAGATTTTAGAATTTTTTCTATCTGTCAGTCTGTCTGGGAACGCATCACGAGAAACCCACTGGACAGAATTTACTGGATAATAGCTGGTCATCCGGGTTAACATATAGGATACTTTTTACTTCTCATTTCTAAAAAATCTATACTAACCGTTAAAACGTACAATATTGCTAGTTTTATATACCTATAGTTTACTATAATAGCTGATCAAGAAATTTCCAATTAGAACAAATAACAAAATTTTAATCATCATTCTAATCATAATATAACTAACATATCATCCCTCGTCCATCGCGGTACGCCTCATCTACCTAATTAGCAGCTGTTGCGTATAATGGCGCGTGCGCACGCGACGGCCATATGCAGTGGTCACATTGTACTAACATTGGTATGACATTTTATGATATAAAACAATATTTAGTATATTTTTATGATTTAAAACAGGATATTTACCATTTTGCACTTACTTTTATGAGTTGTCGATATTTTGGCACTTTTATAAGAGCTATGGTCACGGGTCATACAGCATATCCTGGTAAATATCCGGGTTTACATCATAAGAATATTGTCAGACACCATGAAAGCTTTAAGACTTAAAAGGCGTAAATATGCTTTTTGATAAAAAGTTACACCGATTTCAAAACCATTTAAAATGAAATTAAATGAAAATTTTGTTCGATTAGACTTATAATATACCTAATCATTTTTGAATCAAAAATTAATTTAAAGATGGTGTAGTCAGTCCGTGAAGTAGTTACCACCGGCTCAGAAGACAGTTCTGCTGGGACAAACCTATAACTTAGCAGTTGTAAAAGTAGTTGTACCTCCTTTAGGATAAAGAATTTTTTGAAAATATGATCTATTCATTAAAAAAATTGGCTTGCTGAAGTGGAAGTGGGCCGGTCATGTCTCCAGACGTACTAACGGTCGATGAAGCCGCAACGTGCTAGAGTGGAGACCGCGTTTAGGCCAGCGTAGTGTAGAATGATCTGCAGCAGGATGGACTGATGACCTAAGAAACCTATTACCTATTTATATATAATATACATTATATATTAAAAAAATATGTTACCCTTAATTGCATATGACACATTATACATTTAAAAAACTTTTTTCAATATCTGGTTATTTCTCTTTGTTTTGTTAAATTTTAATAGATCCTAAAAAAATCCTTTTCAATATACATGCCATGAGTTTCTTCCCCTTTTAGCCTTTATTTACTTAATTCAAATCTCTTGCATTTACTCGTCATTTAGTTCTAAACATTCAAGTCAACACATTTAAGAAAAAGCTACAAATGTGATTGAAAAAACACCATTTTCCCTAAAAGTCAGCAAGTAATAAAGGAAAGTGGCACATCAATTCCGGGTCAGCGAGACTAATACCGCCGAGTGGCGTCGCTTGGATGCACACCCCATATCGCAAATCGAAACGGTGTGAGAGGGTGAGTTTTGGGGAAAACTATTATATTTTTTATAACAATCTTTAGACAGTTAATTGTTACTTTTGTTTTTTAAGGGTAATTTGCATGAAATCTTCAATTAATTCCAATTTTCTTTTTAATGGCTTCAAAGCATGCCAGTTGAGCACAGATTACTTCGCCAATGTCACGTAAAATGGAGAAGATGCAGTCCCTATTTGCCTATGTGTACTCCAGGTCTATCTGTATACTTCCAAGTCCATCAAGTTGTTTAAGCGTTAAGGAATATCAAACATATACACATACATACAAACTTACGCATTCATAATAGACCGTCCGTCCAGCGACAGATCTTAAATGTCCTTTGTATTTAATTTAATCATCATACTGGCAGCTTATTTTCGGATAGAAAACACAGTTAATTTGTTTAAAAAAATTACCCGTAGAAATTTATATAAAGATAAAGGCATGAAGACATTACAATATATAAAAAAATGCTACCTTTCCAGCGTAAAAGGAACATGAACAAACTAACAAATTAATAAACATATTTTAATTTATTTTATATTATTTATTTATTTATTATTACATATTTATATTAATTTTAAAAACAATTTAAAAATTTAAAAGTGTGTGTATGCATTTCACTCACGGTAGAAGTGAAACTTCTTTGGCAATTATCGCAATTATATTAAAAAAAAACAATAATTAAATAAGGCATGTTAGGCATGTTACAATCATATATTTATAGTATATCATATACGGATAGAATATAATATTATACATTTGTCAGACAATAACAACAGTTACCATGGCAACATGGCAATGCATTCTATCTCATTATCTGGCCGGCTTAATCTTATATATTTATGTGTATGTCTCTTTTTAGTGTCGCATTTCCGTTTCATCGAGTTTCAAATCACAACGATTCTAAAGAAGTTTCACTTCACAAAATGCTACCTTTACTGCGTGAAAGGAGCATAAACAAACTAACACATTAATAAACATATTTTCGCAGGTATAATATGTAAGCATAGACTAAAAATCGACTTATCAAAGTTCATCCTAAGGACGATAACATCCTAAGTTTACTTTAAACTTCATTAAAGATATTGCCTTTTAAAGTGGGCAATAGATAATGTATTCGGCGTTAAGTATCAAACACTTCAGTGCCAATAATATTCAAATGTGTTTCATATCCGCTTGCTCTACTCTGCTTCAGTAAACAATCGAGTGAAGTTAGGTCTTTCATTGTGATATTACTTTTAAAACATCTACGGTTATTAGTGACTAAGTACGTTATAGTTTCTTTTTGAGCGGAACCCTAACTCTTTTTTCAAACTTAAGGTAGTAAGTTATTCCTTATAACGTCAGCTACCTGCCAGTGTAAGTCCCGTCAAAATCGGTCCAGCCGTCTCGTAGATTGGCCGGAACAAACAGAGAGACAGACATAAGTTCTAAAAATCGTGTTTTTTTTTAAGTAGGTACCGTATATAATTTCATGTGCATTTAGTAAAAAGCTTTTATTTGTACATTACAAACAGACAATTCAATTTTATTTACCTGTATAGATTTTGATTTGAGTTATCCCAAAAAAGTTGAGTACCATCCGGATTGATTCGGTTGTTGTGTGTTTTACACGATATCCACGAGCATTGTGTGTTCAATTTTTTTTTTTAATTAATATTTTCAATAATTCCAAAAAAGAAAACCATATTTGAAGCTCGGGATAGTCTTTGCGTATCAGAAGTAATGGCCAAAGAGTGTAAAAGCAAGATTTTTCTCAATTAATTTTCATGATTTCTTCGAAAATACCTTAGCAGTAACCATAGTTTTTCTGAATGGTGGTGGTCCGTGGTAGCCCGCTCGTTTGGAAAAACTCGCACTTCTCATATTTCAATGTGGGAATCATTTCCAACATGATTACCAAAGTTCATCCTACGGTACGCTTACGGTAAAGGAAAACATCGTGAGGAAACCTGCATGTCTGAGAAAACCTAGCAAGTTTTCGAAAGATATGTGAAGTCCGCCCCGCACTTGGCCAGCGTGGTGGACTATGGCCTGATCTCCCTCGTATTAAACGGAGGCCCGTGCCCCAGCAGTGAGACGTTAAAAAGGTCTGAATGAACACATACGTACATAGAGATAATAACTTGTATTATTATATCTATGCATACGTAGCTTTCCGCTTGCAAATAGACCATGCTCAGTTCATTATTATTTGAGACGAAGAGAGGTCAAGAAAGAACATAGAAAGTGGGTATATCTTAGTCTTTCAATTTCAATCAATTTCTTCTTTTAATGTATACATGTATGTATGTATACCTATAGTATATATACCAAACTATATAGAAATCTATACTAATATTATAAAGAGGTAAAGTTTGTGAGTGAGTAATCTCTGGATCTGTTAAACCGATTTGGATGAATTTCGTAAGAAGATAGTTTGAGACCCTGGGAAGAATATAGGATACTTTTTATCCTGGAAATCATCCTTTAAGGGGGTGAAAATGGGGATGAAAGTTTGTATGGGGAATCAACCTAGGGAGTAGGGACGAATCCGAGCGAAGCGAAGGTGAATCGCTAGTGTATATATAAAAGTGTTACCCGTAACAAACTAGACTAACAAATTTGAAGCGATAGTTAACAAGTTGTTAGTATCACTGGGTATATTCAATCCTTCAGTAAAGTCTTATCTGTTAGGTAATAAATGATTATATATTATGATTATGATTATTCTAATAGCACTAAAATCTTCACAATGCTATTTAAAGTTTTGCGTTACAAAAACATACTAACACTCATACGTCATATCAAAGGAACCGACGGCGCCATATTTTTTTAGAGTTCCTTCGTAAGAGATAAGAAGCCGCACTTAGATCTTGAGTGCTCTACAAATAGCACAATATTTTTAGCTTCCGATCATCGAGAGGGGTTTGGTCGGACGATGGCTTGTATGATTTTAATATGTGGTATTAAATGTATTTTTTGTTTACAACTTTAAATTTATATATTTTTAATTCATAAGGAATTATAATTATTAATTACTTGTACATCTATCTTCTTATAAATAAAAATAAATGTTAGTAAGCGCATAACTCAAGAATGGCTGGACCAATTCGGTTAATTTTTTTTTCGTATGTTCCTTAAGGTCCACAGAAGGTTTTAATAAAGAGAAAAAATGAAAAATTAACAACAAAAAATAAATTATATGGCTGGCTAATAACTATGTAGGTATATCTATTTAAAACGTACCTAGCGACGAACCCGAGCGAAGCGAGGGTGACCCGCTAGTATAACAGGTATATATTGTAAGAGAAGTAAATAATATGGAAAATATGATGTTTTTATGCACGACTCATTGTGTGTTTTGATTGAAGCAAGTGTATAAAACACTTGTGTCGGATCAATATGAATCTTATAATATTCAATTAGCGATTGGATTAAATTTTGTATTTAGACAAGATTTTGTTTTCTAAGCCTTTTCTGAAAAAAAAACCAAAATTTTGTATCTTTTCCCAAAAACGCCGAGCGAAACCCGGTCGACCGGGTATTTAGATGTTATTTTTTTCCACCACATGCTCAAGCGCCCATCTCTTTCGTTGAGTTAACGTAACAATAGAATTTATTTTGTATTTTTATTATTCTATTATTATTAAATAATAATAATAGCGAAAAAAATATTAAACAAATGACTATCCATATGATAAACAATACATATCTAGATAGAAAAATCCTAATATTTATTTAGCACGATATTTTATGACTCGAACTTAGGACCTCATAAGCACGAGTCGTAGATACACTGCAATAACGATTTAATAAGAACTGAACACATCGACACAGTACCTACTCAGAGCCATTCAAATACCACACGATGTTACGTACTTTGATTATTCTCACATTACAATCGATCTCCATTACTTTTAAAATTGTTTACCAAATTATAAAAGCGCGAGTGTGTTATATCGTAAATACGTTAGCAATTACCAATTTTTAGAGATTGTTTTCATTTAACAAGTGTTTTAAAATATTTTAATGCTAATGCAAATCAATGAGAACGGATTTACGATAAGTACGTCACTCGTCACCTTCCATTACATTTAAATTATAAAAGTTAGTTGTAAAAAATGTAAAGGTCGACGGACATTAGTGAGTTTTGCGTTAGAAAATATCTCTTAATTTTTTCCAAACTTGCCAAAAGAAGTACAACTTCAAAAATGTATGCTTATTATACATAGTTTTTTTTATGAATCTAGGTATTTTTGTTCTGTTACGCCAAAGAAGTATGGCTTCTTACGTGCGTACATACATAAGTACACACACACATTTTTTTATCAAGACTAACAATGACTCAATTTATTAATATTACAGATATATTTACTATTAACATTATTATTAAAATTATTTTTTATTTATCTGTCTCTATTATACTCAATTATGATTGATGTCGGTTCGTATGTCGCATATTGTAAGGTATTTTTTAAATCATTTAATTTTTTTAAAGGTGGTGTTGTATGAATTTCAAAGAAAATTATGATTCAAAGGATGTAAATAGCAATTCATAAAATACAATATGCCTATTTAAGACATTTTTCTTGGTATGAATAAAATTTTTAGACCTAACTTAAAATAACCAATTGGTTATAGTTTTTAAACGTTAAAGGAATGTTTGACATTTTAAATAAAGGTAGTTTTTCGAAATTTTTCGCGGATTTATATTGATTTTTGGTTCCCGACGTTTCGAATGCTCTGCAGCAATCATGGTCTCGGGAAGGACAGAGGGGAGTCTACAAAATCTAAATTCGAAAGTTTTATTTAAAGCGTTAAAAGGATTTAAGTTGACATAAACGAAATTGTTTTAAACATTAATAGAGATGATAATAACGGAACGTTCGATAGGTTGCTATCAGTCTAACATTGCATACAAATTGAAATTTATAATTAAACTCATTTAATATGATCGAGATAAATAGACGGTTTTGAACTAATTTCTAAGTAATTGCAGTGTAGACGGAAATTAACGAAATTCGAAAGGATTTTAATGATATAAACAAAATAAAATTCTCGTTAAATGTTAATTAAAAAAACATATAGGTATACATTTTCAAACAAACTTCAAACTTTTATTAAAATCCTCACTTCGCTTCTATGACATAATAGAAAATATTTCTGAAGTCACTCCCACCCAAGTCCACCAATGAAACTCCCATAAAAACAGCTTAGATTTTTCGGAGATTATAATAAATAATAAAAATAAGCGATATTTAGTATTTTTTATCTATTTATTTATTTATTGGTAATCTTACAGCGTTACAAAACTAATGAAATACAGTTTGAGCACAAAGTTATTAACAAATATGGCCAAAATTAGATTACTCTATTATGATATCTTGTGTAATGGACAATAGAGTACTCATATATTGAAAAAAGTAAATAATAAAAATGAAAATAAAAATAAAATAAATAAAATCTATGTGGCCTTAGTGCTAATTAGTACGTCTGACCACATCATATTCCTTTGTTAGATCTATCGTACTTTATACCTCACATTTATACAATTTTATATATATGTATGTATAAAAACATCTCTTTTATATTGAAAAGATCAAATGTTAACAACGGATGTAGCAAAATTACCCTAATAGATACAAGTATTATTCTTATTTACTAAGTCACTTCATCATATTTAAGTAATGTGTTGTATAATATATTAATAAAATAGTTTTCTCGGTTGGCTCTATTTTGCATAAGCGGACAAATATGGATATTTAGTTGCGCGTGCGCAGGATTTCAACCAATCACAGCTTTTCCAATTCAAAGGGCGGGGTTTGAACCTTCTCAATTCTCACCGACCAAAGCCTTGAGATCTTTCGATAAACCTTTTTATGGGAACAATGGCATGTCATAATATTTTCAAGTTTTATTTCACCGTGTATTATTTAGTGTTTAAAACTATAGCGTTACGTGCCTATTTCCTGAGGCAGAGTGATTCGTTAGATTTTAATCGGTCTGACCGGTTCTTACTCTATAATTTACTGAAATTTACTTTTATGATTTTAGAATTGGCTTATAATAATATATTTGATGTATTTAATTTGAATGTAGGAAGCTACTTTGTGTTTGAGTAGAGCTTTTAGTTTTTTTTTACATGATTACGAATGAAGTAATGCTTCATAATGCAAAAAGTACTGGACAGATTTTGATAAAATTTAGTAAATTTGATACTCTTATTGTATACATATTTTCTATATATTTATATTTCCCGCTACTGCATGGATAACATAATAAAATTTTTATGTTAGTAATATGTTAATTATAATAATTAAGTCTTGGGGTTTGAAAGATAGCCTTGTTGACATTTTAATAAAGGTTGTCTGAATATCTTTTAGTAAAATATACAACATATAAAATTTACAATTTAAATATCTACACCTAAAAATTAAGTGTAGTTCAGAAATTTCCTCGTCATTCATTTTTTATACCTCAATGTTACTGTAACATAGAACTTTTGCAAAGGAAACAGTACCTTATTCTAAGGACCCACAAGCTCCAAATTGCAATATTTCGATTTTAAAAACTACCCTCTAGCAAAGGCGGCGGTCACATCAAACATAACTTCTTTAGGGGTGAAGTTTTTACTTCAGCCACTTAAGAGATGTTCTAAAATTAGTGCCATTTCCTACCAAAATCACTATTATTAAGTAAAGTGGTAGCTAATATGACCTGAAAGTACTTTAGGGTGAGGAAATATATTATAAACTAGCGAATCACCCTCGCTCCGCTCGGGTTCGTCCCTACGTTATGTTTTAACGTTTAGTATAGATTTCTCAGAGATGAGATATTTTCCCGCAGTAAAAACTATCCTATATGTTGACCCGGATAACCAGCTATCATCATACCAAATTTCATCAAAATCTGTCAGTGGTTTTTTCGTAATGCGGTCACAGACAGACAGACAAAAATTCTAAAAACTATAGATTCGGCCTCTGTGTCAATAATAATGTCTATTTCAATAAGATTTTCCAAAAAATATTCAATGTACAGATTCGGCTTAGTTACAATTGTATAACGTATAATATGTACTTATGTATAGATTGATATTAGAATAGATTCCAATTTTTATTTGGCAGTTTTTTCGCCAGTTTCAGTTTGATACATTCATTCCGAAATACTAATTTTATGAAAATTACGTGTAGTTTTTTGATATCAATATTGATTCAAGAATTAAATCCTTAAGAGAATAATAGAAATTATAACGTAACTAGCGACTCGCCCTCGCTTCGCTTGTGTTTGTCCATAGACAAAAACAAATATATCCCACGGGAACAGTATTTTTCCGGAATAAATTCCGCGGTAACCTATGTACTACTGCACACTATAACCTATCTCTGTGCCAAACTTCATCCAGAACCGTTCAGCCGTTTTGGCGTGAAAGAGTAACAAACATCCATACATTCTCACAAACTTTCATATTTATAATATTTGTAAGGATTAACGATAAACCCTTTTTTATAGTTGTGAAATTTATTTACAAATATGACCTGTACTAAAGATACTTGTGTAGAGACACAGGCTGGAAAAGCCAGTACCCACTAAAAACCAACGGAACCTACCCTGGTCTAGTAATAGACTCTGGCTTAACTCTTCAGGTCTTAATTATATCTATGCAAAACACCACGTCGATCCGAGAAGTAAAATGTCATGGTCGTGACGATTATAATAAATAATTTACAAGATAATCGTAAAATTTTTATACAGTAGGTAGGTAATATTATAGATTATATAAAAAAACCTTTTTTTGCACGGTTCCTTAATATATATTGAATATGGAGACCTCTGATATATTCATGTGCGACTCATTTCCAACACGATTATCACTTGTCTTACGCGGAAAGAAAACATAGTGAAGAAACCTGCATGTCTGAGAGAACCTAGCAAGTTTTCGAAAGACATGTGCAGTCCGCCAACACGCACCTGACCAGCGTGGTGGACTATGGTTTGATCCCCCTCGTATTGAAGAGAGGGCCTTGCCCAGCTGTGTGACCTTAAAACTTAAAAAGGACTAACTACTAAAGGACTAAACACATTCTTATGGCAGCAAAATCCCATAACTCTTGCCCAACGGAAAGGTGAAGGCTGTCAAATCGGGCTTATCTTCGTGTTATAACAATACCATTATTACAGTTTTCTTATTTGAGCACAGTGTCAGTCCAATGTATGCCATAAACACTAAATGCTGATAAGACTTCTCATGTTCTTGACCAAATTTATCGGATTTAGTGTATTTCTCATTTACAAATCACAAAAAATATAGCACTAAATCAATGTAATATTTTTATATAACGTAAAGTCAAATAAAGACATTAGTATACTAAAATATGTAGATAAAATTTTCAAACTTTTCTAAATCATTATTATCATCTGTCAAATCTGACGTTTTGAACCCGCCATTGTCTTGTGCCGACCAATGGCGGTTTGGTTTTTGAAATTCGAATGTTTTCTTTTTTTATACGCTATTGTCTTAAAACGATTAGTGATTCGGCCTTTTTTATTCTGTTATATTTATAATAAGCGTGTATACATTTTTATTTATCTTCCTTAGTTGAAAATATTTTTTTTATTAATACTTGGTATAAAGATAAATTTTACTTTACATTACCTACATAGTTTCTTTTTTAATAATAGTCTCCCTCTTCTCTTTGTAAAGAAATGATGAAATATAATTTAAAAAAAAATAATTAGTATAAAACATATAATTTAATATAAAAAGCTGTTCATTTTTAGTTTAAATGATTTTTAAATAATTCTACATAATAAATATTTAATATACACAAAAACAAAACGTGAGTCTGCACGTAAGAAGTTATACTTCTTTGGAGCAACAGAACAAAAATAGCTAAAGGTTTATTCCCGTAGGTCACAACTCTCTGTTTGTAAAAGGAATGCAGCTAAATTCATCATGTCACTTTCACCTAACTTCATCATGTCGCTTTCTGGCAGTCGGTGAGCGCGCGCATCCTAAAAATTTTACTCTCATATTTTTTTCCAAACGTGCCAAAAGACGTATAACTTCAAAAACTGAGAAAGAATGAAATAATTATATTCTATTTGTTTTAGAATTATGTAAATTAAAATATATAAAATGTTCACAAACTTATTATGATGAAAATGCTAAATAATAATGAACTTGTATTATAATGATGTTCGTGTGAACTATGTGGCATATTCCATCACTAGCAAGTTGTATGAAGTTGTCTCTACTTCAGAATTTTAAAATGGAACTTAATATCTTAAATTATTGAAAATTCGAGGTCTCTTAAAATAATTAATACTATTGGATACATCATATAATAATTATCAAAATATTCTATAGAAATAAATAAAATTAAAGTGTCTGCTTGTAATGTCAAAATAACAGATTTTTACTAAATGCATATGAAATTATATACGGTACTTATAAGAAAAACACAGCTTTTAAAAGTTTCATCTGTCTGTCTCTTCTGGCTAATCTCCGAAATGCCTGGACTAATTTTGACGGGACTTTCACTGGCACCTAGCTAATGTTATAAGGAGTAACATTGGCTATTTTTATTTAAAAAAAGATAGGATTTCGCTCAAAAAAATTAAAACGTACCTAGGGACGCACCCGAGTGAAGCAAATGTAAGTCGCTAGTTATTACTATTAGAAAATATTTCTCAGTACAGTAAAGATAGATTCAGCGTTGCTGGGCGCAGCTGTTACTGATATAAAACACAAATTGCTTCGAATTAGATGCTAATTAGACCCATAAATTAAAATCTAAATCGAAACCACAGTTTTATAAAATAATATTATTAAAAGTATAATTTCAAATGTAATATTTAATCTATATAAAAATGAGAGCCGTTTGACTGATTGAGCTAATTTTGTTTTTAAAATGTACGCGATAGTTTGAATTAAGTTTTATAGAAAAAAAGCTTTGGAAAACTCGACCGGAAAATTGTGAGAAACTAAGTGTTCTTTTTCCTATAGAATGTTGACTTCATCATCATTCATTCAAACTATGAACCTCATAGATTACTTTATTGAAGTTGGGACGAGACGTTATCTGTCCGCTAGTTCTAAATTATGATTTGAAATAATAATAGAGTATACTTCATGTACAGCTCACGACACGGTACCGTGACGGATTGTGATATGTTCGTAACGTGGGAGGCGTGGGAACGACACCGTGACGGATTCGACACGTGACAATTAGTGGCTATTTTAAGTTGTGAAAATTATACGAAGGGTGTTTTATTTATATAAGTGTAAATTAAAATAAAGTTACATTTTTTAAAATTAAAATTGTTTGTTTCTTTGCTTGTTTAGCATCGTCGCTACTATTTTATTATAGAAAATGTAAAAATATTAATTTGTTATCAAAAATAAAACAAAAATTAAATGTTTATTTTTTTCCCTTATTTTGCTCGTACTAGCATTTTCCCTTAATTGTAGTGTTGTACTTCTCCCTAGTAACTTGTGATTTCAGTTATATTTGTTACTAGCGGCTCACCTTTGCTTCACTCGTGTTCGCCTCTAGAAAAACAAAATCAAAACTATCCCATTAATCCCAAAAACCTTACATTTCCGGGATAAAAAGTAGCCTTTGTGTTATTCTGTTGTATGAGCTATATTATTGTACAGTTTCATTAAAATCGATTCAGTAGTTTTTGCGAGAAAGAGTAACAAACATCCATACATCTATACATCCAGACATCCATACATCCTCACAACCTTTCGCATTTATAATATTAGTAGAATGATCCTTACAACTTACTAACCGCCTGTGACTGTGTTTGCTTGCATTTCCATGCCATTTCATGTTTAGTACCTTTTTTTTAACTTTGGGAAATGCATTTACGCACGAAGTGTGGGACTCACCGGCAAAGCCAGTACTACCCACTAAAACCCAACAAAACCTTCCCCCGTCTTAATGGTGCGTCGCAGGATCGCTTACGCATTCAACTACGATGCCCTGACGGCAGGTCTGCCGAAGCAGACCACAACAGCCATGGGGTTGCTCCAAGGTCCACTCTGCTATCAGAGAAGTAACAGGGGCAACCCCCATGGTACACCGCCCCCCGAAGAGGGCCACCTACCACCGCTCACCTCCCTGTGCGTTTCTTGGCTTCGCGCCCGGCTTCATGTTTAGTACCTGGGCGAACTTCTCTCGCTTCCGCTCTATGTAGACGCTCGTTCATTAGGTTATCATCCATTGGCGACAATGCAAGTATCACGAGCATTTACGTGATGGCGCTATATGACGTTGCCAGCACGAAAGCAGATAGGAAAAGGCTCTAAAAATAATTTGTCATAAAAAATGTTCCTTATTTTGTTAAAAAATGCGTTTTTTTTCAGAAAAGACTATTATAATTTAGATTCTAGATGAACTTAAAAAGCAAAGCCTTAAATACAAAATTTGATCCAAATCGTTAGAGCCGTTTCATAGCATCTACAGGTGCAACTAATTCTATTTATTTATTAAATGAACCCTTTTATTACTTCTGAAATATTCCACCTAATATAAAGAAAACTTTAAAACAAGATACAAATTTTTTTTATATTAAAAATCTATGTTTGCTTGGATAGTAAAAAAAGGTAAATAAATTATGAATAAAATTTATAAAAACAGTTTTAAAAATTTCATTTGTTTTTCTGAAAATTGGTTTAGGTACTGCTTTTGTTTCTACGTAATTAGCCTACAAGTACAGACTTATTTTGCTTTGCCGTAAGAAAGACCTTTGAAACCGGTTAAAAATAAATTAATCTAAAGTGATTAGTGTCATGGGAAGTGGTACAAGTCAAAACAAACTAGTGAGGTTGAGTTAAGTGCGGTAAATATTCATTTAGCGTGTACTTTTAACGCATTTTAGTTGTTTTGAAGTAGCACTACCGGTCATTGTGTGAGGCCACACCGTGACCATCTACAAAACAACCCGAACTTTGACAAGATGCCATTCTACAATCATTGAAAAAAAATATGTATTGAAATGATGATTATTATAAAAATTTGTTCGTCCAGAGGTCGAAATTCGTCCATAGTTACTATTGAAAGTTTAAGGAAAACGTATATGAATAGAATTTACATATTATCTATATGAAGAACTGAAATAAAAAAAACTGTTAATATTATTGATAACACTAAAGCTCGTTAAAAACATGGACAAACAGAGGAGAAAAAGGGACAGTATAATAAGAATTTATTATCGCACTTATACAGAAACTAGCAGTAATCGCGGCTTCTTTTTTCCAAATTTTATCCAAATCGGTCTAGCCCTTTAGAAGGAGTAAGGTGACAAACATACGTACAGAAAAATTATATATATTAAGATACATCTAACAAAAATATTTCTTATCAAATACAAAAATATCTATAACACAATCTTATTAGAATGCGAAAAGTCTGAATTAAGTTAGATACAAATCTCTCGATTACGGTTTAATTAATAACAATTAAAGTAATAAATAATTTTTCAATACTCATGTACCTACCACGAATTAACCTTAAGAGAGATTAGAATAATTTCATTTTAAAAAAGTGTAACTTAAATACGATTTTACCCACTGCATTACATGAAACTCGTCAGAAAGAATCAAATAAGGCCAAGTATGATAGCCATTGTGTCACTGTCCATTTTTTGGCTCCATCATTCGATCAACTTGATGGTATCAAATGGTTTTAATGTCATTTGTATTTCATATTTATACAGGTCTTTAACGTCCCGAAACTCTCAATTGATATAAGACCTACGAGATAGAGACGATCTACGAAATAAACATAGGTAAATTCTACATTTATTCTAGTTTATTCGGTCATTCTATATAAAAGATTTTTAAATAGACTTAAAACAATTAAAAAGGTTTTGGTAAAGTAAGAGCACGATACTAGTGTTTTAAAATAATTATACTACCTTCAGTATGACTAAGGATAAAAACTACGTATAGATTATCCATACTAATATTATAAATGTGAAAGTGTGTTTGTTTTTGTTTGTTTGTTTGTTTGTTTGTTTGTTTGTTTGTTTGTTTGTTTGTTTGTTTGTTTGTTTGTTTGTTTGTTTGTTTGTTTGTTTGTTTGCTTGTTTGTCCTTCTTTCACGTCGAAACGGAGTGACGGATTGGGGTGATTTTTTGTGTGGGGAGCCTATGTCACTCTCCAGCCTTCCAACTGGAGGGCTGGAGAGTGACATAGGCTACTTTTTACCGCGGGAGATTACCTAATTCCCACGGAGAAACACTTTATAATACAATCATAAAAAAATATTTTTAATCAGAATTACTTGAAACTTGGTATTAATGTTTTTCAATAAAATTAAATAAATACGTGTTTTAGCATTTTTCGAAATTCATCCCATAAGGGGGTAAAATAGAGGATGGAATTTTGTATGAAACTACCTTTTAAGAGTTTTTTATTGTAGTTTAAGTGCGAGCGAAGCCGCGGGTTCCGCTAGTACAAATATATTTATGACCTACATGAAACAAACAAAAAGGAATAAGACGATATATCATTGCCTTATAAATTAATCACTCAAAAGAAAAAAAAAACAATCTTTTTATTCAATATCCAACCACAACCCCTATAATTCTTATTCACCCTTAAACATAATTTTTCTAATGCACTGCATTTATCGATGCAACGTTCACCTACCAAAAGCTGCAAACATAACTAAAATTATTCATAGCAATTGAGTCTATATTATTAGCACAATAATAGTTATTTTCGTGTGTATAAATATTTAAATGTCAAGGTTGTTATGTAAAACATCTTGTAATTTTCCGGCCAATGCCGAGTATGAAACATTCATGAGCTTATTTTAAGCCTGCTTTGGTAGTTATTGAAAGGTTTTATGCGAGATGGAGATATTTTCATTTTGTATTACTTACATATTTAATTAAAATAATTTTAATAAGAACGATGTGATCGCCTCCAAGCTATTTTTATTTTGAAAATTCATTGATTTTTCAAAAAAAAATGAAACAAAACTTTAATGCCTTTAAGTTTTTTCCTTTAGTTCTTGTCAGGACTGAGGTTTAGTATTTTGGCAATGGTAGTACTCATGAGTTATGACGTTTAGTTACAAATTGTAATAATTTAATACAGATTTTTTTAATTTGAACATGCAAATAAGCATATAGAGATCACGAAGATAATGGTCCTAATGGTAAAATTCCAATAAGACTGGCTTCAAGTATCTTACTGGCTGTTACTGGATATAATCTCATTGGCTGTTACTGGGTAAAAAAAAGGAATTATCATTATGATTCTCTTTAGGTAAAGCAGGACCATAGCATTGGGCCAAAAAATATTAATAAACGTCAATAGATGGCGTATTATGTCTGATGTAAAAAATATTTTTAAATAAAACTTATATAAAAAAGATAAATAAATATTAAATATAGATTAAAAAAAATACCCGAAGTAAAAAAATCCTAAATGTCATGTTTTAGAGGTCAAACTTATTGCATAAAGACATTATTTCGTTGGTGATATTACCCACAATGCTATATGAGCGTATCGTGGGCGACTCACAATAAGAGTCAGTAAGTCAGTGACAGATTGCAGTAATCCTGTTTCGGTTGCGTTTGCACATATCATTATCACCGATTACAACCCCGAATTACATTTTGCCTAAAAGATTAACTTTGTGGCGTTAAGATTTGATTTTATGGTAGATATTGGAAATAGCAACCTACAGATTTTGGCGGATAAAATTTTGTTTTCTTCTAATGTATGGTAATGATAATAGATATGTATAAACAAGACATTTCTTAAATTCTTATGTGAATTTATATTTAAAATATTATATATATGTGATGATATAATATCTTAATATGAATACAATAAGAATTAAACGATTGACTTTAAAATGTTATCAACAAACTTATTAATTCTAATAATAAAATATAACAAATATTTTCATAGTAAAAAGTTGCTGTAAACTAAAAGGAAAATTTCAAATAAATATCGTTAAAACCGCAAAACATCAATCTTTATCACCGGAAGTGGGAGCGGAACGATTTATCAAAAAACCGCCTAAAAGCCGCCATTACCAACATGGCGGAAGTTCTCGCCAAATAATGCAATATGGCGCGTGCGGATTTTTTACGGATCGCGAATAAAATATATTATAGTGACACTATAAATAATTTCTCTTGTAAGTAGGGTTGTTAATTTTTATTAACGTTACGTAGACATTGTGTGTTTCGTTTTTTTTATATTTTTCAAGTGACATATCGTAAATAATATGGCGACGATTTTTTCGAGATTTATCTTATGAATAAGAATTACATTAGGTATAATACTAATATATTTTTTATTTCACCTTAAAAAATAAGAATATATTATAATTTATAATCATTCTTCTATACTCATTGGTTCCATCTATACTTAATGGCCAATATGTATGAAGACGAGGGATGATTAATTAATATCTTGCGCGTTATATTATTACTTGAAGGACTTGAAATAAATTAAAATATTCTGCTTAAAATGTATTTTTTGTTAATTTATAAATGGGTCATAATTTCGCAAGGACTATTTCGATAAAGTTTCGATATATTTTAACAGAAAGGCATAATTAGAAAAAAAAAACAAATATATCCTAAAACTTTGGAAATCGTAAGACCGCACATTAATCTAATCAACACAAAACATTCTAATGACTGTCAAAAGTCGACGCCACGCCGACGCGTGTTGGCCGCGTGCCGCCAAATGGATACTATTGTTTTCTTTGCCATCATTTTAGGAAATAACCCTAAAAAATTACAACAAAGCATTTCATACTCCAATTATAAGAGATAGAGTTTATTTTTCTGTATTATCATTTAAAAGTTATTACTTGAACCAAAGTTTGTGCAGAGCTTGATATAGTTGTAACATTTTGAAGCTTAGCTATTATACATAGGGTTGAAATTGCCTTGTTGATGTTTATCAAAAACTTTAACTTTTAAAATTGTTATGCATTAGCTCCTATTCGTTCTGCCTTTAAATCGTTCAATATAGAATAAATTTTCAGCTTTATTGCTCACAAAATAGTATCGTTATTTCTAATTCGTACATTTCTTTATATTTCGATAATAAAAGTGACATATTGGTCGCCTTTGTATAATTATGCTTATTGTCAACGAACGCATTCGGAAGTCGGAATTGCATCCTATAATTGGGGCAATTTGTCTTTTGTTTAGTATAATCGAGATTACGTCATCGACTTACGTTCTTTTAAAAGTAATGCAGCGATATAGGAAATCTTTAATGAAATTCATTTCTTCTCAGGACTGAGACTTATTTTAATCTGACGAGCTAGATTTATGACCTATAGGTAATAGTATAAATTGTAATAATTTAAGGCTCTTTTTTATTTGAATTTAAAAACCTAATACCGGATTCTATCATTTAGCCAAAGTACTTAATGCTATATAAATATTAATAAAAACAGTGAAAACTCCTTTGTCTGTTAGCAATAAAAAAATAATTAAAAATGCATATTAATAACGTAAGACGCATAACGTTTAAAACATCATTTCTTCTGAATAAATGAAATCTGTTAAGCTTTAAGTACGTTATGTTTTAACGTGTACGACTCTACGACCTTTACCTCCCAAAGGAAATGTTGAAGATAAATTAGATTAGGGTTTAGATAAAAAAAAATAATGAAAAAATAATAAACCGTTCTAGCCAGCTGCGAAATATAAATTCTGAGACACGTGCCGAGTATGGCGCCGTTGGGAAAAGAAACATAATATTTAGCTTTTAGGCAAATAAAATAAAGTTGAGTCAAAAGATGTTTATCGTAAAGGTACGCTTACTAATGGAGATTCATCAGCTACGTTCGTAATTTGTACACAAAGTGGAGACGGGACATTTATTTTGGATAAACTGTTTGTTATCTATATATAAAAAAGAAATGAGAATAGTGTTATTTATTTAGATCTATATATAAAAAATACATTCTAGTGTCACTAAATATTTTAGTTAAATAGATCATGTACAATTGTTATTTATATTATACTAGCGACTAACCTCGCATCGCGCGGGTGCGTCCTTAGATACGTTAACGTAGAAATGTACGTAAGTACTTTAAAAAAACAAAATCATCCCCTATTTTACTTTTATTGGCCAAAAACGCCGAAACATTATTTATTTTTATCAAAATTGTAGGATATAACGAATTTTTTATCCCCTTCAAGTTTCATTTTTGCGACAAAAAGTAGTCTATGTCCTTTTCCAAGGTTCCATTCATCTCTACCAAAATTCATCAATTACTTCAATGGTTTAGGCGTGAAAACGTAATAGATAGATAGACAGAGTTACTTTCGCATTTATACTGTTAGTAAGAATAATATGAATGTTAGTAAGGTCACATTAAAAAAATAAGGATAAAAAATAAATCATTTCATCGAACAAATTATTCGGATCAAACAATAATTGTTATTACCAAATACATCAACGAAAAATAAAATATTAATATACATTTGTCATCAACTTCCGAATTTACTCAAACGTATGCATAACAAAACGTGAAGAACCCAGGCATCACCCTTGCGGCACACCCCAGTGCATTAACGCCAGTTTTAATCAAAAAACCATGGGTGTGAAATCTAAACACAAGGGGATATAACTTTCCCATATCGATAATAAAAACCGGGAATAGAGGTGAAAAAACATGTTTTTCAATACATTACGCGCGTGCTTTTTAATCAGAAGTCAATCAAGGATGTGTCAATAATTATGGGACTTTGATTTTCGGATATGACTTTACCGATTAAAATTCATGGGGCGTTAATGGAAACGCACACATTGCATGTTATTAAATAAATGTTTACTGGAATCACCGTTTTTATTTAATTTCTTGATAAAATGTGGTTGTTTAATGATTATATTAGTTAAATAAATATTATGGATATAAATGGAAACTCTTGCCACTGAGAATCTCCTTCACAAAAACTTAATTATAATATTATAATTAAATGTTTTTCATTGAATGCACAAATAAAGATGAATTTTGTTTTGATTGTGAAGATCTCTTCACAAAAAAATAAGTAAATAATAGAATTAAATTTATTGTAAAATCGTATGTAATATAAAATCTAACATAATTTTTAATTAGTCACTAAATCGTTATTTTAACTGTATGAAATTTAAATATTTACTGCGTTTTTAATTTTAATTATATAACAATTATATTTTAATTGCAAAGACAATGGTATTCTAACTAGTTTTTATCATATATTATATATTTGATAATAATATACGAATATTCCAAAGATTTTGGTAATCATTACATATTACGATGTACGGCTGATAATGTATAAGCCCTTTTTAACGCCCTACTGCTGGGCACGGGATTTCCTTCAATACAAGAAGGATCAGGCCATAGTCCACCACGCAGGCCAAGTGCGGGTTGGCGGACTTCACATGTCTATCGAAAACTTGCTAGGTTCTCTCAGGCATGCAGATTTCCTCACGATGTTTTGAGAGGAGGTGAAAATATGAGAGGTGCGAGACCTGGGATTTGAACCCGCTTTACTTGGTTTCCCAAGTGAGTGCGTTACCATTGGGCTACCACTGCATTAATGTAATAATGTACGGTTGATAATAAGAAGTGTAATATAATAAAGCGCATCGGTTCAATGAGGTGCGTTAAACTACACGCGCTACCCCATATGTCGGGCAATTCTGTGCACTATATCTGTGTAGTCTTGATACTTGCGCTGTAGGGTTGTTGTGTGGAGATTTTTAATGAAGCACCTATTGAAGTATCGCGTAATATCATTACAGGCGTTTCATCTTTATCATTTTAAAGATTTTAATAGCCATGGCAAGTATTTAGTGTAAAATGTAAATGCGTGAAATGCAGTAAATATTAAAGTATAGTAAGATTTTTAGCAAATACTTCGATTTTTGAGCAAGTTTTTTTAAATTCATCAGACTATAAGAAAAAAAAAAACTAATAGGTAAGCATTAATAATAATTGCATATTATTTGCACTCTTGTAATGTACTTACGATATTAATTTAAAACTTCTATATGCATATTCTTTTATCTTCAATTACGTATATAGTATAGAAATAACAATTGAAAAAAAGGTGTTATTGGTATTCGCATCATTAATTTTTTAATATTAGAAGAAACAAGCAATTTGAATGAATTTAACAGACAAACGGTTTAAAGTATCAAGTATATTCAATCCGCGTTCACTTCACCCCGTCACATTTGATGGACAAGTAAAAAAGATTATTTTCTATAGCGCTGAATATTAATTATTATATGAATATAATTCAATAATTCAAAGGATATGCCTTTTTGCATTGTGCATTTCACTTAATTATTCAATAACGGTTAATGGAGAGGGTTAATGTTATTGTTTGTGTATAACTTGTCAAAATTTCATGTCATGTTTCTCAGTTAACAAATATATTTTGATTTTTACTATACAATTTATATTAAATTTGGTAAGTGTACATACAGCTTTATTTTGTTCTAATGACTTACCTTTGCTTCGCTCGAGTGCATCTTTAAAACAATAGCCTATGTGTTAGTCCAGATCATGGTATGTGTTCTAGATTTCATCAAAATCCGTCCAATCCAGTGTGAAGTAATAACAAACAACCAAATAAACAAACATACATACATACATATTTAATAATTAATTACTTCCAGTCTAATTAGCAAAGCTGTGGTCTAACCCCTGGTAAAAAAGTATGTAGTTCTAGTTACATATGAGACCGTCAGCGCAATAGTAGCCTAACCCACTATGTAGTGGGTTAGTCTATATCAGGACCAACTAATCATATGATATCTCCGCATAGTTTTAATGTGCATACTTAAAATTTTTGCACAATTAATATCTACGTTAATTTATATTGAAAACCTTCAAATATTTTTGTTAACGATAACAGTTTTATCAATATGGTCATGTCTTGTACATTTTCAGATTTTTAATAGGTACCTATAGGTACTTCCTTTTGAGTGTATAAATAAGATTTTTATTTTAAATAAAACTATATTTTCGGATATTTTCGCGGATTTATTTTGATATTTGGTTGAGGTATCAGGAAACATTTTTAGTCTAAAAGTAACTTTAGTGACTTTGGATATATTATTCTGTGAAGCAAACACTGTCAGGAGCAAGTATTAGTCGTCAATTGTAACATAATTACTATAGATTCCTCCCTTCCGATATCAGCGTGACTGTTATTTTTAGGTCATTTATATCAATTCATTTTTGTATTTTATTTGCTTTTTAGCGATCAAAGAACATGCATTGGATATGATAGTGCGTTTTCATTTTTATTATGATTGAGTATATTTTCAATCCCCTTTTTATGATCTGTGTTTTAGCGAACATTTTTTAAAGAGACTAAAATGTGTAGTTCCAATTTAAATAAGAATTTTATCAAATAACTAGCGACTCACCCTCGCTTCTCTCAGATCCGTCCCTAAGTACGTTTTAATTTTTTTGAGCGGAACCCTAATTATTTTACTGAAACAAAACTACTTTTGTTAAGCTACCCTAAGTTACTCCTTATAACTTCAACTACCTGCCAGTGAAAGTCCCGTCAAAATCAGCTTAGCCATTTCGGAGATTAGCCGGAACAAACAGGCAGACAGATAAAAAATTTAAAAATTGTGTTTTTCTTATAAATACCGTATATAATTCCATATGCATTTAGTAAAAAGCTGTTATTTTGATATTACAAAGAGACACTTCAATTTTATTTATCTGTATAGGCTTAAGGCGAGGTAGTTTATCTTTTTTTTAATATAAGCGTTACATACGTCTTAGTCTATCTGTGTACTAAGTTTTACCCAAAACCTTCCGGACGTTTTAGTTTGAAGGAATAACAAACATACAAACACATTTACACGCTTTTTTATTTATAACTAGAGACTTACCATCGCTTCGCTCGGATGCGTATATAAGATTATGCTCACAATTTCATGGATTTTAATTTTTTTGCGCGAAACCTTGATTCTTTTTCTAAAATAAAAGTAGCCTTAGTTATTCCTTATAATCTGCCAGTGAAAGTCCCGTCAAAATCGATCTAGCCGTTCCGGAGATTAGTCGGAATAGACAGAAAGACATGCACGTAAAATTTTTAAAAATTGTGTGTTTCTTATTAGTACCATATATATTTTCATATGTATTTAGTAAAAAAGTTGTTATGTTGATATTACAAACACACATCTAATTTTATTTATCTGTATGGATAGTAGTACAACAAATTTGATAATCCAAAATCTACAGCATTCTCCTATGCTTTGTATGACTTTTTCTCAATATAAGATTGACGAGTAATTTATCAAGTACTTAACGAAAAGGCGGTGATGGGCTCATTGGTAACGCACTCATTTATAAAGCAAAGTAAAATAAAGTCAAATCAAAGTCAAATATTCGCGTAAATCTAAGAAAGTATTAAAGTAAAGTGGGTTCAAACCCGGATCTGGCACTTCTCAGATGAACTTCGCACATCTTACGCTCCGCTCCACCCATGGCCTCGCAGTCACCTAGTAGGAAAAATACGGAAACGAAGGTAAATCCACTTTAAGAAACAATTAGTATATTATTATGACGTGATTGTTTAATGGTAACCAACTTTTTTTGAAGTCGTAAAAAATATTTTTATATACTAATAAATTATGACGAATCTACGTCTATACAATTTTTAAACAACAAATAAATTCAAACTCAAACACTTTTTTTTTCTAGATATAAGGAAAGGAGATTTTTATTTAAATAATTTATTTGATTAATCATAATTAATTAATCTTTATAATAACAATTTTGTTCATATATCAAAAACAAGATTTGTTCAGAATCGTTTTTGTCTTTTGCTTGAAGATAAAATACAAATATCTGCTATATATGCATACATATACAAAAATATCCTTAAAAATCATTAATTTTATAACTACAAGAAATAAACCTTTGGATTGAACTTAGAAAAATAACACAGACGGACAGACAGACGACATTCCGAGTGGCGACGCCTTTATCGCGGATATAAATTTTTGTCCTGTCGTGCACGGTTTTAAATAGGTACCTGTTCGAGGTGATACCTACCGCGATGGTTTAGGATGAATTTACTGGTTTATTTAAAGCCGCCATGAATAATGTTTTAGAAGTAACAGAACGAATTGTGTGTTTAATTTGACCAAAAATGTGGTATTCCTCATAAGTTAGAGTAGAAAAATTTAGTTTTACTATGTATATGAAATTGTCGTTATATCTATAGCTATATACCTATACAGACAAAATTTCTAAAAATTATAGATTCGGCCTCTGTATCGATAATAATGACTATTTCAATAAGATTTTCCAAAAATTATTTAATGCACAATTCAACTCAAAATTTTATTATATGTATGTATAGATATAATAGATATTGAAACACATAATTATAGGTACTGTTTTTACATTCGCATTTGAGTGGTGTGGCGTAATAGGGTCTGTGACTTACGAGTATCTATGTTCAATTCAATTTTAATATAGGATTACCCATGTAATTTTACATACCACTTTTGGCCTGTGGCTTTGTTTGTGTGGTATATACGTCGAAAATAACCTACGGTATATACTGCTTGAAGATTATAAGGGTGTTAAAGTTCTCTATTAGAGTAGTATTTTTTTAAATATTCCAGTTGTTATCTGTGTCTTTTTTTTCAATTTTTTTGTTTGTTTATACATGTTTCACGTAAAAACTGCCAAATAGATTTGGATATATTTAGATATAATTTTTATAATTATAAAATGGGCCCCTGAGCTACATTTTAAAGGACTTTACATGAAAAATTAAAAAAAAAATAGGTTTACAAACATTTTTATATTATGCTAAATCCATATATATAATATTTAAGATATAATATATAATATTTAAGATATAATTTGGCATGGATATTACTTAACATTAGTGAAAATAGGTTAAGTGTGTATGCGTGTAAACCTCACCGGTACCTATATATTGTAAGACTTGCTATAGGTAATTAAAGTATGGGGTAATGAACAGACCTTGGAGCCAAATATTTGTACAATTTGTTCCATTCCATAGGTATATAAAGTTCTCAGTAATTTTTTTCTGCATCATAAGAAAGTATAGTAATAACTGTAATATGACTTTTATTTATTTATTAGGTTTATTTACAACTAGCGACTCACCCTTGCTTCGCTTGGGTTCGCCCCTAGCTTGATACACAATACAAACTTTTATCTCCATTTTCACCCTTTTAAGGGATGATATCCGAGATAAAAAGTATTCTATGTCCTTTCCAGGGTCTCAAACTATCTTCTTACCAAATTTTATCTAAATCGATTCAGTAGATCCAGAGATTACGTTAGATCCTACAACGTGACAAACGCACAAACTTTACCTCTTTATAATATTAGTATAGATTACTGACTGACTGACTGACTGACTGACTGACTAAAAACTACTGATTGACTGAATAATACACATAAATATGTATAAAAAGTAGAACTAAGAACTAGAAACTAAATGTAGTGATTACTTACAATTAAACACAGCATACACAAATATATATATAATAAAGAGGTAAAGTTTGTGAATTGTGAGTCTGTGAGTTTGTGACGTTGTAAGGGGGTAATCTCTGGATCTACGGAACCGATTTAGACGAAATTTGGTAAGAAGATAGTTTGAGATCCTGGAAAGGACATAGAATACTTTTTATCTCGGAAATCATCCCTTAAGGGAGTGAAAATGGGAGTGAAAGCTAGTAATGGGAATCAAGCTAGGGACGAACCCGAGCGAAGCGAGGGTGAGTCGCTGGTACAAAATATATTTGAGAAGTAAACAATGCTTTTTTCATTAATTAATTTTTGTTTTACTATGAGCACACAATTACATTACTTAAACAAAAACAGGGATAAAGTTTCATGATTTTCAAACTATAGAGAACTATACAATATACATTCATTATTTGTATAAAAACATCACTTTTCACCCAATAATTGTAAATGTATTATAGAAATAAAATATATTTTCGATAAAACGCTTCGCCATATGGCCCCATACAAAGCTTTTACGTACGCTATCTGTTTACATACGAATTACTGTATCAGATATGTTATCCTACTACATTACGCGACACGGCTGTGGATCTAACTCAAGAGGTTTTAATGATTGGGGCAAAAATATAAACTAATAGTATAAAAAGAACGCTAACTTGTTGATATAAGACCCAGTGACTCAGTGGTGGTGTTACTTATTTGATTGGATGTATGTTTGATTTTTAGTTTGTATTTATTCATTAAAATACTAATATTTTGGACAGCACATAAGAGATTATGTAAAAAAATGAATTGTTACTTGTGTTGATTAATCTACCTTTGAACTACCTCGGTGATGTAGTAGCTAGCATGTACAGCTGCAGATTAGGACGTTCAGGGTTCGAGTTCTAGGTCGGACCTAGTATAATTATTTTCTGTCAAGAAATTCTCGTGCTTCGGAGAACATATAGTCGTTGGTATTGTGCCTAATCTATTATCGGCGGTGTCGAATTGTCGTCCCATCGGACTTTGGGCGGTAAAGGATTTAGAGAGTGCCCGTTGTATCGTACATGGTTCGAACTGCCGTCTTATTTACATATTGTTTAAGGGCTAGTATGGATTTCTCAGAAATGGGATATTTTCCCACAATAAAAAGTATCCTATATGTTGACCCGGATATCCAGCTATCATCATACCAAATTTCATCAAAATCAGTCCCGTAGTTTTCTCGTGACGCGTTCGCAGACAAACGGACAGTCAAAAATTCTAAAAACTATAGATTCGGCCTCTGTATCGATCGTAATGACTGTTTCAATCAGATTTTCCAAAAAATATTTAATGTACAGATTCGACTCGGTTAGAATTTTATTATATGTAAACAAATTGGCATAAGAGTTCATACCTAGTATACGAGTAATATTATTACGTATAAAGTTTTATTGAAGTAACTATTATATACTGGGAATGTCCTCGCACTAACATAATATCGGAAAGACAAATGCGTGAGAATGTATATATAACAGACTCTAGAACAAGGCCGTCTGTCCGTCTCGAGTGGGAGTTATCTGCACCAGACGTTACATTATGTAATATTAAATGGGTTCTTTTATTTTAATAATACTACTGTGTGATTTGACTTTTGATTTATTGATTTTTGTAATTGTAATTTTTTAAGTGGTCAAAAGAAAAATAAAGGCTAATTTGTAAATTATTATAGAAATGTTTAAAAGAAAATTATTTTAAACTAATTGAGTAATACACTTAGGTACTTGTATATTGTATTCAGCCCTTTTTAACGTGCCACTGCTGGGCACAGGCTTCCCTTCAATATGAAGTGGTCAGGCCATAGTCCACTACGCTGGCCAAGTGCGAGCGGACTTTATATATCTTTCGAAAACTTGCTAGGTTCTCTTAGATATGCAGGTTTCCTCACGAAGTTTTCCTTCACCGTAAGGCAAGTGGTAATCATATTGGAAATGATTCGCATATGAAAATATCAGAGGTGCGAGACCCGGGATTTGAATCCACTCGGCTTCCCAAGCTAGCGTATAACCACTGGGTTACTACTGCTATCTTACATGTATAATCTATACTAATAATATAAAGAGGTAAAGTTTATGAGTGATATTGTGAGTTTGTGACGTTGTAGGGGGTAATCTCTGGATCTACAGAACCGATTGAGATGTTTGGTAAGAAGATATTTTGAGACCCTGGGAAGGACATAGGATACTTTTTATCCCGGAAATCATCCCTTAAGGGGGTGAAAATGGGGATGAAAGTTTGTATGGGGAATCAACCTAGGGACGAACCCGAGCGAAGTGAGGGTGAGTCGCTAGTGTAATAATAATTTTAGTTTCATTACATTATTTTCTAGTAAATAAAATTTTAAATTATGTTAAAATATTATTTTTTTATATTTTATGTGGTCGATAGCAAAAAAGCTAATTTTTAAATTATTTAAGTATTTTTTAAAATAAAATTGTTTTAAAACTGGTTACGTAAAATATACATAATATATACATGCATAATGTAAGTATATTATTATTAGATATCATTGTATTTTTATCTTGTAAATAATTTTTAAGTTATATTAAAATGTCATTTCTTTAAAGCCAGTGAAACAAGAAATAAATATGTATTTAAACGGTAATTTTTTATTCAGTTTTATTCTATCTCTATATTTATATTAGCGACTAATCCTCGCTTCGCTCAGGTTCATCCCTAAGTACGTCTTTACGGTTAGTATGACAAAGATCGACAATATAATATATGATATATTATAGTCTATAGGCTATAGCCTTCCTCAATAAACGTGGTATCTAATGCAAAAAGAATATTTCAAATCGGATAAGTAGTTCTTGAGTTTAGCGCGTTCAAACAAACACACAAACAATGCCTGTTATAATATTATATGTATAGTATAGATTAAAGTCGTTTCTTGAAGATATAAATAATGTAAAAAATACCTGCCTTTTAAGATTTACGCGAATATTTGACATTTAAATAAAATGATCTTTAGTCATGGTCAAAGAAAAAATGGCCACGGAAAAAAATTTCAAAGGTAGTTTAATACAAAAATAATATTTTTAACTATATATTCTATATAAATAATACTTGTAAACTAAATAAGAATTTTCAAAGAAGCCACACTAAATGGCCATCTATATATAAAAAGAGATAAAAAGCACAATCTCAACCGTCTGTCGGTATGTGCTAATCTGGTATTAGAGGCTCATTGTGTACGTGATGAGAATAGGATCAGAGGTTACCGGTGCGTAGAGGATCAACTTTTTATTGGGGTAAATGGTTGGTATGTTATCACTGGCGTGACGTGGACGTGAGTGTATATATAGATGTAGCAATCGCTGAAGGAAGAAGTATTAATAAAACTAGTGGATACCCGCGTCTCCGCTCGGACACGGTACGTCGATTATAAAAAGAATAGAAAAAGGAGTCTGTGTTACCTAAAACAGGATAAAAGATCCATATATTTCTGAATTTCATAGCTGCTATAACGTGAAAAGCAATAAGCAAACACAAATAGTGAGTATTTACGTACAAATACACACACATACATCCAAATAAACATTTTTTTTACTAAAATATTGGCCAGCGCTTGAGTTCTCACAAGTTCTAGTGTATTCTTTCCTTAAAGGCCAGCAACGCATCTGCAAGCCCTGCGGTGTTGCAGATGTCCATGGGCGGCGGTGATCACTTTCCATCAGGTGAGCCTCCTGCCCGTTTGCCCCCTTAGTCCCATAAAAAAAAGCTGATATATTATAAATAAATAAAAATCTACAAATTAGCGTCCCAAAGCTGCAAATAAAGGCAAGTTTGTGGTATTATTGCCTTTTATTTGCAAAACATAGTTCACCTTCAAAAGAGCAATGCAACACGACACCTTGGTTCTTCTTAATCCTATCAACGCACACCGTAAAATCCAGCTAAGATTTTTTTTTAATATTTGGCCGAGAAAACTTAGATACATAGAGTAAGAAAAAAAAAACAAAAAATTTTTTTTTAATATCTATCTTATAGCAGATAAACAAAATGAATCTTACTAATATTATAAATGTGAAGATTAGATGTCTGGATGTTTGGATGGATGCTTGTTACTTAATCACGCCAGAATAGCTGAACGGATATGGATGAAATTTAGCACAAAGATAGATCATAGTCTGGAATAGTACACAGGCTACTTTTTATCCCGAAAAAATGGACGGTTCCCGTGGGATGGATTTGTATTTTGTTTTTCTAGAGGCGAACTCGAGCGAAACGAGGGTGAGCCGCTAGTTTTACTTATAAAGTATTCAGTAGCATACTGCGTATTAGACACAAAACGTAGAAACTACCATAAAAAGTTATACAGATTTCACGGGGCGTGCTGATAGGATTAACTATATCCCCGGTGTCCTTTTTCAGTTACTTTTGCTTGGACGCTTTTAAGTAAATATTTTCCTTTGGGTATTTTAAAAAGTTTACATCATTACAAACTAAATCACACCATTATTATATGTGATAATGCAAAAGTTTGTATGTGTGTTTGTTTCTTCTTTACCCTTAAATGCCAAGACGGATTTGATTATGACCTTATGGAACACATAGGTTAATAAAAATGAAATTAAAAATTTTAAGTAGCCCCCGACACAAAAAAAACTCTAAAAAGTAAAAAGTAATAAAAATAAAATTTCTCGCTTGGCCTTTTAACTTCATTAAAAGTATCCATTAATATTTTGATGATGAGCGACGCCGCGTCGGGGGACCAGCAGGAGAACAGCCTTAAAATCATCGCCAAGAAACTAGAGACATTCAAATCGGTTCACTCGTTTAAGAGCTACGGTGCCACAGACAGACACACATACAGACTTAGCGGTCAAACTTATAGCACTCTTCTTTTTGCGCCGGGATTAAAAATATGAATACACATATATTATATTAATAGGTGTATAAGTTTAATATAAAGAAAAACTTTTTAACAAAAAAATAAAAACCGACTTTAAACAAAAGCACTAAAAAGTATAAAATAACTGATTGGTAGTTTTCATTTATTATACATACCTAATTAAATATTTTCGAAGTCGGTGTGCTTTGCTTTGTATGGGCTGGCACCGATTTCGAAAATATTTGATTAGGTATGTATTTAATAGGTAGGCTTTAATTACTTAGCCAAAGCCTCATTATTGGGAACAGGCCTCTCTTCTTTACAAGGGCCATGTATCTAATAGTCACGTTAAACATGATCTTCCCCAATTTAGAAAAGATCAATTTAACTTCACTCTCAAAAGTGAATCAGTCAAATCAAAATCAATCAAAACAAAAAATCCTTTCATAATAATGAACCTGTGACCACCATCATATTACGAGCCAATAATCCCCTTACAAATCTATTAAAGTTAAAAAAAAAAACAATAAAAAATAACGCTACCGATTTTCTCTTAAATCCTTAGCTATAATTATGACATTTCAATAGAAATGGAGACATGACAAAAAATTAAGCAGTAAATGAGCAGCAGGAATATGACACCGAATCCTTCCATAATCCTATCTTACGCTAAAAGATCAACTGTCCACCGCCTTTTATGGGACTTTTTGTGCTTTCATTATATGACGACGATCGTCACATAATGTAGAGATCGTCAAGTAGATGTACGTCTGTCTGCCTGTATAGTACCTACTAAACTCACTTATTTTGTTCATTAATACGAAGTTTGTAGTAGTTATTCAGCTGACGTCTCATTAAACTTAGGTATAGTAATAGACTACTGGTAGTACTAAAATTTGCTAAAAGATGGCGCTTCTTGTACGCAAGGCTTGGCTGCGTCCATATGTACCTACGTTTTTTTTGAGCGGAACCCTAATTCTTTCTCTAAAATAAAAGTTAGACTAAGTTCTTCATATAATATCACATATCTGCCAGTGAAAGTCCCGTCAAACTCAGTCCAGCCGTTTCGAAGATTAATCGGAACAAACAGACAGACAGCAGAAGAATATATTGGTATAGCTCGTTATAAGGGATAAATAGTATTAGATTTTTTTATTAAAACATGCAGTTTTTAATATACCTATTAAATAAGAAAAAAACATAAATGTACATATCTCAACATCTTGAAAACCGATATTCAATAAAACGGCGCCTAGCGGAGTGTTAAAGGCGGTCTATTGTGACGAAGGAGGTTTTAACGTAATCTCCCTATACCCACCAAGCTCACGCCTGTGGCGCTATTTACTGAATCTTTAAGAAATTTTGTTTTATCAATCTATATATATATAAAAATTGATTTGTGTACGTATGTTCCCTACGGATTCCAAAACGGCTGGATCGATTTTGATGAAATAGTCAAGCAATCTTCAGATTAGCCCAGCGGGTGATTCTGGAAAGTTTGGTAGCGATCGGAAGTTTGAACGCGGGTCAAGCCGCGGGTACTGCTAGTAATCTATACCTATTGAGCTACTATTAGGTATAATAAATGCGAAAGTGTTGCATTTTCGTTACTTCTTCACGCTGAGACCTAGGAGGAGACCTAGGAGCAAGACATTAGGTACTGTTAGGTAACTAGAGAATATCCGAACGAAGTGAGCGTAAGTCACTATTTTTCGCCTCTAGGAAAACGAAAACAAACCTATCCCATGGGCACCGTACATTTTTCCGGGCAAAAAGTAGCCTATGTGTTATCTCAGACTATAATCTATCTCTGTGCCAAATTTCATCCAGATCTGTTCAGCCGTTCTGGAGTGAAAGAGTAACAAACTTCCATACTCACAAACTTTCACATTTGTAATATTAATACGGAATGAAGTGTTTGTTTTTCATTTGAATAAGTTTTTTGTGTAATTATATTTTTGAGGAACTATAATGCTCTTTTTTGACTAAAATATAATGTATCTATGGGATTTTTCGTAACGTACCGACTTATGTGAGACTAAATTCTAAGGACTTGTAGTTGTGTAGCTATTAAAGTGTTTCAATATTCACCACCTGCCTCCAACATAAGATCACCTTTTTTGGTTTCAAATTGGTAAGATCAATCAGAATAGATGAAATTAGTATTATAAAAGATTCGATTGGAAGTGACATGTACAAATACAGCATATATTTTGACCGATCTTAAAAAAGTATGTAGGTACTTGTCATTAGATCTATACATATAATAAAATTGTAACTAAGCCGAATCTGTATATTAAATATTTTTTGGAAAATCTTATTGAAATAGACATTATTATCGTTGAATAGGAAAAAGATTGAATCTATAGTTTTTAGAATTTTTGTCTGTCTGTCTGTCTGTCTATCTGTCTGTCTGTTACCGCATCACGGAAAAACCACTGGAGGGATTTTAATGAAATTTGGTATGGTGATAGCTGGTTATCCGCGTCAACTTAAAGGATACTTTTTACCGCGGGGAAATACCTCATTTCTAAGAAAAAATCCAAAAACAGCAATGTAAGAGTATACTACGAGTAATATGTTAAACCTAAGAATTTGGTTTTTGGTCAACTGAACGCAGGTGGAGCCGCGGACAAAGCTAGTGAACTACAAAATGACATGAATGCTACTTTTTCTCATGACTTGATTTTTTATATATTAAGACGTACCTACGAGACGTATTATGAGTTTTTGCCATCAAATATAATGAAAATCAAATTAAAGCGATAGCATCTGCCCTAGCTGGATGGCTAAATACATAGTTACCTATATGATGATGTTCTCCCGACCGATTCACACCAGGGGTGAAACACCGCCAACTACCCAACTCCGGGCTGTTACTGAGGCTTACTTATACAGAAAAACTCAATAACTAAACTTGGCCCGACCCGGGACTCGAACCCAGGACCTCCAGATGTGCAGCCGTACATGCTAGCCACTACACCACCGAGGCAGTGCGAGACATAGGTATATAGATTGTATATAAGTGCTAGAAATACTAGTTTTAAAATAATAATAATACAGTTTTATGAAAATCTATACTTTTAATTACTATTTTGAATTTTCTAATTTAAATTGAATAAACTTGCAAGTCTGATAACTATACGTACCGATCTATGTGATTTTTAAAGAAATAACCCATCAAAAACATAACAAGTCTCGCAACGCAGTTCTTTTACCGCAAAAAGTTGTGAGATCTAATGTAAAACAAAGCCGGTTAATTTATTCAGTACCTATCTATGGAAGCATCTATCCAACAACTTGTCATAAATCGTTGCCCAATTAGTTAAATAACAACATTCCATCTAATGGATCGTATCAATATTAGACATCTTTATTTCTGTAACGAGCCACTCACCCTCGCTTCGCTTGGGTTCGCCCCTAGCTTGTTTCCCAGTACAAACTTTCATCCCCATTTTCGCCTTTTTAAGGAATGATTTCCGGGATAAAAAGTATCTTATGCCCTTCCCAGGGTCTCAAACTATTTTCTTACCAAATTTCATCTAAATCGGTTCTGTAGATCCAGAGATTACCCCCTACAACGTCACAAACTCACAATCTCACAAACTCACAAACTTTACCTCTTTATAATATTATAGTACAAAAAATAAATAAAATGATGTGGTCAAAAAGGACCAAGTTTTCAAAAAGTACTTATACACAAAAAAATATCCAGATCTTTAATATAACTTTAAATTGCTATAATCGATGGAACCCTCTCATGTGCGCCCAAATGTCCGATTGACCCACTTGGGACAGAGCTCTCATTAATCATATTGGACCGATAAAAATGTTTGCATACGAATATAAATATTTGGGTTACTTGACTAAAAAGAACGTGATCATTAGTGTGAGACCATATTTTGTACCTACTACCTACATTATGTCTTACAAACACATCTATACAGATAAATAAAATTGAAGTGTCTGTTTGTAATATAAAAATAACAGCTTTTTACTAAATGCATATTAAATTATATATAGTACTTATAATAAAAACACAATTTTTTACATTTTCAACCGACTTCAAAAAGGAGGAGGTTCTCAATGCGACTGTATTTTTTTTTATGTTTGTTACCTCAGAACTCCGTCATTTATTAACCGATTTGGAAATTTTTGTTTTGTTTGAAAGGGTATACTTTCAGATTGGTCCCATTTTAATTTCAAAAAAAAAAATACTACCCTTAAGGGTGGAAAAATAGCTAATGATGAATTTAACCTACTTCTAATTGTCATATTGACTTGAAACTTTGCAAGTGTTTCTATTTCCGTTGATAGTACAGTGGTTCGGTATTGTTGACCTAATCTGATGGTAAGGCCAGAAGGTGGATAGGTGGAACTCTTCAACGACTAATAGTAGACACTTTGAGTTTGGGCTTATTTTGTTTGATTTTACAAGCCTAACACTTTAGAATTCTTACTTTGTTACTACTGTCTACACTAAAAAGGGAAAAATAAAAACTTTTTAACAAAAAAAAAACGACTTCAAACAAAAGCACTGAAAAGTAAAAAATAACTGATTGGTAGTTTTCATTTACTATACATACCTAATCAAATATTTTCGAAGTCGGTGTGCTTTGGCTAAGTAATAAAAGCCTACCTATTAAATACATACCTAATCAAACATTTTCGAAATCGGTGCCAGCCCATACAAACAAAGCACACCGACTTCGAAAATATTTGATTAGGTATGTATAGTAAATGAAAACTACCAATCAGTTATGTTTTATTTTTTCGTGCTTTTGTTTGAAGTCGGTTTTTTTGTTAAAAAGTTTTTTTGTCTGTCTATCTGTCTGTCTGTCTGTCTGTTTGTTCCGGCTAATCTCCAAAACGGCTGGACCGATTTTGACGGAACTTTCACTGGCAGATAGCTGATGTTATAAGGAGTAACTTAGGCTACTTTTATTTTAGAAAAAGAATTAGGGTTTCCCAAAACAAAATCAACCTAGAGATATGTATATTGGTTTATATTTCAATTTCTAATATGATACTGTAATGTAATTCTTTAATGATATTGAAATGTTTCAGACATGCAAATTACCGGATTTATAATAATTATAGTCCAATGGTTTATGAGCCAAAGGCAAAAAGATTTCTATCCTAGTACATAAATTAGGTTTAAAGACTAGTTTTTTAGTAATCTACAGGCATATCTGAGCGAAGCAAGTGCGGGGGCTAATAAAGTATAGTTTTTATAAAAGATAATGGGGAAATGAGAAATATCTATTAGTACCAAGCTTATAGTTTAACACATCATCATGCGCACGCCGCATTCATTATGACTCAGAGACGTGTCCAGAATGCGTGCACTATTTAACTATGATGAATGAATTTTGTAAGTAAATATGATTTTTAAAGCAAAAACTATTAAGCTTCTCTTTGGCTCTTCTCATCAGAACTGCCTTCCAAGTTTCCTCACGAACTTCCATACCTGTATTTAATTTCAATGTCAATGTATTCAGCCCTTTTTAACATCTCACTGATGAGAACGGGTTTCCCTTCAATACGAGGGGATCACGCCATAGTCCACCAACGCCATGGCCAAGTGCGGGTTGGCGGACTGCACATATCTTCCGAGAACTTGCCAGGTTCTCTCAGACATGAAGGTTTCCTCACGATGTTTTCCTTCATCGTATCAATGTAAATAAAATAAATAAATTGACGATTCCAAAGTGCTCATAAAATCTATTTTAATTAAGTACCTATAAAATCAGCCATTAGATATTCCTTATAAAATCAGCTATCAGATAATTAAAGTTCCGTGAAAATCGTTTCAGCCGTTTCGGTGATTTGCCGGAACAAACAGACAGACAAAAATGAAAAAAAATATTTCCTTCTAAGTAGGTACCGTATACTTTCATACTTAAAAATTAAAAAGCTGTATGACATTACAAACATTATATTAACGTATTATATTTTATTCCTCACTACGAGTATATATAGATTTTCTTTTCTGATCACATACGGTGCGACCCGGTCTAAAGTGTGCCTACTTTGTCGGTGTCGTTGAAAGGTCTAAGTGACAGTACAATTTTCACGTTTTGTCACACATTCTGTACGTTGCTCTTTTCAAAACGCTGAATGAATGGTTTTTTGCTGTATTCAACAAGGCCTTTGTGTTTGACACTTCAAAATGGTTACACGGATAGTAGGTAATAGAAAGACCCTCTGGTTTAAAGATTTCAGTGTCTATCTCTGTGTCGAAGGTCGTGGGTTAGAATCAAGTTTGGGGCAAATGTTAAATATTAGCCATATAGGTAAGACTTAGTCCAGGTGTATGACGTAACGTTTCTAGTTATATGATATATAGGGATGGGATGGTGTTTGTATCTTAAATTAAAGAGGCCTACCCATATTTCGGTAAGGTGCATCACTAGATGCCTAACAATAGCCTATATATTATTCCAGGTCATAGTCTATATGTATCCTAAATTTCACCCAAATCATTTTAGCGTGAAAGAGTTACACGCAAACTTTCATAATTTTAAAAATTTTCATAATTTTAAATATTCGAATCTGCGACTTCTTACAAAAGAATTAGAGTCAATTACATATTATACTCTGAACAATGTATGTATAGACATCTTTCAAAACAAAAAATCGTGATAAAGATATCTGAAGTCGAAATACTAATTAACGAGCACCTCACGCTCGCTCTTGTTTAAACGATTACATTACACCGCTTATTAGAAACCGAAGTACCGTGGTTGGAAGTATGAGTTTTAAGGGTCAACATTGGTTCAAAATATTTTATTTTTTCGTTTATATAGGTAGTATTGTAACTTTGGGTCTTCGATCTCGTACGTACAGTGGTAACCTAGTGAAGTGGGTTCGAATCCCAGGCCTCACACCTCTGATATTCTCACATACTGATATTAACATGATTACCACTTGTCTTACGGTGAAGGGAAATATGGTGAGCAAATATCCATGACTGAAATAACAACTAGTGCTTTTTCAAAATGAGTTGGAGTCAAAGAATACTTAAAAGCAACATAAAATATTTTCTTAGTTTTTTAAACAGTTGTGATGATTTTAAATAAAACTATCTTTTCGGATTTTTCGCGAATTTATTTTGATGAGAGACGCGTCTTTCCCGTGACCATGATTGCTGTAAAGCATTCGAAACGTCGGGAACCATACCACCAGGTTAAATAATTGTCAATTATTCGCGTAAATCTAAGAAATGATGTGATGATTTTATGGAAAGTTCAATGGGAATCGGGTTACATGAACCTTTCGACACTTATATTTACTAATAACAAATGAGATGTCAAAAGATTTTTCTTTACATGAGAACTCAATGCTTCGCAGACGAAAACCAACGAGACACACAAACCGACAGACTGATGTCTAATAATATTGTAAACATGCATGTTTTGTTTAACGTTGCTCTTCTAATCAATTGAATGCATGGATTGTTTTTATTTCTATTATCTAACTTTACATTCAGGAGAAGTTACTTTCAAGTATTGAACCCATAATAACTTTGAACAGATTACTAATATTACGTACTTTTTCAACCGAGTTTCTCAAAAAGGAGGAGGTTCTCAATTCGGCTGTATGTTTTTTTTTATGTTTGTTACCTCAGAACTCCGTCATTTGTAAACCGATTTAGACAATTTTTGTTTCGTTTGAAAGTGTATATTTCCAGATCCAGAGAACTGCCGTACATGCTAGCCACTAAACCAGTAGTGGCTAGCATGTACGGCTGCACACGCGGAGGTCCTGGGTTCGAGTCCCGGGTCGGGCCAAGTTTAGTTACTGAGTCTTTCTGTATAGTAAGTCTCAGTAGCAGCCCGGAGTTGGGAAGTTGGCGGTGCTTCACCCCCGTGCCTCGGAGAGCACGTAAAGCCGTCGGTCCTGCGCCTTAACTCTCACTGGTCGTGTCGAGCAGTCGTCCCACCGGAGTATGAGAGTGACAGGAATAGAGAGTCCACTTGTGTCTGCGCATACACTTGTGCACTATAATATCTCCTGCGCAGTTGGCTAGTCTTAATGAGATTGGCCGCCGTGGCCGGAATCGGCTAGGAGAACATCATCACGTCCAGATTGGTCCCATTTAAATTTCAAAAAAAAAATACCACCCCCGAAGGGTGGAAAATAGCTAATGATGAATTTAAACTACTTCTAATTGTCACATTGACTTGAAACTTTGCAAGTGTGTCTATGTCTGTTGATAGTGTTGACCTGATCTGACATAAGGTCAGAAGGTGGATAGGTGGAACTCTTCAACGGCTAATAGTAGATACTTTGAGTTTGGGCTTATTTTGTTTGATTTGACAAGCCTAACACGTTAGAATCGGATTTTCGAAACAGAATTTTTAGTGTTACTAATAAAAGTGAATTTTACTTTGTCAGTCTTCATATTAAAATTAGCATCAAAGTAACTTTACCGGTTTAAGCAAATATTCTTCTCACTTTGCTACTACTATGTCTACACTAAAAAGGAAAAAATAAAAACTTTTTAACAAAAAAATTAAAACCGACTTCAAAAAAAGCACTAAAAAGTAAAAAATAACTAATTGGTAGTATTCATTTAGGTACTATACATACCTAATCAAATATATTCGAAGTCGGTGCCAGCCAATATAAAGCAAAGCACACCGACTTGTAAATAACAAATAGATATTTCAGATTTTGTTTCTTTTTCCAAAAAAAAAACTGAATAAATAGTATGTAACGTAAGGACGGACAGAAATTACGAAATTAAAACTAGAATGTCACCTATAGAGCCATAAAAATCCACACTGATACGAATTTCGTGAAATTCGTTACTACGTGGAAGTAAAACAAAATTACACATTGTTTTTTTTTCATTTATAATGATATCTATTAAAAATTTCGTAAGCACTCTAACTTGTAAATGTTTTATTAATTATTATATTAGGTATATAATTATTCCTTTGGGTGTATTTTATGTTCAAAATTTTATGAAGCAAATCTAGAGCTACATATATTCTGTTCATTAAAAATGTATAAAATTGGTTCACAATTAACAAAAATACAAAATATACCCAAACTTTCTCTTTTTGAAATCGGTCAAAATACGCTCCTACGCATCTTACTTTCAAATTATTTATTTCTCAGAAATAGCAATCAATAAGTAAATTTATCTATTAGATAAAAACAAAAGCGCAAAAGTATAATTATTCTTTCTGACAACTTTCACTAAAATCGGTCAAGACGTTATTTATTGCACAAGTCATATATCTTGGCGAAACAAAGAACTGACCGGACACGGCGGACCGGAAAGAGGGACCCGGACCCGGAACTTGAATATTGATTGTGGTTAATTTACTTCTATACAGAGATATGAGATAGCAAAACCGATTATCGCATTGCTTCGAGGACACGATTCGCTCAGTTTGTAGTGACCCTACTTGCTGTGCCAGCGGTCGCGGGTTCGAGTCCTGCTAGGTGCATTCATTTGTGTGATGATGAATGTTTGTACTCCAGTCATGGGTGTTTATATTTATAATATGTATGTATTTAAAGTTATATATGTATAGTTTATCAACTATCTGGTATCCATAACACAAGCCTCGTAGCTTACCTTAGAACTAGATGTTGATGTGTGAATGTCCCAACATATTTATTATTTATTTATTTATTTTTTATTTTTTTTTTTTTTTTTATGTTTCTTACTCCTTCAAGCAGAAACGGCTGGGCATATTTGGATGAAATTTAGTATACGGATAAACTTTGACTTGGAGTAACACTCTAGACGGGTACTCTTAAATCTCTAGGAATGCAACCAAGCAAAACAAGTGTAAGTCACTGGTGTCTCATAATACCTCCTTTATTTACGTATATTTTAACCGAAATTAAAATATATAATAATATTAAAATTTAAAACTTATTTATTTTGAATGAATATAAAAAAATATAAATAAGTACATATTTGTACTATTTTTGTATAAAGTCATGATTTTTAGTTGACAAAAAATTATTATTGTCTTAGTTTAGTTTTTTGTTTCCCATATAAATTATGCCATTGTTCAAATTTATACAGGTTTAGATATATGTAAAAACATGTTATTGATAAAAAAATAATTAGTTTATCATTGAAGTTTATTAAAAGTAATAAAATTTATCCAAATATTAATACGTTTATAGCGTATTTAAATTAATGGCTGTTGCTATACTTCCGATAATAATCGGATGCAAAAATATACATTATTCGTCCGACTTTTGTCGGTTTGTGCGAATTAACAATTATAAATATTTACAACTTCTTTTGTATTCTAATGTAAAATAAGTGATTTATAGGTGCAGGAGTTTCTCTATCCAAAAAAAAATACCTTAACCTATAGAGCTGAGCCGAATTACTTATTTTACTTGCTTATTTATTAGTCTATTCTTTTTATTTGTCTTTCCTTATAATTTATATATTTTATGAAGTTCGCATAATTATTTTTATTCATCCTATTAAAGGACGTATAATTATTTTTATTCGTCCTATTCAAGGACGAATAGACTCCGTAAAGAAATACCTATTGCAGAGTAATATGGCCCGTACATTTAGTTCGTCGCCAACCAAAGCCAAAACCTAGCAAAAAGATTTATTTACACCCAAATAAATAAAGCAAGTTTTTGTATTGGTTAAAAAAATATAGGTATTTATTACAATAATATACAATATAAAAAAAAACTATATAACATTTATTATAAAAATTTTGTATAAATGTTATTAATACAAACATGTTTGTCTGTCCATTGTAATAAAAAGTTAAAGGCTTCAACTTGTTCAGTTATAGACATATCTTCAGTCTTTGCTGAACCATTAAAAACGTCTACACTTACGCATTTTTAAGTACCTTAGCGAAATCCCTATCGAACATTCCAACATCTGCGATATTTTTAAGGACTTGTTTCACTTCCTTCCTTATATAATGTCAAGCAATTATAATCTCTATTCATATACACAAAAAGGCTAATTAAAATATATCGTTATCTATGCATCTGCTACGATAAGTTTATCTGTGCTTTATTTTATCTGTCTAATGACGTAGCGGGAACATTTGGCGCCTATTTTTTTTCGCTTTTTTGCAAACCTCACAGATAGTTGACGAAGTAATTAGATGAAGATTAATGGCTTCATGGTTTTTAGTAAAAAAAAACAACTAGTTGCTCATAGAGCGGTAAATTGTTTAAAAGCGTGATAAAGTCAGCATGCAAAGTTTTCATGGTAATTAAATGACTTTTATTTACGTTGTGTACCTAATGCCAGCTACTGAATATCACATAATATGTTATACTAGCGTTCAGATGACCAAAAACCAAATTCTTAAGTCTTACATATTAGTATACTCTTACATTGCAGTTATTGTATTTTTTTCTCACAAATGAGACATTTTCCCGCGTTAAAAAGTATACTATATGTTGACCCAGATAACCAGCTATCGCCATACCAAATTTCATTAAAATCCCTTCGGTGGTTTTTCTGTGATGTGGTAACCTACTACAAAGGTATATTATCAAGATTTCACATATAAAATTTCAAGATAGATAAGTATATAGGTACCATACCAAATGATGTAAAAATCAATGAGGTTACAATAAAAACATGATTAATTCCGCCAATTTATAAAACAACAAGCAGTGAGCCCGATGGGTTTTCCCATCGGCATACGGACAAGCTGACGAATTATTTACCATATTTACGTTCTACGAAAATTACAATATTATATTTATACGGTACCTATAAATTAAATAAAATCCCCTATTTAACTGATTAAATACCAAAAATTCTTACTAGCTGTCCTACGTGTAAGGAACTCTTGTCAGTACTTAATTCAAGAATTTTTCGTGAAATAAATAAATCACAATACCGTTTATCTATAGGTACCTAGGTACCTACCTATACTGTAGTGTACATGTACCTAATAACCTCTGAGTCGATTCTGTACATTAAATATTTTTTGGAAAAGCTTATTGTAATAGACATTATTATCGATACAGAAGCCGAATCTATAGTTTATAGAATTTTTGTCTGTCTATCTGGGAACGCATCACGAGAAAACCACTGGACAGATTTTGATGAAATTTGATATACTATAATGATAGCTGGTTATCCAGGTTAACATATGCGATACTTCTTACTGCGAGAAAATATCTCATCTCTGAGAAATCTATACTGAACGTTAAAACGTAAGCAGGGACGAGGACGAGCCCTTCATAAATAACATTTTTGGTAATACCTAAATATTTTATGCAAATAACATTTGCATAAAAGTTAATGGTGTAGATAAGGATAAGTTTTATAGACTATTGGCATATTATTAGGTAGGTATATCTACAGGGTGTATCTACAAGGCAGTGGTAGCCCAGTGGTGACGCGCTCGCTTGGGTAACCGAGTGAAGCGGGTTGAAATCCCGGGTCTCGCACCCCTGATATTTCCACATGTGCGAATCTTTTTCAACATGATTACCACTTGTCTTACGGTGAAGGAAAACATCGTGAGGAAACCTGCATGTCTGAGAGAACCTAGCAAGTTTTCGAAAGACATGTGAAGTCCGCCAACCCGCACTTGGCCAGGCGTGGTGGACTATGGCCTGATCCCCCTTGTATTGAAGGAGGCCCGTGCTCAGCAGTGGGACGATAAAAAGGGCTGAATACAATACAATATCTACAGGTAGGTAACTTACTATAGGCGAATTTAATTTAAATTTATTAAAAGACTAGCGTCCCTAGGTAGGTATGTTTTAACGGTTAGTATGGAATAGACATATGATTTTTAATATATTAAAACATCCTTCATTTTTAAAGAAGATTAATTAAAATTACTAATATGAGACCAATAATGATAAGTAAAGCTACAAATAAGATATTATATTTGTACTGACTCTAACCTTGTAGAGCTCTTATCAGTGCAATATAAGGAAAAAACATAAATATAACGCAATTTACCTACTTCTATTGTTTAAAATATTATGTTAAGTCTACCATCTCTTGTTTTACAAGATTTTTTTATCATTTTAGAAACTTAGCTCACACGGGAATTGAACGTGTGACCTATATGGCCAATATATCAGGTTCGCCATGCCGTTATTTTACAGGTGTGTACCTACATATTCTAGTTCTTTTATATTAGTATTCTTGACGTTAAACCTACTTTTATAGGTGCCTACTATTGTTAAAAAGCTTTCGAGCTTTCTTTTAACTTAAAAGACTGGGCTGAAAATAGATAAAAAAAAATCACTTCTAATAAATTTCCGCATGACTTATACGACTTAAAATATATAGAACTTCATAAATATATAGACAATAAGAATACAATTAAAAAACAGCTTAATTATAATAATAATTTATTATCTATAAAATATATCGAATTTAATCGTGGAAGCCACAATTTACCATGAACACATCTAATTGCCATCATTTACAACGTTAAATAAAAAATACGACAAAGTTTAAATAACATTTTAGATAAATAAACAAATGTACAATTACAAAACATTTATCCACTGAGCACGAAACGAGTTAAAAAAAAGATATATTAACATGACTAGATTAAACGAAAAAAAGAGACCGCGGATCAAAATCATAAATCATGCTCATTATATTCGAACAGGATTATTTTTTACCGAAGAAAATGTTCAAAAAAGCATCAAAAGGCTATAAGGGGGCGCCATTTTGTGAGGGCACTGTCATTTAGGGCGGGAAAATGGGAAGCTCTGGACCAATCACAATAGCCCATTTCAAAAGGCGTTTTAAAATTCGACCAATCGAAAGAGAGGACGGTCTGCGCACGCGTAGTAGAGTCGATCCATAGAGTTATAGATATAATACGGCAGTGTGGGCTTGGCCTCTGCCGTGGCGAGATGTGCGTTAAAGACAAAAACATAAAAAAATAATGTCGAAGTGCCTAATGACCTAGTGTTTAGTGTTTGTGATAGTTTCGTTTTAATGAACTGATTTACATAGGACTTTTTTATTTTACAATTAGAAAAAACAGACATTTGATTTAAAAAAACAAGAGTAAGTCCTAACAAAAAATATTATTAAAAAGATTAGTCACAATTAATTTTAACCCTTAATTTGTGTGGGTTAAAATTGTACCATAGTGATATAATTATAGACAATTTTAATTTTGCGTGTTAGAGCGTGATATATCAGGGGAGTTCTATCATAACCAGTGATGGTGATGGCTAGCGGCGGTGGCGGGCTGGTGCAGTCCCCGCCAGACATGTTGCACCATCATAACATCATGGACACGTCGTCGCACGTCGAAATGATGCCGAGTAAGTATTTTTTTTTAATAAAAAAGAATATTTATATGGTAATTAAATATAAGCCTTAATAATGTAAGTATATAGATTTATTACACACTGCTTAAATAAAAAAAAAACTACTAGATATCATCTGTATTCGTATGGTAAATTATAGTAGGTATCCTTCAACGGAATAAAAAACAATAATTATAAATTATTAATCACTAATATCGTAGATACAACCAAATAACTTTTACCCTGTAAATATTATTAGAAATTTTCGGATACAATCCATTTTTATAGATTACTTAATAGGAAAAAGTGACTAACCGATTATTTTATCTTCACTAAATTTTTATGTAAACATAAAGTATTAAACGTAAAAATAGTTTATTAAATATGTTGAAGGCATATATCATCATATACAAAATAGGAAAATTTAGGTAGGTATATATGTAGCTATTGTAACCTTATTGGTACTTTAGTACCAACCATATTTTACGATATATATTTTTTAAGTAAACATAAATGCCCACAAACTTAAGGACTTAATCTTTAAAAAAAACTTGGTATGTCCTAAAATGAAATAAAATTATTAAAATCAGGTGCCTATCTTTCCATCAGAATAAATAAGGAACTGCCTTATAAGATAACTTAAACATACCTACATTGAGTTTTTGTTATATTTTACCTGACTGATAATTTTCTTTAAAACTATCGCAAATTTTTAATAAAACTTTTTTTTTGTGGTTTTATTTTACTTTGATGATTTTTAGTCAGGACATTTCGAATGATTTTTCCAAATATGGTCACGGGAGAGCTAAAAATAAACATAAGTAGTTTTATTTAAATATCAAATATTCGCGTAGGTAAATCTAAAAAAATATTACTGCATATAAGTTTGGAGAATTTATATGAAAAAAATACAATAATAATGTGATCATTGCACCCAAAATTTAAGCAATAAATGTTAAAGAAAGGGGATGTTCTGATTGATTTATAAATATAAATGTCGGGGTGGGATCGACCCGTTTTGCTAATGCAAGTGAAACCGACCATTAGAGGGTTAGGAGATTTATCGTGTTGTTAAGGAAATCTTTGTGATTAGAGCTTGGATTTTAGTAAAATAAATAATAACTTAACTACCAAATATAATATTGAATGTAAGTTAAAGGTAGCCCTAACTATTGGATATCAATTTTTATTATTCCCCATTAATATAAGAGATTTTAAGATGTTTTATTAATTTTATTAATACATAATAATAAATAAATAATAAATGTATTGGGAGATTAACACACAATACCATCTAGTTCCATGGTAAGCTACGAGGCTTGTGTTATGGACACCAGATAGTTGATACACTACACATGTATAACTTTAAATACATACATATTATAAATATAAACACACATTTTAATTAGTAAAAAACCCTAACCTAACCTAACGAAATTTGATAAGTATTAGTTATAAGGTAGGTAAAGTAAGGAGTTTAATATTTTTTATTAATATATAAGTGAAAAAAATAATTACGTGTACATATTGCAACAAAACTTGACAAGTAATTAATAGGATAAAAAAGTTCATTTCTCCTATAAGTTTCATTCTTATGTATGTTACTAACAATGTTTTTTTTTAAAAACTTGTGTGTACTTCTGTATGTACGCACGTAAGAAATTATACCTACTTCTTTGGCGTAACAAAACAAAAAAAGCTAAAGATTTCATCCCGTATGTCGCAACTCTCTGTTTGTGAAAAGAATGGCTTTTTGGCTGTCAGTGTGCCCGCGCATCGTAAAAATTTTATTTTCATAATTTTTACTAAACGTACAAAGAAGTAGTATAACTTCAAAAACTATTTTATTTGCAACTACATATATTTAGAAATAAGAATATACGTACTAGTGGGGACCTAGGCGACCGAACTTTGCTCTGGGTTTTTTTTTTCGAGAAAGATATAAAAATCGCGTTTTTTTTTCAAAAAAGACACCTAGGTAGCTATATAGATAAACTTAAAGCAAAACCTTGTCTAAACACAAAATTTGATTCAAATCGTCAGAGCCGTTTCTGAGGTGCGAGACCCGAGACGAAATAAAATATATGTACAAATATTGCTCATTTAATTATTAAGAGATATTACTTATAAAGTATGAATAATTATTTTTAAAATGCAATACGATATTAAGTTACAACAGTCAAAGAGAAAAATGCAGAGAAACAAACATCCACCTTTTAGCGAGGTTTATTGTGCCTACTAAGTAGCACCGCAAACAGCGGGTTAAGTTATTTTTAGTTCCCCACTTGTGTATTGACACGAGTTTTATGGAAAATTTTACTATGCAGAATGTGAATATTGCTTTAAGTTAAAATATCTTGCGTTTTCTATAAACATTTATTCTGACTTTACTGACGCATAGATGATGGTGTAAAGTTTAATATAGATATCCTAATTATAAAATAGTTTTAACCAATTTTCAAAAGGAGGCGTTCAATTTGATTATAAATACTGTGTGTTTAAATGTTATGTCATATAGGTATAAAGTAAAATATGTAGTTTTACTATTAAGATTGAAATAGGTACTTTTAAATGATTTTAAATTCTATACGATATTCTATACGATGTAATTATGTACAACGATTTAATAATTACGCACAAACACTTTCCATGTATTAAAAAATCAATATCAAAAATTCATGAGATTTGTATGTACATGTTTGTTATTCCCATCACACTGAATCGGCTGAGATACTTTATGACCTAGAGTAACATATAAAATCTCTTAATTAATAAAATTTGCTAAGAGGCACTGCCATGTTATATTATAAATATTAAAGGCACCTAGGAATCTGAGCAAAGCGAAGATATATGGCTAGAATATTATAGTGTTAAAAGGAAGTGATAGCCCAGTGGTAACGTGCTTACTTGGGAAACCAAGTGAAGCGGCTTCAAATCCCGGGTCTCGCACCTTAGATATTTTCATGTGCAAATCATTTCCAACATGATTACCATTTGCCTTACGGTGAACAAAAACATCGTGAAGAAACCTGTAAGTCTGAGAGAACTTGGCAAGTTTTCTCTCTCATATTGAAAGTAGGCCCGTGCCCAGCAATAGTATACATTAAAAAAGGCTGAATGCAATATTATAGTATAATTAAATAAAACAATAATATAAGTTTCTCTCTTCAGACAGTTAGATATTCTCTGATATGTCAGGCATCATAAAAAGGGATGGACCACCTTGCAAGTTTTACAACGCCAAGTCGGTAGCGTTCACACTTACCCACTAAACTGTTAGCCACTGACGCCGACACGGCACGCAAAACTAAAGGATAAATAAACTTTTTTAATATAACTTTAGTTAGTAGTAAATACTTTATAACACGACTAAAAAAAGGAACATTTAAGCTAATTTATTAAAATAACTATATTATTTAGGTGTATTTTATCAGAGGAATGACTTATTGTTATGAAAATATTAGGCATTTTCAAATAAACTAATATTGTATTTAAATGTAAACAATTGAATATTTTACTACCATATATTTAATGATAAAATATTTTATATTAATAACCTTATTATAAATAATCTACGAATGCAAATTTCTTCATTAAAATTGCATAAAGAAAATTAATAATAAGTGCTAAAATGTCAAATGCCTTCTCAATCCTACTGCAACGACGTAACTAACATATAAAATGACTTGTGAAGCTCGTAACTGTTTTTTTATATTATAAAATATGGATAATAATTAAATATTAATACATATAAAATATATATTACTAGCGGTTGACCCTCGCTTCGCTCGGGTTCGTCTCTAAGTGCGTTTAACGGTCAGTATGGAATATATAAACTCTGTGAAAAAACAAACTTATCTCATGGGAACCGTACATTTTTCCGGAATAAAAAGTACGCTATGTGCTATTCCAGTCTATAATCTATCTCTGTGCCAAATTTCATCCAGATCCGTTCAGCCGTTCTGACTTCTGGCGTGATTGAGTAACAAACATCCATCCATCCAAACTTTCGCATTTATAACATAATAGCCGCGGATTCTGCTAGTAGGCTATAAAAAGCAATCTAACACGTTCAAACAAACAAACAAACAAAACAGTATCTTTAGCTTTATAGTATTGGTATAGACAATGATAGAACAATGTAAAGAATGTAAATAAATTTTTGATCACCTGCAGTTGTTTATTAGTGGTTAATAAGAGGTACTTGTTTATTTTAAATTGCCTGTAATAGTACACTTATTTTTTTTAAATGTCTTATCTTATTAAATTAGGGACAATAAAATTAAAACGTGTACTAGTTGTTTTTTTAACAATTAATAAATCACTGTACAGTTTTAATTCCTAACTCAATAGAATTAGCTAATTCTTAGTACCTAATAAAATATTCTAATAAAAAAATAATCAATATCTAAACTATAAAATGTGAAGACCGCCAACCTGCACTTGGCCACCGTGGTGGACTATGGCCTGATCCCCATCGTATTGAAGGGAGGCCCGTGGCCTGCAGTGGAACGTTAAAAAGGGCTGAATACAAAGTATAAAATATGTCGAAATAAAAATATTACCTTTTTATATAACAAAGTCGAACAAAATCGATGAAAACAAGTATAATATACCTAGCATTAGTAGTACAGAGCCCTTTTTAAGGTCCTGTTGGGCACGGACCTTCAATACGAAGGAGATGAGGTCATAATCCAGCACGCTGGCCAAGTGCGGGTTGGCGGACTTCACATGCCTTTCGAAAATTTGCTAAGTTCTCTCAGACATGCAGGTTTCCTTACGATGTTTTCCTTCGCCGTAAGACAAATGGTAATCATATTGGAAATTATACGTATACGAAAATATCAGAGGTACGAGACCCGGGATTTAAACCCGCTCCACTTGGTTTACCACTGGACTACCACTACTCTTTGTGTATAATATACCTATAATTTTTAATTTTTTTTTCAATAAAACGTGTCGATCGCTATGGCTAGGCTAGTCGGCGTCTATGATCACCACATTACCAATTTACGCTTTTATAGCCGGATATCACTTTTTAGGTCGATTCATAAAAAGGGTTTTGTACTTGCTACTTATATTATACGTATACAATGATTCAAATTAAAAATTATTTCTCCGTTTAGTCATTGGAAATTTAATATAAACAATATTTTTTAATGATTTATTTTATTATTTTTAAACAATACACAACACTTATGTATCTACATATTTATAAATGTGTCAATTTTATTTATTAGACTAGCGACTCACCCTCGCTGCGCTCGGGTTCGTCCTTAGATGCGTTTTAACGGTTAGTATAGATTTCTCAGAGATGAGATATTTTGCCGCAGTAAAAAGTATCTTAAACGTTGACCCGGATAGCCAGCTACATCATTTCAAATTTCATCAAAATCTGTCCAGTGCATTTCTTGTGATGCGTTTCCAGACACAGACAAAAAATCTAAAAACTATAGATTCGGTAGATTTGATTTGAACAAGATTTTCAAAAAATATTTAATGTACAAATTCGACTCAGAATTTTATTATATGTACCTGTAACTATCTTTTTGTATATACCTACGCATACTTATCTACATTTTTTGTATATACTAATATTTTTAAAAGGAAAAATATAATTGGTTTGTTGGTTTGATTACTTGTTTGTCATCAATTAAATCGGAAATAAATGAAACCGATTTTTATAATTCTATAACCATTGGAAAACCACGTTATCCAAAAACACATCGGCTAAGTTTTACTTAAGTTATATTTTTCTATTCTATAATAATAAGTTCTCTACCTGAAAAATCGCTTAAAAGACGATCGTAGAGCGACCGTGAGTCACTAGTAAATATTTAATTCATGAATGTATATTTGTTATACATATTATAAAGCTAAAAATTGTTTTGTTTGTTTGAATGCGTTAATCTCTGAAACTATCTGTCCGATTTAAATAAACATTTTACATTTAATAGCTCAGTTAACTGAGAATTTCCTTTTTAAAGAGTAAAGTTACATTAACGTCACATTACATTTAACCACACGTTTGGCTTAGTTAGTAATGACCCTACTTGCTGTGACAGCGCTCGCGGGTTTGAGTCTCGCTGTGGGTATTTATTTATTTAATTTATATTTATAATATGTATGTATTTAAATTTATATGTGTAGTAGTGTGTAGTGTATCAAGTATTTGGTATTCATAACACAAGCCTCGGAGCTTGCCATGGAATTAGATGGTGCTGTGTGTTAATGTTCCAACATATTTATTTATTTATTGTACTGATGATGGTGGATAATGGAACTATTCAATGGCAACTAGTTAAGCGTTCTAGTTTAGGCTCGTTTGAATCTTTTTGACTCTGCATTATGCATATATTACAGTTAGTCAAAAAGGTATATCGTTTAGTTTTTTTAACTATATATATATATATATATATATATATATATATATATATATGTATAATTTAATTGCATAAACCTAGCTTAGACCGAATAATGACATAGGTGCTTCTTATTTCCCATAAAAGTTTCTATAGTATATAAGCACGTTACAAAAATATAACTAGAAATACTAATTTCGCAATACATACAGAAGTACATTAAATTCAACATATGCTGATGAGTTGGTTACAGGTGGTTGAGATAAAATGATTTGCGTTCACTTATTTTACTACTGTAGTTGATAACGTATCTACTAACATATGTCCGCATTAGCCCCCCTCGACATGCCCTTCAGTGTAATGTACCATCAAGGATACTATTTAAAATATTTACTAGCGTTTGTCAATGCTTCTACTACTATCTGTGTTTTAATAAAGCTTGCTTTTTGCCACGGCGTTGCTCGCTTATTTATATAGGACTAGAGATTCACCCTCGCTCCGCTCTGGTTTCGTCCCTAATTACGTTTTACGGTTTAGTGTAGATGAGATATTTCTCGCAGTAAAAAGTATCCTATATGTTGACCCGGATAACTAGCTACCATCATACCAAATTTCATCAAAATCTGTCCTGTGGTTTTCTCGTGATGAGTTCCCAGACAGACAAAAAAAAATTCTAAAAACTATAGATTCAGCATCTGTATCGATAATAATGACTATTTCAATAAGATTTTCCAAAAAATATAGGTAATATACAGATTCAACTCAGTTAGAATTTTATTATACTCGTATGTAGGTATAGATTATACTGCTTCGCTCCTATTAGTTTAGTAATAAAATAAATAAATAAATATGGTGGGACATTAACCCACAGCACCATCTAGCTCCATGGTAAGCTACGAGGCCTATGTTATGGATACCAGATAGTTGATACACTACACATATGTAATTTTAAATACATACATATTGTAAATATAAACACCCATGACTGGAATACAAACATTCGTGCTCATCCCACAAATGAATGCCCCAGCGAGACTCGAACCCGCGACCGCTGGCACAGCAAGTAGGTTCATTACAAACTGAGCCATATGTGTCGTTATATCATGTCTTTTAGGTACCTGCTACTATATTATAATTTTTATTTTTGTACGATGTTTGAACAACTATTTCTCTTATATTTTAGAATAATAAATTAATTTTCTCATAGATTAAATCACAAAACACTTTATAATTGTTGAATACAAGTACTAATCTGTGCTATTTGCACTATTACCATTTGTTGCAAAGTTAGATAACATGATCAAATATTTTATACTATTCTAAACGTAAAGCAAAAAAATAATTTATCTGACCTTACATAATTATATAAAGAGGTTAAATTTGTTTGTTTGTATGTATGGAATAACCTTTAAAACTACGAAGGCTATCCAAAAATTCTTGTACTAATAAAATGGTACATTATCATCTGTCTGGGTAGGTTGTATTGTACCTTAAACCATGCGAACGAAGCAAGGATCGAAAACTAGTGAGTAATCATTAAAAAACTCTATATTTATATAATCACTAATATAAATAATAAAACAAAACATGCTTTTATAGCTAAAGTTAAGGTAAGAAATCCATTCTACTAATATTATAAACGCGAAAGTTTGTGAGGATGTATGGATGTCTGGATGTATAGATGTATGGATGTTTGTTACTCTTTCACGCAAAAAATCCTGAATGCATTTTAATGAAACTTTACAATAACATAGCTCATACATCAGAATAACCATAGGCTACTTTTTATCCCGGAAAAATGTACGATTCCTTTGGGATAGATTTCTGTTTATTTTTCGAACCCGAGCAAAGCGAGGGTGAGCGGCTAGCAAGTTAATAATATAGTCTTACGCCGTCGGCGCGTCATTATAGAACAAAGAACTCACAAAAAATCGTTAATTTCTCACTTAATTAGATCAAAATCTTGGGCGCCTCTTGTTCAAATGATTTTAAGTCCCGATAAGAATCTTGCTAGTTCCGGATGTACGGTAGTCGACATATATAAAGCACAGATGCCTTTTAAAGTATACATTTTAAATACCAAAGCTGTGTGGTGTGATGTATAGACAATGTACGTGGGAGATCAGGAAAGGAATAAAATTTTTAATGAATTTGAATATTGAATGAAGTAATTATTTAGTTAATTATTAGATTCGATGGTGGTCGTTTGTTAAATAGCTATTTTAAAATTTATATACACGTTTTAAAATTTATATGGCATAGTAAAGTTTTTATGTAAGAGTGAAAACCGTTTATTTCTTGACCTACATTATATTTTCTTTTCCTTCTGGACGAACAGATATGTATACATATTATGCGGGAATCGAACCCATGATGCTACGTTTTGCTAACTACATAGGTACCTACTGAACGAAGAGGTAAATAATATAAACATTTTTATTTTAAAGAACATATACAATATAATAAAAAAATATCGATATGATTTTTGATATCGACTAATCTTCTGTAAAGATTTACTTTTAAATACCTATATATTTTTTAACGACGATAAAATCTTTTTATCAAACTAAAGAGGCACAGAAAACGGATTTAAAGCTTTTTCCGATACTACGGTTACTTAGACACGCTGTTAAGTAATACTTATCTATACATATAATAAAATTCTAACTGAATCGAATCTGTTCATTAAATATTTTTTAGGAAAATTTTGTTGAAATAGTCATTGTTATCGATACAGAGGCCGAATCTATAGTTTTTAGAATTTTTGCATGTCTGTCTGTCTCGGAACGCATCACGAGAAAACCACTGGACAGATTTTGATGAAATTTGGTATGATGATAGCTGGTTTTCCGGGTCAACATATAGGATACTTTTTACTGTGAGAAAATACTTACCTCATCTCTAAGAAATCTATACTAAACTTTAAACGTAATATTATACAAGTGATAATATATTTATTAGTTTACATTCTGTTAGCAAAAATACAATGAACCGACAAAATTTTTAGTAAAAAAAAAGCTTATAGACCTGAGAGTTATTCTAGTACATGTAGTGAATACTTTAGGTAGGTCCTTGCACACCTACAACATACGTACATATCTATAGCCTAGGAACATTATTTGTATTATCTTAATATAAATAGGCAAAGACAAATCAGTTCAGTACATTTTTCTTCTCTGTTTGTTAACCGATTTTTTTTACTTTTTAGTAAGCTATAGACGAGCTTTAGTGTTATCAATTAAAAAATATTGAAAACCAGTTTATTTTTATATGTATAGATAGGTAATTTCTATTCATAAATGTTTTCCTCAAATTTTCAATAATGATTAATATAAAAGCTAAGCAAAACCTTCTTTAACCATGATAACTTAACGTCAAGTTATTTCTATAACGAACGCTCTCACAATGTATGCAATACAAATGTGGTATTAAACAGGTTTTTAATAGGAACATATCCACAGCTGCTACATGTTCCAAAGGCAATAATTTTGCTACTATATATGCTTATATGAGATTAATTTTATTTGTTTTTCAAATTAAGTAGGTAAATGTTAGTGGTAGCGAAGCATTTAAGACTAAATTAGTCTTATTTTAAGACGATTATTTAGACTCTAGCCTTTCTTAAATTTATCCCACGGGAATCGTTTTTTTTTCCGGTATAAAGAGTAACCAATGTGCTATTCCAGACTATCTCTGTGCCAAATATCATCCAAATCCGTTCAGCCGTTCTGGCGTGAAAGAGTAACAAACATCCATACATCCATCCTCAAAAACATTCATAATTATAATATTAGTGTTTATAGTCTATGTGTTCATAGCCTATCTGTTAATCATATGTTGGGACATTAACACACAGCACCATCTAGTTCCATGGAAAGCTACGAGGCTTGTGTTATGGATACCAGATAGTTGATACACTACACATATATAACTTTAAATACATACATTATTATAAATATAAACACCCATGACTGGAGTACAAACATTCGTGTTCATCACACAAATGAATCCCAGCGGGACTCGACCCCGCGACCGGCGGCACAGCAAGTAGAGTCACTACAAACTGAGCCAAACGTCCTACTATGAAAACTTTTTATAATGCGTACATTTTTCTTTTAAAAAGCGTACTTTCTATGAAAAAATATGAGCTTTCAAGTAGGTATCATTTCCGTCGGACCTACTTTGTATGTAAAAACTCCAGTAGCTTATCAAGTCGCCTAATTGGATTTTGGGGGCAATCTATTATTTTAATAAGTAACATGAACAAATCCACACAAATTATTACTACTTTGAAAGATAACATATGTCAGTTTTGACTACCTTTTGAGTAAATTAGGTAAAAAAATTATTAAGTAAAGATTATATTATTGATTTATTATGTTAAATAGAGTTTCAGACCGGAAGAGAAAAAGCATATTCGATGAATATAGATAAATTTAATACTTATGACGGTGATTAGATTGCTCTAGTGGATGTTTTCGGAACTAACATTAGCAGGTTGCTTATCATTTGTTTATTTAGAACCCAATAACTGCTTTTAAGCACAGATATAATTGGTTTCTTGCACAAAACTAAGTCATAAAGAAACTATTTTACTTTTAAGGTAGCAAGTACCTTATTTTTAAAATAAATTAAAATTACTCGTGAATTGTTATATTATACAGTTAATATGCTCAATGTTCATTATACATTTTAAAAGGTTTTTATATATGTAGTACAAAAAATGTAAGTCTTACGATCATAATACAATATGAATAATAATAGATAAATTATACTACTATAAATAAAAAGGCAGTGGTAGCCCAGTGGTAAAAAGCTCGCTTGGGAAACCGAGTGAAACGAGTTCAAATCCCGGGTATCGCAGCTCTGATATTTTCATGTGCGAAGCATTTCTAACGTGATTACCTACCAATTGTCTTACGGTGAAGGAAAACATCGTGAGGAAACCTAGTCCGCCCGCACTTGACCAGCGTGGCGGACTATTGCCTGATTCCACTCATACTGAAGGGAGGCCTGTGCCCAGCAGTGGGACGTTAAAAAGGGCTGAATACATATGTATATACAATACATACTACTAAACAATACTTAAGTCGTTCACAAATCGACTTCTAGTTAATTATTTTACAAAACTTTTAATGTAATAAATCAAAAATGATAAATCTTTGCAATTAGGCAAGATAAGTGCTTACAAGAAGTGATAGTTCTATGTAACATCGTAGCAAACTGAGGGTAACCGTTATCTGTAGATAGCGGTCTCATCAAACGGGCCGATGTACTGCAGATGAAAACGAAAACTACAAACAATATTAACGTAAATGGTTCAAAACAGTTTTAATTTGATAATTTCTAAAATAATCTGTATCTAAATTTAGGCCTAGCTGAGATAAAATAAATTTATATGTATGTATGTACATAAAAGCAAACACATTTAGGCGAATTTTTGGATGTTTGTAACGAATAACCTGAAAAAGTATAGGACCGATTTAGATGAAATTTGGTAAGAAAATAGTTTGAGATCCTGGGAAGGATATAGGATATTTTTTATTCCGGAAATCATCCCTTTAGGGAGTATAAATGGAGATGAAAGTTTGTATTCAACCCGAGCGAAGCGAGTGTGACTCGCTAGTAAATGTAGATAATATTTGTTATAATATATGTTGAATAAGATTTAAAAAATGTTATTCACTTAATTTAAGTGGAGTTTAAATGTAGGTCACTTTCAATTTTCATTTACCGCACAATACGAGTACAATACGAGTACGTTACTTTGATTTTAATCCATGAAGGAAAAATATTAAACCTTCAAGTAAAAGCTTTTATGCCGTAATTTCATGATCAACTTTCGTCTTTTCCTAAATCAATTTGTAAATTCTGCAGATTTATAGCTGATGTATTGAATGATGTTCTCCTATCCGATTCCGGCTACGGCGGCTAATCTCGTTGAGACTAGCCAACTGCGCAGGAGATATTATAGTGCACAAGTGTACGCGCAGACACAAGTGCACTCTCTATTCCTGTCACTCTCATACTCCGGTGGGACGACTAATCGACACGACCAGTGAGAGTTAAGGCGCAGGACCGACGGCTTTACGTGCTCTCCGAGGCACGGGGGTGAAACACCGCCAACTTCCCAACTCCGGGCTGTTACTGAGACTTAGTATACAGAAAGACTCAATAACTAAACTTGGCCCGACCCGGGACTCGAACCCAGGACCTCCGAGTGCGCAGCCGTACATGCTAGCCACTACACCACCGAGGCAGTTATGTCAATCGATGTATTGAATAATACAATAATGAACTAACGAGAACCAAACCTGTGATTATTTTCGTATGTAATAGAAGTAAATAATTTATACAATTAGTATGTAGACTATTTAGTTGAGTTTTTTTTTAAATAGGACCTAAAATCCTTAAATAATGATTTGTTAGATATTTATTCACTCCCTTTTAGGCGATTAAAAAGGACCACTTTCAACAAATTCTTCATTCATTTATCAAAACATTAAATTGTACTATTCGATATTTTCTAAACATATTTAATACATATAGTTCAAACTTAAAATTTTATTTAATACTAGCGACTCACCCTCGCTCCGCTCGAGTTCGTTCCTACTTACATTTTAACGCTCAGTATAGCTTTCTCAGAGATGAGATATTTTCCCACAGTAAAAAGTTTCCTATATGTTGATCCGAATAACCAGCTAACATCATACCAAATTTCATCACAATCCCTCCAGTGGTTTTTTTTTGTGATGCGGTCATAGACACAAAAATTCTAATAACTATTGATTCGGCCTCTGTATATCTATTTCAATAAGATTATCCAAAAAATATTTAATGTACAGATTCAACTCAGAATTTTATTATAGAAGTATTGGTAGCATATTGGCCATCGGTAACGAACTTAATATGATTACCATTAACTAATATATTGGAGTACATATGTATTATTAAAAGTCCACCATCCCGCACTTGGAAAGTGTTGGGGACTATGGTTTGATCCCACTATCATTGAACCAGTTCCCAGCAGTGGGATGATTAAAAGAGCTGAAGTGTTTTCTTATATAAAAAATTACCCCTTAATAAAACCCCTAATCAGTTCCACTTTACATTAGCTATTGAATATTTAGCTACATTCCCAAACAATTTCAACCTGCCTTCCAAACCCGCGGGCTGTAAATATAAAAGCTCCTTTATCGGCTGCGTAAATTCTGTCAATTATGTCTCGGCGTTTTCGCTTCGGAAGAAATAAGTATAAAAAACGTCATCCCGCCTCGCTACCACTGGCGCCGGTGAGAGATAACGCTGGCCGTCTTTTTTCCTTACTTTTATGGGACGATAATGACAGTTTTTTAACCCGTTTAGTTTAGGATCTAGCTATTGGCGATTTATGTGTTTGTATTTGGATGGGTGTGGGTCGTGCCAAATTATCAGGTCGCGGTACGGTTCTTACTTATTTCTTTTATAAAGCTATATTAGTCACTAGATGCCATTTATACTCATAATATTAGAACGTTTAACGGTTAGTATGGAATAGATAGACTAGACAGGTATGATGAGTTGTTGTGGGTTGTACTATTTTGTGTTTTCCCGTGGGAATGAGATAACCTCCCGCGGCAAAAGGTAGCCTATGTCTCTCTCCGGCCCTTCAACTATTTCTACACAAAAAATCACGCCAATCCGTCGCTTTGTTTCGACGTGAAAAAAGAACAAAAAAACACACTTTCACATTTATATTTGTATGGAATATGGATATAAGTTGCGTTTCTGCAAATTCTTTGACTTACAGTAGCCTATGTGTTATTCCAGCCTATAGTATATCTGTATACAAAATTTCATACAAATCTGCCCATCCATTACAATTTATAGAGTAACAAACATACAAACTCGAACAAACTTTCACATTTATAAGTATGTAGTGTGTATGATAATTATCATTTAAAAAGTCTCTATGTCGTGAAAGCCTTATTAAATGATTCGTCATTTCCAATATGACAATAACATTACAATTCGTAGTATATGAAATATTGGTCCATGTATAATGTATATACCTACATAATGTTCTCTTGACCGATTACGGCCACAGCGGCCAATCTCATTGACACTAACCAACTGCGCAGGAGATATTATAGTGCACAAGTGTACGCGCAGACACAAGTGCAATCTCTATTCTTCTTACTCTCAAAGCTCGATGGAACGATATTTCGAAACGACCGGTGAGAGAGAGTTAAGGCGCATGACCGACGACTTCACATACTCTCTGAAGCCAGGGCGTAAATCGCAACTTCCCAGCTCCCAGGTATTATTGAGAATTTCTTTGACAGAAATAATCAATAACTGAATTTGGCTCGACCCAGGACTCGAACTCAGGACCTCAGAATCTACGACCATCCATACATGCGTTGTTACATACATAGTGTGTGTACTTTTTCTGAAATATATCTTTAGTTTATAAAATAAAGTAACTTCTAAAATAAAATATTTGTTAAAAGAAACTTAAGCAAATTTTGAAACGTTTTACCAATATAAGATTGGCTTCAGGAATAGCTTTTTAGTTTTATATTGTTAGATTATGAAACTGTGCAAAAATTTTGATAAATTACGTGTGGTAAGCATATAGTGCTTAAGAAAAACAGGGGCGATCGCTTGTCTATACATATATAATACAAGGATAACTGATCGCTATCTGTAGGTACATGGGAGTTATTTGAGAAAAAACTATTATTTCGGATCTTTATTAATGCTATAGAACCGAAAACAATGACTTTTAGAATTTTTGTCTTCTTGTCTGTTTGTCGGTTTGTCTGTGCGTTTTTGAGCGCTGATCTCAGAAGCGAATAATCGATTTGCATGCGGTTTATGTCCTTAATTTCGTCCTGTGCTATCTATCAATATAGATTTTATAAAGACAAAATGACAATTAATTTAGGGCCCTACAAAGCGGCTAGCCCAGAGCCCCCAAATTCACGGTCCAACCCTGTTCATAAATATGTTAATTTATAGAATCACTCAGGGACGAACCCGAGTGAAACCAGGGTGAGTCGCTAGTATACATAATATATACCTACTTAATATGTTAAAAGTAAATGTTTAGTTTACTTAGCTATCAATAAACATTTTAGTGTAACATTACTTTAAATTAAAATTTAAATGTCAGTAGCACATCCATTGCAATAAATACCTAGGTATCTGCTAGCATTTATTGAAGTCGTTATCAATAAAAAGTTTATAATGAGATAACGTTAAGAAAATATAAGCAGTATCCGTATTATTTTCTAAGCAATAGCGAGGCTAAAAACGTATACAATAGCTGTTTGTTTTTTAAAGTGTAGAGGAATAATAAATGCATTATAGTATTAACAATGTTTTATTCTCTTTTTCTTCCTTATTTTAGATTAGCGACTCACCCTTGCTCCGCTCGGGTTCGTTCCTAGTTACGTTTTAACGTTTTGTATAGATTTCTCAGAGATGATATACCTATTTTCCCGCCGTTAAAAGTATCCTATATATTGACCCGGATATCCAGCTATCATCATACTAAATTTCATCAAACTCTGTCCAGTGGTTTTCTCACGATGCGTCCCAGACAGACAGACTAAAATTCTAAGGACTATAGATTCGGCCTCTGTATCGATAATAATGACCATTTCAATAAGATTTTTCAAAAAATATTTAATGTACAGATTTGACTCGGTTAGAATTTTATTATATGTGTACTCGTAGATTAATTATATGTAGCAAATTTTTGGAATTACTTTATATCTTCATGAAACGTGATACTGATTGACTTTAAAAACATAACAATATTAAAATTATTAGACCATAAGCTGTTGCATGATTTTTTATCACAAAATATTAAAATCCGAATATTTTCAAATTTTAAAACGAGTCAATCATAATTTGCCGCAAACAACGCCCACTTTGACGGCTGTCAAATTAAACTGACATCTTCATTCGTTTTGACGTTTATTTTGACAATGGGATTTTTTTGAATCGACCAGGCACAAATTTTTGTAGTGACGAACAGCCAAAATATTTGCTATTGTTTTGCGAACTGATAAGAATGGCGCCTCAGGGATTGAATTGTTAATCTCAGAAATATGCGTCACGTACTTTCTTTTATTTAATGAAATATATAGTTTACTTTTTATGTCAAATTATTGTAGGTACTAGTACAATTTAAAAATATGATGTATAATACTTGACTGATTTAGTTTAGACTTTGTTCTATATTGCTTTTGTTTATTTTAGAGCTTAAATGACAATTATATTATAGATTTTGTATTTTTATTAGCTATATTCTTTTTAATAAAATAAATGAAATAAAGTTGAAGATCACACAACATTAAGTCCAATGAAACATATTGATAGTTATAATAAAATAATATCAGGTTATATATTTTTCATTACAATGACTACTTCATTATAAATAAAATAAATTTAAAGAAGTCTTTATCGTTTATTGAAGCTTTTTTTTGTTTGAAATCTGAGGCTTCAAAAACAAAAGCTTGGTGACAATTTTGATGATCGACCTACGTTTAATCAAAAAGGTACCCTATTTTTTGTAATTATGGTTGAGTTTTCTAAAATATTTAATATAAATAAAAAAAGAGCTAGGCGCCACACTTTTGTCGCCTCCGATATCCGGTATAAAAGAGAGTCTTAAGGTTTTTTTGGACCACAGTAGGTCAGTGACCATGTCAAAGATGGTCTATATACCCTAATGATTTATAGGGCTGCCAGTGGCGACACTCGAGACCAGTTTTTACAATTTACATGTGTTGATACTCCTTAAAGGTACTTAAAGATTTTAAAACGGGAACTTGTATTTCACTGCACATGGTAAATTTTAGTTAGCATTGGTTTATAATACACGTGGTAGAGATGGTATTCATATGGTAGTGTTTGTTAAATTTTTGGAAAATTTACTTTGTTTTATGTCTTTAGGAATTGCCAGTTAAGCTATTTACACACTAATGTGTTGTAAAATGAATGAGTTTGAAATACTATTGTAATTGAATATTTGCAGAAGATGAAAATATCTTTATCATTATAGTTAGGTCAAAACTAAAGAGGCTAAAAGTTGGACAGCAAATTCCTATAATGCACAGTTTATAGTGACCCTACATGCTGTGCCATCGATCGTGGGTTCGAGATCCGCTGGGGGCATTCATTTGTGTGATAATAACGAATGTTTATATTTATAATATTTATATATTTAAAGTTATACATGTTTAGTGTACCAACTATCTGGTATCCATAACACAAGCCTCGTAGCTTACCATGGAACTAGATGTTCCCTGTCCAACCATGTTTATAATTATTTATTATTGTAGATAACCATTAATTACTAAGATTATCATTATTAGGATTTTTGAAAATTAATATTCAAATTAAGAAAAGGGTTAAATAAAGTTTGTTTGAAAACTAATATTTTCCAAGTACACGTTAGAAATAACCCTTTTTTTGGCTTCGCCGCAGTCGCAGTAAAAGCAACGAAGTCGAATTACGTTGGTTGTTTATTATGTTAGACTGAACATATGTATATACCTACATACGTTTACACGTAAGGACATAAATTTGGAAGTTTTGTACTAAAAACACAATATTACGCACTAAAATTTACAACTCAGTTAATGTTTGCTATGTGACAAAATTAAATATACTTTTTACAAATTTTGTGACATTTTTATTACATCAGATATAAGATTTATAGAGCAATTAATTATATATAATCTGTGTTTATATTTTTATATAAAAGGTATTATATATACTAAAACAAATTTATTTATAATCTGTACCTACTTGTAAATGTTGCAAGTACTTGTGTGTTACATTTTCCAGATTTTACCTGTTTCTTCATTTATGAATTGATGAAATATGAAATTAAATAAATATATAACGTACCTACTACTCACTTAATTTAATCATAAATAAAAAAAAATAAAGAAAATTAAAATGAGTATCTGGTTTTATTTATTAATCTGTACAATAAAAAATGCAATATAGCATGGCGGGAATGGGATCCAGCTTGGTGAGTCATTACGCATTCTGACCTCAATGAGGTATGGCGCAGATCGCTGAAGATATTTACACTATAATATTCAAATTCGCACTTTGTTTTTATATTATTGGAATCAACCGTATTAATATAATTATAATAACCAATAAGTAAGCAATGGTTTTCAATAGATATAAGTTTAAAACAACACACAATATACCATTGGGACCGACAAACATTCTAAAAACTAGATTTGGCCTATCTATCGACAATAATGACTATTTCAATAAGATTTTCCAAAAAATATTTAATACACATTTAAAAGCAACAAGACTCATGTAATTAGAAAGCTCTGTAAGTGCTATACATATCATACTGTTCTATCCGTCCGACTGTCCGTCCGTATGTCATAGCCATTATTGTATTATATACACTATATTACGTACAAGTAGATTAGTAGTCTGCTATTGGCATGTGCATACAAAACTTTATTATACAAATACTTAAAATAAATAGGCATATAATGCCTAAAATGCTATTTTTAAGGGAATTCGAATTTAGTTACGACACAATGAAATGAATTTTAGTTTAAGTTATAATTCAACGCGTTATAATTGAAGCGAATTTATCAGTTTAAAAGTCACTATACTCGCACCAGTGTGAACAAAAACGCCATATATGCCTAGTTTAATTTTAAAAGGAAACAGAATGGAAATTATAGTTGGAAATTTTTAAATACGCACTTTTCTGACAATTTTCTGAGAGAATTATAAACTGTTCTATAATATCGCTAGACTTTTGACATCTTTTCCGAAATTCTGCTTGGTGTAATGCATAGTTTTGTACTCGATGGTAGTATTTCTTCAATTTCTCACAAATAGTACTTTTTTGTTTCGAGAATATCAATTGCAGCAATAATAATATTTTTATAGTCCATCTTAATAATAATTTAAACGAGCAAAGTTAAAGGAAAAATATATTTGGTTAATGAGTTAGCTTAAACCAAACTATCGTTATCAAATAACCCATACCAATTACACATCGGTGTCAGAACAATTTCACCGTATATATGTACATATATCCATATAGCAAATACTTCGGCGTTGTCTACAAATAATCGCCATTAATCAACTAATATTTAATATTTGTTTTGTACGAATTTTCTCACGAATTTTTGATGTACGTAAAGACGCTCCACTCCCTTTTAATCTATTAATAATAAATGGTCAGCCAAGCATATTTGTTGAGAAAAACTAGACGGTTATGTAAACGGTCCATGGAAATAACGTACAGTTATAAATATCTGTATCATTTTATTCATATTAATATATTTTTTGATATTTTCATCTTTATATATAAAATTTCAGAGTACGTAAATGATAATTCGTCTCTTTCTAAACGGCTTGACCGATTTGGATGATTTTTTGTTTACTTATCTTTTGGTTTACTTTTTCTTTATCTGGACGGTTCTTAACTATAGTTAGACCCGGTAGATGGCTCTGTTGTCAAGATCCAGCATTTTTAAGGAATACAAATAAAATTGAAATTTGGACAGCGTAACTTATCAGGTCGGCTAGTTGTTGCTTACAATTAATGTAGGTGTTTATATATGAAAAATGATAAAAGGCCTAAAACGTAGCACTTATAGCCACCTTCTATTAGACAAAGGTTATAAGAAACAATATTTATTACTATCTTTTATAGTATAATATTTAATGAGTATTGTATGTATTCAGCACTTTTTAACGTCCCACTGCTGGGCACGGGCCTCCCTTCAGTACGAGAGGAATCAGGCCATAGTCCACCACGTTGGCCAAGTGCGAGTTAGCGGACTTCAAAAGTATTTTGAGATCTTGCTAGGTTATCTCAGAGATACAGGTTTCCTTATGATTTTTTCTTTCGCCGTAAGGCAAGTGGTATATGTTATATATATGTTAGAAGTGATTCGCACATAAAAATATATAATCAGAGGTGTGAGACCCGGGATTTGAACTCGCTTCACTAGGTTTCCCAAGCGAGCGCGTTACCACTCGTTAACTGGTGCGCATGTATGTGAGTATAATATAACAATAAAAGTGGTTTTTTTTTTGTTTATATCGAAACATTATGCTTAAATATAGCCCAATTAACAAGTGCAGTAGCTATAAACTTTTTGCTGTCAAACAAGTTTATTAATAACCAGGATAGAAGAGCACAAGGCATGGATTAATGTCAAGTGACACAACGATTTGACATTTCTTCTCCTTAATATTAAAATTACTCTCTACTAAGGTTTGTCTGTACATTTTTTAATCTATGTTACGTGTTATATATAATACTAGCATTGCCCGCGGCTTCGCCCGCGTTCTGATGACCAAAAACCAAATTCTTAGGTTTTACATATTAGTATACTCTTATATTGCAGTTTTTGTATTTTTTCTCAAAAATGAGACATTTTCCCGCGGTAAAAAGTACCCTATATGTTGACCAGGATAACCAGCTATTACCATACCAAATTTTATCAAAATCCCTCCAGTGGTTTTTCTGTGATGCAGTAACAGACAGACAGAAAAAAATATTTTATGTACAGATTCGGCATAGTTACAATTTTATTATATGTATAGATTTGTTCATGTTCATGAACGTTTGATTATTACAACAACAATATGGCTAACATTTATATATAAATGATACATAATATAGATATGTACTACGAAATATTTACAGCTAAATAAATGACTGTATTGGACAGGCATAAATACATTTTAAATACTTAATTCAATGATAAATTATATATTATTAAATCTATAAAATCAATTAAAATAAGGTTGTATGAAATCGGGTTTGAGCACTAGTGAAAATTAATAAACAGAAGTCGATTCAGCCATGTCAAAATGACAGTTTAGTTTTTTAAGCAAAGGTTTATACCTTTACAGCCTATGATTTTTTATCATCCCAGCTCCTTCACATTGTCATAAATCCCTTACAGTAGCTCGGATCTGTCGATTCTTTGTTACTTTTTAATATTTTGAGTTAAGTTGGTTACATACTGAAGCTTAATAATACGATAAAACTTTGATTTCGTTGATGTCTTCTGTATACGATATTGTTAGTTTAATGTTTTTCATCCTTTTTTCAAAGCTAAAATATTCGGCATCGGTAAATATTAGTAAAACTAAGTATGGTTATATTTCAGAATTCATATAGATTATATCTAAAAAAGGAATTCGATAGAATATTTATAAATATTATTTATGGCATTTATTAAATCTATTTATCAAAACTGAAAGCTAATTAAAATACAGTTTTAATGCTAACTTACTTATATAACTAACTTAATGTATAACTAGGTGTATCTCAAGCTTTACTCTAAGCTGCTCAGGATAATAATCCGACGTACAAAGTATTCAAATTGAAATATACTAAACACAAACAGCAATATGACCTTTATATATTTATATATTCTGCCCGCGACTTTTAGATGCTTTTATATAAAAAATAATGATAAATATAAAAAAAATACCCAATAATCGAGTCAAAATAGGTACATCAATTTTTTTTTGTTTTTCTTTTAAATACTCGTATATACAGAGGCCGAATTTATAGTTTTTAGAACCTTGAGAAACCGAGTGAAGCGTGTTCAAATCCAGGGTCTCGCACCTCTGATGCTTTCATGTGCGAATCATTTCTAATATGATTACCACTTGTCCTACGGTGAAGGAAAACATCGTGAGGAAACCTGCATGTCTGAGAGAATCTAACAAGTTTTCGAAAGACATGTGAAGTCCGCCAACCCGCATTTGGCCAGCGTGGTGGACTATGGCCTTATCCCCCTCGTATTGACGGGAGGCCAATGCCCAGCAGTGGGACGTTAAAAAAAAGGCTGAATACATATGTATTCAACTAAATCAAGACATGTGACTCTAAAGTGACTAAACACGGAAATGTGTGACGTGTTTAGTCAGTTAGTCAGTAAAAAGGACTCTTTCTTACAACCACGTAACGAAAGGTTGACTGATCTTTGTATGAATCTAAGAGATCAAAGTAAGATTTATCTCGGTATACTATTCGGTAGCTTTAAGAATCTGTCTTCTATTAGTTCTAGACCAACTTTGAAAGGAAGGAGTGTATGTTTTATTTTGTGTACAGTGTATTCTAGTTTATGTTTTTTTAAATTCTTTATTTATTGAATACCTATTAGAGAAGTAACTTATGCCTCAAGAGCATTTTCATTTAAAAATGATGTAGGTAAATATTAGGATGGTATATTTGTTTCTAATGTGATTTTAAGTTGATACATTTTTTAGTTAAAAAATAATTATGAACATACAGATTGCTTTTATCGACATCATTTCTAAGGTAGATGTAGGTCAGGATGTATTAACATGCTTGCCTCCGTTGATTTGCATAACTAGACTTTCGAGGACAGGTATGAGCGACTACTCCTTATGGTATTGATTAACTTTTGATATTTAAACTTAGTACGATTTTTGATTTTTTAAGTCAATTTTAGTTTTTTTTTATATACATTGGGGTCCGGTTCTCACAGACAAACTTTGCTCCCTCGGGTTCTTCCCTTTGGAAGTACTTTCTCGAGGATTATCTCCATATTGAAAACTAAATCAATCGACATTCCCTGTGTGTGAGTTTTATTATAACATGTTTTCTTGTGGAAATTAGATAGAAAGTAGCATATGTCACTCTCCAGCCCTCCAATTAAATATATCCATCAATTATAATCAAAAAATAATATCAATTTGTGTGGCTCAGTTTCATCATGAAAGAAGAACAAACAAACAAACTTTGACATTTATAATAATAATAATAACATTGGATGGATATAAATATATATATATATATATATATATATATATAATAAGTATGGAAACTAACAAGTTACGATCAGCGCTTTTTTTAAATTTGATCTTTCTAAAATACTGAAAGGAATTAGTTAAAAACTGTGTTGAAAACAATCAGAAAAACTTAGAATAAATTTTGGCAAGCTGATTTTACCGTTTTGGAACTCAAATAACATGAAAAATTATTTGAAGCCTGATATTCTAACATATATTTCAATATTACATACATGCAGGTCTAAATGATAACCTCCTTTTTTAAAGTCAGTTAAAAGTCCTTCCTTAATTGTTATTATACATCATTGTGTTATATAGAATTGTAATATCAATAGGTATGTGTTGATGAATCAGTGTGACGTACGTAACTTTATAAGAATTTTATATTTAAACATTTATATCTTATTTGGGTTTTCGGATCTCCATATAACCTTCTCATTCGCTAAGAATGATACAGTGTTTAAAAATATATACGATTTTTTTTCGAATTATAAGAATACGAAATATTACAATGGTAATATATAAAAAAATCAATAAAAACATTAATATTCATTTGACATAAAAATTCTTTCCAAATCTACTCAACCAAACAAAATATCTAGTTATTTTTTTTTAATTAATAAAAACAATCTAAAATTACAAATGCGAATGTTGTTATTAACTTATTTCAACTGTTTAACGGATTTGAGAGAAATTTGAAATACTTTTATCCTACATAATTACATCTTAAAACTATGTAGGATAACTAATAACTTTACCCACTCAGCTGTCGCTTGTGACTTGATCATCCTGTATATTAGGGAGATGGCAAAAAAATCATATGTAGAATAGAGAGACGACGAGAAGTACTGAATACTTATATGTGTTCTGAGCCGACTCGAACCTGTTCCTCTCAGCGTACAAACTACTACGCCATCTAGTAAATATGCAGATACAAGTATCAATTATCTAATCTCTTTCTATGTCCATCTCGACCAGACTATACCTCAACAATAGCAATGACTCACCGTGAGAATGAAAAGCTACAAGTCATTAGGCTTTATCATATCAATAATATCTATATTATTCACGCTACTGGACTGTGTGACCACTAAAATAGCCTGAAAGCGTAAGGTATTTCTAAGTTTAAAATAAAATTAATGTATCAAAAATCCAAATATATAAGTCTTTGTGAATATTATTTCCTAAATATTTACAGATATCGTATTGTTACATAATTTCTGAGATAAAATTAGACAATGAATGACATTATTATTTTACTTTTATTTTTAAAACCGATACATTTATCCTGACTTTTATCATTGTAAGTTAAGAGTTTTACAAGCAATTTTAGATTGAATTTTTATTGCTAAAGATAAACTACATATAAATAAATGAAATAAAGATAGCGTTTTGTTCAATTTGCAAATAAAATATCATCGATACTTGAAAATTTTATGTTAAAGGCATCTGAGGGCATTATACATATTATATTATAGGGTAATTTTTGTATCTGACTTGTTTTAAACCTACTAATTTGGATTGAATTGAAATGGAATTTCATTAGGATAAAAATATAAAACACATTAAAGTTATGTCTAGAGCGAGATATAACTATGCGTAGTTACCAACATTTATATTTTCTACTTTGTTGAAGCTTATTACTTAAAGGCTGATGAATATCAATAAAATATGTATAAAATATCTTGAAAGTTTACACTTAATAATAACCTAAAATAATTTAGATGTAAAGGGAAACACAAACAAAAAAAAGTAACTGATCAAAAGAAAATATCATTCGAACATTTAATGGCCCGACACCAAGGTCGCTAGTCCAAGATAAAATCTCAATTTGACGTCTAAATTCACATATCGAACGCCATCTTGAAATATTAAAAAAAATAATAAAAAAAGAACATGGCGTCTGAGTGTCAAATGATCGGAGATATTGAACCTTTGATACGTTACTAGTCTTACGCTTTATTTGGTCCGTTAAAAATAACACTAACTTTTGGTTCGAATTCAACCACTTTAATTCTTCTAACCAATAAATTCATTAAGCCATAACTATTTGAAGCAAAAAATGATTATACTCATGAATAAAAATTTATTATTATTTTATGGATGTATAACGTTCAATCGTGTATAAAAAATATAAATTACAATAAAAAAATTCACGCATAAGTTAACTATTTAATCGATATTTTTAGAGTAAGAAAAATACCAGTGACTTGCTAACTTTCTTTAAGAGTTAATAATGGCGCTTACATATTTGTTTTTTTTAAATCACTCGAACAGTTTATTAATTAACTTCATTTAACTTCATAATCCTTTTACTCCATCCATACTAAATATTATAAATGCAAAAGTATCGTAACTCTGTATATTTATCTGTCTGTCTGTCTGCCTGTCTGTTACCTTTTCATGCTTAATCCGCTGAACCGATTTAGATGAAATTTGGTATGGAGATAGTTTGAGATCCTGGGAAGGACGTAGGATAGTTTTTATCCCGGAAATCCCTTCAGGGGGTGGAATTTTGTATGAGGAATCAATCATTCCTCAAGTAAGGGATATAAAACTCATCATACCTTTGTATAGTCTATCTATTCCATACTAATCGTGAATTTTGATGTAGTTTCTTCTAGTTTTAAATATCAAGTTAGAATCCACTTACTTTTTATAAGAGACTAAAACATTCTCACTCAAGCAAATGTTTGTAAACAACGAACAAAATGGCAGACCACAGCAAATCTAATCAAATTACTAAAAATACCTAATATATGCAGCCTTCGCAATTACTTTCTCGTACCAACGAAGAAAAAAGGCTAAACAAAAAAACGTGAGGTTTTTTATATCGATACGTAAACACGGTATGCGGCGCCCTTTGGCGGTATAAGAAAGGCAGCCCGAGTACCGGGCAAACTCTGAACTTGTTGAAGATCCGTAAAAAGGATTTTAGATATATTTATTTTAACTTGAGTTTTTTTTTTGATGTTCTAGGGTTGAACTCAACATTTTTTAATATTTATTAAAGCTATTGTAAAAAATTGGATAATTCGTAATTGTTATTATATGTAAGTCAAATTTGGGAAGTTTTACTTTAGTAATTAAATTACTAAAAAGGCAGTGGTAGCCCAGTGGTAACGCGCTCGCTTGGGAAACCGAGTGAAGCGGGTTCAAATCCCGGATCTTGCACCTCTGATATTTTCATGTGCGAATCATTTCTAACATGATTACCCCTTGATTTACGATGAAGGAAAATATCCAGAGGAAACCTGCATGTCTGAGAGAACCTATCAAGTTTTCGAAAGACATGTGAAGTCCGCTAACCCGCACTTGGCAAGCGTTGTGGACTATGGCCTAATCCCCCTCGTATTGAAGGGAGGCCCGTGCCCAGCAGTGGGACGTTAAAAAGGTCTGAGTACATACATACATACAATTAAATGTTCTGAAATAAATATCACCACTAATATTATGATATATAGTTGTAAGTATGTATATAGTTTATAAGAGTGTGTGTCTTTTTGTTGTTGTTGGCCTGTAAAGGCCTACGTACTCGTATTTGAGTGAAATTCGGAATGGAGATTATATCCTGAATTATGTAGTTTAGATGGAGGAAGCTGACGTAGATGTGAAAACTAGTATAGATATTTACAACACTACTTGCATAGATGGCTCTATTTTAATAAACTGCTGCTGCCACAGGAGATTACGAGATTGACTACTCCTCTTATTATATATACGACTTACACTCGCTTCGCTCCGGTGCGTCCTTTATAGGTACGCTTTAATTTTTTTAGTGGAACACTAATTCTTATTTTAAAATAAAAGTAGCCTAAGTTATTTCTTATAACATTAGCTATTTGCCAGATCAGTCAAGCCGTTTTGGAGAATGGCCAGAACAAACAGACAGACAGACAAAAAATTTAAAAATGTTGTTTCGCTCTAGTAAAAAGCTGTTATTTTGACATTACAAACAAACACTTCAATTTTATTTATCTGTAGGTATTCTTTATAGGTTTGTATTCACTATTTTTCAAGGTAAGGAAAAAAGCTTAAATTAAAAATACTTTTTCTATTTATCTCAAAGAAAAATGCCTTGCACCGATTTAAACTCGACATTATATTTAAAAAGTTGTCATGAAAATCGATTTCCTCCATAAATTTTTACTAAATGTGTTAGATTATTTTATGTTTCCGCTTTAGATTAAATTAGAATATCGGTTTCATATACAATATATCGATAAGATAACAAAAAAATAAAACCTTTCACAGTCCAAATTAAAACTCGCATGAATAATTTGTCCAAAACTTTAACAAACTAAGTTCCTACAGTAAATTACATATAGCTGGACAGAACAAGCACGACTACTTAATTTCTAACGTGTTAATATTCCACAAACATCTCAAGTACAATAAGGTATTTTTCAACCAAACCCTATCTCTCGTATTTGTACTTGCTATTATACCTTTTTGTAGGATAACCATAAAGCTTTCCAAGCTTAAACTAAGTTCTGAAGCAGTATCTATTATCTACATTGTATGTATTAAAAAGTGCAGGATTCTTTAATAAATAAAAAATAAATATGTTGGGACATTAACACACAGCACCATCTAGTTCCATGGTAAGCCGCGAGGTTTGTGTTATGGATACCAGATACACATATATAACTTTAAATATATACATATTATCACAGATCATATAATACTACTTATTATAAATATGAACGTCCATAGCTGGAGTACAAACATTCATGCTCATCATACAATTAATGCCACAGCGGGTCTCGAACACTCGACCGCTGGCACAGCAAAAGGGTCACTACAAACTGAGCCAAACGTATTGTCTGTTTGTACGCTTTTATCTTAAGAACTACTGCTCCAATTTATTATTTGGCGTACTATTATAATTGCGGAAAGTATGTCTGTGTGTTTGTATAAGTCTTTGTTACATTCACACATTGAAACGACAGAATGGATTTGGAGGAAATTTGAGACACAGACTATGACCTGGAATAACACATAGGCCACTGCTAGCACATATCACACCCAAGCGAATCGAGGGTAAGTACTTAGAAGGTTTATATTTTTGAATAATTCATGAATACAAATTAGACTGGTATTTACACTAATGTTAATAGAAAATTAAATATTATATGGGAGTTATAATATATTTTAGCTTTCTATCGATCTCTACAGATAAATAAATTGAAGTGTCTGTTTGTGATGCCATAATAACAGCTTTTTACGAAATGTATATGAAATTTTATATGGTAAGTAAGTACTTATAAGAAAAACACAATTTATACATTTTTGTCTATATGTCTGTTTGTTTCGGCTAATCTCCGAAACGTCTGGACTGATTTTAACGGGATTTTCACTGGCAGATAGCTGATGTTATAAGGAGTAACTTAGGCTACTTTTATTTAAAAAAATATAATAGGGTTCCGCTCAAAAAAATTAAAACGTACGAGCGAAGTGATGGTAAGTCGCTAGTAAGACATAAAATGTATTTCCTCTTGAGTTTTCTATTAACGATGTAGAAAGTAAGCTTTTGTAAGGTAAGTACGAGAACTTGTCCCTTAAATTAAGTTTTACTACCTACATATTTTGTATGAAGCTTATGTAAATTTCTATCTCAAGAATAGATCGAAAATTTTAGATAAATAGGTTATTTAAAACCGTTCTAGGTAACCTTGGTAGGTAGCCCTACTGATAAAAATACTTTCATTTTTTTTTAATTTTACGTCAAAAATAAAACCTCAGAGCGAATGTACTTTTTAAAATCATGATTAAAATGTAAAAGTAGAAATACATCTTAGTAAAATTTACCTAAATTAATGTACTGTGCTAAAATCATTTTGAAATTCAAATCGAATGTCTTAATTTTAATGTCGCTTTTATTGAACAACTCAGAAAAATATCTCCCAATAAAACTAAAAATTAACCTATACCTACAAAAAATTGCATAAAGTACTAGGTACATTAGCTTATAATATCATAATTAAATACTAAAATTTTAGTAAAATATATATTAGTTACTTTTTCTATACATATAATAAAATTCTGATTCGAATCTATACATTAAATATTTTTTGGAAAATCTTATTGAAAAAGTCATTATTACCAATACAGAGGCCGAATCTATAAGCTTTAGAATTTTTGTCTGTCTGTCTGGGATCGCATCACGAGAAAACCACTGGACAGATTTTGATAAAATTTGGTATGATGATAACTGGTTATCCGGGTCAACATATAAGATACTTCTTACTGCGGGAAAATATCTCATTTCTGAGAAATCTGTACGAAACGGAGTGAGAGTGAGTCGCTAGTATATTTATAAAGTTATAATATTATATACATATAATATGTATTAATTATTCCGCCATTGTGTACTGATAATTTTTCAAATCAAAAAAGCTTTGGGAGCGTTTGTGACTTCACGTTCCCAAATAACTTTTAAACAGCTAAATAACTTTTTGAGATATTAGTTAAAAATAAATATTGTTATCCCATTCTTGTGTAATTTACGTGGTTTCTCTACTTTTAGAGTCCTTTAAACCTCGCCGCGGTAGTAGTCGCTAATTTAAGCAGTCCTTTTTAAACATTATTAAATCAACAAGCACCTCAATACAGGTTACATTCCTATTACTTAAAACGACCTCGTCAATACAAAATTATTGTGTTTTATGAGTATCTTTCATACAAATTCCACCTTTAATGCAGTGTAAAGTTCAGATAAATTGTTTGTCAAATATTATATTGCAGTTTTACTGTTTTTCGTGGTTTTTTAATATTCGAATAAAAGAAATGACGACATGTTTGGCTCAGTTTGTAGTGATCCTACTTGCTGTACCAGCGGTCGTGGGTTCGGGTCCCGCTGGTGGCATTCATTTGTGTGATGAGCACGAATGTTTGAACTCCAGTCATGGGTGTTTATATTTATAATCTGTATGTATTTAAAGTTATATATGTGTAGTGTATCAACTATCTGGTATCCATAACACAGGCCTCGTAGCTTACCATGGAACTAGATGGTGCTGTGTGTTAATGTCCCAACATATTTATTTATTTAAATAGTCGGTCATAATAAAAACGTACTCGTAAGTAACATTGTCATAACAGAATGGAATAATTCTCTTCTAAGCCAAAGTGATCGATTTGATTTCCGTGCAAAGCTATTTTCCGCATTTATATCGATTTATCTAGGTTCAATGACAACAAAACGCTTTCCAGTTCAAACCACTCGAGCTCTACAGAGCTGAAATTTCGAATCCATTCCTATAACAATCGGTAACAATCGGTTCCACTGCTGGGCAGTGGGCACGGCCTCTCCTTATGGCGTCGTCATAAGCCATAGTTCACCATCCTTGTTTTTTTTATGTTGGTAAAATGCATTTACACATACCACCTGTATACATACAGGTGATAGTCCACCACCGTGACCAAGTACGGGTTGAAAATATTGTATCTCATACATCTTTGAAAGAAAGTCCCTGAAGTGGCAATATCTGTTAGAGGTAGATACAACTCTTTTTATAATTTGGTTTATACTAATATTTTTTTCATTCAATTATCTTGTGAATTGCTTCAAAACGTGTCAGTAGAGCACAGATTACTTCGCTAATATCACGTAGAATGGACAGGAAAATTTTATAACTATTTAGTATTTACCTTTTTTTTTCTTTTTTTTTCATCGTCGGGAAATGCATTTACGCATACCACCTGATCCCCCAGGTGGTGATGTGGGGCTCACCGGCTAGAAGAGCCGGTACTACCCACTAAAACCCGACATCCCTTCCCCCCGCCTTAGTGGGACGCCGCAGGATCGCTTGCGCATAACTACTACGGCGCCCCGGCGGCAGGTCTGCCTAAATACTAGGCAGACCACCAAACCAATAGGGCTGCTCCACAGTCAACTCTGCTACGTCAGAGAGGTACCCGGAGCAGCCCCATAAAATCAAAACACCGCCCACCGAAGTGGGCCACCTCCAATCGGCTGCAGAGGACAGGGAGAGCGGCAACGAAACACCGACACTCCTCTTCCCCTGCAGTCCCACCGCGTCCGCCATCAAACGGTGGCGGCCCCGTCTAGGCCGCGGAAGGTAGGGAGAACGGCGCACCGAAATACCGGCACTCCTCTCCCGCCGCGGCCTACCCCTCCGCCGAATGCGGGCCTGCGACCACAGTCCCTCAACCGGCACCCATCATCCGGTTGTGGGACCAAGCGGTCCCACCACCGGTGGCCGCAACGTCTTCGGCTCGAGGCCTAGACGAGCGGCCCCATCCAAGCCATTTGGTCCGCGCCGGATTTCTCCGGTACCACCCGCCCATCTAAGCGGGTGGCATGCCCCTATCCGCCACCTGGGGACGCGCCCGGTAGGAGTTGGCTTCTCCCCCGGGATTTAGTATTTACCTATATTAACTAATAAGGACGCCATTTTTTATTGGTCGTTTGAAACCTTGTGTATATAAAATACTAGCGATTCACCCACGCTTCGCTAGGGTTCGTCCCTAGGTTAATTCCCCATACAAACTTTCATCCCCATTTTCACCCCCCGAAGAGATGGTTTCCCGAATAAAAAAATCCTATGTCTTTCCTAGGATCTCAAACTATCTTCTTACTGAATTTTATCTAAATCGGTCCATTAGCTTTTGAAAGTTATGTTTTTGAATTTATTCGTTACAAACATACAAAAATACAAATCTTTCCTCTTTATAATAGTAATGTAGAATTTTAAAGTACTTTTTGGATGTAAAACTATAATTTAAATACAATTACAGAACTTAATTATGAAACATAAATAATGTAATAACTAAGATAGTTATCGTCAAACGATACTACTTTGTCGTGCCGCACAGTATTTCATTTAATGTCAACATTGCTAATTTATTGGAATATTTGATTCAATTATCTACATATAATTACTCGCCATATCTTGTACAGGATAAATCTAAACTTATATATAAATTAAGGAGATTGTTTGTTTGTTTAAAGGCGTGAAACTGAAACTGTCTAATTTTGAAATTCTTTTGAAGTATAAACTAAAATGTCATATACATTATACACAAAACAACAACGACTGAATAACTTGATATATTATAAAGTTTGTATATTTGTGAGCATCGCTGTCTGTTTGTTAGCATATACAATAGGTACTTTATTCATACCTAATACCCCTTTTCATGTTCGTCGAGGTCCCCAATTTCGACAATCATTATAGAAAATTTCATGAAAACTTATATGAATAGAATTTAACTATCTAGGTATATAAAATTAAAAAAACTAACGGTTTCTAAAAGTTTTTAATTGAAAACATTAAAGCTCGTAAATAGCTACTATAATAAACGAAAAAAACAAATCGATTGACTAACAGGAGTAAAACTGAAAGCACCCTTATGGTGAACCTTGTATACCTACTCTCTTAATAAGTCCTTATTTTGTGCATCCTATTTTTTTTAACTAAAAACTAAGCTTTTGGGGTAAACCATAGACTCATTTTCAATCCTCCATAAAACTTGTCTCTGGTCTCTAATCCCCATAATCTCAACAATTGACGACGTTTTTGGCTCAGTCTGTAGCGACCCTAATTCCTGTGCCAGCGGTCGCGGGTCCGAGTCCCGTTGGGGGCATTCATTTGTGTGATGAGCACAAATGTTTGTACTCCAATAATGGATGTGTTTATAACCAGCGACTCACCCTCGCTTCGCTCGGGTTCGTTCCTAAGTTTATTTTAATTTTTTGAGCGAAACCCTAATTCTTTTTCTAAAATAAAAGTAGCCTATGTTACTCCCTATAACATCAGCTATCTTCCAGTGAAAGTCCTGTCAAAATCAGTCCAGCTGTTTCAGAGATTATCCGGAACAAACACAGAGGCAGACAGACAAAAAATTAAAAAAATGTGTTTTTCTTATAAGTACCGTATATAATTTCATATGCATTTAGTAAAACGATTTTATTTTGACATTACAAACAGACACTTCAATTTTATTTATCTGTAAAGATATGTATGTATTTGAAGTTATATATATGTAGTGCATCAACGATCTGGTATCCATAACACGAGTCTCGTAGCTTACCATGGAACTAGATGGTACTGTGTGTTAGTGCTCCAACATATTTACTTATTTATTTTATTACTAAACTGTATAATATCCATCAATTATTCAGGTGTAGGTTTCTTGTTATAAAACGATATTAATTTATATTACCTCCGTAGAAACGCCAGACAAGTACTTCACTACCCCGATGGTAATCGCGGAGATACGGCGGCTTTGTTGTGCCGCCTACTTTGATTATTGGTTTTAGGGTTGCCGACGACTGAATAAGATTATGATACCTATTAATCTCCTATAAAAATTACTATAGATCTCTTCTAGACATAAGCTCACCTTTGCGAACATTCGTATCAGTATTGTTAGTATGACTATATATTAGCAATAAAGAATATCAAAATTAAAATAGAAATTACTTATTTTAATTAAAAAGTTAAATATTTTGTTATTATTACAAGCTTTTACTAATAACATGAACCTTGAAAAGAAAAATAAAATATAATAAAACCTATTTTAATTAAACTACAGTGAAAATATAATCTTTTACCAAAATAAGTTGTAGGTAATTCTTACATAATATCTCATTAGCACTGGCTGATTATTTTAAAAATACGAATATAATAAAAATGTTCATCTGTTAAAGTTAAAAAATATATATTTTAAAACATTGTTCAACCCTAATCCGCATCGGGCTCATTATTGACACAATAAATTCTAACGCACGCGTTTTTAAAACCAGCTTCACACAAACACTGTGTGCGTGTGTTTATTCGTATTTAAATACTATGTGTGAGAGAGATAAAGACAATTAATGTACCGCACCTAACTACCAAGTGTTAGATATATTAGTATTGTTTCAGAGATTTCCGTAATTACATGCATTAGTTTGGCGCTACCTGTCGTCAGACGGAGATCGTAAGTTCGATTCCCACACGTTGCTTTTTTTAATCATAGAATTTTAGTTTTAAAATTTTTGATTCTTTTAGCCATTAATATCATTGTACCGCTTTCTTTCAGTATCTTCTTACGTACTTGGTATTATCTTTTAAGAAAATAGATTGAATTTTATGTGCCACATGGGTAAGTAGGTTAGTAAGTACATATATGTAATTAAATCAGAATTCGTATAATACCACTTGGAAGTAGGATGCTTATCATATTTCTATTATATACAATAAAAGAAAGTTACATAATATTTATGTATAAGTATCTATAGCGTAATCCATTGAAAGCCGTACATCAGCCTTTTTTAAAGTTTCACTGCGTTGAAGTCGATTTTTGAACGACTAAAGTATTATTTAGTACTATGCATTGTATGTATCTCTTCAGCCCTTTTTAACGTCCCACTGCTGGGCACGAGCCTCCTTTCAGTACGAGGGGGATCATTCCGTAGACGCTGGCCGAGTGCGGGTTGGAAGACGTATAGTGCAAATAAATGAGTTGTAATTTTGACAGTTACCTTTATCAATAAGCTCATGTAACATATCCAATTAAATAGCTCGTTATAAAATTTCCTTAAATTCAAAAAATAAAAATTAATAAAACCATCAGAACCATAGTTACGAATAAAATGAAAACGTCATATTAAACTTTGTACAATAAAATATTACTATACCTACATATATATTATCAGAAAATCTATACTAATATTATGAAGAAGTAAAGTTTGTGAGTTTGTGAGTTTGTGACGTTGTAAGGAGGTAATCTCTGGATCTATTGAACCGATTTAGATGAAATTTGGTAAGAACATAGTTTGAGACTCTGGAAAGGGCATAGGATTTTTATCCCGGTAATCATCCCTTAAGGGGGTGAAAATGGGTATGACAGTTTGTATTGGGAATCAAGCTAGGGACGGACGCGAGCGAAGCGAGGGTGAGTCGCTAGTATCTTATATATTTTTATGTGTACTTGTTGTCACACATTCACTATTTAGTTGAACTAAAACCAAAATTACTATTTTTAACTCTATCACCATACCCAAAGGTTCAAACGATCTTATCAATACAAATTTTTCTTTGAACCTGCCCTTACATTGTACAGTCTAATTATACGTACATTTTAAGTAGCTTTGACTATTTTATTATGGGCTTTAAATAATGTTGTCATAAATAAAGCTACTGAGCCATAAAACAATAAAATTGAAGTCATTAAATATCTAATTAGAGTAATAAAAACTTTCATTATATAATTAAGCCGCGGCGGTCACAAAGTCGTTCAGATTTAATTAAATAATAAATTAAAATACATATATAATTTATGTGTGTTTGTTTTGATTTTTATATGTTGTAGTTTTATATGTTAATTATATTATTAATTTATCTAGGTTTAACTAGTGATGTGCCTTCACTTTACTTGGGCATTTACTACATGTTGTATTCAAGCCTTTATGATTTTTCGAAGGTTTTTCTCAACAACTTACAATACTGAAAATTGTTTTAAATGTAAAAATTAGCGATTCAAAAGTGCCTACCTATAAATTAAGTAAACGATAAGGGTTTATTTTTATTTTATGGGACTTGACATATTTAAAAAAAATTCAATTCATTAAATACAAAGATGTCGCTTAACATACCCATTAAAAATTTAGATGAATTAATTGAACTAGTGGTTGAAATTCGACCACAATCATTATTGAAAATATAAGAAAAACATGTATACCTACCTATCTGTACCTATATAAAAAAAACATTTCCATTTTTTTTTTGACTAAACCGAAACTAAATAAAAATAAAAACTTTTTAACAAAAAAATAAAAACCGACTTCAAAAAAAAAAGCACTAAAAAGTAAAAAATAACTGATTGGTAGTTTTCATTTACTATACATACCTAATCAAATATTTTCGAAGTCGGTGTGCTTTGCTTTGTATGGGCTGGCACCGATTTCGAAAATATTTGATTAGGTATGTATTTAATTTAATAGGTAGGCTTTAATTACTTAGCCAAAGCACACCGACTTCTAAAATATTTGATTAGGTATGTATAGTAAATGAAAACTACCAATCAGTTATTTTTTACTTTTTAGTGCTTTTTTTTTGAAGTCGGTTTTTTTTTTTGTTAAAAAGTTTTTATTTTTCCCTTTTTAGTGTAGACAGTAGTAGTAAAGTAAGGATTCTAACGTGTTAGGCTTGTCAAATCAAACAAAATAAGCCCAAACTCAAAGTATCTACTATTAGCCGTTGAAGAGTTCCACCTATCCACCTTCTGGCCTTGCCATCAGATCAGGTCAACAACACCGAACCACTGTACTATCAACGGAAATAGAAATACTTGCAAAGTTTCAAGTCAATATGACAATTAGAAGTAGGTTAAATTCATCATTACTTGTTTTTCCACCCTTAGGGGTGGTATTTTTTTTTTGAAATTTAAATGGGACCAATCTGGAAGTATACCCTTTCAAACAAAACAAAAATTGTCCAAATCGGTTAATAAATGACGGAGTTCTGAGGTAACAAACATAAAAAAAAAAGAAAAAAAAACATACAGTCGAATTGAGAACCTCCTCCTTTTGGAAGTCGGTTGATAACAGGTGACAAACGGAGGAGGAAAGGTGCATAACTGTTTTTCTTTGAATATTTATATATAGACTAGCGACTCACCCTCCGCTTCGTTCGGGTTCGTCCCTAGGTATGTCAAAACGTATGGAATAGATAGACTATATATACATATAGCTATGATGAGTTTTATAGCCCTTAATTGAGAAATGATTGATTCCCCATACAAACTTCACCCCCCTTTTCACCCCCTTAAGGGATGATTTCCAGGATAAATGCTATCCTATATCCTTCCTAGGGTCTTACACTATCTTCATACCAAATTTCATCTAAATCGGTTCAGCGTATTAAGTGTGAAAAGGTAACAGACAGACAGAGTTACTTTCGCATTTATGATATTAGTATTGATATCCCTTTTAAACTCGGTCAAAACGTAGACGTGTGAAGTAAGTTGCGCTTTTTGATCGAAAGTCATTTCTACCGTTTTTCGTAATCAGTTTCTAAGTGCTAAGTATGACTTCCATAAAGTATTTTGAGACTTCACCATCGCGCTAATTAAGGGCCAGTCTCAACATTGTGTCTTAAGTGTAATAACAAGCACTCTGAGAGACTGTTTAGTTTAGCAAGTAGTTTTTAATGTGTTAACGGATCGTTAAATTTCTTAAACAGTCTTAAAACTTAATCAATATTACATATAAAAGTATACAAATAAAATTCGTAGTAGTCTTAGAATTTGAGAGACTTGATTCAGCGAACGATTGATTTCTCAAAGATCAGAAGCATTGTCTCATAACAACTTGCAGTAAAAAATTGTGTTGTCCCTTCTTACCAACAGATAGTGCGGTTTCTAGCTCGTATCTTACTTATCGTATACTTTGTAGAACGTTGGATAAAACAATCGATTTGTTAGCAACTATTAAAATCAATAATCAGTTAATAAAAAACTGTTCCTTTATAACCAAAAATTCTGGTAACATTGAACCTAACTGAACCAAAAAATCCGTTAGATCAAAGATAGTTTTATTTAAAACTAGCGACTCACCCTTGCTTCGCTCGGGTTCGTCCCATACAAACTTTCATCCCCATTTTCACCCCCTTAAGGGATGATTTCCGGGATAAAAAGTCCTAATCCCATAAAGCTAGTCCTAAAGCCATAACGATCCTGTCTTTCTCAGTGTCTCAAACTATCTTCTTACCAAATTTTATCTAAAACGGGTTCAGTAGATCCAGAGATTACCCCCTAGAACGTCACAAACTCACAATTTACAAAGTCACAAACTCACAAACTTTACTTCTTTATAATATTAGTACAGATGTCAAATATTCGCGTAAATCTAAGAAAGTATTATGAAATCCGTTAGAGCTTAAAAAGTGCACTTAAAAATTATAAGATACAGTCATAAACTAAATGTTCATCCTATAATAATTAATAGCAATAAAAAATCGCGGAAGCACAGATTAAAATCAAGATTTAAACAATAAAAACCGTTATCCATCAAACATAATAACGCAATTAGTAAAAAAATAAAGCCTCGTAAAATAATATATGCGGAAGCAACCACCTCAATGCTGAATGGTTCATGTCCTTTGAAAGAATTGAAATTGGGTTTACAACTTTTTTAATTGTTTGAATGAACTTATCCGTTTTTAAGAGAAAGGGGTTTTGTCTTTTTGACTGACTTCAAAAATGAGGATCCTAAACTCGTCTGTATTGTTGTGGGTTGAGTTTCATACATTTTAGTATATCAAAATTGTGTAAGTATTTTAAGTAAGTAGGTAGGTACATATATTAAAAAAAATATTTAAATAAAACTAATTTTTCGTTTTTTTCGCGGATTTGTTTTGATTTTCAACCGACTTCAAAAAGGAGGAGGTTCTCAATTCGACTGTATGTTTTTTTTTTTTTTTATGTTTGTTACCTCAGAACTCCGTCATTTATTAACCGATTTGGACAATTTTTGTTTTGTTTGAAAGGGTATACTTCCAGATTGGTCCCATTTAAATTTCAAAAAAAATACCACCCCTAAGGGTGGAAAAACAACTAATGATGAATTTAACCTACTTCTAATTGTCATATTGACTTGAAACTTTGCAAGTATTTCTATTTCCGTTGATAGTACAGTGGTTCAGTATTGTTGACCTGATCTGATGGCAAGGCCAGAAGGTGGTTAGGTGGAACTCTTCAACGGCTAATAGTAGATACTTTGAGTTTGGGCTTATTTTGTTTGATTTGACAAGCCTAACACGTTAGAATCCTTACTTTGCTACTACTGTCTACACTAAAAAGGGAAAAATAAAAACTTTTTAACAAAAAAATAAAAACCGACTTCAAACAAAAGCACTAAAAAGTAAAAAATAACTGATTGGTAGTTTTCATTTACTATACATACCTAATCAAATATTTTCGAAGTCGGTGTGCTTTGGCTAAGTAATTAAAGCCTACCTATTAAATATATACCTAATCAAATATTTTCGAAATCGGTGCCAGCCCATACTAAGCAAAGCACACCGACTTCGAAAATATTTGATTAGGTATGTATAGTAAATGAAAACTACCAATCAGTTATTTTTTACTTTTTAGTGCTTTTGTTTGAAGTCGGTTTTTATTTTTTTGTTAAAAAGTTTTTATTGATTTGCAACGTTTTGAATGATCTCAGCAATCATAGTGACGGGAGAGACTAAGATTTTGGAGGTCTTTGTCGTATTAAAAAAACATTAAAAAGTGCCATTTGTTTTAAAAACTTAAAAAGAACAAATTTTTTCTCAAAAAATATATTATGATTCCTAGTGAGAACTGTTAGTCAAAAAAGTACAGTTTCTTATCTTGCAAATGTATACCTATCTACTATTAAAATTTTCAAATTATCATCAATCCTATTATAAAGATATATAGACATCAAATTTTAAATAAAAATAACAAAGACCGTTTTAAATAACATACGAGGAATCCCAAAACAGTGAAGGTTTATTGCATTTATTCATAAGTTCGTCATAAAATGCTGAAAATTAAGAAATTTAACGAAGACTGATTAAAAACTTCTTCGTCACGCTCCTTTCACAATTTACAGTTTCACATTGTATATTATAAAACACCAGATACGTTTTTATGTCTGTATGTTTTCTTTATATCTCAAGAATCACTTCGATAATTTATAATAGATATCTATCGCTAATTTTTGACTAATCTCTTTCTTCATCCGGTAAGTAGGGTAGTAAAAAAAATGCCTAAGTCTTAAAAAATAAAGTTTTATTCGGACAGCAGTAAAACATCTAAGCCAAAACATATTTTTTTTATAATATGTTCAGTTTATTGACAATATCGAGCAATGTATAATAAACCACACATACAAATATAGCTGTACCGAAATTGATTAGACTGTTTAGTCTGTTTCAAAAATTCTCTATATAATAAATATAGGTTCAATTTACGAAAGGAAGAACCAAGGTTTATTCTTCAAGACAACTTCGATCTTTAGAAAGCACAATATTTCCCTATCTAATTATTAAATGATCAGCGCTCATCATTCATCAAATAAATAAAAACTTTTTAACAAAAAAATAAAAACCGACTTCAAACAAAAGCACTAAAAAGTAAAAAATAACTGATTGGTAGTTTTCATTTACTATACATACCTAATCAAATATTTTCGAAGTCGGTGTGCTTTGCTTTGTATGGGCTGGCACCGATTTCGAAAATATTTGATTAGGTATGTATTTAATAGGTAGGCTTTAATTACTTAGCCAAAGCACACCGACTTCGAAAATATTTGATTAGGTATGTATAGTAAATGAAAACTACCAATCAGTTATTTTTTACTTTTTAGTGCTTTTGTTTGAAGTCGGTTTTTATTTTTTTGTTAAAAAGTTTTTATTTTTCCCTTTTTAGTGTAGACAGTAGTAGAAAAGTAAGGATTCTAACGTGTTAGGCTTGTCAAATCAAACAAAATAAGCCCAAACTCAAAGTATCTACTATTAGCCGTTGAAGAGTTCCACCTATCCACCTTCTGGCCTTGCCATCAGATCAGGTCAACAACACCGATCCACTGTACTATCAACGGAAATAGAAATACTTGCAAAGTTTCAAGTCAATATGACAATTAGAAGTAGGTTAAATTCATCATTAGTTGTTTTTCCACCCTTAGGGGTGGTATTTTTTTTTGAAATTTAAATGGGACCAATCTGGAAGTATACCCTTTCAAACGACACAAAAATTGTCCAAATCGGTTAATAAATGACGGAGTTCTGAGGTAACAAACATAAAAAAAAAAACATACAGTCGAATTGAGAACCTCCTCCTTTTTGAAGTTGGTTGAATTTTTCCCTTTTTAGTGTAGACAGTAGTAGAAAAGTAAGGATTCTAACGTGTTAGGCTTGTCAAATCAAACAAAATAAGCCCAAACTCAAAGTATCTACTATTAGACGTTGAAGAGTTCCACCTATCCACCTTCTGGCCTTGCCATCAGATCAGGTCAACAACACCGAACCACTGTACTATCAACGGAAATAGAAATACTTGCAAAGTTTCAAGTCAATATGACAATTAGAAGTAGGTTAAATTCATCATTAGTTGTTTTTCCACCCTTAGGGGTGGTATTTTTTTTTGAAATTTAAATGGGACCAATCTGGAAGTATACCCTTTCAAACGACACAAAAATTGTCCAAATCGGTTAATAAATGACGGAGTTCTGAGGTAACAAACATAAAAAAAAAAAAAAAAAACATACAGTCGAATTGAGAACCTCCTCCTTTTTGAAGTCGGTTGAAAAGAAAAACTTTAAACATATTACCTATTATAAGAAGAGCTTTTTATATTACTTTATCAGATTTAAAAATGTCAATTTTATTCAGTAAATAATGTATTGTTGATAACGTAATATTTAGATTATTCATATTTCAACATGAACTTGTGTCATTGAGAATGTAGAGGATTTGTGAGTAATGTGTCTGTGCTGTGCAAAAATGTAAAAATCTTATATGATTCATATTTTAAGCATTTATATTTATTTGAAAACGGATATTCCATTTAATGTCTTAAAAATAATCTAGACACAAAATAGACCTAGATTAAGTATCAGGAATAAAGTAGGTAACAAACAAAATTTGTTACATTTAGGAAGGTTTTTTTTTACTACTCAGATAAAAATTTTAAATTTTGTTGAGACTTAGACTATGATATGATAATAATACATAGGTACTATTATTATACACGCGAAAGTTGTATGTGTGTATGTTTATACTCCTTCACGCCGAAATTGGTGGACCGATTTGGATGAAATTTAGGAAATAGATACACAGATTGATTATAGACTGGATTACCTGACATATTGTTAGGCATCTAAGAACGAACCCAAGCAAAGCCAGGATTTGTCGCTTATAGGTAATAAAGCTACTTTACATAGTCCATATTTAATGTCATGAACCGTATCTAGACGATCTAAACTTAACAAATGCTGCAAACACACCCCCATTACCTATATAATACTTATAGTATATAAAAGAAAATACAGTATATAAAAGAAAATACAACACATTTTCTATGAAAATTATAAAAACCGTTATTAAACATCATTTTGTTACAACAAAGGTATGAAATGTGAGACACGTAGAGCGAGAGAGAGCTAAGTAGGTGTGGCCTCACCACGCCCATCGGATATCGATTTGAGCACAGATAAATTATTCATAATTGTATACCATGTTTATGTTTGGACATTTTATCAATAGTTATTTGCATTTTATGAATAATCGCTCGTTTGTTTGTTTTATAATCGATATTTTAATAGAGAATGTCTTTTATCGTTTTCTTGGTTATAAAAAATATTCTTATGTACATTTAGCTATTAAGTTTTATCCCGTTTCTAAGCTTTGAAATAACTATAAATTAATATAACGATGTATGCAACAGTATTTTGTTTATATTGTATTATAAGTTCTTGAAGAATTTCTCTAAGGTGTAAATATTTCTTCTTGATATGAGAAAATAGTTTTTGATTATTCTATTTTACTTAAGAAATCGTCGCCTTATCAGCATTAACCTATGTAATTTTGCTAGTTGTATTCATGATGAAGCAATTTATGCATTTATGTAGATATAATGGCCTATTCACACTGCGTTTTTTAAGCGTGCTGCACTACTCCGCGCCAATAAACTTAAAAGGCATAGGTAATAAAATACCACAATGCACGTATTATGAATGAACATCGTGTAAACGTATTTTTCCCTGATAAATCTAAAAAATGCAGATAGCGTTTGCATCGATACAAACGGAAAAAAGCACGCGTCGACGGCATGTTAAAGTCATCGTGTGCATAGGCCCTAATGTACTCGTACTTATATTTATCACAATCTACCTACCTCACTACGAATACATATTTCTACCTAACAAATTGATGCTGACTGACTGTCAGACAACACAAAGCCTAAACCGCTGATTTTAGAAGCACGAAATTTTGCATAATATCTCTTTACGAGTATAATTACTAGATATATAATTAATTAATTTCCTATATAATTAATACTCACCCTTGCTCCGCTCAGGTTCATCAAATCCCTCCAGTAGTTTTTCTGTGATGCAGTAAGAGACAGACAGACATACAGACAAAAATTCTAAAAACTATAGATTCGGCCTCTGTATCGATAGTAGTGTTTATTTCAATAAGATTTTCCAAAAAATATTTAATGTACAGATTCGGCTTAGTTACAATTTTATTATATGTATAGATTTAAATTAAAACGATATTTTCCTTTACAGAAAAGCTACGTCTGTCCCTCTGCGTCGGGTGCGGGGGTCAGATACACGACCAATATATACTTCGAGTAGCGCCCGACTTAGAATGGCATGCCGCTTGCTTGAAATGTCAAGAATGTAGGCAGTTCTTAGATGAATCCTGTACGTGCTTTGTGCGAGATGGGAAGACGTATTGCAAGAGAGATTATACTAGGTGAGATATGTTTAAGTACCTACCTATTATTTATGGGCTAATTATATTTATACCTACGTGAGGACACGATTGCGGTCGCGGGTTCGAGTCCCGCTAGGCGGATTCATTTGCATTTAATGAGCATGAATGTTTGTACTCCGGTCATGTATCATATATATATATATATATATATATATATATATATATATATATATATATATATATGTGTCATCATATTTATAATATTTATGTATTTAAAGTGTATATGTGTAGTGTATCAACTATCTGATATCCATAACACAAGCCTCGTAGCTTACCATGGAATTAGATGGAGCCGTGTTCTAATGTCCCAACATATTTTTTTTTATACACCGACGTTTAAAGTAGGTACATGATGTGTATAGATCGATATGTAAGTACTTGCTACACTGTGAAATGAGAGCTTTTAATATTCTTTATTGAGAATTTGAAATACCTACTATTAGAGACTTCAAAATAGATATTTTATTTTGAATATATGTATATTGGAATTTAGAAGGTATGTATGTATGTAGCCCTTTTTAACGTCCCACTGCTGGCCTCCCTTCAACACAAGGGGCATTAGGATATAGTCCAACACGTTGGCCAAGTGCGGACGTACTGAACATGTCTTTCGAAAACTTGCTAGGTTCTCTCAGACATGCAGGTTTCCTCACGATGTTTTCTTTAACCGTAAGACAAGTGGTAATCATGTTAGAAAAGATTCGCACATGACAATATCAGAGGTGCGAGACCAAGGATTTGAACCCGTTTCACACTGTTCTCCAAGTCAGCGCGTACTACTGGGCTACCACTGCCCTAATTAAATGTAGTACGTACTCCGCACTATTATAAAACCTAAAGGTAATATTAAAGAGCCTTAACTTTAATTATTGACTTTAAAGATAGTTAATTCGAAACTACTAAACTGAACATTGTCATTAAATTGTACAGCCTTAGGTTATTTTATTCTATAAAAACTTATTTTACACAACTCATAAATTCAAAGTTATCTGTAGCGGCCCTACTTTTGTTTCACGCCTAACGATCGAAATAAATAACATATTTTATGGACGTCTGAGCGTATAAAAAATTGACATAAAGTAGATTCAAATATCAAGTCACAGTAAAGTTCAAGTAAAAAGACCAGAACCAAATCAAAATAAATCCGTAAAAAAATCGTAAAAAATAGTTTTATTTAGAACTCTAAATATTATTTTTGGTACGGCTTTCACTTTCTAGGATAAAATACGTAAATCGTGTAGCATTAAACAAAAGCAAATATACGAAACTGTTTATTTACATTGTGACGAATATGACACATGTATGCTATAAGAGTGTAAACCGCATTATCACAGTTACCTCTTGATGTTGTGATTGTACTAACTTTTAATTCAAATAAAAATTGCTTACGTAATATGTCGATTTAATTTATACTAATACTAGCAGAACCCGCGGCTTCGCTCGCGCTAAAACCACAAAAAAATCTTTAAAAAGGTAGTTTCTTACAAACTTTCATTCCCTATTTCACCCTCTTATAGGATTAATTTCGAAAAATGCTAAAACACGTATTTATTTAATTTTGTTGAAGAGCATTAATACCAAGTTTCAAGTAATTCAGATCATACATATCTATTTATTTGGATTGTATTATAACGTGTTTTGCCGTGGGAATTAGATAATCTCCCGCGGTAAAAAGTAGCCTATGTCACTCTCCAGTCCTTCGACTATCTCTACACCAAAAATGACGCCAATCCGTCACTCCGTTTCGACGTGAAAGAAAGACAAACAAACATAAAAACAAACACACTATCACATTTATAATATTAGTATGGATATAATGAAAGCATAGTATTAAAAAATGTAAAGTTTCAATTATATTCATATTACTAAAAAAAATTTAAAGTGTGTAGTTATGTACGCACGTAAGAAGTTATACTTCTTTTACATAATAAAACAAGAATAGGTAACTCGAAAAGATTTTTTTGTTTCGTTTTTTTAAATATTTTAAGCTTTCTTTTTATTCATATTCTTCTCAGTTCATATCCATATCATGGGGGTGCATAAAAAAAACAGTACGCCATATTTGTGAGTCCACCATATTGAATTTAAAATTACGTCACTTTGCTTTTTGTTTCCGCGCCGTTTCATTTGATATGCTATAACATCATAAAGGTCACAATAGAAATGATAAATCGTCCACCATTTTGGGTAAAAAAGATGGAATTTAGGTAATCGTGCATTCACGAGAACCAAACACGTGTCCCAGCTATACGACTAACTTCATACTATAGTCTAAATCTGTCGCATCGTAAAAAAAATCACTCTCATCATGTTTTTCGATAACGCGCCAAAGGAAGTTTAATTTCAATAAGTCTTTATTTTTAACTTTAACGTCAATTAATCTTATTATATATAAGGTACAAAGTGATGCATATTAGATATGTAAAACATAATAATTAGTGTTCAAGAGGTTATTGTAGATGAAAGTTTGAAGATCAAAGACTATTCAGTTCATTGTATATGAATTCATATAGATAGCTACTATATTTTATTAAAAATAAGCTTGACAATTAAAAAAGCATCTGTTGGATTTATAGCTGGTTGCCTTGGGAGCCGGCGGTGGCTTCCTCACACTCTCTTTAAATTTCTTGAACGATTCAAAACTTTGTAAAACTCTAGTTGATTAAATGAAATTTCATTCTATTGATTCTTCTATTTATGTAGCATATCAAATCCAAGTACGACTAAAAGACAATATGACTTTTCATAAATAAATAAATATGTCGGGACATTAACACACAGCACTATCTAGCTCCATGGTAAGCTACGAGGCTCGTGCTATGGATACCAGATACTTGATACACTACACATATTATATACCTTTTAATACATACATATTATACAAACAAACACCCAAGATTGGAGTACAAACATACGTACTCATCAAACAAATGAATTCCCCCCGCGGGACTCGAACCTACTACCGCTGGCACAGCAAGTACATATAAAGTGACCCAAACGTGTCGTTAAAACCTATATATTTTTTATTTTGATTTGAATTCAACGCGCCTTTTAGTTAATAAGAACATTTATGTACTACAATTTTCCAAATTCATTACACGATGTACCAACAAACTTTCGTAAAGTTCATTGCTTTGTTTTAAGAAATAAGAAAGAAAGTTGTCCGATTCCGCAAAAAGTCTTTAATATAAAATTATCACAACTGATTATCTGCCCCACATTAACAGTTTATATTACAACTTTATTTATAAACTCCGTTTACATTCCATATTTAGTCTATGGTTTACGATAAATCTCATCTTAAAAAAAACCCATAACATGTCAATCAAGCATCGCGGCGCCACTTTTTAAACACAGACAAAATCTAAAGATGAATTCACTAAAATAACTTGGCTGTTTACCTTTTCACCCTTCTATCTCGCGGCTAAAATATAGAATTACACATCAGCAAACAAGCTATGCTTCTTTAGATAACCATCTCTCGTCGTTCCTTTTGTTAGAGAATAGAGTACAAAATTGACTGACTTAAAGTAAAATTAAATTTGGCCGTAACACGAATTGTCTTTGCCGCTTTGAATGTGCCGAGAAAAACAAACGGGCGTTATGTATTTTGGCGCCAAAACAAACGTCAGTTTGACAGCGGGCGGCGGGAACCCGATACGTCTATGGTCTGTTTCCGTTCGGAAGATCGATTAGTTTTTTCTATTTAATCCACTATTTATTTTTATAATACTATATCACTGTGATATTTTATATTCCATTAACTTTTTTTTAATTTAGGCGTAATTAACAATATTCTTATTAATAACTTGACAAAAATTGTTATTACTACGCTTAATTATTTTCAAAGGATCTATGTTAATAATTAGGCAATCTAATCTAAAATGTAAAATAGGTCTAATTAATTTATTTTAGAATTAATGTAAAAAAATGCGAACCTCATTAATTGTATGTACCTACTTACTCCGACAGGAAATCAAACCAAAATTTTAAAAAGTAATACATTATTGTCTGCAACATTTATAACAAATAATGTAAAAATAGAGTAACCCTTTACGGATACGTTTGTTTACATATCGTATTTCTTTACATCCTTACCTGTTATATTTATTATTAGTATTGAAAATCTACTAAGTAATCCGGAAGCTTTTTATATAGGAAGGACATTTCAATTAATAGTTTTTGTTTGATTAATGTTTATACATTTTTATAATAATAACAAAATATACCGGTTTATAAGTAACTTCCTTTGTCATTAGCTTTCGGGCTTCATTCTTTCTTACTATTCAAGTAGGGTTACCACACTTAAATTCGCCGCGAGAGGGCGCTAGTGTAGAGTGAGGACTCTAGAAATGCCAAATTGCACTGAACGATTGCTGTTTGCGAGCTTTTTATTGCGGATCTTCACTAATATTCATGATTATTATAAAGAATGTGCCATTTCTCATTAATTATGGCAAACACGGTGCGGCATAATAAATCTTATTGGCTTAAAAGAAGAGTTAAGAAAAAGTTAATATATTTTTATTTATTAAGAATGGGCTTACTCTTGACAATATTTTATTTATTTAGTTATGATTATTTAAAATCCAACATAATTATAATTATTGTATTAAATTTATTAATGACAATGATAGGACCTCACTCACCAGTAGCGCCAATTGGAGCCACCAGAAACAATTTATTTTATTTGAATAAATATATTAATATATTATAAAAGAAAGGCAAAGATAGATTATACAACCCTCGTCATACTTTTGAGAGGTGCTTCGTAATAGAGAGATTTTTACAAGCCTCCAATTTTAACAGATTATATGTACTTATATCTAAAGATTTTATTTGTATATGTCATCTAGATTAAAATAAACTCGAAGGTAAATTTTACATGATTCGCGTAACTTTGAAGCTTTATAGAGTTTTGTAGAAAACAAATTGTTAATATTTAATATATAATAATTATAATACATCTATATAACAAGCTTTTTCCATTAAAATGAAAAATCATAATATTTTATCTAATGCCGACCTCACACCCCGCAATTAGCGGAATTTGAGAGCTGACGCACGTATCTTCTTACACGCTGTCCAAACATCACCGTTAAGAGTTGGATATAGGAAATACTATGAGTACAATTTTGCTAAAATAAAAATAGGTACCTGTGTACTTATATTTAAGTATAATAAATTAAAAAAATATAATTGTTTATGGGATTACATAGAATTAAATCAAAAGTTTTAAAATAGGTACCCTTTAATAACGTTTATTTGATTGACTTAAAAAACAGGAAGTCAATTCCGGTGTTTATTTTTTGTGTATTGCGATATCTTTGGGAATTGTAAACCGATTTCCATAAATATTTTTTTTAATGACTATAAATGAAATAATTCCTCGCCTTTTTTATAAATTATTTATTTTTGTACTGTTCATGCCTCTATTTAATTAAAAATAAAATAAAAAGAGAACTAGAATCAATTACTACATAATTACTTCTTATGTCGATTATTTCCTAGGGATCATTTTCTGTGTTCGATTTTACTAAAAGTAAAAACATATTATGATAAAAGTTATTTTATGAAACAGTATATTATTTTAACCCTAAATCTGCTCTCGTGCCGGACAATTAGCGAAATTCTAGCCCGTCTCGACATCTCTCGTTACCGTGTCTAAACATAGCATTTTCATTAGCGGAAGCGATTACTTATTTTTAGTTAAAAAAACCCTTAGAAAATTATGAAAATGTGTTCTAGAAATAAATAAAAAAAATAACCGTTTTGTTTTTAATTAATCTTAAAATCTCATAATTTTGATATTACTAAATGTAGGTATATATGAACTAAAAATATGATAGAAAAAAATAAGAACTGCAAAATTTTTACATTGTTTTAGATTTTTAATTACATAATTGTTTAATTTTAAGCCTTCTATGTATGTCCGCGAAAGGATACATTCTGAGAAAATCGTTATGCGATATATATCGCCAATCAACACTTGGACTGCGAGATGGACTATAATGACCGAATCCCTCTCGCATATAAAGGAAGGCCCGTGCAAAGTAATAAGACCACAGATTTAAAATAAAGTAAATCTATGAGTGGGACGTAAAAAAGGGCTGAATACAAAAAATATTTTTAGTCTATTACGCGTAAGCTATAGAACGGATATTATTTTATTCCGCTTATCAATCATTATTTCGACAACAATTTAGTCCGGAACTTATTTATAGACAGCTCTGATCAAATTGAAGGAAAAGAAAGTAAATACTTTCCATTCGAGCATGTCAGCGAGAAGACACTAGTGTAATATAAGGATTTAACTTTCCACTGACAATTTGTGTGGTCTGTTTTCGCAGCTGCACTCCTCTGTCAGTCAAACGGCCCAGATGTGATTGTTTAACTGGGTGGCGCTCGCGACTTGACACCGTTTACATATGCGAATGTACATCAATATTTGTATAGTTTATTATTAACATATTAATGTGGATATCACGCAAAGTGTCATAATTAGGAATGGTCGGTAAAGAAAAAAGCAACGTGTTTTTATTTATTTTACTAATAACGTATTAGCCTATTAAACTCTTTCAATATATCAAAATATGAGACTTAAATTAAAAATCTATGTTTATTTATATTAGCTATAAATAAATTATGTATCTAGCTTAAAAAGATTAATTGAAAGACAAAGACTTAATAATATATGCATATAACAATTAATTTAACAAAAAAGATATGGCACAGATTAAAAAAAACTACCAGACATTTAAAAATGTTACCATTTTTTAAATGCACAATATGTAACCCTTCTTTCATAAAGAATCTTCGTACATAAAGACTCAGTTTAATTTTCCTTTAAAACGTAAGTAGGTACTGTAAAATTATAAGGCCCTACCCTATATTAACCCTTTTTATGAGGGGTGGATTTAACAACATACCTTATTGTCTTATAGCCATAGTAATAGATCAATGGTTAGGTTTATATTTCAGTATTAACTATGGAATCGCCCTGGCTTCCATTAGGCCTTGAACTCCAAGTGTCCTTTTCGAAAAGCAAACGTAATATTTATAGTACTAAATTCGCGCGCACTCTTTTATATGCAATCACTACACAATCATCCCCCTTTTTTTATAGAGTCGTATATTAAGTAGACCTAAGCGATTCAAGTAAGCTTTATTATTTTTAGTTAAACTACGAAATCCTACTAATATTATGAATGCGATTGTATGGATGTTTGTTACTCTTTCAAAAAGCAAATAGTACTGGATGGATTTTAATGAAACATTACAATAATACGTAATACCTATATATGACCTATACATTAAAATAACACATAAGCTATTTTTTATCCCATAAAAATGTACGTTTCCCGTGGGATAGTTTTGTTTTTGTTTTCTAGATGCGCATGTAGGTATATCTATATGCGTAGTATAATATAATTTTCATACGGGAAATTTAATGAATAATAAAAACATGAGTTGTACTCTATCGTAAAAGGTTTTACACACAAAAATTTATTTCACAAAAAATAAACAAACAAAACAAATCTTAAATTACGTAGATAACTTTAAAGCTCCTTTTAAAAATTTAAATTAATATTAAACTAATTATTTAACAAATATAATAAAATAAACAAAAAAAAAACAAACCATAAACTACACAGATGACTTAAAACCTCCTTTTAAAAAGGTAAAAACTCAAACAGTGCACGGTCCCACTGCAGACCGTTACGTGAAAAGCGGGAAACCGTAAACGTATTTCGGAGTATTGACCGGCACTTAGAACCACCCTCGCAATCTCACTAAAAGCATCGCCTATACAGTTATATGTACATAGACAGGAGGGTGGCTGTACAATATACCGTCTGTTCGTTTAGGTATTAATGTTTTATAAATACTTTTACTTTAAAATAAAATTTACTGTCTTTTAAATTTCGCTATTTATTTAATACAAGCATATATATACTTATATTTCCATTTGAATGATAAATAGGCAAAGAAATGACTGAATTACTATAATGTTTAATATAATTTGTTTATACAGGAATCAAACCTACGCTTTTTAAATTTAAGTTATATATAAAAATCCGTAATTACCTGATTAATGCAAAATTGTATATGTTTCAACAACGAAATAAATCGAAATAGGCTATTAAAATAATATATTTTATTTATATTTTTCCTTTATTTTATTACTTTATATACACACATAATAAATACATAATACATAGGTACAGAAGTTTCGCGAAAGAATGAAGCATGAAAAGGCGGTTGTATTACCAGAAACAATCTTTACAAAAAAACTTTGTTTTTAGAACTTAACAATACGGAAAAGGTGTGCAAACATAATATATAAAACAAATAAATAGAAAAAAGTATATACTAACATATACCTACCTACATTAAACAAATAATTTATCTACACATATATTACGTACAGCGACTCGCTCTCGCTTATCTTCGGGTTCGTCTCTAAAAACAAATCATCCCACGGGAACCGTACATTTTTCCGGGATGATATATAGCCTTTCACAGTTAACTGGACATCTAATGCAAAAAGAATTTTTCAAATCGGCTTAGTAAGTAGTTCCTGAGATTAAACCAAAGAAAGAAACAAACTCTTCAGCTTTATAATATTAGTATAGATAATCATTGTATAAAAAAATAGTCTAATGAAATGAAAAATACAAAATATCTTTATTTCGTTTGTCCACAGGTTATTTGGTACAAAATGCGACAAATGCGGCGCTTCCTTTAGTAAAAACGACTTCGTGATGCGAGCCAAGACGAAGATATATCATATCGACTGTTTTAGGTGTTGCGCTTGCGCACGACAATTAATTCCTGGTAAGTAATATGGTAACGTAATAGCAAAATGATTTCCTATAATAGATATCGTTAATAGAAAATCAGAAATATATAGGTAACTTGTTTTAACGAGACATAGCTACTGTTAGATAAATCTTTCTCATTTTACCGACCAATCTCCTTCGTATTTTCTCCATTCTACGTGACATTGGCGAAGTAATCTGTTCTCAACTGGCGCGCATTGAAGAAAATTGAATTAAATTGCCTTTTTCATATATTTTTTAATTTTCTATAAGCGATAGCGTTTGTAAAATTGAAAGTCTAATCACTCTTATTTTATATGTAATTTATTATTTTATATACTTACCTAAGCTTCTTAATTCTTCTTAATTATTATGATATGAGTTCTTTTCTTTATATCAAAACCTAAAAATACGTATAATACTTATTGTTAATATTTCTCAAAAAATTTAACATATTTTGAAAATATTCTTAGTTCTTACCAATCTATATCACTTGGTCGTTCTGTTATAGGTGATGAATTCGCGTTAAGAGAAGGAGGTGCTTTATATTGTAGAGAAGATCATGACGTATTAGAAAAAGTAAGTATGAAATGTTTTTCTAAAATATTTTCTTTATTTAAACAAAATAAACTTATTTCTAAAAAACGCTTAAGGTGTTTGTAATGTTTAACATCCATCTCTAGTTTATATGTCGGTTCGATTAACGATTCATTCAATTCCATTATTTTCTTAATTTTTTTTATACTGTAGGTATGTATTTAGCACAAAAAAGATCTACTTAACTCAAGAAATTTAAAATAAAAAAATATTGTGTTAACTAGTCAATGGTGCTAGTAACGTCGAAACTATAATTTGCGACAAAAAATACATAAAAAAAAACGTAAAAAAGATTTTTTCAATAATAACCAGCCTAAGCTATGAAATTCACCCTGATAGTTTGAACAATATATTTCTTATGTTTAAGACAGCAAATACAAGTGGCAGTAGTGGGAACGCAGAAAGCAACAATAATACAACACTAAGCAACAACAACTCGCACCATCCACACGAACTGGGTTCTATGTCAGGTGAGAAAATATAATATTAAATAGCTTCTTTGCTTCCTTTGCTTAGGTGTATTTAGTATTTATATATACAGGTAGCGCCATCGCATGACATATTATACTCGTATAACTAACAGCAGTATTACCGGTCATGTTTACTAAATTACGCCCAAAACTGTAGCCTTATCCGAGCTTTAGCGTATAGAAGTAACAAACATACATACAAAAATTTACAATTAAGTGGAATGATGTTACGTAGAATAGTAAATCTATGCATGTGCTAGTAATATTACCGTACGGTAATATGTATATCTAAATGAAATTCTTCTATAGAAGAAAAATTTCTATTTACCTATATCGAGTGTTTTCGTCTCCTTTTAACGTTTTTGAACAGCGCCATCTATGTATCAGACCCGAAGTATTACATCAAAAGTGAAATATTATCCCACGGGATTGCATTTCTTGGAACCTAAGTAATATTTTACTGTCGCTCGTAATTTTAAAGTGTTTGTTAAACATGTTTACTTAACTGTGATCATAACTACCTATGATTTAGTACGATAGATAATTATGAAGAAAGTCGATCGTTTTATTTCAACATAAATAATTACTTAATTATCGCTGATTTGTCTAATAAATTGTGAGTGAGGTTTGTTGATTCTTTATCGAATCTTTTATTCGAATTGTAGCAAAATTCAGAATGGAGATAACTGACTACACTTATTAAACTCATATATATACACTGTATTTTTGTATGTTTTTAACTTATAAACTGAAAAACCACTGGACCGATGACATTTGGTAAGAAGATAGTTTGAGACCCTGTGAAGGACATAGGATAGTTTTAATCCCAGAAATCATCCCTTAAGGGGGTGAAAATGGGGATGAAAGTTTGTATGGGGAATCAAACATAATTGTATAAGAATGCTTAAAATTTTATGAATAGTTTTACTGATTTCTTTCGTTAAATCTTTTTAGTATATTTGAACTAGTGGAAGAGTCGTAGACTTGCTGTCTGTATATAATTTCTTAGACAAGAAACACTAAATTCGCGTTTTGAAGTAAACTACCGATTATCCCTTTTTCCCCTTTCGATTTACCCTAACTCTTACTGAAAACACTTCTTGGTGCTTTGCAATAGAAAAAGAATATTAAAAATTCCATCATTATTTCTGGAAGGTTCCATCTGCATATAATATATAGGTAGGTATCAGACTCACCTATCTCTTTAATGTTATTGTAAATATATATAAAACAAAAAACATGTTTCATATTACATTGAAGTTAACCCTTCGATATCAATATCGAGTGTCCGTTTTTATCTGAACAAGCGTAATGAGGAATATCCATATCAAATCTGGGTTATTATCGCACTGATTGAGCTTCGATTTCGCGTACAGTTGGCGCAATGTGTTTTACGAAAAATATCTTCCAAAACAAAGCTAAATATATTACTGTATTCGTGTTTTTATTATTGAAACTATGACTCACCTTGCTTTGCTCAGGTGCGTCCCTATAGACTTTTTGTATTTATAATTAATAGATAATATTTTATAGTGGTAGTGATTGGAAACCAAATGAAGCGGGTTCAAATCCCGGGTTTCGTGCCTCTGATATTTTTATGTGTGAATAATTTTCGGCATGATTACCGCTTGTCTTACGGTAAAAGAAAACATTGTGAGGAAACCTGCATGTCTGAAAGTTTTATGAAGTTTCAAAGAACCTAGCAAGTTTTTCGAAAAATATGCTTAGTCCACCAACCCGCACTTGCCCAGCGTGGTGGAATGTGGATTGATCCCCCTTGCATTAAAAGGAGGCCCGTGACCAGCAGTAGGACGTTAAAAAAGGCTAAGTACAATACAGACAGTTGGCCAATTTTATTATTATACAGATTCTAATTTTATTTAGATTTTAAACAAAACAAACACTGCATAAATGATTCCAGTCATTCATTCTTATCAAACAATATTAAAATATTCTATAGTACAAATTACAAAAAACCAAACGTAGATTTATATTCTAAAATAAAGGCCAATAAATTCCATTCAAGACACTCCAATCACATTTTTTCAATCATTACCTGTTCTGTCCACTGTACCTACGTTATCTCCCTTTGAAGTATGCCGACAAAGCGGCCGCCGCCTTTAATTCGCCGCGTGAAAATTCAAGTGTCTTTTATCTAGTAATTATGTTACGTGGCCTAAATTTGACCTTCAAAACCCTAACGCTAGAAATTTTTAGGTTTTAAATTAAAACTATGAAATTAACTGTATTGTAGAATATCACGCATTTGTCCTAAAGTCGATTGATTTGTTCGTGTTAGAGGTTTCCAAAAGAGCCTTTATAAAATATTACGGATTACATTTATTTAGCGTAACAGGCTTAAATCGAGTATCGACTATACAAGATATACTATTTACTGGTAAATAATATAATAATATTCAAAAAATGAAATGCCAATTACGATCAGTTATTTGATATTTCAGAATAGTTTAATTTTTGAAAGGTTTTGTCAATAACCTCGATGGCCGCAGGTTTGAACCTCTGAAAGGTCACTAGTAAATTACAATTTGCTTTAAGAATATAATTCATAAAGAAAAAAAATATGATATACTATGAATTCTATTACTTTAGGATCTCAGTCTGGTTAAACTTTTAAAGGAACTTCGAGTAATTTGAAGGACTAGGTATAACGCAGCGTAGTAAAAAGGTTTAACTAGGTAATCATCATCAATCAAGCAATAATATACATATACATGCATCTATATATGCATGTATATGTATATTATTGCTTGTATGTAGGTAATTATAATTGCAAATAACGTCACGTGTAACGACTAGTGTTTAATAATATAATTTATCCTAACAAACATTCCTTTATGCATTTCTGAGCGATCGTGATAGTGAATGACTAAATAGGGATCTGTAGGATTAGATGAGGTGTGATGTAGGATTACAGCGATGACCAGTGGGGTTGCCAGCTCGCACACTCTCCTTGATTATGGAGAAAGTTTGCCAGAATAATTAAATTATTAAAATTGTAAGTTTCCATAAATATATAAAATAAAACTATCTTTTCGGATTATTTTATTTCTAATAACCCGAAAAAAGAGTTTTATTGAAAATGTCAAATACTTATTCTCGTAATTCTAAGAAAGTACCGTGTATCATAGAATGAAGTACCTGCAATAATGAACCAAATTACATAAATGTTAAAAATTATCTTTTATAATATTGCTAGTAAGTAGCGACTTACCCTCGCTGCGCTTGAATGCTTCTATCTGGGTACTAACTTTTATCAAAATCTGTCCAGCCGTTTCAATGTGTAACAAATGTGTAACAAATATACACACAAAGAAATTTTCGAATTTATATTAGTACTCCGATATTTTTGATTATAAAAAAAACGAACACAGTATTAAATTTATACTAACAATAAGTATCTCAGTCAAAAATAATGCGAGTAAACCGTCAATTCTCCATACATATAATAAAATTGTAACTAAGCCGAATCTGTACATTAAATATTTTTTGGAAAATCTTATTGATATAAACATTATAATCGATACAGAAACCGTTTTTAGAATTTTTGTCTGTCTTGTCTGTCTGTCTATTAGCGCATCACAGAGAAACCACTGGAGGGATTTTGATGAAATTTGGTATGGTGACAGCTGGTTATCCGGGTCAATATATTTGGATTATAGGATATACTTTTTACGGCGGGAAAATATCTCATTTCTGAGAAAAAACACAAGAACTGCAATGTAAGAGTATATTCATATGTAAAACCTCAGAATTTGGTTTTTGGTCATCTGAACGCTTGCGGAGCCACGGGCAATGCTAGTCTATACATATTATAAAATGCTAACTGAGCCGAAACTGTACATTAAACAAATTTTTGTTGCGGCAAAACGTAACTAGGGATGAACGCGAGCGGAGTGAGGGTGGGTCACTAGTTAAAAAATAAACTGTGACTTTGATGTCCAGTAAGGGATTAGTTTAGGTGTGAAATGAGGATTATATGTAGATGCAAGCGATTAGCTTTAACCCCTTGTCTGTTGGGACTTGTGTATGGACTTTGTATAGCTTGTTAGTCATATATTCGTAAATAAGCATATTTATTAACAACTATAGTGTTCATCGAGGAGTCGAAATTGGACTATAATATTTTTTTATTAATAACACTAAAGCTCGTAAGTAAATAGCTACTAAACAAAAAAAAATTTTTTTTGGAATGTTTCCTTTATAATTTGTGCTACATATAAGACCTAGCTTTTTGCCACATTTCGTGATTCTAGGTCAACGGGAACTACCATATATTTCGACCCAAAACCTATAGTGTACTTCCGGTTGACCTAGAATTATCAATTTTGGTTAAAAGCAAGGTCTTACAGCACAAGTAAAAGGGATTTTCCGATAATATTTCCGTTGGTTTTTATACACCTAATAGGGACTATAGACCTCAGTACCTATCTGGTATAAATTTCAACTTGCTAGGTCCACCCGTTCCTGAGAAAATCTGTGGTGACACACGGACAGACAGACAGACAGACGGACAAGAGATTGATCTTATAAGTATTCCTTTTTTTACCTGTTGAGGTACGGAACCCTAAAAAGGAAAATCGATGGACAAAGAGAGGTGAAAGGTGAGAGGTTGTTTTGCTTTGTCTATTTAATATTTATATAAAGAGAGATATGTATCAGCAAATTGTTAGTTTGTTAGTTTGTCCCATTATTAGATAAAAATAAAGCAAAGAGTTTATCTCGGCACCTACATAATTTCTATGTAAGTGGTAAATGCAAGCCAAGATTTATTTTTTGACCGACTAAAAAGGAAGAGGTACATACTCATTCGACTGTTTTTTCATTTTATTTTAGATTTATTTGTTACGCGATATCTTTATAAATTGTAAAATTGATGTTCTTTTTAATGAATACGTTATTTGAATACCCCGTAGTCTATACATATAATACAATTCTAAGTCGAATTTGTACATTAAATATTTTTTGAAAAATCTTATCGATACCGTCATTATTATCGATACAGAGGCCGAATGTGTAGTTTTTAGAATTTTTGGATGTTTGTCTGGGAACGCATCACGAGAAAACCACTGGACAGATTTTGATAAAATTTGGTATGGTGATAGCTGGTTATTGAGGTCAACATATAGGATACTTTTTACAGCGGGAAAATATCTCATCTCTGAGAAATCTATTCTAAACGTTAAAACGTAACCAGTGACGAACCCGAGCGGTGCGAGGGTGAATCTCTAGTCTCCTATAAATAAAAAAAAATCAGCCCTAAGGATGAAATCATAACTTGTACGTGACTTTTAAATCAAATCGGTATACCTTTTTTAGTAAAAAAAAACTCGTATTATTTCATTCCTCGTACATCATTTACGCGAATGTCATCTTGGTTCCAAATTATCTGTACAAACATCGGTTGGCATTTACATCTCAGGTAGTTGATTAATATATCGATCCCAAATGTTATATTAATCATTCTCTTATCTGATATAATTTAGAATTTTTTACCATAGGTAAGCTTTTTGAAAAAAACTAAACTTATAAATAAAATAGGTACTTATTTTTGTATATAATATCTTTTATACTATTATAAATAAATAAAATAATATAAATGCTAAAGCGTGTTTGTTTGTTTATCCTTCTTTTAATTCGAAACAGAGTGACGGATCGGCGTGATTTTTTGTATAAAGATAGCTAGTTGGAGGGCTGGAGAATGACATAGGCTAACACGTTATAATACATTATATAAACCACAACAACTCATCACACATATGTACATATTTTGTAAATCATAACTTTTTTTTGTCGAATATTATGTTTTATGTATTTTTGATATTTGAAAATCTATCATTTTTTGTTTTATCAGAATTGATACAATAATTTAGCATATACAATTGTAGCCTGTTGCTGGAGAGGTGGGCGTTAATAACTGCGACTCAGTTGTATAACTAATGCAGTTATTAATCCCTCAACGACCGCGGACACGCCGGCGTTACAGTTAACAATAAATTTCTTAGAAATTTAATTAATTTCTTAGGTATTTACCTGGAGGTGTCATTTAAACTGTTTATGTTATTATATGCTAAAACTATCTTCTTAGATAAATAAATAAAAATATGTATTATAATATATAGTCTACCTATTCCATACTAACCGTTAACGTACCTACCTAAGGACGAAGCGAGGGTGAGCTAGTATATTTTATATAGGTAGGTATCTAGGTGTGTGCTTGTTTTAGCGAAGTTTCAATGCTGACTAAAAGAAAACGGTGCTAATCTATTAGTACGCTCTGTAAATTTTAAAGATTGAAGAATCTAAAAATCATATCGGTTTATCAAGAAATTATTAATTACAGATATCAGATATCACTAACACTAAGAATAGTACGAAAATATGTTTCATGCACGCTAGTACTCGTAATATAAAGAGACGTAATAATAATTCCAAGTGCCAAAATGATTTTCAAATACTGAGTCAGATCTATCACCGAATTTTAAATTAACATAAAGCACTAATGATAGCAGGGGTTCTGGGTTTGATTGCCGGGCACTACTGAGCCCCCCCACCACGACAAGGTGAACGCACGTTAGGGGGGGGGGAGCCTTCTCAACCTAAGTTATCCAAGTCGGACTGCTTAATCGAAAATAAATAATACACTTAGATAAAAATAGTCTACATACGTTTATAAACTGCATGAGTACACTTAAAACACTAAGAACATTTAAAACTATAGTAATAGTATTAAAACAAGTCTAAAAATGAACGTATTCGAAAATTAACAAAAACTAATAACTACTGGAAAATAATATGAAAAAATAACTATGAAAAAGAGCAAAAAATATGAAAACTTAAACGCGTTTAATAAGTACAGATCGTAGTCACACTATGGAACTTCGCGGTATTTTGTGACTACCCTCCCAAAATACTGAAAAGTATTCATCGGTAATAAAATCAAAAAAAAATGCTAAATGTAAATTAATTATACTATAACTCAATATTTTACATAAATCAAACAAAAATTCGTAAATGTATGTATGAATTGAAAATAACATACCTATTTCTATTTTAGAATCTTAGTAATCTGACGACAATTTTCACTTTTGATATGCATAACTCTTAACTAAATTATTAACGATAATCTGTTATGTTATTAGTCAAAATTTAAGATTATTAGTTTAGGTTATTGTTTTTAATGAAATTATCGAAAAATTTATACAATAAAGCCTTAATTATTATGAAAATATGGATTTTACATGAAAAAGGATGTTTATTATTCGTTAAAGGTGTGTTTATCTTTTGTAATGGCTTATTTAGGTATAGAAATGTATGGAAATGTTCTAATTTTAAGACTCAACAACTTTTGACTCCTTCGTTTCCTCAAAATAATTTTCGTAGATTTGAACTCCCTATCACCTCCCCTATCCAAAAATACCACTCACTTCTCCAGGGGCCGCGACCCATATACTAAACTTGTGCCTAAATGAAAAACCAATATCCAAAAGGTGCGATTAAGGCTTAAGCGAAGACCCAACTATGTACAAATATACTAGCAACTTACCCTGGCTTTGCTTAGGTACTTTGCCTATGTGTCACCCTAGATTCTAGAGTCTAGAACATAATCTATTTGTGTGTAGTGTTTACGAAATTTAATCCAAATCCGTCCAGTCGTTTCAGCGTGAAGGAAAATGCATATTTATAATAATACGTAGTTAATATTTACTTTGTTAGATTAACGCGAATATTTGACATTTTAAATAATGTCATAAACCTTACTGTCTCTCGTGACCATAATTGCTGTAAAGCATTCGAAAATCGGCAACCAAAAATTAAAATAAATCCGCGAAGTAATCCGAAAAGATAGTTTTATTTAAAATACATAGTTAAATTAGGATTATAGTGACTTACAAAACGTTACCTGAGCAAAGTGAGGGCGAACCAAATTGCTTTGGCAAGACAAATTTGAAAGAAACAGATATATGATATGTGGAGTAACAAACATACACACATACATTATAATAGAAATACAATAGTGTAATATGTAAAATATTTTTATTTCAGATTCTGGCAGTGAATCCGGTTCACACAAGAGCGGTCGAGCTCGCCCCGGCGCCGCCGCCGACGGAAAACCTACTAGAGTTCGGACTGTCCTAAATGAAAAGCAATTACACACGCTTCGGTAAGCTTATAAACCTATGTTATCGGATTTTTTCGCGGATTTATTATGATTTTTGTTTCCTGATATCTCAAACGTTTTACCTCAATCAATCCCGTAATCATGATTGACGTTATGTGACGAATTAAAATATAAGAAAATACAATCACCTAGTATTTGTAGGTAATGAACTTATTCGATGAAATCAAAATAAAAAAAAACGTGTGGCACTCGGAGACTGCCGCGGTAAAGCTATTGCATAGCATTTTTTATCAACTTATGCAATTATAATTATTTATTTATTTTATTAATGCAGTATTTTTTTCCTTGACTTTCTTCATTAATAAATGCACTTCGTTTATTCATATTTAAAACACTTTGTACACAAATTATACGAGTACAGATATTCACTGTTGTACATAGATGATAAATACCTATACACCTATATACTTTCTCACAAACAGCTGATTACGGTAGTTTTCCAATACAACCAATGCCACCTAAAGGCGGGTTGCTGAACTAAAGAGACAAGCGTGATATTTCAAAAAGTCATTAAAAGTTCTGGTATTTATCGATAGATGGAAGTATCACCGCTGTGCCGGTCGGAGTGGGGGGTGTTAGGTTTTTTTCGTTACGGAATTCCTGGATTCGGTCCCCACGCTCAAGGCCCGCGATAGAAGCTATGCAATAGCTTAACAAGGGCCTAAGTTAGATCATTATTTCGAAGAAAAAGAGTATTAAAAAAAATATTGAACTGCTTTTATTTTTCTGAGAAATGCAAAAGGCGGAATGTATGCAATTCTATAGATAGGTATGTTAAAAATTATAAATTAATTATGTACTAGGTATATTCTATATAGAGGTTTGTACAACGTTATACTTCTGCTAGTTTATTAAAAGTATTGCAGCAAGATAAAATTTGGGATTTGGGACTTTAATTGAGGATTTATGACATAAGTTCAATAATTTGTAAAAATCGTTTTGTTTTCAATAATTAACTATATTTTTATCTGGATTGATATAATTTGACATTTTTAAAACGAATGGAACTTATTTAACTTTCACCAAAGTTTCTTTACATGAAATTGTAAACACGCTCAGTTTTGTCCGTAGGTACACTTTTTGAAATATTTCCGAAATTTCATAAAAACTTCACTTCACAAAAGTTATACCTAACGTGAATTTCGAACATGTTCAACTGTATTAATACTATTTTTTTTGAATATCATCTTTCCAGAACATGTTACGCGGCTAATCCTCGTCCGGACGCGTTAATGAAAGAGCAGCTAGTTGAAATGACTGGCCTCAGCCCGCGAGTGATCAGAGTGTGGTTTCAAAACAAACGGTGCAAGGATAAGAAAAAAACCATGCAATTAAAGATGCAGATGCAACAAGAGAAGGTGATAATCTTTACTTAATGTTGCTATATTCAATTATCTTTATATTTTTATTTGACAAAGTTCAGACAGTTTAAATATATTTGAGAATATTTTTTATTAATACGATAGATATACGAACGTCCTGTTAATTATTTGTCTATTCTATCACACACAAACAATATGTACCTACCCAACATATTTGCGTGAATGTTTATAAGTATCATAATTAAAATAAGGATTTGTGCTTGTATGTATGAACGTACGTATAAAACATAAACACACAAATACAACGTGAAGGAGTAGAAAGAAACATCCTTCAAAATATACCTACTTAAGTAGTACGAGTATGTATTGTAACTTCTGCATCATACACATGTAACAATATATGTTTGTACGTACGCATAAAACATACAAATACACAAATACGACAACGTGAAGCAACTGTAGGGTATGGTGCAGGAAGGCCGGCGCCTGGGCTACATGTCCATGGGTGTGCCGCTAGTGGCGGGGTCGCCGGTGCGCCACGAGGCGGGGTCACTCGCGCTTGAGGTGACCGCCTACCAGCCGCCTTGGAAAGCCCTGTCCGACTTCGCCTTACACGCGGACTTGGACCGAGCCCCGCAACATAGCGCTGCTTTCCAACAACTTGTCAATCAGGTAGGTTATATCGGAGTATTATAAATTGGTGACTTACTATTATAAATTCTTATTGCATTAGTAATTACTAATTAGTAATACAAATTATTGACAATTATGGAGGGTAGACCATAGAGGTGAGGAGAACGATATCTGTGTATGAAAAGTGTCCGTCGAAAACCGTCAAATTAGGGTGGCGCCACGGTAGCAAGTGGATAAATTTTAAAAATGGAGCCAAAATTATTATTAAAAGTTCACAAAAAATAAATCACTCTCTGCGTTTATATCACCACAGTTTTTAGGGAGTTAATTTGGTGCCATGTTTTAAGTTAGTTTATTTTAACTCAATTTACACTCGGAAAGTTACAAACATAAAATATTACTGTCACAACTAACTGATATTTATATTAAAAAAATTGCATAAAACGTTGCCAACGTGACCTATACTTGTTATAATTTGAATTAAATTTCAGATGCACGGCTACGACATACCTTCTCTCCCGCCTCCGAGACCTCACGGAGAAGACAACTATGTTACTTACCTCGAGAGTGACGATAGCCTTCCCCCCTCTCCCTAGTGCCATCTATAACACCCTCCGCACAGGGAAAGGTTCTTTGAACGTGAATGAAAAATAAACACTAAAAGTACCTACCATCAAATGTCAAATTCGAGTGACAGTTTGCCGCCATCGTAACAGTGACTGACATTTCAGACTATAGATAATAAAAACTTTTTAATAGAAACAATTCATATAAATAAAACAAGTGATATGTGATTTTATTAATTCAATATCGCCTTATAATAAACATGCTAAGTATTTTTAAAGTACTTATTATCAAGTATTAAATTAAAGCCTGAATGAAATTGTAATTTAATAAATAATAATAAAATCACTTTTAATTAACAGATACCTAAGTGGTTTAGATTAGTAATCTTTTAAGCGATTTTTGCTTTGAAAATGGAAAGTGACAAGTGATTACGGTTATGGGTCAGTGCAAAGTGTAATATATAGAATAAGGTGTTGCCAGTTTTTTTTGTATTATACCCACAAGTATGTAATATTTGAGCCGATATGGTTATGTATAGCGTCTTTATATGGCACATAATATTTTTTGTAACAATTGTTACTTATTTTTTCCTATTTAAATGATTTCTTTACTTTAATGATTTTATGTGATTACCACTAGTTAAATTACTTGATATAGGTATTGTAGGCATTTATTTTACAGATCTGTTAGGTTTGTATATAACTTTATGTAAATAAAATGTATAAACTTAGACATAACCATATACTTACCTGCAAGCTAATCAATAAGTATATTTTTAGATAGACTAAGGACTTATTGCTAATGCACAAAACCAAAACCCTTTTAATATTCATTAATAATAATTTTAAAACAGTATAATAAATGATACCCAATGAGATTTCATTTTTATTATTAAAAAGAATATAAGGTTTTTTTAATAAATGATACAATTATTAACTTTTTATATTTTTTTGAATATAAAACAAACAAAGGGTGATGTTATACTAATCTTTGATAGATTACCAGATGATTAATTTATTCTGTAGGTAAAACTATACACTTCTTAGATTGTGAGCATAATAATAATAAAACATTGAGTACCTAAATTTTATCGTCTATTATTGGTCCTTTGCTATAATTTATGCCAAGAACATGGGCCTACCCAGCTTTTGCTGTAGTGGGGGGACACGGGGGGGGGGGGGGGGTCAAAACAGAATTTGCTTACCCGTGCTTGTTTTTCCCGACACACTATATGAAGACTAAAAAAATCCGAAAGTCCATTTTTATTTAGCGGACACTTTTTATTGTTGTTTTAACCGAGTTTTAGCGATTACCAGGGTGCGCCGGCGTTCGACAGAAGCGCGCCCAGTTTACGTTAAACGCTGTTTAATCTGTTCATCCATATAGATGTCTCAACTTACATTGGCAGAGTCTTTTCTGAAATTATCAATTTTGTCTTTGCCGTGTCTGTCCATACAAACTTTCAATCATCATCGTTTTACAAACTACATATAATATTATAATTAACCAAAGTTTCAGCCAAATCAACTCAACAGTATTTTATATATAGCATTATTGAAATTATACTTCTTTTGCTATGCGATGCGACAGATTTGGACTACAGTATGAAGTTAGTGATTATTAACTACAGTGTATTTTATTTCTATATACACAACACGTTTTTTCCATAGGACTTGTAGTTTTGCCGAAAATCGAGATAAACCGTTTTTTACCCTTAAAAAGTAACCCCTTCGAACTTCCCGACCTCAGATCGCCCGTAAATTATTTTGCCTTTCATTTTTGTTATATTCTCTTCCTTTTCCAATGGGATTCACTTACTATTTTTTTTTTTCCACTTTTTACCATTTTCAAAGGCTTCAGCCCTGGTCTATATGGATATCAAGTGAAAGGGTTTGCTGAGAAGAATACGAAAAAAAAGTAAAAAAAAAAACAAAAAAGAAGTTAAAACATTTCAAAAAACAAGCTTTTATTTAAATGCTCTAAAAAACAAAGAAGTATAACTTCTTGCGTGCGTAAATAAGTTACACAACTTTTTTTCCATTAAATGTTTCTTGTGCTTTTTTAATAAATTGACATAACTTTTTTATTTATGAACCGATTTAAATAAAACAAATACTAAATATTAAGTGAAGCTTACCATAAAATACATTCATGAAAACCACATACAAATCGGTTAAGCCGTTTCTGAGATTAGCACGCACAAACGCACAGACAAACAGACAAAAATTCTAAAAATCATTGTTTTGGGTTCTATCGCGTTAATAAAGACCCCCAATAATAGTTTTTCTCATATATCTCCCATGTACAGACAGCGATCAGTTACAATTTATTACATGTATAGATATGGGCATTGATTATTTTTCGTCACCTACTTTTAGCCCTTTCAAAACAATAACATGTCAAATACGAGCTCGCAGGCTAGTACACAAACGCTAGACTAGATTCGATAATCTTCGTAAGTCGTTGGCGCGGCAGCGAGTGGCTAGTGAGCGTTGAGCTCACCGGTCTCTAGCAGCTCTAGCGTTTTGTGTGAATACAAGTTGACCGGGCGCGCAGCGCAATTTTTTTATAAGTTAACACATAAATATTGTATAGTAATTCGTAACACTCGTAACCTGACTCAAACATAACTTTCTCGGCAACAGTAGGTACGTAGACATACAAGATCCAGGGGGTGGGGCAGCTGCCCCCCCCCCCTCCCCCCGCCCCTACCTGGGTACGCCCATGGCCAAGAAAATTAATTATCATCGAGTTTTGTCTAATTTTCGGCTGATTTTAACGAAGCATTTTACAGTTTTAAAAATGATCCGTTTTTGGTTGGGAAATACATTTATGCATACTACCTGCATACAAACAGGTGGTTATGTGGAACTCACCGGCTAGAGAAGCCAGTAATATTAAGTATCCACTAAAACCCAACAGAACCTGTCCTGTCTTAATGGGGCAACATAACCAAGGGGTTGCTCCCACGGTCCACTCTGCTGTTAGAGAAGTACCAAGTACCCACAAGGTACACCACCTACCGAGTGGGCCACATCCCTGTGTGTATCTTGGTCCTGCCCTTGGAGTTACAGCTGGTTATTATTACAACATTGCAGTCTGCACTAAGCCACACGTAGTGGCGGGCCAAGAGCTACATTTAATGTGGGCAAAGTAATTATATTTCGCAAGGCCCTCTATTGGCGCACGACGACGAATTTCAAAAAATAAAAACATATTTTTAAACCGCTTAATTTTACAAGCTTTTATTTCACTTGCAATGTTTGTGCGGGTCAAATCTTGCAATTGAATTTTAAAGCAGTTATCCTCAATCGATTGAGCTGAATTTTTGCAGACACGCTAGTTTGACTTTGGATGGCAATGCATGGTTATCTAAGTGACGTCATTCTAAATCCAATACATATATATGGTATTATGGTGGACTCCAAAGATGTTTTTTTTGTGATATGGAAAAATTAGAGGGTTTGCTGAGAATTGAGATACATCCGAATAAAATAAAAAAATAATGAATAGTAAAAAACGTTTTTAAAAACAAGCTTTTATTTAAATGCTCTAAAAAGGTGAAAATAAACATTAAATTAAATTAAACTCATCAATTTATTACATTACACAATTTATATATGATACTAGCGACTCACCCTCACTCCGCTAGGGTTCGTTCCTTACGTTTTAACGTTTAGTATTGATTTCTCAGAGATGAGATATTTTGCGCAGTAAAATATAGGTATCCTATATGTTGACCCGGATAACCAGCTATCATTATACCAAATTTCATCAAAATATGTCTAGTAGTTTTCTCGTGATGCGTTCCCAGACAGACAGACAAAAATTCTAAAAGTTATAGATTCGGCCTCTGTGTCGATAATAATGACTATTTCAATATTCCAAAAAAACTTAATGTACAGATTCGACTCAGAATTTTATTATATGTACAGAAGAAAATTTGTAAGAAAAAAGCCAGAGTGAGACCTACTACCATAAAGAAAGCTAATGAATCAAACCAAAAGTCTTATAATCAAATTAACTTGTCCAATTTTTATAATGTTGTTGCGGTGTTTGTACCTTATTAAATGACTATTAGGATTAATGATATTAATATTTTTACGAACCTAAAACTACACATTTTATTGAGATGATTGCAACATGTAACTATAAGCCACGTCATTGACTTTTTAAATACTTTATTAAAAAATACTAAATCTAAACATGTTTCACGCCAGCTTGGAGAGTTATTATTTTAAAATAAGTTACCTATACATTTTCACACGAATTTGTTTTAAAAAGTTAATTATCGCTAAAGTGACATTTTGTAGGTTGGTTCCAGTCCAGTTACAAGGATCTTTTGGCCACAGAACACAAATACTCCTAACGGAGTGCTTTTGGCACTTTATGACATTGACATGAGGGCGTTGGTGGAAAATTAGGGTTACAAGCTAACAAAATCTACATAGTTTTAGGGAATTGTTTAAACTCTATCTCTATATTCCGTAATTCAATTTAAACTTAGAAAATGTTTGTATGATAGAATTTATTACATAAAAATAAAATTAAAGTATGAATAAAATTAAATTATTTTATATAAATAAATAAAATATTATTTTTTTGCTATAATTATTTTCAATTCTTGCAACTGTTCGTTAAGATATACCTGAAATCGTATTTTTTTTACAATTTGAAGGAGAAAATATGTTCACAAGGATGATGATGCTCTCCTGACCGATTCCGGCCACGGCGGCCAATCTCATTGAGACTAGCCAACTGCGCAGGAGATATTATAGTGCACAAGTGTACGCGCAGACACAAGTGCACTCTCTATTCCTGTCACTCTCATACTCTGGTGGGACGACCACTCGACACGACCAGTGAGAGGGTGAAACACCGCCAACTTCCCAACTCCGGGCTGTTACTGAGGCTTACTATACAGAAAGACTCAATAACTAAACTTGGCCCGACCCGGGACTCGAACCCAGGACCTCCGGGTGTGCAGCTATACATGCCAGCCACTACACCACCGAGGCAGTTCACAAGGATACATGATATGAATTTATAGTAAATTACGAGGTATGGTATGATAACACTTAACTGTTGCAGCTGCGGCCTGCGACGCGTTCAGTTCATTTACTCTTTCAAATGGAATAAACGGAGCGCTAGATTGCTTTTACTTTATAAAGAAATCCTTTACTTTTAGCACCACCTCTCTAACATCACCTTTTATCAATTTTGGCATATTTAGAGATATTTTTATTTTAAATATTCACAACAAACGTCTATCCCATGTGTCTGTCAAAAGTGACGCTCAGTTTATAACTATACTCTTTGGTGACGCTTTACAAGACGGCGGTGTTAATTTTGATTTCGGCCACGTGCCAAAAGATCCTTGTATCACTATAATTAGTGTTTCTTAGTCTTCTTAATCTGTGACCATGTCATTTATGTCAATTTGACTGATAAGCAGTCTCGATATTCTCTTTGAAATTTGAATTGAATTTGATGGATGCTTTTAAATAGATTGTTATTTACATGCATAAAGTATATCGGTATATCTATATAGTATATACTATATTGCTACATGTTTACAAGTTTATATCTTAGCCGGATTTTGAGTTTTGATTCGACTATAAAAGTATTTTTGCTTACTCTAGTTATCTCAGAATTTACATAATATTAAAAGATTAATGTAAATTTATGACAGTACTTTGAGAATAAAAGATAAGATCAAAAATTAATATTATTAAAGTTTAAAAACATTATTTTTATACCGTAGAATATTTAATTGCTTATTATTAAGTGAACTCAAGGATAATATTATGTTAATTTAGTTAACTGGATAAATAGATGACTTGGTAATGGCATCTGTAAGTATAATAATAATTTATTAAACGTATATATTATATGTACTAACTAACGACTTACTTTTGCTTATGGTGGTGTCTCTACTCTGGGTGTCTATCAGTAGCCTATGGGTTATTCCAGATCATAGTCTTATATAATATGTACTTACTTTCATCCAAATTCATCAGCCATTTCAGCGTGAACAAACATATACACATAAAAACTTTCATTTATAATAAACTAGCATTGCCCGCGGCTCCGCCCGCGTTCAGATGACCAAAAACTAAATTTTTAGGTTTTACATATTAGTATACTCTTACATTGTAGTTTTTGTATTTTTTCGCAGAAATAAGACATTTTCCCGCGGTAAAAAGTATCCTATATGTTGACCCGGATAACCAGCTATCATGATACCAAATTTCATCAAAATCCCTCCCGTGGTTTTTCTGTCATGCGGTAACAGACATGACAGACAAGAATTCTAAAAACTATATATTCGGTCTCTGTATCGATAATAATGTCTATTTCAATAAGATATTCCAAAAAATATTTAATGTACAGATTCGGCTTAGTTACAATTTTATTATATGAATAGAAGTCTGATTTTGCTATATAAATATCATCTTTCTAAATTAAATAACACATTTCATGTGGCATACAAGCAGAATATCATATAACAAAACTTTTAAGTGCTTAAAAATATTAATAGTATGTATTTTAAATATGTACTTATTATTGGGTATTTTGAAAGTGAGTGCACCCCTTTCCATTCACTTTCGTCTATCTTCTAAGTTTACTGGGATGGTGGTAAATTCTTCATTGACATACATACTAACATTTAATTTAAATTTTGAAAATGTAAAATTAACCATTCAAAAGTGGTTGTAAAAGTCTATTTGAATAAAGTATATTTTGATTTGATTACCTGGAATAGATTGCTTACATAGTCGTAAGGCTGCCATGTGTTTTATTTTATAGTAAAAACTAAAAAAGTTATAAGGTTAATACATAATAACTATGATGGTTCATAATTATAAGTCATCTATTTCTGAACATAAATTAGTTATAAAATTTAATCTTTATCTTTTACAAAAATTATTTGAGTTCACATATTCCTCATAAATACTGTTGATTTATTTATATCCTGACAATAATAAATGTATTCAATATTTCCTTAAAATGATAAAGTTTTCCTTCAACATTTATATTATAATTTAGCTTTAGGTAGCTTGTACAGTAATAAGTTTTCCTACATATTATAAAGGTGTGTAATAAATGATATGTGTAGTTACATATCTGTATTTTCCTGTAAACACTTTGGGTTAAGTTTTAAATAAACATTTTATTAATATATACACTGAGATTAAACTTAATTAATTTATTTTCAGAAAAGTTTCAGAATACTTAAAACTAACATGGATCACTAAATACAACATCTTATGTTTTGTACTATTTTGTTGTTAAATACATAATAATACATTACAAAATAATATAGCTAATTTAAGTAATACATAATACATAGTACGCATGCACGCACGCATGCACGTACGCACGCACGCACGCGTGCATGCATAAATAATGAAAATCCATAATTGGCTTATATAAGGACTTTTTTTCTTATGTACATTCTATTTCTATATGTAGCTGTCGATTTTAGTTTAAATAAATAAATAAATTACTACTGAGTTACCTTTGCTACCTTTGCTTCTTTTGGGTGCATCCCTAATTACCTAACAGTGTGTGATTACCTAACAGTGCCCATGTGCTACTTCAAATTATAGTCTGTGCTTGAACCTTCCAAGCTAGTAGTAGATTCCTCACGGACCAACTAATACATAAATAAATAAAATAAAAATAGCCTTTAATTCTAAATCTTTAATGTAACATGTTCTGATTTCTATTGTATGTATAAAGAAATTAACATTGGCAGCTATAATGTCAGGTTGTCTTGGACATAGGCCTCTTCCAACTTAACAAATTTGTGAGTATCCTTACTAATCTTTTCCATCATTGCAAGATCATCTTCCCACTTTTTGTATTGTCTTCCTCTTCGTCTTTTGCTATCTCGGGGATACCATTTGGTTATACATTGTACTGACTACACTGACATTTAAATTGAATTTAAGAATGTACATTCAAACGTATGTTCAATAGTCTATTTTAATAAAGTATATTTTTATTTGTAGTAAACTTCACTCTGATCTGTCCAGGTGTTACAGCTTTAAGGAGTAAAAATCACACACACACACATACATTATAAAGTTTAGCATTTGCATAGTAGGTAGTTCAATAAGAAATTCCTGTTATATATAATTACAGTTTCATATATTTGCAGAGAAACAAACAAACATATTCAGGGTTACCTACTATTGGGATTAATGATCATGATGAAAAATCTTCACAAAGGGTTAATATCTGTTTAATTTTGTAATGCTAACATTTATTTTTCACTTATAAAATATTGGTGTAGTATGTAAACAATTTTTTTTAACCATTCTCATTTAATGTATTAATATTATATTATTTTTTATGACTTTATTTTGTTTTTGCAATAAAAATTTGACATAGTAATAACCTAGTGCAGCAGTTCCCAAATGGTAGTTCGAGGAACCCTAGGCTTCCGTGGAAGGGTCACAGGGGTTCATAGTTCTGTCCGAGAGCTAAATAAAACGTTGTCAGACATTAAACTTAGTTTTAATACTATTATAAATAAATATGTACGTAAAAAAAAAATTATTCATCGCATTAAATAGTTGGTTATATTTTTGGTACAATAAATATTATTATATAAGTATTAATATTTTTCGTTTATTATTTGTTCTTTCAAGTCAAAAAAGAAAGTATTCTAACTACAACACAATCAGTTAAGTTATTATCAAAATGAGGATCCAGTAAAAATATTATGATCAATTAGGGTTCCGTGGCAAAAATATTGGGAACCACTGCCCTAGTGCATCACGTGGCATTATTCCATTTAATTTACTCTATAATTGAATATTAAGAACATGGTGTACTAAAACTGGTACCTATGCATGTTTTCATTTCACCTAGTTTTTTTAAGAGTATATAGCTTTTTTTTATAAAAAATTTTATTAATCATAATTTTCAGGTGCCTAGCCCATATTTGATTTTGTTATTAGCCTTCTACCTTTTGGTAGCTTTTCTAACTAAAGTAATAGAAGGTGATCTTCCAAATGTTATTCAAGAAAAAGATATTGCAGCAGATGTAAGTTAACTTAATGTTTTTATATATGGCTTAGCCTCTTATAAAATGACTTATTATTGTAGTGTGTTGAGAAATGCATTTACGCATAACACCTGCATACATACAGGTGGTCATGTGGGACACACCGGCTAGAAAAGCTAGTACTACCCCCTAAAACCCAACAGAACTTCTCTTGTCTTAATGAGGCGTCGCAGGACCGCTTACGCACTCAACCACGACGCCCCGACGGCAGGTCTGCCGAAGCAGACCACAACAACCATGAGGTTGCTCCAACAGTCTACTTTGCTATCAGAGAAGTACCAAGAGCAACCCGTATGATACATCGCCCACCGATGTGGGCCGCCTCCCAGTGCGTTTTTTGGATTCTCGCCCGGCTGTTTTGCGGGTTGCTAATGAAATTTAAATATTTTGTTTTTATCATTTATTTTTTAGAATTCAAACACGTTTAGTGAACAAAATGCTAGAATGTATCTTCATAACATACTAGGGGATAAACCAAGAGTAGCTGGGACAGCATACCATTTAAAAAAAACAAAAGATATAAAGGATTTAGTGGATAAAATTGCAAGTTCTGCAAACTTGCCAGTTAAAACTGACTGGCAATTTGTTGATGGTGAGTTTATTGAATGATTTATTTGTTTGAAGTTGCCATTTATTATATTATAAATGCGAAGGTTTGTGAGGATAATGTTTGTTATGCAAAGACTACTGAACGGATTTTGATGAAACTTTACAGTAATAAATACATCAGAGAAAAATATAGACTATAATTTTTAAGGGGAGAGGGATATACATAGGGTATACATAATTTAACTACGCGTGCTAAGCCGCGGGAAAATGCTAATTTATCTTATATCCTCCGATTAATAATATGGATGCTATGACTATTTTTAGATGTTTACAAAGAAATATTGAACCTTTACGAGAAGAAAAAAACACATTTGCGAGCAAAGTCGTGGGTATATCTAATCGAGCTACTATAATAAATACAACAGTTTGGATGTTTGTTACTTCGCGAGCAGAAAAAAGTATCCTAATATGTTGACCCGGATAACCAGCTATCATCATACCAAATTTCATCAAAATCTGTCTAATGGTTTTTTCGTGATGCGGTCACAGACAGACAGATAAAAATCTAAAAGCTTTTTCAGCCTCTGTATCGATAATAAAGTCTATTTGAATCAGATTTTCCAAAAAAATACTGTGTAGATTTGGCTTAGTTAGATTAAATGTATAGATCATTAAAAAAAAAAAACATTTCCAGGTGACTACTGGTTAGCATTTACAACGCCACACGTTAATGCCTACCAAAACTTGTCGAACATAATCGCAGTGCTAGAGGGGGATAGTGGGTTCAATCCCGACGGCACAACTAACACCTCTCTATTGGTCAACTGTCATTATGATTCCGTGCCTTTTGCAATGGGTGAGTGTATTTTTTGTTAAAAAAACTATTAATTTAAAAAAAAAGTGCCATATTTAATATTTCAATCTTATATTTGTGAATTTAATGTTTTTATTAAAAATACAAGGAAAAATCATTCTTTTCTCTGATTTATATTGTGATTTTATTTTTTGATAGAAAGAGATGGCAAGTCTAACAATAACTCTGTCCTTTTTCGTCCCATTCATATTTTTCTCTCGCTTACAGGTGCTTCAGATAACGGTGTGTTCTGTTCTGCAATGGCAGAAATACTAGCAAAGTTATCTCGTAGGAAGAAAAAATTTAAACATAACGTCATTTTTATATTCAATGGCGCAGAAGAAAGTGCATTATTGGTAAATCATTTTAATTACCTTTTTTATATCATCAGAAAATAACATACAGTTGAATTATTTACTTATTCTCCTAACCTTAGTTGATAAGATTAAAGCTTACTGCTTAGAGATTAGAACAAACAGACAGCCAACAATTATAAAAACGGTTTCTTATAAGTACCGTATATACTTTCATATGCATTTAGTAAAAAAGAACAGACACCTCAATTTATTTATTTGTATAGATAAATCAAAATCAGAGTCAAAAAGTTGAAACAAAATATTAAAATCTGTTTTAGGCAAGCCACGGTTTTCTTAAGCATCAATGGGCTAAAGGTGTGACGAATGTTATCAATTTGGACTCAGCCGGAATGAATGGGAAACCCAGTGTTTTTCAAGTAATACATTTTTTTTTAATTTTACAGCTTTCATGTTTTATATGCTAATTATATAGAATAATAATTTTTGTGTGTTTTTTTTTAATTTATTTAAATGTAATTTATTTTCATATAGGTATGTATATAATTTTTGACTTAAAGATAAAATATCCAAGAGTTACGCCTTTTTTAATTTTTACTTAAGTACCATAATTTTCTTGTATATTAATATTATACTATACAATATCTTACAATAATAGTTTTTTTTTAATTTAAATTGCGTTTTTATATATCGCCTTAATGATTTTTGTTCAAACGACCGTATTGGTCTTTGCTGTATTTTACAGTAGATGGGGTTTTCCTCTATTTAAAAAAAAATCTTTATTTCTAAGATTTACATACATATTCAGGCCAAATACATTTTTATATTCAGCTTTATTAAAGTGAAATGTGTATATAATGCCAATAGAGTTGACATTTAAAAGTTAATAATTCTACATACTCTTTCGGTAAATTGGTTGTTTGAACAAAAAAACATTCAGGCGACGACATGTATATAGATATTTTTTTTAATTTTTAGGTTACAGATCCAAGAGTTTTAGAAGTTTATAGAAAAACTACTGGAAAACCTAACGCTCAAGGCTTAGGTGAAGTGCTATTTGCATCTGGTATAATACCGTCTGATACTGATTTTAGGATATTTAGAGATTTTGGTAATATACAAGGTAATATTTTTTTTTATATTGTTAGACATTTTTTTTATTTTTTTTTGTATATCCAAATTTAAGTGTTTTTGTTTATATTTAAGTGTAAGTTATATTACATAACTTTAATTTTAATTTTTTATTTTATATAACATAATATTTTGACTAATTATATAGATTTAAATAATATCTTTATTGAATAATTTACTAGCGAGTAGCTCGAGTACTCACATCGGCCCTAACTTAATTCCGCATACTAACTTTCATCCCCATTTTCACCTCCTTAAGGAATGATTTCCGGGATAAAAAGTATTCTATGTCCTTCCCAGGGTCTCAAAGTATCTTCTTACCAAACTTCATCTAAATTGGTTCATTAGATCCAGAGATTACCCCCTACAACGTCACAAACTCACGAATTCACAATCTCACAAACTTTACCTTTTTATAATCTATACTATAATAAAACAGTAGAGGTCGAATGTCTTACATAGCAAAAGAATGCTAAAAACCCAATCCGGGGGAAGTAAGAAGACAAATAGAACAAATCCAGTTTTTTTTTTAATTTTTTGTTTCTCTGTCTGTTTGTCTGTTTGTACGGGCTAATATCCGAATCTATTGGACCGGTTTAAATGAAATTTTGCATGGTGGTACCTTATATCCCCGGGCAACATCTAAGATAGTTTTTATCCCGGAAAATTAAATAGTTCCGGGGCAATAGTTAAAAAACTATAGTATCCTATACAGCTTAGTACACAACAACTTATGCACCTAATTTAGCATTCTGATACCTTATATTGACGGTCAAACAACAGGTTACTTTTCATCCCGGAAAAATGAACGGTTCCCGTGGGAACTAATAGATCTCTATTAGTGTTTTTCTAGAGGCGAACCCGAGCGAAGCGAGGGTGAGCCACTAGTATTAGTATAGATTAATTATTAGTCATTTAATATTTGTGTAAAAACCCCTATTTTTTAACACCCGACGCAAAAAGAAAGGTGTTATAAGTTTGACGTCGATGTCTGTCTGTCTGTGGCATCGTAGCTCTCTATTTCGATGCGGTTTTTTTTTCATTTGAAAGCCAGTTATCATGCGGTGGTTCTTAGCTATGTTTGGTTAATATCGGTCCAGCAGTGTAAGAGTATCAGCTCTTTTCCAAAATGATGTAAGACATTTTGGCGTATGATTACTCGACAATTAATTTGCGTAGGGGATTTTTAAATTTTTAAATTTATTATCATTGTACAATAAACTAACAAAATAAAATTATTATTCAACAGGTATAGATATAGCATTTGTTAAAGGCGGCAACGTTTATCACACTCGGAATGATAGACCGGAATTAATAGAAAGTGGCGTCATTCAAAACGCGGGAAATATGCTTTTGAATGTCATTAAAGAGGCGGCCGATAATAAAGAGTTGAAAATTAAAGTATGTATCAATTTTATCTGTATAAATATTATAAATGTGAAAGTTTGTAAGTATGTATGGATGTTTGTTATTCTTTCACGCCGGAATGCCTGAACGGATCTGGATGAAATTTGGTAAAGAGATAGATTATAGTCTGGAATAACACATAGGCTACTTTTTATCACGGAAAAATATACGGTTACCGTGGGATAGATTTCTTTTTGGTTTATCTAGAGGCGAACCCGAACGAAGCGAGCCTAGTAAATAATATATTACGAATTTCAAATTGATGTAAACTATCTAATTAGTTTTTGGAAAGTAAACCAAATTATTTAGTGTTTATTTTATTCACATAAATTAATTATTTTTAATCCTTTTAATATATACTTATTTTGCTCGAAAATAGCAATTTCAAGAGTGTAATTTAAATAGGTTGTTGAAACGTCATTTTTTGGAATATGGCGATAATGACGTCACTTAGAAGTATCATCAAGTATCAAACAAGTTGAATTAGTGAAATAATTCATTAAAAATTTAAATATTACAATACATATAATATTACTTAAATTTATAGGAGAATTAAACTTCGGTTTTTTTGTACATATTTAATATTTTAATAAAATATTTATACTCTTTTTTTATTAAGTAATTAATATTAACAGTAAATAATGATAAATTAAATTTGTTTTATTTTTTTTCTAGGAAACAAAATCGACAGTAGTATACTACGATTATATAGGATTGTTTCTATTCACATATTCACATAAAACCGCTTTGTTTATAGACTCTGTGGTGGCTGTTTTGGGTTTTGCAAGTGTTTTTTATTATTTGTCGCTGTTTGGATTAAGTAAGTGTTGCCATTATATATTAAAAACACTTACGTTTATCTTTAAATATATATTTTTTGTAATTGTTATATAAATAAGAATTAAAAAAAAATGTATTTTTTTGTTTTTTTTTCTGAAATATTTTAATATTAAAATTAAAATTGTTTTGTCTTTTTTAAAGGAAAATCTACTGTCCGTGAACTTTTATGGTCAGTTTTGGGAAGAATTTATTGTTTGATAAGTGGAATTCTAATTGTGGGTGGTTTCACTGTTGTTATGATATACACAACTACTCAAATGAGGTAAGTTTCTGAAAATACAATGCAATAAAATATTTATAATTACAAATAAATAATATAATTACAGGCTATTAGACAAAAATCTCTTCAAAATTATTTATTTATTTGAACTATTTTTTTAACTAGTTCAAATACTTTTTTGTTGTACTTATGTATGAGTAAAGCTTGAAGCGCCAGAAGGAGAGTTATATTTTTCGAATATATGTATGTAATATATATATTTCTTTGGATGTATAGTATTAGCTTGAGATGCGTCGTTAGATTCGTCTTAATTGTGAGTGAAACTAGGTATATCATAATTATAAAAATTAAAATGTCCGATTTTTGAACCATATTATGTCTTCTAAAATTTTTTTCCCATAACTTATCGAGTGGGGTGTCAAAATAAAGGGTTATAAATAGATTACAAAAATATATACAAGTTATTATGTTTAAACGTTATTTGAAAAACGGTAAAAAACAACAAATAAAAGAATTATTTACAACAGCAGAATTATTACAAAAGCACAAACAGATCTATCACACGGGAATCGTTCATTTTTCCGGGATGAAAAGTAACTTGTTATTAGACCGGCAATATAAGGTATCAGCATGCCAAATTTTACTAAATTAGGTGCATAAGTTGTTGTGTACTAAGCTGTATAAGTTATTATAGTTTTTTAACTATCCCACGGGAACTCTTTAATTTTCCGGCATGAAAAATATCTAAGATGTTGCCCGGGGATATAAGGTAACAACACCATGCAAAATTTAATTTAAATCGGTCCGGTAGATTCGGAGATTAGCCCGTAAAAACAGATAAACAGACAAACAGACAGAGAAACAAAAAAGACTAAAAAAAACTAGATTTGTTCTATTTCTCTTCTTACATCCCCTGACTCGGTTTTCAGCATATTTTTTCTATGTACAGATATTCGACCTCTACAGTTTTATTATAGTATAGATAATAGAAAGACCTGACTGCTTAGATTAATTTTTTTATTAATTCTTTTTTAATTCAAGATAGTTGCATTTAAATTAAAAAAAAAAAACAAAGTTCACCTTTTTATGTAACAGGATTAAAATGTGACTTCCTATTATTAAATAACTATTTACTTGATTATTTTTTTCAACACTTTCTCCTTTTTTAGATATTTATCTGAAAATTGGATGGTAATACCTTTGTATTGGATACCATTTTTCATTGGAAGTTTGCTCGCATCGTACTCTTTTGATTCGTGGAGGAACAATAAAGTAATATACATATATTTTATTTTATTGTTAAGAAATGCCTTATATAATAAAAAATGCGCATATAAAAATACTATTTACTGTATTATAAATTGTTAGCTAACGATATTTGGATGTTTGTATTTAAATCACGATTATGTGCGTTACTTTTTAAAATAAAAGATTAAGTAAAAAGTTTCTATGGGAAATTCAAAATTCCAAAACATAATATAAACAGCCTGATTCAATTTGTTTATTATGAAAATTATATTTTATATAAAATATCTTTTGTTCATAACCTTTTTTGAATTGTCACGTGTATTTGACCTTTTAAATAACCAAAAAAAAAAACAAATTTTATTTTGATTCTCACTCCTGTAAACATAAAAAGTTGGGAATAAAAAATAAAAGATTAAACTTCTTTCAAAAAAATTTTTTATCAAAAATGTATCTTTTCGGATAAATCTTTTAAAGTTCTGTTTAAAATGTCAAATATTTACGTACAATTAAAAAAGTGTAAACAAAAAAAAGATTTATTTATTTATTTTCTTTTTAGATTACTGTCAATAGATCAATCCGATGTGTACAAACAAGCTCTGCAATGCGACTTCTCTTGTCTATATCTCTCTTTATTCTCTGCTTCTTTCCTTCTCTATCCAACGTTCGGTACATTATCACCGTTCTTCTAACAATTATGATTGTCAGTAGTTTCGTTAATATGACTTTAGTGCGCTATGGAAGAATTAAAGGTTAGTATTTTCATTTATTTTTCAAAAAAATATTTTTTTTCATCATTATATATTTAGCAAGATTATTATTAACAATTTAGTTTTTTTTTTGTTTTATTCTAGCGTTAAAATAAGCATATTTTTTCTTATTTTTTAATCTACATAAATGGTGTAAAAAATTAACTGATTTTCAGAAAAAAAGTGTATTATATAGTGTATATTGAAAAAATAAAATAATTTGATAAAAAATGTATTATGTAGTGCTAGTTTTTGACCACATTGTGAATTGAACTCAGTAAATTGCTTAATATTGTATCGATTTAAATAATTGAATTTTAAAAGTAAAAAAATAATGTTTTTTTTTTATATATAAATGAATTCAAAATAATTTTGCCTAATACCTTTCAAGAAAAAGCAACATTAAGTATATATGTTGAGAAATGTAATAAATATAAAAAATCGTCACATTTATTTTTTAGGCTGGCGACATTTAATCCTGGAAGTATTACTAACATTACCAGCAACTATGTTCTGTTTTTCTCTCGCGTTTCGTTTTACATTGCTGTTAATACCGATTATGGGTCGGTCTGGGAACGATTATCCTGATATTGTGATAGCCATTGTCAGTGTGGGCTTAGCGGCTATCGTTGGTTTAACTATGGTAATTGTTTTAAAGTATTTTTGGTATCATTAAATATTTTTGGTCATTTACTTTTTTAACGTCCCACTGCTAGGGGTGGGCGTCCCTTCAATACTCAAGGGATCAGGCCATAGTCCAACACGCTAGCCAAGTGCGGGCTGACTTCACATGTCTTTCGAAAACTTGCTAGGTTCTCTCAGACATGCAGGTTTCCTCACGATGTTTTCCTTCACCGTAGGACAAGTGGTTATCATGTTGGAAATGATTCGTACATGAAAATATCTGAAGTGTAAGGCTTGGGATTTGAACCAGCTACACTCGGATTCCCAAGCGAGCGCGTTAGCACTGGGCTACTACGACCCCTTTATAGTATATTAAATATATTTTTTTATAGTATATTAAAATAAATTAAAAATAACAAATGGATAAAGAAACTCGGTAATATTTATTGTATAAAAAAAAATTCTTGTTAAAAATTGTTTTAATAGTATTTTCCTAAATTTATATGCTTGTATACGCACATTTTTTCTTTATTTCAGTCGGGAATCGAATTGCTATTCAGTCGGAAACATGCGTGGGCGGTTATTTCTATTGCATCGTTGATATGTATAGTTATAATGTTTATTCCAATGAGTCCGTACCGTGGTGAAAATACAACTCAAAGGCATTATTGGTTTGTAAGTCTACTTTTATAAATAAACTACCGACCTACCCTCGCTTAAGGGATGATTTCTGGGATAAAAACTATCCTATATCCTTTCCAGGGTCTCAAATTATCTTCTGTCTTCATACCAAATTTCATCTAAATCGGTTCAGCGGGTTAAATAGGAAAAGGTAACAGACAGACAGACAGACAGACAGTAACTTTCGTATTTATAATATTAGTAGGAATTTTGATGATTTTTTTTGTGTATAGTGTGTTTTTTTGTGCAGTGTTATTTGTATAAGTCTTAGATAGTGGACTGTATGTAGGTGGCGCTGTTGTTGACATAATTTTTTTTAGTTTTACGACCATTTTTTTTAAGGACAATCATTCATATTTTTTCCAGCACCCTCTATTATCAATTTTAGTGAAGAAATTAAGATTTGTGCTATTTATTTTAATTTAAAAATAAAAAAAAAACATGGCGTGTATTATTTTTATAAATATTTTAGTTAAACAAAATTATTATATAATGTCCATATTTTTTCAGCATACACAAATAACTACGTACAACAAAAACTTTACACAAATGGAACAAATCTCAGGAGTTGTTATAACTAAAGTGGACTTATATTCTGTTCAATATGCTTTAGAGGCTATAAAGAACAGTCGCTTTTACGTCAAAAATGACATTGACGGTCGATCGAACAGAAATGACAGTTCCATGACAGCTTTCAAAATAACTGACAGTGACATAAAGCCTATTACAGACGACGATTGTGAAGAGTTTCTTTATTGTAAAATGCCACTGTACAGGCCGCGGTTCGACAAATTTATGTAATTACTTTTAACTAACATACTAATATTTTTACGTTGGATTGATAAAAAAAGCTGGTATTGTTTTTTTTTATGTATAATGTTTGGTTCAGTTTGTAGTAACTCTACTTGCTGTGCCAGCGAACGTGGGTTCGAGTCCCGCTGGAGGCATTCATTTGTGTGATGAGCACGAATGTTTGTACTCCAGTCATGGGTGTTTATATTTATAATATGTACATGTATTTAAAGTTACATATGTGTAGTGTATCAATTATCTGGTATCCATAACACAAGCCTCGTAGCTTACCATAGAACTAGATGGTGCTGATTGTTAATGTTCCAACATATTTATTTATATCTTTTGTGCATTCAATTGTCTAACTTTACTAAGGGGGCCTTCTTTTAAGTGCTTAATTGGTTTTTTTTTTAAATTTCCTAATTAAATTGTAAGGTTTATCTATTTTATATGATATATGATATGATAAATGGTAATACATATATTATATATATTTTTATCAACATAGTAAAATGTGCGTCTATATTTCCTTATGCCTATATAATTTACAATTGCATGTTTCGTTCGCCACAATTTTAATTATTTCCAATAATTAGTATTTTTACATTTTTTAAATAGAAAAGGCAGTTTGTTTGTCAAAATGGCTCCGCCCGCTGAATTTAAACATTCATTGAGTTTGGATAATAGATCATGTGTAGAAGATACTTGCGTGATGAATTTTATTTTGAATGGTAAGGTTTATTTTTTTTTAAGTTGAGATCAAAAAATATGTTTTTTATTATTATAGTATACTTTTTTTGAAGTCAGTTACAAATTCATTTTTTTTAAATAATTAAATATACTCGTACCATTTCCATTAACAGGTTCAACTCAAAATTCAATAACAATTTGGCCTCGTTTGAACGTAACATTGGAAAAATGGTCCTTCGAGTCCCCTTTAAAGGAAACAACGGTACAAAACGGTAGAAAAGTGTATGTCATCATACAAACAATGGCGACTTATCAAAAGGAATTTCGGCCTTTGGAATTCCAATTAGTATTTCATGTAAGTAATATATTTTTTCATATAAATATCGTAAATCTAATTATGAGTAAAATATACAAAAACACGAAATATGTTATTAAATATTTTCTCTAAAATGGTTACATGAAAATTTTCAGGTTTTTTGTTGTCAGGAAAATTGAAAAACAGATTGTCATTTAATAGTATTTTTTGTAACCTTTTCAAGTTAATATAATTTGTATTGCTTTATAATAATACTACTATTAAATTAAAAATTGATAAAAACCGCCGACATGTAATTCGCCATTTTGTGGTGGCGGCAATCTTGGATTTTAAATTTATCATAGTGTATAGTATTCTACTAGTCAATTCATTTCATTTGATACTCATATTGAGGGAGATATGAAAAAATATGTAATCCGCCATTTTGTGGCGGCGGCCATCTTGGACCGATTTTCATCAAACATAGCTAAGAACGCCTCCGACTAATTCACCTTTCAAACAAAAAAAAAAACAAAATCAAAATCGATTTATCCGTTTGGAAGCTACGATGCCACAGCAAACGCATCATACAGACATGTCAAACTTATAACACCCCGTCGTTTTTGCGTCCGGGGGTTAAAAATAAAGACTGTGTAAGGAATCCGTGTGTTTGCTTTAGCTTTTCTGACAATCTAGGCTTTTCGAGTTGTAACCCTATTTTATCGGATGTACGACATATTTGAAAAGGTACGATATATTTGTAATTACCATTTATGTAATTATTTTATATGCGAAAGTTTGTGTCTGTGTGTGTATGTATGTATGTTTGTTTGTTACTCTGAACGTAATATCAAGTGATTTAAATAATTAACTCTGAACATCACATTCTTTAGATCCTCTCCCTTAGTTTTTGAATGAATGATTCAATTTATGAATGAATCTTTATAATAGCCACTTTAGTGAATGTCGTTTTTTTAAGTTTTAGTAATGTATGTTCACGTTCATATATGAACGTTTAAAAAGATCTAAATAATTTAATAATAAATTATATTTAATATTTATTTAGTTTAAATCTAGATATTATTATTTGGAATTTTATATCATTGAATATTTTTTATTATTAATTATTAAAAAAACATTTAGACAAAAAGATATTTTTTCTTAATAATTAGGTACCAAAGGAACTTCAATCCCAAATTATAGCAGACATTTCCCACCACGCCCACAAAATTTATAATCCCGAGGACTTCACAGATGAATATAAGAAGCTAATTCAAGCGATGCCGGAATATTTCAATGTAGCTACGTTTTTAACATTCACCAATAATTACAAATTTTGATTTCAATAAAAAATTTATAAATTAATGTAATTTTTTAAGGTCTTTAGTGTTTTTGAAGTAAAACTTTATTAGGCTTGAGTCAGTCAATACATTGAAAAAATGAGTGTAGCGGAAGTGAGAATCAATTGTTAATAATTTCAAAAAAAGAAAAAATATATTTAGATTTTTATAATAATTATTATTTATAAAAGTATATCTTTATTATTAATAAGTTTATAATAATTATTATATTTATATTTTGCTTTGTTGCAATGTAATTGCGGTATCTGCCGCAGCGCCAAAGATATAAGAAGAAAGACCGCGCGTAAACGTAACACAAACTCATTTTGTTCTATACTTTTATTATACAATAGTAAAAAAAAATTACTAATGCATAATATAAGTATAAATAATTTTATTTTTTATTTTAATTGACTGTTGTACAATTTAATTCCCCTGCTTTTTTGTAAAGTGTAGATCTCACTCAACGGATTTAGTTAGCAATGTTCCTATTTATACGTATTTTTTACTTTCTAATTTTCAAAAAAGGAAATGACAAATGTAAATATACTTTAAAGTTATAATAATTTAAAGTTGTGTTCATTCGAGATTCTTTTTTGCTTTAAAAGTCCAAATATTTGTAGTTTCAAAAATGACTCTCTACATATAAATAAAACAGGTATTGAATGTTTTTATATAAGTAACTAGCGATTTGAATGAAATGAAAACTTGAATGGTTTAGAAACGCGTAGAGAACAAACATACGAACATTCATTAAACAATAACAAATATACAAACAAGATATAAGGCATCTATACTAATATTATAAAGAGGTAAAGTTTGTGAGTTTGTGACGTTGTAGGGGGTAATCTCTGGATCTACTAAACCGATTTAGATGTAGATCTAGTTATTAATATAACGACATCAGTATGGAGGAATATTGTCAGCATTTTAGCAATTTTAAATACATATAAGGATTTATTTAATGATATTAGTACATAGTTACACTATTGTTCTAAACAGTCGATATTTTTGTTAAATATGTACTGATATATGATATTTTTTTTTGGTTAGTGATTTTTTTATAATATTTTTTTATTTGTTTTTATAATTGTTAGATGTGATATGAATGGGGGTTTTTAAGAATAACATATTTTGTAAAATTGTATCTATAATGGTTTTCCAGGGTTTGTTAAATTGTGGATATTGGTTGATTTTTACAAATTTTATTTGTTAATTTTACTCATTTTATATAATATGACTTTTATTTATCCATTCAAAATCATTTTTTATAAACCTCCCATAAGTAGGTATAGGTAATGTAAAAGAAAATATTTTTATGATAGTTTTAAAAATTAAATAATAATAATATAAGTGTAATTCCTCCATTTTTAATAATAAATTAAAAAAAGTTAAAAAAAATTTGAATGTAGATAAAAAGTTTTATAAATGTGAATGGATATTTTTACATAGGAATGTATTTAAATATAAGGAAACGGGTCAGATTCGGTAATGATGTTTTGTATATATTCTTTTTTTATGAAAAATTATGTGTTGGTCTGTTAACATCTAAATAAATAACAAACAATATTTATATAAAAAATGTGGTTTTATTTATATAATAATGATTCCAAATTCTTTTGTATTTAGTGTATTTTTTATACAAAATTACTAGTCTTAGGACCACTTGTGTGTGTGAAAAAATACAATTTTGTAAGTATATTTTTTAATTTATTTATTTACTAGAGGATGGAAAATTTATAAATTAAAAAAAATCATCCCCAAAGGTAAAATAATTATTGAATTTTTGAGTCGTACCTTTCTATTTAAAAGTGATTTATGAAAATAATACAAGTCCCATTAAATTCGATCCAGCCATTATCGAGTAAGTAATGCACAATAGAAAGGAGAAAAAAGTCGTACGCACTTTTAATTTCATTTGTGTGACTTACCTACCACAAATATCAGTCATATATCAATATGAATACAATTTTATTATCGGGCACAAGAATAAAAAATAAAAGAAAAAAAATCTTTTCAAATATATTTATTCAATTTATCAGTCTTCAAAACATCGACGTGCGAATATTATATTACATATAATATTTAAAACGCTCTTTACTCTTATGGCGAGTTTACATTCGGGCATACAATTCACAAATACAAGCAAAAATCCGCCGAAATGCTAAGACGCCATTACAAAAAATTACACTGGAAATAAAATTATTGAGTGATTAAAAAACCACTTTATATGGCAGTGTTACAATATTATCAAAATCGATACAGCTTTCATTATCAATATATAAATAAAAAACGATTTATTTTTCATTTGTTGTATTTTATTTGAGATCGTCACAGGCTGTTATAAAAGAAAACATGTTTCACTATCGATACAGTTTATTACAAGAACCATTTAACATCTAGACTAATTCTAATTTTAGTTTTAAAACGTCATAAAGGTGCGTCAAATAAAGAAAAAAAATACATTTAAAAATGAACGAAACTTATACGTATAGTATAAGAGCTGGCGACATTTTTTAGCTTTATTGGGAAGAATAAGCAAATTTCATATTTATTTCTTTTTTTTATTGTAATGTCATGATATGATATAATTTATAAAGAAATTGAAATATATATATATATACATAAATTGTGTAAACTATTTAAACAATGTATGTAAAATATTTAAAGGTTTACTTTGGAAGTTACATTATTTAATTCTAATTACGGTAATAGTGTAACATTAAAACGCGAAAGTTTAATCGTAAAGCTTTTCAGTCAGTAATTTGCAAAATGTATTGAATATTTAATAAATTCGAAAGTTAAATAATATGGATTATAATCATTTGTAGCATTTCTATAAACTCGGCAGTTATATAATATCATTTTTTTAAGACCAATAATATTTTTGTTAGATATAGTATACTTTTTACTATATATGTAATTGTAATTTCTCATTTTATTCTCGCTCTCTAAAAAGATCACTAACTGAAAAGTTTTAATAGTTAAATCGTTAAATCAATTATTCAAATAAAGCAAGCGTCTTATTCCATCAGAGAAATGTAACAAAACTGCGTCTAAAACTAAGTTTCAAGCTAAAAATCTAAGCAGCTTAAGCTATAACAATAAGTGAGTTTAGTATCTGAGAGGATGATACTAGAACTAAAATAAATTCGTAAAAAATATATTGGATACGAGTTAAAAGTTAGCATTTAAAAATGATACAAATTTCAAATAACTACGAAACGAGTTTGATTGTTGAATTTTCTATATAACGCTACGAATAGCTATTACTGAAAGTAATAAAATTTTACATATTGCACCCGTTCGATGCGAAGAATCGTTAAATTTTTACAAACGAATGTTAAGTAAATACAATCAATTCACAAATAAAAAACAACCATTCAAAGTTATACAAATTGCACTGAATGGGTTATATTCTATATATAAGAGAATAAAATATTGTGACAGACTTACAAAATATTAATGAAAATAGGAAAAAACCATACACAATTGTATGACAAATACATTTCATCTCTGTAATAGAACTTTTTTTTAATTTTATATAAAATATTGTTTTTTCACAAAATATTAAGTTCAAACGTCACTGAGGTCTTTTGAATGAACTAAAGGTCTCATATTGAACATAGCACATAATTATTATTTTTAATTTTCTTCGACCTAATATTATTACAAATAACTGTAATACGATTTAAATATTTGTGAGCTACATTATGAGAAGTTTATTATGTCTTTAAAATTAAATCTAAATTCAATATTATACTTACTAGACACTTTAGGAAAAAAAAGTTACATAAAAATCTAAAACAACATTTATTCTTAGGATATACTTACTAGTAAATATGAATGATGTTGCTATTCCAAAATGTGCTAACCTATAAAGTGTCAAAAATGGAGGAATAGCACAAAAAATATATATTTGTCAGTCACTGAACATAGAGTGTCTAAGCTATCCAATAATATACAGAAATAATAGAAACTATTATATAATAAAAGAAAAAAAAAACTTTTTAAAACATCGAATTGTTAGGTTAGCACATTTTTGGTACATAATAATTAATAAGCTAGTTAATATAATGAATTATTCGAATTATAAATGCCAACACAAATTGTAGGTTTAAAATAGGTTTTGCAATATTTTAAAACAATTAAGATATCTCTATAAAAAAATTCTTTTTTAAAAAAAAAAGTGCACTCTACATTTTTATCAAACACCAATTTCCAATTCACTTGAATCTGTCACAAAATTGAAAAAAAAAATCTTAAAAGAGAAACTACATTTCCTATTAAAATAATAAACCAAAATATTTTTTAGAATTTAAGACTGTTTTTGAAATTCTTTCCACACCTAACTTGATCCATTTGATTTAAAACAAACTTAATTATCGTTTTAAAAATAACGGGCACTGAGTTTATCAGTTACAACTATTTTGTGGGCAAAGAATATTTTAATAACTTATCTAGAGCTTACATTCCACACAAACTCTAAAAACCGAACAGAAAGACATCTATTTCAAACAGACTGTCAAACGACTGGCGGCAACCATTTTGTTGTTAAATTTTTTCTTGAAATTCTCCGCTGCGATTGTTGTTTTGAAGGTTATTTTAGCGCTCCTTTCTTCTTTATCCAATATTAAGTTCTGCAACATTAATCCACTTTTTCACTGCAGGCTCTTAGACTATATATATGCCTTATACATTTACAAAGCTAGAGGAAATAGGAAAAATGTTAAATACATTGTAAATTTTCATTTGAGTGCCATTTTGTTGTTTTCGAAAATGACTTTCAGAGTCATTAAGCATTATTATCAGTAAACCACTACATAAAATTAATCATACATTAAAGTTTTATACCAAAAATATTGCATTAAATCTTATTTATGGGTTATCATGGGATAAGTATGGTCTAAACTTGTTTCAGTTACATTAATAAAACAAGAAATTTATTTAAAAAAAACACTTAGTTTAGCTAAGTTTGTAGTGACCGTACTTGCTGTGCCAGCGGTCGCTGGTTCGAATCCCGCTGGGGGCATTCATTTATGTGAAGGTTCCGTCCGCGTTCAGATGACCAAACACCAAATTCTTAGGTTTTACATATTAGTATACTCTTACATTGCAGTTTTTGTATATTTTCTTAAAAATGAGACATTTTCCCGCGGTAAAAAGTATCCTATATGTTGACCCGGATAACCAGCTATCACCATACCAAATTTCATCAAAATTCCTCTAGTGGTTTTTCTGTGATGCGGTAACAGACAGACAGACAAAAATTCTAAAAAATATAGATTCGGCCTCTGTATCGATAATAAAGTCTATTTCAATAAGATTTACCAAAAAAATTTTAATGTACAGATTCGGCTTAGTTACAATTTTATTATATGTATAGATATATATGTATTTAAAGTTATATATGTGTAGTATATTAACTATCTGGTATCCATAACACAAGCCTCGTAGCTTACCATGTAACTATGTAGATGGTGCGGTGAGTCCCAACATATTTATGTATTTATTTATTATAATAATAATCAATATAGTTACAAAAAACTTTCTATTTGACTCGTTTTAAAAATGATATAGTATATTTACAATATTATTGGTATGTAATTTGTACGTAAAATCTCATCTCTCTATCTCACATCTTGTAATTATTCAAAATCAACCTATATATATATATATATATATATATATATATATATATATATATATATATATATATAGGTTGATTTTGAATATATATATATATATATTTCGTAGTATTTAAACATAATAATTTTGCCGCTGGCTCCTACACTATTATTTATTTATTATATTATATTCGGTCAAGAGCTATCATTTTATATTAATTTCTATTAGGATTAAAAATTAATTAAAAAGGACTTTTAAATTTCATTCATATTGAATAAATTGTTTTTTATGAATATAATTTTTTTTGTTAAAAATAAAACTTCTATGTTATGTTACCATTTGACATTCTACAAAATCAATACAAAATCTATACATATAATAATTTCTGAGTCGAATCTGTACAATAAATATTTTTTGGAAAATCTTATTAAAATAGTCATTGTTATTGATACAGAGGCCGAATCTATAGTTTTTAGAATTTCTGTCTGTCTGTCTCTGTGTCTGGGAACGCATCATGAGAAAACCACTGGACAGATTTGAATGAAATTTTGTATGAAACTTCTAGACAGATTTCGATAAAATTTGGTATGACGATAGCTGTTAACTTTACTTGTATAGGATACTTTTTACTGCGGGAAAATACCTCATCTCTGAGAAATCTATACTAAACGTCAAAACGTATCTGGGGACGAACCCGAGCTGAGCGAATGTGAGTCTAATTAATTACTCGTATATATACAAAAATATTTTTACAACCACATTAAACAAATTTATTCCATTCACACCCCAATATACCCATAACTAACTCAATATATAACATAACACTTTTCTTATTTCACCGCTTCTCTAAAAGCTTCTATTATTACAGTATGCAAAAAAATCCAAAACTATAAATAAGTTAAAAAATCAAACAAAATAACTTTTACATGAATGATGTTCCATTAAATTTAAAAGTGTTTGATATATATAAAAAACCGATATATGTGGTGTTTGTAATAATTGAAAATTTTCCATTTTTTTACACACTGCATACATATAAATTAGCTTCTATACATAAATATATAATATTATCAAGATTTATTTTATTAACACTTATTTTTTGACAATATGTACATAATATAAGTATAATATTATATTTTAAACTTTGATCTTTATATTTATTTTGACATATAAAAAGGCTTTGGATATAATAAAAGAGGTCACAGATTCGATTCACATCAATAAACTTCCCTAAATTTTACTAAAACAATTAAAATCAATATTAATATCAATTAAAGCACTTTCTCAAAGAATATTATTATTATTAATTATTCATATATAATAAATAACTCAAATAATAAGAGTGCACGGCAGTGCTTTAGCCAAGTTTAACATTTGTAAATAATGATATTAACCTATTTGTATATTTATTTCAAAATGTATATATTCGTTATTTAGATCGAGTCATATTATATTATTTAAAATTTTATGTATACAGTAAAAATCTCAGAGTTTATCTTATAGTATATTATTATTAACGTTTTTTTATTATTATATTTTATCATTGACCTTTATCTTTACAAAGCAATTTTTGCGGGCGTTTAAAAATTAATTTAAACTTTTAATATTTAAATTGTTATTTTATAATAACAAATTAAATTGTTATTACTTATTTGATAATAACAAATGAACCCAAATAAATGTATGAGTATAATGTAGAATATAGACATTCAATATTCGATATTTTTACATTTAGAACTAAAATTACAAATGACATTCACAGTTTACTAACAGAGCTTCAAAAGTTATGTAAAATTAACTCAAACTTTCACTTGCTTACAAAACACTTTGCAACAGCAAGTGAATAATAATATTAATAATAATAAAAAAGTCAAAAATACGTTTTATTATAATATATCCTAATAATACTTAAAAACTAAATTAGATATTATATAATACATAAATAAATATCACAGATTCATATCACAGTAATAATAATAATATCATTTTGAAAAAAATGGAGATGCTCTAAATGTCTTTAGTTTTAACTTGGCAAATATAGTAGCTATCCCCTGTATTGTTTAATGTTTTTTAAATGTAACTATACGTTTATCTATCGTATTTGGCTTAATTATGTTATCACATATCATTCAGTAAATTATTTTAAAGTAATGAACTTTAATAATTTAAAAGTAAATTAAAAATAAACTAAACATTTGAAGACAACATTCGTATGTACGAACATAATAAATTTGACTTTTATTAAAGAAATGTTGTGGCTATTCAGTCTCATAGCTATGTTTGTAGTGAAAATTATTATTGACTATGTAATATAATATATTTTTTTAATTAATTTTTTGAACTAAGTAAGTTTGTCCGTAAATTCATGGAACTTCACTAAATTTATTGAATTTCGTTCGTCGATTATTATTAATTTAAGTTAGAAAATGGAACTTAGCGAATTTGATTTGTTGACCTTAAATGCCTAGAAGTTTTATTAAAAACTTTAATTAATGGTTTAATAAATATAATGTATTCTTTTATACATATTATTATTAATTGAATTTATATTAATAAATATTATTAATTCAAATTTATAAGAATTTAAAAAAAATCGCCAAATAACCTGTTAGGATAAAACGTTTTGTTAAGAACTGAAGTCAAGTAAGAAAAATCATTCAAAGATTGCAAGAAACAGTTTTTTCATAAATTTTTGATTATTAACGTTAAAGTTATTAATAAAAATAAATAAAAAGATTAAATAAATGCTTTTGCCCGTTCGTTTAAGAACTTGCTTGTTCTTGTTCTAAGAATATTGTCATTGTTCAACTGGTATTGAAATTATTATCTATTTAAATGTTATTATGAACTAGCATTGCCCGCGGCTCCGCCCGTGTTCAGATGACCAAAAACCAAATTCTTAGGTTTTACATATTAGTATACTCTTACATTGCAGTTTTTGTATTTTTTCTCAGAAATGCGATATTTTCCCGCTGTAAAAAGTATCTTATATGTCGACCCGGATAACCAGCTATCACCATACTAATTTCATCAAAATCCCTCCAGTGGTTTTTCTGTGATGTGGTAACAGACAGACAAAAATTCTAAAAACCATAGATTCAACCTGTGTATTTTTATCTGTGTATGTTTATTTCAATAAGATTTATCAAAAAATATCTAATGTACAGATTCGACTTAGTTACAATTTTATTATATGTAGACATGTATTTATTGTTTCGCATAAAGATATTTTAGGAGCTTTAAAATAACATAAGCTTAAAACTTTAATCTCATTACATAAAGAAAAAACACGCAGAAAATAAGTATATTTTATGGATACTTAATTTTAGTCTAAATTTATTTAAGTTAATAATAGAATTTATTATAAGTTTTATTTCAATTTGTAGTAGCTCGAGTTTTTTATTTCAAGTAACTAAGAAAATAATATAAAAATAACGTAACAACTAAATCAGTCTTAATATTATAATAATTGAAAAATTACTTATATTATGAGAATGTATGTTTGTCTATCATTCTTTTAGGTAGCGTCGAAGGAAAATATCTGTGATCAATTAAGAGTTAAAATGTATTTTACGATTATTGGTTTTTTGTTTAAGAAATCAATTATTTTGAATTCCTTAAGTTTGTATTATTTTATATCATGGCGCTTGAAAAAACTCTTCTTTTAATTTTTTGTTATAATTTTTAAAATAATCTAACAAAAACAGTGTTTGTAAATTATAATAAAACGTAAGTTTTATTAATTAAATAAAATAATCTTTTCGGACTTTTTCGCGGAATTATTTTTATATTTGGTTCCAGACATTTCAAATGCTTTACAGCAATCGTGGTCACGACAGAGACATAAATAAATCTATATATTGTATAAAGTTTTTTAAATTATTTTACTAAAATCGTATATTCACAAATATTAAAAACAAATATCATACAACCCATTAAAAAAAGCCAAGTTCCATTCACAATCAACAACCTAACACTATCATCCCGTACAACCCGGGATTCACTATTCGCCCCAACCCTACCCCTATCCGACATTTGAAGCATCCCATCACTATTACCTGAACGTCTTGTCCTGCGAGGGTTTTCATCCTTGTATCAGTCATTCCAAACGGCAAATTCGTTACTTCTGCCATAAAACCTACTTCTTGGTCCAATATATTATCGTCTGAATCAGATTGATAGTCGATTTGGGCGTTCTTTATCACAATCCGGGATTTCTCCGGGATTCGTATAGCGGTACGGACAGCTCGGCTGAAGATCCCGGGATTGGGTTTGGTGGGATCGGTTGTTTCTATTCGGGAGAATACCGATTTTTCCGGGACTTTACGTTGCAGTATGACTCGACGGTTGGGGAACTTTTTGTCTTCGGCTTTCAGTTTGTCTTTGTCTTTCTCTTTTTCTGCCTGAAAAATTATCCATTTTTGTTTATTTATCTCTTAAATATATAATAATTATAACACTATGTCTGATCGATAAGTATTATTTACAATATGTTTCAAAATAATAATTCGACAATATATAAATATAAATAACATAATACGTGAGAATAATATTATGTATTTAATTTAGCTATATTTATTTGTAAATACAAATTATAGATACAGAAAAAAAAATAGTTTATTTATGAAAGGATTATAATATTAAGAAAAAAATCTTATTCTATTTTTTTAAAAGCAATACTAATACTTTATTTAAATATTATAAGTAATATTTTTCTTTTCCATTATAATAATTATTTGTAAAATTAACAAGTAAATAAAATAAAGAGAAACTAACCTCTTTATTGTCAAATATAATTTTTTGTCTGGACTTTATAGCACTGGCGTTAGTCACTTCTACTTTGGGCAAAATCTAAAAGGACAAATAAATAACTATAATACCTTTGATAATAATGTTAAAATGCTTTATTGAAAAATTGAGAAATTTATAATTTATTATATATGCAGAAATTATTTTAAAAAATACAGAAAATATCACTTACATTTACACTTATAATCGTGTTAGTATTATAAATGCGAAAGTCTGTATGTATGTATGTGTGTGTATGTACGTTGGTCCTTCACGCTGGAACGGTTGGACATATTTGGATGAAATTTAAGTACACAGACAGACTTACTACGAGAGCAACATATAGGTTACTGTTAGTAATAAAATTTGCCAACAGGTGGTGCCATCTGCATATAATATTATGGATACAAAACCATTGATATATAAAAACATAGATACACATATGCTAACAAATATCTATTGTAAAAGTGGCGTCGATATGTGACATTAAGTCAAACCAAAGAATAAAATTCAAAAATCGACAGTTCTAATTATCTAAAGTTTAGACTAATTTATATCTAATATCCTATATACACTCTAATATCCGATATATTTAAAAATAAAAATCTAAAAGATTATTATTTTTATATAAAATAGATAAAAACTAATTCGAATTTACGCATACAACAAAGATTTTTTTTTAACAAAACAATGTGCGTTTTTAATTTTGTCATCCGAAAAGCAATAAACAATTAAAGAGATTTGAAAATTTGTTACGAAATGTGTATCTATACTTTTACATATCTATGCACTTAAAGTAAAAATAAGTACAACTTGTTTGTCTGTATGTAGGCTTTTTTTTCCTGGATAAATAAATAAAATCCTAAGTGGGTTAAAAATAAATTTCATTTCAGCCGATTTTGGAGATTAGCCAGAACAGACAGACAAACATACAGACAGACAAAAATTATAAAAATTATGTTTTTCGTATAAGTACCATATATACTTTCATACGCATTTAGTAAAAAACTGTTATTTTGACATTAAAAACGGACACTTCAAATTTATTTATCTGTATAGATATCTTTACCTTTTCAGTGTTAGCTTCTGTTTTTTCGTTGTTCACATGCTTATTTGTGCCCAGTACAGTCCTGCGTATCGGCGATTTTTCTGTTGATCAAAAATACATCATTACTTTTCTATGTATAGGTACAATAATTTTAAAGACGAAATTACTTATGGTTTAACTATATTAAATTAATTTATTATATATATGAAATTAATTTATTTTTGTATATAACAAAACCAATATTTAATTTAAAACAAAAACCAAATTAAACGACTTGGAAATTGGTTTAAGAGTAATTTATTTATCTTTAAGGTTTGATTTTTTTAACGGCTGAATTGAAATTTTTTAATATTTAAAAAAAACTAAGAATAGATTAAAAAAATTAAAAAATATGCAATGTTTTATCCCAGTACATTATATGTTTCTGTTGAAATGTAAATGCAGTCTTTTGACAAGACATGAAAGGCATTTTAATATTTTTTATTATGAGGTGAATATGAGATTTTTAATTATGCCCCCCTCAGCGTAAATGCGAATGATGAAATATTACTGGAACCCCCCTCCACCATTTGGAGCTCACGTATATAATGAATGCCCCCTATTTTACCTCACCTCATCAATATAATGAATGCGAAAGTTTGATTGGACACTTGTTACTCAATCACGCCAGAACGGCTGAACAGATATGGATGGAAGTTTGGCACATAGATAGATTATAGTCTGGAATAGTAAAAAGTAATTTATGTCCCATCCCGAAAAAATGTACGGTTCCCGTGGGATAGATTTGTTTTTGTTTTTCACTAGACACGTCATTAAAAGATAAATGTTCTCTTTTTATATCAAATTTTAAACATCATTACATTATTTTTCATTTGGAAAATACTCTACCTTTCTTTTTCTTCTCTTCGATATGATCGTTGAATACAATTTTCTGTTTGGGCTTTTTGGGTTCAACGGCCTTGGGTGGTAATTTGGAGCGAAGATCAACTTGTTTCTTTGGTGGTTCTTCCACTCTGCAAGTAAATTATTATTATTAATCTATACAGATAAAATAAATTGAAGTGTCTTTTTGTAATGTCAAAATAACAGCTTTTTACTAAACGCATATTGTGCATATTATATACGGTATTTATAAGAAAAATACTTTTTTTTTATTCTGTCTGTCTGTCTGTTTCTTTCGGCTACTCTGAAACGGCTGGGCCGATTTTGACGGGACTTTCAAACTGATAGGTAGTTAATGTTATAAGGAGTAAATTAGGCTACTTTAATTTCAGTAAAACAATTAGTGTACTGCTAAAAAAAACAAAACGTAACTAGGGAGGAACCCGAGCGAAGCGATGGTGAGTCTCTACTAAAAATAATAACTATATTGTGCACCAAAAAGAAAAAAAAAATGTATGGAGCATTTGGAAAATGTATAAGAGGCCTTATTTAACAAATGCTAAAAACCATTTTAGTTTAACCATTTATATTTTACTTTAATGTTTTTTTTTAAATATGTATATTGGAACGTTATCACACATCTAGTACCATGGTAAGCTACGAGGCCTGTGTTATGAATACCAGATAGTTGATACATTACACATATAACTTTAAATACATGCATTCATGCTCATCACACAAATGAATGACCCCAGCAGACCTCGAACCCACGACCGCGAGCAAGTAGGGTCACTACAAACTGAGCCAAATGTCAGTCAGGTCAATGTCAATTTTATTTATACCAATTTTTAAACTTAAGACTTTTATGAACAGATAAGCATAATAAATCTAATATTATAAAGAGGCAGAGTCTGTTTGAACGCGCCAATCTCAGGAACTATTAATCCGATTTGAAAAATTATTTTTGGAGTAGATAACCCGTTTATTGAGGAATGCTATAGGTTATATAACATCCCGGAAAACGTACGGTTCCCGTGGGATAGATTTGTTTTTGTCTAGGGACGAATCCGAAGCGAAGCGGGGGTGAGTCGCTAATAAGTAAAGAATGGTCAAGTGTCAAAGCCGCTTTATATAAATACATAACTTTTTGTTCACGAAATCGACTCACACTTGACCATATGAAAACAATTGTAGAAAGCATTTCTTAGTTTTCTATTAGCTACATCGATAGTAGTCCATTTTTCTACCAGTATGTATAAACATAATATACTCACTTTTTTGGTTTTTCCTTAAACCGTCCACTATCATCGTCATCTGACAATATGTCATCTATATCGTCTAATATTAAATCTAAATCGTCATCACTGTCAATCTGTTTGTCCTCCTTCGGTAGAGGGGGTGTTAGGTTTCTCTCTGGCGATGTTTTGGGTATGTTTTCACGTGGCGGCGTTAAATTATCTGAAGAAATATATATTCAAATGTTAATGAGTTTTCAACTGAAAAAGTGTATTTAATCAAAACTTATAAATTATGTTGAAGATTATGTGATCCTCAGATCCTTCGTATCACGAAACATACATACAAAAATAAAAACAGACATCCAAATTGAGTATCTATTAAATAGTAAGCCGCTAAGTGAAGACGCGACGAATCTGCGTTTAGCCGAATCGAATATTTTGACAAATTAGGTTCATTTTCACTACGCGACACAGGTTTATAACAGTTGAATTATGGTGTTTTTGTTTTGTTTTTAAATCGATACTAATATTATAAATTTATTTATTTATTTTATTTATTAGCTTTTCAAGGGAAACAAACAGTACAATAAAAAAATTACATTCTAAAACATATAAAAGTTATGCTAAAAACCAACCAAGTTTCCACAGATTCACAACACAAACAAAAGCTTACCACCACGATAAGATGATACATATTATGTAAAAATTTTGAATTAAAAAAAAAAAAAAAACTAAATGTTACCACTTAATAAAACATCAAGTAATTATGCAGTTAAAAGTTAGAAGTAACAATATACATACAACCAAATAAAGAGAGAGTTTGTTTGTATGTTTGTTTGAACGCGCTAATCTCATGAACTACTAATCCGATTTGAAAAATTCTTTTTGCATTAGATTTGTTTTTGCCTAGGCACGAATCCGAAGCGAAACGAGGGTGAGTCGCTAGTATAACCATCTTTATGACTTACTTGTGGGAGTTATATCACCCGATATATCATCACCGTTACAAGCGCCATGATTACGAACCGAACCGAACCGAAAAAACCGACTCGTATGTCGTGACGGTAATCTATTATACACGCTCCATTGTAAAACTATATCTTTATTAAATCATAAATATATTCTGTTATTATTATAATAAATAAAATAACAAAAAAAATTGATTTTATTAACGACACATTTTTTTCTTTATTTTACTCTATATTTCGTTATAGGTTTCTATTAATTATGAATTCTAATATTACCATAGATGTTTCACATCTGCCGGGCGTCACGTGACGGCCAAATTTTTTTTAAACACTTATACAAAAAAAAAACTCCAAACATTGAATACAAATATTCGTCTGAACATTCGGGCACATCTCTATTAATAATATTCACATACCACATGTAGAGTTTGCTTCTGCACTCTCCACTTTCACTGGCGATCGCTCTCTCTCCATTCTCTCTATCTTCTCCCTCTCTGGTGTCTTCCTTGTTGTGTCCGGCTTCTCTTGCTCTTCAACTGTGTTTATATTCACGTTTGTTGGTTTGTTCTCTTTGAGTTCGGGGGACTTTATTTCTTCCTTCTGCGTTTGTGCCATATTTTTTTCCTTCTCCCTGCAATTTATTATTGATTTGCTATTTACATAACCATATTGTCCGTTGGACTCTTTCATTTTAAATCTTGAGTTTAATAATCACGTTTGATGGACAGACGTTCTTTCTATTGCACCCAAAGCCACCAAGCGATACTCAACCTTAACGTCATATACAGAGTGGTCCCTCGAGCCAGATCAAGGGTCATTAGTGAATACATAAGAAGTCCAAGAACTTATTTATTTGAAGTTTGTCGTTTAGCATAATGCTTAACTTTTTTTCTTGTAAAGGGTCACTTTAGTTTTCAATTCATTCAATTTTAAATTATTAATTTATACACACATCTTTGTAAAAACAATCGACAAAGCACTAAAATTTAAATCATGAAATTCTCTACAAATCCAAAGAAAATTGACATAAAAAATTATTGCATTACTTTAAAAAAATGTTACATTAACATATACAGTATTTTGATTTATACACAAATAAAATATTTTTACTGAAAAAAAACTAATATTAAATATAGACTCGAGATATTGCATTCTCTTATTTATATCTATCTTCTCTTACTCACTTATCTAACAAATGCTTTTGCAAGGCCACAGCATTCTTCCTTCGCCTCACTTCCTTAGCCCGGAGAACTCTCTCCCTCAAATTCTCCTGCTCACGAACTCTCCTTCTGTATTCACTCTCCTGTAAAATAATTATTAATTTTTAACTACAAAGAGTACACAATTTTAAATCTCTATCACGTATAAACTGTTATAAATAATGTTTGTTTTCTTAATTTATATTTGTTACATTAAAAAGACTTTAATGGAATTATGTACCTGTTCGTTTTTGAAGATAGTAAAAAAACTTTACTTAATTGACGTTTAGTATGAAAAAGATTTCTTGAGAATTATTAATTCGCCATACAAACTTCCGCCCCCCTTTTCACCCCGTTAACGGATGATTTTTCGGGATAAAAACTATCCTAGGTCCGTCCCAGGTTCTCAAACTATCTCCATATAAAATTTAATCCAAATCAGTTCAGTGGATTGTTTATTTGTATAGTTCACAAATTTTTACATTTATAATATTAGTATGGATTTTTTTCTATTACTATTTGTATTTGTTTCCGAACTGGTTTTACACTTTATATAGTATGTTGATATTCTCCAATATAGTGAAAGGAAAAAGCAAGATTAAGCTAAAATCATATTTTGAAAATAAAAAATAAGTATTTTATAGAAATATCGATATTATATAATAATTTTCACCTCATCTAAAGGCCTTGGTCTTCTTTCAGGGCTTCTCCTTGGCGAAGGCGATCTACGAACCGGTGAGGGCGATCTCATACTGGAAAAGGATAAAAATATATGTATATTCTAAGAAATTATAAAAAATGTTTGAATTATATACAATAAACAGTTTAAGAAACAATGAGTTGAAGTTACTGGGAGTGGACGGAGGGGTACTGGGCTACCACTGAATCAAGAGGCAATTAAGTAGAAAAGTGACCACTCACCGTCTCCTCAGACCAGCTCTGTTGGCGTTGATGAACTCCTCCTGCCTCCTCAGCAGGTCATCCTCCTCGCTCCTGCGGCGCGGCGGCGCGCGCGCCAACTCATTCTCTATCTCTATTGTGGTGTTCTCTATGTATCTGTAAAGATTGAGTTTTGTTTGGAAAAAATTATGAGAGTAAATTTTTTATATTTATATATATATATATATATATATAAGAAGATTACGCAGACCCAGGAATGTGAAAATTGATACAGTTAAAGTTTATATGGAGAAGAAGTGCAGAAAGCTAACATTTTCATATAAAATGGATTAGAAATAAAATAAATTAATTAAAATAAACATTACACACACTAACGCGTGAACGACACACACACATAAATACACACATATTAATACCTATGTAATATGTATACTCTTTTGTTTATGGTTAAAATCTGTGATCAAACTGACTGTGAGAAGATTATAATTTTATATTATAAATTTTTATAATAATACATAATAAATTAAGAAATATACAGAATAAATCAATAAACAGATCAGTATTTTTTTTGCTCTGTTTGTGAACTGATCTTTTTTTTTTTTGTTTTGATTTAGTAGCTATTGACGAGCTTTTATCAATAAAAAATCAATAATAATCATGGTCGAAATTCGATCACTGGACGAACACTAGTAATAATAAATAAATAATTATTATAATTGACAGCCAAAAAGCTACATGATGAAGTTAGCTGAAAGCGACATGATGGAGCATTCGAAACATCGGAAACCAAAAATCAAAATAAATACGCGAAAAAATCCGAAAAGGTAATTTTATTTAAAATACCAAATATTCGCGTAAACCCTCCCCTTTTCCCTTTCCCTCAATTTTTTAACATCTTTTACTTTTTTTCAAAATGGTCGAACGCACTCTGTCCCATTCATTCATCCTTCCTTTTATTCACACTTTACACATTAGTCATAACAGCTTTTATTTATTTCATTTTAGTTTTAATAGTAATAATAACAATAAATATATTTGGACATTAACACACAACACCATCTAGTTCCATGGTAAGCTACGAGGCCTGTGTTATGGATACCAGATAGTTGATACACTACACATATATAACTTTAAACTCCGAACATCATCATCATCATATTATATATATCATATCGATCACATTATATACATAAACACCTATAACTGGAGTACAAACATTCGTTATCACACAAATGAATGCCCCCAGCAGGACTCGAATCCGCGACCGCTGGCACAGTAAGTAGGGTTACTACAAACTGAGCCAAACGTGTCGTCAAATAGGTTCAATAATTATTTTATTCATCTCACAGGATAATATATTATGTACATAAATATTACAATTACCTTGTAGGCGATCGTCTCGGTAACTTTCTATTTGCGGCTCGAGCTAAAGCATTCCTTTGTTCCGCAATGAATCTCTCTGCCGCATCGTCTATATCCTTTATGGGTCCTTCAAAAAACAAAACATTAAATATTTATTATCAAATACACAAACAAACAGCATTAAGATCGATAAGTAATCGATACAATTATGTACCGGAAGAATAATAATGTTCAATGTTCATGCTATATAAGATATAAAATATTACTAATATATGTAATTATTTTTATTTAAATGACAGCATTTACAGTATATATTAACAGTATAAACAATACAGAAGCCACAGATAAAAAATTAAATGTGCAATAATAAAAAATAAATAGTGAACTTTTAAAAACACACCCTTCAAAAAGCTCAAAAACTAAAAAAACTCCTTAACAAATAGTTTTAAATAAGACAAAATCATGCATATAGTGGAGAAAGGGATTTAAGAATTTATTCAAAGACATCAAGTAAACTCTATACTTTTAATAAATTACAAAAGGGTAAAGGCAAGTGTGTATGACGAGTCTAATCTATTTAAACCAATATTTTTTTTTTATTTTTATAAGAATCGATCAAAAAAGTATTAGAAACACAATCCTATGCAAAAGTTCTCTCAGAACTGTCACTAATAGTGTTTAGGTAATTATTCTAGTTGAAATAGATATAAAAAATAAATATGTAAATTGAACCTTAAACGCAATGCTAAAGTTGTTTTCACAAAAAAAATTATAAAAACGCGCTCAAATGTTCAAATGAGCGCTCATTCAGTGGGACAATTTTTGTCGCCGATTGTGTATCTAGTACTTTTTGGTATATTTTTGATCGATGATTATAAGGCAATTTATTTTTATTTTTAACCAACGTTAAAAAAAGGAGAGGGGGAGTAAATAATACAAAGAAATAGAAGATTTCCTTATTTTTTTCGGAACTATCAATATATGGCAATTCAAACCTAGAACATTAAATCTTGTACCGACATCTTTATAATAATACGAATGTTATCATAAATCATTTTGTCTGTCTGTTTGGAAAAACAAAACTATATGTTATATAAAACCGTGCTACAATACATACGTAGTGCAAAACTATAGTATATTGTACAATGTACATGTAACAATACATCGAAGGTATAAAGGCAAAAGTCACTAAGTAATAATTTGACAAAAAATGTTATTTTTTTTAATTTAAAGAAAGTATTTACTATTCATACAATAAAACTAATTCAAATATTAAAACAAATAAATATTAAAACAAACTTATATATTAATTATATTAATATTATAACAAAAAAAAAATACATATTTAACAAAAAGTTACACCTTTTAGTCTATTCTTAATGATTTTGAATACTTCTGAACTCTATTTTTTTATAAAATCACTATTATTAAATATTACAATACCTTCATTTAATTTTCACAATTAAAGTCACCACGAAACGTTACCATAAAAAAAATATATAATAAGTCATAATAACAATTAAAAATATTAAAACTTAGTAGTTTTTGCCTTTACACCTTCAATATATAAATAGAAGCTAAATTACCAAATTTGCTTTCCAATGTTGGACTTAGTGGCGGTGATTTTTGTATTCTCGTAGGAATGTACGTTGGTAGCCCTACGTTCAGATAAAAATATTTATAATTAACTTACACACAACCAACTATAACTAATATATTTTATTTTATAATACGAAACGTTTAGTATAGATTTCTTAGAGATGAGATATTTTCCCGCAGTAAAAAGTATTCTAAATGTTAATCGGGATAACCAGCTATCACCATACCAAATTTTATCAAAATCTGACCAGTTGTCGTGATTAGTTCCCAGAAAGACAGACAGACAGACAAAGACAGTCAGACAAAAGTTTTAAAAACTATAGATTCTGCCTCTGTATCGATAATAATGACTATTTCAATAAGATTTTCTAAAAAATATTTAATGTACAGATTCGACTCAGAATTTTATTATATGTATAGACAAAAGATTAAAAATATATGATAAAACCAGAAAATAGAGTCCTACGGAGAAATAAAATTTATTTTATAAAACCCTGGCTTTAACACGCCATTACATCGCCTTAGTGCTGATTTGTTCAAACGACCAATACTTTTTGTACTTTACAGTAGAGTTGTTTTCCTATATTTTAAAATCAAAACATTATATTTAAGAATTATATCCATACATACTATATAGATAAAATATTTTTTTCGGCTTTTTAGAAGTAAACAGTGTATTTAATACCAATAGAATTGATATTTAAAAGTCAAGTATTAAAAACTATCAGTAAATTGGTCATTTGGACAAACAAGTACTGAGCGGACTATTGGTCAATATCTTGGTTCAAAATTGTATTAAATTTGTCTTTAAATATTGCCATAATAACTTTGTCTAAGATTTAATTAAAGGGATTCAAATATTTTTCATCTGCCGCAATTTTTTTTTATCGGCGCACGATGAATCTGGTATGTATAGACAAAGTACACTCAAACAAACAAAAAGACTATTACCAATAAGTAGATAATTTGAAGATTTGAATTCATATAACGTGACTAGCATTGCCCGCGGCTTCGCCCGCGTTCAGATGACCAAAAACCAAATTCTTATGTTTTACATATTAGTATACTCGTACATTGCAGTTTTTATATTTTTTCTCAGAAATGAGATATTTGCCCGCGGTAAAAAGTATCCTATATGTTGACCCGGATAACCAGCTATTATCATACTAAATTTCATCAAAATCTATCCAGTGGTTTTCCCGTGATGCAGTAACAGACAGACAGACAGACAGACAGACAAAAATTCTAAAAACTATAGATTCGTATCGATAATAAAGTCTATTTCAATAAGATTTTCTAAAAAATATTTAATGTACAGATTCGGCTTAGTTACAATTTTATTATATGTATTGATAGACGATTTCATTTTTAATGTTTGTAATTGTTTTCATGATCTTTATCTATAAACATCTCAAAACATGACACTATGTATTCCTAATACTTTGTTTATATTACTATATAGCAAACTAAATTGCTTATTTAGTACTAAACGTTAAAAAATACATTATAATATTGAATTTTAGTAGTATTATAAGCATGAAAGTTTGTAATTTCACCACAAGTTATCCATTTGGTTGGTTTTTCAAGACTTGAAACATAAGCCACGTCGTAGTCTACGACTTAGGACTTGAATCTCAATATTCAAAAGTTGTATATTAATGTTATTTTACCTAAAGTTATTGATAGATGGTGCTGCCCAAAATAAAAAAATAATTTTTTTTTTTTAATACAGTCAAAGTTAGTGAATTCAGAACTGCTTTTAAATATTTTTATTATCTTTCTTATTCATAATCTTTAACTATTAAGGAAATTATAATAAAAGATCATTTACCTTCAACAGGAGGTTGGAAAGTGCCTTTGAAATGAGGATTTATTAACACCTTCTTTGCGGTAACGCCGGGGGGTAAAGTGGGTAACGGGTTCAAAACTGGTAACATTCTTACTTCTGGTTCCCTTTTTGGTAACGCCGGTAACACTAGGGGTTGTCTTATCACTTGCGGTAACGTTACCTCATTGGGGGTAAATCTGGGGTTGTAGGACCTTTGGAAGAACATTGGTCTTTCGAAATTGGGACGGATATTGGGATTAAAATCGTCTCTGTATGGAAATCTTTGATTAAATCGATCCATTTGGTCTGGGGGTATAATTGGGCGTTCGGGGGATATCTCAGGCCCCATTGGGGTTAACTCGGGTCGTAATTCGGGTAAGTCAGGTCTGATTTGGGGGTTAGGAATTTGGGGTCGCATTTGGGGTGGGGGGAAGGAGGGTCGTTGATTGAAATTACCCTGGAAAAAAAATAGATATGTAAATTTTTTTATAAAACATTTTATTATTAGTATGAATATTTTATGTATATTATGTATTTTATATATGTAATATTTATATTTTATATTCAACTTACCCTGAAACTATAATTATTGCGTCTATAAGGATGATTTTGTCGATATTGTGGGTTCCTCCACGAGCGTGCACCTCCCTTGTTAAAACCAGCTCGAGGGACAAAAACTTTATCTGTTAAATAAATACAAAACAAATAGCAATAAATTAAATAATCCATATTTGATATTATAAATATGAAAGTGTGTTTGTTTGTTTCACGTCAAAACAGAGTGACGGATTAGCGTGATTTTGGAAGGATACATGTACGTTTTTCTTACTTACGAATGAATTAACCGGTTTATTTCGGTATCAAAACCGAAATCAAACCTTTCCCTAAGAAAAATCGTTAACCATTATTATTTTGGTTTACTAGTTCGTTTTCATTAACCGGTCATCAAACGAGCCATGAATTAACCATTACATTACCAAGATAAACCGTTCTTTTTAAACCATTCCGAGACCTGATGTCAATAAGTTCTTTCCATACTTAAAATTGCCATATCCTTTAGCTACGTTGTTTGGCTATATTATGATAACTTATCAAATTAATAATAAATAAATATGTTGGGGCTTTAACACACGGCACCATCTAGTTCCATGGTAAGCTACAAAGCTTGCGTTATGGATACCAGATAGTTGATACAATACACATATATAACTTTAAATACATACATATTATAAATATCAACACCCATATCAGAGTACAAACATTCGTGCTCATCTTACAAATGAATGCCACCAGCGGGACTCGAACCCGCAACCGCTGGCACAGCAAGCAGGGTCACAGGGTCACACTACAAACTGAGTCAAACGTGTCGTCAAATAATTAAGTTATCAAATAACACACAGCTTACCTAAAGAGTCTGGTATATTCCTGGGTAAAGGTGAGCGTTGAGGGAGACTCCGTTCTGATACCATCTCACGGTTATTCTCTGCATATATGGAATTACATCAATCTTTTATTTTCTATATCATCTTTTTTATTAAAATTTTTTTGTCTTAAAATAATATTCATAATTGCTACTTCTTCTTTTTCCCCAAAAATAATGATTATATTTTTTATTCCCAAAATAGGTACTATTTTTTCTTTTAAGGTGATTGACTATTTTGATTTTTATTTCATTATCCGCAGCGCCGTAATTTAACGATGGATTAACTATAAATTAACTTGTTTTCGAGATATCGACACGCAAAAATCGAAAAAAAAATGATATTTTTTTACATATTAAACCCGTGTGCGAAAGTATTTTCATGTTTATAAAATATACGCAGACTATTTCTAAAATTCAAATACATTATTTCTTTGTAAGTTTTAACTTCTGATTATGTGACAGGCCCGACTTAGATAACGTAGGGAGAGCTACGCTTCGCTCCCGCCTTAGCCTTCTCGTTAGTTCTTTTTTTTAATTTCAAACCCAGAACCACCAATATCATAATTGCTTTATGTTTGTTATATGATTTGGTGGCAGCTTTGACAAGAAAATTATAGGTGTCGGACAAATGACAATATCCTAAGAATTGGAAATATCAAAATGACAGCAAATTTCATAATAATGTATGGAAATATTATAACTTTAAGGCCGTCTAAAAGCCAAATAACAAAGAATTGAATTGAAATTTAAGGCCGGACGCGTATTATAAGATTTTTTTCTGCCAGAAAATTTTGTTTTGATAATTTTTATACATATACTTACTAAAAAAAGTTATTTTTCATTTTTGATTTTTAAGTATGGATATCTCGAAAACAAAGCGAGATATCGATTTTTTTAATATTTTCCGTTTTATTTTTTCAAGATCTATAAAAATTCATCGTCAAATTACGGCGTCACGGAAATCAAAATGATGCTACTTTGCTTTGTTTTTTAATATATAAGTTTATATTGTATTCGAAGCTAACATGTAGTCGCATTTAAGCATGCTAAGTTAGCCTTTAATTTGAATATACATTGTAAGATTTATTTGTTCCTACTTTAATAATAAAAATATGGAGAACAACACAAGATGTAACATAGAGAAATATAGAACTCTGCTTGTATATTTGCTATATCATACATATTTTATATTTTGACAGAAACATGTTTACTGTCAGAAATCATAATAACTATAATTGAAGTTAGAAAAAATGGCTGTCGAGTTACTTTATCAGCTATTGTTAGGAACCTAATCAAAGCAAGGACAACTTGCAAGTTATTTATAAAAATTAACTAAATACAACTCACCCATCGGAACTGTCATTTCTGACGGTACTATTTGCGGAGATTCTATGGGAGCAGCCGGCTGAAAGACAAACATACATTACTTACCAATGTAATTCGCAAGAAAGATATACATGTACTAAGCATGTAATGGAAATGTTATGGTGAGAATATGTCCTATTTTTATTTAAAAATGCCCTTTCCAGGGTCTCAAACTATCTTCTTACCAAATTTCATCTAAATCGGTTCAGTAGATCCAGAAATTATTCCCTACAACGTCACAAACATTACCTCTTTATAATATTAGTGTAGATAACAAGAATATACAAACATAATATTTAGTTGTAAAGCAGTTGTATATTGTCATAATTTATTCAGTATATAACAATTATTTTCAGTTAACAACATGCTGCATCTTATGGTATGAGTATTATTCCGATCGGTTCAGTAGTTATCGCAGTATAACCGAACAAAAAAATCGGCTCTCCATTTATTAGTAAAGATAATAACAATTTGGCATTTTTAATATCCCACTGCTCACTGCTGACCATTGTCTTGTCATGGGTCAGTAATTCCAAATTCACACTGACAAAACTTAGATTGGTTGAATTCACATGTTTTTAGGGTCTGTTTAAGTTATTTTAAATATGCAGCTTTCATATTTTTCTAATTATGTATTAGCAAGTGAAAATCATATATAAAATAATAGTTATATTCATGCTAGATCCACTATTTAAATTTCCTTTAATCGGTTTCTAAGCTAAATCTTTGGGAATTGCCAATACTTGGGCGCTGGATGCGGCTGCACACAGTGAAGTAACTACCCTTAAGTATCAGGGAGAAACTATTTGTTAGATTTTACTATTATTATTATTAAATTTAATTGTATTCATAAATATAAAAACTAATTACTATGGATTATTGATCTGAAATAAATACTTATTATTATTATAAACTAAATGCACCTTACAAACGTAATGTGCAATGTAAATCATTCAAATTTTTTAGGACTTACAATTGCTGGTGGCACTGTGCGTTCTTCATATGGCTCATTGAAGGGTGTATAAGAACATGGTTCTGCAGGAATATTTGGTACTTCCACTGTTATATTCGGGACAACACATTCTGTCTCCGGTTGGGTGTATGATTGTAGAGGCTACAATAAATAGATATAAAACAATAATATATTTCTACGAAATCCTTAGAATACTATTATATATGTCAAAGTTTTTGTGTGTATGTTTATTACTCCTTCAGTCTTAAGCGGTTGGATGATTTTAAATGAAAATAAGTATACATATATACCATGACCTAGAGTAACATATAGGCTAGTATTGGTCACTTAATCATTTCGTAGCTTAAAAACATTATATCTATATAATATCTATATTACATTCTAATATATCTATACTACAGAAAAATAAGTAATATTCTAAAAAAATAGGTATAACAATTATTTATTATTTCACAATAGCAAAGCAAATGTTGCTACATTTCTGCTATTTTTCATCTGTACACTGTTAATGGTGATGACTCATTTGTAGAGCAGGAATCTTCTTGTTTAAATCCAATTTCAATCATTAAATATGCGAATATTAAATGTTCATGTAATTTTGACACTAAGTAAAATCCTTATTCAGTTACAGATATAAATATTTTTTGTGACTTTTAGCAATAAAATAACTATCTATTACCAATTGAAATTAGCAAGGCCCTTAAATTAAGTAGAACAGCATTATTTTAGTTATACTATTTACAAAGAATACACATGCACCTAGTACAGAATAAATTTATAATGCATAACAATACACAAAATAATAACTAAAATAAATGATTTGATTACATTTTGATAATATTTTTGAAGCTTTTGACATATTTTTTACGTACCAGGTTATATTCTACGTTTTGTCTTGGGAACTCAGTAGGTACTGGATCGACAGATTCATGGAAACTTCCAATAGAAGTTGGAACATTTTGAGAAGGGCCATCATCATCAGCCAAAAGTTTTTCTTCTTCTTCATTGCCGAGGTTATAGTCGGCGAAACTGTGATCACCTAAATCATCGCCGAGTAAATCCTCGCTGGAAATAAATTCATATTGATTTAAAGGGCTGCATGGAAAATTTTTACTTCCTTGTTATAACTAAATATTAATCTTTTACACAAAAAAAATATTTTGAACAAACGTGTATATGTTTATTAATAATAGTTATTCTATTTAAAAGACTTAAATGAAGTTGTAATAGGATCTATAAATAAATAACAATAACACTAACTTGTCCGACATGTTGACAAAAATACTTGCGTTCTAATTTTATGAACAGATTAAAAAAGTTTTCTTGTATCATCATTACAGATATAGATAATAAATTCATTATTCAACCGATATTAAAGGAAAGAATTTTGCGCTTTTCCCGTCGGATGTCGCGATCACTATGGCCCTCAGTGTATTGTAAAGCTCTATAGCGTTGATGGATTTTTTTTTTCATTTTATTTAAAATTTTTATTAAAATGACACATTGAGCAGTGCCAGGATGCAAAGAAAATTGATATCTATCATTTGTTCCCAAAAGACAAAAACTAAAAAAATTGCTTTAGCCCACAATTTCTTCAGTTCTCTTCTGCTCATGCTTGCTATGTTCTTTAATATAATTAAACAAATACGTGTTTTAGCATTTTTCGAAATTCAATCCCATATCCTCGTAAAATGGAAGGATGAAAGATTGTATGAAACTCTGTAATTAAAACTTTTACAAAAAATATTCACCTATAGATGATTTAAGAGTCCTAAAATCACTTTTTATAAATGATGTCCATATAGCCTTAAATATAAAGATATGTGACTTTGCCAATTTTGGTTGTCTGATTTTTTTTAGCCCACAATGTCTTTATTGTCATTATATTTAGCATTTTAAATTTTTTTTAAATAAAAAAAATAATAAAAAAAACATCCACGAGGATCATAATGATTGCGACATCTAGCGGAGGAAAATGATAAAATTCTTCACATTTTAAGTATTTTATAATAGATGGCAGCACTGAAACATAAATTCAAAAAGTTTCAGAAAATTGAAATACATCCATAATATTATGTATTATAAATGTGAAAGTGTGTGTTTGTTTGTTTATTTTTCACGTCGAAACGGAGTGGCAGATTGATACGATTTTTGTGTGGAGATAATTGGAGGGCTGGAGAGGGATATAGGTTACTTTTTACCGCTTGAGATTATCTCATTCCCACGGGAAGAGACGTTATAAAACAACCCAAAAATTATTTATGATCAGAATTTCTTGAAATTTGGTATTAATGCTCTTTAATACAATTAAATAAATACATATTTTAGCATTTTTCAAAATTCATCCTATAAGGGGGTGAAATAGGGGATGAAAGTTTGTATTGAACCTACTTTTTAGAGTTTTTTGTAGTTTTAGCGCGAACAAAGCCGCGGGTTCTGCTAGTATTACATGATAATATATAGATGACTAGCATTGCCCACGGCTCCGCCCGCGTTTAGATAACCAAAAACCAAATTCTTAGGTTTTACATAAATATTAGTATACTCTAACAATGCAGTTTTTGTATTTTTTCTCAGAAATGAGAGATTTTCCCGCGGTAAAAAGTATCCTATATGTTGACCCGGATAACCAGCTATCATCACACCAAATTTCATTAAAATCTGTCCAGTGGTTTTCTCGTGATGCGGTAACAGAGAGACAGACAGACAGACAGACAAAAATTCTGAAAACTATAGATTCGGACTCCGTATCGATAATAATGTCTATTTCAATTAGATTTTCCAAAAAATATTTAATGTACAGATTCGACTTAGTTACAATTTCATTATTGTTATGTATAGACGTTAAAAGTAACCATTTGCTATTCATGTTTGCTCTCATATCAGCTCTGGTTTTTAAATTTTTAAATACTCTGGGCATGGAGTTTTATCATTAACAAAGAAAAAGTACCTAATTCATATTTTCAATATAATATGACATGTATCGACCCTGTAACTGAAGTTTGTGTAAAATTAATAAATATAAGAATAGGTAGAAAATAATACTTTCTTAAATTTATGCGAATATTTGACATTTAACTTAATTAACAAAACAATTTTTACCGTTTTTTTCTGCGGATTTATTTAGATTTTATGTAAAATACACTTGTACATCAAAGTTGCGTTACTTATTACGCCTTTTATTTTGTTCTAATCCACGTCTATAGTACCTAGGTAATAGTTATTGAAGTGGACTGAAATATTTTTTATTCACATTGTTATTGTTACATTAAAAGGACAAATGCAACACAGTTCTATGAAATAAATATTTATTTTAATATTATAAATAATCTAAACTAATATTATAAAGAGGTAAAGTTTGCGAGATTGTGATTCTGTGTTGACAGTGCTGTGAAGGACTAATCATCCCTTGAGGGGGGGGAAAATGGGGATGAAAGTTTATATGGGGAATCAAGCTAGTATATTATAAAGAGGTAAAGTTTGTGAATTGTGAGTATGTGATGTTGTAGGGGGTAATCTCTGGATCTACAGAACCTAATTACTTACTACTAACCAAATTTCAGTGCCCCTGGGGTGGACGTAGGATACTTTTTATCCCGGAAATCATCCTTTATGGGGGTGAAAATGGGGGTGAAAGTTTGTATTGAGAACCAATCATTCGTTATACACCTAAAAACTTTTAGTTATTAAGTACCTAATTATTAACTACTACAACTTGCAAAATATGATATTGAATAGGTATAGATAAATTGATAATTTCTTGAAAACCGTCGGCGACAAAAATATTTGCAAAGTACGAAATGTTCTAACTTCAGGTCAGTCATAAAACTATTATATCTTCGTGGATTAAAATTTTAAGAACTGCTACATTACATACATTGTTATTTCGCACTAGGAGTTAGGACCCATCGATATGTTCAGACAGAATCTTTTACGTTATAGATATATAGGTATAGGTATTTTAAAATCATGTCTATCATTTCAAAATAATTGAACATATATGAAAACTGAATAGTAAAAAAATATCTTAAATTAAAAAAAAAAGAATATGCATATTACAAGGCGTAAATTTAAGAACTCTCTATTATTACGCCACATTGGTGAAAAAAACTATTGGCATTAGATAATTTTATATACCTAAATATAAATGAGATGTGCTCGTCGTGCACCTTGGGTCCTTTCCGCGAAAAACAATAGCATTCCCAAGGAGGTTTAATGTCAGGCAGGCGGCCGGTCATAAAACTTTTGCGGTTTGCCAAATCCTTTCAGCAGTACGGGAGATGTACTGTACCGACCCCAAGTAATTGGGAAATGGGCAGGGAGATGATGATGATTAGAGAGGAAAATAACGAAAATAATGAAACCATATAATAATAATTTAATTGAAATAACATAAAAACAAATTAAATACCACACAGGATACTAAAACAATAGTTTTTAAATAGCAACGGCATTTCGTGATCAGTGATAAAGTTTCTGTCGGGTCGCACGCTACAAAACGGATTATGTTTTAAATCAGAAATAATATTAAAATCGATTTTTGAGCACTCTTTAATCCAAGTGATATCTCTTTTAAGTTCATTTAATGTGTAGGAAGTGATGAGGAACGGCACTCGTTGTTTTAAAACACAGTTTAGAGTAGACGGCCATGTATCTTCTACTTTGTAAGTGGACGCTCTTTGAATGTTTGGGTTGAAAGCACAGACTGAAAACAGATAAATTATTACACAAACACTATAAATGCAGTCGTCCTTACAATACCTACTTCCTAACTCTTCTTTTTACAGGAATATTTAATGAAATAAAATTATTTTTTTCCGATTTTCTTGAAATTTTATTCTTCGTTTCTCCCAGGATTAGCTATAAATTAAAAAGAGTTCCACTAACTATAAGGTGGCATTTTTTAACTTACTAATATTAAATATAGTATAGTATTATGTGATCTGTGCTGTACTTACTTATACATGTATAAGTACTTGTACTTGTATAGCGAAAAAATCCAAATAATCCTGTAGCGCCTTAGAAAAGTTGTGAAAAAACATAATTAATCTATAGATAGGTACGGCGAGTCCTATTATCTGAATGAACCAAACTTCTTAGTTCTGAAATCTTAGCTTTTTTAAGTTACCAAAGCTAGTAAAGCCGATAAGCACCCAAAGTCAAAATAATATAAATTGAATAATTGAAAAATACCCCATGCGAGAGTAGAACTTGCGACCTTTAATGTACATAGAAGTAATTATTATAAGATAGTCTGTGGTTGTACGAGTACATACAATCTATTAGACAGCACTAAATAGATAATAATAATTTATGATGAGTTTTCCTAAATTTTTTCTTTTAACTTACCAATATCTGGGGTAATAAAGTCATCGCTAGAATAATAGTCTTGATAAGATTGCTTATCGTGGAAATCAAAAATAACACGGCGTCGATTAGTCTTACAATTTTCACATACTCTGTAAAGAAAAGATATCTATTTAAATAAATAATATGTAGTTTAAAACAAATCCGTTTTCTATAGGTTGATTTCTGAATTAAAATTACTTAAATTTTAGTTTTAATAAAGTAGGTAATTAATAATAATCGATTAACACGATATTATAAATTATAAATAAATATATTTCAAAATGCAAAAATTTGTGAAGTGTGGGTTTGTTAGTCCTGAAACGGATTTGAATAAAATTTAGTACCTACACAGGTAGAATGTAGTTTGACCCGTGGTATCACACAGGCTATTTTTATTTTTTAAGCACCTTGGGACGACATAATACTTTTTAGATTTACGCGAATATTTGACATTTTAAATAAAACTAGCTTTTCGGATTATTTCGCTGATTTATTTTGATTTTTGGTTCCCGACTTTTCGAATGCTTTACAGCATTTGACCATTCACGGGAGAGACTAAGGTTATAGACGTCTCAAACACATACTTGTTACAGACAGTGCCTACCCACTATTTTACAAAAATGATTTCAAGAATTCAAAAATGGCAATTAAGTACCTTACAATATTTGTTGATGTTTATTTCCAAACATTTTAATTTTTTCAATAAACATTATAATTAAATATAGCAATATTATTTAATTTTAACTGTTATTATTATAAATATTACAATAAAAAAAAAACTTTTTTTAAGTACTAATATTATGTAGTGTTGCTACTGTTATATACGTATGACCATAAATAATAAATTAAACGCAAAATAATCCGAAAAGATAGTTTTATTTAAAACACTTTGGGACGAATCCGAGACAAAACAAGAATAAATATCTAGTATGTAATAATAAATCTTTTTCCCCAATAGAAAACATGAATCAATTTAGTTAACTAGATAATAAAAATATACCGCAAGGTAGAACGCTAATATAAATATTGTAAACGTAAATTATGAAAATATTTTTTATTACTCAACCATTCGTTTGATATCAAAAGACTAGACGGCGAGCTAGACGCGATCGAGACGACTTTATGACGAACAAATAAACTAAACTCTATTTCATATTTGTAAATTATAATTGAACTGTAGTAGAAGTTGTCGCGACTTTACTTGTACAAATTCTTATTAATAGAGCAGACTTAAGACATTTTTAGTAGTACTTAATACGAATAATACTCGTAATAAACGTCCTCTAAATATTCAATCTGAGACTGTTAAAAAGACGGTTATAACTTGTCCGGTTTTTCATATTTCAGTTTTTCATCTTTTCCATAGTCCCTACGCATTATCCGAAGGCAATTTTTGGACAATTCCCTATGGGTTACACCGAGATGGATCCCGGCTGATGCCTCAAATTAAACAAACTTGAACCTCTTAAGGGACCTTTACGTGGACTTGTAAGTCCCCACGTAAGCCTTCCAAAGTAGCGGTCTTCTTAGAGCTCGTGAAATCCGAAGAGGTACTAACATAATAATATTTGTTTAATTGTACACCAAGAAAAAAATTAGATCTTTTAGGTAAGGCGTGCAGGCATCGAACAGACAGTACAGAAGATGGAGAGTGTGAATATTTCTGCGAAGGTGGATCTGGGCAGTGGGATCACTTGAGCTTTTTGCAAAAAATAGAAACATGGCCATATTTATTAACCAAATAACCGGATACAGATATGGTTATATTTACAGAAAGATAGTTTAATTATGTTTTTGACACCCATAGTTTTGTTTTTTCTTATTAGAATTTATTGATGATAAATAACATAATACAATAATAGGTATAGCACTTAATATTAACCTTCTAATAATACTTTCATTCACCATAACTTTTGTAAGAAATCGTTTGTACGAACAGACACAACGAATAACTATTATTATACAAATATATTAAAAATATGCAGTCCATATGCGACTAAAGCTTTATACGAAATTGGCTCTTAAATGTCTATACTCTATATGTTATAGCATATTTAGTACCTAATAGAAGCTATTTCAAAAATAACTTTGGTAGAATATTATTAAAGGAATTTTCTTCCATCGTAATGACATTAGCTGATATATAAGACTAGCTTTTGTCCGTCACTTCGCCTGCTATTTTACGTGTAATTATTCCACTCCTAAGGATCAAAGAACCTCATTATATAGGCTATTGAATACAGAAACGAATTTTTATTCAAAGCCTAGAGAAATTAATAAAAGTATAGACTATAGGCTAATATCAAGAAACGACTCTAAAAAGCGAAGTAATTACATATAAAAAAAACTAGTCGAGCGCATCAGCAGCCGAAAGCCAGTTATTCTAGTGACTTGCCCTGGTTTCACTCGAGTGCATCTCTAGCTGTCTTTTTACCATACATTTTATATATTTATTTCAAACCGTTTAGTGGCACGCCGATAAAGCAACTCGACGACCAATATTTTTTCATCTTCAATTAAAGTTGTTACGTTCCCTGGCAATTAACACATTTTTTTGGAATAAAGATAATAGCCTACAGCACTCGGTTATAATATTGCTTCTAATAAAGAGATAACCTTATATATCTCACCTAATTTTACCAAGTATATCCCAGGGCAGGTCAGAAGAGTTCAGATCTGGTCCGATAAGAACTATTCTTAAGTCCTGCACATCAAGAAGATGGAGAAAGAAAATCTCCCATTTATTGAGTGAATCTGCCTCGAATTGCAAATCTGTGGCTATTGTATGTATTGTGAATGTTGACTTCTGAAAATGATACAGAATTTTGTTTTTCTTATTTTTTTATCTAGACATGATCGAATCGGTACATAAACATTATTTTGATACTGTAGATTGTCCTCACTTAGATTAGCCATCTTATCAAAGGAGACATTATACTGCATAACTGGGAAAGCATATACGAGCGTAAACTATGATTTCATTGTCACTGCCCAATGAGATGGTATCTTAACCAGACCAGTGATAGAGCTAACGCAGATCCAATGTGCTCTCCCAGGTACTATATATAACACCGCTAATTTCCCAACTCCATGTTGCTGCTGAGAATTTCTTTACAGAAAAATCCAATAACTTGGCCCTATTCGGGACTCGAACCCAGGATCGCCGGTTTTACAGGCATAGATACAATTAGAATAATACAGCACTATAGAGCCAATCTGATGATGGAACTGAAAAATTGTAACTTCTGAATTTTTAAACTAAATGAATAAAAACTTGTTTAAAAAAAATGTTATGTTGAAAAATTATTTAATTATGCACCTTTGAAAGTCCATTGGCATTTGTAGAGTTTTTGTTCATGTATAGTTGGTAGCAGTAAGCTGTAGTTAGAGGCGCCGTAGCTATTTGAGTGAGAGCCGCATATTGGATATCATCCATATCTAAAAATATACATTTCAGTTAAAATTAACAAGCTCTTTAAATGTCATAATCTATATTTAATCATGTATTAACATTTTATTGTGTTTAAATTTGTATAAATTGCTAATTTGGGTTCTTTTTCACGAAATATCGTGAAAAAGAACCTAAATCAGCAATTTTTAAGGATTTTGTTTGTGTATTAGAAAAATAATTTAATGTAAGATAGAACTCTTTTTATGGGAAAGAAAGCAAGATACAAATTAAAAAGAAAGATACCGAACAGTGACATAGCCCCATGTCTTCGGTATATAGAAAATATAATTTCCTAGTTCAGGCGCTAGGTTTCCATGTACGAGTATGTGCAATTCAATTATTACAATAGATTTTTTTATCTATGGCAAAAACACCGAATCAAACACCAAACTGTTCTGTAAAAACTAATTATAGATACCAAAAAATCGACAATCACTTTATTTAAAATTAATATATTATTATTCGGCTATTTTAAAATACAATAAAGTAAAAATAATGGTACCATTCATCTATCAACCATTAACATCTAAAGATTACTCGCATTATAACAAACTCCTATCAAAATAACTTCAAAACTAATAGTAATTAAATATATGTAGGTGGATTATTCTTGGCAAATTTTCAAAGTGTGATTAATATAATTTAATGAATCACGTTGCGTTACGGAAACTTTTAATTCTAAATACGGATATAACAAAAATAGTTATTTTGCGGGGTCTCCTAATACAGGCAAAAATTACTAGCTTAAAAGGAGACCTCAACCACAAACTTTGTACTGCACACAACAAGGTAATCTCTTTATGCAAATAAAAATTTTATTTTTATTTTATTAAATTAACTTTACGTTTTAACGTTAAGTATAGATTTCTATATCTCAGAGATGAGATATTTTCCCGCAGTAAAAAGTATCCTGTATGTTGATCTAGATTCTAGATAACCAGCTATCATCATACCAAATTTCATCAAAATCTGTTGAGAGAACGGTCGATAAAAGGGACCATATATGTAGATTGGGATATCGTCGTTACTGAGACAAGCAGTTTGAGTTTAACAGTTTTAGTTTTGGTATCTACTGTGCAGTGCTGATAAAAATCCCTCAAACAAAAAAAAATGTAGATATAAGTTTCTAGCGATTTGATTATATGTACTATACTTTTATAATAATTAAAATGGTAACGCGGTCCGCTTGGAGAATCAAGCGATATGGGCTCAAGTCCCGATTCTCGTATCTCTATATTTTCGTGTATAAATCATACTCAAAGAAATACTACGAAAAGGATAATATGGTGAGGAAACGTGTATGTCTGAAAGAACTTAACTACATAGTTTTCGAAGGAGAAATGAAATACACCAACTCACACTTGACCAATATAGTGGATTTGACCTGATACTCCTCGTATTCTTCAATTCGACAGAAGCCAGTGCCCAGAAGTGCTATGTTAACAGTAAAAAGGGTTGAATGATCATGATAGATTTATTCCTACATTACTTACCAATTTTCTCTTCATACATAGACCCCAAAATCTGGTTTAAGTTATCTGGTATTCTATAATGGCTTAAAACTTTTGTCGGAAGTTTTGGTTCCAATCTGCCCCTAGTTTGCTGATAATTTACCAACTTTTGATATAAAGCGTACGATTTACACCACTGCTTGTGGGCAGATGGTAGATGTTCAGGATGGTCAGCACAGTAGGAAATCTGGAAAGATGAAATTTAATGATTTTATTCAAATTTGATAATGTCATAGAATCATCATGTCATTCCGATGTATTTTTGTTTTTTATTCTTCGACGATTGTAGAATGACATCTTGTATAAGTTTGTCTGTAAGTGAGTTGACCGAAACCTAACGACTCACTTCTTACCCGTCCATCTTTATTCATCTCAGGTGCTAAGGCACGAGTGTAAAAATATGTCTTACCTGACCACATCCTTCACAGTCCTTCAGTCTACTTTGTTTCCATTCTCTACAGCCAATATCACCACATATTCTAGGATACAAAAGAGCTTCTTGCTCCCAAGGAACTAGCCTTCTTTTTAATATCTTCTCACAGGATAAAATCATCTGCATTCGAAGTACTCGATATTCTTGTCCAGTTATATTTTGAGCATCACCATAAATGAATTTTTGTTCTAGAACAGATTTTAATAGGTTTATTAACTTTTCCATTAAGTTTATTAATCTAAAAATGTATGCGATATTAATTAAATCTACAACACTAGCATAGACCAAGATTTCAATATATGAGTACTTATTTAATTTTTTGAAGAGGAATTTACTAAGCCTATATTAAATTAAAATTCAGTACCTTTAAGATGGGCGATAGTTGATACGGCAAAGCACAACGACTGATGCTTTGGCCAATCTTCATCCTTGTGCTTTTGACTACAATAGAATACCAATAAACAGAATTTGCAGGGCATCTTTTGAATTAAATCTTTCTTGCACACATGGCATGCACTTTGCAAAAACACTTTACGAAAGCTGTATTTATACACAAAATCTTCATTTTGATTCGACACGCATGAATAAGCGTCATGGCCGTTAGTGTCCTTTGTTAACTTTTTAATTTGTGGGTTATTTTGTTTTTCCGGCATTTCAATTTCAGTAGAATCTTTTATTTTCACCTTTGCCTGTATTGAATTTGGCGGTTTGTTCTTTTCTTTCTTATAATCATTTTTATTCGATGATACAGGAATGTGTGGATGGCCTAATAAGTTTTTTGGCTGCGACATCGGGTTTTGTGTTTTTGAATCTTTTTTCATATCTTCATCTCCATCTTCAGATGGGGCTATTACGTTTATTTGCGGTGTACTTTGATATTGCATATCCTTTGTCACTAGTGTCGCTTCGCTTGCAATAATTTCAAATGTTTTATTAACATCGTCAGCGCTGGAAGTTAGAGCATCTTCAAAGTTTTCTATTGGTTCAAAAGATAAATCCAAACTCAGCTTCTTAGATGTTTCTCCACTATCTTTAGTATGAGATGATTGTTGTTTACCTTTTTCTTGAGATGTGCCTTTACTGGTATTTTGTTCTGATTTTTCAGAGCTTTTTGATTCTTTAGTTTTAGATTCTTGATAAGAACCAGAACTGCCTTGTTTTTGCGATTCTGGTGTATTGATACTACTGGCAGGCAACGCGTCTTTTTTACCTTTTCTCTTGGATTTACCTTTACTTTTTGATCTCACAGGACATATAGGAGGCGAACTTTCAACTTCACATTTGTTACTTTGTACTTTGGCAGTATTTTCACTTGGTATTCCTACAATAGCAGCGTTAGTTTCTTTAAGATTTTTATTTTCTGATTCCTGTATATTATTTTTTGCATCATCAACACTTCTGGCATTTTGAGGGTTAGAAGGTGGCTGTTCATTTACCTGACTTTGGAATAGTTCTTCAAATTCAGAATCCACTTTACTATCACATTTTTCTGTTCCTGTCAATTCAGCTAAAGAACGCTCGATTGATCGTCTTAATTCTTCCATCTCCTTATTAACTTCAAACATTTTCGACTTGATATCAGTCTTTTCAGTATTATCTTTATTAGGCATTGACTGAACTTCTGAAACTTTGATAGTTATGGGCTCCCCTGTCAACTTGATATCTGGTGTCTCTCCTGATCCTTCTATAATAGGCGTAGGCATGTTAATAGGAATCCCCAATTTGATCTCATCTGTTATTGTTATTTCTTGTATTAATGTATTGTTATTGTTGTCGATATTTAGCTGACTTGTCGATCGCGGATACTGTATCAAATCAGGAGTACCGACTTTTAATCCTTCTAATTCTTCTGGTTTAGTACTTTCTTCTATGTCTAGTTGTGGTATATCATAAAATATGTCATCTTTCTCTTCTTCATGCCTTATGTTTTGTTTTTTTTCTTTGAGTTGATCTGTTTGTATGGTTGTATTTTTTACATCGTTAGGTATAGGTTCGTTACTCCGTAACCTTTTTTTCTTATTTTTTCTTGTCTTGACTTCTATAAAACTTTGATTATCTGATTCCTTATTTGTTTCTATGAGTTGTGGTTCTTTTATATCACTTTTAATTTCTGTTGTAGTCGAGCTGGCCTTAGAATTATCCTTTAAATTACTAGTAACAATATCATCATGAGCTACCGTCATATCTGGTGTTGATAGAGGTGCTATAATTTTTTTGTCTTCAATGTTTTCATCCTTCACAAGTGATGTAGCTACATTAGTAACATCTTTTAAATCTTTTTCTTCAATCAGCTTTATTATTATATTTTCTGGTTTATTAATGATAGATTCGACAGTTTCTGATTCATCAGCTCGAGGGTCAGGCGACTGTTCCACATGTTGAAAATCAGACTTACCTTTACGTTTTTTTTGAACTGGCTTTGCAATTTTAGCTTTTGGTTTTGGACTTAGTTCTTTTGTGGTCTTATCTACTATTGTACTTTCTAAAGTATCATCAGATTTTATCAATTCTGGGCTTGTTATAATATTTACTTCTTGAGATTTAGATACAGTTTCAACATTTGACTCTAAATCCAGTGGAGGGTTTTTATTTTTTTTGTGTTTTTTTTTACGTTTTAAACTTTCATCTTCAGAGTCTTTTGCGGAACCTTCTATATTTTTAGCATCATCTATAAAGCAATCTAATGTTGAAACTTCTACTGTATCATCGTTTTGATTTTCTGTATTTGTTGGCTCGAGTAACTTTTGAAAGGCAAGAGTACATGCATCATTGACATCTGATTTTTCAGAATCATGACGATTTTTTTTCTTTTTCTTTTTCTTTGGTAATGTGGTTTCCTTGAGTTGTGATTCAAGTAAGTTGGGTTCCTTTATTTGATCTACACTTTTATCAGTATCATGTTTGGTTTCTGGCATAATATTTGGTTCTGAAGTATTAATACTATCTCTTAAAAGTGGTTCTTGAGAATCGATTTCAATTTTTTCACTTTTATTTTTCTTTTTGCGGACAGGGACTAAAGTGATAATTCGTTCATTTTTATTTTCTGAATTTTGTTCATTTAATTTTTCTTTTTGATTTGAATCATCAGGTAAAACTATCTCTTTTTCTTCACTCCACGTGTCTTGTTTCTTTTTACCTTTTTTCCGCTTTGGTTTCTTAGGGGCTTCACAAATCACTTTTTCTTGCTTGTCTGCGTCTTTAATTTCACTATTTGGTTCCATTGATTCAGTTTTTTGTTCTTCTTTTATAATTTCAGTTTGCTGTTGTATATTACTGTCTTTTTGTGCGAGGTTATCCAAATTTTCTGCTTTAGCATCCTCCTGTAATTCTGGAGCAGCTTTAGGGGGAGGTTTAGCACGATTTTTACTTTTATGCTTTTTTGAATTCATTTTATATTCCGATCACTTTCACAAACACGTAATTATTTTAACGATAACTTAATACGTTATGTCACTAAACGACTGAGCAATTCTACTTTCTATGTTCATCTGATCGAATTGTGTGTCAGTTGTTATTCTTATCCGAAAACTTCTACGTGTCATAGCATAAAATGTCATTACATAAATTTCGCTTTCAAAATGAATCTTAACCGTAGCAGCATAAAATTTAATATTAATTGCGTCGCGAGCATTTTTGAGATGCCATGAGCAATGAGGAAGAGTGGGTTGCCAAAAGTGCATTCGCACTGTTGCGGGTCTAAAAATAAATAGAATTTGTCGGCGAACTGAAGAGAAATTTATCTTTAACTATAGGTATACACTGATTTGAAAATAATTCAATAAAAATTATAATTGTTTGAATGAACTCAGTATTGCAATTTTTTTAACTTTGAAGTAGCATGTAATCTTATCTGGGAGATATATTCGAGGAATAATATTTTCAGATAAATTATCTTGGTCAAATCATGATCACTCTAAGCCATTATTTTACTAAAAAGTGAAATTTAAATGGAAGATAATATTCAAATGTAATTAAAATGAATACTAAAATTTGTAAATGAGACCATATAATTTTAACACAAGTAAAGAAAGGCAATAGGACATGTAAAGCCCAATCGGACGTGTAAAATATGTAGTTATGCTTGCGCAGTTAAATATACTGTTTCACTGCACAGGTAAGCTCAAACTTTAAGCTCGAGAAAATGACGGCTGATTGCCAAACGAGTTTTAGTTTACTTAGTATGTATAATCATGTTAAAGCTTATCTTACTTAGGTTCTAGATTGCTAAGTGTCTCTAAATAAATTGTCCTTTATAATGAAAAGAGATATTTTTTTGACATCAATACATTATTCAGATGGTGTGAGTTATTATCTTTCAAATAACAAACATTACTTTATATTCATATTTAAGTTTTATAATAAATAAAAAATATATCTAATTTACTACACGAATAAAGTTAATAGTTTCAATGAATTGTGAAAAAGTAGTAATATATATTTTTTTTATATATTTGGGAAGTGAGATTTGAGACACGTTAGAAGTTAAGGTCAAAATAAATTAAAAGAAAAATATCAATATTTTTAGTATTTGCAGCTGTCTAAATTTTTGTTCAATCGATATCTTTTAATGGTGGTTAGAATTAAGATATAGTAAAATTATAATTCAACAGTCAACAGTCTTTATTATTATAAACGATAGATTATCATATCTGTCTCTCAGATACGATATACAATGTGGGCCATTTCATAGAAAAATCAGATACGTTAATCTGAAGAAGAGTTAGATTAAATATTTATTGTCTAACACAAAGTTGTACTTTGAAAAAAATATAAAGCGTATGTTTCCGTTCGTGATTTTGATGAATCGAAATATATTTAAATCCATCCTTAATATTATAGATGTGAAAGTGTGTTTGTTTGTTTGTCCTTCTTTCACGTCGAAACGAAGTGATGGATTGGCGTGGTTTTTGTGTGGAGATACTTGGAGGGTTGGAGAGTGACATAGGCTACGTTTTACTGCGGAGATTACTTAATTCCCATGGGAAAATACGTTCTAATACAATGCAAAAAAAAATTTCATGATCAGAATTACTTGAATATATAATATCTTCTATACTATAATAAAACAGTAAAGGTCGAATGTCTGTCCCGGTCAACATGTAAGATAGTTTTCATTCAGGAAAATTAAAGAGTGCCCGTGGGATAGTTAAAAAAAATCTATAGTATCTTATACAGCTTAGTACACAATAACTTATGCACCTAATTTAGTAAAATTTAACATTCTGATACCTTATATTGCCGTTCAAACAACAGGTTACTTTTCATCCCAGAAAAATGAACGGTTCACGTGGAAATTAATAGATCTCTATTAATGTTATTCAATAAAATTAAATAAATACGTGTCTTAGCATTTTTCGAAATTCATCCTATAAGGGGGTAAAATAGGCTTACGAAAGTTTGTATGAAATTACCTTTTTAGATATTTCTTAGTAGTTTTAGCCAAGTCAAACGAAGCCGCGGGTTCTACAAGTCAAAAATATTTTAATCTCATATTTCATGACGGATTCACTATTGAAAAGTAATGGGGCGAATCAAAAATTATCAATACGAAGTATGAAGTCAACAATAGCTTACTATTGAACAATGAAAGGTCTTTATCTAACACAATCTGTCCTGTAAATAAAATCGGAATGACCCATAAATCTTTCATATAAGCGTTCTTTGTCGATAGACTTAAAAATTTCATGTTTTTTCTATGGTGTAGAAATTTAAGCCATGTACATGCGGATATAAGGGGTGATGTTGTATTGATGTAAGTTACTCATTTGATCGAGTGGCCCCCGTTTTAAAATGCTAATGAAGAAGGGTTGGTATCCCCTCGGTGTGTAGTCTAGGAGTTAGCTGTTTTTTGTGTGTGTTAAAAAATGGTTTTATTTTGTAATTTGTCGAAAATATTTCTATAGCAATTATGTATAGGTATAGTTATTACCAAAAAGTAACAATAACACATAAATTCATTACAAAAAGAAGTTAAACCTGTAATAAATTTACATATGGGACACTTTAAACTCAGAATCTTTATTATTTGGCTATGTTGTTATAACATGTATATGATATGAATATGTACGAAAGTAGGTAGGTAGATAGTAGGTACTGTTACAGTGAACTAGAATAATTTATATCAAATGAAATATTAGTTTAAACTTTCAATAAATTATCTTCTTTAACCATATTTAATGGTTAAATCTTGAATAAATACCAAAATCGAAATTGTATTTTTTTAATTGCTTTAAAAAAGTTACATTTTTTATTTTAAGAGTCATCTCATAGAGTACCAAAGGGGACCGTCCTCTGGTTAGGGAGATAAGAGACACCACATAAACTAATTATAACTGCGCACACGCATTCGGACACGCGACCTATGTATTTGTATGGAAAGGACTTTTATTATTAAACTTAAAATATTCTTATACAATACTCTAAGTAATATATAGTATACGTAATTTTTTTAGAAATCCATAAGTAAATTAAACTTAAGGTAATCATTTAAAATAAGAAAAGTTCTCAATACTATTATTACAAATGCGAAAGTTTGTTTGTCTGTATGCATGTGTGTGTGTGTGTGCATGTGTGTGTTTGTTGTTTCTTCACTCAGAAACAGGCTGATGGATTTGCGAAGTGAGGGTAAGTCGGTAGTCGATCATATAATACTTAGTTTAGACTAAATGAACGAAAAATCAGCCTAGACGTTAGACCTATACCACATAATAGAAAACATAGTAACATTACAAATATTAGAGTTCTATGTGTCACGAAATAGACCAGCATGTGAATCCGCAAAGTAAAAGCTAGGAGGTATAATTTGTTACAACATTACTTACGTCTACAATACTTACTTTTTATAATACACGGAGAAAATCTGACAAAACGGGGGAAAATGTGTCGCCCTTTAGTTCATTTCCATTTAATAAAGTACCGATAACATGCACCGTTCATAAGTAAACAGAAGCTATTAATGTCGCTCTCAAGCTCTTAGACATTCTCTATTCTCTATTATATTATAAACTAGCAATTATGTTTTAACGTTTAGTATATATAACTGTGAGATGAGATATTTTCCCGCAGTAAAAAGTATGGTTTTTCCATGATGCGATCACAGACAGACAGTCAGACAAAAAGACTAAAAACTATAGATTCGGCCTCTGTATCGATAATAATGTCTGTTTCAATTAGATTTTCCAAAAAATATTTAATGTACAGATTCCGCTTAGTTACAATTTTATTATATTCATATATAGAATAAATAGATAGAAGATACCTATTTTGAACCTATAAATATACCTACTCTACTTTGTACTATAAGATTAGTACTGATAGGTAGGTACTGGTAGGTAGGAGGATGTAAGCCAATTTTTCATGGTAAGCTTTTCGGAGATAAAATATAGCCTATGTCCATTCTCTAGATGATAGGTTCCTTACCAAATTACATCAAAATCTGTTCAGCAGTTTAAGTATAAAGTAACTGTTCAGCAGTTTACGTAAAAGGTAACAGACAGATAAACAGAATTACTTTCACATTTTGATGATACATATTTCGTCAATTATTTATTTCGTTTTTGCGTCAAATAAGGACAAACAAACATACACATTTTTTAATTATATTTCATAGGATGTAATTGATTTTTAAATATGTTAAAAAATAATGCATACCTACTGATATTTAATGTAGATCACGTTAGTGGAACTTTACCACAACAAAGCTTGTTTCAGCTTATGAAAAGTTCTCTCCATATTTGTCGACAGTCGTGATATGAAATCCGCACACGTTTGGCGCGAGGGTATATACAGAGTAATGAAAGTTAAATATTTTGCAAAGAAATGTACTATATTAAAATGGCAAAAATGAATATTACGAAGAAACGTATCTTATCTATTCGTATTAGACTACTATTATAAATGTGAAAGATTGTATGAGTTATTACTTCTTAGTTATTCATACTAAACCGGCTGGACAGATTTAGATGAAATTTAATACGCGATCTATATATAGGTACTATGATCTGGAGTAACACATAAATCAATATCAGGCACTTTTGTTGAAATTTGCGAAGAAGTCTATACCAATAACAGGTATATGAAAGACTTATTTCTATTTTTTTATGCGACAACCTAAAATTTAGGTCCACTTTTTTTAGGCAATATCCGTGCACTGAAGAGTGTAATATACTACAAAATTTATATTAGTAAATTAAGTTAAACTAACGAATCCTCTACAGAAAATTTATTTACTCTGTATCCTTATGTAAATGGCGTGCACGAAATATTTATGTCCTGTTGAATAATTCAACGTATTAAAACACAGTGTGCGTGACTATTCCGTAATGTGGGGCTTAGCCCTTGGGTTCGATTCCCAGTTATATTGTTACGTACAAATATAACGTAACAGCTGACCCTGTGACAGATTGTTTTTATGTCCATTGCAATTATTATAACATTTTCATGATAAGACACTAGGGATGTGATATAGAATTATTTTAGATTTTTACTACTTGATGTTATTATTTTCGTTGTTTTTTCTAAATACATAACTTAGTCTTTTAAATACATAATTTAGAAGTTTTTGTAATACCTGGATGACGGACGGAAGGATGCGGTTGTATAACAACCGGGCCGTAAGTAAAGTAAAGGAAGAATTCAATCTGTATACTAATATTATAAATGTGAAAGTTTAGATAGATGTTTGGATGTTTGTTACGCTTTCACGCCAGAACGGCTGATCTGGATGAAATTTGGCACAGAGATAGATTACAGTCTGGAATAGCACATACGCTACTTTTATCCTAGAAAATTGTAAGGTTCCCGTGGGATGGATTTGTTTTTGTTTTTAGTAATACATATTATGCTGTTAAGAAATAAAAATTATATGAAACTACTCAGAAATGCCTGACCTGAACTGAACATGTCGAATAACTTAACCAAAAAGGAGTGTCAAAATTGCACTATTTTTGTTATGTTATTATAATAGGTATTATTGACTGTAACGTCAATAGAACTAACTATACTAGATTAATATATTTTTTATTATTTTTTTTCACTTGTTTTTAATAAATTGTGCTTATACATCGCTTTCATAAAATATAATAATATAGGTAATACTAAAATAAAAACCTGATCCTGAGGGAAATCCTGATTCAATGGAATCACGAAAATAACACTTGTATTCGGCCTACAAAACTGTGCGGGCGTTGACCCCAAGGGTGGCCACCCTGATTGAGATTGTTTCCATTATATTATTTATTTTTTAAACTTGGGTGCAATATTAAAAATAAGTTGAATAATTATTTAAATAATGTTACATAAAATATAAAAGATTTTTATTGTTTCAAATTGGTGGATATTACACTAAGAGCCGTCACAGTATTAATAAAACCGACGGATACTCATAATATACTTTTTTCAAATACTAAGTTACCTTAATTTAACGTTTAGTATAGATTTCTCAGAGTTGAGATATTTACCTGCAGTAAAAAGTATCCTATAATATGACCCGGATAGCCAGCTAACATCATACACATCAAAATTTGTCCAGTGGTTTTCTCGTGATGCGTTCCCGGACAGACAGGCAGACAGACAAAAAATCTAAAAACTATAGATTCAGCCTTTGTATCGATAATAATGACTATTTCAATAGGATTTTCCAAAAAATATTTAATGTACAGATTCGGCATAGTTACAATTTTCGATTCGAGTTGATTAGAATTTTATTATATGTATAGATTTCAATAACTTTATTTACAAGAAAAACTAACTTTACAAGAAGTATTAAACACCATATCAATCATACAAAATGTCGACTCAGTGCTTCTTTGTTCAAACGACCAATACTTGTTGTACTTTACAATAGAGAAATACAGTAGAGAGTTTTTATTCTATTTTAAAAACAAAGACATATTTCTAAAATGTATATAGGTATATAATATTTACTAAATACGTATATAGATAAAATATATATTTTTAATAACTAGTATCTTAAAAAAACTATCTTTTCGGATTTTTCCTCGAATTTATTTAGATTTTTGTTTCCCGACGACGACTAGTATCTTTTTTTTGGCTTTATTAAAATATGTATTTAATATCAATAATATTGACGTTTAAAACTCAATAATTCTATATTAAAAACTCTTTGGGTGAATCGGTCGTTTGGACAAATATAGTGTTTAATACTTCTTCATATAATCATATTACTATGGTTACTAGTATAGTATGATCTATGGTGTACAAAATCTCTATATCATCGACTGTGCACTAACTAAGTTCACGAAAAATGCATTATTTTTATTAAATAGACCGTAAATATGAATTTAGAACTTCAAAGTCAATGAATGTCCTTTATTCCTCATTAGAATGAAAAAACTCAATTAAGTCATAAAATTTAATAATGGAAACGAGCATCCACCCTCAACAGCGGCTGAAAAAGCCACTAACACCCCTAATATAGACATTTGTGAACAAAAATGCACTTTATCGCTAAAATTTAAGACACATTTTTCGTTGAAGTTAAGAAAAGATCATTAAATTACCCATTTCCATGTTACATTCTATTTTAAACCTAACATCTAATATTGAAGGTTTGTTTTCAAATAACCATAATGAAGTTAGTATGGTTGATTGAATTTAAACTTTATTACAAGATGATAAGATTCATTTTGCAATGATAAGTTTTATAATAGAGTTTGTGATATACGTAAGGGAAGAAATTGTTACAATTCCTCGATAACGCTTCGTAAAGAACAAAAAAGCTATCTGAGGCAATCTTTGTGTTAGATGTACTGTTATATAAACGAATCTCATTAAAAATACGTTATAATAAAATAATGATGATGTCAATCTATTTGTAAGTAAATCCATACCAATATTACAAATGTGAAAGTGTGTTTGTTTGTCCTTCTTTCACATCGAAACAGAGACGGATTGGCGTGATTTTTTGTATGAAGATAGTTGGAGGGCTGGAGAGTGACATAGTCTACTTTTTATCGCGGGAAATTATCTCATTCCCATAGGAAAACACGTTATAATACAACCAAAAATATAGTATAATTTACGGATAGTAAGGTTTGAAATAATCTATACTAATATTATAAAGCTGAAAGTTTTTTGTTTGTTTGTATATTTGTACCGAATAAGCTCCGAAACTATATAACCGATTTAGATGACATTTGGTAAGAAGATAGTTTAAGACCTTGGCAATGATTTATATATTTATATATTTTAATCTCCGAAATCATACCACATAAAGGGGGTGAAAATGGGAATGAAAGTTTGTATGGGAAAGCAAGCTAAGGACGAAGCCGAGCGAAGCAAGGGTGAGTCGCTAGTTTTTATAAATAACTATTGACTCATCTTCGCTTTGCTCTGTAAGCTGTAGTCTATGTATTACTTCAGGCCATAGTATATTTAACTTTTATCTAAATTCATCCCAACGCTTATAATAATTATTTTTATTATAGAAATATTATAAACTAGCGACTCACCGTCGCTTCGCTCGGCTTCGTCTCTAGGTTGATTCCCCATGCATTCCCCATTAATCCCCATTTTCAACCCCTTAAGGGACGATTTCCGGGATAAAATGTATCCTATGTCCTTCCCAGAGTCTCAACCTATCTTCTTACCAAATTTCATCTAAATCGGTTCAGTGGATCCAGAGATTACCCCCTACAACGTCACAAACTCACAATTCACAAACTCACAAACTTACACACAGTAACACAGAGTTACAAGCATACACACACACTTTCATATAAATAGTAGTCTCATCAAGAGAGATTATTTAATATTTTTCTTAAAATGTATAGGTATAGCACAATCCATGATAGGTATATTCATTAAAAAAAGAATCATGGTTATCGCTTCAGAATTGAGTACGTCTTTCTTTTTTCAAATCGGTTAAAACTTATGTTTTATCGGGAATTGGGTGCCATTTGAATCTAAAAATAGAGCTAAAGCTTATGAATTGTTACACGTGTACGGAATATACCCATATAAAACGGGAGACATGTTTAGTTTGTTATGAGATACCAGTTTATAAACTAGTTTTTAACTCAGATTTTGCATGTTTTTAGAAAATTAGAAAGATGGAAGCAAAATCTGTATGTTTTTGTAGCAATAATATTATTGACTTGAATATTTAAAGTAATTTTGCATGTCCATTCATTTTAATTTAAAAATGCACCGAATTTGATCAGATTTTCACAAGAATTTAGAAGATTGAATAATGAAAAATAATTTTTATTACTTACTAGCAGAACCCGCGGCTTCGCTCGCACTAAAACTACAAAAAAAACTCTAAAAAGTAGGTTCCATACAAACTTTCATCCCCTTTTTCCCCCCTTATGGGATGAATTTCGAAAAAACACGTATTTATTTAATTGTATTGAAGAGCAATTTTTGGGTTGTATTATAACGTGTTTTTCCGCGGGAATGAAATAATGTACCGGGGAAAAAGGTAGCCTATGTGACTCTCCAGTCCGCCAACTATCTCCGCACAAAAAATCACGCCACTCCGTCACTCTCTTTCGACGTGAAAGAAGGACAAACAAACAAACCAACAAACACACTTTCACATTTATATTATAATAATGGAAGTACGTACGTACGTAAGTAATGGATTTGCTAGTTTTTGCCTAAATTGCCTTGCGTAGTTTATTTATGTAAGTAGGTATTATTGCTATGCTCCTAACGGTCGTAACGTGATATTAACTCTATACACTTTCCTCTGTAAAATATACCTAAGACTGATCGTTTAAGAGATATGCGCAATCAAACAAACAAAAAAAACATAATAATTTGTTAGGTTTCCGCGCATATTTAACAAATTAAAATAAAATTATCATTAAAATCAAACAATGAAAATAAAACGCAAAAAAAAACGTAAAATAGTTTAATACAAACAAAAACAAAAATAATGTTCTTATTGTTATAATAAAATCTAAAGGTCTTGTACAGGTTTCAAAAAGAGCAGGTAATTTAAAATTTGCACGTAAAGTACAATTCACAGGTAAAAACTACTTTAAAAACACTGAAGGCATTTTAACATTTCAGCACAGTGTTCTATGAAACAGGTTCACTATATAACGAGAGGCTTTGTAGCGGCGCAGTTAGAGCTAAATTACCATTTAAATTGTTTCATGTACAGAATGTTTGAGCGAGTATTTTATTCTTTTATACCTTTAGAATTTAAAATATTATTTTTCTATTATATTCTTCGTAATATAATAATTAACTTTATGCCTGCCATATTAGCGACTTACCCCGCTTTGTGACTGGGTGCTTTTGTATTTATAATATAAGGTGACTTGCCTTCGCTAGTTTCACTTGGGTGCTAGAGACCCAGATATAAATAGGTAATTCTGTAATACATTGTTTTTATATAACTATGGCGCTTACGCGGCGCACGCCATTGAAGCTCCCAGTCGGCATGATTTTTTTCGACATCTTATATAATCGTCGTCTTATTTCAGCCAATTTACACAAAAACTTAGTGAACTATATATACCATAACCTTCCTCGTAAATCACTCCGTCCATTGTCTGGTGAAAACTGAATGAAAATACGTTTGGTAGTTTTTGGGTTTATCACGTTCAGACGGACAGGCAGACAGGCGCGGTGGGGGACTTTGTTTTATAATATGTAGACATATACAGGTAGTGTCACCTTTTGGCATATTTTAAGACTACGTTTTACTCAACGTTTCACAGCGCAATTTCGTTTTTGCAAAAATTATATTTAATGAATATCTTGTACGAGTAAGAAATTCTTAATAAGAAACTAAATAATATAGGTTTAGGTACTTAAAAAAATAATTTATTAAAACCAGAAATAAACTATTGTAATAAAGATTTTTATTAACTAAAAACGTCCTGTATATACAGGTAAAATCCCACAGAGTAATCTAACTTGCAAAACGGTCTGAGAGACACCGCTCCATGTATAGTACATATTACTTCCAGCGCCTGAGGAAAAATGGAATCGTTAGCGGTGTGAAAATACCTCTATAAGTACGTAATAAGTCTGTAAAGTAGAAATCGATTTTCCACATCATTTCAGCCTTTAATAGCTACAGAAACAATATTTATATTGTCTTTAAGTTTACTTTAGCTGCCTCGTTGGTTTAGACTTTAGTGCCTAGCATATACGGCTATTGTGCTATAGGTCATGGGTTTGAGTTTCGGGTTGGGCTAAGTGGAGTCGTTATTAAGTATTTCTATTAAGAAACTCTTAATAGAAAAAACTAACCCTATTCTCGGTAGCAGTCCGGAGTTGCCATGTTGTCGGTGACACGTTTTCGTGCGAGTATGTTAAGCCGTCAATCTTGCCTGATCTCTCTGGACTCTGCCCGTTTCATCGTCCCATTGGACTTTGATACTGAAAGGAACAGACAGTGCACTTTTCAGTTTATGCACACACTTGTTCACTATCTTTAGAACCCATGGTTAGTCTCAGTGAAATCGGTACGAGTATATTATTATTATCTATCGCTTTAACCAACTTTTGACATAAAAGGGTAAATTTTGTTTTATTGCTTTGTTAAAGCATTTGTTACTTTTTATATTCTTTTTACTAACAACTCACCCTCGCTCCGCTCGGGTTCGTTCCTAGTTACGTTTTAACGTTTGGTATAGATTTCTCAGAGATGAGATATTTTCCTGCAGTAAAAAGTATCCTATATGTTGACTCGGATAACCAGCTACCATCATACCAAACTTCATCAAAATCCCTCCAATGTTTTTTCCGTGATGCGGTTAACAGACAGACAGACAAAAAATATTAAAACTATAGGTTCAGCCTCTTTATCGATAATAATGTCTATTTCAATAAGATTTTTCAAAATATATTTAATGTACAGATTCGGCTTAGTTACAATTTTATTTTATGTATATATACGATTTTCGTCATAGGTTTTGCAAAAAAAGGGTAGGTAGGTACATAAGGCAACAGTAGGTACATGTATATATGTATTATGTGTATATCAACATTTGAAATAAATTGGGTGCTACCATAAAGAAAAAGGTCCAGGTATGTAATTACAATACCTAAACTAATAAAGCTTTCTTTTTTATGAATGTAGGGTGGCCAGTTAAGTGAAAACATTTAGAAATACAACACTATCGGGTTAGGAAACATTATATTCGTGGGTTTTTAAGCAAAGTGCGATAAAAGGCACTCTCGTTATTTTTTTTACCGACATTAAAAACGATAGTACTCAATGTGTCTGTGTTTTTCTTCAATAGCAACTAAAAATCGAAGATTTTACTAGTAGCCATTATAGAGCTTCGCAATCCATTTTCAGGTTTTATCATTAAACCAGTTCGATAATATAGGTAGATGGTATACAATGAAATGTAGGTTGAAATCGATTTCCAAGATTTATTAAAAATATTTTATAAGTTATTAAAAAGTGAAGATAAAAATAGAAATGTGAAAAAAATTAGATACTTTCTCTACCTATTTTGAACTTTTCATTAAAAATCCATAATTAAAATTAAAATATAGCGATTGACATTACAATTAAATAAATACGTGTTTTAGCATTTTTCGGAATTCATCCCATATGGGGGTAAAATAGGGGATGAAAGTTTGTATGAAAACTATCTTTTTAGAGTTTTTTTTTGCAGTTTTAGCGCGAGCGATGCCGCGGGTCCTAATAGTAATAAATAAATAAAGCGTATAAAATCAGATTACTTATTAAGAAATGTTAAACTTTAATATTTTACTTCTAAATAAATGTTCAATTGGCCTTTCAATGATCTATATAAAAAGTTAGAAATTTATTATATGTACCGATTACATCGATATCATTTATAATAACGTAACTAGGGACGAACCCGAGCGGAGCAAGGGCTCGTCCCTAGTTCCTTCGGTAGGGTCGTTAGCATAAAATATGCTTAGATAAAATTACAAAAGGTGAAATAAAACATCTATTTAACTTGGTACTTCGGTTGAACATAAAATAATAGTGGCATATAAAATAAGTAAATCAGCCCTTGAACTACCATTGATACTAACGCACTTCAGACATAGAAATTATATTAAAAATAAACTTATTATATAACTTTATTCTTTTATTATCTTTAAATCAATTATTTTTATTCAAAAGTAAAATTTTAAAAATTAAAATGAAACTTTTATAAAGCAACGAATCATATTTACATAATTTAGTTCATGGCATCGTGCCCAAAAGGCTAGCATCTAGCCTGTATAATATGTATACCAGCCAAAACAAGGTGCCAAATGTAAACATACACGTTATGTGTGGGTTTGTATGTATGTACAATGTACATATATAATATCTATACCTACATATAATAAAATTCTAACTGAGTTGAATCTGTACATTAAATATTTTTTTGAAAATCTTATTAAAATATCATCTCAGTCATTATTATCGATGCAGAGGCCGAATCTATAGATTTTAGAATTTTTGTCTGTCTGCCTGTCTGTCTGTATATCTGGGATTGCATCACGAAAAAACTACTGGACGGATTTTGATGAAATTTGGTATGATGATAGCTGGTTATCCTGGTCAACATATAGAATACTTTTTACTGCGAGAAAATATCTCATCTCTGAGAAATCTGTACTAATCATTAAAACGTATCTAGGGACGAACTCGAGCGGAGCGAGGGTGAGTCGCTAGTCTATACTATAATAAAAGTGTAACTGATCGCTGTGTGTACATGGAAGATATTTGAGAAAAACTATCATTGGGGGTCTTTATTTACGCAATACAACCCAAAACAATGATTTTTAGAATTTATGTCTGTTTGTCGGTTTGTCTGTGCTTTTGTTCGCGCTAATCTCAGAAACGGCTTAATTGATTTGGATGCCGTTTTCACTAATATATTGTGGTAAGCTTCACTTAACATTTAGTATTTGTTTTATTACAATCGGTTCATAAATAAAAAGTTACGTCAATTTAAAGAATCATCTAGGGATGAACTCGAGCGAAGCGAGGATGAGTCACTATTATAGAATATAATTAAGTCATAATCAATAACGTTTCGATTTTAATGTCTATATATATACATACATGTTATAAAACTCATGTATTACGATGAATTTATTAAATTTCTGATTTACGTTAATACAAAAAAGTTTTACTAGTGTGTAATAGTTTTTTGACCTTTCAGAACTGCCCAACTTTTTCACAAGAATCACTGACCTTTATGTGAATTAGCTATTTATAAACTGTAAATATTTAAGTAACAATTTTTTTCTAATAATTTTGATGGGGACGTTTGTTTTATAATATAACTAGCGACTCACCCTTGCTCCACTCGGATTCTTCCTTAGATACGTTTTCACGTTTAATATATATTTCTCAGAGATGAGTTATTTTCCATCAGTAAAAAATAGCTATCATCATACTAAAATTTCATCAAAATCCATAGCTTAGTTCAGTGCTTTTTTCGTGATGCGTTCCCAGACAGATAGACAGAAAAAAGGCTAAAAACTATAGATTCGGCATGAGTATCGATAATAATGATTATTTCAATAAGATTTTCCAAAAAATATTTAATGTACAGAATACAGATTCGACTCAGTTACAATTTTATTATATTATGTATAGATTATTAAATTTTTCTTTTTTTGGTTTTGTCAATAATTTGTTCCTAAATATTGAAATAACATAGGTACGCATGTAGGTACATGTCAATATGCCCATAATATCGATGAATTTACTCCTGATATTAAAAGCTAAGTTTTTTGTTCGTTTGAACGTTAATCTCTGGAAGTATTAGCAAGATTTATAAAAAAAACTCTTGGTACATTTTTGTCTATTTTTAGGGAGATATAGAGACAAGTACCTACTTATTCAATCTAACATCACAATTCGACTCTAAGGAACGGAGCAAACTTTAGTACCTACATACATAAATAAGCTACGCAAGCGAAGAATCGGGCAAAAGCCAGTAGGTATTAAGTGCAAAAATATTTGATTTTTTTAAATTTACTTAGAAAAAATACACGATTATTAAAAGAAAATTTATAAGTATGTTGAAATGTCACTTTTAAAATATAGTATAATTGTAACGTAAATAAATTTGAATTGAATTATATACGGGACTTATAAGAAAAACACAATGTCTGTTTGTTCCGGCTAATCTCCGAAACGGCTGGACCGACATTGACGGGACTTTCACAGACAGATAGCTGATGTTATAAGAAGTAACTTAGGCTACTTTTATTTTAGAAAAATAATTAGGGTCCCGCTCAAAAAAATTAAATCGTGTCTAAGGACGACCCCGAGTAATGCGAGGGTAAGTCGCTAGTTTTAAATATGTACAGAAAAAATTAATATCAATAGATACCAAATGGGTTATGGATATATTTTGTTAGTTGTATAAATATTGATGAAAAACACCTTTATCTCTTCAGAAGTCATTATAGTAAATAATTTCCAAAAATCCTTTGCCAAACGACACAATTATTGAATAGAAACAATTTAGCGCAATAAATAATAACACTTCAGAGTTGCTCCAGAAATCTTTGGGGTCACATTTTATTACTGAAATATCAAGGAGCAAGCTTTTTAGGTCGTTGGGATGGGTAAGGTGGTTAATTCCTTTGTCCTTCGCTTTTAAGGTCGAGTTTCGTGTACGCGCGAGCTGCCTAGTTCCGAGCTAGCTCCCGGGATAAATCGATCCGTTATATCTGGTTTTTTCGGACACTATACCAACGAGGAGGGGTGAACGAACCGGGTTATGTAAGGCGGATCGATAGCCCGGGCATGCGCGCACCCTGCTTCCAACCCTCGCATAATCATTCTCGCGGGCCGCCGTAACGGACGTGCCGTGTTTTATTTTTACCGCGTTTTGTTTCCCTTTCGTTCTTTCCGTTTATGATTTAAGCCACCATGTCGAAAGGCGACGGTGAACAGCAAAATGGCTCTGGTGAGGAGTCCAAGACTAACCTCATCATCAACTACCTACCACAGAGCATGACCCAGGAGGAAATTAGGAGCCTATTTTCTAGTATCGGCGAAGTTGAGTCCTGCAAGTTGATACGTAATAAGGGAGCGGCATTTCCGGATGCGTTAAACCATGCACTGCACGGCGGCGGACAGAGCTTGGGATATGCCTTCGTCAACTACCACCGTCCTGAAGATGCAGAGAAGGCGATCGCCACCCTAAACGGACTCAGGCTCCAAAATAAAACTATCAAGGTATCATACGCGAGACCGAGTAGCGAGGCCATCAAAGGGGCAAATTTGTACGTCTCAGGCCTACCTAAAACAATGACTCAATCTGAGTTAGAGAGATTATTCAGTCCGTACGGCCGTATCATCACATCGCGCATTCTCTGTGAGAATTCAGGAGGACGTCCTTTCACTGGTGGAGAGCAGGGACTGTCGAAAGGAGTTGGATTCATCCGTTTTGATCAAAGAGTGGAAGCTGAGAGGGCAATTCAAGAGTTAAACGGAACAGTGCCTAAGGGAGCGACAGAACCAATCACAGTGAAGTTTGCTAATAATCCAAGCAACAATGGAAAAGCCCTGGCGCCGCTCGCCGCCTACCTGCCGGCAGCGCTACGATTCCCGGCCCCTTTGGGCAGATTCAGTTCAGGCAAGTCCCTTCTCGCTATTAACAAAGGTCTCCAACGTTACAGTCCGCTCGCTGGCGAACTACTGGGAGGCGTGCTGCCGGGCGCCGTCGGCTCTGAATGGTGCATCTTTGTTTACAACCTCGCCCCGGAAACGGAGGAGAATGTCCTCTGGCAGCTATTCGGGCCTTTTGGCGCCGTCCAGAGCGTGAAAGTGATTCGCGATCTACAAACGAACAAGTGCAAAGGGTACGGGTTCATTACTATGACGAACTACGACGAAGCGGTCGTGGCGATCCAGTCCCTCAACGGCTACACGCTCGGGAACAGAGTGCTTCAGGTCAGTTTCAAGACGAACAAGATCAAGACGATCTAAATCGTCGGACACGGCCTAGCAGGACGCTAGGACGGCACTGCAGGCGCGCACCCATACATACTCATAATTCCGGCGGAGATCATCACCGCCAAGGACTTGATCAGACTGTCTTCCCAACTAGACGGCCCACAAGGGCATTTTGTACATTAATTGTATATTTAATTGATTAGCTCATTGTACCTCTTTGTTCGACGCCCGCCATTTTCTCTCAACTGGGTTAAGTGTTACGGAAATCAAAATGGCGTGAGGCCACCGCGCATGTCCGGACGACCTCCGGGGCGACATGACGGGCGCCGGACGAGGAGATCGAGCGCGCAATAATACTTTAAGACGAAGCATCTAATGCTCTGACGATGACAACCATACATATTAATAGTCAATAACGTGACAATCAACTTCGCTTATGAAAGGTTGTGGTAATCGAGAAATAGTTATCGATTAATAAATTAGCAATAATAGCCTAATGCTACTCTCACAAAGGCGATCATATCGTTTGTACGGCGGCCGGCTTGGCTCTAATCGATAATGTTTGCCAAATATATTGTCACTATTCGTCTCTGTCGCTCACTGTACGTAGATAGCAGACCGGCCAAAAGCCTCCGGTGAGGCGCTCGATCCAACTAAAATAGAGTTATTGTTAAAGATTGGAAAAAATATATATTATCTATACTTATATTTTAATCATATATTAATCTAATTAAGAATGAAAACTAATCAAAAACTGTGATAGGTTTTGATAAAATTTTAAAAAAATAAAAGAAAGATCTCGGGATATGAATTGATGATGGCTTCGCGGCCGCTGTTGCGTGGCCGCGCGACCAGGAGGGCGTAGGTAGGTTAGTTTTTGAGAAACATTTTGAGGTGACTAGAAATCGGATTACGCTTAAGGGCGGTGTCAGATGGCACGCGCAATCAAAAGATGGAAAATCGATGGAGCTCTTCCGAGCCCGGGCGAGGGGGGACGGGGAGTGGGGGGAGGGAGTAAAGTGGGCGGTTGGATGCGAAGGGGTGGCGTCCCCCTCGCACCGCCCGCGCGCGAGCGAGAGGGAAATAAGCCGGTCACACGGTGAGAGAATGGTCCGTTCGCGGAACAATGGTGCATACTAGTCTAACGATGTCGTTTCGTAAAAAAATCGATATCTAAACATATTATGATCGGTACCTGCTATATTAATAATGTATGGATGCGAACCTGCGTCTATTCGAAGTAGGCTTTAATTGTCTTAGTTTAAATGAAAATTTGTAAATAGAAAAAAGTTGTTTAAATATATATAAAATAATGCTCTCACGTCACCGTCAGATGCGCCACCGATCACAAATAATGACTTCAACCCGAAAAAACATCGAACTTGAATAGATATATTATCGTGCCGTCCTAACGACCCTACGATTTTTGTAAAAAAAATATATACTTAATATATAAAAACAGTTTTGTAACATTTCAGATATTAATAAATAGGTACTCATTACTTACCAAAGATGGAGATTTAAATTTACAAGTATTTATATATTTATTATAAATGTAAAACGTGCAATAACTGATAGCCAGTAATTAATAAAAATATATTAAAGAAAATGACTCGAAGAGGCGTCGGTAGACATAGTGTCTGTGGGTTACTGCGTGTGCCGCGTTTGTTTACTATTTATTGTAAACTTCGTTTACCCGAGAGATTTTGCGAGCCACGATTTCGATTTCTTTATCTATTTAATGAAAAATTAAAAAAAAATCGCTTTATTTGATCCAGCTTCTATCCGCTTACATTCCAATTTAGTCATAATATGTTTTATTATTAGATGTATTGTATTACTTTAGATGAATTGTGAGTTACCTTTCACCGCGCGTCATTCGGTTACGAAAAAAAAATTGTCATAATTTTTATAAAAAAACCAATAATTTACGACAGAACGACGCGTGGTTATTATGTAAATGTTTGATTTATTTATTGATATGGTAATTTCGTACGGTTAGTAAAACTGTAAGAGTGGTCGGAGTGTGATGCACAAGTTTTGCAGACTAATTAATAATATTCTATTGTAGTCGTCTCTTAGGTTAATATATAGTTGTTGTATTTTGTGTTGTTTCGACTCAGAATCTATACTAGTAACGTTCCGTTACGCGGAACTATTATATAACTGAGTCGAATTAATGTTGACGAATAACTATAATAATAATTTTTCAATCTTTGTTCTTAGATTAACTCTCATTCATTTAGTGTACGTGCAATTAATTGTATTTTACGTCTATTTATAGTAGGTGTGCATTTAACTTATTTAATATATTTTGTATTTTAATTCGTGAGGTAAAGAAAGGTGACCCAAATTGATTTATTTATTAGGGAAATATATCGGGCGATTAATCGACGTTGATTATTTAAAAATAATATTTCGTTCGTCATCCATCATTTGGATTACTTTAAATATACGTTAATTAAATACGTTCCGTTTCGGTTACTTTCTAGTATTTTTCACTTTTTCGTGTAAAAGTGTACGTTTGAATCGAAACAATAACACCAAAGTATTGTAATGAAAACTCATCGACTTTTTAGATAATAAATAATATAAATGTGAAACGCAAATATTTTGGAGCGACATGTTGGTTAGGATTTTGGTAGGCGATCAAATAGTCACTTAGTGCTAGTATTAGTAGAATGTTTTGTGCGTTCCCCTCTTCTTTCGGACATAATTAATAAAATAATAATAATGTTAAATTAATAATAGTGCTCAATAGGTAGAGGGCGAGAGCCTATTTCTAGAATAAATGAAAACTGGAGAAGCAATAATAAAATAAATTGTGAATTTTTAAATCATTACACACGGGTAGGTATGCTACAATATAATTAACTTAATATTTTTATATGTATTTTAATATACTGTAATTCATATCTTCATAGATTTAAGCGGCCGACTTGCAAAACGTTCTACTAATAGAATGTGATCGAGGCGTTTATGACTATCGACTCACTGTCTCGTATTCACGACATAAGTTTAGAAAAATTAAGAAGGCTGTTTAAAAGCAATAAATTTAAAACACCATTTGGAACTTTTAATAGTTCATTTTTTCGTGACGGATTTAAATGAAAAGTACGTTCCGAAATCGGTAGTCATTAATGCTTTAGAATCGCAATATATCTACGATGTATGTAGATATCGTCGAAAGTAAAGAACCCCGATAATTGACAAGGGATAATCAGACCTATTATCAATAGCATAACTGCTACTTTTTGAATGGTGTTTTGATGCATTTTTTAAGAAATTTAAAAAATAATATTAAAAATAAACGTAATTATTGGCAATCCAGAAACAATACTCTAATACGCATAGGCTAATTGACATTGAGGCTGTGAAATTAGCAAAATAAAAATAAAAATACACGTGGCGAATGATCTTAATTAATAAAGTATGGTAATAAGTGGAATCACAGAATGGTCGAGTATTTTTGTAATATTCGGTAGAAATGAGATGTGAGAGTTGAGCTTTCGCGCTTTTTTGACATTGACGTTGACATATGTCAGTTAGGCGAGCGTGTGTGATCGTGTGTGTGAACCACGTTCCATTACACTCAGATGACATTTCTACTTGCGTTCTGTGGGAGGAATCATGCAATCACGCGTACAAATACAAGGTTAATGGCCCATATTTAATAAGTAAATCAATTGATTAATCCGATGATATTGCGTGAACCGTTGACTGTCCAAATAAAAATAGTGATGGAAAAAGCTGATAGCATTTTCTATTCAGTAAGCTTAATCATGGTATAGGTGATAAGGAATGGCCTTAGTCTCGGACATGGGCACAAAATACAAAACAGTGGCCGAGTCGTACGCTATTCCAATAGTTAAGACACAAATTGAAGAAATGAAATCTTCCATAGGAAATAATACGTAAGTTATATGTCCGCGCGTGAAAATACTTCAATTTGGTGTTGTGTCGATACTCAATGCTCGAATTCTAGTCAAATGCTCAATATTTAAAAGTTGCATTCAGTATTGGGACGCAACCGCGGTTCGTAAATCGGAACGGACGGATCGAAGTGTTCTCACGTCGCGACTACTCGAGACATCGACTAAATGTGTTACTATTACTTCATACGTCAAAGTGCTAGTCAAATAATTGCATTGCACAACACCTACTCTTTATTGCTGGAAGGCTGTATTGTTGTAAAATTATTAAACTTTGAAAATACGTTTGCTCATCAAATACTTCCTTGTCTTTTGGATCTGTTTCTCTAGTAGTTAGCTTAGCGTACGCTCCTTAATAGTTTTATAAAGTATAGCCTCAGCGATATCGTCTCCCTAACGCATGTTCATTACCGTTGTGAGAACATACGACAGCGTTTTTAAACCGAGCCAATCGCAATCAAATTAAAAATTTAAAAATAGATTCTATTAAAATTTATAGCCTTAAGATTTCACCTTACAAAGCATTCCGTAAATTCAATCGTATATATAATCCAATAGCAAATCGGTGCCGTATGTAATCGCAAACATCAAGATAGACAGTGAAAATAAAGCCGGTGCAAAAAGGTTTAATATATAAAATATTAATAAAAAAACTCGATTTCTGAACGTAATTTTCAATGATTTAGCTGTCGGCTAAACAAAAGATTGCAATAAATAGGTAAATAAACAGGCATCGGAGCAGCTTTGGGTGTTTATCCGAGTAGTTTCGAATTTAAAAAAAAAAGTAAAAAAGTAATATCATATAATATCAATTTCACTGTCTATTTATTAGGTTATTTTCGGTGTTGATTCCTCTTTATTGCACAACTGTTTGTTCCCATTTCGTAACAAAACAACGAAAGAGTCCACCATTGACTGTCGTATGAGTTTTAAAAACATTTGCTAATCTACAAGCATATTTTATATAGATGACTTTCAACGGAGGCCTAATATATAATTAATAATTATATAATATTCGGGTATCAACGGGTTAAATGCAGTGAGATATCATTGCGGGACGCGATGGGAACTAACACGTTAGCAGCGTAGTATGTGATACCTAATACATAATAGTAGTTCATTCATACTCAAGGTAAGACAGAAGGTTACAAATGGTGTTGAGCCCAACTTCCACTTGTGTAAGGCTAGCGAGTAATTAGAAAAAATGCAATGTAAGATAAAATTAAGTCTCAAAGTATTGTGTAAGTATTTTACCAAACTCCAAGTAAGTTCTAGAAAGCAATCATATTTATAAAGGAAGTTCGTCAGCTAATTTCTGGTTAAGCCCGCTGACATCACTTTGATACAAAGACGTATTTTATAAAACGTGCGTATAATTAGATGAAAAAAAAAGTACTAAGATCTTCCGAAACTCAGTGGCGTTTCATTTGGTCTATTTATTAATTAAATTTAAGACGTAGGTGTCTGTGTTGGTTATAATAACAGATTTAGTTGTTGTGCCGCGGCGCTAGCGAGCTGTGAACTTGAGTCGGTCCAGCGGTGAATCCCCTCGCGAGCACAGCTTGCTTACGTCGCATACCTAATATTAGGTATTTCCATATTCTTATTGTCTGTTTAAACGATTACCTCTACTTCATTATAGCTTTTGTGAAGACGTTTGATTTGCACAAGATACCGTAGTGAGAATAAGATTGAAGCTAAACCTGAGTTTGTAGCGGTTTTGGAGTAGGTTCGTGTAAGCTCAGTCTTTTGTTCCTTGTGTTCAGTCTAAAGCACGAAAATACGTTGTAAACTGTTATAATATAAAATAGTGATAGTTATGTAATAACTAAAACTTAAAATGATTATTATGTCACAAAGCTTAACACAAAATGTTACAAAAGACGAAGTTCACACGATTCTAATTTAAAAGCTGCGTTTTAAACTACTGTTCCTGATATAGTAGCATATTTTCATATAAAAAATTCTTAACGGAAATGGAACGGTTGCAAATTTCAAATAATATACAAATAACATTAACCCCAACTATTTACTTAGTCCTAACTTGTATAGAGAGCGTAAAACAAGTACAAAAACCCATTGAAATATTATTTTTGGATTGTAAAAATGCCTATTTTCCAAATTTTAGGTCACCGGGTCACGCAACCGTTCGTTTCCCGTTGAAAGCTGAAAAGTTCCAAGACAAGTCAGTTTTAGCGTCATCTTAAGGGCTTCGTACAAAACCTTACCTAGTTATTAATAAATTAAGACAGGCTATAAGAAAAGGGTTGGATTGGGTGTAAGGGCGGGAGCGTAGGGCGTTAGTTGCTTTATATCATAGCTATGTCGTAGTTTATCTAACAACTGTGAAAGCTAGTACGGAGTCGATTAGACTAAATGTTGTTCCCTATATTTTGTAAGTATGTGGTTTTCCAACTCGCAGTGAACCCTAATGGGTGGATATTAAACAGCTGCGCCTTGGAAAATCGCACCACCGTACTTTCTTTGAAGTTCGGTAGAAATTTTTGAAAATACTCATTCCTAAAATAAGGCATTATTAACCAAAATATTTACATCTGTAGTTACTTGGCTGTTTTAAGTAATTTATTCATTAATTAATATTTTCACGTAATTTATGTGTCTATAATTATTAATTTATTGGAATTAATTATAATTGAATAAAAAAAATATGAAAAAATTGTCACATTCTCTTCACTTTATACAATAGTTTTTACAATATGATATTTAATATCCTCAATGGTTGTAACTATACATTTCTTGTTCTAAATATATAAAAAACCCGAGTTGCATTCATTTCATTTTTATCCTTAATCCTTAGTTACACAATAACAACTTGCTATTATAACTAAAAATATACAACTCAATCAATCATTTTAACTTTTAAATTTTTTTTAAATTTCATGCTTAAGTAAAACTTAAAAAAATATTCGTTAAAATCGGGTATTATTTGGAGGTTTTGGTTAATACATAAGTATTTATAGGTTATTATGCCAAAAACAAACCTACATCTGATTAGAGTACCTCCTCTTTTTTAAAGTCGGTCAAACAAACGATAATTATTATTGAGCGACCTAGTAATACACTGACACAACAATGACACTATTAAGGATAATTTTAAGTTTTGTGGGTTCGATTCCCATTGGATGTAGTTACATTATTTTAATTTTGATTTGATAATAAACAATTAGTATTTAATAAATACCTAATACTATTTAAGGCTTTTATTTATTAACGGCTCTATCTTTGGGTTATCATTTTCTATTTTATTATTTAAATACCTATCCTTAGTATAACTTCTGCCACCATTCAAGTTGGCTACAAGCGAAATCTTTAGTAGAAAACTTAAGAAAATATAGATAAAGCATAATTATTATATAATATTTTTGCATTTATTTAAAGTTATTCTTAGTATTCAGTGATTTAAAGTGAAATAAAATATTAAAAAGCAGAATAGAAAACACGCAAAGAAATAAAACTGAAAAAAAAATGTTAGAAAATCTCATATGAACTTTAAAAGAACATAATATATTATACAGATAATAAAAAAATTATAGGTAATTCGTTTTTTTTTAATTGTCCCTTTTTGCTCACTGAAATAATGTCATTGTTACTATAAAAATAGGTATATTTCGAGAGTACCTAAATGTTGTTCAATTTTTATGCTTTATGAAATTATATATAGTCCTTTAGCGTAAATCTCACATGAGGGAGAGTGGGTGTCCCACCAAATCTCATTTAATCCATACTTACTAATATCTGTATAAATGTGAAAGTTTGTGCGTATGGATGTTTGTTACTCTTTCACACCAGAACGGCTGAACGGATCTGAATGAAATTTCGCACAGAGATAGATTATAGTCTGGAATAGCACATAGGTTACTTTTTATCCCGAAAAAATATACAGTTCCCGTGGAATAGATATGTTTTTGTCTTGAGATGAAACAGAAGAGAAGCAAGGGTGAGTCGTTAGGGGATAAGTATATAATAATAAGGTCAATAAAAAAATAAATAGTAATAAGGGGGAGGCCCATAAGGGGGAGGAGTCTGAATTGAAATAAAAACAACTCACGTATTTATGGATGCTCTATTATATGTAAATGCAAAAGCTCGTATGCGTGTTAATGTGTATGTTTGTTAATATTTCACATAGGTTTGCTGGACAGATTTGGATAAAATTTAGTACCTACACAGATAGACTATACTGAGTTTCTTTCGCCAGTTCTTCTCAGGTCTGAGGCTTCTTCTTTCCGAACTGATGAACACTATTTAAAAAATATTGTCTGAGTATGTTTTACTTCTTTAAAAACGCTAAACTTATTAATGGTATTTTCACTATTAATATAAATTTAGGTACGAATGCTCATATAGGGTTCTTTTCTATCCCAAGAGAAAAGAGTTTCCATGGGATAAGTAAGTAGGTAATTATCGGATAGGTCATGAGTTAGGATACGTGCTATCCGGGACAAGATTTCTACTCAATAGTTGTTCTATCAGTTTATGAAAATTCCATTTTTTTTAATTATACAGGATTTTCTATTGTAGGAATTTATCGTTTAGCATCTAGACTATAATTCTCTCTTTATGTAGACTTTAGATCATGTGTTCACGATTTTAAATGGCATTGGGTAAGAAAGTACTGAACTGGAATGCCAGTTTACTTAGAAATCTTTACAAGAAAATTGTATTGAATTGTAAAAAATGAAAGTTTTCAACTACTGTTTTTTCAACATTTTCTTTTGTTACGGTCTACTTAAGGTACACACCATATGAGAAAACCTGCGGCCTTCACTTCAGAAGACCTGCGTGATCCTCTCGCTGTCCCTGAACCAGATTGGTAATTTAAATGATAAAGACCTTGAAAGATGATTTGGATTTCAGCCAAATTTAAAGTTAGGCATTTCAAGGCATTTCGATCGCGAAATAGAAATGTGAAAGGTATATCTGTAGATAATGGTTTACTTAAATATTAGTAATCGGTCGTCATATGATAGAACTTAAGATTCCTGTCAATTCAGTTGTTAAAAATTCAATTTATTCCTAATATTACTCATAGTATTTTACAGTTAAATGTCAGTATATCAGGAGGTCTTGCGTTCGATTCCCACGAAAGATCAAAAAGAAATGTGGATTTATTTCAATAATATTCAGTGGAAGTTCGTAGTTACTCACTCGTGCCTTGGAGAACACTCCAAGTCACCGATCCTGTGCTGGAACCCTTCATAACGAGCCCTTTTATTTAATATATCATATAAACCAACACTTATGGCCAGCGTTGTGGACTATGACCAGATTACCCTCGTACTGAAGGGAGGCCCATGCCCAGCAGTGGGACGTTAAAAAGGGCTGAATATCTACATAAAGCACGTGATCTTTTTGAATTTTAGTTTGTTCTGTAAATTCGCAATTCAGAATTAATTACGTACGCCCAACAGTGGGCAAGCCAACTCGATTTATTATATTGCTAAAAATTACATCATTTTTGGTCTAGTAAATAATGAAATTAGGCTATGACTGACGGACAGACTAACACACAAGTTATCCAATAAAGTTTTTATTTCTCATCGGACAAATAACACGGAATCCTAATAAGTCAAGAGTCGAAATGAATTAAAAAAATAAGCTTTTTTAAGTAAAATTCAGTCTTAAAAAACTAAAACGAAAGTTAAAATGTTGTATAAAAAATTAAAAAACTTTACTAGGTCATATTAAGAAGGTCAGTAAAATGGGTCAACTTTCTATATTTAGCTTGAGAATAAATGATGTGTGATGTTCACTTTTAATTTAAGAGGAAAATAAATAATTAGCCTTCATATTATGTATAGTACCAATGTATGTAGGTATACAAATGTTGTCTTTAAATTAAAGTAAATCCCAATTTCTATTATTTAAGTAGATTTTTTTGGCAATTTATAATATGAATAACAGAACCTGCGGCTTTGATCGCGCTGAAACTACAAAAAAAACTCTAAAATGGTAGGTTTCATACAAACTTTTTACCCTCTTATGGGATGAATTTCGAAAAATGCTAAACATGTATTTAATTATTTGTATTGAAGAACATTAATACCAAGTTTCAAATAATTCTGATCATAAATATTTTTTTGAATTGTATTATATCGTGTTTTCCCGTGGGAAAAAGGTAAACTCCCGCGGTAAAAAGTAGCCTATGTGACTCTCCAGCCCTCCAACTATCTCGACATAGAAAATCACGCCAATTCGCCAAGCCGTTTCTACGTGAAAGAAAGACAAACAAAGAAACAAACAAACAAACAAGCAAACAAACAAACAAACAAACAAACAAACAAACAAACAAACAAACAAACAAACAAACACACTTTCACATTAATAATTATTATTAGTAATTAGTATGGATACCTGCACCTTAGGTATTTCATATAGCTTTTTTTATTATTGGTACAAAATTCGTCGAAAATATCGCGTAGCATACAACGTAATATACAAGAAGACCATACACCGTTATTATTATCAATTCTCCTCTTTTTAGTTTAATTAAAAATAGAAATGGGATTAAGATTTTTACATAGGTACATTCAACATTTTTGATATGGGAAATGAAGTAGAAGCTGGAAGACACAACAAGGTCTATGTGAATTTATTTTATATCATTAGTCCACTTAGACGTGCTTTACAGGAAATAAGGATAAATTGATTGTATGTGTCTTTTTTAAACACTAAAATGTTTAAATTAACTTTAAATGAATTAACTAAAGAAATATTTGCAGTCCTGACAATTTTACAAACGAATAAATAAGGTAAGTTTTTTACATAGGTAATAATGATGAAGACGTTCTCCTCCGGGCTGTTACTGAGACTTACTAAAACTTGGCCCAACTCGGGACTCGATTCCAGGACCTCCGGATCTGCAACCGTACTTAATTTTGAATAATCTTATATGAAGTATGATTGCGATCGCTCGAGGATTCACCTATCGAGTTACATAAAAATTCTTACAGATACATAGAACTACTGCTTTTTACTTTAGAATACCGACGAAAATTATTCGAACCTCTTGTGACAATCGAACAAATGCCATCCAGTTTTATTCACTGGCATTCTGCCAATGCACTAGTGGTAGGAATATGAAAATATCAGATTAATAGAAAGTGTTACCAAAGCAACATTCAACTTTGAACTTTCATTTGAAAATGTTCTTTGAATAAAATATGCTTTTTCTATTAAAAATTGTTTTATGAAAAAAGAAAACCATTTGATATTAAAATTCTGTCATAAAATATAAAGGCTTTTGCGTTCTAATTGGTATGTTCTATTTATATTTTATTTAGAATTTTCTTTTCTTTTCCCACTAGAAATCATTTATTGCCACAACAATACAGTATTGAGAAGGTCTATACATATTTTAGTTGAAGGTCACTGATTCGAGTCCTGCTCACGGAAAATATAAGTACATCTTTACATATTATAATAAAATTCTAACTGAGTCGAATCTGTATATTAATTTTTTTTGGAAAATCTTATTGAAATATTGATTACTATCGAGAGGCTGAATTTACAGTTTTTAGATATTTTATCTGCTGTCTGTCTGTCTGAGAACGCAACCGGAGAAAACCACGATACAGATTTTGATGAAATTTGGTATGATTATAGCTGGTTATCCGGGTCAACATATAGGATATTTTTTACTGCGGAAAAATATGTCATCTCTGAGAAATCTATACTAAACTTTAAAATGTAACTAGGGACGAATCCGAGTGGAGTGAGGGTAAGTCGGTAATATAATAGTGACAAGAGTACAGGAGTACAGACACAAATGCATTATCTATTTCTTTAACTCTTACATTCCTATTGGAAACAAATGGCACTACCGGTGAGAGATATGGCGCAGAACTGACAGCTTTACTTGCTCTCAAAGGTGGTGTTCACACACCGTCGACTCTGGGCAGCTACTAAGTATTCCGTGACAAAAAAAGTGAATATGTGTAGAGCCCGACCCGAGACTCGAATCCAGAACCATTCAATCGACATACATGTAAGCTAATAGACCAACAGTTCGCTTTTCTTCAGGTGATAAATTTGACACAAAATAAAAAGTACGATATAGGAAAGCACAATAATAATAATTGTTATTATTAGCTTTTATTTTACATTTATACCTAGGCCCGATCATTCTTTTTTGTATTAATTACTTTTTTCTAATTTTAATTTGTTTTATTTTTTTAAAGTTATACATACTTCTTTGCGCGTTATAAAAAATAAATGATGAGAGTGATTTCTTTTACGATGCGACAGATTTAGACTACAATACAGTATGGAGTTAGTGCTGAGTATACGAAAAAAAATTAAAACATAAAAATCAAAAAAAAAATATAAATGTGCAATTCACACATCGTAGAAGTGAAACTTCAGAAAATGATATGAATATAGAGTATCAGGAGTAGGATAATCAAAAGGATTTTTTTATTTATATTATTTTTACCAAGTTTAAAAGTTATTTTACATTTTATTTGACATAAATATAAACATTACATAATAATCAGTAATGAATTTTATTATTTTTCACTTCCTTTGTAATGTATTCTATCAAATAACGGTTACCATGACAACGGTTACCATGGCATTATCGCAATGTATTCTATCTCAATCTATCGCCGGCTTAATCCTATATATTTATATGTTTGTCTCTTTTTACTGTCGCATTTCCGTTGCATCGAGTTTCAAATCACAACGATTCTAAAGAAGTTTCACTTCAATAAAAAAGCAGTCATGAGAACTGCCGACAGAAGTGAAAACTTTAAACTATAAACAAACAGTTGTTATTTTTGGACATTCAAATTAATTGTTTGATTTAACTTAAATTAAAATTTGTAAATTAAAACTGTTTACCAGGTTTTGACATCTATCGGCACTCTGAGTGTCGTCGTCGACATGGTCACGTGACGTGTTAAGCGTTAACACGTCACGTGACCATGTCGATGACGACTTACATGAATTTACTCCCCATCCAAACCTGCCTACAGAAGTTTTCACTTCAAAAAAGTTTAAAAATTAAACAAAAAACAAGCTTTTATTTAAATGCTCTATAAATAGATAAAGAAGTATAACTTCTTAAATGCGTATGTACATAAGTACAAACACACTTTTTTTTACTTTTACATTAGACAACCATTAACATTAGGTATATTCACCGTAGATACAAGTAGGTAACAACCGTGCCGCAAACAGATACGAACCCTATATCAAATATATACCACCTCATACTAAAATGATATTAATAAAGTCACCCCAAATACACCACCCTTTCGAGACAACCCCTGCGAATTAATTATTGATGGATTTATTCGTATCGTGGAAATTCAATACGAAATGATGGTTCGTTTGATCGCTTTTACTTTGTGAGTTATGAATTTTAGAAATTAAAAAGTTGACATGACGTTTTATAAAGGAGATGGCTGAAATTGGTTCCAATTTATAATTGAAAATAAAAGTATATTTTTAAGCTTTTTCCACATAATTTAAATAGATTTTTAACGCGGGATAAAAATATAACTCATTTTTATTCAAATATAATGAAGTGATTAGGTATATGGAGAATGTTGTTTGGTTAAAAATTATAATGTCAAAATATATGCAGTTCACCATTTAGTAGTCCTAAGACAGGCGCTCGCCGGCAACGTTTTTTTAAACGACACTTAGGCTCAGTTTGTAGTGACCATACTTGCTGTGCCAGCGGTCACGGGTTCGAGTCCCATTGGGGGCCTTCATTTGTGTAATGAGCACGAATGTTTGTACTCCAGTCATAAGTGTTCGTATTTATAATATGAATACATTTAAAGTTATACACATTATTGTATCAACTATCTGGTATCCATAACAAACGCCTCGTAGCTTACCATGGAACTAGATGGTGCTGTGTGTTAATGTCTCAACATATTATTTATTTATTTATAAATGTTGGAGAATCATACACATTTTAAAAGGAATTCCTACATATTTATTTCGCATTTCTCTATGTCATCATTCACTTCCAGCATAATAATCTATACATATGTATATGATCTCATACAACTGTGAATGAACCACATCTGTGATTCTGTACATTGAATATTTTTTTGGAAAATCTTTTATATTAGCGTTTTTATCGATAGGTACTCAATTTTTGTTTCTGTCTTTCAGCCTGTTTATCTGTTATCAAGGAAAAACCACTGGACGGATTTTGATAAAATTTTGTATGGTGATAACTGACTATCTGGGTCTAGGTATAGAATATGAAAAGTCATACTGAAACTATTACATATTAAAGTGAGTATGACCGTGAGTGAAAGTGACCTTTACTAATAAAATAAGGCAAAATTGATTATAAATATTTTGTATTGAAATAAAACTGTATCAAAACTTAAAAAAATATACGTAATCATACATTAAAATGTCGCCATTAATTTCTAATTTACATTTAAAACAAAATTAATGTACAGACATGACCTTTATATGATACTAGATACTAACCCTTGCTCGGGTTCGTCCCTAGGTACGTTTTAACGGTTAGTATGGAATAGATAGTCGATCCCTTGCTCTGTTAAAAACAAAAACAATTCCACGGGAACCGTGCATTTTTCCGGGATAAAACCTATGTGCTATTCCAGACTATAATCTATCTCTGTGCCAAATTTCATCCAGATCTGTACAACCGCTCTGGCGTGATTGAGTAACAAACATCCACCCATCCAAACTTTCGAATTTATAATATTAGTGTAGATGGGAGTGTTTGCCCTCTTTTCTTAGAAACAAATTTTCAGCTTTACTTACATCATATTAGAAATGTTATGTTAGTAGGAACAACTTTTAACACTATAGATAGGTACTTAAGAAACAAGAGTTCCTTTTAGATACACACACGCTTTGCTTAGGCAACGTGGACTAGAAGAACTAAACGCACAAACAAATGGATGCACTTTAGTTTATATTACTTATTGAAATTATTAAATTCAAATATGAATATTACATAATTATAATGTTTATAAATAACTGAAATCGGTGATTTTGTACCAAAATCAGTAAATTCATAGTATAGGTACCTAAAAAATGTCAAAACCACGTTTTACTGGCTTCCGGCTATCAATCGACTGATAGGATTGAATAATTCAGAAGGGAAATTCTATTAGACCAGGCCTCAGGCGCAAATTAATTGAGTGTTGTCTCCCTAGTCCCTAGTTTATTCTATACATATAATAAAATTCTGAGTCGAATCTGTACATTAAATATTTTTTGGAAAATCTTATTGAAATAGACATTATTATCGACAGACAGAGAGATATTACAGAGGCCGAATCTATAGTTTTTAGAATTTTTATCTATCTGTGTGTCTGGGAACGCATCACGAGAAAACCACTGCACAGATTTTGATGAAATTTGGTATGATGATAGCTGGTTATCCGGATGTTCTAAGTTTTTTTTGTAATTCCGCGCACTTGGCCAGCGTGGTGGACTATGGCCCGTTCCCCCTCGTACTGAAGGGAGGCCCTACCACAGCAGTGGGACGTTAAAAAGGGCTGAATACTACTTAAGATTATTGTATATGTATATTAATTTTCTGTTCGTTTAGGACACACGTTGAGTAAAGCCGCTCACCAAAACTAGTGCATTCATTAAATAAGTGGGAAACTATTTTAATTTTTAATCTCACATCTCCCCTAATGAAACACTATCAAAGGATCTTATTTCCGCAGATACAATGTGGGGTCATTGTCCGAGGTCACTGGCCTTTCGCGGGGGGTGACTTCTAGATTATCAGTGTTTGGGGTGAAATCTTGACGTATGCGTGTAATAAAAGTAAGTTTTCTTTATTTCGTTTCCCAATTAATATGTGTATGGGGAATAATAAAAGAGAGTACAACTTTTGTGTACTTGCCACTACTGCTTTCGTCCCATATTATGGTGACCATGGGTTTATACCTAGTGTACAGTGTAATAAAGCAGTTGTACGATTTCTAAAACTTACTGTATCAATTCTGAAGAAATTCTTCATTAAAAATAACATTCTTTTTTTAATTAAAATAAAATTATTTCATTTATTATTTATTTTTAATAAAAATTATACATAAAATTATAAAATCAAATTGAAAAATCTTATTGAAATAGTCATTTTTATCGATATTCTTCTATTTTCAATATTAACACTAGCATAGTACCTATTATGTACCCGGTCGTTACTTGTGGCTGCTCTCAAAACATTGGAGAAATAATAATAAATAAATAATTGAATTGATCTTAGATAAGTTAATTAAGCTTAAGTTACTGTTTTACATGCATTCATATGAAGCTGCGGTAATTTTTGGTGATTGTAGACTAAATGGAGTAAGAAATGAACATAACCGCAGGCAATCGCTAGTTATAGGTATACAGCTTCATAGTAAGCGTTAGTAAATAAGTTGTAATGTAGGCGAATGTGAAATCTCTCCGGACATACAGATGCAATATTATGGGGTGATATTGCGCCATATGCCCTTCGTGTTATGTTTATGTAAATAAAAGCGAAACAAGGGTAAGTTATATCTTGTTGGATAACTTTTATACAAAGTATCCTACTAATATTATAAACGCGAAAGTTTGTAAGGATGAGAATGGATTTTGATGAAACTTTACAATAGTATAGCTCATACATCAGAATAACACATAGACTACTTTTTATCCCGGAAAATGTACGGTTCCCTTGGGATAGATTTGTTTTTGTTTTTCTAGAGGCGAACCCGAACGAAGCGAGGGTGAGCCGCTAGTATTACATTCATTAGCGTCGATTTTCATTCGAAAAAGCCGAATTGAAAGTAACAAAATTGTCAGACGTATTCATCAAGGGTTCCGTTATCTGTGCCATACAGTCTATTTGTTATTTAATAGTGACCTTCGCTCGTGTGGATCCTACATAGGATCTATTCCCGTGCCTATGGCCATAGCATAAGAGTGTTATTCCAGGACAAAGTATCATTGTGTACCTACTAAATTTCATCCAAACGCATTCTGCCGTTTAAGTGTGAAGAACAAACCTTCATGCACACAACTTTCGTATTTATAACAGTAGGTACTAGCGACTCAGTCTTACTTCGCTCGGGTTCGTTCCTAGGTTAGGTTATAATGTGTTTTCCCTTGAGAATGAAATAATCTCCCGCGGTATAAAATATAGCCAATGTCATTCTCCAGTCTTCCAACTATCTCCACGTGAATAATGAGTGTCAGTGAGATTGACCGTGGCCGAAGTCGCCCAAGTGGACGTTATTATTATTTAAATAGAATTATAAATCTAATAATAATCAGAAAGAAAGGAAAAAATGGTTATCTGAAAACTACTTTTTATAAATTTTAATTCATTCAAATTCAAAATATTTTATTCAACATTAAATTATGTAATACAATTTTTTACTGAACGTCATGAGTCTAATATTATTTTTTGCTAATAAAATTAATTTAACAATTACTAATAATCTTCATATAAAAACCTTTTGCCTCGAATCATGAATCGATCCTGTAGTAACCATCTCACTAAACCAGAGCTGACCACTTCGTCACGTATGGCGTACCTACTGTATGAATAAAAAAATGTAGGTACTACCCCCTCATTTTAAAAGCAAGGGTTGTCATAGTAAAATATTCAATTACTTGTCGCAAATAGGGGTCGAGTTTAATTACGAAATTATATGGGGTTGCAACTTAATTATGACGAAACACGAAATGCAAACTAAAAACTAGTTTTGGCACGTGACTTTACTTGCTTTTATTGAAGGATCTGAGCAAATTTGCTCAGGTAGGTACTTTTAATATCTACGCTTTAAAGTTTAAATACCTACCTAAGAATATTTCTTTATTTCAGGGATAAGTAATATAGTCTATACAATAAAATTCTAAGTAAGCCGAAATTCTATATAATAAATAGTTTTTTTAAGATTTTATTGAAATCGACATTATTATCGATACACAGACCGTATCTACAGTTTTTAGATTTTTTGTCTGTCTGTGACCGCATTACGAAAAAATCACTCGAGGGATTTTCATGAAATTTGGTATGATGATATCTGATTATCCGTTCAACATATAGAATACTTTTTACTGCAGCAAAATATCTCATCTCTAAGAAATCTATACTAAACGTTAAAAGTTAACTAGGGACGAATCCGAGCGGAGCGATAATAATGGGCGAAGCGATAGGATAATTATAAAACCAACCATGAAAACAGAGAATATTACAGTGTCTACTATAACAGCCAAAGCTAAATAGAAATATTTAAAACAAAATTAATATCGGAATAAAAAATAGCCTGGAGCTCACGACGGCTACGTAGCTTGCTATTAGTACTAGTTTAGTATAGTATTATATGATCTGTGTTACTAGTAGTAAAAGAATTTTGAGAACGGATATGTAATTACAAAGATTACCCACTACGTACACACTTAATCTCCTTATCATATTAGTGTGGATTTCGACTCTGATATTGAGAATAAAAGTGCTTGTAAAATAAAATTTAAAATAAATTGAGAGTAAAAGTGCTTGTGGTAGATTATAATAACATTAAAATCTGATAATATTTATATTTGATAGTCGAAGCAAGACTGGCTGACATCTGTATAAGGACTTAGAGAAGATGGTAGTCTACAAACGCTATCGCTAATAGAAAACTTAAAAAATATATGGAAACGACAAGCAATCTAATATATTTTTTAAGTTTTATTATAAAATTTCAAATCTTCTAAGAAACAAGTGTATTTTTGAACTGCAATAGAGAAGTAAGTACTCGTAGTCAGTCAATTCGTCTGTATTTTTGCCAATTGAATATTAATTTTGATCTTTTTTATTCACGAGTATGAGTACCTTAAGGTTGGTCTCATCTTATCTAAACATTAATAAAATTGTAACTAAGCCGAATCTGTACATTAAATATTTTTTGGAAAATCTTATTGAAATAGACAATATTATCGATACAGAGGCCTAATCTATAGTTTTTAGAATTTTTGTCTGTCTGTCTGTTACCGGAAAAACCAGTGGAGGGATTTTGACGAAATTTGGTATGATTGTAGCTGGTTATCCGGGTCAACATATAGGATAGTTTTTACCGCGGGAAAATGTATCATTTCTGAGAAAAAATACTAAAACTGCAATGAAACTGCTATGAATTTGGTTTTTGGTCATCTAAACGCGGGCGGAGCCGCGGGCAATGCTAGTTTAATACTAATATTATGACAAGGTAAACTTTGTAAGCTTGTGAGTTTTTTTGTACGAAGTGATCTCTGGAACTATTGAACTGATTTAGTTGAAATTTTGTAAGAAAATAGTTTGAGAGCCTGGGAAAGACATTGGATAATTTTTATCCCGGAAATCATGCCTTAAAGGGTGAAAATGGGGATGAAAGTTTTATGGGGAATCAACCTAGGTACAACGCGAGCGAAGCGAGGGTGAGTCGCTAGTATAGGATAAAAAACGTCGATCCCTAAGAATGCAAAAAATACTTTTAAGTTTTCATCTTCTCTTTATTTTTGATTTTAAAGTTTCCTTCATCTTATCTCTCACCTTTTGTATTAAAGTTATAAGATATTCAGGTGAACGTTTATGATTAATTTCGAAATTTTAAAAAATACTGAAGTGATATGATTTTGTTGGTTAAGCTTTAAATGATAAATAATATAAGCCCCAGTACTTCTATTTAAAAATTGAGTTCAAACCACGTCAAAAATTAAGTTAGTAAATGAACCCTTTATACGTCTGTATTTGATTTTTAGGGTATTGAGGGGATGCAATAAATAGGGAGTAACTACCCTCCGTACCTTGTAAAGAAAATCAATCATTATTAATGAAAAATGTTATAGTTAAATGACTTAGCTGCACAGTCACAGGCGTTTTGTAGGTGCATGCTTAAAATTCAAATTCATGCTTCATATGGAAAAACATATAACCATACTATAGGTACAAAAGATATGACAATAGTTTAATCTACATACATATATACATATGTAAATATCTCGTGTCACGATGTTTGTGGTCGCACTCCTCCAAAACGGCTCGACCAATTTTAATGATATTTTTGTATATTTGGTAGGTATGAGAATAAGTCGTAAAGTATTTTTCACCCTCCTATTCCCACCCCCCATTTTTTAATCGCGATTTTAGTATTTTTGTATGAACGATATCCAAATAATTTAATAGTACCTAAGCGACCGAGCTTCGCTCGGAGTTTTTGCTCAAAATACAATTTTATTTTTAATTTGGCTTAATTAAAAAAAAAAATTAGTAAAAACTTTGTATCCGATCGGGATTGGAACCCGGACACCTGTGATTGTCAATCTTACGTTTTGGCCGCTTGGCCACGATACTTTGGCCCGAGCGTGCGATATTAGCGACCATATTATGCGTGCGAAAGAAAACCGCATGAAAACTCGGAAACACGCGTTTTCCTAGACATAAGACTAATCTAGATCGATTTTTCGCCCGCGAAAACCCCCACATACCAAATTTCAGCTAAATCGTTAGAGCTGTTTCCGAGATCGCCGGTAGAAATACAAGAATTGCTCGTTTAAAGGTATTAGATAGATTATATAAATATTAAATACATAGGGACGACCCCGAGTGAAGCGAGGGTGAGTCGCTATATAACATAAAGGAAATTTTCTTTGTAGATTGAACGCGGGTTCTGATAAGGTAAATACTTTGATAAAATATTCTAATCTATATATATACTAGCGGCTCACCCTCGCTTCGCTCGGGTTCGCCTCTAGAAAAACACTAATAAAAATCTATTAGTTCCCACGGGAACCGTTCATTTTTCCCGGATGAAAAGTAACCGGTTGTTTGACCGGCAATATAAGGTATCAGAATGTTAAATTTTACTAAATTAGGTGCATAAGTTGTATAAGTTATAATAGTTTTTTAACTATCCCACGGGAACCATTATATTTTCCGGGATAAAAAATATCTAAGACGTTGTCCGGGGATATAAGGTACCACCATGCAAAATTTCATTTAAATCGGTCCAATAGATTCGGAGATTAGCCCGTACAAACAGACAAACAATATCACACGGGAACGCAGTCGAACGGGATAAAAAGTATCCTATGTCCGTCTCTGGGTTCTAAGCTACCTCCCCGCCAATTTTCAGCCAAATCGGTTCAACCGTTCTGGAGTTATAAATAGTGTAACTAACACGACTTTCTTTTATATAAAATTAAAGTGTCTGTTTGTAATGTTGAAATAACAGCTTTTTAATAAATGCATAATAATTTAAATTAAAATTATTATAAAAGTATATACTATCACAGATCATATAATACTATATAAGAAAAAAAACAATGTTCCGGCTAATCTCCGAAACGACCAGACCGATTTTGACGGGATTTTCACAGGTAGATAGCTGATGTTATAAGGAGTAACTTAGGCTACTTTTATTTTAGAAAAATAATCAGGGTTCCGGGCAAAAAATTAAGGCCTAAACTCGCGCCTCTGATATTCTCATCAATTTCCAACATGATTACCACTTGGCTTACGGTGAAGGATAACATCGTGAGGAAACCTGCTTGTCTGAAAGAACCTAGCAAGTTTTCGAAAGACAATGGCCTAAATCACCTAGCATTGAAGGGAAGCCCACTCCCAGCAGTGGGACGTTAAAAATTATTTATTGTTGACATATCATGTACTTATGTCAAGGATATAAATGAGAATGAGTGAATGAGAATGAAAAAAAGAATAAAGAGAAGGAGAAGGTCAATCAACGTTTTAAATAAGAGACAACTTAATCAAAATGTGTTTATTTATTACTTATAATTTTACATAAAAAATAAGTTTAACGTCACGTCGTATAATGGCTTCCAACTTCACACTTAAATGTCTCAGTACCTGTAAATGAAAAAACATCTTTAATATTATCTTGCATCGATATTTTTATCGATTGAACTTATTTATCTGGCTTTACGGAAATCATTTAAGAATTGTAATAATAAAAATAAAATGAAGAGCGGTTTATTGAGGAAGGATGGAGATCCTTTACACAGATAGTTGTTAGTATAACAGATACTATGGAGATAGTATCTGTGAAAACGTACTGAGAAACGAACCCGAGCAAAGCGAGGGCGAGTCGCTAGTTGTCTAATATTTCTTTTTAATCTACTGTTCATATATAGTACTAGCGACTCACCCTGGCTTCGCTCGGGTTCGTCCTTAGCTTGCTTCCCAATACTAACTTTCATCCCCATTGTCACCCCCTTAAGGGATGATTTTTGGGATAAAAAGTATCCTATGTTCTTCCCGGGGTCTAAAACTATTTTGTTACTAAATTTCATCTAAATCGGTTCAGTAGATCCAGAGATTACCCCCTACAACGTCATAAACTCACAAACTTCACCTCTTTATAATATTAGTATAGATAAGCTCTGGATTAAAGTTTTCTTTGTCCTATGTTCCTATAGGATATTTGATATACCCACAACTTTACTTTGAAAAATGTTTTCAATATTCGACAAGAAGTTTTACTAAAATAATGAATAATCAATAGCATGATACAAAAATAAGTTTATAATCGCAAAAAAATTCTTTGTGGTGTAACTATAAATTCGGATTATAATTTTTCCCTTTACTTGTGCTAAGAAGATGTTGCTTCTTACTAAATTTCATGATTCTAGGTCAATGGAATGTACCCTATAGGGTTTGATCTCCATGCGAGTGTCAAAATATACAATATAAACCGCCGTATCTTTTGATTGCGTTGACTTAGAAGTCTGAATTTTTCACAAATTCAAGGGATTGTAGACCTGAGTATTTGATATTAAATTAAACTTGATACCTCCACGCGTTCCTGAGAAAAATGGTCTCGACAGACAGGCAGATGGACAACAAAGTGATCCTATAAGGGTTCCGTTTTTGTTTCGAGGTACGGAACTCTAAAAACGTCTTACATAAAATATCAGCTATAAAATTTTGATAAAGACTCATCAAATTATGTCTAATACAATGTAAATAAACAAAAATCTACCTTTATGTGCATTAACATGTTGTCTCAACTCCTTTATACTTAGAAACTGTTCCTGACAAATTCTGCATTTGTAATGATATTCTACTGCCTGAAAAAAAATATATCTATGAAATACATATATACATATTCAAATAACATAATGCTATAGTATCACTATCTATACTAATATTATAAAGAGGCAGAGTTCGTTCGTTTCAAGGCGCTAATCTCAGAAACTACTAATCCGATTTGAAAAATACTTTTTGCATTAGATAGCCCGTTTATTGAGGAAGGCTATAGGATATATATGTATATATCCCGGAAAAACGTACGGTTCCCGTGGGATAGATTTGTTTTTGTCTTGGGAAGAACCCGAAGTAAAGCGAAGGTGAGTCGCTAGCATATTATAAAACGAAATCCCGTCGTCGCGTCTGTCTGTCTGAACTCGATACAGTCAAAAAAAATCACCAATAGATGAAGTAATTCATGAGAAGGTTTAGGGTGTAAGTATAATTATTTAACTAAATTGACTGAAATACGACGAGTACAATTAGTTTTTGGGATTGTTCTGTTAATCTGTTTGATTACTGTATATGATGGATGCTAATTAAATGTTTTCGTTTGTACTACAGAGATTACATTAAAAAGAATACCTTTAACCCAAAAAACAATTTAATGGTCATTTTAAGTGTAGGTAATTCTACCTACACTATACTATACTACACTATACTATACTATGGTAATTCGTAGCACAGATAACAAAAATAACAAAAAAAAAAATGTTCTTTTTACTTTTTACGAATTAGCATCGGGTCTTTTTACAATTAGAAATTAAAAAACTGCTAATAGACGGCATTATATATATATATATATATATATATATATATATATGTGTGTGTGTGTGTGTGTGTGAACAGACAAAATATTACAGTATTTTTTTATATACAAAATAAAATAAAATAAAAATAACACTGTCCAATTTCTTTGTATGTAAGGGATATCTGTACTATAATATTAATGTAATCTCAGTGCTTATTAGTCTAAACGACCAATTTTCCCCAAAGAGTTTTTAATATAGAATTATTGAATTTTAAACGTCACTCTATTGGTATTAAATACACATTTAACTTTAAAAAAGCCAAAAAGTTATATTTTATCTATGTATACACATAAATCTTCTAAATAAGGCTTTTTAAAAAGAAAAAAATCTCTACTGTAGAATAAAACAAATTTTGATAGTTTGAACAAATAAGCACTAAGGCAACATTATCTATAGTTCTTGATAAAAAGTTTTGAATTGAAACAAAATAGTATACATACCGAAGCTAAACTTCTGGAAATGGCTCGTTTACTTGATTTGATCTCATGCTCGGTGTGGCATTTGAGATGTGCCAACAAATTATACACACTGATGCAAGGACGCATGCATATCTGACAGCGAATACTTTCTGAAATTAAAAAGAAGCATTTTAAAATAAAAATATGTAAATGACAATAAAAAACATCATTTTCTACATCTTAAGGAATCTCACTTTTTTTTGGATAATGTATAATGAATTTCATTCTATTTACAATATCTATACATATAATAAAATTCTAACCAAGTTGAATCTGTATTTTAAATATTTTTTGGAAAATCTCATTGATATAGTCATTATTGATACAGAGGCCAAATCTATAGTTTTTAGAGTTCTTGTATATCTGTCTGTTTGTCTGGGAATCATCACGAGAAAGCCACTGGACTGATTTTGATAAAATTTGGTATGATGACAGCTGGTTACCCGGGACAACATATAGGATACTTTTTGCTGCAGGAAAATATCATCTCTGAGAAATCACTACTAAACGTTATAACATAAGTTTTTAATAAATATACTATGCCGTGGAGCATCATATAAATTCAAAAAAACATTTAAGTAGTTCTAAATTTGACTTTATCAGTGTAATGACCCCTACAGTCGTGTAAAAAAGACACCTGGACGACCTGGTCGGGAGTTCCATGCCTGCAGGCATGGAACTCCCGACTGTCATATTAACTGTTTTATGAGTTGGGAAACAACTTAGGGGTTCACGGGTATAACTATACCTTGCGACAGATGTCACTACAGTTTTAACTTCAAAACCAGTCACAATGAAAATTGGTATTTATTGACAACTTTGATATTTTTTGAAATTTAACGGCATTTAAAATAAATAGGTGATTGCCTTTAAAATTTTATTTTTATATTGTGGGTGTACCAAAATCTGTTTATGTATTATATTTCATGGGCCATCCCTACAACATGGCATATTATATATTTGCATAGTACTTACTTTTATTATTTTTTTTAAATCCTCTCCAAGATGTTTGATAGCAGGGAGCACAAGTTCTACAGCTTGCTATTTCTCTTAGATACTTTTTATCTTCATCATCTTTATCAATAACTTCATCACTGTAAATTAAAAAGTAAAATTTATATTTTTCTAGCCTTATAATTTACTTTCTTCCTGTATGTTATGGTAACTACTACTAACTTCATCATGTCTCTTTTTGGCTGTCGGTGTGCGCGCGCATCGTAAAAATTTTACTCTCATAATTTTTTCCAAATGTGCCAAAAGAAGAATAACTTCAAAAATCTTATGGTTAGGATTATGAATTACAGATGATTAATAAAATGCATGTCGAGTATAAAAATATTTCTAGTATAACCTTATAAAATATTGGGAATAAACTTTATTTAAAAACAAACTTTATAGCGACACACCCTCTTCGCTTCGTATCTCTAGGTATGTTTTGATGCTTAATATGGAATTGATAGACTATATGTATATACATAGGTATGATGAGTTCTATATCTCTTACTTGAGAAATGATTGAGTCCCCATACAAACTTCCAGCCGTTTTCACCCCTTTAGGGGTTGATTTCTGGGATAAATACTATCCATCATGGGTCTCAAACTATCTCCATACCAAATTTCATCTAAATCGGTTCAGCGGGTTAAGCATGAAAAACAGACAGACAGACATAGAGTTCCTTTTGTATTTATAATATTAGTATGGATCTGTTAAAAGCTACTGAAATAGTTACCCTTTCTTCTCAAACATTTTGTAGACTAAAGACAATTTCTCTTCTGGTTTATAAACAACAAGTGTTTCCACTTCTTTATTAACTTCCTTTGTTAGCAAAACCTCATCCTTATGATTAAATGACCTTCGTTTTTTGACTTCGAGTAAATTAAATGAGTTTAGGAGTTTTTTCTCCCTATATTTAGGAAGTACCGATTGAATAACTTCTGATCTTTTATCTTTATTTTTGTTTTCCACACATATTTTGCTGTACATTGTTGTTTCAAGTTTCCCTGAAATTAAAAATAAAATATATATTAATTTAATCTATGATTGTATATGTTATTTTTTTAAATCTAATTTCTCAAACTCAGAATAAGAGTAGTAGTTTTGTATTCCAAAACTTTATCTGTTGCAAGTGTTTGATGTATCAAAATGAAAAAAAGCTAAGAAGTAAAATAAATAAATATAAGTAAATTAAAAAAGTCTATTATATAAAAGCTAGTTACAATTAATCGGAACAAAATAGGTAAAGTTGCCAGATTGTAGCATTTAAGGTGCTCCTGAACAAAAAATTATGCACTCTTACAAAATCCCACAAAAATATAGCAAAATCACTACTGCCAAATATATAAATATCACAATATACCTGTCATTTTATTATGCATATTCCTCAATACAACAGTTCTTTTGGAAGAAGTAGTTAGTTCTTTCTCCGCTCTTAAAGGATTATCAAAATGTTTAAAGTGTTCTAAGCATAAGTTATTCCAGTTTCTCAATTTCCTGGCATCCCATTCATCTTTCTTTAACGCGCGGACAGGCAAACACAGGGGATCATCATAGTCTGGAATCCTTATGTCAAGCTTTTTACGGTCAATGAAATCGAGTTTCGGTACTAGTTTTTTTGGTTTTCGAACCTCTTTTATTTCGGTTCGTTGCAAATAAGAGGAATGTGACGGACGCCCTCGCGGTGCACCTTGTCGCGGAAAATTTTGCTGTCGCTTTTTCCTAGGTCGTTGAGTTATATCTTCTGTCGGATCATAATCTGAATCTTCCTCTTTCTTTCTTTTTCTCCTTGGTCTTTCATTTTTAACCCGTTCCACTAAAAGCGTTGTTTCCACTAAAGGCCCTTGAGGAACCAAGGGTTCTACTTCCACAGTTTGAACGCATTGTTGTACTATCTCCGCATCTTCATCTAAAAACTCTATCTCTCCATCGTCCGACATTATTTCACGAAGTATATCTTAAATCGTTGAACAACACCAAATATGTATTATGTGCCGATCATAGAATAACTTAATAGGTAAATAACCCTTTTTAATACCGATGCCGCTCTAATTTACAAATATGAAATAACCACAGTCCACAGGCACAAACTTTATGTTTTTTTTTTTTTTTTTTTTTTTTTTTTTTTTTTTTTTTTAATATGGCTTATAGTTGCGTTAACAGACGCAGTCCATTCTGCCAGTGTCACGTTTTGTGAAGAAGACACGAATGAGATTGAGCGGTAATTTTGAAATTTGGTAACTTTATTGTGGAATTAAAACTATAAATGAATGATCGGTCTACAAGATTAACCTATAACAATAGAAAAATAATTACGTAATACAAAAATGACACATTGATTGAGAATGAAAAAATATATACATAATGAGAACTATATTATAATTTAATTTTATTATCTACTATAAATTTAACTAGTTTTTTAATAAATGGGCTAAATACAAGGGCTAATAAACATTTGGTGTTAACTGGGCGGTGAATTTGAGGAGGGATTATATCATATAGAGAATATTTCAGTTTGGGACAATTAAAGAGAATATGATCAGTGGAACCCTCATCTAAGCCACATTCACAAATAGAGCTATTTCTAATTTTTAATTTTGCTAAATGAACCGGAGTACACGCATGGCCTAGACGAAGCCTACATATAATTGAGGTGGTTTTGCGGTCAGCACGGCGAAATCGAAAGAACCACGGGGAGACTGGAACCTCCGGTTGGATTGAAGCATAATACTTACCTTTAATTGTTTTAGAAGCGTTCCAAAATGTGTTCCAGGAAGTGTAAAGATTTTTTTTAGACAAAGAACGCAAGTCGTGGGAGTAATTATAATAATGATTTAAAATTCCGCTAACCGTTGCAGATTTGGCACAGCTATCAGCAATTTCATTGTCGATAATACCTGAATGACTAGGGATCCAAGCCAAGGTTATGAGGATTCCCTGTTCATGGCAACGAAAGAGAACTTCTCTAATTTTAAATATAATAACAAACCTTGATTTACTACGGAAAGGGTTTTGTAAAATACTCTGAAGGGAACTTAAAGAATCTGTGAAGATAATGACTTTTGACATTTTATGTGATTCTGCAAATAAAATGGCTTCAAGCAGAGCTGTACACTCTCCCGAAAAAGCAGAAGCTTCAGGAGGACACTTAAAATTTAGTATAATATTGAATCGAGGGATCCAGCAAGCAGCCCCAACACAAGACTCACAAGTAATTTTGGATGCATCAGTAAATATTTTAATATAATCAGACCAATCATTATCCAAAATACTCTTAAATTTAACATTGGCCCCAGGGTCACCTTTGCCAATTCCCAGATTCGTTATGATTGAAGGAACAAAGGTAAGCGAAGGAAAAGGTACTGAGTACAAGGGGTTAAGATTAAGCTTAAAAATAGGCGCAGGAAGCTCTAAAAATTTTTGGAAACTTTTAATAATACACGGAATTTGTTGATTAGGTTTAATATTTTGTAATAAATGATTGAGGGAACTTAATAACGGATGACATGAAGATTGTAAAACTTTCGAAATAAAGTGATCAGAAAGATATTGTCTGCGAAGATGAAGTGGAGGCTCTACACACTCAACCTGCATAGCATTTGTGGGCGATGATTTCATGGCACCTAATATTATTCTTAGTGCCTTGTATTGGATTTTGTTCAATTTTTCTAGTGCTGTTTTATTGCATGGATCTAATAGAAATACTCCATAATCAAAATGGCTACGAATAATAGCGTTATATAAAAATTTTTGGGAGTATTGATGGGAACCCCACCACACTCCTGATAATGCACGTAAAATTTGAATATTCTTTTCACATTTTTTGGAGATATAATCTATATGAGTGGTACCTGATAATTTAGAGTCTAGGAAAATACCTAAAAATTTTACAGAATTTAGAACAGGAATGGTCTGTTCCTTATATAAAATGTTAACTTCTGGAATATGTCTCTTCCTAGTAAAAACAACTACACTACTTTTCGGAACTGACAAAAGTAAACCATGTGACTGCAGCCATTCTCCCAGATAATACAAAGCAGAATTTAATCTAGATACAATTTCAGTCATATCCTTTGAACTATAAAATAAAACAATATCATCCGCATATTGCAAAATATTACAGAAACTATCTACAGATTTATCAAGATCATGAGTGTAAAAGCTATACAAAATGGGGCTAAGAACTGAACCTTGCGGGAGACCCTTCCAAATTGTTCTAGGGGGAAGAAGTTCACCCTGATATCTCACTCGAATCGATCTTCCAATAAAAAGATTGAAAATAAAATTAGTTAATTTTGGCGGTAAATTTAAGTAAAGCATTTTAGATTTCAGAAGCGGAAGAAGAACGCAATCATAAGCAGAGCTAATATCCAAGAAGACCCCCACGAGATATTCTCCTCTTAAAAAACTTAGACGTATTTCCGATATAAGAATACTGAGACTGTCAATTGTACCCATGCCCTTTCGAAAACCAAATTGTGACTTTGAGAGGATTTCTCTACTTTCCATTATCCAGTCCAGCCTATTCTTAATAAGATGCTCCATAACTTTGCCCAACGTTGATGATAAAGCTATAGGACGGTAAGACGAGGATTCTTTGGGATCTTTACCAGGTTTTAAAATTGGTATAATGACTTGGGATTTCCAAGATGTGGGGATATTTTTAGACTCTAAAATTGAATTTATAATGGAGAGGTAGATCTGTTTAGCTGAATCACTTAATTTTATTAAGAAGGAATATGGAATGCCATCTTCACCTGGAGAAGAATCAGATAGGCCATTTAAAGCACATTGTAATTCAGCAAAAGAGAAGGGAATGTCCATTTCATCATAATGAGATGGGATGTCAGAGGGGAAACAGTCTGAAAAAGGGACAAAAGGAGGAGCAAGTGTACTACAAAAATTTTGAAGCCAGGATGACTCATTAGAAGAGATGTTATACAACAAATCATTAAAGGAGGATCGGAATTTTTTAATGCATTGCCAAACAATTGTCGCTGGGGTGCCAGGATGTAAAGATTTACAAAATTGTATCCAGCTTGATTTCTTTTTTTGTTTTAAAAGCCGTTTTGTTTTGTGCCGCTATATTTTTATAATTTATGAAATTAGCGCGAGTCATGCAATGCTGATAGCTGCGTTCAGCAATTTTACGCTTTTTTATAGCTATCGTACATTCTTCGTCCCACCAAGGCGGAGACAAGAGTTTTTTATGACCTGAGCGTTTTAGCGGAATATGCGAAGAGGCTGCCAAAAGTAAAATTTTAACAAAAGCTTCGTAACAACACAAAGAATTTTGAGGATCTACAATTGGAAAATTAGTTAACTGAAAATCAAAAAATGACCGAAACCCAGACCAGTTGGCTCTATTGAGACAATATGGAAACAGCGGATTTAGCACTGGGAATGGGGATGATTTCATGTTTAATGACATAAGAATGGGAAAGTGGTCGCTGCCATAAGATGAAGCAAGGACCTTCCAGTTTAAACAAGATGCCAAACTGGGGGAGCAGAGGGATAAATCAACAGCACTCTTAGGATTTTGATTTGGATAAACTCGTCTAGTTGGAGATCCATCATTAATAAAGCAAAAGTTGACTTCATCAATTATGTCCAACAACAAGTGAGAGAATGTATCACAATAATGACAACCCCAAGCAGTGTGATGGGTGTTAAAGTCACCCATTACAATGATTGGTCGAGGTAGGGAAGAGAAAATGAGCTGGAGTTCTGAAGCAAGCGATGGGTGAGGATGAGGGATATAAATAGAAGCAAATGATATGTTAAGAAATTTGATAGCCACAACGTTAATTTCATGGCTGTGAGTGGGAATAGAAATTTGTGAAAACGAATATGAACGATTAACTAAGATAGCACTACCTGCATATCCATCATCCCTGTCATCTCTCAAACAGGAAAAACCCGGAATACGAAAACGGCTTCCAGGCTTTAACCAGGTTTCAGAAATGGCAAGGATAGCAGGTTCGAATTTATTAATAAGATGAATTATGTCTGATTTACGAGCTAGAAGGCTTTTGCAATTCCATTGCAGGATTTTTATTAGATCCATGATGAGCTGATGGAAGGGGTGAAGATGGATTCATTACAGTGATTTGAGCAGCGTTGTCCGGTAAAATATTTTTGGAATAAAAATGGTTGTTAATGGCAATTAATAAAGTGCGTAAAAGATGATCAATAGACGAAGGTTCAGATGCGACAGAATTAATGGCGCAACCATTACCAAGAGATGAAGAGCAAGGAGAAGTGATATTATAGTGAGTCTGTTTATCGTATCCCTTAGCTCTAGGAGAAGGGGAACGTGGAATCTTTACTATCGTCTTTTTATAGGAGCGAATACCAGTTGAAGGAGAGCTATAATTGACAGGGTTATCGGTGTTGCTAGTGGAAGGATTTGTTAGGGAAAACATTTCTTTTGCAACCTCAGCATAAGATCTTCTCACTGGAGGATAATGAGTGGCGGCTTCCGCAAAAGAAATATTTTCTTGCGACATGGCAGTTTTAATTAATCTTTGTCTTGTCAGTTCAGGGCAATTCTTGTCATCTGCAAAATGGTTACCATTGCAATGTATACAAAGAGCGGCTTCTTTGGTAACACAACACGATTCTCCTGAGTGGGATTGGGTACATTTCAAGCATCGTGGTTTTGAGCGGCATATATTTTTAGTATGGCCAAATCGACAACAGTTCAAACACATAATAGTAGGTAGGTTATAAGTTTCAACATTAAGAGAAGAATAAAACGCGTATACCTTATTAGGTAGCATCTGACCCCTAAACGTTAACACGACAGATTGAGTTGGAATCCAGTTAGGTGATCCATCTACAAATTGTTTGCGATTCAATCTTCGGGCTTTAAGAATTTCGCCACAACCACTAGGAAGCTCCAGGCTCCTAGATAGTTCATCCATAGACCAGTCTATTGGGATTCCTCGGACTAGGCCCATGCGAGAGATATTAAAAGTAGGTATAAAAGCTTTGTATTTATGTAACGAAAGTAACGGATTTTGAATAAATTTGTTAGCAGATGTGGCGGATGAGAATTCGACACTAATTTTATTACGGCCAATACTTTTGACTCCATCTTTGGCTATATCTTGAAATTTATTTTTAAAAAGAAATTCACCAAATTTGATTGCGCGAATAGTTAGTCCTGCAGATGGGTCTGGTTCTTCTCTTGCAACATGGATTATGAAAGGTCCGATGTCAGAGTCAGAATAAGAATTAATTAATTCGTTAAAAGCGGGGTTCAGATAAACTGTTTGAATAGATGGGTTAGCTGTCGAAGGATCAATTATCGTTTTTTTATTTAAGCCAATATTTTGTTGGACACCAGAGCGTTTTCTAGAAAAAGAACTGGATGGAAGTAGTTCTGTCTCCGGCATATAAAAAATTTCGCCTGGATCCGGAGGCTCCGATTGTGTTTTTTTTTCCATATTCGGCTTGTCACATATAGAAGGAAAATTTGAAAATAAAAATCTAAAACTAAAAACTTACCACAATATCTTCTATATATACACTTAAAATATTTAAATATTTAGATTAACTAATATATACAACTAATTATTTATAACTACTATTTCCACAATGATAAAATAATTCAAATCAGAGAGGCTCAAAATTGTGTGTTGATCACGTCAAACGCGATGACAGAATCCAAACTTTATGTTAGATAGTTGCCATGGATGACAAATAAAAATAGTTGCATAGAGTATATTGCTACATATTCAAGTGAGAGTGTCAAGCAGGGTTGGATCCAGAGCCTCAAAAAAATATTGTACATAGAGAATAAAATTATACTACTTGTCCAAAATTATACTACGTTTGACGTTTCATGTAGGCAATGTGTCAAGATTCTATGTCAAAATTATTTTAAATACAGACCAGGAACAATTTTCAAATTATAGCCACAGACTATGGAAAAATCACAGATAATTCAGGGAAAGAATGTGAAGTGTAGTTTGTGGTGAAGTGTTAACCACTACAACTTCGCGCTTTATGACATGCATCACCCGTTAAACACCGAGCCCGTGCGTCGTTTTTCCACCACTACATTAAAAAACACTCATCATTCAAATTATATAGCATCGATTTAAACTGTGTAAGCTGTTTTGGGTTTTTAAATAACATGAGCATTTATGACAATAAAGTAGTAGTAAGGATAAAAATGTGATTATTACGAATTTCCGTGATTTTTTTCAAATTTTTCTCTTAATAAGAACCTTCCTCGGATTTCAACGAATATTTGCAAAAAAAATATAGGCTATTTGCAAAATAAATTAGTCCAGCTGTTATCGAGTTTTGCGCTTAGCAAAATTTTGCCATTCATTTTTATTTATCTTCTTATATGTCTTTATTTATTTATTATTATTATGTCTTTGTATTCCTAATATAGTGTAGTATATTATGTTTGACATCGTATTTAGGCGCTTATATATACGTACCATATTTTATATAACATATGAATATTTAATTTTTCACTGTGTCTAACAAAAAGCAAAAAACAATCTTACTTTATCAACATATATTTATATCAAAATATCGATATTATCGATAACACATATCGACATGTGTCAATGTCTAACTGGTCTTTGATGAGTCATGAGTAGGCATGGAACATTTCACGAGTAGCAAGTGAAAAATCACATGAAATGCGTTATCATACGTCACCTGCTACTTAAATTCACAGTGACTGCTACAAATCACCATAAGCTTTATAGTCGATTTTTGCCTCTTCGGCTTGTGCAAATCAGCAGATTATTAAATTGGACACTATTCAGGATGTGACTAGCCTACCACACCTTAATCTGACGGTTTCAAGTATTTCTACCTTATCAAAACATTTTTTAAATATTTTAATCGGCTTCCCTAGACGCGCCCCTTTATATAGAAGACTTATATTATGGTGAAAGTACTCAATAGAGTGCAAGGTAACCTCTTTTATGTTAATCTGCCGCGCTCGAGTAACTACAGAAAATCCCCTCTTGGGCTCCCCTACTAATACTTCATTTTAATAGCAAATAATATAAAGTGTGACACCAGACCGTCGAAATAAAAAATCATTGCATGTGAAATCACGTGAAAAATATACGTAATTTTATCATATGATAATGATTTAAAAGTAGCAATCATTTCCATGCTTAGTCATGAGCAAAGAGTATAGTTATATGAGAGTGAACTCTCAATGTGTCAAATTTGACAGCTTATATGTATTAATCGTAAATAAATATTATATTTAATTAAATATTTTAAAACTATTGAAATATGCTACAAGCAACTGAAAATATGGAATTATAGTATTTTTCTTTTTTTTACGTTCATCAAGCACCAAATCAGAGAGCAATAGACAAAATTTATGTTATATAATCGCGACTTCTTTTACAAATTTTGTACATCAAAATTTTTTGGATTAAAAAACTAATTTTATAGCGTCATCGTACACTTATTAATATCTCAATAGTGGCAAAGAATATTAACAATGAATATTCATATGTTTACGGCACAAGTTTAAAGATTTTAAATTACGCAAAACCCATAGCGAACGGTGGGACGACTACTAGCCCAGTCGAATTAGCTCAAAAAAGAGGCCAACAAAGCAAAAATGTTTACTGGCAATTTTCCTTCAGAATTCTTTGGGAGGGAAATTTTGGAAAAAAAATCATTGTTCATAAACTATGAACAATCGCGTAACATACATGGGGGTGATTCGGGTACCCCAACCCCAAGGGGTGCTCTATCTCTGGACTTCCGCTTGACACTACTTTCTGGGACACCGTTTATATATAATTTATATATACCATATATTATAACATACCCGATTTTTTTTATATAATATATTTATCTATACTTATTATAAAAATAAGTCCCCCGGCCGCGTCTTTCTGTCCTCCTGTCTGTCCTCCTGTCTGTCTGAACGCGATAAACTCGAAAACTACTGAACGGATTTTTATACGGTTTTCAACAATAGAAAGAGTAATTCTTGAGGAAGGTTTAGGTATATAATTTATTATGCTTTTATGTAAATTAGCTGAAATACGGCGACAAATGTTGAAGAGGTCGCAAAAAATCTCGCCAAATGGGAACTTTCCACGCGAACGCCGCGTAAACTAGCAAAGATACAGTTAAGTAATGTACTAGAGAATTCAAAATCTATAAAAATGCTACAAAAAAGTCCGCGATAGCATATCTCTATCTCTTACGGTTGACTTACAATAACCACTTTTATGTTAACATTTTTAATTAAAAACATTACGTTATTTTCAAAGTTATTTTCTTTAGTTCGGTATTAATCCTTATCCAAATGAATATTTTAGTTAGCTTAGTCATTTAATGCAGATTAAAATTGCTCTTTACACTAAATCAATCAGATGAATAGTTTTTGAAATATCGTTGTTAGAAGTAATTAGTAGCGAAACATTTTTAATGCTTGGCGAGCATTGAGATGCCTACGGCGAGTCCATCCCCTCTGCCCCGCATCGCTCGACCGCCTGCTCAAGCTATATAAACCGGGCGATGTAGCGCGCGATCCTAGGATACTTTTTACCGCGGGAAAATATCTTATTTCTGAGGAAAAATACAAAAACTGCAATGTAAGAGTATACTAATATGTAACACCTAAGAATTTAGTTTTTGGTCATCTGAACGCGGGCGGAGCCGCGGGCAATGCTAGTATAATATAAAACAAAATCGGGTATGTTACAGTACTTATAACTACATATATACATAAATAAGTATAATTCATTTTCTTAACACCTCGAGGTAAATTTCTAAGAAATTAATTAAAGTTCTAAGAAATCTATTGTTAACTGACACGCCGGCGTGTTCGCTGTCGTGGAGGGATTAATCTTTGACATAAAATTGTTATGAGCTTTACATTATCCCGCTTAGAATCTTAAAGAAGTTAAATGTTTGAAATAGTTAACTAAATGAATCATATTTTATACAAAAATTAAAATATCAATAAATACATTATTAAAAGTAAGTAAGTACTTAATTGTGATCACAATTTGGAAGGCTCCTGATACACGCAACATTTATAACTACTGCTACAAGAAATTAACATACATAATAATATACACCCATATCTACATACTTAGATCAATTTTATCTCTTATCTGAAACGCACTGGGAGGCCCATCTCGGTGGGCAGTGTACCATGCGGGTTGCTCCTGGTACTTCTCTGATAGCAGAGTGGACCTTGGAAGCAACCTTATGGTTGTTGTGGTCTGCTTCGGCAGACCTGCCGTCGGAGCGTCGAGGTTAAGCGCGTAAGCGATCCTGCTACGCCCCATTAAGACGGAGAAGGTTCTATTGGGTTTTAGTGGGGAGTACTGGCTTTGCCGGTGAGTCCCACACCTCGTGCGTAAATGCATTTCCCAACGTTAAAAAAAAGGATGCAAGTACCAACTTACCTTGGATGCCTAGTTATTCTCTATATAACCATGAAAAACCGACAAACTTAATTTTAAAGGGTCTAGCCCTACTTCTATGGCGAAACTACCCCCGATAGGAACCTATATCGTATCCAATGTTATATTGTAGAGGACACTAACAGTAATTGATCCATTATATATTAGCTCTATATCTTAGTTAATTGAGGAGCTATTTGAAAAAAAGTGTCCGGCGGCGAGTTTTTTTCAAAGCGATATATCTTAGTTTATTTCAAAACTAGCAAAATAAAACTAAATGTAAGTGTTATAATATATAGTTTATTTTATAGCTGTTTCCTATGGGCCAAGCCTATTACTCTCTATTTTGACAAGGTGGTGCGTTGTGGCATTGTAAGTTGCACAATACCTTTGATCTTTTACATTTACACAATTTTGAAGAGCATTTTTAATAACTGTTGCATTTTATGAAACCTTGGCCCCAAAACTTAGAATCTTTTGCACTGATTTCCTTTAGAGACAGCTGAACGTCGAGCACATCTTCGAAATTAACAAATTTTTCCTTGCATTCTTTTATCTGGTTCCTAGCAAATAGTGTATTAGTGTTTATTATTCCGTGTTTTGTTCCTACTCTATATAAATTATAAACCATCAATCGTTTGTTTGTGTTTCTTCTATATACCCAAAATATTTCGAGCATCTCCTTTGACTCCATTAAAGCTGGTAATTGGTACGGCTACTGGTTTTCCAATCGCAATTGCTAGAAATTTTTGTTTAGATAATTGTTTCATAACTGTTGACAAGAAATTTTCTATCGTAGACCCTATTGCCTTTAGCATAAGGCGTTTTATTATGTTGTATTATATCGAGCCTTACACTCAACCAATCAAACTGCTAAAATACAACTTCGTCACTCACAACGTCAATCATACATAATCTAACACAATTCATTCTACTTCTTGCACACGACACATGCACAGGCCAAAAAAACATCTGTTAATACAGATAAATGTTTATTAATAGTACGAAAAAATGATTTATTGTTATTATTGTATTATTTTTATTATTATTTTTGTTTTTTTTTTAATTATTTCTACTATATTGTTCACACCCCTCCCCACTTACAGTTTGTCAATTCCTGGAAGAGATCGCTGTTTTAGCGATAAGACCGCCTCTTGTACATAGCTCTTTTTATATTTTTCTTGTACATTTTTCTTTTTTTCTCTTGTGGATGTACAATAAAGAGTATTTATTTATTATAAATATAAATGTTTGAGAAGATATCAAATTCTTTCTTTTGTTGATCAGGAACAATACGATTAGTCTGAGCTTGAAGACCTTCAACAGCCTTCAGTCACAACACAGTTTGGTTCAGTCATCTTCCTTATCCCATTTATCCTTCCCAAACTAAAACACCTGCACGTTCAATGTGCAAAATTGGAACACACAAATGAATTTATTAGACGGAAGCGAAGAGTTGAGCTAACATGTAGGATAAACCTGTTTAAGAATGCAACAAGTGCAGTACAAATCGACGTTTGATGAATTTGTCAAGTCCGAAACAGATTATTTTGATTTTGACTAAAAAGTTAGCTTCTTCTAAGTTTGCCTAAAAATACATCAGTCAAGGGCAGAAATCGGAGTTTATTTTGTGAAAGGCGTTCGTCACCGAAAACGAAACCACTGGTGGTTGGGTGACGTCATGCGTTGGCGTCTTTATACATATAATAAAATTCTGAGTTGAATCTGTACATAAAATATTTTTTGGAAAATATTATTGAAATAGTCATTATTATCGATACATGGGCCGAATCTAATGTTTTTAGAATTTTTGTCTGTCTGTCGAAAAGACGAGAAAACCACTGAACAGATTTTGATGAAATTTGGTATGATGATAGCTGGTATATATACATATAGGGTACTTTTTACTGCGGGAAAATGTCTCATTTCTGAGAAAAAATACAAAATCTGAAATGTAAGAGTGTACTAAAATGTAAAACCTAAGAATTTGGTTTTTGGTCTTCTAAACGCGAGCGGAGTTGCGGGCAATGCTAGTATTAAATATATTTTACATAGGACTATGAGTTAACCTGTTAAACATGCTAGTGTATGGCAAGTTAGGCAGGTTGCAATAACTGTCTATTTTTATAACTAGAACAAATTAATGAAAGGTTGATTTGTTACAAACCAGTAATCGAATCCACGACTTCTGACGCGATAGGTAGTGCCGAACGGACAGACTTGTCTCTTTGCGCTAAAATTGATGATGTTTTGGTATAATAAAAATTGATAATATTTTGATGTTATAATTTTCATTTAACAGATCTTTGAACATGGCCGTTCTTTTTTAAAGACTTCAAAAAAAAGGGGGAAATTTATGATTTTTCTTATATATTTCTATGTCTATATGTACCAATATAATATTTTAACTTCATTTTAATTTTGTTTTAAAAAGTTTAAATAAAAAAAGGCATGCGTACGAGGTCACAGGTATCCGAATAAAATAACATTTGAACTTATATAGGCAAATGGGTACTTGAATTACATAGAAAAATACGTGCAAGCCATTCATATTGTTCGTAAGCCATTAATTTATAGTTCTTTCGTAATATTATCAAATGATTCAAGTCTGACTGACTCGTTTAGCAACAGGTTAGTACTGAGTTGCAATAATCTAAACTACTTCACACAGATCGGTCGTGTAGTTAAAAATGAAACATTTAACTGTAAGTCCTTTATCAAAATATTTTCTAACGTTGTGAAATTTTTGTGTTTTTTAATTAATTAAATTAAAAGTGAATAAATATTGTGTTAAATTCTATATATAAATAATTAAGGGTGGCTTTGTTAGCAGTAAATATTATTATATTACTATTTATAATATAGTAGTATACAAAATAGTGCATCTAATCGTGCCAGGTAGAATAAAATATAATTTTATTGATATTTTAATCTCACAGGGATGTTCAAACTTCAAACGTTAATTTAACTCAGATACAAGTGATATCGGAATTTGACGTTTTAACGACTTCCGGCACACTTTCCGACAACGGTGCCCGGTTTTAAATTGACTTTGTTTTTTTTTGTACATTATGATTTTCAATCTGTAAGAGGTCATTTTAAGGAGTACTAACGCCTCCTAATATATATACAGATAAATAAAATTGAAGTGTTTGTTTGTAATGTCATAATAACAACTTTTTACTAAATGCTAAAATATGAAATTATATACGGTACTTATAAGGAAAATACAATTAATAAAAAAATTGTCTATGTATCTATCTATTTGTTCCGGATAATCTCCGAAACGGCTGAATTGATTTTAACGGGACTTTCACTGGTAGGTAGCTGGTGTTATAACACCAAATAAAAATATAAAAGTTCTAGTAAGAAGTAACTTAGGCTACTTTTATTTTAGAAAAAATAAATAGAGTTCCGCTCAAAAAAATTACAACGTGAGTAGGGACGCACCCGTGTGAAGCGAGGGTAAGTCGCTAGTAAAATAATAACTTTTATGTTTCTTATGGCATCGGATTAATTTTAGTGTAGAAACATCATTATTTGAAATTATTTTTAGATATTCTTTACGACATTGAGAGATTTCCTGAAGTTTCACTTATATAATATTATGTTGTACAATATGTAAAAATCTGAGAACACCTAAATAAGGATGTTTCTCGTTCATTTTTAATCTACACCTACATAAAAAAAAAAAAATTTGTAGACTTTGTTGTACTATTATCTATACTTATAATAAAACAGTAACTTAGGGAAATCGATGTTTGGGTCAACATTTAGGATACCTTTTACTACAGTAAAATCTTTCGTTCCCACGGGAAAACAATAACTGGTTTTATCGAGTCGTACTTAGAAAACAATGTACTAGAAAATTGTAGGTCTTATCTAGTATAAGGTCTACAAAAAATCCGTAATAGCATAAGTCTTTCTCCTAAGATACACTCGCAATAACTGCAATTCATATTTAAAAGGTACCTAAGGACTCACCCGAGTGAAGCGAGGGTAAGTCACCAGGCCATAATATATTTTATTGTATGTTGTGCGAAATTATCATACTTAATTTTCTAAATGTCGTAGATCAGGGGGGAACAGTTAGATATAAGACCGTACAATTGGTACCGATAATGGAAAACTAAAAAAAATATGGTAAGCAAATTATGTCACGTGGTCAGAAAATCTCATGTCTCTAATAAACTATCAACATATCTAAGATCTGCATAAAGAGACAAATATTCATTTATAATTTAAATATTACAACTAACAATTGTATTCTACTTATAATACAACACAGTTTGCCAGTCATGCTACATTATTATTTTATAAAGTTACCTAATTGCAGTTCGTGATGGACCTGATATCTTCTCACTTTGTATTCAGCTATCGTTTGAAACTCAAGGTCCTTATTTCGACCGTAACCGACTTTGAGTCGCCATCAATTGCGAATAGATTAACTTGTCTTGTCATGTCTTTAAAAAATATATTGATTTTAAAACATCTCCTCAAAAAATAAAAACTTTTTAACAAAAAAATAAAAACCGACTTCAAACAAAAGCACTAAAAAGTGAAAAATAACTGATTGGTAGTTTTCATTTACTATACATACCAAATCAAATATTTTCGAAGTCGGTGTGCTTTGCTTTATATCGGCTGGCACCGATTTCGAAAATATTTGATTAGGTATGTATTTAATAGGTAGGCTTTAATTACTCAGCCAAAGCACACCGACTTCGAAAATATTTGATTTGGTATGTATAGTAAATGAAAACTACCAATCAGTTATTTTTCACTTTTTAGTGCTTTTGTTTGAAGTCGGTTTTTATTTTTTTGTTAAAAAGTTTTTATTTTTCCCTTTTTAGTGTAGACAGTAGTAGCAAAGTAAGGATTGTAACGTGTTAGGCTTGTCAAATCAAACAAAATAAGCCCAAACTCAAAGTATCTACTATTAGCCGTTGAAGAGTTCCACCTATCCACCTTCTGGCCTTGCCATCAGCTCAGGTCAACAACACCGAACCACTGTACTATCAACGAAAATAGAAATACTTGCAAAGTTTCAAGTCAATATGACAATTAGAAGTAGGTTAAATTCATTATTAGTTGTTTTTCCACCCTTAGGGGTGGTATTTTTTTTTGAAATTTAAATGGGACCAATCTGGAAGTATACCCTTTCAAACAAAACAAAAATTGTCCAAATCGGTTAATAAATGACGGAGTTCTGAGGTAACAAACATAAAAAAAAAAAAAAAAAAAAACATACAGTCGAATTGAGAACCTCCTCCTTTTTGAAGTCGGTTGAAAATAATATTTCCGTTAGCTTTAGGAGTGGGTGCTAGTTGGCTTTTAAAATTTTGTTTGGGCTAAACCTCTGAAGTAATCAGCGCGATTGATCGACCGATCGATCGATTGATTGATTGTTTGAACGCGCTAATGTCAGGAACTACTAATCAGATTTGAAAAACTATTTTTGCATTAAATATTTGTAGATAGATGCCCGTTTATTTAGGAAGGGTCATAAATCATATAATATATAGACTGTGTGTTTCATACTAATCGTTAAAACGTGCGTAGGGACGAACTCGAACGAAGCGAGTGTGAGCCGCTAGTAATATATAGTACCTAGAATTATGAACTGATAGGGTAGCTCTTTACTAACGTACTTCTAATGCAAGAGGAGCTGTGAATAAAACTAAGCGTCTATTTATTATAAATATAAGCATAGGTATATTTCTCACACTGATGAAAAACGTAAAGCAATGATGTCTTGATACGATTAAATTTTTAATTTAGAATTGTATGCAATGATCCGAACTTGAACTTTCATTCCATTGATAGAGTTATAAATAGTAATAAGTGCAAAATATTTAAATATTTCTGCACTACTTGTCAGTTGTATTAAACAGAGCGTAAAATTGTTACGTGATACGTACATATGTATTTCGGCTGTTACAGTTGTAACTTGCAGTCCAGTACAAAACGTAACGCAATTGAAGGAAGCAATTTTTTAATGCTTGGAAATGCATTTACCCATACCATTTTTTTATTGAGACATTAATATACAGAACCATCTTGTTCATACACTACACATACCTATATAACTTTAAATACACACATATTATAAATATAAACATCCATGATTGGAAATACAAACATGCTCATCACACAAATGAATGCCCCCAGCGGGACTCGAACCCGCGACCGCTGGCTCAATAAGTAGAGTCACTACAAACTGAGCCAAACGTGTCGTCATTTTACCGGTTATGTGGGACTCACCGACGAGAAAAGTTAGGACTATTCAATAAAATCCACCGAACCTCTCCCGTCCATGAACTTAACTATAACGGCTCGACAGCTGCCTGCCGAGGCAGACCACAACCACCAAGGGATTGCTTGAAGCTTCTACGGTCCTTTCTGCTACTCGACCGAAGCTGAGTGAATCTGCTTCTTTGTCAGATTGTAAAATTATACGAGATGGAATCTAGAGCCAATGCATTTTCCGTCATAAAAAAAAATCTGAAGCAAATTAAAATTCTAAAGAAAAATGTCTGGTGGGAATTTTCGTTAGATCATTGATTATGTAAAACGAAAGATTTGCACCTTATAAAAAATGGCTTAGGGATGTCTAAAATCTATACAGATAAATAAAATTGAAGTGCCTTATTGTAATGTCTAAATAACAACATTTTACTAAATGTATATGACAGTATATACGGTACATATTAAAAAACGTATTTTTTTTAATTTTTATTACTCTGTCTGTCTGTCTGTCTGTTTTTTTCGGCTAATCTTCGGAACGGATGGACTGATTTTACAGTATTTTCACTGGCAGGTAGCTGATTAAATAGGGAGTAACTTAGGCTACTTTTATTTTAGAAAAAGAGTTAGAGTTCCACTCAAAAAAAATATATACCTAGGGACACAAGTCGCTAAGTCGGTTTAAGTCGCTAGTCTTAATATAAATTTTACTTCCGACAAATATTTGTACACTCAGTATAAATATTTCCTTCTAACTAGAGTCGAACTCATGACTGTTTTATGTATTCTGATTTTTCTATTACAGAGTCACTAGTTTAGAAAATTACGACCAGGTACTAGTTATTCCATATATAGAAAGTAGAACATAAAACATGGTACACGACTTGACCTTATCAACCCTTTTTTTTTTTTTTTTTTTTTTTTTTTTGTCGGGAAATGCATTTACGCATGCCACCTGATAAACCCCCCCTCCCCCCCCAGGTGGTTATGTGGGGCTCACCGGCTAGAAGAGCCGGTACTACCCACTAAAACCCGACATTCCCCTCCCCTCCGCCTTAATGGGACGCCGCAGGATCGCTCGCGCATAACTACTACGGCGCCCCGGCGGCAGGTCTGCCAATGGCTGACCACCATACCGATGAGGCTGCTCCACAGTCAACTCTGCTACACCAGAGAGGTACCCGGAGCAGCCCCATCAAATCCAACCTCCGCCCACCGAAGTAGGCCACCTCCAATCGGCTGCAGAGGACAGGGAGAGCGGCAACGACACACCGACACTCCTCTTCCTCTGCAGCCCCACCGCGTCCACCATCTAACGGTGGTGGCCCCGCTAGGCCGCGGGAGACAGGGACGAGCGGCGCATCGCCATACCGACACTCCTCTTCCCCCGCGGCCCCCCTACCGTCGGCCCACCTCCGGACCAAGATGGCTGCCGACAACCACGCCAGAAACCTTATCAACCCTAACTTTAAATAAAGCTTTAAATAAACTGCAACAACTGATGTAACTAACCTTTGACAAGTGAGACGTCTAAAACCTCAGTCTAGTAAATGTAAAGCATTCGAAACGTCGAGAACCAAAAAAAAAAAAAATTATTTAAAATTGGCGATTCACCCTCGCTTCGCTCTGGTCCATCCCTGGGTACGTTTTAATGATTAGTATGGAATAGATAGACCATATTTTATATGTACATAGGTACAAAATAAACAGTTCTGAACTTTACGATTTACCAGCTAGCATAAGCAGTTTTTTTGGGTTTTCCCAATTTCTTTTATATTTAAACCACCCCCGACACACCCCCGACAAAACAAAAAAATAATTATTCAAATCGGTTTTTGAGTTTTGGTGACACTAACGGATGGCAATTGATGAATTAAATATATATATGTATATGTCAAATATTCGCGTAAATCTGAGAAAATAATATTTAATGAACGTTTCATTTAAATATAGGCGGCGCTTAGATGCCCTTAGTGACAGGTCTGTGGCTTAAAGACCGTCAACTTGTTTCCATCTTTTTAACTCGTTTTTTTACGCAGTCAGGTTATTTATAATTATAAAAATATGTATGTCCAAATCTACTGAACTAATCACCTTAATTTGGCACTTCATAATCTATTCAAATAGACTATTATAATTTTATCTTATTACTTGGTCAATGGTCATATTTATAAATACTTTAGGCCTATTCGCTATCGTCGATGTACCAAGACACCATTAAATCTATACTAATATTATAAAGAGGTAAAGTTTGTGAGTTTGTGACGTTGTACGGGATAATCTCTGGATCTACCGAACCAATTTAGATGAAATTTGGTAAGAAGATAGTTTGAGACAGGATAAGAACATAGGATACTTTTTATCTCGGAAATAACCCATTGAGGGGGTGAAAATGAGGATGAAAGTTTGTACAGGGAAGCAAGGTAGGGACGAACCCGAGCGAAGCTAGGGTGGTCGCTAGTTAAGAAATAAAAGTCATGTAAGGAACTCGTCAACACAAGTGAGCTCAATTTCGCAAATCGTATTTGTACCTATAGAAAAGTTCCACTATCCACTTTCTAATTCTATCATCAGGTCAGCTCGATAATCTCAAATTGTAAATAAATATGTATTGGTAACGCGCTCATGTGAAAACTTAGCAAGGCGGATTCAAACTTAGATCTCACATCTCACTCGTCACATTTTCATGTGGGAATTTTAATTTTAACGTAATTCGTATGCTTATTGTTAAGCTTAATAAGAAAAATCATGAAACCCTTTCTCGCTTCACTCAGGTATGTCTTTAGGTGTCGTAGTATCGTACTTAGGTTACTTCAAGTACTCCATAGTCTTTTTTAATACTAAACATCCAAGTTTGTCAAGCCGTTTTAATTGTGTAGGAATAACACGCACAAAATTTCAGATTTATAATAATTATTATTGGTCTGATACGTTTTAACGCATTATTCATTACTTTCAGATTTTAATATTATGCCTGTGCGTCTTCTATCAACAAATAGCGTCAGAATCGGTGGGACCAATAGCGTCGTTCATACAAACAAATTTAGTAGGATTTCCTGTCATCCACGAAACTCGTCCTTGGATTTTCGACCCTGATATATCTTTAAGGAGAAGAAAACAGTTTATCGAATTACATGGCGATAAAGGAGAAAAGTTGATAGAGAGACTCGGTCTTGGAATAGACGGTTATGCAGATGAAAGGTTGAAACTTCAAAGACAAAGGGATGAAGGTCACCTTGGAGGGTTGAATTCATTAAGGCCTTAGACCGTAGACGCTAGTTGTGAAATGTGATAAAAAAATTTGAAGTTATAATAAAATATGTTATTTTATTCATGTTTTTTTTTAAATAAATGTTCAATGAGGCAAATCTAGCAGTATAGAGCACATTGCCAACTTATTAAACTAAGTTGTGTGAATAAGCTCAAGGTTCAGTCTATAGAACTTTCAATTCAATCTTTTGTTATGACACCCAACCAAAAAGGAAAACATGTTATTCTACAAATGTAAACGTGTACAAAATTTCGTATCTGAGGTGTTGTCCGCTGAGAAGATGTCTTAGAGCCAATCCTGGACGCAGCAGCGAAGTCCTATAAGTATCCTGTTGCCTAAATGCCATAAAGGAGTTGCTTTGTCTGAAGAATCCTAGATGAAGAATCAGGTCAAAATTATCAAAAAAAAAAAACCATAGTCATCCAATCTGAACTAACAAGTAAAATATTAATTCTGAAGGATAAGAGTAAGTGGTTCTAATTCAGCTTGCAAGATTTGACCCATACAAACATACCAACTAACAAACATTGCAATTTAAATAAAAGCTTATAAATATTGTATTAAAAGGACAAATGCAACCACTATGTTATAATCATAAAACATCAATCTATACATATAATAAAATTGTAACTAAGTCGAATCTGAACATTAAATATTTTTTGGAAAATCTAATTGAAATAGACATTATTATCGATACAGAGTCGGAATCTATAGTTTTTAGAATTTTTGTCTGTCTTTCTGTCTGTCTGTTACCGCATCACGAGAAAACCACTGGACAGATTTTGATGAAATTTGGTATGATGAATATATAAAATACTTTTTACCACGAGAAAATAAGTCATTTCTGAGAAAAAATACAAAAACTGTATTGTAAGACTATACTAATATGTAAAACCTAAGAATTTGGTTTTGGTCATATGAACGCGGGCGGAGCCGCGAGCAATGCTAGTTTCATACATATTTTTTAGATTTCAATTTTTTTACGATTTTCTAACTTTAAGTGCCTTGGATATTGTTTCTGATATAGATTAAAGAATTTATGTATATACATATAATAGGCCAATAAATAATTTTAGTACCTTAAATAGTCACTTGGGAAATGTAATAATCAACAATAGATATACATACGTATAATGTTCCATCTCCTGACAGTTTCATTTATGCCCATACCTCAGAATCTGACGGTGGTATAAGACTGGCAGTCGTGGAAATCTTTGGGGGATGCTTATGTCCAGCAGTGGACGTCCTTCGGCTGGTATGATGACGGAGAATGATTCCATACTAAATATATATATAATGAGTTATTAAAATAAATAAATAACGCTACACACTCATTAACTCCTATTGCATATGAGACATAATATACAAAACAATTAGATAACTAAAAACGAAATATTAGAAACTAGCGACTTTTCCTCTCTTCGCTTGGATGCGCCCGAAGAAACGTTTAAATTTTATTGAGCGGAACCCTAAACCTTTTTCTAAAAAAATAGCCTATGTTATTCCTTATAACATCAGCTATCTGCCAGTGAAAATCCCGTCAAAATCAGGCCAGCCGGTTTGGAGATTAGCCGGAACAAACAGACAGACAAGGACTTTAAATACTCTGTTTTTCTTATAAGTACCGTATATAATTTCATAAATAGTACAAAGCTTTTATTTGGACATTACTAACAGACACTTCAGTTTTATTTATCTGTACAAATAAGCCAGTAATAATAAAATATTTATTTCATACGCCATTTTTTATGGCCAGAGAATACTTTTTTGTTCCAATAGATAAATCTTTCCATAGTATATAAGTTGTAATAAAAATATATTGGTTATTCGAATAAAATGAAATAAATACGTAAATTCAACATACAACTTTGAATTTTTTACACAACCTCCCATCGCCTTTGGTATACCTACAATTTGCTTAAAGTAAACCTTATCCAAAGCTTTGTTTAAATGAGTTTCTCTTTATTTATTTATTCTTAGAAAAATACGATACGAGTACAAATATTCGAAGGAGTGGTTATTTGCAATACGTTCAAGGAAACCTACATACTATGATTATATAATGTAGTTAGTTTAGTTTAATTATCTTAAATAACATATAATATAAATATATATATATATATATATATATATATATATATATATATATATATATATATATATCGCCGAACGACCCAAGGTGCCAATTCCCCAGTCCCACGGTTGTGTTAGACTATAAATTCTTATAGAATAGATGTTGACACATATTTGCTGATTCCTTAGCCAATTTCCGCAAAACCATTTGCACCAAATTGCTAAAAAATTCATTGATAGTCTTAAATAATGCTATAATTGCTAAATTAATGTAACAGTGTACCTGCTCATTGGTTAATTAAAAAAAATTATTTATTTCTAAAATATATCTATTTTGTATAATATTTTAAGAAATTTTATTTCTGTGCATGTTGTGTTTATTTGTAAGTAATCACTACATTTACTTCTAGTTTTTTATATTGTGTGTATTATTGTAAGTGATTGTAAATAAACCTAATAAATAATTTAAATATATATATATATATATATATATATATATATATATATATATATATATATATATATATATATAATAGCTTTATTTCTTTCTGCATTAATACGTATATAAAAATTATATATTTTTGGAACGGCTTACCTCTGCTAAAATTTCACCCTTCGCCACTGCTGTCTATGTACTGTAGTAAAAGTTTAGAATAAAAAAAGTCATAATGAATAAATAAACTAGATATAATATATTAATTTTCCGTTACCCTGAGTAGTAGCTTGATATTATACAGCCTATAGATCAGCGCATTCAAACAAAGAAACTCTGCCTCTTTATAATATTAGTATAGATGTATAGGTCGAAAATACAACTATTATGCGACATATCTTTCGATAAGAACAGTAATGTGCTCTTTGATTTGACCTTTACATATTATTTACCTTATTTACAAGTTAAAGTAATTGATCGATTTATATATAGTATAATGTACTCAAATTCACACTTAATCCAAAATTATTTTGAATATTTTGTCTTTATGGATGATTTTTTTACTCATTAAAGGAGCAGGATACGTATAAACAAAATACAAAAAGTGAATTTAGTTACAATGTTTTCTAGTCTAGAAATAGAAATGATAAGAAAAAATAAATGTTACTTACAATGTAAACTGTAGTTTGTAAGTCAAATTTCTGAAAAGTTAAAGCTAGGTTTTCATTGTCTTTACAAAAATAATCACTAACCAAGGTCTCGATTGACTAGATCTAGATACAGCTATCCACGGAGGATAATAATAAATTTTAAGCTTTGTTATTACAAGTAGGCATACACTTAGGTATTATTTGTAACAGATAGTGCTCTCCTGACCTGTTATGGTCACAGACAATCTGACAGAGATTAGCTATCAACGCAAAAGATATTATAGTGCACAAGTGTATGCAAATAGCACACCGTTTCTAACACTCTCAAAAAATAATAATTGACATGACTGAGGAGTGCACAGGTGCAGGACTGACTGCTTTACGGGCTCCGATGTACAAGGGTACATCACTGCCACCTTCTCTGGGCTATTAGTTAGAGAAAATCAAACTACACTTAACCCAGCTTGACACTTGAACCCAAGACCTCCTTGGAGGAATATGAAGGCGGATATACTAATCACTAGACCAACGAAGTACTTTTAACAGATCACTTTCATCATTTTTTATTCTATTTAAAATCTCTTTGAAATGACAAAATAAAAATAAATTGAAAATCTTTTGATTTAAGTAAGATAGTAATTATATAGACAATATTAGCTATCTGCACCAGCTTAATTCGGGAATTTTTATTTTAAGCATTTTTCCTTTACTTTTTTGTCTGAACCTAATGTTATGCTTTTTTTTTGTGTCGAGCGTCGATGGGCAGGAAGACTGTGAGACTTTTACTCACTAGAATCCCTAGATACAAAACCTTATCGCAGTAGTGTCTTAATCGCTTACGCACTCAACCACGACGACCAGTCTGTCAAAGCAGGCCACACAACCAAGGGGTTGCTCCCTTGGTCTACTCTGCTATGAGAGAAGTACCTGAAGCAACCCTCATGGCTCACCGCCAATTTCAGAGTGAAAGGAATAGAGAGTGCACTTGTGCACTACAATATCTCCTGTGCAGAGTCTCAGTGAGATTGGCCACCGTGATTCAATTCGGTCAGGACGATACTATTATTTATTATTATAATATTAGTAAAAAATAGTCAACGTACATCTTAGAACAAAAAACAGGTATTCAATGAACAATTCTGAACGTTATAATTTTATATACATATTTTATATACGTAGCTGATGATATCACTTGTCATTAGAGCTCGTAAAGTTCTGACGTTTATACAAATTATGATTAAATAATCTTAACAACATTGCAATGGATTTACTTCCATTTTTTAAAACTATGGTTATTTCAATTCTTATAAGTGAAGTTCAAAATCTACCACCGTGGTTTAATGCTTATTATTCTAACCATGGAGTACCACAGTATAGCAATTATTTTTGTAAGGATAGTCACGATTTGGCGGTGACTTTCAGTCCTGATGGCCACATACGATATGGTGTGTGGGTAAAAGATGTATTGGAAGATGGAACAGTAATAACTGTTAAATTTAATTCAGTGGCCACCGTTTTTCTGGTAAGTAGAAATTAATTTAACAATGTGTTCATTTAATATGCGTGGAAATCCCAACCGTTCGGTTAGTGTCAGGGCTGAGATAACTTGTTTCATTCGTATATTTTTTATTTTAAACTAGCAGTACCCGCGACTTCGCCCGCGTTCAAACTACTAAAAACAAACTCTTTGGCTTTATGTTATAACTAATAATAATTTGATGGCTGTAATGATTTTCAAATATGTAAGTATGATTTTGACTCGTGCAACAGGGTTCCGTACCGCCAAATATTGTATTGTTTTTACTAATATCTTCATTATTTACGCACTAAAATATTTATATAAATATTACGTTTTCACAATACAAACATATGTACTTCATTTACTTGTACAAATAAGCTCGTGTTTCTTAAATATATTATGGCAAACAAATTTAATTTTAGTTTTAATTTAAATTACGTAAATTCTTTACATTAATTTTCGTATTAAATAGTTAGCAAACTCCACTATCTCTATTTCTGGCACATTTTTCTTCTCCATTTTTCACAGATAGAGAAAGAGATTACTATGATATAACTCGCATACAATGTTTACGACTTTAAGATCATGTAACTCGGCTAATATAGCCTTTTAAACTAACTATGTAAACCTAAAACTTACAGGCTCCCTCCTTTTTTAAGTTAAATTCATCCGTTACATAAAATATAAAGTGCCATTCTTTTTATTTGATAGTTTTCTGACCGCGGCTTCACTCGTATAGAGTAAAAAAAAATTCAGTATACTATATCGAATATGTAATATTATGAGTACATTTATGTAATCACTTATGTAATCACACAGGTTAGTATTTATTTAAGAACTTCTTCCTATACTACTTTGGCGGCCATTCTGCCTAGTTCTGCGTTCTGCAAAAATACCATAGGAGAAGCAATCCTATCTTAAATCTATGCCTGTAAGGAGTAACGACGAACGTTATTGCAATGCAAACTTTAAGGAGCAATTACAATATGTACATTAAATTCAAAGGCAGAGTCAGAAGCTATCAACGCTATTCGAGGTATGAATATTAGTTCCCCCGACTCCGAGACGTCCAGCAAACATAGTGACCACTATAATGTTTTATAGCAGTCTAGTCCCGTTGCATAGCTTAGGTGGTTTATTCATTACAGGTGTGCCAACCTACAGAAGGAGTTTATGCTAAAAGAGAAAAGGAGGCCTGGCGGGTTCACACTGTTAGGGAACTTCACATGATAGTGTAGACTCATGACGTTCAGTAAAAAATAAAAATAATTTAATGCTGAATAAAATATTTTGAATTTGATAGTAAACTGTTTTATCCATTTACATCACTGAATCGACAGACCTATATTCTATTTTGGTCCCTTCAAAGGAGTTAAGAATTTTATTAAAAGCAGTAACATTGTTTGTTTTGGGGCTCAGTGTATCACGTTCACAAAACCAAGCCAAGATTTCTTTTGTCTTTATATATTAGAAACATTAGAATATACTCTAGCTAGGTTTTATCTCACGCGCGCTCTAGGTATGTTTGCTTTGTATGGGCTGGCACCGATTTTGAAAATATTTGATTAGGTATGTAAAGTAAATGAAAACTACCCATCAGTTATTTTTTACTTTTTAGTGCTTTTGTTTGAAGTCGGTTTTTATTTTTTTGTTAAAAAGTTTTTATTTTTCCCTTTTGAGTGTAGACAGTAGTAGCAAAGTAAGAATTCTAACGTGTTAGGCTTGTCAAATCAAACAAAATAAGCCCAAACTCAAAGTATCTACTATTAACCGTTGAAGAGTTCCACTTATCCACCTTCTGGCCTTATCATCAGATCAGGTCAACAATACTGAACCACTGTACTATCAACGGAAATAGAAACACTTGCAAAGTTTCAAGTCAATATGACAATTAGAAGTAGGTTAAATTCATCATTAGCTATTTTTCCACCTTTAGGTGTGGTTTTTTTTTTGCAATTTAAATGGGCCAATCTGGAAGTATACACTTTCAAACAACACAATAATTGTCAAAATCGGTTAATAAATGACGGAGTTCTGAGGTAACAACCATAAAAAAAATACAGTCGAATTGAGAACCTCCTCCTTTTTGAAGTTGGTTGAAAAAAAAAGTACAATTTGGATGTCCCTATCCTTGGCACAGTAATCGACTTGAAGTTGTATTTAGTAACTTGATCAATAACAATTTGTAATTTTCAATTTTTCAGTACAGGGAATATGAAGATATTACTAATTTAAAACTAAAACAGGAACCTGACACTATAAATAATATTTATAAGTTCGAATTTATGAACAAAACTAAAGATTTGCGTGAATTGTTTAGTGTGCAGGGAGAGACACAACCTCATCACCCGCCGTACATAACGAGCTTCAAAATTAATGGAATTGAAAAATGTTTCCAACCAATTCTGGTAAGACAAGTTATATTTACTGTTTTTATTTATGTAATATAATTACTTAATACGTGTTGTAGACATCTTAAATGCGATAATCCTTACAATTTTGCCGAGGGTGTACTGTATATATGTAAAAAAGCATGCGTTTTTACTCACCACATGCAGTATTTTTTATCGTCGATAAATTACAGGGGTTTTTTGAAGACCATCAATATACTACACAATACAAATACTTTTCTGAAGCACCAAATAAATTTTGCGGAAGACGAAAAGTAAGAACAGAGAATATTCAAAAACCTTTAATAGTAGGCGGATCTGCAACTACAGCTGGCTGGTGGCCTTGGCACGCAGCATTATATACACTACGAAAAGGCTCTTTAACATACACTTGTGGAGGGACTCTTATATCAAAGTATTTAGTTTTAACAGGTATTCAAATTTGTTATCTATGAGTTATTAGCAAAACCTGCCAAAGTTCGAACTGACACTAGTCTCCATATATGTAGGTAAGAATAATTAGAAATAATTTCAATCGTTGTATTCTCTATCAGTCATCATAACGTCCTGATAGACTTTGGCAGACGTTTCATAGCCATTGACAAGAAAATCGAATTCAATTGATTTCTAGGGCCTATGTCACTGCCACTAATGTATATTATACTAGCGACTCACTCTCGCTTCGCAATTTTTTTGAGCGGAACCCTAATACTTTTTCTAAAATAAAAGTAGCCTATGTTACTCCCTATAACATCAGCTATCTTCCAGTGAAAAATCCCGTCAAAATCATTCCAACTATTTCAGAGATTATCTGGAACAAACAGACAGACAGACAGACAGACAAAATTTTTAAAAATTGTGTTTTTTTTTAGTAAAACGCTGTTATTTTGACATTATATTATATTGTTATTTACAAACAGACATATCAATTTTATTTTTCTGTATAGATTAGTCACAGTGATAGGCATCTACTCAGAAGATTATTATAATAATTATAGTGCACAAGTGAGAGTGCAAACACAAAGACAGTATCTATTTCTTTCATTCTTAAACTCGTGCCCCTTCGAGACGTGGGTGTTTTACATCGATAAAACTTCCTAACTCTGGGCTTTTGCTGAAAATTTTTACAAAAAAGTTCAATACAATACAAGATCCAGCCCTGGATTCGCATCCAGAACTGCTAATTTAAAAAAAATGTGTTGTTTGCTTGTCTTTTTTGTAATAAACTTTGGAATAGCGGCGTCGATTTAATAGTTCGATGGAAGTTTTATGATATTCCTGTTACTATTTGAAACTACGAGTACTTTTAATTTTTGTTTATTTTACTTTTAGATTTGTTATTAAACCTCGAGGGAATTTACACTAATTTCATATCTTGCTAATTGTCTTATCACTAAAATATATTGTGTAAGTTATTATTAGCATTATACTCGTATGATTGAATTTATTGGTGGTGATTTAACTTTGTTATTCGTGATTGCAATGTTTAATTAATAGTTAATTTTATTGGTTTCATAAAACGTATATGTAAACATTAATTAAATCCTAACTACGAGAATTTTATTTTGGTCGTCATTTTCAGCTGCTCATTGTGTGACGCTAAACAGTGCAACTATTAATCCAGAAATTCTTGGAGTGCATCTGGGAAAATATTCTCTTTTTGGACAAGAAGCTACTTCTCAGTCAATTGGGGTTTGATATTTTTTAAATTTATTATATTCGTAAATTCACTTTGTGGGTGGTCTAGTAGCTAGCATGTAGGGCTACAAGTCCGAAGTTCCTGGGTTCGTTCGAGTCCTGGGTCGGGCCAAGTATAGTTATTAGGTTGACGGAAGTATTTATTACTTACTGCCTACTTGGTGTATTTCTTATTTGAGATCTAATATCATGTTGAAAACTTAAATAGGTGTAATAGAAAGACTTCATACCAAATAAATATTTTACAAAGTATTGATATTTATACTACATAAAAGAAAAATATTGGTTTCACAAGCACTTCTTTGATGAACCGTTTACTGTTTTATACAGATGTTATGGTGTAGTTACCCAATTATTATAATATATCTTACTTAAATATTAATATTTTCAGGTGTTCGAAGTAATCGTTCATGATGATTTTGAACATAGGAGTCTCAATAATGATATTGCTCTAATAAAATTGTTGGCTGCAGCTCAATACAACAACTATGTGCAGCCAGCCTGCTTGTGGTTCGATGGTATTTACGACCAAATAGGAACATTTGAACTTACAGGCACAGTACGTTATAAAAAAAGAATTTAAAATTTCTGTAATATATTCAAGTATAATTTGAAAAAAAAATTGTGGTATTCGTAGCACTTGCTTCGATATCCCACGGTTACGTTTTCTGTTATACTTTTTTACAAAAAGGTCAGTCTCAAGTTTTTTCATGCCTGAGCGAAGCAAGGGAGTGTGAGTTTTAATGTCTGGAGCCAACCAGAACTAGAGAATTTCAGACTAGGAATACATATACCTTATTTTTGATTTTTCAGGTAATACCCATCAGTTCTTGCTTTGTCAATGGGATGTTGTGGTTTACTTGTAATTAGTATATCTATATTAAACAATATTTGTTTTATTAAAATTGTATTCCTTATTTATTTTACTTGTAGAAATATCTGTCAGTTTAATTGATGGTTAAAATGACAATTATAAACAAAAGATACTCTGACAGGATCGAAAGCAGGGCCGCAAATTCATTCAGAGGGCAGAAATTTATCGGTTTCTGGCCGGCAACAGTCGCATTCGTCTGAAATTGACTAGTTTCGGGTATCTCAACAGGCATTGAAACTCGCAATTTTAATGCAGGTTATATGAAAATAATATTATTTTTTAGCGTTAATTTGGTAAAAATAATGTATACATACTAGATATTTTAACATTGATGTAACTCTTACTACTATCTAGTACTAACTACTAATCTAATATATAAATATATCGTGTCTCGGTATTTGTGGTGGCACTCCTCCGAAACGGCTCGACTGATTTTAATTATTTTTATTTGTATATTTGATAGGTATGAGAATAGGTCGTAAAGTATATTTCACCCTCCTATCTCCACCCCCCATTTTTTAGGTAACTAGTGGCAAGCCCGAACGGAGCGAGGGTCAGTCGCTAGTAATAAATAAATTTCATCTATATCATGTTAGCCAGATCAACATTATTGATATCATTTAAAGACAAGCTGATGTTTTAGGTTCCCGGTTGGGGCTTCGATGCAACGGACACATTGACAAAGACTTTGCTCACAGCCACTATGACTATAGTACCAGATGTCACTTGTATTTTATTTGAACCTGTTTTTTACCAAAAAGTGCTTAATGGTAAAAAATTCTGTGCTGGACACCAAAATGGTAAGATAATTGTAACAATATTACAGGATTAAGGGTTTTATTGTTTCTAGTAATCTAATATTACGGAGAGTACTTGATATACCAGTATTTACTTGAAATAGGGAATATTATATTATATATGAATATTTTTTAATATGATTTCTTTTTGATTAAGAAAATAATTATTAAAAATTGCCAATATGGGTGAGAAATTCAAAATAGGTTGAAACGAACGCAATTGGTCAGACAGAATATGACGTCAGAGTATATCATAACAGAGTGATTAGCGATTTAGTCGCTACAAATTGAGCCGTCGTTTTTTTGTGTATATAATACTGTGACGTCACACTAACCGCGCGAAATGGCGGGCGTTTAAAGTATTCGCATATCTGTAATCGGTTTGACATATATATTTTTTATACATTTTTTTTGAGTTGGATATTTTTTTACAATTTTATAACGATGTAAGCTACTGTATATAAAAAAAACACACACACACACAAAATCCCTATTTAGTAGTTTTTTTTAATCCGTATTTTCTCTTAACATCTTAATAAATAGTCCGCTTAAATTCATTGACGACGCTGAAACGGACGACGACGATGAAAATTAGCCAATGTCTCTATACATTTAAGCCACATAGTACGAGTACGTTGGTCTATTGCTACTAGCTAGGGAGGAAAATCCAACAAAGCAATAAACCAATATTTTCACTTACAGTAACGATAATATTTCTTATGGTCTTATATCCTTCTTAAATTGATTCAATATACAAAGGAGACATGGATTTGTAGAGTTCTATAATTTTAAGTTTGCCAAACTTTTATTTGTTGCCTGCTGACTGTGACAATTGATATGTTCTCATTGCCCTACAAAAAATATTTAACAAGTATAACAACTCTTTATGCTATATATACCTACTTAGAATCATGCCGTTTATCGCAGTAATTTAATGCTTAAAATAGATTCAACTGAGGAGAACTAATAATTATTAAATGTTCTATCTGAGCGAACCAGTTTCGCTAGGCGTATTTCGGGTACGATATAAAAATTGCGGTTATTACCCATTAAATAAACTTAAAATCCAAATCGTTAGAGCTGTTTCCGAGATACACGAAATTTTATAGTACCTGGGCCCCCGAGCTTCGCTCGGAGTTCTTCGTTAAGGGTGCAATTTCCTTTTTTATTTTAAACTTGAATAAATACAAAAGAAAAACAAAAATAAATGATACCTTTGTATCGGGATTTGAACCCGGGTAACCCGGACATCTATGATTGTCAATCTTGCGCCTGGGCCGCTTGACCATGATGCTTAAGCCCGAACGTGCGAAATTATCGACCATATTTTGCGTGGAATGATGTGAAAGAAAACTGCATGAAAATTCGAAAACACGCGTTTTCCCAGACATAAGACTAATCTAGATTGATTTATCGTCCCTGAAACCCTCTGTGCACTAAATGTCATGAAAATCGTTGGAGCCGTTTCCGAGATTCAAATTTAATATTATAAGAATCATGAATACTCATACACATAATGTATATACACATTGCACTCTCAAGAAATAAATGTCTTAAGTCATATATAACATTATACAGTCAAATCTAGACGAAAATGTATGTATTAAAGCAGTTTGCTACAAACATTGTGATCAGGATCAAACGAGATAAGTGTCATATAATATAAACCTGACTGTAATTCTAATATTTCATTACAGGTACGTCTCCTTGTAACGGTGACAGTGGAGGAGGATATGTTATATTTGTTTACGATAAAAAGGGTTATCCTGCGCCCGAACAAAACGCAGGAGCGTGGTACGTCAAGGGAGTTGTATCGATGACCCTGAGTCGAAGTGATGCTTCGGTGTGTGACCCTAACGGTTACACAGTATTCACCGACGTCGCTCAGTATAGGAACTGGATACTCAACTATTTAAATAGAGAGACCTAATTTATTCAGCTCAAAACAAAAAAAGTTAAGGGATAGGTAGTCCGCTTCCAGCCCTTTAAAGGTACAAAAAATCCTTTTTCAGCGTTTACCTTTGTTGTATATTATGTATATTTTTTAGAAATTCAAATTAGTTATTATATTAAGTTTATATATACATATACTATGATAATACTAAGTTGTGTCTACTGTCTTCTTTAATTAATATAATGGAATTTAAATCCATTTTGAAGCACGAAATAAATCAACAAAAGTAGTAAAATTTGTTGTTTTTTTAACGTTATCAGAAAATGAGCAGGGACTGAATTTTATTGTACGTTTAGGTACTTTTAATGTATTGACCGATATCTTCGTCAAGGGAGTTTGAACTACTTGGAAATGGCACGGAGTTGCAAATTGGCGAAGTTTCACCACCGTGTCTCGGAGAGCACGGGAAGCCGTCGGTCCTGCGCTATAACTCTCATCGGACGTGTCGAAGTATCATCTTAACGGACTTTGATGCTGACAAGAATAGTGAGTGCACTTGTGTCAGCGTGTATACACACTACTCTACATATATCTCCTGCGCATCTGGCAAGTCTAAGGAGGCTATAGTTCTGTTAAATTTTAAGTATACAATGAATATATGCCAAAATGTAATCTAAATGCGAAATTAATTTTAAATTAGAATAAATGTTATTGTTAAAACAACATAAACTATTTTATGTATTACAAATATTTTATAATAAAGTAGCAGCACCATAAACAAAAAAAAACAAATTCTTTGGCTTTATGTGCTATATTCTATAATAATTTGATGGCTGTAATGTTTTTTTTGTAAAGAAGTAAATTCTTATTTTTTTTACAAGCTTTTATTTAACTTGCAATGTTTGTTAGTTGGTATGTTTGTATGGGTCAAATTTTGCAAGCTGAAGTAGACCACTTTCTTTTATCTTGGCTCCAGATGAAGCAAGTCCTTAACGGTCAATTATAGTACAGGCAGAAAATTTTATATACGCATTGAGTTATTTATTTTAGCAATATATCTATCTGATACGTTCATGATCGTACCTATATGTAACGTATAAAAAGTAAAAACCCCGATACACTCAAGTGTTGTTACTGATTCCTTAATTTCATCGAGTGATATTCAATGGAACAATAACATTTTTTATTTTTTTTAGGAGGTTTAATTTTGGTATATTTGTATACATATATCGGCACTCGACTATCATACATCTTATATAACAATTGAAAAACGCCTTTAGGGTTTACGCGTATATTGCCACGAAATGGCATTATAATGCTTCAACTTCGAAACCAATCTTTGAAAATTAGTATTTTGTTACGTAAAATTATACATATAATGATACTTCTTAATATTATAAATGTGAAAGTGTGTTTTTTTGTTTGTCCTTCTTTCACGTCGAGACAGAATGACTGATTGGCCTGATTATTTGTGTGGAGATAATAGAAGGGAAGAAGAAGTGTAGATTGAAGAGTGAATAGGCTTTTACCGCGGGAGATTATCGCATTCAGCAATTCATTATACCTATGTGTATATATGTACATATAATGCGTATATATGTATGAGTGTACTGTGTATTCCATACTTGTGTAACGTACCTAGGGACGAACCCAAGCGAAGCGACGGTGAGTCGTTACTTTATCTCTATATCTTTCTCAACGGTCGCTATGCTATTCCGTCATTCAATTTTGTTGCTAATAGTAATTGTTAGAGATGCTATGAAAAAATTTACCTGCATACCTCATACTGGATATTAGGCCACCTTTACGCGACATGGGAAAAATTTGGTAGAAAATATGACTTATTTTGTTAAGATAAATACTTTATAAGCTCTTTAATTTGCTCGCCTCGAAGATAAATTGTACAATAATTACTGAACTTTGCAGCAAAACTAATGATAATAACCTAATATTTACCAAATATTTCAATCCAATTCAATTCTCTTGATAACGGCTTCACAACGTGCCAGTTGCCAGCTGTTGAGCAAAGATTGTGCCTGATCTCTCACTGGTCCGTCAAGTCAGTATGCAAGTCAGGTCGAATTATCTTCCCATCCGAATTTGAGAGGGAAAGGAATAGAGATTGCACTTGTGTCGGACCGAGTGCACTTGTGTCTGACCGTACACTTGTGCACTACAATATTTTCTGAGCAGATAGTCTCAGTGAGATTGGCCGCCGTAATCGAATTCGGCCAGGAGGATATTATTATTTATATAGTTTCTAGCAATTTAATAACACCTCTAGGTAAATTTCTAAGAAATTAATTAAATTTCTAAGAAATCTATTGTTAACTGACACGCCGGAGTGTCCACGGTCGTGAAGGGAGTATTACGGAAAGTACTTGATATAAGAGGATAAAGAGTGCAAGTTTTCTTTAAACATATTTAGTAGTTTTAATACCTTATTTTCTCTAAACATCTTAATAAATAGTCCACTTAAATTCACCAATTTTTGTTATGTGCTGACTGACAATTAATATGTTTTCTTTGCCCCACAAAAATATAAAACAAAATAAAATGTAGCTACAACTTAGAATCATGTCATTTATCGCAGTAATTTAATGCTTAATATAAATTCAACTGAGGCGAACTAATAATTAAATATGGTATTCAACATATTAAGTTGAAGTACCTGGGCGACCGAGCCTGGCAATACCATCTTAAAAAAAATCTGCGCGAACGAGTTTTGCACGGCGTATTTCGGTTGCGATATAAAAATTGTGTTCAAATCCTTAGGTTGTTTCCGAGATACACGAAAAAAGTGTGTATATACCTATACAATAATTACTCATTTAATATTATAAGAATATGAGTACGTCATGAATACTCATAAACATAATGTATATACACTCTTGAGAAATAAATGTCTTAAACCATATATACACCCAAATCTAGACAAGAGTCCTAGACGTATAATTTAATTTTTGATTAAAGCAGTTTGCTGCAAACATTGTAATCAAGATCAAACAAGTTAAGTGCCATCTATACATATAATAAAATTGTAACTTAGCCGAATCAGTACATTAAATATTTTTTGGAAAATCTTATTGAAATAGACATTATTATCGGTACAGTAGTACTTACTGCCTCGGTGGTGTAGTGGCTAGCATGTACGGCTGCACACCCGGAGGTTCTGGGTCCGAGTCCCAGGTCGGGCCAAGTTTAGTTATAGAGTCTTCCTGTACATATATTAAGCCTCAGTAACAGCCCGGAGTTGGGAAGTTGGCGGTGTTTCACCCCCGTGCCTCGGAGAGCACGTAAAGCCGTCGGTCCTGCGCCTTAACTCTCACTGGTCGTGTCGAGCAGTCGTCCCACCGGAGTATGAGAGTGACAGGAATAGAGAGTGCACTTGTGTCTGCACGTACACTTGTGCACTATAATATCTCCTGCGCTGTTGGCTAGTCTCAATGATATTGGCCGCCGTGGCGGAATCGGTCAGGAGAACATCATTATAGCTACAGAGGCCGAATCTATAGTTTTTAGAATTTTTGTCTGTCTGTCTGTTAACGTCACGGAAAAACCACTGGAGTGATTTTGATGAAATTTGGTATCATGGTAGCTGGCTATCCGGATATAGGATACTTTTTACTGCGGGAAAATATCTCATTTCTGAGAAAAACTACAACGTAAGAGTATATCAATATGTAAAACCTAAGAATTTGGTTTTTGGTCATCTGATCGCGGGCGGAACCGCGGGAAATCCTAGTATAATATAAATATGACAATAATTCTAATATTTGATTACAGGTACGTCTCCTTGTAACGGTGATAGTGGAGTGGGATATGTTGGGTTAGTTTACGATAAAAATGATTTTCCTGCGCCCGAACAAAACGCAAGAGCATGGTACGTCAAGGGAATTGGATCGATGACCCTGAGTCGAAGTGATTCCGTGTGTGACCCTAACGGTTATACAGTATTCACCGATATCGCTGTTTATAGGAACTGGATACTCAACTATTTAAATAGAGAGACCTAATAAATTCAGTTCAAAACAAAAAAGAAGTTAAGGGCTAGTCCATTTTCAACCCTTTAGAGGTTCAAAAAATACTTTTTCAGCGTTTACCTTTGTTGTATATTATGTATATTTTTTAGAAATTAAAATAAGTTATTGTGTTAAGTTTTCTTCACTGGCTTCTTTAATATAACGGGTTTTAAATACATATTAAAGTGCAAAACAATTCAACAACAGTAGTACAATCCGTTGTTTTTGAAAGTCATCAGAAAATGAGCGAGAACTAAATTCTGTTGTACGTTTAGTTACTTTTAATGTATCGAACATTATCTTCATCAAGTGGTTTTAGTGGGTTTGAACTGGTTTGAAAAGTTGCTTAAATTTTTAAAATTTTAAATGAATAAGTCACATTTCAAATATGGTTCTTTATTCAGAGAGAGGTAAGAAGGCACAAAAATATATTGTTCCCTGTGCTCAATATGAGATATGAAATACAACAAGTTACAAGAATAATATTTAAACAATAATTTATAACACAATGAACCGCTTTAAATAAAACTTATTTAATTGGATTGGATTTATTTGGATTTTTGGTTCACGACGTTTCGAATGCTTTACAGCAATCATGGTCACGGGAGAGACTAAGGTGTTAGATGTCTCAAATCTATACATATAACAAAATTGTAACTAAGCCTAATCTGTACATTAAATATTTTTTGGAAAATTTTATTGAAATAAACATTATTATCGATACAGAGGCCAAATCTATAGTTTTTAGAATTTTTGTCTTTGTCTGTCTCATCTGTCTGCGGTAACCCGCATCACAGAAAAACCACTGGAGGGATTTTGATGAAATTAGGTCAACATATAGGATACTTTTTACCGCGGGAAAATATCTAATTTTTGAGAAAAATTGCATAACTGCAAAGTAAGAGTATACTAATATGTAAAACCTAAGAATTTGGTTTTTGGTCATCTGAACGCGGGTAGAGCCGCGGGCAGTGCTAGTATATTATATAGTTGTTACAGACAGCCTACCCACAATTAACAAAATGAAAAATGTACCCAAATACCTTACAATTGTTATTTGGATTTGATTTTGGAGTTAATTTTATTGATTTTTCTGTAAAATTTGATTTTAATTTAATTACAGAAAGAAATGAAATTCATTCGTAGTCTAATCTTATTTATTCATTAGTTAATTTTTTTTTTAATTTTTAATTTAAAAAATATTTTTTTACTATACCCTTTATGTCGATTTTTTACTGATATTATATTATATATTCGAGATTAGTCTATTAGAATAAGATTATTCTAGAAATTAAAAATAAAAAACTAAGAAAAAGTTAAAACCTTTCTTGAAAATATCTCGAGAACATTGAGGTTATTGTAAAAAGTAATATTTATAAAAGTTGTAGATTTTTACTAAAAAACATTTTTCGATAGAACATCACAGTAAGCCGGAAATTGAAAAAAAACTATTTTTCAACGCTTTGCGTCCCCCCATTTCTCGAGGGTAGCTCGGCAGAGGGGACATTTTATGAATTTCTATTTCTTATATACCTGCGAACATTTCAAAATCATAAAACTTCAGGTTTTCAATAAAAAAATTCTCTTAAAAATAAACGGATTTCGATTGGTCTATACAGTCTGTTGTTTCTTATTTTTATATTTTTAAAAAGAATAACTGATAAATTGTGGACAATCTCATTTTCCCTTCTTCTCATTTATGGTAGTCAAGAACAATTATATTCGCAAACAGATGACGCTGGAGTTATTCACTATCATATATCATTAACTATGTAACCTTCAAGTAACAGTGACGTTATAATAGGAGATAACAAGTCATCTATAAACATAAATATATTAAAAATTAAATCATATGATGGAAGTGAAAATATTCAAGCTGTTACTATTATTATTTTATATAACTGAAGCCCAAAGTTACTATCCACCTTGGATACGTACATTTAAAACTATCCAAGGAGTTCCTTGGTATGATGGATACTTTTGCAAAGACAATAATGACTTAGTTTTAACTTTTATAGCTACTGAAGTTTCAACTTATTATGTGTGGATTAATGAAGTATTAGTTGCTGGAACAGAAATAACAGTGAAATTTGACGCAGAAGCATCGATATTTATTGTAAGTTAATTAAATTATTGTATCAATTCTAGATCAGATCGTACAATTGTTACAAGGACAAGTAAATGAAACCCAGTCATTCAGTTAATCCCAGGTTATGACTAGACTATCCACAAATAAATACTTATTACCTATAATGATTCCCACTTTAGTTGTTCCATTATTGTTACTATTATTTTACTAAAAACGATAATATCGCCATAACCTCCGTGTTACTTTAACATTATGTTATCAACGATTGGAACAACCTGCCTGCGTCGGTGTTTCCGTCCGATTATAATATGGGTGTCTTCAAGGCAAGAGTGAATAGGTGGCTACTGAATTAGTGCGACTTACCATCTACCATCAGGTGGAACGTAGTCAAGCACTAATTCTGAATAGTATAAAAAAAAAGAATATACTAAATACTAAAGTTTGTATTTCGTAATTCATTCAATGTTCTTTTGTGTCTACCGACGACACGTTTATGCTTTTGTCGTTTCCTAATAATTTATGTTTAAATAATAATACAAATATTTGATAGGAAACAATCAATAGTGCCTATTTATTATCTAATCTACTAAGTATAACATATTATGTGTAAAGTAAATTTCACATTTGCTTTTGTCCTTTTATCAATATTTTGTTTCATAAGTGCAATAAAGAATATACTATGTACATATAACTGAAGTATTAGTACTTCAGACTTATTATTTCCATGGTCCCGACATGGTATAACATTTCTAACTCGACTATCCCGAAAACTTAATTAACATTTTTCTTATTTGTATCGTTATATAGAATTAGCAGAACCCGCGGCTTCGCTCGCGCTAAAACTACAAAAAACCTCTAAAAAGGTAGTTTCATACAAACTTTCATCTCCTATTTTCCCCCCTTATAGGATGAATTTCGAAAAATGTTAAAACATGTATTAATTTAATTTTATTGAAGAGCATTAATACCAAGTTTCAAGAAATTCTGATCACAAATATTTTTTTGGATTGTTTTATAACGTGTTTCCCCGTGGGAATCAGAGAATCTCCCGCGATGAAAAGTTTTCTGTCTGTCTGTTTGTCTGTTTTTACGGGCTAATTTCCGAAACTGTTCGACCGATTTAAATGAAATTTTGCATGGCACCTTATATCCCCGGTCAACATTTTAGATACTATTCATCCCGGAAAATTAAAAGATTCCCGTGGTATAGTTAAAAAACTATAGTAGTATAGCTTAGTACACAAAAACTATGATACTATGATATGATTTTAATGAAACTTTACAATCATATAGTTCATACATCAGAGTAACAAATAGGCTTTTTATCCCGGAAAAAGGTACGGTCCCCGTAGGATAGATTTCTTCTTGTTTGTCTAGAGTAAGGAAATAAAAAATGAAAGTGTAATTGTAGATAAGAATATTCATCCTCAGGAGGACATTGCAAACAAAGTATGTAATACTTCAGTATTTTTAAAAATTTTGTTTCAGAATCACAAATCTTATACGGAGAATAATTCAAGATTTACAAAAGAGCCGGATACCATTAATAATATTTATACATTTGAGTTTACTAACAAAACTGGAAAACTATGTGAACTTTTTAGGGTGGAAGGAAACACACCTTACCATCAAATACATATTACAAGTCTTAAGATTAATGGCGTTGAAAAATGTCACAACCCTGATATGGTATTATATACGAGTAATATTTTTTTATTTAATTCTTTATATACCCGATATTTTAAACAGTTTTTTACAGTCAATTTTATTGTATTCAGTGTACATTTAATTATTCTGACAATTTGCACTCGTGGAAAAATATAGATGAGTGCTAAAACTAGTTTTTTTTATTTATAGGAATGTGTAACCTAAGTTATACGAACATTACACGTACCTACACGTGATTTAAGTAGACTATTTCTTCACCTTGCAAAAATGAATCTACTTATACCACAGTAATGGATATCATATTATAATAGAATAATTTTTTGGAAACAATTTGACAGTCAAAAATAAATGTTTTAAAAATACTTTCCAAAAGTATCATATCGTAAAGAACTAATCACCACAGATTAATTATTAAATCAAATTTACAAGAGGATAGCAAATTAGTTAAAAATTAGTCTTACACTTAAAATATAACGCAAACAGATTATTTTATGATACCACGTTTTCAATGATTACAGGAAGTTTTTGGAAAATTTCACACGAGGTACAATTTTCTTCCGAAAGCACCGGACAATTTTTGCGGCAGACGGAAGATAAATGTAGATAATAATTTGCAACATCAAATCATTGCAAGTGAATCAGCAACAGGACAAGGTTGGTGGCCTTGGCACGCTGCATTATATATGCTACAGAACGGCAAGTTCACTTACATCTGTGGAGGGACTCTGCTTTCAAAGCATTTAGTTTTGACTGGTATGTGGGATACATAAATTAAAATACGACGTAGTTACAAAAAACAGTTTTCTATCTTTTGTAATATCAAAGTTTTTAAAATGTACTTAGTATTTTTCAGCTGCTCATTGTGTATCTAGAAGTGGCAGACCATATAATCCAGAAATTCTTGAAGTAGCTCTCGGAAAGAATTATCTTTATGGAAATGACACAGGTGCTCAGTCAGTTAAGGTTTGATTTTCTACAGTTTCATCGTCTTTACAGTTTTTTATGGAATGATTAAGCCATAGGTCTATTGTTACTTTTTTTTAAATATCTCATTTATATCTGATGGTAACAAATATCTGATAAAAATTTTAAATGTATTTTTTGTAACCTGTTACGACTCAGCTGATATGGATGCAATTTAAAATTAAGCTAGCTCATATTCTGGGTTAACACAATGATCATCTTTTAGTAAAGTACCAACATACATACATCAATATACGTAGATCTCTCGTCAACGTCCCCATGCTTGCCAAATATAGGCAGGCGAATTTTACATGTCTGTTGAAAACTAGTTGGGTTCTCTCAGACATGCAGGTTTTCTCATGATTTTTGACTATAAGGCAAATGGTAATCGCGTTAAACTGATTTGCATATGAAAATCTCAGTATTGGGTGACCCGGGGAATGAACACGCTGCACTTGGTTTTGCAAACGAGTTCGCTACTACTGGACTACCTACGTCATAACTATAGACAAAAATGATTGCACCAAAATATTATTTTAAATGTTGTTTCAGGTGTTCCAAATAATTTTGCATGACGAATACAATCATAGGAGTCTAAACAATAATGTTGCTTTACTAAAGTTAATGACTGAAGCTCGTTATAGTAACTATGTGCAACCAGCTTGCCTGTGGTTCGATGAAATTTACGACGTGATCGGCACCCACGAAATTACAGGCTCTGTATGGCAACAATTCTAATTTAAGATTTTTTTCGACAAATAATATAACGTACGCTAAATAAAATAATTACAATATATAACTTACTAGCATTGCCCGCGGCTCTGCCCGCGTTCAGATGAGAAAAACCAAATTCTTAGGTTTCACATATTAGTATACTCTTACATTGCAGTTTTTGTATTTTTTCTCAGAAATGAGATATTTTTCCGCGCTAAAAAGTATTCTATATGTTGACCCGGATAACTAGCTATCACCATACCAATTTCATCAAAATCCCTCCAGTGGTTTTTCCGTGATGCGGTAACAGACAGACTGACAGACAGACAAAAATTCTAAAAAGTATAGATTCGGCCTCTGTATCGATAATAAAGTCTATTTCAATAAGATTTTCCAAAAAACATTCAATGTACAGATTCGGCTTAGTTACGATTTTATTATATGTATAGATTACATGAACTTCGTGTTCTAATTAACTAGTTGTAGATATTTAACTGCATACATTATTATGCATACCAAGCTGGAGGAAAGTGGTTTGAAAACGTAAATGAACTATTTTTCTCCTTTCTAAGTGGTAATTAAAGCAAAATATTTATATTTCACTATAAGAACTGAATTTTACTAATCCCTTTTATTAATATTTTAGGTGGTTGGCTGGGGTTTTGATGGGATGGGCACATTGAATAAAACCTTAAACATTGATACAATTCCTCAAACTCCGGATATTACTTGCGTTCTGTTTCACCCCGTCTTTTATCATGAATTGTTGAATGGAAAAACATTCTGCGCTGGATACCAAAATGGTAAACTAATATAATCATACAATGACATTATAAATATAAATTCATGTATTAAAAGAGATAACCGGTGTGGTTTAGGTACCACTCCGTGTAATGGTGATAGTGGAGGAGCTTTTATGGTATTTGTTGAAGACTATAAGCCACCAAAAAAAAATTTATATGAGCAATCCACCTCGAAAGGACCAGGAGCGTGGTACGTGAAGGGAATCGTGTCTGTTACTTTAAGAACTGAAAGGAATGGTGTTATTGTATGTGATCCTAATGGATACACGGTATTTACAGATGTCCTTAAATATAGAGATTGGATTCTTAAATATATGAACTACTAGCGTCTCACCCTCGCTTCGTCGCTAGGTACGTTTTGAATAGATATAAATAGTTATTAGCCAGCGTTAGCCATATTTTTTTTTCGATAATTTTTCATTTTTTCTTTTTATTAAAACCTTCCGTGGATCTTAAGGAACATGCGAAAAAATATAGCCGAATTGGTCCAGCCATCCTTGAGTTATGCGCTTACCAACATTCATTTTTATTGATATAAGAAAGATTAATAACTTAGTTATTGTTGAGATGATTGCTTTAGGTAACTGAAAATGTAGTATTTTATTAGAAGTGCATGCCGGTATAATGAAATGAAATAAACTTTATTCAATTAAACTTATTACAAGCATTTTTGAATTTATATAAAAGGAAAACGAAAAAAAAATATATAGCAACAACGACGATACTTATTTTCATTTATACATACCTTTAAGCATATATTATGTAAGATTTTTCTATAACTTTGTGTATTACAATTTTGATATAAAATAAAATAATAATAAAAAAAAATAAAAATAATTGAATGCGTGTATAAAATTTCGTGTCGGCAATCGAATGTTGAGAAGATCTGTCATACCCTGGTGCAGCAGCCAGGTCATGGAAGACTTTAGAAGGAGCTGATACTATTGAATATGTATACAAAATTTTGTATCTGTGCTATTGCCTGCTGAGGAGATTCTCTTTCATTTGAAGTCAACCCTGGACGCAGCATTCAAGTCATAGTGAACTTTAGAACGAGCTATAATAATTTAATGTGTATATAAAATTTGGTGTCTGTACTGTTAGCCGTTGAGGAGTTGCTTCAACTGAAGCATATCCTAGATAGAGAATCAGGTCATAATTTGTGCGCTTTTAAACAAAGCCACGTTATTAATGATGTTAATGAAATTAAGTAATGAGGAAAAATATCATTATTATAAGTCTCCCATATGGCTTTCTATACTATAGATAGAGTTGTAGATTGAACAATAATTTTTCAAAAACAACGTACAATCTTTATTTAACCACCTTTCATCACTAGATGTACACCTGCGTCTAAATATAATGTGTTAAATAAAATGTAAATTGGAGTTTGATAATATAATCTGTTGTACATTTAAAAAGGCCTGTGCCAGCTTCGAAGCCAATTTCGATTGTCAAAAAGCTGCTCAGGTTAGAAAAAAATGGTGGAATGTAGTGTTAGAGGCCAGGACTCGCTTTGGATTACCAAGCCAACGCAAAGTAAGTAAATTAGTAGGTACATTTAAAAAAATATAGTCATGATTTATTCATTCAGACTATATAGTACGCTTACTGCTACTTACTGCCGTTGTTAACCTTTTTTTTGTATCATTAAAGTTATAATATCCACGAAACGACTCGCAAATTCTTATTATTAGTTACAAAAATTTATTCAACATAATCTTAGATATTGAAACTATCGATCACTTTTGAATATACAAAAGTTGAGAAGAAAAATTGTGAAAATAATTTAATGTACTTTAATAGAATTGCTTTAGCTGCATTATTTTTTATTTTAAATATATATATCTATCTATCTATACTTATTATAAAAATAAGTCCCCCGGCCGCGTCTTTCTGTCCTCCTGTCTGTCTGAACGCGATAAACTCGAAAACTACTGAACGGATTTTTATACGGTTTTCAACAATAGAAAGAGTAATTCTTGAGGAAGGTTTAGGTATATAATTTATTATGCTTTTATGTAAATTAGCTGAAATACGGCGACAAATGTTGAAGAGGTCGCAAAAAATCTCGCCAAATGGGAACTTTCCACGCGAACGCCGCGTAAACTAGCAAAGATACAGTTAAGTAATGTACTAGAGAATTCAAAATCTATAAAAATGCTACAAAAAAGTCCGCGATAGCATATCTCTATCTCTTACGGTTGACTTACAATAACCACTTTTATGTTAACATTTTTAATTAAAAACATTACGTTATTTTCAAAGTTATTTTCTTTAGTTCGGTATTAATCCTTATCCAAATGAATATTTTAGTTAGCTTAGTCATTTAATGCAGATTAAAATTGCTCTTTACACTAAATCAATCAGATGAATAGTTTTTGAGATATCGTTGTTAGAAGTAATTAGTAGCGAAACATTTTTAATGCTTGGCGAGCATTGAGATGCCTACGGCGAGTCCATCCCCTCTGCCCCGCATCGCTCGACCGCCTGCTCAAGCTATATAAACCGGGCGATGTAGCGCGCGATCCTAGGATACTTTTTACCGCGGGAAAATATCTTATTTCTGAGGAAAAATACAAAAACTGCAATGTAAGAGTATACTAATATGTAACACCTAAGAATTTAGTTTTTGGTCATCTGAACGCGGGCGGAGCCGCGGGCAATGCTAGTTTTATTATAAAAAATAGTAGATGGCCAGAAATTTTGTATGATATACATATAAATACATTTAAATATTTTATATAAACAACACTAAGAAATCTTATTGCTAAGAATACATGCATTCTTTTTACTCTGTATGAATAATGGTGCATACCATGTACATACCAATGCAAGAATAATAGTGCATCAATATCCTTGGTTTTTATTTTACCTTGTATTTCATTGATCCTTTAGTATAGATATTCCACATTTAGATTAAGGTACTCGTATATCGTATAATTCGGCAGTGGTAGCCCAGTGGTATCGCGCTCGCTTAAGAGACCGAATAAAGCGGGTTCAAATCCCGAGTCTCGCACCTCTGATATTTCTAACATGATTACCAATATATATATAATTCAAATTTTAAATCAATATAATCACCCTCCTCCATGTGTACTGTGGAACTTGCCTTATCTTACTTATTGTCGAAACACTTAATACTACCCTCCTAATTTTTAATTTTTAATATATTGGTCTAATGTGTTTAAAAATAGAATAAGCTAATATTTTACATCACAAGAACTCACCAGGAAGAAAGAAAAAAATGTTTAAATAAATCTATAGAAAGCATAATAAATACTGATTTGTCGTTGATGTTTATATTTTATTATTGGACATTGTTGTAGGTTAAGTTATACACTATGTTTTTTTTCTATATTTTCACCAAGTACAGGTGATAAGGTCGTTTTACACCTTAAATTTAATTAGTGTGTCTTGCTTTTGTGCTATTTTTACATTCTGATATTTTTGTATAATAAAGAATGAAATAAAAAAGTATCTAAAACCTATAAGTTTATATTCTAATATTAAAAAATCTCTGATTTAGTAGAATATCCTTAATATATCAAATATTGGATTCTTAAATTTCCTTAATTTAACAGACGATTGAGACATTAGCTATTGGGTAATAAATTTTACTGGGTATTTTTAGATTTCATTTTTTTATTTGCATTTTATGAGCCAATTCTTCAGCACACATAGATCTCCGAATAAATTTAGACAACTCCAAGATTTTTAAGTTCAATGAACATGTAATACCCATATCGATTGCTCTTAATGGAATAATTGTGTTGCTTTGTCGAGTAGTTTAATGTTCTGACTTCCTCTGAAGGATTGGATCCGAAGTCGAACCGAAGAATAAAAATTATCGACATAGTCCAAGCAGTTAATAAGCTGAAGTGGCGTGCGCTGGGCATATTTGTCGCAAAACTGATGACCGATAGAGTAGTAGTTGCTTTCTACAGTGAAAACTACGGCTCGGCCAACGTATAATATCAGCAAGACTTAGCGACAATATATGTATACACAAAGTGGCTAGCTGCGGTTAGCAGCGTAGAGCTGAAGATCAAGTTCAGTGACGTGCTATGGCAGAGTGTGGAGAAGCCTATGTCTCCGACATTTATTTTGTCTTTACATTTTTTATATTTTACACATTTCTCATAAAACAATATACTTTATCAGTATACGGGCTATCATCACCATCTATCGTCGTCATTCAGATAAATTTAGAGTCAATCAATTTCTTTGTATGGGATGAGGTACAGTATTATTTTATCCATTATTGTTCATATAACTGAGAATCCAGTCTCTATATATAGCGACATCTGTAAACACTGTGTACCCATTAGGATCACACACGATGGCATCGTCTCTTTCGCTCTTTAAAGTTACCGAAACGATTCCCTTCACGTACCATGCTCCTGAACCTTTAGGGGCAAATAATAAACTTCTCGGTGGTTTGTAGTCTTCAACATACACCACAAAACCTCCCCCACTATCTCCATTACACGGTGCAGCACCTAAAGTAACACAAACGACCTCATTTATTGCACAAATATACAACAATATATTTGTTTACATTTTAGTATTAGCTTATGATCATTATTTAGCTTACCATTTTGGAGCCCACCGCAGAATTTCTTGCCATTCAATAATTTTTGATAAAAAATGGGTTGAAACAGAATACACGTAACATCTGCAACTTGGGGCATAGTGACTACGTTTAACGTCTTAGTCAGCGTATCCTTCGTGTCAAAGCCCCAACCAACAACCTAAAGTCAAAAGGTAAAATGAACTTCATAATCCTTGTACTTATCATCTATACATATAATAAAATTATAACTAAGCCGAATCTGTACATTAAATATTTTTTTGGAAAATCTTATAGAAATAGAAATTATTATCGATATACAGGCCAAATTTATAGTTTTTAGAATTTTTGTCTGTATGTCTGATTTTCTGTCTGTCTGTCTGTTGCTGCATCACGGAAAAACCAGTAGAGGGATTTTGATGAAATTTGGTATGATGATACCTGGTTATCCGAGTCAACATATAGGATACTTTTTACTGCGGGAAAATATCTCATCCCTGAGAAATCTTACTAATACCAAACCTTAAAATCTAAGTACAATATAATTTTTAAAAGTCTTTTGAAATACGAAATTATTTCTTAAATTCTCACATACGGAGCCCACAACGTTATAGGTGCCGAATACATCGTAAATTCCATCAAACCACAGACATGCTGGCTGCACGTAGTTATTATAACGAGCTTCAGTCATTAATTTCAACAAGGCAATATCATTATTTAGACTTCTATGATGATATTCGTCGTGAACTATTATTTCCAGCACCTAAAAATTGATTTTGATTTTTGTAATAAAAAAATTGAATAAATTATATTCTTGGGAATATTTAACTCTTTTAATTAAGTAACTGTAGACCTAAATCCAACCTCAACTGTATGAGTAGCTATGTCATTTCCGAAAAGGTAATATTTTCCGAGAATTATTCCAAGACTTTCTGAATTAAGCTTGACACCATTTCTAGTTACACAATGAGCAGCTGAAAAATAAAAAGCAATATTTTATACTTTTGTAATATATTGGCTAAAATAAACATAGTAGTATTTCCGATTAAATAAAAGTTTAGCGAGATACATACCAGTCAAAACCAAGTATTTTGAAAGGAGGGTCCCTCCACAGATGTAAGTTAACTCGCCGTTCTGTAGTTTATATAACGCAGCGTGCCAAGGCCACATGCCAGGTTCTGTCGACGATCCGCTTACAATTAGAGGATTTTGTATGGTATTCATATTTAACTTTCGCCTGCCGCAAGATTTATCTGGCGCTTCAGGAAGAAAGCGGTATTTCGGGTTATTCGTTCCAAAGATTTCCTATTACGAGTGGAAGTATATTAATTTTTTCATGTATTTTGTTCATAGTTACATTACCTTGAAACCTATAGTTGTACAAGATCTAACGTTTTTATGCCTTCTTTTAAGTATTAGTCTATTCGCCCTCTTTGATAAATTTATTTTTCTTCGATAAGATTTCAGTCAAAGAAGATCTAATTTGTTTCTTCTTCTATTTCGTTTATATACAGAAAACTAGTTTCTGATCCTCTCCTTTTGATAGCAGCAAGATAGTTTATTTTCATAATTTAATTATGAGATTTATTTAAGAATTGGAGTAGGTGTCACAGAAAATTGTATGAAATATAATTTTTCAAGGTTCAGTTTTTGACATTTTTAGTTATACTGTACTAAAGGTTTTAAAGACTGTCAAAACATAGTGCAAAAAAGAGAAAGCAGATTTAAAAATGTTTGTCTCATTCGTGATCTTGACGAAATTTTCTATTTCTGTTCTGTAAATTGGCTGAATTTGCTCTTTCAAGACTCTAATGTTAATAGGTTAATTATCATAAGCCAAAAAACTAAAAAAAATCATTGAAACTGACCATAAAAATAAAAATGTAAATTTAAGTTTTTTTTAAGCAAATAAGTGTATATATAATGCTATCGAAACGAAAAGATTTGGAGAAAAAATTAAAGTAAATGTAAGTTAAATGCATAAAGTTATTATAAATAATGTAAATATTTAATAAAGTAATACTTGAAATTTTCAATACCATAACAGGGTTGTGACATTTTTCAATACCATTAATCTTAAGACTTGTAATATGTATTTGATGATCCGGTGTGTTTCCTTCTACTCTAAAAAGCTCTCGAACTTTTTCAGTTTTATTAGTAAATTCGAATGTATAAACATTATTAATATTGTCCGGTTCCTTCGTAAATCTTGAATTCTTCTTCGTATCAGAGTTATGATTCTGGAACAGAATGTTTTAAAGTATTTAAAGATTAGTTTACATCGGCCAGGCGCAGAATGTTTGCATATTATCGGTCTTATATATACTTGCTCCCATAATTCAAAAGTTCCAATAACTCAAAAGAAAACAAAATTTAAGAATTTTTAAGGTTTTTGATGTATCGAAGTTTCATTGCTTTATAATTAAATGTAAAAGTATCCCTTTACAACTAGAAGAACCTACGGTATGACATTAATATCATACTTTTTCTTTTTTTTTTGTTTTCAGTATTCATTACAAAAGATTAAGATTGATGTGTATTATATTTATTGAAATCTCTGTCGAAAAACAAAGTGTAGTAAATATTTTCCGAAGTATCTTTGACGTGCCATTCTTAATTGATAAATACATAAATAATCTTAACAAAGTTCAGAGGTTATATACCATTTTATCATCATCACAGCTACTCGTATAAAACAAGATTGTGACTTTTTCACTAAAGAAACTGATTTCAAAATCAAATTAAAAATATTTTTTAAAGGGAACTTAAGATTTTGTAAATTTTTAATTTTTTTTTTTATTAAATTACATTGAAATGATAAATAAGCATGTCGAGTCCTAGAATCAAAATGTCATTCCCATATAGTTATTTAGATTTCTATTTTCAAATATTTTAAAATGACGTCAAGCACCCTTATTTTCGTAATTCAGATAAATGTAAATAGTTTTAATTTATAAATATTTTAATTTAATATCAAACAATTAATTTTAATATCCAAAAATAACAACTATTTGTTTATAGTTTTAAGTTTTCACTTCTGTCGGCAGTCCTCATGACTGCTTTTTTTATTTGAAATTGTAAAGATATATTACATTTTTAATAAAAATTGTAAATTATACATTTAATTATATAAAAATACAGAAACAAGGCGTGGATCAGTGGTGTACTGGTATTGTATTTCAAGAAGGGTGATAAAGTTCTTTTTAATAACCATTGAACGGGCTGGGTTCCGAAGAGGATTTAGCACCGTAGAATTATGTATACACTTAGGGAATAATACAAAAAACGAGGTACGAGGTAATAATCAGCCTTTATGCCCAGCGCTTGGGGCTATGCAAAAGCGTTCGAAACAATTGAGACCTGGGCTGTTCTAGAATCCATGCAGATGCCTAATTGACTGTCAGTACGTTCAGGTGGTAATATGTGTATACGAAACCGCAACCATAACTGTCTAGGTACAAGATTAAAGCACAAGACTAACCTATTGCATCGCCGGAAAAATGGCTCTCCACTCGAAGTTGTGCAGGAAAACATCTGGACAAAATTATAGAACATAGCCGGCACATCTTTGAGAAGGTGAGAAGGAAGCCTAACAGCAAAATACATTTACGTCGGTTTGCATTCGGGAGATTGCGTCATATTTTGAAGTCATCGATCCCACAATCCCTCAAGATGTATCCTCCTAGGGTATTTGAACAGTGCGTCCTGTCTGTTATAAGCAAACGGAGCCGAAAGCGTAACTAATATATAATGTAGGTAGGTATTTGTAGATATTTGAATCGATATACTAATCAACAAATGACTAATTTACCTAGTAACTATATTAATAACTAGCGATTTACTCTCGGTTCTATCGGGTGCTCCCTAGGTACGGTTTTGTTTACAATTTCATCAGTTTTAATTTTTTTTTGCGGAACCCTGATTTTTTTTCTAAAATAAAAGTAGCCTATGTTACTCCTCATAACATCAGCTATTTGCCAGTGCATGTTCCGTCAAAAGCGGTCCAGCCGTATCAGAGATTAGCCGGAACAAACAGACAAAAAAAATAAAAAAAATAAAAATTGTTTCTTATATTTTCAACCGACTTCAAAAAGGAGGAGGTTCTCAATTCGACTGTATGTTTTTTTTTTTTTTATGTTTGTTACCTCAGAACTCCGTCATTTATTAACCGATTTGGAAAATTTTTGTTTTCTTTGAAAGAGTATACTTCCAGATTGGTCCCATTTAAATTTCAAAAAATAAATACCACCCCTAAGGGTGGAAAAACAACTAATGATGAATTTAACCTACTTCTAATTGTCATATTGACTTGAAACTTTGCAAGTATTTCTATTTCCGTTGATAGTGCAGTGGTTCGGTGTTGTTGACCTGATCTGATGGCAAGGCCAGAAGGTGGATAGGTGCACCTCTTCAACGACTAATAGTAGATACTTTGAGTTTGGGCTTATTTTGTTTGATTTAACAAGCCTAACACGTTAGAATCCTTACTTTGCTACTACTGTCTACACTAAAAAGGGAAAAACAAAAACTTTTTAACAAAAAAATAAAAACCGACTTCAAACAAAAGCACTAAAACGCACCGACTTCGAAAATATTTGATTAGGTATGTATAGTAAATGAAAACTACCAATCAGTTATTTTATACTTTTTAGTGCTTTTGTTTGAAGTCGGTTTTTATTTTTACTAAATAGTATTAGCTGGTATTTACCATTACAAACAGACACTTCAATTTTATTTATCTGTATAATGTATTGATATAAGTAGTATTATTAAAATAGTATTTACTTACGATATGTATAGCAGCTTCTGCATCAAATTTCACTGTAACTTCGGTGCCAGCATCTAATATTTCGTTTATCCACACATAATAAGTAGATGTCCGAGTAGCGTCATAAGTTAAAACTAGGTCGCTACTGTCGTTGCAAAAATATTCAGTATACCAAGGAACTCCTTGGTAGAATGTGTACATATATCGTATCCAAGGAGGATAGTAGGCTTGTACTTTAATTATAAAAACCATTAATATGAACAGTTGTAACATAATATTACCTTTCATCTTTATATTCAATTTTAATTTTCTTATTTATATATACTTTTATGTGAACAGTGTTACCTTGTCGCAGCAGTCTTGAGCGACTTATCAAGTCGCTCTTACAGCTCTTACTTGAAGCTAACATAATTAATAATATAGTACCTATGTATAGTAGCGACCACTTCGTACTGTTGTTTCTCTTTAAATTTTAATGATCTGAACTAATTAAACGTATTTACCCATTTACTTGGTGATATTATAGAATAAAGACAACAAATGACAAAAACTAGCCAAGTGCGAGTCGGCCTAAAGAATTTAAATAGTATTTGTTATAAATACTTATTTTAAAACTATCGCATATTGTAGGTATATATAACTATAATAGGTGAGGATACGGAACCTTAATTATGCAAGTCTATGTTACATTTAAGCACTACATATAATAATTCTAAAAATTGAAAATAGTCTTGAAAATGTACTGGTGACAAATAAATATGTTAAGACATCACAAATGTCTTTTCAATTAGAGAACTCAAAGAAAATATGAAAATATTGCGTAATATTTTTCTAAAAAAAATATACTCAATTTTTTGAATTATTGTTGTTCAGAACCTTTACATACGTTTAGTTGAATATTTCGATATTCATTTTGGGTATTCTTCATTCTTGTCACATCATTATATCTGTTATATTTCCTTCTGCTAAAAAGGATCGTACAGGTGAAGTTTTGAACACGGTGGCTAATCTCACTAAGACAAGCAGAGACAGGAATCATATCGGACAATAGGATTCGATCTACGCTATTATTTGACATCTATATACCTATATAAAATAAATTCGTGTTAGGTACAACACTTAGAACGGCTGGACCAATTTTTTAATATTGGTTTTTTTTTGGATTTCTCCTGGTCCGGAATAGGATAATAAGTATTAAAACATCGGAAAAAAACTGAAAAAGATATCTATTCCATACTAAGCGTCAAAACGTACCTAGGGTCGAACCTGAGCGAAGCGAAGGTGAGTCGCTAGTTTTAAATAAAACTATCATTTCGGATTTTTTTGCGGATTTATTTAGATTTTTGGTTCCCGACCTTTCGAATGCTTTACATCAATCATGGTCAAGGGAGAGTTGTTACAGACAGCATACCCACAAAATGACAAAATGAATTCAAAAAATACAAAAATGACACCAAAGTACCTTACAATATTTGTTAATTGTAATTTTAAACATTTTGATAATTTTAAAAATGATAAAAATGTAGTTTTATTTAAAATAGGCCTCGAGTCCTAAGAGTTTCATACAAAATTAAATATTAAAAAGGTAGGTTGACTAAAGGGAGAATTTACAATTTTACAAGATGGTCTCCCATGTAAGTATATGTATAGTATCCTATGTAAGTATAGTATATACGGTCAAAATGTCCAGTAAATATAATCAAAATAATACTTTTATATTTTTATTAGACATCTATACTAATATTATAAAGCGACAGAGTTTATTTGTTTGTTTTTTCGTTTGAACGCGCTAATCTCAGGAACTACTAAGTAATCCGATTTGAAAAATTCTTTTTGCGTTAGAGAGCCCGTTTATTGAGGTAGGCTATATATAGGCTATATATCATCCAGAAAAATGTGCCGTTCCCGTGGGATAGATTTGTTTTACTCTTTACTCTAGGGACGAACGCGAAATGAACTGATGGTAAGTCGCTAGTAATTTATATACATTCCATAACGCTACGGTTCATATTATGATTACGAATCCAATCCTTATAGGTATATAGCGACATCTATAAATACTCTGTATCTATTAGGATTTAGGATCACATACGGAAACATAGTTTTTTTCGCTCTTTAAAGTCACCGAAACGATTCCCGCACGTACCGAGCTCGTTTTTTTTAACGTTGGGAAATGCATTTAGGCACGAGGTGTAGGACTCACCGTCAAAGCCAGTACTACCCACTAAAACCCAACGGAGCCTCCCCCGTCTTAATGGGGCGTGGCAGGATCGCTTACGCAACCACGACGCCCCGACGGCAGGTCTGCCGAAGCAGACTACAACAACTATGGGGTTGCTCCACAGTTCGCTCTGCTATCAGAGAAGTACTAGGAGCAACCCGAATGGTACACTACCCACCGAGGTGGGCCACCTAATTGTGTGTTTCTTGGCTTCGCGCCCAGCTCGATTGCGGGCACTACTGAGCCTCTCAACCACGACAAGGTGAACGCTCGTTGGGGGGCACGTATCATGCTCTTAGTGGAGCCATGTTCAACCATATTGGTTCATCTTTAACATATACCATAAATCACCCACAATAAATAATATAAAATATACGCTTTATGGTCCAGATGCAAATTATAAGCTATCTTAGACACTAGCGAAAACATCTATAAAAAAAATATGTCATACGACTCTTTATCACAAAATCATTATTTACGAACCCAACTTAGTACAAGGTCAAATATATTTTATAGATAATTGTTTTCCGAAGATGTGACACAGACGTTATATATCAACTTATATTATAACACATACGCGATCTTGATGTTCTTAATACTTTAAATCTTATTTATTTACAAATTATAATAAAACATGAAACTTTTCCATAGAATTGTAATAAATGGAATAATATAATGGTAATTTTTCCAATAATTTTATCATTAAGTGTTGTTCATATAACTTTGTGTACACAAAGCCACAGTAAACCTATTTATGTGGGGCGATTTTGTCCAGAAATTGAGGACATTTACTCAACTTTTGGACCCTCACTATACGATGGATATGTTGTATGGATAACAAGAGCATTGAAAGCTGCTACGGAAATAAAAGTGAAACTTGATTCTGTTGGAAGCTTATCACTTGTAAGTAATTCCGAAACTATTTCCTATGTTAATTTACAGTGACGAGATAATAAGTGGCACTAAAAGGCGAGATCCGTATTTTTGTTGTGATTTGCTTAAACGTGCCATAGAGTTAAATTATGTTATGTATAAGTATCGACAATCTCTCAGCATGTTTTCTCCCTATCATTTGACGTTAGGTTACTTTTTCTATACATCCAATACTCCATCCCTTACATGAGATAGCTTTTATATAAGCCGTTAGTAAACCAAAACCTTAGAAGAACTAAAACAAGCAATTTTTGACCCTTTCTACTACATTCGGCTTCGTAAGGCGTCGAAGTGTTTTTTTTATATTGTTTTATTTTCCTACTAATTATATAATCAAATCATGGTCAAAATCAAACATGCTTCTAATTGTTGTATTGATTTTAGGCTTTATTCAAACAAATAAACAACATAAAAATTGAAGTGTCTGTTTGTAATCTATACATATATAAGAAGAGAAATAAAACGAATTCAGATTTTTCCATTTTTTTTTTGTTTCTCTGTTTGTTTGTGTGTTTGTGCGGCTAATCTCCGAAATTATTAAACCGATTTAAATGAAATTTTGCTTGGTGGTACCTTATATCCCCGGTCAACATATTAAATACAGACAGACAGACGGACGGAGGGACAGACAGACAGACAAACAGACACAAAAATTCTATAAACTATAGATTCAGCCTCTGTATCGATAATAATGTTTATTTCAATAAGATTTTCCAAAAAATATTTAATGTACAGATTCGGCTTAGTTATAATTTTATTATATGTATAGATAAATAAAAAAATGATCGATACAAGTCAAAAATTATTTTAAAATCTAAATTTAAATTACAGATTTAAGATACAAAAAAGGTATTTAAATAAAATGACGAAAATGACGTTAAAAAGTAAAAAATTGTAAGAAATGAGTCACGTAGTATAGGTAGGTACGTCCCCTTTTTTTTTTTTTTTTTTTTTTTAACGTTGGGAAATGCATTTACGCACGACGTGTGGGACTCACCGGCGTAATACAGCCAGTACTACCCACTAAAACCCAACAAAACCTTCCCTCGTCTTAATGGGGCGTCGCAGGATCGCTTACGCATTCAACTACGACGCCCCGACGGCAGGTCTGCCGAAGCAGACCACAACAACCACGGGGTTGCTCCACGGTCCACTCTGCTATCAGAGAAGTACCAGGAGCAACCCGCATGGTACACCGCCCTCCGAAGAGGGCCGCCTCCCACCGCCCACCAAAGCGGGCCACCTCCCGGTGCGTTTCTTGGCTTCGGCCCGGCAGTATTGCCGGGCACTACTGAGCCCCCCCACCACGACAAGGTGAACGCACGTTGGGGGGGAGGTAGGTACGTCCCCTAACCTGTTACTTTGTAACTATTATTTCTAACAATTATTATTATTTTTTCTCTCTTATAGTTTTTGTATAACTACCTATTATATGTATTGTGTTGTCAGTTGTAGGTCGTGATTTTATAACGAATTTATCAGTTTATACGTGTAACCAAACCTAATGTTTTTTTCTCTTTTTTACCGGTCCTTTATACTTCTGTACTAATATAAATAGTAGTTATAAAGAGGAAAGATTATTTTGTTTGTTTGTTAGTACCGAATAAGCTCCGAAACTACCAAACCCATTTAGATGTCATTTGGTAAGAAGATAGTTTGAGACCCTGGGAAGGACATAAGATAGTTTTTATCTCGATCGAAGGAAATCAATCCTTAAGAGGATGAAAATGGGGATGTAAGTTTGCATGGGGAAGCACCCTAGGGACGAACCCGAGCGAAACAAGGGTGAATCGCTAGCGTCAAAATAATAGATTTTTACTAGATACTTATGAAATTATATACGAATACTTACAAGAAATAAACATTTTTTTTCTTGTCTGTCTGTTTGTTCTGGCTAATCTCCGAAACGGCTAGACCGATTTTGACGGGACTTTCAGCTATAAGAATTAACTTAGGCAATTTTTATTTTAGAATAACAATTAGGGTCTAACGCAAAAAAATTAAAACCCATGAAATTATAACAAAATCACCAGAACTAAAGTCGCACCTAAGCGTAGCGAGGATAAGTCGCCAGTAACTTTATAAATGTGAAACCCTAATATCAAAATGATGAATAATCTTATACTATCAAGCTATTCGTACTAAAGTGATGAATAATTAAACTGTTCAATAACTAAGTCAAATATACAATACTCAGTTCCGTACAATACAGCTGGTAAAAAGCAAGTTTTTTTTTTGGTTTTTTAAAAGTATAATTATTTCTTTACAAAAGATTTATATTTCAGGATAAAGCAAGATTTACGTCAGAAATAGATCTTATTGATAATGTCTTTTCATTTGTTCTGCTAGAAGATGTAAAATATGTTTTTTTTACTGTAAGTGGAAAAGACTACCCTCTGCAACCGCCATATATACTTAGCGTTAAAATAAATGGAGAAGAAAATTGTAAGAATATTAATCGGGTAAGGTTTGCTTATTACTAAATATTTTAATGGGTATCCACAGTCCTAGGTGAAAACATTTATGATCTATTAACAACGGGAAATAAATGAATTATGCTCCAGGCAAGATGAAACTTATTTAAAAAATAATATCCCAAACCACAATTTCTCATTCCACGAAAAGATAGATACGACAATATTATAATCTAATATATAAATCTCATGTCACGGTGTTAATGATTTTAATGATTTTTTATTATAATATATTCGGTAGGTATGAGAATAGGTCGCAAAGTATTTTTTACCGTCCTACCCCCACTCCTCCTTTTTTAATCGCGATTTTAGTGTTTTTGTATGAACAATATTATAAAAATACTTAGCGTAGCTGTATAATATAAAGCCAAAGAATTTTTTTTGTAGCTTGAACGCGGGCGTAGCCGCGAGTTCTGTTACTAATAATATAATATTTGATACAATTATTTTAGCAATACTTTGAACAATCTACTGGAGTCATAAAGTTTTGGCCTAAAGCACCTGACAAATTTTGTGGCAGACGAAAAATAAACGATGAACCTTTACCATTAATTGTTAGTGGATCATCAACCAAGGCAGGCCACTGGCCTTGGCATGCCGCCATAAATAAAATTATCAAAGGCTACCAAACTTATATATGCGGAGGTACACTGATTTCAAAATATTTAGTTTTAACAGGTAAGTTTATTTATAATTTGATAATTAATTTTTAATATGTCATTCTTCTGAATTATTTATATTATACTTTAAATAATACTTTGTCGTAGCGGCTCATTGCACTACAACCCGGGGCGTGCCACTCAATCCAGAAATTCTTGGTGTAATTCTTGGAAAATATCGTCTCAATGGCATCGAAAATACTAATCAATACAGGGAGGTTGTTCCTTTGCTATATAGTAGACTGCAAAGTAGATTATCCATTTGCTATTCATCTCATATCGTCTCATAGAATTTTTAATTGTAAGCTTTTATAATATATGTTCATTTACTCTCACGTTTTCATATTTTGTATGTTTTGAATCGCTTTATATTAAATATTTTTTATAATTAAAAATTAAGAAATTAATGAGAAGAAATCAATTACAACTTTATTTATTTTTTATATATAAATCCAAGAACGAAGAATAATTAATTTTAAAAATGTGTATTACTTTCTATTAAATATTACTTTGTTAAATAAATTCTATAGAAATAATATAAACAGTCCATATTTAGAAAAGTCATTTAATCCACCAAACATATTTCATGGTACGTGGTACGCGTAGAATCACATATTAAAGTCAGCATTTAATATTCATATATGTAACCTTACTGATAACTTACGGATTGCATTAGAAACAATTATTATTTTTTTCTAAAATCTGATGTTTTAAATATGGTATCACCATCAAATTAAAGCAAATTATTTATTTAAAAAACATTAATTGAAACTAATATATTTTGTTTATTTTTAGGTGTTCGAAGTGATTATTCACGATAACTTTGATAGGAGAAGTCTTAACAATGATATCGCTTTATTGAAGTTAAGTGCAGAAGCCTTCTTTAACAACTTCGTCCAACCGGCTTGTATTTGGTTAGACGAAATTTATGATGAATTACCATCTCTTGAAATTACTGGCACGGCAAGTATTCTTTTCTTGCATTTGTACACAAAAGTGGATGTATATAAGTAATTTTCTATTTATTTTTCGATTATATTTTGAGTAATCCGATGTTAAAATATTCAATTAATAATATAAGCGCTTATACGTATTATTAATTGATACTAAATATAAAATTAATGAATGCTTTTACCAATCAAGACAACTCATAGATAATATTTATATAGCACATAAAAACATTTTCCGGTATGGTAACGAACCTGATTCATCTGATGGATTTCGGCAAGTTACTGAGGCTAGCCAACTGCGCATTAGATCTCATAGTGCAGCGCGTGTAACACGGGCTAACTTTCCAACTATAGCTTTTACTAACACTTTCTTAACAGATATGCTCAATAGCTGAACACGGTCTTGCCCATGATTCGAACTCAGGACCACCAGACCTGCAGTCATACATTCAGGTCACTAGACCACATAAGCAGTTTTGACTCAGATATCCACCACGCCTGCCATTGCGCTACCAAAATTTGTTTTATATTTTCAGGTGGTAGGATGGGGGATAGACCAATCTGAAACACTTTCGACAAAACTTCGTTCAGCAACGATTCCCGTAGTATCAGATGTGACCTGTATTAGATACGAACCGGTATTTTATACAAATATGTTAAATGGAAAGAAATTTTGTGCTGGAAATAGTAATGGTAAAAAAATTTACAATCTATAGTGCCATGCTTATGGTGAACTAATTTCGAGATTTTAATGTATTATACAGCTTAAATTGTCACTATTTCTTACCAATTAAGTTATAACTTGAACTATTTAGTACAACCACTTAACCTCTCTTCGCTAAAGTGCTTGCTCTATGTGCCCAACACCCTTTGTGTTATTCCAACTATGTGTTCTATATTTCATGCAAATCCATCCGCTTCCGCGTGAAATAGTAACAAACATAGATAAACATTCAAACTTTCGCATTTGTATCAATAGTCCGATATATGTATGTCCGATGTATGTACGTTACGTGACAATTAAAGATTACGATTGATAGTTCTTAATTTTTTAGGTACTTCTGCATGTAATGGAGATAGTGGCGGTGCTTTCGTAGTATTTGTAGAGGATGATAAAAATTATAATCTTCTTAACGTCAAAGAAAGACCAGGAGCTTGGTACGTCAAAGGAATAGTATCAGTCACGTTGGTGCGAAAAGACGCAGACATTTGTGATCCAAACGCCTACACTGTTTTTACTGATGTAGCTCAATACCGAGCTTGGATATTGAATCACATGAATTGAATACGATGCAAATAATACATCAATTAAATCTATATAGTATATTTTTTGTAATAAAGTAATTTCAATAAACCAATTAATATTATTTAACCAGAACAACAGAAAAGGCAGTGGTAGCCCAGTGGTGCACGCTCGCTTGGGAAACTGAGTGAAGCGGGTTCAAATACACGCACCTCAGATATATTCATATGTGAATCATTTCCAACATGATTGTCTTACGCTGAAGGAAAACATCGCGAGGAATCATGCATATCTATGAGAACCAAGCAAGTTTTTGAAAGGCATGTCCGCCATCCCACACTTGGCCAGTGTGGTGGCCCGGCAGTGGTACGTTAAAAAAGGCTGAATATAACCAGAACAACGGTATCTAAAATAATCAATAGACTGACTGTATCATGGTTCTTCAGTTGGAAATGGTTGAACGAATATCCATGTAATTATAATTTATGTACTACGTATGAGAACACTAATAAACACGTTATCCAAAATTAGGCCTGGAAATCACTGCGATTCTTGCAAAAAGTTGTTGGCCATGGTGCATAGCAGCCAACAATTTTTTATGTAGCATCTGTACTTGGAGTACTAGCGCAATAACCAAACTTAGACTCGGATGGTCCAGTAAGAATTCAGACAGTAAAAGCGAGAGGAAAATATAATTTAAGGCATTTGTTATAAATAGTTTCGTATACCTTTTTTTTCTTGTTTCTCTATTTAAAAAAATATTTTTTTGACAAACCCTTGCGTTTCCATATCGATTTAGTATCTCTATTACAAAAATATAAATATAATATGAATTTACCAATGGGCGAAAAATGGGCGATCTTTACTCACTTCCTTTACTTTTTTAACCGACTTCCTATTCCAAAAAGGAGGAGATTCTCAATTCATCGGAATCTTTTTTTTTTATTATGTTCATCGATTACTCGAAGACGCTTGAACCGATTTCGAATTTTTTTTTGTTTCAAAGGGTATATACTTCCCAGGTGGTCCCATATAAATTTTATCGAAATCGGTCGAGCAGTTTAAAAAAAAAACAACAATAAATATTTTAAATAAAACTATCTTTTCTGATTTTGTCGCGGATTTATTTGCATTTTTGTTTCCTGACGTTTCGAATGCTTCACAACATCCATGGTCACGGGAGAGACTGAGGTGTAACATGTCTTGAAGGTATAGTTGTTACAGACAGCCTACCCACAATTAACAAAATGAAAATTGCACCAATTACATTACAATATTTTTTAACTTGAAACATTTTTATAATTTTAATCATCAAAATCACAGCTCAAATCAAAGTGAAAACCCCCGTTTAGTTATTTTTTACATTTTAGTGCCTGGAAGTCAGTTTTTATTTTATTTATTTTTTAAGTTTTTTTACATTTTAATGCCTGGAACTTGGAAGTCGGTTTTTATTTTTTGTTAAAAAGTTGTTATTCTAAAAAAAACGTGGGTATTTAAATTATTGATAAAATCTTAAGTCTTGAGAGTTTGGTTGAAAAAACAGTATCAAATCTGAGAAAGTCATATTTTAAATTGCTCAGAACTGGGAACTTTTGTTTTCTAATATTTAGACAAAATTTTAGTTTTGTATTTAAAATATTGTTAGTAAAAATTTTATTAGTTTTTTTTTATAATTTATTATTATATAATCTTAACATACTTATTTATAAATAATTTGAAAATTTACCTCAAATATCCAATACCAATAAAGATAGTATCGTTTGATGTTAAAAACTGAAATAAAGATTGTAATTTCATAATAAAATACTTATAAGAAATACATGAAAAACGTAAATCAAATCTTTTATTTTTTTACTTAACCCATAGGACGTTAACGACAATTTAAAAAATAAATTCTTGAAGAGTGTGGCATCAGTTTGATGATACAAGCAATATTTTTCGGCGCTGTGTTTAATACTCGTAAAACATTTCTGTTTATACTTTTACAAGAAATCACAAGTAGTAATACGTACTAGAAAACTTTTAAAAATATGTTCTTAAAAAATTGGGTGAACATCAATGTCATATTAGGTTTAAATTGTTACATAATAATACTCTCACGATATTAGGCAGAAGCGGAGAAGCCCCTTTTTTATCTACTGTATTTTGTTTTTTTCTGTGACTTTTGCAAACGAGTAATATGAAACTTAGGCCCTGTCCGCACTGCGATATATCACCGCGCGATTTTTATTCTCGCGTATTACATTCCGTGATCGAAATTGTACTTATTACGCACTGCGAATAAAATTTTGTACGATTTTTGTCAGTTTGATGCAGTTCCCGACTGAGACAAACGTCTAAAATGATAAATCTACTATATCTACTGAGACATTTTAGTAATATAAAATGATGTTTTTCTACATTAAATGTTCAAGAGCTGCGAAAATACAGTAAAAAGTTTTTCGGATATTACAGAATGACTACAAAATCATTTGATAAACCAATAGCGTCGGTGCACGACTGAGCGAAACGCGCGAATTTTATTTCGCAGTGCGGCCATAGCCATACTTCTATATATTGTACCTACAAAACATTCGCGCGGAAATATATCCGCGCCGCATCGCGTTCAATTTGCATCAAATCACAGATTTTTTTTCCGCATGAATTTTTAACCGCCAGTGCGGATACTCCTATAAGATTCAATGTGTTACAGAATTGCGATAATAAAAACGTGCGGTGAAATATCGCAGTGCGGACAGGCCGTTACATGTTTTAAAATATGATGGTGCCTTTAAATCCCTTGCATCAGGGCTGAAGTATTAAAGCCTAAATGTAAATAAATGTTCTATAATTATTTTATATTACCCTATAAAGTTTTCTATGGCCTAAATTTCCCAGACTATAATAAAAACCTTAAAAGATCTCTTATCAGGAGGAAAAAAATTCTATTATTCAAACAAATTAAAGATTCTACTTTTCATCAAATTAATAATAAGTTATTTATGTATAAACAAGACTTGCAACGAATATTCGGCTATTATTCGGTATTCGGCCTATTCGGCTACTTTTATCCTATTCGGCCGAATATCGAATATCTAGATGCTTTTCTCGGGTAATATCTGAGTCTAATGAACCGATTTAAATGAAAATTGGTAAGAAGATAGTTTGAAGCCCTTGAAAGGACATAGGATACTTTTTATCCCGGAAATCATCTTTTAAGGGGATGAAAATGGTGATGAAATTTCGTATTGGGAATCAAGCTAGGGACGAACCGGACGACGAGGGTGAGTCGCTAGTAAGTAATATATTTTGTTGTAATCTGATAATAATAGGGAATATACGTGTGATTTAAAGAAAGGGGATTTTTTTATAATCTTTATTGTTTTTGAATTAAGATATTCATATTTTTTGATGTAATTTCTTTTTGATTAAATAAAATAATAAATATAGATGTTGGGACATTAACACACATCACCATCTAGTTCCATGCTAAGCTACGAGGCGTGTGTTATGGATACCAGATAGTTGATACACTACACATACATATATAACTTTTAAATACATACATATTATAAATATAAACACCCATATGACTGGAGTACAAACATTCGTGCTCATCACACAAATGAATGCCCCCAGCGGGACTCGAACCCGCGACCACTGGCACAACAAATAGTGTCACTACAAACTGAGCCAAACGTGTCGTTAGATTAAGAAAATAATTATTAAAAGTGCAAAAACAGGTGGGAAATTCAAAGTAACTGAAACGCAACGCCATTGGTCAGACGGAATATGACGTCAGAGTATATACGCGCGCGATGGCGAGCGTTTCATGTATCCGTAACGGTATGATATATATATATATATATATATATATATATATATATATATATATATATATATATATATATTATACAATATTTTAAGATATGCGGCTATTCGGCCAGAAAGCCTGCCGAATATTCGGTATTCAGCGTATGGCCGGATTATATATTATTTGATGCAAGTCTAGTATAAACACAAGCCACTACAAGGAAAGTTCAAGTGCTATCAGTAACTTGTTTCCTAACATCTCACATAAACACTACATATAATACTGTTATAGCGAATACGTACGTAATTTATGTTGTGTTAAACTGAATTATTTCAATTATAATAATATCTAAGTATACCTGTTGACTTAATTATACTATTTATTATTTAATAAGACCATGAATTTTTTAAAAGTGCAGTGAAGTAGATTATAATAAAAAACAATACAATGTTAATTTTACGTATAATTTTGTTAACAAGTGCTGTTGTTAAAGTATGTGGTTACGAAAGTCCTGTTAGAAGAGCACGTTTTTGTCCTGAAAATATTTATATTTACTCTGCTTTTATCCCAATGAATGAGGGGTATGATGTCATAATATTAAAGAATTTAACAGCTGCCACGTTTATAACAGTAAAATTGGATTCTATCGGAAGAATAACCGTTACTGTAAGTAATTCTGAGATTATTTGTTAACCTTAACTATGGTGGTTCATTGCTTTTTACTAAACGAAGGAATTATTTCTCAGAGTGAACATAAAGTAAGGTTTACGACAGAAGAAGATTTAGTTAACAATATTTTTTCATTTATTTTGCTAGAAGATCTAAAATTTTATTTTGCATTTACTGTAAAAGGAAAAGATTTTCCTCACCATCCGCCCTACGTTGTCAGCCTTAAAATAAATGGAGAAGAAAACTGTAGGAATCCTAATCGGGTATAGTTTGTTTTTATACTAAATATTTTTATATTTACCATGCTTACTAAACAAAGTGAACTCTTCAATTCTTATTATTTATAATACTATATTAATATGGCATGTTGTTAACCATAACATCTACGCCACAATGGTTTTTTTATATAACAACAGATTAACATAGCCTTGCACTCTGATGAGTACCCCCACCATAATTTATATCCTCTATATAGGGGCGTGGATCAAGAGTAACCGATCAAAATATTTAAAAAATATTTTGATAAAGTAGAAATACTTGAAACTGTTAGATTAAGGTATGGTGGGCTAATTACATCCTAAAAAGTGTGCTATTCAATAATCTGCCGATTTGCACAAGCCGAAGAGTTAAAAATTGACTATAAAGCTTATGTTGATTTTTGTCTCTTTACCTGTAGTAAAAGAGATCTTAAATGTTGACCCGAATAATAAGCTATCACTACATAAAATTTAGTTAGAATTGCTTCAGTACTTTTTGCGTGAAATGCACATATACTTACAGACAAAAACTTTAATAAATATTGTTTTGGGGTCTGTATTCTGTACACATCATTCATTTTTTCGATTATTTATTCGAAACATCATTGTTTTTAAAACACATTTCTGCTACAGATTTCGCTTTGCTACTATTTTATTTATATTTATTATTTCAGACATACTTTGAAGAGTACAACTATGTCGCAAAATATTTACCTGATGCACCTGACAAATTCTGTGGCAGGCGAAAAGTAAATAAAGAATCTATGCCATTAATTGTCAGCGGTTCTACGACGAAATCAGGCCACTGGCCTTGGCATGCCGCCATAAATAAGCTTACACGAGGCATCCTAAGCTACATATGCGGAGGAACATTGATTTCAAAATATGTAGTTTTAACAGGTAACTTATTAACTACTAGCTTTTGCCAACAGTTTCGTGATAACCTGGCTAAATTTTATCGATATCGGTTCAGCTGTTTAAACATGAAAAGGTAACAGATGGAGTGACTAAAACATTTATAAATGATATTTATAATGGAAGTATGGATTTTTAACGTGTAATACTTAATTTAATGAGACTTTAAGCCGTCAAAAACTTTAGTACTTAAACGTCGAAAGCAAAAAATTAAGAAAATCCAAAACGATATAGTCTACAATATACAGTCACTTTTTAGGGTTTCGTAGTCAACAAGGAACCCTTATAGTTTCGCCATATCCGTCCGTTAGTCTGTCCGCAGCTTAGCTCAGAGGCACTTAGTATTAGAAAGCTGTAATTTGGCATAGACATGGCATATTAGTCATGCCGACAAAGTGGCAAAATAAAATTTCTCTAGGTCTTTCAAAAATATTGCTAATATTTTTAGGGTCAAGTGTCCCCCCAACCCCTGCCAGCTAAATGATTACTTTTTGGGTATTGTGAAAAAAATCACGGTCAGTTCAATTGAAGTCTTAAATAGGCTTTACAAGCGAGTAGAGCAAGTAATCGTTGGCCAACTTATAAAATGTACTTGTTACTATGAGCCCCCGAAACCGTAAACTTTAAATGTTCATATTATGAAAAACAAGGAGCCTTCTTAGTCCGCATTATTGTGATGGGCAACTACGAAACCCTATATTGCGCGTGGCGCGACACACACTTGGCCGGTTTTATTTTTAATGATTATCATAAATAAATAGGAGAAAACTTAAGTGTCTCATAAAAACGAAGTTACTCGTGAAGTTGCTTGCAGCTTCATATTAATAAATAAGATTAAAAGGGGTAAACTAGTAGTTTTATATAAAATGTATCATTCTCTCCAATTTGGCTTATAAATGATCTTCTTTATCGTAGCCGCTCATTGCGCCACAGTCCGAGGTGTGCCAGTCAATCCAGATCTTCTTGCAGTAATTCTCGGGAAATATAGTCTCTATCGAATTGAATTTACTAATCAAGACAGAGAGGTAGTACCTTTGATTCTCATTTATTTAATCATTTCCAATTTATACTACATTCAGTAATAACTTCATTAAGTAAAGATATTCACAAGTGTTAATATAGATAACATCTTTGACCTCTATATCTAAAAGTAAGCGCTATAAAAAACATTAGCTATGGAGGTTAACACGAAGAAGAAGTCAGCAAAAACCCAATTACTGATAGCAAAAATGACGTCTTCAAATAATCAAATAACTACAAAAGTAAAATAAGTTTATGGACATGGAATAGCAATAATAAATTATGGGACGCTATCTCTCCTTACGTCGTTTTTGTGAATAAATATGCCTTGACTTTCTGGAAACACATTAAAGAAATCGACAATGATTTGAATGAAATACACAAACTTTTGTTATTGGAGTAGGAATCTAAGCATTTAATATATAAGAGTTGGTGGATTTAGAATCGGTAAAGCAATCTCTTCAATATTCATATTCATAATGATAATCAATTACGCTTTATAATTCTTTATGTATCTTACTAGGTATGTGAAGTAATTGTTCATGATGAATATAATAAGAACTCCGGAAATAATGATATCGCTTTGTTAAAGTTAAGTACAGAAGCCATATTTAACAACTTCGTCCAACCAGCTTGTATTTGGTTTGACGGAATCTATGACAATTTACCATCTTTTGAAATTACTGGCACGGTAAGTATTAAAATCTATTAAAACATTAAAATTGTTAATATAATCGTTGTTGTTAACTGCCTCGGTGGTGTAGTGGCTAGCATGTACGGCTGCACACTCGGAGGTCCTGGGTTCGAGTCCCGGGTCGGGCCAAGTTTAGTTATTGAGTCTCTCTGTATAGTAAGCCTCAGTAACAGACCAGAGTTGGGAAGTTGGCGGTGTATCACCCCCGTGCCTCGAAGAGCACGTAAAGCCGTCGGTCCTGCGCCTTAACTCTCACCGGTCGTGTCGAGTAGTCGTCCCACCGGAGTATGAGAGTGACAGGAATAGAGAGTGCACTTGTGTCTGCGCGAACACTTGTGCACTATAATATCTCCTGCGTAGTTGGCTAGTTTCAATAAGATTGGCCGCCGTAGCCAGGATCGGCTAGGAGAACATCATCATCATAATCGTTGTTAATTTTTTTTATTTCTGATTCATAAAATAGTTAAACATAATAAACTATTGCCGATATTGGTTCTAAAAGCAACCTAGAAACAATTTTTATAAAGTATGATGCAAGCTTTGGAAATGCCGCCCCTACATAATTTTCAATAGGGTTCCGCAGCTCAAAAGGAAAAAACGAAACCTTATAATTTCTGTCCGTCCGTCCATAATAATGTCACAGCAATATTACTCAGAGACTATTGGAGCTACATATATTGCTGAAAGGTATGTATACATATATTAGGTCGATTGCTAGACAATTCTGTCAAATTGCGAAAAAAAGGGTGTTTCTTCCGAAAAGTTTGAGTCCACATGAGTGTCTGGAGTATTTGTAACTCCAAAGTCCGCCCCTAGTTTGTGCCGCCTGAGGCAGCCACCTTTTTACATAATAGCACCGCACGGGCCTCTATTATAGAATCCTCCTTATCAAGAATCTATCCGTTTCCCTCTGAAATAAACACTATCCACTTAGTGTCACTGCACTACGATAATTCACCACCTTTGCAAACTAATTTTATTATATGTTAATTTCTGTATATAAAAAATAGTTTATATAAAGTCCTTTTAGTTAATTTCATTTTTTATAAATTTAGGTGGTGGGATGGGGGATAGACCAATCTGATATGCTATCGAAAAACCTTCGTTCAGCAACACTTCCAATAGTCCCAGATATAACTTGTATAAGATACGAACCAATATATTACACCAGTGTGCTAAATGGGAAGAAATTTTGTGCTGGAAATAGTAATGGTAAGAAAATTTACACAAAGAAAATAACGTAAAATGTAATAAAATACAAGACTTAATAATATGCAAATTAATGCGAACATATAGGTACATTACAAATGTCCACCAAATAAAAAATCTTTTTTTCTATTTCATACAACTAATAGATTGTTATTAATCATTTAGTAAGTTATATATGTTACCAGCCAAACCAGATTTCAGGCGAAGCTGGTTTTTCCTAGGCCAAACCGGTTCATCTAAAGTGTAACAGGATACCTATACTTTTTTTTGTGTCGGGAAATGTATTTACGCATACCACCTGATCCCCCAGGTGGTGATGTGGGGCTCACCGGCTAGAAGAGCCGGTACTACCCATTAAAACCCGACATTCCCCTCCCCTCCACAAAAACCTAACAGAACCTCCCCCGTCTGAATAGGCGTCGCAGGATCACTTACGCACTCTGACTCAACGATGGGATAACGTAACATTTTAACATAAGAATCTTAACTTCGTTATCCCATAAGAATTGTAAATGAATCCTGATAGTACTTTATTTTTTAGGTACTTCTGCATGTAACGGAGATAGTGGCGGTGGATTCTTTGTGTTTGTAGAGGATGATAGGAACTATCAATATGACAAGGAAGTCCCAGTTGAAGAGAGACCAGGAGCTTGGTACGTCAAAGGAATAGTATCAGCGACGTTGGCGCGAAAAGACGCCAACATTTGCGATCCAAACGCTTACACCGTTTATACTGATGTAGCTCAATACCGAGATTGGATAGTAAATAACATGCGTTAAATACAACGTCAATGTATATTTATTGTTATGGCTGTTGCTATTCGTTCCATAATCGGATAAATAAACTATTTTTGTTTCTAATGTAAAGTAAGTGATTTTTAGGTGCAGGAGCTTCTATATGCAAAAAAATAACCTTAAGCTACCGAGCTAGAAACTTATTCTTTTAAATCCCAAAGATTTTTAACTTAAAGAGTTTTTAAGTTTAAAAAAATATCTTAGGTGCAAAAGTTTCTGTATACAAAAAAAAATAACCTTAAGCTACCGAGCTGATCCAAGCTACTATAATATAATACTATAATTTATATATTTTATAAACGACGAATAGACTCCGTATTATTATTTTTAGTAAATCTATTGTAATTTTAATTATATTGTAATTATGATTTCAATAAAATATCTACGTATTAATTGGAATACTATTTATTATAAGTATAAAAGTTTGTATATTCGTGTACGTTTGATACTCCTTCACGCTGATACGGGGGATTGATTTGGAAATTTGCAAATTTTTTACTCAGATAGACTATGACTATATTATATGATTGGAGTAACTCACTGTCAGTCACCTAGAGACGAATCCGGGCGAAGCGAGGGAGTGTGGTTTGTAAAGTGATAAAGTAAAGTAATAACTCTATCTATTTTATATTGAGAAGATGTTATATTATATTCTAAAATTGTATGTCTGTTAATTCCTTGATTGATCATGGTTATGATCTAAATAAAAAAACTTAATAAAAAGAAAAACCAACTTCAAAAAAAAACACTAAAAATAAAAAAAGAACTGATTGGTAATTTTAATTTACTAGAAATACCTAATCAGATATTTTCGAAGTCTTAGTAGTTAATAAAAACTACCACTCAGTTATTTGTTACAGATTAGTGTTTTTTTTAAATCGGTTTTTCTTTTTTCTTCTTTTTTTTTCATTTTTAGTGTAGAAATAGTAGTAGCAAAGTAAGAAGGATGTATTTTAAACATTTAGTAGGTAAAAATCAATAATCTCCTGTTTTCATCAGACTAGTAACGTATGTTACAACTTAGGCTGTTTTTTTTTCAATTTAAATTGAACTTTTTTACAAATACAAATATTCTTTTTTGCACACCATTATTTTATATTAAATAAAGAAACAAAACAAAGTAGAAATAGTTTAATGGGCGGCCTTATCGCTAGAGAGCGTTCTGAAAGAGCGTTCTGAGAAACGTGAAGAAACCTTGTAGAAACGTGAAATTTGGAGATCATATTCTTTAGACAATGTAGGCATCCGCTAAGAAAGGATTTTGCGAAATTTATCCCCTAAGGGGGTAAAATAGGAGTTAAAAGATTGTATGACACTGTTTTATTCTTAACGCGAATTACAGGAAAAGTGGTATTTAGCTTTAAGATGAAAAATAAGAAATATATGTATTAGGTTTTTTTGAAATTCATCCCTTAAAAGGGTAAAAGGGGGTGATAAATTTTATATAGACAAGCAAATATTTATGATCAGAATTACTTGAAAATTGGTATTAATGTTTTAGCATTTTTCGAAATTCATTCCATAAGGGGGTAAAATAGTGGATGAAAGTTTGTATGAAATTCGGTAATTGATGCTCGAAAAGTGTATTTACCTTGGAAATGAAAAATAAAACAATACAAACATTTTTTTTTTCGAAATTCATTACTCATAAGGGTAAAAGGGGGCTGTGCTGTATATATGAGGAAAATAATGTTCATGATCAAAATTATTTGAAACTTGGTATTAGTGCTCTTCAATACACTTAAATAAACATGTATTCTATTTTTTTTTATTCAGCTCCTAAGGGGGTAAAACTCGGCGGTGAAGTTGAAGTTGTTGAATATATTTAAACAAAGTAAGTAAGTGCACACTTAGATACTGTGTATATAAAGTAGAGAACGGAGATTATTCCAAACCCAAAGGAAAATTATATATAACTTCTCGGCTGGCCACAGCAGTAACAACAACAATAAACCTAGAGCGCTAGAGAGAGAACCTAACTAGAGAGTATCCTGCTATCTATATCTAATATCCTCCTTCTAAAGGTTGGCGCAACTGTAATCAAAAAGTCACCTAAGCTGTGCAACGGGGTTAGACTGTGAGTAATTAATTAAACATCACAATGGCCACTGTGTTTGCCGGATGTACTCGGGGGAAATCATAATTCATAACTCGAATACCACTGATAACTTCTGACTACGCCTTTGAATTTAATCTATTGTAATTCCTCTTTAAAGTTTGCTTTGTAATGACCATTAATATATCTCAGGGCCAGTCGTTAAAAGTAGCAGGCGTAGACTTAAGGGAGGATAGCTCCTCACAGGGACATTTCAACAGAACCATGAACTAGACCGAATATCCATCAGTGTGGTATATTTGTGGTTGGGTTTTTTAGTGTAGACTAAGTTAAGTGAATCTAGAGTTTGACTCTAGACATAATATTAAAAATTCGATATAACAACATATAAATTCAATGGTAATTAAAACCGAGCAAATTTTTCAGTCCACGCGAGCGTAGCCGCGAGCGAAAAACTACAGCAAAATAAGAATGGCACTTTATGTAAATTAAAAAAGGAGAAGAAGGAGAACAAATTTGAGGTGGACATAGCAGTGGGTCTTTAAAAATAACGTTGATGTTAGCCTATTAGTATGTTAGTTAAACAACCCATATTAGCCGTATTACATGATTCTAAAGTTGTAAACATTGTATGCGATTGTATCATTGTACTCTGTTCCTCTAACTTTGGTAAGATGGAGTAGAAAAGTGAATAAAAAATACAGGTAGTGGAGCTTACGAAATACCTAAAATTAAAACTTATTTACAGAATATTTAATCTAGTTTAACATCTTTTAAGATACTGGATCTTTCGAGTTACGATCGCTAAAATTAAATTTGATTTCCTTATATCTTTAAGAACACGAAATCTTACACAAATTTATTTTTGCAAATAATATAGTATATGTAGCGAAACATCGCGGACGAAGCTGCGGGTTCCGCTAGTTTTAAATAAGATCTATTAAGTTTCAAACAAATTAAAAGATTTTATTTTTGTGCCAGTTAATACTAAGATATATTATACATATGTATGAATACATCTCAGTATAATGAAAGGTCAAGTGCTATCAAAAACTTGTTTTCTGTCTCACATAAGCGCTACGTATTATACCTACTGTTATAGCGAATACGTACGTAATTTAGGTTGTGCTTCAGTAAATTATTACATGTTGACTTAACAATATTACTTATTATTTAATAAAATCATGTAATTTTTAATAGTGTAGTGAAGTGATTAATAAAAATCGATACAATGTTAATTTTATATATAATTTTATTAACAAGTGCTGTTATCAAAGTATGTGATACCCAAAGTCATGTGTTTATACCAGCTGACAAAGTAAATTTTTGTCCTGAAAATAATGATATTTACTCTCGTTTTTACCGCATGAATGAGGGGTATGATGTCGTAATAAAAAATAATTTAACAGCTGCTACTTTTATAACAGTGAAATTGGATTCTATCGGAAGAGTAACCATAAGTGTAAGTAATTAAGGGATTATATTTTACCCTTAACTATTTATATTTATTCTAGCGTTGCCCGCGGCTCCGCCCGCGTTCAGTTTACCAAAAAAAAATTTTTTTTTGGTAGTAGTTTCTTTGATTATATATGTATAATTAGCATTGCCCGCAGCTCCGCCCGTCTTTAGATGAACAAAAACCAAATTCTTAGGTTTTATATATTAGTATACTCTTACAACGCAGTTTTTGTATTACTTCTCAGAAATGAGATATTTTCCCGCGGTAAAATGTATCCTATAGTTGACCCGGATAACCAGCTCACCACCATACCAAATTTCATGAAAATCCCTCCAGTGGTTTTTCCGTAATGCGGTAACATATATACAGACAGACAGACAGACAGACAGATAGATAGACAAAAATTCTAAAAACTATAGATTCGGCCTCTATATCGATAGTAATATCTTTTTCAATAAGATTTTCCAAAAAATATTTAATGTACAGATTCAGCTTAGTTACAATTTTATTATATGTATTGTTTTAGTATATATTGCTTTTACTAAATGAATGAATTATTTTTCAGAGTTTAAATAAAGTCAGGTTTACGTCAGAAGAAGATTTAGTTAACAATATTTTTTCATTTATTTTGCTAGAAGATCCAGATCCAAGGTATTTGTTTTCATTTACTGTAAAAGGAAAAGATTTTCCTCACCATCCGCCCTACGTTGTCAGCCTTAAAATAAATGGAGAAGAAAACTGTAGGAATCCTAATCGGGTATAGTTTGTTTTTATACTAAATATTTTTATATTTACCATGCTTACTAAACAAAGTGATACGCTTCAATTCTTATTATTTATAATACTACATTAACATGGAATGTCATCAAGAATGGGAAGGCGCGCTTACTAATTTAAACTTGGCCAGATGCTAGAACTTTAAAGTTTAGAAGATGCAAAAAAAATATTTTTATTTTTGTATGAAAATAAAAATTTAAGAAATATTATTTTTTCTTGTTACAGATGTTATTGTTATGATGTAAATAGTATATTCCCAAAAGGTTTTCAGTAAATTAAAAATGACCCTGTATAATAGCCTTCCTCTATAAGCGGGCTATCTAATGTAAAGAGATTTTTTTTAATCAGATTAGTAGTTCCTCTGACTTAATTCTACATTATTTCCGCGTTCATACAAACAAAGTCTGCCTTTCTATATTATAAGTATAGATTTCCTGGTTGACATGTTAAGATTTCTGATCGTTGTGATATTTTGTACAGTTTATAAAAAAATTGTTGTTTCTTACTCCTTCAAATTTATATGACATTTTGTACATAGATAGGCTGGCTACTGTATTAAAATTTGCTAAAAGGTGACGCTAGTCGTTTGTTAAAAAACGATAAATCTATTCTTTTCGTATCAAGTCGCAGAAAGTAATTTTTATGAATATCAGAATCATTTAAAAATTTGAAAATAATGTTATCAAACACTAGCAACTAACCCTCGCTGCGCTCGGGTATGTAGGGTCTATTTTTATTATTGCTTATTGCCAGGGTAACTTAAGTCCCATCGCATTCCTATTTTCATATGCTATTGCGGACTTTTCCATAGGCCTTTTTAAGACCAAAATCTTTCTAGTACATTGTTTTGACGTATCTTTAAAGGTTTAGCCAACTTAAACCATCTAAATTTCTATTTAAGTTATTGTGTTTTCCCGTAGGAAAAGAAATCTTAAATGTTGACCCGAGTAATAAGTTATTACTGTATAAAATTTAGTTAGAATCGGTTCAGTACTTTTTGCGTGAAATGCACACATACATACAGACAAAAACTTTAATAAATATTGTTTTGGGGTCTGTATTCTGTGCACAATACGAAACAATAATTGTTTTAAAAAATGTTTCTGCTACAGATTTCGCTTTGCTACTATTTTATTTGTATTTATTATTTCAGACATACTTTGAAGAGTACCACCATGTCACAAAATATTTACCTGATGCACCTGACAAATTCTGTGGCAGACGAAAAGTAAATAAAGAATCAATATCATTAATTGTCAGCGGTTCTACGACGAAGGCAGGCCACTGGCCTTGGCATGTCGCCATAAATAAGCTTACACGAGGTATCCTAAACTACATATGCGGAGGAACATTGATTTCAAAATATGTAGTTTTAACAGGTAACTTATTAACTACTAGTTTTTGTCTGCAGTTTCGCGTGATAAGTGGTTCGGGGTTCAAGGGTGGCTACCATTGAACCCAGCTGGCAAAATTTTATCGAAATCGGTCCTGATGTTTAACTTGAAATGGTAACTGACGGAGTGATTTACGCAATATATACTTGTTACAGACGTCTCAAAGGCATTATAAGTATATAATGCCTTTGAGATTTTAAAACCTCAGTCTCTTTTGTGACCATGATTGCCTTAAAGCATTTGAAACGTCGGGAACCAAAAGACAAAATAAAGCCGCGAAATAATCCGAAAAGATAGTTTTTTTTTTTTTTAATAAGATTTACTTTCTTTCTCGTAGCGGCCCATTGCGCCACAGTCCGAGGCGTGAAAGTCAATCCAGATCTTCTTGGGGTTGTTCTCGGAAAATATAGTCTCCATCGAATCGAAAATACTAATCAAGACAGGGAGGTAGTTCCTTTGCTTCTTATTTATTTAATCATTTCCGATTTATACTGCATTCAGTATTAGCTTCATTAAGTAAAGACATTCACAAGTCTTAATATAGATAGAATCTTTGGCCTCTATATCTATATATATAGCAAGCGCAAAAGAGATTGATTACCTATGGGCTCTAATACGAGGTAGAATTTGGCAAAAACCAAACTATTGATAGTAAAAATGATGTCTTTAAGAAAGTCAAATAACTATAATAAAAAGGAACGTAAAAAAATTAAACCGACTTTTTAAAATTTAAAAAAAAACTTTCAGGCACTAAAAAGTAAAAAAAATAGCTAAACGGAGGGTTTCATTTACTATAGATACCTAATCATATATTTTCGAAGTCGGTGTGAGCCGATGCAAAGCAAAGCAAATCTATTTCGATACGTATAAATACATCTTTAATTAATGTATAATTTATCTATTAGATATTTATATTTTAAAGCATTGTCGGCTGGCACCGACATCGAAAATATCTGATTAGGTATCCATAGTAATTGAAACCCTCCGTTCAGCTATTTTTACTTCTTAGTATTTTTTAAGTCGGTTTAATTTTTTCTTAAATTACTTTTTTTCGAAATCAACAATTTTTTGAATAAAATGCGTAGTTTTGTTTTTGGAATAGAAACTAGACGTCTATACAAATAAATAAAATTGAAGTATCTGTTTGCAATGCAAAAAAAAAGCTTGTTACTAAATGCATATGAAACCGTATAAACGGTACAAATAAGAAAAATACTATTTTTTTATTTTTTGTCTGTATGTTTGTTCGGGCTAATATCCGAAATCCCTGGACTGATTTGGACGGTACTTTCACTGGCAGATGTTGATGTTATAAGAAATCACTTAAACTACTTTTATTTAAAAAAAAAGACACCCGAGCGAAGCGAAAACAAGTCTTTAGTTTATATGTATCTAAGAGTTGGTGGATTTAGAAGTGGTAATGCAATCTCTTCAATATTCATATTCTTATTGACAAACATCATATTGATGCTTTATAATTCTTTATGTATCTTACTAGGTATCTGAAGTAATTGTTCATGATGAATATAATAAGGACTCCGTAAATAATGATATCGCTTTGTTAAAGTTAAGTACAGAAGCCATATTTAACAACTTCGTCCAACCAGCTTGTATTTGGTTCAACGGAATCTATGACCATTTGCCATCTTTTGAAATTACTGGCACGGTAAGTGTTAAAATTTATTAAAATATTAAAATTGTTCATATAATCTTCATTATAAAATTCATATGTAATACTTTGATAATTACTAATATTATTTAGTGTTGCTATTATTATATTACTAGCGGCTCACCCTCGCTTCGCTCGGGTTCGTCGCTAGGTACGTTTTAAATAGATATAAAAAGAAAAAATCTTTCTTTCTCACATTTTAATTATATGTTTTAATACTTACCTATTCCGGACTAAGAGAAATCCAAAAATTAAAATATCATAAAAATTGGAACGCGGTCGAACGGGATAAAAAGTATCCTATGTCCTTCTCCTGGCTCTAAACTACCTCCCTGCCAATTTTCAGCTAAATCGGTTCAGCCGTTCTTGAGTTATAAGCGAAGTAACTAACACGACTTTCTTTTATATATATAGATGTATAACCATAAATAATATTCAAAAATTAAAAATATGAATAATTATTTATTTAAGCAATATTACTGTTTTATATGTAATTTAAATGAAGTTAAAATATTAAAGCAATATAATTAAGTTAAAACACAATTTAAATCCGCGAAATAATCCGAAAAGATAGTTTTATTTAAAATGCCATAATATGCAATACATCATAAAATGGTCAAATATAATAAACTGTTGTTAAAACCATAGTAATTTTATAAATGTCAAAGTAACTGTGTGTTACCTTTTCACGCTTAATCCGCTGAACCGATTTAGATGAAATTTGGTATGAAGATATTTAGTTTGAGACCCTTGGAAGAACATAGGACAATTTTCATCCCGGAAATCAGCCCAGAAGGGATGAAAATGGGGATGGAAGTTTGTATGAGGAATCAATAATTTCTCAAGTAAGGGATATTTTTTTTATTTTTTAAAGTAAGTACTTACTTACTTTTCTATACATATTTATACATAGACTATCTATTGCATACTAACCGTTAAAACGTACCTAGGGACGAACCCGAGCGTAACGAGGATGAGTCGCTAGTTAATTTTATTTTCTATAAATTCAGGTGGTGGGATGGGGGATAGACCAATCTGATATTCTATCGAAAAACCTTCAAGCAGCAACACTTCCAATAGTCCCAGATATAACTTGTATAAGATACGAACCAATATATTACACCAGTGTGCTAAATGGGAAGAAGTTTTGTGCTGGAAATAGTAATGGTAAGAAAATTTAAACTAAGAAAATAACGTAAAATGTAATAAAATCAAAAAAAATACTTAAATATATGCATATTGATGCGTACAACACCTTTTACATATTATGAATTTAAAAAAAAACTGTTTTTCTATTTCATGCAGCTCGTACATTGTTATTAATAATAATTGAGTAAGTATATTATATACTTATTATTAAATAATAATAATCATATTTTATAGTTATAAATTAAACTCTCAACTACTGGAGAAGTTTTTATAGGACAACGTTTTTAACGTTGAGAAATGCATTTACGCATACCTCTAGAACAGGTGGAGACTCGCCGTAGCCGACGGCTTTTCTAGCGAAAAGCCACTACTACCATACAAGGGAGCAGTGGGACTTTAAAAAAGGGTCGAATAGAATATCCACTAAGAATCATAACTACGTTATCCCATAAAAATCATAAATCAATCTTGATGGTACTTTAATTTTTAGGTACTTCTGCATGTAACGGAGATAGTGGCGGTGGATTCTTTGTGTTTGTAGAAGATAATAGGAACTATGAATATTACAAGGAAGTTCCAATTGAAGAGAGACCAGGAGCTTGGTACGTCAAAGGAATAGTATCAGCGACGTTGGCGCGAAAAGACGCCGACATTTGCGATCCAAACGCTTACACCGTCTACACTGATGTAGCTCAATACCGAGATTGGATAGTAACTAACATGCGTTAAATACAACGTCAATGTATATTTATTGTTATGGCTGTTGCTATTCGTACTTAAAATAAGGACGAATAAAAAAGGGGTGGTTGCTAATTGTCCGATATATTCGGATGAATAAAAAATATATTATTCGTCCGGCTACTGTCCGTTTGTACGAATATTTACCACTTTTTTTTGTTTTCTTTTGAAAAATAAGTGATTTTAGGTGCAGGAGTTTCTTCATGCACAAAAAAAATAACCTTAACCTACTGAGCTGAAAACTTATTATTTTAAATCAAAACGATTTTTAAGTTCAAGAATGTATATGTTTAAAAAGTGATTTTTAGGTGTTAGTTTAAAGTTAGTTTTAATGTGCAAAAAATATACCTTATCTACCGAGCTCGGCCTATCGGAGTTTTTGGTCAAAATTACAATTTTCTTTAAAAAAAACTAAAAACTCAAATAAATATAAAAAACAAAGTAAAAACTCGACTGGGATTCGAACCCAGACCCTACGATTGTCAATGTTGCACCTTGGCCGCTTGACCACGATGCGTTTGCACGAGCGTGCGAAATTAGCAACCATATTTCGCGTGCGAAAGAATACCGCATGAAAACTCGAAAATACTCGTTTTCCCAGAAGTAAGACTAATCAAGATCGATTTTTCGCCCCAAAAACAACCACATACCAAATTTCAGCAAAATCGTTAGAGCCGTTTCCGAGATCGCTTGTATAAATAGACAAGAATTGCTCTTTTAAAGGTATAAGATAGGTTCGTCCTTCCTTATGATTTATATACATATTTATAAAGGACGAATAATTATTTTTATTCGTCCTATGAAAGGACAAATAGACGCTCCGAATTGTTATTTTTAGTAAACCTATTGTGGTGGACTGTATTCACTGGGCACTAATTAAAACACTTTTACTTGCTGACTTCTTCTTTATTTTCCTTTTGTTTCCTTATTAAAAGCTATCCGAGGACTGAATGAATTCACACAAAAATGCTTTAGCTTTATTCAATTTTTATAATCGCAATAGATATCATGTTCTCCTAGCCGATTCCGGCCACGGCGGCCAATCTCAATGAGATCAGCCAACTGCGCAGGAGATATTATAGTGCTCAAGTGTACGCGCAGACACAAGTGCACTCTCTATTCCTATTACTCTCATACTCCGGTGGGACGACCACTCGACACGACCGGTGAGAGTTAAGGCGCAGGACCGACGGCTTTACGTGCTCTCCGAGGCACGGGGGTGAAACACCGCCAACTTCCCAACTCCGGGCTGTTACTGAGACTTACTATACAGGAAGACTCAATAACTAAACTTGGTCCGACCCGGGACTCGAACCCAGGACCTCCGGGTGTGCAGCCGGCTGCATAATTGCTACGTTCATAGCCTATTTAATCAAAATCAATTTTTTATATACAATAATAAAAGAGACAATATGTTTTTACCAGGGTGCCAATTAAAATGTGCCCGCGAGTATGTTTAATTAAATACGAGTAAATAATACTTGACTTTTTGGAATGAAAACGATGTATTTGTTATTAAAATGAATTATACTCCACTTCACAGAAATATACGTAGAGATCTTGAAAAGTGATAGCTGCCGTTGAGCACTTGGCCGCACCTCTTCGCAGTCAGATGTAAGCGGGTCATATTTTGTTACGTTTATGCGTTCATGGCGTATATTCATCATTTATATATCAAATTAAAGCTAATTTTTTTCTGTACCTGATACATGTACTACGTCTGCCTATGTAAAAGTGGCCGCAAAAGTGGTTGCGAGTCATTAAAGATATTTTTGTTACATTTATACGTTCATGGTGTATATTCATCATTTATATATCAAAGCTCATTTTTTTCTGTGCATGATAAAATACCTCTCACCTATGTAAAAGTGGCCGCAATGGAAAGAAAAGAATATAATATTATATATCATTTGTCACACAATAATAATGGTTACCATGGCAACAAACAGTTAACAAGGTCAAACATATTTTACCAATAGTTTTATCCATAAGTGTTGTTCATATCAGTGCGCAAAGTCATAGTATACCTAATTATGTAGGGAGATTTTGTGTAAGAATTGAGTATATTTACTCAACTTTTGGACCTTCACTATACAATGGATATGATGTAAGGATAACGAGAGAATTAAATAAATAAATATGTTGGGACATTAACACACAACACCGTCTAGTTCCATGGTAAGCTACGAGGCTTGTGTTATGGATACCAGATAGTTGATACACTACACATATATAAACTTTAAATACATACATATTATAAATATGTGTGTATTTAAAATAGTATTAAAAGCTGCTACGGAAATAAAAGTGAAACTTGATTCTGTTAGACATTATCACTTCTAAGTAATTCCGAAACTATTTCCTAAGTTAATTTATAGTGACGAACATATTGGCGCTATAAGGCAAGATGGATATTTTTGTCGTGATTTGTTTAAACGAGCCATAGAGTTGGATTATGCTATCGATAAATATATCTATAATATAAAAATGTATCGCTAAATGTGTTGGTAAGCGCAAATCTCGAAAGCAGCTGAACCGATTTCGCTAATTCTTTTTTTAGAATATTCCTTGAAGTACGAGGATGGTTCTTACAGAGAGAAAAATTTAAAATATTGCCTACAAAAGTCTAAAAACAACACTTTTCTATACTCCCATACAAAAGATTCGTAATAAATACTTAAAAGTCAATTTGAACTTTAATACCATACCATAAAGTTTAAGTGTTAGTGGAGAGATTCCGGGATGGCAAAACAATTGAATGATTATGACGTTAGTACCGTATAATTATTAATATCAATATTTGTCAACGCTGGCTAATAACTATTTATATCTATTTAAAACGTACCTAGCGACTACCCCGAGCGAAGCGAGGGTGAGCCGCTAATTATTTATAACAAAATCCGAAACGGCTGGACCGATTTTCACAGGACTTTCAGATATAAGAAGTAACTCATTGTTAATAAAATAATATAAGTACAAAAATACAATTACATTTAAAAAAACTGAAGACGCACCTCAGCGAAACGACGGTAAGTCGCTAGTAACTTTATAAATGTGAAACCCTGACATCAAAACGATAATTTTATACTACGAGTATCAAGTTATTCGTAATAAGAGTGATGAATAGAACTGTTCAAAAACTGAGTTAGTAAAATATACAATGTTCAGTTCCGTACAATACAATTGGCAAGAAGCACGTTATTTTTTAGTTTTTAAAAGTATAATTATTTCTTTACAAAAGATTTATATTTCAGAATAATGCAAGATTTTCGCCAGAAATACTCGTAGATCTTATTGACAATGTCTTTTCATTTGTTCTGCTAGAAGATGTAAAGTATGTTATTTTTATTGTACAACCAAGACACTACCCTCTGACTAAGTAATTAAAGCCTACCTATTAAATATATACCTAATCAAATATTTTCGAAGTCGGTGCCAGCCCATACAAAGCAAAGCACTGAGCACGCCAACTTCGACAATATTTGATTATGTATGTATAGTAAATAAAACTACCAATCAGTTATTTTTTACTTTTTAGCGCTTTTTTTGAAGTTGGATTTTATTTTTTTATTAAAAAGTTTTTATTTTTCCCTTTTTAGTGTAGACATGGCAGTAGAAAGTAAGAAGAAAGTATTTTAATAAAATATTCGCTTAAACCGTTTAAGTTACTTTGATGCCAATTTTTATACGAAGACTTACAAACTAAAATTCCCTTTTATTAGTAACATAAAAATTCTGGATCTAAAATCCGATTCTAACGTATTAGGCTTACCAAATCAAACAAGATAAGCCCAAATTCAAAGTGTTTACTATTAGTCGTTGAAGAGTTCCACCTCTCCACCTTCTGGCCTTACCATCAGGTCAGGTCAACGATACCGAACCACTGCACTATCAACGGAAATAGAAACACTTCAGAGTTTCAAGTCAATATGACAATTAGAAGTAGATTCAATTCATCATTAGCTATTTTTCCACCCTTAGGGGTGGTATATTTTTTTTGAAATTTTAATGGAACCAATCTGGAAGTATACACTTTCAAACAAAACAAAAATTGTCAAAATTGGTTAATAAATGACGGAGCTCTGAGGTAAAAAATTTAAAAAAAAAACATACAGCCGAATTGAGAACCTCCTCCTTTTCAACCGACTTCAAAAAGTATTTAGTTTACTGTAAAAGGAAAAGATTTTCCTCACCATCCGCCCTACGTCGTCAGCCTTAAAATAAATGGAGAAGAAATGTGTAGGAATCCTAACCGGGTATGCCTTGTTTTTTTACTAAATATTTTTATATTTACCATGCTTACTAAACAAAGTGAACTCTTCAATTCTTATTATTTATAATACTACTTTAATATGGGATGTTGTTAACCATAATATCTACGCCACAATGGTTTTTTTTTATATAACAACAGATTAACATAAGGGGGGGATACCTTGCACTCTGATGAGTACCCCCACCATATTATATATTCTATATATAGGGGTGTGCTTCAAGATAAATATTAAAAATATTAGAATATTAAAAAATTTTTGATAAGGTAGAAATACTTGAAACTGTCATATTAAGGTATGGTGAGCTTATTACATCCTAAAAAGTGTGCAATTCAATAATCTGCCGATTTGCACAAGCCGAAGAGTTAAAAATTGACTATAAAGCTTATGTTGATTTTTGTCTCTTTACCTGTAGTAAAAGAGATCTTAAATGTTGACCCGAATAATAAGCTATCACTACATAAAATTTAGTTAGAATTGCTTCAGTACTTTTTGCGTGAAATGCACATATACTTACAGACAAAAACTTTAATAAATATTGTTTTGGGGTCTGTATTCTGTACACAATACGAAAAATCATTATTTTTAAAACATATTTCTGCTACAGATTTCGCTTTGCTACTATTTTCAACCGACTTCAAAAAGGAGGAGGTTCTCAATTCGACTGTATTTTTATGTGTGTTATTTCAGAACTTCGTCATTTATTAACCGATTTGGACAATTTTTGTTTTGTTTGAAAGGGTATACTTCCAGATTGGTCCCATTTAAATTTAAAAAAAATACTACCCCTAAGGGTAGAAAAATAGCTAATAATGAATTTAACCTACTTCTAATTGTCATATTGACTTGAAACTTTGCAAGTGTTTTACTTTCCGTTGATAGTACAGTGGTTCGGTATTGTTGACCTGATCTGATGGTAAGGCCAGAAGGTGGATAGGTGGAACTCTTCAACGACTAATAATAGATACTTTGAGTTTGGGCTTATTTTGTTTGGTTTGACAAGCCTAACACTTTAGAATTCTTACTTTGCTGCTATTGTCTACTATTAGCCGTTGAAGAGTTCCACCTATCCACCTTCTGGCCTTGTCATCAGATCAGGTCAACAACACCGAACCACTGTACTATCAACGGAAATAGAAATACTTGCAAAGTTTCAAGTTAATATGACAATTAGAAGTAGGTTAAATTCATCATTAGTTGTTTTTCCACCCTTAGGGGTGGTATTTTTTTTTGAAATTTAAATGGGACCAATCTGGAAGTATACCCTTTCAAACAAAACAAAAAATGTCCAAATCGGTTAATAAATGACGGAGTTCTGAGGTAACAAACATTAAAAAAAAACATACAGTCGAATTGAGAACCTCCTCCTTTTTGAAGTCGGTTGAAAAAACCTAGAAACAATTTTTATAAAGTATATCGACAGGGTGATAGTAGATTTTCTCAGTATGCCGATGCAAAGCAAATCTAATATATTTCGATACATAAAACGCATATTTACCTATTAGATATTCATATCATAAAATATTTTAATTCTAAATGAAAACCTCCTGGAAGTCGGTTTTTTTTAAGTTTTTATTTTTCCATTTTAAGTGTAGATGTAATAAGCAGGTAATTTGTAAGAAGAAAGTTTTTTAATAACATATTCGAGTAAACAATTTATTCAAAAAAAATATTTATAGTTGTTTTTTTTAAAAACTGCTTGACCGATTTCGATAAAAATTTGTATGGGACCACCTGGAAAGTATAGCCTATGAAAAAAACCCAATTCAGTTCAGGCGTCTTCGAGTAATCGGTGAACATACATAAAAAAACGTTTACGACGAATTGAGAACCTCCTCCATTTTGGAAGTCGGTTAAAGAGTAATATATTTATAATGTCATCTTAGTTAATTTCATTTTCTATAAATTTAGGTGGTGGGATGGGGGATAGACCAATCTAATATGCTATCGAAAAACCTTCGTACAGCAACACTTCCAATAGTCCCAGATATAACTTGTATAAGATATGAACCAATATATTACACCAGTATGCTAAATGGGAAGAAATTTTGTGCTGGAAATAGTAACGGTAAGAAAATTTACACAAAGAAAGTAACGTAAAGTGTAATAAAATCCAGGACAATACTTAATAATAATATTTTAATGCGAACATATACATTACAAATGTCCACCAAATAAAAACCACTTTTATTTTATTTCATACAACTCATAGATTGTTATTAATAATTGAGTAAGTTATATATGTTACCAGCCAAACCAGATTTCAGGCCAAGCTTGGGGAGGTTGGTCGTCCAGTGTTCTGGCTGAGGAGGCCGTCAGGGGTGGTCGAACATCTCAGCCCCTGACATTGGGACGGGCCTTAGTAGGCACTAGCTGTCGGGGTCACGGAAGAGTCTCTTTGGTACCCGTGGCCCCGGCCTTAAGGCGAAGGAGGTGCTTTGTCAGGTTTTTAGTGGGTAGGCTGCCGCGCGTTTACCATCTTTGCGCGGCAGGAGCCCCGCATAACCCGTCTCGCATCCCCCATCGGCGAGCGGGTACCCGGGAACAGGGTTTTTCCTGCAGAAAACAAAAGGCGAAACTTATTGCCCCCCAACGTGCGTTCACCTTGTCGTGGTGGGGTGGGGAGGGGCTGGGGGGGTTCAGTAGTGCCCGGCAATACAGCCGAGCGCAAAACCAAGAAACGCACAGGAAGGTGCGGAGGGCGGTGTACCATGCGGGTTGCTCCTGGTACTTCTTTGATAGCAGAGTGGACCTTGGAGGAACCCCGTGGTTGTTGTGGTCTGCTTCGGCAGACCTGCCATCGGGGCGTCGTAGTTGAAGTTGCCGGTGAGTCCCACACCTCGTGCATAAATGCATTTCCTAACGTTAAAAAAAAGGCGAAACTTATTGAAATAAACTACCACTTATGATATGGGGGGTTATGAGTCTGAAATAAAAAAAAGAAATAACGAGAAGGCTAAGGCTTCTCAACCTACGTTATTCAAGTCGGACCTGTCACTTAATAATACTACCTACTCCTCCAGAGGCTGCGTTCCATTTTATACTAAACTGCATTCGAATACCTCAGTTCGGCCTAGGCCAAACAAATTTTACCTTAAATATTTAGTACTTTGTCCTGGGCTAAACTAATATATCCTAACATATACAATAATTATTATAATCTATGGTTCCAAATGAAACTCTCTAGTAGGGGGGATATTTTCATGGGATAACGTTTTTTTTAACGTTGGGATATGCATTTACGCATAACTCTAGAATAGATGGAGACTTACCGGCTAGAAAAGCCAGTACTACCCAGTACCCACTGAAACGTGGACTATGGCCTGATCTCCCTGAAGGGAAGCCTGTGGAAGGGAGCAGCGGGACGTTAAAAAGGGCTGAATACAATACCCACAAAAACCTAATGGAACCTCCCCGTCATAATAGGCTGTCGCAGGATCACTTACGCACACTGACTCAACGATGGAATAACGTTAATATTTTAACATAAGAATCTTAACTTCGTCATCCAATAAGAATCGTAAATGAATCTTGATAGTACTTTATTTTTTAGGCACTTCTGCATGTAACGGAGATAGTGGCAGTGGATTTTTTGTGTTTGTAGAGGATGATAAGAACTATGAATATTACAAGGAAGTCCCAATTGAAGAGAGACCAGGAGCTTGGTACGTCAAAGGAATAGTATCGGCGACGTTGGCGCGAAAAGACGACAACATTTGCGATCCAAACGCTTACACCGTTTATACTGATGTTGCTCAATACCGCGATTGGATAGTAACTAACATGCGTTAAATACAACTTCAATGTATACTATTTATTGTTATGGCTGTTGCTATTCGTACTTTAATCTCTCTATTCGTTTGATAGTCGGATGAATAAACTTTTTTGTTTTCTAATGTAAAGTAAGTGATTTTTAGGTGCAGGAGCTTCTATATGCACATATAAAAATAACCTTAACCTACCGAGCTAGAAACTTATTCTTTTAAATCCTAATGATTTTTAAGTTAAAGAGTTTTTAAGTTTAAAAAAATATGTTAGGTGCAAAAGTTTCTGTATACAAAAAAATAACCTTAATCTACCGAGCTGAGCCGAGCTCCTTATTTTAATTACTTATCTATTAGTCTACTCGTCCTTCCTTATAATTCATATATATTTTAAAGGACGAATAAATATAATTTTTTATTTGTCCTATCAAACGACGAATAGACACTCCGAATTGCTATTTTTAGTAAACCAATTGTACTTTTAGTTGTATTGTAATTATGATATCAATAAAATATCTAGGTATTAACTGGACTACTTTTATTATAAGTACAAAAGTTTGTAGATACTCCTTCACGCTGATACCGGTGATGGATAGACTATGACTATATGATATGATTGGAATAACTGACTGTCAGTCACCTAGAGATGAATCGCGAAGGCGAAGCGAGGGAGTGTGGTTTGTATGTAAGTGATAAAAGTAATAACTGTATCTATTTTATATTGACAACATGTTATATTAATTTTAAAATTGTATGTCTGTTAGTTACCTCATGATTATGATCTAAATAAAAACTTTAAAAAATAAAAAAAAACCAACTTCAAAATAAATACTAACAAGTAAGAACTATCTGATTGATAATTTTCATTTTCTATAGAAATTAGGTAGGTTTATTTCCAAATTAGGTATTTTCGAAGACAGTGTATTTTAATTTGTGTCGGCTGACACCGACTGTATAGTAAATAAAATTTACCAATAATTGTTTTTTACTTTTTAGTGTTTTTTTTTGTTTTGAAGACGGTTTTTATTTTATTTTTTAAGTTTTTATTTTTAGTGTAGACATAGTATAGCAAAGTACGAAGCATGTATTTTAAAAATTCAGCATGTAAAAATCAATAATCTCCTGTTTTTATCATACTAGTAACGTACCCTCGCTTTGCCAGAGTGCCGTAGGTTTTTTTGCCGGACATTATATAATTTTAATTTATAACATCGACGGCCAGTTTCTTTTAACTTCAAATGAACTTATTTACAAATACAATTATTTTTATTGTACACCATTATTTTACATTACATAATAGAAAGAAAACCAAGTAGACATAGTTCAATAGGCGATCTCTATTCTATTCTATAATGAAGCAGTAACTTAGCTAAATCTGTGGATGAAATATTAGGGGTTAAAGTATGAAATTGCCGTTTTATTGTAATAGGTACTTCGAATTGACATAGAATCTTCATGGTTTGAGATTTTTGAGTGAAACTTTTTTCACATGGTACCTATGTAATTCTTCTTTTAAAAAATGTGCAACATTCGATTATCGACGTTCAGTTGTTTTTTTTATTCAGCTCAGACAAGAAAGATGGATACTTCGAAAATTCGAGTGATTTTTGAAATCGAGTTCCGACGCGGAACTAACGCGGCAGAAACAGCTCGCAATATCAATGTTGCGTTTGGAGAGGGGACTGCTAATGAACGCACCGTGCGATTTTGTTTAAACGCTTTCGTGATGGAAACTTTGATTTGAAGAACGAACCACGTGGAAGACCGCCCACACAGGTGAATAACAATGTGAGCCAAACTACCCAGGAATTAGCGACATGGTTTAACGGTATCTTACCAACAATATTGACTCATTTGCGACAAATCAATAAAATAAAAAATATGAAAAATGGGTGCCTCATGATTTGACTGATCTGCAGAAAGAAACACGTGTTGAAACTTGTGTTGCCTTGTTGAATCGATATAGAAATGGAGGAATATTGGATTGAATTGTGACATGTGATGAAAAGTGGATTCTTTACAATAACCGTAAGCGAAAAATGCAATAGCTGACACCAGGTCAAACGCCGCTACAGTATCCTAAAGCAAAGTTTACCAATAAAAAGGTAATAGTAACTGTTTGGTGGTCTCAGCATGGTGTTATTCACTATAGCTTACTCCGATCTGGTCAAGCAATAACGGCAGGTGTCTACTGTGCCGAACTCTGAACAATGACAGCAAAATTAGCAGTGAAACAGCTCCGACTCATGAATCGATATTCACCATTATTGCTCCATGATAACGCGAGACCTCCTGCAGTACGAGAAGCCGTTTTAACTCTACAGGCCTTTTTTTTAACGTTGGGAAATGCATTTACGCACGAAGTGTGGGATTCACTACTACCCACTACTATTCAGTACTACCCACTATAACCCAACAAAACCTTCCCCTGTCTTAATGGGGCGTCGCAGGATCGCTTACGCATTCAACTACGACGCCCCAACGGCAGGTCTGCCGAAGCAAACCACAACAACCACGGGGTTGCTCCAAGGTCCACTCTGCTATCAGAGAAGTACCAGGCGCAACCCGCATAGTACACCGCCCTCCGAAGAGGGCCGCTGCCGTTGCGGGGAGGGGGGGGGGGTGTTTAACTCTATAGGCCTTGCTCCAACGGACTACCATTTTTTTTTCATGGTTTGGACAATTTTCTACGTGATAAAAAGTTTTCTTCTCAGGAGGCAGTACAAAATACTTTCACACAGTTTGTCGAATCTAGATCACCAGAGTTTTATCGCTAAGGCATAAATGACCTTCCTATTAGATGGCAGCAATGTATAGATAATAATGATATTTATTTTGATTAAATAAATATGTTAAATTAAAAAAAACTAATTTCAATTTTTCAGTGCAAATCGGCAATTTCATACTTTATCCCCTATTATTTTTTAAAAACAATGACCGTAACGTATTATGTATACAATATAGACCCCAAAACAATAGTTATTCAAATTTTTGTCTGTTTGTGTGCGCGTTTCACGCAAAAAGTAATGATCCGATTTCAACTGTATAGATATTTTCGTTTTTTATAATACTTACCTACTTATTTATACCTGTTTTTCTTCTCCTGGGCAAACTTGCTAGATCGTAGACCTTATCTATGCTTTTGAGCTAAGATGAAGGTCAAAAGTAAGCCCATTTCTAATTACTATACAATGTACATAGACATTGTACATATGTATATATGTAGGAGATGGTTAGAAATCTTGATTTGTCCTGTCCTGTCTAGAAATATTGATTTTTCAAAAATCCAATGATGCAGTTTTAGATTTCATCAAAATCGGGCCCAAGACTCCTTTGAGTACTTTTCGCTATTTCTCATAGTTTCCGATTTGGCCATGCACGCCCACTTGAATATATATATATATATATATATATATATATTCAATTTATATATATATATATATATATATGAAAACTAACTGCCTCGGTGGTGTAGCGGCTAGCATGTACGGCTGCACACCCGGAGGTCCTAGGTTCGAGTCCCGGGTCGGGCCAAGTTTAGTTATTGAGTCTTTCTGTATAGTAAGCCTCAGTAACAGCCCGGAGTTGGGAAGTTGGCGGTGTTTCACCCCCGTGCCTCGGAGAGCACGTAAAGCCGTCGGTCCTGCGCCTTAACTCTCACCGGTCGTGTCGAGTAGTCGTCCCATCGGAGTATGAGAGTGACAGGAATTAAGCGTGCACTTGTGTCTGCGCGTACACTTGTGCACTATAATATCTCCTGCGCAGTTGGCTAGTCTCAATGAGATTGGCCGCCGTGGCCGGAATCGGTCAGGAGAACATCATATATATATATATATATATATATATATATATATATATATATATATATATATATATATATATATATATATTAGTGTTGCCCAAACGCAAGAACAAGACGAGACTTAGCCAGTCTTGGTCTTGGTCTTGCGCCAATACACCTGGTCTTGGTCTTGGTCTTGGTCTTGCGCTCCCAGTCTTGGTCTTGGTCTTGGTCTTGCAGCAAGAGTCTTGCAAGTCTTGCAATTACCTATTAGTCTATTACTATTTATTAAAGTTTACTTTAAATCCTAGAAAAACGTATTAGAATTGGAACATTGTGAGCTTGAATGAATATAGCCATAGTAAAGATCAAGCAGATTAATAAATAACTGAAGATTTGATAAGAAATTCGAAAAATCAACTGACCTATATGTCGTTTTCCATGGAAGTAACTGTTTCTTAATAAACATTTATGATTTATAAGCTTACATTTGCTAAAACATGTAAAAAAACAAATTAATTACAATAACTTGACTGTATTTTAAAGAACAATACTTATCTGTCTAAAAAGAGATTGAACCCTCAACTTATAAGAAATTTAATAAAAGAGTTTTACGATTTATCATTTATTTGAATAAAAAATAAAATACAACACAAATCAACAGCTTTATCATTAGGTTATGGTACTTTATATCAATTTTTTGACCAAGAATTAATACAAAGTAACCATCTGGCTGACTCATCACTTAACCTATTTCTATGTTTTCTAATTACTAATGATGCTTTAGAAAATAACCTCTCAGCAGGTACTGAAGTTGCAGGTATTGAGAGAAAATCACGGGCCATTTTCGATAAAATCGGATACTCTGTCTCATGCGTCCTCCACCAATCTAAAATGTCTTCCGAGCTGGCAGTTCTTGGTTTTCTCAGGTACTCCTCCAACTCGTCTATCACTAAGCCTTGAAGACAAGATCCAGATGACGTCGAGGGACATTCATAGAGTTTATCAAAGTCTATTACGTCTTCATCTTCATCACATACTTCATTTTTTTTTCTGGTAATTCCAGAGATTTGTTCAGTGAGTGTAGACTTTTATATTCTTCATAAAGTTCCTTGAACTTGCGCAGACTTTCTGTTTTAAGTTGCTTCCCCCACATTGTCAGGTCAAAAGTCTGAGCCTTATGCCTTGGGTCTAAAATTAAAGAAGTACAATAAATCCAGTTGCTCTTCTTGTAATGTTTAAGCATTTTGTCTCGAGCTGCTTGGAAAGCTAGAATGAGCCTTTCATCCACTTCAGATCGATTAGGTTTCTCATCTAACTGTTTTACCATGGATTCAATTTTATCTAGCAAGAGATTGAATGATACAATGACTAGCGGTAATGTAACATATTTGTCTCCACCAAGTTTTGTACTTAAAAGTTTAAAGTTTATTAGAAATTTATGTAATTTTTCGAGTACCTGCCATTCATTAGCTGTGATTTGAAAATCATTTAATTCGGTGACAGAACTGCACAATATGTCAATGCCCGCTCTCACTTTTAAACCAAATCCAATCATATCATGTGTGGAATTCCATCTCGTTGGACAGTCAAGAATGGCATTTAGATTTGATGGCACGCCAGCTGCTTCACAAGCAGACTGAAACTTCTTCTTGACTATCTCACTTCTTTTTATTTTACTGGAAATACTGCGTAACTTTGTTACAGATGTACGCGAGTCAGCAATATTTGGTGCAGATTCTTCATCTTCCTCAGTTTCGTCTGCATAGTCTTCGTACTGCTGATCTTGCGCGTTAGTGTCAGACTCACAGTGTAACGCTAAGGTCTTTAATAAATCTTGTACACCAAGGTTTAAAATGTGAGCAAAGCACCGGAAATGTTGATTGTCTGAATCAAAGTGTGGCGGCAGCTGTTTGCCCAGTTCATACATAAATTTGGTATTTGCAGTTGCGTTGTCGACCGTGATACCTTGTATTTTATCAATTATGCCATATTCCAATAAACATTCATGGAAAATCGTTGCAATATCTTCCCCAGTATGTCGACCGCGTGAAGGTATAAAATCAAGAACTACAGATTGATACTTCCATTCGTTGTCTATATAATGAATAGTAACCCCGTAGTAACTCCTACCAGCAATTGACGTCCACCCATCAATGGTAAAAGACATTTTAGATGATAATTGTTGAAGTCGTTCCTTGAGATTCAATTGGAGCTCTTCAAATCGCTCTTTGACTTTCCTTCTAAGTGTAGACCTTTTAGGAAACACCATATTAGGGCAAATACGTCGAAAATATACTTGTGTAGCTTCGTCATCGAAAAATGAGAAGGGAAGATATTTTTTCACCAGCCAATCAACTGTAGCTGTCGTGATGTTGTCACTGCTGTTTTCCGACTTAAACAAAACAATAAATCTTGTATTATTATTTAAAACATACTAGGTTTGAGCGTATAAGAGGAGGAGGTTTGTTGTTGTTAAATCGAGAAAATCGTTAAATTGATATTTGTTATATTAAGGTTGCACTGTACTGTAATTTACCAAAATAAAGTACTTAGTTGTTACTGGCCGATTAAATGAAAATATGGGTGTTTATAAAAAATATTTAAGACGATAATTACATACTTAATATGTCGCACCCCTAGATGAAAACACCACTAACTCAAAAATACACTGATAGAAGGATTTTTTTGTACCTAATAAGATTTGTTACCAGTTAAGAAATGATTTGTTAGAGAGAAGACTCCTAATAAATATTTATTAGCAGTTAATAAATCATTTGTTAGCGGATATTTTTTACTGCCAACAAAATATTTATTAGTATGTAATAAATGATTTATTGACATATAAAAAATAATTTATTAATATTCAAAAAATCCCTTGAACATTACGTTCATTGTTCTAATTATTAAAATTATAGAGAATTAGAAATTTTGTGAAACGAATAAAGTTAAAATATAATAAATAATGAATTGATTAATAGTATATAATTCATTTTTTTATGACAACGGTATACATTTAAAATTAAAATAATCACTATTATAATCGATACGTTGGTATTCGTATACGAGTCAATAAATCAAATTTCTTTGAGATATTACATAAGAGCCATCTGACGATACATGAATTTTTAACGGTTTAAAATATTCATCGAAAATTGATAGGATAAAGTTTTCTGGATCGTTTGTTTTCGGTAATATTAATTGATAGCTTTTTATATGGGGATTGAGTCCAATAGTTACACATTTTTTGGAAGAAATATGAATAGTTTTGCCATCAGATATAATTGCAGTAATAAAACTAAATACATGATTATTCTCAGTCATTGGAAACGTGGAAGGCATACGATGGCTATTATATATACATACAAAGCTACGCATGAGTGCCGCCATCTATCAACAATGACCACAAATAAAATATTTGTTAACCGTAAACAAATCTTATTTGGTGGAAATAAATAATTTTTTCAATACATTAAAGCTTTTTAACAGTAAAAAATTTTTTGTTTTAATAAAAAAGCGATTTAATTAATCCTAAAAAGTGTTGGTAACAGTAAAAAAATATTTCTTCCATCCAAAAAGATACCTTAAAAAGTTTGTAATAAATTGATTTATTACTCCCAAAAAAATCCTTCTATCAGTGTACTTACGTAAGTTAATGGCGTTTTTGAAAGTATCGCATGAATAGCTACGCGGAGTTAAAATTCTTTTAACTGTTAAATAAATATTATTACCTGTCCACTTCTTCCAGCGGTTACTAAAAAGCTTGTGATATCTCCACTGAATTTTGGTTTAACAGGAAGAAATATTTCTGATTCCTTTTTATGGAAAGATATTAGATGTTTCCTTAAGCCTGAAGTGTTTCTGTTTTTCATTTTTATTTCAATCTTTTTATGTTGGCACAATTTACAGAAGGCAGTTTGGGATGCATGAATTATTTCGAAAAATTCCTCAAATTTGCTTTTGGGTCTTTTAGATCTGTGACTCAAACTCTCGTTACTCGGACTAGAATAATTTGAATCTTCGTCACTCATATTAAATTGTACACGTGATACGTTTTTAGAAAACAACGAGAATTAGTAAAAACAATTATTAAGTTAGACTCGAAGCACAGCTCAATTGGAAATGACTGGAATTAAAATAATTCCTTTATTTATAGTACGTTTCCTTGCTTTCTACCGCGCCGCCTCGCCACGTGCCGGCTCTATGATAAGGATGCCGCCGCAAATCAAACAATAATATAAAGCGTGTAAAAAAATTCGAAATTACGGCACTGCGATATTTCACCGCACGTTTTTATTCCCGCAATTCTGTAACACAATGAATCTTAAGGAGTATCCGCACTGGCGGTTAAAAATTCGCGCGGAAAAAAAATCTGTGATTTGATGCAAATTGAACGCGATGCGGCGCGGATTATTTCCGCGCGAATGTTTTGTACAGTATATAATATGTATGGCTATGGCCGCACTGCGAAATAAAATTCGCGCGTTTCGCTCAGTCGTGCACCGACGCTATTGGTTTATCGAATGATTTTGTAGTCATTCTGTAATATCCGAAAAACTTTTTACTGTATTTTCGCAGCCCTTGATATTTAATGTAGAAAAATATCATTTTAGATTACTAAAATGTCTCAGTAGATATAGTAGATTTATCATTTTAGACGTTTGTCTCAGTCGGGAACTGCATTAAACTGACAAAAATCGTACGAAATTTTATTCGCAGTGCGTAATAAGTACAATTTCGATCACGGAATATAATACGCGAGAATAAAAATCGCGCGGTGAAATATCGCAGTGCGGACAGGCCCTTATTTTGCATGAGTATACCTACGCCCTATGGCGGCAATCAAATAGTGTCAAATGTTATGATTTCGGCGTGGCGGCAACGATTGTTTTAGATTTCAAAAGAAGCCGCCGGCGCGGTGTATCATAACCATGTACTTCCGAAAAGCGGCAAATTTCTTTGAGAAGTAAGTACAAAACCTTTGATGCCGCATTATCAAAGTGCCGATGGTTAAAACATAACTATGCATGCACTCAGTTTGATTTTAATAATTTTTTTATTCGCTATGTTTATGGTATTAGTCGTAATGCGCATAGGTCCAGTTTTTCATATTCTTTGATACAGTTTTTTGCGTCTCATAGAATTCCTAAGCGTACCTACCTATACACCGAACTGTTACACCTAACTACTCAGTGAAATAGCGCTAAGTCCTAGCTGCAAGACGCAAGAGTATTGCAGGCTATGTCTTGTTCTTGCTCAAGTCTTGCACGGTCAGTCTTGGTCTTGGTCTTGCTAAAAATACGCGGTCTTGTTCTTGGTCTTGGTCTTGCAAAAACGCAAGAACAAGACCAAGACTGCAAGACCAAGACTGAATTTGGGCAACACTAATATATATATATATATATATATACATATACGTAGCTATGTATATACATATACGTAGCTATGTATATATATGTATATATATATATATATATGCTACGTATATATATATATATATACGTAGCTGAGGGATAGGGACGAACCCGAGTGAAACGGGGGTGAGTCGCTAGTTTTAAATAAGATAATCTATTAGATTCAAACAAATTAAAAAAAAACAAAAATAAGATATATACATATATATGTATAAACACATCTCAGTATAAAGAAAGGTCAAGTGCTATCAGTAACTTGTTTTCCTAACATCTATAATACTGTTACAGCGAATACGTACGTAATTTATGTTGTATTTAACTGAATTATTGTACCTGCGGACTTAATTATACTATTTATTATTTAAGAAAACCATGAAATTTTTAATAGTGCACCGAAGTTGATTATAAGAAAAAATATAATGTTAATTTTACTTATAATTTTGTTGACAAGTGCTGTTATCAAAGTATGTAGTACCGAAAGTCATGTGAATATACCAGTTACAGCAAAATTTTGTCCTGAAAGTAATGATATTTTCTCTATTTTTTACCCCATGAATGAGGGGTATGATGTCGTAATAGTGAGGAATTTAACAGCTGCCACGTTTATAACAGTGAAATTGGATTCTATCGGAATAATAACCATGAATGTAAGTAATTATGAGATTATTCCTTGCCCTCAGCTATGGTGGCTTATTGCTTTTTTTTCTAAACGAATGGATTATTTTTCAGAGTATAAATAAAGTAAGGTTTACGTCAGAACAAGATTTAGTCAACAATATTTTTTCATTTAGTTTGTTAGCAGATCAACAGATTTTTTTTGCATTTTCTGTAAAAGGAAAAGATTTTCCTCACCATCCGCCCTACATTGTCAGTCTTAAAATAAATGGAGAAGAAAACTGCAGGAATTCTAATCGGGTATGGCTTGTTTTTTACTTAATATTTTTATATTTACCATCTCATCTCCGGCCCCCTGTTATTTGAACGTACCTAAGATGGTATGTTTTCAATAGATATAAATGATTGCTTATTGCCAGGGTAACTAAGATCATCGCATTCCTATCTTCACGTGCTATTGCGGACTTTTCTGTAGGCCTTTTATCTTAAATGTTGACCCGAGTAATAAGTTATCACTACATAAAATTTAGTTATAATCGGTTTATTACTTTTTGCGTGAAATGCACACATACATACAGATAAAAACTTTATTAAATATTGTTTTGGGGTGTGTATTCTGTACACAATACGAAACAAGAATTGTTTTTAAAAAATATTCCTGCTATAGATTTCGCTTTGCTACTATTTTATTTGTATTTATTATTTCAGACATACTTTGAAAAGTACAACTATGTCGCAAAGTATTTGCCTGATGCACCTGACAAATTCTGTGGCAGGCGAAAAGTAAATAAAGAATCTATACCATTAATTGTCAGCGGCTCTACGACGAAAGCAGGCCACTGGCCTTGGCATGCCGCCATAAATAAGCTTACACGAGGCATCCTAAGCTACATATGCGGAGGAACATTGATTTCAAAATATTTAGTTTTAACAGGTAACTTATTAACTACTAGTATTTGCCTGCAGTTTCGCGTGATAAGCGGTTCGGAGTTCATGGGTGGCTACCATTGAACCCTGCCTCACCATGTCCGATCCCAGGGTGCAATCTATATCCTGGCAAAATTTTATCGAAATCGGTTGTGCTGTTTAAACGTGAAATTTTAACAGACGGAGTAACTAACACAATATATAACTATATACTTGTTAAAGACGTCTTCAATGCATTATAAGTATATAAGACCTGTTACAGACGTCTCGTAGGCATTATAAGTATATAATGCCTTTGAGACGTCTAAAATCTATTCCCGTGATCATGATTGCTGTAAAGCATTCGAAACGTTGAGAACCAAAAATCAAAATAAATCCGCGAAATAATCCGAAAAGGTAGTTTTATTAAAAACAAAATGATTTTCTTTCTTTGTCGTAGCGGCCCATTGCGCCACAGTCCGAGGCGTGAAAGTCAATCCAGATCTTTTTGGAGTTGTTCTCGGAAAATATAGCCTCCATCGAATCGAAAATACTAATCAAGACAGGGAGGTAGTTCCTTTGCTTAACATTTATTTAATCATTTCCAATTTATACTACATTGAGTATTAACTTCATTAAGTAGAGACATTTCTCTTAATATAGATAGAAACATTGGCCTCTATCTCTTATTAGATTACTTGCTATTACAAGCGCAAAAGAGATTGATTACCTTTGGAGGCTAATACGAGGTAGAAATCGGCAAAACCCCAATTATTGATAGCAAAAATGACGTCTTTAAAATAGTAAAATAACTATAATAAAAAATTAATTTAAAATAAAATAAACCGACTTCAAAAAAATCCTGGCACTAAACAGCAAAAAATAGCTGTACGGGGGGGTTTTCATTTACTATAGATACTTAATCAGATATTTTCGAAGTCAGTGCCAACCGATACAAAAGGCACCGACTTCGAAAATATCTGATTAGGTATCTATAGTAATTGAAAAGCCCCGTTCAGTTATTTTTTACTTTTTATTATTATTTTTTGAAGTCCGTTTTAATTTTTTCTTTAACTACTTTTTTTCGAAATCTACAACTGTTTGAATGAAATGCTTATACTTTTTATTTGAGTAGGGATCTAGACGTCTATACAGATAAATAAAATTGAAGTGTCTGTTTGCAATGCCAAAAAAATCTTTTTACTAAATGCATATGAAAGAGTATAAAAGAAAAAAAAAATTTTTTTTGTTTGTATATTTGTTTGGGCTAATATCCGAAACGGCTGGACTGATCTTGACGGACTTTCACAAGCTATAGTTGATGTTATAAGAAGTAACTTAGGTTACTTTTATTTTTAAAAAGGAACCAGGGTTCCGCGTAAAAAAAATTTAAAACTCATGAAATTGTGAACAAACTCGTACCCTAGCGAAGCGAAAGCAAGTCACTAGTTTAAGAGTTCAGTATAGTATAAGAGTTTGTGAATTTTGAAGTGGTAATGCAATCTCTTCAATATTCATATTCTTATTGACAAACATCATATTGATGCTTTTTAATTCTTTATGTATCTTACTAGGTATCTGAAGTAATTGTTCATGATGAATATTATAAGGACTCCGTAAATAATGATATCGCTTTGATGAAGTTAAGTACAGAAGCCATATTTAACAACTTCGTCCAACCAGCTTGTATTTGGTTTAACGGAATCTATGACCATTTACCATCTTTTGAAATTACTGGCACGGTAAGTATTAAAATTTATCAAAACTATAAAATTGTTCATATTATAAGCATAGCACTTTAAATGAAATACCCAACTATTACATTTGTTTATTAATGTATTTAAATAATTTAAATATACAATAATGAAATAATACACCGGACCGTTACTCGCACTCTCACACCCTGTCAATATGACAGTTGTGTCACATACATTTTTAATAATCAAAAAAAATGAATGTTGCCGTCAATGCCATCGTATTTATATAAATCGAATTAGTTAATAATTATTATTTAACACACTATTATTGCCTCTTTAATTCATTTATTATAATTCATTATAATAAATACAGATATTTTAAATTAAAAGATGTAAAATTATGATAACTATGCTAACAATATAATCGTCATTATAAAATTCATATGTAATAGGTATATCATAAAATGGTCAAAAATAATAAACTATTGTTAGTATCCATAGTAATTATATAAATGCGAAAGTAGCTGTCTGTCTGTGTGTTACCTTTTCACGCTTAATCTGCTGAACTGATTTAGATAAAATTTGGTATGGAGATAGTTTGAGACTCTGAGAAGAACATACGACAATTTTTATCGCGGAAATCATCCCTCAAATGATGAAAATGGGGGTGGAAGTTTGTATGAGCAATTAATAATTTCTCAAGTAAAACATATATCTTTTTTTATTTTTTAAAGTACTTGCCGACTTTTCTATACCTATGTATATATTCTATCTATTACATACTGACCGTCAAAACCTAAGGACGAACCCGAGCGAAACGAGAATGAGTCGCTAGTTTGTTCTTTAAACACAACCTAGATACAATTCTTATAAAGCATATCGAGCATATCTATCCTTCGAACACTGAAATAAACATTATCTATTATAGTAGGAGATCCTGATATATGTATGTGGTGGAACCCTCGCTCTTCTTCCAGACGAAATATATATTTTAAACTATAAAACATTTTAACAAACCCGATCCAGGAGGGTTGTCACCAAAAATTTAGTCCAGGCAATTTTTAATTAAAATTTATTGTATTGTTTTTTTTTAAAGTACAAGAACTCTTTTCCTGTGACGACTTAGTATCAATCGTAAGTAAATACTTTTAACAACCCTCCTGGGTTGCGTTTGTTAATAAATATGTTGTTGTTTTATGGCTTAAAAACTATATTTCGCTTGGAAAATGAATGAGGGGTTCACCACATAGATCAGGATCTTAGACTTTTAGACTTAGTGTTACTGCACTACGATAATTGTCAATTTAATTTTCTATAAATTCAGGTGGTGGGATGGGGGATAGACCAATCTGATATACTATCGAAAAACCTTCGTACAGCAACACTTCCAATAGTCCCAGATATAACTTGTATAAGATACGAACCAATATATTACACCAGTATGCTAAATGGGAAGAAATTTTGTGCTGGAAATAGTAACGGTAAGAAAATTTACACAAAGAAAGTAACGTAAAGTATAATAAAATCCAGGACAATACTTAATCATCATATTTTAATGCGAACATATACATTACAAATGTCCACCAAATAAAAACCACATTTTTTTATTTCATACAACTCATAGATTAAGAAGTGTGCTAAATGGGAAGAAATTTTGTGCTGGAAATAGTAATGTTAAGAAAATAACATTAAATATAATAAAATCCAAAACAATACTCAAAAATATTATGCATATTGATGCGTACAACGCCTTTCACATAGTATAAAAAAAACTGTTTTTCTATTTCATACAGGTCATACATTGTTATTATTAATGTTTGAGTAACTTACATATATAATAATAATAATCATAATGTATGGTTATAAATTAAACTCTAGGGCTGAAATTTTTATGTGATAACGTTTTTTAACGTTAGGAAATGCATTTTTGCATACCTCTAGAACAGGTGGACTTACCGGCTAGAAAAGCCAATACTACCCATTATAATTGGCACTATAGCCTGACCTCCCTCGTATTAGTGGAATTCGCCTTAATGGGTGTCGCAGGATCATTTTAACATAAGAATCTTAACTACGTTATCCCATAAGCATCATAAATCAATCTTGATGGTACTTTCATTTTTAGGCACTTCTGCATGTAACGGAGATAGCGGCGGTGGATTCTTTGTATTTGTAGAGGATGATAGGAACTATCAATATGACAAGGAAGTCCCAGTTGAAGAGAGACCAGGAGCTTGGTACGTCAAAGGAATAGTATCAGCGACGTTGGCGCGAAAAGACGCCAACATTTGCGATCCAAACGCATACACTGTTTATACTGATGTTGCTCAATACCGCGATTGGATAGTAACTAACATGCGTTAAATACAACGTCAATATATATTTATTGTTATGGCTGTTGCTATTAACTTAAAATAAGGACGAATAAAAAATAATTATTCGTACTTCAATAGGACGAATAATAAATAATTATTCGTACTTCAATAGGACGAATAATAAATAATTATGGCTCTTGCTATTTGTACTTAAAATACGGACGAATAAAACAAAATTATTCGTACTTTAATAGGACGATAATCGGTTGATTAAAAAATATATTAGTCGTCCGGCTACTGTCCGTTTGTACGAATATTTACCACTTTTTTTGTTCTCCAATGTAAAATAAGTGATTTTTAGATGCAGGAGTTTCAGTATGTGCAAAATAAATACCTTAACCGAGCAGAGCCAATGGACTTTTTACTTACTTATTTATTTGTTTATTCGTCCTTCCTTATAATTTATGTATTTTATAAAGGACTACCGACCCACCCTCGCTTTGCTCGGGTTCGTCCCTAGCTTGCTTCCCTATACAAACTTTCATCCCCATTTTCACCCCCTTAAGGAATAATTACCGGGATGAAAAGTATCCTATGTCCTTCCCAGGGTCTCAAACTATCTTATCAAATTACATCTAAATCGGTTTAGTAGATCTAGAGATTACCCCCTCCAACGTCACAAGCTCTCAATTCACAAACTCATAAATTTTACCTCTTTATAATATTAGTATAGATAGATTAACGTATTATATATGAAAAAAACCATCTTATAGAAATATATACCTACGTGTATGTCGTATTATCTCTTTAACCATTTGTCCTAATTATATGCAGTAAAAAGGAAAAGTTTTTTGTTTTAAATATTTTAGACGATAAATTTACTTATTTTGATAAGAATTCATAATTGTTGATAATATGACCAATAAGCATGACCTACCGATTTAAATTATTTTTAATACAAAAAACTGCTTTTTGTGACTTAAATATAAAAGTTAGACATATGCTGTCGCTGACTTTTTTTGTAGGCATTATTAAGCTCTACAACTTTTCTCTAGAACATAATCATATATCTCTCATCGTTAACGCAGCGTTCGTAAGAAACGTTTTCCTTCGATCGTTTTTTCTCCGACTTTGCAAATCCAACTACTATGAAAAAGTCTTTTCATTCTTCGAGTTAATATATAACCTATGACACTCAGAAAGAACGTGGTTTTCTATTGGTAAAATAATTTTGAAAATCGGTTCAGTAGATCCAGAGATTACTCCATATAACGTCACAAACTCACTAAACCTATTGTAATTTTAGTTGTATTGTAATTATGATATCAATAAAAGATCTAAGTATTAAATGGACTACTTTTATTATAAATACAAAAGTTTGTATATACATGCATGTTTGATACTCCTTCACGCTGTTTTGTACACAGATAGACTATGACTATAAGAAGATAAATTGATTCTAAAATTGTATGTCTGTCAATTACCTCATGATTTTGATCTAAATAAAAACTTTAAAAAATAAATAAAAACAGACTTCAAAAAAACACTAAAAAGTAAAAAATATCTGATTGGTAATTTTAATTTACTATAAATATCTAATTACATATTTTGAAAGTCGTAGTAGTAAATAAAAACTACCAATCAGTTATTTGTTACATTTTAGTGGTTATTTTTTCCATTTTTAGTGTAGTTATAGAAAGTAGTAGCAAAGTAAGGAGAATGTATTTTTAAAATTCAGTAGGTAATTAATTAATTATCTACCGTTTTTATCAGACTAGTAACGTATCTCTTTATTTTTAACCGGCTTCCAAAAAGGAGGAGGTTCTATGTTCGTCTGTATGTGTTTTTTTGTGTATGTTCAAAGATATTTTCGCCAATTGTGAACCGATTTAAAAAAAATCTTTTTTAGTTTCTAAGGATACCCATACCATAGTATACACTCCCGAGGTGGTATCATTATCATCAAGTCAGAATCTGATGATGAAATCTGTAGGAAATCGAGGAAAAACTAACAATGTAATAAAATCTTAGAAGTCAATTTTGACCCACTTCCCGGGTTCCGATTGAGCTGAAATTTTGCATACTTATGTAAATTTAGTAACTTAAGTTTTAAGTAAGTAAACTTAGTTTATTGAGCTGATCTGATGATAGAGTCAGGAGGTGGATAATGGAACTCCTCAACGGCGAACAGCAAGCACACGAAATTTTGTAAATGGATATAACTATAATATAACCTGTTCCAAACTCCATATGACAAGGCTGCTGCACCCAGGGTTGACTTCGGGCGAGGGAACTCCTCAACGATGATTAGGACAGACATGAAATTTTATGGTACATGCGTTTATATTAAAATACTTTTTTCTTACTTTGCTACTACTACGTCTACACTAAAAAGAAAAAAGATTTTAAACTTAAAAATAAATAAATAAGAACCGACTTCAAAACCACAATATAGGCACTCAAAATCGAAAAAAAATTAATATAATTTTAAGCGCTACACCCACTCATCCATTTGAAGTCGGTGCCAGCCAAATCTAATAGGTAGTAGATAGATACTACCTACAAGTATCTACCTACTTACTACATACATATAGACTTTTGAGTGCCTATTTGAAGTCGGTTTTTTTTTAATTTTATATATTATTATTATTAACGTTCTTCGCTTTGCCAAGGTACATCCGTAGATGTTTTTTTGCCGTACATTTTATAACTTTATTCTAAACGTCGACAGCCATTTAGTTCTAAACTCAATGGAACTTATTTACAAATACAAACATTCTTTATTGCACACCATTATTTTACATTACATGATAGAAACAAAACCAAGCAGAAAAACTCAATGGGCGACCTTATTGCTAGAAAGCGATCTCTTCTAAGCAAACTTTAAGCAGAGAGAAATAAAAAGAAAAGGAAGAGCTAGAACAATCGATAACAATATTTATATATTTTTAACGTAATAAAAAATAGCCAGATGAGTATGTTCTGAGATTAGCCCCTAAATACAAACTTACACACTTTACCTATTTATTATATTAAATTATAATAGCGTAGATTCAATTCCGTCTGTACGACCCTGAAGCAAAAACACGTTCGCTAATGTTCTAAAAAAAATATCTATAACATTATTTATATTACATATCAAAACTTTTGATTAAGAACTAGTAATATGATGGTTTCTCCGAGTAATATCCTTGAATTAGGGCTGAAGGATTAAACCCTAATAATTTTAAACAAATATTTTATAATTATTCATATTACCCCATATAATTTTCTATGGCGTAGACTTCCCAGACTATTATAAAAACCTTAAAAGATCTCTTACTATTTTAAATAAAATCTTTTAAGTTTCAAACAAATTAAAAGATTTTACTTTTGAGCAAATGAATAATTAGATATATACTTACATTAATATGTATAAACGCATCTCAGTATAAGGAAAGGTCAAGTGCTATTAGAAACTCGTTTTCTGTCTCACGTAAGCGCTACGTTTATACCTACTGTTATAACGAATACGTACGTAATTTAGGTTGTGTTTAAGTAAAGTATTACATGTTGACTTAACAATATTACTTATTATTTAATAAAATCATGTAATGTTTAATAGTGTAGTGAAGTGATTAATAAAAAACGATACAATGTTAATTTTACATATAATTTTAGTATCAATAAGTGCTGTTATCAAAATATGTGGTACCCAAAGTCATGTATATATACCAGTTGAAAAAGTAAATTTTTGTTCTGGAAATAATGATATTTACTCTAATTATCACCCCATGAACGAGGGGTATGATGTCGCAATAAAAAAGAATTTAACAGCTGCCACGCTCATAAAAGTGAAATTCGATTCTATCGCAATGGTAACTCCTGTAAGTAATTCTGAGATTTTTTCTTGACCTCAACTATGGTGGTTTATTGCTTTTTACTAAATGAAGGAATTACTTTTCAGAGTATATTAAATGAAGTAAGGTTTACGTCAGAGGAAGATTTAATTAACAATATTTTTTCATTTGTTTTGCTAGGAGAGTCACACTATTTTACATTTAATGTAAAAGGAAAAGACTTTCCTCATCATCCACCCTACATTGTCAGCCTTAAAGTAAATGGAGAAGAAAACTGTAGAAATCCTAACCGGGTACGGCTTGTTTTTTACTAAATTCTTATTAATCATAATCCCACATCAATATGGAATATCGTTGACCATAAAAAATTTTATATAACAAAATATAAAGTTGGCTAGATGATGACACTAAATCTAATTTAATTTCTTTTGAATTTTGTGTCGTATCTAAATCAGGCGTGCTATAATGCAATAACTTCAAAACATCGTCAACTACATACATATTATATATGTACAAATATGCTAATCTATACAACCCATTTATCAATTTCCTGGTTGTGATGTTAAGATTTCTGATCGTTGTGATATTTTTGTACCCTTTATAACACATTAACACATTTTGTTGTTTATTACTTCTTCAACTCTGTATGTTTCGTACATAGATACACTACTAATTAAATTTGCTAAAAGGTGACGCTGTTCGTTTGTCAAAAGTTCAGAAATGTATGTTTCCATATCAAGTCGCAGAAAGTAAATTTATTAATATAAGAATACCTTTAAAATGTGAAAATAATTTTATCAAACACCAGCAACTAACTCTCGCTTCGCTCGGATACGTCCCTGTGTACATTTCCAATAGATAAAATTAGTTATTGCGAAGGTAACTTAGGAGCTACCTCCCAAGGTACCCTCGCAATCCTATCTCCTTATGCTATTGTGGACTTTTCTGTAGATTTTTTAGGACCAACATCTTACTAATATACTGTTTTGACATGTCTCTTAAGGTTTAGCCAACGTTATATATTCTAAGGATCACGCGGCAGAACCAATTTTTGTATTATCCATGGAAATGAAAGATTTTCCTGTAGCAAAAGATATATCTTAAATATTGATCCGAGAAATAAGTAATTTTACTACTAATATTATAAACGTGAAAATTACGCAATAACGGCTAAACGGATCTGGATGAGGCACAGAGATAGATTATACTCTGGAAAAGTACATAGGCTATTTTTTAGTTTTTCTAGAGGCAAACCCGGGCAAAGTGCGAGTGAGCCTTAGTCAATACTCACTACATAAAATTTCGTTAGAATCGGCTTAGTACTTTTTGCGTGATATGCGCAAATATATACAGACAGACATACAAAATATTCAATAAATACTGTTTTGGGGTCTATTATACTCTGCTCACAATACATAAGTCATTGTTTTTAAAAAACATTCAGGTACAGATTTTGCTTTTCTACTATTCTTTTATTTCAGACATACTTTGAAAGGGACAACTTTGTCGCAAAATATTTACCTGATGCACCTGACAAATTCTGTGGCAGGCGAAAAGTAAATAAAGAATCTATACCATTAATTGTCAGCGGTTCTACGACGAAAGCAGGCCACTGGCCTTGGCATGCCGCTATAAATAAGCTTACACGAGGTATCCTAAACTACATATGCGGAGGAACATTGATTTCAAAATATGTAGTTTTAACAGGTAACTTATTAACTACTAGCTTTTGCCAACGGTTTCGTGATAACCGCTGTTTGTGCCGATCCCAGGATGCAATCTATGTCCTTGCCAAATTTTATCGACATCGGTTCAGCTGTTTAAATGTAAAAGGGTAACAGATTGAGTGACTTACACATTTATAAATGATATTTATAATGGAAGTATGGATTTTTAACGTGTGGTACTTCATTTAATGAGTCTTTTGAGCCGTCAAAAACCGTAGTCTCTTCCGTAACCATGTTTCGTAAAGCATTTGAAACTTCGAAAGCAAAAAAATAAAAAAAATCTGAAACCATATAGCCTACTATACACCGCCCCTTTTTAGGGTTCCGTAGTTAACAAGGAACACCTATAATTTCATCATATCCGTCCGTCCGTCTGTCCGCAGCTTAGCTCAGAGGCTCTTAGTACTACAAAGCTGTAATTTGGCATGGACATACATATTAGTCATGCCGACAAAGTGACAAAATAAAATCTCTCTAGGTCTTTAAAAAATATAGCGGGCTCTTGAAATATAATTTTTCGATTAAGGAATCCGTTTGTGAAATATTAAGCTTTAAAGTGCTTTTTTTTTTGAGTCAAGTGTCCCCCCAACCTCTGCCAGCTAAATGATTGTTTTTGGATGTTTGAAAAAATTCACGGTCAGTTCAATTGAAGTCTAAGTTGGCTTTACAAGTTTACGAGTAGTCGCTGACCAACTTATAAAATGTACTTGTTACTATGAGCCGCCGAAACCGTTAACTTTCAATGTTCATTTAAATCTTCTTCATAGTCCATATTATTGTGATAAGCAACTACGGAACCCTACATTGCGCTTGGCCCGACACGCACTTGACTGGTTTAATTCTTAATTATTGATGATAACATCAAAAAACTTAGAGAAGTTAAGCGTCTCATAAAAACGTAGCTACTCGTGAAGTTGCAGCTTGCTATTAATTATAATTAAAATTAAAAAAGGCGATGTACTGTAAACTAATATGTAGTTTTATATAAAATATACGTTCTCTCCAATTCGGCTTACAAATGATCTTCTTTATCGTAGCCGCTCATTGCGCCACAGTCCGAGGTGTGCCAGTCAATCCATATCTTCTTGGAGTAGTTCTGGGGAAATATAGTCTCTATCGAATTGAAGTTACTAATCAAGACCGAGAGGTAGTACCTTTGCTTCATTTATTTAATTACTTCCAATTTATACTACATTCAGTATTATTATTATTATTATTAACTACGGAAGCTAATAGGGAGGAGGAGTCAGCAAAAACTATTACTGATAGCAAAAATGACGTCTTTAAAATAACTACAAAAGTAAAATACTTTTATGGACATGGAATAGCAATAATAAATGATGAGACGCTATCTCTCCTTACGTCGTTTTTGCGAATAAATATGCCTTAACTTTATAGAATCGTATCAAAGAAATTGACAACGGTTTGAATGAAATGCACAAACTTTTGTTTTTGGAGTAGGAATCTAAGCATTTAATATATAAGAGTTGGTGGATTTAGAATCGGTAAAGCAATCACTTCAATATTCATATTCATAATGACAATCAATTACGCTTTATAATTCTTTATGTATCTTACTAGGTATCTGAAGTAATTGTTCATGATGAATATAATAAGAACTCCGGAAATAATGATATCGCTTTGTTGAAGTTAAGTACAGAAGCCACATTTAACAACTTCGTCCAACCAGCTTGTATTTGGTTTGACGGAATCTATGACAATTTACCATCTTTTGAAATTACTGGTACGGTAAGTATTCAAATCTATTAAAACATTAGCATTCTTAATATAATCGTCGTCAAAAAATTGATATCTGATCCACAAAATAGTTAAAAATAATAAACTTTTGCCAATATGGTTTCTAAAAGCAACCTAGAAACATTTTATAAAGCATATCGACAGGGCGATTGTAGATTTTCTCAGTATAATCAAGTTTTGGAAATGCGGCCCCTAGATAATTTTCAATAGGGTTCCGCAGCTCAAAAGGCAAAAACGAAATCCTTATAATTTCTGTCCGCCCGTCCGTCCATACGTCACAGCAATATTACTCGGAGACTATTGGAGCTACATAAATATTGCTGAAAGGTATATATTAGGTCAATTTCTAGAAAATTATTTTAAATTATGAGAAAAGGGGTTGCCCTTCCGAAAAAATTTTAGTCCACGTGAGTATCTGGGGTATTTGTAATTCCAAATGCCGCCCCTAGTTTGTGCCGCCTGAGGCAGCCGCCTCTTTGCATAATAGCACCGCACGAGCCTCCATATCGAGAATCTGTCCGTCGACTTCTGAAATAAACACTATCCACATAGTGTCACTACACTACGATAATTCACAACCTTTGCAAACTAATGTTATTACATGTTAATTTCTGTATTTAAAGAATAGTATATGTAATGTCATTTTAGTTAATTTCATTTTCTATAAATTCAGGTGGTGGGATGGGGGATAGACCAAGCTGATATTCTATCGAAAAACCTTCGTACAGCAACACATCCAATAGTCCCAGATATAACTTGTTTAAGATACGAACCAATATATTACACCAGTGTGCTAAATGGGAAGAAATTTTGTGCTGGAAATAGTAACGGTAAGAAAATTTACACAAAGAAAATGACGTAAAATGTAATAAAATCCAAGACAATACTTAATAATATGCATATTAATGCGGAAACACAAAAACCTAACAGAACCTCCACCTTAATAGGCTGTCGCAGGATCACTTACGCACTCTGACTCAACGATGGGATAACGCTAACATTTTAACATAAGATCTTAACTTCGCTATCCCATAAGAATCATAAATCTATCTTGATGGTACTTTATTTTGTAGGTACTTCTGCATGTAACGGAGATAGTGGCGGTGGATTCTTTGTGTTTGTAGAGGATGATAGAAACTATCATTATTACAAGGAAGTCCCAATTGAAGAGAGACCAGGAGCTTGGTACGTCAAAGGAATAGTATCGACGACGTTGGCGCGAAAAGACGCCGACATTTGCGATCCAAACGCTTACACCGTCTACACTGATGTAGCTCAATACCGAGATTGGATAGTAAATAACATGCGTTAAGCACGTCAACATTTTATTGTAATTTTTAGTAAACCTATTATAATTTTAGCTGTATTGTTATTATGCTATCAATAAAATACCTTTAACTGGAATATTATTACAAATGCAGTTCATGTATGTGTATGTGTGATACTCCTTCACGCTACACGACTGGATGGATTTGTACGAAATTTCGTACACAGGTGACTTGGAGTAACTCACTGAGTCATCTAGAGACGACTTCGGCAAAGCGAGGGCTTATGATTTGTATTAAAATTATTAAGTAAAGTAATTATGACATCTTTTTAGTATTGAGATGTTAAATTAAATCTAAAATTGTATGTCTGTTAGATTCCTCATAATTATGCTCGAAAAATAGTTAAAAGAATAATTATCTAATTAAGTTTCGAGTATAGACTAAGCCTTAGATTATTTATGTTAATCTAAGGACTAAACATGTAATGTTTAATGATGGCTAAATCTATACATATAATAAAATTCTAACTAAGGCGAATCTGTACATTAAATATTTTATGGAAAATCTTATTGAAATAGACATTTTATTATCAATAGGTACAGAAGCCGAATCTATAGTTTTCAAAAATTTTGTCTGTCTGCCTGTCTGTGAGCGCATCACGAAAAAACCGCTTGGCAGATTTTGATGAAATTTAGTATGATTATAGCTGGTTATCCGGGTCAACATTCTTTTTAATGTGGGAAAATATTTCATCTCTGAGCTAAGCGTTAAAACGCAACTATGAACGAAGCGGAGCGGAGCGAGAGTGTGTCTGTGTGTCATGTATATGCTCCCCATGGACTCTAAAATGACTGAAGCGATTTTGATAAAACTTTCAGACAATCTTCAGATTAACCCAGCGGGTGATCCTGTGAAATTCGGTAACGATAGGAAGTTTGAACGCGAGTGAAGCCGCGGGTACTGCTAGTTATAAATACAATAGGCAACTAGAGATGTAACCGAGCGAAGCGAGTGTTGCTAGTACGGTATTTAGGTACGTTGTAACTTGTGAGTCTGTTTGTTAAAAAATGCTGGGGAGTGGCATAAAGAGACGCACTCTTTATACTGCTTCTTTAAGAATTTCCCTTTAGATAATTGCTTATTGCTACTAGGTACTCGCCTGAACAAAGCGATGGCCTATTACTCGTAATACATAGTTTCAATAATAATGTCCTCTTGACAGACTTTTGGTCTCGGCGGTCAATCTCACTGAGATTACCTACTGCGTGGGAGATATAGGGTATAGCACACAAGCCCCATGGGAGGATACTTCGACATGACCGGAGAGGTATCAAGCGCAGGACCGTCATCGGTTCTCCCTGACACATGGGTGAAACACTGTTTACTTACCGACTCCGAGCAACTACTGAGAATGTCTTAAGTAAAAGATTTAATATATGTAAGATTCTCGAACCCATTATCTCTGAATCTGCAACTTACATGCTAACCATTAGTCAAGACGAATGGCGCATTTTAGATTTGGTTTATAATTGTATGTAAAAACATTTTTTTTAATATATTTAATACAACTTTGGAATACGCGGGATTCGGGAATGTCCCCGCTAAATGCAAATCTATACCTACTAATATTATAAAGAGACAGAGTTTGTTTGTTCGTTCGTTCATTCGTTTGCTAGTTCGTTTGAACGCGCTAATCTCAGGAACTATTAATCCGATTTGATCCAATTTTTGCATTAGACAGCCCGTTTATTGAGAAAGGTTATAGGCTATATATCAGCATGCTACTACACAAGGGAGCAGAACAAAAGTAATATAAAAATAATTATTTTAATATAGTCTATCTATTTCATACTAACCGTTAAAACGTACCTAGGAACGAATCCGAGCGAAGCAATGGTGAGTCACTAGTATGTAATATTGGTAATCATGTAAATTCTAAATCAAATTAAACAAAATTCTAATATTTTTCCTTCTCGCTTGGTCTTTCCAATCATCATTATGAGTAGAAGACTTGATTTGGAACGTGAATACAAAGATATATTATATTTATTTTCCTTAATCATTAAATAGCCTCTAAACTATTATGTTACTTATTTATATTCAAATATTTTTAACTTTTAATAGGTGCTTACTGATATACAATATTATAATTCGGTTCTTGACATGGAACTCGTTTTTCCAGTTGAGCATCACATTCAATGCTGAAGTTAACACAATAAATAAGTAATTTTATGAAACGCCTTTAACTTAAAATTACGATTTGTATATAAAAAACCTTTGTACACCCTGAATTTTTCGATAAAACTAACTACTTGAAATATAACTAAAAATAAATTTTGCCCAAAAAAGTTTTCTTAAAAAATCAACTAACATATTTTCACATAAATATTCGATTTCCCTTCGCTCTCGAGTAGGAACGAGCGATTCATGAATGAACTATGTACATATAAAAATGTATGAAAACTTGTAGGGCTTAGAACTTTGTATGAATATCCGTTATTTTTTAAGTTTCAATGACAAAAATTGAAAATATAATGTTTTTGATTAAAAATAACGACTATTCTAATTCGGAATTTTAAGCCATACATTTGCATTAGATGAAAAAAAGGAAATAATGTGAATCTTATTTATTTTACATATTCACTATTTACCGTCAAGTTCACTTGTTTACAAACTATCATAGAGAAATCAAAATAAGCACAATATGTTATTGTCATATCGTGTATCTTCCACGCTACCTTATACCTATAAACTACTTTATTATCATACGCTTGTCTTCCTTGACATTATAGTTTTAAATTATCGCATACGTGAAATAAAAAAAATACTATTGCAAAATGTCCACTTAACAGTTTTATAGTTTAGCTGTAGCGCTGTGCTGTATTTAGTTGTATTATTGTTTTCCTACTGTACGGGTATGAGAGGTGTTGCAGATTGCTACGTATTTTAAAATTTATAGTTAAAATACATACTATATGCGATATAGTTAAATTAAAATATAACAGATATTCATTTTTAGTGGCTAAGAAAATTTTGAAAGTATTGAGTGTACAGTTGAGAAGAGTTTTTAGTTTATATTAGGTATGATGGGTTATATGAGTGCATCACTTTAGTTATATTGGTCAAGTATTATTGGATTGGATCAGATATCACTCGGTAAGAAATTGTTTTTTTTTGTTCATTTTTAACTATATTCGTTCTTTTTTTTTCTTTCTTTATAATATTATGTACATACATATATTCCTCACGAAAATCCGAAGTCTTTACTAACAACCATTTTATTATATACAAACTAGCAGAACCCGCGACTTCGCCCGCGATCAATCTACAAAAAAAAACTCTTCTGCTTTATGTTATACAGCGACTTACCCTCGCTTCGCTGGGGTTCGTTTCTGTATTTTTGTATAATATTAATTTGACTGCCTTGGTGGTGTAGTGGCTAGCATGTACAGCTGCACACTCGGAGGTTCTGGGTTCGAGTCCCGGGTCGGGACAAGTTTAGTTATTGAGTCTTTCTGTATAGTAAGTCTCAGTAACAGCCCGGAGTTGGGAAGTTGGCGGTGTTTTACCCCCGTGCCTCGGAGAGCACGTAAAGCCGTCGGTCCTGCGCCTTAACTCTCACTGGTCGTGTCGAGCAGTCGTCCCACCGGAGTAATGAGAGTGACAGGAATAGAGAGTGACAGGAATAGAGAGTGCACTTGTGTCTGCGCGTACACTTGTGCACTATAATATCTCCTGCGCAGTTGGCTAGTCTCAATGAGATTGGCCGCCGTGGCCGGAATCGGCTAGGAGAACATCATCATAATATTAAATTGTTTGAATATTGTTCATACAAAAATACTAAAATATACTATGGTTAAAACCAATTTCCAATACTAAATATACAATGACTGTATTATGATGAAATAAATATTTATTTTGATTTCGCTAAATAACTATAATACATACAAAATTAATGTTAGTCCCGTCGAGTTTCATTCGCCAGTTCTTCTAATTTCTGAACCTTTCTGTCTCCGAAGTTTTTCTCTTTCTTCTGTTCAGTAAAACAAGTAAAATAATGTAAAGCTGACTTCGAAAATATCTTATTAGCTATCTATAGTAATGAGAAAACATTGTTTAAATTTCAGATATCAATCATTATACATATTGGAGAAGAAAAATAAATCGAAATGAAGGTTTTATTTTGGATTGTTATAACTCTTATATTTGAAGTGAACAGTGACAATGATTCTGGTTGGGCATTAGTTGGAAATCCTTTAGCTTTTGCGTATCCATGTAACGGTTCTACAGATATAACGACTTCCTTTGAAAGTGGACTACCACCGGAAATAGAAAATAGCTACAGCAAATATGCACTATATTCAAAAAAAATTCGTCAAGTCAACAAAAATAATATTAAAATTCGACGCAGATGCCAGTGTTAAGCTAGTGAGTAACTTTGATTTTTAAAGAAAATATGTTTTTTTTTATTCAGTTAATAGTTTAAAGAGGCACAAGTCTATATATGGGATGCGGCCCCTGGAGGAGTGGGTGGTATTCTTTTTATTCGTTAAAGGTATGTATGTTTATTTTTTGTAATGACTTATATAAGTCCTGAACTAAACTTTAAGTCTCCATTACTTTTAATTCCTGGGCTTCCTCAAAATAATTTTTATATATTTGTAGGAGATAGAGAGCTATCACCTCTCCTATCCAAAAATACCACCCATTTCTCCAGAGGCCGCGTCCCATATACTAAACTAAAGCCTTTAAAAACTACTAACAGTTTATTAAAGGGTTTTTTAATCATTTTTAATCATAGCTATACATGAGCCTATTAAGGGCTCTGTTAGACAAGATGTCATTCTACAATTTCTACAATCTTTGTAGAATAGAAAATGTTCAAAAATTAATTATGTAATTATAAATTGTATTGAAATTACAAATTAAATCGTTCTGTCATAGAATGTCATTGCATTTTTTTATAATTTCTATTCTTCGACGATTGTAAAACGACATCTTTTCTTTGTTGGTGTTCACCAATAAAAAAAAATTACATAAATCTTCTTTTTAATCTGCACTCCTTAGTTACTCTGGAAAGCGAGGCTGATATTTTTCTATATGGAATAAAAAAAGAAATGATTATAAGCCATTATAAATAAAAAATAAAAAAAAGAAGTGAACAACATATCCATACATAATTAATTTTATTTCAGTCAGACAAATCGTTTGGAAGAATAAGATACGACGAATTGGATAATACATTTGTAATATTTTTTTATAAAGCACACGAGAATATTGCGTTTAAAGTACAAGGTCTCACGCCTGGAGTGGTTCCATACTTTAATAGTGTAGAAATAAATACTGTAGAATACTGCAAGGATCCGTCCGTGGTAAGTACACATAAACATACTGACTATATTATTAATTATGTATTATATGTACCTTATAAAATAGTAACAAAGCCAAATCTGTGCTTGAAATCTATATATAATATATAATAAAACTGTAAAGTTTGTCTCTTTGTCTGTTTGTACGGGCTAATCGCCGAAACTGTTGAACCGATTTAAATAATATTTTGCATGGTGGTACCTTATATCCCCAGTCAACATTTTAGATACTTTTCATCCCAGAAAATTAAAGATTTCCCGTGGGATAGTTAAAAAACTATAGTAACTTATAAAGCTTAGTACACAAAACTTATGCACTTAATTTAGTAATATTTGGCATGCTGATTTTATATTCCTATAACCTTCTTTCACCTTTTATTGCCGGTTAAACAATGTGTATTATAAAATTTATAAATCCCATAAAAGTGACGGGTTCCCGCGGGAAAGTAAAACATTAGAAAAATAGTGTCTGGCATAGCGTCTTACTTATTAAATCAATTGTGAGCGACGGACGTCATTTTGACTTAAGGCAAAGGCTACTTTTTATCCCGGAAAAATGTGCGGTTTCCGTGGGATAGATTTGTATTTGTTTATGTTCACCTAGAAGCAAACCCGAGCGAAGCGAGAGTGAGCCGCTAGTATCTTTTAAAAATAAATGACTGTTACGTATTGTGAATAGAATAAAAACCCCAAAATATAGTTGTTGAAATTTTTGACTGTTTTTCTGTATATCTGTGAATTTCACGCAAAAAGTAGTAGTAGTAAAACCGATTTTAACTAAATTTTATGTAGTGATAACTTATTGTTCGGGTCAATATTTGGTTATATTACCTTTTACTACAAGAAAATATTTTATTTCCACGGGATTGGTTCTGTCGAGTCGTCCTTAGAAATTTACATGGCTAACGTTGGCTAAACCTTAAGAGATACTTCGATACAATGTAGGTCTACAAAAGCAATACTGTGTATCTCTAAACCCGGGTATGGGTATATCGTAGAAGGCACCCGAGTGAAGCGAAGGTGGGTCGTTAGTAACTTCTAAGGTTCAACGTCAAAATTATCTTAAAAGTAATTGTTCCACTTTTAGCATTGACTTATTGAGAAGTTAATGACTTTTAAAGTTAAATTTTATGACAGTCAAACCATAGAATATATTCGGAAAGTATATTCCCAAAGTGGCGCCTAATATAAGTTGACTTACCGTAATCTTTTTCCCAATAGAAAATATAGAAATATATGATAATGATATGTGTCTCTTTGATGTTACGCTGAAATATATCAGTATTATACAATTTTTAGTTTTCTATTGTCGTTAAAAATTGTTCCGTTAATTTTTCAACTGATATGAACTAAAAATATATACCAAAAATAACATTTCATTTTTGAACTAATTAAATGAAGAAATGTTTTAGGGTTATTTCGATAGGTTTATACATGGATACGAGGACAGTGCAGAAGCTTTTATAAAAAAGCCATCAAGCCACTGTGGAAGGCGTAAAATAACGCATACAGAACTTATAGTCAACGGTTCTCCATCGAAAGCTGGGGACTGGCCGTGGCACGCAGCTCTGTACAGACTAGATCAGTCGCAAATTAACTATATATGCGGAGGGACCCTCATCTCAAACAATTTCGTTTTAACAGGTATTATTCAATATAAATATAAATAACTAGCCGTCTTCGTAAACACTTCTTTATATCTATACTAATATAATTAAGAGGTAAAGTTTGTTAATTGTGAGTTTGTGGTTTGGTAGGGGGTAATCTCTGGATCTACTGAACCGATTAGGATGAAATTTGGTAAAAAGATAATTTGAAGCCCTGGAAAGGACATAGGATACTTTTTATCTCGGAAATCGTCCCTTAAGGGGGCGAAAATGGGGATGAAAGTTTGTATTGGGAAGCAAGCTAGGGCGAATATATAGTTTCTTATATAGGTTTTTAGCTAATAAATTAAATATTTAAGGTAAATAAAAAAACACATGAATAAAAAAGAGTCACTTTTTTGTTTTTAATGGTGCGAATAAATATTTATGAAAGTAAATTAAAAAAATTGTGAAGAATGTATGCAATTCAAAAAATAAGCTTAGCCCTTTACAACCGGCGAACTTTTTTTTTATTTTTGCGTGTATAACTTATGTATTCTAGTTATTTAGGCTTCAAACAACCTAAAAAAAATATAAAAAAAAATTGCGTACCCCCCATTTTTTTAAAAAAGTACCCTCACGATCGTGACGATCAGGATTAAATTGACTTCCGCACGATGATGATTTTTTAGGAAGCAGCTGGGTTAATGAAATAAAAATCTAGTATAATAAACTTTATTTATATCCGTGATTAAATAATTTGGTAATCTATACATAAGTCTTTATAATTCAGCATATATTTTTGGATTAATTATACTTATATGTATTAAACTTATCTATATTTGTATTTATTATATAATGTAAATAACTTCAGTATATAAATTAGATTAAATCTTTGAATAGATAAAAATAACTAACATAATAGGAACCATTTTGAGATAAACTGCAATATCTAATAATTTTATTTGTATGTTACAAATAAAATTATTAGATATTTCAGTTCGCATGGTATAATCGGAAATAATCTTTTCCCTGCGACATGCACAAGTAAACATCGTATTTACACAACGAATTTTGCTTCTATTTGTGCATGACTCTAATCTGCAGGAACGTTGAGCCGATAACTGTGCAAAGGTTGGCAGATGATCATATCCATCATATCTCTTTGCTTGCTTACTCTCCAATATCTTGTTGGCATATACTTGAAAGGCGGTGCCTCATCTTCAGTATCTGTGTCTTGACTCAATCGGCGTATGCGGTCTGGAGTTCTCAACCAAGCATCTGCTACTTCCATTTTAAAGTTCAGAAGATCTAATATTTTTTTTCGGAAGTTTATTAGCTTCACAATCTATTTTTTACTTCCGCCATGCATTAATTATAGCTAAATCCAAAATATGAATGATTACCTTCAGATTCCACTTTTTCGTTTTCATGAAGGTGCGCTATTAATCCATTATTTGATCTAAAACATCCACTCCACCCATGTGTCTAATATAATTGCTAACTACCCTGGGAATAATATTATCCTTATGGGATTTTGTTTGTTTGTTTATTTGTCCCATCGTTTAACGTAGTCTTGATGTTTAGCACCAGTACAATTGGACGCCACCAATATAGCTTTATTATCTTCCGTTTTTACGTAGGTAGTAAATATTGGAGCAACCAGCAACCAGTTTGATGAATTCCTTATCAAAATAGTCATAAATATACTCACTAGATGTCTTAACAGGTCCTGAGGGTGGACTTGGATAATTATGATCTTTATAAGTAAATGATGATTGCCTCCACGTACCAAATAACGAACAGACATATTCTCAGTAATTACCTCATCAGAAGATAGTTCCCAATGTGCTGGAGAAACCTTCTGGATGATTTTCATCACTAAATTTTTGAAAAAGGAAACGATCAAATTCCTCACCTTCGTCGTGCAGCACCTCAATATCATAGAGCATATCTATTTTGCAAGAGGTCTAAAACCTCTTCATCCCTCAAAACTGCGCCTAAAATTAGTATAAAATTATAAAACTTTACATGTACTGTCTAAAAGCAGCTTTAGAAAAAATACGTTTTTCGTAATTATTAATGAATTGAAACCCGGATTGTCACGATCGTGACGATATAAGTTTGAGAGATCACAAACAAAAGAAAAACTATGCTATCAAAATACAATTTACGGCTTTGTGTTAATTATTATCTACATTAAACTTAAATAACAAAAAAAGATGTCAAGCTATGAAAAATATAGTAAAAAAATGTACTTATGTGATCGAGACCCATGTCCAAAATGCGCTGCCATCTTTGTCGACGGCCCTTCGACCACTGGATACGTTACAACGTGTTCTTTTAATTTTTGAATAAAGCGTATGTATCAACATTATCGTGTGAGGCCGATTGCGTTCACAAAAACAAATACATTTTGAATAAGAATTTTTTTACCAAATGTCACGCTTGTATTCAATCGGTCGTAAAGGGCTAAAACCATCTACAGACGATCCCGCGTCGATTGATCAAAGTCACAAACCGATACGTTAAGTAGTTTTTACACGAGGGCGTGAAAGAGGAATAAATATTTATAGATTACTACAGACAATATAGTCTGATTTTTACAGGCAATAATTATTCTCACAGTGTCTAATAAATTCACTTTTCTAATTTATTGCATTCATAAGAAAGCTAAGAGCTTAAACTGTTAGGTATTAAGTGGAATAAATACCGATGATTTATTACTTTTTAGTAAAAAAACCTTTCATTTACAGCTGCACATTGCACTTCAATAACAGGCGAGATGCTGTTACCAGAAACTTTAAGCGTGATTCTCGGAAAATTCAATCTGGTTGGTGGAGACATAGGAACACAAGAGAAAGAGGTACAGCACTATTAATAAATAATAAATAAATATGTTGGGACATTAGCACACAGCACCATCTAGTTCCATGGTAAGCTACAAAGCTTGTGTTATAGATAACAGATAGTTGATATAATACACTATGTATAACTTTAAATACAAGTACATATTATGAATATAAGCTATATACTATATACCCATGACTGGAGTACAAATATTCATGCTCATCATACAAATGAATGCCCCCAGCGGGATTTGAACCCACGACCTCTGGCACAAACTGAGCCAAACGTGTCATCAAATTATTAATCGATTTAAAGAAATGGAAATTGCTGTTCGGGTTTTTTCGGCGACAAACCGTTCGACAAATCAAAATATCGTTATACCTGTAAGGTCTTCACCTTTAAATTTCAAGCCAAAAAATTACTTGTTTTTATACATTTGGAAGTTTATTATTACAATTTGAAGAGTCATCATAATAAAAACGCGCTGATATATTTAAAAGAACACATGCACATTACATTTCATAAACTTGCCGACGAAACGTTTCATGAACATACGTGACCTGCGCATACTTTGCTCTAACAAATTAAAAAAAAATGTTGATTGATTGCGTTCGTATTTATACAAACGCGAAACAGGCGCGCTTCGACGGTGCGCCTATAAATCGTCGTGTGCATAGGCCTAACAGTAGTCCAATTTAATAATTATTATTTTTGTTAAAGGTCCATCAAATAATAATGAACAATGAATTTGACTATCGATACTTGAACAACGATATAGCGCTTCTCAAACTGAGAACTGAAGCAGTGTACACAGATTACGTCCAACCTGCATGTCTTTGGTATTCAAAAGTGCATGAAAAATTACCTTCGAATGAAATATTCGGGGCTGTAAGTATAACTTCTAGTCTGACTCTCCCGTTTTTAAGCCTCGCTTATCAACATAGTACGCGTATATCCTATTATATGTGTAATATCTTTTGGAACAAACTTCCTTATCGCGCGTTACACGCTCTGAACCGATGGGAGCGAGACAGAAAGAAGTGTAATAAGACTTTTTCCCGACACTTCTTGCTATAGTTACAGCCATGTATGAACTATGTACATCGCCACACACAGCTATCCCGCGCGCTGAAAGACTCGGCGGCTCTCTTCTCTTCGGCTTTTTAAACTTTTATTTATATTTTTATAGTAAATAAAAGAAGTATTATTAATAAAATAAGAACTTACAGTTCTTAAATTTTTATTTGTTAGTAACTTAATTATCCCAGATCATTCAGTGTTTAGTTTATCATTATTTATTATAAACACAGTAAATATATTTTATTGTACATTTTTCAATTGAACTCTATAAATTTGATATTTTATTATATAAATTATAATGACTGTATAGCAAACGTCTACCAAAAAGTAAAAGTGGCGAACTCGAGGAAGCGAGGGTGAGTCGCTGTATAACATAGAGCCAGAGTTTTCTTTTCTGTAGATTGAAAGCGGGCGTAGCCGTAGGTTCTGCTAGTAATATATAAATGTTTTCTATTTTAGGTCGTAGGTTGGGGATTTGACATAACAGATAATCTATCACATCAATTGAGACAAGCGAAAATGCCAGTAGTATCAGAAAGCACCTGTGTTAAGAGTAATCCATCGTTCTACGCACGCATTCTTAACGATAACAAGTTTTGTGCTGGATACAAAAACGGTAATTATTTGTAATTTTCTTTACAATTAAAGCATATTATATTTACTTAGTTACTTTATATCTTTCAATTGCCTAGATAGTCCAGTAGCTAGCATGTATCTGCAGAACCGTAGATCTTGGGTTAGAGTCCCAGGTGAGGCCAAGACCAGTTATTGATTTTTTCTTTTAATCAATTCTCAGTAACAGGTCGGAGTTAGAAAGTTTCATCATCCTACTAAGACAGAGCATGTAAAGCCATTGGTCCTGCACCTGATCTCTTATTGGTCGTGTTGAATTGTTGTCCCACAGGAGTATGAGAGTGACTAGAATAGAGAGTGCACTTGTATAATCCCAGTCAGATTGGGTGCCATGGTGGAAATCGATCAAGAGAACATTATTATTATTTTATATTTAGTTAAACTAAGTTAAATACTATCCACTAAAGCCCAACGGAACCTCTCCCGTCCCAATGGCGCGTCGCAGGATCGCTTACGCACTCGACCGCGACGCGCCGATGGCAGGTCTGCCGAAGCGGACCATAACATCCTTGCACCCACGTTCCACTCTGCTATCAAAGAGGTATCAGGAGTAACGCGCATGGTAGTGTACCATGCGGGTGCATGGTGGTGCACCGAAGGGGACCTCCTCTCAGTACCTTTCTTGGCTTCGCGTCCGGCAGTATTGCCGAAGGCTAATGAGGGAATCTCACTAGTTTGAAATTCATTCTATGCATATTTTTCATTACATACATATTTTGTTATTTCAACTTTCCAGGGACATCAGCATGTAATGGCGACAGTGGTGGAGCCTTCCAAGTATTCGTACCAGATGAAGCGAAAGATAATAGCCCAAAAGCCGCCGGAGCATGGTACATCAAAGGCATAGTTTCTGTAACTGTAGCAAGAACTGATGCACCTATATGTGATCCTGACCAATACGTTGTCTTCACAGATGTCGCCAAATACCTGTATTGGATAGAAAATAATACAAAATAATTGAAATTATACATCTTTTTTTTTCTATTGTCCTATGCTAGGTACTTTTAAAAGATTAAAATATACAAATAAGTAGGTACTTTTAGAGATATTCTATCTTGTGTCACACCAAACCATGCACACCGGCGTTGGCTTAACGTGAAATATCTATTTCAGCGAGGCGCTTTTAGTTTTAAAGATTGGAATGAAAAGTTTAATTTGATTGGAATGAAAAATTGACTTCGTTCTAATTGTTTTAATAGTATACTGACACTAAATAGGTTGTGTATATAAAGTTCTTTCGATTAATATTGGACAACACTTTTTTTCGTATTGGTCTGTAATATGAGAAATAAGCAACGAGGCGTTCTTTACTGAGCAGCCTTAGCAGTTTTGAGACCTATAAGTTTTGTCCAAATTAGACGTATTGTTATTTAAATTGATCGGTAGGAATAAATTCTACAAGCACATTATAAAATCACGGTACTATCACGTGTGAGTCATGAGCTACACCGTATAGAAAGGAGCGAGAACGGCGATTTGGGTTATTCTGCACAGTACCCTATCCGCGCAAGCCTGACGTTAAGTCAAGGCCACAACCGCGAGCTGACTATATAAATAAATATTTTGGGACATTAACACACAGCACCATCTAGTTTCATGATAAGCTGCGAGGCTTGTATTATGGACACCAGATAGTTGATACACTACACATATATAACTTTAAATACATACATATTATAAATGAAACATCCATGACTGGAGTACAAACATTCGTGCTCAACACACAAATGAATGCCCCAGTGGGATTCGAACTCGCGATCGCTGGCACAGCAAGTAGCACTACAAACTGAGCTATACACGTCGTCATATGAGCTAAATAATGACACTAGATTAATGTTTCTAAGACTAATAGTTTTATAATTATTAAGGTAATACGATATAGACCATTTCGTTACGGTCCACTGTTCTGGTCCCAAGATTCGGTGTGATTTTAAAGACACGTCAAAAAAGAAAAAGCTGTTTTGGCGCGAAGTCTTTGGAAGGGAAAGTAGCAAGTTTGTTCTCATTAAGAATTTTGATGATTTCTAATCTAAAACCTTCTGGAAGGGTATAATAGAATTCTTGATGTAAAAATGAAGTCTCTAATTTATAAACGAAAAATCGTATAGTTTAGTTACATAAAAATTAATTTCTTTGATTATATAAATTATGGTATTTTAAGTGTAGTATTTAGTTATCATAACTAATATCATTTACTTTACTGACAAAACTATGGAAAAGACATGGTAGTTATGGTAATTAAAATCTAGGTTTCCAAACGTAATTATAAAAATAAACAAATATAGATATAATACAAACATTTGCCGCCATTTTCCTTTAATCTGATTGGTCGGACTGCTTTACCGACGCGTTCCTCGTAGACGTGGATTTAAAAAATCAATAATTTCAACAACGACGTTTACTAATACATATAGTTTGTTTTCATTAAAATTCGCATATTACTATAAAGTTTTAACAAAATGATGCAGGAATATGACGACGATTACTTCTTTGAAGAGGACAAAATGTATGTCGGTTTTTAACAAGTTGTTTTATTATCTCAATGCTTATCTCTTCCTGTGTTGCAGTGTATATTTGTAAGTGCTACAGTGCTGTTTTGAAGGTTTCACTACAAAATGTTTGAGGACCGAATGTAAATATTCTTATTTTCTATTATTATGTTGGTATTTTTAGTTATTTTTTTACCTTCTAATTAATTATATAGAAACGTGTCGTACGTTTCTATTTAATTTAATAAAAGGTCAGGATATAAAATACTTTAGGTACCCTAAACCGAAGTCAATATTTTTTTTGTACAAATTTAACGAGTGAGATGTCTTTATTTCGTTATTGATAATAGCCTCTACCTTCTTAGAAATCACCGTATGGCCTTTGATCTATACATATAATAGAATTCTAAGCCGAATCTGTACATAAAATATTTTTTGGAAAATCTTATTGAAATAGACATTATTTTCGATACAGAGGCCGAATCAATATTTTTTAGAATTTTTGTCTGTCTGTCTGTTACCGCATCACGGAAAAACCACTGTAGGGATTTTGATGAAATTTGGTATGGTGAAAGCTGGTTATCCGGGTCAACATATAGGATACTTTTTACCGCGGGAAAATATCTCATTTCTGAGAAAAAATACAAAAACTGCAATGTAAGAGTATACTAATATGTAAAACCTAAGAATTTGGTTTTTGTTCATCTAAAGACGGGCGGAGCTGCGGGCAATGCTAATTATACATATATAATCAAAGCTTATGGCCTACTTTATACAACTTACGAAAACTAATTAAGTTTTTTTTCGTTTTTTAATAACTTTTTATTTTACCATTTATTTAACAAAAAGATCTATATAAAGTTTTCTGCTATATTTTACTTTTTAACCGACATCCAAGAAGGAATCTTTTTTTATGTATGTTCACCAATTACTCGAACTGAACCGTTTTAGAATACTTTTTTGAACCGTTTTAGAATACTTTTTTGTTTCGATAAGTATACCTCTCAGGTGGTCCATTTAAATTTTATAGAAATCTTTGAAGCGGTTTTTAAAAAATCAACAATAAATTATTTTTTAAATAAATTGTTTAATGGAATATGTTATTAAAAAACTTTCTTCTTACAAATTACCTGTTTATCGACTTCGAAAATATCTGATTAGGTATCTATTCTAAATGAAAATCCCCGTTTAGTTATTTTTTACATTTTAGTGCCTGGAAGTTGGTTTTTATTTTTATTTTAAAAGTTTTTATATATATCTAATAACATTCCCTATTCTTAAATTCTATTTTAATAGGAAAAAATTAAAGCGGACTAAAAAAATCTAAATACAAAATATGTATTGAAAAATAGAAGTTAAAATATTTATTTTATTATTTAATTTTGAATTTTTTTTATATAGCAACACAAAAATCGGAAATTCCCTATCCCTATCCGTTGATGATAGGTAAGTTCGCGTAAATAATTTTAATACATATTTTTTTGATAATTTTTATTTTATTACATTAATAAATATCAATTATAGTGCATTAATGATGAAGATGGAAGAAAAGGAAAGTAGACACGAAGAATCTTTGGAAGAGTAAGTGTATTTTTGGATCATTTAATAATTTTTCCGTGACTCCATTGTAGCTCTATGTATTTTCTTACTCTTGGGCAGCGCCATCTATTGATAGGTTCAGAAATCTCAAATTAAAAAACAACTATGAAATCACAAATGTGTACCAAGTTTCTCACAATAATTATAAACATATTCAGAGTTTTGCACTCACTTCCGCAACTCATAGTCTAAGATCCCTACCTATGTGGTGAACCCTACCTTCTTTTTCCAGGCGAAATATATTTTTTAAATCATAAAACATTAACAAACACGACCTAGGGGAGTCGTCACCATGAATTTGTTCCAGGCTATTTTTTGCTAAAAAAGCTCTAGTCTGGAGATGTTTTGATATAATAACCTTATGTCATAAATTTTTTTATAAAATAATCTACATTTTGATACTAGGCTTGTTCCGAAAAACGATACGAGCAATTAACTATTTCAATTTACCTGTTTACCAACTGGATGTCAGGTAGGATGTTCGAAAAAGGCCGCCAACCGTATGATGGCATTTTCCACAAGTCTTTTACTTTTGATTGATACGAATTGATCACAAGAAAGAGTCCTTTGTATTAAAAATAGACTGGAGCAAATATTTGGGGACAACCCGCCTCGGTCGTGTTTGTTGATATGTTTTATGGTTTAAAAAAATCGTCTGGAAAAGAGTGAGAGGTCTACTACCTAGAACGGATCTCCCAATACCACAATGTAATGGAATAACAATTATTACTTAATACTTAGCTTCAGATTATATTTAGTTTTAGATTTACAAACGGTTAATTTCTTAAATACGATCACATAATGTACCTAACATTATATTCCTGTAAAATAATAATAAATCTATTTTATATAAATGTTTGGACATTAACACACAGCACCATCTAGTTCCATGGTAAACTACGAGGCTTGTGTTATGGACACCAGATAGTTGATACACTAACATATATAACTTTAAATACATACATATTATAAATATAAACATCCATGACTGGAGTACAAGCATTCGTACTCATCACACAAATGAATGCCCCTAACGGGACTCGAACTCGCGACCGCTGACACAGTACGTAGGGTCAATACAAACTGATTCATACCTACGTGTCGTCAAATAAGGAGATGTAGTTGTAAGTTAAAGCATTAAGCAAAAGTTCAAGATTGATCTTTAAGCATGGTCGATTCATTATTGATTTTTGTTTTATAATGGATTACTGTTTTTTTTTTAATTTTTATACACACTTATAATCAAAGTCGGATTGGAAGGGGAGATGCTATGTCTAAAATCTCAGAGGTCCCACAGTTCTAAACAAGATTTTTAACTATAATTATCTTATTTTGCTTACATTTGGTTACTTTTTGCTTTATATTTTTAGAAAAATTGTAGAAGATGTGGAAAATAGCGACTGTATTTTCAACGACATGCGGCGCGAACGATATATGATACAGCATCAAAATCTCATGTGAGTTGAAAATACATATTTATCACAAAATTCCTATAAGACAATTATTGCTAATTATTGCTATATATTATTAATATATGTATATTGCTATAAGATCTATTTAGTCAAAATTGCAGTTACTTACTTTTACTTTTGATTGTACATTTTGTTTACTTTGATAAGCTCTAATTGTTCATGAGTCATTCATTTTATATTCTTAACTGATTTAAAAAGGAGGAGGTTCTCAATTAGGCCGATTTACAGATTATTACATTACAGAGAATATTTTACAACAAATACTAAATTATTAAATTAAAGATTTTACATGCCAATATTTAATTGAAAAACTCCACTTTAAAGTTGGTTAGTTAATTGGAAAAATTGTGCATCACTCATCTATTTATTACGATTAAAATTTTAACGAAAACTAAACTTTAGTGTGCTTAGCTTCCAGCCAGTGTTATTTTTTGGTAAAATATGTGAAGTAAAACTTTAAGAATTTTATTTATTGTAAGAGCTACATTTTCTATAGCGCTAAGTACTGTTTAAGCTTGTGAAAATAAAGTGTAAAATAAACTAATTGTGTTTTCTTTCTACAACATCGATTAATCGATACATCGATTACTAGATAGTAGATACACAATCCCATGCAAAAGTTCTCTCAAAACTGTCACCAATTGTGTTTAGGTAATTATTCTAGTTGAAATAAATATACAACAATGTAAATTGAACCTTAAAAGCTATTCTTAAAGTTATTTTCAAATATATTTTTTTTAAATTAAATGTTTAAATGAGCGCTCATTCGGTGAAAACATTTTTTGTCGCTGATTGTGTATCTAGTACATTTTTTTAAATCACAACTTTCTACTACCAAACTTTCTACAACCAAAAATGTATGCATACGCTAAGCTAGTGACTCTGACAGCTACAGAAATTTTATATTTATGAATAAGTAATACCAAAGTCTACTAATCCATACAGTCGTCTAACAGCGTCTAGACAGGTCAATTGTGAGGGGCGTGCGAGCGAAGTCACGGAAGCGCTCCTGACGGTCATACGTACATTCATATGACAGTCGGGAAACGGCTTTAGGGTTGACGGGTATAACTATAACTTGCCACAATGTTATAACTTCGAAACCAATTTTCTTGGTGAACGCCATGACAATTGATATTTGAAATGAAAAAATCACTTACCTTATGTAAAGCTAACAATTTTTTTAAATAATTTTATATAGAGTAACAGTTCCCCTAACAATGGCGACAAAGATAATGCGAATTTAGTGTTGCCAGTGTATGAATGAAAAAAAAAACAACCGAATGGGTAGCATTTTAAAGTTAAGCACGTTATATGACCAACCATAGTTGTAAATTGTTACCTATGAAACATTTACTATCATCTATATTTATTATTATATATATTTATTACATAGTGTTACAAAAAAAACATAGTTTCGTTAAACTCAATAATATTTTTAATCATATATTGTTATTACACAGTTATATTATAATCATAGGAATAATATTCCAGGGGTATGACAGTGACATCAGGAAGTGTAGTGTTAAATAAAGATGAGAAAAACCTCATCGGAATCAGTATAGGTGGAGGAGCGCCTTTATGTCCATGCTTATACATAGTACAGGTAAGTAGTAATAATAGCACTGTCTTTCTGGCCGATTTCGGCCACGGCAGCTATCTCATTCAGTCTAGGCAATTAGCCAACACAACATGTCTCTCACTCTTTTTCATTCTTCTTCACTTCTTCACTTTCAAACTCCGTTGATTGAGATTGACGCTCGTGATGAGAGATCACACACTTTACTGCAATGACCTTAGGTGCTTTGTCCTGCACGGGGATGAAACACCGCTAACTTCCAAAGTTAAAGATCGTTTATGACAAAATAGCTATATAACATTAAGCTCATACTATAATACTATCTTAGATTTACGCGAATATGTGACATTTTAAATAAAACTATCTTTTCGGATTTTTTCGCGGTTTTTTTTTTTTATTTTTGGTTATCGACGTTTCGAATGCTTTACAATAATCATTGCTTTCCCGTGACCATGATTGCTGTAAAGCATTGGAAACGTCGGGAACCAAAAAACAATATAGATCTGCGAAGAAATCCGAAAAGATAGTTTTATTAAAGCTGATACAGTTTTTAACATATATATACTTACTTATTTGCAAAACAAATATTAATATCTTAGTATCTGAATATCTGATTATTATAGCAAACCTACGAACTAATCCAATTGTATTAGAAATTCTGGCAGATATAATATATCAAGTATATATATTGTTAGGGTCCTGGTGGATATAGTGTATATGCCATTTAATTAGACGGCTCGGTTCAGACAAGCTCCTTTTTTATCTCAAATAAAAAATAATAGACGTATAAAATATATCGTAATTTGTAAATTATCCTATACATTTACTCAAATAGACAAAACTAAAATTTGCATACAATCCGTTCGTTCACCATTTATATTATTTATTCGGCTGCTTGAAATCGGTCAGAAGGTCATTATTGAAGTGAAAACTTCTATAGGCAAGTTTGGATTTGGAGTAAATTCATGTAAGTCGTCATCGACATGTTCACGTGACGTGTTAACGCTAACACTCAGAGTGCCGATAGTCTGATGTCAAAACCAGATAAATGTAAACAGTTTTAATTTACAAATTATAATTTAAGATCAAAAAATTAATTTGAATGTTCAAAAATAACAACAGATTGTTTAAAGTTTTAAGTTTTCACTTCTATCGGTAGTCCTCATGACTGCTTTTTTATTATTACTTGATACAAAGAATGTTCACTGGATTATCTTTAGATATTTGACAACACGCCAGCCTCTAAAGATGGTACTTTACAAAGTGGAGACGAGCTTGTAGGCGTTAACGCGCAAACGGTCAAAGGGAAAACTAAGGTGGAAGTTGCCAAAATGATACAAGCTGCAAAGGTAAGAATTAAATTATTTGTAGGTATATACAGCTATGTCAAATATCTAGTAGATTCTGAATAACTGCCTTGGTGGTGTAGTGGCTAGCATGTACGGCTGCACACCCGGAGGTCCTGGGTTCGAGTCCCGGGTCGGCCAAGTTTAGTTAATGAGTCTTTCTGTATAGTAAGCCTCAATAACAGCCCTGAGTTGGGATGTTGGCGGTGTTTCACCCCCGTGCCTCGAAGAGCACGTAAAGCCGTCGATCCTGCGCCTTAATTCTCACTGGTTATATCGAGTGGTCATCCCACCAGAATATGAGAGTGACAGGAATAGAGAGTGCACCTGTGTCTGCGCGTGCACTTGTGCACTATAGTGCACAATTATAATATCTCCTGCGCAGTTGGCTAGTCTCTATTAGATTGGCCGCCGTGGCTGAAATCGGTCAGGAGAACATCATCAGATTCTGAATGTTCATTTCTGATCGTCAAAATGTATGTGATTGATTATTACTTTGAATTTTGAATAAATTAATGGATCGGTGAAACTATACACTTTATTTGGAAAGTAAGTTTTATAGTGTAGCTACAAAGCCAATGCGAAGTGATCCTAATTAAGCGGGTTCAAATTCCTGGTCTCCCACCTCTGATATTCTCATATGCGAATCATTTCCAACATGATTACCACTTGTCTTACGGTGAAGAAAAACGTGCATTTCTAATATTATGTACATAATATACTTAATTAGCATTAACAGAAGTTTGTGTACGTATGTGTGTATATTATGAATGTTACTCCTTCACGCTTAAAAGGATGGAATATGGATAAGATTTAGTACAAAGGTAAAACTTTGATCTGGACTCATGTAGCAACGCATATGTAGCTACTGTTAGGTACCTAGGGACGTTTTCGAGTGAAGCGACGGTGAGGCTCCTAGACGTTATAATAAACGTTAATAAACTATATTTATGAATAGAGATTGAACATGTATTGCAAATACCTCGTTAGTTTAATTTGTAGAATATAAGACTGCAGTTCATGAAGTTGAACCCTTAAGTAATATCTTGGTTAAAGCCGAAAACATAACAGCCAAAAGCAGGCATCTTGTTTTCACTTTTCTCATAACTAATGTGCTTTAAATCAAACAGTTAATATTATTTTATTTTATTAATATTGGGAATATCAACTTCATAATTAAAAGAAATATGGGGTGAGATAATTAATCTATATAACGCCATTTCCGGTGCATTAAATTTAATTAATTTATCCAAATTGATTTTTAGGACCAAGTAACAATTAATTACAACAAACTACATGCTGATCCAAAACAGGGGAAGTCCCTTGATATAATAATGAAGAAAATGAAACACAGATTAGTTGAGAACATGTCGACGGGAACGGCCGATGCGCTCGGACTCTCCCGAGCAATACTTTGCAATGATACATTAGTAGCGAAACTAAATGAAATGAGGGATACCGAAACCACGTACAAAAGATTGGTCGAACATGCTAAAAGGTATGATCTTCTTATTTCTTCTTGTTATCAGCTACTTAACACTATTTCCCACATACATGGGTTGACTGGAAGAGATCTCTTATAGAGATAAGTCCACCTTTGTCCACGTCACTTTCAATGTATATTTTTATGACAACTTTTTTTTTGTGCAATAAAGAATATATATATTTTAAATGAAATTATCTCTACAGAATTCGATTGAAATTAATCTCTGTCATCACCAAGTTTGTAAATCATTAAAAACGTCGAGAACAATAATATAAAATAAAAGCGCGACAAAATCCCAAACGATAGTTTTACTTTACTTTTTCAAAAAATACTTTAATATTAGAAAAAAGAATACTTTTACTTTTAAAAACATTTCAGTAAGTGATTGTACAAATGTTATAATTAATATTTTTTTTGTATTTTTTTTTTGTATTTTTTTATCTCTCAGTATTAATAATTATTATGAAGATAATACTTTCTTAGATTTACGCGAATGTTTGACATTATTAAATAAAACTATCTTTTCGGTTTATTTCTCGGATTTATTTTGATTTTTGGTTCCCGACGTTTCGAATGCTTTACAGCATCCATGGTCACGGGAGAGACTGAGGTGTTACATGTCTTGAACAACTTCAATTCAACAAGCATTCGAAACGTCGGGAACCAAAAATCAAAATAAATCCGCGAAATAATCCGAAAAGATAGTTTTATTTAATATTATGAAGATGTTTTCATCTGCAATAGTTACTGTTTAGCTAAACAGTACGTACACTCAAAATTAATGTATAAATAATTGTACTATTAGGAGTGCTTTTTTTTAAATTTATAGCTATTGATTAAAAAAATGAAATAGGTACTAAAACAAACGCTCAAATGAGTACCTCGACCTATTTTGAAGTTGATCCAAAATGATATTAAATAAGAAAAATATAATATTTATAGGATGCTAAAGTCATACTTCGATTTGCTACAAACATATAAGTCCTTGGGAGATATATTTGCGTCGATTGGTGTGAGGGAACCACAGGCTCGGGCATCTGAAGCCTTCACAAAATTTGGTCAATATCATAGACTACTAGAAAGGGATGGCATTAAAATGTTGAAAACCTTGAAACCGGTGAGGATTTTGAATATTATGTTTTTAAAGTTTTAACATAAAATGCTCTATTTTAGACATTACTTAACTTTTTTTAAGAAAGGTGAAAATAAATATTTAATATGACAATTTGCGTTTGCGCACGAGTTGCGCATGAGATGGCACTACAGTTCAGTTCGTTTTGTATCGTTCGCCATGAAAATTGGTATTTTTACCTTGCATAATGCATTTGACATTTTTTATTAAAATTAATGGGGTTATTGATTTTTATTTTTAAAGTTATACTTCTTTTGGCACATTTGGAAAAAAATATGAGACTTCGACGCATTCCTTTTATAAACAGAGAGTTGTGACATACGGGATGAAACCTTTAGCTATTTATTTATTTATTTATTTTTGTTCTGTTACGCCAAACAAGTATAACTTCTTACATGCGTACTTAAGTACACAAAGTTTATGTCATAAAAGTATTTTTTTTATATTGTGATACTACAATAGATTCTAGCGGACATGGGGACGTATTTACATAAAGCCATTCCAGACACAAAACTGACGATACGCAAATACGCCGACACAAAGTTTGAATATTTGTCTTATTGCCTCAAAGTAAAAGAAATGGACGACGAAGAATACGGTTATAATGCTTTACAGGAGCCCTTGTATAGAGTAGAGACTGGAAATTATGAGTATAGGTCAGTATTATCATATTTTTTAAATATATTCCCATATTAGATAATTTGATTAGTGTTTTACTTATATTCTTTTCAAGCTCTTGGATGATTTTTATTGCACATATAATCCGAAGGTTTGAATGTATGTTTGTTTGTGTATCTTTGTTACTCGTTCATACTAAAACGGCTGGACGTAGCACACATATGTGACCTGGAGTCACATATAGATTACTGGTGGACACCTAGAGACTGAGCCGCTAGTTATAAATAAAACCAATACGTGTTCAAATAGATATATAAATTATTTTTAATCTGCACTAATATTATAAAGAGTTTGTATGTAGGAGATAATCTCTAAAACTACAGATCCGATTTTAAAACTTCTTTCACTTATCGGGAGCTAGCTAATATACGAGTATTACCTCCGAGTGCTATAAACTAATTTTGTATTCCAAAAAATATATTTATTGTCAGAAATCATGATAACTTTAATTGAAGTTGGAAAAAGTGGCCGTTCAGTTACTTTACAGGCCATTGTTAAGCGTCTAGGGACGAACCCGAGCGAAGAAAGGGTAAATCTCTAGTATATTATACATATACTAATTTATTTAGATTAATTCTCCGTTGTCGCCAAGAAGCAAGAAATAGATTTGCGAGATTGAGATCAGATGTTTTAGTTAAGCTGGAACTCCTTGACAACAAGAAAACTCAAGATGTCGCTTATCAGTTACGTAGATTCATTCAAGGGTTGGCAGTTTATCTCAAGTAAGTTAGTCCTACTCACTCATTCACACACTCAAGCACTTACACCCTCACTAATTTATTCACTCACTGACTTGCTAAGTCAGTCAAACACTCACTAACGCACATTCAAACACTTACTGACTCACTTAGTCATTCACTCATTCACGCGCTTACTGACTTACACACATACAAACACTCATTCACTCACTCACTTCAACCAGATGAAAAAGGATGATAGTTGATATAATATATTTTTTCTGTAAAATTTTACTTAAAACTTGATATTTTTGATATTCAATAATAATTAATTCATTAATGAAAGTCTAGTTGTCTAATATACATACATACATTGTCTAGATTCTTAAAGAAAGTAGACAAGCACTGTCTGTCAAACTTTCATCTTCTAACCATTTACAGCTGTTGATTTATATTTATGTCAGAGTAATATTTGTATACAATTTACATATCGTTTAATCAACGTAAAAGACGATGTGATTTTTTTTATTTACGCTTATATGTTTAACCGACAACATTCAAATTTCTGACTTCATTAAATGGGATTTTATAATTTTTTGGTCCTTCGAGCCGGATATATTTTTTTTATATACTTTGTTTCAGTGAAACAATGGAGCATTTAAGAGAGAATGCTTCTCTATTCCCAGTAGAAGTCGATCTATCACAAAACGCCTTCCAATATAAATCTACAACGCAGCTAATACAAGTAAGTAGTGTTAGTAAAGGCTTTTATATACATTTTTATTAGTGAAGATTAAATTTTTAGTAGTTCTTTTATTTTGACATGATATCAGAGAAATACTAATTACTTTAAAGCCTATGGATAATTTAATGTTACTTATATACTTTTATAGCATATTCAAGTTCAGCATTGCATTGGATTAAATATTTTCCACAGACTAAGACTAAATTGTGACTTTAACGGTAAAATTTACTTCGAATTGCCCATCAGGACTATCCATTATTAATATTCATTTTCTTTAGTTTTTATTATGTAAGTAATCCTTTTAAAGGTTAACATAATCCCTCCACGACCGCGGACACCCCGAGGTGTCAGTTAACAATAGATTTCTTAGAATTTTAATTAATTTCTTTTCTTAGAAATTTACCTGGAGGGGATAAACTTAAATTATTTATCTATACTAGAATTAGATATTAACTTTTTGAAGACTTTCGAATGTTTGAAAGAAAAGAAAAAAAAACATTATTTAATTGTGTTTCCAGGATAATCAAGAAGACGATGACGATGTTGAATATGGAAAAGAGATTTGTGAATATCACGACTTGTCGGACGACGATAAGGAGTCCAAGGTCTTGAATCGAAGGCAAAATAAAGATAAAGACGAAACTGACTCCTCGGAACAATTATTGCCAGATTTGACAGTTAACATCGACAGTGACAGCTCTAATGTCAAATCTGACAGTGACAACTTGACATTGTTGACGGAACTAGGGCTTGTTGACACGAAGGATGATTTTGGCGATTTCCAGGATGGCTTAGATGAATATAAAAATAATTCTGATGACGTTCTCGACAAGTTACTTAATTTGAGTGTTGGCCAGTGAAGTGATATTGTAATAAATGTATTATTTGTTTAGTTAATTATATAATAATTATTGTATTATTCAAAATATAACACATATTATATACATATATGCTTAATTATTTTGTAAATCGAAAAAAATGATATCAAATTCATATTATTTTACATATTATATTACAACTATTAGGTACATATGACTTATTCTACTGATATTTTTGATTAGCCTCATTCCAACAACACCCAAAAGATAAACGAATAAGTATCTACCTGAATAATTTTGAATCGGCTCCAAACAAACAATCACTTATCAAGTTTTCATCATCAACTTTTTACTGCATCTAATAAAAAGAATTATCAAAATCGGACTACTCTGTATAAAGTTGTGCATGGTCATACATTAAGAAAATTACGAGTCGACTTAAAAACCTCCTCTGTTTTTTCGTCGGGTATAAAGCACGAAAATACCATAGACAACGATTGGACTGATTGTTTCTTTGCCAGGCGTCAGCTAAAAATGGCGGACAGGCGCGTTACTTTGAAATACGATTAATGATATGTATTTATAACCATTTTACATTCCGTTATTATATTGTAATTTTCAATAATATTATAAATTTTTTACATTCAATTTATGAATTCAAATTGGAATAAAAGACAGGTATTGGCCGCACGTTTGATTTCTCTACATCTATAGAAAATACTCGATATTATAAATTAACTTACATGAACACGACCAGCACAAGCAGTAAATAACATAGGTGAATCTATAAATGTTTTAGGCACATATAATAAAAATCGTTTATATATAAATCCTTTTATTAAAATCATAAAATATTCGCAACATTCATTTTGTACTAACGAGTTAAAATTACAATGCAAAGAACAAAAACTTTGGCATTTGCATATGATAAAGTATACTAATGGATATTTTTTAATATAAACTAATAGAGTAATTTCAGGTCTAATACCAATATACGCTGTTTTTTCATTCACTCATTTATTGTTTAATTCAATACTCTTGTAAATGGCTTTAAAACGTGCCAGTTGAGCACATATTAGTTCGCCAATGTCGTGTAAAATGGAGAAGACGACGTTTATTGCTAAATACCTTTAAATATCATTTACTTAATACTACATAGATATTTAGTAAATATATTGGTATTCGAGATGTTATAAATTCGAATACGCACAATTGGTCTAGTAGTAAGAATAGAGATGGAATTTGCTTGCTGTCTCACTTCCGCAGAGACATGCTAGCGATAAATAAGTATAAGATATATAATACTCAAAATGATTTGCCCAGAAGCCACATTAAAAGCACGTGTCGTCAAGTAAGAATGTCCTTTTGGATACCGAGATACGTTTTTGCATATTTAGATACTATAAATACAGATTAAATTAAAATAAGGCAATGTAAGAATTGATTGCGCTAAAATTTATCACACCGAAGATGTTCCAAGGTCGGATTTAAAATTGGAAAGTTCTAGAGCGACAAAGAAATACCAGCTCTACATTTTTTCCAACTCATTAAAAAAATTTATATTCAAAGATTCGTTTGAGAAATATTCAAAACGGGATAATACTTTTATCTTTGTTTTTGAAAAGTGCTTGTATAAGTCCAATTGAATTTATTACATCTAAAATTATCCATCCTTTGGCATCCTGTAAATCCGATTCTGAAACTTTCTCTTAGCGCATAGAACTTTCGGGGTGTTGCCACCCTCTCGCGATTTCAATTTTTTTTTTAATAAAGTCTTGGCACCCATGGATACTTATATTGTTAGATAATAAGAAAATACTTATACATATATACAATTTTTTTTTTGATGTCTTAAAGTGTCACGATTTGTTTTTTTCCTGTTTTCGGTGTCTTCAAATAAAAGTTTTCATTAAACAATCTTAGCCTCAAAATATCCGGGAAACGAGACGCCTAGAACGTTTTTACTGATATGAGTACCTTTTATTTTTTTATAAGTCTTTCATACATATCAGTTTCATTGTGTGCCGATATTTAAAAAAAAATGGCGGTGGATGGTAAATATCAGTTTCCATAAAAAATGTTTAGACCCCGTTCTCTAGATCACTTATGTTTAAATTAAAAATACAACTAAATATGTTCATAATGTTCAAAACGGTGATAATGTACGGGCGCGGGTTTATGATGAGGCTCGAAATAGTGTTTTAGCCTTTGTATTTGATGTTGGTCCACAACAAGTGGTGTTTTCTTCGAATAATGTTCGTGTACATAATGTTTGTGGGCGTACGGTAGTAGGTGCAACACGTCCAGTTGGTGTAATTTCTTCAAATCTATGCCCTCTTTTAGTTTGTGTAATTTTGTTACAGCTTTTTCCTTTAAAGTTTTTAGTCCTGCATGGACTTTTTCTGTAATCTTGTCGAGAGTTACCGTCGCTGACGCTAGCTGCACAGCAATCAGAAGGATTACCTGCAATTTAGTAATTATACCACTATTAATTATATTATATAAGGCCGTGGAGCGTGGTAGTTCAAAGGAAATACGCTCGCTTGGGATACCGAGTGAAGCGGGTTCAAATCCCGAGTCTCGCAACTCTGATAATATTTTCACATTAACATAATTTCCAACATGATTACCACTTACGGTGAAGAAAAATATCGTGAAGAGCAGCACCCAGCAGTGGTCGTTAAAAAGAGGAAAATACAATACATTCTGCTATTAATTATAAATGTCAAAACTTGTATATGTATTTGTTACGCCTTCACAAAGGACGTCTGAACGGATTTGGATAAAATATAATTTTATAGATAAACTTTAACTTTAGCCCATGTGTTACTCCATGTAACACATGGGCTATGTAGTTATAATTTTTAGCAACAATTGACGCTGCGTGTAATATTACAAATACAAAAGAATCTAGATACACTAATCTATAAATAAAAAATATCTATACATATAATAAAACTGTAGAGGTCGAATGACTGTACATAGAATTTTTTTGTTAAAAACCGAGTCAGGGGGATGTGAGAGGAGAAATAGAACAATTCCGGGTTTTTTTCAAATTTTTTGTTTCTCTGTCTGTTTGTACGGGCTAATCTCTGAAACTGTTGAACCGATTTGGATAAAATTTTGCATAGTGGTACCTTATATCCCCGGTCGACATTTTAGATACTTTTCATCTCGGAAAATTAAAGAGTTCCCGTGGGATAGTTAAAACACTATAGTAACTTATACAGCTTACTGCTTAGTTCACAAAAACGACTGACTGGATTTTTATGAAACTCTACCATAATATAGTTCATACAACAGAATAACAAATAGGCTACTTTTTATCTCGGAAAAATGTACAGTTCCCGTAGGATAGATTTGTTTTTGTTCGCCCAGAGCCGAACCCGAGCGAAGCGAGGGTGAGTTGCTAGTATATATTTATAAATAATAATATTTTATGTACCTAATTACTGATATAATTGACTTGTTAAATGATGAATTCTCAATTTGGCAGCGTATTTTTGTGTTAAAGATAATATATATTATTTTTATAAATTAATAGATCACAAATTAAATATCTACGAAAATAACAGGTGTCAGTAAAATAAATTAAGGTATTTTATTATTTTTCACATATTCACCTCGTGCAGGAATCAAACTGGTGACCTACGGATCCACCACGCTATAACTGGCATTTAACACTAACACTTGTGAAACTTCCAAAATAAACTTATCTCGAAAAAGATTTTTCCAATTTCCCTCACAGATTAATATAAAGATACTTACAGATTTTTCTTTAGTTTTCCTTCTTATATGCAACACAATATTTACGTGAGCTTTATAAACAGATATATTGTTTATGTATGTTGGTACGTGTACGAAGGAAAACTTCAGAACTTCCAATGACACGACCGTTACTTACGTCTTAGACGTATTATATACTTTAAAATTAATTTTTTTTTTTTTGAGGCAACATAATATAACCACTGCAGTAAAAATCCGATATAATAATATTATGTACTTACAATTGTGTAAATCTTCATCGTGTTATTTAGTATAAAGTGTGAAGTTAACTGGGCGCGTTAATTCATAGGCTCCTAATATAATGTAGGGTTGCAGTACACATAATTGTGCAGGATTATTCTGATAATTAAATCTATAGATATATGAGAAATATCTGTTCGTCCGCTATTTCTTAAGCGCAGTAATCCCATAAATATTACAAATGCAAATGTTTGAATGGATAGATGTTTGTTACTCAATACATATCCTTATAACCTATAATAACATAGCCTTTTAACCTTTCATCCAGAACCTTTCAGCCAGAACGGCTGAACGGATCTGGATGAAAGGCCTTTTTATCCCGGAAAAATGCTTCCCATAGGATATCCATACTAACCGTTAAAACGTACCTAAGGACGAACCCGAGCTAAACGAAGGTGAGTCGCTAATTCTATATATGTACATATGTAAATAAAAATCAATGTTCGTATGTTTGTCCTCTATGCGTTCCTAAACAATTCAATCTAAGGGACTTGGGCTTAGACCCAAGCGAAGCGAGGGTAAGAGGCTAGTCGAATATAAATTAAGCTAATCCTGAAAACAAATTATATAATGTTATATTTTATTTTAATGAAGCCTTAATGGAACTATATAAATACATACATACATACATACATACATTCATAGAATATAACATAAAAGAAACAGTTACAAAATTTACTTTAAAACACTTTAAAAAGATTTAAAAGCAGGGAGTAACAACTAGTATTGACTAATAGGAATCAATCAGAATATGCCCGCAAGGGAAAGTCAAAATATATCGAAATTCAACTCGCGAGGTTAGCGTTCTTCCGCGCATCCCAATCAAGAAAATAAACGCACTCACAATTTTCTTACAAATATAGTCCTTAATACGAGTAAATAAGGATTATTTTCATTTGAACTCCAATCTGCGTGGTGTTAAACATTAGTTTGTATAATTATATAACAATTATCCAATATACAAGGATATGTAGAAATTTGGGTCAGATTAGGTTAGATAGTACTGCCGGTGCATTATTTAATAATTAAACGCCTCATACGTTGTTTACATACACTCGCCCGTGTAGATCCTAACCGAGATGACTCGCTATTTGCATTATACCTACATATGTCCCACGACCTACGGACACTATATTAAAAAAGGAGTGAATGTATGTATATGTAAAAAAAAGTGTTAGGGGTTAGGGCACCTGTTACTTCTCTGATAGCAGAGTGGACCATGGGAGCAACCCCATGGTTGTTGTGGTCTGCTTCGGAAGACCTGCCGTCGGGGGAGTTGAGTGCGTAAGCGATCTTGCGACGCCCCATTAAGACGTGGGTTCTAGTGTTGGGTTTACGGGGTAATACTGGTTTTTCTAGCAGGCGAGTCGACATAACCACCTGTATGTATGCCAATAACAGTAAAAATAAAAGTACAAACAAACACGTTCATATTCAAGTAATATAAGAAGCATATATTTATATCTTCTATTTATATATTTTTAATAATTTAAACTAAGATTTATGTCAATAGACCCATGACCAACCACATTTTAAAAGCGTAATTTGAGTACTAAATCATAGCAACCCTCTCACAAAAATATCGCGATAGAACTGCACTTATTTTTATTGAAGTACTTAGATTAAAAGTAAAATATCTGAACAATATTGAAAACTGACCCGATAAACATTCTGCCCCAATAACATTAAGTATATTTATAATCTTTTAGGTCATAAAAATATTTTATAGATATAGAAGTACATGTTTCTCCCCATTTCTGGACACTCCAGAAAACATTTTCAAAACATTTTCCCCTTAAAACTTTATTCAAATTATTAAAAACATTTAAAAAAATAGCCAAATCAATCCAGCCAGTTAACTGATGCACTTACTAACAGCATTTCAATTTTATTATATAGAGATAGGGGATTAAAATAAAACTATCTATAAATATCTTATGTATATTTATTTAATAGATACCCAATTGAATGAAGCAAAATCGAGGGCCATGATTCTTATTATACGAAGCCATTCAACGATACACATAACCATTTCAATAAAACACTACCACAGTATAATAATCGAAGGAGAAGCAGGAAGTCCCCGACAATAGACATAGAGAGTGAACTAACCCTGTTTTTCAATTACAGAGTTTAATGCCGCACTTTGCCGTAGAAACACGAACAACGCGAAAAAGCACTTGTTATATTTTCTGCTATTAGTGGTTGGTCACGCCAAAGCAGTACTTTTCATAGTGCTCGATTGTGCGGAGCGTTGTTGTAGTTGAAACATTCGAAGTTGAGCATTACGCCGCATAATGCGCTTTATTGCTGTAATTGGAAAACGCCATGAGAGCTAAAAATGGCGGAGAGGCGAGACAGAGACAAAACGAATGTGCGGCCAGAACTCTTCTGTATTCATTAAATTACGATTAATGAAAAAGATTTATAACCATCTACATTTAATTATAATATTATAATCTTCAATAATATAATATCTTACAATCCATTTATAAATCCAAATCGGAATAAGACAGTCATTGGCCGCGCGTTCGCTTTCTCTCTTTCTAGATAGCGGTCAATTTCATGAGAGTATTGGTCAGTCCATACTCTACGACTATGCTCCCGATTGACATACTTACTTTTATATGCCAGTCGGGAAACAGTTTAGAGTTGACAGGTATAGCTGTAATTTGTCTATAAAAATGGATATTTTTGACAACCCTTGCAATTGACATAATTATCGTTAAAATCAAGGTGTGATCGCCTAATGTATGGTTTTTTATACTGTGTTAATGTTATATAGTTTGCATTTAAAGTTACCATAACGTTATTTTCTTTGCACGTGACGTTATTGTCTCTAAAAGACACTATCCCAATAAATATATATGTGTAATATCGAACCCCGAACCTCTAAAATAACGTGCACAGTCAGCCTGCCAAAACAATTTATATACAAATATTCAACACATCCATTAACATAATTTCGACTTTATATTAATGATAATAAAATCGAAATTAAATTAACACGAATACCACCGACTTGTAAACACTATCAATATTTAAACTATCGTTAAAATGGAAATCCTTGATTTATTTACTTTTTTATTTTTATTTTATTAGATTTTGGTGTTTTGTTTTTAATTTTTAAAGGATTCCATTATTTAAGGCATATATGTATAGAATAAGCAAAAGTTTAATATACTCATATATTGATACTAGTGATGTACGCTTGGTTATTAACAAAAAAATAGAAAACCGTATTTACTAAGCCTTTAATAAAAGTTAATTAAAACTAAATAAATCATACCGGTTAAATAGAAAAAAATCAAAGTAAAAAATATTTTTTTTTAATGTAAACATTTTAGTTCCTAAGATTGAATTCATTCATTTTATAAGCAAAACCATTCATTCACTTGTGAATATTTTTCAATAAATTATTAAAAAAATACTTTTAAAATTTCTAATGTATTATTATTTAAATGACCTATTACCAAAGATATTTTAGTTAAAATAAAGAAAATTGACTGATTTTAATTTAATTTTTAATGCAGTCATTCATCGATCAAAAAAAGTACCAGACACACAATCAGCGACAAAAATGTCCTCACCTAATGAGCGCTCATTTGAACATTTGAGCGCACTTTTAATATTTTTTTGCATACAACTTTAAGCATTGCCTATAAGGTTCAATTTACATTGTTGAATATTTATTTCAACTAGAATAATTACCTAAACACTATTGGTGACAGTTTTAAAAGAACTTGCATGCGTTTGTATATCTAGTACTTTTTTGATTGATGTAGTCTATATCTCATTTTTATATTTCCCATATAAAATCAATTATTAAATTATTATAATTATAGGCTGTGAGCTTTAACTTATTTCACAATATACATTAACTTTACGTTTCCACTACAATTGAATATTAAATGAAAAAATTAAATCGATTTTGTTTCTTCACATCGATTCGATAATCGATTTTACATCATTAATTTATTGTTATTAATAAAAACATGCAAAAAAAAAATAAAAAAATAAATACATTTTAATATTAATGCTTATATTTCAAACAAATATATACAAAGTTAAACGAATAAAATATAAATACTTCACAAGTTATTGCTTACTTCCACGCGTGTGACGCAGCAAACTAAATTGTATCAAATAAAAAAAAGTGAGATAATATACATATTATTTTGAATTAAAACAGCGTTAGTAGCTTTTTTTTCTTAATAATTCGACAGATTTTCAATAATGCAGATTATATCACGCATGACAGCTTAAAAATAAATCTATGTTGCCCAGGACTTAAGCAACTCGAAGTCTTTGTCATCCTCTGAAAAAAAATATTGAATATGAATAAAAAAAAATAATGTCTTATCGGATTTTTCGCGGATTTATTTTGATTTTTGGTTTTCGACGTTTCGAATGCTTTACAGCAATCATGGTCACGGGAGAGGTTTTAGACATCTCGAATATTACTACTTAATTACAGAAATCGCCTACTGTGGATATTTGAAAGAAAATAAAAATAGCACCAAAGTTTTTTTTTTTGTAAAACTTCAAACCAAACCAAAGATCAATATAAAAAAGAGACAGAATCCAAAAAAACAAAATAGTTCCATTAAAACTATCAAATTTTCGCGTAAATCTAAGAAAGTATTATGAATTATCATACTATCTAGATTTAATTGACTGAGCGAGCGACGCGTGCCAACTTCAAGTCTGGCAAAATTTGCTATCCTCTGTCAGTTTGTTCGTACTCCTCTACAGGTCATATTTTAAAACCGGTCTGGACGAAACTTAGTATACAGGTTTTAAGACTCTATATATTTTTTTTGTCATCGGGGATTTTTGATTGATGGGGCACTTCCTCCTAAAAGGGGCAAAAAAGGCTACTAGTTATCTTCACCTTATGAGATCCGATTTCGATGGTTCTTTTTTTATTTGAAAGGAAGTAACTTCAAGTTGGTCTCGTAAAAATTTGGTGACGATCTGATGAGGATCTTCGGCGTGATAAGCAGAATAGTTTACCAAAATGCAGTATGTGCTGGCGAGATCTAGTGTTCGCAGAACAACTATATAGTCAGATAGAAGTGAGGCTTGTGTTGAAAAAAAAAGTTACCTATAGATATCTTGAACTTTGAAAAAGTTTATTTTGAAATTATATACATACACATGGATTATAATTTGAAATTTAAAAAAGAATATATACCTTGAGATTTGCTCGGTTTGGACTTTTCAGGCACAGGCTCAGTGGAGGGCACATCGGGCAACTTGTCTGCTGGGACGTTGATACCAATCATCTCCTTGTCAAGTTCCTCCTGAAAAGTTATATAAAGTTATCAATTATATTGTATGTATATATAAATACAGGCAGTGATAGTCCAGTGGTAGCACGCTCCCTTGGGAATCCGAGTGAAGCAGGTCCAAATCTCGGATTCTCGCACTTCTGATATTCTCATATTATGCTAATCATTTCCAACATGATTACCACTTGTCCTATATTAAAGGAAAACATTGTGAGGATACCTGCATGTTTGAGAGAACCTACCAAGTTGTCTGCAGACATGCTCAGTCCGCCCACACTTGGCCAGTGTGGTGGTATATATATATATATTTGCAAGAATTGCTCGTTTAAAAAGTATAAAGGTATATTCAAACCACGTACCTGTTCTAATTCCTCAAGCTCCTTCTCCAGTTCTTCATCATCGACATCATTAGCGAAGGCCACATTGTTACTGATCGCATCCGTGATCTCACGCGATATGTCGTGCTGTTCGGCGATATCGTCCATTATATCGTGGACTTTGTCTACATCACTGTATAAATAATTATAAATTAAAAATTAACAAAAACTCCTACGCATATTAATGGTCATTTAAAGATTACACTGGTACGCGTGAAGCATTTAAACGAGTAATAGTACGCCAAAATGCCTTATATCATTTTGAAAAAGAGATGATACTCTTACACTGCTGGAACGATATTAACCAAACATAGCTAAGAACCACCACAAGGAAACTGGCTTTCAAATAAAAAATCAAAATTAATAGAAATTAAACTTTATCGAAACTGCCCATTTTATGAAAAATTCGATAATGGGGTGGCGATATTTAGTGCTCAGGCGCGGCGCTAAAGTTGAATCCGGCACTGTATGTATTGATATGTTGGTAGTACACCAGCGATCTAAGTGCTAGTTGCCTATATGTTACTCCAGACAATAACCTATATTGTATAGTAAATTCCATCCTTCCAGCAGTTTCAGCATTAATGAGTAACAAACAAACACACAAACAAATTTTCTCATTTATAATACCTAGTCTGACCAGAAGGATTATAAAACACAAAAATTGTACAAATAGCTTATACCCACGACTTCGTTAAGATAGAAAATATTATTTATACAATAAAAAATGAATATATGTCTGTTTGTACAAGTTGTTAGACTTTGGTGAGTTACAAAATATTTTACACATCCAGCTTTAATGAGGGCTATCGTATCTGGTAGCACCAGTTGGCGCCACTGGCGAGTGAGGTCCTATTGCTGTCATTGAAAAGAATTTGTTAGTACGGCAGGGACATAAAGTTAATTGTAATAATTGTTAACCCTGCACCAGTTTATCAGGATTTTGTTTTAAACAATTGATATATAATAACCAAATAAATAAAATATTGACTTTTTCTTAACTCTTCTTTTAAACCAATAAGATTTATTGTGATGTACTGTGTCTGCCATAATTAATCAGGAATGCCACAATGTTTACAATAATCATGATTAATTCATGAAGAACCGCGATGAAAAGCTCGCAGACAGTTAACATTCAGTGTAATTTGACATTTCTAGAACTCACAGCGAATTCAAGCGCGGTAGCCCTCTGAATTTATCAAAAGATGTTGCTACTACCCAAGTCCATTTAAATAAACTAGGATAAACACTTTTCTATATGCATAACTGAGAATATCAATTAGTATAGAATAAGTATGATAAATTAAAAATTTAAAAAACTCTCGACCATCTTGGATCGGTTTTCATTAAACATAGTTAGAACACTCCCGACTAATGCACCTTTCAAAAAAAAACAAAATCAAAATCGGTTCATCCGTTCGGGAGCTACGATAACAAACAGACACACAGAAGCATCAAATTTTTAACACCCCGTCGTTTTTGCGTCGGGGGTTAGTAAAAAACTCAAATCATATACTAACATGTCCTTATGGGCTAGTTTCATAGCGTTAGCTGCATCTCTCATAGTGTTGAGGACCTGGGCATTGGTGTTTGCACCTTCTAAGGCCTCCCTCTGAGCCTCAATTTGAGTTAAAGTTCCATCGATTTGGGTAAGCTGTTTCTCGTAACGCTTCTTGCGCTTCAATGCAGCAATTGCAGCTAAAATTACAATTATTATAGTTATACATTTACAATAACTTTTATAGAAGTTGTAAAATAAGTAAGAGATTTTTTTCCTTTTTTATTATTAAAATGTTTTACATATTTTTTTAAGTAAATACTAGCGACTCACCCTCGCTCCACTCAGGTTCATCCTATTAAGTTTTAACATTTAGTATAGACTAGCATTGCCCGCGGCTCCGCCTACGTTCAGTTGACCAAAAACCAAATTCTTAGATTTTACATATTAGTATACTCTTACATTGCAGTTTTTGTATTTTTTCTCAGAAATGGGACATTTTCCCGTGGTAAAAAGTATATGTTGACCTGGATAACCAGCTATCACCATACCAAATTTCATCAAAATCTCTGCAGTGATTTTTCTGTGATATGGTAACAGACAGACAGACAAAAATCCAAAAGACTATAGATTCAGCCTCTGCATCGTTAACAATGTTTATTTCAAAAAGATTTTCCAAATTGTAACTAAGCCGAATATGTACATTAATTATTTTTTGGAAAATCTTATTGAAATAGACTGTATTATCGATATAGAGGCCGAATCTATAATTTTTAGAATTTTTGTTTGTCTGTCTGTTACCGCATCACAGGAAAACCACTGGATAGATTTTGATGAAATTTAGTATGATGATAGCTGGTTATCCTGGTCAACATGTAGGATACCTTTTACTGCGGGAAAATATCTCATCTCTGAGAAATCTATATTAAATGTTAAAATGTATGTAGGGACGAACCTGAGTGAAGCGAGGGTGAGTTGCTAGTTTATAATATTTGTATGGATGATTTAAACCAAGAAAAAATAAAATATAAATAAGACTGTTGAATAATATTTTTCTTTTTAGCCTTAAACTGTCCAGGAATTATTAACACATATACAAGTTGCACTATTAAATTACAATACTACATTATAAAGAAGACTTATGAAGAAATAAAAGGATTTTGACAAAAATATAAAATTATTCAATTCAACTTTATTGTTATTGGTTTAAGAATTACATTACAATTCTATCAATTACATACTAATAATACTCAGTAGTTTAAATTAAGAATGTGTGATGAGAAAGTATTGGAGGTAGGTACATTTTAGTAACAAATGCTTTAAACATATGTTTATTGTTCTCCAGATCAAGTCAGTAAATGTCTTTGTTGGGTAATGAGCATAATATTATGAAACACTAACAATTATTGTTGATAATGACAATAAAAAATATTGTTGATAATGTGTAAATTATGATTAGGTTGTTAGATGATTAGTCTGTGCATTTGCATAACTATTGTTGACAAAAAATAAATCAACCAAAAGGTAGGTATATCAACATGAGACTAAATAGGGAAAAGATATATTTTATAAAAGTATAATTACCTCTTTTATTTTTGGTGCCATGTTTTTTAGCAGTCTGTATTTCAAGTTCAATTTTTCTTTCTAAAAATTCTTGTTTTTTAATCAACAATTCTTCAGTCTCTCGTAATTTTTGTATAGCTTCATGTGTCGTTGGTCCTTTTTCCTCTTTTTTCCCACCAAATAGTTTCCCCAAAAAACTCATTTTGCTTTAATCTCATGCAATAAATACTTAAAACACTTTAAATATATTTGAAAGGAATAATTACGCCTAAACAAGACAATTGTAAAATTATTATTTCTATTCGCTTCTTTTAGAAGTATGCGTCATCTACAATACAATTGCCATGCTTAGAACTTATAAGAAAACTTATTGTGTCAGTGTTTACCGTTTTATACTAATTTATTCTTATAAACTTTATAAATCGAAATAAACTACTTTATAAATATCTAGATATTAAAATATTTATTTAAGAATAAATCCTAAGCAAAATAGCTCTTAGCCAATGGGTAAGATTTCTTGAAAGAGCGCTGTACGTATGATCTATTTATCATCCGACTTCTAAAAAAGGGGAGGTTCTCAATTCGTCGGAATCTTTTTTTTATGTATGTTCACCGATTACTTGTAAACGCATTAACCAATTTGGAAAATTCTTTTTTTTGTTTCAAAGAGTATATATACTTCTCAGGTGGTCCTATTTAAGTTTTATCGAAATGGTCCAAGGGTTGAGTGGTTTTTAAAAAAAATCAAAAAATAATTATTTTTAAATTAATGTCTTAATATGTTATTTAAAAAGTTCCTTCTTACAAATTAGCTGCTTATTACATCTACACAAAAAATGTAAAAAATAAAAACTTAAAATAAATAAAAAATGACTTCTAGGCACTAAAAAGTAAAAAATAACTAAACGGGGATATTCATTTAGAATAGATAGGTACCTAATCAGAGATAATCTAAAACGGTGGATGAAAGTTTGTATGAAACTCTGTAATTAAGACGTAAAAAGTATAAAAAATAAAAAAAAAAATTATTATGCCTGTAGACGATTTTAAGAGTTTTAAAATCACTTTCGGCAAAATAATATAAATATAAAGATTGTGATTTCGTCAATTTTGGTCGTCTTATTGCTTTAGCCTACACTTCTTTACTTTCTTTAAGGAACAAATAATATCCATTTTCTTTGCATCCTGGCACTGCTCAATTTGTTATTTTAATTAAATTTTAAATAAAATAAAAATAAAAACCATTCACGCTATTGCAACTCGGCCCTGTCCTTGAATAAGCCGCCTGTACGTAAGTAGCTACGCGGCAGGGCTGCCCACCTACAGTATTTTCTGTTTTGATTTCATCTACTTATCTATCTCAAATTTATAAGGGTGGTATGCACAAACTATATTGAGATGCTACGCTGGTATGTAACCCTTTTATATATATATATATATATATATATATATATATATATATATATATATATATATATATATATATATATATATATATAGTAAAGGTTTATTGTTAAATTTAATAGTATATAAAATCCGCATTCGGATAAAAAGTTTAATTAAAAATACTTTAATTTTATTTTTAATATAATTAATTAATTTTCATTTTTAAAACATAAGATGTCTCGATACTTTTTTGGTTAGCGAAATTACGGGAGGAATAAAATGTTTATTTTTGTATCCAATTATAAAAGTTACTTAACCACCAATACTATTTTCAATTACAGCACTAAAGCGCATTATGCGTCATAATGTTCAACTTTGAATTTTTCAAAAAAATATTGCTTCGGCGTGACCAATCAAAATATAAGAAGTGTTTTTCGCGTTGTTCGTGTTTGTGCGCCAAAGTGCGGCATTATGCTCTGTAATTAGAAAACAGAGCGAGTGTATACTGAACTCGAGGCGCGTAGCTATAACTCAATTTCCGACCGTTTACAACATTACCGTGATCTAGTGGTGAACCGCATAATGCCATAACTGGTAACATTTCTGAGTTGGTGCTGGTAACCAGTATAGTCAACTTAGGGGCTTTCCCCCCCAAATTTAGGGGAAATAAAATGGCACTGGGGATTTTTAGGGGGCAAAAATATTTAGTCTTTTTTTAGGGATTCATAAAGTTTCGGTTAAAGACTTGGAAAAATTATATCCTTTATTTATTTTTTTCTAAGTTATCTATGGAATCTATGGATTTATTATTATTTTTAAATGGTTACATGTAATTATTATAATAATAACCATAAATAAGTTTTTTACGCATTCATTTAAAATAAAAAAAAAATATTAAAACAATATATTAGATAAAAACCTATATTTTTCAAATTGTCGCTTAGGGGATTTTAGGGGTTTTTGAAATTATTTTAGGGGGATAAAATTTTAAGTGCTGGCAGCACTGTTTGAGGATAATAAATAATTTCAATACGCGCTCGCGCTAGAATTTGCAGTTTGGTTCTGAGAATCTGAATTTTGATTAATGGTCAGTGGCATAGAGTATATTACTACATATATAAAGTCAGTGGTGATAGAAAAAGTTTGGAGTTAATTTATTGTCCACTAAATGTTTAATAATAATAAAAGTTCGTCTTTAGCTGCATGTAAGCTTATTAGCAACATATTAGCTTGACACTAGTGTTAATATATTTTTTTACTTTTGTTTGGGAATTGGGCGGGTAAGTTAACACAAAAAATAATTTTCTGTCATGTCCTACTGAGTGTAGTTTCAAGTTTGTCATAACAAGTATTGTATATTTGTTTCTGCAAAGTATTCATTCATTTAACAAATAAAAATTTGCAAAAATTTTATTTAAACTAGCTTTATACAAAACCTTTTTAGATGATTAATAAATTTCTGTCAAATTAATTTTGCAGTGATAAATCATTATTCTATGCTAAGCTTAGAATTTGATCGCGAGAATCAGAAGAGTTTTTTTTTGGCAGGGATGAATTTACACCTACATAATATTTAGAAAAAGCTACATGAATAGCATTAGCAGAATTGTTTTAGTGGTTATTGCAGGCCAAAGGTAGAGAGATACCTAAAAGTTTTTAATAGTGTAATGAAACTCTGGCTGAAAAACTGAAAATTATAAAATGTCGAATAATTTGAAGCACAATATAGGAAAATTTATAAATGGATCTATATATAAGATAACCCTCAACAACTTTATGTAAGTAAAATCATTTTACATAATTTTATTAAAAATAAATAAATGTTACAAAAAGCATATTTTTTACGTAAATATACATTATTTACAGGACATATAGTGAAATAGAATTTTTTCCTGGACAGTCATTAAATGTAATTATTGGTCCTAATGGATCTGGAAAGTCATCCATTATATGTGCCATTATTTTGGGACTTGGAGGAAACCTTAGCGATATCAGCAAAACCAAACATGTAAGCAATTTTCTAATTGTTCGTAGATAGCAGGAATGAGGAAAGTAACATTAAATGAATTAATTTTGCATTTAAATTAAACTTAGAAAATTATAGCATAAGGATGACAAAGCTATCATATTCATTAAGCAAATGCTCTGCTTAATTTTTATTTATATACATGAATATACTAGCTCTCTCTTAACATGATTGTTTTCTTCCTTGATAAATAGGCTACAAAATAAAAACTTTTTAACTTTATAATGTTAGTAGAAATAAATTATAATTATCAGAGCTATTTGTGCATTGTAAAACAATGTAGTTAAAATGATAATCTAAACATACATATAAAAAAATTGTAACTAAGCCGAATCTACACATTAAATATTTTGAAATCATTTTTGTAAAATTGTGAGTAGGCACTGTCTGTAACAAGTATATAACGTCTTTGAGATGTCTAAATCCTTAAGTTTCTCCAGTGAGCTGTAATGCATTCGAAATGTCAGGGATCAAAAATCAAAATAAATCTACGAAATAATCTAAAAGAAGAGTTTTATTTAAAATGTCAAATATTCGGGTAAACTAAGAAAGTATTAAATACAAATTGTAATATTTAATGCAATTTAAAAAAAAATGTAAAGGATGAAAATTCAAACAATAAAAAACGTAAAGATTTTGAAATGTGTGACAAATGATAAAAAAGCTTGTAAAAAAATAAATGAAGAATCTGAAACTAATACTGATTTATGCCAAAGAGAGTAATTAAGGTTCTGTACCTTAAAAGGTAAAAAAAAAAACCCTTAGTCCTTAACCCTGTGTCACCACAGATTTTCTCAGGAACAGGTGGACCTAGCAAGTTGAAATTTATACCAGATACTGAGGTCTATAGTCCTTATTAGGTGTATAAAAATCAAGGTCCTGAGTCAACACGATAAAAAGACATGGGCAAATTTACATTTTCGCGAAAACTTGTAAGAACCAAAATTTACCTTAATTTTCAACTATTTTTGTTTTTTGGAATTTCCCTTTACTTGTGCTGTAAGACCTTGCTTTTAACCAAAATTGACAATTCTAGGTCAACCGGAAGTACCCTATAGGTTTTGGGTCGAAAACCTATATGGTAGTTCCCGTTGATCTAGAATCACGAAATTTGGTAGAAAGGAGAGTCTTACAGTACAAATAAAGCAAAAATTCCAAAAAAAAGTTGAAAATTAAAGTTCCTACAAATTTGTACGGAACCTTCGGTGGGCGAGTCCGACTCGCACTTGTCCGGTTTTTTTTTAAACTAAATAATGAAGTTATAGTTAGTGATAAGAAGAATAAAAATGAAATTGATCTAAGGAAGACCAAAAAGATAATAAAATTCAACTTTTAAAATTAACAGGCGATAATGATGAACATATAGAATAGAATTGAATTGACTTACATGTATTTAGCTCTTTTTAACGTTCCACTGCTGGGCACGGACCTCCTTTCAATACGTGGGGGTCAGACCATAGTCCACCACAGTGACCAAGTGCAGGTTGGCCGACTTCACATGTCTTTCGAAAGCTTGGGTTCTCTCAGACATGCAGGTTTTACTTTTGATTTACATATTTCAACTCAATTCTCTTGTTAATGGCTTCAAGCACGCGCATTTAGAATATATTTGTTTTCATCTAAGTGTCAAATCACATTTAAGAGTAACTCTTAGTTACCGTCTATCGGCATCTATGATATAAGAAGATTCTTTTTTGCATGGTATAAAAATGCTCCATTTAAATCATGGTTACACTAATATTATACATGTGAAAGTGTGTTTGTCTTTCTTTCACGTCGAAACGGAGTAACGGAATGGCGTGATTTTTTGTGTAGAGATAGTTGGAGGGCTGGAGAGTGACATAGGCTACTTTTTACCTCGGGAGATAATGTAACTTCCACGGTAAAACACGTTATAATACAATCCAAAAAAATATTTATGATCAGAATTACTTGAAAGTTAATATTAATGCTCTTCAATACAAATAAATACGTGTTTTAGCATTTTTCCAAAATCATCCTATAAGACGGTGAAATAGGGGATGAAAGTTTGTATGAAACTACCTTTTTAAAGATTTTTCGTAGTTTTAGCGCGAGCGAAGCCGCGAGTTCTGCTAGTTACTCTATATGATGCTATCGATTGTACTTTAAAAGATAAGCCTTCAAATCAGTACTTCAAATAGGTGTTTGTGATTACAAATTATTAATTATATGACGTCAAAGCTCATACGTCGTATTCAAACCTTTTTAACGTCCCACTGCTGGGCATGGGCCTCCCAATACGAGGCCATAGTGCACCATGCTAGCCAGCAAGTGAGGGTTGGCGGACTTCACATGTCTTTCGAAAACTTGCTAGGTTCTCTCAGACATGCAGGTTTCCTCGCGATGTTTTCCTTCACCGAAAGACAAGTGGTAATCATGTTGGAAATGATTCGCACATGAAAATATCAGAGGTGCGAGACCCGGGATTTGAACCCGCATCACTCGGTTTCCCAAGCGAGCGCGTTACCACTGGACTACTACTGCCTATGCCTACTAAAGCTCATACAACATTAAAATATTATTGTCTGACTGTTTGAACCCTCTAATCTCTATGATAGTTTATCAGTGCACTTTTCACCCCATGTACCTATTTCTTTTTAATTAGTTAGATAATAATTTCTAGAAGTATCAAATCTGGTGAATATATGGCCTGTGTCGTTATTTGTAGAATGTTATATTCCATACCATTATGACCAAAGCCTTAGTAATTAATAGTGATTTTATCAGTCTAAACTAGACCTAAGACTTGCCAAGAACAAAACTTTTCTTAAAGTTATATTATCGGCCACTTCATAAGTGTCGCATGAAGTGGAAAATACATCTTCAACTAATTCTATAATCACTCAAGTGACGATTTAGGCTAGGCCCATATTATAAGTTTTTTTTTATTGTTAGAAAATTTCTGACGCCCGCTTGGAGGCACTGCTTATTTTGCTCTAGACCCCCATACTTTCAAAATTTGACGTGTCTGACGTCCGCTTCTGATAAGTTCCGAACGCCGCCGTTGGTACGTTAGAACTTTTTTGATCAGAACGTCGGAGGTCGCGCTTGCTATACATTTGGTACTCAGAGCCCGCACACTGATGAAATTCGCATGAGTTGTCGAGCAGACGTTACGGACTAAACTCAGTGTCAGACTCGCTAGAGCGAAATTTCTGATAGGTGTCCCGGGTGGCACCAGCGGGTGTTAGAAATTTTCTGATAGAAAAAATCTTATAATATGCGGTCGGCTTTACATCGTTTAGCTATTTCGTAGGTTTAAAATACAAACACTAGCCTTGTTTCAACCTTACTTATGGTACTTAGGTCTTTACATAATTTTACAATATTTTATAATTATTAACAATATTTAACATGCATTCGCTCATCAATCTAAAAAAGCAATTTGACCATACAAATAATGGCGTGATTTTTTGTGTGGAGATAGTTGGAGGGCTGAAGAGTGACATAGGCTACTTTTTAAAGCGGGAGATTATCTAATTCCCACGGGACTACACGTTATAATACAATAATAAAATAATTAAATACAATAAAAAAAATATTTATATCAGAATTACTTGAAACTTGGTATTATTGCTCTTCAAAAAAATTAAATAAATAAGTATTTAGCATTTTTTGAAATTCAACCTATAAGGGGGTAAAGTAGGGGATGAAAGTTTGTATGAAACTATCTTTTTAGAGATTTTTTTTGTAGTTTCAGCGCGAGCGAAGCCGCGGGTACTGCTAGTCTTTATATAATTGTAAAAAAAGATTCAGCTCCCAAAAACTGAAATTTAATATAAAGAAAATCTTTAAAAATAACATACCGATACAGATTCTTTAAACGGCCGCCATTTTGGCGCGCTTGGCGATTTAGCAATTAAATTTAAATAGGCAACACTGGCTATGTTATAGACTTTGACGTTTCAACTACTTTGAATTTCCCACCTATATTTGCACTTTTTATTAGTTTTAGTTATTTTCTTTAAAAAAAAACATTAAAAAATATTAATATACTTAGTTTTAATCCAAAAGCAATAAAGATTATAAAAAAAACTATTTCACCTTTATTTAAATCACACGTATTCGGTTAAGATGACCTTATTCATTGCACTTTTCGCGTCTTAATACTTGTACAGATTTCTAGTACCATGCTAAATAGCATAGAGTTTTGCTTGAGTAGACTATACTGTGCAAAACAGTAAAATGAAAAATATGTAAATATATACATATATATATTCTATAAATATTTATTATATAAACATATAAAATCTAAATAACAATGTCAAAATTGTAAAATTAGATTTTTTTAAATTCATTTTTCGTTTTCAATTTTCAATGTTTGTTATCAATTTTATAATTATCATTATATTCCAGATATCAAATTTCATTAAGAGAGGAGCAGAAGTAGCCAAGATCGAAATAGAGCTGTATCAGAAGAAAAAGCAGACCATGGTTATAACTACTTTCTTAAATAGATCAAGGAAAAAGTTTGTATATAAGAAAGATCAAGAAACAATTACAAAGGAAGAACTCCTGAGATGTATGGAAAGTATGTGTATACAAGTAAGTACATGAATAACATCTGTGTTACTGTAATATTTTATTAGATTAACGTGAATATTTCAAATTTTGAATGAAACTTAAAGTACTTTTGGATTTTTTTGTAGTTTATAAAACACTAGCGACTAACCCTCGGTTCGCTCGGGTTCATTCCTAGCTTGCTTCCCCATACAAACTTTCATCCCCTTAAGAGATGATTCCGGGATAAAAATATATAAATATGTATTCGAATAAAAATAAAAAAAATATATAATATATAGATTTCCGGGATAAATATATCCTATGTCCTTCCCAGGATCTCAAACGATCTTCTTACCAAATTTCATCTAAATCGGTTTAGTAGATCCAGAGATTACCCCCTACAACGTCACAAACTCACAATATCACTAACTTTACCTCTTTATAATACTAGTAATAAACCTACCGATTTTAATTATTTTTTAATATAAAGAACTACTTTTTGTGACTTAAATATTAAAGTTAGACATATGCTGTCGCTGACTTTTTTGTAGGCATTTTTAAGCTCTACAACTTTTCTCTAGAACATAATCATATATCTCTCATTGTTAAGACAGCGTTCGTAAGAAACGTCTTCGTTCGACTGTTTCTTCTCCGACTTACTTTGCAAATCCGACTACCATGAAAAAGTCTTTTCATTCTTCGGGTTAATATATAGCCTATGACACTCAGAAAGAACGTGGCTATCTATTAGTAAAAGAATTTTGAAAATCGGTTCAGTAGATCCAGAGATTACCCCCTACAACGTCACAAACTCACAATATCACAAACTTTCCCTCTTTATAATATTACTAGCGGCTCACCCTCGCTTCGCTCGGGTTCACCTCTAGAAACGCACAAACAGATCTATCCCACGGGAACCATTCATTTTCCGGGATAAAAATAAGTAACCTGTTGTTTGATCTGCAATATAAGGTATCATCATGCCAAATTTTACTAAATTAGGTGCATAATTTGTTGTGTACTGAACTGTATAAGTTACTATAGTTTTTAACTATCCCACGGGAACTCTTTAATTTTCCGGATTGAAAAGTATCAAATTTCATTTAAATAGGTTCAATAGTATCGGAGATTAGCCCGTACAAACAGACAAACAGACAGAGAAACAAAAAATTTGAAAAAAATCTGGATTTGTTATATTTCTCTCCTTACGGGATGTAAGAAGAGAATTGACTCGGTTTTTAGCATTTTTTTCTACCATCTATGTACAGACATTCGACCTCTACAGTTTTATTATTCATATAGGTATATTCAGATAGAATAAATAACGTATAATACAACAGTAACATATAATAATGAAAATAGTTATAGCGAGTGTACCTTAGGAGATAGACATATACTATGTAGAACTTTTCTATAGACCTTTTTAAGACTTACAATTTTTTTGTACAATGTTTTGATCTATCTCTTAAGGTTGAGCCAACATTAGCCATATAAATTTCTAAGGACAATTCGATAGAACCAGTTATTGTGTTTTCCTGTGGGAATGAATAATTTGCCTGTCGTAAAAGGTATTCTAAATGTTGACCCGAGCACTAAGTTTTATCACTATACAAAATTAAGTTAAAATCGATTGAGTACTTTTTGCGTGAAACCTGAACATCGATTTGACTAAGTTTTATTATAGGTATAGATAAGAATAAATATTGCGAGTGTAACTTAGGAGATAGACATATACTATTCACAACTTTCCTGTAGGACTTTTCAAGACCTACAATTTTTTAGTATATTGTTTTGATGTATGTATGTCTTAAGGCTTAGCCAGCGGAAGGCTTCTAGGAAGGACTCGATAAAACCAGTTATTGTATTTTCCCGTGGGAAAGAAAAATTTTCTTTAAGTAAAAGGTATCTAGGCAGTGGTATCTCAGTGGTAACGCGCTCACTTGGGAAACCGAGTAAGGCAAGTTCAAATCCCGGGTCTCGCACCTCTGATATTTTCATGTGCGAATCATTTCTAACACAATTACCACTTGTCTTAACGGTGAAGGAAAACCTGCATGTCTGACAGAACCTAGCAAGTTTTCGAAAGACATGTGAAGTCGACAACCCGCACTTGGCCAGCGTGGTGCAGTATGGCCTGATCCACCTCGTACTGAAGGGAGACCCGTGCCCAGCAGTGGTACGTTAAAAAGGGCTGCATACATACATACATACAAAAGGTACCCTAAATGTTGACTCGAGTAGTAAGTTATCACTTCACCAAATTTCGTTGAAATTGGTATATTACTTTTTGCGTGAAACGCGCACACAAAAACAGACAAACAGACATACAGGCAAACAGACATTTTTATTATTTTATTTACTATGATATTTTTTTTATTAACTATTGTGTTGGGGTCTATGTTGTGTACATAATACGTTACAAATAAACAAAAACATCTATCTCACGAGAAACGTACATTTTTCCGGGATAAAAAGGTACCTATTTGTTATTCTAATGTATGAACTATATTATTGTAAAGTTTCATCAAAATCCAATCAGTAGTTTTTGTGTACTAAGCTGTATAAGTTACTATAGTTTTTCGACTATCCCAGGGAAACTCTTTAATTTTCCGGGATAAAAAGTATCTGATTTGTTTTTGTCATGTATGAACTATATTATTGTAAAGTTTCATTAAAATCCAATCAGTAGTTTTTGTGTATTAAGCTGTATAAGTTGTTATAGTTTTTTAACTATCCCACGGGAACTCTTTAATTTTCCGGGATGAAAAGTATCTAAGATATTACCCGGGGATATAAGGTACCACCATGCAAAATTTCATTTAAATCGGTCCAATAGATTCGGAGATTAGGCCGTACAAACAGAAAAACAGACAAACAGCTCGCTCGGGTTCGTCCATACCTACGAATATGTTGTATTTTATCTCTTTAACCATTTGTCCAAATTATATGCAGTAAAAGGGAAAAGTCTTTGGTTTTAAACATTTTAGACGATAAATTTACTTATTTTGATAAGAATTCATAATTGTTGATAATATGACCAATAAACATGACCTACCGATTTAAATTACTTTTTTAATATAAAAAACTACTTTTTGTGACTTAAATATAAAAGTTAGACATATGCTGTCGCTGACTTTTTTGTAGGCATTATTAAGCTCTACAACTTTTCTCTAGAACATAATCATATATCTCTCATCGTTAAGGCAGCGTTCGTAAGAAACGTTTTCGTTCGACCGTTTTTTCGCCGACTTACTTTGCAAATCCGACCACCACGAAAAAGCCTTTTGATTTTTCGGGTTAATATATAGCCTATGACACTCAAAAAGAACGTGGCTTTCTATTGGTAAAAGAATTTTGAAAATCGGTTCAGTAGATCCAGAGATTACCCCCTACAACGTCACAAACTCACAAACTCACAAACCCACAAACTCACAAACTCACAAGATCACAAACTTTACCTCTTTATAATATTAGTATAGATTATAGATTATAGATAAATAGCTCTCTTCCATATGTTTGCTGTATAGCATTCGAAACGCCCCGCTTCACGCAGGTTCATCTCTAGATACAACCCGATGTGTGTTCACCTTGTCGTGGTGGGCTTATTAGCGTCCGGTTTTTTTTATTATAGTAAATTTCTTTTTTGTTTACAGATTTTTAGTTTTGGTCAGTGAGACATTTTTAGTTTCATTTAACGATTTCTTATCCTATAGTATATTTTACTGTTAACTAGATTAAAAAATTTTAATGACGAACTGTCGCCTACGATCCCCATTTTAACTTTTAATGGTATTTATATACCCTATGAGATTCATGTTATCAAGACAAATCTGACGACGCGTAAATTATTAAAATAGTAATCTGTTTAGTAGTTACGAGGTAACATAGGATCGATAAAAGTGATAGAATATTGTAACTTCCCAAATTATATTGTACTGACAAGTGTCTGCCGCACCATGCTATAATGAAAACACTGTAGCTTAGATTTATATAACAAGTTGCGTTTTAACGCTCAGTATAGATTTCTAAGAGATCAGATATTTTCCCGCTATAAAAATAATAATAAATAAATAATAATACCGTCAGATATCATCATATCATGCGTCATTTTCTCGTGCGTTCTTAGATGCATTCCCAGACAGACAGAAAGACATACAGAAAAAAATCCAAAAACTATAGATTCGGCCTATGTATCGATAATAATTACTATTTCAGTAAGATTTTCCTAAAAATATTTAATGTACAGATTCGACTTAGAATTTTATTATATGTATAAATAAATTATGTAAAATTTTGTTTTAGGTAAGCAATTTGTGTCAAGTGCTCCCTCAACTTAGGGTTCAAGAGTTTTCAAACTTAAATCCTAAGCAGTTACTGGAGAATACCATATCTGCCATATCCGGCTTTAACGGTGTGAGCATCAGAAATGATTTAATACATATGTCTACAGAATTAGAGCAATTAGTGCAGGGAAAGCAAATTATGGAAAAGAAGGTTCGAGAACTAATAAAACTTAATGAAAAGTAAGAAATATGATACTATCATTATATCAAGTTTATTATCTGTTTAACAATCTAGAGCAGGAGTTCTCAATCGGGAGAGCCTTTTGGGGGCAGTAGAGAGAGTTTACCTTGTATAACTTAAAATTAAAATAAATAAAAATCGTTAAAATAATGTGTTTTATTATAATAATAAACAAAGATCGGGGCATGAAAATATTTTTATAATCCATGGAGGCTCAACAGAAGAAAGATTGAGAAACGCTGATCTAGAGTGTAGACTGTTTTTGTTCATTGATATTCTTTTGCAATATGCAAATATTTTATGGTAATGTCCTAACAGAAGGTTTCACCCAATTATCTTATATTTTAATCTGTCAAATAATATATTTTTTTAAATAAAAGAAATTGTATATTTGTATCCATCATATTTATAATACCATTACATTTATTTATCCCAGTTCAATTCAGTTTGATAACTTATTCATTTATCCCCTTAAAGCTATGCGTAAATTGTACAACAAAAATATGCTCATTTCAGAGATAAATCCAAGATAGAGAATATGGAGAAGAAGAAAGAATTGGATATTAGACAAAAGTTGTGCGAAATAAAAATGAAATGGATAGAGTGCAATGATCTGGAAGAGGAAATACAAGGGTATAAAGCAGAAATTGACAGTAAACGCGAACCCATAGCAGAGTGGGAGAATAATAAGAGAAATATGGAAAGAGAAAAGGATGATATACACAAAAATCTCAAAGATGAGGAAGGTCGTAAAAACGATATTGTGAGTAATAATTGTATCTATATAATATGTATGTTAGAAGTTAATGTACATTAGTGCTGCTATTTGTTTCAGAAAAATGGATATTAACCTCCATTTTAAAAACACTGGTACATATTATGTATCAAAATGTCAAAGCAATCGATAATTTATATATTGTTATTTATATAGATAACTAGCGACTTACTCTCGCTTCGCTCGAGTGCGTCCCTAGATTGATTCCCCATACAAAATTTCGTCCCCATTTTCACCCCTTTAAGGGATGATTTCCGGGATAAAAATATATCCTTCCCAGGGTCTCTAACTATCTTCTTACCAAATTTCATCTAAATCGGTTCAGTAGATCCAGAGATTACCCCCTACAACGTGACAAACTCACAATTCAATTCACAAACTTTACCTCTTTATAATATTAGTATAGATAATAATGAGTATAAAATAATAAAATTTATGCATATGATAATAATTTTAGATAATTTTTAAATGTTTGACTTTTCCTATTTTAGAATAAAAAAATTAACGATTTGAGGAAAAACATTATTCACAATAAAGATTCAATTACGTCTGATGAGAGGAGGTTCGAAGAAATAGAGGCTGGTCTGGCGCGGAAGGAAAGAGAGAACCTTAACAGGGAAAAGGAGTTGAACAAAATGAGTGTTAAATTGGAAAAGATTCGACAAGATCGACGTGCCTTCTTACAGAAATATGGGGATGGTATGTCCGTAGTTTCATATCCATACTAATATTATAAATGTGAAAGTGTGTTTGTTTGTTCTTCTTTGAAGTCGAAACAGAGTGACGGATTGGCGTGATTTTTTTGTGTGGAGATACTTGGAGGGCTGGAGAGTGACATAGGCTACTTTTTAGTGTGGGAGATTATCTATTTTCCACAAGAAAACACGTTATAATACAATCCACAACAACTCAGCTAACATATGTATGTATATATTATATATATATATATATATATATATATATATATATATATATGCTAAAACGTTAATGTTGAGACTGGAAAGGGCCCAGAGAGCAGTTTTAAAAGTTATGTTCAATAAGCCAATCACATTCTTAGTAATGTATTATCCGTAAGGAAAATTTTTGTTTTACAAACTGTTCTTCGAAAACACTGTGAGCATCCTTATAACCCTAGTATATTATGTACTAAACGCAGATCCCACGCTATATGTCAAATTAATTCTGCAAGATCCGCGGTTGCAAAACGTCATTACCCATATCTAAGCTGTTTACTCTACAATAAAATCAATAAATTATTGAATATATATCCACTCACATCTTATCGTTGCAAATCTGTATGCTTAGCATGGCTTAAATCCATTACGTATGACGAGACTGAAGAACTTTTGACCATTGTTTATTAAAGAATTTTGCATTCACACACACATATACACACACATACACATACACACACTCTCACATACATCATCATCATCTTATTGTTTTTTAGTTTTTATAAAATAGTTTAAATATTGTACGGAGGCGGGCGTTGATATCTGCAACGCAGTTTATACTTTTGCATTATAATCGTAGCCATTGTTGTTTACTGTATACTTATAGGAATTTGATACTAAATAAATAAATTTCATTTCATATATATATAAAAATGAATCCCTATTTCCCTTGGTCACGCCATGACGCATGAACGGCTGGACCGATTTAACTATTTTTTTTTTGTTGTGTTTGTTATTGTCAGGAGAAGGTTCTTATGAAAGAAAAAATTGAAAAATTAACGAATAAAAAAATTAAAATGTATATGGCTAATGCTGGCTAATAACTATTTATATCTATTTAAAACGTACCTAGCGACACGAACCCGAGCGAAGCGAGTGTGAGCCGCTAGTACTATATATACTCGTAATGTATAGTCTATACAAAGTCACCACTATTCTCGAAACTATACAGTTTGTTTGCTTAATTTAAAAAATATGGATTTTTTTATTATATATAGTTATATAATAAGGAATATTTTATGTTAGATAGTAGTTAAAATGGTTTAAGTTGTTAATTTACAATTTTTGAGAATAAAATATATATAATAAAAATAATACTGTATTTTTTTGTATGTTTCAAGCATTGGTTCTCTTCCACTTGAAATGGAGATAGCATAATATTCGCTTTTTTTTCTGTATTATAATAAAATCAGTTAACTATTTTTATTTATTAACGTTTATTTACTTATCAGAGTAATTTATATTTTATTAACACCTACAGGAAAATTTCTAAGAAATTAATTAAAATTCTAAGAAATCTATTGTTACTGACACAATTAATATTAGGGACTTACCACCGCTTTGATCGTGTACGTCCCTAGGTATGCGAATTACAGTCACAATTTCATGGTTTTTAATTTACTTCCGCGGAATCCTGATTCTTTTTCCAAAATAAAAGTAGCCTAAGTTACTCCTTATAACATCAGCTATCTGCCATTGAAAGTCTCGTCAAAATCGGTCCAGCCTTTTCGGAGATAAGTACCGTACATAGTTTCATACGCATTTAGTAAAGGCTGTAATTTTGATATTACAAATAGACACTTCAATTTTATTTATCTGTATGTATAGATTTTAAAGCAATATTGTTTGGCTTCATGTTTAGTTCTATGATATCTGTATATATTATTCCATAATCGTTTGTCTGACATTTTATCTTATTTAGCTCTTTAACAGCTTTTAGACTTCTTCAGAATCACTTTGAAAGTTTTTTTTGGGAACTCGTTATTTTGAAAATTTTGTCGCACTTATCTTGAGTTTTAAACATTTTCTATTCCAGAATTTTCTTTAAAAGTCAAATTGGAGCAGAAAAATAAAGAAATTGAAAAGTTACACCAAAACAGACATGAATTAGAGAGGAAAATAATATCTATAGAAATGAATAAGACATACACTGATATCACAGATAAAATACGTTCTTATAGAGCACAGTAAGTAGTTTTTATTAATTAAAATAAATAATAAATAAATATGTTTACCATTTAGTTCTATGGTAGGCTACAAGGCTTGAGTTATGAATACCAGATAGTTGATACACTACACTTAAATAACATATTATAAATATAAACACCCATGATTGGAGAGCAAACGTTCGTGCTCATAACACAAATGAATGCCCCCAGCGGGACTCAAACCCGCGACTGCTGGCACAGCAACTAGGGCCACTACAAACTGAGCCCAACGTGTCGTTAATTATTTACTATCTTATACTAGCGACTCACCCTTGTTTCGCTCGGGTACGTTATATCAGTTAATGTGGAATACCTGTATATTATATATATTATTTCATTCCAATTTAAACTTGACGCATTGTGGTAGGTCCGCCACTAACATATGTTTGTTATTTCAGATTGGCCGAACTTAAAAACAGAAATGTGATACGGATGAAATTATTGGAAAAACAATTCAATCACACGTACCAAGCACTGCTATGGTTGAGGGAGAATCGAGGCTTATTCAGACATGCAGTGTACGAGCCGATGCTACTGGAGGTGCTTAATTGTTACTAATAACTGATGGTATATTTATAACCCATGGATCTTTTTGATACACAATCCCATGCAAAAGTTCTCTTAAAACGGTCACCAATTGTGTTTAAGTAATTATTCTAGTTGAAATAAATATACAACATTGTAAATTGAACATTAAACGCAATGCTTAAAGTTGTTGTCACAAAAAAAATATTTAAAGCGCGCTTAAATGTTCAAATGAGCGCTCATTCGGTGAGGAGAGGAGGAGGAGGAGTTCTTATTTTGGAATTGGTTTAAAATTTTTGTTTTAAAAAAAGTTATTATTATTATTTTTACTGAAACATTAATATATTGATAATAATGCAGATCAGCTTTGAGGACGAGTACTACGCGAAATTCTTAGAGAACACAGTGCCCTATAGAGATCTGACGGCTTTTTCTTTCGAAGATTCAAATGATATGGAGAAGTTCCTAAGAATTGTGAGATCAGATAAGGGGCTTAAACGAGTGAATGTTTGCAAAGTGTCCTCCGATACAAATCTGCATTCGCCGCCCATAGACAACATTAGGTACGTGTTTGTATCCCAACGGTTACCGCTTGTATGTGTATATATTTGTGACTTACACACCACACGCACGCACACACAAACACATATTTTTTTCATTTTTGTTATTTATTAATTTTTATTTGTGCTATTTTTTTTAAATGTTACTTGTTGTTTGTACTATTATCATTGTGTTTGCATAAACCTGTCATTAATTGTATGGAGATGACACTGGCTCCTGCACACAGTTTTTATCGAGCGCAGGCGCTAGGGAAATCTTTATCACCTGTGTATGTATAAAACTATGTCCATAAAGAATTTATTATTATTATTACTTATCATGAAGAAATGGCTGGATTGATTTTGATGTCATTTAGACAGAAACACTATGGAGTAACACATATTGTAAGTAATATAAAAACTTATTAACAAAAAGTTAAAACCGATTTCCAGGCACTAAAATGTAAAAAAATAACTAAACAGAGGTTTTCATTTAGAATAGATACCTAATCAGATAGTTTCGAAGTCAGTGCCAGCCGATGCAAAGCAAATCTAATATATTTCGATACGTAAAATACATAATATTTACCTATTAGATATATCTTAAAATATTGTAGGCTTTTTTGGCACACCCTACTACGTATATATAAAGGAGCCCGCCTACTACACCGTCTCCATACCATGACCGTGCTAGGACCGTAGCAGGCAAAATAATATTGTTTTTATAGAAAAGTATGAGACTCTGCCCACTAGATCGTTCCGTCACCGACCGGCGCCTCCGCGTGCCGCGCGCGGCGCAATGGTAAGTGTACGCAGCACTGAAACCGTTATGTACGGGCATGATACGTTCTAGTGGGCATTGTAGTCCGTGCCATGCCTGTTTCCGTGCCTGATACGTTCATAGCACGGTCATGGTATGAGACGGTGTAGTGGGTAGACTCTTTTAGTATTAATACTAACAGCTCAAACTTTACTACAATTTTTTTTCGTCATCTTAGACGATATTTTCATTATAAGTAAAAAAAAAAGATTTTCTTTCGGGCATACCCTACTATGTATCTATACTAATATTATAAACAGGTAAAGTTTGTGAGTTTGTGACGTTGTAGGATCTATTTAACCAATTTAGATGAAATTTGGTATGAAGATAGCTTGAGACCTTCTATTCCTGAAATCATCCCTTAAGGGTCTGAAAATGGGGATGAAAGTTTGTATGGGGAATCAAGCTAGGGACGAACCCCAGCGAAGCGAGGGTGAGTCGCTACTATGTATATAAACAATTTGAAGACAGGTTTTTAGTTTGTAGTGACCCTACTTATTGTACCAGCGTTCGCGGGCTCGAGTTCCGCTGGGAGCATTCATTTGTGTGATGAGCATGAATGTTTGTACTCAAGTCATGAGTGTTTGTATTTATAATATGTTATGTATGTGTAGTGTATCAAGTACAACTACCTGGTATCCATAACACAAGCCACGTAGCTTACCACGGAACTAGATGGTGGTGTGTATGAATGTCCCAATATATAAGTAGTGAGTGATTCCGCAGACGGTACGGGTTCTCGCGGTACCTGTCGGACACGTTCGAGGCGCCGCACGCGCTCAAGCAGTACCTGTGCGCGCTGTACGGCGTGCACCGCGTGCCGCTGGGCGACGCGCACGCCGCCGCCAACATGGAGCGCCTGCCCGCCGACCTCCAGCTGTATTTCACGGGTGAGTTCCCACTGAATAAATCTATACATCTATACAAATAAATAAAATTAAAGTGTCTGTTTGTAATGTCGAAATAACAGCGTTTTACTAAGTGCGTATGCAATAGTATATGGTATTTATAATAAAAACACAAATTTTTAAATTTTTGTCTGTCTGTTTGTTCCGGATAATCTCAGAAACGGCTGAACTGATTTTGACGGGGCATAGGCTACTTTTGTTTTAGAAAAAGAATTAAGGTTCCGCTCAACAAAATTAAAACGTACCTAGGGACGAACTTGAGCGAAACGAGGGTGAGTCGCTAGTAAATAATAATAATACTTTATTTCACAAAAATACATACATATTGTAATTGAAAAGCATATAGTACAGTACAATTTGAAACAAACAATTTAAACTATCAATTCAAATAATACAGTTGTCTCTGTTGCATTACTAGAAGACCTGTACTACGACATACAGTGCAAATCCCCCAAATATTGTCAAAATTAAATTATCTGTTTAGTTAGCGAATGTGCCATATTGAGCTGTTGGTTGGTGCTATATATATTACTAGCCTTGCCAAAGGCTCAGCCCGCGTTCAGATGACCAAAAAAAAATTCTTAGGTTTTACATATTAGTATACTCTTACATTACAGTTTTTGTATTTTTTCTCAGAAATGAGACATTTTCCCGCGGTAAAAAGTATCCTATATGTTGACCCAGATAACCAGCCATCACCATACCAAATATCATCAAAATCCCTCCAGTGATTTTTCTGTGATGCGGGAACGAACAGACAGACAAAAATTCTAAAAACTATAGATTCGGCCTCTGTATCGATAATAATGTTTATTTCAATAAGATTTTCCAAAAAATAACTAATGCACATATTCAGCTTAGTTACAATTTTATTATATATATATATATATAGCACGTCTGTGTCTTTGTTGCACTATATACAAAGGCATACATACAAAGGCACGATGAGTTGTATATCACATACTTGAGAAATTATTGATTCCCAATATAAACTTTCAACCCACTTTTAAACCCCCTCTGCCCCTTAAAGGAGGATTTCGGGATATAAAATATCCTATATTCTTCTCAAGGTTTCTCTATAACAAATTTCATCTAAATCGACTCAGCGGATTGAGCATTAAAAGGTAACAGACAGAGAAAGAGACAAGAGTTATTTATTCATTTGTAATATTAATATGTATGTATGTCCCATCTTCAGCGTGGAAAGTGGAATATTAATTTTTGTTTTCTATCCTTAACGTCCCACAGCTGGACACGGATCTCGCATTAAAGTTAAATTTTAAAGTTTTTTGTCTATTTTCTAGACCAACGCAGAGTGCGAGTAAAAAAATCTGCCTATAGTGGACTATATTCAAGAAATATTTCTGAAATACGTCCAGCGAAACTACTTGGAAGCAACCAAGCGCAAATTATAAGTATAGAAGAAAAGTAAGTATATTTTATTTTTTATTTTAATATCCATATATTGGGTGCGCCAAAAAATGACGATATTTTTTTTTCTTCGCTCTCACCCCAAAATATCTTAGAGAATGTCCCAACAAAGCTCCTATTAAAAGCGGAGCTCAAAATTCCAATTCTAAGAGGATCTCTATCAAACTTTAAGTTTTCCCATACAAATTGTATGGAAAATATGATTTTTAACACTTTTGTCCTGCAAACTATGACGAAAATATTTTTCAAAAAAATGAATGAATGGACCGTTTTTACTATTAAATTTACTACAAAAAGTTCCATTGAGTCGAATTTCTATCTTCAATATTTTATTTGTTATATAGCTTTAAAGTTGAAATTTACGGTTTTTTGCATTTTTAGCTAAACTGTAAGAGTTACAGAAAAATGTTAAATGGCAAATTTGTAGTACGTTTAAAATCCTATAAAAAGTATTTGTCAGCTTTTTCATATCATCAATAATAACAAAGTTACAGGCTCACGAATATTTATTTTTTCAAATTCTTTACTCTTACGAACTGAAATACGATAATTTTATTACTGATATTTTATGTCCTTTATCAATATATTTTATAATATACTTGAAAAATCATTAAAATATGTCAAATAAGTCTGTCACTATTAACTATTGATAATACAAAATACATGATCTACCCAATTTTGTACCATTTTTTTTTGTTTAATTATCGATATTTAACATTATAAAATGCTCATTTAACATTATAAATTGCTCATTTAACATTACAAAATGTTTTTGTATTGTTTTTAAGTATAATTTATAATATTTTTGAAGTTATACTTCTTTTGCCTCGTTTGGAAAAATATGACAGTAAAATTTTTACAAAAAAGAGGCATGATGGATTTAACTGAAAGCGACATGACGAAGATAGCTTCATTCCTTTTACAAACAGAGTTGTGACATACGGGATGAAATTTTTAGTTATTTTTGTTCTATTACGCCAAAGAAGTGTAACGTGCGTGCATAAGTACACACACACGTTTTTTTTTAAATTACAGTTTAACCAATTTGGTGAATGAACAAAATACTATGACGCAAGAGTTGGACAGTATAAAGCGTGTGAGAGATGACCTGACCAGTAAAATTGGTATAGAGACCACCTCTAAAGAGAACATTTGCAATTATATTGAAAAGGTTCGTATTATATACTGTTTAAAAATAACATATTTTTAGGAACTACAAATAAAACGTAAATAATAATAACACAAATTCGATTTAATCGTCAATTCAACTATTAACATTAAGCAAATAAATTAATATTTTGGGACATTAACACACAAGACCATCTAGTTCTAGTAAGTAACACACAGGACCATCTAGTTCTGGTAAGCTACGAGGCTTGTGTTATGGATACTAAATAGTTGATATATATAACTGATAACTAACTATCAATAGCTAGCATGTCTATCCGACGGCTTAACTGGGTCATGATCAAAATCATCATGGCATCGATCAAAAAAGTACTTGATACACAATCAGCGACAAAAAATGTCCTCACCGAGAACAACACCCAACATTTGATCGCGTTTTTTTTTGTGAAAACAACTTTAAGCATTGCAATAAGGTTCAATTTACATTGTTGTATATTTATTTCAACTAGAATAATTACCTAAACACAATTGGTGAGAGTTTTTAGAGAATTTTTGTATGGGATTGTGTATCTAGTATTTTTTTGATCGACGCTTGTAAGACACCTAGGCATTTACACCTATTTATTATCTTTTTTCTCAAGTATCCTACCAATATAATAGCTGAATAGCAAATATTATTTTTTGCTTTTTAGGCTTTAAAAACCTTAGGTTCTTCTGTGACCACGTTTTCTGTAAAGCATTGGAAACGTAAGAAAAAATCAAAATAAAACGCCAAAATAATCTGAAAAAATAGTAATATATAAAATGTCAAGTATCCCATGTACATATTATAAAATACCAACGACTCACCCTCGCTCCGCTCGGGTTCGTCCCTGGGGTGGGGTCTGGGAGGACCACCCTTATCCTTATCACTTAGGGGTATGGAAAATAGATAGTAGCCGATTCTCAGACCTACTGAATACGCATATAAAATTTGGTAAAAATCGGTAAAGCCGATTCGGAGGAGTACGGTAACTAACATTGTGACATGGAAATTTTATATATTAGATAATCTTTTCGTGTTTTTTAAAGTTTATTTATTTTTTTCATATTTATGTAAAACTAAGCAATTAGAATATTCGAACTATCTCTAAATTAAATTCTCTCGTATACTTGCATAAGTTTCATTTCGTTTAAAAATAATAATGATATTGTGTTTTTAATCTATTAGTTAAGAAGTATCACGAAAACTCTCGAAGTGGAGGAGAGGCGGTTCAAAGAAGAGAGTGAGACAGATGGCGTGGATATGAAGATGGAGCGTGCTAGAGCGAGACAGCAACAGGCGGAAACGACGCGCCGGCTGCTGGCGACGCAGCCCGATCTGCTGCGGGACGTGAGAGATCTGCACGCGGCCGCGCTCAGCCGCCACGAACTCTCGGTGAGTTATAGTGCCCTAGTATCCGAGCTCGTAATAATTAGAGTGAGACGACGATATGGGCAGGGGCGTGTTAGAAAGAGACAGCAACAAGTGTACACCCGGTCGCTCTCTGCTGCGACGAGCTCTCGGTGCGTTACGTTACGGTGCTCTGGTACATGAGCTCGTGATAGTTAGAGTGAGACGACGATATGGGCAGGGGCGTGTTAGAAAGAGACAGCAACAAGTGTACACCCGGTCGCTCTCTGCTGCGACGAGCTCTCGGTGCGTTATGTTATGGTGCTCTGGTACCTGAGCTCGTGATAGATAGAGTGAGACGACGATATGGGCAGGGGCGTGTTAGAAGGGGACAGCAACAAGGGTACACATGGTCGCTCCCTACCGCTACAGGTTCTAGACTGTACATGTGTAGCTTTAAAACGATATAGCAAGAAACGTAGAAATAAAGTTGTGAATATGAGGATGTTACGTGCTAGAGCGAAACAACGATATTGAGGATAGGGCGTGTAAGAAAGAGCAAAAAAGTCTTCACGCGTCTTCGGTGCGTTATGGTGTCTTGGTAGCTGAATTAGTAATATTTAGAACGAGACAGTGGTATTATCATATTCTATCTCGAGAGCATGAGTATAATATGAAATTATTAAATCGTGCTTGAGCGAGACAACGTTATGGGAATGGATCGTGCTAGAATGAGACAGCAATAGGCTGAAACGACGACCCGACACAATGTTTATATTTAGACATTATCCTATTACCAAATAATTATGTTTATTATATAGATTTGTATTTTTAATTTTATAAGAATTGATTATTTGTAATGCCGATTTTTTTGTTTCTATATCTAGAAAAATTAATTTGATGAAAATTAAAATATAATTTTTGTTTTAAATTTCAGAAACGTATTCATGCTCTTAATCAAGAATACGTTATATGCGAAGGGAAAGTGAAAGAGTACGAGAGAGAAATCAGTGAGCTTGAGGTAAGGCTATTCATATTAATATTATTCGACGATACGTTCGGCTCAGTTTGTAGTGAACCTACTTGCTGTGCCAGCGGTCACTGGTTCGAGTCCCGCTAGGGGCATTCATTTGTGTGGTGAGCACGAATGTTTGCACTCCAGTCATGGTTGTTTATATTTATAATATGTATGTATTTAAAGATTATATATGTGTATTGTATCAACTATCTGGTATCCATAACACAAGTCTCGTAGCTTACCATGGAACTAGGTGGTGTTGTGTGTTAATGTCACAACATATTAAACAATATATTATATATTATAAAAATATCCAGTACCTGGGCGAACTTCGCTCGGCTTTGGCGCTCGTTCAGAAGTTATCTAACGATATAAATAGTTGTGAAAATTTTTATTGCTTCTGTTATATATTATATCCATACTTAATATTATAAATGTGAAAGTGTGTTTTTTGTTTGTCCTTCTTTCACGTCGAAACGGAGTGACAGATTGGCTTGATTTTTTGTGTGGAAATAGTTGGAGGGCTGGAGAGTGACATAGGCTACTTTTTACCGCGGGAGATCACTCCATTCCCACGGAAAAACACGATATAATACAATTAAAAAAAAAATTTTTTTGATCAGAATTACTTGAAAGTTGGTATTAATGCTCTTCAATAAAATTAAATACGTGTTTTAGCATTTTTCGAAATTCATCATCATAATCATTCAGTAAAATGGGATGGAAGTTTGTATGAAACTACCGTTTTAGAGATTTTTTTTTGTAGTTTTAGCGCGAGCGAAGCTGCTGGTTCTGTTAGTCGTTATATAATTGTAAAAAAATATCCATATTCTTTTTTAAAAATATGATACCGATACGGATACTTGAAACGCCCGCCATTCCGCGCGGTCGGCGTGACGTCACAGTATGATATACACAGAGAAATAACGACTCAATTTTAAGCGACAAAATCGCTAATCGCTTTGTTATGATAAATAATACTTTATACGATACTTTGACATACACATTCGGTCTGACCAATGGGGTGCGTTTCAACTACTTTGAATTTTCCACCTATATTTGCACTTTTTAATAATTATTTTCCTAATCAAATAGAAATAACATTAAAAAATATTGATTTTATTCGTTGCAATGTTATCATAGACTATGACGTCACTCCAAGTGCGCAAAATGGTGGACGTTTAAAGTATCCAATATGATATAGGAAAGCAAAAACAAGTCTATCTTATGGAAACATTACATTTTTCCGGGATAAAAATGCCTATGAATTATTCCAGAGTATAATCTATCTCTGTGAGAAATTTCATCCAGATCCGTTCAGCCGTTCTGGCGTGACAGAGTAATAAACATCCATACTCACAAACTTTCACATTTATAATATTAATATGGATTAGTAGGATAAATCAAAATTCAATTGAACGAATTTCAGTGACTTTGACAATTTCTAACTTTAGTAATATACCTTTTTGGAACTTATATTTTTTATTATTTGTTGTTAATTGTAAACAATCTTAAATTACCAAATCAACATAATATAATATGAATTCTAATGACTCTTTTATTTGAATTAAATTTTTATTTGTTCCTGATGAGACCCCATGCCATAACAATGTAATTGTTAATTCAACAGAATATTATAGGAGCATCTAAATCTAAAATGGATGACGCAAATCGAAGAAAGATGGCAAATTTCCGTCATATTCGGGAATATTGTGACAATAAACTGCCAAACGATCCGGAGTTTCCATTCGAGCGAGAGTTTGAAACGCTCCCATCTCGTATCAGTGGTTTGACGTCCGAGCAATATAAGGTTAAGCGAGAATATGATTCTATAGAAATCAACATTCAGGTTAGTTTCGATTTTCTTACACACACACACTCATATACACACGTACACATACACGCAAACTACACACACGCGCATTATTCTATTTCGACCCTTTATCGGACATAATATGTATGTAGGCGACGACACTTTAGGCTAAGTTTGTACTGTACGGTTGTAGTGCCCTACTTGCTGTACCAGCGGTCGCGGGTTAGAGTCCCGCTGGGGGCATTCATATGTGTGCTGAACACGAATGCTTGTACTCCAGTCATCGGTGTTATGTTTACAATATGTATGTATTTAAAGTTATATATGTGTAGTATATCAACTATCTTGTATCGATAACACAAGCATCGTAGCTTACCATGGAACTAGATGCTGCTGTGTGTAAATAATGTCCAAACATATTGATATATTTATTATATGTTTAGAATGTTATCTAAAACTAATGAATTAACTTCGATGATTGTCTTACTAAGTTAGTCTCTATTTGCATGTTTTTAGTATCATTGTTTTTGTATATAATACGTTTTATATTTAATACATTTTTATATAAAGCCACACAAAAAAAATACCGAATACTGAAATATATATATTTTTTTAAATGAACTTACAGACAGTGAAGGACTATGAAGATCGAGAAAGGGCTAAGGAAGAAAAACTCGTTGAAATTGAAGAAACAAATAGGAAAATTGAAACTTTAAATAATTCAATTCAAGAAATAAAGTGAGTGTTGTTTCATTATCGCGCTTTAATAAGTTTCTTTTATAACAAATATCGATCATAGAAGTACTAGATACACAATCCGCTATTAAAAATGTCCTCACCGAATGAGCGCTCATTTGAACATTTGAGCGCGCTTTTAATTTTTTTTGGGAAAACAACTTTAAGCATTGAATTTAAGGTTCAATTTACATTGTTGTATATATATTTCAAATAGAATAATTACCTAAACACAATTGGTGATAGTTTTAAGAGAACTTTTTCATGAGATTGTGTACTTCTCTAGTACTTTTGATCGATGATAACAAACCATGTAATCAGACTATTGCTGTAAATGTATATGTGTGTGTATATATGTATATGTTTGTGACTCCTTAACATTACAGTTCTAAACTTTCTAAAATTCCCGAAAATTTTAACATATGAATTGCTGTAACTTTTACTTACCACTATTTACATCTTTGTCATTGTTCACACATCTCAATACTTATATATGTGTATGAACAAATAAATTGTAAATAATAATACTTATATTTATATGAATATTTGACATTTTAAATAAAACTACATTTTCGGTTTTTTATTTAAACCCGTGAAAACACCCGATAACATTGTTTTTTTTTTAATTTGTAAATAATAATAACTATTTTTATATTTTCAGACCGTACTGGTTGAACAATTTGAAGAGTTTGTTGGGAAAGATAAGTGAAAGTTTTGGTAGAATGTTTGATGAACTCAAATATGTGGGAGAAGTTCTGCTCGATACAGGAGATAATGAAGTAAGTAATAATAAAACTGTAGAGGTCAAATGTCTGTACATAAAAAAATTGCTAAAAAGTAAAAACCGAGTCAGGGAGATGTAAGAAGAGAAATAGAACAAATCCAGATTTTTTCAATTTTTTTGTTTCTCTATGTGTTTATCTGTTTGTATGGGCTAATCTTCGAAACTGTTGGACCGATTTAAATGAAATTTTGCATGGTGGTACCTTATATCCCCGGTCAACATTTTAGATACTTTTCATCCCGGAAAATTAAAATGTTACCAAGGGATAGTTAAAAAACTATAGTAACTTATACAGCTTAGTACACAAAAACTACTGATTGAATTTTAATGAAACTTAATAATAATATAGTTCATACATCAGAATAACAAATAGGCTACTTTTTATCCCGGAAAAATGTACGGTTCCCGTGGGATAGATTTGTTTTCGTTTTTATAATATAAATCGGGTCTCGGAAATCCGTTCAATTTTTAAACTGGTTATGGTTTGACCCCACACCATAAGGCTTTTCGGTTACGTTCTTTAATCGGTTAAAACCTGGAATATGGTTTTCGACGATTTTAGGTTCCATGATCAAAATTAATCGGTTAAAATGAGTTGTGCGTTTACATTCAGTGAATCTTTGAAGGATACATGTACGTTTCTTACTTTATTTTGGTATCTAAACCGAAATCCAATCTTCCTCTCACAGTAACCGTTAACCATTATTATATCGGTTTAATAAAACTTTCGTTTTCATTAACCGGTTATAGAAGGAGCGATAAATTACCATTACCGAAATAAACCGTTTTGTTTGAAGTTATACTTCTTTTGAAACATTTGGAAAAAAAATTGAGAGTAAAATTTTTACGAAGCGCGTGCACACCGACAGCCAAAAAGCGACATGATGAAGCTAGCTGCATTCATTTTACTAACGGAGAATTGTGATATACGGGATGAAATCTTTAGTTATTTTTGTTCTGTTACCCTAAAGAAGTATAACTTCTTATGTGCGTACATACACACATACGCGTTTTTTTAACCGGTTCCGAGCTCTGACATAAATAGGCAAAAAGTTCAGTTCAGTGCCTAGTTAAGAATGCTCAAACTGGGGCATCCCTCAATATTGCGCGCGTACAGTATATTTTATGCTGAGCCTTCTGAATAATCCGTAAAAATATAATGTATTTAATTATTTACTAGCATTGCCCGCGGCTCCGCCCGCGTTCAGTTGACCAAAAACCAAATTCTTAGGTTTTACATATTTTATACACAGTTTTTGTATTTTTTCTCAGAAATGAGACATTTTCCCGCGGTAAAAAGTATCCTATAATATGTTGACCCGGATAACCAGCTATCACCATACCAAATTTCATCAAAATCCCTCCAGTGGTTTTTCTGTGAGGCGGTAACAGACAGACAAAAATTCTAAAAACTGTAGATTCGGCCTCTGTATCGATAATAATGTTTATTTCAATAAGATTTTCCATAAAATATTTAATGTACAGATTCGGCTTAGTTACAATTTTATTATATGTATAGATATAGGTTAGGTTAAGATACGATGGGACTGACATGTCCGAAAAGGATAAAAGTCCCTAAATAAAAATAGAGATAAAAAAAAAATAGATATAGGATTCTTAACAGAATATATATTATTACGTGATATGTAATTCAAATCATGCTATTTTTAACACGCTTTTATCAGCTCTATCACTTGTATCTATGTCACGGAATCTTAGAACCCGAATTTCATCCACTTCAAAACTTCAGATTGAACTGAAATTTTCCACATTTAACAAAGACCATTATATTAATTTATAAAAAAAATGTATAATTTAAAATTAAAAAAAGAACACCCGTTTATAGCAGTTTATGTAAATTGATTATTATTACAAATGCGAAAGTTTGTATTTATGTTTGTATGTACATATGTGTGTGTATGTACATATGTGTGTGTGTATGTTAGTTACTCCTTCACTCTGAAACGGTTGATTTGGTTTTGATGATTTTTTTTACACAAATAGGTCACGACTTGGAGTAATACATATTTTGTTAAGCTGAATTGTTTGTTAATAATTTACTGCCTCTGTGGTCTAGCGGCTAGCATGTGCGCCTGTAGATGCTGAGGTCTTGGATTCGAATTCATAGTCGGGTCAAGTTTGATTACTGAGATTTTCTATTAAGACATTCTCAGTAACAGCTCGGATATGGAAAGGCTGCCGTAACAATAATCTGTAGCGTTCATCGAAACACAATAGCACGCATAACGCTACGCAGTCGACGCTGCACTCAGGCAAGATCGCTTTTCCTCCGTCCGTTAGTCGTCTACTTATTAACACGCCGGGAGATCGGACATGCGCTCGCTAAAGTTTATGCCTTGCCACGTTTGTTCGTTTTTGTATTGTAATATTCATATTTCATGTCCAAAACTAATTCTGTACTTTCGCTATTCTATTTTCCATGTGTGTCCGTCCCTCCAGGAGGATATCAGCAAGTACGGTATAAACATAATGGTGTCGTTCCGCGCGGGGCTGCCGCTGGCGCGGCTGGACCCGGCGCGCCAGTCGGGCGGCGAGCGCGCCGCCGCCACCGCCTGCTACCTGCTGGCGCTGCAGGCCGTCGCCGCCGCGCCCTTCAGGTGCGCTGAACTACCCACACTCTTATAATCACTCGATTTAATTATATTGATTATGGGGCATTCCAAACAAAAAAATTTTTTTTTTAATCGAGATTTTTGAAACGTGTTTTTAAAACTGTGTATACTTCGTTTTTTTTATTTTATAATTGAAACTTCTATCTATCATGCAACTCTTAACCTCGGTCCGGTAGTGGGCCTTCCATACTTACAATTTTTTTCGTTTTTTTTTTCGTAAAGGTTATTTAAATACAAAATTTTTGAAAAAAAAATTAAATTCGACCATAATTACGAAAGTTATGAGCAAAAAAAAAGAGCGGTTTTTTTGAAAATTCTATATTTTTTGAACCAGTTATCAAAAAAAATCTTAAAATTTACCAGGAAGCCTCTTTTAATGGGTACTAAAAATACCAAAAAAATAAAAATTAAGAAAATCAAAAATATAACATTTTGAAACCGTCCGATTTGGCGTGAAATGCCCCACATACAGTCCACTACGTTAAAAACACCCATTACTGGAGTACAAACTTTTGTCTTCATCATATAAATGAATGCCCCCAGCGGGACTCGAACCCGCGACCGCTGGCACAGCATGTATGGTCACTACAAACTGAACAAAACGTGTCGTCAATCAAATTATTATTATAAATTTCAGGTGCCTCGATGAGATCAATCAAGGCATGGACGCGAAAAACGAACGAAGTTTTGTAGAACTGCTGATGAGAGTGTCCAGTGAAGTGCACCATTGTCAATACTTTCTCTTATCGCCTAAAGTAAGTTGTTTCTTATCATTTGCATATATTTTGTTTTATATTTAAATTTATAATTTACTAGCGACTTACATAATATACTTCTGTTAATAATCACTACATAGTATAAAACAAAGTCGCTTCCCGCTGTCTGTCTGTCTCTATGTATGCTTAGATCTTTAAAACTACGCAACGGATTTTGATGCGGTTTTTTTAATAGATATAGTGATTCAAGAGAAAGGTTTATATGTATAATACATGCATGTTATAGTACAGAAAAACCGAGAAATTCAAAGATTCGTATTTCATACTAACCGTTAATACGTACCTAGGGACGATCCCGAGCGAAGCGATGGTGTGTCGCTAGTAATTAAAAAATCTCGATTTAATACATATTGAATTAAATATCGATAGCTAGCAAATCTATTCAACATCAAGTCAGTATTATTTTCCCTAAAATCTCATTAAATGTAATTTAAACTAAGGAGCATAATTGAAAATCTCAAGTCCACTTTAAAAGAAAATATATATTACACAGACAACATGAAATAAATTAATTTTTTCAATAATTTTTTTTGAAGTGTCCGATTTTGCTTGCTCAAAAAATACCTGAGAGTTGCAATACATATTATTATATTTTATACTTTATAAAAATAAACATAGTCTTTTAACAACTGTCTCACCAAATCTCACTTAATCTCACCAAAGGAGTCTAAATTGTAAAAAAAAGCCAGCTCAAGTTATCAATTAGATGCCTTTTAAGTGAATTTTTCTCGATTATCCTAACATTATTTTGTTTTTTTTTAGTTACTGAAAAATTTGGAATATAACGACACAGTGAAAGTGCACGTCATTATGAGCGGTGAATCTAATGTGTCTTCTAGAGTGTGGGAAATAGACACGTTCTTGGGTAAAGCAAGAGCTTATGGGAGGAATAACCGTTACTCCTAATGTTAGATTTATGCATTTTAAATATAATATCTTTTCGGATTTTAACGTGAATTTATTTTTTAATTTTTGGTTCCAAAATATGGATATGGTGAAGGCTTTAGACGTCTCAAAAGTTATTGTATAGTATTTACAGATGGGTTTCTAACTACAAAGTGATACAATGATTTGTAAGAAATAGAAAAATGACAACGAAGTACGTTACTATTTTTGTTAATTTAAATTTTAAACATTTTAATGAGTTAAATAATTAATTTTTAATTTCTTTGTACAGTATTGGGAACGTCGAGAATCAAAAATCGAAATAAATCCGCGATAAATCCAAAAAGACTCATTTTTATCCGACTTCAAATAAAAGAGGTCAAGCCATACCAAATTTGTGAGCTTAATTAAACTAACGTAAGTTGATATCTTACTAGTTTTAATTATTTTTTATTATGTATTAGTATTATGTTTTTTATGTTTTTTTTTTGTAATTGTTATGTATAATACTGATGTTAACGCCAAAATGGTCTAAGGCGTATTTTCATGTGTTTTTAATAAACATATTGTAAATGCAGATGTTTGTTAAAAAAAATGAGTGCGTATAAAGTTTACGCGCGATCGAAGTAAAACTTCTTTGGCGCTGCGGCAGATACCAGAATTATATTAAAACAAATCTAAATATAAACATTTTTATATGAGTAATAATTATTATAAATCAATATTATATATTTTTATAAATGATAATTGTAAAATTATTAATAATAAATATATATTTTTATGAATTATAATTATTATTATTTTTAGTATTAGTAAATTTGACTCTCACTTCTGCGTCACTCATTTTTCCAATGTATTGGAAAATTTATGATGTAATATAATGGAACGATCTAAAGTAAATAATTGTTATATCTTGCCCCTCAGACACGCACGCCTAAACAAGTTTTACTTCAAAAATGTATGTATTTCATACATTTTTACTAAACATATTTTGTTGTTGTTTTAAAAGAGACTTGGGCCAATTTTGCTACGTAACTAGAACGTAAAGTCAAGTTTTCGCTATATCAAACTAGAATTTAAATTAATATGTGATTTTAAATAATACTGATTCAAATCACATTTTAATCTCATTTATTCTCATTTAGTTTCGCTTGAAACTATGATTTATATTATAGTAGGAAGAAAATGGCGGCATTATATTGAAATTTTAAACCGAACATATTCCAGGGAAAAATTATTTATATATTTAGAAATAATATATTCGTTAATGTATCTCCGTTTATAGCACAATATTCGATATTAATCTAAAACCGTCATAATATAAAAAAATATTTTGTACTGTCTGAATTTGAAATATTTATTGGAGAAAATAAGAATTTTATTTATTATATTAAAATTACATTTTATTCTATTATGTTTATTTATTCGATTAAGATTTTAATGTAAATATTTATAATTATTCATAAATAACATCATGTATTTTAAAACGAACAAACTACCTCTTTGAACAGTATAAAAGTGGCATATAACAAAATGGCGTATATAAGTATAACTTATTATATTATATTGTCAACAAATTACTTAAATATCTGGTTTAAAATATACTATGTAGTTTAATGTATGTGTGTATTCAGGACTTTTTAACGCTGGGGGTGGGCCTCCCTTCAGTACAAGGGGGATCAGGCCATATTCCACCACACTGGCCAAGTGCGGGTTTACATGTCTTTCGTCTTTCCTCACGATGTTTTCCTTCACCGTAAGGCAAGTGGTAATCATGTTGGAATTGATACGCACATGAAAATACAGAGGCGAGACTCGGGATTTGAACCCACTTCACTCGGTTTCCCAAGCGAACACGTCACCATTTGCATTTGGTTACTACTGCCTTGATATTTACTGGTTTTTTATCAGCAAATGATCAATGAACAAATTATAGAATGTAACATTTAATATTATTTGAATAATAAGTAGATTTAATTATTATACAATTTTTTATAGTGACATTCATAGTTAAGACTAGTCTCCATAAAGGCCTTTTGTATCACATTATTATGTATATTCTCAAAAATAACGATTTTTTTCTTATGTATTTTGATATGTTAATACCTACATTATAGCCTGTAATCTTCCTTAATGATACCAGTTTGTATTGGTAGAAACCGTATGAAAATCCGTACAGCAGTTACTGAGATTAGTCTGAACAAACACGAAACTCTTTTTAATTTATAGTATGTAGTGACTTTAGTGTATTAAACATGTGTTATGTGCTATTTTAATAACAAGCCCAGGAGGTGAAAAGGGGTAAATAGTCCAAAAATCATAAAAACTCATCTGGTTTTGCAATTTAAATGAAAATTAAAGAAAATTGAATCAAAACAAATTCAAATACACCTATAAATTAACGATTTAGTCCCATAGACAACGCATTTATCAAAATGGCTACTTTTTGTGGTTTCAAATGTTAACAAATGTAATCTAAATAAATTCATAAGTGACGGTGATCGCAGGTTCAATTCCATGTACACAAAGTTCTTCAACTTCATTACTAATAGGCACTCCATAATTGTTATACACAGTGAGTGATAAATAACAAGGAGTAGTAACTACTCTGTCACTTAAGTTAACAATTTACAAATAGTGCAGGGAATTTTTGGAAACTATTTGTATGTAAGTTACGTTTAGTATAGATTTTTCAGAGATGAGATATTTTCCCACAATAAAAAGTATCCTATATGTTGACCCGGTTAACCAGCTAAGCCAAATATATCCAGCGGTTTTCTCGTTATGCGGTCACATACAGACAGAAAATAATCTAAAAACCAAAGATTCCGCCTCTATCGATAATAATAACTATTTCAATAACATTTTCCAAAATAAATATTTTATGTACAGATTCGACTTAATAGAATTTTATTATATGTATGTATGTATAGATTTCCCAGTTTGTGTCTTTAGATTTAATCGAAATTTTTGGACGATTATCCATGAAAATGTGTTTGTATTTGTTAGCTTTTCTGTGTACTTTAAGTTGTAGCCTAAAGCGGCATAAAATTTAGTACGAACCATGACTTAATCTAAATTTTATAAGCATAATATGTGATGTCAATTATTACATACATATGTATATGAACTGACATAGTCCAGTAGTTACTTCGATATGTAAATTGGACCGAGTTAAACGTTTGCATTGGGATAGTGAAAGTAATGTCCAATGTAGAGTAAAATATTATTTCAGTACATAAAAGAGAAAAACAAATCTATCCAACGGGAACTGTACATTTTTCCGGGATAAAAAGTAACCTATGTGCTATTCCAAACTATAATCTATCTCTGTGCCATATTTAATTCAGCTCCGTTCAGCCGTTCTGGCGTGAAAGTGTAACAAACATCCAAAACACATAGGCTACTTTTTATCCCGGAAAATGTACGGTTCCCGTGGGATATCCATACTAACCGTTAGTTTATTAAATATTTTCATAAACAACTTGCATTTAACAGCATTTCCGATAAAATCTAGCACCACGCCTATAAGCCACAGAATAAAAAAATGATCAAAAGCGATCACCTTCTGTATGGATTTGTGTACTGTGATGTTGTAAAATTTATTAAAATAGAAACACCTCTAGCTACTGGAACATGTCAGAGTGTTATTATAATTGTTACTTGTATTGTAATTTCCAAAATGTACATTACATTATATGATGTAATGAAAAAATATTGTATTTTTATACCAACATGTTGCAAGGCATTAAATGTTTTTTTTAATATATGAGTTTTTTATTCTTACCTTTAGTAACGAGAGTAAAGTACCTCAAAAATTTTAGTGGTTAAAACATATTTATTTAGCGTGATTTTTGAAGTAAGTAATTTATTTTATAAAAATGATTATATTTTAATTTGTTTTAATATAATTGCGGTATCTGCCGCAGCGCCAAAGAAGTTTTACTTCGACCGCGCGTAAACGTTCACGCACTAATTTTTTTTATAATTCTACTAAACGTCATGTCTACCATCAGTCCAAAAAGGAAAGGCTTCAGTCCTAAGAAATAGCAAAAACTAGTTTTTTTTAATTAAATAATTGCAATAATACTAACATAGGTTTATAGTATTACAATACATAATAGGTTATAGTATTATAACCTTTTCTCTCACGATTGCCTGAAGGCGAATACTTAATTCCCAGGGCGTTATACCTATTCTTATTCTGAATCGCGACTGAAATCTATTCAGTCAGTACAGTGTGAAAAAAAATAAACACATTTTTCACATACACAGTAGGTATATTAAGGCGATGAAATCTGATTTTATCTAAATGAAATTTCGATATTTTGATGTACTCAAATTATCAAATTAAAAAAAATAATTTGAATCCAACAAAGAAAATGCGCAGTTAGTATTTTTACATAAAACTTACTTTCTATAGACATTTGTCTTTTATGCGTTTCTACACCATTGAAGCTTAGAGACGTATCCGAGCGAAACTAGGGTAAGTATCTAGTATTAAATAAAAATGTTATATAGGATTGTATAAAAAACTTTTATTATATTCATATCTTTCATTCATTCACATACAAAGCTTATTAATAAAAAAAATATTCCGACGAATTGAGAACCTCCCGACTTTTTGGAAGTTGGTTAATTAATAAAAATTACAAAGTAATTTCAATGAAAATTAATAGCTCCAATAAAGACACATATATAAAGTACTTCATGTGGTGAAATAAGAGCCTTTATCGCTCCAGCCCATTACTTTTTCTAGTGCTTTAAAAATAAAGCTATGTTTTCGGATTTTGTCGCGGTTTATTTTATATTTTGATTCCTGACGTTTCGAATGTTTTTTATAACCTAAAAGTATTGCAAACATTTGAAAACAATAACCAAATCGATCTAGCCATTGTGATTCATTTACTAACAAACATTATTTCATTTTTATTTATATATAAATATAAATCCTACACTCTTTCCTTTCTTAAGTTGTTTCTAACATATTAATGTACTATCACTTTTGGGGTCATAAACTATAATAAGTAAAAGTCGTTGATTCATTACTGAAGTCTGAAAGACGGAATAGCCAATGAAAGTTATATATTTGTGTACAAAATATTGTATAGCAAGGCTTAGAAACTCATTCAATTTTTAAACCGCTTCGGTCATTGACCCTAAGCCGAAAGGCTTTTCGGTTTAAGGTTTCAGTTACTTTCTTTAACAGGTTAAGTACCGGATAACGGTTTTTGACCAAATTAGTTTCCGTGATCAAAATTAACCGGTTAAAATAAGTTTTTGTGCGTTTACATTCGGCGAATCTTTGCTGATGGTGAATTGCTTAGTAATAGGATATATGTAAGTTTCTTATTGAATGAATTAACCGGTTTATTTCGATATCAAAACCGAAATCAAACCCTCTCTCTCACAATAACCGTTAACCATTATTCCGGTTAAAGAACGACCGATGAATTAACCATTGCATCACCTAAATTAACCGTTTTTTTAAACCGGTTCCGAACCTTGAATATTAGTATGCGTTAGCGCCATTTTTGTTCTAGCAAAGTGATAAGAAAACACTTCTAACCCTTACTTTATTTATTCTAATTGAACACCTTTCCCCGTCCATTGTTCGTCAAACTTTACATCACATTCTAAATCTCGGAGTGCAGATTTGATGTCAAATCCGAAGTCTTTTCCAAACTTTTCATACGCCTTGTTTAGTACGGATTCAATTCCCAGCTCGTGAAATTTAGTATTGTATTCACGACACCTCGCTACCATATTGCGAACAGCCCAACAACCGTTTTTCTGAAAATATAATATGTATAAAATAATATATCCTCAATAATGAATTTATCAATAGATAGCGCTGCCAAGAAGATTGAAAGAAAAATTTGATTAAAACTCAGTAGATGACGTTTTATGTAACTGTAGATATTTTTTGTTTCTTTCTTTGGTCAAATTGAAAAAAAATAATTTTGATAATTTTTAATGAATGATGTAAACTCAAAACTGCATAGCAATATCTACGTTTACATAATATAATGCATTAATGGGATAAAAACTGGTGCTAAGCTTACTATCTACTACTATCGGTGTACCAAATTTTATACAAAACCATACATTCAACAGTGTACACATGATAGACATACAAACATCGAAACATCTTCGGACACAATCACATTTATAATATTTACTAAGCTATTAATACTATATTAGGTTTTTCTCTAGGTAACAATACTAATATTTTGTAACCTAATATTATTACGATCTAGATAAAAAATCTATTAAGTAATTTAAATGTAACTTATATCTAAGAATGTGTCCAATGGCACTTTTCTTATAGTCTCTAGTTATGGTAAAGACATTTTGTTTTTGTGTATTGGTAACATTATTACAATGTGGGTAATATTAGGTATCTTTAATTTACAATATACTAGCGGCTGACCCTCGCTTCGTTCGGGTTCGCCTCTACGAAAACAAGAACAAACCTATATAAGAACAAACACAGGAACGGTACATTTTTCCGGGATAGAACGTAGCTTATGTGTTATTCTAGACTATAATCTAACTCTGTGCCAAATTTCATTCAGACCCATTCAGTCGTTCTGGCGTGATTGAGTAACAAACATCCATACATACTCACTAACTTTCACATTTGTGATATTAAAAATAATACAGATACAGATAATGTCAACTTTTGACAAATTTTATTACTAGCACTTACTCACACTCTAGCGTAACAAACACAACAATACACACATACACATACAATTTTTCACATTTCTAATAGTAGTACGATCAAATCAAATATACTTTATTCAAAAAGGCTTTTACAAACACTTTTGAATCGTCAATTTCCATTTTGAATATAAATTAAATGTCAGTGTAGTCCGTGAGCAAGCTACCACCGGCTCGAAAAGCAGTTCTGTTGAGAAGAGCCGGCGTGAAACTTAACAGTTGCTCTATTTAAATATAGTTATTATAATTTACAACATATTAATACAATAATTATTTATGTTCTCATCCCGCGTTAGTATCAACTACTAACAATCCCACACATTTACATCAGCAAAATATTCCGCAACGGAATAATATGCTTTGCTCAATAATAATAACAATTATAATATAACATACCTGTACACTAGAATTATCTTGATGAACAGACAGACATTCGACTATGACCTCTATTACACCGTTCTCTAAGAACAATTTCCCGTGCGCCGGCTCGCGTAGACTTAACGCCGAGATACATTTCAGTAGTAATGAACTGGCTATTGGATTATTCTGGAATATAATATATATTTTTCAACTTTTTTACGTATGTATATTATGTATATATATGTATCTGAAAAACAAAAACAAATCTATCCCTCGGGAGCCGTATATTTTTCTGGGATAAAAAGTAGCATTTGTGTTATTCCAGATTATAATCTATTTTTGTGCCAAATTTCATCCAGATCCGTTCAGCCATTCTGACGTGAAAGAGTAACAAACATCTATACTCACAAACTTTCACATTTATAATATTCATATGGATATGTATTATGTATATCTGTACGTGAAAACGTTAATATTCTATATTTTACGGTACTCTACAGTTTATAGTGAGAATCATAGAACATCACAAATATGATGTGCCATAATTATGTACTAAATGAAATGTAAAAAAGAACATATTTGACTTTGACGACACGTTTGGCTCAGTTTGTAGTGACCCACTTGCTGTGCCAGCGAACGTGGGTTCGAGTCCCGCTAGGGGCATTAATTTGTGTGATGAGCACGAATATTTGTACTCCAGTCATGGGTGTTTATATTTATAATATGTATGTATTTAATGTTATATATGTGTAGTGTATCAACTATCTTTTATCCATAACACAAGCCTCGTAGCTTACCATGGAATTAGATGGTGATGTGTGTTAATGTCACAACATAGTTATTATATGAGATGTCTCTAAGTTAGTTATATTATCGATTTTTGTAGTACTTATTAGATACTCACAGAATGTCTGTTGAGTAAAGCAATTACTATGGGCACTATCCCGGACTTAACCAACTGCCTTTTCACATCGTCATTGCCGGCAAGCGCCGTTATTCTGAAAGAAGTAAAGAAAATATTGTAGCTTTGTAGAATATTCAAAACACTATTGAACTCGGTTGAAACGTCACGTCTATTAATAAAAGGAGTGTAACGAATTTGATTCCTGCGTAATGTAAATATTTGGAGTCAAATCAAATCAAAAAGTTTATTCAGCCTTCTTTAACGTCCCACTGCACTTGCCTTCCTTTACTACGAGGGGGATCAGGCCATAATTGCATAGACTGTGCATGTCGTTCGAAAACTTGCTAGGTTCTTTCAGAAACGCAGGTTTGCTCACGGTGTTTTCCTTCACAGTAAGGCAAGTGGTAATCATGTTAGAAATGACTCGCATGTGAAAATATGAGATGTGCGAGACCCGGGATTTGAACCCGCTTCACTCAGTTTCCCAAGCGAGCGCGTTACCACTGAGCTACCCCTGCCCCTATATTTATTAAACGTTCCACAATTATTCCTCATTATAAAACCTAGTTATAATAAATAGATAACCATGGAAACGAGACATTAAATCAATATGTGCAGTTCTACCTTTATTATCGCTATACCCAAATTTCGTGAAAATGTCCTCAAACCAGAACGGCGACTATTTATCATTTGGTGATAAAAATTTTGGTTTAATGACCCTCGAGAATTGGGATAAACACAATAAACATGTATTAAAAGGCGACATAATAGGTACGACCGATAAAAACACATCCATTACGAAAAACTGCATCGTAAAAGTAAATCAGAATTCGTGTAATAATTTCAGTGCCAGCACCGATCAGCTCAAGCATCGAACTCGACATATCAACTATTGGAAATCCGAGCTAGAAAGGGCTATAAAGGACATCGATGCTGAAATTTCTATATTGGAGGCTCTAAGACAACAATTAAAAAACGCTATGGACACCCTAAGGATACCGGAGTATATAACAGAGGAATGTCTTCATGTAAGAACTAATAGAATGCAATCCGATATGGTGTACGATGACCCTCAACACGACCTTTTCAACGAATCCGTTTTGATCGAAAACATTAAGCGTTTACATCGAGAGATGTTACGAGACATCGAGGACCAGATGAGGACAAACGTTTGTGCAAAAAATCTTTTAGAGTCTGACTGGAGCAATAAATACTTAGCTTTTAAGTATGAAAGCCACAACTCAGATTTAGAAACAAAGTCTGTAAATGTGAAAGACTCCGCCGGTGCTACCAAACTGTCTGAAGGTCAGTCAAACGTGCAGACGTGGGAAAAATACACTGTTAACTCGCTACAACAGTTCAAAACAGCTATGGATCATTCTAAGGCATTGAGGGAAAAGGTCGACGCGATTCTAATCAATTCAGCCCGAGATCTGCGTTCTCAAGATGTGAAAGTCAATAAGGTTTTAAGCGAGCGCATCGCACGAACTGAACAAGTCAAGAAAGAATTGGAGAATCAGTTAAATTTAACCTTACAAAAAATTGTCGAAACAGAAAATATATTACAGACGTTGCATGAGGAAATATTGAAAGTATCACAGAGGATACAAGTGGCTCAAACGAGATTGAACGTTAAGAACATACGTCCAAATGTTGAAAATTGTAGGGAAGGCTCGTTGATAGAATTAATAGAAGAAGTAAGAGATTTGAACGACAGCATGAGTATTTTACAAAAGAGATCGTTGGAGACCGAAAAACTGAGAGCCGATCTAATACACGAACGTTCTAGAATAGAAAACGAAATAATTGTGAAGAAGAAAACAATTTATTTAGATAACGAGAGATGCTTATTTTTGAGATCACACTTTCAATCAGCAGAGAAATTGTGTGGATTTTAAACATTTAGAGATTGTAAATTTTATAAGTTATCAGCGACATCAAAATTATTTTGGTAGTGTAAGGCAGTATGAAATAATAGACACATATTATAGTATATAATGTAAATGACGATTGCTATGCCAGCGGTCGCGGGTTCAAGTCCCGTTAGAGCCATTCATTTATGTGATGAGCGTGAATGTTTGTACTCCAGTCATGGGTGTTTGTATTTATGACATGTATGTATTTAAATTTATATATGTGTAGTGTATCAACTATCTGGTATCCATAACACATGCCTCGTAGCTTACCATGGAATTAGATGGCGCTGTGTGTTGATGTCCTAATATATTTATTTTATTTATTATTACTATATTGTTCTTGGTGGGTAAATATAAGTTTATCTGAATAAAGTTAGTCTATAGCCAATGCTCGTGTTGTTATTACAGGTAGCATGTCATGTAAAGCTTTTGTATTTTAAGGGAATAATAGACCTATGCCCACAGTGAAGTTGCAGTTATTGGTGAAAGAATTTTTGAAATCGGATCCTACATGTAAACTTAAAAATCACCCAAATTATCTCTTCATAATATTTAATATTAGTTGAGCATTAACAGAGTATCAATTTTGTCAATGTGCGTCTTTTTCGACTAAATTATTTTATTATACTCTTTATTATGAAAAAATCTATTTTCTTATTACATTCTTAATGCCAAACATGTATAAACCTTTACTAACTCTCTCTCTCTCTCACTTTTCTTTACATAAAATAGACGAAATACAACTTAAAATTCAAATAAAACTATCTTTTCCCAGATTATTTTAGTTTCTGGTTTCGAATATTTTACAGAAATCATGGTCAAGAGTCTCACGTGAATGTCGTTTAAAATATCAAATATTCGCGTAAATCTATGAAACTATATAGTATTTTTTATTATGTACTAAAGACTCGCCGTCGCTTCCCTCGGGTTCGTCCCTAGGTTGAATCCCCATACAAACTTTCATCCTCATTTTCACTCCCTTAAGGGATGATTTCCGGGATAAAAAGTATCCTACGTGCTTCCCAGGGTCTCAAATTATCTTCATACCAAATTTCATCTAAATCGGTTCAGTAGATCCAGAGACTACTCCCTACAACGTCACAAACTCTGTTAATAAAATAGATAATATATGTTAACTCAAAAATGTAACTCTGTTAATAAAATAGATGATAAATGTAGATAAATAAATGCACTCACAACTTAGCAGCTTGCTGTATAACGGCCACATTGTCATAGTTATCTGTGAGCACCGCGTACAGCACGTCATCGTATGCGCGCGCGCACAGCTCGTGGCGAACTAGCAATGTCGATATTGTTAACATCAATTCAGACACTAGAGGGGGTTTCGTGTTTTCTAGAAAAAAAATGGACGATTATAGATTGAATATAACAATATAGATTAAATATAAATTATACATTAAACTAGCGACTCACCCTCGCTTGGCTCGGGTTAGTCCGTAGGTATGTTTTAACGGTTAATATTGAATAGACTATATTATATAATTTATATGTACCTACATAGGTATAGAAAAGTAGGTAAGTACTTTAAAAAATAAAAACATTATAAACCTTAAGGAATTATTGATACCCCATACAAACTTCCACCGCCCATTTCACACCTTCAAGAGATAATTTCCGAGATAAAACTAACCTATGTCCTTTTCAGGGACTCGAACTGTCTCCATACTAAAATTTCACCCAAATCGGCTCACCGAATTAGTATAAAAGTAACACACAAACAGACAGAGTTACTTTCGCATTTATAATATTAGTATGGATTATAGATAAAATATAACATAATTTGTAAAAAAATATTATTATTCAATTTTCTAAAAAAAATGTATAGGTTTTAGCAGCATGAAATAAATAAAAATTCACGTTCATGTTTTTAGTGTGTATGTGATCTTAGTTTGGTAATGTACCGATTTTGATAATACTATTTTTATTTACAAGTTATAACTCGAGAGTGGTGCATAGATTATGATCATAACACTGTTTATATAACTCTTTAGATTGATAAAAAAGAACTTTCAGTAATATCGCATTTTTTATTCTATACTAGTCATCAATCTTAAAAGTACTAGATACACAATCATCGACAAAAATGTCCTCACTGAAAGCGCTCGTTTGAACATTTGAGCGCCCTTCTATCTTTTTTTTAATGAAAACCACTTTAAACATTGCTTTTAAGGTTCAATTTACATTGTTGTATATTTATTTCAACTAGAATAATTACCTAAACACAATTGGTGACAGTTTTAAGAGATCTTTTGCATGGGATTGTGTATCTAGTACTTTTTGATCGATGATCCTAGTGATGATAGTATACTCGCAAATGCTAAAAAATATCATTATAATAATATTTGTTACATCACTATCCAATATCCATACCACATTTATGTAGCTTTAAGCGCAATGTACTAAAGTCAAAAATTAATTAATTCAAATCAAATCAAACACTTTATTGCGAACTTGGGTTAGTACATACATTTAGATTTTGATAATAATATATTTAATGTTCAGCCAAATTCAGCCTTACAGCATGCAATATTTCAATAATTAAAATATACCTAAAATTACAAACGTTAACATATATTACATATTATTCAGTGTTATGTTTAACTTCCTGTGTAATGTATGTTATATCATTCTTTTTTGGCTAGTTAATTACAATACCTATATACCTGCTTAAAATTATATATTACACCTTATCCAACATATAGTCTTTAACTGAATAATATGTCTTTCCCAATAGAAATTTCTTCAATTTACGTTTAAATACATTAATTTCATTAATTTCTAAAATATCTTTAGGCAAATGATTATATAAAAGTGGTCTAGTACAAAACACACTCTTCGAGAAAATATTGGTCTTACAACACAGGTGGCGAAGCAAATAAATATAAATTATTCTTAATATAATTAAGTCTCATAGATGTACATACTTGGGAATGTCATAATATTGTAATTTTTAAAATATGGTTTACAACTTTCAATCATTTTTAATTTAAATATTGCGCAGATACACTTTTTTTTGTGCTTTAAAAGCTACATCACTATCTGCCGAATTACCCCAAAAAATAATGCAGTATCTTAACATTTTGATAAAAAAAGATAATTAGTTGTTATTTGTTAAAGTTGCAGTAATTATTTTAAATGAACCCATCTTTAATTTCGCTATGTTTTTCTTTTTAATTTCCGATGTTTAGAGTTTATTATATGTATAATATTTTATAGAAATAATTTTATTTAAAAATGCCCGCCCTTTTTATCCCAGAAAAATGTACGGTTCTCGTGGGATAGATTTGTTTTTGTTTGTGAGTATTATATTATGATTACAAAAATATAAAAAACACTTACCTCTCAACAAGCCAGTCAATTGTTCCAACAAATTAGTGCCAAGTTCGCGAGCATGTTCGTGAGCTTTACCGAATTCCATACGAATATCGTCGTCAAGTGTGAAACGTCTTATAGCTTGTAATGTTTCACTTAACAACTAAAAAAATTGTATAAGGTATTTTTCTTAGCAACCAAAAACCGAACTTTACACATCTATACTAATATTATAAAGAGATAAAGTTTGTGAGTTTGTGAGATTGTGAATTTGTGACGTTGTAGGGGGTAATCTCTGGATCTACTGAACCGATTTAGATGAAATTTGATAAGAAGATAGTTTGAGACCCTGGAAAGAACATAGAATACTTTTTATCCCGGAAACATGCCTTAAAGAGGTGAAAATGGGGATGGAAGTTTGTATTTGAAAGTAAACTAGGGACGAACCCGAGAATAAAGCGAGGGTGAGTCACTAGTAATTTATAAAATTAAACAGGTTTTCAGGATAAATGCCGTCAACTAGTTACCGAACTGGTTAAGATAACAATATTCATAGCACTCTTGGTCTCTTAATACAGATAATATGCAGATACTATATAAATACTAATTGAGACATAGACTATCCTTGTCTAAATTAAATTCAAAATTGTAAATTTAATTGAAATACAGTTAATTAAAACAGAGTATCCTTTCAATTAAATTTAAATGCAGTTATAGAGCTTTTCTGTGTCATTTTGTGTAAGGCAAAAAACACGTTAACTGGTTATGATGAGCGACCCTAATACAAATTCACATAATCGGAAGAATTATATAGAAAAGAAGAACTCAAAATATGTCAAAAATTATACCTTTGCATTTTCCTTCTTCTCAAGTAGTACCTTCAAATTATCACTTATATTTTTAGCAAATAGCTTTTGTCTATTCATCTCATGTTTCAAACAGCACACACTAATCCATTGCAGTGTAGCTATTAGAATTTCATCATTCTCTATGGATTCTAAAATACTGTAAAATATGTCTTTGAAAGTTATTCAATTAAGTCATTAAACTAGATATCTGAATGCAGCACAATTTTAAAAATAATCAAAATAATAAATTATTATGCTATTTGACGACTCATTCAGTTTGTAGTGTTCCTTGCTGTGCCAGCGGTCGCGGGTTCGAGTCCCACTGGGGGAATTCATTTGTGTGATGACCATGTTTGTATCCAGTCATGGGTGTTTATATTTACAATATGTATGTATTTAAAGTTATCTATATGTAGTGTATCAATTATCTGGTCCATCCATAACACAGACCTCGTAGCTTACCATGGAACTAGATGGTGCTGTGTGTTAATGTCAAAAAATATATAATGGTACTACTATTAAAACTTCTTATAAATTAGATATTCAAGTTTTTTAAAATCATTTTATTAATGTGTTTTTTACTTTTTTGAATAATTGATTTCAATTAGTTTTTCTTTGATTTTCTTACCTCTTAGTTAGCTCCACACCTTTTATATCTAATAAATCTGGTTGGACATCCATTAGAGCAGCCAAACTGTTTAAAACCTTAATAATTATATCATTATTTTCCTGTTTGTATGTTTTTATATTTTCATCTAGTAAGTCAATCAAAACTTTATAAGCACCTTCTTTACCTGCCCTGACTCTATGTGCTATATCTTTATTACATTCTGTCTAGAAACAACAATAATACTTAATATTAATTTTATTTCAGGATATTACATCCCTATTTGTTAGTAAAAACAATTTGGTCTTAATCACTATACTAGTAGAGGGAATTATTAATTAATAATTTATTTATTTTTATATTGAGTTCATTACAATACTTTAATATAAATTAAAAACTTTAACATTTATAAAATTATTTTTTATCTTATAATCTATACTTATTATAAAAATAAGTCCCCCGGCCGCGTCTTTCTGTCCTCCTGTCTGTCCTCCTGTCTGTCTGTACGCGATAAACTCGAAAACTACTGAACGGATTTTTATACGGTTTTCAACAATAGAAAGAGTAATTCTTGAGGAAGGTTTAGGTATATAATTTATTATGCTTTTATGTAAATTAGCTGAAATACGGCGACAAATGTTGAAGAGGTCGCAAAAAATCTCGCCAAATGGGAACTTTCCACGCGAACGCCGCGTAAACTAGCAAAGATACAGTTAAGTAATGTACTAGAGAATTCAAAATCTATAAAAATGCTACAAAAAAGTCCGCGATAGCATATCTCTATCTCTTACGGTTGACTTACAATAACCACTTTTATGTTAACATTTTTAATTAAAAACATTAGTTTATTTTCAAAGTTATTTTCTTTAGTTCGGTATTAATCCTTATCCAAATGAATATTTTAGTTAGCTTAGTCATTTAATGCAGATTAAAATTGCTCTTTACACTAAATCAATCAGATGAATAGTTTTTGAGATATCGTTGTTAGAAGTAATTAGTAGCGAAACATTTTTAATGCTTGGCGAGCATTGAGATGCCTACGGCGAGTCCATCCCCTCTGCCCCGCATCGCTCGACCGCCTGCTCAAGCTATATAAACCGGGCGATGTAGCGCGCGATCCTAGGATACTTTTTACCGCGGGAAAATATCTTATTTCTGAGGAAAAATACAAAAACTGCAATGTAAGAGTATACTAATATGTAACACCTAAGAATTTAGTTTTTGGTCATCTGAACGCGGGCGGAGCCGCGGGCAATGCTAGTGTTAGATAATTTAATGCAGATGATTTAATTTAATAATGTCAACCAAAGCAAATAATTTAATTTAATAACTTAACTTTAATTACATTTAATAAAGAAAAAGCCTACTAATAAATAATTATGAAATAAAACCTTTCTCATATAAAAGAAGACATGATTATTTTCATATTGTTAACTGCTTTTATTAAACTCAATATTCATACCTTGAATATCTCCAATTCCTTTAAAATAAGTGTCTTATCTTTAGAAGAATTACAAAGTTCTTTAAGATTGTTGATAGATATACAAATAAGGTGAGTTTCATTAGAGCTAAGAGCTAGATCTTTTATTATATTAGATAGGTCCACACCCTGAAAGTAAAAATCAGTTTTTATTGTTGATGTTTATAAAAAATAATTTTTCGCAACATTACAAAAACTAATTGTAGAACATTTAATAAAACGAAAAGTTTTGTGTTAATTAAATACACGTAAATTTTAAAACAAAGTAAGTAAATTCCATGAAAGATGTAAACAGATGTATTTCCTTGTTTCTTCTATTCAGTCATTAAGTATGAACTGTAAATAAATATGAAAATGCTACTTATGATATATTTAAACAATACCTAATTAAAAAAATACCTGAGCTTCAAATTGTGCGACGGCCTCTTTAATAGCCTCTTCAGGGGACATATCAAACTCATCGATATTTTCTTTAACAACATCGTCGTACGTCTCTTGAGTAATTACACGAACCATTTTAGTATTGCTTTATTCTACGTACACTATTTCTAACAAAATACTTGAGAATTTTATTTAAATAAAAAATAAAATTCAAACAGCCGGCAATTTATCACGAAATACGAATTTTTAAGACATGAGTCATTTTGACGTTGACATCTGATGAAACTAATGGCATTAACTGCTAAAAGAAAAATCAACATTCAAATAAAGATAGTATATAGATAATGAATTAACTTTGAACTTTAATATTGATCTTCTAATATATACTTTATGTAAGATAATATACGCGCACTAATAAACGTATACTTATTAATTAATATATTTTTATATAGATGGTACTATTCTGTAAATATATATGGCAATAATTCAATCATTAAACAATAGCAGCATTTACTTACAGCACCCAGAGTTACCATAACACAATATAGCCCATAAAAGTCGGGACAAAATGTTCGCCTGAAAAAACTTTCTTGCAGATTGATGATATTATATATACTTTGTGACATTAAAACACTGCAATTTTGGTAAAAACTCCGCACTTCTATTTCTTTTTCTCTTGTATATTTCATCCATATTGATAACGTATTGCACAAACTTAAAATTTGTGAAATAAATTAACATTATTAATAATAAGCATTTTTGTAACAATAAGAATATAATTCCTATCATAATAACTAATTCTTTATAAAAAAAAGTCCTGTATCTTAAATAAATTGTCTACCAATTTTGTTTAAAGTATCATGAAATATCAATGTACATATTTGGGTAATTAAAAGCACATAACGCTCGCAACCCTAATTTCTAAACCAACCAAACAAACCGATTCTGGCTGTCGGCTTGTCGTTGCGTTGTTACGGTTGTAGCCAATTTTATTCGTGTTTTTGTATATGAAAACGAATCTCTTATCACTTTTTTGAATGAAAAAGAATTAATTAGATTCCATTATATGTTTCCATAATTTTTATGTTTCCCTTTTAAGTGAAATTTTACCAGAACATAATCATTACTTCTTGTGTCCTGTTTCAATGGAGGATATTCGTGTTTATAAATATTGATTTATTACATTCGTAGCTTTTGTATCATATATTGCCTTTTAAGAAATAGTGAAATGTAGGTAGTACTTAAATGAGTGTGAGTTAATTACAGTTATTTTAACAAAAATGCAACAGTTGTCGTATTATAGCTATGGCGCATATAGGGCATTGTGCGATGTGAAAAGTGCTTGATTGTGTTTCTTGTGTTTTTGAGTGAAATTTGTGTTAATTTTGACAATGGAGGGGACTACAGAGAAGGATTGCTCTCCTCTATGGAACCTGTATCAGCAAATCGTATCGGACATGAAGGTAGGTCATAGATTTTAAATTATTCGTCACAGTCGGTCGACAATTTTCTAGACCGCGAGCTGTTGTTTCATATTTTCTAAGCTGCTCTTTTAAACCGCTCAATTTGAACGAAATGTTTTTATCTTTATGTGTCTTAGGAAAATCTTATTTTTCATATTTAACACGGTTACGCGAGATCCGTATCGATTAAAAAAATATTATGCTTAAAAAGTTATGAAGATTGAAGAAGGTGCATACACGTTAGCAAATTTTTGTCTTTCTAAGAAAAATGAAAAATTAATTGTAAATAATAACTTAATACTATTAATAATATATGAAAAATATATTTATAAAAAAAAAACTTATTAGATATTTACTTATTATGATAAGTAATTATTGCTTATAATTATCATAAAAAAATTACTTTTATTGTTTACTATCTTTAATTTTTTTAATTATGTAAGTATCACTACTACTACTACTTAAGACTACTTAAGAATCACTCTTATAATTTAATATATTGTATACTTAAGACTTACCCTTGCTTCGCTGGGGTGGTCCCTAGGTACGATTTATTCACAATTTCATAGGTTTAATTTTTTTGCACGGAATCCTGATTCTTTTTCTAAACTAAAAGTAGCCTATTTTACTCCTTATAACATCAGTTATCTGCCAGAAAAGAAAATCCTGTCAAAATCAGTCGTTTCGGAGATTAGCCGGAACAAACAGATAGACAAATAAAAAATTTAAAAATTGTGTTTTTCTACTAAGTACTTACTACATATATGTACTTTCATATGCATTTAGTAAAAAAACTGTTATTTTGACATTATAAGCAGACATTTCAATTTTATTTATCTGTATAGATAATACATATACTGTAAAAATAAATATTTTTACCATTTTAAAATAATTTTGCTTAAAAGACAAATTATATCTTTAATTACATTCTTGTCACTGGTGTACCTCAAATATACTACAGAATAATAAATAAAGTTTTAAAATTCCTAATATAACTTATTGTGATCATCTTCTTTTATACCATCATGTAATATATGTTCATTAATATTTATATTTTAAACAATGTTTGTTTATGTAAGACATTTAAATCATGAATATTAAAACCGTATTAGTATGAGATCACTATAATTTGCACATTCATACTTTGATCAACAATAATAGTACTTAATAGGTTTAAATGTCTTTATTAGGTGTCTTCTCTGGTGTGGGATAATTAATTTTTTTAAATTATTATTTATTCCTTGTATTCTGCCCTTTTTTTAACGTCCCACTGCTTGGTATGGGTCTCCCAACATGCTGGCCGAGTGCGGATTGGTGGACTTTCGAAAACTTCTAGCTACTCTCATACATACAGGATTCCTAACGATGTTTTCCTGCGCGGTAAGACAAGTGGTAATTGTGTTGGAAATGATTCGCACATGAAAATATCGGAGGTGCGAGACCCGGGATTTAAACCCGCTTCTCTCGAATTCCCAAGCGAGCGCGCTAACACTGAGCTGATCCGTTCAGCTATTCTGGCGTGTTTAAGTAACAAACATCCAATTAAACTTTTACATTTATATAATATTTATTATATTATTATTATATGGAATATGGACTTTAATACACAGATAGAAATGATAATGGAGTAATACATAGGCCACTTTAGGTAGGGTAGCTGGATAAGTTGCTTGTAGACCCATAGTTCCATTAAGACCTAGTCATTAGCTGAACTTGTATCCAAACAAAAATACTGATAATTGTAAGTATTATTACTTATTTTTCAACAAAAAGGACAAGGAAATAAACACAATGTTGTAATGGCTTAACGGGTTTGAAAACTAGTCTTATCTTACTATAGTAAACGGGCAATTCTTGTCTATATTATTATATAGGTACATTTATTTCTTCTATCTCGGAAATGGTTCTAACGCATTTGAATATTTTTATTCAGATAAAGTTTTTCTTTTTAAGTTTATATATATATATATGTATATATACATATATATATACGTACATATATATATATATATACAATATATATATATATATATACAATCATACATATATAGGTAGGTGTCTTTTCGAAAAAAAACCGCAATTTTTACAAGTTTTCCGAAAAAACGCCGAGCGATGCTCGGTCGCCGAGGTGCTAAAAAATAATATCCGTTAGGAATTATGCCAAGTTTAAACTATGCCATCTGTGGATGGATCTGCTACTATGTTGATAATTAAAGTTTTTCAATCATTTGTTAGGCTTCGGTATGGTTTCGTGTCCAATTAAATACTGCGGTCTTACTGCTGCATTGTTTTACTGTTAACACCACTGTATTTCGTAAGTTGATATATTTAAGGGGCAGTAAGTGTTTGTACGTCAAAATATTTATCAATTTGGCATTTGCTTTGCCCTATTTAATGGGTCAGTACCTGAATTTTAAAACATATTCTGGTTAAGTTACGGTGGGTTGTGAGAAGCTCCAGGTTCGAAAGACAGCTCTAACTCGTCCATTTAGAATGTCTATTTAGAATACTTATTTAATCATTCAACTTTGTTTTGTTTTAAATATAAACAAATAATGAATAAATAATAAAGCACTTCAAGTTATAGATACCTTTAATAAAACTTTGTATATTATATCTATTATCTATAATTTTTTTTATTGGGATTCTCAGACAGACAGACACACAGATAAAAAATAATGAAGATTTTTTTACGCAATGTGTAGCCTATACATAGACGTGCTTCCCGACGAATGTAACTATGCGATTAACCACATAGGTATATACAAAACATACATAAATACAAATACTAATCAAAAATTATATTTGTATAATATGATATCTTTCCCTTAATGTTACAGAAAAAACTATCGAGTTTATTACGGGAGACTTCAGTCAGGTCACGGTCTATTTCTTGTTCTAAAAACAATGTATTACGTTCTTTCACGTTGTTGGTGTTCTCAATAGCACTTGTTAAAACTTATAAGCTACTAATAATTATAATAAGCAATTGTAGAAGATTATTATAAAAACAAGCTTTTTCTTGTGATTAGCTGTGTAATTTCGGAGCACAATACAAGGTATTGGGATCGATTCTTTATTGGGGTGACTCTATTCCTACTTATATTGTTACCCAAACAGTACATACGAGTATATTCGATATGTCGCATTTCACGTCTATCTGATGGCATCAAATGCTTGAAAAAAGCATATTTTTTTTAAAAGTGACATAAATATACATTTATATATATATATATATATATATATATATATATATGTATGTATGTATATATATAAATATATACAAATAAGCTCATAAAGTAAGCTAATTAAAAAACTTGTAGAAGAGTTTTGCAGCGAGCGCGTTTTTGGTGTAAATGTATGTATAGCTTTTAATTTCAGTATTAAGTAGTTAGCTTTCAAAATTTTCATATTTCTTTTTACTTAGAGGGTTACCAATAAAATGGAAAGAAGAGTGAATGTTTGTATTGTTCATATAAGTACGGAGTCGTTGTGCATATGTTTAATATTATTAAAGTACCTACAGCAATTACTATATTAAGTTAAGTAGGCGCTCGCTAAAATAAATCGTCCTAAATGTTCACATGAACCGGTTAAATTATCTAATCGATACACTAAATTAGCATATTGACAGCCACTTAAAGTGTATGGTTAGTCAACACTGTTATCAACACTTTCAAAATAAGACGATGAATTTAATTTGTACTATATTTCATAGCGGCTTACACTTCGTGTGCGTCCCTCGATCCTTAACAACACCTACGTGTTACTTCAGGTGTAGTCCATCTATAGGTATGTACATTAAATATTTTTTGGAAAATCTTATTGAAATAGTCATTATTATTGTTACAGACGCCGAATCTATAGGTTTTCGAATTTTTTTGTTGTCTCACCATGTGTGTTGTCTGTGTAGCCACTGGACAGATTTTGATAGAATTTGGTATAATGATAGCTAGTCATCCGGGTCGACATATAGAACACTTTTTACTGCGGGAAATAATCTCATTTCTGAGAAATCTATACCAAACGTTAAACAACTAACGAGTGTACTAAAATTCATTCAAATTCGTTCAGCCGTTTCAGCGTGAAGGACTAAGATGAGATAAGAAGGGCTAAGTCTTTTGATAACGAACACACATACACACGTTCAAACTTTTACATTAATAATGTATTATAATAGTACTCCTTCCGAGTTAGAAATCTCTCTGGGAAGGTAGTAGGGTGAACGTAATGTCTAACAAAACTTAAGTGAACAGTCCTCTTACAAAAGATTTGAAATTACTTGAAGTTTGTTAAAGTAGTTTCGTGACTGGATGCACGCCAGTTTGAAGCTGTAGATCCTAAATCTTATTTTGACAATGGAGTATATAAAAGTTACGAAATTATTAAATTCGTGTATTCTAATGTTCTTAGAACTTTATTATATATAATGTTGCTTTTGCAGTTGATTAACATACATCCCACGGGAATAACGTGGGATATTATCTAGTCTATTGTTTGATGGGCCGGGATAAAATTAAATGGATTTATCACCTCCAGGTAAATTTCTAAGAAATTAATTAAATTTCTAAGAAATCTATTGTTAACTCTAACGCCGGTGTGTCCGCGGTCGTGGTGGGAATAAGGGAAAATAGCCTATGTCCTTCTTCGGACTCCGACCCATCACTATGTACATACATATATATGTATCTATTTATTCAGCCCTTTTTGACTGGTCCCACTGCTGGGTATGGACCTCTCTTAATTACGAGGCTCCACTGCGTTGGTCAAGCGTGGGTTGACGAACTTCGCATGTCTTTCGATAACTTACTAGGTTCTCTCAGATATGCAGGTTTCCTCACGATGTTGTAATCTCTATACAGGAAACATACCTTAGCATTTGAATTGCAAATTGTTTGAATTTGACATATCATAAATATTTTTTTAAGGTTTGAATATTAAAAAAATCTTTTGTATTTATAGAAGTACGAACCGTACATTTTACCGGGATAAAAAGTAGCCTGGGTGTTATTCTGATGTATGAGCTATATTATTGTAAAGTTTCATTAAAATGCATTCAATAGTTTTTGCGTGAAAGAGTAACAAACATCCATACATCTATACATCTAGACATCCATACATCCTCACAAATTTTCGCATTTATAACATTAGTTATGTTAATAGTGTGTGCCCAGTAGCCAAATAATATAAATTATTTTTTTATTGACAGCACTAAAGCTCGTCAATATTTACAAATAAACAAAAAAAAGTTGACAAAAAGAGAAGAAAAAGCAACTGAACAGTTTGGACTTTGCCTATTTACATATAGGTAATTGTTTTAGTTATCATGTAAAAAGTTTTTATTCTTCCCGGCTTTGTAGTTAGGTACGCAGGGTGACCCACGTCGCATCGACTCTTTGTGACCGAAGCTTATGCTTTTTAACGGTATGAGAACAGGTCGGCGACATAAACTCCATTACAGCTATGTTGTACAATCAAGTGCAAAATGAAGTGTACGGTTCCCGGAACGTAATGATGCAAGATCGACGTAATTTGGACAATGCAATGAGCCAAATTATATTGGACTAGCGGCTTACCCTCGCGTCGCTCGGGTGCATCCATAGGTCAGTTTTTTTTGAGCGGAACCTTAATTCTTTTTCTAAAATAAAAGTAGCCTAAGTTACTCCTTATAACATCAGCTATCTACCAGTGAAAGTCCTGTCAAAATCAGTCCAGCCGTTTCGGAGATTAGCCGAACAAACAAACAGACACAAAAATATAAAAAAAATAGTTTTTTCTTATTTAAAGTACCGAAGTACCGTATACAATTTCATATGCATTTAGTAAAAAACTATTATTTTGACATTACAAACAGACACTTGAATTTTATTTATCTGTGTAGATTTGATTGGACGAAAAGTTTAGACGTATCGTAAAAAGTCTTTTAGTACGTGATTATTTTAGTTGTGTTATCGTGTATGTGTGTATGTCTTCGACTGCATAATACCTACTATTATGTTCATGGGCTACTATGTTCAATTTTTATAATTTATTTATTTTATTTGTTGAGCTTAGCTGCCAGTGTTTCACTGTAACCGTTCACTATAAAGTCATTAAAAGACCGGAACATTTGTATATTTTTTCATATATTTTAAGAAGTCTTTCTTTCTATCGGCCGATTTGAATTCAACTGAGTGAACTTACTGACTGAACTTTACTAAAAATAATGAGTGCGTTTGGGAAAGAAAACGCCTTAGTGATGAGAAGAATATCAAACTAAAGTGTTTCGGGGGGCACGGAGTGCCCCCGCCAAGTCGAGCAAAAAAGGGCACGACAGTACCATCCTTTTCTCGAAGCGATTCAGAGCATGTTCCACCCCCCCATAACTTCGTTATGGATAAAGCTAGAAGCCTGAATTTTCAGTGACTACAAGAACATAATAAAACTAGGTATATTTCCAAATTACATTCAATTTGAACCTGTAGTTTAAGAACTGTTGCAGATCAAAATTCGTTAATATCGTCACTCACACACTCACTCACTCACCGATCATCAAAATTCTAAGGTACTTCTAGCAGACATAGGAGCTTCAAATTTTGAACACAATTAGTATTTAGCCTAAAACGCAAGGAAAAACTCAAACATCATGCAATTTCAATCCTGTTTTCGAGATATACAAACTGCATAAGTAACTTTGTATTCCTATACAAATAGATATGCGATATATGGGATTACAAAGTTATTTTTGCAGTTCATACATATCATTTTTCGTCACTTAAAACTACCCAAATAATGTATAGCTGGGTAAATCGGGGGGCACAAAATAGTGGATATACTGTAAGTGTTAGTGAGGACTAAAATGTAATAATGAATGTTGTAAATAGTTTTAAGAAATAATATATTTAATATATAAATTATATTCATAATATGTAAATTAAAACTTATATGTGTAAAAGATCTTAAATATAAAAAAATATATACAAGTAATCGAACACTCGTGTGTCAAATATAAATTTCGTTTAAAAATGATAAAATATTTTAATTAAATTTACACTATTTTTTCCTTCCATTATTTAAATTAAATATTGTTTTTTCATTTCCCGATATCTTACTTTTATTTTTTTCACCTCATTCATTTATTCTTATAAAATTTATAATTAATGGTAAATTAATTATACAATAGTTGCACTGTAAAAGGGGGTTAGGTTAGTGTTTTACCTGTAGGTATGTATGTTTGTACGTCCGATCCTATGTTCCCTCGTAATTACTAACCTAATTTCGATTGGTCTATTAATGTTTATATTTGCAATTATATGTATTAGAAAAGTATTTTTTAAATGCGAAAATAATATTTAAAGCTTTTTTAGTAGCTGTATACATTTTTATGCATATACAAATGGGTACATAAATGTAATGTGAAGCGTGTATAGTTTATACCTACTAATATTCGATTACTGTTATTTATAATGAATTGATTAAAATATATACCTAATTAAGAAACAACTTGACGATTACTTAATTTTGAAACCAAAGCTCGTACATTTTCTTTTACAAAGTATGATGTTGATATGAATTAGAAAACCTTGTCAACATCTCATTGCTCGTAATTGTACCCACCTATGAGAACATGGAATATAGAGGTCATGAAATATCAATCTCTTCGAAAATTACTTTTAAAATCGAATGGAATACAACTTTCGGGATTTAACTACGATGCTGCAGATAGACACATAAATCTACACGTCTTATTAAACTTATGTAAGCCGAATATCAGTATTAGGGTAGGTATTTAGGGTCAACAATGAAATTAAAATATTCGTTAAATTAACTATACATATTTATACTTAATGCATAAGATAGAAGTATTAAAGTCCAGGAGTCCATAATTTCCCAATACAATAGACTTAGATTTTTTGTCATCCAGACTTGTCAACATTTGTTACCTATATCAAAGCCTCTGAAAAAAGCCCACAGAGACAAGGAGTGGGCTTTTAAAAAGTCCTTAGCTGACACACAAGAAATAGTACAAGAAAAGAGAAAAAGAAGAAATATTTACAAAAAGAAATGAGATCCTATCAAAAACATTCTGTAAAAAAATTGCAAGTCTCGCAACGCATTTCTTCTACCGCAAAAAGCTATGAGATGTAATGTAAAACCAAGTCGGTTAATTTATTCATTACCTATCTATGGAAGCATCTATCCGACAACTTTGTCATAAATCGTTACCGAATTAGTTAAGTTACAACATTTTATAGTGACCGTATTAATATTAGATATATTTATTTCTTTAATTAATAGAATGACTTGGCCATCGCACATGATAATAGAACCTACAAATAACAAAATTTACCTCATACTAGCGTTCTGAGTGCATTATTTATGTTAGTGTATGCATAAATTTGACCTGCTAGTGCTATGTTCAGTTCATCTCAGCCCAAAGACGTCCACAGCTGGACATAGGCCTCCCCCAAAAATTTCCACGACAACCAGTCTTGTGCCATCCGCATCCAGTGGGCTCCAGCGACTTTGACCAAGTCGTCCGTCCACCTTGGTCATGGTATGTTTAATTAGGACTATTTAATTAAAGTAGTAGACTCTTATGTGATTATGTTTCCGTGCGATGGCCAAGTCATTCTATTAATTAAAGAAATAAATATATCTAATATTAATACGGTCACTATAAAATGTAACTTAACTAATTCGGTAACGATTTATGACAAAGTTGTCGGATAGATGCTTCCATAGATAGGTAATGAATAAATTAACCGACTTGGTTTTACATTACATCTCATAGCTTTTTGCGGTAGAAGAAATGCGTTGCGAGACTTGCAATTTTTTTACAGAATGTTTTTGATAGGATAAACTTAACTATTGATCTACGAAAAAGTAGTACCGAAAAAAATGCTATGCGCTATTTTAACATATGGTCTATCTGTCTGGCAAGTTTCATATAAACCCGTCTAAAGGTTTACGCGTAATTGAGTAACAAACATCCGAACATATTAACAAACTTTCACATCTATAATATGAATAGAATAAAGGCAGTTTAGATCACGTCAGAAATGATTTACATGCGTTTCAACGCTCGGCAACTATAAACTTTAAATAACAGCTGTTACTATTCGTTTATTTTTAGCTCGCGTGGTTCGTGTTTTCGGCGGTTCTGTATATGCAGTATAAATAAATGCCGGCAGCGTTCAACCTGTGTTGTACACTTTGTTAGTTCCTTATTAGGTGTGTGCTAATAAATCAATATATATTGTTATTATAAACTAGCAACTTACCCTCGTTTTGCTCACTTCGCTGCACTAGCTAGATATGAGGATTTGTTTACAATTTTATGGGTTTTAATGATTTTTTCGTGGAACCCTAATTCTTTTTACCTAAAATAATAGTAGCCTAAGTTACTCCTTATAACATTAGCTATAACCCGTGAAAGTCCAGTTGAAATCGGCCCAGCTGTTTCGAAGATTAGCCAGAACAAAAAGCCAGACATACAAAAATTATAAAATTGATTTTTTTTTATAAGTAGGTACCGTATAATGTACTTTTATATACATAGTTATATTTAGTAAAACGCTGTTATTTTGACATTACAAATGGTCACTTCAATTTTATTTATTTGTATACAGTAGGTATATATAACTTTCAGACTGCAGAATAATACTCTTAATTATTTAATCCATAGGAATGGAAATTTTTCGGATTTTTATAAGCATTTTTATAAGAATTTTTTAAAGTATGGGTTTAATATTTTATTCAATAAAAATTGTGAAAATCAATTCACAGTTGCTAAAAATATTATTTAAGTCGTAACATGCTTTGTGAGAATAAAGCCATACTTTTTTATAACTTTTTATTAATAAAAAATAATGATAGTAGGTATATTATACTACATACATGATATAACGTCGACACGTTTGGCTCAGTTTGTAGTGACCCTACTTGCTGTGCTAGCCGTCGCAAGTTCGAGACCTGCTGGGGGCATTCATTTGTGTGATGAGCACGAACGTTTGTACTCCAGTCTTGGGTGTTTATATTTATAATATGTGTGTATTTAAAGTTATATATGTGTAGTGTATCAACTATCTGGTAGCCATAACACAAGCCTCGTAGCTTACCATGGAACTAGATGGTGCTGTGTGTTAATGTCCCAATATATTTATTTATTATTATTACATATGGACTTTTTTATATTTGGTTTAATAATTTTAACTGGGAGATTTAAATTATATAAATTATAGAGAGGAATATCCTCTGGAGTGACATCGTAAGTAATTCACTATCATTTCATTCATTGGTTTATTGTTCACGGAATTACAAGGCTTAAAAGCCATTCTAGACATCTTTTTAGTCTCAATAACTCTTATTAATAACAATTTCTGTTCCGCATTAAATACAATGATTTTTATTATTATATAGTAATTAGACTAGCAAGTACGTGCTTTAAAAATATATATTTCAAAGTTTCCCCACCAATCAAGTATAGGTGCAAAATAACATAACAAATTGAAGTTTTTTTTTAAATGTACCGTATTTCCAAGTGATTCGGTAGTTTATCGATTGCTATCTTGGATATAATTAAGATATCTCATGAGTTGTTACAATAATACGTATTATACTAATATAAGATAATAATGCGTTAGCTCCACTATGTACGTACATTTCCGGGTGGAAACGTATTCGCAATTTTGTTTTCGAGTACACAACGTTTTGACCCAAAAACGAGAATTTCTTACTGGTCACTAGGGTTGTCACATTCTAGAACATCTTATTTTAGTACCTAATATTGACACGCTTTTATTAACTTCACCTGTATAGACACAGACACACAGATACACAGATACGTCAAACTTATAACACCCCTCTTTTTGCGTCAGGGGTTATATATACAAGTCAGTAGATGATTGTAAAGTACCTATGTATTAAAAAAAATATTTTTAAACTTGTTTTCCAACCAACCCTAGAGTATACACTGTACAGTGAGAAATTAAGAAACGCGAGAGAATGGGGATGGTTTCATTAGTAGCTGCCCTATTTTAGTTCTTGCATAAGCTCATCCTTTGTTAGTTTACTCTGGAATTTACTATTGTGCACATTAAAATGTAAATGTAAAATTCTGTTATTTCGTACTGTGATGTTTTAATGCGAAATTATGTTACTTAGTTTGCCCTTTTTATTACTACGTTTGTATTAGCTTCATTTGTAACTAAAATATAATCTCATATTTAAAAAAAAACCGGTCAAGTGCGAGTCGGACTCGCACACGAAGAGTTCCATACCATCGCAGATATAACACTGTATTTTTTAAATACGGTGACCAATACCAGCATAATCGATTTTCTCTTCTCACCGACTTTGAAAATATCTGATTAGGTATCTATTCTAAATAAAACCCCCGTTTAGTTATTTTTTACATTTTAGTGTCTGGAAGTCTGTTTTTTTTTTAAGTTTTTAAACGAAAACATTTTTGAGGTTTTCTAGACCTCACTCCTTGGTTGAAAACCATTGTTACCAAGTTATAAATCGGGCACACAAAGAGATAAGGATCAGTTCCTATTTGGACAAACTTTGTATGTGTTTATAACATCATAATATGTTTACAGCCTGTGCTCCTGTATTCGTCACGTCGTTAGCTATTGTATATTTCAACGTGCTTATAATGTAGCGTACTTTTTTTCTAGTTATACTACCGTATTGGGAGGAGGGAGCTTACTTTTCTTACTCAATTTTAAAATATCTTAGATACTTGGAATATTTTTCTTACCAACTTAATATCTTTAGTTTTGCGAAAAGGAAAGGAAAGTGTTCAAAATTTCTTCTAAATGAAATGTATGGTATACCTATATTAAAATTGTAACTGATCGCTGTCTGTAAATAGAAGATATTTGAGAAAAACTATAATTGGGGATCTTTATTAACACAGTAAAACCCAAAACAATGATTTTTACAATTTTTTGTCTGTTTGTGCATGTTATGTGCGTGCTAATCTCGGAGACGGCTTAATCGATTTGGGTGCGGTTTTCACTAATGTATTGTGGTAAGCTTCACTTAACATTTAGTATTTGTTTTATTTCAATCGGTTCGTAAATAAAAAAGTTATGCCAATTTAATGAATTACCTAGGGACGAACCCGAGCGTAGCGGTGGTCGTATAAAGAATAAAAGATCGTGTTGAATTTATCACTTTTTACTTTAAAAACGAAAAAATATTATTGCCGTTTATAAAAATGACTGTAGCTATAGTATTCTTGGGATTAGATTAGAGTATTGGTACAAAGAAATAAAAGCTTGTCAGCATCCTGTAATGGTCATGATGTCATTTCTGATCTCACACTTGAACTTTATACATACTTAAGTTTATTATTGATGACGTCATATTTTATCAATTTTATTGCGAAATGACTTACTTTGGTATTATTTATATATCCTTGAAAGTAGAATTAAAATGTACTGCCAGAAAAATAATAACTCACTTAATGCCTATTATAATTCATAAAGTATCAGATGTATAGCTTATGTTTACTTTAAAAAAGATATTACCTATAGTAGTAGTAGCTTCAAGTTGTACAACAATTTTTTTTAGTTTTGTCTGATAAGCTAAGAAAACTTGAAACTTTGAAAGTTCTCTAATATACTAAACAATGAAACTCGAAATACATAAATTTATTTTTATAAAAAACCGAATGCAAATAAAAATATATTACTTAACAGTAAAAAAAGTAATTTGTTACGCGATCAGTGGTAGGTAGTAAGGCTACTGCCTAGTAGTAACGCGCTCGTTTGGGTAACCGAGTGTTCAAATCCCGGGTCTCACACCTCTGATATTTTAATGCGAATCATTTCCAACATGATCACCACTTATCTTACTGTGAAGGAAAACATCTTGAGTAAACTTGCATGTGTGGAAGAACCTCGCAAGTTTTCGAAAGACATGTGAAGTCCGCCAATCCGCACTGGGCCAGCGTGGTCGACTATGCCCTGATCCCCTTCATGTTGAAGGGAGGTCCATGCCCAGTCGTGGGACCTTAAAAAGGACTGAATACAAATATCATCAACATAAGTAAAATAAAGTATTAATTAAATCAATATGTAGGTTACAAATTACACAATATATAATAAAGCTACTTTTTCTAGGTCGTAAGTACCAATAAGCTTCACTTAATTACTATTTTCGTGTCACATGCACAAATACGAGCGACACAGCCAATGTCATAATTAAATTGCACATTAAAATGTTTTGTCTTGTAAGAAGGGGTGGGAGGTATCGTTACTAGGGTTTCAATTGCTTCGAGACCCTAAAAGATACGCGTGTATTGTGTAAAATATATATTTATGCATGAAGGAACCAACGCGATAAATACTTTATTAATATGAAGTGTTCGAAATTCGACAATAACAAACATTAAATTAAAAAAGTCCAAATTTTTTTATTGCTATTAATAATAAAGTTACTTTAACAAAAAAAAGGGAACCGGTTGAGAAACGTAGAAGAAATATTTTGTCATTTGTCTTAATTTAGGTACTTGTAATACGCCTATAAAGTATTAATAAATTTACAAGAGCCAGTATTACTTTTTTAGTGTGGAAATTGCTGAACATAAATCGCTATACATGTTTTTATACATATTTTATTATTTAGTATCTTTATATATATTTTATTTAATTTTTTTTATGCGTTTGAGTGGGTCCCTGGATGGTTTAGGTTCAAAATTGGACTCGGTAGGTGGCGCTGCGATAGGGTTCCAGAAGAATATACTTATATTTTTTCATATTTTGATATTTTGTACGAAAAGCTAACGCCTGTCAGGTCCGCTAGTGCTCATATATTTCTTGACATTATTTGATTGAGCCTTCTTGCATGAATAAGTTAAATCGGTCAAAAGGGCCCATCAAGGGTGCGATCTATTGTAGAGGGTGACTATCGATTTTCGTACGAAGGTTAGGGTTACATTCAAGATATATAACAAGTGTTGTGTAACTCAGTTTGTTTATTTACTAAATTTTTAGCTTTTAAGTACTACATTAGTCCGCTGTACTCTTTTCAATGTGAAATATAGCTTTTTTAACAAAAAAAGATTCAGAGGAGAATTGTGAATCGATTTTTTTAAATTAAATTATATCAAGGATAATCGCACGAAAATTCAGATCGATTTGAATTCTACCTCTAAGGATGGAATAAAATATTTTTAAGTGATTTTAAAGTCGGCGTACCTTTTTTGTTAAAGAGTAATTTATAAGTTGTTACTTCCTTGTATTTTACATTTACATTTACTTCGTTAATATGTTACCTAAATTATGTATTAAGGAAATGTTGAAAGTACTATTATTATATAATATTGTATATAAAATATAACAACAATATCATGTACGTGAGACTCATATTCATTATGAAAATTGTATTGATTTTGATATTTAGATATTCGTATATATAAATCAGTAAAAAAATTATTATAAGTCAAATTTAATTAAATTTTGGTTTCGTAAAAAAAAATGTGTTACAGTTAGACAGACCTATAAGCACATTAGACTGTTCAATCGTATTTGTACTTCATGGTACTTCCTTTGTGGAAGATGCAGAGAGAACATGATGACCTCTTTTGAGTTTACGATATATGTATAATAGCAGACTACTTAATTAAATGTTCATATAATATACAGTAGTTGATGCCTTCACCTAGTTTATTACCTAGATATGTAACGAGTAAAGATAAAAATTAATTAAAAAAACATAAATAATTTAACTATCGTTTTTATAATTATAATATCTTTCCGCTACATGCTGACTTATGAGTAGAAAGCGTTAATTGAATTAATTAATTGTGTCACAGGAAAAAACTTATTGTATTATCATTTGATAGTGTATAAGCAGCATTGGTAACGAGCTCGCTTAGGAAGTCTAGTTTTTTTTTTACTTTTTATGATATAAAAATTTTACATTTATTTTATACATGTAACATTAAAACCACGGAGGTTTGTGAAATGCTACATTTTTATTAATTACTAGCAGGACCCGCGGCTTCGCTCGCGCTAAAACTACAAAAAAATCTCAAAAAAGGTAGTTTCATACAAATGACAAACTGGAATGAAAAACTTTCATGCTCTGTTTTACCCCCTTTTAGGATGAATTTTGAAAAATGCTAAAACACGTATTTATTATATTTACAAACAAACACACTTTCACATTTATAATATTAGTATGGATATTACTAGAGTATTATACATTTTTCTATCCTTTAAGGTATTTATATGACTTTGTTGATAAATTAAGAAATTTCGGTATCACACTTCATGTGCACTGCTTGTTAAGTAGGTAGTGAGGAAAAAACAAGAATTTTTCTAATCCACATTCAATTTCCATGCATTGCATGGTGGGATACCTATGGCTTAATACTATTTGTATATATTTATAGAAAGGACGCTAAAAGGCAAAATTTAAAAAAAAATCAATTCCGAATTGTTGTAGGTATCATAATAAATAGACAATTTCAGACTTATTGAAATGCCAAAAGGAATTAAGTATACTTTATAGTTATGGTGCCGATAAACGTCTTTATATGGGACCGCCATTATCATACAGCGTTAAATCTATTTAGATGCCATTTCTTACCGTCGTATGTATGTACTGTGTGTCGATATTGTTAACGATTGATGCATTATTCAGTGTACTACTTAATGAGTTAAGTGTTTGAATATATTTGCTTCAAGGACAACTTATGAGGTAAATAAAATTCGCTACTAAGTAGGTCTAGTGGCGATTGTATAAGTGATGTACCGAAATTATAAATAATATAATAATAAATATATTAGGACATTTAAAACACAACACCATCTAGTTCCATGGTAAGCTACGAGGCTTGTGTTATGGATATCAGACAGTTGATATACTACATATAATATGTATATAACTTTAAATACAAAAATATTATAAATGTAAACACTCATGACTGGAGTACAAACATTCGTGCTCATCACACAAATGAATGCCAGCGGGACTCGACCACGCGACCGCTGGCACAGCAAGTAGGGTCACTGCTAATTGAGCCAAACGTGTCGTCGTGTCGAAATTATTTACATGTAATAATATACGAAAGTGACAATTAATCCAGTTACTGTACGACTAATAAGTAATAAATAATTATTTGTCCAGCTACTTTATATTGTTTTTTATTTTAATTTAGAGCATCTGGATAAAGATTATTGAATTTGTTATTCTTAATCCGTTAATCTTTATCTCTTTAAAGTTTAAATTTTCGATTAGGTATGTGACAGGCGCGACTTGGATAACGTAAGTTGAGAAGCTAAGGTGGGGCGAAGTATAGCGTAGCTCCCGCCTTAGCCTTCTCGTTTTATATTTTTTTATTTTAAACCCAGAACCCCCAATATCATAATTGTTTTATGATATATACGCTTAAAAATGTAAGAAAAGATTTTTTTTTATAATCAATAGCCGGACTAATAAAAATGATATTAGTCATACAGTTAATAGCTATGGACAGTTTATCAAATTACTTACTGTAATATACTTACTGTTTTACGATAATTTATTAGTGTTTTTATTATTTTTTCATATTAATTTTTGAATTCCTTAAGAGTTTTAATATGTTTTTTCATATTAAAAACTCAATGGCGATTTTTTTCCTACTTCAATTAAAGCTATAATTTCTGACAACACATTTTATTGGAATACAAATAGCCTATAGCGTTTGAAATAAAAAAAAAGGGCCTAACGAGAAGGCTAAGGCGGGAAGCGAAGCGTAAGTATCTACTCAACCTACAAACTTTAGCCAAGTCGAGCCTGTCACAGAATCGAAAATTAAAACTTACAAATAAATATACTTTTATCAAAATGCTCTAAAAATAAAAAAAAAGTTGCGGGACAAATAATTATATATGAGTCGTACAGTAATTAGACCTCCACGACCGTGGACACCACGGGATGTCAGTTAACAATAGATTTCTAAGAATTTTAATTAATTTCTTATAAATTAATTAAAATTGGCAGTAATGGAATTGGCAGTATTAGTGAAAGATTTTTCATTGTCGGATCAGTAGTTTGAGAGATTACCCCATATTTTATAGGTACTACTACTTATAATATTAATATAGATATGATGATAGTGTATGTAGGTATATAATTTCCCGTGCGTAACTGCCTTTTGTTCTTTCCCCTATAGAACACCATGGGCTTTATAAAAACGCCAGCTTAGCACTCTTAATACAGTATTTTCTATCGGCTAACCTAGCGTATGAGAACGGATGTTGTAAAGCCTGCGACAAAATAAATGTAACTTTGTAACCACTTTTGTACTATAGTGAATTAGTATAAACATTTTACGATACGAAATTGTAATAGTCGGTGAAGGGAAACATCGTGAAAAAACCTGCATTTCTGAGAGAACCTAGAGTTTTTGGAAGACGTCTGAAGTCTTTTTTTTTTAACGTTGGGAAATGCATTTACGCACGAGGTGTGGGACTCACCGGCGAAGCCAGTACTACCCACTGAAATCCAACAAAACCTTCCCCCGTCTTAATGGGGCGTCGCAGGATGGCTTACGCATTCAACTACGACGCCCCGAAGGCAGGTCTGCCGAAGCAGACCACAACAACCACGGGGTTGCTCCAAGGTCCATTCTGCTATCAGAGAAGTACCAGGAGCAACCCGCATGGTATACCGCCCTACGAAGAGGGCCACCTCCCACCGCCCACCGAAACGGGCCACCTTCCTGTGCGTTTCTTGGCTTTGCGCCCGGCTGGATTGCCGGGCACTACTGAGTCCCCCCACCACGACAAGGAGAACGCACGTTGTGGGGGACGTCTGAAGTCTGCCCGAACTTGGCCAACGTGGTGCACTATGGTCTGATCTCTCTCGTATTGGAGGGAGTCGCGTGCCCAGCAGTAGAACGTTAAAAGGACTGAATACATACATTAAATGGTATGAGTAAAAATGTGTAAAAAATGTTTTGCCTTTATAAAGTTATTTTTCTTAATATTATCAATACAGTATAGTATCTTCTGTTTTTTACCTTGTTTTTTTCTTGCCGACGCGACGCTTCCACCTGTCAGAACTAAAGAAAAATTGAAACAGGATACGCACATAGAGACGTTCTTAACACTAGGAACTTTTTTATTACTTTTTTATTAGATAAACTTGTTACTTACGTAATCAAAGCTTGGAATTTGATTTTAACTTCTAATCTTCGTATCGATTTGTAACTTAGCCTGTGAAATCCGAATGACAATTTAATACAATACTTTTAAATAACTATCGAGCCGAACTGTTGATTGAGTCACGAAGTGGACGGTACGATTCTTCAATGGTGTCTAGGAAAACTTCGATTTTCAATTGTTTTGACGAGTGATGATATAAATTACAGTTTGACGCGTGTTTTCTGTAATAATTTTAAAAATGTAGTTAGTTATAATACCGCCTATAGAGTGATTCCCGAGGAATAACTAAGTAACTGACCGACCGACGCATAGGAAATCAAATATATTTTGATACGTAAAATTTACCTATTAGATATTCATATCTTAAAATATTATCCGCTGGCACCGACTTCGAAAATATCTGATTAGGTATCTATTCTAAATGAAAACCCCCGTTTAGTTATTTTTTACATTTTAGTGCCTGGAAGTCGGTTTTTTTTTAGTTTTTATTTTTATATTTTTAGTATAGACGTAATAAGCAGGTAATTTATAGGAAGAAATTTTTTAATAACATATTTGATTAAACAGTTTGTTTAAAAAATATTTAATGTTAATTTTTTTAAAAACCGCTCGACCGATTTCGATTAAATTTATATGGGACCACCTGGGAAGTATATATACCCTTTCAAACAAAACACAAATCGGTGAACATAAATAAAAAACAGATTCCGATGAATTGAGAACCTCCTCGTTTTTGGAAGTCCGTTAAAGATGGGTTCTATGCTGCATAGCTGTTATAACTTGTGTTACAGTAAGGCAGTTATCAAAGTAGTGTAGCAGACTTTTATATATCCAGAGGTATTTAAAAACAAAGGAGAACAGTAAAGTGCCCATTGTATTACGCGTCAAAGTAAAGTGTCTTAACTTGTCTGAGAGGTACATTGAAGGAGCTAAGTAGCTGGGGTGCTGTCGAACCATCTCATTATAAGCTTTTCAACGTGTAGTGGCCAATCGAAATGTTTCATTTATATGGAGTGGGTAAAAACATTTGATTAGAAATACATAACTTTATATGTTTTAAAGTTTTGCTCACACATACTATTATTATTACTTACTAGCGTGAAAAATAAAAACAAATCTATCTCACGGGAACCGTAAATTTTTTCCGAATATAAAGTAGCCTATATGCTATTTCAGACTATAACCTATCTCTGTGCCAAATTTCATCCAGATCCGTTCCAACGTTCTGGCGTGATTGAGTAACAAACAACCATCCAAATTTAAGAATTGATTATATTAACTTAATTAATAATGGGATTATCTACTTGTACACCAAATTATGTATATAAAAATTCTTCCTTATAAAATATATATAAGTATATCTTTTAAGACGTATGTCTAGCTATGTAAAAATGAAATTTGTATAATTCTAATTTACATAATACTAGCAGAAACCGCGGCTTCGCTCGCGCTAAAACAACTAAAAAAACTAAAAAGGTAGGTTTCATACAATCTTTCATCCCCTATTTTACCTCCTTATAGGATGAATTTCGAAAAATGCTAAAGTACGTATTTATTTAATTGTATTGAAGAGCATTAATATCTACCAAGTTTTAAGTAATTCTGATCATAAATGTTTTTTTGGGTTGTATTATAAAGGTTTTCCCGTGGGAATGAAATAATCTCCTGCAGTAAAAAGTAGCCTATGTCACTCTCCATCCCTCCAACTATCTCCACATAAAAAATCACGCAAATCTGTCACTCCGTTTCGATGTGAAAGAAGGACAAACACACTTTCACTTAGACACTAACTAATTAGATTTTATTATTAGATTTTATTATAATAAAATCTAATAATAAATCTAAACATAATAGACAGGTAGATGTAGTAAGTTCTTACTGTGTAGATCAAAATGATAGCATTTCTGATTGATAATATTTTTTTCACTTTTTTCATTTGTAAATGTATGTAGTAATGTGTTGCTTAATAATTTGTTTTTTAAATAATAGCTAATTTAAATTAAAATTATTATTTTAATTAATCTTAACTTTTTCAAATTACACATAGATCAATTGTGGCTTAAATAATTAATACTATATTTTATATTTTTCTTATGGTTATAAATATAATAATGGCAACACTAAATATAGATTACTAATTAATATTTTTAAAATTGTAATAATTATAAAAATAATAGCAAAAATTAAATAAATAATTTTCCATATTCAATTATAATTAAAATTATAAAAATGTTTAAAGTTAAAATATTGTAATGTAATTGGTGCAATTTTCATTTTGTTAATTGTGGGTAGGCTGTCTGTAACAACTATATTTTTAAGACATGTAATACCTCAGTCTCTCCCGTGACCATGGATGCTGTAAAGCATTCGAAACGTCGGGAAACAAAAATACAAATAAATCCGCGACAAAATCCGAAAAGATAGTTTTATTTAAAATGTCAAATATTCGCGTAAATCTAAGAAAGTTGTAGAAGTATTTTTGAAGTTATTCTTCTTTTGGCACATTTGGAAAAGAAATATGAGAGTAAAATTTCTACAATCCGCGTGCAACAAAGAAAAAGCGACATGATGAAGTTAGCTTGATTTCTTTTTACAAACAGAGAGTTGTGACATACGGGATGAAATCTTTAGCTATTTTTGTTCTGTTACGCCAAAGTAGTAAGTTATACTTATTACGTGCATACATAAGTACACATACACACGTTTTTTTAAGTACAAAGTAGTAAATATTTAAATTTAATTTCAAAAGTAATACCATACGTATGAGTTTCTACTTCCTACACTAACATCAAAGCAGACAAAAATAAGAAAGCAGTCAAAATACGTACGTACGTATTGCACACATATATACTAGTATTTGTATTCACACGTTGATTAAACAAAGTTCGTGCGCGACTACAAAAAAATACACAACATATCCTAAACCTCCGTTCGGACGCTTGAAAAGGAGTCAACGCGACTATAAGAGCTAGTGATGCCGGATCCGTTTCGTGATTTTTTGAAATGGAAAAAAACGGGACTGAGAAATACATAAAATTGGGACATAAAAATATATGAAGTATAGTTGTAGTTGATACCTAATATTATTAAATAAATAAAGGTTCATTCGATCATGAATATTATGCAATAAAAATTAGAATACTTTTATTAATGCGAAAATTTTGTATGTGTAAAAACTAAAAGGTTAAAGGGCTGGAGGGATTTGGATGAAATTTGGTACACAGACATTTTATGATTTTGAATATATCATAGGCTACTGTTTGGCAACTAGGGACGTATCCGAGCAAAGCAAGAATAAGTCGTTAGTATATTATAACTTCCAAAAGGTAGTTGTATTGCATAAAAATAACGATTAAAAAATAATGAGAATCGAAGCCGATAGGATTGTAAAACGGGTCGTCCCGCCAAAAGTGGGATGTATAGCAACACTAGCAAGAGCTTTCATACACATACGTTGCTTTGTCTGCGACGAATTTTCATGCCACGGGCTCTTGATCTCGTCAAGCGAGGAAGTAGCTCTTAGGAGATGTGTTTCTGTATTTTTTCATGTCCACGTAAAATAAAAAGTTTTCATGTGGCTAGTTATTGTGAGTACTGAGACTTTGAGAGTTTTTGTTATGGTTTCGGAAGTAGAAATTACTTAATGTATTGCTTGAGTTTATAAGATTTCTTAAGAGCTTTTTTACTTGAACTTTTCATCTGTTGCTTAATTTTTGTATGTATGTTTTTATGAAAAATATAGAAATATAATAATATTTGTTCATATATTTTTAATTCTATTATCTCTTGGCAAATTATATTTGCAGCTTCCATACTCTCTTAAATTCAGAAGTGCGTTTGTCCTTCATAAGTTTAATTTAAAAGTTAATAATCGAAACCATCCATTCTTAGTATTTGAAATCAATATCTATATAAAGTTTAACAATTTGTATTTTTGTTTATTTGAACGCGCTAATCTCTGGAAAACTTCTTTTTCTTTAGCCTATTTATTGGGGAAGGTTATAGGTTTTGGTTATATCTATCACCACGCTACGGATCTTTAAAAGGAGGCGCTAAGACAACTGATAATCTGCGTGGATGGAGCCGCGGGCAATGCTAGTAAAATATGTATGTATTTACCTGGTTCATTTACACCAATTGCATCATAGACATCCAAGTGGTCGCGACTAGTAGCCAGCACCCATTATATCAGATTAAAACCATCATGGAAGTACCGGAATTTTTTATTATTAATTATTATTAAATACAGCATGTAAGTACCGGAATATTTTTTTTAATTATTAAATACAAACAATTATTCGAATGCCTACGTTAGTCCCCGTTTAGAAAGCTTATTTCACTGCCCATTAAACGAAGAAAGTCAAACGTATGGTGCATGCACTGAGTAATGACGGTTATAAATTGTGTATTAAAATCACAATGTCATTGTTTTGTGTGATTTCTATCGTGCAAATGTTTATTTTTGGTTCGTTTAACGGTTTTGGTTCCTGGTTAACATGGATATTTATTTATGTATTTATTAGGATCTCCAACACATCAAAACTTAACCTATATGCACTCACAATTATAGGAGAACATAACATGCTTCATATTTTATAAAAATATCTTAAGACTTTAAATTATATTAAAGATTTTACTTAAAAAATGTAATATTTACTAATAATAATAGATTAGATGTTGTCTGACTGGACCATTTTTGGTGTGGCTTTTGCGTTAACATTTGATGTTATCTGAAACAAAAATTTTCTAATATTTTTATTATTTTATATATAATATTTTTTATAATATTTTTATTTTTATTATAACAAAAAAGGTACACAGACAATTAAAATCATTTTACAAGTAGGGGTGGCTTTTCTTCTTAAAATGTATGTAGGACAACTCTTGACTATAAGATATTTTAATTAAAAAAAAGATAATTGTTCATAAGTATTAAGTATTCGGCTCGGGTTCGCCGCTAGGTACGTTTTAAATAAATATAAATAGTTATTAGCCAGCGTTAGCCATATATATTTTTTTTTAATAATATTGACAAATATTGACATTAATATTTATACGATACTAACGTTACTCAATCGTTTTGCCTTCCCGGAACCTGTCCACTAACACTTAAACTTTATGGTATGGTATTAAAGTTCAAATTGGCTTTTAAGTATTATTACGAATCTTTTGTTTCTATAGAAAAGTGTTGTTTTTAGACTTTTCAGGCAATTTTTTAAATTTTGCTCTCCGTAAGAACCATCCTCGTACTTCAAGGAATATTCTAAAAAAAGAATTAGCGAAATCGGTTCAGCTGCTCTTTGCAACACATTCAGCGATTTATTTTTATATTATAGATAAGGTTACATTTAGCTACTTAGGTTACTTTTTCCAAAGAAGATGGTTCATTTAAAACGTTTATTACATTTTATTCTGTTATTACTTGTCCTATCTATTGTAAAAACATCTAAATTATTAATATAAAAACCTACATGCACCCTGCATTTTGGTTTTTGTATGAAAGTCAAACCTAGATCTCAACTAAGTAGCGATTAATAATAACTAACACATCTAGCGTCTATGTAACTGTAAGTCACAAAGCTAAAGTAAGGTACGTCAATAAAATAATCTATCCATACTTCCATACTAATATTATAAATTTGAAAGTATATTTGTTTGTTTGTATTTCTTTCAGGTCGAAATGGAGTGACGGATTGGCGTGATTTTTTGTATGGAGATAGTGGAGGGCGTTTTGAGTGCGCGAGATTATCTCATTCCCACGGGAAAACACGTTATAATACAACCCAAAAATTATTTATTATCAGAATTACTTAGAAACTTGGTATAAATGCTCTTAAATACAATGAAATAAATACGTTGTTAGCATAGTCATCATATTTTTACATCTTTTAATTTAAAATATCTGTATTTATTATAATGAATTGAAATAAATGAATTAAAGAGGCAATAATAATGTGTTAAATAATAATTATTTATTAATTTGATTTATATAAATACGATGGCATTCATTGATGGCAACATCCTTTTTTTGATTATTAAAAATGTATGTGACACAACTGTCATATTGACAGGGTGTGAGAGTGCAAGTAACAGTCCGGTGTGTTATTTCATGATTGTAAATTCAAATTATTTAAATACTTTAATAAACGAATGTAATAATTGGGTATTTCATTTTAAGTGCTATGCCAATAACGTGTTTAAGCATTTTTCGAATTTCATCCCATAAGGGGGTAAAATAGGGGATGAAAGTTTTTATGGAACCAGCTTTTTTACTTTTTTTTTGTAGTTTTAGCGCGAGCGAAGCCGCGGGTTCTGTTAGTATTTATATTATTTAGAGTTGCTATAGCTTTTTATTTTTAGAAGATATTATAGAAATGGTTTGATTTACAGACTTCCGGAGATTAGCCTCTATATAGAAATAAAATAATTTTACCTGTTTATAACAGACGATAAACAATAGTGGCTTTCTTAAGTGTTTACTAAAATGACGGCGGAATAAACTAATTGACTGAGAATAATGGCAAATAAACTTTCTTTTTGTAGTACTTTCTTAGATTTACGCGAATATTTGACATTTTAAATAAAACTATCTTTTCGTATTTTTTCGCGGATTTATTTAGATTTTTGGTTCCCGATGTATGATTTGAATGCTTTACATTGCTTTACATTCATGGTCACGGGAGAGACTAAAGTTTTAGACGTCTCAAAGGTCATTATATAGTTTATTTAAAATTTCTTTTTGTAGTTTATACAGCTTGCATAGTAACCAAATATGTTTTGATACTTGATCGAACATGTCGCTATGGGCATTGGACAGTTCTATGGTTTCCTCGTATAATATTCGATCGCTGTAATTATAACGCGCTTGTAATGTCTGGTCGATGTCGTGTAGGTCGTATATTATATATTAATGTATGGACGTATGAATGTATATATGTACATACATGTATGTATATATATATTTGTATGTCTTTATAGCCATATATACTAAGTGGGAAATCTGGGTGCCTATGCCGTATAGGACTATTGTTTGTTTACGTCACAGCGTATTATAAATTAAAGCTGAGTAGTTTTTGTTCGGGATCTCAAAAACTGCTGTACTGATTTTCATACGGTTCTCACCGTTAGATATATAGAATAGATATTATCAAGGAAGGTTATCTATAGATATTATGAAATAAAGTATCCCGCAGCGTATGTATGTCTATCTATCTGAAAGCAATAAACTCAAAAAGTACCGAATGGATTTTTATACGGTTTTCAGCAATAGATGGAGTGATTCATGAGGAAGGTTTAAGTGTTAATTCATTAAGTTTTTGTGTAAATTGGCCTAAATATGACGATAATTATTGAAGACGTCGGAAAAAATCATGCCGATTGGGAGTTTTATTGGCATGCGCCGCGTAAACTAATAAAGTTATATGAAAACAATGTATTACAGAATTATTCCACTTAAAAAGATCTTCCTATTAAACTGTAGCAACGCTATGTACATTGTACACGTACGTACGAAGGGATGCAGCCGAGCGAAGCGACGTTAAGACACTAGTAAAGTATAATTTCATTAGCATATCAAAATAATATAACGATATGATATATGATATGTGTGAATTAAATAGGAAAAAATTCTAGTTTCTTCTAGATAAGCACTCGAGTGGAGCAAGTTTAAAACATAGGTATTATAAATATACCTTCTAATGTATAATTATGGTTTTAACCAACTAAAAGAGGAGGTTATTGTTCTATATATATAATATAGAATATTATCGTTATTTGTATACCAATATTCATTATTATAATGAATAGGTTAGTTACATCTCAAGGGCGGTCCCATTTAAGGGTTCAAGGAAAAATCCATCTCTAAGAGTACTTGAATCCCTAAGGGCTTTTTTATTTGGCTTTTCTTTCTTTCGCTCAGAAACAGATTTTTACTTAAGTAGTATAAAGATATTCATTAGGGGTAAGTTTGATGTGTAAAGTATATTGTAGATTGTCCCTTTGCTGTGTTCTAGCGTATCGCTTTATATATTTGCTATGGTTACGCAAAGACTGAAGCCTCCATTCTAATCTTTCTGGAAATTAGAATAAAATAAAATTAGAATAGAAATAGAGAGAGGAATATGCGTATTTTTTAAACGAAATAACAATAAAGTAATACGTTTTAGACCATTGTAATACCAAATTAATTACTTATTTACATATTGTCGATTATTTCTATTAATAAAATCAGACGATTTTACGATTTAAGTGCTTTAATCTATACTAATATTATAAAGAGGTAAAGTTTGTGAGTTTGTTACGTTGTAGGGGGTAATCTCTGGATCTACTGAACCGATTTAGATGAAATTTGGTTAGAACATAGTTTGAGACCCTGGGAAGGACATAGGATACTTTTTATCTCGGAAATAATCCCTTAAAGATGTGAAAATGGGGATGAAAGTTTGCATGGGGAATCAAGCTAGGGACGAATCCGAGCGAAGTGAGGGTGAGTCGCTAGTTACTTATAAGATTGTGGTGAAGATATTATTGTATAGTAATATTTTAACGGTGGTATATATACAACAACAAATTCACTAGAATTCACAACGGTGTACTGCTATTTATAAACAAAAGTGTATTGTTTCCGATAACGGAACGGATCCCACGGGGTCTGTGATAACGGACCTTAACAACGCGGTCTACTGAAAAGAACCAGTTAAATATTTTATGTGTTTGGTTATCTGATATAAAGAAAAAGGGAAATAGAGTAATGTTACCAGATTTTACTTCATTCCCCTATTTTTATTATTTATTTCTCTTTTTTATATAACCTAGTGTTGGTCGTCCAGTGGTCGAAGTTCGGCCATAGTTATTATTGAAAATTTGAGGTAAATAAATAAGTAGGTAATATGAATCAAATAAAAAAAATATACTTTTTTTCAAATAGACTTTTACAAGCACTTTTGAATCGCCATTTTTATATTTTTTTGAATTAAATTAAATGTCAGTGTAGTCAGTCCGTAAGGGAATCTACCACCGGCTCGGAAGGCAGTTCTTAATGACAAGAGCTGGATGATAATTCAATAGTGGCTCTTTTTAAATAGAATTAAAACCTGAATTTTTGACCTATAAAAAACCTAAATGAATAACTGTTTTTAAATCGAATATAATTGTCCCCAAAATTTCGTCAATAGCGACTAAACGAACAGAAAAGAAAATAGATTGACAAAGAAGAGAAATTCTTAGTTTATTTATATACATACTAGCAAAACCCGCTGTGTATCTTTTTTTGTTATGTATTTCACTTCTTTATTTATTTTCTTGTGTAGTGTGCAATGAAGTGTTCATTATTATTACCCCCTTACGGGATGAATTTAGACAAATGGTAAAACACGTATTTATTTAATTGTATTGAAGCGCATTAATACCAAGTTTCAAGTAATTCTGATCATAAAAAAATTATTGGGTTGTATTATAATTTATAACATGTTTTCCGTGGGAATGAGATTCTTCCGCGATAAAAAGTAGCCTATGTCACTCTCCCCGACTATCTCCACACAAAATATCACGCCAATCCGTCGATCCGTTTCGACGTGAAAGAAGGACAAACAAACAAACAAACAAACAAACAAACAAACAAACACACTTTCACATTTATAACATTAGTATGGAGTATGGATATAGGTAATATAAATTATGTATAATAAACAAATTTGATTGTTAATGTGATCTATCGCTCTTTCGGATGTTTTGTTTATAAATGTTCTTAGAATATATTCTTTTACAAGCATTTAGGATTTTCGAATGATCCCACAGTGTAGTAAGTTAGAGATTGCAGATTGTTGCCTAATTAAAGTTCAAACATAAGAGATAGCGAAGTATGAAAACCATACGCACGGTCACACCAGCGTAACTAATTACCGCTATGCCGAGCTAACGACCGGACGACGCGTCGCACCATATAGGTACAAACCTAATCTCGCTGACATACGATTTTTATAATATTAGCAAAACCCGCGGCTTCGCTCGCGTTAAAACTGCTAAAAAGGTAGGTTTCATACAAACTTTCATCCCCTATTTTACCCTCTTATGGGATGAATTTCGAAAAATGCTGTAACATTTATTTATTTAATTGTATTGAAGAGCATTAATAATACCCAGTTTCAAATAATTCTGATCATAAATATTTTTTTGAGTTATAATATAACGTGTTTTATCGTGGGAATTAATATCTCGAGGTAAAAAGTAGCCTATGTCACTCTCCAGCCCTCCAATTACCTCCACACAAAAAATCACGCCAATACGTCACTCCGTTTGGACGTGAAAGAAAGACAAACAAACAAACACACTTTCACATTTATAATATTAAGTATGGAATTAACCAATGGTAGGTTGTTATTTCTACGCCAATAGAGCATTTACTGTTATTAGGTGCTATTTGATAGTTTGCTAGCGATTTTAGCTTTAAAGCTATAGAAGTGAATGCAGGAATTCAAAAATACCTATATGTATGATTAAATACTGTTTTCCATTTTTGTGCTGAAATCATATTTACATTGATTGAGTTATTTTTATAGTATTATTATAAGAATATATTGATCACTATTACGGATGTCAAGAATCGGTACAGAAAGTTGGATGGTTGATGATGCTGTTAAGACTAATGTTGCTGACATCTATTCTACATGTTCGATACGAAAAATCATGATAGCTTTATTATATTGCTATGAATGATAAGATAAATAATTAAAATTTCGTGGTTATAATAGTTTTTTACAGTTTCGTGGTCAGATAGATGTGAAGATTAGTTTTAGTTATTGTTGTTTTTGGGTTTAAAAGCTTAGCCTAGAACCTATACGTTAAAAAAAATGTTGTTGTGAAGGATTTACTTAGAAGATAAATCTATACTAATATTATAAAGGGGTAAAGTTTGTGAGTTTGTAAGGGGTAATCTCTGGATCTACTAAACTGATTTAGATGATATTTAGTAAGAAGATAGTCTGAGACGCTGGGACGGACAAAGGATAGTTCAAATCAAACAAATCATCCCTTAAAGGGGTGAAAAACGGGATGAAAGTTTGTATGGGGAATCAATTTAGAGACGCGAGTCGCTAGTACCGTAATAAATTAAAAAATGTTTTGCTAAATATTATTTAGTTTTATAATTATCCATTAACTGTTTTAATCTCACATATCACGCATACTTGCTCCAGCAATATCGTAAACCATCATTAAAGTAAGTTTTATTAAAAACTATTTCTTATGTTTCCAAACGGCGCGGTGCCTGTAGCACATGAATAAATACTTATTATTCCGTTTATTTATTCATGTACCTGTAGTGAGTTTTCTATGTTTATTTAATTTACAAAAAGCTATTTAAACTGCTAAAAAATCTTGTTATTTTTGTACATTAAAAATTTATTGTTGTATTAAGGGAAAGTCGTAATAAAGTAGCTTCTAAATCGCTAGGTAATGTCAAAGTACCAAGTATAGCTATATACCATAATGAGCGAATTCTTCATATACTTCACTACGATTTTTTAGAAGCGACCGGACCGACTGGACAAATTACATTATACATACACTAGCAGTACCCGCGGCTTCGCCCACGTTCAAACTTCCGATCGCTACTTTTCACAGGATTACCTGCTTAGTCTAATCTGAAGATTGCCTGGAAATTTCCCATTTTCACTTCCAAATTTTATTTAACAAATATAACATATATAAGTGCTATACTTCTGGAATTGATAGGAATATTTTGAGAAAAAGTTTCATTGAAATCTGTTACATAGATTTTTTGTTAAATCCTTTCAAACATACGTACAAAGAATTGTATATAATTAGTATTATAGATACGTATGTTAATACATAAGCAAATGTATACCTTTAAGTAAAATTTAACTTATGACGTAAAAGACAAATATTAAACATGCTACTCCACTGTACCAGTGTCGTTTGATTCGACTTTTGATAAAAAAAAAACATATGATAGTAGTATTTCGTCGTTCCCACCTGACCCATATATGCTAACCGCTGACTCGTCCATTGTACGTAACCTCTTTTTGTAGTAAGGCATAGTGGACTCAACAATGTCTTTGAGGTAGGAAAAAGAGAGCTATATTTTCGTGTCACTGTGTTCTTTCTTCACTATGTTTTGTCCGCGTTGACTATGTTCTTATGATGATTTTTATATTATTTTAAAAAGCTTTAGCAAGCTTTTATTTATAACTAGCGACTCGCTCGTGCTCCGCTCGGTTTCGTCCCTACTTACGTTTTAACCTTTAGAGTAGATTTCTCAGAGAGGAGGTATTTTCCCACAGTAAAAACTATCCTATGTGTTGATCCGGATAACCGCCTATCATCATACCCAATTTCATCAAAATCTCTAGTGGTTTTTCCGTGATGCAGTCACAGACAGACAAAAATTCTAAAACCATAGATTCGGTCTTTGTATTGGTAATAATGTCTACTTCAATAAGATTTTTCCAAAAAATATTTAATGTACAGATATAGATAGATAGATAGATAGATAATTCCTTTATTGCACCACACAAAAAAAAAAGATTACATGAAGATAAAAATAAAAAAATAAATAACAAATAGGCATGCAAAGGCGGTCTTATGCTACGAGCAATCTTCTTACAGACAACCTTTGGTGAAAGGATTAGAAGATCGAAGACGGGACGGTACAATTTACACACTAAATACAGACATGATGAACTACTACGTTTATAAACATGCAATACATACAAAAGACAAAAATATATACATACACGTATAATATATATGTACACAGTATACATAAATACCATACATACATGCATATACATAAGATTACATAAACTACATAGGAATACATAGTATATACATATATACTTAATAACTAACAAGACAGATAATAATTAGTTAGACGACGTTTAAAAAAATTATTTAGTGATTTTGAATGGCGAACATCATGGGGGAGCAAAAAAAATATTCCATAGCTTTACAGCTCTTTCTACGGTAAAAGAATTACCATAGTAATTGGTGGTGCAAGATGGTAATTTCAAATGGTTTGTCGCTCTGAGACCATAAGTTGCAAACCAGACCGTCGCGAACCTAGAAAATTAAAACCGTTCCTTTAAGTAAGAGGAGTTAGTCTGGATTATAAAGGATGGAGAAAAAGGATGAAAGGACGTGCACAATTGCGCCTAAATCTGATTGGAAGCCACTTTAATTGCTTACGGTATTCGGTAGAGATGTGGTCGAATTTACGTAAACCAAATATAAATCTGTGATGCACATATTCTGCAAAACGTTCGAGCTTGTTAAGCTGTTCCTCTGAAAACGTCGAGGTAGCAGCAATCAGGCATAATCTTAACTAAATTGGTAGCAGTAGTGAGTGAGCTAGTGCAGTTTTAGTTTTAATAGGCAACAGATTTTTCCATCGCCTCAAAACAACTTATTGCAGCAGCGAAAATCCTTTACTCACCTCTGCAATTTGCACAGTCCAGGATAAGGACTTGTCGAAAAACAGTTCCAAGGTTCCTGAACGGCGTACGTTACTGTATGCTAGGTCGGAATTGCCAAATCTAACAGGGGACAAGGTATTAAAGTCGATCGTATTTGTGGTCAACTTTTGACTTCCAATAATAATGACTTGTGACTTGATAGGATTAACACGGAGCCCCATATGTCGTACTACAGGAATAAATTTTGTGTAGGTCACTGTTTAACCGTTCAATAGTATTATTGAGTTCACTGGAGGGACCCGCAGCGTAAACCTGTAAGTCGTTAGCATAAAGATGATAGGGACATGAAAGAAGTGTGGAAATTGTATTAATAAATATAGAAAACAGAAGAGGTGAGAGGACACCACCTTGTGGAACCCCAGCTGAGAGATATAGATTTTATGTTTGAAATTAAAACAAATTAATAAAGCCCTAAACGATAGTGTTCTATCATTGATAAGTTCCTTTGACTCCATCCATCTTCACATAGCCATTACCTAAGCTTATAACAGCCCTAATTAAACCAACATACCTAAACACATTGAGCTCGCTATGTAATGTATCGATAAAGTGTTCCTATGGCAACCTTTCGTTACCATCATCAGATTAATATCATGGCATCATGTCGTACTCGTTTAATAATAGGAATTTTAAATTTCCGTTTAATTGAAAAAAATATTATCTTATAGAAAAAAACCCACTTAAAGTAAAAAATAATATTTTTTAAATTAGCATTATGTTAGTACTTTTTGCAATAATTACTAGGGAAAATATAAAAAAAAAATTGGCTCTTTTCCCGTAAAGACAGGTATTAAGACTATAGCGACAGGTGTAAATGAAAAAAAATATGTTAGGACATTAACACACAGTGCCATCTAGTTCCAGGATAAGCTGCGAGGCTCGTGATATGGATACCAGATAGTTGATATACTTCACATATATAACTTTAAACATTGTTATTTGTTTAGTAAGGATTTAGCAGCCCTGGCAAGCTCAAGTTGGGTATTTTGAGAGTTGCTGATCCTAAATCGTACCTACTAATCCGTTAATAACGTCTGCGACCTAGATTTATTTTGTACACACGTCATAAACCTAATTATTTCAATCAATCGGACTATTTATTATAAAGGCAAAAGTTTGCGTGTGTGTTTGTTACGCTAAAAGGCTAGACAGATTTGGATAAAGTTTTGTATATATAGTGCATTGTAAAGAACGATAAATTGTATGCATTATTTATACTTAAACTACTTTAATTTGGTAAAAATTAGTTTATTACTTTGCGTTTTCGTTTGTTTGTTTATAATAGCCTAGTAATTTATTAACGGATCGTGATGAAATGCACGTATTATTTTGTATGAAAACCGGTGGAATATAATTATAATTCAACATTAATTATAATAGCTCACGATGTCAATAAAATTTTATAATATTTGAAAATTTTTGATAAATTGTTTAATGTTACAATAATATATTTAACTCTACACTCATGGAACATATACACAGAGATATTGGCATTAATTGGCATATTATTGGTTATACACTATAAATGTTACGATAAAAATAGAGCTATAAAATATTAGGATACTTCTTGTATTTCCAAAGATGAAAAAAGTTTTCTATGAAAAAAATATAAAATTTTATATTTTGTTTACTTACTTAATACTTTTATAAAAATACAAAATTCAATATATTTTATTCAGCATTAAGTAAATTATTACAATTTTTTACTGAACGTTATATTTTTCGAATTCACACGTTACATTTCGGGATCATAAGAAGTTTCTGTAAGATGGGAAATGTAAGTTTGTACTTATGTATTCAGCCCTTTTTACCCGACTACGCGACACAAAGGAGCATGCTTATGTGCCAAGAAGTATGCTTATGTGCCAAGACTAAATAAAATATATGGCAAATATTTGCCTTCAACGAAACTAGTGCCCGTGACCACCACCGTCGTAGAAACAGACGTCCCGGTCTATACGCGAAAGGTCATTGACTTCTTTAAAAATGTAATCAAAGTAAAAGTTAATAACTACGTAACAACATGCGGGGTGTAATAAGGGCGGGACCCTAGTATTCTAATAAATCATATTTATTTGACACCATAGTCCATGTGCCTGCTTACGTGTCACTTGCCATAAAATTCTGTAGTGGTTTGGTTATGTTCATATAAAAGCGAAAGGTCACTCACGGACTAAACACGAAGTCTCAAAAACTGCTGTCCGATGAAGCTGAAATTTTGTAGATAAGTAGGTTTTATATTTGGGAAACTTTGAATTAAGACGCGATTTTGGAAGGGCCGAATAAAGGGTATCATGGGTTTACATATGCATAGATATGTATGTCGTTGAAAAGTGAAAACTTATATAATAGCTTATGTTATTATATAACCCACAAACAGTCTGTAAAAAAATTAGGTCATACGCATCTATCGAAATAAATAAACATTAGCAATAGTAAGTATTTAAGAATTCGAAGCAAAAATATCGTATAAAAATAACTCGGTCAACAAAAATAACCTAAGCCAATTAATTATCATTGAATGGTCTCCCGTAGGCCTATCTCGTGGTCGTGACTCGTGACGTGAGACAGTTCAATAAAGGCAGGTCGGTGTACTGTATGTGGGTCGACGGGGATGAGGGTGGCGAGCTATGATGACACACCTGACAAGGAAATTGAAATTTTTATACTAGAAAGCCATCAGGGCTGCTAGTAGAGACAACTGCTGCCAGTAGAGCCAACTTATTTTATACCGATGGGTCACTGAAATTATACCAAATTAATTTTTATTATACAAATTAACAAAACTGTTGAGAAACAGTCTGTGACGAATAAAAATTTCAATAAAAATACGTAAAAACTTAAAATGAAATATACATAAAATAACCATATATTACAATTTTCGTATCCAACTATACTATCTGGCAGCCCTGAAAGCCATTGGGACCTTTGTTCAATTTTTTGAATTAGAGTCGTTTTATCGTATCTAATGTACCTACCTGGGAGCGAGGGAGCTTCGCGTTTTTCAAAAAATACCCCTATATATAGATAAAAAGCTAAACCTTATCTAAATACGAATATGATCCAATCCAAAACGTCAGTCTTTTTCGAGATAATGATTTTTTTTTATTTATGCAATTGTTCATATAATAGCTATTATAAGTCGTATAGCAGGCTTCTTTTTGTTTTTTTTTTTAAAAGCACCTCTTTGGTTTGTGGCTTTTTAAGAGTAAGTATTTAAAAATATTACTATTGTAATATTGTCAGAAGCCTGCAAATAACAAATACCTAGTCGACACCATTTTTTTTGTTATTTACACGCGAAGGGTATGAATAACTTTATCCTACATATTAGTTATGTTGCTAAGCGATAGATAAGATTAACTAATTAAGTATTTATATATATATATTGAAGAGTTATTTCGGGTGTAAACTTTGTGTGATTTGTTATATTTTAAATAATTGTGAGCTGATTGATTCTTTTTTTGCACAGGTTTATACCGTAAGTGTCGTTCTCATCATATACCGAAATTCGATACAATTTTCACCTCAAACGATGAAATAATTACCTACTTTTAAAGTGGTTTTAAAGTCGATTTTTATAGTTTATACCCCATACAAACTTACCCCCTACAACGTCACAAACTCACAAACTTTACCTCTTTATATATTAGTACAGATAATCATAATAAGTACATATTTACAATATAATATATTTTGATTGGAAACGATGCAGTATAAAGTAAAAGTACATCTTAATCTCATTTCTTCTGAGAAACTATCGTCTCATCACTGTCACTTTTACAAAGCTAATAGTGTATAGTATTTTAATAGTTTTCTATCTTTCCAATAATCCGTAGATTATGTTTTTATAGGTACACTTAAAAGATATTATAAAAAATAATGTCAAGAAGTTTTATTGCCATTATTAATTTTTATGTCTATATGAAGTGTGGTGTTATTTTTAGGACCAAGTTCTTAGATTATTTTTAATAGGATTTAGGTTTATTATTAAAAGATTTTTATAAACAAGGTACTCGGAATTTAAAAAAAAACTTTTAAATTGATTGAGTCATTTTTACACTACAATTAGATGTATTGATGGTTTGTATATATACGAATAACTTTGAAACGCCCAAGGGATAGTGCCTCATTTAGAAATCGTTGGTTGAACAAATATGGATAAAGTACCTATACAGAAATAATCATTGGTATTACAAAACCTATTATCATTATTTAAATACGGCCTCAATTAAAGGAAAGGTATAAGAAAGAGCTGATACAATATTGTTTAACATAAAGTAAACCGGTTGCAATAAAAATGAACGTTTCAAAATGTTTTAAGTTGAGTCATTAAATAACATTGGGATATTTTCGAAAATAAACTGTACTTTGATAAAAAATAAAAATATACTAACATCCAATTTACGTGTGCTTTATTAGTGCATTATTATAAGTCGCGCTAGACTTACCCACGCTTCGCTCGGGTGCTTGCCTATACTTAAACTTAAACGAAACTTTTTTTATTTACTTACAACTAAATTTTTTTGTTTTTAGTGCACAAGAAATTCAAGAAATCCAAAATCAGCCAAATCCATTCATAATAGCTGGGTTTCGAGGTATAAACCTAATTTCACTCGACTACTAACAGTAACTTATGTTTTACAATAGGTCCTAATCTTAACTGTTTACTGTATTTTATCCAAATCCGTGCAGCCGTTTCAGGACAACGTCGTGAATCAAAAATCCAAGTAAATCCGCAAAAAAATCCGAAGCTCCTTTTTTGAAACAAATCTGGAAATAAGAAATTTCAATATGCACGTTTGAAGTCCGAGCAATAAATACGACGCTAATTGATATTATCTTTGCTTAAATTATTTAACGCCGTTATGTGTTCAGGTATAATATTGTATGGGATCATTTTAATTAGCTGACTTCGAAAAATGGACTAAAGTTCGGAATTTGTTCATTGGTTGGATAGTACATGATACTTTTTCTTTATTTTTAATTATATTTTCTGTGTGAAAGTGAAATATCACCCACTAACTTACTGACTGAAGTACGCTAAAATTAAGTATACGTCATGAAATTTGGACAGTTGACAGCTTTTGTAATGAATTTTAAGAAAGATTTTTTGGCAATTTACATTTCAAGGAGAAAAAGTGGAGGGTGGAACTTTTTATGCAAATCTTGCTTAAATATATATATTTATTTGTTATTTGCTATGGTCGATAAAATGAATGAAATTGCAGATTAATTTTCTCTTAGATTTTGGCTAATATACGAACATACTATTTGCAAGCTTTTATTCGTATGTATGTTAGTCTGTGTGTAAGTAAAAGTAATACTTATGTGGAACACTTGAATATAAACTAAGCTAATTTCACTAATAATTTAATAATAGAGTGATGTAGAGCAAGTTGATAAAGTTGGAAGGACTAAAAAATATTCATTTATAATATGGCCACTTTTCAATATGACATTCTATTTCTATATCATATGTATAGCTTGTCGTATTTAGTACAGGCTGAGTGGAGTGGAAATTGCTTTATTATTGCGTTACACTGGGGGTTGCGTTGACAACGCCGAGGGAGATCGGTGGACAGAATTCAATTAACTCCACCAGATAAGTAAAAACCCTGTTGGTACAGTTTTTGCCCAATTTACATACTTTTCTGGGTCGTAGGTTTCGGTTTTTACGTACTGACTTTATATTGGTATATGGTTGCGTCTTTATAGGAGTCATGGGATTTATGTTTAGTAATTCAAAAAAAATTCTGTTTGATACTTTTTGTATTCTTACATAATAAAATAATAGTTTTTTGAACTTTCTTCTATTTAATCATCTAATATAATTTATTGAATAGTGATCTTTGAGGCTCTCATCATCTTGAGGACTGAGCTAGGGGCTTCATATAACGTTTTTTGTTATAATTAAACCTTAAACCTAATAGTTTTTTAAATTTTTTTGGCGATTATATTTGTAGGGATTTGACTTTTAAGCTCTAGAAATATAACAATATACTTGTATAATCATAGAGAGTAAATTGCATTAAATTCGTTGTTAGAAGAAAAAGTTTTTTTTCATAATGAAAAACAATTACTGCTTTTGTACGAGTACATTAATTAAAAAAATATTAGGCGTTTGACAGTAGCCTATGTGTTACTCCAAGACATAGACTATCCGATCCGAGTACTAAACTTCATCTAAATTCGTTTAGTCATTTCAGCGTGAATCAGAAACAAACAAACATACAATTAAAAACTTTCGCATTTATTTAGTACTAACAGTATTCGTGGCTTCGTTATGTCGTCGTATATGTTGACCGGAATAACCAGCTATCATCATACCAAATTTCATCAAAATCCCTCCAGTAGTTGTTTCGTGACGACGTCACAGTCAGACAAACAGACAAAAATTCTAAAAACTATTCGGCCTCTGTATCTATAATAATAATTTCAATACGATTTTCCAAAAAAAAATTAATGTACAGATTCGGCTTACCTACAACTTTATTATATGTATGGATATATGTACATATATCGTAGTTTGTCCCGCATTTGTCAACTGTGTGGATGTAAACGTGGGTTTGCTGGAAATATGCGGCGGTGATACCGTTGCGTCTCACGGCTCCGGCAGTGTTCCTCGATGTTAGTAGGTTACTTAACTCTGCTCCGGGTGTTTCGATAAAAAAGACAGCTTGCGATTAGCGAAGGGATAAATGGATTTATAGCTTTTGTCAATATAACGGATGATGTTATTGTTAGTGTACTGTACTTTCGTGGAATTAATTGTGACGTTTTAACTTGTAGCTTAATTAAACTTACTCATTCACTGATCTATAAAGAAATCTCAGTAGATAATTGTTTAGTTCTTTATTTTGTGTTATGTAGAAATTATTTTCGGAAATTTTCGTTTAAAGCGGGGTAAGAGGGAAGTTGAAGAAGTGTTTAGTATAAAACTTTTTTATGAATCTTGATACATTAATGTATAAAGCTATTAAAAGACTAATATGTATATTTTTTGTAATAATATTATTGTTACAGATAAATATATTTTAACATTTCTTATCTATTATGTTATGTAAGTTTGTATGTATCCGTTTGAAATTATTATGTTTTCTCATGCAGCTCTGCTCGCGTGATATGTCAATAAAATAAACTAAACTAAGGAATAGTACGGCTTTTATCTATACATACATATAATTAAAATCTGAGTCGGATCTGTACATGAAATATTTTTTGTAAAATCTTATTGAAATAGTCATCATTATCGATACAGAGGTCGAATTTATAGTTTTTGTCAGTCTGTCGCTCTGTCTGTTTGTGACCGCATCACGGAAAAACCACAGGGATTTTGATGAAATTTGGTATGATGATAGCTGATTATCCGGGTTGACATATAGGATACTTTTTACTGTAGGAAAATATATTATCTCTAAAAAATCTATACTAAACGTTAAAACTAAAGTAGGGACGAACCCGAGCGGGGCGAGGGTATGTCACTAGTATACTATTTTTTTTGTTTCCTTTAATTTATAAAGGCCTAGATGTTAATATATTTTTGTCATTAAACTTAATCAAAGGACATTGACCTACAAATCAGGAGGTTACATTTAATAAAAACAAAGTGTCAAAACAAATGAATGATAAAGATTTGAATGATATCACCGTCAATATTAGTGATGAGAACGAGATACTGGTATTTAACTATTAGGTATTGTATTGCTTAAAATGATGTTTTTTTTTTAATTTGCGTTGTTATACCTATATAAACTTTCACATCTGCTTCTACAGAACCACGACCGCTCTGTCAAGAGTGTCACGAAGAAGAAAAAGATATAAACTTTAATTATAACAACGTAAATAAAAAAAAAACATCATTTGCCTTATCATTTTAAGCAATAGGTAGGATTCAAGAATTAAATTTTCTGAATAGGTACTGTGAAAATACCATAATTATTAAGTCCATTAGACATTTACGGGGCTTATTAAATAAATAATAAAAAATAAAATAAAAATGAGAATTGCTTAGTTAGCTTTTATGTTTCTTCAAAAATTGAGATTCAAATTGATTGTTTGACCTTAAATTAAAACTTGTAATTTAAAACTGTTTACATTTATCTGGTTTTGAAATCTATCGGCACTCTAGGGGGCTTTGTTTTATAATATGTATAGATCAATATCTGATTCGAGAACGTACTATAAGAAATTGTTAAAAAAAGATGCAGTGTCACAATATGACCAGAGTGGAGAAAGAAATAAAGAGTTTCTATACCACAAATATACACAGATTTATATAATTGAAAGAAAGGCAAAAGCTAATGACTAATTATAATTTTTAGTTACTTTATATTATATGTTTATAACAAAACTTTTTAACAAAAAAATAAAAACCGACTTCAAACAAAAGCACTAAAAAGTAAAAAATAACTGATTGGTAGTTTTCATTTACTATACATACCTAATCAAATATTTTCGAAGTCGGTGTGCTTTGCTTTGTATGGGCTGGCACCGATTTCGAAAATATTTAATTAGGTATGTATTTAATAGGTAGGCTTTAATTACTTAGCCAAAGCACACCGACTTCGATAATATTTGATTAGGTATGTATAGTAAATGAAAACTACCAATCAGTTACATATTTTTTACTTTTTAGTGCTTTTGTTTGAAGTCGGTTTTTATTTTTTTGTTAAAAAGTTTTATTTTTCCCTTTTTAGTGTAGACAGTAGTAGCAAAGTAAGAATTCTAATGTGTTAGGCTTGTCAAATCATACAAAATAAGCCCAAACTCAAAGTATCTACAATTAGCCGTTGAAGAGTTCCACCTATCCACCTTCTGGCCTTACCATCAGATCAGGTCGACAATACCGAACCACTGTACTATCAACGGAAATAGAAACACTTGCAAAGTTTCAAGTCAATATGACAATTAGAAGTAGGTTAAATTCATCATTAGCTATTTTTCCACCCTTAGGGGTGGTATTTTTTTTTAAATTTAAATGGGACCAATCTGGAAGTATACACTTTCAAACAACACAAAGATTGTCCAACTCGGTTATAAATGACGGAGTTCTGAGGTAACAAACATAAAAAAAAATACAATCGAATTGAGAACCTCCTCCTTTTTGAAGTCGGTTGATAAAATAACTATTTATCCACGTTTAAATGTTTTATTTTAATATTCTCTTACATTGTAAAATGTAATTATCACGTAACGACCGAGCCATCGGTTTAATTAATGTAGATGTATGCATGGATGAGTATAAAGTCAAACTTGCCCCAGTTTGGCTTTCAGTTTAAGCTGATTTGAATCACCAAACTTTTTTTTTGGTAGAGTCGTTAAAAATTGGATTTTGTGCATAAAAGTGCTACACTTAAACAATACCTACTCGTAAATTAGTATTTTTGAAGTGAGAATTCTTTAGAATCGAAAATGCGACACTCAAAAGAGACAAACACATAAATGCCTCTGTTTACATAATTAAGATCTTTTTAAATAAAACTATCTTTTCGGATTTTGTCGCGGATTTATTTGTATTTTTGTTTCCCGACGTTTCGAATGCTTTACAGCATCCATGGTCACGGGAGAGACTGAGGTGTTACATGTCTTAAAGATATAGTTGTTACAGACAGCCTACCCACAATTAACAAAATGAAAATTGCACCAATTACATTACAATATTTTAACTTTAAAAAACTTTATAAGCCATAGAAATTAAAAAACATCCTAATTTCAATAGGGAAGATGGCTGGGTACTACCATCGTCATGGGATCCTGTTATTAATATAATAAAATCTAATAATAAATCTGAACATAACAGACAGGTAGATGTAGTAAGTTCTTACTGTGTAGATCAAAATGATAGCATTTCTGATTAATAATATTTTTTCACTTTTTCATTTGTAAATGTATGTAGTAATGTGTTGCTTAATAATTTGTTTTTAAATAATAGCAAATTTAAATTTAAATTATTATTTTTTAATTAATCTTAACTTTTTCAAATTACACATAGATCAATTGTGGCTTAAATAATTAATACTATATTTTATATTTTTCTTATGGTTATAAATATAATAATGGCAACACTAAATATAGATTGCTAATTGATATTTTTAAAATTGTAATAATTATAAAAATAATAGCAAAAATTAAATAAATAATTTTCCATATTCAATTATAATTAAAATTATAAAAATATTTAAAGTTAAAATATTGTAATGTAATTGGTGCAATTTTCATTTTGTTAATTGTGGGTAGGCTGTCTGTAACAACTATATCTTTAAGACATGTAACACCTCAGTCTCTCCCGTGACCATGGATGCTGTAAAGCATTCGAAACGTCGGGAAACAAAAATACAAATAAATCCGCGACAAAATCCGAAAAGATAGTTTTATTTAAAATGTCAAATATTCGCGTAAATCTAAGAAAGTATTATAAGATCTTTTTGTAAATATTGCCATAAATGATTAAGGATTAAATCGGCGAGAGAAGGAGATAAAATACATTGAATAATAATATGTGCATAAATTAAATAAAAGCTATTAAAATCATATATGACAAATAAAAATTACAACTAATCGTTTCCATGGTAACCGTTGCTATTATCTGTCAAATGATATATAATATTATATTCTTTTCATATATTATGATAAATATATGATTTTATAAAAATAAATATATGATTGTAATATGCCTAACATGTCTTATTTAATTATTGATTTGTTTTAATTTAATTGCGATAATTGCCAAAGAAGTTTTACTTTAACCGCGCGTAAAGGTTACATGCGCCCATTTCTTTTTTAAATTTATTCGATTAATGTGCAATAATTAGATTAATTCCTTATTGAAAGTTATTTGATTAATTTGTTTTTTAAACGTTAGTGAATTACCAATGTTTGGTAATATTACTAGTCGATCGAGTAGCCAGACGTTTTCTGTCACTGATACTGTTTGGTCGGAAAAAAAAATAATTGATCTCATCAACAGCACCATGGAGTCCAAGTATAGCTAAAAACCATATACGTGACTCCATAAGTACAAAGAAAACATCAACAAAATCAGTTAAGAATAGTTAAGAATTACAAATGCGCGTGTATTTTGTACAGGAATTTTATACAAAGAGCAAGAGTGTTGCCATGCCTTGCCTATTTGGATAATTGATTGTATGCTATTGTTCATTTATCGATAAATTTTTAGTTTTTGATCGGTGAAGTATTCAGCCATGAAGGTCTTTAGCTGGCTTTGATCTAAATTTATAACATTTTAAATATACAGGAAGTTTCTCGAATCACATCGTACTCGTCTATGAATGTCTTACCATCTGTTTGTTTATCATATTATAATTAGAATACTATTTAATAGAGAGTAGTACCTACTATATCTAAATATACCTATGTATAGTTACATTACATGCATATTATAAACTTAATATTTTTTTATAGATACATCCATTCTATTGTTTCATTATTTTACTTTATATATATATATATATATATATATATATATATATATATATATACTAGCAGACCCAACAGACTTCCTGTCCAAATATGGTCTTTACCATATTCGGTATTTACCAATCTTCACATAAAATTCTAGAGCCCAACTACAGCACCACCTACCGGGTCCAGTTGTGAGTAGTCTAAACTATCCATTAACCCACTAAACAAACAAAAAAATCATCAAAATCGGTCCAGGAGGAAGAGGAGTTCAGTGACATATCCATGTACAGAAGAATTATACATACATATGTATATTGTATATTTATTTATTAAAGTACCAACAAAAGTTACAATATTATACTCGTAATACTAAAACCTAGGTTACCTACATATAATTTATCATGATAATTGCACTTTTAATTATAGGTAGTTACAACTTGCTGCTTTTACAGGCTATCACATTAGTATTAATTAATAGTATACGATAATTATAATTTAATTTTTTAAATAATTAATTCATTACAATTACAAATTAAAAAATATATAGTATTACTAGCGGACCCGACAGACGTTGTCCTGTCTACAATGATAACAAAACCTTTTTTTTAATTTGATCGCAGCGCTAACTGTCGGGACAGACTAAAATTAAAATTCGAATATTATTTAAAATTTGACACTGCGATGGTAGCGCCGTCTGTCGGATCCAATGTAAAACATTCCAAAATCAACAACTACTAATAAATTAAAAATTAATTAAAAAAACATTGTCCAGCGGACAAAATTGTGAATCTAAACCATTCCCAGATCCCCTTGAACACACACAAAAAAAAATTTTCATCAAAATCGGTCCAGTCGTTTGAGAGAAGTTCAGTGACATACACACTCACAGAAGAATTATATATATAAAGATAACAAAAAAAATTATATATTATATAAAGAAAAAAAAATATTTATAATGATGTTCTCCTAGCCGATTCCGGCCACGGCGGCCAATCTCATTGAGATTAGCCAAATGCGCAGGAGATATTATAGTGCACAAGTGTACGCGCAGACACAAGTGCACTCTCTATTCCTATTACTCTCATACTCCGGTGGGACGACCACTCGACACGACCAGTGAGAGTTAAGGCGCAGGACCGACGGCTTTACGTGCTCTCCGAGGCACGGGGGTGAAACACCGGCAACTTCCCAACTCCGGGCTGTTACTGAGACTTACTACTTGATATAATATATATTATATAAAGGTGTAATTCATATTTTTATTACATTTTTTTATATTAACTAAAGATTGCATTTTTATTAGAATTATCTAAAATTTAAATATAAAGTTCAAACAAAGTGAATGGATTCAGATGGGGGCGTCGGTTGAATATGGGTTTTATCGCTAAATGCCTTATTTGACGATATCAAGTTTTTGCTTGCTTTGCGTTCATCAATCTTAGCGAGTAGGACGACTTTAACGATGTATGTGGGTAAACGATACAGCAAAATTGGTCTGTTTATTGGATTTCTCTCATAGGTTTACCTAGTTGTTATGTTTAAATCAAGCTCCTTTTTTTAAGATCACAGCATCCTCTTTTTATATAAAACAGGCCAATCCATTACTGTTTTCATGACAATAACATCGACACCTGCTAAGAATAACATTGTAACTTAATATTGTAGCTATTTTGAATTTTAACTTACTGAAATGAAGAAATAATTTCTCAATACTAAGTTACAACGTTGTTCGTCGCAACTGGCGACATCTTAATTTTTATTATAGTGTAAATTATAATCTGTCAATATTTTTATCTTTCCTTATGTGCATACTTCCTGTAAACTAAGATAATTTAAATATTTTTAATTAAAACTACGAGTTCCTGGTGTTTTTACTATAAGTATCTACAAATATTTTATTAGAATCAATAAATGTACGGGGATAAAAAGTGGCCCGATGTCGTGTTTATTGTTTCCGCCTATAAACTATCTATGTTTTAGCCTAATCTGTTCTAAATAAACTTTTATATTTATAATATTTGTAAAGGTATATTTATTTATATATTTATTTATGCTATAGCTTTAATTTCATTCATAAAAAAATTCAGTTTTTTTAATTTTTTTTCAGGTAAAACATCGAAATTTTATGGTCAAAAAACCACATAGGTAGACAGTCACCTCTATTGACATGGATTCAAGTAAGAACGCATATAGTAAATTATGAAATATTTATGTACATAGGCTTCATAGTATGGGTAAGTTACCAAACTTACTTCTTCTGCTTCTTCTTATGAATGTATGTTTGTCCACTTATTTCTCCGAGACTAATAATCGGATTGTAATCATTATTTTTTTATTTGCTTACATTTTTCTTGTCCTTATCTCATTGTTGTCGGCGCAATATGTGTCCTTCTTTCAATTCCCTTTATCAGGCGACGTACGACGTAGGAAGTAATATAGCGTCCATAAATTCCCACAACACTTCACGGGTCGTAAGTAAAAGTGTAATTGATTTTGAGATTATTGCATCGCGTGCTCTTTAAGATTTTACTTTCCTCCATAACTGAGTCTATTGTTTGAATGACAATGTTTAATGTATCTTTTCATGGTACCAAGATTTTCTATTTTGCTCTTTTATTAAAGTTCATAATTAAGTGGACGGGTATATAATAATAGTAACAGAAGGTCACACATGTATGAAAGTAAACCCTCAGGTGTAAAAGAAATAAATAATAAGGTCACCACTATAAGTAACGTGTGTATATATATATATATATATATATATATATATATACGTTCCTTACGCTACGAGGCTTTTGTTATGGATACCAGTTAGTTGAAACACTACACATATACATATAACTTAAAATGTATACTAAATATAAAAAACACCCATCATGGGTGACCCATGTGTAATTTAAAAAAATTAAAAGACCGTTACTTAAACGCCTATTGAAGATAGCATCTTGGGAATTAATAATATGAAGCCCACGATGTTAAACACAAAAACCATGGATGTTAGATACGGATAAAGCTACGTGTCGTCAATAGAATTTTGTAAACATTTCAATAAAAAAGCAAACTTGCTTAAAACCATCGAAAGAAAACCATTTTACTTTAAATATAGAGTTACTTAAGAAAGTGGATTGGAAATGTATACATTTTGCGGTTCATGTACGGTTGAACCTCTTTGTATGATTTCTGATTATGTGAAAGTCGCTGAGAGGTAAAATCGATTGAGTCGACTTGGTTGGCTGGTTTCAAAAATTAAAGATACTTTTGACCGACTATATAACAAATAACTCAAGGTTTTTACTCATAGATATAAAATATGTTTATTACCCAACTAGCGACTCACTCTCGCTTTGCTTGGATTCGTCCCTAGGCAAGTTTTACATTAAAATGGATATAGTACGTTATCCTTAAGAGATAAACATACGCCATCATGGACTTTTCTATAGACCTATATAAGATACACAATTCCACCATACATTATTTTGTTATATCTCAAAGGGTTTAGGCAGCGTTTTCATTGAAAGCTCCCAGACGGCTTATTTTTTCGGACACCTCCAACAAATATCCTTATAATTTTGTATACATTTTAGCCTATGTATACAAAAACTTAACAAATTATATACTAAAACCTTCCTCTTGAATCACTCTAACTATTTAAAAAAAACTCATCCAAATCGAATGCGTAGTTTTAAAGATCTAAGCATACATAGTGAAAGACGGACAACGGGAAGCGACTTTGGTTTATACTATGTAGTGATACCCGGTTTCAGCATTAGATCAACTTGATATTAATTTACAAACCAAAATTGCAATTGTTTTAAGTGAATATCTGTTGTTCATTATTTTACTGTACAAAATTCTTAAGAATGAAGTCATTTAATGCACGGTATCCTTATTTCACGGTCATTATCCCCTCAAGGCGGATGTTACGTAGAATATACGCCTAAAATAGTACTCACTGGATATTACGTTGAGAGGATTTGTTTCGCTCCAAAACTGGTGCATCCTCGGGATGCTGCGAGGAAAATCTCAATTGTTCAATGCTCTGAATTCTTAAAGTAGAGAAAATGATGACTAGCCTACTTTAATATATTCGTAAAAATATTATAAAAGAATAACCTATAAATGATCTTGTTCTTGTTTCTATTAAAATTTATTAGAAATGTTGAATTTACATCATAATTTACATCTAAATGCGATATATGTGCAGAATTTAAGCTTAAATTGTACATATTCTTAGTAGGTTACGCTGTCAAAACACCAAGTACTCTGGTTTATATGTGTTTACTTTTATATCGTATTATTATGTTACTATAGATTTCTCAGAGATGAGAAATTTCCAAAGTAAAATGTTTCCTACATATATATAACCAGCTATCATCATATCAAATTTCATCAAAATCTGTCTACCTGTTTTCTCGTGATGCGTTCCCAGGCAGACAGACAAAATTTCTAAAAATATAAATTTCGCCTCTGTATCTATAATAATGACTATTTCAATAAGGTTTTCCAAAAAAAAATGTAGGTACATATTCGATTCAGTAAGAATTTTATTATATGTATAGATATGAAAGATTCATTGAAAACAGAGTCACGTAGGCTTCATGCCTACACGTAATAGTACAAGCAAGTGTAATGATCAATTACGCTAAATACTGCACTCGCGAAATACTCGCGAATGACGGTAAACCTTCCCTTTGAACAAGATCTGCGGATATGTTTCAAACAAAGTCAACATATATTTTATGTTGCACTAATTGTTGGAAACCTTTTATTTTAAAAATTTGTCATACATACGTAAGGATGTGAAGTACTGTTTTTAACCCCCGACGCAAAAAGAGGAGTGTTATAAGTTTGACGTCGATGTCTGTCTGTCTCTGTTTGTGTCTGTCTGTGGCATCGTATCTCTCAAACGGATGGACCGATTTCGATGCGGTTTTTTCATTTGAAAGCCAGTTTCCTTGCGGTGGTTCTTAGCTAAGTTTGGCTAATATCGATCCAGCAGGGTATCAGCTCTTTTCCAAAATGATGTAAGGCATTTTGGCGTATGATTACTCGATTAAGTGCTTCACGCGTGCCAGTGTCGGCTGGCGAACCCGTAGGAAACGAGTAAAGTAATATAAATAACTAGCGGCTCACCCTCGCTTCGCTCGGGTTCGTCGCTAGGTACGTTTTAAATAGATATAAAAAGAAAAAATCTTTCTTTCTCACATTTTAATTATATGTTTTAATACTTACCTATTCCGGACTAAGAGAAATCCAAAAATTAAAATATCATAAAAATTGGAACGCGGTCGAACGGGATAAAAAGTATCCTATGTCCTTCTCCTGGCTCTAAACTACCTCCCTGCCAATTTTCAGCTAAATCGGTTCAGCCGTTCTTGAGTTATAAGCGAAGTAACTAACACGACTTTCTTTTATATATATAAGATGTTTATTAAAGTGCTTTAATACTTCCTTAGATTTACGCATTACATTTGACACAATATTTATCATTTTAAATTTCACTATCTTTTCGGGTTTATTTTGATTTTGGGTTCCCGACGTTTCGAATGCTTTACAGCAATCATAGTCAGACAGTGTCTACCCACAATTTTACAAAATGATATCAAAAATTCAAATAAGTGCTTTATTATGAGATTCAATATAAATGCAACACCATGACGATTGCAGACAAAGTAGGATAGTACTTTCTATTCGTGATATAACCAACAATGGGGGAACAGTTATCATTGTCGTAGTGTAGGTGTAGTGATTGAAAATTATAAAAGTACATACTAGTGACTTACTCTCGCTTCGCTTGGGTGTGTCCAGAACTGACTTGTGTATTTGTCTTTATAATTAATTCTTATGTGTGTGTGTGTATGTCACAAGGCAAATTTTCAGCACTCACAATAGCTTATGTGTCGCAGCAGATCTTTGTCTATCTATATACTAAATCTATCCAGTTGCTTCAGCGTATAGGAGTAACAGATACAAACAAATTCACGAATTTATAATAGTAGTAGTAGCGCAGTAAATGGTGTTTTAATAAGTTTTTTTTATTGAAATATATAAGTTCAATGAAACTGTATTTTAACGATTATTTATCTAAATGCACACTATATAGCGGAACAGATGGCCATAAAATTTAACAAAACAGAAAGAATTTTGATAAGAAAAAGAATTTTATATTTGCATAAGTAATTTAGATTATATAATAACGATATTATAGTTAAATAGAAACATTCGACACAGCGATTAATTAAAGTCGTGTCAAGGAAAACTTATGTATGTGAAAGTTGTAAGAAATGAATTAATAATAGGTAAGATATAGAACAAATCTCGATTTTTATTATATATTATCTGAAAATATTACTATAATGTTATTTTAAATTGTAGTGGTCATACAGACAATATTATTTAATAGCGATTTAGCCTTGCTTCGCTCGAGTGCATAGTCTGTGTGCTTTTCATCCAAACCAATTCAGCCATTACAACGTGAATGAGTAACAAACATACATACACATACAAACTTTCGTATATGTAACAATAGATACTGGGTACGTAATAGATGTATACGCAATAGCAACTCACTAAGATAAATATCTGAATATCAGAATAAACAAAAATTGATACCGATATACTGTCAAAATTATCCAAAAGGAAAAACGCTAACCAATTGAATGCCAATACGTAACAGAATATTTCCGCCAGCGAATCTCCAATACCTCGAACATCGGAATATCTATCTGGCGTTTATGGATCGTTTGCGATCCTTCCTCCAATTTATTTAGAGAGGTTTTCATTTTCATTGCCATTCGCTTTGGTATCGGTGTTTTTGTTAGTTTTGCTCGTTAAATTTTCGATTAAGCCGATGTCACTTTCGAGTGCTATTTTTAAATTGTGTTGACATTTATTATTTACCGTTTTTGTGCTGCTGTTTAAAAATATAGTATTACAAAAATCAACAAATAAACTTTTCCTATGTATTCTAAAATAATAAGATAGTGTAGTTAAAAGAAAGATCGTTACTAGCAATGTACGAGTATGTGTATCATGAATAGATGCTGAACGGCCGCGATCAATACGGCGGCACAAAGACGAAGGAAGCTGCATCTCATTAGATGACAGGATGCAGGGTAAAAACTGGCCCAGTAGATGGTCTATAAACTGTTATTTGTAGACACGTCTCGTGTGTATTGTATCTGATGTAAAAGTTAACGACTACTGTCAATAAAATGTTGTTGGTTTTTTGTTTGAAATTAATCAACTCAATAGCTAATAAAGATGTTAAATTATTGCACGGTAATTAAAAAGGTCACATCATCATGCAGATAAGTGTAAATTATATAATGACTGTCTAATTTAGCAGTCTGAGTATTTGTTTTTATTCCGGAAGTTACAGGATTGTATTGTTTTTTGAATCCTTTTTACCGTGTGTAAAAAAGTTATATAATCAAATCGACTTCTTAACATCATTAATGTAATAACTCTGTTCTTTTTCTACGAGTACATAAATAAATATTTGTGTTCCTACCAATGTTTACCAAATTGACTTTATCTTTAACTGTTAGCATTGACTCTTAATAAGTATAATGATAATTAAATAATTACTCTTTATTGTACACAAACAAAATAAGTTTAACGAGTAACAGATAAAAATTATGTAGGTACAAGAAAAACATAAAATTTCAATACGTTTAGTTTCCCAAAAAAGAGCACCTATAGTTGTCATAATGGTGCCTTATTCACTCCATTTCCGTCGCACAACAAGAGCCTTGACAATGCGTGTTCATTGATCGGGGTAATAGTCTATTGAAAACACTAAAATATTCAGAGTCTATCTCGCACATAATACATACATACATACATGCCTTTTCTGAAACAAAACAATATACAGACCAATGCGTCGGTACAAAAGTATTGCAGTACGACGTATCAAGCCCCAAAAAAATGCCTTAAATTTTCGACTTTATATCAGAGGTTTAAGAGTCAAGTGCACAATAACTCCCCCCCCCCCCCCCCCCCCTGATTCTCATGTTTTAAAGTGTATGGAACACTCCTATATGTTTTGTTGTTCAACGTATGGAGGGTGCGTTATCAAGTTCAACAACCTTGAACGAAAGTCATGTGTTGTTTGAGTGTTGAAAAGGAAACGTAAAAAATACATAATAGCACTATTAGTAGACATATGTGTACTGTTAAATACTGTACATATCTTTAAAAAGATACGTACGAACTATGGGTACATATTTGTTGCCATAATCAATTTGGCAAGCTCAAGTTTGAGTACCAACTGAAGCTAATATTCAAATCGTTTCATGAAACTTTATATTAAGCGATTTGATATTTCTTTTTTGAGAATTTCAATAATCCACTAAGCATACTAGCGACTCACCCTCGCTTTGCTCGGGTCCCTAGGAGATTTTTTAAATTGACAACTTGTTTATTTATGAACCGATTGATATAAAATAAATACTAAAAGTTATAGTTAGTAAGTTTCTCGTGATGTGTTCCCAGACCGACAGACAGACAGACAGACAGACAGACAGACAGAATTCAAATTGTTTTTTAATTACAAACATTATAAGAACTATAGATTCAGACTCTATATCGATAATAATGACTATTTCAATATTTACTAAAAAATATTAAATGTACAGATTCGACTCAGAATTTTATTATACGTATAGATGTAACTAAATTGGTACATATAATTTAGAAAACGATTAAATATAATTTTATATACAGTATTTTGTAAGTTAAGACGTACATAGATAAGTAATTTCTATATAACCGGTTCGTTGCGTTAAAAGTGTAGAAGAAGTAAAGATATCGGCTTTATGAATATTCATAAGACCAAAAACTGAACGTATTCAGTATTGAATATGAATAATTTAAAGAGACCGGGCCGATACGTGATGTTTGCTTGAGCCGATTTTTGAACTGCCTTGTTATTAGGACGGCTGTAAGACGCGTATTGAAGGGCTTATTGTGCTATACAATAGACGCGATAAGTAAAACTCACAATAATTATCTTATGCATAAAAATGTTCCATATAGTGTAGTATAAATATAGTAGTGATCTCACTTTTTTGATACAAAAGCGTGTACAATCTTAAAATTTATTTGCAAATTTTGAGACTTGCATCTTTAAGTAGGTGTTTTATAAGACATGATATATAACCTTCTTCGATAAACGGGCTATCTAATGCAAAAAGAATTTTTCAAATCGGATTAGTAGTTCCTGAGATTAACGCGTTCAAATAAACAAACAAACGAAGAAACTCTGCCTCTTTACAATATTAGTAGATTTTTTGATATTTAGCTGAAATGACAAACTTTCTTCTTTTAAGTTCGATTTTCTTGGAAATGGTTTCAAACTTCAAAGCGTACCAATTGAGCATAGATTACTTCGACAATGTCACGAAGAATGAAGAAGATACAAAGGAGATTGTTTGTTAAAATAACATTATTAGACTATATTGAATTATAATGTAATTTTCTCGTTTTTGCTCTCGATCTAAAAGTAAATATCCTCCAGTTAATAAGACGTAAATCAAAGTTATGACTTAAGTATCGTTCACAAGTGAATTGGTTCGTGAACTAGTAACAGTTTTTTCTTGGTAACTTAACATTATTTAGCGCAAACTTCGTCAATGGGACTACTATAAACAAATGACGTAACAAACAATGCACAGTGTTGGCAGCGTGTCAAGTACGTGTACGGTGACCAAGCCATTTCATTTGTTGGATACTTTGATACAAACTTTATCAGTTACAGGCAAGTGGCGAAAATTGCGTAAAGTTTTTCATGATCAGTCTTTATTTTACTGGCAAATCTATGTGTCGACTTTTGAATCGACGCAACGGTTTATCCAGTGTAGTATAATGTTAAGAGCTAGGGTTCTGGGATCAAAAATCACAATAAAGACTTGGAAAATAAATGTTATACCTTTATTAACATATTGGTATTTAAATGTTACTAAAAACACTCGTTTCACTAAATAAACACTACTATATAAGTCAAGCGACCTCACCAAAATATAATATTCGTTCATTTTTTATATTTGTTGTGCCTTATTTATACCTTCTTCTCCCTGACCATTTCCCAATCACTTGGGGTCGCAGTACATCTTCTATACTGCTGAAAGGATTTATCTATACCTATTACAAGATTTATTATCGCTGGCTTGGGTGCGCTTCTAGGTGTCTAATAGTAGCCTATATATTTACTCCAGGTCAATCTTTTTGAATTTTGATTCAAATCCGCCCGTTTCAGCTTTAAAGAGTAAAAAACATACACACGTATATACTTTTGAATTACTTAATAACAGAAGTCCGGTTATAGTTTTTTAACATAAAGTATGGCCACAATAAGATTGGTTCAACGTTCCGTTATGGCTTTGGTAATAATGCAATTCGACTCACTAACACCAGTTATAGTAACTCTGACGAGGTCAAAGGTACAACACGTACTTCACAATTTCATACAAATAATTAAAAAAAAATCGAATTTATTTACTTATCGTAGTTTTTGATTGAAACATAAAATTTATTTTGCCCTGAATGAATCCTCTGTAGTCCTTTAAAGGGTTTAGAGACCGTTTATAAAGCAAGCTGAGCGTATTATGTTACATACTAATGTTCTTTGACTTTAGTGGTTTAGCAGTTATAATTATTTCATTAGTTATTATTGAACCGGTTTATATACATTGGATGATCAAGCGTGGATCCAATCCTCCAAAAAAGAAGTGGTCACGACCACACGAATCGGCCAAATGCGAGTCGAAATATGGACTCGCTTTGTAACGATATATTGCATTTCTACAAAGGAGACAAACAAAACGTATGACGCTCAGACCAAGACCTTAAAATTAAGTTAAACAAAAGTAAATACCTCGGGATATTTTCCTTCACACGCGTAAGTGGTAATCATGTTGGAAATGATACGCACATGAAAATATCAGAGGTGCGAGACCCGGGATTTGAACCCGCTTCACTCGGTTTCCCAAGTAAGCGCATTACCTCTGGGATACCACTGCCCTACTAACCACTACTTTAAAATGTAATTCCTATATTAGCCTAATTTAATTATAACAAATCGGCGATTGCATCAAACCGTTCAGTTTAACGTGCGTTTTCCTCGCAAATATAACGTTTCACTTAAAAAATGATCGTACAATATCTTCCGCCGTTGCGCCATACGGGAGGTTGAGCAAACAATGGGTAAAACTAATCACCGGTCTCGTCTTTCCGTTTCTTTTTTCGGTAATAATCTACGTACTGTGATGCAAAGCTACTGTTGCGAAAGTATATAATTTTATCTTAAGTGATGTTATATATTGGTGTTTTTGGTACAAGTTGTGACGACGCTAGTTTATTTTCTCTAGGAAGTAGGCGTTATACTTACCGAATATGTACATAATAAATAATAATATCTATTTTTATTTTTTTTTATCTATGAAAGACGTCACAATATGCCATTTTTGGCCAATGTTTGTTTGTCCGTCTCTGTTTCAAATAAGCAAGGAATGGATCAATGGTAGGTACCTACTTTTTTTCTCAATACATCAGGTCGTTGTTGTAAGGTATTAGTTGCGATGTTATTTAATAATTATATAAATAGATAAGGCTGAGGTAACGCGCACGCTAGGAAAAAAGAATGAAGCGGCTTCAAATCCTGAAAAAACTTGCATGTCTGAGAGAAACTAACTAGTTTTCGAAAGATGTTGAGTGAATCCTGATCAAGAAGGAGAGTCCGTTCCCAGCAGTGGGACGTTATAAAGTTTTGAAATTAATATCGTTCTTTTTGAAATAAAAATGGTGATGACTTAAGTGAAACCTTATGCTTGTCTTTATGATTTCCAAAATTAGTCTAAAATAAATTGACTTAAACCCAAAATCTGTTTATATATAAGCGGAGATAAAAAAGCTTAGTAGCTTTTAAAAAAGTTCAGTATATTTAAAAAAAGTTCAGTAGTTGCTTTATGTATATTAGTAAATTCTATTCATATACATGACGACACGTTTGGCTGAGTTTGTAGTGACCCTACTTGTTGTGCCAGCGGTAGCGGGTTCGAATCCCGCTGGGGGCAATTATTTGTGTGTTGAGCACGAATATTTGTACTCAGTCATGGGTGTTTATATTTATAATATGTATGTATTTAAAGTTATATATGTATAGTGTATCAACTATCTGGTTTCATAACACAAGCCTCGTAGCTTACCATGGAACTTGATGGTGCTGGAACACGGGTATAAATATAATCGCTTTAAACATACACAAGTTAAATATGATTACAAACTACACTCTGACATTGGACCTGTATTTGCTCAGCCAGCTATCGGTAACTACGAGTACTTGTGTAAATATTTGTATGTGATGCTCGTTGGTTTTCAATAATAGCGGTATATTACTGGGTGTATCATTGTTTTGGTTGGAAAAAATGTATAATTTGACTATATAGTATGCAATACAAATGCTTTCTTTTGTACGTGCCTTGCGTTTTTAAGTATTTTTTAAAAGTACTAATATATAAATAAGACCCTTTGGCGATTTGATAATTTGGATTAAATTTAATATATAAATAAACTATGACCACTTACTTGTTGTAAGTAACACAAAGGCTACTGTTAGTAATAATTATAATTTGAGAGGTTTTGTTCCTTGTATTGTCGACATAAATAAAATTGAAGTGTCTGCTTTTAATGTGAAATAACAGCTTTTTACTAAATGTATATGAAAGTATGTAGTATGGTACTGATAAGAAAAAGTCTATTCTTAAAATTTTGTCTGTCCGTCTGTTTGGAGGTTTGTTCCGGCTAATCTTCAAACGGCGGGAACATTTTGACGGAACTATGACTGGCAAATAACTGATGTTATAAGGAGTAACTTAGACTAATTTTATTTTAGAAAAAGAATTAGGGTTCCGCGCAAAAAAATGAAACCTATGAAATTGTGAACAATATCCGCGTACCTAGGGCGGACGCATCCGAGCGAAGCGAGGGTAAATCGCCACTAGTGACTTACCTTCGCTTCGCTCGGTTTATACTTTGTTTCGACTTCGGCTTTTTAGAATCAAAGAATTTTTTAAGTTCTAAACGACACTGGAACAAATCGTTATTGCCATGTAAGAGATGTTTATATACTACTACACACGTATAACACCTGTATCAATAATTGTGTTATTCTTCCCAACAAAGGAAAAAGTGTTGCCACTTAATAGAAAGGACCGCATTCCAACTGAATTGTAAGTTGAAATTTTTGTTATGACTTACTTAAACTTATTAATATTGAAATATTCAAAAGATTCCACTTTTGTTACATTTTAATGCTGTTTGCATAATCTGAATACATTAAAACTATATTATAAGCCTAAGTATAGTTTGAAATCATTGTATATCGCGCTGGAAATCATAGGTTCGATTCCGAAGTGAACCGTTTATAATATTGCCCAATTTTCTAAGGGATGGTATATAGAACTGTAATGTTTACATATTTTTAATCAATTGTACTTTAATATTATATCAAAGATAAACAACATTTAGACTTATTGTACTTTCATGTTATATAAACAACATTTAGAATTATCAAATTACCAGTAATTGTTAATGAGTGTAGAGTCCAGAGACTGTTTACTTTCCCAAATTTGTATTGGTTTATAATGTCCTCCACCCATAAAGTTAGTTAGTTCTTTGAGTTCTTTGAGTTCCTTGAGTTCCTTCAGACCTCCGAGTCAGCTACAGTATAGCAAGTAAGAAAGTTATAATTTAAAGTTATAGTTAACTGTCGTGTGATAAATAAATATCTATCAACGTCACGCTGCTGTTTGTATCTCAAGACCCCTCCTGACCACCGAACATTACAGAACTGTTTTTTTTTGCCTACTTAATATATAGGAATATTACTCTAGTAACTGATTCATCTCTTTAATATTACACTTTCTTGCTTACAACAAAATTTGTTTTACTACAATAAGGCTTTGTTACAAAGAAATTATCGCCTCGGGACGTGTCTGTTCACAAAGGCTTTGAGATTCATTTTTGTTTCAGTGTGCCATTCTCTTGCCAATCTTTAGTAAGTATTATTATTTTTTTAAATGGACCTCCTATACAATAATGATAATAGTAATTAATCACTTGAACATAATGTTAATTTTGTATTGAAAGTCTGCCCTTCTCGATACCTAAGTATTTCTGTGACCGACATATTGATGTAGGTACACTTATTTTCTTATTTTTATAATTCTTCACCCTCTTTCTTAATAATTACTTTAATTAATTAATACTTACTAAACTGCCTAAGCGATCTAGTGACTAGCATGTACGGCTGCAGATCTGAAGGTTTTAGGTTCAAGTCCTGGTTCGGGTCAAGTTTAATCACTGAGTTTTCTATTAAGATATTCTCAGTAGTAGTCCGGAGTTGAGACGTCGGCGGTGTTCCCGCCGTGCCTCGGAGAGCACGTAAAGCCGTCGGTCATGAGCCTTAACTCTCCTCGGTCGTGCCGAAGTATCATCCGATCGGAGTTTGAGAGTGACAGGAATAAAGAGTGCACTTGTGTCTGCGCGTACACGCCCTGCACTATAATATCTCCTGCGCATCTGGCTAGTCTCAGTGAGACTGGTCGCTGTAGCTGGAATCGGTCAGGGGGTGATTATTATTAATAACTACTTTTGAATAATTTTGAAATCCGTGTACTTTTTTTATAAAAAATAATTAGGTATTGTATATCTAATTAAAGAAATAATGTATGTGAATGTAACAGAAAATCATGATTAATTTAGTCACTTATAACAATTTATATCAGCAGTCTCGTAGCTCGCCCTATAAGATCCCCATCTATATTTATATCCGTCCACGCCTCATAATGGCTCTTACTATTGGCTAAGTGCCACCACGCAAGGTCCGCAGGAAGTGACCTGGATATCCCATTGATATTGATATGATTAGTCTGCTGTCTGGTCTTAGTGCGTCTTATCATACCTACTTATGTTATGAATAGGAAATTTTTGAGAAAATGTGTTTTTTTTTTCTGAATTAAGTAACATAATTTTTACGCGGACAAATAGCAAGGTTTAACATAATTTATAATATTTTATATTTTTATATAGGCTATAATTTTTTTATTGTATAATTTTATAACATTCGCAACGAATGAACAAGTATCTGTACTAATAAATGGAAAGCTGTTTTTTTTGTTCGGTTATACTGCGATAACTACTGAACCGATCGGAATAATACTCGTACCATAAGATGCAGCGTGTTTCGGAGTAGGTTTTAGTACCTTTATGATATGTTGGTGATTAATGTACTATGCGGGCGGAGCCGCAGGAAAGCGCTCGTTTTGTATATACGTCTTTGTTGATTTTGAGACTACCAGAAAAAAGTTATGAAATTACATATAATATTTTGATCTATTAAGTACTTATTATTAATGGAAATATATATCAAATAGTAGTGCCAGTGAGTTGAAAGTGGGAAAAAATTTAATTTTCACCAATTTTGTGAACTACCTAAGAAAAAACAATGTTTATGCTATTTAGTACCGTAGTCACAATCCCTGTGGATATGCGTAAGATTCCAAGTGTTCTATTGGCTTTATTATTAAGCGATTTTTAAATCATGCGACCCTTGATTTCATACAAATATTTCTTGGCCTTCGCCAGTCAGACCCTGATCTCAGCGGTCATATCAATCTAAAATAAGCGAACAATATGTTTTAAGGACTAGAGAGTGCACCTGGTTTAGTGTTGCAAAAACTGTTTTTTTTCTACCGTAAAAAAATATATGAAAAAACGCGTTTTTTTCTGGAGCATATTTTTTTCAAGAGTACAGAATTCAAAATCATTCAGGGAGATTCCGTAAAAGATAAACCCTTAAGAGTAGATATTAGAGTTTTCTGTTTATTTTCAAACCTACCATACTTTTTTTTTTTACCATACTGTTTTGGTAGTGCCAAGTTTACATGTGGAAATACCGACACTGACAAGGACAAGACTAGTAGTGTACGTGGCACTGATACCGAAAATGGTACTGACTTTTTTATTTTCATCTTAATCACTAACCTGGCTATGCACAAACATCAGACATGTCAGCCATGTAAAATATCCTTGTGTGGTGTCGCCTCGGTGAGATTAAACCGTCATAACTGACAACTAACAAACAAATTATCTTCTCTTATAAAGACACTAGCGGCTCACCCTCGCTTCGCTCGGGTTCGTCGCTAGGTACGTTTTAAATAGATATAAAAAGTTATTATCAAAATACTAATAGAGAATTAGTTCCAACGGGAACCGTTTACTTTTTCGGGATGAAAAGTAACCTGTTGTTTGACCGGCAATATAAGGTATCAGAATGTTAAATTTTACTAAATTAGGTGCATACGTTGTTGTGTACTAAGCTGTATAAGGTACTATAGTTTTTTAACTATCCCACGGGAACTAATTAATTTTCCGGGATAAAAAGTATCCTATGTCCTTCTCCTGGCTCTAAACTACCTCCCTGCCAATTTTCAGCTAAATCGGTTCAGCCGTTCTTGAGTTATAAGCGAAGTAACTAACACGACTTTCTTTTATATATATAGATTCACTTTCATCTTGCAACAAAATAAATATCTATAACGTCTAAACAAAAAATATGCCATTGAACTTTAATATAAGTAAAAAACTATAATAAAAGTAGCCTATGTTACTCTCTATAACATCAGCTATCTTGCAGTGCAAGTCAAAGTCAAATCAGTCTAGCCGTTTCAGAGATTACCCGGAACAAACAGACAGACAGACAAAAATTTAAAAAAATGTTTTTGTCTAAGTACTGTATATAATTTCATATGCATTTAGTAAATTTAGTAAAACGCTGTTATTTTGACATTACAAACACTTCAATTTTATTTATCTGTATAGATGTATAGATGTAAGTACTAGCGACTCACCCTCGCTCCGCTCGGGTTCGCTCCTCGTTTCGTTTTGACGTTTAGTATAGATTTCTCCCGCAGTATATTGAGATATTTTCCCGCAGTCAAAAGTATCCTATATGTTGATCCGGATAACCAGAAATCATACCAAATTTCATCAAAATCTGTCCAGTGGTTTTCTCGTGATGTGTTTCCAGACAGAGACAGACAGATAAAAAGACTAAAAACTGTAGATTCGGCATCTCTATCGATAATGATGACTATTTCAATAAGATTTTCCAAAAAAATATTTAATGTACAGATTCGGCTGAGTTAGAATTTTATTACCTAGTAGCGACTCACCCTGGCTTCGCTCGGGTTCGTCCCTAGCGTACGTATACAACTTCCCTATTTAAATCGGATATTATTAAATTTTTCATTGGTTTTATTTTTTTTCATGGGATCCTTTTTTTTTCTAAAATAAAAGTAGCCTAAGTTGCTCCTTATTACATCAGCTATCTGCCAGTGAAAGTTCCGTCAAAATCGGTCCAGCCACTTCAGAGATTAGCCGGAACAAACAGACAGACAAAAATTGTAAAAAATGTTGTTTTGGTATATGTACCTACCGTGTATACATCCATATGCATTTAGTAAAAAGCTGTTGTTTTGATATTACAAACAGACACTTCAAGTTTATTTATCTGTATAGATAATATGTACCTATAGATAATCTGATTTAAGTAGTCTTTGACTCTAGTTATTATACATATAAGGTTCATATTTTTGTTTTCCGTTCACATATTTATATTCAAAGCAGGTGTATGAATAATTGTAGTTTCACCTATTAATTGAATTAAGCAATTTTGCATTTACCTTAATGTTGCTCGGATGTTGAACATGAAAATATTCTAATTTATTCTACTTTTTTGGTATTAAAATTATTATCAACGCAGTCTGTTTTTAATATCTGTAATCTAACTCAGTGTAGTTGATAAGTTCTTATGATCTTTTTCCGGCGTCATTACCAGCACAGCGAAATGGCTCCATATTTTTTTTAGTAACTAGCGTGCCTGCGGCTCCGCCCGCGTTCTGATGACCAAAACCAAATTCTTAGGTTTTACATATTAGTATACTCTTACATTGCAGTTTTTGTATTTTTTCTTAGAAATGAGATATTTTCCCGCGATAAAAAGTATCCTATATGTGGACCCGGATAACCAGCTATATATTTCATGAAAATCCCTCCAGTGGTTTTTCTGTGATGCGGTAACAGACAGACAGACAGACAGACAGACAAAAATTCTAAAAACTATAGATTCGGCCTCTGTATCGATAATAATGTTTATTTCAATAAGATTTTCCAAAAAATATTTAATGTGCAGATTCGACTTGGTTACAATTTTATTATATGTACCTATAGATTTCTGATCATTCGATTGGATGGATTAGAAACTTTGAACTAGACGAACAATCAAGTTAAATAAATTACTGTAATAGGAGCATTTTTGACAAGTAATTAAATAATTTTTGAAATAGCAATATTGAATAAATTACTCTCAAGGCTTCTATTTACTAAGTAGCTGTTGCGTCGAATTTAGTATTTTTTTACTGGTGCTTCTAAATAATTTTGTGACACATATTTTAATCCTTATTATTAGATATGGGAAGCAAAGTATACAATGTTTTCTAAGGCAATAAATTATCTCTATACAAAACATCCCGTCGACACATTGCTACGTGAAAAAAGAACAAGCTAACAATTTCAACAATCTTTCCATTATTAATAATATTAAAAATTATAGCCCCAAAGTCCCATCTAAAGTAATATCTATGATGCTTTTTATGACTTCCACAGATACTATAAATCTCCAATTAACAATATCCGATTGAGAATTGAATAGCAACTTTAAAAGCTTTTTTTTCGCAGAAACCGTCCAGTTTTTTTATTGTAACGTTTTTTTCTGTCTGTGCCATCAATTTGTTCTTTGTTATCTATACGTGTATTTATTATTTCGACCTCTTGATCTCTAGGCCGCAGACTGTTCAATTGAAACGAAATGCATAGTGTGGACGCAATATTCAAGGTTTTGTATGCACAGCATTGACCTTCAAAACTACTTTGAGAATGGTTTTATTTTTTGCCTCATTTAAATACGTGCTTATTTAATAGGACGTTGTGTCATAGTTTTTATATTATAATATTTCATCGCTAATAGTTTTTATTTTTGTTAATATACAGTTGATATCATAGAGATACCTATATATACCTACTAGAGTGTATATACGTATGTATGTACATAATCTATAGGACATATAATAGAAGTGTGACTGATCGCTGTATGTATATGGAAGATATTTGAGAAAAACTATTTTTGGGGTCTTTATTAACGCAATAGAACGAAAAACAATGATTTTTTAAATTTTTGTCTGCTTTTGTGCGCGCTAATCTCAGAAACGGCTTAACCGATTTGGGTGCGGTTTTCACTAATTTTCACTTTGTTTTATTTCAATCAGTAAATGAATAAAACTTATGTCAATTTAAAAATAACCTCGGGACGAACCCGAGCGAAGCGAGGGTAAAATAATATAATCGTAAAGGGGTTCAAAAATTTCCTTTTTATGGATGTTTCTAGAGAAAAATTTGGTAAGTGCGAAGATTTAAGTATTTAATCTTATATGCTTAGTAGCTTACATATGTACATAGGTTTGCTCTAAACGATGTGTATAACTTACGTAATCTTACATAATTAATTAAACTCATTTTATATTCTGAACCGATCCTTATTAGTATTACATTGGTAACCCAGTGGTAACGCGCTCGCTTGAGGATCCTAGTGAGGCGGGTTCAAATCCCGAGTCTGGTACTTTTGATATTTTCATGTGCAAATCAATTCCAACATGATTACCACTTGTGTTACGGTGAAGGAAAACATCATGTGGAAATCCGCAAGCCTTAGAGACCCTAGCAAGTTTTCGAAAGACAAAGAAAGAAACACAGAGTGAAGTCCGCCAACCGTCACTCAGCGTGGTGGACTATGGCCTAATTCCCCTCCAACCAAAAATCCAAATAAATCCGCGAAAAAATCCGAAAAGATTGCGACTCACGCTTTTCTTTCACTAGTTTCGCTTTGTTGCATCCTTAGGTGCCTAATAGTAAATAACTTTTACATTATCCAACGTCGTAATCTGTGTACTAAATTTCATCAAAATCCGCCCAGCTGTTTTAGCGTTAAGGAGCAATGAAGACATAAAACTTTCGCATTTATAATTGTACATTAAAGACATCATCAATTGAATTTCTAAAGAGTTTGACGGCCGTTAGAATTAAACTAGAGAATACCAAATGCGATATTCTTGGACTGTAATGCTAGGCGTTTTGTCCTACAAATCTAGGAATTTCGAAGATGGGTTTAGTGCTTCAATGGATAGGCTATTTTTTTCCTATTTCCGCAACTATTATATATGCATATGTAATGAAAAGATCTATTTAACTCTCGTGTTGTTTTCTCATTCCGATGTTTCGAATAATTACTTTTATTACGAGTTACTCGCGATCATTTGTTTCCTTCTTATTTTTGGCCAAATACATAGAAAAGAGATTTTGAGTGTATGTACGCGATATCTTTTTAGAGGTCGTAGTAAGGTAGAACTTTTTCTTCAAAAGCTATTAAGTACGTATTAATTAAAAAGAATCTGAATAGTCTGTTCATAATTGGTTCATTAAAAAAAGTGCATGTGTGTGCAATTCACACACGGTAGAAGCGAAACTTCAGAAAAGTAACCTACGGGAGAATAATATGAATATAGAGTATCAGGAGTAGGATAATTATAAGGTTTATTTTTTTAATAATATTTTTACCAAGTGGATAAGCTATTTTAATTTTTTTTTAAATAAATATAAAATAATGGTATTAATTTTCACTTCCTGTGTAATGTATTCTATCTCAAATAAAAACGGTTACCAAGGCAACATGGCAATGTATTCTATCTCATTCTCTCGCCGGCTTAATCCTATATATTTGTGTTTGTCTCTTTTTAGTGTTGCATTACTTTTTTATTGAGTTTTAAATCGCAACGATTCTAAAGAAGTTTCCTTGCAATATAAAATATACACCCAAATCGACCTCTTCTTTTATGAAATCGGCTTAAAATAAAGGAAATTATAAAATCTATAACAAATTCACATACTTAAGTAACCGACAGACAGTAATAACTAATAATAATATATTCGCTGATCTCAATGAAGTAACACGTTTATTAATAGCTGTCGTGAAGACAACGCCGTATAGCACGCGTTAGTCACTACTCACTGGTAAGATCCAAGGTCAAGTTAAACATGAATGAAAGTAGGTCGGTGTGTAAATTATTTTGTAACGCTCAATTCGGTACAGGTTGTAACTTAGTTAAAGTGGTTAGTTACTATTTGTTAACTTGTTCTTTTATATTACACTTTGTATATGAAGTAGGTAGGTATACTTGTACACAGAATGTATAGACACTTACATAGGTTTTTCACTCGGTTTCACTTGGGGACAATTGGGAATTAAATGTACAGTTTGCTAATGGACGTTTATGTCTGTATCTACAGACTATATATATATTGAATATTGTAACGGCTGGATGGATTTGGATGAAATTTATTTACTACACGGATAAATTATCAGCTGGAGTAACACACTGTTATGCATCTAGGGGTAGGGGGAGTAGGGATGCACCCAAGCAAAGCGAGGGTAAATCTCTAGTAGTTTATAAATAACGTCTATATCTACATATATCTATTTAAAAAGGCGGGTTAGATTAAGTAATGTATAATATTTACTTAGATACTTTAAAATTTAAGTTAGACATAAAGCATATTAAATTAATATTTATGTATATATACTAGCAGAACTCGCGGCTACGCTCGCATTCAATCTACAAAAAAAACTCTTTGGCCGTATGTTATACAGCGACTCATCCCCGCTTCGCTCGGGTTCGTCGCTGTGTACCAATATAATATTGTTCAAACAAAAATACTTGTATACGGCTTGTATGGAGGTAGGAGGGTGAAAAATACTTTACGACCTACCAAATATACACAAAAAACATAAAAAAATCAGTCTAGCCGTTTTGGAGGAGTGCGACCATAAACACCGTGACACGAGATTTTTGTATATTAGAATATATACATATTTTTTAATACGTTTTTTTATAAAATTCGCACAATGTTCATTGGATGGTACAGTAAATATTATATATTAATGGATGTATCTCATTTTTTCATCGACATCCGTATCCCATTAGGTATTGCATCCAGCCAGTCGTGATACTCGTTAAAATCATAACTTGGTTAACATCGTTAAAGGTTAACGTTCGACTGATTCCAATCTATTTAGTGTTTATAGTAACATAAATAGTCACAGCTAGGGTTGTGAAATTTTCTGTAACTAATGGATAGAAATGAAAATAATCTTGTAATATTAATATACACGTACATTGTACTTATATATTATAGTAAAATTTTACAAAAAATTCAAGTTTTATTTTTGTTTCGTGGACTTTTCAAATTTTTATATTATATATGCAAGAGTTTCTTGTAGATGGAAATTGAGATAAATTGGCTTATCTGCGAGATAGCTGTAGTGTTGTATTAAAACTACTGTGTCATATTTATTATTAATACTAGAAATTAATTACATAATTAATATAATATGTTAATTTAATTAAAATAAGTATCCTTTACAGGCATTAAATATCGACAAAGTAATTATTACGGACAGTGATAATATGTACCGATCCGAACGAAGTCAGTTAAAAAATCAAAAATTACGCTAAGTGAAACCCTTCGTAAAAATCGCTGTCGCTAATAAATATTATGTTCTTTAGTTAATTAAGAAGTTGCTAACCCTAGATTACGAGCCCAGGTGAAATGCCGTTTCGTAATAGGGCAGATGTAGCTGTTTTACTGACATTTCACAATAGAAATAAAACTGCTTTTAGTAGATTTTCTTCAGCATTTATAGTTGAAACAATAAAATGTTTGTTAATCGTCGCTTCTGTTAGTTGACTTATATATTATACTATTTTAGTTTTATATAAAATCTTAATTTTATACTATTGTAAAATATACGTGAATATTTGACATTTTAAATAAAACCATACTTTCGGAGTTTTCACGATTTATTTTCATTTTTGGTTCCCGACCTTTCGAATGCTTTAAAACAAGAATGAAAAAATTGAAAAAGGTAGTTTTACTTACAAACATAATTTAATTGACTCTACCAGGACGTTTACCTTTCCAAAATTCATAAATAAGTCGTATGCTATTAAATATACTATACACATACGGTTATAGCATTTGTAATATAAAATTTACACTCACATGGTGATGTGTATGGCACTTACATATAAACTGTTTAACTGTGAGTTTCTCGCCGGCTCTTCTCAGCAGAACTGTTTTCCGAGTCGGTGGTAGCTTCACGGTCGGACTATGACGCTGTTCAAATTAAATTGACGAGTCAAAAATGCCTGTATAAGTCTAATTGAATATATATTTTTTATATTCTGGGACATTAACACACAGCACCATCTAGTTCTATGGTAAGCTACGAGGCGTGTGTTATGGATACCAGGTAGATGATACACTACATATATAACTTTAAATACATACATAATATAAATATAATCACCCATGACTTCACAAACATTCGTGCTCATCATTCAAATGAATGCCTCGCAGGAATCGAACCCGTAATCGCTGGCAAAGCGAGTAGGGTCAGAGAACAACAAACTGGGCCAAACATGTCGTCAAAATTTAATTTTATTTCATTTCACAATTATGTAGTTTACATGCCTACGTGTCTATTTATTTATATAAATGCTGTGTTTGTACTTATATATTACTATTTTAATTGTTAGAACATTTGCGTGTTAAAAACAGCATGATCTTAAGTAGAAAAATAATATTGAATTGTACTAATTATTTGATATTAATCTAACAAATTCCGTTAGACCACCGACGCGGCGAGTTATTTACAACCGTTATGGAATTATGGCTACCAGAAATGAGCAGGCTGTCATTATTCACTTCAGAAAGTCGTTTAGATCTCAATTCATCTTGCGAAAAAAGTAATTGAATAAGTAGTGTCAATTTGCACGGACCTCTATTGAGAATGCAATTCAAGTCGAAAGCTCATATTTTCGGTTTGTATTTGATATATAATAAATATATGGATTTAATATTAAATCTATTTTAATTCGTTGAGGTTTTATTAAATTGTTATTATTGATCCTCGATTCGCTCGGGTTTTAGGGACCAAACCAGGCCAGCACGGTGAACTAGGGCCCTCGGCCCTCCTTGAGGGCCACCTCCATCAGTTGGACGTTAAAAAAGGCTCAATACAATTCATACAATGATTATGTTTGATTTTCGACAACTGGGCAAAAAATTAGCTATTTTAATAAGAGAAAAGATTAAAGAACGAGTCTAGTGTAGTAATCTATACCTACATAATAAAATTGTAACTAAGCCGAATCTGTACATTAGATATTTTTTGGAAAATCTTATTGAAATAAACATTATTATCGATACAGAGGCCGAATCTATAGTTTTTACAATTTTTGTCTGTCTGTGTCTGTCTGTCTGTTACCGCATCACAGAAAAACCACTTGAGGAATTTTGATGAAATTTGGTATGGTGATAGCTAGTTATGCGGGTTAATATATAGGATACATTTTGTCGCATGGAAATGTCTGATTTCTGAGAAAAAATACAAAACTGAAATGTAAGACTATACTAATATGTAAAACCTAAGAATTTAGTTTTTGTTCATCTGAACGCGGGCGGAATAATTGACTACACCAGACTTTATCGACCTATGTATGGCTAATGTAAACGTTTGCCTCATATGTAGCGGCCAGTCAAAGACGACCGTCATCAATCTAATAAATTACAATACAATGTATACTTTGATCGTTCATTCGATCATCTTTCGATAGACATAAAGTAACTTCGCCAATTCAATTAATGTTTTAAATTTGCATTTCAACGCAAGTATTGACAACCATTTTATTAAAATAAGGGTTATTTTTTCCACTTAATTATTTCTTTATTTATTACGTACAACTCCTTTTCCCGCGACTTTGTCTGCGTGAATAGGTTTTCTTTTATGCCTAGGTACCGTATTTCTGATTTTTTCCTTGGCCATTCGTTCATAACACGTTAGTTTTCAATATATCAAGATGGATCATATATGTAGGTATGTATCACGCTACATGTTTTGGGTTGTTCAAAGAAGGTACTTCAAACGCGGGTGAAACCGCACGCATTATCTAGTAACCCAATTAAGGACTAGGTCACAAGAAACGGCCAGTTTAAGAGATACGAGTCATAAATTATACTAATTTAATTACATTATCTCAAAGCTGCTTATAAATAATCTAAGTATAATCGTAACCTAGAAAGCGAATCGGTTAAATGTGCATACAAAGATTAACCATAAAATTCTACTATAGACGGAGAGGCAGACGTAGGCTCGTAGTGATGGGCGCGTGACTAAAATATCGATAAGATGTCCGACATTCTCGTCCAATACCACAGTGACATGAATTTCGTGTCCGGAATAGTTTATCGGGAGTCTACAAAGCTATTTATATCTAGAAAGTTAAATAAGCAGGATACGAGATAACGTTGTAAATGTTAAGTTTTTTTTTAATTTGTATAATACTCTGATAGTCCTGTTTTAAATGGTTAAGTAAAATATGCGTTTTGGCGAAACTGTAGTTGAAAGGAAATATTTTATTAGGAACAGCACTCAACCCTTAAGTACCTATAAGTCGTACTAAAACTTATAAAAGGCTATAACTTTTTTCTTAAGATAAATATACCCCACTTTTCTCTCGAACTGAACAATCTTCTATCACATATAAATAAAACCATTGCAGTGTTCCTGGAGAGTACTGAGTACAAATAGTATTTTTCAGTAGTACGTACCTATACATAATATTTTTAGTTATTTAACATTCTAGTGATTTTTGTTTCGTTTTAAAGATTATGCCAGCTCCACTTGTGGTAGCAATCATACAAATCACATCTATACTATAAATATTATAGTTTGAACGCGCTAATCTCAATAACTACTCATCCGATTTAAAAAATCTTTTTTTTCTATTGCATTAGGTATCCCGTTTATTGAAGTAGGCTATAGGCTATATATCATATAACATATAGTCTATCTATTCCATAGGTGCTAACCGTTAAAACGTACCTAAGGACAAAGCGAGGGTGAGTCGCTAGTTCACTCATATAGTGGGTTAGTAATGGATTTGTTTTTTTTTACATTATTATATTAAATGCATATTCAAAATTAATAAAAGTTAAATATAGTTAGTTCTAATTTATTTTATATTACCTACTATTATATTATACAAATCAACTCAATGTTATAGTTTTCAGTTTGTTTTTTCTCTTTTCATGGAAATAAGATTTCATTAGTCAATACAAATATTATACTCGTATAGTATATAATTGCGAGAAACGAACCCGTGACCTGCGATGTAATAATCACTGTTATATAGACAGAGTGCTATTATGGCATAACAAGTTAATATCGATACACTCGTGCAATTAATAATGCACTAACGTTCTACGAACCAGTTTACAAAGAGTAGCCGTAGGTTGGTTACGAAACTGTGCCTTTTTTACATACACCCATCCGTTCGTAAAGCGGCTTTGCAATCAGTATAATATACTAGCAATACACGCGGCTTCATCCGAGTTCAAACTTCAGATATAATCATCAATCGAATTCCGATCTAATCATCGAAATATAATACAGTACCTCATTCATCAAATTATGTTAGATAGCTTAGGCCTTAGAAGATATGTGGGAACAGATGAACGTACATATACCTATACATATATAATACATAATATATACCTATAGTTTGCTGAAATCATAACACTGTGTAGTCGGGTAATAACACTATTCTGGCATGATGACGATACTTATTGATCTTATTATAATTGATCAATTTTATAAGTCTAATGTGCCCCTGAACTCAATGAATTTGTTTGTCGCACTCATATAGTTAAATTACACTACATTTGGTAAGTCAAAAAATTTAGTACCGATGATGACACTTTTAATGAAATCATATAAATAATGAGAATTTGATTACTATAATTGGCAAGCAATGCGACACGATGCGTTTGTTTTCATTTGTTGGTCGTTTTTTTTTATATATTGTTAGTCAGGTACCTTAAAATAATGCGTAAGCAATCCTGCGACGCCACATTAAGACGGAGGAGGTTTTGTTGGGTTTTAGTGGGTAGTACTGGCTTCTCTAGCCGGTGAGTCCCACATAACCACCTGTTTGTGTACAGGTGGTATGCGTAAATTCTCACCATAAGAAAAAGTAACTTAAAATAATCTTTTTCGCTCTCGATTCGAAAAAAATGTCTTAATAGTAAAAGTTAATTAAATTATTTTATCATTATTTGAATACGTTTTAAAAGCGTAAGCAAAATAACTTAAATATTAGCTTTCCTCTTAAAAGCTTTCACCCTGAAAATGAAATGTCAACTTAAATTCACGGTATATTCAAATTGCGTAATCACACAAAAATATTTTATTTGTTCAAGTTATTCAAAATTGCTTGTAAAAGTCTATTCGAATAAAGTATATTTTTATTTGATTCGATATAGAAAAATACGCCTGAAACCATTTTACATATCACAATATTCATTTTTCGACGAAACGCTCCTTACCTTCTTCTATAATTGGTTTATTTCCGGTACGTTCGAGTGGGATCTGCGCTGAAATTAAATTTTTCCTCGCATACTCTTCCGGGCGTAATTTACACGTAACGAATTTATGATGCTATTTAGAGTCAATTGTGTTTTTTTTATAGATTTTTTTGAGTAATCATATTGAAATTGCTTAATTTTCGATTTCTTTCATAATGCGTTTTGCTATCGCGTTTCGCTTCTTCTAAGCAGAATACTAAATTTTAAGTTGGGGTGTAGCGAAAAGTGTTTATACACTTAAACGCAGTTTTCATGAAGGTTATATTTATATAGAATATTTACGTTTAGTATAGATTTCTTCTAGATGAGATATTTTCCCGCAGTAAAAAGTATCCTATATATTGACCCGGATATCCAGCTATCATCACACCTCTAAATCTGTCCAGTGGTTTTCTCTCGATTCATTCCCAGGCAGACAGACAGAGAAAAATTCTAAAAACTGTAGATTCGGCCTTTGTATCGATGAGAATGAACTTTTTTTTCCAAAAAATATTTAATGTTTTTTTTTGTGATTTGACACAGTTAGAATTTAATTATATGTAGGTATAGATTTCTCATAATAAGAAAGTATGGTAGTAACCATACTCTTTCCATAGTCTTTCATAAAAACACATCTTGTATTATTGTAACAGCTGCTAGTATAGTTAAGTTCGTTATACTTAATTAGTTTAATTAGTTTCTAATAGCGTACAACCTAAAATAGCGGACATCATTGAAAAAATTACATATTTTAAAATATACCCATGACTAAACACTACAAGATAATGATAGGGGAGTAATTAAGGCCGAATTTGAAATTATTTAATTTGGGTAATAGCACCACTAATTAAAGGTAAAACTAAAAAAATTAAAAGGTAAGTAATGTAAAGCCTCTCTTTCTCTTTTCTTTTCAAATTATTTTATATTTTTCAGTGAATAAGCACTGTATTTAAAAGCAATAACTTTTGAACGTGAATAACCTTAGTCTCTCTCGTGACCATGTTTGCTGTAAAGCATTCGAAACGTCGTCGCAAAATAAAACCACGAGAAACATCAAAACAACCATCTATAAACATATCATGAACATACAAAAAATTGTCTTATTTAAAACTATCGAAAATATACTTATAAACAAATATGTACTAAATGTTAAGTAATGTACATAATACATTATATTAGTGTAAACCGCACCCAAATTGGTTAAGCAGTTTCTAAAATTAGCGCGCTCAAACGCACAGACAAACAGACAAAAATCATTATTTTGGGTTTTATTGCGTTCATAAGGACCCCCAATAATAGTTTTTCTTAAATATCTTCCATGTACAGACAGCGAGCGATCAGTTACACTTTTATAATATGTATACATGTCAAATATTCGCGTAAATCTAAGAAAAAATGACAATATATTTTAACATTCATACAAATATTTTCGGTTATTTGATATTTCATTGTTAATGATATTGTACGTGTAGGTATTTTTTTGTACATATCCTAAAGATAGTAGGTACAGTAAGGTCAAGGCGAAGTGACGTTCTACAACATTAGATGGCGTTATATTGTTCATATTTTACTTCTCTTATAATAATATATCTTTATTAGTTACTTAGTGACCATATCAGTAGAAGCATGATTGACTTTTTTAACGCATGTTCAAGTACTAATTATCTTGCGATAGATACGGTCCAAAATATATATATTATTTGTAATATACTTATATACATATAAAAAGAAAAACAAGAAACACAATAAGAAACAATATTTGAATGATACATTTGGTACAATAATTGATAAGTAAGCAATTTTCAGTTATTTTGCTCGTCTCATTAATCGAAGATCGTTGAGTGGCAAAATTCAAAAACTACGTATGTAATAAACTAAATTAATAAATCCATTCTTCTTGACTCCACGGCCTAAGCTTTTAGTATGTTTAGAATTGTTTTTATGATGGAAGATTTATGTTATTTACCATACTTATCACGGATAGGTCATATACATTATACATATATTTTTTATTTTTATTTTATTTTATTTATTATTTATATACCCGTGATTTTGACGCTTGTAACCAGTACTCAAATATTGGTATCTAATTCTAGGTGAAAAACATAGTAAATATCCCATTTTACATTAAAAAAAAACATTGTCATTGACTATGAAAGCTTAAAGTTTTATGCGATTGATCATTCGAATGCTTGGTCATATTAAGAAATACTTTCTTAGATTTACGCGAATATTTGATATTTTAACCCGTGACCATGATTGCTGTAAAGCATTCGAAATGTCGGGAACCAAAAATAAAAATAAATCTGCAAAAAAATCCGATCATATTTAGCATTTACAGTTCACACATTAAATATACCTAAATAAAATCATGGGCGTAGTCGTAGCCATGAACTAGTATATATACGTATATCATATACCTATATATCTCTTGTGACCCGCCCTCGAGGTCAGACCAAAGGCCTGCTGTTGAAATCTGGACAAAAGCCCAGACTTCAACGACACTCGTCGTTCAGTATGAGTAATTTTATAGAGCTATTTTTTTAAATAAAACAAGTTATTGCCCACGGCTATGTATGCGTGGTAGGTACCTACGTAGATACGTCGATGAAACATACTCTATATTAGTCAACTCTTTGTCCTTATAGCGTGAAGAAGTGACTCTTTCTCCCAAACTTTCACTTTCACATTATTATGACGTTTTATTACAAACCTTTTGTATCATTATTATTAGTTTTCAATCTACTCTATCAGTTTTTTATCTACTGTTGTAGATAAAAAAAAAACTGTTATCTTTTGTGATGTCTATCATCTAGTGTAAATTTTTTTTAATCAGCTTACGAACTGACAGACTTGTATTTAAGCCCTTTTTAACGTCCCACTGCTGGGCACGGGCCTCCCTTCAATGCGAGGGGGATCAGGCTATAGTCTACCACGCTGAGTGAGAGTTGGCGGACTTGTCACATGTCTTTCGAAAACTTACTAGGTTCTCTCAGACATGCAAGTTTCCTCACGACGTTTTCCTTCGGCGTAAGGCAAGTGATAATCTTGTTGGAAATGATTCGTACATGAAACTGACAGAATTATACATACATATATATAGCCAAATGTTTTTCTATTATCGTTGCGGTATTCTCAACAATTTATAATTATTCTATTTTGGTTTAAAGGTAATGGATTGAATATACTAATATATGGATATTGGATAATTTATCCACAGATATTTAAAAACGGATTCTTGTAAGTAAAATCATGACAATTTGCCAGTAATATTTGAAACTAGCATTGCCCGCGGCTCCGCCCGCGTTCAGATGACCAAAAACCAAATTCTTAGGTTTACTTACTGACATATTGGTATACTCTTTCATTGCAGTTTTTGTATTTTGCTCAGAAATAAGATAATTTGCCGCGGTAAAAAGTATCCTATATGTTGACCCAGATAACCAGCTATTACCATACCAAATTTCATCAAAATCCCTCCAGTAGTTTTGCTGTGATGCGGTAACAGACACACAGACAAACAAAAATTCCAAAAACTATAGATTCGACCTGTGTATCGATAATAATATTTATTTCAATAAGATTTTCCAAAAAATATTTAATGTACAGATTAGGCTTAGTTACAATTTTATTATATGTATAGATTGACTCGTGTAACTTAGGAGTTCATATCACCATAACATACATGATATATTATGAAGGCATGAATATTGAACTTTGTTTACAATATCTCAGAAGATCAAACGCCGAAACGCATCACGCGCTGACGAAAACGCGCTGACGCTTGAATTATACGAATTTAACCTAAATTATTAAAATATCTGGGTCAATTTTATTTTGGTTCATCAATCAGTTTTTGTTGACTGTGTATATATAATATGTTTGGACTAGCGTTTACCCACAGGCTCGTACCTACGCGTAGTTTTTAATGTAGTGTTCTACTCCTAAAGGTGCTGCTAACTGCTACATAGGCATTTTTCAATAAATAGGATAAAAAATGCAGAAAGAATATATTGGGAGGCCCGATCCCAGCAGTGGGACATTAAAAAGGGCTGAATATATGTAAATAAAGGTTAGATAGTATAGATTAGTAGGGATAATTTATGCTTTATCTATTGTGGAATGACAAAGATAACAAAGTGACTCGTGATTCCTCAGTTTCTTAACAGGCAATATTTCCATTCCAAACAGCAAAGGTTGAAAATCAAGCTTAATACTCGTATGAGCTTCAATGTTATATTCAGTGATGAGCTTAATAAAAATATACACAAGGGCAAATTAGTAGCTTACTGCAGCTAGAAGAAGATGTGAGTAAGAGTGAGGTATGTCTTTTATCTTTTTTTTTATGGTATTCAGTGACAAACGAGTAGACAGCTCATCTGATGGAAAGCGGTAACTGTCGCCTATAACACCTACGGTTCATGCACTTAGGTTTTATGTTACAAAAATACAGATCCGCAGGTGCGTGGTCACTGTGAGGACTAAGATGATATGCCTCTTGCGTGTAATTGCGCTGGCTACCTTATCCTTCAAACCGGAACACAACAATGTATACATTGTTGCTTGGCGGGAGAAATAGATAAGGGTGTGGTACCCATCCAGTCCTACTCCTCAGGCTTGACAGAGTCCTATCACCGGTAAAATTATCTACGTAAAGAAATAGAGTTTACGCGAAATAAGGGAAAGAAAAAAAAACAGCTTTTAAGTGAAGTTTGACTTGTAGAGGATTTGAATAGAGCAATAGGGTATTTTTTTTTATAATTGAGAAAGCTTTCCGTTAATTAACTTGTCTTAAAGGCAAGTCAAGGAAACGCAGCATCTTTCACGCACATATCATGTTTAATTATTCACGCTCATCAAGGTTCTCATCCTATAGAAATTTTATGTAAAGATACGTTACACGTAAATATTAGTTACGTTTGTCATATAACTAAAGTCACTTCTACTAAGTTTTTTCCCCGACTGCGACGGAGATCTGAAGGAGTTTTTGAGTTTTATTTGTAAAGTAAATAAAGTCTTTGAGGAGAGTGAACTTTTACTTTGAATACGAAATGTGAAAATCGTATATGAAAATTATATGTGCATTCTGATCAACGTGTCCTAATACATATACAGCTATTGGTAGGGACTGGAAAAATTCAATATTTTTTTCTCAAACTCTGGTTATTAAGCACTATTTTTAATTATTATTCTTATTTCTTTTTACATTGTGTTAAAATTCGGAAATACGCACCTAGTTATGAATTAACATCCATACCACCTGCCAGCAAAAGCTAGTAGGTATAATGTAAAATACAACAGGTTATGGGAAAAAATCAGCGCCTTAATTATAAGCCAAGCCATGCGAAATTGATAGATACATAAACAACAAAAGTATTTTTACTTCCTTCTACCCCCCGATAAAACTATTTTTATCTGATTGTCCCGCTATGATTAGTTTGGTTGTTTATAAATCTTTAACTGTCCTTTGGCTGATTAAAAATAACTATTTGTCTAAAACAAGTTATACATACATATGTTAGACTAGCGACTCACCCTCGCTCCGCTCGGGTTCGTCTCTACTTACGTTTTAATGTTTATTATAAATTTCTCAGAAATGAGATATTTTCCCGCAGTAAAAAGTATCCTATATGTTGATCCGGATAACTAACTATCATCATACCAATTTTCGTCAAAATTCCTCCAGTGGTTTTACCGTGTCGCAGTCACAGACAGACAGACAGACAAAAATTCTAAAAACTATAGATTCGGTCTCTGTATCGATAATAATGACTATTTCAATAAGATGTTCCAAAAAACATTTAGTTTACAGATTCGACTCAGAATTATATGTATAGATATATGTAGATATAACATTTTCAATCTGGCACAGTGGTGGTATTTAACTAACTGAACTCTGTATATGTAAATATTGTTACTAACGGAATTATGGTAACTTTTTAACTCGCTTTATTAGTTCACTTGTATGTAACTTAGTACATAAACAATGGTTGAAAGTAGATTAAAATCGACTTGTCATATATATATGATAATTTCTAAGTAGAAGCAATTTAAAGGAAATTAATTAATTGGTACAAGCGTGATCTATTATAGAGTTAGAATGTTTGGGTTAATTATATTTTCTGACGGTCTCAAAATTATACTTCATAAGATTTCTCCTACGTATGCCAATTTTATTGGGACCAGCTATTGGAGCATGAGATATGATAGTGCACAACTTTCTGCAATTACTATTCCTTGCTCTCTCACAAACTGATGAAATGACCATTCGATATGACCGGTAAGAGATTTACCTCTTTACCTACTGTCGAGGCATGGATGAGACTTAACTGTGGTTAATTAACTGACTTCCTAAGTAAGGGGTTGGTTGAGTATTTTTTGACAAAACTACCAATTGCCCGACCCAATTCGAACCTAGTATATGCTAGCAACTAGACTAAGAATAGTAACTACAACTATATTGAGGGTGTGATGAGATTTGAGACCAGAAGTTGAATAGTGGAACTCGTCGTTGATTCTTACGACACGGTTGTTCGCACGTCTGTCGATCCGGTTGGCAACTTTGTGATGTACAGACACATAATATATGAGTATGGTCTGAAGATAGTTGGAAAATGGTCGTTGGAACTCTTAATCTACATATTAATTTTAAAACAAAACCCTTGTTCTTGACAGTAGCGTGCTTTGTAGTATTATTGAAACTGCATTATTTAACCTCTTTTATGGATGTCACGCTAAAAGTTAAATATAGTATAGGTTGACATCTGGCCCATGGCACGTATTACGTAGCAATGAACTCATTTGTATAGGTCACGTCTGTAATACCAGTGCATTGAACTGGCCTTCAACCATGAAACGTTTAAACTTCAACTTCATCTGACATTCCCTTGTATCATCATCTGACATTCCAGTGTAAAAACTTTCGTAATATGTATTTATTATCTATCTGTACAAATCTTGGATGATTTAGAAAAGAGGAGATACTCAATTCGTGTGTATGTTTTTACGTGATATCTTGGTGTTGAAGTGATTGTCATGATTTTTTTTCGATGTTTTATTTGTATCTGAAGAGCGGTTTCATTTGAATTTCTAGATGTGTATAGGATTACTCTTGATGTAGGTATATCGCGATCAGGCTGTATTCCATCTCACTGGCCAAGTTCGACTTCAAAGAATTCTCCCGTTCGTACAAGTTTCCTCAAAATATTTTCCTTCATCGTATTAGCAAATGGTACCTAATCACAGAAGTTAACGATAAAGATAATTCGGGCATGAAAATTCAAGATGTGCAATGTCCGGATTGAAAACCGCTTCGCTTGATTTTTGGCTAACCTTAGTTATAGGCATTGTACTACATTTAGAGTTTAAAATAACTTCATTAAAACTATTAAAACACAAGTACTTATGGTAGATATAGAAAAGATATCGAACTTAGGTCCTTTCTATACTTACGTATTCATAAGACATGCGTAAAATAAAGAAAATCAAACAACTAAGTAGTGTCAAAGAGGGGTTTATTCCCTATTAAATTTTCTATAATAAAAAATGTGCTTTATTCCAAGCTACTTAGAATACTAAATCGTATGCCACAAATATGTTAAGGAAATAACCCTTCAGTTGTTTAAATGAGCACAATCAATTGATCAAAATATTTGGCCGTGATAATTGAACCCTTTGATTTGTCCGCGACCTTGTTCAAATAATATGTACGTAGTAATAAATGTGCTTTATGTATTGACGTTGATTTTTGCCTTTTCGTAACATATTACACTAACGGCCAGCCTCCCCTCGCTCGGGTTCAACCCTAGGTACGTTTTAACGGTTAAAATAGATCATACTAAATATATGTAAACGCATAGGTATAGAAAAGTAGGTAAGTATTTTATAAAATAAAAAATATAATATACCTTACTTGAGAAATTATTGATTCCCCATACTTACTACTACCCACCCCTTTAAGGGATGATTTCCGGGATAAAATCCTATGTCATTTCCAGGGTCTTAAACTATCTTCAAACCCACCTAAATCGGTTCAGCCGTTTAGCCCTGAAAAGGTAACAAACAGACAGAGTTACTTTCGTATTTATAATATATTAGTATGGATTATAAGTTATAACAAACGTTTTTTCAGTTCTATATAATTGTGTTTTATTTTGATTTTTTGTTCCCGACGTTTCGAATGCTTTTCTGTCGAATGCTTTTTGGATATTTTTTTTTGCAAATGATAAATACTGCGCAGTAACGAAATAACCGCTAAAGCTATACTAGACTCGCGGGACTGGACTCGCCAATTCACGAAATTATATTTTTTCCCCATTTCAACTTTGCCAAAAGGACCTTCCCAAAATTCGTCGCTAGCTCTCGGAATAAAGTAATCTACATGATACTTCTATCTGTGTATCATGCCTTTGAGACGTCTACAACTTTAGCCTCTCCCGTGACCATGATTGCTATAAACCATTTGATACGTCGGGAACCAAAAATCAAAATAAATCCGCGAAATAATCCGAAAAGATAGTTTTATTTAAAATCATACTGTTTTAATTATACAATGAATGAATATTTTGAATGAAATTTATTTTCTTTTAAATAAGCTAGTTGCCCTTGATATTTTCTTAAAATTATGTCGTGCTGAATAAACGTTAACTATATCGTGATCGTTTATGACCTAGGCTAAGATAACGGTCCCGTAAGTGTAACGTATCTTAAAAGGGTCTAACATTTTGTGTGATCCATTCAGGTCAATGACGGCGTCCAAAATAGTTTGGTGCGACGCCACATGATACGCCGTATTATTTTATATTTTTACTAAAACACGACGTATGTGTTAATCTGTACTATTTATACTTATTTTTTAAGTATTTATTGTGTATTTAATATTATAAAGAGGAAAGGTTTTTTTTGTTTTTGTTTGTTTGTTTGTACCGAATAAGCTCCGAAACTACTGAACCGATTTAGATGAAATTTGGTAAGAAGATAGTTTGAGACCCCGGGAAGGACGTAGGGCAGTTTTTATGCCGGAAATCATCCCTTAAGGAGGTGATAATAGGGATGAAGGTTTGCATGGGGAAGCAACACAGCGACGAACGGAGCGAAGCGAGGTTGAGTTACAAACTCACAATTCACAAAGTCACAAACTTTACCTCTTTATAATATTAAATAAATAACCTTTTTATAAAATAAAAAATTATACTTACACTCATGTACATTGTACATATTTGTATGTATGTACTTACAATTTAGTCGCACTTTTTATAGCCCTTCACAAATTTGAAGGGCCCGGGCTAAGTGCATAGTGCTTGGTAGCGGTAACAGTTACGACCCGAGGGTATGACACAGTTGTTACGCACGTTTCATTTTATAGGGCTTATTTTTCCAACACATACGTTACACAAATAATATTTTAGTGAGGTGAAGTTTTTAAGTATCTCCAAAGTTGACAATGGAACTAAAATAAATACGGAAATAACTTATTTTGATAACGTTGACATAACGATTACATATGTACGTCTTTTTCATACATTTCCTAGTTTTCTATTAGCGATACCAAATGTAGATATAGTAATATATATAACTGGGTTGATTCCCCATACAAACTTCCATCCCCATTTTCACCCCCTTAAGGAATGATTTTCGGGATTAAAACTATCCTATGTCCTTCCCAGGGTCTCAAACCATCTTCTTACCTTCTCTAAATCGTTTCAGTAGTTTTGGGAGTCTATTCAGTACAAACAAACAAACAAAAAATCAAATCTTTCCTTTTTATAATACATATTAGTATAGATAGATTATAGATACATACATACATATGTATTAAACTTATAATAAGCTATATTTACTCGGAATTCCACTTTCTTGAAATCTGTTGATCATCGATTTATATTGTACTGCATAAAACGTTGATTAATTAACTTCTAACGTTTTGTTACAGAACAGCGCACCGATGTGGGAAGAGTTCATATCGAAGGCGACCAAACTACATTCCGCCTTGAAGTAAGTAGCTGTCTAAACAAAAATTACATTAATCAAAAATTATTGTCAATGGTATAATATAAAAATGAAGTAACTGAACGTTTTTATACATACAAGTGTCGTTTATAATTTGGGTTTGTTATATTTTATCGTGTGAATAACTTTTATTTAATGCTTAAATCAATCCTTCACTGAAGACTTATTTATGCAATGAACCCGAAATATACGTAGATGAAATTTTAAGTTCGGAATAAATAAAGTTAGATGGTATACGTGTAGGTATTTATTAAACTAGATTTTAATTTATGAGTAATAATCACAGAATATATTGCTTCCCTTTTTTCGTATTAATTATTACTTGCATTCGCATTCTGTTAGACTGGAAATTAACAATGCTTTTGCTAACCAGCGTTATTGCTAATAATTTTACAGCAGGCGTATCCATAAATATGTAGTATAAGATTCCAATATAATATACTGTATGTATGTATGTATGTATGTATGTATGTATGTATGTATGTATGTATGTATGTATGTATGTATGTATGTATGTTTTGCAATTTTAATTATAATATCATTTATTGACCGAGTGAACGAAGCCAGCGAGGCGTCTCTGCTTCAAGTCTGGCAAAATTTGCTTTCCTCTGTCAGTTTGTCTCTCCAGGTCCTCTACAGGTTGAACTTTACAACCGATCTGGATAAAACTTGGTATACCTATAGGTTTTACTACTTAATTTTGTCGTCGGGGATTTCTGATTGGAGGGATTCTTCCTCATTAAGGGGCAAAAGGGGGGCTACTGGATATCTCTGCCTTATGAGATCCGATTTCGATGATTCTTTTTTTATTTTAAAGGTAGTACTTTAAAGTGGTCTCATAAAAAATTGGTGAAGATCTGTCGAGGATCTTCGGCGTGATGAGCAGATAAGTTTCTCAAAATGTTTGTGCTCGCGAGGTCTATTGTTCGCAGCTGTATTAATTAATGCTAATTTAGACAGACATAGGGTTCTCGTGGGATATTGCTATATTACAAAAAGTTATTGAAGAGCGCGTTGCTTGGAAACCTTGACTAAGCAATAACATAACTGTCCCATTCCATAAAAATGTGTGTACATCACTTAATGTGTAAAATATGTTCACAAATTAGCAAAATGCTTTGGCGAAACAATTTTTCTTTTTCGATCATGACCATCTTCATTTCTTGAATTAACGATTCTATAAATGAAAACAGCGCCATCTAGGAATGGAGAGAACAAACTTATTAAACTTATTTTAACTGATAAATCGTGACTAAAGTAAAATTATTTTAATTCATTATTTATTGCAATATACATTTTTAAGATATATACTTTACGGTTTTAATTTTAGAGATGGGTTGGATTGATTTGGTAACTAGATGTGTAGTTCGGCTTCGGGCTCATATGGCTGATAAACAAGTGTATTTCATATAGGTATTTTATTATATTTTTGCTTTTTACCCTCATTAAAACCAAAATTGTACTAAGATTGAGTTCGATTATTCAGTTCATAATAAAAAATAAAAAAAATAATGTAAGATGTTAGTTTGTAGCCGTAAATTATTTGTAGTATGTATATTTGATTTAAAAGAATTTTATTTTTAGGTTTTATTTTGAAAAACACTTCGGAAAAATCGAACATCTTTTCGGATTTTACTAGAGCCTAGTCTTTTCCTTGACGATGATTAACGTAAACCAAAAGTCCAAATAATTCCGCGAAAAAATCTAGTTTTTTAAAATGTCAAATATTCGCATAAATCTAAGAAAGTATTAATTTTTTTGTTTACTTTTTAATTAAAAAAATTATTATAATTTGCAAGCTATTTTGATAATAATAACATAAGGTATATAGCTTTTTATAACTTAGTTTTGTATAACTTATTAAGGGTATCTTTTGCCGTCTAATTACCGGGTAGTAGTTGTCGACTACAAATGTGATATGTAGGTATGTATAAATCGAAAAAAATAAATAATCCGTGTATCAATTATATCTGAAATTTGGAAAATATTGATATAAAAATTCTTTTTTAAAAGCAAGATTAATAAATAGAACATTGTCTGATTAAAAATTGACATTATTTGTAAAATAAATTTGAACCTTTCTTATTTTAGGTCAGCATTGGTTGCGATCGCCGCTTTTCTAGACGCCTTTCAAAAGATAGCCGATGCGGCCACAAATGCAAGAGGTAAGAACTAATATTAAGAAATATCAAAATAACACTATAAAGTTCACTATAACATTTATGTTTAAAGCTTCACATTAAAATTAAATTATGATTATGCAGAGTTAGATCCACTTGGGTGAAAATTCTTGATATAATCAAAAGGTTTTAAATAGGTGTTTTGCAAATATCAAGTTTAATTAAATATTTAATAAAATTTAATTAAAAAATTAAAATTTGTACAAGTGATACTGTGTTGTACAATACAGTACAATAAAACCATAATAGTAAAAATTATTCCTTTAATTAATTTACATAATACGACAAACATATCTTACAACTATGACTCTTCTGTTTATTATTGTTAGGCATATTTACAGCTTCATATAAAATTATAATCTCTAAATTTATAATCTAATAATTATTTTTGGTTCCAGACTTACAAAATATGATTTCCAATCAATTTTTATTTATCACAGACTCTATCCACGGGACATATTCGTAAACGTTCGTATACACAGCTGGCGCGCCCTCGGTACCACAAATACTCATACCATAGCTCACGACACCGACCACGTAAAATAATTTGTCGTATTCATACATCAAAGGTCCGCCAGAATCCCCTTTACAGGTGTCTTTGCCTTTTACACCTCCAGCGCAAATTTGAGATTTTGTGATCATATAGTCCTGTGTACCCTGACATTTGTCTAAGTGCACGTAAGGTAATATCACCTCGGATTTTACTTCAATATTTACACCATTATCTGTCCCCCATCCCGCGACTGTGAAGTTTGTGTATTCGCCGAACGTTGGCAAAAAGTTAACTTTTGGTAGGCAGATAGCTTTAACGAAATCTGGAATTTGAATAATATAATTAATATATTATATAATATTTATATTTCGACGATACATGTTTTATAGAGAGACATTTACAAAAAATTGGCTATCTTAAAACTATAGTAATAAGTACTAATAAAATCAAATATCCATACCTATGTATTATGTATATGCTATTTTATTAACATGATCTATAAACTCGTATTACTTATGTTTAAAAAGCTTAGATTTATAAATTCTTTCTAATACCAAGTCTGAATTAGGTTTTGATCATATATGATCATCATCACTCAAACTAAAAACAAAAAGGACTTGATGAAAATGAAACTAGATGCAAACGTCATAAAAACTTTAAATTTTTGGCTTATCACCAATTTTATCTAGACAAATATTTTTTGGATGAAATTTTGTTGATATTATTTTAACGACCGTGTCCTTCGTGTCCTCTCCATTCTACGTGACATTGGCAAAGTAATCTGTGCTCAACTGGCACGCTCTGAAGCCATTAACATGAAAATTTAACCGTTTTGGATGAAATAAACAAAATGATTGAGAGCATATCGATCGAAGATTTACCAAAGATGCATCTTAATAAAATGGGGTAAATGGGTTCGTTTTCTAGTCTAGACATATTCCCTTACTCAAGACATCTTAAGCGCACAGTTTTCGACGAAGTTATTGAACTTATTGTGATTTATAAAGTTTAGGATTAGGTTATAATCTCAACATTTATGTAATACATATGTACTATAGTTTTACGCTATGTATGTTTTTTATTGTCATGCATTATAACTTACTTCTGAAACTTTTCCCAAATATATATATATATATATATATATATATATATATATATATATATATATATATATATATATATATATATATATATATGTATTTCAACAAAACAAACTATCACTCACCGCCGAATACAACGTCAGATACCATTTTAACGATCCCGATATCGTTCCGAACATCGATTCTACTGTAAAGAGGATGTCTGATAGCATTTTCCACTGCAATTCTTTTTTCTGTTATATAATCAAAGCCGCCTCCGTCTGTTTCCACTGAGTCAGTTGGTGTTGTGGTTTTATCATACTCTGCAAGTCTCACGTATGTGCTGTGGAAATAAAAAGAAAATATAATTTTAAATTATATTTTAAAGTATATAATTGTTCCTTCCTCAATCCTTTTAGAATGCTTGGTCTTCAGAACTTCTAACCGGTGTATTTTGATTTATTTTGATTTTTAGTTCCCGACATTTCATATGTTAGCATACATGTATATAGCAATTATAATTACGGGAGAGACAGACGGGAGGACAGGACTCTCCGAAAAAAACGATGAAAAGACAGTTTTATTTAAAATATCAAATATTTGCGTATAATCTAAGAAAGTATCAACTACATTTTTCATAATAATTTTAAAAATGAAAAGTGAAAGAGAAATAAAATTGGCTTACTTTAACAAAGTGCATAATATTATTTACACTAAAAGTGCCCTATGTGAAAGAAAAATTAAAAGTTCTAGCAAAAGATATATGTGTGTACATATAATCACTTACGGCATGCCTAAACTACCAGGCACACAATGTCCAGCAGTCAAGACAAATCTAGTGTTTATTAGTGCACCGCCACATCCATCGACATTCTCTTCCGTAGTAGACTGGTATTCAAGCAGAGCTAGCCAGGGATATTGGTCTATTCCGGTTACATTTCCACCTGCAACAGTAACTCTGTCAGTCTTTTTGCTACTTTACACGCTTAAACCGCCGCTTATCCATATTATGATTATAAAAGTGAAAGTGTGTTTGTATGTTTGTTTTTTTTCTTTCACGTCGAAACATAGTGACGGATTGGCGTGATTTTTTGTGTGGAAAGTGAGAACACAGGCTACTTTTTACTGCGGGAGATTATCTCATTCCCACGGGAAAACACGTTATAATACGATCCAAAAAATATTTATGATCAGAATTACTTCAAACTTAGTATTAATGCTCTTCAATAGAATCAAATATATACGTGTTTAAGGATTTTTTGAAATTCATCCCATAAGAGAGTAAAATAGGGGATGAAAGTTTGTATTAAACATATCTTTTTAGTTTTTTTTTGTACTTTTAGCGCGAGCGAAGCCGCGGGTTCTGCTAGTTTATCATAATTATCTCTATAATCTTAGGGATTTTTAACAAGTTTCTGATAAAATCGTTGTTCACTTATAATAGTAGGGGAGCCCAAGAGGGGATTTTCTGTAGTTACTCGAGCGCGGCAGATTAACATAAAAGAGGTTACCTTGCACTCTATTGAGTACTTTCACCACAATATAAGTCTTCTATATAAAGGGGCGCGTCTAGGGAAGCCGATTAAAATATTTAAAAAATGTTTTGATAAGGTAAAAATACTTGAAACCGTCAGATTAAGGTGTGGTAGGTTAGTCACATCCTGAAAAGTGTCCAATTTAATAATCTGCCGATTTGCACAAGCCTGAGAGGCAAAAATCATCATAAACTTTATAGTCGATTTTTGCCTCTTCGGCTTGTGCAAATCGGCAGATTATTGAATTGGACACTTTTCAGGATGTGACTAGCCTACCACACCTTAATCTGACGGTTTCAAGTATTTCTACCTTATCAAAACATTTTTTAAATATTTTAATCGGCTTCCCTAGACGCGCCCCTTTATATAGAAGACTTATATTATGGTGAAAGTACTCAATAGAGTGCAAGGTAACCTCTTTTATGTTAATCTGCCGCGCTCGAGTAACTACAGAAAATCCCCTCTTGGGCTCCCCTACTATAATTTAAGACGCACATGGAACATGGACGTGTTTTATATATGACGTAATCTTCTATGCTAATTTAAAAAAAGTACCTGGGCCACCGAGCTTCGCTCGGAGTTTTTGGTTAAGAAATACAATTTTGTTTTAAAAAAAACTAAAAACTTGAATAAATAAATAAAACAAATATAAATTATACCTTTGTTTATCGGATACGACCGGGATTCGGGATATGATTGTCAATCTTGAGGCTTTTTTTAAAAAAAAACTAAAAACTTGAATAAATATTAAAAAAATAAAAGTAAACACTTTGTATGCGACCGTGATTCGAACCTGGACACCTGAAAACTCGAAAATACGCGTTTTCTCTGACATAAAACTAATCTAGATCGATTTATCGCCCCCGAAACACCCTGTGTACTAAATTTCATGAAAATCGTTGGAGCCGTTTCCGAGATTCAGATTATATATTGATATATAAATATATATACAAGAATTGCTCGTTTAAATATATTAGATAAAACATAATACCGACTTACCAGTTATTCTGTTAGAACTTGCTGTATCTACACCACAATTTGAATTTTTGTTTTCACCAAGTATTCTTGTACCTAGACCGGTATTAAACGTAAATGATTGAGGGTCTGTTACTACTGGCTTGCTCGTTTCTTTTGTTGGTATGATTTCGGTTGTTCTTATAGAAGTATACACATTATCTGGTCCCGGAAATATAACTGGGCGCGGTTTGAAACTAGACCAATCGTCTTCAGAAGGGCAACAAACCTGAAAAGAGAATATATATATATATATATATATATATATATATATATTTTTTTTTTTTAATTTAAAAACGAAAGTTATCAAGTGACGAATTTATACAAAACATCAATAACTTTTATAATTAAGATGAATATTAAAATCTTTCGTAGATGACATAAAGACAGATGTAAGTACATATATGTATATCTCAGTTGTTAAACAGAACAATAATGTTAAAACATATTATTTTTAAATATGTTGGGACATTAACACATAGCACCATTTAATTCCATGGTAAGCTACGAGGCCTGCGTTATAGATACCAGATAGTTGATACACTACACATATATAACTTTACATAGGTACATACATACATACATACATATTAAAAAAAACATACAGTCGAATTGAGAACCTCCTCCTTTTTGAAGTCGGTTGATAAATATAAACACCCATGACTGAAGTAAAAACATATTATAATAGATATACATACATATATAAAACATATTTTTTTTTACTTAGTTAAACGTTAATGTGTAATAGTATATATAACGAAACAAATACACTTTCCCATTTATAATATTAGTATGGATATACTATAGATGTCAAGAAATGGCGAATCGAGAGGTCATTGTAACTTAGTAGAACAATGTTGACTGGTCTTATTCCCACGAACGGAAGGATGGCGATGGCGGATTACTAGATATCTATTAGTTAATATAAAACATTTGTGGTACTTATTATCTATACTAACATTATAAAGAGGCAGACTTTGTTTGTTGGTTTGAACGGGCTAATCTCAGGAACTACTAATCCGATTTGAAAAATTCTTTTTGCATTACACTCTCCTTTTAATAAGGAAGGATATAGGCTATATATCATATAGCATATAGTGTATCTATTCCATACAAATGTTATAAAACGCACCGTACGTTAGGGACGAACCCTAGCGAATCGAGGTGAGTCGATACTCAAATATATAATATGATATTTTCCTTTTTAAAATAGTGTCTGCCAGTCAGCAATATTTTTCTGAATACTTTACTATATCCATAAAAGGGAAAATAGTAACGTAAATTATGATTGATGAGGCTTTATCCGCATAATGATATTACTAAAGACGTTCTACTTGCTTTTTAATGTGCGAGCCCGACAAGAGTTCCATGTCCCCATTATATATATATATATATATATATATATATATATATATATATATATATATAAAAATATAAATATAAATTAAAGCCGACCTGCACGGCTGCGAAGGAACTTTGTCGAATTATTATAGATTTGCTCTCTAGTTGTATTGGACCGTTTAAACTTTAAACAATGAGTGTGTTTTATATATTTGGAACTAGTATAAACATATATACATGCACGTATGTTCATTTATAATTTTTATAGTCCCACTAAAGTGCACAAAGCCTATCCTTTATAAAATCAGGTTATTATAGTCCATCACAATGGCCAACTTGAGCAAAAGGTATGCGGGCTGGCGGACTTCGAACCAATTAGATTCTCTTATTGATATGCGGACTTTCAACTAATTAGATTAGATGCTCTCATTGTTAAGTTGTTTAAAAATTATTCCATTTTAACAAACTTTTATTAGCTTCAACTGCATCTATCTTTCTATCTATGTAACGGAATCTTTGAATGCGATTTTTACCCATTTCAAAACGTCAGATTCATTTGAAATTTAGCATACTTATGAAGAACCGTTGACAATATAATAATTTATTAATTTAATTTATAAAAAAATTACAATTTATAAAACTAAAATAAATTATAGTTTAAAAAACTTAAAAACTATATTTTTTATAAGACATACCTTCAGCGCCGGGCTATCCGAATTCCCGCAAAGGGACTGCTGGATAAATAAATTCTCTAGACGGTTTTTATGTTGTTTCTTATATAGGATTTGTAATGGTGTGCATTTTGAGATGCTGATGCAAGTGCCCGCCCCGGCATTTGGTACTTTGCAAGCGTTATCTGTAAATTAATGATTTATATTTCAATATAAAAGCACACTGTGTTCAAAATAATTTAAAAAGTAATTATTTCACCATTTAAGTTGACGGTTTATTTAATATTACAGTTCGCCCAAAAATAAAGCATATTAAAAAACACGACCCAGGGCCATGGCCACACAACAGGGACCCATGTCACAAAAAAATTTGCTCCAGGCTATTTTTGATTAATGATTTTTTTAAAGTGCAAGAATATTTTTTCCTGTGACAACTTAGTATCAATCGAAAGAAAAGAATCTGGAAAATGTCATCATACGTTTGGCGGCCTTTTTTGAATCCACATTACCTTATATCCAGGTATAAACAAATTGAATTAGTTACTTGCTCGTATCGGACCGTATTTTCCGGAACCAACCAAGTGTCAAATTGACTAGCGACTTTCCCTCGCTTCGTTCGGGTTTGACCCTAGGTATGTTTTAACGGTTAGTATGGAATAGATAGATGTATTATTATTTTCCAACTTAAACTTGACGCATAGTTGTAGGTGGCAGATCGCCACTATTGAAAGTAATCCGAAGTAGTGATTTCCATACAAATTAAACAATTCTGAACTTTTCGATTTTCCAACTGTTCTATGGGTTTATCCTAATTTTTACACCTAAATCACCCCCGACACACCTCCAACAAAACCAAAAAAAGAATTGTTCAAACCGTTTTTGAGTTTTAGCGAGACTAACGAACAGCCATCGATCTTTATGTATATAGATAGATTTATGTAATTCAGTTTTAATTACATCATATTGGTTTTTCGGTTTCCTCATTAATATAGACGAAAAAGAGAAAAATTATAAATTCTTTTACAAATAACTTATACAATATGTAAATTGCATAAGTATGAACGCTGGAACTGATGTAATTGAATGCCCTAATCTCTGGATATACTGGTCCAATTTAAAAAAAAAAATCTTTTAACGTTTTATAGCTTATTTATTGAGGAAGGTTATAAATTATTGGCATCTACAAGAGAGGAGTAACTCTACAAAATTAAAGGACGCGGGTAAAGCCACGAGAAAACACTACTTACTTTTAAAATTATTTAGAAGTTAATGTAAACTTAACTTAGTTACCGATCAATCTCAACTGACACTCACAAAAGCCACATGTTAAAGACTTGGGCTAAAATAAGTTTAATTACACTTAAATACTTTACTTGATATGATCTACAATTTTAATCTTAGAGTGGGTACAGTATAAAATAATTACATACAATATTCGTTTCGATTGTAGATTTTAATAATTAAAAAGGTTTTGCTGTGTATTTTGTATGGCTTTTTTTATTCAGTTCTTTTGTCTAGTAGGTAGTAATAGTACTCAATCTATACTAATATAATAAAGAGGTTTTGTGAGGTTGTGAGTTTGTGATGCTGTAGGGGGGTAATCTCTGGATCTATTGAACCTATGTAGATGAAATTTCATAAGAAGATAGTTTGTGACCCTAGAAAGGACATAGGATACTTTTTATCTCGGAAATTATACCTTAAAGGGGTGAAAATGGGGATGAAAGTTTGTATTGGGAAACAAGCTAGGGATGAACCCGAGCGAAGAGAGGGTGAGTCGCTAGTAGTATATATAATACTAGCGACTGACCCTCGTTCCGCACGGTTTCCTCCCTAGGAACTTTTTAACGGTTCGTAAAGATTTCTCAAAGATGAGATATTTTCCAGCAGTAAAAGTATCTTACATGTTGACCCGCATAATCAGTTGTAGTTTTCTCGTCATGCATTTCCAGACAGACAGACAGACAAAAATTCTAAAAACTATAATTTCGGCCTCTGTATCGATAATAATGACTATTTCAATAAGATTTTCCAAAAAATATTTAATGTACAGAATTGACGTATCGTATCGTATTTAGGCTCTTATTTTATTTATAGCTGATATAATTTCTCAATATTTTTTATTTTAAAACCTAGAGTAAATTAAAGAGTGTAAGAAAACATGCCAAAAAAGTAAGGGATCACAATATTGTATGAAAAAATACCAAATTTTAAACAAATTGAGCTAGAAATGATTGTTTTCCATTTGGTATAACTACTTATGTGTGTCAAAATAGTATCGTTTTTTTTAGTAAGTTTTAATGGAATAACGTAATATTTTACAGCGTTTTGTTTTTCGTTCGTTCGTAAATCTAATAGTAGCTAACAATATTATACCATAATATGTGCTATCACAACTATCCATACTAATATTATAAATGTGAAAGTGTGTATGTTTGTTTGTCCTTCTTTCACGTCGAAACAGAGTGATAGTGGCGTGATTTTTCGTGTGGAGAGAGTTGGGCTGGAGAGTGACATAGGCTACTCTTTACCGCGTGAAATTATCTCATTTTCACGGGAAAACACGTTATAATACAACGCAAAAAATATTTATGATCGGAATAGTAATACTTATCTAATGTGTAAAAACAAGTTATCATTTGTACCTTTACAATATTATAATATCTAAAATGATAAATAGCTAAAATATTATAAAGCTTCGTCATACACTATGAATATTGAATATATTTCGATATTGAATAATAACAACACAAATACATCGTCGATCTTAAAAATTATGTACATATCTGGATTTAAACTGTTTTTAAAATTGAATGGATACAGATAGGATTTTATGAAAAATTCGAAAAATTGTCTTTCGGATTTTAATAAATTTACGAAAAGATCCAATTAGATATTCGTGTAAATGTGTATGTGGAAAATATTTTTTATCTATTTAATAATAATAATAATAATGGACACTTTATTGCACACCACACAAGAAAATAAATAAAGAAGTGAAATACATAACAATAAAAAGATGCACAGCAGGCGGCCTTATCGCTAGAAGCGATCTCTTCCAGGCAACCTTAGGGTAGAGGAATCAGTATATAAAAATGGTAGGCGGTGTACTTGTATAAATACATACTTATACACATACATATATACATACATACATACATACACAAATACATACATACATACACACATAAATACATATAATATACATATAATATCAAATATATTGTACATAATATATTATAGGAAGACAAACTAAAGAGATAAATAATGCGTTTTTAACATCGTCTTAAACTTGTCCAAATTATCAGCCCGTCTGATGTGTACTGGTAAGGAGTTCCATAGACGTGCAGCTTTCACAGAAAAGGAGTTGGTAAGAAAACAAGAGGAGTGAGAAGGAATTTTGAGGATAAGCGTTTCACTAGAACGCAGGTTACGAGTATGAGAATTCCTTAAAAGCTCGAAACGCTCTTTGAGATAGGAAGGGGTAGAAGGATTAAACAGCACGCAGTAGAGGAGATGAAGTATGTGAGTATTCCTGCGAAAGCGGATTGGGAGCCACTTGAGCTTTTTGCGAAAGTGAGAAACGTGGTCATATTTACGGAGACCGAATATGAACCGTATGCAAAGATTTTGAAGGCGCTCAAGTCGATTCAGGTGCTCCTCTTTAAGGTCAACAAAACAAATATCAGCATAATCAAGTATTGGTAATAAAAGTGAATTTGCCAGCGCAATTTTAGTAGGTATAGGCAGAAAATTTCTCAACCTGCGAAGGGAGGAAACAGCTCCAAACATCTTGCGGCTCAGTACACTTACCTGTGGCCCCCAGGATAAATGCTGGTCAAAAATGATTCCTAGGTTTTTTACTGTTTCGGTACTGTTAGGTAAAAGTGAAAGTTGATTAATTGTATTTAATTTGTTTGTACTATCTATAGTACCAGAAAGTGAGAAATGCTGATTTAACAAATTTAAGTCGATATTAAGGGGATTGATACATTGTTGTGCCTTTCCTACTCCAATAGATTTAAGAAAATTCCAGATTTTTTCTGAATCATCTTCGTCGATTACAGATTTATGGATATGGCGTCGTTGACTATCTCTACACACCATATTGCAACGATTACGGGCCTTGATGTATTTCCTTTTATTGTTATCACTAGGATTTGCTGCAAACTTCGATTTAGCCATGTACTTTTTCACCTGCAGTTTTTTAATCTCTGGGGTAAGCCAAGGAGCCGGGAGATGCTTCATTCGGATAGGTCGAACAGGAGCATGAATATCGTAAAGTCCAGTTAAAAGTGACGTGAATATGGACAATTGTTCATCAATGGTCTTTGCTTTTGAAACAACCGACCAGTCAATCCGTTCAGCGTCTTCTCGTAGGCGTTCTACATCCATACTAGCAAAATTGCGCTGCAGAAGAACCTTTGATTTTGCTTTTGGCGGCTTTAGTTTATAAGATAAGTAGAGAAGGTCATGATACGAAAACTCTGGAGCAGAGCACTGACCATGCTTAATTACGTGGTCAGTGGAAGAAACAATAATTAGGTCAAGGAGCGAGGGACAGCAATTTAAAATTTGGTATTAACTTTACCCTAGAAAGGAAATGGTCAATTTAAAAAATAGATCTGGGCGGAGATCAAGTTGACCCCTAGAATCAATTACTAATGAAATAAATAATATATTATACGATTCTATTATATCTGTTTTTTATTTATCTATATAATTAAAAATGAAAGGCTGTTCGTTGCTAAGAGCATCACTTAAGAAACACTTTACATCATAACATCAAGAAGTGTTTGTAGGAGTCCGAATAAGAATAAAAAAAATGTTGCCCTTAAAATTGGAAAATTCGGGAAAACTTTATAGTGTATAACCTAAAAAATCACAAACACTTTTGGACATGACAAATGACAATATCTGTGAGACTCGTTTTTGGTATTTAACACTGCAAGGATGAGATGTAAACACATTGTTAGATTACTTTTAAAATATCATTTTGCATATATTATTACAACTTTCACCAGTATTTCATTACGTTAAACATTTGTCTAACGTGAAATAAACGACTATAAGAGTAAGTACTTTGTGGGTTGTATTATAACGTGTTTTCCCGCCCTCCCCAGCCATCCAACTATCTCCACACAAAAAATAACACCAATCCGTCACTCTGTTTTGACGTGAAAGAAGAACAAACAAACAATCACACTTTCATATTTATAATATTAAGTATGCATATGAATTTGATACTCTATTGCTAATTTATAAAATACTAAGACCTACTCTTGGCTTCTGTTTTTTTTTTTATTTGACACCAGAAATAATTGCTTGTCAAAACCTCTGTCTCTAACAGAACACTTATATGAAGGTATATTTAGAAACTGAATAATAACAATTAATAATAGCAGTATATTATGAAAATCGGTTCTCGATCGGGGAACAAATCGCGTAACATGCGTAAAAGAAGAAATAAAACATTTAATAACATCCCTCTCGCCCATACATACGTTCATGCGCTAATGAAAGCGTCATTTAAATCGATTGAGCCATACCAGAGATGCAAAAAGACAGACAGAAGACGTATGTGACGTAGGCAATTGTTTAATGTTGTTTTTGGATTTAGTCTCGTTTAGTACTGCTGCATCATATAACTAATAACTATATGTATAACTATAACTATTTGAAAAACACAGATAGTTTAGTTTTAGTGAGTGAATAACCAGATAAATATATTTAATCTTACTTACATGCGTGTACATTTAAATAATATAATATGCACAAATAAACGGCACTTCGAAACGCGAACACCATGTTTGTATAAGGAAAATGTCAGTGAGGCAAGTTCTACACGAGTTTGTTCTCTCACGAACGGGTTCCGAGTGTTACTGTTAAGACTCTGACGCATATTATACTGTGTATATATTAACACTTTTTCTTGTTTACGATTGGTTGAATTTAATTGGTTAGGCCTTATGACAATTTGTGTCCAAAAATGGACATCGTAATACCTATATTTGTAAACATAAATACATACGTGATATTTAGATTTTTAATTGTAATAGATGAATATTATGTAAAAACATGTTAATTGCCACCCTGCGCTAGCGTCTTGAGTATGCGTTTGTTGCTCTTTGTAATATTTTATACTAGCGACTCACCCTCGCTTCGCTTTAGTTTTGTCCCTAGGCAGAAACAAATCTATTCCACGGGGGCTGTAAATTTTTCCGGGATCATATACAGCCAATAGCCTTACTCAATAAACGGGTTATCTAATGCAAAGAGAATTTTTCAAATCGTATAGTAGTTCCTGAGATTAGCTCGTTCAAACAAACAAACTCTGCTTCTTTATAATATTAGTATAGATTACTTGAATGTACCTTTGTCTAAAGGACCCTACGTTACTCTCTAGCCCATAAACCATTCTTGCAAAAAACTTTTGTCAATCCATTGTTGTATAAAGGAAGGATAAAGTAAGAAATAAAATTTAAATGAATGATATATGTATAAGTCAGGATCAGAGATTTCGTAATTTCGGAAATCATTACGAAAATGGGCGTTAGGGTATTTTCGCACTGGCTCCTTGATGAGCACATGGTATTATTATAATCTTTCGGAGAATCGATACATTCTTTACCGTTTCTAACCTAAATTGCCTGAAGCTTACTTGCATAAAAATTAATTTATTTTCGTGTGTTTGTCTGTAATACTAATCAACGTAAACATTCCTAAACCATTTAGTAATGAGAGTTTAATTAGTAAATTTTATTCATACGATCACGTTTCGAACTGTATCATCACTGTGAAGGCTTTACTATTAGTCTATATACAAAAAATTGTGTAACTATATAGTATATAAGCTGTTCCATTGGGTCGCTTGTGTACATATATAATAATCCATACTAATATATAAATTCGCAAGTAACTCTATCTGTCTGTCTGTTACCTTTTCACGCTTAATCCGCTGAACCGATTTAGACGAAAGTTGGTATGGAGATAGTTTGAGACACTGGGAAGGACATATGATAGTTTTTACCCCGAAAATCATCCCTTAGGGGGGTGAAAAAGTGGGTGGAAGTTGTAACTTACCATATCAGCTGTTCTATGGGGTTGCTTGTGTACGTATTTGATAATATAATATACCATAAAATGAATATAATCATATTATGGTGTATGCGAGTACTTTGGGGATTATTTAAACATATTGTAAAGTTGAAAAAAATAATTAAGCAATTTACTACTAAATTAAAGCTACACACATAGAAAATATTGTGGACTAATTTAAGCTACTTTTTTCTCTACAACGTGTTCTCGAAAGGATAATAGGTTTTTTTCTGTTATTTTTAACAATATTTAATTTTTTGAATTCATTAAGAGATGGCGGTGTCCAAGAAATTAAGCATAATAATTGAATGTGTTAATTAAATCTCAAGTCTCTGCGTAGAGTCGAACCGTTGAGAAATTGCTTCCACCGGATCCAATACTAGATGGAGAAACAGTTCATACTTATCATAAAAATCAGAACCTAACCAATATGTAAAATTTCAACTCTGTAGGATAAGAGAAAGTGGTTCTAATTCGGCTTGCAAGATTGGACACTTACAAACATACCAACTAACAAACAAACAAACTCGCAAGAGTTGAACAAAAAAGTTTGTAAAAAAGAAAAAGCTTGTAAAAAAGTTTACTTGAGAGCGAAGCAGTAGAAATGGGCTAGTATACAATAATGTGACATAATACAAGGAAATTACTCCTTATAAATGTTAGATTTGGTCATATTTGTATATATATGTAAAGTCCCAGCAATTTTTATTAAAGACTCATCAATCGATTAGCTAGGCTAACTGTTATGTTGTTTATGAGTCAGGTGCTTAGAGAAGATGATATTTCACAATTGTTGTCGTTAAAATACGGCTGACGATGTAGTTATTGAAGGTATCATAAATATACCTTACATTTAAAAAAAGGTAACTAATTCTTTCTTAGATTTAGGCACTGTCTGTAACAAATGTATAACGCCTTTGAGACGTCTATAACCTTAGTCTCTCCCGTGACCATGATTGCTGTAAAGCATTCGAAACGTCGGGAACCAAAAATCTAAATAAATCCGCGAAATAATCCGAAAAAATAGTTTTATTTAAAGGTAACTAAGGTAACTAACTTTAGTTACCTTTTTTTAAATATAGACTTATGCATACTATCTGCATACATACCTACAGGTGGTTATGTAGTACTCACCAGTATTAACCACTAACGACGACCACCCTGCCCCGATGGCTGGTCTACCGAGGAAGACCAAGACTGTGAGGGTGTCACTCCCACTTCAGCTTCCAGAGATACGCCACTTCCTTCCCCACTACGACAATGTGAACCTATAGATTACCCTCTGTCATGATATCGTTATTAAAAACAAAAAATAAAATTATCTCAAAAAGGTTCTAATTTCAAGATTACATTAATTGTAATTATTTTTCACTTTTTACATGTATTTTTGATATTAATATTGCCCTTGAGAAATACATACATTTAAAAAAAAGAGTAATTAAAATTGACTAAAATTGGCGAAAATATCACTTACACACAAAATATAAAACACTAACGACTGACCCTCGATTCGCTCGGGTTCGTCCCTAGGTACGTTTTAACTGCTTGTATGGAATAAATAGCCGATCCCTTGTTTTGTGAAAATAAAAAACAAATCTATCCCACGGGAATCGTTCATTCTACCGGGATAAAAAGTTACCTATGTGCTAAATCTGCATGTAATCTTTACCAAACATCCAGATCCGTTCAGCCGTTCTGGCGTGATTGAGTAACAAACATCCACCCATCCAAACTTTATCATTTGTAATATTAATAATAATAGGATAAACTTGATTTGATTACATACTCCTATTTTAAAGTCAGTTAACAAAATAGAAATCAGCGTTAGGATCTCAACATATGATAAAAGTATATTTTGAGGTTGAGTTATGTAGTACTTACTTTCTTTACTAAGCATCCTGTTATTTACGGTTATAATTTTTTCACGTGTAAATATTTAACTTTTGTATTGGTGTTTATTTGGGACTTGAGATTTATAGAAATGTTTCTTAGGAATAATTAAGTCGTTAGTAGGAAACACAAAAATATTTTCGTTATATCTACCTTCTATATGCATTTATCTATACATATAATAAAACAGTAACTTAGCAAAATCTGTATTATATGAAATATTTTTTATAAAAACAATGACTTTCGTAGTTTTCTTAGTATCTACATATATACAAACACTTATAACTCCAGAACTGCTGGACCAATTTTTATGATCTTTGTTTTGTTGGATATGTCTTCACTTAGAATAGCAGAATAACTGAATTAAAAAATCGGAAAAAATGACGAAAAAAAAAACTATCATAACATCAAAAAGCTTTATATCATATAAATTGATTGGTTTGAGATTTAAATTATGTTCTTCTTTTTAAAGTATTTAAATAAAAGATGGTTTTTAAAAACGTTTTTTTACAACTATTTTATTTTAAAAAACAAGCCTAGGGACGCACCTTAGCATCGCAATCGACGGTAAGTCCCTTGTAAATATATATTTTTATATTTCAAGCATTAATTAATCTACAACAACAAGTTTTTGTACACAAACATATTTGCCTAAGATTTTAGTAAAAAATACTTCTTAACAAAAAATATACTCAAATAAAATCAATCGATCATATTTTTTTGGAATTCATATGGGACTTCTCTTGAGGTATTAATTAAAAAAAAAAACATACAGTCGAATTAAGAACCGCCTCCTTTTTGAAGTCGGTTGATAAAATAAATAAAGTAGGTAGGTATGTAGTAGTAAAGCTTTTTCAACCGACTTCAAAAAGGAGGAGGTTCTCAATTCGACTGTATTTTTTTTGTTTTGTTTTTTTTTTATGTTTGTTACCTCAGAACTTCGTCATTTATTAACCGATTTTGACAATTTTTGTTTTGTTTGAAAGTGTATACTTCCAGATTGGTCCAATTTAAATTTCAATAAACAATACCACTCCTAAGGGTGGAAAAATAGCTAATGATGAATTTAACCTACTTCTAATTGTCTTATTGACTTGAAACTTTGCAAGTGTTTCCATTTCCGTTGATAGTACAGTGGTTCGGTATTGTTGACCTGATCTGATGGTAAGGCCAGAAGGTGGATAGGTGGAACTCTTCAACGGCTAATAGTAGATACTTTGAGTTTGGGCTTATTTTGTATGATTTGACAAGCCTAACACGTTAGAATTCTTACTTTGCTACTACTGTCTACACTAAAAAGGGAAAAATAAAAACTTTTTAACAAAAAAATAAAAACCGACTTCAAACAAAAGCACTAAAAAGTAAAAAATAACTGATTGGTAGTTTTCATTTACTATACATACCTAATCAAATATTTTCGAAGTCGGTGTGCTTTGCTTTGTATGGGTTGGCACCGATTTCGAAAATAGTTGATTAGGTATGTATGTAATAGGTAGGCTTTAATTACTTGTCCAAAGCACACCGACTTCGAAAATATTTGATTAGGTATGTATAGTAAATGAAAACTACCAATCAGTTATTTTTTACTTTTTAGTGCTTTTGTTTGAAGTCGGTTTTTATTTTTTTGTTAAAAAGTTTTTATCAAACTAGGTTTTAATAGGCTCGGACAAACAGTTCACTACCTTTTTCTTCTCTGTGTGGTAATCGATTATATTATTATTATTTTTTTGTTTAGTAGCTTTTTACGAGCTTTAGTGTTATCAATAAAAAAAGTATTATGATCGAATTTCGACCACTGAACCAATGTATACTCGTATGAAGCCCTTTTTAACGTCCCATCGCTGGGCGTGGGCCTTCCTTCAATACGAGGGGGATCAGTCCATAGTCCACCATGCTGACCAAGTGCGGGCTGGTGAACTTAACATGTCTTTCGGAAACTTGATAGGTTTTCTCAGACATGAAGGTTTCCTCACGATGTTTTCCTACAACGTAAGGCAAGTTAGTTAAGTAAGTTAGAAATGATTCGCACATGAAATTATAAATGGTGCGAGACCCGGGATTTGAACCCGCTTCACTCGGTTTCCCAAGCGACCGCGTCACCACTGGGCTACAACTGCCAAAAAGTAGTTACATTAAAATGTTGGCTTTCCCCTTCTCACTCTTAAGTACATATGTACGTATACGAGTATTATTTGTTAAAGTACATGATATTACACGTCCTTCCCAGACTGTATACATCCATACTATATACTAATACTATAAATGTGAAAGTGTGTTTGTTTGTTTGTCTTTCTTTGAAGTCGAAACGGAGTGACAGATTGACGTGATTTTTTGTGTAGAGATAGTTGGAGGGCTGGAGTACATAGGCCATGCATGCATACTGGAGAGTGACATAGGCTACTTTTTACTGCGGGAGATAGTCTCATTCCCACGGAAAAACACGTTATAATACAACCCAAAAAATTATTTATGATCAGAATTTCTTGACACTTGGTTTTAATGTTCCTCAATATAATTAAATAAATACGTTTATTATTAGTACATTTCGAAGTTCATTCCTTAAGAGGGTAAAATAGGAGATGAAAATTTGTATTCCGAGTTTTTTTTGAGTTTTTTGTAATTTTAGCGCGATCGAAGCCGCGTTCTGCTAGTAGTGTATATTTAGAGCTTAGACAATTATAATTATAGATGAGTAATGCAGAGAAGTGTGGCACAACGTGTGAAAACCCGCGCTCGACAACGTTGGCGGTTGGAAAATATTTAATTGTTTGTTACGCATTAATTGAATGTCTTGAGCGGGATTGAGTTGGCATGCAATAGATATATATTTTTCGATAAATTAAATAAGTCAAGTGAGATAACGTTTTTACGTTAGTTTTTTTTTCCTGACTGCGCCAGAAGGAGGGCTATGTTTTTCGAGTTGATGTATGTGTGTATGATTGTATGTATATTTCTTTGAAACGCTCTGTAGCCTAAACGGCTTGATGGATGTCGTTAGATTTGTTTCAATTGTGAGAGTGACACTGGGTATGTATATCAAAATTATAAAAATTATACTGCCCGATTTTTCGCGCCATATTATGTCTTCAAAAGTTTTTTCCCCCCAACCTATTGAGTAGGGTATCAAAATAAAGGGTTTTATTAATAGCTAACAAAAATATACAATTACAACTTATTATATGTTTAAATAATATACACACAGGCATCCATTATAAAATATGTACATATTATGTATTGTCTCCGACTGCATAGTACCTACTATGTTCTTACGTCAACTTGTTTCCTTTTTTATAGTTTTTTGTAACTTGTTTCCTTTTTACGCAGTCGGGGTTTTTTTTATTTTTGTAAATATTTTTTATTTAGTAAAGTAATAGTAAAAAATAAATTATAGAATTTCGAGCTAGCAGCAGTTTACCTCACAGAAAAAATATCTTAATACACCAGTGAGGTAGGTCGCCGTGATAGAATTTCCACTGTTCAGAAAAGTACGAAATACATATTGGATCGAATTTTGATATTTTTACTTTAATAAATTTGAAGAGTTAAAATTGTGATAGGCAAACACACAATGTGTTCACATTAGCGACCGGCAATCCAGCTGAGCGTGAAGCCAAGACATACTATGAGGCGGATGCGGTGGGCGGTGTAGTATGCGGGATGCTCTTGGTATTTATCTGGTAGCAGAGTGGACCGTAGGAGCAACCCCTTGGTTGTTATGGTCCGCCTCGGCAGGCATCCGTCGGGGTAGATTGGTTGAGTGCGTCATAATTTCAACGGCAATTCGTTACTATTATTGCCAATTCACTTCATGTGTATATGTGGTGTTTACGTCGAATTCAGCTCGGGCTAAATATAAACCACAGCCAAATGAATGTTAATTTATAAACAATAATAAAATATTACATAAATTAATAATAACAGCCCTCAAATCACGATATTTGTTTTTAATTGCTATAATTGCATGTCATCTCATTGAAAATTGACGAATTTCCTTTGCGGCTTTGCGAGATGTCGCAAATTAATATAATTTACGTACATAAATATTGATATTATTATATTATATGTTATTCATATGTAATAAACATGATATTTTTTATAACAGAAATGTGAAGACTAATATTGTTATTAACAAAATAAACGCGTGTTACTGGAAGTCTAAATTTAGATTCTCGGGATACCAGACCAGCTTTTCTCAGGTATAAATCGAAAAATATCGATTCAACGAAAAAATTGACAGGGACCAAAATTGTAGGAAATTTGATTTTAAACAATTTTGTTTATCACAATTTTTCGCGTAAAATTAAAAATAAACGAGTTGTTCAATAAACAAAAATTCACCCCCTCTTTTCGGGTATAAATCGAAAAATATCGATCCTAGGAAAAAATTGATGAGAACCAACCAATTTTAGGAAATTTAATTTCAAACAACTTTTGTAATAACTATTTTTTGTATTGAATTTAAAATAAACGAGTTATTCAATAAACAAAAATCAAACCTTAATTTCAAGATGGCGGATGACGCAACGGGACTGGTACCCCGAGAATCTAAATTTAGGATTCCAGTGACGCCCCCTCCCCCGATATACAGATAGGTAATTTCTATTCATATGTTTTCCTCAAATTTTTAATAATGATTATGGTCGAAATTTTTATGATTAGACGAAAACTAATATTATTAACATTGCAACTTGACAGATTTGACCGACCTTAAACATGAGAAGATATGTACTCGAGGGTTTGTTGCCCGATAGCTTAGCCAATTGTAAATTGTTTAAATATGCGTTTTCGTAGTATGTAAGGTGTACTTCAAATATTAATCTTTGTGGTGGTTTTTTTAGTAAAAATCACCCCTAAAGTTAATCTTTTTTTCGAATGACTTTAAGGCTCGGACCAATTTCATCTTACTTTGTTAGATCAAAGAATATAGCTGGTACAGTATATTGGCTGTTAATTTCTTAATCAACTGTAAATATAATCACGTTTTCACAGATCCCACCGTAATATGATAAATCTATGCTCATTGCTCATGTCCTCGTCAACGTCATAAGCGATTTTAACGTTTTGTTATCAATAAAGAATTCTATAGACGTCTAATATTAAAATAATTGTTTATTTTAAACTCAAATTAGCTAATTACTCAATAAAAGGAATTTGTTGACAATGAGCGTCAATGTTAAAGTAGAAGCTGAAACGTTTTTGGTTTTAAAATTACGTTTTTTATTTCATACAAATCCGTTACGTATGAACGCTAACGTGAATAATAAATAAGGACGCACGCTCTTAAAACACGCATTTAAAACTTGACCAACACTCACTTGGTCGACAGTTAATAACGCACAATGAAAACGTCGCCATTAATTAGTGAAGAATCTAGAGTTTTTTTAGATAAATTGATATATATCATTCCTAACTCATGGGGGTTTCCCCATGAGCATAAATAATAATGGGGCCTTCAATGTCATATAAGACACTTGCGTAAAATCCAAATAGTTTATAATTTATATCTTCTTTTATATCTAGTTATCTTTAAATTCCGATGTGCGTGTATTCGTGATTCTGCTCCACTTAAGGGGCTTGATCGATTTTGATGTTTTGCTGTGTTCTTGTCTTTGGTCAACTGGATGGTTCTTAGATATAGTTGGACCGATTGGTGTCAAAGTCCAGTTTTTATTTAATTTTCCGACTAAATCGGGTATCGATTTGTCTACCGTGACTGATTTTATATGTTTTTATTTTATTTTCTCTCATACGCGATATATTATGGTGCAAGTAAGTTTATTTTATGGTATAGTCGACATGTACCTAAATTAGTCGATGCTGATGTTGAGTTTTTTATTAAATCAACTCTTAAGAGGATTTAAACTGTATATTTTAGCAATGTAATATATACGTTTTCTCTGACAGCCTAAGCTTATTAAAAATGAAATCCATACGAATATTATAAATGTGAAAGTGTGTTTGCTTGTTTGTTTGTCTTTCTTTCACGTCGAAAACAGGGAGTGACGGATTGGCGTGATTTTTTGTGTGGAGATAGTTGGAGGGCTAGAGAGTGACATAGGGTACTTTACCGCGGGATTGTCTAATTCCCACGGGAAAACACGTTATAATACAATCCAAAAAAATATTTATGATCAGAATTACTTGAAACTTAATGCTCTTCAATAAAATTAAATAAATACGTGTTTTAGCATTTTTCGAAATTCATCCTATGAGAGGGTAAAATAGGGGATGAAAGTTTGTATGAAACTACCTTTACGAGCGAAGCCGCGGATTCTGCTAGTTGTATATAAATGTTTAGATTAGATTACTTTATTTTACAATTTGATTGACTCCTTATTATGTACCCGTAACTACAAAAATGTATATATGCTTAAAAAGCTGCCCATACTTTTAAGTTAAATTTATATAGAAAATAGAGAAGTATTATTGTGTTAAACTTATGTTACTATGTAAATTTAGTTAGTAAGCCTTTAAAAAGAAATAAATTTGACCTCGATTTGACTAATGGACTTAAAAATCGATTACAACTAAGAATCGACTTACACCAATTATATATTATTTTGACATTAAACTTGACTTTGGTGATCTCATTTAAGTATTTGAGCTAAAATGATCCATGAAACATGTGCAAGAAGAAGGAAACTTTGGATATATCTTGGCATATAATATAAAGTGATATCCGTTTCCTTATACGTTGCTCTATTTTAATCCGACTGTGCGACGCAAAGGAGGCTAATGTGTTTTTCAGTCTATGTATGTATGTGTGTTCATACGTCGTATGATTCGTCTTGACAACGCGAGTGTCATAGGTTATATAAAAATAGTTAAAAATTAAAATGGCGGATTTCAGGTGCCAATTTGTCTTTAAAAACACAATTCTTCCAAACCAATCGAGTGGGGGTATTAAAATAAAGGTTTTTAAGAGGCGATCACAAAAATAAGATAAGAATTAGCTAAATATAACTTCAAATGTCTAATTGATAAAAAAGCTGTAAATAAAAAATGTATTACAAAAATAAAAAACCCGACTGCATAAAAGCTAACTAAAAAGATGAAAACAAGTTGACGAAGAAGTAAAGAATTTTATCATCACTATGTAGGATATTTTCCTGAAACATTTTAGGTACTTAGTAGCTAGTAGTAGCTACGTATACAATGACATACTGCCTGTAAAATTAATAGTTTATACTATTTATATCAAATATTTAAGAAAAACTTCGTATTGAATTATTACCACACATTCCTTATTTTTATGTCCTTAATATGACATGTCCTATTTTTATGGCCTTAATATGACAATATGTTACGGAAAGTAGCGTTTTTGTATAATAAATATTACATCCTGCTCCGCTTACATGCTTTTTTAATTTGACATTTAAACACTGGTTTTCATAAGAAATTAATTTTTTAAATACCTATACAATATATACATATTTTATTTCTATCATCATAACTTCAAAACAAATTTTGCGGATTCCTTTGAGTAGAGGCTTACAGCGGTTTTTAGCAAATCAGTGACCGGATGTGATAGTTTATGTATAACTAGCTGTGTCCCGCGGTTTCACCCGCGTTAAATTTGTTTGATTATAAACATCAGTTTTACCTTAGATTATTTATATGTTAATAATCTAAGAGTCTTAAAATAATGTAAGGAAATCTTCCCGATTTGGTGACACTTATGATTACTGCTCGGCTCCCTTGGGTAGTAGCATGATGATATTATAGCCTATAACCTACCTCAATAAACGGGCTATCTAATGCAAAAAGAATTTTTCAAAACGGATTAGTAGTTCCTGCGTTTAACACGTTAAATAATCAAACAAACAAACTCTGCCTTTTTATAACATTAGTATAGATTTTTTTATGCTGATTGATATTTAATTTTGATGCATTTACAGTTCACGTAACAAATCATCTATGCATACTGTAGGAAAATTAAGAGTTGAGACGTTCTAATTTTAGAACACGCGACATGAACCTGTGCGTGGTATCGTTGCTGTTTCATTTTCCTTTACTTACAACGTTCGAACTACTAATGGTTAGCAATTAATTGTTAACCAATAGTTAGCAATTAATTGTTGGTTTGCTTTTTTTCACACAACAATGGAGCTACCTCATCTACTCTAATGTTATAAAGATGTAAAGTTTGAGTTTGTGAGTTTGTGACGTTGTAGGGGGTAATCGTTGGATCTACCGAATCGATTTAGATGAAATTTGGTAAGAAGATTGTTTGAGACTCTAGGAAGGATATAGGATAGTTTTTATCCCGGAAATCATCCCTTAAGAGGAGAAAAATGGGGATGAAAGTTTGTATGGGTTTTTGCAATCCAGGGACGAAGCCGAGCGAAGCGAGGGTGAGTCGCTAGTTTTTTGTATAAAGATAGCCTTCTTTGCAACTGACTGCGGCTAAGCCCAAAAGGAGGGTTATGTATTCAACGTGTAACTATGTATGTATATTTTATAAATGTCCAATACTTTGTTCCTCGTACCTAATTACTAACTGATTTTAATGTATAATACGGTGGTAGATTCGTCTTTATAACGGGAGCGCTATGGGTAATTTATTTAAATTTTAAATTATAAAAAAGTAATATGACTGATTTTAGACGCCTATTTGAGCGTCCTAATTTTTTTTTATTAAACTATTTTTCTACGTCAATTTCTTTTCATCCTTTTTATTTCTCTTTATAGGCTGTCGGGTTATTTGTTTTTGATTGATATTAGTCTATCAAAATATGACTTAGAGACGCACTGTCATATGGTTTTAGAAAATTTATCTTAAAAGTAAATACTTTGTCTGTTTCCCGCAACAATTGCAATAAAAATATTAACCTATATTCATAACATACTTGAACAAACATACTCGCACATAAAATGATTATATAATAAAAGCGCTTTGTAATAATGTTTGTTTCAGTTTATTACCTCTTCATTTATCCAAGTTAAATTCTAACAAAGAGGAATAAATTGTTACAAAAACAACTCGTACGATAAAGTATACCAGGTCAATTAGTTATTTTCATTCACATAATATTATGTTATCCACATGCATGTAAATAAACCTTACAGAAACACATCATCACTCAGTGAATCAGTTTTTATTTGTGCTATGATCATATTTGTTTTTTTTTATTATTCCACTGTTTAAAGGGATGAAGTAAGAATGGGAAGGGAAGAAGGGAGGAATGAGTAATCGTGTCTAAATTAGAATAAAGCTAGTGTCATTATGTGTAACCAGAATAAATAATCTTTGTCTCTTCAATCAAAACCTTATTTTAACTAACGAGTCTCCCTCGCTACGCTCGGATCCGTCCCTGGTTACGTTTTAACGTTTAGTACCTATAGATTTCTCAGATATGAGATATTTCCCCGCAGTTAAAAGTACGTTATATGTTGACCCGGATAACCAGCTATCGTCATACCACATTTCATCAAAATCTATTCAGTGGTTTTCTCTTGATGTGTTCCCAGATGTGTTCCCAGACAGACAGACAAAAATTTTACAAACTATAGATTCGGCCACCGTATCGATAATAATGACTATTTCAATAAGATTTTCCAAAAAATGTTTATTGTACAGATTGACGCAGTTAGAATTTTTTATCATGTATAGATTTCAACTAATTACATGGCACGGTAATTACACGGTTGGATGACCAAAAAAATTGTAGTAGTATATGATTGTTATGATTAGAAGCAGAATTGATATGTAACATATATATAGAAATAAAAGATATTATTTGTAAAAAAAGAGTTTTTATAGAAAAATGTACAAATGTTTTATAAATAATAATTTTACTATTATTTAGATACTGCTTAAGGCTTCATTTGAGTACGTATCCAAGGCAGGTATTCATAAACTTTGGTATAAACGCCGGGGACGTTGTCCAATCCGCAGGGCGTTGGGCCGAAACTCACAATGCCGACTACTGTGTAGATCCTAGTGTTATCTGACATAAGGGGACCTCCCGAGTCTCCCTTGCAAGTGTCCTTTCCAAGTTCACCCCCTGCGCATAACTGACCCTGCCATAACTGAACTCTTCGGTTGGCAACGTTGTAGGATGGTTGGCATTCCTATAATGATTTAGAAATGGTTATTTACACGATCAATACTTTAAAATTGTTTTATTTGTTTGTCCTTATGCAGGTAAAATTTTATGGGGTAATATTTCTAAGTAACGTTAAGTAGGTAATTAGCGAATGAGACAAAAGAATGCATGTTATGCCACACACTTGATTTCTTTTTTCCTGTACATTTTCTTGTAATCCTTTTGGAATTCTTTAGTGTACAATAATGTGTATTAGAATACATATATAGGTAGATAAAATTCTCTAACGTAGTGGTATTGATATAACAAAAAGTAAGTTGGATTTCTTTAAAAGCGCATTTTAGACAATATCTGCTTAGGAGGTAGTAGGGTAGAGGGGTAGCATTCTTATTTATTATAATTTTACACAAAAATTAGCGGCTCACCCTCACCTCGCTCGGGTTCGCCTTTAGAAAAACAAAAGCAAACCTATCCCACGAGAACCGTACATTTTACCGGGATATAAATTCCAGACTATATATAATCTATCTCTGTGCCAAATTTCATCCGGATCCGTTCAGCCGTTTTAAAATGATTGAGTACTAAACATCCAAACATCTAAACTTTCACATTTATAATATTACTAGCGACTCACCCTCTCTTCGCTCGGGGTCATCCCTAGGTTGATTACCCATACAAACTTTCATACCCATTTTTTCATACCCATTTCCGGGATAAAAAGTATCCTATGTCCTTCCCAGTGTCTCAAACTATCTTCTTACCAAATCTTATCTAAATCGGTTCAGTAGATTCAGAGATTACCCCGTACAACCTCACAAACTCACAAACTTCACCTCTTTATAATAATAGTATAGATTTGTATTGGTAAGATTAGTAAGATTTTACCTGTAAAGTTTTATATGGTAGATCGACATGAAGTTTTATATTACTGAAGCTCTCATATTCGCTTACGGCTCCCCACCCTGCCGCATATAACATTAGCGGCGGCTTGGTTAATGCGATGTCGGAAGTTGGTAGACAAATGGGTCTGATGAAGTCTAAAGAAAATACATATGTATTAAAAATCTACTTTGCTCTAAGCATAGTTTTAAGGATATAATATGTAATTTCCATTAGAGTGAGGATTATCAACTAAGAATGTAGGTCACTAATGCAAATGTGCAGTTTTATTATAATGACTTTTTCCTTTCTGATACAAATCTAAATAAAGAAGTATCATGAACTCAATTGTTTATATTTTTACTGTAAATAATTTAATCTGATTTTTTTGCATTGCATTATATACATATTAAGATTCTAAACTTTAGTTGACTTTTACATCGGTTAAAAATAGTCACTCTTCACGCCCAACACTGTGTGAGTGTCAAGGTTACATGAAAGGTTCAAGAGGTCACAAACTCGATTTTAAAGGAGAATGGGCAACTTTGTACCGGTTCCGTCCAAAAATTGTATCAGGTTATAAAATATGACATTTAAAAAATTATAATAATATGTTTTTATTTTATTGTATGATGACACCAACCATGAGACACGTGCAGGGAATGAACTATGAATCATTCAATTTTATTCTACCGTGAAGCTATTTATATCATAGGGGAACGTAATTATACAAGCAGCCAACATATGGTCTACAGAGTCTTCCATCTTATTCCCTCCACGAACGCGGACACGCCGGCGTGTCAGTTAACAATAGATTTCTTAGAAATTTAATTAATCAGTGTATCTAATCCACTTGTAATTAAGTACATACAAACAAGCCACAATCAAAGCCTTAGTCAAAGTAAAAAATTCAAATCCTTTAAGCGTTTTGTCAATTTCTATTTTCTGTCATTAAAAGGATATACCTATATGTATGACAAGATGTATACAGTCGAATTGTAGAATTACCTCGTTTTCTTAAATTTGGTTAAAAAGTGTAAATAATCTGAGAGTAATCTTGTCTTTATTATAAAATAATATAGTTTATAGTTCTTTCCCTGCAAGTGTCTCATTGTTGGTGTCATACAATAAAATGAGGTTATTATATCTTTTAAATAACATATATCGCAACTTGATTTGCTCTGAGGACAAAACCGCCCATTGTCCTTTATTCCTTTATAATAATATGTAATAAGGTTGATATTTTCAGTTCATAAATATCATTAAAGTGAAGTGAATGATAGAATCTTACCATTGTAAGGCGCATTGAACTGTAGCCTCAGCAAAGCAATGTCGTGTCTTCTGAGTGTCGACGCGGGGTCATATAGAGGATGTTTAATTACTTTCTCAATTGGTACTAGGGTGACACCATTTGTGCAGTCCTGTCCGCCGCCCTCCACTTCAACACAGTCGGGTCCACCTGATGAGCCTATATTGTATTCACCTAGACGGACGTTAGTTCTGAAATCAAAGTTTTTAATTCCTCGCATAAACTTTCAAATACCCGCAAAAAAAACTATAATCTAGGCACAGATAATTAAATCAAATAACCAATCAATGTATTTATTTTACACATTACCTATACAATCTCTTGGAATTGTATAATCATTACGTAAGTGAAGTATGTAAGGGACAATAATTTTCATAATATTTCATACATTTTCTTAGGTATTCTATGCATTGCCTAGGTACTGTATAGAATACCTGAATTTTCGAGTACCTGTATATGGGTATCTTTATATATATAATTCTTCTGTGAGTGTGTATGTCACTGAACTTCTCTCAAACGACTGGACCGATTTTGATGAAATTTTTTGTGTGTGTTCAAGGGGATCTGGGAATGGTTTAGATTCACAATTTTGTCCGCTGGACAATGTTTTTTTAATTAATTTTTAATTTATTAGTAGTTGTTGATTTTGAAATGTTTTACATTGGATCCGACAGACGGCGCTACCATCGCAGTGTCAAATTTTAAATAATATTCGAATTTTAATTTTAGTCTGTCCCGACAGTTAGCACTGCGATCAAATTAAAAAAAAGTTTTGTTATCATTGTAGACAGGACAACGTCTGTCGGGTCCGCTAGTAATAATATATTTCTATAAGTGCCGGTTTATCATCAAAGCAATCGGTTGAACGATGTAGATGAAATATTTTTTTATTTTATTATATTTTAACGTCCCATTGCTGGGTACATGCCTCCTTTCAGTACGAGGGCAATCAGGCCATAGTCCACCACGCTAGCCAAGTGCGGGTTGGCGGACTTCACATGTTTTCCGAAAACTCACTAGTTGGTCTTCGATATTTATAACGCATCAACTTCTATACCGTATAACAGGTTTACAAATGGCACTAAAGCAATGCGTCGCTCGTTGTAACACTTGAGATTTTGTATATTTTCATCATTTTAGTGCTTGCCTTTATATCTTTTTCATTTTAGTGCTTATTACCTGAAGTGAAAATTAATAGCTACAAATATAGTAATAAGGTATCCTTACGGTTTGCCAACTCTTAGAACGGGTCCATCCACACAGTGCGCAGCTGTGAGCACGTATCTGCCACTGATTAAGACCCCTCCGCAAAGTAGTTTGATTTTCTTATCCCTAGTCCCCACGTACTCTAATATAGTCAACCAAGGGTATTGATCTATAGCGGTCACGTTGCCACCTAGAATAAATATTTTATAATGTTTTTTTTAATTACGGTTTAATTATTTTGTTTTTATAATTATATGCTAGTAGCGACTTATCCTCGCTTCGCTTGGGTGCGTGCCTAGGTATGTTTTAAATATATAAAATATTTATTGTGAAGTAGCGGCTTCTCGTCGCTTTGCTTGAGTTCGCCTCTAGAAAAACAAAAATGAATCTATCCCTCGGGAACCGTATATTTTTCCGGGATAAAAGTAACCCATGTGCTATTTCAGATTACAATCTATCTCAGTGCCCAATTTCATCCAGATCCGTTCAGCCGTTCTGGCGTCAAAGAGCAACAAACATCCATACCTACATACTCACAATCTTTCACATTTATAATATACAGATGTACCTTAGGAGACAGACATATGTATATATGTATTTTAGTACATTGTTTTGATGTATCTCATAAGGTTTAGCCAGTGTTAGCCTACATGGCTTTAGTTTCTAAGGATGACTCGACAGAACTAGTTATTGTCTTTACCCGCGGGAACAAAAGACCTTTCTTTAGTAAATGGTATGTCAAATGTTAACCCGAGTATTATCACTACGCAAAACTTAGTTAAAATCGGTTCAGTAATGTTTGCTTAAAATGCACACAGATATAATAAACAAACATACAGATAAAAATTTCAACACCTATTGTTTTAGTGTCTATATTCTGTACAATTTTTTAAAACATATTTAATCTGCAGATTTCGCTTTGCTATTTTAATATACGTACATATTATGTATACATTAGAGACCTGTCAGTTAATATTTGATTATAATAAAAACTTTTTAACAAAAAAATAAAAACCGACTTCAAACAAAAGCACTAAAAAGTAAAAAATAACTGATTGGTAGTTTTCATTTACTATACATACCTAATCAAATATTTTCGAAGTCGGTGTGCTTTGGCTAAGTAATTAAAGCCTACCTATTAAATACATACCTAATCAAATATTTTCGAAATCGGTGCCAGCCCATTCAAACAAAAAAAAATTTGTCCAAATCGGTTAATAAATGACGAAGTTCTGAGGTAACAAACATAAAAAAAAAATACAGTCGAATTGAGAACCTCCTCCTTTTTGAAGTCGGTTGATTATTAAGGGTCGGTAAAGAGATTTCAAATCTTAAGTAAGAATGATGAAACATAAGTAACTTAGGACTGAGAAGTTAAGGATTTTAACACAATCTATTCGATGATGGTCACGGGTTAAATAGTAAAAATAGTTGAAAGCAATTAGCGTATTCAATGTATAGTGTAATGGTGAAGAATTAAAATATGGTGGGACTTTTGGTGGGATTGCTTTATGAATTCATTATATTTCAAAAACATGGTTTGGTTTTTGTATGGTCCTTAGGGACTTATTATATTTGAAGTGAAAACTTCTATAGGCAGGTTTGGATGCGGAGTAAATTCATGTAAGTCGTCATCGACATGGTCATGTGATATGTTAACGCTAACACTCAGAGTGCCGATAGATGTCAAAACCAGATAAATGTAAACAATTTTAATTTACCATTTTTAATTTAACATCAATCAATTAATTTAAATATCCAAAAATAACAACTGTTTATTTAAAGTTTTAAGTTTTCACTTCTGTCGGCAGTCCTCATGACTGCTTTTTTTATTTGCGTTACCTTGTCTCGTTGACAAAATATAGCGTATGCGTAAAGCGCCATATATTTTCAACGATACAAACGGATATTGTTAATTTACTACTAGTAGATAAACACGGATAGAATACCGAGTTTAAAGTTGAATTTACCAAATATTTTATTTCCGCTGGAACTATCGAGACCGCAGCACTCTGTGCGGGGGTCGGGCGGTGCGGCAGTGGGGTTACAGTTCCTCATGGTACCCACGTTTGGGTTTCTGGGTGGTCCACAACATACATTGTACTTTGCAGGACCCTCACATCTGTGGGTTTAAACACACAAAACTACTTTTATATATTCGAATGTGTATGTGCGTGTGTATGTTTGTTGTTCCTTCACGCTGTAACCATTGGACAGATTACGATGAAATTTAGTACCTACAATGAACCTAATGTAACACATAGGCTACTTTTAGGTACCTAGAGAGGCATCCTAGCTAAGCAAGGGTAAGTTGTTTTTTGATAATAACAAACAGATTTCCATACCCAAAGTCCAATGTCTTAAGTAAACGGTCTTAACTAAGAGCAAACATCATATAGTACTATACTAGATATTACTTACAGTACCTAAGACAAGAATTTGAATAACTTTTTATTGTTAAGTGTTAAACGAGTTTTATAATATATTACTAGCATTGCCCGCGGCTCCGCCCGCGTTTAGATGACTAAAAACCAAATTATTATGTTTTACATATTAGTATTCTCTTACAATGCAGTTTTTGTATTTGTTCTCAGAAATGAAATATTTTCCCGCGGTAAAAAGTATCCTATATGTTGACCCGGATAACAAGCTATCATCATACCAAATTTCATCAAAATCCCTCCAGTGGTTTTCTCGTGATGCGGTAACAGACAGACAGACAAACAAACAAACAAAAATTCTAAAAACTATACATTCGGACTCTGTATCGATAATAATGTCTATTTCAATAAGAATTTTCCAAAAAATATTTAATGTACAGATTCGACTTAGTTACAATTTTATTATATGTATAGATATAAAACGACGTTATGTTATCTAACTCTATACATGTGCTAATAGTATCTATAGACTGACAGACTGATTATTTTATATGTAACATTAAGATTGCATATTACATTATTTTTAAACTTACCAAGCTTTAAAAGATATTATGTTTAATTTAAATGTGTATATTTGCTATTAATCATATCGTATTAATTAATATAAGTAAAATATACCTAGAGTTTTGCACGTAGCTTATGCTTTCCTTATCAACCGGCTGTTTCAAAAGGTTGGTGAGTGTAGGACATGTATACAGATCTACGCAAGTGCCCTCGTTGCCGTCTGGCGTGAAGCAGCGTCGGTCTTCTTCGCTCCTAGTGTTATTTACTTCGCAGCATACCTGAGATTGCTTTTTTTATGTAAAGTTACAAATTATTTATATATATATTTTGATAAAATTAGTAAGAAAATCATGTATTCTTCATTTTTGAAGGTTTCAAACGTCATGCCTTGTCTATGCTGTATTATATGGCGTGAATCACATAATGTAACGACGCGACAGTCGGATCACAGTGTTTCTGTTTGGGAAAAGTTTAAAATAGCAATATTTGCTAAAAAAAACGTTTTACGAAACTACGCCTCGACTCCAACTGCAACTCTTGCAGGTGATTGTTGAGACTTGCCAATTAGAAGAGTTAATAGTACTCATTCCTCTACGACGCTTTGAAAGCGAGAATCTTATAATATAATACTATTTAATTTATATAGGTTTACAACTCACTTTTGGCAAATTACTGGTTTCGACGAAACCACATTGTGAATCTCTCAATAACTTTAATTCTTCAGGCGTTCTCTGCTTATTTTTTACAAGTGCCAACAACTGTGGACATTCCATCAGTGAGATACATTGTCCCATACTCCCTGTAGGTGTCGTACATTGTAAGCCTGACTCTGAAATAAATAAAAATTCTTGTTGTTATTTTCATTTCAGAAATTCGTTTAGTGGTTGTCAAAAACTACCAAGTGAGAGATAAATATAATTGAAGGGTTTATTTACAGAGTAATCCCATTAATATTATACATACGAAAGTTTGGATGGATGGATGTTTGTTACTCAATCACAGAACGGCTGAAAGGATGAAAATGGATGAAAATTGGCACAGAGATTGATTATAGTGTGGAATAGCGCATCGGTAAGAAAAAAAAGTATATTTTCCGTGGGATAGATTTGTTTTATTTTTCATAGAGCATGGTATCGCCTATCGCCTATATTCCATACTAACCTTTAAACAACGAACGAAACGAACACGACCGAAGCGAGGGTGAGTTGCTAGTATTTATATAATTTGTTGTAGTAAGATATGTTCTGTATAGTTATCAATATCAAAATGACGCGGATATGTTACGAAAATAGGCTCTTTTGTCATCAGGTATTTTTTAAATATCTCCTATTGGACATAGATTGCGACGTGTCATTATGGGAAATACCCTTCACAATGTTACAGACGATGCTATAAAATGCAAGAAGATTTTTCAAATCGACCTTCCGGTAAATATAGAGCTTAGTGTTTATAAATAAACAAAAAAGAAATTAAGATTCAAAACGAATATATTATTATTGGCTATTGGCTTCACAATTGATAATTGGTTCTAAGTGTTTTTGACGCGTTTGCTAAATATATTAAATTACTTTAAATCACAATTAGTAATTGCATGTCAATGTCCCTGAGTAAATTTGAAGATGCGTCAAATTCTTTCCAAACAACCACTAATTTACTTATAATAGCAATTTGTAGGCGAGTCTTTATTGTTTAATTGTTGGCGTTATCTGGTCATGCGTTGATGCACCTAGTGTCGTGTCGTGTCGTGTCGGGTTTTACCAGTTACTTTATATTCGGACAACATTATTGATATATACCAGACAGTTTTAATGACCCGTCCAGCAAATGATATATTTATGTATAATCAGATAAAAATAAATCCGCGAAATAATCCGAAAAGATAGTTTTATTTAAAAATGTCAAACATTCGCGTAAATCTAAGAAAGTATTATAATCAGATAAATAAAATTTAAGTATCTGTTTGTAATGTCAAAATAAAACTAACTAAATGCACATGAAATTATATGCTGCACTTATAAGAAAAACACAATTTTAAAAAAAAAGTCTGTCTGTATGTTCCGGCTAATCTGCGAAAGGGCTGGTTTGATTTTGACGTGTACGTCTCTAGCAGATAGCTGATGTTATAAGGAGTAACTTAGGCTACTTTTAATTTTAGAAAAAGAATTAAGGTTCTGTTCAAAAAAAATTAAATGTATCTACAATATTATAAGATGTATTGTCATTGCAAATGTTTGCCGAAGTCGTTACGTTTTATCTTAAGATGTTCTATGTGATGTAGATAGGTAGTTTGGCAGACTTTAAAAAACTTTTTAACAAAAAAATAAAAACCGACTTCAAACAAAAGCACTAAAAAGTTAAAAATAACTGATTGGTAGTTTTCATTTACTATACATACCTAATCAAATATTTTCGAAGTCGGTGTGCTTTGGCTAAGTAATTACCTACATATTAAATACATACCTAATCAAATATTTTCGAAATCGGTGCCAGCCCATACAAAGCAAAGCACACCGACTTCGAAAATATTTGATTAGGTATGTATAGTAAATGAAAACTACCAATCAGTTATTTTTAACTTTTTAGTGCTTTTGTTTGAAGTCGGTTTTTATTTTTTTGTTAAAAAGTTTTTATTTTTACCTTTTTAGTGTAGACAGTAGTAGCAAAGTACGAATTCTAAAGTGTTAGGCTTGTCGAATCAAACAAAATAAGCTCAAACTCAAAGTATCTACTATTAGCCGTTGAAGAGTTCCACCTATCCACCTTCTGGCCTTACCATCAAATTAGGTCAACAATACCGAACCACTGTACTATCAACGGAAATAGAAACACTTGCAAAGTTTCAAGTCAATATGACAATTAGAAGAAGGTTAAATTCATTATTAGCTATTTTTCCACCCTTAGGGGTGGTATTTTTTTTTGAAATTTAAATGGGACCAATCTGGAAGTATACTCTTTCAAACAAAACAAAAATTGTCCAAATCGGTTCATAAATGACGAAGTTCTGAGGTAACAAACATAAAAAAAAAATAAAAAAAAAAATACAGTCGAATTGAGAACCTCATCCTTTTTGAAGTCGGTTGAAAAAGATACTCAATTCGTCTGAATTTTTCCGCCAAGTGTGAATTGATTTTTATAATATTTTTTTTAAGAGTAGGTGTGGTGAATCAATCATCAAGGGTAATATATTTTTAAAACAATGCTGGCCAAATGGGGCTGTTGAATTTACATGTCTAATTTATATGTCGTTTTCCAAAATTAGTTAAGTTTTTTATGATTTGCAAGTTTCCTCACGATACTTCCTGCCAAAATGGTCATGCTCTCTAACCTATGAATTACTAATAGGAAACTACATTATCTATGAATAATACAGTCGACTTTTTATCACAATAAATTATCTAGTTCCAATTGTTAATTAATAGCTGACGACAGACGTCATATTTTTTTAAAGAATTAAAAAGAAACAGTTTTTCCCGTATTTTTGGGCAATTTTACCAATTATTTGGACTATTACGAACATTAAATAACTAGCGGATACAGTTTAGCCATTCCCAAGTTATGCCTTAAAGAACGAACAGCATTTCATTTTTATTTATATACGTTACTATGTTGGGAAAAATATTTAGGATATAGAACCTAAATACATAATAAATTACATAGGTAACCATGTCAGCGTTTTACCCTCTATAGGAATCGATTTTCCTTCCTGTGGTTTTGCAGGCAGTTGCAGTTTGGCATACACATCACAGTGCATATGTTACAGGTAAAACAATTGAGACATTTCACGTGAAGCGGACAACGGAAGGAGAGTGAGATTCTGAAATTAGGCATATTTTTTCTTCTTTTATCTTATTCCCCAGAAGTGTAGATAATATGGAGCTGTAGAACTTTGTAATTAAGAGTCTTGATTTAGATTGTGTAAATTAGCTGGACTGGTGTACACAAGCCATTCGTGGTCGAGTTAATTTTTAAATAAGTTCAAAAAATAAATATAATAATATGCTTTTTTATCTTTGCTTGAGGAAATTGCTTTTCATCTACTTTAACTGCGATATCGATTTGCAATTTTGTACTTTTTAAATAAGTGTAATCCTGACAATATAAAGATTTGATAACGTGAAGTTGATCTGATGATCGGGAGGAGGTAAATAGTGTAATTCTTTAATAGTTACTACAAAAACCCTCAGATTTTCCATCTATCATGTATATAAAAGAGATTTTAGTTTTTTGCACTGTAGTGTTAATAATAGAGGCAGTGGTAGCTCAGTCGAACACAGTAAAGTGGGTTCAAATCCCGGGTCTCGCACCTCTGATATTTTTATGTTATGATTACCACTTGCCTTACGGTGAAGGAAAACATCGTAAGGAAATCTGCATGTCTGAGAGAACTAGCAAGTATTCGAAAGACACATGAAGTCCCTCGCACTTGGCCAGCTTGGTGGACTATGTCCTGACCGCCCTAGTATTGAAGAGAGGCCCGTGGCCAGCAGTGGGATATTAAAAAAGTGCCGGATACAATGATAATAATAATTAACCACGGATAAGTGGTTGTCATGTTTTCATATGTACGTACTATTCCTTACTATTACTACTAATATTACTAACGTAATATTTTCCTTGTCAAGTTGGCTATGAGTTACTAAGTTATTTTCGAAATTGTCTGACTAATATTATTTTATATTTATATTGCATAAGAGGTTCGTAATAATTGTTTTTAATTGTGTTAATTGTTCACTTTAACGATATAGACGATTATTGCGTCTTAGGTTTTTACGATGTTAATTTAAACTTTATCCAAAAAATATTATTTGTAAGATATAAAATATTCGGAGATACTTTGAGATTTTCTTTACTAATTATTATATGATATCGTGAAGCCGATATGATGCTGGAACCAAAAGACGGTTAATGCTTACTTCTAGTTGGTAATATCTTTTCTAAAAGGTTTCGAGTTTTAAACTCTTTATTCCCATACACTGCATCATAAGCATGTTTTAATGATTCCGCATCTAAATCAGAATCAGGATCCTATTACTTAACCTATGATATTCGTTCTTTTTTTCGTTTTATGATAGTAACCTTAATCTCCGCCAATAATAACCGCGGCGCTATCTTGCCGGTTAGCCAATTTTTTGCCCAATGGAATTACAAAATTGTCCAATGGATGTTTTTAGACATCTTATGTTATGGAATAATAGACTACACGGAATATATAGCTGATCGCGTTTATTATTTAGGCTTAAAATTTATCTCAAACCAGATTGAACCTTTGACCTTTTACGTACTGGTTAGTTTCTCTTGCTATTATCTTTATAAGTAATGTTATTCGATGCTTACTTTCAATAAGAATCTTTTGATGAATTAATAAAATTCCATATAATTTGAATACGAAGAATAAGGAAATACAGAAGGTCATTTTTTGAGTGTAGCTGTTGAATGATTTGGTAAAATGTGTTTATTTTTTGCTACTTTTGTGCTTATTTTATGTAATATAATAATAAATTATGTAATATATATGATCATTCCACTACTATTATAATTATTTAATATTGTCGAAAATTTTAAACATAATTTTCCTTGTTTTTAAGCTGACCGCCAAAACTAAATGTGCGATGTTACACGAATGAATTTTGTTTCGGTCTCTTTTTTGCTACATCAATAGCTTTTAGTCTAACTTATTAATAATAATTCTAGGAAGTCTAGTACTTGGCATTTTATGTAAGTTCAAAATATAAATAAACACTTAAAACATAATAACTTCAAGCGTGTTACATACATGTATCTATCTATTTATATATACACGTATGTATTTAGTTAAGAGCTCTCATCTCACGAAATGAAAAGCTTCTATCCAAACAGGTTAAACTTACGTCCTTGCACTGACCACAGGTATGAAGCAACAATCACAAGCACTGATATCATCTTCATGTTGACATTGTAGGTGTATGGATAAAACGACTCGTCGGGACAAACGACCGGTACGTACTGACGAGTGTGAAATGGGAATCCTCGCAACTATACGCTGCTATAAAATTATGTTTTTTTTTGTTTACTCAACGTTATCACTATGGCAGCTTTATTTATTGTAATATATAATTTAAAATCAATCGTTTATAATTATTTATTTGTTGCACATTAAACGTGTGCGGGTTTTTCAAACTTTTTGTGTGATTTCAATAGGATTCGACTGTTTTTTTGTCCTTTTCTCGTAATTGGTTTTTACTTTTTAAACAATCAAATTTTATCTTATTTTCTCTCTTCTTTACTGGGTGTACAATAAAGATTATTATTATTAGGATATTATTATTATTATCTTTATGGTGATCTCATATGATGATGTTCTCCTAGCCGATTCCGGCCACGGCGGCCAATCTCAATGAGATTAGCCAACTGCGCAGGAGATATTATAGTGCTCAAGTGTACGCGCAGACACAAGTGCACTCTCTATTCCTGTCACTCTCATACTCCGGTGGGACGACCACTCGACACGACCGGCGAGTGTTAAGGCGCAGGACCGACGGCTTTACATGCTCTCCGAGGCACGGGGGTGAAACACCGCCAACTTCCCAACTCCGGGCTGTTACTGAGACTTACTATACAGGAAGACTCAATAACTAAACTTTGCCCGACCCGGGACTCGAACCCAGGACCTCCGGGTGTGCAGCCGTACATGCTAGCCACTACACCACCGAGGCAGTTAAAAGTTTCTCATATAATATAAACATCACTAAAAAAATCACTCTAAATATAAAATAATTATTTTTAAGTGATTTTAAAGTCTGTGTATCTTTTTTAGTAAAAAGAATTAATTACATATACTATTGCTTTAGCTTAGTTATACATATAGACATTCAAGATGTTATATTTTCTGAACACTGATCTTGTATGACCTTAACATGTATGACAGAAAGAGCAGACAGTAGATACTCTTCGTCCTCATAAACTCTATTGAAAGTAACATATCGCCGTTGTAAAGGGCAAATGAAAAAACAAATATTTGCACTTATTTTATTTACTAGCGTTTTCATGCGGCTCCGCCCGCATAGTACATTAATCACCAACATATCTTATACTAAAACCTTCTCCGAAACACGCTGCATCTTATGGTATGAGTATTATTTCGATCGGTTCAGTAGTTATCGTAAAAATCGGCTTTCTATTTATTAGTATAGATTTACAAAAAATATTTCTTTCGCCTGTTCTTCTCGGTACCGATTAAAGTTTTTTGTTTTCAAGTCTGTACTCGAAAACTTAAATTTTTACTGTTAAAAATGTAATATTGAATTGACAATTTTGTATTTGAATAACTAATGGTAAGAATATCGATCTGAGAACCTTCTGCGTATTAAATAAGGGACTTATCACCACTGCACTATAGGGTTTTATATGACGTCATAATCAGTTTGTCCGTATATGGCCATATCATTGAATGAAAACCCGTCCGGCAAGTTTTGCGATTGCGTATTTATGTTATCTTATGTTTTTGTTAATATATTGTTCGTGCATGAGCAACATCTGCCGCATTGCTAGGTAATACCTCCCCTCTTAGAATAGATAACTCTCTACTATCGATAATCGATATCTATACTATAATAAAACAGTAGAGGTCGAATGTCTGTACATAGCAAAAAATGCTAAAAACCGAGTCAAGGGGATGTAAGAAGACAAATAAAATAAAACCAGATTGTTTCAATTTTTTTGTTTCTCTGTCTGTTTGTCTGTTTGTACGGGCTAATCTCCGAATCTATTGTACCGATTTAAATGAAATTTTGCATGGTGATACCTTATATCCGCGGGCAAAATCTTAGATACTTTTTATCCCGGAAAATTATATATATACAGATGAGTACTCAACAACTTATGCACCTAATTTAGTAAAATTTAACATTCTGATACCTTATATTGCCGGTCAAACAACAGGTTACTTTTCATCCCGGAAAAATGATTGGTTCCCGTGGGAACTAATAGATCTCTATTAGTGTCTTTCTAGAGGTGAACCCGAGCGAAGCGAGGGTGAGCTGCTAGTAGTTAATAAAATCAATCTATACATATAAATTATAATAAAATTGTGAGTCTGATCTGTATCAATATGGTTTTCCATAAATATTTTTTGGAAAACCTTATTGAAATAGTCCTTATTATTTATAATCGATACAGAGTATAGTCTATAGTTTTTAGAATTTCTGTCTTGTCTATCTGTCTTTCTGTCTGGAAACGCATCACGAGAAAACTACTGGACAGATTTTGAATCTTATTGAAATAGACATTATCAGAGGCCACATCTATAGTTTATAGAATTTTTGTCTGTCTGTCTGTTACCGCATCACAGAAAAACTACTAGAGGGATTGTGATAAAATTTGGTATGGTGGTTATCGTTATGGTTATCTGGGTCAACATATAGGATACTTTTTACCGCCGGAAAATATCTCATTTCTGAGAAAAAATACAAAAACTGCAATGTAAGAGTATACTAATATGTAAAACTTAAGAATTTGGTTTATGGTCATCTGAACGCGGGCGGAGCCGCGGGCAGTTCTTGTATATTTATTTATTTATACCGGCGTTTTCGGATTCTGCTCTAACGGTTTCGCTGAAATTTCGTATGTGGGGGTTTTCGAGGGAGAAAAATCGATAAAATCGTCTTATGTCTGGGTAAACGCTTGTTTTTGAATTTTCATGATCACAATCATTCTATCGCATTACTCCACGCAAAATATGGACGCTAATTTCGCACGCTCGGACATAAACATCGTAGTCAAGCGGCCAAGGCGCAAGATTGACAATCACAGGTATCCGGGTTCGAGTCCCGGTCGGATACAAAGTTTTTACTTTTTTTGTTTTTTTTTGTATTTATTCAAGTTTTTAGTTTTTTTATCTAAAAAATTAGATATAGCAAAAAAGAACTCAGAGCGAAGCTCGGTCGCCCAGGTAATAATAATGTACATGAGAATGACATATTATGACGATCTGATTTAACACTTAAATATGTTAAACTCATACATTTTTTTACGTTTTTCAGTTAAACGACAATTAAAATAGAGAAAGCGACGGATAGAATTCCCGCGGAAAATACTTATATAATTATGAGGTAAATAAATATGTGTAATTGTTTATTTTCGATCGATTATAACACTAACGATGTAAGCAATTTTTGCATCATAGGTTTTTACGTCGTGTTTATTTAGTACGTTTCCAAAAATTGAAATTTATTACCTATAGCATTTTTTAAGGATAACCAAAAGGTTTTATAACGATGCTATTATTAAATCTGCATTCTGGATTTTCTGTCGTTGCTGGGATAGTCTATGTTATCCTCATAAAAAATACATGCAATTAAAAATCAACACTGATTTACTGTAAGATAGAAGGCCAAAGCAAAGAAAACCAGTAAAACAATATAATACATAAATTACTCGTAGGCTTTCGCGAGCGCCATGATAAGCCTTGCGATGTATTATTAGTTTTGGTTTTGCCACAGAATACGTATTAGTACCCATTGACATAATATGTACATATCTGTGGTTGAAATTCGACCAATTATATATACCTGCAAAGTACTAAATTTAATGTTGGATTTCATGTAATTTGTTAGAATTTTCATGGTTGGTATCATTATATAAATCACGCAGTCAGCCGTGTTTTGATTAGCTATATCTTTTTGCATTTATATAGAAATATATACGAATATGTTCGCTACATATGCCTAAGATGATGGAAGCAATTGTTTTAAACAAATAAAACTATCTTTTCATATTTTTTGCGTATTTTATTGAAGTGAAAACTTCTATAGGCAGGTTTGGATGATGTTTCAAAGATCATTATTATAGTGATTATGGACAGTACCTACCAGTGCAGTACAATATAAAATTACACAATGATTTGAAAAATACAAAAATGGTACCAAAGTACCTTACAATATTTGTTAATTTTAATTATTTTTAATATTTTATATTGCAATTTATTGCTAAAAGTAATTGTTTAATAGTAGAAAAAAAATAAAAAAAAGTATGAAGTAAAAATGCATTTGATTTGTGATGAAGTTGGGTATTGTACGAGTATGTATGTATTTCACTTAGAATAACAAGTTCTATTTGCTGATCACTCCAGAAAGTTCACGAAAGTTCACAAACGTAGTTTCGGTTCAGATGTTAGTCTCTTAAAGTTCTGTGGTAACGGTAGAGCTGGAACCAGGAAAGTTTTCCGTCAGGAAGACAATAAATATTAATTAGTCTTCTAAATGTCTGGGTATTCATTTTTGGACCGCCAATTTTTTCCAAAAGGAAGAGGTAATCATTTGAGCAGTATGTTACTTTCAGTGTATTGATTTTCATAATTTGTTTTTTAATGAATAGGATACGCGTACGATTTTGCACAGTGGTGGAATATTACCTAATTACACTCGCATGGTAAGGAGTTCTGTGTACAACTGTGGGACAGTAACAATATATCTATGTGCTCTGTTTATTTATTAGGTATATTTAATGAACAAAAATACTTGCGATCGTTCGTAAAGAACACGATTACAAATTTACATAAAAATTTACTGAATAAAAAAAGGTCCTATGTACTTGAAAATAAATTAAAACACATGTTAAGAATTATTTTTATTACCTATACTTATTTTATAACTTACAGCTAGATAAAATGCTAATATTAAAAGTTATGAGTATCTGTAATACGTGCATATATTCATTATTGTCTTGTGTTCTTATGGTCGCTAATTCGATTCCCACAGACAAATAGTATGTATGTATACGAGCCATATTATGTATTAGGCATAAGTACATAATGTATATGGCTATACGCTTATGTATATCAGATTAAAACATTGGGACTGCAACCACTCAAATTAATCAAAAACCGCCGTGTCTCTGAGAAAAATGTTACACTCCAGTTTATGACCCATTGTTTGAGACAGTAATTAATATATTTAATTAATAGGTAATAATAAAATGTTACATCATTTAATACTTATCAATACGTGTCAAAATACGGTAGAGGACTAGTGGTTATTCAGTATTTCTACTAGTATACTATAGAAGTAAAAATAAGTCACCGGGACTTTTGAATATTACAGTGAAATATTCCTTATATTCCTTGTAATTGCTATTTACTTAATAATTAAGTTTTGTCAAAAAGTTTTTATTGATATTGTTAAAACTGCGTGGTATGACTTTGAAGGTATTTCATTGATCGTTGTTTGGGCAACGTCCACATACTACGTTTGGTCACTTTCGGGGGGTCCTAGGTTTTCGTCACGTAGTCAATATCCTCTAAAGAAATCTTGCGTTTTTTCGAGCTATAAAACTCACTCTTGGCTTCACTTGGCACATATGAGCCAAATTAAGTTTTATTTTTTACTTTCTGTTTGCAAAAAATGATTTAAAACCATATTTATAAATTACTAAAGGGGAGGAGGGGGTGTCTTAGCATATAGCATGAGTGGAAAAAATTGTAAGAAATGAGTCATGTAGTATAGGTACGTCCCTTTATATTAGTCTAATCAATACATTTTGTATTTAAACTAAAATAGTTCTTAATATTTACATTTGTATATAAAAAGTTTTTATTGGCTTAAATTGTCCACCAACCCGCACTTGGCCAGCGTGGGGGACTATAGCCTGATCCCCCTCGTAATGAATGCCCCCTGGGCACAGGCTTCCCGTGCCCAGCAGTGGGACGTTAAAAAGGGCTGAATATATTAACTAGGGCTTGGTATTGTCTTTAATCCATTCAAGGTAATCGTACACTCTAGTGTAAATGCTAGGCTGACCATCGTTACCACACTGTAGAAAACCAAAACTTATCACTCCCACGATCTCTTGATACTTTTCATATGCATATATTAGCGGCCCCCCGGAGTCTCCTTTGCAAGAATCCTTATTTAATTCGCCGCCGGCACACATTTGTTTGTCCCATATCACAGACGCGCCGCCGCGTTTGTAGACCTTTTCTCTACAGTGCTGTGAATATAAAGGTTAATGATTATTGAATTATATGTAAGTATATGATAAATATATAAATAGTAGGTTTATTAAAAAAAATTATAAAGTTCATAATAAAATTGGGAAATCTTTAGAAACCCCACTTTATCTATAAAAAAAGAAAAAATAGTAATAACTCCAAAACGATACACTTTTGCATAAGTGCTTTAGGGGTCGTTTGATAACTAACGTCCTCTACTAAAACCCTTTAACGAGATCGTGAGTCGTGACGTATTACCAATAACCCTGTATATTTAAATTAATTATATATTTAATAGCTACATACTTTGGAACTCCTCTCAATTTAGTTAGTACATTTTTGTACATATATAATCTGCATGTACGTATATGTATGTAATCTAAACTCCCTAACCAATTTTCGGTAATGGTGACTAAACTCATTGAGACAAGTCGCGAGCGGAAGATATCTACATAATAATAAACATGTCATGCTATGAAGCATACAGGTACATTCTCTTTCTAACCGATGTGCAGGCATTGCATGCAGGCATGAAGTCTTGACATCAACTCCTTGATATTTTTGGATAGAACTACGGGGTGTAATTGTAAAAAAAAAAACATAAAAAAGTAATGTTGATGTACCGACAGCCTTTTTAGTTGTCATTATTTTTGGTTTAGGTTGACTGGCCTTAAGCCTCAAGCGTGGGATCTGTACACTTACTAGGTCGATAAGTGTCTCGGTGGCCTAGTGGCTAGCATTTACGGCTACAGATATAGAGATCCTTGGTTCTAATCCGGCTTCAGGTCAAGTTTAGTTATTGAGTTTTTTAATTTAGAAAGTAACAGGTTGGAGTTGGCAAATTGGCGTTGTTACATCCCCGTGCCTCGGAGACCAACTCTCTTCTTGCGCCTTTTACCACCGGTTGTAATTCCCGTCCCACCGAAATGTGAGAGTGGCAGGAACAGAAAGTGCACTTGAGTCTGCACGCATACGCGCTGCACTATAATGTCTTCTGCGCAGTCTCAGTAAGATTGGCCGTCGTAGCCCAAATCGTTCAGAAATACATCATTAGGGTGATAAAGTATAAAATTTATAGCCATAGTTACCTCTTGATTCACGTAAGGGATAGTTGTGTGAAGCTTAACGTCGCTTTGACTAAATGTCTCATTGACAGCGCCCCAACCGGCTACCACGAACCGTAAGTTGTCAGGTTGCCTTTGAGTTATATCGGATGTCGGTAAACATATAGGATGGATGAAATCTGTAATAATAGTATATATATATATATATATATATATATATATATATATTGTATTTTTTTTACTAATGATTCACACTCTTACTGAGTGTTTTTTTTACATCCGCAGATTCTCAATATTTTTTTGTTTAGACTCACGGGAAAAGTAGGTAGAGTCGGGAAAAAGTACTTTATATTACGTTGTTTGTTGTGTTAAAAAAATAATCGACAAACACACCTTTCTTACTTGTAGCTAACCATGTTGTGGATTCTAATATACTGTGTTATTTCGTAGGAGTGAGATAATCTGCCGAGATAAAAAGTATCCTATGTCACTTCCCGGCCCGCCAACTATATCCACACAAAAAATCATGACAATATGTCGCTCTATTTCGACGTGAAACAAGGACAAATTTCATCGGTGTAATAACAAACTAATGAATATTTACCAGTATATGAAGCCATCTCTGCTAATTTGATGAGAGCAATGTCGTTAGAGTGATAAATATTTTGGTCTGAACCATAATTTTCATGTACAATAGTCGTGGCTATTGGTATTGAGATTGCGCCATCTGTGCAATCCTCCCCATCGCCCTCCACCTCCATACAGTCTGGCCCACTGTTAGTCGTGTTGTATTCGCCAAGACGAACTGATTTCCTTAAAGAGATTTTTTTTTTAGATTGGTAATGTTTTAAATATGTTAAGGCCTATACACACTACGTTTCATTAACGCGCGGACGATGCGTATTATGAACGTACATACGTCTTTGAAGCATATTTTGCGCCGATACTACACCTAATGCAAATTACTTGCGTTCGTATCGAAACATACGCGCAAGAAGAGAACCTTGACGGCTCGTTACAAAGTTGTGTGTCTTTAGGTTGTATATGTACGTCATTTAATTTAAAACAATTTTATTTCTTAAAATAAGTAAAGTTTTGTTCGAATTTAGGAGGAGGTACTATTTTTTTGTTATTTTGCTTTTATGGATAGGCCCTAATAGTGAGTATTCTTTTATTTAAAATATAACGTCGCAGAGCCTAATTATCGTTTTGTATGTGAACTGAATTGTCTAGTGTTATAAGTTTCAAACATTTATTAAACATGATCAGACAATATTTCTATATAAAAAATTGTCTAATAGGATCAGTGATATGAGTTATAAACAGACAAACAAAGAGAGTTTTGTGTAAGAATAAAGATTGAATTGAGAAATATAAGGAACAAAGTTTCTGTTATATGTTATAAAGCAGTGCATCTATAATGTTAATTATCGCTCAAGTTCCAGTTAAGCTTAAACCTAACTATGCATATTACCTGCCTTAATAAAATAATTATATAACAATATAATTATTGCTTTTTTGTATATTATTTTTATATTTGACCCCGCTTTTTATTAAAAGACTGGCGAATTACCCTCGCTTCGCTCGGGTGCGTCTTCAATAAATAACAGTAGTCATTGTGAGTACTGAATGTTTCTTATGACTTATGAGATACACTCATGCTATGGCAGACTTTTTCGTGAAATCGTAAATTCGAACTTTGCTTGATTTTTAAGGGAACGGCTTTCACGCTGGAACCCTAAATATTTCCAGAATAATACATACCCTATAGGGTAGCCCTATAAACTCTTCTAGTCTTCAGTGAAAGACAAATTACAATCGGTTAGGTCTTTCTTAAGATTGCCTCGGATAAACAAAAAGACAGATAAACAAAAATACAGATAAACAAAAATTTTAAAAATGGTTGTTTATTTACTGTTATCATATAAATAACTCTATGTACTTGAGAAAACATAGTTATTTTAAAATAACAGCCAGACACTTCAATTATATTTATATATGTATAGATATAAGAATATAAAATGGAAGGAGATATGTGTTTATAGTTAAAAAAATATTATTATTGTACTTACGCCCCTCTAGAAGCCTTGGTAGTCGTGACGAGGCAGTGAGCTGCCGTCAGTACGTATAGACTACTAATGAGAGTTCCCCCGCACAAATAAGGTCTTGTATATTCAATTATTGTCAACCATGGGTATTGATCAAGCGAAGTTGGTGTCCCACCTGTAAGTTGTTTATATGTATAAATTTATTTATTAATTTAATTGATTTAATATAATACTTTCTTAGAGTTACACGAATATTTGACATTTTAAATAAAACTATCTTTTCGGATTTTTTCACGGATTTATAAAAAAAAAATAAATAAATCCGCGAAAAAATCCAAAAGTATAGTTTTATTTAAAACTAGCAGAACCCGCAGCTTCGCTCGCGCTAAAAGTACAAAAAAAATTTCTAAAAAATAAGTTTTATACAAACTTTCATCACCTATTTTACCTACTTATAGGATGAATTTCGAAAAATGCCAAAGTACGTATTTATTTAATTGTATTCAAGAGCATTAATATCTACCAAGTTTTTAGTAATTCTGATCATAAATATTTTTTTGGGTTGTATTAAAACCTGGTTTCACGTGGGAATGAGACAATCTTCCGCCGTAAAAAGTAGCCTATGTTCTCACTCTTCACACAAAAAATACGCCAATCCGTCACTCCGTTTCGACGTGAAATAAGGACAAACAAACAAACACACTTTTACATTTATGATATTATAAAATTTAAATAAATATATTTTTTTTTAATTTGTTGATATTGTGAATAAGTATTATAATTTAATTAGTTTCCTTAACTGTGAAGTCGTACTACTGTTTTATATTACAACTAGCATTGCCCGCGGCTCCGCCCGCGTTCAGATGACCAAAAACCAAATTCTTATGTTTTACAGATTAGTATACTTTTTCATTGAAGTTTTTTGCATTTTTTCTCAGAAATGAGATATTTTCCTGCGGTAAAAAGTATCCTATATGTTGCCCTGGATAACCAGCCAAATTTCATCAAAATCTCTCCAGTGGTTTTTCTGTGATGCGGTAACAGACAGACAGACAGACAAAAATTCTAAAAACTATAGATTCGGCCTCTGAATCGATATTAAAGTCTATTTCGAAAAGATTTTCCAAAAAATTTTGAATGTACAGATTCGGCTTAGTTACAATTTTATTATTTGTATAGATGTTGTTGAAGGTAAATATGGATGAAATGTTACTGCTACTGTTGCTATGTATATGTCGGATTTTGGTTGAGGATAATTATTACTTTCTGTTCAAGGCGGGTATATTATAACACCAAGAACATTCTTCATTTAAACACTACACTGTGAAATCTATTCTGTGGGACTCGAGCCATTATTTTTATACATACTTACAGGTGGTTATATGAATACTCACCGGTCAGAAAAGCAAGCTAGTACTTCCCACTACAATAAAAACCACAAAACGGAACCTTTCGTCTTAATGTTACTCGACGTTAAACACCAAGGTAGTTGTTAAGTAGTATATAATAATTAATTTACCTATAATTTTATTCCCCGCCGTACTTTCAGTGCCACAACATGGAGGTTTCAGATCAAACGGTGAGACCTTGGTAGTACATTTTTGTAACTGACCCGCAAATCTGTCCTTAGCATTGTCTGTTTCGAATGTATCGCAGCAAAAGCTGTACGGGGCGTCACCCATACACCTATAAAAATTAAAGAAATAAAATTTAATTTTTATTTTTACAAATTTAAATTCAACTTCAATAATATATTCTGTCTTTTTTCTGGTTCATAATTAGTAATATTTTAAACAAAACTTTCTTTTCGGATTTTGTCGCGGATTTATTTGCATTTTTGTTTCCCGACGTTTCGAATGCTTTACAGCATCCATGGTCACGGGAGAGACCATCTCTCGGAATCAAAAATCATCGGGAAACATAAATGCAAATAAATCCGCGACAAAATCCGAAAAGATAGTTTTATTTAAAATGTCAAATATTCGCGTAAATCTAAGAAAGTATTAGTAATATTTTTTTTGAAGTTAGTTTAAGTGATTGCTGCAGATTGAGCTGAAACACTAGCTTGTGCTTGTTTATGTTGCTTTGGTTACTGCTCACAGTTGATAATATGATGTTTTAAGCTTGTCTGATGATACTAAATTAAAATTAAAAAAAAATATATATTTAAAAACAAGCTTTTATATAATACAAATTGTGTAACGTAATAAATGGGTTTGATTTAACTTAAAGTTATTTGTTAATTTTTTAGGTATTTATTGGTATTCTTCTCAGCAAACACTTTCATTTTATATCCATATCATGGTGTATAAAAAAAATTGTCCATGGGAGTCCGCCATGTTGGATTTAGAAAGGCGTCACTTATTGTACCATGCATTGTCATCTAAACTAAGCGTGTATGCAAAACTTTAGCTCAATCGGTTGAGGATAACTGCTTTAAAATTCAGTTGCAAGATTTGACCCGAACAAATATATGTACGAGTACATACAAACTTTGCAAGTTAAATAAAAGCTTGGAAAATAGGTGACCATAGAGAATCTTCGACTACATCTCGTATTGTGTACTAGCGACTCGCGCTCGCTTCGCTCGGGTTCTTCCCTAGCTTGCTATACAAACCTTCATCCCCATTCTCACCCCCTTAAGGGATTATTTTCGGGATAAAAACTATTTCACTCACTCACTTTTCATATCATGAGATTTAAAAAAAAATATTTTAGTAAAAAAAATTTCTTTTAATTTTCTTCTGTACAAAGCTTGTCCCTAAAATAACAAACGAAAAAAAAAGAATTATCCAATTTGGTGCTGTCGATCGGAAGTTATGCGCGTACATACATTTCGGTGATTCATTTTTATTTATATAGATTTTAATGAAATCTAGTTTTTTTGCTGAAAGATATCTTTCACTTTATTTTTTAATTTTCAACGCTATTTGACCTCTAGCATACAATATAGAAATTCGGTTTACGAAATTGCTTAATTTATTGCATAAAATGGGAAATTGATTGTGGTATAGAGAAATGGTAAATTGTATGTATGTATGCAACCATTTTTACGTCCCACTGCTGAGCATGGCCCTCCCACTACGAGGGGGATCAGGCCATAGTCCACCATGCTGGCCATGTGCGGGTTGGCGGACTTCACATGTCTTTTGAAAACTTGCTAAATTCTCTCAGACATGCAGGTTTTCTCACGATGTTTTCCTTCTCCGTAAGACAAGTGGTACCTAATCATGATTCGCACATTAATATATCAAAGGTGCGAGACTTTTACCACTTTTGTTACCACTGGACTAACACTGTTAAAGGTAAATTAATAGAAAAAATAATAACCGTGATTATGGACGAATAATTATTGTTATAAGCAACTTAGTGACGTTTCATGTAAGTGCACGATTGTACGTCGAACAATCTATATCTCATGAACGAATTAGAGACTGGACCTGACATAAAATACAAATGTATGAAAATTAGTTCAACCAAGTGACGCATAACGCACACAAAGATTTTATTACATTATTATAAACACTGATACACAATACAATATTTCTAGTGCTTGAATGTAATCGATAAAATACATATATCGATGAACCAATGAATGACATTTTAGACATTGGTTAGCATAGTCATCATATTACATCATTTAATTTATTCTTCTTCTTTTAATTTTAATAAATTAAAATAAACGAATTAAAGAGGCAATAATAATGTGTCAAATAATAATTATTTTTTAATTTGATTTATATAAATACGATGGCATTGATGGCAACATTCTGTTGGCCTATAATAATGTTAATGAACAAATGAATGTCGGGTATATATTCCATTAATATATAATAAATATTATTTTGTAAAGATTAAAAAAATATTAAGCTAATTTAATTAAATAAAGTGATTTTGTTGATTCTGTTATTGAACTATTTTAATTGGCAATTGATTGTCTCGGGTAGTTATAAAAATGTGACACTGTCTTAATATTGCTCAGTTCTTAATAAACATTTGTGAAATTAGGAAAAAGAAAAAGAGATTGCAAATTAAAGTGAGTGTTGGATCGTGAAAGTAAAATAATTAGTGCAAGTGGTAAAGTGTTTTATTACAAATCGCCAACCCAGAAGTTTAGTGCTAAAACATTATTGTTTGATTTTGTGTAATTTATGTGTTGAAATAAAATGATCTTTATTATTATTACAATGGAATAATATTCCAAAATATATAAATGTGGAATAAAATAAAAAATTAAGTACACATACTAATTATAATTTTTGCATTTATATTTTTATTTGATTTAGAAAATATTTTTATAAATTTATTGTCATCAGATTGTAGGATACTGTGGTAAAAGTATTTATGTTATTGTACTGTACAAATAACACAATTCGTTTAGTAATTTCGTCAAATATCGATATATTTTTCGACATTGTCAAGCACTAGTCGATGTCAAATGGACTCACTCGACAGTTTAGTCATTTGTTCTGAATGGTATAATCCAGGGATTTTATGATGGTTGTCAGATGTCAACAATACATAGAAATATCGACTATATTTAACATAGTTGGATAATATGACATTTTATTTTACATTTAATTAAATTGTGTGATAAATAACAATAAATGTAATAAAATAATGTATTTACAAGTGAAAAGAAATACTGCTGCTTCCGCCGTTATAGTTTTTACATCATTTAACAGAACATTTAGTCATTTTTGGGAGATGTTTTGTTGACAAATAAGTGCTTGAGACTGACGCAAAAAACAAACGACCAAGCCTAAAATCTCCTGGTTACTGAGAAGACCGATAAAGGTACGTCCGCTTATATGTCTAGTCCAGTGGTTAATTCGTTCATGCTATATCTATACCTCATATTAGATTGCAAAGTTTGAGGTCAAAGTATTTAAACTATGTATTAAAATTGTTATCTATAATATAACAAAATGTCAAATGTCAAAAATATCATATTTTTTTATAACTTACAATTAGTTTGAATCGATTGGATGTCACGAGGCAAAAATGTACCTTTTACGTAAACAATGGTGTAGAAGATAATCCAGCAAGTTTATTCATTCTATTTTTTACAATTACTACTGGATTACACAAACGCCAACAAGTTTACATTCACGTGGCTTAAAATAAACGTTGTTATTTTACTCAGAGAATATTAATATACTTAGAGATATATTGGAATACGTTTATTTTCGTGAAGTATAAAAATAATACGTTAAGGCATTTTTAGAGGGCAAAATAGAATACTTCAAAAGAAATGATCTTTTTTTTTCTCTTAATTTAAATGAGATTTGATGAGATTTTACTGGACCACCCTGTTGGTCGAGGTCTGTCCCCCATTTTGATCTTACGAAATTAATGAATGCCCCCAAAGTGTCTTCTAATAATGTCTACAAATTTGTGTATAGTTGATAAAATTGTAAAAATGAAAAATTGAAGGTGCAACTTCATATAGGCTATTAAGTAAAGAAATAATAAAAGAGTGAAAGTGTCGTGACTATGTATAGTGTAAAACGTACAAATCGTCGCATCGGCAACAAAAAAAAATCAAAATAAAACTATAAGTCTGTAATCATATTGAAAAATTTCAATTTAAAAAAAATTTGCCTTACTTTAAAAGTAAACTAAAATTTGTGATTAAAAATTTTATAGATATTATTTTTAATAATTTAAATTAGTTTTACCTAGATCTCTGTACAAATTCTAAATCTTCTTTCGTGGCACGTGTCACCATTTGGGATAGTTTGGGACATAACGCAAGCCTGACACAAAATCCAAAGGTTCCAGATCTGGTCACGCAAACTTTCTGGTATGCCGGCTTCGGTGATGACGTAGTTGATGTTACCTTTTCGATAGGACTTATTGTAATCGATTCAGGAGGACAACACACCTGTAATGTAAGCATTAAATGTGATGAAAATATTCTGGTTAGAAAATCTTTCTCTTCACCACTTTTTTCATGAAATTAAGTAATTAGCAGGGAAAGTAGAGTAACTATTGAATTAGGTCATGTTCTAAAACACATACAAACATACAAATATTATGAATTATTTTTAACACATCTTTTTCAATTTAAAAGCTCAATTGACTCTCATGACATGGTTCGTATAAGTTCTCATAAAAAGTTCAATTGGTGGCAGCGTAGCAGTTTTCGTCGGAAATCGGGCGGGTAGCAATATTGCTGTGGTAAACAATTTAATTACTGCATTAATCGTTTCATGGTCGTGAAACCTTGTCTTGATGATCAAAATTGGCCTAAATCATGCGAATTAATATCATTGAATTTCGGGTTTTTAGAAAGACTTTATGCCAAGACATCTTCAAACAACCATGTCTTCATATGTGCAAAATGACCCTGGACGAAATTATGTACTATTTATTACCAGTTGTGGAATTATAAGTACTACCACTAATTATAACTATAGACCAATGGGGCCGTTGAACAGTAATGTAATGATTTCTATGTAATACAGCGTAAGACCCCCTTCATATCATCGTAGAACTTTCGTTGATAGTTTTTGGATACTTAGATTATGTTACACTAGCGCCTAGTGGTCATATATCGATCATAAACATACATATATTTTATATATTCCCAAAAAAATTTTTTTTATACTTTTACACAGTTTTATATGAAATTACAATACAACACAATTCAGTACCATTATAATTAAACTTAAACATTTTCGGTCTCTACCTATCTGTACATACATATAAAAAAATAACTGTTCGCCAAAAATCTTTATTGACAATCATCTGAATTAACTAAGGTCGCCAATCGCTACTAAACAAAAAAAAAACACTTGACAAACAGAGGAGAAAAAGCTACTTAACCGTTTTGACGTTGCCTTTTTATATATACTCGTAGGTATATAGACTAAAGACTCACCCTCGCTTCGCTCTGATTCGTCCCTACTTACGTTTTAAGGTTTAGTATAATTTTCTCAAAGATGAGATATTTTCCCGCAATAAAAAGTATCCTATATATTGACCCGGTTAACTAGCTATCACCATACCAAATTTCATCAAAATCTGTCAAGTAGTTTTCTCGTGATGCTGTAACAGACAGACAGACAGACTAAAATTCTAAAAACTATAGATTCGGCCTCTTTATTGATAATAATGACTATTTCAATGAGATTTTTCAAAGAATATTTAATGTACAGATTCGGCTAAGTAGAATTTTATTATATGTATAGATATTAGCTATTTTAAATAAATAACCTCATTCTACATACTTTAGGTATTTCCCCTTCGAAACCACAATGCCACTGTTTGATGGACTCGCGCTCTTCAGCTGTCAGCGATTTTTGAGGTTTTAAATTCTTGCACTGAGTTATGGGTAGGCAGGTACCATCTACCTTTGTTGGTGTAATGCAGTCCTCTAAAACAAATTGTTGTTTTTATTAAATATATATTATTATTCCCTCCACGACCACGGACACGCCGACGTGTCAGTTAACAATAGATTTCTTGGAATTTTAATTAATTTCTTAGAAATTTACCTGGAGGTGTTAAAATGGGATTTTTATAAATGCGAAAATTATAATAGTAGATTATAAGTGTATGTGTGTATGATTGTTACTATTATACGCTAAAACGCTGGACGAATTTGGATAAAATTTAGCGAAACAAAGTTATATTTATAATTTATCCATAGTTACATTTAACCAAAGTTGAAAGACGCTAGAAACTAAAATTTCCAAAGGGTTTGTGTTTTACGAGTATAACACGGAGTTCAACATCCAATTTTACTCCTATAGAAAAAAAGTACCTGGGCTACCGAGCTTCGCTCGGAGTTTTTGGCCTAAAGTACAATTTTCTTTTTTTTTTCTTAGAAAATAAAAACTTGAATAAATATAAAAAAAACAAAAGTAAAAACTTTGTATGCGACCGAGATTTGCAGCTGGACGCCTGATTGTTTGTCTATCACCTTGGCCGCTTGACCACGATGCTTATGCCCGAGCGTGCAAATTACTGACCATACATACATTTGCGTGGAATAATGCAAAAGAAAACAGCATGAAAACTCGAAAACACGCGTTTTCTCAGACATAAGACTGATCTAGATCGATATATTGCCCCCGAAACCCCCTGTGCACAAAAGCGAAAGTCGTCAGTTTCATGAAAATCGTTGGAGCCGTTTCCGAGATTCAGATTATATACATACATATACAAGAATTGCTCGTTTAAAGATATAAGATTATACATTTGTTTTCTATTTCGTCTCGGACAGACATCGTGTAAAAAATAAATAAATAATGTACAATTTTGTCCTCTATATGTACCTACTCTATATTTTTATTGTATATACATAAATGTATAGATGAATCACGACCTTTTCAATTTCATAATAATATACTCACATGAATAATTCGTCACACTTTGCGTGTAATCATTTGTCACCGGTAACTTGGTTTTTTTTTACCTGATATTATATAGTTTCTGCCAAAACAAGAAATAACGTTTTTGCATTATGTTTTTTGCGGCGTAAATGAATATGAGCTATATGAGTACGTTTTGCCTTTTTAAATAAACGTAGTAGTCGTTTCCCCGGCAGCCGTAATTTGATAGATTTTTATATATGAAACTATATTATATTTCTATATATAAAACTAATAGTTTAATTTTTTTATTGACAACACTAAAGCTCGTCAATAGCTACTAAACAAAAAAAAGAAGATTTTCGGTTGACAAACAGAGGAGAAAAGGTACTGAATAGTTTTGTCTTTGCCAATAATATACAGATTACTAGCGACTCACCCTTGCTCCGCTCGGGTTCGACCCTAGTGAAAATTTAGGTTTGTATGTTTTTTAATGCCGAATCATAAAAAAATTAAAATAAAAAAAATTGTCTAAAAATTTTTTGGCGTGGACCACCCCTATCACTTAGAGGTATGAAAAATAGTTTACGTCCTATTCTCAGACCATGAACGAATTAACCACTGGACTAGACATATAAGCGGACGTACCTTTATCGGTCTTCTCAGTAACCAGGAGATTTTAGGCTTGGTCGTTTGTTTTTTGCGTCAGTCTCAAGCACTTATTTGTCAACAAAACATCTCCCAAAAATGACTAAATGTTCTGTTAAATGATGTAAAAACTATAACAGCGGAAGCAGCAGTATTTCTTTTCACTTGTAAATACATTATTCTATTACATTTATTGTTATTTATCACACAATTTAATTAAATGTAAAATAAAATGTCATATTATCCAACTATGTTAAATATAGTCGATATTTCTATGTATTGTTGACATCTGACAACCATCATAAAATCCCTGGATTATACCATTCAGAACAAATGACTAAACTGTCGAGTGTGTCCATTTGACATCGACTAGTGCTTGACAATGTCGAAAAATATATCGATATTTGACGAAATTACTAAACGAATTGTGTTATTTGTACAGTACAATAACATAAAATACTTTTACCACAGTATCCTACAATCTGATGACAATAAATTTATAAAAATATTTTCTAAATCAAATAAAAATATAAATGCAAAAATTATAATTAGTATGTGTACTTAATTTTTTATTTTATTTTATTCCACATTTATATACTTTGGAATATTATTCCATTGTAATAATAATAAAGATCATTTTATTTCAACACATAAATTACACAAAATCAAACAATAATGTTTTAGCACTAAACTTCTGGGTTGGCGATTTGTAATAAAACACTTTACCACTTGCACTAATTATTTTACTTTCACGATCCAACACTCACTTTAATTTGCAATCTCTTTTTCTTTTTCCTAATTTCACAAATGTTTATTAAGAACTGAGCAATATTAGGACAGTGTCACATTTTTATAACTACCCGAGACAATCAATTGCCAATTAAAATAGTTCAATAACAGAATCAACAAAATCACTTTATTTAATTAAATTAGCTTAATATTTTTTTTAATCTTTACAAAATAATATTTATTATATATTAATGGAATATATACCCGATATTCATTTGTTCATTAACATTATTATAGGCCAACAGAATGTTGCCATCAATGCCATCGTATTTATATAAATCAAATTAAAAAATAATTATTAGTTGACACATTATTATTGCCTCTTTAATTCGTTTATTTTAATTTATTAAAATTAAAAGAAGAAGAATAAATTAAATGATGTAATATGATGACTATGCTAACCAATGTCTAAAATGTCATTCATTGGTTCATCGATATATGTATTTTATCGATTACATTCAAGCACTAGAAATATTGTATTGTGTATCAGTGTTTATAATAATGTAATAAAATCTTTGTGTGCGTTATGCGTCACTTGGTTGAACTAATTTTCATACATTTGTATTTTATGTCAGGTCCAGTCTCTAATTCGTTCATGTCTCAGACCTACTGAATATACACACAAAATTTCATAAGAATCGGTCAAGCCGTTTCAGAAGAGTTTTGTTACAAACGCTGTGACACGAGAAATTTATATATTAGATGATGCTATACTGACTTAAAAAGAAATAGATACTGTGTTATTTAAAACTTTTTTGTTGCTTCTGGTAAAATGTTCAATGCACCTCCAAACTAAAGGTGCATACTTCGTCAGAAAGAACATGAATAATCAGTTTGTAAAAAATGACATTTAAATATTTTATCACTTCCAAGAAAAAAACCAATAAAAGCAATACCTGGTAATATTATGATTATAAAAACTACAATCTTAGCAACTAATTTGAATAGGTACGTACATTGGTTGGGGTGACACATTTTATACAGCTTTTTATTTAAGTTGCAGCATTCGATGTGTGCGTTAGTAAACGATTTTTTAGATACCTATAATTTTATTATGTAGTGATCATAGCAAGTCTACAAAGTTCATAACTTTTGGCCATATCGTCTCAGAGTTCACATAGCGTAAACAATTTTAAACTTTGCCGAGATATTGATGTTATAAAATATGGTGTTATTATTGGACATAATAATGTAGAGTCATAATTAAGTTATGTTGTAAAGTTGTGTTATTTTAAAGTAATTTGCTTAATATTTAAGTTTTTGAAGATTTTTTTTTAATTTGATATATATACAAGTTAAATTATATATGTGAATTATGAAATGTGTCTTATGATACACTAATTTAACATATAACTAGTGAATAAATAATAAATTCATAAGGAATTCAAAATATTTGTTATATTGGTACGTACAAATATGTATGTATAATGTTACATATCTAAGTTACAATCTAAGTTCATAGAAAGCTTACTATGAACTTAGACTGACTCATTATTTACCGTTTCGTAGATTACATATTAGAAAATATTGTGAAAGATATAGAATTATTGTGCGTCCATTATTTTTTTTTAATACTCAAGGCAAGGAATTTAACGTACACGTTAGACACAACAACACACATACACGTAACACCCGTACGAACTTTATCAAATTCGGTAAAGTAGTTTTTGAGTTGACATATAGACATAATATAATGCATATAATATTTTTGATTTGCATTGTTTACTAGATACGTTTTGACGATTATAACGAGTAAATAGGCTTATATTATAATATAATTATACATAGGTAAGTAGGTAAGTACTTTAAAAAAATTGAAATAATCTCCGAATGAACTTGATTGGTCAAAAATGCAGAAACATTCTTTATTTCTTTCTAAAAGTATAATTATGATGAGTTGTTTAATTTACTCGAGAAATGACTGATTCACCATACAAAGTTCCACCCCCCTTTTTAACCTCTTAAGGGATGATTTCCGGCATAAAAAGTCCTATTTTCTTCCCAGGATCTCAAACTATTTCCAAACAAAATTTCATCTAAATAAGTCAGTAGAAAGACAGAGTTACTTTTGCATTTATAATATTAGTATGGATGATAATTTATTATACAAGATTAACTTTATGGACAACTCAATAGTGATGATGATGATGTTCTCCTAGCCGATTCCGGCTACGGCGGCCAATCTCATTGAGACTAGCCAACTGCGCAGGAGATATTATAGTGCACAAGTGTACGCGCAGACACAAGTGCACTCTCTATTCCTATCACTCTCATACTCCGGTGGGACGACCACTCGACACGACCGGTGAGAGTTAAGGCGCAGGACCGACGGCTTTACGTGCTCTCCGAGGCACGGGGGTGAAACACCGCCAACTTCCCAACTTCGGGCTGTTACTGAGACTTACTATACAGAAAGACTCAATAATTAAACTTGGCCCGACCCGGGACTCGAACCCAGGACCTCCGGGTGTGCAGCCGTACATGCTAGCCACTACACCACCGAGGCAGTTAACTCAATAGTATCCCGTTAGTGATAGTTACACACATTATATATACCTATTATGAATAAAAAAATGATAATTCATTGCTGCAGACGTATGAGTTCTTTGAAATAAAGTACACAGAGCACTGTGTGCTCAAATAACTAAAACTAAAGTACTCATGTTATGTTCTTTGGAAACTCCCTATTAAAATATTTTGCTTAGTTTCTAATATCAGTCCGATCGTCCGAGTGGAATATATTATAACTTCTTAGAAATATACATATTTTTTATAAGGAACAAGTTGTTTTATATTTTATACTAGCGACTCACTTCGTCCTTAGGTACGTTTTAACGGTTAGTATGAAATACAAATCTTTGAATTTCTCGGCTTCTCTGTTTTATAATATGCATGTATTATACATACACCTTCCTCTTGAATAATTCTATCTATTGCTTCAAACTGCATTAAAATCCGTTAAGTAGTTTAAAAGATCTAAGCGAACAGACAGCGGAAGCGACTTCATCTTATACTATGTAAAGATTTTACAATTATACATCTCTCTACGGTATATAAACTGTGACAAAATGTAAATACGTTATAAGTAAGTTTTATTAAATAAAGTAGGATTTAATTAGAGTTTAATTTAAATCTAAAGTTTTTTCATTCAAATGAATATGATAATTATAAAATTGGGTACCTACATACGTGATGATGGCCTCGTGACGCCCTTACTTACTACTTTTTGTAATATAATACGTAGTTATGTATCTAATTAACGTCGAAGTCTAAGAATTCTAAGCATTGCATACATTTTTATAAAAGTTCAAGGACGTTGGAGATAAGCTATGGAGATGATTGGTCGCTAAATATTTCTTTTGCTGTTTCGGTGTCTAGATTTTTGTAATAAAATATGTTTATTTGTTGGTTTGTTTGCACGTTGAAATGATACTAAAGCTTTAGACATTTTCTTCTAGAAAGAAACTAGAAAGAGGAAAGCGATCAAATTTCGACGCGATTTTGTTGTTGTATTTCGTTCGTATACTTTCCGAGTTTTTTATTCCGTCATTTGACGCCAATGATCCAATATCGTTTTATCACTACATGAAGGCTGCTGATTACTGACGTGGTTTGTGATGAATCTGCTAGCCCTATGACTTTTAATTCATCGTTATCATACTAGTCACGTCTAGGGTCAGCCGGATGCGGGCTCTTTGTTGATATCAAAATTTCCAGAACGAAACCAATGTAACTTAAACGTCTTGTTCAAACTTGTCTATACACGTCGTAGCTTATGCCACAGTGTATTACTCCATACAGACCTCTATCGAAGACATCTAGATAGAGCAATCGTGGCGGGACGTGCGAGGTGGTACGCGGGTGAGCCGCATCCTACAGCGGTCATACTTTTTTTGTATGACAGTTGGGTTTTAGGGTTGCGAGTATAGCTGTAACTTGCTATTGCATGCTACTACAAACCACTAGTTCTTAACCATGAAAATTGGTATATTTTGACAACCCTTGTATTTGACAGCATTCCCGTTAAAATGTAAAACGTAATAAACGGACTCTTATACCTACTGCGTCGTTTGTGATGCATTGGTGGCAATTTTCTCGTAGATTCTACCACGGTCATAGACATAATGATAACAAACTATTATCAACGTCGCGGCATACAAACAAATAAGAAACTGATTCTTTAAAAGAATTGTCTTAGTTATTTATGTCAAGAAAATTAATTTGGATTTGTTTTTTGTAGTTGAATGCAAGGTATCGAAATTTAGAGTCGAATTCACACACGAAGGCTTCCGTACCATCGTACACGTACTTTTTATTAATATGACTTTTACTCTATTTATGTAGTATATTAAATTCGATGATCGATTACGAACGTTAAAAAATGATTCTTGTAATTTTTATTTTTTATATTAATAATTGTTTTAGAGGCAATAGAAAAACATACTCTGTGAAAATTTCAACTCTCTATCTATTACGGTTCATGAGATCCCCCTGACAGATGGACGGACGGACAGCAGAGGCTTAGTAATAGGGTTTCGTTGGCACCCTTTGGGTACGGAACCCTAAAAATGATAACTTTATAAGTAATGCTCTCTAAATATTTATTACTGTTTGTTCAATTAAACTTTTGGCTTGTTTTTTAAAGATTCATGCGAGAGGCGACGCGGGGTAAAGATAGTCTTTACTTCTATTTTATTACAAGGAAAAGATTTTTTATTTAAAAATGGTTTCGTTGTCACATAACTGTAATCTTACCCATATGAATGTTATTAGATACGCAGTCGTTAGATTTATAAAAATATTTATTTTTAATGATAGCTAATACGTTTGCTTCCTCTATTCTGATTGTATAAATATTTAAATAAACATTTATAGATATAACAATGAATTTGTAACGTTTCTAAAGTTACCACTTATTCGATTGTGATGAAACTTTTGTGATTTTTTGTGTGCACGCTCGCGAAAGTATCTGTCATAGTATTTTTTAAATCGAAACCGTGACCTCCGGGGTAAAGGCAGACCATGATCATCACCACTACACCAGGTGGTTGTTGAATATGTATATATATATATATATATATATATATATATATATATAAAAGAAAGTCGTGTTAGTTACACTGTTTATAACTCAAGAACGGCTGAACCGATTTGGCTGAAAATTGGTGGGGAGGTAGCTTAGAACCAGGAGACGGACATAGGATACTTTTTATCCCGTTCGACCGCGTTCCCGTCTGACGTGACATAAAACTCAAGAATGGGTGGAACAATTTTTATGATATTTGAATTTTTGGATTTCTCTTAGTCTGGAATAGGTTAATAAGTATTAAAACACCAGAAAGATCACGAAAAAAAAATTAAGATTTATATGATTAACGCTGGCTAATAACTATTTATATCTATTTAAATCCTAGCGACGAACCCGAGCGAAGCGAGGGTGAGCCGCTAGTATATATATATATATTTATATTGCTTAACCAAAAAATTATAATAACCTAAAATTGCCTCAGCGACCTTGGGTTTGACATCATTGAGAAGATCTGACAGCAAAAGTTCAATAGATAAAAATTATATTCTTTTTATAACAGCCAGTATTTACTTTTAATTTACGTTATGTGCACTAAATCTTGAAGTCAAGTGATCATAAGTGTTAGCAGTCACTTATGCTTCTTCAGGCTTAAAAACTGTTCGGGTGTTCTAAAGTCATGAGTTAACATGTTGTTTAATTGTTACTGTAGTTTTTATTTGTCCGATTACGCATATTTAGTACTAGCGACTCCCCCTCGCTCCGCTCGGGTTCGTAACTACTTACGTTTTAATGGTTAGTATAGATTATTACATTACTTATTAGTGAAAAGTATCCTATATGTTGACCCGGATAACCAGCTATCATCATACCAAATTTCATCAAAATCTGTCCAGTAGTTTTCTCCTGATGTGTTCCGAGACACATACACAGACAGAAATTCTAAAAACTATAGATTCGGCCTTCGTCTCGATAATAATGACTATTTCAATAAGATTTTGCAAATAATATCTTATAATATACATATTCCACTAGAATTTTATTATATTATGTATAGATTATGTCGATATTTCATGTAAAATAAAATCACTTTTAGTCAAAAAGGTTTGATTTCGCTGTCAGAATTAAAATATATTTTTTCTTAATATTTGGCTTAAAGTTTAAGAAAATAAGACAAGTTCCTGGTCGAAGCACTTTGTGGAGTTATATAGAGATCAGATTAACGTTATTTATGAATAAAGCACAAACAAAATGTGTGATAGTAAAAAAAAAGGAATATAATGGATATATTTCCGGTGATCGATTAACTGTATTGCAAAAGTCAAAAGGCAAATGAATTTTTTTTTGCATTCACCGTAGAGACTTTCTACCACCAGTTAGGAAATATGATAAGAGCAATGAAAAAGCTAATGCCTGAGAAGAATTAATAATGAATGATTCATTATTAAAAATTCATTATTCAACTAAATTTTTACATGCACTTTTGAATCGTCAACTTTATATAGAGCCAATGTAGTCGGCTCGAGAGGAAGCTGCGACTGGCGAGAGTAACTCATTGGGATTCTACTATATTTTTCTTGTTTAGTTATATAAAATTATATATTACAAGTTTTATCCAACATTGAAATAGCATGGAGCATCATATTATCATCATTTATATCACATTATACCCTAGATATGCTTTCTTCTAGAAACAATATATTGTTTTTTACTTTTTTAAACACACACACTATACGTACTTTTATATTTTTAAATCTATCAAAATAACATACCTTGCGCAAAAACTACACAAAACACTGTCACAAGTAAAACAGTACAAATTACCGGTTTCATATTGACTTCGCGACCGTTCAAGACGGCCTTTGAAACGATACTAATTTGTATTTCTCACGCTCGATATAGAAGGCTTTAATTTGTTGGACTAAAGCTTGTTAGTATATATACCTATGCATCAATTCTCCTTTGTCTATAATATAGGTTAAACTCCGTAGGTATATACTGAATTATCTAGTACCATGAGAGGCCTGCAACTTTGCCCGCTTAAATGAACTTTTTGATTCTTGAGGTCATTGTATTCTTAATGAATTTTGAATGCAAAAGTGTATTTGTTTCGTTTGTCTTTTTATCATCTATCTATGTATACAAAACAGGGGTTAAAAACTTGTAATTTTGGCGGTTGATGCATTTTATAACGTAAATTTCCACTAAGGAAGGATTTTTAGAAATTCCACCCCTAAAGGGGTAAAATAAGAGAGTGTGTATGGAAATTCGTCATTTTCAAAGTTAGAAGCATTAAATTTCATATACAAGCTTCTGGTTCGAAATAAATAAATAGTTATTTCAGGGCTGTATAAATCAGGCCCCTGAGAGGGTAAAATAAAGGTTTGAATGTTTATAAATGGATTCCGTTACTTTTGGAGTAAGAAGCATAAAATTTCATATACAAGCTTCTGGTTAAAAATGAATAAAACAGCGTTTTTGAAAGTATGTCCCCTAAGAGGGTGAAATAGGGGTTAAAAGATTATATGGGAGGTCCGTCATTTTTGAAGTAAGAAGAATGAAATTTAATACTGTATGTAATATTATGTATAACCATAAATAATATAAAAATTAAAAATTTTAATTATTTATTTAAGCAATATTATTGTTTTATATGTAATTTAAAAAGAAGTTGAAATATTAATTTAGATTGCTATTTTAAATAAAACTATTTTTTCGGATTATTTCGCGGATTTATTTTGATTTTTGGTTCCCGACGTTTCAAAGGATTTACAGCAAGCATGGTCACGGAAGAAATCATTTTTGTAAAAATTGTGGGCAGGCACTGTCTGTAACAAGCGTATAACGCCTTTGAGACGTCAATAACCTTAGTTTCTCCCGTGACCATGATTGCTGTAAAGCATTCGAAACGTCGGGAACCAAAAATAAAAATAAAATTAAATACAATTTAAAACAATCGATATTATTAATAATTATCGATAATATTGTCATTATTTAAGTGGCTCTTCTGTATATTTTTTCAATTTTGCATAGTGATGAGAATCACGCATAGATACTGTGAGATTTTTTCGTTTTCCCGTTCCATCCTAGTTTCACCATACAATAAAATACGTCGAGCCGTTGTTTCTTTCTTAGGAAAGATAAATTGATAAACCAACAATTGAGCGCATTTATAATATTAACAGAAGATTCATCCGTTTGTATAAGGTTGATGAACATTTCATAATATTATCGTATCCAAAGTAATTTTATTTGCAGTGTACATATTTGTTTTTTTTTTTAACTTTTCTCATCTTTCAGTTTAATAAATATAAAGAAAAATACAAATCTTTGACAACTTGCAATATCACCGCAGACTTCGTTAATGTCTTAATGTTTTCTAATAAATTGTCCGTTTACACTCAAAACATGTTAATAATTTATTTAAAAATGTATTAAATTATTGGATTGTCTAGACTTCATATACAGAAGAATAATAAAATTGATTTAAAAGTTTTGACTGGAATTGAAGCTAATGTGTTAATAAAGTAAAATCTTTACATTCTCTAGCAATAAGGACGTTATATATATATATATATATATATATATATATATATATATATATTTATTATATATCACTATAAATAATAAATTAAAATAATATAGTCATATATTATTTTAATTTATTATTTATAGTGAGTGGTTTTATAGCAGAAAAAGGTAACTAAATCCTCCTCCGTCATACATACATATATTTGTCATGCATAGCTGTGATGGTTTGTAGAGTATATAAGGATTTCTGTGATGAGTCTCAAATTCTAATTAACAGATGATAAGATCAGTAATATTGCGTTTGATAATGTCCATATAAAAAGTTTTAGTTACGTGGATACTGGATAATAGCATCACTATTCACTATTAAAAGTCCCCTTTGCGCCGTCTGTCTATCTGTCTTAAAGCGATAAACTCAAAAACCACCGAACGGATTTTCACACAATTTCATCAATAGATGGAGTGATTCATAAGGAAGGTTTAGGTGTATAATTCATTGAGGTTTTGTGTAAATTGGTTGAAATATGACGATGATTGTTGAATATGTCGGAAAAATCATGCCAACTTGGAGCAATTATTATCATGGAATTATCCCTCTTAAACAGATCTATTTGACTGTAGCAATGCTATATGTGCGTGTCTACGCACGCACCCGAGCCAATCGAGGATATGTCACTAGTGTCCATAGTAAAACGCAGTCATTAGAGACTGCCTACAGAAGTGAACACTTAAAACTATAAACAAACATTATGTTTGGATATTCAAATTAATTGTTTGATCTTAACTTAAAATTTGTAAATTAAAACTGTTTATATTTATCTGGTTTGGAAATCTATCGGCACTCTTGAGCGTTCGCGTTAACACGTCACGTGACCAAGTCGATGACGAGTTACATGAATTTACTATCCCCACTCAAACCTGTCTATAGAAGTTTTCACTTCAAAAAAGGTTTAGTTAGACACATGGATACTGGATGACGTATCGTTAAGCATTACAATCAAAAGAAGTAGGTAACTACGCATCATATATGGACGTTTTAATTGTGAATAAATGTTGATACAAAATTGGTATTGTTACTCATCGTCGTCATGATGCATGCTTTTAAGGGTATATTGAAATATTTTCATATAATTTAATAATTAATTGTAGTGTAATAATATATGATTGGCGTTTTACCTAGAATATGAAGCCTGAGCAATTTTTTTAGGTTTAAAACTGATTAAATTGTTAACTTTATTTGTTTTAAAAAGTTACCTCAGTAATCGCACACAGCAAGTTCGCATAGGCAATCATATCAGTGATGAAGTGACTCTATCGTTCGGCGTGCCTCAGGGTAGTGTCCTCGGACCAACATTATTCCTAATATACGTTAATGATTTATGCAATCTAGCTCTCAATAATGTTAAAGTTTACGCTTATGCTGATGACACTGCCCTTCTCATAGAGGCACCAACATGGGAGGAAGCTCGACTCCTCGCTGAGACTACGTTAAGGATAGTGATGCAATGGTTCGCTAAGAACTTATTGACAGTTAATGTTAGCAAAACGACTTTCATAGCTTTTGCTCCCAAAGCCTTGTCTCTGCCCCCGTCTACTTTGTCTATCCACGCCCATAATTGTAACCCAAATGACGATTTTTGCCGGTGCACTGAGCTAACGCAGTCTTTTTGTGTTAAATATCTTGGCGTTCTTATTGACTCTCTAATGACTTGGAATGACCAGGTTGAGGCGGCTATCGGTCGAATTAGAAAATTAATGTATATTTTCAAGACCCTTAGAAATATTGCTGATCAACAAACCCTGAAGATCGTATATTTCTCGCTGGCACATTCTGTTTTGACTTATTGTTTATCAGCCTGGGGTGGGACAGGGAAAACTAGATTCCTCCGTTTGGAGAGAGCCCAAAGAGCCGTTCTTAAAGTTATGCTTTGCGAACCAATCCGTTTTGCTACTTCTGAATTGTATATAATAGCTAAAGTCTTAACGGTTAGACAATTGTTTGTCTTAAAAACGGTATTACGCAAACACCTTGAGCTACCTTTTGTTAAAAATGCTATAAAGCGACGAGCTGGCCGCATTTGCAATATGAAACCTACTCGTATTGCTCTTGTTAGAAATCATTATGACTATCTCTCGGCTAAAATCTACAACAAATTGAATGCATTGATAAACATCCATCCTGTCTTACTGGCAATGTAAAAATAAAGTAACTAAGTTTTTGCTAAATCTCAATTATAAAGAGACTGAATCACTTGTTTATGATAACTAAGGAACATAAGTTAATTGTATATTTATAAGATAATTTTGTGAATTATTATTTATAAGCTCTGTACGTAAATGTAGCAGGTATATATTATACAGTGTAGTACTTACGCTACTATAAAACTTACCCACCTGATTGTTCTATCTTCATCTCCTAAGGATTCGTATAATTTATAAATATAAGCTTAAACTAAATTAATATCATTACAATAGTAACTAATTCTGCTAACACACCTTAATAATATATTTGTACTAACCTTAGAACATAACTGTCCCTATTGTCCTGAGGTGGGCGTAAATAGCTGCGACACAGTTTATACTAATGCAGCGCAGCTACTTACGATCTAAATGTTTTTAATATGTATGTTATTATGTTCAATAAAAATCTTTAAAATCTTTCTTTAAATCTTTTTCTCTCAGGTGTTGCAAAATATGCATTAAATCCAAGACTAAATTATTAAAGACGAGCGCCCAAAATAATACTCAAATTCTTACTGTGTCCAGCCCTTTTTCACGTCCCACGCTTAGCACGGGTCTTCCCTTAATGCGAGGGGGATCAGGCTAGCCAAGTGTTGGGTGGCGGACTTCACGTATTTTTGAATTGTATTTTTGATTTGAAAACTGTTCTCTAACATGACAAAACCAAATGTGATTGCGATATGAAAATATGCGTTTCGTTTCGTTTGAGTAAATTCGCAGGGAGAAAGTAGATAGCAATAAAACTGCCCAGATATTTTTACATGTAAGTATGTATTATAATTAAAAAATGTAAAATTCATTTGTCAAAAAAGTATCACATTCTTAGAAATATTATTCCGCAAATCTTAGTTATTAAATTGATTAAGATGAAACAACTTCACGTATCCAGGGTAAAAATGAGTATACTTTAGTGTAAACGCTAGGGATGCCTTCTGTACCGCACGGGACTGCTCCAAAGCTGACAATACCTTCCAAGGTATATCGACCATCATTTTCAGACATCAAAGGGCCGCCGCCATCCCCCCTGCAAGAGTCCAGTCCTTTCTCGCCACCTGCGCAAATATGATCCTCACTCACGGCTGCGTAACGTCTGATGTTTCGTGATGCGTAAATTTCTTTGCATTTCTGTAACAAAAAGCAGAATAATGATAACAATTACCAATATCATAACAATATAATGATAACAATGAGCAAATTGGTTTTCTTACCTTAAAAGGTACGTAGGGTAGCTCTACATAATGTTTTACAACGTCGTCCTCGTGGTCGCTCGCAGGCTTGCTTCCCCAACCGGCGTTGATCAATTTCAAGTCGCTGGGGGCTGACGCCGTAATGTCTGATTCGGGTAGACATATGGGTCTTATGAATTCTGAAAATGACCGAAAGTATAAATGATGAATCACCATGAGATGATGAGATCTTTAAGTAGAAGAACTTAGTGTATTCTGGGAAATATCGTTCTATCTCGTTTTCTTCCCATCTCGGCTTTATGAGATTACTAGTGACTCACCCTCGCTACGCTCGGGTTCGCCCCTAGGTAGGTTTACACGATGAGATATTTTCACGCAGTAAAAAGTATATGTTGATATGTTGATCCGGATAATCACCTCTCAGCATACCAAATTTCATCAAAATCTGTCCAGTAGTTTTCTCACGACGTTCCCAGACAGACAGACAGACAAAAATTCGGCCTTTAGATTATTCTTAGTTCATACCTACATTGGAAAGATCTATATATAAAAAAATTCTAACTGAGTCAAATCAGTACATTAAATATTTTTTGGAAAATCTTATTGAAATACATAGTAATTATTATCAATAATGGCTATGTATTACAATAAAATTTGCCAAAAAATATTTAATGTGAGGGAAAATCAGTAAAAGGGCTACTAATAACTTTAGTAGCTCTTTGGGCTTTGGACTTTGGGTCTCTTAGATATATGTATGTATATATACAACCCTAGGAAACGTATGAATAATACTAGTGACTCACCCTCACTGCGCTCGGGTTCGTCCCTAGGTATGTACGTTTAAACTATTAGTATGGATTAGATAGACTATATTATATACATAGGTATAGAAAAGTAGGTAAGTACTTAAATCGTCTCCTACTTTAACTTGATTGGTTATAAACGTCGGAATATTCTTCATTTCTTGCCAAAATTATAGGATATAATACATTTTTTGTCCTTAACTTGAGAAATGATTTGTTCCTAATATAAAATTTCGGCCCATTTTTCACCCCTTTTAAGTTAATTTTAAAAAAACGAAACAGACAGAAAGACAGAGTTATAGTCGCATTTATAATATTAGTATGGATAATAACAATAGCTACCATTATACGGCACTTGTTGTGCGAGCTTTATCACAGCGATGTCGTGGCCGTGATACTTATGTTTGTCGAACTCAGGGTGGGAAATAACATGATCAATAGGAATTGTGATGGCACCCTCATTGCAAATCTTCTTGCTGGCGACGACCAGGCAATCGGGTCCACTGTTGGTTTTATTGAATTCACCCAAACGAACATTTTTACTGTAACAAAATGAAATATAACAAATTAATATGCACTGTATTATTATTTTAAATACAATCTTTTCGGATTTTTCGCCGATTTATTTTGATTTTTGGTTGCCAACGTTTCGGATGCTTTACAGCAATCATGGTCACGGGAGAGACTAAGGTTTTAGATGTCTCAAGGCAGGTGTCTGTAACAACTATATAATGCCTTTGAGACATCTAAATACACAGACAGTCAAACATTTAATACATATAATATTATTATATTAATATTACATTTTCATAATTTCTGACAGTATTAGGCTTAGAACTAAGTTTATAATATACTGAACTATTTATTTGTCGATACTTTTTTGGATTATTTTAAGTTTATTCCAAAATAACTCGGATAAATGTCCTCATAACCTAAATTTAGAATGATACGTGAAATATTTAGTAATAGTAATACTTACGGGGCGTGGTATAGACACTGTGCTGCGGTCAGTACATATCGCGAACTGATAAGAACACCGGTGCAAGTGATTCTGCCTTCGTTGTGTTCTATCAAAGCTAGCCATGGGAATTGATTGATGGCTGCATTGCCGCCTGAAATGACATGGAAATAAACTTTTAAGTTTTTTTTAGAAAATAAGCCTAATATTTCAGTAGCGCTAATAAATAGGTAAGATATCCATACTTAGTATTATAAATGTGAAAATGTGTTTGTTTGTTTGTCCTTCTTTCACGTCGAAACGGAGTGACGAGTTAGCGTGATTTTTTGTGTCGAGATAGTTGTAGTGCTGGAGAGTGAAATAGGCTACTTTTTACCGCGGGAGATTAACTTGAAACTTGGTATTAATGCCATAAAGGTAGTAAATAAAAAAGGTGATGAAATTTTGTATGAAACTACCTAAACTACACGAAACTACTTTTTAGAGATTTTTTTGTAGTTTTAGCACGAGCGAAGCCGCGGGTTCTGTTAGTAGAGTAATAATTGATGAATGACGCATACTTTTAGCAAACGAATATTAGCTAAAATGGCTAGTTGAATGACCTTATTATGAGGTCCTTCGGGTGGGCATGGAACCCTAAAAATAAACTTTTATCGATTGAATTGCGAGTTGTATGGTTTTATTTCTATGTTCCATCCTAATCCATTTAGTGGGTCAGCCAATTTACTTAGGCTACGAAGGTTAGAGCCAGTTACTAAAACTCACGTTGGTAGGTACTTTTAATATTGCTTTCAGTTTTTTAAGATCCTTCCGATGTCTTTCGTAAACTAGTTAGATTCTTTCAGTTTATATGTTATATAGACTTGCAACGAGTATTATATTCGGCCATACGCTGAATACTGAATATTTGGTGGTATTTCTGGCCGAATAGCCAAATATTAGGCAAAAGTATTCGGTCAGCGCAAAACTTGTGGTGAGAAAACTTTTATCGACGTGTTTGTTTTTTGTTTACTGCCAGGAAGTAGTATTTATTCGGAGCGTCTTTTCTCTGTAGCTGAAATTGTCACTTCCAAATTTTAATTATGATAATGCAAGTGTATAAAAAATTATTTGATAGTTTTTTTGATTAATTTTTGTAATAGAGAACTTGATTATGTTCCTATGACTACTTTAATGATTATAAGAAAAATATATTATTATAAAATAAATCAATATTTTCATTTTACACATTAACTATATGATTACTCTTAGATATTCGGTATTCAGCCGAATAGGAAAATAGTAGCCGACTAGACCGAATACCGGATAATAGCCGAATATTCGTTGCAAGTCTAATATTAAATAATATAGGTATTAGATTAGGAGGAAAACGACATGTTTTCCTCACGTTGAAAATGATTCATACATGAGAATATCAGAACTGTGAGACCAGGTTTTTAATACGATTCATTTGTTTCTATATATAACTGGATTACCACTTGCCTACCACCACTTTTTGTAAAATTATAATTGTTAGAATCAGTTATATTTTAAAATTTTTAAAATACGCACTAGTGCTACGATGGTCATCTGCAAGGTCTAATCCACAGCAATCCGACGTAACGCTCGGCGGCTCATCTGTTTCCTTGCATGTTTCTGAAATATTATAATAATGTATTTTATAACCGACTTCCAAAAAGGAGGAGCTTCTCAATTCGTCGGAATGATTTTTTTTAATCAAAAATGTAGAGTGACTTTAAAATCACTTTAAAAGATATAATTAAATATATAAAAATTATTTCAACCATTGTAGTGGAAACTTCAGGGGAAACCTGTTCAATAAATAAATAGTTATGAACATACACATATTGTAAATAGTACACAATTCACGAAGATATCTCGCAAAAAAATAGAGAACACGCCCGAATTGAGAAAAACCTCATTTTATAAATAGGTTAAACCTACCTACCGTATATAATTTCATATGCATTTAGTAAAAGCTGTTATTTTAATGTCTGGGTGTGTAGATGTATGGATGTTTGTTACTCTTTTACACAAAGACTATTATCCAGTAGTTTTTGATTTTAATGAAGCTTCACAATAATATAGTTCATACATCAGAATAACACAAAGCCTACTTTTAATCCCGGAAAAATGTAGCCGTGGGATAGATTTATTTTTGTTCTAAGCGCATAATAATTAAAATGTATTGTTTCTCGGCAAGCTAATAGAGATAGGTATTGAAAAAATACACGTATTGAAGTTATTAATATTCATGATAATAATATACGATTGATTTATAGCTGTTATTATGATTCAAATGACAAATGTTTTAAAAGTTTAAATGAACACAAGATAAACATAAAAGCTGACATTTATAATATTGCCGTAAAAAAAAGAACTTTTATGTGTATCTAAGAGATACATATCTAAGAGATGTGAATGGAAATGTAATTTAATCAAGAAGCTTGTTAGAATGTAGATTGTTAGAAGTGATCTGGAATTCAGCCTTTTTTTTTAATATCACAATGCTGCGCACTGGCCTCCGTTTAATACGACAGGAATCAGGCCATAGTCCACCACGCTGGGTAACTGCGGGCCAGCAGACTGAGCATGTCTTTCGAAAGTATGCTAAGTTCTCTCAGACATGCTCCTTTCCAGGTTTCCTCATCATGTTTTCCTTCACCGTAAGACATAATTGAATATAATACCCAGTAAATATAATATATGCTTCTTTAATATCCCACTCACTTTAATTAATTATGTTGGTACCAGGGTCCGGGACAAGTGTTATAGTCATCTACCGGCCAATAAACAAGCTCTAAACGAAAAGTGATATGGATAAGTTGCTAGCATCTCTACATATAATAAAACTAGCGGACCCGACAGACGTTGTCCTGTCTACACGTCTTTAATTTGAAAATTTCAAAGTTTTTTTAATAAGCTAAAACATTCTGGACCATTTTGATGAAAATTATTATTCAAATTGTGAATCTAAACCATTCCCAGATCCCCTTGAACACACACAAAAAATTTCATTAAAATCGGTCCAGTCGTTTGAGAGAAGTTCAGTGACATACACACTCACAGAAGAATTATATATATAAAGATTGTAACTGAGTCTAATCTGTACATTTAATATTTTTTGGAAAATCTTATTGAAGTAGTCATTATTGTCGGTACAGAGGTCGAATGTATAGTTTTTAGAATTTTTGTTTGTCTGTCTGCCTGGAAACGCATCACGAGCAAACCACTGGGCAGATATTGATTAAATTTGCTATGATGACCAGTTGGTTATCCGTATCAACATATAGAATACTTTTTACTGCGGGAAAATATCTCATCTCTGAGAAATCAATACTAAACTTTAAAATTTGCTATATATTTGCTGTTGTAGAAGGACAATTCAACAAATAACATTGTCGTATTTATATTGGCAAGGATGTCATAATTAATTAACATTTAAATTATTATGAATAATGGACATGTAACAAGCTGTGCCATTAAACGTATGAGTTGTTGTTAAGCGCAACAAAAACTTGTTTTCAATTATTTAATAAATGATCTCCAAACAAACATTTATATGTAAATTGCATATATCAGTATATAATCAAAGGGATATAATAATAAAGGTGATATAATAATATTGACGATCTTTAAGCTTTCATGGTCACTGACATGATTTTCATGATTTGAAACGTGATATTTAACATGTTTTTAGGTTTTTGCTCTCCAAGCTCCTTTGAGTCTCCGATACTTCGACGCCCTCAAGCGAACGAAACCCCAAAGCGTACAGGAAAAGTAAAGTTTTTAATATATCCACCCGTATTTTTTTTTGTAGAAAGCCCATGATCATAGTGATTGCAAAAATGCGGAAAATATCGGGAATTCAGAAAGCGAGAAACATAGTAACTATCCTGACATATCATAAAAATGAAGCAATATTTATCGCACATCAGCGACCACCCTCGCCCCACTCGGGTTCGTCCCTAGTTACGTTTGAACGTTTAACATAGATTTCTCAGAGATGATATATTTTCCCGCAGTAATAAGTATCCTATATGTTGACCCGGATAATCAACTATCATCTTACCAAATTTCTTTAAAATCTGTCAAGTGGTTTTCTCGTGATGCGTTCCCAGACAGCGAGACAGACAGAAACTCTAAAAATTGTAGATTCGGCCTCTGTATCGATAACAATTTCTATTTCAATAAGATATTATAAAAAAATTATTTAATGTACAGATTCGATTCAAAATTTTATTATATGTATAGATATGTTTGTCAATGTATGAACTAAATATAACGAGTTTAAGTATTAATATTATAAAATCTAAAAATTTGAATACAAAAGGTCATACAGATGAGTGGTCTATTTGAATTTTTTAAACAATATTATTCAAATCAAAATAAATCAAATCAAAATATACTTTATTCAAATAGACTTTTACAAGCACTTTTGAATCGTCAATTAGAATTCGGTTGTTATTTAAAGAGCTGTTGTATCGCAGTTTGTTTACTAAAGTACAGACAGTTTGGCGTCGTGCGGTTTCTATACAAGGTACGGTTAAGGTATACCAGTATTAAGCTATTTACACCATATGATTACAATTTTCCCATAACTGATATAGGTCTTATTTTATTAATTATGTTGAAAAAAAATGGGTTATATGATCAAGTACATTTTGTTGGAAAAAATACATATTATGTATATTTCATCCTCTTAAAGACTAATATAAGATATCCTTTATAGTGGTTATTCATATATCATTTATATAAAAATAGCAGGTATACCTATTGTAATTTAGGGATAGGTTTTTTTTTTAATATACAATATATCAAAAAAAATTGTTAATAAATTATTTTTTTTTTAATTTTAAGAAGGTTATATAAATTGAGGGAATATTTACATGAAAATATAATTGCGAGTTGGTACATACATACATATAATGACTTACCCGCTGACACTGCGCACAAAGCTCCAGCCAAAATTAAAATAAGATGACTCATTTGCTTAGACATTTTCCACTGGTCTAACCGGCACGAAGTCTTAATATTAACTAACAAGAAAACAAAGAGTGTTTCGATTTTTATATGTGATATAACATCAACATGAGAACCTAATCAGGGTCCAAAATGTCTGAGCTTTTGCTTGTTTATCTCCTAATTTAGTTTATTTGGTGTTGACACGTCGGTCTGATGCAAAAAGTGTAAAAATATAATGTAGAATTATTTTTAAGCTTAATTTTGCTTGACTTTCAAGTCTTTCTGAAATTCATGTTTTTTTATACTCTTTAAGTAAGTGTGAAGTTTGAAGTTTTGTCATTAATAATGAATTTTATAGAATTGTAACGCCATCATGTCATATCTTATTATTATAAATGAGCAATTGTTGTATACGTATATGTATATAAAATTACGAGTATCTCGGAAATGGCTCTAACGATTTGGATAAAATTTTGTATTTAGATAAGGTTTTCCTTTATAATTTTTATATCTTTCTCGGTCGCCCATTAGGTAGGTATGCAAAAAGTGGAGAACTTGGACTACATCTATACTTATATTTTAAAGAGACAGAATTTGTTTGTTTCTTTGTTTGTATGTATGTTTGTTTGTGTGTTTGTTTGAACGTGCTAATCTCAGGAACTACTAATACGATTTGAAAAATTCTTTTTGCTTTAGATAGCCCGTTTATTGAAGAAGGCTAGAAGTAGGCTATGTATCATCATGCCGCTACCCAAGGGAGCGGAGCAGTAATCATAAATGTCAACAAATCGGGCAGACTTCCATAAATTATTATAAAACTGCATATATTACACAAGCCGCGGGTTCATCCAGTACATCTATATATGTGAACGGCTGAAACGGCTGAATGGCTTTGGATAGAATTTTGTGCTTACATAGATTATCACCTGAAGTAACACATTAGCTACTGTAAGGCACCTGCAGGATACACACGAGCAGAGGTAGAATTAAACCAGAAGACGTTAGTAAAAGAAATAAGCGTTACAGCCTTTTACAATTATTAACGCGTTATATAATAAATCTCTCCAAAGGGACTGTAAAAAGTCACACGTTTTCAACCGACTTCAAAAAGGAGGAGGTTCTCAATTCGACTGTATGTTTTTTTTTTTTTTTTTTATATGTTTGTTACCTCAGAACTCCGTCATTTCTAAACCGATTTGGACAATTTTTGTTTTGTTTGAAAGGGTATACTTCCAGATTGGTCCCATTTAAATTTCAAAAAAAAAATACCACCCCTAAGGGTGGAAAAACAACTAATGATGAATTTAACCTTCTTCTAATTGTCTTATTGACTTGAAACTTTGCAAGTATTTCTATTTCCGTTGATAGTACAGTGGTTCGGTGTTGTTGACCTGATCTGATGGCAAGGCCAGAAGGTGGATAGGTGGAACTCTTCAACGGCTAATAGTAGATACTTTGAGTTTGGGCTTATTTTGTTTGATTTGACAAGCCTAGCACGTTAGAATCCTTACTTTGCTACTACTGTCTACACTAAAAAGGGAAAAATAAAAACTTTTTAACAAAAAAATAAAAACCGACTTCAAACAAAAGCACTAAAAAGTAAAAAATAACTGATTGGTAGTTTTCATTTACTATACATACCTAATCAAATATTTTCGAAGTCGGTGTGCTTTGGCTAAGTAATTAAAGCCTACCTATTAAATACATACCTAATCAAATATTTTCGAAATCGGTGCCAGCCCATACAAAGCAAAGCACACCGACTTCGAAAATATTTGATTAGGTATGTATAGTAAATGAAAACTACCAATCAGTCATTTTTTACTTTTTAGTGCTTTTGTTTGAAGTCGGTTTTTATTTTTTTGTTAAAAAGTTTTTATTATTTTTACTGTGATAAGTAACACGTAATATAATTTTTACATATTATTCTCAAATTTCAAAAAAAAATATATATAGAACACGTTTGACAGTTCTAACTGTTTGGCTTACACCTCTACAAAAGTTGATGACCTGAACAGTCCATAATTTCATAAATATATCTAATATATAAAATTCTCGTCTAATATATAAAGTTCTCGTGTCACAGTGTTTGTAACAAATCTCCTCCGAAACGGCTTGACCAATTCTTATGAAATTCTGTGTGTATATTCAGTAGGTCTGAGAATAGGGCATAAACTATTTCATACCCCTAAGTGATAAGGGTGGTCCACCACAAAAAATTTTTTTTTATTTTTTGGAAAAGAAAATATTTTAATTTTTTTATGAGTTGGCATGGCAACTTTCAGTCAGTCAGTCAGTCAGGGATGAACCCGAGTGGAGCGAGGGTGAGTCGCTAGTATATTATATATGTATCGCATCATCACTCAAAATGAAGTTTTGATGACGTGATTAAAAATTAAAGCATCGCACAATTTAATGAGATAATAAAATAGATTAAAACGCAAATCGAGAGCAGGTGTTTAGAAGAAAGTTCAATAACCTAACCATGAGGTATTGGTACCAGTTTTATTTACACGAAGCCGCAGTTTTATATTACGTATGTATGTATATGACTATGCAGTCTTGTTCGGCTGATTTCGATGTTTTTGTTTAGTTTGTTTTTTTTTTATATAGTATTTATTTACGATCCCGATATTTGATAAGTAAATGCGTATAAGCTAATGTGATCTTTCAAAGCGCGCCTTACACAAGATTCTTCTTTAAAATTTATGTATATGTATGGAGCTGTTTGTTCGTTCGTTCGTTCGTTCGTTCGTTCGTTTGTTTGTTTGTTTGAAATCGAATCATATATTATTTTTTTATAGAAATCTACATTGCCTTTTTAATATAATATATTGTAGTGTTTTTAGTTGATTTGATAATCGATCTTCACGAGATCTTTGAGAGAGAGAACCCTTGGCCAAAAATGATCTAAGGTTTTAGATATTTCATATCTTAATAGCAGTAGGTCTACTTATTTCGTTAAAGAGTTGTTTGCAGTCTCCACAATATTTAGTGCATTTACGGATATGCCTCTACTGTGCTAGATGATCCTTTTCATTAATAAACTAGTTCACAAATGCTTTTTTTCATTATAATGTATTTTGACCTATCGCTGCTGATACGGTCAGGGTCTTCATAAATGTTAATAGATTCTACTCTGCTTCTCCGTACACTAGTTTTGTATAATTTCTGAACTATTTTACTCCGCGGTTCCACTCGAACGTATAAGAGGGTGGGGTGGGAGAAAAGGTAGCCTAAGTCCGTCCCCGTGATGCAATCTACGTCCTTGCAAAATTTCATCAAAACGGTTTAAGCGGTAAACTATAACAAACATACGAACAGAGCAACTTACATATTTATAATATTAGTATGAATTTAAAATGTACTCGTATAGTATGTAGCTTCTTGTTATTTGTTTAGCATTCTGTTAAATTTTAAATGGTTCAAAGTGCTCATATTGAATGCAATATGAATATGATATACTGTTGGTGTAGTATAGTGACACTACAACAGTATACATATATTACAAAGTACTAATCTTTACATATATGTACATCTGTTACGGGTATTCAGAACACTGTACTTATATAAAAAAACGTAGGGCTTTTTGTAATTTTTATAACTTCTATACATATAATAAAATGGTAACTAAGCCGAGTTTGTACATTAACACCTCCAGGTAAATTTCTAAGAAATTAGTTAAATTTCTAAGAAATCTATCGTTAACTGTAACGCCGTGCCGCGCCGGCGCGGCGTGTCCGCGGTCGTTAAAGAATTAAATATTTTTTGGAAAATCTTATTGAAATAGACATTATTATCAATACAGAGGCCGAATCCATAGTTTTTACAATTTTTGTCTGTACCTGTAACTTATATAAGCTCATGTAATCTAACATATGTATGTATGTATGTATATATAAATTAATAAAGTTTATCGATATAATAAATGGACCTTAGATGGGAATATTATGTGCATATTAATAAAAGATAAGTACTGACCATAAAATATGAAAGATAACAATATTATGTTAATAAGACTTTAATCCAGTTATAATTGTTATAATATACCTATAAAATTCCAGTGAGTGTGTCTTTGTCACTCTTCTTCTTCTAAAGTGTTTAACCGTTTTTGATGAAATTAATATGGTCGGTAGGTTAGTTAGCAGGTAGCAACTGTTGTCGAGATATAGACGCATTTTTTTATTTTCCGACCAAACGAAATTTGTGGAAGAACGACTGAACGAAAAATGAAATAATATGTTAATTCACATTTATAACTAACGACTTGCCCTCGCTTCGCTCGGGTGCGTCCCTAAGTGCATTTTATTTTTTTGCGAGGAGTTCTAATTATTCTTTTTCAAAAATAAAAATAGCCTAAGTTGCTCTTATGACATTAGTTATTTGCTATTGAAAGTTCAGTCAAAATTGGTCCAGCGTTTTCAGAGAATAGCCGGAATAAACAGACATACTGCTGTCAAAATTTTTCAAATAATGTTTTTCTTATAAGTACCGTATATAATTTGATATGCATTTAGCAAAAAGTTGTTATTTTGACATATTTATTTGTATAGATAATAATTTTTATAGAACTTTTTGTGATATAAGTGTAGCGCAAAATTTCATTCGAAATAGAAAATATAAGAACAAATGTTCTTGTTACAGGAGCAACAAAGGAAATCGGTACAGCTCTCACGCGAGTATGTCTTCGACACAGAGCCATCGAGTCACGAATGAAAACATTTATAAGGTAAATTATTCTTATATTATTTTGTATCTTTAAAATTTTTTTGTTCTTGTGATGGTATTCTTTTTTTTTCAATTGGATATTTGATTTTGTTGCTGTGCTTACTTTTTTTTAATATGTGTAGGATTCATTTATTGCCATTGGCGACGCTTGTGAAGCGGACTTTAACTGCGACACAGTTTTACACTAATGAAGTTATTATCGTTGTTTTTATTATACATGTACTAAATGTTCTAAATAGATAAATATTATATTATATTTTTCATAGCCTCGCTTTGGCGTTTCCCCCGTAGCGGTACGATAGATTTTTTTACTATGGAGCTTTCATGACTGTAAGTTTGTTTGTATGGAAATGTGTTAGAAATATTCTATTTGTACGCTATGCTGCCTACGTCACCGATTTTTACAGTATGGAGAGAATTTGAAATCCCACGGAAAGGCCAGCGGAATGTTTTTGCGTTTACAGGACATGCTATAGAAATTTAATTTTATTAATTAACTTAAGTAAGGTCATAATAAGGTTTATTATTAACACTTCGCTCGGGTGCGTCCATAGGTAAGTTTTAATTTTTTGGTGTGGAACCCTAATTCTATTTCTAAAATAAAAGTAGCCTAAGTTAATCCTTATAACATCAGCTACCTGCCAGTGAAAGTCCCGTAAAAATCGGTCCAACCGCTTCGGAGATTAACGGAAGGAAGAGAAACAGAAGAATTAACCTGAATTCGGAACTGACAGACAGACATACAGAAAATTTTTTTTATATGCATTTAGTAAAAAGCTCTTATTTTGACATTACAAACAGACACTTCAATTATATTTATCTGTATATAAATTGTTATTATTTTTAATTATATTTATTTTAATAACACATAATAAATAATTTATTATTCTAGTACTTTAATGGACCGCCTGATAACACCCCTGGCCGATCGTACGGACGAATGGCGTAGGGGTTGCAACGGATCTGGCGCTCTAAGTAGAGAACATGCGAGAGAATGTAAGAGAGCAAGAGCAGAGTTACGGAGGAGAGTTCACGACGCCCAAAGGCATGCCAGGAAAGCTAGGCGCGCCACCCCCGATGTGAAACGACGGGCCGATGTCTGCTTGCAGGTTGGTGGTTTTCCTATTCATATTATATGTAGGTGCATATATGTATGTACCTATGTCCTCCTGACCGATTTTGGCCACGGCGGCTTATCTCACTGAGACTAGCCAACTGCAGGAGATATTATAGTGTACGCGCAGACACAGGTGCACTCTCTATTCCTGTCACTCTCATACTCCGATGGAACGAAAAGTCTACACGACCAGTAAGAGAGAGGCGCAGGACCGACGGCTTTACGTGCTCTCCGAGGCACGGGGGTAAAACACCGCCAACTTTCCAACTCCGGGCTGTTACTGAGGTTTACTATACAGAAAGACTCAATAACCAAACTTGGCCCGACCCGGTACTCGAACCCAAACCTAAGGATCTGCAGCCGTACATGATAGCCATTAGACTACCGAGGCAGTTAAAAATAGGCTATAAAATGATAATAAATAATTAGATCTAACTGTGAGTGCCAGAATTTAGAGTGTTAAATTACAATTGAACTTATGTTATGATACCTATATATAATGTGCACATATTTTTTTTATATTTATAGGATGTTCAAGAGAGAAAGCAACAATTGGAAGAAATGGAGGAGAAGGCTGTCAAAGCAGCGCTCATTGAGGAAAGGAGTCGCTTCTGTCACTTTGTGTCACTTCTCAGCCCCGTGGTGGTAAAGAAAAAAGTTGTTTATGTTTAAAACTAGCGATTCACTCTCGCTTTGTAAGTATAGATTTCTCAGAGATGAGATATTTCCCCGAAGTAAAAATTATCCTATATGTTGACCCGGATAACCAGCTACTATCATACCAAATTTCATCAAAATCTGTCCAGTGGTTTACTCGTGATACGTTCACAGACAGACGGACAAAAAATCTAAAAAGTATAGATTGGGCCTCTGTATCGATAATAATGACAATTTCATTATGATTTTCCAAGAAAATATTTGATGTACAGATTCGACTCAGTTAGAATTTTATTATATTATAATATAATATAAAAAATAGAAAATATTCTTTAAAAATTAAATGTTAATATAACTTAAAAAATAAATAAAAACAATCTTTAAATAAAACTTAGTAACTTTTTCAAGATGCTTATTAGATGTGTAAATAATAATTATTTGTTTTCAATTAGATTGAAATTTATAATATATAGAAGGAAAATTAACCAAAATAAAGTTTCGATGTCGAATAAAACTCATACCACGCGATAGCCTTGGACTTCCTTGTTTATTGTTGGGACTCATGTTGCTAAAAATAATACTTTATCTAGGTTTGAAGAATTTGCTTGTTGTTGATACATGTGTATTTTATACTAGTGAAATTACCTTGCTTTGGTCGAAGGCATCCATATATGGGTTCTGTACATATAATATTACAAAAAGGCGACAAATTTTATTACTAAGATTAGTCTTCATACATACATATGTGTTACTCTAGGTAGTAATCTATCTAGGTGCTGAATTTCATCCAAATCCGTCAAGCCGTTTCAGAGTGAAGGAGTTATGTACTTCCACAGTCACACATACAGTCGCATTTATAGTGTGCCTAGCGACTCACCCTCGCTCCGCTCGGTTTTGTCCCTAATGACGTTTTAACGTTTACTATAGTTTTGTCAGAGATACCATATTTTCCCGCAGTACAAAGTACCCTATATGTTGACCAGGATAATCAGGTACATCATACCAAATTTTATCAAAATCTGTCCAGTGGTTTTTTCGTGATGCGTTCCCAGACAGACAGACAAAAATTTTAAAAACTATAGATTAGGCGTCTGTATCGATAATAATGACTATTTCAATAAGATTTTACAAAAAATATTAAATGTACAAATTTGACTCAATTAGAATTTTATTATATATATAGATAACGCGTAACAGATTTTACGTGAAATTGGCGGAGTAATCTGTGCTCAACTGGCACCCTTTGAAGCTATTAACAAGATAATTGAATTGAACGTGTAGAAGTAACAATCATGCACACATACATACATACACTCACATATACGAAGTATCGCATTTATAATAGCAGACCGATATTTTGACCGACTTCAAAATAGAGATGGAGTACCTCCAAGGTTTACATTTTTATGTATTAATTGCAGGAGAGTGAAGTGGCAATGTTAGCTGAGGTAGGTCACCTCCAAGAGGGCACGGAACAGTTGTCAAGGCAGACTTCGGAGCCTAGGAGTTTGCCGGCTGCAAGCTTACAGGTAACAAGTGACTTATAGTAAGTTATACGAGATACACTAAATAAATTTTTACATATACAAGAATTGCTCATTTAATATTATAAGATCAAAGTATTTATGATTATACTAGCAGAACCCGCGGCTTTGCTCGCGTAAAAACTACAAAAAAAACTATAAAAAATGTTTCATACAAACTTTTATCCCATATTTTACCCCCTTATGGTATGAATTTCGAAAAATGTTAAAACACGTAATTGTATTGAAGAGCATTCATACCAAATTTCAAGTAATTCTGATCATAAATATTTTTATGGGTTGTATTATGACGTGTATTCCCGTGGGAATGAGATAATCTCTCGCAGTAAAAACTAGCCTATGTCACTCTCCAACCCTCCAACTATCTCCACGCAACAAATCACGCCAATCCGTCACTATATTTCGACGTGAAAGAAGGACAAACAAACAAACACTTTCACAATTATAATATTAAGTATGAATTGTGACTCATTTATATTGAACACGTTTGTATCATGTGTTATGGCAATTTTCCTTCCTTCAGTGAATTCCTAAAGTTGTGAAATATTTTGGCTTAATTATTTTTAATCGATTGAATTAAATATTATTTATTATCCTCCCAAAAAATTACCGCGGATAAAAACTAGTACGATATGGAATTTTTAAGTATTTAGCCAATGGAGAAGTTTCCCATTTTTGTATTGTATTAATTATAAATATTTAAGCAAAATATAAATTATTTAAATATTTCAGCAAATGAAAAAGTTGTGAAACTTTGTAGTTGTGCGTGTAAGAATAATTTTGTTTCGACGTCACAAGACCGGGAAGGCCGAAATATAAATTAATTTCATGTCATTTATTGATAGATTTTTTTTAATAATTATTACTTTTGATCTATATTATAATTCCATTGTGTTAAATATGAATTATGATATTATCAACATCAGGAAACTTCTCCATTTTGATGTTATGCAGATCTTATTAGTAACTTTTTTATTATAACCGTGCGTGTCGCATTCACTGTGTTATACGAACTGTCTCAGACACACATACATACACGTTAATAATCAATCATATTTATTCATTCAAGTATTTTAATATTGTGTTAATATAGTTCTTAAAGGTTCTTGTTATCCAGAAAAGTATCTTACGTATCTTTCCAAATCTTCCTTAAAGTTTCTTGTTAGCCAATAAAAGTATCTTCCCGTATAAGGTTCATGTTATAATTACGGATAAAAGATACTTTTTTTTTGTTTTTAGGTTATTTGCGATATTAAGTCATGCTACAGTGGCTGGGAAGGGGGATCGGCTCCACACTCTCCTTCCGCGTCTTCCCGCCTCGGAAGTCGGAAATCTTCCCTGACATCAATATCTTCCTTGACAAGCCAGTGTTCTGATCAACATGGTAAGGGATTAAAGTTTTTTTGTTATTAAATATCTTACAACTTATATATTCGGTGAAAGTCAGTAACCAAATGGTTAAAGAGCTTGGAAAAAAAGTGAAGCGGGTTCAAATCCCGGGTCTTGCGCATCTGATATTTCCCTATGGGTCTCAATTTTATCATTATTACTACTCGATTTATGGTGAAGTAAATTTAGTTATTGAGTATTTCTTGGTGGTATTTCACTCCCGGAGAGCACGTAAAGCCCTCAGTCTTGCGTCTGATTGGCCGCCGTGGCCGAATTTGGTCGGGATATCATCATTTTTATTTATTTATTTATTTATTTATTGAAATTTCAGTACATACATAGCAAAAACAGTTATAAATGATAATAATTGCAGAAATCCACCAGCAAAATTACAGAAAAAATATGTACATACATACAAAAACTAATTAAAAATAACATTTATAAAAACAAAAATATAAACAAGCTTTTTAGTTAAATTAAATAAGTTTACAAAAAAATAAATTATTTTAAGTAAAGCAAAAAAAGAATAATTGATACTAATGTTGCGAGGCATTGTAGGGATTCGACATATAAAAACGAGCACACTCAGTCATAAGGGACTAATTCATCATCATTAGTTTTTCTGTCAAGAAATTCTCAGTAACAACCCGCAGTAGGAAAACTTATTCGCTTTTTTTGATTCGATTGGCCGCCATGGCCGATATCGGTCAGAAGTACATATTGAATACATGAAAATGACACAATTTTGAAGTGAAAACTCGTATATGCAGGTTTGGATGGGGAGTAAATTCATGTAAGTCGTCATCGACATGGTCACGTGATATGTTAACGCTAACACTCAGAGTGCCGATAGATGTCAAAACCAGATAAATGTAAACAGTTTTAATCTACAAATTTTAATTTATGATCAAACAATTAATTTGAATATCCAAAAATAACAACTGTTTGTTTATAGTGTCAAGTTTTAACTTTGACTGCTTTTTATATATATTTTTTATATTTTCAGGTGTTTCAGGATCAACAGTTAGTTGTTCGACACCAATATCGAGCGCTTCGTCGAGCGTCACGCCCGCGCCCGCTCCCGACTCTCTACGCGGCTTGTCGCAGGTACGATATAGCTTTATATCGTAATAAAAAAAAAAAAATATGGTGGGACATTAACACACAGCACCATCTAGTTCCATGGTAAGCTACGAGGCTTGTGTCATGGATATCAAATAGATGATACACTATACATAAATAACTTTAAATACATACATATTATAAATATAAACACCCTTGACTGGAGTACAAACATTCGAGCTTATCACACAAATGAATGCCCCCAGCGGGAATCGATAGGCCGTGGTTTCGCCTGCGTAGTGCTTTCGTCTTTTTACTTATTCTCTATAAATAAATGACTTGTATTTAAACTGACTGACTTTACTTGTTCCAATGCCCTATATCAATTCGAAAATTCGTAGGGATACATACCCTGCATTCCAATTTTATTAATAAAAAAAAAGCGATTAAATTTTTTTAATAAAAAAATAACATTAATCAATATATTTGCCTTATTCGGGAATCGAACCTACGGCCGTTTTACGTAGCAGTCGTATTTTTTTCTATTTTTTTGTTTTTTTTTCTATTTTATTTTGTTACTTTTATTTTTTTTTATTATTTTTTTTGTTATTAATATATATAGTCGGCGCGCATAGCGAGTGTATGCAGTGGGGATTCGGGTTTTCGTTCTCAAGACGCTTTACAACGACCCTGTCTCTACGTTGATAATGTAATTTGTTTTTATTATTTATTTTTTAATATATACTTTTAATGAATATACTACACTGTCCCATATACTAAACTGCAGCCGAATAATACTTCAAAGTCGTTAAAATTTTATGATATAGTTATCTTTTCTGAAAAAAAACACAATTTTATAAAAAGTAAATCCGAGCGAAGCTTGGTTGTTCAGGTACTTTTTATTAGGCATCTAAAAACAAATATAAATGCTCATTTTTGTAAAGATTTATTATATACGAGGAACTCACCCACGCTTCGTTCGTGTTCGTCCCTAGTGAAAAACAAAAACAAATCTATTTAACGGAAACCGTATATTTTTCCGGGGATAAAAAGTAACCTATGTTCTATTCCAGACTATCTCTATGCCAAATTTCATTTAGATCTGTTCAACAGTACTGGCGTGATTGAATAACAAACATCCATCCAAACTTTCGTATTTATAATATTAATGGAATTTTTGTTTAATGAAGTACATTAATATACCATTCTAATTATAATTTTCCAGGCTTCAGACAATCAAAGTGTTAGCAGCGAGTGTGTCACACCATCAAAAAATACGGAAGATGAAAATGTCGAGGACAATGACGTCACGTCCGCTGTTGGTAAGTCATAATTAGCATATTATTAAAAACTAGAAGTTTTTTTAATTTATTTTTTCTTTTAAAAACTAGAATTATTATTAAAAACTAGAAGAGCGTGGGAACTTTATATTGTATCGCGATTTTGCAAACGTTTTTGAATGAATCTTCTCATCTCATTTAACTCCATGCTTTTTAGGATACCTTGTAGCATTTCATTGCTTATTTTTCTAATACAAAAGTAGCCTAAGTTACTGTTACTCCCTATAACATCAGCTATCTGCCAGTGAAAGTCCAGTCAAAATCAGTCGAGGCGTTTCGGAGATTAGCCGGAACAAACAGACAGACAGACGAAAACTTTAAAAATTGTGTTTTTCTTATAAGTATCGTATATAATTTAATATGCATTTACTAAAAAGCTGTTATTTTGACCTTACAAACAGACACTCTTTATTTATCTGTATAGATGATTTCCCATTATGTTACTGAAAACAACGTAATATACGTAATATAGTCGACTCGCACTTGATTTTAAATGTATCGTACAAAGTGATTGATTTTTTTGATAATAATTTTCAGCTTCAGCAACATGGCCGGATTTAAAGGACACTGCACAGTTTGAAAGAGCGGCTTCTGCTATAATGGGGGGCAGACCCCATACTATATCTGCAGGTATGTTAGGTAATATGTGTATATGTTATCTATATTATATCATAGAATTGTATATAATATAATAAATAATTTTCTGTTTTTTTAGGTTGGTTTTAAAGTGTAGTTAAAATTGGAATTTTAAAATATAATTTAATTTTTCAAAAAAAAATTATATTAATATGACAATTTTTTTTTATATTCAAATAAGAAACGAAAGACTAAAGAAACTAGAAACTTTAGCAGGTTTTTTTAATACTTTCCGACCGACTTCAGAAAACAATGATGTTCTTTTCTTTGGATCTATACAAGTTTTTTTGCATAATTTGGATTAACCGTTTTTATGATATCAGAGCGTTGGAATAAAATTTACTCACAGACAAAAATTGAGGAATTAAATAAAAAAATATAGCGTTTGGAATATTTTTTGTACACCAATTCGTCTAAATTTAATATATTTGTTTTAAATAATCAAAAACTAATTTTTTTTTCAGCATCCGAGCGTGGTCACCCTCGCCCTGCATTAAGCGTCAATACATTCACAGAACAAACCACAAGGGAGACTATATATGCTAGACCACCATTGCCGACGGTAAGTGTTGTGTTACTTGTGGAATGATAGAGGTTAGAAACGTGCTTAACATGTTTTAATAATTAATTGTAAGTGTCGCATGTAATATTAATGAATAAACGAACGAATGAACTAACAAGCGAACGGACGAACGAACGAACACACGAACGAATCAATGAACGAATGAAAGAAAGAACAAATGAATGAACGAACTTTAATTATTATACACTGCGTACAGTAATGTAGTACAATATATTAGTAACAAAAAAAAATGTTTAAAAATAAATAAATCAACAAAATAATGAATACATAATATACCTCGATTTAAGTTTATTAAGTTAATATGAAAGCCTTGCAGTGCTAAGAAATTATTTTTTATGTCATGTCATTGCAATGTTACATACATTGCAATGACATGACATAAAAAATATATCCAGTGAAAGTGTGATGAGACTGATATATACTTATGTAAAAAAGATTCTAATCCGTACTAATATTATAAAGAGGAAAGATTTGTTTGTTTGTTTGTACCGAATGGGCTCCGGAACTACTGAATGATTTCTATTTGGTAAAGTTTTTCTATACAAGAAACGTTACTGGATTGTGATTTACCGGAATTTAACTCTTACTAATAGTGTGAATTCATTCATTGTTTCTTGTATAATACTTTACCAGACCGATATCGGGACGAGACCGAACGAACCGTGATCGATTCTATAGTGTGGGTTGGGCCTAAGTCGTGAGCGCTCTCGCACCAATGCCCTGTCTAGACGTCTTCGTTAGACGATTGAATGTATTGGTAATTTTTCTTATTAAATATTAGTATCTAAAAAAGGTTACGAGTGAATGAATGGAAGTTTGTTATTGACGATGGGATTTTGTGAAATTTGGAATAAACATAGTTTATAATCTTTTTAAAGCTATTATTAATGTTTTTATATAAATTGTTATTTATTTTATTCAGAGATGTTCGTCGCTAGAAAGACCGTCTATTCCTGCGAAGACGAACGCTAATACAGCTAATATGGAGTTTAAGGCGAATAAACCATCGTCTCTTCCACCGCATCTTGCTAAAGGTATTGTTTTATTTTATTTGATGTAGTACAATTATCTGTATTCTAGAGATAGTGGGTTCGAGTCCCGCGTCGAACTAAAACTTATTTGAAAACATTTTCACGAATTTCTGACTTGAATAATACATATTAATTACACAAACACTTGTTTTAATTATACATATTAATGTACATGATATATTAATCTATCAAGAGAATGATTTTAATAGTACGTAGTTATAATTTTTATTTTTGACCGAGTTCAAAAAAGGAGCAGATACTCAAATCAGTTATATATTTTACGAGTATGTATGTCGTTTAACTTACGGTAGTGGTAGCCCAGTGGTAACGCGCTCGCCTGAAAAACCGAGTGAAGCGGGTTCAAATCCCGAGTCTCGCACCTCTGATATTTTCATGTGCGAATTATTTCCAATATTATTACCACTTGTCTTATGGTGAAGATAAACATAGTGAGAAAACCGGCATGTCTGAGAGAACCTAGCACTTTGTCGAAGGCATGCTCAGTGCGCCCTCACTTGGTCAGTGTAGTGGAATGATCTACCTCGTATTGAAGGAAGGCCCACGCCCAACAGTGGGACAATAAGAAAGAGTTGAATATATTGCATGCATAATTTTAATGATATATTCACTTAATAAATTATATCTCAAAGCACCAGGATAAAATTCTACATTAACGAGTAGTAAATAACTTTAAAATAGTCATTGAACACACAAATTTGTCTTACAGAAATGCCTCAAGCCCTATACGTGAATATGTCTGAGCTAGCAACATTAGCGGCGTCGCGCGCGCAGCAACACAACGCAGAGTTCCCACATCAGGAAAAGGTAAGTTATCTATATTATATCTATAATATATACTATATTGAATACTAGCGACTCACCCTTGCTTCGCTCGGGTTCGTCCCTAGATTGCTGCCCCATACAAACTTTGTATGAGAGCTAAAGAAGATGAAAGTTCGTACGAGAACCTTTCTAGGGTCTCAAACTATCTTCTCACCCATCTAAACCTTATTCAGTACAAACAAACAAAAAAACTTTCTTCTTTATAATATTAGTATATTATGTAAATTATAAATGAGAAAGTAATTTTGTCTGTCTGTTTATCTGACCGTCTATTACGCTTTTACGCCTAAAGCGTTTAACGGATTTTGATGGAATGGGACCTTCGAATAGGACAGGCTACTTTTTGTCGCTAAAATTAAACTTCAAAGGGGTGAAATAGGGGTTGAAAGCTTATATTGGAATCGAATTATTTCTTGGTTTTGGGTTTGTAAAAATGTTTCTTCTAAGACATGGGGTGAATATATTTTGTAAACAAATTCTGAATACAAAAATAAATGAAACGAATGATTGGTCAATTAATTTACATATAATATACGATTTTCTTCAGTGTAACATTATTTTATTAATCTATGTTTTTAATGTTTGATTAGTATTTCTTACCCCCCTTACATTTATATTTATTATAGCTACATCTCTAGACTTACAACTTAATATATCTTAATTCTACTATCGATATCGTTTATAGAAAAGTAAAAAATATTAAAAAAAAAGTATATCTTTATTATGAAAATGACACGTCAACACTATGAAAGTGGTACGCTTTGTATATTTTTTTGAAATTGAATGACGACATTTAACTTCCAAGAAAATAATACAACTCTCGTATGTATGTAAGAATTGCTCTTAAAATGATTTTAAAGTTAGTATAGGTTTTTGGCTAAGAGATTATTATTATTATTTAGTTATCTACTAACGATAGCGATTGTAGAAAGCAAAGTTGTTTCAGCCTTTTGTAGAAAAAAATTAAAGATTTTTCGCCATGGACAAAGTCGATGATATAGCAAAAGTGCTTTGTAATACTTATAGTACATTTTTTTCTATTGCATTTTCATAATGATATTGAAAAATACAAATGAAAAATGATATTGAATGAATTTATTACAAACCAAAACTAATCTTTTTGGACAGAAAATAATTATTTTTATGAAAATGATCAATTTGTATTTATCACTTCTTCATAAGGAGATATAACTTTTGTTTATATTGAAGTGTTAATTTTATTCACAGAGATTTAACAATATTACCTTTGACTTGACTTAAATGAATCTTATTTCTACATAAGCAAACATAACTACCCAAAAATCAATTAAGAAAGAAAGATTATAATAAAAAATGCTTTTAGGGCATGGCTTTTGAAAATTACGATATAAAAAAAAGCTTAAATATATGTTAAGATCACAGACTGACAACTTATAAATACAGAATATACTTGCTTTAAGTTTTAGTGTGCGTTTACTTTTACGATTTTTAATTGGCAATATTAAATACTCTCATGTTAGTGTTTGCGTCAATATGGTATAATGGTTTTTCTCGCCTGTGTCGTTTCACAGTTCTGCAACAAAATATAGTATATGGTTCTTGTAATTTTTTTATTGCTACATATTATAAAACAAAGTCTCCCGTGTGTGTCTGTCTGTCTGAAAGCGATAAACTCCAAAACTACCGAACGGATTTTCCTACGGTTTTCACCAATAAACGGAGTGATTTATGAGGAAGTTTTGGTATATAATTTATTAAGGTATTGTGTTTTTTTTTGTATTTATAATATTACAGAAGCTTTCAAAGGGATTTTTTTTCAGACTTAATTTGCAAATATCATCATACCGGTTTTTGGTCTTTTAAAGGTTATATTAATTTTGTAATTTGGCTACAGACTCTCTAAAATAACACAATATTAATTACTATATAATTATATTAATATCTAAAAAAAATTAACAGTTCAAATCAGTAAAAAGTTACTTACATTTTATCCCAATGGAACTTAGCGGCTAAAGTCTCAGATATCTGGCCCTCTTTCAACTGCTTTTTCATAGCCCTTTCGACAAGACGTAAGGATGTGAATATGTTTTGTACCGACGCGGGTTGACGTGCTCTAGATGTCGTCTGTAATGAAGACAATGTATATTTTATTAACGAATACTTTGCTTCCCTATGTGGAACTTCTTATTTTTAATAATATATACAGTTACTGCCATCTTTTAGTGTTTTTTTATCAACATTAGCCTATGTGGTACTCCAGATCTGTATTGTAAATACCGTAAAGTTGTCACGGCCGCTAATCTCACTGAGACTAGTTAACTCCAGGAGATATTATAGTGCAGCGCGTGTGTCGGTGTGCGCGCAGACATAAGTGCACTCTCTATTCCTGTCACCCTCAAAGTCCGATCGGACGATACTTCGATACGACCAGTGAGAGTTAAAGCGCAGGACCGACGGCTTCACATGCTCTCTTGAGGCAACGGTGGTGAAACACCACTAACTTCCCAACTCAATGGTGTTACTGAGAGTAGATTAACAGAAAATCTCAGTAATTAAACTTGGACCGACCCTCGATTCAAACATAGGATCTGAAACCATATATAGTAGCCACTAGACCACTGAGGCAGTACTGTATATGTACTTAATTCCATCCAAATACGTCCAGCCGTTTGCTGTTTGTATGGCGCTTTTTTGTATTTTAAAAAATGGTACTTAGGTATGTACAAAAGTCGTTTTGCTATTTTTTATACATACGAGTAGATTATGTATATTCTAATTTATTTATATTTACCATAATTTCGACAGCATCAAATAATTTGGTCAACTCTTTTCTCTCGCGGTCGTTCAAAGTCGGATCTTGCCAGTTGAATACGCCGCTCTCTTTCAATTTCCTTTTAATATTGTCGATGGTTATCGGCATACCTTGATCCAGAATTTCGCCAGATTTGTATACAGCCTTCGCATTTTCTGATTCGTGTGGACTGGAAATTTATTGTTTTTCTATTTATTTTCTTGTTAGACCAATTTCTAAATAGGGAAGTGCTCGATTTAAATGGCTTGTTTTGTTACACGATACCTTGTCTGATTTTGATGTGATTTTTGGGGTCTTTTAAGGAATAGTTCAAAGGTTTTTCTTATATAATTTCAAGAAAACTATTCACCCCTACGTGGAATAGTTACATTTAAAATGAGTCAGTAAATGATTCAAACAATATTCTGACCTATGAAAATTCATTTCGCCATTCTCGAATGATACACGAATAAACAAACATAATGGCTAAAAACAGTAGAATTCAGAAGAAAAAAAAAACTGTAAAATTCCAAACATTCTTTAATAATAGTTGTATCAAAAAATGTTGGATATATGCCGTAAACCGGACGGCATTACTTATCTGCAATGTAATAAGAATTTTTGTAAATAATAATAGCCAATAGCTTAAAAAGACATGCCTACTTTATGCAGATTCTAAAACGGTAGTAAACTATTTTTTTTTTGCATTCCCAGCACGTGTCTCATTGTTGGTGTCATACAATAAAATGAAGCTATTATCATGATCTTTAAATATATATCACTGTTCATACACTCTGGGGACGGAACCACCTATTGTCTTTTCATTCAAATCCGTCCATTCATTTCAGCGTTAAACATAAACAAACATACACACATGACGTCAAACAATTGGTTTTCATATAACACAATCTAAGAACTTTAACTAACAAGTGAACTCACCATCCCGAACTAATATGTAGCAAGCTTGCCAATCTGAAAATAATACATAAATCAATTTTACGCTTGAATGTTTTGGTAAAACAACGTCATTATGACTAAAAAATTGTTCGAGTAATTTACGTATGGACTATATAGTAGTTTTTGTCCGCGGTACTGTGTGGTAATACACGAAGTTTTCTCATCCTTTGATAAGTATGAAATAAGTTTACTATCGCTTGGGAAACCGAGAAAAGTTCAAATCCCGGGTCTCGCACCTCTGATATTTTCATGTGCGAATAATTTCCAACATGATTACCACTTGTCTTACGGTGAAGGTAAACATCGTGAGGAAACCTGCATGTCTGATAGAACCTAGCAAGTTTTCAAAAGACATGTGACGTCCGCCAACCCGCACTTGGCCAGCGTGGTGGACTGTGGCATGATCCCCTGATATTGAAGGAAGACCCCTAGCAGTGGGACGTTAAAAAGGGCTGCATACGTATAACTTACATAGTTATTTATAAAGTTTTATTACGCGAAGCTAATTTAAAGTGGAGCGTAATTAAGTAGGTAGATATGTATACGTGAAATATTCAGATATTGTTTATTAGATAAGCCTAGAAATATCGTACTTTTAATGATTTCCAATTTAATTGATTAAAAATGTTTATGAGACTGAATCACATACTACACACAGCGATAACATTTCTCAGTAGTAATTATTTACATTAGTGTTCGCCCACTGGTCGAAAATCCACCATAATCAATTATTATCAATTTGAGAACACATATGCATATATAAATAGAATTTATATATCTGTATAAAAAAAGTTATTTTTTTTATTGTTAAAAAGTTATTTTATTTTATTATATGACTAAAAAGAGATATAAATAATAAATATATATCGATATTAAACAATCTTTAAAATATATTGATACAAATTACTTACAAAATATTTAAAATTCTAACTCTCGCACTGTTCATATTCTTGCATTTGCAATGGTAGCGACTCGGACGACTGAGAGAAATTAGTCGCGCGTTGTAAACTCCACGGTTATATTGCGTACCATTCAGTCATAGTTGTACCGCGATCGAATATCTTGATACTTGATGAATTATTATTATAGGTTTAGTAATAGAAAAAATATTTTTCCGACTTAATTCTCAGATATCGTCATACCGATAGATTATTTTTGCAAATGTTTATATATTATCTGTTTGTTTGTTGAAATGGTCTCTATTTGTGAAGAATGTATAAAAATTCGTGCGGTAATCGCTGAGATTAGCTCGACTAAACTAACTCAACCTTAATTTATAATATGTAATAATACGTTGTGACCTTTTTCTTCAGAATAGTAAATTTTAATTGTCGCTTATCTATGTTATATTTTTTTCTGTAATATTATTCAAACGCAAAAAGACACAATGATGGTCAAAAGTAATGTTATATGTCAAAAATCGTAGGCTTTTTTGTTAGCATTGCAAAAATATTAAGTTGCTCTTTTATAATTTACCAACGATTTCCAGCATGTATTAAATTTTCAAAAAATATTTTGTAGAGAATAAGTTTTTTTAGTATTTATTTTCTCACATATATTCATTGACTATCAAGAGCAGCAATCCACACTATACACATTCAACGTAGAGAGAACCCATTGTTTCGAGCCTCAAAGAAAACTAAAACATAAACATTTATAACGCATACGCGAATTATATTTGTGCCTCCGAGTTATGCCATTGGTTCACATAACAAGTGTCCATAGAATTATGCTGTTTTAATTGAATAATAATCTTTATGAAAATAAGTATCTAGGTAAATAAGGGTTTCGGACCAAGTGTGTTCTAAATACCATCGAGTTATACTATAGGTATTTTAACAGGTTTTTCGTAGATTGTTATTGTTAACGCCTTCGCTTGGAAAGCCAAGTGAAGCGGGTTCAAAATCGAATCTCGTACCTCCAAGAGACGCGAATTAAATGTCACGAGTATGTGTAATTTAGTCCAATGTGATTACCTAACACTTTTTAATTTTTCTATGAACTCGCAAAAGGCATCTAGAGAACCGAGGTTAAGACGTCACTAGTACTTTATATTCTTTTATTTCTCAGAGATGAGATATTTTACCACAGTAAAAAGTATCCTATATGTTGACCCGAATAACCAGCTATCATTATACCAAATTTCATCAAAATCCGCACAGTGGTTTTCTCGTGATCCGTTCCCAGACAGACAGATAAAAATTCTAAAAACTATAGATTAGGCTTCTTTATCGATAATAATGACTATTTCAATAAGATTTTCTAAAAAATGTTTAATGTTCAGATTCGACTCAATTAGATTTTTTTTACATGTATAGACTCATATACGCATATTTATACGTACGTTAACATATATATTTTTAGTATTATGTTACATTTCACTTTGCTAATGCAATAAATAAATTATAAATAAATTGTGTAGTAGGAAGAGGCTAGCGTCTGAGATACAGGCTCGGCTTAGTTCAGACGATGGTGTACTTAAACAAAGATTGTACTAATTATAAAGTTTTTTAAAAAAATGTCTTGCAACCCTTTTGTATTTAAGTCAATAAAGATATTATTATTTATATATTTGCAGGTTTGCTCCGAAAGCAGTGCAAGTGAATCCTCCCTAGAGTCATCTAGCGGTTATGGAAGTCAAGGAGCGTTTGCGGCAGAAGACCACGCTCATCAACATAATATGATACAACATGCTGACGGTGAGATAGCTAGTGTATATATATATGTACATATAAAAATGTGTTCTAGTGTTTGTTTGTTAATTTTGTTTGGATATGCTATAGTATAGTTAATTTTTTAAGGTTTTTTTATTGTTTTTTTTATTAATGCTTGTCATAGAGTCAGTGTTGGTGAATTTTTTGATAGTTGTTTTGAGATTCGTTTTTATATACGAGTACAATGTACAACTATCATAGCAGTACTAAAATATCGTATTTCATACGGAAATCGAATCTGCTAATTTCAGCTTAGTCTTATAGAAGAAGCTTCAAGAATATAGTTCAAAAATCGACATTGGCTCTATCAACACTTTTTTTAATTTTATTAATTTGTTTTTCTTTTGAACGAATGAGAAAGTTCTCAATTCGGATCGTTTTTTTGTTGTTGTGAGTGAACTGATTTTAATGAAAATTGTTTTTTTTTATAATTTCAAGAAAAAATCAACTTTTTTGAGGTTATCTTGAAGTTGACTTAACTTTTGTGTTTTTATTATAATTTGTTTTTTTTTGCTAAGTTTTGTTTGCCTTGCATGCTATTGTTTTGCACCAGTCGAGTCAGAAATCGTCACGTTAAGGAGGGATGATTCGATTGCGACGGCTAGAGAGAACTTTTCGATATCGCTCGGGAGTTTGGAAGAGGCGGTCAGGTCTTTAGACGAGGCGGTGGAATCACCCACGTTTGCGACTATCGGGAAAAAACCCGCTGTGCCCAAAAGACGACCGGTTTCCATGTCAGGTAGGTCAAATATAGATTTTTGTAGTAGTAAGTCTCAGACTAAAGAATTATGTAAACTGAGTCCGCCAAAATAAATGTCAAAGTCAAAAATAGTAGCGTGATTTGTCGTATATGCTCTTTGTATTTATTGTTGATTTCTTCAAAGAATATTTTATATCTTTTTTTTTCTTTATTATAATAAAATCTGTTAGTTCTTTTTAATTAATAACATTTTATATTTATTACTCAGTATGCAAATTGTGCTTCAGAGTTATCAATAACAAAAAAATTTAGAAACAGTTTTTTTTAATTTATTCAATTCATCTACGTTGTCCTCAAATAGGGAATATGCAAGATTATATTTAAATTTTTTAAACAATAGCTTACATCGTTTAAACGCCCGCTATTTCGCGCGTTTGGCGTAACGTCACAGTTTGAACTTTACAACTACACATCAAAATGATGACTCAATTTGTAGCGACAAAACCGCTAATCGCTCTGTAATACTTTGACATCATACTCGGTCTGACCAATGGCGTGCGTTTCAACTACTTTGAATTTCCTACCTGTTTTTGCAATTTTTAATAAATATTTTCTTAATTAAAGAGAAATTACATTAAAAAGATATTAATATAGGCTTAATTCAAAAGCAATAAAATATATTTCACCTTTATTTAAATCTCACGCATATTCCCTATTGTGAATAACGATTATGGTGGAATTTCAACCACTAGGCGAACATTAGTATGAATAAAATGTCATAGTTTTAAACCTAACGCTTAATTTCTGCGTTGTCTGTTAGTATAAAAGTGACTGGATTTTAGTTCTTCTTCTTTTTTTGGTGAATATTAAGATAAATTTAAATTTACAGCATCAGTTTGGTCCAGACGTGGCTCGTCGAGCTCAGTGGGCAAACCGCCCCCGCCTGTTAGAAGGTCTTCCTCTATTTCTAGGCCGCAGAGACCACCTTACCATCAGGTATGCTGTACGAATTGTATACTCTTTATTGCACAAACAGTAATATAATAAAAAAAATGGACAAGTGCGAGTCTGACTCGCACACCTAGAATTCCATAGCATAAAACATAAGAAAAGCTTATTAATAGCATTTTTTTTTGTAATGTAACTACAAAATGTTTTTCGGATTTTTTGGTATACCGTCTTCTATATTCTAAGTGACATTGGCAAGCCTAGAAATTACGGACTAATGAATTAATTAAATTGAACTGATTTCAATTAAACAGTCAGTATGAAAAGTCTCTAAAAGGTAAATATAATGTAAAATGTAGTGTAATGTAAAAATGTAATAATTATACTAAAAATCTTTTCCAGAACGTACAAAATCCCGTAACATCGGATGCCGACAACTTGCCTCCGCCCCCGGCTTTTCTTTTGCAGCCAGAGAGTGACAATAATGCAGGTATTTATATTAGAATATTTGACAGTGTGGAAAATATTTTCTTAGTAACGACTTGCTCTCGCTTTGTATGTAGGTACGAATAATTTTGTAATACATTGTTTTCAAATAACTTTATTGGTGTACGCGGCGCACGCCAGTAAAGCTCCCAGTTGGCGTGATTTTTTCCTACAATTTCCAAATCTTGAACACTCATCGTCATATTTCAGCCAATTCGAGTAGCCAATTTTGTATACTAAATTTCATTCAAATACGTCCAGCCGTTTTAGCTTGAAGAAGTTACAGACATAATTCGTTGGCTCACAATTACAAGGTTCTATGTTACAATTTTAGTACCTATTTAGTTATTAATGCTACAAGGTTATATGTGTTATTAGCTACAGTTTTGCAAAAACAAAAGATTCAATTTTACATAGTTCTATGTTGTTATATTTACGAAAACAAAATAACGAAGTTCTATGTAAAAAATACTAAACTTTATTATAATTAACATAGAACCTTGTAATAGTAAGCCAACGATTATTATGTACATACAAACATACATACACATTTCATATTTTACGTTTGTTCATAGTACGATTTTTTTCAGTGCAGGGAATAAACGTAGCGGAAACCGTGAAACAGTTGACCGAACTAAAGCACATGCCGGCTTCGCCGGGTCTAGTGCGTCGGATGCAAAACCAAAACCAAATTCAGAACTTAAACCAAAATGAGAACCAAAACCAAATTCAAAACCAGAAGCAGAACATTAACCAAACTTCAAACCACCAACTGAGTACATTTCAACAGGCTAAAAGTAATTTCTCGTCGACAACAAGCCTCAACAATTCGGGCAGTCTCAATCCGATATACGGACAAACGAAATATATGTATGTAGAGAATTCGATGTTCGCAAGGAAAAATAGTTTGAACAGCTCCAATACTGATTTGTATGGAAGTAATACAGGTGAGGGTTTCTTTTTCTATTTATATTTTTCTAGTATTTTCTCACGGTTTCGCGTGTCTTTATTATTTACTAGCGTTTCCCGCGGCTTCGCCCGCGTTCAGATGACCAAAACCCACATTCTTAGGTTTTACATATTAGGTACTATACACTTACAATGCAGTTTTTGTATTTTTTCTCAGAAATAAGATATTTTCCCGCGGTAAAAAGTATCCTATATGTTGACCCGGATAGCCAGCTATCATCATACCAAATTTCATCAAAATCTGTCCAGTGGTTTTCTCGTGATGCGGTAACAGACAGACAGACAGACACAGACAGACAGACAAAAATTCTAAAAACTATAGATTCGGACTCAGTATCGATAATACTCGTAATGTCTATTTCAATTAGATTTTCCAAAAAAATATTTAATGTACTGATTCGACTTAGTTACAATTTTATTATATCTATAGATATTTATCGCTCGGATCTTCGAAGGGTCGTAGCTTCATGTAAAACTTTCCTTTCTCTTCGTACCTCTGATCTTCGTTTATTTATGAAGGAAGGTTAGACTAAAAAATATAGAAATACTAGTGGCCCTTACTTCGCTCGGGTGACACCTAAGGTGTTTTTTGCATTTATAATATTTCCACACTCGCTTCCCTTGTTATTTTTCACCCGTTATTTTCTATAAATATAATATATCAGAATATAAATTTAATTTTTATGTATCTAGCAGCAAAAATATCAGTCTTTCATACTATCATTTCACCCCCTACAAGTTTTGTTTTCGCGACAAAAAAATCTAATCCTTCTCTAAGGTCCCATCTACGTATATTATGTATAACATTTTTTTTAATTGTTTCACTCTGTAAAAAGAATGAATAAAAATATTATATTTAAAGGAACGAAGTTTATCTTAATCTCTAAAATGGACAAGGTTTTGAATGAGAAAAGTATTAAAAAAATGTATTTTTTAAATGATTTTTATCTACATTGCGGTAAATACAAACAAAATACTATAATTGATTAACTTTTAATACATTGTTCTACGAGTACTTTGTATATAGTAGATAGTTTTGTCCTTCTTTTTTTTTTAATGTTTAAGATCTATATACATATGTATAGATAAAATAGAATATCTTCTCGACATTATTAAAGAAAAATGTGTATTTAATACCAACAGAATTGACATTTAAAAGTCAATAATTCTGTATTAACTAACTCTTTTGGTAAATTGGTCGTTTGGACAAATAAGTACTGAGACTGCGAAATGTTTATATATCATATATGTATATAAATTGTTTTAGCCGAAATTAACACAATAATTTTACTAATTCCAGCGAATATCTATGGAGAAAGTAAGGGATCGCCCCACGGCTCGACCCCCTCGACCCCTAGTTACGGTGAAACTACGACGTTCTCCAGCTTCGGACCGAGGGTCAATAGTGACTCGCATTACGGACAGACGGGTGAGTTTTTATATGTATTATATATATGTTTTTCCCTTTAAGTGATGATTTCCTGGATAAAAGTATCATATGTCCTTTCCAGGGTCTCAAACCATCTTCTTACCAAATTTCATCTAAATCGGTTCAGTCTACTGAGTCTGGGTCTACCCAGAGATTGCCCCCTACAACGTCACAAACTCACAATCTCATAAACTTTATCTCTTTATAATATTAGTGTAGATGTCAAATATTCGCGTAAATCTAATAAAATGTTATTCTGTATAAAGATTTTATATTGCTAAATGAAATAAACCGACCACCCAGGTTTCAAGTTGCAACAAGACAAGTACACGAACAAGGGCGGTATATACGCGCAGCCCGCGCTGTCGGCCGCGCCGCTCGCGCGCCGCCTCTCCGCGCGCTCGCACTCCGCCGAGCGGCACCATGTTGAACGTGAGTGGCTTTTTGCATATCCAAAATTTTTTTTTGTATATCCAAAAATAACAAGTGTTTGTTTTGTAGTTTTAAGTTTTCACTTCTGTCAGCAATCCCCATCACTGTTTTTTTATATACTCTTTACAAAAATACCTAATATATATATATATATATATATATATATATATATATATATATATATATATATATATATATGTATATATATATATATACACATAAAATACGTAATGTATACTAATACGTTATAAAATATTAATATCAATAATAATATTATACACGCGAAAGTATGTATAATATTATTATTGTCTTTATGTGTCGTCTGTCTGTCTTTCACTCACTCTGCAAAAATGACCACCACAGACGAAGACTAAATTTTTACTTTATAAAAATGGAAAATATTTATGGGTCATTTCATAACTCCACAGTTTATCCCTTAAAGATTACGGTCTGATAGTTTGAATGAAACCAGTTTTAAAAATATTACTAAAACTTTCAGAACACGCCTAGCGTGTTCGCGGCATGTGATAGAGATCTGCACAAACACGCCAGGTGTGTCGTTGGCATACATTATTTACTAATTTATTTCAACAGATGGCGGTCTAATAGCAAGTTTGAGCGCTAAGCTCGCGCCGCAACTCTCACCACGGACCACTCGCCGGACTATATCCAGTATAACGTGTTCCGATTCACCGCCCAAAGGCAAAGGTATGTGGTATTTTGTAAATAATATTACAATATTTTAAACATTGTTATAGTTTTAAATGAAACTATCTTTTCGGGTTATTTCTCGGATTTTTTAGATTTTTGCTTCCGGACGTTTCGAATGCTTTACAGCAATCATGGTCACGGGAGAGACTAAGCTTTTAGATGTTTTTAATTAAAAAAATTGTGTATGTATGAGAGGATGCCTGGATGGTTCAGATTTACAACTGGACGTAGTAGGTAGCGCTGCAGTAGCGTTCTGGTTTTTTTTTTATTTTTATTACTATCGGACTCAAGACAACTTCTATCAGGCCTGCTAGCTGCTTTTAATATGTTTATATTATTATATTATATCTGTATGTATATGTGTATGTGTGTCTGTCGGTCGCAGGCGCGCCGGCGGCCGCGCAGCCCGCGTTTCTGGACAAGCTGTCGGCCACGCTGCAGCAGCGCCTGGCGGGCGCGCGCGCCGCCGCCGTGCGCGACCGCATCAACGCGCACGCGCAGGTACCACACTGATTTGATGTCTATACCATACATATTTACATATATATCTATACTAATGTTATAAAGAGGTAAAGTTTGTGAGTTTGTAACGTTGTAGGGGATAATCTCTGGATCTACTGAACCGATTTAGATGAAATTTAGTAAGAAGATAGTTTGAGACCCTGGGAAGGACATAGGATACTCTTTATCCTGGAAATCGTACAATGTTCTGATTTTTGTAAATTTGTTCCAAATAAAGATTTTTTTTTTTTAATCATCCCTTGAAGAGGTGGAAATGGGGGTGAAAATTTGTATGCGGAAGGCAACCAGGGGCGAACCCGAACGAAGAGAGTGTGAATCGCTAGTAAAAATAAAAAAAATAACCGACTTCCAGGCACTAAAAAGTAAAAAATAACCATTGGAGATTTTCATTTAGAATAGATAACTAATCAGATATTTTCGAAGCCGGTGTCAGCCGATGCGGATTAAAGCACACGTTTTTATTTTTCCATTTTTAGTGTAGACGTAATAAGCAGATAATTTATAAGAGGAAAGTTTTTTAATAACATGTTCTATTGAGTTACTTATTTAAAAATAATTTATTATAGATTTTTTTAAAAATCGCTCAATGGATTTGGATAAAATTTAAAATGGGACCATCTGGGAAGTACACCTTTGAAACAAAAAAGTATTTTCTAAATCGGTTTAGGCGTCTTCGAGTAATCGGTGAACATATATAAAAAAAAAATGGATTCCGACTAATTGAAAACCTTCTTTTTGGAAGTCGGTTGAAAAATATGAAAGTGTGTTTGTTTGTTTAGTCGTCCTTCTTTAACGTCGAAACAGAGTGATGCGTGTTTTTGTGTGGAGATATATAAAGTATATAATTTGATTGCGTGTATCTCGAAAACGGCTGTAACGATTTAGATTAAATTTTAGTTAAGTGTATTTTCTGAAAAAAAGCGATTTTTATATCTTTTCTGTGAAAACACCGAGCGAGGCTCAGTCGCCCAGATATTTTTGTATAAATATAATCTATTTTTGTATTTCCAGCCGGACCCCCGCGTATGTCACACTTCTCTCATGGAGCAAATAAAACGAGGTGCAACGTTACGTAGAAATAAATATTGTAACGATCGTTCCGCACCAAAAATACGTTAATCTAACATGGAATCAATTAATTATACTCGAATATAGAACTTAAGTCCGTTAAATGTCCATTTTTATGATGTTCGTTCCAAAGTAAACAGGCCTATCTGCCAGTTGACGTGTTTTACTGTGTCTTTTTGTTGGAAGTGGCCTAATTAAAACGTTTTAAGTAAATCCAAATCGTTTTCAGTTTTTAATTTAATGAGTGTTGTAAATGTAATCTTACATGTTGTATTTTATGATATAATACATGTGTCAAATAAATATAAGCAAATACCAAAAATTATGGTTCCGTAAAAATATTTTTTTAAATTAGGCCACTTTCGGCTCATAACATCAATGATACTTACGTTGCTTAATTTCAAACGAAGATAAATCCAATTTTCATATTTCCGAGTTAATGACAAAAATGATTGAAGAAGATATTGTATGGTTTGATATATAACCATGTTTTGTTATAAAAAGATTAGGCATAAATTGAGGTTTCGAGTTTAGGATCAAATCATTTTTCCTAAAAATAGAATATCTTTTTTAAGTAAAAAAAATAACATAAAAATATCGATCATTTATTAATATGAATTTATCTTCGTTTGAAGTTATGCAACAGACATATTGAGTAACAAAAAAAAATATTAATAAAAAATATTTTACGTATTTATGGTATATGCACGTTTACTTTGGGACCGTCAATATATTTAAATCGCCTTTCCTCTAAACTAACGTCCACCTGCGATTTTGATCGTAGTGCCTGATCGTTTTTATATAAATTAAAACACAGACATGTAAGAAAATTTACTAATTAAAAAAAATATAACAATAATAACTATGACAATATGAGTAGCATTGGATGTGACATTTTAAGTTTCTGATTTTAATGAAAAACAGGTTTTAATCTAATTTTTTTTTATATTTTCATTTTGTATAAATTTCAAATAGGCACAGATTAAAATTTATTATACTGTTTTGGTACATATTAAAAAATGTAGCCTGGTGCTCTTTTGAATACAAATATGAAGAAAGCAATGTCGCCAACCGTCGTACTGCTTAAAATATATTTTTATGTGCAAAAAGAATGAAAATTATGCCAAGTCACGAGAAAAAATAACTCGATAAAAAATCGACACTTTGCAAAGAAAAATCAAATTAACTAGCATAACACATATATTAATTTCGATGGTATTTAAAAATATTTTCTTATCTGTTTTTTTTAATAACTATATAATCGATATTTCGAAACGATTTTGATAAATTTGTCTTGAATGTGAAAATTTAACGATTTTCCTTAACTAAGACACTAACGACTGCTTTTAGATGGTTCTGACACAATATTTAGGATTCCGACATATGTATGTTTATCAAGTAAAATTCTAATGTCGAAACGATTCGATTGTTTTGTATGAAATTTACTTCATGACGTAACTTTAAACTTATATAATAAGACTAACATTTGAATGCATATCGATAGGTAACAAAATTTTAATGAATGTTTTTTCTAACGATTTTTAACGTCCTTCTCAGGGCCGTGCTGTTCTTTATATTCAATGCACAATTTTCAAATAACTTGCCATTTTTTTTCAAGCCACTATAAATAGCCCGAAAATATTTTTTTTTCACAAATTTTCTCTTTAAAATCGACTGAAATACCTGTAACTATTCTATCCACTGTGTTCTTTCAGCCTCTTTTATAACTAAGGCTTTTTCCAAGCGATCTAAGTAAGTAATGAAAGTTATAAAATCCAATTGAATGTATTTCGTTTAAAAATCTTAGGTGTATTATATTATAAGTGGTAAAGATAACGTGTAAAATTTTTAATCTCTTTTTAAATGTTATTTCTTAATTTATAACGTTTTTTTTTATTTTTTTTCTACTTTCCATTTTTTTCTATTTTTATATTATCTATTGCAAACTGTCGCCATTTTGAAATATTTGATTTTTTTAATTCTATTTATAAGATAAAGCCAGAATATACATACATAATATTAAACAGATCGCCCGTTGTAAGGTAGTTAGGTAAATGGGAAGGGAGGCTAATTTATTATTTTTTTACGCGAATAGATCACAATATAAAGTATATATGTATGTAATTTTGTAGACGTTCCTCGTATTTTCTAATATTAATATTTTTTTTAAATATTTTTTTAATTTAAGGGTGAAAGTTTGGTGTCTCTTTTTTTTGCCATTTTATTTCTATGATGTGAATTTGATGGCGCTTAAAAAAGATACATTTTTTTGTTACTTTTTGATATATTTAAACGATGTCCAAACAGTTCACCCTCGTATAGATTAGTGTGGTCGCATATTATAGATTTTTAATTTATTACAATATTATTGTATTTATTGGTTTAAATTTCGTACATTCTATATCAAAAATAAAACTATATAAACATATAAATGTTAACAAAAAACTAAAGACAATTTTTTTGTTACATTTTTTGGATAACTTTGAATTTATTCCAATAAATTTATAATTTTAAACTATTGAAGAAACATTAGGTATTATTAAATATTTGATTTAATTTACTAATTTAAATTTATTATCAATCTATAATATGGGGGGTTTATATGCACAGATAATAAATGTTAGTTTTAAGCGTGGTCATATAAAATAGTAGTCTTGACATATCTAATATACAATATATTTCTTCGCTTTCGAAGTCTAATAGATTCTGTATATCGATGTATTATCAAATATATAGTCCAGTTGCAAATAACGGGATTGGAGGTTTTTTGGGGGTGTTTTTGACCCCTCGAAACATTTTGAGGGGTTTTAAGGGGTTCAGAGGCGCCCAAGTGACCCCCAAACCCGTGTGATGGTAGAATTTTCGAGAAATGTTATTATAATGTGTTTAGATAAAGTTTGCGTATGTAATTGATCAATTGGTGAAAATAAATGATTATTGTCCCATTTTTCTTGTTTTTTTTTCTTACCATTTTTTTTCTGAAATATAATTATAAGATTTTTGCGGAAGACTTAGAATTGTGTGTTTTGTGAGTGTTTTGACATAACTTTATAGTTTTTCGTTCAAGACTATTGATACAATAATATGCATATAAAATATGTTTACATAATTATAAATATAGTAGGTAATTATTTTTTATGCGGAGTCTAATATTTATTTACATTTATTAAAAAAAATCATGAGACTTTTTATTGCAGGAGTTTTAGTTTTCAACACATATAATATAAATATTTAAATAGTAATAAAAAATATAAATAAAACACGAAATATTTATCTAACATTTATTTATTATCACTAATCAAAATCGTAGAAACAAAACACTCATGATGAATTATCAGTCTTCTCGCGAATGTAGATCCGCCTTATTATAAAACTGACTTACAATAAATTATGTATATAATACAATAATGCTATTTTTAAACTTTCGCTCACTAAATTTGTAGCATTTAATTATAATTAAAAAAAAACGTGTGTGTGTATTTATTATGTACGCACGAAAGAAGTTATACTTCATTGGCGTAACAGAACAAAAATAGCTAAAGATTTCATTCATCCCGTATGTCACAACTCTGTTTGTAAAATGAATGCAGCTAACTTCATCGTGTCGCTTTTTGGCTGTCGGTGTGCGTGCGCATCTTAAAAATTTAACTTTCATTTTTTTTCCAAACGTGCCAAACGAAGTATAACTTCAAATATATATTAAAAAAAACATACATCGTGAATAGTAAAATTCTGCTGACCTTTGACTTTGCTTAGCTGTAACTCCCTAAAATATCTGATCAAAAAATATTTCGTACAAAAGGTACAGGAAATATTTTGCTCTATAATTTTTTTGTAATGACTATTATAACCTAAATGACACCGGAGAGAAGATATTCTTGAAAAACTGTTTTTTGGTAACATTTTTCCAATATGGCGGCACGAGCGGCGGTCGCTTAAAGAATATTAAAAAAAGATAATTTGGTGTCCTAATTAATATTAAGGTCGCTTTAATTAGGACACCAAACTAACATTCTGCAAATTTAGAACTCTCCTTGACCTTTTGTAGCGAACGCCTCGTTTTATATCGTCTCCGACTTGACTAATGATCTACATAGATTACATAAATAAATTGTCAAATCGATACGAAAGTATTCTAAGTTAAAATCAACATACAAAATTTTTATAGTTAGTTAAATAGAAGCTATAGATACTATTTTAATTGAAAGGAAAGAGAACGGAGAGAGAAAAATATAAATTATAAAGTGAATACTTTTTTCTATCAGTATATTGCCTTACTTGACTTATCGTCGCAGGAATTGAACCCATAATATCGTACGCATTTAGCAGTGACCTTCGTTGCTATGTGAAAGAGAAATCGACAATCCCACATACATAATATATATATTTAAAACATTAATAAGAAATTACAATAAACTATATTTATTTAGAGAGCGAAAGTCTAACAATGAACTGACTAGATAAATCCATTACTTGTAGTAAAATTGTATGTAGTTCGTGTATTAAAAACATCAATTGAATGCCGTGGTGGGTGAAGCTGAATATTAAAAGTGAAAAGGGAAGGTTTTTAGGCAGTCTACGTCGACTATTTTATACGTGAACGGACAGACGTACGTAAAAATTGAATATATACACATAAATATTTACATTTAATTATGATGCCATTTGTAAGTATTATAATTATTATTAAATTAAAAATAATATAACAGGGATAAAGTTTCCAAAAATCAACAATTTATTTTCATATAACAATAAAAATTTCAATTTTTGTTAAAAGGGATTCCAAAATAGGGTCCTACTTAGAAATAATTTGGTAAACAAGTAAAACTACAACAGAAGAAAATTATTTGGAAATCTTAGTAGTATAGTTTTAGAATATTCATACAATAATAGGAAAAAAATCGTTAAATTCACAAATTATTATGTATTTTGTGAATTTAACGATTTTTTCGACGATGGTCATGTGACCAGATAACATATTTTTATACTTTTTTTAATTTTATATGTGTTTTTATTGCAGTTATGGAAAATAATACAGACATTGCACGTTAAATGACAAAGGCTATTTTATGTGAATATTTAATTCATATATAAAAACAAATATACACATTTTCTAACAAGTATCTCTTCAAAAAGCAGGGCTCAGAAACCCATTCGATTTTTAAACCGGTTTTGATCATTGACTCCAAACCGAAAGGCTTTTCGGGTTAAGGTTTCGTTTACGTTCTTTAACCGGTAAAATCCGGGTTTTGACGAATTCAGGTTCCATGACCAAAATTAACCGGTTAACATGAGTTTTTATGCGTTTACATTTGACGCGTCTTTGCTAATGATGAATGGCTAGTAGAAGGAAACATGTACGTTTCTGTCTTATGAATGAATTAACCGGTTTATTTCAATATCAAACCGAAATCCAACCTTTCTCTAAGAATAACCGTTAACCATTATTGTTTCAATCTACTAAACCGTTCGTTTTCATGAACCAGTTACAAAATGAGCTATGTATTAACCATTACATTACCGAAATAAACATTTTTTTTAAACCGGTTCCGAGCTCTGTCAAAAAGTGGCGTCGACGGGTCACGTAAGTCAAACAATATGAATAATAAATAAATAATATTCAAAAATCGAGACGAGAGAAAATGTCTAAACATAAATTCGAACTTACGCACACCACATAAAGCACATTTTTTATCATGTTGATGCTATGTTTTTGAAGCATTTAAAAATTATATTACAATAAAATTTTGATTTTTGGTTAGGCCACTAAAGTACGGAAACTTTAAAAATACTTCAAAACAAAATTCTTACGCGTAACTTACTAATAGGTACAATGTATGTATGTGATATATAACAATATAGAATTACAATGCAATAATGAAGCATGAATTTTTACATAGCAAATTTACAGTATGGTCTTTGGAATTTGATTCCTAGCTGTATTCTATATCTAGTTACCTGTGGTGCGGCGTCCTACACGCTTCTGGAAAAGAGGAAAACATAATATATTAAAAAAAACATGTGTGTACTTATGTACGCACGTAAGAAGTTATACTTCTTTGGCGTAACAGAATAAAAATAGCTAAAGATTTCACATTTGTATGTCACAACTCTCTATTTGTAAAAGGAATGCAGCTTCATCATGTCACTTTTTGGCTGTCGGTGTGCGCGCACATCGTAAAAATTTTACTCTTATAAACTTTTCCAAACGTGCCAAAAGAAGTATAACTTCAAAAATTGCTACACAATAAAAAAAACTACATATTTTTATTTATTTATATGAGACCGCCTTCGAGGTATATACCTATAACATATGTATTTATAAATTGAAAATATCACATCGATGTATTTAGTATCTCCTTTTTTTTAAAGTCGGTTAAAAACGAATTCCTTACTGTTTGAATTTGTGAAATAATACTGGCTGTGCTTATTTTCAATAAAACCCCAAAAAATACTTTTTTTAGCTGTAAGGGTTTGAAACCATTTGAAATTTCTTGAAATGTAATTAATTTTATTTTATGATAGGAATTTTCCTTCAAAACTTATTGGATCTTATACATACATCCTTTGAGGGATAATCTATTTATAAAAAAAACCATCAAACCAGTTTACGATTTTTGAAGTTAAAATGCAAAAGAGACAAAAGAATTGAGTACCTCCTCCTTTTTAAAGACAATCATTACATAATACTATGTATTATTTTAAAGAAAACTTTTTTGGTAAGTGCCTTCTTTACTTTAAATTGATGAGAGTTTCGGCCACATAATGAGAAACCCAAAATACGACCTATTACAACTCATCATACAGGACAAGATCTAAGGAAAACGAAGTGTGGGTCGAAGAAGAATATGTCAGTTGAAAAACCTATGCGAATTGTTTGGAAAAAGCACCCATTCCTTATTCAGAGCCGCGACATTTACGAGACGCGATTTAATGAACGCCGACCTCAGAAAGAAGATGGCACTTTAAGAAGAAGATGATAATTTAATTTTTTTATAAAAAATCTATAATTGTCTTTCTTTGATAGAAAGAATGTATACTCACTCCTCGGTACACTTTTTAAAGTAGACTTCGATATGCTGTCACTGTCTTCTGATTCTGAACACACTTGAAAACTTGTTTCTGAAAACAACACAAAATAATTTAATATAGAGCTTAAATATTACTTTTTCAGATATAATTGTTAAAATAATTAAACTAAAAAAGAAATTTCATCTATACATAGTATAAAACAAAGTGTTTGTTTATCTGTTTCTCCGCGTACTTCTTCTAAATAACGCAACGGATTTTGATACGATTTCCACTTATGGAAATAATGACAAAATGAGCCAAGTCTGAGCCTAGATGGTGTTTTGTCAAAAAACCGTTTGCTACTGGCTAAACTTGTAGAGATACACTCAATGTCCTAGAAAATTGTAGGACTTAAAAAGGCCTACAGAAACGTCTACGATAGCACGTGTCTTATCTCTCAAGGAACGTACACAATAATTATTTTTATCTATATAAATTATCTATATGATAATAAAGTTGTTTACTTACTCTTGAATAAAAAAAACATCAGTATATAGATACTATTATGTGCTGTAAGTAAGGGCAGCACATTTCTCGGTCGTTTTAGCCTATTCATACTAAAAATACACTTTAAATAATCCAAAAAGAGAAATATTTATAGCCGTAAGTTGCCCTAATTTTGTTTTGTTATTCGCGCTAATTTCTGGATCTATTGGGTCAAATTAAAAAAAACTTTTAGCGTTTTACAGCCTATTTATTGAGGAAGATTATAAATATATATCATCATGCTAGGACCTATCAGGGCGGGATGATTTTACAAAATAAACGACGTGGGCGAAAAGGTGAAAAACGCCAGTATTAAATAATTTTTGAAAGCAAGTTGGGAGTTACCAGTGTCATATCTCTGCTTCATATGTCGACTAGGCAGGTCCTGGTTTTCGACGTGACCGAACGTGCGGAACCCGACTGCGAACTGCGCGTACGGACTTATCTCGTATAGCTCTGTAACCAAAACGTAGTTGAACTTAACAATATTTAATTAATTATTATGATTATAAATGCGCCTTTAAATCCTTTACGCTGCTTTCTCACCCTCGTTAGTGTTAAAACGGCTGGACAGATTTTGATGAAATTTATACACAAGTAGACTATTATCTGGAGAACACATAAACTAGTATTAGTATATACGTAACTTTTTATGTAGGTATGTTTATTTACATATATTAAGTGTTTTAATGACTTGAATTTTATGCACTTTTCACTTTTTTTGTTGTATCCTTTTCTATAGGTTGCCTGTAAGATATTGCTTTTAATGATGAGACCTTTGCATATCTCTTTAATTGTATTTTTTTAATGTACCATTTTCATGTGCAGTAAAGTGTTATACATAAATTATGTACGTATAAAAATTAAATATTTTATAGTTTTATGAAATATTAGTCATATATACTTACATTTAATGGATGGATGGATAGATATAGATTTTTAAAATCAAAAATATTTTACCGTGTTTGCTATTATTCCGCACATGTATCGGTGCGCTATATATCCTGTTCTGTGCGTTTATAGCGTTCTCTTTCACGTTGGCGAGATTGCTGTGTGACGTGTTGGCAGTGATGTTACCGCTCTCGGACTTATCGACTGTTATTGAATCACGGTATTCAGTGAAAGTTACCGTCCTGTAAATGAAAATGAAGAGTGAAGTCTCTTTATTTTATTAATCTTTTAGTGATGTCCTCCTGGTCGTCTATTCCACTGCGCGGAAGATAATAATTATAGTCTGTGTGTGGGTCGTACATAGATCACTAGCACTTTCAAAGTCTGGTGACAATTCGACATGGCTTGCGAAAGGCAGACACAGGAGTAACTACACCTAGCCTAAAACGGGATTTGAACCCAGCACTTCGAAAACTGCAGCCGACATTCTAACTTTACTTTAATTCTGTGCATGCTGTGTTTATTTGTAAGTAATCCCTACTTTAAGTTTCTAGTTTTTAGTTCTTTTTTTTATATTTGTGTGCATTATTGTAAGTGATTGTAAATAAACTTAATAAATAAATAAATAAGTACTAGACCAACAAAGCATTGTAACGTACACAGAGTATATGACAATACACATAAATTGCGACAAATTCTTCCCATCTTCGGCGTAGAGAATTATTTAGTCTAATCTCAGGTGCTGATTAAATACTAAAAAACTTACATCAATGAACGTTGTTTCGAAATGAAATTCAAAAATGCCCTATTTTACGTACCTTTGACGTTTAACCAAAATATAAACGCAGCAAATAAGGCACATAGCAAGTAGTATTGAACTGAAGACTATCACAAGCATATTCAAATCGAAGAGATCTGACGGTGGACCGACTTCACCTGGAAAGAAGAATGCCAGATTTTAAATTAAAAAAATATAACTAATAATATTAGTGAGTTAGTGAGTATGTTTGATACTTCTGCATGCTTCTTTTGCTTTACGGAATTATGTATATAGAGAGAGCTTATTTCGGTATGGATAAACCCTTGGTTATTTTCTATCGATCTACAATTCTCGAGCAGACCTGTGGTTAAGAATATATAAGATATATAAACAAAAAATGACAATATGTAGAATTTATAATGTTTTGCCATTTAAAAAAACTTACTGCCATCCTCATTTTTCGTAGCATAGTTATAAGTAGTGGTGACGCTACCAGCTTCATTATTAGCCGTGACTCGAACCTGGTACCACGTGCCTGGGGAGAGATCGGATATAGGGAAACTTGTGCGATAGCTCGACTGATAGAGCGCGTACGACGAGTCAGCGTATGCCTGAAATAATGAAAAGAAACAATGTATGAAAAGTCATTATCTTTATTTATAAGTTCCTTTGATCTTATCCTATTAATTTTTTTTATGAGGGGCGATATCTACTACTTTTCTACGGAAACCGGAATGTGGCAACGAAATTTGTATATACATTCTAGCACTTCCTATACTAATTAATACCAAATATAAACCATGTTATTGAATTATAATCACTAAATGATCTTACACAATCTTAAAATCTCCCAACACCCTGAGTTTGTGTTTGTTCAGGTTGATCTCAGAGTACTGTACGGATTATCATACGGTTTTGACTAAAGAAAGTAAGATTTTTTTAAAGGCTATAATTTATATATATACTGCGAAAATAAGTAACTAGCTAATTTTGTATTTTGTCAGAATCGTCCTTTCTAAACTTCCGTAATATTATAAATGTGAAGGGCATATAGGTACGTCTTGCGTTAATAGTATAATTTATAATTACCATAGCATTATGTGCCCTCATCCATCCCCTGGACCCTAGTAGACGGTATTCAACATCCCAAGACCTAAGTTCGCATCCCGCGTCGTCCCATCCGGCTAGTTGTACGTAAATATGAGAACAGTTGCTCCATAGCCATTCATTTGTCGACGGTGGAATTGGTGCTAGAAAAATGATAAACTTCCTATTAATACGGTGCTTTGAAAAATCTTGAAAAATGCTTTTTCTTAAATGGAGGAAATGTCTCTCTCTAAAAGTATTTTCCTTAATACTTTATGACAATTTTGTGTGAAAATTCTCAAGTCAGTTTTATGTGTTTTTATTTTTGAAATAATTTTAAACAATTTACACATGGATTTAAATATACATATACACAGATAAACTATGATTCGAAGTAACAAATATTCTTAGTACAGTATAATAAGTATTATAGAATAAAACTTTTTCTAAACATACCTCCACCGAGAGTACTGACATCTAAGTACGCAGGCTGAGATGTACCGACTTTATTTGTAGCTGTTATTCTTAAAGAATACTTTGTACCACACTTCAAACCAGTCAAAGCATGTTTTTGAACTCCAGACAAGTTGGACAACTTGTTCGGCAACTTATTGGGCGACCATGCTTCTTGCCACGGACCACTCGATTCCTTCCATGTTAAACTGTAAGCTAAATTAAAAAAAAAAAATTAAATTTAAATCTCAAATACATCGTAAATAAATACGCAGATACCACTATTACTCCTAAACATTAGTTTTCATACTTAGAAAATGTCGTTCGTTCTTTAAATTTTCGTCAAATCTAGTATATAATATAACACTACTAATCAAACTTACTAATCTTTTGGCCAGAACTTCTATTTCCAGTGTAAAATGGTTGCTCCCATTCCACCAATAAAGAGTCTTTATAAGGCGTAGCTCTCAGTATCGGCGCTTCGGGTAATGGCAGTACTATTACCGTATATTCTACCGAATCGGAACCGTAGAGATTTTTGGCCAAACAAGTATAGTTTCCACTTAACGACTGATCTATATCTGTAATGTGTAAAATAGACCAATTTGTAGATGGTTCCAACGTAAAAAGTTATATCTACAAAACCACATTTTATAGGATATTTTCTTAAAAGCTCAGACTCATATTAGGTTTTGACAAAAAATCTCATAATATCTATAGAAGTGTATTTCGATAATATATTATATGTATATTATGTATTGATGCCTCAAAGTAAATTATAACAATTTAAAATCACTTATCTGATAGATGGTTGTTTGCTTAGGGATTGTCAATGTTTAAACGAAGTTTCAAATGAATAGAGTTAATAATCAACATTTTCCAATAGACTATGTGGCGAAAACCGCTTTATGTTTTTCTCATAAATGTATATATACTTATAAAATAAATAAATTTTAAGCCCATTAGAAGTTCTGTTCTATTCTATGTTTATTTTAAAAACATGTATAATTTTAATCTATATGTATACGTACTGTTAATAAGCAAGCTATCATCATGGTTCCTTGTGAATCTTGGATGGTGTGTTATGATATTATGTTTGTGATACCACACGGTGCGGGGCGGGGGAGACCCCACGCACTGGCAGACTAAGAGGAGGGACGACCCGACCCCTACTGAGATGGTTCCTCCTAGAGACGCTACTCCTGCTACCACTGAAATAGATAAAATGTTTTTTTTAAAATACCTTTGCTATTTTTAGTTAGTTTTAACTGATCATATTTTTTTCTAATAGTAGAGTGATTTAAAATAGTAGAGAAATAACTATATATGTAGATCCATGTCGGCCCTTTCAAGATTACCTTGTGTTGGGGGCAATATACAGATTTACATTCAGTCAATGACAAATAAGCTTATGTGACTATACAAGTATTAGTTACTTACAGGATTGAACCTGTGACCTTTAGCTTAGGTACATAGGAAAGAACACCTTACCTCTCTGTGCGGGAGTTTGTGATATACGTTTACTAGCAATTCCTTCTCCTACACTAGTGCTAGCAGTCACCCACACTTCGTAAGGTCTTCCTGTTGTTAGATCTTTCACTTCTGTAGTAGTTTTGGAAACGTCCACACGAAAGGTTTGAGGTGATCCATTACTGTCAAATTAAAGGATATTTTATATTTATATACTTTCCTGTACTTTTACTGATATCATTAGAAGGGTAATTACGATTATATACATATATGTACTTATATCTACAATTTACATATAATTTAGCTAAAAAATATTGATAAATTATAGGAATATATTCTTCTTTTAATAGAAAACGAAATGGTTTTATATACACAGCACATGAAAGAACCTACCCTGACGTTTGTTTCACATAAACTGTATAATATATGAGCTCCCCATTAGGATGGTCGGGTCTTTTCCAGCTCACCAATAGAGAAGTGGCTGATAGAATTAACACTTTGATATCTGAAGGCGCTTCTGGAACTGCAAGTAAATTACAGAATTAGTACGTTTTAAACTCAATGGAAATCAATTTTTAAGATATCTTTATGTTAAACCCATTTTTTTCCTCTGAAACCTTGTTAATTATTGAGTTTTGAGGATAAAAAAATTTACTCCAAATTCAATTATTAGGAATTTAAAATAAACGGTGTAAAAAGTTAATGTTATACAATGGTGATACAAAGCAAATTGTAATTGTAAATAAAAAAATAATTTATAAAATAAGCCCATTTTTTTTGTAATTTTATTATGAGTACTTACCATCTTGTAACGTTGTACACACTATGGGATATGAAAACGGTCCAGCTCCATAGCTCGAGAAGCCAGCCACCTTGACAGTATAATTTGTGTATTTTGTTAGACTTTGTATGTAAATCTCTGTGTGAAGAGACGTCTGATTTTGCCAAGCACCTTCTGAAATCAAAAAATATATTGTTTACAACGACTAACCTTTATTTGGCTAGGGTGCATCTATTGGTGCCAAGAAGTACTCTAAGTGTTACAGACACATATAGACATACACAGAAACATACACACAGGCGCAAAAATACATACACACGTAGACACGTACGTACACGTGCACACATACACAAACGCATATAGTACATACATATAAATTTTGGCATTTGGACTAGTAGTTCTATTTTAGCAGTATTGTACCATTTTTTTAATATGGCCTTCACATAAATGAGATTTTTTCTATCTTTAAATTCTCTCATTACTGAGTTACAACTTTATTCCTTCAAAGCCCCAAAAACATCCTAATACAAAAAGTTACTTTCTGAATCCTTTCTCTCCTGCAAGCAAATATTAACATATACATTATCCATATATGAATATCTTTTACATGTACCTTCAGTAGCATATAAAATAGTATATCCAATCAAAGAGCTTCCTTGACCACGTATAGCTATAGGTTGCCACCCGACTCGCAACGAAGTTGATGACACTGCAGTACATTCTACTGAAGATGGCGCGTGTTCTGGAGCTGAAATTATTTTTTTTTGTCATATGCTTTGCCTCTCCTGGGCTCGCCAAAATATTTCATCCTTTTTCGCTAAGTAATATCGCTCGGAAATAAAATATATATCTATGACAGTAAAAATCACGTTTGTTACTTAACTGATTTATCATATAGTAAAAGGGAGAAAAAAAGTCGCTTTATTCTCTACTTTCCACAAATATCAAGATAAATCTTATTTTAAATAAAACTATCTTTTCGAATCTAAGAAAGTATAAATCTTATTGATATATTACTAAATGCGACCATACATATTTTTGAATCAGCCCAACCACTCACCTCCTTCCAGAGTATCTTGGAACACAGGTAGAGAAAACGGTCCAGAGCCTGCACTATTGAAAGCTGATATACTCACTGCGTATCTAGAAGAAATAAAAATAGGTGTTAATATTTTTTCATTTTTGTATTCCATTCGTTTTCCACCGCGATTCTTTAAGTCAATATGAAAAAATTGAAAGGTATGAACAAAGTCACTTTTTAAACTCATACTCATAGATTAAACAATTTACCTAGTATTTTTTAAAAGTCCACTCAAAGTGGTTTCCTGTTTGCCAGACTGTTGAGAAACTTTAAGTGTCCTTGTGTCGCTGTCCTCTGAAACTTAGGATAAGGTAAGGTTAAATAATATTACAACAATTTTTACTAAAAGGATACACAAACTTCAAAATCTTTAAGTTTAATATTAAATGTGGAAATTATTAGTACTTAAAGTTTTTATAAGTATAAACTTTAAAAAAGAATATGAAAATAACAAAGAACGTATCATAACGCTATTCTATTCTTTTTACCATTTTAGAGATATTTTGTGATATAAAATGCCATGGTGTGTTTTTATGAGTTAGTTTTAACTTACATGAAAACTTTATTCCTACTACCACTATGTAAGTTTTTTGGCAGTTAATCTTATGAACAAGAAATTTCCGTTCCGTACAAATATACTTAGTTATATATACAAAACAAATGTACACTCAATTATTTCTGTACAAGTCATGTCCGCGTGAAAAAGTGGCAAGAATGCCAGCCGCATTCCCCCGATGAATGGCAATGCCGATTCTGTGGGTGAAAAATGAGCCAGCCTTCTGTCACCAGTAGAGGCGATCAGACGAGGAGTTATGTTATATTATGGAAGTGGAACATTATTACACTAAATAAAGATTCGTTTCGTTTGGAACCTGCAATAATCGACGCTTAAGGTCATATGTTTCATTTTTGACTCTTTTTTGTACATTTATCTTGCCAATTTATTGCTCAAATATAATAAAACTAGATGTTAAAGTCTTAAATAAAAAATATTATATTCACTTACTTGTTCCAATATTTTGAGGAACAGCTTTTATATGGTATCCTGTAATTATTCCATTATGGTGGTCTTTGGGAGGAGGAAGCCACGTTATGAACAGTTCTCCAGGGTTTTCTGTTTGTTCTACTTGAATGTTTATTGGTGACGATGAGGGTGCTAGAAGATGGGATTTTTTATTACATAATAATATGCTACGGAGAGTTATTCCGTTGTATGATTTCAACGGACATGAACCCAAATTATAAACTTTATATCCTAAATTTTATATGGTAATCTCATAATTGCTAAAATATTGTCATTTAATCGAACTATAAATAAAATTAGAAAAAAATCTTTTAATAATTATTTGTTAAGTATGACTAATTTTTGCATTAAATAAACATTAAGAATTTTTTTGCACTAAGCATAAGGATTTCGTGAGGCTTGGCATTCATTGGCAACTTCTATCCAATAAACTATCTCTTAAGCAAATCTTTTTTTGAATAATAGTATTAAAAGTTTGTGTTTTTACCTTCTTCATGTGTAGTGAAGTGTATGGGTGCCGTGTACCGACTCACCCCGACTTCATTACCCGTCGCAACTCGTACTGCGTATGCAGTTGCTGGCCTTAGATTTTGTAGTTCAATGGCTTGACGAATGTCACTGTCTTTTCTGCAAAGAATAGTTGGACTGGTATTCGTACTGGTACACGGACTGGTCTTCAGTTACGATTAAATAATAGCGCACTGGCATAGTTCTATTTCAATTTTCAACTACGTAAACGGTTTCCCAAGTGTAAAGGAAGCTTAGTATGTGTTTCATCATTTTACAATATTTTATATACATATCTTTTATATTCGTGTACCTCGGAAACTGCTCTAATCATTTCAATCAAATTTTGTATTCAGATAAGGTTCTTGCTTTTTGATTGCTTTTTACCTTTGACCATTGAAAAAACGCCGAGCAAAGCTCGCTCGCTCAGGAACTATGGATATATACACTACGAAATCATTATTATAATATGTTATATTTCACATTGATATATATATAAGGTTAGCAACGCCTCAATGGATTTTAGCATTCAATATACATATTATTAAGGAAGTACAGAAGTAAGTTTTAAATACAACGCAATTTTCATTTTTTTCCTTTCATAACCAAAAATATAATACAGACCTAGAAACGTTAATATTAGCAGCGTGTTCCCAGCCTGCATCAGTGAAATGCGCAGGTACATATTGTAAAGTGTAGTGTTTGTGCGCGCGCGCATCTCGCCAGGACACTGTTGATGTACGGGAACGGACTGATTCTATTCGGATCTCTGATGGAGGAGTTGGAGGTTCTATAATAGAAAAAAAAAACATATTTCTGTTTTTAAATTATGATTTAAAAATGTTATTTACCACTTTCTAATTTCAGTGTATTATACAGTTTATAGTAGTGGTCTTGGAAAGACAGCACAACGGACTTAAGCTCCCAGACATCGGATCTATAAGGCTTTAATTGCAAAACTTATTTTGAATATATCTATATATAATAAGTCGTAAACATTACGAGAGAACTTGTACATCTGCAAGAAGCTAGCGAGTTTTCGAAAGAGATATTGTAATTCGTCTCTTCTTTTGCATTGAGGAGAGGCTAATGTCCAACAGTTGGACGTTAAAATGGCTGCTTTCTTATTAGATATTATATTCTTTATTATTTCAATATATAAACGTTTATCGTTAAGTTATGCCAAATAAATTCTAGCAACAACCATTCTCTCAAAAATTCTTACCTAAAATAGTTAAAAAGATGTTGAAACTCGCTACTCCATAAGGATTGCTAGCACGACATTGATAGAAGCCCGCGTCGCTTGCTTCTGAATACTGCAAGCTGACGACACTTGTAAGGCCGAGGGAGGTCTTTGATTCCGAGTGTTTTGCTCTGAAAGTGTAAGTACATAATATAAATAAATAGGTATACCTACGTTTGTTTGTGCAAAAAAGTTTGTCACCGATTACTTTAAAATTTGGCCACAAGTATTTTTATATGTTGACGTTATCTGTTTTGTTGTAATTTGTTTCTAGATAGTGCTGCAACGACTACTACATAGAATCGAATCGCCATAATACCAATGAGTATTTGGTTATACAGAATATTCTCAAAATTTTCATTTAAACGGGCGAGACTGCAAGTAAATTCTCATCGCCTCCCTCTAAATTATGTCATGTTAAATTTTGCTTTCAGGGGGCATTGATGTTCTGATAAGAAAGTATGTTATTACGTTTGACCATTGCTTAAATCTTTAAAGCAGAATTACTCAGTTTTCTAAACAAAGATAATAAATATAAATATTTTTGGACATTAACACACAGCATCTAGTGCCATGGTAAGCTACGAGGCTTTTCTTATGGAAACCAGATAGTTGATACCTTGTACATGACGTATAATAACTTTAAATACATACGTATTATAAAAATGGGTGTTTATATTATATAATAAATATAAATACCCATGACTGGAGTATAAAAATTCGTGCTCATCACACAAATAAATGCCCCCAGCGGGACTCAAACCCGCGACCGGCAAGGGAATTAGGGTCACTTCAATCTGAGTCAAACGAAATTATTTTGTTCATAAAATAATATACCATTTTTGAGAGCAAGATCTCTAAACGTACTGATATTATATAATATGTGAAAATTATTATTTAAAATAAAATGAAAAAAAAAAACATATTTTTCTTTAATTTACCTGTGTTTTTGAGCATCTAAGCTATTCCCGTCATGTGTCCAAACTATTCTGATGGGTTCGTCTCCCAACGCTCTACATTCTAACGTTACAGGATGGCCGAGTCGAGATGTTACGTTAGCTGATGGCGAATCGAAGTGAACTGGCTCTGAAAATTAGAAAGTGTGTGTTTGTATGCACATGTTATACTCTACCTTCGTAGTAAAACAACTATTTTTATGGTATCTTCAATGGTTTTTACAATAAATAATAATAAATAGATCTATTAGGGTCTGCCTATATTTGCATGTACTTGTCAATCTTATTTTTACTTTGTCATAATTTATTCTATATGTATGTATTCAGCCCTTTTTAACCTCTCACTGCTGGGTACGGGCCTTCCTTCAGTACGAAGAGGATCAAGATATAGTCCATCACGCTGGCCAAGTGCGGGTTGGCGAACTTCACATGTCTTTCGAAAATTTGCTTGGTTCTCTCAGATATGCAGGTTTCCTCACGATGTTTTCCTTCACCGTAAGGCATTTGTCCCTATTAATCATGTTAGCAATGATTCGCACATGAAAATATCAGAACTGCGAGACCCGGGATTTGAACCCGCTTCACTCGGTTTCCCAAGCTAGTGTTGCCACTGGGCTACCACTGCCCTCACTATTCTATATATGCCTATGCATTCGTTTTTGACTTTTCAGAATGACTGACTAAATTTAGCTTCATTGACTTTCCTCTGTCTAAACTCATTTAAGTTTTTGACCATTATACGAGTATGTATAATACATATTACGCAGCAGTACTACCAACATGATTTGTTTTAAACAGACCTGAACATATATTAAAACATTCGTCCCTTTGCGAGATAGACCTGTGATCACTGTTGTAGTATACTAACATTTGCCCGCGGCTCCACTCACATAATTTTATGTATAAAGGCCTTCTAATCTTTTAACTTATATAAGTATAAATTGGTAATGTTACTGGTTAGTTAGTCGATTGATATTCAAAAATGCAAGACTGCCTTTAAAAAGAAGCGCACAATTCGAAATTATGCGCTTTTTACAAATCTCTTTTGTGCATTGCTTTTCGGATGACACGATTAAAACGCACGTTGTATCGTTTAAAAAATACTTTACGTGCTGTGTGTAAGTTCGAATTCGTGTTTAGGTAATTAGAACTTGATTTTTGAATTCTATTTTTTTGTTTGACTTAACGTCACATGTCAATGCTACTTTTTGAAGAGATATTTGTTAAGAAATTTGTATCTATGTTTTTGTATATCAAAGTACCAGATAAATTTCCCAATACGCAACGATAGTCGTGACGTAACTACGTTACAAAGTAACTAACTATTAACTCAATATATCAAAATCAATCCCTGGAGAGAGAAGACATAAAGTATCACAGTTACGTACGAGTCGAATACGTTTTCATATAGTAATATTTTCATATTACTTGTCGTAACTTATGATCTATTCATCTTTGAAATAAATTTGAACATCTCTCTACATTTAAACAAACCGCGATGGAATAGAATGCACTAGTTTTAGCACATACTTCGTATTTAGTTTTTGCTTCGTTGGTCTAGTAGCTAGTATGTACGACTGCAGATCCTAGGTTCGAGTCCCGGTTCAGGACAAGCTTTATTACTGAGTTTTTTTATTAAGATCTTCTCAGTAGTAGACCGGAGTTGGGAAGATGGCAGTGTGTTTCACTCCCGTGCCTCGGAGAGCACGTAAAGCCGTTGGACCTACGCCTTAACTCTCACCGGTCGTATAGAAATATCGTCCCACCGGAGCACGAGAGTGACAGGAATAGAAAGTGCACTTGTGCCTGCGCGCACACACTACATCGACACACGCGCTGCACTATAATATCTCCTGCGCAGTTGGCTAGTTTCAGTCAGATTGGCCACCGTGGCCGAAATCGGTCAGGAGGACATAATAATAATAATAATTATTATTTAGTTTTTATTTTCAATAAAACGTTAAATGTAATAACTAATAACTACATTATGTTGATACAATAAATATTTTTGCCATACATTACACATTCCCATTGAAACACCATAAATAACAAAAATAAGCAAACTTCATAACAAAATTCTTAAGTTTACTTACTATTAACACTCATCCATACAGTTTTACTTAGAGGTGTTCCAACACCGTTTTCCACATTGCAGGAGTACAACCCTTCGTCTGTTAGAGACACCTCCTCAATAACCAGGGTTCCGTTTGGAAGGCTTAAAATCCCACCACCCGCGAGTTCCAATACTGGTTGCCATGTCCCCAGAAGTGCTAAAACATTTTTATAACGCATTTAATCACATATAAAAATGTACATGATCGGATTTCTATTAAAAATGCAAAAAATTGTATGTGTGTATGTATGTTTATTACTTCTTAACACTGCAACGGCTGGACGGATTTGTATGAATCTGTTGATAATACCACAGATAATACTGTTAAGTATCTATGGACGCCACTGAGCAAAGCGAGGGTAAATCACTAGTTTGTTTTATAAAAGGGATTTAACAGAAATTTAGTTTTCGAATTGTATTAAGAAAATATTATTGATTCTATGAAAGACGAAATGAAAAATTCAACAAGTTTTAGTACAGAAAAAAAATCATAATATGTGAATGAAATGGTAAGAGAATTTATCTTTTTGAAGTCGCAAAGTATATATGCGGGAAAAGGATACAAAAGAGTGCCTAAATTCTTAACTTCAGAATGTCAATTTCTGAAGAAATTTTTGTTCAATAGTATGGTGAGAAGTCATTACGAAGTTAGTCAAATTAGTAAATTATTTATTACAAGTTGGACGTACAGTTATTAGCTTCTTCTAACCCGAGGGAACTATTTCATGTACCGAGAAAATAAGCCTGTCTGTTACCCTCTGGCCCATAAATTGTCTTAATGCAAATTACGCCAATACGCTGTTGCAACACGAAAAATGACAAAACAAACATAAATCTTTGACTTAAATAATAATTATAAATTACATTTGTATTTTTAACTAGAAGACTCTATGGAGATTTTATACTTAACTAGCGATTTGCCCTCGTTTCGCTTGGGTTCGTGCCTAGGTTGATTCCCCATACATACTTTCATGACCATTTTCACTCCCTTAAAGGACGATTTCCGGAATAAATCCTATGTCCTTCCCAGGGTCTCAAACTACCTTCTTACCAAATTTTAGCTAAATCGGTCCAGTATTTTTTGAGTTTATTCGTTAAAAACATACAAAATACAAATCTTTTCTCTTTATAATATTATTGTAGATTTATTACACCATTTAAATGGTTTTAAGTAATACGTATCATCATGTTTAGTTATTACATGGCATCCTTGTCAAATACATAATTTTGTAATAATAAAAAATAAAAAAAGAAATATACTATGGTAAATTTTAGTTTGACTACCGTTAGATGAAATTTTCAATAAATATTTTCATTTTGCTAAGTAACGTTTAGTAATTACCATCTTTTTTCATCCAATGTACTTGTGGTTGTGGATATCCGCTCGCGCTACATGAAACTGATCCCTTCCTTCCCAAAAGCAGCGAGGAATTTGTAGGCTCTTCCAACCATTTTGGGGCAACTGTAAGAAAAAACACTGGCAGTCTAAATTTAGGTTCCCGGGGTACCAGACCCGTTGCGTTATCCGCCATCGTGAATTTAAGGGTTGATTTTTGTTTGTGAAATAACTCGTTTATTTTCAATTTTAGACGAAAACTAGTTATTACAAAAGTTGTTTAAAATCAAATTTCCTACAATTTTGGTTTTTATCAATTTTTTCGTAGAATCGATATTTTTCGATTTATACCTGAGAAAAGGAGGGGGTAAAATCTTATCATTGTATTTATATTTATCTACAGCAAGGATGACACGTGTATGTCTCTGACTGCATAATACTTTATTCCTTCGTTAACCTCTTTTCATCTTTTTAGTTAGCTTATATGCAATTGGGTTTTTTATTTTTATTATATATTTTTTTATTATATATCAAAAAAAAACCATTCACTGTATTTAAATAGTTTGAGAAGTGTATATGAATAATATATTCCTATGCATTCAAAAAGTCTTCAGTATAAATCGTACAGAACTTAAAGTTCACTACGAAAGTTAATGTTTGTATTTTCATTTATAATATACTTGACGCCAAAGTTTCGGTGAATGCTATACGAGTCGTTCGTGACAGTTTAATTAAATCAAAGTTACTTAAGGCAAGTTTTCATCTAAAACTCAAGATGAGATTAATGTGAATGTACATAATTCGGCTTTAGAGGAATTTTTAGTTTTGTAGATTTTTCAGAAGGTATGCGGAAAATTGTATTAAGCTTTTACTAGTATTTTTTTTTATTTGAGAAAGTTCACAACCCACAGACATACGTCCGTGCCTTTTTTTGAGCATTTTTATATTTTGTTGTTATTTTTATTTTATTTGAGATGGATTCGTGGAGCTTTTACTAGTAAGTACTGATTAGGTATTTTATTATTATTCTAAGTTTTTCAGTTAAATATTAAAACTATTTTTGCGGATTTTTTCACGCTTGGTTTATTATATATTGATTTTAGGGAGAGATTGGATGAAAATATTTGAAAAATAGTTTTATTACAAACCATTCAACTATAATTATAGTTTAATAAAGGCTTTTAGCTAACAAAAATGTATTTAACAAAACGACTCAAGCTCAAACTGGACGGTTCAAGTAGCAGCCATTGAAAAGTTTCACTGTCCACTCCACTTCATTATTAGATCAGTTCACTTGTATCGAAATATTGTTTTGTTCTACTCACACTTCCGAATTTCACAAAACTACGGTTCAAATACATTGTTGTTTAAAAGTAGGATAGAAAGGCATTTAGACAGATAGACGGACGGACCAACAGGGTATGGTAGGACAGATTTGCTAGAGGAGATAGTATAGGACGGATAGGGTAGGGAAAAACAGATAGGGTAGGATCGATAGGGTAGGACAGACAGGGTAGGACAGATAGATAGAGTAGAATAGATAGGGTAGACAGTTGGTTAGGCTTAGTAATGAAATTGGGAACAGAATCTTAAAAAAACGATGGGCTTACCTTTTATATATAATTCAGTGGATTTGTTGACCTTAGCAACATGATTAGAAGCTACGCAGGTGTAGGTCCCGCAGTGCTCTAAGGACACTCTTTTGATTACTAGCGCATTAAATAATTCTGAATTCCTCTCCACTACCTTAAAGTGAAGTATGTTATTTTTACACAGACAGATAATATTATTTTATACCACATTATTTTATTATGTTAATTTTATGAATGCAAAAATATATGAGCTTGTGTGAGTGTATTTTTACTTCACTCTCCAATGAATTTGAGTGACATTTAAATTGAAGATAGTATATGTACTTCTTGGACAAATACATAGGCTATTATTTATGTATTTTTCTTATCAACATTTTTAGTTATTATCAATATTAATCGTACATAAGTACTATACTATAACATATACATATGTACTAAATTTCATTTTATTTTAGTAAAATAGGCTGTGATACACAGTGTGACGAATGATTTTATAAGAAAAGACAGTAATAAACCTTCGTTTTAACAATATTACTTTTACCTCAAAAGATAGCCTGATTACAAAGTAAGTAAATAAAAAAACAGGATAAATGATCCTGGAAATAAATTTATATCCATCCATAAAACATTAAATTATAAAAAAAAAATGGTATGACATACACACGAATAAACACTAATAAAATATTTTCTATTTTCAAGTCGATCAAAAATCATAAAATTGTCACAAAATAATATTACCTTCAACGCACTTGGAATCCTCTTCCCATCTTTCAGCCATTCAAAATGTATGGGCAAATCTCCACTCCTCACGTTGCAGTAAATGTTCACAATTTGTCCTTCTTGTAAATTATTACCTAAAAGCAAGTCTTCAAGAACAGGGGCTTCGATTACTTGGATTTCGAACGCTCGTCTTGCCATTTCTCCTGAAGGTGACGTCACAATACATGTGTATACAGCCCCATTATCCTCCTTAGTGATTTCTGGTACGGTTAGAACACCATGTATATTGACTAAGCTACGACGAAATTTGCGTTTCTGATGATTTTGACGTTTGTAGCGACTTTGGAAGAGGTTGTTTGAGTTTACTACCTTACCTTTGTACTCCCAGTCGATTTTGCTGTGGAATTATTTGTTTCTATATGTAGTACCTTAGTGATATTGCTTAATATATGAAAGTAATATGTCTGTGTGTTAAGTGATCATACTCATAAAGGTTTCATATATTTTTCTAAGAGCTAGTGTAGAGTTTTATATATTAGTTTAAAGTCTAAAACTACTGAACGATGTTTTTTTTCATTTTCATGATATATCGAAATCTAAAGTTATTAGTATAACATTATGTTAATGCATCATTTAATAGTTTTTTCAAAAACTTTATTCTCCAATATCAAAGCTAAAATGATTAAGTTGAATATTTTTTTATATAAATTAATATATTTGTAGAATAATATAATATATTTCTGTAATTAGTTTACATATATATATATATATATATATATATATATATATATAAATATATATATATATATTTATATAATAAATGAAATACCTTATGGGATATCCATAGTAGGGGCATCTCAGGTTTATCGATTCACCACTTTGCACTTTGATAGGTGGCAGTGATCTAATATAAGGGGGTCCTAAAAAGTAAAAACAAAATTTTTTATTGAGTTAAGAATATTTATTTGAAATTATTGACTACGTATTGGGAGAGAGAGAGAAAAAAAATGGAAGAGAAAAGTATGAATATGATAATTTCTCACTTTTTTTTGTCTGTTTTACTAGTATTATGATTATTTTTAATTATATATTTTTTTAATTTAAAATAATAAGTAAATAAACTTGTTTATTTACTATTACTAAACTAATTTAAAATAAAAAAAAACAAAAATAAATGTAAAGTAGCTTTGTAAAGGTACGTTTAATAAAAACATAGCAAAGTAAGTACGAGTAGGTAGTAGATGAATGTAAATATCTATTTGAGCGTTAAAATTTTTATTTATTCAAAATATTACCTATGCAATAAAAAAATCTCATTAAAATTTAACCAGCCCTTTTCCTAAATTGGAAGAAACAGACACAACTAACTTGGAAAAAAAACATTTACAATGATAAATTTTACCCACCATACACATCTAATCTGTTTTCATGGCTTGCAATGTGGTCGCCTTCCTTCGCCGTGCAAGAGTACAAGCCACCATCTTCCACTCTCACCCTCGTAATATTCAACTGTGCCACTACTGAGTTATCTGATGTCATTATTTGTCCTAATGCGTACCTGTTAGTAAAAATATTTATTTTATTACTATGATAGAAACTTGTATGTTGTATGTTTGTTTATAGGTCAGGGATAATTTTTGAAAGTACTGGCTATTAAAAAAAGTCGAGAGGTGTTGTAGGAAACCAGGTAGGAACGTAGTTCCATTCGCTGTTTGACCATGACTCATAAATTAGGTCTTAAAAATTGTAATGTATCATAAGCATCAAGCAACGTACATTGTACATGTTGAAGTTGATAATAAAAACTCCTCCTTTTAGGAAGTCGGTTAAACGTGTCGTGACGGTAAAAATATTACACTTTTTCCCTTGAGTAAATTATCTAGTTTTTAAGTGACAAAGGCTTTATCCATCAATCAGAGAACCAGTAACAAAAAAATAAATATTTTGCTATTTATTTATAAGGGTAGCCAATATATTGACATCTCATTATATTTACCAACCATAGACGATTAACTCCTGCGCAAATCCAAGTCCCAATAATTTGCGCAATGGATTGTGTTAACCTATATGTTACACAGGTGTGTTAAGATAGCAGTGAAAGGTTAGCAGAATCGTTCGAAACATATACGGTATTTTGTGGCTAATTTGTTGCTAATTAGTTGCTACAACCCCGATTTTGTTGCTTTGTCCGATTTCGAAAAAAAGGAGTTACTGCTATCTTAACGTTAAGCTAGCAGTAAACTCTGCGGTACCGGCATGAATTAAATGCAATTATACATCAGTATTTGTTGCTAATTTGTTGCTGACAAATAGTGTAAAAAAATTTAAAAAAAACCCTAGAATTGGCTAGACCTGGAGACCTGTAGCCGTATCCATGCTATCTTAACATGCAGTTTTTTTAACAAGACGATGGCATGGATTTTGTTGCTAAACGCAAATAACATCAGGACACCCCAGAGAGCCAGCAACAAAATAGAAACTAAAATTCTGCTACACCTGGAGACCTGTAGCCATGTCCATGCTAACTTAACATGCAGTTTTTTTAAGAAAACCATGACATGGATTTTGTTGCTCATCGTAAATAACACCAGCCAACCCCAGAGAGCCAGCAACAAAATAGAAACTAAAAATCTGCTACACCTGGAAACCTGTAGTCGACTACAAGTGTTCATGCTAACTTAGCGTGCACTTTTTTTAACAAGATAGTAGCATGGATTTTGTTGCTCATCGTAAATAGCACCAAGACACCCCAGAGAGCCAGCAACAAAATAGAAACTAAAAATCTGCTACACCTGGAGACCTGTAGCCGTATCCATGCTATCTTAACATGCAGTTTTTTAAAAAAAACCATGACATGGATTTTGTTGCTCATCGTAAATAACACCAGAACACCTCAGTGAGCCAGCAACAAAAAAGAAACTGAAAATCTGCTACACCTGGAGACCTGTAGCCGTGTTCATGCTATCTTAACATGTACATTTTTTATGAAAACGATGACATAGATTTTGTTGCTGGACGCAAATAACATCAGGACACCCCAGAGAGCCAGCAACAAAATATAAACTAAAATTCTGCTACACCTGGAGACCTGTAGCTTACTACAAGTGTCCCTGCTACATTAGCCTGCACTTTTTTTAAAAAGACAGTGGCATGGATTTTGTTGCTATTTACAAATAACATCAGGACACCCCAGAGAGCCAGCAACAAAATAGAAATTAAAAATCTGCTACACCTGGAGACCTGTAGCTTACTACAAGTGTCCCTGCTACCTTAAAATGCACTTTTTTTAAAAAGAAAGTGGCATGGATTTTGTTGCTGGACGCAAATAACATCAGGACACCCCAGAGAGCCAGCAACAAAATAAAAACTAAAATTCTGCTACACCTGGAGACCTGTAGCCGTATCCCTGCTATCTTAACATGCACATTTTTTATGAAAACGATGGCATGGATTTTGTTGCTGGACGCAAATAACATCAGGACACCCCAGAGAGCCAGCAACCAAATGGAAAATAAAATTCTGCTACACCATGAGACCTGTAGCGGTATCCATGCTATCTTAACATGTACATTTTTTATGAAAACGATGACATGGATTTTGTTGCTATTTACAAATAATATCAGGACACCCCAGAGAGCCAGCAACAGAAAAGAAACTAAAATTCTGCTACACCTGGAGACCTGTAGCCATGTCCATGCTAACTTAACATGCAGTTTTTTTAAGAAAACCATGACAAGGATTTTGTTGCTCATCGTAAATAACACCAGGACACCCCAGAGAGCCAGCAACAAAAAAGAAACTAAAAATCTGCTACACCTGGAAACCTGTAGTCGACTACAAGTGTTCATGCTAACTTAACGTGTACTTTTTTTAACAAGACGGTGGCATGAATTTTGTTGCTCATCGTTAATAACACCAAGACACCCCAGAGAGCCAGCAACAAAATAGAAACTTAAATTCTGCTACACCTGGAGACCTGTAGCCATGTCCATGCTACCTTAACATGCACTTTTTGTAACTAGACGGTGGCATGGATTTTGTTGCTCATCGTAAATAACACCAAGACACCCCAGAGAGCCAGCAACAAAATAGAAACTAAAATTCTGCTACACCTGGAGACATGTAGCAATGTCCGTGCTACCTTAACATGCACTTTTTTTAACTAGACGGCGGCATGGATTTTGTTACTCATCGTAAATAACACCAAGACACCCTAGAGAGCCAGCAACAAAATAGAATTAGAAAAGTCTGCTACACCTGGAGACCTGTAGCCATGTCCATGCTAACTTAACATGCAGTTTTTTTAAGAAAACCATGACAAGGATTTTGTTGCTCATCGTAAATAGCACCAGGACACCCCAGAGAGCCAGCAACAAAATAGAAACTAAAAATCTGCTACACCTGGAAACCTGTAGTTGACAACAAGTGTTCATGCTAACTTAACGTGCACTTTTTTTAACAAGACGGTGGCATGAATTTTGTTGCTCATCGTAAATAACACCAAGACACCCCAGAGAGCCAGCAACAAAATAGAAACTAAAATTCTGCTACACCTGGAGACATGTAGCCATGTCCATGCTACCTTAACATGCACTTTTTTTAACTAGACGGCGGCATGGATTTTGTTAATCATCGTAAATAACACCAAGACACCCTAGAGAGCCAGCAACAAAATAGAAACTAAAAATCTGCTACACCTGGAAACCTGTAGGCGACTACAAGTGTTCATGCTAACTTAACGTGCACTTTTTTTAACAAGAAGGTGGCATGGATTTTGTTGCTCATCGTAAATAACACCAAGACACCCCAGAGAGCCAGTAACAAAATAGAAACTAAAAATCTGCTACACCTGGAAACCTGTAGGCGACTACAAGTGTTCATGCTAACTTAACGTGCACTTTTTTTAACAAGAAGGTGGCTTGGATTTTGTTGCTCATCGTAAATAACACCAAGACACCCCAGAGAGCCAGCAACAAAATAGAAACTAAAATTCTGCTACACCTGGAGACCTGTAGCCATGTCCATGCTACCTTAACATGCACTTTTTTTAATTAGACAGCGGCATAGATTTTGTTGCTCATCGTAAATAACACCAGGACACCCCAGAGAGCCAGCAACAAAATAGAAACTAAAAATCTGCTACACCTGGAAACCTGTAAGTGACTACAAGTGTTCATGCTAACTTAACATGCACTTTTTTTAACAAGACAATGGCATGGATTTTGTTGCTGGACGCAAATAACATCAGGACACCCCAGAGAGCCAGCAACAAAAAAGAAACTAAAATTCTGCTACACCTGGAGACCTGTAGCCATGTCCATGCTACCTTAACATGCACTTTTTTTAACTAGACGGCGGCATGGATTTTGTTGCTCATCGTAAATAACACCAAGACACCCCAGAGAGCCAGCAACAAAATAGAAACTAAAAATCTGCTACACCTGGAAACCTGTAGGCGACTACAAGTGTTCATGCTAACTTAACGCGCACTTTTTTTAACAAGAAGGTGGCATGGATTTTGTTGCTCATCGTAAATAACACCAGGATACCCCAGAGAGCTAGCAACAAAATAGAAACTAAAAATCTGCTACACCTGGAAATCTGTAGCCGACTACAAGTGTTCATGCTAACTTAACGTGCACTTTTTTTAAAAAGACGGTGGCATGGATTTTGTTCCTATTCACAAATAACATCAGGACACCCTAGAGAGCCAGCAATAAAATAGAAACTAAAAATCTGCTACACCTGGTAATCTGTAGCCGACTACAAGTGTTCATGCTAACTTAACGTGCACTTTTTTTAAAAAGACGGTGGCATGGATTTTGTTCCTATTCACAAATAACATCAGGACACCCTAGAGAGCCAGCAATAAAATAGAAACTAAAAATCTGCTACACCTGGAAACCTGTAGCCGACTACCAGTGTTCAAAAGACAACAGCCGTTTCATGCTGTGCATCTTTATTTTTGAAAGATCTTGTTTTCATAATATTTGACAACTGACCCATTAAGTTTTCTAAAATTTATAAAGAACGGGATTTTAATAAGGTAACTAAATTATTACCTAAATCTACTTCATTTATTTTTTTATCAAGTAATTATTACAAAAGTTATGATTACATAAGTTATAAGTATGCAAAAAAGAAATAGAAATCTTTTTGATTCTATTCTTATACATTTGTTACGAAAATTTAGAAAAGTTATTTAAAGCCGTATGTGGTCTATTTGTGCTAAATAGTTACATATTTATTTTATTTGTATTTTGTAGCTATTTATTTATTTTGTTCGTATTTTGTTTTACTAACATATTTCTTAAGTAATTATATAGTACTAACCAACTATGATATGAGCCTATGTTGCTTGATAATAAAAGATTTTTATTTTTATTTATCCTATATATAAAATTTCCATGTCACAATGTTTGTTACCGTACTCCTCCGAAACGTCTTTACCGATTTTTACCAAATTTTATATGCGTATTCAGTAGGTCTGAGAATCGGCTACTATCTATTTTTCATACCCCTAAGTGATAAGGATAAGGGTGGTCCTCCCAGACCCCACCCCAGGGACGAACCCGAGCGGAGCGAGGGTGAGTCGCTAGTATTTTATAAAAGAAATTAATCGACAGTATTGAAAAAGAGTTTTTGTTCTAATAAGTATATTTACTCTGATTTATTAATTTAATTCCCTAATTGATTACAAAATTAAATTATATTAGGAATAACTTTTCTACATTTTCGTAAGAAATGTAATAAATAAGAATAGACTAAAAAAGTTTTCTACTTTTACTGCATACTTATTCATCATAACTTTTGTAATAATAACTTGATAAGAAAATTATTTAGTTTCCTTATTAAAATCCAGATCCTTATAAATTATCGAAAACTAATGGGTCAGTTGTCAAATATTAAGAAAACAAGATCTTTCGAAAATAAAGATGCACAACACGAAACGGCTATTGTCTTTTGGACACTGGTAGTTGGCATGTAATCAACATGTCTCCAGGTATAGTAGATTTTTAATTTTCATGTTGTTGCTGGCTCTGTGGGGTGTCCTAATGTTATTTGCAACTAGCATCAGAATCCATGCCACCGTCTTGTTGAAAAAAGTTCACGTTAAGGTAGCATGAACACGTGTAGTCGGCTACAGGTCTCCAGGTGTAGCAGATTTTTAGTTTCTATTTTGTTGCTGGCTCTCTGGGGTGTCCTGATGTTATTTGTGAATAGCAACAAAATCCATGCCACTGTCTTTTTAAAAAAAGTGCATGTTAATGTAGCAGGGACACTTGTAGTAAGCTACAGGTCTCCGGGTGTAGCAGATTTTTAGTTTCTATTTTGTTTCTGGCTCTCTGGGGTGTCTTGGTGTTATTTACGATGAGCGAAAAAATCCATGCCGCCGTCTAGTTAAAAAAAGTGCATGTTAAGGTAGTATGGACATGGCTACAGGTCTCCAGATGTAGCAGAATTTTAGTTTCTATTTTGTTGCTGGCTCTCTGGGGTGTCTTGGTGTTATTTACGATGAGCAACAAAATCCATGCCACCGTCTAGTTACAAAAAGTGCATGTTAAGGTAGCATGGACATGGCTACAGGTCTCCAGGTGTAGCAGAATTTAAGTTTCTATTTTGTTGCTGGCTCTCTGGGGTGTCTTGGTGTTATTAACGATGAGCAGCAAAATCCATGCCGCCGTCTAGTTAAAAAAAGTGCATGTTAAGGTAGCATGGACATGGCTACAGGTCTCCAGGTGTAGCAGAATTTTAGTTTCTATTTTGTTGCTGGCTCTCTGGGGTGTCTTGGTGTTATTTACGATGAGCAACAAAATCCATGCCGCCGTCTAGTTAAAAAAAGTGCATGTTAAGGTAGCATGGACATGGCTACAGGTCTCCAGGTGTAGCAGAATTTTAGTTTCTATTTTGTTGCTGGCTCTCTGGGGTGTCTTGGTGTTATTTACGATGAGCAACAAAATCCATGCCGCCGTCTAGTTACAAAAAGTGCATGTTAAGGTAGCATGGACATGGCTACAGGTCTCCAGGTGTAGCAGAATTTTAGTTTCTATTTTGTTGCTGGCTCTCTGGGGTGTCTTGGTGTTATTTACGATGAGCAACAAAATCCATGCCGCCGTCTAGTTAAAAAAGTGCATGTTAAGGTAGCATGGACATGGTTACAGGTCTCCAGGTGTAGCAGAATTTTAGTTTCTATTTTGTTGCTGGCTCTCTGGGGTGTCTTGGTGTTATTTACGATGAGCAACAAAATCCATGCTACCGTCTTGTTAAAAAAAGTGCACGCTAAGTTAGCTTGAACACTTGTAGTCGACTACAGGTTTCCAGGTGTAGCAGATTTTTAGTTTCTATTTTGTTGCTGGCTCTCTGGGGTGTCCTGGTGCTATTTACGATGAGCAACAAAATCCTTGTCATGGTTTTCTAAAAAAAACTGCATGTTAAGTTAGCATGGACATGGCTACAGGTCTCCAGGTGTAGCAGAATTTTAGTTTCTATTTTGTTGCTGGCTCTCTGGGGTGTGCTGGTGTTATTTACGATGAGCAACAAAATCCATGTCATGGTTTTCTTCAAAAAACTGCATGTTAAGTTAGCATGGACATGGCTACAGGTCTCCAGGTGTAGCAGAATTTTAGTTTATATTTTGTTGCTGGCTCTCTGGGGTGTCCTGATGTTATTTGCGTCCAGCAACAAAATCCATGCCATCGACTTGTTAAAAAAACTGCATGTTAAGATAGCATGGATACGGCTACAGGTCTCCAGGTCTAGCCAATTCTAGGGTTTTTTTAAAAATTTTTTACACTATTTGTCAGCAACAAATTAGCAACAAATACTGATGTATAATTGCATTTAATTCATGCCGGTACCGCTGAGTTTACTGCTAGCTTAACGTTAAGATAGCAGTAACTCCTTTTTTTCGAAATCGGACAAAGCAACAAAATCGGGGTTGTAGCAACTAATTAGCAACAAATTAGCCACAAAATACCGTATATGTTTCGAACGATTCTGCTAACCTTTCACTGCTATCTTAACACACCTATGTTACACTGTCATGAAGTTACTATCGTAAAATTATTTTTCTAAGAATATAAAATTTGGTCAAATAAGGGCGAAATTCACGAGTTTTGAACATTATGAAATATTAAAAATAGTTTTGACGTTAGGAGAAATTATTTATTTACTACTAATATATTGATAAACAGAATATACTTGCACTAAAATAGTATATATATTTTTTATATATATTTTTAAGATTTGGCCAAAGTTTATACTTTAAAGCTCTTCATACAGCCAAGCCAGCGCGCGCTTCAAAATAGTTTTAAAACGAAATCTAAATTAAATGTTAGAAGAATTTTCTAACAACGTTCGTTTCGGGAATAAAAATATAAAAATCCACTTCATTATGGCACGCTATTTTCAAAATCAACATAGGATTTTTATGGCATATGTAATTAGTCTAAATGTAAGTGGCTATTAATATTACTTAGATGGACGAAGTTTTATTTTTATACACATTTTTAATTTTATAATTACTGCTAGTGATGTATCTATATGTTATGTTACTCTAGATTATAGCCTATATGTGTTCTAAATTTCATCTAAACCCGTCCAGCAGTTTCAGGTTGAAATAGTAACAAACACACACAAATATACAAGCTTACGCATTTATGAAAATAGCCTAAATAAGATATTAATGTTTTCTAATTGAGTCACGATGCCAATCTGACTGAAACCTCACAAGGTGGAGATATTATAGTGTACACTTACAGTGTACACTAATAATACACACTATAGTGTGTACTGTACAAAGGTGCAAAAATGCAATCACAATGCAAATCAAACACGAGAGAATTCAACAAGAAACATTTTTTTGAATAACATTTACTGCACTAGTAATCTTATCTTATTATACAATACTATAATATCAACACCTATAAGGAATAATGATTTCGAATTAAGACATTAAAAACATATGAAAAAATACAATCTATTTTATATATGTAATGCCAAAAGAGAAACACAACTACATACTAGTATGTTACGGGTATTTGTGCTGATATATTTTGTTTCGTTTTTTTTATTCTAGACTCATTTCAAATGCTTTACAGCTAATATGATCACGAAAGAGGTTAGGTTTTAGACTCAATATATATAGAGAGAGAAAGCCATGTCAAGCATACTAAATCAAAAAATTAAAATAGCAAACGAAAAAACCCTAAAAATAGTTTATTACAATGTCAAATATCGCTTTAGCCTAAGAAACTTTTATTTGAAACCTTATTACAAAGCTACGATGGTGGTATTTGCTATCAAATATCGATACAAAGATCAGAAATTTTGCAACGCGCTTAGATGTTGCCAGAAATCGATTGTTTGACTAATCTAATTCACACAAGTGTTGCAGGATTGAATTAGAATTTGACAGGCGATTTGACTTGCAGATGTACTCTAAATTGTCGATACTCTTGATTGGGTTTTCGTTTTTATAATTTATATCCATTTTACTTTATAATTTTTAAAATTCTGGAAGAGTTCAATAAAGAGGAGTCCGGAGTTCGATATCCTGTTTGTTTTGCCAAATATATTATGTTTATATCTATTTATGTTTTAAAGAGGTGTTTGCTTTTTGTAAATAAAAAATATTTTTTGAATTCTTTCAATAATAGAATAATTATAAAAAAAATAATTAAAAAAACCTCTAAGTACGCAAATTAATTGTCATTTAACGACTACACTGGCACGCGTTAAGCACTTAATCGAGTAATCATATGTTAAAATGCTTTACATCATTTTAGAAAAGAGCTGATACTCTTACACTGCTGGACCGATATTAACCAATCATAGCTAAGAACCACCGCAAGGAAACTGGCTTTTAAATGAAAAAACTGCATCTATATCGGTTCATACGTTTGAGAGCTACGATGCCACAGACAGACACACACGTACACGCAAACGCAGACGCACACGCACACGCACACGCACACGCACACGCACACGCACACGCACACGCACACGCACACGCACACGCACAAGCACACGCACACGCACACGCACACGCACGCACACACACACACACACTGACAGACAGACAGACATCGACGTCAAACTTATAACACCCCTCTTTTTGCGTCGGGGGTTATTAAGTACATATGGATTATTTTTTGTTAATATAACAAATGGCTTACGTGGGATCAATAATATCACGTAAGCCACTTTATGTAAGAACAAATTTGTTTGTTGTTGTAAATTTTATTATTGTAAAAATATTAAGGAACTTTTTCACTCCATCACAATTAACAACAGGTGTTATATATAATATTACCTATATTATCTATATTATATTACCTATATTAACTGCCTCGGTGGTGTAGTGGCTAGCATGTAGGGCTGCACACCCGGAGGTCCTGGGTTCGAGTCCCGGGTCGGGCCAAGTTTAGTTATTGAGTCTTTCTGTATAGTAAGTCTCAGTAACAACCCGGAGTTGGGAAGTTGGCGGTGTTTCACCCCCGTGTCTCGGAAAGCACGTAAAGCCGTCGGTCCTGCGCCTTAATTCTCACCGGTCGTGTCGAGTGGTCGTCGAGAATAGAGAGTGCACCTGTGTCTGCGCGTACACTTGAGCACTATAATATCTCCTGCGCAGTTGGCTAATCTCAATGAGATTGGCCGTCGTAGCCGGAATCGGCTTGGAGAACATCATCATCATCATCATTATCTATACATTAAACACCTATACTTTGCTGACTCTTCACTACATGACCAAAATAAAGATATTATTTTTATTATTGAGGAAGGCTGTCAAGCATCAAGCTACAGCTTTAATAATCTCCCAATTCCGTGAAGAAATTCAGGTCATAGTCCATCACGCTCTCAGACGTTTAGGTTTCCTTATGACTTTTTGTTCACCGAAAGGCTAAGGCATGTTGAAAATGACTGTTAAATGTCGAATTATATGTATGTACTCGCTCCGTTCGGGTTCGTCCCTAGTTACGTTTAATATAGATTTCTACGATACGAGATATTTTTCCGCAGTAAAAAGTATACTATATGTTGACCTACTATTATCTATAATATATACTATATGTTAAATATCTATTATCATACCAAATTTCATCAAAATCTGTCTAGTAGTTTTCTCGTGATGCGGTCACAAACAGACAGACAGGCAGACGTAAGTTCTAAAAACTATAGATTCAGCCTGTGTATCGATAATAATGACTATTTCAATAAGATTTTCCAAAAAAATATTTAATGTACGGCTTCGACTTAGAATTTTATTATATGTATAGATATAAATAAATTATGCAGGTAGATTGTTTACATTGAAATATAACATAACAAGTAATATTTAATTATTTATATCCTGCTAGAGCTGTACGGAATATTTTTCCATTTTTCAATTCGTCTCTCTGCATCTAATCGAAAATTGTGAAACAGTTCGATCTAAAAGTTAGGGAATTGGATTTCAATACGTCACGCCGTACTTCACTCTCGGTGAAACATCGTCGATGCATTGTATGAAAATATTGAGTAAATTTTGATTTTGCTTGCTTTGCATGATATTTATTTTTACCAAATTAAAATTTTTAAAACGTATTTTTCTATCAATTAGGACGTATTTAAATAATTGTTGTTTCAAGAGCTAAGAAATCACGTTTTTCGCCAATTATAGTGTTAGATACTTCAAAAAGAATCAAAAATGGCCCTCAATATGTACATATATGAAGAGTTCTTCATCCATCCTTTGACTCCATTATATGATCAGTTCGATGTATCGATGGAAGATAATCAAAAACACTTGCAAGATTTGATTTCATAGTTATAAAACGCTTTAAGAAGCGTCTAAAATATGTAGATTATGCATATTTATATCTGTTATCTGTAGGTACATATAATAATGTCGTGGAGTCAAAGTTACACTATATATCAAGATTTTTTTATTTGCGTGTGAGGGATGTTTGAAATGTATCGAATTGAAGTAACTCGAGAACATTATAATTTTGTACGTGTATTCCTCTAAACTAATGTGCGTCCGATGGTCAAAATTCGGTCATAATCATTATTCAAAATTCGAGGTACACATATGAATAGATTTACCTATATAAAAAAAAACTGTTTCCATTTTTTTATCGATAACACTAAAATTCGTCAACAATACAAAAAAAGTACTTATATAAAAAATAATAATAATAATAATAAAAACAAACAGACAGTCGCGTGACAAACAGATGAGAAAAAGGTACTCAACTGTTCTGACTTGGCCTGTTTATAGATTAAAAGATTAAGATTTTTGTCCGACTTAAAAAAAAGAGATACTCATAAGATATACTAATATGATCAAATTTATCATATTTTATCTATGCAAAAATTCCTAGTAAACCTAATTAAATAATATTACCTAGGATCAGTATTGCTGGATACAATGACGCCGTCCCTCTCCCACACAAATTGCGGCGGTCGGTCCCCCGTAGCGGCACATTGCATGCTAATCTGTGGGGAAAATTTAAACTGTACCCATTGTTTTTGTTTTGTCCTCTATTAAATAAATATGGCTGTGTTTATATGACTTTATAAAATAAAGAATTTTTTATTTATTGCGTAAAATATTACAATTATTTTTAAATATGAGAACTAGAGTTTTTTGAAGGAATAATATTTAAAAAAAGGTCAGTTTTGACTTCAAAATGAGGTATTTAATTTGACGGGCGTTTTAATGTATGTAATATGTATGTATGTATTTTACGCTTATAAATATTGCCAATTGTAATTTTTCTGGTATTTAATGCATAGGAATTAATATTTTCAAGAAAATATTACTCCCTGGGGAGGACTGGACAAATTATATTTAAAGTTATTTTAAAATTATAATGCCGTATAGTAGTATTCGAAGAATTTTAATAAAAAACGGTTTAACTTACAATTAAAATTAATAATTGCTTGAGTCTTAGGGGGATTTTGTTTTAAACATATAAAGATACACATAAACATATACTTTTATATTTAATGATAACTTCAAGTAGTATACATTAAAAAATATCATTATGATATGATAAAAGATAAATAATTGACGAAATAAAGCGTAGCGTACATAAAAAAAAATAAAAATTACATTTGAATTTAGTGCCTTTTTTAAAGCCTGTCTAAGCCGACTCGGACATGAAAATTGGTAATCCTATGTATGAGCTTCATTTAGTTTTAAATAAGATTGGTTCTATAAACTTATATTTTTGATATTTTTCGGGGAATTATTTTGAATTTTGGTTGCCGACGTTTTGATTACTTTATTCATTACAATAATCATGATCACGAAAATAAAATCGGGGAAAATTCTATAGTTTTATTTAAAATGTGAAATAGATAGATAAATACTTTGTTACACACAGTGAAGAAGAGTACAGAAGATGAAAAGAAAAATAACAAAAAGGCATTAAAAGCGGTTAATGAGCAATGGACGGTACAATTAATACTAAATACGAGTGTATATATACGTGAAAAATTACGCTTACATACATAAATATAGAATACTATGTGTAGTAACTAAAAATGGTAATATAAATTACATCTCCTCCAGGAGTAACTGTTCTCTCTGTGAAATGTTGCGTGATAATGACACGATTTTCATTTAACGCTCTTCGTGTTCTTTTTCTTCTGTCCAAACCTGCAATACAAGAGAAATTTTAGTTAGTTCCTTATTATAAATACATATCTATAACATACATAACGATAATAACATTATTAAAATAATAATAAAATTTAACGTTTAGTATAGATTTCTCAGAGATGAGATATTTTTCCGCCGTAAAAAGTATCCTATATGTTGACCCGGATAACTTTCTGTGATGCGGTAACAGACAGTCAGACAGACAAAAATTCTAAAAACTAGATTCGGCTTCTATATCGATAATAATGTCTATTCCAATAAGATTTTCCAAAAAATATTTAATGTACAGATTCGGCTCTGTTACAATTTTATTATATGTATAGATTTGCATTTAAATTTATATATATAGGTGACTTTTCTGAAAAAACCCCGACCAAAGCTCGGTCGCCCGAGTCCTAAGAATATTGACTTAGCTTTAAATTTTGACGTAATAAGGATTCAGTTAATTATTTCGCTAACAAATGCTGTTAATAAAGCAAATTAAGCGAAAATGGAAATATCTTGTTCGGAAATTACGTAAATTATAAAGGATAAATATTTACATCTAATTTCTCTGGCGCACGTGTTGTGAGTTTGGCAAAGGTCGTTGATTCTTATATATAAACAAACTAGTAAATACTCACGACTTCACTCGGACATTGTTTTACCGGTCACTTAACATTTCCCGAAATTAGCTCTAGATCAAACTTTAAATTATAGTAAATAAATAAGTTGGGACATTAACACACAGACAGCACTTGTGTTGTGGATACCAGGTAATTGATACACCATACATATATAACTTTAAATACATACATACTATAAATATAAATAGCAATGACTGGAGTACAAACATTTGAGCTCATCACACAAATGAATGCCCCCAGCGGGATTCGAACCCGCGATCGCTGGCACAGCAAGTAGTGACCCTACAAACTGAGCCAAGCGTGTCGTCAAAACGTGTTTATAATATGTCCGTACGTACTTCCTAGAGATTTATATTAAAAGAAAATGGCAAAGTACTAAAATACTAGATATCCTGATTTATATAACAGTATTCTTCAAATTTTACTTTCAGAGGAAAACCTATTGAAAACTTTCAAACTGTCATCGACGGTGTGTAAGTTGTATCGGATAATTTGTTATTCTTTGGTCTTTATGCAATATTTACAATCAGTAAGTAATTAAATATTGTAGTTATCTACAAATAAATAGCCATAGACAAAAATTTGTCTCGTCTGTTTGTCAATCGATTTTTTTTTTATTAGCTGTCTAAGAGCTTTAGGGCTTTCAATATATTTTTTCATATAAATAGAAAAAATACAAGACAGTTAAGTATTATTACCTATACATATAATAAAATTGTAACTAAGCCGAATATAAACATTAAATATTTTTGGAATATCTAATTGAAATAGACATTATTATCATACAAAGGCCTAATCTATACCTAGCTTTTAGAATTTTTGTCTATCTGTCTGTGATCGCGACACGGAAAAATCACTGGAGAGATTTTGATGAAATTTGGTATGATGATAGTTGGTTATCCGGATCACCATAAAGGATACTTTTTACTGCGGGAAAGTTTCCTATCTCTGAGAAATCTATACTAAACGTTAAAACGTAAGTAATTACGAACCCGAGCGGAGCGAGGGTGAGTCGCTAGTGTTTTATAAATTTTCAATAAGGATTTTGGTCTAATTGCGACGATTGGAGGACCACTAGTATTCATAAAGTTACGACTATTCAAATTGAAGTCAGACCGTAGGTGCTGTCACTAAAAATTATTTCCAGAAATTCCCCAAATTCTAGGTAAATGGAAAATTTTCATTAGAATTTCACAAATTATATTACCTCAATCAAAATTAAGTATCTAACTTGATTTGATATCAGCTGTTAGAGTTAAACGAGATTCCGGATCTCAGCACTCATTACCCTCCCTCGCCGGCAATCTGTCCCGAATATAATTACGTTGGGACGAATTGCAATTTGCCCATCGAATGGACACCTACGCCTATAGATAGAAATATTTAAATATTTTTAACTGACTCAAAAAGGCGAGGTTCTTATTTAGTGTCTGTGATTTTTTTGATGTATGATCCAAGCATTTTTATAGGGCAACCTATTTTCATGATTATTTTTATTATTGGTTTGGAGGATTGTCCTCCAAAGCTGGTAATGAAAATTTATAAAACAAAAATCCCTTAAGTTTGAAAATTATATAATATCGTAAAAATAAAAATTGTCGTTTAACCGATGAAAAAAGTAGGGATTTTCGACTCGATGCTTTACTGGTTATCACTTCTTTCTCTATCAAATGAGAATACTCATTTTAAGAATTTTAGATTCTTCCATTTGCTAATATCTCAAATTAAATGTTTATTTTTACACCCATATTGAAATGGTAAAAAATAATAATTTGTAGTAAGTTCTAATTTCTCTATTTGTCTATCAATGACAAATATTATCTACAAGAATGTAAGTTTACCAATAATCCATCTTTACATAACATAAAATGAAGTCGATTCCGCTGTCTTGTTCGCGTAGATCTTTTAAACTACTCAACGGATTTTAATGATCTTTCAGCAATAGATAGAGTGATTTAAGAGGAAGGTTTATGTATATAATACGTGCATATTATAGTACAGAAAAGCCGAGAAATCCATATATTTGTATTTCATACTAACCGTTAAAACGTACCTAGGGACGAACCTGAGGAAGCGAGGGTGAGTCGCTAGTAATAATATTATAAATGCGAAAGTAGCTCTAAATATCAGTCTGTCTGTTTGATTGGTTTAAATGTTTTGTACGAAAATAGTTTGAGACCCTGGGAAGGACATGGGATAGTTTTTATCCCAGAAATTATCTTTTAAGGGGGTGAAAAGGGGGGTAGAAGTTTGTATGGGGAATCAATAATTTTCAAGTAAGGGATATAAAACTCATCATACCTATATTAGTATATATAGTATATAGTCTAGCTAATCCAACTGTTAAGAAGTACGTAGAGACGAAGTGAGGGTGAGTCGCTAGTATATAGTATATCATCTTTTATTCCTCCACATTAAGAAATACTCATATAGACTAAGTATTAGATCCATTACAATTTCATTGCCAATTAATTATTCCTTTAAGCTATCAAGGTCAAAATGCAAAATTATTAGAAAAACCATTTATCTCGTCCAAGACTCGAACCCGCGACCAAGGCAATAAACAGTCATGTCACAGAACTATATTATTTGCATGTAAACGGTCATTGGCACCCGCCACTTTAATCAAGGTGTAATTGCTTCGACAGGACACTAATGCGATTGAAACTGTTATTACGGAGTAATGGCTGAGGCGTATCTACCTAGATGTAGACGTCAAATCGTAGATAGATTTCTAAAATTGTTATTTATATTTAATTAGCTTTTTGCGGCTCTGCACGCGTATTTTAAGTTTGCCGGATTACTCTGCTATCGTCCGTAGTGTGATGCCTACATCTTTGCTTAATAAATAGGCTATAAAACGCAAGAAGATTTTTCCAATTCGGACCAGTAGATCCAGAGATTAGCGCGTTCCAATCAGTAGTTCATAAACTAATGGACAATTTTGTTTTATAAATATTTGTAGTCACTGGGTTGGTTCTGACTTATAAAAGGTCAAGGAGAGGTCTAATTTGGCAGAGTGTTACAGTTTGGAGGTGGTGTTTGGTACCATTTTTAAAATTTGGCGGCGCGAGCAGCAGTCGCTCAAGGTCGCACATTCCGAATTTTGCTTCTAATTTTTAGAACTCTTCTACACTAATATTATAAAAAGGAAAGATTTTATTTATTTGTTTGTACCGAATAAGCTCCAAAACTACTGGAGCGATTTAGATGAAATTTAGCTCTTACCAAATCTATCTACCTTCTTAGATAGTTTGAGACCCTCAGAAGGATATAGCATAGTTTTTTCCCGAAAATCATCCCTTAAGGGGGTGAAAATGGGGATGAAAGTTTGTATGGGGAGTCAACCTAGGGACGAACCCGAGCGAGGCGAGGGTGAGTCGCTACTCGTATAAATTAATCTTATATAAATTAAAATGTCTTTGTTCCCAATGATACCATAGGATTTAATTAGGAGCAAAGATATGGTTTAAAATAAAAGCTTACATTACATCACAGGGATCCTTAAATGTACCGATCCTCCAGCCCACGAACTTTCATATTTCTAATAATTAACAAAGATAATAAAATTTAATATTTTACTGGTATCAAATTATAACTTAAATTGCCTTATTTTTGTAACAGCCGCTTCGCTTGGGTTCGTCCCTAGCTTGCTTCCCAATACAAACTGTCATTCTCATTTTCATCCTCTTAATGGATGATTTCTGGGATAAAAAGTATTCTATATCCTTCCCAGGGTCTCAAACTATCTTTTTACAAATTTCATCTAAATTGGTTCAGTAGGTCCAGAGATTACCCCTACAACGTCACAAACTCACAAACTTTACCTCTATAATATTAGTATAGATGCCTAAGCACTAATACCTTCAAAAATGGTGGGATTTCATCAGAGCATGAGTTTATTTCCTTTGTGCGTTATACACGGACCCCTTGTGCAAAATTGCGTTCTTTTATATTCTGCATTTATCTATCTTTAGAACTTTAGCCAGATGAATTTGTTTCAGATGAAGTCATTTTAAATTTTGACGGTCGGGCCTCTTTTCAATGTCGAACGATTAAGCTGAAGTGGCCTTTGAAAACTTGGTTCTCTAGACATGCACGTTTTCTTATGATGTTTTCTTTCATCATAACTTTTCCTTAGTAATTTTTTAAATCGGGAGTTTGAACTTGGTTTATTTAGTTTAGCTATTTCTATGGGGTCATCATTGCTGTTATCATCTAATGGCGAGACTATAAATTATCAATAAGTCAAATGCCTGCTACCTAGACAAGTCGTTTCACACGCCCCATTCGGTATAAATAACGGCGATAAATAATCTGTTCGCGACACCGGTCGTGTTGAGTGGCCTTAACTTCGCAGCATTGAATGTGGATGTTTGTTACACCGTTTGAAATTCAATTAGCTCAGGGTTTTAGGGGACATAATATATAATAAAATAAAATACTACGTAGATTTTTGTTTGAAGAAAATGAATGAAATAAAAATATAATGATAAGTGGTTGCCATTATCTAAAGGATGATATTTTAGGACAAATTATGTATTATAATGCAAGGATTTAGATACTTTTGTAGTGTAATGTATAAAGAAAGGTTGCATTCATGGAGAATAATTGACTTTTTAAGTACTCTATTAGTGGTCTCGCAAATGGCACATGCAATCACTGTGATGCTACTAATCATATGCTGTCAGAACAACAATCAGTCTGTCTCTCTCTTTTAGCGATAGACAGGATTATATAAATAAAAATAAATAATCCAAAAGTACAAAATTAGAAGAGAACATCGGACTACTATTTAAACGCGAAAGTTTATGTGTGTGTATGTTTGTAATTCCTTCAAGATGAAACTGGAATTTGGATTTGGATGAAAACTAAATAGATAGATTATAAATTGGTGATACTCATATGTTACTGTTAGGTACATAGGAACCCAAGCAAGCAAGATAAGTTCCTAGTAAGAAATATAGATAACACGGTGTGATATAGTGACGGATTATTATAATGCCTATTGTCATTTCGTAGTATGTTTGTTTTGTTTAGCTTCGCCCTTATAATGATTCATGGAACTACCCAGGTCGGTTTAAATAGGGCTTAGGTACTATTTGGTTTCTAACTAATCCCTTTTTAGAAATGACATAGCATGTATAGATAAAAATAAAATTGAAGTGTCTATCTGTGATTTCATAATAACTATATTTTATTCCAAATAAATAGAGTTATTTATATGAATCCAGTACATAACAACCCTTTGTAATTTTTTTTATCTTTTTTCTTTCTATTTGGCCGAAGTAATCTTTCGAATGGCTTGGACGATTATAGTGGGATTTTAAAATTTTTTAAAATGTTTATAGGGCTACATATAGAGTATGTTTTATTCCGGAAATATTTGGCTCCAGTGCGAAAATTAGAAAATATAATAAAAAAAGACACAAAAAAAATGTTTCTACACTGATAGGAATGCACCAAAGCGAAGCAAGAGAAAGGAGGAAGGAGGTTTTATTTATTATTATAACTATTTACAATTTTGTTACTTTCATACTAATTCACTTACAAGGTAATAAGAGGACTTTTCTTTGACACAATTCGTATGTTATAAAAATAATGAATAACACCAGTTCACAATAGGCCAAAGATATCACGTGAACCAATAATAACCGTGAAAAATAGAAGTATTTTTAAAGTTGATTAAAAATACGTGTTTAAATTATTTATATCTTTACGTATTAAATAAATTATTAACATAAATAATAGAAACAATATATATACCAATGTTCTTGGGTAAAAATAAAGTAGTAATATATTTAAAACAAAAGTTACCTTGTGTGGTGTTATTCTTTGATACAGGAATAGAGGTCGATGAATACCTGAAAATAAAAATAATTATATATAGAACACGAGTATAATTGTATTTAGATGTATAAGTATAAAAGAAAGCATTTGTTTGTCCTTTATGCCTTTTTTTTTAATATTGTTGTAACATTCCGCGTACCACCTGTAAACAAAATACAGGTGGTTATGTAGGACTCACCAGCTAGAAAAGCTACCCACAAAAATCCAACAAAATCTCCCCCGTGTTAATGGGGTGCCGCTACTCACTTAACCACGACGTCCCGACGGTAGACCTGGTAAGGCAGACCACAGCTACCAGGGAAGTGTTCCCTTCTATTCTGCTGAGAAGTACCAGGAGCAACCCGCATGGTACATCGTCCACCAAACTGGGCCACCTTTTAGTCTATCTTTGGGATTCACGCTCGATCGAATCACCGAACACTAATGAACCCGCCCACCACGATAAGATATGTGTATACCTATATGAGTCCACATCGGAAGGATATTCCAAATCCATTCTGATACTGATTATTTCTTCATCAGGACAAGCTAACAAAGCTAGCCATTAGACCAACAAGGCAAGTCATAAAAATGCTTTATATAAATAACCACAAATGATTGCAAATGGTAATAAAGAATTTTTATTTCATTCACAAACAAAGGCATTTAGTTTGAATGTTGTCAGTTAGCGGTTGGAGTAGCAACGTTCAGCCACTAATTGGTTTTATAAAACATAATTGTTATGTTTTAATGTAATTACATGTAAATTCACTTTAAATAACTCTGCATTAGCATAAACCACAAGTAGGTACACTTGGAAAATATTGCAAGTACGAGTAGAAGATACTGTTATGTGAGTTCGATGGAGAAGATTTTGCTGTGAATTCTTTGCTGATTCAAAACTCAGTTAAATGAATGAGCATGAAATGCTCAAATCTAATCTCTACTTTGTCTTTTCCATACCCTTCCTTCTTCCATTAGCTCTTCAGCTCTCAAACAGCAAGGTATTTACGTTACAAACTTAATTAAAATATCATCAAGGAAATATGACATATGTTTGTTTTCCCCCTTTTTTTTAATAAAATCATTGTTCTTATGGAAAAAAATACTAGACATTTGTTAAGTTTTGAATAAAACATCTACTTTTAATATTTTAATAAATAAATACAAGTAATTATTTTAGTAAATCTGATATTATATAAAAATAAGATAATGTATAAGTGATAGATAATAAAATAGATTGACAGCTTAACGCTTCCAAATAAGATTACGGGATTTCTATAACATGGTAGACGATGTCAGTTTACTGGATTTTGAACATCATGTAATAAATCAGTAACAATTTGGTATGATGAGGGCTGAATTAGGCATAAAATTTCTATATTCTACAACACTTTATTTATATAACAGCCTCCTTACTGTACTTATAGTGACTTGTTTGTTATTGATAAATCGTGTTTGTTCATGGGTTCGAGTTCCGGCTTGGGCTAAATGTATTATTAAGTTTTGGTCTTGAGTTAACCTACCTCAAAGGGCTAGAAAAGTATCGCCGGTCGTATCAGAGTCAATGATAACAAGACTAATTTCTGCATGAGCGGCCAAAGTCTCGAATCTAATACATGGTATGAAACATTCGTGGAATTCAACGTGTTTGATACATGCACAAGCTCGAGCAGAGGCCGTTAAGGTATGTCTTTATTTACTTGTAAATTTTTAGCAGAACCAAAGTACGATGAATACGATTTTTTATGTGTGTTTATATGTTTGTTACTCATACACGCTGTAGTGGGTTGACGAATTTGGACGAATTCTAGTGTAGATACCTATAGATCATGACTTGGACTAGTACATACGCTACCGTTAACAAAGAAATTTGCAAAAAAGTGACTCGACCTGCTTATATTAAATAGAAAAAAGCGCCTTGAATAATAAATACCTATATAAATAGGCAAAGACAAAACAGTTCAGTAACTTTTTCTACATTTTATTGATTTCCTTTTTTTTTGTTTAGTAGCTATTGACGAGCTTCAGTGTTATCATTAAATGGAAACAGTCTTTTTTTGACGACTCGTTTGGTTCAGTTTGTAGTGACCCTAGTTGCTGTGCCAGCGGTCGCGGGTCTGAGTCCCGCTGGGGGCATTCATTTGTGTGACTAGCACGAATGCTTTTACTCCAGTCATGGGTGTTTATATTTATAATATGTATGTATTTATAATTATATTTATATAGTGTATCATCTATCTGGTATGCATAATACAAGCCTCGTAGCTTACCATGGAACTAGATGGTACTGTGTTAATGTCCCAACATATTTATTTATATAGATAAGTAAATTCTATTTTTATATTAAGTTTTCCTCAAACTTATGGTCGAATTGCAACCATAATCACTATAGATTTTCTTTACTAGGCGAAGACTAATCCTTATATTACATACATCATAACGTATACAAAAACTTTTTTGTCCATAACATATTTTTTACATCTACCGTTCTTTTATTTACGGTGTCTCGACGCGACACGAACTGAGTATCATCCATGCATTTTCGCCAAAAATATAATACAGCTTGCTAACTTAGCAAATAAGGAATTCTACACGTGGAGATTTCGTTCAAAAATATATTTTTATCAATTTGATAATATATTTTGATTTCTCAAAGGTCTTCTCATAATCGTTGTGCAGTTTATGACTATTAACATTTGTTGTATCAAACCAGGCACTTAGTAGGTCGTATTTTTTTCTAATGGAGTTAATTTTAAAACGTACATTACGTACAAAACTCATATTAAGAGCAATGTTCATTGGCGATCATCAATATAATATAATTTTGGCTTTTAAATCATACTGATTTTGTCGCAAATTTAATAAATTGATGTGAATCATTTTATTAGTTATACAAGCATTTCTTCTGATGCGTCATAATCAAGAAGAGTAAGATCGAGAGAGCTCTTTGTTTTATATTGTTTCTAAATCATAAAGCATTGTTTTATTTACTAGTTTAATGTCATGTTCTAAAGAACAAAATGTAAATAATTTCTTAATTATGATACTAACGATATTTCTGTTCGGATTTCATTTGCAACACCTTTATTATTCCTCACCTATGCGGTTCATTAAGGTGCGTGTTTAAAACGCCTCGTATGCAAGTCGCCTTATGTTGTGAATAATTCATTCACATCTTCACATGCTTGATACAGGCAAGGCCACGTAGAATGGGGAAGTCAAAATTTACATAATTTAACCCGAGAACCAACTTGAGCGGTTTGGAAATTTCCTGTAAATTTGCAAATTTTATCTCCCCTTGTTTATAAGTTAAGTATTATTGAGGTAATTACGCGTATGTATGTATGTATGTATAGTCGACGTTTTGCCGCCAGTCTAAATTAGCCATTTTCCTTTAACAAGTTCTCAAAAGTATTTGTATATATTAAATCCTATTATTCCATTAATATTATAGATGTGAAAGTTTCAATGAATGGTTATTGCTAAATCACACCAGGACGGCTGAACGGATCTGGATGAAATTTGGTACAGAGATAGATTATAGTCTGGAACAGCTCATAGGTTACTTTTTATCTCGGAAAAAATTACGGTTCCCGTGGGATAAATTTGTTTTTGTTTTCCACTAGTTGCTAGTTTATATATACAACTTAATTAACTCTGTACGTACAGACAGCTGTAACTGTAAAAAAAAATTATTATCTTTAGTTACTATTGCAATGAACTAATGCTACGCGATATACATAACTCGTATACACATTTTATAGGTTTCTGAACTTGGTTAATTTTTCATTTATATATGTTTTTATAATGGCTTAAATATATAAACATTATTTTTATGGAATTACGTTGAACTCTTGTACTATATAGTTTTATGGCGACTCCGCACGCGTTTTTCAATTATGTATTACCTACTATATCTTTAAAAATTATAGCTTATGTGTTATTCTGATATATAAGCTACATATATATTGTAAAGTTTCATGAAAATCCGTACAGTAGTGTTTGGGTGAAAGAGTAACAAACATCTATCCATCCACACAAAGTAAAAATATTCTGGAGTTAAAAGTATACGAAAGACAAGGCAAATACAGATTCATAAATATATTATGTTTATTTTATCAAAATTAGTACTAATTTGGAAATAATTGCTATTGGTTAAATCATCGAATTACAATTTCAGTGATCCTCTAAGCGGTTTAAAATTCAGAAACAATTAATATTTAGCGTTTTCCGAGAATGATGAGTTAAATGAGTTTTGTTATGAGTAATAATAGATAGTTTATATTATATTATTATAGTTGAGGTAAAATGACACCTCTTTTTACTAAGTTACATAATACATCACTACATAGTATATAAAAACTTTTTAACAAAAAATGAAAACCGACTTCAAATAGAAGCACTGAAAAGTAAAAAATAACTGATTGGTAGTTTTCATTTACTGTACATACCTAATCAAATATTTTCGAAGTTTACGACTTTGAGTAACATACGAGTATATGTATGTAGGTTACTGTTAGGAAGAAAATTAGCTAAAATAGGGCGCTGCCTGAATAGAATATTTTACATACAAAAAACAGTCAGAGACGCGATTCGAGGAAAGCGGGGATGACTCGCTAGTATATTATCTATATACTAGCGACTCACCCTCGCTTCACTCGGGTTCGTCCCTGACTTTCTTCCCAATACAAACTTTCATTCCCATTTTCACCCCCTTTAGGTATGATTTGCCGGATAAAAATATGTCCTATGTCCTTTTCAGGGTCTCAAACTATCTTTATACCAAATTTCATCTAAATCGGTTCAGTACATCTAGAGATTACCCCCTACAACGTCACAGACTCACAATACACAAACTCACAAACTGTACCTCTTTATAATATTAGTATAGATAAATAAAAATTAAACACCGAATTTATGTGCGCGTATAACTTCGGTTTTACTGCACCAAATTGGATAATACTTTTCTTTTTTATTGTGTTTGTTATTGTTAGGAAGTTTTGTATATAAGAAGATTAAAAGAACAAAATTTTATTTACCAAACTAAGATTTTTTTTGAATCTTCTGACATGAAAAGTGAGTGAGTGAAATAGTATTTTATCTCGGAAATCATCCCTAAAGGAGGTGAGAATGGGGATGAAAGTTTGTGTAGGGGGCAAGCTAACCAAGGGACGAACCCGAGCGAAGCGAGGGTGAGTCGCTAGTAATAATATATAGAGCTCTCTAACGTTTGTCGTTCGGACGATTCTATTTTTTTAATAAACACGAGTGTAGGAAGCGACGTCGCGTCGAGAGCTTTTGGACCAGCGGAGCGTGCATCTTGTTCAAACATGCCATACTCGTATATCTATCTCACTACCACATTTTAGATAAGTAACATTCGTTTGCATGATTATGATATTTTTTTATTATGAGTGTAGCATTTAATTTTTAACTGCTTTTTCACATTACACACTTTAAATCTTTCATGTATCGGTACGGTTTCATGTATGGCTCTAATTATTTATATATATAAAGAAAAAAATCTGTTATTCTATTTGTTTATTATCATTAAACAATCAAATTGCTAAGCTTATTATGACTGAATTTAGAATAGTCATCGTTTGTGTTTTGGATCCACGTCTCAGACAAGTAGGTACTTTATCGAGGAGGTGGCAAATTTTCACATGATAAAAGTTTCGAGTTTGCTATACTGTATGTAGAATGGCAAGTTTTGTTTTATGCCTATCACTTAGATCCCTTATTTGAAGCACGAGGACTATTTTGGTATCAAAAAATGAGTTATGTATATACTTATCATATTTAAATAACCATTATAACCTCTTAAATATTGTACAAAGTTCCATTCTAATTGGTAAAGTAACTCAAAAATTCTCATTTCACGCAGAGGCCATAATTTTTGGCTACGAGCTATTATAGTTATACGTATCCAAATAAAACAAAAGGTAGTTAATACACTAGTTGTTCATATACTGTGAATTTAGATGAAGACTGTGCTTTATAATATTTTGAACGGTACATATAAGTTTAAACTCTTCTTTTTGAAGTGAAATTGTATTAAAGTAGGTATAAATTAAAAATGATCTTGATACAAAAATATTCACTTTCCTTTATACATAATACCATAAAGTTTTCATCTTTTGATAAACCATCAGCTCCACCTTTTCGGTGAAACACAAAAACAAATCAAACCCACGGGAACCGTACTTTTTCCGGGATAAAAAGTAACCCATGTGCTATTCCAGACTAATATCTTTCTCTGTGTCAAATTTCATCCATATCCATTCAGCCGTTCTGGTGTGATTGAGTATCACATTTATACTTTTGTTATATTAATAGTAATGGGATAATTTAGATGGAATTTTATACATGGATATAATGTTTGAAAATGATATATATTTAAACAAGTATCTTAAATTTTTAGTTGAAAATAGTTTATACAAAGCAGCAATCTATACAGATAAATAAAAATAAAGTGTCTGTTTGGAATGTCAAAAAAAAAGATTTTTGTTAAATGCATATGAAGTAAGGTAGCACCTACTCGTACATAATATCAAAAAACACAATTTTTAAAACTTTTGTCTGTCTGTCTATCTGGTTGTCTGTTTGTTTCGGTTAGTCTCCGAAATGGCTAGACTGATTTTAACGGGACTTTCACTGGCAAATAGCCGATGTTATAAGGAGTAATTTAGACTAGGTACTTTAATTTTAGAAACAAATCAGGGTTCCGCTCAAAAAAATTAAACGCACCCGAGCAAAGCGAGGGTAAGTCACTAAAAACTAATAAAAGAGTATAACTTTTTATTTCTTTACAAATGAGCGAGTTTTACGCCATGATCAATTTACATTGCATAGTTATGTCTTCTTCATCTGCCTGGCATTTATTAATCTCGGCTATTGCCAGATTTTAGCCAGTTATGTTTTATAATAAAAAGAATTATACAAATTAACCGTGTAGAAAGTCACGGGGAACAACTAGTATGTAAATTTATTACGGACGTGATGCAAATTTCAAAGTGCATCGGATGACAACGCTTCACTCGGTTATGAGGTTGCCTCATCGCACCTTCCATACTTAATAAAATCTGTCGCGACATTTTTAATATTGACAACGTGGATATTATTTTTTAGTACTAGCGATCCACCCTGACTTTTCGCAATTATAAAGAGACACATACATACATACATACATACATACACATACATACATACACACACATACATACACACACATATATACACACACATATATACACATACATACATAAATATAATCAGTCACAAAGTATATCATCTAAATTAACATTAAAGTTGATCAAATTCCTACTGACTAGATAGCAGAAGAAGTAAAACATGCAAATAAAACAATATGCATTGTTATGGGAATACTAAATTTTTCGTGTTCGCAATATGAGATGAAAGGATTTTTAAAATCATCCAGTCACAAAATTGTTGGAATGTATAGCAGAGTAGAGATATAGATGCTGTTTTGTTACTTTTGCTATTCAATATTTTCTTTCATTTCGAAACAAGTTTTTGCGAATTTTAATGAATTTTAATAACAGTTGGTTCGAGATTTATTTTTTGTCAGCACTAAATTCAAGTGTCGAGAAGCGTTGGTTTTGTTCTCCTTTTTTTACCGTTTAGACACTTTTCAAAAGCCTTAAGCAATAAATAAAATAAATATGTTGGGACATTAACACACAGCACCATTTAGTTCCATGGTAAGCTACGAGGCATGTGTTATGGATACAAGATAGACTAAACATATATCTTTAAATACATGTATGTATGTATTCAGCCCTTTTAACGTCCCACTGCTGGGCACGGGCCTCCCTTCACACGAGAGGGATCAGGCCATAGTCCACCACGCTGGCCAAGTGCGGATTGGCGGACTTCACATGTCTTTCGAAAACTTGCTAGGTTCTCTCAGACATGTAGGTTTCCTCACGATGTTTTCCTTCACTGTAAGGCAAGTGGTAATCATGTTAGAAATGATTCGCACATGAAAATATCAAAGGTGCGAGACCCGGGTTTGAACCCGCTTCACTCGGTTTCCCAAGCGAGCGCGTTACCACTGGGCTACCACTGCCTTTAAATACATACATATTATAAATTTAAACACCCATTACTGCAATACAAACATTCATCCTCATCACACAAATGAATGCGGGACTCGAAACAGCGACCGCTGACGTAGCAAGTAGGGTCACTACAAACTGAGCCAAACGTGTCGTCAATGCAATGCGTAACATTTAAATATTTAACTATGTATTTTAAGATAAAGCAATTGCATTAATAAAAAATAAGGGTCAAGAAAATGATAAATTGAGATTACAAGCAAGATTCACCTGAATGAATGTAAAAGATCCAAGAATACAGTTATAATTTCCCAATAGGCTCTTAATGTTGCTTGCCGATTTCCAGCGTAGCTGGTTTAGATTGCGCATGTTTTGCTCAATTTGGAATACTAATATAAATATGAAATTTTGTACGTGTGTCTGTTACTCGTTCACGCTGAAACGGCTGGGCCCCTTTGGATGAAGATTATCACACAGATAGACTATAACTTAGAATAACATTGACTATAATAAAACAATTGTTCTATTTTTTGGTGAGTGTTTTGCATATCCAATTTTGTTAGAATCTACGTATGAACTTTAAGTAAGTGATCACTTTGTCATGCTCTTTGGACTTAATAGATGTATATACGCAGGCGACACTGTATACGTAAAACATGGACGAATTGTGGTTAATTCGTTCATGACGTAAAATTACGCTTCATTTAAATCATTTCTATCATGAAACGATACCACTTGTCTTAACGGCGAAAGAAAACATCGTGAGGAAACCTGCATGTCTGAGAAAACCTAGCAAGTCATTGAAAGACACGTGAAGTCCGCCATCCCGCACTTGGCCAGCGTGGTGGATTATGGCCTGATCCCCCTCGTACTGAAGGGAGGCCCGTGCCCAGCAGTGGGACGTTAAAAGGGCTGAATACAAACTTATGCACAATAGTAATGAGGTTAACATTTTTGTAATGTTTTATAATTCATATAAATAGAAATGTGATTCATTGAGATATGAATAAAATATCTCAGAATGTGTTCCAGTGGATACAGAGGGATCTGTTACATGAGCGGGAAAATATCGTACGACAAAACGGCTTTAATATTTGAGGAATGAAAAGTTTTGGTAATAGTACTTAGCAAGCTCTGTGTATTTATATGAGTATTTAGGCTCTACAGTGAAGTTCGCGGATTTGATTCCAGCTTAAGACAAATATTTTACATTTAATTATTTGTTACGCTATGTCTTTGTACTGATGCTTATATTTATTTTGTATTCAATCTCTCTTTAATACAAGGTTGATCAGGTCACGCTAGCCAAGAGCGAGTTTTCGGACTTTACATGTCTTTGGAAAACTTGGTAGGCTCAGATATGATTAACACATGAAACTACCACAGGTGCGAGATCCGGGATTTATACCGGCTTAACTTAGTTTCCCAAGCGAGCGCATTATCATTATTTTTATTTATAATAGAAAAATATTACATTAAAAAAACAGTATGAAAAGATTCGTGCTCATCACACAAATGAATGCCTTCAGCGGGACTCGAACCCGCGACCGCTGGTACAGCAAGTAGGGTCACTATAAACTGAGTCAAACGTATCGTCTGAGCCAAAAGTGCAGTGCATCTAAAATACACAGCCAGAATAATAAAAAATCGAATCCGCATCTACCTTTAAACATGGTGACCCTATACACCATCTGTGCGGACCGGTGGCGTGGAAAACTAAAGCAGAGACACGGTACGCTGTCGACCTGCGACGTAGATTTCATTAAATGTGCTTTCACCTTTTTATATCTTTTTTATTATATTTTGTATTCAGATCTAGAAGATTTATGATTTCTGGCTTTATATTTGTTTGGGTTTTGTCAAAAGTCATTTATTTATTTATTAAAGGACAACCAACAAAAGATACATTAAAAATGGCATAATATTCATGTGTTAACAATTTCATTAATGTTTTTTTAGTAATAGGTTATCACAGCATGCTCTTTTTTTTTAAATCACATATCGGATATATCTATGCTTTAATTGGTTATTTTGATACATTTTCTTGTTTTTGTAAAAACAACTGTAATATACTGTGTATATTAAAATATTAAATGGATTGTATTGCATTCGCATTGTGTTTCAGCGAAAAGCAAGTAAGAATGTGTTTCAAGAGTAGATATTGCCTTTTATAAGGATCTTTGAGGTCATACTATATTTTTATAAAGGAACATTAAAATCGATTCATGATTAACGAAAATATTGCATAATCGAAACAAATATAATCTATTGTATATCGAGAAAATAATATCTATATCAATTAAATAAAATTGAAGTGTTTGTTTGTAATCTCAAAGCTTTTTACTAAATGCATATGAAATTATATACGATACTTATAAGGAAAAAAACAATATTTGTTCCTGCTAATCTCTAAAACGGATGGACTGATTTTGACAAGAGTTTCACTAGCAGATACTTGATGTCAAAAGGAGTAACTTAGGTTACTTTTATTTTAGAAAAAGGGTTCCGTGCAAAAAAAAATAGGGACGCACCCGAGTGAACCGAGGGTACGTCGCTAGTATAAATTCGATACTAGTGGAAAGCGACAAACAGAGGAAGGAATTGATCAACCTATCTGTACTGTGTCTCTGTAAGGAAAATAATATTTTAAACGTACAAAATATGAATATGAAAATTTGTAAAGATTATGGGTGCTTGTGATTTCATCTTGCATAAACCATGGATATTAGGATAAAACACGTCACAAAGAAAGAAAATATCCTGGACTATAAATTGTAGGTATTTTTTACCCCTATAATATATCTGGAATAGAGGGAATATAATATGATGAGTTTTATATCCCTCACTTGAGAAATGATTGATCCCCATACAAACTTTCATCCCCCGTTTAACCCCCTTAAAGGGTGATTTCCGGGATAAAAACTATTCTGTCCTTTCCATGGTCTCAAACTATCTTCATACCCATCATAAAACGGTTCAGCAGATTTTTAGTTTATCCATTACAAACAACTAATAAAAGGTTCTGAGCAAAAAATGAAAAACGAATGCAATAGAAACTAGTGAAAGTGTAAAAATATTATAATATTAAATATAGTAAATGAGATTTTAATTCAATTTTGCACCTTATCTGGTCGCGATCTCCTCCGCTTCGCTTACTTTAAGTAAAATATATGACTGTTTCAAGTCTTCACTTGAGAATATTTACAAGAGGTTTGGTTAGGAAATTTGAACGTCGCGGAGTAATCTAATATATCTATGTATTTATCTATGTATATTTAGATGAAAACAAAATTTTAAAATTATTTTGGATTTTAATATCATTTCATTTAATTTTTAAACTTATTTATTACTAGCAACTTTGCTTCGGTTGGATTTGTCTGTTGGTATCTTTATATTTATGATACAGACAGCGCCACCTTTTGGCAAATTTTATAACTAATAATGACCTATGTGTGACTTCAGATCTATTTCTGAAAAAAAATAAGTAAAATCCACTCACTAATTTCTGTATGAAGGAGTAAAAAATTAACACACATGTGTGTGTGTCGCAGGCACACAAATACACACACACATACAGACGCATAAAGAACATCTAAATTATTAGTATATTATTTTATTTCAAAAAATATATTTCAAAAGCCTCGGCACCATTTATGTTTGTATTCCGTATCCTTCCAATATGAAAGCCTTCACATGTCTTTTAAAAACTGCTTATTTCTCTCACATCTTCACGTCCGTGATGTTCTCCTTCGCCGTAAAACAAGTGGTAATCATGATGGAAATGGTTTACACACGAATATATATTTAAACTCGCTTCACTCGGTTTCCTAATTGAGCTACCACCAGGCTACCACTCCTGCACTGAATGGTTACCTAATTCAAAATATTCAGCATTTACAGAAGGTTGGAACAAAGATGGACAATGATATATGGACGATGGACAATATTACTTATTAGTAATATGGGGGGTCTCATGTACAGAATCCTACTAATAAAAGTTGTATAATTGACATACACATAAATAACTCGGTCTAGACAGATAAACTTTTAAATTGAGTTAGGTTCGAGAAAATAAATACGTAATAAATTTATAAAGTTTGAAGTCACATACATACAAAAGGTTATACAAAGTCTATTTTTATGTGGAACTAACGACTCACCCTCGCTTCGCCCGGGTTCGTCCTTAATAGTTATATAATATATAGTGGTTAGATACGCTTTATTGTTTGTAATAGAATAGATAGACATATTTATTATATGATAATATAGACTATACAATATACGTATATCCATATCCATACTAATTTCGTTCGTTCGTTCGTTTGTTTGTTTGTTTGTTTGTTTGTTTGTTTGTTTGTTTGTTTGTTTGTTTGTTTGTTTGTTTGTTTGTTTGTTTGTTTGTTTGTTTGTTTCACGTTGAAACTGAGTTACCAATGGGTGTGATTTTTTGTGTGGAGATAGTTGGAGGGCTGCAGAGTGCCACAGGCTACTTTTTATCTCGGGGGATTATCTCATTTCCACGGGAAACACGTTATGATACAAACCAAAAAAATATTTATGATCAGAATTAGTTGAAACTTGGTGTCAATGCTCTTCAATATAATTAAATAAATACGTGTTTTAGCATTTTTCGAAATTCATCCCATAAGAGGGTAATATAGGGGATGAAACTTTGTATAAAACCTACCTATTTAGAGATTGTTTTGTAGTTTAAGCGCGAGCCGCGCGTTCTGCTAGTTATATAATAAATAACCTATAGCCTTCCTCAATAAATAAGTTATCTAATGCAAAAATATTTTTTCAACTTGGATTAGTACTTTCCAAGATTGGATTGGATATTAAGTATAGATTGAAAATTTCCAACCAATAGTTAAACTTAAAGCGTTTCAGAAACTATTTTTTATATTGTCCTATATTAAATAAACAAGCCGTTTAGTATCTACCTACTAAATAAAGTTCTTGAATTCATTCGTTGACTTATTAACATATCGTTGTCTCAGTGTTTATTTATCCAAAAGAGTTGGTTTTTAATAAAGAATTATTGACTTTTAAATGTCAATTCTATTGGTGTTAAATACACATTTTACTTTAAAAAAAGCTGAAAAACTACATTTTATCTATATAATGTATGTTAATTTTGTCTATATTACTAGCATTGCCCGCGGCTCCGCCCGCGTTCAGATGACCAAAAACTAAATTCTTAGGTGTTACATATTAGTATACTCTTACATTGCAGTTTTTGTATTTTTCCTCAGAAATAAGATATTTTCCCGCGGTAAAAAGTATCCTAGGATCGCGCGCTACATCGCCCGGTTTATATAGCTTGAGCAGGCGGTCGAGCGATGCGGGGCAGAGGGGATGGACTCGCCGTAGGCATCTCAATGCTCGCCAAGCATTAAAAATGTTTCGCTACTTATTACTTCTAACAACGATATCTCAAAAACTATTCATCTGATTGATTTAGTGTAAAGAGCAATTTTAATCTGCATTAAATGACTAAGCTAACTAAAATATTCATTTGGATAAGGATTAATACCGAACTAAAGAAAATAACTTTGAAAATAACGTAATGTTTTTAATTAAAAATGTTAACATAAAAGTGGTTATTGTAAGTCAACCGTAAGAGATAGAGATATGCTATCGCGGACTTTTTTGTAGCATTTTTATAGATTTTGAATTCTCTAGTACATTACTTAACTGTATCTTTGCTAGTTTACGCGGCGTTCGCGTGGAAAGTTCCCATTTGGCGAGATTTTTTGCGACCTCTTCAACATTTGTCGCCGTATTTCAGCTAATTTACATAAAAAGCATAATAAATTATATACCTAAACCTTCCTCAAGAATTACTCTTTCTATTGTTGAAAACCGTATAAAAATCCGTTCAGTAGTTTTCGAGTTTATCGCGTTCAGACAGACAGGAGGACAGACAGGAGGACAGAAAGACGCGGCCGGGGGACTTATTTTTATAATAAGTATAGATATAAATCTTAGAAATAAAGTTTTGTTTTTATTGAGGAATAAATCTCTACTGTAATGTACAACCAGTATTGGTGGTTTGAACAAATAAGCACTAAGACGACGATATCACACACAGTCTAAATCGTTGGTTATAGTGATTGGTTTGTAATACGAAAACTTGATTCCCCATACAAACTTCCAACCCCATTTTCACCCCCTTAAGGAATGATTTCCGGGATAAAAAGTATCCTATGTCCTTCTCAGGGTCTCAATCATAATCTCAATCAATCTAAATCGGTTTATTGGATCCAGAGATTACCCCCTACAACGTCACAAACTCACAATCTCACAAACTTTACCTCTTTATAATATTAGTATAGATAGTATAGTATAGATAAGGATGAATATTAGCATGAAAGTTTATCATTTTTGAAGTAAAAGGTATTACAATTGTGAAATATTTGCGGATCTAGATACTAGTCATTTTAGATATATAACTATGACATAATATGCCAAAATAAAAAAAAAATACTTTGTTTTGAGAAACGTATTTTCGCACCTCATTAATATTTTTTTTCACGCTCGAGGCTTACTGGAAGAGATCTCTTAAAAAGATAAGTCATCCTTTGTACACAATGTATTGGATTTGCATATTATGTATATTTTGCCTTTGCGGTTCATAAGTAAATAAATATTTTTTATCAAACCTTACATTATAACATGCGAATTATCTTGATTTGCTCGGGTTCAGCTTTAATTGTTTTTTTTTGTATTTACTATACAATATACAATACTATATACAATACTAGCAAAACCTGCGGCCTCGCTCGCTAAAACTACAAAAAAGCTCTTCGGCTTCATGCAAAAAGCATTTTTGATATAGGCTCAGTAGTTTCTGAGCTTAAAGCACTTAAACATATTATAAACTTTAGTTTTACAATAATGTAATGAAGTCTGTCCGATCTTTCCTCAATAAACGGGTTATTAATGCAAAACAACATTTTAAAATTGGATTAGTGGTTCCTGAGCTTAGCGCGTTCAAACAAACAAACAAGCTCTGCCCCCTCATAATATTAGTACAGATTATAGTTTTATTCTAGTAGTACGGTTTGTTTACATAATAGTTTAAAAGTATAATTTTTTTGCAAAATATTATTTATGAACTAAAAATTTTGGAAGAAGGAAAAACATTTGTTTACATGTTCAGAGTCGCGGATATAAGTTGATATTATAAAAGGCTTATGGGAAATTATTTCGGCTGTCTGTTCATAAAAGGGATATAATATCAAAAGCACTGGACTGAAGAATCACAGTGACGGGTTCCCCAAACGGGAAAAATCTGATGTGGCGGTCTTTTTTTCGATATTTTTCTCTATATTTAGGTCACAGTGTGGCTTTTTGACGTTTGATATATGACGTCGGTTTTTTTTTAAATTTTAATAATTGTATGTAAAGCTAATTAAAGTTTAAGGTTTTAGAGCTGATTAGATGAAAATGAATTTTTTTTTGTTTAAATTACTATAAAACATACAATTTAAATCGATTTCGAAACAACCTTTAAAGTTATATACCTATGTACATGGATATATATGTATGTATGACCACTTTCAAAGTAGCCTTTATTAAAAATCATTACATACTATCAAAGATAAATAAAAATAATCATTTTTTGAAATCGGTTCGAAACTAACATTTTACTTCACATTTTTCTCTTGAAAAATTTAAAACAAAAGAGTGAAACAAATATAAGATCCCATCAAATCGTGTTCGCTGTCGCAAATACGGTATTTCTTTATCACTTTTGCGAGGAAAATATTCAATAGAAGAAGTATTTGTATCTACTTTGTCCTTGAATGGAAGTTTTTCTCACTTAAAGTTTTATACATATTGGATGTTTCACAGTCTTTCTATTTTGAAAGGGTCTTAGTACTCTTTCAAAAGTTACTTGGTTCGTTCGTACGTTACGTTTTAACGTTTAATATACATTTCTCAGAGGTGAGATATTATCCCGCAGTAAAAATTATCCTATATGTTGACCCGGATATTTCAATAAGATTTTCCAAAAAATTGATTGATGATGTTGACTAGCCAACTGCGCAGGAGATATTATAGTGCTCAAGTGTACGCGCAGACACAAGTGCACTCTCTATTCCTATCACTCTCATACTCCAGTGGGACGACTGCTCGACACGACCGGTGAGAGTTAAGGCGCAGGACCGACGGCTTTACGTGCTCTCCGAGGCACGGGGGTGAAGCACCGCCAACTTCCTAACTCCGGGCTGTTACTGAGACTTACTATACAGAAAGACTCAATAGCTAAACTTGGCCCGACCCGGGACTCGAACCCAGGACCTCCGAGTGTGCAGCCGTACATGCTAGCCACTACACCACCGAAATAAAAAATATTTAATGTACAGATTCGGCTTAGTTACAATTTTATTATATGTATAGATTGAGTCATTAGTCAGTTACCATTACCTATATAAGCAGCATAACAAAAGTTTGCAAAAACAAATGCGAAATTGTAAGTTTTTGGGCACTAGCAATGAATAACACACAATTTGAAAGAGCAAGCCACAAATTACTCCCAAATGGTCAACCCAAATTTAGCATCAACTAATAATGGTTGCTAAAACCTCAAATTACGAACCTTTGCGGTTTAAAACGCTAACTTATCTATAGACAATTTGTCGTTTAAATAAATAACATTACGCAGACCACTGAAGCTGAAAATTACTTGGTATTTGCCAAATCTTTCAAAACGCGAGTTATAATTTGATCGGTGACTTGGGTTTCTTGTTAATTTTAATATTTTCAAAGGTATATTTTATGAAGAAACATATTAATAGGTTTACGAGTGATAGTAAAAAGTTTAGAAGCTATATGACTAATAATTAATACTATCTATTCTAATATTATAAAAAGGAAAAATTTGTTTTTTTGTTTGTTTGTATTGAATAGGCTCCGAAACTACTGAATCGATTTAGATGAAATTTGGAAAGAAGATAGTTTGAGATCCTGGATCGTTCTATTGCACTATTAGTCAGGGATTACATTTTTGATAGTAATTAAATATCTTTTAAAAAAAAATTAAATAATTTTAATTAAATAATTTTTGCGTTATCACAATTATAAATGCGCGGGTGTGTGAATTTTTGTTACTCCTTTTGAAACGGCTCTACAGATTTGGATAAAATTTAATAAATAGATAGATTATGACATGGAATAGCACATAGGTTGTAATACATAGCTAAAGCACCTTGAGACGCACTTGAGCGAAACGAGGATAAATTAAAAAAATAGTTTTCAAAAAAGCTAAAGCATATTATTCTAAAACTACTAGTATGTCGAGATCACACTTAGAGGGTGCGGATCTCTACATGTGGAGAAAGTTATTGGCAAAAGTTAGTCTATACTAATAATATAAATGCGAAAGTTTTTGAGAATGTATGGATGTTTGGATGTCTGGATGTATAGATGTTTGTTACGTTTTACGCAAAATCTACTAAATGGATTTAAATGAAACTTTACAAAAATATCGCTCATACATCAGAATAACACATAGGCTACTTTTTATCCCGAAGAAATGTACGGTTCCCGTGGGATAGATTTGTTTTTGTTTTTTTTAGAGGCGAACCCGAGCGAAGCGTGGGTGAGCGAAGTAGATAATAAAACTTTGAATTCCATAAGAGATCATATTATATACATAAGAGAGCTGTACGCTCGAGAGCTTTCATCGAATTGATATCGAGAGCGTCTGTTAACTGTCATTTGTCGTTTCATAGATTGCTATTCAATATTCAATGCTTTTTGTAAATATTTACGTATAACTCTTTCATTTATCTGGGTCAAATATTCCAATATACGAGTATAGACACATAATTGCATATATGACAAATATATTATAGTTTTAATATAATTTATTGAAATTGGTTTATGGACTCAATTTAAGCGTCATATTCAAAAAGCTTTGATTTCATTTAAATTATTATTATTATTACAATTTTTTTGTGAAGTAAGAGTCTACTACCAAAAGGAAAAAAAAGAGGTAGTCCTGAGAAGAACTTGCGAAAGAAAGTCAATTGAACTAAAATGATTCTTTCTTTTTTTTTTTTTATAAAATTAAAATTAATTATATAATAATTCTTTAAACAATTAAGAAATTGACACAGCTTGGAGGTTTTGTTTTAACGTTGGGAAATGCATTTACGCATACCACCTTTATTTTAATGTAGCTTGGAGTATAGTAAGTGTCACGACATTTCCACGCGTGTGATCAATCATATAAAACATACATTCAAATATAAAAAAAAACAAAATTAATCTTTAACTGAATGAATAATAGTAACTACATAATAGGTATTACTGAAATTAAAACATAGGGACTCGGCGACACGTCAGGTTCAGTTTGTAGTGACCCTACTTGCTGTGCCAGCGGTCGCGGGTTCGAGTCCTGCTGGGGGCATTCATTTGTGTGATGAGCACGAATGTTTTACTCTAGTCATGGATATTTATATTTATAATATGTATGTATTTAAAGTTATATATGTGTAGTGTATCAACTATCTGGTATCCATAACACGGGCCTCGTAGCTTACAATGGAACTAGATGGTGCTGTGTGTTAATGTCACAATATATTTATTTATTTATTAACTAGTACCAGATTTGATTATGGATAGCTTTGTTTTAATACATCAGGGTATGCCATTTATTAAGCCATGTTTTTCATAGCATTTTAATAGTGTCTACTGCACGTTCTGTCTTTAGACCTTATTAACATCCCACTACTGGTCATGGGTCTCCCTTCAATACGGGTGCGCGTTGGAGGATTTTACATGACTTTCGAAAACTTGCTCTCTCTCACGATATATTCCTTTACCGTAAGGCAAGTGATAATTATGTAGAAAATGATCATGGCTTGTAACAAAATAAATGACAGAATTAATAATTTTCACAGATATTTCACTTAGATCAGCTGTTTTTCGACATCCGACTAATTTAACCAAGTAAAGATCACCTCAATCCTTATTTTTCTTTGCATTCAGAAACAGGATAAACCAAAAAAATCACTATCCTATTTATAAAATAGAATAAAAACTTTTTCCCCTAACTTCATTTCAAGGTGACCTAGTTATATCGAGACAAATGCAATCAATATTCCTTTCAGAACCCTTTGAATTTACGAAAATAGGTGAAAAGATATCATAAAGCCGATTGTAAATAGATGAATAGATGAACGGCATTCATCAGATGGACCGAGGCATCTGCCAACTGCCATTTGTGTCATTGATCGTTTTACGGAAATTCAATTTTGGAGATATTTCAATGCGCAAAAGATAAGGACTGATCTGTTATATCAGGGTCACGGGTTTGATTTCGGTGATGAGATTCGTGTCAGATAGGTGCCAACTAATGCTTGTAAGAGTTATAAGAGCAAATCCCATACGATTATAAAATATATTTCTATGGAATATAAAGAAAAAGTGACCTTTAAAAACTGAATGACTAAAATTTTGTAAAATGAGGTTTTCCAGGGTTTTTTCGTAAACATCGCTTATGTATTAATAACATACACTCTCACTTACCAACTTAAAAGCTTTCGAATTTATGATTTTTTATTTTCAAAATGTTCTGTGTTAGCTGATATAAATCCCATATGGCATTTTTTTTTGTAAAAAAGTCAGTACTTAAATTGAAATATCTGCTGATGTTATGAAATATACATTTTCATCATAAATATTTAAATTTTAAACCATAAACAATATATCTTTTTTACTAACATTTTATTGGTATTGAATTTATTACTGTATTTTGCATTTTGATTTATTTTAATAAATCTCTATTGACAAATGGTTTATATACCATTTACGAGTATATTGAAAACAAACCGAATGCCACGATTTCGTTCTCTAAAATTTTGCAGATTACTTGTTTATTTAGATATTTACATAATACATAGTATGAGTGTAATACTCGTATCATGCGGTGTGGTGTTCGAAATATCGTATTAGTAGCTAAAATTAAGCGGATTGGCTTAAAAAAATAAACTTAGCAACTGGATAATGTCAGATATATGAGTCTTATAGAATAAGTTTGGAAATCAAGTTCTTACTCTAAAACTACATATGAAAGTTTTCAATTGGTTTCTACCGTGAATGAGGGTCTGTAAAAACATCATCAAAAACATAACATGTAAAAAAAATGCAAGTCTTGCAACGCAGTTCTTTACCCCAAAAAGTTGTGAGATCGAATATTCAATTAAGTCGGTTAATTTATTCAGTATCTATCTATGAAAGAATTTATCTAACAACTTTGTCATGAATAAAACGTAGAGAAAAAAAAAATTCACTTATTAAAAAATATTGTGTTATTTCAAGGCATTATGTAAAAATGAGAAATAACATGGTTTCTTAATGTACATTGGCAAATTAAATTATTTCAACTTAAAAAAAGAGCTTAAAACTATATAAAATTTTCGTTTTTAAAATAAATGTTCCTATTAGTATTAAGTTCAAATTTATTGTTAAATATTAAATTTTGAATGTTTTTAGATAATATATATTAAACTATGGACCTGTGTCCGAATGAAAATATGTAAATAAAAATAAAATAAAGTATTTTACATCAAAACGATTCATTATGATTGATACATAATTAATCATCACAAACATGCATGATCTTATTAAATTGTGAAGATGGTTTCTAAATAAATCTCCAGAGATAAAGCGGTATTTGCAAAAAAATATATAATTTTTCATCTAGACATTTTGTCAGTTTTAAAATGCACAAATAAAAACCGTGGGCCAACATATGACCCGGTTTAAAATTGATGGCTTACTCAAATAATACTGTATTGGAAACCAATTTGTGTCCCTTGTTACTTTCGAACTAATATATGGATTTGTTCAAAAGCAAATAGAGGCAGTTATACCGTAAAAAGACCTAGAGAATTAATAGCTTTATGTGAACTAGCCGCTTCCTCCAGCTTCGTTTACTGTTTTTTATGGTTTATTTTCATGGTTGGTAATAAATGGTTCTAAAATATTAAATAAAACTATCTTTTTGGACTTTTCGGAAAGATTATTGAATACGATTGCTCCGGATCGGGAACCAAAAATCAAAATAATTCTTCGAAAAAATCCAAAAACTATCTTTTTGGATTTTATGTAAAATATCAAATTGGCTATAATTAAAATATAAAAATGTCAAGGTTCTATCTCCAGTAGATGAAGTTTTTGACCGACTTCAAGAAATCAGAAGATATCCAATTCGAGTGTAATTTTTTTTAATGAACTGGTTTTTCTTCAAAGTTGGTCATATAATTATCCCATAAGATCTAGGACAATTTTTAAAAAACTAATATTTTGATAGAAAGATTCGTTTAATTCTCGAGATTAGCACGCACATGCATACAGATAGACATTCGCCAAAGACTTTCTTATATATATTTGTATATCCATAAATAATCTCATTTTCCTGAATTTGCTGGTTTTGGATAAAATCTGCCAACTCTTCCCATCGCCATTTGATTGCCGCTTGATATTAATCGAACCGAACAAATATTCAATATAGATGTAAATATGCGACAGAGAACATGTTTCAATCAGGATGTGACATTACGTTTTAATGCCCTGTTTGAAACTCGTTATACTTTATTTGATTGATATAATACGTATATCTTATATGATACAAGTGTTCTTATGTTCATTTTGTCTTTATTATCATGGATTATAAAAAGAAAAAAAATCTATACCGATTATTACCTCAAGTGAGAGATAAAGCTACTATTAGTAACAACATTTGTCAAAAGGTGGCGCCATCTATATGTAACATGATAAATACAAAGTTTCTAGGGCTTCAAAGCTTTTCTGCAAAAACCCGAGTGAAGGGAGCATAGGATAGTAACTATTACCTAGGATATATAGAAACATGTTTAAAGCAGTAATACTTTCTTAGATTTACGTGAATATTTGACATTTTAAATAAAACTATCTTTTCGGACGGGAGAGACGTCTCTCCCGTGACCATGATTGCTGTAAAGCATTCGAAAGGTCGGGAAACAAAAATACAAATAAATCCGCGACAAAATCCGAAAAGATAGTTTTATTTAAAATGTTTAAAGCAGATTATTTCGATTATATTTTTTAGCTGTGCATTTATTTAATGGCGGACTAACAATCAATACTAATACCTATTAATATATTTCTGATGAGTTTGTTTGGTTGTTTATTTGTTTGAACGCGCTTATCTCTGGATCTACTGGTTAGATTTAGAAAATTGTTTTTAAGTTTTATAGCCTTGAGAAAGGTATAGACTATCTTACATCACACTAAGGATAGAAGATACGAAAATTGAAGGAATTCTATAAAATAAATCATGGGCGGAATCGCGTAAAAACACGTTTTTTCCGTCAAAATGATAATATGAATTGATTTATGCAAAAGGACCCTAAAAATAATTTAGTCAAATTATTAGTGGTTGTAATACAGTAATTTATTATAGAAATCCTGTTTGTAAGTAAATAATATCATACAGTTCATTGAAGCTGAAAATTAAAACGTACTCGCTGTGTCCTTCGTTAGCAAATTTCGAACTTGCCTCTAATGAATAGGCAAATAGGGGATGTGGTGTAGAATCTTTCATAAAAGAAGCTTTTCTCTTTCGATATTATAAGAAGTACACAAGAACATAACTTATATATTAGGAACTATGTATTCAGTCCTTTTTAACGTCCCACTGCTGGGCACGAGCCTTTCTCAATGCGATGGGGATCAGGCCATAGCCCACCACGCTGGCCAGGTGCGGGTTGGCGGACTTCACATGTCTTTCGAAAACTTGTTAGGTTCAAATTCAAATTTAAATTCAAAATATTTTATTCAGCATCAAATTATTACAATTTTTTACTGAACGTCATGAGTCTACTACCAGTTCGAAAAGACGAAGCTTCGGACCTGAGAAAAACTGGCGAAAGAAACTAAGCGGGACTCTTAGATATTCGGAAACCTGCATGACAAAGTTTTCTTTCACCGTAAGATAAGTGACAGTTATGTTAAAAATGAATTGTACATAAGAATACCAGAGGTGTGAGACTCGAGATTTGAACCCGCTTCCCTTTGTTTCCTAAGCAAGCACTTTACCACTGGACTACCACTGGCTAGGAACTATATATAAATAGAAATAAAGAAATAAAATGAAGAGGATATGAATATGGAATAGAAAATGCACTTCTGTTTACTTTTGCTTATTTTATTATAGCATAGATCGCTAACCTTAATGAGAGTGGCTGCTGTGATGGAAATTTGTTTGAGACGACATATTGTACTAAGTAAAGCTCTTTTTTATTTAAATTTTAAATAATAATTATATTGACCTTTATATTCATATCGCAGTGAAGTATTAGAATTTCTATACAGATCTCTATAGGTACTGCTTTTGTCTATCCCATGAGTCCACTTTGTTTTCCCAAATTGTCAAATATTGTAGATGTTGCTTAAATTTTGGAAACAGTCGAATTAATTCAAGCGTAATAACGTAATGAATCTCATATGTGTTTGACCTGTGTGTATGTATGTATGTATTTTCGACCCAATGTTCTTTCTTAATTCCTAAACAACTTAACCGATTTTAATGATTCCAGATTTTAACGATACGTCGCGTCGTTAGATTCTTCTTGATAACACTAGTGTCATTGAGTATATAGATATCATTAAAAATCAAAATGGCGGTACTTAGGCGCCAATTTGTGGCTTGAAATTTTTTCTCCGTCCAAATTAATTGAGTGCGGTATCAATATATAGGTTTCTAAGAAATTATTACATAAATATTATATACGACTTATATGTTTAAAAGTAATTTAGGATAAGAAATTGTTAAATAAAACTTAAAATGTCTCACTGACCGAAAATAGCTGTCAATAAATATATATTATATACTAGCTACTCATCCTCGCTCCGCTCGGGTTCGTCCCTAGGTGATTCTTTAAATTAAAGTAACTTTTTTATTTATGAACCGATTGAAATAAAACAAATACTAAATGTTAAGTGAAGCTTACCACAATATATTAGTGAAAACCGCATCCAAATCGGTTCAGCCGTTTCTGAGATTAACGCGTACAAACGCACAGACAAACCGACAAACCGACAAATAGACAAACAGACAAAAAATCTAAAAACCACTGTTTAAGTAAGTAAAGACCCCCAATGATAGTTTATCTCAAATATCTTCCATGCACAGACAGCGATCAGTTACACTTTTATTATATGTATAGATATATTTAATTATATCATCGTTAGTCCGAGATCCCTATGTCATTATTAAAAATGATTATTATCAAGCTGAATTCGCGTGAGCAGCTTCGTTTTGACGACGCCCAACATTTTCTCTAAGAAAAGAAACGATAGATGTAGCTAATGGAGGGCACAGGTGTAGTATAATATAACGAATGGGTGATTTTCTAAAATTTAGTACTAACAGACAGTAATTTACTTCAATCTTAATAGAATAGAAGATAAATTAATAAGATACACGAAAAAGAATAAAATGTAGAATTTAATTTAATAAGATTCCCGAAAAAACATGTGTGGTAACTACATAATAAATGATTTGACAAATGTTTCTACAGTTAGACATACAGGTTTCCTCACGATGTTTTCCTTCACCGTCAGGCAAGTGCTAATCAGGTTAGAAATGATTTGCACAAGAAAATATCAGAGGTGCGAGAACCGGGATTTGAACCCGCTTCCCTCGGTTTCCCAAGCGAGCACGTTACCACTGGGCTGCCGCTGCTTTTTACTAGTTACTAGTTTATATATGAATAGGCAAAGACAAAACAGTTGAGTACTTTTTTGACGAGTTTTAGGTTATTAATAAAAAAATTGGAAACAGTTTTTACAAGATTTAATAAGATTCAATAATGATTATGGTCAGATTTCGACCATAGGGCGAGCACTCGGTATTGTAAATACTTAAGTATTTGATGTCTTAGATACTTTATGGCTTCTTATCGAAGAGAAATCACTAAAATAATAAAAGATTAGAGTTTTCCATAAAATCGAAATCGATTTTTAGAATGTAATCAAGCTGTTAAAAAATTACATAGACCATGAAAAAATGGTGTACGTATGTAATGGCATAAATAAATGACAATATACATATGTACAGTTAATTAATATTTATAGAAACATAATGAGCATTTCAGCAAATCTAATTACGACGTAATATTTGCAATTGATGTGAGGGATCATTTATAAAGAGAGATATTTTATATATTACTAGCGATTTCCTTTAGCTCGAGTGTATCTCTAAGTGCTTAATAACATATATATTACTCCAGATTATAGTCTATACATATATGTACTAAATATCATAAAATTCTGTCCAGCCACGTTAAGGAGTAACAAAATGCATAAATACATATATAAATAAATAAATAATTTTGCATACTAATATATAGTAGAACGACATCGAACCCCGAAGGTGTTGAGTTTGATTCCCACGTGAAACAAATTTGTTTTAACTATAAAAAAGGTCATATTTTGTAGGAACTGTATATTGCATACTATGAAATCGTGTATTTTACTTTTTTGTCGATTTCTAAGAGGAGTTCATACATATATTATGTTTTTACTGGTATATAATATGATATTCATGATTAGTTTTTTAATAAGTAGGTTAACTTTGACTCAAATATGGTGCTATAAAATTAAAGAAAACTATGTTATTTTAATGGTGAAATAATAACTTTTAAAGTGACTTTGAAGTTAGTGTACATTTTAAGTAAAAACAAAACTCAATAAATCTATACATACCATAATAGAATCCTGAGTCGAATCGTACAATATTTTGTAAAACATATTATTGAAATAGTAATTATAGTCGATACGGAGGCCGAATCTATAGTTTTTAGAATTTTTGTCTGTCTGTTACCGCATCACGAGAAAACCACTGGACGGATTTTGATGAAATTTGGTATGTTAATATCTGGTTATCCGGGTCCACAATATAGGATAATTTTTACTGCAGGAAAATATCTCACCTCTGAGAAATCTATGCTAAACGTTAAAACGTACATAGGGATGAATCCGAGCGGAGCGAGGGTGAGTCGGCTAGTTATACATAAAGTATTTGATAGGTTCTGTTGTTTAAATGATAAGGCGTGGGTTGACATTAAGAATCCCAAGAAGACAAATAGTTTCTGCGAATGGTAAAAGGAATTTTGTATGAAAATTCTCTTATAATTTTATCAGTTACTGCATGCATGTTCACGTAAATTGCTATTTAATATAAAAACCGACTTCAAAAAAGAAAACATTAAAAAGTAAAAAATAACTGATTTGGTAGATTTCATTTCGTTCGTTCATCGAATATATCTGATTAGGTATGTATAGTAAATGAAAACTACCAATCAGTTATTTTTAATTTTTTAATGTTTTTTTTGAACTCGGTTTTTTTAAAGTTCTTGTTTTTCCAGCAGCAGTAGAAGTATTTTTAAAAATTAATAGGTGAAAAATCAATGACACCTATTTTCTACACTTTAAAATGTTTTTTTTTTTAATTTAAATAGGTCCATGAGAAGTCGTTTTTTGAAGTTGGGTAATGAAAAGGAAATAATATTATAGAAAAAAAATGGTTGAATTAAAAGTTATCCCTAGATTTCTAACCCGTAGATTAGGTTAATTGTTACTCTAGAGTACTATGGAGTAACACGTAGGCTACATAGTATTGTTATATTATAGTTTATCCGTATGATGGTTACGTCTAACCAATATACACACACCACATACAAACTTTCGTATTCTTATAGCAATTCAATATACGAGTATTTCATATATTAATATTAATATATATTATAAACTAACGACCCACCCTCGCTTAATTCGGGTTCGTCCCTAGGTGTTGTTTAAACTGATATAAATTTTTCATTTATGAACCGATTGAAATAAGCAAATACTAAATATTAAGTGATGCTTACTACAATACATTCGTGAAAACTGTACCCAAATCGGTTCAGCCGTTTCTGAAATTAGCGTGCACAAATGCACAGTCCACCAGACAAAAGTTCTAAAAATCATTGTTTTGGGTTGTATTGTTTTAATAAAGACCCCCAATAATAGTTTTTCTCAATATCTTCCATGTACAGCGATCAGTTATACTTTTATTATATATATAAAATATATAGATACAACAATACTTTTTATTTTTTCTCTTACATTTAATTGCACATGTCATATTCAATACATGCATTGTTAAGAAAATAAATGCTTAAAAGTGGAGTTAGTAATGAAATTAATGTTAATTAAATTCAATTTTCTTGTTAATGGCTTCAAAGTGTGCGAGTTGAGCAGATATTAATCTCATAAAAATAATTTCGAGACGTGCAAACGATATGGTAAAATTTTAAATTCTTTCATTTTTAGTCTACAATAGACGTGCTAAATAAATGAACATACATACATATTATAATATAGAACCTATCAAGAAGCTTTACCCTTCTTTTGAGATAATCGGATAAAAAGATATGAACGAAATAAACGCAAAATATTCAATCGCGTGATAATAAACCTGAATGATATAACATTGCATGAGATATATTGCTACAATATATCGGAGGAATGATAATATTTTTTTACTTACGACTCAGTGGTTAATGATCTTTTAAGAAGTGGTCACAGGTTCATTTATTTACTACTACAATTTAGTTTTTTTCATTATTTTTATAACTAGGTAAAGAGAAGCACACCTTGTGGAACGTGGGTTCCCTAAACAAACTTTCATACTCTATTTCACCCCCTTTAAGTTTATTTTATTCGATAAAAGGTAGCAGCTTATGCTTTTTTCCAAGATGCAATTTACCTCTATACCAATATTCATCAAAATTGGCTTAGCAAATCGGTGTAAAATTGGAAGAAGCAAACAAACAAATAGACCGTTAATTTTGCATTTATAATATTAGTTTGAAAAGATATAGTAGAAGCAGATTCGAATCGTGGGTCTCGCACCTTTGATATTTTCATGTGCGAATCATTTCCAACATGATTAATATTTATCTTACGATAAAGGAAAACATCGTGAGGAAACCTGCAGGTATGAGAGAACCTAGGAAGTTTTCGAAAGATATGTGAAGTCTGCCAACCCGCAATTGGTCAGCTTGGTGGACTTTCGTCAATCTGTCCATGCTCAGCACAGTTTAAACAGGGCTAGATGAATTTGTGAGTATGGAAGATAAATCTTAAAATTTATTTTGCGTGATTATATTTAAAGTGATTTTGAAATCTATATAGGTACTTTTTGAGTTAAAAAGTAATCACGGAAAAACCATATCGGTTATGAATGAAATATTAATTAATAATAAATATTATATTCTTCTTTATTTTATTGATATATATTCTTATTCTTCTTTAGAAGAAATAATAATACGAGTATGTTATAAATACTATACAGAATTAATGGCTTATTAAAAGTATAAGAAAGCAGATATCACGTCATTTAGTACGATGATATCGTGCAAAGGCATGTATCGTATACCTATACCTACCTATAGAAAATATTGATAATCGATTAGGATTTTATTTAACCTTTGACGTAGAATATATGTACCTATTTATATATAAATATGTAGTGGGTTTGGTCAAATGGATATTTTAATTTTAATATGTTTATTTAATTTGCTTTGCTAATTAAAAAAAAACGACTTTCAGGCGCTAAAATGTAATAAATAACTAAACGAGGGGTTTAATTGAGAATAGATACCTAATCAGATATTTTCGAAATCGGAGCCAGCCAACAATATTATAAGATATGAATATCTAAACTAAATTGTATGGACTAATAAAACGAGGCGAATTAATTTCATTAAGGGTGGTATTTCATAATATTACTACTATATAAATCTGAAAGTTTCGATGTACGCTCGTTTGTCAATCACGCCAGAATAGCTGAACGGATCTTGATGAAATTTGGCACATAGTTGTTTTATGCATAATTGTTTTATGCAGATAATTGGCCAAGTATGGTTATTGAGTTTTTCTGGTAACAAACTGAAGTTGGGAAGTTTCATTCACCCCCGTACCTCGAAGAGCAGTCAAAATATTGTCACATCGTACTTTGAGAGTAAAAGGAATAGAGAGTGCACTTGTGTCTGTGCGTTCACTTGAGTACTAATAACTCCTATACGTTTTAAACCAATTTTTGAGAAAAAGTTATGCTTAATGTAATTTTGAAGTCAGTTTGCCTTTTTTGATAGAAAATGTTTAGAAAAAATGAATTTGATGCGCCGTAATGTTCAAATTTGACAAGCCAACATACAATGAAATATACCTTCACATTCATAAATGAACTAGCGGACTCGAAAGGCAGTTATCCTGCCTCAGACCTCATTTGACCGGAAATTAAAAAAAAGTGATATCTATAACAGCGCCATCTACCGAGTTCAAATATAGCTAAGAAGCAAGTACATTTTTCATAAAAAAATATTAAATCAGGTCAAAATAGTACAAGGAGTATATCCAATACCTTATACGAAAATACGCAAAACGCTATAATAATAATTCCTTATAGATTTATTATTTCATCGTTTTTTGGCAATCCATACTAAAATATCGCATATCTGAATGGAGTTATTTTATCTCGAAACCATATTTATTAACATAAGCGGCTTTGATGGCCGGCGTATTTTATTCGCTTATACAAATCAAAGCATATCAAAATCATTGTAATGGTTGTCTATCACATATAATCTATTTTAACTGTCTCGGTGGTATAGTGGCTAGCATGTACGACTGCATACCGTGAGGTCCTGGGTTCGAGTACCGGGTCCGGCCAAGTTTAGTTATTGAAGTAATAAACTCTAGTAAGCCTTAGTAATGTTAAGCCGTCGGTCCAGCGCTTTAACTCTCACCGGTTGTATCTCGTGTCGTCCGACCGAAGTATGAGAGTGACAGGAATAGAGAGTGCACTTGTGGCTGCGGCGATTTTGATAAAATTTCCAAGTAAACTTTAGATTAGCTAGCGGGTGATTCTGTGAAGTTTGGTAGCGTTCGAAAGTTTGATCGCGGCCGAAGCCGAAATAAAGAAAATTACAAAATATAATAAAAGCAACCATTGTATAGTGTATTATAATGTACAACTGAAGTCCGCATGGAATTTTGGAAAGAATGCATTCTCTCGTTGAATGGTATTGCCAATCGGCAAAGAATCCTGTGGGCGAAAAACGAGCCAGCCCTCCTTTGATTAAAATTTACCTCATACTATAGGACCGTGCCATATTTTCTGCGAATTTTATATCGAATATTGGAAATGGCATAGTGGTTTAATGTTTAATAATAAGCAGTATATAAATATGTAAATAAATATGTTGGGACATTAACACTGAGCACCATCTAGTTCCATGGTAGCTACGTGACATTTTTTATGGATACCAGATAGTTGATACACTACACATATATAACTTTAAATATATACATATTATAAAAATTTAAACAACCGTGACTGTAGTACAAATATTCGTGCACATCACACAAATGAATGCCCCTAGCGGGACTCGAACCCGCAAGCACTAGCACAGCAATTAGGGTCACTATAAATTGGACCAGACATACATCAAAAGAACGTATCTGAGAAGGTTGACTTTCCTTATTATTTAAAAAGTATAAAAATTCTCTCAAAATGACCTAATACTTTAAAACAAATAAAGTTATTTATATGCGTATATGACTCAGACGTATCATTTCCTTAATTAAATAGGACTTAATATTATTTATTTTAAAATGATCAATTTTGGCACGGAATAAATTTTCACGTTAAAAATTTATAAATTAGTGCAATGAGTAAACTTAATAGAAAAATTTGGTTTCACTACATCAAAGCCATATTCTTAAAATTTTCGAATGTTGCCTTTAGTTGCTCCATTATTCAATTTGAAAATGTAAAAAGTGATCATTCAATAAAGCTTGTAAAAGTCTATTTGATTAAAGTATATTTTGATTTGATTTGAATGTACATATACAAAAAAACTATTATTGTTATGTATTGCAGTCTGTAAAAAATGACTATGTGTAATGCTACGCTACTCCCTATACTATAATGCGACGTTACAAATATTTTGTTCTTGTATAAACCACCCTTTTTAACGTCCCACTTTCAATGCGAAGGGGATCAAGCCATAGTCCACCACTCTGGCCAAGTGCGGGTTGGCGGACTTCACATATCTTTTGAAAACTTGCTAGGTTCTCTCAAAATGCAGGTTTTCTCACGAGGTTTTCCTTCGCTGTTCAGACAAGTGGTAATCAAGTTGGAAAATATCAGAGGTGCGAGACCCGGGATTTGAACCCACTTCACTCGGTTTTCGCACGTTCACTCGTTTTTTTGGCCCTTGAAATTTAGTAAATTCGTCCAAAGTATAGAGAGATTTTGATCAGAAAAAGAGTATTTTGACTGTAATGTGAACCTTTGAAAGTATAAAAAAATAACATTTATCAAATTGCATTGAAACGTTCGTTTTCAAATACGCTTTCTAAACTGTATTTTTAACTTCGAATACAAAGCGGACAGAATTTCATTTATAAATAAATACCATGATGCTGTTTTTTGTTTTAAATATCAAAATATTTGTTAGTGTACAGTTTCACATGCAAATATCTGGGAATAAAATTTAATAATTGAAAAGATGGGTTTAGAGTTCAGCAATACAGAATAGAAAACTCTTTTTAGCTAATTTTATCCCAGTTAGAGTTTAGAAAAAAACTGGCTTTGTATTAAAACGTACTGTCAAACTTGAATTTAAAATAATTTATGATATCTGACTTTATTTTTTAAAGTGTAATCTGAAGGAGTATTATCTCTTATATTAAAGAACTAAAAAGGTACACTGATTTGAAAACTAATTTCAAAGACATTTTTTCAGGCTTGGGAATAGATTTAATCTTAAAAAAATTAAGATTTTAACGCGTTTATAAAAAAACAGGAATATTTCTTCGCAATTGGCGAACTGTCTTTTCTGAAGGCGGTAAAATAAGTAACATAATATGTCCCGCTGCTAAAATTAAGGTACCTTGATACAAAACCTTATTAAAACTGGTGCCGAAAAAATAAGGCAGAGAGTGAGAGCGAGAAAGAGAGAGAGAGAGCTATATAATGTGATATATATTATAGAAGGATAATATTAAAAGGTATTCGTATTTTTACTGCATATTTACATAATATTGTAAATCCATGTCTAAAATATACACAGATAAAATGATGTGCAAAAGATAAAATGTTCTCTAAAAACTAGAACCATCTATCTTTTTGAAACTGGAGCAAATTTTATTTTTTCCCTTTACTTTTTAAGGGTCGCTTTATATATCCGAGTTTCAAAATTGTTCAGGAACTGGTGTCATAACAAAAATAGACTAAACTTAAAAACACTTTTAATGAGTAGTTTCAAATAATATTTTATGGAAATGTAATTATTTTGATATATAAAAAGTATTTATTAGTAATAACTTCTAAATGACATCATCGGATTACTATTAAAAATTCGAAACTTTGTATGTATGTTTGTTACTCCTTTTTTTTTGAATTTTTAGGTCCATCGAAGCAAACTACAACAGCCATGGGGCTGCTCTAACGGGTCCACTCTACTATAAGAGAAGTACCAGGAGCAACCCGCATGTCACACCGCCCACCAGGGCGGGTCGCCAGTGAGTTTCTTGGCTTCGCGCCCGGCTAGATTGACGGGCGCTAATATGCTTGCTTTATACATAACATTTTAGCGGCATACCCTCGTTTCGCTCTAGAAAAACAAAAACAAATCTATCCCACGGGAACCGTTTATTTTTTCGGGATAAAAGTAGCCTATGTGTTATTCTGATGTATTAACTATATTATTGTAAAGTTTCATTAAAATCCGTTCTGTCGTTTTTGCGTGAAAGAGTAACAAACATCCATACATCCTCACAAACTGTCGCATTTATAATATTAGTATAGATTTATGTACACTTAATTGTACACCACATTAATAACATAAAGATAGTAAAAAAAAGTATATAGGACATAATATGTTTGTATAAATTTTCACCTTTTGGCACATTTTATTACTAGCAGTAAATAAGCCAATGTGTTATTTATCTTGCTTATTCTATTTGTGTACTTTTCATCAAAATCGACCCAGGTTTTTTAGTTAGTCTGATGGTATGTTCTTCTAACAAAGGGTTGAGCTTTATGATATGGATAGATGCAGTACTAATTCCACAAAGCGTACATTAATATCTGATATGCACTACATAACGGTTTCTAGGATTGCACCATTAAAAGATAAGACCGTGTGCTTGAAATTGTGCATAAATAAAATAGACATGTATTGGAGATGTGCTATATATATGTAAGGTTTATATAGCAATGGGAGATCAGTAACTCCGAACTATTCATTTTGATTAGTCTACAGTAGTTTTTTTTGTTATCTATATATAAATAGGCAAAGACAAAACAGTTCAGTACCTTTTTCTCTTTTGTTTCTCAACCGGTCTTCTTTTTTTGTTTAGTAGCTATTGATGAGCTTTAGTGTTATAAACAATTTTCTTTTTCTTTTTTTTATAATTTTTTTTATAATTTGTAAGAAGAGACATAGAACAAATCCAGTTTTTTGTCATTTTTTTTGTTTCTCTGTCTGTTTGTCTGTGTGTCTGTTTGTACGGGCTAATATCCGAAACTGTTAGACCGATTTAAATGAAATTTTGCATGGTGGTATTTTATATCCCCGGTCAACATTTTAGATACTTTTCATCCCGGAAAATTCATATATATATATATAAATAAATTTGTTTTTGTTTGTCTAAAGGCGAACCCGAGCGAAGCGAGGGTGAACCGCTAGTGTATTAAAAAAGAATGGAAATATGATATTATTTTAAACTAATTGCCCTAGAACAAGTAAATAAGTACTAGATTAAGCCTATGTGTAAATCTAGGGTTTCCAGTTTTACCCAATTGCTTTGAGACGTTACAACGGAAAGAAGTAACATACCTCAGTGACACCTAATATGTATATTTCAATAGTGATGTTGTGAAATAAAAAAAATAGTAATTCAGAAAATATATTAATTGTCACAAGCTTTTAACGGCACTTCAAAATTTAAAGGTACTCTTGCTTATGAATTTTTTAGGACCTACTTAAGGTCTTGAGAACATCTGCCGTAAATACGAAACGAGGCATTACGACTGAATTATTCGCTGGATGTGGCTGAATAAAAAATATTTTTAAATATTTTTAACGTTTTTGTGGAATGATGGTATGATCGTTGCAGCAAAATATATAAGAATTATTATTTTATTGTATTTTTAATTAATAACCGGTGTGGTTTAATTTTACCGGTGGTAGGACTCTGTCAAGCCTGAGGAGTCCGACTGGATGGGTACCGCCCCCTTATCTATTTCTCCCGCCAAGCAACAATGATTGCATTGTTGTGTTCCGGTTTGAAGGATAAGGTAGCCAGTGCAATTACAGGCAAGAGCCATACCGTATTAGTCCTCACAGTGACAACGCACCCGTGGTTCTGAATTTTTTAACTAAGTGCATGAACCGTAGGTGTTATGGGTGACAGGTACCGCTTTCCATCAGGTGGGTTGTCTGCTTGTTTATCACTGAATACCATAAAAAAAAAACGGAGAGCAAAAGACCGTTGGAGAAATCCCATGTTTGTTGTGGTCTGCTTCGGTTGTTATGGTCGAGGCATCGTGATTGACTACCTACGTAAGTGATGCCCCATTAAGGCGGGGAAGGTTCTGTTGCGTTTAGTGAGTAGTATTGGCTTTTCTAGTTGGTGAGTTCCACATAACCACCTGTATCTTAAAGGTGGTACGCGTTAATGCATTTCCCAACGTTAAAGAAAAAAAGGCAGTTTTAACTAAAGCCTAGCTGGATGTAGGATTCTATTCTTGTACGAGGTAAATAATTTTCACTAATCACAATCATTTTCATACATAAATTTAATAGGTGTGATTGGTTGATATTATATAATTATAACATAATAAACACACACACGCACATACTCTCGCATTTATGTTGGTAGTGTAATATTTCCTATAAAGTTTCATAATTTATTAAAATGAATTTGCGATTCACATTAAAGCAGGTTAATTTTAAAGCAAACATATGCTCCCTAGTTATTAACGGGGTGCGGTCGCATTACGTATCCACTTGCGAATTAAATAACGGTTTATTGCCAATATGACAATTATTCCTGTCAAAACATAAGCCACAGCTTTACAATTACGATTGCTATTTACAAGTGTGAATTGTATGATATCTTTTCTATGTGTATCTTGTAGATAAGAATGTGAGCATGTTAATCAGATATTTTCGAAGTTGGTGCCAACCGATGCAAAGCAAATCTAATATATTTTGATACGTAAAACACATATTTACCTATTATATATTAATATCTTAAAATATTGTCGGCTGGCACCGATTTCGAAAATATCTGATTAGGTATCAATTCTAAATGAAAACCCCCGATTACTTATTTTTTACACTTTAGTGCCTAAAAATCGGCTTTTATTTTTTTTTTAAAGTTTTTATTTGTCCATTTCTAGTGTAGACGTAATAAGCAGGTAATTTTTTACAAGAAAGTTTTTTAATAACATGTTCGATTAAGTAATTTATTTTAAAAAATAATTCATTTGTTGATTTAAAAAAAATCGCTTGACCGATTTCGATAAAAATTTTATGGGAACACCAGAAAAGTATACCCTTTGAAACAAAAAAAAATCCAAATCGGTTCAGCTGTCTTCGAGTAATCGGTGAACATAGATAAAAAAAGATTCCGACGAATTGATAACCCCCTCCTTTTTGGAAGTCTGTTAAAAAGCGAACTAAAAAGATGAGAAATAGTTGACGCAGGAATATAGTACTATGCAGACGGATACATAAATATACATAGTATGCGAGTCTAATAAGTACAAAGGTTAAGGTTGCAATACTATTTTAATTCACATTTTTTATTCAAGTTACATCTAGTAATTTTATATCAGTGTCATGTCAGGTCAGAATTGCAATCTGTTAAAGTGCCTCGTAGGTTACGTGAAACCTGTGGGACTATTGTTAGTTATATGGATATATAGGTTGCGAATAATCCCTGTAAAAGGATTTGTGCTTTTAAGTTTCAGATTTTTCAGATTACAGGGTTTTAGCAATATTTAACTTTAAAATCTTTAGTTTGGAGTAAATATACGTTTTGTGTATGTATTATACATGTAATATACATTTAGTGTATATTCATGATTTGTGTAAGATTTTTTTAATAATCTTTACTTAGATTTACGCGAATATTTGGCGTTTTAAATAAAACTATTGTCTTTGCGGTACTATGTTTGCTGTAAAGCATTCAAAGCGCCAGGAACCAAAAATCTAAATCGAATGCGAAAGTCCTAAAAGATAATTTTATTTAGATTTTTTTCTTTTAATTTGCGTGATTGGAATTTTTTTATATGTACATATAATTTGGATATTTGCTTGACGATTACTTTGTTAAGAAAGTACCTATATGCGAAAGTTAAATCTCCTGAGTCCTGATTTACAAAAACATTTAATGTTCTGTTTAATCAGGAATCAAGAGATTTAAGATATTAGTTATGTACCTACCTGTATAGCATATAACTCTTAAATTATTAGTGTACTACAATATAGAGAAAAAAAAACCTAAAACATACATGTTTTCTATAATCTAATCAAATACCCAAAAAAGGGAGTAAATAGAAAAATCATTTTTTGAATTCATTTTGTTATTTTGTGGGTAGGTTGTCTGTAATAATTATATAATGCCTTAAAAACATCTGAAACCCTAGCCTCTCCCGTGACCATGATTCCTGTAAAGCATTCGAAACGTCGGGAGCCAATAATCAAAATAAATCTGTGAAATAATCCGAAAAGATAGTTTTATTTAAAATGTCAAATATTCGCGTAAATCTAAGAAAGTATTATAGAAAAATCAATTATGTTACTTATTATTTACGAAATGTTACATAATAAATCGTTTTCATGCTAAAAAAATATATTTTCGATATAATTTAAACATGGGCTAGATCACTGTAGCTTGATGTTCTGTCATATAGATTGGATTTGTCATTCACTCCCTAATTAACTTACAATTATATCCAACTAGCGGCTCACCCTCGCTTCGCTCGGGTTCGTCGCTAGGTACGTTTTAAATAGATATAAAAAGAAAAAATCTTTCTTTCTCACATTTTAATTATATGTTTTAATACTTACCTATTCCGGACTAAGAGAAATCCAAAAATTAAAATATCATAAAAATTGGAACGCGGTCGAACGGGATAAAAAGTATCCTATGTCCTTCTCCTGGCTCTAAACTACCTCCCTGCCAATTTTCAGCTAAATCGGTTCAGCCGTTCTTGAGTTATAAGCGAAGTAACTAACACGACTTTCTTTTATATATATAGATGAAAATTGTCAATTTCGTTCCAAATTGGGTTATATTTTGCTGTAAATAAATTTTATTCTTATAAAAAATGGATTCAAGTAATTTGTTGTTAAAATTGCAAAAATATTGGAAAAAATAGGTTTTTAAATTGATAATGAACAGTAGAATGTATTTTTATATTTTGTGATAGTTTAGAAGATAGTTTTTCTGACATTAGTGGGCATGTAGTATGAACTTAGTGGTAGCGTACCATTTAGAAAACCAAGTAAAGTAATTTTAAATCAAGTCCCACACCTCTGAATTATTTTTAACATTATTATCACTTACGGTGAAGGAAAACGTCGTGTGCTATATGCCTGAAAGAAACTTACTTAGGTTTTCCAAAGAAATGTGAAGTCTGCCAACCAATTCTTGGCTACCGTGGCCCCACTTGCATTGAAGTGAAGTCCATGCCCAGTAGGGGGAGAGCAAGGGCTAAATGAGTGAAAGTGAGAGAGAGTGATATGAGTATGAGTGGGGTGACTCCACCGGAGGAGAGTTATCTTGTTACAAAATACCTGAGCAAAGTAGTTATGTTAGTTCGTTGACTTAAAATTAACTAACTCATCAAGTTTCCGTATCATCTCTCTCCTTTAAAGTCAGGCTAGCTTAAACACACGGCGCTTTTGTAAAGTTTTGTGTATAGTAAAATAAATACCCTATTATAATTAAATAGAAGCAATTGTCATATCACCAAATGAGAAACCGAAAATACGTAGTTTTAACTATTAAATTACTTTGTTAAAGCTCTTTGATTCTCGACGTGACTGTTTGACATATGTCAGGGACATGCCAGTTGGAGGTGGACGGGTTAATTCATTTAGACATGTTGCGCCATCTTGACTACTGCTATTGTTCAATTTGTATGAAATTTGTTTTATTGTAAGTGTAATTCATTGGATTTAAATTGATTTAATGTATAAGGTGAAACAAACAAAAAGGACGTTGAATCAAAATTACCTTAAATATTGGAGATATCAATTCAAAGGAAACTTTTATTATGAAAAATAATTATAACTATATTTATTAAAAAAAACTTGCCTTAGTTGGTAATCGAACTAACTAGAAATGCAAAAAAATACATCGTCACTACTGTATCCATCTAATCGATAGTCTGTGGTGAGGATAAAATCTATACATATAATAAAATTGTAACTAAGCCGAATTAGTACATTAAATATTTTTTGGAAAACCTTATTGAAATAAACATTATTATTGATACAGAGGCCGAATCTATAGTTTTTAGAATTTTTGTTTGTCTGTCTATCTGTTACCGCATCACAGAAAAATCACGGGAGGAATTTTGATGAAATTTGACATCTGTAAGAAAAAATACAAAAACTGCAATGTAAAGAGTATACTCATATTATGTAAGACCTAAGAATTTAGTTTTTGGTTATCTGAACGCGGGCGGAGCCGCGGGCAATGCTAGTTTCGCAAATATATGTACAAAGTATTTTAAAATTAATCTTTGAACTCTGTACAGGAAAACATGGTGAGGAAACCTGCATGTCTGCGAGAACCTAGTAAGTTTCCGAAAGACATGTGAAGTCAGCCAACTCATGTTAAGTGTAAATTCTAGTTTTGAGAGTGTAATAAGTAATTTTAAAGTTTTCAATGACAATTATACTTGGACAGAAATGATATATTATTAATATGAACAATTTTAATAGTTTTATTTTTTTGATGGAGTTTGACTTTTTGTGTTTCATGTATAATGTACTAGCGACTCACCCTCGCTTCGCTCGGGTTCGTCCCTAGGTTGATTCCCAATACAAACTTTCATGCCCATTTTCACCCCCTTCAGAGATGATTTCTGGGATAAAAAGTATTATATGTCCTTTTCAGGGTCTCAAACTAATTTTTTACCAAATTTCATCTAAATCGGTTCAGTAGATCTAGAGATTTCCCCCTACAACCTCACAAACTCACAATTCACAAACTCACAAACTTTACCTCTTTATAATATTAGTATAGATAGTCCGAATTTGAAGGTTTCGTCAATAGCTACTAAATAATAAAAAAAAGCATATCGGTTGACAAACAGAGGAGAAAATAAGTACTGAACTGTTTTACCTTTACGTATTTATATATAGATAACAGTAAATTCTAATGAACGTGCTAGAAGATTAATAACATATTTTAGTTTATGAAGAAATTTAATTTAAATACCAAAGCTAATGTCGAATATCAAAGGAATTCTTCAATATGCCGATATACTAAAAGAGACGCGATAAGCTTTATGGTAGACGTGGGACTACGCTATATATAGGTACTTCAAATATACTATTTCTTTATTATTATTTTAACATTTAGTATAGATTTCTCACATATGAGATATTTTCTCGCAGTAAAAAGTATCCTGTTGGTTGACTCGGATAACCAGCTATCTTCATATCAAATTTCATCAAAATCTGTCCAGTGGTTTTCTCGTGATGCGTTCCCAGACAGAAAGACAGACAGAAAAAAATCTAAAAACTATAGATTCGGCATCTGTATCGATAATAATGACTATTTCAATGAGATTTTCCAAAAAATATTTAATGTACAGATTCGTTTCATTTACAATCTTGTTATATGTCATAAGTCAGCTCAAAATGTCATATACTTTATACCTTTTAAGAACAAATTCTATAAAAAGCTATGAAAAGTTTTTCAGATTACTTACAGGATACTATCACAGCACGAGACGGTTGTACCTGAAACATAAAATATATATAACAGTTAGAAATATTTATTATATACCTGTGCTCGTAATTTTTTTCCTAAAACTGCCAAGGCTTGCCCGATTTTGATGATTTTCTATGGGATCACCTGAATGGTTCTTAGCTATAGTTGAAGTCTAGAAGTTGAAGCCTAGTAGTTCTGTCATCGAGAACCAGTTTCTTTTTAATATTCGACTAAACGAGGTCTTTGACAGGACAACGTCTGTTTACTTCCTCCGCTAGTTATATAAAATTGCATTAAACTAAGTAAATTCTTTTACCTTATACCAGAAAAAAAGTCTATATCACTAAACTATATGTATCTATATATGCAAGAATTGTGCCAATTCTTTACTTTATACTGCATGACAGAAAGAAAAACTGACATAGACATTTGCATTTATCAAGATGACGTAGATCCCTGAGGAATAATGCTCTTCAGCAATAGAGAGATTATGACGGAAATATTATACGTATGATAAAAGTACGTAGAATCAATCTCGACCTACAAAGTAAGAGAATATTCAAATAAACCGAGATAAAACTATCTTAATAAGATTCTTACAGCTTCTAGAGTCAGTCACACCTGTTCATGAAACGCAATCAAAGTTGCGAAGTTTTGTAGTCAGTAGAATAAAGTTGTAAGTCGACAAAAAGCTCCAATTGGTTAAGGAACTTCCACACGTCTGTTTGCGAAAGTACAATAATTAAATGGTAGTTTTACATGTTTTGTAATTATATTGGCTTAGAAATTAATAATAATATAGGAAAATATGAAATATTTTCTTTTTGTAGTGTTTATTTATATAAAAGATATAAATAAATCGATTCAAAGGTAGGCGCTAATGTTTAATTGTAATTTTATTGTTCCCAAAACTCAAAATTGTAAGGTAGGTGAAGATATCGTTCTAGCTTATTATATATCAAAAAAAAAAATGTTGATAAAAATTATTTCTAATACAGAACCATAATATCATGGTTAAAAAGACGAGCATTCTGTCCCGGCACTGCCTAGGTACTTTTCTATAAGATTAAAGGGATATATTAAGAGAATTGATTATTTCCAAGATGTTGTTTATGCCATTGCCACACAGTATTTCCTGTCGCTATTTTAGTCTTCAAGGTCCTAATCCTAATCGAGCAGCTTGGTTAACTGTTATAATTTTTTTTTATGGACTAAGGGGGCAAACGGGCAGGAGGCTCACCTGAAGAAGTGATCACCGCCGCCCATGGACATCTGCAACACTGCAGGGCTTGATGGGCGTTAAAGTCGCTGAGAATCACGATCTCTGCGGATGGGATCTGCTGGAGCACGGAATCTGTAGCCATTTGCATGTGCTCAACGAGTCGGTCAGTTACGGCATTGCCGCTATAAGACCTATACAGGCACGCGTAGATTCGTGGATGGTCGTCGCAGTCTACACGTAGCCAGAGGATGGATAGGTCCCACCTTTCAAGGCTGCCGAGGCGACGAGAGCAGATGTCCTCTCTGACGTACACGCACACTCTAGCCCGCGGTACAAAGGAATGCTCCAGATTGTACCCCGGGTAAGAGAGGAAAGAGGTGTCAGCCGGGGACGATATCTGCGTCTCGGTAAGGAAGAGCAAGGCCGGCTTCACCGTCTCAAGGTGGAAGTGGATGGCGTTCAAGTTGGAATTTAGTCCCCTTATGTTGCAGAAGTCCACAGCAAGTGTGAAAGGGGTAGCCTTATGTTGCCTGCTCCGTTTGCCCCGAACAGGGCACCCACGCTAAGGTAGTGTACGAGCTGAACATGGATGCCCAGAGAGGGATTCTCCACCGCGATGTGCGCTGGTGGTACCCTCCTGGGGTAGACTGACCAAATTTCGCACTATCATAAATTTAGTAGTGTGGGGGAGGGGTGGGGAGTGGGCCTCCCGCGACTCTGGCACTACCACAGTTTTTGGTTGACAGATTGCACTGGTGGAATAATCTCTGTCACTAGATTATCCCACCAGCGGGCGGTGGGGTCGTCACGTCCCGACGCCTTATACGCCTAATACAAACTATTGTTTTTGAATTTTAACAATTTTTCTTATTGATGTTATCAAAAAAAAAATTAGCTAGCTAAAGCTCGTCAATAATTATTAGTTATTAAATAAAGAAATTCGGTTGACAAACAGAGAGAGGAACAAAACTGATTTGTTTTTGCCTATTTATCTATAGAACAAAGTCAGGTTAATTTTACAACCATTTATAATTTAAGAACGGCTGGACCGATTTTTATGATCTTTGATTTGTTCGATTTGTCTCCGGCCCAAAAAGCAGAATAACTATTAAAACGTCAGAAAAATCACGAAAACGAAATTATATGGCTGACGCTGGCTAATGACTATTTATATCTATTTAAAACGTACATAGGGACGAACCCAAGCGAAGCGAGGGTGAGCCGCTAGTATATACATAAATTATCTAATTTCCAATATTGTAATAGACTTCATATAACATAAACTTGAGACTTAGTTGAAAAATTAGAATATATAATAAAACAATTTGCAAAGTTAGTATTAACTTAGAACAAAACAAATAACTCGGTAACTCTATCTATTGAAGTTAAGTTTGTGTTTACTTAGAAAGATCGTAGACTACGATATAACTTTGTTTTGTACAACGTCAGTTACCATTGGCATTGTTGGCATGTTAGAAGTTTATTTATATTTTAATAGCTAGCGACTATCTGTTTGTTTGTCTGTACATTTCACCTAATTTTGACATTTAATTTTACTGCATTTCTTTTGTAAATAATTTTGAAGATACACATGTATATTGTTTTTCTACTTAGATGTCATAATGCTTTCAAAAGAAACTTAGGTAATATATTCCAGAAAGAGTTATTCTAGATTCCAAAAATAGTTTTAATAAGACTTTTACAATCCCTTGTCCATTAACGGAAGGGGACTGTGGCGACTATGATTCTACAGTATTTTGATTCGGTACTCAATTGTTTGTACATACATTACCTTATTTTGTTGCTATTTATGTACATAAATCTTACCTTTATTATTTTACTTCATATATTATATTTCTTATTTTTATGCCTTTTTTGTTTTTTTTTTGTGAAAGAAAAGATTTAGAAAAATTTAGTACAGTACACAATAAATCTATACTAACCAAAAAAACTAAAAAAGTTCAGGAAAAAACAATTGCAGCAATAAGGGAAACTCTGTTACTTAACTAGAAAAACCGGTATTTTATCTTTTATTTACAGCCCATGTAAATTTGCATTGCTAAACCAGCCAAATAAGATTAAAAAATATTCATATAACAAAAGTCCCAAAGAAAGGGTCATATAGTAACATAAAAAGCAAGTGCTTCTATCCCAAAAATAATATCTGCGTGACGTAAATCCCAAAATGTACATACTAATAAAATTTTGAACCCTACATGTCACTATGATGTGCAATCTCTGCGACAACGATCAGGGAAAAATTTCGACCTTAATTTCCCTTGTTTGTTACAAAGGGCACTATCATTTAAGGACCCAAAGGAATATAACAAAGACAATTGAGTCTATGCGAAGAAAAACGGCCTCCCTCTATTTGCAGAGCTCTTGTGTGTAACGAGCGTCATACACCGTTGGACAAAAATAGTATTTTTTTTAATGTTGTTGGTATTGATGTATGTTGTAGCTTACGTCGCATAGAGACTTACATAATGCAACGCGTAAATATTGCTTTTTGAAGTGAAACTTCTTTAGAATTGTTTTTTTTGAACTCGATAAAACGAAAATGCGACACTAAAAGATAAATACTAGCGGCTCACCCTAGCTTCGCTCGGGTTCACCTCTAGAAGACCAAAAAAAACTGTCCCTCAGAAACCGTATATTTTTCCGAGATAAAAAGTAATCTATGTGTTATTTCATACTATAATCTATCTCTGTGCCAACTTTTATCCAGATCCGTACAGCCGTTCTGGCGTGAAAGAGTAACAAACATCCATATATACTCACAAACTTTCACATTTATAATATTTATACAGATTATATTCTTTCCGTATATGATATTCTATAAATATATGATTGTAATATCCCTAATATGTTTTATTCAATTATTGATTTGTTTTAATTTAATTTCAATATTTGCCAAAGAAATCTTACTTCACCCGCGCGTAAAGGTTACACGCAGCCATTTTTTTTATGTTGTTGTGTTGACGTGTGTTGTGGCTTATGTCGTTTAGACTTATGTAATGTAACGCGTAAATATAGATTTTTTTTTATTTAGTGTAGTTACACTCCGGCGCATAAATTATGTTTAGATTTTGTTTTCTACCAACATGAAATTTGTCTGTACGTTTTTTCTTATATATGTATGTTTATATTTATTAGCATACCATAAACGAATATTTGCTCAAGTTTTGTAAAGTTTATGTATATTAAGCTTTATTTTGCAGTAAAAAAATGAAAATTAAAATGGCCGAAGTTATTAAACATTTTATTTCATATGTTTACTTCCGGTTTTACACTAGAAAAATAATTCATATTTGCAATCTGATTAAAAAATCAAAAACAACAGCATTTTTTTTATACGGAACGCTACATTTATTATTTTATTACTAATTATAATATGACAAAAGAATCCAAAAAAACCGTTCCGTTAATCTGATTAATACTTTAGAATCCCATCATACTTGACAACTAAACGTTAGATTCAAAAAAAAATATGTATCATGTACATCATATCCCCTAGAAGTATAAATATGCCTAATATTTTCAGAACAATTTATAACGAACTAGCGTCTCAAAAAACGTCTTAAATTTTATAATTTTACGCGCAATTTTTTAAATTTTTTCTTTCATAAGAAAATTCTCCTGATAATAAAAAACACAACAAAAAAAATAGTTAAATCGGTGCAGCCGTTCATGCGCGATGGCGTGACCAAGGGAAATAGGGATTCATTTTTATATATTATATGTAGAAGATTTCAAAACCTCACTTTTTTCCGTTGCCCGCTTCACGTCAAATACCCTAAACCCCTACGAATCTCAAACAGCGCGAGAAACCGGGGTAGATCACTCGTTTTATTAGCAAAAGCGCAAGATTTATCTTTATTAGTTCTGAATATGAATATGAATTTCCAATAATATTGGATTACTGTATATTGCACTTTATACTTCCTGGCTGTAATTAAGTTCCTAGAAACTTGGTTAATTATTCAAATTTATGAGAGGATATTATATTATGATAATATTATAATCAATATTTTTCTTGACCATAATTCTTTAATATATTTTAGCAGTAGAAATTCTTAAGAGATGAAGTCACAGTGCTAAAATCTACCGAACACATCTCATGCTTCCGGCTAACATATTAATGTGTTCAACTTAATTCACCATTAAAAATTGGCAGTTTAGGACTGGAATATTTTTCTCATTAAGGACTTTAACCTAAAATCTACACCTTTTTAGTGAATAAGTAATCGTTATTGTAATGCATACACATAAATTCTTCTAAATTAAAGATTATTTTTATATCTATTTTGTTCTCGTTGGAAATGAATTTTGTTTATTCTTATTATAATAATGTTTTCCCTTACTAAATGAAAACAGCACTGAAAGCTGCCATCTAAAGAAGACCTCTATAAGTACCTCTATATGCGATACAATCAAGAAGAATAAAAAATAGAATAATTAGAGTTAGAATAATTTATCATTTTTTTTAATTGTGAGGTATTTCAGTACCAAATCCCTTTTCTTCAAAATTAATATATAATTTTATAGGTAGTCTGTAATAATTATATAATAAGAAGTCCTCAAACTCTTCCTTGACCATGATTAATGTAAAGCATTGAAAGCGTTGGAAACCAAATATTAAATGGATTCGCGACAATAATAAATAAATAAATAATAAATATGTTGGGACATTAACACACAACACCATCTAGTTCCATGGTAAGCTACGAGGCTTGTGTTATGGATACCAGATAGTTGATACACTACACATATATATTTTTAAATACATACATAATATTATAAATATAATAACCGTAGGGTTACTACGAGTACAAACTGAGCCAAACGTGTCGTCAAATTTGACACGATAGTTTTATTTAAAATTTCAAATAATCCTATAATCTAAGAAAGGACGGCTATTATAATTACCAATCATAGTATAAAGCTTAAAATCAGAACTAGATAAACAAATGGAGAACTAAAATTGAGTTTAAATAATCAACAAACATCAACCCTTGTGGGTTATATCATTTGCTATTCCCTTGGAACTGCTCCTGAGTGTACGCCCGCTTGTTAAGGTACAGTTGTAGAGTGAAAATTTGCGAGTGGTAAATATATGTAGATACATTGGGGCTATGAAACGTGTGATTCAGTAATAGAGAATCTTTGATTTTTGGTATGACCAAAATATTATATATATAGTCTTTGTTTCCTATGGAGCTGGATGGAGTGAGAGCTCAAGCTATAATTTAATTTTTTAGCGATTCATATAAAATTTGTTTTTTTTTTTGTTAATTTGTTTCTTGAAATAGAATTATTTTGATACATTTTTTTACGACATTATCAGTCAAGTGTCCAGAACAGACTTTTAACTAATCTTTAATTTATTTTGTTTCTGAATTTCCATAGGTACATGCTAAAAATCACATACCTAAATCACAAACCCTAAAGTAACACAAAAAAAAAAACCTTATAAAAGCCAAATCAATTAGATTCGGTCTAGGTTTCCAAAACATTTTCCACTAAGGGAACTTTAAATAGTACTTGGTACGTGAAACCGACTCATATAAGAGAAATTAAATTAAACTTGTATTTTTAGGTAGAATATACTTACTCTTAGTTCATTCTTATATCTTTTATATTTTTTATATTTATATTAATAAAAACGTATATTCTTTTATTTATTTTTATGTGTATAATATTATCATACATATAAACATTTTATATGTACTGTATATAATATATTATCTGTCTTTCCCGTAACCGCAAAAATCTGCGAAAAAATCCGAAAAGATAGTTTTATATTTTAAAATATTATAGTATATATTATACATATAAAAATATACAATAAATACACATGTAGTATATTTTTTAATACTTAATATCCAAAAAAGCTACGTTTACATACAAATTATTATGTACATATAATTATTTCATTAAAACCGTCAAATATATCTAGCAGCGTATTTAGTGGCCCATACATCCAAGTAAATTTCTCTAATTACAGCATATTTACTGATAGTGTTTGCGTATGCTAAGAGCGCATATTTAACGACGTATGACTTATTTATACTTTATACGAATGAAGTTTGGTTTGTTGTATTGTTTAGGGTTGAAAAACAAATAGAGGGCTCTTGTCAACAGTTAAACATAAAATGAAGTAACAAAGTGTGTTCGTTTATATGAAAAGTACTAGTGAACTGCTGTGGCTTCACTAGGTATATTAATATAATATGAACTACCAAGTTCGTTTAGTGGGAAGCATGGATGGCTTCGGATCTGAAGAACCCGGGTTCGAGTGCCGAGTCGAGGCAAGTGTAGTTATTTTGGGTTTATGTTAAGAAATTCTCAGAAACAGCCCGGTTGTTGGAGAAACTAGTTGGAAAATTGTCGGTGTTACCCGTCCGTGCCCTGGAGAGCACGTAAATTCGTCGGATTCATGGGTCGTGATGTTCCACCAGTCTTGTCGAATTGTAGTCCTACCGAAGATTTTCTTCTTAGAACTTCTGCGTATTTGGCTAGCCTAGCCTCAGTGAGATTGGCCGCCATGGTACAAAATGGTTAGGCGGTTATTAATAATGATAGTAAATAATCATTCAATAAGCGTGTTATGTCAATATCCAAAATACGTGGAAATTATAAATAAAAATATCAAGATATGCAACAGTTTATAGTTTTTTTTTAGATTTACGTGATTATATGATAACGTGATTATCTTTTCGGATTTTTTCGCCGATTTATTTTGATGTTTGATTTCCGTTTCAAATGTTTTACAGCAATCATGGTCACGGGAGAGACTTAGAATTTAGACGTCTCAAATGCTATTATATAGTTATAACAGACAGTGCCTACCCACGAAGTTACAAAATAAATCGAAAAAATCTGATAAAAGATATCCGATGAAAGATAGTTTTATTTAAAACTATTTATAGCTTTTTGTAGCCATTTTTAATGGCAATTTATTCAGACTCACATATCTCAAACATACTAAACGGATAACTCCATTCAAATACATGTATATAGGGAAAGGTTAAATGGATTTAACCAGTGCTTTATTAAAGGAATGAAAAAGGATAAAAAGGGTTCGTATAAAAAATGGTATCACTTTAAAAACTTTTGATCTACTATTTCTATGAATAAAATTGTATTTAAAGGAATATTATGAATACTAGTGGCTCACCCTCACTTCGCTCGGGTTCGTCTCTAGAAAAACAAAAACAAATCTATCCCACGAGAACCGTACATTTTTCGGGGAATTAAAAATTTTCCGGGAATTTAAAAATTTCATCTTTTTCTAGTTTAGATTTTCAGGAATAAGGCGTGCACCCGATTGCTTACATAACTCAAAAATAAAGCTAAATCGCATCATTCAAAAATCTAAAACATTCAAAAGCTCAGCTCAGTAAATATTTTATTTTGTCAATTTTCATAGAATATTCTTTAAGCTTCAAAGCAGTTAGTAAATATCCGTTTCACAAAAATGTACACAGACGAACTGACGTATGTTCCAGAACACAAGCGGGAGGAAATAAACAGGAAATTGAAATCGGCCCCAATACGAGCAATGCTTTCAAACTGTTCTTTTATATAGTGAAAAATCTATGGATTCAGGATAATCGCTTAGTCGGTTTGTAAAAGACAATAATTTATCTGTGTGCTATGTTGTGACAAAGACTATAATATGTTCCTTCGTCGAAAAGAGATTTTAATACGCTTTAATTGTTAGCTTCGCTTTTAATTCTGTCGTCAGAAGTTTGAAGTTGATTTTTACCTATCTAATTTTACAGTTGAAAACGTTGCATTTAAGTCGGATCAGGATGATGTATTCACCCCCCCAATGTGCGTTCACCTGGTCGTGGTGGGGGGGCTCAGTAGTGCCCGGCAATCCAACCGGGCGCGAAGCTAAGAAACGCACAGGGAGGTTGCCCACTTCGGTGGGCGGTGGGAGGTGGCCCTCTTCGGGGGGTGGTGTACCTTGCGGGTTGCTCCTGGTACTTCTCTGATAGAAGAGTGGACCATGGAGCAACCCCATGGTTGTGGTGGTCTGCTTCGGCAGACCTGCCGTCGGGGCGTCGTAGTTGAATGCGTAAGCGATCCTGCGACGCCCCATTAAGACGGGGGAAGGTTTTGTTGGGTTTTAGTGGGTAGTACTGGCTGTATTACGCCGGTGAGTCCCACACGTCGTGCGTAAATGCATTTCCCAACGTTAAAAAAAAAAGGATGATGTATTCAACCCTATTTTTAATTCGGGCCTTGTTTCTTAATAGCTGGGGGAGCAGGCCATAGTCCACCCTGCTGGCCAAATACGGATTTGCAGATTTCACATGTCTTTCAAAAACTTGCTAGGTTCTCTCAGACATACAGGTTTTCTCACTATGTTTTCCTTCACCATAAAATAAGTGGTAATCATGCTGGAAATGATTCGCATATGAAAATATTGGAGGTGCGAGACCCTGGATTTGTACCCGCTTCATTCGGTTTCCCAAGCGAGCGACTTACCACTGAACTACCGCTGCCGGGTCGGGATGACAATACAGTAATTATTATTAATGGCATCTATTATTGAGTTGTTTTGATGATGTAGGCAACTTCCTAAAACATTTGAGTTTCGGTTTATTTAATACGTTTTGTCGCGTGCTTTCATAAAGTTGCATAAAAGGGTGTTTCTATTAATTTTTTGAGCTACAAGTTTATGAATTGTTGATCTTTTATCTTACAATAATATAAAATTTTAGTCATTATTTGTAGTACAGTATTCCATATTGGGCATATACGTATGAATGTATATAATATGTACTCGTATATAGCAAATGTCAAATAAAAGAATAATTTCCGTCCAAAATTTTATTTTGAATTAATTTTGCAATATAGTATATACATACACATAATAAAATTCTAACTGAATCGAAACAGTACATTAAATATTTCAGATTTCAGAGACCGAATCTATAGTTTTTAGAATTTTTGTCTGTCTATCTGTGACCGCATCACGAGAAAACCTGGACAGATTTTGATGTTTGATGATGATAGCTGGTTACCCGGGTCAACGTATAGGGTAATTTTTATAGCGGGAAAATATCTTATCTCTGAGAAATCTGTACTAACATTAAAATTTAGGGATGAACCCGAGCGGAGCGAGGGTGTGCCCCTAGTTATTTTATAAATGTATAAACAAATTATATAATACAAAAGAATATGTTTAAGAACACGCCAGTTTTCATTAAGCGTACAATAGCGATACATTCTCTAATGATGGCTACAACCAACACCCATTCACCTATTGTTCTTTACTAATGAGATATGTGATTCTTGCACACGTCAGATTTGATTATAATGGAGGTGCTAGGTAATGAAATAAAAAGTAATTTATTTATAAAGGTATTAAAATTATATAAGAAAAACACATTTTTTTTTCTATCTGTCTGTTTTTTGTTCCTGCTAATCCCGTATACTTTTATGTATTTTAGGAAAAGAATTAGAGTCTCGCTCAAAAAATCAAAATGTAACTAGGAACGCACCTAAGCGAAGCGACGGAATATCCCTAGTAATACATATTTGTGGTATACATTATCATTCATTTTATTAATTCATTTATCATTAAATATTTCCTTCAACTGAAATATTAAAGGCATGTCAGGCTTGTTGCGACTTTAATGACGTAATAATTCCTCTTCTAACTCCTTTAATTATTTAAGCATAGTGTTTTTAGGCTGGTGTCGTACCTTGAGCAAAGCAATTTAAATTAAATCGTAGATTAGAAGCTAATCTAATCTATACTTAAATATAAAGCTGAATATTTGTCCATTTATTTGTTTATACGCGCTAATCTCTGGAACTATTGGTACAATTTGAATAAATATTTTTGCAATTTATAACCAATTTGTTAAGGAATGTTATTTTACATCAGAGATTGTGTCTTGGGCGGAGTAATTTACATGCGAATAAGCGATCACGTTTCTTTGGTAGATCGAGATCGTTGGATTCTTATCAATTGTCCCATTAAATGGACCTTCCCCCCATCATTCCCCTCCCTTCCTCTAAACAAAATTATCAAAATAATTTTTAAAGGAAACAATTTTTTCAGATTTTTTGACAAAAATCTATTGTTTCGAATGTTTCGAATACTTTACAACAAAAGAATTATAGCTATTACAGAGTGTTTATCCACAAAACTGTACAATAATTTGGAAGAATGACAAATTGGACCTTACAATATATTTTTTTATATTGTCGTTTTTTATATTTTTTTATATGATTGCTACAGAATTTGAATGATAGATTGCAAATTGATTCTGAAAATTCGTTCCCTGGATATAAAGTCATATTACCACCGAGTGGTACAGTTTTTCTGGACTTAACAGAATAAATTGTTGAACTATATTCTTAGCAATAGTATTACTCGTTCTAACAAAGAAGACTCGCTTGAAATTTCAATTTCCTTTGTAAGGTGGACAGTAAATAGTAAAAACACACGTTGTGTTGTCTTAAGTAGATGTGAATAAACTACTTTGTTAGGAGTGTGCGGGAATAGCTGTATAGGAATTGCTATGTACAGAGTCATTGTTATTGTGAACTTGCTACTGTACTTAGTAGTAACTAACATGGAATATTATCAGGAATAAAGAAAAATAGTTCTAATCTGAACATGGCGTAAATAAAAGAAAAAAAAACTAAGAAAGAAGAAAAAATAAATAAAAAAGGGTTAATTTTTAATAAATCCTTAAGGTAAACAAAACTGAAATAATGCGTACTTAAATTCGAGAAATTGCCCAAAAAACGGATTTTTTTACATTGCAGGAGGTATCCTTTGTGCTCTAAGACATGCAACGTTGCTCATAAATATGTAAAAAAAGGAGCTTACGGAGTATATTTATATCTACTGAACCGAATAAATCGGATCAACTCGATGGCATCAAATTGTTATTGTATGGTTCCAGAAATTCTCATATTTATCTATCATGAACGAATTAGTAATTCGTTCATGTTATCTATATACCAGTTATTCTCAATACGTGTGTTCGCAAACGTGTTTTACTCCGTTCTACGCGACATTGGCGAAGTAACTTGTACCCAACGGCACTTCTAGAAGCCACTAAGCAAAAGAATTGAATTGGGTACTTATCTATAAAACTTCAAATTCATACAATATCAATTTCGTCAATCATCAAAATCGACCACGACCAATATCAAATCACAATCTTCCATTTTCACCCCCTTAAGGGATGATTTCCGGTATAAAAACTATGTCCTTCCCAGGGGTTCAAACTATTTTCTTACTAAATTTGATCTAAATCGGTTCAGTAGTTTTCTAGCTCATTCTGTACATACAAACAAACAAAAAAAATCCTCTGTATAGTATTAGTATGGATTTGCTAAAATATTCAATATCCAACATTGGCTTACCTCTTTTATTATATCAAACAATAGATTTATATCATCGCGAACGTATTCAAATATACATTGAGACGTCAGTACAAGATTGGATTATTTACGTAGGGGACTAAGCCGGCATTAAACTTTGGCAATTATTAAGTCACCAGCGGTGTCCAAACTTTGATAAGCCGATATTTATAGTTATCTATATATAATCCCACTTTCATAACTTTGATCGAAAGCTGTTTGTTTACGACAGCATATAAATAATAATAAGTTTGTGTCAGAGTATATGTCAGTGTATTATAATTTTATTTATTTTATCTGCAAATATGTTTTAAAATGTTTCTTTCTAATAGTCTTGACCGATTGTGATGAGGTTTGTCTCAGTGTGTAACGTATAAGGGAAATTTAAAAATATTGGAATAATATGGAAGATTGTATAATTCTTATTAATTTTTACATGAATATTTGACATTTTAAATAGAATTATACAAAACATATATGAATAGACTTTACCTATCTATATAAAAGAAATTGTTTTCAATTTTTTTTCATCGACAACACTAAAGCTCGTCGATAGCTACCAAACAAAAACAAAGAAAATTGGTTGACAAACAGAGGAGAGAAAGGTACTGAACCGTTTAATCTTTGCCTATTTATATATAGATTTTTGTGGTTTTATTAGAAGCTTTTATTTAACTTACCGTGTTAGTATAAAAGTTTGGGTCAAATCTTGCAACTGAATTTTAAAACAGTTATTAGGTTGAGACCTAAGAGCTAATTCTTTTTTTAGAATATTCCTTGAAGTACGAGGATGGTTCTTACGGAGAGAAAAATTTAAAAAATTGCCTGAAAAAGTCTAAAAACAACACTTTTCTATACTCCCATACAAAACCGAACCCGAGCGAGCTGTTTGTTTGTTTGTCTGTTTGTACGGGCTAATCTACGAATCCATTGGACCGATTTAAATGAAATTTTGCATGGTAGTACCTTATATCCCCGGTCAACACTTAAGATACTTTTCATTACAGAAAATTAAAGAGTTTCCGTGGGATAGTTAAAAAACTATAGTAACTTCTACAGCTTAGTACACAACAACTTATGCAACTTATTTAGTAAAATTTGGCATGCTGATACCTTATATTGCCGGTCAAACAACAGGTTATTTTTCATCCTGGAAAAATGAACGGTTCCCGTGGGATAGATCTGTTTGTGCTTTTCTAGAAGGGAACCCGAGCAAAGCGAGAGTGAGCCGCTAGTAATACTTAAAAGTCAATTCGAACTTTAATACCTAACATAAAGTTTAAGTTTTAGTGGTGGCAAAACATTGATGGCAATTGAGTGACGTTAGAATCGTATAAATATTAATGTCAATATTTGTCAGTATTATTAACAAAAAAAAATGGCTAACGCTGGCTAGTAATTATTTATATCTATTTAAAATGTACGTAGCGACAAACCCGAGCGAAGCGAGGGTGAGCCGCTTGTTTTAAATAAAACTATCTTTTCAGATTATTTCGCGGATATATTTTGATTTTTGGTTCCCAGCGTTTCGAATGCGAATTCGAAAAGATAGTTTTATTTAAAATTATTATATCTTGTCATAAATAATTCTAGGAAAAAATATATGTTTTTAAAAAATAGGTAAATCTAACAACACACTTTCCCACGACCATGTTTATTGTAAAATAATATTCAAACATCTAACAAACTTGATGTAATATAAATTTTGAAATTATACACAGCTGTATCGTCGGTTTCATTAAAAACTTTCCAAAATGGTTGGCAAAAACTGTGAATAAACGATGTTTCGAATACTTTTTACGAACCGCCAGCCGAAAATAATTGTTGTTATATTATAAAATTAAGTAAATATAATCCTTTCCTTTACTGAGAAGCCTAATTTTACTTTGATTTGAATCAATAATTTTTTAAGGGTAAATAATACATTTAAAAGCTAAAATTTAGTGACTGACTTTAAAGATGTATGACCATACGTATATATTACGCGTTCATACATATTGTACTCTTTTTACGTTTGTTTTTTCTTTATGGAATGTGCCAATTTAGTGACAATGCCAAGTTTAATGATTCTTTTTGTAATAAACAGATGTTAATTGTATTTCCATGCATATAAATAATATTCAATGAAAGATTCCTTCCTGAAGATGGAAAGAAAAAAATAATCTTAAATATATTAAAAACTAGCGACTCACACTCGGTTCACTTCGAGTTCATCCATAGATAAAAATAAATCTATCTCACGGGACTCTAGTTCGGTCAAAACAGACATTCACCCTTGCATGAAATCCCAAGAAGCTGATTTATATGAACGTTAAGGATACAATTATAATGAAATTGTGATATGTCCCCATCGATCCCATGTGTACAAAAAAATTTATACATATATATTTTTTCTTGGATTTTTTTGCGAAACGCTTTGTGATAAAAATAGCTCAGACAAAAATTGTAGATCATGCAAAATACATACGTAGACAATGCAATACATAAAATTTATACTATTTATATATAAATTTATACTATTTATACATAAAATTTATACTATTTTATTATATATTAAAAGTACATAGGCAGCATACTCATTGAAGAATACAACTTTAGTGTATTTTAAAATCGCTTTTTCTCAGAAATGGCGAATTTTAGAAAAAAAGTGTAAGGACAATTTTTGTAGATAATTGCATTAATGCAGCTATTCCAGATTATAATCTATCTCTGTGCCAAATTAATTTATCTAGATCTGTTCAGCCGTTCTGGCGTGAAAAAGTAATAAACATCCATCCATCCACTTTCACAAACTTTCACATTTATAATATTAGTATGGGTAACATAAAGTTTGGACTTTAATATAGCACACATTTAACAATGAAAAATATTTCTAAATAAAAAAATATCCTAGGCTCTGTTTGAAAATACTATTTCGACTGACGCTGGGGTTATTCGTGTCGCACTAACTTAATTTGAACGATATACGGTTTCATTGATTTTTTGTTAAAATGACCTAGTTGTTGGATGTTGATTTTTTTAATTTAAAAGCTCACAATATTCGTCTCTTGCTTTCTTACAAAGAGAATTAGTAAGAAAAAACTAAAATACTTAACATTTTCTTAGCTTTTCGGTGTTTATAGTAGCTTGTGGCTAAAAATATGGGAATACTATAATAAATGAAAAATACTTTACGACCTATTCCTACCTACTACCTATACATACCTACGAAATATACAAAAAAATATCATTAAAATCATTCGAGCCGTTTCGGCGGAGTGTGACCATAAACACCGTGACACGAGATATTTTTATATTATGTTTAGTCTGCATGAAATTATCAATTGTAAAACATATCGTCATCCTAAAATAATAATTCCAAGCACTTTCTCGATAAGAACAATCTGTATTCCACGAATTGTATCTTTCAACTGTAACGAATATTTCGAAACACAAAATATTAAAGTAACAGATAAGTACGTTGTTAATATTCTTTATTCTCAGGATATTTATTTGAAGATGGGATGAAAATAAAAAATAAGTCAAGTGCGAATCGTGCACAGTAAAAAGTTCCGTGTACTTAAAAAAGGAGCTTAACTACATATATTTATGGTACATATTTCATTAAGCCTACAAAATATCTTTTATTTGATATAATAGGTTAAATATGATAAAGACTGTCATAGCATTTTTGCCTACGTCTTTTTAGGGATATTTTTATTCAAATTCACTTAACTGTAACTTGTTTTAGCATATGAATTTATTTTATTAGCTTTTTACTTACCAGTTTTATTCTGACCTTCACATTGTAAAACTAGGCTATTGATTCAAACGAAAATTTAACTTTTTAAGAATTGTATTAGTGTATATATATTCTTCTTCATTTAAATATATAGTACGTGGGCTACCGGAGATTTTGGCCTTAAGAACATTTTTTTTTAAATCTAAAAACTTGAATAAATATTAAAAAAAACAAAACCCAGCCAGCACCTTGGCCGCTTGACCACCGACCATATTTTGGGTGGAATAATGCAAAAGAAAACTGCATGAAAACTCGAAAACACGCGTTTTCTCAGACATAAGACTAATCTAGATTTATGACACACACACACACACACACATATATATATATATATATATATATATATATATCATAAATTGTGATTCGATTATTATTATTTTTAGACACAGGTTATTACGAGTACCTCTATAGTCTTACTAAAATTATAAATGCGAAAGTTTGTGAGGATGTCTGGATGTATAGATCTTCACCTAAAAGTAAAATAATTGGTTTGTTTTAATTAAAAATAATTATTAATAAAAGGATATTTTTAGTGGAACGAAACCCTAAATATTGTAATAGTGCAGACTGCACAATTACGCCGCGTCAATACGTAAAAACTAAAGTAGGAAAAAGATCATTAGTGGTCTGTTCACATTGCAGGGAATCTGTGTTTTTATTATATGTAGTATGGCGTGTATAGTTGTTTACCATGGGAACTAGGTTCGAGCCCCGCGTTGAGCCAATTGGGTTATTAGATACACGGAAAAATTATCTAGAAATTGTACAGAAATTTTCATTTTCTCCTAAACTTTTTATTTGAGCGTTTCTTTTTGATGTAAAGATAACCTAGTAAAAGAGATCGTTGAAGGGCTGGAGATTAACATAGGCTGTTTACCGCGGGATTATTATACAGGCAAAATTATTTATGATCAGAATTACTTGAAACTTGGTATTGATGCTCTTCAAAACAATTAAATAAATAATTTTCGAAATTCATCCACAAGGGGGTAAAAGTAGGGGATGAAATTTTGCATAAAATGTAAGTTTTTGTAGTTTTAGCGCGAGCAAAGCCGCGAGTTCTGCTAGTAAATATATATTGTTTTTCTATATAAAGACCGTTTTCCTTAAGGAAAAGGGGTATGAATAGTTTTTTGATGAAACAATATTTGAAACCTATCCATCTGTTAGAAGTAAATCCTCTCAGATGAATCGACCTATCAACTATCAATTCGTTGTAATAGCTACCATCACTATCCGAAAGAACGGAGCTGGGAAATTAATGTCCGAGATTAATGAAAACAGTGAAATGCACTAACAATATAAATATGTGTTCATTTTTCATATATAAACGTGAAAATTTTTAGCTTTTATGTTAAATTATGTATATATTCGTATATACTTATTATAATAGTAACTAGCGACTCACCCCCGCTTCGTTCAAGTTTGTCCCTACTTTGCTTTCCCATACAAACTTTCATCCCCATTCTCACCCTCTTAAGGGATGATTTCCAGGATAAAAACTATTTCACTCCCTGACTTTTCATATCATGAGATTTAAAAAAATATCTTATTTTAGTAAAATAACACGAGGCTACGATACGAGAAGGCCGGTAGATCACATGACCAGAAAATTGCTCGATCACAAGTCAGAACCCAAACAGCGCGGAAGACCCCAACTTACGTGGATGTCTGTAGTTAGGAAAGACATGGAAAACAATAATGTTGACCCAAGGCCGACCCAGGAAAGACATGTTTGGAGAAAAATGATTAGGAGAGCCGACCCCAAATAAAGATGGGAAAAGGCCGGAAGAAGAAGAGGAGTAAAAAAAAATCTTTTAATTTTCACGGCCAGGGCCTTCACTGATAGATAGCTGATGTTATAAGGAGTAACTTAGGCTACTTTTATTTCACAAAAAGGATTAAGGTTCCGCGCAAAACTCTTACTTTTAATTCCTACTTCGAAAGACGCATCAAATTAATTAGATTTCTATTATAATTAATGTGCAAGTTTCTATGACTGTGTATGTTTGTTACTTCTTCACAGTGAGGCAGCTGGATAGATTTTGATGATATTTAATGTGTAGAGCGAGCGATGGTATTAGCATTATTAGAAATCGAGTGACAAATGCAAACAATACGTGGGTAAATGCCGCCGCTTATAAATAAATTAATATAAATAAATATTAAAAAAATAAATAAAAAAGAATTTAATCATTACATATAATAAAATTCTGAGTCGAATCTGTACATTAAATATTTTTTGGAAAATCTTATTGAAATAGTCATTATTATCGATATAGAGGCCGGATCTAAAGTTTTTAGAATTTTTGTCTGTCTGCCTATTTGTTTGGGAACGAATCACGAGAAAACCACTGGACAGATTTTGATAAAATTTGGTATAATGATAGTTGGCCATCCGGGTCATCATATAGGATACTTTTTATGTAGGGAAAATATCTCATCTCTGAAAAATCTACACTAATCGTTAAAACGTAACTAGGGACGAACCCAAGCGGAGCGAGGGTGAGTTGCTAGAAAAATAATAATATGTAATAAAATAACAAAAACAAAGCCAATTGAGTATTGAACCGTATTGAGTATTCATTCAGTATTGAACCGTTCAAATAAAGATCAAACATTTCGAGCAAAGTAAGAAATTTCAAAGAGACTCAATGCTTTATTTTTTACAACTTACTTAAAGTGGATCGAGTTATACCAATTGCTGGAATGTGGATTGGCGCTTTTTGTTTAGAGATTTAAAGTTTTAGTTGTAGAAGTACGATTTAGTTTAAGTGCCTTACAAACATACATTCATATGTGTAGATAGATATACATACTGTTAGATCAATTCGAATCAAGAAATAATGATATATTACACTTTGCAACTTAAACGAAACGCTGTATGTCTGTCTGAAAATGGAGATGCGCAATCTGTTCAAGTACCTTATTCAAACTAAAATGTAGTATTATTTGGTTAGTAAATTTAAAAAATAAATAGGTAAAACCCATTCAGCACGTTTTATAATGCTATTATCGCTATTAAGCAAAAAGTCAAACGTTAAAAGGAAGCTTCTCAAGAAAATATAGTCGATAGTGATCATTTTCATAGAAAAAAAACTAAGTTTTCAGGATTGTGAGTTTGTACATAGGATGTAATCTCTGAAACTCAGTAGATTAGATATAACTAATTCTTCTAGAATTCTGATAGATTTTTTTCTGACTGAACGACTTCCGAAAATTCTATCAGTAATAGGAAGCTACATATATTACTTAAAGCTATTGGCTATTTTTCTTCCAATTATATGATCTAGACTATAGGCTTCTACTGTTAAGCACTTAAGGATGCATAAAAGTGTAAGACGCTAGTTTTTAATAAAGAATATTCTAGTAAGCATTAGTGATTTCAGATATCAATAAATACATACAATATTAATGTTTAACTGTTCTAAAAGTTAAATCAAACCTCAAATTTCTAACTGGAAGAGACTAAAAATATTTTCAATGGATATTGCTTCACAAAAAATATATTTTGCTCAGTTAAAAAATGTTTTAAAATCGTTTTAAAACTGTACATCTAACTTAAAGCCAAAGTTGTCAATTCATCGGGAAGGTGTCGTGTTCTGTTGGGAAAAGCTTGTGAAAAAGCCAATTATTTTTGAACCTACCGCCGTCCACTGCAAGAGGAAAGGCATTCCTATCGCGTCTACCATCCTTTCTTATATTTTGCTTTTAAATAAAAAATATAATAATAACTTAAATTTAACGAACATTTGTAAAACTTTAGTCTCTCTAGTACAACACAGATGATACGTACAATACAGATGATACAATATATTCTTACATCAGCAAGCCAATTCAAAACTAATCAACATATTCGCACGCCTAATAACACATTGAAACAATATCGGGCACTTGCAACTTTCAGAAATCAATTTACTTTTCACAGAATTTCCTTTGGGAAATAAGTCAGTAAAGTCCCGAAACGATCTAGAACAAGGAATATTGCCTCTCTATGATATAGTGACGAAACCAATTTCTTAACAAAATACCTTTTTGCTACTGAGCTGTTTCAGAGTTATATATTATAGCAAAAGACAGAAAACTAATGTACGGATCCACTTAAAAAAATCAAATACATGGGGTGAGATAAAAAGCACCTTGTTTCTTTCTGGCCTTTGAACTTAATACCTGGGTATGTATAAACATTTTCGCCGATGCATGAGTTTCTTGGTTTATGTTGTTTTTTGTTCGTTTAGTTGTTTTTGTTTTGAATATATGTATCGTACTGGTAATCGAACCAGTTATTGAAGAAGCAATTCTTCGGATGTAACTATACAGCCGAATACTACAGATAACTTATAATTTGAAATCCATTTTGAACTAAAAAAAGGTAGTAAAATTATGTTCTTTATTTCCTAAAAATACAGAGAAAAGGGGGTTGAAAATGAATATGAACTTCTGAGTAATTAAGATGAGGGTCATTGAAAGCGAAAGTGTGTCAATTTAAAAAAAAAACTGAAACAGTTGTCGCTAGGTTTAATGAACGTGACTCTCAATTCGTATTTCGATAGAAAATGTTGAATAACATTGAGAACATGCTTCAATTTGAAGTTTTTGTATTTGTATTTGAAGTAACAATTTCCATTATTATAATACTAGTGACTCACCCTCGCTTCGCTCGGGTTCGTTCCTATGTTGTTTGCCCATACAAACTTTCATCCCCATTTTCATACTCTAAGGGATGATTTCCGAGATAAAAATTACCTACGTCCTTCATTCTTCATATTACCCATTTTCCAATAAAACTAGCCCAAGTTACTTCTTATAATATCTGGCAGAGAAATTCACGTTAAAATTGGTCGGGAGATTAACCAGAACAAACAGATAGACAGACAAAATTAAAAAAAAAAATTCCTATTACTTCCATATACATATATGTACTCGTATTATGTACTTTCATATGTATTCAGTAAAAAACTGTAACTTTGACATTACAAACAGACACTTCAATTTTATTTATACTGTTAGAAATATTCTTTTATATTTAATAGCCTATCTAACACTTCCAGGTAAATTTCTAAGAAATTAATTAAAATTCTATGAAATCTATTGTTAACTGATACGCCGGCGTGTCTGCGGTCATAGAGGGACTAATATGACACTACAATCCAGTAAAGTAGCGCTATTGAGCATAAATAAACAACGCAAGTTGAGCTTCGAGTTAAAAGCTCGTACTTTACGCTAAAACGGCTGCACGGATTTGGATCAAAATTTTGTGGTTACATAGACCTCGATATGACCTGGAATAAAACATATCATAGCAAGGTACAGAGACAGTTAAAATATATAAGTTTAACAAAGTTAACATTGTATAGGGTGACGTAACAGAGGTCAAATAACACGATAAAGTATTTTGAGAAGTGTGACTTATATGACTTGATGGTGGGGCCGCGCCCGCGGACCTGGCGGTGTCTACTGTTGCGTTTAACGGAGAGCAACAATTAGAGTTATTATAAATGGTTTTGAATCGTGAATTTAAAATGTAAGCGTCAGTGTAGTCAGTCCGTGAGGAAGCTACCACCGACTCGAAAAGCAGTTCTGCTCAGAAGAGCCGACGAGAATCTCAACAGTTGCTCTTTTAAGCATATTGTGGGTCAATGCATGATGATGATTTAAACATATTAGGAGTTTAATTGCAAAATTAATAATGATGCCAATTGCCGTTGTTCTTTTAAGACTTTGCTCAGCTTTAAATAGCACTATACTTGATATTACTTTGCTTTCTCTGTCTTTCCCAAAAAAAAAACCAACGTACAATAACACCATTTTCAGGTATTTTAAAACTAAAAAATGGAGTTAACAAACAGGAAGTGCTACTTTCACAGTTTCGTCTTTCAAAATAAGTATGCTACGGTGCTAAGTTTTAATGATCTTAAAATACTAAACTTTGATAGTCTAAAGGCGCTTTATATTAAGGTGACTTGGGTTAAACTATATACAGTATCGATTAAGTCTTAACGTGTATGCAGTAATTAAAACATTTACTTATGCATGAAATAAGTTTTTGCAGCCAATATTTTTTCTAATATATACACTTTATATTAATAAAAGATCTTGTTTTGTTTATAAAACATAAGTGGAAGCAGGTACATACATGCATTTGCATACAAACGCATATTTCTATCTAATTTAAGATAAAACATACTAACTTCCACGAGCAAAGTCAACGGTAAAAGCTACTTTATTACTTAAATTAGGGTTTATAGTTGCAACATTTTTTAGTAAATATCTTTTTAAATTACTATTTAATTTGTTACTTAAAATATTGTAATTTGCTCTTACAGTGTAAAGTAAAAACGTCATAATAAAGTGAAAATGCTCTTTTAGTTCGAGAATATTTTACTTTTCGAATTGTTTAAAACTACTCCACAGTACTTTGAGCTAGCTGTCGACTACGACTGCACTTGTCAAAATTACTTTACATAATTTACGCTACATTTACTAAGAACCTAGCAATATTTGCTACAAGAATTATTATTTAACAGGCACTATTGTTATAGGTGAATGCTTAGTTTATACTATACTAGCGACTCACCCTCGCTTCGCTCGGGTTCGTCCCTAGGTTGATTCCCAATACAAACTTTCATCCCCATTTTCACCCCCTTAAGGGATGATTTCCGGAATGAAAGTCCTTCTCAGGGTCTCAATCTATTTTCTTACCAAATTTCATCTAAATCGGTTCGGTAGATCCAGACATTACAACGTCACAAACTCACAATTCACTAACTTTACCTCTTCCTCCTCACTTCGCTTAAATGGCTGGACGGATTTGGATGAAACTTAGTAGGTATATAGATAGATTATGAGTCGGAGTAACACAAAGCCCATTAAATACCCAGGGATGCATAGAACTAAGCGAGGTTAAGCAGCAATTATATTAATAATGATTTTCTTACAAACTATTCGTCACGGTGACGAATCGTATTGAACACATCTGCGCAGGAGATTTCTTCTGCTCTCTCATTCGCATAGTCCGTCCCATTGTAAAATAACTTAACGAGCTTTGTGAGTAGCGGGATCACTAAATGCTCAACTCCGGATAGTTAATAAGGATTTCTGTCAGAAAATACAAAAATTGCTTTTAACATTGTCGGGACTCGAATTCAGTATTACACAAATAAGCCATAAAACGAAAAAAGCAACTACTCTAGACTGTAAGATTGATATGAAATATTAATACTAATGGTAATTATTTATCTTAATTCTTCTGTAAATATATCACTGAACTCCTACTCAACAGGTGAACCGATTTGGATGAAATTTTTTATGTGTGTTATGTGTAAGTTCAGGTTTGTTTAGATTAACAGCTGGAGCTGGTAGATGGAGTTGCAGTCTGGTTCTAGGAGTTTTTATTGCTATTACTAGCAGACCCAAGCCAATGTTCGGGCAGGACAATGTCTGTCGAGTCCGCTACTCTATATATAAATCATGAATAGATAAATCAGCAAAAATCCAAGGACACGTCAAAGTGTGTGTATTTACTTTAAATAGTACTCTTTAGTAGCTTTTAGTATGATAAAAAAGTTAAAATGAGCAAATGGTATGTATACATTACCATAAATCCTACTTTTATCGACTTTCAAATTCACATTACTTTCAATTGTAAAGTAGCGTAACTTTAGAAAATGCGGTAACACCTTAAAAGTATCATAATGATGCACACTGTGGCATTTTATATGTACTTAGATGGAGTTTGCCAACTTCTTAACTATACCGTGGTAGTGTATTATCGCACTACAGGTTTTATTTTTATTTCAAAACTATAGACCCAATCTCTCTTACTCACCTTTGCTTCGCTGAGCCTCACCTTTGCTTCGCTCGGGTTCGTCCCTAGGTACATTTTCATTTTTTTGAGCGGAACCCTAATTCTTTTACAGAATTAAAACTAGCCTAAGTTACTCCTTATAACATAAACTACCTGTTAGTGAAAGTTCCGTCAAATCCGGCCTAGCCATTTCGGAGATTAGCCGGAACAAACATACAGTTTTTTTAAAATTGTGTTTTACTTATAAGTACCGTATACAATTTCATTTGCATTTAGTAAAACGCTGTTACTCTAACATTGCAAACAACAGACACTTCAGTTTTATTTATCTGTATATATAAAAAAAATATCTCTTCTTTGCTTATTTGAATGCTTTTATCTCTGACTCTGTTCTAAAAATTCTGTTATCTTACTAATAAGTGTGAAAGTTGTAAGGATGTCTGGGTTTGTAAGTCAATAATAAATAAACCATTGAACGAATTAATCTTGGAAGACACATAGAATGACCTAACCGAAGTTTGGACGAGTCGAATATAAATGTAAGCTGCCTTGTTGATAGGGATATAGATCCTGAAGTGTAATCCTGGGTTCGAGTCTCGACCCAGGCTCGAGTTATTACTAGATTCTTGTCACGAAATGTTCAGTACCATGCATCCTGTAGTATTTTATATGTACTTAGAAGATGACGAAATTTGAAAACTGCCTAAGATCATGTTAAGTCAAACACCAATCAAAAATAAAAGCTAGAAGAAACTATTTGACTGACATTGGCGAAGTAATCTGTACTCAACTGGCACGCTTTGAAGCCATTGACAAGCAAATTAAAAATTATTCATGGTCAGATGGACGCAGTAGACACAGGCATTTTTGCTAATTAAAAACCATTTATCTTTTAAAAAAAATTGCAAAGTTGGCGTTTTCTTCCGTAGTGTGTATACTCCTAAAAAGTTTAAAGACTGGGTAAAGTTTTAAAAGGCACAGTGGTCTCCAGGTCGTTCATGAAACACTTTGTTGCTTGTTGCTTTAATAGTTTTTAGCATCTACACTTTAATATTTTAAAACTGAATAATACTCGTAATATTATATTATACTAGCGAAGGCAGTGGAAGCCCAATGGTAACACACTCGCTTGGGAAACCTAGCGAAGCGGGTTCAAATCCCGTGTCTCGCACCTCTGATATTTTCATGTGCGAATCATTTCTAACATGATTACCGCTGTCTTACGGTGAAGGAAAACATCATGAGAAAACCTGCATGTTAGAGAACTTAGCAAGTTTTCGAAAGACATGTGAAGTCCGCCATCTTGCACTTGGCTAGTGCTGTGCGGTGGACTATGACCTGGTCCTCATATTGAAGGGAAGCCCGTGCCCAGCAGTGGGACGTTAAAAAGGGCTGAATACATACTATACGTTAGCTTAAAGACTTACCATCGCTTCGCTCGAGTGCCTCGTTAGGTTAACAGTAACTAATATGTTTCGCCATAGTCTATTTGTGTTCTTAATTTCATCTAAATCTGCCCAGCCGATACAAATCAAAGCACACCGACTTCGAAAATATCTGATTAGGTATCTATAGTAAATGAAAACTACCAATCAGTTATTTTTTACATACTTCTTAGTGTTTTTTGAAATCGTTTTTTTTAAATAGGGTTTTCTGGATGCTACTTAGCATAGTCGGCTTCTTTAGTTAAAGCCGGTAGGTAGGTGGCTGTCAGCAGTTGTCGCGATCCAGAAGTTTTTTTAAGATCACAAATAAATTTTTATTTGGTCGGGTGAGTCAGTAATATACCGTAGTCATGACACTAATATCTCTATCAGACAATTTTCCTTTACTTATTTCATTCTCCTTGTCCCAAGAGATTGAGAAAAATATATTACTTTATCAATTTTTCAGGTATGATTTACATACAAAAGAAAATTTGAATGTGCAAAAAAAAATACAGTCGAATTGAGAACCTCCTCCTTTTTGAAGTCGGTTGTAAAGCCACACTAAGTTTCATTTTAGTACTTCACTTTTACGTTTTGCACTTTCAATAACTTTGTATAATATTATTAAGTATACTTGAAGATACTCTGTTATTTTAGAAACTATGAAAATATGAATAAATTATTAAAACTTACCAGCACTATACGCGGGCTTTTCTGACCTGAAAACAATACATATAATTATTATTTTATATTTAGAATAAATAATATTTTTACCATACTAAGTGTTTTATAAAAAAAAAAATTAGATTATCTTTTCAACCGACTTCTTAAAAAAGGAGGAGGTTCTCCATTCGGCTGTATGTTTTTTCTGTTACCTCAGAATTCCGTCAATTATTAACAGATTTGGACAATTTTTATTTTATTTGAAAGTGTATTCTTCCAGATTGGTCCCATTTAAATTAAAAAAAAAAAACTACCTTTAAAGGTGGAAAAATAGCTAATGATGAATATAACCTACTTCTGATTGTCACATTGACTTGAAACTTTGCAAGTGTTTCTATTTCCGTTGATAGTGCAGTGATTCGGTATTGTTGACCTGATCTGATGGCAAGGCCAGTCTAATTAAGAAGTCGGTGCCAGCCGATACAAAGCAAAGCACAGCGACTTCGAAAATATTTGATTAGGTACGTATAGTAAATGAAAACTACCAATCAGTTATTTTTTACTTTTAAGTGTTATAAGTTATAAGTTTTTGTTTGAAGCCGGTTTTTATTTTTTTGTTAAAAAGTTTTTGTAGACTGTTGCTATACGTACGTTGCGTTTCGTACGTTAGGTGCACGAGTTTCTATATGCAATAAGAAACTTTAAATCTACCGCGCTGAGCCGAACTACTTATTCTATTTACTTCTTTATTAGTCTATTCGTCCTTCTTTATAATTTATACATTTCATAAAGGACGAATAATTATTTTTTTCTATTATATAATATTTGTCCTCTTTAAGCACGAATAGTATATAATACTCGATGTGAAATTTAAATTTTATATAATATACTATATATATATATATATATATATATATATTTTATATATTAATTTTTGTTCTAGAAGATTTTTTTGATTCGTATCTTTGCTTTAAAAAAATTAGTCTTTTTCTTAAAGAAACGAAGTGCAGATTTGCTGATTTCTGGAGAAATCTTCTATAAAAATAAAATGAACATTCTTGTGTTTGTCCTCGATGTGTTCTTAAACTATTGATTCGATTGTGATGGAACTTAAGTGAGCTATTGTGGGCTATTCTATAAGCCTGTGAGTCTTTCTGGCTAAAAAAAATATTTTTTCTTTTACGTTTGTCTTTTATTTAGGGACGCACTCGAATAAATGAGGATAAGTCTCTAGATATAAAAGAATAAACGATTATATTTATTTCTAGTATTTATTTCACGTCCCTTTCAGTACCTAATAGACCATCATTATTGTACTCACGTACTGTAATAATTTTGAAAGAAAATTAATTAATCTCTAATACCTTTACTAAATGTGAAATTGCAAATTTCATTACTAACAGTAGACTATATGTTTACTTCAGGTCAATATGTATCTGCGTACTAAATTACTTTCAAAATCAGTCCAGCCGTTCTTTCCTTAAAAAATAAGAAAATTTTATACTTCTAACACGCAGCAACTGAGTTATGATTTTATATCATAAAGTTAATGACCAATATAAAAATAATTTTACATACTAAGTTTTTAACAGATAAGCTTAAGAAAAGGGGTAAATTAAGAAAAATCTAGCGAAATAGCTTATAACAACCCAAGATTTTTTGCATCCGAAATCCGCAACGTCTTAAGTTACCATAAAACTTAAAATTATATGTAAATAAGAAAACAATTTAGTTTATAATGATTAATTTCAGTTGTTGCAAACTTAAAATCAATATCTATTTTTTTATATAATTTTTATTAAACTTTTCACAGGTTTGATTAGTAAAATGTTTTTAAATCAATTTTTTATATAATAACTAAATATTGGGACATGTTTCACGTTTTTACGATATAATTAAATAATTGGCACTACTCTCGATTTTTCCATACATATGGTTTACTTCTTTATTGAATTCATTAACATTTAAAGACTAAGGGAAATGGGTATTAGTAAAGTTAATATACCATTTTTGGAAATAAACATATCTATACATATAATAAAATTCTAAGTCGAATCTCTACATTAAATATGTTTAAAAAAAAAAACATTGAAATAGTCATTATTATCGATACAGAGGCCGGATCAATAGTTTTTAGAATTTTTGTCTGTTTGTCTGTCTGGGAACACATCACGAGAAAACCGCTGGACAGATTTTGATGAAATTTGAATGATGATCCGGGTCAATATATAAGATACTTTTACTGTGGGAAAATATCTCATCTCTGAAAAATCCATATTAACGATTAAAATGTACCTAAGGACGAACCCAAGCGGAGCGAGATTAATTCACTAGTAATAAATTATAAAAATTATAAACCCATATAAAAGAACTGTATATTTCAATTGAATCATTCATATTTTTAAAACAGACATTTCATAGCATGTATTGTATTTTTCCTTCATAATGGACTAATGAAAGTTTCATGTACGGTGTTCTATATAATACTGTTTGTGAGTAAAAATTTTTGCTATTCATATGAGTTATGCATGAAAAAAAGGAATGCTTTGGTTTGGTTGCTCAATTGTGCAAAAAACTAAAAAAACTAATGTTAGATTGTTGATTTCTATTATACTTTAGTCGTTTTGTTAGGTTTTATTTGAAAATGTACATACAATTTTATTAACCCCAGACGCTAAAATAGGAGTGTTATAAGTTTGATGTCGATGTCTGTCTAGTATGTGTGTCTGTCTGTAGCATCGTAGCTCTTAAACGGATAGACTGATGTCGATGCGGTTTTTTTTATTTGAAATTAAAAGTATTTGTTGCGTAGGGGGTTTTTTAAATTTTAATTTATAATGATTGTGTAATTGAAAGCTTAGAATCTTTTATTGTATTGTATTCAGCCTTTTTTAACATTCCACCGCTGGGCACGGATCTCCCTATAAGGGGATCAGGCCATAGTCTAATCTGCACATGTCTTTTGAAAACTTGCTAGGTTCTCGCAGACATATAGGTTTCCTCACGATGTTTTCCTTCACCGTAAGACAAGTGGTAATCATGTTGAAAAAATCGCACATCATCAAAATCTACAATGCAGCTGGTGTGACAGATGTAGTATAGTTAATTCTTTATTTCAACACCAATATTTAAAAAAAAACATTTCTAGAGCTTACATAAGGAACTCTTTCCCATCATTTAGAATTTTTCTAAAGCCATATGTTAGGCGAGTCAGTCAGTGTGTTTATATATGATTTTTTTCATTCTAGCTTCAAAGTATAACAAAAGAAGTATATTATTAAAGTACATGTTATTCATATATGACGTTTCAAGGCAAATGTTTGGAGTGAGATGATATATTTGCATGTTTAATGTTTACCTCATACGTATCTAGTGTTGAGCCTACTTGAGACGGAATGTACCGCCTGTTATACTGTAATATTGCACATGTTTACAATAATTGTTTATGAAATTAAAGTTTTCTTCACATTAAATAGTTTAAAATGACATACTATCTATATTATTTTGTCGTATGTTATTTCACTAGCGACCTTTTTTCCCCATATTTACTTTATTTCCCATACAAACTTTCATCCCCATTTTCACCCTCTTAAAGGATGATTTTTAGGATAAAAAGTATCCTATGTCCTTTCCAGGGTCTCAAACTATCTTCTTACCAAACGTCTAAATCGGTTCAGTACATCCAGAGATTACCCCCTACAACGTCACAAACTCACAATTCACAAGCTATACCTCTTAATTATATTATTAGTTTAGATTTTTATTTACATTGGAACCTTAATTGTATACCTATAGTTTAGGTCAAGCAATAATACTTGTGGCTCATAGTTGAATAGGTGACCACTTAATGGTTAAGCTATTGAACATTTTTCATCTGGCTAAGTTATTAACTCGTAATTTATTTACCAACTGTCTCGTAAATAATTACATAGTATAACAATATAAGTAATATACTTAGTTTAAAGAATAATATAGACGGAGTCCGCCAAAATAAATGTCAAACTGAAGAACAAAAGCAAATGTATCCCACGGGAACCGTAAATTTTTGCGGGATAAACAGTAGCCTATGTGTTATTCTGATGTATGAGCTATATTATTGTAAAGTTTCATTAAAATTCATTCAGTAGTTTTTGCGTAGAGTAAAAAACATCCATACGTCTATACATCCATACATCCTCACAAACTTTCGCATTTATAATATTAATAGGATATTAGTACGAGTTATTGGGAATGAAATATGAATATTATAAATAATACTATGTGTTTTTGTAATTTTTAAGCATTCGTTTTCTTCCGCTCTGAAAGAGAGATAGCATAATATTAGCTTATTTAACTTTTTTCTTTGTTATAATAAAGTAGCATTGCCCGCGGCTCCGCCCGCGTTCAGATGACCAAAAAGTAAATTCTTAGGTTTTACATATTGGTATACTCTTACAATGTAGTTTTTGTATTTTTTCTCAGAAATGAGATATTTTCCCGCGGTAAAAAGTATTTTATATGTTGACCCGGATAATCCGCTACCACCAAACCAAATTTCATCAAAATCCCTCCAGTGGTTTTTCTTTGATGCGGTATCAGACAGACAGACAGACAAAAAATCTAAAAACTATAGAATCTGCCTCTGTATCGATAATAATGTCTATTTCAATAAGATTTTCCAAAAAATATTTAATGTACATATTCGGCTTGGTTACAATTTTATTATATGTATAGATTAACTATTCATATCAGTATCAATTGTCATTTGTATACTATTTTAAGACATCATTTTTTGGTTTCATGTTTTTCTTTTCCATTAGTTCTAGCCTCTAGGACACTCTGTCTACAAATATTCCTTTATCTGCGGTAATATATTATTGTTTTTTTAATTTCCTGTTCTTCTAGTTGACGAGCTAAACGATATAACCTCAACTCACTCAATTCACAGGTTTTTTAAAAAAAAATGGGCGTACACATAAAAATTGTTGGAAAAATTGATGTATTTACAACGACATAAATTTTGTTAAAATTTCATATCCATTTTACCAAAAAAAAATTCAATGACGGTGTGATAGTTACTTTTCATGATAAGTATGGCCTCATAAATTTCACTTTGTGGGAAGATAAAAGACACTTGCCCTGTTTTCCAATATATTACGCATTCCAGTTGATATCGGATATTTTCTTAAGCGTACACCACAGTAATAGTCTTATTGAATTTATGTCAATATCAAAAACCTTATAAGTAATGATTTATGAAAGCTATTCTATAGTTTAGGAATGATATAACTCAAAGACAGGCTCTGATTTTGAAATTCGCTTGTCTATATTATATCTATGTATAATAGTTGGAACTATGAACTAAGCACTGAAATCCATACTAATATTATAAATGGGAAAGTAACTTTGTCTGTCTGTCGGTTAACTTTTCACGCTTTATCCGCTGTACCAATTTAGATGGAATTTAGTAAGAAGATAGCTTTTATACCGGAAATTATCACTAAAGAGGTGAAAGAGGGGGTGGAATTTTGTTTGGGGAATCATTTCTCATATAAGGCATATAAAACTCATAATACCTACATATGTATATATAGCCTATCTATTCCATATTAAGCGTCAAAACGTATCTAGGGACGAATCCAAGCGAAGCAGGGGTGAGGCGCTAGTAACTCATAAAATGAGTTTAATAATTATATCAATTATTTTTGGACTGACTTCAAAAAAGGGGTACTTAATATGAGTGTATGTTTGATTTTACGTTTTTGTTTGTATTATGCAATATCTTCAATTAATCAAAATCAAAAAGAATCATTTTTAGTCAACAATCGTCAAAAATTGATTCTTTTTTAAATGGAAAAGTTATTACCGCGGTTCAATATAACTGATGTGGCTTCTAGTGTCAAATATTTAAGTCTGAGGCATTTTTAAATAAAGTTAATACCAGAGAAGCTCAAATAGGGTTCCGCGTTGGTATATGGCCATAAATGGTTCGGTACTGGGAATTTCCGCGTTGGTATATGGCCATAAATGGTTCGGTACTGGGAATACCTCAAAAACATGTCATGGCCAAAAAAGTGCTGGAGTTTGAAGATGTTAGTTATCAAGAAAGAGCTAGCGAGAAGATAGCTTAGACTCAGCAACAATTCAGAAGGCAGATATTTGGAGAATATATAATGGGATATTCACATAAATTAGAAATGGGGCAAAGGCCTAAAAGTCATAAAAATGATGGAATAATTACAATTGAAGTGAATTTGAAGTTCCTTTCTAGTCAACAATTTTATTTATAGATATGGACCTATTTGCGTAGGCAGAATTGCAGGTGAAAGACGCAAGTTTGTAATGTGACACGGGACTGTTTTACTTCTTCCTTAATCTTAGATATTCTTGATAAAATAACCCAATGAATCTTTCGACTCGACCCAGGATTCGAACCCAGGAACATATGATTTGATACTCAGCATATCACTAGACCATTCCTTTTTTAGTTTTTTTAATATTTTTTCCTATATGCTTGCAACTTCTATTTTTTTCTTCAGGTTCTAATATTCATTAGCACGTATATAGGTATATACATTTGTGTGCTAGCAATATCGTAGAGTGCACGTTTACGTTAGCTTCATGTTTATCACTTGGGATGTCGCATTTGTACGAAGAGTACGTGAGCTTAAGTAATTTTTTAGACATTTTATATTTCTGTAAAAGAACATGCTATGAAAATGTTAGGCACTTTTTGTTTTAGTATTAATTTCAGATCTTTAAAAATATTTGTTCGGACATTAATACACAGCATCATTCAGCAGCCATTCATATGCGGCACCAGCAGTTCCATGGTAGGCTACGAGGCTTGTGTTATGGATACCAAATAGTTGGAACACTACACATATATAACTTTGAAAACAAACATATAATACCCATGACTGGAGTACAAACATTCGTGCCCATCACAGAAATGAATGCCGCCAGCGGGCTGGAACCCACGACCGATGGCGCAGCAAGTAGGGTCACTAGAAACTAAGCGAAACATGTCGTCGCTGTTTAGTTTTAAATTACATAACCTAGTTATATGTTATTGTTTCTAAGTAACTAAATCTAAGTAAGGGTTGGTAAACAAAAGGTTAGATATGTCAGTTTCGAATTCTACTGAATTGGGAAAATTTTGATACGCACTTTAGTATATAATTAAACGTACCCTTTAATAAATAATAAATAGGTAAGATCAACCGCTGCCAAAGGTCAAATATAGAGATAGCAAACTGTACAAATATCAGCCTCATTCGACCTAATTTCCACGAAACGAACACTATCAGTTAAAAGATGTCAGCAAGGTTCCTTGCTCTACTCGTATGCTTTATCTTTTGGCAAAGAATAATTCTGTAAAATCTATAATATTATTATAACAAGATAAAGTTTGTGAGTTTGTGACGTTGTAGGGGGTAATCATTGAATCTACTGAACCGATTTAGATGAAATTTGGTAAGAAAATAGTTTGAGACCCTGGAAAGGACATAAGATACTTTTTATTCCGGAAATCATCCCTTAAGGGGGTGAAAATGAGGATGAAAATTTGTGTGGGGAACTAAGCTTGGCTATGGCTTTACTCGAATTAGGCTAATAAAAAGAAATAGGATAGAAAATAAAAGGGAGGAAGAGAGAGAGAGAGAGAGAGAGCGAGAGAGAGAGAGAGCGAGAGAGAGAGAGAACGGGAGAGAGAGAGAGACAAACAAAGAGGGGGAGAGAAAGAGAGAGAGAGAAAGAGAGAGAGCTAGTTACTTATTCATTAGAATGTATTTAAAGAATCTGTAGTTATAATTTTATAATTTATCGATATACTACGAGAAAAGTCGCGGTCAAATACTAGATAATCAGATCAACAGAATGGAAAATATTGAAGACATTTATTATAATTCACATTATGGAGCATTCATTTTCGTTTTATTAAAACTGACAAGCTGAAGTGAACCGACTATTATTGGCATTAGGGAAATGAGTTTAAACGATCTGAATTTAAAGGAAAATCAATGATATACAAATATCGACATTCATTCTACATGTTTTGGTTTTCAAATATATTTATAATGTGTGATCATTTTTGCAATAATAATATCATACGAGAAAAATTTGGTAAACTGGAATAAAACATGTTAATTTCGCTCTACATTTGAATCTTAATCTCTCTATATCCATAGGTTACTCTATACAAATCTCGTACATTGCTCAGTTGTTGCATAAAAGAAAGATGAATATTAGCAATACTTTCTTAGATTTACGCGAATATTTGATATTTTAAAATAAAACTATTTTTTTCGGATGTTTTTGCGGAATTATTTTGATCTTTGGTTTCTGACGATTTGGATGTACAATAGTAATTAAGTGTAAGAAAGATAATTTTACAAAGCAATTTTATGTACTCGTATATTTTTAATTGTGGTATTATTTTAATATCGATTAAACAATCTAAGTATATATACAATATACATACACATACATATATAAGTGACTTATAGTTATAACATTAAATATAATAATAAAATCAAGTTACTTACACGTTATTATTTTTCTCCTGCCACTTATGCGAAGGACCTGGAAATTAAAAAGGAACAATTAATTTTAGAAGAAAATTAAGTTCGTACAAAAAGTTCTCACTTGGGAAACCACGTGAAACGAGTTCAAATCCCAGATCTTGCACTTCTGATATTTACATGTGCAAATTCTCAACACTTGCTTTTCGGTGAAGGTGAGGAAACCAGTATGTCAAAGAACCTAGCATTTTTTCGTAATAATCAACCAACCCTTAATTGGCTAGTGTAGGACAACGGCCTGAGCTCTGGCATTGAAATGGAGGCCTGTTCCCAGCAGTGGGACGTTAAAAAGAGCTGAAGGCACAAGTTTCTAGTTATCCTATATCTTTAAACGAGCAATTCTTGTATAAACATATATATAATCTGAATATCGGAAACGGCTCCAACGATTTTCATGAAATTTAGAACGCGGGGGGTTTTGGGGGCGATAAATCGATCTAGATTAGTCTTATGACTGAGAAAACGCGTGTTTTCGAGTTTTCATGCTGTTTACTTTTGCATTATTCCACGCAAAATATGGTCGGTAATTTGCACACTCTGGTGTAAGCATCGTGGTCAAGTGGCCAAGGTGCAAGATCGCATTCAAAGTTTTTACTTTTTTTTTAAATATTTATTCAAGTTTTTAGTTTAAAAAAAGAAAATTGTACTTTAGGCCAAAAACTCCGCAAGCGAAGCTCGGTAGCCCAGGTACTTAGGTTTAAAAAAGCATCATAGAGGAAATCAAAGGAAATGCTTAGTACATATTATATAGATAAGTAAGCAACATAGTAATTTTGCTTCTAAAGCAAACAATTTTCTGTTTCACAAATATCGAAGAATATTCCACTGGCGTAAATAAAATGTTTGAATAGGCTGTTAGGTTTCGTTACTGTCTTTGTATTTGCGCTAAGATATATTATTTATTTATACGTTTTGAGATTTTTCATTTTGTACATATATGTATTTATACGAGTGTCTTGACCGAATATGATTACATTTATATGCAGCAACATGCCAGATTTATGCTGTCCTAATCACTTATAAAGCTATATTAAAGCGAAAACTTCTATATTCAGGTTTGGATGTGGAGTAAATTCATGTAAGTCATCATCGACATGGATACGCGACGTGTTAACGCTAACACTCAGAGTGCCAATAGATGTCAAAAAGAAATAAATGTTAAACAGTTTTAATTTACAAATTTTAATTTAAGATCAAACAATTAATTTGAATATCCAAATATAATAACTGTTTGTTTATATTTTAAATAAAATTACCTTTTCGGATTATCTCGCGGATTTATTTTGATTTTTGGTTCGTTCGCCGTTAAACGTTTCGAACGCCTTACAGCAATCATGGGCACGGGAGATACTAAGGTTATAGACGTCTCAAACACATAAACTTGTTACAGACTTGACAATTATTTAAAATGTCAAATATTTGCGTGAATCTAAGAAAGTATTATGTTTATTTATAGTTTTAAGTTCTCACTTCTGCCGGCAGTCCTCATGACTACTTTTTTTATAGCTTTTACTCATGAACGAATTAGAGACTGGACCTGACATAAAATACAAATGTATGAAAACTAGTTCAACCAAGTGACGCATAACGCACACAAAGATTTTATTACATTATTATAAACACTGATACACAATACAATATTTCTAGTGCTTGAACGTAATCGATAAAATACATATATCGATGAACCAATGAATGACATTTTAGACATTGGTTAGCATAGTCATCATATTTTACATCTTTTAATTTATTCTTCTTCTTTTAATTTTAATAAATTAAAATAAATGAATTAAAGAGGCAATTATAATGTGTCAAATAATAATTATTTTTTAATTTGATTTATATAAATACGATGGCATTGATGGCAACATTCTGTTGGCCTATAATAATGTTAATGAACAAATGAATATCGGGTATATATTCCATTAATATATAATAAATATTATTTTGTAAAGATTAAAAAAATATTAAGCTAATTTAATTAAATAAAGTGATTTTGTTGATTCTGTTATTGAACTATTTTAATTGGCAATTGATTGTCTCGGGTAGTTATAAAAATGTGACACTGTTCTAATATTGCTCAGTTCTTAATAAACATTTGTGAAATTAGGAAAAAGAAAAAGTGATTGCAAATTAAAGTGAGTGTTGGATCGTGCAAGTAAAATAATTGTAATTTTGTGTGTAATTTATGTGTTGAAATAAAATGATCTTTATTATTATTACAATGGAATAATATTCCAAAGTATATAAATGTGGAATAAAATAAAATAAAAAATTAAGTACACACACTAATTATAATTTTTGCATTTATATTTTTATTTGATTTAGAAAATATTTTTATAAATTTATTGTATTGATTGTAGGATACTGTGGTAAAAGTATTTTATGTTATTGTACTGTACAAATAACACAATTCGTTGAGTAATTTCGTCAAATATCGATATATTTTTCGACATTGTCAAGCACTAGTCGATGTCAAATGGACTCACTCGACAGTTTAGTCATTTGTTCTGAATGGTATAATCCAGGGATATTATGATGGTTGTCAGATGTCAACAATACATAGAAATATCGACTATATTTAACATAGTTGGATAATATGACATTTTATTTTACATTTAATTAAATTGTGTGATAAATAACAATAAATGTAATAAAATAATGTATTTACAAGTGAAAAGAAATACTGCTGCTTCCGCCGTTATAGTTTTTACATCATTTAACAGAACATTTAGTCATTTTTGGGAGATGTTTTGTTGACAAATAAGTGCTTGAGACTGACGCAAAAAACAAACGACCAAGCCTAAAATCTCCTGGTTACTGAGAAGACCGATAAAGGTACGTCCGCTTATATGTCTAGTCCAGTGGTTAATTCGTTCATGCTTTTACTCTTAAAAGAAATAGTTTAAACTATTCCCTTTTTAAATAAATTCTTTAGCGTCATCCCACCACGCCATCTTTATTCAACTGTCATTACACGTTTTTGTGTTATCCGAGGCACAAAAATTTTACTATTTTTGTGAAATCAACGTGGGAAGAAGAAAGCGGTTGGATAAGAACAATAGTGATATTGGGAGGAAATTTGGCACAAGTTTAGTTTAGTATGGGACGCGGCCCCTGGAGAAGTGAGTAGTACTTTTGGACAGAGAGTTCAAATATATATAAAATTATTTTGAGGAAACGATGGAGTTAAAAGTTATTAAGACTTAAATTTAGAACATTTCCATACATTTCTATACCTAAATGAGTCATTACAAAAGATAAACATACCTTTAATGAATAATAAACATCCTTTTTCGTGTAAAATTCATATTTTCATAACAATTAGGGTTTTATTGTATTAATGTTTCAATAATTTCACTAACTACAATAATCTAAACAAAATAATCTTTTATTTTGACAAAACTTTCAATTTCTGTTTTATATACCGCTTTCAGGACATAACAGATTATCGTTTAATAATTAGTTTAGAGTTATGCATATTAAAAGTGAAAATTGTCGTCAGATTACTAAGATTTTAAAATAGAAATATTTTATTTTCAATTCATTCATACATTTCGAATTTTTATTTGATTTATGTAAAATATTGAGTTATATAATTAATTTAAATGTAGCAAAAAAATTTAAAACATTATTTGATTTTATTATCTGTGAATATTTTTCAGTATTTTTGGCGGGTATCACAAGATACCGCGAAGTTCGATAGTGTATGTGAATACGGTCTATACTCATTAAACGCGTTCAGGTATTCATAATTTTTGCTCTTTTTCATAGTTATTTTTCTCACATTATTTTCCAGTAGTTATTAGTTTTTGTTAATTTTCGTATACGTTCGTTTCTAGTGTTTTTTTTAATAGTATTACGATAATTTTATATGTTCTTAGTGTTTTAATTATACTCATGCAGTTTATAAACGTAAGTAGACTATTTTTTAATCTAAGTGTATTATTTATTTTCGATTAAGTGGCAGTCCGACTTGGATAACGTGGGTTGAGAAGGCTAACCCGGCTTGAAGGCCCCTTACCCTTCTCCATAGGTCTTTTTTTATTTCAAACTCAGAACCCCTGCTATCATTAGTGCTATATGTTAATTTAAAATTTGGTGATAGATCTGACTCATTATTTGAAGATCATTTTGGCACTAAGAACTGACATTTTGACATTTCCAAGTCTCAAAATGGCAGTAATATCCTAATAATGTATGGAAATGTTGTAACTTTAAGTCTCAATAACTTCTGACTCTTTCATTTCCTCAAAATAAAATGTACATAGTTGGACTCCCGATCACCTCCCCTATCCAAAAATACCACCCACTCCTCTTGGACCGCGTCCCATATACTATACTGCAACCGGTACTTTAACTGGTAAATCAAACATCATAAGGTAAGTTCGTTTGATTCTCAAGTATACGTCTGATAGTAATTAAGTGACTTGTATATGGATTGACAAATTAAGGTTACAAGTGTTCGCTCAGTAGTCAAAAATCGACCATAATAATTTTTTTATTGATAACTAGATACTACTTACTACTTTTATACTAAAGCTTTTCAATAGCCCATGAGTCCTAAATAGCTTGTATATATATATAGGTGGTATGATGGTAGGGTCATACAAAAACAAACATACATATAAGCTCTTTGTCATTGCTTGACGGTTTTAACCCCCGACGCAAAAAGAGTCTGTGATGAGTCTGAGATGTCTGTCTCTGTGTGTGTGTGTGTGTGTGTGTGTCTGTCTGTGTCATCGTAGCTATCAAATGGATGGACCGATTTTGATGCGGTTTTTTCATTTGAAAGCCAGTTTCCTTGCGGTGGTTCTAGCTATGTTTGGTTAATATCGGTCCAGCAGGGTAAGAGTATCAGCTCTTTTCCAAAATGATGTAAGTGAAGTAAAACGATTAAGTGCTTCACGCGTGCCAGTGTAATCGTTAAATGACTATTAATTTGCGTAGGGGGCTTTTAAAATTAAAATTTATAATTATAACGATAAAAGTATCAAATGCGTTGTGGTTTACGAACCAAATGTAACCAAGTTGGCATATTACTCTGGTATAGAGGCAAATATTTGCTTTAGAAGTTATTTGGCTACAGTCAACAGACATTGGAGTTCCCACCGGCGAATGTTCATACCTTTATTTTGATATAAGGAAATAATCGAGCTTTCGTAAAATATTTATTTTGTGAAAATTATAAAAAACGTACGTATTTCGTGTAGAAGATGATTTACCTGACTTTATGCCCTAAGTCACAATTCGAGTTCCGTTTGTGGCAAATATTTAAAATGGCCATATAAATCCTATAAATGAGTGTATATTTTCTTTTGTTTATAATATATTGTCTTCATACAAATATTCAAGTTTATTTTACATTTTGATTATATAATTTAACAAAATTAATCAACTTTAAGACACAGGTACTTTTACAATAATTAAAACCCATCATCAGTGTAAATGGTAAAAGCTTATCAGAACTTTTCCTAAGACTGTTGCTAAGCTCAGATGATATATTACTTAGAGTCGGGATGTGACGGCGCTATCTCTAAACCATTTCTCAGACCATCCCGATATTAGAAAAACAAATTGAAAGAGATTCTGCAAAAAGTTTTACTTTTTACCAGCGAACGTATCGCTTACACTTAGTAAAATTTAATTGAATATTGGAAAATTTTGGTATATACAAATATATGACATGAATATGTTAAAGTAGGTTTTCTTTTAAAGCAATACTACCTATTTATTTCTTACTAGCAGAACCCGCGGCTTGGCTCACGCTAAATCTACAAAAAAACTCTAAAAAGGTAGGTTTCATACAAACTTCCATCCCCAATCTTATCTCTTAATAGGATGAATTTCGAAAAATACTGAAACACGTATTTGTTCAAATGTATTGAAGATCATAAATACAAAATTTCAAGTAATTCTGAATACATTTTTTTTTTGGGTAATATTATAACGTGTTTTCCCGTGCGAATGAGATAATCTCCCGCGATAAAAAGTAGCCCATGTGACACATAAAAATATAGTACCTGGGCGACCGAGCCTTGCTCGGAGTTTTTGGCCAAAAAAAAACATTAAAAAAAAACAAACTAAGAATTTGAATAAATACAAAAAAAAACAAAATTAAAAACTTTGTGTCCGACCGGGATACGAACCCAGACACATGTGGTTGTCAAACTTACGTATTGGCCGCTTGACCATGATGCTTATATCTGAGCATGCGAAATTATCGAACATAATATTTTGCGTGGAATTATTAATTATTAATTTATTGAAATAATGCAAAAGAAATCATAATAATAATAAAGCTCTATTTATTTATTCATTTATTTATTATAAAGACTTACTAACTAAATTTACATAAAAACATTTATTTAACATTATAATTTTACCTATTTCAATTGCAAAATTTAATTTAAAAGTATGCACAGCTTTTTATAAGAGTATTCCATTAAAATTTTATTTGGTTAAGAGTATATAAGGAGCCATTTTAGTTGTACAATAAACAAAAGAAGAAAAAAAAACTAATCTAAATATTTAAATACACTTTCTTTTTAAAAAAAATTAACTATCAGAAAAAATGTCTATATCACATTGCTGAAAAATAAAATTATATAATTTAGTGACTATTTATTAACTTATAATTTTTTAACTAATAATTTTGTAATCTGGAATTAAATTATTTTAAAAATCTTTAATATTATTTGAGATTATATTGTATATATATAAATTATCATTAACAAACAAATTAATAAACAATGACAATAAATTAAATAATTCAATTGAGTAAATACTAAACATTTCACAATAATAAATATAAATAAAATTTCTTTCCATACATTAATTCTGACAATACATAGTTATAAATTAGGTATTTAATTTCATATTTAAATGTATTTATTTAGTAAATGTCTTTTTCATGTATAGACCCCTCTCGGTTAACTCCAAAGTAGTCCTGCATAGAGCTCTCCGTTGGAGATTATGCTTGTATGATTGCAAAGGGTTTCTTTTCAAATTTTGTTTCCAATATATAATTTGTTTCTGATATGCCTATCAAGTTTATAATTTTATCTTTGTGTTCTTTTGATTTGTTGTAGGAAATACTGCTTTTAATTCTAGAAGCTTTTCTGGTGAAGATATGTATACCTTTGTCATTGTATGTCTGTTTTTCTTTGGAGGGTTATGGTCGAACTCCCCACAATGACCGGCCGTACTGGGGGATAAAGATGAGGAGGTTCCTACTGTGTTTAATAAACTGTATCTTGCAGTGTTGTTTTTAGTTGTTCCTGGTTATCATTTGTGTGGTTGAAAGTTAATTCTGGATTTTGTAATATAAAGTCTTTAATATTACCAGGTATGGTTTTCTTTGTATGTTGTTTATTTGTTAGTTTTTGTTTATAATGGAGGTAAGGCGTTTCTGGAGCTACAGGCAGACTTCTTATATTTGAGTATTGGTGAGAAGTGTTCTTATTATTATCCACAATAATTAGTTTGTCATATTTTAAGAAAGCTGTTTTGCCTAGGTCTTTTTCTTTATCTTCAGTTGGGCTTGTAACTCCTTGCGTTTGTTTAAGAGTATTTTTTCCTCTAGTTCATGATAGGATTTTTCACCTTCTTCTACTCTGAACATAACCAAGTCCTTGCGCCTAATATGTCTTTCTAAATTATTTATTAAGGTACTTTGTTCCTGGATTTTTTTCTCAAGAACTTCAATTTTTATTTCTAAGTGTTTAAATCTCTCATTTAAGTATATTATTGTTGATTGTATTTTTAATGTCTTCTTTCATTTCTAATATTTCTGTTTTCTGCTGTTTTATTTCTTGTTGCATGTTTATTAACAACTTTTTTATGTCCTCAATCTTAAGTGTGAAGTTGGAAGTAGAAAAGCTGATTGAAAAAGAGCATCAATTATATATATACCTAGTTGAATATCAATTTTATACCGAGTATTAGTCTTTGAGGTTATTAACTTATGTTTTAATATTTTACGCTTTCACTTCACAAATTATTTTGTTTTATTGTCATCACACACAGAAAAGATGGTTTTGCACTGATACTATCTATAAGTTATGTTTGTCACTTTTGTATTTGTTTGGTAGGTGAATTTTTAAAAGCTCATTTGTTCTTCAACACATCAAGACTTGGTGATGTTTACATATTGCCCATAGGTTTTATCGATTAATATAATTTACCATTTTTATTTAGATTTTCTCCACTTAAATATTTTTTCACTTGATGTAAATACGGACACGATGTTGACAGTTGCACAGTGGCGCCTCCCACCCACCAGAAGTGACAACTGACAACTGACAATGCAAAAATTGTGAAAATGCAAAAGAAAATCGCATGAAAATTCGAAAACTCGCGTTTTCCCAGAAATAAGACTAATCAAGATCGATTTATCGTCCCCGAAACCTCCTACGTGCTAAATTTCATGAAAATCTTTGGAGCCGTTTCCGAGATTCAGTTTATATATTGATATATATATATATATATATATATATATATATATATATATATATATATATATATATATATATACAAGAATAGCTCGTTTAAATATATAAGATAAATAGACAAACATTCATCCACTTCTAATTTAATAGATAATCTTTATTCTACTCTTCATAATATATAAAGCTGAAATGATTGCATGTGTTTGTTTGGACGCGCTAATCTCAAACGTCCGATCTTGTTTTTGCATTTTATAGCCCGCGACTTCACCTGATTACCCCCTGTTGAAAATTTCATCAAAATCGCTCCAGCCATTTTGAAGTCCATTGGGAACATACATGACACATCGATTTTTATATATGTATACATATGATTTATTATATGATTAAGATTAAGGAACGGATTAATCTATACTAATAAATGGAGAGCCGATTTTTTTGTTCGGTTATAGTACGATAACTACTGAACCGATCGGAATAATACTCATACCATAAGATGCAGCGTGTTTCGGAGAAGGTTTTAGTATATGATATGTTGATGATTAATGCACTATGCGGGCGGAGCCGCAGGAAAACGCTAGTAACGTATAAATAGAATATGCAGAGTCGCGCGTAAAACCTTACTACTAATATTCTAGATTTTTTATACTACTACTTCCATACATATACAAGTGAAATATAGGTTAGTAATTGAAAATCTATTTAAAGGTAAACACAACATGCTCAAAATTCAATTAAATGTAACAGAGAAATAAATAATTAAATTATCTTTCCACATTCAGGAGTAGGATTGATTTGTCTGTCCAGATATATCTTATTTATTCAAACCGAGATCAATTAGTTAGTAATTTTTCACGTATTACAGTTTTATTTTTGGAAAATATTTTTGAAATAACATTATTATCGATACAAAGGCGGAATATATCGTTTTTAGAATTTTTGTCTGTCTGTCTATGACCCCATCACAAAAAATCTCTGGACAGATTTTGATGGAATTTGGTACGATGATAGCTGGGTATCCGAGTCAACATATTGGATACTTTTTTCTGCGGGAAAATATTTCATTTGTGAGCTAAACGCTAAAACGTACTCGTAACTAGGAACGAAATGGAGCGGAGCAATAAATATGACCAGCCTTACAAAAAAACCTACCAATCAATAAAATAATCACGTAAGTCGGTTCATAATAATACACAAAGTACAGTGTAATGAGTACCTCTTCTCTTTAATGTTGATAAAAAAAATTATTTTGAAAAGAAAACTATTGGCAAAATCTACATATAAATAGGCCAAAACAAAACGGTTCAGTACCTTTTTCTTCTCTGTTTGTCAAGCAATTGTCTGTTTTTGTTTAGTTTATTGACTAGCTTTAGTTTAATTAATAAAAAAAACTTGGAAAGAGTTTTCTTTATATTATTTATTTATTTTTATGAAATATCAATGTATGTATATTATATTTTTGTCAATCTTTCAACAATAATAATGATCGAATTTCACTGGACCACTGAGTCCACTCGGCTTGGTTACCTTCAAAACTATTGATACTTAATAACTCTCTCAGTAAATGATGAAACCTTAAGCTAAGTTTGGTCAATAATAAATATGTTGGGACATTAAAACACAGCACCATCTAGTTTCATGGTAAGCTACGAGGCTTGTGTCTTGGATACCAGATAGTTGATACACTATATAATATATAACTTTAACTACATATATATTAAATAAATAAACACCCATGACTGGAGTACAACCATTCGTGGTCACACAAAATGAATGCCCCCAGCGAGACTCGAACCCGCGACCGCCGACACAGCAAGTAGGGTCACTACAAACTGAGCCAAACGTATCGTCTAAAAGCTACCAGTAAATTAAACACACATAGTTAACTTTTTAGCCGAAAAGCTCTCGTAGTAAATTTTATCCCATAAACAAGAATAAAGCTGCATTGAGAAGCTAGTAATGAGCTTTAACTTTTTATGTTCCGCCTTTTACTTTTTATAACTTACTAGCCACTTATCCCTGCTTTACTCGGGCGTATCTAGGGAGGTGCCTTTGTATTAATTATATTATTATGCATGATATCTTTTGGTAAATATTATTAAATATAGTTGCATTTCTTTTACTACACGTTATAGTCTATATATTAAATTTCATCTAAATCTGTATGTTTCAAAGTTAAGGAGTTACAGATATACACACACGCCCACATACAAATTTTAAGACGAATAATATAAAATTATTTTTTTGTGGGATTTTTGACCTATACTAGTTTATTGCTACTTTTATATATAAAATACTCTTTTTATGTCAACAAGATAGGTGATTTTTATTTATAGGACCATAACCCAATAAGCGTCATCTGTAAGTGACTTAAACTAGGGAATAGTGTGGTGACTCGCCACGCCATCTTTCTCAATCCGTTGCAAGCATTATCTCATTTATAGCTGTCTGTAATAAAAATCTCAAGTTATGTTGTCTGGAACCAAAAATCAAAATAATCACGAAAAAATCCGAAAAGATATTTTTATTTAAAATGTCAAATATTCGCGTAAATCTAAGAAAGTATTATGTTTTAAGTTAATTTTTTATAATTTCTTTACTAAACTTTATAGCTATCGTTTAAAAGAATTCTTCCAAGTAAACAAAAACGTTTGGATTCAATAAAAAGTATTCGTTCGTTCAATTTTGAACTTTCATACTAAAATTTAAAGTTAATTTTTGTTTAAACTACCCTATCACTTTGATAACTGCTATCCATCTAGGAAGCTTATCCCGACTATTATATCTAAGATCAGTCCAACGAAATTTAAAGTATCTTTTTAAACTGAATTACGCGTTCGAACAATTTAGGATGACTTCAGATTTTACTTCAAACTAAAAAGAGTAAGGATTTTTAACGATATATTCTACGCAAGACAAATACTATAATAATGCTGACGCGTAGGATCTGATAAGGCAAACACGGTCTGTATTTTAAAATATACTCATATGCTTATCTATCTATCTATCTATTCAGCCCTTTTTAACGTGCCACTGCTGGGCACGGCCTCTCTTCAATACGAGGAAGATCACGCCGTAGTCCACCACGTTGACCAAGAGCGGATTGGCGGACTTCACATATCTTACGAAAACTTGTAAGGTTCTGTCAGACAAGTGATTAGTTTCCTCACGATTTCCTTCACCATAATCAATCAAATAAATAATAATGGCGAGTGGTAATCATGTTAGAAATGATTCGTACATGAAAATATCAGAAGTGTAAGGCCCGGGATTTGAACCCGCTTCACTCGGTTTCCCAAGTGAGCGTGTTACCAATTGGCTACCACTGCTTTTTTATCATATGCTTATACGTATCACATATTATTATAATCTATATGTATAATCTATATTAATATTATAAAGAGGTAAAGTTTGTGAATTTGTGAGTTTATGACGTTGTAGGGGGTAATCTCTGGATCTACAGAACTAATTTAGATGAAATTTAATAAGAAGATAGTTTGAGACCCTAGGAAGGGCAAAGAATACTTTTTATCCCTGAAATCCCCCCTTAAGGGAATGAAAATGGGGATGAAAGTTTGTATTGGGAAGAAGCTAGGCACGAACCCGAGCGAAGCGAGGGTGAGTCGCTAGTAAAATATAAAACTGTACAGTTTGTTTGACCGAAATGATTTTTGTTTCTATTTCTAAAAACTAGTTTATTTAGGAAAGTTATAAGCTATCGAGCATCACGCTACAACAATAACATATCAATAAACGTAGGCGTAGCCGCAAGCAACGTTAGTATAGTATTACTACATACATAGATAATTGCCATATCCTGTATCATTTATGATTTCGCCTCGAAAACTAATGCCATCGTATTTCATCTTGTACAAAAGTTATAAAAGAACATAAATGAGGTCAAGAAAAATCTGAAGTAATAACTAGTTATAAATTAATGTTTGCGACCAGTATAAGTCTATGATAATCCTGGTGACATTATGTCACACCCTCGTCACGGAACGGTCCTGGCTTATAATGTCTATTTTATTTGCCATTTGTACCTTAAAATATGTTTGTGTTAATATTTTTTTGGGTTCTGTATACTATTTGTATTTGTACTTATAGGGTGTCAAAAAATTAACGCTAGAGATTTGATAGAAAACAAGTTTTTTAAAATAATTCAGTGAGTGTAGATTATAGAACTATAAATGAAATTGCGAATACGTATTTTTCTGTTAAATTTTCTGTTAAATTATATAAAATTTTAATTTAAACAAGCCTAAAGAAAATTTTGTAATAGCTTTAAATCAAATCGTCTGGATATCCAATTCTAATCATTAAAATCGCTAATATTTATCAAAAAATAGCATTAGTTAAAGCATTAATATCAATTTCAATTTTTTTTATTTGACCCTTAAGGCATAAAGTTTTTTTTCTTTTTAATTCGTACTTTAGAAGCGTGTTTAAGTGTGGTCTGCTTAAATTTCCGTAAGCCATATCCGGTTAGGCCATGTGATTGAAAACTGTTTTTGTATGGAAATCCATTTTACTAATCTATCGGACTCATCTAATGTAGTGCACGTGCGCTGTTCGAGGCAGCGCATTTTTATTTTTCTTAAAAATGGCGGATTTTTATAATAACTTGAAAGATTATGATATTACTAGTTCTTGCCTTTGGTTTTTCTCGCATGATACAAGAGGTGCGGGGCCGCATCGGGCCTATTCCGATACCAGGATGCAATTCATTCTTTGGCAAGTTTTCACGCTTACCTTTTCACGTTTAAGCAGCTGAACAGATTTCGATAAAATTTGTGAAATTGCTTTTGATCCCCGCCTCACTTACCACGCGAACAAAACCGCGGTCAAAAACTAATTATTTATACATTACAATATGTATGTAATATGGTCCTTTTTGTATAATAATGTATATTTAATATGGTACTTTGTACCTTAAGACCAAAGAAAATTCCAACTTGTTTGCACTGTCTCAATGCAGGTATAAAAATCAACAAGGGTTAATATAAGCAATAATTTGGACGTTCTATAGTATAATATTTTCCTATAGTATTCTGTTTTATTTGTGATATATGAGACAGCTTTAAAAAATGTAAAACTTGACGATTCAAAAGTGCTTGTCAACGTCAATTTGAATGAAGTATATGTTAATTTTATATGAGACCATGGTCGCAACGACCGACTATTTGTATGATGGTCGCGTTCATATATTAATTGCGTAGTGTACCATGTTCTATATATTATAGTGTATATGGTCATGCTTAAGATATACCATTGAGCGAGTGGAATTAACCGCTACGTACCGATCATGGTTTATTTACAACCAAATCTTCATATGCTATATGTTATTCATGTAAGTCAATTCAATACAGACGCACTAAAGAATGAATCTAAGTAATAGACTAATAGCGATTTTTAAGCCCTATCATCAAGTACATAGGGTTACGATTTCGAACCCCCTTTACCTGGTTTTAGGTTCCAAACTGGGTTTTTCCTTTTGTTAGTCTTTTGTTAAGATTATATTAGTCTGGTAAAAAGTTGAGGAAATAACTTTAAAATTAGTATATTTACATATAACTAAGGTTTTTTTTGATAAACAAATACACAAATGTATAATATAAAAGAAATATATATAATACGAAAAAAAACGCTTAATTATTATGTAAAACATAATACATACATAATAAATATTATAAACATTAGTATCATAACATTTATATTTGTTTCCTAGTAGCGACTCGTTTTAACGGTTGGTATGGAATAGATAGATAGAGATATTATACCATTGCCCGCGGCTCCGCCCGCATTCAGATGACCAAATACCAAATTCTTAGGTTTTACATATTAGTATACTCTTACATTGCAGTTTTTGTATTTTTTCTCAGAAATGAGACATTTTCCTGCGGTAAAAAGTATCCTATTTGTTGGTCCGGATAACCAGCTATCACCATGCCAAATTTCACCAAAATCCCTTCAGTGGTTTTTCTGTGTTGCGGTAACAGACAGGCAGACAAACAGACAGACTGACAAAAATTCTAAAAACTATAGATTCGGTCTCTGTATCGATAATAATGTTTATTTCAATAAGATTTTCTAAAAAATATTTAATGTACACATTCGGCTTAGTTACAATTTTATTATATGTATAGTTATATTATATGTTATATAATCTTCCTCAATAAACGGTCTATCTAATGCAGAAAGAATTTTTCAAATTAGATTAGTAGTTCCTGAGATTAGCGCGTTCAAACAAACAAACTGCTTTCTTTATAATATTATTATTGATAAGATATGTTACTTCAGTTTTTAATCTAATAGTGCACTAAATTTATTATTTTCTTAGAATTCTTTCTTCTCTCTTAGAAATTCTAAATAAATAACAAAAATAAAACAAACATGCCCAATATATACGTATAAATTGAAATTTCATTACTTAGAAAAGGTAATGTAATACTGTTAAAGCAAACCGCGTTCCACTTGCACCATACTGTAATACATAATTCACTGGTAGCTTCTGCCTTCTAATGTATTAGACTGCTAAATATTTATGTGAACACCCCAATCTCTTAATGAATTTTCGTTAGTAATTGTGTTTGCGTCAGATATTAATGTCTAGAATTGCGATCATCTAGCATTTGTTTTGTGTTAATGTTGAAAACCACATCTAATTAGTTTAATTATGTTTTAGAATAATCGTCACTAATATTATATACTAGCGACCCTAGATTTGCTTAACATTTATATGTATAAGCTCTCAGAAGGGGAAATTTTTTCGACTGAAATCACAAATATTATGATAACGGCAACTTTTTTGTGTATGCATATAGATATTTTCAACCGACTTCAAAAAGGAGGAGGTTCTCAATTCGACTGTATGTTTTTTTTTTATGTTTGTTACCTCAGAACTCCGTCATTTATTAACCGATTTGGACAATTTTTGTTTTGTTTGAAAGGGTATACTTCCAGATTGGTCCCATTTAAATTTCAAAAAAAAATACCACCCTTAAGGGTGGAAAAACAACTAATGATGAATTTAACCTACTTCTAATTGTCATATTGACTTGAAATTTTGCAAGTATTTCTATTTCCGTTGATAGTACAGTGGTTCGGTGTTGTTGACCTGATCTGATGGCAAGGCCAGAAGGTGGATAGGTGGAATTCTTCAACGGCTAATAGTAGATACTTTGAGTTTGGGCTTATTTTGTTTGATTTGACAAGCCTAACACGTTAGAATCCTTACTTTGCTACTACTGTCTACACTAAAAAGGGAAAAATAAAAACTTTTTAACAAAAAAATAAAAACCGACTTCAAACATAAGCACTAAAAAGTAAAAAATATCTGATTGGTAATTTTCATTTACTATACATACCTAATCAAATATTTTCGAAGTCGGTGTGCTTTGGCTAAGTATTTAAAGCCTACCTATTAAATACATACCTAATCAAATATTTTCGAAATCGGTGCCAGCCCATACAAAGCAAAGCACACCGACTTTGAAAATATTTGATTAGGTATGTATAGTAAATGAAAACTACCAATCAGATATTTTTTACTTTTTAGTGCTTATGTTTGAAGTCGGTTTTTATTTTTTTGTTAAAAAGTTTTTTTTCTTTTTTTTTCTTTTTTTATGTTTGTTACCTCAGAACTCCGTCATTTATTGACCGATTTGGACAATTTTTGTGTTGTTTAAAATTGTGTACTTCCAGATTGGTCCCATTTAAATTTCAAAAAAAAATACCACCCCTAAGGGTGGGAAAATAGCTAATGATGAATTTAACCTACTTCTTATTGTCATATTGACTTGAAACTTTGCAAATGTTTCTATTTCCGTTGATAGTACAGTGGTTCGGTATTGTTGACCTGATCTGATGGTAAGGCCAGAAGGTGGATAGGTGGAACTCTTCAACGGCTAATAGTAGATACTTTGAGTTTTGGCTTATTTTGTTTGATTTGACAAGCCTAACACGTTAGAATGCTTACTTTGCTACTACTGTCTACACTAAAAAGGGAAAAATAAAAACTTTTTAACAAAAAATTAAAAACCGTCTTCAAACAAAAGCACTAAAAAGTAAAAAATAACTGATTGGTAGTTTTCATTTACTATACATACCTAATCAAATATTTTCGAAGTCGGTATGCTTTGGCTAAGTAATTAAAGCCTACCTATTAAATACATACCTAATCAAATATTTTCAAAATCGGTGCCAGCCCATACAAAGCAAAGCACACCGACTTCGAAAATATTTGATTAGGTATGTATAGTAAATGAAAACTACCAATCAGTTATTTTTTACTTTTTAGTGCTTTTGTTTGAAGTCGGTTTTTATTTTTTTGTTAAAAAGTTTTTATTCAATATTTATTATATGCTAAATATAGAATTAATTTTTCGAATAAAATGTCACTAAGTGAATTTTATTCGCACTACGTAATATTTATAGCGATAGTTACCTTTTAAGCTCTTGCTTGCCACAACTCATTTAGCCATAAGCTCGAGAATACGAGTGCATAGAAACAGGTGCATTACTTGATAACTATACAAACTGACAGATACGACGTCAGAGTCAGATGCTCGAGGAATAATACAAAATTATAATTATAAAATATAGCACGTAAATAATTCAAAAGTTTTATTTTGTTGTATTATATTCAGTCCTCATTTCTGCCTCAGTGGATAAAATGTATAATTGCAGATCTGAAGGTCCTGAATTCGAGTCTCAAATTTAATTACTGCGTTTTTCTGTCACAAACGTCTTAGTAACAGCCCGGAGTTGGAAAGTTGGCGGTGTTTTACTCCTGCTACTTAGAGAGCCCGCCCTTCAAACCATAAGTGGTGTACCTGATCTGTTAACGTGCAACTGATTTCTGCGCAGAAGATATTACGGTGCATTTGTGCCATATAATATCTCCTGTGCAATTGGCTTGTCTCATTGCAATGGCCACCGTGGCCGAAGTCACTATCAGACTTGGGCCTCTCCTTAATTCGAGAGGGCCCACCACGCTTGCCATGTACGGGCTACCGGACTTCACATGCCTTCCAAGAACTTGTTAAGTTGTCTCAGACGCAGGTCTTCTTACGATGTTTTTCTTTATCGTAAGGCAAGTGGCAATGTTGAAAATTATTTGCATATACGAATATTAGATATATAAAATCTGAGATTTGAACCATCTTTACTTCGTTTTTCAGCGAGTGCATTACCACTGCTTTATTTATGGTTATTTATAATCAAACTTCCTAAGTAAAATAGATACTGGTTTCAGTATAGAACCAAAAATAATTTTCTTCTTCGATTGCGATATATTTTAAAAGAGTGAACTCTGACTTTTCAATAATTTAAAACCTTTAAGTATAATTAGTGTAGGCTGCTTTTCTAGAACTTTGATTAAGTGCTTTTCTAATGGATTTCGTTCTAATTACTCCGAGTCTCAAACATTGAACCGAAATTTTACGTTTTACTTTCGGCAAAGTCACAAATATAGAGAAGGTTTCAACTTAACGATATATGTACATCCATACTAATATTATAAATGTGACAGTGTGTTTGTTTGTTTGTTTGTTTGTTTGTTTGTTTGTTTGTTTGTTTGTTGGTTTGTCTTTCTATCACGTCGAAATGGAGTGGGCGTGGTTTTTTGTGTGGAGGTAGTTGGAGGGCTGGAGAGTGACATAGGCTACTTTTTACCGTGGGAAATCATCTAATTTCCACGGGAAAACACGTTATAATACTATCCAAATAATATTTATGATCAGAATTACTATACGGTATTGATGCTCTTCAATAAAATTGAATAAATACGTGTTTTAGCATTTTTCGAATTTCATCCCATAAAGAGGTTAAAATAGGGAATGAAAGTTTGTATGAAACTACCTTTTTAGAGATTTTTTTTTAGTTTAAGCCCGAGCGAAGCCGCGGGGTTCTGCTAGTTGTACATATAACTATTTATCTAAGTATAATGTCTCGTGGTCAAAACATGTTATTCCCATAATTTTTTTCAGCAATATTAATTTTAGACAGCCTACTTAGAAGGATCATTGAGTTTGTAAGCTATGTACATACATACACAAGTATATACGTTATATATTCATACGTTTTCTTAACTTCACACTCTTTTTCTATTTGTTTAGGCATGACAAACTTAGCATTTTCTTTGCTGTCTATCGTTTTTTCGAAAATTGAATTTAAGGTGAGGCAATTAAAAAAATGTATGACAGAAATGATGACTAATAGCGTAGATAGGTTCTAGAGAGGAGACAATGGCTCGGCAAACGTAGTGCAGGACGTCCTTCAACTCGGCAACTAGATGAAAATACGACATATACAAAGTGACTGGCAGCGGTTTGATGCATAGAACTGAAGAGGGAACTCAGTGGTATGCCAAAGGAGAAGCCTATATCCAGCAGCGGAAGAAAGCAGGATTATTATGATGATACTACACTACGTCGATCTTGAAGTTACTTGCTTATTAAACTCAAATTATCTAACAAATATTCCATTTCAAAACAACACATCTGAGTTCAAGACACCGTATCTTGTCTCATTAGTGTAGTACTGCCTTCATTACGACAGGCACCTCATAAATATGCATCCTTGTATACCTCCAAGACTGACAGCGCTTGTAATTTACATGGGTTATAAATGCATCGTTGGTTTGTGAATAGTGGGATTATTGGCGTTTGGTTGAAGTAAGACCATGGTGTGATCTTTGTTATATAAAAAAATGTAATGGTTTTATTATATTTTTTAGTATAAGATCTGATTTCTATAAAATTACTAGTAAAACACGCGGCTTCGCCCGCGTTCATACTACAAAAAAAACTCTTTTTCTTTATGTTATACAGCAACTCACCCTTGCTTCGCTCGGGTCCGTCGCTATGTATTTATATAATATTGTTCATACAAGAATACTAAAATCGCCATTAAAAATGGGGGTGGCGGTAGAAGGGTAAACTACGACCTATTCTCAGACATGAAACATTTTCCTGCATTCAAAAGTATTATAAATATTGACTCGGACAATCAGCTATCGCCATACTAAATTTTATCAAAATCTGTCCAGTTGTCTCGTAATGCGTTCACAGACGGACAGACACACAGACAGACTAAAGTTCTAGAAAATATAGATTTGGCCGCTGTATCGATAATAATAACTATTTCAATTAGATTTTCCAAAAAATAATTTTATTGTCTTAAAACTAAGTTTTTTCATTTTTTACTCATTTCCTTTCTGCAAAGATTGTTTTACAAAGGCTACTTTCTCTAAATAAACCTGGAGTTTCCATAAAAAAATATTCGTCTGTCTCCTAGAAACTGTTTTCTAAGGTTGCTTTGTTCAATTAGTGTTAAAAAGTGTTAAAATACGTTTTGTAAATAAATAAAAGTATCATTAAAAATCTCTACGTTAGTTTTATCATTTACTATGCATATTTATGTAAATTCTGCACAATGTCACCCTTGCTGGGATGTGATAAATACATAATTAATAAGGCGTGTAAGTTTTTGGGGTACTGAGGCTGTTCTATTTTGAAATTATAATGTACCCTATATGCAAGAGTAAGGATATTTTTTAATATACTTATTTATGTATATGCAAATGTAGAGTAAAATAATTACTTTTTATTTAAAAATGTACACTAAAATGCTTTCTATTCTAATTTTTTATGCTGGTTTCATTTAAAACTAGCGACTCACTCTCGCTTTGCTCAGGTCCCGTCCCTAGGTACGTTTTAACGCTTAGTATGGAATAGATTTTTTTACATTTTTTTTTCTTGAAATTTTTCGATGTTTTAATAGTAATTCTGCTCTTTGTGGTGAAGACATGTTCAACAAAACAAAGATCATAAATGTCGGCCCAGCAATTCTCGAGTTATAAGTGTTGTAACAAACCCGACTTTATTTTATATAGGTATATAGATATAGATGTAACATAAAGTATATCTAAGAGGCTATATCAAAGAGGTAGTCTCTCCCGTGACCATGGTTGCTTTAAAGGATTCGGAACATCAGAAAATTCGAAAATATCGTTTTATATAAAAGATTTTATTTAAAATCAGGTTCATTTTAGATAGTTCCATATTGTAATAAACCTATGAACAAAGGAACAGGTACAAGCTAGTTCATATAAGAGGGAGTCTAAAAGGATTATGTGTGTTTAGTATAAAATGTATATACTCAGCAAACTTAAGAGGTGTTGTTGACAGTAATTGCAGTAATTGTTTAAAGTTCTTATTATAAGACTTAAAAGATAGATTTCTAGAAAAACAAAAAACAAATCTATCCCACGGGAACCGTACATTTTTCCGGGATAAAAAGTAACCTATGTTATATTCTGATATATGAGATGTAAAGTTTCATTAAAATCCATTCAGTAGTTTTTGCGTGAAAGAGTAGCAAACATCCATACATCTATACCTCCAAACACCCATACATCCTCACAAACTTTCGCTTTTATAATATTAGTAGGATAATTTATATTATTTTTGGCCTATAATGTGCACTACTGAGTCAGTCAGGCTTCTATTAGGAACCTAGGGACGCATCCAAAGCGAGGTTAAGTCGCTAGTATAACACATTAGTGTAACAGACAAACTGTTAATCTATACATATAATAAAATTGTAACTAAGCCGAATCTGTACATTAAATATTTTTTGGAAAATATTATTGAAATAGACATTATTATCGATATAGAGGTAGAATTTATAGTTTTTAGATTTTTGTCTGTCTGTCTGTTACCGCATCACGGAAAAACCACTGGAGGGATTTTGATGAAATTTGGTATGATGATAGCTGGTTATCCGTGTCAACATATAGGATACTTTTTACCGCAGGAAAATATCTCATTTCTGAGAAAAATACAAAAACTGCAATGTAAGAGTATACTAATAATATTGTAATAAAAATAATAATTTGGTTTTTGGTCACCTGAACGCGGGAGGAGCCGCGGTCAATGCTAGTCTATTGATAAATGCTATCCGATGGAACTAAATACCGCATTTCACAGGTGCGGTGTACTGGGATGGTAGGATTTGTATTTATCTTGACAAATGCTTTTTGAGTGACCTATTTGAAAGATAATCTTGTAGGTTATGGTCTAGACTGTAACTAATAGCTGACTTTAAATAGATATAATATATATAGTTTTGCACTATTTGAAAAGTAAAAAAATATAATTTTTTTAAAGATAGGTTCTCGTACTCTCTTCCTTTAGACTTTGTTTATATCAAGCGCTAAAAGATTTGAGAAACTCACGCTACCTGCGACTTTACTAACATAATTATAATATGTAGGTATATTCTATAGCGGTCATTGCTAATACCTTAAGTTACTTATCCATATTATTTATTACTATAAATAATAAATGATATGGATAATGAACTTAAGAAAGATAATGTAAATTGGGCAAGTGATTTTAAAGCAGTCAACGAAAATAATATAATAATAAAAATAAAAAAATAATAAATGATAAACAAATAAAATATGTAATTAAGCAAATTATTATTATACTAACCAGTGGGAGACAAATTAATATATCAGAAGAACTGAATGAAACTTAGTACAACTATTATAGATTTTTACTTCTTGATTAGACAGAGAAAGCGGTGAAAAAATACTTTTATTTTATAATGTTTTGTTAACATTAAATAGTTTTGAATGATTGATGATTATTTATTGCAATTATATGTCAAATACAGAAATACATACAATAAAATTAGTTATCTACTACGTATCTATCTAATAATATGCAATAATAAACATAAAATCAAATAAACCAAACCAAACCTCAAAATCAAAATAAATCCGCGAAAAACCCCAAAAAAACCTAGTTTTATTTAAAATGAAAATTGTCAGAAATATATATAAAAACCAATACAATTATTAATATAATACGGAAAATAATGATGTTAATATAATAATTTAGGAATATTTAATCACGGTTTCCTATAAACTGGTTCTTTTTCTTTAAAAAACCCAATATTTATAATCTACAGCCATCTTTCTGTTCTTTAAAATGACGCATTCAATGAATAATTAAAAAAAAATAAATGGTAAAATTTAAAATGTAAATGAGGATACAATAATTATACACCATAGAACCTCGCCAGATTAATTCGCAAGTGCTGGGTTTTGCCGGGAATTAGGCAAATGTAATTAGATTTAGTTGATTTTCATATTGCAGGTGGTGCTATACGTTGTTAGACTTTGGGGCTTTCTTGTTTCTTCTCTTCTCTGCTCTTCTATTTAGAGTATTAATTTAGACCTCGCTCAATCTGGTTAATCTTTTTTTTTAATATTTCAAACTTGCGACTTAAGACCTTTGCTTCGCTCGGGTGCGCCTCTAAGTACCTAATAGTAAGTGCTAGTTCAAGTCATGGCCTATCTGTGTATTAAACATGCAAATACCACTTTGCATATACTTCTTTTTCAACGTTGGGAAATGCATTTACGCATATCACCTGCATACTCGCAGGATATGAGGAACTTATCGTCTAGAAAAGCTAGTACTAACCACTAAAACCTAACAGAACTTCCCCCGTCTTAATGGTGTAGTCAGACTTCATATAGTTTAATTCAGCCTTCAATTATACATACACATAATATGCCTATTGCGATGTGGCTATAAGATTCAGCTATGGGTTTTAGTGAGTCTGACAGTCCCCTGCCCTACTGCTGGCTTCTCTACGGGTGCAGGGTTCTCATATGATGAGTTATCTCAGCGACATCAAAGAAGTCTTTTATTATATTATATCCCGCATTTTCTTTAGTATTTTAAATAAAAATGTATTTACGCTGGGCTATATTTTGTCCATTAATATTGAGGAAATTGAAATTATTTTTTTATTTAATTAATTAATCCAAGTCCCGTTAAGTTTCTTTCGCCAGTTCTTCTTAAGACTGAGGGTTTTCTTTCCGAAATTAAAGGCATAATGTTCAGTAAAAAATTTAATTTAATGATAAATGAAATATGATTGAGTTTTAATAAGCGTATTACATCAAGGATGGTCTCATAAATCTCAAGTTAAAGTTTTATCTATAAAGAGTGAATAAGAAAATGTTGACCGATCTTTAAAATAAACTGGTACTCAAATTTGTTTTATGTTTTATATCAATCGCTAATTGGGAATATGCGTGTGATTTAAATAAAAGTAAAATATTTTTTTATAATCTTTATTGCTTTTGAATTAAGCCTATGTTAATATTTTTAATGTAATTTCTTTTTGATTAAGAAAATTATTGTTAAAAAGTGCAAATATACGTGGGAAATTCATAGTAGTTTAAACGCACGCCATTGGTCAGAAGGAATATGACGTCAAAGAATTAACATAATAGAGCGATAAGCGATTTTGTCATAAATTGAGTCGTCATTTTTCTGTGTATATCATACAGGTATGTATGATTTTTTAAATATTTTTTTAATTTTTTTAATTTTAGTTTTTTGGAGAAAATATTTTTTTACAATTAAATATATAACGATGTTAGCTATTGTATAAAAAAAAAAACACTCATATTCTCTTTTCTGGATTGATTTACATAATATTTGTTTATTTAATGAATAGGTTGCAAGTATTGTTTTGCAAAAGGACACTTCTCCTAACAAACTTGCATATCTATACATTTAGGTAATAAAATTGTAGTTGAGTCGAATTTGTACATTAGATATTTTTTTGGAAAACCTTGTTGCAATAAACATTTTAAATATAAGAAAGTATTCTGTGAAATAGACATTATTATCGATACAGAGGCCGAATCTATAGTTTTTAGAATATTTGTCTGTCTCTCTGTCTGTCTGTCTGTGACCGCATCACGAGAAAACCACCGAACGGATTTTGTTGAGATTTGGTATGACGATAGTTGGTTATCCAGGTCAACATATATGATACTTTTTGCTACGAAAATATCTCATCTCTGAGAAATCTGTATTAAACGTTAAAACGTTACTAGGGAAGAACTCGAGTGGAGCAAGTGTGAGTCGCTAGTCATTAATAAAAATGTGAGGAAAACATACATAAATATATAAAACTATTTTGTTAACAGCACTGAACGTCAGCTACTAAACATTAAGAAATCAAATGGAAAAACATTTCAATACCTTTTTTTCCTCTATTTGTCAAAAGGTTGACAAACAGAGGAGAAAAAGGTACTGAACTGTTATACGAGTATCTTTGCCTATTTATATATAAATAATTAATGTTAAATTACTACATTAACTCGTCCCAAAAGTTAAAATTAAACACATTAGTTCTAATTTCGCAACCAACGTCGTCTTTTTGTTGACATAATTGTGGTTAGTTTGAATAAGAGAACACATTAATGCCCATATATTATGTATTGTACATTATATAGCATACTAGCATTGCCCGCGGCTTCGCCCGCGTTCAGATGACCAAAAACCAAATTCTTAGGTTTTACAGATTAGTATACTCTTACGTTGCAGTTTTTGCATTTTTGCTCAGAAATGAGATATTTTTCCGTCGTAAAAAGTATCCTATATGTTGACCTGGATAACCAGCTATCACTATACCAAATTTCATCAAAATCCCTTCAGTGGTTTTTCTGTGATACGGTAACGGACAGACAAAAATTCTAAAAACTATAGATTCGGCTTCTGTATTGATAATAATGTTTATTTCAAAAAAGATTTTTCAAAAAAGGTTTAATGTACAGATTCGACTTAGTTACAATTTTATTAGTATAGATCTATTATATAACTCAAAAGTTTATTTTTTGTTTGCTTTATTTTTAATCTGGCTAATTTCTAAAACTGCCAGTTAGATTATAAAAAATGTTAATGTATTCAACCTTTTTTTTAACCTCCCACTGCTGGGCACGGGCCTTCTTTCAATAAGAGGGGGATTAGGCCATAGTCCACCACGCTGGCGGAGTACGGGTTGGCGGACTTCACATGCCTTTTGAAAATTTGTTAATTTCTTTCAGAGATACAGATTTCCTCACAATATTTTCCTTCACCGTAATACAAGTGATACCTTTTTTTTTTTTTATAGTTGGGAAATCCTATTACGGATACCACCCGACTTCCCCCGGGGTGGTTATGTGGAGACTCTCCGGCTAATGAGACCGGCATACCCACTAAAACACCTCCGGACCAAAATGGCTGCCGACATCTCTCGCCAGACGCAGGACCACCGAACTGGCCCCGCTCCAGCCACCACACCGACGGGCTAGCCCCGGCAGTGTGGCCCGCGCAGCGTCTCCTACCGCGAAACGGCCGGAGACACCGCGCTACCTCCAAGAAGGAGACGGCGCCCTCCTAACACCGCTCCCTCAACCCTCCCTCCTGGCTGTTGGTCCGCGCCGGATTGCTCCGGTACCACAAGCTCCTGTCGGGTCCAAACAGGTGCGAGTGGTGTTCCCCTATCCGCCACCCGGGGACGCGTCCGGTAGCAGTCAGCCTCTGCCCCGGAAATACAAGTGATACCTAATTATATTGGAAATGATTCGCACATGAAATATCAGAGGTGCGAGGCCCGGGATTTGAATCCGCTTCACTCGGTTACCAAAGCGAGCGCGCTGCCACTGAGATACCAATACCTAAATCTTAATTTAATTTAAATTATATTAAGGAAGTTTCTAGGCTATCTATAATCACAAAACTACCTTTTCGAGAGAATAATTCTTAAATAATCTACGCGAACAGAGCCATAACATTTTTAAAAACAAGGTTTTATTTAAATGCGAAGAATTTATAAAGAAGAAAATTAACCTATAAAAGCTCTATTTACCAATATAATTTATTATAATAAAGTAACTTCTACTGCGGAATCTAATTAAAATAAAATCAAAGTATATATTTTAATTATAATATCTCAGTAGTTCAATGCGTGTATGTTTAAGTCGTAGACATAACATAAATAATAAAGAATACGAATGTTTATTTTACTTTCATCGATGTGTTTCTCGTTTGTCCAGAATGTTTATCTCCGTACAACTCTGTAAGGCGATTAGGCATGGTCTGACTTCCGGAAAGCTCTAGATTTATGAATGTTCTAGCCACATCTTTCCTGGGTATTACTTTATGTTATACTGTAGATTTTAAAATGGCTAAAATGGCTACTATAGATTTTAAAATGGTTACTGGCTTAGCTCGAGTTCGTCCCTAGGTACGTTTTAATTGTTAGATTGGAATAGATGGTTGATTGATGGGAAAAACAGAAACAAATTTATCCCACGGGAATTGCACATTTTTCCGGGATGAAAAGTAACTTATTTGCTATTTCAGACTATAATTTATCTCTGTGCTGAATTTCATCCAGATCCATTTAGCCGTTCTGGCGTGATTAAGCAATAAACATGCATCCATCCAAACTTTCGGATTTATAATATTAATATAATTTAAAATATATTTAACAACTAGCTGTGCCCCACGGTTTCACCCGCGTTAAATTTGTTTGGTTATAAAATTATCAGTTTTACAATAAAGTATGGAAATCTGCCCGATTTGTTGACATTTATGAGTACTGCTCCGCTCTCTTGAGTTGTAGCAAGATGATAGGTATATAGCCTATAACCATTTTCAATAAACGGGCTATCTAATGCATAAAGTATTTTTCAAATCGGATCAGTAGTTCCTGAGATTAGCGCGTTCAAACAAACAAACAAACAAACAAACAAACCTTGCCTCTTTATAATATTAGTTTAGATAAATAGGCGTGTATTTCATTGTATTTCTATGTCAATAATTGAGATATCGACCAAATGCATCAAACCGAAAATATCTTAAAAACTTGAGTGACGTATATTTTTCAAAATTATTTTTGTTAAAATTATTTTAGGAGCTGTTGCTTGTAATTCACAATTTATAGAAACCCCTTAAAAATAATACTTCATGCTACGGAACCCTCGATATGCAAGTCAGACTGGCCATATATTTTATATTTTTTTCTCCTTTAGAGTTAGTTTTATAAAATATATTATGGAGATGGAGAGCAGGAGAATTCATTTGGTTACCACGACATCTTGTAATTCTAGTACGCTTGAAACATCCTAGGCGCTAACGAACTTGTTTTATCCTTTCATTAATACAGTTCATTAAAATAGAGTTACCAAACAAAAAATAGTATGTCTAAAATTAGTTTTTGCTTACGCTTCTGAATGCACTCGCATTTTAATTTTGGCTGCATTTCAATCACTATGATGCTCTGCTTTATATGGAAGCGAGTATTGGTGGCTATACCTTGTTTACTCAATTTGATTGATAGGATATTGAGAGAAATTTATATTATAGCTAGAAACTTACCCTTGCTTCGCTCGGGTGCTTCTTTACATGTCTACTATAGCCTACGTGTAGCTCGTTCAGGATATAATAGTCTAACTATGTACCAAATTTTATTCAAATCCGTTCATCCGTTTCAGCATGTTGGAGTAACAAACACACACACACATACAGAACATACACATACAGAATGAAATTTACTATGTTTATTTGTTTACTTGTTAGTTAGTTAGTTTGTTTGTTACGATCGCTTATTTTAATACCTGAATCAATCGTGATAAGACTACGCACATAATGTCAAAATATAATATGGCCAATTAAGCGATATAACTAAAAGATATAAATAGCATATAATAAGTATCTTAAAATAAATATAATGCTTATTAACAACACTTTAGTTTCAAATTTGTCGATAGATGGCGCTATTGAATATATTGAAAAAAAAAGAAATGAATATTATATAAAATAATAGCGACTCACCCTCGCTCCGCTCAGGTTCGGTTCGTGTTTTCTTGGTACGTTTTAACATTTAGTATAAATTTCTCAGAGATGAGATATTTTTCCGCAGGAAAAAGTATCCTACATATCCGGATGACCAGCTATCATCACACCAACTTTCACGTGATGCATTCCCAGACAGACAGACAGACAAAAATTCTAAAAACTATAGATTCGGCTTCTGTATCGATAATAATGACTATTTCAATAAGATTTTCCAAAAAATATTTAATGTACAGATTCGACTCTGAATTTTATTATATGTATAGATATAATACCTATTCACTATTGATGCCTGAGCGAAGCCAAGGTAAATAGATAGTATAAAATAAGAGCTTTATGACATCGAAATACGAGCACAATTCCAATAATTTGGAATTAAATTTGGGTTCATAAATGAGTAATAAGTTTTCTGATGGATATGAAATTAAAAATGTTCGGGCAAAAGTACTTGAAAAATTGAATTAAAAACAAGCATGAATGGAAATTGAACAAAAATTATGTATTACAGCAAAACATAATATGTACGACATATAAAAAAATAGTTTAAGACTTTTATACAAGCTGTAATCTAGTACAAAATAAATCTATTCTTATATTATATATAAATGTGAAAGTAGTTAGTTGTTGTTTGTCCTTCTTTCTCGCCCGTGGAGATAGTTGGGAGCTGGAGAGTGACATATGCTACTTTTAATAAAAACTTTTTAACAAAAAAATAAAAATCGACTTCAAACAAAAGCACTAAAAAGTAAAAAATAACTGATTGGTAGTTTTCATTTACTATACATACCTAATCAAATATTTTCGAAATCGGTGCCAGCCCATACAAAGCAAAGCACACCGACTTCGAAAATATTTGATTAGGTATGTATAGTAAATGAAAACTACCAATCAGTTATTTTTTACTTTTTAGTGCTTTTGTTTGAAGTCGGTTTTTATTTTTTTGTTAAAAAATTTTTATTTTTCTCTTTTTAGTGTAGACAGTAGTAGCAAAATATGAATTCTAAAGTGTTAGGCTTGACAAACCAAACAAAATAAGCCCAAACTCGAAGTATCTACTATTTATCGTTGAAGAGTTCCACCTATCCGCCTTCTGGCCTTACCATCAGATCAGGTCAACAATACCGAACCTCTGTACTATCAACGGAAATAGAAACACATGCAAAGTTTCAAGTCAATATGACAATTAAAATTAGGTTAAATTCATTATTAGCTATTTTTCCACCCTTAGGGGTGGTATTTTTTTTTGAAATTTAAATGGGACCTATCTGGAAGTATACCCTTTCAAACAAAAAAAAAAATTGTCCAAATCGGTTAATAAATAACGAAGTTCTGAGGTAACAAACATAAAAAAAAAAAAAAATTATACAGTCGAATTGAGAACCTCCTCCTTTTTGAAGTCGATTGAAAACACGTTATAATACAACAAACGATAACTCATCATACCTATGTATTCACAAAATTATATATATATATATATATATATATATATATATATATATATATATATATATATATGTATATATATAATATTAAAGTTTTTCTGTAAATCATTATTTGATATACCTATTATAATAAAAAAATAGGCTATATTTGAATCATGCTCATTAAAAAAAAATCATAAAAAAACCTCCGCGTCGATTCGTATTCGTTTTTTTTTCTAATAGGTATTGTAGCAAAGAAATGAAAAATTACAAATCAATAAATCAGCAAACATATTTTTGCTAGGTTAGTCTAAGTCTAAGATATAATACTGATCTTTGATTAGCGTGTTTTTGGCAATATTTTAATATTATTGTAAATACTTGGGCGACCGAGCTTCTTTCAGATTTTTTTTCGGAAAAGATACAAAAATTGCGTTTTTTTTTCAGAAAAGACCTATATAGATAAACCCAAAAAGCAAAACCTAATCTAAATACAAAATTTGATCCAAATCGTAAGAGCCGTTTCGAGATACACGGAATTAATTCATATATGTATATGTATACAAGAAATGCTCATTTAATATTACAAGATATTTTACGGGTGCCATTTGACCATACAATAATCAAACATTGTAAACAAATATTTTTTAAAAGAGCTTATTGTTTCTACGTTCTATTTTCGCGTCAAAGAAAAACAAACAAACACACACGCGTTCACGCGTTCACGTTTCTAACATCATTACTCAGGATAGATAGAAATCACATTTAAATATGGACAAAACAATGTTATATTAAAATGCAAATCCACCTAACTAGGGTAAGCTCACTGATTGGCTGTGCGCTGGTTTTGGCCGAAATCCGGCCCGAAGCGGCTAAATCCGGATTTATGCAGTTCAACATAAATTCACGACTTAAACTATAAGCGTTAGATTATCACAATAAGAGATATAGCTCAGAATAATTAGTAATATTCTGCTAATGACGTAAAGACATGTGAATGGCTTGTTGACGGACTTCAAAAGAAGGAGGTGTGTTTTTTTGTTTGCGTGATCTTCGCCAATTATAAATTTAAAGATTATTTTTTTTATTTCACAATAAAAATCTTTGCAATCTGTTGGTTATGGAAGGTATTCCACTTTAAGAATATTATAGGAATTTCCGAAGGAGTCCATATTTTGTCAAATGACGTTTTGTTTGTTACGTATCTGCTCTCGACTTTTCATTTCGTTATTAGTCTTGCACGTATAGGCGACTATCTAGTTTTTTTTGTCTTTGAAATACTATTTTTTCTAATATTTAAACAAATTGACATTTTTGTACTTCTGTATGCATATAAATATTCATAAATATCAAAAATACTGCAGGAATTTTATGAAAAATTGCTAAATTTATCTACTATAATAGCTACTGCCTTTGGTTGTACACAATCTTTGTACTTAAATATTAGTATAACTGAAATAAATTACGTACATACATACATAACTGCACACTATATCGATGGCAAGGTGGGCAGAGATAACATAGTGCCAAGCGCTAGGATCTCCACATACCTCTTTAGCTTCTTCCGTTGATATCATTCTTCATACATGCTCGATAGAGGGTCTTTGTACTTTTATTTTGCTATTATTTGGTTGGCATGGCACTTGGTCTTCAAAAGTCTTTGAGGTCCCCTATTTCGCCTTCAATTCACTCTTCAATAGTAAAGACATTGGTACAGGTATTTCTGTTCCTATCTTATCTTCTAGAACTAATATAGACTTTTCTAAATTTGTTATTTAGTTCAATTGTTCAAAGTACAGGCTTCCTTACGATGTTTTCCTTCACCATAAGACGGGTGGTATTCGTGTTAGAAATGATTCGCACATGAAAATATCAGAAGTGCGAGACCCGGGATTTGAACCCACTTGACTCGGCTTTCCAAGCGAGCGCGTTACCACTGGGCTACCACTGCATTTGCTAGTGTAATATTTGGAATATAGCTTGGAATATACATACTTTTTTCCTTTTAGAAGTCGCCCACATTTCGTTTGATAGATTTCATTTGCAGACTGAATGTTTTTTGAATTCAATTTCAGGAATAGTTTTTTAAGTAAAAAGAGGTTGATAGATTGACAAATATATTGAAAATAAATCAATGTATTTGTTGACCACCTATAGTTAGTAGTGACTTGTGTGTTTGCTCACAGTTACGGCATTAATAACGGAGAAATATTAAGAAAAGATGATGTTGATGATTTTTAAACATATTTATTATGAGGAATATTTCATTTCGAAAAAGAAAGAATGGAAATATATTACATAACTTTTTTCGGGTTAAATATTAATTAAAAATTTGGTACAATCTCCATAAAACTACTGTTTGACACAACAAACAAAACACGAATTTTGGTTATCTTCTCGTATTTTATATTTTTCGCAGTTTTTTTTTTATTTTTAGTTCCCGACGTTTCGAATGCTTTACAGCAATCATGAACGGGAGAGACTAAATTTTGAGACGTCTATCTTAGGCACTCCCACGACCACGATTGCCATATTTTTCGAGCCAACAGTGAACAAAGGCCATGTCATCTACAGCCCCATTATTTAACCGTACAACTGATATACAGACGGTACATCAGAATAATATTTGAGCTCCATAATAATTTATTAACCTGCTTTCCTTATCTCGATGCATAAGTATGACCTAACTAAGCTTATCTTATGTATTACCTTAACAGGTAGCAGAGACCATGCCGCATTGAGAATAGCCTAGATATTAACCTACAATTATATATAGCCGGATTATCAAGATAGAGTGAATTAATTATTCAGTTCAAATGTACCTGGGTCTTAAAATATAGAAATTGCTCTTGCGTATTGGTTTCTTGGATCTTATTATTTTATAATACATACTTACGTTTTAATGTTTAGTATAGATTGCTCAGAGATGAGATATTTTCCTACAGTAAAAAGTATCTTAAATGTTGACCCGGATAACCAGCTATCATCATACCAAATTTCATCAAAGTCCAGTCAAATAAATAATGTAGTTTTAATGATACAAAAACAATGTGTAATGGTTTTCGTATCTTTAACCCCCAGGAAAGGGTTGAAAAAAATTGTCAAAAGTGTTTTCACGCAATTACTCGAAAAACGAAATTAGACAAAAAAGTTAAAAAAATGTGTAGTCCAGTGTAAATTTTAAATTTTACATAGAAAAGGTTTCAATACTTTTTTTTCTCCGGAGAAAATTGACCGAGTTAGGGAGGTTTTAAGTTTAAGGTATGAACGTAAATAAAAAAAAATCGTAGGTAGTAGAAATTAAACTGAGAAAAAGAGAAAGTAAATTGCTTTAAAAATTCTTATTTTTAATTTTAGATATAGGAACAGATTTTTTTTATTGTAAAAAAATATATATAACTTTGACTTTCAGACACACCGACACTCCGATACACGGGCTCTCCAACTCTCATTACACACAATACAGCTTTGTCTATAATAAAAATTTAAAGGTTCCCATTTTTTTTATGAACAAAAAAACAAACGTTAATTTTTATATATAGAGTTCAATCAATCAATTCAACCTAAATCTTTTCATTAACATGATTAGTTATTAAGAAATCATTTTGCAAGTAAAATTTGAATAAAAGCATCAGAAATTCAACTTTTTTATTATATTACTTTGAATTTTCTAAAAAAATTTAATTTACATAACGAGGGGAAAACCAATACAGAGCATTGCTGATGATTTGCCTTCCAATTTTGTTCGTACTCTGAACAGTAATGAAAAATTCCATACATTGCTATTTACTGTGGCATACCGAGTATTATATTTCGTACTATTGATAGAATTTGTTTTTTATACATTAATGGAAATAGTAAAATTGAAACAAAAACATTTTTTCAATTAAATGTTAAAATTCTGAGTAAATTGTAGTCATACTCGTATTAGGCGATTCTAAGAATAATATGTTCATTTACTCGTATACAACTTTAGTACGGAGATCCTGGACAGTTTTCAATGGGATGTTAAATAAATAGGTACCTAAATATCTTGGGACATTAACCAACAATAAAAACAATATTGAAGTCGATACCATTTCTTTATGCTGTAATTAGTAATGAATTTCGCCCATAGGTAACATTGCTCGTATATAATATTATGAATACAAAAGGCTCTTAGAAAAGCACCCAAGGAAGGCGAGGGTAAGTCGGTGTTATTATTATATTTTTTTCTTAAAAACATAGTTTATGTAAATCTATACTAATATTATAAAAAGTAAGTTTGTTTGTTTGAACGTGCTAATCTCAGGAACTTCTAATCTGATATGAAAAATTCTTTTTGCATTAGATAGCCTGTTTATTGAGGAAGGTTATAGCTTGCTACCCAAGGGAGCAGAGCAGTACGTAATATAATATATAATCTATCAATTCCATACTAACCGTTAAAATGTACTAGGGAAGATCTCAAGAGAAGCGAGGGTGAGCCACTAGTTATTATAAAAAAATTGATTTAATTTGATGTGTAGTCAGATTTAATATCGTACCTTTTTGAAGTGATTTGTCCATATAGTAGAGTCTGAAACAAAAAAAAAATGTTATTAAGTAACATGAATACATTTCGAGCCCTTATTTATATTAAATTTCATAATACTTTCTTACATTTTAAATAAAACTATCTTTTCGAATTATTTCGCAGATTTATTTTGATTTTTGGTTCCCGACGTTGCGAATGCTTTACAACAATCATGGTCAGCGTAAACTTCTACATATATCTATAGTAATATTATAAACAGGTATAATTTTAAATAAAACTATCTTTTCGGATTATTTCGTGGATTTATTTTGATTTTTGGTTCCCGGCGTTGCGAATGCTTTACAACAATCATGGTCAGCGTAAACTTCTACATATATCTATAGTAATATTATAAACAGGTATAATTTTAAATAAAACTATCTTTTCGGATTATTTCGTGGATTTATTTTGATTTTTGGTTCCCGACGTTTCGAATGCTTTACAGCATCCATGGTCACGGGAGAGACTGAGGTGTTACATGTCTTGAATGTATAGTTGTTACAGACAGCCTACCCACAATTAACAAAATGAAAATTCCACCAATTACCTTACAATATTTTTTAACTTTAAACATATTTATAATTTTAATTAGTTTTATAATTGAATATGGAATATTATTTATTTAATTTTAGCTGTTATTCTTATAATTATTACAATTTTAAAAATATTAATTAGTAATCTATATTTAATGTTGCCATTATTATATTTATAGCCATAAAGAAAAATATAAAATATAGTATTAATTATTTAAGCCATATAATACTTCTATGTGTAATTTAAAAAGTTAAAATTAATTAAGGATAATTAATTCCCCAATCAAGCTAGGGACGAACCCGAGCGAAGTGATGGTGAGTCGCTAGTATTAAATACATCAACATATCAAACAACTAAATGAAATAGGTTTAAAAAGTATTATCAGAGGAAAAACAAGTATCTGAGAGGAATCACATCTTTGTACTAAATCCTATTAGCCGACGGAGTCTGTAAGTTTTTCCAATCGGCTTACGTACTATCCTCTTGTACACAGAGGGTTGTTCCACATAGTTAGGCAACATATGTTTCACTTTAAGCGGCTTAAAATGTTAGTTTCTTTGTATTTTTCAATATTATGTAGCAGAAATAAATGCTTTGTAAACTTGCTTTATTAGAGGTAGGTCATAACAATATATTTATATTTATAATATAAACTAGCAGAACCCGCGGCTTCGATCGCGCTAAAACTACAAAAAAATCTAAAAAGGTAGGTTTCATACAAAGTTTCACTTAAAAACACGTATATTCATTTAAGTGTATTGAAGAGCATTAATACCAAATTTCAAGTAATTCTGATCAAAAATATTTTTTTGTATTGTAATATAACGTGTTTTCCCGTGGGATTGAGATAATTTCCACAGTAAAAAGTAGCCTATGTCACTCTCCAGCCCAAAAAAAAAACAAAACAAAAAAAAGCAACAATCTCAAAAAGTGAGGGTAAGTCACTAGTCATTTAATAAAGCTTAGGAGTAGATAAGAATATTTGTTTTTTACAATAGTTAATTTGATATCATATCAAAATTAGTGTTTGTGTAATAATTAATATTATTATCATAAATAAATAAGCTTCTTTCAAAATTATCAAAACCCAATTTAAGTTTATCGAGAAATTGTGTTATAATGGCATAACTTAAACAAATCACTATAATAAAACGTGTTTGCTTTTAAATAGAAGTATATTACGTAGATATAATACCTCCATATAGTATGAAAGTGCCCTAGAGAAAAGCTCACCAGTTGTTAAGCCTGTCTTAGAGCTTCTATATTCCATTCGTTGTCACAAAGGATCTGGATTTCTTGTTTATCGATAGGCTTTGAGAATATTTTACCAAAATAATAATATGAGCTTATTATAAAAAACATTTTGATACAGGTGTTTTTTAACGGAATATCGGAACAACTTTACTGTAAGCTACAAACAGCATGAAGAATGTAACTGTAGTATAATTTAATTGCCCCGGTGTCTTGGATGTCTTGGGTTCGAGTCCCGGATCGGACAAAAATTAGTTATTTCTTAAGTAAGTCCGACTAGCAACCCGATGTTGGGAACTCGGTGATTTTTCACTCCCGTGCTTCGGAGAGCGCGTTAAACAGTCGGTCCTGCACTTGATCTCTCACTGGTCAAGTGGCCATGTCGAATTATCGTCCCATTTGAGAGTGACAGGAAGAGAGAGTGCACTTTTGTCTGCGCGTACACTTGTGCATTATAATATCTCCTGCGCAGTTGGCTAGTCTGATTGTCCGCTGTGACAGAAATCGTTTGGGAGGACATCACCATCATCATGAATTAACATATAAAATATGTGTACATATACCGGAAAGTGACATAGGCTACTTGTTATAATGTTCCTATTAGCTTTACATGTACTAACTATGCAATGAAATGTTGTGTATCGATTTTAACCTACTTCTAGTAGTCATCTACTGAAAAAATGTAAAATTCAGGTGATAATGCATTATCTCGATACCTTCAAGCTGATATGATTGATCCAGGACGCGGATAATGAAACTCTTCAATAACTATCAATAGCACATTCGCGATGGGGCTTTGATTCGTTTTCACCTCCAAAGTTAGCTTTTAATTCCTTGATACATAATTGAACTTATTATTTTGATCTCGTTGGATAACCTATTTTATATACTACTTTCTTGCATATCTTTATTTATTCAAGCGATTTTAGGTCGTGTATATATAAATACTCTTACACATAATACCCTTAAGATAAGCAATAGATAAATAAATAAAATAAACAAGTTGGGATATTAACACACAGTACCATCTAGTTCCATGGAAAGCTACAGGGCTTGTGTTATAGATATCAGATAATTGATAAACAACACATTTCTAACTTTATATACATTCATATTATAAATATAGGCACCCATGACTGGAATACAAACATTCGTACTCATCACACAAATAAATGTCTCCAGCAGGACTCAAACCCGCGACCGCTGGCACAAATAGGGTTACTACAAACTGAGCCAAACGTGTCGTTGTGCAATGTTAACAAACCTTTTAGATATGACATTTGTTAAATCTAACATACTTGAACAACGATACCATGCGACATAAAAGTAAACATTTCATTTAAAAATCGAGCAAAATCTTTTACATGCAGCTTCTATTCTGTTTCAGTCTCATTATAATATCGAAACTACTGTATATTTATTACGAAAATGCGCCTTGTGCTTTTAAAAAAAGGTTCAAATTCGATTGCACATACATAAGTTCCTTTTGTTGAATTGGGTTAAATTTCGTGAAAGCTTAAATTAAGCTAAAGTAACTCGCAAGCTATGAAGATAAGGTTCAAATTGAAATAGCGCAACATTTTTTGAATGGGCTGCGATTTTCCGAATTTTTATAAGGGATATTGATCTCTAATACAATGGATTAAGATCGTATTTTACTTACGTTTTGCTACCATTTTCACTCGCATGGGTTCCTACAATGGTATTGTAGACTCGGAGAGCATCTGCGAACAAACAATACGTATTAGAACATAGTAATTACATTGTACGTTACATTTTAGTTGCTATTTCAAAAGCGATTGTGGCTAAAATTCTATGTACGTTGGATTTTGAAAAGGATTTTTCGGGTTTTTCAATATGGTGAAGGTTTCTTTTATTACAATATTGAAAGAATATAATATTTTACGAATTATTCTATTAGGTATATCATGTAACAAATATCTGACAATGTTGCAAATCTGTATAGAAAAATAAATTTTAAGTGTCTGTTTGTCGTCAATATAACAGCTTGTTATTAAATACATATAAAATTATATGCGGTACTCATAAATGAAATACATTTTTTTTTAATTTTTGTCTATCTATCTGTTTGTTCCGGCTAATCTGTAAAACAGTGGGACTAATTTTGAAGGGATTTTCATTGGCAGATAGCTGATGTTACGAGGAGTAACTAAGGCTACTTTTATTTAAAAAAAGGATCAGGGTTCCGATCAAAATAATTAAAACGTACCTAGGGACGTACCCGAGTGTACAAAATTTGTTTGATTTATAATTATACAAATATATTATAATTGAAAATGAAATTAATGCTGTTCATGGGTAAGTTGCATCGCTTGAGAACGGCCTAATCATAATAAATTTTATTTTCATAATGTTTGAAATTGTCTGAATAAGGCTTTTTAAGCAGAAAAAGAGCTTTTTTATATAAACTTAAAGACTCTTTCTATAGTTTTGTTTGAGATTTTCATATAAAAATTTATTTAGTACTAGCGACTCACCTTCGCTCGTTACGTTTTAACGTTTAGTATAGATTTCTCAGAGATTTGATATTTTCCCGCAGTAAAAAGATCCTATATATTGACCCGAATAACCAACCAGCTATCATAATATCAAATTTCATCAAAATCAGCTGTCCAGTGGTTTTCTCGTGACACGTTCCCAGACAGATAGAGAGACAAACGAAAATTCTAAAACTATAGATTCGGCCTCTGTATCGATAATAATGTTTATTTCAATAAGATTTTCAAAAAAATATTTAATGTACAGATTCGGCGTACTTACAATTTTATTATATGTAGACTAAATGCTCAGATTGTTACTCCACGTTACCATCCAATACAGATAAATTTTATGTTAATTTACGATTTTAATACCATTTTAATTCCGAATTTATCAAAAATCTACACCGCCAATTACGGCTTTATACCGACGAAGTGTAATTTAGTTATGGAAGAATATGAAAATTTAAATTTATACGTATACATAAAAGTCGATGTTTTTATATCAAATCGCAAAAAAAAAAACAGCTACAGACGACCAAGCGAAGCGAGCGTAAGTTACTATTTCACTCACAAATTGCATTTATAATAGTGTAAGGTTTCATTATTTTAATGAATAATAAAACAGTCGTTAATTGATTATGCTGCGACGCGAATCAAAAATCACGAGAATAGGCAGGCCGGAAAAAAAATAAGAAAAAAATACAAATAAAAATGGAAAGATTAGAAAAAGAAAAAGGGGCATTGGTTGACGAGGAGTCGACGTGGGTGGATGCTATTCTTGATTTTTAACTGGAAAAAGGAAATAAGTAATAGTTTTGAATGTTTTCTAATAAATTGTAACTAAATCTATTTAAAATATAAATGTTTTGACACATGATGCTGGCTTTTTCTAAGATATCTTACAATAATGTAATAATAATAATAATAAATATGTCAGGACATTAACACACAGCGCCATCTAGTTCCATGGTAAGCTACGAGAACGAACTTTTTTTATGGATACCAGATAGTTGAAACATTATACATATTATATAACTTTAAATACATACATATTATAAATATAAACACCCAAGACTGAAGTACAAACATTCATGCTCATCACACAAACGAATGCCCCCAGCGGGACTCGAACCCGCGACCACTGGCGCAGCAAGTAGGGTCACTACAAACTGAGCCAAACGTGTCATCATAAATTCACCTTGCTTATTTGAAGTCGGTTAGGAAATATTTACCGATCAAATAGAATAATAATAGAAGTGCGAAGGTAAAGTTTATTAATTTTGCTGAAAGTTCGCTTGTTAGAGTTCTTAGTAATGACGACAGGCGATATAGTAGAGCTCGTCAATAGAAAGAGTCCGAATATTGAAACGACTAACTTTCAGAAACTTTTCGATTTTGAACGAGACAAAACTAATTAAAATTCTATATTATGTAGTTTTTATAGTTGGTGTTTTATTTGAATTTTATATCATTATCATTGGATGGGAAGAAAATATAATTTTTTGTTCAAAAATGTGATTTTTTTTATTGAAGTAATTCATATTTGAAATTGGGATTTTTGACGAGAACGTATTTATATGCCAATAGCGGCTCACCCTCGCTTCGCTCGGGTTCGCGTTCGGTTCGGGTTCTAGAAAAACAAAACAAATCTATTCATCGGGAACTGTATATTTTTCCTTGATAAAAAGTAGCCTATGTGTTATTCCAGACTATAATCTATCTCTGTGCCAAATTTCATCCTGATCCGTTAAGACGTTCTGACGTGAAAGAGTAACAAACATCCATACTCACAAACTTTCACATATATAATATTAATACCGATATAACGATTTTATTTATTGTATCGGTCATAATTATTAATATAGGTTTATATATGTATTTTTATTGTTCACGTATTATTTTAGTATCTAATCTATACTAATATTATAAAGAGGTAAAGTTTGTGATCTTGTGAGTTTGTGAGTTTGTGGGTTTGTGAGTTTGTGACGTTGTAGGGGGTAATCTCTGGATCTACTGAACCGATTTACAAAATTCTTTTACCAATAGAAAGCCACGTTCTTTCTGAGTGTCATAGGCTATATATTAACCCGAAAAATGAAAAGGCTTTTTCGTGGTAGTCTGATTTGCAAAGTAAGTCGGAGAAAAAACGGTCGAACGAAAACGTTTCTTACGAACGCTGCCTTAACGATGAGAGATATATGATTATGTTCTAGAGAAAAGTTGTAGAGCTTAATAATGCCTACAAAAAAGTCAGCGACAGCATATGTCTAACTTTTATATTTAAGTCACAAAAAGTAGTTTTTTATATTACAAAAATAAATTAAATCGGTAGGTCATGTTTATTGGTCATATTATCAACAATTATGAATTCTTATCAAAATAAGTAAATTTATCGTCTAAAATATTTAAAACAAAAGACTTTTCCCTTTTACTGCATATAATTTGGACAAATGGTTAAAGAGATAATACAACATATTCGTAGGTTTGGAAGAACCCGAGCGAGCTGTTTGTCTGTTTTTCTGTTTGTACGGGCTAATCTCCGATTCTATTGGACCGATTTAAATGAAATTTTGCATGGTGATACCTTATATCTCCGTGCAACATCTTAGATACTTTTCATCCCGGAAAATTAAAGAGTTCCCGTGGGATAGTTAAAAAACTATAACAATTTATACAGCTTAGTACACAAAAACTACTGATTGGATTTTAATGAAACTTTACAATAATATAGCTGATACATGACAAAAACAAATCAGCTACTTTTCATCCCGAAAAATTAAAGAGTTTTCGTGGGATAGTTAAAAAACTATAGTAACTTATACAGCTTAGTACATAAAAACTACTGATTGGATTTTGATGAAACTTTACAATAATATAGTTCATACATCAGAATAACAAATAGGTTACTTTTTATCCCGGAAAAATGTACTTTTCCCATGGGATAAATGTTTTCGTTTATTTGTAACGTATTATATACACAACATAAACCCCAAAACAATAGTTATTAAAAAAATTGTCTGTTTGACTGTTTGCCTGTATGATAACTTATTAATCGAGTCAACATTTAGGGTACTTTTTGTATGTAGTATGTATGTATGTTGTATTCAGCCCTTTTTAACGTACCACTGCTGGGCACGGGCCTCCCTTTAGTACGAGGTGGATCAGGCCATAGTCCCCCACGCTGGCCAAGTGCGGGTTGGTGGACTTCACATGTCTTTCGAAAACTTGCTAAGTTCTGTCAGACATGCAGGTTTTCCTTCACCGTTAAGACAAGTGGCAATTTTGTTAGAAATGATTCGCACATATAAGAGGTGCGAGACCCGGGATTTGAACTTGCTTCACTCGGTTTCTCAAGCGAGCGCGTTACCACTGGGATACGACTGCCTAGATACCTTTTACTTAAAGAAAATCTTTCTTTCCCACGGGAAAATACAATAACTGGTTTTATCGAGTCCTCCCTAGAAACCTTCCGCTGGCTAAGCCTTAAGACTTACATATATCAAAACAATATACTAAAAAATTGTAGGTCTTGAAAACTCCTACAGAAAAATTCTGAATAGTATATGTCAATCTCCTAAGTTACGCTCGCAATATTTATTCTTATCGATACCTATAATAAAACTTAGTCAAATCGATGTGCGCGTTTCACGAAAAAAAGTAATCAACCGATTTTAACTTAATTTTGTATAGTGTTAAAACTTAGTGCTCGGGTTAACATTTAGAATACGACAGGCAAATTATTCAATGCCACGGGAAAACACAATAACTGGTTCTATCGAATTGTCCTTAGAAATTTATATGGCTAACGTTGGCTCATCAAACATTGTACAAGAAAATTGTAAGTCTTAAAAAGGTCTATAGAAAAGTTCTACATAGTATATGTCTATCTTCTAAGGTACACTCGCTATAACTATTTTCATTATTATATATTACTGTTTTATTATACGTTATTAATTCTATCTGAATATACATATATGAATAAAATATAACTGTAGAGGTCGAATGTCTGTACCTAGATGGTAGAAAAAAATGCAGAAAAACGAGTCAGTTCTCTTCTTACATCCCGTAAGAAGAGAAATAGAACAAATCCAAATTTTTTTCAATTTTTTTCTTACTCTGCCTGTTTGTACGGGCTAATCTCCGATACTATTGAACCTATTTAAATGAAATTTGGTACTTTTCATTCCAGAAAATTAAAGAGTTCCCGTGGGATAGTTAAAAAACTATAGTAACTTATACAGCTCAGTACACAACAACTTATGCTCCTAATTGAGTAATGTAGGCATGCTGATACCTTATATTGTCGGTCGAACAACAGGTTACTTATTTTTATCCCGGAAAAATGAACGGTTCCCGTGGGATAGATCTGTTTGTACTTTTCTAGAGGTGAACCCGAGCGAAGCGAGGGTGAGCCGCTAGTAAAAAGTTAAATGTGTATTCTACAATAAAGTAATATCTGAAAAAACCTAAAAGACAGTAAACAAGGAAAGATTGAAAATTAAATACATTTTTATAAAATCGTTAGGACTTTTTACAAATAGAGAAATAAACACAAAATTAAATGAAACAAAACGTTATGATAATTATTATTTTTAACTATAAAGATTTACCGACTTCAAAATAATTTAATTTTAGTTTTCCCTTACAAGTATACAATTTAAAAGTATATTTTATTCTACAATCAATATATTTTATCTGAAATTTTATAATTTTCATCCAACCTGTATTCCGAAAATCTGTATCTGTATTATACGAGTAGCATCCACAAAAAAAAACTACAAAAAATTGTATATCTCGTTCTTTTAAATCAAAAAAAGGAAAATATGTCAATACTGTAATGTGCCAACACTGTCTCACTCGCTTTCACTGTAATTACCGCCAAAATGATTTTTCGGTTTGGCATATGCTTCAAAATGGGTCAGTGTGAACTTTTTATTACTACTTTCCTCCCATGACTCTGTTCATGTAATAAGAAAAATATAAGAACAGAAGAGAAGTAACAAACACAAACACACACAATATACACTAATTTAAACACAATCACCCACAAGTTTCACATTTATAATATTAGTGTGATGTGATTATACTCGTACTATAAGCACATAATGTGAAATTCATTATTGTTTCTTAAGCAAATTATGTTTTATATACATTTCATATATTTATTATTTATATTATGTTACCTACATACATATGTTCATAAATTTTATAATCAGATCAACTATTTTTATGTATTCCAAATGCATACGATTATATTTATATTTTAATATGTATGTATATATATATATATATATATATATATATATATATATATATATATATATATATATATATATAGTATGTATAATATGTAAGTTATTGTATATTTATCATTATATGTGGTTTTTTTATCTTATTCAAGTGTATAATTATTTATAAGTTTATCTTAAATTAATTGCACTCTTTTAGTCCCTTCATATAACACTATTACTCACTTCCATAGGTTGGCTGGAAGAGATCTCTTCTAGAGATAAGACCACTTTTGCCCACATTGATCTCTGGATTATCTGTGTTACATTGTTAATATGTAATAAAGAATATATATATATATATATATATATATATATATATATATATATATATATATATATATATATATATATATATATACTGTACAGTTCGATGCATTAATGCTCAATTCTTTAAGCATAAATGATCAAAGTATAAACCAGTTGCAAATTTTGCTGTCAATACTTTTTAAATAATATAGATATAAATTAAATGTTAGCACAAACTTAAATTGAAGCACTCAAAGTGTACAATATTTAACAATTTTTATGTATTGATGAAATTAAAATGAAATTTCATTAAATACGTACGTGATTCTAAAACGTTTTTACGATGTGACTGTTTTGTTTGTAAAATAAAATAGTTTTGGCTAACGGATATTAGCTCCAATCGGAAATTGATGGGATGGCTGAATTTGTATATTGATTTTGATTTATTTTGAATTAAATTCCCTGATATATGTAAATTAGATATGTTTTTCTAAAACCATTTTTTTTTAAATTAAGTACTTATGATATTTTATTCTTGAAAGATAGACCTATTCCAGAAGACGTTTTTAATTTTTAATCTATTATTATTTAATTAGATTTGCAAAATTACTGCATGCTAGTTATTAAACTTACACTACTTCATACGTTCATTATTTTAAAACAGATACCATAAAAACACAAAGGTCTATGTTTGTATTTTACATATATTATTATATAATATAATGAGATAATTTGTGGGCTAGAGAATCAAGATGCTATTTAATATACATGAAATTTTCCTTATATATGTACATATATATAAGTTTTTCCTTAACGAATTAGGTATTTAATTAAATATAATTTATTCAGATAAATATTTCAAGCACTTTTGAATCGTGACTTTTACATTTTTTTAAATTTAAATGAAATGTCAGTATGTACGTCCGTGAGGAAATCACGCTTGGATCTTGCTTAGCTTGGAAGGCAGTTCTGCTGAGAAGATCCGGCGAGAAACTCAACAGTGGCTCTTTTAAAATAATATTTTCTTACAACACATCCAATTTTAGTACGTTGTATTAGTCTGTGAATTGCTTTAAGCAATTACTAGATTCTGTTATACTATTACAAGAGCTTATGTTACCTCAGGTCATAGTTTATTTATACTTCATTCGAAACCATTCAACCATAAAGGAGAAACAAAGACAAAAATACAAACTTTCGCATTTATAACAGTATTGTGATACTGTATCAAAAGAATTATTTACTGAACCGAAGTTAAAACATGATCGTTTTTCAGGAAAAATGTTTAATATTTACATTGGTCGTATATTTTTCCTCGTAAAAGCAACTGGTTTGAGATTCACATTTTATAGCCAATCCATAGGTATATCGCATTGTGAGTATTTAAGTGAAGCCTTTAGTAAAAATAGATACATCTAAAATATGAACTGCCATTCATTTAAATGGAATATCAAAGGGAAACGAACTTCAAACGTTGTCATTTGTAACACAAAGCGTATTCCGAAGAGTTTTTTTAACATTCAAAATAAAAACTGCGACCGTATGCAGTCCGATGTTTGTGTGGATACTCATTAAAATGCATGAAGTAAGTTAAAGCGCAATATAGAGTTTTATGCCTCAAATAAACTTGTCTCTGAGAGGAAAAAAAATATAAATTTGTTTCTATCCTTATAAAACATAAAATGAATTTTGTATTTATTGAATGGTATATGAGAGATTACGGATTCATCTTCTATAGTTGTATTCTGTTAGAGCTTACATACAAATCGACAGCTGAATTCGATACTACTTTAATTGTGTTATATTAACTAAGATCGCGGTTTCAGTTATCGAATTACATAGAAGGTCTTACGGAATGATTGGATAAGGAAACAAAACACGATGCAAGTTAACTAAGTAATGATTCAGTGCCGTGTTTTCTTTACAACCTACACTAATATTATATAATATTATATAATATAACGAGGGAAGATTTGTTTTTTTTGTATATTTGTAACGAACAAACTTAAAAAAATAAAAGATTGAAGAAATACTATACATATTTTTTATAAAACTACTTTATTAGAAATTTTATCGAATAAGTATATTCATAGAAAAAATGGCTTTACGTTTATTTAGAATTAAACATTCAAGACCCAAAGTTTTTCTTTTTTATTCCACATCATAAAAACTAAATATAAAATGTAACATCTTACAACTAATTAAATCTTTGAATCAATACTCTCTTTGTGGGATACTTCATACTCAGCATATGCTGTAAAATGCAACGCGTTTTTCTTTAGAATTTATTGTTCGGGAAATCTTTTTAGTTTGTATTAAGTTCGATTAATTTATTCTAAAAATATGTTCAGATATTTTAAAATATTAATATCTGTCTAGGAAATATATAATTAAAATAGTTAATTAGGAGTGGAATCGTGTATAAGAGGTTATGTACTGTGTATTTTGTATGACTGCATTATTAAAAATGCGAAAGTTTATATGTTTATGTGTATGTTTGTTAGTTCTTAACGCTGTAACAGGTGGACGAATTTTGATGAAATTCAGTACACTGAGATACTATGACTTATAGTAACACAAAAGTTACTATTTGTAATTTTTTTTAGAAAATCGCGCTTCTTGTATACGATAATATTCTCCTAATATTATAAACGTAAAAGTTTGTGGCGATAGATTGATAAATTTTTGTTATCCTTTTATGCAAAAACAACTGAATGGATTTTGATGAAACTGTACAGTAATATAGCTTCTACATTATTTAAGCATTATACGCAGAGTTACACATAGGATAATAGATTAATTAATTATTAAAGATAGGTATAGCAATACAATAGCGACTCACCTTCGTTTTTACGTTTAGTATAGATTACTCAAAGTTGAAATTATTTTCCGCAGTAATAAGTATCCTATAGGTATGTTGACCCGAATAACCAGCTATAGTTATACTAAATCTCATAAAAATCGGTCAAGTGGTTTTCTCATGATGCGTTCCCCAACAGACAGACAGACGGACAAAAATTCTAAAAACTATAGATTCTTCCTCTGTCGATACAGAGTTCAAATTATCGATATGACTATTTCAATAAGGTTTTTCAAAAAATATTTAATGTACAGATTCGTCTCAGAGTTTTGTTATATGTATAGATAATCGAACTACGCGTGCAGAGCCGCGGTAAGACATTAGTACAATATCATGTTTGTGCAGAAGTTTTATTTAAAAGATAGCTAGCTATCTTGTTCCTCGTTCATAGATTCAGAAAAGCGACAGCAGTGGAATGCAGCGAGCGTTCTTACAACCGTTTCATGCAGACTTGATTTGTACAGTAATATTTGTACAATTTTGTAAATGTTTTCACTTAAAAATGAGATGAATGATTTAATTAAATATCTAAGATAGTTTCTTTAAAACTCAAAAAAGGGAATGTTTATTAAGCGGTAATTAAGTTTTTTGCATGTATTTTTATGGTATGCTCACTGATTTCTCGAATATTGATCGATATGGCTAGATGAAATGGTATTCCATTAATATTTGTAGATATCATTATCTATCGACTATACATATAATAAAATTGTAACTAAGTCGAATATGTACATTAAATATTTTTTGGAAAATCTAATTGAAATAGACATTATTATCGATACAGAGTCCGAATCTATAGTTTATAGAATTTTTGTCTGTCTGTCTGTCTGTCTGTCTGTCTGTTACCGCATCACGAGAAAACCACTGGACAGATTTTGATAAAATTTAGTATGATGATAGCTGGTTATTCGGGTCAACATATAGGATACTTTTTACCTCGGGAAAATATCTCATTACTGAGAAAAAATGCAAAAACTTAATTGTAAGAGTATACTAATATGTAAAACCTAAGAATTTGGTTTTTAGTCATCTGAACGCGGGAGGAGCCGTGGCCATTGCTAGTATGTATAATAAAAGTGTAACTGATCGCTTTCTGGAATATGGAAAATAATTGAGAAAAACTATAATTATTGAGGGTCTTTATTAACGCAGTAGTACCCAAAACAATGAGTTTTAGAGTTTCTGACGGTTTGTCTGTGCGTTTGTCCGCGCTAATCTCAGTAGCAGCTTAACCGATTTGTTCATTAATAAAAAAGTTATGTAACCTTCTAATATAAATCATACTGTATTTGAGAAAATTGAAGTATATTGAAAGTTCTAGTAAGATATTTTAACCTACTACTAGTGATGTTTTTTTTAAGATTTTTGTTTTAAGGCAATAAGTGTACACATTGAAAAAAGTTTTAAGTTTTTGTTTTATATTTTGTATCTCAAAATTCTATACGGACACACATATACCAATTTACTGTTCGTCCGTTCGTCCAAATATATACATTTAAATGTATCTTGTAAACTGTAAAAATATTTAATGTGAGTTAAGTTTTTGTGCAAGATTTATTTTAAAAAATTCGTACTAAAATTGGAGAATATAAAAATCTAAACCACTATTCAAAAAATTCGATAACTCTTTTTTGGTCAGTACCTGCAAAGTGCAAATCACTCTCTTTTTTTAATTAATTTTACCTACCACTTCTATTGAATTTTTATCATGAAAATTCGAAAACGTAGTTTTACTTAGAAAGACAAATATTCGTATTAATCTAAGTAAATATATATATATATATATATATATATATATATATATATACACATTTATAAAATAATAGAATGTATACTAATATTATAAATGTGAACGTTTAGATGGATGTTTGGATGTTTGTTACTCAATCACGCCAGAACGGCTGAACGGGTCTAGATGAAATTTGGCACAGAGATAGATTATATAGTCCGGAATAGCATATTTTATCCCGGAAAAAATTTACGATTCTCGTGGGATAGATTTGTTTTCCTAGAGGCAAAGCGAACGAAGCGAGGGTGAACCGCTAATATTATATAACGTTTGGAAGTCGATAACTTCTAAGTAGTTAACGTCAGAGTTAAATATCACCTTATCCTTATGCTTTAACTACTTTAACTTCGCTACGAAGTTAGACTAACTAATCTAATTCGTAGTTTATTCCCAACAGGTCTAAATGCTTAGGTCATATGGTAAACTGTACAGCTTCTGAATACTTAGACATTAAGTAAGATAATAAATTGAGTTTTAGTGTGTGTGGGTGATAATTGCGTGTTCATTGTAGTTGTGTGTGTAGGTGGATAATCAAACGTCCAAAGTTACATATATTTATTATATTTACTTTACGTTAGCTACAAATATCGTTAGAACAATATTTATTTTTCATAATAATGTGACAAGCGAATCGGTAGGTTACGGGATAACTTGGGTTCGTGGCGCTATACAATTGTTATACAGCCAAAATGTGCGCGTCAGCACTGTCTCTATATATTATGTATATTTTAATTAATTAATTCATTTATTTTGTAAATTGGAAAACAGACAGCATATATAAGCATCAAATGCAAACTACATCAGAATTAATACACTTAGCCAAAAAAGTTTTCACTTATACCTACGTAAATATAGCAGAGTAAAATGCTGTGAAAGTTGCCTGAGCTAGAAGTTCCATCTCGGCTAGGATAAGGCCTTTTTTTTGGTGACGGGGAAACTCATTATAGGAACCCTGCTAGTCTGTGAGACTGTGAGATTCCTACTAACTAAAACCCACAGGGGAACCCGTTGCCGGAGTGCAATGGGGCGTTAAAGAATCGCTTGCGCACACACTATAACACCCCAGCTAGGATATAGCCTAACTTATTTTCTATACGACATAATACGTATATAAATAGACACAATATGTATATAAATAGACATGAATGTTTTTTTGTATATTTGTACTCCAAGATATCCACGATAAACAATAGCATTCTCAAGGAGGGTTGATGTCAGGCAGGCGGCTGGTCGTAAAACTTTTGCCAAATCCTATCAGCAGTACGGAAGATGTACTGCGCTGACCTCAAGTAATTGGGAAATGGGCAGGGATGATGATGATGATTTGTACTCTATTATGATGAAACTTTGGTGAGTTTTGAGTACGCAATATTTATTGGCTAAAAATTTTTTTGTATCTTACTTCTCTATGCGTTCCTAAACTATTCATCATTAGACTTGATCCCGAACGAAGCGAGGGTAAGTTGCTAGAATTTTAAAAATATGCACGTTAAAATATGAAGAAAGCAAAATTCTAAACCATCTAATAAAACAAATTTCAGTGACTTTAAATATAAACTACTAAAAATCCTTTCTGAACGGGTCTTCTCCTACATTACATAAACTATGGTCTTATCTTTCTAATCTTAGCATAAGTATTTTAAAACTTCGTAATTTAGTTACTAAGTGGTATTTCGATTCGTAAACTTCTGAGATCTTCTATCTACTTATCAACAAATTATTCAGGAGGAACAGAAAACTAACTTAATTAATGTTTCGTTGAGAAATTTGGTAACAAATAGATACCTAGCTGGTTGGCATTTACGTCTTTTTATGATGTCATAATAAAATGCAATTAGTATTATGTTGTTTTTAGGATTCCTATTAATAACCCTATAATATATAAACGGGACCCAATTAATAACACTCCGCTGTCCGTCCGTTTGTCTATCTGTCCATCTGTCACCAGGCTGTATTTCATGAACCTTGATAGTTAGACAGTTGAAATTTTCACAAATGATGTATTTCTGTTGTCGCTATAACAACAAATACTAAAACACAGAATAAAATAAATTTAAGGGGGCTCCCATACAACAAACGTGATTTTTTTGCTCGTTTTTTCTCGATATTGATAACGGCAACAGATAGACGCTTAAAATATTCACGGAGTTATATATTCACTTTAAAAATAAATAATTAAATTAAAATAAAACAAATATTTAAGGTGGGCACCCATACAACAAACGTCTTTTTTTTGCCGTTTTTAAAGATATTGGTACGGAACCCTTCGTGCACGATTCCGACTCGACATGGCCGGTTTTTTTATTTTAATCGTAATTTGGTATAAAAATAAAGTTTTGCGCAAAAATACTAATTAAGAGGTATCAGAAGTTCACGGACGATGTATAGATTAATAATAATCATATCTTTCTAACTATTCTTAAGTGCTCTCAAACTAACTCAAACAGATCCTCAACTCAATTATAAAAGTGCAACTTGTCTATATTTTAGGAGAACGGAACGGAATAATTCACAAACCGGTTGGTCAAAATTTACATATCACAAAATGACTTACTGAATCGGTGGACCAAATTAACAAACACAATAATGTGAACATTTAAGTACATTTTTTGCTGATAACGCAAACCTAATGCAGAAACCAATTCGGCAAAACCGTAAACGTGGAAACCAGGTCTTAGGGAACTTGGACTATATACTTTTAGACTTCGAAAATATCTGATTAGGTATCTATGGTAAATGAAAACCCCGTTCTGTTATTTTTTACTTTTTAGTATCTAGAAGTAGGTTTTTACTGATTTTGTTTAAGTTTTCTTTTTTGTATATGTATTAGTATATAGAAGTATTAGTAGCAAAATCAGTCAAGCCGTACAGACAAACATACAGACGAACATAGAACCTGCTCCATTTTGGAAGTCTGTTAAAATAACCAAATCTACATCGATCAATATAGTATCGTATTACATATAGGATTATTAATTTGCCCTTATTATATAGCTAACAATCTACGTACATTAATAACAATTAATTAAATGTTACAATATTAATTCATTAAAGCATACAATATAGTATGTCCGTTGTACGATAATGTGACATTTACTTAATTGGCACTGTCGCGGTCGCGGGTACTATTCTCGTTCTGAGCTGATTGATTGATTTTAGAGTTTGTGCGTATAATTTTTTTTACTGAGGGATAAGTGCACAGGATATATTATAGTACACAACCATAAGCGCAAACACAAGTACACTCTATTTCTGTCACTCTCATATTCCAAATCAGGTGGAGAACCGACGTGACACATCCTCTTTTTCGGCACCCAGGTAAAACACCGCCAACTTCTAAACTCCAGGCTGTTACTGAGAATGTCTTGACAAAAAAAATCATTTACTAAAGTTGAACTGTGCCCAGAACCTCTAGATCTGCAGCCGTATATGCTAGCCATTAGAACACCGAGGCAGTTAATAATGTTGTAATGTATGTATAATGTTAAAATGTATTTTAATTTTATTATAAATAAAATAAATTTCTATATTACTGATATCCTATATCATCAAAGAGTTATTATCTATCTGAGTAAAGAACAAAAAACAAAGAGCTCTTTGCACTCTCAATCTTCAACAAAACGAATAACGTCGAAATGTTGGGTAATATTTCTCTGCCTATATGTAAGGTAAAAATCTAAGTTAAAAAATAAGTCGGCTTCGATCAATCGAAAGTTTCGTACACCTACACATAATGTTAATCATATATGTATACATGTTTTACATTTTACTACTAAAATTTATTTTATATTGAAAGCGGTTGATATCACTAACGCGAGTCCAACTCTAACTTTTTCAGTTATTATAATTTTAGTATTTTACTATAATCAGAATCACGTCCGAAGATCTTAGAACATTAAAACTTCTCGTTTCTTGTATAGGGATTCCTTTTAGACTACTTCAATAATGTACTTTTTTTTAATATTTCCATCAGGCACATTTCTACAGATACAACCCTGTAAATAAGGACAGATAAAACATACGAATTGAAAAAGATATAGTAATAAGGGTTCCGTGTGGAACCTTTGTATATAGAACCGTAAAACGATAAGCTATAGAAATAAAAAGAAATCTACTAAGTATGCTAATTCTTAGGTAATTTACGTATGTGATAAATGCTCACATCTTCGTGCTCCTTGCGCTGACGTTGACACATTGGTCCATATATTTCGGCGACGCCATGTATTTCCACGTTAATCGAATATAAAGCCGTGTTATTGATATGCCGTTTAACATAATGCAGCTTTTATAGGCGTTATGTCATGAGAATGGATCTCACATAATACACTTGATTTATAGGCTGTAATATACCCATCATGAATACTATAATAGAGGAAGTTGGAACATACATGAAATGCTGGTTTTTTAGAAGAAAATATTTTTTTTTCTTTGGAACAGTTATGTTTATTAGGATAGGATTTTCATAGGTTGACAAAACCACCTTGGCTTCTTTTCTTAGGGTTATTTGAGGCGTTTTTTTTGTGTAAAGACATTTTACTATCAAGAATTCAGCAAAATACATCAAGTATGATATACTTACTCCTTTTTTCCGGTTTTCCCCCTAACACGGCTAAGTGACCTAAATACTATTTGACTCAGCGTCAGTTTCCGAAGCGTCTGCTTTTTGATTGATTGATATCGATTCCGTTTCACTTCGAGCTCTTTCAGCAGGAAACTGGGTAATATATCAAATAAAAACCAAGTTTTTATGAAGATCAGAAAAAGTTTTAATAGGATTACAGAACATTTGACAATTTATTCTTTAGAGACAATGTCTGCTAGTGTGGCGCAGAAAAATGGACATGTTTTTTTTCGTGTCTCGTATGAAAATATGTTAGATCATTTTTAAGAGCCTCCTTAAAAAATTGGCGCAAAAAAAGTTTTTTAGAGGTCACTCACAATTTTTTTTTAATTTCCAAAATAGTCAAAAATGGTTTTTTATTATATTTTTTTCACGTTTATGATTTTCTAGATTCAAAAAAATTTCGATTCTGAAAATTTCAAATCGATATTTTAATTTGTAAGCGTCGCGCATTTTTTTAGTTTTTGTTTGTTTTGGACTTGAAAATTAGTAGGCTACTACCATCATCATATGTTTTCTGTCTATAAGAAAGATTTTAGGCCAAACATTGACAAAAATTGAAGAAAAAAACATGATTTGTTCCTATTTTATCATTTACCTAAATAGCAGGAAACAAAGCTGTAAATGCATTTAAAGAAAAACTCTAATCTAAAAATTAAAGGGGGCTCACTTTTAGCTAGTTGAATATTACATTATTATGCAATATAATAAGCGTGTTAGCCAAAATTAATGCAGAATAAACGTCAATTTACATGTTAATTTCCATGCTATCTGGATGATTAATCACATTTGAAACAGAAAATCATGCTCTATTCAACGAATTCACGTCACCATGTATCTATTACCATGAATGAGGCTTAAGGGATTGAGGGCATTTGATGTGTTATAATTAAGTTTGTTAATTAATAACGTGAACACGCCATCAAAACAAAAGGCCTGTGATGGAGAAAAGGGTCATGCTGATATTATAACTATCAGTAGGTCAGTACTGGCTTAAAGATGCTTTGACCATATTTTTAATGTTACCATAAATATTTTAATAATCTTGATTATTTTTATCAGCCTAGTAAAGTTGTTAAATGTTATATTATTTAATAACTTTTGAGATGTCAAAAACCTTAGTCTATCCCGTGATCACTGTAACGCATACGTCGGGGACCAAAAATCAAAATAAATGTCAAAAAATTCAAAGGTTTTGCCCATCTTTACGTGTTTTTTTGCAGTGCAGATCCTGTTGCTGTCGTAGAATATAATAATACGAATGACTTAGCTCGTGTAACATCCTACTGTTGAGAATGGACTTCCCAATGCGAAAAGAATCATACCCGATCAGGTCTATCAGGCTATACATAGGGCTCTATTTATCTTTCACAACGTTTTTCTTTAGCGTTAGCATGAGATAATTGCGTTAAAAGTGGACCGCACATACCTCACAGGTGCAAGGCAAGTTTTAACCCGCTTCACTGTATTTTCTAAGTGAACGTAATATTAATAAGCTATCGCTGAACTGGATGGATGCTTTTATTGGATGTACGGAACACCGAAAGTGAATATAACTGCCACACGACAAGTTTTTACTTATGTTATCACTTAAGGTGAAGGAAAACATTATGAGGGAACTTGCATGTCTTTATATCTACCTATAATCTACATGTTTTTTAAAGACGTGTGAAGTCCGTCAACCTGCACTCAGCAGCGTGGTCGACTGGTATTATGGCCTAATCCCCTAGTATTGAAAGGAGGCGCCTGCCCTGACCTGTCTGGGATGATATTTGTATGACAATAAAAAAAATATATGTAAGATTTATGCTTCGAAATACCGAATATTTATTTACTCATACTGTAAGTGTAAACTTGATAAAATTTGAAGATTCATTGTGGTAAGAGGATCATTATTGAAAATATATAGTTTTAGTTAAGGCAAGAGATATTTTTGATAAATAGCTTTGAAATTTACCTGGCTAAATTTACGTTATTAGCTAGCTTAATAATAGACTGTAAAGATTTTGTAGATTTTGTAATTATCAAATATATTTGATTTATATGTTTTATCGATCCACGTTTTATCGATCAGTATCATATTATTATCAGTATGTTTTACGTCTTTAGATAATGTCGAAATACTGCAGGTTGGTGATTTCCAACGCCATCTTTTAGAGAACTCCCCCTACCTATCCCTGTTTTTGGCAATAGAATAAAATATCGTATCGACTTTTCATAATTTCTTTCTTTTTATCTTTTCATATTGAGCTTGAATTTACTTATTCATTTGTGATATTAATGCTCAAAAAATATTTCTTCCTTTATTATTATATCCCTCATTTCTGGGACGTCAGAACTAATTTTAACGCGATTTTCACTGGCGGATAGAGGATTTAGATAAGTAATTTTCATCCAAGAAAGGAAAAAGTATTTAGAGGATGCAAAAAGGATGGCTTATCTAATATTAACATGGCAGCTGTTGGCGGATTGTAGAGGTTTATGGAGAGTACCATTATAGGTTACTTTTTCACCTTAAAATGCGAATGAAACCACGGGTATGGGTAAGTTAAATTAGGTTAGTATTAGACATAACCGATCTAGACCTCAAATATTAAAAGAGTTATTGCTAGTTAGAGTTACTATAAAATAGTAATATGATTTATATGATCATAATATAAGTAAACATTAAAATAAGAAATCCAACTTAAAAAGTACGCTGAGAAATTTATTAATGACTTTAACTGTGTCAAAGGTAAATAGCTTAGTATAATGTTTTGCTCCGTCATCAGCATCTTTACATTATTAATAGTAAGCCGCCATGGCTTTTCGATTAAATTATTTTATGCTGAAAACATATAATTTTGATAGATCTATATTTCGAGCTCCCATCCTCATAGCGATACCAGTGGCCTATTTTTTTAGGTAAACAAAGCCACGGGTCTGTGTATAGTAAGAAATATAATTAAAACAAAGCACAAGGATTTATAAAGCCAAAGTGAAGAATACTATAGAGTACGAGATTAAACATTGTTTTGCTGGTGCTTGAACCGCAAACTTCCTTGACTCTGAACAGAGAACTACAAAAACTGAAGCTTTGTTTACAACTCCACTTCGAAACGCATTGGTTCGTATAAATTTTAATGAGTCCACCTCCAGTTCAGACTTTTTTATCTAGGTATTTTTCACCAGAAAAATTATCTTGGAATGCCTGGATGGTCAAAGGATTTTTATGCATTCGTTCCAATAAATAAAACCGACCCTATTTCCAAGATGGCAGTGTTTCATTTACAATAAATTTCCTGAAAATTAAGATATTGTTATATTCAGAAACGATTTTCGGACGCAAATAGGGCTTCAAAATGTAACAATATTTTCGCTATAACCTTTTGATCCTCGTTTTTTTACAAATGATGGTATAAAGTTGTCATTGAAATGTGGAAATTCTTTGTAGACTTACAGGCTTACGGCTTCAATTGGAAACATCAAACAAAGGATATGTACTATATAGAAGAAATACTAGCTACTCTCCGTGGGCTTCTCCGTGTTTACAATAAGATTTGGATGTACGAGATTATCTCATCTTGCTTATTTTGGCATCTACCTATATAGTTAGTTTCAGATATTGAAAACGTAAAATCAATCAATATCAATCAATCATATCCAACTATTATAATAGGTCCAATCTAGTCCTAGCCTGCAGCATTTTGGAAACTCTAGAGTTTCACAGAACTAGTGTTGCACTAACTGATTGACAGAGAATTTACAGCTCAAAAAGCATTGTTCTAGAAGGATGGACATTTACACAAGAGTTACCTATATAATGGAAATTAACATTGAAAAAGGACAGAGGGTGAAAGTATGTAGTATGGAAGTGCATTTTTGTTAATTAGATGTATGGAAATAAATAGACATTTCCACCATTTTAATTTATTTATTTAGTTAACTAGAATACTTGCTACCATGACTATGAGTGAGATGGTCACAGATTCAATTTTATATGAATGAAATATTTTTAACAAATATAAAATTACTCGTGGATTGGTATAACAGCCCATGAGAATCACAATACATTACACAATAAGATACAATAATTAATCAATCGAAAGAATACTCCTAGTTTTTTATAAAATCTGTAAGAAGCTGAGCCAGGCAAGCTCAGTATATTGTATCTAATATAAATGCAAATTAATTTCTTTGAAATATATGTATGTACCTCTTGATAATAATTTAATGAGTTTACGAAAAAAAAATATCTTTTCTTATACCATTAACGATAAAGAAAAGCAAGGGATCATTACTAGAGACGACTAATTTGACGATACGTTTGACTCAGTTTGTAGTGGCCGTACTTGTTGTGCTAGAGTGCGCGGGTTCGAGTCCCGCTGGGGACATTAATTTAAGTGATGAGCACGAATATTTGTATTCCAGTCATGGAAGCTTATATTTATAAATATGTGTATTTAAAGTTATATATGTGTAGTGTATCAACTATCTGGTATCCATAACAAAGGCCTCGTAGCTTACCATGGAACTAGATGATACTGTGTGTTAATGTCCGAATATATTTGTTATTATTTATTATTAGTTATATAAGTTTATTATTTCATACAATAGTATAGTAATAATGGCAGGTTCCGAAAACACTACATGGGGACATAAATTGCTGCAAACTGAATCTCAAATTAATTTCGTCACGTAATTAAAACTTTGCGTGTTCTAAATTGAACACCGTCATTGTGGCTTTCAAATCTAACTACTAACTGCTTACGTATAACAAGCAATTGAGTGGTTAAAATAACTAAGCTAGCGAGCTAGAAGCTATGTTAAATTGGGGTGTCACACCCCTCCAAAACGACTTGACCGATTTTAATGTTTTTTTTTGTATATTTAGTAGGTATGAGATAAGCTACCAGCTCATACTAGCACCTTTTAGTTTTAAATCGTGATTTTAGTATTTTTTATGAACAATATCCAAATTATTTAATATTATAGGGTAAAACCCGGATAGTCGCCCTAGTGGGATTCATGCCCCGGTTACGCTATATTAGAGATGTCCCTGATGTGAGCGCTCTTCTGTAGCCTCGCCTCCTTCCCCGCGCCTCTTCTACAGACCTTAGGACGACGCCAGTAGTGGGACTAGGCAAAAGTGTTTTGTCCGTGTGTCGATTCAGTCAACTTTTTGCTTCTACGCGTGTACTGAAGTTTAAGTTACACTACCTATTACCTTAAACTGTCGAATAACATTTATTTATTTTTCAAAATATAAGGGCAAGTATCCGTACCGAAGGGGATAGTCGCCCCATATAATTTTGCGGATAGTTGCCCTAAGGACAATAAATTTATGTTTTAGGTAGGCAAAAAACAGGATAAAGAAGAAGAAACAAACATTACAAAAAGAAATAGAATGGAGACAACGAAATAAAAAGATTTTAAGACAGTAGAAAATAATCAGCTGATAACGAGATGATAATAATGAAGAAAAGAGGTCGTAACGAAAGTAAAAAATCAAAAGTTATGACAATTTCTTTCGCAGTGAAACTGAATTTGAAGAAATAGATTTAATTAAACTGAGCGGAAAAAGAGCTTTAAGGATGACAAATAACAAACTTATAGTTCCGAGGGTGAAAATGAAAAAAGCATTATTAATACAAAAATAGCCAAAGAATAAGCTACTAAAGGAGTTCAAAAAAAAAGTAAGAAATTAGTAGAAGTAAGATGATAAGACAGACTGAAAAGACAGTAAAAGTTATTTACATTAATACAAAAATAAAAAAAGTGAATGATAAAGTTTCAGTTGATGATTATTGTAAATGTTTAAAAAATTACAATAATACTAAATTCAAATCATACTTGATTGTATTTCCAGGAAACTCGTTCATCATTCAAATAATATTGTGTGAGATGTGGAAAATTAAAAGTTATGACTTCGTTATTGATGATGATTTTTAAACTGCTTTTGGTGATATATAATGATAACCTATCCATTAATTTTAATGTTTGTGTCAAAGTTCATTACCATATTGTTTTTATCTTTAAAGTTAATTCTTATTTATAACTTTAATTTTGGAGATTTTATTTGTATTTTAAAAGTTGTATTGAGTCGATTAGTAAATACCTACTACTTAATTAATTGATGTTAATAATTAATAATGGTTGATTAAATTTACATAAATTTGTTTTAATCCAAAAAAAATTGCAACAATTTCATAATGAGTCTTCTATCCCCGCATGAGGCAAGTATCACTCAAAGCATTTTTAACATAAGGCAACTATCCGCCACAAAGGGCAAATATCCTTTTTTGTAGAGGTCAAATAAAACAGGATTTACTGGAAAACAATATTCATTGTGTTTAAAAAAATAGGTCACAATGAAAGATTAAAGACCAATGTTTTATTATATACGGGGTATATTGTAAGTAGATACTTTTTTTAATGTAATTGGAGATTTTAAAAAAGTAGGACAACTATCCGGCATTTACCCTATAAATATGCTGTATAAAATAAAACAAAAGAGTTTTTTATGTAGAGTAAACGCAAGCGAAGCCGCGGGTTCCACTAGTTCTATATTTCAGAAAGTTCCTGGCGTCAATCACAAGGAAAAATCGCGATGATAATAATTCAAAGTTGGTGGAGTTACAAATTTAAGCACCTAAAATAATGTGAAGTCCTCCGCCTAATCTCTCATTGTTCATGAAAGATTGCTGTTCCATTGGACTACGAGTATAAGATAAATACATCTAAATATGTAGATATATGCAGTTACAAAAAGTTTTTCAAAAAGGAAATAATTTATTTACTAGCGACTCACCCTCACTCCGCTCGGTTTCGTCCCTAGTTACGTTTAAGCATTTAGTACAGATTTCTCAGAGATGAGATATTTTCCCACGGTTAAAGTATCCCATATGTTGACCTGGATAAATAGTTATCATCGTACCAAATTTAATTAAAATCTGTGAAGTGGTTTTCTCGTGATGCGTCAAAGACAGACAGACAATAATTCTAAAAACTATAGCTTCGACCGTTGTATCGATAATAATGTCTATTTCAATAAGATTTTCCAAAAGATTTAATGTACAGATTCGGCTCAGTTACAATTTTATTAAATGTATAGATATAGCTATAATTTAGCTATAAAATAGCTAAATAAGAGAGTGAGTAAACTTTCTACCTGATGGTAAGTGGTTATTGTCGTCTATAGACATCTGCAAATATGAACGAGCTTGAGTAATCTAAAAGAAAGACGAAAAGAATGAAATGAAACAAACATAGTAAAAATATTATTTATTCTATATGGTTTCATTCAGAAATGTACGTATTCAATGAATGGTTTTTTGCAAAACCAGAGAACATTTTCATAACAGAATGAAGCGGGAATCGTACTCGCTTTCTCTAAACGTCAAATATTAGGTATGTATTGTTATTCAAAGCTACGAATATCGAACTTAAAAAACTATTATAATAATTTAGCTTACAATATTACTCTAAATATATCTTTTCATTTGCTTATTCTAAACTGTCTTTTCCATCAAGAAATACTATTTTCAAAACTAAAACAAGATTCTGAAGTATTTTTTAGAGTTTTTGTTAGAGATCTTTATAATGATGAATGAACATTTTATAAGCTTGTCATAATAAATTCATATCAAGATGTTTTTCCAGAAAAATGTTACAAAATATACATTAAAATATATACTTATTAGCTTTTACAAAACTTACGATGTTAAAACAAATCATATCCATAAGTATTTAATTACAAAATTCATGAAACTTATTAAATACTTATAACTAGCGACTTACCCTCGGCTCGCTTGGGTGTGCCCCTATTCTATTTCTAAAACTAAATTAGCCTAAGTTATACCTCACAACATCAGCTATCTACCAGTGAAAGTCTCGTTAAAATCAGTTCAGCCGTTTCGAAGATTAGCCGGAACAAACAACCAAACAGATAGACAGACAAACAGACAAAAAGACAGACAAACATTTTAAATGTTGTGTTTTTCTTATAAGTATCGTATATAATTTCTTATGCATTTAATAAAAAGCTGTTATTTTGAATTAGTAACAAATAGTTCAATTTTATCTGTATAGGATATTAACTACGAATGGTGAGCCTTTCTAATTAAAAATATGACATACATATTTTTAATTAGAAAGGTGTCTATTTAAAGTAGCCAGACGAATCCGATACCGGTCATTACTTTGTTCAGTCAAGTTGTTAAAAAATATTTTATTTATTTTTTACTCGTCTTTCCTATCCTAATCTTATAAATGGACGTAAAAATGTGCTTTGTGGTTCATAGAATCTTCATACTTATTATTAACACTGGGATATTATCGGCCAATAGAAGTGTGCGTTTCGTAAGTTATTGAAATAACTTTACAGGGAGAGAAAGAAAGAGAGAGAGAGAGAGAGAGAGAGAGAGAGAGATATCTATAGTGAATCCTAATCACTTTTGTGTATATCTTGCATTATTTCTCTAGCTTATGTCCCAACGTAAAGCTATTAGTGGGTCTTACATTAGTTATGTGGGCGTTATATATATGTATTATCTCTGTTGACCCATGAATTTTCCAAAAAAAAAAAATTGTCTGCTAAAGTATAAAAATTAAAATTCTACCTTATAGTTTACCCTATATTAGTCCATTTTGTAGGCTACGTATACCAAATGTTACCATATCTAAATAAACCATCCAGATAATATTATCTAGATCTCTTATTTATCTTTTACCTTTTTAAAGTGACCAAAACTATATACGAGCGTATTTATAATAAATAAATAAAATAATAAATAAACATCGCCGTTTTAGCGATAAGGCCGCACATTTCTACTCTGTGTTTATTTATTTTTCTTTTATTCTTGGTGTACAATAAAGAGTTTATTATTATAATTAATAAATAAACATGTTGGAACATTAACACACAGCACCATCTAGTTCCATGGTAAGCTACGAGGCTTGTGTTATGGATACCAGATAGTTGATACACTACTCATATATAACTTTTACATAATTATCATCATTAATAATACATACATATTATTAATATAAACACCCATGACTGGAGTGCAAACATTCGTGTTCACCACACAAATGAATGCCCCCAGTGGCACTCGAACCTGCGACCGCTGGCACAGCAAGTAGGGTTATTACAAACTGAACCAAACATATCGTCCAATAATAGAAATTAATTAAAAATACAACAAAGTAAAAAATTCACCAAAGTACTTTCTTCAATATTTCACAAAATAAACTGTAAGATGTTTTATAATATTTTCGTCAGTCCATAGTTTTCAAACAATACGCTACATTATTGTGAGGTCAATAACCTTCCATTCAGTTTTTATCTTCCATCTTAAGTTTTATGTAACGTAAATAGAATTCATAGTCTTTTTAACTTAAAGTTTTTTCTTTTCAGGTTTTTACTTAAATTTATGGTTGCTAACTAAATACTTTAATGGTATGGTACAACTCATTGGTCTAGTGTAAACGGCTGGAGATCATTAGGTCCTGGATTCGAATCACAGATTGGGTCAAAATAGTTACTAGGCTTTTATATCACGAATTACTCAGTAAAAGCCTGGAGTTGGGTAGTTTAAGGTGTTTCACCTCTGTGCCTTAGAAAGCAGGTAAGCCATTGGTCCTGCGCCTTATCTCTTACCATGACTCAGACATACAGGTTTCCTCACGATGTTTTCCTTCACCGTAAGGCAAGTGGTAATCATGTTAGAAACGGTTCGCACATATCAGGGGTGCGAGACCCGGGATTTGAACCCGCTTCACTCGATTTCCCAAGCGAGCGCGTTACCACTGAGCTACCACTGCCTATACATATATACACATTCTAAATTGATAACTTATTACTAAAACGGAAAACGAAATAAGGTTACTTTCTCTCGCTTACTTAAAAAGTCAAGATGAAGGGTACACTAACATTATAAATATTTGCTGTAAAACATTCGACATGTCGGGAATCAAAAATCAAAATAAATCCGCAAAAAAAATCCACAAAGATATATTTTTTATAATATTAAATATTCGCGTTAATTTAAGCAAGTAATATTTGTTTGAAAAGATTATAAAACAACAATCACAAATTCCCATATATAATAGAAACCTATTAGCATAGAACTAATAAAAATCGATAACAAAGCAAAAATTCCTTCGTCCTATAGAAACCAACTTGCAAATGCATCATTTCTTTGTACTTCGCCACTCACAATTTAATTCGTCCTCCAATTATTTTCGAATCGTTCCCAAAATAATGAATAATTGTCATAATACTTCAATATCCATTCATACGAATGTATTTCAATACCAAAATAACTTACCGATATTCAGTACTGATATAGACACCAATAGAATGAGGGCCCTCCCCGACATGTTGATTGGTTTTTCAATTTTCTGTAACAAATGAATAAAATGTAGAAAATATTATGTATTTTTCATGAATGAAAATATTTTTCATGTGTATTGTGAAGATATTTTATTCAAAAATGTACGTATTAGTGTTATTATCAGGAGTTTTTAAGCATGTGATTTAAAGAATGATTGAGCTGCCAAATAGACTTCTAAATGAATATGTATAGTATTTTGTTGAGAATGAATATATATATATATATATATATATATATATATATATATATATATATATATATATATATATATATATATATAAAACTATATATATATATATATATATAAATATATAAATAGTTTTTTTTTCATTTTAACCGACGAAAGAAGGAAGTTTGTATCATTTTAGAGAATATTTCGATTTTAATAAGTCATTTTTATTAGGATAGGTCAAATGATTATCCTCAACGTAGTATATCCCACTGAATAAAAAAAAAAACATTTTCATTTCTAAATCTACCATATAGGATAGTTGATGTGATTTGTTGGCGCCAAATCAATGTTAATTACACTTACGTATCAAAAGTTCATAGATTTAGTTATTAATTTTTTTTTAAATACCCTACTAAACCCACTGATATTATAAATGCGTAAGTTTGTGAGGATGTATGGATGTCTGCATGTATAGATGTATGGATGTTAGTTACTCTTCCACGTAAAAACTACAGAATGCTTTTTAAGGAAACTTGTTTTGTTTTTCTTTGTTTTTCTAGAGGCGAATACGAGGAAAGCGAAGTGAGCCGCTAGTGTTTAATAAACCTTTGGACACATAAATTGAAGTATTTTATATATAAATTTTATACTCAATTTTTTTTTCTTTCTTTTATATATAAAAAATAAAATATGAAATAATTAAAAAACTTTTTTTTTATACCTTATCTTTATTGAACACCCGGTATTGTATTAAACAAGTAAAACTTAAGATATTAGTCCCTCCGAAATACAGATACCGAGTTCTGTAATATCGTGATAATCCTTCAAAGGGTCCGAAAAAACGTTAAGTCATAAAGTAAACAAACATCTTAAGGCTTAAAAGTCGTCTCTTAAAACGAGAAGGTGCACTCAAGTGAAGGGTCGCTTTGGTGACATCACACGCTTGGAGGATAAAACTGTGTAAAAGTAAATAAAATAAAGTGACAGCTTGAAATCTATATACATATAATATAATAAGCTTTTTTGTACAATAAATATTTTGTAATAAAAAATATCTATATATAATATATATAAAATTTATTTTTGTCATAGAAAATGTTTATACAATTATCTACATATGTATGAATTTATTAAAAGATCTATACTATTACTATAAAGCTGTAGAGAGTGTTTGAAAATCTCTGAATGTACTAATTAGATGTTATTTTAGATTATTCATTGTGGAATTGGGTTATGAAATACACACAAACATACGACCCGATGCAAAGTAAGTAAAAATACATACATAAAAACGCAAGCAAAACCGCGGGATAGTTTTGTTGTATTACTAAAGACACTCCCTGGTTTCATCCAGGTGCTTTCTCTCTTGTATTCAGACTATTCTTTGCAAATCCAGCGTCATCTACGGACATAGATTTAATTACTATTTTTTACATATTATGTTAAATGCTACGTGAGTGAATAACAATTTACCAAATTATCTCAATCGGGTATATCTACATATATTACTAATAACTTACCCTCGCTTAAACGCATCTCTAGGTACCTTGCATTCGTCTGTATTACTCTAGGAAGTCTATCTATGTATTAAATTCCATCTAAATCCGTCCAGCAGTTTCAGCGTTAAAGAGTAACAAACATATACACATACAAAATTTCCCGTTTGAAATCGTATTATTAAATATTTTGCTTCTTACACCCTCTCTTATCTTCAAATCTGATACTTTTCAAAGATAATATATACACATACATGATTTTACTATAACTTTATATAGAGACTATCGACTCATTCTCGTTCCGCTCGGATTCGTCCCTAGTTACGTTTTAACGTTTAGTATAGATTTCTCAGAGATGAGATATTTTCCCGCAGTAAAAAGTATCCTATATGTTGACCCGGATAACCAGCTATCATCATACCCATCAAAATCTGTCTAGTGATTTTCTCGTGATGCGGTCACAGGCAGACAGACAGACAAAAATTCTAAAAACTATAACTTCGGCTTCTGTATCGATAATAATGACTATTTCAGTAAGATTTTCCAAAAAATATTTAATGTACAGATCCGAATCAGAATTTTATTATATGTATAGACTTTATGTATTGTATGTAGAATCATTTCACCGTAAGTCGTTCCTTGACAGTAACGCAAGATTAATTGGCACACCATCAATAACCTCGTTATTTCACTAAGCGACCAACAGCCCATATGATACCCCTCTATTCAACCATAGATCTAATGATATTAATTATAACTAAACAATAGTATTACGTGAAATAAATATAACAAAACTCTTACTGTTCTTACTTGTAATAAATGGCCTTTTAAATGAAATTTGACGACACGTTTCGCTTAGTTTAAGGGAGCCTATTTTCTGTGCCAGCGGTCGCGGTTTTGAGTCCCGCTGGAGGCATTCATTTGTGTGATGAGCAGAAATGTTTGTACTCTAGTCAGGTGTGCTTATATTTATAAAATGTATGTATTTAAAGTTATATGTGTAGTGTTTCAACTATCTGGTATCCATAACACAAACCTCGTAGCTTACCATGGAACTAGATAACGCTGTGTGTTAATGTCCCAACATATTTATTTACATTTTTATTAAATAAAAGAAAAACAAAACACCCATCAAAGTTTTGCTCATTTATGTAGGTATGAAGTTTAAAACAAAAACACAAATTGCTTTACAATTAAAGTATACGAAAATAGCTTTATAATAAAACAGTACTTTTTTAATTTGATATCTTGTTTTGAATCTTTTATAATTATTATTAAATATTACTATATATCTAGCAGAAATCCGACCATAATAACTATTGAAAATTTGTAGAAAACATGTATGAATAGAATTTACCTATTTGATAAAAAAATTTATCGATAACACTAAAGCTCGTCACTAGTAGCTACTAAACAAAAAAAAATCGGTTGACAAACAGAGGAGAAAAAGGTACTGAACTGTTTCGTCTTTGCCTATTTATATATAGATACATGAGAAACTGAATAAAAGCTTTTAAAATACCTATACAACTTTACCTAATCCAAACCAAAGTCGTCAAGATATTATTTTGCACTATCCCTTTTTACACTCTATCTCTCTATCTCTTTCTCTCTTTTTCTCTCTCTCTTTTAAAAGATAGATTAAATCCTTCCAAATAGATTGATCGCAGATTCCATAAAACTAACATAGATATCCGATTCATGTGAAAACATATTACTTATAATCATATTTTATATAATATGTTACCAGCAATATGCAAAGCTTATAATTATACAAAAATCCTATTATATTTGTCGATAAATAATATGTAGATTGTTAGAACAGGTGTTTGAAAATTCCATGTGTAAATCATTTTCAACAAAATTACCATTAATACGAAGAAGGAAAACATCGTGAGAAAACCTGTATGTCTCAGAAGTCTTTACTAATTTCCGAAGGATGTGTGAAACCTGCCAACCGATAGGGGATGGGGTTAAAACTCTTTTAGGATAGTACAGGGCTTAAATAAAATATTTTTTGCTTTACAAAATGCACTAACGCAAACTGCCTGCATGGTCACCCAATAAAAATGTGATGTTGTTGTGAGGGACTCATCATCTAGAGAAGCCAGAACTATCCACAAAAACCTAACAGAACCTTCTCCATCTTGAGCGCTACCCACGCTAATGTAAGTAGTAGTGTAAATAAAAACATAATTTTACTTAAAAATGGTTTTTTTTTAATTAAACACATACTTTAAAGGTCAATTCGTTTCAAATTGTAACTGATCAAATATCAATTTTTTAGAATAATCTTGTTTTAACCTTCATATTATTTTACTTAGGTATTTCACAAAACTCCATTATTATAAGCATTGCCGGTAACATACATAACAAAATCTATAAAATCGGTTAGACCGGCTGATAGTTGAAATCGGTTGAGTAAGATTAATTGGGCCGTCATCGATAACCGCTTCATTTCGCTAAGCGATCGATGGCCCATGTGATGTTCTATTTATCTATGACACTAATGATACCTTGATATGACTATCATTATAAATCAATTAGCTTTTATTTGTTCATGCACTCTGAAATTAACGTATTTTATAGAGGTCCGAAATATAGTTATTTTGCTTATTAATAATGTAAGCACAAAAATATAACATAAACCTATCTATATAGTATTCAGCTCTTTTCAACATCCCACTGCTGGGATGTCCACCACTCTAGCTAAGTGCGGGTTGACGGACTTTACATGTCTTTCGAAAACTTGCTAGATTCTCTCAGACATTGAAAGTTTGTATTAGAAACAAATCATTTCTCAATTTAAGGGCAAAAAAATTCATTATATCCTTATAGGAATTTTGGTGAAAAATGAAGAATATTTCGGCATTTGTGATCAAGTTAAAATAGGGAAAGATTTCAAGGTTTTTTAAGTACTTATATACCTACTACGTATAGAAAAGTATTAGTATGGTCTATTTATTCCATACTAACCGTTAAAACGTACCTAGGGACAAATGGAAACGAAGCGAGTGTGAGTCGCTAGTTTTCGATAAAGATTATGATAGGACATCGACCACCGGACAAACATTAGTTATTATTAATGGATTAAAGTAAATTTACCTAAAATATGATAAATTTTAAAATTCGATTTCAATGAATAGCTTTTAAGCAGATGGCTTGGCGTCGCGATACCCATCAGTGTACTCAAAAAAATTAATAGCGCGTTCATGCATAGTTTTTGCATACAAAATACTCATTCGTATGGAAACGCATAACAGATATTAATCTCAACTGTTTGGAGGCTGCTTTTTGTTTGAATTAAAAAAAAATGTTTTTGCGTGCGTTCGCGTATTAAAAATTATATATCGCGAGGGTGTGATCGATTTTCACCCTATTGTCTAGCGATGACGTTTTTCTAAAGAAATGTGTTTTTAAACTATATGCTTCATCTCTGTGAGGGAGATTATTAACTTTCTTCTATTTGGGGTTTGATTTAGATTTGTTTTAACTTTTGATGCTAAATTCAAAGTTTATGATTGGGTTGTTTGTTTGTTTAATCGCGCACATCTCGGGAATACCTGTAAGTATTCAATGGGATATTATTGACAATGTAGTTTTACTTGAAATTTCAATTGGTAACACAATATAATCGTGGATATCTATCAATCAAGTTATTAGCAAACATATGGACGGACAAATTTTTTATTTTGGTATTTTATAGTTATATTCCTACACCACAAATCAACATTTTTTTAACGTCATTTATAGTTCATGTTATTTTTTTTTTTTTTATTATTATTATCACATTAACTCCATTTTATGTTTTTAAATTTATGTTAAAAAATAAATGCTGTGATTTTGGATTTACTGCTCTTTAGGGTTCTGTACCTCAAAAGGTAAAAAAAGGAACCCTTATCAGTCATCACTCTCTTGTCAGTCTCTCCGTGTGTCACCATAGATTTTCTCAGGAACGAGTGGACCTAGCTAGTTGAAATTTATACCAGATACTGAGGTCTATAGTCCCTATAAGGCGTATAAAAGCAAGGTTCTGTCAACACGATAAAAAAATATGGGTAAATTTAGATTTTCGCGAAAACTTGTAAGTAGGTACCAAAATGTACCTTAAACTTTCAACTTTTTTATTTTTCGGAATTTTTCCCTTTACTTGTGCTAACGTGCTTGTAAGAACTTGCTTTTAACCAAAATTGAAGATTAAGCTTTAAACAGATTTCCTAGAAATTATGGAATCCTCGGTGGACGAGTCCGACTCGCACTTATCCGGATTTTTTAGTATGTTACTCTTTTAAGCTGAAACGATTGAACGGGTTTGGATTAGTACATAAAATGGGATAGGAGCTGAAATAGCTCATAAGCTACAGCTAGTAATAAAATTTGTCCAAAGGTGGCGCTGATCGTGTAATTCATTACATACATATATATGTAATGAATTCTTCTTTCCCCTAACGATACTATATACATTATAAATATAAATAAAAGTCGATGTTTTAAATCGAGTCGTAAAAGGCACCTAGGGATGCACATGACCGAAGCTAGTAAGTTACTGGCTTGTACAATAATTTGGACGATCATTTCAAAGAAAAAAATTACAGGTTTTTCAGTATTTATCGATATTTCGTTCATAATAATTACGAAAACATCTAGACAGAGTCTCGAATTATCATTTAACTAGTATTTTCTCGCGGCTTCGTCCGCGTCGTTTAATTTTTAGAATTACTTTGCTATCATAGGTCGTAGTAAGTAAGTTTCACCTTCTTCAACAAATCTATGTACAAGTATATAACATTAGATTTGTGTATGTATATTCCCTATGAATTCTAAAATGGCTGGAATGATTTTGATGAAATTTTAGGCATTGTTCAGATTAACCCAGTGGGTGATGTTTGGCCCCCCCAACGTGCGTTCACCTTGTCGTGGTGGGGGGGCTCAGTAGTGCCCGGCAACCCAACCGGGCGCGAAGCCAAGAAACGCACAGGGAGGTGACCCACTTCGGTGGGCGGTGTGAGGTGGCCCTCTTCGGAGGGCGGTGTACCATGCGGGTTGCTCCTGGTACTTCTCTGATAGCAGAGTGGACCTTGGAGCAACCCCGTGGTTGTTGTGGTCTGCTTTGGCAGACCTACCGTCGGGGCGTCGTAGTTGAATGCGTAAGCGATCCTGCGACGCCCCATTAAGACGGGGGAAGGCTTTGTTGGGTTTTAGTGGGTAGTACTGGCTTTGCCGGTGAGTCCCACACCTCGTGCGTAAATGCATTTCCCAACGTTAAAAAAAAAAAAAAAGTGGGTGATGTTTGGTAGCGATCGGAAGTTTGAACGCGGGCGAAGCCGCGGTTACTGCTAGCAAGCTATAAACGCAAAAAGAACTTTTCAAATTGAAGCAGTAGGTCCAGAGATTAGCACGTTCAAAACAAACAAACAATCTATTCAGCTTTATATGTATGTAGGTATGTAGTAAATATATCTACTGTATGTATATAGCAAGGTCCTAAAATAGGATACAATTTATTCGGAGACGATAAAGGGCCCCTCCGGGATAAGGCATAGTAATTTATACGATAATATCGTTATTATGCGTAAAATATTGTATGTAATAGATTAATTTTGAAATTACAATTTTATTTTAAGGAAAGAGTACTTCCTTTTAAATTTAATAATTAGAAATACTGAAGTATTGGCTTTGTCTTGAAGTAACACGAATTGGCATAATTTTATGCATAAATACATAGGTATGTTTTATCCTACTTTATTTTATTTGTGCCCTTATTTTTTTATCTTTTTCGAAACGAAATGTAAGGAGGTTTTTGTACGTCTGTATGTATATTTATTACCAAAAAAGAGGTTTAACAACCGATATTTATAGCAAAACAAATATAGAAATTATAGGGTCGATTTTTTGTATGGATTAGTTAAATAATATTTATTAAACATATAATGATGATGTCTTTCTGACCGATTTCGGTCACAGAAGCTAATCTTTCTGAGACTAGCCATCTGCATTGGAAATATTATAGTGTACAAGTGCACGCGCCGACACAAATGCACTCGATTTTCCTGTCACTCTCATGCTCCGGTGGAATGACAATTCGACATGACCGGTAAAAAATCGTGTGTTCTGCAGGCTTAACTTGTTACCGAGAGACGGGGGTAAAACACTGCTAAATTCATGCTGTTACTGAGACTTTACAAATAGAAAGACTAAAAAGGTAAATTTGACCGATTTCGGGATTCGAACCCAGGACCTCCGGATCTGCTGCCGTATACGCTAGCCACTACACCACAGAGTGTTAAACATATAATATAGTAATATTGACTCTTGAATATTGATTTTTTATTTAGAACACATTAGGTATGTCATACTTTGTCTAAATAGTAACGATTTATTCCATATGACCCATATCTACAGTACAAACATAGTGCTAATCACACAATTGAATGCCCCAGCGTGACTCGAACCCGCGACCGTTGGCACAGCAAGTAGGGTCACTACAAACTGAGTCAAACGTGTCGTCAAGTCGTATTATACTAACATTGCCAAAAAATTGTATGTATAATAAAAAATCTCATATTTCTTATCACACGGCCGTACATAAAACTAGAAGATATAAGCATAAACTGGATAGACTTATGACGGGCCACTTTTACGATGCACTTACATTGTGTACCGAATTTACCATTTATTAGCTTTGTAATGTAAGTTTGGTGTTGGTAGATTTTTTTATGGAGTACTAGCGACTCACCCTCGCTTCGCTCGAGTTCGCCTCTAGAAAAGTACAAACAAATCTATCCCACGGGGACCGCTCATTTTTCCGGGATAAAAAGTACACTGTTGCTTGACTGGCAAAATAAGGTATCAGCATGCCAAATCTTACTAAATTAGGTGCATAAGCTGCTGTGTACTAAGCTGTATAAGTTACTATAGGTTTTTAACTATCCCACGGGAACTCTTTAATTTTCCGGGATGAAAAGTATCTAAAATGTCGACCGGGGATATAAGGTACCATCATGAAATTTTGCATTTAAATCGTAAAACAGTTTCGGAGATTAGCCCGTACAAACAAACAGAGAAACAAAAAAAATGAAAAAAATCTGGATTTGTCCTATAACTTGGTTTTTAGCATTTTTTTCATGTACAGGCATTCGACCTCTACAATTTTATTATACGAGTATGTATATAATTAATTTAGATTATTTTATGTATAGCTAAGATATAAGTATCGCGATATATTTTAAATAAAACTATCTTTTCGCATTTTTTCGCTGCTTTAGTTTGATTTTTGGTTCCCAATGTTTCGAATGCTTTACAGCTATCGTGGTCAAATTCGCGCAAATGTAAAGTATTATCGAGATTTATAGTAAATACTAGCGACTTACCGTCGCTTCGCTCGTATACGTTCTAAGAAAGTTTTAAATAGATATAAATAGTTTTTAGCCAGTTTTTTTCGTAATATTTTCAACGTTCTATAAGTTATTCTGCCATTCGGGGCGGAGACAAATCCAACAAATTACAGGTTATAAAAATAGGTTCAGCCGTTCTTGAGCTATAAATGATATAGCTAACGATCAACGCTACTATCTCTCTATAAATGTAACAGATAATTGTATATCTGTACACTAAATTTTATCCAAATCCACCCAGCCGTTCAGTATGAACAGGTAACAAACATACAAACGCATATAAACTTTGGCATTTAAAATATTAGTCCGATCAATAACAAACTTAGCCATATAAAGCCATTTTTAATTCAATCTATAAAAAGTTATATAAAAAAGCTTCATTGAAGTTAGTCCTTAAGTATTCCAAAAACAAAAAAATACGTTCTGGAATTTTAGCTTATAGTTTGCTTTTTCTATATTTTATGAAACACACAAAAAATATGCATGTAATAATTTTAATATTATATTTTGACTCTACCAGAATTAAAAACAAAATACTTTTTTTATAATTTTTTTTTATTTATAAGCCAAATATACATAAGGGTAATACGTACTTCAAATAAAAAAAAAATTACGTGCAGTATAGCAAAGGGGCGACGTCTATATAAAAATATTTCAAATTACTGCAACGGATAAGTAAGATTAAACAAACAAAAAAAAAACTGTTCCATTCATATAACAAAATTCTAAGCGGAATCTGTATATTAATTATTTTTTGGAAAATCGTATTGAAATAAACATTATTATCGATACAGAGACGGAGTTTATAGTTTTTAGAATTTTTGTCTGTCTCTTTGTCTGAGCGCATCACGAAAGAACCACTGGACAGATTTTGGTGAAACTTGGTATGATGATAGCTGGTTATCCGGATCATCATATAGGATACTTTTTACTGCGGGAAAATATCTCATCTCTGAGAAATCTATACTAAACGTTCGATATCTATATATCAGTAAGATGTTTAACTTATTTTTATTCAAAACAAACAACAGAAACTTTGATAAAGCAAATATTCAAAGATTATACAAAAGCGCATAAAAACTTTTAAAATTCGATCACTTAATTTATAAATGGGAAAGCTTGAGCACTTTTACTATTGGGTTTGAATTGCGCTAATTAGAGAAGTTGAGACCACGTTTGTATAAAGTTTACGAATTTAACTTTGCATCGCTGAACTTATTTCGATGTGTTCTGTTTTTTGATCGACTTCAAAAAAGGAGGAATTTCACTTCGGGTGTTTCTTTTTGTTTGTATGTTAGGCAATATCTTTGTCAATTACAAACCGATTTATATGGTTCTTTTTGGATTATATTTAATACTAGCGACTAACCCTCTCTATGCTCGGGGTCGTCCCTGTGTATATTAATAATATGTATAGCTTTATAATGTTAAAATTTATGATTACTGCTCCACTCCCTTAGGTAGTAGCATGATGATATATAGCCTAAGGCCTTCCTCAATAAACGGGCTATCTCATGTAAAAAGAATTTTTCTAATCGGATTAGTAGTTTCTGACATTAGCGCGTTCAAAAAAAAAAACAAACTGCGTCTTTATGATATTAATTGATTAGTAAAGATTAGAAGTTTCAAGTAAAATTCTATAATAATTAAACATTTATAGTGATTTTGAAGCTTTTTTAATTAAAAGTAATTATCATTTTGAAAGTATGTTTTTCTATTGTATAATAATAAAAATTAATAAAAATACAAGAAACAATTTTGAACGTCCGTGTTTACGAAACCGTTCGTATGCGAATTCGACTCGCACTTGACCGATTTTATTTTATTTTAAATCATGTTACATTAAATGTGCAACATTATAAATACTGGACATTTACTGGCAAGAAAGTATCCTTGCGAGTAAGACGTATGCTACTTTCATCCCTTGAAAGGATAAAGGGTAGTAAAGGAACGGATGTTTCCTAGATCAGGTAGGAGTGATAGTGGCTAGTTTATATTTAGGAAAAAGGAATAGGTTCGAAGTGAAGCAAATAATTTGAAAAACAATATAGTTACCTGTAATCTCCTATGGTTACTTCACATTATTATGAAAAATTTGAATGTTTTTCTGTAGAGGATAATCTGCGAAACTAATTAACCGATTCTAAAAATCCTTTCAAAAAAAACTAAAATTTCCAAGAGAATTGACAAAAACTAGTTGATTTAAAAAATAAAATAGGTAAAAACTTGCCTAAAGTTCCAAAAAGGATCGACTTTTAACAAAATAAAATAAATAACATCCATTCACTGTATTTATCTTATGAAGAGAAAATTAATTAACTACGTTATTATTATATTATCAAAAGGAAGCCCTTAGCGTCCTATTCATATCCCATATAATAGCGACACGTAATAATAATAGTAATTTCTACATGGAATATTTTTGGAGCTTTACGGTGTAAAGTAAAATTGCTGTGTCAATTTTGATAATATTTGCTTGGATAAGTTTCGTTTGGTGCGAGATGCACTTGGCCAGTGTAGTGGACTATGGTCTGATCCTCCTCGTATATATATTAAAGGGAGGCCCGTGCCCAGCCATGGGACGTTTAAAACGGCTGAACACAAAAAAGAAAACAATATATTGTAATTATTATTTGACTTCGCGTGTACAAACTTTAACTATACTTAAAGCTAATTTCAGTATTTTTTCGGTATACTTAATATAGCCTACGATAACTATGATTTTTTTATGTGTATGTATATTTGTGCTTGTGTAAAAATATATGTTATTTCCTTACTGTTATTGTCAACTGAGTCAAGAGCGAAGGTCAAATCAGGATATAAAGTTATAGGAGAAGGAGATAAAGTTACTTTTTGATTGATTATGTGCCTATTAAATTAAAAAGCATCATAAAAATCGGTTCACAATTTGCGTAATACTGTAACACACAAAACAATACAAGCCAAATGAATACCTATTTTTAACGTCGGTCAAAAATCAAAGGTAATATATTAAAAATCGCAGCTGAAAGCTTCTAAAACTTTATTTTCCGATAATGACTTAAATTGATATGAAAGCAACGTAATTAAAAAGGGGATGTAAGCTTTTGATCAAATGGCGTCATCAATAATTAGTTTTTAAATAGAGAGGCACATTCTATTCCAAAATCACTTTATATGGCATTATTTAGAGAAGGAGCACATTTTTCTAGCCATAAAATGAAATTTTATATTAGACCTTTAAGGTACTAACCTAACCTACTGGTGATTTTCCCTCGCTATGGCTGCATCTCTAATTGCCTTTTGTATTTATTAAAATTCAACACAGGTAGCGCCATCTTTTAACAAACTTTAATACTAACACTAGCCTATTTATTTCTACAGGTTAGTCTATATAAACATGAAAATGTTTTTTATTATATGTGCGTGCAAGTTCGAAAAAATATATTTCGTTTTATAGCCTACTAGCGACTCATCCTCGCTCGCTCGGATTCGATTCGGATTCGGATTCCTCAAACAAACTTTCATTCCCATTTTCACCTCTTTAAGGGATGATTTCCGAGATCAAAACTATCTTTTGTTCTTCCCAGGGTCTCAAACTATCTTCTTACCCATCTAAATCCGTTCAGAAGTTTGGGAGCTTATTCGGTACAAACAAACAAAAAAATGTTTCCTCTTTATAATATCAGTTTATTATAGTTTATTAACTGGCTGTAAAATTAATAGATCGGGCAATCTAGTTCAAATAACTTAAAACAAGCGAAATAATAATCTTAGATTTACGCGAATATTTGACATTTTAAATAAAACTATTTTTTGGATTTTTTCGCGGATTTATTTTGTTTTTTGGTTCCCGACGTTTCGAATGCTTTACGGTAATTACAGTCACGTGAGAGACTAAAGTTTTACACATCTTAATAATATATATAATTAATAGTTGTTAGAGACAGTGCCTACCCACAAATTACAAAATGAATACAAAAAAAAAATGGCTGTAACTTACCTTACAATATTTGTCAAATTTAATTTAAACATGTTTTATATTAATAAGTCTTAACAGTTTAAATAACTTTCAATAAAACTCTGTTTATATTTTCCCCAAAATATCTTTTCCAGTTATCTATCAAAATAAGCTAATATTAGCCAAATTCCGCTCCGGGCTATATTAATACTCTCTCTGACGCGTCAAACAAAGCTAATTATTATAGAAACTAAGTACTATAATGAGGTATTCAATACGTTTTAGTTGCAATTTATTTAGATATTCTAATTAACTTTATAATAAAACTAGCGACTCACCCTCGCTTCGCTCGGGTTCATCCCTAGGTTGCTTCCCCTACACACTTTCATGCCTATTTTCACCCCCTTAAGGGATGATTTCCGGGATAAAAACTATCATATGTCCTTTCAAGAGTCTCAAACTATCTTAATAATTGGTTCTGTAGTTTCACAGCTTATTCGATACAAACAAACAAACAAACAAAATATCTTTAATCTTTCCTCTTTATAATATTAGTATAAATATGCTATATACGAGTATGTTTTATTGAATGATTTCCAATGATTTTCGAGCAATGCCATGGTTTTATCCGATTGAAGTGACGTCCAAAAGGAGGATTATATATGTATTTAAAAAGGTACGTTTGTATGAACAGAACAATATATTCTCTTTCAATTACAAAATACCTTGAATTTGTTTAGGTTTGTCTTGATGCGAGTATAATAGGGTGGATATATTAATATTAAACAGGAAGCACAATATTATGTTCTACGTCTACTTATTTCCATATATCATAGTTCATTAGTTATATATGCATATTTTCATTTTAGTAATTTAATTTATTTTGAGCAATCGAATGGAAAATGCTGAACAAATGAAACTTATTTTCTTCAAATATTTTTACGAATTTTTGAACGATAATATTGTTATTTTGAACCCATTAATTTCAATATATTACTATACTTTTGAAAACTCATTTTCAATCGACTTCAGTAATACTATATTTTGAATGTATGAATTTATGTATTAATATGGTTTCTTGACTATTTATTTAAAAAAATTTAAAACGCAATAATTCATACTAATATTATAAATATGAAAGTTTGTGAGGATGGATGCATGGATATTTGTTACTCTTTCACGTAGAACGGCTGAACGGATCTGGATGAAATTTGGCATAGAGATTTATTTTAACCTGGTATAGAACAATGTTACTTTTTATTTCGGAAAAATGTACGGTTCCCGTGGAATAGATTTGTTTTTGTCTAGGGACGAACCTGAAGCAAAGCGAGAGTGAGTCGCTAGTAGGCTATAATTTATAAATATACTAGCAGAACCCGCGACTTCACTCACGCTAAAACTACAAAAAAAAACTCTAAAAGGGTACGTTTCAAACAAACTTACGTCCCCTATTTTACCCCCTAATAGGATGAATTTCGAAAAATGCTAAAATACGTACTTATTTAATTGTATTGAATAGCATTAATACCAAGTTTCAAGTAATTCTGATCATAAAGATTTTTGAGCTCTATTATAACGTATTTTCCCGTGGGAATTAGATAACTTTTTGCGGTAAAAAGTAGCTTATGTCACTCTTCAGCCCTCCAACTATCTCCACACAAAAAACTATGCCAATCCGTCACTCCTTTTCGACGTGAAAGACAAACAAACAAACAAATAAACATACTTTCACATTTATAATATTAGTATAGATAGTAATAAGTAAATGACCTACGCGGGTGGAGCCGAGTGCGAGCGCTAGTTACTAATACATCCCTTGAGATATGAAAAATGACGGAATCTACACATATTTTATGAAGCTTTTAGTCCTAAAACACTCGAAGTGTGATGTGAGTAAAGTTATATTTGTAAACTTTCTACCACATATGTGGTTTCACTTTACTTATTAGTTGAGTTCAAGCCAAACATTAGATGGATATAAGTTGTACACATATACATAACTCTTTTATGTATGAATTTAATATGATGATATCTCATCTTATAATAATTATATGTAATAATTAGCGATTCACCCTCGCTCTGGTTTTGTTCAACCCTAGTTATGTTTTAACTTTTGGTATATATTTCTCAGAGATAAGATATTTTCCCGCAGTAAAATGTATCCTATATGTTAACCTGAATAACCAGCTGTTGTTATCATACCAAATTTCATTAAAATCTGTCCAGTGGTTTTCTCTTGATACGTTCACAGACAGACAGACAGATAGATAAAAAATCTAAAAACTTTAGATTTGGCCTTTGTATCGATAATAATGTCTATTGCAATAGGATTTTCTAAAAAAATATTTAATGTACAAATTCAGCTCAATTAGAATTTTATTATATGTATATATTATGATATACTTATATATTCTATATAAGTATATATACAATCTATAGTAATATATATATATATATATATATAGCTTAACAGTTTGTTTGAACAGAGTCGCAGCGAAACGCTAGTAATTCTATATACCAAAGTACTTATAGCTGTAGAAACTATGCTCTTAATAGTGGAGGATCGAAAGTTAGTCAATAATGCAAATGGACTCCTTTACGTGGGGTTATTTCGGCAACCCATCTACGGTATATTTACTTATAGAATACAAGCTTTTACCCGCGGCTTGCCTCGTGTAGTAAACCGGATGGAGATGAAAAGTGCCCATGCCATGCCCATTGGATCACAGTAAGTCAGACATGGTCTTGGCGATACTCAATAACCGCAACTTGATGTACATCACGACGTAATTTTTATCCATGCAAAATTTAATCAAAATTTGTTCAGTAGTTGAAGTGTAAAAGGTAACTGACCATTATAATTACTTGAACATTTATAATATGAGTACCGGATGTTTAATTAAAATACTTTTCATCCATTTAGCAAATAGAATGCTTTACAGCAATTATGATCGACTATATTTGGTGCAAATCATTCGAAATATCGGGAGCTAAAGATCAACATCCGAAAAGATAGTTTTAATTAAAATATCAAATACTAGCAGCTCAGCCTCATTTCGTCCGGAGTTCGTATCTAGTTACGTTTTTACGGTTAGTATGGAATAGATAGACTATATATTATATTACGTACTGCTCTGCTCCCTTTGGTAGTAGCAAACTATAACCTTCCTCAATAAATTTGCTATCTAATGCAAAAAAAATCTAATCGGATTAGTGCTTCCTGAGACTAGCGGGACAAAGAAGGACACAAATAAAGAAATAAATATGTTAGTACATTAACACACAGTACCGTCTAGTTCCATGGTAAGCTACGAGGTTTGTGTTATATAATAACTTTGTAAAAGTATTTCAATAAAATTATTATTATTAAATTATGCATATCTACCAGATAGTTGATACACTTCACATATATAACTTTAAATACATACATATTATAAATATAAACAATCATGATTGGAGTACAAACATTCGTGCTTACCACACAATTGAATACCCCCAGCGGCACTCGAACCTGCGACCGCTGGCATGGCAAGAAGGGTCACTACAAACTGACACGAACGTGTCGTCGAAACAAATATAATATTAGTATTGATTCGCATAAATCTAAAAAAAAGTATTATAAAAAAGTGAAAAGTTTAACTTATTAGTCTTGCTTTTATCTAAAATGTTTGTATGCAACGGACAGCACGTAACTTGAGACATAATTATATATTTTAGATGAAAATTATGAAGTGCAATAAAGGGTCTTGTGTACTTAACGCAGAGAATGTTTCATATTATGATCAAATTACAACTTTCTTAATTAGCAAACTTGGCTTCAGTTACAAGGTGACGTGGGTTCTTGCTTTACTTTGAGAGAAAGCAATTAACGGTCAAAAGGATTTTGTGAAATATAATTATTATATGTATTTTTATATAATTATTTTGTAAAATATTATTTTATCAATTATAATAAGAAATAAAAAAAAATAATTGAAAAAAATGTTTCAATAAGGGCTATTGTATATACCTATGTATTATAATTTATAGTTAAATAGAAGATATCTAGAACCTCTTCTCTTTGGAAGTCGGTTTTAAAATAGCTGACTTGACGAAAGTTATCTAAATTTAAACAAATAGGTTTGTAAATCTTTCTGCTCATGTAAAATCATATAAAAGAAAGCACTTTCAATTTTTTCTAAATGTACAAATTCTCCAAGTAAATCTTTTTTTTTTTGACTAACAATGTTAGCCAAATCGATCCAACTATTTCTAAGTGATACGCTTACCAACAAACCTATGTTTTTTAACAAAATCGTCAAGTCCAGTTTCTAATATTTCTAATAGAAGTATAAAGGCTAAAATGCTAAAATAGATTTTCCTTCATATTTCACAACAAAGTATACATAATAGGATTAAAAGTTCTTTTCATGATTGTATCGTATTAATAAGTAAGGCTATCTCAGAATTACGAGGTGTTGGATGGGGCTTAGAGAAATGAGTTTGCAACTTCGAGAGCGTTTACGACTAATACTCTTGAAGTACGCGCAAGGTCAATTAGTTTTGAAGATATGGGTGCGATTAGTTAGTAATTTGGACTAGGGCAATATATTTACAATACAGAAAATTACAAAAATACTATAAAACTTTAACTAAATCGAATCTGTACACTAAATAATTGTTTGAAAACTCTTATTGAAATAGTCATTATTATCGATACGGAGGCCGAATCTATAGTTTTTAGAATTTTTCGTCTGTCTGTCTATCCATCTGTAACCGCATCACGAGAAAATCACTGGACAGATTTTGATGAAATTTGGTATGATGATAACTGGTTTTCCGAGTCAATATATATGATACTTTTTACTTAGGGAAATGTCTCATCTCTGAGAGATCTATACTAAACGTTAAAACGTAAGCAGGGACGAACCCGATTAGAGCGAGGGTGAGTCGCTACTCGCTATATATACAAAATAAATGTCATTTAATTATTACTGTACAAGTTATGTTCGCTCGGGTATGTATGTATACATAAATATGTAACTCCAATTTCTAAATTTACAAATAAGTTCTAAAAGTACACACTAAATTTCATTCAAATCTGCCCAGCCGTTTGAACATAAACGTAAAAAACACACATACAAACTTACGCATTTATATTAGTCATTCGATATTTTGAAATCTTGATGTCCACGTGGAATAGTGGCAAGAATGCCAGCCGCAGTCCCCCGCTGAATGGTAATGCCAATTCTTTGGACAAAAAATGACAGCTCTCCTATCACCAGTAAAGGCCATTTGTACTTAGATTCAATGTATTTAGATTTTCTTGACTATTACTGTAAAATTTATGTAATAAGTAACGACTTACCTCCGCTTTGTTTTCCTAACTATAGCCTACCTTGTACTCCCAGTTTATTTGTACATTAGACATCCAATTCTGTCTAGCTCTTTCAGCGTGAAGGAGTAACCAAAATACGTATATAGGATTTTTGAAAGTTCTTCTCTTGAAGGTATATATATAGCTTATGAAAAGTGTTGATATTCGTCATTATTATAAGTTTTTATTTCATTTCACCTCTATCGATATGTGTAATGGAATCTTGCAAGTTAAATTTCACCCACTTTCCAGTGTCTGATTGAGATAAAATTTGGCAGACAAGTTTGGTTACCAAGACAATACATGATTATTTAAATGCCACCATTTTTAATCCAATATGGCGGAAGTTACAAAATGGCGACTTATTATTTTCATATTGACCCTTATGATATGGGCATCAAATTAAAGAGCTTTATAAGCGAAACACAATAAGCAAAGTGACGTCATTATAAATCCAATATGGCAGCCGCCGCAAAATGGCGATTTATCATTTCTACATTAACCCTTATAATATGGGTGCCCTAAAAAGAAGAAAATGAAATTAAAATTAAATCAAACCCAACAATTTATTACATAACACAATTCATATGATATAAAAGCTCGTCCGGAGATTTATGTACCCGTGTAACAAGAATGTAATATTTAAAATAGGTAAATCTCGCAACAAGATTTTATATCATACAAATTGTGTAATGTAATAAATTGATGGATTTGATTTAATTTAAAGTTTATTTTCTTCTTTTTAGAGCATTTAAATAAAAACTTGTTATTAAAAAAAATACAGTTATTTATTGAAGTATATAGTGTATATAAGATATACATCACATAGTGACAATGTTACTGAGTACATAATACAAAATAAAATTAATGTATTTGTCTTCATGTTCGTCTTTTTTAACATGATAATCTCCATTATAAAGTTAAGCAATAAAAAGCCACAATAAAAAAGTGATAAAAAAATGAATCAAATATCTCGCTTACTACTTTCAGAAGTGGTAGCTTCTTAATACTTGATACGCTACACGTTTTAAAGTTAATGATTCATAAAAAAGAGAATCAAAACACCAGCACACAATTAATATATATAACGTAATATACAAAAAAAACATACAGCTCGTTCTTGAAGTTGCTCAAAAATGTTTATATAATTTAAAAGAGATTTAAGAATAATTAAAGCTGTAAGACTAGTCTACTAATCTTCACTTTTTAGTCTAAGCTTAAGCACTAACACTTCAAAAAATAACATAGATATTAAAAGTATCCGATGTCATATCCTACGACAGGATCTCAAACTATATTTTTTCCAAATTTCATCTAAATCGGTCCAGTAGTTTTTGAGTTTATTCGTTACAAAAATACAAATCTTTCTTCTTTATAATATTATAGTGTAGATTACTAATACATTACTTATTTATATATTCGTGAGTTCAAACGTGTTTATGTTTCATATACCTTCACGCAGAAACTACTGGACAGATTTGGATGAAATTTAGTACACTGTAGATTAAAGAAAATTTGCAATAAAGTAACTAATCGCTTACAAAAGAAATACATATATATCCATACGTACTAATATTATAAATGTGAGATTGTGTTTGTTTGTTTGATTTTTTCTCGTCAAAATAGAGTGATGGATTGGCGTGAGTTATGTGAAGATTCTTGGAGGGTTGGATACTGATAAAGGTTACTTTTTACTGCGGGAGATTATCTAATTCCCATGGAAAAATACGTTATAATACAATTTAAAAAATATTTATGATCAAAATTACTTGAAACGTGGTATTAATTCTTTTCATAAAAAATAATCAATACTTTTTTGGCATTTTTTGAAATTCATCCTATAAGGAGATGAAATAGGGGATGAAAGTTTGTATGAAAATACCTTTTTAGAGATTTTAACGCGAAGCCGCAGATTCTGCTAGTAATATTATATGCTTAAAAACGAACCCGAGTGAAGCAGGAGTAAGACACTAGATTATATATAAAAGTACTTACAAAAATAAATGTTCTACACGAGGATAATCAGGCTTTTACGGGTCCTGATATTTGGCTTGAACTCCGTTAATTAACGAAGTTTGACGACCACATGCGTGCCAGAAAGTTTGAAAATTTAACTTTTGCCCGCTAAGCTGATATTAAGAAGTTTTTGCTATCTTTTATTACTTAATATGGAGAAATTTAATTTAACAAGCTCAACTGGAAACAGAATAAATATTTACTGTTAGATGAGAGAAGTTTCATATGTTCTTGTTTTAACAGAAATTAAAACAAATTGTTTAGCACTTATATTATAATTACGAAAGTTTCTGAGAGACTTGTTAAGGGAGATTTTTTTCTATATTATTAAAATAAAAGCAGTGGTAGCTCGATGCTAACGTGATCGCTTGGAAAACTAAGATAAGCAGGTTATGTTGCTAGATGTTTATGCTAGATGTCTGAGAGAACCTAGCAAGTTTTCGAAAGACATGCGAAGCCCGCCAAGCCACACTTGGCCAGCGTGGCGGGCTTTTTATTTAAATATAAATATGCTATTTTGTCATATTTTTTCAGGACTAAAATGATGTATTCATTAAAAAAGTAATAATGTAGCGCTCTACACCGTGAATATCTCGTATTAATAATTATCGTCCTCAAAGCTCTATACTCAACGACTCTACTATGTCGGATGCATGAAACTTATTAAGTACAACCTAGATTAATATTTATACTATGATACTGTAAGTATTATAATACGTATATTATAAGCTCTTTTTCAAAAATAATGAAAATAATTGTATCATTAAAATCTTATCAGACTTTGCAAACATCTGTATGTGTGAATGTTTGTTTCTCCTCCACACCTGAAAGACTAGACGATTTTGAATGTAACTAGGTACATATAGAATACTTTTTAGATTTACACTAAGTAATATTTGAAAATAAAAAAATAATTAGATTTATTTTGGTTTTTGATTCGAATGCTTTACAGCATATAGACAGTACCTGTAACAACTATATAATGGACCTTTGAAACGTGTAAAACTTTAGTCTCTGCCGTGACAGTGATTGCTGTAAAGCATTCGAAACAATTCGAAACCAAAAATCAAAATTAAGATTAATTAGAAAAAAAATCGAAAAGATAGTTTTATTTAAAATACACAGATTGATAATAATAAAACTTACCCAAAAGAGGGCGTTGAAACACATACAGACGTGCTAATTTATATGTACATATACAAAGAAGAGTCGAAATTTTTGTATGAACTTGTAAAACACAATTAATCTTTAATACGCGCAAATCGAGGGTAATTTCTTGTTCTATATAAAGTCGAGGCTTTATACCACGGCGTAAACGTAAGTCAACGTTTTGAATTTCATTAAATCAGTTCCAAAGGGTTTGGAAATGCGAGATATTTAGGGTTAGTATTTGGATGGTACGTGAGAAATTTTAGATTTCGTAATGAGACAAAGGATTCTCAAGCTTTCGCAAACAGAAATGTGCCTTCATTTACATAAAAATAGGGTATACCTATTTGCCTAATCTACATACAATATTCGTGTTAAATGTAAAGAGTGCGTACCTATTGTGAAATATAATAATGTTTTTCTTTTAATTTTGTCTTATTTGCATGTTTGCACGTATATTGTATTATTTAAAGATCATACCACTAAGACTTTCTTAGATTTACGCGAGTATCTGACATTTTAAATAAAACTATCTTAATACTTTCTTAGATTTACGCGAATATTTGACATTTTAAATAAAACTATCTTTTCGGATTTTCTCGCGGATGTATTTGGATTTTTGTTTCCCGACGTTTCGAATGCTTTACTTATACTTTTACCATGGATGCTGTAAAGCATTCGAAACGTCGGGAAACAAAAATCCAAATAAATCCGCGACAAAATCCGAAAAGATAGTTTTATTTAAAACTATCTTTTCGAATTATTTCGCGGATTTATTTTGATTTTTGGTTTCCGACGTTTCGAATGCTTTACAGGAATCATGATCACGGGAGAGACTAAGGTTATAGACGTCTCAAAGGGGTTATATGCTTGTTACAAGCAGTGCCTACCCACAATTTTTTAAAACAAAAATAAAAACAAAAATGGCAGTAAAGTAGCTTACAATATTTGTCGAGTTTGATTCTAAACATTTTAATTTTTTTAATAATTATGGCTGTACCAAAAAGCTCTTGAAGAAGATTTTATGTCTTTAAAACTAAAATTAACTACATATATCTGCACTTGTACCTTCTCCTATATTTTGTATATTTTCTTTTCTCTTTTTGAGTGTAAAATATTTTTATTTAGAGTTATTATTATTATTAAACTCTATTTTTGGACTCTTTCGCAGATGTAATTTAATTTATATCAATGATGGCTATGAAACATTGGAAATCTAACAAAAAACATCTCACCGGTGGTAGGACTCTGTCAAGCCTGAGGAGTCCGACTGGATGGGTACCATCCCCTTATCTACATATTTCTTCGCCAAGCAACAATGATTGCATTGTTGTGTTCCGGTTTGAAGGATAAGGTAGCCAGCGCAATTACAGGCAAGAGGCATATTATCTTAGTCCTCACAGTGACAACGCACCTGAAGTTCTGCAGTTTTGTTACGTAAAACCTAAATGCATGAACCGTAGACGTGTTATGGGCGACACGTACCGCTTTCCATCAGGTGGGCTGTCTGCTCGTTTATCACTGAGTTCCATAAAGAAAACGTTCAGTCCAAAAGTTAAAAAAAAATCGCCGCGAAAAAACAAACATAAATTTTAATTTCCTCTTATTAGTATAGGACTTATATAACTTCCAAATAGATATCATATCACAAATATGAATATATTAATTTTCAATATATAATCTATACTAATATTATAAAGAGACAGAATTTGTTTGTTTGTTTTTTTGAGTGAATGCGTAAATCTCAATAACTACTAATCCGATTTGAAAAATTATTTTTGCATTAAATAGCCCCTTTATTGAGAAAGGCTTTAGGCTATATAACATCATGCCACTACCCAAGGGAGCGAAGCAGTAATCATAAATGTCAACAAATCGGAAAGTCTTCCATACATTATTGTAAAACTCATATTTATATTGGAAGCTTGAACGCGGGCGAAGCCGCGGGTACCGCTAGTGTATAACAAAACAATGGCAAAGCCTCATTTATTTAAAAAAATCAACAAAAGTCAATAGCACGCTAATAAATGTTAATAAAACAAAAAGAAATATCATTTTAAAGCTTAAACAAAAGAAACGTACTCTACTGATAAAAGAATAATAAAAACAGAGAGTTATTCCGGAGTTTTCGAACAAGAACAATCGTTTGAGAACTTTCTTTTTATTGACACGGCGCTAGCATTCGAGAAGTACTAAACACCGGGGAAAATATTTATTTATTTTAAAGATATACAACTTTGCTCTGCATTTCTATTATTTAAGTATTCAAGGGTTTAGACGAGATTCCTGTAATCGTTTCTATAACTTTTCTATAAGAAATATCGATTGTAGAAAGTGAATTTGATTCGTGTAATAATGGCAGCGATATAGAATGTAGAAATAACATACGGAACTACCTAAATTCTGCATATATTTGTATACACTGCTACAATTTAAGACTCATTCTTTTATTATGATTATCAAAGTATATAACAAAATTATAAATACTTACTGTAAATATCCAGCAATATAATTAATTACATAATATGTTTAAGTTATGTTTTATATATGTCATGAAATAAGCGTATAAAATACTAGCGAATAATACTAGCTTCGCTCAGGTATGCCCTTTTGTTTAAAATATTATAAGTACCTTTCGGCTATTTTAGTACTAACAGTAGGCTATATACTACTTCAGTATGGTACACTAAATTTCATACAAATTATCCTGCCGTTTTAGTGTGGAAGAGTAACAAACAAACATACATAAGCTTTTGTTTTTATTATAGTAGTGAGATTTGCAAAAATTTAAAATATGTCAGATAAATATGTCAGGACATTAACACACAACACCATCTAGTTCCATGGTAAGCTACGAGCTTGTGTTATGGATACCAGATAGTTGATACATTATACATATATAACTTTAAATACATACATATTATATCCATGACTGGAGTACAAACATTCATGCTCATCACACAAATGAATGCCCCCCAGCGGGACTCGAACCCGCGACCGCTGGCGCAGCAAGTAGGGTCATTACAAACTGAGCCAAACGTGTCGTCAAATATGGCAATATCAATGACATCAAATTGAAGAAAATAAAGGGGACGCCCTTTCTCTTGTCTTTTTGTTAATCATGTTACGTCAATTATATTTTAATTTATTCTGTAGCCCTGAGAATTTCTCTGTAAAGTTTCATTTAACGATTCGTGTTAAGTTATTTTTTTCAGTACTCGTACAAACGGCATTTTAAATGTTAACACGGATAAAAATCATTACAATTCACCTAAGTTAGATTTATTTCTAATAGACCAATATACTGTTCTGATATACAAACTATCTATTCACCAAATCCAACAAAATTGATTCAGCAAATTATCCAGGAGGGTTCAAACAAATAGAGGATCACTTTGCATTTTAAATGTTAGAAGGGACGGTATGTAGGACAATCCAGCAATCAATTGCCACCACAAAGCGACTCGTTACATCAAAACAGATAGAACATTGAACTAACCCTTATTTAAATTCCTTTGGTTTTATTCAACCAATCACTGAGGATTGTCTCTCGAACGTACAAACGAGCGGGAAATGCAAAAATCCGAAATAAATCTCGCACCAAGACGTCCGCGATTTGCGCCGGCTCCCATTTAAATTCTACCACGGCATATAATTCTGGACGGCGCTCCAACTATGATTTTTCTATCGAGTTTTCTGTGAGTTACGTAACGCAGTTAGTTGCGTATTTAGTTACTGGTCATTTAAAACTATATGCGCATAATTTGATGACTAAAAGAATAAAAGTATAAAGCAAAAGCTCAAATCCTAAACAGTAATAGTTGATCTTCCCATAGGATTGCTAATATTATTAAATAAAACTATCTTTTCGGATTATTTCGCGGATTTATTTTGATTTTTGGTTCCCGACGTTTCGAATGCTTTACAGCATCCATGGTCACGGGAGAGACTGAGGTGTTACATGTCTTAAAGATATAGTTGTTACAGACAGCCTACCCACAATTAACAAAATGAAAATTGCACCAATTACATTACAATATTTTTAACTTTAAACATTTTTATAATTTTAATTATAATTGAATATGGAAAATTATTTATTTAATTTTTGCTATTATTTTTATAATTATTACAATTTTAAAAATATTAATTAGTAATCTATATTTAGTGTTGCCATTATTATATTTATAACAATAAATAAAAATATAAAAATATAGTATTAATTATTAAAGCCATATAATTGTTCTATGTGTAATTTAAAAAGTTAAAATTAATTAAGGATAATCATTTTAATTTAGTTTGCTATTATTTAAAACAACTTACTAAGCAACACTATTCATATATACTTTTACAAATGAAAAATTATTAATCTGATAAGCTGTCATTTTGATCTACACAGTATGAACTTACTACATCTGTCTGTCTGTTATATTTATATTTATTATTTGATTTTATTATATTAATAACAGGATCCCATGACGATGGTAGTACCCAGCCATCTTCCCTATTGAAATTTGGATGTTTTTTAATTTCTATGGCTTCTCGAATCATTCTAGGGCGATATCGGTTTTCTTTCGCCAGGATTTGAGGTCTATCAAAACGAATATAATGGCTTGGGCGGTCCTGGCTATGTTTGCAGACAGCAGATGTTGTATTGCGACGGTGCTTCACATCAGCTATGTGTTCTTGGACCCGGGTTCTAATGGATCGCTTTGTTTGTCCAATGTAAGAGAGCCCACAATCACAATCAAGCTTGTAAACTCCTGCATCTTGTAGAGGGATGTGGCACTTGACAGGTGGTAAGAACTGACTAATTTTCTTTGGCGGCTTGAAGTAAGTTTTAATTGAAGCTCGCTTTAGAATGTAGCCAATCTTGTCAGTGACTCCTTTCATGTATGGCAAGACTGCAGGGACGCGCTCGACTGTGGCTGGTTTCACTCGGTCACTGTGACGCAGGCGCGGCACTTGCAGCTTGTTGTCACGCAGAACTTGCTTGACATGTTGCAGTTCTCCGGCCAGGTGTTGCTCGTCACAGATCCCGCGTGCTCTCTGAAACAGAGATTTTCCCACAGTAGCTAACTGTGAAGGATGGTGGTGAGATTCACCGTTCAGGTACCTATCAGTATGGGTCTTCTTTCTATACACAGTATGACTCAAGGTGTTATCTGGGTTACGTTTAACTAATACATCTAGGAAAGCTAAGGTTTTGTCCGATTCTAATTCCATTGTAAATTGTATTTTAGGATTTATAGAATTAAGGTGTTCTAAGAATACAGTTATTTTATCAGATGGTAATATTGTGAAAGTGTCATCTACATACCGCTTGTAGAAACGAGGGGTCACGGGTGATGTGTTCAGAGCAGTCTCCTCGAAGTCCTCCATGAAGATGTCGGCTACGACGGGGGAGACTGGCGAACCCATGGCCACTCCATCCACTTGCCTGTAGAATTCACCATTCCACAGTAGATAGCCGGATGTTAGGCAGTGTTTTAAAAGTTCAATGTATTCTATTGACATGTTGTGATCTAGTAGCTTCCTAGATATTATTTCAATACAGTCTTCCACTGGCAGGCTGGTAAATAAAGACTGTACATCGAAACTAACCATTGTTTCATTGTCCATGAGTTTTAGGTGTTTAACTTCATTGACAAAATGGTAAGAGTCCTTTGTGAACGCTCTTGTTAATCCTCTGAGTAGTGAGAGTACTTTTGCTACTAGTTTAGCCAATTTGTAAGTCGGTGAGTCGATTTGACTCACAATTGGACGTAGCGGAGCGTTAGTCTTGTGTATTTTCAGAAGTCCATACAACTTAGGTGGTTTTGCACATGATGGAATAAGATTTTTAACATCAAGATTTAATGTGTCGGAGTGTTCCTTAATTAGCTTTTTAGTATTATTTAAAACGGTGGTAGTTGGATCCGTTTTAACCTTTTTGTACGTGCTCTCGTCCGACAAAAGTTGTTTTATTTTATCATTATAATCTGATGTATCCATCACAACGGTTGCATTTCCTTTGTGACGTAATAAAGACGAAACATCTTGATGTTTCGTCTTTATTACGTCGTAGTACTAGGCTCAAACCAAATCTCAATAAACAAGAGTATTTAGCGTTGAAGAACCTACGCAATAGGTCAGACATCACCGTTCTACGCGCAGACAAAGGATAAAACGGATCCAACTACCACCGTTTTAAATAATACTAAAAAGCTAATTAAGGAACACTCCGACACATTAAATCTTGATGTTAAAAATCTTATTCCATCATGTGCAAAACCACCTAAGTTGTATGGACTTCTGAAAATACACAAGACTAACGCTCCGCTACGTCCAATTGTGAGTCAAATCGACTCACCGACTTACAAATTGGCTAAACTAGTAGCAAAAGTACTCTCACCACTCAGAGGATTAACAAGAGCGTTCACAAAGGACTCTTACCATTTTGTCAATGAAGTTAAACACCTAAAACTCATGGACAATGAAACAATGGTTAGTTTCGATGTACAGTCTTTATTTACCAGCCTGCCAGTGGAAGACTGTATTGAAATAATATCTAGGAAGCTACTAGATCACAACATGTCAATAGAATACATTGAACTTTTAAAACACTGCCTAACATCCGGCTATCTACTGTGGAATGGTGAATTCTACAGGCAAGTGGATGGAGTGGCCATGGGTTCGCCAGTCTCCCCCGTCGTAGCCGACATCTTCATGGAGGACTTCGACGAGACTGCTCTGAACACATCACCCGTGACCCCTCGTTTCTACAAGCGGTATGTAGATGACACTTTCACAATATTACCATCTGATAAAATAACTGTATTCTTAGAACACCTTAATTCTATAAATCCTAAAATACAATTTACAATGGAATTAGAATCGGACAAAACCTTAGCTTTCCTAGATGTATTAGTTAAACGTAACCCAGATAACACCTTGAGTCATACTGTGTATAGAAAGAAGACCCATACTGATAGGTACCTGAACGGTGAATCTCACCACCATCCTTCACAGTTAGCTACCGTGGGAAAATCTCTGTTTCAGAGAGCACGCGGGATCTGTGACGAGCAACACCTGGCCGGAGAACTGCAACATGTCAAGCAAGTTCTGCGTGACAACAAGCTGCAAGTGCCGCGCCTGCGTCACAGTGACCGAGTGAAACCAGCCACAGTCGAGCGCGTCCCTGCAGTCTTGCCATACATGAAAGGAGTCACTGACAAGATTGGCTACATTCTAAAGCGAGCTTCAATTAAAACTTACTTCAAGCCGCCAAAGAAAATTAGTCAGTTCTTACCACCTGTCAAGTGCCACATCCCTCTACAAGATGCAGGAGTTTACAAGCTTGATTGTGATTGTGGGCTCTCTTACATTGGACAAACAAAGCGATTCATTAGAACCCGGGTCCAAGAACACATAGCTGATGTGAAGCACCGTCGCAATACAACATCTGCTGTCTGCAAACATAGCCAGGACCGCCCAAGCCATTATATTCGTTTTGATAGACCTCAAATCCTGGCGAAAGAAAACCGATATCGCCCTAGAATGATTCGAGAAGCCATAGAAATTAAAAAACATCCAAATTTCAATAGGGAAGATGGCTGGGTACTACCATCGTCATGGGATCCTGTTATTAATATAATAAAATCAAATAATAAATATAAATATAACAGACAGACAGATGTAGTAAGTTCATACTGTGTAGATCAAAATGACAGCTTATCAGATTAATAATTTTCATTTGTAAAAGTATATATGAATAGTGTTGCTTAGTAAGTTGTTTTAAATAATAGCAAACTAAATTAAAATTATTATCCTTAATTAATTTTAACTTTTTAAATTACACATAGAACAATTATATGGCTTTAATAATTAATACTATATTTTTATATTTTTATTTATGGTTATAAATATAATAATGGCAACACTAAATATAGATTACTAATTAATATTTTTAAAATTGTAATAATTATAAAAATAATAGCAAAAATTAAATAAATAATTTTCCATATTCAATTATAATTAAAATTATAAAAATGTTTAAAGTTAAAAATATTGTAATGTAATTGGTGCAATTTTCATTTTGTTAATTGTGGGTAGGCTGTCTGTAACAACTATATCTTTAAGACATGTAACACCTCAGTCTCTCCCGTGACCATGGATGCTGTAAAGCATTCGAAACGTCGGGAACTAAAAATCAAAATAAATCCGCGAAATAGTCCGAAAAGATAGTTTTATTTAATAATGTCAAACATTCGCGTAAATCTAAGAAAGTAGGATTGCTAATATTTCTACCATAATCTGAAGTCGTGACCATCCAAATCATAAGTTATCTCTTCGCAGAACTCCAATTCGTTGTTGCGTGAAAGAGAAACAAAACATAAAAGTATAATAAATTGGACTACTCGGCCAATTCTTATGCGAAATGTTACAATAATGTGTGTATTTGGACCTAGAGTAACACATAATCTAGTTTAAGTTGCTAGGCAACGAGGGATAAATCCAAACTAAGTCAGTAGTTTTTGTATTACCACTTAACATCTGGATAAAGCCAGCACTGGTCGCTAGTACCTGAATAAATCTGACTATGTATCTTTAAGTTTTCATAATCAAAATCAATATTTTTTTAATTTCAAACAGTCAATGTACCCATGACCAGATACTTGTCACAGTTTGGATATATCTGAAACTTATAAAAGTAAGTGAAAAACATGGTCAGTATCTCGTTTTACGTCACAAAAAATTGATGGGTGTGTGCCGCGTGCAGTATTTTTTTGGCAATTTTCCTTTATGTTGAAATGGCTGGATGACATTTTGTAAATTTCTACCTGTCATGATGTAAAGCATTTAACGATGCATTCGAGCGAAGCGAAGGTATGGTGCTAGTGTAAATATAGTCTTGTCCATCTTGTTAGTCTGCATTAAGACAACGTAATGGACTATGACGTATTCTCCTTCAGTTAGGAGAGCTCCAATCCCAGCAGAAGAAAGAAGCTGACTCATTCAAGATGATATGTTGCAGGAGTAGTAAAATTGTAAAATAATGAACCATCCATTATAATATATATTGAAATATTCAAACTAATCGAATAGTCCTAGTAGGGGTAGCTTCATTTGAATTCGGTCTCTGTATTTGAATTGGAGATTTTACAGCCTTTAATCTAAAACCAACGGTGGATGATACTGAAGCGTGTGCCGTTATCCTACTAATTAAAGACGGATGGATCCCCCAGAGTCGCAAATTATGGACGTTTTGTACTAAATATTTATAATGGCTGGCTGGCTTTAATGGGAATCTCATGTAGATAGGTTGTTACCTGCATTTTCACCTTAGAGTAGTGTTTGCGATAGGTATTTAATATATAAAAACAAACGTTATCGCTGATAGTAAATTATGATTTTTTAAACAAAATTGTATATCGACTTCAAAGTACCTACATATAAATAATTATTTCATCTTTACAAATGGATTTTTTTTTTAATTTATATATGATATATTCTTGAGGTACAATCTATTCATTAAATGAAAACGTGAAAACATCGGTCCACATTGGCGAATATAAAGACAGCATAAAACCTGGTCACAAATTGAAAACCTCTACTTTCATTAGTCGTTAAAAAGTAACACGATACAAAAAACTTTTTAACAAAAAAATAAAAACCGACTTCAAAAAAGCACTAAAAAATAAAAATAAATGATTGGTAGTTTTCATTTACTATACATATCTAATCAATTATTTTCGAAGTCGGTGTGCTTTGCTTTGTATCGGCTGGCAGTCAGTCAGGCAGTCTTATATAATATTAAATGAACAATTTTCACAGAAACGGCTCAATGATTCGGATCTACGAGTATGTAGGTGTCACCAGGGTAAGAGTAATATAGGCTATAGGGTACGAGAGAACAGAAACGGGTGAAGGTTAGTATAATATACAAGTACTAAGCTTAGTTACCTTATACCTCTAACTTTACTTAAAAGTTTATATTAAACTAGCTTTTACTCGTGGGGCTTGCTCGCGTAGATAAAAAGAAGGATTTTCACGTAAACTTCCCAGCTCTTTTTTACCAGTTTAGGGACTTAACTTGAAAAAAATCATTACTTAACGAATATTTTTGTGAGCAATCTACATCTATAACTTACTTTTAAAGTTTGTAGCAGTTAAAGTTTATAATATTCTGTGATTAAACTTATTTTATAATTTAATTATACTTAATAGCCATAATTAAAAACAAAAACTTAAAACATGAATTTTTAAACCGTATTACTTTATTTCTGTCACGTGAATGACCCAAATATTATATTAAATTAGGTCGTTGTGACTTAACATTGTTCTCTGCTGTGCAGATTTTTATAAAGCTAAAGTATACATAATAATATTGTAACGAGGTCGAAGCTGTATAGAAAAATACTTTTTTTAATATTTGATTTTGGTCCTTAATTGAAATTTTATCGACGAATTTTGGACTACTTTTAAAGTTTTTGTATATCTGTATGTTCGTTAATCCTTCACACTGAAACGTATTGACAGATTTGGATGAAATCTATTCTAATATTATAAAGAGGCAGAGTTCGATCGTTTGTTTGTTTGTTTGTTTGTTTATTTGTTTGTTTGTTTGTTTGTTTGTTTGTTTGTTTGTTTGTTTGTTTGTTTGTTTGAACGCGCTCATCTCAGGAACTTTTAATCCGATTTGAAAAATTCTTTTTGAATTAGATATTCCGTTTTTTGCAGAGGGCTAAAGGCTATATATCATCCCGGAAAAATGTATCTTTTCCGTGGGATAGATTTGGTTTATTCTAGGGAAGAATCCGAAACGAAACAAGGGTGAGTCGCTAGGTTAGTATATAGATAGGCTATGACCTTGAGTAACACTACACACTATTACTATCTTCTACTAATACTACTCACTACATAAGCTACTGTAAGGCATCCAGGAACGCATTTAACCAAGTACGGGTAAGTCATTTTTTACGTAAAACTGACTAAAAATCGTTTAAAAATAAATATATTTTCACGATCTACCGCTTTTATTAGTCTTAAGCCTCCAATTATAATTTGGTTTAGAAGTTGTTCTAAATCTTAAGCAGTTTAGTTTACAAAGTGCTTCTAAATTATGTTATAAGTTTAATGAGAAAAGATTTTCAAAGTACCATGTACTTTTTATTTTTTAATTGCTGTTTTAATTCGATTTAGTGGGTTACCCTCGCTTCGCTTAAGTGCGTCCCTCGGTTCGTTTTGGTAAATTTTATTATTATTAGTACGTTATATATTATTCTAGGTTATAAGTCTGTCTGTGTACTAAACATCAAAATCCGTTCAGCCTTTTCGATATAAAAGAGTAACAAACATACACACTTTTAACCTTTCGCATTTTTAATAGCAATGTGCAGATGTGATAAATTAATTTTTTTTTATTAACATTTGTTTAAGTAGTTATTTATATACATTTTTCTTTAATGACTTAGAGATACGAAATTATATAATAATATTCTAGTGTCTTTATAATATTTGGCATCTAAATTAGTAAGAGAGAGTAACTAACATCCATACATGAACGAATTAACCACTGGACTAGACATATCCATACTAATCTATACTAATATTATGAATGTGAAGCTTTGTGAGGATGGATGAATGTATTTTTGTTACTCTTTCATGCCAGAAGTGCTGGACGGATCTGGATAAAATTTGGCACAGAGATAAATTACAGTCTGGAATAGTATATTGGTTACTTTTTATTGCGGAAAAATGTACGATTCCCGTGGGATAGATTCGTTTTAATCTAGGGACGAAACCGAAGCGAAGCGAGGGTAAGGCGCTAGCTTTATAAATGTGTAAGTTTGTAAGGATGGATGGATGTTTATTATTCTTTCATGCCAGAACAGCTGGACGGATCTGGATGAAATTTGGCACAAAGATAGATTATAGTCTGGAATAGCATATAGATTACTTTTTATCCCAGAAAAACATCCATATAAAAAACGGTAATATGTATGACTGATACAAGTGCTAGTAGGAATCAAAATTACCTCCTGTCAAAATATAATGACATATTATATAAGGCTACTACTAATTATAAGGGTCGTAAATGCCGAACAAAATTATATTATATAATTAGTTATAATATATATTGAAGAAAGCAAAGATAGATCCCTAGTTAATATATAAAGAAGGTAGAACTAAGATTTCATAATTTATGCCAATTTTAAATATAAGTGCCATTAAGTCAAAACCTATTAACATGATGAAATAACTTTTAGCATTTACATTTTAACTATCCCATTAGCTTAGGGCAATCACCTGGTGTAATTGACGAGGGTCGTGAGTTCTATTACTGAATTAAGCAAATATGTTGATGACGGTAAAGTCTTAAGTTTTTAGTTACATTTTTTTCTCTATTTAAAGGTTTTGTCGTTTCGACCATGGCTCTTTTAAAGTTAGGCTCACATTCTAAAAATAAATTATTTTGAACTAGATTGTAAGTTTCTTAGATACTACAGAATCAAATGTCGTAGATAAAAAAATATTTGAATTACATTCAGGACTTAGATTATTTAAAACTATAGAAAAACGAAAACAAATCTATCCCACGGGAACTGTACATTTTTCACGGAATAAGCCTATGTGTTATTCCAGACTATAATCTATATCTGTGCCTGTGTTCATCCAGATACGTTCAACCATTCTGGTGCAATTGAGTAACAAACATCCCAACATATAAATTTTCACATTTATAATAATAGTATTGATTTGAATGATAAACCAAGAATAACGTGGTAAGTTGCAAATTTTACACAAAAATTTCTGAAAATTCCATAAAAATCGAAGCCGTTTTCAAGTCCATAGAGAACGGTACACACATAAAATTTTATATGTATAAATAAAAATTGAACTTAATATTTAAAAAGACTTCTATCAGGTACTTCCATGATACCTTATTACTTTATTACACTAACATTTTTTTTGCCAAATACCTCAACCGGACAGAAAATGCCTAAAATAATAATTTTTGAACCAAAAATCATACAAAAAAATGAAACAAGTACAATAAAAACAAAGTTTTTTTATATAAATATTATTATTCAAAAAACTTTCAGTATTCAGTTCATTTTAGACATAGTTTTGCACATAATAACTGTACTTTTGTTCAGACGACACCCGTGGGTGGACTACAATAGCTTTTCTGCCACAAAAGATATGTTTAATGTTATATATATTCTTCTTTATCTATACATATAATAAAATTGTAACTAAGCCGATTCCGTATATTTTTTGGAAAATCTTATTGAAATAAACATTGTTATCGATACAGAGGCCGAATTTGTAGTTTTTAGAATTTTTGTTTGTCTGTCTGTTACCGCATCACAGAAAAACCACTAAAGGGATTTTGATAAAATTTGGTATGACGATAGCTGGTTATCCGGGTCAACATATAGGCTACTTTTTACCGCGGGAAAATATCTCATTTTTGAGAAAAGATACAAAAGTTGCAATGTAAGAGTATACTAATATGTAAAACATAAGAATTTGATTTTTGGTCACTTAAAGAGGGGTGGAGCCGCGGGCAATGCTAGTCTATGTATGTACATAGATTATTTTTGCTATAAATTATAGCATTATTTTCATTTCCATTATTATTTTAACTTAGTATTTTATTTGACAACGTCAAAATAAAATTTATGGTGTAATCAAAATTTATTTTAAAATATATCCGAAAATAACATTCAAAATTTTAATAATAGTATAAAAATGTTTTAAAAGACAACAAAATCGAAAATGCATAATAATTACAAGACTTCCGCGACACCATTCAGACAAAATGAGACAATAGCATTCCCAAGGAGGGTTGACGTCAGGCAGGCGGCCGGTCGTAAAACTTTTGCCAAATCCTTTCAACAGTACAGAAGATGTACTGCGCCGACCTCAAGTGATTGGGAAATCGGCAGGGAGAAGAAGAAGTAGGTATTTTATTTGCAACTAACTTGTATAAAGTAGCCGGGTATGAAGGCACAAGACGGTGAACCATGCGGGTTGCTTCTGGCACTTCTCTGATAGCAGAGTCTACCGTTGTAGCACCCCATGGTTGTTGTGGTTTGCATTGGCAGGCAGCTGACGGGGCGTCTTGTTTGAATGCATAGTAATAGTGATCCTGTGACGTCCCATTAAGGCGAGAGAGGTTTTGTTGAGTTTTAGTGAGTAATATTGGCTTTTCTGGCTGGCTAGTCCCTCATTATCACATGTATGCAAATGGTATACGTAAATCCATTTCCCAACGTTAAAAAAATGTTACAAAATAAAACAAACACACCTGAGTAAAAACATGGAGACAAGATAACTTATTATAATAGTATTATCCAATTGTAGTTTGACGACACGTTTGGCTCAGTTTGTAGTACTTGCCATGCCAGCGGTCGCGGGTTCGAGTAAAGCTGGGGTATTCATTTGTGTGATGAGCACGAATGTTTGTACTCCAATTATGGGTGTTTATATTTATAATATGAATGTATTTAAAAGTTCTATATGTGTAGTGTATCAACTATCTGGTATCCATAACACAAGCCTCGTAGCTTACTACCTCGTAGATAGTGCTAAATTTTATTAAAATTAATTCTTTTTCTACATTACTATTATTTTAATTTAATTTTTATTTAATCATTTACTTCAGGCAATATTTACAAAAGGATCTTAAATATGTAAACAGAGGCCCATAACATACATATATACCTTAAACCTAAATTATTATAATAATTATACTTCGTATCTCTCCCAAAGATGATTATGTTTACAAGCAGTAGTACGCCAGATTGATGCTGTCCTAATGACACTTTTAAAGCTATAGTTCTAAAATCTATATCTTAAAAGATATAGTTTAAACTATTCCTTTTTTAAATAATTTCTTTAGCGCATCCCACCACGCCATCTTGGACAATTACATAGGAATCTTGGTCGATTACATAGGAAGGATTTGTATTTTTGTAATACATAATATAAGTTTATTTAATTTTTTTGTTTTTTTTTTTTTATAAATTTGAAGAAACATACACAGGAATAAAATACGAGAACAATTGTATTTATATGTATTACACAAATGTATGGGATATCCAAAATCAATCGCTTATTCCCGGTTGATGTATAAGCAACTATCAGACATACGGACATTCAATTTTTTGTTTGTCTCTCATTGAACCCCAACAAGCGAACACAATATATATTTGATAAAAAAATTATATAAACGAATAAAAACCACTAATGGGTCCTGCACGGTCCTTTCCATTCACTATTTATTTGTTAAATAATATTTATTGCAATTATTTTATGTGTTACAATATACGCTCTATGGATTGGGCTTTTATAAAACAAATAAAACCTATATATTATTACAGCTTTTATCTATTCTAATTTTATAAAAGGCAAAATTTGTTTTTTTTTGTGTTTGTTTGTATCGAATAGGCTCAGAAACTACTGAACCGATTTAGATGAAATTTAGTAAGATGATAGCTTAAGATCGTGGGAAGGACATAGAATAGTTTGTATCCCGGAAGTCATCCCTTAAGGGGGTGAAAATGTGGTGAAAGTTTGTATGGGAAAGAAACCTAGGGACGAACCCCGTGTGAAGCAAGGGTGAGTCGCTAGTATTACATAACATATAAAAAGTTTAATACATTCAACGCTATCGAATACTAGTAACTATTAGTACTCATCCAAATTTGTCTAGTCGTTTCAGCTTATAAAACAGCCCTCACTTACTACTAACTATTGCATTTAAAATATTAAAGTACTAAACATATTTTTCTTGCACAAGATTCGAATCTACTATTCGAATCTTAAATATAGACTAACTACCAAATAGGTATCGAAAATTAATCTCTTTTACAGAGTTATTATTTTCGTTTTAATATATGTATTATGAGCATTCGATGATTATTGCCTTTCTCATTAAATGAGATTGTGGTAATTGATGAAATTTCATTGAAATTTAAATTATATAAAACACTTGTTGCAAATATAGTGAATATTTTACTATATAATTTTAAATTTTATTTTTAGATTAATATTACTAGTTTAAATGGCTACGTGTCGTTTTTTTAAATTTATATGGGACCCTATATCCTTTGTAGTATAATTTAACATAATTGGTAAAAAGATGCCAGAATTAAAAATCTCTTATTTGGAGTCGGTCAAAAAGTAACTATACACCCAAATCATGATTGACCCTTGTATGAAAATACTAAGTGTTAAGCAGTAGAAACATAAAACTTTTGCCATAGTTTCAAGATGAGACGTACAGATGTACATCAAAACTTATTTTATATTAACATTTTCGAAGAAAAATTAATTTCGCATTTGGTTAGGCTATTTTTGATTTTACAGTACAATGGATATATAATAGCACTGAAAAGGAATTTTATAATATTTTTTTAATTTTTATAAAAATCGTTTTCTCCTCTGTTTGTCAACTGATTTTCTATTTTTTAGTTTAATAGTTATTATCAATAAAAAAGCTTTTGGCAACAGTAGTTTTTGTAATAATTTTACTGATCATTAATATATGTGTATTTATTATTAAGATAACATTAATCATGAATCGTTATTTTGTCAATTAACAAGCAAAAATTAACAAAAAAGAAGCAGAATCAAACTATTTTAAAAATACTCTAATTTCATATGTTGTAATAAAACTTTTGTGTAAAGTAAAAATTGTGTATATAACAAAATCTTAATACTTTTAAAAATATTATCATCATAATTATTTTATACAATTTTTACAACTTCTACAGAGTTTGTTCGAAGAGACTAACACAGAAATTAAAAATTCCGATTGTCAGTAAAAAAAACGAAAAGCTATAGAAAATCTAAAAAGCTCATGAAAATAACTTACCACGAAAAATAACCGCACAATTCCAAAAAAGTTCCACACAACAGAGTTATATTCACAAATATTCGTAACAAACTTTAAACTTATACGATATCGTGCTTAAAAATCGAGAACGCCGTCCACATCCACCCTCTATTAGGTTTGGGGGCACACTGAAAAGGAGGAGCTTTCCATGAGATAAAACCCGAACATCATGCTGTTAGAAAACCCTTTGCTACACAAAATTATACTCTAACCCCTAGACTTTAGATATAACGAATTTTCCACGACTGCATTACATTAGTTTTTAATAAGACGAGAATGTTTTTCGCTTGGGAAATTCGTTATTACGCAATAATAGTCTTTATATTAAGGGGTTATGGTTGGTAATTATATTATAAAGTTAAGCCCAAGTTGCGGTCCACATTCGGTGGATACCCGATTTCATATGGACACTAATTTGTATTACAAAACTCGGGAAATGTTACGCGTAATGGAGTAGATTGATGTGTTCGTGTATACTTCCATTAGGTAACACTTCCCTTTCCTAAAGTGGCGTGAATAAGGTGTTAAGGAATGTTATTTGTTATATAATTGTATATAGAGGAGTGAAAGTTTAACTAGGCTATTTATTTATTCAGATAAATAAAATTGAAGTGTCTGTTTGTAATGTCAAAATAACAGCTTTTTACTAAATGCATATAAAATTACGAGTATGTACGGTACTAATAAGAAAAATAAAACTTTTAACATTTTTGTTTGTCTGTTTGTTCTGGCTAATTTCCGAAATGGCTGCACAGATTTTGATGGGACTTTCATTGGCGTATAATTGATGTTATAAAGAGTAAGTTAGTCTACTTTATTTCAGGAAAAAAATTAAGGTTTCTCTCAAAACAAAAACTTACCTAGCGCTAGTTTATAGTATATGATTATTACATGTGATACAAACATTCATTAATTTTAGACACATTTATTTTTTTAAATATATTAATGTTCTTTTGGAAATATTTATATAATAATAGCTTTATTCCTTTCTGCATTAATTCGTATATAAAAATTGTATATTTTTAGAACGGCTTACCTCTGCTAAAATTTTACCCTTCGCCACTGTAGATTACATTTATGCATAATCGTTTAAAAGGAAACAATACATTGCACATTTTTGTATCCAATTTCACAATTATTAAGATAAATCAGTGGTTAAATACATTTAATAATAAAATATCAGTATTTAGATTAAACATTTACAATTAAATAAAAGTAGAATAACAATAACAATTTCATTTAATGCTAAAAGATTAGTTAGATATAAAGTTTTTATAGTTAAAATTTATTTATTTATTTGAGCTAATTAGTACATATAAAAAATGTTCAAGTGATATAAAACTATAATAGTATAACATTAAGGTCATTAATAACTCGTAACAAACGCTTTTTCTAACAATAAATTGAACATCATAAATATAGATAAAAATAAGCTTTAGCAACAAAATAAATATTTAATAAAAAAAAAAATTTCTCACAACTAATATAAATGCGATTGTTTGTATATATGTTTGCATATTTGTTACTCCTTTACATGAAACGGTTAGACGGATTAGGATAAATTTTAGTACAACTCTCCTGGAGTAGTACTGTTTGGAATATTTGACAGAAAAGGCGTTACCTGTATATGACGAAGGCTTGAGACAGAACTTGAGACCTTGAGACGAAGAGGAGTTAGGTTAAATGGCTAGTTAAAAGTATAAGAAAATATAGAAGAATGATGACACGTATGGCTCAGTTTGTAGTGTACTTGCTGTGCCAGCGGTCGCGGGTTCGAGTACTGCTGAGCATTCATTTGTGGGATGAGTACGAATGTTTGAACTCCAGTCATGGGTATTTATATTTATAATATACATGTATTTAAAGTAATATGTGTAGTGTATCAAGTATTTGGTACCCATAACTCAAGCCTCGTATCTTACCATGGAACTAGATGGTGCTGTGTGTTAATGTCCTAACAGATTTACTTATTAGCAAACTTATTTTGAAGATTAAATTAAAAGTTTACAATAAAGTTCAGTCAAAGCTGAGTTTCTAGCACATATTATTGTACAAATATCGACAACAAAAATCAAAGACACTTTTTTGAGGTAGTCCAATACAAGTTTTAACGATGTTTCAAACGACAGAACTTCTTAACGCAATTTTTTCACATTAGACAGTATGGAATTTGTTCTCACCTCGAAAAGTCATTTGAACTCGTAATAAAAGCAAAGATATAGATATTTATAGAGAGAGATATTTATATTAATAGTGCCATTATAAATATGAAAGGTTTCATGGCTAAATGTTTAAGTCGAATTTAATTAAACTCGTCAGAACACCTTAAATTATGTTTTTTTACTGCATTTAAAAAAACCTATCCCTGAAAAGATGTTTTAGAGATAAAAAGATTTGTATGTAAAAAATGTTTTAATTAAATATTTTCATGCTTTTTCTATTTTTCCTGCTAGACATAATATATTATCTATTTTTCTTAGATCAGCTCACAAAAATGTCTTCAATAAAAGTAATAATATTTATAAATTAAATATTAAAAAAAACCCCTACGCGGAAATACTTATTGTTTAAGGAACACCCCTTAAAAAGTAAAAAAAACTTGATCGGGTAATCATACGCCAAAATGGATCATCATTTTGGTAAAGAGCTGACACTCTTACACTACTGGACCGATATTAACCAAACATAGTTAAGAACCACCGCAAGGAAACTGGTTTTCAAATGAAAAAAACCGCATCGAAATCGGTCCATCCGTTTTAGAGCTACGATGCCACAGATAGACACACACATACACAGACAGACATCGACATCAAACTTATAACACCCCTCTTTTTGCGTCGGGGGTTAAATAACATCCTCCACGAACTTTAGTATTAAAATTTTTCAAGCTTTTACCATAATAGTAAAAGTTTTTCTACGTAATATTATATTATATGTTTTTATACACCAAATAAAGCATAATATTTTATACGCGTGGCTTCCATGCAATGATTTTAATTAAAACGCGCCAAAACAAAAAGATATTGCAATTTTGAATACAATGTATGGTACTTTTTATGTAAAAATGTACAGTTTTAAGTTTCTATTGATTTTTGTACTTCACTTTTCTATTGTTCAACATATATTCATAGTAGAATAATAATTTAGTAAAGTACGCGGTTTTGTTTTGTTTATTTTCAGAAACTATGCGCAATAATAATATGGATTATCTACATATATGTATATGTAAGCGAATTATTATTTTCATTAACGATTACTGAGTTTATCATATACATATAGCATGTACGGTTGCACATCCGGAAGTCCTGGGTTCGAGTCAAAAGCCGTCGGTCCTGCGCCTTAACTCTCACTGGTCGTGTCGAGTAGTTATTCCACCGGAGTATGAGAGTGACAGGAATAGAGAGTGCACATGTGTCTGCGCGTACATTGTGCACTATAATATCTCCAGCGCAGATGGCTAGTCTCAATGTGATTGGCTGCCGTGGCCGGAATTGGTCGGGAGGACATTATTATTATTATATTACACTCGATCCAAAACAATATTATACTTACATAATTGTTTACTTTTATATAATACACACATACTTAAGATAACAAATACATATAATATATTTAATAATAAAAAAAAATAATCGATGCTTGCCATTTGATGCACTTTAATAATATTATTGCTCTCATAAATTCGATATTCTATGCTTGATCTGGATTATTAGTTGAATATCTCGTGACTTGTTTAATTTATTTCATCCTAAGTGTCTTCTGTGCCTTCTGTATTTTGTTTTCGTGAGTTTTAAAATTATAGAACGTGTTAGTTTAGAATAAAGACTTTTATTAACCACGATCAAGATTACTTATATTATGCCATTACCAGAAAGCAGATTTTTTTTAATATAAGCTTATAATAATATTTGATTTTAATAGATACGATAAGTAGATATTAATATCTAAAAGTTCTTACACGTCTTAGATAACACGGCATTCTACAATTGCAATCGTTAACGGAGATTACTAAAAAATATGAGAATGTACCTAAACGTTATATCGCGTGGTCAGAGTGTTTATTTCTCTATATTTTTTCTCGTTTCCCATTAGCGATATGGATTGTCAAAATGAACTTATCTAAAAGCTCTCTAAAGATATGATAAAAAAATGATTAATATACTCAAAAGTAAAGCAAAAACTTTTTGTATTAATATTAGTTTTTGATCTCGTTTCTCTTGGAATAAATGCTTAGAGCTTTTGGTTTTTTACATTGTGCTAAAATCAAACCAATAACAACCTAAGCATTAGACAATTCTAGTAACATACTACGTAAGTTTATAATATTTTATAGAAATATTAATAATATATTCAGACGTTTTACTGTTTATGTATCATTTTAAATAAAACTATCTTTATTCGCGGTTTAATTTTGATTTTTGGTTTTCGACGTTTCGAATGTTATACAGCCATCATGATTACGGAAAATACTTTCGAAGACAGTTTTATTTAAGACTAGCAACTTACTCTCGCTTCGTTTCGGGTTCTTTTTTAGACAATAGATTTGTTTTTACAAATCTATCCCACGGGAACTGTACATTTTTCCGTTATAAAAAGCTAACCTATAAATAACCTATATGATATTCTAGACTATAATCTATCTCTGTGCCAAATTTCATTCAGATCCGTTCAGCCGTTCTGGCGTGAAAGAGTAACAAACATACATCCATCCCTACAAACTTTCATATTTATAATATTAAAAATATGGATTTCAAATATTCGCGTAAATCTAAGAAAGTATTAAATGGGGATATAAATCTGTCATATAAAATATTTTTATACGAGTTTTAGTATATTCTAGTTTAGGAGGAAGCGGTGCAAAACAAGGTTCCTGCTAAAGTAAAACAATTGTACTTTAGAATAATTCTTCGGCACTCTACAAATTATGTGAGATAATAAAATTTCATTTCATTGAAACATATTATTTAATTTCAATTCATACTCTAATACCCATCTAACTTAAAGAAAATATACTTCTCATACGAGCATTCACCGTAACGTATATCGATAAGTAAACAAGAAAAAATCTATATGTATAAGACCTAAACTAGGTCTTATATCTATAGATTTTTTCTTAAAAGCTAAGTAGTTTCCTATGAAATGGGACGGTATATAGAAATATTACGAACTATCTCTTTTGCATTGTAATGCAGGGAGTAGCAGATTCGATTCTTATGTGAGACGTTTATTTTATACAATAATGCTTATAAACGAGTATACACCCTATCTAACTACGAACACTCACTATATATTTTATCTGCTTTAACACGACATCACCATAGATAAAGAGAATATAGGAGAATAAAGGAAAAGGAAAGAAAGAGAAGAATAGAGATAAAGAAAGATAGAGAAGGAAAGGCATAAGAAGTAATTTGCTATTTTATGTTGATATTTTTTAAAAGATAAATATTTCGCTGATCAAGTTCGTTCTTGATCACACCAGCGAAATTTGAAAATTGAAAAATCATTACGTCTATAGTAAGTGAAGGAAAGTGGTTATGGTATGACTTAACTAGCTCCTCCTAAGAAGATCAAAGCAACTTTACAAGCGTTGTGCTCTATGAGGAATAATAATTTTGTTGCATAATAAGTATTTCTGTGCATCAGATGAAACGAAAAGCTGGCAGCTGCTACATTTACTTATACTTATTGTTTGAAGCTAGTTGATGTGTGGTGTGACACCTGACAACGCCAATCTCCTTATCCTTTTTCTTCCATCCGTACTTACTACTGTTTATTTAAAAGTTACTTCGTAATTAATATTAAAAAAGCAATAATGTAATTATTTTTACAACAATACTGTTCTAAAAAATACAGGCAATGGTAGCCCAGTGATAACGCATTTGCTTAGGTAACCGAGTAAAGCGGGTTCAAATCCCTGGTCACAAGACCAAGAGTTGCAAACCTCTGATATTTTCATGTGCCAATCATTTTCGAAAGAAAACATCGTGAGGAAACTTGCATATCTGAGAGAACCTAGCAAGTTTTCGAAAGATATTTGAAGTCCGCCAACCCGCACTTAGCCAGCGTGGTGGACTATGGCCTGATCACCCTCGTATTGAAGGGAGGCCCGTGCCCAGCTGTGGGACGTTAAAAAGGGCTGAATACTGTTATAAAATACAAATAGAGTCTGCCCGTGACCACGGCTGTTGTAACCCAGTCGAAATTCCGGGAATAAGGTATTTTGCCATTTACGAATTCATCCGTTATAATACAGAATAGAAAAAAAAAGAATAAAAAAATATTTACGAAGGTTTCCTAATGTTGTAATATAAAACCAAAGTATATATATATTTTTAAGGTAACCTATCTGTGCATGGTGATAAGTAATCATTATATTTGGGAATCTAACCATGTATTTAGCGTAAGTAAAATAGAAATATTATTATTATATATGGAAACTAGCGGACCCGACAGACGTTGTCCTGTCTACAATGATAACAAAACTTTTTTTTTAATTTGAGCGCAGCGCTAACTGTCGGGACAGACTAAAATTAAAATTCGAATATTATTTAAAATTTGACACTGCGATGGTAGCGCCGTCTGTCGGATCCAATGTAAAACATTCCAAAATCAACAACTACTAATAAATTAAAAATTAATTAAAAAAGCATTGTCCAGCGGACAAAATTGTGAATCTAAACCATTCCCAGATCCCCTTGAACACACACAAAAAATTTCATCAAAATCGGTCCAGTCGTTTGAGAGAAGTTCAGTGACATACACACTCACAGAAGAATTATATATATAAAGATGATTTACTTGATAGCAGAATTAGGTACATTTACAGAACAAGTTTGATATGGCATTATATGATTGAATTATTTTAGCTGACAGGTGTTGACTTATTGTGAATCATATATTAGGGATTTATTATAATTTTGTGTATATATACTTTTGATTATGTAATTATGTACACTTGTAAAGACATACATATCTGATTGCTTATTATTGTCTAATAAATGTATATAAATCTTTTAATATGTGTGTTGTTAGTGTACTTTTCTAAATAAATAAAAAAATAGCATAAACCGAACCTGAACCCATTACATATGCAGTAGTCAATCTAACACATTTATAATTCGCATAACTGGCTTTTAAAGGCATAATAATAATGAAGAACAAAGTTTCCGCGTGAGCCAGTTCCGATGTGCATTCACCATAAAATTTAATGACAAGTATTAGTAAGTTCCGAACAATTCCGAAGTCACGAAGTTTGACCGAAAACGCTAATTTGGAACCAATCTCGGGTCTGTCGTGAAACAATGCCACTAATGCTCTTGCGGAGGTATGCGGTATGTTCCCTGTTCGCCCACTTTTTAATCATTTTTAACTGATACGCGTCACTTAATATATGGGCTATATATACTTAAATATGAACTCGTACAGCAAACTGAAGTGAGAGTATAAATAAATATTTATTATTTCAAATTACAGAATTATTTATATATGTTTTTATATTAATCTATCCAACTATTGTGAATGCGAGTTTGTGCGTTTGTATGTTTGTTTCTTACACTGAAACGGCTGAACAAATTTTAATGAAATCCAGTATGCAGATAGACTAGGACTTGGAGTAACGCATAGGATAATCTAACGACCACCCGAGTAAAGCGAGGGTAAGATACTAGTATTTAATATACATCTGGTTTTAAGTCAAATCGATCGATCTCCCTGCCCATTTCCCAATTACTTAAGGTCCTTCTCGTGTTCACATTGATTTATTTATTATACAATAATATGCTTCTTCAAGACTTATTTAATTCATAAAATTTTAAAGTAACATCCAAAGGTTACTTCAAAATTTTAAGAAAATACTTATTACCAACTAATTTATTGATCGGGAAGAATTACATCTATACTAATATTATAAAGAGGTAAAGTTTGTGATCTTGTGAGTTTGTGGGTTTGTGAGTTTGTGAGTTTGTGAGTTTGTGAGTTTGTGACGTTGTAGGGGGTAATCTCTGGATCTACTGAACCGATTTTCAAAATTCTTTTACCAATAGAAAGCCACGTTCTTTCTGAGTGTCATAGGCTATATATTAACCCAAAAAATGAAAAGGATTTTTCGTGGTAGTCGGATTTGCAAAGTAAGTCGGAGAAAAAACGGTCGAACGAAAACCGTTTCTTACGAACGCTGCCTTAACAATAAGAGATATATGATTATGTTCTAGAGAAAAGTTGTAGAGCTTAATAATGCCTATAAAAAAGTCAGCGACAGCATATGTCTAACTTTTATATTTAAGTCACAAAAAGTAGTTTTTTATATTAAAAAAATAATTTAAATCGGTAGGTCATGTTTATTGGTCATATTATCAACAATTATAAATTCTTATCAAAATAAGTAAATTTATCGTCTAAAATGTTTAAAACAAAAGACTTTTCCCTTTTACTGCATATAATTTGGACAAATGGTTAAAGAGATAATACAACATATTCGTAGGTATGGACGAACCCGAGCGAGCTGTTTGTCTGTTTTCCTGTTTGTACGGGCTAATCTCCGAATCTATTGGACCGATTTAAATGAAATTTGGCATGATGGTACCTTATATCCCCGGGCAATATCTTAGATACTTTTCATCTCGGAAAATTAAAAAGTTTCCGGGGGATAGTTAAAAAACTATAACAACTTATACAGCTTAGTACGCAAAAACTACTGATTGGATTTTAATGAAACTTTACAATAATATAGTTCGTACATGACAAAAACAAATCAGCTACTTTTCATCCCGGAAAATTAAAGAGTTTCCGTCTTAGTCAAAAAACTACAGTAACTTACGCAGCTTAGTACACAAAAACTACTGATTGGGTTTTGATGAAACTTTACAATAATATAGTTCATACATCAGAATAACAAATAGGTAACTTTTTATCCCGGAAAAATGTACTGTTCCCGTGGGATAGAAGTTTTTGTTTATTTGTAACGTTTTATGTACACAACATAGGCCCCAAAACAATAGTTATTAAAAAGATTGTCTGTTTGTCTGCTTGCCTGTATGTCTGTTTGTCTGTTTTGCGTAAGCGTTTCACGCAAAAAGTAATGTACTGATTTCAACGAAATTTGGTGAAGTGATAACTTATTACTCGAGTCAACATTTAGGATACCTTTTGTATGTATGTATGTATGTATTTATGTATGTATGTATTCAGCCCTTTTTAACGTCCCACTGCTGGGCACGGGCCTCCCTTCAGTACGAGGGGGATCAGCCCATAGTCCAAGCTGGCCAAGTGCAGGTTGGCGGACTTCACATGTCTTTTGAAAACTTGCTAGGTTCTCTCAGACATGCATGTTTCCTCACGATGTTTTACTTCACCATTAAGACAAGAGGTGTTAGAAATGATTTGCATATGAAAATATCAGAGGTGCGAGACCCGGGATTTGAACTTGCTTCACTCGGTTTCCCAAGCGAGCGCGTTACCACTGGGATACCACTGCCTAGATACCTTTTACTTCAAGAAAATCTTTCTTTCCTACGGGAAAATACAATAACTGGTTTTATCGAGTCCTCCCTAGAAACCTTCCGCTGGCTATGCCTTAAGACATACATACATTAAAACCATTAAAACAATATACTAAAAAATCGTAGGTCTTGAAAAGTCCTACAGAAAAGTCCTGAATTGTATATGTCTATCTCCTAAGTTACACTCGCAATATTTATTCTTATATATACGTATAATGAAACTAACTTAGTCAAATCGATGTGCGCATTTCACGCAAAAAGTACTCTACCGATTTTAATTAAATTTTGTATTGTGATAAAACTTAGTACTCGGGTCAACATTTAGGATACCTTTTACGACAGGCAAATTATTCATTCCCATGGGAAAATACAATAACTGGTTCTATCGAATCGTCCGTAGATATGGTTAACATTGGCTTAACTTAAAAGATAGATCAAAACATTGTAGAAGAAAATTGTAAGTCTTAAAAAAGTCTATAAAAAAGTACTCAATAGTATATGTCTAATCTCCTAAGGTACACTCGCTATAACTATTTTCATTATTAATATGTTACTGTTTTATTATACGTTATTTATTCTATCTTTATATATAATAAAACTGTAAGAGGTTAGAAAAAAATGCTAAAAAACCGAGTCAGTTCTCTTCTTACATCCCGAAGAAGAGAAAATAGAACAAATCCAGTTTTTTTTTTAATTTTTTGTTTCTCTGTCTGTTTGCCTTTTTGTACGGGCTAATTTCCGAAACTATTCAACCGATTTAAATAAAATTTTGCATGGTAGCACCTTGTATCCCCGGTCAACATCTAAGATACTTTTCATTCCAGAAAATTAAAGAGTGTCCGTGGGATAGTTAAAAAACTATAGTAACTTATATAGCTTGGTACACAACAACTTATGCACCTAATTTAGTAAAATTTGGCATGTTCATACCTCATATTGCCGGTCAAACAACAGGTTACTTTTCATCCCGGAAAAATAAACGGTTCCCGTGGGCTACATCTGTTTGTGCTTTTCTAGAGGCGAACTCGAGCGAAGCGAGGGTGAGGCGCTAGTCATAATATATTTTTATAAAGTTGAAAAGGGCGTAAGCGATTTAATTCCAGACGTGAGAACTATTCTATTGAACAAATACCGCAGGAGCGTTCGACAAATGTTCGTCCAAGGTTTGTTCAAATATTTTTATATTGTTTCGTTTTTTTTTCTTTTAGTTAAGTGACAATGCTATAAAACCATATCAACTTTTTTCTCAGATTTTAGGTTTGATTTTCAACTTATCTAATTTAGTTTAAACGTAGGTGCTTAACAGTCATCATACGAGGTTATAACCCGTATGCATCCCGTTTCGCCGCCTGCTCACAATGGTTCGGCAACGTCGCGTGCCAGGTACGGAGCGTATCGTTAACGCAAAAATATTCTCGCCGATAATAATTATTGCCGCTCCGTGCACGGCACTCGACGGTGCCGATCGGTGACGGGACGGTCTAGTGGGCAGAGTCTCATACTTTTCAATACAAATAATATTTTTTTACTTGACACGGTCTTAGCACGGTCATGGTATAAGACGTTGTAGTGAGCAGAGTCCTTTAAAGTAAAACTACGACAAGAGATGATATTTTTTTGGATATGTCAATATAATGTATGTAATGTCAATACATTACATACATTACAATATATCCTATACATAGCATTATATTCTATACATAGCATAGTGTACGCGCAAACACAAGTGAATGAACTTGTGTCTGCGCGTACACTTGAGCACTATAATATCTCCTGCGCAGTTGGCTAGTCTCAATGAAATAGGCCGCCGTGACCGGAATCGGTCAGGAGAACATCACATAGCATTAAAATAATAATAAAAAAAAAATACAATATTAACGAAATACTGGTACCAATAGTATGGTTATACCAATTAATTTTTAATCTCTTAATCAAATCTTCATTTAAGTCCATCCCAAATTCACTTCACTCGATCAGAACAACATTGTATCGGAGTATTTACTTGTACTTCAGTTGAGATCAATACAAATTGTCACTTTGGATTTGAATTCTATTGGCAAAGAAACTTTTATTGCTTTACTTTATAATAAAAATAAAATAAAAGTATATTAATGTAATGCCATTTAAGAAACGGAATACGAAGTTTTGAATCCATTAAATCTGTGGAAATTGTTCATATCCTTTTACCGTCTAAACAAATCTGATAGGCTGAACCGATTTTCTTGATTTATAGCTAAAAACATTCTTAATCAAGTCTCCTTTCAGACAAAAAGAAAATGAATAAAATCTGTTCATCCGTTAGGGCGTTACGATGCCACAGACAGATACACAGCTATACTTATAACTCCCCAAAAAAAAATCACAAGTAAATCCAGGGGTATTGCTTTCTTTTATAACCTATTTAATTCGAGCAGATTAAATCCAAGTGGTAAGTAAATACTATAACGATTAAGATGTTGATTCAATTTGAAAGTCAATTTCATCTTCAGATTGCGGAAGATGTGTCAATATTGGAAATTGTTAATAGTTGATTTATGCTGCAAAGTTTTAACTTCAATTCCTGTTAGAAGATATCTTACGCTTTTAATATTATAAAGAATGGTCGCTGTGTGGGCGAAAGACCATACTATAATTGAAAATTTGAAGAAAACGAAAATCGGTTGACAAACAGATGGGAAAATGGTACTGAATTGTTTTGCCTATTTATAATATATATGTAGTTGTGCAAGTTTGCAAAGATATTTGGAAGTGTATTTATTGAGATATTAGAGTTTTGCATATGTATCAGTAGTTTACATATAATAAGCGGATTTATAATGGGGTTAACGTAGCCTAAATTTTTTTGTGTACCTATGTGTGTGTCTGTATAATATTTTTGTAAGAAATGATGTTTTGATAATATTGGTCTATATGTTTAGAAGAGCACCAAAATTAGAGAGCGTGATGACGATTTAAAATGATATTGAAGAGCTATAGATTAAAATAGAAGTTTCCATTTCATATAGTTTAAATATTAGGACTTAGCTTTAAAATTACGTAATATATTATTATGTAAGCACTAGCAAAACCCGCGGTTACGCCCGCATTCAATTAAAAAAAAACTCTTTGGCTTTATGTTATACAGTGACTCACCCTCGTTTCGCTCGGGTTTATCGCTATGTATCTATATAATATTGTTCATACAGAAATACCAAAATTAAACCAACACGTAAAATTACTACTTTGTAGGATAAGCGGAAGTGGTTCCATACAAACATACCAACTACCAAACATTGCGAATTAAATAAAAGCTTATAAAAATAAAAATGCTATCTAAACTACATATAAATCTAAAATACAAACAAAACAATATACAAATAACGCCATTTTCTCGTATAACCCGCTTAAATCTTTTATAAAAGGACCATGCATTACAGTGTCAGATCACGTCCTCAGATTTTATATGTCCAGAGATCAAGGCCACTGATAAATAGGCTATCGTATTTTTATTTTCCATTATGTGGGTGACTTGTTTCATAATTCTATAATATTTTTGTTTTGCTCCAAGATTTATATTTTATTAACCGACTACAAAGAAGAGTAACTCAATTCAGTTGTATTACTTAACATATTACAAACATTTTATTTGATCTGGCCATGCTATGTGATAAGTCTTTCTTAGACGGTAAACTTGATTAAGCAAGAAAGTGCTTTTTCTAGATTTCAGCGTAAACTAGCCACAAATATTACGAAACTAGCGACTCATATTCGCTTCGCCCGCTTCCCTAGGTTTCTTTCCCATACAAATTTTTATCCCCATTTTCACCCCCTTAAGAAATGATTTCCGGAATATTCTTTGTCCTTCGGAGGGTCTCAAACTATCTTCTTACCAAATATCATCTAAGTCGGTCCAGTAGCTTTAGAATTTATTCGTTACAAACCTATAAAAATACAAATCTTTCCTCTTTATAATAGTAGTGTAGATGTAGAAGTGTAGACTGGTATGATGATAGTTTGTTATCCAGGTCAACATATAGGATACTTTTTACCGCGTGAAAATATCAAGTTTAGACTCTGGGAAGGACATAGGATACTTTTTATCCCGGAAATTATCCCTTAAGGGGGCGAAAATGGGGATGAAAGTTTGTATGGAGAATCAGGCTAGGGATGAACCCGAGCGAAACAAGGGTGATTCGCTAGTCTATTATTTAGATTTTTCAGTAATTTATTCCAAAGTAATAAACGGTAGGAAAGAGGAAACTCATTTGATTCCGAATCGGGGAAGTGGTAGTAAATTACTATAAAAACTCGCTTATTTTAGTTACGGTGCTATTTTTTCTTTCGCTCAACGGACAATACGGGCAATAAAGTTTTATTTTGATCCGGAGCGAATACCACCGTCTGGAGTGTACTTTAACTATAGTTTAAAATAGATATTAAATGTTTGATATATTTTTGTAGTTATATTATATAACATCTAACATATTATTATAGAGTGAACGTATACTATTCATCTATACATAAAATAAAATTATAACAGAGTTGAATCTGTGCATTAAATATTTTTTGAGACATCTTATTGAAATAATCATTAATATCGATACAGAAGCCGAATTTATAGTTATTAGAATTTTTGTCTGTCTGTCTGTCTATCTGCTATCGCATCGCGGAAAAACCACTGGAGGGTTTTGATGAAATTTAGTATGATGATAGCTGGTTATCCGGGTCAACATATAGGCTACTTTTTAACACGGGAAAATATCTCGTTTTTGAGAAAAAGTACAAAATATACAAATACGTAAAACCTAAGAATTTGGTTTTGGTTATCTGAACGCGGGCGGAGCCGTGAGCAATGCTGTAATTATTTAATTCTGAGCGAAAAGTATCAATTGAAATACCAAAATATTTGTAATATATATATTTTCGTGATTTATTATATATAATATTGCATATTCCTGCTTTGTTAAATACTTAAAATATGTAAAGTCAGTAACATTACACTGTGGTTAATTGACAATACGTTAAATTATTAAATAATAGTGACTTACATCCGCTTTGCTTGGGGACTTCCCTAGGTGCTATTTTTTTTATAATACAAGCAGCGTCAACTTTTGCCAACACATTAATCCAGGTTATAGTCTACTAAATTAGGTACTAAATAGGCGTACTAAATTTCATTAAAATCTGTTAAGCCATTTCCGTGGGAAGGGGTTACAAATATATACACATACACGTATACAAACTTCGCACTTATAATAATTTATGAAAGAAGCAATTACGAAACTCTAAGCGAGATATATAAATACAAGTAATTTTTATTTGTATGAATCATACACTAATCTAAGATCAACCATAAAAAAATCAAAATCTGATGTAACTTACTGAAAGTTTAAGCAAACGTATGACTGGTCTATGAAGGCTTATTACGGATCGCCCCTTGTTCAGGATTAGTGAGAAAGGCACTTAAGATTTTATATTAGTTATGTTGAATCCTCATAAAATTTATACGTGACTTTTATACTGTGCGTATTTTATGGAGAAAATGAGTTGAGATTAAAATACATATTATAGCATACGCTTTGGAGCATAAACCACCTTAAAAGCAAACTTCCTTTTTTATTAAAATACTAGCTCACTCTCGCTTTGCTCGGGTTCGTCCCTAGGTTGATTCCCCATACAAACTTTCATCCACATATTCACCCCCTTATGATTGGATGATTTACGGAATAAAAAATATTCTATGTCCTTCCCAGAATCTCAAACTATCTTCTTAATAAATTTCATTTTAATCGGTCTAGTAGTTTTTGAATTTATTCGTTACAAATATACAAAACTTGCCTCTTTATAATATTTATTTATTTTTGTACCAAAAATACATATAAAATAGAAAACAGATACCATGTGTACATAGGATGACTTATCTCTTTAAGAAATCTCTACCAGAAACCCTCGAGCATGAGAAAATAATAATAATAATGATGTGAGGTGTAGGTACGAACTACCAACATGAATTATTAAATAAATATACATATATACAAACATACATACATACTTACATAGATACAGATATACATATATACACATACTTCAAGAAATATTGTTATAGATGTATATAATACGGACTTTAGTTGACCTCCTTCCCCTCCTTTATATCTTCCCCTTCTTAACATTTTCATTACATAGTCACAAGCATGTACCCACTTACATATTACATACACACGCACACACGCCCACGCCTAATCGCACGCCCATGCCCACTCCCACATTTTTGCATTGACAATAGTGTGATTTTTATGTTATAAATAATTTATTTTGTCTTTAAGAATTAGTAGGTACAATAGCAACTTTACTTATGAAATGCACAGAGATTCAACAAAGGACAGACGTACAAAGAATTGAGACGCCATGCAAAATGCCATCATTAGTGTGAATTGCTTAAGTTGGATTCTATAACAATTTATGTTGTCGAATTTTCTTATGATCGTTCAGATTTGGGAATTTATTCATGGAGATACTAACATGAAATTTTATATCATTTTATGTAAACCTTTTTTAAGTGGTGTAGTAAAGGTAGAGTAAATGGCTAAGTTAAAACGCTAACTGTGGTTTATTAGATAGGCTTCTATTATATACAGTAACTTTTGAGTCAACATCCCACGGAGAACTCCGGGCTGCTATTAAAATATTGTCATCTAAAATACTACGTGCCCATTAGTAAAGCCTAATAACAATTTTTGGTCAAGCCCGAGATTCGAACCTGGGACATTTAATATAATAGACATGCTTGCCTTTAGATACTGTGTATGCGTAAAGTGTTAAATGTATATCAATTCTTCACATATAATAAAAAATCATAATCGTTTAACTTAAAGTACCTTTGTTTATATTCTATATATGTATAAAATATTACATATCTGCGTGTAAAAGCTATACTATAGAGTTATAATTTTTTTTGTACAATAGTAAAATCTAACCCATTCAAAAAAATATGTCAGGCTGTCCATCTGTAGGTGAAACCTTTCATTATCAGTATTGATTAATTGATATAATTAGTATCAGATTTATCTTAATTTAATAACAAAAAATAACATTTGCATGTTAATAATTAAGGTTATACCCACGTCTGTACATGTAGAGACCACAAGTGTCACGCTGGAGTCAAGCCAAGACGTCGCGTGCAATCCACTTCTATTTAATTGTTTTAAGATATAGTTTTTTCATACGTTTGGCACGTTTTTAAAAGATTTCTAAAAAAAAAATCAGTCTAAGTACCATTACTGATGTATATTTTTACAATTAAATTTCCATAACAATTTTATTCTCAGACAATCTTATATGATAGATTTTATAGGAAATATTTAACGTTTAGTATAAACTTCTCAGAGATGAGATATTTTCCCGCAGTAAAAAGTATAATATAATATGTTGATCCGGATAACCAGCTATCATCATACCAAAATGTGTCCAGTGGTTTTCTCGAGATTTGTTCCCAGGCAGACAGACAAAAATTCTAAAAACTATAGATTCGGCCTGTATATCGATGATAATGACCATTTCAATAACATTTTCCAAAAAATATTTAATTTACAGATTCGACTCAATTAGAATTTTATTATATTATGTATAGACTTGTTTATGTTACGTATTACGTATTCTATATTCATCATAAGTCTAATTAATGATTTCGGTAATCGTCAATTAGTGTTGTAGACATTGGCAAAGTCAACACATCTACTCGTACAAATAAGCTCATGTAGGTAATAGCATTGAGGTATAATTGCGAAGAGAAATTATATCTTATTTATCTATAGGTATAATAAAATTCTAAGTTGATCTGTACATTCAATATTTTTTTGGAAAATCTTATTGAAATAGTTATTATTATCGATATAGAGGCCGAATCTATAGTTTTTAGAACTTTTTGTCTGTCTGTCAGTCTGGAAAGGCATCACGAGAAAACCTGGGTGATGCTAGTTGGTTATCCGGGTCAACATATAGGATACTTTTGTCTGCTTGAAAATATCTCATCTCTGAGAAATCTATACTAACCGTTAAACGCACCCACGGACGAACCCGAGGATGAGTCGCTAGTTTATATTAGAGTAGTTGCTTATACTCGTGGTTACATATAGAGTTATATTTCGATTTTATATACAGCGTGGAACAAATGAATGGGATATTATGTTGTATTATAAGATTGAAAGATTTTTTGTTTGCCTGTTCGTTCGAGAGATTTTATTGTTACCATAAACTTTGTCGATTAGTTCGATAAAATAGTGACGTTGTTATTTTTAACATTTTTAGCTGGTTTGATTACTTGTTCCAGTAAGCTTTTTTTTAAAAAAGGAATAAAGCTATTAATCCGAATCCGGAAACCGTAAATTTCTAATTACATTACAAATAAAAAATTTTTTTGCTATTATTAACTTATTTTAATGTTTCATGATAGGGAGTCCTCGATGTGCGAGTCAGACTCGCTCGTGTCCGATTTTTTTCTACTTTTACGCATTATTCAACTAACAACTGAATCTTAGTGGATTCAATTAAAATGTCTTAGTAGTAATAGAATTATATTTTCAAAACATTATTCTAGTACATGGTCAGATAATAAGTCAAGACAGGTAATTTATAAATATATAATTTATAATATACATAATATTATGTACAATGTACATATATACTAAATCTCTAGTATAATTTAGTTTACAAATAATAATAAATATGTTGGGACATTAACGCACAGCACCATCTAGTTCCATGGTAAGCTACGAGGCTTGTTTTATGGATATCAGACAGTTGATACACAGATATGTATATAACTTTAAATACATATATACTATAAATATAAACACCCGTGACTGGAGTACAAACATTCGTGTTTATGACACAAATGAATGCCCCAGCGGAACTCGAACCCATGACCGCTGGCACATCAAGTGAGGTCACTATAAATTGAGCCAAGCGTGTGTCAAATATAATGTATCATTATAATAATAAAGGTTAACTAAAATACACATTTATGATTGCCAGGTCAATATGGATCATTCAGACGCCGCAAGGCTTAACTACAAACTTGTTGTCAACAATAAATTGCACCTCATTAGTAAACCGGAGCAGGACTTAGCATAAAGTTGTGGGAAGAATTCTTTGCAGTTTAAATAAGATGACTCGTCCAGTTTAAAAGCGCTTTAATATGAAACGCAGCTTTTGTTTTGGACGAAAATAAGCTAGGTAATTTCAATATTTAGCTGTAAACTAGCAACTCACTCTCGCTCCGCTCGGTTTCGTCCCTAGTTACGTTTGAACGTTTAGTACCGACTTCTCAGAGATGAGACATTTTCCCGCAATAAAAAGTATTATATATGTTGACTCAGATAACCGGCTATCATCATATCAAATTTCATTAAAATCCGTTCAGTGGTTTTTTCGTGATAATGTGCGAGATTTCCCGAAAAATATTTAATGTGCAGATTCGTCTTAGAATTTTATTATATGTATAGATAATGTAAAAAATTGTGAAAGATATAAGAATTTTAGGTGTATAATTGTTTTTCACTATGTTTGAGTGTATTAGGACCATACACAAAAATTACAAAGAGGTACAGTTTGTCAGTTTGTATATAGGGAATAATTTCTGAAACTATTGATCCGATGCTAAAATTTTTTTACTATTAGAAAGCTACATCCACCGATAGGCTATTTTTTGATTCCGATAATAATATTCCGATACCTGAAGTACCTGCTAGATATACTAAAGACTCTAATTATGAGTAAATTAATCCTGGAATGTACGTCTATATTTTAAAACTAGCGAGTCATCCTCGCTTCCCTAGGTTGATTCCCAATACAAACTTTCATCCCCATTTTCATCCCTTAAGGGATGATTTCCGGAATAAAAACTACCCTATGTCCTTCCCAGGGTCTTAATCTTTCTTATTACTAAATTTTATTCAAATCGGTCTAGTAATTTTGGAGCTTGTTCGGTACAAACAAACAAAAAAATCTTTCTTCTTTATAACATAACTAAATAAAGGGTACTCACAAAATGTACAAGTATACATTATTAATCTTTACTAAAATTTTCTTGTACACAACATATAATACGTAACATTACAAGAAAATAATATTCATCTACGAACGTACTACGAAATTACTACGACGTAGAGTCTACATCAGTTACTAAACTGAGTGTTAACAATGAATAGCACCTCATTAGGAAACCGAGACGGAACTTAGCATTCACTTCAGAAAGTAATCACAATTTATCATTTGAATAAGTCCGTTTGTGTTATTCAAACACTGGGAATTTATGCCTATTGTTTACTAAAGGACGTGCATATAAACGAAATACCTTCGAAAATAAAAAGCTATTATTCATATTAAGCGGTAGCCCAGTGATAACGCGCTCGCTTGGGAAAGCGAGTGAAGCGGGTCCAAATCCCGGGTCTGGTACTTCTAATATTTTGATGTGTAAATCATTTCGAACACGATCAGGTCACTTGTCTTATGGTGATGGAAAATATCGTGGAAAACCTACATATCTAAAAGAACATATTTTCCGAAGACATGTGAAATCCGCTAACCTGCACTTGTCCACCGCGGTGGACTATGACTTGTGCTCCCTCGTATAGTAGGAAGGCTCGCGCCCAGCTGTGGGATGTTAAAAAGGGGCTGAGCAAAATACAAACAATTCATATTTTAACTTGTTGCACAGATAAAGACAAATGTAGCACCCAGGATTTCAAAGATAATTACTAAATAGCGCTTATTCATTTAATTAAATATTACTCAACTTTGACACATGATCACTGTTATTTTTTTTTAATTCTATCTTTTTTCTATACTTAATCATATCTTACATCTTCTTCACTGCAAAATATAGATTTTTTACTAATTTTTTTATATTTTAACAGAATTTTTTTAGTCAAAAAGTTGCTTTGGGTACTGTATTTTTTTTTTATTTGTAGAAACCTAGGCAATAAATGTTATAAAAACTATGTATAAGATACAAGCTTTAAAATATAGCTTTTTATGCATATTGCACAAAATATCTATACATATAATAAAATTGTAACTGAGCCGAATTGCATGCAATGCAATGCACATTAGATATTTTTTGGAAAATCTTATTGAAATAAACATTAGTAATTAAACAGAGGCCGAATTTATAGTTTTTAGAATTTTTGTCAATTTGTCTGTCTGTTACCGCATCATAAAAAAATCACTGGAGGGATCATGATGAAATTTGGTATCCAGGTCAACGTATAGGATACGTCTTACTGCGGGAAAATATCTTATTTCTGAGAAAAAATACAAAAACTTCAATGTAAGAGTTTATTAATATGTAATACCTAATAATTTGGTTTTTGGTCATCTGAACGCGGGTGGAGCCGCGGGCAATGCTAGTATAAATACTTTTCTGTATTACATATAATAGTTACCAGTGCAGATGCGCTCAGAAAATATTATTTTAGTCATAAGGAAATCTAGGAACTATTTCTACGTCAGTGTGAAGTTTAATACGTGTTTAATACATATAAAAGCTGTTATCCACCATTTCTAAAAGCTAAATGTAATCTACCATTTTTGGGGGGAATATTCGTAGTAGGTACTTTAAATATTTAATATTGTAAGAATATTTTTTACTTTTTTGTTACTTTTCTAGCGTATTGAGTTTATATTTATTTATTTCTTTAATAGACATACAGTTGCTAAAATATTTCTTATCTAAATATAGTAAAATCTTTTATAACGTAATTGCTTTATAGTGTAACACTGGCTTACAGACTATGATATAATTATAATTAATAACAAAAATATAATTAAATCTCCAAAGGAATAAACTCAAACAAAAAAATGTTGTTTCGAGCATCGAACCTGCTAACTTTAGTATATTTGGCAGTGGAAGTCAAATATATGCTACATTACAAGGGTCCTCTTTGTAATGTAATATTACGAGTAGGTATTCTGAAGGGTCTCTGAAAAGGTTTAAGTCTTCAATTTACTTAAGTTTTACGAATTTAAATGTTTGTTAAAAGTATGTATACAAAAAATATAACATTCCTCGCCTTATATAAGACTAGCATTGCCCGCGGCTCCACTCGCGTTCAGATGACCAAAAACCAAATTCTTAGGTTTTACATATTTTTTTTTGTGTTTTTTCTCAGAAATGAGACATTTTCTCGCGATAAAAAGAATCCTGTATGTTGACCCGGATAACCAGCTATATATATATATATATATATATATATATATATATATATATATATATATATATATATATATATATATATATATATATATATCTTTGATTAATCCAATTGGTTCAATCGAACTTAATAACGTAACTTAAGATGAACTTAACTTAGGTATTATATAACATAATTACAACAGTAAAACATCAATAAGCAACACAAAAAGTAGCCGTAGGTCGAATCTAGATCTCTTCATCATGAAATATCATCATGACGGAATGTCTGAGATTTATTATAAAAACTAATTAATCTCAGACAATCTTTCAAAAACGTGTGTTTTTAAAGTGGGGCGATAGAACTGAATTATATATAAAAATTTCTGAAGTCATTTCGAAGAATTACGGCAGAATTGCAAGCATAACTTGAAACAGTCCACAGTAAAATTCTCAGAAAAAAATATAGAATATAAACGAAGTCGATGCCATTTCTATTAACCGTGATTGCTGTAAATCATTCGAAACGCCGGGAATTAAAATAAATCTGAGAAAAACCCGAAAAGATAGTTTTATTTAATATGTCAAATATTCGCGTAGATCTAAGAAACTATAATTTATTTCCAATAATTCTTTATGTTATTACTAAATACAACACCTTTAAATATAAGTAGTTCCTACTAGCTTTCATATTTAAGATTTCCTCGAAATTTGGCTCTTGTAGGTCATAGCGTCATGAAAGATGGCCGGCGGCGGATGTATATAGCCTTTCTGAATAAATAGGCTTCGCAAAAATAATTTTTCAAATTGAACCTATAGATCCAGATATTAGCACGTTCAAAGAAACCCACAAATTCTACATCTTTATTTATTCAGTGGTTAGATAGTTCAGTGGTTTTCTCATATGCGTTCCCAGACAGACAGACAGACATACAGACAAACATTCTAGAAACTATCGATTCGGCCTCTGAATAATAAGATAATAATGAATGTATCAATAAGATTTTGCAAAAAATATTAAATGTATAGATTCGACTCGGTTAGAATTTGATTATAATATGTATAAATATAGACAAATAATGTGTAATATAAAAACACAATCTATACAGAAAATTGAAGTGTCTGTTTGTAATGTCAAAATAAAGGCTTTTTACCAAATGCATGTGAAATTATATAAGAAAAACAAAGCTTTTAAAATTTTTGTCTGTTTCGGCTAATCCGAAACAAATCAACTAAAACCAACCCGAACGGAGCGAGGGTAAGTCGTTAATATATTACATAAATGTGGTACATAGCATAATGTTATTTCAGTATAAAGCAGATTTTGACGAAACAATCGCTGTTGCATGCATATATCTCTAATTTCACACTACAGATGTACCCACAAATATCAATGCCCCGTTTGGGCTATTTACTTTTTTATTTACTTGGTCAAATGAATTTATTCACCGATGGGGTTTTAGATCATGCCAGTATATTTTAAACCATCTGAATAAAAAATACATATTATATGTAAGACACAATCGGTCAAGTTACAATATTTTTTTGTTTAATTCAGTGCCATTACTCTTTTTTTCTTAACTTTTATATATTTTTGTGGGTAGACATAATGTCTAATTAATATGACCTTTGAGACGTTAAAATCCTTGCTTGGAATCGTTAAGAACAAAAATCAAACTGAAACTACGAGAAAATAAAAAAAAAACAGTTTTATTTGAAATGTCAAATATTCGAGTAAATTAACGAAATACATCGTCGTGGTATTTTTTTAATACTGCTATAAATAAATATTTTGTTACATTAACATACCAGAAAGTTTATACACTACACATATATAACTTTAAATACATACATATTATAAATATAAACACTCATGACAAACATCAACAGCCGCGACGGCTGGCACAGCAAGTAGGCTCACTACAAACTCAGCCAAACGTGCTATAGATTTCATTTTCGTTATCTAACCCATGAACGCCTGCATAATTAAATGCTTCTTCACCTAGCAGTTAAGTCTTTAAATCTGACAGTCGATAAATAAAAAATACGATCATTATTTTTCGTATTCTAATAATCTAAGGTTACATATCCTTAAAAAGAGTTAGTGCTAATACTTATAATAATATTTTTTTACTTGAGCAAGTAACTCGCCCAAACAAAACTTATCACGCCTAAACTGAAATTCATATGCGGTGCAGTGGTATTGTTCCAGCACTAAAGCATCACACTGGCGTGGAATTAATGTGTTATTGCTTTTGCATACCGCAAAGTTTTTTGATGCAAATATCATATGCCACCACAATGTAAAATTGCATATAATATTCCTACTATTTTAAAAAAAATCTTTTCATGGAGTTGATGTAGTGTTTTGTAGTTTATTATATTATATAGTCTGTGCTATGTTTTGGGTAAGATACGATAAGATTGGCTTATAATCCATACTAATATTATGAATGTGAAAGTGTGTTTGTTTGTTAATTTGTTTGTTCTTTTACGTCAAAACAGAGTACCGGATTGACGTGATTTTTTGTGTGGAGATAGTTGGAGGGCTGGAGAGTGACATAGACTACTTTTATCCCGGAAAAATAATAGATATAAGGGATAGATTTGTTTTTGTTTTTCTAGAGGCGAATCCGAGCGAAGCGAAGGTGAGCCGCTAGTGAAGGAATAAAGTAAAAAATCAATATCAAACTCAGTCTATAATATAATATTTATTTTACTTAAAAGATCATATCAGAAATCTTTAAATAAAATGAATATTTCTTCACGCTATTTCTTACAGAAAGTAAACTTTCTCTATACTCTTAAAATACAAATTCGATATTTCAAACATTTGCCTTTTACAGAAATCGAATTATTCTTACGTCGTAGAAGATACTTCTAATTAACTTAGTAGGTACGAGTATATGCCTCTTCCACTCATATACCACATACGCACACACAATAAATAAGATAAATTTTCATACTCTAGAAATAATTCATATGGCAAAACAAAGTTTGCCGTTTTTGCTGTATATGTACTGATATTTCAATATATAAATAAAATAAAAAATAAATATTCTTTATTGCACAAAACAATAATAGGAAAAAATATATTGAAAGTGACGTGGACAAAAATAGACTTATATCTCTTCATGAGATCTCTTCCAGTCAACCCATGTATGTGGAAAATAGTGCTTTTATTTATTCATCTATAAAGCAATTTTCTCGTAAGTAAGTATACATTGGCTAGAAATTTCATTTTGTTTTTAACTTTACTGTACACAGCGCGTAGAACTATTTAGACGTAGAATTTTACTTATGCATTAAACTTTCCCATTCCATTTAAACGAGATTCCTAAACAAGACATGTTACGTACATATAAAGTAAAATAATGTCGTATGAAGAGAATTTTTTTTAGCTTATATTATATGTAAAATAGTAACAATATAAGGGTTTTACATAGAGTAATTTATTTAAAATATATACTATGGTGTAATTGACATCTTTAAGCATTTTTTTAATTTGTTCTTAAATCCCGGATCTCTTACGAATAGCTGAATCATATCATAAAATATCGGTAGACAAATCTATAAAACTATGTTTTGGTTCGATTTGTTTGCTATTCCCAAAAAAAACAAGAATAATCAGCTGAATAAGTAGCATCTTCCTATAATTTAAATTACTGGTTAATGGCTTTAAAGCTAGTTGAGCACAGATTACTTTGCCAATGTCATATAAAATGGAGATGACTAGGTTAAGGCATTCAAAAGTGATATTTGATCACAATTTTTTCCATAGGTATTTTAATATTTCTATCACATTTAGATATGTACGTGATACAGTTATAACTTTACCACTTTTGTAATTACAATATTTTTAGCCCCTCGCTTCGCTCGAGTGCATTCCTAAGCTTGAATACTTTAGGAACGCATTAACACCTACAGGTAAATTTCTAAGATTAAAATTCTAAGAAATCTATTGTTAACTGACACGCCGGTGTGTCCGCGCTCGTGGAGGGAACGTTAAGGACGATCGTCCAAAGAAAGTTATTTTTTATGCCAGGAACCTTTGCAAGCGTATAGAAAATAATACATCAAAGTTTTATCACAATAGGATCAATGGCTTAGGAATGCATAGAAGACAAACATACAAACATTTATTTTAATTTATACAGAAGATAGGGGCAGCGACATCTTTGGCAAATTTTATTATCTGCAGTAGATATGTATTATTTCAGGTCTTAGTCTATCTGTGCATGTTTGTTTGTTTATTTTTTGGAACGCGCTAATTTCAGGACTAACCCGATTTGAAAAAATCATTTTGCATTAGATAACTTATTCATTGAGGAAACCTTTAGGCTACATATCATATTATATATAGTCTATCTATTAATACTAACCGTTAAAACGTACATAGTCTAGGATATTACAAATAACTTTATTAATATTAATTTCTTTTTATTACTTATGTAAGATTTTGCATTCTGTTTTACATTAATTTCTGACAGCGCATGTAATAAACTGTTAGTATATAATATTTTACAAGTATTTAGATTCTGATGCCAGTAATCCAAATATTAGTATATGATCATATTTAATGTTAAAATATTTACCTTTAACCTTGAAAATATAAAGCAGTGTTAAAATATTCATCTACGATCAAGATGAAAAAGCTACAAAACCAATAGTCCCCAAGGGAAATTCTGAGACGCCGTAACACCTTAACGGTGTAACATTGTAACGTCGTATTTTATTAATTTTACCTTTATAACTGACCTTGGTCAAAAAAGTATATTTTTTAAATATATAAGTCCTATGATCTGATTCCCGTTGTATTGAAGGGAGGCCCATGCCCAGCAGTGGGACGTTAAAAAGAGCTGTATACATAAATGTGGGTCTCCATCTCATGGTATCACCACTGTCCTTGGGCTTCTGTATTATAGGTAGGAATGTTGCTGATGCGTATTTTTGACCGACATCAAAAAAGTAGAGGTACTAAAATATCTCCGTTAATTATTGTGGAACTATTTTCATAATTTATTTTTTATAAAAAGATAATATAAAACTTCAGGCTGGTCCCACGTTTAAAATCAAAGAAAAATCCACTCAAATCTTATATTTATAAGAAAAACAAAAATATTTTATTTCACTCGAATCACATCTACCAGTGGTATCCATGGAAATTATGTCACCGGCCACAGCTGCGTTTAAAACGACCGGGCGTGTAACTGTTCACATGATTTTACTATACAAATATAGAGATAAATTTGCCTTTGTATTGTAATGAGGTTATTTCAACGTTTTAAGTGCCTATTATACCAGGTTCAATTCCATTCCTAGTCTTGACAATTGTTTTATTACAAATTAGTAATAAACGGTGCATCCCTAGGTACGTTTTAATTTTTTTGAGCGGAACCCTAATTCTTTTTCTAAAATAAAAGTAGCTTAAGTTACCCCTTATAATATAAGCTATATTTCAGTGAAAATTCCGTTAAAATCAGTTTAGCCGTTTCGGAGATTAGCCAGAACAAACAGACAGACAGACATAAAATACTTTTATAATTGACTTAAATAATACATTACAAGCTAGTCGCAAGGGCGGGCCCCTGTACTAGGTTAAGATAGATTCGTAGAATTCAACCTATAGAGTTATATCGTTTGATTTTTTTAAAACAAAACTATTTTTTTAGTTATAATGTGATATACGAGTATGTAGTATGTTCTTTTTTTATTTTTTTAAGACTACAATGGAGTAACAGACTTCATTATTTACATTTTGTATACAAGTGATTAGTTTAGTATGTTTTTTATTACAATTTTTTTTATTACGATACTTGTAAACAGTCTCAGTGTGAGATTGAATGCCCCCAGCGGGACTCGAACGTATGTCTTTTGGGAAGTGTTTAGCACTTTAACTCTAAAAGTTTCTATAGTCATTGGCATAAAAGTGTAATTTTGATTAAGGGAGTATTACGTAATTGCGTATTTATGTAACTTAAGTAGTTTAATACTGGGATTCAGATACTTTTATGTATCGTTAGTAATAGTTGTTCAATTGATTTTTGTTAATTATAGTATGTACATTGTTTTAGCTTAGGGCTCGTATTATAGCTATACTTTTAACCCTTGTATATATTAACATTTTTAGAAAAGAGTAAAAGCAAAAAAATATATAACATATTCTCAGGTTAACGTTTAGAAGAGCGTTTAACGTTTGATATTGAAATAAAATTGATTATAATTTTGTACTAGAAAGTTATTAATTTGTTTGTTTCCATATTTCATTTAATTAATTCATATAAAAATCATAATAAAACGTGACATCAACTTGTAATAATAGTTTTTTTTTAAATATTACTAGTGACTTATTTTTGCTTTGCTCGGGTAGGACTCTAAATCCTGAACATTGACGTACGTGTTAATCTCATCATAGTCTATCTATGTACTTTTCACCCAAATCCGTTCAGCCGTTTTAGCGACAAAGAGTAACAAACATACACAATTACCTACATACAAACATTCGCATATATGTATAATAGTAGTCCAATAATTTTTATATGAAGACCCCCTTTAATTATTTACATCGTTAATATTTATAAAAAAATATATGTTAAATTTATGTATATCTATTCTAATATTTCTAATATCGAAAAATAGAAAAAAATAGAAAAAAAATAATATTTTTATTATCAAATTATTAAATTCATAATTTTTAAACATCAAAAAAAACTAAAACACCTCTAATAAATAAATAGCATAACCAGATGACATTTTAGTACATATCCTTACCCAATTAGACACTTGATAAAATATTTTTCATAGAATTCGTTCAAATGCATTTACTAAGTTCCATCTACATCTGTTTCTAACTGCAAATATCGGCAAAGCGATATCAATGCAAATTGCGTCACAGCTGCGCTTAAACTGAACGTGTTGTGCACATGACTCTATAACGTATTCCTGTATAATATAAGCTATTTAAATAATTAGGATGTTTGGAAAAGTATAAATATATAACTATCGATACTAATATAGGTAATTATTTTAAATAAAACGATATTTTCGCATTTTTTGGTTTTATTTAAAGGTACGTTTTAACGGTTAGTATAGCCCCAGCGAAAACAAAACAAACGAGAGAGACTATATATTATATGATAAGCATATAGCCTTCCTCAACAAACGGGCTATCTCATGCAAAAATATTTTTTCAAATCGGATTAGTAGTTCCTGAAGTTAGTGCCTTCAAATAAACAAACAAAAAACACAAAACTCTTCTAACTTAAATAAATAAGGGCTTGCTTCACCTATCCATCCTTTTTTTTAATTAAACATTTTTTCTTTTATATCTTCATATTATATAGAAAACACAATCGGATCGATCTTTTTCCCATTTTCATTAGCCCAGTATTATATTTAAAAAATCTGTATTCGATCATAATTATTACGATCTTACTAATATTATAAATGTGAAAGTTTAGATGTATGGATATTTGGATGGATGTTTGTTACTCAATCACGCCAGAACAGCTGAACGGATCTGGATGAAATTTGACACAGAGATAGATTATAGTCAAGAATAGCACATAGGCTGCTTGTTGTCCCGGAAAAATGTATGGTTCCTGTGGGATAGTTTAGTTGTAGTTTTAGAGGCGAACCCGAGTGAAGCGAGGGTGAGCTGCTAGTATCTATATAAAAAAAAATTCCAAAACACTAAAGCTTGTCAATAGCTAAACAAAAAACTAAACTATTTTGTCTTTGGTTATTTATATATAGAAGACATTTAAAACCAGTATGTGAAGGTTTTATAACAATTTAATTCTCATTAACAGAACGGAGCAGGGTGCTATCTGTCGGACGCCATGCGGGCCGTCCGATATTTCGTGCGATATCGTTACAAACGAGTTAATACGCGTTGTGAGTTTCTACTCTACTGGAAAAAATATTATTTCTCTAATCTATATATAAACAAGCAAAGAAAAAACGGTTCAAGACCTTTTTTTATTGACAAGCTTTTTTTTTAATTTATTTAAGTACAAAAACAGAAAGCCAATTAAAAATTGCAACTAACATATAAATAGCTAAAATATCATTTTAAATTTGCTGTCCAATTACATCTGTTTAACATTTAAACAAATATTATTATATAATAAACAAACCTAATCAAAAAGTTAAAATAAAAAAAAAGTGAATATTACAGTACGTATGTGCAGTTAAAGTTAGATATTAATATTAGATATTTATTAAAAATATTAGAAATAATAATATTATTTTTCAAATAATACGTAAATTTTATTAATATAATGTTTTTCTCAAATTTCCAACATTAATTAAGATCAGATGGGTGAAATTTCGACCGCAAGTTTAAAATTTACTCAAAGTACCCGAAGCATGGACAGGCCTCCCATAAGGTGGACCGATGACTTGGTCAAAGTCGCTGGAGTCCACTGGATGCGGATGGCGCAAGACCGGTTGCCGTGGAAATCTTTGGGGGAGGCCTATGTCCAGCAGTGGATGTGTTTGGGCTGAGACGACGACGACGACGACGACCTATGTAATTATTATCAAAACAAACATTATATTTAAGACATCTATTTTGAAGATGATAAAAATGAATTATTAGTTCATAATAGCCAGACCACTATTAATATGCGTAATTTTGTACGTGTGTATGTTTGTTACTACTTCATGTTGTAACGGCTGGACGGATTTGGGTGTTTAGTTACACATCTGAGCGTAGCGAGGGTAGGTCGTTAGTTCTACTGTTCGATGTTTGTTTGTTTATTTCCTTTATATCTCTATGCCACGAAAAAATAAGCAAGCTATTTTTGTCGAGATATTGTAATGACGTATTAAATTACTTCTCATCCTACTAATATTATAAATGTAAAAGTTTGTTAGGATGGATGTGTGGATGCTTGTTACTCTTTCACGCCAGAACGGCTGAACGGATCTGGATTAAATTTGGCACAGGAATAGATTATAGTTTGGAATAGCACATAAATAACATTTATCCCGGAAAAATGTACGGTTCCCGTGGTATAGAGTTATAGATAATTAAAACAAATAATTACTACTAGTACAAAACAAACAAATAATATTACATTTATTAGGCAAAGTAATTTACTTCAGCAAGTAGTACAAACGGTACACGGGGTTAGGAACAACATGTTATCTAACTGGCGCGGCCGAGCGTTGAATTTCCAGAGGTACCTCAAACCAATTGGAAATACCTTGCTCTTGCTATATTGCGGTTTATACGCTACACGTAAGAACGATTTAAGATATTAATATAACATTTTGAATCTAAAGGTATGTATATTATTATTATAGTAATATTATTAGTGTAAAAATATGCCAGTGTATTTATATGTGACGGATTCACGCTGTGACTAAAAAAACTGAATCGATTTGGGTGAAATTAAGAATGTAGACGGCATATTTCCTGGATAGTAAATGGTTTTTATTGATATATTTACCTAACTAGAACCTTTGCAGGCTATTTGATGCCATTATGATATACTCGTAAAGTGACACGCATATACCTATATATCTTGATGAATATGTATTATTATATTAATAAAACAAAAATTATCCGGTACTACTGACTAACTTTACTTAACTAATGTTGATGGTTCTATGTTAGAAACTTTCGCGGACGTGCACAAATAATTAATAGTAATAATGTCCTCTTGATTAATATATCTAAGATTGACTATAATTTATCTGTTATACCTGTGCAGGTGATATGCACAGATATACACAGGTATACACCGGTATAGATTTGCAAAGGTATACTATTTATTATTTTATTAAAATGATGATTAGATACTATCATCTAGATATCAGATGCAGGACTGACTGCTATATGTACTCTCAGGCAGGGAGCGTAACACAGCCAACTTTCTAACTCCGAGTTGCTACTGATAATTTCTGGTTAGTAACTCCCAATTACTATGCATTGCTCAATGTAGGAATCGAACCTAGGGCCTCCAGATTTGGAATCGCACGTGTTAGTCATCAAATAGAAGGCTTAGAAACGCATAGTAATCTATAAATACGGAGTCAAAATACGTACCTACGTAAAATTTGTGCAAGGGTACTATTATTTATTAGGGGTCCTTCTTGTTGATTTTTTTTGTTTTATCAGAAATGTTGTACTAGGATGTAGGTTTAAATGCTTATGAAATTTAGTTAGTTACATTTTACCTGGATAAAAAGTGTGCTATTTCAGACTATAACCTATCTCTGTGCCAAATTTCATCAAGATGCATTCAGCTGTTCTGGCGTTTTTGGTATGCATTGAGTAACAAACATCTAAACTTTCAAATTTATAATATTAATAAGATTTGGAAATTAATTTAATCTATTTGTTTGTTTGTCTTTTGTTAAATTAATAAAAAATCAACATGTAAAGCAAGGTAAAAAATAATGTTTTTTTTTAAGATAGTTATACTTTAGTCCATAGTCCATACTAATATTGCAAATGTGAAAGAAACTCTGACTGTTACCTTTTCACACTTAAGTCGCCTAACAGATTTCGATAAAATTTAGCAAGAACATAGAATACATAATGAAATCGGACATAGGTTGCCCCTAAACCCCGCCCCGCTTATCACGCGAGCGAGATCGCGGGCAATATTCAGTCTATTACAAAACCTGATAAGATACTAGAGCCAATATTCATTAATTAATATGTAAAATTCGAAAGCATTGAATAAGAAGAAAAGAAGTCTATCACAAAGTCCGCCGCTTATTAGAACCGGACATGAATTTTGGAGCGACAGTCGTACGTACAAAGAGACGCTAATTGGAAACGCGAACAAACGGATGGTCAACACAGAGCATACACTGCAGGCCAAGAAAATGAGTACATTGAAATATTTGTTGTTTTAATGACTTATATTGCGAAATTTTAGATTTACTACAATTATATAGTTCTGGCATTTGTAGGACTTTGAACTTTTTTATTTACTATATTACCAGTATTACCAGTCGGCCCAGTAGCCGAAATTTTATTTATTGATAATATTAAACCTCGTCTATAGCTTAAAAAAAAAACAAAAAAAAAATTGGTTGACAAACAGAGGCGAAAAAGGTTCTGAACTGATTTTTTTTTGCTTATTTATATATAGATTTGAGAGATAAAGGTATTACCTGATACATGTTAAACTATATTTACCATCACTTTTATTGAAATTACTGTATTATAAAATTTATAAATTAATATGTTTTTAATGAGTATTTTTTGCTGAACCAAAGAGAATTAAGAATTTAAATTAAGAGAGAAATTATTATAATTAGAAAATTTATTTCTTGAGGTTATATAAAATTTAAAATTAGTGAGCAATATAAAAAATATTGACTTTTTACATAGCTATATTTATTGCATCGTACACGTACACGTACTTTTTATCTTAGCACATAAGCAATTCTCTGAAGACATTATTTTGTTGCAACAAGAGTGTATTCATATACATACGTTTTATTATTACACATATTAGTAGCCTCATGGCTACTAATATGTGTAATAATAAAACGTTACTTAAAATAAGTATTGTTTCAAAGTTCATAAAAATTATATATAAATACAAGCGACTCACCCTCGCCTCGCTCAGGTTCGTCCCTAGGTACGTTTTGACGCTTAGTATAATAAATAAATAAATGACAATAAACATGTTTGGACATTAACACACAGCACCATATAGTTCCATGGTAAGCTACGAGGCTTGTGTTATGGATACCTATCAGATAATTGATACACTACACATATATAACTTTGAGTACCTACATATTATAAAACACCCATGACTGGAGTATAAACATCCGTGTTCATCACACAAATGAATGCTCCCAGCGGGACACGAACCCGCGACCGCTGGCACAGCAAGTAGGGTCACTACAAACTGAGCCAAACGGGTATAGTATAGTATGGAATAGTTTTTTTCAATTTTTTTTTCGTGATTTTTTCCGATGTTGTAATAGTTATTCTGCTATTTGGGGTGAAGACAAATAGAATGAAACAAAAATCATAAAAATCGGTCCAGCAGTTCTCGAGTTATAAGTGTTGTAACAAACCTGACTTTGTTTTATATATTATATAGATAGAGAATAAAACAATAATTTTGCTGATTAGTCCATTTTTCTTCTCGCGTGTGTAAAAAGCGTGCACAATGACCTACTTTTTCTATGCAAAGAATCCTTTTCTGTGCCGAATAGTATTCCATTCGCTTGACAATAGCATACTAGTTTCATACTTTTTCTTTTTTAATGTTATAATAGGGTACAGTTTTGAGAATAATGAGAAAATTACCTTATATTTTTCTTTATAAAAAGTTCAGTTGTATGTGGGAATTATTGCATGTAAATTATAGGTACCTACAGTAAAATTATAACAGGGGCGATATTTTTTTGAAAAAAATGTAGTTTGCAAGTAGTTTCAATTTAAATTACATACCTATTAACCCTTCTAATATTATAAATGTATGTGAGGATGGATGGATGGACGTTTGTTAATCTTTCACGCTATAATGGCTAAACAGATTTGGATGAAAGGCACAGAGATAGATTATAATCTAGAATACTACATAGAATAAAAAGAATGAAAATTTATCCTTACGATTTTTCATCTGATAGTTGTGATAACCTGAGGCACGAAAACTTCCAAAGCAAACGTATAACCAATTAGCTGTCATGCCCAATATATATATATAAACCGCGGTAAAAACTAGAAAAACCATAATACATATGTTATCTTAATGTTTACAACTCTTTGAACAAAGTGAAATAGTTCATCAACCGACTTCAAAAAGGAGGAGGTTCTCAATTCGACTGTATGTTTTTTTTTTATGTTTGTTACCTCAGAACTCCGTCATTTATTAACCGATTTGGACAATTTTTGTTTCGTTTGAAAGGGTATACTTCCAGATTGGTTCCATTTAAATTTCAAAAAAAAATACCACCCCTAAGGGTGGAAAAACAACTAATGATGAATTTAACCTACTTCTAATTGTCATATTGACTTGAAACTTTGCAAGTATTTCTATTTCCATTGATAGTACAGTGGTTCGGTGTTGTTGACCTGATCTGATGGCAAGGCCAGAAGGTGGATAGGTGGAACTCTTCAACGGCTAATAGTAGATACTTTGAGTTTGGGCTTATTTTGTTTGATTTGACAAGCCTAACACGTTAGAATCCTTACTTTACTACTACTGTCTACACTAAAAAGGGAAAAATAAAAACTTTTTAACAAAAAAATAAAAACCGACTTCAAACAAAAGCACTAAAAAGTAAAAAATAACTGATTGGTAGTTTTCATTTACTATACATACCTAATCAAATATTTTCGAAGTCGGTGTGCTTTGGCTAAGTAATTAAAGCCTACCTAGTAAATACATACCTAATTGTTATAAACCAAATTATTGTATGCGCACGCAAAAACCTAAGAGTCTGTGTCACATCATTTTGACCTGACAGTGACAACTGACATTCGCTTATCTATGCGCCGGCGATCCCGGCTGTCGGGCTTCCGTTGGAACCTTTGAATTATACGCCGCGTGTTTGATTCATCTCGGTAATTTTGCCCTTTTTTGTGATGGTTTTTTGTGCGGCATATCTTAGATTGGACTGTTAAATAAGACGTGCAAATAACATATTGATAATTGTACATTTTGATGAGCACGGGGCCCGTTTTGAGTGCATAATTGCATCGCCCACGTGCCGACGTAAAACTTGTTAAATAAGAATCAATTGACTTTATTTTGTACTTATATGAAAGTGAACTGACAATTCAGTGTAAACTTGTGCGTATTTGAGTGCCTACGCCATATGTCGGCCTTCTAGGCGCTTCCTGGAGCATCTTCATCCTGCCACCTTCAGTTGAGTATAATCAGTTAGCATTAGACGTTATGATTGGCCAATTGTAGTTTAATGGTAATTAGATTTATACCTAAGGCAGCATCATTGAAGGAGAAGAACGCAAGGTACCTTTTTTTTGATATATATAAGCGCTGTGTATCGCAGTCATATGTTCGTCCCCCTTGAACCTGGAGACATTTCACGCTTCCACTCATCACTCTGGTAAAACCCCAGGTCGGATGTAACATCTTTTGGTAGCAGAGCGTAGTTTGGTTATAGATATTAAATGTATATTGTATACGCTCGCTACTTTGTGTAAAATTAATTACAAGTTATTGTTACTGAACCACTTAAGATTTATATGAAACAATTCATACTCTTTAAATGTGTATGTGATTATTGTAACAGCTTAAACATAAAGTTTATTATTAAACTTACATAATTGTTTGTATTAAAGTTAACTTGTTGATAAATTAATTTAATTTGATTCATACATATATGCAGTATTTGGGTTACTTAAAGTCAATTTAGTAATTTGCTACTTAAACATAGTTTATTATAAATTGTTTAGCATAGTTGAATAATTACTTTAAGGGTTCAGTATATTAATAATTAAGCTTTAAAAGTTTAGTATTGTTTTTGTTGTACTTGTTGTCGCTCAGTTTATTATAAAATATAATAACTTTATAATAAAAATATAAATAAACTATACTTAAAATAAATATAAATATAAGTAATTTAGATCATAATTTGTTTGAACATTTGCCTCAAGGATTTGTTTTATGTTTTTTTTTTTGTACTCCTATTTAGGTATATTTTTGAGATTTGATATTTATTTCAATTGATAACACTATTGTCTCATTTGAAAGTTATTATAACTTTTTTGTTGTTATTACAATATTATTTTGTTTTGTTTGCTTGTGTCCTTTGTGTTTTTGAAGATGGCTGCCGCCGCATTCACTATTGTCCGTGACTCATATTCCGGGATTGTGGCTCACCTGAGATGGTTCACTTCCGCTGCCGCATTGGTGAATAGGGAGGATCGTACAGAGGCATTGTTGGATAGACATGAGAAATGCCCTACACGACTCAAGGAGGTGGAGGAGCATTATCAGCGCTTCATCTCACATCTGGATGATGTACCTCTGGAGTCATTCCCGGAGCATCGGCGGGAACAAGTCCATGAGGACTACACCCAGATTATGAACCTGGCCGACGACATCGCCCAACGCGCGCGAGAGGTTCTAGCCTCGCGCGCCGGAGTACCGCCTCACAGCGCTCCCTTGAAAACTCCCGTGGGCCTTTTGACTAAACTACCCAATTTAGATCTTCCACGTTTTGATGGTCGGTTAGACACGTGGCTGGGATTCATTGGGTTGTTCGAGAGCCTAGTAGATTCCAGGGACGATTTGGGCCCGTCTCAAAAGTTGGCCTATCTGCTCTCTGTGCTCGATGGAGAGGCGAGGGGCTTAGTGCAGCACCTCCCCATACGTGACGGGAGCTATGAAATCGCGCGATCATTGCTCACCAAGCGCTACCACAACGAGCGCTGCCTGGCCGATGCCCATATCGACCAGATCATGGACCTTCCCGTCGTGAGCAATACCGCCCAGTTGAGGACCGAGCTGCTCAACCCCCTCCTAATAGCCACTAACTCTCTCCACCGCTTGGGACTGCCGGTTGCCCAGTGGTCTTACTTACTGGTGCGTATCGTACTTAAGCGGTTGCCGGTGTCCTTGAGGGCACGTTTTGAACAGGGGCACGCTAGGGATGAGGCTTCTCCTCTCCCTACTTTTGAACAGCTCCTGACCTTCCTGGAGGACGAGTGTCGCATGGGTGACGTTATGGTCGCCTCTACACCGGTGGGAGCATCAAGTCCCAGACCCACCAACCAACGTCGCACTGCTCAAACTGCGCCAAGGGGAAAAATGATTTCCCGCTTTGCTGTCGCTCAGGCCGCACGACCGGACTGCCGATTTTGTAAGTCCCAGGGGCACAAAACGGCGAAGTGCCCGGAATTTGCAGCGCTGCATGTGGCCGCTCGTAGGCGGATTGCTCAGGCCCGAGGCTGGTGTTTCTCATGCCTAGGGGACCATTATCAGCGCGCCTGCCCCGACACGCACCCGTGTCCTGCTTGCAGAGGGCAGCACTTGAAACTGCTGTGTGCCAACGCGAATGGCCGCCGCGACCACGCGGGGTCGCCTTCGGGCGGATATGTGAGCACGCCGGGACCAGTCCCGCAGTTTTCAGTCCGGCTCATCCCCCACACGCCGCGCTGATTGCGCTGCCGTTGATCGCCGACATGGTTCGGTGCGCAGCCCCACGGGCGGGTATGTGAGCGGACGCCGGGACCAGTCCCGCAGTTTTGAGTCCGGCTCACCTCCCCCTCGCTGCGCAGATTGTGTTGCCGTTGACCGCCGACATGGTTCGGCGTGCAGCCCCACGGGCGGGTATGTGAGTGGACGCCGGGACCAGTCCCGCAGTTTGGAGTCCCGTTCGCCCCCCTTGCCCTCGCGTGACCAATCAAGGTCACCTCAGGTCGTGTACCACGATTACTGTAATGCAAGTCCGGTACGACTGCCATCCCCCCCTCTGGCGGAGCGTCCCCGTTTGGAGTCGCGCAACCCTCGATACGGACGCTCCAGGGGCTATAAACCACCGACTATGGCACGTGGCAGTCGTCACCGAGGGGAAGCAGAGTTCAAACCCTTCCCTCATTCTGACGCGCCGTCCCGGCACAGCGGCGTTCGATCGCCGCCACGCAAACATTAGGATGTCGGCGTCTGCCCCCGCTATGCACCGCCCCCTTTTGAGACCGTTCTCTTGCCCTCGGCCTATGTCAGGGTCTGGGGACGGACGGGTGCCTCGGTTGTAGTCCGAGCGATATTGGACACAGGATCACAAGGTTGCATAGCCTCGTCTTGGTTGGTAGGGCAGACTGGCCAGACTATTAAAAGGTATTCAGATGTAATAAGAGGTGTCGGGAACGCCCCTGTGGCCACGGTTAAGGGCCGCGTTTGGCTTGATTTCTCCCCCTCAAATTCTCCACGCCCGACGTTGGGATCGTCCGCCATTGTGATGGAGAATATCCTGGGCAGCCACCCGCAAGTTCGATTGTCTGCGGATGCGGTAAAATTGACCGCTGGTTTGAACTTGGCTGACCCTAAATTTGACCTACCTGGCACGGTAGATTTGTTGCTTGGTGCCGATGTTCTGGGCAAAATATTACTTGGTAAGGATCGTGTTTTGCAGCCAGGTGGCCTAGTGGCCCTCCAAACCATTTTTGGGTTCGCATTGATGGGGCCTGTATTGAGGGCTCCCCCTCCTGCCGAACTTGGAACGGCCTTAATGGTGGGCTCCGCCCTTTCTGACGCCGTGCAGAGATTTTGGGAAGTGGAAGAGCCACCACAAGCGCCACGCTCTGATCCGGAAGATGAGGATTGAGAACGGTTCTATAATAATAACACCACTTACCTCCGTTCTGGCCGGATCATGACAAGATTGCCATTTCTCACCGTACGTCCGCCCCTTGGCGACTCGCGGCCTACTGCAGAGAAGCGTTTGCTGGCAATGGAGCGCCGCATGAGCAGGGACCCGCTACTCAAGGAGAAATATATTGACTTCATGCGGGAGTATGAGGATTTGGGACACATGTCCGTGTCAAAGGTTGACTGGAGCTCGACGGAGCATTTTTTCCTCCCGCATCATGCGGTAATAAAACCATCAAGTGGCAAGCTACGCACAGTATTTGATGGTTCTGCGCAGACCACATCGGGAGTGTCCTTGAACCAGTGTCTTCACTCTGGTCCCAAATTGCTTAAGGACCTTTGTGACGTCATCACTCGGTTTCGGCGTCATCAATTTGTTTTTGTGACTGACATCAAGATGATGTTCAGGCAAACGGCAATTCACCCTGATGATCGACGATATCAGTTGATATTGTGGCGGGAAAACCCGAAAGATCCCATGCTTGTTTACGAGCTCAACACGAACACATACGGGCTACGGTCTAGCCCCTTTTTGGCCATCCGCTCGCTTTGGGAGCTCGCGGATCGAGAGCGTATGTCGTTTCCTCGCGCAGCCGCCATTTTGAAGGAGGACCTATATGTTGATGACATATGCACTGGCGCGTCCACGGAGAGAGAGGCTCTCCTTTTGCGTGACGAGTTGATTGGAATACTAGCCTCCGCAGGATATGAGTTGCGTAAATGGATCTCCAACTTGCCTGCGCTCTTGGAGGGGCTACCGGATGACCACCAGCAAGATCCTCACCTCTTTGAGAATCGTGACAATCCTGCCATGATGACAGTACTTGGAATCCAGTACAGACCAGTCCAGGACATCTTCACATTTAACGTTGACTTGGATTCGCCTCATACTTGGACGAAACGACTGGTTCTTTCGACTGTCGCGAGAACGTTTGATCCCAATGGCTGGATATGCCCGGTCATATTCTGGGCCAAATGCTTCCTGCAGAAACTTTGGACTGCAGGTCACGGATGGGACGAGCCACTCCGAGAAGCTGTTTTGGAGGACTGGCTCCTATTTGCTTCCTCATTGCCTGCCATCAATAGGATATCGCTACCCCGTGCTATGCTTCCTCCAGGGAAGTATACAGCGTCCCTTCATGGGTTTTCGGACGCTTCGGAACGAGGGTACGCAGCAGCCGTATATTTGCGCACCGTGACCATAGATGGTCAGGTGAAGGTGTCGTTGGTCATGGCAAAGAGCAAGGTCGCGCCTCTTCGAACTGCGTTGACCATTCCTAAGTTAGAATTGTCGGGAGCGGCCCTTCTTGCTCGCCTCTTGAACCATGTCATGTCTACCTTGCGCCCGTCAGTTAACATTACCACAGTCTATGCATGGACTGACAGTCAAATTGTTCTGTGTTGGCTGAAGACGTCGGTCCACACCTTAGAGGTGTTTGTAGCAAATCGTGTCTCTCAGATCCAGAAATCGGAGACCCCGTTGATTTGGAGGCATGTGCCTGGCGAAGTCAACCCTGCTGATTGTGCGTCACGGGGATGCATGGCCCCCCTGTTGGTTGAGCACTCTTTGTGGTGGGGACCTGAGTGGTTGACTAGATCAGAACCTAATTGGCCCCGAACACCGGCCTTGGATACTGTCGCGTTGCCTGGACTTCGAACGCTTGCGATTGAACGGCAGGACCGTCCGTTCGACCCAGATTTTTTAATGAATCGCTACAGCTCATTGGATAAATTGCTGAGTGTCACCGCTTGGATCAAGCGCTTCATTAGAAATTGTAGACACCCACAGGACAAACGTTTGGAGGCGTTCTTATCGCCGCGAGAGCTCCAGGATGCTCTTCTTCATTGGGTTCGTTCTGTGCAAGAAGCACACTTTGAAAACGAGATTGACATCTTGAGGAGGGGCAAATCCAAGTTGTCTGGAGCGATTTGCAAACTGAACCCCTTCTTGGACAGTGAGGGTCTTTTACGTGTCGGAGGGCGTCTTAGGAACGCAAACCTCCCTTATGGAGCTCGTCACCCCCTCCTGTTGCCCAAGAGTGGCCATTTGGTGAATTTGTTGGTGACTGATCGTCACATCAAGAACTCCCACGCCGGCTGTAATGCCTTATTGGCCATTTTACAGCGAGAATTTTGGATTTTATCGGCCCGACGGACGATCCGTAGCGTGGTCTTTCGCTGCATGCCTTGCTATAGGCTCAAGGCCTCTACCATGCAGCCTATCATGGGTGACCTGCCCTCGGATCGGGTCACTGAGATAAGGCCCTTTGCTGGAGTTGGTACGGACTTTGCAGGTCCCTTTTCAGTTAAGACCTCGACCCTCAGGAACAGTAAAACGGTCAAGGCTTACCTGTGCGTTTTTGTCTGTCTATCCACTAAGGCGGTACATTTGGAACTCGTCTCAGCCCTCTCGACAGAGGCCTTTGTTGCAACGTTAGATAGATTCGTGTCACGACGAGGACTACCATCCTTGATTCGGTCGGATTGCGGCACCAACTTCAAAGGCACAAACAACTATTTAAAAGAGATATGTGATTTTTTGGAGTCTAACAAGACTGAAATTGCGTCTAAACTAGCTAGTCGCAGAATAACTTGGAAGTTCAGTCCCGCGTCATGTCCCCACTGGGGAGGAATATTTGAAAGCGTGGTAAAGGTTGCCAAGACACATTTGCGACGAGTAATTGGTGAGTCTGTTTTGACATTTGAAGAGCTCGCAACTGTGTTTTGCAAAATTGAAGCCGTTTTGAATTCACGCCCGTTATGCCCGATCTCTTCAGACCCTAACGATTTGGAAGCCCTCACACCGGGCCATTTTTTGATTGGACAGCCATTGAACGCCCTGCCGGAATACCCTTTTGTTGATGTGAAACCCAATCGTCTCTCGCGGTTTGAATTGGTCCAACAACTCACTCAGAGTTTTTGGAAGCGTTGGAATTTAGAATACTTGCACATTCTCCAGCAGCGCGTTAAGTGGACTGAAAAGACTGATCCACCTCATGTTGGTGACCTCGTTCTGGTTAAGGACGCTAACTCACCCCCACTGTGTTGGCGCAGAGGGCGCATTCTTAACCTTGTCTTTGGAGCAGATGGAGTGCCCCGTTTTGCTGAGGTCCGTGTGGACGGTTCTGTTCTGAAGAGAGCGGTATCAACCTTGTCACGACTGCCAGTAAATTAGCGGCCAGGTAGTCCTGGCCGAGGCGGGTAGATGTTATAAACCAAATTATTGTATGCGCACGCAAAAACCTAAGAGTCTGTGTCACATCATTTTGACCTGACAGTGACAACTGACATTCGCTTATCTATGCGCCGGCGATCCCGGCTGTCGGGCTTCCGTTGGAACCTTTGAATTATACGCCGCGTGTTTGATTCATCTCGGTAATTTTGCCCTTTTTTGTGATGGTTTTTTGTGCGGCATATCTTAGATTGGACTGTTAAATAAGACGTGCAAATAACATATTGATAATTGTACATTTTGATGAGCACGGGGCCCGTTTTGAGTGCATAATTGCATCGCCCACGTGCCGACGTAAAACTTGTTAAATAAGAATCAATTGACTTTATTTTGTACTTATATGAAAGTGAACTGACAATTCAGTGTAAACTTGTGCGTATTTGAGTGCCTACGCCGTATGTCGGCCTTCTAGGCGCTTCCTGGAGCATCTTCATCCTGCCACCTTCAGTTGAGTATAATCAGTTAGCATTAGACGTTATGATTGGCCAATTGTAGTTTAATGGTAATTAGATTTATACCTAAGGCAGCATCATTGAAGGAGAAGAACGCAAGGTACCTTTTTTTTGATATATATAAGCGCTGTGTATCGCAGTCATATGTTCGTCCCCCTTGAACCTGGAGACATTTCACGCTTCCACTCATCACTCTGGTAAAACCCCAGGTCGGATGTAACACTAATCAAATATTTTCGAAATCGGTGCCAGCCCATACAAAGCAAAGCACACCGACTTCAAAAATATTTGATTAGGTATGTATAGTAAATGAAAACTACCAATCAGTTATTTTTTACTTTTTAGTGCTTTTGTTTGAAGTCGGTTTTTATTTTTTTGTTAAAAAGTTTTTATTTTTATAGATAACTGGAAGATGATGCTAAAAGAGAATTTCGCTGAAAAACGATATTATTGTTATATGTGGCTCAAGCAATTTGCATCATACGCGCATCGAACTGGCGACCTATGATTAGTACCTATTCGTTATCAGTGAGAGGGCTTAATTATTTTAAAGTTAGTTTTAATTGGCTAACATTCACCAAATGTTGAGGTAATAATAAACCAATACCATTTGGATCAGCGCCAGTCCCTGACGTACATCATATGCAGGCGAACAAAAAATATACTGTAATTCGGATTCAGTTTTTTGATTTTATGATTTAAAATACTATTTTTCGTTTTTAAAATTTTATGAACGATTATAATACAAGTTAGGCTTTAAATTGACAGTTAAAGCGCTTCTCTTGTACTATATTTTTCTTTATTGTTTGTCTGTCTATCCGCACTTGACCAGCGTTGTAGACTATGGCCCAATCTGCCTCATATTGGCGGGATTTTTTTTTGTTAACTTAAAAGTTACCCCGTATACAAAATTACTTTAAATTCGGTCAAATTCTATTAGTTATTATACAGCGCTAGTTTTAAGATAATATACTTACTAATATTATAATACTAAAGTAGATCTTGTCTATTTGTTTCACGGTCATATCACGGTCATAACCATAGGCAAATTTTTGTTCATTAACATAAATTGCACCATACTGTAGTGAAAAAGAATAAAGTATACTTTAATACCTCTTAACTTATAAAATTATTTTTATATATATCTAACATAACACATCATATTTCATTGTACATTTTTAAGAACTGAATAATATATTTTATTATTTTATTTATAGAAAACAGGTCAACTATTGTTTCACAACTCAAATATAGCTTTTTATATGAAAAAGATATTTTATATAAGTATTTTTAATACATAAAGGCTTCCATATATTATAAATGTGTAAGTAACTCTATTTGTCTGACTATCTGTTACATTTTCATGTCTAAACTGCGGAACCAATTTTAATGAATTTTAATATTATATAGATAGATGGGATCTTAGAGAAGAACATAGGCGTTTTGTCGCGAAAGGAAAATATAAAGGGGAATGAAATAATAGTATGAAAGTCCTATCATTTGCTGTTAGATACATAATGATGAGTTATTTTTTTGTAAAATCTTACTAAAAGAGTCATTATTATCGATACAAAGGCCGAATCTATAGTTTTTATAATTTTTGCCTGTCTGTCTGTCTGTCTGTGACCGCATCACGAAAAAACCATTCGACAGAATTTTGATAAAGTTTTGTATAATGATAGCTGGATATCCGGGTCAACATACAGGATACTTTTAACTGCGGTGAAATATCTCATTTCTGAGAAATCTATACTAACCGTTAAAACGTACCTAGGAACGAACCCGAACGGGGCGAGGTTAAGTCCCTAGTATATATAATTTGTTTGTAAGTACTTAGTTTAAATTGTGACATCTAATAGGAATCTAAACTAACATTTACTTGAAAGCTTCTGGAGAGAGGAATCTTATCTTACCTCAATTCCGTATACTATTTGCACTATAAATCTAGAACACTCAGTTTGTCAAGGAGCCGCCATCTGGAGCTTGACTAATTTGGTAACATTTACTATAACTATTTCGAACAAATTGGTTTGTATTTTGATACTCGATCTTTAAGACAATATTTATTTATTTTTAAAGGCTTCTAACTAAATTTACATAGTGACATGAGTTTAACATAACAATACTTCTGTATCATTTAATATATGTATAAAAATCGATGTTTTATGTATGAAGTCCAAAACGGCTGAAGTGATTTTGATGAAATTTTCAAGCAATCTTTAGTTTAGCCCAGCGGGTGATCCTGTGAAGTTTGGTAGCGATCGTTTTAGTTGAGTCGTAAGTCGTTTGAATGCGGGAGCCCCCGGGCAACGCTAGTTGTTAGTTGCAAAGTTTTTTATGTATATATTATATTTTTATTTATATACTTATATAATGAGCCATTCTAGTTGTACAACAAAATAATCTAATATAAATATTTAAATACATTTTCTTTATAAATAAACTTATGTTTCAAATTATAAAATTTTTGCCATTTATGTTTGTTTATTTCTATGCGTAGTTTTTATTTTTATTTAATTACTTACTACCTATATACTACTACCTATAACGTATGTGTTACTTCAGATCTAAGTCTATCTGTGTTACCGTGAATGTATAACAAATACAAACACAAAAAAAACACTTTCGCATTTATAATTGAAACAGAAAAAAAAATTACAACTATGTATTAAAAGTTAGAATGTCACCTAATTTGGTGTGTAATCTATATATATAAAAGAAAGTCGTGTTAGTTACTTCGCTTATAACTCAAGAACGGCTGAACCGATTTAGCTGAAAATTGGCAGGGAGGTAGTTTAGAGCCAGGAGAAGGACATAGGATACTTTTTATCCCGTTCGACCGCGTTCCAATTTTTATGATATTTTAATTTTTGGATTTCTCTTAGTCCGGAATAGGTAAGTATTAAAACATATAATTAAAATGTGAGAAAGAAAGATTTTTTCTTTTTATATCTATTTAAAACGTACCTAGCGACGAACCCGAGCGAAGCGAGGGTGAGCCGCTAGTTACATCTATTTCTACACAACATTCAAATAAATACATATAATTGTATAAACAAACTTAACCAAAAAGTAAATATTACAGTATGTGTATTTAAAGTTAGATAAAAATATTAAAAATAAAAAAAATATTTTCATTTCATTTAAAAAAACAACGAGAGAAAAAAAGAGAAAAGAAACAGGGAGAAAGCATCGAAAATGTAAAAGATAAAAAAAGTATAATGTAGGAACTATATAACATATTTAGTTTTTTCTTAAATAATAAAAACTATGATTAAAAATGGCGCATTCATTATTTTTAGATACTTTAATGTTACATAGTAAAGCAATTCCGATGATTCAGAAATTTAGCTGTTGGATGTGAAAGTTATTTTTAACCTAAAAATCGAAAGATAAACCATTGATTTATTGCTGAAAATCCAATTTGTATAGAACACAGAGAAATTTTGCAATTCAAATAACAGGTTTTGCGATTCAAATACTAGTTTTTACATTAAATTACATTCGGAGTTCTTGTATTGTTCTCATTACTCTTAATTATTAGATAGTGACTAAAATAAGCTGTGACTATGGTTGTACCGCGAGTGTGCCTGAACTTTTGTAAGTGACTTTCGCGCGCTTAATTTTCTTACTTGTTGTACTTTACAGTACATAGAGTTATTTCCTTTATTTTAAAAACAAAGCTTTATTTCTTATAGGTATAGATGGAATACATATTTTAAAGGCAATAATTCTGTATTAAAAAACTCTTTCGGTTAATTGGTCGTTTTGACAAATAACTGAGTTGACGTAATAGCACTAATACGTCTATAATACAAGTGTTTTTAATTTTCAATTTCAGAACTCTATCTCGTAATAAGATTAAGGCTAAATTTCTAAATATAGTGATGGTTTAAAATATAAGTACCTATTCAGAAAAGCGGCCGTTTGTCAGAAAAGACACCTATATGGATAAACTTAAAAAACCTGATCTAAATACAAAATTTGATCCAAATCGATACAGCCGTAAACAAAGTAAAGCCATAAAAGGGTAAAATATACATATTTTACAACAATCAAATCCATTAGTAATAAATACGTAACAAACAAACATAAAGTTGTCTTATTTATCATACATTATTATCTAATTTGACATTCTACCAGACTATCAAAGTGATAGGAAAAGGGAGCGCACTTGTGTATACTGTGACCGCAATTCAGTCTGGCTAACTTTATTTATAATCAAGGCATCTACAAGTATCTACATTTTATATCAATTAGCTTACGATTTCCACAGTATGATGGTCTTCAAAGTCTCAATAAACAATAATAATAAATATGTTGAGACATTAACACACAGCACTATCTAGTACCTACCATGGTAACCTACGAGGCCTGTGTTTGGATACCAGATAGTTGATACACTACACATATATAACTTTAAATACATACATATTATAAATATAAACACCCATAAATGGAACACAAACTTCGTGCTCATCACACAAATGAATGCCCCCAGCGGGACTCGAACCCGCGACCGCTGGCACAGCAAGTAGGGTCACTACAAATCGAGCCAATCGTGTCATCTTAAGACTCGATGGATAAACAATATTAAGAAAATTGCTCCCACTTATTGAATGGGTAGAGCGCAGAATAAAGAAATATGGTACCTAAGCGAGTTCTAAGTCCCGCAGTGGGCAGACATGGACTGTACATTGATCAATTGATTATTTCCAGATTTTGCGGTAAAATGCAAATGGAGATTATATTTATTACATAACTAAGTGACTCACCATCGCTTCTCTCGGGTTCGTCCCTAGGTACATTTTAACGGTTAGTATGGAATAGTTATTATGGGTTATATTATAACGCATTTTCCCGTAGGAATAAGATATTTTCTCGCGGTAATTTATGTCACTCTCCAGTCCTCCAACTATTGCCAAACAAAAAATCACACCAATCCGTCACTCCGTTTCAACATAAAAGATAGACAAACAAACAAACACACTTTTACATTTATAATATTTAGCATGGATACATTTTGGATTTATTCGTATAGAAGTATCTTTAAAACAAGAGGTATAGAGAAAGAAAGAGAATCCTGTATTTCTCTTTCTCTATCTCTCTTGTTATATATAAGCCTAACTTAGAAATGTTTCCTACAAAGGCACCTAACTACTACGTCAGATAGTTCAATTAATAGTAACCAACGACGAACATGCTATTTGCACAATAAATCTATTGTGGAACACTTCAATGGTCAATAGTGTCCATCCAGCTTCATACAAAGTTTATAAATGTAATATTATTGAAAGAGTTAATAAAATCTCTTGAATTTTGAATTATGTTTTGTATGAAGCTGTAATCTATACTAATATTATAAAGAGGTAAAGTTTGTGATCTTGTGAGTTTGTGAGTTTGTGGGTTTGTGAGTTTGTGAGTTTGTGACGTTGTAGGGAGTAATCTCTGGATCTACTGAACCGATTTTCAAAATTCTTTTACCAATAGAAAGCCACGTTCTTTCTGAGTGTCATAGGCTATATATTAACCCGAAAAATGAAAAGGCTTTTTCGTGGTAGTCGGATTTGCAAAGTAAGTCGGAGAAAAAACGGTCGAACGAAAACGTTTCTTACGAACGCTGCCTTAACGATGAGAGATATATGATTATGTTCTAGAGAAAAGTTGTAGAGCTTAATAATGCCTACAAAAAAGTCAGCGACAGCATATGTCTAACTTTTATATTTAAGGCACAAAAAGTAGTTTTTTATATTAAAAAAATAATTTAAATCGGTAGGTCATGTTTATTGGTCATATTATCAACAATTATGAATTCTTATCAAAATAAGTGAATTTATCGTCTAAAATGTTTAAAACAAAAGACTTTTCCCTTTTACTGCATATAATTTGGATAAATGGTTAAAGAGATAATACAACATATTCGTAGGTATGGACGAAACCGAGCAAGCTGTTTGTCTGTTTTTCGGTTTGTACGGGCTAATCTCAAAATCTATTGGACCGATTTCAATTAAATTTTGCATGGTGGTACCTTATATCCCCGGGCAACATCTTAGATAATTTTCATCCCGGAAAATTAAAAAGTTCCCGTGGGATAGTTAAAAAAACTATAACAACTTATACAGCTTAGTACACAAAAACTACTGATTGGATATTAATGAAACTTTACAATAATATAGTTCATACATGACAAAAACAAATCAGCTACTTTTCATCCTGGAAAATTAAAGAGCTCCCGTGGGATAGTTAAAAAACTATAATAACTTATACGACTTATGCACCTAATTTAGTAAAATTTAACATTCTGATACCTTATGTTGCCGTTCCAACAACAGGTTACTTTTCATCCGGGAAAAATGAACGGTTCTCGTGGGAACTAATAGATCTCTATTAGTGTTTTTCTAGAGGCGAACCCGAGCGAAGCGAGGGTGAGCCGCTAGTATAATATAGACTGGTCTGATAATTAATGGATCTAGAAGATAACTATACTAGAGGTATCTAAAATAGAGTACTATTATTTATAACTAAAACTTAGTTTTTAAAGTCCCACTTTAGAATAAAGAAAATAAATAAAGGAATAAATAGGTCTATTACATCATTCTTCATTTTGTTTGTTATGCAGAAACGGCTGGACGGGTTTAAGTGAAATTTAGTAGATGGGAGTAATAAACGTACATACAATCACGCACACGCGCACCCACACACGCACACATGCTCGCACGAACGCATGCACACACACACACACACGCACACGCACACGCACACGCACACGCACACGCACACGCACACGCACACGCACACGCACACGCACACGCACACGCACACACACACACACACACACACACACACACACACACACACACACACACACACACACACACACACACACACACACACACACACACACACAACTGTCGTATTTTATAATAATAGTCCAATTTAATCGGTGTAATCCAATATTAAAATGTAATGAAGTAGGACACTGCCTAATAATTTACTTTTACCCACTACATACTATAGTATTTCAATTCGAGTCAATATCAAACACGCATGAAGCCAATGAATTCTAAATTGAGTCTCAATTAACAGAGTCTATAGGCGGGACGATTGCGTTTGTGCCGTCACTTCGCCACGTTTCCAGATTTTACATGACTTAAAATCCATACTAATATTATAAATGTGAAAGTGTGTTTGTTTGTTTGTTTGTTTGTTTGTCTTTCATTCACGTCGAAACGGAGTGACGTATTAATGTGATTTTTGTGTGGAGATAGTTGGAAGGCTGGAGAGTGACAAAGGCTACTTTTTATCGCGGGAGATAATCTCATTCCCGCGGGAAAACATGTTATAATACAACCCAAAAATTATTTATGATCAGAATTACTTGAAACTTGGTATTAATGCTCTTCAATACAATTAAATAAATACGTATTTTAGCATTTTTCGAAATTCATGCCATAAGAAGGCAAAATAGCGTATGAATGTTTGTATAAAACCTACTTTTTTAGTTTTTCTGTAGGTTTAGCCGAAGCCGCGGGTTCTGCTAATATAATATAAAATCATTAGAGCCGTTTTCGAGATACACAAAATAAATGTATATCAAGAATTCTAATTATACACATTCAATGTTATAAGATATAAGTGACTTAGAAATTCTTTATAAAATTTTATAATATTCATTTCAGAGACTACATCTCTCAGTCTATTTCACAAAAATATTTTTAGTCATATATCCATTTGATGTAGATTCGACGTTTTGATTTGTTCCCCATCTAAAAAGTCCAATAACAAAATAAACTCAACGTCTACGAAACAAGAAAACTTTTGTGTTTTCTCTAAGTGGAAGTACCTTTATTATATTTATTGTTAACTTTTTTCACTTTTAAGGTGGTTCTTTAGTTCCTTTCATTCTGACTTTTGTTTTATTCAGATTGGGGAATATTACTTTGATCTGTATACAAAAGTCGTCCCACGCAGATTCAAACCCACGAATTAATTGTGAAGTATATACATAATAATAATGTTAAGGCGAAGGACCGACGCGACACGCGCTCTCCAAGGCACGTGGGTGAAATTCCGCCAAATTCCCAACCGGGCGGCTACTGAGAAAGACCCAAAAACTATACTTGGCCCGACTCGGGACTCGACGACAGGACCGGATTTGTACTATATACATACCTAACCTAAATACTAATCAAATTCGCAGACTTAGATATTAAACAATACATAAATAAACACCAATGCTAAATGTATTTATTTTCGCCTTTGTACAGTAATTGTGTCATTTTCTATTATATTTCACAAACAATACTTTTTAATTAAAAGCTTATAAGCTTACGACATAAGGAACAATGAATTTAACTTTTCTATCTTGTTCTTATAAGACTTTTGTTAAAGCATGTTTAAAATAAAAGACTGCTAATTATTAACCCTTAAAAGGATTGTTGTAGAAGTTCTTAGAGCGAAGAACAATGCGGATTTAACTCCGATGCCAAAGTGAAACTAAGTGTCAGAGCGCGAGATATTAATAAAGCTTTAAAGTTTTTGATATTGTTTATTTTATAATGTTTGAAAATTCGGTTTAATCGACGTAACATCCATTGTAAAGATGCTTGTAATTGATTTCCTTAGCAAAGATATTTATTTTTGTTGTAATTTCAATCATCTACCTATACACAATATACATATATATAAAAGGCAAAAGTGATTAACTGGTGTATCAACGCACAGGCCAAACCCTTAAGGCTAGAAAATTGAAATTTCGCAAACGTATTCCTCATATGACGAAGGCATCCTCTAAGGAAGAATTTTTCAAAATTCAACCCCCAAGGGGGTAAATAGGGGATAAAATTTTGTATGAAGCTTTTTATTATTCACACATATTGGCATGAAATTTCGTACAAATTGAGTACGGTAAATAAAAACTTTTTAACAAAAAAATAAAAACCGACTTCTAACAAAAGCACTAAAAAGTAAAAAATAACTGATTGGTAGTTTTCATTTACTATACATACCTAATCAAATATTTTCGAAGTCGGTGTGCTTTGCTTTGTATGGGCTGGCACCGATTTCGAAAATATTTGATTAGGTATGTATTTATTAGGTAGGCTTTAATTACTTAGCCAATATATATATATTTATATATATATATATATATATATATATATATATATATATATATATAAATATATATATATATCCCATATATGATTCTTATGGGATATATATATATATATATATATATATATATATATATATATATGACGTACCAACTTATTTCCATTTCATTTTCACTTCCAATGTATTTATCAACAATAATAACTCTATCATAGAATTATTCATGAAGTCGTTTGAAAATTTAATTATTTATATCGACTCTAATGCTTATAACTTAGAGGTGAAATTTCCTTGTGTTAGACTAATTTAGAATTAAAAGCTTGAATCTAGCAAACTTAACTACTTTGCAGTTTATTTATGCCTTATTTGAATGGATGAAGGTCGAAATTGGCTTGGATTTTATATATTCTGTATCCAGTGAGGCGGAGAATAGCCGGGAACGCTTGCTGTAAGTGTAAGCCGCAATCTGCCGATATTCAGGTGTTCTATGCTAATTTGTTATAGAAACGACTTCTTTAAATAAAATATTTTTATTAATAAAAAATATTATTTAATATTAATTATAATTAATAAAATAAATAGATATATAATATAACTAATTTTTGAACTTCATTTTAATTACAATTTAATATTATTTCTATCTAACAAAGCGTATAACAATATTTGTCTGAAAATAAAAATTGCTAACACAACTTAAATCTACACTAATTTAATATTTCTCCAACCTACATTAAGTTATCCCAAAAATGACGATCATAAAGCAAACCCTAAAACCCTCTTTAATATTCCAGTCACAGTCCATCTCCACAAACATGAGCATTTATCTGAATTTTAGCAGATCTCACGGTGAAATATCGGGTCCGTGCGGTGAATATAAAAGGGGCGGTATTAGCATATCGTTTGACGTTTCAAAAGCAATTTTATTGGTATTGTTATCGAACTGCAATGGAACTTAAACAGCCTATTAGGTGAAGTGATTTTTTTATATTATGAAGTGGCTTAGCCGATTTCATACAGAGAGGATTCGTGACTTGTTCGTTCACATTTACTTAGGGTAAGTTATGTATGTTGATTGTTTTGAATTTGTACTTGATTAGTTTCTAACTTAATAAAAGTACTAGCAACTCACCTTCACTCCGCTCGGGTTCGTCCCTACTTACGTTTTAATATTAGTATAGATTTCTCAGAGATGAGATATTTTCCCGCAGTAAAAAGTATCCTATATGTTGATCCGGATAACTAGCTATCATTATTCCAAATTTTATTAAAATCCCTCCAGTGGTTTTTCCGTGAGTAAAAAATGTTTTATTTTAAATGTGTAATACCTAATTTTATAAGTCAAACCATGGATTCAGTTTCACACTATATAGACAACGGCCCTGTTACAATTTTATTTTATATATAGGCATTTAATATTGCAATGAAACTGGTGTTATATAATAAAAAACAATATTATATAGAAATTAATATAGACGGTTTTTATACCAGCGTTTTTGTATTTATGCTTCCTCGCAACAAAAATGTATTGGTAGGATATTATTATTTAAATATCAGTAAAAGGGAATGTTTTGATTTAGTTCAAAAATATTTACGTAACTACTTTAGTAACGTTTTATTAATTTTAACATAGCTGTAGTTATAAGCTGCTCATACTTAAAGTAGTAGCGAAACTTATATATATTTGCTAGAGGAAAATATTTTAGACTAACTCTCAACTCTCGTTTCGCTCAAATTCTAACAACCTTTTTTTTATAGAAAAAGGTGCAAACTAGCAAACGATTCACCTGATGGTAAGTGGCTATCGTCGCTCATGGTCATCTATCTGTAACACAAGAGATTTTAGGAACAGTAATATTTTTCGAAGAAATCTGTTGTTATATTAAAATAAAAGCATCACATTATGAGGAAAACATAGGTATCTATTAGTGTAATAATTTTCAGAATAAGGGAGCTTAAACAAGATTCTACAATCGATGAATTAATTATAGAAATTTTAACAATTGTATTGAAGTCATAAATTTAATCTTTATATAGTCATAAAATCATAATATGTCGTCCCCATAATATGTGTTCAGCCCTTTGTAACGTCTCACTGCTTGGCACGGACCTCCCTTCAATACGAGAGGGATTAGGTCCACCACGCTGGGCAAGTGCGGGTTAGCGGACTTCACATGTATTTCGAAAACTTGCTAGGTTCTCTCAAACATGCAGGTTTCCCCACGATGTTTTCCTTCACCGTAAGACAGTGGTAACCTGTAATTATATTAGAATTATATAGATTCACACGTGAAAATATCAGAGGTGCGAGGCCCGGGATTTGAAGCCACTTCATTCGGTTTCCCAAGCGAACGCGTTACCACTGAGCTACCACGGCGTTATCCCTATAATATGGTGATAACATATTATGTTTCTATATTTTTTTTAATTTTCAATGAGTGTAGAAATACATCTATCTCGTCTAAGCCCCAGGTCAGATTTGCAGTGTTTATCATTTTAGTATAATCTTTATGATATTACACATAGCTTTCAAAATACGAGTAAACTGAGGGGAAAAATAAGTGAAAAAAACATATTAATCCAAGCACTATCCCACTATCCTATAAAATGCACGCGATTCATAAATATAAAAATTCGAAAAGTACAATGGCAAACGAATATAAAATATCAATTTTATTGCATCGAGGCAGAAGCGTAAAACCGTGTGTTTGAAACAGAAGTGGGGTTTTTGTCGGTTGAATGTTATGCGGAGATTTCGCAAATTTGTTTTACAATGGGCGGATTTATCTCGCTTAGCTATCTGTTTTCATTGTACTTAGACAAATAAAATAGCAGATAAAATTTGCTTTGCTTTTAAGTATACGAGTGTGTTACATACAAGTTTTTGTGTATATCTTTGATTCTCGAAATATTTAACGATTTATAATTTAATGACATTTCAAATGAACTGCATTCCAAGCCGGTGGTAGATTTCCTACGGACTGACTATACTAACATTTAATTTAAATTTAAAATGTAAAATTGATGACTCAAAAGTGCTTGTTTCAATAAAGCATATTATGATTTGATTTGATTTGAAAAGTTGTGTAAAAAGTTTAAAAAATAAGTAAAACCGACTTCCAGGCACTAAAATGTAAAAAACAACTAAACTGAGGTTTTCATTTAGAATAGATAACTAATCAGATATTTTCGAAGTCGGTGCCAGCCGATGCAAAGCAAATCTAATATATTTCGATACGTACCTATTAGATATTATTCATATCTTAAAATATTGTCGGCTTAACTTTGCGAAATGGTTTCATAATAAACTCTAATAAAAAATAAACTTTAAGAACCTCAGGCTCAAATATGTATATCCAAAATTAATACAAAACTATGTTACTTGTCTAGTTATTCAAACACAGTATAAAAATCTATATGGTAGGCCATTGATTTTAATGGAAACGCTGTCAAATGCAATCCTTTTTTCACGTAAAATGATTTTGAAGTTAAACACCGTAGCGCCATCTCATGGTAAGTTATACCTAAAGTAAGTATCGTTTCATTCACATCTCAACTCGCACAGTTGCCTTATGTGAAGCCTTTCTGTAGACAACTGTGTGAATTAGTATATTGTGCTTCAAATATCTCTAAAAAAGTAAATCACTATTAATTAACCTCTACACATAGATAATACACGTAAGTAAAAAAAATGCAAAATTTATAAATGTCTGCATCACAAGAGGAAAATATTTGACTGATCCACAATAAGAAAATATAGTTAGACCAATACCTAATAAGAGTTTATGGAATTACATAACTTTAAATTAAACCATTTAAATACCTTACAGCAAATCTTGGACTGTATTTTAACCGTAGGTACGTACTGTAATATGACCACGGAATCGAAACTATTTCATACTAATTGTCGATGACCTTGTTTGTACTTACAAGCAATAAGAAATAATAAGAACCATTTTACAAAGAACAATACAAACACAAAATTAGAAATTATGTCAATGATTACGAAAGATGTGTTTTGTGTGTGAAATATGTAGTTTTTCTTCAACTACTATTTAAACTATATTCCTAAAAGATAAAATTAACAAAATATAAAAATAAATTAATACCTTTTTTAGAACAAGCTGTATAGACAGACATGTACGCGAAAACTGGTTAGTGCGCTGACGCAGTGTACGAGCGTTGTATAATTCGTTTTTAAATTAAAACCCTTTAGATAAAAATGAGTTATTTGTTCTTAAACCGAAGTGTACAGATAAACTTACCATGTTTTTTTTGATCTAGTTACATATATTAAATAAATGAACACAATAAAAATTAATCAAGTGTACATTGGATACGCGATAAAAACATACACAATTAAACTAATTAATAAGAATAAACGTGTTCATCAATAATTGTGTGGTGATAGTAGACCTAACAAGTGCAAGTCATATTCTCGCTTATAAAATTTCGATTTTTTTACATAAAAACATAATATTCAGTTTAATTTATACTTTGTGAAAATCATCGACAGTCGGATGAAAAAATTAGTCATGATAGTATAATGTGCTACCATAGTTAAAAATTCTTCACGTGCACTTATCGCTACAAATATTCAAATAAATAGGAACACGAATAACATTCATCGAAAGTAGTATCAAAATTATACTTAAACTGTGTATTTAAAACATTATGTATTTAAAATATCTTCTATTGCTGTTTCTTTTAAATCATTATTTTGTTAATAGTTTAAAAATTTTTTATGATAGAAATGTGTTTTTTGCTCTAAATAAAGAAATAAGTGTTGAGATGACCTTAGTATCACATGAAAATAGTACATTGAATCACACATATGCGCGTTGGATAGATCAAGAATTAGATCATTTTAGTTCAAAAGAAAATAGAAAGTGGAAAATGAGATATTTACAAAGAATTGATCTATGGAGACCAGGTGGACCTATATATTTGTTTGTGGGTGGCGAAAGCAGTGTGTCACCGATATGGGCATCAGCTGGAATGACGTATGAATTAGCAAAAGAAACAAATGGCGCTATTTATATATCTGAACACAGATATTATGGTAAGAGTAAGCCATTTAACAACACAAATGTAGAAAATTTTAAATTTTTGACTGCAAGACAGGCCCTGGCAGACTTAGAACATTTATTGAAATATATAAAGCAACAACCCCAATTCAAGTATTCTAAAATTGTAGTTATTGGTGGATCATATGCAGGAAACTTGGCTGTTTGGATGAGGTTATTCTATCCAGATGTAGTAGACGCTGCAATATCTAGCAGTGCTCCGGTGCTAGCAAAAAAAAATTTTTATGAGTATCTGGAGAAAGTGAATACTGTTTACGAATTGTTTGGAACACAGGACTGTTTAGATACAATAAAACAGATATTTCGAAGATATGATATGCTCTTACAGAGTGCTGAAGGAATCAAGCAGTTGAAAAGTGAGGAAAATATTTGCGAAAATTGTGATTTAACTATTCCAGAGAATCAACAAACTTTTTTCTCTAATAAAATTAATGAATATATGATGAATGCTCAATATGGTAATCCGGATAAAATTAAAAATCATTGTAAACGTCTAAACGACAGTTTACGGATTAGATCAAATGATGATGGCGAAAGTAAAAAATGTCATAATTACGACTTTCAAGAAATGATTAATGACGAAGAGTTACAAAAGGAAGAAAACGAATGGATTATAACTTGGTTTTACCAAATATGTACAGAGTTTGGCTATTTTACAACCACGAACTCAACTAAACAACCGTTTACTAGTAATATTCCGCTGAGTTATTATGTAAAAATATGCACAGCGCTATTTGGTCCTGAATTCGATGAAAAAAGAATTGACGATGGCATAGAAGCTGTGAATCAATTGTATGGTGGGCTAAAACCTAATGTGACGAAGGTTGTTTTTACAAATGGGGATATAGATCCTTGGAGTACATTAAGTATTTTAGAAGATCTTTCCTATAAAGCACCAGCTGTGATTATTCCAAGCGTGTCGCACTGCCGAGACATAGTGTCTAATAAGAAAAACGACTCTGAAGAGCTCAGAGAAGCAAGAAAATATATCAAAAACTTGGTTAAAGACTGGATCGGGGCAAAGGATGATTATAAGTTAAAATTAATTGATCATCATGTAATTGTGTCTAAGGGCTGAAATTGTAAGCATCTTCATTACATTTCTCAGCTTTGAAATTTCAAAGAACATTAATATTAAAGTCAACTAACTTATTCTTTATATTTTAAACTATGTACTTTCTTACTGGTGTAGATACAGCTCGCATAGTATATTTTAGTTATTTTCATAGTATTAAGTCCTATGGTATCTTACTATGGGGAAATGCAGCTGCTATTAATACGATTTTTGTCCTGCAGAAAAGAGCTATTCGTATAATTTATAGTTAAGGTCCTAGAGTGTCATTAAGAGGTAAGTTTAAAGAAATAAAAATATTGAATGTTGCTTCTCAGTACGTGTACGAAAATGTTATGTATGCCCGTAAAAATATACACGAATTTCCCAAGAAGTGTGATATGCATAACATTAATACTAGGAGTAAAACACTTGTAATGCCTGTGACTCGTCTACACAGAGTCAGAAATTCTTTTTATGGACAATGTATACGCTTGTACAACAGGATCCCAGAAAATGTTTCAAAGGCTTCTATCGCCAAATTCAAAAAAAATATTTAAGAACGTTTGTGTGCTAAAGGCATACATAAATAATACAATAAATGATTTTATAGAAAATGGCACACCTTGGGAATGAAATGATCGCCTCCAGGCTACTTCAACTTGATAGAAATATTGTAAATTATAATTTTACTTTAAAAAAAGATAACAACTTAATGTCAGTCCCGCTGAGTTTCTTTCGCCAGTTCTTTTCAGGTCTGAGGCTTCTTTTTCCGAACTGGTGGACTCATGACGTTCAATAAAAAATTGTAATAATTTAATGCTGAATAAAATATTTTGAATTTGAATTATTTTGAAATTATAGACATAATACAATATGTTTAAAGTATTAAAAATATGAGTAAACAATATATTATCTACGAATATGTTAATATGTAGATACGTATGAATGTAGTGTATACTCTATATCAATATTAATTTGAGCAATACACGACATAAACGATGTATGTAAAGCAAGATATAAATAATTTTAAATACATTGACTGTAATATCTTTTAATTTAAATACTCATTAAGTCTTTGACCTCCTTATGCTTAAATATTTTCAAGAGTGAACGTAATATTGCTCCATTTTACAAAATTTGCAGCTAAATCTAATTTACTTTCAAGTACTAATTACATCATCCCAACAACATATTATGGATAGATACAAACAGTATACAGGTGAAGATTATTGTTCCTAGAATCAACTCCCAGTAACATCTGCTCTCATTATGTGAATTATGGACGAGTCGAGGCTCTGGCAACATGCAGATTGAGGAGCAGTGCGCTATAAATATATGGATGCGGTAATTTTTCAGTTTGCAATGAAATAATTTATTAAATGCATAACTAAATATCAAATTCTCCTTCTTGTCTTATCTTTTTTTCGTGATATTGACAAAGAAAATTGTATAAAAGCCATTTGAAGTCCACTGTTCACTATGTAACTTTCCCTAAGTTTCCTTAAGTTTCCCTAAGTTTTTAAACATTATTTAACTAAAGCAAATTGTTCTAAGAACTAAAATCAAATTATTTTTATATTTTATAATTGATTAATTTCCCATTTTGTATAGCCCTTGCATTTGCCAGCAGCTGCGCCAAGATTTTTTTTCGCAAAGGTTTTTTTGAAATCAAAAGATAAAAGCCAATTTAAACATACAAAAAACACAAATTATGAAAAATCAAATACATATTAATTAAATTTAAACTAAACCTAATCACCTAGATCCTTTATATAATAACTGGAACGAGATAACAGGCAAAAAAAGCTTTAATTAAAACTAAAGTGTCTTATCCATATAAATATGTTTGAAGGCGTATTCTGTGTCTCTTATTAATTTATTCTACCTACCATCCCTGTGCAGGTGGAGTTTGACTCGCTTTGGTGTTTCACTTTTAGTGTATTTTACGTGATCTGATTCTTAAATGAAAAGGTTAATAGGTGACAAACATGTTTTATGTTTAAATTTAATCTATATAATATGTATGTATATATGTACAAATCAATAATACCTATATATAAATCAATTGTGTTTCTTTTTGATTAAGAAAATAATTATTAAAAACTTCAAATATAAGTGGGAAATTCAAAGTAGTTAAAATTAAAGTATATGTCCGATTCTATGTTACCGTTAAATTAAAACAAAAACCTAATGGCTTAAACAATTTGATGATTGTGTAGGAATTTAAGTGCCGTAGTGTATATAGATGATATTAAAAATAATAAAAACTTTTTAACAAAAAAATTAAAACCGACTTCAAAAAAAAGCACTAAAAAGTAAAAAATAACTGATTGGTAGTTTTCATTTACTATACATACCTAATCAAATATTTTCGAAGTCGGTGTGCTTTGCTTTGTATGGGCTGGCACCGATTTCGAAAATATTTGATTAGGTATGTATTTAATAGGTAGACTTTAATTACTTAGCCAAAGCACACCGACTTCAAATATATTTGATTAGGTATGTATAGTAAATGAAAACTACCAATCAGTTATTTTTTACTTTTTAGTCCGTTTTTTGAAGTCGGTTTTAATTTTTTTGTTAAAAATTTTTTATTTTTCCCTTTTTAGTGTACACAGTAGTAGCGAAGTAAGAATTCTAACGTGTTAGGCTTGTCAAATCAAACAAAATAAGCCCAAACTCAAAGTATCTACTATTAGCCGTTGAAGAGTTCCACCTATCCACCTTCTGGCCTTACAATCAGATCATGTCAATAATACCGAACCACTGTACTATCAACGGAAATAGAAACACTTACAAATTTAAAGTTAATATGACAATTAGAAGTAGGTTAAATTCATCATTAGCTATTTTTCCACCCTTAGGGGTGGTACTTTTTTTTCAAATTTAAATGGGACCAATCTGGAAGTATACCCTTTCAAACGAAACAAAAATTGTCCAAATCGGTTAATAAATGACGGAGTTCTGAGGTAACAAACATAAAAAAAAAAACAAAAAAAAAATACAGTCGAATTGAGAACCTCCTCCTTTTTGAAGTCGGTTGAAAAAGTGGATTCAGACGCCAAATTTTTTGTCTTAAAATTTTTTTTCTTGGCTAGCCTTGACCTGTCTGTCGTGGGACTATTCAAAATAATGGTTTTTAAGAGGGAATTACAAAAATATATATTCCAACTTACATAAATGTTTAAAAATGATTTAAAATAATAGATTATAAATAATATATTCCGTATGCGTTAATAACGACCTAAAAAGATGGAATTGATGTAATGAAAGAAAAATAGTGATAAGCAGTTGGAGATATACCTACGTAGCAAGACTCGCAGCAAATATAAAACATGTACCTATATATGTTTGTTTCTACGAAAGACAAAAATAGTCATCAAATCCAATTACATAACACTACGTTCCTTCGTTAATTTGTTCTCATTTAGTCCGCTTCTTACGCAGTAGGATAATTTATATTTATAAATTACCAGCGACTTACCCTCGCTCGAGTACGTCTCTGAGAAATTTATACGTACTTAGGGAAGTACGTATAGATTTCTCAGAGATGAGATATTTTCCCGCAGTAAAATGTATCCTATATGTTGACCCAGATAACCAGCGGTTATCATATCAAATTTGAAATTTCATTAAAATCTGTCCAGCGGTTTTTTCGTGATGCGTTCCCAGACAGACAGACAGACGAACTGACAATAATTTTATAAACTATAGATTCGGCCTCTGTATCGATAATAATGTCTATTGCAATAAGATTTTCTTAAAAATATTTATTGTACAGATTCAACTCAGTTAGAATTTTATTATATGTATAGATTTGTATTATTAGTACGAATATATTTTAGACTAGCGACTTACCCTCACTTTGCTCGGCTGCGTCCCAAAGTACTTTTTTTTACTGGAACCCTAATTCTTTTTTTCTAAAATAAAAGTAGCCTAAGTTACTCCTTGTGACATCAGCTATCTACCAGTGAAAGTCCCGTCAAAATCAGTCCAGCTGTTTCGGAGATTAGCCAGTACAAACAGATAGACAGACAGAAAAAACTTTTTAATTTGTATTTTTCTTATAAGTAACGTATATAATTTCATATACATTTAGTAAAAAGCTGTTATTTTAACATTACAAACAGGCACTTCAATTTTATTTATCTGTATAGATTATTGAAGCTATTTGTACGTGGGAGTAACACAGGAAAGATATATGTATTTACGACATACGATATATGAATGAACTCTAATTTGAGGTTTACTTATTTGATTCCAAATTATTCTATTTGGAGAATAAAAGAAAGTGTTTATAAATATCTCTGTGATATCTTTTCAAATGATAAATCTATATTAATATTATAAATGTGTAAGTTTAGATGTTTGGATGGAAGTTTGTTACTCAATCGCGCGAGAACGGCTGAACGGATCTAGATGAATTTTGACACAGAAATAGATAATAGTGTAGCACAAAGACTACTTCTCATCCCGAAAAAATGTACAGTTTCCGTGGGATACCGAATGAAGCGAGGATGAGCCGCTAGTAGGCTATATAAATGAAAATGAATGTTTCTTCATATATTTGTCGTTAATGCGTAACTATTCTTCTGTAAGCCGCTAGTAAATAAATAAACTTAAGATAAATTCTTAATATATTTACTTGAGTACAAGACTCAGCTCTTCTTAACGTTCCACTGCTGGGCACAATTCGATGCGAGGGGATACGACCATAGTCCACTAAAGTGGCCAAGTGCTGGTTGGCGGACTTCACATGTCTTTCAAAAAACTTGCTAGGTCCTCTCTGACATAAAGGTTTCCTCACGTTGTTTTTCTTCACCCTAAGACAAGTGGTAATCATGTTGAAAATGATTCGCACATGAAAATATCAGAGGTGCGAGATTCGGGATTTAAACTCGCGTCGCTTGGTTTCCAAAGCGAGCGCGTTACCACTAGGCTACCACTGCCTACTTAATTATAAGCAAAAATGCTAGTTCGTCACGTAGTTTGTTAATTAGTGTTTTTATACAACAAGTTAAGTAAACGAGAGCTGTATTTTTCATGTGTATTTTATAAAATCACTGTTTTTTTCTTTCAATATTATTTATTTAAATATGCAAAATACAAACTTCACGTTATGATTCTACTAATATTATAAATGCGAAGGTTTGTAAAGATGTATGGATGTCTGGATGTATGAATGTCTGGATATATAGATGTATGGATGTTTGTTACTCTTACAAGCAAAAACTACTGAATGGATTTTAATGAAATTTTACAATAATATAGCTCATACATCAAAATAACACATAGGCTACTTTTTTATCCCGGAAAAATACACGATTCCCGTGAGATAAACTTGTTTTGTTTTTTTAAATTATATCTATTAATATAAAAATTTGTATAACGTGACGTAATTACTGAGAAAGTTTTATATATTCGCGATTCCAGTACGATGTTTCATTAACACTTTGTTTGAGAGAACCAACATGTAATCTAAAATATTCTTTTGAAATGAGACTCTTTGATATATGAATTTATTTTCTCTATACATCTTAATTATGCGTCCTTTAATAAAGATTTTAATTTAGTGTATCTCTAGTCTAACTTAAAACTCATCTTCCATATTAACTTTTATTATATGCTCCACCAAATATAGGGGAAGAAAAAGGAGCTTATGACATTTTCCCAACCAAGTATCACTAAAAAATATTCGTAAGTTAAACTTTTTTTATAGTATAACGTATTAGTTTGTATAGGTAAGTTAAAAGCAATATGAAAATTAAAACTTTTACAAGCTTGAAATAGAAAATTTTGTTTTAATATTGTTAGACATTTGCATAGATATAAAATTTTTTTTCTACAATATCTTTGACGACACGCTTAGCTCAGTTTGTAGTGGCCCTACTTGCTGTACTAACGGTCGCGGGTTCGAGTCCCGCTGGGGGTATTCATTTGAGTAATGAGCACGAATGTTTGTACTCCAGTCATGGGTGTTTAAATTTATACTATGTATGTATTTAAGTGTATCAGCTATGTGCTATCCACAACACAAGCCTTGTAGCTTACCATGGAACTAGATGGTACTGTGTGTTAATGTCCTTAATTATATACTGACAGCGGGTTCACACGTTGCGGTTTAGTATTCACCTTACAACAAAAATAGATACGGTAAAAAAGATTAATTTATTTGGCAAGTATTATCTGAAAACCGATTCAGTTAACCGGGTCGTGTGAACGAAACAATTCACATATCACAAACCATATTAACAGAAGTTACAAAAAATACAATCAGAATTGAGGGATCATTTAGTATCTTATAATATTAAATCAGCAATTGGATCTAATATTAATATTTCTTTATAAATGCCTTCATACTTTTAGATAATTTATCAATTCTCAAAGCTTAGACATGGCGCTTAAAGTGTAAAGGAAATTTCGCACCAAGAGTATACGAACTAAGGTATTCTGATTGAGAGTGCTCTGAGGTTAAGCTTCAAATCTAAGTCCTGATAGAACATAATTACAAGCAGATTTTAAAATGAAATAAGGTAGTATCATAAATTGTTTAATATATACGGTCTAAATATTCCATAAATATATAAATACCCATGAATATATAATTAGCCATAAGCTTAAACTAGTGTTTATTTGCGGCTCCATCCACGTTTTTTAATTTTGTAGATTTCCTCCCACCTAGTAGATGTAAGATAGCGTATAGCTCTCTTTCCTTAATAAATAGGCTATAAAACGCAAAAAGAATTTTTCTAATCGGATGAGGAGATGCAGAGATCAGCGAATTCAAATAAAATTAAACAAATTCTTCACATTTATATTTTAGTAAAGAGTGTAGATATCCATAAGTTTACATTTAAAAGGCAAGCATGCTATAATATTATCATCGTAGATAAATCCATCGAATTATTTCTTTTATATACTTAATTTCTTTTATAAACTTACTTATACATATTTTTGCCTTAAGTGAAGCAAAACATCGTTAGGAAACCTTTATGTATGAGAGAAGCTAATAAGTTCTCGAAAGATATGTGAAGTCATACGCCAACTCGCACTTGGCCGGCGTGATGGATCATAGCCTGATCCCCATTAAAGAAAGGCCAGTGCCTAGTGGAACATTAAACCAAGGGCTTATTAAATTATTAAACTTTAAATACATACTCTTAACCGTTTTTTGGATAAACCTGTTTAAAAAATCGGTAATCTTTTAAGAAACCCTTACCAATTTTGGCTTTTACGATGAAATTGTAATGATTTTTGAAGGTAGCATAATAACTGTATTTATTAGTTTATTTTAAGTAAAAGTGAAATCTGAAGACAGAAGAACCAGGCACGGATCCAGAGTTAAATTTGGGGGGGGGGGGGGGGTCATAGGCTGAAATATACATATAATAAAACAGTAACTTAGGAAAATCTGACCACCAGGCGCGAATCTAATTTTCTATTTGGGTTGGGGGTTGTAAGGCTTTAATACTTTAGCAGGTATATAAGGAACAAAAAACATTGAAAAAAAGGTTTTTTTAAATTTCTGGCTTGTTGTGACATCTTATCGAAAAATATTATTTATATAAAATTCATCAAAATCTTTCCAGTGGTTTTCTCGTGATGCGGTAACAGACAGACAGTCAGAGAAAAATTCTAAAAACTATAGATTCGGCCTCTGTATTGATAATAATGTCTATTTCAATTAGATTTTCCAAAAAATTTTTAATGTACAGATTCGACTTAGTTACAATTTTATTATAATTCGTTGGCTCCTTATTACAAGGTTCTATGTTACAATTTTAGTACTTATTTAGTTATTAATGCTGCAAGGTTCTATGTGCCATTAGCTACAGTTTTGCAAAAACAAACCACTAGATAGCGGCACTATAACTACAAAATATTCAATTTTACATAGTTCTATGTTGTTTTTTTTTTATACGGTAACAAAATAACGAAGTTCTATGTAAAAAAATTTACTAAACTTCATTAAAATTAACATAGAACCATGTAATAGTGAGCCAACGATTATGTATATAGATTTCTGCAAAAACTTTTTGATATTCATGAAACTAAGGAGAATATAATCTTCAAAATACATATAATAACCATTTTTTTAAAATCGAAATGTTTATCCGTTTATTCCTTACTTTCTTAGACTTCAAACTTCTCTAAAAATCTGGATCCGCGCTTAAGAAGAACAATAAAATTATCTTGCGTAGATAAAAAAATCCGTAAAAATCGTAAGCTATGTAATTATGTATTTTGTCCTCTTTTTGTCAACAGATTTTCTTTTTATTTTTATAGTTATTCACGAGCTTATCTTAGCTTAAAAGACCATATCGGTCTAATTTTGATCATAAGACGAACTTTAGTATCTTTTAAAACGTGTTTTTAATTAGAAAATTAAAACTTAAATGAAAATGAAATCGTTTAAAGAATGAACAGGCAAAATCGTAAGATTTTATTGGACTAGCGCCAAATTTTCTCAATACTACGAGTACGCTGGTTTCACTAAAGCAGATTGTGTAATCCCATAAGTTTGGCTTGAAATATCATTCATTAAGTGTACAGAGATACAGTAAGTATATTTTTTTATGATTTAAGACGGGACATTCATCATAGTTTTCATTTACATTAAAATGAGTTCGTTAGTTACAAGCGGTCACGGGTATATGTTTTACATAATAAAAATTTTAATTACAATAGCCATAAACGTTAAATGTATTATAAATATACTAGCGACTCACCCTCGCTTCTCTCTGGTACGTCTCTAGGTACGTTTAGACGCTTAGTATGAAATAGAGAGAAAATGTATACATATATAGGCATACATATCCCTTAGTCGAGAAGTGATAGATTCCCCATACAAACTTCCACCCTCCTTTTCACCCTTCTAAGGGTTGATTCTCGGGATAAAAACTATGTTATATCCTTTCCAATGTCTCAAACTATCTCCATAGCAAATTTCATCTAAATCGGTTCAGTGGATTAGGCGTGAAAAGCAATCAGACAGACAAAGTTACTTTCTCATTTATATTATTACTATGGATATTTTGTTGATTCCTAATGAGTTCATGGGACGTTGAATGTACCTATACTGTACAGTATTAGTGAATATTCACCTACTTTCTCTTGCAAGAATGACAGTGAGTTTAATGATATTTTAACTTTTTCATCTTCCTCTCTGATTCTTCTTTCGCTATTTCCAACTGAATAGAGTGTTAGGTAAAGAAATTTAGTACTAGACAAAACCAGGTTAAATCAAATTTGTTATAAGTTTACTTCAATCTTCTAAACAAAGATACGGTATTAGCATATAGAAGAATAAAAATCTTATGCCCAACAAAAATACTATTGTAGCACAAAAAATAATAACAATTTAGAAAAAATACTCTCAGATATCATAACTCGTCTAGCTTTATCTGGACTGTAGCCAGGAGCTCTTTCATTTGCATCTTAAATTGGCCTTATTTTGTTTAATATTTTATCTTAAAACTTTCTATAACAACTCTTTTTTACACTGGAGTCTCATTATGTACGTGTGTAGTGTTAAAAATTGTTTTTACAATTGCTATTTTTATATTAGATTAGATTACTTTTAACGTTTTTACGTTTTAATGTTTAGTATAGTCTTCACAGACATGAGATATTTTTCCGAAGTATTAAGTATCCTATATGTTTACCGGTGCTGGGACTCTGTCAAGCTTGAGGAGTCCGACTGGATGAGTACCACCCCCTTATCTATTTCTCCCGCCAAGCAATAATGTATACATTGTTGTGTTCCGGTTTTGAAGGATAAGGTAGCTAGCGCAATTACAGGCAAGATGCATAATGCATATCATCTTAGTCCTCACAGTGACAACGCACCTAAGGTTCTGCATTTTTGTTACATAAAACCTTAGTGCATGAACCGTAGGTGCTATGGGCGACACGTACTACTTTCCATCAGGTGGTCTGTCTGCTCGTTTATTACTGAGCACCATAAAAAAACCCCGTATAATCAGCTATTATCATACCTCATTAAGATCTGTGTAGTGGTTTTCTCGTGATGCGTTCCCAGACAGACAGACAGATCAAAATTGTAAAAACTATAGATATTGCCTCTGTATCTATAATAATGATTATTTCAATAAGAGTTTCCAAAAAATATTGAATGTACAGATTCAATTCATACAAAATTATCGATTTACTTTGTGTTTAAACATCTTTACCATGATCTTTTGACAAATTTTGTAACTATGTTCCAGATCATAGTTTATTTTTGTACTACATTTTCGTCTTATATTAGCAATAGGATGAAGTACTAACAATTCAGATACAGTTAAAGTCAGTGACTCTACATATAACTATTTTTTAAAATAAGTAAAAACAAAATAAAAAAGCTTTTCTTTATCTACATTCATCAGTAAACTTAAAAACAAATTATTTAACGATTTTATTGTTGCGTGTGTGTGATATGTGATGTATTTGCAGACTCTGGACTGATTTTAATAGAGTATTTTTTTTATTGTATTAGACTAACATTCTACCCAGTGGTAGGTAGCCCAGTGGTAACGCGCTGGCTTTGGAAACCATATGAAGCAGGTTCAAATCCCGGCTCTCGAACCTTTGGTAGTTTCATGTGTGAATCATTTCCAAAAATATTACAACTTGTCTTGCGGAGAAGAAAAACTTCGTGAGGAAACCTGCATGTCTGAGAGAGCAAGGTACTAGCAAGGTAGGAGCTAGCAAGGTTTAGAAAGATAGGTGAAGTCCGCCGACCTGCACTTGGCTTGGTAGACTATGGCTTGAACCCCCTCATATTGAGATCCACCCTCAGCCTCAGCAGTGGGACGTTAAAATGGGCTGAATACAATTTTATTTAAATAATAAATAAAAAATTAATAAAAATTAAGGTAGCAGCTTATTAATAAATAAAATATTACATACAGTATAAAAAAAGAAACCTAGTAGCCTATTTGAATAATAAATAAGAGAAAATTTAATTAAAGCATATTATTAAAATATTCGCATAGATTAAGTCAAAGTAAAATTATAAGTATGATCCCACCTTAACATACACACGTAATTAAATTTAATTAAGGGTTCGTAATGCTTGGTGATTGTGGGAAATGACATCATTAGCTGAAGTTCAGGCGTGTTTTGTAAACGACAGTATAATGACAGCTATAACAGGCAAAGATAATATGTAAATACTCGTAAAATTAAACAAAATTGTTAGTATGTCCGTATATAGTCCGTAGCAAAATGGTAACGCGCTCGCTTGGGAAACCGCGTAAAGCGGGTTCAAACCCCGAGTTTCGCACCGCTGATATGTGCGAATCATTTCTAACATGATCACCACTTAGATCTTACGGTGAAGGAAAGAAAAAATACAAGTCAACCCACCGACACTTGGCCAGCGTAGTGGACTATTTCCTGATCCCTCTCGTATTACAGGGAGATCCATGCCCAGCTGTATAAAGTAAAGAGGGATGAATAAAGATGAAAAATTTATGAATTTGATAACGTCTCAAAAAGGTCATTAAATTTTATAAAAACAAGCTTTTCAAAACGGACTATTGCCATAAAAAATTCTATTAAAAAATAGACTGTCGAAGTTACAACGTGTCATAAACACGATAAAATATGTGCAGTACTGTTGTAAAACTGCACCTTACAATGTATTTTAATGAATGAAATATTGTATGTATAACATATGTTTTTAAAGCTGTGAATAGATTAATACAGCCTCTTCTCTTACATACCTGCCTTCAAAGACGACTGATATCATTTAGAATTCTGCCGAAAATAGGTCGTTGTAAACGTAAAACACGTATTTATAATAAGCTTTTGTACCATATAAAGCATACTGTAACAAAATGATGGGTTTGATTTGTGTCAAGGTTACTTCTTGTAAGCGCATTAAAATAAAAGGTTGTTTTTAAAAATGTTTTTTACCTACCAGTTATCTTACGGTGAAGGAAAACCTAGCAAGTTTTCGAAAGGCATATGAAGTCCGCCAACCCACACTCGGCCAGCGTGGTGGACTAAGACCTGATTCTCCTTGTATTGAAAGAAGCCAATAGCCAGCAGTGGGATGTTAAAAATAGCACCTATTAATTTGGTAAGTCGCAAGTAAATAAATAAAGCTAGTAAATAATGGAAAAAAGAGAGAATAGAGATTCCAGGCTACAAGTTCTGCTTAAGGCAAAGGAATGACACCATTTAATTAAATACAACTAATCTGACGTGCATATTCATACCATTAGATTCTAGCAAACCAATTTCCAATCACGAACGCTCTATTCAGTAGTGACCTTATTCCTCTAAGGACCTCAATTCTAAGAACGACCTTATTAAGCATTTCTAAGGCTTCTACAGACTATATCTAAGATCAATGCTTACATCTTGTAATGAAACCCTCAAAGTTTGATAATTACTTAATCATTGTAACTTATATTCATTTCGCTCTAACATGTTCATATTCGTCTTTTTGCAAACGATCTACGCCATCTTTTGGCAAATTTTATTACTACTTATTTATTACTTTATGAAAACTCATCCCCTAATGTGGTAAAAGTTTGTAAATTTAGAGAAAAAAAATTATTCAATTTATTAGGCTTAGAAAATATTTTATTTTATACTAGCGACGATTACGTCTAAGCGTTTAGTATAGATTTCTCAGAGGTGAGAACATGAACATGAGGATGAGAGACTACATAAGGATACTTTTTACTGTAGGAAAATATTCCTACAGTAAAAAGTATCCTTATGTAGTAGTGTAATTTTAAGTTAGAGGTCAGTGGTAGCCCAGTGGTAACGCGCTCGCTTGGAAAACAAATTCCGGGTCTCGCACCTCTGATATTTTCATGTGCGAATCATTTCAAAATCATCATTTTCAAAAGACATGTGAAGTCCGCCAACCCGCACTTGGCCAGCGTGGTGGACTATAGCCTGATCCCCCTCGTATTGAAAGGAGGCTTGAGCCCAGCAGTGGGACGTTAAAAAGGGCTGAATACACATACATACATACATAAAGTTACAACTATGAATCTCACCCAAACACTACTTGAATAATGGAAATTTTGGAAATTGTATTGAAATGACTAATCGTTAGTCATAACTCATAGAACATAATATACCATGTCCATTTATTTTTTTAGATTTCTAATAAAAATATCTTATGTGAGCCATATATATCATATATGTATATATATTCTTTTGTTTCGTATACATTGAAGTATTCCATATGTTTTACATGTTTTTTGTTTGGATTATACCAATAACACTGAATATATTTAAAACTAGCAACTCACGGTGGTTCTTTTAATTGACATAACTTTTTTATTTATGAACCAATAGAAATAAAACAAATACTAAATGTTAAGTGAAGCTTACCACAAAACATAAGTGTTACAATTACAAAATCGCACCCAAATCGAATAAGCCGTTTTTGAGATCAGCACCCAAAAACGCACAAACAGATGAAATTCAAAAAATCATTGTTTTGGGTTCTATTGCGTTAATAAAGACCCCCAATAATATTTTTTCTCAAATATCTTCCATGTACAGACAGCGACAGTTACTCTTTTATTATACTCGTATGTATACATAACGTTGTCGTGGAATACGAAACGTTTAAAATATCTCTTTCATGTATCATCCAAATAAGAAACAATATAGAATATTATAGCTGAAGACTGTAACCGACAGGTTTAATATATAATGTTAATATATGAAAATATTAGCGTCAAAAGTTGAAAATAAGCAAAGTTGTGCATCTGATATGCATTGTGTAGACTTCACAAAAGGTTTGCACGTTAAAGTGGAATGCTCCGTCTTTGTGAGTACATTCATTTTGTGAATTAAAAACGTGCTCAGTCTCTCTACTAACTTCGAAAGGAAGGTTTTTTCTTTTGCATGATATAGTATTTCGTAGCTGAATTTGAAATAATTGATTAACTTGCAGTTGAAATAAGTTATTTTGATGGCATGAGTTTTACTTTAAGTCACATATTAGACGCTAGGACGAAACAATTTAAATGTACAATAGATTAATATTCCAATTTTTTTTTAAAAACAAGCTTTTATATCATATAAATCATGTAATATAATAAATAAATGAGTTTGATTTAGCAAACCATTTGCTATCCATATCATGGGGGTGCATAAAACATGGTCCACCATATTGAATTTAGAATGAAGTCACTTATCTAACCATGCATTGCCCTCTAAATTAAACGTGTATGCAAAATTTCAGGTCATTCGGTTGAGGATAACTGCTTAAATTCAGTTGCAAGATTTGACCCGAACAAACATACATACAAACATTGCAACTTAAATAAAAGCTTGTAAAAAGATTGCGATTTTAAATAAAAGCGCCTGGGCAACTGAGCTTCACTCAGCGTTTTTCGGATATATAATTAGAAATTGTGTCCATTTCATTCATACAAATTTAAAGAAAAATTACACACTTAAGAGCCTAAGGTACACCTTGCTTTATTCTGTGACATACCGAACAGTATTCTTCCACTCTGAACTTTCCTTTTTTAACAATACGTTTTCTAAAACGCTACACTTTACACCTTGACTGAGAATAAATAAACTTTTAAACAAAAATACTGCTATAATTCTAACTAATGTCTTCGCGTTTTGTTTTAATTTTTGGTTCTCAATGTTTCAGATTAGAAAGAATTTGTCAAATATTCGCGTAAACACAAAGACTAGTTACTATTGATATTACAAAAATACTAGCATAAAGCTTTTTCAACCGACTTCAAAAAGGAGGAGGTTCTCAATTCGACTGTATGTTTTTTTTTTTTTTTTTTATGTTTGTTACCTCAGAACTCCGTCATTTATTAACCGATTTGGACAATTTTTGTTTTGTTTCAAAGGGTATACTTCCAGATTGGTCCCATTTAAATTTCAAAAAAAAATACCACCCCTAAGGGTGGAAAAACAACTAATAATGAATTTAACCTACTTCTAATTGTCATATTGACTTGAAACTTTGCAAGTATTTCTATTTCCGTTGATAGTACAGTGGTTCGGTGTTGTTGACCTGATCTGATGGCAAGGCCAGAAGGTGGATAGGTGGAACTCTTCAACGGCTAATAGTAGATACTTTGAGTTTGGGCTTATTTTGTTTGATTTGACAAGCCTAACACGTTAGAATCCTTACTTTTCTACTACTGTCTACACTAAAAAGGGAAAAATAAAAACTTTTTAACAAAAAAATAAAAACCGACTTCAAACAAAAGCACTAAAAAGTAAAAAATAACTGATTGGTAGTTTTCATTTACTATACATACCTAATCAAATATTTTCGAAGTCGGTGTGCTTTGGCTAAGTAATTAAAGCCTACCTATTAAATACATACCTAATCAAATATTTTCGAAATCGGTGCCAGCCCATACAAAGTAAAGCACACCGACTTCGAAAATATTTGATTAGGTATGTATAGTAAATGAAAACTACCAATCAGTTATTTTTTACTTTTTAGTGCTTTTGTTTGAAGTCAGTTTTTATTTTTTTTGTTAAAAAGTTTTTATTAATAAAAAAAGTTGATGTTTGTGTCGAAAATAAATAACTAGTTCTAACTTTTTATTATTATAAAAATATTTTTTGTATCGAGATTTAGCTATTATAATATTGTACGCTTAGATTATTTTTCATTTTAGTGTTTATTTATAAGTAGCGACCCGAGAGAAATAAGAATATCAATTGCCTAACAGTAGCATACCTATGTACTACACTACACTACACTAGGTCTAGCGTTTCAGAAATATACACACAAATAAACTTTCATATCATAAATAATGGAAAAATATTTGAGCCCGATTGTATACTATAAAATTATTACTAATACATATACACGACCAGTTTTTGACCGCGGTTTCACTCGCGTGGTAAATAGGACAGGGATCAAATGTAGGCTATGTTAGTCCCCAGGAGGCAATTTATGTTCTTGTCAAATGTTATCATAAAAACTTTTTAACAAAAAAATAAAAACCGACTTCAAACAAAAGCACTAAAAAGTGAAAAATAACTGATTGGTAGTTTTCATTTACTATACATACCTGTGCGCGTATAGGGGGGGCTTACTGGGATTTTTAAATGAAAAATTAAAACTTTGATGACCGAACAGCACGCTGTCTTACAATTTATTGAGAAAAAGAAATTTTAAAATCACCGTCTGTGCTATAATGACAATATATAACGACGCCTGATAGAAAGAAAGAGCATTACGTTGGTTATGTTACTTAATTAACTTAAAATAGTTTAATGGTGCTTCAACATGCCCCCGGCCGTTGAAAGCCTGCCTTTCAACAGGAATCTTCCAGTAAGGGACAAATTCTTGAACAGGCTCTTCGTATGACTCCATTGGCAGTCTTAATATCTGCAACCCTGCTGATATTATCCGTGCCGGGATGAAGAGCAACAATTCTTCCCATCCTCCACTTTAATGGCGGCAGGTTGTCTTCTTTGACAACAACAAGTGAGTTGAGTTTCAATGAGTCTTTGGACGTGTACCATTTCACACGTTGCTGCAGCTCGGATACATACTCCTTGCTCCACCTGATCCAAAAATGCTGTCTCATTTGCTCAATTCGCTGGAAACGACTCAGGCGGCTGCTAGAAGGTTCTCGCAGATCCTCGACTGGAAGTGAAGTAAGTGGCCGTCCAATCAAAAAATGTCCAGGAGTCAACGGAAGCACGTCGTCAGGGTCCGTAGATAAGGGCGTAAGTGGCCGCGAATTTAAAATACCTTCTATTTGAATTAGTACGGAGTTAAGCTCCTCGTACGTGAGATTACAATTTCCCAACACTCTAATTAAATGGTATTTGACCGACTTAACACCTGCCTCCCAAAGTCCACCGAAATGTGGAGCATAGGCAGGAATAAAATGGAACTTAGTTCCATGTTGGGTAACGTCTTCAGCTAAGGAGTCACAGTTAAGTTTTAAAAAATTAGAAATTTCATTGTAGGCTCCTACAAACGACGAACCATTGTCGGAAAAAAGATTAAGCGGTTTTCCCCTTCGAGACATAAACCTGCGTAATGCCTGTAAATAATTACTGCTAGTCAAGTCACCCACCAATTCCAAATGAATGGCCTTCGTAGTAAAGCACACGAATATAACTATATATACCTTTACTATTTTACATCCGCGACCTTGACGACTAGCTGACGAAATGGGTCCTGCATAGTCGACCCCAACGTTTTGAAAAGGAAAGTCAGCTGGTGAAAGCCTGCTCATTGGCAAATTACCCATTTGGGGAACAACTGTCTGTCCTTTCAAACGTTGACATCGAACGCACTGACGGTAGCAAGCCCTAGCTAAATTACGACCGCCTAGCGGCCAATAGGTTTGCCTAATGGTACTTAATAATAGTTGAGGTCCAGCGTGCATTAACTTGATATGCTCATGTCTGAATAAAAGTTTGACAAAATGATTAGTGGACTGTAATAATATAGGGTGTTTTTTCTCGAATGAATAGTCAGAATTATGTAATCTTCCCCCTATACGGATTATTTTGTTATCATCGAGAAAAACATTAAATTTTAATAATTGATTTTTATATGGTAGTTTTTGTTTATTTATTAATAAATTATATTCGGGAAAAGATTCCTTTTGCGACTGAATTATAATTATGTTTAAAGAGTTTTGTAATTCTTCAGCAGTAAAGTTAGACGTAAATGTAGAACGGGTTTTGCATGTTTTAATAAAACGTAACACATAACAAATACTACGTTGTAACCGCGTAAAATTTGAAAAACGTTCAAAATTAATTAATCCTTTATCTAAATTATGATTAGCGTCACTCGCTACAAGGCAAATATTTGACTTAATTTCAGGTAGGTTCACTGAATCCGTAGGCATGCATGGCAGTCTAGTAATATCCTGTCGTAAAAAGGATGGACCAAACCACCATAAATCCAATGCTTGCATGGCGGAAGGTTCTACTCCACGAGATATCAAATCCGCGGGATTATCGTCTGTAGGGACATGCCTCCAATTGCTAGAACTGGTTTCTTCTAATATTTCGGAAACACGATTCCGAACAAAAGTATTTAATTTAATTGGTAACATTTTTAACCAGCCCAAAACAATCATAGAATCAGTCCAGAAAACAACATTAGATGCTCGACTCCTGAAAGAACTAACTACCTTTTTATACAAACGTGTACCAAGCACAGCCGCACAAAGCTCAAGTCGTGGGATAGTCACTGGTTTAATGGGAGTGACACGACTTTTTGCCATCAGTAATTGCACAGCAACGTCACCTTCATTATTAATACTGCGAATATACACACAAGCGCCGTAGGCTCGCTCTGAAGCGTCGGTAAAGATATGCAATTCGAACTGCTTGTATGATTCACAAACTACACGACGAGGAATGCGTAACTTCTGAAGAGCAGGCAATGCTTTGATCATACCCAACCATGCAGTTCTAATTTCAGGAGGTAATGGGTCATCCCACTTTAAACCCTCAAGCCAAAGTTTCTGAAGCAGCATCTTCATACGTATGACACACGGGGCTAGAAGCCCTAGAGGATCAAATATACGTGCGATAACAGCTAGCATGCTACGCTTAGTGGCTTCCTTTTGCTCAGGAACACTGATAGGAAAACACAAATCATCAGTGTGTGTCTGCCAACTCAATCCTAATGTTTTATTAATGGCATCACCTTCTTGGTGGAAATCTAAGCACGATTCAGTGGGTTCTGAGATTAAATTAGGTTCATTAGATTTCCACTTTCGTAAAGGCATGCATGCGGAAGCAAGTGCATCAGTTATCTGATGGCGCATCAAATAAGCCTCCTCAAACATATCAGCACCGGTCAAAAGATCGTCAACATAGAAGTCGTGCAGAATAACTTCTGCGATCTTCTTGTCGTAACATTCTAAACCTATCTGTTTGAGGCACCTAGTCGCGAGAAATGGTGCACTTGCAGTACCATACGTTACTGTGTTTAATTGATACGTCTTAAGTGAGCTGGAGGCATCATCACGCCAAATGATTTGCTGCAAGTGTCTGTCAGACGGGTGTACAGACACCTGTCGGTACATTTTCTCCACGTCTGCAGAAAGAACGTACTTATACATCCTATACCTAAGTAAGATAGACGTTAAATCATCTTGAACAGTAGGTCCCACCATTTGAATTTTATTTAAGGAAATGCCAGAGGTGGTGGGAGCACTAGCATTAAAAACAACTCTTAATTTTGTAGTACTACTACTTTCACGCAAGACACCATGATGCGGAATGAAATATGACGTTTGGTTTGCATTAATATGACACTCGGACATGTGACCTAAAGAAATATACTCAGACATAAAATCCTTGTACATTTTGTCGAGTGGAGGTTGCTTTAAATTTCTGCGCTCTAATGACAGAAAACAGCGTTTTGCACGATGAAATGAATCACCAAGGCGACTTAAAGATTCCTTAAGCGGGATTCTAACATTAAAACGGCCGTCTGGCAAACGCGTAGTGTTATTAATAAAGTGTTCTTCGCACATCTTCTCTTCAATTGAATAAGTTGATGACTCATGACAAACTTCTTCAAGCTGCTAAAAACGCGTAAGTTGGTTTTGGATGTCATCTAACTCAAGAGAACTAGAAGAACGTTTATTTTGAAAGTTTGTAAAGTTACATTTTATTGGTGGGAAATGAGATGACAACATATTATAGCCGCCGTTAACTGGGCCACAAACTAGCCAACCAAGTCTAGTTTGTTGTAATGTTGGTTTCCTATCACCTAATATAATTTTATCAGAGCCTAACAAGCTCCAAAATACGTCAGCTCCAATTATAATATCAATGGAAGCTGGCGAGTGAAAATACGGATCTGCTAACTGTATATTCGAAGGAATATCTATATGTACCTGTCTAGCGGGAACGTTATCGGTAATAGTGGGCAAGACAAAACATATTAAATCATCAACATAAGGTTCGTGTAACGATTCGACGTGAACTCGACACATTTTTCTTACAGGAGATAGTGAATTATTAATTCCTTGAATAGACTTTTTTATATTTAAATATGGTAAATTTAATTTTTTAAATAATCGTTCCGTCATTAGGCAAGACGAACTACCGGAATCAAGAAGGGCGCGTGCGATGTGTTCTTTATTATTTGCATCATAACATTTAATTAACGCAGTCGACAGAAGGACGTCGCTCGAGGTGCTTGTATGCGAGTGCGCCGAGATGTTAGCCGATAGTGCAACGTGCGCGTTGTCTCCGTTGTCAGTAGCGATGGAAGATGACTTGTCCTTGGCCTTGCCGATTGTACATTCACCTGATTTGTTTACAACGGGATGGCTTTTATAATCATTATTGTGAATAAGCGTGTGGTGTTTGCGCTTGCAAATTTTACAACCTGGTTTTTTGCAAGAATTAGGATAGTGACCATGACGAAAACAATTAAAACAAATCTTGTAATTTTGCAATAATAACATTCTATCGCTAACACTCAGTGCTAAGAACTGTGGACATGAATTTAAGTTATGATCGCCACTACACTTTGGACAACCGTGTGCTAATGAAGAATTTATTTTTTCTGTGGAAACCATAGCCTTAATTTTAGTGTTGGATTTAATATTACTGGAAGAGGGGCGTGATAGTTCAACTGTTTCTAGTAAGTCGGCACGGCTACGCAGAAAATCCATGAACTGTTGAAATGAAATTGATTGAGTTTTATCAAAGCGACCTTTAAACTCCTCCCACTCTCTAAATGTTTTAAAATCTAATTTTTTACTAATGATATATATTAGAAGAGTATCCCAACTGTGAACAGGCTCGCCTAATGAACTTAATGCTCTGATATTTTTGTTTATATTGTCAATTGTGCGTTTCAATGCAATTGAGGATTCTTTCGTAATCGATTCGATATCAAACAACGCCGTGACGTGATGATTAATTAATAAGCGTTTGTTATCGAAACGTTCACATAGAAGTTCCCACGCAACTGTGTAGTTTCGGGCGGAGAACTCAATTGATTTAATTACGATGGCAGCCGAACCTTCCAATGATGATCGCAAATAATGAAATTTGTTAATTTCGTCCATATCGTCATTATCATGAATAAGACTAGTAAACGTATCGCGAAATTCAAGCCAGTTAACGTAAGATCCTGAGAATTTTGGTAATGAAATGGTAGGTAACTTGACTAGTTGACGCTTTGAACTACTGTGGCTAGATTTTACATCATCCTTTTCTAATTTAGAATAGTTATTTAACATAATTTTTGCCTGAGCGACTAAGTTGTAATACTGAGATTCTACAGTAGTTCTTTCAATAGATTCAACATCAAGATTTTCACATAAACATTCTAATTGTAATTGAATTTCGTTAAACTCATCATATAAATTTTCTAACTTATCGATACGTAACTGTAACTCCATTGCCTGACAAGGGGTTAACTCGGAACCTTTTAAAAGACCTAAATAGGTTGCAAATGCAGTAATTCTTCCCTTATAACTGCCACGTTTCTTTTTAAGATCTTTTATGTCGGTCATTTTGGAAGGCAGGTGTCGTCAACCTGGAATTTTACAACAGAACGCTAAATAATGTAACAATCTTTATAACAATATTACTATGACAATGAGCATTAATCACTAAATAAATATAATTTAACTTGACTTTTAAAAGCACTGCGCTTATAATTTTGCTGTTGTATGATAGACTTAAGACTATATTTAAATGACTTATTTTACAATTCTAACTATCTACAATGATAACTACTTACAATGCTAATAATTTTAAGGTTTAACATTAAATATTGTATTAAATCTGAATAGTTAACTAATGTAATATTAATATTACTGTACTGTCACAATGAAGTACTGATTAACTATATTATACAATTATTATAAAATCAACCTAATGCAATGTAAATAACTAATTAATACTTTTAAATTGTAGTAGTTTTAAATAAATAAGAATAACTTGTAAATATTACATTAAAACATATTGTACTAACCTTATACAGTCTTCATATTGGTCATTAAGTTTTTACCTAGAATATTACCTGAGTGTTGGGTGAAATAAATTTTATTTAACGCTTAAAAACAATTTGTTTTATTAAATTAAATCACTTTAAAGTCCAAGCCACTTTTCTTCATCCAAAACGTGTAGGTTGAATCACTTCTTTTGGACACGTTGCTCAGTTTTATAATTTTATAAAATTCCAGATAATATTCTTCAAATCCCTATATTTCCAAAGAACATTATAATAACCCGGTTCGTAAGGACCATGTGCGCGTATAGGGGGGGCTTACTGGGATTTTTAAATGAAAAATTAAAACTTTGATGACCGAACAGCACGCTGTCTTACAATTTATTGAGAAAAAGAAATTTTAAAATCACCGTCTGTGCTATAATGACAATATATAACGACGCCTGATAGAAAGAAAGAGCATTACGTTGGTTATGTTACTTAATTAACTTAAAATAGTTTAATGGTGCTTCAACAATACCTAATCAAATATTTTCGAAGTCGGTGTGCTTTGCTTTGTATGGGCTGGCACCGATTTCGAAAATATTTGATTAGGTATGTATTTATAGGTAGGCTTTAATTACTTAGCCAAAGCACACCGACTTCGAAAATATTTGATTAGGTATGTATAGTAAATGAAAACTACCAATCAGTTATTTTTCACTTTTTAGTGCTTTTGTTTGAAGTCGGTTTTTATTTTTTTGTTAAAAAGTTTTTATTTTTCCCTTTTTAGTGTAGACAGTAGTAGCAAAGTAAGGATTCTAACGTGTTAGGCTTGTCAAATCAAACAAAATAAGCCCAAACTCAAAGTATCTACTATTAGCCGTTGAAGAGTTCCACCTATCCACCTTCTGGCCTTGCCATCAGATCAGGTCAACAACACCGAACCACTGTACTATCAACGAAAATAGAAATACTTGCAAAGTTTCAAGTCAATATGACAATTAGAAGTAGGTTAAATTCATTATGAGTTGTTTTTCCACCCTTAGGGGTGGTATTTTTTTTTGAAATTTAAATGGGACCAATCTGGAAGTATACCCTTTGAAACAAAACAAAAATTGTCCAAATCGGTTAATAAATGACGGAGTTCTGAGGTAACAAACATAAAAAAAAAAAAAAAAAAAACATACAGTCGAATTGAGAACCTCCTCCTTTTTGAAGTCGGTTGAAAATCTGTTTAAGCGTAAAAAGGGAACAGATAGAGATATTTTCATATCTATAACTAGGAGCTCACCCTCGCTTCGCTATGGTTTGCCACTAGGAAGACAAAGACAAACCTATCCCACAGTAACCGTACATTTTTTCCGGATGAAAAGTGGCCTATGTATTATTCCAGATTATAATCTATATTTGTGAGAAATTATATCTAGATCTGTTCAGCCGTTCTGGCGTGAAAGAATAACAAACATACATCCATACTCACAAACTTTCACATTTATAATAGTATAGATATTAACTAGTGACTCATCCTTGCTTCGCTCGGGTTCGTTCCTAGGTACGTTTTAAAGATGAGTATAGAATAGATAAGGCTACATACATAGGTATGATGCGTTTTATATCCTTAACTTTAGAAAAGATCGATTCCTCATGCAAACTTCCAACCCCTTGTCACCCCCTTATGGGATGATCTCCGGGATAAAAACTATCATACGTCCTTCCCAAACTATCTTCATACTACATTTCATCTAAATCGGTTTAGTGGATTGAGCGTGAAAAGGTAACAGAGAGACAGACAGAGTTACTTTTGTATTTATAATATTAATATTATACTCGTAGTATGGATTAGTATGGATGTATATTGTGAGATAGCGACCTAGTTTCCCAGACGGTTGTGGCTCATTTGTGATTCCTACTTCGTTAACTCGCCGAATTGCGAAACTAAAGCTATTTACATTATTGTTATATCATGTTGTTGTTATATAACTTCTCATCAGAATTTGCCAAAATAATTCTAATAATCTAATATACTGTGTATTACTGCGTAATAAATCTATGATTAAGTATTCTGAGACTTTATGTACCTACGTAAATATATTAGGTTAATTTACCTATTCAGATTAATTATCGATACTAATACTATAAAGTGGCAGATTTTGTTCGTCTGTCCGTCTGTCCATAAGTCCGTCCGTCCGTGCGTCCATTCGTCCGTTCGTCAGCCATAAATTACTAAATACTTAATATAATTGAATCTCAATTTCTTCTTAATTGCCTTAACTGCCGATATCCAAGACAATCTTCGCGAAATGTTTTTTTGTAGATTTAGCGTAAGTCAAGCCGCGAGTTCTGCTAGACTTTTATATCTAGGGATGTTTTTTATATGTTTTACCATCCTTAGGGGTGGAATTATTTCTTAAAATTCATATTATGGCAGTAGGTACTCATGATATTATAAAATACCACTGAATTACACTTGCTTCACACAGGTACGTTCATATACCTACGGACACAAAGGCTACAGTTAAGATGTATCCTTTGTGTTACTCCAGTTCATAGTCAAACTCCCAAAATAAATTTCAATCTTATAGGTTCAGCTCCAATATAAGAATCTCTTTTACGACTTTAATTATGTGGTGTCCGTTTGTCGAAATAAAAGCTTTTTTACTAAATTCATATGAAATTATAGACTGTTTTTATAAGAAAAACACAATTTTTTTTACTGTCTGTCTATCTGTCTGTTTGTTCCGGTTAATCTCCAGAACGGCTGGACTGATTTTGATGAAACTTTCATTGGCAGATAGCTGATGTTACAAGGAGTAACTAAGACTACTTTTATTTTAGAAAAAGAATTAGAGTTTCGCTCAAAAAACTTAAAACGTACCTAGGGAAGTCTATTTATTAATTGTAGAATGATATAAGCCCCGAGGTTACGCGTAATATGTCTGTTTGATAATCGCTTTTCTTGTGTTGACTGAATTATTTCGAAGGGATTACGCAGCTGTTTCAAATGACGACGCTATGGGGCAATTACAGAAGTTTAATAGAGAAAATAGTTCTATACATGAACTACTAGCAACACTAGCTTGTTTTGCTTAATAACTTATTTTTATTATACTTATAATGAGATTTGATAGGTTTGATGATGTAAGAATAGAATATTTAATTTTCTATCTCTTCATTAACATTCCTTTTAAACAAAAGTTGCGCCGGTAAGTTTAATTTCGGTGCGTCCTTAGGTGTCTTTTGTGTTTATAAATTATACACATGTAATAAAATTGTAACTGATCGCTGTCTGTACATGGAAGATATTGGAGAAAAACTATTATTGGAGGTCTTTATCAACGCCGACAACCCAAAACAATGATTTTTAGATTCTCAGAAACGGCTAAATCGATTTGGGTGCCATTTTCACTAATGTATTTTGGTAAGCTTCGTTTAATATTTAATATTTGTTTTATTTCAATCGGTTCATAAATAAAAAAGTTATGTCAATTTAAGGACGAACCCAAGCGGAGCGAGAGGGAGTCACTATCTTCTAAATAATGATATAATAAATAATATATAATGTACATAATCACTTCTATACTATCACAGGAAGTATGGGTGAACTATATAAACTATTAACTAGAAGATTAAATTGTAAAACAATGTATTTTGTGAACCGTCATTTAAAACGTATTATATTGGCGCGCTTACAGTAGCATTAAGGTAGACAAATTCTTGTAATAAGCATAAAAAAACTGATTAAGTTAAAATCTATAATCTATATATTAGGGATAAAATTACATATGTACATTTAATAAACATTACCTTCCTTCTGGATTATAAGAGGTAGTAGTAAACATCTACGTATACCTAAATAGGCAAAGACAAAATATTTCAGTAGCTTTTTCTCCTCTGTTTGTCCCGATTTTCTTTCTTTTTTTTTTGCTTATTAGCGAGCGACTAGTTTTAGCGTTATCATTAAAAATACAACAATCATTTTAATCAAATGTTGACTTTTGGAACAACACTAGTTATGCATAAATAAACTAAGCAAGCAGAGTTATAGGCAAAATATAGTCTAATTACAATAATTCTAAGTAATACATGATAATTTTAGCCAATTGTAGGAAGAGCGAGGTAATTAATATAATTACTAATATTATTTAGGTTCATAAGCGCTTGGAGAGATCGGGCGTAATTGCTTCTGAGTTCAATAAGCCTCGGAAAATTTTCAATGAATAATGGCACTGAATGTAGAATAATAATAGATTTAAATAAATTTAGAATAAGGATATAAAAATAATCTATTTATAAAAAAAATCACAATTTTTTCTATATACCATATATATAATAAAATTCTGAGTCGAATTTGCACATTAAATATTTTTCGGAACGCACCACGAGAAAACTACTGAACAGGTTTTGATGTCATTTAGTACGATGATAGTTAGGTATCTGAGTCAACATAAAGGATACTTTTTGCTGCGGGAAAATATCTCATCTCTGAGTAATCTATACTAATCTTTAAAACGTAACTAGGGACGAACTCGTGCGGAGCGAGGGTGAGTCGCTAGTTTATCTAAATTTGTTGTATAAAACAACTTTACTTTTAACCAAATAACTACATATGTATATTTAGTAAATAATATCTAAAAGAAGTGTATCATGTTACTCGTCTGTGTGTCAATAAATGTATGTCCATGAATATAATTTTATTTGAGCGGATTCAATCATACAACAGAAAGTTTATTGACCGACTTTAAAAAAAGAGGTTCAATGTTCGCCTATATGTCCTTTTCTTTACGAATGTTAACCGATTTCTCGACATCTTGATAGATTTTGCTACTTTAAACCGTTGGTATAATGTTTTTGAATATCATTAACAAAACTGATATATATTTTCATTGAAATCGTAAAAAATAAAATGAAACCATAATAAAACTGTAGTAAAAATTCTTAATTACTCAGCTGCTTGAATTTTCTAAGTAGTAATGCGTTGAAAGTGTCTAATAAACAAATATTCTTAATTGACGTATCTCTGGCTTGGTATCTGCTATCTTGGGTTTTATTGATGCTATATAATCTGCCTTAGTATATTTAATGCTTCGGTGGTGTAGAAGCTAGCATGACCTGCTGCAGATCCGGAGTTCCTGGGTTCGAGTCTCGGGACGGGTCAAGTTCAGTTAGTTAGTCTTTCTGTTAACTGTATAAATACGAGTACCTTCCGTGCTGTTAGCTAGTCTTTGTAATAATAAAATAATACTCCGCTATATTAAAAATCGAAAGATTAAAAATGAAATTAATTTTTCATCCATACACAATGATTCAAAAGAAAATCCAAAAAAGTTTAAAGCTAGTCCATGGAGAAACGTCTAGTTCCATTTTCTATGCATATATAATCAAAAAATCACGACCTTTTGCTACAATACGACTTATCAGTTCTATAAAATTGAAAGTCCTGAATCAGTATTAGTAGAAGTTTACACATAAAAAGTTTATAACGTCTATGAATTTTTATAAGACATGGTTCAAGTAAAATAAGCATCAACAGTAAATCTACAGACATTCTTATTTTGTGCTCCTCTGGAACAACTTTGTACTACATTTTGTAATCCCTGGATTTCACCATCTTGTGATTCACAAAAACACGTGTTCGTACCCTGTGAGCAGAAAGTTGCGTAATTCTGGCAAGCTTGGGTTTCTGTAAAGCAGTCAGTCGTCACTTGACATCTCATTGGAATAATTGGCTGGAAATTTTTGTTTGGTTGTTCTGTACATTTGCAAATCTGAAATTAAATATTTGATAACTAATACTATAATTAAGGAAGTTTGCAGTAAAGCATTTTGATATTGATTACCATACCATTGTAATTTTACATCACCGAGTTACGTTTCGCTAAGGTTCGACTCTAAGTGCCTAATAGTAGTGTTTCACTGTTTTCTTAGATCATAACATAATATATGCTGTATACTAAATTTTATTCACGTTTTCGCGTGAAAACGAAACAAACATACAAACTTACAAACTTTTGCAATTGTAATAGTAATTTTCACCGATTTCATAGTTGCCGCAGTATTATTTTGAAAGTCTCAATACAAAAGATAAGGATTAATTCGTTTGTATATAACTTCTTATATAGACATCTATATATATAAAAGAAAGTCGTGTTAGTTACTTCGCTTATAACTCAAGAACGGCTGAACCGATTTAGCTGAAAATTGGCAGGGAGGTAGTTTAGAGCCAGGAGAAGGACATAGGATACTTTTTATCCCGTTCGACCGCGTTCCAATTTTTATGATATTTTAATTTTTGGATTTCTCTTAGTCCGGAATAGGTAAGTATTAAAACATATAATTAAAATGTGAGAAAGAAAGATTTTTTCTTTTTATATCTATTTAAAACGTACCTAGCGACGAACCCGAGCGAAGCGAGGGTGAGCCGCTAGTTGCTTTATAAAACTGCCTGTCTATATAAATATCAACGTACTATATGTAATTACTTTGCACAAATCAATGAATATTTATGTTCTTCAAAAAGACAGTTCTTTTTATGGGTTTAGCTCAGTTTATGAATAAATTATGGGCCACGAGGGTGGCCTATACATTAAAAAAAAACATCCCTAATTTTAGTAAAAATAATTTTATCATACAAACTAAATTTTATTATACGAGTACATAAAATGTACAAATGTAATTTTATTCTATTATTGAAATAGTCATTATTATCGATACAGAAGCCGAATCTGTAGTTTTTAAAATTTTTGTCTGTCGGTCTATCTGGAAACACATCACGAGAAACACACTGGACAGATTTTGATGAAATTTAGTATAATGAAAGCTGGTTATGTTATATTGGGTCAACATATAGGATACTTTTTACTGAAATCAATATTAACCTTACAAAATAGGGATGAACCCGAGCGGAGCGTGGGTGAGTCACTAGTTTTACGATATATTCAACTATAATGACTGTCAAATACGACAAATAAACACACTGTATAATATGACAAAATTGTGACTCAAATCTTACTCTTCTACGAACTTTACGACGTAGCCGCAAAAACTTTGGTCTGCATCCGACACATTTGCAGCCTTTCCTTATTTGTTTTCTTCTTTCCGCCGAATTTTGTAATTTCCATATTAAGCTGCACCACTTACGATTACAGGAATAATAAGCTCCTAAAATGGAAAATTGAGTTTATCTATAATTTTTTTAATATTTATTTTAATATATTCAATCTATTTTTTTCTTTTTTTTTATTTCATTGGAAGTCTTCTACAAAGCAAATCGAACTTTGAGATTATGAATATAGGTTAAATTAAAAAAACGACCTCGACTAACAAAGGGATGAAAGTGGGTAAAATAGTTTTGTATCAAAAAAGTATATCACTTAGACATTATAAAATATTTAATATTGAATTTGTATAAAATGTACTTAAATATTTACGAGGTCATCATAAATGATAATGTTGTAAATCAAATATCAAATTAAAAAATACCTGGAAGGTCCTTATTTTATATTATACCTTATTTTTTATTATAAATCATTCTATAATAATTTCAATACTCAAATCAATCCTCACCCATTCTTTGTCGATATTAGTTTCCATCAATAATATTTTGATGAGTAAACCCAAGCCATCTTGATATTTAAAAAATAACGAAAAAAAGAATATTCGAAACGTATTATATTACGTAAAAATATTTATTTTTAAATTATACGATTTAAATATTCGATACATATTATATGGAGTAAAAATTATTCGATTTACGTATCGTATATAATAGATATGTTACAAGTGCTAGCTATTATAATTTTCTATGATCATGAGAATTACATAATATCGTTTAAAATATAGAGCTCCTACTGCTCCGACTGTTAAAAAATGACATGCTAAAGCAAAATGATCCCTTAAAAATATCTTATAATTGATTCTAATAATTATTATAATTGTCTCTCCCGTGACCATGATTGCTGTAAAGCATTCGAAACGTCGGGATATCAAAAATCAAAATAAATCCGAGAAAAAATCCGAAAAGTTAATTTTATTTAAAATACAAATAAATAAGCTAATATCTTCAGGCAGCCAGATTTTCATTTACATACCTTTTTTATGTTTGCTATAACTTAGTTTATTTACCTGTAAGCAAATAAAATGACTTTGAACTTTTAAAGTTCAAATTTCAAAGCAAACGTAACCAAATCACAATCCCAGAACCAATGCATAGTAATCACAAAGTCGTCTCAAGGAGACAAACTTCCAACAAACATTCAGTATTGCAATATAAACTCAAAACAAGCAATTACCAACAGCTTAATTATTTGTTTAACCAACAAACTTTGTGCTATTACTTGCCTATTGATTGTCGTTGGAATGTTCCAATACATTGCTACAAAGTCTAACTTTGAGACATAGTGCTATTATTTTTGTACTTTTTATTTAATTGCCCTAGCCAAAACTGGACAGAAAATCAAAACTATAAAACCTTCAACAAATCTTTTTTTAGAATATAGCCATATTCTAAAAAAAATATTTAACTCAGCGTAGGCTTATTGCTTATTTAATTAAATTACCATAACTTATTGTACTTCACTATATAGTTTTTTCCTCTATTTTAAAAATAAGGTTTTATTTCTAAGATTTATTATATACGAACGATTAGTATGGAATAGATAGACTATATACAATTATCATAAAGGTGAAAGTGTGTTTGTTTGTTTGCTCTTCTTTCACGTCGAAATGGAGCGACGGATTGGCGTGAATTTTTGTGTGGAGATAGTTGGAGGGCTGGACAATGACATACTTTAGGCTACTTTTTACCGCGGGAGATTATTTTATTCCCACAAGAAAACAGGTTATAATACAACCCAAAAAAATATTTATCATCAGAATAACTTGAAACTTGGTATTAATGCTCATCAATACAATTAAATAAATTCGCGTTTTAGCATTTTTCGAAATTCATGATATAAGGGAGTAAAATAGGGGATGAAAGTTTGTATGAAACCTACTTTTTAGTGTTTTTTTTGTAATTTTAGCGCGAGCGAAGCGTCGGGTTCTGCTAGTAGATAATAAATATATAAGCGAGATTACACAACTTTATCATTAATAGGAGTTGTCGAGCAGATGCGGTTAACCACTGAAACTGTGTCTGGAGTTAAGCAATCGATGTCTTATCTTGGTCATATTTACTTGGAAATTTAGTTTGATTATACTCGTAGTTGTATATATTATATTAAATTTTATATGTATATACTAGTGACCTGCGCTAACTTTAGTAAGAAACTTATTTCCAAATTGTTGCAATTGATGCCTCTAGATTGTATACGCTATTATAATTGGTATACTAAAATTTAGCCAGATAACGTAATTAACCACAATCAAAACAACGTAATTAACCATAACCAAAAAGTAAAAAACACGTATTTTTACACGGTTATTTATCAGCTGTAAACAATTAAGTACAGACAAACAGAGAGGCTGTTTTGTAATGAAGAAGAGTATTTATATTTTTTTCAAATTATTCGCCACTCTTTTAAGCAGTCGTTGGCAGCGTTTCATCGATAGACATTGGGATTATTTTTAGCTTTTGTATGTTTGCTTGAATACTCTTATCTATGAAACCACCAGTCCGGATTTGTGAGGATATTTAGGACCATAAATAAATAATAATATTCTTCTAACCGATTTCGGCCATGGCGACCAATCGTAGTATAATAGTGCACTCTTTATTGCTTATTATACTTTATTACGACCGGTGAGAGTTAAGGTGCAGGACCGACGACTTTACGTGCTCTCCGAGGCATGGTGTGCAACACCCCCAATTTCGTAACTCCGGATACTATTGAGAATATCTTAACAGAAACCACTCACCCTCGCTTCATTCTGGTTCGTCCCTTGGTATGTTTTTGACGCTTAGTACAGAATAAATAGAATATATGTATAATTGCTAGTAATGCATTAATAAACTATGCAAACAAAGCCGTAAGTAACGCAAGTTCGTTAGTAAAAGCCGTAAAACAAAATCAGTGATAAGAACACGTAAAAATAAAAAATTATTCAAAAAGTGTTTCGGACATAAACTGATGGGTGTATTAATGAAATAAAGCAACAATATCGGTAATTTTAATGAAAACCATCTCTCATTCGAAAAAGATATTTTTAAGACGCCTCAGATGAAAAGCTGAAATTCACTCGGGCAGAAAATTGGATGCTTCAGAACGCTTAAATCGATGGCCTAATTTAGAAAAGGTTCATGTTTCCTTATGTTTCCTTTAGCTATATGCCCTTTTAAATGTTCATTCGTAATAGAGATATGTATTGATAGAGAGTAATTTCCAATGGACTTTCATGAAAAGGTATTAAACTATAAAGGAGTAAGGCATCAAAGCCAAAGTAACAGCTTTGAAAACGATAAGTTCCTCTGTATAAAATATCCGCAAATTAAATAGCGTTATTTGGTCGCTATAAAGATTTCAATTTGTCAATATAATATAGAAAATCAATATAACATACTTAATAAAGAAATTTGTAAACGAAAATTAATTAAAAGTTTCAAAGAAATGATCCAAACTCTTTCAAATTCACATATTTTTTAATGTTCCACTTCTAGGCATGGGCCTACGCTTTACGTATGGGGGAATTGGCATCAGCTAAATAGAAGTTAACAGACTTCACATGCCTTTTGAAAAGTAGTTAAGTTTTTTAAGCATGCTAGTTTCCTAACGATGCCTTTCTTTGCCCTTATAATATACTTAAAATGAGGTTAGCACATGAAATTCTCAGAGCTCTGAAACCAGGAGTTCAAATCCGTTTTCATCTGTTTACATTGCCTATTATCTGTCTATCTGGAAACGCATCATGAGAAAACCACTAGACAGATTTTGATGAAATTTGGTATGATAATAGCTGGTTATCTGGATTAACATATAGGATACTTTTTACTACGGGAAAATATCTCATCTCTGAGAAATCTATACTAACCGTTAAAACGTACCTAGGAACGAAAGCGAGCGAGGGTGAGTCGTTAGTAAAATATACATAGGTAGGTATAATGCAAAAGAGAATTTTACGAATTTGACTCATAGTTCCAGATTTTAGCGCATTCAAACAAACAAAAATGTAAAAGTCATTTTTATTTTAAAGTTATTGGTATTGATAATGTAAGAATTTCTTCATTTTATCAAGAATTTTGTATATAAAAATTCTTTAGCATTATTGAATATGATATCTAGATATTTTCAATACATAGTGTTATAAAAAATTTAAAATCCAAAGACATTTTCTCCTTAACGTTCACATAACTAATACGAAATCGTCGACTATATGAGGGAAAGTACGTTTATTATCTGACCATCTTAGGTGAGTTTCAGCCAATTTCTCGGTTCAATGCGTTTACGAACAAAACGGTAGTTTCAAACTGATTTTATATGAAAACTTTCTTGGAGGTGAGAGATAAATTGGAGTTAAGTTTCAAAGTTGTTTGGATTTTCCTGATGCCAATTCCTTTTAGTTTATTTTTTCATTTAACTTCAATAATTTGATTTTTAAGTTAAGAATCTGTTTGTTTGTGCACAAAATATCTATTTACAAGATTTTTATAATATCACCTAAAGGTAAATTTCTAAGAAATCTGTTGTTAACAGACACGCCGGCGTGTCCGCGGTCGTAAAGGAAATAAAAAAGGATTAAAAAAGTTGCCTGGAATAGAAGTTCATATTATCTGATTTTTTATGTTTTTTTTAATTTTGTTTTTAATATATTCTATTTAATATTAATTTACTTTAAAAATATTACTTATCTTTCTATAACATATTATATTTTCTAACTTCTTCTAAATTGTTGCATAATTTTATGGGTAGATAACCGCGATAAAATCCAAAAAGATAGTTTCATTTAAAATATATTTGCGTAAATCTAATAAAAAATACTAATATAATATTTTTTTGAAAATTGCCTATAACTTCTTTTAATTATGTTTGTAAACATTATAATTTTAAACAAAAAAAATGAATTAGTTTTAAATACGTAGAAGATTCCAATTTCCAAGACTTTAACTATATGATTATTGTCACTTTGCTTTTATTTTTGATGTTTTGTAATAAGTTTTCAAAAATATGAAGTATTATGCATTGCAAGTATTAGAACTCAAGAAGTTTTAAGTTTCCAGGCGAAAAGATGAGGGAAAAAATAAAATAACATACAAAGTTCTAACATTTATATTTTCGAAATTTAATTTCTAGTAAATCGAAAGATTTACACATTGAATTATTCGTAAATAAACATTAAACAATCAGTCTTTTTGAAGATAAAGTTTTATTCTACAACATTTTCTATAGAAGCATAATTACATCTAAAATATATAGCTATTATTTCTATAGTTACAAAAATCTTAACATGAGTATGAGATCAAAACGTTTATTTTACATATAACTGCTTACCTTAAACGACAGTTAAAATTTCAGTTAAACAAAGAGTTAAAATGACTAGATATATTTGCAAATGTATTTGCTAAATAAATAACGGCAGTGAACACACATACTCGTAGAGTTGAACAAATATTCTTCATAGATAAACTGCAAATTACCATAGGAAAGATGTACATTTTTATTTCATAAGAATTAAAATTAAATTATAAAGCTAAAAATTTACATAGCAAAATTCTCGACTACGTCAGACAATATTATGTTTCATGAAAAATCCCATCCATTATAGTTTGTGATATATAAGAAAGGTTAGAATCATTGTTATAATAGAAAACAAATCTTTTTTATAATTTTTTATTATCTCCAAACAATTACTTTGAAAATTTTAAATAGATAAAAAAATAATTAAAATCATTAAAAAAATTAATATAAATAAATAATAAAAAAGATCAGTATTGAATTATTTATGTTAGAAATCTACCTCCACAAAACTAATTCTGATAATGATTTGATACTTTAGGTGTATATTACAAAAATGTTATATTTTTTTAATTAGTTCATAAAATTAAAATAAAACTATATTAAAATATCAAATATTAATATTGTATCATCTCGGATAGATTTTTCTCTTTTTAAAAATAATATCTTTGGTGTTTAATATAAAAAAAAAAACAAATTATGAATTTTCTCCTTTTTAAAGTCGGTTAAAAATAACTCAAATCTCAGCTTCTATACAAAGTAAATAAATACTAAGATGTCTAAGTTGAACAAAAATAAAATTAATCATTGATTATAGTCAAGTTTCCAATTCCTAAATTATGCTTAAAAAATCTTTACAAATACTCTTTATATATTATTAACGTATATAAAATAATTAAATATACTTTACTTATTATGACAACTTTTATAATTATGAAAGATATTATATATTTAACGATATAGATTATGTGTGGATTTTATATAATAATGAAGCAATGAACAAGAAAATTGAATTGAATTAATATAATAATTTAATGCAATTTTGGTAAAATTAAAATTTCTGAACTCAGATTGTTTGGATGTCATTGTTTCATATATTTTTCAAATATAGTTAATAAAATAAGATAAAATTACAATTTTCATACGTGAAACCACCACACAAATGTTATTTAAAAGATGATATGCAAATAATTTGGTACCGAATTTCAATTTCATAAGTTCCTTGGAAAGAATAATTCGTATAGATATAATATTTAAAATGTAACTCACTTGAGAACTTTTACTTTTTAAATGTTTTTTCGTACCTTCTCCATTCTACGTGACATTGGCGAAGTAAAAGCACGCTTTGAAGCCATTAACGAGAAAATTGACCAAGAATTGGATACAAATGCTTTTTTTTAATTAATAATTAAATTAAAAAAAAACAAAAACCTTATTTCGTAAAAGTAATCAAATTAATATATATATTATTAAGTTACTTTTGATATATCTTAATCTAAACATACAGAAATATAAAAAAATAAGCGACGAATTTAAAAAAATCACTTAATATTAAGTTAAAATTTAAAAATATCTTAACATCTAACAGTAACTTACATGTATTGATTCGAACACAACCATTAAAAAAATTATTAACAAATTTTAGTTACACTGTAAGTCGGCTACCTGTGGTGCGGAACTCTGCACGCTTCTGAAAAAGATATACATTTTGGACAAATTTTAATCATTTCCATCATAATACATAGTCTATATTAATATTATAAAGAGGTAAAGTATGTGAGTTTATGAGGTTGTAGGGGGGTAATCTATAGATCTACTAAACCAATTTAGATGAAATTTGATAAAAAGGTAGTTTGAGACCCTGGAAAGAACATAGGATAGTTTTTATCCCGGAAATCATCCCTTAAGGGGGTGAAAATGGGGAATCAAACAAGGGGCGAACCCGAGCGAAGCGTTGGGCGAGTCGCTAGTACTAGATAAAGATGTAAAAAAGGAAAATAAAGGAAAAAGTAAGATTATGTTAATCATCAGATGAATAGGTTTTATTGTATCTTTAATTTGTATTCCAAAAAAGATTAGAATAGATTGATTGAAATGTAAGATAGATTGAAAACCAGATTTACTTACTTCGTGGTGCACTTTTTAAAGTGGTTGTTCTTGAAACACAATCGCTTTCTTCTGATTCTGATCTCATTTGAAAGCTTGTTTCTGAAAAAAAAATAGTATTATTATAATTAATTAAAGGATTTTATAATGAGTTGTCAAATACCAACATTGCTTATTAGTCATAGATAAATTAAAAGTCATTTTTTGCCGAGACGCTGTTCTCTCTGCTTGTTAAATGTAAATCAATAGTTTTTACCTACATTTTTTTAAATAAATCCTATTTAGTTTTATTTATTTCAAGACAAATTAGCAACCAATAATTTGAAATAATAAAATAATTTACATACTGAATAATGAGCAGTCTCGACAGATATGATCTTGTTCATTTAATAAAGTTAGCTATATTTGAGATTATTTTGTCAAACGCATCTTAAAAACAAATTTGTCGTAAAATATTCAGTGTACAACTTTGTCTTCTTTACAATTTTAACCAACATACCACTATCATATCTCTTGCTATTTCCAGGTAACATTCTGGCAGGCGCTTCTTGGTTGTCCACGTGACCGAATGTTCGAAATCCGATAGCGAATTGCGCGTACGGACTTATCTCATACAGTTCTAAAACAAAATACACATGTTATATTATACTGTAGCATAGTTGAGATTTTTGAATGCCTTTCCATCAAAATGGAATGCTGGAATTGTTATCTAAGAAAAAATAGTTAAATTAATAAATATGTTGGGATATTAACACAAATTACCATCACATATCACACACAAATCACAAATCACAATCAAGTTCCATGGTAAGCTACGAGGCTTGTGTTATGGATACCAGATAGTTGATACACTACACATTTATATGTTTAAATACATACATATTATAAATATAAAACTCTTGACTGGAGTACAAATATTCATGTTCATCACACAAATGAATGCCCTCAGCGGGACTTGAACCCGCGACCACTGGCACAGAGCAAGTAGGGCCACTACAAGTGATGACAAGTGAGCCGTCAAATCGTGTCGTCAAAATTAACGGGGAATTAGTGTAAGTGACAAAAAATACATTTTCCAGAATGGAATTGACATTACTAGAATATTTCTGAATTTTCGGTTATTAGAAGGTTTTTCGTATATAATATAAAGTCAGACTGTTAAGTATTTAGTACTAGTACGAAATTAATTGAAGATTGTGAAGAAATATGATAGGGGAGAAGTGAAATGTTCAGTGGATTAATTTGCGATTTCAGCCGTTTTTTGAGTTTCTCGTTTAAATTAAATCTATTAGCTTTTGTAAGCTTCTATAGTGCAAGTGAATAGTATAATACAACAATTTAATAGTAGTTTTATTGAGTTTTTTGTATGGATACCCACCATGCTTAGCATCAGCAGTGAGGTGTACAGGAGTGCTGTAAACCCGACTATTGTCAGGTGCGGGTTGTGGGACGCGCTCTGCTTTACATTCTCCGGTTAGGGAGTTCCTGTATTCTGTTAGTCTTTGATGGCTGAAATGATATAGAAAATAACTGTTATTATGGATAGTAATGATAACATTTAATAAGCAAATTGAACTGTTTTCGAGACAATTATTACATTATTAAATGTAAAAAAATATCCACATATGTTTTTAAATTGACTCCGCCGAACACAAATTCATACACAAAATACACCTATTTAATAATAATGATTCAGTACTTTCGAACGTCACACTGCTTGGCACGAGCCTCTCATCAATGTGATGTATGTATGTACATATAATGTGATCAATGTAATGTATCAGATCATAGTCCACCACGCTGGCCAAGTACGGGCGGACTGAGCATGTCTTTCGAAAAATTGCTAAGCTCTCTCAGACATCCAGGTTTCCTTCACCAAATTAGCTATTACTATCTAGTAATAGCTGATATTGTAATCATGCTGGACAACGACTTTTTAAAGGTTGGTTGTTTTTCCAAACTTAGTAAATAACATAAGCGAAAAAATTAACACGAATAATAAACTTAATAACGTACCTAATATATAACAATAACTTACTTATGTCGCTTTACTAAAATATAGAGGCAAGTGAACAAGCAAATGAGCAGCAAGATCGAGCTGCAAACAATCACTAGCATGTTGATATCGTAGTAGTCTGTGGGGGGTCCTATCGCCTCTGAAACAAAAAATATTATATATTTAAATAGTTGATTAAATGATATATTATATTATTAAAAATATAATTAATTATATATCATATACGTATAGTAAACATCACAAGTACATTAATTAAGTAAAATTCATTGATATAATATTTATGTATATTATAATATATACCAGTTGTAAGTCTAGCAATAAAAGATGTTTCTTCAAACACCTTTACACCTAAAGCGTGGTACTCGTTCGGTACTAACTACACTACAGGTCTTTCTCTTTTTAGTAACCAGAAGGTAAAAAATCCTGTAAAGGTAAAAAAAGTATGTGTGTGAAAGCCATTTTCCTTACTCGTGACTATTGGACCAAAATTACTAAAAATTCTATGAAATTAAGAAAGAAACAAATAGGATATAAAAATAAACAATAATATATCTTACCCCCTTGTACAGTGGTAGTAGCATACATATAAACAGCCGCGTCTACGCCTGCTGCGTTCTCAGCGAGCACGCGTAGTTGGTACCACCGCGCTGGTACTAAAGCAGATATGACGAAGGAATTCGGTGCTACCAGTGGGCTGTTCCATACTGGGTCTATGGGCTGTAAGAATAAAATGATTTGTGGAATTAGATTCTCCAAGGGACAAGAGCTCAAGATACTTAAAGAGATCTTATTAAAAAAATACATAATTGACACACTTGGTAGCATTTCAATATTACGAGTATATATATCCATACTTCCGTACTAATGCTATAAATGCGAAAGTAACTGTGTCTGCCTCTCTGTCTGTCGGTCTGTTACCTTCTCACGCTTAATCCGCTGAACCGATTTAGACGAAATTCTGTTGGAGATAGTTTGATACTCTGGGAAGGACATAGGATAGTTTTTATCTCAGAATTTATCTTTTCACGGATGTAAAGAGAGGTGAAAGTTTGTATGGGGAATCAATCATTTCCCAAGTAAAGGATATAAAACTCATTATACCTATGTATATAATATAATCTATCTATGTATTCCATACTTACACGTCAAAATGTACTTAGGGACAAACCCGAGCATAGCGAGGGTGAATCGCTAGTATAATATAAAACTAAACCACATGGGTGTATGCATAAATTATGTATACAGATATGTTTCTTATTGGTTATGTATTCTATATTACCAACTAAGTTTCACAGACTAATACAAGTCATATTAGGTCTTCATACAAACTGTAACATGTTCATATAAACAGTACTTAATACAAAACTTACTAATCTATTCTCCGCTCGTCTCCACAACTTCCCTCCATATTCTCTATAATCAACTTCCCATCTTGTAATTTCACATCCGTTATCTTCCCATCCACTTAGCTGTATGTATATGTGAGTGGCGTTACTCCAGAACCATTCAGTTGTTGTTGGTGATATTGGAACTGGAAAGTGATGGAAATGCAAAAAAATAATTAAGAATTATGTATATATAATTAAATAAATCAATTTTGAATTACTCTGTAAAAATAAAAACTACCTTCGGTATTCTTAGCAAGGTACATAAAAGACGTAGCGGTTTTTTGATAATAACGCATCCTTTCGCACGTCCAATCATAGCTTAATGTCTAGCACTGCTTAGGCTACACTATATACTAAATTCTTTCTATTTCCTCGTAATTATAAAACCATTTGCTAATCCTATATACTCATTCTTATTAAATAAAATGTAATATCTAGTTCGGCCTAATTAAGGCTGGAACTAAAAATAACTAGTTACTTTTACTGAGAGAGGTACACCAATTTTAAATCATATAAATAATTATTCCACCAGTAACCATACCATTTACAGTGAATTTTATTTTCGAAATTGATATATCAACCCTATCAAATAATATACAAATCGCTTTAACATTAACGAAAATGTTGCATAACATATAAAAACAGAAACTGAATATTTTTACTGACTTTTTAAAATCGGCCAAATATACTTTTACATCCCCAAAAACTCCCAAATTCCTTTAACAGCTTCCAAATTCCTATATTCAGGTCAACAAGCATATTGACAACTAGCGACTCACCTTCACTTCGCTCGGGTTCGTCCCTAGGTACATTTTAATTTTTTTGAGCGGAACCCTAATTCTTTTACAGAAATAAAAGTAGCCTATGATACTCCTTATAACAACTACTACCTGCCAGTGAAAGTTCCGCCAAAATCGGTCCAGCTCTTTCGGAGATTAGCCAGAACAAACAGGCAGACAAAAAAAAAATGTGTCGTTCTTATAACTACCTACCGTATATAATTCCATATTCATTTAGTAAAAAGCTGTTATTTTGACATTACAAACAGATACTTCAATTTTATTTATCTGTATAGATAATAAATCAGATCAAAATGATTAATAAAATTTACCTCCACCTAAAGTCATGGCATCGACATACGCCGGCTGTGAAGCACCAACACTATTAGCAGCTGTCATTCTCAAAGAATATTTGGTACCACATTTCAGACCTTCTAGAGTATACTCTTGCACTCCTTGCACGGTGACACCTTTGTCTGACCACGTGTCTTGCCACGCGACATTCGCTTCTTTCCATGTTAGCTCGTATACTATAATATAAAAAATTGGTAATGTACAGTAACTTTAAATACCCTTTATATAATTAAAATATATAATTATTTAATAGTTCTAACTGGGACTGATTATATGATAATAATTTTGTATTATAATTAAAAAAAGTTTATAGAAAATTAGCCATTAGAAATTCTCCATTTGAATGGAACTTTTGGGCCAAAGATGACTAGACGGATGATATTCATTAAAGATGAATTTCATGTCGCTTGATAGTGTAAATGTTATACAGCTTGCATTGATACCGGTAGTATGACTCTAGCAAGCCTGAGGAGCCCGACTGGATGGGTACCATCCCCTTATCTATTTCTCCCACCAAGCAACAATGATTACATTGTTGTGTTCCGGTTTGAAGGATAAGGTAGCCAGCGCAATTATAAGCAAGAGGGATATCATCCTATTCCTCACAGTGCAACGCACCTGCGGTTCTGCATTTTTGTAACATAAAACCTAAGTGCATGAACCGTAGGTGTTATAGGCGACAGGTACCACTTTCCATCAGTTGGGCTGCCTGTTCGTTTGTCACTGAATATCATAAAAAAACTTGTATCTTAAAAGTGCTAATAATAGAAAATGCTCCATTATTAACGTATCTATAAAACGAGGTAGATACGCTTATTGATATAATCAATTATTACTCGTAGAAGAAACTTGATACTTACTAATTTTCTGATTCTTTCCAGAAACTTTCTTAGGTTGGTCCCATTGTAAGTGCAAAGCATTTTTGTGTGACGTCACTCTTAATACAGGAGGCTCTGGTGTTGGCAGAACTGACACTTCATATGATACTGAGTCCGATCCATACAGATTTTTAGCGAGACAAGTGTAGTTACCGCTAAGTGATTGGTCTATATCTGGAAGAAGATAATATATTTTTTTAACGAATTGGGTCTTATAATGTCTTTAAAAAAGGCTGTGATTAAAAATAATATATCAATTAGTATTTGCTCATTTAAAAACAACATGAATCTAGTGGTCTAGTCTTAAACGGCTAGATCATGAAGCTCTGAGGTCAAATCTGGCAGTGAAAGCTGAAAAGTTAAAAATGGTTGATAATACTCTTCATCAGGATCTCTTTCGGTTGATTCTTCTTCATAGTATATACATATTATGTATTTATAAATGTATGTATTTATATAATTATTTTATAGTGTACTAGTTACTCACCCTCGATTCGCTAGCGTTCGTCCCTAGGTTGATTCCCCGTACATACTTTTATATTTTTACATTTTCACCCCCTAAGGGATGATTTCCGGAATAAAAAACGTCCTGCCCAGGCTTTTCAACTATCTTTTTACCCAATTTAATCTAAATCGTTCCAGTAGTTTCTGAGTTTATTCGTTACAAACATACAAAAAATACATTTTTTTTTCTATTTATAATAGTAGTGTAGATTGTACTTAACACTTATGTACAAACGAGTACATGTGTATTCAGCCCTTTTTAACGTACCATTGCTGGGAATAGGCCTCCCTTCAATACAGGGGGGATCAGGCCGTAGTCCACGACGCTGAATAAGTTAGGGTTGGCGGACATATATGAATGAAATCAATAAGGAAATTTGTAATACTTAAATTATACTTACTATTTATAAGCAAACTGTCATCATGGTTCCTTGTGAATCTTGGATGGTGTGTTATGATGTTATGTTTGTGATACCACACAGTGCGGGGCGGGGGAGACCCCACGCACTGACAGACTAAGAGGAGGGACGATCCGACCCCTACTGAGATGGTCCCTCCTAAAGACGCTACGCCTGCTACCACTGAAATGAAAAGGAATGCTCATAAGTAAACTGTCATTAGTTTCAAAGTGTTACCAATATGGCGTTAATTATCACATTTGTGAAATAATAATGAGTTATCATTTTTTTCTGACTGTACACTTTAATATATTGTAATAAACAATATTCAAATATTTCATAGAAAGTATTAAGATTCAATTAGATGAAAATGGATACTGTACCTACTAAGCTCATGATATAACGTATGACTAATGTATTTTTCTGCCAGGAAAATTGGACAAACTGACTAAAATTATTATTTAGAATCACTTCTTGGTAGGTATTTATTATCCAAAATAATATTACTCATGCATATTAATTATTTATTACATATCTATTTTTTTTATTTTTATGTTGACATTAACACAGAATCATCTATTCCCATGGTAAGCTACGAGGCATGTGTTATGGATACCAGATAGTTGATATACTACACATATATAACATTAAATATATACATATTATAAACATAAACACCCATGACTGGACTAACTCATTACACAAATGAATGCCCCCAGCCTCGAACCTGCTCCGCTGGCGCAGCAAGTACACTACAAACTGAGCCAAACGTGTCGTTGAACATATTGTCACAATACATACATTTTCCAAGGTATCCCACGGGATACTATATAAAAAAATACCAAAAAATTAATATTAAACCACCTTATATGAAATCATAACAAACATAAACTCACCTCTGCTACTAACTTCCACATGCACTCTATTACTAGGCGCGCCTTCACCAGCACTAGTATGCGCGCGCGCAAACACTTCGTAGGCGCCCGTACTTAGGCCTGATAGAGGGAACGAGAGCTGTCTTGTAGACTCCTGAGGCTCTACGCGATAGCTTTGTGGTGCATTTGTACTGGAAATATAATAAAAATAATAATTTATTGAACAATAAAAACACACACAACACAACAGTAAACAATATTACATACAAAAACAAACATACAGGACGGAGGAGGAGTTACCTTTTTCTGTTAGAATGTGAAACCCTATTGTTTAAAGTCACTATGTTATTTAGTTTACTTTTTATTGCTTTAAAAGTTATTTTGAAGTTAGAGCCGGGATTACGTCTCGAGCGGGGTTGAGACGCCATCATGATGATACGTGGTTTAGTAACGTTGGGTGATAATGGTGGGTCGTAAATTGAATACTTTATTATTGGAGCCCTGATAGCACCCACAAGATGAGTAACCACTAAATATGATGTTCGTGATATATGGATAACACGACATACATATATTACTCACAACAATCTATATATTATACACAAAAAGTTTTTTTACTCAGTTTAACTTAGGCTGTGTCGACACAAAAGACATGGTAGCCTCTGTTGCCGTACTAGGAGACCTATATTACAGCATACAGCGTCTATCACCCCAATATCAGTTATTATCAATTATAAGCCATTTAATACAAAGCGAGTTTTTTTAAACATTTCAAAGGGTATTATAATGTATTACATTACTAAAAATAATTAAATTTATAAAATAATTAAATTATTATATATACTATGAAGAAAATTGTGTCATTGTTTCTTGAATTTCTATTCAGTAGGGTCTAGATTATTTTAGTCGTTTTTGAGGTCAGAGTAGCCAAATTTTTATAATTTACAATGCATTAAAAATCTATAAAAATAGTAAATGAAATTTTAATTTTGTCTTGCTTTACGACCGTACAACGTATTTACCTTGTGACAGGTTTAACGTAAACAGTATAGTGTGTGATGTCTCCATTAGGTTGATCAGGTCTCTTCCAACTGATAAGTATGGATGTAGGAGATGAAACTAAGGCTTTTATAGCAGATGGCGGTCCGGGAACTGAAAGAAATTACCGTAAGTTTTAATTACTAACAAAAAAATCTGAATAAACTCGCCAATCACTGGAATTACAAGTCCGATATAACCATCTTTTTTACATTTTATAACATATTCATTGAAGAAGTTACAGGTTATTTATTGTCACGCTACTACCATTAAGAGTGAAATGAGTGAAGCTGCATGCAAAAGCTAGTTTTTGTGTAAACTTTTCATATAAGCATGATTTGCTATAACTAGATTTAATAACAATCAATTATTCCTTAATCTCTAAATATCTTATTTCATGTAAAAACAAAAAACTCAAAAACGAATATACATAAAAAAAATTTTTTTAGGCGTTAATATTTAGAGGTCAGTTACTCTAAAACGCGTGTGCTTTATAGCGCTCTATAGAAGTAAAGGCGAGTTGTTAGACATTAAAAAAGCGTATTTAAGAAAAGAAACTTACCATCTTGTAAAGTAGTGCATACAACTGGATACGAAAATGGTCCAACGCCATAGTTGGAAAATCCAGCAACTTTGATCGTATAGTTGGTGTATTTGAGAAGACCTTGCAGATATAATTCCGTATGTGGTGTCGTTATATTTAACCATGGACCATCTGAAAGTTAGGAACATATTCATTAGTATGATTTTTGTTGATCTATACATAGTATTAAACAAAGTCGCTCTGCGTCTGTCTGTTTCTCCGCTTACTTCTTCTAAACCACGCAATCCATTTTGACACGGTTCTTACTAATCGAAAAAGCCATAAGCAAGGATGGCTTATGTATGTATATAATATGCAAATATTTTGTACAAAATGATAGCTTAGACGGTTTTTTGTCAAAAAAAACTGTTTTCGTACGACAACATGGATAACGTTTGCTAAACCTTTAAAAATACATCTAAACAATCTAAAAAAGGCCTACCGAAAAGTCCGCGATACCATATTTATCGTACGTAGGGACGCACCAAGCAGGCACCGCACCAGGCAAGTCGTTAGTATTATATAAATACAAGCAACTTACCCTTGCTTCGGATGTGTCCTAAGTTAACAATAATTGTTTCTCCAGATCACAGTTTATCTGTATATTAAAATTCATCCAAATCTGTCCAGCCGTTACAGCGTGTAGAAATTCACACAAATACAAACATTCTCACATAGTTTAGTTTTTGTTCTTGTAGTTTTAATAGTATAATATAATGTAATAGATGTACTAATCCAAAAACTTTGATACATTCATTCCAAATCCGTTTCATAATTATAGCTTAAACTCTTATTTTTATCTAAATAAAATAACTTACCTAATCCTATACATATGTATATACGAGTAATAATAATATATAGTCAGCATTTTACATTGTGGTCTTAATAGGAAAATGGTATTATAAAACTGCTAATTACAATACTCTTTTAGGCGTCAAATATTGTTTTCTGTGCTCTATTCACCTTATATTTTTGGTTTGAAATATAGTCATACATACCATCAGTAGAATAATATACGGTGTATCCTAACAAGGCAGTGCGTGCGATCTGTCTCCACGCGGCACGTACTGACGTAGAAGATGCTCCCACACATTCTACGCTAGATGGCGGTTCTTCTGGGGCTGAAATAGTTTGTAATATATGTAATATATGTTAACGATTAGCTCAGAGATGAAATATTTTCCCGCAGTAAAAAGTATCCTATATGTTGACCCGGATAACTAGCTATCATCATATCCATCCAAATCTGTCCAGTGCTTTTCTCGTGATGCGGTCACAGACAGACAGACAGACAAAAAATCAAAAAAACTATAGATTCGGCCTCTGTATCAATATTAATGACTATTTCAATAGGATTAACCAAAAAATATTTAATGTACAGATTCGACTCAGTTAGAATTTTATTATATGCATAGATTAGAGAGCTCATATTGTCAGTTTATTTGTTTGTTCGTATGTCACAGACATGGCGAGGGAACTATTGGTATACCAGACTATATAGCTATGAACAGTGAATTTTCATACAATTTAACCGAAGTTTTAAAAAAAATAGTTGGAAGACCATAAGTGTGAGATCCCAATCTTAAAAAGTAAAGAGCAAAAATAACATCTTACCTCCCTCTCTAGTAGTTTGATATACTGGTAAAGAATATGGCCCATTTCCTGCTGAATTGAATGCACTTACAGACACTGCGTACCTGAAATAGAGTTGTTACGATTTAGTGTTTCAATTCAATTGGAGTTGTATTAATTGGTTTTTTACAACACAAATATAAACTTACTTTTGGTTAAATTATCAGTGATAATGAATATGAAGGAGACCACCAAGAAAATTTCTATCGACCAAGAAAATGGTATATAGATATTTCATATAAATATATATGCAACGTAGTATTCACATATTGTGTTGTAAATGATTCGCATATTATGTAAATAACCTATATTCGTACATTAATTTTTATATGGCTTCAATTCATTTGACTTCGTTTTTCAAGGAACCGCGTTACCAATGATTATTTAAACCACTGCTAAAAATATATTGCTACTGCTACGAGTACTATCTGTTTAATAACAATCTCTTTTTGTTTAGAACAAAAATATCTATGTACGATATTATCGGTTTTTATAAGTGAACTATGAAATACAAGCGTTTACCGTGGCTTTGCAGGCATACTTCAATATTATGTATTACTTTTTCTTAAAAAAATATAGCCTATGCGCTAATCTGAAGTATCAGCTATATTACTGTAGAGTTTAATTAAAATCGGTTCAGTAGTTTTTACGTGAAAGAGTAACAAACATCCATCCATACATTCTTACAAACTTTCGCGTTTATAGAATTAGTAGGATTACCTGGTGTTTTTTAAAAGGCCGCTTAAAATTGTCTCTTGCTTTCCTTTTCTTGAAATGACTTTCACCATTTTCGTCTGAGAGTCATTGTTTCCTGCAAAATTTTGGTAAATCATATTAATTTTAGTTAAATTGGGCTTTAATTTTAATTAGTTTGTTAGAGATCTCACTCAAGTATCAAAATAAATAAAATTAATTGAAAGGGCTTAGTTAAGAAAGTTAATATCACTTGTGTAAGTTTATTTAAACCAAAATGTATAACAATTTCTCTCTTCATAATAATACATTATTATAAACAAGACCAAAGATCTATACAAATAAATAAATTGACGCGACTGTTTGTAATATCAAAATAATAGGTCTGTACTAAATATATATGAAAATATATTCGGTACCGACTTAAAAGAAAAAATAACAAATTTAATAATTATTATTAGTCTGTTTTTTTTCTTCTTTCTGTTTTTTGTTCTGGCTTATCTCCGAAACGGCAGGACCGATTTTAACGGTACCGAGGAAAAAAATATTAAAAAACACAAAATTCGCTTTTCTAGGGCCCATCCGAGCGAAGCGAGAGTAAGTCGCTATTTTAAATAAAACTTAATATCTTCTCCAATTTTTTCTCGAATTTATTCGATTTCTGGTACAAAGCTTTTCAATCATATTGCTATATAATAAAATACCTTTTGAGACGTCATTAACAAAATATGTTTGAATATGAATATGTATATTATACATTGACACACAGCACCATCTAGTTCCATGGTAAGCTACGAGGCTTGTGTTATGGATACCAGATAGTTGATACACTACATATATATAACTTTAAATACATACATATTATAAATATTAACACCCATGACTAGAGTACAAACATTTGTGCTTTTCATACAAATGAGTACCCCCACTGGGACTCGAACCCATGACCGCTTGTACAGCAAGTAGAGTCACGACAAACTGAGCCAAACGTGTTGTTTAAAACAAAACATACCTTCTCCATTTATTCTAGGAACTGCCTTCACGTGGTATCCTTGTAACGCTCCATTATGAGTTTCTCGCGCAGGCGGTATCCAAGATACGAATAGTTCTCCAGGACTATCTGTTTGTTGGACCTGGACTCCCAAGGGACTTGATGATGGTGCTAATGGGAAATAAATTAATCATGGATTTGAGAAACCCTGAGGAAAAATTTTAGTACAGAATTTTATAATTATGTAAGTTATTTTACTAATATAAACTAATATTATTGTTCGAAAAAACAAAGGTAGCCCATGTCCATTCCCAGAATACAATCTATGTCCTTGCCAAATTTTATCGAAATCCGTTCAGCAGTTTAAACACGAAAAGGTAACAGACAGAGTAATTACTTTCACATTTATTATATTAGTATGGATTATGCGCTGTCGAAATGTATAATTTCTAAATATTTCTCAACTTTCTAGTAGCGTAAACGATTTTAAGAATCGTCTTGTTTAGCGATTGGCTCCAATAACGTATCTCTCTATGACTTTTGTTACATGTACATTTGACATAATTTGTCAAATGAGCTTATGTCAACTTTTTTTCTTTACTAAAGCAAACTTCGAATAAATACGGTAATATGAAACGCACAACATGAAACACATCTCAATAAATATCGGTCAAGTGCGAGTCGAATTCGCGCACGAAGGATTCCGTACCATCATACATATACTTTTTATTAATATGACTTTTACTTTATGTATGTAATATATTAACTTCGATGAACGATTAAAAGTAAAAAAAAAATCTTGTATTTTTATTTTTATTTGTTGCTATGGCGGCAAAAGAAATACATACTCTGTGAAAATTTCGACTCTCTACCTATTACGGTTCATGCGATACAGCCCTCTGACAGACAGACGGACGGACGGACAGCGGAGGCTTAGTAATAGGGCTCTATTGGCACCTGGGTACGGAACCCTAAAATTAGAACAATACATGTATTGTTTTCTTAGACTTTCCGTTTAAATCTTACCTTCCTGTAACGTAGTGAAGTGTACGGCCTGCGTGTACGGACTGAGGTCCACTTGATTGCCGGCGGCTATTCGCGCGCGATACTCGACCGCAGGCGTCAGGTCTCTGAGTTCTATACTTTGTCGTATGTCGTTTTCTTGTCTGTTTTAGGTAAATAAGTTAAAATGTTATTGCATTTACATAAAAAAAAATTATCTAAATATACGTGGCCATGTCAATATGTCTCATTGTTGACGGGTACTACCGGCGTACCCACACACGTACAAACTGTTACAATTATAATAGTATCTTTTACAATAGAAGGCTTATCACAGATATGTTGGGACATTAACACACAGCACCATTCAATGCTGTAAGCTACGAGGCTTGTGTTATGGATACCAGATATTTGATACACTACACATATATAACTTTAAATATAAACATATTATAAATATAAACAGAAACATCCATGACTGGAGTACAAACATTCGTGTTCATCACACTGTGAGTGCTAGTCCCAAATTTGTAAGGGCTTAGACACCTCACATTGACGATGAGCTGAAGCAGGGGTTGGAGTAGGAGATGTAAGGGATGTGCACTTACTTGGAATGTAGATGGGCGGATGATAGATGGATGGCGCTGGGTGAAAGGCACGCTCCTGAGCTGAACATACCTTTGCACGTATAGGTACACGTGCAACAAATTTGTATAGCATACGCGGTATTCACTTTCACTATAACTAGTTCAATTGTCTGTATAGTTCACTGTAATAGAAGCCGGCCGGCAATATACTTTTAATAATTCACACACGAGCAGATGAGCTGAAGGGTTTTACTTTTACATATATTTTCAATTTAACGACCCTTCTCGAACCGAGGACGACGCGTGACATCTTCCGAGAGGCGCGAATGCGACGCTCGCGCCGAATCATGAGTAAGAGTGAGAAAGCAAATCAGGGAACCAATCGTCGCGCCCGAGTGGCGCGAACATCCTGGGGGGCCCGAGAGAGCACCTCTTCCTGAGCTGAATCTAACGGCAGCCTTGCTATCTTGAGCACAGGTCTGCGCAGATGTCCGTGGGCTGTGTCCAGATCCACAACTCGGATCACTCCATCCTTGCCAGGTATTGTGCGGGTAATTCTTCCCAGTTTCCATTGGAGCGGGGGCAGGTTATCTTCTTTGACGAGTACAAGTTCGCCAACTTGAGGAGGTGAGGAAGGGGAAAGCCATTTGGAGCGGGTCTGAAGGGTATGGAGGTAGGATCTGGTCCACAGTGTCCAAAACCGTTGAGAAAGAGCTTGTATGAGTTGAAAACGTTTAAGAGCAGATAATGGCCTGTCATCAAAGGACGGCTCGGGCAGAGCTGTGAGCGGACGGCCTATAATAAAATGGCCAGCGGTTAAGGACTGAAAGTCCGACGGGTCGGATGAAAGTGGGCAGAGAGGTCTGGAGTTAAGTACAGCCTCAATTCGTGTCAGAAGTGTAGAAAATTCCTCAAATGTAAGGTGTTGTTCACCAATTACGCGATAAAGTAATTGTTTTGTAGATTTAATGTTAATTTCATGTAACGCGCCGAACCACGGGGCCCTTTGGGGGGTTCAACAACCAGGTTACGTGCTGGTTAGCTAGTTTGTGTGTGATTGCATCATTATTAGCAATGAGAAAATTTTGGACTTCTATGAGGTGATTTCTGGAGCCTACATAATTGGTGCCGCAATCTGATCTAATTAGTACCGGCGTACCGCGCCGTGAGATAAATCTTTGTAACGCCGCGAGAAAGGCTTCTGTGGTAAGAGCAGAGACGGCTTCTAAATGAACCGCCTTAGTTGAGAGACACACGAATATGCAAAAGTACGCTTTTAAGAGCTTAGCGTTCCGTAATGTGCTAGATTTAATGAGAAACGGGCCGGCAAAGTCAGTCGTGACTTGGCTAAATACAGGTTGAGGGTTAACCCTGTCCGCGGGAAGGTCTCCCATGAACGGGGCTTCGGGTTGAGCGCGACATCGGAAGCATCTTATACATTTAAACACCCGGCGTCTGATCACGCGGCGAGCGGATAGTATCCAGAATTGCTGGCGTAGAATGGCGTGTAGAGTGTCAGAGCCAGGATGGCAGTGTATTTTGTGGTAATGGTCAATGATGAGGTCTACGAGTGGGCTAGAGCTGGGCAGAATGAGTGGATGTTGAGCATCATACCTAATTGGAGCATGAGATAGACGACCACCGACTCTCAGGAGACCGTCTTTCATAAATGGCGAGAGACGCTGCAGTCGAGCAGTAAAAAGTTTATCCTTTTGAAGACGGTGAAAGTCCTCTGCGAACTCATTTTGTTGAACGGAGCGGATCCAGAATAACAGAGCGTCCCTACGTTCGCCAACAGTCAGCGGACCAGCGCGTCGTGCCTCTGGGGTGTGCTTACAATTGAAAATGAAACGCATGATACAAGCCGTCACCCCGACGAGCTTGTCAAGTGAGCTGAAGCGAGTGAGCAGATCATGGTCAATATCCGGAACCGCTATATGTGCTGGTAATTTTCTCGGTTTAAGGCCTGGTAGAGCATGGTGGCCTAAAGCGACTGGCATCTTGGGCCAGGTACTAGGGGGCTCTTTGAGCCAACTGGGAGACCACCAGAGATCATGAGCTGAAAGAGATTGTGCTGGCATGCCCCTGCTTGCACAGTCTGCAGGGTTGAGGTTCGTGGGAACATGTCTCCATATAATGCTAGTCGGACTAGACGTTATTTTTGCCACTCGGTTGGCCTCGAATGTCTGGAGCCGATGAGGGGGCGTGTTTAACCACGCTATAACTATTGTGCTATCCGACCAACAGATATGCCGGTCTATAGCAATATGAGCGGATAATTTAGTGGACACACGAGTCATGAGTTGCGATAATAGAGCTGCGGCTGATAGTTCCAATTTAGGAATTGTGAGGCGATTCTTAATAGGCGCGACCTTAGACTTGGCAACGACCAGGTGTACATTGACCTGTCCATTGGCATTGAGCTCATGAAGGTAAATGACAGACGCAAATCCAGCTTCTGATGCGTCTGCGAACCCGTGGAGCGAGTAAGTAGATGTCGGCTTATATTTACAAATGTGACGAGGTAAGCGGAGGTTCGAGAGTTGAGGAAGATCTTGTGAAATGTGCTGCCACTCTGTGCAAACGTCAATGCTAGGGGGTTCGTCCCATCCCAGTTTGAGGAGCCATAACTTCTGTAAAAGACACTTTGCGCGGAAAATGACCGGTGTGACCCAACCGTTGGGGTCATAGAGTGATGCTACTGTGCTGAGAATAGAGCGCTTTGTGATTTGGGTTATTGGAGGGAGAGAGATGCGATAAGTGAACTCATCCGATTGAGGAATCCATTGTATCCCTAGCACTTTAATGGTGTTTGATTCTGGGTTGATGTCAAAGTCCTTAGGCATGTCACATTGGTCATCAGGAAACCGTTCCAGGAGTTGGGGACAGTTTGAAGTCCATTTACTGAGCTGAAAGCCACCCAGGCCAAGCAAATCAATCAACTCGGTTTGTAGTACCTGTGCAGACTCCACAGAGTCATGGCCACAAAGTATATCGTCAACGAAGATCGAATTGCGTAGGATCTGTGCAGCTTGTGGGTAACGATGACCTTCGTCATCAGCCAATTGGAGCAGTGTGCGGATGGCATGGTACGGGCTGGACCGTAAACCATACGTGACTGTTTTTAGCGCATATGTGAGCAGAGGCTGGTCAGGTGACGACCGCCAGAGAATAAGTTGATACTGTCTATGATCTGGATGGATGAGTATATTTCTGAACATCTTTCTGATGTCAGTACTGAAGACTACAGGTTGTGTTCTGAATGACATAATAATATCAACAATATCCTGTTGGAGAGCTGGACCTGTGTGCAGGCAATCATTTAGGCTTACGCCATTTGAGCTTTTACTGCTACCATCAAATACAGTGCGTAGCTTATCTGAACCCGTCTTGAAGATAGCATGATGCGGAATATAGAAGTGCGGCCTACCTGCAAAGGTACTTGGGTGACAGGGTGACATGTGTCCCAAGTTGAGATACTCATTCATAAAGTCAACATATTGAGAGCGGAGGGGCGGATTTGCTTGAAGCTTCTTTTCGAGATTGAGAAATCTACGTAGCGCAATAGCATGAGTGTTGCCTAAGGTCGGCGCATTTGGTAAAAAAGGCAATGTTACCATATATTTGCCTGATGGTTCTCGAATTGTTGTGGTGCGGTAAATTTCTTCGCATTGCTCCTGCAAAGGACTGGTCGCTATATGAGGTTGGGGTTCTTCTGACTCCCAGAACCTCTCAATGCGCTTGCAAATTTCGCGTGTAGATACGTCGGATTCTGAGTGTGAGCTGATAACGTGAGCTGAGATGGACTGGTTTGCAGACGTTGCATGTAAATCCGCAATAGGTCCTATCAATGCATAATCAAAAATCGTGCCGAAGGCTATAGGCTTCCCCCGGCCTAAGGACACCTTAGTCCCGTCCAGAACTTGGCCGAGAACGTCAGAACCCAACAAGAGATCAATCGGAGCTGGTGTATGGTAATCTTGATCTGCCAAGGGAATCGGAGGCTCTGCATCTGCTATGCGCGGAACTTTTTGTATTGGTAAGTAACCTGTAAGATTTTTTAAAATATGCGCTGTAGCCGTAATCGTAGGTGTGTCATGGTGTGTAGGTCTACAGACTATTGTGATTGATTCCTTTGAGTCCTGTGTGTGGTGGTTGCCCACTCCTGCGATTTTTAGTGATGTTTGATTTAGCGGTAAATTCAAAATTCGAGCCATGCGCTGAGTTATAAGTGTTATCATGCTACCACAATCCAACAAGGCTCGAGCTGTGTGAAAGTGGCCATGTACGTCTGCTTTTTTTAGCGAGACGGTTGGCAATAAAATTGGTAAATTGGTAACGTGCTCTTCACGTTGAGCGGAATTGCAAAAATAATTATTCATGGTTGGAGCTGATATCGCAGAGTGAGCTTGTGAGGTCTGTGTGTGAGCTGAGTTTGAGTAAGTGTGCTGATTAGTTTCTTGTTTGTAGTGTTCGTTTATTGTAGATAGTCATTGTTGACCACCTACCCGTGACCTACTAGGCGAGCGCGAATGATTGGGTTGATTGTTGTGCGGCCTGGGGTTCACATGTGCGGCGTGTGCCGAATAATGTTGGTGCTCATCTGCTGAGCGCTGTCTGGGTTGCTCTCTCATATGCGTAGGTAGAAGATGAGCGTTCGAGTGAATCGGAGAAGAAGCACCGGGCCGATGCAGTGACGTGTGGTGTCTTGTATTTCCACACTCTTTGCAAGCCCTCGTGGACTTGCACTCATTCTCATAATGAGGGCCTAAGCAGCGTCGACAGCGGTTGCGAGCGTTGATGAAATCCCATCGGCCCTGGATCGGTTGGTCGTTGTACCGCGGGCAGGCGATGAGCTTGTGCCCTCTATGTTTGCAGTATGGGCAGGGCATATTATCTGCAATGGGAGCGACAGGAGCTGATGGTTGAGCCGAGTAAACCGGCCTAAGCGGAGCCGGCTGCGGGGTGCTATATTCGTGTCGACTTCTTGCCTGGTTAATTGGCCGAAATTGATGATGAGCGGGCTGACGAGGCGAAACTCGTGGAGAAGCAGGGGGGGTCCGCCTGCGGTATTGGTTATTCTGTGGGGAGTGCCGACTAATTTGTGAAGAGAGTGGGCTGGATCGCTCAGTCTCCACACAACGCGCGTGCTCTTCCAAGAAGGTGATTAAATTATTGAGAGTTGGCAGAGTCTGACGTGATCCATATTTACGCTCAAAGAGGGTCCGAAGCTCACCCTTAAGCTTTCGTACTACTATAGATACGAAAACGTAGTCACTATCCTTCATGGGCAAATCGAGGTTATTCAGGGCGCATTGCGCAGAAATGAGCGGGGTCAAGAAGAGTGTGCGGATATCAGAGCGCGTATGGATGTGTGGTAGCCCTAGTATGATGTCCACAAACCGGTCGATCAGGACGCGACGGTTTTCATATCGCCTGGTTAGAATATCCATGGCCACGGTGAAGTTCTCGTTGGTGAGCTGAAGATGAGATACCATACTGCGTGCCTCGCCTGAGAGGCACGAGAGCAGATAATGAAGCTTCACAGAATCCGAAATGGTTGTCATGTCATCAGTAAGACTCCTAAAGATGGCTATGAAGGAAGGCCAGTCTTCAATTTTAGAGCTGAACTTCGGCAGAGCAATTTTGGGCAGAACGTTAGCAGGTGTGGCTGACGTGGACGGATGAGCAGTCTCCGGAAGAGCTGAGGCCACACTTAATTTCTCAAACGCAACTAGGATATCATTGTATTCTGAAATCGCCTTTTCATAATTCTTAGTATAGGTGGCCTCGACGTCATCGGTGAGGTCCTCGTCATCCAGGATCTCGTAGAAGACGTTTTCCAATTTGCGCTTGTGTTCCTCTAGCTTGGCGTACCTAGCAGTAAAATCCGTTATACTATATTTTTTCGTTTCCTTAGCTGTCACTGCCAAGGCAATTTCCTTGAGCTGGTTAATTGCCTTTATCGCCTCACGAAAAATAGCTGCTTGAGATTTGGACGGCATTGTATGTAAATTACTATATAATTAAATAAGTGAGGAAAAAAAAGAGACGAGCAAAAAAAAAAAAAATACAATCGAATTGTGAACCTCCTCCTTTATTGGAAGTCGGTTAAAAAATAAATGAATGTGAGATTGTGTTATAAATGTTATAATATAATTTTATTGAGCCGAGCAACGGATAAGTGCGGAGTGAAGACTAAAGTGAGCAGAATATCTATTATATACGACCTAAGTTATATACAAGTAATTTAAAAGTTAACACTAAAAAATTCATAAGCTAAAACAATAATAATGCCTATTGAGAAGAAATAATACGGTACAATTAATATATATCTATCAACGCTGCACCAATTATAATACAATCTATAACACTGTAGAAATACAAAACTATAACTTCTCTAATTATTACCTTTTAAATTAAAAAATAAAATATGTTAACACTTGCTTCTTTCTTACTAATGATCGAGACGCACGCCGTGTCCTTGACCTAGCTACGACTCAGCTGATCTAACTATAAAGCGCAGTATTGAGCCGATTGTTAATACTTTTCTAATGAACTTTTATTATGTTATTAGTTATATGTTTAAAAATGATGCAATCAAACACTTGTTGAAATACGAGACGTTTATTATGTTCGAAAGCGTTAGCTTATTACCTACGTAGCAATAGGAACAATGTATTGAGATGTGAAATATTTTTAAATGTTAATAATGTTATGTATTAGTGAATTTCAATAGTTGGGCTGAGATTATATGATTATACACAAGAAGTTTTTATCTATTTATGAGATTTGAATATTTAATTGAAAAAAATAAATAAATGTAGGTAACTTTATTCTTAAAACTGGGTGTGGTTGGGCTTATTTCCCGGGATCAGGACACTGTTTATCCACAGGGGGTGGTTCAGAGGCCGAAGGACCAAAAGAATATCTACAGGGGGTGGTTCAGAGACCGAAGGACCAAAAGAATATCCACAGGGGGTGGTTCAGAGGCCGAAGGACCAAAAGAATGTGAGTGCTAGTCCCAAATTTGTAAGGGCTTAGACACCTCACATTGACGATGAGCTGAAGCAGGGGTTGGAGTAGGAGATGTAAGGGATGTGCACTTACTTGGAATGTAGATGGGCGGATGATAGATGGATGGCGCTGGGTGAAAGGCACGCTCCTGAGCTGAACATACCTTTGCACGTATAGGTACACGTGCAACAAATTTGTATAGCATACGCGGTATTCACTTTCACTATAACTAGTTCAATTGTCTGTATAGTTCACTGTAATAGAAGCCGGCCGGCAATATACTTTTAATAATTCACACACGAGCAGATGAGCTGAAGGGTTTTACTTTTACATATATTTTCAATTTAACGACCCTTCTCGAACCGAGGACGACGCGTGACATCTTCCGAGAGGCGCGAATGCGACGCTCGCGCCGAATCATGAGTAAGAGTGAGAAAGCAAATCAGGGAACCAATCGTCGCGCCCGAGTGGCGCGAACACACACAAATGAATGCCCCCAGCGGGACTCGAACCCGCGACCGCTGGCACAGCAAGTAGGGTCACTACAAGCTGAGCCAAACGTGTCGTCATATATCATATAGTATTCGAATAGGGAAAAAATCTATTAGACAACTTAAAATAAAAGCTTTCTAATTTAAGTTTAATCCGTTTATCTGTTAAAGCTTTAAAAAGTGATTTACACACACTTTCACCGAAGTGGGCCACCTCCCTGTGCGTTTCTTGGCTTCGCGCCCGGCTGGATTGCCGGAAACTACTGAGCCCCTTCCTCCCCTCCCCCCTCACGATAAGGCGATCGCACGACAAAATTGCTTAAAATATCGAAATTTACATTTTTCTACCAAAAACTTTATATAGCTGTCATTTTTAGCATGATATTGAGTAAAAAGTACCTGGTGATATTGATGGTTTTAGCAGATTCCCATAAAGTATAGTGATTTGAAGAGTACTGTACGCTGTAGTACTGTACGTGGGATGCGATGGTGTCTCGCCATGAGAGCTTTATTGAAGAACTTGTGATAGAATCTATTTGGAGATCCGTTGGTGGGGTTGGAGGTTCTATAAAAAAGAAAAAACGTTTTAGAACTTTTGAAATTGTGAATTTTTTTGTACTAAATGTATGTATTTAGTCATATTTTATAATGTTATATTACAATATAACATCAAAAAAGTACCAATATACGATTTCGGTAAGTAATAATAAAGTGACAAGTTGATATTTCTCACTTTGTTCTTTATTCTCTACGGTTAATGCTTTATTGGTTACGGTAAATGTTATGCAACTTACTTAGAGCTTACAAATAATAGTAATTTATTAACCCAACACAATATTAAAAGTTTCACCCAAACTTCAGGAGCGAATTATTCTCTTAGATTGTATATAATATGAGCTCTTGTGGTAAAAAAGTATTCTTTTTTTTTAAACTAATACTTCAAAATCAAAAAAAGAATCGCCCAAATAAAGCAAAAATTATACCAGCATTTAGTCCCTGCATTTTCAATCGATCAAAAGTATAGAGTATTAGCGATTCTCCTTCGCTGCGCTTGAGTTCGTCCCTGCTTACGTTTTAACACTGAGTATAGATTTCTCAGAGATGAGATATTTTCCTACAGTAAAAAGTATCCTATATGTTGACCCAAATAACCAGCTATTATCATACCAAATTTTATCAAAATCCCTCCAGTGGTTTTTCTGTGATGCGGTAACAGACAGACAGACAAAAATTCTAAAGGCTATAGATTCGGAATCTGTATCAATAATAATGTCTATTTCAATAAGATGTTACAATTTTATTATAATATGCATAGAAAATAACAACTTACCAAGTATATTTAAATGTATATTGAACGTGGCCACACCGTACGGATTGCTCGCTCTACATTCATAAGTACCGCCGTCTCTACTCTCGACATAGTTTATATTTATTGAACTTTTTATACCATTCGATGTTACACTTTCTGATATTGTTATTCTAAAAACAGAAAAAAAATAATAATGCAAAAGAAAATTTTCAATTTTATTTTATTTAATGAGCGCCATCTATAATTCCAATATGAAACTATTGCTTTTAAAACAACCCTAAAGTGAAAAGCCGGATAGTAACGGTAATGTTTAATACTAAAGCAGTCTAACTCAAGTTAGACAAAACGCTTCTTTATTTAAACAATAGATGTCGCGGTTCATAAAAATATTTACAAAAACTCAAAAATGATAATCAGGATACGTATACGTGTAATTGCGTAACAGATATCCAAAAAATCTACATAAGCTCTATTGAATAAAACTATAAATGGATTTTTTATATTTTTAATATTAGCAAGGTTAGTCTAAGGGCATAATATTTAAATATAATATGTAATTACTTATATTTCGTTTGTGTTTATGTATATACATGCACTATATGTCCATAGCCCTCATTTGAGTACAATTTAACTTTATTATGCTAGATGACTCCACTTCAATCTGACTTATATATACTAATTATTTACGTGAAAAAAATCTTTATGAATTACAATAAGAAATTTTTCTTTTCTTGAATTTGAATTACGGCTAAGTCATATTGAAGAAACGATAAGTTTTTAAACATAATGTTACAGGTGTTACAATTAAAAGCAGTTTTGCTAAAAAAGGCCTGGTGTAGTCTTTTTTAGACGACTCACTTTATGTAGTCTTTACTATGATCATAGTATATGTATATAATCAATCTGTTGATTTATATGTAATAATAAGATTTAAATTTCCTGTGATAGATTAAAGAAGTCCTCACTAACTTCAATAGATTTAATTCAAAATTTCATTTCACAATTACATACTTAAACACATATGCTTCGTAAAATACGTCATGTCAGTGCTTAAATAACCAATTTACCGAAAGAGTTTTTAATACAGAATTATTGACTTTAAATGGCAAATTTAGAATTGAACATTTTATATTATTCAAGCTTTAAAAATTCCGAAAAGATGTATTTTATCTATATGTATGTTTGTAAATCTTAGAAATAAAACTGTGTTTGAAAAAGACGGAAAAAGCTCTCTACTATAAAGTACAGCAAATATTGGTAGTTGGAACAAATAAGCACTAAGGCGACGAATTGTAATAACAACTATTAATTAATTGTTACTAATATTATAAAACAGAAGGTTAGTTTTCTCTATGGAATACAAGTCTCATGAAAGTTTGAGAATACGCGAAGCTTAAAATTAGCTCATATTTTACCTGGAAGATGTAAACTCCACAGGTTTCCCATCAACGGTCCATTTAATTCGTATAGGGCTGTCTCCTAAGGGTTGGCAAGTCAACGATATTGGCAATCCCATTTTTGTAGTCAGATTCATTCCCATGGATTCAAAGTGCACTGGCTCTAGAAATAAGTTTCATGTTAGTGAATAAGAATTATTGTGAAAAACTTTTAATAACTTATTTATTAAAACAAAATATTACTATTAATTTACTAATCAATTAAAGTGACAAATATAAATCATTAAAATCAATAAAGCTATTTAGTAATTACGACGGAACATAGGATCGGACATATACACATATAGGTAAAACACACAACCCTCCTTTAGATTTCATTGCAATCGAGTAAATACAACATATATTTTAAAGTTGTTTAATAAATAAAAAATATTTAAACCTTATAAAATAAAAGAACTAAACTCACTATTAACACTTATCCACAGATTTCTATGTAAGGGCTCGCCTACACCGTTGTCTACATGACACGCGTACTCGCCTTCGTCCGCCAGCGATACCACTTCTAATGATAGCGAACCGTTCGGATAACTCGACACCCCTCCCCCTGCCAGGTCGAGTATTGGCCTCCAAATACCTAATGCAGCTGGAAAATGGATTAAAAATTTATATATTATAAAAAAAACTATTTTTTCCGGTTTTTTTGCGGATTTATTTTGACTTTTGGTTCCCAACGTTTCGAATGCTTGCTGTTAAGTATTCGCGTAAATGTAAAAAAGTATTATTCATATATTTCTTACACTTACAGAGTACTAAGTGAATCAGTTCGTTAAAAAAAACTCAAAATAAAAACGCGATATCATCCGAATACGCCAAGTTTTTGTGTAAATCTAAGAAGTAGCCCCTAGTTTTTTCTCCGCGTATTTTCTCCCATAGAGAAGCGGGAATATTTTATATTAATATAAATATGTATACGTCCCCATAAAGTAATATATGATTATTTTTGAATAAATTAACACTATATCAATTTATTTATTTCTAGACAATTATTTAAAAAAATATATAATATTACTTAAATTAAAATAAACAAATTTATAATAAAATCGATTTAATTTTTACGAAAAACCAGTAAAAATTACAAAAAATAAATAAAATAAGTAAAAAATATACCTACCATCTCTCTTCATCCAATGTATTTGAGGCGTGGGATAGCCGTTAGCGTTGCAATCTACTATACCCCGCTGTCCTAAAAGAAGAGACGTATTCGCTGGCTCCTCTACCCATTTTGGTGCAACTATAAATTAAAATTAAATATGATTTCGCATTCAGTTTTTTTAGTTAATTAATAAAATTAATAATGAGTGAATGTTATGAATGTTTTTATTATGTAGGTACTAGCATTTGCCTGTAGTTTTTAAAGCGCCATTTATATTTTTTAAATAATACGTGATCTCTCTTCGCTTCGTTACGGTGCGTCCCTAGGTGCTCCATAGCTATCCAGTCTTTTCAGCATGAAGAAGTAACAAACGTACACACACATACACACACCCACACATACACACACATACACACACACACACGCGCGCACGCACGCACGCAAACATAAATTTTCGTAAATATAACAGTATAATCCGAATAATATGTTCACAATGTTTTTAGGACAGACAAGGGCTACTAAGTCACGTGACATTATGTATTCATATTTATTAGCCTGCTCCTTCTGACAGAATACACATCCTTGTTACTTTGAAGCGCGCCTCTAAGGAGCTTTTCGCAACAATCTAATACCCGACGAGAACCAGTTTATGTAACCAGATACAAAATAATTATTTCCCAGCCCATAAACTATTACTATGTAGTTTTTAACTTAAAAATACGATAAAATTGCTGTTTTAAAATTTCATTGAATAAATTCCATACTGATAATAACTCTAAAATGTACTAATACATATTTAACGATTTACCGTTGTGTCACTCGGATGTGCCTAGGTGACTTTTAAAATCATATTATTATATACATGCAGCTTCACCTGCTGTCAAATTTAATAACTAACAGTAACCTATAAGTTAGTCCAGGTCATGTTTTGGGTCTATCTGTAAAGTAAATTTTCATCCAAATATGTCCATCCCGTTCAGCGTGCGTACATTTGTGCATATGTATACACATACCGTATTTATAATTTATACTTTTTAAATAAAACTATCTTTTCTGATTTTTTCGCGGATTTATTTAGATTTTTGGTTCCCAACGTTACGAATGCTTTACAGCAATCGTAGTCACGGGAGAGGCTAAGGTTTTAGACGTCTCAAAGGCATTATATAGTAGTTACAGACAGCTAACCCACAAAAGCGTTCGACACGTCGGAAACCAAAAATCAAAATAAATCCGCGAAAAATCCGAAAAGATAGTTTTATTTAAAATGTCCTATATTAGCAAAAATCTAAGAAAGTATTATAATAAAACTATAATGTAATAATAGTTTAGCTATAGTTTAGATTATTAATACTCTCACCATTTATATATAAATCAGTAGTTTGATTGACCTTTCCTACGTGGTTTGTAGCAATACAGGTGTATCTTCCACAGTGTTCTAGAGATACCCGCTTAATAATTAAAACGCTAAATAATTCAGAACTACGTTCTGTTATCTGAAACATATTTACATATATTAAAAATTAATGTTAATGTTATTCAGTAGAAATAAATTTTCTGGTTCAACAATGGATTAAAATAAGCCATCGCATCACATCTGCCCCTACAGAAGTCGCTACGGGATGAACAAGACCGCTCAGTCAAGAATATCACGAAGAAGAAGAAGAAAATAAGCCTTTATTTCTTCTAATAAGCTATAGAGTTAAAATTATGGCATATTAGATTTGACAAAGCTCATTGACAAAAGCTCATCAAGCTCACCAAAAAAAAGAAAATCGGTTGACAAATAGAGAAAAAGGTACGGCACTGTTTTTTCTTTGCCTATTTATATATAGATATTAGTAGATTTAAAACATAATACCTTCAAAGTGGCTGGAATCTTCATACCATCTTTAAGCCAAGAGAAGAAAATAGGTGGATCTCCGCTAATAATATTACAAGTAATTTGAACGATCTGTCCTTCCTTAAGTCCTGAACCAACTCGGAGTTCATCTAACTCCGGAGCTTCAACGACTTGAATTTCAAAGGATCTGAAAAAATATTACATACAGCCATTGAAAGGTGATTTTTTATTTTATTTTTTGATTAATATAAAAAATGCGAATTTTCATACAAACTTTTATTATAAGTATACATTTTAATTTTTTAAGGACATAGGTTTCGTCTTTCTTATTGCTTAGTTCTTACCTTCGTTACATAAGAAACTCTTGTTTTGTCTAGATTTTAGATTTTAAGCGGATGCGATTACAAAACCCTATGAACGTATGAACAAGCAGTATAGGCTTTGTGGTATGTTTGAAAATAAAGTATAACGAAATTACCGTTAATGTTTCGTATAGAATAAAGAATGAAGAGAAAAATGCTATTGTGCATTCAAAACCAATTTCACTTATTTAGCTTACTACATTATTATTTATGCTTATTTTACTACTTAGCTTACTACATGCTTATTTTTAAGGGCGTCATCATCAAATGAGTTCTATGATATCAAGTTATCGTATTATAATCTGCATTTTTACATACATAATAAATTATTATATATTGGGACATTAACACACAGCACCATCTAGTTCCATGGTAAACTACGAGGCTTGTGTTATGGATATCAGATAGTTGATACACTACACACATATAACTTTAAATACATACATATTATAAATATAAACACCCAGAGTACAAATATTAGTATACATCACGCAAATGAATGCCTCCAGCGGGACTCGAACCCGTGACCACTGGCACATCAAGTAGAGTCACTACAAACTGAGCAAAATGTATATATATATATATATATATATATATATATATATATATATATATATATATATATAACAGATAGATCAAAATCGAGCTAAAATTCAAACAAATGCTAACTTACCTTCTAGCCATTTCTCCAGAAGGACTATATACTATACAAGTATACATTTCCCCGTTTTCCTCCTTCACAATCCTTTCAATACTCAACACGCCTTCTTCACTAGACTCTAGTACTTGTCTTTTCCTGCGTCTTTTCCTAGTGTTTTTACGTTTATTGTTCAAGTTAGTCCGCTTGTATCTTGCATGTTGAGGAAGCATTGAACTTATGATTTTTTTTCCTTTATGTTCCCATTCTAATTTGCTGTAATGAAAAATAGATAAATTGAAATATACGTATTGTCATATAAAAACTTTCACGCTATATCAGAGATAGTTTAAAAAAAATATCTTTTGGGATTTTTAGATGTATTTTGATTTTCGGTTCCCGACTATGGCCGATGCAGCGTTATTTGATTATTTAAATCTATTTATTGAAAATAGGAAGTAAAAATCATGCATTTCATTGAACGCCTTATAATGTCACTATTATTTCTTTTTGCAAAATCTGTCACAAACGTAATTTAAAAAAAAATTTAAAACAGAAAAATAAGAAAGGATGTGTGTATATATTTGTGTATGTATTTATTTGTGCCTACACCGACGTTTCCGTATGATCATTCTGTTTATTTCGTGTAATATTGAAAATCATTGTATAATTTTGTGGATAGGTGTTGCTTGTAACCATTACATGACCTGTAAGACGTCTAAAATCTAACTTTCTCCTGTGACCATGATTGTTGTAAAGCATTCGAAACGTCGCGTTGGAAAACAAAAGTACTTTTATTTAAAACTGGCGATTCACCCTCGCTTCGCTCGGGTACATCCCTAGGTACGTTTTATCGGTTAGAATGGAATAGAGAGACTATATATTATATATACATAAACCAAAATAATCAGTTCTAAGCTTTTCAATTTTCGAGTTGTTTTTTTTTTATGTTTTCCCTATTTTTTTATACTTAAACCACTCTCAACACACCCACAACAAAATTAAAAAAGAATAATTCAAATTGGTCTAGCTGTTTTTGATTTTTGGCGAGACTAACGAATGCCAATAGATTTTTATATATGTACGTAATATGTAGATTGATAACAAATATTTGCGCAAAAACCAAGCGAAGCGGCTTCACACTCGAGTCCCACATCTCTGATATTTTCTTGTGCGAATCATAACGATTACCACTACATACTACTAAATGATTACCACTTGTTAAAAAACATCGAGAGGAAACCTCCAAGATTAGCAGTTTTTAAAAAAGGATGAGTTAAGCTTGTGCAAAAATCTTTGCTTCTAATTGTTCATACAAATGAATGAATTTAAGTGGTAATTTAAATCAAAATGCTCACTTCCATGACAATGTAGTTATATTTATCAGGAATGCGTGTGGCAATTTATATTCTGAGCATCTGCATTTCGTAGTGCAAAGCTGAAATAGGTCACATTATGCACATAACTAATGTCTATGTAATCAATATTTGACTGAGTAACTTGTTGTACTGGCTTTAAATTATATATAAAAACTAGCGACTCACCCTCGCTTCACTCGTGTTTGTCCCTAGGAACGTTTTCTCAGAGATATTTTCTCACAGTAAAAAGTATCCTATATGTTGACTCGGATACACAGCTATCATCATAACAAATCTCATCAAAATATTTCCAGTGGCTTTCTCGTGATACGTTCCCAGACAGCACAGACAGAATGAAATTTAAAAAACTATAGATTCGCCCTATGTATCGATAATAGTATTTTAATAAGATTTTCCAAAAAATATTTAATGTACAGTTTTGACTAAGTTACAATTTTATAAATGTATGTATAGAAGTCTTTAAAAGTCTTTGCCTAAGACAAAATAGCTCAGTACCTTATTTTCTGTTTGTCAACCGATTTTCTTTTTTTTTTGTTTTGGAGCTATTGACTAGCTTTTGTGTTATTATTAAAAATATTTTTGGAACAGGTATTTTTTTATATGTATAGATAGGCAAATTCCATTCAAATATGTTTTCCTTAAATTTTAATTAATGATTATGGCCAATCGGCGCACACTACCACTCTGTTCTATTAAAATTTTGCTTACAATAAGCTTTTAACTAAAAAGACATACTTACTGGCCTTAAAATTATTTAAAAATAATTTATTCATCTACCTTTATGTTAAATCTTTCATTAATTCATTCATTAATGAATTAAAAAAATGAAAGTCAGTAAATAATAAATTGGTAAATAAATCATGTAAATAATGTTTATTACTACACAGCAATTATTTATATGTATTATAATAACATGGGAATTATTTTACATCTGAATGACCTAAAATTTTAATGTAAACGTGCCTTAAGTATTGACTATAATTAATTTTTGCACTGTATGCGTAGTCACGTTTTTACCCTTAATGCAAAGAATCTCAAAGAAATTTAAAATAAAGTACCTTATTTTAAAACTAAGTTTACCTTTTCGAATTTTTTCGCGGATTTATTTTGATTTTTGGTTCCTGACATTTCAAGTGCTTTACAACGTCCATGGACACGGGAGAGACTAAGGTTTTAGACGTCTCAAAGGCATTATATAGTTGTTACAGACAGCCTTCCCACAAAATGACAAAATGAATTCAAAAATAAAAAAAATGGCACCAAAGTACCTCAATATTATAATATTCGCGTAAATCTAAGAAGTACTTTTACCTTTATTCTTTACTCAATCGCTATTTTTGTGACTAACAAAAGCCAGCAATAATCATTCTTTAGTGTGCATACATTTATTCAGCCCTTTATTACGTTCCACTGCTGGGCGTCACTCATCTAATATTTTGCCTTGTTTATTAAGAAAAGTCAAGCTAGGCTACCATTGTCTCACCGTTTTAATATCATACTCGTAGGCTACAATATAGTCCATACTAATATTCTAGAAAAGCACAAACGGATCTATCACACGGGAACCATTTATTTTTCTGGGATAAATAGTAACCTGTTGTTTGACCGGCAATATAAGGTATCGGCATGCGAAATTTTACTAAATTAGGTGCATAAATTGCTGTGTACATAAGCTGTATAAGTTACTATAGTTTTTTAACTATCCCACGGGAACTCTTTAATTTTCAAGGATGAAAAGTATTTAAAATGTTGACTGAACATATAAGGTACCACCATGCAAAATTTCATTTAAATCGGTCCAACAGGTTTGGAGATTAGCCCGCACAAACAGACAGAGAAACAAAAAAAAATTGAGAAAAAAATTGGATTTGTTCTATTTTTCTTCTTACATCCCCCTGACTCAGTTTTTAGCACTTTTTTTCTTTGTACAGACATTCAACCTCTACAGTTTTATTATATATATAGATGTGAAAATAACTGTCTCTTATATCTTTACGCTAAGCCGCTAAAACCGCTTAAACCGCTGAACAAATTTCGATGAAATTCAAAATGCAAGGACATAGATTGTATCCTAGGATTTGAATCACTCCGTTTATCACACGAGTGAAGGCGCGGGTAAAAACGAGTTTACTTTATAATAAATACTCGAACATACAGAATAACTATATGTATAGTATTATTATGAATAATGGCCTAAAATATAATTTAAAAAGCTTACCTGATAGGAAAACCGTAGTAGGGACATCGTAGCTTCAAAGAATCGCCGCTTTGTACTTTAATTGGTGGCAGAGTTCTTATATATGGAGGACCTACAAAAGGCATGAAATAATATGAATAAACTTAAATATATATAATATTTAATGGAGTATCAACATCTTTTCTTTCATTCAATCAATGTATTATCAACTGTTTATCTTCTTCAAGTTACCAGAGATATTTTAATGATCTTGCACAACATCCTTAATTTGATTATACCAATTATATATCTCTTATATACTCTAAAATCTAAAAAGTACAAGTCGTAATAGAGATACTTCTTCATATAAGATACTTTTTTATTAAACACAACTATTTTTTCGGATTATTTCGCGGATTTATTTTGATTTTTGATTCCCGACGATTCGAATGCTTTACAGCAATCATAGTCACGGGAAAGGGAAGGAAACAATGGAAATAATCAGAAAAGATAGTTTTATTTAAAATGTCAAATATTCGCTAAATTAGTATTATGTAAAATTATTATATACAATATGTACGTACAACAATACTAAGCGAGTCTAACTCGACCAGAGGCGTACCTAATATTATGTAAGCCTCGGAAGTTTCGAAGTCAATTAATAAAGTTTGACTGAACGAGTAATGATATTCGTAGACATCCGATGGCTTCAGCAATTTAATTTAGATATTGCCTTCGAAAACTCATTTGCTGAGATAAAAGCAGATTTTTATATTCATAGCTAAGTTAATAATGGGGGTCTATTGAGTTTGTAATTAAATGATATTACCACTGCCCTAAGATACTTAGCATATTTTTAATGAGGGTTTTAAAAAAAAATATACTAATATATCTCAATGCCAAAAAATATTTCAACTCGTTGATGTTTCATTGCGTAAACAAGGTTCTAACGTATACAATACTAAAAGTACGTTTTTATTATATTATTTAAAGTAAATATTGAAAAATTGTAAAGTAAGAAAACAAAATTGGGACCCGAATTTTATAAATAACCTTCCAAGGGCTTATTACTAATCAAGCCACGTGCTCTATTTACCGTATAGCTATTGTATTTTTTTTAAACTTTATTTCTATTTAATTAAACCCAATATGAAAATAATAGAATTAATGAAAACAATTTTAAAATGATATTTTCAAAAGTAAAATGAACTAAAAAGTTATCAATTTCGTTTTGAATTTAAATTAATAACTTATTATATAATTAACTCACTTTTATTATATAATTAGCGACTCACCCTTTAAGGGTTAGTATAAATTTCTCAGAGATTAGATATTTTCTCGCAGTAAAAAGTATCCTGTATGTTGACGCGGATAACCAGCGATCACCTCATCAAAATCCGTCAAGCGGGTTTCTCGTGATGCTTTCCCAGACAGACAAACAAAAATTGTTAAAACTATATATTCGGACTCTGTATCGATAGTAATGACTATTTCAATAAGATTTTCCAAAAAATATTTAATGTACAGATTCGACTGAGAATTTTATTATATGTATAGATTATTTTGATTGTGTTTTCGTAAGTAAAATAACATATAATTAAAACATAAGTTAAACTCATGAATCAATAAATAACGCAATTTTATCAGCAAAAAATAAAAATATATAACGTAGGTAGTTTAGGCTTTATGACGAATTTTAATTAATTAATCTAATTTCGACCCGCATTTAGATTCTTGTAATTATGAGAAAAACCTTGTTACTATATTGCACTATTATAATATAATTTTTATATATTATATATCTTTTTCCTCATCCCCCTGGTATTGAAGGGAGGACCGTGCCCAGCAGTGGGATATAAAAAAGGGGTTGAATACAATATAACTTTTAACAAGACTCAACTTCTACAGTGCTAAAACCAAATTTCACGAACTATGTAATTTTTGTCTCTACAACAGCAGTTATATAATAATAGCTGAAAACTTTCCGGTTATTCGTAGTCACGAGCCGAACAGCTTCACAAATAAAAACGAGGTAAATCCTTTAAAAGTTTTTTAAATTATTTATGGGAAGTAACATTTGTGAAGTGTGACATGTGCCGTATTATATATTGACAATTTAGCGTGTTTAAGTGTGTTTGATTGTTTGTCCTTCTTTCACGTCGAAACGGAGTGACGATTTGGCGTGTTTTTTTGTGTCGAGAGATAGAGAGCTGGAGAATGACATATTTTTCACCGCGGCAGATTATCTAATTCCCGTAGGAAAACGCGTTATAATACAATCCTAAAAAATATTTATGATCAGAATTACTTGAAACTTGGTATTAATGCTTTTTAATAAAATTAAATGAATACGTGTTTTAGGATTTTTCGAAATTCGTCCTATAAGGGGGTAAAATTGGGGATGAAAGTTTATATGAAACTAATTTTTAGAGATTTTTTTACAGTTAAAGCGCGAACAAAGCCGCGGGTTCTGCTAGTAATATTATAAAATAGCGTGAGACCGTGGAGAGCGTTTAAACGCTAGACGTGGTATGTTGACTATCTAAAACTCTGAACGTGACCTTGGTCGCCAATGACTTAACTATTTAATGTACATATATTATTACACTAGTGACTTACCCTCACCCTCTCTCCCTCCCTCTCTCTCTCTCTCTCATACACACACGCACACGCACACACACAGATCGATACAAATATAGAGAAATCAAAAACATAATTGAAACATAATGTACATTTGCATTAACAATAAGCAATAAGTAGCGACTCTTAAGAAGCTCTCAGTAATTAAATGGTAATTATTTTATTATCCATTCAAAGTTTAAGTCATAACTTTGTTACATTATAATAGATTTTTAATTAAGTATTATTTATATATATTTCAAGAGATATTAAGTTCCTTTAATTAAAAGCTAAGGCAACATTTATAATACAGTATATTTCGGAACAACACCCGGTCCCTGCAATATAGGTAATAGAAATTTCTATGACAATACGTTTGTGAAAACTGTGAATGAACTGTGATAATGCCAATGTATAATGTAAATAATTTCAATTTGCGGTTATATTTCATAGAGATGATTATTGAAATAGATTTTGATTAATATTAATAATAACAATGTGGTTGAATTGTTGAAAATATACTTGAGTTATTGTTATGATTTATGATTATTGCTTTTTAACGTCCCACTGCTGGGGGTGGGCCTCTCTTCAATAGGAGGTGGATCAGGCCATAGTCCACCACGCTGGCTAAGTGCGGGTTGGCGGACTTCACATGTCTTTCAAAAACTTTCTAGGTTCTCTCAGGTATGCAGGTTTCTCACGATGTTTTTCTTCACCGTAAGACAAATGGTAATTTTGTTGGAAATGATTCGCACATGAAAATATCAGAGGTGCGAGACCCGGGATTTGAATCCGCTTCACTCGGTTTCCCAAGCGAACGCGTTACCACTGGGCTACCACTGTCTTCTCGTGTGGCAGGTAAGTCGATAATATAGATACTATATTTTTATTCAAGAAAGGAGCCATATCTTGTTATTATTAATTCCCGTATGTAAATTGAGATGTAAGCAAAGCAAGAAAAAAAGAAAAAACTGTGTGTGTGTTTACACACTCTTTTATTAGTCCTACTAATATTAAAAAATCAAAAATCTGTGAGGATATATGGGTGTACCTTCAAATCTTCATACGCAAAAGCTACTAAATGTATTTTGATAAAACTTTGCAGTAATATAGCTAATACATCAGAATTAACATATAAGCTATCATTTATAAAGATGTGATACATAATTACACTACGCCGGCGAAGCCATCAAAACGCTACTCTTATCATTCGCATATTATATAATACTAGTGATTTATCATCGCTTCGCTTGGTGACAAACAGCCTAGCTATGTGTTCCTCCAAGACATAGTCTATCTGTATATTTAACCAGTGACTTGGGATCATCCCGTATGTTTTCCTGGTTATCATGGAATATATAGACTAATTATATGATATATAGCCTATAGCCTTCCTCAATAAACGGGCTATCTAACAAACAAAAAACCAGTAGTTCCTGAGATTAGCGCATTCAAACAAACAAACTCTGCATTTTTATAATATTTATATTATTCAGCTGTCTTATGCAAAGAATTAAGAAACGTTCACAACATACAAACAAACTTTCGCAATTATAATAGTAGTTATATTAGTGTGTTTCATTAGTCTCACTTGACTCTACATTGAAACGCACAAGATGCACTAATGTCTTACAACTTACGTTAAGTGCTGCAGTGCAATCAGTTACTATATGTCTAACCCCACTTACCACTTAGTTGCACAAATTTTAACCTTTTTTGTTAAATTATAAGTAATATCTTTAAAATGTAAAATAAGTAATACGAGTAATGCGTCTGATGTAAATATACGTTTTAAAGTTTATTATTGATTTCTCAGATATGAGACATTTTCCGCAGTAAAAAGTATCCTATATGTTGACCCGAATAACCAGCTATCATCATACCAAATTTCATCAAAATCCCTCCAGTGGTTTTTCTGTGAAGCGGTAACAGACAGACAGACAAAATTTCTAAAAACTATAGATTCAGCCTCTGTATCGATAATAATCTTTATTTCAATAAGATTTTCCAAAAAAATATCTAATGTACAGATTCGGCTTAGTTACAATTTTCAACCGACTTCAAAAAGGAGGAGGTTCTCAATTCGACTGTATGTTTTTTTTTTTATGTTTGTTACCTCAGAACTCCGTCATTTATTAACCGATTTGGACATTTTTTTTTTTTGTTTGAAAGAGTATACTTCCAGATTGGTCCCATTTAAATTTCAAAAAAAAAACCACCCTTAAGGGTGGAAAAACAACTAATAATGAGTTTAACCTACTTCTAATTGTCATATTGACTTGAAACTTTGCAAGTATTTCTATTTCCGTTGATAATACAGTGGTTCGATGTTGTTGACCTGATGGCAAGGCCAGAAGGTGGATAGGTGGAACTCTCCAACGGCTAATAGTAGATACTTTGAGTTTGGGCTTATTTTGTTTGATTTGACAAGCCTAACACGTTAGAATTCTTACTTTGCTACTACTGTCTACACTAAAAAGGGAAAAATAAAAACTTTTTAACAAAAAAATAAAAACCGACTTCAAACAAAAGCACTAAAAAGTAAAAAATAACTGATTGGTAGTTTTCATTTACTATACGTACCTAATCAAATATTTTCGAAGTCGGTGTGCTTTGGCTAAGTGATTAAAGCCTACCTATTAAATACATACCTAATCAAATATTTTCGAAATCGGTGCCAGCCCATACAAAGCAAAGCACACCGACTTCGAAAATATTTGATTAGGTATGTATAGTAAATGAAAACTACCAATCAGTTATTTTTCACTTTTTAGTGCTTTTGTTTGAAGTCGGTTGTTATTTTTTTGTTAAAAAGTTTTTATATTATAATATGTACAGGTTTACTGATATAATATGTAAACTTATGGCTGTAACAAATACATACCATAGACATCTATCCTAGCACCATGCTTAGTACTAACATCTCCTTCATACGCAATACATGCGTATAAACCACCGTCTTCCACCCTCGACCTCGAAATATTGAGGTGAGATATAACTCCAATACCCGATGGGGCCATCATTTGCCCTAGAATATATCTGAAATAGATAGAAAAAAAACATATATTTGCTATGACCACTGCTTTATTCGAAGAGTTCGAACTAAAGCTAGATCTTTCGGAAAACTCAGCCAAGTGAAATAAAATCTAAACTAAATGTAACTACAAAGAAATATTTATAAAAAAAAGAAGCACTTTGAAATCGTCTATATGCTTCTACGTAATACGCATCCATACTGACAGACAGACGAAAAATATTAATAATTTGTTGTGTCTTCTAATACATACCAAACATCAGCCAAATATTTCCATAAACTTATATAATTATAAGTATATTTAGATAATACGATTATAATAAGTATATAATTATAAGTATCTTTAAATAATACGATTATTTTTCATATAATATAATAAGATTTTTTATATATATAAAAAGAAAAAAATATGTTGATTTTTAAGAATATTATAGAATATTATAGTACAAAAACCTTGAATCTGTGTTAGACGATATAACAACGCCATCTCTCTCCCATATGAAGCGCGGCGGTCGATCTGACGTGGCCGTACATTGTAGACTGACCTGTGAAATAATGATTGTAATTTAAATTTATAAACAAAAATATTAAATATGACACCCAAAAATTTTGTTTCCATACAAAATTTACTATTCCTTTTTACTGTTAAAGAGTTATTTTTTCGAAATAACATTTATTAGTAACCTATGCTATTAAATGTATAAAGGGATGAAATTATTTAAATGAGTAACATCACTATGAAACTTAAAAAAATCAATAAAATTTGATCATTTCCTTATAATATACAAAGTTTCTAAAATAATACTTAGACTGATTTCTCAAAACAGACAAACAGGTGATAATTATATATAGTTTTAATAAAAAAATATCAGCTTTAATTTCATTTTTCTAATATGACAATCTGTTTTCATTCGAATATGTTTACCTAAATACCATATACAGCTATGTTAAAATAAGACCTATAATGCAAATATTTTCAAAGTGCGACGCCCTAGGTTTGAACCTCCTTCACTTGGTTTTACAAGTCAACGCGTTACCACTGGGCTACCACTGCCTATTCTTATAAATATTTACATATATATCATTTTCGTGAAAACTCACTGCAACCAATTACGAAGGTTGAATCACTGCTCTTCTTTATTGAACAATGAACATGTTCATAAAAAATAATATTGCCTATTAAATAACACTTAATTTACTTACATCTTCACCGGGCGAAACGATTTTGTCGTTAAAATGTTGCGTTATCATAATATTCCCAGATCCCAAATCCCTTTTGAATCTTCCACCTAAAACTAAAATTCAGATTATTATATTAGAGAAGATGTACTCTAACAAACTATTTTTTAGCACATAAACAAGTAGTGTACGCACTTAGGTCTTGTGTATTAAAGTGTACAGTGTGTAAGGGCGCTCAGAATAAAATATTAAATGTTTTATAGCAAAAACCGCATCACTTTTTGTTTCGACCATGAGAAATATTTTAATAATCAAAATCCTTTTAGCCCAGCTGTTGAATCGAACCTGAGACCTACATTTTAATCAGCTACCTAGTCAAATATAATATGCACAATATATGTATCTTCAAATATTATGTGAACTGTTAGTTTTATTTATTTAAGAATATGTAATATAAAAAGAGTTTACGAAGTGAATTTTCATTTTCTTAATGTATCTTGGTATTTTTATATTTATATACCTTGTTTCCAAATATACCAGCAGTTATGACTATATCTAACTTGAATGAACGTTATAAGAGATAAATTATTTATTCTATTGGTATAAACTAAATTATTTTACTGCATTCACCTTAGAAATTTATTTCCAACTAGCATTGCCTGCGGCTCCGCCCGCTTTCAGATGACCAAAAACCAAATTCTTAGGTTTTACATATTAGTTTACTCTTACATTGCCGTTTTTGTGTTTTTTCTCAGAAATTTGATATTATAAGTACCCTATATGTTTACCCGGATAACCATCTATCACCATACCAAATTTCATCAAAACCCTCCAGTGGTTTTTCTGTGATGCGGTAACAGACAGACAGAAAGACAGACAGACAGACAAAAATTCTAAAAACTATAGATTTGGCATCTGTATCGATAATAATGTTTATTTCAATAAGATTTTCCAAAAAATATTTAATATACAGATTCGGCTTGGTTACAATTTTATTATATGTATAGATTATCAATAAATAAGCTTTCAGAAAAGCTGTAAAAAGAATTAAGTTTATATCATTACTCCTAAAGGTGAACATTGCTTTTAAAAGTCCAAAACAAGATCATATTTCTTATAATTTTGGAGTTAACTTCCACAATATTTTCATAATAACTTACCAAAACTAACTGGTTCAAAAGAATTTTCATCGTTTTTTCTTTTTGTTTTTCTATATTCCTTAGACCTGCAATCAAAAAATACGCTTGAAATATTTATGATAATTAATTAAAAATAAAACCTAGTAAATTTTACAAATTCTGCCTCCACAATAAAGTTTCCACTAGATATCATATAACATTGTTAATATGTAAGCATAATCATTATTATGTTAGTATGGAAATTTATCGTTGAGTAAAAACACATATTTCCCTATAATTTTAAATTTTATTTGTAGTTGATGGCAACACTATATATTTTTATTTCCTTGTTCCAGCTTTAGGATATTACTTGAAGGATAGAAGATAAAAAGTAGGAGAATTTTGTTATCGTTATTATTTAAATAGAACATTTAAATATTTGGATTTGTGTAAAGCTATAACTATATTTCGTAGATATAAATTATAAAGTAATAAATAGGAACAAAATATATCAAATCAACCAAAAACGTGAGCGCAGCTTGGCGATTTGCTAGTTTTTTTTTGTTGGGACATTTACTCAGCACCATCTAGTTCCATGGTAAATTACGAGGCTTGTGTTATGGATACCAAATAGTTGATACACTATACATATATATCTTTAAATACATACATACTATAAATATAAGCAACCATGAGTGGAATACAAACATTCATACTCATCGCACAAATTAATGCCTCCAACGGGACTCGACTCCGCGACCGCTGACACAGCAAGAAGGGTCACTAAAAACTGAGCCAAACGTATATACACCAACTTATAATATGTATAATATACACTGATTTATATTAATATTGTATGAAATTTCGTGCCTCATTTATTGCATTCTACTAAAAGAGCATGCATGATTATCGAATGGTAATATTCTTGGCTTAACGTCACATCGGAGCAAAAATCATTTCATCGATATTAAAACTGGGGCATGACCTCGTAAAATGAATACTTAAAAATAAAATAACGCGTTTACTTTAATACTGCTTTTAGTGTAAATGTTGGCGTAATAGCTACATTATTATCACCCTCTAGCGACATAGTATAGAGCAGCGTGTCTTGTCACTTAGTTATATTTGACCGACTTCAAAATTAGAGATACTAAATTTTCAGGTTTATCATTATGTATTTATTAAAAGCAATTTTATTGATACTGAGAGAATGGATTTTTTATAATCCATACTAACTATAGTTACTAGTTAGGTTCCTGTTAACTCAGGAAGTGAATTTAATCCTAAGGCATCCATCTAACATAAAGTATACAGGGTTAGTAGATATTTCAGCTCCGTTCACACACTACTGTATGATGTATATATAATCTCAAACTTAGAGCGTAAAGCCTCTATACAGTATCAAGATTTAGACTCTCTTAGAGTAATCTTATAATCTCTCAGTTTTTTTTCAATTTGTTAGTCTATACATATAATATAATTCTGAGTCGAATCTGTACATTAAATATTTTTGGGAAAAGCCTTATTGAAATAGTCATTATTATCGATACAGAATCCGAATCTATAGTTTTTAGATTTTTTATCATTCAGTCTGTCTGCCTGAGAACGCATGAAGAGAAAACCACTGGACATTTCTAACGTTTGGTATGATGATAGCTGGTTATCCGGGTCAACATATAGGATACTTTTCAACCGACTTCAAAAAGGAGGAGGTTCTCAATTCGACTGTATGTATTTTTTTTTTTTTTTTTATGTTTGTTACCTCAGAACTCCGTCATTTATTAACCGATTTGGACAATTTTTGTTTTGTTTGAAAGGGTATACTTCCAGATTGGTCCCATTTAAATTTCAAAAAAAAAATACCACCCCTAAGGGTGGAAAAACAACTAATAATGAATTTAACCTACTTCTAATTGTCATATTGACTTGAAACTTTGCAAGTATTTCTATTTTCGTTGATAGTACAGTGGTTCGGTGTTGTTGACCTGATCTGATGGCAAGGCCAGAAGGTGGATAGGTGGAACTCTTTAACGGCTAATAGTAGATACTTTGAGTTTGGGCTTATTTTAATTGTTTTGACAAGCCTAACACGTTAGAATCCTTACTTTGCTACTACTGTCTACACTAAAAAGGGAAAAATAAAAACTTTTTAACAAAAAAATAAAAACCGACTTCAAACAAAAGCACTAAAAAGTGAAAAATAGCTGATTGGTAGTTTTCATTTACTATACATACCTAATCAAATATTTTCGAAGTCGGTGTGCTTTGGCTAAGTAATTAAAGCCTACCTATTAAATACACACCTAATCAAATATTTTCGAAATCGATGCCAGCCCATACAAAGCAAAGCACACCGACTTCGAAAATATTTGATTAGGTATGTATAGTAAATGAAAACTACCAATCAGCTATTTTTCACTTTTTAGTGCTTTTGTTTGAAGTCGGTTTTTATTTTTTTTTATTGAGGGAAAATATCTCATAACTGAGAAATCCATTCTAAACGTTAAAAGGTAACTAAGAATAAATAAATACGAACCCGAGCGGAGTGAGGGTGAGTCGTTTTTAAATTCACTTTTAATTATTGTATACTTTCATATAAGTCTTTATGTAATATAAGAAACCATTATTGGGTGATTTATTAATGTTTTTTTTAGTTTATTTCCAAAATAAATGTATAAATCATGTAATCATTTAGGTTCTTCTTTATTGGTCTATTTTATTTTATGAGCTTACATAAGCGTGTATGGCCAATACAAATATTTCATATAAAGCTACTTCCTTTAACAAGTTGACTTTCTATGTGTCCTATCTAAGCCCCTGAAAGGAAATCGAATCCCCGACCTCCAGCCAAGTTACAAGTGACATTATACAAATATACAGCTGCGATATATTTCATTATTACTATTGTTTACATATACTAATACCACAACCATGTACCTTGTTTTCAGAACATTTGAATGCAATTCGGTTTATTTATTTGCGAATTGAAATGAAAATAGCATGCGTGAAAACAAAGCGACAGTACTATTGTTTGTATTCTATAATAGTTAGACTATTTGTTTTTGATCTATATTAAAATATGTAATGATTGTTGGTTTTTATTTAAGATTATAAAGCTATTTTTAACCGACTTCCAATTCTAAAAAGGAGGAGGTTCTCAATTCGTCGGAATCTTTTTTTTTACCGTTCACCGATTACTCGAAGACGCCTGAACCGATTTGGATTTTTTTTTGTTTCAAAGGGTATACTTCTCAGGTGGTTCCATATAAATTTTATCGAAATCGGTCGAGCGGTTTTAAAAAAAATCAACAATAAATATTTTTTTTAAATAAATTGTTTAGTCGAATATGTTATTAAAAAAATCTTCTTACAAATAACCTGCTACGTTTCCACTAAAAATGGAAAAATAAAAATTTTAATTATAAAATAATAATAATAAATTTAAAAATTTTAAAAATAAAAGTTTTTTTAAAACAACTTTAGTCTTTAATCTCCACAAAAAGCATTTTTCAGAAATGGTAAAAAAAATTATTATAACAAATTTTTCAGACATGTAGCAGAGCAGTCAAAATATAAACATTCATTATATGCAACGCTTATCACGCCTTCCAGTTGTTTTCATACCGTGTAGGTGCATGCGGTTCTGATTTATTCATACAACGTGCTCATATTAGACTGTTATAAAACACTTTGTTGTAACCATAATATTAACTTTAACACAGTGTTTACATATAACGGATACTGAGAAAATGAAATCTGAGTTAGCTGTGAATAAAACTAGATTTTATAACATAAAAAACACATTTAGAAGTGTTAGGGCAACAATGAAGTATGAGAGAGAGGTATCTATCTTCTTTCCCTTTTCTCTTTTTAACGCCCCACTACTGGGCATGGGCCTCCCTTCAATTGAGGGGGCCAAGAAGTGTTAGTTATCCGACTTCACATGTCTTTCGAAAACTTGCTAGATACTCTCAGACATGCAGATTTCCTCACAATATTTTCATTCAGCGTAAGACAAATGGTGATCGTTTTGGAAATGATTAGCACATATAATATTAGAAGTGCGAGACCCGGGATTCGAACCCGCTTCACTCGGTTTCCCAAACAAGCGTATTACCACTAAGCTACCACTGCTGGTTGGTTCACTTTAGTATATTGTAAGTATCAGCAAATAGGTATAAAATAGTTTCATTGACTTTACATGAAGAGTAAAAGAATAATGGTATCGAATTTTGCGGTCCCGCGACGGTTGCCCTTATCTAAATCCGGCTCTACATATAGATTGTGACAGACGGACAGGTTGATAGACAAATGATCTTATAAGGGTGTCGTTTGTTTCGTATTTACATAATACAATATAATACGTAGTACCTACTGTCATCAAAGTCAAAAATATTTTAACGTTTAGTATAGATTTCTCAGAGATGAGATATTTTGCCGCAGTAAAAAGTATCCTATAAGTTGACCCGGATAACCAGCTATCAACACACCGAATTTCAATAAAATCTGTCCAGTGGTTTTCTCGTAATGCGGTCACAGACAGGCAGAAAGACAGACAAAAATTCAAAAACTATAAATTCGGCCTGCGTTTCGATAGTAATGACTATTTCAATATGATTTTCCTAAAAATATTTAATGTACAGATTCAACTCAGAATTTTATTATATGTATAGGAGATATGACCTATGTATATAAATAGACATGTTATGACTTTAATAACGACATATTTTTGACTCATCTATTAGTAATATCGATTTTACAAAGCAGCATGATTGTGTATGTGTGTGTGCGTGCGTGTGCATGTGCGTATGGGTGTGTGTGTATTTATGTGTATTTGAGTGTGTGCACGCAGTTGATTGTAGTAGCGATACGAGTACGAGTAGTGGAGACGCGTACTTTATATACAAAATGCATACTGGCATTTAAATGGATATAATAAAACCATTGCACGACTCGCTGCATCAACAGTTCATCGCGTTTGGCACATAAATAGTATATGACAGATGGGTTTTATCCAGAATATATAACGAGACACAAATTTCATACAAGCCAAGTTTTTGTAAAATGCATTCTGCATTCTAAAGTATAGGTAAGTTAAAATCGAAAAATATGTCTTATTTTTAAGTAGGTAATAATGAGTAATTAACTTAAAATTCGTGTTTGTGCTAAGTTTTATATAATATTTGTGATAATATTATATACAAGTAGCACCACCTTTTGGTAAGTTTTATTACTAGCTGTGGCTTATGTGTTACTTAACCTGTGAACAAAATTTCATCCTAACGAAAGAGAATGAAATGTTTTAGATCACATTGATCACTGTACGTCAAACATAATCAATCAAATTTTAAAACAAAAAAAATAATACTCACCGATAAGATAAATGCAAACAAAACAAGCTTCTAAAAACAATTTAATTCTCTCTTTAATATTAACAAGTTAATTCACTTTAAAATAATTCATCTTAACACTTTCCGAATCCTATAACAATTTCAAGAATACATATAACATACATATAAGAACACTAGCATTGCCCGCGGCTCCGCCCGCGTTCAGATGACCAAAAACTAAATTCTTAGGTGTTACATATTAGTATACTCTTACATTGCAGTTTTTGTATTTTTCCTCAGAAATAAGATATTTTCCCGCGGTAAAAAGTATCCTAGGATCGCGCGCTACATCGCCCGGTTTATATAGCTTGAGCAGGCGGTCGAGCGATGCGGGGCAGAGGGGATGGACTCGCCGTAGGCATCTCAATGCTCGCCAAGCATTAAAAATGTTTCGCTACTAATTACTTCTAACAACGATATCTCAAAAACTATTCATCTGATTGATTTAGTGTAAAGAGCAATTTTAATCTGCATTAAATGACTAAGCTAACTAAAATATTCATTTGGATAAGGATTAATACCGAACTAAAGAAAATAACTTTGAAAATAACGTAATGTTTTTAATTAAAAATGTTAACATAAAAGTGGTTATTGTAAGTCAACCGTAAGAGATAGAGATATGCTATCGCGGACTTTTTTGTAGCATTTTTATAGATTTTGAATTCTCTAGTACATTACTTAACTGTATCTTTGCTAGTTTACGCGGCGTTCGCGTGGAAAGTTCCCATTTGGCGAGATTTTTTGCGACCTCTTCAACATTTGTCGCCGTATTTCAGCTAATTTACATAAAAGCATAATAAATTATATACCTAAACCTTCCTCAAGAATTACTCTTTCTATTGTTGAAAACCGTATAAAAATCCGTTCAGTAGTTTTCGAGTTTATCGCGTACAGACAGACAGGAGGACAGACAGGAGGACAGAAAGACGCGGCCGGGGGACTTATTTTTATAATAAGTATAGATAATCGAACCCGCAACAGTCTAAACGATAATAAAATCTGTACTAGTCGTATCTAATTAATCATCCATATATATACATACACATATTGTACGATAGCTTCTGCGTCGTAAATTCAAATTGAGCGTACATTAATGCGAAACCACGACTACCCACTGGCGGTAATTTCATTAATCTCAGTTTAATTTATGCATAGTTAACCGTTAACTACGGCTGTGTTTACTCAAATGTAATTAGATTGCAGATGTTATCTTAGATTTGTTAATATTGTGAAACAAATCAATATTATATGACTTGATACTGGGTTGTTGGTATATGTTACTGTCAAATATTTGAAAGGATCTGCTCTTTTATTGAGATCTGAATGCGCTAAAATATCACTCTATCTATACTATAATATTATAAAGAGGTAAAGTTTGTGAGTTTGTGACGTTGTAAAGGGTAATCTCTGGATCCACTGAACTGATTTAGATGAAATTTGGTAAAAAGATAGTTTGAGATTCTGGGAAGGACATAGGATACTTTTTATCCCGGAAATCATCCCTTAAAGGGGTGAAGATGGGGATGAAGTTTGTAATAACCATCGAGACATTTTGTTATGAAATATTTTAGCACAACCAATTTGAAGACATTGACAAAGACTTTTTACTACTGCAGGATCATCTCTGACTTAGTAAAATAATTCGCAGTCAAATCAAATAAATGCATTATTCGTATCAATAATATTATAGATATGAACATTTCTAAAGACTTTTGTTGTTCAATCACTCGGAATCAACGGATTCCGAGAAACGGAACGGATTTGGGTTTTTGTCCACATATGTGTAAAAAATTAATGTAGGTACATTTTATTTTTAAAAATACGTTCCCTAAATTAAAGTTAAAAGATATTCTACAAATAAAATACAATACACAAAAACGCTAATAGAAGGCTAAAAATTATAAGTAACTAGCAGAACCCGCGGCTTCTCTCGCGCTAAAACTACAAAAAAACTCTGAAAAGGTGGGTTTCATACAAAGACTTATCGCGTATTTTACCCCCTTAAGGGATGAATTTCCAAAAATGCTAAAACACGTATTTCTTTAATTGTATTGAAGAGCATTAATACCAAGTTTCAGGCAATTCTGATAAAAAAATTTTTTTAGTTGTATTATAACGTGTTTTCCCGTGGGAGTGAAATAATCTCCGGCGATAAAAAATAGCCTATGTCACTCTCCATTCCTACAACTATCTATCAACTATCACACAAAAAATCATGCTAATCCGTCACTCCGTTTTGACGTAAAAGAAGGACAAACAAACAAACAAACAAACAAACAAACAAACAAACACACTTTCGCATTTATAATATTAGTATTGATGAGATATATACCGATATACATATGTCAAGCGCCCCACATTACACACGAGCGAAGCCGCGGGCAATAATAAGTTGTAGGTAGTTTGACAGTATAGTTATAAAGCCACAATAATATGTATAACAGAATAGTAAAAATTCCTTAAAAAAAGTTTTAATTTAACTACGGGCTGACGTTATTTTAAATATGTATAATTATAATGAAATTAAACTTAGAAATTTTCAATGGTGAAACGAAATTTGAATAATGTCATAATAATAATAATACTCCTTATTGTACACCATAAAAATAAACACATATAAAATACGTAAACAAAAATTGTACAGCGGGTGGCCTTATCGCTAAAAGCGGTCTCCTACGAATAACCTTGGAGTGGAGGAGTAAGTATGGGAAGATTAGTGCCTAACAAAATTTGGTAATTGTATTACTATAAAAAATATCATCTTTGTTTGCTTTTTTTGGACATATTTAGATAAAATTCTTTGTAAAGATAGGTTAAAACCAGGAGTAACATAAAGACTTCAGTTAGGCAGCTAGGGACGAGGGGCGTCGTAGTTGAATGCGCAAGCGATCCTGCAACGCCCCATTAAGACGGGGGAAGGTTTTGTTGGGTTTTAGTGGGTAGTACTGGCTGTATTACGCCGATAAGTCCCACACGTCGTGCGTAAATGCATTTCCCAACGTTAAAAAAAAAGGCAGCTAGGGACGAAGCCGAGCGACGTCAGGATAAGCTTCAGTTCAGTACACTTTTCTCCTCTATTTTCTTTTTTCAACCAACTTTTTCAAAAAGGAGAAGTTCGGGTTTTTCTAATATTTTCGAATTCGGTGCCAACCGGTACAAATCAAAGCACACCAATTTCGAAAATATTTTATTAGGTATCTGCAGTAAATAAAAACTACCAATCAATAATTGTTTGCTTATAAGTGTTTTTAAGTCGTTTTTTTTTAAGTTTTTTATTTAGTAGCTTTTGACGAGGTTTAGTGCTATCTATAAAAAAAAATAAACAGTTTCTTACGGATATGATCTTATATATATATATATATATATATATATATATATATATATATATATATATATATATATAAGCCTCAATGTTCCACTAGGCGAACACCAGTATACGTAAAATACCAAATTATTGGTAATTATTGCTATGTGTTGTAGTGATTTATCTACTACACATACTCGTACATATCTTTATGCAATTTAAATGGCTCCAGTTTGGCGTCTGTCCAAATTTCATTTGCATTTAATCAGACTTAAGTCCTCTAATTTACATTTACAACAAAACAGTTAATGCTCTCAGTTATGATAACTGTGTTACGGTTATCTGTTTCAATGTGCCATCGGCTAGGGGTTCGATTCTTCGGTAATGTTAACCGATTTTAAAGTTTTCTATACATCTTCTTAATATATATAATTCTTCTGTACGTGTATTTGTACTCCTTCTAAAGGGCTGGACCGATTTGGATGAAATTTTCTGTGTATATTTAAATTGGCTCTTGGATGGTTTGAAAATACAATTAAACCCGGTAGGTGGCGCTTCTGTTGGTATGTTACTGATCTTCTCCTAAACGGCAGGGACGGTTTTAATGATATTTTTTGTGTATGTTTGAATGCCCTTCAAGGTTTAAATCCACAAATGGACCCGGTAGGTGACGCTGCAGTCGGTGTGTCAAAGAGTTCGGTTTTTAGTAGTTTGAACGTGGGCGAAGCCGCGGGTATTGCTAGTAATATATACCATTTTCATTGTTCTTTAAACGATCTTTTGGAAAAATTGAGAATAGTAGCATAGAGTGCATGCAAATCACGCTACTATTTTTGACTTTGATATTTGTTTTAGCGGACTCTATATACATATTTATTTAGTCTGAGAGTATAACTTAGAAATTTTTTCTTGTTTCTTTGAATAGACCGAACTGAACTAAAACACCGGTAAAAGGAAAACTTATCTGTAGCCAAATAGCCTTGACATTCCTTACCTTTGAATAGCTGGTTTGTATGAAGTTTTATGAATAGTTTGTGTACCTGAAACAAATTTACATAGTTTTATTTTGGAGTACAAAAATTTAAGTCCATATAAATTTTTGAAATAGTTGCTGTTCAGTTGGCTTTGGGAAGGTAGCAGGTTCGATTGATGCCTTTTGTTTTAATTTGAAAAATTCAAGTATTATAAAATATAGAAAATTATAATCCTATATTTTCCGTTTTTTAAGAAAAAATCAATTAAATGTGGTGTAAAACTAAGCAGCCTTTTCTGAAACAGACGAGATGGGAAATAAACTATAATATATACATAACACACATGTATTACACAAATATATAAAAGATGGCTTGCTTTGCACTAATATTCCACTGCTGAGCGCGATAAATAGGTTAATAGTCCACGAGTCTTTAGAAAATTAGTCAGGCTCAAGAGACACTACTACTTTCTAAGAAAAAGAAAAAAAAACTCTCAGAAGTGCGAAACCCAGGATTTGAACCTGCCGAGGCTAAATTAAAGTTTAAATAAATAAAAAAAATATTTACGCAATTAAATGAGTTTTAAAGTTTTAAATTACTTGAGAACACTAAGATTTTTCTGTTTAAGGTCTCCAACTGATAGTAGGTATATTATTTTTTTTATAACAGAATATACACAATATTATGCACGTATAAAATATCTCATTGTGTAGTTATCCTAACAATAATCTATAGGTACATATAATAAAATTCTAACTGAGCTAAATCTGTAAATTAAATATTTATTTGGAAAATCTTATTGAAACAGTCATTATTATCGATACCGAAGCCGAATCTATAGTGTTCAGATTTTTTGTCTGTCTGTGGGTAATTAGCTTGTCTGAACTATAATTATAACTAGTATTGTGTATGTTTGTCTAGTTCTGAAGATGAACTTATAACTCTATATACTATGCAGTCTCATATTACACTGGTGTAACATGAGCGCGAAACCATAGACAGAGGCATGTAATAAATATTTATTTATAGCTTTAGGCAACATGTTGCCACTGCACCATGTGGTCTAATTTATCTGTTCAATGTACACTTATTAGTAGAAGCTTAAGTCGGTTTTCACTCGTCTTCTTATTACAAGAAAAGTATATAATATGAAAGTTTCGGGTATGTAGGTGTGTGTGTGAGTGCCCGTGTGCGTGTGCATATGTGTATGTCTTCTTCACGCTGAAACGAATAAGATATACACGAAATATTATACATTAGCATGAAATCAAACAAAAATATCAGTGTGTGAGTGCTTTTTAAATTTATTTATGTACAGATACAGACAGCGCTGATTAAGTAGAGCTACTCGAAGTAAGTTATTTCCTAATAACTTCAAGTAGAGTAAGAAAGGACCATTTTAGTTTATAAGTATATATATTTTTTAGATTTACTTATGTAACTTATTTAAGTAACGCTTAACATTTATACATAAATAAATAAATATGTCAGGACATTAACACACAACACCATCTAGTTCCATGGTAATCTACGAGGCTTGTGCTATGGATACCAGATAGTTGATACATTATACATATATAACTTTAAATATATACATATTATAAATATAAACACCCATGACTGGAGTACAAATATTCATGCTCATCACACAAATGAATACCCCCAGCGGGACTCGAACCCGCGACCGCTGGTGCAGCAAGTAGGGTCACTACAAACCAAACGTGAGCGAAACGTGTCGTCAAATTATTATATAATATTATTATTTATACTCAGTTATTATTTATGATATAATAACTGAGCTAATCAAAGCTTAGCTTTACATAAATGACATCTCTAAAAGATCTTTGACCATTATGTAATGAATTGATGTACAATGTATAGGAGAGCATAATATACCTATTACTATTTTATACTCTACATACGATGTTGGTACTAGACCCACAACATACGTAAAGTATAAAAAAATTGTGAAAACTAAAGGTCTCTAGGGGCTAGGGGATGAAGTTATATAATATTCTGTAAAATATATTAGTATGCATGAAATATAGCATTAATTTATAATACTAAAGTATAAGCAATATATTTCACTCGATCTAAGCCACGAGATAACATTAAAAATATAAGAACTCTTTGATTTTTCTATATTTATTGTTAAAGTAAAATATAAAGATAGTCAGCAAATATAAAAATCGTCTGTTTTAAAATACGAGTAGTTCCATTTTAAACTTAAAAATGTTACTTTAAAACAAATAGTATTTCCTAAACGGCTAGGAAACGTTATTCTATCATATATATGTCGGACACGCTTTTGACTTCAATATTGTTGTTACTTGCGACTTACGCCAACCAAGATTAAACCATTTATACTTACTATATATACACATATATGTAATAAAATTCTGAGTCGAATATGTACATCGAATATTTTTTTAGAAAATCTTATTGAAATAGTTATTATTATCGATACAGAGGCCGAATCTATAGGTTTTAGAATTTTTGTTTGTCTGTCTTTCTGTCTATCTGTCTATCTGAGAAAGCCACTGGACAGATTTTCATGATATTTGGTATGATGATAGCTGGTTATTCGGGTCCATATATAGGATAATTTTTACTGCGGGAAAATATCTTATCTCTGTGATATCTGTACCAAACATTAAAAGGTAAGTGTCGCTAGTTTTATATAACGTCTAAAAAGAGTTAATGGTGATAATTCAATGGTATTAAATATACGATACTATAAATCCTTAGGTAAACAACCGTGTTTCCGGTAAAATCTGTCATTTTTATGAGAAAATACAAAATTTATTTCGAACGCAAATAGTTCAAACAACTAGTTTGGAGCCAAAAAAGTCATACATTGCTTAATAAAAATAAGTTACATTAGATTAAGAATTCAATTATGAAAAAAAAAACCTTTATTTTACCCTTACGTTCGCGTGCGTCTACAGGTGCCTAACAGTTACCTATGAATTTCTTTCTCTACCTCTCTATCTCTATACTAAACTAAAAATTTCATCAAAATCAGCGCAGCCGTCTTAGTCAATACCTCAGGAACAACAAACACACACACACGCACATGCACACACACAAACGTTTAATGTTTAAAATCAATACATATTATTTATTAATTTGTGGTCAAGTGGAAGCTCTAGTTGACTGTACAACTGTAAGCATTATGAGTTTCTCGAAGTTTAATTAAAGTTCAGCATCATGTGCTTCGTAAAGGAAAACTTAGGAAGCTATATCAGATGAAGAAAAACTTTTGCCAAAGGAGTGGTGGGTGTTTCTCTAAACCTTTTGTTTGCTGTTTGACGTTAATTTAGTACTTATAATAAATAATGTATAATAAATAAATAATAATGTATGTAGGAGAGCAGACAAAAAACTATTTATATATAACGAATAATTTAATATATAAAACTATTTATTAAATCCTTACCAACTTCGTTTTTTTAATCGAAAATACCTATTACTTCTTTCACAGTCCTTCGCTGAATCCCGTTTCACTCTACCTCTCGCTAACGCATTCACATATACATTCATCCACAGATTATAATTAATTAACAACTACCATACTGAACAACTTGATCCGATCACTCAGTCTTGCAGTCTTAATAAATCATTCCTATATATACATATATTTAATTAAATAATTAACCATTTTTTCTTTGGTAAACACTTGATCGTATTTTTTACATGAAGAGTTATTAAGAACTAGCAACTCACCCTCGCTCGGGTTCGTCCCTAGGTACATCTTGACGGTTAGTATGGAATAGATAGACTATATATATATATATATATATATATATATATATATATATATATATATATATATATATATATATATTTAATATATATTTCCCAAACAAACTTTTACACTATTCACCCCCTTAAGGGATGATTTCCGAAATAAAAACTATCCTATTTCCTTCCCAGGGTCTCAAACTATCTCCATATCAATTTTCATCTAAATCGGTTCAGCGGCTTAGTCGTGAAAAATTAACAAACAGATAAACAAACAGAGTAACTTTCCGATTTACAATATTAATATGGATTATTAAAATAATTTACACGGGACACAGGATTTGAACCCGCATCACTTGGTTTTCTAAACATTATATTGTGAAACCTTTGTGTAGTCTCGCTTGAAATAAAATAAAATTTTAAATAAAACTATCTTTTCGAATTATTTCGCGGATTTATTTTGATTTTTGGTTCACGACGTAAAGCATTCGTAAAATGTCATATTATATTCGCGTAAATCTATGAAAGTATTATAAAATAACATTTTAATTATGCTCTCTTTTATAAACTTATCCTTTTAAAATTTTTAAATTAAAACGTGTTAAACAAATGTAATATCAAGCCCATCCAGTGTCGGTTAAAAAAATAATTACAACCATCCGCCATGTTAATAAATTTCGAACACTGCGGTTTAGTTCAAAACTTTATCTTGAGAACGAAACACGAAAGCTCTTCGAATTGAAAAATAAAAGTAAAAACTTCCGGAGTATCTTCAACTGAAATTGCACTATATGTCTACGTGATAAAGTTCAAACTAGCGTAACTCTATATAGATTACTGGTAAAACTTTGTGGACTGTATAGCAAGTTTTGGAGTGGAGTTAGTGCACTCTACAGAAGTAAACCGCGTGGAAATTGTACGGAACCGTTTGATAACCTTTTTTAGTTGCTTCAAAGTTGTATGATTATAATTTTGAACTACACTCTAGTTGAGCTTTTTAATGCGTTTTATTCAATGCTTTCATTAAATTGATTTTAAATCGATATTCATGTGTAGAGCTTACAAGCTTTCAAAATTGCCAGACTGTAAATATCTGTGGGACTAATTCAACGTAAAATTATTGAACCTTTTATTATTAGGTATTAGCTATTTAGCATTAAATCCTACGGGTTTTGTAAAGAAAAATAACCTTGAGGTGAAGGTCTGAGTGGCAAAATCATCTACCAACTAAGACATACATTTTGCCTTTCCCACTCTTCTTAAGATCTACTGATTACTCAAAAATTTTGGGTCACGAAGAGGACTAGAAAATTTGTATCGAAATCTATACATATAATAAAATTGTAACTAAGCCGAATCTGTACATTAAATATTTTTTGGAAAATCTTATTGAAATAAATATTATTATCAATACACAGGCCGAATCTATAGTTTTTAGATTTTTTGTGTGCCTGTCTGTCTATTACCGCATCACAGAAAAACCCGTGGGGCGATTTTGATGAAATTTAGTATGGCCATAGTTGGTTATCCGGGTCAACATATAGGATACTTTTTACCGCGGATAAATATCTCATTTCTGAGAAAAAATACAAAAACTGCAATGTAAGAGTATACTAATATGTAAAAATTAAGAATTTGGTTTTTGGTTATCTGAACGCGGGCGAAGCCGCGGGAAATGCTAGTTATGTATATTATACTATCAGTGAGTTGTAAAACTTAGCTTATCTCATCTGAATCCTAATAAATATCCGACAAGTAAAATTTTGATACCACAAGTAGGCATTACTTGTGGTATCAAAATTTTACTTGTTGTTTAAGAGTAAAAGTTCAACAAGTGCGAGTCTGACTAGCACACTGAGGGTTCCATTGCATAAAATATTAAATTTTTGTTTCGTTTTAGCTTGTTTTATTAATTAATTACGTTAACATACGTTAACGTAACAATTTATTACGTTTAAAAGAAAACAAGATATTAACCCATCTAAATCAATTTTATTGACGGCGTAAATAAGTTTATATTTCTATTACAATGATATTTTTTTATAAAACAATTAGTATTGTATAATGGTTATTCATTACATCAATGTTGTAAATATTACATCACTATATCCATATAATATTGCTCTTCAATGATCTAGGTCTCGGCGGTCATTCTCACCCACATAAACCTACGGCAGATCTAGTGCACAAGTGTTTGCACTAACACAAGTATAAAACGCATTTGTATGACGTACGAAATGAGGTATTTTTCCGCAGTAAAAAATATCCTATTATATATAATTTTGTATGGTGATAGCTGGTTATCTGAGTCAACATATAAGACACTTTTTACCGCGGGAAAATATCTCATTTCTGGCAAAAAATACAAAAACTGCAATATAAGAGTATACTAATGTGTAAAACCTTAGAATTTGGTTTTTGGTTATCTGAACGCGGGCAGAGCCGCGGGCAATGCTAGTGTATAGAATAAAATCGAATTTCACAATCCAATACCTAAAATATTCTTAAATCAATGAAACAGTTAAAGAAACATAATATTATACTTATTATAATGTACACCAAAACGAATTGTACAAAAACGTTTATCGATGCATCAATTAAGTATTACAACAGCTATTAATTAACTGAATAACAAGCAGTCTAAATTAAATAGAGATGTACATTGTACTGGGAAACGAATTTCCGAACAATCTAGTCGAATTTCTCCATTCAGGCGGGAAAAGTTTTTACACCGCTGGTCAAATTAAGAGAACAGCATAATTTAAATAAAATGGTAAGGTATTTTGTGAAATTTTGTAGGATTTATATAAAATTATGTTCAAAATTTCTTTTAATTATTATTTCTTAAGGAGTTATGGTACACTTGATTTTTGTATTTAATAGGAATATTTATATTTTTTGACAAAATATGTAAAGAAAGAAATATTTTATGCGTTGGTAAAAATAAGCCAAGTAACAACTACTAATGAGTATTATAAAAAAATATTTATATCTAAAAATATTCAGTTACACTATTATTATAAATGTAAAAGTTTGAATGCGTATACGTGCTTGTGTGTATGTACGTTTGTTATGTTGTTATGTTCATTATAAATAAAACTATCTTTTCAGATTATTTCGCCGATTTATTTTATTTTTTAGTTTTAGGAACCAATAGATTGTTTTTAAATGTCAAATATTCGCATAAATCTAAGAAAGTATTGTTATATTCATTTAAAGTTATCATGATTTCTGACAGTAAGCATATTTTTATTGCAATAAAAATAACCTATAGAATTCGGCGGTAATGTAGCTTCCTTATCATTCAGAAACCGATCAGTCGTTTCAGAGATTACACTCGACATACAAACTTACAAACAAACAAACCAGCAAACTTTATCTCATTATTATTTATATAAATGTAGAAGTGTAGATAACGTGAACAAAACTGTGGATTAAAAGTAGTCGTATGTAACATTTTAACTTGCAATATCTCGATATAAATCAATTATCCGTTTGAATTTCTCCACTCGAATAGCTTTCATCGAATGAAAAATATATGAAGAATTTCATAACATTACGTTATGTGAGGTTTGAAAATTGATACTTAATGTTATTCCTTGGAATCATTTCTCATGTTCCTAAGGCTTATGTATACTATGCTTCCTCCGTAGAAGGTCACAGGTTCGATTCCATTCTAGGACAAATGCGTAATGCCTAAAGCCCTACATATTATGTTGGACCTTTTTTTGGATAACTGGTAACGCGGATTTTGATACTTATAATTAACTAGCGGCTCACTCTCGCTTCGCTCCGATTCGCCTCTAGAAACAAACAGAAGCAAACCTATCCCATGGAATATGTACATTTTTCCAGGATAAAAAGTAAGTAGCCTATGTGTTATTCCAGACAATAATCTATCTCTGTGCCAAATTTCATCCAGATCCGTTCAGGCTTTCTGGCGTGAAAGAGTAACAAACATCCATACTCACAAACTGTCACATTTATAATATTAATTCGGATATGCAGTGCCAATATTAAAATAATAGCTTATAAAGATACTAGAAAATTCACTTAGTGACTTAAATTATGAGTTTTATTAAAAACTAGCGGCTCACCCTCGCTTCGCTCGGGTTCGTCGCTAGGTACGTTTTAAATAGATATAAAAAGAAAAAATCTTTCTTTCTCACATTTTAATTATATGTTTTAATACTTACCTATTCCGGACTAAGAGAAATCCAAAAATTAAAATATCATAAAAATTGGAACGCGGTCGAACGGGATAAAAAGTATCCTATGTCCTTCTCCTGGCTCTAAACTACCTCCCTGCCAATTTTCAGCTAAATCGGTTCAGCCGTTCTTGAGTTATAAGCGAAGTAACTAACACGACTTTCTTTTATATATATAGATAGATGTATTGTAAATATTATTATATTTTCAATTATTTAATCTATACTATTAATATTATAAAGAGTTTGTTTGTATATTTAAATGCGCAAAGCGCTAATCTCAGGAACTACATAATCCGATTTGAAAAATTATTTTTGCATTAGCTAGCTCTTTTATTGAGGAAGGCTATAGGCTACATATCTACATGCTACTACCCAACAGAGCGGAGCAGTAACCATAAAAGTCTACAAATCGGTCAGAGTTCCATACATTATTGTAAAACTGATGTTTTAAATATGTTTAAGTTTTTAAGCTCAGAAACTACTGACCCTATTTCAAAAATCCCTTTTGCATAAAGCCAAAGAGTTTTTTTTTTTGTAGTTTTAGCGCAAGCGAAGCCCGCGAGGTCTGCTAGCATTCCATATTTTAGGGACTATTTTATAGTAATTGTAAGAAATATAGAAAAACGCTTACTAAGCATATAAAAGTAGTGTAAAAATATAACTTAAGATATTTTAGAGAACAAAAATTTTTTAAAGTGTAACAACATGAAGTACTGTTTTAAAAAAATGCACAAAATATTTTAGAGTTGCTGAAAATATGCTATATGAATTTTGTATACAGTGCATATACATACATACATATTATATATGTATGTACAAGAACACTACCAAAATAGTAAAACGAACATGTGCATGAAGCGAAAGGTATTCATTTTTTAAATATTTTTCAATATTGCAACACGATGATATGAGATGGCCCTTTGTGTTATATGTAAATACTTGTCAATTCAGCCATCAATTCTATTTGTTTGGCGTCAGTTTACAAGTGAAATACTGTCAACATTGTACCTACTCCTTCTGTATATGAGAGCACTCGTAATATACTTATTTCTATGCGGTCATATTTTAATGCATATGTTTTATACGTTTTTATTTTCATTGCATACAAGCTACTCGATTTTGTTTTGCTCGAGTACGTCCCTAGGACTTTCTGAATATTTCGTAGTTTTATTTGGCATTTTTGATTCCTAAAGTTTTGAATGTTTTACAGTAACAAGAGAGATTGAAGAGTTTGACTCAAAAGTTATCATTTCTTAAAAAATCGGAAATACGATTTTAGGTATGTAACAACTCGCGACTCACCACGCTTCACTCCAGTTCGTCCCTAGGCGATTCTTTAAAATGACATAACTTTTTATTTATGAACCGGTTGATATAAAACAAAAAAAAATGAAATTAACGCGCACAAACGCACAGACAAACAGACAAAAATTCTAAAGATCATTGCTTTGGTTTCTGTTGAGTTAATAAAGACCCCCAATAATAGTTCTTCTCAAATATCTTCCATGTACAAACAGCTATCAGTTACATTTTTATTATATGTATAGATTTAAGAATTCAGATTTGTAGAGATACAAGTCTATGAAATTTAGCATCAAATATTGATCTCTTTTAAAGGCTATTAAATATTTTATTTTTCGAGCAAACAATATAATCCTAAATATATTAAATTCTAACCATTTATCTTGCTCTTCACTACATCAATACCACAAAATGTTAGAAACTAAACCCAGAAGTTTCAGTTTGAGCGACAAAGTTGTTTCTGAGTTTAAAAACGCTTTTATCTTGAAACTTTTTTCCTTTCGGTTACGATACTGAAAGTTGTTCTCTATAACCCTAACTTTTTGTATATGGAAGTATATTATTTTATTAGAATAAATAAAAATAAATTATGTTATGTTTTACTGTATTTGTAGAAAATATTATTTATTTATTTAGCGAAAATATGTTTTTAGCATTTAATACCTTAAAGTTAAATAAGTAGGTAAATAAATAAGTTACAATTTTAACATTATAAAAAAATGGTTCCAGCTTGTTTCACTTGGTTTTTACCCGACTGCGCGACGCAAAGGAGGGTAATGTTTTAATCAGTAGGTATTTATCAGTCTATGTACATATGTGTGTATGTATGTATGATTCATACGTCGTTAGTTTCCTCTTGATAAAGTGAGTGTCATAGGCTATATAAAAATAGTCAAAAATTCAAATGGCGGATTTCTAGCGTCAATTTTTGTGCCTTTAATAAAAAACCTTCAAACTAATTGAATGGGGTATCAAAATAAAGGTTTTTAAGAGGCGATTACAAAAATATATAAAATTTATATGTTTAAACGTAATTTTGGACAAAAAATTGTTAATTATTAAACTTCAAATGTCAAATTGGCAAAAACTAAACAGCTGTAAATAAATAAAATAATATAAAAATACGTTTCACCCTTGCCGCGAGATGTACTCGTATGTATGTATGTATGTATGTCCTCCGACTTGTCTTCTAGTAAATGCTTTATCAATATTATTTATATAATGAATATTGTAAATTTTTTCATGTTTTTGTAGATACTGACTCCATTTACGTTAAAATGAATGTACGTAATGTAATGTAATGGAATGTACTGTTATACCCCTTCGCTGTATGGGTTATTGCTTATTTATGTTATAGCCCTACTAGCTATCATCATTTTGTACTCTATATATATGTCCTTTAATTTGTATTAAGTCAGTTCGAGAGTATCGTCGGTCGAGAGCACTAGCTCTTCATATCCCATATATATTGTATAAATAATTAATAAAGTTATTAAAGTGTTTTCAGTGATAAATAAATCTTTTTTTTAAAAAGGGTCTTATCCAGGGACCCATAACAATTGGTGGCAGCGGTGGGATAATAATAATCCCAGGGGGTAATAATAATCCCGGATACCCCAGGATTAACGAAAATTCTTGTGCCTTAAGTGACCGCGAACTCTCGGCTCCGCGTAACTTCAAATAAGTGGGGAACCACCATAAGTGAAAAGTTGTGAAAATTTGTGAAAAGCTATAAAAAGCTGTGAAAAGTGTTAGTGAAAATTCAGGTTGTCCACCAGAGAGTGAGACGCCTACGTCTACTGGCAGAGGACCTAGTACGTGTGCCGTGTTCGTCTCCCGTCCGGAACGACGCCAGGTTTTGAACCTGTGACCACTGAGCTGGCGGGCATACAAGGTCTGGCCTTATCTACAAGAATGCAGCTCGTCGCCACCCGCGTCGTGTTCGTGTTACTTGTGGCCCACACGTGAGTGATAGATAGTATTACAATCAAAACAATTATTGGAAGTTGCGCGTTAAAGACATTATAATATATTATTATGAATTTTCTATTTTAAACTCTTATAGTATAATTGTTATTCTGACGAATATTTTATTGAAACAAAAGTTATAATACTTTATGAATATTTTATACTGATTTATTATTTTTCTGATTGTTCTGTTTATTTTTACTGATTTTATATTTTTTTTAATATTTACAATATAATATTAATTTGTAACAAATTATCCAGATCAAGTATTTAAATAATATAAAAATGGCGAAAAAAGTTGATATCCCAATAGTTCCGCTTACTGACGGAGAAAAAGCGCCTTCACCCGCCGTGTCTAAAACGGAAAAGAAATATAATATAAATGAAATTGATTTAAATATTCTTTTAAAATTTATTAAGCCTTATGACGGATCTAGGGATACAATTAATTCTTTTCTAACGAATTGTAATAACGCATACGAACTTGCATCTGAATCACAAAAACATATATTATTTAAATACATTTTGAGTCAATTACAAGGCAAGGCTGAAATAGCAGCCTCAATAAAAGATTTTACATCCTATGACCAATTAAAAGATTTTCTAAAAACTCAGTTTAGTCAAAGGAAACATTATTCTCATTTAATAAGCGAATTACAGGAATGTAGACAAACATCTGTGGAAAATGTCACACAGTTTTCTATTAAAATTGAATCTATCTTATCTCAACTTTTGACAGAAATTTCTATGAATCCTACTAAAAAATTAGAGATTCCAGGCAGAACAGCTGCTATGGAGGACCTAGCCCTCCACCATTTCTTAATGGGTCTCCACCCACGCATATCGAATATAGTTAGGTGTAGATCGCCTAAAAATTTAAATGAGGCCATTAGTTTAGCTATTTCTGAAGAAAAAATTCAGAAAACATTATATAAAAAGGCGGAAAATTTTGAAAAACCTAATAAAGTAGATAAATTTACAAATAGTAATAATTTTCATAGAAATAATTATTTTAATAATGTACCCAGGCAGGTTAATCAGTATAGGTCTTTTAACCCTTTGCAGCGTTATCCTAATAGTGCGCCTACCACATTTACCCCAAGACCTCCTCAAGGTCAAGGACAAGTTAGTCAATATAATCGACTTACTAATAACTCCAGGCCTCAATTTAGTAATAAAAATCCGAGTTACTCAAATAGACCTCGTATAAATTTTGTAGAGGATAATCCTTCTTACTATGAAGAAGAAGGGAGTTCATTCCCTTATGAGGAAACGGGCTCATACGTTGAGGATAAACCCAACGAGGACGACGACTATGACTGTCAACAGCCTACTTTAAACGAGTAGTTGTCCCGTCAACGTGTCGGACGCGACAAAATCTTAAAAATGGCACGAATAAGATTTATAAAATAACAAGTAATAATAGTAATAGATACTTACCCCATATTAAATTGCCAACTTCTGGCAGTTCTAGACCCTTGTCATTATTAATAGATACAGGTGCCTCAGTCTGCCTCATTAAAAGTTCAGCACTATCAAACACCTTAAAAGTGTACCCCAACAATATTTCTGTAAGAGGAATAAATTCGAAAGACGAACCTCCATTGAAAAGTTTAGGTTACGTAAACTTAAAATTAAAAATTGGTAATAACTATATATGTCATAAATTTCACGTTTTTGATGAATTACAGCTTCCATATGATGGTATTATTGGTACTGACCTTTTTATGACATATAATTGTCAAATTAATTACAATTCCAACAGCCTAGAAATAAATAACTATAAAACTTACCTTATGTTTAACGAACCTACCTATACAATAAAACCTAGATCTGAAACGGTTATAGAATGCACTGTTGTAAATCCTGAAATTCAAGAAGGATTAATATTAGATAAGAAAATTTCAGATAAAATACTTATTTCAAATTGCATGGTAAGAGTGAAACCTAACAATAGAGTTAACATTACTATATTAAATATTACAGAAGAACCTATCCAAGTAAATTCTAATCTACAACTCAAATTAGAGAAAATTCCAGCACAGAATGTAAAATTAGTAAACAATTGTCAAAATACAATAGAAAGAACTGAACAAGTTCTAGAATCTCTTAGAATATCTCATCTAAATTATGAAGAGAGTGAACAACTTCTAGATATTTGCTCTCAGTACTCTGATATTTTTCATTTACCCGATGACCAACTAACATATACAAATGCACTGAAACATCAAATTAAAACTAACTCCGATATTCCCATTAATACAAAATCATATAGGTTTCCACAGTGTCATAAAGAAGAAGTACACAAACAAATAAATAAGATGTTAGATCAGGATATAATTCAGCCATCCGTATCACCATGGTCTTCACCAATATGGGTTGTACCGAAAAAAATTGATGCCTCTGGCGAAAGAAAATGGCGTGTAGTAATAGACTACAGAAAACTTAACGATATAACCATAGGCGAATCTTACCCCATTCCCCAAATAAATGAAATTTTAGACCAATTAGGTAATAGTAAATATTTTTTCTACTCTCGACTTAGCGTCAGGTTTTCACCAAATTCAAATAGCACCAGAAGATGCCGATAAGACAGCTTTCACCGTTCCAGAAGGACACTTCCAATTTAAGAGGATGCCATTTGGGCTAAAAACGCTCCGGCTACCTTCCAAAGACTAATGAACACCGTATTATCTGGTCTCCAAGGATTACATTGCTATGTTTATTTGGATGACATTGTCATTTATTCCTATGATTTAAATTCACATATAGAGAAGTTACAGAAAGTATTCAATAGGCTACGTCAATTCAATTTAAAATTACAACCAGACAAATGCGAGTTTCTCCGTAAAGAAGTAAATTATCTAGGTCATATAATTACGGACAAAGGAGTTAGACCAAATCCTGACAAAGTTAAAGCCGTGAAAGAGTTTCCTACTCCAAAAACTCCAAAGGACGTAAAATCCTTTCTAGGACTTATTTCCTACTACCGCAGATTTATTCCAGACTTTTCCATGTTAGCTAAACCCCTAACTTCACTTTTAAAGAAGAACACCTCATTCACCTGGAATAATGAACAGCAACTTGCATTCGAAACCTTGAAAGGTAAATTACTAACAGCTCCTATACTCTCTTATCCAGATTTTACCAAACCTTTTGTTCTCACTTGTGATGCATCGAAGTACGCCATTTCAGCAATTCTATCTCAAGGAGAAATAGGAAAAGACCGTCCCCTTGCATTTGCATCCCGTACTCTTAATAAAGCTGAAACAAATTACAGCACTACAGAAAAAGAATGTCTAGCAATAGTTTTTGGTACTAAAATGTTTAGACCTTATCTTTATGGAAATACCTTCACCATTGTCACTGACCATAAACCTCTCCAATGGCTCTTTAACTGTAAGGATCCAGGATCCAGACTCGTAAGATGGAGACTGAAACTAGAAGAATATAATTACAATATAAAATATAAAAAAGGAAAAGTTAACTCTAATGCTGATGCTCTTTCAAGATACCCAGTGAACCCAGTTTCAGTTTATACAAACGAAATGAATCCAGAAGCGCCGCAAGTTTCTGAACAAGAAACTATAAATATAGATAGAGATCTAGAAGAACTGCTAATTTCTCCACCTTCTTTCCGATTAGATGAAATTCTCTCTGATACAGAAGAGCGACTTAACTTACCTTCTCCAGAACGAGAAAGATCTAACTTACCTTCTCCAGAACGAGAAAGATCTAACTTACCTTCTCCAGAACGAGAAAGATCTAACTTACCTTCTCCAGAACGAGAAAGATCTAACTTACCTTCTCCAGAACAAGAAAGAATTAATTTACCTTCTTCAGAACAAGTTGACTTACCTTCTCAAGAACCTGCTGGTTCTCCAACTGCAGAGCCTATTGCTTCACCTGCTGTTGAACCCATTGACTTACCAAGTCGAGAAATAAGCCCATCTACTGATGACTATTCAACATTTCTCAAAGCAACATCTGAAAAAAATAGAAATTTTAATACACAAATTATAGAACATAACGAAAGTCTAATGAAATCTACTGTAAAAACTATAATAATTCCTACCTCAATAGACCTTGATGAATCTAATCCCTATATAGAAGAGATTTTAGGTAACCATGAAAATTCAAAAGAGATTGTAGAAGCAGAGAGACAGCTACATTCTTTCCAAATAATAGAATCAACCAATAAAACTTATCTTCTTCTTTTCACTAGAGTACATCATTTTGATGAGTCACGTTATGCTGAAATATTTAAAACTCTAGAAAACGCTAGAAATAGGTTATTAATATTTGAAAATATAAATGAAATAGCAATTTCAGATTTTAAAAATCCTTTTGAAAAACATTCATTTACTAAGATATATAATATGCTGATGTATCTTTTCCATAATACTAATATAAAAATAAATATATATCATAATAACATAGTTTATCCTTCACCTACTGAATTAAAAAAGATATTACGTGATAATCACGATATACCCATTGCAGGACATCTTGGTTCTGTCCGCATGTATAACAGAATAAAAGACATGTATTATTGGAAAGGAATGCGAAAAGATATAGAGACATATGTTAAAGCCTGTAAATCATGTCAAGAAAATAAAGCCTTAAGGAAAATAAACAGAGCACCTATGCAAATAACCAGTACTTCTACTGCTCCCTGGCAACGTCTTAGCTTAGATATAGTAGGACCACTTCCAGAATCTGGGACAGCTAAATTAAAATACATACTCACACTTCAAGATGATCTTACTAAATTTTCTGTAGCTTACCCAATTCGTAGTACAACTGCAGAAGAGACAAGCGAATGTCTTCTTCATTTTATTGCTATTTTCGGAATTCCCAAAATGATCCTTACCGATCAAGGAACAAATTTTACATCGGAACTTTTTAAAACAACTTGCAAATTTTTAAAAATTAAACAGTTATGGTCTTCGCCTTACCACCCACAAACGCAAGGAGCACTGGAAAGAAGTCACTCCACCCTGAAGGAATATCTGAAATCATATGTTAACGAAGGACAAACGGATTGGCCTCGTTACGTCTATACTGCAATGTTAGCTTATAATACCAGTGTGCATTGCACTACTCATTTTACACCCTATGAGCTAATGTTTGCTCACAAGCCCTTTATTCCAAATTCTATTTTCGAAGAATCACCTGGAGCAACCTATCCAGAATATGTGAAGATGCTACAAAACCGTTTTAAATATTCAAGAGAAAAGGCAATTCAAAACATACGAAATTCTAAAAACAATTCAAAAAACTATTATGACTCTCATAGTAAACCACAGCAATATAAAGTAGGTGATTATGTTTACCTGAAAAACCATTTAAGAATGCGGAAGGCCTTATCTCCTTTATGGAAAGGACCTTATAAAATCGTGAAAATTCTTGGTAACAATACGTTATCACTATTAATCAATAGACGACATGTTACTCACCATTATGACCAAGTAAAACTAGCTGATATATCTAGTAATAATATAAACTGATATAATTATTAATATAATAGTTTATGAAATTTCAAATTAATTAGATATAAGTTTTTGCAGTTAATTTACATTTACTTTTATATTTTTATTTTATTTTTATTATATTCAACTTAAGGGTTAAATAATTTTAGCATCGGATTAATTACGTAAATAAAAAATAATTAACACGTTATAATATTTTCAGTGTATCCGCCCAACTGGATCAGGAATTCATCCAACGAATTTCCGCAAGCTCCGGCATTTATTTTGATTACTTAGGAAATGTAAAAATAATTGAAGGACAATTAAATGTTCTAATTCCGATAGATACATCTTTTATAAAACCACATATTGACAACATAAATTCAGTAATCGATACAGCTAGAAACAACTGTAACCAAATTCCAGATAGCGTAGAATGTTATAATATATTTGAACCATTAACATTTCGTTACAATGAAATTTTAAAACAATTTTCTGCTGTTTCTCATCTATTAGACACAAAAAATAAACGTAGTGCCTGGTTTGCTGCATTGGTTCAGTAATGAAGCATATTTTCGGAACTCTAGACGAGGACGATGGTCTAGTTTTCAATAATGCAATAGAGTCTATACTAAAAAACCAGGAGAAAATGTCATCATTAATTAAGGAAAAGATCTTAGTAACTAATTCTATAATTACACGTTTTAATGAAACAATTTTAAAAGTTCAATTGAATGAATGTCACTTAAATGAAGCAATTAATAAATTTTCTTCAGTAGTAGAAAATATATCTATTGCTAGACAAAATTCAGTTACAGTTAAGTATAAACGAGTTATTTAGCAACCTTGAAATGTCCCTTCTTACCTTATCGTTTCAATTAGAGGATATTATAAATGCCATAATGTTCAGCAGTCTGAATAAACTGCACCCGGCAATAATGACACCGACACAGCTTCATAAGGAGCTAGTAGACTCTTTTCGATATTTACCACAAGGACTTGAACTACCAGTCCCTCTTGAAATTAATATGATGCATATTATTACGAATATTTCCAAAGTATCATCTTATTTTATGAAACCCCGACTAGTATTTGTATTGCAAATACCGCTAGTGTCTAATAAATTATATAAATTATATCATAATATACCTTTACCTACACCACATAATATTAAAAATCCTGAGTCCTTCAGTCTGATAATCCCTAGTGCTAAATATATCGCAATAACGATTGATAAAAATCATTATTTTGATCTGGACAGTTTGAATAATTGTTTAATTATAAGTCATGAGCATTTTATATGTGATGTTCCTAATGTATATGAAACTGATGCTAAGATTACTTGTGAAAGTGAATTATTATCAAAGGTTATTAATAAACTTCCCGACCAGTGTGAAACAAAATTTATATATGGTAAAGTTGATATTTGGAAAAACTTAAATAATAACAAATGGATATTTATTCAATCTGAAAGTAGTAAAATAGTAATAGAATGTCAAAAATTGAAAATACATCGTGAAAATATATTATTGGGAACAGGTATTTTGAGCCTACCCCAATCCTGCGTTGCCTATAATAAAAACACAGTACTGATGGGAAAAATTAATAAAAATATACATTCGGAAATAATTACCTTTGATTATAATATTATTAATGACACTTGTTGTAATAAATTTAAGTTAGATAAGGTTATGGACAGTGTGTCTCCTATTAATTTAGAAAAAATAGATTTAGATAGTTTAACAGTTCAAAAAGAATCATTGAAAAGGAAATTATTAGAAACTGAAATAGATACAGATATTCCTCATATAATTAAGTATGGGACACATTATTCTATGTTAACCATAATGATATTGGTTATTATTATTTTTGTCTTAGTTTATTTTATTAGTATTAAGATTATATACTATTATAAAAAATGTAATAAATCATTGGGCCTTAACATAGATTTAAAAGACGAGAATATTTCTGATAATAGTAACTTACAGGTAGAGGATCAACCCTCTTATCCATCAATCAGATGTAACATTTAATTTTCATAAACTTCGGTTTAAAAAGGAAGTCCGAAGTTTATTTTAACGGGGGAGGTGTTATACCCCTTCGCTGTATGGGTTATTGCTTATTTATGTTATAGCCCTACTAGCTATCATCATTTTGTACTCTATATATATGTCCTTTAATTTGTATTAAGTCAGTTCGAGAGTATCGTCGGTCGAGAGCACTAGCTCTTCATATCCCATATATATTGTATAAATAATTAATAAAGTTATTAAAGTGTTTTCAGTGATAAATAAATCTTTTTTTTAAAAAGGGTCTTATCCAGGGACCCATAACAGTACGTAATTACACAAGTCCAATTTACTTTCAAACTTTACTACAAACAGTTAAGTCAGTTAGTCGCTAAACTAACAACGGTATATTGTAGATTCACAGAACTACAAACTAACTAATCATACTAATATTATATATGTGTGAAAGTTTAGATGTTACTTTGCCCAATTTCTCTGAAACTAATGGATTTGGGTGAAATTTGCTTAACATATAAAGACAAAGTTAGATTTGGATACAATAACACTATATATGCTTTTTAAAAATAAGACTAATGTATCACATATTACTAAAGTACTTATTTTATAACATATATTTTTTTGAAATCTATGAAAATTTTAGGGCAGCGGTAGCCCAGTAGTGACGCGCTCGTTTGGGAAATCGAGGGAAGTGGATTCAAATCTCGGGTCTCGCACCTCTGATATTTTCATGTGCGAATCATTTCCAACATGATTACTAATTGTTTTACGGTGACGGAAAACATCGTGAGGAAACCTGCATGGCTGAGAGAACCTAGCAAGTTTTTAAAAGACAATTGTGCAGTCCGCTTGCACTTGGCCAGCGTGGTGGACTATGATGACCTGATCCCCCTCGTACTAAAGGGAGGTTCGTGTATAGCAGTGGGATGTTAAAAAGTGCTGAATACATGAAAGTAACAAAATGATGTATGAAAGATGATTTTCAAGATTGTTTAATTTTTTCGATTGAAAAGAATCAAATTTTGATTATTATAAAATGCATACTAGTAGTAAAACATTAATATTATCTTAATTTTTTATACATAAAATATAAAAATACGTATAAGGGGTGTGTTTGTAATTCTTCTTCTTCTAATAAGCTTGACCAATTTTGATGAAATTTCTTGTGTACTTTATAGGTTCATCTAGATATTTCTTAGGTATAGTTGTACTTGTAGATAGCGCTATTGTCCAGAATAGAGATTTTTCAGGTCTGATTGATGAGATTGGTCCAGATTTTTTTAAAGATAATTGAAATTTGAATACAAAAAATGAGCAAGATATAAGTTATATGCTTTTAAAAGTTAAATAAACAAAAACTTCATTAAAAAATGGCACTTATAAATATAAGATTCTCATTAAGACTAATAACAAGATTATTGAAAGTATTGTTCTTTAATTTTAAATAGCAAAAACGTTTTGACAGCGGTGGGATTCGAACCCACGCCCTTTCGGACTGGTGCCTAAAACCAGCGCCTTAGACCGCTCGGCCACGCTGCCTCATACCGGATATGGAAATTAGAGGGAATAGTTAAACTATATTATTTATTTGAGTTTAGATTTCATTATATTTTAATTTCGAACCGAATTTAAAGAAAGATAGTACTTTACTCAATGGGTATTTTTCAAAATTGCCTGAAATTATCTTCTGGGAGACCGAACAAGTTGTTATAAATTGTTTTCTATTAAGATAAAGCCTTACAATTTTCTTTGATATGAAGAATATCTATCTAATTTCAAATATTGCCATTTTCACCCAAATTGTATTTTTTTTTATGATTTGAGGTATATCTGGGCTCCGTGCCAGCCGAATAAAATCGATCATCCAGATAGATATGGATAAAAAGCATTAACTTTAGTTATAGTTAAAATATTTATCAATCTATCTATCTATTTAAAAAGATTTGCTTTGTAAGTATTGTCTTAAATAAATAAAAAGTTGTTTAGGAACATTATATCTTATTTTAAAGACATATCTAAATATCTACAATGTTAAATGCATCCAACCCTTAGTTAGGGTACATCTTTATCTTTTTATTTTTTCACTAGCAACGTTTTTAATGTTAGTATAGATTTCTTAGATATGAAATATTTTCTGCAGTAAAAAGTGTCCTATATTTTAATCCAGATAACCAGCTAAGATCAAACCAAATTTTATCACAATCGGTCCAGCGGTTTCCTTGTGATGCATACCCAGACAGATAGATAGACAAAAATTCTAAAAAGTGTAGATTCGAGCTCTTTATCGATAATAATGACTATTTCAATAGATTTTCCAAAAAATATTTAATGTACAGATTTTACTCGGTTAGATTTTTATTATATATATTAATTGGATGACACACGGACATATTAGTCCAGTCATTTAAGCTTAAATTAGGTAAGAATCTCGGAATTCGAGATACCCAGCTGTAAGTCTGTAAATAGTTGTAAATTGACACCCTAAAAGTGGTCTCAAAACCTACATATGGTAGGGTGTAAGCAACTATTAAATTTCAAGGTCAAAGGTCACAAAATTCGGTTTTTTGCGCATTTTTTGGAAATATCTCATTTCCTATGGGTTTTTTGCTATTTGTATTTATTATCAATATTGTAGAATACAAAATTCTCTACAAATTTTGTTTTAAAAATTTTTTTATACGATGAACCGTTTTCGAGATAGAGGGCGGAGAGCGCGCGGTCACCGCATCACTTCAGGTCAACCGGTGCCTCCGGTCGAAAACGCGCCATATATAGTTGATGAACTATCAATAAATCAATGATTATAAATATTTGTCAATTTTTATTAACTATTATATTATATTTTATCATTTTTTTCCTAACTTATCCACTTTTTATTCAGTATTAATTTATTTAACAACACTTACCTGCCCATGTAATTGCAGAATTGCTAATGAAAATATAAGAATTATATTTGAATTTTAACCTAATTAATATTAATAACTTCTTACATGATGAAAAAAAATAACAAATAAATTATGAATTAATCTTTTTATTAAAAAATATCATTGAATATTTTTTTTTATTGAAAGTAAAAAAATGGAATAAAGGGTACAAAAACTACAATTTATAATTTTAATCATCTTCTTCCTCTTCATCGTCGTCTTCTGGCTGCTGGTAAATTTCAAACTGGTCTTCATTATCGTCTTCAACGACATTTGTCTCAAGTTCTTCCATGATTTCGGGATCAAAGGTTCCATCTTCGTTAATGTCGCTCTGATATGGTAGAGCATTGAGACAAGCTTGCCCATTACATTGGCCACAGAGCTAAAGAGCATTGCAAGCCCGCTTTTTGTTTTTCTCTTAATTATTTTTTAATTTTAGTAAACGGTTATCAGTATTATTGAATAGATATAGATTTAATGCATGAAGAAAATGATAAAATATAATATAATAGTTAATAAAAATTGACAAATATTTATAATCATTGATTTATTGATAGTTCATCAACTATATATGGCGCGTTTTCGACCGGAGGCACCGGTTGACCTGAAGTGATGCGGTGACCGCGCGCTCTCCGCCCTCTATCTCGAAAACGGTTCATCGTATAAAAAAATTTTTAAAACAAAATTTGTAGAAAATTTTGTATTCTACAATATTGATAATAAATACAAATAGCAAAAAACCCATAGGAAATGAGATATTTCCAAAAAATGCGCAACAAACCGATTTTTGTGACCTTTGACCTTGAAATTTAATAGTTGCTTACACCCTACCATATGTAGGTTTTGAGACAACTTTTAGGGTGTCAATATACAACTATTTACAGACTTACAGCTGGGTATCTCGAATGCCGAGGTGAACTTACTATAATGACTGGACTATATGGACAAATGGACATGATGAAATTATAAAGATTTTTGTCTTTTAACCCCTAAAATGTAGAATTTATTACAAAAAAATTGAGATTTATTTTTATGTATTTAATTATTTAGTACGCTTCAATTACTTTCACTTGTATGTAACAGACTAACAATCTACTTGTAATTATTGTTGACTTATAATAGATGTAGGTACCAGCAGACCCGGCCACGCGTTTCTGTGGCACATTTATAATTCGTTCAAGTAGCTTAGGGTATCCGCTTTTCAGGTCTGTCAGCTCTCTCTGGATATGAAAATCGTTAATATTTCAATAAAAAAAGGTAATAATCGGGATAACAACTATCCATCTTTTAAGTTGGAATAAATCACATATTTTGAAAAAAACACGTTAAGTTCGGATAAGTAGTTTGGGAGTTCATCGCGGACAAACATCGTGACACGGGAATGTTATATATTAAGACTTTCGTTTTAACCTTTTCACTAGTGTTTATCGTAACTTTAACTGTATAGAACGTTTTTTAATAGATAGTAGCTATATATTAAGGAATGAATTTAAAGAATCGCATTATAAAATACGTTTGAGGTATTAATTTATAAATAGACACTAAAAGCTTATTGTTCGAAAGGTTTTTGAAAACACGTATCAGATTCAGGCTTAAACTTTCATAAACAAGATTCCGGATCAATTTTCCATTTTCAAAGTAATTATACAATAAAACTATGGCAGAATACTATTTCAACATCATCTCAATCGAAATAGAAGACTTACGAGTGTCTAAGTGTTTTCAATAACAAGTAGTCACGTAACCAATAAAATATATTCAATTTATACAATACATCGTTGTAGTAGAAATATAGATAAGTATCACTCACCATAATCCCGGCTGTCAAGCGGGATCTTCGCACTAATCCCACCCCCGGGATGAGATGCGAGATTCCTGGGAACAAACGGGATTATTGATAGGACAGTAATTTATTTCTTATTTCTTTTCTAGTTTCCTTTGAGCCGTTGATTATTTATAATCTTACTAGCGATTTACCCTTGCTTTATTTGGGTACGTTCCTAGATGACTTTTTTATTTTTAATATTATAATGTATATATGTATATCTACAAGCAGCGCCATCTTTTAGCAATTTTTATAAATAACAGTAGTCAGTGTGCTACCTCAAGCTATACCTACTAAATACCTATCTGTATAATATTTCATCCAAATCAGTCTAGTCCTTTTTGTATGAATGAGTAGCAAACGTATACAGAAATACACGTACACAAACAATCTTAAATACAAACTTTATCTTGCATAATAGTACTTGTATACTTTTATTAGAGTATATATTAATATTATAATTACACTTTTTTGTACTATCAATATTCAATGTATAATTAATTATAACATACTGGTAAAAGTTATTTTTAATTCTATCTTATGAATAACTAAGTCTCGTCGCTTCGCTCACTTGATAAAACATCGTCAAAAATATTACTCAAATAAATTGTATAGCTTTCTATTAGTAAATTATCTAATACTTTCTTAGATTTACGCGAATGTTTGACATTATTAAATAAAACTATCTTTTCGGATTATTTCGCGGATTTATTTTGATTTTTGGTTCCCGACGTTTCGAATGCTTTACAGCATCCATGGTCACGGGAGAGACTGAGGTGTTACATGTCTTAAAGATATAGTTGTTACAGACAGCCTACCCACAATTAACAAATGAAAATTGCACCAATTACATTACAATATTTTTAACTTTAAACATTTTTATAATTTTAATTATAATTGAATATGGAAAATTATTTATTTAATTTTTGCTATTATTTTTTATAATTATTACAATTTTAAAAATATTAATTAGTAATCTATATTTAGTGTTGCCATTAATATAGATTACTAATTAATATTTTTAAAATTGTAATAATTATAAAAAATAATAGCAAAAATTAAATAAATAATTTTCCATATTCAATTATAATTAAAATTATAAAAATGTTTAAAGTTAAAAATATTGTAATGTAATTGGTGCAATTTTCATTTGTTAATTGTGGGTAGGCTGTCTGTAACAACTATATCTTTAAGACATGTAACACCTCAGTCTCTCCCGTGACCATGGATGCTGTAAAGCATTCGAAACGTCGGGAACCAAAAATCAAAATAAATCCGCGAAATAATCCGAAAAGATAGTTTTATTTAATAGTAAATTATCTTTTAGATTAGTTCTTTGTTTCAAGGCTATCCTTTTAAATACATACAAATAAATAACACAAAAAGATTAGGAAAACATAGTTATTGAGAGAAGTATATGGTTCTTAAGCTACTATGATAATACTAGCAGAACTCGCGGCTAAGCCCGCGTTTATTTATTTATTTATTTAATATACAATAAAAACTCTTTGGCTTTATGTTATACAGCGACTCACCCTCGCTTCCCTCGGGTCCGTCACTATGTATTTATATAATATTATTCATACGAAAATACTAAAATCGCGATTAAAAAATGGGGGTGGGGGTAGGTGGGTGAAAAATACTTTACGACCTATTCTCATACTTACCAAATATACAAAAAAAAAATCATTAAAATCGATCTAGCTGTTTCGGAGGATTGCGACCATAAACACCGTGACACGAGATATTTATATACTTACTAGCGACTCACCCTCGCTTCGCTCGAGTACATCCCTAGGTACGTTTTAACGGTTAGTATAGAATAGATAGACTATATACTGTTATATACATATTTTTTTTCTAACGTAAACTTGACGTATATTGTAGATGGTAGGTCCACCACTATTGAAAGTAATCCCAGATAGTGACTCCTACACAAAGAAACCAGTTCTGAACTTTTCGATTTTCCAGCCGTTTTTCCTAATTTTTTTTATATGTAAACCATCCCTGATGTATCTCCAATAAAACAAAAAAAAGAATTATTCAAATTAGTTCAGCCGTTTTTGAGTTTTAGCGAGACTAACGAACAGCAATTGATTATAGCAGCAGATATATATATATATAGATTAAATATAACTACTCTTAGTAGAATCTCGTTATTTTTAATAACTATTGCTTAACGATTTCAAATTGAAATTCAAGTTCAATTTGTCAGCTTAATTTAATGTGATATATGCGAAATATTCCACTGTTAATTGAAATTCTAGCTCTTGATGAGATTTCTAAGCGTTAACCTACTTTCAGATATGGGACAAAACAATTCGCAATACAATTATACGATAAAGTCTAATCTTTTCGGTAAACCTATATCTAATATATTTCGATATCTGCAAGGACATTATAACTCCATATTATAGTCATTTTGGTTTTTCATTATATTATGATAAAATAATTTCTATTTTGAAATATTTCTCTCAAAACTGAGTTACAACGTATAGATTATTTCATAAAAAAACATTTTTGAAAAAGTATATGGATTTTAAAATCATTGTAAAATTCAATATTATTTGACATACTAGCAGAACCCGCGGCTTCGTCCTCGTTACTTCTTCTTCTTCCTGCCCATTTCTCAAATTACTTGGGGTCGGCGCAGTACGTCTACTATAATGGTGATCGGTTTTGGCAAAAGTTTTACGACCGGCCGCCTGACATCGACTCTCTTTGGGAATGCTGTTGTTTACCAACGTCATACAGAAGACCCGAGGTGCGATAACCAGTATGATTGTCTTTTACGACACTTGCAGTATAATTCTATCTTAATTTTATTTTATGCGACGTTTCAATATCAAATTTAGAGTTAATTTTTTTAAATATGTAATCATTCAATTTCATGTCAAACATAATATGCACCGAAATTCAGCCATTTTTTCATTGACATAGCCAATTTTCTTACGTTACTCATGACTTAATACTTGAAGAGCTCTTAAATTTACTTCTTTAAATGGCACACATAAATACTCGGGAATGTTCCCATAATGTTAATACTCTTTCCAAAACGTATTCATTTTGGTTCCTTCAACCTGAGAATCTTTTAAGACTTTGAATAGTGTTCTTAAAAGATCAAAGTTTATTTTATTATATATTTTTTAATAAATTTTGAACACATTTTTATTTTCGCCCTCGTTTAATCTACAAAAAAAAACTCTTTGGCTTTATGTTATACTGCGACTCACCCTCGCTTTGCTCGGGTTCGTCGCTATTTATGCTATATTTATAAAATATTTTTCATACAAAAATACTAAAACCGCGATAAAAAAATGGGGGATGGGGGTAGGAGGGTGAAAAATACTTTACGAACTATTCTCGTCAAATATCGTCGATATCTGCGTACATCTAAAAAAGTTTACAAAAGAAATTATATTTGTTTCTCTTTCAAACACTCTTTTCCATGTTTGAAATTACCCACTGTAAATGATCAATGAGGAACTTATTAATAGGCTCGAGCAGGCTGAATTCTATCTTTAATGTCCAGAAAGACAATAAAACATCCTGTCGTTCTGTTGTTACTTTGACACTGTTAAATCGTAAAATATAAAGGTTTTTGGTATAATGAGGGCGAATATTTTATTATAATATAAATAAATACAAAATGGTCGGCGACAACTGCGTTAAAGTCGGAGGAAGCGGTATAGATAGTTTCGTTATAAGACATCACTGCAGCAATATATTTGACTAGTGACTTAGCCTTGCTTCGCTCGGGTTCGTCGTAGGTATGTTTTAACTGTTAGCATGGAATAGATAGACTATATAATATGTAACTGCTCCCCTCCCTTACATGATGATATATAGCCTATAGCCTCCCTCGATAAACGGGCTATCTAACGCAAAAAGATTTTTTCAAATCGGATTAGTAGTTCCTGAGATTACAGCGTTTAAATAAACAAGCAAATTCTTTATAATATTAGTATAGATATGAATTATAATATAATTTTATTTAAATATAGATAATATTTGTACAGAAAATGAATAAATCTATTTGACTCAACATTTTTTGTATGGGTAATCTATTACCACGATACTACTTTTAGTGAATAATTTATCTCAAAGCTACTCATATACTTACATATACAAAAAAATAAATTCCAAGAAAATGTGCCAGTGCCAACAGGGAAAATTTACCTGCCAGTATAAAGTGGTAACAAAATTGGTATACTTTTTTATAAAAATATTGAGATAAATTCTTATTATATAAAATATGATACTGTATCTATAGATATATGATACTATCAAAACCCGCGGCTTCGCTCGCGCTAAAACTACAAAAAAAACTCTAAAAAGTTGGGTTTCATACAAAGTTTCATTCCCTATTTTACCCCCTTATGAGATGAATTTCGAAAGCTGCTAGAACAGGTTGGTATTTATTTAATTGTATTGCATTACATTAATACCAAGTTTCAAGTAATTCTGATCATAAATATATGTTAGGGTTGTATTATAACGTGTTTTCCCGCAACAATGAGATAATCTCCCGCGGTAAAAAGCAGCCCATGTCATTTTCCAGTCCTCCAACTATCTCCGCATAAAAAAATCACTCCAATCCGTCACTCTGTTTTGATGTGAAAGAAAGACAAACAAACATAGAAACAAATACACTTTCACATTTATGATATTAATAGGTATGGATGTAGATATGTACCTACAAGAAATAAAATGTTAAAAAATAATATGTTTTTTACAAAATATGTAAATCTCGCGAAGAGCTCTTAAGTCATATATATTATGTAATGTAATGAATTGTTGGGTTTGATTTAATTTAAAGTTTACTTTCTTATTTATAGAGCATTTAAATAAAAGCTCTTTTAAAAAAATGTTTTTTACAATTATTTTTTTTAAACTGGAGAGGGACATACATTATGTTTAGTATATCTAGTTTTGTGGGTATTTTAGCTAGCATGTATTATAGTGGCATATCCATAGGTAATAAATTATTCTTGCAATAAACGTACTTTTTTAGTTACTTCCTATTTGCTTTATTGTAATAACAGGTTAATTCATACAGAGGTACAACCATATAATATGAGCTTTTCTTACTACAATAACTTAAATATATAGATTATATTTATTATTTAATTAAACCCTAAAAAGCTAAGTATGAGTCGAATTATAGATGTTTAGAGATAGTAACTTATCAGATTGACAGATAAATAAAATATTCGTAAAATAAATATGAACTGAGTATATCCCCAGCTTAATAAAGTACAGTCAATGACATAAAAGTTTAAAGCCAATAAAAATACGAGCATCCACTGAAACAGCTGATAAGCGCCTTTTTATGTCACTGTCCAACATTACTGCGAGTCTCTCGCTTTGAATGCCCTTTTTATTTGGAACGATTTTTTTTAAACTGAATGTACTAAATAGATACTGTATAAATAGTGGTAAATATTGTGATATAGATATAAAGTAATAATAAAGTACGGATGTTGGTCGCCCAATTGCTTGTAATTATTTACTTTACATAGGTATTATATTCCTAAAGCGGTTTTTTTTTCAGAAAAGACACCTATACTCTATATAGATTATAATAGGTGTATTTTCTGAAAAAACTCATCTATATAGATGAACTTTAAAAGCAAAACCTTAACTAAATACTCAATTTAATCCAAATCGTTAGAGCCATTTTCGAAACACACGATATAAATTTATAAAATATATCCAAGAATAGTTCATTTATATTCGTACACTAAACTTGAAACATCTATAGTTTAATTTTTTCCAATTTTTTCGTTATGGCTTAGAATTGCTTTTTACTTATTAAAAATGAGTTAAAATCTATTATGGTGGGCATTTTACTATATTTTAAATAGGATAAAGTATATAAGTACCTACTAGTACTAACAAAACGTATAAAAGATTAAATGCTTTTAATATTTTATATTTAACTGGCGACTCGCCCTCGCTTCGTTCGGGTTCGTCCCTAGGTACGTTTTAACGGTTAGTATGAAACACAAATCTTTGAATTTCTCATCTTTTCTGTACTATAATATACATGTATTAAAGATATAAACCTTCCTCTTGAATCAGTCTATCTATTGCTGAAAACTGCATTAAAATCCGTTTAGAAGTTTAAAAGATATAAGCGAACAGACAGTGGAAGCGACTTCATTTTATACTATGTAAAGATTATTAATATTAGTAAAATCATATTGTCATGTTATTTGCATGCATGTAAGTCTAAAGATACGATACCTTTGAAACTGTTTGAAGATAAAATTGTGATCGTGGCGGTCTTCCGATGGGAGGTAGATGATGCTTACGCCGTGAACTGTAACAAAATATATTAAAATAAATATTTTTATAAGCTTCTTCCTACAAAAAAAGAGCTTAATCTATAAAACTGCAAAAAGTAATAATGTGTAAAATAATAGATATAAAATTTCTAAAATTAGTATATTTTGCCTCCATCACATCTGCAGCCTAGAAATATATAGAACGTTTTTATTTATTTTTTAATTATGTTTCTTTTCATTTTTATAATATAGTAATATATATACATACATACATATATATCAGTAAAAATCTTACATTTAAAAACCTTTTTACTTTTTATAATCTGTCCCTAAGCTATTCATTAGATTACTATTAAAAAAATCCAACAAATCGCCATTTTAAATTTCCTCAAAAGAGCTTAACATGGCATTTCAATTAAACGTGTATGTAATATAGACGGAAATCCACATATTTATCTCATAGAGTGTTGTATAAAAAATTAATTAGCATCCGTAATATAGAGCCGCCAGACAAAGAGCGGTATAAAAACTCTGAATGCGATGGTTTCTTCCCCATTAGCTAATGATACGTTACCATTAGCTCGCTCGAACGTGTATTTCGTAGAGAAATACCGCTTATTGATGAAAAAATATTCAATTTGTGTATTAAGCTTTAATACATTCTAATATTATGAATGTAAAAAACTATAAACAAACCATTTATGTTTTTATTTTAAAGTATTTAAGTACAGGTTGACAACTTTTCATCTCGTATGAGAACAGAACCCTCTACGCGACATTGGCGAAGTAAATTGTAGCAACACGGCACTCCTAGAAGGCACTAAACGAAGAAATTTAATTGAATTAGGATAGAACCCACGACTTATTGTTATTATTGTCATTTTCAAAGTTAAGTACATATACTTTAAAAAGTACGTACAATATACATATATCGTGAAGGCTATGAGTAATTAGTGTGAAGAGAAAAAGCACAATGAAGTAGGAGTACTTTTTGTGGGAAGAGATTAACCTATTTCACAAATCTACACAGTAAATACATTGATGATTATTAAGCTTAGTAGTAGTTCATATTACAAACTAGTGGCGTACCCTTGCATCATTTAAGTGCTTTATATAGGTACCTTTTATATTTATAATATTGCTAACGATACCATAGCCAGTGATTTTCTCGAGATACGTTCCCAGACAGACAGACGGACAAAAATGCAAAAATCCATAGATTCGGCATCTATATCGATAGTAATGACTATTTCAATAAGATTTTCCAAAAAATATTTAATGTGCAAATGCGACTCAGAATTTTATTATATGTATACATACAAAAACAAAGAGAAATTGGGTACCTCATTCAGAAACCAGTTAAAAATACTAAACATTGAATAGACATTTCCAAATCACGTTTTATCTTAATCAGTCCGGTCACTACATAGCGGTATGCCGTAGTCCAATCTCAATTAGTATTAAAATACTGCGTATTACGAGATTCTTTACTCCTCCGGACCGATTTGGGTTACAGCGGCCAATATTTTTTTTATAGTGCACAAGTGTATGCGCAGACACAAGTGCACTCTCTATTCCCGTCACTCTCATAATCCAAGAGCAGAATCGAAGGATTTACTTGCTCTTTGAAGAATAGGGTCGAAACACGATGAACTTCCCAATTTTGGGCCGTTACTAAGAGTTTCCGAACATAAGGACTCAGTATCAAAACTTGGGCCGACCCGGGACTCGAATCTCTTAAAACCACCGAGGCAAGTAGGAGATTTACTACTATATAAACAAAAAAAAATCTCATTCAAATCACAGTTATATTATAAATGTGAAAATTATTGAGTTAGTTAAAACGAAGCATAACTAGTCCATACTTAATATAATAAATGAGGAAGTAACTCTGCCTGTAAACTTTTCGCGCTTATAACGCTGAGTAGATTTCAATAAAATTTGGCAAGGGCATAGATTGTATCTTGGAACCAAAAATAGGCCCCTTGATAAGCGATCAAGCAAGCAAACCCACGGGCAAAATCTCGTATATATTAAAGGTATTAATATAATTATCTTGTAACGTTCTCAATTGAAAATCAAACAATTGAAAGTTAGATTATAAATTTTGGGCCATTATTTTACAAATATTACAAGTTTATATATGACAAAAGTCATTATGGCGTTATAGCGTACATTTTGTAAAATGTTTAAAATAACATTTTCGTAGCGACACTTTCGACAATAAATTGCAATTTGCGACGCCAACGTTTAATGAGGCTTCATTCAACGCGGTTGAAACACGACACTGAAAATTTCAATTTTCCTACCAACCTGTGCAACTTGTGTGAATGAATGTACGGATTCTTGAACTGGATAAGTGTTTCAGTTTCATAAAATGTTTCATGATTCTTGAGTTTGAATATTTGGTTGTAATTTTTGTTTTTTTTCTTTAGTTGTAACTAGCCTCGCTTCGCTCGGTGCGGTACGTTTTAATCTTTTTTTGCAATTCTTTTTCTTAAACCAAAGTGGCTTAAGTTCAGTTCGGTAAAGCCGTTTCACAAATTAGCCGGAACCAACAGACAGACAAACAAAAATTATAAAAATTGTATTTTTTATACCGCACATAATTTCATATTCATTTAGTAGAAAGCTGTTATTTTGAATTACACATAGACGCTTCAATTTTTTTTATCTTTATAGATTTAAGATTCTTTAAGTAATACAGTATTTTAATATAACAATAAAATAAAAAAAAATATTTTCTATAATTATTTTAAACTACCGACTCATCCTTCGATCCATCGATCGCGTTTCCCCATAAAAATTTTCAACCCCATTTTCACCCCCTTAAAGGATGATTTCCAGGATAAAAACTAAAATTTTATGTCCTTCCCAGCGCCTCAAACTATCCTCTTACCTAATTTCATCTAAATCGGTCTAGTAGTTTCGGAGATTATTCGAAACAAATAAACAAACAAAGAAAAAAATCTTTTCTCTTAATATAGATTTAATTTATTTAAGCACTTAGTTTATTTTTCCCGCGACTACGCTCGCCAATTTTATTTATGTACAATTTTATCATATGTATACCTCCACTTCTTCTATACCTTTTAAATACCTATCTCAATAAAAATTCTAGGTGTATAATGTTAAAATAATAGTTATATCTTATTTTATATTGGATATTCGCTCCAATACTCTATTTCCTATTTATTTATTTTATTTAAACATATATAACATTTGTTTCAATACTAATCAAAATAAAAACAATGCAACAAAGTCATGTATGAAATCTATATTAATATTATAAGGAGGCGGAGTTTGTTTGTTTGTTTGTTTGTTTGTTTGTTTGTTTGTTTGTTTGTTTGTTTGTTTGTTTGTTTGTTTGTTTGTTTGTTTGAACGTGCTAATCTCAGGAACTACTAATCCGATTTGAAAAATAATTTTTGTATTGATAACCCGTTTATTGAGGAAGGCTATAGGCTATATATCACATAATATATAGTCTATTCCATACTAACAGTTGAAACGTACGTAGGAACGAACCCGAGCGAAGCAAGGTGAATCGCTAGTATTTTTATACATGTAAATAAAAGTTAAACAAAAAATAAACTTACATTTTATGTTATTTAGAGTTTGAGAAGCATTAAAAATAATTATAAGCCTTCTGTAAGCGGATTCCTGTAGAAGGATTCAAAGTTTAAGATTCACGACTTTTTAGACAGAATTATGAATACACCTTGAAAGAGAGCTGTACATTCATTTCATGCTCTTTGATTTTAATTAAAATATGGAATGCTTCGTTTGATTCTTGGCTTAAAATTAATTTTTAAACGGTCCAAAGGAAAAGATGCTCAAGAAGGTTAGTGACATCGCGTATACAACGAAAGATATGAATAGCAAAATAGGTCAAGTACTAGTTTTATCCACGTACTACTGGTTCCATATTACAATATATATTACGTATTTACTAATAAGATTTTTAACCACTTTTAAATACTTTGTTAGATTTAAGTGAATATTTGACATTTTAAAGAGAACTATATTTTTGGATTTTTTTGCGGATTTGATTTTTGGTTCCTTTGAAATTGGAGTTTTGGTTTGGCACTTTTAAATTAGCCTGTGTATGCATTCGCATTTACATTTTTTTTCACTAAAAGTACCCTATGTGTGTGTGTTTTTATAATAACGTCACTTAATTTAGGGCGCGGAACCCTAAAAATTAAAGCATTAGGTGCTTGATAAATAATAATGAAGAAAGTGGCTGAAAGCTCTACGAAGGTTGTACGTAAGACGCTTACTAGCCCATGTTGACTGGACTAACACAAAAATAGAAATCATATTAAAAGAGGTATGGGAATGGAAAAATAAAAAATATTCATCTTTATAATTTGTTTTTTTTTTTCATGTACCTCTAAGCAAAACATTTTAATTAATCTATATGTATACATATAAGCAAGGACAAAACAGTCTAGCAGCCTTTTCTCCTCTATAAATCAACCGTTTTCCTTTTTTTTTGGTTTTGTAGCTTTTAGCGAGATTTTGTTCTATCAATAAAAAAATAAAATAGATTTTTTTTATATAGATAGGTAAGTTTTATAAAGAAAAAACAATTCAGATTTTTTTTGTTCTGTGTTTGTCAACTGATCTTCTTTTTTTTGTTTGGTAGCTATTGACGAGCATTAATCCCATGAATAAAAAAAGTTTTGTTCAGTTAGTTATGAATAAAAAAAGTTTTTCCTTAAATTTTCATAGCGATTATATACGAATTTTGACCATTGGGCAAGCACTAGTTTATATAATAACTTTCTGCTCTTTTCAAGTCCGACTGCTGGGCCCGGACCTCTCCTTAATACGAGTAAGATTGAATAATTTATTTAGTACATTATTCTAGGCATTTGATATAATAAACCGACTTCCAAAAGGAGGAGGTTCTCAATTCGTCGGAATCCTTTTTTATGTATGTTCAACGATTACTCAAAAACGCCTGAACCGATTTGGAAAATATATTTTTTTGTTTCAATGGGTATACTTTTTATCAAAATCGGTGGAGCGGTTTTAAAAATAATTAACAATAAATATTTTTTTATGATTAAATTGTTTAATTGTATATGTTATTAAAAAAAATCTTCTTAGAAATTACCTGCTTATTACGTCTACACTAAAAATGGGAAAATAAAAACTTAAAAAAACCGACTTCCAGGCACTAAATAGTAAAAAATAACTAAACGGAGGTTTTCATTTAGAATAGATAGTAAGATAGGTACCTAATCAGATATTGTCGAAGTCGGTGCCAGCCTACAATATTTTAAGATATGAATATCTAATAGGTAAATATGTATTTTACGTATCGAAATATATTAGATTTGCTCTGCATAGGCTGGCATTTTAGTGTCTGAAAGTCGGTGTTTTTTTTTATGTTTTTATTTTATTCTTGACACATTTCTGTTTAATCAAATTTAAATATTGACCAAATAATATTTTTTCCATAACTATGATTCAACTCATTCGTAGGTGAAAAAAAAAATTAAGTTCATGAAAATTTAACCGCACTGAATGAAGCCTCATTAAACGTTGGAATCGCAAATTGCAATTTATTGTTGCGCTTGTCGAAAATGTTTATTTCATTTACCCGAATCCACTGACCTAGGTGTGATTGTTTAAAGCTCCATTGTGTATGAATGATAGTAAGCCGAATTTAAATTTCAAATGGATATTCTGTAAAGACAAAAAAAACTTTTTAACAAAAAAATAAAAACCGACTTCAAACAAAAGCACTAAAAAGTTAAAAATAACTGATTGGTAGTTTTCATTTACTATACATACCTAATCAAATATTTTCGAAGTCGGTGTGCTTTGGCTAAGTAATTACCTACCTATTAAATACATACCTAATCAAATATTTTCGAAATCGGTGCCAGCCCATACAAAGCAAAGCACACCGACTTCGAAAATATTTGATTAGGTATGTATAGTAAATGAAAACTACCAATCAGTTATTTTTAACTTTTTAGTGCTTTTGTTGGAAGTCGGTTTTTATTTTTTTGTTAAAAAGTTTTTATTTTTACCTTTTTAGTGTAGACAGTAGTAGCAAAGTACGAATTCTAAAGTGTTAGGCTTGTCGAATCAAACAAAATAAGCTCAAACGCAAATTATCTACTATTAGCCGTTGAAGAGTTCCACCTATCCACCTTCTGGCCTTACCATCAAATCAGGTCAACAATACCGAACCACTGTACTATCAACGGAAATAGAAACACTTGCAAAGTTTCAAGTCAATATGACAATTAGAAGTAGGTTAAATTCATTATTTGCTATTTTTCCACCCTTAGGGGTGGTATTTTTTTTGAAATTTAAATGGGACCAATCTGGAAGTATACTCTTTCAAACAAAACAAAAATTGTCCAAATCGGTTCATAAATGACGAAGTTCTGAGGTAACAAACATAAAAAAAAAAAAAATACAGTCGAATTGAGAACCTCCTCCTTTTTGAAGTCGGTTGATTAAGGGTGGAATTATAATAGTATTAGTACCTTTCTTTATGAGTAAGTATCACGGGATCGACTTACAGTGATTCTCATCTATGTTTACTTATCTTAGATAAGAATTCTACATAATTTGTATGGAGCTTATGTCAAATTTCTATCTCTAGTAAGAAAAAATTTAGATAAATAGGCTTTTGGGAATCGAAGTTAATATTTTGGGTTAAAGAGTAGATAGTATAGAGTCCACTCTGCTGCAAGAGAATACCATGAGCAACCCATATGGTACACCGTTCACCGAAGTGTTTTCTCCACCTCCCTGTGTCTCTCTCGGCTTTGCGTCCGGCTGGGTTGCCGGACGCTAATGAGCCAGCCTAACACGACAAGATGAACACACATCTGGGGGGATCTAGATTATGACCTAGAGTAGCACATAGGCTTCTTTAAGGTACCTACGTCCTACGATCGAAACGAAGTTAGTCCGTCAGTAAATTATATTTACAACGTTGATCTCTTTCTCCCTTTTTGCGTTAAGGGTGAATAAACCAACATATGTTCTTTTGCATTTTTAATCTTGGCATGTAAGAATGATATTGGACTGACTACATTATCGTTAGTAGAAAGTACATTTTGGTTTAAAGCCCGTAGTTGACCATATTTCACGTCTCTTTTCAACAGTGTTTTGGCTAGCGGCTCTTATGTGTAAAATAGAAGGATATTTAAATGGGATTTTAACAAATATGTAAGGAGGAATTAAAAATATCCCTAATAAATTAGTGACTCACTCTCGCTTCGCTCTGCATTTATGTACACAAATAGTCTATATTACTCCACGTTATATTAAGTTTCATCCAAATCAGCACATCCACTTCAGAATGAATAAGTTGTATGTATGAGTACATACAAACTTTCACATTTATAGAATAACAGTAATAACAGGATTGACATACAAATTTTTATAAAAAAATATAATTTGAATTTGAATACAATAGTTTATGCATATTTATTATATGTACACGAAAACACTAAATTTTGTTGATTTTTCACCAAAAACCATTACAATACACGATTCACTTGAGCGTGAACATAAATCGCGTGTAAATTTCACTACATTACAAATAAATTAGCACAACTTCTTATAATAAAGCTCTAGCAAGATAGTATAATTGCACTTTGATAACCAAAACGACCCTTGCAACATTTGCAACTAACGACGCTGTCATTAGTACCTATTATATTGAGCTTTCTAAGCTTCGGGCATAAACTACTAACCTGGTTTATTACCATGTTTATAGTTAAACTATTTTTATTGCGAAATGTATGTAGAAATATAAGATTCAGAATATATTTTCCTTGTAATATCATTTAGTACACAAACTCTAATATCCCTTGCTTAGCATGAGGGTGTTCTATTTAAGAGCTTAAACTATTTTTAGAACTTTATCAAGGATTCAAATGTTAATTAAGTGTACTACAAAAGTAATTATATTAAAATTTTGTGATCGTTGATATTGATATTATATGTGCATGTACTATTTCGAATGCTTTACAGCAATCATATTCACGGGATAGACTCTCTCGAGAGAGCATTCGAAACGTCTGGAACCAAAAATCAAAATAAATCCGGGAAATAATCCTAAAAAATAGTTTTATTTAAAATGTCAAATATTCGCGTAAATCTAAGAAAATACATATTTTGGCTTATAAAATTTTTAGTACTATCTGCAGTTTGAATACATAAATAGCAGTAGCTTTAATATTTTCATGTGCGAATCATTTCCAACATGATTGCCACTTGTATTAACGGTAAAGGAAACAAAACACACTTGGCCAGCATGGTGGACTATGGCCTGATCCTCCTCGTATTGAAGAGAGGCCCGTGTCCAGCAGTGGAACGTTAAAAAAGGCTGAATACAAGCTGTATAAGATAAATTTTATATTGATCCGTTACTGAAAATTATTTCACTAAAGCTACATTATAGAAGCTACGTTACCGCCGAGATATACAGGCTATTTTTATTTCGATAAAATGGTTTCAATAACTTAAATTCAGAGAAAAGTTCGCTGCTTAAAAAGTTTGAAATAAATCAATTAAATGTATGACAAAAACACCCCTTACCTTAGAAAATGCACTCGAGCGAAGCAAGGGTAACTCGCTAGTATTCAATATTTTCAAAGTAAAATACCATTCTTTGTCAGAGATTGAAATTTTAAAACTTTGCAATAAAACTTTCTTTCCCTATACAATTTGTTGAATTGCTTTTATGAACAAAGTAAGAAATTTCACCTCAAAACTTACGTATACTATGTTACCAAACTCTAACGACCATTCCAGATTGCGGCTATGAGAAGTTGTAATTCCCTCACACCTCAGTTTTACTTAATTTTGCATGATTATAAAATAAGGTAGAAATGATATAGTTCAAACACGTAATATAAGGCTACTATTATAAATATGAAAGTTTGTATGTACGTTTGTTACTCCTTTTGTTTTGTGTATATATAGATTATGAACATAGGGTAATTTTAATCCTCTAGGGACGCAATTGACCGAAGCAAGGGGATGTTGCTAGTAAAAAATGAATTTTAAAACAAGTTTTGTGTGTAAGTATTTTTAAGACTACCGTTATAGGTACACAAACATTTGACAAATACCAAGCGTATGGAGAGTTTTAAATATTGTATTTGGTCCCATACCTACTTTGTGTAATGCAATCACAGCGATTCGGTTTTTTTTATCACCCCACTTCATTTTAATATCACAAAATATTTTACAATGTATTGGCGCGAAAATGAGAAAACACAAAGAACAATCATATAAAAATGACAGATTCCAAATTCAAATGTAATATTTTGTTTATTTTTAACTGTAACAGTATTTATGGCCAGACTATGCATATACAGCAGTTAATTAATATGTTAACAATGCCGTTTGATAACGTCTAAACTATCAGACGAATTTTTGTCTCATCTTGGTCGACAGATACTAGTAGACGATGTTATGGTCCAACACAAAGATAAATATGTTGGGACATTAACACACAGCACCATATAGTTCCATGGTAAGCTACGAGGCTTGTGTTATGGACACCAGATAGTTGATACACTACACATATATAACTTTAAATACATACATATTATAAATATAAACACCAATGACTTGAGTACAAACATTCGTGCTAATCACACAAATAAATGCCCCCAGTGGAATTCGAACTTTCGACTGCTGGCACAGCAAGTACGATCACTACAAACTGAGCCAAACGTGTCATCAAAATGCTTTTTAGGATACATATTTCGCTCGATAAAGAGTTCCAGTAGGATAACAGTACAGACATACATTTATTTTAGGTCTTCAATAGTTGGTGCGGTCTATAAAATAAAATACCATTTTCCAAGTAATGCTTGATGTCATTTCCATTCAATATTCTATGATTCGTTAGAATATGTGTTGACACAATTTTAGGAAATGAATTGTAAGGCGCAAACTTGGTTCCCACAAAGCTCACGATTTACAAAACAGTTGTTTAAGCCAAATGCTTCTTGCGATTGCCTTATTTAAGAATATTTCACTAAAAATAATAGGAAATTGCACTAAATTTTTTGTTATTTTCTTAAAAATGTGTTATAATTATTTTAAAACCACATGAGTATGTCTTGCATGATTATGGCTTACATATATAGCTTATTTACGATCTTACTTACTCCATAGCCTATTAGGTACTATTAGGTACTTAGGTACTCAATTTCATCGAAATCGATCAAGCTGTCAGCGTAAAGCAGTAGAAATTATACACCCACACATACATACATACACACATAATATGTACAAACTTAAAGTTTCTAATTTTATTTTCTATCTATATACCCTTTAATCTACCGAACTTTTAATGTCTCACTGCTGGGGTGGGCCTTTTCTCAATACAAGAGGGATCAGGCCATAGTCCACCAAGCTGGCCAATAGCGGGTTGGCGAACTTCGCATGTCTTTTGAAAATTAGTTAGGTTCTCTCATACTGCATGTATGGTTTCCTCACGATGTTTTCCTTCACCGTAATAGTGTAATTATGTTCAAAAAAAAATTTAAAAAAAAAAAAATAAAAACCGACTTCAAACAAAAGCACTAAAAAGTAAAAAATAACTGATTGGTAGTTTTCATTTACTATACATACCTAATCAAATATTTTCGAAGTCGGTGTGCTTTGATTTGTATGGGCTGGCACCGATTTCGAAAATATTTGATTAGGTATGTATTTAATAGGTAGGCTTTAATTACTTAGCAAGTAGTAGCAAAGTAAGAATTCTAACGTGTTAGGCTTGTCAAGTCAAACAAAATAAGCCCAAACTCAAAGTATCTTCTATTAGCCGTTGAAGAGTTCCACCTATCCACCTTCTGGCCTTACCATCAGATCAGGTCAACAATACCGAACCACTGTACTATCAACGGAAATAGAAACACTTGCAAAGTTTCAAGTCAATATGACAATTAGAAGTAGGTTAAATTCATCATTAGCTATTTTTCCACCCTTAGGGGTGGTTTTTTTTTTTAAATTTAAATGGGTATACACTTTCAAACAACACAAAAATTGTTAATAAATGACGGAGTTCTGAGGTAACAAATATAAAAAAAATACAGTCGAATTGAGAACCTCCTCCTTTTTGAAGTCGGTTGATAATGCGCAAATCAAAATATCCGAGATGTAAGACCCGGGATTTGAACCTGCTTCATTTGTTTTCCGAGCGAGATCACCACCATTGGGCTACCACTGTCGTATACTTATTTTTTAAATAAACAAAATTTATTCAAATAATATAGATATTAAACAAGCAAAAAATTCGTTCATTACAGACCGCATTACTATTCATAGTTGAAATGCAATTTTGCATTAAAATTTAATTTCAAATAGACCCTTAGAGGCCGCAGATGAAAACTACCATTCATTAGTGTACCACTCATTTTTCCGGTCGAATTTACGAGGTAAGTACGCCCGAATGACTACGGAATACTTCTCGCTTGGTTTTTGGACAAAAGTTTTTTATTATCGCTTAGTTACTAAAATTGTAGGTTAATTGTACTAAAATACAGTATCCATATCATATCACTGTGATATATAGCTTCGCGATTGTATGAAACTTTGTCCCTTTAATATATTTACTCATGTGGGTAAGGTCTAAAGCCTTAAAGGAAACACACGTCGAATGATGGCACCTAAGACAAAAGTGCTATATCTAATGTTTTAGATCGAGAATCGAATCCTAAATATCATGCTTGCTATCAATGCTTTTTTTGCTATCAATTTTGATTATATAGAGTAAGTTCTGCATGTGACTTCGAAAATACAAACATACATAAAATCTTACCCATTTTATAGTGATTTTATTGCACTATACTAAAAAGCAATCTTATGGCGATCTGATTTATTTAAACGATATGAATAAATATGAATGAATGAATGATAGAATGCAATATGCAAGCGAAACATATTCTAGAAAATAATAAAATTGTAAATAGCTTCAAAATAGTTAGTTTCCATTCACTCGTAGTTTCAATACAGAGCCATACAAAACAAGTTTTAAACTATATGTACGTTGTCTCGAAATTTTCCGTTTGATAAAAATACCGTCATAAGCATTCGAGTGTACGTTTATTCTGTAGATGACGTACGAGTATTATGTGGTGAGATAGTTTAGCGGTGACTTATCGTTATTCTAAGAAAGTTTTAAAAGTGTCTGTTTCTAAATTCATTACTGGTATATTAGGGTAGGAGCCGGGGATACAAATCAAAGCACTCAATAACAAAACGTCTATTTGTATGTATGTATGTATGTATTCAGCCCTTTCTAATGTCTCAATACATGGGGGAACAGGCCATTGTCCACCACGCTGCCTAAGTACGTCTTAGTGGACTTCATCTTTCGAAAACTTGCTAGGTGCTCTTCAACATGCAGGTTTCTTTCTCCGTAAAAAAGTGATGTTAATGTTGGAAATGATTCGTATATGAAAAAATATCAGCGGTGCGAGACTCGGTGTTTGAACCCGCTCACTCGGTTTTCCAAGCGAGCGCGTTGACACTGGGCTACCACTGCATTTAATTATAATTTGAATAAAACTTAGTGAACAGATAGTATATGACAGGTAGTAAGTAATACATAGACTACTGCTGGACAAACCCTGTCGCCCATAATACCTACGGTTCATGCACTTAGGTTTTATGTTACAAAAATGCAGAACCGCAGGTGCGTTGCACTGCGAGGACTAAGATGATATGCCTCTTGCCTGTAATTGCGCTGGCTACCTTATCCTTCAAACCGGAACACCACAATGCAATCATTGTTGCTTGGCGGGAGAAATAGATGCCCTTTGTTGCTCGACTTAGCGGGGGCATTCCGTGCCCCCCGATAAGGTTACCCATCCAGTCGGACTCCTCAGGCTTGACAGGGTCCTACCACCGGTAAAACCAATGAGTTTGTTATCTTTATTTTAAAATTATTTTATATACCATACTCAAATATGTATGTATGCATCATGTATTTAAAAAAAACTTGGGTGTTTATCCCCATAGGGCTGATCTTTAATATATTCCAAAGAAGAAAATTATTCATCTTCGTACTTTTTTCTCGTTTACGTCTGAGATAGAACAATACGGATTATCCACACATTTTACAACGTATAAAGAAACGTGAAATGTTAAGAAATGTTCACAGCTTCGCTTATTGTTTCTAACTGGTGAATGCCTGCGGATTCGTTCATTATTATATTTAAATATTTTTATCTATATGACACATACATACATATTTTTTATATATTATTCATATACAAAAGTATGTACCCTCTGCATATTATGTGGATTTAAAAAATATAAACCTAATGGGATGGAACTATTTAATTTAATGTGTTACTTTTTCAGTTTTAAAGTAATTATCCCAAAACCAATTTTAGCCTTGCTTTATAAAACGTGATGATGATGATGTCATCCTGGCCGGCTTCGGCCACCGCGTCCAATCTCAATAAGACTAGCCAACTGCGCACGAATTATTGTATATACTAATATTATAAAGTAGAAAGATTTTTTTATTTCTTTATTTGTTTGTACCGAATAAGCTCTGAAACTACTGAACTGATTTTGATGATATTTGGAAAGAAGATAGTTTGAAACCCTAGGAAAGACATCCTATGTGTTTATCCCGGAAATCATCCCTTAAGGAGGTGAAATTAGGGATAAAAGTTTGTATGGGGAAACAACCTAGGGACGAACCCGAGCGAAGCGAGAGTGAATCCCTAGTAATGCATAAATGCATCATGCGCAGACAAAAGTACACTGTTTATTCTTGTTACTCTCATACGGTGAGATATTAGGCTAGCAAAAGGTAGGATCGACGACTTTATGTGCTCTCTGAGGCACGGGGATAAAACACCGCCAACTCTCCTTATCTGATATTGTAAACAGAAAGACTCATTGACTAAACTTGCCTGACCCGAGACTCAAATGCAGGACTCTGAGGTGGTACCTAGAAACGGCTAGACTGATTCAAAATTTTTTATTATTCAAGTAATTAATTGGAATAATAGCAAAGCTATCTTTCATTTTTATATATTTTTTTAAATTGAATTAAATTCTATCTGTCGATATTTTTTTCCTATAATTATTGCTTTACTATTTCATATAACGATAATATCTGGTATGTGGCTTCCAACTCATATAAACTAAACAGGCAGGTGAAAAGCCACAGCTGAAACTAGTGCAAATATTAGTTTAAAATAACTTTACGTAACATAATAAGTATAAGTCATGAACTTTGTTATTATGTCAGACTGTATTTTATAAACAAAGTTTGGTATGGGTCTCAAGGCAGCCTATCTATTCCCTTGGACGATCATAATTCCGACTAACTCTAATGAATAGTACATACGAGTATGTATATCCATACTTAATATTATAAATGTAAAAGTGTGTTTGTTTGTCCTTCTTTCACGTCGAAACGGATTGCCAGATTGGCGTGATTTTTTGTGTGGAGATAGTTGGAGGGCTAGTGGCATAAGCTTACTTTTTACCCCAGGAGATATCTCATTCCTACGGGAAAATACGTTATAATATAACCTAAAAAAATATTTATGATCAGATTTACTTGAAACTTGGTATTAATGCTCTTCAATACGATTAAATAAATACATGTTTTAGTTTTTTTCGAAATTCATCTCATAAGGGGGTAAAATAATGGATAAGTTTTAGAGCGAGCAAAGCCACGGATTCTGCAGGTTATTGTATAACAAACAAATGAATATATCATCATTAAAATTAATTAGTTTTCAAGCAATTTCATTTAGGAATAAAACAGACCAAAGATCTCCATCCCTCGTTTTCTGTTTATATTGAGTTTAATGCCATGTTATTTAATGCCTTAGCAAACATCCATATAATAATAGTCTTCGAGTAAACTGTTTGCGACATACATACAGATAGATAGACGAACAGATGTATATATATATATACAGTCATGACAAAACTCTAATATTTCCGTTTTCGCCTTATTTGTCGGTCAGCGCATCCCTAAAGAGTGGCTGGATAGATCTAGGCTTTTTTAAATGTTCTGGATATTCCGAATAAGATTTTTAGGCAAAAATATTTGAAAAGTTAAATGAAAAATTGGGAGTTTCGGGAAACAACTGACATACAATTTTAGTACGACTTCAAAGATCATAAATCAATTTATTGGAATTGGAACAGGGCAACGTCTGTCTTGTCAGCTAGTTTGTAAGTTTAAATCCACCAATTTAATAATGAAGTAATTCTTAGTATCATGACTATCGTTAGCAATATAAAGTCCTTAGTAAATAAACTATCTAATAAAATTCTGACTCGAATCTGTACATTTAATATTGTTTTAAAATATTATTGAAATAGTCATTATTATCGATACAGAGGCCTAATCTATAGTTTTTAGATTTTTTGTTTATCGGTCTGTCTAGGAATGCATCACGAGAAAACCACTGAACCAATTTTGATGAAATTTGGTATGATGATAGATGATTATCTGGGTCAACATATAAGATACTTTTTATTGCAGGAAAATATATCATCTCTGAGAAATCTATACTAAACGTTAAAACGAAACTAGGGACGAACCAGACTGGAGCGAGGGTGAGTCACTAGTTTTAAATATATTTGGAGGCGGCTTTTGTCCAAAAATGATGAGAAGAAAATTATTCATTCCTTTAATCAACTTGCCATCACATATAAATTTTCATATAACTAGTACCAGTCGCCAACAACTTTATTACGCGTCACGCCACGCCTATCATTAGCAATATAACGTCCTTAGTAAATAATTACAGCGATAAATTTTTGAGGCTTAATTAACTGCAGAAATACTCGCAGTATGCTCACTTTTCTTTATTATGAGTACAGGCTACTTAAAAATAAACACAGTACATAGAACAAAAGCGAGATGCATCTAAGTATCTTTTAGTATGAAATTATGAAATACTTAAGCAATTCGTATGAGTGTTTCGGAATCAGTAACCCGATGAGTTTGAAAAATATTAATTTCTTAACCATTTATTCAATTATGATGAAAATTTGGCGAATTGTAGTGTGTCCGACTGAAAATTTTCCATAACGCCAGTTTTTTGTTGACTTTATATTCAACTAGCGGCTTACCCTCGCTTCGCTCGGGTTCGCCTCTAGGATGACAAATACAAAACTATCCCACGGTATCCGTACATTTTTCCGTGATAAAAAGCCTATGTGCTATTCCAGACTATAATCTGTCTCTGTGCTAAATTTCATCCAGATCCGTTCAGCCGTTCTGGCGTGAAAGATTAACAAACATACATCCATACTCATAAACTTTTACATTTATAATATTAGTATAGATAGTCATGTAAATGTATATCTGTCATGTAAATGTGTACACAGTGCCAAGCAACGGGCAAAAGCAAGTATCTAATAAAAAAACCAATAATGAAATCTACTAGTATATAAACAATATGGCGCTTCTCATTTAGTTCAAATAACCCTTCGAAACGCTTATTTAGAAAAAAAAACCAATTCCACAAGTAAAATGTGTATAGAAATAAAAAAATTCGACCACTTCCTTCCAAACAAAGCGCTATCTAAGAAAAAATACATTAGAAACAAAAGGAGAGCGTTAGTAGCAACGAAATGGCCTGAAACTAAGATCGCGGTGTAACGACTGGAATTTGTAAAGGTTCTTTCATTTGAAAGTGTTTTGTGGCGCTATTTTGTTATAAATGAACTATTAAATTACAGCAGTGCAGTAATCAGTATAATATATTTACTATTTGATTAGGGTTTCAGTCTGAAATCTTTTTAAAGGTATAAATAAACTCTTGCTATAATATGCAACTATCTAAACTATGTATAATAATATACTATACTAAAATTATATAGAGGAAAAATTTGTTTGTTTGTTTATTTGTTTATTTGAACGCGTTAATTTCAGGAACTACTAATCCGATTTGAAAAATTCTTTTTGCATTAGATAGCCCGTATATTTAAGAAGGCTATAGGCTATATATCATCCCGGAAAATGTACGGTTCCCGTGGGAAAGATTTATTTTTGTCTAGGGACGAACCCGAAGAGAATCGAAGGTGAGTCGCTAGTGTATAAATGAACACACTTGTGAAACTTTTAAATAAAACTTCTTTTCGGGTTTTTTAATTTAATTTATTTATTTCCCGACGTTTCGAATGTCTCGTTTAAATGATATATTTTTTTTCGACAGGTATGTATGTAATAGTATTGGAATTGCAAAATATTCACATATGATAATTCTATTAGGGCTTCCAAACAAATATACAAAATTTTATAGGTGTACGTATGTATATTTGTCCATGCATTTCTCCGAAACTAGTAATTGAAGTCTCGTCTTTATAGCAACCATGGTCCTAGTGACCAGAGACTAAGATTTTTGACCTCTCAAAAGTCATAGTTAATACAGTTGGTGTCCATAAACAAAATTGTACAAAAAACTAGAAAATCCGAGAAGATTGGTTTGCATAAAAGTAAACATGAAATAACCGAATAAATCTAAGAAAGTATTGCACGTAATAATATAATAGACACCTGCTGTATCATCTAGCAATGGTCGAAGAGCGATCACAGTGACATCATATATTTTTTCTTATAGAAGGTCGCGAGTTAGATTCTCGTTCTGGATACACGTATTGAATTAATTATTGTTTAAATTTCGTAGCATAGCAATATCTCGCGCATATACGACTTAGTAATGCTTAGCTCAAAAGCTTTCCTATATAAGCTTCTAAGAAGTAACATAGAAATATTACAGGTTTGATTCCTGCGCACTGCAAATGTCTTAATAGATAATTGGTGTATTGTATAGTAAGAAGATAATGTATATAGGGTATCTAAGTGAAAAACACTTTTTATCGCTATGTTATTTATTTACTTTAATAAAAATAAGTAAAAAAAATAATAAAAAATAAAATTATTTTATTACATATTATAACAGAGGAGATACATAGTTATCAAAATGTTCAAGTAAAATTAATTTTATTGGAAAGAGTTTTATAAACTATATTATTAAAAGATTTTTCTTTAAAACCAAATATTTTATTTTATTGCAACAAGCTTGACTAAGTATCCTTTAAATTTTAGCGAAAAATGCACACCAGCTACGGTTAATATATTTTTAGAACCTACTCATATTGATTACATAAAAAAGACCAAGATGACGCGCAAAAGATATTTAAAGGCAACCCATACTCAGGCTTTCACATTTTTTTTAATTTAAAATGTACTAGGATAGCCAAGATTTAGTCCACGTAAAATGATAGAAAAAAGAAAGACATCATGCTAAGGATTTTTTTATAGTTGCAAAATGAAATCTGCAATGCTATGGGTAATTTTATCTAACCGAAATACATTTCCACTATACATGTGAACGTGAGTTTGTTTGTTTGTTTGTTTATTTGTTTGTTTGTTTGTTTGTTTGTTTGTTTGTTTGTTTGTTTGTTTGTTTGTTTGTTTGTTTGTTTGTTTGTTTGTTTGTCTTTCTTTCTTTCACGTCATAACAGAATGACGGATTGACGAGATTTTATTGTGTGAAGATAGATGAAGGGCTGGAGAGGCATGACATTGGCTGCTTTTTACCGCGGGAGATTATTTCATTCCCACTGGAAAACACGTTACAATACAACCCAAAAAATATTTATGATCAGAATAACTTCAAACTTGGTATTAATGTTCTTCAGTACGATAAGAGGGTACAATAAGAGATGAAACTTTGTCCGAAACCTCCCTTTTTAGAGTTTTTTTTGTAATTTTAGCGCGAGCGAAGCCGCGTGTTGTGCTAGAATAAAATATTATTTTGAAAAAGCAGATGTTTGTGAATGACTCTGTTTCAACGTAAAACAAACAAACAAAAAAACCAAACATACACACATTGACATTTATAATATTAGAAAACAAACACACTTTCATATTTATAATATTAAGTATGAATAAATTATTATATTTTATTGTACATATGAATACGGTTTTAGGACCATGTCCGAATGAAACTGCGGGTTCCCGCGGCTCATTAACGGATCCCTTCCATTAGGGAAGGCGGTACTAAGATTTCAACATTTCTTAGTTCTAACTAGAAATTTATGTTTATGTAGTTATTATGTTATTTAGTACCTATAGTAAACTTTGTCGTCGTCTCAGTGCTTATTTGTCCAAACGACCAATTTACCGAAAGAGTTTTTAATACAGAATTATTGACTTTTAAATGTCAATTCTATTGGTATTAAATACACATTTTACTTTAATAAAGCCGAAGAGATGTATTTTATCCTACACTAACTGTGCCCAGTGGTTTGACCCGCGTTGAATTTGTTTGATTATAAACATCAGTTTACACAATAATCTATGGGAAATCTGCCCGATTTGTTGACATTTATGATTACTGCTCCGCTCTCTTGGGTAATAAATAGCCCAATGGTATATAAGCCTTCCTCAAAAAACAGGCTATACAATGCAAAAAGATTTTTTCAAATCAGATTAAAAGTTCCTGAGATTAGCGCGTTCAAACGAACAAGCAAACAAACTCTGCCTCTTCATAATCTTAGTATACACAAAGATAATATTTTAAAATGAAAAAAATGTATACCTAAATAAACTACGTAAGTGAAGTCGACGAGCAATGCTAGTTATATTAAAAAGCTCGAAAGCTTAAAAATGTTAGTTTCTTTATTCATGTAATTTTAACATTAAAACTTTTTAACACTAGCCAGAATACTTCAAAAGGAATAATTAAATGCGTCCGAAGCAAGTGGAAGAAAGTTATGATTTTAATAAAAATTCTACATGTTCTTAGTTGCGGCACGTCCTGTTGTTTTTATTTTCTCATTCGCTATGTTAGAGCGGGCCTTATGTTTTAATTGAAGTGAAATTCGTTTTAATATTATTATATCGCATAAAAGAGCTTTTGTTTATGTTATAATAATATTATTAGTGCGAAAGATATCTATTTTGTTTTATTTATATGACGTGGTGTGTGTTGGTTATGAATGATCGACATCTTCATCGATTGTGGTCGTATACGTACCACGTACCGTACTAGGTTCGTCAATATATGTCCATTGTACGTTATAACGACTAATGTACGTACGTCTAAATGACCTTCATATTTTGAAAATAAAATACAGCTAGCGCCATCTTTTGGCAAATTTTATTACTAGCAAGAGTTTTTATCTAACTTCATGTTATAGTATTTGTGGACTAAACATCCAAATCTGTTTACCTATTTTAGCGTGAAGGAGTAACGAACATACAAACACGCAACATACACACATACAAACTTTCGCATTTATAATAGTAGTGTAATACTTCTACAGAATATAGTATGTATGTATGTTTGTACCCCCTGTTTATATTATATGTAATAAAAATAATCCCGAGAGCCATATCTGTACAGTAATTAACATTAAGAATGCGACAGTAAAAAGTTACCATTTTTAACGTTTCACAGAAACCTATATAAAGTAATAATTATCTTACGACTATTTTCATAAAAAAGGGATTATTTGAAGAAATGCAGTTTAAAAAGTATTTTAAATCAAAATAGCTAATTTGCATATTATCCGGTAATTTTGACGAATCACAATATATGTATACTATATAGTGAGTATAGTATTCAGTCTTTCTTAACGTCCCACTGGTGGGCATGGGCTTCCCTTCAGTGCGAAGAGAATGAGGCCTTAGTCCACCACGCTGGCCAAGTGCGGGTTGACGGGCTTCACAAAACTATGAAAAACTGGATTCTTTCAGACATGCAGATTTCACAACCTTCATAATAAGTGAATAAAAATAAATACAACGATTTGTGTTTTCTTATTATATTATCAGTACAAGTTACAAATTAAGCTACGGTTTGTTTTAGTTGAAAGCTCTTATTTCTAGATATTTTTTATATCAAAGTGTTAAATTATAATCAAAATGAACTTGGATATTTTATATATTCACTAGCTTTTATTATCGGGTGGCAAATGACAAGTCAATGCGTGTAACTGAAATTCAATTATCGGAAACTAATTACACTTTATGCGTGCTACAGTTGATATGTGGTCAATTGGAGTGAGAGATTTCAAGTGAATTCTACGGTTTAATTTTAGTTACTATAAGCAGTGGCAGCCCAGTGGTAATGAGCTTGTTTGGGAAACCAAGTGAAGAGGGTTCAAATTCGTGTCTCGCATGTCTGTTCTTGTATGTTTTATGTGCGAATCATTTTTAACATGATTACCACTTTTCTTACGGTGAAGAAAAACATCTTTCTGCTTGAGAGAAACTTGTAAATATTTAAAAGATATATAAAACCCACCAAGCCGCACTTGCCTTTGGCCTGGTCCTTCTCGTATTGAAAGGAGGCCCGTGCCTAGCAGTGGGACGTTGAAAAATGTCTAAATACAATACAGGAGGCACAATCTGAAAAATTAGTCAAGTGCTAGTTAAACTCCAAAGTATTTATACTATACTATATATTATTTCTAATACCAATAAAAATACATTGAATTCAAATTTCAATCGCACTACTATCATAAATGTAAAAATTTGAACATGTGTGTGACGAATTAACTTAGATGAAATACTATGATCCGGACATGAAGACAAGGAGTCTAATCTCGGTATGTAAAAGTTGTCCCAAAAATTAAAAAAATACATAATAGAGGCCCCCAGAGAGCAGCGCTCTATCCCAAATGGAAGAGGGGAATTCACAATGATTTGTTTATCAACTTCACGCTACTAGCATACAGCTAAATTTATCTAACTACGTAAATCAGCACAACTCGTGGCACTTTCTGGAACTATAGCTCTAAAAAATTTTGCGGACGGATTTCTTATATGAAACCTTATGAAGATGGGACTTCTTGTCTGTATTCTTCATAGATTTCGAGTAACACATTTACCAACATGCCAGTCAATAATCAACGTACAATCACACTAAGTTTCACGATTGTACGAAAAAGCAAAAAGAAACCTTTGAAACATGCACCGTATTAGTACCTTCCAAAAATGTTCAAGTATGATTATCTTGTCTTGTATTAAAAAATATCTATCTCGTATTATATTTAATATAATATATTTATATCTGGTATTATGTTCAGAAATGGTCCGTAATGACTGATCATTTCTATTAGAAGACTTTAAAATCCCATAATATCCACTTACCAAATATCACAGTCAGAGAGTGATCAACTTCATATGACCTAGTGCATATTAAAATGCTATCGTAAAGAATTTACGGTGAAACTGAGGATTACCTTTATTAAAACAGCCTAGATAGCCTTAAATATTTAATATCAACTCGTGCTCGAACAAAGTCATCAATATGTTAACGCGTTAAAATTTCAGTAGAAATCAATATCGTTATAAAAGCCTGCCTGTAGGCAGGCTGCCTTATAATTTTAAAGGTTCAAAGCTAATGGTACTTGCTTATGTAATAATAATAATTTAAAACTTAATGAGCTAATCGAATTTGGGATAACTTTATTCTTTCATCCTAACGGGGATTTTATTTCGGGAATTTTACGGAACCACTCTTGAGCTATAATTATCTACTAGTATATTACACTCACTACGCTCAAGTGCGGTCCTAAGTCTCTTTTATATTTATAATACTACTAGTGACTCTACTCACTTCTCAAAGATGAGATATTTTGCCGCAGTAAAAAGTATCCGATAATATGTTGACCCGGATAACCAGCTATCATCATACGAAGTTTCATCAAAATCTGTCCAGTGATTTTCTCGTAATGCGTTCCCAGACAGACAGGCAGATAGACGAAAATTCTAAAAACTATAGATTCGGTTCTGTATCGATAATAATGACTATTTCAAAGATTTTCTAAAAAGTATTTAATGTACAGATTCGACTGAGTTTGAATTTTATTATATGTATAGACTAGCGACTCACCCTCGTTTCCCTCTGGTTCGTCCCTAGGTACATTATGACGATTCGTATCTCCAAACGAAATTTCGATTAAATCGGTTCTGCGGATTAAGCGTGAAAAGGTAACAGACAGAAAGAGTTACTTTCGCATTTATATATTAGTACTAATACACATACATACAGCGCTATGTTTTCGAAATTTTTATAACTTACAGTAGCCTACGTATTCTAGGTCACAGTTTATTTGTGTACTATTTTTTTCTAAATCCGTCCACAAATAAACATACACGCACATACGAACTTTCGTATTGTCTTGTCATACAGTGTATTTCTGAAACTAGTTAGGTGCTCACAGAGATTTCCTCACAAAGCTTCCTTTACCGTAAGGCAAGTGGATTACCACTACTTCGAAAATTTAAATTTATGACCATACCATGTCGAAAATGATTTGTACATGAAAATATCTGAGTTAAAGACCCGAGCACTTTACCACTGCACTACTGCTTTTTAACGATTTTTACGTTTTCTTCATAGTCATCTTGCCTGCGCACATATTTTAATTTGATCAGAGGAGAAAGTTATACATTCAGATGTAGGTAAATTTTTGTTAAGTTTTTTTGTTATATTTAACAATTGTGAATAAACACAAATCTCAAGCACTCACCTAATTAAATGTATTTTTTTACATTTAAATATACGTAACATAGAAATTATTATATGATCCTTTTCGTCATGAGAATGCTACGAAGCAAAACAGGAAAATCAATCCCATTTATATTTTATAATATTACGTAATAAATAGTATGAAAACACCAGCGTTATACGTCTTAGAGTGTGAAATATGAGAAAATTTTAAGAGAAGTAACTCATCGGTAGTGCGCATCAAAATATTTGCATTTCTAGTTTATACTTGGAGCTGCTAGTGGAAATTTATGCGAGCGAGCTGTCCATGAGCTAGAATTAATATCTGTGGATTATTCTGTTGTGACTTCGTTTGTACGAGAAGTTGCATAATGCTTCAACTGATTATAGGAAACGAGAATATGCTTGGTAGATATTAATATTTAAAAAAATCTAATTAAATAATACTCTATACATAGAATAACTTAGTCGAATCTGTACATTAAATATTTTTTGGAAAATCTAATTGAAATAGACATTATTATCGATACAGAGTCCGAATCTATAGTTTTTAGAATTTTTGTCTATCTGTCTGTCTGTCTGTCTGTTACCACATCACGAGAAAACCACTGGACAAATTTTGATGAAATATAGGATACTTTTTACCGCGGGAAAACATTTCATTTCTGAGAAAAAATACAAAAACTGCATTGTAAGATAATACTAATATGTAAAACCTAAGAATTTGGTTTTTGGTCATCTGAACGCGGGCGGAGCTGCGGGAAATGCTAGTAATAAATAAATATGTTGGGACATCAGCACACAGAGCCGTGATTAGGTACGAGGCCTGTGTTATGGATACTAGATAGTTGATACACTACACATACATATATAACTTTAAATACATTCATATTATAAATATGACCCATGACTAAAGTACAAACATTCATACTCATCACACAAATGAATGCCCCCAGCGGACTCGAACCCGCGACCGCTGGCACAGAAACTAGGGTCACTACAAACTGAGCCAAGCGTATCGTCAAATAATAAAACTATCTTTTCGGATTATTTCGCGGATTTATTTTGATTTTTTGGTTCCCGACGTTTCGAATGCTTTACAGCATCCATGGTCACGGGAGAGACTAAGGTTATAGACGTCTCAAAGGCGTTATACACTTGTTACAGACAGTGCCTACCCAATATTATACTAAAATCTAATATTTTTTTTAATATTACCCACGTCCCACATGTTATCAATTCAATTATTTTATTCAGTGGCTTCTAGGAGTGCTTTTTGGGCACAATTTACAGAATGAATTACACGCATTTAGAGGATGTCATATTAATCTCATCAAGAATAATATCTTGATGAGAAATAAAGATTTTCTACCAGAAAATCGCGTGATTTCTTTCGCATTGCATTAGATTTAACACATTGAAGTTTGATGCGTTAGTTGTAATATGTATCAAGTAATTATAGCCTTTTTTGATCCCCAAACCATAGCTCGTAACAATATAAATATTTTTGACATGATAAATCAGACTCACGTGAATTAGTGTTTGTTCTTGCTGATCTTCTAAACAGTTGAGTGAATTTGAAATACTTATACAATTTTTTCTATTAAACATATTATTAATATTTGTTTTCATAGTTCCTTTTGTATTTTATTGAACACCGATAAACTCTAAAGTTTGATTATGACATCGCATTACAAAACACATTTTCGATGCATTTTTATTTAAAATTTAATTTAATTAGATAAATTTTTACATATTATACTTAATCTTATTTACTCCAAATGGTTACTAGTAATACGGTTTCAAGTTAACAATATTTTTTTCCATTTTAATTTCTCATTATTTTGTGTAATACCATTCACACCTCCAAGCAAATTTCTAAGAAATTAATCAAATTTCTAAGAAATCTATTGTTAACTGTAACGCCGGCGTGTCTGCGGTCGTTGAGGGATTAACTGATTATATTTTAAATATTTTCTATATCTTATACAAGGCTCCTTTAAAGTTTCTATAATAATTCTTAACTTTATTCCAGCCACGAATCAAATTTGTTGTATTGTTACTATATATAAATAATTGGATAGTCAACTTTGAAAGGGTCACTAAAATGTTGAGCTTTTAAGCCGATTTAAAATTGACTTCTCGTGTTTTTCGACAGTAATCCCAATAACTAAAGTATTCATGAATACGATATTACGGAGAGTAAATATATTATTTTATACTCACTAAAGTTTAACAAGCTTTATAATTGTGTATGAATAATTTAGTCTAAATGCATTGATGGAAAAATATAAAAATATAAGTACATTATAGAAGTAATTATTATATGTTTGTATATATATATATATATATATATATATATATATATATATATATATATATATATAAAAGTGGTTGGTTAGCCTTCTTTTTTACTAGATATCCCCAACCATACTCCCCAACCATAAGTGTTCACTTTGTCGGCAATGCAGCCGGTCGTGAAGCCAAGAAACGTATTGGAAGGCGGTTCTTGTTAGTTGGTGTCCCATGGGGGTACTCCAGGTACTTTTCTGAGAACAGAGTAGACAGAACAAACCCATTGTTTTGGTCTGCCTCAACAGGCCTATCATATCGGCGTCCTATATAATCAACTGTATATATGCGTAAATACATTTCCCAACATTAAAAAAAGAATATTAAAATATCCATGTCATTTTTAAAGAGGTTTTACGTAAGTCAGAGAAAGACGTGGGCTAGAACATACTGTTCATCTTGAGAGTCTGAGTGATTCTAATCATCAAAATGGGTTGGAATCATCCACCTGTATCTATCACCTTTTTCAAGTCATCATGCTGAAGGACATCGTATAGATTGTATAATAAATACAAAGTCAAAGAGAAAACCATGATTTAAAGATATTAAAATTTATCGTACGTGTTATTGGACTTTTAGTGATTATTTGACAAAACGGCTAAGTTTTATAAAACAGCTGATTTTATTATAATAAACTTCAACATAATAATATATGTACGTGCAATTATTTGTTGCAGTCATTTTGAAGAATATGCCTAAATTGCCTGTTTCGAGAGCTATTACAAAATAATTGACACTGCAATTTGCTTTCAATCTTTCAATAGAATCTCCAAGCATTTGCAAAAAGACTGAGATCACACAAGCTCTATAATTAAACAATATGCCTACGTCATATTATATAAAACACAAAAGGCAAATATGTACTTAGTTTTTAATTAAAAATTTAATAAAACAAGAACCTAGATCTAGACTTATTAATAAAATCTGATCCACTTTCAAACAATTGCAAGTGATTCCGAAATTTAATTGCACCGCAGACGCAAATGAAACATTAATTATGAACAATACTGCGGAGGAATTGTTTCGACGCACGCCTTCTCTTTCAATTAAATTGTATTGTATCAGCTATAGGTTATTGCTGCTTTTTGTATTTTAATGAGTGTTATAATACTTTATTATTAATAATTGATGACATTCAAACAATGCACGCTATTATGATTTGCTTGAGACTCATTTGTATTTTTCTATCCCGGAATAAAACGTATCTTAGTATTAATTATTGTCATGTAATATTGTCATATGTCATAAAGTACTTGGCGACCGAACTTTAATTGCGGGTTTTTTTTCCGAGAGGAGATCTGTATATTTAAATATAATAAGCAAAAAGTTATCTAAATACAAAATTTGATTCAAATCGTTAGAGCTGTTTCCAAGTACATGAAATAAATTATTTATATACATATATACCAGAATTGCTCATTTAAAATTGTAAAGATAATGGGTTGCGACTTCGACATCACATATAGACAATTTATACGCAATATTATAAATTCGAAAGTCTGTGTGTTTGTGATGTGACATAAAGTAAAACATAGGCTACTGTTAGTGATAAAATTTGTCAAAAGATCGCGCTGTCTGTATATCATATTATAAATACAAAAGCACCTAAAGACAATTTTTTAACGTTTTACCACCCGCATATATACAGGTGTTTACGGCGTGGCTTTGCTTAGGTGGTTAATTGAACATAAGTATAAATTCAAGAAAAAAACATTTTTGACGACATTTTTTGCGATTTATGTGAAGCATTTCTACTATATGTTATTCTAGCCCTGGTCCATTAAACCTTTATATCGGCGTCGTTAAAGTTGTCGACGGACGCGTTACCTGCCACTCTGCCACAAACATCCGTCCCGTCATTATCTCCTCTCCTTTCCCGCTTGAATAATATTTAAGTTGTATATGAATCTTTCAATTCTAGTATTGCAATTACAGTTTAAAAGAAGCTTTTGGATTGTTTAGTACTCGTCAAAATTTATAAAATTAGTCCAAACTCGAACATTTTATTTAAAGACATTTAAAAATTGCTAACTGCTAAATTTGTATAAAATCGTTATTTGGTTTTCACTTACAAAATATTTATGATATGATAATTCGAAAAAGCTTATCGATTAAAAATTCAAAATTATATTAAAAATGTTTAGAATAGTCCAAGATATGATGTAAAATAGCAAAACGCGTAAAGAATGTACGGCTTGTACACATTGGAGAAGATTCAATTGGAAATTCAAAATTGTACTTTAGAAGACGAGAATATACTTTTTCATAATAAAAAAATGTTACATTTCCAAAACATTTAGCACCTGTAAAGTATTATCACAATCTTAGTACATAAAAGTGAGGGCTGCTCCCACTTTATGAAGGCTAAACGAGCGTTACATCAGTGTCATTACTGTGGGGTCGAATTCAACCTATATTTACTTAATACGTATATTATTTTCATGTTTCCTTTGTTTTGTTGAACAGATACTTTTATTTAAAAAATCTCTGAGTAAAGTTGTGTTAATTGATGTTTAAAATTTTAAGGTAATCTCGTCCATACATTGAAATCTTCAATATATTTTCGAAAGACATGCGAAGTCCGCTAAGTCGCACTTCACCAGCGTGGTGAACTATGGCCTGATCCCTCTAGTATTGAAGGGAGCTCCTTTCCCAGCAGAGGGACGTAAAAGGGGTAAAATACTAAGCGGCAAACTAATATTTATTATAGAACTAGCCGCTCACCTTCGCTTCGCTCGGGTTCGCCTCTAGAAAAACAAAAAAAACAAATCTATCCCACGGAAACCATACATTTTTCTGGGATAAAAAACCGACTTCAAAAAAAGCACTAAAAAGTAAAAAAAAATAGCTGATTGGTAGTTTTCATTTACTATAGATACCCAATCAAGAATTTAGAAGTCGGTACCAGCCGATACAAATCAAAGCAAAATATTTTTTTTAAATGTTTCGCAAGGTATCTCTGTATATTGTATTCAGTTCAAACATACTCGTAGCATGAAAAATACCATAAATTAATATATAGAACATAATACACAAGAAAGTAATATTGAATGTTATTAGATCATTTTTAATAATGACTATTGGACAAAGACCTTTCAATTGGCTAAACATCATATCGCACGATTAAGAATCGACCCCGCCTTAGTAACTTGTCTCTTGTAACATTTTATTACATTTTATCGCACACTGCCAATATAATTCTGCTTATTGATGTGTTACTTTTACTATTAACTAGCGATTTACGCTCGCTTTGCTCAGATGCGTCCTTAGGTATGTTTTAATTTTTTGAGCGGAACTCTAGTTCTTTTTCTAAAATTAAAGTAGCCTTGGTTACTCCTGATAATATCAGCTATCTGGCAGTGAAAGTCCCGTCGAAATCTGTCCAGCCGTTTCGGAGATTAGCTGGAACATTCAATTAATATTTGGTAAGTCAAACCATACGATGTAACATATAATATGATGAACCAACAAACAGGTTTTGTTAGTTTATTCTACAATTAATATAAGCATAGTCTATACATTTAGTAAAATTCTAACCGAGTCGAATCTGTACATGAAATATTTTTTGAAAAATCTTATTGAAATAGTCATTATTATTGATATACAGGTCGAATCTATAGTTTTTAGAATTTTTGTCTGCCTGGGAACGCATCACGAGAAAACCACTGGACAGATTTTGATGAAATTTGTTCTGACGATAGCTGGTTATCCAGGGCAATATATAGGATACTTTTTCTACGGGAAAATATATCATCTCTGAGAAATCTATATTAAATGTTAAAACGTAACTAAGCTAGTTTATTATATATCTAACTAGATAACAAGTAGATTTTTTAGTTTATTTATGAAATTTTAAGCTTTGCTTTATATATTAGGTTTAGTTTCTACAGGCGTCATAGCAGGAAATTAACTTTTCAGTTGACCTGATTTCAGAGAGCAAGCGATATTTTAAATAATATTTTCAATTAAGGTTCCAAGCTAGTATGATTGAAAATATCTTTCTTACTAAATATTAACTATCTACCATAATGATATAATATTGTTTAAGTGGTTTTAAGAAGAGGTCGTAAGTTTGATTCTCGTACGGGTCAAAATATTATTGTACCTACTGAGTAATCACGTAAGCTAAGCTTCCAAAAATGTGAAAAAGGAAGAGCATTGAATGAGAGAACGTTAGGTACTAGATTTTACTAGTACTAGGAATAAAATCTATTTTCCTCCCTAACAAGGGAAAGCTTGAAAATTATAACATTGTAAATTTTATAAAATGAATTATTGACATTATTCTGATTATATAATATAAACTTTTTTAGTATAAGCACACAACTTGTTAAAAACATTTTTTTTTTTTGAAATTTTGTCTGTCTGTTTTTCAAGCTCCAACGCCAACATATTGTAAGATGATTAACACTGATGAAATCGAAATAAACTAATATATCTATGTATAAAATATACATATAATTAAAAATAGTAACAAAGCGAAATCTGTACATGAAATATTGTTAAAAAAAATGACAAAATATAGACCTTAAAACGATAGATATAAAAAAAATCTTTGTTTATCTGTATGCTTTTCACGCAAAAAGTAAGGAACAGATTTAAGCTAATTATTTTGTACTGACAACATATTACACGGGTCAACATTTAGGATTCTTTTTACTACAAGAAAACCTTTCATTCGGACGAGAAAATATAATCATTAGATCTGTTTTACTATACGTGATGTACCCGATAAGGCAAGTGGTAACGATGTTGAAAATAATTCGCACATAATTACAAAATATCAGAAATGAGACCCAGGTTTGAACCCAATCACTTGGTTTTCTAATCAAGCATGTTATCACTGCTTTTCATTATCTATGTTTTTTATTTAAATATTGTAGATCGTCTTGTCTAAGCCCTAAGGATTTTTCTGTTAATTTTCAAGGTACATTTTCATTTACCTTTAAACAATGGCAAAGCCAGATAATGTTTACATCCCTCGGGAAATAATCTCATCTCCATAGTTTACTTAACAATGGCGAATAGGGAATATTTACTACAGTAATTATATTCTACTGTGAGATTTTTAGTTTGATGACCATAAGTGCGCAATATGGAGGGTAATGGGTTCGATATCCGTACGACATAAAAATGTGCTAAAATGTACTTGGTATCCGTATGTATTGTATTAGATTTTTTCTTTTTCGTCGTCTGGTTCGTCCCTAGCTTGATTCCCCATACAAACTTCATCCCCATTTTAACCCCCTTAAGGGATGATTTCCGGGATAAAAAGTATCCTATGTCCTTCCCAGGGTCTCAAACTATCTTTTTATCAAATTTCATCTAAATCGGTTCAATAGATCCAGAGATTACCCCCTACAACGTCACAAACTCACAATCTCACAAACGTACAAACTTTACTTCTTTATTATATTAGTATAGAAGATGAACTAAGATGGGATCCGGAATAATTTAGCTTTCTAATAGTGAAATAATTATTAAAATCTGAATAAGTAGTCTCAGAATTCATCGATTACAAACAAGCAAATGAGCTTTTTCTCTTTATAATTTTAGCATTAATATAAGAAATAAGTAGGTACCTCATTAGTATAAAAAAAAAAAAGATTTTTCCATAACTTAAAGTTTTAAAGTGATAGCTCCACTAAATATTCAATATTCACCCTTAAATATGCAATTGAAATAATCGATCTTTTCAATATGCATAGAATTCTCAAAACTTTAGAACAAACTGCTGCAGTTGATATCACAGCGTGGGATGAAGTGGTCCGGGAATAACTAAAGCTTATCCTGAGCTTTGGTGAATTAGTGGTAAGAGTCCGTGTAAACTTAGTGCTAGTAGGACTATCTAGTGTTTGATTCAATTTTGACCTCATATAAATAACAATGTTATTTTAGCCAATCACGTTTCAAGACAAAAATAAAAAAATTATGTGTGTGTATTCAGCCCTGTTTAATGTCCCACTGCTGGGCACGGACCTCTTTTTAAACGAGGGGAATCAGGCCATAGTCCATCACGCTTGCCAAGTGCGGGTTGGCGGACTTCACATGTCTTTCGAAAACTTGCTAGGTTCTCTCAGACATGCAGGTTTCCTCACGATGTTTTCCTTCACCGTAAGGCAAGCGGTAATCATGTAAGAAATGATTCGCACATGAAAATATCAGAGGTGCGAGACACGGGATTTGAACCCGCTTCACTCGGTGTCCCAAGCGAGCGTGTTACCACTGGGCTACCACTGCCTAGAAAATATATATTCAGACAAAACCGCGGACAGAAAGTATACAGCAAATATGATATGTATCATTTATGCCTTTGTTTTTTAGTAATAGTACTATCTGTACCTATTTCTTTATCGAATTTTGTTTACCTCAATCTAACATACTAAGGACTGGAAATATAAGAAGATATAGAAAGCCTTACATAATTTGACTGACACTATTTTAAATATGTGAATATCGTTGTCTTTAAGATATCTAATAAATATTTCAACTTTGAATAAGGAATGCTGTAGTCGGGAAACGTATTAGTTACTAGCGAGTCACCCTCGCTCCGCTCGCGTTTGTCCCTACTTAGTTTTAGCATTTATTATAAATTTCTCATAGATATTTTCCCGCAGTAAAAAGTATCCTATATGTTGACCCGGATAACCAGTTATCATAATACTAAATTTCATCAAAATCTGTATAGTGGTTTTCTCGTGACGCGTTCCCAGACAGGTAGACAGACGAACAAAAATTCTAAAATCTATAGATTCGTTAATAATGACTATTTCAATAAGATTTTCCAAAAAAAATTTATGTACAGATTCGACTCAGAATTTTGTTATATGTATGGATATCACTATGCGATACATAATCAACATCTTCTACTACGGTGGATATGAATTGATAGACATTGACAGTTTCTTTCAAAAAATTCGAAAAAAAATATAAACAGACTTTCCCTTGCTTATAAAAATTACTACAGAGAGAAATATTACTTATAGGCATAATGTATATATAATATAATCTCATATCTTTTTTAAGAGACTCGCCGATTATGAACCGATTTTCATGAGTTTTTTAAGAATGGTTTATTAACCTCAATTAATATGGAGCCATTATACAAAAAGTAACAAAATTCCTCGCCTACAAAAATTATAATTATTCTTAATATAATGTTCATGTGGCATATCTATACCTAGTATAGTATATAGGTATGTTTATACATATAATAAAATTCTTACTGGGTGGAGTCTGTACATTAAATATGTTTCTGGAAAATCTTATTGAAGTAGTCATTATTATTAATACGGAGGCCGAATCTATAGTTATTAGAATTTTTGTCTGTCTGTTTGTCTGTCTGTGACCGCATCATGAGAAAACCATTGGACAGATTTTGATGATAACTGGTTATCCGAGTCAACATATAGGATACTTTTTACTGCGGGAAAATATCTTATCTCTGAGAAACCTATACTAACCATTAAAACGTAATTGAGGATGCACTCGAGTGGAGCCAGGGTGAGTTGCTAATTTAATTTAAAGAACAATAAATCGAAGTCGGTTCTTTACTTAAAATAAATATTTTTTGTTGCTCCATATCGGGACATCGTAACACATATAGAGCATATAGGGAGCTAATGGCTTCTAAGCCGTGGCAGCTTATCGGACAACGACTTATATGCAAAAATCTACTTACTTAGTGAAGTATTACTTCAAACTGAAATAGCCCGACGGATTTGGATGTAATTTAGTACACAAATACACCTAGACCTACACCTAGACCTAGAATAACTTATAGGCTACTAGGCACATAGAAACAAACCCCAGCGAAGCGATTCTCAAACCAGTATACTAAAATGTAGCTGAACATCAAAATACAAAACTCCAAGACCCCCCTTCAAGATCGTTTCCTATTCTTTTAAGTAAGCCGGAATGATACATTGCTAGCAACTTTGAAGCTTGTATTTCGGAAACTGAGCTTTTAAATGGCAAGTGGTAAATAACAGCCCCTTTAAGGGGCTTTGTAACGATCATGTAAGAGGGTTCGTGAAAAAAGTCATCCCCTCTTTAGTCTTCATAGTGAGGTCAGTTTGTAAATCTTAGTTAAATTGTGCGATAATTTTTTCTTCATAAAGAACTATAATGACTTTATGATCATAATATGTATATATTTTTTATCTAATACTTAAAACATGACTGACATAATATAATTGTAATATACATGACACGCTTGGCTCAGTTTGTAGTGACTCTACTTACTATGCCAGCGGTTACGGGTTCAAGTCCCGCTGGGGACATTCATTTGTGTGATGAGCACGAATGCTTGTACTCCAGTCATGGGTGTTTATATTTTTGACATGTATGTATTTAAAGTTATATATGTGTAGTGTATTTAACTATCCGGTATCCATAACACAAGCCTCGTAGCTTACCATGGAACTAGATGGTCCTGTGTGTTGAATGTCCCAGTAGATTTATTTATATAATAGGTATATGTTTGTTTGTCCATCTTTTACGCAGCAGGATTGACGCTATGTGATATATTGAATTATTTCTAGGTTAGAGGTAATATAAAATGAATTTTCTACTCATTTCAGTACAACATGTAGTTTCTATAGGATAGTTATAGCCTTTCCCTATAAAATTAGCCAGTAACAAAATACGTAAATCTAATTAAATAAGAAAAATCTATACAAAAATGAACAAAACACAATCTTCTAAATCTACGGATGCTCATTAAAATGGCCGGCATAATATCATCAATTATTATTGTTATTTGGCCACGAGTTCGAGTTTTTTACGACCGAGGGTTCTGGGGTTTCTTAAAAATTAAAACGGTGTAATGTATTGTATGGTTTCATTCCATTCGCCTTTAATTAATAAGATTTTAGCAGTGGAATTATAGTTTTCTTAAAAACTAAATGCTTATTATTTATACTACTGTTCGCTGAGTGGTCGTAATTCGATGACGATTGGCGATAATTCCTTAATTAAAATTTAAGAAATCGTTACATATAAATAGAATTTACCTATTCGCTATATTAAACTATTTCCATTTTTTTTATTGATAATAAGGCTCGTCAATAGCTACTAAGCAAAAAACAAAAGACTGTTGATAAACAGAGGAGAAAAGGTACTGAACTGTTTTGTCTTTTTATATTTATATACATATATTATAGACTTTTTTTCCCCGTTTTCTTGTTTAGTATAGATTCCTGAGAGATGAGATGTTTTCCCGCAGTAAAAAGTATCCTTTAAGTTGACCCGGATAACCAGCTATCATCATACTAAATTTCATCAAAATGTGTTCAGTGGTTTTCTCATGATGCTGTCACAGACAGACAGATAGATAAACAAAAATTCAAAACACTATAGATTCGGCGTCTGTATCCATAATAATGACCTTTTCAATAAGATTTTCCAAAAAATATTGAATGTACAGATTCGGTTTGGTTAATATTTTATAAGGCATATAGTATAGATTTGCCTATCACTATATAAAACCGCTTCAAAATTTTTATTATTGATAACTCTAAAGCTCGTCAATAACTACTAAGCGAAAACAAAAGACTGTTGACAAACAGGAGAAAAAGGTACTGAACTGTTTTGACTTTGCCTATTTATAATATATAGACTAGCAGTGCCCGCGCTATCGGCCGCGTTAAAAAATGTAATTAGTACCAAAATGATTTTCAAATGAAAATATTTATAAATTTTTGCTTCGATAATCGGGCAAGTGCGAATCTGTCTCGCGCATCGAGGGTTTCGTATCGGCAAAAATCGTTTTGTTTATTCTAACATATTTCATTACGTTAACACAACAGCTTAAAATCAAATATTTACAGTTTATATTTTACCGACTGTAAAAATATATTCGCCTTTCATAGTATTTCTTTAATATATTATGTTATTTTTATGATCAAAGGCAAAAGAAACATTTTTATTCGAAAATTGTTTTAGCCAACAAAATATAGCTATTCTAATATGTAAAGATGAAAAGTTTATTTTTTGTCGTAAGATCGCGATTGAATCTGGTGGCTCTAGTAATTTTAATAAAATCATAGAGAGGTCATATCTTTACATACATAAATTATATTGAATGTTTTTTGTTGCTATGAAACCATGTGACAGTGTGGAACATTTTATAGTATTGGAATTTTCATCCAAAATATCATCCAAACCGATTTTTCCGGTGGATTTCCCAAAAAAAAATTTATACAAACCATTTGTCCAGACGATTCCAAATGCAAAAAAAAACTTTCTTCTATAATAAATATTTCTTATATGATACTACTAGCGACTCAACCTCGCTTCTCTTGGGTTCGTAACTAGGTAGTTTATTTTTTTTTGAGTGGAACCCTAATTCTTTTTCTAAAATAAAAGTAGCCTAGGCTACTCCAAAAAACATCAGCTATCTTCCAGTGAAAGCCCCGTCAATATCAGTCCAGCCGTTTCAGAAATTATCTGAAAAAAGCAGACAGACAGACAAATATTTTAAAAATTGTATTTTTCTTATAAGTACCGTATATAATTTCATATACATTTAGTAAAACGCTCTTAGTTCGACATTACAAACAGATACTTTAAATTTATTTATCTGTATAGATAAAATACTAATATTTTTGAATGAATTAAAAAAGAAAGTATTATCTCATAATATGTACCTATTTACTTTTCATATATGATATCGTGATTCGATAAAAATGATTCAATTTAAAATATCTTTCTATATACATACATATATTTCTAGAGAATGTTTCTATAGACCTTAAAAAATAATTCCAGTTCTAAGAAAATTACAGCTGTAATTTTCTAGTTAAACACTGACGTATAGTTGTATTACAAAACAACCCAAAATTGCATTTCTTCTACGAAAAAGAACTAGTTAATACAAAATTATAATAATAAAATTTCGTTTTTTTTTATCAGGAAACGTAGTAAACTTACGAAACGATTTTAACTTAAATATTATGAAAATTTTTCTTCTTGCTCATTTTAAATAAACTTTTAAGAACAAAAGCAGAACAAAGTGGCCACAGAGATACCGCAAAATACCATTGACAAAGGAGTCGCAGTTGTTTGCACTATTACACTGAAGCTACTTTTAATGTAGTCTAATTTCTATACAACCTTAACCAATTTTAAAAAGAGGAGGTACTCAACATACTATTTGTGTATGTTATACAATATCTTCGATTGTATTCAGCAATTTTAATGTCTGTCCCTCTGCTGGGTACGGGCCTCTCTACAATACGAAGGGTATCAGGCCATAGTCCACCACGCTGGCCAAGTGCGGGTTGGCGGACTTCACATGTCCTTCGAAAACTTGCTAGGTTCTCTCAGATATACAGGTTTCCTCACGATGTTTTCCTTCACTGTTAGACAAATGGCAATCATGTTGGAAATATTCGCACATATAAATATTAGAAGTGCGAGACCCGGGATTTGAACCCGTTTCACTCGGTTTCCCAAATGAGCGCTTTACCACTGGGCACTGTCTTCTCCGAAAAATCCACATTAAATATATCAGAAACTTGTCAATGGATTAAAAATACATAAAAATAATATAAAAATGTCTGGGGAGAGAATGCAATAACGTTTTAAAGTTGTGTCGCGAACTGTTTAAGTCCCACGATGAGATATTTTATTTCAATACGACGTCAGGGAGTCGATTTGCAACGTACTTAAAGTAGAAACGTTTATTAAAAAACGTTTACTTTACGAATGTAAGCGAGCAATATTGTGGTGAAGGCATTCTTTTACATTTTAATTCAGTATTTACTCACTTTTTTTCAACATCAAGCCTTAAATTGTATATAAAATATTGTTTTTATCAAGTTAGTTTTGCTATAGTATGTGAGAAGTTACTTAATATCTTATAATATCAAATGAGCAATTCTTGTATATAATATGTATATAAAATTTCGTGAAGGTATATCGCAAATGGCTCTAACGATTTGGATAAAATTTTGTATTTAAATAAGATTTTTTGGATTGCTTTTTAAGTTTATCTATATAGATGTCTTCTCTGAGAAAACGCACAGCCAAGCTCGGTCGCCCAGGTGCTATTTCCATAAATACAGCAATTGTTGTAGTCGACTTTCATAGATATCACTAGTAGAAAATAATAAAGTTTACCGATTTCAACATCACAAGTATTTGTTCTACTTTTACTTTGGGTTGAAATTTGCTTGTAATCTTTTAAAATTATATGAAGGCTCTTTTGAGGTATAACTCAACAAAATCGATTTCAAATGAACAGAAATAACAATCCCACTCATTTTTTTTATCACACTAAAACAGATGTTCACGCAACGCCTACTACATAAATAATATTTTAGAAATTAAAGTGAAAATTAAAAAAAAAACTTACAAAATAAATCTAACTGACCTATTCATTGAGGCAGCCTAAACAGTAGTCTCTGCAGTATTTGAATAAAGAGTTGGGTATCTTGTAGATACCAAGTGATGCTGCGACATCTGGCCATGAACCAAATCATTGCACTGTCATTGAAGTAACATTGAAGTAAGTAAGTAAAAGATAAGATCTGTGGAAGTTGCTTCTTATCCTTTTACTGTGTAGAAAAGAGCTGATAGCTTCTAAATGGCTGAACAGATTTTCTTGATTTATAACTAAGAACAATTCCTATCAAGTTACATACCTTTCAAACAAAAAAATATTAATTAAAATTTTTTTCATCACTTTAGGCGGTACGATACCACAGATTGACACACAGATTTAGACATTAAACTTATAACACCGCTCTTTTTGCGTCGGAATATAAGAATTAATAATAGAATCAGTTAACATTTCTCAAAGATAAAGCGTAATATACACACATAAAAACACTCATATTAAGTGCTTCTCTTTTTCGAAGCTGGTTAAAAATATGAAACACTCGATCAAGCTACTTTCAAATAAAAAAAAATTAAAATCGTTTCATTCCTTTGGGCGATACGATGCCACAGACACACACACACACATTAAACTTATAACACCGCTCAGTTTGCGTCGGAGTTTATTAATAAAATCAGTAACCATTTCTCAAAGATAAACACATAAAACACTCATTTTAAGTGCCTCTCTTTTTCGAAGCTGGTTAAGAATATGAGTAAGGGATAAAGTTTAAAAGAAAGAAGACCAATCTTTGAGCATTCAAATAAAAAGTGATAGTACAAAGACGATGGTGGCCACGAATTACTATCGACAAAGGATTTGCCGCCGGCTATTTGCACCATTGTCCCGATAGTGCGGGCGCAGTGTAGGGTGAATATGATAGTGGAATGCTCAGTAACGCTTTTATTTCGGGGAAACCCCCTTGCTTAGAGGTCTAGTCGAGACTGTGGGTTTGATATTCACTTTTGGTGGCATTCTTGGTGTTTTTCATGGGAAGTAGTCACTTGTATACGGGACTTACATATATCGCTTTACACAATTTCACAAAAATTGAATCTTGTGTTTTTATGAAATAGGTTTATCTATAGCCTTTACGCGATAGTTCGAGTTTTTTATAAAACCGTATTTCCGTGAAAACACAATTTTCAGGGTTTTACACTCACATATATATCTGCTATTTGTGTTTGATTACTTATAAAAATATTTTGTATGATTTTAATTTTTTAAATGATAAGCATTCGCCCTAACTTTCGTACCCTATTTAACGTCTTGAGTGATTCAATTTACAAATACCCCTTCTCACGCGCTTAAATAAAAAAGCAATTCAACTTTCCACATTAGATAACTATATATTTATTAAATCTAAATAGTAGTTGACCATAAACTGAAAGGTATTAAAATTATAATTTGTTTATTGATGGTCACCTTCGTTACATAAAGAACTCTTGTGCAAAATTTTGTGCTTGGACCTAGTGATTTAGGCAGTACGTTGTCAGCCAGTAGTACTCTAATTTTATTTAGTTAAACATTCCACGAGATTTAGTGCTATCGATACGAAATTTTGGAAAAACTTACTTTTTTAACCGACTGCGGCGGTTTACCAAAGTTTAGGATAAAAAATTATTTAATAAAATTCCAACAAACATACGTGTGGCTAGACTCGCAGCAATTATAAAACAAGTATGTCTCAGATTACATAATACTATGTTCCTTTGTCAACTTGCTCTCGTCTTTTTAGTTCGTTTTTTACGTAATTGGGTTCTTTAATATATAGATTTTCCTCAAATTTTCAATAATTATTATGTTCAAATTTCATTCTACCTTTAGGCAAATACTAGTCTATATAAAGCTATATATTCTTTCTATGTAATTTTTCTTATTTACTTCACATTTTATTTTCACGTATATAAAATATCTACGTGTAACTCTGTAATCTACATGAGGCTAGGATTACGTCTAAACACTGATAAGTATTACGACTCGGCGGCATTATTTACGCTATCTCGCTTTCGGGATATACATGAAAGTGAAAAATCTCTGTTAAAAACTGTTTTGCTTGTCTGTCTGTCTGTCTGTCTGTCTGGGAACATATCATGAGAAAACCACTGAACAGATTTTGATGAATTTTGGTATGATGATAGCTATTTATCCGGGTCAACATATAGAACAATTTTAATGCGGGAAAATATCTCATCTCTGAAAAATCTATAGTAAACGTAACTAGGAATGCCCGAGCGGAATGAGGGTGAGCTCCTAGTTTGAACTAAGCTTGCTATCCTAAGCTGTCAATTATAACCAAAATGTATAGTATTATATGATCTGTGCCAATGTATACATATATAACTAGTAATTTTCGAGTTGTACTAATGAATACATAGAGAGAAATTCCGTATCATTTTATAATAGAAACGATGTAAATATTATAATTGAATTAAATTTTAAGGCAAATTTTTAACATTAATTTGACAATTAGTTATAGGTAGCGATATGATCACAGCGGTCGTACTTCGTTAATGTACACACTAAGTATGTATACATATATAACATAAAATGAATGATAAAAATATTTAAGAAAGCATCAGCTATGTAGATGAACGTATTTTTTTATGATACGATAGGTCTGGCATAATCTTTTGAGATTCAAAGACTCTTAAATTTTAAATAAAAACTTTTTAACAAAAAAATAAAAACCGACTTCAAACAAAAGCACTAAAAAGTGAAAAATAACTGATTGGTATTTTTCATTTACTATACACACCTAATCAAATATTTTCGAAGTCGGTGTGCTTTGCTTTGTATGGGCTGGCACCGATTTCGAAAATATTTGATTAGGTATGTATTTAATAGGTAGGCTTTAATTACTTAGCCAAAGCACACCGACTTCGAAAATATTTGATTAGGTATGTATAGTAAATGAAAAATACCAATCAGTTATTTTTTACTTTTTAGTGCTTTTGTTTGAAGTCGGTTTTTATTTTTTTGTTAAAAAGTTTTTATTTTTCCCTTTTTAGTGTAGACAGTAGTAGCAAAGTAAGGATTCTAACGTGTTAGGCTTGTCAAATCAAACAAAATAAGCCCAAACTCAAAGTATCTACTATTAGCCGTTGAAGAGTTCCACCTATCCACCTTCTGGCCTTGCCATCAGATCAGGTCAACAACACCGAACCACTGTACTATCAACGAAAATAGAAATACTTGCAAAGTTTCAAGTCAATATGACAATTAGAAGTAGGTTAAATTCATTATTAGTTGTTTTTCCACCCTTAGGGGTGGTATTTTTTTTTGAAATTTAAATGGGACCAATCTGGAAGTCTACCCTTTCAAACAAAACAAAAATTGTCCAAATCGGTTAATAAATGACGGAGTTCTGAGGTAACAAACATAAAAAAAAAACATACAGTCGAATTGAGAACCTCCTCCTTTTTGAAGTCGGTTGAAAATAATCGAAATGTAAAACGTTAAAAAAGAAAATAATTTACTTATAAATATAATCATTTATATATATTATATTAAAGCAGCAGTATCAAAATCGGGTCATGCACTTCATAGGTTTTTAATATGCCATTTCCAACAACATGACTACTTTGCTAATATGATGAAGAGAATGCGGGTACGTCCCTACTTGCCTATATGTCAATCTACATATATATACTAAATTTCATCCAAATCAATACAGCCGTTTCAGTGTTCAACCTGATAACAAATGGTTACATCTATCCATCCAATGAGTTATCATTTTCTTACATAACTGTCACCCTACAGCCCTCATTGAACGTCAGTCACCCTTTATCACCACGCTGAGTCAAACTGTGCCTTTGTTTAGCCTTCAAGGGCCATCAAGATAAATTTTGTATAATTTCAACCCTTATTCTTACTGAATGTTAAAATGGGGCACAATGTTTCTAGTTTACGATTCTTCGTTGTGTAATAGACGAAAAGAACACATAGTTAACTTAAATAGTTTCGGTTTTTTTTTAAATAAACAGCAATTTACCTCAAACGGTAATTGAACCTAGTAAATCAAATTCGTTATTAATTTTTCTAATCTAAACAATTAATGGAAATGTATGAAAATGATGTTTATTTATTACCTCTAAGAAAACAAACTTGTCCCAAACGACAATTAAATTAATAAAAACTTTAAAAAACCGATTTCCAGATAATAGAAAGTAAAATATAACTGAACGGGGGTTTTCATTTACTATACTCATAGTTACGTAATCCGGGGATCAGGCCATAGCCTACCACGCTGGCCAAGTGCGGGGCGGACTTCATGTGAATTTTGAGAACTTAATGCTAGGTACATTTAATTTAAATTTTGTAAATGTAAAATTGACGATTCAATAGTGCTTGTAAAAGTCTATTCGAATAAAATATATTTTCATTTTGATTTGATTGGATTCTTTCAGACATTTTGTAAATTTAATTACTAAAAAAATTGAAAAAACGCTTTAACGATGTTATTAATATTAAACTATTCAATATTTTTCCTAAAAAAAAGCTTGCAAAAGTTCTTTATATTTCAATAAGTTATATAAAGCTTAGTAGTATTTATTAATATGTATATGTATAAATATAATAAAATGAGTCAAATCTGTACATTAAATATTTTTGGAAAATCTTATTGAAATAGTCATTACTATCAAATACAGAGGTCGAATCTATAGTTTTTAGATTTTTTATATGTCTGTCTGTGACCCCATTGCGAGAAAACCACTAGACAAATTTTGATGAAATTTGGTATGATGAAAGCTGGCTATCCGGGTCAACTTATAGGATACTTTTTACTGTGGGGAAGATATCTCATCTCTGAGAAATCTATACTAAACGTTAAAACGTACTTAGGGACGAACCTGAGCAGAGCAAGGGTGAGTCGCTAGTAATATTTAAATATCATTTCATTGTCATATTTGAAAAGCCAAAATCTCATTAAACTACAATTTTTCAGCCGTTCTTAATATAAAGTTAGCAAAAAATTGTTTTAAAAACGATGCAAATGCTGAGTTTACACGGCACTCGAGACAGTGGAGTGATAAATATTTATGGTAGCGAGTTGAGACACGGCTACCGCAACTACTGGGAAATTGAGTTGAAAGTTTGAACATTTATATGGGCATTAGGAAAACTTTGCAAGTTTGCGAATATTACTGGACTAGTTTTGAAATCTGTCTTTCTTTCCATTTTTAGACAATTAATTTCACAAATAACTTATGTATATACAAAACATATGCTGACGAAATTAAACACGTTATTTTCGGGGTTAATAAGCCATTCATTAACCTGTTAAGACAAAACAGTTGAGTACCTTTTTCTCCTTTGTTTGTCAACCGTTTTTCTTATATTTTCGTTTAATAGCTATTGACGAGCTTTAATGCTATCAATAAAATAAAAAGCATTTAGTTTTTTTATATACTTAGATAGGTTTATATTCATATTCTACTATATAATATATTTTCCTCAAAATTTTCAATAATGATTATGGTCGAATTTCAATCACTCGGCGAGAACTAGTATAATATTAAACGCTTTAAAATTATTACATATACCATTTAAAAATAACTTAAGATATGTATGTATTTGTAAAAAAAATATGTAAGAATCGAAATATATTTAATTATTCTTAAAGTTTTCGGACACTACTTTCTTAAAACGCAAATATTTGACATCCGTATTATTAATATTATAAATGTGAAAGTTTGTGAGTATGCATGGATGTTTGTTACTCTTTCACGCCAGAACAGCTGAATGGATATGGATGAAATTTGGCACAGAGATAGATTATAGTCTGGAGTAACACATAGGCTTTTAATCCCGGAAAAATGAACGGCGAACCCGAGCGAAGCGAAGGCGAGCTCTAATAATTTAAAATAAAACTATCTTTGCAGATATTTTGTAAGTCTCTTCGGTGACCATGATTTCTGTAAAGCTTAGTTATTATTAATTAAATCAACTTATTTCCATAACATAATTTTTAATTAGCTTTTTCCTGCGGTTTCTAATCCGTATTTTATATTCTCTCGCAACGAAGAAAAATTATGCCACTTCGGATGAGAGTGCATTATGCAAGATTTCAATCTATGTATGTGCCAAGTTGGCAATATTTATAATTGAAAAATGTGTATAACCGTAAATTTTATATTAAAATATATGTCCTCATATTTATAACGCAAGTTCAAGAAACTGTTATTTTAACTTCCACAATATGTAACGTATATGAAAATCTATACATATAATAAAATTGTAACTAAGCCGAATCTGTACATTAGATATTTTTCTGTCTGTTTGTCTGTCTGTCTGTTACCGTATCACAAAAAAACCACTGGAGGGATTTTAATAAATTTGGTATGGTGATAGCTGGTTATCGGGGCCGACATATAGGATACTTTTTACCGCGGGGAAATATCTCAGTTCTGAGAAAAAATACAAAAACTACAATGTAAGAGTATACTACATAATATGTAAAACCTAAGAATTTGGTTTTTGGTCATCTGAACGCGGGCGGAACCGCGGGCAATGCTAGTATTAAATACAACTATCTTTTCGGGTTTTTTTTGCCGATTTATTTTTATTTTTGGTTCTCGATCGATTCGAATGCGTAATTTAAGCAAGCAAAAAAAAAACTGCGAAAAAATCCGAAATAATATTTTTATTTAGAATTCAAACATTGTTTGAGATCTCTTGAGCAAATAAAAACTTTCAAAAATCAAATTCTTTTTTTCATTAGTTGAAACTTTTATTAACTGTATATTAAGTACTGTTTGACGAAAAATTCGATAACGTTTTCAAAGTATACATATTTATGAGAATCTCGAAAACTAGTGGATCGTGAATTGTTTCCAATAAAGTTACCAAAGTCTTGATCATTTGCATAGCTCTTACGCAGATAATTTGTATAATAATAATAAAATATATACTATCAACTGCCTGTGTCTTTGTCTGCTTGTTTGTTTCGATTGAACAGGAATTATGATTGTTGAAAACGTTGACCAAATTTTTTTTTAATTTTTTCACCACTTTTTTAAAAAGTTAGAAGAGGGATGGGGAAATAATATTGGAATCAATAAATTGATATTACTAAAGTAAAAATGTCATTTAGAAACAAAAAAATCTTCTTTTCAAATGACTATATTTAAATACGGTAATGAACTGTTGAGTGCCACCACTTTTGTTGTATTTTTATAAATCTTTTACACAGATTCTAAACTAAATCTTATATTACGGCTACATAAAGCCAAAAGTTTCGTAATAATATGTCCCCACAGTTGGGTGTGACGTGGCGCCATCTATCTTCTACACATTACACATGTATATGTACAAATCGCTGAATGTGTTGGTAAGCGCAAATCTCGAGAGCCACTGAACCGATTTTGCTAATTCTTTTTTTAGAATATTCCTTGAAGTACGAGGATGGTTCTTACGGAGAGAAAAATTTAAAAAACTACCTGAAAAAGTCTAAAAACAACACGTTTCTATACTTCCATACAAAAGATTCGTAATAATACTTAAAAGTCAACTTGAACTTTAATACTATACCATAAAGCTTAAGTGTTAGTGGAGAGGTTCCGGGAAAGCAAAATAATTGAGTGACGTTAGTATTGTACAAATATTAATGTCAATATATGTCAATATTATCAACAAAAAAAAAATTATATGGCTAACGTTGGCTAATAACTATTTATATCTATTTAGAACGTACTTAGCGACAAACCCGAGCGAAGCGAGGTTGAGCCGCTAGTAATAAATAATAATCAATTGAGATCCTATAATTAAGAAGAATCAGTTGAGCAACTATAACTAACAATTGCAAAACACCAGCCTTAATTTTCAACCTCAGAACCTGAACTTTAAGCATTGTTGCTTTAAACATTACTTTAAACATTGTTTTCGGATACTTGGAAGAAAATAAATGAAAGTGCTGTAAAACTAGAAGTTATTCTATCGTAAAATACTTAGAACGTAAAGCTCTTCAATAGTTTCATTGAACTAATCTGAACAAAATTCAAAGATAGCTTACGCTCAACTTTATTTCAAGTTAAAAAAAAATATGTGTAATAATTCATGTAAAGTTTAGTATAGTAACTTAAAACACTTAAAAAGTAATTTTACATATCTATATTATTTATATTATACTTTATTAATATATAGATATAAGTATGTATCTGTAATTTTATTCAAGTATATAGAGTTGTTTATATGATACCAGTAACTAAATAACCCTTTTTAATTTTTGGTCTATCTTCCTGTTTGTCCGAAGTAATCTTTGGAATGGTTAAACCAATTGTAGTAGAACTTTCACTCAAGATAGAAGAGTTTTTAGGGCTACGTATAAAGCACGTTTTATTTCGAATATATTTAGGATTTCAGCACGAAAATCAAAAACCATTATACACAAAATTACGTTACTAAGCTGTGCTAGTTAGCACAAATAAATGAATAAATTTTTTAAAGGAACTTTTACTAGAGGAACTTGAATAAGAATATCTTAACATACTACTGCAAATTCCAATATTCTTGACATCTTCAGGAAATATACCTATATATTTATCTGTTACAGTTGTGAAACTAATATACCAAGTCCTGTAAAATTTTAAATAAAACTGCCTTTTCGGGTTTTTTTGTGGATTAATTTTGATTTTCGGCTCCCGACGTTTGAATGAAATGAAATGAAATGAAATGAGTTGAACAAAATGAATACATTTTGTTATTTTGTGGGTAGGCTGTCTGTAACAACTATATTATAATATCTTTAAGACATAGCACCTTAGTCTCTCCCGTGACCATGATTGCTGTAAAGCTTTCCAAACGTCGGGAAACAAAAATCAAAATAAATCCGCGAAAAAATCCGAAAAGATAGTTGTAATGTTCTACTTGTTGGAGTACTTTACGGCTCACCAGCACCACACCACACATACAATCGCGTTACTCAACCGCCCCGCTTATCTGCCGGGACGCGACTGACTCGTGACGCAGGCGCATGAGACAACCAACATTCTAGCCATACACTACATCCCTTTTTTGTTTTATTTATTTTTTATTTATTAATAAATCTCAATTATAATTATAAATTTATATTTAATATATAATTTTTTTATATATTTAACAGGGTTCTCTACAAGTATGGTAAATACTATCGTTTTCTACACGAATCAAATATAATTGATGCATCAGTGGATAAATCAAAACTTATTTTTTAGGTGAAGTAGGATTAGGTTTCAACATTCATTTCTTCGTCGTTAATTTCGTTTTGATCTTGGCATACGCTCCATTTGCCTTGAATCTTTTTCAAGTGCACTATATTCCTTCTACGAATCTGACCAGTCTCATCATTTCGAACCGTGATATCTCCTCCTTTCTTATTTTCTACTGTATGAGTTTCTGGATCATAGTCCAAGCTTAACTTATTTTCTTTATTCATGTTTCTGATATAAACTTTATCTCCTGGTGCTAAATCACATTCTTCAGCCTTCCGTTTCCTATCTCCATTTTCCTTTCCCTTTTCTTTTCTTTCTTGATCCCTATCCTTAACCTCAGTATCCTGTGATATCCTCTCCATTGAATTGCTTATCATAGGTAATTTATCTCTAAATTTCCTATTGAAAAAAAGTTCTGATGGGGTTCTCCCAGTAACGGAATGTGGTGTGCTATTGTACATAGTTAAATAATCTAGCAAACTCTCCTTCCAGTCTTTATTTTCAGCTATGCTTATTTTAAGTCGTTTAAGTATGTCCCGATTTTGTCGTTCGACCTCCCCATTTTGTTGAGGCCAATATGGCACTGTATTGAAAAGAGTGATGTTTCTTTCTGTAAGAAATGACTTAAATTCTTCGCTGATGAATTGTCTTCCGTTATCTGCAGTTATTGACATTGGGTTTCCTAATCGACTGAACATTTCTTTAAGTTTTTCTACAATTTCAGTAGAGGTGGTTTTTTCGACAAATTTTCACTTCTTTATATCTGCTGTAATAGTCTACTACAACGAATAAGTGATCACCCCTTGGGAGAGGACCCATCAAATCGATCGCGATATCAATCCAAGGCCCGTCTGGCAGCTCACGTCGTTTCATAGGGTTTGGTGCATATGGTGCAGATACGAGGGTGCATCCTTTACACGCTTTCACGATATTTTCGGCATCCTTGTCACATCTAGGCCACCAAACTTTTGTTCGAAGCCTTGCTTTCATCGACACGATTCCGGGGTGCCCCTCGTGAGCTGCATCTAAAACTCTTTTACGGAGTGCCAAGGGAATCACAATTCTCGTTCCTCTCAATAATATACCCTCATGGAAACATAGCTCACTTTGAAAGAGTTTGTATAGTTTCACGTCGTCGTTCCATATGTTGTGATACAAGCCTTCTTTCACATTTAAAATTTCTTGATCGTCCCTTGAGTTATCTATTATTTCCTTGAGGGAAACTGCCCGAGGTCGGGCATAATCCACAATTTGGCAAATATGGTTGTCTTTCAATTGTATTACGGATTTTTCCGCACTTTTACTGAGTCTAGACAACGAATCTGCGATATTGGTTTTACCCGATTGATAAACTACTTTATAGGTGTACGATTGTAGGCGCATAACCCATCTCTCTATCCTAGCACATGGTTTGGATTTAGTACCAAATATAACCTCTAACGGTTTGTGGTCTGTTACAAGTTCAAATTTTTTACCATAGAGGAATATATGAAAATGTTCCACTGCCCATACAAGGGCTAACGCCTCTTTTTCTGTCTGGCAGTAACGTCGTTCACAGTCAGTCAGAGTTTTGTGACCATATGCAATAATCCTGGGGTTGTCTTCAGAATTAATCTGGACTAATACTCCACCCAAACCCACTGGGCTTGCGTCTGCTATGACCATCGTACGATCGTTTACATCGTAATACCCTAAGCTAGATATATTTGTCATGATTTCCTTCAATGACTCAAAGCATCGCTCTTGTTCTGATCCCCAGTGCTCTGTAATATCGGTTCGATCCCCGTTTTTATTTCGTAGTAGTGTTTTAAGAGGTTCTGTGATTGTGGCATAGTTAGGGATCCATTTGCTAACGAAATTAATCAGTCCTAAGAAACTTTGTAGCTCTCCGGTAGTTTTAGGCGCTCTAAATTCTTTTATTGTGGAAATGTACTTCTCCAGTGGCCTTACTCCTTTTGCTGACAACTCATGTCCTAAGAAACTTACTTGGCTCATTCCAAAACAACATTTGTCATTTCTTATTAAAACATTATTTTCTTTCAGAACAGACATTACTTTCTTTACTCGCGAATCATGTTCATGCATGTCCTTTCCATATATCAAAATGTCATCAATGTAATTTACCACTCCTTCACAGCCTAAAAGTATGTGCTCTAATGTTTTCTGAAAAATTTCTGGAGCACACGATATACCAAACATAAGTCTCTTGTACCTAAATAAGCCTTTATTAGTTATGAAGGTAGTTATATGTCTCGAAAGCGGATGTATTTCAATTTGGTGAAAGGCATCTTTTATGTCCAATTTTGTAAAAACTTTTGCATTTTTCATTTTAGGTAACAACTTATCCATTGTTGGCAATGGGTGATTTTCACGTATAATGGCTTCATTTGCTCGGCGCATATCTATGCAAAGACGTACTTCTCCATTTTCTTTCAACACCGGCACCATAGGGGATACCCATTTAGAAGAACCTACGACTGGTTCTATAATATCCCTTTGTTTAAGTTCTTCAATTTTGTTTTCAATTTTAGCTTCCAAAGGTATAGGAATCCTTCTAAAAATTAAATAATCATAAGTAATTAACTGAGTAATAATGCTTTATTGAATAATCAGATCAGCATCTTTAATTAATATATAATATATGTATTAAAGTATCAGCAATTATAGTTATTATTTTAATTTATACATGAAATAATTATTTATTTATTTTTATAATGATGAAATGAAATAATCAAAAGTAGTAAGTAGTAACATTTTATTGAATAAACAGATCAACATCTTTTATTAATATATTGTATAATATGTGTATTAAAGTATCAGCAATTATAGTTATTGTTTTAATTTATACATGAAATAATTATTTATTTTTTAATGATGAATTGAAATAATCATAAGTAACTACTGAGAAGTAACATTTTATTAAATAATCAGATCAACATCTTTAATTAATATAATATGATATGTGTATTGAAGTATCAGCAATTATTGTTATTTGTTTTAATTTATATAAGAAATAATTATTTATTTATTTTTAAAAACAATGAAATCCATACCTGTAAGGCTGCGACACGGGTGGAATTGAATTATCAATGGGTAATTGGATTAATACATCTTTGAATTTAGGAAATTTCCCTGTATATACTTGATTAACTTCCGCATTCAGTCCTATTTTCAGTACTCCTAATGATATTGCAGTAGTTTTACCCAAGAGATTTCTTGTGCCATTAATAACGACATAGAAAGTTGAGTTTTCCGATCTCAATCCTATTTGTATCCGAGCTTCAAATGACCCCTTTATCTTAAGTGGTGTAGAACTACCATAGGCCGTAAATGTTACATTAGGTCTTGGATGTTGATTATACAAATTAACTTTATTTTTCTTTAATGTTTCCCAAGTGACTTCCGTAATCAAATTATGCTTGCAGCCCGAGTCAATCAACATCTTAGTTTCTACTCCTCCAATGGTGCAGTCAATTTCAACATCATCATCAATGTGGAAAACGTACTCGGTTTCTTCTTCTTTTTGTACCATCTTGTTTGAGAAATCCCGTACTTGATTTATATCACCCTTCTCTTTATCGAATTGACCTTTCTTTCGTTCATGACTATATTCTTTTCCTATTTTTCTCTTCAAGGCTTGTCTAGTCCTGCAATATTGTCTAAAATGCCCCTTGAGACCACACTTTAGACATTCTTTATCTCTTGCTGGGCATTTGACATCATGTGCAGCATGTCTGGGATTACCACATCTACCACATCCATGCTGTATATTCTTTGGTTTATAAAAAAACCTTTTATCTTTACTGTCCACTTTATTTACTTCCTCATTTTCATTAGATTTTTTAGGGTTTTTAAATTCTTCTAACTGTTTATTTACAACTTCTAATGTATTTGCTTCTGTGATTACTCGGTCCAGTGTTATTTCATCTCCAATCTGAAGGATCTTTTTCCTCAGTTCGGACATGTAACATTTTTCCGTTACTTGGTCGATAATGTTTTCGTCTCGATCAGCAAACTGACATTTATCAGCTTGTTTCCTAAGTCTTACTAGGAACCTTTCAAACTTTTCGTCAGGTTCTTGTTTGAGCAGCCTGAATGTATGTCGCTCGTAAACTTTGCTTTGTTTCGGTGCGAAGTAGGAATCTAGCTTAGATATTGCTACTTCAAATACGTCCACGCCACTACTCGGTTCGATGTTAGCTCCAGGAATGTTATAAAATACTTCCTGTAAATCTAAACCCCCGAAATGTAGAAGGGCGGCCCTTTTCTTTATGTCTTTATCAATGTTGGACGCTTCCAAGTATATAAGCAATGCTCGTTTCCATCGTTCCCATCGTACGCCCACCGAGGTTGATTCACCATCACAGTCGAACCTTTCCAATGTAAGAAGTGACATCTTTGGGCGACCTGGAATAATCAATTTAATGATTCAGATAAATATTATCTGCTATTGTGTTTTCATTTAACACATTTTCCAACTCATATCAATTTAATGATCGGATTACTTTTATCCGCTGTATTAACCAAATATTGGAAATATTGAGTTGTTTATATCAATCAACAAATGCATTAACTTAATGTTTCATATATTCGGACTATTAACTTATATTCACTCAAAGCTTGTCAACACTAGTACTGTCGCCATGATATCAATTTAATGATCAGATTTTTATCTGCTCCATGTTTATACCTGTTAAACTTATTAACTACTATTTTCATCCAATTAATATCAATTTAATGATCAGTTCAATTGTAACTGCTTCAGGTAAATAAATACTTATATGTCATTAATAACATGAAGTCTTGCATCAATTTAATGAAACAGATTAATTTTAATCTGCATAGATAATAACTAGTTAGGTAGGTATTCAATTTTAATATACGTACATAAATGTTTGACAAATACTATGTGAAGGTTTATGTTAAAGGTAACAACCTTAAACCAAAACCATGATTAGGTATACACTTGAAATAAGTAAGCATTATTGTTATTATCTACATATATAGTATTGTAATACTAGTAAAATATAAGTCATGTATTATTATTTCCTATTCAAGCACACCAAGCCGCGGACGGCTCGGTGACGCCACGCGCACCGTCTGAGTACCTACTAGAAAAATGTTGGTAAAATATTCTACAATCGTTAGATAAGCTTAAATACAAATGTATTAATACAATTAACTAACTTTTAAAACTACTGGTCGATAATAATACAGGTAACTCGTGGATAATGTCCTTATTGTTAATGCTTACCTCATTTTATTCTGTACCTATCTTTCCTTTTTTTTTTTAGTTATATTGTGTACTTACTTTTGTCCTCGTCGCCACATGTAATGTTCTACTTGTTGGAGTACTTTACGGCTCACCAGCACCACACCACACATACAATCGCGTTACTCAACCGCCCCGCTTATCTGCCGGGACGCGACTGACTCGTGACGCAGGCGCATGAGACAACCAACATTCTAGCCATACACTACAATAGTTTTATTTAAAATGTCAAATATTCGCGTAAATCTAAAAAAGTATCCTGTAAAATTCTTGTATCATCGATTTTCATGGAAATGAAAAGAATTATCTAGTGATAAGTAAGTTAAATCGCAATAACTATAATTACGTTCCACCGCAATCCAAGTAACAATCAAGTTTCAGAATATTCAATTATCCACTTACATAACAACTGCGAACAAAACTTCATCGCAGCGTAATTGAATGAACGAGTCAGGGCTGCCAGACGTAATATACCAATTATTATGAGAACGTAACGAAACTTTTTATATATACTATTACTAGATATTTTATATTTTATTTAATAGAAAAAATTTATTTCAATTATTCATAAGGTCTATATTTATTTTATAAGCATCAAAGAAAATATTGTAGAAATGGATAGAGAGGTATATTTGATATTTTTTTTAAATGCCGACCGCTTTAAATTAAAGTAGCCAACATCACTGATACTAGTAAGCTTAATAAGAATGTTGACAAACACAGGTGCACTTTCTAACTCTTCTCTCTTGATATAATAAAGTAGAAGTGGGATCGAGATTGCATTTATTTGGAACTAGCGACTTACACTCCCTTCGCTCAAGTGCGTCCCTAGGTACGTTTTGATTTTTTTGTCCAGAACTATAATTCTTTTTCTAAAATAAAAAGAACCTAAGTTACTCCTTATAACATCAGCTATCTGCCAGTGAAAATCCCGTCAAAATCAGTCCAGTCGTTTAAAATATTAACCTGAACAAACAAACAGACAAACAAAAACATAAAAAAAGTATTTTTCTTATAAGTGCCGTAATAAATGTCATATGCATTTAGTAAAAAGTTGTCATTTTGACATTACAAACAGACACTTTAATTTTATTTATCTGTATAGATAAAAGATATTAAACAGGTACTAAATATTTGCACGATTGTTTTTGTTGCAGTTAAACCGCTACTTAATAACTTCGATCTCACATCCTTAAACAGAATATTTCAAGAAGTGGTCTAAAAGCGAATCGGCATATTTAAGTGGATGTTAATTAAGATTATCTATATATACATATTATATTATAAACTTACCTAATCAAATATTAATGGATAACGTTCGTACATTAAATATATTTTAAATGAGACTTGAGAGAATCAAGCGCGGATCGAGGGGGTATAGGGGATAAAGTAAAACTTATCGATTTCTCCAGTTTTTTTCACTTTTAAGAGTGTTTTGCAGGACGACCGTACAATGTTTTTATTTCTTCAATAAAAACTTTTTAACAAAAAAATAAAAACCGACTTCAAACAAAAGTACTAAAAAGTAAAAAATAACTGATTGGTAGTTTTCATTTACTATACATACCTAATCAAATATTTTCGAAGTCGGTGTGCTTTGCTTTGTATGGGTTTGCACCGATTTCGAAAATATTTGATTAGGTATGTATTTAATAGGTAGGCTTTAATTGCTTAGCCAAAGCACACCGACTTCTAAAATATTTGATTAGGTATGTATAGTAAATGAAAACTACCAATCAGTTATTTTTTACTTTTTAGTACTTTTGTTTGAAGTCGGTTTTTATTTTTTTGTTAAAAAGTTTTTATTTTTCCCTTTTTAGTGTACACAGTAGTAGCGAAGTAAGAATTCTAACGTGTTAGGCTTGTCAAATCAAAAAAAATAAGCCCAAACTCGAAGTATCTACTATTAGCCGTTGAAGAGTTCCACCTATCCACCTTCTGGCCTTACCATCAGATCAGGTCAATAATACCGAACCACTGTACTATCAACGGAAATAGAAACACTTGCAAATTTAAAGTTAATATGACAATTAGAAATAGGTTAAATTCATCATTAGCTGTTTTTCCACCCTTAGGGGTGGTATTTTTTTTTGAAATTTAAATGGGACCAATCTGGAAGTATACCCTTTCAAACAACACAAAAATTTTCCAAATCGGTTAATAAATGACGGAGTTCTGAGGTAACAAACATAAAAAAAAAAAAAAAAAAAAAAACATACAGTCGAATTGAGAACCTCCTCCTTTTTGAAGTCGGTTGAAAAGTAGAGTGCAAGATGAGAAAATGAGCCTTATCTGAAAATTGAACGACAATTTTTTAAATGTAAAAATCCACTAGAAATTGGGGATGATTTTAAGTCTCCCGAGGTCTCGGGATTATGGTCTCGGGGTATGGTCATACAATATAAATTTCTCGGAAACGGCTAAACATTTCAATTTAAAAAAAATGGTTATTATATGTAATTCGAGGATTATATTCCCCTAGTATCATAAAAATCAAATTTTTTTGCAGAAATTAAAAATGAAAAAAAAAACAAGAAATAATTACAAATCGTTTTTTTTTGGAAATATGTCGAAAACTTTGAGGTTATTGTAAAAGTCGTAGATTTTTACTAGACCTACAACTTTTGTAAAGCATATTTTTCTATAAGACGTCACAGCAAGCAGCGTTTTACATGCCCCCATTTCTTGAGGGTAGCTGGACAGCGGGGGCGTTTTACGGATTTTTGTTCCTTATATACCTGCTAAAGTTTTAAAGCCATAAAACTTTAGGTCTTGATTATTTTTTTAAGTCACTGTTTTCAATAATATTTCATGTACGGATTTTGCTAACTTACTATTTTATTATGTATATTTCAGCCTATGACCATATTACACGCCCGCTGCTGAGATACAGATGGGCATCTCATAAATTTATAATATACTACTGACTTACCATCGCTTCGCTTGGGTTCATCCCTAGGTCCCCCTCCCCCCCAACGTGCGTTCACCTTGTCGTGATGGGGCGGCTCAGTAGTGCCCGGCAATCCAACCGGGCGCGAAGCTAAGAAACGCACAGGGAGGTTGCCCACTTCGGTGGGCGGTGGGAGGTGGCCCTCTTCGGAGGGCGGTGTACCATGCGGGTTGCTCCTGCTACTTCTCTGATAGCAGAGTGGACCTTGGAGCAACCCCATGGTTGTTGTGGTCTGCTTCAGCAGACCTGCTGTCGGGGCGTCGTAGTTGAATGCGTAAGCGATCCTGCGACGCCCCATTAAGACGGGGGAAGGTTTTGTTGGGTTTTAGTGGGTAGTACTGGCTGTATTACGCTGGTGCGTCCCACACGTCGTGCGTAAATGCATTTCCCAACGTTACGCCAATAGAGCTTATAGTTGACATGATTTTTTCCGGAATCTTCAACACTCATTGTCATATTTCCGCCAATTTATACAAAACCTAAATGAATTATACATTTAAACCTTCCTCATGAAACACTCTATTCATCTGTGGAAATTATATGAAAATCCGTTAGTAGTTTTTGTGTTTATCGCGTTCAAACAGAGAGACAGACCCGGCTGGAGGATTTTGTTTTATAATATGTAGTAGTAGTCATATGTTTATCTTTAGTGGCCGTGTGCCAAATAAAAATACATACATATTGAAGTCTACAATAACTTATATGGTAAAATAAAATATACGCAAAATAATACCTGTAAAACTTAATATAAATAAAGGAACGTGGTTGCTGTTGTAACAATTATAAATAATACCTTTAAAACGTCTAAAACCTTAGTCTCTCCCATGGCCATGATTGCTGTAAAGTATTGAAACACCGGGGACCAAAAATCAAAAAAAATTCGAAAATATAGTTTTATTTGAAACTAGCGACTCACCCTCGCTTCGCTCGGGTTCGTCCCTACTAATGTTTTAATACCTCCGGGTGAATTTCTAAGAAATCTATTGTTAACTGTAACGCCAGCGTGTCCGCGGTCGTGGAGGGACTAACGTTTAGTATATATTTCTCAGAGATTAAATATTTTCCCGCAGTAAAAAGTATCCTATATGTTGACTCGGACAACCAGCTATCATCATACCAAATTTCATCAAAATCGCTCCAGTGGTTTTTCCGTCCGGTCACAAACAGACAGACAAACAGACAAACATTCTAAAAACTATGAATTCGGCCTCTGTGTCGATAATAATGTCTATTTCAATAAGATTTTCAATTAAAAGTTACAATTTTATTATATGTATACATGTCAAATATTCGGGTAAATCTAATAAAGTATTATCTCTACTTATATTATAAAGAGGTAAAGTTTGTGATTTTGTGATTTTGTGACGTTGTAGGGGGTAATCTCTGGATCTGCTGAATCGATTTAGATGAAATTTGGTAAGAAGATAGTTTTAGACCCTGGGAGGACATAGGATACTTTTTATCCCGGCAATCATCCCTTAAAGAGGTGAAAATGGAGATGAAAATTTGTATGGGGAATCAACCTAAAAGAAATAAAGGATGTCGCGAGACGAAGGAAAACGCAAGTATTATGTAATAAAGTGTGGTTTGCAAATAATTAAAGAGACTATTATATAGACTCAAAGAGTTCTTTTTGTACACAGTAATATGGAAATAGTTACGTTACATAGGCATATTATATAATAATAATATTCTAATAACATCCATAATTTAGTGTGAAGTATAAAGTGGCCAACTTCCCTGTAATGAAACCTCTTCGGTCTGGTGTTGCCATATATATGTCGTAGCGAAATGGAATGAAAAAGATCCATTAAATTATAGCATAACTAGGGAAATTATAATTACCCGGAGTTTTCTCATTCGCCTCCTTTTCTTACAATATTACGGGACTTTTTTAGATAAATTATAATTTCACTAACTAACATACATAATATGTAAGATAAATATATAATATGTTGAAAGAACTAAAATAAATTAAAATTTAGTTATAAAATAAATAAGATGTTTTTAATAGTTTTTAACTAATTTAAATAAGGAAGTTCTACCAAATTCAAGAAAATCAGTAAAAAAAACCATAAAATTCAATCTAATTCAACCAAGTATATAAACAAATCTAGAATATTTATCGGCTAGATATTTCTAAAGGTGCAAGCAATTAATATTTATCCGAGTGCATGCATTGCTTGGATTTATTATAATAATAATTATATTTATTATTATTATAATTATAATAATAATAAATCCAAGCAATGCATGCACTCGGATAAATAAAAACTTATAAATTCGTTACCTATCCCAAACATATCCACAGTGCATTTTTTTAAACAAAAATCGATATACATACGATATATTATGTACAATATACATTCATATGTACAGATAATACTAAATAAATTAATATGTTGGGACATTAACACACAGCACCGTCTAGTTCCATGGAAAGCTACAAGGCCCGCGTTATGAATACCAGATAGTTGGTTACACATACATAATAATATAACTTTAAATACAAACATGTCACAAATATAAACGCCCTTGACTGGAGTATAAACATTCGTGCTCATCCCACAAATGAATGTCCCCAGCGGGACTCGAACTCGCGACCGCTAACATAGCAAGTAGTATCACTACAAACTGAGCCAAACGCGTCATCAAATACTATATTTATAGGGTACCATGTAATACAAAAGGCTCAATAACTACCGTTCAAAAGCCAAGGTAACTTTTCACCCTGGCTATTGTCACACTATCCAAGGTTTCCTCTATGAAATAGACCAACCACGTACAATGTATATATACTCTCTACAGTTTACACAGTTATCAACAATCATTTAATTTGTAGCGATAGTTAAGCTTCGTGATAAATCTTTGTATGATTTACTAACGTTTTTACGTTAAAGTTTCATCAAAATCCGTTCAATAGTTTTTGCCTGAGTGCAAGAAACATGCATCCTTACAGACGTTTTATGTTTACAATGTAATATGCCTCATATAAATGAGGCATTTCATTTTTCTACAAGAAATAATTAGATTAAAATTATATACATTTTTCTTTTTAGCATGCTTTTACTAATTTCACTCTACTTTTACTAGTTATACATAAAACTTTACCTACATCTATACTAATATTATAAATGTGAAAGTGGGTTTGTTTGTTTGTTAGCCCTTAACGTCAAAATAGAGTGATGGATTGGCGTGATTTTTTGTGTGGAGATAGTTGGAGGGCTGGAGAGTGACATAGACTTTTAACTGCGAGAGACTATCTCATTCTCTAAGAAAAACACGTTATAATACAACCCAAAAATATTTTTGATTTAAATTGAAACTTGACTTGAAACTTGATGAAAATGCTCTTCAATACAATTAAATAAATACGTGTTTGAGATTTTTCGAAATTCATCCCATAAGGGGATAAAATATGAAATGAAAGTTTGTATGAAACTTATCTTTTTAGAGCTTTTTTATAGTTTTAGCGCGAGTGAAGCTGCGGGTTCAGCTAAAATTTAATATATTAGAAAACAATTTTAGCAGACTTTTAATTTACGAATGAATTTGAAAATTTATAAAGTATGTGACTGCTAAAGGCAACTAGTAAAAACTTTTACTTTGAGCTCATTTCGCTTCGACGAGTTTCATATACCTATAACAGTTAATGAAAATCGTGTAAAAATCGTGAACATTATTTATCTCTGTAATAAGCCCAATACTATGTACAGTGTTAACAAATAACAACCTTTTATTCTTTCGTTGACCTCATACAGCATAATTATCCATACTTTAATATTATAAATGCGAAAGTGACTCTGTTTGTCTGTCTTTGTGTCTGTCTGTCCGTACTAAACGTACTCTTTCTCCGTACTAAACGTCTAAGTTGGTTCAGTGGATTAAGCATTAAAAGGTAACAGACAAACAGACAGAGTCATATATAGTCTATCTTTTCCATACTAACTGTTAAAAACGCACCTAGAATCATATATATATATATATATATATATATATATAATAATACCTACGCAAATGAAGCTTGGGCGAGTTTATTGTATAACATAACTATAATAGAATAGTAATTAAGCATATGAACTAGCATTCCGAGCCACTATATAATTATTATACGAAATTAGCCGTTGAAATCAATATGTAATCGCAATGCGCAATCTGGGTCCTATATTACCTGATGACATTATCAGACTTTTGATATCGACATCGTAATATTTTAACATACCTAATAAATATGTATGTATATATGTGTGTGTGTAACCAGCCCTTTTTACACCCCACTGCTGGGCGCGGGCCTCCCTTCAGTACGAGGGGAATCAGGCCATAGTCCACCACACTGGCCAAGTGCCTATATAGCCTATATAGCATGTACATAACATATAGTATTATGTAGACAAAAATATGACCGTTTCATAATAGATTAGGGGAAGAAAGTCTTTCGTCTCTACATTTTAATATTTCCATCAATTTATTAGAATAAAAAACAATATATATTTTTAGTTATACATAATAATAAACAATATAAGAATAATACTTATAAAATTTAATATTATGCCTAAAAAGTAACGAATTCAGCAAAATATTGTTCTAACCGCAATAACTTTGCTAAATTATACAGCAGCTATGTAAAATTATTTTCTTTATTTCAATTCCAATTAATATTCTGAGTTCACTTGGAACAAAAGATAATATTGGGGTATCGTTTTCACGCTTCAGATCTTTAATCAATCGATGTTTAAATTGGAAATTTGTTTCTAACTCTACATTAGACCAGTGGCGTCCCTTTCCGGCCTTATTTTTTTAAAATATATTTTAGGGTATTTTTTGAGATTTTATCATAACGAGCTCAAGATATATATATTATATAACCATATAAAGTAAAATATTGTTAATTATCTGCAATTTAGAGTATTATTATTTATTGATACTATAAAAACTCCCACAAAGGTAGCCCATATAAAATTATTTCGCACAAACAGACTGATTCTCTAAAAACACTTTACTTGGTTTAATTTGTATAAATGTAATGTAATGTATGCAAAAAAAATAATAAAAAAGGATTAAATATATCCAACCCCATTTTAAACGCTCCACTGCTGGGCTCAAGCCGGGCCAATGCGTGGGCAATCAGGTCATAGATCAACCCCAGTGGCCAAATACATATAGGCCAATATTGCCAGGTTTCTTCGCGATATTTTCCTTCACCATAAACCCAGTGGTAATTATGTTGAAAATGATTGAAGCATGAAAATCTCAGAAGTGCGAAGTGCGAGGATTAAAGCCGCTTCATTTGATTTTCCAAGTGAGTGCATTACCAGTGGACCACCACTGCCTTATTTATATCAAAGCAGATATCTATACAGATAAATAAAATTGAAGTGTCTGTTTGTAATGTTAAAATAGCAGCGTTTTACTTAATGCATATAAAATTATACTATACGGTAGGTACTTATAAGAAAAACACAATATTTTAGACTTTTGTCTGTCTGTCTGTTTGTTCTGGATAATCTCTGAAACGGCTGGACTGATTTTGACGAGACTTTCACTGGAAGATAACTGATGTTATAGGGAGTAACATAGGCTAATTTTATTTTAGAAAAAGTATTAGGGTTCCGCTCAAAAAAATTAAAATGTACCTGGGGACGAACCCGAGCGAAGCGAGGGTGAGTCGCTAATAAATAATATAAGCCTATATTTTTTTTTTATCTGACACCATCTACGTAGTAAAAGTATACACTTATCCTACCATAGTGTATAAGAACAATACATTTAGAGGTTACGTACTGCATTGATGGATAAAAACATAGATACACATTTCTTAATAAATATATTTTCTAAAAGTGGTATCGACATATGAGTTGGGACGTTAAGTTAAGCTAAAGAATGAAATTAAAAAACCGAAAGTTCTAATTGTCTAAACACAAATTCGGACGCACACCATATAAAGTACTTTTTAAAAAGAAATAAAACAACGTGCGTTCTAATTTTGTCATTCGAAAAGCAATTCTGTGATTTTTTATATAAAACTATAGTTTCGGATTATTTCGCGGATTTATTATGATTTTTGGTTCCCGACGTTTGGGAGGCTTTACAGCAATCATGATCACAGAAGAGACTAAGGTTTTAAACGTCTTCAAGGCATTATATACCTAGAGACAGTGCCTACCCAAAATTTTACAAAATTATTAAATAAATTCAAAAATGGTACTTTGGTACCTTACAATGCTTTCTTTAGAGTTTTATTTAAAATGTCAAATATTCACGTAAATCTAAGAAAGTATCAAGCAATTGGGTGCTTTTTTAAGGACACTTTAAAACGCTAATAGTGTTTCTTCAGTTTTTATATATCAATGGATTACTGCGAAGAAAATACGTGTAAAATACGACTTTTTAAACTTAAAACCAGTTATTCCAACGTCATAAAATGGTAGAAAGCGATTTCATTCAATGTATACTGTGTAGTGCAAGGCGTCGCACAATACAGCATAACGAAGCCAACCCACGCTTAACTAACTCTATTCATAGCCATATAGGTACTGTATCACTGTAATATACGTTCGGGTGAAGGAAACTTACTCAATATACCTATATATGTGTATGGGAGTGATTTGTCGAAGGATTTTTGTTCAAGTTACAATTCTACGTATTTAAAACTAACTAAAACACAGTAAAAACGTACTTTATTCTTCTCATATAAATTTTATAATATTGCCCTTTAAGTAGATGGATACCGAAAAGAACTTAAATAATATGTGATATTTCATTATATGTGATGGAAAGCATTATTACTAATTACTAAGAAATTATAACGCGAAAGTTTGTGAGGATGGATGTAGGGATCTTTGTTACTCTCTCACTCAAAAACTATTGAAATAATTTTAATGAAACCTTACAATAATATAGATTATACAATAGAGTAGTACATAAGTAATAATTTTTAAAAATATTTTTTAATTTTATAATACATAATTGAACTACGCGTGCAGAGCCGCGGAAAAACGCTAGTTATTACTAGAGCTACAATGGACCAAAACTGGTCGACGTAGCTAGGGCCGACCTCGGCACCACACTCAATACAATAATAATAATAGTTATCACTAAGATTTTATGTAGTTGGGATACAAAGATTTATTTTGCATATGTTTTTGTTATCGCGATGTTTATTTCAAAATACAAATATGTAATATATTTAATTTTCTATTGATCAAAATCATCATAGGAATAATCTACATTAATAAAAATGTTAACCGTGAAAGTACCGTACCATATTAATTAGCAAGTGGTATTTGTGTTGAAAGTAAGATTTGCACAGAAGCTCGAAGCTATATTGCCACCGAAGATTAATTATTGGCTATTTTTTATGTCCATAATGGTGTTTACAGTTAGAAATCAAAATCTATACTAATATAATAAAGAGGTGAAGTTTGTGAATTGTGAGTTTGTGATGTTTTAGGGGATACTCTCGGGATCTGCTGAATCGATTTAGATGAAATTTGGTAAGAAGATAGTTTGAGACCCTGGGAAGGATATAGGAATTATCCCTTAAGGGGGTGAAAATGGGTGTGAAAGTTTTTATGGGGAATTAACCTAGGGAGGAACCCGAGCGAAGCGGGGGTGAGTCGCTAGTAACTATATAAAATAACTAAGAAGTCGAGAAAAATAGGTCATTGAGCTATTTTATTGGTTGCCTGAATGTTTTGAAATAAAGCAATAAAATGTACGGCAAACATATACCGAGGGATGCCTGAGTGAAACAGGAATAAGTCGATAGTTAAAATATATAACCTCTGTTGAAATATATTATGATAATATTACGACATGTTTGGCTGAGTTTGTAGTGACCCTTGCTGTACCAGCGGTCTCGGTCCCGCTTCGAGTCCCGCTGGGGGCATTCATTTGTGTGATGAGCACGAATATTTGTACTCCAGTCATGGGTAAACACCCATTTTTTTTTTAGATAGTTTTATTTATAATGTCAAATGTTCGCGTAAATCTAAGAAAGTATCAAGCAATTGTGTGCTTTTTTTAAGGACACTTTTAAAACGCTAATAGTGTTCTTCAGTTTATATTTATGACATGTATGTATTTAATGCTATTTATGTGTAGTGTATTTAACTATCTGGTATCCATAACAAGCTTCGTAGCTTACCATGGAACTAGATGTGTGTTAATATCCCAACATATTTATCTATTGATTATGTAATAAAATATCATGATAAATTATAAAAGTAATCTTAATCAAAATCACTTACTTAAACTTAAAACAAGCTTAAAGTAGTACCTAAGTATTGGAAACTCCTTAGTGAAAGAGGGTCGTGTTGTTCGTAGTTACTAAACCGTTAGTTTCACGTTTCAGTCAAGACTTCCAAAACTACAGCACGTATGTAAGAAGATTTTAATTATAAATATAAAAAAATATGTCTGGCTGTCTGTGCATGTCCCAACTAATTTTAAAGACACTGAGCATGGGAATTCTAGGGGAGATAAGTTATGGAAAACTATGAAATTAAAAAAACGCAATAAAACAAATTATCTAAAAAAACATTTAAACTATCGTTCGATAGAAAAAGTATACATCGACTTTAAACCAATTTTAAGGGTGTTTTTCTTAAATAATCAGACCACTTTGATTTATCATTGAACAAGAACTTAGAAAATCAATCTACAATAATTGTAACCAAAAAAGGCGAAATGCATACCTCTTTTTCGTTGAAGTCGGTCAAAAATATAATACATCAATTACTAATGAAAAATTAAATTAAGATTTATATAAGATCGACTTTTTCTTTTGCGTAAACCATAAAACGAAGGTATTTCAAAATAAAATCCACGGCTTAAGAGGAAAATAAAATCATGTACGCAATTCATAGCCAATTGAAAATAAATATAAGCTTTGTACTTTAATTAACCGAATTACCTTGTTTATTTTCTTTTGAAAAGTCTATAAAAGAAAATAAATGATATATAAATCAATATAAAATTATAAGGTTTTTTTTTTAGGAAATACGAGCATTTATATTTTGTGTACCTACTGGCATAAACCCAATGTTATTATCCGGGTCATAAACTATATGTATGCAAATCTGCTTTGCTTGGCTAGAATGTACACTGTACAGCCGCAGATCCAGATTCCGGAGAGTCTGGGTTCGATTTTAACTAGCTAATTAGCTAGGCTAATTATTGGTAAATATTTTTGTCTTAAGAAATTCTGGTAGGGTGGTGTCACACTTCCGTATGTCGAAGTGCACGTAAAGCCGTCGGTCTTGTGTCTGATCTCGGTCTAATTATCAAGCCATTGAACTTTGAGTGTTTGGTGAAAGGAATAGAACGCGTTTTATTCCCGCACACGTACAAAGAAGAGTCTACCGATGCAACAAAATTTTATTTAAAACTAGCAAATTACCCTCACGTCGCTCGAATGCATCCCTAGGTACGTTTTAATTTTTTTTGAGCGGAATCTTAATTCTTTTCCTAAAATAAAAGTAGCCTAAGTTACTCGTTATAACATCAGCTATTTGCCAATGGAAGTCCTGTTAAAATCATTCCAGCCGTTTTGGAGAATAGCCGGAACTAACAGATAGACAAAAAAAAATTGTGCTTTTCTTTTAAGTGCCGTAGGTATATAATTTCATATGCATTTAGTAAAAATCTGTTATATTGATATTACATACAGACACTTCAATTTTATTTATCTGTATAAATTAAATATAGCAAACTATCCTTTCGCAGTATCCTAAAGCTTTTCACTATTATCTACACGAAAATCTGTTTTTGAGCTTGCAAAATAATACTCAGCAATAAATAATTCCATAGCCAAAGTACCTAAATGTTGCAAATTGGAACTTAGTTCTCTGTTGAAAGGGGAGCGGTTATTCAAGTTAGTTAGCGTCTTTTGTTGGGGCAATCGAGTATCTTTCATGGTGAAATATCAAAGTACACAGTATGATAAATACGTTTCAAATACAAGGGACTACTTTTTGGGTAATTACCTATTCAATAACTAGATATTCTCTGGGACTCTGTCTGTTTGTTTTTAATTTAATGAAATGAAAAAAAAAGAAATGGTACAAACTCCATAGGGTACTTAGTCCATATAGTTAGAAATATTTATAAATACCTATACATAAATTTGGTTTTTATATATTGTAGTTAATAAAAACACAAACAAATCTATCCCACGGGAACCGTACATTTTTTTGGTATAAAATACTTGTTGTTTGTCTTTGGTGTTTGTTTGCTTATATATTATTCCAGTCTATAATCTATCTCTGTGCCAAATTTCATCCAGATCCGTTCAGTCATTCTGGCATGAAAGTAACAAACATCCATACTCACAAACTTTCACATTTATAATATTAGTATGAAGCATCTATAAAATAACTAGTGTTGTAAACAGTGATTCTGCCTGCGTGAATTGCCTCTAAATATTCCGCTCAAATTCGTCCAACCTCTCAAGTGAATGATACAAAGTAAGTAAATTATAAAGAGGCAGGGTTTTTAGAGCTGGCCGAGTGCGGGTTGGCGGACTTCACATGTCTTTTGAAAACCAGCTAATTTCTTTCAGACATGCAGGTTTCCTCACGATATTTTTCTTTACCGTTACCGATGCCAGTTTAACGATACAAGTGGAAATCATGTGGGGAATGATTCGTACATGAAAATATTAGAGATACGCAACCCAGGATTTGAAACCTGTTTCACTCGGTTTCCCAAACGAGCGCGTGAGACCACTGGTCTACCACTGCCTTACTAACATACTAAAATTACATATACATATGTATATGTACGTATACGTATATGAAAAAATACGTCTTCACATTAAACCGCTGAACAGATTTCGATGATGTATGGCAAGGATATATATTTCATTAAGGGAATAGATTGAAATAGGTAAAGGGTATCCCGCATATCGTGCGAGCAAAATCGCGGGGGTAAACTATATTCAGTTTACCACAATGACGTAAACTAAAGTCAAATACTCTCAGGAATGATGTTTACAATACAGTAATTAACATCTACAAGACACGTTCTATTTAATAGATTGTTCGGGGACTGCAGTAATAATAAAATATAGACTACTCAATAAACCTATAAAAGCCGTTTAAACCTAATAAAACATGATCAAAGACGTAGTTCCCGAACACTAATGAACTTCACAACTCGTAACTTGCCATGACAGTAAATTAGTCGTATTGAGAATCAAGGTATATTGGTTCCTTATGTAAAAGATAGCTTATGCCTGTGACTTCGCCCGCGTTTTAGTAAAATATGCGTCGAAATGAAAATTTTACACTTACTGTATGATAGAACTGAATATATAATGAAGCTATTGCAAGGCGGAAATGGTTGATATTTTTTTAAATTGAAACAACAACCGAAGTGAAGAAAAAAACAATAGTTTATTAAATAAGTGCTGTGGTTATAAGTGACTGAAACGTCACAGTCGGCAATGTAAGAACACCAAATTTTCATCTATGGGCTGTTAGTAAGACTTTTGAAGGGAAAATGGCACTAAATATGCTTGACTTTCTTTTCCAAAGGGAGCATAATATTATCTTCTGGGATCTTATTTGATGTACAGTATTAAGAGTTTTTTTTTATTTTACTCACCTGCCTTTAAATTATGTCCATAAAAAAAAATCGCGCCGATTCCTAACTTACTTGTTACGTAAATAAAGAACAAGCAAAGTGCTACCAATGAGAAAGCTTGTGTGTGTATGATTGTTACTCCTTTACGCTGAAACTGCTGGGCTGATATGGATAAAATTTAGTACACAGATAGACTATAACCTGGAATAATAACATATATATATATATATATATATATATATATATATATATATATATATATATATATATATATATATATATGTCTTATTCAAATGTCGCATACAAAGTTTCTACTTTTGTTTTTTTTTAATTTATTCAAGTTTTTTTTTTTAAAGAAAATTGTACTTTTTAACCAAAAACTGCCAGCGAAGCTCGGTGGCCCAGGTACTAGTATATAAAGCTATAAAGAAAAAATAATAACTTTATGAAAAATGTATAAGTGTAGTACAAAATACGATTAATGCTATAGCATCATAGTACACTGTTTGTATATCGTTACTCACGTTAAGATGTGTGTTGTCATTGTACAGTATAAGTAATACGTTCGTATATTCGTATTTCGATGAAATTAGTCTACAAATTATAAGCTTTGTTTTTGACCGACTTCAAAAAGGAAAGTACACAAATAGTGCGTATTTGCGCTGGTGTGCGCGCGCGCGCGTGTGTGTGTGCGTCTGTGTGTGTTCGTCTGTGTGTTTATATCTTCAAGTTTGCGCGAGTGTGTACGTGTATGTGTGTGTGTTTGTGTGTGTGTGTGTGTGTGTGTGTGTGTGTGTGCGAGTGTGTACGTGTGTGTGTGTGTTAGTGTGTGTGTGTGTGTGTGCATGTTAGTGTGCGTGTGTGTGATGTGCCAGGTGGAACGACAATTTAACACGACCGGTTAGAGCTATTCCAAGGAGCGATGGCTTAGCATGTTCTACTAGGAAGGATGATGTAGGCACTGAATCGTTATAATATACGCGAAAATTTGTTTTCTGTTTGTTCTTCTTTCATATAACGAAGGGAATTTACATGTGTAAATTTATTTCGAGTTCACATGATTTGTTGATGAGCGTGTCTTGATTTTGCATTAGTATACAGTTATATGATCAAAGCTCTCTTATTATGCTAATACTATTTTAGAGTCGATCCTTCAGATTTTGGTGTAATATATAATTTAATAGGAACATAAATATGTATAAACACTCAGTTTTGATTTTCATCATAAAAATAATCGATTTATATCTGTTAAAGTTCAAAGTAATGCTAAATAATGAAATAATTTATGTACTTCACCTAGTTCTTCTGCACATTTACTGCAAAAAGCACTAGAATGACTAATAATTTAAAAAGTAAAGGAATCAATTTAAGAAATTTGAGTAAACGTTAATATATTTGTGTGTATATTTTACGAACCTTTAACATAAACAACATATTGTTTTAATCATTAGAAATTTTTTTTTTTTTTAAATAAATTGCCAATTCAAAAGAAATTATAAAAGTCTAATTGAATTTACTTCATTTAGAAGCGATCTATATTACATACCTACTTATACCAGTAGTACAATACTTTAGATTGTTTATGTAACTCGAAAGCTTAATACGCTTAGTTACTTCGAATAATATTCTTGAAGAATTTTCGCCTTCGGATTCAGCTGTCGAGTTACTCTAAAATTCTTATAGAATAGCACTACAGAGATAGATATTAGACGAAATGGTGTAACTTCTGTTCCCAATCAAAGTGAAGTTAGATTATAGATATTACCGTTTAGACTTTTACAAATACTCTTGAGTTTAACATTTTGAAGAAAACAAACGCAGTCATGTATAACATTCGAATTCAACGTCGGATATTACAGGCGCATTTCGCAACAAATTGCCCACTAACTTTGTTAAGTGCTTGTAATTAAATAAGGTCTAGAATAATGGCATCAAAGCGGCATCAACCACTGGGAACTAATTCGATTATGAAAGTAATTTTGGATAGAGATTTAGTTATTAATTAAATGGCTTTATTTAATATATTTAATTCTTATACAATTTTCATTAAAATGATTAATATAATTCTTAATCGGAATACTATTTTAAATGCGAACAAACCTTCACGCTAAAACGGCTGGACGGTTTTCGATGAAATTTGGCACATAGATAGAGTATGGCCTGAAATAACATATAGGCTACTGTTAGGTATCTTGGGGATTATTTGAGCTGAGCAGGGGTAGGTCACTAGTTGGTGTATTATAACAAACTTCTAGCCAACAGCGTAGGAGATATTACAGTGTACGGGAGTGAAACACCACACCAACAGCTTTCCAACTCCGGGCTGTTACTGAGACTTTCTTAACAGAAAGACTCAATAACTAATTTTGCCCCGACCCGAGACTCGAACTCAGGACCTCTGAATGTGCAGCCGTACATGATAGGCACTACACCACCGAGGCATATAGATCGATTTATTATATGTACAAATATGATTTAACACGTAATGATATTATAACAAAATATAGTCTATACATATAATAAAGTTCTAAGCCGAATCAGTTCATTAAATATTTTTTGGAAAATCTTATTGAAATAGTCATTATTATCGATACTGAGGCCAAATCTATAGTTTTTTGTCTGAAAGAGAGAGAATTTTTGTCTGTCTGTCTGTTACCGCATCACGAGGAAACTACTGGACAGATTTTGATGAAATTTGGTATGGTGATGGTTATCCGGGTCAATATATAGGATACTTTTTACCGCGGGAAAATGTATCATTTCCGAGAAAAAATACAAAAACTGCAATGTAAGAGTACATAATATACTACTAATAATATGTAAAGCCTAAGAATTTGGTTTTTGGTGATCTGAATACGGGAGAAGCCGCGGGCAACGCTAGTAATTTATAAAATTGTAACAAATTTAGCAAAATTTCCAGTAAAATATAAAGTATTCTAGTCATAATTTTCATAGTATAATACCTACATGGGACTAAAATTAAAAATACAGGTGAAACTAACGCGTGCACAATGTACTGTTCCACTCAACTTATTTCCTATTGTTTTAAAATACGTATTCTCTCGGTGTAACAGCTTCATTTAACCATTGAGTTTGTTCTCTATTACGCATATTGTATGCATAGTTTTAACATTTGAAATAACATTTTTATAAAAGATTTTTTTGTAATAGCCTTCTTCGTACCGTATGGTATGAATCTGACTGCTCAACTGTGCTGCAGGTAATGAGTTCGTTCCCGACAAGTGTAATGGGGGATTATACGGGTTCTGGCTGGTAGCTTTCTCGCCTATCTAGCACATCAGTCAGACGTGAAGCTATGGGCGGGTCGCTTTGGTACTTTTCAGATATTTTTTTAATCCTAGAAAATGTGCTTGTGGCCATACCATTCTTCAAATAGGTAGATATGTAAACTGATAAAAAATAAATAAAATATCCACTCAAGCTCAACTTACCTTATTATTATAGCAGGCATGGCTCACACAGATGGGTCATGCTTGTTATGTGCCTCTTTGCGATAATCTTCGAACATCCTACATTTTTCTTCAGGGGTCTTGCGTTAAAAAGAACACCCTGAGCCCCTAGAGCACGGAAAGTTCATGTGACTCTACCACTGAAGCTTTTCTAAGAAAGTAGATAATATAAAAATAACAAGAGAAGATCAGAATCACTTCAAGAACCTAAAATAGAAGCCTTTGTCACTTTCTAGATTTTGTCTGTACAAAAAATCACGTCAATCAGTTGCTTTGTTCTTATATTAATATTCGTTATTATACTAAGCACGACACGCGAAACTACGTAGTAACAATATATAACTAAAAGAGCAACACACACTTTCACAATAAATATAATATTAGTAGAGTTAGCGTATCGTAATTGCACCTAGAAGTATTTTTCAACAACGGTAGGTATATGTTTGAACCTGTAGCCACTTGAGAAATGCCAGGGTAGCAATGCCTATCAGAGTATATTTTTAATTAAAAGAAATCACACAATGTACTTAAAAAAATGTTTTAATTTTATAAATAACTCTACTCTCCCTCCTTAATTATATTATATTTTAATTATATTTTATATCCTTAATTTAATAATATTTTTTTGCGTGGGACCCAATTCCGTTTTCTAAAATAAAAGTAGTCTAACTTACTTGTTTTAACTTCAGCTATATGCCAGTTAAAACCTATAAAAATCAGCCGAACCGTTTCAGACATTAGCCGGAACAAACAGACACACAGACGATGTTTTTTTTGTAATAAGTGTCGTGTACACTTTCATATGTATTTCACTTCAATTTTATTTATCTGTGTAAATTAATTTCAGCTCAAAATTAAACCTTTGAAAATTAAAATTATGGTAATTTTTACTACACCTTCCTAATTGTGTGTCCTTAATTTATACGAGTATATAAGGCACTTTTATTTATGTATGGCATCCGATTATATTGAATTTCGGCATATCTACGAGTAGTTTCGGTGAATAATCAGAAATCACTGAAATGGTAGCATGAAACTGGTCTGAGAATAAAAGCTTAAGACCATAAAAGCTCCTCAAGTACATACATATTGACAAAACCTTGCTTTGTAGAAAGCTTGTTTTGTAAAAAGATTTCATACACTTAATTTTAGTAAATTCGGAGAAAATCAAAAAATATTCAAGCAAACCCACATTTTTTCGTAGTACAGAAACATTCATTTACCCACGGTAATGAGCTCGGGTTTTATTATGAACAATACATGCGCATTTTTGTACCTTCGCTGGCAATCGAAATAATACCAGTGTATGGAAAATAGCATATTTCTTTGCAACTCCATGTCTTACGTTTCTTTGGTATTTTAATGAGATGAATGTAGAGCGTCTTTATTTTAGTTGTTTTAATAAAATTTACAATGTTGTATATATTTCAAAAATATGAGAATATTTTGTTTGATAACTTACTATAAGATAATATTCTGAAAACTACAGGTTCATTGTCTGGATGAGACAATAAAAGAATTTCGTATAATTTTCTTATAACTTTATTCTATATCCAGTTTAGTAAAATGTAGGACTGACATAGCTGTCTTAATTCATAATTTCTTATGTCAAAATGTGAAATTATACGTTTAGACTAGTAACTCACCCCTGTATTGTTCGGGTGCTTCCCGTTTTGTTAAAATTATATACAGGTAGCGCCACCGTTTAGCAAATTTAATTACTAACAATAGCCTGTGTTACTCCTGATCATAGTCCTTATGAGTTGGACTAATCTATACTAATATTATAAATGTGAAAATAACTTTGTCTGTCTGTTACTTTTCACACTTAATTCACTTGATCGATTTTGATAAAATTTGGTATGGAGATAGATTGAGATTCTAGGAAGGACATAAATTTTATTATCTCCGAGATTTTCCCTTAAGGGAGTGAAAAGAGGGGTGTTAGTTTGAACGGAGAATCAATCATTTCTCAAGTAAGTGATATAAAACTCATCATACTATAATATATACATAATATATGTTGGTATATCATCAAGGAACAAAATAAATATATTTTATTTATAATTGATTATTAAAGTCTAAGTAAAAAGAAATCTTTGTTTTATTCTTCTTCTTCAAAAATACGTACACAAGCACTCCACAGCCATTACAACAACGAATAAAATTTAATGGTCCGAATAAATGATTTTACTTTCAATGTAAGCCTACTTGAAACTTTTCTTTAGCAATCAAGTGCCAAACAGTGGATTCCGAGTTAATTATTTTGAAAATAATTAGAGCTAAGTTAACTCTGCGGTATTCAATTAAAACCAGAGCCATTTTAAATTCATCGGCAAAATAGAGCACGGAAAGCGTTCTAGCAGAAGTCGCAAAAAGGAAGAAAAACACTGACAAAGTTTTTTCAGGCTTTTCCAGAGTTTTTTTGACAGACAGAATTTGTCCGGAAAATGGAAAAAACTCAACATCTAGTTATGTTTGAAAATAATTCAGACGTACATTTCGCAGATATAGACTCGAAATGGGTTTGATGAATCCAAATCAGATTTTTGTTGAAAGCTTTTTGTGACTGAGTCATTAATATTAATTACAAGAACTTAAGTTATTATAACACGAGTTAAACAATAAATTGTAAGATTCAAAAAGCAATATATTTATGTACAACATGATATTACTGTTATTTTTTTTTTAATTATTATATTTTAAAGAAAATGTATATACAATTACATACATTTTTTTTAATAACACGTCTGAATCTGAATCGGACGTATTTTTTTTTGAAATTCACCCCTAAACATGTAAGAAAATGAAAATGATTCGTGTTTTTGATGTGATTTAGAAATCGATGCTAATAACTTATGTATTTTATTAAATACTAGCGACTCACCCTCGCTTTACTCGGGTTCGTCCCTAGGTATGTTTTAACGGTTAGTATGAAATAGTAATCTTTGAATTTCTCGGTTATTCTGTACTATAAAATGCATGTATTATACATATAAACCTTCCTATTGAATCACTCTATCTAGTAAAGAAAACCACATCAAAATCCGTTGCGTAGTTTTAAAGATCTAAGCATACATAGGGACAGACAGTCAACGGGAAGCGACGCAGTGATGTTAATTTTGTAGGTATTAAAGATAAGGATATCTGTGATAAAGAAAAAAGAAGTTTGATTTCTGGAAGATTCTGTTGTATTCGAGCAAATTGGAAAATTTAAATTCTAGGAACTATCGACAGCTACTGACAATAATTAATATGAAATTATTCTAAGTTTAAAATTCAGGCTATGAAATATTAGATTTTTACATACCAACAATGATTGGTACATACCAACATGGTATATACAAATTGTAAGATTTCATGATTTTCATTAATTATTATAAGATACGATATTTTTTTGAAAGATTATAAGATTATGGATAAGATCAGAATGCAGAATATTATATACATATATCCCCTTCGAATATTTTTGATAAAATAGTGATAGTTTATTTTACGAAAAGACAAATATTGCTTCGTTTTTCGATTAATTAATGCTTAAGGAGTAATAAAGCAAATTCAAATTAAAAAAAAAATTGTACATTATTAAAATAAGACCTGGCAAAAAACCTAAAAATATCTTCATATTAAAGCACCACATTTTATTCTATACGAAAGACGTTGAGAGTAAAAATAAACTTTAAAACATTTTATCATATACTCATATTTTTAGTTAGAATTTTTAATAACATTCCCTAGAGATAGGGAATTTTATTTCTTTAGTTGGTACTCACCCGCGTGACATAGCGCTGCGATGACAAAAATGCTGACAAAATTCATTTTCGTTTAGTACCTGAAACATTTTTTTTCAGAGTTATTTAAAAAAATAAAACAACATATATTTGTATATCTGTTTATGGCGTATATGCAAATTCAACAAATTGTAGTAAAACATTAGTGAACTAGTGTGCTTACAATAACACAAGTTAAAAAAAGGTTTTGCATAATTGATATCTGACATACATACCTAATATGTATTTATTATATCGTCTAGTATAGTTTCCTCAGAAATGAGATATTTTCCCGCGGTATAAAGTATCCTATATGTTGACTCGGATAACCAGCTATCATCACACCAAATTTTATCAAAACCTGTCTTGTAAAAAATCTGTCGTGTAAAAACTATAGATATACTATATACTACTAACTATAGATAAACGTCCTCTGTTTTGATAATAATGCCTATTTCAATAAGATTTTCCAAAAAATATTTAATGTTATGAAATACGACTCAGAATTTTATCATATATGTATATATTAATAAAAATATGTAATTTAAATAACATACATGATGCATAATGTATGGTTTATGGTTTAAAACCTTTATTTCCTCAAAAGAATTACAAAATTCACTTACAGAGAAAATACACAAATAATATAACAAAATATCTTGTCGTCGGACAAATCATTTCACAACTTTTCATTATGAGTTATCTACTTAGTATTTATTATATTTTATTTTATTTTAATTAGGATCAATACAGATACTTATATCACAAGAAACATATTTTGCTTTAATTTTACGAGAATAATCTTAAGCATGTTATACCAATAAACTTATTAAAAATTAAGAGGGTAGTGCTAATTGTTTTAATACAATAAGTAAGATAAGGCTTGTTCCACAGTACAAATGAAAGTAGTAATTACAGTAATATAAATTTTGCATAAAAAATTCTCGTATGTATGTTTTTGGTTTCCTTTTTTTTTTAATTTTTAGTTTGATTTTTGGATTGTATAAATTATTTTCTTTATACCCATTATTATTATTTTAGATTTTTTTTCTTTATTATTTCAATAATTTGTTTTACTTGTTTCGTTGGATAGCTTGAATATACTTAGTCAATACAGGTTTTTTGACAATAAGATATCACTTTATAATAATTATTTATTAAAGTGATGTTATTTATTTTATTTTTTTTTTCACTTATGATATGATTTTTTAAACATTTTTTAAAGATTTTAAAAGTTTTTGATTCCTTTATGTATTCAGGTAATTCATTGTATAATGTATGTTACTTTACACCTGAAAATGCCAAAGCAGATCACTTTTTATAATAACAAGCATTTATTCCCAACAACCTATGCGTTACACCAGGTTAAAATCTATCCATATACTAAACTTCATCCAAATCAGCTCAGCCGTTTTAGCGTGAAGTAACATCAAACATGTGTATGTGTATAATGTGTATGGGTCATACACACAAATACATACAAAAATTCGCGTTTATAATACCAGTCCGATAACAATAGACTGTATACGTACAGTTCAATTTGGAGTTACAAGAAAATATATTTTGGTTAACTCTAATTAAGCCAAATTGGTCTTTCTATATAATTAGACACTTTAATATGTAATATGTTGGGACATTCAGACACATCACCATCTAGTTCCATGGTAAGCTACGAGGCTTGTGTTATGGATTCCAGATAGTTTATACACTACACATATTATATATTTAAACACCCGGCACTACCAACTGAGCCACACGCGTCGTCAAACACTTCATTGCAAAGAACGAAATTAAAATTTGTTTATCTAAATAAACTTCACTGAACTATTTGCAAAATAAAATTAAAGTTATTTAAAATTTTATCATAAAAATCCCATCTCATGCACCATGTTAGAAAATTATAAACAAATATAGAGCAAATCAGATCCCTGCAGTCTAGAAATAGGGCGGTGTACTAGGTCGACTAAGTAGAAAATTTCATTTGCTAGGTTATTTCAGTAATTATACAGAAGCGTACCATGTATTTACCTTATAAAATTATTCATACCTACAAATTCCACCTTAATTAGACATGTCCGATAGTTATGTACATATGCATTCGTGTAAAAAATGGGATTCTAATACTTAAATTATTTAGAACTAGCGACTCACCCTTGCTCCGCTCGGGTTCGTCCCTTCCCTTCTACTTGCGTTTTAACGTTTAGTATAGATTTCTGAAAGATGGGATATTTTCCCGCAGTAAAAAGTATCCTCCGTAATGCGGTAACAGACAGACACTCAAACAGACAAAAATTCTAAAAACTATAGATTCGGCGTCTGTATCGATAATGATGATGTTCTCCTAGCCGATTCCGGCCACGGCGGCCAATCTCATTGAGATTAGCCAACTGCGCAGGAGATATTATAGTGCACAAGTGTACGCGCAGACACAAGTGCACTCTCTATTCCTATCACTCTCATACTCCGGTGGGACGACCACTCGACACGACCGGTGAGAGTTAAGGCGCAGGACCGACGGCTTTACGTGCTCTCCGAGGCACGGGGGTGAAACACCGCCAACTTCCCAACTCCAGGCTGTTACTGAGGCTTACTATACAGAAAGACTCAATAACTAAACTTGGCCCGACCCGGGACTCGAACCCAGGACCTCCGGATGTGCAGCCGTACATGATAGCCACTACACCACCGAGGCAGTTGATCGACAATATGTCTATTTCAATAAGGTTTTCCAAAAAATATTTAATGTACAGATTCGGCTTAGTTACAATATTATATGTATAGATTTAGTCATACATCTATTGTCTAATTCATTTAAAAAAACTTGAAGAATAGCCTAAATTAGAGCTGTCTCTATAATATTTTCCATATAAATAGTATGGGATAATCCATACAAAGGTTGGAACATAATCGTTCTCATACAAATGTATGGGAAAGTTTTACGTCACACCATAGATGTTATAGTAAAGATACTATGAAATGAGAGAAAATGAACATCTATTTATATAACATTTATGTATATAGTTCAAAGGGCTCCCCCATTTAACGTGAGATTAGCCTCGATATCCCTTTAAAGATTATCACTGTAAATAGTTTGATCTAAAATTTATTTTATGATATTATCCTTCTAAAAATAGATAATCGATAAATAATGTTTTCTTCAACAGAAACAGTCTTCATCAGAATTGAATAATATTTTGACCGACTCCTAAAAGGAAGACGTCCTCAATTCTCTGTCTGTTTTCGGTACTCAGTTGGTATGTCCGTATGGGTCACATCTTGCAAGTTTTGCATTGTATCCATTCAATTACTTTCTTTTCATCTATATATTTAAAATTTTATATTGATTTAATTCGAATGATATAATTATAATAAAGATATAATAATCTGATTTTCCATCTAGGATTGACTCTAGACGAAGCAACTCCTCAACAAATATTTAATTAGCCTGTTCTAAAGTTCACTATGACGACTTGACTTGCTCCAAATGACAAATCTCCTTAGCGGTCAACAGCACAATTACGAAATTTTGTATACGAATTTTGTATAAAATGAATATGAAACATGTCCAGCAAAAGCCTAAAAATGAAATAAATTAACTAATAGTAAATAAAATTTATTGTTTACCAAATATACTAGTACATAATAAAATATAATATGCAAAATATACATACGAATATTTACAGAATATTTTAAGTCTATAAATTACATTAAACTAAAAAAAAAAAAAAAACCTTAAGTATATATACATAATATAATAACAAAAAAATATTATTAAAAGGAGTCCCTTTAGGCAAGGTTCCGAAGATACTGGCAGCGTTCCCCCTTTGAATAGCTAGACTAATTCTCTGTCCGAAGTAGCTGCCAGCTCTTCATTTAATTGATTTATTTGATTTAATTGAAATATGAATCGATAGTCATATCTGTTTTTTTAAATAAGTATGTATTGCCTCATGGGTCCAAAAATGCGTAAAATGAAAGTATTTACTTTATAAGAAATTACATGTGAACCAAGAGAAGAAAATATTTATATTTTTTACCGTAGTAAAAAGTTTAAATTAAATATTTATATAAATATTATTACTGAGAAATCTGTACTAATCATTAAATTCAAATGCTATAAATTTTACTTGTAATTTTATTGAACAGGTAGAACTAAACTTAAATAAAAATTAAATACAAACATTATACTGTCATAACTACAAAATACGCAACTTTTCATTACTCATTCAATATAAAGTTATCCCGACATTTCATAACTGTTCAGAAACATCGGTATCGAAACAACATATTTTGTCGAAGTTTTGACCTAAATACGTCAATTTGCCATCGACGGCAGGACTAAACGATTTGGATAGAATTTTCAAAAGAATTTTAATAAATACTGACTATTCATACCTTTTAATTACTTTTTATATTGAATAACAGTTAAAATTAAGACAGAATAAGATCTTAAGTTACAAAATCACATTCAGATTTTTAATGGTACTGCCCACGTCTTATCGATAACGTATTGAAGATTGAGAACGGTTTAAATTTTATACACATTTTTCTTGCAAAATATAAAACCTTCAAAAACAAATACATCCCAACTCACGCAAAATCAAAAAATAAATTACTTTCTTGATTGAAAATGGGAAAGTCTTTAAATAGCTTTACGAAAGGTGATTTTGACGTCCAAAATTACACATATTGCATATCAAAGCTTTCTGTTCCCCATCAAAAAAGCTTACAAAAACAAAGCTTAAACAGATATTCAGTTGGGCATAAACACGATAATAAAACTGAGGGTCGTATCACCGAATGCGATCAGCACCTCATGAATAAATTTGCAAGAGTTTTCCGACTGATATAACATAGTAATGTCTTGGGTTACAACAAATTTTTATGAAATTGGATTTTCAGTGATCTAGTTTAGGATCTGGTTTTAATCCAAGATAAAAAAGAGAAAGATGCGCAACATCTTGAATCGACTGATTAAGTTTAGATGTTTCACTAGTTTTTGCACGTAGATCTGCTTGCACAATAGTTGTATTGATAAAAATAGCTTAGATAATATGAGTGTGGTAACCCTCCTTCCTAGTGAGTGTTCACTTGTAATGGTTCATCTGGCAATCCGGACAGGTGTTAACCTAAGAGACGCGCTTTGTAGGTAGCCCAACTCGGAGGCCTATGAAATTGTATAATGTTGGCTGCTCACTGTGGGTCGTGAGAGCAACCTCCTGGTTGTTATAGTTCAGCCGCTTACGTCTGTCCATTGATCCTATGATGCGTCATTAATACGAAGACGGTAGGAAAACCGATTAGATACCTCATACCAATACAATTTAAAAGTAAAATCCTCAAAATAATCCTCAAATTAATTATCTTACTGACATATTACTTAGTGACATATTTATTTGACATATTTATTATAAATGTGGAAGTTTAGATGGATCTTTGGACGTTTGTTACTCAATCACGTCAGAACGGCTGAACAGATCTACAATAGCGCATAGGCTACTTTTTATCCCGGAAAAATGTATGATTCCCGTGGGGTAGATTTGTTTTTATTTTTCGTTAGAGGCGAACCCGAGTGAAACGAGGCTGAGCCGCTAGTATAGAATAAAATTCAGTAGGACAAATAAATAAATAAATAAATAAGGATCAATCCGATATACACTAGACTAACATTCATATTTTATAATTTTACTTTTATAATTTTACTTTTGACGCTTGTATATTTTAACAATAGAATTAATTAAAAATTGTTTCTTACGCTCCTTTTTTTACTTATTTTCCTCCCCTTTTTTTTTTAAATATGATCATTTATTCTTAGATCTATAAAACACGGCATAGTAGCCCATTTAAACTGCTGGAAGTTTAAATGCTTTATAAGGTAAATCATTGGTTGTCCATACAAATGCCTCTTTGAAAGTGGAAATACGGTGCCTTTTTCTACTTTCAAATACTTATTTGAAAGTAGAAAAAGTTGTGAGTTTCATTGCACATACATAGTATAGTGTGGAGACAAAATACTACGTTAATAATAATCTTATATTTGGGAGATAGATTAACACAGATCCACAGTATATTCAATTTGATATGACAGGCATCTATTACTTAATACTAATACCCATTTATTTTTGATTAGGAGTTACTAAACGTAAAAATTGCTTTGAATAGCTTATCGCTATTTTAAGATAAGTTTATTTTTTATATTTACTAACCAAGGAACGATATTTTGTTGATTTAAATATTTTCCTTACGCAGAAAATTTATAAAGGATCCTAACAAATACACCATGAAAATATCAAGATTGCTTTGAGCTCTCGTATACAATTCGATGTCACAACCGATACGACATTTGATAGATTTTTCAGTTATACATATAATAAAATTCTGAGTCAAATCTGTACATTAAATATTTTTTGGAAAATCTTATTAAAATAGTCATTATTATCTATACAAAGGCTGAATCTATAGTTTTTGGATGTTTTGTCTGTCTGTCTTTCCCAGACATCACGAGAAAACCACTAGACAGATTTCGATGAAAATTTGATGATAGCTGGTTATTCGGGTCAACATATAGGATAATCGGATCTGAGAAATCTATACTAACCGTTAAAACGTTCCTAGGGACGAACCTGAGCAGAGCGAGGGTTAGTCGCTAGATTTATATACTCGTATATAGACGACACAGCTATTTTTAGTAAATACTCTTAGTTGCTTATATTTCATGGGCTACCTAACATGTAAATTTTATTTCACTGTTGATACGTCGATCGTGAGTTCAAATTCCTATTTGAAATCATATGGTATCAAACACAAAAACATATACACATTTTAAAGTAGGTCAAGAAATACACTAACGAAGCCATATCTTGCTCGGAATATAAATCTTTAAATCTAACAAGATAATATAAAATCTATTTCTAAAATACTTTTAATAGAAATAATACAATACACCCTTATCAGGTATATCAATTTTTTTTCCATTTCAAATGCCTATTCTTATTGCGCAAATATCTGTATGACTCATACAAAAAGCATTTATTCATTAAATTAAATGTTACAATATAGTACAGAGTACTTGCAATAAATCCATTTTTTTAATGTTGCGAAATGCACTTATGCGACATGCATACCACTTGTAGACATACAGGTGGTTATTTGGGACTCACCGGCTAGAAAAGCCAGTATTACCCACTAAAACCCCCCCTCCTCCCCGTCTTAATGGGGCATAGTAATAAACTCATACCATAAACTCATGGAAAGCAGTAAACATCAAAACAACTTACTTTCATTAACCGCACTAATTTACAAGGAACAAGCCATCTAATTAGCAAACTCAAGATTCCGATAGAGTTTTCTCCTTCAAGTAATAATTATTACCTTGCAGGGAAATCCCCGTTCATTATAACTTGTTGCCAGTATCATACTGAAATTACTTAGCGTAAACAACTACATATATGAATAGTATAGCTACTACGTTGATAAACAATTTTGAACTTGTGAAATATATTTTTTCTACGTGATTACCGCTTGTTTAAAGGTAAAGGAAGATATCGTGAAGAAATCTGCAGGTTTGACAGAACTTTGCAAGTTTTGAGAGACATGTGAAGTCCGCCGCTCACTTGGTAAGTCTGTTAGACTATGGCCTAATCCTCCTCGCTTTGAAGAGATCTCCAAAAAGTGGGACGTTAATAAGGGCTGAATAGGTAACAAAAATAAAAATCGGTTAAATTTAAGTCGAACTAAAGTTTATGGACTCTCATATTTTTCAATATTATAAGTATAATACAATTTTTGATAGCTAAAGTCAAGGACAAGTACTCATACGGATAGTATGTTCTTTTGTTGTTATGCGACGCAACATCTTTGTCTATTTTGAACAGTTTTTCATGAAACATGTTTGTTTTGATTATTTAATTTTTTATTTCAAATAATAGTCTATGTTGTAATTAAAGCCATATAAATCAGGAAATTAATTACTTTAAAATTGAAATAGTTAGTTTTTTTTTTGTTTATTTACAATCTAGGCGTTAGAGCATACGGACACTTAAATAAATCCATTTTTAGACAAAAAAAATTTACAAAAGATACAACGCAACTCTAAAAATTTTTGCGCATGGAGTCTTACTATAAATTTTTACACGTCATCTTTCACGCCAAAATAAGCATAATCTCGGTGAGAAACCCTTATTTGGGTTTTTTCACACAACGCCCATTTTATCGCATTATTTTTACACTGGCTAATGCCATAGTCTATGTTCTACTTTAAAATAAGTAGTATCTATGGAATATTAAAAGAAGTTTATACAAAGATATAGGTTGTTTGTGAACTTTTTTTTAATTTTACAGTTTATATAACTAAATATAATAAGTATGTCTACTAATGAAAGCATCTTTTCCTCCTCTGTTTGTCAACCGATTTTCTTTTTTTTTTGTTTAGTAGCTAATGATAAGCTTTAGTGCTATGAATAAAAAATTTAGAAACAGTTTTTTATATAGATAGATAAATTCCATTCATATACATATGTTTACCTCAAATTCTCAATAATGATTATGGCTGAATTTCGATCACTATTGTATAATAACATATGATATTTAGGTTCTGGAACTTCGTCTCAGACAATTAATTTAAGAAATTGTACTTTAATAGTAAGAACACTATTTACCAATTTCACAAAACGATTTTCCTTTATATTTTTAAAGATACGCAACATTTAAAAAGGTTAAAATCAAGCATTTTAAAGGCACTATTGAAATAATATTACAAGTTAAAATAATATATGAGCATAAGAAATAGTAATATCTCGTTAAATATCGACGATGTAAGGCATAAAGCAGCCGCTCACTGAAATAGTTTCCTGTAGATAATAGACGTCCGTTTGCATCGAAAATGCAGCCAACAATTTACGGTAGAGAACAGTTTAATTGGTAAAATACCTCGTGCTCAGTTCATATGTTAATGCATGTTTTGAAGGTCTTCATATAATTTTTTATCATCCTGCTCTTCCGTTGCGAGGAGACGAGAACGTTTTTAGAACATTCATCAGATGGAAATTTATCAGTAAAATGTATAATTGATATTTTTGAGGTTTTTGCATATATTTAGGTGAAGTTAAGTTATATTTTGCATAGTTATTTTATACACAGGGTGAGATATAGATAGTAATGTATTATAAGCCTAAAAATCTCAGTACATATAGTGGGTACTATGCAATTTTATTTTATTGCAAACTGATAGCTGTCTCTGTCAAAGACAATGAAATTTCACTATTTTATTTAAATTACTAGATATTTCCTGCAAATTTACCTCCATATTGTATGGGATAATACGTCCCACTTATTTCAATACTCTCATTAGAGATCTAAATTGAGGGTAGAAATAAAATAGAGAGTTATTTTACCATACTAGTGTTTGCTCATTGGTCAAAATCCCAAGATTTAAAAAAAATCTTTTATATTGATAACAATAAAGCTCTTCGAAAGCTACTAAAGAAAAAAAGAAAATCAATTGACAAACAGAGGAGTAAAAGGTAGTGAGTTGTTCCGTGAACGTGCAAATTAATTGTACTAAATGTGATTGCGAATCCAACTGAAGAATTACATAAAATACTTCACAAAATAATACTATTGTTCTTATTTACATACAAAAAAGTTGATATTTTACAATTTCGAGTATTTATTAAAATGTAAAGGATATTAGTTATGACTGATCAATTTAAAACAAATATGTTGGGACATTAACACACAGCACCATCTATGTAGTTCCATGGTAAGCTACGAAGCTTGTGTTATGGATACCAAATAGTTGTGTTATGGATACCAAATACACTACACATATATAACTTTAAATATATACATACTATAAATATGAGCAACCATGTATACATGAGTGGAGTACAAACATTCGTGTTCATCATACAAATGAATGCTCTCAGCGGACTCGAACCTGCGACAGCGGGACTCGAATCTGCGACTACTGGCACAGCAAGTACACTACAAACTGAGCCAAAAGAGTCGTCATCAATGCAATCTCAATCAAAACAAAAATATCTCTTAAAAATGTAAATGAAACATCAAAACTGTACCATGTTCAAACTAGAAACAACTTTCGCACTTCCAAAAGCCAACGAATTTAGCCAGTTTACAAGACACTTTGCATTCCTACATTTCATGCTAAGTAATATACACATGGATACACATAAAGGTCCATAATAGCTGGCCAGGAGAGAGACTCAGGGGAAATTATGTCGTGCTAAATACTTAGAGTATGATTTATGGTAACCTAAAGCTAGCTTTTATGTTGTAATTTGACAGCTCATGATGATTTACTTTTTGGGTTTCCAAACGAATAGTGAAAATCTTTTTTTCTATCATTTTCTGTCGATGACTCTTTGTTAAATAAATGGATACAACCAGGAGTTATATTCCCATTCAGGGATATAATTGTGTATATATATATTATACTAGTAATTTACACTCGGTTCGCCGATGTGCCTAACTGCCTATGTATTACTTCAGGCTCCAGTTTGTGACCGTCTTATCATAATCCGCCCAGTTGTTTCAGTGTGAAAAACAATCATACAGACATATATTCAAAATTTCACATTTGAAATAGTATTTTGATAATATCTATTATATGACATAGTATAAAACAAAGTCGCTGTCTGCGTCTGTCTGTTTCTCCCGTAACTTCTTCTAAACGAAACTTTAATACGCAAAATACATATTCTATGAAAATTTTAAATCACGGATCATGAGTTACAGCCCTCTGATAGACGGACGGACGGACGGACAGCGGAGGCATATAATTGGGTTCCCTTGGCACCCTTCGGTATAGAACCCTAAAAAATGATGCCACCGGTCAGTACAAAAGGTTGCATTGTTCTATTCAAAACAACAAAAGTCAGTGTTTGTGTCAGTCTGCACGTTTCAATGAATTAATTAATTAATTAATATCTATTGTTCGATGAGATAAGGTTACTTTTGTTGAAGTCACATTATGTGGGTATATGCGACAGAATATTGGCCGAGCCATTCGAGCACGCTACTATGCTAGCCAAGTTAATCTATACTAATATTATAAAGTGGAAAGATTTTTTTGTTTGTTTCTTTGTACCGAATAAGCTCCGAAACTACTGGACTGATTTAAATGAAATTTAGTAAAAAGATAGATTGAGACCCTGAAAAGGATATAGAATAAGTTTTATCCTGGAAATCGACCCTTAAGGGGGTCAAAATGGGGATGAAATTTTGGATATGGAAAATCAATGAGTTGCTAGTGTATCAATAAAATTGTGTTTAGTTTTAGGCTGTTGCTAGTCGTCCGTTTATCAAATAAATAAGATAATTATTTAATTATCGAAACTCGTGCATCAAAAAAAATATTATTTTATTTCATTACATTATAAAAAAGTGGCAGTTATTTATGACAAATTTATGAAAAAACACCAGCAACTATTTTCGGATAAAAATTATATCTGTATCCAAAAAAGACACTTAGTTGATTTTATTTATTGTAAATTATAATTATATATAATTTACGATGATGACTCAAACTTCGATGTAAAATAAAGAAATAATCATCTTTTATTACCAGATAATCTTACAAAATGTTCGAATTTTCGTCTTCACTATAATAGAATATTAGAGAGTGCGATAGATGAATAATACACATAATAAATGAACATAAATGGATACACAAACACATGCCTGATAAAATGTTTCTTTTCTAGTCTTATATTTGATTTAAAGATCCCGTATAATTAACTAGACTACTATCAAACTTTAATAAAGTCTACAAAGAGAGAAATGTAAAAAAGGTGACTCCTTTGAAAATTTTTAATGCTAATTAAAATCTTGTATAAAACTATTGAATATACTTTCAATTATGCGTAGTAAATTATTTTCTTTTGTAAATTATAAGTTAATTGTACCATGCGTACTTTAGCTTAAATTAATAATTAAATTGGCTAAGTACAAAAGCGCAAACTTACTTCAGATGCTTTCATGAATCCAGCGAGCTTAATTAAAGCTTTTGTTTTAATTCTTTTCGTTATTTTAAAGTTCACTGCTTTGAAATCAATACATGTTGAATGTTTATGTTACAAGGAGAACATAATTAACACAAGTTTATCTAAAACGATTTTATATCTTTACTGATATATAAAATTAAAGTGTGTGTTTGTAATGTCATAATAACAGCTTTTTATTAAATGCATGTTAAAGTACATTATATGGCACTAATACAAAAAAACTATTTCTTTTTATCTGTCTATCTGTTTGTTCCAGCTAATCCAAAACGGCTGGACCAATTTTGATGGGAGTTTGACAGGCGGATAGCTTATGTTATAAAAAGAACTTAGACTACTTTTATTTTAGAAAAAGAATCAGGGTTTCGCGCAAAAAAACGAAGCGATGGTAAGTCGCTAGTTTCAAGTAAATAAGATCAAACATCAAATAAATAAGACAGATTATTTAAGAGTCTACAATACAATGTAAATAGATCAAATTTTAATTAATTTTTTTTTTAATGAAAAATTACTAACATTAACAACTCGATTTAATGATGATAGGTGCAATAAAACACCAATAAAGAAACAGCTAAGAACGTTTATATATAAAATCCATAAAAAAATCTTTTAATAGATTTTTTTTGTTTTATATCAGCAACTGTCAAACTAAAAATTTCATATTGACTAACTCATCACATTACTAATATTACATTACAAAGTACTACTAAGATTAAGAAATATTGTCGTCTTGTTCATTCTACGTGATATGAGCGAAGTAATCTGTGCTCACGTTTTAAAGCTATTAACGAAGAAAACAAATTGAATTGAAAATTTTTCATGCACTAGAGTTTTCCCGTACCTTCACTCGCGTCATTTAATTTTGAAGAATTACTCCGCCCTCGTAGATCGTAGTGTGATGTAAGATAGCCTAAAATATTTCTCAGGAAAATGGCTATAATTATGGTTGGTTTTATGGCATTTATGGTAATTATGGCTGGGCAAAGGCTACATTTTCTCCTTCCACTCTGTTCTATTACTGGTGATGACATGCCAATCTTTTATAAAGACATTCCGGTCGTCCTTCCACAAACGTTTAGGTCTAACTCGATACCTTTTGAAGTTTTGTGGAGTCCAAAACGTGATGGACTTAGCCCACACTTCAACAAACAAACAATCCTCTTTAGCTTTTTTATTAAGTATAGAAAAACTGCATTACCTAATCGACACTGTTAGCCATTCTGAATTGATTTCCACTAAATGTTATACATTATAATAATAGTATATAATTTTGATTAACAACGAATTCGGCTTTACTGGCTTTTGTTTGGCAATTTCGCTCAGGGATGTGCCATTTGACACAGTTCCAATTTAGGCGGAAATGCAGTAAGTGAATTTTATAAGAATTATCTTTACGCAAGTTTTCGCGGATTTATTTTGATTTTTTGTTCCTGACGTTTAAACGTTTTACATCAGTCATGGTTACGGGAGAGAAAAAATCCGTTGAGATGGTTTGATTTAAAATGTCAAATATTCACGTCACTTAAAAAGTACTAGCGACTTACCCTCGCTTCGCTCTGGTGCGTGCGTCCCTATTTACGTTTTAATTTTTTTGACCGGAACCCTAATTCTTTTTCTAACATAAAAGTAGCCTAAGCTACTCCATATAATATCAGATATTTGTCAGAAAAAGTCCTGTTAAAATCAGTTCAGCCGTTTTGGAGATTAGCCGGAACAAACTGACAGATAAACAGACAAAAATTTAAAAAAATGTGTTTTTCTTAAATACTACCGTATAGTATATAGTACCGTATATAGTGAAAAGCTTATATTTCGACATTACAAACAAACACTTCTGTTTTATTTATCTCTGTATAGATTTTACAGTGAAATTAGTATTCTACACAATTTCTCATTGTGCACATAATTACCACAACAATAATGTATTATTATATATTGTTACCAATAATGTCAACTTAAGTGTACTTTTTATTCTGTCTGCTTTCATAGTCCAGTCGAATAGCTATTGCACACGACAAGATCAGGGGCAGGACCTCGGTTCTGCCCCTGATCTCGTACCATCGGGTATTTATGCTGGCTTCCTCTAGACTAGGGAGTATGACAGCCCCACGCTACTTAATGTTCTACCAATCACATTTCCAGTAAAAACGCGAAAGTGTTTTTGTGTGAAATTCAGTTGCAGATAGCCTATTAGGATATATTTCATTTATTTTATTTTCCATTTTGCCACATGAAGCCACTGCCTGTAGGATAATATTATAAATGTACAAAACACCTAGGGACGCGCCCGAGCGAAGCGAGGGTAAGTCCCATAAACTATGTTTTGAATTAGACAAAATATATTTAGTTTTTCCTTGTATTATTTTTTTTACATTTACATCGCAGAACGAAAAAACAAATAAAAAATATCGAGTTATAGAATTTCGTTTATAGAGAAAAGTCTGGACTGCCACTGAATGTTGATAGGTTTTATATCGCTATGCTTTAATTCTGAGAAACGGAGGTATGTTTCAAAGGACAGCTGGAAATGAAAATAGAGGTCGCCTTCACGGTCTAATAATAGTTAGCAAATTACTCTAGATTTCGTCAAAATGCCTAAGGCCCTCTAACATGGCTTAATTGTAGCTATCAATTTATAGCCCGTAGCGTGGGCTTAGCTTGGAAATGCTTTAGCAGTTGTATTTATTAGACCAGAAATTTAAACCTGCCAAAGCGTTGCTTGAAGTGATATAATAGTGGATATAATACTGATTATTATTATTTTATAATATATATAGGCAAAGACAAAACAGTTCAGTGCCTTTTTCTACTATGTTTGTCAACTGTTTTTGTTTTTTTTTTTTTTGTTTATTAGTGAGCACCGAGCTTTAATAAAAAAATGGTTTTTTTTATTGAGTAATACGTAAATAATAAGTTCCCTTGAAATCCGACCACTGAGCAAACACTAGTAATATAAAAAAGTAAATAGCCACAAAAATCAAAAGATTTATGTGAAGACACATGTAAATCTTTGCAATTTTATTCAACGACCCTCGTCATACGGACACCTCACATAGCGAATAAGTCCCAACATGTTTATGGCAACGATTCTTATTGAATGTCAACGTTATTAAGTGATAATGAACATGTCCACAAAAGTTATTTATTATTCCTTTGTAAATATTTCTTTTAGGTTTGCTGCTCGATTATAGGTTGAAACTAAATTATTAAAACACGATTGAACTGCAGTATTAGCCATATTGGATTTTTTTTAATGATGACCGTGCCGTATTCCATCCATACCTACTACTTTATAAATGTGAAAGTCACTCTGTCTGTTACCTTTTCACGTTGAAACCGCTGGACAGATTTCGATAAAATTTGGCAAAGACATAGGTCGCACATTGGGTATGGTAATTTAAGTTAAAACAATTTTTTTAATCAATGATGATTACATAGTCATAGAATTGAAGCAAAAACTTCGAAGTTTATTGAACTCATGCATGTTCGGTTATAGTCTTCACATCCAACTTTTTCTATTATTAGAAATGTTTGATTTGTATCAAATATAATATCTATACACGTATTATTGCTTAATAATAAACTGTTTCTCAATAAAGTAATAAAAAATAAAATAACAGAAAACTTCTTCAATATTTGAAGTGGCTGTTATTAATCAAAATTTATTCGTCGAATAGAATTTATCTATCTATATAAAGAAATCTGTTTCCAAGTACTTACTTATTAATAACTGATATTTTCAATGTTCTAATTGCTTTAAGCTCAGAAACTTTGGTCAAATACTCATTGTGTAAAGGGTAAATATGTGAAACAGGCATATATTATGTATTTATAATCAAATTTAACGGTGAAGCCACAGGGCACAGCCAGTTTATATAATACTAGCATTGCCCGCGGTTCCGCCCGCGTTCAGATGACCAAAAACCAAATTCTTAGGTTTTACATATTAGTATACTCTTACAATGCAGGTTTTGTATTTTTTCTCAGAAATCAGATATTTTCCCGCGGTAAAAAGTATCCTTATGTTGACCAGGATAACCAGCTATCACCATACCAAATTTCATCAAAATCCCTCCTGTGGTTTTTCTGTCATGCGGTAACAGATAGACAGACAAAAATTCTAGAAACTATAGATTCGGCCTCTGTATCGATAATAATGTTTATTTTAATAAGATTTTCCAAAAAAATATTTAATGTACAGATTTGGCTTAGTTACAATTTTATTATATGTATAGATAATGATTGTAATTTGTACCAACAAGTTTATAATCGGATTTTGAAATTATTTATTTTGCCTCGCGAAAACATATTTTAAACATAACTATGATCGGACTACTATTTATTACAAATGTGTATGTTTGTTACTTCTTTGTACTAAAAGGGCTGAAAGTATTAGGATGAAATTTAGTACATAGATATAGCCTGACATATAAGCATAAAAATATATATATTGGGACATTCACACACAGCACCATCTAGTTTCATGATAAACTACGAGGCTTGTGTTATGAATACCAGACAGTTGATACACTACACATATATAACTTTAAATACATACATATTATAAATATAAACACCCATGACTGGAGTACAAACATTTGTGCTCATCACACAAATCAATGCTTCCTGCGAGACTCGAACCCGCGACCGCTGGCACAGCAAGTAGGGTCACTACAAACTGAGCTAAACGTATCGTCAAATACATAAGTTTTTGTTACGCACTTACACTACGAAACATGACAGAAATGTCACTATTTCAGCTGTATTTATTTTGTTAAAGAGAATTCTAGTAAGATTTAAATGTAAGATTAAATTATTGAAGAACGAATAATGAATATTGTAAAAGATATTGGATAATGATTTTATTCACACTCATTTGTTGTTACTATTTAAATTTCTTAGAAGTTCCATATTTAGAAGGTCATGTGTCTTCATGATTATTAGAGTCTTAATATAGTTTTTATTAACTGTATGAAATTTGAAAAATATTAAAATAAAAATTATACACAATACGTACTTTTTTTGTTAAAACTTATTATTTAACAATGAAATTTGAACTTACCATTTAAATTAACCTTGGTCATATACTTAAATCCATTTATATGTCACGATTTCAATTTTTTTCATACTAAAAACACGATACTCTATAAAAATATCGAAATATTTTCGTTCCCGCCAAACTCTACGGTTGGAAAACAACCGCCCCCGCCGAGAGCTAAAACGTTACTGATGTAGGGATGCTGCGAACGATGGAACTTTCAAAGATAGGGTGGCATCATAATATAGAAGCTATAGCTAATTGAATTATTAATTACCTACTTGTTAGGTTTAAATACATAATACTTTCTTAGATTTACGCGAATATTTGACATTTTAAACTATCTTTTCGGATTTTTTCGCGGATTTATTTTAATTTTTGTGTCCCGAATAAAACTTAGTACCTAGGTGAACTATAAACTGGAATAGGGCATTCTACTGTTGGACATCGAAATAAACACTGTTTGAAGCAAGGATAAGTCATATGTATAGGAATATTACAAAGTCTGATCATGGCCTTAATATTTAAACATAATGCTACGTACACTTGGTATCTGTAACAAAATATATTGCTCTAACTTTAATAATATATAACTTTACCAAAAACCAGTAATAGCTATAACTTATAGCGGAACAGTAACCACAGCTGTAACACTAAACTAAATGTCAAATGCATTCAAATTCCAAATCATATTTTACTGTCCACAATTTGTATGATGTAGGGTTGCGTTGCGCCAAAACGCTGTCACGCGGTTAACACAGTGCTTACATTTAGTGGGATAAATGACACGGAAAATTCTGTTCTTTTCTTTGTTCAAGCAATTGTTGTTTATAGATCCCACTAGTTCCTACCTGTGATTTTGCTTGCGTGAAAGGTTTTATTTATTCCAATTAAGCGCTTATGTATAATTGTGTTTCTTTTTTGTATTCAGCCCTTTTAACGTCCCACTACAGCTGGGAATGGGCCTTCCTTCCATAAAGGGAGATCAAGTCATAATCCACCACGCCAAGTGCGGGTTGGCGGACTTCACATGTCTTTCGAGAACTTGCTAGGTTCTCTAGAGACATGTAGATTTCCTTACGATATTTTCCTTTACTTGTCTAAACAAGTGGTAATCACAGTGAAAATGGTTTGCACATAAAAATATCAGAGATGCGAGACCCCGGATTTAAATCCGCTTTACTCGGTTTCCCAAGCGAGCGTGTTACCACTGGGCTACCACGGCCTTTTCAAAAATAAATGAAATAACAAAAATACTAAAACATCAAAATATAATTGAAATAATTAATATTAAACTTTTTATCTAATAGAAGGATTTGGCAAAATAAAAGATTTCAAATTATATCTGTCCTGGATATGATCTATCTGTAAGCTAAGTTTCATCTAAATTTGTTCAATGGTTTACGAGTTAAACATATCACAAATATTTAAATTTCCCTATTTAGAGTCTTAACTTCAAAAAGCAGGGATACTTATTTTTTTGTATGTATTACGCTTCGTTTTTCATATATTAATCATTCAGCATTTAAATCCGTCGAGTATATCTAGAGACGATAGAGCTCATAATTCTACCTGCTCCTATATAAAGCAGGGACCATGTTTTCTGGTCGTAAACTAAACAGAAAGACAAGAAACATATGAGTGCAATATATTATTTCATTGTAGCAGACTTTTACAGGCACTTTTGAGTCATTTTACGTCAAAAGAGTCAATATTGTCAATTCAGTGGCAGGTTCGGAAATAGTTTTCTTAAGAAGTGGAGCGGGAAGCTTAGTTGATGACTTTAAAATTTGGAGTGACATTATTTAATATACAAAATTATTAAGATTTTTTTATAAAATACGGGAAAAAAATATAGGTTATGGATATGGTATGGTTTATAGTCTATACTATAATAAAACAGTAGAGGTCGAATGTCTGTACATAGCAAAAAAATGCTAAAAACCGAGTCAGGGGGATGTAAGAAGACAAATAGAACAAATCCAGATTTTTCTTAATTTTTTTGTTTCTCTGTCTGTTTGTCTGTTTGTATGTTTGTACGGGCTAATCTCCGAAACTGTTGAACCGATTTAAATGAAATTTTGCATGGTACCTTATATCCCCAGTCAACTTCTTAGATACTTTTCATCCCAGAAAATTAAAGAGTTCCTGTGGGATAGTTAAAAAACTATAGTATCTTATACAGCTTAGTACACAACAACTTATGCACCTGATTTAGTAAAATTTAACATTCTAATACCTTATATTGCCGATCAAACGATAGGTTACTTTTCATCTCGGAAAAATGAACGGTTCCCGTGGGAACTAATAGATCTCTATTAGTATTTTTCTAGAGGCGAACCCGAGCGAAGCGAAGGTGAGCCGCTACTTTATAATATGGCTTATTGGATGATGTATTTATCTTAAAATTTACCAAAAATCCTTAAGTGGAAGATTTATAAAATCATAACAAAAGTTGGTACCAAATTTCAACTCGTTGGATTTTTCGAAAACTCATCTCTAAACAAATATCATTTATAAATAATCATTAAAAAAATACTTATTTATCAAATACAAAAAATCAGTTCTTACAAAAACTAAGAAACTTATAAGTGAACTTGTATTACGAGATTGATTATGTATATTGTACTAGCGTTTTCCTGCGGCTCCGTCCACATGGTACATTAATCACCAACATATCATATACTGAAACCTTTTACGAAACGCGTTGCATCTTATGGTATGAGTATTATTCCGATCAGTTCAGTAGTTATCGCAGTATAACCGAACAAAAAAATCGGCTCTCCATTTATTAGTATAGATTATAAATAAATAAATGAATGAATACAGTATAATTTTAAACTTCTGCAATAGTTTACCGAAAGAAATAAAAAAATCTAAAACTCGCAATAGCTTTAAGTCTAGGTTATACAAATATATTCTTTCTACCCAATGTTCTCAGTTCCACTGATCAACTATCATAATTTCTGTGTGTTTCTCATGTAAAAGACTTGTTCGTAATGAGAAATAAAGTTATTTAAACCGAAAAAAAAACCAGTAATTTAACTTGAACCTTAGGGAAAGGGTTTCTAAATAATTTTACAGAAAATCTCTATATCTACCTAAAAATATCACATGCAATCCCAAAAATAAATACGATTTCTAAAGCATGTAGCTGTACAGAGTACAGCAACCAACGCAGTAGGCAATAACTAGTTAAGTTAACGAAGCTCGTCCATTTTATATGAAGCAGACAAAATCTTCTTTCATTTCGGGACCCAATTACTGAAACCACTCGTTAACTCTAGTTTTTCCTCCAGAGGAAATTATTAAGCTTAGGTACATCATTACCGTAAGACCGCGCAAGTTTTGATTTGTAATTCATGAAACCATTAGGAACTCGGTGAAAACTTAAATCGACTTGCCTTGTACTGAAATACAAAGTTATATTGCAAGTAGAATATTTATTTTTACGCGATTTTCGTCTTTATGTCTATTGAAAAATTACTTTTTGATTATTTTATAGATGCAGATGTAAGTTTGTTGATGAACTACGAAGTGACATTGACAGACTCAGACTAATCAATTGTTTAAAGTTCGAACTTAGATGATGAAAATTGTTGGTGAAAATTGTTGTCTGGTTTAACATATTGTAGGATATTGGTTTTATCAAGTATACGAAGTCTTATATATTGTAATACTACAGTCTCGCCCCTACTTTAATTACATTCGTCTACATATGAGAGTATGTATGTATGTATTCAGCCCAAGCGGTAATCATGTTGGAAATGATTCGCACTTGAAAATATCAGAGTTGCGAGACACGGGATTTGAACTCGCTTCACTCGGTTTCCCAAGCGAGCGTGTTAACACTGGGCTGCCGCTGCCTTCATATAAGAGTAATTTTACTATAATCTTTATATTATATTTAAAAGAAACAATACAGCAAGCAAAAACAAAACAGCAGCCAAAACTAAAATAGTTCAGAGCCTTTTTCTCCTCTGTTCGTCAAGGGATTTTTTTGTTTAGTAGCTATTGACGAGTTTTAGTGTTATTCATTAAAAAAGGGTTGTTTTATTTATTTAGTTTTTTTTATAAAGATAAATAAATTTTATTCATATTATATGTTTTCCTCAAATTTTTCCTCGGCGAACATTAGTTATTCATATAACTAATGCTGAATAAGATATCACTATAGGAATTATAATAATATGTAGTGACGAGAGTTGACTTTGCATGCAGTAAAAAATGGCAAAGGAAAATGAGCTGATGAAAGCAAATCCAATATATTTCGATACTAAAATACATAATATTTATATATTATGTATTCATATCTTAAAATATTGTCGGCTGGCACCGACTTCGAAAATATCTGATTAGGTACAGGTTACATTTTAGTGCCTGGAAGTCGTTTTTTTTTTAAGTTTAATTTTTTTCATTTTTAGTCTAGAAGTAATAAGCAAATATTAGTACATTTAGTATACAGATAATTTGTAAGAAGAATTTTTTTAATAACATATTCGATTAAACAAATTATTTAAAAAAAATATTTATTGTAGATTTTTTTAAAAACCGCTCGACCGATTTCATTAAAATTTATATGGGACCAACTTTGAAACAAAAAAAATATTTCCAAATCAGTTCAGGCATCTTCGAGTAATCGATGAACATACATAAAAAAGATTCCGACGAATTGAAAACCTCTTCCTTTTTGAAAGTCGGTTAGTTAAAAAGATTTAACACTAGCATACTGACTATCAAGAAAATCCTTTAATATTATGAGGGATTTAGCATTCATACACAAATGGGGTTAAATAAGCGATGAAAGTTTGTGTTGAATTTAGTCATGTGGAATTTGAAAGTATTCTATTGATGTTTCTGATTAAATTGCAAATTGAATTATAGGAAAATGAACGTGCTGTTAATTTATATGATTGTTTAAGAAGGAATTAAATCTATTTACTTAATCTTTACTTAAAATTAATTATTTTTATTTTTGACTAGCGGCTCATCTTCGATTCGCTCGGGTTCGCCTCAAACATCTATCCCACGGGAACCGTACATTTTTATAAATACTACTTACTACTTACTACTTTATAAATACTACTACTAGTTACTAGCGTCTAGCAGAACTCGGCTACGCCCACGTTCAATCTACAAAAAAAACTTTTTGGCTTTATGTCATAATAGCAATTAAAAAGTAGGGGGTGGAGGTTGGAGGGTGAAAAATACTTTACGACCTATTCTCATACCTACCAAACATACAAAAATATCATTAGAATCGGTCGATTTTCAAATATTATATTAATATACTTCTAAAGTTCTGTTTTTATTGAACTGTTTTGTAATAAAGAAGTAATCGCAATCATATACATTATGCTTGTTCACAAACAAGCGACATATCCTCCCTTCGCTGGGGTGCGTCCCCTTAGCTTGAATGGTTTAGGAACGAAAATACAAAAGTCTAAACATTTTTTTTTTTGCGCCAAGAACCTTTGCAGGCGTATATAGGATAACTCACTAGAGTTTCATCACAATCAAATCAATTGTTTAGGAACGCATAGATGACAAACAAACAAACATTACTTTTTATTTATATAGACAGATATATAACATTTTATTACCAAATAATCATTATAGAAGTTACAATAAAAATATGATTGCTACAATAATACTTAATGTCTATGTTATAATAAAAAGTCTAGACGATTTAAAAACGAATCAAGATTTCACTTAACTTAATTTTTCAATCAACAGAATATGACTTCTGAACGCGATGAGCTTTCAAATGATGGGATTAAGAAGCGTGCATCATACTAAATTTGAAACCTATTAAATTTAAGAGAAAATTGTGGGTATGTGAGCTAAATTTCTCTTCCTATCTTTTTTTAAGGTATTAAATTTCTTGAAATTCAAAATCTATCCGCTATGCCATCCTACAAAATTATGTTGATTTAATTACACCATATGTATGGCAATGTAACTTAATGTAACTACAATTAAAAACAAAATCAATGTCTGTTTCTGTATAATGCTGACTTCTCTAATCTATACTAATATTATAAAGGAACAGAGTTTGTTTATTTGTTTATTTGCTTGTTTAAATGCGCTAATCTCAGAAAGTACTTATCGGATTTAAAAAATATTTTTGTATTAAATAGCCCGTTTATTGAGGAAGGCTATAGGCTATATATCATAACGCTACTACCCAAGGGAGCAGAACAGTAATTATAATGTCAACAAATCGGGCAGATTTCCATACTTTATTTTAAAACTGAGGTTTATAATTTATTTAAGTGCTCTGAGCTCAGAAACTACTGAACCTATTTCAAAAATGCCTTTTGAATATTTTTTTTTGTAGTTTCAGCGCGAGCGAAGCCGCGGGTCCTGCTGGTTCTTGATAAACCTTTTAATCCGTTACAGAATCGTATACGGAAATCTTTATGAAAAATTAACTAAAAGATTTTACATAAGAATTCTATATATAAAATCCAAAACAAACAGAGGAGAAAAAGGTATTGAACTATTTTGCCTTTACCTATTTATACATAGATATTGCAAAATTACTTACAAAAAGTCCTAGAACTACTTCAAAATCGAACCCACGAATTTTAACATACTTTTTAGTTATACCTCACTATAGCTAATACTTATACTATACAAGTTATTTGAAATCTTATTTCACTATAACATTAAAAATATTTTTTAATCTACAATACCCACATTCAACAAATTTCTTGAATGACACGAAAACTCGATTTAAGTTGGCTCGGAAGTTGGCGATAAAGTCATGAATTACGAATCAAAGTTGTCCAACTTAAAATAGCAAACCAGCTGCGTCAATATCATCGTTAAGAAATATTTATCTAAACATATAATAAAATTGTAACTAAGCCGAATCTGTACGTTAAATATTTTTTTGAAAATGTTATTGAAATAGATATTATTATCGATACAGAGGCCGAATTTATAATTTTTAGAATTTTTGTCTGTCTGTTTGTCTGTCTTTCTGTCTGTAACCGCATAACAAAAAAATTTTGATGAAATTTGGTATGATGGTAGCTGGTTTTCCGGGTCAACATATAGGAAATTTTCTACTGCGCGAAAACATCTCATCTCCGAGACATCTATGCTAAACGTTAAAATGTAAGTAAGAACAAACCCGAGCGGTGCAAAGGTGAATCGCTAGTGTATTTAATACATACTTATTTTAATAAGAGTTTGATTTCCGAAGATGAACTCTGTAATAGCAAAAAATACATTCAGTTATAATATTTATTTGTCTACATATAAAAAGTTGCTTGTCCTGACTAATAATAATAATAAGGTCCTCCGACTTCGGCTAATTGATCAATCTAGCCATGTTATGCGCAGAAGAGGAATGCGTGTAAGGACATGTAACAACACACTCAATCAGGGCTCAGAACCGGTTTAAAAAACGGTTTATTTCGATAATAAAATGGTTAATTCGTCGCTCGTTCTTTAACCGGTTAATGAAAACAAATGGTTTAGTAAACCGATATATAATTAATAAAAATAATTATAGTAGTTAACGTATATTCGTAGAGAAAGGTTGGATTTCAGTTTTGATACCGAAATAAACCGGTTAATCAATTCATAAGTAAGAAACGTGCATGCATCCCTCTACTAAGCCATTCATCATTAGCAAAGACGCGCCAAATGTAAATACACAAAAATTCATTTTAACCGGTTGATTTTATTCATGGGTACCTAAATTCGTTAAAAACCGTTCTCTCGGATTTAACCGGTTAAAGAACGTGACCGAAACCTTAAACCGACGAGCCTTTGCTTTTGAAAAGCCGAGCCCTGCATGAGTGCAGGGCACACACAATTTCTTTAATCTCGTTTACCTCTGCTTTGCGTAAGTGAATCTCTAGGTGCTTAATAGTATACTGATAAATTTCATCCTCAACAAACTTTGTTTCCAAATTTCGTATTTTTAATAGTAGTCTATGAGTCCATCGGAAAAGGAGCATAACAAAGCTGCTTTTTAGTTATAAATAGCGGACAGCGGGAGTCATTATAAACTTCGCCTTCAAGTTTTATTTTTATGCCACAATAACTGAGTGGCGAATCTAAAACAATTTCAAAAAATAATAAGATAAGGTATTTTTTTAAACTTTAGCCAGAGCTTTCTGTTTAAAGACTTTCAATTTGATTATAATAGTAAATATCAAACTTGGGGTTGATCTTACAAACAGATAAGAGACGTTCATAGGAAATACAATCAAAACAAATTAAATATGGCAGTTCTGTGAGTTAAACAGTTTAATTATTCTACTTTTGTATTTAGTTAGGTTATATCTTCGTGATTAAAACTTTATCTAATGATTAAAATATCTGAAAAATAACTTATAACGAGTAAATATAAGTATCTATATATAAACAGGCAAAGACAAAACAGTTATGTACCTTTTTCTCGTCTGTTTGTCAACTGATTCTCTTATATTTAATACGTGTGTTTAATACGTGTGTTTCACGCTAAAACGGCTGAACGGATTCCGATGAAATTTGATGACTATGACCTGAAACATTTAAGCTACCAGATATAGGGAAGGTACGTCGCAAGAAAAATTGATTATCAAAATTGTATTACTGTATAGAAATGTATGTATGGATCATTAACAAATTAATCGACTAAGGAATCTCCTCTGTTTCCGTTGGACAGTAAAGCCACCACAATCCGAGGGGAAACCGCAACTAAAACTTTGGTATCATAGTCAAACTTTTAAAATCTTAAGCGCTCAAGAAATATATTTTTTATTCGCCAATTTATTTTTACTGCTCACTTCGGATCTGAATGGACTTGTGGAGCTGCTATAAAATCTTCCACTTTAATAGACCTCGGCTTGAGTACTTGGATATTTTATTATACGTATACGAAAGCGAAAAGTTTTAGCTTCGACATTTTATTTGTACAATATCATATTTATCTTAAATTTTCAATGAATTTGATTGCTCACAGTTACGTTTTAATTGTGAGACTGTGATATCGCGTTTGCTTGGAAAACCTAGTGAAGCGGGTTCGAATCCCTGGCACCTCTGATATTCTCATGAGAGGACCATTTTCAACTTGATTACCACTTGTCATTATGTGACGGAAAACATCTTAAGGAAGTCTTCATGTCTAAGAAAATTTTGCAAGTTTTCGATAGACATGTGAAGTCTGCCAACCCGCACTTGGCCAGCGTTGTGGATTATGGTCTGACTTCGTCTTGAAGGTATGTCAAAAATGCTGAATCATGTAAATTCAATTATATATCATACAACTTTATTATGTACTGTTTTCAAGAAGAAAGAGTCCTCTTTTAATCAACATAACTTCCTGAAAGATTAGGCGCAAGACCAACAGCTTTACGTGATCTTTAAGACTCGAGGGGGTATCACACCATTTACTTCTCAATTTCGGACCGCTACTGAAATCTTAAAGTAATTTCTCATTAACAATTGTCATAGTATCTAGTCTCAGCCCGACCAGAGACTTGACATTAGGAACAACCGTATATACTCTACTCTAAACTAGATTAGACCAACGAAGAAAATAAAACAATTATATTATTACTAGGTTGCTTCTCCATACAAACTTTCATCCCCATTTTCACCCCCCTTAAGGGATGATTTCCGGGATAAAAACTAAAAAGCTATTCTATGTCTTTTCCAGGGTCTCAAACTATCATCTTACCAAATTTCATCTAAATCAATTCAGTAGATTCAGAGATTACCCTCTACAACCTCACAAACTTATGTACAAACTCACAAACTTTACCTCTTAATAATATTAGTTAGATTTCAAAAATTACTTAAAAATTAATTTCTATTATACTCATAACTAACATTACAATATTTAAATAAGTATATTCGTTTTATTTCAGCACTGAAATATAAGTTAAAGAATTAAAAATTATTTCAACATATGAGGAAAAGCTCATTGAAAATGCAATGTTTCGGCATTCCCGGAGCTCGGATATGACTTCAGAGCATTTATAAATGCAAACAATGTACGGCTTTTGAAAGTACAGACAACATATTAAAAAAAATAACTTAATTTTAAGATATGATTTGCAGATCTTATTTTGTTTTTGTTTTATTCTGTCTGTTTGTCTGTCTAAACGTAACTAGGGACGAACCCGAGCGGAGCGAGCGTGAGTTGCTAGCTTATTAATATATTTCACCAAGAGATCTGAGCATGATATTAGATAGTTATCTACAATGAATAGGTTATAAAATGCAAAAAGAAAACAAATCTGACAAGTAGTTCCAGTGATTGTCGCGTTTAAACAAACAAACAAAATCAAATAATCTCTATATTAAATACAGATATAAATTATTATTATAAATTACATTAAAATGCGTAGCCTAAATATTTTCCTTGACTTTTTGAATCCTTTAAACTCATTATAGCTATAAAATACTCCATTGCCATTAAACATTCCCAAGTTAGATTCAAATGAAATTTTACGTTTCCAGAATTTGTCGTAAAGCAAAAACCAACTTTCTTGTTTTAAGCGTCATTCCACATTATTACTGATAACAAAATTCAACACGATTTTATATGAGGGAATTAATAATCTTATATATAATAAAATTCTGAGTCAAATCTGTACATTAAATATTTTTTGGAAAATCTTATTTATATATTATTTAAATAATTATTATTATTGATACAGAGAACGTATCTATAGGTCTTAGAATTTTTGTCTGTCTGTCTGTCTGTGGCCACATCACGATGAAACCACTAGACAGATTTTGATGAAATTTGGTATGATGACAGCTGGATATCCGGGTCAACATATAGGATACTTTTTACTGCAGGAAAATATTACTATTTACGTTAAAACGTAACCAGAGACGAACCCGAGCGGAGCGATGGTGAGTCGCTTGTGTTAATTATAATATATATATATTTTTTCAAGAAAATGTAAGAATTTTACTATAAATCTACCATTTTTAAAACTTAGACTATGGTTCCTCATCACACAAGTTCCATTCCAGGTCTTCTCATCACAACTCTATTCCACCGATAGTATCAAAACAATTGATAACCCATTTTTACCCTACTACAAAAGCAAAAGAAAGGAAATGATTTTAGCAGTATATGTATATCTATCTATATTTACGTATGTTCCACCATAGCACCAAACTGCTGAGCCGATTTTAATGAATAAAATATTATTTGGTTCTAATTATTTATAATAGTATAAAATAAAATCAAATAGAATAAAATCAGGACGATGGATGTTTCATCTAAAAACGTGGGGATATCTTATTTTTTTTTTATTATCAAGTGAGATTTTAAATGATTGAAGAGAAAATTATGTATTTATGAATATAAATATACATAGTATAATATTGAACTATTATTTGATTTATTAAGTACAATTAATGATTCGAAATGCTTAAGTTAATATTTGTATGTGTAATAGTATTAAATATAGAATATTGTAATTACCAGGTGTTGTATGAGTAAACAAAATTTGAAATAATAATTTACTCCATCGCAAAGGAAAGACGTACATATATTTATATATGTACGTAAAAAATATTCAATGTGCTAAAAATATTCTGTATTTACACCAGACTGCAGCGAAGCCCAAAGGAAGGTTATGTGTTTGACCTGTATGTGTGCACGTATGTATGTATGTATGTACATATGTATGTCCGACCTAATGTCATCCCTCGTAATTACTAAACGGCTTACCCTATTTTGGTGATCCATAACTTCATTAGATTCGTTTTGATAACACGAGTGTCATAGGGTGTATATAGATATCTTAAAAAAAACAAAATGGCGGATCCTAGGTGCCAATTTGTGCGTCTTCAAAATTACTTACTTACTCATTTACTTAATAACTACTATAAGGCAACAAAAATGCACCCAAGCGAAACCAGAGCGAGTCGCTAGTAATAGAGATTACTTAAAATAAATACACTCATAAGAAACATTTCGTAACGCAAATGATAATTAAATTAAATATACTCCTATCATATGGTTCACTTCTAACTGCCGTTCTGGGGAGTTGTTCCAGAACTGTCAAATAGTTTAAACCCTCTAGTGCTATCACCCTGATTTTCAATGACTTGTATAGGAGACAACCTAATTTATTGAGACATTTGAGATGAAATTGACGTTGCGATAAATCTTAGTTGTCAGTCAGGACCGGTGTTAAACTCCCTAAATAAAGGTTACACGATGTACTTGGTCAAATTTGATTGACTTCAAGAATATACTAAGGTAGTGTAAGGTTGCAATTTTATATATTGAGCGTTTTAATAGAAAAGTACCTAGGCGACCGAGCTTCGCTCGGACTTTTTGGCCAAAAAACATTTAAAAAAAGACAAACTAAAAATTTGAATATATACCTACAAAAAAAAACAAAAGTAAAAACTGTATACTAAATTTCATGAAAATCGTTGGAGCCGTTTCCGAGATTCAGATTAAATATGTATGTATATATCTTATATCTTTGAACGAGCAATTCTTCTATGTATATATTATAATGAGGAAAGATTCGTTTTTTTGTTTGTTTGTACTGAATAGGCTCCGAAAGTACTGGACCGATTTAGATTAAATTTGGTAGAAAGATAGTTTGAGACCCTAGCAGTAACATAGAATAGTTTTTATCCCGGAAATCATCCATTAAGAGGGTGAAAATGGGGATTAAATTTTGTATGGGGAATCAACCTAGGGACGAACCCGAGCGAAGCGAGGGTGCATCCCTAGTCCAATATAAAATATAGTCTATACGTACCTAATAATTTCACATAAACATATTATACATAAAGTAACACCGAAATAAATCAAAAAATTTAAGAAAAGGAATGAAGATTTTCCCCCATCTGTTTTTAGACGCAAAGCTACAAACGGCAAATATTTTCTGCAATTTGTAAATGACAGTTTAAAGTATCACAATAAAATACTCGGTCGTTATCGCGAGAAATTGGAGCAACCATCAACGACATGATTAATATTATCTCCGTCTTGGATGCCAGAGTTTCGACGTAAAATAAAGCTTTGTAAACCATTTATCTTAGATATTAAAATATTTTTATTTAATTTTATTTTACCCTACCGTCTTCCTTTCGCTAGGCTTGGGTGTCTAGATACCTAACAGTATCTCCATACAGAACATATATTACCTTCAGTAATGATCTACCTGTGTGCAAAATTTCATCTAAATCTGTACAGTCGCATCAGCGTAAAGGAGTAACAAACATACATACATACATACATACATACATACATACATACACACAATACTTTCGCTTACTTTATAATTTAGTAGTCTGACATAAATGAGGTTTGTTTAGTAACATTATTTAAATGCGTTTTTTTTAATCAAAAAGTTACATATACATAAGTTCGTCATTAGCGAAGTAATTTGTGGTGAATTGGCATATTTTGAAGCCATTACCAGGTTATTGAATTGAATTAAACATTTAGATCCATAAATATAGCAATTTGATGCAATATATATCTATACATATAATAAAATTTTAACTAAGCCGAATCTTTACATTAAATATTTTTTTGGAAAATCTTATTGAAATAGACATTTTTATCGATACAGAGGCCGAATCTATAGTTTTTAGAATTTTTTTCTATCTATCTGTTACCGCATCACAAAAAAAACCACTGGAGGGATTTTGATGAAATTTTGTATGGTGATAGCTGGTTATCCGGAGCAACATATAGGTACTTTTTACCGCGGGAAAATATCTCATTCCTGAGAAAAAATACAAAAACTGCATTGTAAGAGTATACTAATATGTAAAACCTAAGAATTTGGTTTTTGGTCATCTGAACGGGGGCGGAGCCGCGGGCAATGCTAGTGGATAAATAAAATCGAAGATCCTATCCGTGACTTCAAAACAGCTACTCCATATACGCCAAAACCAAAGAACACGCAAATTTTTTGGTTTATCGGTTTATACCCTACTAATCCTAGTGACTGTAAAATCCGAGATTATAAATATAGTACATTTAAAGACAGTGTTTGGATGAGAGTGGCTTAGACATTTATTAACAAGAAGACGACGCCACGGGTAATTGCTAGTTATGTCTATATTAATGCCAGTATTATAATATCTAAATAGTAACTATAAAATGGCAATCCATTTTCCAACTTCTAATACAAAATTGTAATAACCGATACATATAATCTCGCATGAAAATTTGCATAATGCGAAACATTACAATGAAAATTCGTTCGACTGAATCCAGTTGAATCGAAAATAGAAATCGGCTGACTGTTCATTGAAACGCTAATTTCGAATAAAGATTTATATATTAGTAGATTTTTATATATTAGTAGCTTTTTTGCTATTTATATTTTACTAGCAGAACCCACGGCTTCGCTCGCGCTAAAACTATAAAAAAATCTCTAAAAAGGTAGGTTTCATACAAACTTTCATGCCCTATTTTACTCCCTTAAGGGATGAATTTCGAAACATGCTAAAACACGTATTTAGTTAATTGTATAGAAGAATATTAATACAACTTTCAAGTAATTCTGATTACAAATATTTTTGAGTTGCATTATAACGTGTTTTCCGTGGGAATAGACAATCTCCCGTGGTAAAAAGTAGCCTACGTCACTCTCCACCCCTTCAACTATCTCCGCACAAAAATCACGCCAATCCGTCATTCTGTTTCGACGTGAAAGAAGGACAAATTAACAAACAAATAACAAACAAACAAACAAACAAACAAACAAACAAACAAACAAACAAACAAACAAACAAACAAACAAACAAACAAACAAACAAACAAACAAACAAACAAACAAACAAACGCATTTATAATATTAGTATGGATTGTAATAATTAAGGCAATCCAGTCGAACGTGACGCCAAGAGAGACAATGAGATGCGGAAACTGAAGAGTTACTGAGCAGTACCCGATTTCATAAATATCGTGATTATAAAAGTGAATTAAATGGATTTCTGAAAGCTGATTTTTTCAGTGTTGACAAAATCCTATCAAAAGCTTGGACTACTATAACTAAGCTTCAAATGTAATGCATATTATATATGTACACATTCATGCCTTGGTGACTAAATAATCCTCTTCAATGAATGTAGTGATATCAAAATAATCTATACAGATAAATAAAATTGAAGTATATATGTGTAATATCAAAGTAGCGGTTTATATACGGTACTTATAAGAAAAACACAATTATTAAAATATTTGTCTCTCTGTCTGTATGGCTGTCTGTTTGTTCCGGTTTATCTCCAAAACGGCTGGACTGATAAGGCTGGATAAGGCGTAAAGTAGTGTACTTTGATTTTAGAAAAATAATTAGGGTTTCCCTCAAATAATCAAAACGTACCCTAGGGACGCTAAGTCGCTCATATTTAAATATAAGAGTATTTTCTTAAAGTTTGAACCAAAAAAATAAAAGAGATCGACATCAGAACAAGGTTGTAGCTTAAAATTCCTCTACTAAATCTCTAAAAGTGCTTAAACGTACGAAAATATAAAAACATGTTTTATATATTTTCATAACATTCATATTATCTTTTGCGGTATAATAAATAGCTTTGTGTACAATAACTTATATTTCATATGATCGAAATTTCATATATAATTTATTGATGGTTTAACTAAATTAATGGGCGCTGCAACCCACTTCTACATACATAACGCTTAATCCACCCGGTGATTAACGGCAGCTATCACGTAGGAACTATAATTCGTTATACAATATTACTATTGGCAGTTGTAGCCCAGTGGTAACATGCTTGCTTAGGAAACCAAGTGAAGAGGGTTCAAATCTCTCTCGCATATTCGATATTTTTCATGTATAAATCACTTTCGACATGATCATCACTTAAGATGAAAGAAAACGTCGTGAAATTGGAAACCTGCATGTCTGAAAGAACCTAGCAAGTTTTCGAAAGACATGTGAAGTCCGCCTTGTCTCCAAGTATGGAAGGGGAGTATGCCTAACAGTTGGACGTTATAAAAGTGCTAAATATAACGATTAAGATCAATACAGCCAAATATTCATGAAAAACATGAGTGAGAAAATATTTTATTGATCTCAATTACTTGTAATAAATAGAGTTTAATTAAAACAAAATGTCTAGATTTCATAAATTCTAAGGACCTGTAAGAAATAAGTAAAGATTTTGGTAATTAGTCTTCTAGTCATTTATTTCACCAATTTTGTATGTTAATGTCCCAAAATATTTATTTACTTATTATTTATTTTAAGAGCTTTCTTTATATGGAAAATAATAAGTAGGTATAGTGGCACTTCACAACATACTTTGCTTTTATTTTTCATTGCGACACTACAAGTAAGTAATGTTAAACAAATGAAAAAAGACATTTTTATGGTAAATTGTAATTTACCATAGAAATATGGTTTTTCATGTCGTGTACAACATTCACGTTTGTAGTAAATCTATTGATTTTGTAACGACTAAAAATATTCTAATTAAGCCATGAAATGCTGAAATATTACAAAAAATAATACAAAATCACCTCTATTCCTTATATCCGCTAAAAATAAAATTTTTAGAACTTCCTTATAAAATTTGCTTCTCTTTTACCGTGTTAGTGTATTAAACAAATGTTGATCTCGTAAACAATTCATACCTACGACCTAGTTGATGCCAATCACTTAAAAAGCTAAAATGATTATCTCTCTGCTTGGTTTTTACAAGAAAATATTTAAACATATTTCGAGAAAATTTGATATATTTTAAATAGTATGAGTAAAAAGTTTATTTAAAAATCAACCTCTAAAACCGTAAAGTACCGGTTTTAAATAAAATATAGTACCTATAAATAACTAGAAATATATAGATTTTAACCATATAAAAGTCTGGAACGTAGATAGATGTAGTCGACTTCACTCAATGGAATCCCGGCGGAGATTTCCACCAACTTTTGACAGTTGAAAGTGAACCGATAAGCTTTAAATGACGGCTACGATAGACTTAAGCTATCATTGAAAATATAAAATATTATAGATATCTGTTAGTCTAATCATTACATATAATAAAATTCTGAGTCAAATCTGTACATTAAATATTTTTTGGAAAATCTTATTGTATGATAATAATCATTATTATCGATACACAGGCCGGATCTATAGCCTTTAGATTTTTGTCTGTCGGTCTGCGACCGCATCATGAGATAACAACTGGACAGATTTTGATGAAATTTGGTATCATAAATACTGGTCCGGGTCAACATATAGGATACTTTTTACTGCGGGAAAATCTATACCAAGTAAAACGTAACTAGAGACAAACCCGAACGGAGCTTGGATGAGTCGCTAGTGCTTTATAAGTTCAATCATTTAAATTAAAGTAAGGCGAAAAAGCATTTCTAATTACATTTACAGTACCTATATGTCTTTTGACTTTCATTTTCACTATATTTTTGTACCATATTATATATTATACTACATTCTTATATTATCGTCGGTACATGCATATACCTAATTAGACCGTGACCAAGGCGCTTGTAACAGTTCCCATATATATAACTCATGAAAGTAAGTTCAAAATTAATAAATATTACAATATAATATATAGATTAGTGCCCTTATAAAAGTGATTGCGAATTTCTAGTAAAATATATGTCAGTAAACAATCAAAAAACATCAAAACCAATACAAGAGAGAAAGAAAAAACTCGCTTCCTAAAACAATGGATCTGGAATAAAAATTCTTTTTAAACACAATAATAATGATATAAAAAGTATAATTTCGTCATAAAAGATATTCCCAGAGTGAAGCCTCGATGATCAATAGCAATTTCAAAATGGCGTAGTTTTAAAATGAATGATCCAATATAACTCTTAATCGTAATGCGACCAACAATACTCCATTGTCTCATCTCTCTTGATATACAGACGCGCCTTACAATCTGTTCGACGAGAGAGAGTGCGATATTTAGTGGCCTTGAGGTTCGTATTTGAGTTTCTGATTTTTCGAACTAAATTAAAAATTAATATTTTAGTTAAATTTTATTTTTTTAAATTCTTTTTAAATTTTCATAAATTTTTATATACCGCATAACACATTAAACATGTGTACTTAAAAAATTAAACTAAGAAAATTGTGATAACAAATTCATTGTGTGCTTATTTAATTATAAATTTAGATGCTAATTAAATATTATCAACAGTTATTTTTTCTTCCTGTTAATATACAAACTAAAACATAAAATTCAATTTTTATAATATTTCTAACGTCAAAAATAAAATTCCGTACAAACCACTTTAAATGATCTATTTTGTAGAACAATACAGAACATTTGTACAAACGCCATGGTTAGACATACCGATTTAGAATTTGCCTCGTCCGACCATGAATGAGAGGAAAAAACATATAATACATATAATTTTCGTATATATTTTTATGTTAGTATATAATAGTTAAAACTTTTTATATTTTTATAACACGTATTATTTATATTATATATTTAACTCTGAATTGAAGAAGAGAATTGGAAAGTAATAAATAACAAATGAGCCTTGTCGTGTATCGAATGTCTTTTTTCTTAAAATAATTATAATCGATTTAATTTATAGGTACTTATATAACACCGCCATGAGAGAATATATTAAAGATTGCTTTGCGAACGAAAGAGAAAGAAATAAGAAAGAAGACAATGTCATCATAAACATTGACTAAAGTATAAAGTTGCACTTCAATTTATACAATGTACTACAATTATATTCGCTAAGGGAGCCGAATGAATGACGCAGTAAATCATAGAATAATTTTATATAGAGGTTCCTTTATGGTTATGGTGGTCATGGTATTATTTCAAAATATTAAGTAGAAATATCCAAAATAAATGTATACTAAAAATATTACATGTAAATTACAATAATTAGTTATTTATTAAAAAAATATTTATTAACAATACGTGAAATCGTGATATTGTATACAAGATAAATTGTTGCACGAAATGCAAATGCTTTTATTATCCGACTTCAAACAAAAATATCTATTTTTAATACAAGTAGTTTTTAATGGTAAAGTAGAAAATTAAGACGCAAACCAAGTATGAATCTGTGAAGACCTATGTAGTATGTAGTAAGAAATCTAAGAAAGAAGAGAAAATTATCATGAAGACTACGAAGTATACGCAGTATGTATGTATGGCGTATATATGGATGTATATGTATGTATATTGTATATATTAAAAATTATTAATAATTTAATTATTATAACACTTTAGACTGTCTTAACGTAGCTACTCTGCACACCAAGCCAGTCATATTGCGAAGAGAGTCGGGGCAACAAATAGCTATTGTTGAGGCGCGGTTCCGTCGCTTTGCTCTAATGTACCGTGATACGCTTCAAGTGCGGCGTGAGCTTTTGAAGAACTTGGTGTATGGCTACTCTTTACTAATTGATATAGGGTTTTGAGGGACTGTGAGTATTGTTTAAAGTAAATTCTTGTGTTTTATGTTTTTTATCATTGTTTTTGATGTCTACGTTTTAGATAAGGGTTGAGTAAATATTTAAAGTAAATGTTAGGCAGTGATAGTCCAATGATAGCGCGCTCCCTTGGAAATTCAAGTGATAGAGGTTCGAATTACGGGTCCGCACTTCTGATATTTTCATGTAGGAATCATTTTCAACATGATCATTTGCCTTACGGTAAAAGAAAATATCATGAGGGAGCCTATATATCTGAGAGAATCTAAATAGTTTTCGAAAGACGGCCTGGTGGACTATAGCATGATCTGCCCTGCAATCATCAATGTAAAGCAGGTTAGTGTTCTGCAGTGACACGTTAACAAAAGAGTTGAATGAGGCATCTCATTGAGAAATATTAAAAGCTCTTTAGAATGACTGTTTTCATAGCTGCCTGTAACTATGCTGGTACTAAGATATAAAGACTACTTAACGTGCTCTTTAATTTCACATAGTATGAAAAGTATTTAAAATTGACAAGTTTTTCTCTTCATTTTTTTCATTTTTCTATTTTATACGTCCTGTAGAGTTACTCTGTAATAATATTTACACAACTCGACAGCTGAATCCACCAACATACTTAATACACTGGTATGAAGTTTGCTGGATTAAGTAGTTGTATTACGTAAAAGATTTAACAGAATAGATACACCTACTAGTATTCGAACCTAGGAAACTTATCTAAGATTAACTTAATTATCAAGGCACTATAATATACTATAAATCTATACATATAATAAAATTGTAACTGAGTCAAATCTGTAGATTAGATATTTTTTGGAAAATCTTATTACGTATTATAGTCATTATTATCGATACAGATGTCAAATCTGTAGTTTTTAGAATTTTTGTCTGTCTGTCTGTGAACGCATCACGAGAAAACCACTAAACAGATTTTGATAAAATTTGGTATCACGATAGCTGGTTATCCGAGCCGACATATAGGATACTTTTTACTGCGGTAAAATATCTCTGAGAAATCTATACCAAACATTAAAACGTAACTAAGAACGAACCCGAGCGGAGCGAGTGTGAGTCGCTAGTAACTAAAAAGTATATGAATTGAAAAATGAGATATATTCCTCCATTACACCATTCATTTCACTACTGGTTCTGATTATTACCATATTGATAAGTACATCATTAATTATAATTTCATTTATAGGGCTGGGAGTCCATTGTATGCATGCTTCTTTTATGCTTTAAACATGGAACGACATTCGAGTGTACTTCAAAAATTTGTATAGTTCATTCTTGTCATCTGTTACGATACATAGTAGTCGGTAATAAGCATATTTGCTTATGGCACTGTGGGGTAAAAATAGACTCTAACAACTATGAAAAGGATGACAGGTTCAAATTACATAAAAAGCTAATGCTATCTGAGATACAGGTAGATATTTTTCAACAAAACTATCTTTTCCGATTTTTCGCGGATTTGTTTAGATTTTTAGTTCCCGATGTTTCGATGCTTTACAGCAATCATGGTCACGGGAGAGTCTAAGATGTTAGTTGTCTCAAAGGTATTTAAAAGGTAACTATTTTTAGTTCACAAGAAAAAAAAACTCAACGTATATTTTGTAGGTTTTACTTTAAAACACAGCTTAGGGCTTTTTTTTAAAAAACTCTATATTATTGTTATAATTATTTATAACAATACAAAACAATTATTTATAACTTACAAAATTATTTAACTAGTTAAGTACACTTAGTATTAAGATTTCAACCTAAGTGTCCAACTCTTGTGTCCTAGAATGCTGTCTGTACCTTGACGTTAGATCTTCCTTGTAGAGATACCAAGTTAGTATAAAGTGGCTTCTCGTAAAGTTTTGGAGAGTTTGCTACAGAATTTTTGCCGTGTTCTAAACTTTGCTCTGTTATAGTTTTATAATCACTTTATTGTGTGCTTTGTAATTGAATGTACCTCTTTTTATTGCAAAAAGCTTTTACATTTTACTAGTGTTCGCTTATTGAGATTCGACCATAATCTTTCTTAAAAATTTGAGGAAAACATATGAATGGAATTTATCTATCTACATATATAAAAAACTAACTAATAAAAGGTGTCGAAAGCTTTTTTATTGATAACACTAAAACTCGTCAAAAAAAAAATCAGTTGACAAACAGAGGAGAAAAAGGTACTGAACTTTCTTGTATTTGCCTACTTACGAAGTGAATTTTATTTTACTTAACCTAGACTATTATTCCACGGACCCTACCTATTAGTGTGCATTAAGTTTTATCCAAATTGATCTATTTCAACGTAAAGGAGCAACAAACAGACACACATACAAATTTTCGCATTTTTAATACATAGTAATAATGTTGGCAGAAAATAATATATATTTTCAATTTTCAATATTAAAATAAAGACAGATTCTCTACGTGGAATGCTCAAGATTTAAATAAATGTATGTATGTATTCAGCTCATTTTAACGTCCCACTGCTGGGCACGGGCCTCCCTTCAATACGAGGGGGATCAGGCCATAGTTCACCACGCTGGCCAAGTGCGGGTTGGCGAACTTCACATGTCTTTCGAAAAATTGCTAGGTTCTCTCGATGTTTTCCTTCACCGTAAGGCAAGTGGTAATCATTTTAGAAATGATTCGCACATGAGAATATCAGAGGTGCGAGACCCGGGATTAGAACCCGCTTCACTGGGTTTCCCAAGCAAGCGCGTTACCGCTGGGCTACCACTGCCTATTAATTTAAATTAATTAAATATAAAACTTCATCGAAAGTTCCCTTATAATGCGTTTATATTACCTACCTACTTAACTGAAGAACCGTAACTAATCATCAAAGTCAAGTAACGTCGTCAGCGGCACGTAATTGGATGGATGACCACTTAGAGTCATATCAGATGAGAGTTCCACAAATGATAACAACGAGTAATCCCTGTCTTCTACGTAAAACATTCTGGTATTTATTTATTATTTCAATAGAACTTTAAAAATAATTTTGACGCATTCTCTCTTTATTTTATAAGCTAACTTAATTTTTCCAATAAACAAAAAAATAACCTGCTTCCTCATCATCATATACGTCTCATCATATCTTTCTGGCCAATTTATGTCATGGCGGCCAATAAAGTGCACAGAAAATATTATAGTGCACAAGTATACATGCAGACACAAGTGCACTCTCTATTCTTTTCATTTTCAAAGTCAAATGGGACTTATTTCACTTTTGGGCTAATTTTATTACTAACACTAGCCTAAGTGTTACTCCAGATCATAGTCTATCTATGTTCAAAATTTCATCCAAGTCCGCTTAGCCATTTTAACGGAAAGAAGTGCTTAGGCGTTTTAACAAACAAACACACATACATACATATAAAATATAAATAAAACGGGGTAAAAAGCAGCCTATGTAGATATTCCAGACTATAATCTATCTCTGTGCCAAATTTTATCCAGATTCGTTTAGCCGTTCTGGCGTGAAAAGAGTAACAAACATCCATACATACTTACAAACTTTTACATTTATAATATTAATACGGATAAAGTCCGACTTTATAGGTCGGCTTACCCTCGCTCCGCTATAGTGCGTTCGTAGATGTCTATATATTACTCCAGGTTATAAAATCTTTAAACTTTTCATCTAAATCGGTCCAGCCGTTAGTTACTGCGCCAAGAAGTAAAAAATATACAAACATATAAACTTTCATATCTATACTTATTATAAAAATAAGTCCCCCGGCCGCGTCTTTCTGTCCTCCTGTCTGTCCTCCTGTCTGTCTGAACGCGATAAACTCGAAAACTACTGAACGGATTTTTATACGGTTTTCAACAATAGAAAGAGTAATTCTTGAGGAAGGTTTAGGTATATAATTTATTATGCTTTTATGTAAATTAGCTGAAATACGGCGACAAATGTTGAAGAGGTCGCAAAAAATCTCGCCAAATGGGAACTTTCCACGCGAACGCCGCGTAAACTAGCAAAGATACAGTTAAGTAATGTACTAGAGAATTCAAAATCTATAAAAATGCTACAAAAAAGTCCGCGATAGCATATCTCTATCTCTTACGGTTGACTTACAATAACCACTTTTATGTTAACATTTTTAATTAAAAACATTACGTTATTTTCAAAGTTATTTTCTTTAGTTCGGTATTAATCCTTATCCAAATGAATATTTTAGTTAGCTTAGTCATTTAATGCAGATTAAAATTGCTCTTTACACTAAATCAATCAGATGAATAGTTTTTGAGATATCGTTGTTAGAAGTAATTAGTAGCGAAACATTTTTAATGCTTGGCGAGCATTGAGATGCCTACGGCGAGTCCATCCCCTCTGCCCCGCATCGCTCGACCGCCTGCTCAAGCTATATAAACCGGGCGATGTAGCGCGCGATCCTAGGATACTTTTTACCGCGGGAAAATATCTTATTTCTGAGGAAAAATACAAAAACTGCAATGTAAGAGTATACTAATATGTAACACCTAAGAATTTAGTTTTTGGTCATCTGAACGCGGGCGGAGCCGCGGGCAATGCTAGTATATTTATAATAGTAGCCCGATTAATAAGAATCAATATTTACAATCAATCTTTATAATTTCCTTTAAGCCGTAATGGATTGGAACATTTTATCGCTTCATTAGTCACAAAATTGCAGTCCTTAAGAGACATTTATCAAACTGTCATTGAAGTTTAAGAGAATTATGTCTTGAAGATAATTGGGATTTATTTTTACAGTTTTTAACATTTCGTGATCATCTTATTATATTACTGGCGACTCACCCACGCTTTGCTCGGATTCGTCCCTAGCTTGCTTCCCAATACAAACTTTCACCCCCATTTTCACCCCCTTAATGGATGATTTCCGGGAACAAGAGTATTCTATGTCCTTCCCAGGGTCTCAAACTATCTTCTTACTAAATTTCATCTTAATCGGTTCAGTAGATCCAGAGATTACCCCCCTACAACATCACAAACTCACTACCTCTTTATAATATTAGTATAAATACGTAATGCTTAAAACAGTCCATAGGCGTCAAATCTTTCCCTTAGTCATACGTTCGATTTATACTGTTCCACACATCGTAAAGCTATTAATTCTCGATTTAGTGCAGTATTGTATGGTAAGAAAATATTGAGTTTAATTTATTTTTGTTTGGTGGTTTATGGTGGCGGTGTTAATGTGAATGAATCTTGCTAAATAGGAAAGTAAAATCCATACTGTTGTATTTTATTCGAGAAAAACGTTAGAAACTCTATCACCCAGATTATGTACTCTTCACCCATTTTCGTTCTCATATATCCCCTTTGCTAGAGATGGTATTGCGTGAGTGCTACAAGGTTACGGTTACTACATACATACATACATTTATAAGTAGGCCGTATGTTTACAATATATTTACTTTTACAGAATAAAAAATAAAAAAATAAAGTGCCGCCAAAAATCATAATTTTGACAACTTGTTTTTGGTTTGTATTCTATAAATAAATATTCTTATCCTCTTATTTTCTTCTCATTATTGTTCTTTTTTGAGTGCAAAAAGATTTTTTAATTGAACCGTAGAAATCTTTCACTGGCATAACTCTAAAAATAAACTCAGAAAATACCATTGAAACTGGTAAGTTGGTAAGTAATAAAAGAAAAACAATTTTAGTGATGCCAAATTGTTCTAGAGACTCCAAAGGATTGGATTTTATATTGGTCTCTAACTAAAGTTCCTTAAGTCGGTTTACGTTAACTTTCAAATAGAATCGGTACTCAATTTGTTTGTTAAATCTATTTCAGGCAAATGTTGGATTATTTGTCGTTTTTGTTATTTCAATCACTGTCTAAAGCTCTAAGGTATTTACACTATGACAGCTTTTATCGGACGGATTGTTAGTAGTAAATTTAATTATTGGAAAACATAAATTTATTTTAGGGCTAGTGGGATTGATTTGAAAATTTGTAATTTCCAAACAAAATTGCCAAGTGCCAGTCGGACTTACATTAAAATACTAATTACTATGTATACTATTTAGGTGTGTATTGGCCATTTCGAGTGCATTTGCCATAATCGCCAAGCTTGGCAAGCGGGATTCACAGTTACTCGTACTTGTACGTGAGCTTTAAAAAATGCTGCTGCGTGATTACTCCTAGCAGAAGGTCGTCTGATAACTTGGTCTAAGTTGCTGGAACCCACTAAGTGTCGATTGCGTAGTCGAAATATTTGGAGGAGGCCTACATACAATGTCCAGTAGTTAATGTCATTCGATGAAAACGACGATAAGTTTAACCCTTTTTTACTGGACCTTTTTTATATTTCTATTCTTTATATTTCTAACCAATATAAAAGGATATAATAATTTTAAAGTCTTACATAATATGAATTGCTTTGTCGCAAAAAAATATGATAAAAAGGGTCCATTAAAAGCTTAAAAGCTTTACGCTTCTTTACTATCGTAAAAACAATAAAATTAACCGTCAACTTACTGTGACTATTGGCGGTGAGCATATCCCGTCGCGTCGGTCAGTTGCAGACCTATATACCTATTCATTTATTTTATAACATAACTAACAGAAATTACAATAGTGATCTATAAATATAATAAAATTGTAGCTAAGCCGAATCTGTACATTAAATATTCTTCGGAAAATCTTATTGAAACAAACATTATTATCGATACAGAGGCCGAGTCTATAGTTTTTAGAACTTTTGTCTGTCTGTCTGTCTGTTACCGCATCACAGAAAGACCACTGAAGGGATTTTGATGAAATTTGGTATGGTGAGAATTGGTTATCCGGGTCAACGTATAGGATACTTTTTACCGCGAGAAAATATCTCATTTCTGATAACAAATACAAAAACTGCATTGTAAGAGTATACTAATATGTAAAACCTAAGAATTTCGTTTTTGGTCATCTGATACAAAGATAATTTAAATAATAAATTAAATACGGTATAATTGAATTTCTTTTTAGAGGTAATCACAACATGCGTAGAAGCAAAAGAAAACAATAAGTTTAATAAATGAAAGGATAATAAGAAATTAAAAACTAAAATACATTACTGGACAAATTAATATAAATGAATTATTGAAAAGAAATAGAATTATTTAATATTGTCAATTTTAATTTTTAATACTTTTTGATATACAATTATCCATTTTTGATAAAACAAATACTTAGTACGTAACTGATGTTAGTTCTGAAAGCAACCTCCGATAGTGCTAGCTTTAATATATTTGTTAACCCACAAGAAATAATATTTAGTTTTTTAACTGACTCAAAAATACACTTATTTTTTTTTAAATATACTTTATTTACAATGTATGTATTTAAAGTTACATGTATAATTATGTGTAGTGTATCAACTATCTGGTAGCCATAACACAAGCCTCGTAGCTTACTATGGAACTAGATGGTGCTGTGTGTTAATGTCCCAACATAATATTTATATTTAAAAGTAATTATTTCATTCTTCACAAGTACATTGTAGAATCTTCTTGTTGAATAGGACCAACTTTAGAGCCTTTAAGCTATTCATCATAAAATAATCGTAAAAAAATTAGTTTTGCCAGCCAGCGGATTTTATACCTTTTCTTTTAAAGTCGGTCAAAAAGAACATTTTCTTAGCAATGTAAGTAAACTTTAACTTTCTTTTACAAGCACTGTTTTAAGAGTTGAGCAGTAGTTTAAGCTATATTTACTGGGAGACGAAAGCTTCTAAAGATTTTTAAATGACGCATTTAAAAGGAAAAATATTTCTTTTAAGCTTTAAAATATTAAGTATTAAACTTGACATTCATAACTATACGAAAATATAGCTAGCATCCGTGAAAGTTATTTGAGAAAGCTCGCCATTTTTGAAGCTAGAAATATTTAAGGTTGAGCTGTTATTGCTAGTAAGCCGATATGGGGTCAATAAGTATAATGCGGCCTTAGAAGCCAGATATGTATATAATACTAGCATTGCTCGCAACTCCGCACGCGTTCAGATGACCAAAAACCAAATTCTTAGATTTTACATATTAGTATACCTTTAACTTGCAGTTTTTTTATTTTTTTCTTAGAAATGAACCCGTATAATCAGCTATCACCATACCAAATTTCATCAAAATCCTGGAGGGATGGGAGGGTGGTTTTTCTGTGATGCTGTAACAGACAGACAGAAAGACAAAAATTCTAAAAACTATAGATTCAATCTCTATATCGAAAATAATGTTTATTTCAATAAGATTTTCCAAAAAATATTTAATGTACAGATTCGGCTTAGTTAAAATTTTATTTATGTGTATGCGATTGTTTTAAAAGCTACCAGCGAACCTAGGAATCTAACTATACAATTCACTTACCAGAGCAGTATAAATATTTACTTGTAGCAACTTACCCTTGCTTTGCTAAAAGATCCTATGAGTCTCTTGAATTTAAAAAAAATTGTACATACAGCCCCAGCTTTTGACAAATTTTATTACTAATATTAGTCTATATGTTACTCCAAGTCGTAGTTTATCTATATATATATATATATATATATATATATATATATATATATATATATATATAAACTACGACATATATAGTATAGTTTATATTTTTACAAATTTTTATCAAAATTCGTCGACTTTAGCGTGGCCGGGTAACAAACAAACACACTCACAAAAACTTTTTTTTATTTATGAACGTACTTCGGTAACTATGTATATATCCATAACCGATACAAAACAGTGCAAAATCTACTTCGTCAACGTCATAATCAAATAATATCGAGCCAAAGTCAGCGAACTTTCAAAACAGTCTCTTCAGTTCTTAAACAAACCGTCTAATTAACGAGGTGCATTCACGAATCTCGACGCTCAGAGTAGTACAATTAGAATGTACTTGCAACAAATTACACTATACCCATCTCTTTCACTCGTACTGTAATAGAGTGAAGAGTGATATAGCATGATTATAAACAACAGTGTAAATGAGGAATGTCATATGTGAAGATTTTTGGGATTTATACTGCGATTTTGAAAATAATTTTAGTTTGAAAATTAATATATGAAAAACAGATTTTGGCTTACAAATTATTCTATTTAAAAAAACTTAAAAAACCGACTTCAAAACTACATTAAAAAGTAAAAAAAAAACTGTTGAGGACTTTTCATTTACTATAGATACCTAATCTTAAAGATTTCTGAGGTAACAAATATAAAAAAAAATACCGCCGAATTGAGAACCTCCTCTTTTTTAAAGAAGTCGGTTAAAAATTGAATGTTTATGACCTATGTTATTTTAGATGCGAAAGATTCACTCGTAAAGAGTGAATGAATGTGGTTGTTACTTCTTTTCGCTGCACATCAACGTATTTGAGGGAAATTCAAAATGGAGATAGGTTCTAACGTTTTATATCTTGAATTAACCACTTTAATTGGCGTGCCTTGAATAGGTATAAATAGATAGATGTGTTTTAAATAGATATAAATAGTTATTAGCCAGCGTTAGACATATAAATTTTTTTTCTTCTTCTGATGTCTTAATACTTATTATTCTATTCCGGACTAAGAGAAATCCAAAAATTCAAATGTCATAAAAATTGGTCCAGCGGTTTAACAAAAAATCTCCTTAACTTTAAATTTAAGCTATTTATACCGACGTGTAACACAAAGGGAGCTTAATAAGCGTACCATTTTATTCAATTGTTACAGTATGTACAAATCAGAGTTGAAAGATAGAGTTACAAAGGTATCTTTTACTTATATTGAATCGGTAGAACCTTATTAGTATAAACATAGAGATCATTTTTGACAAAGCATTTCGGTAATACCTCCTGCACGTGACTCTCAGCCTAAGTGACTTGATCAACGTTTCATTTCGGCACATTCGCTTCAAACTTCCTTATTTTCTTCTATCGTTCCTTTTAAAGGTGAACAGGTATTTATGAGATCTGCGTGTCAGCGCTGTATAGGCTCAAAAAAGGCAAAATACAATGTATTGTTAGATTGTAAGACTAGCTCTTGGTCATAGCTTTCGTATTTTTAGCAAAAAATTAGAGTTTATATTATATTTATAATTTTAAGTATTATTGAGCTGATTTGTTAGATTCGGAAAGAGGAAACTATATTGTTATGATAATAAAATAATTGTAAGTTCGATATTTAAAAGAGAAACTGTGGAGTTTCTCGACAGCTGCAAGTGTTGAAAAAGAAAAAAATTAAGAATTATATAAGTAAAAATAGAAAATTTTGCATGTCCATAATGATGACTCCGCAATTTTCGAATTTCTAAGAAATAGAAAATGTGCTGAAATGTGCCCGTGTGTGCTATTTCGTGCCGCTTGGTAAAAAAATTATTCAAAAAAATATAATTTCTATGAGGAGGTCCTCTTTTTCAAGTCCCGTTAGCTCCGCAACGTAACTGTATCGAAATCGTTAAAATGGACAAAATTTGTATTTCTAAGAATAGTAAAATGCTAACTTTTGAGGAACTATTTGAATTTTTCAAATACTTCCTCAAAAATTCGTCTACGTTTATGATTATACTCTTAGATTCTTATAATACCTACCTACCTTGCTTTCCTATGGGCCCAGAGCAAATAGGTGACAAAGAGAGCTTAAATTTTTATAGTGTTATTCCAATAACCATTCTCAAACCCTTAGGAATAAAAAATGAAGATGTTTTTGACTGAAATCTCTTGAGACTTATTATATTTTCTCTTTGACAAATCTACGGCGCTATAATGTGTCTGTCTTTTAGTTTGCTTTACACGATTTAACTACTGAACAGATTTTGATGAGATTTGGCATAGATTGTATCATGAGAGCGGACATATGCCACCTTTTAATCACGGCTTACCAAGCAAGTGGAGTCAAGGTCGAAAACTAGTATAAGATTCAAGATTTTTATAGCATGAATCATACGGCATTTTTAGAAATATTATTATCAAAACTGAATTTTGTTATAAAGTTGTCACTCAAAGCGCGCCTTTAATATTATTATGCCTTGGCTCGTAACTGGGGCAGTGTTTTACTTTCCATATAAGTTATCTCGAGTGTAGCAAAATTTGATGGTTCAGTACTTTGAGACAAATTTTGAGAAATATATCATATTCGAATTGAATATTATATTTAACTATTATTATAGTTAATAGTATTTTGGAGCAGATTTATTGTTTCTATTCATTTTATGTTAAAATCTATCAAGTCTTAAAACTATAAAACCGGCCTAAAAGTCAAATATAATTATATATTATATAAAATAAATTCCGTGTAAGTAATAATATAAAAAAAATATACATACAAAAATACTGGTAATAATATATTGCCAGTATTTTTGTATGTATGTTACACAGCCGTACACAACACAATGTTTTTAACCAGTGGTAGTGACTCTGTCAAGCCTGAGAAGTCCGACTGGATGGGTAGGTACCACCTCCTTATCTATTTCTCCCGCCGAGCAACAATGATTGCATTGTTGTGTTCCGGTTTGAAGGAAAAGGTAGCCAGTGCAATTACAGGCAATAGGCATACCATCTTAATTCTCACAGTAGCAACGCACCTGCAGTTCTGCATTTTTGTAACATAAAGCCTAAGTGCATGAACCGTAGGCAGGTACCGATTTCCATCAGGTGGTCTGTCTGCTTGTTTATCACTGAGTACCATAAAAAAACAATATCTTTGCTAATAATAATGAATCGGTTTTCATAACTTTTTTGCAAAATAGCTTATATCTCAAGCGTAGCCTATTAACATATTCATCGATAATGATACAAACATTATTTTAACGGAATTTTGAAGTTGGTGTAACTTTTTACTTGCAGAAAATGAAAAATCAGGTTTTTTTTACTTTTTAGAAACCATTTCCTACTTTTTCTTTAAGAGCTTCCCCTACATTGGCAAGGACTGGAAAACGAATAAAATAAACACATTCACAGAAAACTAAATAAAACCATTCGCCACACACGATATATTCCAATAGCATCTCGAGGAGACAGTCGCTTTTAAACTTGAATTTCATTTGCTACTTAGATTTTGTTTTAGATATTTATATGAATAAATAAATATGTTGGGACATTAACACACAGCACCATCTAGTTCTATGGTAAGCTACGAGGCTTGTGCTATGGATACCAGATAGATAATACACTGCACATATATAACTTTAAATACATACATATTATAAATATAAACACTCATGACTGGAGTACAAACATTCGTGCTCATCAAACAAATGAATGCCCAAGCGGGACTCGAACCCGCGACCGCTGGCGCAGCAAGTAGGGTCACTACAAGCTGAGCCAAACGTGTTATCAAACGTATATATAAGAATTATTTTGTTTATTAGCATATAGCGTATGCATATTGAAAAGATGTGGTGAAAATGATTATTATTTGAGATTTAATCTTAGAAATACAACAGATAGTGATTTAAAAGATACAAGTGCAAAGATTTTATAGTTATCAAAGTACCCGACTGTGGTAAAGCTCAAAGGATGGTTATGTGGTTAACCTGTATGTATGTATGTCCTTTCCTAGGTTCCCTCATATTAACTAAACGGCTTTACCATTTATGAAATTTCATGTGTTGTTAGATACTTCTTGGTCAGGCGATTGTCATAAACCCCCCCAACGTGCGTTCACCTTGTCGTGGTGGGGGGGGCTCAGTAGTGCCCGGCAACCCAACCGGGCGCGAAGCCAAGAAACGCACAGGGAGGTGGCCCACTTCGGTGGGCGGTGGGAGGTGGCCCTCTTCGGAGGGCGGTGTACCATGCGGGTTGCTCCTGGTACTTCTCTGATAGCAGAGTGGACCTTGGAGCAACCCCGTGGTTGTTGTGGTCTGCTTAGGCAGACCTGCCGTCGGGGCGTCGTAAACTTATCAAGTGGAGTATCAAAATAAAGGCTATTGCAAAAATATGCACAACTTTTGTTAAAATATCATTATACATTGTTAAAATACTTCATCCAAACATCTAACTGACCAAAATTATAAAGCTGTAAGTAAATAAATAATAAATTACAAAACTAAAAAAACTGACGGCGAAAATGCGAACTAAAAGGACGAAAGCAAATTAACCAAGAAACATATAAAGCCAGTACTACCCACTAAAACCCAACAAAGCCTTCCCCCGTCTTAATGGGGCGTCACAGGATCGCTTACGCATTCAACTACGACGCCCCGACGGCAGGTCTGCCGAAGCAGACCACAACAACCACGGGGTTGCTCCAAGGTCCACTCTGCTATCAGAGAAGTACCAGGAGCAACCCGCATGGTACACCGCCCTCCGAAGAGGGCCGCCTCCCACCGCCCACCGAAGCGGGCCACCTCCCTGTGCGTTTCTTAGCTTCGCGCCCGGCTACGGCCGGGCATAACTGAGCCCCCCCACCACGACAAGGTGAACGCACGTTGGGGGGGAACCTATATAATCACACTCTATCATATCCTACAATAATTATCCTACTCCTGATACTCTACATTCACCTCATTCTCTCGTAAGTTACTTTTCTGAAGTTTCACTTCTACCGTGTGTGAATTGCACACACATGCAATTTTTTATATATTATTTATTTATTTCTTACTAGCGACTCGTCTTCGCTTCGCTCGGGTTCATCCCTAGGTGATTCTTTAAATTTACATTACTTTTTTATTTATGAACCGATTGAAATAAAACAAATACTAAATGTTAAGTGAAGCTTACCACAATACATTAATGAAAATCACATCCAAATCGGTTTAGCCGTTTCTGAGATTTGCGCGCACAAACGCACAGACAAAAATTCTAAAAATCATTGTTTTGGGTTCTATTGCGTTTATAAAGACCGCCAATAATAGTTTTTCTCAAATATCCTCCATGAACAGACAGCGATCAGTTACAATTTTATTATATTTATAGATATAATTATATTTATATATTATATTAATTTATATATTTTCTAGAATGTATGGATATAATTGGAGAGCTTTATAAAAATAGTAAATTGCTTTTAACAGTTGTTGTATTTATTTAATTTGTTTATCTTTCTACATCTAATAAAATGAGAAAATTATCCTCAACTAAAGAGTGTTTATCTTAAACTTTGTTTATCTAAGAGTAGATAAACAAAACTTATTCAGAGACATTTCTTCAATTCAATAATAGCAGCAATTGCTCAAAATAAGAAATATATAATACCAGCGAATCGCTCGTCCCTAGGTATGTTCTAAATAGATATGAACAGTTATTGCGAGTGTACTTGTGAGAAAGACTTATGTTACTGCAGATTTTTCTGTAGGCCTTATTAAGACATACAATTTTCTAGTTCATTGTTTTGACGTATCTCTTATTTAAGCCATCGTAACACATGTACATTCGATAGAACCAGATATGTTTTCCCATGGGAAAGAATGATTTTCCTGCAGTAAAAGGCAATGATGCCTAAATGTTGACTCGAGTAATAACTTATCACTATACAAAAAGTTAAAATAGGTTCAGTACTTTTTGCTTGAAACGCGTATATCGATTTCGCTAAGTTGCTGTTATATTATATGTATATAGGTATATCAAGCCAGTTTCAGTTCGGAATTAACAAAATATTGTTCCAAACTTCAATTCGCTTTAATATTTCCCTTTAGCTATCTGAGGCACATGAAACGATGGGTTTTTCATCAGCGTTTCCTGAAATTTTAATATTTCGACGTCATGTCGGTATTATCGTATTTCCTTGTAATAAAGCCACGGGTTTTCTTCCTAGAAAAATATATTAGATGAGCTCGCTTAGGCTTAAATTAACACTGTCTAACACGCTTTTCAAATTTATGTATACTTTTCGTCTACACTTTCGAATAGGAAAGCATTTTTTTTACAGAACTTACCGTATATGCAAAAGTAGGTTACATTTTATGTAGATTATTTACATAGAATATTATATTAGACGTCGACGTAGTACAGTCTGCCACTTGTTATATTTTAGTTAATACAAATATATTTTCAGTTTTTACGTTAGATTTGATATGACAATTGGATTTTGGTATCCACTGTTCACAGCCGTGTCGAACATATTATAACATATTTAATATATTAATTTACTTGAAACTACATCAAATAAGGAAATTTGGTTTTGTTTACAATTTATAAAAGTTTTTATAACTAGAGACTTACCCTCGCTTCACTCGGGTGAGTCTCTAGTTACATTTTAATTTTTTTGAGCGCAACCCTAATACTTGTTCTAAAATTAAAGTAGCTGAGTTACTCCTTATAAGATCTGCTAACTGTTAGCGAAAGTCCCGTCAAAATCAGTCCAGTCGTTTCAAAGATTAGCCGGAACAAACGCACTGACAGACGGACAAAATTTAAAAAAAAATGTGTTTTCTTATAAGTCCCGTATATAGTTTCACATGTATTTAATAAAACGCTTTTATTGCGACATTACGAACAGACGCTTTAATTTTATTTATCTGTATAGAATAGTCAATAGCCATACAATAATATAATAAGTTTTATCAGACGGAAATCAAACCTGTGACAATAACACATAAAAAATATAAAACGACGTAGCATAAACATATAAAATAGATAGAGTATAATTTGTTACGAGTGTACTTTAATTGCACTCTGCGCGTCGAGCTTCGTGAATGCACCTTGTTAATTAGTCGGTTTGTTAAGAAGTCAAGACCCCGTTTACAGAATCACTGCAACTTAAAATTTATGGCTATAATAAAATACTCAATTCTTTATACTATTTAAATAAATTTAAACGTTTCATAAACACAAAGTGGCTTTCTATAGATCAAAAGAAATTGAGAAATGAGCATAAACTAAGTACTTTGTAACTATAAAACGTATATAGCCCATTTTTTACGTCCCACTGCTGAGGGTCGGCCTCCCCTCAATAGAAGGATCAGGCCATAGTCCAACACGCGGGACAAGTGCGGGTTGGCGGACTTTACATTTCCATTGGAAACTAGTTAGACTCTCTCCGACATGCAGGTTTCTCAACGATGTTTTACTTCACTAACTATAAGTTTTATTAAATTCATACTGGCGACTCAGCCTCGCTTCGCTTCGGGTTCGTTCCTAGACAAAAAGTCTATCCCACGGGAACCGTACATTTTTCCGGGATGATATATAGCCTATAGCCTTCGTCAATAAACGGGCTATCTAATGCAAAAAGAATTTTTCAAATCGGATTAGTAGTTCCTGAGAATAACGCGTTCAAACAAACAAACTGTTTATAATATTTGTTTAGATTTACAGTAGACCAGTTAAAATTAACGTGTTAGGTTTCTTTTATTATTATTAACATGTATATTATGAAAGGTTTTCAGAAAATTATATTAGATATCTGGAGTTCTTAGCCCCTTAGTGACTTCAAATTGACATAATATATTAATATTTTTGGTAAACAGCCGACATTTACAAAGTAATACTTTTCCAAAAATAAGTTTGTATTATAATAACTTTAGTTGATATATGTTTAAAATGACATATTTTTAAACAATAAAATCAAGGATATATAGTTACGTTGTGACGTTTAATATAGATTTCTCAATGATGAGATATTTTCCATAGTAAAAAGTATCCTATATGTTAATCGGGATAACCAGCTATCATTATACCAAATTTTATCAAAATCCCTCCAGTGGTTTTTCCGTGATGCGTTCACAGACAGACAAACAGACAAGAAATCTAAAAACTATAGATTCGGCTTCTGTATCGATAATAATGTCTATTTTAATAAGATTTTCCAAAAAAATTTTGATGTACAGATTCGGCTTAGTTACAATTTTATTATAGGGGAGGAGGGGGCATAGCGGGGCCACGGGGCATAGCGGGGCGAGCCTTATGCAGCTCGAAACGAAAGCTGTGCAAACTATCAAATGGCTCGCTTTGATTGGTCGCTAGTCGGTGCGTGACCTCTATATGCAAGCCACACCATTTCGGTATGCGTTTGTGTGTTGTAAACAAAAATATCAAAAGCAGTGTTTTTCTTAAAAAAAATAGTGAAATTGAACAGCAAACCTTTCTTAAACGTACTTGTGTACTGTGGTGTGTTATAGTTTATTATGAATCAGTACTCTTCCGCATTTCTTAATCAACAAGCACAAGGTCATTGAATCAACGGTAAGATGCCGTCAGTTTGTGTTTAATTTTGAATGAGCCGGTGGGGCATAGTGGGATATGGCACCTGGGGCAAAGTGGGGCACCCCACCTAGTGCCCCACTTTGCCTCGTTTTAAAGACTTCTAAGTTGTAATATATTTATTTTTTACGTTTTTAGCCAACATGGTCTGCATATACAAGAGGAAGACTGAACAGAATTCATGGTCTGTGGAAGCTATGAAACAAGTTGTACAACAGTGTTGCAAATATGCACAACGTTCATTAGAATGTTATGTTTCTAAATATCGAGGCAATCCAGAAGACAGCATCTTTCAAAACAAAATGGGTCATTTCCAAAGCGTGTTTTCTCCCTCTGCCAATTACATAAAATTGATGGAAGCACGGTTTCGTGGACTGACTTCACGAGACCTGCGCAAACTTGCATTTGAAGAGGCTTAAAAAATGGAATTCCTCACAAATTTGATTCAGAGAGTGGTTTGGCTGGTATAGATTGGTTTAAAAGGATTCCTCAAAAGACATCCAAAAAATATTAGCTACAGAAAACCTCAACCAACATCAGCAGCTAGAGCTATGGGTTTCAATAGAGTAGCTGTTGAAAGTTTTTTTCTAAAACTCTTAAACTCAAACTCTTAAACTTCTTTTTTGTTTTGTTTTAAAGGAGATGTTTATAACTAACCGTAATTCATTACTTAACTGTACCAAAGTTCTGTATTTCCTTTTTTTAATATTTAAATTTTATAAAAGATTAAAGAAACTTGTTAAAAATTTTTGTGTGATCTCTGATTTCTTTTACTTACAAAAATAATAATAGAGAGAAGTTTTTGTAGTGAATTTCTCATGCTAAAGTGTTGTTGTTATTTTTATTTTTTTTAAACTGTGGTTATGTTGCTAATAAATAAAACTATTTCGTTTGGAAGTTGTGTTTCGTTCCTTATTATGACCACCCCACAATGCCCCATAGGAGACCCCACTTTACCCCTATGCACGGGGCATAGCGGGTCAAATGCCTTTTTTCATTTAAGTATTTACATCTCGTAGATTAATTACGTTATCAACATAAATGTATCCATAGGCATTCACAATGAATTAAGCTATGATTCTAAGTTAAAATTTTTAATTTAATAATATTATTTTAGTTTTTAGCACTGTTTAAACGTTAAGTACCCTACAATGCCCCCCTCTCCCCTATGTATAGATAGATATCATAGTTTATTTATTAATTATAATCTACTACATTTAGAAATATAAAGATTTCAAGATTTTTACTTGTAGGTACAAAATTAATAATAATACAACACATAAGTTTCCCAGATATTTGTCATACTAATATGTTAGTCAATTTTATACTCGTAGGAGCATTATAATAGGGATTTAATAAGAAATAATCGCTCAAGCGAACAAATTCCACATACAAACCTTATGGATATTCTTCGATACTAATTATTTTAGAATTCTATACAGTTTTCATTTTCATTTTAGTTGATTACGTAAATTTAAGGATATAGCTTTAGTTCGCTATTTTACGCTCTGGCACATATTAAAGCAAAAAGCGTTAAAACGTGAGACATATTTACTTAAAATTAATCAAAATAAACTAATAAATACAGACGAAACCGCGTCACAGCTTGTATGTATTAAGTTGGAAATTACAAAATTGACGGATGAAATATATTGAGCGATCGAACAGTAAAGCGCGGCAGGTTGCGGTCGGGGGTGGATGGGGTGGTACACCGTATACAATAAAAAGTGATAAATTTTTAAAAATTCAAGTCTGGTCGAAACGAGGTTCACTAGCAACGTAATAAATACGAAAATCGAAACCCCTATTTTAAAGTGCTTCATAAGATTTTCAGTGAAATAGAATAAATTCTTAGATATTTCCGATACATTACCGAGTTTCTAAAAGACATCTGCATTGGAAACCTTTTATCTGGATTGAATTGGTTCCGTGCGTTTTATTTCGCAGCCCTTTTTACGTTTCTAGGTTTATATTCAGTCGTTTCAGAGTTTCAACTTATTTTTAGTATGATTGCTATAAAATAATACTTCTCTTCAGGAATAAAGTTACAGCAGCACTCTTTTACAAAATTATCGCACCACCATTCTTAATGTAAAAGTTTGCATGTGCATATACCATGCTAAAAATTCAAGATTTGAATTCAATAGAAAAGACAGTTTTTAGTCTTTAGATAGTTATTTTTGTATTGAATCATAAAGTATATAGGATAGGGTTAATTATGATTAACACATCAGGCAAATGGTATCCAGGGCTTTGCTGACATATACACGCTCTTTTGTCGAAATTTTCCATGACCATGCTGCATAAATGTGGCTGAATTTCGTTGTTGCAGCGTTTAATTTTCTCCTGTAATGCACGGGTGATTATAGGCTTTTTGACATGGACCTTTGACTTTAAATATCCCCATGAAAAGAAATCTAATGGTATTAAATCACACGATCTAGAGGGCCAATTCTTATCACCGAGACGAGAGAGTATGAGGGTTGCTAATATTTTACTGCATAAATGGCGGCAAATTCATAGAAACAAATAGTTAATTTTGGGACACCCACCTTCATGTCTATGAGAACCTTGCAAGTTTTCGAAAGACATGTGGTGTCCGCCAACCCGCACTTGGCCCGTACTGAAGAAAAGCTCATGCCCAGCAGTGGGACGTTAAAATACGTATATACAAGATTAAAAGTCAATTTCATGTAATGCAAATATAGCAGGAAGCATTAAATAATTAATATAACTTGATTCCGAAGCAATCATTTATTCTAAATTCACGTTTAATAATGATGAAATTTAAACTGAAATCAATTAGCAGTTAACATATATTAACATTATTTCGCTATATCCCATGGGAATGTTTTTTGAATTATCAAAATAACTAGGAAATGTAGTGCGGTTGTAGCGCGCTCGCTTAGGAAACGGGATGAAGCGACATTTTCATGTGCGAATCATTTCCAACATGATTATCACTTCTCTTGCGGTAAAGGAAAACATCGGGAGGAAACCTGCATGTCTGAGAGAACCTAGCAAGGTTTCAAAAGACATGTGAAGTCCGCCAACCTGCACTTGGCCATATCGGTGGACTATGGCTTGACCTCCATATGGAAGGGAGACATGCCTAGCAGTTGGACGTCAAAAAGAATTGAGTTGAATACAAATAACGACGTGACAATATTTTTTTTATTTAATAAGGTATTCTTTCTGAAATATTCCTTTAAAAGTAACTAGTTCACACTCAAGATGATTTTTTTCTTAATATCTATATATAAATAGGCAAAAACAAAAAAAAGAAAGTATGTTTTCCTCAAATTTTCAGTAATCAATTTCGACCACTAGGCGAACACTAGCTTGTATGAAACCACTTTTAATATTTAATATTATATTAGAAGAATTACATTTATTTAATATTATATTTTATTTATTTAATATTATATTAGAGAATTAATTTTATATTATAGAATCACAAAAATCGGTACACAGTAGACCTAAACATAATCCTATAATGAGTACAAATTCTTTCGAAATCCGATCAACAAAACTGACAAAAAAATTGAATTTATAAATAGTATTGGAGTAAATCAAAAAGTTATTAATATAAAGCTACCCTTAAGATACAACAAATCAAATTACATTAATCGTACTTCTATTTCTATTCAATCAGCAATATTTGTCTTAATCACAGAAATAACTGGATTCATTATGCATGGATATTCGTGTCAGAAATGCAAGATCTTTATCAAGACTAGTCACGTACGTACTGTTTGCTTTCATTGGGAAACCAAATTATTACATTTATATAACAAAAAATGAAATTCGTCAACTTCGTTACATTTATTATTTATTAGCGGCTCACCCTCGCTTTGCTCGGGTTCATCCCTAAGTACGTTTTGACGTTTAGTATGGAATAGATAACTTCTACCCACCGCCCTCCCCCCCTTCATTCCCTTAAGGGATGATTTTCGGGATAAAAACTATGAAACCATAAGTTGTGAAGGCTAATACAATATATTGTCTATTAGAATCAATAAGAAGATTGGTTTTACGTTAAAAATATGTATACGTATATAAAATCCATAAATAAAGGCAAAGACAAAACAGTACCATTTTCTTCTATGTTAGTCAACTGATTTTCCTTATTTTTGTTTAGTAGCTATTGACGAGCTTTAGTCGTAGACATCAATAAAATTTTAAAATGTGATTTGTAGGTTTCCGTACTTGAAAAGGAAGAAAAGAACCCTTATAAGATCACTCTCTTATCCGTCTGTCTGTCCATGTGTCACCGTCGATTTTCTCAGTAACGGGTGAACCTAGCATGTTGAAATTTATACCAGATACTGAGGTCTATAGTCCCTATTAGATGTATAGAAATCAAGGTCCTGAAAAACCTGAGTCAACACGATGTAATGATATGGGCTGTAGATTTTCGTGAAAACTTGTAAGTACCAAAGTTTACCTTAATTTTCGTTTTTTTTTCAGAATTTTCTCTTTACTTGTGCTGTAAGACCTTGCTTTCAACCAAAATTGCCAATTCTATGTCAACCAGAAGTACCCTATAGGTTTTGGGTCGAAAATCTATATGGTAGTTCCCGTTGACCTAGATTTACAAAATTTGGCAAAACGCAGTCTTACAGCACAAATAAAGGAAAAATTCCAAAACATAAAAAAAGTTGAAAATTAAAGTTAAACAGATTTCCCACAAATGTATACGGAACCCTCGGTTAGCGAGTCCGACACTCGCACTTGTCCGGTTTTTTTTATATAAATACTAGCGGCTCACCCTCGCTTCGCTCGGGTTCGTCGCTAGGTACGTTTTAAATAGATATAAAAAGAAAAAATCTTTCTTTCTCACATTTTAATTATATGTTTTAATACTTACCTATTCCGGACTAAGAGAAATCCAAAAATTAAAATATCATAAAAATTGGAACGCGGTCGAACGGGATAAAAAGTATCCTATGTCCTTCTCCTGGCTCTAAACTACCTCCCTGCCAATTTTCAGCTAAATCGGTTCAGCCGTTCTTGAGTTATAAGTGAAGTAACTAACACGACTTTCTTTTATATATATAGATGTAGTGTAGTGGTATATACTTTTTTTTTTTTTTAACGTTGGGAAATGCATTTACGCACGACGTGTGGGACTTATCGGCGTAATACAGCCAGTACTACCCACTAAAACCCAACAAAACCTTCCCCCGTCTTAATGGGGCGTCGCAGGATCGCTTACGCATTCAACTACGACGCCCCGACGGCAGGTCTGCCGAAGCAGACCACCACAACCATGGGGTTGCTCCAAGGTCCACTCTGCTATCAGAGAAGTACCAGGAGCAACCCGCAAGGTACACCGCCCCCCGAAGAGGGCCACCTCCCACCGCCCACCGAAGTGGGCAACCTCCCTGTGCGTTTCTTAGCTTCGCTGCTACTACTGAGCCCCCCCACCACGACAAGGTGAACGCACGTTGGGGGGGATAGTAGTATATACTAATTTAACTACATAAAAATCTATGTAATAACAAATGCCATATACAAATGTTTAGTAGTACGTTAGCTATTATTTATGAAAATTTACTTTCAATCTTTTACTTAAGCTTATATAATTTCAGCATCATTTACTATTGTATATTATATTTGATACCAATTTAAAGACAGCTTTTGGCTTCACTCCAATCGTATGACAAGTCCTTTAACAAAAAATGTACACAAAATAATAATTAGCTGTTCTACCAATATAAATTAATACAAAATGTTTATTAAACAAAGTAATTTCCGCTTATCAATCAATTTGCATACTTGAGTATTCGCGTTAATGTTAATCGCTATCGAATATGTAATGCGGATGAAATAACACTCTTCGGTACGCGCTCTATATTAGGTACTATGAATAATGAGGGAATTAAAAACATGGGAACAAGTTGACGAATGGACATAGTATTATGCAGGCGAAGACATAGATATACGACGACAAGTTATTATGACGACACGATACTTCACACACGATACTTACACGATATTTGACGACACGTTTGGCTCAGTTTGTAGCAACTCTACTTGCCGTGCCAGCGGTCGCGGGTTCGATTCCCGTTAGGGGCATTCATTTGTGTGATGAGTGTTTATATTTATAATATGTATGTATTTAAAGTTATATATGTGTAGTGTATCAACTATCTGGTTTCATAACACAAGCCTCGTAGCTTACCATGGAACTAGATGGTGCTGTGTCTTAATGTCCCAATATATTTATTTTTAATATAACTACTACTCTGTATGTATGTATCCGACTGCATAATACTTCGTTCCTTCGTCAACTCGTTCTCATCTTTTTAGTTCACTTTTAACGCAGTCGTTTTTTTTTTTCATTTTTGTGTTCGTGTAAACCGAGGTGATACCTTCGCCAATGGCGAATCGATTTTCAGGATATTTTCTAAATGACCTGAGGTATAGTTTTATTTAAAGTACTTGAAAAAATTTATGCTTAAGACAAAATCAATCTTAGTACTTTTTTAAGTTATAAAAAATTAACGTATAATTAATTGTAAGGATATCCGCCATAATTAATATATTATACAAAAATAAGTATCGAAAGTTTCATCCTCAAAGGGAAAACTGTTCCGACCTCACTAAATTACAGCGAGGCTCGTCATTAAGCGAGGCGAATTACAACGTATTATTCATGAAGCCAGATTTGCGGTGAACCAACAACTCTGCATCTGCATTGAGTATAAATATAAGCAACTTCAATATGAAAAAGCTTTCATGGTTCCATCTAATCTCAGTAAGTAATATATTGATCTCTAGGTATCTACATAGAAAATTAGCGTAAACATGCAATTTTACCTCTTATATAAGGAAAAATAATAAAGTAAGCTTTACAAAAAAAACTCTTATTGTTTATAAGCAACGTATTTCATTCTCCTCTAAACACATCATCAGACTCTCATCACCAACCGTATAGTATTTGTTAAATAAAACAAATGAGCCAAATTCACAATTCACTGAACTCCTCCTAAATGGCTGGACCAATTTTGATGATTTTTGTGTGTGTTTGAGTGGTTCCCTAGATGGTTTAGATTTACAACTTAAGGAGATGACGCTATAGTAGGATTCTAGGATTTTATATGAAGACTATGATGAATATCGAATATGGTGAAGGCCATATTCGGGTAGCACAACGTCCGACAGACGTCCGCGAGTATTATAATAAAAAGACAAATTAGCAAAATTTTTTTCGGTAAGACTGCAAAACTTATTCATACAATTCATAACTTACAAAAATAAAATAAAACCTTCAACCTAAAAAAACTTAAATTATTTCAAACCTTAAAACAGTTGAAATTACAGTTCTTCTTCAATCCCTGGAAAATAAACGCGGTTGCTTAAAGAATGTTAATTTTCTAAATTAATTCTTTACTTTTTTTGAAACTTGTGGCTTAGGTTCGAAATAGGGGTAAGATATGTTTTAGCTTTTATTATTTTAACATTATTTTGAAGGTATTTTTGTATATAATAAGCATATCAAGAAAATTATAAAGGATCCAATTTTTACTTGGAAAATTAAATAAATCACTACATTTCTTAAAGGAGACATAAAACAACAATTTTGTTCAGGATAAAAACACAAAAGTTGAATAAAGTACAAAAATTGAAAACTACATTCCATACAAATGTCGAATTTCTTAAATTCTTTTTCCTTATATGTTTAAATCTATACATATAATAAAATGGTAACCAAGCCGAATTGAAATAAACATTATTATCGAAACAGAGATCGAATCTAAAGTTTTTAGAATTTTTGTCTGTCTGTCTGCCTGTCTGTCTGTTACCGTTCACAGAAAAACCACTAGAGGGATTTTGTTGAAATGGTGTATGGTGATAGCTGGTTATTCGGGTCAACATATAGGATACTTTTTACAGCGGGAAAATGTCTCGTTTCTGAGAAAAAATACAAAAACTGCAATGTAAGAGTATACTTACATGTTAAACTAAAGAATTTGGTTTTGGGTCATCTGAACGCGGGCGGAGCTGCGAGCAATACTAGTATATACTAAATTAATTGCAAATACGAGTATTATATAGCAGTCGTCCTTTTGTTTGTGTCCTTAGCAGAATTATGGAAGAGCCGGAACGCCTGTCAGAGACTGATTACGACATTATTTTTATACGGATTTAATTTACGTTTTTAAACGTGCAACTGTATAAATTGTGCAGTAATTATTTTTAATTAATAATGAATTATTTTAAACAAAATATATTTGACACTTACAATTCTTTTTGTCACTAAATTTTAAATTAAAAAAAAAATATGATATTGTGGGTTCTAGATTTGAAATAAAAAAAGACCTAACGAGAAGTCTAAGGTGGGAGTGAAGCGTAGCGTACCACGTCTTCTCAAGCTACATCGTCGGGTCTGTCACATAATCGAAAATTAAAACTTACAAATAAATAATATTTTACGCCGATGCTCTAAATTTAAAATAAAAGAAAACACAAAATAAAGTAGCTAGACAAGTAATTAGGTATACATTACTAACAGAACCCGCGGCTTCAGTCGCGCTGAAACTACAAAAAAAACTAAAATGATAGGTTTCATACAAATTTTCATCCGCTATTATATACCCCGTTATGGTATAAATTTCGAAAAATACTAAAACACGTTTTAAATAAAACTATCTTTTCGGATTTTTTTGCGGATTTCTTTTTATTTTTGGTTCCCGACATCTTATCCGTGAACAGGGCTCTCTCCCATGACCATGATTGCTGTAAAGCATTCGAAACGTCGGAAAGCGAAAATAAAACATATCCACGAAAAAATCCGAATAGAAAGTTTTATTTAAAATGTCAAATATTCGCGTATATCTAAGAAAATATTATAAAACATTATATAATATTATAAAACATATAAAAGCAAACCTAAACAAAAATAACCTATATTATAGGTAGAATACAAATAAATTACCAATCATCTTTCACCGAAATATTTCGTTCTCAGAATATCATTTCTTATCTTAGTAATCAAGAAAACACCGCTTAATCTTACAACGAACACGGAAGATAGGTAAAACTGTTTTGCCAACCAAATGAGCTCGTCATGAAGCAATGTTCTTGAAATTAATGAAAATGCCATACTGAAAATAGATCTTATTTCTATATAAATAGAGTTAATTTTGTAATGTCAGCTTTTGGGTAATAGATCTGGTTTGAATTGTAAATGAGGTAGATGCTGAACTAATCACGACTGAGACTCGTAATGAGGCGACAAAAGAAAATGGTTAAAAAGGTAACCGCGTTTGAAAACTTTGAAATTTTACCATAATAAAGTAAAGAGGGATTCTCTTGTTTTTACAGATTTTTCGTGGATTAGAACGTATTGTTATAAATTACCAAGTTAAATGAATGAAGTGTAAGCAACTCACCTAGTTTCACTCGCTTGAAAAATATTTACCAAAATAAAAAGTATTGTATACTAACGGCTCACCCTCATTTCGCTCGGGTTCACCTCTAGGAAAACAAAAACAAACCTATCCCACGGGAACTGTATATTTTTCCGGGATAAAAATAGCCTATGTGTTATTCCAAACTATAATCTATCTCTGTGCCAAATTCCATCCAGATCCGTTCATCCGTTCTGGCTTGAAAGAGTAACAAACATCCATACTCACAAACTTTCACATTGATAATATTAATACGTTTATAATTTTAATACGGATGAATTTCTAAAACCCTGTTGAAATAAATGTTTCATCCAAATCCGTTCAGCGGTTAACAAATGGAGAAGTAACAAACATACGCATTACACAATCACAAACTAACATTTATTATAATTACAGTGATATACCTTCATGCTCTGTTTTAAACCCATGGACCATGTTTTTCTGCGCCCTGTCGGGAGCCTAAGTGCTAACCACTTCTTAGACGATATAACTTTGTATTATTCTCATAAAGTCACGCCTTTTTAACCAGACTAAGCGAAAAATTTATATGATTCATACAAAAAAATCTCATTGGAATCGAATTAAGGTTAATTTGTTATTAAAGTTATTAGTTTTGTTTTTTTAATTGTATTCGTTTCTCAATAGTACTCGTATAAGATATATATAATTTAGGATTAAAAAAAATTATTAGTAGCTTTTAGCATTTTTAAAACACTGTATTAATATTACATAACGAATGATATGTTCCCATGTAATTGGTTATACATAAATACTTTAGCAAGGTTTAAGTAAATTGTAAATGTTAAATATGTATACTGCTGGAGATCCATATAAATAAATAAACCCAACATATTGCACTCAGAAGTATAAAATAATCACTTAAAATACGTGTCTCCTAAAAACGAACGAAGTAAGTGTAACTTGATTCACTGCGAAATCCAATTGTTAACGATTATCGTTAGAAGTTTGTTGCTTGTTTTGAAATCGATTTTAAATCGGAAGCATGTTCCGCTTAAGATTTAAAAATTTTCTACAACTTTCCCGCAATTTTCACTTCGAAATAAATAGAAAAAAACAGGCAAGAGCAAGTCTGTAACCGAACTTCAAGGGTTCCGTAGCATGAAACATGAAAGTAATATATTTTTAAATAGTACAACTACATCAACTGCAAAAATATTTTTTTATTTCATGGGAAATAAAATTATTTTGCGATCAAACGTGTGATATCGAAAATATCGCACATCTCAAAAACTACTCATAGTATCTTCTTCCTTTAAATAATATAGCTTCAACAGTCCAAATTAAAATAGCTAACATACAGACAGACGAAATTATATAGCTTCTGTTTTTGCCTTTAGTTTATGAGTCGTTTACTTTTAATACACAAATTACTTTTAGTACCCAAATTATAAACTACAACAAATTATTTTCTTAAGTATTAAAAATATTGACAATTACTATTTTTATTTAGCGTGTTTTATGTTATGTCCTATTTATAGTATCGTATGCCAATTTTAATTTATTAATTAAATAGTTTTTTTTTTCATTATTCTATAGAAATTCGACCCCTTTCCTAGGTGTTCGTGGTTCGGCGTCGAGTTATACCTTTAAAATCAAAATAAAGTCTATATTTTAAGTCAAAAAGTAGTTATTTTATAATATAATAACGAAATCGTTACAAAATATCCTAAACACGATGAAAATAATCCAATGCAACGCAGAGCGCGGGAAGCTAACTCAATTTCGTAGCCGATTCTGTCTGCCTAGTCCTGCCTACAGCTTTTTTTAAATCGATTCCCTCTTCATTTTGTAATACCGTTTTATGTTTCCGCTTTAGTGAATTGGGGATTGCTTTATCTATTGCTCAAGATTAAAAAAAAAGGTAAATTTTTTTATTGACTGACGAAAAATGTACTTAAATATTAGTCTATGGTACTTATAGATTAAATGGCAATTAAATGAGCATGTTCGAAATAATATATTTGAAACATATACGTTTATAATAATAGCAACACTAAATAATATTATTAATTAATGAAGTTTAAAAAAAATGTAATATTCATAATAATAACAGCTAAAATTAATTAATATTATTGCCCTATTTAATTATAATACTTATTAAAAAAATTAAACTGTAAAGTACGTTGGTGCCATTTTTGAATTATTAAAATCATTTTGTAAAATTGTGAGTAGGCACTGTCTGTAACAATTATATAAAGCCTTTAAGACGTTTAAAACCTAAGTTTCTCCCGTAACCATGATTGCTGTAAAGCATTCGAAACGTCGGGAACCAAGAATCAAAATAAATCCGCGAAATAGTCAGAAAATATAGTTTTATTAAAAATGTCAAATATTCGCATAAATCTAAGAAAGTATTACGTTTATATTTTATAGTGTGCCATAAAAATAACTTGTTATTAATAATGTTGATACAATTATTAGCTTGAATAACACTTTCCTCAAGAAAAAATGACCACAAAATATTAAAGGAGGCACTTATTTAAACATCAAAAAGCCAACGTTGAGGAACTGAATAGAAACCAAGAGTTATTACAAAATAAATTTTATGTTTTACTTTATTTTTAATGAGCTTGGCTGAATAATTAGGGAAAAACTTTCTCGGCCGATTTTTTCTTTTTCTTTTGCCAGTCTGGTTTTGAATTAGATTCTTACAGAAGGCTGATACAATAATATCGATTGTGTTTATGAAAAAAAGATGTAGGAATCGTAGCGTGGTAAACTGTTTTTTTCGGCTAATACTTTAAAAATTAAAAACTAAATTAGGTATGGCAAAGATCCTTCTTTTAAATATTAGAAAGGACAAAAATCTAATCTTATTAATTTTTTTATTAAAAAACACTAATAGCTCTTCTCCAAAAACCTGCTGACAGCTTTAAATAAATCTTGGGCAACTTCTTCTGGTTTCTCAAAAATAATGTAGTGTCCTCCAATATCAAGATTTGTAGTGCCAAGCAAGTTGGGATATTTCCATCGTAAGATAAAGTCCGGCTGATGGGCCAAGTCATATTTAGTTCTGAGACCCCATGTTGGAACTTCAGTTGGTATCCTGAAATGTGATTTTCTTGTAAAGTTTTCATTCAAATTATTAATTTTCGCTTCAATGAATTTTAACGGGAGTAGCCGATCTCTCTAGATATGGGAGATATTAATTATAGTTTATAGTTCAGTGTATACACACAAGAATTACTCTGTATTCCCTAAACTTTATAGTTAGATGAACAATCCGATGCAACTTTAAAATGAGCAAGGTGTTGGTTTTTTATTGAGTAAACTATACTTGGGCATCTGTATGTGATAGTGGCTCCCATCCATTTAAGAAAATAGTCCGAGTTTGGTAAAAAAACAATTAAGTACAGAAACACTATTTTTCAACCTTACTGGATCAACCTTACTGGAAAAGAGAAAGAAATGGATCTATAAGTCTTCACGTATTGCCATCATACTAAGCGCTTAAGATCTGGTCAATAATTTTTAAAATATTTGTGTTTGTTTAACTGTTATAGCGTGTGGCTCATAGATGAAGGGATTTAAAACTAAATTTCCTTTATATAAAAAAAAGAAATAAATAAATTTCAGATAAAGTCATATTTTGAAACTAAAGTAAATATACTCGTGAGATAAGATACACAGACGTTACATAACACAAACAAGAAACTATACAAAATGATCGATCTTACCATAACAAAGTTAAGCCTTACCGTGCCAAAGTTTCTTCAATATTATAATTTAAGGCGCTCTCCTTATACAGTCTAAGCGCAGTTGTTATACTTCCAGTACTCCAGTACATAAGTACATTATCCATTAAATCAGTACCATTGAACGAGTTGAAGCCCCCATCAAAAGCATCTTTGTTGGCAGGGTTTGTGTAAAGAAGATATTTTTCGATGATGTACGCAGCTAGACCTAAAGGTGAATCTTGTAGAGCTATACCTGAAATACACAAGCAATATTACAAAAAGGTCCATTTGAGGAGGCTATTCCACGGAGTTAATCTGTACATCGAATGCCTGTGTAGAAAAAATATGCTAGAAACCGAGTCAGGGGGATGCAAGAAGAGAAATAGAAAAAATCCATTATTTTATTTTTTTGTTTCTCTCTGTGTTTGTCTGTTTGTCTGTATGTACGGGCTAATCGCCGACACTGTAGAATCGATTTAAATGAAATTCTGCATGGTGATACTTTATATCCCCAGTCAACATCTTAGATACTTTTTATCCCGGAAAATTAAGGAGTTTCCGTGGGATAATAAAAAAACTATAGGAACTTATACAGCTAAGTACACAAAAACTAATAATTGAATTTTAATAAAACTTTACAATAATATAGTTCATACATTAGATTAACACATAGACTAGTTTTTATTCCGAAAAAATGTACGTTTCCCGTGGGATAGATTTGTTTTTGTTTGTCTAGAGGCGAACCCGAGCTAAGCGAGGGTGAGCCGCTAGTTTTATATAATAATAGGTATATGTGTACGTCATAAATAATACCCGTTTCCAACTACACATACTATGAGCATTCAAGTAAATACAAATTAGTTTCTTCAAGTATTGAAGTTAGAACTAACGACTATTTACCCAGAGTATCCGGCTTAGTGCTCTGCAAATGTAAGAAACCGGACTCCTCTATATAATACTGAAGTTTATCGGATAAGGGATATATTTTATCCGCTAATTCATTGGCAACCAACGTTGGCCATACACTTCCAACAACCAAAGTCAAATGCGCCAATTTAGACAAATTTATTGGTGTTGTTGTATGGAAGCCTAGAACTTGTTTAGGGAATATCGTAGCAATATGTGATCCAATTATATGGCCAATATCTCCTCCGTGTACGTAAAATTGCTTATGACCAATCCTTTCCATCAAATTTCGCAAAATAATGGCCATTTGGTACATTGTTAAACCGGGTTTTGTCGTCGCCTGAAAAGAAAAAGAACGAATAGTATAAAAAAAACGAGGGCTTTAAAATCCTACATAGCTTAATATGTATTTTTGATAACATTTTATAAAGCTAAAACGTAGATTTATCTCGAACTAAAATGAAATACAACATTAGTAATTAAAACTGAAAAAAAATATATAAATACATTTTCATCTACTCATTTTCATCCAATTTTTATAGGTCATATAAGAAGATAGTTTTGCTTCTGTCTCCATTTTTTAGTTTAAGCTATGGTTGTTAGAAGGTAGTACAAAAAGTCATTATAAGCTTGTGGAAATATTCAAATGAAATCAAAGACATTACCCATAATACCGTTGCTTTAAACTTTAGGTAAAAATATAAATATGGCAATATTATAAAGATAAAAACCTTGTTTTCTGCTTCAATAGACTTCTTTTGTTTTCACTTAGCTATTTTGCTTAAAACGGAGAATAATTACGTTCTTTATTAAGGAAAGTATGATACAAGTACAAGATATTGATTAATAGCAATGTCCTAATTACGTTGTCTCATCCGCCCTAATTGTGCTGCCCGCGGGTTCTTCTATTTATTTCTATATACCACTTCATTGCACACATATTTTGTAAATATTATGTAATGTAAATCGATATTTGATATTTAAAATAAAACTTTAGATTTTTTCTAAAAAAAAACAAACCTTAGTCACTCGCGTGACCATGATTGCTGTAAAGTATTCGAAACGTCGCGAACCAAAAATTAAAATAAATCCGCGAAGAAATCCAAAAAGGTAGTTTTCTTAAAAAATAATTATGTAATTCAAATTAAAAAAAAACTATACAATAAAATAAAACAGATGTGCGAAACGGCCTTATCACTAAAAGTGATTTTTTGCTAGTAACCAATGGTAAAAGATACTTAATTTAAGACCAAAATAATTTCGCCCAAAAACATCCAATTTACCAGGATATATTATATTTACATGATATATTTTTATCGTATATTCACATATAAAATATTATAATTTCCTATTCCTAATTTTAAATCGAACCCGCAATATCTCTCATAGTAAGCACTAAACAGTGACAGTCAAAACGTGAATACCACATTGCGATCGTCTCGGTTTTCAATATAATTCACTATTTAAATAATATTCATTCCAGCCACGAGTAATACATAGCGTAGAATACTTTGCAGAATTATCATTCATCACTGTCATATACAAATATTAATTAACTGGTAGCGAAAAGTATAATAAATTACTACAAAACTCGATAAACTCGTGATCAAAATTAACCGTACATTATTTTCATACGTGTTTCGTACAAATTTTTAGTGTATTTTAGCCCAGTGGTAACGCGCTCGCTTGGGAAACCGAGTGAAGCTGGTTCAAATCCAGGTCTCGCACCTCTGACATTTTCATGTGCAAATCATTTCCAACATGATTATCACTTGTCATACGTTAAGGAAAATATCACGAGGAAACCTGAATGTCTGAGAGAACATGGCAAGTTTTTGAAAAACATGCTCAGTCCGCCCGCACTTGGCCAGCTTGGTGGACTATGGCCTTATCCCCCTCGTATTGAATTGGGAGTCCCGTGGCCAACAGTGAGACGTTAGCAAGGAGTGAATACATACATTTTATCTTCAAAGAGAAATATAATAGTTGTTTATTAAATATTACAATTCAGACCTTTTAATATTCCCACTGCTGGGCATGGGCATCCCCTAAACGCGAGAGAAAGGGACTTGGCCATAAACAGTAGTCCATTACGTTGGTCTGTTATATTATATCATATTATATTATTATCTAAATTGTTTTTTTCACATAGGTATGTAGCTTAGCTGTAGACCGGACAGTGACATGGGCTATTGCAATTATTCCAGCTTTTTAATTTTGATACCCCTCAAATGTTGCAGTCAGCCAGTAAGTCGGTAATCAATATAAGGGAGAATACATAAAAATTATTGCAATTGAACTAACGTGTGAAATTCCAACAAAACTAGGTCATATTACACGTTGCTATTATGAATTTCCAAGTAATTAATATTAAATGTAGATAATATTATAAGGTTCTACCTCTACTGTTTCTCAGCAAAGATATATTTTGATATTTTCTTTCACTTTAAAGATTTCTCATCATTGAAACATTAATCAATCTAGATCTCTCGAAAGTATATACAATATATACGCTACCTAGCCATAGGTTCGATTCCCGTAAAGATTTTCGATTTTTTTGTAGTAATAATAATATAGATATTTATCATCTTACTAGCGACTCACTCTCGCTTTGCTCGGGTTCGTTCCTAGGTGATTCATTATATTGTCATAACTTTTTTATTTATGAACCGATTGAAATAAAACAAATACTAAATGTTAAGTGAAGCTTACCACAATACATTAGTGAAAACCGCACCTAAATTGGTTAAGCCGTTTCTGAAATCAGGACGCACTAACACACAGACAAACAGACAAAAAACCTAAAAATTATTGTTTTGGGTGCTAATGCGTTCATAAAGATCAATAATAGATTTTCTCAAATATCTTCCATGTACAGACAGCTATCAGTTGAACTATTAATATATGTATGTATAGATAATAAGTATACACATTTATAATTTATATCTTTTATGTTGATTATAATAATATGTACACTCAAATATACTAAGAGATTTAAATTAAAATTTTTGTCTAACCTGTCAAGCAAAAATCACGAACGTACTTTTCAAATCTTTGACCCGGTATGATTTTTAATTTTCATGTATTTTCAATTTTTTTTGGCAACTTGAATTTGAGTATATTTATTAATGTCAAATGACAAAGGCTAAAAAACTATAGAGACTCTGTAAAAATTATCTGTAAAACATAAAAAAAAAAACAATATTACCGCTGTAATTTTTCAGTCGGTTACGAACGCGTTTACGACTTAAAATCGTGCTTAAATATTGGTTATAAAAGTTCTTTTATGTTAATTATAATAGTTAATGAATATAAAATTACGATGGCCACAATGGTTATAGTCGTTATTACAATGGCTTTGTATTTCAAAGTAGAATTTCATGATTGATTGGGTATTTAATTTGCTCCTATGCATTATACATGATTCATTATAATTATAACCTAGTTGTAATGTATTAAATTATTCGTGTGAAAACCCGTTGACGTAATGTAACATGCCAGTGTTTATTTGGCTTCATTTTTTAAAGTCGCAGGTTATGAGTCTAATTATACACAATAAGAACTAAATAGGATAAGGCAGTGGAAGCCCAGTGGCAAAACGTTCGCTTGAGAAATCAAGTGAAGCAGCTTCACATCCCGAGTCGTGAACCTGTGTTATTTTCATGTGTGATTTTTTTAACATGATTACCACCAGTCTTTTGGTAAAGCAAAAAATTGTGATGAAACCAGCTGGACTGAGAGAACTTAGTAAGTTTTCGAAAGATAATGTGAAATCCGTCAACTCACACTTGCCTGCATGGTGAAATATGAAATAAAACTTTATGTTAAGACAATTATATAAAACTTACTTGAGAATAAACGAATCCTGGTAAACTAGGTGCGATGATTTCAAAAACAAAGTTGTAACCTGGTCTGACTTTAGTCAGTAAAGGAATAATATCGTAGAAATCCCTCACAGAAGATGGCCATCCATGCAAAAGGAGAAGAGGCAGTACCTGTAAATGTAACAAAAATAAGCTATGACAAGATATATTGAAATGATTTGAATCGATTTTTATTGTTAAATCATAATATGTCATTCATATAACTTTTTTCAGATTTTTTCTTTTTGAAAAATATAATATCTAAGTCCCTAGATATCAGAAAAGCAAACATGTTATTGCTTAATCCAACTTCATTTTGAAAAGAATTTCCTTCTGCTTCGGTCACATTGAAGGTGTTTTCTATTCCTTCCAATGTAGCTGAATAGCATCATTTTTGATAGATTAAGAATTTTTCGATAGGCTTAAGATTTAAACAAAATCAAAGTTGAGATATTATCTGAAAAGAACGTCATATTTCAACACTTTTATGAATTATGTAAACGAAACTTTTATATTTATAATATTAATTCAAAGGAATCATTATCATAGCTCTAATCAATACCATAACAGAAAGATTCTAATCTCCAAAATTCCCATTCAAATTTTTTTTTTGCATTTCATAGCATATCTATTGGAAGGAATTTAGAAATTTATTGTTAAGGCTATCTATCATCGGAATCATAAAATATCACATTACAGCCCCAAGTTACTAAGCAAGTAAACATTAATAAGCTGCGCAAGCGTGAGCAAAAGTGAGAGAGCTAATAATTATAAAATTAATAAATCCACGATTATTTATTATTATAACATCTTCTATCGCATCGTCTCGGGTATCTATTTCTATTAAGTCTACAACTGCTAGATATGCTTATAAGTCATGAACTTAAGCGATACTTTTGGATTATATGACTTTTGGATATATATTAGGGTGGAAAGAAAAAAAATGTTTTTTCTTAGCTTAAATGACTATATTCTTCAATTCTTGAACGTTTTCAAAGATGATCAGACGAAAAAAAATCCATTCAAACCAAAAATTTAAATTATTTATTCAAAAAATCAGTGGGCCACCTCAAAATGTCGAGTAATTATTTTTTTGTGTTTTCAAATATATATTTTTATAAACTACAAATTCTACCCCCAATCTAAGAAAAAAAAATATTTTGCTCCACCCTAATATATATATGTTATTTTGAAATTGAAATAAAATTTATTAAAACGCTACAATTACTGACAAAAGATTTGTCAACGAAGATTTGATTTGGTTTCCATAATATATTTCAAATAGTGCAAGAACACAACATAAAATATTTAATATTATTTCATTTGTAGATAACGATATTGATCAATATTCACCTACATTTTAGCTTATAATTTATATTTACTAATCAAAATATAATAGATAACAGATAAATTTTCAATCAAAAATGATCAATTTTTATACAGCAGTTGAGCGTGATGTTCTAAAAATTCATAGACAAGCTTTTTATTTGGGGCCATTTCATCCCACCTTCATGTAACATTTACTGTGGAATAAACAAACATACTCTAGATATAGGTAAGTGATTTGAAAATCGTCCACGTACAATAGTCACTGCCCGAATCTAAAGTAGAAGTATCGATCGCAAAATCTAATAAATTAGCCGAGAATTGACGCCTTAATGAAAACTGGCGGGTGTTAGAAGCGTTGGATGGTATTAAAATTTACATTTTTGACTTGAGAAAGCTTTGTTTTTGTTCTAAAACGTGGTAGATCTGTGTTTTGAGTTTTATCTTCAGTGATGTTAAAACTCAGAAGACAGATCTTTCAGATTTAAGAACAATGATAAGTTGTAATTAAAAATTACAGACATGATTATAAAGTAAACTAACTTTAAAGTAAAGTTTGGTAGATTTTGAGTTTCAAGTCACCAAAATATTATAAACTAACATATAAGAATTATTGAAATGCCAATAAAAATCCCATAGAAATAGCTGCAAAATCGTAAGTTCGATTCTTAAATATAAGTGCTAAATTGTATTAGAAATTGAACCAAAAATCAAAGTAAATCCGCAAAAATATCCGAAAAGATATTTTAAATAAAAGAAAAAAGTAATGAGAAACGATAAGAAGAAATGTCGAATAATCGCGTAAATCTAAGAAAGTATTAAAACTAAATGTGTTTGGACAATTTTTAAAACGTCTATGTAATAAGTAGCCTCCAAATTAGATAAGTAAATAATAAATATTCATAAACTTTAAAAGTAATTATGTTGTTAGCTTCCAGTATATACGTTCTCAGAGTGTCCTAAAACTTCCCAAAGTTTCTAATAAGATAACTACAAATTCACATAAACACAACAACACAAACAGTAGGGTCGAAAATATACATGTTAATTCAGAATTAATTGATTCAAATGCATCGATCAAAAAAATACTAGATACACAATCCCATGCAAAAGTTCTCTTAAAACTGTCACCAATTGTGTTAAGGTAATTATTTTAGTTGAAATAAATATACAACAATGTAAATTGAACCATAAATGCAAGGCTTAATTAAAGTCGTTTTGAAAAAAAAAAAAGTGCTCTCAATTGTTCAAATGAGCGCTCATTCGGTGAGGACATTTTTTGTCGCTGATTATTATGTATCTAGTACTTTTTTGATTGATGTTTATATATAAGTATTTCATCTAAATATGTTTACGTGTACTAGTGTGTCAATTTTCAATCAGAAAAACATACAAACACCTTCACAAAGGATAACACATAGAGGTTAATCCCTCCACGACCGCGAAGACCCCGGAGGTGTCAGTTAACAATAGATTTCTAAGAATTTTAATTAATTTCTTAGAAATTTACCTGGAGGTGTAAATATAACATTTATTTAAAATTGAAAAAAAAACATTTATTTACTAAGAAGATCATTTTGTACATACATTATGTACATACCTGAACATTTTTCACATTTTTTGGTACAACCCTCATAAAGTGAATATCCAGTCCTTGTATATTAGTTTTATAATGATCGAATTGGTTCAAAAATCTTTGCCTTTGATTATATTTGTATTTGAACTGCCAATGTGCGAATATTTGGCCTAAAACATCAGAATTTATGCCGTAAGCTGAAGTCTCATTTAAGCTTTTAGTTTTTGTAACGCGACGGTAAGCCTCGAATTTTCGCCTCACATTCTCTTCCATCTGAAAATTGTATATAAATTTTAATAAGATCTTTGAATAATTTATTACGAAATTAAATATTTCATAATCTAAATGAAAATAAACTTATTAAACATAATCAAGGCTAAGACGCTAAAATAAAATGCCCAAAAGTAAATTATATGTACGTGTAAAATGGTTCTGCAGAATTTTACTTCTTATATTAGTTTTCAGAATAAGTGTTTTTATTTAATTTGTTTATTTATTAAATAGAATATAATAAAATATAAGTAAAATTTAGATAAATTTTATGTTGAATAAAGTGCCAATTCAATAATTACTGAGGTATTTAATAAAAACGAGTAACATAATAAGAAAAGAAAAAGATTCCGACGAATTGAGAACCTCCTCCTTTTTGGAAGTGGGTTAAAATAAGGATTATCAAACTGTCTAGAAACCTAGATAACTACAACTAGAATTAAATTTTATTGGGTACCTCTGTAAACAATATATTTTATTATTATTTTTTATTTAGCTATTTATGCCATTATATGCCTTTTTTACAATAATACGTCTAATAATCTGTAAATGAAATATTTTTGGAAAATCTTATTGAAATAAACATTATTAAATCGATATTCGATACAGAGGCCGAATCTATAGTTTTAAGCATTTTTGTATGTCTGTCTATCTGTCTGTTACCGCATCACAGAAAAACCACTGGAGGGATTTTGATGTAATTTGGTATGGTGATAGCTGGTTATCCAAGTCAATATATAGGATACTTTTTACCGCGGGAAAATATCTCATTTTTGAGAAAAAATACAAAAACTGCAATGTAAGAGTATACTAATATGTAAAACCTAAGAATTTCCTTTTTGGTCATCTGAACGCGGGCGCCACGGGCAATGTTTGTATTTAAATAAAATTTATTAATATTGTTTGCTACTTTTAGCCAGCCAAGCCATGGGGGCTTTGCTCGCGTAATAAGTAGGACGGGGTTCAAGGGTAGCCAATGTCCAATCCCAGGAGACAATCTATGTCCTTGTTAAATTTTATCGAAACCTGTTCAGCGCTTTACGCGTGAAAAGGTTACTTTCATATTTATAATATTAGTATGGATTATTATTTTTATATGGGACCCTAAAAAGATCTAACTTTGCCAATCATCGTGAATGTACATAACTATTTGTATTAGCGAACTTGAGCGAAGTTTAGTGAAGCAATCTCTAAATATTATCAAAACCTTGTTAGAGACTTCGCAACTAATTAACGAAAACTTATAATTGGCTTTACTTTGCTATTTAGCCTTTTTGGTATCCTGAAATGTTTGAATATAAACAGTTAACAATAGCCTGTTTTAGAGAAAGGTAAAATAATAAGAAAATATTGAAGAAAGTACTCGTCTTTATATTTTTTTAAGAAAATTTTTAGTATATTTAACTAGACAAATGGTTTTCATTTACCATTGTTAGATATTTTGGATAAAAAACTTAAAAAAAAAACCAACTCCAGGCACTAAAATGTAAAAATAACTAAACGGGGGTTTTTATTTTCATTGAGAATAGAGTTATTAATCAAATATTTTCGAAGTCGAAGATTTAGTCAACTTTAATTAAAAAATACTTACAGAGTCAGTAAATAAGATTCTATAAGGCCGTATGGAAGTATCAGACTTGCTCGGCCCCCAAGAGACATCTAAGTCGAACTTCGGCAAACTTGGCGTGTATAAATAGGATATATAAAAATTATACAAAGCTATTGATAATATTATTCCTAATATCGAAATGATTATTTGTGCTACCTGAAAAAAAAAAACAAAAATTTTATCTGACTGTGCTAAAATGGTAGTAATGTATGTATTTAAAGACGACATGTTTAGCTCAGATTGTAATGACCCTACTTGCTGTACCAGCGGTCGCGGGTTCGAGTCCCGCTGGCATTCATTAATTGTGTGATGAACACGAATGCTTGTACTCCATTATTGTTTATATTTATAAATAGCCATGACTGGATTTGTAGTTATATATGTGGATGTATTTAAAGTTATATATGTGCTGTGTATCAACTATCTGATACCAAAACACAGGCCTCGTAGCTTACCATGGAATTAGATCGTGGTGTGTGTTAATATCCCAACATATTTATATGTATGTGTTGAACAATGTTTGAAATTTTGTAAAATTTTTCATAAAGGAAATATATAGTAAATTTAGCTATATAATAAATAAATATAGCATCTGCGAATTACAAACGAGTGGAGAAAATATTCTCACTATAATAATAAAGATGTCAAAAATAAATAGAAAATTATAAATATTCAATTCTAAAATAATATACATTACAATAAATTGATACCAGCTTTTATAATATGAGTAATAACAAGTTCCTTTAGGGTAAAAACTTATGTATATTTTCACGAAATATTTTCATATATGCCAAACCGGTACTCTTACGAGCTACTTAATAAAGAATCCAATTGAAATATTTTATTGTTTTTAATTGATTTTTTTTAAATACAGAGAAGATATAATGATCTATCACTAAACTCTTCCTTTATCTTGTACATATACATAAAAACTGCTTAATTGATGATGTAACTCTATGATGTGCTAAATCTTTAGTATAAACATTAGTCTCGTTAAAGTTGTGGACTTGCCGTTAATATTATTGTAGGACTACATCACGAATATTCTCAACAATTAATTATATTAAAACTGTAAGCATGTGTAGTGAAACTTTTATATGTTTTGATAACCATTATAAATTCCCTTAATATCTCTATGCAAATAAGAAATATTCATATATAATTTACATAATCCAACATCTAATTCAATTCAATTATCTTGTTACTGACTTCAAAGCGTGCCAGTTGAGCACAGATTACTACTTAAGCTATGAAACATCGAACAAATAAAGAGGCTTAAAAGTTAAATGACTCTCCGCAATCAATTAAAGAATAGAAATTGTAAAAATTGTATTGAATTAACAAATTTAACCGTCACTATTCTATCATTCGCATATTTTTTTTTAGGATTTTTATTCTTCAACGATTTTAGAATCTTACCTAAGCCCCAAATTTCCTTGCTTAATTTGCTTAATGTTAGTCCACATAGTATTAAAATACAATACCGCTATATGCCAATATAATACCACTGACATCGTACATAACATTAAATATATTCAATTAAAAGCAAGCATAATTAAGCACTTACTACAAAATTACTTCTACTCTTTTTAACTTCTTTAATAACATCTGCTTCATTCTTCTTTACATTGCTATTTTTATTCTTTTCCTTCTTCTTTGGTGCCATTTTGTACGCAATCACAATCAAAGTCTGTCTAATAAAACGATTGTAATTACACTAAATTGTTATCTTCAGTATTATATCAAGATTTATCGGTAGTTCGAACATATCTTATCGGTTGGATAATCCTGATTTCATAATAATGACGTGGTCCAATAAATTTTTTGGGGATATTATTTTTTCTTTTCTCTTAATGTCTTTTTAATTGGTCTCATCTATACTAATATTATAAAGAGGTAAAGTTTCTGGATCTACTGAACCGATTTAGATGAAAGGTAAGAAGACATTTTGAAACCCTGGGAAAGACATAGGATACTTTTTATCCCGGAAATCATCCCTTAAGAGGGTGAAAATAGGGATGAAAATTTGTACTGGGAAACAAGCTAGGGACAAACCCGAGCAAAGCGAGGGTGAGTCGCTAGTTAGAAAATATAAGTTGACTTATTAGAAAATCATGTCCACTGGTTTTAGAATTTTGCTATTTTCCCTATTGTATTTATCTATATTATAAAATAAAACATCACTCTTACCATTTGATTACATGTATCTTAGGGTTCCGTAACCCAAAAGACACGGAGTATTATAATCATCGTATCTGTCCGTATGTCCTAACCGTTTTATTCCAAGACGCTAAGTAATGACGTAGTTGGTAATGCTGGGGGCTGAAAAAATTGAACATTTAATTTATTTACTTATTATAGTTCAAGGATCGGAATCACATTTTATTCCAACCCCTAGGAGGTCACCTGCTTTTTTTTATATTTATGAACAACGATCTACAACACTATATTCTAGCAAATACTAATATGTTCATATTATATTCATTTACTTTTAATTTTCATACAACATACACAATAATGACAATTTTTTGAATTTTCTCCCACAAAACATCAATCTACCAACAAGTAACAACCTTGTCCTTACGTTACATCACACTTCAATATATGGCCTCATCTGAGAAACAGAACAGTTTTCTAGGTCATTCGTTTCAGTACAGCCTTTCAAAAGCCTCCCTTGTGTATGCTACAGTGAACTACAGAAGTCTTATGAAAGATATGCCAATAAATATACGTGTATTCGTGAAGTTATTGCTACGATATACGATTTTTTACGTTTACTATTCAATTACTAAAACATAGGATAATTTATATCACACAAGAATATTTACACAGGAAAAAAAATCAATTTTAGCGCTTTTATAATATCTTCATTCTAAGCTCAATAGATGGCGCTGTTCAAAACCTTTGAACGAAACAAGTGTAGATATATCCGCGTACTTAAACTAGTCTAGATTATCCACCAACTTCACCTGTCGATAGTACCGTTAGAACAAAGTGCTCCGACGTTATTACAAGACGCAATATCATTTTCATACGAAGGAAATTTTATCAAACATCCTTTTAAATTCAGCTGCGTTTGATGCCCAATTTGCATACGCCACTTGAGGAACTGACTCTTGTGTACGGCTTTGTTAACACTTTTATTTATATTCTTAAGCCAAAAGAGATAATTAAATAATTTTATAATAGTAATATTTTAAAAATAAAATCTCATCTATACATGTAATAAAATTCTGTGTCGAATATATGAAACATTAAATATTTTTTGGAAAATCTTATTGAAATAGTCATTATTACAGAGACCGAATCTATAGTTTTTAGAATTTTGTCTGTCTGTCATTCTGTCGGTCTGTGACCGCATCACGGAAAAAATACTAGAGGAATTTTGATGAACTTTGGTACGATAGCTGGTTATCCGGGTCAACTTATAAGATACTTTTTACTTGGAGAAAATATCTCATCTCTGAGAAATCTATACTAAGCGTTAAAACGTAAGTAGGGACGAACCCGAACGGAGCAAGGGTGAATCGCTAGTTACAATTATAAATGTTGTATTTATTTAGTAATCCAACAGCTTTATAGAATTAATTAAAATTGCACATTGTACACAAGGAACAGTTACATAAAGGCCACAACTAGATTACACTGTTAATACAATAATAATGAACAACAGAGCAAAATTTGGATGTTAAAATGAAATAAACTTAGATTTAAAATTATATTTTTTTATTATACTAAGATAATATGTGTGTGTACTTGTAATTGTTACTCCTTCACATTGAAGAAGGTGGACCGATTTGAGGAAGTTTAATAAAAAGATGGACAAAAATAAGGTTTTTCGTGCGAATTAAGATGTTCCTATAGTAAAAGGTGTCCTAAATATTGACCCGAGTAATAGGTTACAATTACACAAAGTTTAATTAATATAAGTTCAGTATTTTTCACGTGAAATGCACACAGATATACAGAAAAACGTAAAAAAAAATCAATTAGGTACTATTGTTTTGGGATCTATATTCAGTACTCAATAAGTAACAGTTATTGTTTTTAAAAAATATTGTCATGTACAGCATTTGCTTTGTTACTGTTTTTAACCGACGAAAAAAAGGAAGTTTATGTTTTTTCTTTTTATTTTTGACCACGCATAACTTTTTACAGTGTAGTCCGATTTCTATATATTCGTAAGTTTGAAACCCAACCAACCAACATAACTACGGAGTTATGCAATATTGCATGTACTTTTCTAACTAGTTTGCTAGCTTTTGTTGGTTGGTTTCTTTGCACAAGTGTATGTAACACCTCCAGTGTAATAAGGTGTAAGGACCCCTTTTCGAATAAAGCCAGATGGTACAAAGAAATCAAGTTGTTAAGGGCTTAGCCAGTCAAAATAAAACTCTAATCAGATTACTATCCATACTAATATTATAAATGTGAAAGTTTGTTTGTTTGGTTGTCCTTCTTTCACGTCGAAACGGAGAGATGGATTGGCGTGATTTTTTGTATGGAGATAGTTGGAAGGTAGGAGAGTAACATAGGCTACTTTTTACCACAAGAGATTATCTAATTCCCACGGGAAAACACGTTATAATACAGTCCAAAAAATATTTATGATCAGAATTACTTGAAATTCTGTATTAATGCTCTTCAATAAAATTAAATAAATACGTGTTTTAGTACTTTTATAAATTCATCATATAAGGGGGTAAAATAGGGAATGAAAGTTTGTATGAAACTATCTTTATAGATAATTTTTCGTAGCTTAAGCGCGAGCGAAGCCGCGGGATCTGCTAGTTTATAATAAATACGACAGTTTATATTTATTAGACTATGAAGCAGGACTAGCAAGAGGTAGCCCAGTGGGGACGGGCTTGCTTGGAAAACCAAGTGAAGCTAGTTCAAATCCCGGATCAAATCTCACACCTCTAATAATTTCATGTGCAAATCATTTCCAACATGGCTACTACTTGTCTTACGGCTAAGGGAAACCTCGTGACGAAACCTGCGTGTCTGAGAGAACGTAGCGAGTTTACGTAAACTTCTCACTGCTAGGCACGGGTCTTCCTTCAATAGCCTTAGTGGAATCACGCTAGCCTAGTGCGGGTTCGCGGACTTCACATGTCTTTCGAAAACATGGTAGGTTCTCTCTGACATGCAGATTGCAGGTTTCCTTACGATATTTTCCTTCACCGTAAGGCAAGTAGTAATCGTGTTAGAATAGATTCGCACATGAAAATATCAGATGTACGAGACTCGGGATTTGAAGCCGCTTCACTCGGTTTCCCAAGCGAACGCGTTACCACTGGGCTACCACTGCCTAGTATATAGTTTTTATTATTTATTAAGATATCCGTCAAATTATTCTGTAAAGCATCAAACGCAGCCCTTTATATAGAACAGGGAGAGAGGGCTAAAGGAAAACCCCTATAAATTAATATAATTTGTAATTATTTTTTAAAAGGTAATTAAAACAGATTCTTATAAATATACACCGATGTAAATGGTAGCGTGGCCGAGCGGTCTAAGGCGCTGGTTTAAGGCACCAGTCTCTTCGGAGGCGTGGGTTCGAATCCCACCGCTGCCAATTTTTTTTAATTTAATTTTTCAATTCAGCACATTACAACTTCAAATTAAGTTTAGACTTTTCAAAATCTGATTCAATAATCTTAATTAAGCAACGTCGATACATTTTTTGTTCTTGATTTTTTCCCAAGTATAAAAATTCTTCCACAAATGCAACAATTATTTTTCTCGTCTTCTTCCGGAAGATGTAAGTATAATGCATATTATATTTTAAAAAGTCAAGTCAAAGACTGAGCACGTCACTAGTAAAACAACAATCTAAACAATACCTATCTCTTACAAAGTTTTCATTTATTATTTAAATAAAAGTATTTTCTATACAATCACATTGCACAGATCGCTTACAATGTCTCTGAGATCCGCGGAATCTTCATCCATTATCGGGATTAGGGAACGTAGTCTTTACGTAAATTATGCTCGTATTACACTCAAAGCTATATTATATCTACTATCTTTCCAAGTAACCATGATTGGTGGATTGCTGTAAAGCATTTGAAATATCGGGAACCAAAAAATCTAAATGAATCTACGAAAAAAACCGAAAAGATAGTTTTATTTAAAATGTCAAAGTATTCGCGTAAATCTAAGAAAGTATTATCTTTATAAGTTTTGCTTCGGTGGATCGGAAAATAAAACTGGCCATTTGTTATATAGATGTTCTATTCCAATAACGTAGACTAAAGTCATTTTTAATCACTTACATACGTCCATTTGTGGTACATGCATAATAATGCCTTATTTTTGGTTTACTTCTTCCACTTCTTCTTCTTTCTTCTGATGTCTTCGCTAAATACATATTCGTAGAACAAAGAAAAATAATTTCGAAATTGTTCTCATTATTGATAATATCCGTTTAAGGATCTTGTTTTTTTATTGTTTTGTTGTTAAAATTGTCAAAAAAGTGCTCACAAAATTCGTTAAAATCCATTAATATATTGAAATATCTCCGATTGATATCAGATATGCAACAAATATTTTATGAAAAATATAATTTAAACACCTACTTTAACTTATTTTGTAAAAAATCACCTTGCTACCTAATATCTCTTGTCCAAATGGTACACTCCTTTAAAATTATGACAGAGGATGGATCGTCGAATAAAAATTGGGGTAGACTTCTAGTATTAGCACTCTTTGGAGCATTATAATTTACGCTTAGATTTACGCGAACAGTTGACATTTTAGACTGAGGTCTCTCCCGTGACCATGATTTCTGTATAGTATTCGAAACCAAAATTCAAAATAAATCCGCGAAATAACCCAAAAAGATAGTTTTATTAAAAACCCGCTGGAGCATTTTAACGCTATAGCTTGTCTATATGTGGAAAAATTCTTTCATTCAACGTTGGCATTATGTAGATTAGATGTCTGCTTGTCTTCTGAGATCGAACGATCTTCGATATTTCTGTGAATCTACTGGAAATGTATTTTTCGTTTCTTGAATATATTCTGCTGGCGGATATTCATTATTATTATAGGTATTTGTCAGTTACACATTATGTGGGAGTAAAATTATTAGAGCTATTTTTTATAAGGATTTTGCCTTCTAAAATATGTATTACTACTACATATATTACTTCTTCATAAGGTGTAACTGTTATTGAGTTTACGTATCTCTACATATTGCTAATTAATTAATGTAAATTAATGTAGCTTTATGTACGTACGTGTGTGTGTGTGTGTGTGTGTGTGTATGCGTGCGTGCGTGCGTGTATGCCTGCGTGCGTGCGTGCGTGCGTGAGTGCGTGCGTGTGAGTGTGTGTGTATGTGTGAGAGACAGAGAGAGGTATGTTTGTTACTCCGTTACGCTGAAACAGTTGTATGGATTTCCATGAAATATAGACCATGACCTGAATTAACATAAAGGCTACTCAAATAGGTAAAGCCCTCGAGCGAAGCGAGGGTAGTCGGCGGTAGTTTCATATAACCTTAATTAATCTGTTACCTTATGTTATTGCTCCTACATATGTGTACATACATGTATTTAATAATAACAACAATATTTTAGGTTGGTCATATTTAAATCTACTAAGCCTTATCCATTGCATGGACACTGGACGTACACTCGCCATGCGAATTTTCAAAAGTCAAGTCTAGGATAGTTTTCAACCATAAACGTATAGATAAACGTATAGAATGGAGTGAGCCATACTCTCATGAAATTGATTACTCTCTAGAAAGAGAGAAAGCGAACGTGTGGCCAATGCCTGTATTTTTTTCCAATTTGCATTTATTAATGGAATGTAAAAAATTATAATATTAAAATTAACTATTATAATTTATAATAATATTATTATTAAAATGTAAAATGGTATCGGTGTAATATATCTATCTCATTAATCGTATTTCAATTATTGCCGAAAACTTCTGGCCGCACATTCGTTTTGTCTCTGTCGCGCCTCTACCCTATTTTTAACTGACGGCTGGCAAAGAAACACTCGGTCTACTCTCTACGTCAATGTTTACACCACAATTAAGACGTCAGTGACGTAAATTTATTAAAAAAGCTTCTAACATCTAATCTAATGTTTCTCTTATATATATTCTACTAAAATAATTACTTAAAAAATGAATATAATTAATCATTTTCATTTATAAGAAAAACAATATGCTTCTAGCTGTAATATGATAAATTACGGTGTCATAAATGAGAAATTACTACCAAAATTTTGGATATACGGTGAAATAATCTATACTATAATAAAAGAGTAGAGATCGAATGTCTGTACATATCAAAAAAATGCTAAAAACCGAGTCAGGGCGATGTAAGAAGACAAATAGAACAAATCCAGATTTTTTTCATTTTTTTTGTTTCTCTGTCTGTTTGTCTGTTTGTACGGGATAATCTCCGAATCTATTGGACCGATTTGAATGAAATTTTGGATGATAGTACCTTATATCCCTGGGCAGCATCTTAGATACTTTTTATCTCGGAGAAATAAACAGTTCCCGTGAGAACTAATAGATCTCTATTAGTGTTTTTCTAGAGGCAAACCCGAGCGAAGCGAAGGTGAGCCGCTAGTACATTACATAAAAATGTTCATCGTGTTAATGTAAGTAAAAAATATTCATCATGTTATGTAAGACCGACAGACAAAAATTATAAAAATTATAGATACGGCCTCGGTATCGATAATAATGAATATTTCAATAAGATTTTCCGAAAAATATTTAATGTACAGATTCGACTCGAGTTTTAATTTATGTATAGATGAGGTGAGAGGATAATCCAAAATGACCAGTGAGAGAAAAATCGTAACACCGATGGATTTACGTGCTCTCTGCGGCACAAAGATATAATATTGCAAATACTGAGAGTTCGGGACTTGTGCCCAAGTCTTAAAATGTATATTAGAATAAACAAGATACTAGGTCAACGAAACATTTAACATATTATTAAGGCATATATCAAAACACTAGCGATAAGTTTGTGTTGCTTAGACTAAAGGCCCGTGAGGCTTTATTAATTTCAGGAGTATCCTGGCAAAACAATGACAATTGGAATCTATAAATTAAGAAGTCGGTTCTTTTTAAAAAAATGGGTCTGCATTTAGAAATACAAATGACAATATCCATAGTAAGAAGCATCGACGCTTGTACAATAATCTAGATTCATAACTAATTCTAAACCTAACTGGAATCGAATTCAAAACCACCATTAAAAAATATGCTACCTTCCTAAATAATTATTATATCTGAAGAAAATTACACAAAATTTGCATTTTGCAAGCGAAAATTCAGGAATTTTATGCTTCGGTCCTCGGTTTTCCACAATACGTCATGTCTTGATAGTGCGACCGCATTACTGAATTTTCGAATGGAATTTAAATAAAATTTTAACAAATATTTTAGTATATTTCATTTCAAATATAATATAACTATCGACTCACCCTCGCTTCGCTCGGTTTCGTCCCTAGGTTCGTTTTAACTGTTAATATGGAACAGATAGACGATATATTAGTATATATATTTATGATGAATTTTATATCACTTACTTGAGAAATGTTTGATTCCCCATATAAAGTTTCATCCCCCTTTTCGCCCCCTTAAGGGATGATGTACCCTTTCCAGGATCTAAAACTATCTTCATACTAAATTAAATCTAAATTGGTTGAGCGGATTTTTAGGTTATCCATTACAAACAAACTCACAAACTTTAGCTTTTTATAATATTAGTGTAGATGACGCTATATAAAACACATACCATATAATACGTATTTATCATATAGTACATATAATATAACTATTTACAATTCCCTTCTCCCTTAACCATTATACAAGAAAGAGCTTTTGTAACGTATAAAATATGCCCTAATGATGCAAGTGCCATAGGCTACGATTTATTGAATACCATTAGGCGAACCAACACGATCGTTTACGGTGTGAAAAAATATGTAACTATCTACTGGCATAAAATGTAAAATTACGAATATATATTTATATGCGCATGTTTCTCGTTAAATCAAAATTTAAATTTTCGCATACATACATACATATTGTACTAGCGGCTCAAAAAAGCGGCGAAAAACAAAAATAAATTTATCCCACGGGAAACCATGGAACCGTACGTTTTCTGGGATAAAAAGTAGCCTATGTACTATTCCAGGACATAATCTATATCTGTGCCAAATTTCGACCAGATACCTTCAGCCATTTTGGCGTAATTGAGTAACAAACATCCAAACATCTAAATTTTCACATTTATATTATTAGTATAGATGTATGTTTTAAGCTTTGTAGTAAATATAAATAATTTTATCGGAAAGAATGTAAAATTATAAAAACACTTCAACGAGACCGAGGCACAATCGCGCAGCATTAGAGAACGCTTGGGCGGATTTCAATAGTTTTGGTACAGTACAGTATTGTAATAATAATAGTGGAAAAAGTTGTAAAATTAAAAATATATCTAACTTTCATTTCAATCATTCGAGTAGATTTAGCTTCAAATTTCTATTCTAGTCACTCCTGAACTACGGAGAATTTTAGAGATAGGCGAGTCTTTAGAAATCCCGGGGGAACCCCTATGAAGAGAAAATTTACCCTTATAGGGGATTCCCATAAATAAACCAGTTGGGTACAAGTACTTGAAAAATTCATGAAATGTATATTTGTATATTTTAAAGCTTTCGCAATTAATACATTAATTATTCTACTTTATGAGGTTTCGCTGTTTTATGATATGTTATCCTGTTAGCCATTCGTTTGTTTAAAAACTGTTTTTATGTACATAAAAATACTCGGGACTTACCTCGCTTTGCTCGGGGTGTCCGTTAGTACCTTTTATACGTAATTATAATATTAAATACAAGTAGCCTCTTTTAGCAAAATTTTATTACCTACCAGCACTACCCTGTGAGTTACTCCAGATCATAGTTTAAAAAGCTTTGAAGTTGAAGAAGACATTCACACATACAAGCTTTCGTAATTCTAATAGTAGCTCGGTAATTGTATTATCTTATATACATGAATTGAATTATTATTTAAATAATGACATTGTAATTTAAATATTTTCCTTTACAATCATTTCGTGTAACGTGAAGAGAAAAAAATTCAACGAATACCAAAATGATTTTCAAACCAAATCTAAGTTCACAGACGCTCAAAAATATAAAATATTTCGTTTCATGCGAACACTAGGTTCATAGCTGTGAAGCTGCCAAATCAAATAGACTGCTATCTGATTTGGCTCTACACCACAGTAGTATACGTATGTGAGTTCCGTAACGTATTCATTTAAATTTATTGTTTTTTGTTATATATGTATATGAAAATATTATTTTGTCGTTTTAGTTTAACGGTTTTTTTTTATTAAACTATCGGCCTGCACTGGCATCACCCAAAGACACAATAAAACAGATATCCATGATGATGATGATGATCATGTTCTCCTGACCGATTCCGGCTACGGCGGCCAACCTCATTGAGACTAGCCAACTGCGCAGGAGATATTATAGTGCACAAACAAACACACTTTCACATTTGTAATATTAGTAATTATATAAAGTTCTATTTATGTCAATACGCTACTCGGTTTCTACATAAATGAAGGAGAAACTCAATTCAATTTTTGTATTAATGGCTTCAAAACGTGCCAGTTCTGCACGCCATTACTTCGCCAATGTCTCGTAGAACGGAGAAGACACAAGAAGGACTAATTTTTTTTAAGTTAGTCTCAGATTTCAATTCACTGTCACTTTTAAGCTTTCGTTGTTAGGCGGTCACTATAAACAGCGTAAAAATGTAGGTATCGTCATCAACGTCCCTTTTCCTACCAGGTTATTTTTGTAAGTTTTAATTTTCTTTATGAATGCTTAGTTGATTTTTTTTATTTTTTTTTTTGATTATTGCATGTAATAAAAACATTTTATTTATTCATTGCTTCGTTCATAAAACTTAGCCTAGTTTAAAAAAAATATCTAATACACATACATACAGACGCCATTGTTACTATTTACTATATATAAACAGAATAACCGTATTTCATTACATCATGAGCGTACTAAATGACACTCCCAATATTTCAGCCTGAAAATCCTTTACTATTTTGAATTAAAACTGGGTATATGTACACTACAGATAAAGTTTTAAACCGGCGGTAAATTATAAATAGTGATCAATAATCGTTCTTAACTGCATAATTATATGAACTAATATCGCGTACATTAATTTTCATTGTTGAGCATATCGCAGTGGTCAGAAATAATTATGTATGGAATTCAACCAGACAATATACCGTGAAGTGTGAATATTGGATGAGTTGTTTGAAGATTTTTAGATTAGTTTTTTAGATATAGATGGATATTTGATATTTTCATTAAAACTAATCATTTTTTCAAACTTTATAAATTAGATTTCCAAAGGTCGAAAAACTATTAAAATCGGTTCAGTAGTTTCACAGATTATCTATTAAAAACAAACAAACAAACAAATATTTTATTTTTATAATAAATGATAAGTATAAATAATTCTAAAAAAAAATTCAATAAATAAATAATGTTTTCGTACTCCACAGTATTTACTGTAACAGAATGAATTACTTAAAATCAAATACGAGTTGTTTTCAATAAGCTAATAAGAAAATCTGTATTATTTATTTACATTCCCTCCAAATTCCACCTCCATTTTGTTATACATAGTGTAAACAAAATGTCTGCGCGTGACGTCACAAATTGTCCTCTATTGAGTTGCGAAATTACGGGCGTCGGCGTTCACCGAACTAATTTCAGACCATTATGCGAATAAAATTTCGGCAAATTGGAATCCTCATGCGTATGTATGATTGACGCTTATTATATTTTGGTATATTAGCAGACCTGCTTTCTTTCAAACCTTAATGGCACTCCACAACTCGGTCAGTGCCTTTGGGAATTTCGGTAATCAAAAATCCATGCTCATCGGAAGTTATTTTTAACGGAAATGAAATGGAAGAATTTTAAATTCAATCGTAATTCATGTACAAATTCAATCGCGCATTCATTTACTTATAGCTAACTAGCGACTCACCCTCGCTTCGCTCGGGTTCGCTAGACACGTTTTGACGGTTAGTATAGATTTCTCGGAGATGAGATATTTTCCGGCAGTAAAAAGTATCCTAAATGTTGACACGGATAACCAGCTATCATCATATCAAATTTCATCAAAATCTGCCCAGTGGTTTTCTCGTGATGCGTTCCCAGACAGACAGACAGACAGACAGACAGACAAACAGACAGACAAAAATTCTAAAAACTATAGATTCGGCCTGAACTGTATCGATAATAGTGACTATGTCTATAAGATTTTTCAAAAAGTATTCAGCGTATAGATCGATGTGATCGACTCAGAATTTTATTATATGTATAGATCAATGGCAGTTTTTTATTGTTTTAGTTAATGCGTCTTTTCGTTCCTTTGTTTCATCCGAGAATTATTACGGAGCGATAAAATTAACTTTCACTCGCAGATCTGCTGCCACTACAATAACTTAATATGAAAATGAAAAGTTACGAGTATTTCCAGCTGTAAAATGTACCCGCCTATGAAAATCTTATTAAAATTGGTTAAGCAATCGTTCTTGTCTCCTCTATTTCATGTATGTATATTAACAACATAAATATAATGTAAAATATATGTACTTGTCAATATACGATGGCAATATGAAATATGGCAGCTCTGTTAGATCAAAATCTGTCATCTTTCCCTGCGAATAATATGTTTTCTTATAACACCTATCCTCAGTAATCTATACATCTATACTAATAGATTATATTAAAAATAAGATATTATATGTCTATACTAATATTATATTATATATATTGGAAAATCTTATTGAAATAGACATTATTATCGATACAGAGGCGGAATCTATAGTTTTTAGAATTTTTGTCTGTCTATCTGTCTGTCTGTATATTACCGCATCACGTAAAACCACTGGAGGGATTTTGATAAAATTTGGTATGATGATAGCTGGTTATCCGGGTCAACATATAGGATACTTTTTATTGCGGTAAAATATCTCATTTCTGAGAAATCTATACTAAACGTTAAAACGTAAGTTGGGACGAACCCGAGCGTAGCAAGGGTGAGTCGCTAGTCTATCATTATATACATATAATAAAATCGTAACTAAGCCGAATCTGTACATTAAATATTTTTTGGAAAATCTTATTGAAATAAATATTACTATCGATACAGAGGCCGAATTTATAGTTTTTAGAATTTTTGTCTGTCTGTTACCGCATCACAGAAAAACCACTAAAGGGATTTTGATTAAATTTGGTGTGGTGATAGCTGGTTATCTCGGTCAACATATAGGATACTTTTTACCGCGGGAAAATGTCTCATTTCTGAGAAAAATTCAAAAACTGCAATTTAAGAGTATTCTAATATGTAAAACCTAAGAATTTGGTTTTTGGACATCTGAACGCAGGCGGAGCCACGGGCAATACTATTAGATAATAATATATACTGTGTACCAGGTTATAAGAGAAATATATTTGAGAAATTTTATAAGTAATGTGATGATAATTTCTTAATTTTCTTGTACATTATATGGTGTGCCCTTGCGTGGGCCTTACAGACCCATTTTTTTGCTTGGGTTGGCTTTTACAAACCCATGTCACCTAAACGAAATAGTTTCAGGATATAACAGAAGAAAACTTCTAAGCAAACCTTTTAGTACCTCAGTAATACAAGACTGTAAGATTTGGTACAACTAAGGTATCCTATATATAACTATATTATATATATATAAATAAATATAAATTTTTTTACTTACTTTTTATATGGTAGTTCAGACAAACAAACAAGAGAACAATCATTTCTACTGTATAATATTGGCATAAATAACATTATACAAAGTGGTCAGGATATGATAAACTTACGAATAGCAAAGCAAAGTAAAGTTTGCCCGATCCAATGCCGTCCAAAGTTAAACCACATTTCGCACCAAACTTCTGCTCGGACCAAAACTTAGTTCATATAAACGGTTTCGATTATCATATTCATGAGGCAAACGGTAGAAAATTTCTAAAAAGTTAAATGAAGCATGCTATTGGCTTAATATAATTTATTTGTATACATTTTATAGTATCTATCCATACTAATATTATAAATGTGAAAGTTTGTGAAGATGGTTGTATGGATATTTGCTACTCTTTCAAGCCAGAACGGCTGAACGGATCTGGGTGAATTGGGCACAGAGATAGATTATATAGTCTGAAATAGCACATAGGTTACTTTTAATTCCAGAAAATAGTACGGTTACCGTGAGATAGATTTGTTTTTGTCGATAAACCCAAAGCGAAGCAACGGTGAGACTCTAGTATGTATATATATATATATATATGTGTGTATATATATGTATGTTTGTATATATAAGCAAAGAAAAAACAGTTTTGTACGTTATTTTTTTCTGTTTGTCAGCCGATTTTTTTTGTTTATTAGCTATTGACGAGCTAAAGCTAGTCACACTAAAGTGTAAATATTAAAAAAAATTGATCATAGTCCAATTTTAACCAGTGAAAAACATTTTGTAAAAAAATAAATAAAAATAAATATAGCAGAAATCACAATCAACATACAGTATATTTAATAAAAAAAGACATCATTAAAATCTGTTCATCATTAGTGTAGGTATCACGTAACAAATCTGTCGAATCGAAATCGGGATTTTTTGAATTAGGTCAACGTATAAATAAATAAATATAAATATGTTGACACATTAACACACAGTACCATCTAGTTCCATGGTAAGCTACGAGGCTTGTGTTATGGATACCGGATAATTGGTACACTACATATATTATATAACTTTAAATACATACATTTTATAAATATACATATATAAACCTTTTGTTTTTATATATTTAAAGCAGCGCCAATTTTTAGCAAATTCTACTACTAAGATAACTAATAATAACTAACCTATATGTTACTCCAAGTAATAATCTATTTGAGTTCTGAATTTCATCCAAATCCGACCAGCTGTTTCAGCGTTTTAAGCAAGCAAGCAAATTTTCTCATTTATAAATTAGTGTGACTAAATAAACTCAGTACTTAATTAAGAAAAAATTGATAAAGCCAACGTAATAAAAAACAATATTAAGCAGGAACTCAGGATCATTGATGACGTTAATTGGAGAGTCGAACCGCTAATGACGTCTCATGCCTTTGAAATATTGAGAGCATTGATTAATACATATACATAAAACAATTTGCGATGGTGTCTGCAGGTTGATATTTTAAAGACTTTGAATATAATTTTCATCGTCGAATATAGTGTTTCTTATATATTTTTAAGTACATTATAAATAATTTTAAATAAAACGTCACGGGAGAGAGCGTAAAAAAATAACAAACATACATACGCATGCACGTACACACACACAATGTTTAAGTAGCAATGTTAAAATACACACACACACACACACACAATGTTTAAATACATTTAAAAAATCTAATATTATAATGATACCACAGTATAGTGCGTAAGAGAATAATCCTCCTAAGATTTCGGCTACGGTGGCCAATCTCATTTAAAATAACAAACTGCGCAGGAGATATTATAATTTACAGTGTAGCGCGTGTACGCGCAGACACAAGTGCACTCTCTATTCCTGCCACTCTCATACTCTGGTGGGACGACCACTCGACACGACCAGTGAGAGTTAAGGCGCAGGACCGACGGCTTTACGTGCTCTCCGAAGCACGGGGGTGAAACACCGGCAACTTCGCAACTCCGGGCTGTTACTGAGAATTTCTAGACAGAAATACAAGAACATAAGATGCAATATTGGTCAATGGTTCTTTTTAAATATCACATTTTTTCAGTCCTTATAATAAAATATGTGATCTCTATAACGTAGTATGCACATACATTCATACTAATATTATAAATGTGAAGGTGTGTTTGCTTGTTTGTTTGTCCTTCTTTCACGTAAAAACGGAGTGACAGATTGGCGTGATTTTTTGTGTGGAGATAGATGGAGGGCTGGAGAGTGACATAAGCTACTTTTTATTGCGGGCGATTACCTCATTCCCACGGGAAATCACGTTATAATACAACCCGAAAAAATATTAATGATCAGAATTACTGAAACTTGATATTAATGTTCTTCAATACAATTGAATAAATACGGGTTTTAGCATTTTTCGAAATTTATCCCATAAGGGGGTAAAATAGGGGGTGAAAGTTTGTATTAAACCTACCTTTTTAGAGTTTTTTTTGTAGTTTTAGCGCGAGCAAAGTCGCGGGTTTTGCTAGCATCCCATAAAGAAACTCCTTTAGGACTCACTTCTTTTTAGGATTAATATATTTTTATATGTTCGAAACAAAATCGCGTGTAAAATCTAGTCAATAATAATGAGGATCACATATTTTTTCAACCTCTATACAAGGATTCTATAGAAACATCCAACCACATATGAAACAGTACTCAAATTGTATGTACTAAAGACTGAATTTCAAAACCAAGCTTTCAGGATGCAGACGTAATGTCAGGTTTTTGAAATGGTTATATAACTGCAAGTGACGTAGTTCGTCATCGCTGATTGAAGTAAAAAGTTCCCTATGAAAGAACGCGGGATATCAATTCAAATGAAAATTGCACCGAAAATTGTAGATTTTTAAGAATTTTAACACAATTTCTAAGGTGGTTTTTGCGAAATACATATCTGTGAGTATACAGCTCCTCTGAACCGAAATTTTCTTAGGTACCTTTTCATTTTAAATATTACCAGCTTTTTAAAAGTATACTTAATATGATCATATTATAGTTTCTGTAAAATATAATAATTAATATTAAAAATGTGAAAGTTTGTGAGTATGTATGGATGTTTGTTAATATTTCACGCCAGAAGGGCTGAACGGATCTGGATAAAATTTGGCACAGAGATAGATTCTATATATTATAGTCTGGAATAATACATAGGCTTATTACTTTATATAGGCTTTTACTATATACTTTTTATTCCGAAAAAATGTACTGTTCCGTTGGATAGATTTGTTTTTGTTTTTCTAGAGGCGAACCCCAGCGAAGCGAGGATGAACCGCTAGTATTATAATAAATACAAAAACTTCAATGTGTGTATGTTTGTGACTCCTTTTGAAGTTTAGTACACAGATAGACTGGGACCTGAAATAGCACGTAGGCTACTGTAAGTAATAAAATTTGCCAAAAGATGGCGCTGATCGTTTTCCAATAGATTTAAACATACATCCATACTAATATTATAAATGTGAAAGTGTGTTTGTTTGTTTGTCTTTCTTTCACGTCGAAACGAAGTGACGGATTAACGTGATTTTTTATGTGGAGATAGTTGGAGGGCTGGAGAGTGACATAGGCTATTTTTTACCGCGGGAGATAATCTCATTTCCATGGGAAAACACGTTATAATACAACCCAAAAATTATTTATGATCAGAATTACTTCAAACTTGGTATTAATGCTCTTCAATAAAATTAAATAAATACGTGTTTTAGCATTTTTCGAATTCATTCTATAGGGGGCAATAAAGCGGATGAAAGTTTGTATGAAACTATCTTTTTTAGATATTATTTTGTAGTTTTAGCGCGAGCTAAGCCGTGGGTTCTGCTAGCAATAAATAATTATTGACGTTTCAAGTATTAGTTTGAACAAATAAACACTAAGGCTTTGATATCAGCCCTATAAAGTAAATATGTTTAATTTTTTTAACTAAAAAGGCCACTGATTTTATAATTTCACTTAAAATGACATTATTTATATTTTTGCCTTAATGTGTGAAACTTTTCTCTTGTTTATACATGAGATGTAATATATTAAAAAAATACGTGTGTGTGTACTTATGTACGCACGAAAGAAGTTATACTTCTTTGGCGTCACAGAACAAAAATAGCTAAAGATTTCATCCCGTAAGTCATAACTCTGTTTGTAAAAAGAATGCAGCTAACTTCATCATGTCGCTTTTTGGCTGTCGGTGTGCGCGCGCGTCGTTAAAATTTCACACTCATATTTTTTTCAAAAATATTCAGAATTAATAAACTTCTGTTCAAAATTGACGAAGATACATACTCTCAACTTATACAAAAAAAACTCGAATTGAGTCCCTCCTCTTACCTAGTTGTTAAACAAAACATCGACCAACTGTTCTAGTACAATGTTAGAGGAATAAACCAACAAACTTTGCAATTTCAACATAAATATTGATACTTATGTATACAAGTCAACATGTTTTAATTAATTCACCATCATATGCCATATTAAATCTGATAAAACTTTCCCATATCTCAAAATGTAGCAAAATAATGAATATTCAAACCTACACTGATTATTGCCGAGATCGAAACTTTGTCAGAATTAATCATATTCAAGAAGTTTTACGTCTGCTCCGAAACTTTGTAATTTATTGGCAAACAAGCACGTTAGTTGAATAGCAATGCCTGCGAATAGCGCTTCATAATGTTGTTCATAGATTAAAAATTATAATGAGTCCCGAAAATAAATTTGCGGTAGATTTATACTTTTTGTGGAATCATTTTCTGAATATATAATATCTAAACACAGTATAACAAATTGTAAATAAAGCCAAGTTTTTTCTTTAGTGGCTATTTACGAGCTTTAGTGTTATCAATAAAAAAAGTTTTAGCAACCATTTTTTATATAGAAGAAGAAAATAAATAAAATTATATTTTCTCAGACATACAATGAACGAATACAAGAGAAAAAATGTTGGGAAAAAATGTGAATTCATATACCTATTAATCATTCTTCTACTACATATGTGATTATAATCGAATTTCGACCACAGAATATATCTATATTAAACTAGCGATTTGCCCTGGTTACGCTCGGGTAAATCCATAGCTTTTTAAGCCAGTACGTACAGTATAAGCATAAACATACATACATACAAGCTTTCGCATTAATTATAGTATTTTTTTTAATTTTGCTCGTGGAAGGTTTGATTAGAAAATATTGTTTTACACGAGTCCTTTTTTTGTTTTCAGTTCCAATTAAATTGAATAAGAGAACTCGATTGAGAGTGACATAAGCATTTTTTTTCTTAGAATTAGTAGTAGAGTTATCGGGTTAGGGCTTAAAAAATTTATAAAATTTGTGTCACTGGCTTTGGGTTAATTAACAAATATATTGTTAAATTACATACCTACTTTTCATCCTCAAGGTTTATAAAACCAATCGAATTCAGAACCTCCTCCTTTTTGAAGTTGGTTAAAAATAAAAAAAGACTTAATCTATATATGAAAACTTTATCAATAAACCACATTCCAAGGTAAAGAAACCGTAACAAAAACCTCAAAACAACCATTTACTAAACAACCATAAATCCTAAGATAAGCTATCAAATGCATTCCACAATATAAATGAACAATTAATGTGTTTGAACTTCGATCGTTAATACAAGTTTCTCTGTTAGTTACATCAGAACAATAGCCCGTTTTATGGGCCAATAACAATACTAATAAGGCCTACATAACTGCCTCTCAGGCCTATTTACTAAGTTTATGAGCTACGAGTGAAATACTATCTTTTATCTATTTTTATCTGAAAAGCTCGTTTAAAAGCTTCTAAAACATATTAACAAGTGATAAATTAAACATTTAAAAAACCCCCGACCGCCTTGGACCGATTTTCATCAAACATAGCTAAGAACACTCCCATTAATTCACCTTTAAACAAAAAAAAACAAAATCAAAATCGGTTCATCTATTCGAGAGCTACGATGTCACAGACAGACACACATACACACACAGACACGTTAAACTTATAACACCGCGACGTTTTTGGGGGTTAAAAAGCTTAATTAATGTATTGATTTCACAAAATCTACAGTTAAATCGTATGTAGTCTATAAATTAAAATACAGCTTCAACTGATAAGCCAAAATTAAATTTACTTTTAACTTACGAACAAATATATAATAATTTATTAGTAGCTTTTAACATAACATAAGATAAAATAAAAAACATACTAAAAAGTTTTTATCGATTTAGTTGAGTAGGGACAGAAAATAAATTAAAAAAAATTGGACAAGGGCGAGTCTCACACCCCGAGGGTTCCGTAGCATAAAATATTTCTATGTTATGTTTTAATATATAAGTTACGTTAAAAGTAAAATAAAATATTTACCTGCATGTCTGAGAGAACCTAGCAAGGTTTCGAAAGACATATGAAGTCCGCCTGCACTTGGCCAGCGTGGTGGACTATAGCCTGATCCCCCTCGTATTAAAGGGAGGCCCGTGCCCAGCATGGGGACGTTAAAAAGAGCTGAATATACACATATCATATTATTACTATGAGAAAATGGGTTCCGTTGGTTCCATTAAGGCGTTTTGGCTACGGGATCCTAAAATACACAATATTGAAAAATTTAAGCGTTAAATTAATAAAAGCAAAACGGGTAGTTTATAATCAGGTATCCTGCACGTGTAAGGGTCAACGATGATATAAAATGATTTTTTATTTTTTGATATCGTTTTATATAACGTGTTATGTAAATATTTAATTTAATCTCTTGTCAGTTATTAATTTTTACTGTTGTGTTATTCAATTTTTTCTACATAATTTATTTATTTATTGAAATTTGAGTACATGTATAGAAAAAATTGATATAAACGATAATAATTGCAGAAGTTAATAAACTGTGTCGCAAAATTTACGGATAAAAAATGTACATACATTTAAAATCTAATAAAAAATATATTGGGACATTAACACACAGCGCCAGTTCCATGGTAAGCTGCGAGGCTTGTGTTATGGATATCAGATGGTTGATACACCACACATATATAATTTTAAATACATAAATGTTGTAAATATAAACACCCATGACTGGAGCATAAACATTCGTGGCTCATAACACAAATTACTGCCCCAGCGGGACTCGAATCCGCGACCGCTGACGTGTTGACTGAGTCAAACGTGTCGTCATCGTGTTCGATTTAAAAAAATAACAGATTTAGAATTAGTAATATTTCAAAAGTCTGTTTATAAATAAAAATGTTTGCTCGAGGCGCACTATCAGTTCAATTTCCTCCTGCAACTTGAGTTATGGACTACTAGTTTTAACCACAATTTCGTTCCTGTAAATTGTGATAAAATCACTGAGCAACGAGGCTTTTAAATAAAAACATACTTATAACATTATAAACAGAATTATATTATTTACTTTAAAAATACAATCTATACAAATAAATAAAGTTGAAGTGTCTGTTTGTAATCCCAAAATAATATTTTTGTTATTTTAAACAACACTATCTTTTCGGATTTTTTCGCAAATTTATTTTGATTTTTGGTTCCCGACGTTTCGAATGCTTTACAGCAATCATGGTCACGGGAGAGACTAAGGTGTTAGATGCCTCAAAGGCGTTTTATTATATTATAGTTGTTACAGACAGCGTACCCACAATTTAACAAAATGAATAAAAAAATTGAAAAATAGCACCAGTGTACCTACCTTACAATATGTGTTATTTAATCTTAAAACATTTTAATTATTTTATAATTATAATTGAATATGGAATTTTATTTATTTAATTTTAACTGTTATTATTATAATTATTACATTTCAAAAAAACTTTATTAATTATTAGTAATCTATATTTAGTGCTGCCATTATTGTATTTATAAACATAAAGAAAAATAACATATTAATTATTCAAGCCACATTATTGTTCTATGTGTAATTTAAAAAGTTAAAATAAATTAAGAATAACAATTTTAATTTAGTTTGTTATTATTTAAAAAACTAATGATTAAGCAACACTAAATAAATTTTTTATTGTTATTTTTAATATTTTGCATCTGTATCCATGTCTTTGTTATAAGTGTTATTTTAACAACGGAAACTATTATTGGTTATGTATTATCAATTGTTTGTTATTCTATGTTTATCTTGTAACACCGTTTGTTTCCTTAATAAATAAATAAAAATAAATAAATAAATAAAAATATTAATAAATAAATGAAAAAGTATTAATTTGAAATACTGTTATTTTGATCTGCACAGTAAGTTCTTACTTAAATGTGCAGAACAGAACAAAAGAGTTCTGTTCTATTTTATAAGTAGGTACATAACAAATAAAATATTACAGACACACCAGCAAAGTTTCTATTTATTTAAACAGGTACACATAGAGTAGACAACAAGAAATTTATAAAAGAAAAAAAAACATTTAAATATAAAAACATCAAAATATAAAAAAAAAGCATTAAGGCTTTCACACACACACAATTTCTCTTACGAGTTTTTTTTTAATTTATTTATATTCACTAGGTTAACTTTTTGTTATATAAATTACAAGAACGTGGGTAACAAGACAGTATTCTGCATATATTTAGTTCTAGTTATAGGGAGGTAAAACAGTGACTTGTTACACGTATCCTTAAGAGAAGGACATCTGAAGTTCAAATCACCTCCAGGTAAATTTCTAAGAAATTAATTAAATTTCTAAGAAATCTATTGTTAACTGTAACGCCGGCGTGTCCGTGTCGTCGAGGGATTATAAGATATGGCGATTCAATAAAATTATTTAATAACCTATAAAGAAATAATAAATCTCTCTCCATTCGACGGCATTATAATGTTTTATTAAATCAAAAACCGAAATATAGTATGTTTTCTAAAACATCACCGCAGTACTTGGATATTGAATATTTCGAGTCACGCTGCAGTATAGGAAATTGGATCGCTTCACGCCTCTCAGCTTAGACTTATCGTCTGGCTCATATTTTCAGTAGCTTTTATTTATAAGATAGTGTTAAACTGTAAATGAATACGTTATTTTGTAGCATAAATGCAAGTTTGTCTTTAATGAATTTAATTAAAAATGATGAATTTCAACTGCAAGGAAAATCGCTTTGTAATTGTATTTCGTAAAGAGGAAAACATATTTTGTATATATAACAATAGAATTTACCTATCTATATAAAAAACTAACTGTTGCCAAGAAAAAAGTTTCTAGTCTATGTCTATATATATATATATATATATATATATATATATATATATATATATATATATATATATAAATGATCTAAATAAAAGATAGCCTAAGTTACTTCTTATAACATAAGCTATCTGCCAGTGAAAGCCCCGTTAAAATCGGTGCAGCCGTTTCGAACAAACAGACCGACTGAGCGGCAGACTGCTCTAATAGATAATAAAACATTTCAAGTACCTATCTTAGTACATTATATATTCTATTATTAACTAACACTACTTTTTTATACTAAATTAATCTATGCGAGATTTTACAGCAGAAATTTATATAAATAATAGGTATATATCCGACTTGATTATTTTCAGGATACTATAAAGCCGGCTCGCATAGCGCACGGTTCATGCATTGTTGCGTAAAAGCAATCTGCGAACATACCAGATTCACTGCAGAAACATATCCTATGCACTGTTTATAGTTAAGTTATATATATATATATATATATATATATATATATATATATATATATATATATATATATATATCTTAACTATAAACATTTACTAAACTCTCTGAAACCCAGTCATTACTCAAGGGATAATGAGTGGGTTTTAAAAGTTATAATCTGTATCAAAAAGGTACTTTGGAAAGGGTCTAAGTGAAGCATTACTAGTAAAATATTATGTACTACCTAGTAACACCATGTCATGAGACACATGGAGATGTCATCTCCACTGGAAAATAACGTTATATGTTTTCTCATATTTATTCATTTTGACGACAAGTTTTTAGTGTATTTGCTGTGCCAGCGGTCGCGGGTTTGAGTCCCGCTGGAGGTATTCATTTGTGTGATGAGCACGAATGTTTATACTCCAGTCATGGGTGTTTATATTTATAATATGTATGTATTTAAATTTATATATATTTATGTAGTGTATCAACTACCTGGTATCCATAACACAAGCCTCATAACTTATGGTGATGTGTGTTAATGTCCTAACATATTTATTTATTATATTTCGGCTTTTATAAAAGCTCTATATCCTAACATAGCATAATAAGTACGACGAAATAAGCATAAAGTCTTTGAAGACCTATAATGGTGTTTTCCATCAATTTCGATATTTCTAATAGTAAATAGCTACAGTCGCTAGATAAAAAATTTATTTAATAATCCGTCTACATGTGTAGTAGTAGCAATGACCTCTCCATCTAATCTATTACATATACTCATCGATTTATTTCTCGATTATTATATATTTTACTACCTGAAGACTAATGAACTCAGATTTGACGACATAAATTTAATATTAACGACCCTCGCTCGTTCGAACACGTCCTTAAGTGCCTTTTATATTTAAAACTAGCGACTTCAACTTGCTTCGCTCTTTTTTGCGCGGAACTCTAATTCTTTTTCTAAGATAAAAGTAGAATAAGTAACTCTATAACATTAGCTATCTGCCAGAGAAAATCCTATCAAAATCAGTCCAGCCGTTTCGCAGATTAGACGGAACAAACAGACGGACAAAAATTTTTAAAATAGTTATTTTTCTTATATCCGTAAATCTTATAAATTTAGTAAAAATCTGTTATTTTGTCATTACAAACAGACACTTAAATTATATTTATTTGTATAGATACATGTAGTGCCACCTTTTGCCACTTCATCACTCCATGCACACGCACTGCTAGGTTATAAGCAGTGTAGATTTTATCGGTACAGCAATTTCAGCAAGAAATAGTTGATGTACAAACACATAAGCAAAAAGCTTTTATAATAGTAATTTGATTTTGACAATTGCCTGATTCCACCTGTAGTAAAGGGAGGTTCGTGCCCACACTGGACATGTGCGAGTGTGTGGACTTCTAAAACTTGCTAAGTTCTCTCAGACGTGCAGGTTTCCTCATGACCTTCACCTTTACCTTCACCATGAGACAGTGATAATCATGTTGAAATGATTCGCACATATAAATATCAGCGATGAAAGAACGGGGTTTGAACCCGCTTCACTTAGTTTCCCAAGCGAGCGCTTCACCACTGGGCTACCACTATCGAGTACCTCTTTTTTGTAGTCGGACTAAAATATTTACAAACTGTATAGTCTAGGTATTTATATATATTTTATATTGTTCTAGTTTTTTTTCTAGCTTAGAATGTAATAAAATAACTTGACTGTAAATGCCACTTGCTTTTAAAAACATAATTTATTTATTTTGTTATATTTTCCTTATAGCAAACGTGTTGATTTTTCCTTCTATTGTACTTTAAGATTATTTAAAAGATTATAATTTTACATTATAGGTTATATTAGACGGGACTTATGACATCAGATTTTTGTAAAAAGTCTTTATAAGATCTAGTGCTCTACCAGTGGTCAAATTCGACCATATTCATTATTGGAGGAAAATTTACCTGTGAATGAATAGAATTTACCTATCTATATGAAAAAAATAACTGTTTCCAATTTTGTTTTATTAATAACACTAAAGTGATAGCTACTAAACAAAAACAATTAAAGCTGTCACGAGATGCCTGGCAGATGTAAAACGACGTAACTATTTTTGTATAGGAAATATGTATGAAAGGATGGTTTTTAAAGGCAGTAAATATGACATAGTTAAAAACAAAATATTCAGATTATTTTAAAAGCAAAAATCTTTATTTAAAAATTACATCTTAATTCAATACCGAAATTAAAATACGAGCTCAACGTGGTGAGGGAGAGGGAAGAGGAAATCGCTGAGACGAGTGGGAAGAGAGTTATGATCGCCACGCCGCCACGCTAACAGCCGGTCTAACCCGCCGCATTAGGTGTTTCACATCAAAATAGAAAATCGGTTGACAAACAGAGGAGGGTAAAATATTGAACTGTTTTGTCTTTGCCTATATGCTTATATACTCATATATATGTAGATTCATTAGTTTATTATATTCCATGCAATTTTCCTTAGTCTATTGCGAAAATAATCGTGTACTTTTTATTGACTAAGTACAAGAAGTGTTGTACATACGTTTTGGTGGAATAATTACATTTAATATCAGTGTCAGCCTTTTTGTTAAGACGTATTTTTTTATCACAACACAATTAACATCGTACTAATTTAGTTTATTTACAGCTCGGAATAAAATTGGATTATTTAGCAAATTTTACATACAAATCTATACTAATATTGTAAAGAGGCAGTGTTTGTTTGTTTGTTTGTTTGTTTGTTTGTTGGTTGGTTTGAACGCTATAATCTCAGGAACTACTAATCCAATTTAAAAAAGATCTTTTTGCATTAGATCGCCCGTTTATTGAGGAAGACTCATATAATATATTATAGTCTATCTATTCAATACTAACCGTTAAAACGTGCCTACTTTTTTTACGTATTTTACGTATTTTTAAACAAAAATTCAACATCTCATATGAATTTCATCTATTTTAAAATTCATTAACATTTCGATACATTGAAATTTACAATAACATTCTTGAGTATCTACAGTTAATGTTTATATTTATTTTCGTCAAAACATTTTTAATTTAGTTTATATGGAGTTTAGTATACAAAAACATTCTGCATTAGTATTAAATATTTAAATACATGACTAATTTATTGCTTCATATTTAAAAATAAAAAGGAAATTTTTTAACTTAATCTTAAAACTGGCTTGGCTTAGAATAAATCCCATTAAATATCACAGTCGTTGTGGGTTTCTCCAAAACAAAATATATGAAAGGACGGTCGAAAATCAGTTCTTTGGGAAATATTTTAGTGTTTAAAACTGCTACTGAATGCGCAGTGGCCTTAGTGCCATACTCAGTTACTTCTATATCTGCCTTATGGACAATGGATGATATATAAATGTTTTCTTTGGTAATTCTATTGAAATTTGCCTCATATGGGTTAAAAATATCAAAGACACCCATTCTATTCAACGGTCCGTTCAAAATTATGTTAGTGCTTATTTTGAAACGCGGTAGTTTTACATAGAGCTCATTTATTCCAAATTCAGCGATATCTTTTTGGAGTTTTTCACATATATCTCCCAATGTTGCTGTTGTAAATCTCTTATATACTTCATTAACATTTATTTTTGGATGTGGCAGTATAATTAACATAGAGAATTTGTCGTCCCCTTCAGAACCGTATGGCATTTCTAGAGCATAAGCTTGTAGGGACGGCACGTCTGTGACAGAAAATTCGCCTAATTGATACATCATATTCACTTTTCCTATTTTCTCTCCATGTTCATTGTAAAAATCCTCTGGTTTTGTGTCGGACGTATTGAAAGGAAAAGACCAGGGTGCCTCAAAAGATATAACATTTGTCAATAACATCCCCTTTACATTGAAGTCTTCTGCTCGCAACACATCAGACATAGTTACACCTGATTCTTTTATGAAGCCATTGGCAACTTGGGCCGCCGCGGTTGAATTCTTAAAGTCTAAATTCCTTACTTCCGCACCAAAGTCCGATTTTAATGTATTTTTGAAGTCTCCAGATATATCAAAATCTTTGTCAAGAAAGACAAAATTTTTGTTTTCAAGTTTCACTTTTTGCGTCTTTGGCTCTAATACACTTTTTGTTAGGTTTTTATAACCTTTTAGTATTTTGTTCTTATTTCTAGGCAAAACTAACGCCCGAGTCAGTTGAGATTGGCTTTTACCGTTAGCACCTAATGCGAGGCCGGTAAGCAAAGTCCATATACCAAAAGGTGATATCACAACGTGCCCATCAGTTTCAGATTGCGTATTATGCAATATTTCTATGCTAAAATTCCTAGCTCTTGGACTAAAGTTATCATTACTGTCCTTAACTCTTGCACTAAAAATATTATCACCGTAACACGTCACAATATATAAAAAAAATATTAATCCCTTCATAATGACGTGCAGCACCCGTAGTGCTTTACGAATTACTGATTCATTGTGTTTTCCAAAATATTAAACAAAATTATGTGATTCCTCCCAGAACGAGTTATTATAAACGCTTTTGTGTCTCTTTCGCACTATGCATATTTAAAAAGAGACAGATAATAATCAAATTTACACGTTCAGTGATTAGTTGGAACGTTCATTTTTCTTTGCACTAGTAGAGGTTTATCTTATATATTATACGTATGCCTTTAGATAAACATATTATTACAAAGGTCATCTGTGCGTATTTTTTTAAATTCTCTAAACTTTTTTAGCGACTTACCCACGCTTCGGTCGGATGCATTCCTAAGTGCCTAACAGTAGCCTATGTGCTACTTCAGGTCATATTCTATCTTTGTTTTCATCCAAATTCGTCCATCTGCTTCAGCGTGAAAGGGCAATAAACATACACATATACAAACTTTCGCATTTATAATAGTAATTCGAAGTACGTGCAAAAGTACATGCTTTTGGCTCCAATGGTTTAAGCTGTTCGTTATTTATCAAGGAATTAATTTAAAACTTAAAAATAATATCATGAGATTACTTTATACAGCTAAAATTGTAAAATAGGTGATTATAAAATACAAGATAAATTTCTACGAATTGTAATCTTACAACAAAAACCTACAAATTGAATGTGGAATATTATCGGATCATTTGATCGAATTTTTAATCGCAAATATTTAAATTTTTACATTAAATTAACTGAAAAAGATTCACTTAAAAATTGTATATATAAACAAAATATAAAAAAGTATGTCTATATTGAATGTATGTATGCATTCCTAATCAATACATCTCATTGCTATAAATTATATACGATTATTTATAAACATACGTTTGGTTCAATTTGTAGTGTTCAAGTGTTACTTGCTGTGCCAGCGGTCGCGGGTTCGAATCCCGCTGGGGGCTTTCATTTGTGTGATGAGCACGAATGTTTGTACTCCAGTCATGGGTGTTTATATTTATAATATGTATTTATTTAAAAATTATATATGTGTATTGTATCTACTACCTGGTATCCGTAACACAGGCCTCGTAGCTTACCATGGAACTAGATGGTGCTGTGTGTTAATGTCCCAACATATTTATTTATTTATACGTATGCGAATACTTGACTCTTAGATGACACAAAGTCTAAAGAAAAACTAAGGCAACCAGTAAAAGTCTCACCCAATATCGGTGGCAATGAACAAAAATTAATATTTAAAGTATTTGAATAATTAACAACACCTCCAGGTAAATTTCTAAGAAATTAATTAAAATTCTAAGAAATCTATTGTTAACTGACACGCCAGCGTGTTCGCGGTCGTGGAGGGAATAAAGACATACATTTTGAAACACTCCATCTCGATAAACACATTGTATCGCTCTCATATCGATTACAGATGTTACCTAGGGATGCGACCCAGATATGAAGATGCTACTTGCATAACCTGTATGAAGTCCGAATGTTAGGATTGTGTAGGGTTGACGGTTTGCGAACGGACAAACAAAGAAATCACACTTACTATAAATGCAAATGTTTTTGTTTGTATTTATGTTTGTTACTATTTAATCCTGAAACGGCTGGACTGATTTGGGTGAAATTTAATATTTCGATAGGTTATGACCTGGAATTAAACATGAGGTACTGTCAGTAATAAAATTTACCAACATGTGGCGCTACGTGTATTTATATTATGATAAAACAAAAAACATCACTAGCCGAACGAAGCTCAAGGAAGTCGCTAGCGTTAATATATATTGATTATTGATGAAAATATTCCACCATACTAATAAAATTACTCATTTATGCAATATTTTTTCTTTCACCAAACGTCGATAACGTTACGATGTAGTTTTGGAGACTGACATTTTTTATTAGCTTCACTAGTTAACACATAGTACATATATATTTAAGACTAGCATTGCTCGCGGCTTCGCCCGCGTTCAGGTGACCAAAAACCAAATTTTTAGGTTTTACATATTAGTATACCTACTCTTACATTGCAGTTTTTGTATTTTTTTCTCAGAAATGAGATATTTTCCCGCGGTAAAAAGTATCTTATATATTGACCCGGATAACCAGCTATCCATACCAAATGTCATCAAAATCCCTCCAGTGGTGTTTCTGTGATGCGGTAACAGACAGACAGACAGACAAAAATTCTAAAAACTATAGATTCGGCCTGTGTATCGATAATAATGTTTATTTCAATAAGATTTTCCAAAAAATATTTAATGTACAGATTTGGCTTTTAATTACAATTTCTTACAATTTTATTTTATATATAGATAGATTTGAGAATCAACTTTAAATTACCTTCTTCAAATTGTAGTATTAACTTTAAACTTTATAAATAAACAGATTATATCACAATTTTATTTATCACTACCGTTCCGTTCTATCGCGGCTTTGCCCACGCCCAAAAATTTACGTTTTTACTAAATAACAATGAACTTATAAGGCATGTATGCAAGTTAAACCACATCAATTTCACACATCCTCTTTAATTTTAGTTAAACTTAGTCCCTATAGAGAAATAGGTAATTTTAAATTTAAATAAGCATTTTAAAAAGTAATTAGGTGTGCGCATTATCTATTCAGAAATGTACAGCCCTGTTTGAATAGTTACATCCCAAGAGAAATTATCTAGTGCGGTTAGGTATAGCGACTGTTCATACGGCATGCTTTACAATACATGCATTTCGTTAGCTTTTAATTTATGAATATGATATCAAATGTGTTATCCATACAGATAAATAAAATTGAAGTGTCTGTTTGTAATGTCAAAATAACAGCTTTTTACTTAATGCATATGGAATTGTATACAGTATTTATAAGGAAAATACAATTTTTAAAATTTTTGTCTGTATGTCTGTCTGTCCTAAACGACTGGGCCGATTATGACAGGACTTTCACTGGCAGGTAGTTGATGTTATAAGGAGTAACTTAGGCTACTTTTATTATAGTAAAAGAATTAGGGTTCCGCTCAAAAAAATTAAAATGTACCTTGGGATGAACCCGAGCGAAACTAGGGCGAGTCGTTAGTAGAAAATATATTTTCAGATCATATCTTTTTGACCGACTTAAATATTGCGAAACGTTTGTTTCTTTTGTATATGCAACACTATACAGGATGGAACAAATGGGTGGAACATGGAAGAAAAGTACCTTAAATATAGGAATACCAAATTTTATTCAAATAAAAGAATGTTTCCATTGAAGAAGTACATTTTTAAACCTATTTACTAAAACTTTCGACATTACAAACAGACACTTCAGTTATTATTTATTTATTATATTATATATTATTTATTTCTTGAATGTCTCATTTATTTATTCCGTTTTGAGTTGTCTTAAAAATATTTTTACAATATTTTTGAACATTAAATAATTTATATAAAATCATTATTTTTTTACCAAATGTTTAATTATAATCATATTATAATATTTACTATATTAAGTAATAAGCAAACTAAAACTAAAAGTCACTCGGTCTTTGAGGCTTGAACTACGTAAGTAAGCTAGAGACGAAGCGAAGACGTAGCGAAAATGTCAATATTTTATCATAACAAAACTTTCGCGGAAAATAAAAATCCCTCTAACCGCATTTTCTATATTCAATCTATCATGTGACACGACAAAATGTAAAATAAATCTGCGTCGGGTCGCCGGTTCCATTCCCGTGCGACGTGACTGGATTCTCACATCCACAATTGTCACTATTGACTCCGAGAGTGTGACGAAACTGGTAATGTTGGAAATGGAATAAGACATCTTATTGAATAGCTTTTAGATAACTGAAATATTTTTGTTATTTATTTTCATTTTAACCTTGCTTGGTTTATTGAATACATGCTTTCGTTATTTATCGGAAAATTGTATTTATTTTGAAACATGGTCGTTTGCAATTTATCTATTTATTACAAAAACACAATATTTATTTATATAACGTTTAATATAGATTTCTCAGAGATAAGAAATTTTTCCGCAGTAAAAAAATTCTATAGGTATGTTGACCCGGATAACCAGTTATCATCATACCAAATTCGATCAAAATCTGTCCAGTGGTTTTCTCGTGATGACGGCCAGACACATATTCTAAAAACTATAGATTCGGCCTTTGTTTCGATAATAATAAAAAGAAATAATGTAGAGATTCGACTCAGTTACAATTTTATTATATGTATAGATAGATTATCAAAAATATCGTAACATATACTCCAAAAAACACAAAAGAATTCACAACGTGCTGTTTAAACCTGCTGTTAAAAGCCGTTGCTTGTCGGTAGGTATACTTTATCTATTTTCAGAAACTCATGATATTTGACCCACTTTCGATCACATCACTATTTTCATATGAAAGTTTCTATAGGTATGTATGTTTGTTTTTCCTTAGATTTGGATGAAATTTAGTACAGAAATAAATTATGATCTAGAATAGCACATAGACTACAGTTAGAAAAAAAAAATTCCAAACGGTAGTGCTGCCTGTTTATTGTACTAGCAGTACCTACGGCTTCGCCCGCGTTCAAACTTCCGATCACTACCAAACTTCACAGGATCACCCGCTGAGCTAATCTAAAGTATTGAAGTCCATAGAGAACATAGTATATTCTTTATTGCAATTATGAAACAAAATATTCAAATTGCATATTAAAGGACAAATACAATATATACTTACACATACACCGTTTTTTAAATACATCCATATGCATATAATATTATAAATGTGAAAGTGTGTTTGTTTGTCCTTCTTTTAATTTTTTTGTGTGGAGATAGTTGGATGTTGGAGAGTGACATAAGCTAATTTTTAGTACGAGAGATTATCTAATTCCCCTTGGAAAACACGTATAATACAACCCAAAAATATATAATGCTCTTTAAAACAATTAAATAAATACGTGTTTTAGCATTTTTTGAAATTTACCCCATAAGGGAGTAAAATAGGGGATAAAATTTTGTATGTTAGTTCCAAGAAAAGTTTTCGTTTCATCGAGTTGTTTCATTTTGTTGTTTGATTGAAAAAAGGTTCACTTCAAAAATATACTTTTCTTTTAGTTTTAGTTTAGTCAGAAGGCAGGATTTCTCCTAATAACATATTCATAGCGCCAGTACATAAGTTCCATAGATATTATGAAACCTCAACGTAAAATAAAGGACCATATTTAACAAACTTTTCCCAACGCGACAAAAGTCTAAAAAGAATAGTATGCGATATATAACGTTATCACCCCTTTTCCACCCCAACTGATTTTACGACTGAAATGTTTAGGCCTCGATTGATACTTATTTTATGGGATTTTCAAATTTATGATGTAGAGATAGAGTTTATTTTTGAATATAAGTATTAAAAATAGAGCTGTATATTGAAATTTCCATAATGTATTTATGTACATTTCTAATTCATTCAAATAATAACAAACAATGAATATGTTACATGAAATATTTTTTTATGTGCATTTATAATTTATATTTATGCTAGCAGTTTTAAGATGTTTCTATCTGTGTATGTGTAATCAGTAGCGGATTAAGGCTTAGACCCGTGAGGCTCGGGCCTAGGGCGGCAAATTTTAAGGAGCACTAAAATTTTTAAGACATCTAAAATTAAAAATCGATTGGGTTTTCTGTAACCTGTAAGACCAAATTTTAAAGTTTATTTTCTTGTGCTTTTACAATCTAAACATAGCATCATTTCAAGGGTAGAATTTCTTAAATAATTAATCAGGCAAGTACTAAAATCTGTAATTTCTAACAAAGACTTTACAAAACTTTTTTTTAATGCTAGCATATTCCCTATTACGAAATTGGATTTTTTTTCATATTATTCATTCAAAATTTAATTGTAACGTTTTTTTGCTCTTTATTATAAAACAAAACATTAGTTCACCTTGATTAATTATAGAAGTGGTAGTTGACTCATATTTATTTTCAATTTTTTGTAAGAAAATATAGTTTTACGTAATGTAAAACCCTCAACGATCAGCATGATTAATCAGTTTTAAAAGGTCGCACAATGAATTTGAAAAGTCATAAAAATATAAAGAAATATAATACAAAACACAAAAAAAAACTTGAAAAAGGGCTCCATATCGACTTGGGTCTAGGGCACCATCGAACCTAAATCCGCTATTGTATGTATTCAGCGTTTATAACATCCCATTGCTGGGCATCCCTACAATGCTTGGGGGATCATGCTACAGTCCACCACACTGGCCAAGTGTGGGTTGGCAGACTTCACATGTCTTTCGAAAATTTGTTAGTTTCCCTTAGACATATAGGTTTATTCACGATGTTTTCCTTCGCCGTAAGACAAGTGATAAGCATGATTGCCACTTGTTAATACAGTGATGGAAAACATCCGATACAGTGATGAATATTGGATTTTCCCTATTTAATATATATTAGAGTTTGGCCTTTTTTTCCAATTAGTGACGATAGTGGATGGATGGAGAAATTTACTAGAGTGCGTCACTAACAAAAGCGTGCTCAATATATAAGCTTTAATTACGTTCAAATATTTACTTATTAATCTGTGCTAATAAAAGGTCCTCTTCATATTTAGAATTAATTAACAAGTACATTGTAACTGCTTCCACAATACTAAAGTTGTTTTAACGTCTATTATTACGAACCTTAACCAGAATAGCGCTGGCGGCCATTTACTCCAAATCATGTTTAAAGTTACCTCCGTTTTGTCTTTCAACAGGAATACCAATATTTTTTCAATAGAACGTAGAATTATCTATACAGATAATAAAATTGTAACTAAGCCGAATCTGTACATTAGATATTTTTTGTAAAATCTGATTAAAATAAATATTATTATTGATACAGAGGCTGAATCTATAGTTTATAGAATTTTTGTATGTCTGTCTGTCTGTTACCGCATCACAGAAAAACCACTGGAGCCTGGAGGGGTTTTGATGAAATTTGGTATGATAATAGCTGGTTATCCGGGTTAACATATAAGATACTTTTTACTGCGGGTTAAATATGTCATTTCAGAGAAAAAATACAAAAACTACAATGTAAGAGTATACCTACAAATACGAAAAACCTAAGAATTTGGTTTTTGGCCATCTGAACGCAGGCGGAGTCGCGGGCAACGCTAGTTTTTTGATTTGATTATTAAATCATGTCTAATTAGAATATAACAAAAACGCTACTTCGGTTTGTCTGTTCTTGCGGCTACAAATTTACGTTGTGATGTGGTTTCCATTATTCTTCAGAGAATATATATTGTTAGAGTCAATTCTTACAATGTATGTAATATCATACATAAGAAAATATGTTCGTTTGTGCTGGGAAAAATAGGTGGATGGATTAGCAAATTTTTATTATTTAGCTACAAAATCCTGTAAAACCGGATCAGATTACCAAATCCTGAAACGAGTGTTACTCTTCACTGATAACCTCGATGGTTGATAAGCATTACAGATATCTGATGCCATGGATTAGCAATAGAGATAGAGATATATCTCTATCTCTATTGCTAATAGAGATCTGTGGATGCTCTCTTTAGATTCAGTACCTATGTAGTTGTAATTTCTAAAGAAAACTCTCATGTATACGAGTATATCATTCAATTTTTATCCACAGCCTACAGCCACAGAATAGCTGTGTGGAGCGAAAAAAAAAATTTTCTTAGCTTGGGGGTAGAATTTGTAGCTTATAAAAAAACTAAATTTTTAAAAAGAAAAATTTTTTACTCAACATTTTGAGGTGACTCACTGATTTTTAAAATTATTTTATTTTATTTTTTTGCGAGTAGTTTGTGTATTAATATGTTATATTGCATTATTGCAATGTTAAAAAAAGTTGAAAAAAAACTTGTTACATTTTTTGTATTACAGTGAAAGTTAAGTAGAAAATTAATAGTAATTTAAAAAAAAACGAATATAGATTCGTTAATTCTTGAATGTTTTCAAAGAGATCACTCGAAAAAAAATCTTTATACCATAAATTTTAATTAATTATTTATTTTAAAAATAAGTGGGCCACCTTATTACCGCCACCGTAAAAAAAAATATTTTTATTTAAAAAAAAATTATAATCTACAAATTCTACCCCCAAGCTAAGAAAAAATTTTTTTTGCTCCACCCTAATAAATAGACCGAGATTGTTTTTGATAAAAAATGATGCAGCACTATGGGAAAATAAACAAAAAATGCCCGTCATGAAATTCTAATTAAAAAAGTATGTGAGTTTTTAATGATTTAGATGAAGAATATCCAATAGTCACACAATGTTGCTTCAATAGCATTTTTCATTGGAGGAACGGACCCCTACAAATACTGAACTGTTGTAAAGTTTTTGTCTGTCTGTATTCCCTTAATTAAATTCAAAGAACGTTGTAATTAAAAGAAAATATATGGCAACGAGAGAAATGTAACCGCACAGACTTCAATGCGAGGAAGACATTTTCGAACTATATGTATTTCGTTTGAGTTTAATGAGGCGAGCTATTATCGTGGCATAATTAATTGTTCTACCATCCTTTCCTTTTTTGTAATGCGTTGTTTCAACTATCTCAACAATTTTTTTTTTGTTTTGATAATTGCCTAATATGTTAATGGCTGATTGCAAAAACTTATTATCTTAAATCTTGTATGGTGTAGATCAGGATATACGACAAAAATGATCAAAGTCTGGAAAGCAAAAAGTAGGAACTTGCAAAAATAGATCACTTATTATGAAGGTATAGGCTTTTTTATAGTGTGTGAATATTTGTAATCCCTCCACGACCGCGGACACGCCGGCGTGTCAGTTAACAATAAATTTCTTAGAATTTTAATTAATTTCTTAGAAATTTACCTGGAGGTGTTAAAATACACTAGCATTTATTTTCATAGCATCCCTATTTCTCTTGTACACGATGGTACATAAAATAAAGTATATAAAATGGAAATTTCTTACTTTTGCGACTCTGCTAGGCTAAAAGATTGCCTTAAATTACAGCCTATTATTTTCCATATCATCTCAATAATTTTTTACATGATTAGCACTTGTCTTACGGTGAAGGGATATATTGTGAGGAAACCTGCATATTTGAGAGGACCTCACCACTTCAGAGAGAAATAAGTTTTCGAAAGATATGTGAAGTCCGCCAACCCGCACTTAGCCAGCGTGGTGGACTATGGCCTGATCCCCCTCGTATCGAAAGGCAAGCCCGTGCCCAGCAGTGGGATCTGAAAAATTGCTGAATACACACATTTCCCACACTTTTACTATAAAAATTTTTTAATAATGGGATTACTGTCATGTAGAGCTCATTGAATCTCTACTAAACAACATGTTTATTTAATTAGATTTATATAAATAAATTTCATTATTAATTAGACTACATGAAATTGGTCATGTATAATTAATGAACAAGATTTTGGGAGTATTGTACTAAGTGTAACACAACCGTATGACCAATAGAAACATACGGGTTTGTCGAACAAAAGAGAAGTACTATAGCTGGTATAAGGATACATACATAATAAATATAATGATTTGGCCTTAACTGACTCCGTAGTGTAGTAGCTACTAGCTATAATGTACGGCTGCACATGCCGAGGTCCTGGATTTAATTCCCAGGCCGGGCCAAGTTTTGATTGAGTCTTTCTTTCTCAGTAACATGGATTCCCCGGAGCTGGGAAATTGGCAGTGTTTATCTCCATGCCTCGGAGATCACGTCATCATTAGATTGCACTTGTGCCTGGACGTACACTTGTGCTAGTCTCAGTGAGATTGGCCGCAGTGGCCGATATCGGTCATCAATTCTTTGGTTAATAATAAAAAAAACTTGTTTTTACCTTTAAAATCCAGATTTTTTAAGGCAGTCCTTCCTCTACGCTCTAGGCTTCCATAGCCGAAAAGCGCAAACGTAACCTTAATAATTTCGTCAAGTCCATCTGTCCGTATATCACAATTATTTTACTCAGACACTATTGGAGCTACATATATTGCTGTTTGGTAAATATGTGTCTCATGTGAACCACTTGACAACTGCCTAGTTAAAATAAAAATAAAATAAAAATAAGGGTATCACTTTATACAAGGTATTGAAAAAGAAAAAATATTAGTCTTAGAAAAATTATTTGAAAATTGATTAATTAGTTTTCGAAAAAATCACAGACAAATACATTAAATATAGGTTTGTACATTCTACATATGTACAATGTACATACATACAGGTCGAAAACTAAACCTAATGTAGAATACTTTCTACTTTGTACCCCGAAGTAGTCCTTCAGTACTTCCTCTGGAATATTCTATAATTTTTTTATTTAAAAAAAAAGCAAGCTCGAAAAATTTTCATTCCATGTGTTTCCTCAAATAATTATGTCATAACATGGCTGTCAGCGGTTAATTAACCGCAAAATGGCTGCACGCGTACCTAACCGCTACCCAGATAACTACAAATTGCTAAATAACTCTAATGCTAAATAAAGTTTTTTTTTAATTAAAATAAGAATAACAAAATAATGTCCCATATTAAAAGAGCTACAGACGGTCAAAACTGTTTTTTTTTGTTTTTCAAGGATTTACAATTTACAATATACGAGTACATGTTATCTATAGGTACAGATAAATAAAATTGAAATGTCTGTAAAATAACACCTTTTTACTAAATGCATATGAAATTATTTACGGAAGGTACTTATACAAAAACACAATTTTTAATAATATTGTATCGATTTTATTTAAAAAACTTATCTATTATTAGTATAAAACAAAGTCGCTGTTCGCGTCTGTCTGTATCTCCGCTTACTTCTTCTAAACCACGCAACGGATTTTGAGATTGATTGATTTTCACTAACAGAAAGAGCGATAAACGAGGAAGGTTTATGTATAATATTCGTACGATTTCTTAATTTTGTACAAAATGACTGAGCCTAGACCGTTTATTTCCAAAAAACTGTTTTCGTACGACTACATGGCTAACGCTGATTCAGCCTTTAGAGATACATCAAAAAAATGTACTAGAAAATTGTAGATCTTAAAAAGGCCTACAAAAAATATTTTTACTTGTATAAAAAACGTTCCTAGGGACGCAATGGAACGAAGATAATTAGCATAACTTAATGTTAAAATTAATATACAATTTTAATAAATGAGAGCCATCTAGTGGTAAATTAAGAAACTATATTTAACTTTAACTTTAGACGCAGTGGTTCTATAGATGTACGATAGATGGCACTGTATTTTTTTTATTAATAAAAAGGCAAAGATTAATATTTTAAACATAAATATTATATTTTATACATAAATATTACATAAATAAATATAACGATAAAAATTGTTTTATTTATTTATTTTTTCTTAAAATACCTGTTTCAACAATTTCATATAAATTAATTTACATCAGAGATTACATGAATGCTTTTTTAATCAGTTTAAAACTTATTTATACTTGAAGTGAAACTTCTGAAGAGAAAAAAAAGTATTGGCATTACGATTTTTATAACGGAAATGGTTTTTACAGAAGTGAATAAATAGTCAATTAAAAGTTATTTGAACTATTTATTATATGAATATTTCAAAGAAAAATATTAAATAAAAATAGATATTTACTTCTTTCATTTATTTTTAAATGAGCAATGGAATCATATCAAATGAATATTGTTAAAAAAATATATGAAAAATATTTCCTGTTTCATTGTTATAATATACTTTCTTATAATGAAGCGGGTGAAGAAATAATACAATTATTTGAATATTTTAATATTTTTTGAAGTTAAATTTCTTTTGGCGTGAATGAGGGTACTAGTATTACGATTTACGTGACCTGTACTGAGGGATAATACATTGAAAAATGAGTGTCGCGGAAGTGAGAGTCAAATTTATTATTGATTATTAAAAAAAAATATTATATTAATATTTTTACAGTAATTATTACTTATAAAAATGAAATATATATTTATTATTAATAATTTTATATTATTTATCTATATATACCTATATAAAACAATGTCGGGTTTGTTGCAACACTTATAACTCGAGAATTGCTGGACCGATTTTTATAATCTTTGTTGTGTTGGATTTGTCTTCACCCCGAATAGCAGAATAATTATTAAAAAAACATCGGAAAAATTCACGAAAAAAAATCTAAAATAAAATCTATTCCATGCTAAACGTCAAAACATACCTAGGACGAACCTGAGCGAAGCGATGGTGAGTCGCTAGTTACTTATAAAATGAATATTTAATATTTATTAATAATAATTTTATAAAAAGTATTATATTTATATTTTGATTTGTTTTAATGTGCTGCCACAGCGCCAAAGAAGTTTTACTTCAACCGTGCGTAAAGTTTCACGCACTCATTTTTTATGTAAGCATCATTCCACTATATGATTTTTTTTTTGGATCCACAATTAAAGGACCGTTTTAAATGTTCACCTATAGGTACATCGAAACAAACATAGGTTGATTTAAGGAAGAAAATCAGTCACAAATTACATTAATTGTTAATTAAATATAATATAACCACTGTACAGAAACCGTCGTAGTTATTCTAAAATTGGATTGAATAACAATATTTTTTTATTGTTAAAAGGTTTATCGGCTATTTTATATGGATATTTCTTTAAACTTATATGGTATAAAATTTAATGTACCATGAGATAATCTATCTAACGTAATCATTTAAAATAAAACTCGTAAACATCGATCTTTAACTGTTAAAGAAATCAATCAATTGTTAACTGTTATATGTTACGTATAAAAAATACCGACACATAAAACTTAAAAATCGGTCAAGTGCGAGTCAAATTCGCACAGGAAGGGTTCCGTACCATCGTAAATGTACTTTTTATTAATATGATTTTTACTCTATATATGTAGTATATTAACTTCGAAGTTCGATTACGAACGTTAAAAAATGTTTCTTGTATTTTTTTTTTATTATTTATTGTTATAACGGCAATAGGAATCCATACTCTGTAAAAATTTCGACTCTGTACCAATTACGGTTCATGAGATACAGCCCTCTGACAGACGGACGGAAAGTAGAGGCTTAGTAATAGGGTTCCATTGGCACCCTTCGGGTACGGAATCCTATAAATAATAACAAAATCAATTTATATTGGCCTTTAAACATCGATCACTTGTTCGATGACTTTAAATGCATAAACCCCTTAAATACAAAGATATAGGGGTCCAAAGGATACCCCTACATAACATTAAACTTAAGTACACTTCATCTAGTTAGCTATATCCTTATTCTAGTCTATATACGCTGTTGTTTTAACCTTCAAAAAAGGTTAATGAACCAATCATAAATTGATAAGTTAGTTAGCAACAGTTATAGAACTGAAAAGATAACAGAAATATTCTAACCCGCATACACAAATCTTTTATGCAAATCCCAAATTCCTTTCGCAAATATGAACAATGAACTAAATTGTTTTTATAAATAGCACAAAAACGCTGTTGTCAACATAACATTAAATTACAAACTTTCATTTTAACCGATTATGAAAGTAGAGGTTCTCAAGGTATATTACCTATACTAGTGACTTACACTCGATTCGCTCGGGTTCGTCCCTAGTTACGTTTTAACGTTTAGTATAAATTTCTCAGGGATATTATCCTTCAATAAAAAGTATCCTATATGTTGACCCGGCCAACCAGGTACCTATCACCATTGTCCATTCATCAAAATCTGTCGGCGACGGAAAACCTATCTTCGAGTAACGTGTGTATTAATATAGGGACAATGTCATTTTAGCGTATTATGAATAATTGTTGTAAATATGAAATCTCATTCTTATTAGATTTATTATGTTAAAATAAGTTCTAATTAGTGTAATAAGGTTAATTTAGAGTATTTTTTGCTTATTTGAATCATATAAGACTATTTAACATTAATTTGAAAGGAATAGGTACGTAAGTAAAATGTTAGCATATAATTACGTAACTTGAAAATGAGATTTTTTGTTTCTTGCAATAGCATAATAGTTTATGTTTTAAATAATAGATTTTATTATAAAACTTATAATAAAACAAGAATTAGGTCGATAAGACTATCCGTTCAAAAGTTATAAGGGAAAATGTATAGTAAAAATGTAGCAACCTAGAAATTTAGATATTTTTGTTTTAAGACTTTTTTAATTAATTATTATATATTGAATATTATGTTTTAATATTGTATAATAGTATGTAAGGCATGTAAATAAATAAATATGTGTAAGGTGTTTTACTGAAAACATAAAATAAAAGGACTCTCAAGGTTTCGGTTTAGGGAAATTTTACTCGAAAAATGAGCTCAAAGTACGCGGCTCTCTGTAAGGTATTAACGGGCCAAATAAAAGGCGAGCCATTTCTCGATTCGAGTCAGTCGCAAGACAGCCACCGAAGAGGCAACAACTAAAAGGAAAAGGAAGAACCGAAACCAAGAGAGAAAAAAAAGGAAAAATTGTGTTTTTATTTCATCGCCTCTAAGTATAGTCTCCTGTCAACGAAGAAACCCTAGTGGATCGGGACCCAAGCTACGCATTCAGGGGTGCGTGGTGGCGTACATTACCAGCGAACGGACATACTGCCGTGTACGCCAAGAACGTCTGGGAGATTGTCCCAGGTCGACCTCCGGGTACTAGACATACCCTGGTTCTGGTCGTCCGAAACAGTTGGTCCTTCGAGCCGGATCCCTGCTAGAAGAAGTTCAGAAGAAACAGAAGATTGCGTTCAAGATGCCGGTAACCAGGTCGCAGAAGGATGCCCCCTCACGTCCCGGGTCCCGTCCTTCAGATAGGGACGCGACAGATGGAACGTCGGGATCAGAAGGGGTCACGTCAGCGTCGGCGTCATCGGGAACTGCAACTACATCGAACACTTCTTCGGGTACCACGACCACGGAGGGCACCACAGTGACGGAGACTACGGTTACGACTGCAACTACGGCGGCGTCTATGGAAGGCAACAAAGAAGATGCTGCACAGAGGATGACCAGGAAGAGCCAAGAAGATGTACCTGGAAAGGATGTTCAAGGCTCCTCCAAGACCCTGAAACCGATGGGGGTCAGTCGTCGCGCCAGGTCCACGAAGACCACGAGTTCCTCGGCCAGAAGACGCGAGCTAGAAGCAAAGGAAGAGTTGGCACGCCTGGAGTTGAAGCAAGCACAGGCTGAAACTAAGCTAGCCCGTGTCAGATTGGAGATGGCACAGTGTGAAGAAGAGGACTCCGTGGATGAAGACCTGGAAGACAGAACAGCACAGGTGCAGAACTGGATCGAGACGTCTGTGCTGGAGGATGGCAACAAAGTTCAATCAGAGATGCGAGGTCCACACCCCTTGGAAGAGCCACAGAAGATGAAGCCTGAAGAGAACTCCTCAACGAGAGGAGCTACGATTGAAATTCAAGCACTGACGGCAGCATTGAAGGAAGCTCTTACCACGCGAGGACCAGCAGGACAGCCAACCTACATTCACGAGTTACCCTACTTCGACGGCAACAGCAGCGAGTGGATGGCCTTCAAGGTTGTCTATGAAGATACAGCACCGATGTTCAACAACGTCCAGAATATGGCTCGGCTAAGAAGAGCACTGAAGGGCAACGCAAGAGAAGCTATCAAGAGTCTGCTGTACTCCGAAGCCTCTCCGATGGAAGTGATTCAAGCCCTCAGAAGAAGATATGGAAGACCAGATGCACTGGTGCTGGCAGAGTTGGACAAGGTCAAAACGTTGCCGAAGATTTCTGAAAACCCAAGGGACATATGCCTCTTCGCGAGCCAGATCAGCAACAGCGTAGCGGCAATAAAAGGATTGAAGAAACCACAGTACCTGCATTCACCTGAGATGGTGAAACAAATTATTGAGATGATGCCTACGATCCTCAAGTTCCGATGGTACGACTTCATTGAAACATCCGAAGAAGGCGAGTTCTCCGACCTAACACTGGTGTCCAAGTTCCTGAACAGAGAAGCAGACAAGTGTGGAGCCTATGCATCAACAGAAGAGAAGAGCGGGTTCAGACGGACTCATCGACAAGCAACGCATTCAACTAAGGAAAAGGACTTCAAAGAAAAGGTTTCAAGATCAGAGAAGACTTGCCCCATGTGTGAGGGTGAACACTTCCTCGTCGGGTGTCAGAAGATCCTGAAGGCGTCTGTGCAAGATCGATGGGCAATAGTGAAGAAAAGCCGCGTTTGCTTCAAGTGTTTACAAGGGACATATCGGAAGGAGAGCTGCAAGAAGCCGTCGTGCAAGGAATGCAAGAGGTGGCATCATCATCTGCTGCACGTCGATACAGAGAAAAGTTCCTCGGAAGAACAGAAGAACAAACCACAAGAAGTGGCGAGCATCATGGCATCGGTGAATGCGGTCAACAACGCAAGGGCATACCTGAAGATAATTCCGATAGAAATCTTCGGGTCAAAAGGATCAAAGAAGATATTGGCCCTCATGGATGAAGGGTCAACAGTGTCGCTGCTAGACCAGAAGGTAGCAGAAGAAATCGGCGCTCAAGGAAGAAAGGAGGAACTGGTCATCGAGACTGTTGGAGGCAGGCTGATAAGGAAGGAAGACTCTCAGATGCTGGACCTTACGGTGAAGGGGATTCATCAGAGGACCAAGAAGACCTTGAGAAGAGTCCGGACCATCGACGAGTTGAAGCTTGCACCGCAGTTCCTAGAAAAGAAAAGGATAGAAGAGTGTCAACACTTGAAGAAGATTGCTGACTCTCTATATTATAAGGGGGAGTCACCACAGCTGCTCATCGGTCAAGACAACTGGGAGCTAATCGTGACTCAAGAAGTAAGAAGAGGGAAACCAGGACAACCAGTCGCTTCAAGAACAGGACTTGGATGGGTGCTCCACGGGTCAGACACTGGAGGCGCGAAAGTGGTGCACTTCTTAAACACGTGTCTACATGTCAGCACGCCAGAAGAAGAGATGCATCAAGCCATCAAGGATCACTTCGCAATCGAAGCACTTGGAGTACTACCAAGAAGACCCACTACGGATTCAGAAGGAAGAGCACTCACCATCCTAGAGAAGACCTGCAGAAGACTAGAAGATGGTCGATTTGAAGCTGGACTTCTATGGAAAAATGAAGATGAACAGATGCCTGAAAGCTACACGTCTGCCAAGAACCGATTGTTCAACATTGAAAAGAAGATAGACAAAGACCCTCAGCTGAAGGCAGAATACAATAAGCAGATCCAGCATCTAATCGACAGCAAGTATGCAGAAGAAGCACCTGGTGGACAAGAAGATTCAAAGAAGACATGGTACCTCCCTCATTTCTCCGTGGTACATCCATTGAAGAAGAAAATAAGGATCGTCTTCGACGCTGCAGCCAAGTCTAAAGGGAGAAGCCTCAACGACGCTTTACTACCGGGACCAGACCTACTGCGATCGCTCTTCGGGGTATTACTGAGGTTCCGGCAAGGCCCGTTTGCAGTGGCAGCCGACATAAAGGAAATGTTCCTGCAAGTTCGCATCCGGCCAGAAGATAGAAACAGCTTGAAGTTCCTGTGGCGAGGGGATCGTCGTGACGTAGCACCGAAGGAGTACAGAATGACATCAGTCATCTTCGGCGCGACATCATCTCCTAGCACAGCGATCTACGTGAAGAACCGGAACGCGGCGGACTACAAGAAGCAGTACCCAGAGGCAGCAAAGGCAATCGAGCTGAACCATTACATGGATGACTACCTGCACAGCTTCCATTCAGAAGAGGACTTCAAGAGAATTACAGCGCAGGTGGACTTCATTCACAAAAAGGTGGGCTTCGAACTCCGAGGATGGGCGTCAAACCACTCCGACCTGCTGCAAGACGTGAAGACTGAGTCAGTTGAGAAGACAGAGGTGGACCTTGGTGAGAAGGAAGAGAAGACACTGGGACTACGCTGGTTTACAGAAAGGGACTCCATAGGCTTTAGGGCGAACCTTCGGAACACGCCAGATGAAGTGGCACAAGGACTCAAGGTACCTACGAAGAGAGAAGTCATCAGCGCCGTGATGTCGACCTTCGATCCACTAGGGCTAGCATCACCAATTCTCATCCAAGGCAAAAGGCTGCTCCAGAACATATGGCGAAGTGGCGTCGGTTGGGATGAAGAGATAGAAGAAAAGGAGTACGAGTCATGGAAGACTTACCTGGAGAAGATGAAGCTGCTCCAAGACCTTCAGATCCCGAGATGTCTGGCACCACGTCGCACCGAGGGGGAGCTGCACACGTTCACGGATGCAAGCGAAATGGCGTATGCAGCTACGGTATATTGGAGAACTGAAAATCAAAATGGGACTTATGACGTCAGCTTAGTAGCAGCAAAAGTAAGAGTCGCTCCGTTGAAGCCGGTGTCAATCCCGAGACTCGAGCTGCAAGCGGCCCTCCTAGGAAGCAGATTGGCACACTCGGTCGAGGAAGAAATGGATCTGAAAATAGAAAAGAAGACGTTTTGGACAGACTCCAGTATCGTGCTATCATGGATCAAGACGGACCCGAGAACCTTCAAGACATTCGTGGCTCATCGCTTGGCGGAGATAGAAGATCTCACAAAACCACAGGACTGGAGATGGGTACCGACGGCGCAGAACCCTGCAGATGACGCAACACGTGACGTACCAGAACACTTCGACTGCCAACACCGATGGTACACCGGACCAGGGTTTCTAAGAAGAGATGAAGTTCACTGGCCTGCGGCAAGAACATTCAAGAAAGAAACCACTGGCGAAGAAAAGGCAGCGGACATCGTAGCGACTGCAGGCAGCTCCTATCCATCACCAGATCCCGAAAAGTTCTCGTCGTGGAAAGACTTTGGCGAGTTACAGCAAGAGTACTGCAGTTCATACAACTCTGCAGAAGAAAGGAAAAGGTCCACGCCAGCAAAGAAGATCCTACCAGTGGGCAACTTACCTGCTGAGAGGCTGATGCACGGAAACCCTCCATTTACGTGCACGGGAATAGATTACTTCGGCCCTATGACGATCACCGTAGCAAGACGCCATGAGAAGAGATGGGGTGCTCTATTCACATGCTTAACAACACGAGCTGTACACATTGAGCTCACTCCTTCACTCTCCACTGACAGCATGATCATGGCACTACGACGATTCGCCGCGAGAAGGGGAATACCAAAGATAATCTACACCGACAATGGCACTAACTTCGTTGGCGCCAAAAAAGAACTCAAAGAAGCACTAGACACCATGAAGCAAGAAGACCTTATCTCGGAAGCGGAGAAGATCGGCGTGCAGTGGAAGTTCATACCTCCTGGTGCACCAAACATGGGAGGTGCATGGGAGCGTCTGGTGCGATCCATTAAAACCGCACTGGACGCCACGCTCAACGAAAGGCAACCACGAGAGGAGGTACTTCATACCCTCCTGTTAGAGGCCTAGCACATAGTCAACTCTCGGCCCCTCACCCACCTCTCCGAGAACCCTGAAGAAGAAGCACTTACACCGAACCACTTTCTCATCGGGCGATCATGTGGCGCAGCAAGAATCGGCAGCTTCGAGGACAACGAGCTTGTGGGCAGACACACCTGGAAGGCTACGCAGCGACTTGCCGATCACTTCTGGCAACGTTGGCTGAGAGAGTATTTGCCCACTCTACTACCAAGGAAGACCAAAGGAAGAGTCAGCGCCACAGATTTGCAAGTCGGAGACATCGTACTGATCGTCGATCACAGCCTACCAAGATGCATCTGGCCACGCGGAAGAATCCTGCATGTGTATCCTGGACCAGACGGGCGGACCAGAGTCGTCGACGTCGAGACCAGAGGAGGTGTTCTACGGAGGCCCAGTTCGAGAGTGGTGCTGTTGGTGCCGGGAGCGTCGCCGAGTCCAGGAGTTGGTGCAAAGCACGAGGGGGAGAATGTCGGCGACGGAAAACCTATCTTCGAGTAACGTGTGTATTAATATAGGGACAATGTCATTTTAGCGTATTATGAATAATTGTTGTAAATATGAAATCTCATTCTTATTAGATTTATTATGTTAAAATAAGTTCTAATTAGTGTAATAAGGTTAGTTTAGAGTATTTTTTGCTTATTTGAATCATATAAGACTATTTAACATTAATTTGAAAGGAATAGGTACGTAAGTAAAATGTTAGCATATAATTACGTAACTTGAAAATGAGATTTTTTGTTTCTTGCAATAGCATAATAGTTTATGTTTTAAATAATAGATTTTATTATAAAACTTATAATAAAACAAGAATTAGGTCGATAAGACTATCCGTTCAAAAGTTATAAGGGAAAATGTATAGTAAAAATGTAGCAACCTAGAAATTTAGATATTTTTGTTTTAAGACTTTTTTAATTAATTATTATATATTGAATATTATGTTTTAATATTGTATAATAGTATGTAAGGCATGTAAATAAATAAATATGTGTAAGGTGTTTTACTGAAAACATAAAATAAAAGGACTCTCAAGGTTTTGGTTTAGGGAAATTTTACTCGAAAAATGAGCTCAAAGTACGCGGCTCTCTGTAAGGTATTAACGGGCCAAATAAAAGGCGAGCCATTTCTCGATTCGAGTCAGTCGCAAGACAGCCACCGAAGAGGCAACAACTAAGAGGAAAAGGAAGAACCGAAACCAAGAGAGAAAAAAAAAAGGAAAAATTGTGTTTTTATTTCATCGCCTCTAAGTATAGTCTCCTGTCAACGAAGAAACCCTAGTGGATCGGGACCCAAGCTACGCATTCAGGGGTGCGTGGTGGCGTACATTACCAGCGAACGGACATACTGCCGTGTACGCCAAGAACGTCTGGGAGATTGTCCCAGGTCGACCTCCGGGTACTAGACATACCCTGGTTCTGGTCGTCCGAAACAAAATCCGTCCAGTGGTTTTCTCGTGATGCGTTTCCTAACAGACGCACGGACGGACGGACAAACAGACAGACAGACAAAAATTCTAAAAACTATAGACTCGGCCTATATATCGATAATAACGACTATTTCAGTATAATTCTAGAAGATATTTAATGTACAGATTCGACTCAGAATTTTATGATAATATACCTACAGATAAATCTAAATTACATAGGTACATACATATATAGTCAATCCCCTAATGTAGATATGTGAAAATACAGTCGAATTGAGAACCTCCTCCTTTTTGAAGTCGGTTGAAAAGTAAAATGCTATATTCAGTTCAATTTCAGGCATTGACATATTTTGCAACTCTCCCCCTACTATCTATTATTTCATATCTATGAAATTCAAGTGTGTTTATAATGTCAAAATAACATACTTTTTATTAAATGCATTTCATATTATATACGGTACCTACTTATAAGAAAAGCTCAATTTTTATTTTTTTATCTATCTGTCTTTCTGTTTGTTCCGGTTAATCTCCAAAACGGCTGTACTGATTCTGACGGGACTTTCACTGGCAGTTAGCCGATGCTGCAGCTGAGCAACTAAACTGGAATTATTGGTTTAGAAACGTACTTACAGAGGACAAAGATACTAAGAAAAAATCTATTTTATAAATGTTCGCGAGCATACGCAGAACTCACCAAAGTTGAACGCAAATAAAAAAACCATGAACGAATTAGCCACAATTCGTTCATGAAAAAAACATACAAAGAATTATCATTTTTATTATATAGAAAGTTATAAAATACGAAAGGTTTAATTTTTTTTGTTATGAACTGAATTTAGAATTTCTTCTAGATTACAATTTAATGTGAAGTGAGTACATGCTCTATTAGTAAAATGCATGCATCGACCAAAACACACAATCAGCGACAAAGAATGTGATCACCGAATGAACGCTCATTTGAACATTTGAGCGCGCTTTTAATATTTATTTCAACTAGAATAATTACCTAAACACAAATGGTGACAGTTTTAAGAGAAAGCATGGAACTTTGTATCTAGTACTTTTTTGATTTTTATAAATGTTTTATATCGATGATGTAAGTGTGCGATAATTTTGACCGAATTCAAGAAGACCTTAATAAGGCCATCAATATTTCCGTACATAGAAATATTTGAAAGAGCGGAAAAGCAAATTGTTAGGTCGGCCTCGTCTCGAGACAATGGAAATGAAGTGAAACACATCTCTTGCGAAATATGAAACTTTAGTGTGTCCAATGTTCGACTACACGTTTGGCTCAGTTTGTAGTGCCCTACTAGCTGTGCCAGTGGTCGCGGGTTCGAGTCCCGTCATTCATTTGTGTGATGAGCACGAATGTTTGAACTCCAGTATTTATATTATTTGTGATATGAGTGTATTTAAAGTTACTACTACACACATATAGATAGTGTATCAACTATCTGATATCTATAACACAAGCCTCGTAGCTTGCCATAGAATTAGATGGTACTGTGTGTTAATGTCCCAACATACATATTAAATGTAATAAAACTAGCGACGTTCCCACACTTCACTTGGGTACATTCCTTAACGTGCCTAATAGTAGCCTTTTACTCGATGTCATCTGTGCACTAAATTTCATCAAAATCGGTCCAGCTGTTTAAGCGAGAAGGAGTAACAAACATACACACGTAAACTTCCATATTAATAGTAGTCCGATGGATATTCAGGCTTCGCTTACGTACTTTTTGTTAATTTTATATTTTTCGAATACTGAAATGTGTTTCGAAATTCTTGTATAAGGCAGATCAAAACAAATGAAAATATATGTTACACTAGCATTGCCCGTGGTTCCGCCCACGTTCAGATGACCAAAAACGAAATTCTTAGGTTTAACATATTAGTATACTCTTACATTGCAGTTTTGTATATTTTCTCAGAAATGAGATATTTTCCCGCGGTAAAATCATCATATCCTATATGTTGACCCGGATAACCAGCTATCACCATACCAAATTTCATCAAAATCCCTCCAGTGGTTTTTCTGTGATGCGGTAACAGACAGACAGACAAAAATTCTAAAAACTATAGATGTTTATGTCAATAAGATTTTCCAAAAAAATATTTAATGTAAAGATTCGGCTTAGTTACAATTTTATTATTATTATATATATATATATATATATATATATAGATTTTGATTTGATTAAATTAGTTTCATCTAACGACAATAATTTCGTCTATCAGCATAATGTTATAAGGAGAAAAGTTTTTTTGTTTGTTTGTTTGTTTGTACCGAATAAGCTCCGAAACTACTAAACAGATTTAAATGAAATTTGGTAAGAAGATAATTTGAGATCCTGGGAAGGGCGTGAGATAATTTTTATTCCGGAAATCGTTCCTTAAAAGGGTGAAAATGGGGAAAGTTTATATGGGAAATCAACAATAAGAAAATATTTATTAGTAAATTGATTTATGTTACATTATTATTTTGTTGTTCCTGTTTATTATTTAGATAAAACAGAATGCGGTTTTATTCATGGAATAAGCCATAGCGTTTATTTCTGTTAATATTACACTTTTCCGTATAAGCTTTAAATGCAACTAACTCTGTTTTCAAATCATGGAAGTCGATTTTATTCTACTTTCAAACTTGAAACTTTAAAACTTTGATAACATCGAACTAATCTAAAACAGTAACTTGTATGTCTTAAAAAACTTACAAAAAAATCTCCAATAGCATTTAACTATCTCCTAAGAAGCATTACCAATATCAATACCTACTTTTATCTATACATCTTACATACGTATACATACATATACATATAGATACATACGTATAATAAAACAGTCGTAGCGAAATCTATGTGCGCGTTTCACGCAAAAAGTACTAAACCGATTTTAACCAAATTTTGTGTAGTGATAACTTATTACTCACATCAACATTTAGGAAACCTTTTACTACAAGAAAATCTTTCATTGCCACGGGAAACACAATAACTGGTTCTATCAAGTCCTTCATAGAAATTTACTTACGCTGGCTAAACCATCAAAATAATGTACTAGAAAATTTTAAGTCTTAATAAGGCTTACAGAAAAATCTGCAATTGCATGTGTCTATCTCTTAAGGTACACTCGCAATAACTATTCATATCTTTTTAAAATATACTAGGGACGTAGTATGATTATAAAGTCTATAAACTAATATAATTAAGTATCTCTTTAACATTTGCTACACCTTCTGTTTTTTTTTTTGCTTTTACAAGTATGCATCTTAATACAATGTCTTTTTGTGATTTAAATAATTTCCGCTCAAACTTACATCACTTTTTTAAGGCATTTTTGTTTATTTTTAGAGTTTCTGTTTATTTTACCAGCTGCAAATATGTGTTTGTTCTGATAGTAATTATTTGATAAATAGTTTTATATAAAACATGTATTTGTTCTATTTGATATATCATGAGGTTAATGATACGTATTTTCGGATTGAAATTTGAAAAAAAAATATTCAGTGCTAAACTTTTTTTTACTGAACTGAAAAAACCTTATATTTCTTAGAAAAAGTTTTAAACAACATTAATCTTGTTGTTAAGCTTAACCTACGTAATTATTTCTACTAATATTCTGCTTATATAAATTTCCAGTTTAAATGTGTGTTAAGTTTAATATGGTTCGTTTTCAAGAACCCCTCCTCGGGTGAAGGCTTCCTCCTGCAAAGATTTCCATTGTTCCCTACTTTATAAGGCTTTCTGTATCCAATCATATCCAGTTGTCTTGGCCATCTCGTCTTGCCATCTCGTATGCGGTCTACCTCTGCAGCGCTCACCAAGAGGGCCAGTCGTCTATCGTCTAGCCCGACAAATTCTTTTCGAAGAAAACATTTACCCACTGCCGGTCAACCTATCCACCGGTGAAGGCTTTGTTAAAATCGGTCATATGTAGGTATATGTATCTACGCAGTGACTACAAATGTCGGGGACGTCCAAATATTATTTATAAAGGTTGTTTGGTTTTAGTATCGAAAATAGCTTGTTGAGGTCAAATAATTAAAATCTTATAGAACAGAAAAAGATTTTGAGATGATGTAAGTACTACTAGCGACTCGACCTTGCTTCGGTTCGCCGGTCACGCCGTCTCTGAGATTAGCGCGCACAAACGCATAAACAAACAGACAAAAATTCTAAAATTTTTGGGTTAAAGACACCAAATAATAGGTTTTCTCAAATATTTTCCATGCCCAAACAGCGATTAGTTACACTTTAATTATATGTAGTTATGTATAGATTATTTTAGTTGTTCATTGTATTAACAAATTAATATTTAAAATAAAATATAAAAAAATAAATTATAGTCGTAGTTTTAATTAAATGTATAATAAATAAAACTATCTTTTCGGTTTTTTTCACTGATTTATTTTGATTTATGTTGTTCTCGACATTTCTCTCTCCTGTGACGATAATTGCTGTAAAGCATTCGAAACGTCGGGAACCAAAAATCAAAATAAATCCGTGAAATAATCCGAAAAGATAGTTTTATTTAAAATGGTTTAAGATTTACTAATTGTCTATCAAGTTTCAAAAAGAAGTAGGTTCAATCCTTGTTTTATATAAATAAACTAAATCAATATCAGAAAGCAAAAAACTTAATCACTTGCTAATTGTTAAAGCATCTTTATTCGAAAACATTAATCGATTTATTAAATAATAGGGTGTTAAATCGATTTATATATCACGAATACATTACGATCCCATATATACCAGTATTCAACAAAAACATGCATATTCGCCACGCGAGCGATAAACGTTACTTAACAAGCCTAATGATATTCATTGTATACGTGAGAAATCCCATTGAAATTGATAGAATCGCCTTATAGTACATCAGTGTTGCGTTAAGCCCTGAGGCACTCAGTCGCATAAAATGTGGAAGGTCATAGCGTTAGTCGGTATAGTTACGGCCGCACCGAACCACTTAGCCGGTACCAATTTTAGCCCGATCAATCAATTTTCTTTAAAATTACTCGACAATGTGTATGCGTTTGAAGAAAATTTCGGTAATAAAAACATAGCTCTGGCCCCGGTTTCTGTTTGGAGTATATTCTCCTTACTCGCAGAGGCATCGGCGGGAGAAACATTTACGGAATTGGTGAAAGAATTAAGATTATCTGACAATTTAGAAGAAACCCAGCTACTGCATTCATCAATCTCCAATTTGTTGAAGGTAAAAGACAATGATGTGACGCTTAACAGCAAATCGGCTATGTTTATCGATGAGAGTCTCAAAATTTACCCGGAATTTTGTGAATCCGCTCTCTACTATGGCTCGGAAGTCTTTACTGTCGATCCAACAAATACAACGAAACTTGCTAATGATATAAACTACTATATATGTATAGCAACAGAAGGAAGAATTCGTAACGCGGTGAAACCAGAGTTACTTGAAAATTTAAGGTTAGTTTTAGCTGATGCTCTTTTCTTCAAAGCTAGTTGGACTCATCCATTTGATTCTAAACAAACAAGAGAGGAGGCTTTTTACAATTCCCAAGGCAAAACAATCGGGGCAGTTAATATGATGTATCAAAAGGCCTCGCACAATTTTGGAGATTCCAACATTATTGGAGCACAAATTTTGGAGATGACTTATGGGAAAAGTGAACAATTCTCTATGCTTTTTCTTTTACCTTTCGACGGAATGCCAATAAAGACATTGTTAAATAACTTAGCGACTCAACCCTTGGATTGGATGTCGGATTACAAAGAAACTGGACATATATCAGAGGTAGACTGCTATATACCACGTTTTAAGGTCTCATCTAAAGTTGATTTAATTCCACCCCTACAATACAGTGGGATACAGCAAATATTCAATAGAGATGGAGCTCAACTGCCAGGAGTGTCCCCTAACCAATTGTATGTATCAAAAACAGTGCAAAGTGTAGAAATGGAAGTGACAGAAGAAGGAACAGTTGCTGCTGCATCAACTATTGTGGGTTTAGAAGATAGAATATTGGGACCACGTTTTGAAGCTAATAAGGAATTTGTATTCCTCGTTCAAGAAAGAGCCACTGGACTTATAATACTTGCTGGTGTGTACGCGGAACCTTCACTTGTGTAAATAAATAAATATGTTCGCCTGTTTCTCTCTGTTTTGGTTCATATTTTAGACATTATTTATTTATATAATTCGTGAACATTGCTCCGAAAATTGAGATACATAGACAATCATTTTTAAAATAAACTTAATAAATTAGTACCGTTAGTCAATAATTTCGAGAGTTTCGAAACAGCATATTAATAAATTTAAAAAACCAGAGTCATAGGTTAAGTAAAACGATTTTCGATTAACACGAGGACGTTACATATGATGTAATATAAAAAATTTGAATTTCAAAAACAGGTTTATCTAATAAATAATTCATGATAGACTTATATTTTCAGTTTTTCATTCGCCATATTGGGAATGATTCTTTTTTCTTTTTTCAATGAATTAACTCTTAAAATAAACTAATAGCATGCATTTAGTCATATATCTTTTAGATTACACTATAGGCCAATTGGTATCTACCGACTACTCTCATATCTATACGTATAAATATAATAAAACAATAACTTAGCGAAATCTGTATGTATATGAAATGTTTTTAAAAACAATTACTGTAACGTACAATACGTTACAGAATATAGATCTTAAAACAATAGTTATAAAAAAAATGTGTTTGTCTGTTTGTCTCTATGTCTATATGCGGTTCACGCAAAAAATAGTGGCCTACGGAAAAGTCTGCAATATCAAGCATAATTCTAACGCAATAACTATTTATATTTAAAACGTACGTAGGGACGCACCCGAGCGAATCGAGAGTAATTCGCTAATCTGTACTAATATTATAAAGAGGTAAAGTTTGTGAGTTTGTGACGTTGTAGGGGGTAATCTCTGGATCGTCTAAGCCGATTTTGATGAAATTTAGTAAGAAGATAATTTGGGACCCTGGGAAGGACATAGGATGTATTTATCGCGGAAATCTATATACCTATTACATATTTTTATATTTTTTTCCGGAATCATCCCTTAAGGGGATGAAAATGGGGATGAAAGTTTGTATGAGGAAGCAAGCTAGGGACAAACCCGAGCGAAGCGTGGGTGAGTCGCTAGTCCCCTATATTTGATAACGATTATGGGTTATTATGAGAGGTTATGACTTTTAAGTGTAAATGCTACAGAAAAAATATTATTTTAAGTAGGTTATAATGATTAAATAACAATAGGTTACATCATGCATGCATTATTGACATGCGACATGAAGATGCAGTAAAAACGTCCATTAAATCAATAATTACTTGTTGTAAATAGTTAAAAATCACATGGACATTTTAAGCATAACTTAAGTCTTCGACTGCATATACTTACCTAATGCTAATTAATATGTCATTCGGTCAAAGTCAAAGTTTTTATTTAGAATCCATCATCTATATGTATGTATGTAAAATATTAATTTATGTTTCATACTTAATTTAACTTAAAACAACTTCAAAGTGACTATAAAAGTACAATAACTATTACCTACAGTCAGCGCTGGATTGACACTAGGGGCACTCGGGGCAAAATTCGGAGGGCGGGAAAAAAAAATTACATTTTTCGAAAAATTGATATCATTTATAAATTATGTTTTTGCATTTAAAAAAAATAATAATTAAAAAAATTAAACTCTATCGAAACTTTACCCATTTAATGCAAAATTTCGATAATATGCCCAGGGGCGGCGCTAAGGTTAAATCCGGCCCAGCCTACAGTGTTCTAGGTACTTTTTTTATATTCATTATAAGATGATTTCTGTGGTATTAAAGTTTAATTTAATAGTCTAAGTAACCTAAGTATTAAAATAACAATGCTACAAATCAGTAGATCAATTGAGTGTCATACCCTTTCAAACAGAACAATCTTCCATCTCCTTTTAGCAAATAGCTTTTTCTATAATACTCTCAAATTCTTCGTAAAATCTAGATCAGTTCACTGATATGATAAACTAAAGTAAATAAAATGATGGACGTACAATTGATTTTTATAGCTATGAATACACAATTTATACATAAATAATTTATGACACGCAGACGGATATATAGATTGTATTATGCCTAGTTTTTATATTTATAATTAACTTGTATGAGCGAATGTTTTGTTTTTCAAGACTAATCAAGAATTGTTTTTGAGAACGTACTTTAAAGATGAAACGTTCGTATAGTAAAGTAATAAACTTATAAACGAGTATATACATTTAATTGCAGTTTTTAGTCTGTCCGGTATTTTGATACGTTACGACATCATTATAATGCTGCGGTCTTACTAGTGATACTATTAATAAAATAGAACAATTTTTTTAATTTTTTTTTTTTTGGTAAAATTTTCTCATTTTTGTTTCGAAAAAGACATGGTACATTTAATTTTTAATTTTGATTTTTAATTATAGAGTTAGTTAAGAGACTAACGACTTATTTTCGTTTTGCTCGGGTGCGTCTCAAAGTTTCTGTTGCTATACATTTTATTGTTGCTGACCAAACAATTCAACGTCTATTTCCTTTCCGACTACAATTAAATTATTATGATTGCTGAATTAGTGAAGAACAGTAAACCTGTTAGTGAATCATTTATTAGAGAATCGCTCACAAAAATTAACCCAAATCAAAAAAAAGTATCCTTTATAAACTTTACCTCTTTGTAATGTTAGTGTAAATTCTAACATGTTTTTATGTAAGCATCCTAAAGATATATAAAGCCTATTTCCATAAAGGTTGGAAAATATAGCCTAGCTAATAGTATAATAAAATATAAATAATTTAACTATATAAATAAAAAAAAAACATTCAGAGGCATTATAATGTTAGTTACGATTTTTGAACAATAGCAGGCATTTTTCTTAGCGTTTCATTTGGTGTGGTCGCAGCTTAACTTTGAAGCGATCGTGACCGTAACATTGAGTTTTCAAGAATACACAAAAGTTTTTTTAGTAATTTAAAAGATTCTCACGTAACTTTTTTTACTTCCTTATAATATTATTGTACACAATTTTGTCCGAAGGTTTTAATAATTTATAAATGTGAACATATTTTTGTGGCAATTGAAATTATATGATAAGGAGATAGAAGAACAGAATATCATACAATTATTATATTATATAATATTCTGTTCTTCTGCTGAATACAATATCATACTTTACATAGTTAACAATAAAGGGATATATATATATATATATATATATATATATATATATATATATATATATATATATATATATATATATATGTATAGTCTTTAAATGTATTTAAAAAGAAATACTTGCCTCTCTCTCACTCACCCTCATTATTCACAAAATCTTAGAATATGCTAAATACTTAGGAAGGTACATTCCTTAGAGAGTAGCGGATATGTGCTCTTTTAGGTTATTGGGGTTTGTGGAAATTCAAAAAAAAATGGTAAAAATGGGTTAGAATTTGTTATTAGAATTTGCCGCGGATAGAGATTGACTTTTGACTTTAACTTTTAAGATTTCGTTTCTAAAAACATACTATCTCGGATACTATTGGCATATATAATAATACTAGCGACTCACCCTCGCTTCGCTCGGGTTCATCCCTAGCTTGTTTCCCCATTCAAAATTTCATCCCCATTTTCAAACCCTTAAAGGATAATTTTCGGAATAAAAAGTATGTTCTTCCCAAAGTCTTAAACTATCTTCTTACCAAATTTCGTCTAAATCGGTTCAGTAGATCCAGAGATTACCCCTACAACGTCACGAACTCACAAACTTTACCTCTTTATAATATGGTATTAGTATAGAAAAAGGCTACTAAGGTATGGGATACTTCTGATGCTGAGCTTTGTTGGCTTAGAAGCCCCAAAAGTCCAAATTAACTTTTTTGATAGTATTTTAAGGAATACACATTTTTATTAACATATTTTTACAATCGATAAATGGATGAATATCGTGATTTAAAATTAAATAAATATTATTTTATATAACTTACTGTAAAGCAAGGGTTATATTTGTTTGCCAAGGTCATCCGACATACATTATCCAAGTGACTGGAAAATTTTCGCCACCGAGATGAATCACTAGGCTGTTAGGAAACTTATTAAAAATAATGTTCTCATAATAATATAGTTTGATGCATATATTTTTGAATTCAATTCAAAAATATATAGATGGTAGAATACATCTGACGACACGTATGGCTCAGTTTGTAGTGACCCTACTTGCTATGCCAGCGATCGCGGGTTCGAGTCCCGCTGGGGGCATTCATTTGTGTGATGAGCACGAATGTTTGTACTTCAGTCATGGGTGTTTATATTTATAATATGTATGTATTAAAGTTATATAATATGTGTAATGTATCAACTATCTGGTATCCATAACAGAAGCCTCGTAGCTTACCATGGAACTAGATGGAACTGGAACTAGATGTGTGTTAATGTCCCAAGATATTTATATGTATATTACATTTACAATAACTAATTAATTTTTATTATTTTTTATTATTTTTATATTATATATATTTTTATTATAATTAAACGTTATATATATTTATATTATAATTAAACTAATTAATAATAACTGCCTCGGTGGTATAGGGGCTAGCATGTACGGCTGCACACTCGGAGGTCCTGGGTTCGAGTCCCGGTGTGATCGGGAGTCGGAGTGGTCGGGCCAAGTTTAGTTATTGAGTCTTTCTGTATAGTAAGTCTCAGTAAGAGCCCGGAGTTGGGAAGTTGGCGGTGTTTCACCCCCGTGCCTCGGAGAGCACGTAAAGGCGTCGGTCCTGCGCCTTGACTGTCACTGGTCGTGTCGAGTGATCGTCCCACCAGAGTATGAGAGTGACAGGAATAGAGAGTGCACTTGTGTCTGCGCGTACACTTGTGCACTATAATATCTCCTGCGCAGTTGGCTAGTCTCGATGAGATTGGCCGCCGTGGCCGGAATCGGTCTGGAGAACCACATCATCATCACATTTACAATAATTTCCCTGTTTTTTCGTATTTTGAACAATTTATAATGCGCGACAGGAATGTGAGAACAGTTATATTATGTTCAAAATAGACATTTGCCTCCCTTACGATGGTTTAATCGATTGTTTAACCGTGATTGCGATCAGCACCAGATGATGTGAAATGTATTTTCGAATACCACCTGGGCACTGTCAGGTGTCTAGAAAAGCCAGTACTACTACCTAAAACCTAAAAGAACCTTCCCCCATCTCAAGATGCCACAGGATCACTTACGCACTTTTTTTTTTTTTTTATTTCTATTTGGCGGCTTTTTTATATCACTGCGACCATTTCTGGTCTATTGTGATCGCCGCTATTTTGTACTAGAGTGAACCACTAAACCCTGCTGATGTTAAGAACTGCAGGATTTTCTTAGGGTTACACTCTTTTATTTCATCTAGGCTTGGAAATTGTTTACCTAGATGAATACTACGTTTGTGCATGAGCGGTCCACATTCCCACAGAAGATGCAGTGGCGTTTCGTCTGCCTCCCTGCAAATTCTGCAGGTTCGCGTTTCGCTCAGCCCCAGGTTGAACATGTGCTTATTTAAGCAGCAGTGTCCAGTAAAGGCCCTTACCAGTATTCGTAAGGTTTTTCTGTTTAGCCCTAGCATAAGATTGTTAAACCTTTTGTTGTAGGCTCTAATTAATGCCTTGGAGTGATTCATTCCATTTGATTCAGTCCAGGTCTTGTTCGCAGTCTTAAGACATGCTATCATTAGGGTTCTTTGAACTAGGCTCTTAGGTATCCCACAGAAGGGCTCAGGGCCCTGCTGTATGCCAAGAGCTCCCCCTCTAGCGAGCTTATCGGCACACTCGTTGCCAATTACACCTGCATGACCCGGTACCCATCTTAACACTACTTTGTTACTTCTTGCTAAGAGGTTTAGTCGGTCCATGCACTGCTCCACTAACTTTGATGAGACTATGTTTGAGTCCAGCGCTAGTAGTGCAGCTTGACTATCTGAATTTATATAGATAGTTTGATTTGTGTAGTGCTTAGACAAATTAGCTTCTACACATTCTAGGATGGCATAGACTTCTGCTTGGAAAATAGAGGCAAATTGTCCGAGGTGTATGCTTTTGCTAAACCTCGGTCGCTCTCCATATATCCCACAGCCAGCCTTTGCTTCTATTTTTGAGCCATCTGTAAACCAGATGAGAGATCCGTTTTTATGGATTACCTGGCTTTTAGTCCAGTCTTCCCTTGACGGAAATTCTATTGTGTAATACTTTACAAATGAGTGCCGAATTAACATGGCATCAGTCGTCATACCAAGTAGCGGCATTTCTTGTAATGAGTCCTGTAGGGTCCTCATTTTTCGTGAGAGCCAATGAGTTCTGCCTTGGATTTTAGCTCTATGCATGCTGGCTTTTGCCTCCTTTTGTATGAAAAGGTCTAAGGGTGGCAGCCCGAGTAATGCATTTAGTGCCTGACCAGGGCACGTAGACATGGCTCCTGTGGTCATTAGACAGGCTGTTCTTTGTAGGCTGTCTAGTTTTTGAATGACTGTCGTCTGCTTGGCCTTATTGGACCAGGCTACCGATGCATACGTGATAATTGGCCTCACAATAGCAGTGTAAGTCCAAAGTGTGTTTTTGGGATTTAACCCCCAATTTTTACCCAACATGCGGCCACTTATTCCCAATGCCATCTTGGCTTTACTTAGGACTGCAGTTAGATGCGGGTTCCACGTCAGTTTTTGGTCTAATGTTAGTCCCAAGTATTTGACTTGCGTGGAAAATGCGATTTGTTTGCCATTAAGCTTTGGCATGACTAGTTTGTCTAACCACTTACGCACTTAGACAAGGTTCCGATGACTGGCCTACTTTAGCAGACCACAAGAATAGGGGGTTTCTCTCACATGCCACTCTGCTATTAGAGACGTACCAGGAGCAACCCATGGCTTCCCACTACGTATCTTATCTTTACTCCTCGCCACAACGACAACATGAACAACCGTTGGAGAGTTGACAGAAACATGACATTTGCCACACGATGACCAAGAAGATGTGATATATTGCTCTATAATTACAATAATATATAAATTGTACCACAACAAATAAATGAGTCAGTCTATAAGGCACAAGGCAGTGCCTCGTGCCAAGTTCCAATAAAAATATAACAGTTAGCCCCCAATAAACAACTCAATAACTAGTGTTTGCCCAGAGGACAAAATTCGTCCTGAATCTTTATTGAAAATTTGAAGAAAACATAATATATTAAATAGAATATATCGATCTATATAAAAAAACTAAATGTTTTCTAATTTTTTTACTGATAACATTAAAGCTATTCAATCGCTACTAAACGAAACAAAAAAAAATCGATTGACAAACAGAGGAGAAAAAAGTACTGTTTTGTATTTGCCTTTTTATTAATGATTATAATTATATACAAATTGTTTTGTCTATTTATGTGTTTTTTTTCATTTTTTTTTTTCTATCCCTGCAAATATTCTAAAATTCGAAACTCTTAAACTTTTGGTTGAATAATAATAATTAATAGGTATCTGGTGATTCATCATTACATAAACGTGAACATAAACCATAAATATCGCATCGTTTTACGTTTATAATTATTTGAAATTAGAATCCCTAGATATACAAACAGGCTATTTGTATATAGATTTAAGGATGTTATACACTCTCCTGTGACTGTTACATTGACATGATCGACTTTTACTCGACTTGGTAGCTTTTTCTATCTCGTCTTTAATAAATGAATCGAATTTCTTTCTACCGTTCATGTTTTGATTGATTCACTCTTTCACATGCCAACTCTAACTCTATATATGGGATAAATTTTCCATACAATTTCCCAAGGCAACGGTTTTTTGTACAAATTACTAGTGAGTCTTTTCTAAAAAAAAATTTCATTATTATATGACATATAAACAGACAGTAGCAAGTAATTGTATGTGTATTTCATTAGATTTTAAAAGACATCATTATAAAAATATTTATATTTACATAATATAATGTAACTTCTATATTAATTTTTAAATTCAGAAAATCTTTAATGTAAAATATCTAAAATATTGCGCGCCATCTATCGTACGTTCATTGTACTATGTAAGAAACTTGCAGACTTGGGGACAGTAAGTTTCATCATAATCACAGGAATGATCAACCAAAACTAGAAAATATGAATTAAATTAAACTCAAACACAAGATATAGGTACTTTATTAAAACAAACTTTTACAACTTTTTAATCGTCAATATATTATAGGGGATTGCAAGCTCCTAGATTGTAAATGAACCTTTTCCTTTTTTTAATATAAAGGTATTCACGAATAACTACAAACAAATACAATGATTTTTATATAGATATGAGTATAGAATAAAGCATTAAATTATTTTTTTTCATACATTAAATAATAAATAAACATTTAACTCTTTATTATTAACAACATTATGTGATCTTTTAATAGTTAATATAAGCGCCCTCTATTCTCTGATGAAGTTAACAAAGTATATGTGAGTGGCGATACAACTTATTACGTAAAAGTTGCACCAGATGGAATTAGTAGTAGCAGTGGACGATTAGCGATTAATTTTATTGTTTACCTACTGCTTGGGTGCGTCCCTTGATGCCTAACATTTAGGTCATTCGACGACACGTTTGGCTCAGTTTGTACTTTGTAGTGACCCTACTTGCTGTGCCAGCGATCGCGGATTCGAGTCCCGCTTGGGCATTCATTTGTGTTATGAGCACAAATATTTGTACTCCAGTCATGGGTGTTTATATTTAAATATGTATATATTTAAAGTTATATATTATGTGTTGTGTATCAACTATCTGGTATTCATAACACAGGCTTCGTAGCTTACCATGGAACTAGATGGTGCTGTGTGTTAATGTCCCAACATATTTATTTATCTATCTGCGTACTAAAGGACCAAATTCACACAAATCAAAGAAATCTAATTTCAGAGTGAAAAAGTAACGAACATACATACATATAAATATAAATTCAACTATAAGTGTAAATTAAACTGTAGAGGCAAAGCAACCCCATATTAAGCTGAATAGTAGTTACTTGCAACCTCCGAAATTGTTAAGCGGATAGAAATAAAATAGAGAGTGACATAAGCTGTATTCCCACTTTTTTATTTAAATTAAGACTTTTTTTATCCCGGAAAAGAGGAAGTTCCCGCGGAATAGAAGATAAACAAGACAAGGGTAACCGATTTTAATAGAAATTTTACCGGGGAGTCAAGTATTGGGATCTTAGTGACAAGCGGTTTTTGTCGTCGTAACACAAAGCGGAACCGTGGACGAAAGCTAATCTTTACATAGTTTAAAATGAAGTCGCACCGCTGTCTGTTCGCTTATACCTATCTTTTGAACTACTCAACGGATTTTAATGCAGTTTCAGCAATAGGTAGAGTGATCCAAGAGGAAGGTTTATATGTATACATGCATATTATAGTACAGAAAAGCCGAAAAAAATACAAAGATTTGTATTTAAAACGTACCTATATGCTGCTATAAGTCATTCTGACTAATACTTCCTACACACTCATAATAGAAGTACTTTACTTGGAATTCTAAACATTAAAACGACTAATATCGATTTTGTTATCTCAAAGAAAATCCACTGACTCACTCGTCCGTTACGCAAATCACAAATCGATCCTCCCTAAGTACTTATGAATATCACATGCATCATCTATTACTAAGCTGTAAAATATCATTGACTGTATATAGAATAGAACAAACGAACGGAACATGGAAGAAAAGTACCTTAAATATTGAATATACCAAGTTTAACTCAAACGGAACTTTTTTTAAAAATAATACTACCTAACTGCATTTAAACATAAAAAGCTTTTATTACTATATTTAATCGGTAATTACATAAAAATAAGAAAACAACAACATTTAATTTGGCTTTAAAATGGAGCGATTAATAAAGAAGTGGCCCCCAACTTTCACAAATAAATATATAATAAGTTTGACCAATAAATTACAGCTCAACGAAAAATAGGTCTTTATCTTTTAAGAAAAACTAACAGCCTGACTTTGCTTTTTTATGTTGAGAAATGCATTAACGTATTGGTTATGTAGGATGTACTAGAAAAGCCAGTACTACCCAGTAAAACTCGACAGAACCTACCCCGTCTTAATGGGGCGTCGCAGGATCGCTTACGCACTCAACCAGCACACCCCCAGGGCAGGTCTGCCGAAGCAGACCACAACAACCACGGGGTTGCTCCCACAGTCTACTCTGCTTTCAGTGAAGAACCAGGAGTAACCCGCATGGTACACTGTCTACCGAAGTATATGTATATAAATATGTATATAAATAGTCAAAGACCAAACAGTTCAGTACCTTTCTCTGTTAGTGAACTAATTTTCTTTTTTTTTGTAGCTGTTAAAAAGCTATAGTATTATCAATGAAAAAATATTGAAAAAGCTGTTTTTTATATAAATAGATAAATTCTATTCATATATATTTTCCTTAAATTTTCTATAATGATTATAGTTGAATTCGAACTACTTCTAATAAGTAATTGTGCCTGTCATATTCAGATAAGAATTTATCGCGTTCGAATCAACAAACAAACGTAGACGCTCTTCAGCTTTATTAGATATAGATTTGCTTGCTTATTATAATATTATTATATTATATATTTTGATATATTTATTGTTAAATTATATATTTAGTATAGAATATCAAAAACCGCAAATAAATAAATACAAGGAAAATAACAAACAAAACTGATGAGAACAACACCAATACTTGTAGTCATAAAAAAAATTGGATGAAAAATCTTCAATAAGGTAGTTTCATACAAATTTTCATCCCCTATTTTACCCTCTTATAGAATGATTTTCGAAAAATGCTAAAGCACGTATTTATTTTATTTTATTGAAGAGCAATAAACCAAGTTTCAAGTAATTCTGATCATAGATATTTTTTGGATTGTATTATAAGGTGTTTTGCCGAGGGAATTAGATAATTTCTCCCGTGGTAAAAAGTAGTCTATGTCACTCTCCAGCCCTCCTACTATCTCCATGTAAAAAATCACGCCAATTCATCACTTCGTTTCGACGTGACTTCTTTCACGTCGAAACGAACGACAAACAAACACACTTTCACATTTATAATATTAAGTTTGGATTAAACTATATAATATGCTTTAAGTGAAGTGAGTGAGGCTCTGAGAACCTAGAGAACCTTTTGTACAATCTGTCCATCCGTCCATCTGCTCTACGTTAAAAGGGCTAAAGTTTTGAGCTGTAAAATATAAAAGTTATATTTTTCGGAAGCTTAAAATATAAAACTCATTCTAGTGTAATGAAGAGGTTATGGAACCTGATCAGGAGCTTTGTTAAAACAAACTCACCAAACCAAAAAAAATTAGAAACATATAGGTACGAGTATGTATATATTAGATCATTGTGTCAATAAGTCGTCTGTCAACATTTTTAATTATATTCTAGCCAATAGAGCTAAAAATCATTATTTAGTTAAGTGAATATTTTCATCATCTACAGTTTTTAACCGACTTTCAAAAAGGAGGAGGTTCTCAATTCGTCGGAATCTTTATTTTCACCGATATGTTCACCGATTACTCGAAGACGCCTGAACCGATTTGGATTTTTTTTGTTTCAAAGGGTATACTTCCCAGATGGTCCAATAAAAATTTTATCGAAATCGGTCGAACGGTTTTTTAAACAATCAACAATAGATTATTTTTGAAACTTTCTTAATAGAATGTTATTAAAAAACTTTCTTGTTACAATTTACCTCCTTATTACGTCTACACTAAAAATGGAAAATGTGTATGTATGCTTGCAGGTGGTGCAAAAAAAACTAACGTAACGTCAATTTGCGAAGATATTGTGTAATATGTTCATACAAAGCATAAGTACCTAGAACCAAAATATTGAATACTTCTTTTTCGAATTCGGTCAAAAAGCAAGGCAAAGTTATAATAAGCCACAACAAGTATACATACAAGGAAAGCAAAATATCAGCGAAAGCTACACGTTGAAAGGAAAGTCCATGTATTAGTTACTGATTATACTTTCTCGCGGGTTGTGACAGAGAGATCAGGTTAATGTCCTTTGAATTCAGAATCGATTACGAGTGTGAGTCGTTGTACCGTTGATTGTTTGTTTTTTTTAGTATTTTTTTCTCAATTTAAAAGTATCTAGTAAAATATACCGTTAAAATCCAATTAAGTTTAAATTTTGAGCCTGTCGCACATGTCATGACTTTATGGCGAGGCAAACATAGAAATTCTAGCGAAAATTTAGGTTTGTATGTATTTTTAATGCCGAATCATAAAAAAAAAAATAAAAAAATTTTTACAAAAAAAATTTTTTTTTTGGGGTGGACCACCCTTATTACTTAGAGGTATGAAAAATAGTTTATGTCCTATTCTCAGACCTACTGAATATACACATAAAATTTCATAAATCGGTCGAGCCGTTTCGGGGGAGTTTTGTTGCAAACACTGTGACACGAGAATTTTATATATCAGAAGAATATACATTTTCATGATATGCATTTTTTATTATTGCGAAGAGATTAGAGAAAAGAAAGTGCCCACGTTACGATTTCAAGTCTCATTTTTCACTTCGTCCAATTCTATCATTCAGATTTGATTCTCTTCAAATACGTTGGATCTCAAACTGTAAACAAGACCTAACTTACAATAAATATTATAAAAATATTTGAGTTCGTAATACTGTCCTATATTACACTAATGACCTCGTTTGGTTCGGTTGCATCCCTGGGTATGTTTTCAACAGATAAAAACTTTTTTAAAAATAATAAAGACCAGGCACTAAAAAGTAAAAAATAACTGAACGGGAGTTTTCATTTACTGTAGATACCTAATAGGATATTTTCAAAATTTCAAAATTTTCCATATCGGTTAATATGTGACGGAGTTCTGAGGTAACAAACATAAAAAAAAATCGAGTTAAGAACCTCCTCTTTCTTTGTGTCGTTTAAAAATAGTTCTTTAACCACTTGTCTTACGGTGTCTGAGAAAACCTAGCAAGTTTTCGAAAGACATGTAAAGCCCACCCCCAGCATTGGGGCGTTAAAAAGGGCTGAATACAGTTTAATATTAAACGAGTATTTTTCATATAATCTAGTATGTTAATATAAAGAAAAATTCAAAACAGCACCTATATCCAATAACAATTTTCTTCCAATCAATCAATATATCTTCTTCCAATCAATAAATTCAATCCTTTAACAATTTTTTTCTAAAAATCTTTTTCAGACTATCAGAAATAATTTCAAAAAAACTAAATGAGTCCAAGTCGTTTCAAGTATATATTGAGCTTACCAATGAAAAGCAATATAATTTTATAAGATAACGGTGCCCTACTTAGCTCTCATTTTGTCAATCGAATTACAAGTATTTTTCCTTATGTAGTCTAGAAATACGTACAAAGATATCTAGCGATAAGAAGTACTTACTACGCTTAGACCGATTGAAAAAGGCCAATCATGACCCATTTTTGTAACCTAATTTACAATTTCAAGGGAATATTTGACATCTATATAAATAATAATTAATCGTTAAATGTGTTGCTAAGCGCAAAAATCGAGAACAACTGGACTAATTCGGCTATTTTTTTCATTCAATAATTCGCTAAAGTCTGAGGAAGGTTCTTGTAAAGAGAAAAATTGGAAAAAATGTCTGGAAAAACGTTAAAAACCATTTTCCAATCCGCTACACACTTAATTTGACAGAACCAGCAAGATCTGTCGGTTCAGATACGAGTAGTTTTAAAATAAAATTGTGTACTTATGACGTAAGCTGTAATCCTGTAATCCTCAGTCCATCAGGATTAATGAGTGAATGTCATGAACCTTCTTTTTCTGTAACCTATCACGATTTGTTCAATCCCTCACTCATGATAACTTGTAAAAATTATTTAAAGATTATCATATTCAGATTTAGTAAAAAAAAATCAAAATCCCTTGTTTAGATTAAAAATATTGTAGGTATTCCGATATATGGGCAGCGTTATAATTTGATTTTTTCCATCAGTAGCCTATGTGTTACTCCAAATAATTAAGAGTAACTACTAAATTTCATCCAAATCAGTCTAGACATTTCAGCTTAGAGGAGTAACAAACATACACACATACAGTACATCTATACTAATATTACAAATATGAAAGTTTGTGAATATGTATGGATGTTTGTTACTCTTTCACGCCAGAATGGCTGAACAGATCTGTATGAAATTTGACACAGAAGGATATTATAGTCTGGAATAACACATAGGTTACTTTTTATCCCGGAAAAATATACGGTTCCCGAGGGATAGATTTGTTTTTGTTTAATACATAGTTGTGCGATGTAAATTTATTTATTCTGGGCTAAATATATTGGGAAGGTCTGATTAGAAAAAGTCTTTTTAAATTTTATAGCCTATTTATTATATTTTATATACTAGCAGTACCCACGGCTTCGGCCGCGTTCAAACTTCCGATCGCTACGAAACATCACAGGATCACCCGCTGGCCTAATCTGCAGATGTTCTGAAAATTTCATCAAAATCGCTCCAGCCGTTTTGGAACATACATAATACACATCGATTTTTATATACTCGTATATAGATTTATTGGGGAAGGATATAAAATAACTTACGACCTGAGAAAGCGGATTAATCCTACAAAATTCCACGAAGTGAGAGGAATCTCGAGAAAACGTTAGTACTTTATTTTAATAGTTTCTTTTCGCAATTCCGCTTAACTTTTTTATTTTTATTATACTTTTAAATATAATATAATGTACTAGCGACATACATATGCTCGCTTTGCTCGAGTTCGTCCCTCGGTTCGTATTAACAGTTAGTATGGAATAGATAGACTATATACTGAATGATATATAGCCTATAGTCTCCCTTAATAAACGGGCTATCTAATACAAAAAGAATTTTTGAAATCGGTTTAGTAGTTCCTTAGATTATCGCGTTCAAACAAACATTCTCTGTCTCTTTATATTATTAAGAATAGATAATTGCTCAGCTTTTAAGGTGGTAACGTAATGGTCGCTTTTAAACTTCCTTAATAAATAGGCTATAATATAGGCAGTGGTAGCCCAGTGGTAACGCGCTCGCTTGGGAAACCGAGTGAAGCGAGTTCAAATCCCGGGTCTCGAACCTCTGATATTTTCATGAGCAAATCATTTCCAACACGATTACCACTTGTCTTAACGATGAAGAAAAACATCGTGAAGAAACCCTGCATGTCTGAGAGAACCTAGCAAGTATTCCAAAGAGATGTGAAGTCCGCCAACCAGAACTTGGCCAGCGTGGTGGACTATGGCCCGATCCCCCCTCGTACTGGAGTGGGATGTTAAAAAGGGCTGAATACATTAATAATATTGGCTCCAAATACATATGTAATAAACAAACAGAATTAACATCTTGTAGTAGGTAAAGATAAAATATCTATTATAATAAAAGTGTATCAACACCTACTAATTAAATATTCAAAATACATACTCATTCTAAACTCAACCATATTATAAAATCTCATTTTACAAGGTTAACGCGTAACATTAATTACCAAACTAATTAAGGCACAATAAAATTATGAATATCAAAATAATACTCTAGTCGAGGCTATACTGTTGCGTCTAACAACATCTAGACATACTTACTTATAATAAAATTGAAACTAAGCCGAATCTGTAGGTACGTTAGATATTTTTTTCGAAAATCTTATATTGAAATAAAAATTATTATCGATACAAAGGCCGAATCTATGATTTTTAGAATTTTTGTCTGTCTGTTACCGCATCACTGAAAAACCACTGGAGGGATTTTGATGAAATTTGCTATGGTGATAGCTGGTTATCCGGGTCATTATATGGGATACTTTTTACCGCGGGAAAATATCTAATTTCTGAGAAAAAATACAAAAATTTCAATGTAAGAATGTAATAATATGTAAAATCTAAGAATTTGGTTTTTGGTCATCTGAACGCAGGCGGAGCCGCGGATAATGCTAATGATTATATAATTTTTACAAAACATCCAAATTTTTTCAACCGTTTCAGCGTAAAGGAATAACAAACATACAAACTTTCATATTCATATAGTAATCCGATTACTAAATGGAGAAATAAGAAAGTACTCGTACCTACAATCTATATAGGTATTTTATGTTAATAATTTCCATGGGACTTTGACTACTATCACTTTATTAACTAGTTTTCGCCCAGTAGTCTTAGGTTAAAAATTGTAAAAAATGGATTCGTTCCCTTACTTATAGGGCCCCATAAGGTAACCTCAGACTTCAGCTATTAATGTTATTATAAGAAAAATTTTGGTTATTATAAGAGAGAGAGAGGAAAAAGAAAATTCACATGTTTTTGCTTTATACTATCTCCCGCATCTAATAAGTCCCGGCGGGCCTTTACGCATGCGATAAAAGATAAGTGTGGTGAAACCCGGTGTGACGGCAAAAGGGTAAATAGGTACTTATAGCTTTTCCCGTGGCAGCACACCTGAAAAATTTAATGAATTTTCTCCCAAATCAAATCAATTTTAATTCGATCAAGTTTTACATCGATGGAGTATAGAAAAATAAACATCCCACCCAATTGTAATACTCCCGATTTCTTCGAATTTATATTTGTTTTTGGACTATTTTGAGAGCTTTCCTGTCCTCCCAAACTTGTATATCTGCTAATAAGCTGACTTCGGTTAGCTTTTGTTCAAGTTTTTTCCTTTACAGAAATTATTTTATACCTAGTGTAAAGTAGAATCTATACAGATAAATAAAATTGAAGTGTCTATTTGTTATGTCAAAATAATAGCATATTACAAAATGCATATGAAATTATATACGGTACTTATAAGAAAAACACTTTTTTTTGTATGTCTATCTATTTGTTCCGGCTAATTTCCGAAACGACTGGAATGATTTTGACGGGAGTTTCACTGGCAGATAGCTGATGCTATAAGGAGTAACTTAGGCTACTTTTATTTTAGAAAAAGAATTAGGTTCTGATTAAAAAAACGTACTTAGGGACATACGGACGGACCTACATACTTGATTTCGATACCAATATACAAAGCAAAAGTTTTTTTTTTAATTAGAAAATTAGATTTGCATTGCTCAGCCATCATCTCGCTACGATATACCAAACCGAAATAATAACAGAAATAAACAAAGCGGGGAAAAAGCTAATACAAGTATAAAATAGCAAACGTCATCAACTACGTGTTTATGCGTAAAGCTTATTACGTATAAGGCACACATATAATAATATATAGTAGGAAATAATAATATATCTATCACTAGATCACGAGGGCACGACCCACGTTCGTTACTGGTAAAACCGAACAAATATTCCTCAACGGGAATTTCTGAAAAATTTTAGAAATTACAGATCAATATTATTAATTATCCTCTAATTTTGTATACTCACTATTTTAGGTCTTAGTCCATGGGTGCTCTTATTATTTTAGGTCAAGTGAGTCCAAGGGTGCTGAGAGGAGGGTGCAAGGTGCATTTGTTCCCCCTGTCATGAAGGAAAACATATAGAAAAAGTTAAAGAAGTAAAATTATATGAGTAAAGTTTTAATAAGCAATTATTAAATTATTTAATTTATTTTTTACTTTAATTTTTTAACAAGTTCACACGCATTATAATTTACAACCTTAAGAATTTGTAAACTGTTAAGACTTAATTGGTGTATGTAAAGTTTTTATTCTTTTTGTTTATATATAGTATAGTAAATAAATACTGTTTGTCTTCCAAATAAATAAATAAAATCCCTGTATAAATTTAGACATCTTCAAAGAAAAAACCATAACTAATATATGGTAATTCTGCTGGAAATAATTCTGCCGCCGCCCATCAAATCTCTTACAATTATATACAAATTACACATCTGTTCTAATAGAGGACGTTAGAGAACTTTTTTGGAAATGGTATTGCACGTTTCTTCCTTTTCCACATGACAATGTACCTCATAAAATATGTTCTTATCCAATTTAGAAAATCCTCGTAGATAGAATAGGCTTTATAGGGAATCACACTCGTACTCTCTAACGCATGAGATAAAAAAGGCAAAACTACCAAATACGCCGAAAAATTCTTCACCTAAACTTGGACTTTAATTAGAATATTTTTAAAACTTGTATTATTGAAAAGAAATTTTCCCACCAAAACACACAAACAAAGACTTTGAAATGACGTAAGAAATATTATATAAGTGTCAACATTCATTATATAACAATTAGGTACGATTTACTCATCCGGTACTACTTTTAATGAATAGCTGATGTTAACGTCTGATATTAACGTTTTTCCTTTATAGCTACACAAGCAACTTATAATAACTTCGCTCGGGTGCGTCCCTAAGTTTTGTATTTATCTATACTAATATTATAAAGAGGTAAAGTTTGACGTTGTAAGGGGTAATCTTTGGATCTAGTGAACCGATTTAGATGAAATTTGGTAAGGAGATAGTTTGAGACCCTGAGAAGGACATAGGATATTTTTCCCGGAAATCATCCCTTAAAGGGGTGAAAATGGGGATGAAAGTTTGTATTGGGAAGCAACTTATATTGCCAACTTTTGGCAAATTTTGTTACTAACAGCAGCTTTCCATACTCATAATCTATCTGAGAACTAAATTTCATCCAAATCTATGAAAAAAACTGTTTCATCGCTTCCACCTTACTTCTTTTCTAGCCAGTGAAACGTTTAAATATTAATCAAATTATATTTTCCTTAGATTAGAGAAACATAAGATAAAATATACCTATGGGATAAGTGGATTTCTCATGATGCGTTCCCAGACAGACAGATAGACAAACATTCTAAAAACTATAGATTCGGCCTATGTATTTATAATAATGACTATTTCAATAATATTTACCAAATAATTTTTAATGTACTGATTCATCCAGTTAGAGTTTTATTATATGCATAAATAAAATGGGTCAAAAATAGTTCCTTTTATAATATTTTACGGATTTTTAACAGTAATTTAAAATGAAATATTAGGTATAGCATCCAAAACCCAAAGAAAATAGTACCCATTTGTCCGTTACTCCAAACCCCCTATCCCAAGTTCAATTTCATATCTATGACTCAAAGTCGCGCAAAAACTTTATTGGAACCACAATATCTCTTAATGTAATCACAATAAAAATTTACTCACAGTATACCTACTACAAAAAACCCGACCTATTATATATAATGATCCTCTTGAACCGCTACAAATAAAAATAGATCTTCACATAATTAGTGTAAGGTCTATATTTCATTACTTTTAAGCAGATTATGTTTTGTTTCTGTCTATCTTGTCACATAGATACGGAACGAAAGAGACATAACACGGTGTTTGTAATAACTTGTTTTGGTAGTAGTAGGATTACTCACTTATTTAAACTTAGTATTCCGAAAAGCACTACGATTGTTGCACGCCATCATGAAGGGCACAATATTTTTATTATTAATCGCGACGTGTTACGCTGATACTGATTTTAGTGGAAAAGCTACGAATTTTAGTATAGAACTGTTGCATCACACGCAATTGGAAACAGATGGACATGTTGTGATCTCACCTTTTGGTATATGGACTTTGCTAACTGGCGTCGCATTAGGCGCTAGCGGTAACAGCAGATCTCAACTCACTCGGGCATTACGTTTGCCTAGCAACGATAATACAATAATAAATGGATACAGTAATTTAACTAAAACTGTGTTGGATCCGCGGACACCGGGAGTGACACTTGCCAGTAAAAATTTCGTCTTCCTTGACAAAGGTTTTGATCTATCAAGAAATTTCAGAAAAATATTAGTATCTGACCTTGGATCGGAGATAAGTAACTTAGACTTTAAGGATCCTACAAGTGCAGCGAAAGTTGCTAATACAATAATTGAAAATTCCGGCGCGACCGTATCTAATGTGCTCAAATCAGAAGATTTTACTATTGCTAGAATGATATTGACGAATGTTATATCTTTTAAAGGACTCTGGCTTTCTCCTTTTAATACCTCTGAGACGCAAGTTGAGCCTTTTTACAATGAAAACAAAACACAAATAGGAACAGTTAAAATGATGTATCAAAGAGCTAGATTGCCTTTTTCGAACATACAATCACTGCAAGCCCATGCTGTAGAGCTACCTTATGGAAATGACAACAAATATTCTATGTTAATTATATTACCGTATCCAAGAATATCAGTTAATGAAGTGTACAAGAGATTTACAAAGGTAACTTTAAAAGAAGTTTACGATAAACTCGACAGTGACATCGCTGAATTCGGATTAGAGGATGTCGATTGTAAAGTACCTAGATTTAAAATAAGCACAAACGTTGTTTTAAATATGCCATTAAATAAAATGGGCGTTTATGATATTTTTAGTCCGAATGATGCTAATTTTGGCAAAATCACTAGAGAAAAAATATACATCTCAGCAATAGTACATAAAGCGGATATCGAAGTTACTGAATCTGGTACGGTGGCGTCTGCGGATACATCAGCATACTTCGCCGATCGTATATCAACACCTAACTTCGCAGCAAATCGACCATTCATATATTTTGTCATGGAAAAACCCACGACAACTGTGATATTTAGTGGAATTTATTCGAAACCAAGCGAGTTTTGAGCTGTAAGAATGAACATACATGTTTGATATTGTTAATAAGTTTAGCTTCAATGAGACGAGACCTCGATGTCTAAGTCAGTTTATTTAAATACTCAGTTTTTTATTTTCTATATCATTTCCCAGGCATAAGTTGTATAAGCTCCTTGGGATAATGTAAACAAAAGCATATAACATTTGTCAAGGTAAAATATTATATTTATATATTTATATACATATATCATTTTCTGCATATATCCGTGAAATCAGTATTGTAGTTTTATATACATGCATAAGTGTTAATATTTCGTGGTAATAAAAATACATATTTTAAATTAAATCTTAATATGAAATTCGTTACACGTGTTACCATTTTAAGATAAGTTAACTAGTGTTATACTAAAAAGAAAAAATATCTAATTAATTTCACTCATATCTGTAATTTACTTCCTTAATCAATGTCAATCATGAGTTTATTAATATAGTCCAATCGGAATCCGGTTTGGGAACAAAATATTGAAAACCTGAAGTTTTATGATTTTAAGATGTTAGCAGGTGTGTAAGGAATAGAAATTCGTAAATTGCCCCCGATGCCCAGCTTCATTTTTAGCATTTTTTTATGATTTTTTCTACAAAACTATGACTAAATTTTGTAAATTTCAACTTAATTTTGTTAAATTATATTTTTAACTAATGAAAGAACAAGATAAGACTATAAATGAATTTCAGTTCTTTCTGTAATTACCTTAAAATCAATTTTTTCAGAAAAAATCAATAAATTTAACACCTACAGAAAAAAAATTCAAAAGCATTGGTATACTTTACATGAATTGCAACTTTTATTATTTTTTCACGACTCGTCAAATTGCGAAGTTGGAATGTTTACGGCGACATCGTATAAAAATAAGCGTCAAATTAAAAACTTAAGGATACCATCCTTTGCGTTTTTTCCCAAAAAATACATTGGTGTAATAAGTTTATAAAAAAATGGTCAATAAAGTACACTTCAATGATAATTGAAAAAAATGTAGTTACAAAGTAAAAATTATCGATTTCACCAATTTTTAAAATTTTTAAGGATCCAAAAAGAGTTCAAGACGAAAAGAATGAGCTCTAATTTAAATTTGAACGATTTTTTTTAAATGTAAACATCACTTGGGGTGGAAATTGGGGGTGATTTTCAGCCTCTGGAGAACATAAAACATACTTTTCTCGGAAATAGCCAAACATTTCAATTTCAATTTTTTATTTATGTTTCATGAAAATTAAAAGATTATTCTAGAAATTAAAAATAAAAAAACCAAGAAAAAGTTGAAAAATTGTAGATTTTTACTAGACCTACAACTTTTGTAGAAAACATTTTTCGATAGAACGTCACAGTAAGACGGAAATTGAAAAAAAACTATTTTTCAACACTTTGCGTCCACGCATTTCTCGGGTGTAGCTGGACAGAGGGGGCATTTTATGAATTTCTATTCCTTATATACCAGCTAACATTTTAAAATCATAAAACTTCAGGTTTTTAAGAAAAAATTTCTCTTAAAAATAAACGGATTCCGATTGGTCTATTAGTACAGTAGTAAATTTTGTTATTATACTTTGACTTGCATTTATACATATAGATTAACTCTGGAAATATGTTTTAAATCCATAATTGTAAAGAAATCCTATATTGTTCCTTTGTTCTAACATCTCATGAATATAATCAAAGGTAACCTTATTAATTTAAAATAATAAAACATATACAATGACCACTCTATATTAGTTTTATTAAATATTAAACAAACAAAAAATGTTACTAGTCAACCGACTTCAAAAAGGAGGAGGTTCTCAATTCGACTGTATGTTTTTTTTTTTTTTTTTTTTTTTATGTTTGTTACCTCAGAACTCCGTCATTTATTAACCGATTTGGACAATTTTTGTTTTGTTTGAAAGGGTATACTTCCAGATTGGTCCCATTTAAATTTCAAAAAAAAATACCACCCCTAAGGGTGGAAAAACAACTAGTAATGAATTTAACCTACTTCTAATTGTCATATTGACTTGAAACTTTGCAAGTATTTCTATTTTCGTTTATAGTACAGTGGTTCGGTGTTGTTGACCTGATCTGATGGCAAGGCCAGAAGGTGGATAGGTGGAACTCTTCAACGGCTAATAGTAGATACTTTGAGTTTGGGCTTGTTTTGTTTGATTTGACAAGCCTAACACGTTAGAATCCTTACTTTGCTACTACTGTCTACACTAAAAAGGGAAAAATAAAAACTTTTTAACAAAAAAATAAAAACCGACTTCAAACAAAAGCACTAAAAAGTGAAAAATAACTGATTGGTAGTTTTCATTTACTATACATACCTAATCAAATATTTTCGAAGTCGGTGTGCTTTGGCTAAGTAATTAAAGCCTACCTATTAAATACATACCTAATCAAATATTTTCAAAATCGGTGCCAGCCCATACAAAACAAAGCACACCGACTTCGAAAATATTTGATTAGGTATGTATAGTAAATGAAAACTACCAATCAGTTATTTTTCACTTTTTAGTGCTTTTGTTTGAAGTCGGTTTTTATTTTTTTGTTAAAAAGTTTTTTTTCAACATAGAGGCGCGTGCGGCAAAGATACGAGGTGGCAAAGTAGAAATTCGGAATGAGTACGTCAAAATCTATAAAATTACCAATATTTAAAACTCCCGGAAAATTTTCCAGCACTATTTTTTGAGCATCAAATGGCTTCTAACAGTATCTAGTCATAAAGATACAACTACATTTCGTATGTTTTTTCTATATATGTATAATACTAATATATTATTACTAAAGGTACAATATATTAATACATAATAATATTATTAATTGTAAATAATTTTTGATTTATTAAAAAAATTAATTCCTTACAATATAAGGGTTCAGTGCAAGAGAAGTTGGGAATCTCTGGTGTTGGGTAAGGACACGTAAAATCGGAAAATTAAATTTTTTAAGTGTGTAAATGATAATTTACAAACTAAACAAATTAAAAAACATATTGATTCTTTGCGAATGCTGTGTAATACATAAAAACTGGTTGTATTAGTATAAGAAACAGTTATTTTACTGACTTACTTCAAAAGAAAGTTGGCTTAACGTATCCTGAATATTCATACATCATGTCTATATATAGTTACTAGCGACTGACCCTCGCTTCGCTCGGGTTCGTCCCTAACTTGATTCTCCATACAAATTTTCATCCCCATTTTCACCCCCCTTAAGGGGTGATTTCCGGGATAAAAAGTATCCTATGTCCTTCCCAGAGTCTCAAACTATCTTCTTATCAAATTTCATCTAAATTGGTTCAGTAGATCCAGAGATTACCCCCTACAACGTCACAAACTCACAAACTTTACCTCTTTATAATATTATAGATTTATGTGAAGCATTTTTAATTCAATATAATAATAACAAATAATAAATATATTGGGACATTAGCACACAGCACCATCTAGTCCCATGATAAGCTACGAGGCTTGTGTTATGGATACCAGATAGTTGATACACTACAGACATATACCTTTAAGTAGATACATGTTATAAATATAAACAGCCATGACTGAAGTACAAGCATTCATGCTCATCACACAAATGAATGCCCCCAGCGGGACTCGAATCCGCGAACGCTGGCACAGAAAATAGGGTCACTACAAACTGAGCCCAACGTGTTCTCAACAAGCAAATAGTATAGTATAGTTTCATAGTTTTAGATCTTACCAGACCGACTGAAAGAATGAAAAAAAAAGAAAGAAAAAAAAATTTATAAAGATGTAGTAGGCAATGCACTAGCGACTTAGGTACCGGTTTGTTCACAATTTCATGCGTTTTAATTTTTTTTCTAAAATAATAGTAGCGTAAGTTACTCCTTATAACATCAGCTATCTGCCAGACTGCTTGTTTCTTATTAGTACCGTATACACTTTCACATAATAAAAAGCTGTCATTTTGATATTACATACATTTTCATTTTATTAACCCCCAACGCAAAAAGACGGGTGTTATAAGTTTGACGTGTCTGTCTGTGTGTCTATCTGTGACATCATAGCTCTCGAACGGATGAAGCGATTTCAATTTAGTTTTTTTTTTTGTATTAAAGGTGACTTATGTAGTGTTTGATGAAAATCGGTTGACCCGTTCAAAAGTTGTGGGGGGTGAAAGTGGGGAAGAATAAGCGAATGTCTGCAAATATACTCGAGTGGGGTTTCAAATGAAAGCGCACTGAAAGAGAATATTGATGACTTAATCAAGAGTGTTCTCAGCTTCGTTTGATGAGAAAATTGGGGGTGGGAAAATTGGGACATGGAAATCCGATTGTCTAGTGAGAGTATCAATAATTACATCTCAGTCTTTGCCATTCTGCTAAAGATGATTTGTCATGTGGGTTTTTTAATAGTTTTCTTTGGTCGAGCTCACAAATTGCTACACCATCCAAGGTTTTTACTGACAAAATCTACATTATAATAAGTATGTACCTATAAAAAGTATTAAATAAAAAATTAAATTAAAAATTTAAAAAACCCCCGGCACAAAAACCTAAGTTCCCTTTAAAAAGTAAAAATAATAAAAAAAACTCAATCTTAAAGTACCTAAGTATGTATTAATAATTCTAAAAAAAATACGTCGCGTTGGGGGACCGCTTCGGACCGAAAAAAATCGTAGATAATAAATAATAATTTGGAGCAGTTAAATCTCTGTGCCAAATTTTAATCTAGATTCGTTCAGCTGTTTTGGCGTGAAAGAGTAACAAACGTCCATACTCACAAACTTTCACATTTATAATGTTAATACGGATTTATTTTGTTACGGTTTGAGTGTACCTAATAGTGTGTAGTATTGAAAATAATAGTTAAAGTTATTGTAAAATTAGACTCCTAATACTGTATCAAAGCCAATATAAAGCATTCAAAACTGAATTTATATAATTTAACAATATATACTATACTTAGTATGTCACAATGTATTTTCAAAGAAAATCTTTCGCAAAACTTTTGTTAGTTCTATACTGTAAAAACCTTATTTAGGACAAAACCGCTAAATGCATAAATGTTCTTACAAAATAACACTATTCTCAAGTCTTGCGAGACGACGGAAGTCTTATATGTAGAATCCTTCGGCTATTTTTTATAATGAGAAACAAAATATAATTCCTCATGAATAGTTTTTATTTATTGAAGTTATACATCTTTTGGCACGCTTGGAAAAAAATATGAGTAAATTTTTTACGATGCGCGCGGACACCGACAGCCAAAAAACGACATGATGAAGTTAACTGAAAGCGACACACTGGCGGGCGGCGGCTTTCCATTAAAACCCAACAAGACCTCCCTCGTCTTAAGTGTGCGTCGTAGGATCACTCACGCACTCAACCACGACGCCCCGACGGCTGGTCTGCCGAAGCAGACCACAACAACTATATTATGGGGTTGCTCCAACAGTCTACACTGTGACAAGGTGAACGTACAAGCTGAGGGAGAGATCAAGTATAGTAACTGGGTTTTTATGTAAAGGAAACAACCCCCATGCCTTGAGAGCACATAAAACCGTCGATCCTGTGCCTGATCTTTCACCTGTCGTGTGGAGCTGTTGCCCCACCGGAGTTTGAGAATGAAAGGAATAGAAACTTCGCGTGTGTTTGCGTGACACTTGTACTCCGTCATATCTCCAGCGCACCTTGCTAATCACATTTAGATTAGTCGCCGACGCCGATATTAATTAATAAAGAGGACATTATCTGAAAAATAAATAAATGTGCAGAATAAAATAAATATAGATATTGCTTCAATTTGGCATTTATCTTTCAAGGAGCATTGTTCTGTGACCCGGACGGAAATACAACTCGAGCAAAATAAAACTTCATCTACATATTATTTAGATTTTAAACTTGTCCAACTGGTTTCTGTTAACAAGTATCCCTGGATATTAATTTAATATGGACATCAGTAGAATCAAGTATACTGAATACGTTATAAAGTTTAGTTTTGCTGCCTAGATCTTTATATTCTGGCAACATAAGGGTAATGTAACTTCATATAGTTTGAGTTTTTGAGTAATTTTGAACTATTTAAGTTTTAATCATTATTATTCACAGTTTGTAAAACCTTCATGCTATGTCTGGTCAAATAAAATTAGCTAATAGTACTTTCTTTTCATTATTTATATTATTATTGGTGTTCTAAACTAATTTAATTGATTAGAATCTCTCTTATAGTTAAAGATTAGATTTTCAATTCAATTCCATTTTCTTGTTATTGTTTTAAAGCGTGGCAGTTGAGCACAGATTACTTCGCCAATGTCACGTAGGATGGAGAAGACACGAAGGAGATTAGTCGGTAAAATATGATTATTAGTAATAGTTAGTAAATGCTTCGTAAACCTTGCATCTACAACAAAAGACACAATTATTATATACATGAAAATCTTAATTAAAAATAAGTAGTTAGTAAGTTCTGATAATTTTACAAAAATGTTAGTCTATAATCTAATTCAATTACACTTAATATTATAAATTAACACCAATGGGCCGGGAGACTTTGAGGGGGAAAACATCATAAATAGCATGGAGGAGTCTAGGAAAGCTAAAAAGGATATAAGAGGGAGTACCTATATCAAGGCCACATTCGCATAGGGAATGATCCCTAACCCTAATCTTCGCTAGGTGCACAGGTGTACTATTACATGCATGATCAAGGCGCAAACGGCAAATGGTTATGAACCAAGTACCAACGTTCCTCAAGTTGTAGGCGATGAAACCAAGCGTGCCTTGGGTCTCGAAAGAATAAATTTCAATGTTCAATGTTAATTTTGTACTCTGGCTTATAGGCATGCCATTTGGAAAAATAAATTTTAATCTGCGCCAAAATTCTGTATTATACGAGTAGTGTCATTGTCAAGCTTTTTTCTCCAGACCAATTGTCATTTACATTGATCCCACTGAGCTAAAGCCGTCTGCGCGATAACGGGACATGTCAACATTATAACTGCAATTTCTTTTTTGCGGTATGAGGTATGATAATTTAATTGAATTGAATTTCGTATGTAACTTTAATTTAAGTTTTTGTTATCATTTTAGTACATAATACTTTTTAAAATAGAGTTTTACAATGTCCATGATATAAATAAAAGCTATGGGTAGGTATATCTTATTAATTTTAAGAAAAATCAACTGAAAGCAATATTTATTAATTTGTTTGTATAATAATTATGATAGCCGACACCAAGCAATGTTATTAAGACTTAAATATTTTTTTAAAACTAGCGGCTCACCCTCGCTTCGCTAGAGTTCGTCGCTAGGTACGTTTTAAATAGATATAAATAGTTATTAGCCAGCGTTAGCCATATAAACTTTTTTTTTCGTTAATTTTTCATTTTTTCTCTTTATTAAAATCTTCCGTGGACCTTAAGGAACATACGAAAAAAAATTAGCCGAATTGGTCTAGCCATTCTTGTGTTATGCGTCTACCAACATTCATTTTTATTTACATATAAGATATTGATCACCTATTCTCTAATATTTATGTAGATAATGTACGTATTTATGTGATAAAAAAACGCTATGACAAGTTTTTTATCCGTCCGTACTCCTTTTTTTATCCTTATGTAGACATGATAAATTAGGAGTCGAGAGACGTGTTTTCTACCGACTCTTTTGCCATTATAATGCAACCTAATGACTTGTCGTACCCAAGATATAGATATATAGAATAAAAGCCGGTGATCCGGCGCATTCTTTTAATAACACGGACTGACGTAACGTGTTTTTCGAGGCATGGGACTGTGATATATTCTACCATTTTCCCAATTTGCTAGATCTGACAGAAAATTCGTTAGAAACCAAATTCTTAAGAATTTTTTGATAAACAAACTTAATAGCTTTTTACTCGGCCTGGTATTCGAATTCAGGATCTTATAAACTACATCTGCAAAAGCAAGACAGTAGAGTAATGATCCTTTGCTCATAGGTTAGACAAACGAAAATCGTGTTGAAAATTTTCTTACATATAAGTAGTGGTAGCCCGGTGGTAACGCGCTCGCTTGCGAAACCGAGTAAAGCGGGTTCAAGTCCCTGGTCCCGCACCTGTGATATTTTCATGTGCTTATCATTTTCAACCTGATCACCAGTTGTCTTAATGTGAAGGACAACATCGTAAGGAAACCTGCATGTATGAGAGAACTTAGCACTACACCACTGAGGCTGTAGTTTTGGAAGAAAACATAGATAAGGTATAGGTGGCACTGTCTGTATATATAATATTTTAAATGCAAAAGGCACTAGGGACGTACCCGAGTAAAGCGAGTGTACGTGGCTAGTATAGAATAAATATTGACTGAATTTTTTATTTAAATTATATTGTTTACAGCTTTAAGTCACGATTGCAATCGAGGAAGGTTGAGCATTTGTAAATGGGAATTTTTTCCGACCGCACACGAAGACTTTTTATATTTAACAAAATTATCAAACTAGAATACCTACATGTGGCCTAAAACTTAAAAATATAAAATAAACTATATCATCTAATATCTATACTAATATTATAAAGAGGTAAGGTTTGTGAGGTTGTGAGGTTGTAGGGGGTAAACTTTGGATCTACTGAACCGATTTAGATGGAATTTGGTAAGAAGATAGTTTGAGACCCTGGAAAAGACATAGGATACTTTTTATCCCGGAAATCATCCCTTAAGGGGGTTAAAATGGGGATGAAAGTTTGTATTGGGAATATAAAAATAGTATAATACGCTTTTCTTCTGTTACTTGGACCATTTTCCATTTTGGTCAATCCAAGTACTCTTGAAATTAAAATTCTTTACAAACTAGCGACTTACCCCAGCTTCACTCGGATTTGAAATACTGTATGTATCTCATGTATACTACTACACAATTAACTCCCTCGGTGGTGTAGTAGCTAGCATGTACGGCTGCACACCCGAAGGTCCTGGGTTCGAGTCCCAGGTCTGGCCAAATTTAGTTAATGAGTCTTTCTGTATATTAAGCCTCAAATAACAGCCCGGAGTTGGGAAGTTGGCGGTGTTTCACTCCCGTGACTCGGAGAGCACGTAAAGTCCTCGGTCCTGCGCCTTAACTCTCACTGGTCGTATCGAATGGTCGTCCCACCAGAGTATGAGAGTGACAGGAATAGAGAGTGCACTTGTGTCTGCACGTACACTTGTGCACTATAATATATCCTGCACAGTTGGCTAGTCTCAATGAGATTGGCCGCCGTGGCTGGAATCGGTCAGGAGAACATCGTCACTAGACAATTCTGTAGTCAAATTATTAATACACAATATCGGCTAAGTGCGAATCTATGGTGAACTCTCGCACTGAATGCTCTTTATGAACATACATTATAATTGAACTTTAAACTGACCAGAGCTCAATATCACTAGTGCAATTTAGTTCTAACGTAAGCTATTTTTATTCCTTAGCTTGATTGTTAAACAATCATTGATTGTTAAACAACTATTGGCTTAAAACCTACCTATGTATGTTTGTATTTTGTTTACCTAGTTTATATTTTTGTCAGTACCTACTTAATTGGGTTGCTAAGAGTAGAATAATTAAAGTAGTGCGTAAATATTTTATGCTAGCACAATATTAATTTTATCAACGTGAAAAATTCCTTTTCATTTCATGCTATTTTTTGTAGATACTATGAAAAGAAAATATAGTATATATTTTTACAGTCACTTGTGCTGACGGGTGTCTGAATTCAATTCCTATGTTCAATGTTCCTATGTTCTAGGAGTGCCATGTGGGCACCGTTTACTTCGCCAATGTACGTAGAATGGAGAAGACACGTTATATATAGAATGACCGGTAAAAAATAGAAGAAAAAAAACACTAAATCTGATTACATGTAGAAACGGCAATTAAATTAAATTAATTACGACTACAAACAAACATCAACATACAATTAACATTAATGGGACGGAAGACTTTGGAGGGATGAGTATCATAGATAGGATACAAAAGTTTAGGTCAGCTGAAAAGGATATGGAAAAGGGAGCCTTCATCAAGGCCACAATCATACAGGGAGTGGTCCCTGACTCTGATCTTAGCTAAGTGGACAAAAGTACTCGCGAGTCCAAGACGTAGACGACAAATGGTAGATATAATCAAACGTTTCGCCAGTTTGTAACGAAAGAACCAGGGGCTTCTTGGAATATATGGCTGAATAGCAGCATAATGTTTGCCTTTAAAATATTATTCGAAAATTTTGTTGTTGACATATAGATATTTTTTGAAGTTGAAAGCGATAATTGTTGTTTACTGGAAAAGATAATAGATGCTGTTGATGCGCAAACTTCTGAAATATTTTGTTTTATAAATATGTTTAAGCAAAAATATGTTACATATTGCAAAATTTGTCCTAATTAAATAATTAAACAAATATCAGTGACCTTAACAGTTTTTAATCGTTATAAATCATTCATAAAAAGTAAGTACTGTGCCATCTGTGAATATGCACCACAGACCCATTTATCCGATTGCAGAACATGCAATAAATAGTAAAATTACGCAAATTTAATTTACGAGCAAAATATTTTGCTTTCACTCAGAATATTTTTAAGCAATACTTTCCTTTTTGCGTTTCATTTTTGATCTTTGTCTATTTTTATACAAACTTCAATAATAGCATTTACTTAAAATAGCATCCAATGAAATTTATTTGATCAAGTTTATTTCTTTGTTCCTGACCCCATGGTATTATACAATTTATTTTAGTATAAAAACGATAAAGTTCGCAAGTAAAGAATACTACGGAAGCAACGTCGCAGCAAAAATGTAGATTATATATATATATATACATACGCACAATCATTTAATGTGCCGGTCCAGATAAAATATATTGAACAGTTATCGAATTATGAAAGGAAATGATTAACATTTGCTGTTTCACCATTTTCAATATAGAATAAAAAAGATGGACGCAGCATGAGTATGTACATATTTCAAGTTATTTAATAATAACATTGTAAAAATCAACAGCAATTTATACAAGTTCACTTAGTATACCATACAACACTGCCTGTGTTGCACGTAATCATGAAACTCATAATATTTTTGTTACTTATTGCGAGCTGTTACGCTGATATTAGTTTAAATGCAGGCATGAAGGATTTTAGTACTGAACTCTTAAGTCACGCGCAATTAGAAACAAGTGGAAACATTGTAATATCCCCTTTCGGTCTGTGGACTTTGCTGGCAGCTATCGCAGCTGGTGCAAGTGGTAACAGTAGAACTGAATTAGAAAAGGTTTTGCAACTATCCAGCGAACAGAACACATTAATAGACGAATATAAAAACATATCCGAGATAATACTCGAATCACATACTCAAGATGTACATATTACAAGTAAAAATTTTGTTTTCCTAAACAAGAGTTTTGAAGTATTTGAGTCCTTTGAAACAACGCTGACTGATTTTAATGTACAAATAATAAGGCTTGATTTTGAAAATTATGAAGCAGCAGCGAAACATGCTAACACAATAATAAAAGAGTTTGGTCCGACAGAATTAGATGTATTTGTCATGTCGAAGATGATTTTAACAAATTTAATATCTTTTAAAGGACTTTGGCTAATGCCTTTCAATACTTCTGATACAAATGTGGAACCGTTTTATGATGAATATGGAAACCAAATAGGTTCAGTGAAAATGATGTATCAAAGAAGAGAACTGTTAGAATGTGTGTATCCCGCATAATATTATAATGTTCTATTGTCTATGTTTCTCTTTGGTTCTTACTTCCTTGTCATGCAGCCATAATGTTAACAGTGTAACTATTGATAAATATATAAACTTCAATATTAATAAATATTAATAAATAAGTTAAAGTGTTTTTATGCTCATTTTCTTCATAATAAATTACGCTCACACTCCACAGCGAACTCTTGAAAATCTCAACAGGTTATGGGCCCAGCATATCAAGAAGCCATTTTGAGCATAATAATTAGCAATATTGAAGTGAGCTAATCTATCAAGAATAAACCGTTTTTTCGTTAAAATACATTCAAGAAAATTAAGATCACATCAATACAAAACATTCTGTGTTCGGAAGGCTAAATAACTTAAGAGCATCACTCTTATTAAAATGGATTCATCGCCATTGATTTCGAGTCACGCGACATCGTACACGGCGAACTTTGAAAAATTGGAAGGTTCATCCAATTTTCATACTTGGAAATTTTCCATCAAGAATATTTTAATACTTGAAGGATTGTGGGACGTCATAGAGGGAAGTGATGACGACGTGGTACGCCAACAGCGCGCGCTTGCGCGTATCTGTTTATCAGTAAAGAAAGAATTATATCAATATGTACGAAACGCGACATCGGCTGCTGCAGCTTGGAAAAATCTCGCCGAGGTATTTGAAGACAGGGGCTTATATAGACGTGTTTTGCTGTTAAGGAAGTTGCATCGTGTTGAGTTCACCGCTTACAGTTCTATGAATGCATATATTGAAAATGTCACCACACTAGTTCAGCAACTCCATGACATTGGAAGAACAATAGAAGATGCAGAGATTGCTGAAATTCTTCTTAGTGGATTACCATCAGAATATGACACTCTTGTATCAGGACTCTCAACAGCAACAGTGACAAATCAAATAACAAGTGAACTTGTCAAAGCTCGCCTGCTTCAGGAATATTCGAGGAAGACTTCATTGGGAGACACTGCTGCTTACATAACGAAGAAAAAAGCACCTTTATTCTGTGAATTTTGCAAGAAGAGGAATCACAGAAAATCTCAGTGTTTCAAATTGAAGAAAATGAAGAGTTCAAGGCCTGCTAGCATAGAGACAATTAGTCTAGCCTCAGCGTTCGTTGCCCGTTTGCCTTCACAAGTGTTTGTGCTTGACAGTGGCGCTAGTAGCCATATGGTAAATAATAAAAGACTTTTATGCAATTTTGTGCCAGATGATCAGGCTATTACTATTGCAAATAATGAACAAATAAAAAGTGAAGGGCAAGGGCAAGTTGATTTAAGATTTAAACAGCGGGTAAGACCATTATCGTTATCAAATGTTTTGTTTGTTCCTCAGTTGTCTAGTAATTTAATTTCCATTTCAAAGTTAATTAAGAGTGGCCATAAAGTTATTTTTGACAGTAATGGCTGTAAAATTTATGACAGGAAGAGTAAAACCACTGGTTTTGATAACCCAATTGCATATGCTGTGTGTTATAATGGTTTGTATATACTAAATGCATGTTTATATGTGAATACTAACAAATTCTCGCCAATGGAACACTCCTTGTTCCTGGAAGGTAGCCAGGAATCATTGAGGGCCACAATAGCAACAGGCTTGTCAGCGGAACTATGGCATAGACGTCTAGGTCACCTTAATCTCCAAGGTATGAAGTGTTTACGGGATGGTGTTGGTGCATGTGGTATAATGTTTCAGGATGAAGACCTTAAAAGCTGTACGGCATGTCTTGAAGGGAAGATGACGGCCGCATCTTATCCCAAAGGCCAGGCCACGCGAGCTAATCAACCACTGGAACTTATACACAGCGACGTCTGTGGGCCGATGCAGGAGCCAAGTTGGGGAGGGGCGAGATACCTAGTTACATTCACAGATGACTACACAAGAAAGACATTTGGTTATTTAATGAAGCAAAAATCAGAGGTAATGTCTCATTTTATTACCTTTAAAGCACATACTGAGAAACAGTTGGGGTTATCAATTAAAGTTTTAAGGTCCGACAACGGTGGTGAATACATTAATAAAAATTTCTCTGATTATTTAAGAAGGGAAGGAATTGTACATCAAAGTACTGTCCCTTACTGTCCACAGCAGAACGGGGTCAGCGAACGCCTTAACAGGGTTTTGTTTGACAAGGTCAGATGTATGCTAGTTGAGTCAGGTCTCTGTTGGCGTTATTGGGGAGAGGCAGTTATGACTGCTATATATTTGAAAAATAGGTCCCCTACTACTGCTTTAGCAGGACGTATGCCTGAGGAGGTATGGACGGGGTCTAAGGTAGACCTCAGTCATCTCCGGGTATTTGGCTGTATTGCATACTGTCTGAATCCATCACAGAAACGCCGCAAGTTAGATGCTAAAGGAAAATTAGCAATCTTTGTTGGCTATAGTGAGGTAACTAAAGGCTATCGTTTAAGCGAGCCATCTAGTCCTAATACTGTGATATTGTCCCGTAGTGTGGCTTTTATAGAGAATAAGTTTTATTATAATAATGGACCTAATAATTGTAATAATTTGAATAATAATAATCATTATTTTATCTTAAATGACAATTCTTCTAATGATAATATAATGTCAATTGATAATTGCAATGCTAATGTGGAATGTTCTGATAATAGTAAAAATGACAATGTTTCAACCAATGTTTCAGACGGAGTCGATGGCGATGACAACCAGACACTGAGTGAGAGTGAACCCGTCTCTGGGGGCGACGGTGCCGATGGTGGACGTGATGAGCGTCTCTCACCACCTAGCTACGCGCCACATGGAGGGGAAGCTGTTCAACCAGGCAGTGATGCTGCAATGGGTTTGTCTGGTCGCTCTGTTCGTGAGCGACGTCCACCACAAAGGTACGGAGATTATGATTATTCAATGTTAACTCAGCATACCATATTTGAGGAACCAAAGTCATATGAAGATGCCATTGTATCGCCATATCGTGATGATTGGATGACCGCAATGCAAATTGAACATGACTCCCTAGTTTCAAATCAGGTATGGAGATTGGTAGATAGACCTACTAACAGAAATGTCATTAAATGTAAGTGGGTGTATAAGATAAAGCATGATGCAATTGGAAAATTTGATAGGTTTAAGGCGAGGCTAGTAGCCAAAGGTTTTACTCAAAAGCAGGGAATAGATTATAATGAAACTTTTTCCCCTGTTGTTCGCCATTCATCTATGAGAATTTTATTTTCTTTTGCAAATGAATATGATTTGAATATAGATCATATTGATGTGAATACAGCATTTTTAAATAGCGACCTTAATGAGACTATTTATATGGAGCAACCTGAAGGGTTTTCTGATAATAAAAATAAGGATAAGGTTTGTCTCTTGCAAAAGTGTATTTATGGCTTGAAACAAGCGAGTAAAATGTGGAATAAAAAGGTAAATGATGTACTAGTTAATAATGGTTTCAAACAGTCTCTATGTGAACCATGTATTTATACAAAAAGATCACAAAATGAATCTGTAATAATTGCCTTATATGTGGACGATTTTTATGTTTTTTATTCTAAAAATAGTATTATAAAGAAACAATTAGTAACTATTTTAGAGAAAGAGTTTAATGTTAAAAACTTAGGTCCATTGAAAAATTGCTTAGGCATGAGAGTCACTAGAGACATGTCTAAAGGAACTTTATGTTTAGATCAGACTGAGTATATTAAAAAATTGTTAACACGTTTTAATATGCAAAATTGTAAACCTATTGCTACACCTATGGCTTTAAATTCAAAACTAACTGTACCAAAAGATAAAAGTGCTTGTATACAGGATGAAACCTATGACTATAGGCAACTGTTAGGCGGACTTATGTATCTATCTGTATGTACTAGACCAGATATAACGTTTGCTTGTAGTCAGTTGAGCCAGTTCAATAACAGTTTCGACAGATCCCATTGGATTGCGGCGAAACGTATACTAAGGTATTTAGCTGGTACAATTAACTACTATTTATGTTATATAAAAAGTGTTAATTGGGATTTAATGGCATATACCGATGCCGATTGGGGTAATGATGTAAATGACCGAAAGTCTTATACTGGGTATGTCGTAAAGCTGGGAAGTAATACCATAAACTGGGAATCTCGAAAACAACGCTGTGTCGCACTGTCGAGTACAGAAGCAGAATACCTAGCTATAGGTGATGTTTGTAAAGACATTTGCTTTATAAAGAATTTGCTTTCTGAAATAGTAAATAGAAATATTCATTGCATTGTATTGAATGACAATCAAAGTGCTCAAAAACTATTGGAATGTAAGGAATATTGTCACAAAAGGACGAAGCACATTGATATCAGATATCATTTTGTAAAAGATCTAATTAAGAATGACTCTATTTCAGTAAAGTACCTACCTACAGACAAGATGATAGCTGATGTATTGACGAAACCTTTGTGTGTACAGAAACATTGTAGCTTCATTGAGAATATGAATGTAAGAGTGTTACCTACTATTTCTATATAGTATTTTTTTGTATTCTTTATATGAATAATGACTTGCATTGTGTTAATGTGAAGCGACACTTACGATCTCTACATGGTAGAGTATTTAGTATTGATGTATTTAACATATTATTCTTGTATGCATTTTGTTTTTTTTTTGCACAATTATTATGTTAGATATAATATTATGTGGCATAAGGGGAAGTGTTAGAATGTGTGTATCCCGCATAATATTATAATGTTCTATTGTCTATGTTTCTCTTTGGTTCTTACTTCCTTGTCATGCAGCCATAATGTTAACAGTGTAACTATTGATAAATATATAAACTTCAATATTAATAAATATTAATAAATAAGTTAAAGTGTTTTTATGCTCATTTTCTTCATAATAAATTACGCTCACACTCCACAGCGAACTCTTGAAAATCTCAACAAGAACTGTCTTTTTCGAACCTACAGACTCTACAAGCCCATGTAATAGAACTTCCTTATGGAAATAACAACATGTACTCTATGCTTATAGTATTGCCCTACCCAAAAGTAAAACTAAGTGAAATGTACAAGAAATTCACAGAAGTAACATTGCAAGATATATTCGAAAAACTGGACAATGACACGAAAGAATTCGACTTACAATTGGTCGATTTGAGATTGCCTCGATTCGAAATTAGTACTAACATAGTTTTGAATAAGTCATTAAATAAAATAGGTATTTATGGCATATTTAATCAAAAGACAGCTAACTTGGAGAAAATAACTACAGAAAAAATATACATGTCAACTATAGTTCAGAAAGCTAGAATTGAAGTAACCGAAGCTGGTACGAAGACATCTACTGATACGACGGCTAACATTACCAATCATATAGGCACATTTTATTTTACTGCTAATCGCCCATTCGCTTATTTTATTGTCGAAAAGACTACAAAAACCGTACTATTTAATGGGATCTACTCAGAACCAATCTTATTTTAAGTTATTTAAGAATTTATGATGTTTTGAATATCATAAAATCAAAAGAAAATGTTTTTCCCGAATAAGTCGGTCATTACGTGTAGTATTTTGCGTAAAATTTGCTCTTACCATAAAGTGTGTAAAACTCATCATACCTCTGTATATTGACATGGGCGTACCCAGGTAGTGGCAGGGGTGAGAGGGAGGGGGGGGGGGGGAGGTGGCAGCTGCCCTGGATCGTGTATGTCTACTTACTTACTGTTGTTATAGTTATGTTTGAGTTAGGTTACGAGTGTTGCGAATTACTTTACAATATATTATGTGTTGACTTATAAAAAAATTGCGCTGCGCGCACGGTCCACTTCTGTGAGCTTCACGCTCACCAGACACTCGCTACCGAGGCAACAACTTACGAAGATTATCGAATCTAGTCTAGCGCTCGTGTACTGGCCTGCGAGCTCGTATTTGACATGTTCTTGATTTGAAAGAGCCAAACGTAGGTGACGAAACATTATAATCAATGTCCATATCTATACATATAATATATTGTAACTGATCGCTGTCTGTACCTAGGAGATATTTGAGAAAAACTATTTTTGAGGGTTTTTATTAACGCGATAGAACATAAAACAATTATTTTTAGATTTTTTGTCTGTTTTTCTGTGCGTTTGTGCGCGCTAATCTCAGAAACGGCTTAACCGATTTGGATGCGGTATTCACGAATGTATTTTATGGTAAGCTTTACTTAACATTTTGTATTTATTTTATTTCAATCGGTTCATCAATAAAAAAAGTTGTCAATTTAATAAAAAAACTCAAGAAACATTTATTGAAAAAAAAACGTGTGTATACATATGTACGCTCGTAATTAGTTATAATTCTTTGTTTTTGAGAGCATTTAAATAAAAGCATGTTTTTTTAAATGTTTTAATTTTTTTTAATGTTTCTTACTTTTTTTCGTATTCTTCTCATCAAACCCTTTCATTTGATATCCAAATCATGAGGGTGTAAAATAAACGACGTTACTTTGCTTATTGTGTTTCGCTCATCAAGCCCTTTTATTTTATACCAATATCATATGGGTCATTATGGAAATAATAAATCGCCATTTTGTAGTCGTCGTATTGGATTAAAAATGGCGGCATTTAGGAAATCGTGCAGTTACGAGAGTCAAGCGTGTGTGGCAAATTTCAGCTCAATCGGACAATTGGAAGTGGGTCAAATTTAACTTGTAAGATTTGATTACAGGTTATAAACACGTGTTGTGTATTTAGAAATTAAATAAAAAAAATAACTTCACATTGTAGACAATAACAATTAAGTTCACACTATAGTCAATAACCACTAACTTCATACTGTAGTCCAAATCTGTCGCTTAGTAAAAAAATCACTCTCATCATCCATTTTTCATTTTTCGTAACGCGCCAAAAGAAGTATAACTCCAAAAATGCTATAAAATACTGTTCAGTTGATTTGGCTGAAATATTGGTTAATTATATTATATGTAGTTTGTAAAACGATGATGATTGGAAGTTTATATGGACACAGCAAAGTCAAAAATTCATAATTTCAGAAAAGACGCTGCCAATGTAAGTTAAGACATCTATACTATGGTTGAGCATAGCGTTTAGCTTAAACTGAAACTTAAAAAAATTAAAATTCATGAAATTGTGTACAAAATCCACCTAGAGATTCACCCAAGCGAATCGAAGATAAGTCGTTTGGCTACCTATATGGAAATACCCTATTGATAGGTTTGAAGTCGGTGCCTTTAGTATAGATTTCTCAGATCGCAGCGAGTGTAGGTACCTACTATTAAATTTGGCTTGGCGCCGACTTCAAACCTATCAATATGTAGCACATACAAATAATAGTCTTCTTCTTCTTCTCTCTGCCCATTTCCCAATCACTTGTGGCGTACATCTTCTGTATTGCTGAAAAGATTTGGCAAAAGTTTTACGACCGGCCGCCTGCCTGACGTCAACCCTCCTTGGGAATATACAAATAATAGTATTTTATTAATATTATATTCCTCACGCTTCTTCTTCCATTATCCCGGAGTCTAGAGTCTATCATCTCTTTTCTCTATATCATAAAAACTGCAGGACCGATTTATATAAAATATTTACTTTCCTGAGATAAATGTAAACAAATAAAAAAAGAATGATCACGATCCAATTACTAATTTTGGAGAAATTCGTAGACAAACATATATGCATATGTACATACTTACGTACATACCTACATGTACTTATAAAATTTTGTATAATATTTGTTTGGAAGCCCTAATAGATTATCATAAATAAATATTTTGCAGTTCCAATAATATTACAAACATACTAAAATAAAAGTAGTCTTAAGTTACTCCTTATAACATCAGCTATCTGCCAGTGAAAGTACCGTTAAAATCGGTCCAGCCGTTTCGGAAATTAGCCGGAACAAACAGACAGATAGACAAAAAAATTAAAAATTATGTTTTACTTATAGGTGTGTACCGTATATAGGTATTTTCATATGCATTTATTAAAAACTTGTTATTTTAACATTACAAACCGACACTTCAACTTTATTTATCGGTATAGATGTATAGATAAACTCGATAAAATTCGCAAGTAAAGAATACTAAGCAAGCAATGTAGGAAAATTGTACTTCATAAATGCAATCTGCACTACAATGAAATTAAATATGTATTCGTACAATAATTTAATGTGCCGGTCCAGATAAAATAAATTGAACAGTTATTGAATTATTAAAAGGAAATGATTCAGATCTACTGTTTCACAATTTTCAATACAGAATAAAAAAGATGGAAACAGTATGAGTATTTCAAGTTATTTAATAATAACATTGACATGTAAAAATCAACAGCAATTTATACAAACTCACTTAGTATACCATACAACACTGCCTGTGTTGCACGTAATCATGAAACTCATAATATTTTTGTTACTTATCGCGAGTTGTTACGCTGATATTAAAAATGCAGGCATGAAGGATTTTAGTACTGAACTTTTAAGTCACGCGCAATTAGAAACAAGTGGAAATATTGTGATATCCCCTTTCGGTCTGTGGACTTTGCTGGCAGCCGTCGCATCTGGTGCAAGTGGTAACAGTAGAACTGAATTGGAAAAGGTTTTGCAACTATCCAGTGAACAGAACACATTAATAGACGAATATAAAAACATAACGGAGATAATACTCGAATCACATACTCAAGATGTAATTATTACTAGTAAAAATTTTGTTTTCCTAGACAAAAGTTTTGAAGTATTTGATTCCTTTGAAACAACGCTGACCAATGATTTTAATGCACAAATGATAAGGCTTGATTTTGAAAATTCTGAAGCAGCAGCGGAAAATGCTAACACAATAATAAAAGAGTCAGGTGCGACAGAATTAGATGTATTGCGAGCAGACGAATTTGTCATGTCGAAGATGATTTTAACAAATTTGATATCTTTTAAAGGACTTTGGCAACTGCCTTTCAATACTTCTGATACAAATGTTGAACCGTTTTATGATGAAAATGGAAACCAAATAGGTTCAGTGAAAATGATGTATCAAAGAGCAGAAGTGCCTTTCTCGAACGTGCAGAACCTACAAGCCCATGTAGTAGATCTGCCTTATGGAAATAACGACAAGTACTCTATGCTTATAGTATTGCCCTACCCAAAAATAAAACTAAGTGAAATGTACCAGAGATTCACAGAAGTAACATTGCAAGATATATTCGAAAAACTGGACAGTGACACGAAAGAATTCGACTTAGAAGAGGTAGATTTGAGATTGCCTCGATTTGAAATTAATACTAACATAGTTTTGAATAAACCATTAAATAAAATGGGTATATATGATATATTCAATCAAAACACAGCTAACTTTAACAAAATAACTACAGAAAAAATATATATCTCAACTATAGTTCAAAAGGCTAAAATTGAAGTAACTGAAGTTGGTACGACGGCATCTGCTGATACGACGGCAAATATCCCCAATCGAATCACCACACCTCAATTTATTGCTAATCGCCCATTCGTTTATTTTATTATCGAAAAGACTACAAAGACCGTATTATTTAATGGGATCTACTCAGAACCAATCTTGTTTTAAAATATTGTGAATTTCATAAAAGTGCTTCATTAATCAAGCTTTACAGCTTGACTTTGGTTGGAGTTTACTTCTCCTTGAAATTGCTGATATATAAGTGCCTATATAATTAACCAAGTTAATAAATTAAGTACACTCAGAGTATAATCATAATAAATTATTGAATATATTTCCTTAATTGCAATTTGTATGTCTCCGACTGAATAATAATGCTATGTTCCTTCGTCAACATGTTCTCAATTTTATACCCGACTGCGCGACGCAAAAGAGGGTAATGGGTGTATCAGCCTAACTGCCAGCAGCAAGCAGTCGGGTATTTTTTATTTTTGTCCAGTTTCTTTTAAGTTTTACAATTTTTTATCCTAAATTGGTTTTAAGCATATAAGTTGTATTGTATACATATATATTTTATAATCGACTCGCAGCCTCGACTTAAAAAATGTATTTTAATGCTTTACTCGATTGATCGGAAAAAAACAAATTTTTCAAGACACAAATAGGCTCAAAAATCCAACATTTTGTTTTTTGGTAATATTTATATAGCTTATAAATATAAATAGGTACTTACGTCATCAAGACGAATCTAACAACGTATGAAACATCAATATCAGTTAAGCCGTTTGGCACCTACAAGGGAACATAGGATCAGACATACAACATACATACATAGGTACAGATCAAACACATAACCCTCCTTTGGGCTTCGTCGCAGCCGAGACAAACCCAGCCGGCTTTCGTTACTTATAGAAGAGATAAGACGAGGTGCTGCTTTTTATCATTTAAATGTATACTAATTTATAAGACCTCAATACAGGAACACTCGTGTGATATTTTGGGTTTCCTTTTTACATATAATGTACGATTTTTTTAAATACCCCATAACATTAATGTCTCCTGCAGCAATAATGTAGCTTTTTATTAACAATGAATTTTAGTACCTACTTCCAGAGTTTTCATCGTAACTCCTTACAATGTTTTTATCAAATTGGTTAATATTGCTAACTTTCAAATATAGTGCCTCATATTTAATATGTAATACCTAGGCTACCGAGCCGTATTTAATATGTTATACCTAGGCTACCGAGCTTCGCTCGGAGTTTTTGGCATAAAGTACAATTTTTTTTAAACTAAAAACTGGAATAAATATAAAAAAAAACAAAAGTAAAAACTTTGTATGCGACCGAATTCGAACCAGGACACCTGTGATTGTTGATCTTACACCTTGGCCGCTTCACCACGATGCTTACACCATAGCGTGCAAATTACCAACCATACTTCACGTGTAATAATGCCAAAGAAAACTGCATGAAAACTCGAAAACACGCGTTTTCTCAGACATAAGACTAATCTAGATCGATTTATCGCCCCCGAAACCCCCCACATACTAAATTTCATGAAAATCGTTGTAGCCGTTTCCGAGATTCAGATTATATATATATATATATATATATATATATAATCTTGTATATATACAAGAATTGCTCGTTTAAAGATATTAGATATTATATGTATATTAGTCTAGATAGACTTATAGAAAAGTTTTATCTCGCCACAAAGACAAAGTTTCATCTATATATATAAAAGAAAGTCGTGTTAGTTACTTCGCTTATAACTCAAGAACGGCTGAACCGATTTAGCTGAAAATTGGCAGGGAGGTAGTTTAGAGCCAGGAGAAGGACATAGGATACTTTTTATCCCGTTCGACCGCGTTCCAATTTTTATGATATTTTAATTTTTGGATTTCTCTTAGTCCGGAATAGGTAAGTATTAAAACATATAATTAAAATGTGAGAAAGAAAGATTTTTTCTTTTTATATCTATTTAAAACGTACCTAGCGACGAACCCGAGCGAAGCGAGGGTGAGCCGCTAGTTCCATATAAAGGAAAGGCCCCTGGTCCATGCGTATAGAAGTTTACGAATATTAATTATTATAAATAAATTGTCATTTAAGAAATAATTCATAACATAGGGTTCCTGTTGGAGAACGTAAAAACATTCATACAACTGTTATGTTACATATTATAATGTTCGCCCTGTGATCGAAATCCGACCATAATCATTTTTAAAGAGAATTTACATCCATACTTAATATTATAGATGTGAAAGTGTGTTTGTTTGTTTGTCCTCCTATCACGACGAAACGTAATGACAGATTGGCGTGATTTTTTGTGTCGAGATAGTTGGGGGGCTGGAGAGTGACATAGACTAATTAAGGACTCTAATTCCCACAGGAAAACACGCTATAATACAATCCAAAAAATATATATATGTTCATAATTACTCGTAACTTGGTATTAATGCTCTGCAATAAAATTAAATGTAAAGTTATTTCAGCATTTTTCAAAACTCATCCTCTATGGGGGTAAAATAGGGGATGAAAGTTTGTATGCAACTACCTTTTTAGAGATTTTTTGTAGATTTAGCGCGAGCGAGCGTTTCTGGTAATATGTATAGGTGTATATAATTGGTATATATAAATAGAATTTACCTATCTATTATATATAATAAAACGAACGGTTTCCAAACATTTTTTATTGATAACACTAAAGCTCGTCAATAGCTACTAGAGGATAAAATGGTACTGAACTGTCTGTTTGCCTATTTAGTATTTATACAATACATACTAGCGGCTCCTCCCCCGTTTTATTCTATCCCTATTTTAACCCCTTTAGGAGATGATTTCCGGGATAAAACTATCCGGGATAATTCTATGTCATTCCCAGGGTTTCAAACTAATAACTATCATTTTACCAAATTACATCTAAATCGGTTCAGTAGATCCAGAGATTACCCCCTACAATCTCACAAACTTTACCTCTTTATAATATTAGTATAGACATATACGACTACCTACCGCAAGAATTTTACTAATACCTACTTGAGAGACACAAAACCATAATGTGTATTCAGCCCTTTTTAACGTCCCACTGCTGGGCACGAGCCTCCCTTCAGCACGAGGGGAATCAGGCCATAGTCCACCACGCTGGCCAAGTGCGGGTTGGCGGACTTCACATGTCTTTTGAAAACTTGCTAGGTTCTCTCAGACATGCAGGTTTCCTCACGATGTTTTCCTTCACCGTTAAGACAAGTGGTAATCATGTTGGAAATGATTCGCACATGAAAATATCAGAGGTGCGAGACCCGGGATTTGAACTCACTTCATTTGGTTTCCCAAGCGAGCGCGTTACCACTGGGCTACCACTACCACAGAACCATAATATAAAATTTAAATTATATACTTTTAGAAATATATTGTATACGAAATGTACTCCCATACTTTAGACTTAATTATAAGAAAAAATCTTTTATATCATATTTATACATATATTCTTTAAATTAATATTTATTTGTGTCTGACATCGAACATCTTACCTGAAAATTTCATCAATATCGCTCTAGCTGTTTCGAAGTCCATAGGCAACATACATACATACCTACATACATACACACATCGATCTTTATTTTATTTAATCAAAAATTTAAATTTATTTATTGCTCGGAAAACGGAGTCTTTTATGAAAATTTTAATAATGAACACATCGACTGCAGCGCCACCTACCGGTTCCATTTGTGAATTCAAACCTTGAAGGGACCCACTGGAACATACACAAAAAATATCATTAAAATCGTACCTGCCGTTTAGGAGATGATCAGTGGCACACCGACTGCAGCGCCACCTACTGGGTATTTTCAAATCTTGCAGAGACCCCCTCGAACGTACACAAAAAATATCATTAAAATCGTCCCTGCCGTTTAGGAGATGATCAGTGGCATACCGACTGCAGCGCTACCTACGGGGTCCAATTGTGTTTACAAACCATCCAGGAGCCCATTGAAATATACACAAAATTGCATCCAAATCGGTCCAATCCTAAGTAAGGTAAGTAAGTAAGGTAGGTTAACAAACACACATACAGAAGAATTATATATTTTAAGATGTACACCTCACTTTAACTCGTCAGATAAGAGAGGCCAACTCTACAAAGGTCAAAGTAATTATATTCGAATGATATAATATAATACTGTATGGTTTTTCCAATTTCAATGAAAACAATCCAAATACTTAGCTATAAAGAACTTACTTTCAAACTTACGTTTCACTTCCTTTTACATAAGCTTTTTTCATTGTCCCTTATTTCCGGGATACAATGGCTTAAGTTTAAATTAAAAATACAGTCCCTAAAGTCCCTAAGGGATATTTCATTACAGAGTGTTATAATTTAATTACCATGGCAATAAGAATTTAAAAATATACCTTAGTTTCCTTGACGCTAATAAATTAAAAATAAAATTATACATATTATCGAGTGAATATGAAAGAGACGTAAGCTGTGATGGGTAATAACGGGTTTGCCTTTGAATAACGCGCATTAGTATATAATATATCAGTAGCAGTGTTCGTACACAAGCGTAAACACGGAAAATGTTTAAAATACTGTTATTATTAATACCATTCGCTGCCTGTCAAGAAGTGGAATTCAGTACAAGACCAAACAATGTCAGTATACTTCTTTTATATTTCACGCAAAGATCAACGGAGACGGCAACGGTCTTGTCACCGTTCGGAATATGGAGCTTGATGGCGGGCATCTCGTACGGCGCTAGGGGTGATACGTACAGGGAGATTTTTAGAGCCTTTCTACTGTTTACTGACAAAGAAAGGTTTAGTACCAATTATAAAACTTTAATAGACACTGTGTTCAAAACACCCACAAGTGGAGTAGATATTTCTAATAATAATTTTATATTTATAGATGGAAATTTTAACTATGCAATGGAACGAGACTATAAAAATTTTTTAGCGAAAAATTTGGGTTCGTTAGTTTTGCCTTTTGACTTTGAAAACTTAACTAAAACTACAGATATAGCTAATAGACTAGTCAGTGTTATGTCGCGAGCAGTCACAAACGTTTACACTATCGAAGATTTTAGAGGATCTTCGCTGGTGATGAGCAATATCGTGTACTTTCAAGGTGTCTGGTCCTTACCTTTTAATATTTCAAATACAAGGCTTGAATCGGTGAACGGTGGAGAAGAGAAAATCAACGTAATGTACCAGCGAGGAAAAGTTCCCTACAGTCATTTGGATTCGATGAAAGCTTCTGTAATGGAGTTAGCTTATGGCAAGGATGGAAAATACTGCATGTTGATCATAACTCCTGATCCAAACGTATCTTTGATTACAGTATATAAAAAATTTGAAACAATTACTTTCAGGGACATATTAAACAAACTTCAAAATGATGTAAATGAATTTGGATTGAAGGAAATTGATATAAAGTTGCCGAGATTCAGGAAATCATCTTACCATTATTTAAAAAAGCCGTTAAATGACATGGGTATTTATGAAGCCTTTGAGCCGCAATCAGCTCGTTTCCCATTAATAGCGAGGGAACCAATTTATATAGACGCGATAGAGCAAAAAACAGAGTTTTACATAAGTGAATTTGGTACGGTAGCGTACGCAAGCACTCCGGGACGTGGACGAGGGAACAGTAGACAAGCTGCACAAGATATTGCACCATCTAACATGTTATTATTTGTATTAGAAAAGACTACAACCACTATTATTTTTGGAGGAATATTTCCTTAATACCTAAACTAATTATATAATATTTTTAATTCTAATATTTATAGGATTGTATCTGGCTGACTATAAAAAGACCTATTTTTTTTCAAGATAATTCGTCGTTCGAGCTTAAAGACATAGAGAATGGACTGAACAATACTGTCATGCAATTGACCACTCTCTAGAAAGAGAGAAAACGAACGTGTGGCCAAACCTGTCTTTTATGCCAATTTTGGATTTATTGAATTAACAAATAGAATGTAAAAAAAATTATGGAAAATTATAATATTATAATGGAAAGTAAAATGGCTATATATGTCTATCTTCACTAATCGTATTTTAGTGACTACAGAAGACTTCTGGCCGCACATTCGTTTCGTCTCTGTCACGCCTTTCCGACATTTTTAGCTTACGGCTGGCAAAGAAACATCAGTATGCGTAGCATTTCTATGCAGTTTGTGCACTCGTTCACTATCTATGTCTATGGTTATTGTGTAGCATTATTATTTAATGTTTTATTAGAATTTAATATAACAGAGAGCATTTAACGTTTTTACATAATAAGACTAAAACAATTCCTTTGAATAAACATTTAATATTCAGGTTACATTTTCTTTATGATCCTAGATAACTCTTTGCCTGCATAGTACTTAACTTTTTTTATATTTTAAATTATATGCTGCTAAGTCAAACTGCCAAGTAAGTAACACTTACGAATTTTTATATTTTTTTATTAATTCAAATAGAGCTTATCAGTATAAAACAACATATTATATTTTGAAATGATTATTATATCTACTAACTGTGAACTACAAAAACTGTAAACATTAAAACAAATATATTTGAAAAAATGCGCTAAACATAATAAGATTGAAAAAAAAACTGGTAACAATTACTTTATAATATTATTATATCACACTTTGGATGTTCTGTGCTATAATGTGACTATTATTAAAGACTTATTATAATTAATTAATGTAAACTTATTAAATAATTGTGTGGAAACTATTGTAATAAGACGTATAAGGCATGGATGACTAATAAAAGTATACTGTATAAGGGTCATATAACATAAGGGTCTGGAAATTGGAAAAGCAAAAAAATGTTTCAGCGTACATATTATAATATAATTGTGGAAGAGAGACATATTCAACCTCGCTTCGCTCGGGTTCATTCCTGGGGTATGTGTACAATTTCCCTATTTGAATCGGATATTAGATAAATAAATTATTGTCTTATTCGAAAAACATTATAATTACTATATTTTATTTCATTCAATTAATTGTTTGCCTTTGAAGAATTTGTAGTATACAACACGATTCTTTATTATTTAGCTTTTAAGTGCACTAGTAAAGCACCAATTACTTAAATGCGGAAGAAACAAAGAGAGAGCTATTAAAATATTTTAATTTGCTTGTGAAAAAATCATGCTACACGTATCCGATGTTTTAACTTTTATTTGTCATCCATGGTTAACTCACATGTAAATTTATGTCAAAATCGAAATAGATTTGTCAAATTGCTAATGTCAAGTTTCAAATTTATGGGAAGACCCGAAATAGTTATAATATTATAAATCTATTTTATAAATTAAATTGTGAAGTTTTATTATGTAACAACGTTACTAACAATTATATAAATTGATTTAAAATATTGAAGCTTAATCTAGTTAACCTGTGCATATTATGTTTCGAAGAAAAAGTGACTTACAGGTTATGTTTTGAAAATATTAGCAAAAATGCTTATTAGAAATTATTTGATAGCGGAAGCTAATCCTATTAAAAGGTTTCTTCTTTTAAAACACAATAGCTATCAAACCAAAGAACAATTTAGAACAATTAAAGGTATGTTTTCTAATTTTATGTTGATCACGATTCCTTAAAATATATTTTTGATAATATAGACAAGAAAGTAGATATTGTAAATTATGACTTAACGTAATTTAATATTAAAATACAGATTTTGTTTCCCAAATAATTTATTTCTAAAAAATTACAATTTTGAACAACTTACCTAGAATTTTTTTTTTAAATATTGTTGATAGGAAGGAGACAACCATTATGCATGCATGCATTTTACAATTAAATAAATATTTTTTGGAGTTAATTATGAGGTAGTAGTCACCCATGCTTCGCTTCGAGTTCCTCCCTAGTCTAAAACAAATTTATCTCATGGAAATTGTACATTTTTTCGGGATAAAAAGAAACCTGTATGCTATTCCGTACTATAATCTATCTCTGTGCCATTTTGTCCAGAACTGTTCAGCCAGCCTAGTGTGAAAGAGTAACAAAAATCCATCCATCCTCACAAACTCACATTTATAATATTAGTATGAATTTACTTTAAAATAAAATTTCAAGCTTTGTTTAATAATAATATGATCAATTGGAATGACATTAATTTTTAATATCTTAAAATATTACACCGTATTATGTATGCTAATGTAAAAAAGAGCCAAATATGCAATATCTATACTAAAATTATAATGAGGTAAAGTTTGTGAGTTTGTGACGTTGTAGAGGGGCATCTCTGCATCTACTGAACTAATTTAGATGAATTTTGGTAAGAAGATAATTTGAGACCCTGGAAAGGACATAAAATGCATTTTATTCCAAAAAACATCCCTTAAAAGAAGCAAGCTAGGGATGAACCCGAGCGAAGCGAGGGTGTGTCTAGTCAAACAATATAAATTGAAAATACATTTTTAAAAACAGGTGATAATTATTCTATGATGCTTATACATTTCACCAGCTACAATATAAAACTTCATTTATTAACTAGATAGAGTACTGTAAATATACCTAATACTTTTCTATTAGATTTATCTGAATATTTGACATTTTAAATAAAAGAAGTGGTAGAAGTGAAAGAGGAACAATCATCCATCCATTCCAACAAACTTTCATGTTTATAATATTAGTCTTTAACTTTCATATTTTATGCTATATATATTAAAATAAAAAAAATTCATGTCAAATATTATGAACTTTTATGTAAATAATTTTAAATATTATTTATATATAATTTCAGGAGTTAACTTCAGAATCTGCAACACAACCTACAATCATTTTAATAAATTGAGTTCAGTTATAGTGCTTCAAAATAAATACCGTGCAAGGACATATTCAAAAGGAATTGTAATTGAAGATATTTTCAAAGGAAAAAGCATTGAAAGTGAAAATGGTAAGAATCTCAAAATACTTTACATACTATATTAATAACCTTAAATGAATATTTTGTCAGGGTTTTGTTTGAAATTCATTAAGAAATAATTCAATATTAAGGCAGTATTTTATTAGATTTTTGTGTTTAATTTTTATATAGTTTCTCTCTATACTCACAAATAAGTATCAATTTTTTTTTTGGTTATCAGTATGAAATAAATAATAATCATAAGCTTAATCTAAAAGTACTTATTAGTAAGAAATCCTAAAAAAAAAGAGTTCCAGACTTTCACTCTCTCTTTAAAATTTTAACTTGATTTTCATCAATTACATTATTTGATGAACGAAGCAGTATTTACATATATACATTGGTGAAAAACCCAAAGATAATAAGAAAGGATATTGGAGCGAAAATTAGAAAATAAAAAATTGTTGCAGTTAACAGTTTTTGCAATGAGCCTTTTCTAGTTTTAATCTTATATTTAAATTTTTATTAAAGACCAGCAGTCAAAAATTAAAGATGAATCAGATTTGATTCATTGTTGGTTATAAACATACAGCCTTATATATTAATATTTATGTGTAGTTCAAAAAGTAATGTTTTTTTAAGCACTAGAACTGCTTATTTATATACAATCAGCTTTGTGAACAACAAATTTTCAAGTCTTTAAATCAAATTCCTACCAGGTGAACGTATTGTTTATCGGACTTTCAGTCTGTTTGGCAACTTATTTGCATTTAAAAATAGTAGCAAAAACTTGTTTTGTCAGAGATCAAAATAAATTTTGAGTAACTTGCACTATTTTGAACTAAATTGATATATACTTAGCACCTTACAAGCCGTAGAAAAAAGAGATCATTATAATTGTCTTGACAGAAAAGAGTACCAGGATTTTTAGGGAAAAGCGGTTATGTAAATAGGTTATTAATATTTCTGTACTATCTTACTTAAATGCTGTGATATTTATGGGAAAATAGTACCAAAAATTACTGTTCTTGTTGTTTTTTCTAATATAAACAAAATACATGGAGGAATGACTTGATCAGTAACAGGTTCTAAGACTTTTACTGGAGTTGTCGCAAATGCTACTGTACCTGATTCAGTCAACATTATAAAAGCACTTTGTTCTATATTTTCTATATAAATAGATTCATTTACCATTTTATCAAAACGAGCATATTCTGGTTCGAAGGCTTGGTAGATACCCATATCGTTCAAAGACTTATTGAGAACAAAATTTGATAATTTTCTGAATTTTGGTAACTTGACATCGATTTATTTTAATCCAAATTTATCAACATCACTCTGTAGTTTTGCAAAAATGTCGGTAAATGTGACTTTGTCTAAAGTTAAATACACTGTCTTCACACTGACACCATTGTCAGGGGTAATAACAAGCAAGCAATAATTTTTCTTACTATATCCATATGTCAGTTCCATTACAGTCGCTTTCATTGACTCTATATGACTGTAAGGTACTTTATCGCGTTTGTACATCATTTCAATCTCTTGTTCTCCTATTTTTTCACGTCTTGTATCAGAAGGGTCGAATCGGAAAGACCAAAATCCTTTAAAGTATATAACGCTGCTCATTGAAATGAGTGAATCTACAAAAGTATTAGGATAAAAAAATCCTGGAACCTCAGACGCATTTTTAAAAATCCGTGCATTAGCTTTCTGAGCAGCGGATTGTGAATCTAGGAAATCCAATGACATAAATATTTTGTCGTACGTGTAGGTTAACATGTTACGGAAATCTTTTTCTATAGACGCCTCCAAACTATCGTCCACAAAGTAAAAGTTACGATTCATAGCACGCACTCCGCCTTCATCATGATTAAGCACTTCGTTTTTAAACCGTTCGTATTCTTTATTGAATTTATTACGGTTTGAATTTATTGCGAAAGCTCTGAAGATCTCTGTCTGTGTATCTCCTACGGCGCCATACGATAGACCAGCCATCAAACTCCAAATACCGATAGGGGCTAGAACTATAGGTTTATTTACGGCTACTAGGGTAAAATGTAAGAGGATTATACTTATGTTAGTAGACCTTGAACTGAACTCAATTCCATGACATGTAGCGAGAATAAAGAATAAATATATAATCAATATTTTTCCTGTTGCCATCTTCGAGATCTTGAATCAACTGAGTATTATTAAATATATACGACCTTAACTACGTATTTTTAAAAGAAACTAGTATTTCATGTTCGCTATATTATATAGGTAGGTACGTAATTCTTTTACGCTACGTTCAAATTTTACTGAGCTATATTTGTACGTTGGGATATTTCGTGCCTCCAGATTTTTAACAATTAATGAAGACTGATAATGTAATTATTCGCTTAAAGATAATTAATGATTAAAGATCCAGTTGTTAGCTACTTGGCCTTACTGATTATTTGGCCACTTATTAATGACTTAACCTATAGGTACTTTACAAATAAATTCAAAATATATTAGCACTAGAATTTCAATTGTAAGTCAAGATCAAAACATAAAGAGAACTTTTATTATAAAAGTTAAAGGAAAGGTCTAATTCTATAAAATTCGTAGTTTCATGTGTGATATACTCTGAACTTGTAAACTTACCGCTCAAATTAAAAAAAAACTACTGGAGGTACTTTTTTCTAAAATAACTTCTCTACAGCGCTACTCAGGTTAAAAATATTGAATTTAAATAATAAATATGTCGGGACATTAACACTCAGCACCATCTAGTTCCATGGTAAGCTACGAGGTTTGTGCTGTGGATACCAGATAGTTGATACACTACACATATACATATAACTTTAAATACATATATATTATAAATATATACACCCATGGCTGAGTACAAACATTCGTGCTCATCACACAAAAAGTGTCACAAACTAACAAGCATGTTTGAGAGAACCTAAGAAAGTTTTTGAAAGATTCAGAAGGCATGATCCCACTCGTATTAAGTTAGCCCCGTGCCCAGCAGCGGGACATTAAAAAGGGCTGAATATTTATACAATACCATATATAATATATTCAATTTAATTTCAGATATAAATAAAATTAAGGAACTTTTTACACAACCTCGAGTGACGTTGAACGAATTCGCATCAAAATTGCAGGAGAAATCTTTTGATATTCACTACAAACAAACAGTCGTAACCCCTAAGGGTGGCAAGAAAAGGGCCGTACAGAATGATTGGACTTGCACCTACACATTTATATGGCCGGAGAAAATTAAATTTGAAAGGTATTTTGTGTAATTTATCTCGTAAGTATTTTATTATATTTTTAATTATTAATTCTGTTAAAATATTTTATTATTATTGTATTTTTTTACATAATTGAATTTTAAATGACTTCCCGATTTGAACTTAATTTATGTTACAAATATTGTTAATGTTTTTTTAGTAATGATGTTTTGTTTATATTATATTACTTACGTCTTACCCTCGCTTCGCTCGAGCGCGTTTTTGAGCGAAAGCCTAATTCTTTTTCTAAAATAAAAATAGCCTAAGTTACTCCTTATAACATCAGCTATCTGCCAGTGAAAGTATTTATTTTCGCGTATTTCTTTTGATTTTTGGTTCCCGACGTTTCGAATGCTTTACAGCAATCATCCTTTTTAACCATAATTTTTTATCATCTTTTTTAGCACAGCAATATCGAAACGACAAGCAGCTGAAAAGTCAGCACTTCAAGCGCTTCATTGGCTTTATAAAAATAATAAAATAGATAAAACAGGTAGTCCCATCTACGACAGAACGGTTTTAAAGGAAATTCAGAGTTCACTTAACAAAGACTTATATGTGACTATTGGCGAAAATTCTATGGAAAGAGTAAACAGAATATGGAGCGATTATGAAAGTGACATTAGTGAGTGTTTTTTTTTTGAGTTTGAAGTATATTTGGCTGTTTATTTAATTCTTCTTTTTGGTAGACTATTAAGTTTTTTTTTTCATAGTGAAATGTATAATGATTTTGATAGAAATATTTATTCTTTTATTGAAGTGAAACTTCTTTAGAATCGTTGTGATTTGAAACTCGATGAAACGGAAATGCGAAACTAAAAAGAGACAAACACATAAATATATAGGATTAAGCCGGCGAGAGAATGAGATATAGAATATATTGTCATGTTGAGATGGTAACGGTTGTTATTGTCTGACAAATATATAATATTATATTCTATTTAATTAATGATTTGTTTTAATTTTTTGTGATAATTGCCAAAGAAGTTTCACTTCTCTGTGACTAAATTGCATACACAAACACTTTTTTTTTATTTTAACATGATATTTCAATAAAGAGTAGCCAATGTGTTAATCCAGTATATAATATAGATTATATAATATTCCTTCTAAATTTCATTAAAATCTGTTCAGCTGTTACAGCCTAAACAAGTAACAAACACACATACACTCACAAACCCTCTAATTTATAATATTAGTAGGATAAACTTATCACTGTCTTATCTAAGGATTGTATTGAGTGGGTTCCAACAAAAAACAAATTAAATTAACGTACTTAATACTTTAGTTATGTCATATTAAATAATAATTTGTTATTTTATAATTATATCGGTCTTTGGTTTCGTTATTTAAATATAACTAGCATAACCCACAGCTTCGCTCGCGCTAAAATCTCTAAAAAAGTAGTTTCATACAAACTTTTATCCCCCATTTTACCCCCTTATAGGATGAATTTAAAAAAATGCTAAAACACGTCTTTATTTAATTTCATTGAAGAGCATTAATACAAAGTTTCAAGTAATTCTGATCATAAATATTTTTTTGGATTGTATTATAACGTAGTTTCCCGTGGGAATTAAATAATCTCCCGCGGTAACAAGTAGCTTATGTCACTCTCCAACCCTTCAACTATCTCCACACAAAAAGCATGCCAATCCGTCACTCGTTTTCGACGTGAAAGAAGGACAAACAAACAAACACACACATTTTTACATTTATAATATTAGTATGGATTTTCCTAATCGAATTTATTTTTCAGAAAAAATATACGATATTACATTTAAAGAAGCAAGTCAAAAACTATCAGTAAATATACCAAATATCATGAAAAATGACTCGACTATTGATGAAGAAGGTTAGTGGATATAATTAACTATCGTTTTCTGTACGTAGTTCGATTATATATTGCTATATATTTAAAAATTATAATCTATGTGTTACTCTGATGTATAAGCTATATTTTTGTAAAGTTTCATCAAAATCCCTTCAGTCATTTTTGCGGGAGAGTAACAAACATCCACCCATTATCAAATTTTCGCGTTTATCATATTAATAGGACTTGCGATTTATCCTAGCATCGCTTGAGTTCGTCTCTAGGTACAAAATATAGCATGTAAATATATTGTATAATTATACTAGCCCAACTAACCCCAATACTTTGCCACATCATTTGGGTAATTTCAATTAAACAATCTTAATGGATTCCTTCGCGGATTTATTTTGATTTTCGGTTTCCTACATTCATCATTTTATAATTTTGTATTTTGTATTTACAATGACCTTTACGACGTCTCAAACTTTAAGTCTCTCCCGTGACCATGATTGCTGTAAAGCATTCGAAACGTCGGAAACCGAAAATCTAAAGAAATCCACGAAATATCCCAAAAAGATAGTTTTATTTAAATTCAGTTTTTTTATGAGGTTTATAAGCGTAATTCTCTATTGGTTACTGATAAGAGATATTAATACTATACATAATTATCAATACATATGTAATTCGCAATATATTAGAGGTATTAAATAATAAAGCCCATTTTGTTACAGACTTTTCAAATGAAGAAATATCTCAGAATGGATCAGAGAAAATGGAAGAATTCAATGGTTATTTATTTTTTTATTTATTCTTATGAATCATAAATTGGATGAAAATAAAAAACACAAAATCGATTAAATTAAAATATTGTCGTAAATAAATTTACAACGATTTATTCGGAATACGAAATTTGATATAATTTGTATGGAGCTTAATAATATGTCAAATTCATATCTCTAGTAAGGAACATTACAGAATCTGTATATATACCTGACTAGCGTTGCTCGCGGCTCCACCCGCGTTCAGATGACCAAAAACCAAACTCTTAAGTTTTACATATTAGTATACTCTTACATTGCAGTTTTCGTATTTTTTCTCAGAAATGAGATATTTTCCCGCGGTAAAAAGTATCCTATATGTTGACCCGAATAACCAGCTATCACCATGCCAAATTTCATCAAAATCTCAGTGGTTTTTCTGTGATGCGGTAACAGACAGGCAGACAAAAATTCTAAAAACTATAGATTCGGCCTTTGTATCGATAATAATGTTTATTTAAATAAGATTTTTCCAAAAAATATTTCATGTACAGATTCGGCTTGGTTACAATTTTATTATATGTATAGACATATTCTGGCCCAATCAATGAAGAAACTTCATAAACAAAATACTGTCATGTCATGTCAATTTAAACTGATAATGGCAGAGCTAGTGATGTCATTCGCTTATCAAAGTTATCGAATAAATCGGTTTATCATTTAATATCGATAAGTAAAATTAAAAATTAACGCTTAATAATTGTGAATTTAAAACTAAAAATTAATTTTAAATATTAAGGGTAATAATTATATATAGATAGGTTATACCATAGGATAAAGACAAAAACGGGACTATTATAATTTCGCCATGTCTATCCGTTTGTATCACACGTAGACAATTTTACACACAAAATACAAAAATATAGCTTTATAAATATTATATATATATATATATATATATATATATATATATATACCTGAGATTTGAACTCGCTTCACTCGGTTTCCCAAGCGAGCGCGTCACCACTGGGCTACCACTGCTACTACTATATTATATTTACACACATATATATATAATTTAGTCCGCTTAAGTATATTTTGCATAAATCTTTATTAAGATAACAAAATAATTTTAAAACATAAATTACATGTTTCATACTACCCTTAGTGTGTGTAGGACTCACACTTGCCCATATTTTTTGTTTACATTTATTGTGTTTTACAGATTTCAAAACAAAAATACATCCCGTTTTTGGAAAACCAATAACAACTTCCACATCGGCGATGATGAAACGTGAAAGAATTCTCAAACAGACATTCCTCAGTTATGACGAAGCCTTAACACCTTTGCCAATAGACCAATATGCGTAAGAGTGTATATATGTTTTTATTTATAAACTGACGACTCACCCTCGCTCAGCTCGGGTTCGTCCCTAGTTACGTTTTAACGTTTAGTATAGATTTCTCAGAGATGAGATATTTTCCCGCAGTAATAAGTATCCTATATGTTGACCCGGATAATCAGCTATCATCATACCAAATTTCATCAAAATTTTATTATATGTAGGTATAGATTTAACTAAACGTTCACCCATCTATTGGGTGCCGCAGACGCAATTGCTTAATTTTGAAGGTATATAAGAATTTTTCAGCATTTATTACATAATACTATACTAGGTCAGGTGATCTATTCTATACAATAATTTGACAAAATTGGATAGCCTTTATTTTGGACTATTCTTCGGGGTTTTTTTCTTATATTGACGATAGATGGCGTTGTTCCGCAAGTTATCAAACTATTTTATTTCTTTAGACGTACGTACTAAAATGTGTAAAATATAGCAAAAATCTTTTTGATTTTATACAACAAACGTCCAGTTTTTTAAACGGATTTAAACCTTGATGAATATATATAATGTAAATAGCGCCATCTATGAATGAGTAGTACAATGTCAATACCTAATATGTGATTCTTAATAATAAGTTAAATTATAAAACTACTAGCTACTTAGTACTCACCCGTTTCTAGTGAAAATTAAAATAAATGTATCCCACGGGAACTGTACATTTTTCCAGAATAAAAAGTAACCTATGTGCTATTCCAGACTATAATCTATCTTTGTGTCTTTCATTCAGATCCGTTGAGCCGTTCTGGTGTAATTAACAAACATCCATCCAAACTTTCTCATTTATAATATTAATGGGATGATATAAGAGAACACTATTTCAATTACCTTTACTAAAATTATTTTATAAAACCAGAGTGTATCATTTAGGGGTCTATTTTTCCTTTTATTCATTTTACTCAAACATCAATAATAAAATACGTATAATCAACCGAGTGGCGTATCAAAATACAGATATTTAAGAGAGAAATAAAAAATATTTAAAACTAGCGGCTCACCCTCGCTTCGTACGGGTTCTCTAGAAAAACAAAAAAAATCTATCCCTCGGGAACCGTCCATTTTTCCGGAACAAAAGTACCTAGCCTATGTGTTTCTGATGTATGGAGCTATGTTATTGTAAAGTTTCATTAAAATCCATTCAGTAGTTTTTGCGTGAAAGAGTAACAAACAATCCATACGTCTATACATCCAGACATCCTCACAAACTTTCGCATTTATAATATATAATTTAGTAGGACATATCTGGGGGCACGGCAGTGCTAAAGTGGCAAAATGAACCCGTTATCTAGTAACTAGCAGCACATATATCACCACTGTACCGTAACAGATAATAGAATCATAACATCAAATCCCTTCTGACCTCATGGCCTCTTTGTTCACCTGACCTCAATCCCTAACCTTCTGACCTTTCTGACCTTTGGTGTCCTTGAACGTAGAAACGACCCGAGCGCGACCTTAAAGTATCGTAACTAGGGATTCAGGTCACAAAAGTGACCCAATAATCTTGGTTTAAACGAGTCTCGCATTAGTCTTAAATAATAGGAAATGAATTTGATGACACGTTTGGTTCAGTTTGTAATGTAAGTGCTGTACCAACAGTCGCGGGTTCGAGTCCCGTTGGAGGCATTAACTTGTTTGATGAGTAGAATGTTTCTACACAAGCCTCGTAGCTTACGGTAGAACTAAATGGTGCTGTGTGTTAATGTCTTAACATATTTATATTTATAATGGTATGTTTTTATAGAAATTTTAAATATAAACTATTGACTTAATATGGTAGCGTAAAGTACAAAGAGGTCGATCTTTATTAGTTTGTAATAAAACAACCGATTGGACATAATTGGGTATTAAAATAACCGGCACTATTAATTTAAATACAATTTTGACTACGTTTGCACATACAAATGTATATGATATGTGTATATGTATATACGTGTAAAGTTTATACAAGATTTTCTAACAAAAATTGAACCTGTAATATACAACTAGAAAACACTGACCGTACTTTCAAAGTACAAGGCTATAAACGTATATTATTTTAATATTATAAAGACCTGGTTTCGTGACCTCAAATGTCCTTGTACTCTTTGTACTGACCTAAACTTAACCTCGAAATAAAAGTAGGTATGTCGGTAACCTCATTGTCCCATATCGACAATCATACAAGGTAGTGAATCGACACAGCGGCCTTTCAATTGAACGATATAATGTTATTCTATAATAGCTATCGACAATAAATAACTAAAAATATGTAGATTGTAGATATATGACATTTTTCTATATTTTTTCTTTAAGCGACAACGATTGTAGATAGTCTTGTGTTTTAATTCATGAAATTTAAACTCGATTATGATATAATATTAAGTAATAATACCTACAAACCTGCAAATGAAACCGAAAGTGTTATAAAAAGCGAAAACAAACGAAACGAAAACGTTTGAAAGCCGATTTTCGAGCGAGAGAGCGGCATCGCGACCTCTATTCAACATTTAGAGTCACACTGACCCAGATAAATGGAAATTCGTTGAAAGTATTCAATTTGCAGAGCGATACTGCATTATCTATTAAATTTGCTGACAATATGAAATACTAATCTACACTACTATAGATAAATATATAAAGAAGAAAGATTTGTATTTTTGTACGGTTGTAACGAATAAACTCAAAATCTACTAGACCGATTTACATTAAATTTGGTAAGAAGATAGTTTGAGATCCTGGGAAGGATATAGGATATTTTTTATCCCGGAAATCATTCCTTAAGGGGATGAAAATGGAGATGAAAGTTTGTATGGGGAATTAAATTCATCGCTAATAGTATATAAAAACAAAAAATAACATGTTTATATCTAAAGTCATTAGATATTATGATTATTATGAGTAACAATTAATAGATAATAATCTATTTTTAATTGCTTAGCCAATTAGGAAAATGTAGTCATTTATTAGTAATTATTTTTAAATGGTTCAAACTTTAGCTATATAATAGCTTTTCGCAAATTCGATTATCAAGAGAAATATGTAGCTAGAAAAATACAAATGTACTAGCAATTTACCTGTTATTGTGTATCATACAAAAATACAAACATTTCCTCTTTAAAATATTAGTGTAGACTAAATATAATTAAATTTTTTATATATTACTATTTTTTTTTATTTATTACTAAATGCAAAACGAGTATTCTGTTGTAAACGTACGATAATATTTTATTAAAAAAAAATTGTCAAGGGTTTTCTTTATATAGTCACTTTTATTGGTCGCCCACTATTTTAATGAAAGTGCAAGTGATATCGAAAGTGTTTCACTTTTACTATGTGACGTTTGCGAATGAAACTTCAAATCGTCATGTGACGTTGAATCGCAGGTCGATTGACGTCAGTCAGCCAAGTATTCATTTCATTAAGACAGTTTTAGCTTTCAATTCTAGTTCCTTCAGTCAAAAATTATTGAGTTCAAAATTATATTTCTTTCTTTTTGAGAATATAGCAAAAAGTTATTTTTTTTATTATTAACTAGCGGCTTACCCCCGCTTCGCTCGGGTTCGCCTCTAGAAATATAAAAACAAATCTATCCAATGGGAATCGTCCATTTTTCGGGGATAAATAGTAGCCTGTGTTGTTATTCTGACGTATGAGCTGTATTACTGTAAAGTTTCAGTAGTTTTTGCGTGAAAGAGTAACAAACATCCATACATCTATACATCCAGACATCCATACATCCTTACAAACTTTCGCATTTATAATATGAGTATACCCTATATATTTTATAATATTTACATTGGATATCATAAAAGCGTTTGAACAATTAAAATAGAACTTGTAGTAAAGTTTATATTCACATTATATATATATATATATATATATTTGTAGGAAATATAAATTATACTTCGATTATAAAAATATATTTAAGTATCTCTTAATGAGTTGATGACGCGCTAACGACGTCACGCGAAAAACCCGAGTACAAACGATTCAAATAAACCTACGTAATTTGCGTCACGTATTTTACTCTCGCTTTCAAATAGAAAGCTTCTGAAGTAAATGTGTCGACGCTGTCAGTGCAGTTGTCAGTGTCATATGTCATTAAATCACAGATAAATAACGTCTGCGTATGACATATGAATTTAAGGTGACATTAGAAAAAAGATGTATTCATACAATATACATACATACATATATGATCGTTGCAGTACATTTGAATTATTCTACTACATTTTAAAAATAAATTAAATTATGTACTTATGTATATAATTATATTTACGTTTTTTTAATATCTTATATTTTTTGAATATGTCAAAAACATACATACCTGTCAAAAAGTAATCCCATCACCCCATCCTATTGAAATATAAATGGAATGTTTTCAGTGGATGATTGTTACTCTATCTATCTGATAAAAGTACGGTTCCCGTGGGATAAATTTGTTTTTGTTTTCAGCTAGTAATAAATATATTTTGAAATTTTTGTTTTCTATTTCTTTTAGTATTAACTCTTAACAAAACGTGCAACACAAGCGCTTTGTCTTAACAAAAGCAAACCTTATATGATTCGATAAATATAAGCAACTATGCCAATGAGACGCCATATTTGATGACAATACTTCGTAGACAAAAAGAAATTGCTATACTTAACTGAGTCGTCAACATCCTGACCATATTGCAAAACCCAATATATGTAATGAATTTTTGTCACCGTATTATTAAACAGATACGGCTAAGGTCTAAAAAATGATTCTATGAAATCTAAACCTTCGAGTTTAAAGTGTAGCAATTTTATAAGGACAATATTATTTTTCTAACCAGTTGACTTCAAACTTGTTTTTTTTATTGACTACGTCACACACCACAACCATATTGTCGGTGCTTTTATCTGAGCTCTTATTTTTTTGTCGTGGTTATGAATGTAAACCTTGCATCCTGTTTAAGATTTTGAAGGAAATTAAATTAATTTAATTTAAACAATGTAGGAAATGGGCTTTAGGAGCCCATTGAAATGAGCCCAAACTTGGTATTAAGTAATGCTGCTTGATATGCTGCTATACTAATTATTATATAGAGGTAAAGTTTGTGAGTTTGTGACATTGTAGGGGGTAATCTCTGCATCTACGGAACCGATTTAGAAGAAATTTGGTAAGAAGATAGTTTGAGACCCTGGAAAGACATAGGATACTTTTTATCCCGGAAATCTTCCCTTAAAGGGGTGAAAATGGGGATGACAGTTTGTATGGGGAATCAGGCTAGGGACGAACCCGAGCGAAGCGAGGGTGAGTCGCTAATTACATATACAAAATACATATATTTCAGCTATTTCACATTTGAACTCCTAACATGTTAAATTAAATATTAAATAAGCAAAGCCAGGGCGGGTTGCTTGTTTTAATGTACTCGTACATACTGTTTTATAATTACTTACCTTATTAATAATACGTTAAGGAAACTATTTATACGTACTATAAAAATATCCCATTACGATTGTATTTAAATGGTGGTTAACCGTAAAACTCGGAATTCTTCAAAATATTATATTTACCAGTGACCCATTATTGACTTGGCACGTTTTTGGTACAGGTTATTTCCCTATTTCAAAAGGCTTAATTCAAATAAATATTTACTAAAGTATGTAGTACTGAGTTGAAGAATACTAATATTCAAAATCGTATTACTATTCATGTCCACAAGTGATTCCAATAAGTTTCTTTCCTTGTTCTTATAGCAGGAAAATGTATCTTCGAATTAAGGTTAAACAACCGCGCTTCTTTTATGTCGATTTTGAGAATATCTTCGTAATGCTCACGTAAACGTTTTATATTTTTATAATTAGGTGTCTTCGAATATGTTAATGTTGTTTCCTTATGTGGAAATTACTATTTTTCTTAGAAAAATGTTGAATCGCCGTTAGCAAAGTCATTCATGATCATTTACTTTTTCTTTTTTGCAATCGCATAGGTTAAAAATATGTAATTCCAAATTTATGAATTTTTATAAACTAACGTTACTTACGTTTTGACTGTTAGTATAGATTTCTCAGAAATCAAATTATCCCGCAGTAAAAAGTATCCTATAATATGTTGACCCAGATAACCAGCTACCTTCATCAAAATCTGTCAAGTGGTTTCCATGTGATGCGTTTCCAGACAAACTGACAGACAGACAGACAAAAATTCTAAAAACTATACATTCGGCCTCTGTATCAAGATTTTCAAAAAAATATATATTGTACAGATTCGACACACAATTTTATTATATGTATAATAGATGATCATGATTCTCGCTAAAGCAAAATATATTTTTCTGAGAAAATATAATTTGAACACAGAGCCTTTGACATTTTTTATATCCACTTTAGAACTAAAGAATTACAATGAAGTTTATAGGAACTTATTCATTCAAGTCTGTTTTTTCTATAATTTACAGTGAAGAAATAACATCCACTTTAGACAAATCTCGTGTGTTAGTGGTAGTAGGCGCGGCAGGTTGCGGGAAGTCTACGCGGGTTCCAGCCGCGATATTAAGGTATAGCGGGGTTCATACTACGGCGATAGTGTCCGAGCCAAGGCGAGTGGCGGCAATAGGCCTGGCTCAAAGAGTTGCTGATGAATTGGGTGAACAGGTGAGTGTTGTTTCTTTTTCTTGAAGTTATACTTCTTTTGGCACGTTTAAAAAAAAATATGAGAGTAAAATGTTTTACGATGCGCGCGCACACCGACAGCTAATTAATAGTTAGCTGCATTCCTTTTACAAACAGAGAGCTGTGACATACGGGATGAAATCTTTAGCTATTTGTTACGCCAAAGAAGTATAATTTCCGTTTTTCCGGGAAACTTTATTTTTTTTCGCCTAAAATATATAAATTGATCGCCATGATTGATGCCAAAACCTCATCAGAATGCATCGTCTATACTCTTTCTCTACTCGTAAAAACTAGAAATTCAGTTTAAATAAATTGATACAAACTGACAGACAATTTTGACGGTTATTGGACTTTCGTATCATTTTAATCCCATAATCCCATCCCATAAATATTATAAATGCGAAAGTTTGAATGGATGGTTGTTACTCAATCACGCTAAAACGGCTGAACGGATCTAGATGAAATTTGGCACAGAGATAGATTATAGTCTGTTTGGTGTAGGTTACTTTTTATTCCGGAAAAATACGCACGGTTCCCGTGGGGATAGATTCATTTTGTTTTTCAGCTAGTTTCCGCTAGTTAAACATATAAGTTTAACACTTAAATCTATAGCTTTACTATAAGTAAACTAAAGGCGAAGCCTTTAGTTTACTTTGTAACCACTGGACATGACACGGTTCTGTATGACAATATGAAGAAAGTAGAGTTCGTGATGTGTGTTAACGTCCAATCTCTTTCGCGTCTTCTCCATTCTATGTGACATTGGCGAAGTAACCTGTGCTCAACTAGCACACTTTGAAGGCATTAACAAGAAAATTGAATTGAAATAAAAATATAAGTTTGGAACTTTTGATGGACCGACATATAACCTACACTTTTAAAATAATCTTACTAACGTTTATCCGTTTGTCTGTCCGTCACATAACCATCCTTACTACATATCTAAAAAAAGTTTAAATTGTACTGATAGCGACAAGATTGCCGCATTTAGACATACAGGCATACAGACTAATATTAAGTAATAATAACTTATTACAGGTAGGAGAATCCATAGGCTATCAGGTCCGTCTACATTCCAAACTGCCTCGTCCCCCCGGCGGCGCCATACTTTATTGCACATCAGGAGTTTTACTTCGACGGCTTCAAATGAATCCAGGTTTGATTACTAATTTACTGATCTCTTTACTACGTAATTAACCTTTTGCAATAGGCAAACCCAGAGGAACTATTTAATATAATAATATTTAACATCTCGGAGACGTATCTTAGATATGAAAAATTAAAACATTGAATGAATTTGGTATAAAATTTAATAAATTATCCAATTAAAACACATGCACGAAATGCAACGAAATGTAAATCTATACATATAATAAAATTGTAACTAAGCCGAATCTGTACATTAGATATTTTTTTGAAAATCTTATTGAAATAAACATTATTATCGGTACAGATGCCGAATCTATGGTTTTTCAATTTTTTGTCTGTCTGTCTGTTACCGCATCACAAAAAAACCACTGGAGGGATTTTGATGACATTTGGTATGGTGATAGCTGGTTATCCGGGTCAACATATACTTTTTACCGCGTGAAAATATCTCATTTTTGAGAAAAAATACAAAAATTGCAATGTAAGAGTATACTAATATGTAAAACCTCAGAATTTGGTTTTTGGTCATCTGAACGCGGGCGGAGCCGCAGGCAATGCTAGTATATTATATTTACTTTGCATCGGCCGTTTAGTTTAGTTATTTTTTACATTTTAGTGCCTGGATTTCGGTTGTTTTTTTTTAAGTTTTTATTATTATTTGTTGGTTTGAGATAAATTGGATAACAAAAATTGCTTATTATAATTATTATAATTTTGTGTAACAGGTCTAGAGGGGTGTTCTCATGTCTTCATAGACGAAGCGCACGAAAGGGATGTCAATACTGATGTAACTCTGTTACTACTGAAAAGAGCTTTAGATATTAACCCTGAATTGAAGATAATTGTAATGAGTGCTACATTGGACACTGCTGTATTTACCAAGTATGTATCTCTCACTTCTTCCCCCCCCTCTCTCTCTCTTTATCCCTCTCTCCTCTTTTCTCCTCTCCTTTTTTCATTTTTCTTTATTCATACTTCGATGAGATTAACGATTATTGCTAGAAGTACAAATTATGAATGTGTATATTTCCAATACAGCTGTTTGAATTATAAATAATAACTTATAATAAATAAATAGAAACTAAACTTGTTTCTTAGATTTACGCGAATATTTGACATTTTAAATAAAACTATCTTTTCGGATTTTTTCACGAATTTATTTAGATTTTAGGTTCCCAACGTTTCGAATGCTTTACAGCAATCACGGTTACGGGAGAAAGAGTCATCATACTTTAATTATTATAATAAGTATAACTTAGTGATATTTAATGACGATATCTTCATTGCTAATTTCAAGATATTTCGACGATTGTCCAGTAATAGAAGTACCAGGTAGAACGTTTCCAGTTGAAATATCTTATTTGGAAGACATACAAAGTAAATTTAATTTAAAACTACCCTCGACTGAGGAAAATTCTAAAACTGATGGGAAACCACAAATAAATTGTCAAGAGGTGAGCATAATTAATAGATAATATGTATGTATGTATATATAGTATTCTCATAAACTAAATTTCTATATACCAAAATTATATAAAATAAATTTACATGCAACACTATCATTTAAATGTTATTAAAATCGGTTAAGTAGTTTTTAAGATTATTATAGAGTATAGACTATGACTTACTTCCAAATGCTTAATTTTTCCGCAAATGTATTAACGAAGGGTCTATATATATAAAAAAATATATATTAAGTTTGAATGCAAAAGATTAGTTATACATATTTATAAAGTATCCCTGATATCTATATAGTGTACATTATTGTTAATATATATTTTTTTCAAGTCTGAAAATTCTAGTATAGTCTTAAATGTACTATTTTTAAGATTTTCCACACGAGTAGCACCGCGACTAAAATCGATTAATTAAAAAATAATGAAAAAATCGATTAATTAATTAAATAATAATATTTGAAATCGATTCAATAGTACACAATTGTTATTTTACTTTTTAACCGACGAAAAAAGGAGGTTTTCAATTCGACACGTATTTGAAGTTATACTTCTTTTGGGAAATTTGGATAAAATGATAAGAGTACAATTTTATATTATACGAGAGCCAAAAAGCGACATGATGAAGTTAGCTGCATTAAAAAATAACATATGGGATGAAATCTTTTAGCTATTTTTGTTCTGTTACGCCAAACAAGTATAACTTCTCACGTGCGTACATACACAAATACACACGCGTTTTTTATGTTATTAGATCATAGACGTAATAAAAGCAGTGGACAAAACTCAATGTGAGGGTGCAATACTAGTGTTCCTCCCTGGCTGGGCTGAAATTAAGCAAACTAAATTACTGTTGGACGATTTGTACGCGAATTCACCTTTATACATGGTGCTACCAGTACATTCTAGGTAAGATTTTGTACATAAAAATATTTTTATTATTGAGTTTTTACGTTTATATAAAATTACTAGCGACTCACCCTCGCTTGGCTTCGGTTTCGTTCCTAGACAAAAACGAATCTATCCCACGGGAACCGTACATTTTTCCGGGATAAAAAGTAGTCTATGTGTTATTCTGATGTATGAGCTATATTATTGTACAGTTTCATCAAAATCCATTCCGTAGTTTTTGCGTGAAAGAGTTACAAACATACATCCATATATCCATACATACATTCTTACGAACTTTCGCGTTTATAATATTAGTAGGATGGACTAATGATATATCCTCGCTTTGCAGACTATGTATTACTCCAGATCATAAACTATCTGTGTACATCCAAATCGTTCCAGCTTTTTCAGTGTGAATAATGAATGAATAACGTAATCTAATAATAGTAGGGTAATTGTTATTTTTTTTATTTTATTTTTTTATATTTTTTAATTTTACTTAACTAATTCCTTACCTTCAAACAAATTTTCGCATTCATAAGAATGGTCCGATCTATGAACATCTGTAACACATTTTTTTTTTTTGCAACCATATATATATAATACGGATAATTACTGAAAAGCAAAAAAAATTTTGTTATCTAATACTGCTAATTTTTAAGTTTAGGTTTTTAGGTTTATTTTAGGTATAATTAGGTACATATACAAATCTATGTATTTCCTCTTTAATTTAAAGGACACAAGTAGTATATAGCCAATTAAAATACTTAATTTACAGGTTATCAACAGATGAACAGACAAAAATGTTTGCCAAACCGCCACCAGGTGTGCGAAAAATTGTATTATCAACTAATATAGCAGAAACTTCCATCACTATACCTGATGTGGTTCACGTTATTGATAGTGGGTCCTTTAAAGAAAACCGCATCAAAGAAGGCACAGGTATATCAAAATCAAATCAAATATTCTTTACCGATACGCTCCGTGCACGGCACGCGACGGTGCCGGTCCGGTGCCGCTCGCTCGCTTTAGTGGGCAAAGTCTAATACTTTTCAATACAAAGATTTTTTTGCCTGACACGGTCCTAGCACGGTCATGGTATGAGACGGTGTAGTGAGTTTTAAGTGTTGAATTTAAGGTTCAATTTACATTGTTTATTTATTTCAACTATAATAATTACCTAAACACTATTGGTGACAGTTTTAAGGAACTTTTGCCTGGGATTTTGTATCTAGTACGTTTCTGATCGATGATATTAATTGATATAATTCTAATCACTTTAGGTACAGCAAGTTTAGAAACAGTATGGGTTTCTAAAGCCGGCGCTAAACAGAGAGCGGGCAGGGCGGGGCGAGTGCAGCCGGGTGAGTTAACTTATATATTTAAAAATACATTATATACATAATATATAAACAAACAAATATAATATATAAGTAAACAAATATATTGTCCTCCTGACTTACATTTATTTTTGACGTCGCGTCGGTTCCAGCATAAAATTTTCAAAATTTTTTGTGTACTGTTTTGTGTAGCCATTCTGCTTGCAAGTTTTTTTTTATTACATATTTTTTATATCTTTTTTCAAATGTACAGGTCACTGCTACAGATTATATACAAAAGAAAAAGAAGCCGAATTCAGTCCGCACACGACCCCCGAAATTCTAAGGTATTTATAATTTTATTTAGTAACAGTAGCGTATGTTACTCAAAGCTGTCTCATTTTTATAATCTATAATAATAGGTACGTCTTAGATTAAAATGGATATAGTATGTTATCCTTAAGAGATAGATAGACCTATATAGGATACACAATTTCACAATACATTATTTTGTTTTATCTCAAATGGTTTAGGCAGCGTTTTCGTTGAAAGACGTGGCGAATCGCTGTCTGTACATGAAAGATATAGAAGAAAACATATTATTGGGACCTTTATCAACGCCAATAACACTCAAAACAATGATTGTTAGATTTTTTATTTGTTTGCCTGTTTATCTGTTTGTCTGTGCGTTTGTGCACGCTAATCTCAGAAACGGCTTATCCGATTTAGATGTTATTTTCACTTATATATTGTGGTAAGGTTCACTTAATATTTAGTGGTTGTTTCATGTCAATCGATTCATAAACAAAAAAGTTATGCCAATTTCAAGAATCACATCGAACATTTGTTAAATAAATTATCTATGACGGATATATCTATCTATTCTTTCTCTGTTCAGTAGCATTCACTGAAACTTTACTATACTTCCAGAACGGCTGAACGGATCTAGATGAAATTTGGCACAAAGATAGATTATAGTCTGGAATAGCACATATGCTAATAATCCCGGAAAAATGTACGGTTTCCATGGGATAGATTTGTTTTCGTTTTTCTAGAGGTGAACCCGAGGAGAAGCGAGGGTGAGCCGCTAGTACAGAATAAAATAATATAATAATATTACCCACGCCTAGCTAACCGATAACGTGAAGAAATGATTACAAAAAAATCGTCATTTTTTTTACTTTCTATAATTATAATATGTATATATTACTACATATTTAGAATTTTCCCAAGTAAATTCTCAAGCTCATATTGAAAATTATATGACATAAAACAAATCTATCACACGGGAACCGAACTTTCACATTTATAATATTAGTTCAGATTAAAATCCTTGCATACTTTGGGAAAGAACAATAAAATCGGCGATTTTTATTTTATATTATTTTTATTTATTTATTGATACATTTGGTTTTTCAGGATACCGCTAGAACAAACTGCACTCGATTGTAAATCTTATGCCCGAAACGATAAGGTTGAGAATTTTTTGTCGCAACTGCCCGAACCCCCGAGCAGAAATGCGATACGGCTTGCTGTTAATGAGCTTATAGATTTGGGTAAGTTGTTTGTTTGTTTTTTTTTTTTGGTATCTTTTTTATATATTTTTATTATCTATATACAAACAAAGTCGTGTTAGTTACACCATTTATAACTCAAGAACGGCGGGACCAATTTTTATGATATTTGATTTTTTGGATTTCTCTTAGTCCGGAATAGGATAATAAGTATTTAATACTTATTATCCTATTCCGAACTAAGACACATTAATATAACATTGAAAAAATTTACGAAAAAGAAAAACATTTACATGGTTAATGCTGAATGATAACTATTTATATCTATTTAATTTATTATGTTTTTATATTTTTTTCTTTTAATTTTTTTGATTGATGAATTTAGAATAGCAATTCTAAATTCATCAATCAAAAAAATTAAAAGAAAAAAATACTAACAAAATTAAATCTTGAGCATTAAATTAACGAAATTTTTTCACCGTCAAAATCCTGTGTATTATACGTACCACGACAATATCTAATTTTATTACTTTCATCTAGTTTTTATTTTAAATACTAAATATTTCTAGATTCTTTTCGATGTAATCTATACAGATAAATAAAACTAAATTGATTGTTTTGTAATTTCAAAGTAACGATTTTTTTATTTAATGCATACGAAATTATATATTATGGTATACATAATATGTATAAGAAAAAATCAATTTTTAAAATTTTTATTGGTCTGTCTCTTTTTTCCGGCTAATCTTTGATACGGCTGCACCGATTTTAACGGGACTTTAACTGGCGGATAGCTGATGTTATAAAGAGTAACTTAGACTACTTTTATTTTAGAAAAATTACTAGGATTTCGCTGAAAAAAAAACGTACCTAAATACGCAACAGCGTGAAACGACGATAAGTGGCTAGTTTCGATATAATTAACTTATTTTCTCACTTCTGAAGGGTTTCTGGAAGGAATCTCTTAAAGAGATAAGTTATCCTTTGTCGACATTCTGTTACTTTATTCTGTAGTTTGTTTCCAATATAAACTTTCATCGCCATTTTCACACCCTTAAGTGATGATTTCCGGGATAAAAGTATCCGACGTCTTTCCCAGGGCCTGAAACTATCTTCCTACCAAATTTCATCTAAATAGATTCAGTAGATCCAGAGATTACCGCCCACAACGTCACAAACTCACAAACTTTTCCTCTTTATAGTATTAGCATAGATAACATATATTTTATGGTACATAAATAAATAATTTTAATTTAGGATTTCATTCATACTTTCAGGTGCTTTTACACCGTCTGAGCAACTAACTCGGCTCGGTGTTATATTATCGTCTATGACTCTACACCCGCGGTTGGGACGCAGCGTTCTAAACGCGGCGTTTTTCGGCGGCGTTCTGGCCGCCGCCAATGTGGCGACGCACTGCGCTGACAACGTGGACCTGTTTCGTAATTCCGCTGATAGGAGAGAAGGTAAATTTATTAATATACAATGTATATAATAAAAAATATAACTAATTATATATTAATATTTGTATACTAGCATAAACCGCGGCTATGCCCGCGTTCAATCTACAAAAAAAATGTTTGGCTTTATGTCGCATACACGTTTTCTGTTGGCTTGTTAGCTTTATGTTGTTTTTTTAGGAGAGAAGGTCAGTTTATTGATATATATAAAACTAGCGAACCACCCTTGCTTCGCTCGTGTTCGTCTCTAGATTGATTCCACATACAAAGTTTCATCCCCATTTACACCTTAAGTGATGATTTCCGGGATAAAAATGTCCTGATAAAGACTATCAGGGTCTAAAACTATTTTCTTACCAATATTTATCTAAATCAGTCCAGTAGTTTTTGAGTTTATCTGTTACAAACATACAAAAATACAAATCTTTCCTCTTTATAATAGTATAGTAGTGTAGAAAATAATAAAATTAATAAGTGAACCCTTTATTAATTTTTTCCATAACAATAATAATTATTAGACATTTTTCACAGAAATAAGAGAAATCAAACGTAAATTCAGCCCAACATCAGATCACTCGGCATTACATTGGCTACAAGATACCTTCGAACAAAAACTGGAGGAAATCGGTTGGAAAAATATAGACGAATGGTGCGACAAATATGGCCTGAGGAAGGACAGGCTGAGTTATGTTAAATGTAAGTGTTTAGTGTTGGTTTTTGAAGTTATACTTCTTTTGACACGTTTGGAAAAGTTATGAGAGCAAAATTTTTACATGCGCGCGCACACCGACAGCCAAAAAGCGACATGATAAAGTTAGCTGTATTCCTTTTGCAAACAGAGAGTTGTGACATACGGGATGAAATCTTTAGCTATTTTTGTTCTGTTACGCCAAAGAAGTATAACTTCTTACGTGCGTACATACACAAGTTTTTATTGTTATTTTTTTATTAATTTTTTATAAGGTTAGTACCTATACGGTCCCCACAGACATTTGTCTGTGCCCTTCTATGAGATTTAGTTTAATTTTTTGGGTTTTTTTGGTTTTCACAATAATTAAGGTTACAATCTCGCGTACAAAAGTTCTAGCGAAATATGCATATGAAAACTGCACCAGCTCCTAAAGAAGAGTTTTTACTTTATATTTATTGTTCTTTATCTTAAACATCTCCTACCTAATTGAAACTCTAATTTTATATCGTCGATAAACAAATAACAATTCCTTCCAGCGATATCGAACCTGCATCTGGAACATTTGTTGAAAACCGGTATAATTGATTCAAACACTGAACTATCAGAGTTAAACCGTTTTTCCGACATCGACGAACTGACGGCCGCCATTTTGTTATCCGGTTCAAATACGCTATTGGTTTCTAGAAAATATGTGAAGACTAAAGGCAAATTGATGACTGTCATTGATTTGTGTACAAGGTATTTATATTGTATCTTTACATATAATAAAAAAGTAGAGGTCGAATGTCTGTACATAGAAAAAAAATGCTAAAAACCGAGTCAGGGGGATGTAAAAAGATAAATAGAACAAATCCAGTTATTTTTTTCAATTTTTTTGTTTGTCTGTCTGTTTATCTATTTCTACGGGCTACTCTCCGAAACTGTTGGACCGATTTGAATGAAATTTTGCATGGTGGTACCTTATATCCTCGGTCAACACTTTAGATACTTTTCATCCCGGAAAATTGAAGAGTTAAAACTATAATCATTTATATTATAGCTTAGTACACAAAAACTACTGATTGTATTTGAATGAAACTTTACAATAATATATGTAGTTACTTATTCAGAATAAAAAAAGGCTACTTTTTATCCCGGAAAAATGTACGGTTCCCGTGGGATAAATTTGTTTTTGTTTGTCTAGAGGCGAATCTGAGCGAAGCGAGGGTGAGCCGCTAGTGTTAAATAAATATTTTTATGTTGTCTGACAAAAATCGAATTCTTGACTCTCTCTCTACATGATTGAAAACCTCAATATTTCTATTTCAGCAAAGGTGAAAAAGCTCACATTGGCAGTGAAAGTGTGAACTACGGTATAACAAAACGTAAACACAGCACTCACCTTTTAACCTATTTTGGAGGTTATCATTCTATGGAAAGAAGAGCTCTAGTAGTCCATAGAACTTCACTAATACCGCCACATACTGTGTTGTTGTTTTCTATGGGAAATATAGAAAGAAATGTTATGGTAATTATGAGTTTTTGGTTAGGAGTTTTTTTTTCTTTGATAGGTAAATGGAAGTCTATATGGATAATTTGTCTGTCTGACTGTCAAAATCTATTATTGTAATTTTTTTAGTGAAAATAGTTTATAGGCGGCCATTGGGACTAAAACTTTGAAGCCAATTGAAGGTGATATTATAATAAAGCAGTGTGTGTGAGAGAGAGCACACACATACACTCTCTGTCTCTTTCACTCTAAAAATCCAATGGAACGACAATTTAACGGGAATGATTCCCAAATCTTCAACTCCGGGCTGTTACTGAACATTTTTAATAGAAGACTCGGTAACTAAACTTGGTTCGACGCGGAACTCGAACCCAGGGCCTCTGGGTGTGCAGCCATACATTCTAGCCATTACACCGATTATTATTAGGCAATCAAATTTCCATATTATATAGTATTCTTTCTACTTTATGTGAGTCTGACTCGCACTTATTCTATATATTTTTTTATAATTGCGTTTAGGTTGTGTGTATGTTGAGAAATATCTTTCCTAATTGTAAATAATTTTTTTATTATTATTGTTATTTTAAATGAAATTAAAAAAATACACAATCCAACAACAAGGTTAAAACAATTACATTTATAAATAACTAGCGACTCACCCTCGCTTCGCTCGGGTTCGTCCCTAGGTTGATTACTCATACAAACTTTCATCCCCATTTTCACCCCGTTAAGGGATGATTTCTGGGATAAAAAGTATCCTATGTCCTTCCCAGGATCTCAAACTATCTACTTACCAAATTTCATCTAATTTAGTTCATTAGATCCAGAGACTACCCCCTACAACGTCACAAACTCACATACTTTACCTCTTTATAATATTAGTATAGATTACTACCATAAATTACAAAAATTTGTTTTTGGGCACTGTCGCAGGCGTACACAGAATAACCACCAGAGTTTCATCACAATCGGAACAACGGTTTAGGAGCATATAGAGGACAAACATACAAACATTCATTTTTATTTACATAGATAGGTGACGTTTAAAGTGTTAAGATTTTGAAGCCAGTGTGTTTTTTTATACTAACAATTTCTTTCAGGATGCAAATAGTGAAACTACAGAATTATACCTTCCCAGACATAAATTAAAAATTCAAATGCCGACTGCGTGAGTATTTATTTCTGTATTAATTTTAACTCAGACTAAGATATAAGAGAGATGAATTGTGTTGAAAATAATTGAAGCCTGAAATAGTATTATAATTAGCTTTTATATCCCTTTTTTGCTTGCTCGGTGAAGAATAAAAACAAATATATCCCACGGGAATCATACATTTTTCCGGGATAAATAGTAACATATTTGCTATTCCAGACTATAATGTATCTCTGTGCCAAATTTCATCCAAATCCGTCTAGACAGAGTTACAAACATCCTTACAATCCAACATTTATTCTACTAATATTATAAATGCGAAAGTTGTGAGGATGTATGGATGTGTAGACGTATGGATTGTTTGTTTTACTCTTTCACGCAAAAATTACTGAATGGATTTTAATGAAACTACAATAATATAGCTCATACATCAGAATAATAAAATAAGCTACTTTTTATCACAGAAAAATGTACGATTCCCGTGGGATAGATTTTTTTTTATATTTCTAACCCGAGCGAAACAAGGGTAAGCCACAAGTTAAACCAAATTAATTTTATATTTTCAGTCAAGCAGATGCAATATTAAAGGCAAGGGAAATGCTCTGGGATACGCTACAGTATTTCATAGAGAGAGATATTAAAAATATAAGTTTTGATGAATTCACAAAAACTTCCCACTTCAAAACAAGGCTTGTTAAAGCGCTAGGAAGGATTCTAGTCGAAGCAGACAAAGAATATATACAAGATCGTATAACTGAAAAAGATTTTAGATGAATAAACAGTAAAAAATAATGTTTTTTTTTTACCTACTTCTTAATAATGACTATGCATGGAATACGCCATTTCATACGAGTATGTAAGTGCTTACAATAAAGAGTTCAAGCGGTAATGTCAGTTTTGGTTGGAAACATTCGATTTTATATTTATATCGCGGAATTATTTTGATTTTTACGGGGCGGGAAAGACTCTTCGGTGGACATGATTGCTGTAAAGCATTTGAAACGTCGAGATTCCGAAAAGATAGTTTTATCTAAAATGTCAAATATTCGCGTAAATGTAAAAAATATTTTTTTTGCTTTTCGTTTTTAGTTTGTGGCTAAATTATTGCAGTAATATTTACATATATATGTACATATATTTTGGTATTGGATCTCTACCAACTACCTTTTATTTGGTACAATATAGGTAATATTGCTACTATAATAAAAAATATTTTAATTCCTTTTGAACAGACACACTATTAAAATATTCTATGTAGTTAATATGGCCCAATACATATAGCCTATGTATGACCAAAGGCCATTCACACTCGAATAACATTCATACTCTCTCTCTGTGGCAGTCTAGCAATCGAGGAAAATTATTAACATAAATAATTTACTGTTATTAGCATAAACACTATTCATTAAAATATGTTATGTAAATTTATTTAACGATTTTGTAGAAATAATATGTTTGTTTATAAGATAGTAAATATTATCTACTAATTATAAATTCCTTATCGTGACCTAAAGCTAAACTTTAGAGTTATGGGATTCTCATTATAATATTATTACGAGATATTTGGTTTTAAGGGTTTTTTTTAATAAAATTGTAGTTATACAGGAAAACTGAAAGGAAATTAACATAAAAAAACGTGTGTGTGTATTTGTGTATGTACGCATGTAAGAAGTTATACATCTTTGGCTTAACAGAACAAAGATAGCTAAAGATTTATCCCGTATGTCACAACTCTCTGTTTGTAAAAGGAATGATAAATTAATTAAATAAGGCATATTACAATAATATATTTATAGAACATCATTTAAGGAAAGAATATAATATTATATACTCAGAGGCACAATTAACCGCCCACCAGGCTGAAGCGACGTAACTTTGTTTACAATAACTAAACGCTTATGAAGTTGAATGACTATTTGTTAAGTGGGTAGTTTATGATAAATTAAGACAATTTATGCCCCGTTTTCAAAGATACCCTCAAGTGCGAGTCTCTTTTATATAGAGTATTGTCGAAAATTGTCTTTCCAACTTATTGTTTTCATAGTAAATAAAGTATTGCCGGTGAAGTTTTTAGACACATTTCTTGGTTCATAAGGTGCGTCAGGGTTTGATAGTTGCTCTTTACTCAATAAAATGCCATTGGATGCAGCCGGTGTAGCTAGAGCGGTGGCGCTGTCAGATGCTGGATATAGCCAGCGTCATATAGGCCGTATGACGCCGATATCCTCGAACCACGATACGTACTGCCATCCGACGATACATAGAAACTGGATCTTACACCAGAAGACCAGAACAAGGTCGTAGGAGGTGCACTTCTGAACGAGATGGCCGCTTCATCGTGTCCAACGTTCTAAGAAATCGCTTCACTACTGCTCTCGAAGCCCGTTATCGCCTATATGAAGTACGAAATGTAAGCGTAAGCATTCGGACTATAAGAAGAAGGCTTGCAGAGCGTAATTTGACTGGATTCCGGCCAGCTCGAGTTGCAGCGTTGACCACAGAGCACCGAAGAGCCAGACTTCGATTTGCTCAACAATAACGGAACTGGACCATGGAGCAATGGAAGAACGTCCTCTTCTCTGATGAGTCCAGAGTAGCTTTAAGAGGTCCCGATGGACGCCAGCGCGTGTACCGACGCCCCGGTAAGAGGTTTGCACAATGTGCTGTTGTTAAAACAGTAGGCTATCAAGGTGGCTCAGTAATGGTATGGGGTGGTTAATCTTATGAGGCTCGTACAGAGTTGGTTGTGTTTGAAAGAGGCAACGTAAACGTTCAGAGGTACGTGGAAGAGGTCTTAGAATTTCATGTCATCCTTTTGCCTAATTTATTGGACAAGATTTTCTTTTAATGCGTGATAACGCGTTGTTTGCTAGAGTGGTGTACCTTGATGCCGTGGGTATAGCACGACTACCCTGTCCAGCGCGAAGCCCGGACCTAAACCCTATCCAATATGTTTGGGACAATCTTAAAAGGCGGGTATGAAGTCGGGTTGCAGCCCCTTCCTCCATTAATGAGCTGAAGATTGCTGTGGTCGAAGAGTGAGGGAATATACCGCAGTCAGATTCAGGACATAATGGATGGTGTTCCAAATCGACTGGAGGAGGTCATAAGAGCCAGAGGAAGCAATACTTGTTAATAAAATTTTTGTTTTCAATGTCAACAAAAAGTTTTAGATTGTTTATCATCACCTTTATTTTTGTTTATTATTCGGTAATTTCTAACTATTTTTCATTTAATAAATATTAAAGCAATATCCGATTTGTTTATTATTTTTTTATACCTGATATTATCCAATCTATAATATTGCCAAGAAAAAATTAATTCCGAAATGAATTTTTGAAGTTACATCGGAAAATGTAAGTGGGCGGTTAATTGTGCCTCTGAGTATATAATATCATTTGTCAGACAATAACAACGGTTACCATGGCAACAAACAGTCATCAGCTAACTTCATTATGTCGCTTTTTGGCTGTAGGTGCGCGCGCATCGTAAAAATTTTACTCTCGTATTTTTTTCCAAACGTACCAAAAGAAGTATAACTTCAATAATCGTATTTATTCTTTTTTAATATTACATCTACATATGCAAGTCTTATTTTTACCAACTTCAAAAAGGAAAAGGTATTCGGTTATGCTATATCTTCGCTCATTGCGGATCGATTTTTAGAATTCCTTTTTATAATAAAGCTAATCACAATTTTTATTGAAAATTTCAATTGAATTTATTTTATTTGGGTTGCTATTTTTATAATCTATACATATAATAAAATTATTAACTGAGTCGAATCAGTACATTAACCGTTTTCCTGTCCCATGAGTCATATATGAACATTTCGATTGTTTAACTATTGTATCTATTTTGCGGACAGTTAATCTGTTTAAATATGTTTTAGAAAATCTTATTATAATAGTCATTATTATCGATGCAGAGGCCGAATCTATAGTTTTTAGGATTTTTGTCTGTCTCTCTGGGAACGTATCACGAGCAAACCACTGGACAAATTTTGATAAAATTTGGTATGATGATAGCTGGTTATCCGGGTCAACATATAAGACATTTTTTTACTTCGGGAAAATATCTCATCTTTGAGAAATCTATACTAAACGTAAAAACGTAACTAGGAAGCTAGAGTGACTAGATTATTTATAATTTTAAGGTTTTTTACAAATAGTAACTGGTGATATTATTTACTACTTTCATCTCACCCTCGCTTCGCCCGGATTCGTCCCTAGGTTGCTTCCCTATACAAACTTTCATCCCCATTTTTACCTCATTAAGGGACTATTTCCGGGATAAAAACTATACTATATCCTTCCCAGGGTCTCAAACTATCTTCTTACTAAATTAAATCTAAATCGGTTCTGTAGTTTCGGAGCTTATTCGGTACAAACAAACAAACAAAAAATATTTCTTATTTGTAATATTATATTTAGTATTACTATATTTTTAAATTGTATGAAACTAAACAGCAATACTGTCCAGAATCATAAATTTAAATTTTGAAATTGCAAATAAATAATTAATATCGATTTATTATTAAAATCGGATGTTTTCGCTACCGAATACCGATTATTTTAGCTACATGTTGAAGAACTCAATCTGATAACTGCCTAAGTGTATTTCCTACATTACATGGATTATATCAGAGTTTGTCAGATTACTAATAAACAGATCCTTCAGTATTACTAATATCATAGCGTATAATATTAAAACAGTCACACCATTACTTTTTGACAACTGACAAGTGACAACTGACAGTTCGTTTGAAATCACATTCACAAATAACAAGTCTTCCATAGAGTATATTGCTACATATATAAAAGTCTTCTCTCTCCTGCAACTTGCACGTTGAATTGAAGTTTAAAATAAACAATTTTATAGCCTACACAGTACACAGTAAACCGTGGGAACCGGTTAATATTAATAATAGGTTTTCCCCGTGTGACACTGTTCAAGAGCGTGGACATGTCGCTATTTAGTCTTGCTTTGTGATTGTACAAAATGTGTTAGGTGCGCGATTTGTTTTTAACTAATATATATAAAAGAAATCAAGAAATATATACTGATACTAGTACCTTTATTAGTTTTCAGTGTAGTGAAAGTATCAAAATGCGTAATTTAATATTTATTATAGGCGTGTTTTGCGTAAGTTCGTATAAATGTCAAGTTCCTATTCAGTTATTGAACAAAAGTTTACATTCAGGGCTAACAGAGAAAATTGGTAATTTTTCTATTGAATTACTTTTTCATACAACGCAATCTCAGCCGAGGACGGAAAACTTGATAATTTCACCAATAACCGTGTGGACGGTGTTGGCGGTCATAGCTGAAGGTGCAACAGATAACACACTAAAGGAAATAGGTAGTGCAATTCGAGTAAATCCAAAAAATAAAGATAAAGTCAAGCAAGAGTACCAAAGCCTCCTTCACTGGCTGGAAGTTATTACACCTACAATTGAACTTCAAAAATTTAATGCCTTATTTGTTGATGATCGAAACAGACCCCTGAAAGATTTTCAAGATGTTGCCAAAGATTATGATACTAGGATGATAAGCGTCAACTTCACAGACTCAGAGAGGACTTCACAATTAGTCAACACTGCCATTAACACTGTTACACATGGGCGCATACCAGCATTGGTCAGCAGTGCAGATTTAGAAAGTGCTAATTTACTGTTAGTAAGTGCATTATATTTCAAGGGGCAATGGACGGTTCCATTTAATAAATCATCAACAACTAAGCAGCCATTTTATGACAGTGATGGCGTTAAATTAGGAGAAGTGAATATGATGTACAGTCGATATACATATCCTTTTGCTAGCATTGATAAATTACAAGCACGGGTATTAGAGATACCATATGGAGAACAACATCGCTTGTCTATGCTCATTATGCTACCAAATAAAGGTGTATCATTAAAAGAAATGTTTTATAATTTAGGTAATGTATCATTAGATACAGTGTTTGATGAATTAAAGGTAGCAGTCGAAGAATATGGAGACGATGAAGTTGATTGCTTTGTCCCAAGATTTAAGATAGAATCCAGTCTCTCTATGATACAACCACTAAATAAGATGGGAATATATGATTTGTTTGATACAAAAAAAGCAAGACTGCCTTTGATGACAAGAGTTCCTGTTTTTGTATCAAATATTATTCACAAATCCGAAATAGAGGTGGTAGAAGAAGGAACTACTGCATCAGCAGCTACCGCAGCAGAATTTAGTAATCGCATTGGAGTTATTAGGTTTGAAGCAAATAGGCCTTTCTGTTACATGATAATTGAAAAAGTCACAAATTCTATAGCCTTTGGTGGCTTTTATCATACTCCTTCACTTTATTAATTTCCTTTTATACTTGTCAATATATAATTATTGATTATAATTAACTAAATTTTATATAGAATCTCATATATTAGGTTTTTTAATTCAATCTATGTTTTGGAAGGATGTTACTTCCAAGTAATAAATACTCTTGTAAATAGAAAAAAATGTATTAAAAAGACATATATAGAACAAAGTGAAAAATGAATAATTTTATATATTAAAAACAATAAAATAAAAAATAAAAACTAAGTTAGTTAAACATTTAATATTAAGATGATTTTCTATTACGTAGCCATTTGACAATATTTTATAAGTGATCAAAATGTGATATAATAATTATATTGGAATAAATATATTAACGTTATTAATATTATTTAACAAACTTCCTTTATTTTATTTGTGTATTATTTAACTGATACATTTAATATGTAATGTATGAGTTCACCTTGATATCTTTATATTAGATAAGAAACTATTGGAAAAAATAGTTTTAAATAAGTATATGTATATAATAACTAATAACTCGCTTTGCTTGGGTCAATCCTAGGTATGTTTTAATTTTTTTGAGCGGAACCCTAATTCTTTTTCTAAAATAAAAGTTACCTAAGTTACTCCCGTTAAAATTAGTCCAACCGTTTCAGAGATTAGCCAGAACAAACGACGGTCAGACAGACAAAATTTTAAAAATTACGTTATATACTTTCACATTTATTTAGTAAAAAATCGTTATTTTGACATAACAAACAGACACTTCAATTTTATTTGCCTGTATAGATATAAAACATAAACTTATTTCCTTAATATAAATTTAAGATTATATTAATTATGGAAGATAAAAAAAATTAAACATTAGCTAAAATTGTTTTGAATGAAAAATATTAAAAACAATTTATCGTATTAAATCGATTCATTAATAAAAGATTGACCCAAATCAATAAATCTGTATATATAAAAATGAATCCCTACGATTATATGAACAAATATATTATTCCCTTGGTCACGCCATCACGCGTGAACGCCTGGACTGATTTAACTATTTTTTTGTTGTGTTTTGTTATTGTCAGAAGGTTCTTATTGAAAGATAAAAATTAAAAAATTGCGCGGAAAATTATAAAATTTAAGAATACTTAACAACCATATTAAAATTTATATGGCTAACGCTGGGTAATAACTATTTGTATATATGTAAAATGTACCTAGCGACGAACCCGAGCGAAGCGAGGGTGAATCGCTAGTTTCTTCATAAAAGTATTTTGTCACTATTCTCGAAATTTTTCAAATTTTATATGCAATCATCATATGATTCATATTGTAGTACGAATCATTAGTTATGTACTTATTCCATACTAGCATTGCCCGCGGCTCCGCCCGCGTTCAGATGACCAAAAACCAAATTCTTAGGTTTTACATATTAGTATACTCTTACATTGCAGTTTTTGTATTTTTCTCAGAAATGAGACATTTTCCCGCGGTAAAAAGTATCCTACATGTTGACTCGGATAACCAACTATCACCATACAATATTTCAACAAAATCCCTCCAGTGGTTTTTCTGTGATGCTGTAACAGACGGACAGACAAAAATTCTAAAAACTATAGATGCGGCCTATGTATCGATAATAATGTCTATTTCAATCAGATTTTCCAAAAAATATTTAATATACAGATTCGACTTAGTTAGAATTTTATTATAAGTGTGTATAGATTAATTAGTTTCTTTCTATCCCATTTATGTTCAACTTCAAAGCTTAAACCAAATTTGTGAACTCTAGTCTACGCCCTTGACTCCGTTCGTTCATTTCGGTTTGGGGACATCCCCGTTTTACGGGGATGTCTCTGAACCGGTAGTAAACTACCGATCGGACCAAATTTTATTGACGTGCTTAAAAAGTAATGAAAATCCCCATGCCCTAGAGATTTTAGGGGTACATGCGCTTTAATCTTATTCGATATCAAAGGATTTATACTAATATAACCGATTTTTTTAATTTTTTTTTTGTTTAGGGCTTAGGAAACTCACCCCAAAATCATCATCTCCATCCACCATCATGCCCATTTCCCAAACACTTGGGGTCGCGCAGTACATCTTCCGTACTGCTGACAGGATTTGGCAAAAGTTTTACGACCTGCCTGACGTCAACCCTCCTTGGGAATGGAAAAATGGAAACTCAAACCTCAAAAGAGAGTAGGTACATTATTATGCTATCTTTGCAAATTTTGTCAATTTTTATCTTTCCAAGGTTATTTTATTAAAAGATTGAGGCACGTTCCCAGTATTTCCTTACTTTTGAGGTCAACAACTTGACAAGTTAGATCATTGACAATGCAAACAGGTAAAAACGACTACTTATTCGTATGTTATTTGTTCATTAAGTTTTATCGTTGAAACTTAAAATTACTTTTCGAGTGGAATTGCATAGGTACTTGATTATTTTTTATTTTATACTAGCGCCCGCGGTGAATCCGTTTGCGTGTGTATTTTTATATATGTAGAAGCTATAATAATGACTTCTTTCAATTGTTTGGCCTATTCGAAATTTATAAACAAACTAGCATTGCCCGCGGCTCCGCCCGCGTTCAGATGACCAAAACCCAAATTCTTAGGGTTTAAGTACATATTAGTATAGGTACATTGCAGTTTTTGTATTTTTTCTCAGAAATGAGATATTGTCCCGCGGTAAAAAGTATCCTATATGTTGACTCGGATAACCAGCTATCACCATACCAAATTTCATTAAAATCCGTCTAGTGGTTTTTCCGTGATGCGGTAACAGTCAGACAGACAAAAATTCTAAAAACTATAGATTCGGCCTCTGTATCGATAATAATGTCTATTTCAATAAGATTTTCCAAAAAATATTTAATGTACAGATTCGGCTTAGAATTTTACGATATGTACGATAGGCGGTAAGATGTTAAAATAATTTATCAAATCTGACTGGTAGTTTGAGAGGCTAGTGAGTTTAAAATTTACCATTAAGTAGGTTAAGCGGTGTTTAAACTTTACCATTAAGCCTAGATGTCTACTATACAGGTAGCGCCTACACACTGGGACCGAGGTGAAACGTTGGTGTACCATGCAGATTTCTCCTGGTACTTCTCTGATAGAAGAATGAACCGTGGGAACAGCCCCTTGGTTTTTTATAATATTTTTATTACACGTAGAAAGAGAATATATACAAATATAAAACATGGTAAAATCTAACTTTACATTTGACATTGTATAACATAGAAACACTTGAGCAAGTGAACTCGTACATATTATCTAAGGCCGTGACCTAGCAAAATATATTATCTATTATTGTTGTAATGTGATATATTCATATCATTTGTGGTTTTTTTTCTTAAAATAGCGATTTACCCTCGCTTGGCTTGAGTGCCATAAAGTAGTCTACCTATGTCTTACTTCAGGTTCACGAGTCCTTGATAGGACTCCCCCAAGTTCACGCCCATATTAGTGGGCGACGAGTGACACCATGGTATGCCATACCATGGGTATGCCTTGATACCATTTTCCCACTCCCCTTGCGGGAACGTGATATGATCCCGGTATGTACTTCAGATACATCGTCTGTCTGTATATCTACTTTTAAATAAAATCCGTTAAGCCATTTGTAAAGGTAGGTAGGTAACCAACATACAAACACAAAGTTTCATTTTATCTATCGCATTTACAATAATAGTACGAGAATACACGTAAGTATGTAATAAAAAACAACAAATAGGTACATAGCACAACATCCAGAGATCAAGAAACGTGTTCTTAGAGTTATTTTTGCTTTTGCTCTATCGCAAATCGTTAATAATTAACTAGAAATGTGTACTAAGTATATGTAAACTTGATGTGATTATACTGCTCTTAAAGTACAAAAAAACTTTTTAACAAAAAAATAAAAACCGACTTCAAACAAAAGCACTAAAAAGTAAAAAATAACTGATTGGTAGTTTTCATTTACTATACATACCTAATCAAATATTTTCGAAGTCGGTGTGCTTTGGCTAAGTAATTAAAGCCTACCTATTAAATACATACCTAATCAAATATTTTTGAAATCGGTGCCAGCCCATACAAAGCAAAGCACACCGACTTCGAAAATATTTGATTAGGTATGTATAGTAAATGAAAACTACCAATCAGTTATTTTTTACTTTTTAGTGCTTTTGTTTGAAGTCGGTTTTTATTTTTTTGTTAAAAAGTTTTTATTTTTCCCTTTTTAGTGTAGACAGTAGTAGCAAAGTAAGAATTCTAACGTGTTAGGCTTGTCAAATCAAACATAAAAACTTTTTAACAAAAAAATAAAAACCGACTTCAAACAAAAGCACTAAAAAGTAAAAAATAACTGATTGGTAGTTTTCATTTACTATACATACCTAATCAAATATTTTCGAAGTCGGTGTGCTTTGGCTAAGTAATTAAAGCCTACCTATTAAATACATACCTAATCAAATATTTTCGAAATCGGTGCCAGCCCATACAAAGCAAAGCACACCGACTTCGAAAATATTTGATTAGGTATGTATAGTAAATGAAAACTACCAATCAGTTATTTTTTACTTTTTAGTGCTTTTGTTTGAAGTCGGTTTTTATTTTTTTGTTAAAAAGTTTTTATTTTTCCCTTTTTAGTGTAGACAGTAGTAGCAAAGTAAGGATTCTAACGTGTTAGGCTTGTCAAACCAAACAAAATAAGCCCAAACTCGAAGTATCTACTATTTATCGTTGAAGAGTTCCACCTATCCGCCTTCTGGCCTTACCATCAGATCAGGTCAACAATACCGAACCTCTGTACTATCAACGGAAATAGAAACACTTGCAAAGTTTCAAGTCAATATGACAATTAGAAGTAGGTTAAATTCATTATTAGCTATTTTTCCACCCTTAGGGGTGGTATTTTTTTTTTAAATTTAAATGGGACCAATCTGGAAGTATACCCTTTCAAACAAAAAAAAATTGTCCAAATCGGTTAATAAATGACGAAGTTCTGAGGTAACAAACATAAAAAAAAAAAAAAATACAGTCGAATTGAGAACCTCCTTTTTGAAGTCGGTTGAAAAATAGCACAGTAGGTATGTTTTATTATGTCGGGCCATTCTATTGATGCTTAGTTTGAGAATATGTATTAAAATATATTGCATTGATTATAGTCTAATAATATCTAGACTTAATACAGTCTAATAAGACCCAGACTTACTTATAACTAGATATGTATAAATGGTGCCTAAGTTGTAGGAAATAAAAAAAAATATTTTTCCACTAGGTATAAGATTGACTGCCTTCAAAACTTATAAGCAATAATTATTCCATCCTACAGAGTCCTCGGTTCGACTCCAGAGTCGGGCCAAGAGTATTTATTTCGATTTTTTGTCAAGAAGCTCAAAGAAGTTTCGATTCATCTGTTGTATGTAAGTATGTATGCACGCAGCAAGGATAATGTAGGTCTCCCTCCGACTGCATAAAGATATTATTTCTTACGTTAAATTGGTCCCTTTTCTGTTCCATTTAACATTTAATACATACGTAATGTATAAATATTTAAATTTTAAACTATTTGCAATTTAAGTGTCACCAAAAAGCCATTATTATAACTATAAAAACCTATATAATAAGATAATATTAATAAAATATAGTGTACTTTAAAAACTAACACTCATTATCAGTATATTTTTATACCTACCGTACAACGTGACTAAACCAATTGTTATAATTTATTTATAAATAAATTATGTATGTGTAGAGGATAATATTTAAATTTGAAGTAGGTACCTAAGTTTTACTTAAACTTAACTACGGGAAGGCCATCTCGGAAACAAACAGTTGTGAATTAATTAGACTACTTACGAGTATACCATAACTCATATGATGCGGTAACAGACAGACAGACAGACAAAAATTCTAAAAACTATAGATTCGGCCTCTGTATCGATAATAATGTCTATTGCAATAAGATTTTTCAAAAAATATTTAATGTACAGATTCGGCTTAGTTAGAATTTTATTTTATGTATAGATTATATTATCAGTGTATTTATGTCACTTTATACCTACTACTCGTAGTAGAGGTAAGGGGTATATATCGTTATTTATTAAAAAATATAAAAAAATCACTTTATATAGTAACATTTATTACATTCCGCTATTTCGCTTACATTTAGCAGTTCTCGCATAAGCTTAAAAATACGACAATCATTTAGTTTATCTAAATCGGTACATCTATTTAGAGCTAGTGTTTGAAATATACATAGCTATATACATGCTTTGCTTATATTATGAGTAAATAAAATAATTCTCACTTCCTGACTTAGGTAATATATTATATTAAAATAAATAAATTAATTAAAATTATTATTATTAGGTACATAAATTTTTACTGACAAAATATTTGTAATAACAAACAAGATTCGTCTTAAATCAAATTATAAAAATGGCAATAGGTAGGTGTCATTATATTGTAGTTTCCGTACAAACCTATAATATAAGGGATGATTTCCGGGATAAAAATTATCCTATGTCCTTTCCTGGGTCTCAAACTATCTTTTTAACATATGCCATCTAAATCGGACCAGTAGTGTCAGACCTTATTCGGTACAAATAAATAAACAAATCTTTCCTGTTTATAAAATTAGTATAGATATGTTTTGAGTGTAAAAAATATTGAAATAATGTCTCTAGAATATTGTTGGACACACTTTTTTGTATATGTAATCTTTTAGAAGATATATAAAATTTAAAATTATATTATTATTACAATTTATTATTTGTAATTTAAAATTAAAAACCTTGCATTTTAGCTCTTTTTTAATATGTACTTTCTTTATTAGAATTCGAATATTTGACATTTAGAATTGTTCGCGGTTTTTTTTATTTTTGGTCCCCGCGACGTGTCAAATGCTTTACAACAATCATGGTTACGGGAGAAGTCTTTTTTAATTTATTATTAAAAAGGTTTTTTTTAATTTATTTCAAAAAATAACAAACATACTTATTTAATAAACATAAGCTTTGTCTGTTTAAGGTCGGTTAAAAACCAAAAACATAAAATATAGTAAATATGGTCAGTAGGTATATTCTTTTCAAATGTGTCAAATTAAAAACATATTTAGTATACAATTTCTTCAACATATTAAGAAATAAATTGTATTGTATCATAAAATTAAATAAAGGAATAATATATACATAAATGTTCTCATTATTATGATTATTATCTTTTTCCTTATTAGGAAAAAGCTTTATCTACAACTTATTATTATTATAGTAGAAGTATGACTAGGAATAGTTTTTCCTTTATTTACAACTGAACTCTTTTCAAGGTTGTTTCAAAGTAATTTTGTGTATTGCAATTTCGGTCCAAAAATGGCATATCTCACGTTTTGCTAATTATTGTATTATTAATTAATCATAAAAATGAAAACGTTAAAGTATTGGGATTATTTGTGTTTTATCTTTTTTTAAGATTTAACATGTTCATAATATCATATCATAGATCAAAAAATTACTAGATACAAAATCAGCGACAAAAATGTCCATACCGAATGAGCGCTCATTTGAACATTTAAGCGCGCTTTTAATTAAATGTTTGTTTTGTGAAAACAACTTTAAGCGTTGCATTTAAGGTTCAATTTACATCGATGTATAATTTTTTCTACTAAATACCTAAACACAATTGGTGACAGTTTTAAGATAACTTTCGCATGGGATTGTGTATCTAGTACTTTTTTGATCGATGGTTCATATTAAATAATTTAGAGTTAAGCCATTTTTGCACTGACGCGACGACGTCAATGATTATTCTTAAAAAATAATATTAGTTTTTAATTGTGTATTTTTCATCCATTTTCAAACCAATTAATAAATAATTATATTAATTACATTTTAATATTCTGATTACTGTGATTTCAAACAAAATAAAAAATATATAAATAAATAATATAATACAATAGGCCTTTTTAAAATAACTACAACTATATCTATACAAAATATTACATTTACAAGTAATTTCATTCAAATATAAAAAGGCAAACTACTAGAGCCCGAAACTTTCATTTATCAATATTTTAGTAGGTACTAAAATTATTTTAAATATAGTATATTTATATATACATATTCATCATGTATGTATATTTATATATTCATATGTCTTAGAGTTTTTGTATTGCACATTTTCTGTAATATTTCAATCATATTTTTTGAAGTTATACTTCTTTTGGCACGTTGGGAAAAAATTATGAGAGTAAAATTTGTACGATGCGACAGCCAGAAAGCGACATGATGAAGTTAGCTGCATTCCTTTTACAAACAGAGAGTTGTGACATACGGGATGAAATCTTTAGTTATTTTTGTTCTGTTACACCAAAGAAGTATAACTTCTTACGTGCGTACATAAGTACACACACACGTTTTTTTGTGTATTAAATATCACTTCTAAAGATTTATCGTATTATAATTGCATTAATTATATATTTATTAGTATATACTAATGTGTGTATTTATAATAGCTATGTATTATATGTATTTAGGCATGTAAGGTATATTACAATATTTTAATCTAAAGTTAAAATCTAATATAAAAGTTAATATTTACATTGCACTGAACATTGTCTTTTGAGTCTAGTTATTTAATATAATTACTGTTTACAAAATATTATATTTAATAAAATTAGATAAAAATGTAAAATATTAATTTTAAATTATATTATTAATAGTTTAAAAATAAAAGATATATAATAAAGTCTTTATATATCGGATTGTTGAAGTGAATTTAGAATGATTTATAATAATTCTTTATACACTTAGATATATTTAAAAAACATATGGGATCTATATATGTATATATATATATATATATATATATATATATATATATATATTCATAAAATGGGGAGTTTTACACAAAATTAAGTAAATCATTATTAATAAAAAGTATGTTAAACATAAATTTCTAATTACACGAAACTATGTATAGTTTGAGTGTAGTCCCTCAAAAGTGTCTTTTTTCACTCGTCTTCGTCCTTCGAGCCGGATCGATTTTAATTTTTTAATATACATAATATATTGACATAAAAACGATTTTAGCCTGCTTTATAACACTATATCTCACTACCATAGGTTAGCTGTAAGAGACCTCTTCTAGAGATAAACAAACAAACATTGTATTCTCATTACTGTATTTAATTTTCAAATGTGTTAAAACCTTTTCCATAAAGATTTGGTTGTTTTTACGAATGCTGATTTTATTCTATCATTTTTAAAGAATACTAAAATATGCGTTATATTAGATTGACGACACGTTTGGCTCAGTTTGTACTTTGTAGTGACCCTACTTCCTGTGCCAATTGTCGCGGGCTCGAGTCCCGCTGGGGACATTCATTTGTGTGATGAGCACGAATGTTTAATGTTTGTACTCCAGTCATGGATGTTTATATTTATAATATGTATGTATTTAAAGTTATATACGTGTAGTGTATTAACTATCTATAACACACGCCTCGAAGCTTACCATGGAACCAGATGGTGCTGTGTGTTTAATGTCCCAACATATATATTTTATTTAAAGTGAGAATAGTAACATTGACCGTTACATTAATATGTATTACATATATTTAAACTGATACTGAATTACGTCTGTAAAATTAACATAAAGCTCTATTCACATAAAACTAAACTAATCCATATACAATAAATAAGGCTTTTTACATACGCAGCTGGTCCTTCAACTCGGATTAATTTTTGTACATATCCGCTAAAACCTTCTCCATTGGGGTCTGTCCGATGGTTTTAGAGAAGAACTCTCTTTCTAACTGTTGAGGGTTAACGACACGTAATAGTGGTAATAGCAATAATAACCGTCCAAACCTGGCCGGGGCGGCCCCGTGGGCAGTTCGCGCATGCGTCATCAGCATTACTTGCGCTTGGTCTTGAAGGTTCTCTATTTGGAGGGGGTCTTTTAGACCGCGGGTTTCTGTGGAATAATTGTATGGGTTAATTTTTTATTTTTTTGTGACTTTTTTGTTTAATTGTTTTTTTTTTAGTTATTTATTGTTAAAGTGTTGCAATTATTTAGTATTATTGGAAATGTAATATTATATAATGTAAATATAATTCGCTTATAAATAATATAAATACCAATAATTATTATTCTAGAAGATTTTTTTTTTATCATTTACCCATTCAAAATAATATAGACTATCTAAAAAAAATATATCGAAACGTACCTACTTGTTGTACGTACGTAACCTACTTAACAGAATCAAAGAAAAATATTTCTATTATTGTGCTACTATTATAAACACGAACGTTTATCATACTAAAACGACTTGGATAGAATTCGGATTTGCATAGAATTTAGTACACAAACTATAACCTAAGGACATATCTGAGCGAAGAAAGCGTTAATCCCTAGTATAGCTATCGCCTTAACTCTCACTGGTCGTGTCTCGTGTCGTCCCACCAGAGTATGAGAGTGACAGGAATAGAGAGTGCCCTTGTGTCTGCGCGTACACTTGTGCACTATAATATCTCCTGCGCAGTTGGCTAGTCTCAATGAGATTGGCCGCCGTGGCCGGAATCGGTCAGGAGGACATGATTATTAGTTATTAGTATATCATAAAACAAAGTTGCTTACCGCTGTCTGATCGTCTGTCCCTATGTATGTTTAGATCTTTAAGCTAAGCAACGGATTTTGATGCGGTTTTTTTAATAGATAGAGTGATTCAAGAGGAAAGTTTATATGTATAATACATGCATATTATAGTACAGAATAACCGAGAAATTTAAAGATTTCTATTTCATACTAACCGTTAAAAGCTATATAGTATAAGTAAAGCTCACCAGATTTAAACAGAACAATGGCCTTCATGCAGGCGAACTCGGCGGGGTCCACTAGCACGCTGCGGTAGCGGCACACCACCTCGCGCAGGCGGCGTAGTGCTGTTGAGCTACTGCCGTTTTCTGTTTATATATGATTTTTTTCTCATTTTTATATATCCTGTGATGGTTCAGTCATTTATCACGACATTTATTTAACACTGTATAAGGTACTTATCTATACAGATAAATAAAATTGAAATGTCTGTTTGTAACGTCAAAATAACAGCGGTTTACTAAATGCATATGAAATTATGTACGGTGCTTATAAGAAAAACACAAATTTTATTTTTGTTGTCTTTCTGTCTATCTGTCTGTTTGTTCCGGGTAATCTCTGAAATGGCTGGACTGATTTTGACGGGACTTTCACTGGAAGAGCTGATGTTATACGGAGTAACATAGGCTACTTTTATTTTAGAAAAATAATTAGGGTTCCGCTCAAAAAAATTAAAACGAACCCGAGCGAAACGCAGGTACTCACCTGTACCGCTAGTATACCACTAAAGCCACTATAAGTAGGTATTATAAAATAAAAGCCAAAAGAAGTATAACTTCAAAGAACGTGAATTAAATCACTTTAAGCCATTATTGTGATAAATACCTTGATCTGTTTGTTCAGTGCCGAAGAGAGCAGCGCAGGCGGCGTCGAGCGGCGCGCACCATTGTATGGCGTTCAATAGAAACAGCTCTGACCATGCCTCCTCTAGGAGTATTACCTGGTTTGTTTTGAGTATGTTAATTGTAATAATAGTAAAGAATTCAATTCAATTATCTTGTTAATGGCTTCAAAACGTGCCAATGTCACGTACAATGGTGAAGACACGAATGTGTAAGTAATAAATTATATATTTAAAGTGGCCATGATTAAAATGTTAGTGCATTAATAGTGACACAATTCTTTTTGGTATAATATCGTCATCTATACATATAATAAAATTCTGAGTCGAATCTGTACATTAAATATTTTTTGGAATTTTTATTGAGATCATCATTATCGATACAGACGCCGAATCTATAGTTTTTAGAATCTTTGCCTGTCTGTCTGGGAACGCATCACGAGAAAACCACTGGAGGGATTTTGATGAAATTTTGTATGATGATAGCTGGTTATCCGGGTCAACATATAGGTTACTTTTTACAGTGGGAAAATATCTCATCTCTGAGATATCTATAGTAACCTTTAATATTACCTGGTTTATTTTACGCACTGTCATTATTTTGAGTTGAAATATGTTTTCGCTCTCTTTTTGAAATATTGGCCGCGCGTATACTAATGTTCACGACTTCTAATGCGTTATGTGCTCTCACTATTACCATTGTCACATAGATATGTCTCTATATATTATAGTCAGTTAAAGCGTGTTTTTAAACTTTAATATTAATATAAAAATAAGTATATTAATGGATTTGATACAATACCTGATCTCTAAAAGCCAGACTAGCGAAGGAAGGTAGATTTTTAGCCCATTTCACCGCCATGAACAGTAAGCGGGCGGCGGTCTCGGCTGAGCTCTCTACGCCTAACGGACTGTTTGAAAATATATGTACATTGTATTATTAACCTTATATTATTTAAACAGTAGTGTTATTATTTAATATTATTTTTTTTAATTTATATTTTTTCCTTATAATAAATATTTTTTCTTTATTTAATGTTAGTGACATATTCTGATGACATGAATGAAAACGATTCTTCCTTCGTCACGCCATCACATTAAAAATAATTATATCTATAAAAGATGGTTTTAGGCAATTTTTTTATTTAGTATAATTACTCTTCTCGCCATTTTTTTTTTTGCTTTCTTAAATATTTTTTCCGCCAATCAAATCAAAATACGTTACATTTTTTTTGTTTAATCTGAATGTATTATTAGTATGAAGTATTTTTTGGGTTTTCACTTATAATATAATTTATAAGTGAAAACCCTAAAAATACATTAATATCAAAAGAAACATATACCTACGTACGCCCACATGGCAAAGCGGGCGAGTGACGGTTAATATGTACATATTATATAGGTATAATATGTATATATAGATATAATAATTTAAACATAACAAATATGAAGTATAATTGTAAATAATAAATATAATTGCTTACCCATAAGGCATACAGTTCTGAGGGTAAGCCGGCGGTGAGTATGAAGTAGAGTCCTCCTCATTCGTTACGTCGATACTGTCATCTGAAATCGTACATAATAATTACATATATATATTTTTTTTAATAAAATTGTAGTTATACAGGAAAACTGAAAAGTGGGTGTACTTATGTACGCACGTAAGAAGTTATACTCCTTTGACGTAACAACAAAAATAGCTATAGATTTCATCCCGAATGTCACAACTCTCTGTTTGTAAAAGGAATGCAGCTAACTTCATCATGTCGCTTTTTGGCTGTCGGTGGACGCGCGTATCGTAAAAATTTTACTCTCATAATTTTTTCCAAACGTGCCAAAAGAATTATAACTTCAAAAAAACTATACATATAAAAAATACCGCACCGCATTATTATTTTTATATTTTCTCACACTTGAGGGTTTCTGGTAGAAATCTCTTAAAGAGATAAGTCATCCTTTGTACACATGGCATCTGTTTTAACTTGTATGTTTTTTTTTCTGGTACATAAATAAATAAATAAAAAAAATAAATAAATAAATAAAAATACAATTGGGTAGTTCATTCATACTAATTCTCAAAAAAATAGTTTATTATAGCCCTTGAAAAACCGATTAATTTATAATAATTAGAATATAGTTGCTTTCAAATTGATATTTAGTAAATTGAGTAATAAGCAAATAAGTGACGTCAAAGTGTAAGAAAAAAAATAGTAAAAAAGTGATCTATATGAATATTATTTTATTAATATGAGAACAAGTTTTATCTTAACTTTGAAACGGGACTAAGGGAACTCCCGCATGTAAAAACCCCGCTTGAAATAAAACTACGTTATTAATTCAGAATATATTATGTACATAATAAAGATTTATAATAAGCCTTATAATCATCTGACAATATGGGTATATTACACAAAAAAGTATATTCAAATTAATGATATCTTACAATCGTCGACCTATTCACCGAACTTGACTTTTATTTACATTTATGGTTTTCCAATAACTATTAACACTACAAACCATCGTCCATACTAATATTATAAATATGAAAATGTATTTGTTTGTTTGTCCTTCTTTCACGTCGAAACGGAGTGACGGATTGGCGTAATTTTTTGTGTAGAGATAGTTGGAGGGCTTGATAGTGACAGGCTTTTTTATGAAAAACACTTCATAATACAATCCAAAAAAATATTTATGATCAGAATTACTTGAAACTTGGTATTAATGCTTTTCAATAAGATTAAATAAATACGTGTTTTAGATTTTTTTGAAATTCATCCCATAAGGGGATAAAATAGGGGATGAAAGTTTGTATGAAACTACTTTTTTAGAGTTTTTTGGAGTTTTAGCGCGAGCGAAGACGCGGGTTCTGCTAGTTATATTATAATTTAGATTATTAAGGAATCCCACAATCGTGCTATTCAATGAACTTGGGGTTTTCCACATTTATGGTTCTTCACGAAAAGTCTTACCATCACCAAATATACAGTATGTAACATGACTGATGGATCAACGCTGGGGAGTCGAGTACCTCAATATCTATCGATTTAACCCTCATGTATGTACAGCGATTTTTACTAGTTCCAAGCTGTTTGAATTAAGAAAAATAAATAGTGAACACCGGATTTCAGACTGAACCTAGCAAGTACGGCCGAAATATCAACTATATGATAGTAGGTTTTTCTTCTAAAGTAGTAGTAATGAATAGAGGGGGCTTTTTACTATTAATAGTTTATGTCAAAATCTTCTAAAAGTTCAAGTTAAAATAAAATATCACGAATAACTTCGGTAGAATTAATTTTCATCTTGAACTTTCAGAGTCCTTTATTTTTGATATGAAACATCCAATGCGGCAGGTCAAACTGGCGCGGCGGTTGGCGTGGTGACGCGTAACTTTCAGACTCTCTTCCCACTTAGCTCAGCTATCATCACCATCATCATTCCTCTATTTCTCACCGTACTGAGCTCGTATTTTAAATTTATGTTATATATGATATGAATTTTTAAAATAAAGATTTTTTTCTTTAAAAAATCTGAATATTTTTTTTATTGATTATAAAAGTAGTAGTAGTAGTTCTTTTAAAAAATATATCCTTTCAAGCATATTTTATATACAAAATAGTTTCGATGTTTCACATCTGCCAGGCGTCCCGCGACGGCTTTAATTTTTTTTATTGGTGTTTTTTTTCTTCAATTTATTATTTATTTATTTACTTACCATCACTATCGGAATGCGCATGGCTGCCATGGTCGTGTGAAGAGTCCGGCTGTGGTTGCGGCTGAGGCGCGGGCAGCGGTGCGTAGTGCGGGGAGAGTAGCGGGTATCGCGCCGGTGAGAGCATCGCTAAAGATACTGGTGGCCTGGAATGTTTGATTGTTTTGATTATGATTGCGTGTATGTATGTATGTATGCACTAGTGACTTACTTCGCTCGGATACTATAGGTGCCTAATATAGGTGCCTACAGTAGCCTATGTGCTATTTAAACATTAAACATACACACATACAAACTTTCGCGTCCAATTTTGAAATCGTATGTTCGTTTCTCTTTCACGTTGGAATGGTATGACGAATTGAATGAAATTTAGCAACCAGATAAATCATGACCTAGAGTAACATATAAGTTATTGTTAATAATATAATGTGCTAAAGGGTGGGCGCTGGTTGAATACAATATAATATGTATAAATGAATATTATAAATACAAGCACACACTTAGGGACAGTAATTATAATATAGAACTAAGATTTGTATTTATTGAAGTGTTTGATAATAATTATAATGCTTAGGCATAAAAATAGTATTAAGAAGATCCCATTGCAACCATTGTTAAAAGTGTAAGGTCATTGTAGGGTTTTTTTTAAACTTGCCTGGGTTATTAGTGACACAGCTCATAGCCTAGTTTATATGACGAAATAAAGTAATAAAATTTACAAACAAAATAAAAAAATATAAAAAAAAATATATAATAATCCAGTAACCAAACAACATAAATACCAACATATAAATAAAACAATATATAGTAAATTTTAGTTTATCATTTTATGAATACTGTGTGTAATATGCTACAAAATTGAATCAAAGTCACGCGTTCGGCCTATTATCAATAAAATGTCAATAAATTCCTATAAATTATACGTAAAAGGGATTTCCCATCATCTTTAATTTCCTTAAGAATTTAATTTATATTCTGAGTCACATCTATATAGCCCCATAACACAGATCATATAATACGATACAGCATATAACCCATACAATCGCCGAACGAAACCCTATCATAAGATCACGACTTACGTATTTTCACCAAAACTCTCCAAGAGTTGATAGTAAGTACATATACTTTTAGGATATCTAAAATGAGTTTAAAGTATAATTACATAAATTCTAAATTTCATTTAAAATAATTTTTTTATCATTCTTTACTCGAGCGATCGAGTTCAAGTTCAAGTTCAGACAAATATTTGTATATTAAAACAAACATAAATACGTCTACATACTGTCACTTCTCAGTTATAAACATGAGTATATATCAAAAATTAATTAAAAATAGTGAAATCAGTTAAAAAAAAGTTAAATCGTGTTTTATAAATAAATAAATACTAGCGGCTCACCCTCGCTTCGCTCGGGTTCGTCGCTAGGATTTAAATAGATATAAATAGTTATTAGCCAGCGTTAATCATATAAATCTTAATTTTTTCGTGATTTTTCTGGTGTTTTACATACATTATTAACCTATTCCAGACTAATAGAAATCCAAAAATTCAAATATCATAAAAATTGTTCCACCCATTCGAGTTTTATGTCACCTCAGACGGGAAGGCGGTCGAACATAAAAAGTGGATCCTATGTCCGTCTCCTGGTTCTAAGCTAACCAATTTTCAGCCAAATCGGTTCAGCCGTTCTTGAGTTATAAATAGTGCTAACTAACACGACTTTCAAACCTAGCGGCTCACCCTCGCTTCGCTGTTCGTCGCTAGGTACGTTTTAAATGGATATAAAAAGAAAAAATCTTTCTGTTCTCACATTTTAATTATATGTTTTAAACATATTCCAGGACTAAGAGAAATCCAAAAATTAAAATATCATAAAAATTGGAACGCGGTCGAACGGGATAAAAAGTATCCTATGTCCTTCTCCTGGCTCTAAACTACCTCCCTGCCAATTTTCAGCTAAATCGGTTCAGCCGTTCTTGAGTTATAAGCGAAGTAACTAACACGACTTTCTTTTATATATATAAGTAGATGTTGGGACATTTAACACTCAACACTATCTAATTCCATGATAACCTACGAGGTTTGTGTTATGGATACCAGATAGTTGATACACTACACATATATAACTTTAAATACATACATATTAGAAATATAAATACCCACGACTGGAGTACAAACATTCGTGCTCATCACACAAATGAATGCCTCCAGCAGGACACGAACCCGCGGCCGCTGGCACAACAAGTAGGGTCACTACGAACTGAGTCAAACCTATGTGTGTTTATCGGCGAAGATGTAAAAATTGCGTTTTTGTTTCAAAAAAGATAAACATAACAGGCAAAACCACATCTGTACTAATACTATGAAGAGGTAAAGTTTGTGGATTGTGAGTTGTGACAACAATTTATTAAAAAATTATGTACGAAAATAAACTATTACTAGTCCGTCTGTCTAATTTTAATATTAATGGTATTAGTAGATAGAGTAAAAGAATATCAAGTCTGGAAAATCTTTCTATATTCAATAAAACGATTCGTAAGAGGTTTTTGTTGTTTATTTAACATCACCTCACCCCGTACCCCATAAAAATCCCATACAGGGCAAAGCTCTAAAAATATTACATTACCATAACGTATTCTCATACAAATGATTTACTACGCAAGTATGCACTCCCCACGATTGCTCAGATTTGACTGCCAAATGTTTATGACGTACCTACATTATCTTAAATTGAATATGAAGAGGCGAGGCGGTTTATTTACTTTAGACGCGTTTCTATCTGTACCTATATTATATATGTAAGTATATAAAGGCGATATACTCAGAAAGTATAAACGCTACAAAGAAATAAATTTGAAATTTTACAGATACATTCTTCGTGGTAGAAAGATTTTATCGAAAATTAGGCACTAAAGGGCTTAAGAAAATTAAATAACTTTGGACTCATCTGGAAGAAGAAAGAAGACAATAAGAAACACAAAATTTAAAAAAAATCAAAATGTTTTATTCAGCATTAAATTTTAACAAACAATTTTATGTGAATGTCATTACTACTAGTCTAGTCTACTACCAGTTCCGAAAGAAGAATCCTCAGACCTGAGAAGAACTGGTAAAAGAAGCTGAGTGGTACTAAAATGATTTATTTTTCATCTTTTTTATAGTTATGTAGTTAAATTATAAATAACAATAATTCAACAAAAATTGAAGTAGCCTGAAGGCGAACACATCGTTCCTAACGTGGAACTTTTAGCACGTTCTTTAACATTTTTATTTTAATTTAGTAATAGAAGCTTTTTGATTATGATGAAGGCACACCGAAGATTTTATATTCGCTGATAGTTAAATTGAATTTACAAATAGTTAACTACCACTCGCGATCATACTTTAAATAATAATAAGTAATAAGTATTCTTAATAGAACCCCACTAAACTGCCCGTTTATAAAAATCAGCAATGTGGAGAGGCTTTTACAGCCAATACAGTTTTTACAACAATAATAATCGAATCTGCGACATTGCAGTAAGCAATTACACACTACATTGCCATGGTGATTATTTATTTAACCATAAAATAAACATGAAAGGGTCAGTATAGAGCTAGCTCAAAGGTAAAAATATATACCATACATCACACCGAGCAGTGTCCCTAGTTCAGATCACACGGGTGGTGCGGTCATGCAAACCAACCTTTGATGAAGTTGAAGCTTGATCCATACGTCTCACTGATTTGACGTCAGGGCTTAGGTTATTATTAGATCGTTTTCTTCATATTATACGTATTTGATTATAAAGGTATAAATATATTTTGTTATAGGTGTTTTTAAGTGAATTTCTTTTCTTTTATTCTTAAAAGAGAACGTAACGTAAAGTTAGTATAAAGCTATACACAATATCAAAAAGTTTTAACAAGTGTTAATTCAGTCCTTGTTTTACGTTCCACTGCTGGAGGATGCAAGAGGGATCAGACCATAGTTCGTCATATATGCAAAGTGCGGGTTGTCAGACTTCGCGTGTCTTTTAAAAACTACAAAAGTTCATTCAGATATTGAGGTTTTCCTCACATCGGTTTCTTTCCCCGTAAAGCGAGTGCGAGCTAAAGTAACAGAGGTGGGAGACCGATTGTACTTTGTTTTCCAATCGAACGCGTTATAGTAGTATCTACGACGGTCATTGCAGCATCTCTGGTAACTAAATATATTAAAGACCAACATGCTAGGAGAAAATTTAATTAAATCCGAAGCTAGAATACTTTGAATTCACAAAAGAACAGTTGTATTTATAAATATGAGATATGAGATATTTGCTTTGTTGTTGGTGGAAAGTTTTATTGTTATAAAGCTCCAGACCAATGGTTATCATAATATTTCTGATATATTACACTATTGAATTTAACAAAAGGTGATATATATTAGTAGATAATAATTTGTATAAGCAGCTTTATCAATACCTTATAAGTGTAAGGAACATATGTATGTATGTACATTATACATATGTTTATCTCAGGGCTACGGAGAGCTAATGTATCTTAAAAACTAAATTGTGAAAACTAGATAGAAATAAATATTTTCTATTCTTCAACGATTGTGAAATGTATCTTATATACCAATTTTCTAGAAATTGGTCATAAAGAAAAACCGCATCGACATTAATATAGTTTTGAAATATGATAAAAATAAATATTCGCTATATAAAAGTGCATGAATATCATAATAATGCGATTTTCCTATAGAAGATGGCACAAAGAAACGATTTCCGCGCCAGCTGGCAAATGTGCCGCGTTTCCGAGAGAAGAGTCAAAGAATCCTTTTGAAAGCGCGGCTTTTTATGCAAACGTTTCAACACTTGTAGTTATGTATTTCATAAGAGATTGCTCAATTTGCTTTATTTCTTGTCAGTATTTTTAATTTAATAATAATCTGTCTACTTGGAATAGTCTACACTAATATTATAAAGAGGTAAAGTTTGTGATCTTGTGAGTTTGTGACGTTGTAGGGGGTAATCTCTGCATCTACTGAACCGATTTCCAAAATTCTTTTACCAAGCCACGTTCTTTCTGAGTGTCATAAGCTATATATGAACCCCAAAAATGAAAAGGCTTTTTCGTGGTAGTCGGATTTGCAAAGTAAGTCGGAGAAAAAACGGTCGAACGAAACTTACGAACGCTGCCTTAACCATGAGAGATATATGATTATGTTCTAGAGAAAAGTTGTAGAGCTTAATAATGCCTACAAAAAAGTCAGCGACAGCATCTAACTTTTATATTTAAGTCACAAAAAGTAGTTTCTTATATTAAAAAAATTATTTAAATCGGTAGGTCATGTTTATTGGTCATATTATCAACAATTTTGGAAATGTCATAACTTTTTTTATTACAGACAGAAAAACACTAATAAAAATCTATTAGTTTCCACGGGAACCTTTCATTTTTCCCGGATGAAAAGTAACCGGTTGTTTGACCGGCAATATAAGGTATCAGAATGTTAAATTTTACTAAATTAGGTGCATAAGTTGTATAAGTTATAATAGTTTTTTAACTATCCCACGGGAACCATTATATTTTCCGGGATAAAAAATATCTAAGACGTTGTCCGGGGATATAAGGTACCACCATGCAAAATTTCATTTAAATCGGTCCAATAGATTCGGAGATTAGCCCGCACAAACAGACAAACAGACAAACAATATCACACGGGAACGCAGGCGAACGGGATAAAAAGTATCCTATGTCCGTCTCTGGGTTCTAAGCTACCTCCCCGCCAATTTTTAGCCAAATCGGTTCAGCCGTTCTGGAGTTATAAATAGTGTAACTAACACGACTTTCTTTTATATATATAGATATAGAATAAATACTTAATCAAATGTTTTAAAGATCTTCGTCATTTAAAGTAATGTTTTGATTAATGAGAACTTTCCCGTTTTCCATCGAAAGTATGTTTTTAAAATATAGTATCTCTGTCTCTTAGTCTCTTTGAAAAAAAAAAGGTAAAAACCGAGTCAGGGGGATGTAAGAAGACAAATAGAACAAATCCAGATTTTTTTCAATTTTTTTGTTTCTCTGTCTATTTGTCTGTTTGTACGGGCTAATCTCCGAATCTATTGGACCGATTTAAATGAAATTTTGCATGGTGGTATCTTATATCCCCGGGCAACATCTTAGATACTTTTTATCCCGGAAAATTAAATAGTTCCCGTGGGATAGTTAAAAAACTATAATAACTTATACAGCTTAGTACACAACAACTTATGCACATAATTTAGAAAAATTTAACATTCTGATACCTTATATTGCCGGTCAAATAACAAGTTACTTTTCATCCCGGAGAAATAAACAGTTCCCGTGGGAACTAATAGATCTCTATTAGTGTTTTTCTAGAGGCGAACCCAAGCGAAGCGAGGGTGAGCCGCTAGTATATTATAAATGTGAAAGTTCAGTGTGTACATTTGTTACTCATTTACTCTGAAATGGCTGGAGGGATTTTGATAAAACTTAGTACACAAATAGACTACTAGCTGGAGTAACAGCTAAGCTACTGTAAGGCACCTAGAGACACAAAAGCAAAGCGAAAGTAAATAGCTATATTTTTACATAACATTAGAGCTTAGTAAGAAATATTTCTTAGTATTATTTAAGTGAAATAAACTACTTTAAAAAAAAAACAGATAAAAACCTTTAAAATATTAAGTACCTATGAAAACTTAATATTTTTATTTTAATATAACAAATCCACCTTACCCAAACACTCCAACAGCGACAGCTGCTTCCCTCAAAGCTCGCTCTTGATCCATATCTCTTAATGCTTCGGGGCGTATGGTCGCAGTATTTCGAGGCTGACGTTCATTTTGTACCGCTGTTTGAAAGAATAACAATTTATTTGCATTACGTTAGTGTACAATATAAATAATTTTAATCACTACATATTATAAATTAAAGTTGACTTTGTTGTCTTTGGTCTAGTCTCAGAAATTACTGTATCGATTTTCATACAGCTTTCGCCAGTGTAAAGGCGAATTGTGAAAATAAGGAATAAGCGGATTTCGACGAAAGGGGGTAATCTAAAAAATTTATAGGTTATAATTTATCAACATTTGTAAATAAAGTCGGGAAAAAACGATTTTTTAAGATACACACAAGTGAAGTAAGGTAAGTCACTAGTATTTTTATATAATACTTATATATCATACGTCTATATAATTAAGCTCATTCCCTTATATTTAAGGGGTAAAGTATATCGTTTCGATCCAGAGACAGAGGGAAGGTAACTTTCAACCCTTAGGGACACATAATTGAATTTCATTAATATTTTTCTTCTACACTATACGCACGAATCAGGTTTTTGGAAAGCATGAAAATCTTTTCTATGTTAAACCATGTGAATCATAATATTACAGGATTGCAGGAATATAATATTAATTTTTAGTTAGACTCAGTAAATTATAAATCTTTAGTTTATTCATACTATTAGGTATACCTACTTGTATTTTTCATAATAATAGTTAAAAACTTCTGACGTCCTATATACATAGGAAGTACCTACCTAAAGATATTATCTCGCTACATTCCATAGACAATCTATATTTTTTTAATTTTAACTAGACGAAGTAAAATATATCCTCAGAATAATAACGAAACTGAAATACTCTAAAAAACATTGTCCATTCCTTACAATACCAGTAACTCGTATTGTATGGTGGATATCGACAGTAGAGTCACGTAGTAAAATAACGCAAAAGCTACTCTGTCACTCGACCCCCGATGTTCTGCAGAGTTCATGTTCGGCGCTAGGGAAAACTCCGTATATAACAATTGGGGTTCAATTTTAGTTTCAATTTTTTTAATCGACTTTAAAAAAAGAAGGTTTTGTATATATTTTTGAATTCTCTCTCTCTCTCTCTCTTTCTGAATCTAAATTCAACTATATATTTTTTTGTATTATAATCATGTAGATACTTTATAATTTTTTTTCAATTCTTTTTACTTTTGCACCTGTTACTTATTAATTATTGATGTATTATCTATACTAATATAATAAATGTGAAAGTTTGTGAGTATGGATGTATGTTTGTTACTGTTTCACACAAAACCTGAATGGATTTTAATCAAACTTTACAATAATATAGCTCATACATCAAAATAACACATAGACTACTTTTTATCCTGGAAAAATGTACGGATCCCGTGGGATAGATTTGTTTTTGTTTTTTAGAGGCGAACCAGAGTGACTAGCGAGGGTGAGCCGCTAATGTACTATATAATGTAGATATTTTAAAGAAATTCTTGTCTGTTGCTATAACTGCATTTTTTTATATTTTGATGTTTTGAACATAAATAAGTATAAATAATGATTATATAAAATAATAGATAGGGTAGGTACGGTGTGTAGCATAAAGATGATTATTTAAAGTGTTTATATTTGGTTATTAATTTTTAATTCCTATTTAGTTTTATTTAATCCAAGTTTAAACAACTATCATCCACTACTTTATACGAGTAATCGCATTTATAAAGTTTGTGAGGTAAAGTCAGTAAGTGAGTGTGTGTGCTTGAAATGGCATACCACCAGCATACCATCTGCATGCTACCTTGATACCTACTGGTGGTTACATGCTTACCGGCCAGAAATGAAATGGATTAATCTTACATTAACAAATACGTTAATTATTATTGACAGCGCTGATATAATAATTTAAAGTCAATATAAAGATATATTAGGTACCTTAAATAACCTGCTTTTTTACAATCTACTACATATTTAAACGAAATAAATAACTGTTATAACTAACAGTACTTTTATCTGTAATAATATTATATTAAAAAAAAACATTATAGAACCCATGTAAAACACTAATGTCACATACAGAGTTTTCCGTTACAGTGCACAGCCACCCCGCCCGGGGTGGAAGGCTTCCATTTGATTTTATTGCCTCGCCAGACCGCCTTCAGTGAACTTCGATTGATCGTATACTTACATATTATACGTATATCTACAACTACCTATTAGATTTTTGTTTTATTAAGCATTTTTAAACTAGATATATGTGTTATTTAATAATTAGGTAAGTATATAATGAATGTCTTTATACAGTATATATGATAATCCTACTAATATATTAAATGCAAAAGTTTGTGAGGATGTATGGATGTTTGTTACTCTTTCACGCAAAAACTGAATTTTAATCAAACTTTACAATAATATAGCTAAAATGTACGGTTAAAAGTAAGTAAGCTAGTAAATAAGTAAAAATAACCAATTCTGTATTACCCAATTAATATAATTTAAAAAACAAAGCGTGCAATCATGAACGAATTATTCGTTCATGCGTGTAATGTGTTTGCATTAAATATCAAGTTTTCTTCTAGAATAGTTGAGATATTATTTTTATTTAAAAAATTAATTACAATATTCACAATTATAGTTAACTAATAGGCGAAAATCTTTAAATATTTTTAAAATAAATATTCTTAGCAAAACAATTTATTCAATTAATTTATATTAAAAGTTATTGAATGGATTATATGTATTGTGCCCGTCCTCGCGGTTCTAGGCTAATATGTACCTACGAGTATTTCATTTCTGTGGGAGACTGCCGCCTTCAGTGAACTTCGATTGATCATATACCTGCTTTGATATTTTTACATATGAGTAATCAATTGCGGTATTAAATAACAACTTTATAAAGGTACATCACTAATCAAACTTGAAACGTTTGTTTTGATCAATTTAATACGTTATTTTTATATTATTTTACAGAAAAAAAATATTAAAATTTTTATTCTAATTGAAATAAGAAAGAAATTCAAATATTTATAAATAAATTACTCTACACTTATCAAAGAAAGCTTTTATTATAATGATAAGAATTACTGAGCTTAATACTTTTTTTTAGCATTTTTTTTAGAATTTCTTAGATTTACGCGAATATTTGACATTTTAAATTAAATTGTCACTTTGGATTTTTTCGCGGATTTATTTTGAAAAAAAAACTGTCAAAATAAATCCGCGACAAAATCCGAAGAGATAGTTTTAATTAAAATATACTGAGCTTTTTGAACCATATTAAAAACATTATACAAAATCTATTATAAATAGTTCATCGTTTTAAATTTTATTATAGCATCTCTATGTTAAGAATTTCAATTAAGAAATTCGTTCTTGTGAAATACATATAAAAGAAAAAGCTCATGTATTTTTACACAAAAACCATAAACGCCATGAAAACCTTACAATCTACGAATATTCAATAGTAATCAATTGTAATTCGAAAATAAAATAAAAGTATTTAACACACGCGCACTATCCCCACTATAAATCAAACGCCCCTCCCATATCCGACCGCCATCTTTGAGCTTCCGGAAAGAGACAGGTGATATTTTGCTTCAATGGAGCAAAGTTTAAATGGTGTCCTGTAATTAGTACTTTGGAATATATTATGAAATATTCAAAAACCTTTTTAGTTATAATTGACTTGTTCTTGATTTATTCAAGCTTTAGAAATTAAACTATACTAATATTATAAAGAGGTAAAGGTTGTGAGTTTGTAACGTTGTAGGGGGTAATCTCTGGATATACTGAACCGATTTAGATGAAATTTGGTAAGAAGATAGTTTGAGACCCTGGGAAGGACATAGAATACTTTTTATTCCGGAAATCATCCCTTAAGGGAGTGCAAATGGAGATGAAAGTTAGTATTGGGAAGCAAACTAGTTTGGATATTTTTTGATTTCTTACTCTATCTCTTTTTTATTTGAATATAAATAATATAAAGTACTGGGGGATATTGTAGGTTAGTATTAGAATAGAATTTTCAGTATTAAATCAAAATTTCAGAAGTTTTATAAAATAACTCTTGATTTTTAACCGCGACGGCCACAGACACGGTACCTATATATGCGTTTGGGGTAGGAGGTGTTTGTGTGTGTCGTTACCATTTTTCCCGGAAATGGCTAGGCTGATTTTGAAATAGTTTTGTATAAGTTTTATTTCTGATAATGTTACAGGCAGGGCGCTACAGTTTACACATTTTTCTCCAAAACAGTTATTTTATTTAAATAAATATATTGCATTTACTATTAAAAAAGCCATAAATAAAACATAAATTAAAAATTTAAAAACCCCCCGACGGAAAATTGTGACATAAAAAAACTTCAAAGAAAAAAACCAAAAACTCACGACATTAAAGCGTAATATACAAAATTGTGTGTGTTGTAGAATGCACATTAATTAACAATAAAGCTACTAGCACATACTACTTAAACTTAATATTTACAGTCTACAACATACTCGTAGGTTTTACGACGGTTATAATTACTTAATATTCTATATTACCTACACTTTAATGTCGTGCCAATAATACTAAGTCTATTCGTTATTTTTATATTACACTAGCGACTCATCCTCGCTCCCATCGAGTTTAGATTTCTCAGAGATGAGATATTTTCCCGCAATAAAAAGTATTCTAAATGTTGACCCGGATAAACAGCTATCATCATACCAAATTTTATCAAAATCTATCCAGTGGTTTTCCCGTGATGCGGTAACAGACAGACAAAAATTCTAAAAACTATAGATTCGGCCTCTGTATCGATAATAAAGTCTATTTCAATAAGATTTTCCAAAAAATATTTAATGTACAGATTCGACTTAGTTAGAATTTTATTATATGTATAGACTAGCAACTCACCCTCACTTCGCTCGGGTTCGTCCCTTGCTTGCTTCCCAATACAAACTTTCATCCCCATTTTCACCCACTTAGGGATGATTTCCGGGATAAAAAGTATCCTATGTCCTTCCCGGGGTCTCGAAATATCTTCTTACCAAATTTCATCTAAATCGGTTCAGTAGACCTAGAGATTACCCCCTACAACGTCATAAACTCACAAACTTGTAAATTTTACCTCTTTATAATATTATATTATAGTTAATCTATATACATATTTTTACAATTAAAAATAAACTACAATGTGTGAGGTAAGGCATATAAAGATAGTCGACATCTGTGCAAAATATATTGTTTAACTCAATATCCCTTTAAAACTATAAAAACCGGAGACAATCCAAAAATAAAATTACCCTTTTCGCGTCATAATTGAAAAATAAAATCAACTGGATCAGGTGCGTGTCTCATCTGTTTCACATCCCTAAATCCATTTAAAGCCACCCCTACGTACATATAGCCATCTCTTTCACTCGCATACGAAACTAGCTAGTTTATCCCTCTCTGATCTGATCCAACTCTAGTGGTTATTGATTCTTGGAAGATATTTTAAACGAATTCAAACTCTATTGAGTATAGTTACAGTTGAGATTCGAGTAAACAAAATTTATAATGTAGACAGTAGAAAACACGACCCTAAGCCTTTTGAGTTTGAATCCATACTCGTTCAGCTTAAAAGTTAGAAATGCTTTCATTAATTTCGGTAATGGGACTTGGCACTTAATTTCTAATGTGGTAGAGTTCACATTTGAATGACGTCACGTAACAGTAGGTAGGCGATTAATGGTAGGATTTTGGGGGTTTAAGCCTGGATTAAAATCGCATTAATCAGTGTCTATAGCTTTAACTCTGGTATAAACAGTTAAGTGTTAGGGTACGATGTTGGATTTTGTACGCTTACCCACATAGCTGATAACCTATAACGTACCTGTAGGTAAGTTCATGTCAAAACAATTGTTCAATTTAATTGTTTGCCATTTTAAATAAAATTATCTTTTCGGATAATTTCGCGGATTTATTTTGATTTTCCCGACGTTTCGAATGCTTTACAGTAATCATGGTCGCGGGAGAGACTAAGGTTTTAGACATGAGTGTTGTAAAGAATTCGAAACGTCCCAAATCAAAAATCAAAATGTATCCGCAAAATTATACGAAAAGATAGTTTTATCTCAAATGTCAAATATTCGCGTAAATCTAAGAAAGTAATAATTTTTTGCAATTACTTAAAACTTGGTATCAATGCTCTTCAATACAATTAAATAAATATGTGTTTTAGCAAATTTTCAAAATTTATCCCTTAAGGGAGTAAAATAAAAATAATAGTTTGTATGAAACCTACCTTTTTAGTTTTCTTTTGTAATTTTAGCATGAGCGAAGCCGCGGGTTCTGCTAGTAATGTATATTTTAAAATGTCTGCTAGTAATGCATATTTTAAAACGTTTCCAACTTTTATCAAACATTTTTGTTCACGATATTCCCGCTCTTAGTTGTACATTTACAAAACGATGCGGATTAAAATCCAAAGTCACTCCATTAGCATTTCATTTTATAAATTAATTCTAAGATATTTACTTCTGTAAGTGATTTTAGGTTAAAATCTGGCTCAAAGAAATTAGAAGTCATAAATAAACTTGAGTCTTCATCTGTAATTTCTATCGAAAAAGCTTTTGATTTAAGCTCTAACAAATATAGTACGTTTAGGTACATAAAGAAGTACCTAGTTATTAGTGACTTAATAAATTAAAGTTTCAGAATATTATATTTCCTATTGTAATATCTACCAGATAAAATATTTGATAATAATGGAGAACAAAGTGATTCACTACAATCTCTCCTTTTTCTACAGAAATGAATGTACATAATATGTCAAGTTAAAAATATTAAAAAAAATGTATAAAGCATAAAGAAAACAAATATATTTTAAAGTAAGCCAACATTCCCAATCAAACTCCATTCGATTACCATAACTCGAACAATGCAACATTGATCCAATTTAACGTGAAAGAAACTGACAAAAAGATTCAGTATAATGAAAGCGGAGGACACCCCGGAGCGACCCCTGAGGTAGACTTATAACGAAGATAGAAGTGGCAAAAAATAAATTAGTGAAATTATTGAAATTAGTTTGTACCTATATTAATGAAATGGGATGAAAAATATTTTTTAGTCGATTATATCAATTTCTGCTAATATTATAGTAACTTTCATATAACAATACAAACTTTGAATTTGCCTTTTCCTTAAATAGATAAACTATTAATCATACACCCAATAATACCCACAGCTTAGAAAATAGTTCAAAAACTCTTTTCTACTAAACAATTGCATATTAAATGTTAATATTTAAGGATTTCTTATTATTAACTAATGCCAAAAATCCATGGAAACTACTTAATAAACCACGATAAAAAGAACTCTATGGCACTCTCCGCTTTATATATCTTTTAGAAAAAATCATGTCACTATGATACGTGAAAGAACTGCAAACTAAAATAACTGCAAAATAACCATATTTCGTATAAATAATATTATTTAGTAAGTAAATTATCAAAGGTAAGTAGTATTACATGGCATGTCTAAAACATTTCTAACTCTACAATTCAGAAAGGACTTTATTGCTTTAAGCTTTGCATTATTTTGCTCTCGGCTGTCTGTGTAAAGTAATTCGGTTACTTTGAGATGTCGCGACAATCTCATTACGCGGGTTCCGACGCCGCGCTTGTCAAACGCCTCGTATTCATTAACAGTGCTTTTAATTTAACAAGTTCACCTCTACGGCGTCTTTGTTATTTAGTCTTACATTTTGTAATATATTTTAGAAAGTACACTATCTGTTTTAGAAAAAAAGATAATGCTTTTTTTTGTTTTAATGACATTTTGAGCGTTTTATAATAATTATTATATGAGCATGAGCTTTTCAAAGACGGAAGAGGAAGAAAAAAGAGTGAAGGAGACATAGAATAGAAAGTACTAAAAATCTTACTAATATTATAAATGTGAAACTTTAGATGTTTGGATGGATGTTTGTTACTCATTAACGCTAGAACGGCTGCACGGATCTGGACGAAATTTGGCGCAGACATAGATTATAGTCTGGAAAATGACATAAGCTAATTTTTATACCAGAAAAATGCACGGAATTGTTTTTATTTTTCTAGTAAAAATAAATTATAAAAAATGTAGCACTAAAAATTTGTAGTAACCCTTTACAACGTTTACAACTTCCCATTACATAACCGTGTGACTTGTTCTACTAAACCATTAACTAAAAGCACTAAACAACTAGCCTTAAGCCGTATTTAATAAGTCACGCCTTCTTCCTAATGACGACCACATTCGCATAAATAATTACACAAAAACTACAAAGCAATGCCTGAAGCGTTACATTCAAATGAGCACCCCCACAGGGACGTTTGACCACACGCCTATTAATTTAGATACTGAATCGTGTTAGAACCGCACTCGTTATAATTAATTAATGTTAAATTACTGACAAATGGATATTTTGTTTCATTATTATCATTTGTATGTGAAATTGCTCAAATTATTATGATTTGATTACATAATACCTAGTACAAGTTTTAGTCTTAAGGTTTTGATTTTTTTTATATTGGCTTTATGGTTTTTTTATGCCATGAAATTTTAACTGAAGACATCGAAGTAAATAATGAAATTATATATTTTACATATTTTCTATGTTACCACATATGACACAATACTACATCAGTAACATGAAGTCATCATTTATCATCATCAACATCATCATTTAACATTTTATAATATGTAATTCATAGTATGATATAAAATGACTAAGTATTTTAAATAAAACTTTTCGCATTTTTTCGCGGATTTATTTTGATTTTTCGTTTCCGACGTTTCGTATGCTTTACAGCAATCATGGTCACGGGAGAAACTAAGGTTTTATACAACCTACCCACAAAATATAAAAAACAGTTTTTTTTAAATAAAACTATCTTTTCGGATTTTTTCGCGGATTTATTTTGATTTGATACATGGTCTCTCCCCTGACCATAATTGCTGAAAAACATTCGAAACATCGCGTCGGGAACTAAAACTCAAATTTACTAAAATTTGGATATGATTGAAATTCTTATGCTAAATGTCTACATACGCCAAAATATATTGAGAAAATATAATTCTGGCATGATGATATTTTGTATAAAATCAGAAAATATCGTCCTTTTTGAGAACTTCCGTAATACAAGCTAGTCTTATAATATTTTTTAATGTAGAGTCATCCATTTTTCACGTAACAACGTTACAGCAATTGAAATATTAAGAAGAAAACATCTAAGTAAATATTAGCAAAAAAAACTTTAAAAAACAACAAGGGTGTATAAAATACATATTCCAGCACGCGTCGCCACGTGCCATCACCGCGCGTATACAAATTAGAGCTTAGGGACCTAAATGTTTAAAATGTCGGGTTAAGTCGCGCATACGATTGTTAGTTTAGTTTGGATGGATGATTTTAGTGTAATAATTTAAATGGGCATGTTTATAAAGTTGTTAGGTTCACTTGAGAGGGAGAGAAGAGTGAGGAAATTTTGGAACTGATTCATTATTTCTTTTGGAAAAGGGTTTTTTTATAAAAAAGGGGTGTATTTTGAAGATTGTCATAAATTATTTGTTAATGGCAACTTAGAAACTATTTAAGCTGAAGTAAAGTCTTTAGACAAATCACAAAACTTGTACAATGTACATTTTATTGAGTTAAATTAAACTAACTAATGTTATATTTAAAAAAAACGTAAAAAGTATAATGCTATCAAAACATCTAAAACCTTAGTCTCTCCCGTAACCATGATTGCTGTAAAGCATTCGAAACCAAAATTTAAAATAAATCGCCGAAAAAATCCGAAAAGATAGTTTTATTTAAAATTTACACCTCTTTATCAAAACGAAAGTTGATTACATAGACTAGATTGAAAGAATCTCTTTCCGACTTCAAAAAAGGAGGTAATCAATTTGGGAGATAATACATTTGTAGGACGTTTTTTAAAGAATAAGCTTAGCTTAGGTAGAGCTTAGTTTTATAGAAAAGTTAGGAAAAAATATCTTAAAATATCGAAAGATATTTTTTCCTCCTTTTTAGTTAAAAGACAAATATTTGATGTTCTAATGAAATTCACAGAATCGCACAATATCTATCATATTGAATCAATTATAATGTATGGCGAGGGGTTGTCCGGTTGTCTGTAGCAATATCTCTTGCCTAATTGATTTTGCGTGCAACGGGGTGTTGAGCGCAGATTTGAACGTGTTTTGATAGGTTATGACGTGATATAGTCGTGGGAATGACGACTTATTTGCTTTATACCAGTTGTTGTTAGAGTCAGAATAATTGTATGCTAATTTGAGATTTTTGTTATTATTAATTTGTTTACTGTTAAATAAAGTTAAATAAAAAAGTTGATTTTTATATATAAATAAATTCTTATAAGAATTTTTTCGGGCTACTATTATAAATTCGAAAGTGTGTATGTTTATAGGTTTGTTACTACTTTGCGCTAAAACGGCTGGACTGATTTAGATGAAAATTAGTACACCGATAGAGCTAGAGTGACATTAAGAGACCACCCGATTGGAGTCAGGATATGTCGCTAGTATAATTTGAATAGATTCTTAAGAAAAAAGAAACTTGATGCACTTTGAACTAATTGTTTTTATACACGTCACCAGTATCTTGAACGTAACAAACTTGTATTTAATTCAAAAAACAAACAGTGCTCTACATCGTAGACCTTATATAAAATTAAGCAATATGTATGTATGTATGTACTTACACAAGTACAAACACTATGTATGCTACTTACCATCCTTATTCATCCCCATAGCAAGACATTTCTTGAGACGACACGCTTGGCATTGATTCCTGTGTGCCTTGTCGACCACGCAACGTCCGGTGCCGGCTTGACATCTGCAGGAAAGAAAAATACTGGTATATTTAGCAATTATTATTGTACTAATTAATATGATAATTATACGAGATGTATAATGACCTGTGATACGTCTATAACCTTAGCTCTCCCGTGACCATGATTGCTGTAAAGCATTCGGAACGTCGGTAACCAAAAATTAAAATACATATAACTTGTAGGTATCATTCATTTAAGAAACGCAGACTTTTCTAATTTTATTGGCACCAGTCCTAGTTTTATTTTAATAATATATTTATTTATTATTTAATGTAATAAATGTGAAAGTGTGTTTGTTTATTGGTTTGTCCTTCTTTCACGTCGAAACAGAGTGACGAATTGGCATGATTTTTTGTGTGGAGGTATTTGGTGGGCTGGAGAGTGACATAGGCTACTTTTTTCCACGGGAGATTATCTCATTCACACGGGAAAACACGTTATAATAAAATACAAAAAATATTTATGGTATATACATTGTACAATTACTTGAAACTTGGTATTAATGCGCTTCAATACAATTAAATAAATGTGAGTTTTAGCATTTTTCGAAATTCATTCCAAAAGAGGGTACAATAGGGGAAGAATATTTGTATGAAACCTACAGAGCTCTTTTGTAGTTTTAGCGTGAGCGAAGTCGTGGTTTCTGCTAGTATATTATATTTATTTAAGACTAGCGGCTCACCCTCGCTTCGCTCGGGTTCGCCTCTAGAAAAACACTAATAAAAATCTATTAATTCCCACGGGAACCGTTCATTTTTCCCGGATGAAAAGTAACCGGTTGTTTGACCGGCAATATAAGGTATCAGAATGTTAAATTTTACTAAATTAGGTGCATAAGTTGTATAAGTTATAATAGTTTTTTAACTATCCCACGGGAACCATTATATTTTCCAGGATAAAAAATATCTAAGACGTTGTCCGGGGATATAAGGTACCACCATGCAAAATTTCATTTAAATCGGTCCAATAGATTCGGAGATTAGCCCGTACAAACAGACAAACAGACAAACAATATCACACGGGAACGCAGTCGAACGGGATAAAAAGTATCCTATGTCCGTCTCTGGGTTCTAAGCTACCTCCCCGCCAATTTTCAGCCAAATCGGTTCAGCCGTTCTGGAGTTATAAATAGTGTAACTAACACGACTTTTTTTTATATATATCTATAGAAGATTATTCTTTAACACTGATGAACCTTTATAGAAATAGTATAGTGAGCAATCAATTTATAAGTATAAGTACTCACTAACTGTAGTAATCTATTACAAGAAATCAGTGAAAGCATTAAGAAAAACCAATCAAAGTACGGAGTCCTTAAAGGAAAAACTACTCAATGAATTTGCGGACGAAGTCTAATAAAGATTAAAGGTATTTCATTATACGTAATCCGTCATATAATAGGCTTAGGTTGGTTGACATTTGTTGCAATTGGTATTGGGGGGGAAAAATGAACGAAGTTCGCATTGAAGGACAGTGGACCAAGAACCCGGCCTTGGGGTACACCAAGCTTTTACGTTTAAGGAGTTTTGACTAAAAAACTTTTATTAGAGTAAAATAGTTGTGAATTAACAAATTTGAATAATGTGTTACTAAAAAATATTACTTTTAAAAAATAACAATCAGCAATTTTGGAAAAAATTACAACTATTTTGGAAAAATTATTGTGTGAAAAAAGGGGAAATGCAATTTAGTAACTGAGCAACCAGTATTTCAACCAATACACGATTCAGAAGCTATAAAATACATATTTAAAGCAATCAATGCTTTAAAAATTAAACAGTAGCTGTGAAATGCAGGTACCCTAAGTATTTTTCAGACATCTTTATCTAATATCTGTTTGTAATTGTGTGTGCATTTAAAAATAAATAAATTAAAATAACTAAATTCCATATCTTTAATTAAAATAACTAAACTTACAAATCGTATAATGTATATCCATATATCAGTGCAATAACTTGAAACTATGCATTTTACGAATTTCTCAGCTAACAAAATCAAACAGTAGATGCAATTTTGCACTATTTAAGAGACCTTCTTTCTATTTTGATATCTACTCTATAATTAAATTATAATGATACAGATTTGATACTTCACTGGTTACTAAAGGAACAGCTTCCATTCACAAAAGATTGCAAAAAATCAATTTGTTCCATATAAAGAACCACATGTCACACTTGACCATAAGGGCGCAATATTAATAACATTAAAGCGGGTGCTACATTAATTGAAGGGGGCTCAGAGAGGGCCAAATGTTAAACTGTTTTTAATGTTATCTGTACAACTACCCTAAATTTTTTATGCTTGTTTTTGAGTAAAAAAATAAATAGTTCTAAATAGATATCATTTGAACTTAATTTGTATTTATATTTCTTGTATATTTTTTAAGCATCTTCTATGAAATTTCAAAGTAACGTGTTTTACATTTCCTTAAAAAATTGACGCGAGCAGCTAATTTTTTTTTAATGACTTTCGCTGAATTAAATATATTTTTGTGGGAAACGTACCTACCTATGTATGTATGTGAATTACTTTTGTTTGTTGATTTAATTTAAATATTGCGGGCTTTATAATATGTAGATTGAGCTTCTTTACGATTACACTAAAAAGCTCTCATGCAATTTCGTGTATAGAAATAATATTTTTTGTAGATATGGCGATGTTTTTCCGAGTTTTGGCTATAGATATCTATTTCATTTATAATAACTTCTGTAATTATTACGTTTATTGATTGAACGCATTGGTGCAATCTTATTATTGTAATATTTCCATATTTATCAACGCGACGACTGGCAAGTTTATGTTAGCTTACAAATATACCTTCAAAAATTAGTCTTTGGTCTTGTCTTGTCTAGAGCTTTCGATATTTGGAAATTAGCTTCACAAGTTACTTTAGAAATTGACCTACCATACCTAAAAAATCTAATTACATAATCAAAAAGAGCTCTCGCTTCGCCTATCATCAAGCCACCAAACCCCAGATGCAAGAGTTAGAAATATGTAGGATGGATTAAGTGGATTCCAGTCTCATCGCGCTCCCCATTGTCATTGAGCTTACAGATGTGACTCTGTACATACTTGGTGGCAGGTTTTTGATGGGGATCAAAGGATTTTGGATGATTGTAAATTAATTTTAGGGTGTTATGATATTTGTTTTCTTTTTTGTACTGTTTGTTTGAATAACGATTTTTTTTTACGACTTTCATTATACATATCTCTAATATTAACAATATGTACGTATATCTGTACGAATGTAACAAAGAGATAAAGGTACTAACTTTGGACATAGAAGGTAAACTCTGAAGGTTTTATACACTACCGAGTACAATTCCAGAGCACATGCAATTTTCTTAAGTTACATAGGCTACCTTTTGTCACTATATCTATATAGTAGATGCTGTCTGATATTATAAGGATGTTTCAAAAAAAAATCTAGACTTTAGTAGTAGTCGTTTGCGGCTACAGTTGTGATCAGAGCAGAGATGCATTGTCAGAACTATATATAAAAGATGGCTAGCATATAGAATGATTTACTAAGTTCTTTTGTAATGTGGTGCAAGTACTACACTAAATAAGATCAATTCTTGGTAAATATAATTCGTAATGGATTGCCCGGTTAAAGCTGTCTTTAAATTTAAATCTACTTCCATACTTAAAAAAAAATAAAGTTTCATTTTAAATATTCATAACATATATCTGTCAGATAGAACATAGCTAGTAAGAAAATATATCGATCGAGTTACTTATAGATTTTAAAATCCGAAACTGAGTCGAATCTGTGTTTAATATTTTTTTGGAAAATCTTATTGAAATATTCATTATTATCGATACAGAGACCGAATGTATAGTTTTTAGAATTTTTGTCTGTCTATCTGTCTGTCTGAGAACGCATCACAAGAAAACCACTGGACAGATTTGGATAAAATTTTCTATGTAAATAGCTGGTTATCCGGGTTAACATTTAGGATGCTTTTTGCTGCGGGAAAATATCTCATCTCTGAGAAATCTATACTAACCGTTAAAACGTAACTAAGGACGAACCCGAGCAAAGCGAGGGTGAGTCGCTAGTAAGATATGAAATGTTTAACGATTTCTCATATTTCTAAGAACAAAAATTGAGCAATTATGACACACATTTAAAACAAAAGCAATGAATCAGTAGCCCAAATTCATCAAGCATGTTATATTTCGCCAAATATTACTTTTTGGTTGTTAGCACAGGTGTTATTTTACCAGCGGTCATAGACCGGTAAATGTGTCGCAACTGTGACCTGGATGCATGACTTTCTCTTGGAAATTAAATAGATTTCTATATAAATGAACTATTTATTTGTTTTCAGAAATTAACGCTTTTATTTATGGTGTACATACGCCTGTTGAATTTCATTTAGTTTAATGGTCTAATGAAATTTTGCTCTTCGTTTAGCTTTTGAACAATACAGTTTTTTTGGTAAATTAATCGGTATGAATTTTCTATAGCAGAACAGTGTTTGTAAGAAATTTAGTTTCAAGTAAAAGTTTTTGACTTTCTCTTACTTAGCAAATTGTCTACATTTTCATTTGTTAAAAAAAAAGGTATTACTGTAATTTTTAATTAATTAAAAATTACTTATAATATCTATTACAGCTTATTATATACGTGATAATATTTGAACAATATATAAAATGTTTAAGTTTAATATCATTACGTATTAATTTTTATATCATTTTCTTGAATAGAACACTACACGCCATCAACAATGAGGCGAAGTGACTTAATTACTAAACACAAGCAAATACTGTATCTGTGACATCAATTAAATGGGTCTAATCGCAACACTTTCCAGTTGTTCATACAACATTTTTTTAAGAATTCAATGTTATGTCTCAAAATTGAATCTATACATAGTATAAAACAAAGTCGCTCCGGTTGTTTGTACGTTTAGATCTTTTAAACTACGCAACGGATTTTAATTCAGTTTTCAGCAGTAGATAGAGTGATTCAAGAGAAAGGTAAAATGTATAATACATGCATATTTTAGCACAGAAATGCAAAGATTTGTATTGAGCGCTTACATTGTCTACCTAGGCATGAACCCGAGCGAAGCGAGAGTGATTCGCTAGTCTATCTATAGTTATACGTATAATAAAATTGTAAACTAAGCCGATTCTGTACATTAAATATTTTTTGGAAAGTCTTATTGAAATAAACAGAGGCCGAATCTATATATAGTATAATTTTAGAATTTTTATCTGTGTGTCTGTCTGGGAACGCATCCCGAAAAAACTACAGAACATATTTTGATGAAATTTAGTATGATGAAAGCTAGTTATCCGTGTCAACATATAGGATACTATTTGTTGCGGGAAAATATTTCATCTCTGAGATATCTATACTAACCACTATGAAATATATTTTCTTTTAGATTTTATAGGTATAAATAACTTTTATAAACTTACCTATAAATGAGCTTTCTTCTAACAGATCGTTTGAAGAAACCGCTACAGCCGTTGCAAGCGAGGATACCATAGTGCTTACCAGAACTTGTGTCTCCGCAAACGACGCAGACTAGACCTAATGGAGGAGTTTAATAATTACATATATGATATGGCCTATTATTCTTATAAACAACACATTGATTGTAAAAATGGCGATTTAGATACTAGAAAATACTTATGGTCCATCTAGTAAGTAGTTCTCGTCGAATAGATGTATATTTTAAAGACAGAAGGGCCGTGTCACCATACCTCCATACTGGATTACTTTTAACTGCCTCGGTGGTGTAGTAGCTAGCATGTACGGCTGCACACTCGAAGGTCCTGGGTTCGAGTCCCGGGTCGGGCCAAGTTTAGTCATTGAGTCTTTCTGTATAGTAAGTCTCAGTAACAGCCCGGAGTTGGGAAGTTGGCGGTGTTTCACCCCCGTGCCTCAGAGAGCACGTAAAGCCGTCGGTCCTGCGCCTTAACTCTCACTGGTCGTATCGAGCAGTCGTCCTACCGGAGTATGAGAGTGACAGGAATAGAGAGTGCACCTGTGTCTGCGCGTACACTTGTGCACAATAATATCTCCTGCGCAGTTGGCTAGTCTCAATGAGATTGGCCACCGTAGCCGGAATCGGCTAGGAGAACATCATCACTTTCATAATTGTGAATGTTTGGGAGAGTAGATTATGTTTGTATCTCCTTTACGCTAGACAGATTTGAATGAAAAGTGTACAGTTGGATTATGTTAGGGACGCAATTCATAGAAGTAACTTTGTGTTTAAATGTTTTCACGATTTTCACAAAAATACAGGTAGATTTTATAGGGACGAGCATAGGCATCTTTTATGCCTCATAATTATTTATTGCGAAATAGACTAGTTAAGTATATAACAACAAAGTTGATCAAGACTGCCAACCTGTCTTACCCAAGTGGTTAGTCTTCTTTGGAGGTGGATCAGGTAGCCACGGTCGCAATGCTGGAGGCGCGAGCGCCGCAGCTACCAGTGCTGCCGATGTAGGTGGCGACCAGCGTAATGGGGATGTGCTGTCTTCTCCTGTGAAAAATAAATATAAATAAATTTGTTGGGACATCAACACACAGCACCATCTAGTTTCATGGTAAGCTACTTTCCGTGTCCAAAAAATTAACTTTCTAAAACTATGAATTAAAACAGTGGTCATTTATAATCGTATATTATTTCGAATTTAGGTCATTGTAACTTTAATTATAACAGATTTTCATACTAACATCCAACTCCTTTGTTACCCCTTTAGAGGTTGAAATTTTCAAAAATCGATTAACTTATCTGTGAGTCGTATTTCACTTTTAAATGTATCGATATCAGATCTATGGGAGAGGCTTTTCTCTAGTAGTGGACAGCGATAAGCTGGAAAAAATGTATTGATACTAAATTAAAAAAAATATGTTTGATTAAAAATATACTCCGAAAAGTACAAGTAAAGTAAATCAAAGCAATTTTTGCACCGTTTAAGTATCCCTAGAGTAATATCAATAAACATTTAATATCAATAATGCTAATAGAATAACTGCATCGCACCCTTTCACCATAATAGCGTTTTTACTGCCAAAGTAGGGGTCTGTGGCCAATATACCTTGAACTTCAAATGTAAGCTTATGTAAACGTAACAAGAGTCAATATATGGCATGTTAGAGTGGTATGATGAATCAATTAAGAGATTGCTCCCGGATTCGAATGTGTAAGGCGATTTGCAATGGTTTCAAGACTGATTTAGAAAATTTTTGGGTAGATAATTGATATTGTGTGTTAGAAATGTGATCTTTAGAGAGGAGATTTATAATTAAAATGGTGGAGGTAAAAGCTGGAATTTTAATGTGAAACACTACTTTTTGTTTTAATTTTAGTAATACAATATTTTACAGAACTCTATACAAAAATAAAAATCTGTACCTTAAATATTTTTTTGGAATTTTATTGAAATATTCATTATCTATACTAATATTATAAAGAGGTAAAGTTGGTGAGTTTATGAATTTAAGTTTGTGAGCTTGTAACGTTGTAGGGGGTAATCTCTGGATCTACAGAACCTATTTAGATGGAATTTGGTAAGAAGATAGTTTGAGACCCTGGGAAGAACATAGAATACTTTTTATACCGGAAATCATCCCTTAAGGTGTGACCTCACCCTATGGGTGAGGGTGAGAATGGGGATTAAAATTTGTAAGGGGAATCAAGCTAGAGACGAACACGAGCGAAGCGAGGATGACTTGCTAGTTATTGATACAGAGGCCGAATCTATAGTTTTTAGAATTTTGTCTCTCTGTCTGGGAACGTATCACGAGAAAACCACTAGACAGATTTTGATGAAATTTCGTATGACGATAGCTGATTATCCGATATATGGAATACTTTTTACTGCGGGAAAATATCTCATCTCTCAGAAATTTATAGGTACTAAACGATAAAACGTAATTAGGGACGAACTCGTGCGAAGCGATGGTGAATCGATAGTTTATAAATAAAATACAAATTTATCTATCTGTTGCTGTAGTTGAATTTCAAAATGCGGCAAAAATTCAAGAATTCGGACAATGAAGTCCTCAATTTAGGCGGGACTGTTGCGTTACAGTACTTATTAAATTATCTTATTGTTGCATAGACTTTTTTCTAATGGAGCGGATATGTCATATCTACTCGAATATAACTTATACTAATATATAAAGCATGTTTGTATTGTAAATAATTAGAAGGAAAAGGACATAATCTACTTTTTATAAACCTACAAATACAAGTTATTTCATCGTCTTCAATTCGGTTTTACCAATTTAAGTTTTACTATGATTTCTACTTGTAAATAATGTCAGATAATTACTATATAAAATATTATAAAAAATACAAGCATACATCGTTTCCATTTCAAATGCAGCAAAACGGTAGTTCTAAGTGTGAGTCTATTATAGCTCCCCTTATAGGTAAATAAACCAACACAATAAACTCGAGTTTGATTGTCGAAAGGCAATTATGTCTAACTAGAGACGGAATAACTTGATTTACTGCCAAAAGGCTATGAGCGCATTTTAACCTACTTTAGAAAAGATTAATCTAATATTATACATAGAAATGAATTTATCAAATATTTATTTATAATGAATACATAAGAAATATTTTCTTATTTTCGCGAAAATTCGATATTGTAATAAAACTATTTTTCATATTCGTTTCATGTTTTTTTTAATGTTTTACGTTTTGTAGCAAACATGGTAAATCAAAATAAAACCTGAAAACTCCGTAAAAAATATGTATTTGTTTAATATTTAATGTGAAAATGCCACAAGGGTAAATGAAGTTTAAAATTTTAGTGATTTTTTAATAAATACTGTTCTAAATTCTAATTTATTTGAACACTCATTGTCCTTCATATTTTTTTGGGCAAACAAGTTGACATTAAATCAGAAGAATATTTCATTTTTTATATCAATATTTATGTTAATATTATGAGGTGATTTGTGTTTGTTTGTTTGAGAAATAATTTGTTTATTGCTCATTGTAAAAAGCTAAATCGAAATCAAAATTTGGAGTAAAATATTATTTATTGAAGGCGTGTACAGGTTTATTTTTCTTTTCGATCTCTATAGACGAGAAATGGTCGAATGGTCGAACTGAGTAAAAAAATAGACTAGGTTGACCTACACTTCTTTATATTCACTAGATACTCGTAGATAGCTATAGATCTAATGGAAATTAATTATGTAATTAGTTATAATGTTAATTGCTTATGACAAAGCGTGATTTTAGCGCTTCGATTTGACTTGACGATTCAAAAGAGCTTGTAAAAGTCTATTTGCGTAAAGTAGGTATATTTTAATTTGATTTGATTCGACATAATCAATTTACATTACATCTATGAGACAGGTGCCACGGGCAAAAACAAGTCAATAATATATTTTTTTAAATAATATCTAATATAGGTAAGGTACAGATTTATGTTCTACGATTAAAATTATTAAACACAATTAAAAAAAATCACATTCGTATTCGTTTAATCTATACCTACTAATAAAATGTCGAAATAACAGCTTTTTATTAAATGCATATGGAATTATATACGGTCATACGGTACTTATAGGAAAAACACAATTTTTAATTCTTTTGTCTCTTCTGTTTGTCTGTCCGTCTATTTGTTCTGGTAAATCTCCAAAACGGCTGGACAGATTTTGACGGGACTTTCACTGGCAGCTGATGTTATATGGACTAACTTAGGTTACTTTTATGTTAGAAAAAGAAATAGGGTTCCGCTCAAAAAAATTAAAACGCACCTAGGGACGCACCTGATCGAAGCGAGGATGAGTCGCTAGTTAGTATATAAACAAATAAATAGTTGTTTTAAAATTCTACCACTGCAAAATAATCTGTCTAGTGCTTAATCACCCTTCATGATAAAATCAATATTGACTACCCTCGAAAGCCCTGGGGCTTCCCCGACGGCTACGGCTAGTGTCGGGAGTAAACAGTTTATTCTGTTATTTAAATTGTTGCTTTAGGACAATTTTAATGTTTCTCTATTTTATTTAATGGCACTTTTACTAATGTTTATATTTTTTAAATGTCCTAAACACGTGAAGTAAACGACAATTAATACACTATTTTGGTGCGTCTTTATACTATTACTAGCGGCTCACCCTCGCTTCGCTCGGGTTCACCTCTAGAAAAGCACAACAGATCTATCCCACGGGAACCGTTCATTTTTCCGGGATAAAAATAAATAAAATAAAATAAGTAACCTGTTGTTTGACCTGCAATATAAGGTATCAGCATGCCAAATTTTACTAAATTAGGTGCATAAGTTGTTGTGTACTGAGCTGTATAAGTTACTATAATTTTTTAACTATCCCACGGGAACTCTTTAATTTTCCGGAATGAAAAGTATCAAATTTCATTTAAATAGGTTCAATAGTATCGGAGATTAGCCCGTACGAACAGACAAACAGACAGAGAAACAAAAAAATTGAAAAAATCTGGATTTGTTCTATTTCTCTCCTTACGGGATGTAAGAAGAGAACTGACTCGTTTTTTAGCAATTTTTTCTACCATCTAAGTACAGACATTCGACCTCTACAGTTTTATTATTCATATATGTACCTATATTCAGATAGAATAAATAACGTATAATAAAACAGAAATATATAATAATGAAAATAGTTATAGCGAGTGTACCTTACGAGATAGAGATATACTATGTAGAACTTTTCTATAGACCTTTTTAAGACTTACAATTTTCTTGTACAATGTTTTGATCTATCTCTTAAGGTTGAGCCAACGTTAGCCATATAAATTTCTAAGGACAATTCGATAGAACCAGTTATTGTATTTTCCCGTGGGAATGAATAATTTGCCTGTCGTAAAAAGTATTCTAAATGTTGACCCGAGCACTAAGTTTTATCACTATACAAAATGAAGTTAAAATCGGTTGAGTACTTTTTGCGTGAAACGCGCACATCGATTTGACTAAGTTTTATTATAGGTATAGATAAGAATAAATATTGCGAGTGTAACTTAGGAGATAGACATATACTATTCAGAACTTTTCTGTAGGACTTTTCAAGACCTACAATTTTTTAGTATATTGTTTTGATGTATGTCTTAAGGCTTAGTCAGAGGAAGATTTCTAGGGAGGAGTTATTATATTTTCCCGTGGGAAAGAAAGATTTTCTTTAAGTAAGAGGTATCTAGGCAGTGGTATCCCAGTGGTAACGCGCTCGCTTGGGAAACCGAGTGAAGCAAGTTCAAATCCCGGGTCTCGCACCTCTGATATTTTCATGTGCGAATCATTTCTAACACAGTTACCACTTGTCTTAACGGTGAAGGAAAACCTGCATGTCTGGCAGAACCTAGCAAGTTTTCGAAAGACATGTGAAGTCCACCAACCCGCACTTGGCCAGCGTGGTGGACTATGGCCTGATCCACCTCGTACTGAAGGGAGGCCCGTGCATGTGTTAAATAGGGCTGAATACAACATACATACATACATACATACAAAAGGTACCCTAAATGTTGACTCGAGTAATAAGTTATCACTTCACCAAATTTCGTTGAAATTGGTACATTACTTTTCGCGTGAAACGCACACACAAAAACAGACAAACAGGCAATTTTTTTAATAACTATTGTTTTGGGGTCTATGTTGCGTACATAATACGTTACATATAAACAAAAACATCTATCCCACGGGAAAAGTACATTTTTTCGGGATACACAGTTACCTATTTGTTATTCTGATGTATGAACTATATTATTATATAAAGTTTCATCAAAATCCAATCAATGGTTTTTGTGTACTAAGCTGTATAAGTTACTATAGTTTTTTGACTATCCCACGGAAACTCTTTAATTTCCCGGGATGAAAAGTAGCTGATTTGTTTTTGTCATGTATGAACTATATTATTGTAAAGTTTCATTAAAATCCAATCGGTAGTTTTTGTGTACTAAGCTGTATAAGTTGTTATAGTTTTTTAACTATCCCACGGGAACTCTTTAATTTTCCGGGATTAAAAGTATCTAAGATGTTGCCCGAGGATATAAGGTACCACCATGCAAAATTTTATTTAAATAGGTCCAATAGATTTGGAGATTAGCCCGTACAAAGAGAAAAACAGATAAACAGCTCGCTCAGGTTCGTCCATACATACGAATATGTTGTATTATCTCTTTAACCATTTCTCCAAATTATATGCAGTTAAAGGGAAAAGTCTTTTATTTTAAACATTTTAGACGATAAATTTACTTATTTTGATAAGAATTCATAATTGTTGATAATATGACCAATAAACATGACCTACCGATTTAAATGATTTTTTTAATATAAAAAAACTACTTTTTGTGACTTAAATATAAAAGTTAGACATATGCTGTCGCTGACTTTTTTGTAGGCATTATTAAGCTCTACAACTTTTCTCTAGAACATAATCATATATCTCTCATCGTTAAGGCAGCGTTCGTAAGAAACGTTTTCGTTCGACCGTTTTTTCTCCGACTTACTTTGCAAATCCGACTACCTCGAAAAAGCCTTTTCATTTTTCGGGTTAATATATAGCCTATGACACTCAGAAAGAACGTGGCTTTCTATTGGTAAAAGAATTTTGAAAATCGGTTCAGTAGATCCAGAGATTACCCCCTACAACGTCACAAACTCACAAACTCACAAACTCACAAACTCACAAACTCACAAGATCACAAACTTTACCTCTTTATAATATTAGTATAGATTAATAATGAAAATATATATTTACCTATACATTGTAGGTGTACCTACAATGTATAGGTAAATATATATTTTATTGACTGCCTCAGTGGTGTAGTGGCTAGCATGTACGGCTGCACACCCGGAGGTCCTGGGTTCGAGTCCCGGGTCGGGCCAAGTTTAGTTATTGAGTCTTTCTGTATCGTAAGTCTCAGTAACAGCCCGGAGTTGGGAAGTTGGCGGTGTTTCACCCTCGTGCCTCGGAGAGCACGTAAAGCCGTCGGTCCTGCGCCTTAACTCTCACCGGTCGTGTCGAGTGGTCGTCCCACCGGAGTATGAGAGTGATAGGAATAGAGAGTGCACTTGTGTCTGCGCGCACACTTGAGCACTATAATATCTCCTGCGCAGTTGGCTAATCTCAATGAGATTGGCCGCCGTAGCCGGAATCGGCTAGGAGAACATCATCATCATCACCTACCTATTTACTAAAATTCAATAAATTGAGTTAGAAATCAAAACTTTACTTGGATTTATTTAAGTTATTGATATATAAATTTTAATTTAACTATTTAAAGTGAAATTCAAATTTAGGTGTACCTATATGTTCTTAAAAAATATTACTACCCACTTGATTAATACAATCTGTATGAAATTAACATGGCTCTACTTCAATATTCTTTTTAAGTTTATAAATGAATATTTAAGGTTATTAATGTTAATATTATTTAGTAACTAGCGACTCACCCTCGCTTCGCTCGGGTTCAGGTTTATGAACTTAAACAAAATCTTATGTTAGATTTTTTTTCTTTTAATTTTCTTCTATACAAAACTTGTCCTGACAATAAGAAACACAAAAAAAAAGAATTAGTGCAGTCAATTGGAAGTTATGTGTGTACATACATTTCGGTGATTCATTTTAATTTACATAGACGTAATATTAAATAACATTATTTAGCCTACTACTGACAAAACTATATCAATTTAACAAAGCTCTACTTAAGTAGGAACTTCTTGTAAACGATTATAAATATAAATAGCATTTGGTTTTTGTTATTTAATAACATTAAGTGACTTGTCACTGCCAATAACTTTATGAAATTAACAATTTGGCTTTTGTTATTGAATAAAATAAAGTAACCTGTCATAAGCAATGGCTCCATCAAATTAGTAAGGCCTGAGTACTTCTTGCAAGGTTTAATGGAAATACGTTACGTTCAAAAGTTTAGTACAGATTTTTCAGAGATATTTTCCCGAAGTAAAAAGTATCCTATATGTTGACCCGGATAACCAGTTATCATCATACCAAACATCAAAATCTGTACAGGCAATATTGAACGGTTTCAATAAAATCGATACAAACCGCATCGTCGCCGTCTCAGGTGTGTAGCTGATGCGGTAAATGTTTTCTGATTCTTGCTTAAAATTATGTTAAAAATCATTGTTTATATCTGAAGTTTTGTAACTATAATTTATTTATACGTATATTACCTATAAATAAAGAATAAATTAGTATGTTTAAATGTAAGAGTTTTTCATACAATTCATTTGACAATATTGATTTACTAATTCGTAATAATGCTATTTCTGAAGGTCGTAATATATTACGACTTACGAAAGTTTTAGAGAAGATATTAAAAAAAAAACATTTTCTTTTTATTTTATAAACAGGTAAGAAGGTACATAGCTGACGTAGAATTATACTTGCTTTCATATAATGCAACACCGTAAAAATCGTTATATTTGGTTATATATAAGTCCTGTTATATTTGGTATAGTAGGTATGCTTAATACCTTGTCAGGATAAATATAACTCACGTTAAATTATATCACTAAGCTAAATACCTAGTCTATACTACAACTACTATACAAAAATTAATTTAGCCATTCAAGAGTTTTCAGGGTACAAATAGATTAATTGTATTTTTTAAACGCATGTTTGGATTATAGTAACCCATCATCTACCTAGCTTATATGGATCGGCCATAACGAAATGATAGACACGCTTCTTATTGCCTGAAGTAGGGTACATATATACTCATACCTTTACATAAAATCATAGTTAATCTATACATATAATAAGATTCTCAGTCGAATCTGTTGGTATATTAAATATTTTTTGGAAAATCTTATTGAAATAGTTATTATTATTGATCCAGAGGCTGAATGTTTAGTTTTTTATTTTTGTCTGTCTGGGAACGCATCATAATAAAATCACTGGAGAGATTTTGATAAAACTTTGTATCATGATAGATGGTTATCCGGGTCAACATATAGGATACTTTTTACCGCGGGAAAATATCTCATCTCTGAGAAATCTATACTAAACGTTAAAACGTAACTAGGGACGAACACGAAGAGAGCGAGGGTGAATCGCTAGTAAGTATAAATGAACAAATGACGTTAAAAAGAAATTAGTAAGAAGTAGCACATGAAAAAAATTAAATTAATTATTATTTACAAAGGCATTCATAGAAAGCATTTTTCGATAGCATGAATAAAAAAATATCATTTTCGAATTTTAAAAATATGAGTTCATGTTTTCGCTAAAAGTCTGATTTAAAATATCCACTCTTTTGAAGATATAATGATCACGTATTATTTTATTTCAATTTATTTTCACAGATAAAGCACAAAATTGTGACAGAATAGCGCAGATAAAGAAGGCTATATAAACGAGAAGGGACATAAAAGAAAATTGTATGAGACACATAAAAAGAGCAGTTTGGGAAATTGGAAGTCGCGGGCGAAGTGAATCCCGGGTATCAAGATAAATCAATGTTTGTTCAGAGTATGGCACTTATGGAACAGAGATATATGGAGTCGAAATTTTATAAAAGCTTTTTTGTATCTACACATATTATTTATATTTTAGTAAGCGTACCTATATTATAAAAATAAATTAGTTACATCAATGAAAATAAATTTTATTTTATTATATAGTAAAATCCAAGTATTTCAACTAAAAGCATAATAGGGTGTTGCTGTATTAAAATATTCGAAGATGAATGTTATTTTTTTTAATTATGATCATACCTTACTTAAAAATATTTATAACAAAATGTAACTAAATATTCAAATTCAAAATATTTTATTGAGCATTAAATTATTACAATTTTTTACTGAACGTCATGAGTCTACTACCAGTTCGGAAAGATGAAGCCTCAGACCTGAGAAGAACTGGCGAAAGAAACTCAGAATAATAAAAAAACAAAAAAATAACACAAGTTCCTCACAATAATTATGTGTATTTTATAAAGACATAGAACTTTAGATAAATTCTCGTTATTATAAAAACGAGATCGCTTCATAACCGAAAATTGAAAAAATTAAATATTTTATATTTGAAGTCTACTCCAAGGTTTTTCTAAGTCTAACTGAAGACGGAAACTTTGTCGCTTGCCGTTTTATTCGGTTTTCTTTTGACGCGAAGCTCTTGAGCCGCCCTGATTAATTCGCTCCTTCCCTTCCCGAACATCCTAAGAATTCTTTTAGACGTCCCCACCAAGATTTAATACATTTTTAATTTAAATTAAATGGTAAATTTTATCTTTATTATGTCTTCTGTGATATAACAATACCAATTATTTTTATAATACCTTCAAATCTAGAAAATTCTAAGTCTACCATTCATATTACGGATAAATATTTTAAAAATATCAATAATTAACAAAAAAATATAGGTACCTACTCTTCACTATATCTAACCAGTAACATTTAAACTCTTAAGTATTTAAAACAATGGATTTTTAAGAATTTGATATTTTAATCAGTTTTGGTATGAAATAACGTCTAATTTGAAATTAAAAATTTTTTATAAATATATCCCGCTTATTAATATATTGTAATAAGTTCTTTTTTTTATAATATCATAAATCATATTTTATTTTTCTTTGAATCTCCTAGTTTCACAAGAATAACTTAGTTTGTACTTTTATTTAGGTTTCTGTAAATCAATTTTCAGTAACGTTTAAGTAGGTACCTACATTTTCTTGGGTCTGATAAATCTAATACAAAATATAACTAGTAACTATTTTACATGTTAAAACCCTTATGATTTATTTTTATGAACGACTAAACCCAAAGTGCTAAAATTTTAATAGTGTTCGTATATTGCCTGAGTAATTTTTTTTTTTTTGGATTTTCCCAAAAAAAATATTACTGTAGGAATATGTGTACCTACGAGTGCAAAGAAACCTGTATTTCAGCGTTTTTCAAAATTAAACCATTCAGTGGGTAAAAATTGCATTTGTATAGAACATAATAATTTTCGGAGTCTTAAATTAAAAAAAACGTGTGTGTGTACTTATGTTCACACGAAAGAAGTTATACTTCTTTGGCGTAACAGAACAAAAATAGCTAAAGATTTCATCCCGTATGTCACAACTCTCTGCTTGTAAAAAAGCATGCAGCTAACTTCATCATGTCGCTTTTTGGCTGTCGATGGGCGCATCGTAAAAATTTTACTCTCATATTTTTTTCAAGCGTGCCAAAAGAGGTATAATTTCAAAAATATTTAACTGGAAAATGTTAGAGCAGACCTTTATAAAGTAGAGTCGTATAAAATCATGTGCTATTTTGCTTAGCATTTCTTTTATCTTTATGATATACATATTCTGAACTAATATAATAAGAGAGTTACTAGGGCTATAAACACTAACATCTTTTATTAATATATGTGATATATAGGATTTACTTCCAATAAAGAAGTAATAAATCTATAAGATAAAATATAACAAACTCCCATACATACAAATACAAAACACATTGACACGCGCTCAATACAGCGTTATTCAAAATACGAATCCATTATTTGAAAATGAAATTGAAATCCCACCTACTTTGTATTCAAAACAGACGCTGACCGGGTAAAGTGGCAAATCATGGAGCGGCTGAAAATCAGTCAAATAGACCCCGAGATACCGACGCGCGTGCACTGAATAACAATACCGTATTATAATGTCTGATCACAGATAATTCGATCAAATTATATTAGAAAAAAGCAGTTTTAATGTTTTCTTTGTTATGATAGAAATAGACATCTAATATTATTTTATTACTAGCTGACCCGACAGACGTTGTCCTGTCTACACGTCTTTAATTTGAAAATTTCAAACTTTTTTTAATAAGCTAAAACATTCTGGACCATTTTGATGAAAATTATTATTCAAATTGTGAATCTAAACCATTCTCAGATCCCCTTGAACACACACAAAAAATTTCATCAAAATCGGTCCAGTCGTTTGAGAGAAGTTCAGTGACATACACACTCACAGAAGAATTATATATATATAAAGATGTTGAAAAACTCTTCTGACGTAATTTATTTTCATATGATTTATAGGTATGTTACCAACCAAACTAGATTTCAGTCATCAGAAATCTAGTTTCGCCGGTAACATATATATTAAATGTAAAGAATATGGTCGTAGCATTGTTATTAGATACACATATACCTACTTATAATCTATACCTAATATTCCTCAATATATAGTAGGTAAATTATAAAAGATTTTTATATAACCGACTGGTAGGTAGTATCGAAGATTATGATTAGATGATAGAGATTTCAAAGATGATGTATATTTTCGGTATTATTTTTGAGTTACATACATATAAATACATATCTGTAAGTAACTTACATAAGTTGGGTATATATTTAATTCGTAATTACAAAATTGTATCAATTGTATATGTACTTATTAAGTTAATATTTATTTATTATAGAGTTACTGAAATTCAATAATAAGATCTAAAATAATTAAAAAAAAACATTCAAAAACTATTGATCACTGTAAAAATAGAGGAACCTTAACAAGTTAATATCATACCAGACTACAAAAACAATATAGGTACTGCCAATGAAATAAACCTGAATTTTATATAGGTAGGTATATATCTGTTTACATACCTTTTTCATTTACATTAAGACTGAACTAATTTTAACGGGACTTCCAGTAGCGTATAGAAGATTAGTGACTATTTACTTATATTTTAGTATAGACTAGTATAGACTATATTTTATCCCAAGAAAAAAAATTGAGATATACTACAAAATGAATTTGCTGGTTTTTACGAGCAGCGGATAGCGGGTCTTTCAACGATGAATTAAGGTTAAACTTCAAAATTCTATGAACTATTTAATTTAATCTACCACCGAAACATATTAAGCAATGCATTAAGAAAATGGACGGAACCTTAGAACTTTCAATATAAACAAATACAACTACGACCTGAAATTTTCACATTTATAAACGTATTTTCTTGAGCATTCAAACAAACAAAAGAACTGAAGAAAGATCGAGGAAAATTTAAATTTAATGAAGATTTAAAATAATTAGGACTATGATGTTTTAAATTCAACAAATAGCGCACAATATGATTATCTATAGAAAGTTTTCCTCTGATATTGCTTTACATAATTATATCATTAATATCCAATTGGATGTTATACCTAATATACAAACCTAAGTAGAAAAAGTACCTACTGGTAAAACGTGTACGTACGTATGTGTAAAACGCTGAATTTTAATTTATGAAAAATATATTCTACCTTTTATAATGATCTTATTATAAAAGTATTTCATAAATTAAATATTTGTTAATATCTGCTTTCGTAATACCTTAAAATAACAAAAAAAAGTTTCGAATCATTGGTCAAAAAAAGTATATATTTGATACGTTTAATGATAATTAATTTTATTTACTTTAATGCTTTAGGTTTTTCGCGTAACATTAAAATTACAATTACATTACGCTATATTACATCAGTAAAATTCGTTATTCGATATTCAAATATAACCACCAATAATAAATAAATATTTACATTTTTTGAAATGGTCGTTTTTTACCTGTCATTCGTCCCTCTTGATGATCTTGTGTTAATTGCAGAGGGGTTTGCGCCACTTCCATTTCTTCTGTACAGCCCTCCTAATTATTTGCAGATCACTTTACCACTTTGTATTTTATAACTTTATAAATTCATATTTGTTTTTCATACTAATTATTATGTATTAAGTAAACTTACAGCTATTGTAATTTAATATATGTATCATAAGTAAAAAAAAATATCCGTGTAATTGAATAAAATGTTGATATCGTAAAAAATAATAAAGACTATTCTGTGGAGTCTTTGTTATTTTAATTTTTCAATTTGACAGCTAAAAGTGGCGCGAGCGCGGGAAAATAACTGTCACTTTTGACGTTTATTTTTTTCGGTGACGAGCGCGTTGCTAGTGTGGCTACGGCCAGAGCACTTTTGACTCGATCTCCGCGCGTGGCATCGAAGGCGGGGCGAAACCCCGCCCCGTTGCTTTTGATGTCCCCCTATAGGGGGAGACTTCGATTTTGGGTCAGCTGTTAAGCGTCCGTTTTAAGCTTTAATTTGTGGCATTACGGCGCTGCGTCAGCCAGCCATTTAGAATAATGACGCTGCGCACGAAATTAATTGGTCATACAGCTCGTCCTATTTACAATATTTGTGCTGATTTTTTTTCAATACATATTGTTTCATTTCTATCTATTATATATATTTTGTATAAATTAAATATAGAGGAACTAAATTATAATATCGATTTTAGCAAATAAGTAAATTTCTAAAACCTAGATTGATTTATTCTTTACAAATTAAATATATCCTGTTTCTAAATCATAATGTACCTAACACTATTAATTGTAAAATGAAATATCAAAGGATATAAATAGTTAGATATATTAAAGAAGTAATTAAACTAAAGTTTACATTTTGTTTCATGAGCTTTGTAGGTATTCGGTATAGTTAATAGATAAAATATATTGTTTTGAATTTTATATAAAACTTGATATCTGATCTCCCTCCAATGACAAGAGGGAATATTCGCGAAGGCGTGGCACTCGCGAATCGTGCCACCAGAAAGGAAAAGTCAACAGTTTTCCCGTGTCCCATCTACCAATCATGTCTTTATATACGAAATGACATTTGCTTTGAGAGAATACCCATAATTAGGTGTATCCAATAGTAAACCTACCAAAACTTAATATTTTATATATATCCCAGCCTAAGTTTCCCGTGTAAGTTTGGTTAATTATGTAGGTACCTATTAATTGATTCAAATTTTATTCAATTAATGAAAACATGCCTAAATGCCTACCTATCTAAGTGAACACAATTATTGCCGACACATCATTTTTTTTAATTTTCTAATAACCATTATATTTAATCTTGCAGACACGAAAAAGGGTAGACATATTTAACATTTACTAAAAGTAATTAGAAATATTTGTATATAATAATGAAGTCAAAAAATACACAAACTTTACCCTTTTAACAGAATAGACAAAAATAAAAGCAGGAAAATCCCTTTCAATCCTCAAAGGAACTCCAAAAACTACCCACAAGTCAATCGCCAAACGCGTCGAACCCCCTTCCCCCTATCTCCCCTTGCCCCCGAATTACATCTCACCCCTTAACCGCGGTCTTCAGTGACAGTTCAATAAAGCACGGCGACCAATCGCGGCAAACGTCGCCTAGTATAAGCCAATAGGATTAACGCTGTTTCTATCTCGCTTTTACTTATGACATTTTATATCTATCCGTCCCTTTCGCTCTTATAGTCTGCGAATTCTTGATTCGATTGCGATTGATTTCTTTATTCGAATTTCCTTTTGTTTTGCATTTCGCTAAGTTTTGGTTATTATCTGTGGATTAGGTTCTTTATGGTATGGTTCTGAAATGTAAGCGTTTTAGACTGAGACGTTTGGAAAATGTTTTTATAAAATAATTTACTGCCCGACAAAATTTTGTCGTCGTGCAGTTTAGTAGGTACTAAAATGTGAATATAACATCGATAAATACTGATATTGATTAAAAATTTAAAAATACAATTAGGTATTTCTTCTTGCTAAGTTCCTAATAGCGACGGCTAAAGTAGGTTATAAAATATTCTATATTATTACTATGAAACTAGCGGCTCACCCTCGCTTCGCTCAGGTTCACCTCTTCGAATAACAAGAACAAATTTTCTCACGGGAACCGTACAATTTTCGCGGGATAAAAAGTAGCGTATATGCTATTCCAGACTACAATCTAACTCTGTGCCAAATTTCATCCAGATCCTTTCAGGCGTTCTGGTATGATTGAGTAACAAGCGTCCAAACATTTAAACTTTCACATTTATAATACATTTAGATTTTTTATCACTTGTTTAGTGCAATAAAGAATATTATACACATATTAGTAAGATTATTATTAAAATAGGAAGAAATTTGTAATACACCCCATAGGTACAATAATTAACTCAACCAGATTTATAGAGATAATTTCATTCACTCCATTTTATTATGTAGCTAACCATTTGTCTTTATTTCTATACATTTACCAGCAGTTAGGTATTAGCTTGTCAGCTTTCAATTAACGTTAATCAATCCACGTAACATGTGCATTAATTAACCTATTTATGTGTATCTAACGTGACTGATTATCGAGTAAGCAGCTACATCACTAATTCGTATTGGTTCATTTGCTTTTACTGTATAAATTTACTTATTCATTTTTACTGTTAGGTATATTTTATCTATTTAGGTACATACACCTAGTAGATGAAGTCTACGACTCTAGACTATACGTTGGGAAATGTATTTATACTGCATGCATACAGTTATGTGAGACTCACCGTCTAGAAAAACCAGTAAGTAGATACTACCTATTAAATCCTAACGAAACCATCCTGGTTTTAATAGGGAGTCGCAGCCCGCTGGATCACGCACTTAACCATGACGCCCCGACTGCTTGCCTGTCGAGATAGATCAACGATACAATCACAAAAACCAAAAGGTTGCTCTCTCGGTCCACTCTGCTATCACAGAAGTATCAGGAGCAACCTGCATGGTAAATCGCCAGAAAAAAGAAACGTAGGTAATTGGCATTACTTGGCTTCATGCCTAGGTAGATTGCCAAACGCTATTGATAATTTACAAACTATTAGATAAGCCAAAAATGAAATATTATTATTCCAGTAAAAATTTTATGAAATTTTAAAAATTCTAATATTTGCAATAGGTACCTACTAGAATAAAATAACTGAAAGTTTGCCTCCAAGCATTCTCCAATAAGTTTTTATTTTATTACTATCGGGCATCTAGGCCGGTAAACGGTTTGTTTTTTTGGTTATTATAACTTCACGTCATAGTATTTTCATATATGTAGGTACCCTTTAGCTTTGCACGTAGTCAAAAAGCCACATTTCAAAATTTTATACTGCGAGTCATAGAGACAAACGTAATATTTTGGAATCTATGATAATTTATTTTATTTTTTATTTTTACGAAAAAATTACTAAATATAATGAAACCAGTGCCTGTTTAAGCCATCCAGGGGCCATGGCCATTCCACAAAGCTTGGGACCCTCTTTTAAAAGAAAAAAAATGTGAATGAATGTTTTCAGTTGGAAGGTTTAACTTGAAACAAAAAATAAAGGTTTTTAAGAGGTGATCACAACAAGATATACTTACAACTCACGTGTTTAAATTTTACTTTAGGATAAAAAATTGCTATATGTAACTTCAAACGTCTAATTGGAAAAAACTAAAAAACTGTATTTAAAAAAATATACGTACCTATTATTAAAATAAAATAAAAACTTTTTAACAAAAAATAAAAACCGACTTCCAGGCACTAAAATGTAAAAAATAACTAAACGGAGGTTTTCATTTAGAATAGATACCTAATCAGATATTTTCTAAGTCGGTGCCAGCCTACAATATTTTATGATATAATATCTAATAGGTAAATATGTATTTTACGTATCGAAATATAATAATTTCGAAGTCAGTGCCAGCCGATACAAAGCAAAGCGCACCGACTTCGAAAATATTTGATTAGGTATGTATAGTAAATGAAAACTACCAATCAGTTATTTTTTACTTTTTAGTGCTTTTGTTTGGAGTCGGTTTTATTTTTTTATTAAAAAGTTTTTATTTTTTTTATTACATTTATTGTTAAACCAATTCTATTTGGAAGGAACATTAAATAGACACGTCGCCGGCAATTATTTTAATCTCAGCCCAGTGGATACAAATTGGATAATGGCCGCTGCAGGGCGCCGTCCCGCAGAGATGTCAAAAACAGATGACATTTGTACTGTCATGGTAGATCGGGATCTGACAGCAAATTTGGCGGGAATAGATCTTTACTAAATTATATGAAGCCAAGATGTACCTACCTACCTATATTATAGGTGTGCCCTGACTTCGTTCGCGTGGATTTCAGAAAAACACCGTACCACCTCCCTCATTGTAAAGGGAGGCTTTTTACATCTGGTGATTTTTTCTTTTTTTGTTTAGTGAGGCTAAGGCTAAGGAAAATGCTTCTCTGTAATCGATATTTTGAAGGAAAAGTCCGAAAGACGGAGGATCCATAGCTAAATTGCTAAAATGGAGCCCATCGCCATGTCCGTATACCTCAGCTATTTTACTCTATGTTTATTCAAGTTTTATTTTACTACTTATTCATAGAAACGCGGTTATAACCCGTATGCTCACCGGTTCGGCAACGTCGCGTGCCAGGAACGGAGCGTACCGGCACCGGCAAAATATCCTCGCCTACAATTGTTAATGCTCCGTGTAAGGCACGCAATGGTGCCCGTCGGTGACCGAACGGTCAAGTGGGCAGAGTCTCATAATTTTCATTAGGTACAAAGAATAATTTTTTGCCTGACACGGTCCTAGCGCGGTCATGGTATGACTTATGAGACGGAAGGCAGACAGACACCTTTTATTTAATTAAATAGTGTTAAAGCGTATAATTTGAACTTGTTAAAGTGTATAATTTATACTTACGTGAATTATGATAGGGCAAGTAGTCAAATACTAATACCTACATAAGGATTGCTAAGGCCTAAGTTTATATCTGTTTGATATATAGTTATCTAATATTTATTTGATAATTATCTTGATTATTATCAATACATATCTTGATAATTTCATTCCCTGTGATGAAATGACAAAAGTAGTAGAAATACTTTAAAAAACTTGAAAGTCAGTTGAAAATACATTTTGAGCTCTGAAAAATTACATAAAATAAAAAAAACCTTGACAAAGTTTAACAAAATCTAAACGTAATAATCATGGAATATTTAAATGATTTCCAAACAAAATATTTCTTAAGCTAAAAACAGTATATTAACTATGCTACTTTCGTTTGTATTTTTTCGTTTTAGACTTTACATACCTATGTAGGTACGTAACGTCGGTACCAACAGTATCAAGACTTCAGAGGCTGCAGAGGAAAGGAAGATATGTAAGTTTGTATGTAAGGGGTAATCTCTGAAACTACTGATCCGGTTCTAAGACTTCGTTCATCATTAGGAACCGCCATGTTAGCACAATAGGCAATTTTTATTCTGATAAAAATGTATTTAGTGTCAAAAATCATACTAATTTTAATTGAAGTCGACAAAAAATTGCCGTTAATCTGTTTTCAACCGACTTCTTGAAAAAGGAGGAGGTTCTCAGTTCGGCTATATATTTTTTATATTTGATACCTCAGAACTTTGTCATTTAAACCGATTTGAACAATTTTTGTTTTGTTTGAAAGTGTAGGATACTTCCAATTTGGCCCCATTTAAATTGGAAAAAACATCCAATCAAATTCCAAAAAAATATTTAATGTACAGATTCGGCTTCGTTACAATTTTATTATATGTACCTACTAGCGACTCACGCTCGCTTCGCTCGGGTTCGTCCCTAGGTAAGTTTTAATTGTTTTGAGCGGAACCCTAATTCTTTTTCTAGAATTAAAGTAGCCTATTATACTCCCTATAACATCAGGTCTTTCAGTGAAAGCCCCGTCAAAATCAGTCCATCCGTTTCAGAGATTATCCGGAACAAACAGACAGACAGACAGGCAGACAGGCAGACAAAAGTTTAAAAAATTGTGTTTCTCTTATAAGTAAGTAGGTATCCTATACATTTTTCATATGCATTTAGTAAATGCTGTTATTTTGACATTACAAACAGACACTATAATTTTATTTATATGTATAGCTATATAAATAGATGAAAACTATCAATCAGTTCTTTTTACTTTTTAGTGTTTTTTTTGAACTCGGTTTGTTTTTTTTTATTAAAAAGTTTGTCATTCAAACAGTTTGAAATAATTAAATAAAGTGTATAGCACAAGAGACCTAGGGAAAACCCCGAGCGAAGCAAGGTTAAGTCGCTAATATTTAAAAAGCTTGTTTTAAAATCATAGTTTAATGAATAGTTTACTAATTAATAAAAAAATAAAACTAGCCAAGGCACATCTTAAGCTTCAATTTAACCTAAATGATCTACTCTGTGTAAATAATTCGACTCTTCAAATTTAAGAAGTTCTAGTTTTAAATAGCATACACTTTTGTAGCAGAAAAAACAAGAAATTGTGTTTTAAATTTATTTTAGAATGTTGTATGTTCTTACAAAAATAATTCATGATTATCTACAGAACTTGGCACCCATTTAGATCACAATTCTTTTGTCGGTAAAGTTGACAACCACGCATAGGTATTCTTAATATTGAACTTGGCTCCCATTTTCACATTTATGTTTTTGATGGGATAATATAACTATTAACTACCTACTTTATTTTTCATCAAATATAAAATAAAAGAATTGCACAATCAGCATAAAATAACTTGATTATAAAAATCAGCTAAAGACAAGTTGAAAAGTTACACAAACCGTTTGTACGACGAAAGCTGTTTCGCGAAGCGATTTTTTAAAGATAAATAAATTGTTTACAAACTACTTTTATCTAAATAACGTTGTTTACGCCTAGCTTTCAGCCATTTCTTTTATTTCTCATTGTCGTCTTCCTGCATAGGTACCTATAGTACCTATTCATTTCGCCCGTTTTCGAGCTCATTCTAGTTGAGATGACGAGGATGACGGCAAAAATGCATGCTTTAAGTATTTGTAAAAGATAATAATAGATTTGTATTAAATACATACTTCAAACTCATTTTGCTCTTTTCAGAAGTTCATTATACCTTCACATAATATGAGCAGAAGACTTTCAAGTTAAGTACCAATATCCAAACTTTTTTTAAATTCTAGAACTCTTTGTATTGTCGATAAATTAATTTGTAAATTCTAATAAATTTTTTTAGCGGCCGTTCCTTACTGTTAGATTCCTAAACACAACAACAACCCATTACACGATATATTCGTGCTATATTATATAAGAATAGATTAGGTATTTATATAAATAAGAGCTTCTAGTGCCTATTTTAGAGCACTACATTTAATTAACCCTTCCCATAATAACTAGCAGCTGTCTAGTTTTTATTATTTGTTTTACTTGTTGCCGATCAAACGCAAGACCAACAGCTTTACGTGGAAAGAAAAAAAATCTATAACGTTTGGTTCAACTCAGGGCTCGAACCCAGAACTAAAGGAGAGCCACTAAGCTGATGGAGTAGGCTTAGTAAAAGTGTTGATCCAACTCTTTACGGAACTCTAAAAATATTATTTCCCAGGCAATCTCTTTTCGCAAAGGCTATACTTCGAAACAGAAAGCTGAAAGACAGAAACGTTTGTGATTTGCCTTAATAACAATTCAGTGAACAATATCAGCCACGCAATAACAGATATGAATATAGATTTAGCTTTACGTACAAACAATCACATTTACCCAGTGAACAACTGTTACATAGCCAAAGCGCATACAGAACTCTGCACTGATACAATTTCCCTCGATTCAAATGTACAAAGGGAACTGCCGGGCAGTGGCGATGTGATTACATGCAGTACACTTGATTAATATTGCCTATGAGTTGTTTTGAGTGATTAGCACTATTCGGTGTTCTAAATACTAAATAAGGCAGTGGTAGCCAAGTGGTAACGCGCTCACTTGGGAAACTGAGTCAAGCGGGTTCAAATCCCGGGTCTCGCGCCTCTGATATTTTCATATGCGAATTATTTTCAACATGATTACCACTTGCCTTACGGTGAAGGAAAACATCGTGAGGAAACCTGCATGTCTGAGAGAACCTAGCAAGTCAAAGCATTTTTTTATCCTACACTACTCTACTTTTACCTATTTACGACATTTGTTATTATTATAGTTTATTTTTTTATATGTACGATATCTAATTTAAGTTATTATTGAAAAGGAAAACACTTAATTCTTTTTGGTAAGGTTAGGGTGGTTGACCATTTTTAAAACTTAATTAAATAAAAAAAGTAGATTTTTTTTATAACCTTCTTTACTCTAAATAAAAGTTTATCCTTAGGGGTAATTAAAACCAACAAGTATCATTTTCGGTGTTAATAATAACAATAACAATTCTTGAAATTAAAATGAAGGTTTATTCTTAGATCTACTTTTTAATGACTGTTTCTATTAACTGCTCCTTTTTAATAGGGATTCCCTTCTTAGCCATTGCATTTATCCATCGACATAACAATCGTTCCTCATTAGGTGTCAAAATTATTGGCGGGCACATTTTTCGTTGAATGGGATGTCCCATTTTAATTTTATTAATCATTGTAATATTCTCTATTTTTTCCGATGACGTGACCTGACCTCCATTTCTCAATTTCATCACGCTTATGTGTGTCTACAGATAAAATTTACTAAAGAGTTGTTTCAACTCAACAAGTATAAAATCTGTGCGTTAATAAACATGTGTTTACGCTCGGATTAAGTCAGTCCACAATGTGCAGATTATGCCATGAGTCAGAGAGATCTGCCTTTGTGGATCACTCAAGCACTGCAGAAGAAGCCATCTAGAACAGTATGTTATGCAACCGCAGGAGATACAGAAACTTTCCGCTCAGAAGATATGGATGATCCTGGAATCAACAAAACTAAGTGGTGAATTCTAAATCTACTAACAAGGGAGCTACAAAGTGTAAGAGCTTAACTTTTACGAAAAGCCGGTATAAGAAACCTGTTCGTACTTTACCATATTTATTTCACTTTCACATCACTTATCACTTAAGTATTTAATGAGTACAATCTCAATTCATATTATAAGAATAATTCGTCCATGAATTTACGTTATGACACCTTTAACTTTCAGCATTACTTCAACTCACTCCAGAAAATACACTGCCTTTCATTTAACAAAATACCTCTTTTATACCTTACAATTCTTCCACTTCCACATATTTAAATTAAAGGGCTTTTGAATTTATTTTAAAAACTAGCGACTCACTCTCGCTTCGCACGGGTTCGTCCCTAGCTTGCTTCCCCATACAAACTTTCAACCCCATTTTCATCCCCTTAAAGGATGATTCTGGGATAAAAATATATAAATATTCGGATAAAAATATAAAAATCTATAATATATAGATTTCCTGGATAAATATATCCTATGTCCTTCCCAGGGCCTCAAACTATCTTCTTACCAAATTTCATCTAAATCGGTTTAGAAGATCTAGAGATTACCCCGTACTCACAACTCACAAAGTCATAAATTTTACCTCTTTATAATATTAGTATAGATAGATTGACGTATTACATATGAAAAAAAACATAGAAATATCACTCAATAGGTTACGACGCGGTCGCGGTTCCATACCTACGTGGATGTCGTATTGTCTCTTTAACCATTTGTCCAAATTATATGCAGTAAAAGGGAAAAGTTTTTTGTTTTAAATATTTTAGACGATAAATTTACTTATTTTGATAAGAATTTATAATTGTTGATAATATGACCAATAAACATGACCTACGATTTAAATTATTTTTTAATATAAAAAACTACTTTTTGTGACTTAAATATAAAAGTTAGACACATGCTGTCGCTGACTTTTTTGTAGGCATTATTAAGCTCTACACTTTTCTCTAGAACATAATCATATATCTCTCATCGTTAAGGCGGGGTTCGTAAGAACCCCCCCAACGTGCGTTCACCTTGTCGTGGTGGGGGGGCTCAGTAGTGCCCGGCAATACAGCCGGGCGTGAAGCCAAGAAACGCACAGGGAGGTGGCCGCCTTCGGTGGGCGGTGGGAGGTGGCCCTCTTCGGAGGGCGGTGTACCATGCGAGTTGCTCCTGGTACTTCTCTGATAGCAGAGTGGACTTTGGAGCAACCCCATGGTCGTTGTTGTCTGCCTCGGCAGGCCTGTCGTCGGGGCGTCGTAGTTGAATGCGTAAGCGATCCTGCGACGCCCCATTAAACGGGGGAAGGTTTTGTTGGGTTTTAGTGGGTAGTACTGGCTTTGCCGGTGAGTCCCACACCTCGTGCGTAAATGCATTTCCCAATGTTAAAAAAAAAAGGGTTCGTAAGAAACGTTTTCGTTCGACCGTTTTTTCTCAGACTTACTTTGCAAATCCGACTACCATGAAAGTCTTTTCATTCTTCAGGTTAATATATAGCCTATGACACTCAGAAAGAACGTGGCTTTCTAATGGTAAAAGAATTTTGAAAATCAGTAGATCCAGAGATTACCCCCTACAACGTCACAATATTACAAACTTTACCTCTTTATAATATTAGTATAGAAAATGATAATTCATACTTCATACAGCAACGACCACTCCTTAGTGGTCGTTGACATACAGTATTTGGTGCTGCCATCTCTACAAGCTTGGCAGGAAATAAGTATTTCATTTAGTATATATTACCTAGTATAGTATTATATGGATCCGTGATATTACTAAATAATAATACTACAGATAATAGTCTTACGTCCATCTATAGGTATACCAAATTTCATCCAAATTCGTTAAGCCGTTGCAGGGTTAAGGAGTAATAGACATACATAAAAACTTTTGCTTTAATAATAATAGGTCTAGTGTGTTTATTTCTCTGGCATGCTTTTATGTATACAGTCCTTTACAACATGCGCGCTGGGCAAGGGTCTCCTTGATACGAGGGGTCAGGCGATAGTCCACAACACTAGGCAAGTGCTCGTTGGCGGATTTCACATGTCTTTCAAAAACTCGCTACGTTCTCTCAGATATGAAGATTTCCTCGTGATGTTTTACTTCATCGTTGAACAAGCATATCAGAAGTAAGAGGGCGAGACCTGGGTCTTTGAAATCGTTTTACCTGGTTTCCCAAAAGAGTTCGCTACCACTGCTTTCTATTTAACATAGATAAACACATGAAATTTGGTTTATTTATTAACCCCCTTAGATTAACTAAAACCCCAAATTCACAATAACTACAAAGTTCTCTATTCTTACTTTACATCATACATTTACTTTATCAGTGACTACAATAATTATTGACTTATAATGTAACTTTATAATTTTTCTATTTTTTAATTATTATTTGGTTTAGTTATAGGTATGCCATCTTTTAAAACGATATTACATTACACGCAACGGGCTTTAGCAAAAAGTTTATTGAATATCGGAAAGATGGCAGCACAATAGGTATAATATATTATCAGTTATCTGTATGTTTAGAAATGTCATAAATGTACAACTAAACCAGTCCTTTTGATCGAATTTTTCATTCTTCTGTGTATAACTTTTTTTTAGCGTGTACCTAATTAATATTTTTTTACGTTTACTCATGCTAAGGCAAAATAAAACTTTTTGAAACTAATATGTTCTGAATTATATATGTACATACTTCCTTTTTATTCCTAGTTTATAGTAAAAAATAGCTTGAAAATTTCAAATTGAAAATAATAATTATTGTAAAGATTAATAAATCCATTAAATAAATGGGTGCATTAAATATGTACGGACTTGCATTTGCATTAATATAATTGCGTAATTATTTAAATATAATTTTTTATTCTATCTATATCTATGAAAAAAGCGAGGTAAGATTATGTAAAATAAAATTAAAAAAAATAATACACGAAAAACGCGGGAAACTATAAAATATTTTAATAGGACTTATCTATTAGAGATTTTCCACAAGATTTTATTTTTTATGTAAGTTACCGTAATAATAATATTACTTTTCTTGATAAAGCAAATCGATTGTGCGCTGTGGTTGTTTGTAAGTTCTACGTGACAGCAACACCGTTGCTACTTTTATAGCTATAGTACAATTTATACACATGTAGGTCAAAAGAAAAATGGCTTAGAACTTGTAGCTCCTATTTACTGTGGTAAAAATATATTTTTTAAGTTTAAATGGCCTACAGTGATTTATGTCACATAAGTAACGCGTTCAAAGCTGTGGAAAATGAAGTTGATCAGGTAAGTTGTACAGTGTGTGTTGTGAAAAGTGTTTTTTCCATGGGTGTTGTAAATGTCCAATCGGAGCTGTCATTCTGACCTATTAATCGTGAAAACCATATAAATATTTGTTGTATTCGTGTAATATGATAAAAATGATACCATGAGGACGAAAGGCCGCAGTTAAAACTATTAATATTCAAGCTTGGATGTGAAAAGTGTTATTTATTTTTCGAGGTGAACGATGACATATGAATACTGCATACAATATTTTTAGAATTATGTAGTTTGCACGTTAGAGGACGTAATAAAAGGTAAAGCTGAGAGTCGTGGGCGCTTTGATTATGATCAAAAATGTGATATTTACACGGTCGGGACAATAGTTCACGGTAATGTTCTTAATAGATCTATGAACATACTACGCGTTAGATTGTATAGACTTTCTCTATCAATTTTATACACTGCGTCGTCCTTCATAGTTAAGTCAATAACAACAATACATTTAAACCAAACATATATTGCATCATTTTAAGGTATGTAGCTGTATTTATGGGTACATTGCGAGAACACTTCATCCTGTTTACAATAAAGAATGTTTGTATTGATAAAGCAGGTCGTATCATGATATATGACTGAGAGACAATTTAAAAAAAAAACTTAATGATAACAAATAAAAATGGATATTTGTAAATGATTATCATGCTGAATTTATATTATACAACATAGATATTACTCAATTATTATATATTATGCTTTATTGAAAGTGTGTTGATTTACTGATTAGTATTACCTTTTAGTTATTTTAAAATAATAATATTAAAACAAGTAGGTTATTTAGTTTTCAACTCTAATTTTAAAATAAATGCCTATGCACCTAATAAGGTTTAAGTGTTTCTGATTTATTTGTCTTTAGCAAAAAAACTTAAAAATGTTAGTAAATTGAATGAATATTTATGTATTATTGCTCTGCTCCTACAGACTGTGGTGTGGTTAGCCTAAGCTTGCTTAATACATGCAAAAAGAATTTTTCATGTAGAACTAGATCTTTCAGAGATTACTTTTAGCACATTAAAACAAACTATTCAACTTTAGTATAGATTTCTCAGAGATGAGATATTTTCCCGCAGTAAAAAGTATCCTATGTGTTGACCCAAATAACCAGCTATCACCAAAATCTATTCAGTTATTTTTCCATGATGCGATCACAGACAGACCGACAGACAAAAATTATAAAAACTATAGATTCAGCCTCTGTATCGATAATAATTTCTATTTCAATAAGATTTTCCAAAAAATATTTAATGTACAGATTCGGCTTAGTTACAATTTTATTATATGTATGGCATAGATGTATATTGGCAAATTAAATTTCTTTAATACGAGAAGCATGCAGCTAAAAGTCGGTAAACTCAACAAATACTAGCTTACAGTGAAGTTTTTTTGAAAGTTATTATTGAATGAATAATTAATTCATTGTTTGTTCAGCCAACTTGAACATGTAAATCTTATTTAAATAATAGTAGAAAATATATTTACATAAAACAATATGCATATTGGATAATAATAGAAATGGTAATATGTAGTATTTTCTTTATATAGAAACTATGAATAGAGGCTCGGTAAACTTTTCTACTCAAAACTTTTAAGTGAAAGATAGGGGGTGTTAAATGTTAATTTGATTAATGAAGACTAGAACTTTTTGTCTTGATAATAAAAAAATAAAATCTTTATTGGGAACATTTTAAAATATTTTATTTAATATAATAATTGTATTTAATTAATAACATTTATTAAAATATAATAATTAATCTGTCTCTCTGTTATGGGCTTTTGCTTTAGGTTGTTAATAAAATTATCCTGTAAAATGCTACCTGGTATTATTGTTTTAGTTTATAATCTTTATATTTTACTAAGTAATATTGAAAGCTAAAGATTTTTTATGAATAATTTTGACTAACTTTGAAAAGAGTAGTTCATTTTGTCATTTTGGGTCATTATGGATGTATTTTTGTATGTTATTTGATATTTTTGCTAATTATAAATCAATTTTCATAGAATTTTAATAAATAAGTTAAGAGTGGCCATTTAAATTTCCAAAAAATAATCTGCTCCTAAAGATAGAAAGAATAATTGACTTTTACATGTGCATTTTTTGTAAGAAGTCATTGATATTTTCTATTGGCACTTTAGAAAAGTAATATAATCTAACTATAGTTGAAGGAATTTCTAAAATATTTAATTGTATAGCTTTTATATATGTAATTTATTTGATTGCTTAACTGCATTTTGCAGTACTGTGTAATCAAAGATTATGTTAAGGTATGTTTTACTAAACAGAAGAACATGCTCAAGCAGAGATGCGAGAGTCTCATAAATTCACATCTCACATAAAAAAATATAGTAGGTATTCTGTTTTCAATAAATAGATATTTGTATGTAAAAGATTTCGTAATTATGCATTCATATTATATTTTTTTCGGCTCTCGGCCGTTTGGGTTAAATCTTTGTTTTTTTAATAAAAATCTCTAAGTCAGTCTTGTCTTACAATTAGTGTTTGTTTTTCTTACCGACTTCAAAAAAGGAGGAGGTCAGACAGACAGACAAAAATTCTAAAAACTATACATTAATCAATATCATCAGGTGATAACTCAGAACACGGCAGTACACGGTTAGCTTAATTAAAAGCTAGCAATTTTCTAATTTTTGATCAAGCTATAAGAGCTTAAAATTTTAGCTTTTGGCACTAAATTAACACAAATTTTTGCACTTATTTTTAAGCGAATCTGCTCATTTTGCCATGCTAGCTTTACATAAATTGAATACGACTAAGGTTTTTTTTTAATTCTTTTTTTTTATTACAAGTTTTTTTTTATATATAAATAGAATCTTCCTAGGGAAAGTGCGTAAATTTTCTAGATTTTATTTTAAATGTATTCTTTTTAAAAATATAACATGCTTTCGTTTAATAAAAAAAAACAACTTTTTCTTATAAAATATAATTGTTTTCAGTCGGAACGTATTATGGAAGAGAATGCCATGGTCCGGGATCTCATCACGAAAATCCTGGATGAGACCGGACCCACAGAAGGGAGCAGGTGAGTTTACTTCACTGATATTGTAATTAAAGAGGATTAATAGATACTTTTGGAGAATGCATTGAAACCTACAGAGGTACGAGGTTTCAATGCAGTCGTCAATTCAATTCGATTTTTATTTTAGTGGTTTCTAGGATTGCCTTTGGGCAAAATTCACTTCGCCAATATCTTGTAGAATGAAGAACACGTTATATATGGAATGACCGATGCAGTCTTGGTATTGTGCTATTAAATTAAAAAGTGGGTGATTTAATTATTTTTTGAAATAATCACATTAGTTGAGGGTACATATAAAAAAATCTTTCAATAGAATTCATATTTTGTGTTGTAGATTTTATTCATTATAAATAAAATAACTTAAACATTCCTAGAATCAACTAAACAAAAAGTTTGGTTAAGTTTGGTTGTAAATTGTAGACCTCGTTGCATCCTCTTAGAACAAAAATTTAAAGAAAGTTCGACCATAATGACTAACAACCTCGCGAAATAATGAGAATGTCAGGACAAGTGCGAGTCTGACTCGGACACCGAGGGTTCCATACAGATTGATTACAGAATTAGCGATTCCAATTGATTACAGAATTAGCGATTCCAATTACACCTACCTACTAAGTACTAAGTTATTTCAGCTATTTAGCTCTAATAGTCTTCGACTAAAATGGTTGTGACATATGGACATACGGACAAGGCAAAATTATAAGGGCCGTTCCGTTTAGCAATTTGAATGTGGTACCCTAAAAAGATACCAAAGTTCAAAAGTAGTCAAATATATTTAAATGGAAAGATTGAAGGTTTAACTATTAGTGGAGGTGATTATTCTCCATTCCCTTATGAGTCGTTCTTCTAAAAGTCAGAATTAATTAGGTTAGCTTGTTTACTTGTTGCAGTTAAGATACAAAAATAATTTTCGACATAATATAAGCTCCTTACTTTGATCCCTATTATATACATATATAAGGTCTCAACTGCAATGGTTTCTTACGCCGGATCTGCACGCTTGCTATTTCCCACAAAATTCAAATCTCTACTAACGTACAAAGGTGTGCATGCATTATAACCACTTGTCGTTCATTTCCTTTGATTTATGCACAAAAACTGATACCATCGGAACGGCTCTTCACATGTTTAATTTGTGATGGCTTTGATAAGCCAAATATTTTGTGTGGCTTGTCAAATATCCATACTAATAAATGTGAAAGTGTGTTTGCTTGTTTGTCTTTCTCTCTTTTACGTCGAAACGGAGTAACGGATTATCGTGGTTTTTTGGGTGGAGATAGTTGGAGAGCTGGAGAGTGATATATAGACTTTTTACAGCGGGAGATTATCTAGTTCCCACGGGAAAACACGTTATAATACAACTCAAAAAATGTTTATAATCAGAATTACTTGAAACTTGGTATTAATGTTCTTTAATACAATTAAATAAATACCTGTTTCAGCATTTTTCGAAATTCATCCCATAAGGGGTTAAAATAGGGGATGAAAATTTGTATGAAACCTATCTTTTTAGAGTTTTTTTTTGCAGTTTTAGCGCAAGCGAAGCCGCGGGTTCTGCTAGTTATACATAAATGATATTTGACACTGTAGTTGTTGGTTTAGACAGCTTTGGTAATCTACTAATTCGAAAAAGTCAATATGGACTTTTGATATTTCCTCTTTTATAATGAAAATTATAAATAGAAAAAAATAAGCGAGCATAAAAAAAGTGCGAACGTTCTAAAGAAATTTATAGTAACTTCTTCGGTCAGAAAAGTCATGGTCACAATACTTTGAAAGTTAATTTGTTTGAGTTTGAAAAGTGCGAAACCATAGCACAACATTTTTCACAACTACTTTGCGCAATTAAAGGGTTAGCAATTAAAGGAAAAAACGAGGAAAACTTACGGTGTATTACTTTTTCATAACAATGCACAGATAGATTCACATGGCAAGTGTTTCTAAAGTTGCTGTGAGAAATTATGGTTTCGAAAAATTTACCTATAGCCTTGGACTGCCCATATAGTGTGTTCGATTGTATGGTTTTTATTTTAGAATTAGGATTTTTAGCATGAAAAATAACTTTTCAATCTATAGGTACATATATAATAAAATTCTAACTAAATCGAATCTATACATTAAATATTTTTTTTGGAGATTCTTATTGAAATAGTCATTATTATCAATATTGAGACCGAATCTATAGTTTTTAGAATTCTTGTCTGTCTGTCTGTCTGTCTGTCTGTCTGTCTGTCTGTCTGTCTGTCTGTCTGTCTGTCTGTCTGTCTGTCTGTCTGGGAACGCATCACGAGAGAATTACTGGACTGACTTTGATGAACTTTGGTATGATGATTATCCGGTTATCCGGGTCTACATATAGGTTACTTTTTACTGCGGGAAAATGTCTCATCTTTGAGTAATCTATACTGACCCTTAAAACGTACCTACGGACGTTTAGACGTAAACGTACGGACGAACCCGAGCGGAGCGAGGTGAGTCGCTAGTTATAATATTAAATGAGCAATTCTTGTATATATTATGTAGGTATGTACATATATACATACATTTATTTCGTTTACCTCGAAAACGACTGACGATTTGGATCGTATTTCGTATTTAGATAAGATTTCGCTTTTTAGGTACCTATATATAAAGCGTATTTTCTGATAGAACGTATCTTTTCCAAAAAAACGCCGCGGATAGTTTGGATACCCACGTATAAAAGGTTAAAACGGCAAAATAAACATTACATTTGTTTTCATAGTATCTATAGAAAATATTTTTAAATAATAAAATGTGTTGAGGTTAGTCATATTATAAAAAAATATTTGAGAGCAATTCGGTTTATTTTTCATTCTGATATTAAGAATACATTAAACGCGCCTCGTACATTCCAAACAACGCCCTAACACCATTTTTAAATGAATAAATTCAATGTACACACTCACATCGCTTACTAACTGTTTTATTATAGCTTTTATTTAAATGAAACAGATTATCCGTTAACTAAAGAAAGTTCAGGTCGTCATAGACGAACTCGAAAATTGTTAATACATTTTCATAAAAATTGAACAATGTTTAAACTTTGATCTTGTTACGATTTTATTATATGCTTATAATATTTTATATATTGAAAAAATAATATAATTTGTCTGTTTGTGCATTTGTTACACGATAACCATTGATCGGATAGATGGTTTCTTTTTCAATTTAATAAATACATTCTTTGGCTAGATTTTTACTAACACTAAATGCCTAGCTAGTAGTTGGACAGTGAAGATTTCTTCATGCGGAAAGAATAATAATGATAAAAGTTAAAACACGAAAATTAAAAGCATGAGTAAAGTAAGGACGATGCACTAGTATAAACATAAGTAAAGGCTGGTATATCTAATCTAAAAATTGTAACTAAGCCGAATCTGTACATTAAATATTTTTTGGGAAATCTTATTGAAATAGACATTGTTATCGATACAGAGGCCGAATCTATAGTTTTTGTCTGTCTGTCTTTCTGTCTGTGACCGCATCACGGAAAACCTACCGGAGGCATTTTGATGTAATTTGGTGTGATGATAGCTGGTTATCCGGGTCAACATATAGGATATTTTTACTGCGGGAAAATATCTCATCTCTGAGAAATCTATACTAAATGTTAAAACGTAAGCAGGGACGAAACGAAACAGACCGAGGTGAGCTGCTAGTAAGCTCTATAGTTAGTTATTTAATAAATTTACCTACTGTAACTTTACCGTAATACAAATAGTGACAAAGTTTTACGTGTGTGTCAGAGCCACGAACAATGACTTGTTTCTTATATATGAAAATTGAATTCAATTACAACATTTTCCAAATGCTACAAGCTAATATTTTAGTTATTTTTTTCCAGTAGCTGACACGACAAACGAGGCAATACAAAAATTGGTGCACTTTTAGATTTTTCAAATTTTCTGGGCAACTTTTCGAAAAACTTTCCCTAAAAAACTTATTTGTACTGTTTCGTACATTTTAAAAATAATAGCCAAATGGGTCCAACCGTTCTCAAGAAATGCGCTTACCAACAAAACAGCATTAAGTATAAATACCTATAATACTTCCTCAGATTTACCCGAATATTTGACGTTTTAAATAAAACTATCTTTTTGAATTTTGTCGCGGAATTATTTTGATTTTAAAAATTAAAATTACCAATATTATAAGGCATTTTGGTGCCATTTTTTTTAAATTCATTAATTGTATAATTTAAAATTTTGTGTATCCGTACTGTCTGTAACAACTACACGATCTTTGAGACGTCTAAAACCTTAGTATCTCCTGTGACCATGATTGCTGTAAAGCATTCGAAATGTCGCGGTGATAGTTTTATTTTTAAGCATTTCATTTTTATTATTTAAACTAGCGGCTCACCCTCGCTTCGCTCGGGTTCACCTCTAGAAAAGCACAAACAGATCTATCCCACGGAAACCGTTCATTTTTCCGGGATAAAAATAAGTAACCTGTTGTTTGACCTGCAATATAAGGTATCAGCATGGCAAATTTTACTAAATTAGGTGCATAAGTTGTTGTATACTGAGCTGTATAAGTTACTATAATTTTTTAACTATCCCACGGGAACTCTTTAATTTTCCGGAATGAAAAGTATCAAATTTCATTTAAATAGGTTCAATAGTATCGGAGATTAGACCGTACGAACAGACAAACAGACAGAGAAACAAAAAAATTGAAAAAAATCTGGATTTGTTCTATTTACGGGATTTGCTCTTCTTACGGGATGTAAGAAGAGAGCTGACTCGTTTTTTAGCAATTTTTTCTACCATCTTTGTACAGACATTCGACCTCTACAGTTTTATTATTCATATATGTACCTATATTCAGATAGAATAAATAACGTATAATAAAACAGAAATATATAATAATGAAAATAGTTATAGCGAGTGTACCTTAGGAGATAGACATATACTATCGTATGTAGAACTTTTCTATAGACCTTTTTAAGAATTACAATTTTCTTGTACAATGTTTTGATCTATCTCTTAAGGTTGAGCCAACGTTAGCCATATAAATTTCTAAGGACAATTCGATAGAACCAGTTATTGTATTTTCCCGTGGGAATGAATAATTTGCCTGTCGTAAAAGTATTCTAAATGTTGACCCGAGCACTAAGTTTTATCACTATACAAAATGAAGTTAAAATCGGTTGAGTACTTTTTGCGTGAAACGCGCACATCGATTTGACTAAGTTTTATTATAGGTATAGATAAGAATAAATATTGCGAGTGTAATACTTTCTTAGATTTACGCGAATATTTGACATTTTAAATAAAACTATCTTTTCGGATTTTGTCGCGGATTTATTTGGATTTTTGTTTCCCGACGTTTCGAATGCTTTACAGCATCCATGGTCACGGGAGAGACTGAGGTGTTACATGTCTTGAATGTATAGTTGTTACAGACAGCCTACCCACAATTAACAAAATGAAAATTGCACTAATTACATTACAATATTTTTAAATTTAAACATTTTTATAATTTTAATTATAATTGAATATGGAAAATTATTTATTTAATTTTTGCTATTATTTTTATAATTATTACAATTTTAAATATTAATTAGTAATCTATATTTAGTGTTGCCATTATTATATTTATAACCATAAAGAAAAATATAAAATATAGTATTAATTATTTAAGCCATATAATTGTTCTATGTGTAATTTAAAAAGTTAAAATTAATTAAGGATAATAATTTTAATTTAGTTTGCTATTATTTAAAAACAACTTACTAAGCAACACTATTAATATATACTTTTACAAATGAAAAATATTAATCTGATAAGCTGTCATTTTTTATTGCGACGGTGATGTTGAATACAACATCTGCTGTCTGCAAACATAGTCAGGACCTCCCAAGCCATTATATTCGCTTTGATAGACCTCAAATCCTGGCGAAAGAAAACCGATATCGCCCTAGAATGATTCGAGAAGCCATAGAAATTAAAAAACATCCTAATTTCAATAGGGAAGATGGCTGGGTACTACCATCGTCATGGGATCCTGTTATTAATATAATAAAATCAAATAATAAATATAAACATAACAGACAGACAGATGTAGTAAGTTCATACTGTGTAGATCAAAATGACAGCTTATCAGATTAATATTTTTCATTTGTAAAAGTATATATTAATAGTGTTGCTTAGTAAGTTGTTTTTAAATAATAGCAAACTAAATTAAAATTATTATCCTTAATTAATTTTAACTTTTTAAATTACACATAGAACAATTATATGGCTTAAATAATTAATACTATATTTTATATTTTTCTTTATGGTTATAAATATAATAATGGCAACACTAAATATAGATTACTAATTAATATTTAAAATTGTAATAATTATAAAAATAATAGCAAAAATTAAATAAATAATTTTCCATATTCAATTATAATTAAAATTATAAAAATGTTTAAATTTAAAAATATTGTAATGTAATTAGTGCAATTTTCATTTTGTTAATTGTGGGTAGGCTGTCTGTAACAGGGTGTTTCAACAACTATACATTCAAGACATGTAACACCTCAGTCTCTCCCGTGACCATGGATGCTGTAAAGCATTCGAAACGTCGGGAAACAAAAATCCAAATAAATCCGCGACAAAATCCGAAAAGATAGTTTTATTTAAAATATTGCGAGTGTAACTTAGGAGATAGACATATACTATTCAGAACTTTTCTGTAGGACTTTTCAAGACCTACAATTTTTTAGTATATTATTTTGATGTATGTCTTAAGGCTTAGTCAGAGGAAGATTTCTAGGGAGGAGTTATTATATTTTCCCGTGGGAAAGAAAGATTTTCTTTAAGTAAAAGGTATCTAGGCAGTGGTATCCCAGTGATAACGCGCTCGCTTGGGAAACCGAGTGAAGCAAGTTCAAATCCCGGGTCTAGCACCTCTGATATTGGCCAGCGTGGTGGACTATGGCCTGATTCACCTCGTACTGAAGGGAGGCCCGTGCGTGTGTTAAAAAGGGCTGAATACAACATACATACATACATACATACATACATACATACATACATACATACATACATACATACATACATACATACATACATACATACATACATACAAAAGGTATCCTAAATGTTGACTCGAGTAATAAGTTATCACATCACCAAATTTCGTTGAAATTGGTACATTACTTTTCGCGTGAAACGCTCACACAAAAACAGACAAACAGACATGTACAGGCAAATAGACAAACAGACATTTTTTTAATATCTATTGTTTTGGGGTCTATGTTGTGTACATAATACGTTACAAATAAACAAAAACATCTATCCCACGGGAAAAGTACGTTTTTCCGGGATAAAAAGTTACCTATTTGTTATTCTGATGTATGAACTATATTATTGTAAAGTTTCATCAAAATCCAATCAGTGGTTTTTGTGTACTAAGCTGTATAAGTTACTATAGTTTTTTAACTATCCCACGGGAACCCTTTAATTTTCCAGGATGAAAAGTATCTAAGATGTTGCCCGGGGATATAAGGTACCACCATGCAAAATTTCATTTAAATAGGTTCAATAGATCCGGAGATTAGCCCGTACAAAGAGAAAAACAGATAATCAGCTCGCTCGGGTTCGTCCATACATACGAATATGTTGTATTATCTCTTTAACCATTTGTCCAAATTATATGCAGTAAAAGGGAAAAGTCTTTTATTTTAAGCATTTTAGACGATAAATTTACTTATTTTGATAAGAATTCATAATTGTTGATAATATGACCAATAAACATGACCTACCGATTTAAATGATTTTTTTAATATAAAAAACTACTTTTTGTGACTTAAATATAAAAGTTAGACACATGCTGTCGCTGACTTTTTTGTAGGCATTATTAAGCTCTACAACTTTTCTCTAGAACATAATCATATATCTCTCATCGTTAAGGCAGCGTTCGTAAGAAACGTTTTCGTTCGACCGTTTTTTCTCCGACTTACTTTGCAAATCCGACTACCACAAAAAAGCCTTTTCATTTTTCGGGTTAATATATAGCCTATGACACTCAGAAAGAACGTGGCTTTCTATTGGTAAAAGAATTTTGAAAATCGGTTCAGTAGATCCAGAGATTACCCCCTACAACGTCACAAACTCACGAACTCACAAGATCACAAACTACCTCTTTATAATATTAGTATAGATAAAATGTGACACATATTCTAGAATGAATCTTCCAAGATTTTATGTAATCGCTGATTTGTTTTGTAAATATGGGAAAATATTTACCTCTTCTACAGCTATGTTACATCATTTATAGACTTTAGTGAGTAGAGAGAACATAGTGACTCACCAATTACATGATGCTAAATAACACTATTTAGAATAGTAATACCACGTACATAAAACTTTGGTTTCGCGCGAAATTCGAATCATATCTGCAGTTCATTGCACTCTGGCGACTGTCCATCTGGCACTAGAAGATGAGGGAGGAGAAGGAAGGTCTAAAATTAAAAAAAAGCTCGAGTTACTCTTTATAACATCAGCTAACTACCAGTGAAAGTCCCGTCAAAATCAATCCAGCCGTTTCGGAGATTAGCCGGAAACAAACGGACTGACAAAAATTTTAATAATTGTGTTTTTCTTATAAGTACCGTATATAATTTTGTATGCATTTAGTAAAAAATTGTTATTTTGACATTATAAACAGATATTTCAATTTTATTTAACTGTATAGATTATTATAGTAAACTTTGTGTCTAAAATACAATCCTAAAGTAAACTATTAGATTTTAGAGTTAAAGTTCCAAATCAACAAGTTCAGTATCACAGAATTACTAAGAATTTTAAAACCAAAATTTAATTGGATAGAATAACCACTGTATTTTTTTATAAACATTTCCGCACAGAATATCCTGTTGGGTATTCGTATTTTTGTAGTCCTTAATTGCTTCAGCTATAAAAATGACGTATGCATAACGATTCTTTCAAAGTGATGTTCAAACATCAATACTTCGAGAAACTTACCTATTGTCTGTCGAAACGTACTTATATCGTGGGTTTTTATTTTCAAATTGCATTTTAGTAATTGGTCAGCTTTTGCTTACTAAGACTGGTTTTTAACCTTTTTATTACACGTGTATTACCTATAGGTATTTACTTCAAAACAACGCTCTATGGTCTTACGGTTGTCCTCCATAACCTGTCTATATATTATGTAGGTATATTTTACTTCTATGAAATTAGACATTTGATATATGTTATCTATATATACATGTAATAAAATTCTATCTGAGGCGAATCTGCACATTAAATATTTTTTGGAAAGTCTTGTTGAAATAGATATATCATTATTGAAATCAGAAGTATATATACCTATCATTATTATCGATACAGAGTTATGAGAACGCATCACGAGAACACACCTGGACAGATTTTGATGAAATTTGGTATGATGATAGCTGGTTATCCGGGTCAACAATAAAATATGGGATACTTTTTACTGCGGGAAAATATCTCATCTCTGAGAAATCTATACTAATCGTTAAAACGTAACTAGGGACGAACCCGAGCGGAGCGAGGGTGAGTCGCTAGTGTCCATATAAATTATCAAATTGTCAAATTCCTATCGATTCGATAGATAGATTATAGAGTATATCCATCGTTCAGTTTGCTATATTTAGGTCTTATAATAATATCTAGGATGATAGCTTCTGTCTGAGTATGATTTAACATTTTCATATTCAACCCTTTTTAACGTCCCACTGCTGGGCCACGGGCCTTCCAATACGAGGGCGATCAGGCCATAGTCCACCACGCTGGCCAAGTGCGGGTGGGCGGATTTCATTTAACATTTTACGTTCCCAATATTATTAATTCTTTTTTATGTTGTTTATTTGTTTTTTAAAGCGAGAAATATTGAGTTTACTTTGAAATTTAGTTAAATTTTATTATTGGCTTAAATTTTCTTTTACTTTAAAATTTTTGAATACGCTGTTTATTTTTGTAATATTAGCTCTATTTTCAGCTTTTTGACTAAAGTTGCAGATATGTATTTTAGTTATTTGTCATTTAAATGGATACATTTGAATGTCTTTTTATATGTCATTTTTTTAATTTCCAATAGAATAGAGTAAGCGTTTTTTTTATAAAATTAAAAATTATAATGCCTTGCGATGACGAGTATTGGTTATATCAACTTGGCTATGGTTTTGACTTAGTGTAATGACCTATGTTATGACACAACTGGATTTTTGCTTAAACTATTTTTATTATATATAGTATTAAAGGCCATGTGTTTGATCTTACAGGTATCTCTTTATTCAATAGACGTGACGCATATTACCAAAACTCGATACGTTGTGTTTTTAACACATACCTACAGTCCTTGAATTAGCGCTAAATATAGTCCAATTCCGACAACATTACAAATCAATAACTGCAAAACACTCAAATATACGTATGTAGGTGGCAAAATGTGACAAGCGCTTACATTGCATTCGAACAATGTGTATATTACATACATATATGTATGCGAGAAAGAGATGTGGATATGAACTACGGTTTTCCCGCGACTCCGCACGCGTTGTTTAATTATGTATTAATATATCTTTAGAAATTATATTAGTGTTAGTCTGATGTATAAGCTATATTACTGTCAAGTTTTATCAAAATCCGTTCAATAGTTATTGTGTGAAAGAATAACAAACATCCATCTATTCATCTATCCTATACCTTCAGCCGTTGGTAGGATACCTATGTAATACTTTTATATTATTTTACTAGAGACTACCCTCACTTAACTCAGTAGCATCCCTAAATACCTTTAACAGTAGCCTATATATTACACAATGTCATAGTCAATTTGTGTATTATTAATTTTCATCCAAAATTGTCCACTCGTTTTAGCGTGGAGGAGTAACAAACATACATACACACATACAAAATTTCACGTTTATATATTATATATATAATTATAAATATAAACTATAATAATAGTAGTCCGACTAAAACACAAATAAATACACAAGCGAGGAATAAAAGAGATTATATAAAGTTCAAACCACTCTAAACTCGAAATAGCATACTATTTAGTTGAAAGCCTCAATTCTATTAAAATGTCATACATGTATTTCCCTTTTAGGTCATGTTTTAAACACTTCTCATTGATATATACAAGAAAATATTTTAAAATGCTTTATTTGGACATTATTGATAGATTTTATGGGGTTCACAACCTTTATGTATGACGCCCGGTGTGTGCTGGTGGCCTTATATAAGCAGTTCAAGCTATAATTTTTAGACCTATTAGGCCTATCTTTATATATATAATTCTTCTGTGAGTGTGTATGTCACTGAACTTCTCTCAAACGACTGGACCGATTTTGATGAAATTTTTTGTGTGTGTTCAAGGGGATCTAGGAATGGTTTAGATTCACAATTTGAATAATAATTTTCATCAAAAAAATTATTAAAAAAAGTTTGAAATTTTTAAATTAAAGACGTGTAGACAGGACAACGTCTGTCGGGTCCGCTAGTTAATTATATAGCAATTACATTGACGTTGTTCTACTGTTATTAAATGTAATAACTAATAACATTTAATAACTGTAGAACAACGTCAATGCACATCGCAGACAAACAGATAAAAAATCTAAAACCTTTTTTGATCCCCTTCCATTTTAATTTAATAAATAGACATAACTAGTATTATAATATAATATATTGTTATTGATAAATGATAGTGACAATGAAAATAATAAGTTTTTCTTTACGTTCAATGTGATTAATAAATAAAATATTTTATTCCAGTTCTATGCCGCCACCGGAAAAAAGTGTAAACAGTATACCACCGAGCTTAAGCCAATACCCTACAGCCGATGCAGCGTGCTCATTCATGCCGTCTCCCGCTTCCTTCCCCTATAATAATAATTTATTTAACTTTACCAATGAAAACGGATATAACTTCCACACCCCAAATGGCTTCAGCGTAAACGGCTACGTCAATTTTCCAGACAGTGACGTGAATTCGCTCCTCACAATAGATCCTATAAGTGATGAGACTGTTACACCCGAGCAGCTAAACTTGCTACGCCTTGCTGCTCAAGAAATAGGCGGTGCCCAATTCCAAAGTCCTAATAAATTTGACGATAAGTTCTACAATTTCTTCGAGCCCAACCAAAGAAATTCACTACCGGAAACCAACGTGTTCCCAAACACGTATTCGAGGCCTAACAGTCTTAACATAGACACGAACTACAATTCAAATTTTGATGCTCCATACAATCAAAGGTTTCCAAATAAGTTCGAGAATGGTTTTGTAAAAGAACAGAATCAAGAGTCGACAGATTTGCTCGCTTATCTGAACCAGCTCACCTTATCCAATGATCGTCCACGAGACGATTTGCTTCAAGGCGACTTCAAAATGCCATTAGATTTGGGTGGAGCTTTCCAAGATGAATTGAAAATGCAAGAGGAAAGGAACAAGATGTTCTTCAACGGCAGGAACTTTCAGCAACCGAATAAGTTTAACGGCGAAAATTTCTACTTAAACGATATGATGTTGCAAGTGTCCGATAGGAATTTGGGGCAAAATTACGATTTTTCCAATCCATCCAGCTCGCCAATGTCATACAAGCCGAATGGTTTTCACCAGAATGAGTATTTGCAAAGGCGTGATATGAACCAAATAGTGCAGGGTAGGGATGGGTTTCCAAGTACAAATGGGGATAGAAGTTTCGAGAACTTGGCGCGGGATAGCCCTCAGCAGGCGTTGTTAAGGCAGCAGGAATTAGCGCGACAGATGAGCATGCTAATAAGAAATAGGCCACCGCCCAACCAATTGAATGTTGATGTGTCCTTCTTGCATGAAAACACTCCATTTAATCTAGGTAAGTGTTGCTTTGTTTTGTTCAGTATACATTACAGTGATAATATATTGTTTGATAGATTTATTCTTGTGGGGTTTTTAATTCTAGCGTGAAATGTCTTAAGGTACATTCTTAAAATTGAGGTTTAATAATTTGTCGGTGGGAAGTGTACGAATAACAAAAACGTATTTACAGTATGTTTCTATACTCGTATAGTATCTATGGTGTGACGAGTTCAAGTTTATCGATTTTAATCTATTGTTGTGTGTTACACAATATCTTCGCCAGCTATCGATTTAAATAAGTTTTTTTTTTCAATGAATAGATCACGCCTCAAGATTGGTTCTAAATAGATTTAAAAAAAATAACTTATATTGGTGCCATTTTGGATTTGTTGCTTATCCGAATGAATATATACTAAAATGTAATCTTTATAAAAGCTAACAATTTATTAAATATTTTAATTATTCATTACTAGCGACTCTCGCGCTCCTAGTTATGTTTTGATTTTTGTCTAAAATAATATCTGTATAGATTAACGACTACCAGCTACCACTGCCTAAGGTTCCTATCAGTCAAAGAATTTTCAGCATCGTATCAGTAGTGTCAGAGATTACCTCCAAACCTATGTACATACAAACTTACAAACTTTACCTCTTTATAATATTAGTGTGGACGATGTTATACAGATAATATTATAAAGAGGTAAAGTTTGTGAGTTTGTGACATTGTAGGTATCTACTGAACCGATTTACATGAAATTTGGTAAGAAAATAGTTTGAGACCCTGGGAAGGACATAGGATACTTTTTATCCCGGAAATCATGCCTTAAGGGGGTGAAAATGGGGATAAAGGAATGTATTGGGAAGCAATAATATTAAATAAACACAAATTTTCTTAGGTTTGGGCGCCATTTTGGGCCCGAGTCCGCCTCATGTGCCGCCACCAGTATTACCTTCGCCGATGTTGGATTTGCCTGTACTTGCGCCTTTCTACGCTATGAGGAATATGAGGTAAGCTAATGTTATCGGCGTTTGGTCGGATTTTTATAAATTTTTGTAATGAGACTTCTTTAGAATCGTTGTGATTTGAAACTCATATACACACACACACATATATATATATATACATAAATATATAGGACTAGCATTGCCCGCGGCTCCGCCCGCGTTCAGATGACCAAAAACTAAATTCTTAGGTGTTACATATTAGTATACTCTTACATTGCAGTTTTTGTATTTTTCCTCAGAAATAAGATATTTTCCCGCGGTAAAAAGTATCCTAGGATCGCGCGCTACATCGCCCGGTTTATATAGCTTGAGCAGGCGGTCGAGCGATGCGGGGCAGAGGGGATGGACTCGCCGTAGGCATCTCAATGCTCGCCAAGCATTAAAAATGTTTCGCTACTAATTACTTCTAACAACGATATCTCAAAAACTATTCATCTGATTGATTTAGTGTAAAGAGCAATTTTAATCTGCATTAAATGACTAAGCTAACTAAAATATTCATTTGGATAAGGATTAATACCGAACTAAAGAAAATAACTTTGAAAATAACGTAATGTTTTTAATTAAAAATGTTAACATAAAAGTGGTTATTGTAAGTCAACCGTAAGAGATAGAGATATGCTATCGCGGACTTTTTTGTAGCATTTTTATAGATTTTGAATTCTCTAGTACATTACTTAACTGTATCTTTGCTAGTTTACGCGGCGTTCGCGTGGAAAGTTCCCATTTGGCGAGATTTTTTGCGACCTCTTCAACATTTGTCGCCGTATTTCAGCTAATTTACATAAAAGCATAATAAATTATATACCTAAACCTTCCTCAAGAATTACTCTTTCTATTGTTGAAAACCGTATAAAAATCCGTTCAGTAGTTTTCGAGTTTATCGCGTTCAGACAGACAGGAGGACAGAAAGACGCGGCCGGGGGACTTATTTTTATAATAAGTATAGATAGATTAAGCCGGCGAGAGGAGGAGATAGAATATATTGCAGTGTTGCCATGGTAACCGTTCTAATATTGTCTGACAAATGTATAAAATTATATTCTTTCCGTATATGATATTCTATAAGTATATGATTGTAACATGCCTAATATGCATTATTTAATTATTGATTTGTTTTAATTGCGATATTTGCCAAAGAAGTTTTACTTCACCCGCGCGTTGAAGTAAAAAATGGATGTTATTAAAGTGTCGTTATTTCAATCGTGTAATATATGTCAAAGAAAATATCTAATAATGTAAAATTATTTAATATTAGTAGCGTTTTATTCATTTCCGTGCGCCGAAAAAGATGATTTTTCTACTTTTAATTCACAAAAATTATTATTTATATTATACCTGTATTTTTGCGCAAAAAGTTCATAAATTAGCATAGATTATAACCTTTCTAGATAATTCGCCTTTCTATTTCCCACTAAATTTAATTGTTGAGTTTTAATGACAACCTACACAAAGACAATATTTTGTATTATTATCACATTTGTGTCATTATTTTGTCGCCTTAGTGCTTATTTATTCAAACTACCAATACTTATGTTATGTACTTTACAGAAGAATACACGTGTAGTGTATCAACTATCCGGTATCCATAACACAAGCCTCGTAGCTTACTATGAATCTAGATGGCGCTGTGTGTTAATGTCTCAATATATTTATTTATTTATATTTATTTAGTACGTATGTATGATATGTCCAGATCGCCATCAACCTCGTCCAGTATCCTCCACTCGCGTCTGGACGCGTGCTACGAGCAGTGGCGGCAGCTGGAGCGCGAGCGCAAGCGCACGGAGGCGCGGCTCGCGCTCGCGTACCCGGGCCGCGCCGTCTCCTCCTCCAACAGCATCCCGGTGCCGCGCCTGCCGCCGTGCCCCACGCGCGTCGACCGGCTGACCGTCGACATGCTGCGGGAGCATACCAAGGTGATGACACACATATACATACACACGGTGATATTTAACACGTCACGTGGTGTATACTGCACTCCTCCCCCTCTCGTATTGAAGGGAGGCCCGTGCCCAGCAGTGGGACGTTGAAAAGGACTGAATAAATGCCAATCGACAAAATTTTTAATTAATAATTTATTTTAAGAATCAGTGGACCACCTTAAAATGTTGAGTAAATTTCTTTTTTTTATTCCAAAACAAGCTACAAATTCTCCCCCAAACTAAGAAAAAAAGAAAAAAAAAATCACTGCACCCTAAATACACACGCATATTGCGTGTATATTAGGGTACATACGTAACTTAATGTTGACATAAGTAATTCTCAGAAAAAACAAATACTTACCTACCTATACGTTATTCTTATAAAATAAGCAAATCTCGAGACAAGCTTTTATCTATTTGAATATTATAAAGAGGCGGAGTTTGTTTGTTTGAACGCGCTAATCTCAGGAACTACCGTTTAGCCCCTTTATTGAGGAAGGCTATAAGCTATATATCATCATGACGACGCGTGTGGCTCAGTCTGTAGTGACCCTACTTGCGGTGCTAGCGGTCGCGGGTTCGAGTCCCGATCGGGGCATTCATTTGTGTGATATGTTTGTATTCCAGTCATGGGTGTTTTATTTATAATATGTATGTATTTAAAGTTATATATGTGTAGTCTATCAACTATCTGGTGTCCATAACACAAGCCTCGTAGCTTACCATGGAACCAGATGGTGATGTGTGTCAGTGTCCCAACATATTTATTTATCATGCCACTACCCAAGGGAGCGGAGCAGTAATCATAAATGTCGACAAATCGGGCAGACTTCCATAGATTATTGTGAAACTGGTGTTTATAATCGAACAAATTTAACACGGGTAAAACTGCGGGGAAAGCAAGTAATATGAAAATTGTGTAATGTAATAAATTGTTGGGTTTGATTTAATTTAAAGTTTATTTTCTTCTTTTTAAAGCATTTAAATAAAAAGCTTGTTTTTTCAACATGTTTTTTTTTACAATTCATTATATATGTAACTTCTTTTATTTACTTATTTATATTATTATTAATCCTTACAGGTTTTGACATTGATGGGGAAAATGGAAACGTTACGGGCGAGCGTTTGCGTGGCACAAAATAAAAAGCCAAATAAAGTGGAAGAGAGTAAGATAACAGTATTAAAGAGAGGTCAGGACAATGTTGCTGAGAAGGAAATCGATCCTGCTACCTTCGACCCGGCCAGCTGGAGAGAGGATGTTAAGAACTTAGCTGAAATGTAACGTATAGTATTTTTTATTTTATTTTTTTACTTAAAAACATGCGGTTTTGAATAATTTTAAAGTTCTTTTTTCTCGAAAGGTGTGTGGAATGTTGAATGAAAATTAAAAGATTTTTTTTTAAATCTTATAATCCGATCTAGATGAAATATGGTAAGAGCATAGTTTGAGACCCTGGGAAGGACATAGGATTTTTATCCCCTAAATCATCCCGTAAGTTTGTGAAAATGGGGATGAAAGTTAGTACGGAGAATCGAATCTAATAAATTAATCAATAAATAAATATAACATATTTCAGTGCACCACACAGCGAGGTGGAAAGCGCGATGCTGGCGTGGCGCAACGCGGTGGCGGCCGTGCAGGCGGCGCGTCGACGCGAGCTGGCGCCGCACGCGACACATCCGTCCCATCCGTCAGGCAGATACGCACGGACAGACCGTTAGTGGATTGTTTGTATTGGTTTAGGGGTTCCGTGTGTACTGTGTAAAGGGAATGAAGGGAGCGTTATAGGATCATTTCGTTGTCAGTCTATATGTCCGTCTATGTATGTGTTGATTGCGCCGCACCATCAACTTTTAAAAATTAAAGTTAAAGTATCACAATTATAATGTTAAAAAAATAATGTTAAAAAGGTTAAGATAATAATTGTGAATATAAATAATGAGGAATTGAATCTGGTAGATGCAACAAATTTTCTGGGAATAACCCTAGGTGAAAAGCTTCAGTGGGGTTCACATATAGCCAAATTGGCGAATAGACTCAGTTCAGCAGCATTTGCTGCTAAAAAATCCGCCATCTTACAGACAGAAGCTGCAAGATAGGTTTATTTTAGTTACTTCCACAGTATCATGACTTATAGTATTCTTCTTTGGAGGCTTTGCTGCTGACAATTAAACTATTTTTATGCTGCAGAAAAGAGCTATCCGAGCAATTTACAAGCTAGGATATAGGCATTAATTAAGAGGCAAATTTAAATAAACATAATGAAATTGTTTTCTCCGTTATATATATGAAAATTTAATTTATGTACATAAAAATATGCACATTTTTCACAAAAACAGTGATGTTCATAATTATAATACTAGAAATAAAGATAAACTTTTTGTACATTATACAAGGCTGTAAAAAATTCATCATTCTTTCAAGAGTCAATGTATACGCTTTTATAATAAGGTCCCAAGCAACATTAAACAAATGTCTTTAAATAAACTCAAAACTGTTACTAAGCAAAAACTGTGTAAAAAAGCATATTATTGTGTAAATGATTATATAAATGACAAGTCAGCTTGCGACTGAATCTATTCTAAGAACTTTGATGTAATTTTCTATGCATCTATTGAAAAGATTCGTTCGCGAAGATTTCTTGCGCCGTTTCTTTTCCTTGGATCATGCGCCTCATTTCCGAAGCCGTGTTAATTTGAAAAATGTGGGGAAAAAAATTACGTTGAATAAACGAAATCATGTATTTTTTACGTTCAATAAAATATTTTGACTTTAACTTTGACTTTGATCAAAAGACACGGCGGTTTATGTATAATAATTATAAAAGATTTTATTACTGTTCTTTTTCCATTGTTCAAATAAAATAATAAATAGAAATAAAATGATAAATGTATGTATACATTTTTAAACAAATAATAAATTATCAATTAATTAATATTTGTATCACATCCACAGCAATACTCCAGCTAGCAGCGGCTGTGAAGCAGCTGTGCAATAGCGCCCGACGCGCGCGCTGCGCCATGTGGTGTGACCTCACACTCACCGTGGCGCTCGCACCGCACGCTGTACGTACACTGTTGTATTATGTGTTGGTTACACTATGTTATGTGCACTATAGTGTGATGTACCCATTATATAGTGTTTTATTATGCTAAAAAATTCAAAGGTTTGGGAAACAACTAAAATGACGATGAAGACTGAATAAAGACGTATAAGTGTTGAAGACTCATGTGTGAAGTGAGTGATATGTTTTCATGTCCGAATCATTTTCAACATTATTACCACTTGTCTTACGGTGAAAGAAATTTTTGAAAGACATGTGAAGTCTGCAGGTCCGTCTGGTATTGTTACACTGTGATATGTGTACTATAGTGATATATAACTACTATACATTTTATATTTTTAACTATTATACAATTAAATCATTTCGTAGTGTTTTACGGATTTATATTAATTTTTGGTTGCCGATGTTTCATATGCTCAACAGCAATTACGGTCACGGGACAGAGTGAAAAATAAAATTAAACCAGATAAAAGTCTGAAAAGATGGTTTTATTTTTATAATAAATTATAATATAATAAATATGTTGGGACATTAACACACAGCATCATCTAGGTCCATGGTAAGCTACGAGGTTGATAGTTGATAGACTACACATATATAACTTTAAATACATCCATATTGTAAATACATATTAAAATGTTAAATATTCCCGTAAATCTAAGAAAGTATTACCTGAAGCACTATTACACTATGCTACATGCACTATAGTGCTGTGTTATATTATAAATATTACACGTTGACGTGTTGACGAATCTCATATAAAATAGTTAATCAAATACGTTTTAATTATTGAACTATATACATATCTCTACATAACCTCAATACATTTTCAGAATGATATTTCGCCGCCATTACCAGCGCAATCCTCACCCAAACAGTCACAAGAAAGCTCTCCAGCTGCATTGAATACCTCAAAATCGACTGTGGAACATAAAGAGGTTTGTTATAATTTAAATGTTAAATTTTACTAAATTAAATTGGAAAAAAAATATATTTGGCTTGAAAAAATGTTAATTAAGAATATTTATTTAATATCAATTAATATTGCAAAAATAACGTTATATGTCTTATATATTATAAGATCGACGACTGACCCGACAGACTTTATGTCCAAAACTTTGTGATTAGTTATCTTTGAGTTAATACAAAAATTCTATAAAAAAGTACGTATCTTTTCTCGAATTTTCCAATCTTCCCCCCTTAAAGATCTTTGGCCATATTGGATGAGCTTACCAAAAAACCACATTTAATTTTTAAGTATTTAAATTATTGACTTTTAAACGACATTACTAACAGGAGAAACCATCCACCGAGACTCAACCGCCCAAAACGGATGCCAAACAAGATAATGAACAGAAGAACAAACAAACAGACAAAGAGAAGAACCAACGTCGGACACAAAACTACAGGAAAGTTAACAACCGAAACGATTTCTATCCGAAAAACCAAAGGTACGACAATCGTTTCGTACACAGACATCCATATCATTACTTGGCAACCGGGCCTATAAATTAAATTAATGATTAATGATAATAAATCATTTTGGAGGGAAAACTTTATGAATCAAAAGCACTAGTCACTTTATTTACTTTATAAATATTTATAAATAAATAATCACGCTGTATCCAAGCACAAAATAATAGAAAAATCCATTTCTTTTTTTCTAATATCTGTAGTATGTAAAGTGTGATGATTGTGATTGGTTTCCAATTTGATTATAATGACACGCTTTCATGATTAGTGATTATAATTGAATTAATTGGATGTTTGTTTTTCAATTACAATTGTGTTTGAAAGTTTTCAGTTATAATTGTATTTGATAGTTTTCAATTATAATTGTAATTGAATAGCATTATTAATTAAATGCGATTATATTACGTATCTACGCTTTTTCTAAACGCATTTTACACTCTGCCAACAAATAAGACACAGCAGTATTTTTATAATATTAAATATTCTCATTCTATTTTATAATATTAATTTGTAAGGATAATAGTGACTTTTGTTTTTGATTTGTTTCAAATATAATATATTTATTAAGTTATTGTGACTTAATGTTAGGTGTTTGTATGCTTTATCTATACTCAGGAAAATATATGGAAAAGTATAGAGAAAATATATAGAAAATATATAGGGGAATTACCTTTGATGTTTCTAATTTTAAGGACTGTACTAATGACCAAATACGAATGGGTTTTTTTTCTGAAATATTAAATTAGTGTAACGCACTAATAACTATATTTATAATGGTTTATATATAAATTTCTATGCTTACAGTATTACAGGGAACCGTTTATTTACATAGGTTTTCGCTCTGAAATGATATACGTGTATCGGAGAATTAAAAAGAAAATGGCCGATTTCAAATAGATATTCTTCAAGACTGCGATTCTGACACTTGGCTAAGTTGGAATTTTGATATAGGTATATTTTTTTTTCAATTGACTATTTCCATTTATAGCACCTGACAATATTTCCTGTTTTTATTCGAAGTCGGCCATCTTTTTTTTGTTCATAATTGACGATTTTTTACAAGAAACGCATTTATGCTTCTAAAGCGATTAATGGCTCAGCCTTAAAAATTCGATGCGATTGAATTACGATGACGAAAAGGTGACGCGGATGACGAAAATATATATAATACTCCTATTATAAATATGTCGGTCTGTACGTATGCAACTTTAGTATGAGAACCGCGTTACGTAATATATTATACATGGGGTCGTTGCAATCCTGAATCATATCAAAACCGTTTTATAATGGAAATATAACAAAAGGGATAACACTTTCTAAAATTAGCATTAATTTTGCATTTACACTCGAATATATTTATTATAATAATTGTGTTAGTGTTATTCGGTGAACCTTAGAATTGAAAGACCAGACACATATATAGTTATATAAATAAAATGGTATAAATGTTAGTTCGTGCATTGTGTAATTTATTAATCGTGCTTGGCTGGTTTTTTAAATATATAAAATATAAATGTTAACGTCTATATGTCTGTTTTAAACGATTCGATAACACTTGCCAAACTAGCTTGGTGTGGACGAGAGCTAATTATTAGGTAATATTTTTTTTGAAGGTTTTATTTAACCCTTAAATGCAAGTTTTGTACATAAAATAACTTAAAGATTTTTTTTAAATTAGACTTTTCTAACCAAGCTCACTTATATTTTATTAATTTATTTTTAAGTCTTAAAACGGCAGCGATAAATGCTTATTTACATTATACTACTTAATTTTATTTATATAAAAAATGAATTGATCTAAAATATACATGAAATTTAAAGTTTTAATATTAGGTTTTCAACAAAATTCAGCATTTGAGGGTTGAATTAAGAAAAATAATAATAAGCTATCAAACATCTAGTCATAATGCGATTGACAACTAAAAGTATTAAGTGTTATGAAGTGATATTAACATTGGAAGTGATTGTTTCAAACGTTAGTGCGGGTTCTATTCCCTGTGAGTCCAATTTTATGAAAAGTCTCGTTCACACCGATTGAAAAGGAAACCTTTACTAAAATGTGATTTATCTCAACTAGACTCTATTTTATATCAGAAAATTCGTGCAAAGAAAGTTATATATGTTATTATAATAGTTATAGATAAGTGTAGCACGTATTTGAAGGTTTTTGATGAATTTGTTTGTTCGTAGGTGAGTGAAGTAGGGTTAATGTTTTGAGCGTTTATGGAATTGATAGTTTTTTTCTATTATTATTACTTTTTTTTTATTTTTTTAGTTTAATTTGTCTATGGTTTAGTAAAATTCAAATTGATAGTCAAGTTCCTGATGAAGTATATAATTTACTTGGCCTGTCTTACATTGCAATATATTAAGGTTTATCGGAGATATAGATTTGTTTCATATGTTTTGTTTTTTTTTTCATAAATAATATATTGCAATGGCACAGTCCGGTGTCTGTCCATAAAAGGAATTTAAAGGCATAAATGTCTTAATAGTGCTTAAATAATACGCTTTTATTGTGTGGTTTTAGCACAAAATGGCGTGTCGAAACCAAAACATGTTTCTTCCAAACTATATAAGTTCATATTAGGCTAAGTGTAAATGTGTTCAAGGCTTTCTTTTCTATTGCTTATTGACAATAACCGAATGGTTTTTATTTATTCTATCTGTGGCATCTTTTTCATTTTGTTTCATAGACAATTTCAGCAGTATTTAAAATATGTTATCTGTCAAACAATTTGACATATGGCGGTTGTTTTTTTTTTTGTTTTTTTTTTTATCTAATGTGACAATAAACTCTTTTAATTTGCGTGTCTATGGAACGGCTCGTATACTTTGCATGCATTTGATAACCACAGCAATGTACAAAAATACATGAAGTTTGAAACGTTATTTAATTTACAACGTGTTGATTCCTTTTTAATCTGTCGTTTTTTTAAATAGATTTATTATTTATTCGTCGGTGAGTTTAAAATGGCTTCGAGATGGGGTTGGTGAGATTTGAATAGATATACCAGAAAGTAACACTTAGTTTAGTCAACGGCCTAAACAAAATGGTCGAAAACTAGAAATTCTCATATAAATGTTAGTTAGGTGTCGTGTTTCAACGAATAGACCGTTTTCGATGTGATTCAATGTTAGTATTAAGATACAATAAAAGGCTATCCCACTGAACAAAAACCAACCCTTCCACATAAAGCTGTTAGTACAATTTGCACTTAGTTAATAGAATATTCGACTTTAAATGGAATTAAGCACAATAATTTAGTTTTTTAGTATATTATAATAGTTAGTTAATATTTTTATATATAGATATTCTTTTTGTTTTTTTTTTTCATATAATTGGTGTTCTTATTGTTGCCATAATATAGAAACTATTACCTCAAACCCTTCTGACGCTTACCCCCCTTACATTGTATGGAATTGTTATGGATTTAGCGGAAAATATATATTAAGTTAACGGTTGTATTGGGAGCGATATAAGAAAATATTATATTGGAAATGTTTTAAATTTTATAGCTAATAATAACAAATAGTGGACCTTTAATACTGATATATTGTTAAATAAAAAAAAATTAAGTTTTTTTAATTAATTTTTTTAATTAGTTAAATAAAAAAACAATTACTAAATTATCTATAGTTAAAAAATTCTAACATACTTTAAGTAATTTAAAAGAGTTTATTTATTTAATTCGATGCAAATTTTTAGAAGATTTTTTCTTAAATATTATCGCTTTCAATACAACGGGAACCTTAGGTTGTTGTTTATCACTTTATTTATTTATCATTTGACAGATGAATTTATTTAATATTATTTTTGTAGTTAATTGTTAATACCGTTTTATTTATGGTTACTGAATATTACGATTTTTTAAGTCGTGTAATGGATTACAGAATGTGAATATCGATTCGACAATAAAAATTGATATAAAAATCAATATGGTAATCGATTTAAAAATTTGTAATGTACAGTATCTGTATCGGTGGCTATGATCGCAAATGTTTGCTTATAGTAGAAAAATATTAAAACTAAAATTATACATACGTATGTATTTCCAAAGCTTCCTTTGAAATTTCGTTGATTGGGGCGTCGCTTTTTAAATCTCGTTGAACACAAAACAAAAATTAAAAAAAAAAAATTGGATAAAGCTATAGATATTTTTGATCGATTTTTTTGCAATATATGTTTGTAATAGTAAAATAAAAATTTCTAGAAAGCTTAAAAAATAGACAGACGGCTGTGACGATTTTGATATAATTGCGACGCTCAAATCCAAACGATTGCCCGAATTTGTTTCAGCTCAAAACGTTCCTTCCGTCCATATAAAGCATAGAATAAGCTTTCGGCTCGTTTCGTTTCAAATAGCAAATTTCGACAAAAATGTTGAATATTTTATTTAATCTTTAAAGGCATGGCAGCAAATATTGCCAAGTACCAGTTTTTATTACTCGCAATTGAAATATTGAAACGTCATATCAAAAATATAAATTAATAGCAAATAAAAAAGAAAACCTTTTTGAAAGTTATTCGAATTTAGTTTACTTAAATGATTATTTCAGCATTTTTGCCGAAATTAAACTTGCGTCTATGCTGCTTGCAATCTCTCGAGAGATGGTCCTTACTTAAATTTCTCTTAACTAAATTAACGCCGTGTATGTATTTTATATATGTATATGATAAAAGATGGGTTTCTCGATTTTCTACGTGACCAACGCTTAAACAGCATATCTTTATAAGAATTATGTGATATCCTAATTATAAAGAAATGTCCTTAGTCCTTAATTGTGCACTAAAACCAAAATCGATTCAGTACTTAACCAATAATGAACGCTTACGTTATATTATATATTAAGTGGTTCTAAATATTTCCTAATGTCAAAAGTTCGTCCTATATCAATATTTTGTCTGTGGGCTTTTAATGCGCTATATAAATTTAATTTATAGGATAATTGGGCCAAATTATCTAGGTTTGAATCTAGAACTTGGTCGAGAATAGTTAATTCTTTTGATTAGTTAAAAAAAATTTGATGTAGACAGCTAAATGTTTACTGTCGGTATATTGAGAGAACTTTATTGACTTTATAATTAACTTTCTAAAATACAAAAGCCTTTGAAGGCGAAATTTGCTCATTGATGACTTACTTCGCTTTTTTTAATGCCATTTATATTAGTTATTTAAATATATATACGAATATTTTGAATAGAGCTCTTTCATTATATCAACGTTTATGTATGTCAAATTACCTAATAATATGTAAACGCTAGAATTTGGTAGATAGTGGAAATTGCTCGAGTGATTTGGTAGCGAGTATTTTTTATTACTTTAAAACGGCTATTTTATAACCTATATAAGATATAAATGTTGATATATTATGTCATTTGCAAAGATTTTTATAAGACCCCCATACTTTTATCACAGTCTATTAATCCATACAGTCGTCTAACGTACGGAACGTGCGGGAGTAGATGCGAATTGCGCGATACCGACTGTCATACTTACTTTTATATGCTAGTCGGGAAATGGCTTTAGGGTTGACGGTTACAACTTGCCACGAGATGGCACTACAGAGCTTTAACTTAGAAACCGTTTCCCATGAACATTGGTATTTTTTGACAACCCTTGCATTTGGCAGCAAATTCCGTTGAAAACAATGGGCGATCGTCTACTGTATGGGTTTTTATACTGTGCCTCTACTGTTAATGTGCTAGACAAATCTACTTATAGTTATTTTGCTTAATCCTGAATGTACAAAGCACAACTTAGAATGTTCGAGCTAGACTTTGTTAGGAATCGCTTAGGTGGACGTACCTTTAGCAAGACTGGAAAATTTCTCTTATTTTTAAAATGGAGTTAGTATAAAATCGACTTATATATAATAGAGGGTGTGAGCGATTACGAATGGTTATAATTGTGTGTGAATTAAAGAACTTCTTTGGTAATCTCAGAGCGTAATGTATAGCAATTATAAATGTTGTTATAAACAATATCGATTTTTAGAAAGTACGTATTCGAGACAATCGTTTACATTTATTAGATGAGCCATTAGCATAAGTAATCGCTCATATCTAAACGTAATTATTTTAATGTTAGGTCTTCTTAAAGATACAGATCGCTTCATTTCGTTTAAAACGTCTGAGAATTTATTTATGTGAATGTGGATCAATCTTAGAGCTTTATCGAATTTGATAATAATTTACGAAATGGATATTTATAGAAAAAAAATGATGAACAAGAAAAAAAATGTAGCAAGAAGTATTCATAACTCACTGTTTAGATATATATTCCTGCAAGGTTGATGTAATGTAGTTGGTTTTTTATTCTATTTTAAACGATGCTAGTTGTCTAGATTGTATGTGCGGTTACGGCCCTAAAGCTTACAGTACGAATCTTATAATTACGTGTTTTTTAATATAACCGTAAAGAATCCTCTAATACTATATAACTATTATAGCATAATATTTGGTGTCCTTTACTACGTTTGTGAGGTGATGGTTAGTTATATCGTCCTTGTCTTATGAAATACTAGTTGGAGTTATCGTGTGAAGTATATACGTAACCGAAATTTTCATTATAATCCCAGTTATATGATTTTTTTTCTATTCCACGGCAACTACTAATGTTTAATAGTAATCGATAACTTAATCGATCTGTGTAATCAATATATGCACATTTCTAACATCGGTTATATATCTTCATACGATAACTGAACTAAAGTTGGCGCCTAGTCGGACGCCAACGTTCGCATTACGTGCACAAATACTCTATTCTAATAAAGAAGTTTTAATCACTGTTTTTGATACTAAGGAGTTGCGGTCGATACGGCTAAATGTTCTATATTAGTTGCAAAATTTAGTGTTTATGGGATGAGTGTGGACAATAACGGTGGTTAGTCCTGCTTTAAAGGATTTATTGTGATAAGTCGACATCGGGTTATATGGATTATAGGAGATGTTCATACGAAGTTCGGGGTTTACTGTCAGTGTATTGTTAAACGCACGGTTAAAACGCGATTTTTGAAGTTATTTTTATGTAGGCTTGTGTTAGTTTTTTTGTCAGAGTTTCAAATGATATACGTACTGTTTTTGCCAAAATATAATCCGATGTCTAGTGATAAGTTTGAGCCAGTCGCTCTTCGCACGTAGGCCTACCACCAACGTTTTTATCTTACTGTAATTAGTTTGTTAAGTTTAACGTTGCTTTTACGAGGTTTTACCGTAACTTTAGACGGTTTTGTATTGGGTATTTAGTGGATTCTATATATTTTTCAGCGGTTGTTTAGCGTTCATAGAATATTTTTGCTACTCGCCGATTCGCGTATGGTTCTGTCCAGTTTTATAGGAATGGCATCATGAATTTTTGATACGTGAGGACCAAAATCTGGTTATTTTGTAATTGAGTTGACGGTTATGGAAAATACAGGATTTATTTTGCCAGTTCCTCTTAAATGTAAGTGAGAATTTCTAAATATTTTTATAGATGTAAGCGATGAATTAAGTTTTTTTTACACTTTAGCTACTGTTTAAGTACGGCGGGCGACGGATTGCATCATTTGTTAACACACTGAGTGACGTTTTATATTTAAAGTTAACTCGCATAGTACACGTGATCAATCCGCATGTGAGGGTGCACAAGTATTATAACTCACGTTTTGTTCACGGGGATCATTTAATTATTTTTCTCTGTTGCTATTAACGATGCGCCATTAAATATTTTATTATACGTATACGTAATAAGTTCTCTTGTCGCGGTGCTAAAGTCCTAACACCAACGTATTTCTAAGTTTAAGTGATTCAGTGTCGGTACTCTCGTCGGAATGTATTGGGAATGTACGAATTTTTGCTTATACCTTTAATAAGAGTAATCTCATTTAGTACGCTACGTTCAGTGAACTTTCTTATAACAAAGATAATATATTTTTATAACTTTTGCTACGATCGTGACTGACGCCAAGAACTGTTAACGAACGGTACGACAATATTGAAATTTTCTGGGTGTCAGATTGTTGATAGTTCTCACGTTAGGATGTATTGAGTTAAAATCAGCACCAAAATAAAATAGTATTTTAAATGTATCCTATAATATAAAGTTTTTTATTCAAACAATATTCATACAAATTTACATATGTTTAGTCAGACAATTGTTTAAAACACAGATCGCTTTTAATGTCCCAGCATTTTCTCGTAAGCAGATACACTGCCACTGTTTCAAAATGCCCATTATCAATGTATTTTTAATCTACATTCTGTTTTTTTTATATATTTTTTTTTGTTATGACTTGTTGTTTAACGATGCTTTGTAGGCAGAACATGTATTTGTAAAGTGTAGATGAATGAAAAATTCGCTAGTCCTTGAAAAATCTTTGCGTCTGTCCGTAAAAGTGAAGATGTGTTTAATATTTAATGAATTACAAAATATACTATCTGTGAAAAACGAATTTTATGAGCTTATTAAAACTTAATTCCAAGGTAAAAGGTTTAGACGCAATGTGATGTATTATGGTGCGTTGTATCCATTTTATACTACACGTCTTCTCTTATTTGTCACAAAATGTTTATTTCCATTTCTTATTAAAAAAAACAAGCATTTTTCTTCAACTGTCCAAAGTTTGGTTAACGTATTAATAAATTATGATTTTTAATCTCATGAGATTTTCAAATCGAACTTGGCGTATTTTTTACCGTTTTACCAGAGACGTGTAATATAGAAATCGCGTGATACAAAGCACAAGTGTTTAAAATGAAATTGTTATGGAACAGATATTTCATAAGATGCCAAGTTTGCTGTCGCATGGACCAAGGAATATTATTAAGTATAGCTCGGCTGTCACAGTAAATAGAAGAAAAAAACTAATGAAATATTTACGTATTAAAATGTAGATGGGTCTTTTTGTAAAAGAATGAAAATGATAATCAAATTTTTAGTCTTAAACGAAATTGCTAGAGAAATTTTGATGGAACTTCAGATACGGACGAAGTGTGGGACGCTAACTAGTTGTTTTGACTTCTCTTCATGTTAGATCCGTGTATACAAATATATTTGTGGTTAATGTTTTAGATAGAAGCATGAATCAGACTGATAGCAGGTTTAACGGTCATCCCTTTGAAAGGTCGGTGTATTTGTGTGGGTAGAACGTGCAAATTGAGTGTTGCCAGTGTAAAAATATATATTTATTTGTAACAAGTCATCTCAATACGTCCTCCAAGTATTTAATCCTTATTCTATTTAATATTAAAACTCTCTGTGTGAAATGTTTTAATAGTTTTGAGGACCGTATGTTAGTAGGACTTGAGCTAGGTTATATGTAAAAAAATGTTTTTTTTTTTTTAAGATAAATTTGGCGTTTTTTTTTCGATGAAATGAATTGACTAATGAACTGTTATGAAATATACCTTGTGATTTGTTTATAAAATTGTTCTCGATTTTGCCAACTTGTTGATTTTTTTTTGTTTTGACATGATTGTTGATTTTTGAACTTGCCAATGAAATGTATTTGTTATTATATTTAATTTAAATTTTTTAAAACAATCGTTTAGATGTTGAAAGTGTTAAGATTTCGCACGTCTGCTCACACGCGTAGGTACATACTCTTTAGACGTATCGGTGTTATTATAGTTCACGTTTTATTACAAATAGTGTTGCCATCTCTAACTGTACGTTGAAATGTTGTGAAATAAGTGTTAAATGTTGTATCAGACAGTAGTGTATCGTTTCTCAGTAGTACATGCTAGATGCAGTCATGATTTTTTCTTACTAATATAATTTGTTACTGTTTTGGCACGATATTAATTACCTTCTGACAAAAAATATATTAATGATGAAAATGTTTTGGAAGTTTTATTTTCGGTGTTGACATTCTGTTGGATTACCACCCCCTGTATTTTTTTGTTTTTGTATAGTGAGTAATAATAATTGTATAACGGTTTTTATGAGACACTTGAATAGACAGTCATTACGATGCCACAAAAGTGGGTTAAAATTATTGATTTTTAAGAACAGTAGAAGATCTAGAAATTTTAACCTTGCTTATGTCATATCCGCTTAAATCATGGACAAGACATAGCCCATGTCTCTGTACAGCTATTCAACTCCGGTTTGCTCGATTACTTGTACTAAAAAGATCCAGTAATGATTTTGATCCGACTTGGGATTCGAATCGAAGACCGTATGCTAGCTCTTAGACTAATAAAATACATATAACATACACAAACAAATAAAACCACAATATCAATAAATATTTTATTTCCTATACATATATATATACACAAACTATTCCAAATTCAACACAACTTTCCCTAACTTCCCTTTAGGCACGTTCACACTCGTCAGTCTGTCCGTCACGATGCCGGTCGCGACGGTCACGTTGTTCTCTCTGATGGTGAACGGCTGACCTTGAGTCATTACCATGCTTTCTAGTAAAGTAAGGTACACTTCACCATGGTCTCCCGGCATTATCATTTCCATGGAAGGTTCTGGAAAAATATCCAAAAGCTAATAATATAAAAAATCTAATAATAATAAAAAACATTAGTGAAATTTTCGCTTAGGTGCTTAACAAGTTTTTTTTACAGATATAGTATATTTTTGTATCCAGATATAGTGCTCCTCTGCACTATATTTGTATACAAAATTTCATTCATATCAGTTGTTTTAGCGCGAAGGAAATCAAAAAATTATCGAAAGAAATCAAAAAAAGGAATAAAGAACAAATCAAAAGAAAATTTCATTTCATTTTCCTTAGCCTTGTGTATTTTTTTAAACTGAAATACACCTATTTTGGATTTCCTATTGATTGTACATAATTGACTGTCAAAACGACCGACATTTGTTGTACTTTACAGTAGAAAGTTTTTTCTTTTTCAAAAACTAGGTAAATTAATAGTTTGGGCAAATAAGCACTGAGATAACGATAAAGCGCCATCTATTGACATTAATTTGAACTTATTCAATATTGATATTTTTTTGATTTTGAATTTCTTTTTGGTTAAGAAAGTGCAAAAATAGGCGGGAAATTCAAAATAGTTGAAACGCAACGCCATTGGTCAAACGGAGTGTGACGTCATAGTATTATGATAACAGAGCGATTAGCGATTTTGTCGCCTACAAATTGAATCGTTATTTCTCTGTGTATAACATACTGTAACGTCACGAAAAGCTCGCGAAATGGCAGGCTTTTAAAGTATCTGCAACTAAGAACTAAGCTAACGATGTAAGCTATTGTATAACATTTTTTAAAACAATCATGCATATTCTCTTTTATTATTGTGTCTAAAACTCTATTCGACCTCTAATATAACTTACCTAAATCAATCCTACAGGCTATATTCCAAGTGCCACTAAACATTTGCTGTGAATATTTGGAAAATATTGGTTTCTTTCTTCCACCTTCGCTTCTCGACAGAAAGTAAACTTTGGCCTTATAATGATTACTAAGAGATATACTTTTAGCCGCACATAGCAACATGCCAGTTTCTACTGATCTTAATTTCATCCCTCTTAATAATACACCTACATTATCTCCTGCAATTGCCTAGAAAAAAGAAATTGTAAAATCTATACATATAATAAAATTGTAACTAAGCCGAATCTGTACGTTAAATATTTATTGGAAAATCTTATTGAAATAGTCATTATTATCGATACAGAAGCCGAACCTATTGTTTTTACAATTTTTGTCTGTTTGTCAGTAACTGCATCACGGTAAAACCGCTGGACTGATTTTGATAAAATTTGGTATGATGATAGCTGGTTATCCGGTCAACATATAGGATACTTTTTACTGCGGCAAAATATCTCATCTCTGAGAAATCTATACTAAATGTTAATACGTAAGTAGGGACGAACCAAGGGGGTGAGTTATTAGTTATTTAATAAAAATAATCCATTGTGAAAGCAATGAATGCGAGAGGAGTATATCTGTATACCATATTCTACTATTTAAGTTTCATCAGAAATAAGCGTTTCTTGACAATGTTTTTCTTGAAATAATATTATAGCCACATTTTTTTTTATTAATATATTTTCAATGCCCTAGTGAATGTTTTTAAAACTAATAACAGTAAGTAAATAACTACTTCTGTACTTTAATTTTAATATTCAAATTGTATTATTAAAGGCCCCTTTTTTATTTAAATTAAAACAATTACTTCAATAACAAAATACTCACCTCTAAAACACTAGATCTAAAAATCTGTATATCAGATAAAGTTGTTTTTATATTTTGTCCGAAGCCCATTAATTCTGCTTCGTCGTTTTTTTTCATAACACCTCTTTTGATTGTACCAACGACAACTGTACCTCTACCAGGAACAGTGAATGCATTGTCTATAGGCATTAAAAATGGCGACTCTAGATCTCTAATGATTGGTGGTACATAATTGTCTATGGTATCTAATAGTTTTCTTATTGAGGGTACACCTGAAAATAATGTTACAAAGTTTATTTTGTACATTAAAAAAACATATCCATTCTATGTGACATTGGATAAGTAAATTGTGCTTAACTGGCATACTTATATGGAATAAGCTACTAAATTAAAAACACAATGAAAAAATTAAGTTGGCCATCCCGGGAGACCAGGCAGGTGTGAAACATCTATGTTAATAATAATATTAAAATTCATAATTATTGATTTTAAAACCTATAACGAAATATGGAGTAAAATAAAGAAAAAAATTGAGTTGCGTTAATAAAATTGATTTACTTTCATAATAACAATAATTAGAGAATATATATATTCATAAGTAGAATAGTAGAAGAAGTAGAATAGAAAATATGTATTTTGAATGGGACTGTTTTACAATGAAGCGTATATACAGTACAGTATACGCGCGCGCACACACAAGGGAATGATCTAGAACGGTGGCGTAGAAGAGGAAGAAAGGAGGAGGAAGAGGCGATAGCGATATGCCATCGGTCGGTTTTACTGCCAAGTCACGCCAATAGATGTTTCACATCAAAAAAATATAATTTGATTTTGAGTTTCACAATATCTCCTCACATGAAATTTCTTGCTAAACAAAAAATAATATTTACAAGTGTAAATAAAATTACCTATTTCTGACTGATCATCATTTAAAGCTTTTAAAGCTGATCCAGTTATCAAAGGCACAGTATTCCCGTCATAGCCAAAATCTGTTAACATTTCTCTCATTTCTATTTCTACTAGTTCTAAAACCTGAAACATCATGAAGTAAAAATATATGTAGATTTTAATTGTATTTAAAAGTCACTTAATTCATTTCTAAAAGATAAAAATGCAAAATTAAAAATATTTGGATGGATGTTTTTTATTCAACATGCCAGAATTGCTCAATAGATCTGGGGGAAATTGGGCACAGAAATAGATTTTAGTCTGCAATAGCCCAAAGATTAATTTAACCTGGAAAAAAGTACATATTGTAAAATGTATGTGTTTTTCACTAAGGAGGAATCCAAGCAAAGTGGTGATGAGTTGCTAGTATTTTATATTGATAACAGAGATTTTTTTTATATCATCATGTATTAATAATGTCTACTTTGAGCTAAATACTGTAATTTTCACTAGAGATTTAAAAAAGAAACAAATTAAAATATAAATAAGCCAAAATCGTAAATTAAGGATAAATTATAGTTTTTAAAGTGTAAAACAAACTTACATCCTGCTCTACAATATCCACTTTATTTATATATACCAAAATATATTGAATGCCAACTTGTTTTGCTAATAGTAAATGTTCTCGTGTTTGGGGCATTGGTCCATCATTTGCCGCTACAACTAAGATTGCTGCATCCATCTGTGAAGCTCCAGAAATCATATTTCTTATATAATCAGCATGACCAGGGCAGTCTGTGTGTGCATAGTGACGGTTTTTTGTACTGTAACCTACATGCGCTGCATTTATTGTTATACCTGTAAGACAGTGGTAATTTAATATTAACATATATTCTTTATAGCCTTTAATAATTACAAAATAGCTATAATACATATTTTTGTGTTTTTATATTCGGTGATTAAAAGAGAAATTCTATAGAAATTTAAGAAAAAAATAAACTGTTTACTTACCTCTAGCTTTTTCCTCAGGAGCCTTATCTATTTCCTCGTATGGAACATACTTTGCAAAACCATCATTTGCTGATACCTTTGTTATGGCAGCAGTGAGAGTAGTCTTACCGTGGTCTACATGGCCTATAGTACCAATATTACAGTGTTTCTTCTCAACAACTTTAACATTTTTCTTAGTACTAAAATCTCGAATGTCAACATTGAATAAACTTACAAATGCTTTATTATATGTTAAGGTACTCCGGTTTGCTAAGGCTATTCTTGGTAAATTATAAATAATAGAACGAACGATTAGCCTTCCACGCATATTTTGTAATTTGTTTTGAATTATATCATTGCTTTTTGAGGTTACTTTGTTGATTGTTCCAAATTGACGTCTGTCAGACTGACAGCTAACCCGTCAGATTGAAAGATTTTGAAGTTGAAATAAGGGCAGTGACCTATCTATGGCAGTGAGTAGATTTTTATCAGCAAGTTGCAGAATTGGTTATTCAACTTATTGTTAGATGGAACTAACTTCAACCGACAAAGTTACAAATCGATATATAATATTTACAAAAGCCTAAAGCTCATATATCAAAAGTAATATAAAGTTACTATAAAGCTTCTGAGCATAGCCTGGCCAGTGGTACCTAACATTTTTTGCAAATTGTTATCATCAATTGTTTTGAATCACTTCATTTACTTTAAAACCGTTAAGGAATTCTTTTTCTTTAGATCTCATTATCAATTCATCGCAATGATCGTATGGGACTATCCTATAAATATACACTCTTGAATTTAAAAAAACCCTCCTGCACAATTATAATCTTCTCTTTTTGGAATTCGGTTAGAAATGTGCAACATCACTAGAGGAAAAAATAAGTTACAACGACAACTGCAACTTCATATTAAGTATTATAATGTCTTTATGTAAGCTTCGGCCATGGCGGCTAATTTTAGACTAGCCAACTGCACAGGAAATATTATAGTGTTGTGTATGTGTAAGCACAAGTGCATTCATTATTCTTTCGACTCGAAAATTCAGATGGGACGACAATTCAAAACGATTGGCGTAGATTCGACGGCACACAAAAATCCGTAACGAAATACTTCGTCCGGATCGAGACTCGAACCCAAGACTTTCGAATCTCCAGCCGTACATACTAACTTTAAACCAATGAGCAGAGGCTTACCTAATATGCACAATATGTAGTATTTTAGCCTCTTAATACCATTTTAAGTATACTAATATGATATAATAATATCATTAAAATTTTAAAATATATTCATTTGTGCGAAATCGTAAATGTCCAAAAATTCTTTGCGAGTAAAAGTTTTTATAGAATCCATTTTACTGTACCTCACCACTAGATAGATAGTGCCAATCGCCATGAAAATAGACTAAAGGGGTATATTTTCGTCATATCCATTTTGCTGTAAGTCAAAACTAGATTAAAACAGACTGATCCACAGCAAATCGTAGTCCTGTACAGTTAATAAATAATAAAAAAATAAAACTATAAATTATTTCACCTTAGCATTCATAATATTGCTTCACCCAAGTTTTGTGCTACCTACAAAACGTAGCTATTATTTTAGATTAATGGAGAGATTCATAAAAGAAACTCCAAATAACAATATTTAATTTTTATTAAATATTCACGCTATCCAAGCTTTATTCTAATAGTCATAAGAAATTTTTAGCATTTCCAAATATAACACAATACCATACTCGTTGAAAAATCCTAAAGCAACCAACAATATACAAATCAATATTGTTTTTGTAGAACATTACATCTAAAAACTACAACTAAGAAAAATACTAAAATACATTAAATAATTTTTGATACATATGTAAATTCAATGGATAATATAAAACTTGATAATATGGTGATGATATAAAATAAATTATAGAATATTCGTTTTTTTTAAATATAAATGTTAAGTTTTACATACATATGATTTTACATTGATCTGTAGAAACGTTCGCTGTACATATCGAAATACAAATTGATTGTTAGTTATTAATATTATATAATATATAAAATTAAAGGTTTCAAATTATCCGAATATTAAATTAAAAAAAAATACAAGATATCCAGGTAGTGCAAATGCTTATATTTGGAATACAAATTCTATTACCATTTAGCATTTTATATTGCCCTTGATAAAAGAAGTTAGTTCTGTGGCTATTGGAAAGTAAAAAAAATACATATATTATTTATTTATCTAATTAAAAATATGTGTATTCAAAATTAACCAAATATTACTTTTTTAATACAATTAGATTGTCTACGTCAAATTGTGATAGTTTTTAATGCAATAAATGAAAGCAAATTTAAATTTTCTTTTTCTTATTTTAAAATTATTGTGACTATAACCATTGCTTCATTTACCAATCAGGGAACAAAATTAAAATAATAACACAATATTTGGAAATAATCATGTTGAATTTACAATACTTGAACTCAAGTAAACGTCTTTTTATACAACATTAAAATGCCTTGGTTCAAATACTAAAAAAAATACTTTTATGTAAAGATGATAATTTTATGCAAATTATATTATTCTTTGTGTATCGCTAATTAATTGTATAATATAAAGTAATCGAAGTTTAATTTCTTCTGAATAATGTTTTTTTTTATAAATTTGTGTCTTTTTTATTCACCATCTGATAACTACATTATACCTATTTAAGCAAATTTAATCGCTTTATACGAGTATTTTGCTAATCCTAAGTAGCTAGTTTCAGAAAAGCAATACAGTTGTATTTTATATAATATGTATAGTTTTTAAACTTTTGAAAATAGTTGATTTTAGTGTTGGCTAATATTTTATTTAGAATGTTACTTTTATCTATGGTATTTAGTTATATTTCTTATATTACAATAATTTATATAAAATTGTTGGCGACGCGTACAAATTTTAGGCAAGAAGTATTTACGTAATATTTAGGCACAAGTGATAAAGATTGTATTTAAATTTAATAAATAAATAATTTGATCATAATCAAGGAATGTCAAATTAAAATTTCGTTTTTTTTTACACTTGCAATACTGATATACACGTTCATGTTGTTTATATTAATCTTAAATATATGTCAGGCGTTTGTGTTCATAATAAACATGTATTCATAAAGGTTTAACAAAATCTTTTAGTTGAAGAATTTAAATAAAACCATAATTATTCCATTGAATATAAATTGTAACCGAAATAGCTCAATTTATTATCGAACTTGCGACCAAAAAAAATGAAGGTTGAGCTATTAAGGCTAACATTGCTAGAATATTTTATAGGACAAGTCTTTGTTCAAGACCAGAGAAGACTACTATTTAATTTCAATCTAATTTGTACAAAATGTAGTAAATAAAATAAAAAAAAAATGAGTTTTTATTATTTTTTTAATTTAATTTTGCATAAATCAGATTGAAATACACAACATAAAACACTTCACTTGAACATATTTTGTATCGAACAGCACTTCTTCAAGTGTTTATTAAACTTAATTATATACTCCGAGTTTCATTGTTTCAACACTCGGTAATGCAGTGTGAATTCTACTGTGGACTTCCATATAAAGTGTCGGACTGTACGTAGGTCCATGTTTGGGTCCAAAACCTGTTAAATGATAGTTATGATTTAAAAATATGAAGTTTATTATAGTCGTGGACTCAATTATCATATAACACTTTAAAATGACTAATCATTATTTAATTTTAAATAAAACTTTAAACTTTAAATAATCTTTTCGACTTTTGTCACACATTTATTTTGGTTCCCGAAGTTTAGAATGCTTTGCAGCAATCGTGGTCACGGGAGAGATTGTTTTAAAGCATTCAGAACATCAGGAACCAAAAATAAAGAAAAACCGCTAAAAATCCGAAAATATATTATCTGTTAATTTATATTTCGATATAGTGTCAAAATAACTTTGGTGTTCAAAATTACACAGATCGCTTAGTTGTTATTTTAAAGACGGCTCATTTAATTGATGAGGGTACATTATAATATTTAAGCCTAATATGTTTTGCTAGAATGCAAAAAAGATAAAAAGAGAACAAAATAGAAAATTTTATTCAATTTCATAATCTAAATACACAAATCCAAGAATGTGAAGTAGTATAAATAATATTTGTTAATAAAAAAACACGAACCTGATCACAACAAAGCAATTCAACTCTCTCTTCTGGCGAGTCATTATTGTCCTCATGTTTACTCGCCCCGTTTACATCCCCACTACCAACGATCTTCTCCACGACATGCTCTGCTACTTTACGACATTGTATAAAATCGTTTGCGACTAAACGGTCCTGGAATATTTGTTAAAAGATCTGATTTATAATATTTTTATCCTTGCTTTTCATTTTTCGGCCAAAATATATATTATTTATTGAGAAAAATGGGAATAGGAACGGTTTCCGCTGCTTTATAAGATTGTAAATTGTTTAATATTAAGTGGTCCTGCAATACTTTATATTTAAAGAATTTTATCATTTATGAATTATCTATTTTAATAGAAATAAAGCTAAAAAAAAAGAAGATTAGAACTAAATTATTAGCAGTACATTTATTATGTAAGATTGTAGGCGAAAATCAACATTATGCAATAGAACAATTTTCAATGTAGGAATTATAAAGAATGTATACAATAATAAATACAGAATTATTTATATTAGTTATTATTTATGTATTATTATTACACCAGCAAATAAACAACTTTTATTATTTTTATTTTGTCAAAGCAGCATGTCTGCAGGGTTCAGCTATAATAGCTACATAATAATATATAAAATGTAATGTGATTGTGATGTTGTTGATTTTTCTCAAACTTGTCTTTTTTTGGGAGTATGTTTAAAAATTGCCGGCAAAAAAATAACTGTTGTTAATAAATAAAAAAGAGACAGCTGATTGTGACACTTGAAAAATGATTTCAATCGCACTTATCTATACTAATATTATAAAGAGGAGCACGCACAACGGACCAGAAGAGAGTCTAAGTGCGGAAAACGAGTCCACTTTACATTATAAAGAGGAAAGATTTTTTTGTTTGTTTTTACTAAATAAGCTCCGAAACTATTGTAGCGATTTAGATGAAATTAGGTAAGAAGATAGTTTTAATCCCGAAAAGCATCCGTTAAGGGGCTGAAAATGAAGATGAAAGTTTGTATGGGGAATCAACCTAGGGACGAAAACGAGCGAAGCGAGTATGAGTAGGTAGTTTCTTATATAGGAATAGATCCCATAAATTTTTTTATTGCTAGAATAGATACATGTGTTACATATGTAAATATTTTTAGTAATAAATAAATAAATTAATTACAATTTTACCTTCTTTTGTCTATCCTGTTTACTTTGACAAGTTGAATGTGGCAATAAATAAAATGGTAGCTTGTTCAATTTCGGCGCAGCCATCTCAATTGCAACATCTACTACCCATGAAGGAACAGTTTCCATTAAAAGATTGCCTTCTGTTTCTCCTCCTGCATCTCCAACCTATAAATATTATAAATAAAAATTAAAAAGCAGAAGAATGCAGTGGTTGCCCAGTGATAAAGTGTTTGTTTGAGAAATCTCGAAAATGTCTCTCTCAATCTCGGGTCTCGCACCTCTTAAATTTTTATGTGTGTGAAACTTTTCCAACATGATTACCACTTGTCTTACAATAAAAGAAAACATCGTGAGGAAACCTACATGTCTAAGAGAACCTTACAACTTAAATAACTTATAAATCTTTCAATCATTCAGATTTGAAGTTATGTGGATGTCTATAGAAACTTATGTTTAAATATTTGAGATAGTACTTATTATTTGAAAATTATAATATATTTGTATGTAGAAAAGGGATAAAATTGTATTGTTCCACATAATACCAATATCAATGTACTTACCTGAAGCCTATACAGAGTTCTTCCTCCAACTTCACTGAATATTAAAGGTGTATGTAAAGGAACACTAAAGAAGTTATTCCCAATGACTTTCTGTCCGGCTTCATTCACTCTATTCGGATGATTCCAATGTTCTAACAATGCTTGTAATAAAAGGGCTCCAAAATTAACTTTTTGATCATTTTCTGTTGTCAATCCAGCTTCCTTCGCACTCACCCAGGCACTAAAACAATCTGTTTCATCTTGACCTAAATGTATTGTTAACATTCCAGTCTTCAAATCCACATTGAACCAATTAGGCACATAAACCATTTTAAAACGCTTCTTTAACTCTTCTTCATAGTCGACTTCTCCTAAATCTTCTACTTTACATGCTTTTAATACATCATATAGAACAACATTGTCATTAGTATCTTTTGTTAGTATGTGACGCTTATCATTAAGTACTGTGTAATGTTTTATTGCTCTTCCACCTACAATGTTGTGGATAGGCTGTGTTTGATATACATTGTTTGTGTTATAGTTATTTTGGTTGTACATATCTGAGTTTAGTGAGTTCAATGGAGGTAGTTTCCAGCATCTTATATCAGAATCTGATGTAGCTACCCATACACCTTGTTGGTCAGCAGTAAAACACAATTTAAGGACTGGTGTCGATTCTTCACAAACTATCAGAAAGTTATCTGGATTACGTAATTCTGTTATGATGACTAGACGATCTCGACCACCAGAAATTATGTGAGAGAAATTTTCAGTTGCTAAAAGAGCCCAAACAGCTTCAGAATGTACACGAATTGTTGATACACATCTCTGTTGTGATAGAGACCATAACTTAATAGTGCCGTCAGAGCTTCCTGATACACATTGTGATCCATCCCTACTAACAACTAATGCTTTAACATTATCAGCATGGCCTTTTAGCTTCATAAGTCGAGAACAATTTCTTGGATCCCATACTCTAAGAACCTTTTCAGTGGAACCACTCACTAAAATTGTACCAGGTGGATTCATAGCAAGGCTGTATATCGATTCTTTATTTCCAACCAACGATGATGTGGTTACAGTGTTATTGCTCGCCGTTAAAGCTGTCAATGTATTTACATCCCACAAAAATATCGCCCGGTCTAAGCCTGCACTAGCGACTTGTTCTTTATCTTTCGCATACGCTAAGGTCCGCACATAATCTTTATGAGTTCGTAAAGTTGACATACAAAATCCTTTGGGCGCGTTCCATACCTTAACTGTTGTATCTGACGAGGCACTTATAAGATTCTTTCCACCGCAGCAGAGCACTATATCATTCACCCAGTCGGTATGGTGTTCCATGCTCTGTATATATCGATCTTGGGACCCACCCCCTGTATGCCAGACCCTAATGATTCCATCTCTACCGGCCGAATAAAGCCTGCCTTGTATTGGATCCAATTGCAACGAACTAATACCGTTTTTATGCCTCCTTTCTTCCTCATCTCGGATTACAAATGATACTTGGGTCTTTTTACGCATGGTCGTGCCCATTTTCCGACATTTTAAATTGATAATTGAATTATATTTAAAGGAAACTAAAGTTATTCATCACATCTATGAGATACTTTAGTTAAGTTGTCGCTTATTTGACGTTAACAATTTGACGTTTTGATTTTTTCAGTATGGCAGCATTTTCATAGCAAAATTTCGGTTATTAGTAGGGATGGAACATTTCACGAGTAGCAAGTGAAAAATCACGTGAAATGCGTAATCATACGTCACACCTGCTACTTAAATTCATAGTGGCTGCTACAAATCACAACTTGGTGAAATCTAGAGCTGTAGCAAACCGTATGTATTCGTTACTGAGTAACGGGTACGCCATCTAGTACCGAGTACCGAAACGTTACTCACGAATGCATTTCGTTACTCGCATTTTCCGTATACATTTTCGTACTGATGTTTTTATTGATTTTTTATTCAACAAAATACAATTTTCAGTTAATACCGTTGATCAGTAAATTGGGGAGTTTATTTATTTCGAGTTGCATGATTTCGGATTCTTAGAAATATTGTTTAGAAATAATTTTAAATTAGAAACAACAATTAAATTTAGAGCACATTTTTAGTTTTTTATCCAACAAATACTTATAATTTTTACTGAATGATTATGTGTAATACGTACAGATTATGATTTAATAAATCATTCGCGCAATTGATTTTAAAATATAATATATGCATTACGACGTCACACTAACGTGAAAGATGGCGTTACTTTTCATTTTTAAATTAACTATTTTTTATTTATTATTTAATTTCAAAATTTATTCATAAAAAAATATTGTTAGTAAAGTTTTTAAAGATTATAAAGATTTATAAATAATTAAAATTTCTGGGTTCTAGATATCCTGTAACTCTCCAATTGAAATGGTTTGCTGATCGTGCATTATTCCACAGAAAAATTCTTATTGTACATAAAAACAATGAACTTTTAAATACGCCAATGTAATTATGGAACTTAGCTTAATACAATTTTACCGTGTGATTACTCTGATATATTTAAAATTCATTTAATTTTACATTGTCAGTCCCAAGCCTGTAGAAGTATGAGGGAAAGTTCATTGTTTGAAAATAGGTTCATTCAAAGCACCATGTACGTATGCAACTACGTCAGATCTATATCTCTGCTCCATATCACATCAGTAGCGCCATTGGTGACATTTCATACTTCATTTTGACACCAGACCGTCGAAATCAAAAATCTATGCGTGAAAAGTAGCAGGTGAAATCACGTGAAAAATTGTTGTAATTTCATCACGTGATAATGATTTAAAAGTAGCAATCATTTCCATGCTTAGTTATTAGTTATTAATTAATAATACTATTATCACTATTACTACTATTACATAATATGTAGTGTGATTTAACCATTTATAATTTTAGTATTAAGGTAGCTTTACTATATAAAAATTAGATTTCAAAAAATAAAATTGTGATGTTTGGCTGTCTTTTTATTATAATTATATAAATAATTAAGTAGAAAAGCGGGCACGGAATCGATTAAAAAAATAAGTTTTGTTTCGATAATATGACGGTTAATTCATCGGTCGTTCTTTAACCGGTTAATGAAAACAAACGGTTTAGTTTACTAAACCGTTTGTCGGTTTACCGAAATAATAATGGTTGAAGGTTAGAGGAAGGTTGGATTTCGGTTTTAATACAGAAATATAATGATAAGAAACATACATTCAGTAAATGTTATTAACCATTGGCAAAGACGCATCAAATGTAAACTCACAAAAACTCATTTTAACCGGTTAAAGAACGTAACTGAAACCTTAAACCGAAAAGTCTTTCGGTTTGGGATCAATGACCAAAACCGGCTTAAAAATGGAACGGGTTTTCGAGTCCTGGTAAAAAGTGGAAATAAATACTGTGACTTGTTATGTCTATTGCAATAAGAGCATAGAGAAATATTTATGTGTAGCATTCACAAAATAGTAAAAAGCAGTGACCCTACCGTTATCATGCATGTTATTCCTAAATATTCCAGTAGGCGATAGCGCAGATAAATAAGTTTTAGTTATACAAGTAATTAGAAGGGTCCTTGAGATTTTGTCGCTTTCGATTGAGCCACTTTTATTATTTACATACCAAAAAATTTATAGCAAATCGACTATTTTATTAGTCGATTGTAAATACGTGTCGATTGTAAATAAGGTAGTCATTAAATTTGAAATTTACCACGTATTAAAGATTAGGAGATTGACGACACGTTTGGCTCAGTTGATAGTGACCCTACTTTCTGTTCCATCGGTCGCGGGTTGCAGTTCCGCTGGGGGCATTCATTTGTGTGATGAGCACGGATGTTTGTACTCCAGTCACCGGTGTTTATATTTATAATATGTATGTATTTAAAGTAATATATGTGTAGTGTATCAACTACCTTGTATCTATAACTCAAGCTTCCTAGCTTACCATGGAACTAGATGGTGCTGTGTGTTAATGTCCCAGCATTTATTTTTTATTATTCAAATTCCAAAAAAAATCAAAACAATGGTAATATTTCCATTACAAAAAAGGTTAATTTTGCATCAATGTATTGTAATTCCATGCATATTTATCGTTCAAATAATCTAACAGAAACGGAATAATATGGCTCGTATAAAAATGTCTTTATTTCAATTTTAAAATGGGAAGGCAAATGTAGAGTTTATTGTTGATTATAAAACTCAAAACATTTGTAGTATCTACATACTTACAAAACTTTTGTTTATTATTTGAGTACCTACTAAAAAATTTTTTAACATTATCCGTCTTTTTTTTGGACACAATTACTAATTATCATTCGTCTCTCTGGTCTAGTGGCTGGTGAGTACATTGTTCAGTTTCAGATTGTGAGGTGTTGGTTTCGATTCTGGGCTGTTCAAAATAATTACTGGGTTTTTAGAAGTTGCAATGGGTATGAAGTTGGGAAGATGGCGGCGTGCACTCTAGTATACGGCGCCTAGGAGAGCAGTTAAGTCCTGTGCCTGATCTCTCACCGGTCGTGTCGAGTGGTCGTCCAATCGGGATATAGGTAAAAAAATCTCGGTGACATTTGCCGACGTGACTGAAATTGGTCAGATTTCAAAAGGACATAAGTTATGATTACTTAATATATTTGTTAGTTTTTTGTCTAGGTAGGTACTTATATGATAATGCATAGGTACCGATTTGATGTATGAATTAGTGATGATTTTCAGACGTTTTTATTTAGAGTAAAAACAGAGGTCACAACGCTCTGGGAGTAGAATAAACAATATTACAAAAATGCAAAATTTTAAATATTTTAGAAAAGAAAAACAAAGTCGAGGCAGTTTGCTAGTTGCCTAAAAAGTATTAGAGAGTGGCTATAATAATGAAATTACACTGTAACTCATATGGTGGTATATAACAAACTTGTTACCGTTGTGCATTGTTATTATTTGGCCTAATTACGTACATTCATTAGAGCTAAACCGTACTCCATACAAAATTCATTAAATTCGGGACTAAATTAGGCGACACGAGTTTATCTTTGTTAGAAAGTTACTTAACAAAGAGCACGTGCCATGTTTTTCAATAAATAGTACGTTTGAAGTATAATTGATAGTAAAAAAGAATATTTGAATAAATTAATTTCTTAAAAATTGGACAAGTGCGAGTTTGGTTCGTATGAGAAAGTATTCTCTGTATTATTTCTAAACTTAGACTAAACCTTTATATACTACTAGTAGAACCCGCGGCTTCGCTCGCGCTAAAACTACAAAAAAAAAATCTCTACAAAGGTAGTTTCATACAAACTTTCATCACCTATTTTAACCCCTTATAGCATGAATTTCGAAAAATGCTAAAAGAAGTATTTATTTAATTTTATTGAAGAGCATTAATACCTACGGCGTTTCAAGTAATTCTGATCATAAATACTTTTTTGAAATTAATTATAACGCGTTTTCCCGTGGGAATTAGATAATCTCCCGCAGTAAAAAGTAGCCTATGTCACTCTCCAGCCATTCAACTATTTCCACACAAAAAATCACGCCAATCCGTCACTCCGTTTCGACGTGAAAGAAGGACAAACAAACAAACAAACGAACACACTTTCACATTTATAATATTAGTATGGATGCTGGAGACTCCATATTCTACTCTCGATTTTTAACTTAATATTATAATACTACCTACTAGCGACTCACCCTCGCTTCGCTCGTGTTCGTTCCTAGGTTGATTCCCCATATAAACTTTCATCCCCATTTTCACCCCCTTAAGGGATGATTTCCGGGATAAAAAGTATCCTATGTCACAAACTCACAAACTTTATCTCTTTATAATATCAGTATAGATATGTGCCTATAAAGTTAAATTTTTGTGTACCTACCTAAATAGACAAGCTATAACAGAGCTGCATCATACGAAGTGATTACGAACTAAATTTAAAGAATTACACAGTCGTTCTATAAAATAACTTACAAGCTCTATATATAGGTCCTTGTACGCAAAAATATTCCAAATTTCTATATTCAATTTTGTAACAAGTCGTTACAATTTTATTCCATGCACTAACAAAGTATTGTGTATACCTATTTACTCGTAGTTACTGCTTTGTTTCTTGGACGTAAAAGTATTTCCAAGTATGTATGTCAAAAGAAATATTATGTAAAAGTTTATCATTTTCAAATAAATATATATATACATACATAATTGAAAATTTTACAATATGATTATTCTATACTACCGACTTAACCACATTTTGCTTCGACCCTCAAAATATAAAAAATATTAAAACTTCTACCCATTACTTATCCCGTGGGAATATTAACTTTTCCCGGGATGCACAGTAGTTAACGTAACTCTTACCCAAATCCTGTATGTACCCGTGAAATCTTTAATAATTATTAATTATAAATAGGGAGATTTGCAGGCACATGCAGACACACAAATAATATGGATACGTAAGTACTTACATTAAAAATTGGCTTAAACATTACGTGGCTCACATAATCTCGTGAACGCGTCACGAGATTTACAGATCAAAGGTCACGAAAACATTTTTGAAATACCTGGTTCATTTACTCAAAGTGATATTTGAAGTTATGAAAAAGCTATGAGGTTTAAAAGCTTGATAACACAAAATCTGTAAAAAACCTTAAATAACTAGGTATAAAATACCTATAACATGGTTTTGTAGTTACGAAAGATGGACAAACAGACTTACTTTTATACTATATAATTAATACAATTCAATTCAATATGTTATGTGGCTTTTAGACTGATTAATTATAAACAACTGTAGTTGCGTATAAAAGTTGGGTTTGTTTAAGCCATACAGTGTAATATATTATATTTCTACATTGTCACGCGTAAAGTTTAGATGTTACAAATGTAGTTGAGTAGAAACTTCCATTTAAAATAATTTCGTTATTAGAGATATTATATGTATAACTGAAAAGTTATTTTGTGACCTCATTCCCACTCTCCCCAGATGGCGATAAAGGAGAAACTATCAAATAAAGGGAAACAATTCGCCTAAAATTATTATCGTTCGTTACACGTTGTATTCATTTTGAAACGTTTATTTAAATATAATATGTATACGGAAAACAGTGGAAGACGAAATTCGACAATAACCATTATAGAAAATTTCAGCAAAACATGACATATGAAAAGAATGTAGCCATTCTAATAATTTTTGTTTTCATAATTTTGTTATTCATAATAAAAACAATAAAACTCGTCAATAACTACTAAACAAAAATACATCGGTTGATAAACATACTCTTATCTCAATACTGAGTTACAATGTTGTTCTTTGCAGGTTATTTCCTTTATGTAGATTTCTCATTACGTAAAACTTGACTTATAGATGCTTAGATTCATGACCTAATTTTTTTCTCATTCCCGCACGATGGAAACTTTTGAATGGAACATTAGAATCTCTTCCAGGTTCGTATAATGACTAAATTCTAATAGTTCATAAAAAGAACAAAAAAAACTTAAAAAAAGACTTACTCTATTAAAATAGTAATCAGTGGCTAAATATAATGTCAACTATTAACTACCTAACATAGTCATACTGCTATTATAATAGAAAAAAAAAAGAATTTGTAAGTATGTATGTTTGTTACTCCTTCACGCTGGAACGGCTGGACGGATTTGAATGTAATTAGTTCACTGATAGACTTTGACTAGATGTAACATAGGCTGCTGTTAGTAGTAAAATCTAGGTACTAAAAGCTATCTCCATAATATAATGTTACTACCGACTCACCCTCGCTCCGCTCAGGTTCGACACTGTGTTTTAAGGTTAGTATAGATTTCTCAGAGATTCGAGTATTTTCCCGCAATAAAAAGTATCCTATATATTGATCCTGATAACCAACTATCATCATACCAAATTTTTATTAAATTCTGTCCAGTGGTTTTATCGTGACGCGGTCACAGACAGACAGAAAGACAGACAAAAAATCGAAAAACTATAGACTCGGCCTCTGTATCGATAATAATTAATAATGACTATTTCAATAAGATTTTCCAAAATTGATGAATAGATATAGACAAATACCAAATACACTTTGGGACGCACCCGAATAAAAGCGAGCGTAGGTAAGTCATACTACGAGTACTATGTTATAAATGTTGAAAAATACATTCAATTAATTTAACAGCGACATTATTTTTTATTACGAAGCTTAATTACATATAAGACTTCGCCCAGTGATCGAAATTTGACCGTAATATTTTTTTAATGATAACACTATAGCTCCTCAATAGCTACTAAACAAAAACAAAGAAAATCGATCGACAAAGAGAGGAGATAAAGATACTGTTTTGTCTTTATTTATATAGACACTATACTACACTATTGTGTACTGGCTAGCATGTACGGCTGCAAACCCGGAGGTCCTGGGTTCGAATCCCGGGCCAGGCCTAGTTTATTTATTGAGTCTTTCTCTATATTAAGCCTCAGTAACAGCCCGGAGTTGGGAAGTGGCGGTGTTTCACTCCCGTGCCTCGGAAAGCACGTAAAGTCGTCGGTCCTGCGTCTTAACTCTCACTGGTCGTGTCGAGTGATCGTCCCACCAGAGTATGAGAGTGACAGGAATAGAGAGTGCACTTGTGTCTGCGCGTACACTTGTGCACTATAATATCTCCTGCGCAGTTGGCTAGTCTCAATGAGATTGGCCGCCGTGGCCGGAATCGGTCAGGAGAACATCATCATCATCATATCCATGTATGATGTATCTATATTTAAATAAGTAAAGACATACATTCAGTTCGCCGTACGTATAGACGAGTAATGTATCACTATGTTAATGCAAATATGAGCAAAATAACTCATTTACACAATACATCACTAAGTAGGTCACCTCTAGGGCGTTAATTTGATTGAAATCTCATCAATCATTAATCACATTGTTAGTGTACTCAATGTACTGTTCATAAGTCAGGTATTTACTCGACTGCGCGATGCAAAGGAGGGTAATATGTTTATCAGTCTAATGTATGTTTGTTTGTTCATATGTGGCGTTCTAGAGACCAAACACGTAAGCTGATCGTTCGGTGGTTCATATGTCGTTAGATTCGTCTTGATAACGCGAGTGTCACCTATACATATAATAAAATTGTAACTAAGCCGAATGGTATGGTGATAGCTGGTTATCCAGGTCAACATATAGGATACTTTTTACCGCGGAAAAATATCTCATTTCTGAGAAAAAATACAAAAACTGCATTGCAAGAGTATACTAATATGTAAAACCTAAGAATTTGGTTATTGGTCATCTGAACGCGGGCGGAGCTACGGGCCGTGCTAGTAAGCTATATAAAAATAGTTAAAAATTAATGGCGGGTTTCAGGCACCAATTTGAGTCTTTAAAAAAAACTTCTTTCAACCCAATTAAGTGGGGTATCAAAATATATAAGTTTTAAAGTAATTTAGGATAAATCTTAAAACATATAATTCTTCTGTATGTGTGTTTGTTAACCTACTCCTCCTAAAGGGCTAGATCTATTTGGATGAAACTTTGTGTGTATATTTCAATGGGCTCCTGGATGGTTTGAAAACATAATTGAGCCCGGTAGGTAGCGCTGCAGTCGTTGTGCCACTGATCATCTCCTAAGCGGCAGGGACGATTTTAATTATATTTTTGTGTATGTTCGAGTGGGTCCCTGCAAGGTTTGAAAACACAAATGGACCTGGTAGGTGGCGCTGCAGCCGGTGTGTCACTCAATTTTCTTAAAAAACTCCATTTTCCGAGCAATAAATAAATTTAAATGAATTTCTTCCACATTAACCCCTATGATATGAGTATCAAATGAAAGGGCTTGATAAGCGCAATAACATGAGTAAAGTGACGTTATTGTAAATCCAATATAGCTGACATCGTAAAATGGCGATTTATATTTGAAATTTTTTACTTAGTTTCACCTGTCCCAGTGTCTATCTGTCTGTCTGTAATCAAATTTTGCAAGTTAAATTTGACTAAACGTCTTTCTAGATGCAATGTGGCGGACTATGCGCCCCCCATTATCAAACAAAAGGGTTTGCTGAGAAAAATAAGAGTAAAATAAAAACTAAAAAATAAATTAATAGTAAAAAAAAACATTTTAAATAAAACAAGCTTTTATTGAAATGCTCTAAAAAGAAGAAAATAAACTTTAAATTAAATCAAACCCAACAATTTATTACATTACATATAAAATATTTAAAATAGGATACCTGCAAAATATTCAACTGTAAAATACTACAGAGATATCATTGAAATGGCTTCAACGAAAAGGTTATTGTGTTAGATTTATTTTAATTTTTAGTTCAATTTCTTGCAGTTGTATTTATTTAAAAAGGTTGGCATAATAGCTTCTAATTACCATAGTAACCCGTAATTTAATATCTATAGACAGTATCCCTTCCATTCTCAGAATTTAGTGGTCGGTGTCAAATTGGCTTTACTATAACTATAAAGTACTAGCGACACACTTAGCTTAATTTAGCACTCCTTAGCTTGCTTCCCAATACTAACTTTCATCCCCATTTTCACCCCCTTAAGAGATGATTTCCGGGATTAAAAGTATCCTATGTCCTTCCCAGGGTCTCAAACTATCGTCTTACCAAATTTCATCTAAATCGGTTCAGTAGATCCAGAGATTACCCCCTACAATGTCACAAACTCACAAACTTTACCTCTATATAATACTAGCGATTCACCCTCGCTTCGCTCGGGTTCGTCGCTAGGTACGTTTTAAATAGATATAAATAGTTATTAGCCAGCGTTAGCCATACAATTTTTTTTTCGTAAATTTTTCTGATGTTTTAATACTTATTATCCTATTCCGGACTAACTAAGGAATCCAAAAATTCAAATATTTAGCCGTTCTTGAGTTTTATGTCACGTCACAACGGACACGCAATCGAACGGGATAAAAAGTATCCTATATCCGTCTCCTGGTTCTAAACTACCTCCCCACTAATTTTCAGCCAAATCGGTTCAGCAGTTCTTGAGTTATAAATAGTGTAACTAACACGACTTTCTTTTATATATATAGATTAGTATAGATAACTAGACACTTGTAGTCCACGAAATTTCTGCACTCATATGTTTATAGTTTAGCTGTCAGTCCCTCACAACATGTTTTTAAGTAACTCAATTATGTTCGTGGTGAGTGCTTTGACTCTGGCAATGTTAGTTATCGAAATGGCTTTTATTCATTTTCAACCGACTTCAAAAAGGAGGAGGTTCTCAATTCGACTGTATGTTTTTTTTTATGTTTGTTACCTCAGAACTCAGTCATTTATTAACCGATTTGGACAATTTTTGTTTTGTTTGAAAGGGTATACTTCCAGATTGGTCCCATTTAAATTTCAAAAAAAAATACCACCCCTAAGGGTGGAAAAACAACGAATGATGAATTTAACCTACTTCTAATTGTCTTATTGACTTGAAACTTTGCAAGTATTTCTATTTCCGTTAATAGTACAGTGGTTCAGTGTTGTTGACCTGATCTGATGGCAAGGCCAGAAGATGGTTAGGTGGAACTCTTCAACGGCTAATAGTAGATACTTTGAGTTTGGGCTTATTTTGTTTGATTTGACAAGCCTAACACGTTAGAATCCTCACTTTGCTACTACTGTGTACACTAAAAAGGGAAAAATAAAAACTTTTTAACAAAAAAATAAAAACCGACTTCAAACAAAAGCACTAAAAAGTAAAAAATAACTGATTGCTAGTTTTCATTTACTATACATACCTAATCAAATATTTTCGAAGTCGGTGTGCTTTGCCTAAGTAATTAAAGCCTACCTATTAATACATACCTAATCAAATATTTTCGAAATCGGTGCCAGCCCATGCAAAGCAAAGCACACCGACTTCGAAAATATTTGATTAGGTATGTATAGTAAATGAAAACTAGCAATCAGTTATTTTTTACTTTTTAGTGCTTTTGTTTGAAGTCGGTTTTTATTTTTTTGTTAAAAAGTTTTTATTGATTCTTGAAATTAATGTAGAAGACCCCTGTAGAAGCAATTTAATATTTTTTTTATTTGTCAAGCGTCCGTTTCTAATTTAATTATAGAACAATATTCTAGTTTAAACAGTTTATCTAACTTACTGTTATTCTGAAATGTATCAAAACTACCAAAAATAAAAATAATAAAGTATAACTGCTTCTGTTTTGTGTTATATAAATGTACCTATGTATTAAAAGTTTTTTTAATAATATTCACTTCAAATGGTGTAATGATAAATACTACGTACTAGGATGGAGGTCGCAGACTCATTGACGCGTAATGAGAATGTTTATATTTTAATTCAATTTAATTCTTTTATTTCGTGGCTTCTAGAAATGCCAGTTGGGCATAATTTTTATATTTTAAACGATGATGTAAAGTTGGACTGTTGGATACAGGTAAATAAATGACTGTAATGTAAAGGCTGTGTAAAAAAATTAACTAAACATAGCACTAGTATAATTTACACCAATCTAACAATGTATGTACGAGTATATCCTTTGGACTTCGCCGCAGTCCTCTAGTAGTATAAAAGTGTATAGTTAATACACACACAGGTACATATATATCCTGTTATTACAAATCGCATTAAGGCAGTGGTAGCCCAGCAGTAACGCGCTCGCTTGGGAAACCGAGTGAAACGGGTTCAAATCCCGGGTCTCGCACCTCTAATATTTTCATATGTCATGTCTAACTTGATTACCGCTTTCCTTACGGTGAAGGAAAACGTCGTGAGGAAGCCTGACATGTGAAGTCCGCCAACCTGCACTTGGTCATCGTGGTGGATTATAGCCTGATTCCCCTCGTATTGAAGGGAGGCCCGTGCCCAGTGAGTTAAAAAGGGTTGAGTACATGCAATTCATTACAAATCGGTGTGAAACTTTTTGCATTATCTGAATTACAAATAACGCTCCATCTTGTCTATTGACCTGAATCAACTGACATCTGTCAAAACTTACACCGTTTGACGTTTTGTCCCTGTTTGTGTTTACACAAGCGCCGGCCCAAATGTTACAGGCCACCCAAAAAAGTAAAAGTTAAGTAAAGTTTTTCAATGTTTGTACAAAAGGGCGGGTATTAGAAATGATTTGGATCTTATTTAAAATGAAACATTTTCCCTCGTAATATTTAGGACAATGAAGGATATTAATACGACCCATATTAAAACAGACTTTTAATTATTAATAGGTATAAAACATAAAAAAATAAAAAAAGGTCTGCGTATATGAACTAAATGAAACTCTAAACTGTATTTTTAGTACGAGTATATCTACGACTTCAGAAGAATGTAACTCGGTAACTATTGGTATCAAATAAAATTCACTTATATGTATGAGTTTTTTTTTGAAATTTCAGCAATATATTTGTAAACTAAAAAATAAATAAAATAATAATGAAAAAAACATTTTTTTATTTTATTGCGCTATAAAGAAGAAAAAAATCTATATAAGTTTGTATTTTACTATTAATTTATTATCGCTTTTAATATTTGACTACTTTTATATTATAAGACATACCTATGAACATTATTTTAAATTAAAATTTCATTGAAAATACGAACAGTAAACAATTTTACTTTAAAATTTCAAATATTCGCAGAGGGACTATTCGACCTAGCATAGTAACAATTTGGAATAAATTAGCAATGTGAGATGGTTATTGCAAGTTTAGTTTGTACTAGCAGTGTGTACAGAACCGTTGAAAATCGACTATACTTTATATGTTGGGACATATATGTTGGGATAATAACACACAGCACCATCTAGTTCTATGGTAAGCTACGAGGCATGTGTTATGGATACCAGATAGTTGATACACTACACATCTATACATATAATAAAATTGTAACTAAGCCGAATCTGTACATTAAATATTTTTTGGAAAATCTTATTGAAATAGACTTTATTATCGATACAGAGGCCTAATATATAGTTTTTAGAATTTTTGTCTGTCTGTCTGTTACCGCATCACAGAAAAACTACTAGAGGGGTTTTGATAAAATTTGGTATAGTGATAGCTGGTTATCCGGGTCAACATATAGGATACTTTTTACCTCGGGAAAATGAGAAAAAATATAAAAACTGCAATGTAAAAGTAACTATACTAATATGTAAAATTAAAAAATTTGGTTTTTGGTCATCTGAACGCGGGCGGAGCCGCGGGCATTGCTAGTATAATATAATAATGTTTTTTTCATCATACTATGCACATTAGTAACATTTTCAGTAGCGAATTTACTTATAAATTAATAAGTTCAAAGTTTGGCAATGTACTGTCTCTGTCGTAGGCGAAACTAGTTTGCTTGGATTTAAGCAAATAAAATAAACCTCAAGGGGCGTACAAGTTGTTCTACGTTGGTTGGTAATTTAATGAAGCGTCTAAGAAAGTTGTGAATAAAGTTAGAATTTTGAAAACATATAGTTTGTGAAATATGAAACTTCTAACCTTTTTTAGGTTTTTAAGGTAATGTATATTAAGTGTTTGTTTGTTTGTTTATTTATTTGCACGCGCTAATCTCTGTAACTACCACTCTCATTTTTTAATTATTTAGGTACAGAAACAGAAAACAAATTAAAAAATTACAACTACGTATTAAAAATTAAAAACATCATTTTATATTTGTTGTCCAATTATATCTGTACACAACATTCAAATAAATACATATAATTATATAAACAAACTTAACCAAAAAGTGGATATTACAGTATGTGCATTTAAAGTTAGATAAAAATATTAAAAACAAAAATAAAGTAATATTTACATTTCATTTAAAAAAAAGACAAAAAAAAATTGTAATCAGTTTTTTTTTATAATATTCGAATTTCGACTTGTGGGCGAATTCTAGTAAACTTAAATAAAGGCGTGACGATGTCAATATAAACTTATTAAATATATATTTTTAAACTATTTGTAATAGAGGCAATAAAAGGCAAATTAATTTTTTGTTGCTTATACTTTAATTTTAGCGAGTCGTAAAATTATCGTACAAGATATCTTATTATTTAAGAGAAAACAAAATAACCTGTAAAAAGTTAAAATTTAAAGTACAAAATTTTCACATGGCGAGTTGTGAGATTGTGGTTCAGACTTTAAATGGAGATTTAAACGAAATCCCGGGAGAGTATCGCAAATATTTTCACTTGTCGCCTGCGATTTCTTGAAATCCGACTGAGAAGTGGACGATTTCTAAAAAGAGTTTCTACTGGTCTAAACATTGATTGAATATAGCAAGACTATTCTAAAAAGTATATCTAATGTATATTATTATATATATTGTTTTTTGCCATTTCCATAATATTTCTTCTATTAAAAAAAAGTAGGACGAAATAATAACATAATTGGTAAAAATATTCTAAATATAAATTTAATAGGAAGTAAATAGTATTCAGCCCTTTTTAACGTCCCACTGCTGGGCACGGGTCGCCCTTCAATACGAGGGGGATCAGGCCATAGTCCACCACGCTGATTAAGTGCGGGTTGGCGGAGTAAGTAAATACTTTGACATCCATACTAATATTCTAAATTTGAAAGTGTGTTTGTTTGTTTGTTTTTCTTTCACGTCGAAACACCTAGGCGGATTGGCGTCATTTTTTGTGTGGAAATAGTTGGAGGGCTGGAGAGTGGCATATACTTTTTACCGCGGGAAATTATCTAATTCCCACGGGAAAACACGTTATAATACAATCGATTTCTCCAATCTGCTAGTATTTTTATAATTTTGATTTGCTATAGACAAACAACTGAACTGATTTAACCGTTTAACCAACAGAAAATCTTATGCGTGTGTTAAAAAGTAGTTAATACGGTACCTTTTTCCATTCTACTTATATTGTATTTTTTATTATAGCTTTGACCTAAACCGAAGTTTTTAAATATAATTATGAATTCTGCCCTTAAATACGGTGTAAAAACAAACCTGCGTTTAGTTTTCCCAAAACGTTTTCCTTATTATAATCTTAATTAGAGCCTTACATTAAGGCTCGTTATAAGAGACTGTGAAGCGATTAACGAATTTGTTGCTGTTGTACCCTCATTTAGAGAATAATAAAGGCAGTTAGTCCGTATTCTTCGTATTTCTTAAACATCGAAGGAAAATATTGGGTAACATTTGTATTTTTATTTAAACCTAAAATGCTTTGAGTCTCGCACAATGTATTTCTATCAGTACAATGATGTACCTATGTCAGGGCGTCTATAATTCAGTATTATCTATTTATAAAGTTTGTTTGATATCTTTTTAATCGACTTCTAAAGAGGAGGAGGTTCTCAATTCGTCGGGATCTTTTAAGCCTACAATATTTTACTACTTAAGATATGAATATCTAATAGGTAAATATGGATTTTACGTATCGAAATATATCAGATTTGCTTTTCATCGGCTAGCACCGACTTCGAAAATATCTGATTAGGTATCTATTCTAAATGAAAACCTCCGTTTAGTTATTTTTTACATTTTAGTGCCTGGAAGTCGGTTTTTTTCAAAAGTTTTTATTATAAATACAGATCTGATGAAGCTTATGGTCGATAGAAAGCTTAGAAAGTTCCCTTTTTATCCGTCACAGTATATAAAAAGATGAACTTTATAAGTATTTTTCAACTAGTTGGTGTAAAACTTAGTTATACTTTTAATTCAGGCTTAGAAACACAAAATTTCTAATAAATATTAATTTGGCATCACATCCAACTCATGAATTTATTTAACAAATACCTATATAAAGTTTTGATTGTATTTTTAAAGTCAATCGCAATCTCTTATAGGATAATTATTATAATCTTACTTTGTATTTTCGCAACACGTCTTTAAAACAAGATTATAACATAAGCTTGAAGCATTCTTACTTTTTTAGCAGTTTTATGACATTACAACGTAAAATTGCTAAGAAAAGATTATTAAATAATCTATACATAGGTATAATAAAAGTCTATGTACATTAAATATTTCTTTGAAAATCTTATTGAAATAGTCATTATTATCGATACAGAGGTTGAATCTATAGTTTTTAGAATTTTTGTCTGTCTGTCTATAGTATGAATTTTATTCCAAAAATTGTATATTAACTTAAATGATACATAAATAAAATTCCCCTTATTCTTTAAAATAAGTAAACGAGACATGCCATTTAGAAATGGCAAAATCGAGAATTGTAGCATAAACAGCAAATCACGCTATTACTATTTTAGATTTTGACATTTAAGCGTCATTTACGTGGAGAGAGTTTATCATTCATAAGTTTCCACATAAACACATGGTAAACCACATAATAACAAAAACTTGCCCACGAGTATGTCATACGATATTCGCAAGATAATTATCGCCAATCGTTTTGTTTACACTACGACACAAATCGCAATCAGATATTTGACTAGATTTCTCGACTTGTCTAAACTCGATTTCGTATAACATTTTTTCAAGTTTATTCAAGAGTATCGCACAAATCGGCTAGAACCGATTTGAATGCGAGATTTGCAATTCGAGCGCGGTGATTAGCAGGGTATTGTCTTCAAAATGACACAAAAATCATATAAATTTGGATCTGCTGGCAATATTAAATTTATTGAACGTTATAGAAGCTACGAGTGTTTGTGGAATAGTGAACATAAAAATTATAATAATCGTGATGCAAGAAATGATACACTCAACGCAAGAGATCTGGGATTTTGCAAGAGGATTGGGAGTTGAGGAATTTGACCCGAAGGAAATAACAGTAAAGATAAAAAATATGAGAAGTCAATATCTACAAGGTGAACTCGAAATTCGATTCTTGCTTTCAAATTTTATTTACACAGACACGTTCAGTATTCAATGACAAAGCGATTACACGCCTTTCCACGTACGACATCGTATGCTTAGTTTATATGATCATATTTTTTTCTTCCTGTCGATAAATTGTATCTTTGAGGCAAGAATATAATCGAAATGGCCATTACCATGGTGTTTTATTTTGGTGAACTCCGTCTATATAATTCTTTAGTCTGAGTATATTTTATAGAATTTGTTTCTTGTTATTCACTGTCGGGCTTATATCAAAAGATAAGTAATATTAGTTTAGTCCCAAGCCAAGGCCTAGTAGATCTATATTCTATATCAAACAAAAGTACGTAATATGGTTCAATATCGTTTGTATCTTAAATATTTCAATATGATTGATTTTGAGATATCTAAAACGTCATTTCCTCCGTGAGCGTAAGTGCTGTAAAATATTTGAAATTACGAGAACCAAAAATCTAAATAAAGGGGAAAAAATTCGAAAAGATAGTTTTACTTGAAATCATTTATTAGTTATTACCTAGTTAAAAGTATACTAAAGATTCACCGGCGCTTCGCTCGGGATAATCCCTATGTAGGTACATTATAGATAGACTATATATTATATGATATATGCCTATAGCCTTCTTCAATAAACGGGCTATCTAATGCAAAAATAATTTTTCAAATCGGATTAATACTTCCTGAGATTAGCGCGTTCAAGGAAACAAACAAACTCTGCCTCTTTTATAATATTAGTATAGATTTGAATAATAGAACTAATTTTATCATACAACAAATAATCATCAATTTAATGGCATGAAATATAAACATATGTACATTGAGTAGCCCACAGATAAAGAATAAAAGCGTATTTATGGATACGAGAATCCATTTGCTTATTGCATAAATTTTCACATTTAATTTCGAAGCTTTTATTTCAATATGGCTGTCACAATACTTTTTATCTCCATCGAAGGAATTTTACATAAGAACACAATAGCTATTTGATATTGGCGTGGTTTGATCCAACTTATTTATTTGCGCATTGTGTTTATGTCTGTACAATTATATAATATATCAGATATCTATACTAATATAATAAAGAGGTAAAGTTTGTGAGTTTGTGAATTGTGAGTTTGTGACGTTGTAGGGGGTAATCTCTGATTTGGATAATTTAGATGAAATTTGGTAAAAAGATAGTTTGAGACCCTGGGACGGACATAGGATACTTTTTATCCCGGAAATCATCCATTAAGGGGGTGAAAATGGGGATGAAAGTTTGTATGATGAATCAACCTAGGGACGAATCCGAGCGAAGCGAGGGTGAGTCGCTAGTACTTATATTATACGGAATTTCTAATTTAGAATCTATGTTGAATGTAGTGGTTGAAACTTGAAATCCTTAAGACTAATATCTACTTGGCTCGTTTTTATTGCTTTTTGCTTTAGACTTTGTAGGAAATTATTCAAACATTGAGTTTGATACTAATTATACGTGACCAATTTAACATTTAGTTAAAATCAAAAAGGACGTTTAAAGAAATTTTCTGATATTTGAGACAATAATTTTTTTTTCAAACTATAATTTCAACAGTTCTTTCAAAGTAATATTATATTGTAAATTTTGTAGTACGAGAGCAACATTTGCCTCATGGGTTACTAGATGGCGCTCGCAGTATCTTTCTTAACGAATATGCTTTGAGGTATGATGCTTAAATTCTTAATCTTTTTAATGTCATGTCGTTCAAATGCTCTCAAAACTTTTTTTTAAATTAGCTAATCTAGGATTTTACTTAAATAGATTTTTGTATGGTGGTGGCTGTGTAGGTGACTTATACTATAATATATTTAATTAGCATTGCCCGCGGCTTCGCCCGCATTCAGATGACCAACCAAATTCTTAGGTTTTACATATTAGTATACTCTTACATTGTAGTTTTTGTATTTTTTCTGTTGAATATGTTGACCCGGATAACCAGCTATCACCATACCAAATTTCATCAAAATCCCTCGTGGTTTTTCTGTGATGCGGTAACAGACAGACAGAGGGCAATTCTAAAAACTATAGATTCGGCCGCTGTATCAATAATAATGTTTATTTCAATAAGATTTTCCAAAAAATATTTAATGTACAGATTCAGCTTAGTTACAATTTTATTATATGTATAGATTTATCATATTTATGTATTAAATATATTATAGTATAAGTCACCTATATAGATAGATATATTTTATAGCGATAGTACAAAATTTTGAACAGGATGCAAGAAAGTACCTATTTACATTCAAAATCACAGGAAAATAAAATATAGAGCACAAAAAATTGCATGACAACATCCGTAATGTGTTACACACTTATAAAAAAATAACAATAGTAAGAACACTTATTGCAGTATTTTTTGACCAAAATTTTTTACATTTTAATTCTACAAATTTCTTTAAATATGAAAAGCATAAAGGGTATCTGAAACCAGTAAACTGACTGACTGACTTTTAACCTCCGACGCAAAAAGAGGTGCGTTATAAGTTTGACGTCGATGTCTGTCTCTCTCTGTGTGTATCCGTCTGTGGCATCGTAGCTCTCAAACGTATGGAACGATGTCGAATGTGTGTATCCGTCTGTGGCGTCGTAGCTCTCAAACGTATGGAACGATGATGAACGATGGTTTTTTTCATTAGAAAACCAGTTTCCTTGCGGTAGTTCTTAGCTATGTTTGGTTAATATCGGTCCAGCAGTGTAAGAGTATCAGCTCTTTTCCGAAATGATGTAAGGCATTTTGGCGTATGATTACTCGATTAAGTGCTTCACGCGTGCCAGTGTACTCGTTAAATGACAATTAATTTGTGGAGGAATATTTTTTTAATTTTTAATTTATAATTATACTAATAGAAATTTACATTGCTGTTATAAGAGTTACCTATATACGACTATTCAAATTGCCTCCCTGACTGATTTTTGCTATGGATGCTTATGTTACTAAGGTGAACTATCTGCGTTTTAGGTGTGCTACAAGTGCAATCTCAAATCTTAATCTCAAAGTTCGATGGGACTATAATTTGACACAACTGGAGAGAGATCTGGTACAGGATTGATTGCTTTACGTGCGGCCTAAAGCTGCTAATGAGAATTTCGTGACTGGAAAACTAAATTATATTCATGGTCTACAACCAGGACTTGAACCTAAGACCTGCGGCCATACTAGGTATCGAGAAAACCAACGAGGTAGTCACATAGTTATGCATTTACCACGCGAGTGAAACCACGGGGAAAACCTAGAGCAAATATCTAAAATCCTATTTTGTCTTGAGATTGCAATAAGAGTTCCTTTATTGAAACAAATAACTCTCTACTCTACATATCGACATTTGATTGGCTTATTGCATGTTTCTGAGCCTCTTGAAGCATTTAGGCCAATCAAACGTCAGAACGTTCTGTGAAAGATATTACTTTTGTTTGAAATAAAGCTCGTACGAATATCCCTAAAGGAATTTTCTAAGAACACAACGTTTTACGAAATGTATATATGTTCAAAAATATTGCAACCAAAAATTGCCATGGCAATTCAGGGAATACGTCTGGTCTTTTAGAATTCTCTTTTAATAGCGATGTACGTTCATTCATATTTGTAAATGTTTTATATTTTCTTTTTGACCGACCACAAAAAGAGTAAGAAATTCTCAATTCGAGCTGTACTTTTTATTTGTTACAAAAGTCCGGTGATATTTCCAGCATTTGTGTATTTATTTAGATACTTAAATTTAAATCATTAGTTATGTCTGTGGTAGTATTCAGCCTTTTTTTAACGTCTCACTGCTGGGGGTGGGTCTCCCTTTAATACGAGGAGGATCAGGCTATAGTCCACCACACTGGCTAAGTGCGGGTTGGTAGAATTCACATGTCTTTCTAAAACACGCTAGGTTCTCTCAGGCATGCAGGTTTCCGCACTATGTTTTTTCCACCTAAGACAAGTGAAAATATCAGAGGTTCGAGACCCAGGTTTGAACCCGAATCACTCGGTTTCCCAAGCTAGCGCGTGTGCTGTGCTGTACGGTACTGGGCTGTGGTACTATACGAAAATATGTATGTTAATATCTATAAGTTGATTAAGTCTTTTTTATTTAGTATAAGTTGTTTTAGAAGTATTTATTACCAGTATTTTTAGTTCGATTCATTTACAATATTTCAGTAACAATAACTTCTAGCTCTGTTAAATTCCGGCTAAAACTGTTGGGATTCCTTGGAAGTTAATAAATAAGGATTTAATGTAAGATTCAAAGTACTTGTAACTTTAGAGTGGAAGTGCTCATCAATTAGGTTAGGGTTACTAGAGGTAAATAATATTGACAAAATGTGTCAAGTTAATTATTTTAATTTAAATATTTGCTTTTATACTGCCTTATCAAATAACTATCCATGTACTCGATCAGGTAGATAAGTAGTTCTGAAGATGATCTTTGTATCTGCCTTTTGAATGGGAATTTTTAATTTTCGTAACGACAACCATGTTTTTATTTTCGTGGAAAAATATTAAAATCTAAATTTTTAGCTCTATCACAAGAAATAGTATAAAAAGTAAAATAAGTATATAGTAAAAATAAGATATTATTTTTCAAAGGCATTTTTTGTGTTTACATAAAATATCTATAACAAAAATAATGATTGTGACATAATTTTGTAGAATATGTTCGCCGCTAATGATGAAACATAACCAAATATTTTAAAGAAATACTGTTTTCGTTAAAAGCTTTTTATAAAACTGGTATAAGCACGGATAAACTATTATATTTAAAATACTTTTATATAATATATCGAATACAAGTCATTACTCCAAGCTCCGCTCTTATGATAAAAGACGAAAATGTTAGTCAATGTTAACCCTACGATGTAATCTATATGCTAAACATTATCAAAATCTATCCAGGAGTTTTGGCATGAAAAGGGTAAAACAGAATTAATTTTAAAATGATAATTTTCGTACAAACGATATTAATAATGTTTATTTTAATGTTATAAAAGATAAAACCACGAAAATTATTTACTACTAATGCACACGCGACTTTTCTTGCGTGTGTATTTCATGTTTTCTAGCTCCTAGATATAAAAAAGCTCGCTTTATAAAAGAGCGTAGCAGAAAGCTTCAGCTCGATTTCCAGTTTGGACTGATTGATCATTTTTTCATTGTGCTAGCTCTTAATTTTTTATTTTAAATTATTCTAACAATAGAAGTTCCAATCTAAATAGGTCCAATAATACTCTAGTATTGAAAATTAAAAAAAACTACATTCTCTTTAAGAAGATTGAGTTAAGTCGATAGAAACACAGACAAAAACATTACACATTTGAAAAGATATTTCGAAGTACGTATATACACATACGTACATATTTGACCTTCTTATAATTATTTAAAAGTAATATAAAAAGTATACAGATAATATAATTTACATAAGAACTGCAAAACATAACACCTCGTCTTATCGCCTTCAACGGTGTCAGGGAGTTGGTGGTTTTTGTCCAAAAACACAACGTTGCGATTCAGCGCGGGAATGCAGCTGGCGTTCTTGCCACTATTTCAAGCGACATGACTTGAAAGTTTAATAATGTTAATATTTGTTTTGTGTATACAATACGATCTATATGCATATACTATAAATATCGATACTATATGTATATATAAAAAAATGCCTCACTTGTTTAGCGGCTATTATGTACGGCTGCAGATCTGGAGGCCCTAGATTCGAATCCTAGTTGGGAAAAGTTTAGTTTTTCTATAAATAAATTCCGGGTTCCGCGCCTGATGACTCACTGGTCGTGTCGAATTGTCGCCTCATCAAAGTATGGGAGTTGAGAGTGTATATGAGTCTGCGTGCTTACTTGTGCACTATAAGAATTAAATGTATTTTCCAATTTACATTATCATTACTTAAATAGATAACTTATTATATAGTTAATACTTTCTTAGATTTACGCGAATACTTGACATTTTAAATAAAACTATCTTTTCGGATTTTTTCGCGAATTTATTTTGATTTTTGGTTCCCGACGTTTCGAATGCTTTACAGCATTACTATAACTGAAATACATCATGAAAAAGAAGATTAAATTAGAAATTTAAAATTGACATATTGGTTATTCCTTACTAGCGACTCACCCGCGCTTCGCTTCATGCCTTGTGAAAAACAACAACAAATCTATCCCATGGGAACCGTATATTCTTCCGGGATAAAAAGTAACCTATATACTATTCCAGTCTATAATGTATCTCTGTGCACATCCAGATAAGTTCAGCCGTTCTGTCGTGATTGAGTAACAATCATCTATAGAAACTTTTGCATTAATAATACTAGTGACTCACTCTCGCTTCGCTTTGGGTTCATCCCTACACAAAAACAAATCCACACCACGGGAACAGTACATTTATAAGGGATAAAAATAAACTTATGTGCAATTCCAGACTATAATCTATCTTTCTCTGTGCCTTTCATCCAAATTCGCTCAGCCGTTCTGGCGTGAAAGAGTAACAAACATCCATCCATCTTCACTAACTTTCACATCCTACTAATATTATAAATGCGAAAGTTTGAGAAGATGTATGGATGTCTGGATGTATAGATGTATGGATGTTTGTTACTCGCTCACGTAAAAACTACTGAATGGATTTTAATGAAACTACAATAATATAGCTCATACATCAGAATAACAGAAAGAAGCGAGGGTGAGCTGTTAGTTTATAATATTAGTAGCATTTATGGGATTAAAGTAAAAATTATTCAGATTTTAAGATAACTTGTCATGCGAATACGAACTACATATTCGCGATGAACAAATAAAATGATTTTAAAAAATTTTCTCAAAAATTTACATATTCGTCTGTTTTAACAGAAATACAATGAATTTTTATTTGGTTAGTGCAGATTTCGTGTGCAAGAAGTAGACTGAGAGTGGTGTTTTGTACGTATGATTGATGAAAATGTATTAGAGTACTGTGATTGGTTGAGGTTGTGGCTCGATGTAATGTATACATATAATAAAATTGTAATTGAGTCGAATCTGTTCATTAAATATTTTTTTGAAAATCTTATTGAAATAGACATTATCGATGAAGAGGCCGCATCTATATAGTTTTTAAAATTCTTGTCTGTCTGTGACCGTGTCACGGAAAAACCACTGGACAGATTTTGATGAAATTTGGTATGATGATAGCTGGTTGTCCGGGCCAACATAAAGGATACTTTTTACTGCGGGAAAATATCTTACCTCTGAGAAATCTATACTAAACTTTAAAATGAAAGTAGGGACGAACCCGAGGGTGAGTTGCTAGTAAAAGATAAAGTGTGGTAAAGTGTGTGAAAAGCCTTATATTAAAGGCAAAGGTTGACCGTAGAAAAATCTGGCATCGACAATATATATTAAAAAAAATTGAGAGTGAATTTGAATATGAATTGAAAAATTGAGACAATATATAATAGAAATTGCGAGTTAGTTTTGTCAGAAGAAGGATTACTATATTATTGGATTTTGAAGATTGATAAAACAATGGCGGTCTAATAATATTCCAAGACCCTTAAAAGGCGAGCAATGATACATAAATAAACTATATAAAAACTTAGTTATATAAAATCTCTACCAAAAATATTTTATTTATTCACCATATACGTCTGCCATTGGGTCAACTAACTCTATTGTATGTACGAGTATACTAAATTTTGTTCTTTTAAATCTCTTATATCTGACGAAAAGACGAAGAGACAGGCAAACGAATATAAAAAAGTCATTTGTATCTATAATAAAGTAAAGTCGAAGAAAATGCATATAGTCATAAAGTATTACTCTCAAAAGTCCGTATTTTCACATATGTATTGGTATCTGTTGAACTACAAATTTGTACCAAAATACTTTCCAAAAAGAGCTTCCTTGAATGCTATTAAGCTGACATTATATTCCCTTGGTTGTGTTAAAAGAAATTTACATTGCGTATAGTAAGGTTCTCTGCATCGTGGCTTTTGGAAGTCTAGGAGGTCATAAAATATTACTAGAATATGTAACATATAAATTTAATTTACTACTAGCGACACACCCTCGCTTCTCTCAGGTGTACACGTATTATTTCGCAATTTCATGTTAAAATTAAAGTAGCCTAAGTTATACCTTGTAACATCAGCTATCTGTCAGTGAAAGTTCCATCAAAATCGGTCCAGCAGTTTCGGAGGTCAGCCGGAAGAAACAGACAGAAATACGGATAGAAACTTAAATAATTGATTTTTTTTCATCGATCAAGTATAATTTACATTTTTAATACAAACATTATCATATAAAAATCTAATATAATAATTATTTTAAACCTTATAATAATCACTAATTTCTTAATTTTAAAGTAATAAGTCATTTTTAAAATCAATTTAGTATAATCTATTTTTTTTATTAATCTTGAAATTCGAATACAATTTTTACATCACAAGTTATAATAGAATATATTTTATTTTAAGTATTAAAGTTATAATATAAACGATATTTCTATATTTATTTTTTATAAACCATTGTTCCATTAATGTTATCCTACATATTATATTTTAATAAAATATAGTATGGATGTAGTCTAAATATTTCGAGTTAAACGATCCGTTAGAGGGCGACACATCGGCCGCGCTCAGTCGTAGCAGCTCTACGCCCGTAGCTTCACGTAGTGCGCTACGAAAATACTCGGACAATAGTTACGTGAAGTGAAAGTGTTATTGAAGTGTTTAAAACAAAGTGCTCTGTGTAAGTGTTAATTAGTTTAGTATTGGAAACTTTGTTGTAAGTATTTTGTCGATTTAAATTTTTATTAAATTGGAAATTTATGAGGTTTTAATTATGTATTTTTTATTTACTTTTGTTGTTCTATTATATATTATTTATTGTAATAATACAGGTGAATACTTAAATAATATTTTAATAGTATAACGTTACTATAATAGAATTAATTAAGTTTTTTAATCATTTATATAAAATGTAAAGCTTTTTGTGCAATGTTGTTACTATTTTTATTTCATTTTTATAATTATAGTTTGATATTGTAATATTTACTTATAAATGTTAAAATAATTATCGCGTACAACAAAACAAAATAATTATAAACTTTAAACAAATTATTAATAAGTATAATAAAATAATCTTGTATATCACCTACAATATTTGTGCATTTTAACATTTCAAGACAAATAATATTATTTGCAATATTATTAGGAGTAGGAGGAGAGTAGGCCACTCTTTTTTTGTTACAATACATATTTCAAAATATTATTTTGGTTCAAATAAAATAAAATATACGAATGTTGGTTAAGATAAATTAAAAAAAATCATATATCAAAGAAAACTCTACCTCTAAGCGTTCTTAGCTTTCTTTTTAACTGATATTGTTGTCGGCGTACATTTTTGTTGAAAGCTATTAATTTTTATATGTCTAATAAAAAACTTAGACCCTTAAGAACGGCTGGTCACATTTAAGCTCGAGAGATCAATAAAGCTAAAATGTGAGATGTACTTAACGATATATAATACCTTTAGCAATTCGATCATTATCTATATATAAATAGGCAAAGGCAGAACAGTTCAGTGCCTTTTTCTCCTAGTCTGTTTAACAACCATTTGTCGTAGCTCGCTTTTTAGTGTTTTTTTTTATTATGATTGAATTTTCAGTGGATGAACTCTACTTATTATTAATATTTAAAAGTAAAAATACCGTCGTTACGATATTCGATAGTAACACTAAGTTATACAGAAAATATGATCCTCGAAATAACAGAGTATTGCGACGATAAACAAAACAGTAAAATGTATGTTTTAACAAGTACCATTACGTTATTGAAAAAGTAAAACCCGTTAACTATTTTATATGCAGGTGATAATGATGATTATGGAGATTATAATGATTATAATAATGATTATAAAAATAATTATTATTATAATGAAAATTATGTATTTAAATAAAAAAAAACCTTATTTTATTTAACAGTTAATCTCGCTATTTTATTTAAAAGTTATAATCGCTAGTAGACGTCTATCGAAACTAAACGGCGTCAAATGCTTAATGATCTTTGAAGTATTGAAAGGAAATTTAAAAACTGAATTTATTATTTTATATGACCAAATGTTTCTTTTTTCTGTGAAATATTTATTCAATTCGCGTATTTGGAATCTTCAATGACTTAAATTACTCTTATATTATTTGCTTTATCGGTAATCATATCTGTAGTAACAGTAATGTGTTATTAATTTTTTTATATATAAAGGTAAATAGGAAATAGTCTAAAATGTTAATAGGCACAGAAATTTCTGAAGGTATTTTTTTTTATTTTATAGTAAACTAGCGACTTACCCTCGCTTCGTTTGGGTGCGTTTGTAGGTATGTTTTAAATACATATACGTAGTTATTAGCCAGCGTTAGGCAAGTAAATTTAAAAAAAAAATCGAGATTTTTTTTTGTGAAGACAAATCCAATAATACAAAGATCATAAAATCGGCCGAGCCGTTCTTGAGTTATAAATGGTGTAACTAACCTGCGGTTTCACCTGCGTTAAGTTAGTTTGATTGTAAACATCAGTTTTACAATAGTGTATGAAAGTCTGCCCGATTTGTTTATGATTACAACTTCGCTCCCTTGGGTTGTTGTAGCATGATGACACACACACATATATATATATATATATATATATATATATATATATAGCCTTCCTCAATAAACGGGCTATCTAATAAAATAATATATTTTTTAAATCGGATTATTACTTCCTGGGATTAGCGCGTTCAAACATACAAACTCTGCTTCTGTATAATATTAATATAGACTAGTGGCCCACCATAGATATCTTTCGCGATTGTAGTATTATTCATCATACTGGTTTTGTGAAAGGTTCAAACTATTACGTTATGACCTGCCTAGATAAATTTCCTTTCTATTGGTGACGACTGTATTAAAATCAGTTCAGTAATTGCTGAGATTAGCGCACATAAATACAAACTCAGCGCTGTGAGAGCTTTTAATTAATAATATGTAGTTACTGATTAAACGTGTACCATCTCTAAGTACATTTTCTAAGTATTAATATCTGACGAGGACGATTTGATGTACCGGGTACCTATAATAATATCCATGTCACTCTTTGGCCCATTCGTGATCTAATTAATAATAACAAATAATAAATATGTTGGGATATCAACACGTAGAACCATTTAGTTCCATGGTAAGCTACGAGGTTTTTCTATAAACATAAACACACATTAAACAAATAAATAAATAAACAAAATGATAAACTACGAGGCTTGTGATATGGATACCAGATAGTTGACACTACACATATATAACTTTAAATATATACATTTTATAAATATAAACGCTCATTCTGGCGTGAAAGAGTAACAAACATCCACACTCACAAACTTTCACACTTATAATATTTATACAAATACCCATGCCTGGAGTACAAACATTCGTGCTCATCACACAAAAAATGCGCCCAGCGGGACTCGAACTCGCGACCGCTGGCACAGCAAGTACAAATTGAGCCAAACAGTCTCTACAAACTGAGCCAAAAAAGAATTATGATTTTATTAGAATTCTTTCTTTTTAGTTGCAGGATTTTTATTCTTAGTGCGGCATTACTGTTTTAAAGAAGAACAAATCAAATAATTAAATAGTGTACGCTCAGTGGTCCAAAGACTATAATCCTTTTTTTTAATTAATAACACTAAAGCTATTCAATAGGTTTTAAACGAAAAAAAAAAACAAAATTGGTTGATAAACAGAGATGAAAAAGGTATGGAACAGTTTTTTCTTTGTCTATTGTATGAATATATGAAACAAAAATGAAAAACAAGAAAACGCGAAAATTTGTGAACGAGATAGTTTTATTTCTGAATTCTGAATTGAGCTGCATTATATAGACGTACTGCGGTTGTCAATAACCTATCTATCTGAAGTGATTCTTACTGGAGATACAAATTTGATGTAAGGTCAATATAAAGTATGTCAAAATACTATCACTAGTAAGGAAATCTACAGATTGATAGGTTGTTGAGATCCACCGGTAGGAAAATATAATAAAAAGCAAAGGTAGGCTATGGTAGCCCAGTAGTAACGCGCTCGCTTGGGAAACCGAGTGAAGCGGGTTCAAAAACTGGGTCTTGCATCTCTGATATTTTCATGTGCGACTCATTTCCAACATGAATACTACTTGTCTTAACGGGGAAGGAAAACATCGCTCCGCACGATGTTTTCCTCACCTGCATGTCTGAGAGAACCTAGCAAGTTTTCAAAAGAAATGTGAAGTCCGCCAACCCGCACTTGGACAGCGTGGTGGACTATGGCCTGATTCCACTCGTACTGAAGGGAAGCCCGTCCCCAGCAGTAGGACGTTAAAAAGAGCTTAATACAATACATAAAAACATTCAAAAAAAAGAAATTATACACGAGTAAAGCCGTAGACTGAAGGTAGCATTTAAAATATATAAAAGTACTCGTAATGAGAAATGGGCTGGATTATACAACTATTACAATAAATCTCATTAGATTGAATTAAAATGCGAAACCCTTCAGCTGTAATCCTTCTATTATTTCTAGTTCATAAAGAATTTTAATAAAAAACCATATAAAAATTATTTGAAAAATTCCACTGCTATGTTCGATTGACTGAACAAATTAATATGACGAGAACTGAATATGACATTTGGTAGTTTGAAATATTTAAATATGAATTCAATTTTTAATAAAGTCAAAGTTCTTCAAATATCTATATATATAATAAAATTGTAACTAAGCCGAATCTGTATATTAAATAATTTTTGGAAAATCTTATTGAAATAAATCGATAATCATTATCGATACACAGGGCGAATTTATAGTTTTTAGAACTTTTGTCTGTCTGTCTGTCTGTCTGTTACCGCATCACAGAAAAACCACTGGAGGGATTTTGATGAAATTTGGTATGCTGATTATTCAATTTACAACGTACTTAATAGGTACGCTTTAATTTTTTTGAGCCGAACCCTAATTCTTTTTCGATAAAAAAAGTAGGCTAAGTTACTCCTTATAACTTAGCTATCAAAATCAGTTCAGCCGTTTACGAGATTAGCCGGAAAAAACAGACAGAGAAAAATTTTAAAAATTGTGTTTTCTTATAAGTACCGTTTAATTTTATATGCATTTAATAAAAATCTTTTATTTCGACATTACAAACAGACATTTCCATTTTATTAATCTGTATAGATTATAGGATGAGAATAAATAATTTATTTAATGATTTATATTTCATAAAATAGTTCCTCTAAATCAATCAATTAATTATTTTAATTTTTCCGATATCTATGCATTAAAAAGGTTGTCAAAATGTCGATTCACGAAAAGTGAATATACTAGTGAAATAAACATATCGTCAATCGAGAGACATATATACCTACATACAAAAATACATGTAATTAAGAGAATTTTAAAAGAGCAGAAGAAGAAAGAGCATAAAGAAATTTTAAGTTTCTTCTAGAGTTAGACTGTAGTGTATATTATAAACTATTATATATATATATATATATATATATATATATATATATATATATATATATATATATATATATATATATATAATGAAAAACAAAAACAAATCTATCCCACGGGAACTGTACATTTTTCCTTTTGTGTCAAATTTACAGATCCTTTCAGCTGTTCTAGCGTGATTGAGTAACAAACATCCACCCAAACTTTCGCATTAATAATATTTATGGTCATTGAAAAAAAAATTTACGTTTCATGAAAATCAACTATATTTTGAAATTGCTTAAATGCCGTTTTTCTTCACTTTTAACTTAGTCTATCCGCTAAGGATTTCTCGAACAAAGGAACATTGGAAACCCACTTTCAACAGGGATAAGACCCATGTCACACGAAAACTCTTGAGGTGTACCTCATTTCATTCTATGGGAATTTCAAACCCAGTATGAAAACGTTGAGTGTTTTGGCTCGTTTAAAAAAAATATAGATCATTTTTTTATTATATTGTGTTATTTTAATAAAGCAGTAACGGAGTTAACAGGACAGAGTGCTTTACAAAATATTTTCATGCGATGCCAAAATTTTGGATAAAAATGAGCCTAGTAAACTGTTGAATGTAATTTATGTGTGGCAGTCGCAAGCATATGGAAATCGGTTGTTGGATTTTAATTTTATTGCTTACTAGCGACTCACCTTCACTTCGCTTAGGTTCGTCTTTAGGTCGAGTCCCTATACAAACTTTCATCCCCATTTTCACTCCCTTAAGGGATGATTTCCGGATTAAAAAATATCCTATGTCCTTTCCAGGGTTTCAAACTATCTTCTTACCAAATTTCATTTAAATCGGTGCAGTAGTTTTTGAGTCTATTCTATTAGGTTGTTAGTCTAGTCTATTAGGTTGAGTCCTCATACAAACTTTCATCCCCATTTTCACCCCCTTAAAGGATGATCGAAGACGGAATAAAAATATCCTATGTACTTCTCAGGGTCTCAAACTATCTTCTTAACAAATTTCATCTAAATCGGTGCAATAGTTTTTGAGTCTAATCGTTACAAGCATACAAAAATGCAAATCTTTCCTATTTATAATAGTAGTGTGAAAGTGTGGATTAGATATTAATAGTATTTTTTTTAATTTAAAGATATAATAAGGCTTAAATTGTAAAAATTGCGATTACGTTACGTAAATATGTTCACTCATACAAAGTTGATAATAATTATCCTTACCGTATTTTTAGCGAGAAATATTTCATTGGGTGTTTTCAGTAAATTCCACGTACTGCATAGTCTATGCTTTAAGCTCACTTTTCATATTCGTTACCAATTCTTTTTTAAAAGATTTATGCGAGGCTTATTTTGGAACACAACTTGCGGAAGTCTGAAAAAAATGCACTTACAATATAATAAAGTACAAATTTCTACCACCTTCTAAAAATTTACTATTTTAAATAAAATTCAAGATCTTTTATCGACTTTAATCGCACCAATATTATAAATGCAAAAGTCTGCGTGTGTGTATGTTTGTTAGTCTTTCACGCTGAAACGGCTAAACGAATTTCGATGAAATTTGGTATTTCGATAGATTTTAACATGGAGCAACACATAGAATGGTTTTAGTAATAAAGTTTGCTTAAAGATGGCGCTACCTGTATAATATAATGAATACAAAAGCAGTCTGAAATAGAAATTTCAACCTTAAAAGTGAAAAATGGTACGACGACATGCAGTCATACAGGCTTATTGAAAACACATTATTTCTATATTAAATTAATACAAATATGTGAATCTCTTTAACCATATTCACTGGAAATCATTATTACCACAAATCAAATCTATTAACATTCGTAAAAGCATCGCATCGGCCATTATTTAATGTGTTGTCAGATTTGCAATTTTCACCTAATTTTCATTGACAATGATATTCGAAGTACTAACGTTTATTTGACTTCATTTACAGTCGTTACCGTTTATCTGGGACTAAATACATGTAATATGACGTTTCTAAAGGACATTTGGAACTGGAACGCTAGTAATTTCGCTGATAAGCTGTTTATTCGGAAATGCGAATAGTTTAGAACGCGAAGGAAATGACTTTTCCATTAGTTAAATTGATTTTATAATCTATATAAAAAAATGAATATTTAGAGAGAAGGAGACAGAGATTAAAGAGAGAGAGAGAGGGGGAGAGAGAGAGAGAGAGAGAGAGAGAGAGAGAGAGAGAGAGAGAGAGAGAGAGAGGGAGTTGGATTAATTTATTTTTTAACAATTTCGCAATGGAGCTAGATTTAATATTTTAAATCAAGATTTTTTATTGTACCAACATTTTTTTTATTCGTATCAAATATATTTAAAAGTAATTAATTATGCCACTTTTTTACAATAGTTTCGCACATATTTTTTCAAATTTATATAATACTACCATTTAGGTCGTCGGTCGATTAATAATTAACGAAGATATCGAGTAACTTACAAAAAAAAACAAACGAAATGAGCACTCTCTTTTTTTAAGTCGGTCAAAAAATATGAGAATAATTTATTCTGACCACATGACGTTCAGATTTGCCAATATCATACATACTTTATTTTTCTATTAGCGAAAGCAATTGTGGAAGCTATTTTGTCTACGACAGCGGAATATGTTTGGGCTATTTAAGCAGCGCACGATTCTCTCATATTTAAAATCTATTTGCTTTCAGTATCCTTTATTTCTGTAATAAGTTTCAATATGATATTTATTACTAAGTATCGATATACTGTAGGCCAAAGTACTCCAGTGGTAATATTAGCGCTCACTTGGAAAACCAAGTGAAGTGGGTTCAAATTCGGGAGCTATCACCTCTGACATCTAATGTGCGAATCATTTTAAACATCACCATATAAAGCGTGAAGCAAATGATTGTAAGGAAACCTGTCTGAAAGAAACTAACTAGTTTTCTAAAGACATGTATCGCCAACCCTTATCTACCAAGCGTGGTGGACTGCGGCCTGATTTCCGTTGCATTGATGGCAAGCCCATGACCAGAAGTAGAACATCAAAAAAGTTTGATTTTTACTTATTGATAACATAAAATATGTGTATATCTTAAGATTGTGACATTCAAAAACTCACTGAAAATTTTGTAATGAACAAAATTAAACTTTTTGCTGACTTTAGAATACCTGAAAATTCAAACATACTCTATATGCACTTTGATACAGATAATTTGTTAATTTTTGTACGCAAATAATCAATATCTATACTGCGTGAAAGATTCATTATCGATTGATCTTCAACATCATTGATTCATTTTCAACAAATACAAAACTTATATTTTCAATACTAGAACATTTTAAAATATTTCAATTTTTCGACGAATATAATTGATAGAATTTTTTAAATTTGGTTAGTTTCTTTGCACGCGTATTTATAGGAAAAATAAATACGAACGAATTCGCTTCGGGCAATGAAATATAATTTTTACATTAAAAAGTTTGGTTTTAAATGTTCTAAATAAAACCATCTTTTCGAATGTTTTTGGGGATTCATTTAGATTTTTGGTTCCCAACGTTACGAATGTCTTACAAAAATCATGGTCACGGGAGAAAATTATAAGATATGATTTAAAATAACAAATATTCGCGTAAATTTAAGAAAGTAATATTTAAATATTTACTATTTATGTTTATTTATTTATATATTAATATGTAATAACTATAAAAAAATCTTGAAATATATGCTGGAATATTTTTGTGTATTATATTTCGTTTTTGGGTAAAGTTAAGGTCCGTTTGCGTGTTCTCTATGTAATTGAACTAATCCCCAGAAGTATATTTTTAAATTTTACGCCTGTCTTTTTGTTACGGCTAATATGCGGTATACGTTTATAATACGGTCATTTACTTTTAATTATAGCAATATTAAGCTAATTGTTGTCAATTAAGATTAATTCATTAATTTATTCAGTATAAAAGAAATATGTACACTTCTAAAACATGTTACATAAGACTTTTTCTCAATTTTCTTTGTTTTTTTTTCTTTATCTAAGTTTACGCTTTAGACAAAGTCCTGGCACATGAATATACTTTACGTACAACTTTGCACTATTTGTAATGTTATTATACGTGTAGATATACGAAGAAATATAATCTGACCTACTTGGAATAATAAAATGCAGTATAGGAAACCGTTGTCACATATTTTACCAGACACATTGTTTTGACATCCCAGCGAAACGCTAAGCTAAATGTATATATAAATAAATAAATAATGTATGTAGGTATGTAATATCTAGGTAATACTATTGACATCGAGGATTAAAAAAAATAACTTTAGAACACAGTAATTAATTAGTTTTAATTACTAAATTAGTCACACGGAAACGTGAAAATTAAATAAATAAAAACTTATCAGGTACTAGCGACTCACCCTGGGTTAGCTCGGGTTCGTCCCTAGATTGTTTTCCAATGTAAACTTTCATCCCCATTTTCACGCCCTTCAGGGATGATTTCCGGGATAAAAAGTATCCTATGTCCTTTCCAGGGTCTCAAACTATCTCCTTACCAAATTCCATCTAAATCGGTTCAGTAGATCCAGAGATTACCCCCTACAACTTCACAAACTCACAACCTCACGAACTTTAAATTTTTATAATACTAGTATAGATGAATCCCATATTCATAAACCTATTTCATTTTTGTTTTGTTGGGATTGCAAACAAATTTATGTATATGTTAACTGCTTCGCTAGTCTAGTGGCTATCTTGTACGGCTGTGGATCATAAAGGTTCGATTCCCGGGTCGGGCAAATCAGTTCCGTTTTTTTCTGGAAATAGTTTAAAGCCCGGAATTTAGAAGTTAATGGTGTGTACACCCTTGTATCCTGGAGAGCACGTTAAGCTGTCGGGTCTGTGCTTTAGCTCGCGAATGTTGAATTGTGGTCCCATCGGAATATGAAAGTTAAAGGAATAGAGTGTGCACTTGTGTCTCCACAACTGGTTAGTCTCGGTTTCAGTGAGATTAGCTGCCGTAACTGAAATCGGTTCTGAGTTTTTATATTTACTTGGTTTTATTCATTTTTTTCCTTTTTTTTTGTTCAAAATTTGTGCATTTTGTAGTTCAAATTTTATTTTTCTAGTACTTTCTAGCATTTTTTATAGAGGTACTTCACGGAAACACAATAATATGGTTTTTGTGGCTGATTTGATAACAAAGGCTAGATTTTCTACGTTTAGTGAAACTTTTCAATACGAGGGGGATCAGGCCATAGTCCACCACGCTGGCCAAGTGCGGGTTGGCGGACTTCTCATGCATTTCGAAAACTTGCTAGGTTTTCTCAGACATGCAGGTTTCCTCACGATGTTTTCCTTCACCGTACGACAAGTGGCAATCATGTTGAAAATGATTCGCACGTGAAAATATCAGAGGTACAAGACTCGGGATTTGAACCCGCTTCACTCGGTTACCAAAGCGAGCGCGTTAAACTAGTATACTAATATAAATAAAAAAGGGACCTAGATACAAACTAGAGTGAAGCGAGAGTAAAATAACTATAAGATAGATAAATATAGAATTGAAAGAGAATAAAGTGAAGGGTGATAGTCTCTGAAACTGTTTAAATAAATAACGTTAAAGTATAAAATAATCAGATAAAAGGATTTTAAAGTAAATTATCGCTAAAATCTTAAGTGTAACAATGACGCCTGTAACAATTTCGTGGTCAATTTATTCAAAAGCGACGGAAAACTTTAAATTGAGAGAAGAAACGCCTACGCGTTAAGCGATATCATTGGAATAAGAATTATAACAGAAATGGCATTGGCAAATTTGATTAAATGTAAATGGGTTTTCACAATACTAGCGACTTACACTCACTTTGTTCGAGTGAATAAAAAAAACATTTAAAGATTATTTTCCAACAGGATTACTGTATATACTTTCGCAGGTATATACAGTATGACCAGAGTTTCATTACAATCAATGGTTCAGGAACGCGTCTAGGACAAAAAAAATGAACATTCGTTTTTATTTACATAGCAGAATAGAAGATAGATGTATGTATGTAGATAATTATTAAAATAATGTTTAGAATGAAGTTGATGTAATAATATTTAAAACTACCGACTCACCCTCGCTCCGCTCCCTTCTCCGGAAATGGGCAGGGAGAAGAAGAAGAAGAAAAAGAAGAGATTTCTCAAATATGAGATATTTTCCCGCAGTAAAAGTATCCTATATGTTGACCAGCTTTCATCATACCAAATTTTATCAAAGTCTGTCCAGTGGTTTTCTCGTGATGCGTTCCCAGACAGACAGACAAACAAAAATTCTTAAAACTATAGATTCGGCCTCTGTATCGATAAATATGACTATTTCAATAAGATTTTCCAAAAACTATTTAATGTACGAGGTCGACTCAGTTAGAATTTTATCATATGTTATAGATTTGTATTTGTTTTTTGCTGTCTGGATGCTTAGCTTGCTTTGTATATACATATTTTTATTGTATGCCTGGAAAGTGTAATAATTTAATTTTGAGTCCATGCACAAAACAAAGTTGCTGATAAAAACTAGCTTTATACAGTTTAGGTTTAAGAAAGAGAAATATAATATCTTCTAAATCTTTGTTCTAAGTTGATAACAATGGCGGTTTGATCAATGATAACTGTGATGCTCTAACTTTTTGAACTTTGGATATAATGAAAGTAAAATAAAAAGTTTAAGGAAAAAGGACGTTTTATTTGAATGAAGGCAAATTTAAAAGAATTAGTGAGTAAAACTCTGTTTATTAGGCAAGTTGGTAGATCTTAACTAAGTTTAAAAGCTTAATTTTTAAAAGGATATTACTGTTGAAAGGAAAATCATCCAAAATCACTTTTGAATGAAATATTAAATCTATACTAATATTATAAGTAAGTAAAGTTTGTGAGTTTGTGAGGTTGTAGGGAGTAATCTCTGGATCTACTGAACCTATTTAGATTAAATTTGGTAAGAAGATAGTTTGAAACCCTGGGAAGGACAGTTTTTATCCCGGAAATCATCCGTGAAGAGGATGAAAATGGGGATGAAAGTTTGTATTGGGAAGCAATCCAGGGACGAACCCGAGCGAAGCGAGGATGAGTCGCATAGATAAAAAAGCAATATAAATATCAAAGCCATAGTAGTTTTTGCATTGCAGTAGCATTGCGTTAAAAAGCGCAAAACATTTCACCTGTCTTTTTTATCTATAAATATATCGATCTATAATATCTTTTAGTTATCACGTACGCTATGTTAAGTTTTAAATGTTATTCTGACTCTATTAGTGACGAAATTGCTAAAAACGTTCCTAGCAATCTCTTTGAACTACTTTCGAATCAAGGTTGAGAATAACTAAAATATTATTTAAATAGAATAAAGCTTCAAAGCTTGAAGTAAAAGTTTATAAAAAAGTATTATATACACAAATCATTTTACAAAATGTTTGGTTTACTTCATATATCATATTCGCTGCTTATAAGGGAGACCGATAAATATAACGAACTAACGACCCTCTTCGCTTGAACCTCTCAATATTTTAGGGATAACAAGTAGCCTATGTCCGGCTCTCTGTCTCAACGATTTATGGCTAGTGTGGTTGGCTAGATAGCGCAGTCCTGGATTTAATTCCCAGTTAGAGTCAAAGTAGTTACTAGTGTTCAAAGAATAGAGTACATTTGTGTCACTTGTGCGCTATAATGTAAATAAATAAATATAAATATGTTGTGACATTAACATACAGCGCCATCTAGTTCCATGGTAAGCTACGAGACTTGTGTTTTGGATACCAGATAGTTGATACACTACACATACATATATAACTTTAAAGACATACATATTATAAATATAAGCACCCATGACTAGAGTACAAACATTCGTGCTTATCCCACAAATGAATGCTCCCAGCGGGATTTGAACCCGCGACCGCTGGCACAGCAAGTAGGATCACTACAAACTGAGCCAAACGTGTCGTATATCATCTAATATCTCCAGCGCAGTGAGATTGGCTGCCTTAATCAAATCCGTCTTTGATTTGGATATTATATAAAAATCATATCAATCCATTTATTTTATTGTTGCGAATGAATACTTTCTGATTTATGATATTAGTAAAAATTAAACTTTGGGTAAGAATTAAACTTGGGAACTAATAATATGTGTTGAAATAACGTCGTGGAAGTATGTACTTAATCATATATTTAGTACATACAGCTAATGAAAATAAAAATAGCTCGTTAATATATTATATAGTAAAACAAAGAAAATCAGATGACAAACAATTATACCAACTATTTGTCTTGGTTTATCTTCTATTCTAATATATAAAATAATTATCGTGTCACAGTGTTTGTAACAAAACTCGTCCGAAACGGCTTGACCGATTCTTATGCAATTTTGTATGAATATTCAGTAGACCTGAGAATAGGTCAAACTATTTTTCATACCCCTAAGTGATCCACCCTAATTTTTTTTTATTATTTTAATTCTTTTTATGATTTGGCATTAAAAATACATAAAAACCTAAATTCTCACTAGGAACGTACCCGAGCGGACCGAGGGTGAGTCGCTAGTTTATATATAGATTTTAGTTTTAATTTAGTCTTGCTTTATCTGAAACTAACTAAAATTGTTGTTTAGCGAGATAAACAACACCATTTTCCAGGCGTCTTAAGAGATTCGTAAGATAAAAACTTTGTCGGCTGCTTTACAGTAAACAGTCGCATAAGAGTTTATTTAATGATATATTCTAGTTAAAATTCTACTAATAAAATGCGAAAGTTTGTGAGGATTTATGGATTTCTGGATGTTTATTTCTCTTTTAAGCAAAAACTACTGAATGGATTTTAATGAAACTTTACATTAATATTGCTCATACATCAGAATAACATATAGGCTACTTTTTATCCCGGAAAAACTGACGGTTTCCGTGGGATAGATTTGTTTTTGTTGACGACACGTTTGGCTCAGTGTGTAGTGACCCTACTTGCTGTGCCAGCGGTTGCGGGTTCGAGTCCCGCTGGGGGCATTTATTGTGTGATGAGCATGAATGTTTGTACTCCAGTCATGGGTGTTTATATTTATAATATGTATGTATTTAAAGTTTATATATGTGTAGTGTATGAACTATCTGGTATCCATAACACAAGCCTCTAAGCTTCCCATGGAACTAGATGGTGCTGTGTATTAATGTCCCAATATGTTTATCATTATTATTATTTATTTATTATTTCTAGAAGCAAATCTGATCAAAGCGAGGGTCAGCCGCTAGTTTAAGGTATTCCTAAAAATATTATTAAGGAAGTTAATGAATATAGTACATTTTATTAAAATTCATCTTTCCAACGCTTGTTTGAAGTATTTTAGCAAGCATTAAATAATATAAAAATGTAATTTGTAAGAACTTAACGGTTAAAAGGCAAATAAATAAATTGGAGGGATTTTACGTAAATTATACGTGGTTTTTAATTGGACTGAGATCATAATTCCATGATCGCTAGATATTTTTTTAATATGAGTAAGCCCAAAATGAATAAAAAATCATGGTTAATATTTTGTTGTACAAATTGATCTTTTTTGGTTGCTAAAATTGCTTTCACATACATATTTATCAAACGAAGGCAAACATTTAGACTAGTATTTGATTAAATCAAAATAAATTATTTCTAACCGAATGGCTTTAAAAGTATAAATGACATAACTGACCCTTGCTTCACTTCGGGTTCGTTCCTAGACAGAAAAAAATCTATGCCACGGGAACCGTACATTTTTCCGAAATAAAAAGTAACCTATATACACTGGAGTATAATTTATTTTTGTGCCAAATTTCATTCAGATCCGTTCAGCCTTTCTGGCATGAAAGAGTAACAAACATCCATCCATCCAACCTCACAAACTTTCACATTTATAATGTTAGTATGGATTACCAAGAAATATTCAAGAAATATATTCTTCTAAAATATCTTTAAAAGGTTCAAGCACTAGTCTTATTTAAACTTATTTTAATAAATTAAAGTGCCTTGAATTGAAGATTTTTCATCTTTTCAAAGGCATATAACTTCGAAATCATTCGTATTTATATACTTAAATTCTAATCACATTAGTTTATTGCAATTTTATCTTCTATACATATAATAATGTTCTGAGTCGAATCTGTACATTAAATAGTTTTTGGAAAATCTTATTGATACAGAGGTAGAATCTATAGTTTTTAGAATTTTTGTCTGTCTGTCTGTCTGTATGTGACCGCATCACCCGGGTCAACAGTCAACACATAGCATACTTTTTACTACGGAAAATATCTCATCTCTGAGAAATCTATACTAAACGTTAAAATGTAACTAACCTATCTATAAACTAATGTTTTAACAAAACTCAATAAGATATTCATATTAGAAGACAAACTTCGAAATGATTGTAGAGAATTCTTTAGTATGAGATTTAATGAAATTCGCAAAAGAGAACGAGTTTCGAATACTACAATAACTAGTTCGAGGACTCGCTTAAAATTTTTATACAATTTATACGTAGATTGTCGTTTACAAACGTCTAAAAAAAATATTTTATTTATATACGATGCGATTCACACTCGCTGTCGCTTGGTTCATCTCTAGGTTCGTTTTAATATTGAAAAGATTACAATAATGTATGGCCCATTTGTTAACCGTTGTTACTATAACACATCTACACATATAGTATAACTTTAAATACATACATATTATAAACTAGGGGCTCACCCTCGCTTCGCTTGGGTTCGCCTCTAGAAAAACAAAAACAAATCTATCTCATGGGAACCGTACATTTTTCCGGGATCAGACTTCAGACTATAATCTATCTCTGTGCCTTTCATTCAGATCCGTTCAGCCATTCTAGCGTGAAAGAGTAACAAACATCCACACTCAAAAACTTTCATATTTATAATATTTATACAAATACCCATGACTGGAGTACAAATATTCTTGCTCATCACACAAATTAATGCTCCCAGCCGGACTCGAACGCGTAACCGCTGGCATATCAAGTAGGGTCACTACAAACTGAGCCAAACGTGTCATAAAGTTTGTAAAATGTACAAGCTAGATGAAGATGCTTTTTTATCTATTATCACTAAGTCCATATTATGAGTATGAAACGTAGTGGCCAAGATGGATTTACACTCCATCAATCTGTATAAATGTGTACATTGACACTGGGAGCTGGCACGATTTCTTAAACGTCAGTATATTTTCAGCCTCCAGCTCACCACTTTGTCTACGTATAGTAAGGGGCATTGAATTCGAAATCTGATATTTAGGCGATCGATGTCGTTATCTTTCTCTATACTTATAAGTAAAATAGATGTTTTTGATTCTCAACAAAAAAAAATCTTTATTAAGCTTGACACAGTATGTTATATCTGGAGGTTCTGGGATATGTATATCCGGAGGTTTTGGGTTTGAATTCCGGGTCGGGTAATTTATAGTTGTTGGGTTTTCTATCGAGAAATTAAGCATCAATTGTCTTAAACCTGATTTGTTCCCGATTATATCCAAAGTGATAATGAGAACGAAAGAAAATAATAAGAAAGTGAAATATGTGATTATAACTTTTTGTTTGCGTATTAATCTTTAAGATAGCGAGACAGATTTGTAATGTAAAAAGTGCAATTAATAAAACTGTCATGTCTCTTTGTGCCGAGATAATATAAAGGATTCCATCGGAATAAGGGACGGACTAAACAATTTCATGTACGATTAATACTGACATATTGCTTGCTAGCAACTTAACCCGGTTTCGCATGGGTGAGTTCCTAGCTTCCTTACAGTTATATATTTTGTGCCAGTTCATAGTCTATCTGTTTTCTGAATTTGGTCCAAATTCATCCAGCCGTTTCAGCGTGAGAGTAACAAACATACAAACATACATACTTTCTCATTTATAATCCCAGTATTCCCATTTGCGTGACCAAAATTTATTTCTGTGGGGCATCATTAATTTTTATTCGATTTAAGGTATATTGCATACATTCACTGCCACAACACTAACCGCCGCGGTTGAAATTAGCTGTAATTAAATTATATCGTGGCCGATCAATCTCTAGAAATTTGATAGAGCAATGCATTTGTTACTCTAAGTACCGACTCAAAAACGCTTATAATACGTAATCAAAAAATAGTATTTATACAGATAAATAAAATTGAAGTGTCTGTTTATAATGTCGAAATAACAGATTTTACTAAATACATATGATTATTTACTATACTTCGGTATAAGAAAAATACAAGGGAAGAAAGAGACAGACAAAAATCAAAGAAAATTTAAATATTGTGATTTGTAAGTACCGGATCCATTTTTTGTATTCAGATAAGTCTTCTTAGACTTATTTAAATACAAAAATGGATCCGGTACTTATTTGCATATATCTTTATATGCATTAAGACGTTACAAACAGACACTTCAATTTTATTTATCTGTATACATGTTAATTATCATGTTAATTATAATCAAAGTACTTTCCTTAATACCCAGGCTTTATTTTGGATGATACCTGAATAAGTAGGGCGAAATCAACGTATAATCAAAGTGAAATCGCGGGTTGGCAATAAATCCTCACTGCGGTCGTCGCGGTGCAGCTCGCTCGACTAAACTATCCGTACATATTGTTTCGTTATTACTTCTATTTATCAGTTGTACTTTGAACTAAATTTCGTCATTTTACTTGCAGTTGAGATGAACTGAAGTTACAAAGACACAAAAAACAACTATGTACTAAAGCGAACTCAAAATATGAAAACAAACTAGCGGCTTACCTTCGTTTCGCTCGGGTTTGCCTCTAGGAAGACAAAAACAAACCTATCCCACGGTAACCGTACATTTTTCCCGGATAAAAAGTAGCCATGTGTTATTCCAGACTATAATCTATCTCTGTGCCAAATTTCATCCAGATCCGTCTAGCCGTTCTGGCGTGAAAGAGTACAAACATGCATCCATGCATCCATACTCGCAAACTTGCACAATTATAATATTAGTATAGATTGATCGACGTGACGACAGGTAATACAATCGGAGAAATATGCGAGTCTTGCTACATACATATATGTCTCCGACTGCAGATATGTGCATATATAAGAACCGACGGTAACTTATATTGCACTTGTTGTTTTTTTTTATGTTTATTTTTAAGTTGAGAATTAGAGTTAGTAAAGTTAGTTAGAAAGAGAGAATTTTTCTCCTACTAGTAATAAGTAGTGTTATACTTTGTCATAATGTAGTTCACCTTTAATTTTACTCTTATATTTTTATTGGTGCTGCATGAGGAAGTTCTGGCCTAGCAGTGAAAAGCGTTAGTCAATACCTTTTAAATAAAACGATCTTTTCGCGGCTTTAATTTGATTTTTGGTTCCCGATGTTTCGAATGCTTTACAGCAATCATAGTCACGAGAGACCCAAAAATACACCTGCGAAAAAATCCGAAAAGATAATTAATTTTATTTATTAACCGACTTCCAAAAACGAGGAGGTTCTCAATTCGTCGGAATCTTTTTTATTTAAAATTAGTAACTCACTCTCGCTCCACTCGGTTTCGTCTCTAGGTACGTTTAAAGCTTATATATAAATACAAAAAATGATCCAAATCGTTAGAGCCGTTCCCCAGATACACGGAATAAAATATATAAATTAACAATAATTGCTTATTTAATATTATAAGATACGTTTATAAAAAAATAGTACACAATCTATCATGCCTTAATACATATCTGTAGCTACCCTTAAAACAACACGTTTAGGGATAATGACGTCAGGTTAGTGCTGTGTGCGGATGATTTCGACGTTTTAGACGCGTTTTAGCGCGAATTCGAGATACTGCGAAGCGCTTTGTAAGTGGAATTGACAGAGTTCCATTTACCTTTGTAATGCCCGGGACTACTGAAAGAAAAGCTATGTGGAGATATATAATATGATATATTATAATTAGTAGTACATTAAAAATTCTGTAAAGATTTTTTTAAGTAAAACTCCTTTATGCGTGACTGAGGGGTAAGTCAGTACATTGGAAAAATGAGTGTGTGGAAGTAAGAGTCAAATTTATTACTAATAATGTTTCAAAAATATTATTTTATATTTTATATATATATATATATATATATATATATATATATATATATATATATATATAAATATATATATATATATAAATATTCGTGAGCCTGTAACTTTGTTGTTATTGATGATATGAAAAAGTTGACAAATACTTTTTTATAGGATTTTAAACGTACTACAAATTTGCCATTTCACATTTTTCTCTAACTCTTACAGTTTTGCTAAAAAATGCAAAAAACCGTAAATTTGAACTTCAAAGCCAGATAACAAATCAAATATTGAAGATAGAAATTCGACGCAATGGAACTTTTTGTAGTAAATTTAATACTAAAAATGGTCCATTCATTCATTTTTTTGCAAAATATTTTCGTCACAGTTTGCAGGACAAAAAAGTGTTAAAAATCATATTTTCCATACAATTTGTATGGGAAAACTGAAAGTTCGATGGAGAATCTCTTAGAATTGGAATTTTGAGCTCCGCTTTATATTTTGGGGTGAGAGCGAAGAAAAAAAAATATCGTCATTTTTTGGCATATATATATTATTAATAACTTAGAATAATCATTACTTATAAAAATGAATATTATTTATTACTGGGTTATATTACAACGTGTTTTCCCGTGGGAATTAGAAAATCTCCCACGTTAAAAAGTAGCCTATGTCACTCTCCAGCCCTCCAACTATCTCCATACATAAATTCACGCCAATCCGTCACTTCGATTTGACGTGAAACAAGGACAAACAAACAAATAAACAAACACACTTTCACATTTATAATATTAGTATGGATTTATTAAACTATTAGGTTTCAATAATATTTTATTATTTAATTTTCAATAATTTTAAGAAATTTATGCATAAAATGTTTCAATATGTACTGAAAATAAATGTTTAAAATTCATATTTATTGCTCAATTGAAATGGATTTATGGAAATAATTATTCCGTTTATAGATTAAAGGTATGAGTCAAAATACATAATATACATATATGTATATCTGTATAAATATTATAAATGTGATATATATAATAGTATAAATAGTTTGTTAGTATGTATAGACGTTTGTTACTCTTTCACGCCAGAACGACTGAATGATCTGGGTGAAATTTGGCACAAAGATAGATTATAGTTTGGAATAACACATAAGTTATTTTTTATCCCGGACAAGTATACGGTTCCCGAGGGAAAGATTTGTATTTGTTTTAATATAAATGTATTTAAACGTAAAAAAGGTCGGGTTCAAAGAAAAAGAATGAGAACAACTGAAGATGCGAAAGAGCTATGTAGAGTAGTACTAGGCATTTATTATTCCTTTGCCATCTACAATGATATAGCGTAAAGAGTTATTATCTATATTATAGAATTTAGTGGATGAAAGGTTTAATGACTACAAATCTAGCAGGTAGGTCGTTTAGGCGTTATTGTGTCTGAAACAAAGGAAGAACCATTTTATTGTAGGAAAGTTTTTAGGTACTCGAATAGGTGTTACGTTTTATATACAATACGTGTCACCTGATATTCATTCCAGACTAGTTACTGTATTACCTGTATTTATTACTACTAAAGTTCAGCTAAAATCATAAACAACTTCGGTAATTTAATGTTCATGTTTAACTTCCAGAGTCCTTAAAATTTTATGTTTTTACTAGTGATAATGATTTTTCTTTAACTTTTTTTTTAAAAATATGTCAATTTACGTAGAATAAACACTGAACATTTTATTTATCTAAAACCAAAGTGTCCTTTCAAAATTTATTCCAATTATTCAGGTGGTAAAATAATTACAAGGAAGGTACTTTAAACAGTTATTAAAACTATGTTGGGCTATGGAGAGCCGTGCTCTTGAAAAAAACGTGCTCATAGCTGTGGTATTCATTTACTCTGAACTAGGTGAAATTGATTAGGAACAACTTATATTATAGTCGACTAGCGACTCACCGTCGCTCCGCTCGGGTTCATCCCTACTTACGTTTTAATGTTTCTTTGATTTCTTATAATTTCTCAGAGATGAGATATTTTACCGCAGTAAAAAGTATCCTGTATGTTGAACCTCACACCTTTCATCAAAATCCCTCTGGTGGTTTTTCCGTGATGCGGTCACAGACAGAAAGACAGACAAACAAAAACTATAGATTCGGCCTCTGTATCGATAATAATGTCTATTACAATAAGATTTTCAAAAAAATATTTAATGTACAGATTCGGCTTGATTACAATTTTATTATATGTATAATAGACTAAAACACGTTTTTTACATAAAGTAATATAGTCATCCCTCAAATAAAATCCCATGACTTTAAAGTTTAACTCAAAAGTTTCACTATTGATGATTGATTACACCTATCCACATCATGGATAAACTCGAACTTTAGATCAACTCGATAGTATTAATTATTCTATTGCCATCCAGATTTCACATGCTTTCAAACTTTTACATAAATATTACAGTAGCTTCAAGTCGATTTCAATGAAACTAGCTGCTCACCTTCGCTTCGCTCGGGTTCGTCCCTAGGTACGTTTTAACGGTTAGTATGGAATACCATGACTATATATTATATTACTGCTCTGCTTCCTTGGGTAGTAACATGATTATATATAGTCTATAACCTTCCTCAATAAACGGGCTATCTAATGAAAAAAAATATTTTGAAATCGGATTAATGGATCCTGAGATTAGACAACCCGTTCAAACAAACAAACAAACTTTGCCTCTTTATAATATTAGTATAGATGAAAGGATTTACAATTAAAGGCACTAAAATACGAGTAAAGTCGCAGGAAAAACGTAAGGTAATGGGGTAATAAATATAAGACATGTTAACTAAACTCAATCCTCATACATCAACAGTGACACGTGATCCATCATAACATATTTACATTCCAAACATTTTAATCGCTATGTACATCGATAATGCTGGGCTTATGTTTATGATTAAAGACCTTTTGAGGCGAGATGTCTTTGAGTTATTAATCTATATATACATACTAGTTACGTTTAAACGTTTAGCTAAGAGATGCCATATTTTTCCGCAGTAAAAAAAATCCTATATGTTAACCCGGCTAATCAGCTATCATCATACTAAATTTCATCAAAATCCATCCAGTAGTTTTTTTCTGTGCGGTAACAGACAGACAGACAGACATACAGACAGACAAAAATTCTAAAAACTATAAATAATAATGTCTATTTCAATAAGATTTTCTAAAAATTTTAATGTACAGATTCAGCTTAGTTACAATAAAATTATAGGTGTATTGATTAGGTACAGTTTTAAAATGGCCTCTGTATCAATAATAATGTCTATTTCAATAAGATTTTCTAAAAATTTTAATGTACAGATTCAGCTTAGTTACAATAAAATTATAGGTGTATTGATTAGGTACAGTTTTAAAAAGAAAGAAAAAATATTCTAATTTTAATTCTAAAATATTTCATTTGCGTTGCTATTTTCAATATTACTCGTACATTCAATTATAAGTTTTTTTTTCTAATTTATTACAAAACATATAGGATACTTTTTACTGGAAGAAAATACCTCATCTCTGAGAAATCTATACTAAGCGTTAGAACGTAAGTAGGGACGAACCCGAGCGGAGCGAGGGTCAGTTGCTAATTAATACATAATTTTGTGGGTGATTCATATATAATTATAGGGATTTTCTATTAAGAAATTCTCCGTAGCAGGCCGAAGTTGAAAAATTGGCGGTGTGGCACCTCCTTTGTTGCTTTGGAGAGTACTCAAGAAAGTTACGGAGCATACAATTCTGTCTGTGTAAATATTTGTGTACTATAATGTTTCCTACGCAGATGGATAGTTTCAGTGAGATCCGCGACCGAAATCTGTCTAGAGGGCATTAATATTTTATAGATATAGTTTATAGACCGAATTAAATACGCGTCTAGACGATCCCACAAAGCACTCGTATTAGTCAGTTGGATTTGATATTTTAAATATTAATAATACTTGTATAAGATCGTTCAAATGATTAAAGTGTATGATAGATAGATAAATTCTTTATTGTATACACAAGAATAATACAGAAAATGAAAAGAAAAAAGAAGATTATAATAAATTAATTTAAAAAAAACATGTTTAAAAATAAGCTTTTATCTTCTTATATATAAAATTTCCATGTCACAATGTTTGTTACCGTACTCCTCCGAAACGGCTTTACCGATTTTTACCAAATTTTATATGCGTATTCAGTAGGTCTGAGAATCGGCTACTATCTATTTTCCATACCCCTAAGTGATAAGGATAAGGGTGGTCCTCCCAGACCCCACCCCAGGGACGAACCCGAGCGGAGCGAGGGTGAGTCGCTAGTCTAATATATAAAATTTCCATGTCACAATGTTAGTTACAGTACTCCTCCAAAACGGCTTTACCGATTTTTACCAAATTTTATATGCGTATTCAGTAGGTCTGAGAATCGGCTACTATCTATTTTCCATACCCCTAAGTGATAAGGGTGGCCCACGTTAGGGACGAACCCGAGCGGAGCGAGGGTGAGTCGTTAGTATCATATAAGTTTGGTAGTTGAATAAATTTGATGGTTTGATTTAATTCAAAGTTTATTTTTTATTTTTTAATTATTTATCCGTATTCTTCTCAGCAACCATTTCAATTGATATCCATATCATGGGGGTGCATAAAAACCATATTCCGCCATCTTTGGGAGTCCGGCATATTGGATTTAGAATGACGTCACTTAACTAACCATGCATTGTCATCCAATTTAAACGTGTATTTAAACTTTCAGCTCAATCGGTTGAGGATAACTGCTTTAAAATTCAATTGCAAGATTTAACCCGAACAAACATTGCAAGTTTACTAAAAGCTTGTAAAAAGGCATGCAAAGGCAGTATTTTGCTATAAGCAATCTCTTACAGAACAGGTGACAGGTATAATTATAGTTTACATTATTTAGATATATTTATAACTAGCATTGCCCGCGGCTCCGCCCGCGTTCAGATGACCAAAAACCAAATTCTTAAGTTTTACATATTAATATACTCTTACATCGTAGTTTTTGGATTTTTCCTCAGAAATGAGAAAATTTTCCGCAGTAAAAAGTAATCTATATGTTGACCCGGATAACCAGCTATCACCATACTAAATTTCATCAAAATCCCTCCTGTGGTTTTTCTGTGATGCGGTAACAGACAGACAGAAAGACAGACAAAAATTCTAAAAATTATAGATTCGGCCTCTGTATCGATAATAATAATGTTTATTTCAATAAAATTTTCCAAAAAATATTTAATGTGCAGATTCGGCTCAGTTACAATTTTATTATATGTATAGATTTCAAAATACGGATTTAAATTACGCACGGAGTTAAAGATAACTAGCTATATTACTTCTAGTCTATTAAATACGAATAAACTGGTGCAAGAAACTGGAAAGTGATGAAAAGGTCTCTCTGTATAAGCAATAACAGATATAGTGCTACTTATAAGTACATAGGTCTAATTTGAATATATAATTCGCCTTAATATGTATTATATAAACACGCTTGAAGTGAGAGAGAATGTGAACATCAAACGTATCAATCATTTAAACTTCCAATTAGAATTTCGCACTTAAGTGATCACGTGTCGATAAAGCGCTTGTACAATTTTATTCAAAGATATTCCTTTTAAATATGTAATGAATGTGAAAATGAGTTTTAGAGAACAGTATCTTATTGGAATCTACTTTCAGAAAGATCCTCAAATTTATTAGTGATGATGACGAAGAGGCGATATGAATATCAAGGGCCAATGGCACGATGTGTTAAAAATTTAAAATAGGTTGTATATTTATCCATACTAATATTATAAATGTGAAAGTGTGTTTGTTTGTTCTTCTTTCACGTTGCAACGGAGTGACAGATTGGCGTTATTTTTTGTGTGGAGATAGTTGGAGGGCTGGAGAGTAACATAGGCTACTTTTTACCGCGGGAGATTATCTAATTCCCACGGGAAAACACGTTATAATACAAATATAAAAAATGGTTATGATCAGAATTATTTGAAACTTGGTATTAATGCTCTTCAATACAATTAAATAAATATGTGTTTCAGCATTTTTTGAAATTCATTCTATAAGGGGGTAAAATAGGGGATGAAAACCTACCTTTTTAGAGTTTTTTTTGTAGTTTTACCGCGAGCGAAGCCGTGGGTTCTGCTAGTATATTTATAAAAAAAATAAGGTATCTATTTAATATAGTACTTAAATTATGAGAATACGTATAAAAGCAAATAAAATATTGTGTTTAATTTAATTTCCTCTTTTTGGAACACGATGTGTTGTTTGTGTACTGATAGACTCATTAAATACATATAAATGAGTCCGTGGGTTATGAGTGGGATTTCCAATAGTTGTAATATTTTTATTCCAGGCATATCCTTAAGCAGTTATTATCTTACTTTAGTAATCTTGTAATGTAGTGTATTAAATTACTATATGTTTTTTTTTATATTTGAATTTATTCATGATTTCTTAAAAAAATAGATTTACAATCTCTTAATACACAAAATTAGATATTTATTTAACGTAAAATAAAGTAAAATTACCCGTACTATTGCGTTTCCTTCAAGTTAATGCGAGAGGGCCGAAGACCGTGTCATACCTTTACGTGTACGGTCTATACTTAATGATCGGGTGTGTTAGGTATTATTACACCAAATAAATATAAATTACAAATGGTTTGACAAATTTGGCTATAAAACGGTTGCTGCGTAAATGGAATAAACAGCTAATTTTCATTTATTATAGTTTGTTGTAATTAAATTAAATTTTGAAGTGGTACTTCAAACTGAATGATAATACTCGTAATAATCCTATTTAAATATTATCGGAAGCTAGACACTCTATTGAAACATGCTTATATCTATATTTATGTTATTAAGGTACATAAGCTTTTTAAAAATTATGGAAAAATACATATAATAAATACATAATGTATTTAGAACATTTTTCTATGGTAGTTGGCGTTAGAAACCTACTACCATTTTGATTGTTTTTAAAGAGATACGATGTAACTGATGAGGGTTTGAATGATGATTATAGCTCAACGTATGGAAATCAAACCTATAAATACCATAAATAGATGACGTTGCAGTACAAGAGCTATTTATGAGTGTCTAAGATATTATGAAACTGGTCTGCACTCAACCTGTAACAATTTAACAAACTTCTTCTCTTTTAAAACTAGTGCACTTTCTAATATCCTATAGCTTCCTTCATACGAGTTTTAGAATCCTACTAATATTATAAACGCGAAAGTTTGTAAGAATGTATGTATGGATGTATGTTTGTTAGTCTTTCACGTAAAAATTACTGAATAGATTTTGATGAAACTTTACAATAATATAGCTCATAAATCAGAATAACACATAGACTACTTTTTATCCTGGAAAAATGTACGGTAATATTTGTTTTTGTTTTTCTAGAGGCGAACCTGAGCGAAGCGAGGGTGAACCGCTAGTGTATAATACAATCTTATCATAACTAGCCATACAATCTGCCTTTGTCCATTGAATTTTACGAAATTGAGGTTTACCTAAAAATCTTTCTTATACAAATCTTACGTAATTCACAGGAAATTACGTAAGATTTGTATAAGATATCCCTTAAGGGATATTATAAGTATTTCCCAACAGATAGGAAAGATGAAAGAATACGCGTATAAAATGCAGAGGTATGTTTGTTTCACTAAGTTATAATACTATCCTATTAATATTATAAACGCGAAAGTTTGTAAGAATTTATGCACGGATGTATTCTTGTTACTCATTCACGCCAGAACGGCTGAACGGATCTGGATGAAGTTTGGTACAGATATAGATTATAGTCTGGAATAATACATAGGCTTTTTATCCCAGAAAAATATACAGTTCCTTAGGATAGATGATATTTTTTTTTCGCTAGTAGAAAAAAATTAATTAAGAGATTTAATTTGAAAAAAAAATCCATACAAACATTAAGAATTACTCATGTTTTTGGAATTGGAACCTATGCGATTAGAAAATTGGACCATAATTATTTATTTTATTGATAACACTAAAGCTCCTTAATAGCTACTAAATAAAAAAAAGAAAATCGGTTGACATACAAAGGAGAAATAGGTACTGAACTGTTTTGTCTTTGCCTATTTATATAGATATACACACAGACCATATACAACTATACTAGTAATATACATATTATATCTCCTAGGCTACTAACTTATAGAGCAAATTATTGTTTTTATCCTATAAGTGCCGGTTTTTTATGCATACCATCTACCCTCCCTCCGCAATGTCTGGTATATATATATGGGATTCGCTGAACAAAGCAGTAATACCCACTAAACTCCATTGCTATTTTAGCTCCCTTTAGAGGATTTCTCAAAAAAAACTTTTTTAGTGGTTACATTTATTTATATATGTACTATATCATTTTAGCGATACTCTGGCCAAATTTTATCCCTTCGGTTGAGTAATCGGTCTCGGCGTTGATAAATCAACACATGTAATCTGATATATGTATATAAATGGAGAGACAAAATTTCATTTTGTTTATTACATGAAGCATTTTACTATAGTATGTGTTAAATCAAATAATAAATATTTTTACACAAACAATACAGAATATATAAGTTTTATTTAAAATTCTCGGAGTAAATTCATGAAGCTATTTTACTTCTCTAATAGCAGAGTGGACTGTTGAAGCAACCCCATGGTTGGTGTGACCGCCGCCGTCGAGGCGTCGTTGTTGAATGCGTACGCGATCCTGGGTCATTAAGACTCCTCAATCCTCAAGGGGAGGTTCCGTTGAGTTTTAGTTGGTTTTACTGGTTTTTTGGGCCATGAGTCCCATATAACCACCTGTATTTATGGCACAAGTGATATACGTAAATGCATTTCCCAACGTTAAAAAAAAGTTTTTGTGCTACTTCTATTTTCAACCGACTTCAAAAAGGAGGAGGTTCTCAATTCGACTGTATGTTTTTTTTTTTTTTTTTTTTATGTTTGTTACCTCAGAACTCCGTCATTTATTAACCGATTTGGACAATTTTTGTTTTGTTTGAAAGGGTAGACTTCCAGATTGGTCCCATTTAAATTTAAAAAAAAAATACCACCCCTAAGGGTGGAAAAACAACTAATAATGAATTTAACCTACTTCTAATTGTCATATTGACTTGAAACTTTGCAAGTATTTCTATTTTCGTTGATAGTACAGTGGTTCGGTGTTGTTGACCTGATCTGATGGCAAGGCCAGAAGGTGGATAGGTGGAACTCTTCAACGGCTAATAGTAGATATTTTGAGTTTGGGCTTATTTTGTTTGATTTGACAAGCCTAACACGTTAGAATCCTTACGTTGCTACTACTGTCTACACTAAAAAGGGAAAAATAAAAAAAATTTAACAAAAAAATAAAAACCGACTTCAAACAAAAGCACTAAAAAGTAAAAAATAAGTGATTGGTAGTTTTCATTTACTATACATACCTAATCAAATATTTTCGAAGTCGGTGTGCTTTGGCTAAGTAATTAAAGCCTACCTATTAAATACATACCTAATCAAATATTTTCGAAATCGGTGCCAGCCCATACAAAGCAAAGCACACCGACTTCGAAAATATTTGATTAGGTATGTATAGTAAATGAAAACTACCAATCAGTTATTTTTCACTTTTTAGTGCTTTTGTTTGAAGTCGGTTTTTATTTTTTTGTTAAAAATTTTTTTGAATAATACTTTTTGTTGAGCGGTTGCAATGTGTGGAAGAAACAAACAAACTCCCAGACAAACTTCCGCATTTCTTATTACTAGTGTATTTTTATATTATTTGTAATGAAATATCGTAGCTACACTTTTAGTTCGGACACTTTAAGTGATGGACAAAAATTCCGAACTGTTGACGTGACGCTTTTATCATATAAATGCTCAGCTTGACCTTGTTCCAATTTCATTATTCGACTGTCCTAGAAGGAGAGTAATATTTTTCGAGCACATTTATGTATATTTCTTTGGCACGCTTTGTAGCCTAAATAACTTGATGGGTTTTAATTTATCAGGTATCATTAGAGTAATCTTAGTTAAGGTAGCACCGAGGCAATTTTAAAATATATCTATATATATATAAAAGAAAGTCGTGTTAGTTACACTATTTATAACTCAAGAACGGCTGAACCGATTTGGCTGAAAATTGGTGGGGAGGTAGCTTAGAACCAGGAGACGGACATAGGGACTTTTTATCCCGTTCGACCGCGTTCCCGTCTGACGTGATATAAAACTCAAGAATGGGTGGAACAATTTTTATGATATTTGAATTTTTGGATTTCTCTTAGTCTGGAATAGGTTAATAAGTATTAAAACACCAGAAAAATCACGAAAAAAAAAATCAAGATTTATATGATTAACGCTGGCTAATAACTATTTATATCTATTTAAATCCTAGCGACGAACCCGAGCGAAGCGAGGGTGAGCCGCTAGTATTATTATAAAAATACTTTAGTGGTTTTATTTTAATGTAAACTAAGCATTAAAATCGTTAATATTTAGTTATTTGACTGCCTATATTGATGTGTCCTTAATTTTTTTTGTTTGTATTTATTTCTTGTATATTAATATCTATATAGGTTATGACATAAATGTTGGAATGTTCTTTAAAAGGATTTCCATAGAATGTATGCATGTAGAGTATTGTGTCCACTTGAGCTAGATTGCGTCCTATGTAGGTGCATATATTGACATAACTACTTCTGACTTCATTGGACCGTTTTATCATACTGAACTTCAAGAAAACTATGCAGAATATTTTTAATCAATTCTATAGTAGAAAATGCTGATATTAAACTTGAGGCCATGTTTAATAAAAATCCTGAATAAAAAAAGAAATAATATAAAAACCGTATGATACGAAATTAGTGTTCTAACGAGTAAGTTATATAAATACTTGTATACTGCAGTAGTTAAATAAAAGCAATTTAGAGGTCACTAGAGTAAAAATATGCTTATGAAAAGAATGACTTTGTTTTTTTTAATATGGTCGTCACAATTTAAAAAACTTAGATGAAATTTGTACACACGTGGTGTAAATGTCCAACTCCATTAATTGACTTGAGTGAGTTCTTGGGGTATGTACAAGAAATATTAGTATTACATACTCACAGCTCAGATTAAACAAAGACGTTCGTCAATTGTGCAAGTGCGCATTCTTAATATGTTTGTACATATCATCCAACAAAAACTTATTAAAATAACTAATAGTACAAGAAAGAGTATAAGCTCACCATTTTAGTGGCAGATTATTACCTATAAGTTAGATCATCATTAAGGTCTTATCTTTCTAGATGGGGCCAGAGGGCGTCTACAGTGCGTCATCATCCCAATTGTTCTAGAGTTTCCACGAGTTGGATAGAACTTATTAAATCGGTTATGAAATGATTACTTACTGAATGGACATGCAATGGAAGAAGTCTCATTGAAGCTGCTACCTAGCTCTTAGATGATCCATGATCACGACCACTCCGCCAGGAATGTACGATTTAGAAGAAAAAGAACTCACAACTCTACAAAAAAATTGTCTTTGTTCATGCTTCGTTGCGCTAGTATTGAAGAAGCAAAATTTAGTATGTATTTGTATGTACGTTTGTAACTTCTACAGGTTAAAACAGCTCGTTGGATTTGGATAAGTACACAGATAGACTCTTTTTTGTCCCCCCGTTAGGCCTGACGAGGCAGGCCATAACAACCATAGGGTTGCTTCGACAGTCTACTCTGCTATCAGAGAAATACCAGGAGCAGCCCACATGACACAGCGCCTACCGAAATGGGCCTCCTGCCAATGCATTTCTTGGCTTCGCGCCCGGGTGTATGCTGGATGCTAATGAGCAACCACGACAGAGGAGGGGAGGCGGGGGGGGGGGGGGGGGTGATAGACTATGACCTGGAGCAATATAGATAGGTACAACTCGAGCGAAAGCGAGGGTAATTCGCTCGTAACAACATAAATGAAAAATCTCACCTATATTAAAATCTGTAAGAATGGAATCTATTTAAATAAGAGCTACAAGTGAAATAACATTGGTGCTGTAATCTTAATTAAATCTATTCAGCCCTGTTTAGGCCGTTCTGGCTGTTACCGCAAATTGGACGCTTTGTTTATAGCGTTTATTTGAGCATTGGCAAAGATAGTGATGTTAAAATATTTATCCTATAATTAATGCTAGCATTTTTACCTTTTTATATATATTTATATGTATATAATATGTAGTCTATACTAATATTATAAAGAGGTAAAGTTTGTGATTTTGTGAGGTTGTGACGTTATAGGGGCTAATTTCGGGACTTACTGAACCGATTTAGATGAAATTTGGTAAGAAGATAGTTTGAGACTTTGTGAGAAGGACATAGGATGCTTTTTATCCCGGAAATTATTCCTTATGGAAGTTAAAATGGGGATGAAAGTGTGTATAGGAAATCAAGTTAGTTATTTTCTATAGTAATTTTCTTGTAGGATTTGTTTTGCTATTATAATGGTAGTCCGATTTAGTAACAATGCGATTGCAATGTGCGATTATGCTAACCTATGACGTGAGACTTGTGTAGCACGCACAAGATCATTTTGCGACCGAGACCATCGTATTTTGGTCTCTGCGACCATAGTTGTGAGTTCTTAGTTTTAGACAGATCAGCATCATTTATATATTACTAGCAGAACCCGCGGCTTCGCTCGCGCTAAAACTACAATAAACTCTCTATAAAAATAGTTTCATACAAACTTTTAATTTCAACCAAGTTTCATGCAATTCTGATCACAAATATTTATTTGATTGTATTATAACGTATTTTCCCGTGGGAATTAAATAATCTCCTACGGTAAATAGTAGTCTATGTCATTCTCCAACCCTTTAACTATCTTCACACAAAAAGTCATGCCAATCCTTCACGGCGTTCCAACGTGAAGTACAAACAAACAAACAAACACTTTCACATTTATAATATTAGTATGGGTGGGAGATTAGTAGGCCTATTTTCATTTATGATCTAACTGCACTACACAAGCACGTCGTCTTACAATTCTTTGACACAGTGATGTGCGCTTGTATGAATTCGTATGGGAAGCCATACATTTATTATTTTTTGATAATTTTTGTAGACATTAGACAGTTATTGATAAAATCATTGATTTAGCAAAAAACTACAATCTCAGATCGACATCTACTTATTACTTTGAGTTATTTGGGCACATTTAAAGTTACGCTTAGTTTGGGTTTTGTTTACTTCTTGACGGAATCGAACCTTCGACCATACATATATTAAATTGGCAATAACAATGAAAAGATTTAAAAAAACGTTAAGACCTGTTATTCTGTTAAAATTTTAGAACTAGAATTTTAAGCAAAAAGTTAAATAACTTAGAAATTATTTATACATACGAGTACATACTTAGATAAAGTAAGTTGTAATTAATTAAAATAAAAATTCTCACCCCTTCAACTTTTTTAAATCTAATTCAAAGAAAAATATATAAAAAGTAATATTTTAAACAATAACATTATTTTGTGAATTATTCATGAATATATTATTCATTATTCATGAATGTAGGTTTTCGATCTTTTGAAATAATAACGTGTAGTATTGACACCATTCCATTGGCCCCAATTATTTTGTTGCATTCATCTATACAGAATTCATTATACAAAAGTCGACCCCGTATTTTTCATTTGTATTTAAATAGATAGGTACTGCAAGTGCCATACACATCGTTATTTTGTATGATTTGAATAGGCGGAAAACGACTGTATTTTAAGCAAAACAAGGTCGTCATCATTATATTTTTAAGAAAAAATAATAATTTTACTTCATATTTATTTGAGATTGCAAGAAAATTGTTGAAGTAAAAAGCATTTCTATTTCTAGTAAGATGCTGGAAAGATACGATGGACTCTTAGAAACATAAGTGCATACATATGTAATTTGCTTTAAAATGGAAATATGCAACAACAACAATAAAAACATTTAGCTCGCAAAGGAAACATACACAAATTGCTTCAAATATTAACGATGTTTCTCATCTACTTCAAGGAATATTTTTACTACTTCCTGCCTACGGCTTCGCATTCACATATTTAAATTATTAATTAAAATTTGCTAGTTTTTAACATTATAATTAAAGAAAACTTACAAAAGATTGTAAAAAGAAGATCAATCAAAATTAGTAAAAATTTTACTCTCATATTTTTTTCCAAACGTGCCAAACGAAGTATAATTTCAAAAATATATATTTGTATAAAATATTTGTACAATTATATCTACAACACTGAATCTAGCCAGATTGACTATCGCTATCTCTAGTCTTTTTAGTCAGAATGACTAGAGTCTAGAAATATTAAGATCTTTCAAATTAAAAAAAAAACAAGCTTTTCAATATTAATACAAATATGTAGGTATATTTGCTTCTTCCCACAACTATACCACCACTATCGATAAATAATTAAATATATATTACAGGATTATCTGACTCTCATTGACCTAGATTCTTAAAATTATAAACAAGTATCAGGTAATGGAAAGTAAATAAAATTTGTTAATTGCAAGTTATAAAATAATTTTTTGATTAAAAAATTTTACTCAACTTTAAAATAAAAAAATAGTATTTTTATTGCAGGTAAAAATTCGCAGACTCCATTTCCATAAGGTCAGTGTATAGTTATTATTATGTATGTATTTTATATGTTTGTTTAGTTAATATATATGTCGGAGACGAGTCATAATCACAACTAATACGAACGCGAGCGCCATTTTTTTGGGCTCAACAGAGTCTACGTCGTGACACTCGACCGGGCTCGGCTGAGATACGCTTGGTCGGTCGCACAGTGAACACTAGTAGAAATTGTCTTGCGTTCCGTATTGTCTATACGTGGTAATAGTGAAGTGAAGTGATATATGGTTGTATAGTGAAGTGCTGTGTAACTATGTACAAAGTGAATATTGTTAAATTGAAATACAGGTTTCATTGCAACGTCTTTAATTTGAACCAAAGGTTCCCGTATGATGTTCTCCTAGCCGATTCCGGCTACGGCGGCCAATCTCATTGAGATTAGCCATCCTTCCCGTATAACACCCACTGTATAACACCCACTGTATAAGGTCATGATAAAATAAGGGAAAATAATAGAGAAAATTAATGCTGCTTCGACATATATTATAATAACATCTCTTTACACGTTAGCTCAATAATTTTTTTTATTTGGCACTTTTTTATAAAAAAAAGATCTCAAAACGTCAAAAGTTAATCGAATTCTATATACGTAAAAAATAAAAACTTAACATAATTATACCAGTATTGTCAACATTCAAAAAAAGCAGCCATTCTAGAACATGTACCTACATTGTGTATATGTATGTCTCCGAATGCATAATACACTCACGTTATCAAGACGAATCGAATGACGTATGAATCATCAAAATTGGTTAAGCCATTTAGTTATTACGAGGGAACATAGTATGGAACATACATATATACATAAATACATACAGATCAAACACATAACCCTCCTTTGGCCTTCGCCGCAGTTAGGCAAAATAGGATTGAAACGTTACTTTGTTATTGTATTTTACAAATTTTATTTTAAAATTTCATCTATACTTATAAAAATGTTTGTTGTACCATCATAATAAATGTTCATAATATCGTAACCATTACTCATGTACTGTATATGTCACATCGTCAAGTCCCATGGAGCTTTTCTTATATCGCTTTGATAGATTATACCCTTATCGAATGAACAAGTTCATATATTACGTTGTTTTTTCTATGAAACTTAGGTTTTTTTAGCTAACTTACTATAATATTACTGTATAATAATAATTAGACTTATAAAATTTTATAGTTTTTCGTATATACATATATTTTAAAACCGCCTTTAATGTAGATATTTATAGAGTAATCTTTCAAATTTTATAATAGAAGTTACTAATAATATAAAAAAAATATATGCATTGGTATAAAAATTCCAAGAAATTCTAAAAATACTTTAAGGTCTCTGAAGACTAAAAGAAATATTTAAAGGGCGGGTGACGGTCAGCGTTAGATATAAATAGGCAAACTTATTTTCATTTATTGAACTTCAAAAAGAAGGAGGCAATCGGTTTTTTTCCTTTTTTTCGTGTGCTGGATATTTTCGGTGACTGTACAAGGATTTACATAATTCTTTATTCCATTAATACATATAACTTAAGAGATGGTATGTATGTAAATTATAAGTAAAAATGGTGTCTATTTGGATTATTTTTCAAGTAATTTTGAGGTCTATCCAACTATTCTTTTATGGCTAACAACTTAATAGCTTTAACTTTGTGATCTAGTGGTTAGCATGTTCGGCGGCAGATCTGGTAGTCCAGGGTTCGAGTTCCGGGTCTTACCAAATTTTGTTATTTAGTCTTTCTGTTAAGAAATTCTAAGGTAACAGCCCGAAGTTGGAAAGTTGGTAGTGTTTCACTCCATGACTTGGAGACCACGTAAAACCGTCGGCTTGCATCTCATCTCACATTGGTCAAGTCGAATTGTTGTTCCACCGGAGTATAAGAATTACAGAAATAGAGAGAAATAGAGTGCATTTGGGCCTGGGCATACACTCTTGCGCAGTGGGCTAGTCTTGTTGACCATCGTCATGACCGAATTCGATTAAGAGGACATCATCACATAGCTAAAAAGTAATAATTTCAAAATGTATATAGTAAATGTTTATAGTGATTTATATAAATTTATTAAGCAAACATTATATAACTACTAATACGAAAAACAAAAACAAATATATCCCATGGGAATCGTACATTTTTCCGAGATAAAAAGTAGCCTATACGCTATTTTGAACTATAAACTATCGCTGTGCCAAGTTTCATCCAGATCCATTCAGCCATTCTGGCCTGATTGAGTAACAAACATCCATACAAACATCGAAACTTTTACATTTATGATATTAGTAAGAAGTAAGATAACTGTTTCTCTTAGCTTAGTCAATATAACTAAGCTAAGAAGAAGCTTACAACTCCTGTGTGTTTCTATTAAGTTCATAACGAATAAACACAGCTTTAATGGGGCGTACAGTCGACCTCAAGTTGTAAGTTTAGATCTAGTAAAACGAATGATATAAGCTTAGTTGATTTAGATTTCTCTATTTATATTTTGCACAAGAGATGCTGGCAGCGGATAGATAAGTAAATCAAAAAAAATGTTGTTTGGGCTTATCACACTACTATTATTATATATACACAACGCTGTGTACGTGTGTGTGTGAGTGTGTGTGTTTGTGTGCGTGTGTATGTATGTATGTTTTTAAAAGAAGCTATAAGGTCGTGCTGTCGCGGTCGCGGTCGTTTACCAATTAAAGTTGAATACATACGTACATATTAAAATATTATATGTACTATTCTTTATTGCACTTATATGTAAAATACAGAGAGTAACAAACAATAAAATTAGTTAGCAAAGGTGGACTTATCTCTAGAAGAGATCTCTTCCAGTCAACCTAAGTGAGTTAGAGAGATAGTATTAAAATGCAGGCTAAAGTGCAGTAACTCAAATGTAAATGCTTAAATAAATATATATTATACATACATATTAACAAAACATTACACATATTATATACCATAACATATGTACGTACTACTACGTACACAAATACATATCTATATAATATAATGCATAATAATAGTAGTTAATATAATTATTGTGGAATAACTTGGGTGAGAAAGTGCTGTTTTATTTTCTTTTTAAAGGCAGTCTCAATAATTAGAACATGGGGACGTACCCGAGCGAAGCGAGCGTAAGGTGCTTGTTTTATATACTCCATACATTTAATAACTATATTCAATTTCGACCATTTTGTTATATAGTATAATATGAATAGATAATAAATTACTAAAATAAAGTCAAAACACGCTTTCATTTTTTGCCGAAATTAAAGTCGTATCCAGACAGTAATTGCTAGCTTGAAATAATTTTCCTTGTACCCTTTAAAATGCCGGTTTATAAAAAGGATCGCAATAAAGGAGGAAAAATTGTTCTTTTATTCGCTATTGGGATTTAATCGAGTTGCTTTAAAAGAATCAATTTTATATTGGCTATAATCTATAGTATTGATTGGACGTTTATTTAATAAGTTATTATATAGTAGTCAATCATTTAACTCTTTCAGTAATCATTAAGTGTTCGTTTTATATTTCTAATCATTAATAATTAATATATGTGTAGATGTGTATAAGTACATATATTTGTGATTCCTATGTACATATTTCCATAGGTCATAGTCTGTCAGTGTACTAAGTTTCATTCAAATACCATCCTTTTACATCACACTACTAATATAAATGTAAGTTTGCACACACGTGTGTATGTGTGTGCAAACTTACATTTATACACAAACACGCACGCACGCATGCGTGCGTGCGTTACATTTATATTAGTAATGTTATGTAAAAATATAATATATTAAATGCTTGTTTATTTATTTTTATTTTGATCTTGATTGTATACTTATTACCTGCTACTTTTAAGTCCTGTTTTGAATAATAATGTCCTCCCGACAGATTTCGGCCACGACGGCCAATTTGTATTAAATTTTCGTAAAAATGTAAAAAATAGAAATATACATTTCTAATATTAGTAAGAGAATAAGGTTAAGGTTTTATATTTTAACAGGGCACGTACATGTTTTTGTATTAAAGAAAACCCTTTTGATCGTTCTTCCTAAATTTATGTTAATTTCGTAAACAAACAGGCAATTTTTGTATAGCAATTTTTTAAAACAATTTTTTTTGTAATATTTTTTTTATCAGCAGTGGTGGGTTGGTTTCAAATATAAGTTTTAATTTCGTTAATCTAATATAGTGAAATGGCAAGAGATGTTTGTCTGTCTTATGAGACAACTTGTTCAATTTTCCTTTGAATAATTTCTCATTAGAACTCTCAAATGACACTAGCATTATAAATTTGTGTGTGTATGTTTATTCCTCGACAGTTGATATGGCTCGATGGATATTATTTAAATATATTACACCAATATAATGTAATGGGCTATTGTCTGAAAACTACTTTTTCGGATTTTTTCTCGGATTTATTTTGATGTTTGGTCCCATAAACTGTTAGGCACCTAGTGACGCACTTGAGCGAAGCGAAGATAAGTCGTTGGAACAACATAAAGCAACATAATAATCATAAATTAATGGACTAAATGAAATACTTTACGAGTTTATGAAAAATAATTTCACGACGCTCGGGACTATTCAATTTGCACTTTTTATTGGGCACTAAAACAAGTATAAAATATATTTTGTAATATTTTTACGATACATTTACGTTCCGATTAAAGCGGAGACAGCAATAAAAGATTCATAGAACGTAAAGTTCTCTAGATATTTTATTGCCATTTATTTGGTAAAGTATGAGAGATGTTGGGATTTTCAAATATAACGAAAAGTAGTAAAATTGCTTACAGTACACAAATTTTTGCATGAATTTTTATTATAAATATATCAGCTGCTCTGTATAAGGACTTATTTAAAATTAAATACTGTAAAAGTACAAATTCAAAATGTAACGCCTCTTGACTGATTTCGTCCATGGCGGCCAATCCTACTAAAACTAGCCATCTACGCAGGAGATATTATAATGCACAGTATAGACAGAAGTTCACTCTTTATTCGTTTTAGTCACAAAGTTTAATGGGACGATAACTCGATTTAACCGGCAATAGATAAGGCATAGACCATAGTATTGATGATTTACATGTTCTTCGAGGCCGGGAAATGTACAGACCGTAATTTCCAACTCCGGGCCTCGACTATAACTAACTCATATATATTGTAACAAGGTACTATTTAATTAATACTATAAAATTGTTATGTAATAATATAGGTTTTTTTTAAATATCTAGTTATGTAGAAACGGTTTTCTACAAATTTTCTTTTATAATTAAAATAAAGGCTCAATTAAACTGAGTGTTCCTCTACAGTCTATTTATGTTCAGGATATTGGCAAGTCAGTTTATTTGAAGTACCATAAAACTAACAGAAGGCCTAAAAGTTTGAATATAAAAACAAATAAGATACCCTATAAATTGCCGTATCTACGTAATCCTGCTTTATCTATATCGAAAATGCCGAGGGAACGTCTGTTTACAGCCTAGCCTTACTATTATTTGCTGAAATATCGTCTTCAACGTTTGGATTTTTTATGATTTTTTTAATAATATGTTGATACCCAACGGGATCGCGTATTACAGGGAGAGTAAAAAACTAAATTACAAGTGCAAACTAAAAATGTAGGAGCAGTCGGAAGCATGTATTGTATTCAGCCCTTTCTAACGTCCCACTGCTGGGCCTCCCTTCAATACAAGGGATACAATGCTTCAGTCGGAAGCATACAGGTTGTAATGCTGCAAGTCTTGCTACATGGGCTGCGTCCCCTTTTAAAATATCCCGTCAACTTATTGCTCCGTTCCTTTACAGTTGATCGATGCATTTATGGTATTACTAAGTTATTTTAACGAATTTCAATATAAATTCTATTCTTGGTTAGTGGGTGAGCAGAGAAAGCCTGATATTTGAACAAAAAATTTCCCCTAAACGTAATCAATATAATATATTTAATTATAATTTTTGGATATTTTTTAAATATATTGAGTTTAGGTTTATTAGTTTTAAGAGAATTTTACTGATCAGTATGGCTTCTTGTTTTTTATGTAGTCAAAGTTCTGTCTTAAATTAAAAAAATAATATGCTGCTATTACAATACAAAATAGAATTTTCACTAAAATATCTGAGATAAAAGTATTGGACTAGACACACCACGTAATAGACATTTGACACAGTGTTGGACCAAAACCAATGGCATAATACCCTTAAGTAAATCGTTATACACATATGACATATATCTAAATTAAGTGCTAGTTGAATCTTGCTGTGTTCAGAATAATAAATCTTAAATTATCCGATAAGACTCGCGAGCCACCCATTGTACTTTAATGGTACTGTGCGCTGAAGGCGTATACACAATATCTTATCGGTTTGATAATATCGAAGATAACGGTATGGTATTTCCAACGCAAAGTAGATGAAGGTTATTATTATTTTTTCTTATGACGCATAAAAAAGGTGTGTGTGTTTTTTTATGTATGCACGTAAAAAGTTATACTTCTTTGGTGTAGCAGAACAAAAATAGCCAAAGATTTTATCCCATATGTCACAAATCTCTGTTTGTAAAAGGAATGCAGCTAACTTCATCATTTCGCTTTCAGCTAACTTCATCATGTCGCTTTTTGGCTGTCGGTGTGTGCGCGAATTGTAAAAATTTTATCCAAACTCTCATATTTTTTTCCAAACGTGCCAAAAGAAGTATAACTTCAATAAAGCTAGCAACTTACAAAAAGTACCTACTTTCTTTCGTTCTTTCTTTCTAATACAAAAAACTTTCCAATACAAAACAATATACTTTGACAAGCTGACATGCGGTCACAGCTTTCTTTGATAGGGCAATGGAATTGAGAAAACAAACTTTAGATGTTTACTTTCTTTAAATAAACTTATTCGTTACGTTTCTAGAATTTATAATTATAAATTAAAATAAGAGGTATATATTATCAAAATAAATAATATAATTCCTGAAACAATAGTAAAAGCATTTCGTATGTCTGTTTGTATACACTCTATCAAGAACTATGTTAACTGATTTTTATTGAAATTTTGGAGTCACGAGTTAAGGGTTAGCACAACAAGGGCGAGTTGAGTTACTTAAGGTCATTACCACAGGAGATTATCTAGGGATGAACCCGAGCGACACGAGCCTAAGTCGCTAGTTCTAAATAAATTTTTAATAAAACATGTTTTTCATTTTATTCTACGACTCTATTTTGTTTCATCAAGGCTCTAGCAGCATTTAAAGACATTAATTATAAGAGCTCATTAGCTCTTATAGAAGAACATTAATTATAAGAGCTCATTAGCTCTTATAATTAATGTCTTTAAATGCTGCTAGAGCCTTGATGAAACAAAATAGAGTCGTAGAATAAAATGAAAAACATGTTTTATTAAAAATTTATTTAGAACTAGCGACTTAGGCTCGTGTCGCTCGGGTTCATCCCTAGATAATCTCCTGTGGTAAAAAGTAGCCTCTGTCACTCTCCAGCTCTTCAATTATCTCGACACAATAAATCCCGTCAATCCGTCATCCTGTTTCGACATGAAAGAAGGACAAAGGAACAAACAAACACACTTTAAAATTCATAATATTAAATACTAGCGACTCACCCCTCTTCATTCGGGTTCGTCGCTATGTTGCTTCCCCATACAAATTTTCACCCACATTTTCACCCCCTTAGGGAATAATTTCCGGGATAAAAACTTATGTCTTTTCAGGGTCTCAAACTATCTTCTTACCTCTAAAGCGGTCCAGTAGTTTTTGAGTTTATTCATTATAAACATACAAAAATACAAATTTTTCCTCTTTATAATATTAATTAAAATTAATTATATTAGTATAGAATTATAGATATTATAGTATGAATAGTCTAAAAATGCTTAATAATAAACGGCGTGGCAATTGTATAATAAAGAAACATAAAAAAAGTTATACCATCGTGATTTTTAATAACAAAAGTACAAACATCTTATTACCAGTAAATGTGTTTATTTCGGCTTCTATAAAATTCAGCAGCTTGTTACGACACGTTATGTTAGCGTCTCGTGCAAATAAACGGTTAGAAAATGACTTTCTTTAGAAATAAATTACATTGCTTCTTAAGAAATTTTACATTAGATTTTCTAATTCCTATGATTATGTTATTATATATGTATGTAAAAATATTTCTTGAATTAATTACACTACTCAACACTAAAAAATCATCTGAATTGATTCATATTATTTATTGAGGTTGACTATATAATAAATACTAGCGACTCACCCTCGCTCCGCTCGAGTTCGTCCCTAGGGTGAACCACCCTTATCACTTAGGGGTATGAAATAGTTTACGTTATATTCTCAGACCCACTGAATATACACACAGAATTTCATAAGAATCGGTCCAGTCGTTTCGGAGGAGTTTTGTTACAAACACTGTGACACGAGAATTTTATATATTGGACTGCAGATATTTTATATTGATATCACGTCTAGAAGACTATAATATAAGAAATATGACTTTAAACTTTTGTTTTTTAAAATGCGAGTATTTCGAAATAGGGTTGAAACAAGCAAAACATACCTACTTTAAAAGTTAGTTCGATTTGTAAACTTCAAAATGTCACGCGCGTGTGCTAACAGTTTTAACTTGTTTTGGTATACCTTTGTTTTTATGTTTGAGTAGTGTTATTGGTATGTGTGGTGGACTATGGCCTAATACCCCATGTTCCAGTATTGGGCTATAGGGCGGAATTATTATGTTATTATAAGATTACAATTTAACTTTGATTGTTTAGAAGATTAATAAGATTGAGAAGAACATAAGTTATATTTTCTAAAAAAAAGGAAGTTAAAAAAATAGAAGAAGGCATGGAAAGGCTCAACTTTTTTCACCAAGACGTGAAGCAAAATTGTAATAATTATAATAATAACAGCTAAAATTAAATAAATAATATTCCATATTTAATTATAAAACTAATTAAAATTATAAAAATGTTTAAAATTAAAAAAATATTGTAAGGTACTTTGGTGCCATTTTTCAAATTTTTGAATTCATTTTGTTTAATTGTAGGTAGGCTGTCTGTAACAACTATATATTATCTTAGAGACATCTAACACCTCAGTCTCTCCCGTGACCATGATTACTGTAAAGCATTCGAAAGGTCGGGAACCAAAAATCCAAGGACGGGTGGTTACGCGTATAAAGCGTACTTTTTTTCTGAACTACGCAAATATTGCACTCAATAGAAATCAAACCTGCCAAGACGTTCAGTTTAAAATACACGAGTTGAGCAGACGCGTTTAGTTTGAAAATAAAAGCAGGCTATACATATCCCCCAGAATAATGTACTTCTATAGTCGGTTCCTTTTGAATTTATTCTAAAAAGGTTTTGATTTCCGCGATTCTGAATGTAAATCTAGTGCTTTGAAATAGCAGCTTGTGTAAACTTTATGCGGGGAAGGTGAAATGTTTCGTTCGGTTAGATTTTAATTAGAACATTATTTACCATTTCGATCGCTTTTACAACTACTATGCTGGGATTTAAATTCACCTATAGGTCTTACATTAAAACTTTATTTTCACTTTGACTTGAATGTTCAATGTTGTTCTTTAAACATTTGCGGTACTTAATTGACTCAATTTAGTTTCTTTTTTGTATACGAGTATGTGTTTTTTTGAGATTTAGTGAGATTGCTGAGCGCTTTAGAGCTGCAAATATAGTTAACAACATCTATTAATCGTTATTATAATATAACTTGTAATCTTTGATCCTTTGCCACTAACAAAAGCATGGTTTTTTTGTGATATCATATCATGTTTTGTTGGATAATAATTAAATCCACATTATTTAAGGTATATAGACTGATTGCTTTAATTTTTATATTAAAGTCTTTCATTTATGTATTTTTAATTTATAGTAGTTTTAGTCTATGTCTAGTTTTTCAAATATACAATTTATTGTACATTAGCGACTTACCTTCGCTTCGCTCGAATACGTCGCTAGATGTGTTTTCAATAGATAAAATTAATATTGTGATATTGTGTACCTGGTAGGAGATACACACGTGCTATCCTAGAATTATTAGTAAAATCGTAAATATGAATTGTGCATCGTTTTCGAAGGTTTTTGATATTCACACTAGAACCCTAAATATCTCCGGAATAAAATATATTCTATATTAATCCCTACAAGCTCCTCTATCTTTCAGTAAAAGTCTTATTATAATCTGCTAAGCCATTCTAAAGATTACCATGGACAAATGGTCCAGGTAATATGTGCTTTCTCATATTTAAAATGTTTTATGGTTGCAAATTGAATAGAATATGGATAGCAAACGTATAAAGCCAAAAGAAATAACTACTATAACGTACTACATTTTATAGAGATTTAAAACGAATTTGTGTTGGCTCTGTATGGCGACGGACACTTTTATCCGGTTCGTATCTGTTTGGACCTGCTATGAATATCGGTTCTTTGATGTATCTGGAAATGACCGATTTATCTCTTACAGTTATCACTTTTACCTATTTTTTATATTTTCAACCGACTTCAAAATGAAGGAGGTTCTCAATTCGGCTGTATTTTTTGTTTTATTTGATTAGGTATGTATAGTAAATGAAGACTACCAATCAGTTATTTTTTACTTTTAAGTGTTTTTTTTGAAATCGTTTTTTTTTTAAGTTTTTGGTATAAAATTGGCTTAGATTTTCGTCTAGCATTCTCATCTCTTATTATTAACTAACTCTTAAAGTAATTATAGCACGAAATTTCACTAATACTTAAATTCGAAAATATGAATGTTGTTTGTTTATTATTCTTTTAAATAGCACATACGAGTATCGTTGCAATTTTTTTTATAAAAATATTAGAAAAATTGCAATATTCTAACAAGTCCATTGTATTGGTTACTAGCATCTCATCCACGCTTCGCTCGAGTTCGTTCCTAGTTTGCTTCCCAATACAAACTTTCATCCCCATTTTCACCCTTTTAAGGGATGATTTCCGGGATAAAAAGTATTCTATATCCTTCCCAGTGTCTCCAACTATCTTCAAAACAAATTTCATCTAAATCGGTTCAGTAGATGTAGACAGATCCAGACTTACCCCCTACAACGCCACAAACTCACAAAGTTTACCTCTTTATTATATTAGTATAGATTTAGAGATGAATTGATCAAAACTTTATTTCAATCTTCGTGAGCTTATCTGTAAAACTGAAGATCGAAATAGTAAACCGACATCAATACATATAAGTAAAGTTTTGAAAGCTAATTATAGATAGATACCTGATACTTCGATACTTTCTCAAAAATAGTGGTAAGTTCGAAAGTTGGGTATTTTCCAAAGAGGCTGGAAGTTTCCGAGCTTAGCGGCAGTATTTAATTAAAATTTTCGCCTAAATCCGTCAGCGAGTGTTGTCAATACTTTAAAAGTCCCTTTACGGAATATACGTGGATTTACTGATGTGCGGCTGAAGTAAATTGTTTTAGTTTTGGTGTACTTTTTGAGATGGAATATTTTGATTCGGAAATGTATTTTTTGGTTAGAAATTGAAACTTCTTCGTTAAATCGAATTTATTTCTGCGTAGAAAAGTATTTTAGAGATGTCTTTTCACTTTTAATATAGATAAATGTTTGTTTTTTGTACGGAGAGATAATCTCTAAAAGCATTGAATCGATTCTAACAATTTTAATTTATAAAAAGCTATACTAATCCGAAAGAAATGTAAAAAAAATATGTTTATCTCCGATAGTTTTTATTCGCTTAGTATATGATGTATACATACATACATACATACATACATACAATTACATATATATTGTGTTATAGTTTGAACTAAAAATAAGAGTAAATATTATTTATTTACATTTTATTGTTTTCTTTTATCTAATGTAATATATCTGTGGATCATTGCAAAACGATAACTATCTTAAAGTTTTTAGACTGTAGTCTAAAGTCAAAATAATTTGAAACTTATAAACATAGACACATTTTCAGTACAGAATTAAAACAACCTCTGTGCCAAATTACAAGATACGAACAATAAAAACTGTGAAGTTTGTAAATAAAAAATCGGTCAAGTTCGAGTCGAATTCGCACACGAAGGGCCCCGTACTTATTTACATGTTACATATTTTTATTTCCTTTATTTTTATTATTTGTTCTTACAATACAATAGAAATACATACCCTGTGAAAATTTCAACTCTCTACCTATTACGGGTCATGAGATACAGCCCTCTGACAGACGGACGGACGGACGGACGGACAGACCGATAGCGGACGATTAGCAATAGAGTTCCGTTGGCACCCTTCGGGTACGGAACCTTATAAACCACGTTTACTTGTATAGTTTATATAAATTCAGAAATCTTCACGCCGTCTTTACGAGATTTTTAAGATCACCTTTAGAAACACTTTGAAAGTTTTAATTTACTTTTTGTTATCCTAGTTTCTTCTTGTTTCTTTGAAGGACCAAAGTTTTACATAAATTGGTATTTCAAGATGAATTCGCCAGATCTAGATATTTCTAAATATTAGAAATAAAAATTTGAATGTGGACTGGAATTTAGAAATGTTAGCAAATACAATATAAATTTTAAGTGAATTTAAGCCTAAAACCCATACAAATATTCTAAATGTGAAAATAATTGTCTGTCTGTCTGTTATTTTTTCATACTCAATCCGCTAAATCGATTTAGATGGGTATATATTGATTGATTGATGGGTATATATATTTATATGGGGATAACTTGAGACCTTGGAAAGGACATAGGATAGTTTTAATCCCGGAAAGCATCCCTGAAGCACCCCTTCATAACTATATAACTACTAATATTTGAGAAATCAATCATATCTCAAGTAAGTGATATAAAATCATACCTATGTATATATTGTCTATCTATTCCATACCAGTCGTTAAAATGCACCTAGGGACGAACCCGAGCTAAGCGAGGCCGAGTCGCTAGTTTAATATAAAACTAACGTATTTGTACTTTGTAGATATGCAGTCAATACGAAATTCTGACTGACGCAAGTGTCTAAGTTAATCTTATCACATACACTCAAACTTTATTTGTAGCATTTGGCTGCACTCTTCAACTAAAATACAAGTGAAAAATAGACATGATGCTTTTGCTTTAACTAGAACTTACCAACTCTAATTTAATTCGACTACACGTAACTAAATTAAACTCACTACTGTTTTTAAACAACATAAGAATATTAGTAATTTTTTTGTCTTCGTTGTCGGTCTTGTGGTTTGTACCACAGTTCTAAAAGTCCTGGGTTTGAGTCCTAGGCTGAGTTAAGTTTAATTTAGGTTTTAGATTTTATAAAAGAGGCGTTTTAAATTCCGTATGGTCTGAAAAAAATATTTACCTTAAAGTAGTTTTGATGTTGGTGTGCTATTTTCGGTTAAAAAGAAAATGTTTTTTTTTTAAATTATGTCCTAGATTTTTTAATTATAAAAATGTCCAGTACAACCTTAGCTTCAAGTTACCATAAAAGGAAAGCTAATTTAGTTCGTTTCCAATTACGATTAATAGTTTTTTCATTTAGTATATTTGCTAACAAGTACATTGTAAAGTACAAGTGCAGTTATAATTAGTTTTTATCAACTAGCGTTTTCTCGTGGCTCCGTTCGTTGTTTAATTTTGTAGAATTACTCCGCTTTTATAGGCGGTAACGTGATGTGAGATAGTATATAATCTTCTTAAATCAATGGATATACAACAAAAAGAATTTTTCTAATCGGATATGTAGATCCAGATATAGTCGTGTTCAAACAAACAAATAAACTCTCCAGCTTTATACTCGTATAGGTATATTGATTATTTATAGGCGAATAACAAATTTATTTTGCATTGCTACTTGGTATCTTTCTTTTTCGGTGGTCGTAGATTCGGTTCTTCTTGATTACATTACAGTTGTTTGTAGAGGGGGTTGGTTTACTTTATTTACACCCGTCTTCGAAATATGAATTTTTATTTCCTGCCTTTGTTTTACGCAGCTACGGAGTATTCTATCAGCGTAATCTTTTGCATAGTCATAATTTATGGCCTGTAGAATGACATGGGATTTTGTCCCATGGCTTTCTTATAATCATAATATAATTAACAGTGTTACGTTCTATGAGTTCGGGACCGGAAATTAAAGCATATCTTTTACACTAGTGATGTTTCATTACTCTTGCTTAACAAGAGTGACTTATGGAGATTCACTAACACGCGCAGTATAAACACACTTATGATTAATTCATTCACTGAACACTAATTTTCACCACTAGAAACACTTTCACTATGACCTAACTCCGTTTTTCTCAACTTTTTCACTTTCTCGAACTTCTTCTCAGTCTTCACTTAGCTTCGAAACTCAACTGATCACTAGATACACTGCCGGCGTTTTTATATACATAAACAAAGAACATTCAAGTATTCGAAAATTCGCAACCTTGCTAATAATTTCAAATTTTTGTTCCTCTCTTACTCTTACACACGGCAGTTAATGATTAACTGTTCTTGTCTGTTAATTTCGAAACTTCTAGTAATTTCCATGCTTTTCGGGAAATGTTTTGTTTCTCTCTTACACAGCAATTTACATTTAACTCTCTTTGTCTGTTAATTGTCATGTGTTGACAACTGTCGCAGGATCTATAAAGCATGCTTCAGGCGTGCCTTTTTAATTACTATTTTTGATGTAATGACGTTACATATTCTCCACTAAGCGAGAATAGATTGAGTCAATAGTTTCTATTCGCCTAATAAAAAGTATCCTATATGTTGACCCGGATAACCAGCTATCACCATACCAAATTTCATCAAAATCTGTCCAGTGGTTTCTTTGTGATGCGGTCACAGACAGACAGAGAATAATTCTAAAAACTATAGATTTCGCCTCTGTATCGATAACTAGAGAAAAGATAAGAATAAAAACAAATCTATCCCTCGGGAACCGTATATTTTTCCGTTATAAAAAGTAGCCTTTGTATTATTCCAGACTATCTATGTGCCAAATTTCATCCAGATCCGTTTAGTCGTTCTGGCGTGAAAGAGTAACAAACATAAATCCATACATACATTCTTACAAACTTTTGCGTTTATAATATTAGTAGGATAAGGACTATTTCAATAAGATTTTTCAAATAATATTTAATGTACAGATTCGACTCGGTTAGAATTTTATTATATGTATAGATGTATAAATATCCATTAGTAAAACGGCTTTGACATGCGGAGGGAAACACGAACTCGATAAATTTAATTTTTACACAATAGATCATTTTTTCATGTGCCATTTGGTTACAAAACCCTTAAACATTATCCAGGTTGCAGGAGACACTGGAACAGGGTAATCAATATATAGCCAAATATATGCATATATTTCTATGTATGTTTTTAAAGTTTAGGACCGTAATTTTATATTTTAAAAAGAAGTTTTATAAGAACATTAAAATAAACTTATGAACTAGATACTTATTAAAACCTAGTAATAACCTCGTTGCTTACCATTCTAGGTTACCTTCAGAATTCTAAGTAGGTATTTGGGTTACTATTTATATTTAATTCCAGGTACGCTTACAGGACTGAAATGAATGCTTCTGATTAAGGTTACTAGTGCTCCCCTGGTGGTCGGGCTATAATAATTATTGAAAATTTGAGGAAAACATATATGAATAGAATCATGTAATAAATATTTATATATATATTATTATATATAAATATTTTTAATATGTTTGTATTTAAAAGTTATATATGTGTAGTGTATCAACTATCTGGTATCCATAACACAAGCCTCGTAGCTTACTATGGAACTAGATGGCGCTGTGTGTTAATGTCCCCAACATATATATTTTATATATGAATAGAATTTACCTATCTATATAAAATTAGTATAAAATTGTTTCCATACTTTTTTATTGATAACAATAAAGCTCCTCAATAGCCACTAAACAAAAAAAAAAGAAAAAAGAAATCTGTTGCCAAACAGGTGAAAAAAGTTTAGAACTATGAAATAACAGCTAATTAGTATATGAACTTTTATTCTTTTAAATGTGACCGGGTTCATATTAAGTAAACAGCATAAAATCACTCCTAAGTTTCTTTCAAAGTAATAAATTATTCTACTCTTAGGAATAAACTTTTTTGAAATTAAAAAATATAATTAAAAATTAATGATAGAAAACTATATAAGTTCACTGTAACAAATGTAACACATCTTCTCATGGAAATAAAAGCTGGTGGAAGCTACCTCCAAGCTGGTAGTAATTCGAAAGTGCTTGTCTATTTGAGTAAAGTATATTTTGATTTGATTTGAATGAAAATAATAAAAATAAAACAAACACCCTCCCGAAATTTATGTATTTACCTTGGGAAGGGGATGTCTCGTTAGCGTCCGGCAATCTAGCGAGCCGAAAGCCATGAAATGCACTGGGAGGCGGCTGGGCTGCCATGCGAGTTGCTCCTGGTCATTTAGGAACAAACACATTTTTATATTAATATTTTTAGGATGTATACAATAAAAACCATTGCAATGCCAAAACACGTAAAGAAAATAAACAACACCTCGCTTGGTCGGCTTTATTGAAGGAAATTCTAAAAATACTCCATGACTAACCTTTCCGTTTATCTGTTATGATATAAATAGATTATCTTGACATGGGTTCGTAATCCTTGCACTAACGCTATTTCATATTTTTCTCAGCACGTTTCTTACACACAAACATTTACTTCCAGAAATACAAACGCAGACATTTTCTTCGTCCATATAATCTCAAATACACAAAAATCCACCTCCATTTTATATGTGCATATACACTTATGTTTTCTATTATTAATATCAAAATTAAAAAAAAATATATATTTATCTATACTAATATTATAAAGAGGTAAAGTTTTTGAGTTTGTGAGGTTGTGCGGTTGTAGGGGGTAATCTCTGGATCTACTTAACTAATTTAGATGGAATTTGGTAATAAGATATTTTGACACTTTGGGAAGGACATAGGATACTTTTTATCTCGGAAATCAACCCTTAAGAGGGTGAAAATGAGGATGAAAGTTTGGGGAATTTAACCTAGGGACGAACCCTAGCGAAGCGAGGGTGAGTCGCTAGTTAATAATATTATTACTCAATGTTAGAAACAAGGGACATTTCTTACATTTTTCCTTAGAAGAAAGACCAACTTAGTGGCGTATTATTTCGGAAAATAATATTTATTTGTTTGCAGTGATTGAAACTAACGCAAGGTTTTGTCTCGGGACAAACATCACTGTAGTAAATATTTGAACTGTATGAGAAATGTATAGCATATTTCTTACTATTCCTAAAGCCTGCAGTGTTGAAAAAAAAAACACTTAACTATAAAGGTATTCCCACATTAAAATGACTTTAAAAGTAATTATTTCACTATGAAGGATGTTTTTTTTTAATTATTAATTTAAAAAGAACCACGAGAATAATTCGTCAAGGGCTAAAGTACCTACTCTTGAAACGAGTCTTACAATTTTTTAACTTAAGTGTACATATGTAGATTTTAGTGTCTATAAGTGACTAAATATTGTGTGCATTTTCTTATATTTTCTAATTAGCGCTCACCCGCGACTCTGCTTAGTAGAATTTATTTTCATTATAGAATTACAGACAATTTTCTATGAGTCGTTATATAATTTTAGGATATGAAATGCAAATATTAGTTTTTCCGATTAGCGAGTTCAAACAAACAAACTCATTAGCTTTACATATTAATTAATTACTTTATTTAGTCCTTTTTGACGTCTCACTGCTGGTCCCGGGCCTCCCTTCAATACGAGGGAGATCAGGCCATAGTCCACCATGCTGGCCTAGTTTCGGTGGACTTCACTTGTTCTTGGAAAACTTGGCAGCTTCTTTCGTACATGCAGATTTTCTCACGATATTTTCCTTCACAGTAAGACAAGGTAAAAGGCAGGCAACATAAAATGCAGTGGTAGCCCATGTAGTAACGCACTCGCTTGGAAAGCCGAGTGAAGCAGGTTCAATTCTCGGGTCTCGCACCTCTGTGAGTTAATTACTTACTATATATAAATACTTAGTTACTTGTTTGAATATCTCAGTCTATACTCAACATGTGCAAACAGGAAGTTAACACGGATCATTAATTACTGTAAACGTACACGCACTAATGGAGCGTAATATCCTTTTGCTTCTTAAGACGAAATCGACAAGACGACGTTTTGATGACTGAAATTAGTTTCATTTGCAATTTTATTTCATAGAATAGAGTAAAATATTAATTTTGTTTAGTAAATTGTGACTTATACTCGCTTAGATCTGATGTCCCTAAGTGCCTTTCCATAAAAAAAAACAAAGAGTTTTCATTGTAATCTATATAAATAAAAATGAATGTTGATAAGCGCATAACTCAAGATCGGCTGGACCAATTCAGCAAAAAAATTTTTTCGCATGTTCCTTATGGTCCACGGAGTGTTTTAATAAAGAGAAAAAATTAAAAATTAACGAAAAAAAATTATATGGCTAACGCTGGCTAATAATTACTATTTATATCTACATATATTTTAAAACGTTATACATTAACAACACAGGCTAATTTAAGTGAAGCAGTATTTTGTCTAGACGGTACCCTTGAAATATTTACCTTTGGCTGCTTGGTAGGTAAATTAATAATTATGTATTTGATAATGCTACTCGTATATTTTTACCTTTTTATTAAATCCTCTTACGAAAGGTTGTCTGGTACAGATTGCTCTAAGCATTAAAACCGCCTTTCCAAGCTTAATGTACTTTACCTAACAACACTGTACTTTTTACCCGACTAGGTAAGATATGGGTATTTGACTTGTATGTATGTATGTATGTATGTATGTATGTATGTATGTATGTATGTATGTATGTATGTATGTATGTATGTATGTATGTATGTATGTATGTATGTATGTATGTATGTATGTATGTATGTATGTATGTATGTATGTCCGATTCGTTGTTCCCTCGTAACTACTAATTAGCTTAACCGATTTTGATGATTCATACGTTGTTCCATTCATCTTGATAACGCGAGTATTATAGGCTAGATAGATATTAGATATTAATAAAATTTTAAATAGTGGATCTAAGTCGCCAATTTGTGTTTAAAAAAAAAATGTTTTCGAATTAATTGCGTGGGATATCAAAATATAGGGGGTTTAAAGGCGATTACAAAAATATATACAACTTATATGTTTTAAAGAAATTTAGGATAGGGAATCGTTAAATGAAACTAAAAATGTTGAACTGACCAAAACTAAAAAGCTGTAAATAAAAAATATACTTTACAAAAATAGAAAGCTTTTTTTATCGTTGTAAATAATCTTTTGTCCTTTTAAATGTGGGTGCAATGAAGATTAACAAATAAAAAAAATATATTATACTTTTCTTTTAAATGTTTTTGAAAATGAGTTTCTTGATCCACTAGAATACTATTATATACGTTAATAATTCATTAAACATTAAAATCCGATAAGTACGAGTCTGACTTGCACACCAAGGGTTCCGTAGTATAAAACTAAACCGTAACGTAAACTTTAGGACTTTTTATATACAGACTAACTTTCGTTTCGCTAGGGTTTGATCTGGGTGAATAACATTACCAGTAAGCACATTCAAATTTCTATATGATTTTCAAAGTGAAGGAGTAACAAACATACAGACTTACGCTCACATTTATGAAGGTACTGTATTACTACTATATACTCAAAATTTAGTAATACATCTTGATATATTATAAGGTCCTTGGAAATAGACTGTTTCTCCTTTGTTTTCTTATATATTATTTTAAGAAAAATTGGATTTTACGCCTAATCTAAGAGTTCCGATAAGCAAAAGATTCATTTATTTTACTAAGTAAGATGTCAGGATGAAGGTTACTGTTCTCGTTTATAATCAGTATCGCGTTCAAGGCCAGGCTCAAAAGAATATGGCCTTAAGAAAATGTACACACGATAAGGCAATAAATAACAAATAGTTAAAACATCTAGTTCATCTATACTAATATTATAAAGAGGTAAAGTTTGTGACTTTGTAACGTTGTAGTTGTGATTAAAAAAAAATACATAGAAACTTTTGCATTTATAATAATCGATAATCTATGGCAATTTATATCCATACTACCATCGAAACGGAGTGACGAATTGGCGTGATTTTTTGTGTGGAGATAGTTGGAGGGCTAGAGAGTGACATAGGCTACCTTTTGCTACGGGAGATTATCTAATTCCCACGGGAAAATACGAATATAATACAACCCACAACAAGTCATTATACCTATGTATATACATTATAATATAATTAGTCTATCTACTCCATACTAACCGTTAAAACGTACCTAGGGATGAACCCGAGCGAAGAAGGGTGAATCGCTAGTTAAAATATAGAAATAAAAGGCACTCATGAAAAGTGCTTATATCACGCAAGATTAATCATGGGCTTATCGCACATTGACTAAGCGATCTTAACTATTTAAAGTTAAGTAAATCTAGATAAAGGAAAGTACTTTATGGCTAACTTATTAGTGGTAAAATACTTGAGCGTTTTTTTTTAAATTTCTATACTGCGGTAAACATTTGATTGACATAAACATACACATATATAATTAAGACTAGCGTATACCCGCGATTCCTCTTGCTCTTTAGTTTGTATTCAGACCTTTTTAATGTCCAACTGCTGGGGGTGAGCTTCCCTTTAATACGAGGGGGATCAGGTCATCCACCACACTGGCCAAGTGCGGGTTGGTGGACTTACATGTCTTTCGAAAACTTGTTAGGTTATCTCAGACATGCAGGTTTCCTCAAGATGTTTTCCTTCACCGTAACGTAAGGGGTAATCATGTTAGAAATGATTCGCACATGAAAATATCAGAAGTGCGAGACCCGGGATTTGAACCCGCATCACTCGGTTTCGCAAGTGATCGCGTTACTACTGGGTTGAATTTAAAAAAAAACACACATACAATGATGAATACCCACAAGTTGTAGCATTTATACTTCCTGAAATAATTCAGTGGGCGAATGCGATACATAATATGAAAGCGAAATACCACCGTATTTCGCTTTCATATTATGTTCACATAAGTATATACTATATATACATATATATGTCACAGAATCAACACTGCTCGATACCATCATTAGTGGTTACGAATCTCGTGGGTGTCATCAGGGCTTAATGCGGGCAGAAAATAAAGTGTTCAATGCTCAATATAATTTAATAAGAGACAAGCGACTCACCCTCGGTCCGCTCGGGTTAGTCCCTAGTTACGTTTTAACGATTAGTATAGATTTCTCAGAGATGAGATATTTTCCCGTAGTAAAAAGTATCGTATATGTTGACCCAAATAACCAGCTATCATCATACCGACTTTCATCAAAATCTGTCCAGTGGTTTTATCGTGATGCGTTCTCAGACAGACAGATAGACAGACAGACTAAAATTCTAAAAACTAAAATTTCGGCCTCCCCCATTCAATAAGATTTTCCAAAAAATATTTAATGTACAAAATCGACTGAGTTAGAATTTTATTATAGTATGTATAGAAATCATAATTTTACTAACTTGAACCGATAATTCTAATAGTTTAAATGAGCAGCGGATTCTCGACATCGATTTGACTTCAACATACAATTTTGACACACAACTCTCTAATGATTAGCCACGATCAACCAACATTACCAAACCGAATATCATCAACGAATGTTAAAATGGCGCCTCGACCCCGCTTCAGACCTCGCCTCTGCTCTTAATTTGATTTTGATGTGACATATCGTAACATAGTGACTGTAAACAAAAATATTAAAAAATATATAGATAATAAAATTAAATTAATATACTTAGCTCTCGTTATTTATGTATTTTATTTTCAATCATTGTGTCATTTTTGTATCGCGTAATCTTTCTATTGTTGTAGGTTCGTCGTGTAGAGCGGTCATTTATTTATGGTTTTAATTTCACGTTAAATCTGCAAAATTACCGCCTTAACAAAAAAAATCTAAATTACCGCTTTAACTCACATGTGGTTTTCCTCACAATACGTGACGCTGGCAGAATGTATTGCGTCTGGTAATGCAACTCTAAGCCACTAAAGAAAAAAAAGTAGTCATGAGGACTGCCGATTGAAGTAAAATCTTAAAACTGTAAAACTTTTCAACCGACTTCAAAAAGGAGGAGGTTCTCAATTCGACTGTATTTTTTTTTTTATGTTTGTTACCTCAGAACTTCGTCATTTATTAACCGATTGGGACAATTTTTTTTTGTTTGAAAGGGTATACTTCCAGATTGGTCCCATTTAAATTTCAAAAAAAAATACCACCCCTAAGGGTGGAAAAATAGCTAATAATGAATTTAACCTACTTCTAATTGTCATATTGACTTGAAACTTTGCAAGTGTTTCTATTTCCGTTGATAGTACAGAGGTTCTGTATTGTTGACCTGATCTGATGGTAAGACCAGAAGGCGGATAGGTGGAACTCTTCAACGATAAATAGTAGATACTTCGAGTTTGGGCTTATTTTGTTTGGTTTGACAAGCCTAACACTTTAGAATTCTTACTTTGCTACTACTGTCTACACTAAAACGGGAAAAATAAAAACTTTTTAACAAAAAAATAAAAACCGACTTCAAACAAAAGCACTAAAAAGTAAAAAATAACTGATTGGTAGTTTTCATTTACTATACATACCTAATCAAATATTTTCGAAGTCGGTGTGCTTTGGCTAAGTAATTAAAGCCTACCTATTAAATACATACCTAATCAAATATTTTTGAAATCGGTGCCAGCCCATACAAAGCAAAGCACACCGACTTCGAAAATATTTGATTAGGTATGTATAGTAAATGAAAACTACCAATCAGTTATTTTTTACTTTTTAGTGCTTTCGTTTGAAGTCGGTTTTTATTTTTTTGTTAAAAAGTTTTTGTTCTTAAATGAAAATTTGTCAATTTAAACTATTTACATTTATCTGGTTTTGACATCTATCGGCACTCTGAATGTTAGCGTTAACACGTCACATGACCATGTCGATGACGACGTTCATCGATTTACTCCCCATCCAAACGTGCTTATAGAAATTTTCACTTCAAAAAAACGGTTTTATCCTAGCAGAAAAACGACCAAATTAAATTATAACTTATTTCTACTAAATCCATTTCCTCCATCATATAGATAACAGAATCATTGTTTCTATGCTATATAATAAATACTATTAATAATAATTTTTCTATCTGTCCGTAAGCACAATATGTTCTAGACACTGAGTAAAATTTATCGTCTAACGTAGCCTTCCGTTACAAAATCAAATTACGTATCAATTTATACTGGATATACGAAATTTCTATTTATATTCATTGCATGGTGTGGATGTTATTTATGTTAGAAGAAAATATAGAGTTATATGGCTCCACCAATATTCTGGCTAAATTGTCTTACGTGGAATTGTGCGTATTATAAATTTTTGCCAACTTACGTCATGGTTTTAGGACTTTGTGTATGATAGGGTTGAATATAATAGTTAAAATACAAGAAATAAATATTAAATTGAAAAGACAATGCGAGAATAAAATATGGATATCACATAATTAAAATTGCAATTCTGAGCAGTTAATTATATAGGAGAAACGTATTAAATAATAAAAAATAAGAAATCCTTACTAATATTATAAATGTATGAGAAGTCTGTCTGTTACCTTCACGTTTAAACCGCTGAACATATTTTGATAAATTTTGGCAAAGACATAGATTGCTTCCTGGAATAGGCTACGTTTGATCTCCTCCTCGCTTATCACGCCAAAGAAGCCGTTAACTTCGTAATCAATATAAAATCAATAATAAAAGTTAATGTAAGAAACTATATACTGTATAGTAATTGCGTTCTTATTCTATGGATATCTATATAGAGATATAAGATGTAGGTACAATATGTTAAGCTTTTAATGTAGGTGTCTGTCAAGAAGTATAAAGGCTAATTAAATAAAAAATAAATATGATACTATTAAAACCTATTTAAACAATTTGTATTTCCATTCGTTCGTTTTATCTTTCAAGAAACATATTACATATTTTGACAGAATAATTGGTCGGTTGAATTTTGTATGGAATATATTATATTTAATTAGCGCCATACCTTCACTTCGCTTAGATGTATCCGTAGGTACCAAAGAGTAGCCTATTTGTTACTCTAGGTCATAGTCTATCTGTATGTTAAATTTGAACCAAAACTGTGCAGCCGATTCGCAATTATATTAGTCGGATTGGTACAAAATAAAAAAAAGTAGTATTTTAGGAATTTTGATTTTAATCCAAACCTAAAACTGTTATTTTCACAAGCATTATCGTTGCTAAGCGTAAATCGTTAAACCTTAATTATCTAGCACCTCAAAGTATTCGAGCATAACAACAGTATATACCTACAAAACATATCGCTAGTACATAGTATAACTATCTTTTTCTGAAGGCGGTAAAATACAGGTTATATCAAAAACAAAACAGAATACAATACCTACTTAACCACTAATCATCCTAATAAGCCCACAAAAGTCCTGAAGTGAGGATCAAGGCTTTATTTAACTTAGACTAACAGAAGCTCTTCAAAGCCAAATAAAATCTCATCGGCGGTATCGGTTTGAATAGTGAAAAGACTGAAAGGTAGAAAGGGATGAATAAAGGATCCGTTGCCTTCAATTCATTGCATTGTGACTTCAATTTAAAACTGCTCCTTTATATTCTAATGGCATATTCATATAGCTAGAACAGATTTTATATATTTCTTCATAACAATGAAAATAGTAAGCTATCTCAATTGTTTGAGAATTGAATCAATACGGTACATGTATAGGACTCGATTTAGATGAAATTTGGTAAGAAGATAGTCTGAAACTCTGGGAAGGACGTGGGATGAGTTTTTATCCCGAAAATAATCCCTCAATTAAGGGGGTTAAAATGGGGATGAAAGTTGAGTCGCTGGTTACAATAAAACATCTTAAATTGAATTGCGGTTGAAATTATGATATGATAATTCTGACTCATACTTGGTAAGTGTTCTTTTCTTATTTTAGCTTGGTTTTGTATAAAAATGACACACTTTTTGTAAAGACATATTATTAAGTATAAAAAAATAAGTACAAACCGACAAACAGATGGGTAAGGTAGGTTTAGGGTTCTCTCTGAACTCCTAAATGTACGGAATCCCTCCCCTAAAAAACGAAAATCAAAGAAAATAGGAAATTGCTCTATTTTCTTCTTACAATTTTACGACATTCTATTAATTTGATTCTGGTCTACTTCTAATACTCAGCTTTGCTCGTAACCGGACCGGGACAAACATCTTTACGATCAATAATTCTAATGCACATTCCTTTTATGTGCTTCTATATGTATTTCAAAACTAAAGACTTAACCTCGCTTCGCCCCCTAGGTGTGATTTTGTTTAAAATTTCATGGGTCCTACTTTTTTGCGCAGAAACCTGATTCTTTTTTTTTAAATAAAAAAAGACTAAGTTATCCCTCATAATATCAACTATCTGCCGGTGAAAGTCCCGTCAAAATCGGTCCAGCCATTTCGGAAAATAGCCGGAACAAACAGACAAACATACAAAAATTTTTAAAATTGTTTTCTTATAAGTATCGTATATAATTTAATATGCATTTAGTAAAAATCTGTTATTTTGACATTACAAGCAGACACTTCAATTTTATTTATCTGTATGGATATTTATTGATTAGCTTTGGTTCAAATATAAATTTTCAAACTAAAGCCAACCGGTCGGTATGATCAGGATTTAGACTTTTTCTGTAGTATTTTTCATTTCATTAAATGAAATACATATTACCTACTATATATTCTTAAGAAATAACAACAAATAATAATCGATCTCGATCACATTTGGCAAGTGTGTGCTCTCTATTTTATACTCTCTTAGAAACACCGAATATTTTCATTACTAAGCCCGAGACTTGAACCCAAGACCTTAATCTGTAGGCGTTGAAGCCAGCATCCGGACCATCGAGGCAAATTAACATATAGACGATATATTTTAAAGCTAGTATATTTAAAAGTGAATGGAAACTGTCACTGTCAAAGCCACTTGAATAATGAGATAAGCGATTAAAAACTAGTAGACTACGAAACGTATTCTCTTTGAAATGCTCTAACATCGGAGGATCTCAGGAGGAAGTAGCTTTTTCCTCAAGAGAATTTAAAGGTTAGTTCTAGAGAATAAAATTGTTGACATCCAACATTTTCACAAAAAAATATCGTTTTTGGCATTATGGTTGTTATAAACCTTTAGGGATTTGAAACTACGTGGGAGAAGCTGTGATTGAGCGATCCTTATGTATTTTTACTCTATTTATATGTTTCTTAACTCATTTCGCTTTGGTTTTACATACATTTTAATCCCTTCACGACCGGCGTGTCAGTTAACAATAGATTTCTTAGAATTTTAATTAATTTCTTAGAAATTTCCCTGCAGGTATTAATTCTCATATATACATTTATTTTTGATGACATGTTTGGCTCAGTTTGTAGTGACGGGTTCAACTCCCGCTGGGGGGCGTTCATTTGTATGATGAGCACGAATGCTTGTACTCCAGTCATGGGTGTTTATATTTATTTATAAAATGTATGTATTTAAAGTTATATATGTGTAGTGTATCAACTATCTGGTATCCATAACACTGGCCTCGTAGCTTACCATGGAACTAGATGGTGCTGTTAATGTCCCCACATATTTATTTTTGTATAGTTTTCTAGCTTTACTTACTGTATTCAAGCTAAATAATAAGTAATAATTAATTCAATTTGTATCTCGTACACAAGTTTTTCATACCTATGACACTAAAATAAAAAATAGACGTATAGAAATGATCAGACTTTATTCAATGACATCTCGAACTCCATAGTACAGCTGTAGGTACTTAAAACTACAGTATTGATAGCTTTAAATGAACTAATTTACGCTCAATGTCGAAATTAAAAAATATACATTAACATAAAAAATAATGCTTTCTATTTTTTTTATTGTTAACACTAACGCTCTTCAATAGCTACTAAACAAAAAAAACGTGTGTATGTACTTATGTACGCACGTAAAAAGTTTTACTTCTTTGGCGTAATGGAAGAAAAATAACTAAAGTTTTTATTCCGTATGTCAGAACTCTCTGTTTGTAAAGGGAATGCAGGTAACTTCATATGTCGCTTTTTGGCTCTCGGTGTGTGCGCGCATCGTAAATTTTTTAATTCTAATTTTTTTCCAAACGTGCCAAAAGATGAAGAACTTCAAAAAAAATCGTTTGACAAACAGAGGAGAAAAAGGTACTCAACTGTTTTGTCTTTGCCTATTTATTTATATATAGATAGTTCAATTTCATCAATATATAGAATAATTCGTGTATGTTTCATACAATATAATTAAAGTACATCGACGCGTGTATACTTTTTTTAGTCCACCACTGAAAATTACTAGAGAGCATGAACTAAAGCGCTGAGCCTGTGTCTTTGAAAACTTAAGTAATTGAAAATAAACTTATTATGCAGCTTTGCTTTTCATTCATGTAGAGTAGAATTAAGTACAGTAAAAAAGTAGTCTATGTGTTCATTCTAAATATACGTTAAAAAGATCTTAAAAGAAATTGAATGCCTAACTTTAAGCGTATTTTAATTTTGTTATTGGACATTTTTTTATGTGTAGACTAAGTTATGTTCTAAAAATTAATATTTATATGAACACCGTAGATATTTTTCCTTGATTTCGACTCTCAAAAACATTCAGACCAATAGTTAGACCTTAGACTTATCGTCACTCCGGTCAGGCTTGTCCATAGGTCCCCCCATTGTGCGTTCACCTTGTCGTGGTAGGGAGGTTCATTAGCGTCCGGCAATCCAGCCTGGCACGAAGCCAACAAACGCACTGGGAGGCGGTCCGCCTCGGTCAGCGGTGTGTCATGCGGGTTGCTCCTGGTACTTCTCTGATAGCAGATTAGACCGTTGGAGCAACCCCATGGCTGTTGTGGTTTGCTTCGGCAGACCAGGCGTCGTGGTTGAGTGCGTAAGTGATCCTGCGACGCTCCATTAAGATGGGGGAGGTTTTCTTGGGTTTTAGTACTGGTTTTTCTAGCCAGTGAGTCTCCTACCACCTGTGTGTATACAGGTGGTATGCATATTGCGTAAATGCATTTCCCAATATAAAAAAAAGACGTGTCCATAGGTGCGCTAGGTGAGTTTGTTATGTTATATACAGACGGCGCAATCTTTAGAATTTTTTTATTACTAACAGATTCCTAATTTTAAATCTAGGACTGTCTATGTACTAAAATTCATTAAAATCCGATAAGCCGTTTGAGCGTGAAGAACAAACATAAACACACATACAAATAATTATAGATTTTCGCATTTATAGAAGCAGTCTGATGTTCGTTCTGCCGAAAATCGTGCCCAAATGGATAACGATGTCATTTTCATTTATATTATTTTATTTTTGCTATTTTTTGAAAATGCAATGTCAAATAACGCTTTACAAGCATATTTCATTTCTGATAACATCTACCGTCATGTCACGTATTTGAATCGAATTTTGTTAAAACAATAGGTTCGTGCTACTTTATATTGTAATTGTTATTATCACTGTTACCTTTATTCGGCAGAAAATTTGATTTTTGTGACAAAATAGAATCGATTTTGTAATACCGGTTAAATCTAAAATAGTTTCTGAGGGTTTATAATCTAAGAGGAAATATTTGTTTTTTTTGTTTGTACCGAATAAGCTCTGAAACTACTAAACCGATTTAGATGAAATTTGGTGAGATGATAGTTTAAGACCATGGAAAGGACATAGGAGTTTTTATTCCAGAAATCATCTTTAAAGAGGTTGAAAATGCGCATGAAAATTTGTATGGTAAACCAACCTAGGGACGAACCGAGCGAAACGAAGGTGAGTCGCTAGCTCTGTATAAACAAACACACAAAGAAATTTTACCTTTATATATCTATATACATATATAAAGGAAAAATTCATATAATAAATACAAGGGAAAAAATAAGATAAAAAAAATCTTAAAAGAAAATTATCACAGGTTTTTAACTTTATTTCTAATATGGAATCATTAACATCATCAGTCATCTATCATTAAATAATATCTTAAAGTATTTCCATGTATTTTCTTTCAATATACATTATATTAGGAGTTATTGAAATAAATAGCATTTGGCGTTTACTATATTTTCGCTTCTCGGAAGACACTATATTGCCTGTCTCATGTCAGGTGAACAGCAGACGTGTATTTGTCTCATCGACTAGATGAAATCAGAATTTCTATTGGTTACTAGCGACTTGTTTTTGTCTTCATAATATATATAGGCATTATGGAGCGCCATCTTTTGATAAATTTTATTACTTCTTTAGCTTATGTGTTCCTTCGGGTCACCATCTATCTGTTAAGTAAAATTCATCTAAATCCGTCCAGATATCTCAGAGTACATACATACAAGCACATTATGATACTAGTCCGATAAATGCTGATCTTTATAAGTATGCCTCAAGGTTCCAAAACTTGCTTTCGAAATGAACAAAACACATTTTACGCTTACGAAAAACGAAGCCGGTACCTTCGCAGTAGTAAGAATTGCTAATTAAATACCAGTAAAAATACAACAATAAAAACAATAATCATTTATTACATATAATTTATGTGTGAGCTTTGAATATGTCTCATTCGGAAAAACAAGGCTGGAAGAATAAATCAAATTGTTGTTCTCGTTTGTGAAATGAAGCTTTTATGTCGTTATGACGTGTTGAATTTATAAAGCAAGAATAAAACCTCATTTTAATGTTATTAATATAAGTTTAAGCATCAAGATCAAAGAGAACGTTTAAAAAGCTTTAATTAGTTAAAACAATGAATAATATTTTGTTAAAAGTTATCTATCTAAACAAAAAAAATATCTGTTTCCAAATTGTTTAATCGGTAGCACTAAAGCTCGTAAATACTATTGCTACAAAACAAAAAAAAATGAAAATCAGTTGACGAACAGAGTAGAAAATGGTACGGAACATTTTGTCATTTTAAAATGCTCTTTTATCAATACATGCAATAAAATTTTAAACTTTATTTAATATGTTATAAATATAGTTATATATATATATATATATATATATATATATATATATATCTCAATATACCTATATCATATGTTTATCAAAAAGAAAAATACTTACTAATATAATAATTTGAGTATAATTAGAGTTTTGGTCTGTTTCTGTTTGTCACTTTATTTATTCATACGTGCATTAATATAAATTTAATGAATATTGCTTGGAAGTCACATTATAGCTTAAATTGTATCTCATAAATTCTAGATGTTAACTGTAAGATAGGAAAAATGTCGATTATATTTTAATCAGTCTCTATTATTCAACTAGCGATACGTGGATTTTGTTCACAATTTCATGGGTTTTAATTTTTTGCGCGGAATTCTAATTCTTTTTCTAAGATAAAAGTAGCCTAAGTTAGTCCTAAGTTATAACATCAGCTATCTGCTAGTGCCGTCAAAATCGGGCCGGCCGTTTCATAGATAAGGTGGAACAAAATTTTAGCCGCATATCGCTTTCTATTTTCCCATTATTTTATTTAGGAATTTTTTTGCACTTTACATCGATTTTTTACCATTCATATGTATGCCAGGTTTAAAATATTTTTAAACCGTTTCATATATCGATAGTGCTTGAAAAACTTTTTAACGTTTATTTTTCAACTTCTACCTTTAAAATAAATTTAACTGGAAATATTTTAACTGACCGAAAAACGTTTGGAGATCGACATTTTTAACATTTAAATTTTTTGGCGCAATCCTTTTATATACTTGTTAATAAATAAAGCTCGAGTTCATTTAACTATATTTCTTAAATAACTTGTTAGTAAATATTATTTAATACGAATAATATATATAATAATAGAAATGGCAGAGATCTTATTATAAGGATGGACGTCAAAACATTTATAGTTCAAAGAGACGTTACTATTACAGAATCCCTCAATCAGGAAATGTTGAAAATATTACATGTGCAACTTTTAAGGTATTGTACTTTTAAAAAATCAATTTCAATATTATTACAGAAGCTTTTGCTAAAATAACAATAAAATAAAAATTGTTAATCTATACAGCTAAATAAAATTGAAGTGTTTATTTGTAATATCAAAATATCAGCTTATAATGAAATTACATACGGTACTTGTAAGAAAAACACAATCTTAACATTTTTTGTCTATCTGTTTGTTCCGGCTAATCTCAGAGACGGCTGGACTGATTTTAATGGGACTTTCACTGGCAGATAGCTGATGTTATAAGAAGTAACTTAAGGCTACCTTTATTTTAGAATAAAAATAAGGGTTCCACTCAAAAAAATAAAAATGTAGCTAGGATGCACGGCATTAATATGGCTTCATTTCATCCGTTTTCTTCATCCTTTTCCAAGCAGCTACTTTTTTATAAAAAAGAAGAATAAAGCTACAAACACAAATTTTCAATATTAATAAAGCTAATTTACATATTTTATTCTAAATATAGTCCAAGTCAAGGCGAAAATCAATTTAACGACTTTTGGATGAGTCAATAAAATAAAATATATTACGTACTATACATAGATATTCTAAGTCATTTCTCTTGCAGCGTTCAGAGGAGAGAAACAAGAAAATAAATGTTTATATTAAAAGAAATTGTCATAGAAGCAGTTTCTATCGTGTCACGGTATGAAATAGGCACAATCGAAAATGCCGAGGAAAATATATTTGCGAGTGTCAAAATGACACTGAATAATGAGACGCTGACATTGTATAGAGATATAGGGTATGAAGCTATACATAAAAACTTTTTAACAAAAAAATAAAAACCGACTTCAAACAAAAGCACTAAAAAGTAAAAAATAACTGATTGGTAGTTTTCATTTACTATACATACCTAATCAAATATTTTCGAAGTCGGCGTGCTTTGCTTTGTATGGGCTGGCACCGATTTCGAAAATATTTGATTAGGTATGTATTTAATAGGTAGGCTTTAATTACTTAGCCAAAGCACACCGACTTCGAAAATATTTGATTAGGTATGTATAGTAAATGAAAACTACCAATCAGTTATTTTTTACTTTTTAGTGCTTTTGTTTGAAGTCAGTTTTTATTTTTTTGTTAAAAAGTTTTTATTTTTCCCTTTTTAGTGTAGACAGTAGTAGCAAAGTAAGGATTCTAACGTGTTCGGCTTGTCAAATCAAACAAAATAAGCCCAAACTCAAAGTATCTACTATTAGCCGTTGAAGAGTTCCACCTATCCACCTTCTGGCCTTGCCATCAAATCAGGTCAACAACACCGAACCACTGTACTATCAACGGAAATAGAAATACTTGCAAAGTTTCAAGTCAATATGACAATTAGAAGTAGGTTAAATTCATAATTAGTTGTTTTTCCACCCTTAGGGGTGGTATTTTTTTTTGAAATTTAAATGAGACCAATCTGGAAGTATACCCTTTCAAACAAAACAAAAATTGTCCAAATCGGTTAATAAATGACGGAGTTCTGAGGTAACAAACATTAAAAAAACATACAGTCGAATTGAGAACCTCCTCCTTTTTGAAGTCGGTTGAAAAACGAAATAAATACACTTAGTTTGCTTTTAATTTTATTTATACTTGTGTAACTGATCCAAATTACATAATTTAAAGTTTATTAGAGCTTTCGAGTACGGTTTATATTATGCGAGATGAGATGTAAAATAACTTTACTTCAATATTTTGTACGGGGGATCGTATATCATGAGCTAGATGTTCATAGGTGACTGAGGTGTGCGTAGATAAAGGTATAGGCATAAGAAAGCTTTTAAAATAAAGAAAGTCTCTTAAAGTTGAAGAGGTTAACTAAAAAAATATCAGACAAGTGCGAGCCTGACTTACACCCTGAGGTTTCCGTAACATGAGCAACTATCTGGTATCCATAACACAAGCCTCGTAGCTTACCATGGAACTAGAAAGTGCTGTCTGTTAATTTCAAAAAATATTTGTCCCAACATATTTATTTATTTTATTGAGCGCATAAATAATGTTGTATTTCATAGTATTACTATGAGAAACAAAATTAACAATGCGGATGAATCAAAATATATTTTTGTTTATTTTCAGTCGGATAATATAAGAAGTTACTTAACCAAATATTTTGATTTTGTTCTCTAACTGACATAAATTTATACATTTTCCTCTAACTTACGAATTTCAATGAAAAGTAGAACATGTCCATTCCTAAAAGGAACTCGGTCAGTCTGACATTATATGATTTAACAAAGCTTAGATATGAATTCTTTTACAGTATTTTATAAAATTATATTTTGGTGAATTGCTTTTATTATATAAGAGCACTTATTGCCTATGACTTTGGGACTTGAGTGTCACCTCAGTTTCTATGTAACATAGTGCATTATTGGGTATGAGCAACGGTGTTACGAAAACCCAACTTGTATTCAGCCCTTTTTAAGTCCCACTGCTGAGCACGGACCTCTCTTCATTACGAGGGGAATCAGGGGGATCAGGCCATAATCCGCCACGCTAAGTGCGGGTTAGCGGATTTTGCATGTCTTTCGAAATTGCTAGGTTCTCTCAGACATGTAGGTTTCCTTCACGATGTTTTCCTTCACCGTAAAACAAGTGGTAAACATGTTGAAAATGAAATGAGAATATTAGAGGTGCGAGACCCGGGATTTGAACCTGCTTCACTCGGTTTCCCGCTCGGGACGCTAAAAAGGGCTGAATACATACATACAAACTAAGTAGCCAAAAATAATTGAAACATGAACATTTCTCTAGGGAACCCTACAAGCCTAATATAGCAAAATATTATGAAGCATAGCAGGTGATTCATCAGGTACTCACATCTCTTTGTAACATTTTATCCTGTATATTACTATGTACATAGATTTATGAATGCTTACTGGCAAAGGCTAAATGGGGTTGCGTATAAATACAGTTATATTCTTGCCAGAAACTTAATTGGAGAAGATAAAAAATTTAGCAAACTGTGCAAATGGGAATTGGGGCATATTGTTTTATATAAACGTGGTCTATTTAACTAGACGCCTTTAAGAAACAAGCAAATAATGCGACCTAGTAATTTAGGTAATGTGAGATACTGAAAGCAAATACAAGGTTCTTGCATTGAATATCAGACATTAAATAATATCTAATAATGTCCTTCCGACCGATTTCGGCCACGGCGGCTAATCTCATCGAGATTAGCCAACTGCGCAGGAGATATTATAGTGCACAAGTGTACGCGCAGACACAGGTGCACTCTCTATTCCTGTCACTCTCACACTCCGGTGGGACGACTACTCGACACGACCAGTGAGAGTTAAGATGTAGGACTGACGGTTTTACGTGCACTACGAGGCACGGGGGTAAAACACCGCCAACTTCCCAATTCCGGGCTGTTACTGAGAATTTCTTGACAGTAATACTCAACAACTGAGCTTGGTTCGACCCCAAGGCACGAACCCAGGACCTCTGAATCTACGGCCGTACATGCTAGCTACTTGACCACCGAGGCAGTTTGCTTAGATCCGTATTAATATAATAAATGTGAAAGTTTGTGAGTATGGATGTTTGTTAATCATTCACGCCAGAAGCCAGCCTCTAGTATATTATAAAAGAGTTATTAAATCTCTTACTATTATTGACTAAAGGCAAAATTAAAACTATTTTTGTATAGTATTGTTACGAACTAATATATCACTATGATGTTTTATTACTTTAGCTTTAAGAAAGTCACTTTATACAGTTCACGCACACTTGCGGTACTCGCATGCTTTTGCTTAGTCCAGTCGCTGAGCACTATATTTAATATTTCCAACATTTAACTGACACTATCGCTTCACTTCATTTTACTACTTTTCGTATTTTTTCTCGATCTTAGTTGGAAATTCTTAACTGATTACTCGACACACTGCCGCCATTGTTATATGCGTAAACAAAGAACATCCTAGTATTCAATAGTTCGATTTTTTTATTAAGACGATCTACACTCTCCACTACGCAATATTATATCATAAAAAAGAAAGACGTTCTAGGTATTATGTTCGTGTATTACTAGATTATTTAATATTTAAATTAATAAGTAAAATGTGGAATTCTTGTGGGATAGAAAATTAAAAATTTCTTTGGATTATTAAAAGAAACTAGGGCAATAATAGAATTTAATAAAATATGAGAACACAAAACAATTTAAGTATAATTCAAAATGATCTGGTATAATATTTATTATTACTTTATGACAATAAAGACAAAAGTCAAAAAAAAATATCTTTTCTTATTGTTTTCCTTTCATTTTTATTAGATTCGATGTATAGAATATAATTTAGATAGTTTATTATAAATTTCTTTAAAAATGTACTTGTATTTTGGAGCGGTAACGGAGAGATGGAGTTGTAAGTGACGTCGTTATAAGAAATCTGTTGTATGGGATTCTGTTCGACAATTGACACGTGGCATACGCTTACAAAATCATCAACTCTGAAATACACTTACTTCTTTGCAATCACTTGATATTTTAACTAGCAGTACCCACGTCTTCGCCCGTGTCCAAACTTTCCGATATAAACTTCAGTTTTATAATAATGTATGGAAGTCTGCCCGATTTGTTGACATTTATGATTACTGCTCCGCTCCCTTGGGTAGTAGCATGATGATATATAGCATTCCTCAGTAAGCGGGTTATCTAATGCAAAAAGAATTTTTCAAATAGGATATGTAGTTTCTGAGATTAGCGCGTTCAAACAAACAAACTCTTTATAATATTAGTATAGATAATTCGAATAGGTACTGTTTACATCTCATCGTATTACCAATCCATAATTGTAACGCCCACAATGGATGATGACATTTTAGGTGATTCGCCTACTCCACTCGTTATCCCCAGTTCAGAAGTATATCGATGATGTAATATCGTTAAAAGTTTACATTACTCAATTCCTTACATATTTTTCTTGTTCCATACTTACTATTAAAAGAAGTAAATCAATCAGAAAAGGAAGTAATAAAATGTTTTAGGATCGTTCGTATAAGTTGAAAAATAATCTTATTTTTGTTTCAGATTCGACTTCAAGATATCGCTATCGATCTCCGGCTCGTGACTACAGGTAAAAATTACTAGAATTACTTAATAAGATACATACATAGATAGTTGGTAATAATTACAAAAATAAAGAAAAAATTTAAAAATAAATATTTTTTTTACATTATAATTTTTTTTAGCGGAACCCTAAGTCTTTTACTGAAATAAAAGTGGCCTAAGTTACTCCTTATAACATCTACTGCCTACCTGCCTGTTAAAGTCCCGTCAAAATCGGCCCAGACGTTTCGGAGTTTAGCAGGAACAAACAGACAGACAAAAATTAAAAATTGTGTTTTTCTTATAAATACCGTATATAATTACATATACAAACAAACCTAAATTTTCACTAATTTTTAATGTCGAGTTATGAAAAAATAAAAAAAAAACTTGTATAAAAATAAAGATTTTTTGGGGTGGACCACCCTTATCACTTATAGGGGCATGAAAAATCGTTGACGTCCTATTCTCAGACCCTACGATAAGATATACACACAAAGTTTCCTGATTGCGGACTAGAGTCTAGGACAAACCCTTTTTCAAAGCTAGTTAACAATATTATTTTTAAGCATTTCATACTACATTTTATGTCTGGTAAAAATAAATACTTTATAATTTTTCTTTTTCTATAATACTTGAAGTTTGCGTCATAGCTTTTAGACTGACAGCGTTAATTAAGCCGTAGAGCACAATTTCGCTCATAAAGAGGTAGTAAAACTTGATGCCTTCATATTATATGTCAGCTAATTTACTCAGGTCGAAATCTGTACGGTCTTGGAGATCCCGTTTACATTATGTCGGAGAGACGTGTAGGTGTACTGGCGCCGTTTTCATATTTTGATTTGCAAGATAATGCTTGGCAGATAATGGCATATATACTATTTTACTAATGATGTGCTCCTTTCCACCGTTTCTCTTCTCTTTCTTATATTCCACTAATATATGTACTAATGCCCCACTAGAAATATTATGTCATGTAAAAGTACCCTCTAAAGCAGTGGTAGCTCATTGGCAATGTACAAGAAAAACAAGTGTGGGTTCAATCCTCGGTCTTCTCACCCTCAATGTTTTCTTGTGCGAATTATTTTCAAAACATAGTGAGGTGCTAAAAAGGGTCTGGAGTAACAAAAATACTATTTTAATTATAAAATATATCAAGTGTTAGTCCCTGATGTAAGTAGTTAAAATAATACAGTGTTTTTAATGTTGGAATCATAGACAGACAATGCAGGCTTAGTAACAACTAAATATCGACATAGCTTTGAAGTTTGAAGCAGCTTTTATATAATCGTACTCTCTATATAATATACTAGCGACTCACCCTCGCTTCGGTCGGGTTCGTCCCTAGCTTGATTCCCCATACAAATTTTCATCCCCATTTTCACCCCCTTAAGGAATGATTTCCGGGATAAAAATATTCTATCTCCTTCTCCGGGTCTCAAACTATCTTCTTACCAAATATCATCTAAATCAGTTCAGTAGATCCAAAGATTACCTCCTACAACGTCACGAATTCACAAACTTACAATTCACAAACTTTACCTCTTTTTAATATTAGTATAGATCTGTCACGTAGTCGAGAATGTGTAACGTTTTTACACCAAAAATAATAATTAAAAAGACACGTCTGAAGCATGCTTTATATATCCTATTACAGTTGTCAACACATGATAATTAACAAACAAGGACAGTGAATCGTAAATTGCCGTGTGTAAGAGGGAAACAAAATATTTCCAGAGAACCATCGAAATTACTAGAAGTTTCGTAATTCAGATAAGAATAGTTAATTGTAAATTGCCGTGTGTAAGAGTAAGAGAGAAACAAAACATTCGAAAACACTAGAAAGAAATTTCCAAACCCCGAAGTCATAGAACGTAACATTACTTTCTTTTTTGAGCTGTTTATCCTTGTACCTTATCCCACGCTATTCAGCGACTATGATTCATTTCCGATTTAATGTAAATTGGTCTCTAACGCTCCTTTGAAGAAATTTAGGCTAATTTTTCGACGAAGCGACTTGAAACGAAAGTGAATTTCAATTTAAAGTGTTAATTTACTGAGAAAATGCGAATTGACTATTTATTAAGTTAAAAGAGGATTTATTGCCTCCTGATTATAAAGTGGGGGTGCGTTCAATAATTATTTTTCTTGAAAATTAATTAATTCTAAAAAGATTTAGTGTTTTTAGGTAGCCCGTTTGAGGGAAGTATTATAAAACCTTTGCCTTTGATGTCTTAATTCATTATTGTCACTAGCAATATTTACAAACTAGGTTTGATCTTCAATATTAGAGATAATAGCGCCTTATTCGAATAGAAGCAAGCAATAACGACTTTATTTTAGTTGTTTTTTTTTGTGTGAAGTGCTAAACCCCCTGATATTCTATTTTGACCATTTTCTCTTATGGCACCCAAAATTTTTGAGACCTGCCGTCCACGTGTGAGATATTATTGCAACATACTACGATTATATATTCATTATCTATCCTCCATAAATCTGATCTGCTAACAATTATAATATAACTAGCGGCTCACCCTCGCTTTGCTCGGGTTCGTCCCTAGGTACGTTTTAACGGTTAGTATGAAATTCAAATCTTTGAATTTCTCGGCTTTTCTGTACTATAATATGCAAGTATTATACATAATATAAACCTTTTTCTTAAATCACTCTATCTATTGCTGAAAACTGTATTAAAATCCGTTGACTAGTTTAAAAGATCTAAGCGAACAGACAGTGAAAGCGACTTCATTTTATACTATGTAAAGATAATATGTTGGGACATTAACACACAGCACCATCTAGTTCCATGGTAAGCTACGAGACTTGTGTTATAGATACCAGAAGGCCTAGACAAGTCGCACAAACGCTAGTAGGATAGAATAATCAATGTGCTTATGAATGGGATTGACATACGAGTATGTTTACGACTTCAAATTTGACTCAACGTATCGAATTTGTAATTGGGAACCAAGTGTTGATCTAATCTATTCGATTAAATGAAACGTCAGGGTAGTACATTAATCTCCATAGAAATTGAAGACAAGTGGCACTTTTGACAAACGAATTCGGCTGCTAGCGTACGACACCTATCGAACGCTAACCTTCTAACCTTGCAGATAACGCTACACATTCATTGTTGCCATGGTAACCGTTGTTATTGTCTGACAAATATATAATAGTAGCATTGCCCGTGGCTTCGCCCGCGTTCAGACCAAAAACTTCTTAGGTTTTACATATGAGTATACTCTTACAATGCAGTTTTTGTATTTTTTCTCAGCAATGAGATATTTTCCCGCGGTAAAAAGTATCCTATATGTTGACCCGGATAACCAGCTATTACAATACCGAATTTCATCAAAATCGCTCCAGTGGTTTTTCTGTGATGCGGTAACAGACAGACAGACAGAAAGACATACAGAAAGACAGACAGACAGACAGACAGAAAAATTGTAAAAACTATAGATTCGGGCTCTGTAGCGATAATAGTGTCTAGTTTTATAAGATTTTTCAAAAAATATTTAATGTACAGATTCGGCTTAGTTACAATTTTATTATATGTATAGATATTAATTGCGATATTTGCCAAAGAAGTTTTATATTATTACTTTAATCGCGCGTAAAGGTAACACGCACCCATTTTTTTTAACACCTTGTAGTTATCTACAAAATGGCGAATCACTGAATAATATTTTATGTAATATATCTTTTTACATCTATACTTTTCATTTACTAAACACTAAAAATTCTATTAAATATAAGATTTCAAATGGTACAGGGGGCTCCAAAAGTAAATTTAACTAAATGAAAAGAAATTGCAAAAAAATTTACCCACCAACCAACCAAGTTTAATAAATCCATACCACAGGCTATTTTATATATTATATAAATATGACATTAGTTTTTGCCCTGTTTTACTCGCAATATACCTACGAGTAAGTACGCCGTTAAAAAGCTTATATGTGTTTACAGAATTTTTCCTCTATTCCCAATTTTGCTTTTTAAAGAGGTAACAAAATGACAAACACATTTATTCACAAACTTTTACATTTTTATTAATAGCGTGGTATATTTCACTAGAAAGTCTTTGAATATATTTTTCTTAATCGACCAATCTTGCGGAAACTACTTGCTGTGGAACAAAAAATATGTAGTTACTACGAATAAGAAGGATCGGATTAATTTTGTAGAATTACTTCGCTCGGCTCACCCTTGCCTCTACGTTTTAAATAGATATAAATAGTATTAGCCAGCGTTATATATTATTTATAGGTACACAAACACACAAACAACCAAACACACTTTCAGATTTATATTAATAATATAATGTATAGATTACTAAAGATTTCTAGGTCATTATAGTCTAGGGTCTAACATCCTGTATGTTACTCCAGGTTTATAGTCTATCTGTGAATCATCCAAATCCGTTCATACATAAAAAACTTTATTTAAGATTTTTATATGCATATATTATTGATTAAACAATAATAATAATAAATAATAACAAAAAGAACATAGATTAAAAGAAAGTAATACAAATAATACATTAACGCAAAACTGACAATCGAAAAAATCAAAATGCTATCCCCATTCACTATTCCGATATTATTTGTTCATTTTATATACTTCGTAGAGGAGATATAAGAAGTTGGGTTTTAAGGAAATGAATGTTTCAATTGTTATAAAAATTTTGGCATTTTCCCGTATTCTAAGATTAAATGGAATGCGGATTTGCCTTATAAACTTCTTTTATTGGTTTCGCCGAGAAAATGTTCCTTAATGTTCAAGCATTTACTGAACTAGCCTTTGCGTATGGCTTTACTCGTTTTTACTAGATTGTTAATAAAAATGAGATGAGATTATGTAACACATAAGTGAGCTGAAATAGTTTGTTTAGATGTACTTAATCGTTAAAAAAATATGTGATAAAGAATGCCAAAGGCTCTGTCTTACACGTTTATGCCCAACATATTATAAAATATGTAAAATATTATGATATAAAGAAAAAAAAACAGTGAAATATGAAAATTTTTTCGATATATCATATACATTATACATATAATCAATTAATATTAAAAAATATAACTATGCCATAAATTACTATCTATACAATAAAAATGTTCTATTGAAATGCGTTTAGTCGTCTCAGAGTGATGCGCGAGCATCGATCAAAAAAGTGTACTTTTTTGAGTTATAATATATGTAGGTATATAATATTATATTACACTAGCGATTAAAACTCGCTCGGGTGCGTCACAGGTAGTACGTTATAATTTTTTTCAGCGAGCCCTAATTCCTTTTCTAAAGTTAAAGTAGCCTAAGTTATTCCTTATAATATCAGCTATTTCAGAGTTTAGCAGCAACAGACAGACAGACAAAATTTTAAAAATTGTGTTTATTACATTTCAATTTTATTTATGTGTTTAGATTAGCAGTACACGCACGCGGCTTTTCCCGTGATCAAACTTCTGATCGCTACCAAACTTTACAGGATTAGCCGCTGGTCTTATCTAAAGATTGCCTGAAAATTTCATCGTAATCGCTCCCGCCATTTTGGGAGAAACATATATACACAATGTTGAATTCAATTCAACGTTAAAGCTCGCTCAATTTTATTATAACCGCAGTTTTATGAATAAATATATGAAAATTGGTGTTCGACAACTTTGCTTTCAGATTTAATTTACTAATGTACTCTGATGTTTCACTTTTGCATCACTGTCATTCTTTTATTATTTACTAGTTGCTCTGTCTGTGGCTCCACCTAGCGGCCTGAGTGTTTATATATTTATATATATTTGTCCAGTGTTCGGAAGAATATGTAGGTGGACGGGTTAAAATAATCCACATTAAATCAAATACTTGTATATTTTGCACGTTGGAGAAGAGTATAGAATGTTACAATTATAACTTGGACCCGACATGTAGCTCGCGCGTGAGATAAAAGGTGAATGTGGCTTAGTGCGTAGAAACTGCGTCCGGTGGCGGGGGCTCGCAATGCCTATGTGTGCGGGTTATATCTTAGAAGCGAAACGGCGTAAACATCGTCCCGGCCCTTGAAGGCGAAGGCCTTCAAGACTCGTCCTTGTCCGAAGGGAGAAGACAAATGCGATTAATAGCTCGTCGAATTGTACCTCGTGAAGTTGCTATGTCTGCTACTCGTGGTATGTTGTCCGACCCATAAGATAGCTTGACTACTCTTCCAAGTCGCCATTGTAAAGGTGGTAGATTTTCTTCCTTTACAAGGACTAAATCGTTGAGTTCAAGGTCCTTGCATTTCACCTTCCACTTGATACGTTGTTGAAGCTCGGCTATGTATTCAGCGACCCAACGCTTCCAAAAATGCTGCCTCATACTCTCAAGTCACTGAAATCTATTCAAATAATTAAAATTGTGCTCCATATAATTTGGACCTGGTAATGCGGTCAATGGTCTGCCTATTAAAAAGTGGCCCGGTGTGAGAGGGCTATAATCGTCGGGTAAGGAACTGAGAGGACAAAGAGGACGGCTATTGAGGATTGCCTCGACCTGCGAAAATAAAGATGATAGTTCCTCATAAGTTAAATGACTATTGCCTAATATGCGTGTGATGTGGAATTTAGCTGACTTCACGCCCGCCTCCCATAAACCGCCAAAGTGAGGTGCGTAAGGTGGCGAAAAACGAAATTCAATGCCCTTTTCAGATGCAAAATCGGATAGCGAATCTTTATGCAATTTATAAAAAATACTTATTTCCTTACAAGCGGCGGTAAAATTTCTACCATTGTCACAAAATATTTGATTAGGTATACCACGACGGGAAATAAACCTTTTTAGTGCTAGTATGAAACCATCCTTGGACAGCTCACTCACAGCCTCTAGATGTATGCATTTGAATCTAAAACAGATAAAAATACACATATAACATTTTGTTATTTTAGCTCCGCGTCCCCTTCGATCAGCTATCATAAATGGGCCCGCGAAGTCTATACCGACTGCACAAAAAGGAAAATCAGGCATTAAGCGTTCTGCTGGCAGATTACCCATGATATTTTTCATTGCTTGTCCCTTATAGCGGCGACAAACAGCGCAATTACGAACCGTTCTTCTAGCTAATGCCCTACCACCTATAGGCCATATGCGCTCCCTAACAGAGGCTAACAGCTGTTGTGGACCCGCGTGTAACAGATGTTTGTGCTCGTATTCAAAAATAAGCTTGGTTAGGTGATTAGACGAATGTAACAACATGGGATACTTCTTATCATAAGGGTATTTAGACGCCTGCAAGCGACCACCGACCCTTATAACACCTTCAGCATCTAAAAATGGAGCAAAAGAAGACAGTACAGATTTAACGTTTATACATCTGTTATTGTTTAAAAGTGATAGCTCCCTTTCAAATGATTTTTGTTGCGAGAGCTTAATCAAAATAGTGAATGAGCGTTTTAGATCCTTTGCTTGTAATGGACCTGAATATTTATTTTTAGGAAATTTGCAGTTGTTTGAAAATCTAAAAATGTAAGCAACTACTCTTTCTAACGTTTTTAACTTAGAATAATTCTCAAACAATAATGCTGTTTCGGATAAAGAAGAAGTTAAAACCTTAACCTCCGGTAGTTCAGAATCACTCATCGTGGATTTAGGATTGCATGGCCAAAAGTGTTCCGATTGCAGGAGAAAGGATGGTCCATCCCACCATAACTTAGCCTGCATTACTTTGTCCGGGTCTACTCCACGCGAAGCTAGATCGGCAGGATTTTCACTTGTCGGAACGTGGCGCCAAGACGAAAAATTGGTTAGCTCATTTATAGCAGCTACCCTGTTGGCAACAAATAGTTTTAATTTATTGCAACCAGCTCGAAGCCAAGCTAATACGACCATGGAGTCGGTCCAATAAACAACTCGATTAATTTTAATTCTGAGAGCTTGAATTACGTTGGAGCTGAGCTGCGCAGATAATAAAGCTCCACAAAGTTCGAGGCGAGGGATAGTTATTGATTTGATAGGAGCTACCCTAGCCTTAGCACAGAGCAACGATACCCTTACCTTACTATTGGCATCTACTGACTTTAAATAGACGCAAGCACCATAGGCGCTCTGTGATGCATCACTAAAACAATGCATTTCTATCGAGATGGGGTCAGAAATCAAAACCCATCTAGGAATACGAATAGCTGAAATAGAATCAATATTTTTAATAAATCTTTGCCACGCCTTACGTATATCATTAGGAACGGGCTCATCCCATTCAGTTTTTTGAATCCATAGCTGTTGAATAATGATTTTAGGTTTTATAGTACATAATGACAGTAGACCAAGCGGATCAAATATTTTAAAAGTGGAAGATAGAATATTACGTTTAGTAATGATATCAGAAGGAGTTAATTCAATTGTAAAATTTAGATGATCCGTTGATGAATCCCAACCAAGACCTAAAGTACTAGATGTATGGCTTCGCATGAGCTCACCATTGTGATTAGCATTAGAAGGAAATAGAGAAGATAAATTTGAACGATACTTTCTTAGCGGAAAACAACCCTTCGATAGTGCTTCAGACACAGAGCTCTGAATGTAACGTAATTCATCAGCTGTTGAACTGCCTGTCAATAGGTCATCGACATAAAAGTCTTGTTGTATGACTCTTTTTATAAGTGGATCCGAACATTCCTCGCCCAGCTGCCACAAGCATCGAGTACTCAAAAAACTAGCACTAGAAAAACCATATGTTACCGTGTTTAGTCTATATGTTTTTAGCGGTAGGGAAGGATTGTCACGCCAAAGTATGAGCTGAAGATCACGATCGCTCTCATCTACTAAGATCTGACGATACATTTTTTCTATATCCCCACAAAGGACATATTTATACTGTCGAAAACGAATAAGAATGTTAAAAATAGAATCTTGGATAGTAGGACCTACCATTTGCAAGTCATTGATTGACACCCCAGATGACGTGCAGGCAGAAGCATCGAATACTACACGAAGTTTTGTAGACTCGCTCTTTTCTTTAATTACTGCATGGTGTGGTAAAAAATATGATATTTCAGGTATGTCAATGGAGGACTCCGATAGGTGAGACAGCTTGGAATATTCTGAAATAAAACCAGCATACAACACCTTTAGTTTAGGTTGTCTTACGAAACGTTTTTCTAAATTAAGAAACCTTTTCTTAGCGCTTTGGTATGAATCACCTAAGCAAGTAGGCTCATCGAAGAGTGGAAGCTTAACGCAAAAGCGACCATCATTAAGTCGACGAGTATTATTTAGAAAATGTTGTTCACAAAACCTTTCGCTGTCTGAATGAACCTTTTTTTGAGGGAGGCCTTCAAGTTCCCAAAATAATTTTAAGTCATTATGTATTTCAACAGTGTGAGAAAAATTACAATGAATAGCACCTCTATCTAAAGTATTGAAGCGCATAGGACCAGCTAATATCCACCCTAGTTTGGAGCTGCGCAGTATGGGGTTATTTGCACCTAAAGACTGCTGCTCAGAACATAAAATGTCCCAAAATAAATCTGCACCAATGAGAACATCAATGTCGGATGGAATATTAAAAGTAGGGTCAGCAAGATCAAATAGAGATAAATCAAGGTGACTTATATTAATAAAACATTTAGGCAATTTTCCCGTGATTTGAGGTAACACTAAACAAGTTAATTTAGTTCTAAAATTGCTATTTCTAGAACTTATGTGTATTGCACAACGCTCAGTATTAACATGCTGCAGCATGTTGCCTATACCTATTATATTGTGAACGCTGGACGAACATGGAGTAAGGTTGAGTCTTCCTTTAAGCGACTCTGTTATAAAAGAAGTCTGACTACCACTGTCAAGTAAAGCGCGGACAGTCAAAGTATGATTTGTTTGTGGATTTGTGACATGTATTAATGCCGTACTTAATATAGTTTCGATATTAGAAGCGGCTGACAACGATACAGAAATATTTTTAATACCATTGTTCGGCTCAACAGAATAATGTAGCAAAGAATTATGGCGTTTCTTACAGAATTTACATGTGCCATATAGTCTACACTGGCGATAATCATGACCTCGTCTCAGGCAATTATGGCATAATTTTAGACTATTGGCCTGAGAAATTCTCTCCTCGGGTGTTTTGGCCTTAAAAGTAGGACAATCGTATATGCGATGTTTTTCGTGACAAACAAGGCACTCGAAGTTCTTAGAAGGGGCAGACTCAGGAGCTGAAACCACAAAAGAACGGGTCTGAGTTTTCTGACGGGTTAAACTATCAGCTGAACGCCTAACGGGTTTATGAGTTTCGTGTTTGTTACTTTGAATAGACTCTAAAACATCTGCACGACCTTTCAAAAATGCCTTAAATTCTTCTAATGTAGGAATATCTTGGAGGGAATTTCTATGTTCCTCCCATTTCAAAATAGTGTTAGAATCTAATTTCGTAGATATTAAGTATATAATAAGTGTGTCCCATTTGTCGGTAGGCTGACCCAAGGTACTGAGAGCTCGGAGATTTTTCGTCACGTGATCAATAATAAATCTTAAGGATTTATCAGACTCACGTGATATAGACTCAAGATTAAAAAGGGAAACTAGATGGTTGTGAATGAGCTGCCTTTTATTATCATATCTATCGCAAAGCAACTTCCAAGCTTCATTATAGTTTTGATCTGTAACTTCCAAGTTGTGTATAACTAAGGATGCATCACCTTCGAGATATGAATTTAGATAATAAAATTTATGTATGTTACGAATTTTATTATTTGTGTGAACTAAAGAACTAAACGTATCCCTAAATTCTAACCATTTAGAATATTTACCATCAAAATTAGGTATCTTAATGACTGGCAATCGAAAACCTAATGCAGCTTCATCGTCATGATGATGGTTCGAATGTATTGAGTTTGCATTCTTAAATAACGAGGGAGCTGAATCGGTGTCTAAAAATTCTTTGCTCTTTGAAATATAATAGTAAAAATCCTTTTCTATCAAATCTCTTTCGCATAATTCAGTTTTTAAATTAGATTCATTCAAAATTTCTATCCGACCTTGCAAATCGTCAAACTCATTAAACAATTCAGTAAATTTCGTTAGTCGTAAGTTTAATGAATTAATTTCTAATGAAGATATATTATCTGTAGATTCTAGGGCTTCTAAATAATTTTTGAATTTAGTTATACGACCCTTAATCGAGCTACGCTTAATAAACAATTCTTTAAGATCCGACATTATTAACTTAACAAACAAGCGATAAAAATTAAAAGAAAAAAAAAACCAATTTTATTTTATATGTTAAAAAATAGTAATATAAAATATCACGTTCCTCACTATTACGGTTGGGCGATGAACGCAGTCAGCAGTAGCTAAACGGGTCTCTTATCAGTTGCGATCTAATAGGAGTGCGACAAGGAAGCAACGTGCATTTGTCATTCGCAAGCGATAGGTACGTTCGATGATGCTTCGTACGCACTCGTAGGATGCTCGGAACTGGAATGTTACAAATTATAATGCGTAAGCGCAAAATTGTATGCAAAAAATAATTGAAAATATAGGCGTGAAAAGCAGCAGAGCTTGTGCCAGATTGTAATTAGAAATACACAATATAGAAATGAAATTAAAGAAAATATAGTAGATTATTTGATATGAGACATACAATACATAGGTTGATAGGTATATCTTTGCTTAGAATTATTATGCAGTACGAGTTTAGATACGTTGAAAATAATAGAATCGACACATAGGCAAATAGTCTGTAAAATTAAATAAATGTTTTTGTATAAGCAAGAATGCATAAATGTTTCTTATTGATTTTAAGTTTGTATATGATTTATAATATGAAAAATGAGACATTAAGAGTATGTGGAAAATAAGACAATAACATAATAAGGCAGGTCAAGGAAGGAGAAATCAAAGCTAGGAAAAGGAATAAATATATAGGAACGAGCTCACTCTTTTTTGTAAATGCTGGGCCAATGCTGCGGCGCTTAAGCTAGACCGGCTGGCTGCTACAAAATTGATGCGAGTTCTTCAAGAACGTAGTATTCCTTTTATTAGAACTTCCTCCCTTGATCCGAAAAGAAGCTGTTATTGTATGACCGCTACGCGTCCTTCCACGTATGCCTCGTGCGCTGCGGTCAAAGTCCGATTCTTGCAGGTCCTGTCACGGTCGCCAAAACTTTCCTTGTTCGGAAGAATATGTAGGTGGACGGGTTAAAATAATCCATCAAATACTTGTATATTTTGCACGTTGGAGAAGAGTATAGAATGTTACAATTATAACTTGGACCCGACATGTAGCTCGCGCGTGAGATAAAAGGTGAATGTGGCTTAGTGCGTAGAAACTGCGTCCGGTGGCGGGGGCTCGCAATGCCTATGTGTGCGGGTTATATCTTAGAAGCGAAACGGCGTAAACATCCAGTAACTTTATAAGTAGCGTATAAAAGTGCTAAATCGATAAAAATGAGACTTTTTTAAAGTTACGTTATATAGATTAGTAGCGACTTACCCTCGCTTCGTTCGGGTATCAAAGAATCTATCTGTAACTCCTTAGAGCATTATTCCAGATCACAATCGACTTGTGTACTAAATATTCAAATTCGGCAATCTGTTTCAGCGTAAAGGCGTAACAAACATACACCGCACACATATAAACTTTACAGAAGTAGTCCGATTACTGTACAATAAAATGAAATTTAATATAATATGAAACTGACATATTCTGACCGCGTCATATATGTACATATATGGCGATATATTAGATAGATAGACTGATAGCAAGGCCATTGTAGAAATGTTATAACTTTTCTATGTATATTACTAACTTACTCTTGCTTATCCTGTTTATTTCTTATTATTATTGGTTAAAAATGTTTTTGTCGGTGTGTCATATTCTTCTATATCTTTACCTACATATGATAAAATTCTGAGTCGACTCTGTACATTAAATATATTTTTTTGGAAAATCTCATTGAAATAGTCATTTTTATCGATACAGAAGCCAAATCTATAGTTTTTAGAATTCTTGCCTGTCTATCTGTCTGGGAACGCATCACGAGAAAACCACTGGACAGATTTTAATGAAATTTGGTACGAAGATAGCTGGTAATCCGGGTCAACATATAGGATACCTTTTACTGCGGAAAAATATCTCATCTCTAAGAAATCTATACTAAACATTAAAACGTAACAAGTCGCTTCCTTAATAACTTATTAATTTAATGATAGAGACATAGTTTTAAATACTATTTTACCCGTAAAATTCAAAAAATATCCTGAAAACTTAAAATATACTAGTTGTTTTAATTTAATTTAATAATTATAACTAGATATTAAATTTTATACAGCCATTGGAAAAGCTTTATCGATATTTTAAGTTCAATTAGTGTAAGTACTTTGAGTAAATCGATAATTTAGTGCATTACATTATAATAATACTTAAATTAACGAGGTCCTAACTTGTTCATTATAATATCGACAACTGTAAAGAACAATATTGTGTTTTGAATTCGAACTCCCATAATTATATTATAAATGTGAATGTGTGTTTGTTTGTTCTTCTTTTACGGCAAAATGGAGTGACGAATTGTCGTGATTTTTTGTGTGGAGATAGTTGGAGGGCTGGAGAGTGACATAAGGTACTTTTTACGCGGGAGATTACTTCATTTACTTTATAATACAATCCAAAAAAAAAATATTATCAGAATTACTTGAAACTTGGTATTAAATATTAATATAATATTGGCTCTTCGATAAAATTAAATAAATACGTGTTTTAGCATTTTTCGAAATTCATCCTATAAGGGGTAAAATAGGGGATAAAAGTTCTCAAATTTTATATGGGATTAGTGACCTCGCTTCATAAAGATTAACCAAAGTATCCGAGAACAAGTTTTATAAGTTTTATCGTGGCTTAGTTTAGATTTCAGCTGTATCACAGGTATTGTACGGAAAATTACTAGCAAAATTGTATGCTATATTGTATTGTACTTATTTTATATATTGACGAAAAGAAATAATATACTCGGGACGACAATTCTTTTACAGGCTCGGCCTATTGATTATATTTATGCCTATTATTATTATTATTATTCTACACGACCAGTGAGAGATGAGGCGCAGGAACGTTACGTGTTGTTTAAGACACGGGAAACACCGCCAACTTCCTAATTTTGGGCATTAATAAATCTAAACTTGGGACTTTTGACTCGATTCCATGATCTCCGGATATTCTATCTGTTAGACCACCGAGGCAGTTAGACTTAGATGATAGAAATAATACTATAAATACTATGAAAATGCGTAAAATCCATAACTGTAAAGCGAGAAATATCAAGGTTTTAAGTAACATAAGAACATACATAATATGTGTACTGGAGAGGCATTAATCCCTCAACGACCGCGGGCACAACGGTGTTAACAGTTAATAATTGATTTCTTAGAAATTTAATTAATTTAATATTTTCTTATAATACTTTCTTAGATTTACGCGAATATTTAACATCTATAAATATAATAAAATTGTAACGAAGCCGAATCTGTACGTTAAATATTTTTTGGGAAATCTTATTGAAATAGACATTATTATTGATACAGAGGCCGAATCTATAGTTTTTAGCATTTTTGTCTGTCTGTTTGTCTGTTTGTTACCGTATCACGGAAAAACACTGGAGAGATTTTGATGAAATTTGGTATGGTGATAGCTGGTTATCGGGGTCAACATATAGGATACTTTTTACTGCGGGAAAATATTTTATTTCCGAGAAATCTATATTAAACGTTAAAACGTAAGTAGGGACGAATCCGAGCGGAGCGTGGGTGAGTCGCTATTTTTAAATAAAACTATCTAGACATCTAACACCTTAGTCTCTTCCGTGACCATGTTACTGTAAAGCATTCGAAACGTCGTGAACCAAAAATCAAAATAAATCCGCGAAAAAATCCGAAAAGATAGTTTTCTTTAAAATGTTTAATTAATTTCTTAGAAATTTACCTGGAGGAGTTAATTGATTTAAGCTATGTCAAAAGCAAAACCCACGCGATTACGCACCATCGTGTTCCACCCACGTGCCGCGTAGGTGACAGGAAGTTATTTTAGTTATTTTGAATGTATGTAGGTGTAACGTTAACTTCCTTTCGACAGCTTGGTATTGAGAATTTCTGAGCAGATCAAATTATTTCTTTGAAAATAGCAAGAAATATTTTTTATTAAAAATAAAATAATTTAAATCAATGAGCACAGTTATGAATATATAATTAATTCTTATTAGAGCCCAAACTTTAGCGTTCTACTGCCAAATTTTGCAGATTTCAGGTCTAATTTTTCAAACTTCAGGTAAGAGATTCTTGAAAAAATAAAATTATGAAAATGATGTTGAAGAAGATACGTACGTTGAATAGTTTTTGAGATATGGAAGATTTTATATTACGCTTTAATACTTTAGCGACTGCAAAATTATATTTTGGTTTTCGTATAGACACGTCAATTCGTGCTTTATTCAAATACCTTGCGTACACCCACTTATTTCACTAATCTTAATATTATAAACGTGAAAGCTTGTGAGCTTATACGAATGTACGTATGTCTGTTACTCTTTCCTGCCAAAACTACTGAACTGATTTTGATAAAAAATTTCATTAGTATAGTTTACTCCAGAGGATATCAGAGTAAAACATACATTATAATTTATAAATATTTATTGAACATACATAATTGGACCCAGTTATGCAAAAAACAGCCATGTGCCTAAAAGTACCAACAGAGTTATAAGCATTTTTCTGTCGATAGTTACACTTGGGTTATATTTGTTTTTCTGGTTATTTTAAAATTGAACAATATTTATACAAGTATTGTTTATTTTTTATAATTATTTTATTATTTATAATAAAATGCTTATAACTCTGTTGGTACTTTTACGCACATGGCTGTTTTTTGCATAACTGGGTCCAATTGAACTACGCATGTGGAACTGCGGGATAACGTAAGTATTATAAATGCGAAAGCTTATAAGACTGAGTGTATACTGTATGTTATTGCTTCTTCACGGTGCAGCGACTTTACGGATGTGAGTTCTTAGAACGGAGATAGCTTATTATAACTTAAATTGACAAACATGTAACTAGCGACTCACCCTCGCTCCGCCCAGGTCCGTCCCTGCTTACGTTTCAACGTTTAGTATAGATTTTTTCAGAGATAAGACATTTTCCCGCAGTTTTGATATATATATAGATTTTTGCTTACGTGTTAGAGTTTATTTTTAAGCGATTCCAAAAAGTTCCATTGTATTTATTTTTATGTACACATATTATATTAAAAGGTATTTTTAGAACGTCAGTTGTCAGGTTTAACGTTGTTATAATTTCAAAGTAGGTATACCCTATTTTCCATAATAAACTTGATTAAAATATGTCAGCGAGTGGCCGAAAATGTCAGATTAAAAAAAACCTTATTAAGTTAATTAATTACTAATCGAAAATTTTGGCGGAAATCATAAAGAAAATCCATTTTACATAAAAAATCATGTTATTATAATATTCCACCAAAATCTATACACATAATAAAGTTGTAACTAAGCCGAATCTGTACATTAAATATTTTTTGGAAAATCTTATTGAAATAAACATTATTATCGATATAGAAGCCAAATCTATAGTTTTAAGAATTTTTGTCTGGCTGTCTGTCTGTCTGTTTGTTACCGCATCACAGAAAAACCACTGGAGGGATTTTGATGAAATTTGGTATGGTGATAGTTAGCTATCTGGGTCAACACACAGGATACTTTTTACCGCGGGTTTAAATGTTTCATTTCTGAGAAAAAATACAAAAACTGCAATGTAAGAGTATACTAATATGTAAAACCTAAAAATTTGGTTTTTGGTCATTTGAAGGCGGGCGGAGCCGCGGGCAATGCTAGTATGTTCTAAAATTAATTATAAATTACAAATCAGATTTCATTATTCTATTTTTCTCGCTAATTTTATATTGTTAAATTTTTTATGCAAAAGTTACATGTTGTTTTAAAATCATTAAATATTGATGTAAATTGTTACCAATATTTTAAAATGTCTAGCTTTGATGTAAATAATTATTTGACGCTTCATTCGCCATATCTATGCAAGTGAGCGGAATCACTGGCCGAAAACTAGTTCCTATTATAAATGCGGCAATATAATATTTTATTGGCTTACGTCTTCAATAAAGCAGTGGATCGTATCCGGAAAGAGATAAAGAATTTTATATCGCGGTACGTTGTTTTAGAAAAGTATAAAGCTTCACATATTTTCATGTGCGAATCATTTCTAACATGATTACAACTTGTCTTATAAGCGGAAGGAAAACATCGCGAGGGAATCTAGCAAGTTTTCGAAAGGTCTGAAGTCCGCCAAACCTCACTTGACTAGTGTGGTGGACTATTGCTTGATCCTCTTCGAATTAGAAGGCCCATGCCCAGCAGTGGGATTTAAAAAAAAGATAAATACAAAATCGATAATCACTATTTTTATTAATTTTAAAAGACATTATTTATTTTTTTGGTAGGTACTGTTAGGGCTGTTCCACCGTATGTGTGTTCACCTTGTTGTGTTACGTCATGCAACGTTCGGGGCATATTAGCGTCCGGCAATCCAGCCGGAATACAGCTGTAGCTAACGTAGTCACACTTAAATATTATTTTAATTAAGAATTTCTTTATGTAAAAATCTATAAATAATCGTTTGCTTTAAAATTCAGTTCAAATTTTAGAGTATAAATGCTTTAACGTCAATTACAGCAAAATAGAAACTTATAACTGTTATCATGTAATTTTGAGCTAACAATATAGCATGTGTATACAAGCACGTGTTTTTGTCGAGTTCAAAGCTGTAATTTATTTCTATTAAGGACATTTCCTTACACTGAGTCTATATTTACTTCCTTAACAATATGAAATATGTACCAATTAATCGATTTGAAGTATTTTATTTATTAGATATGTATGTTTTGACGAATTATAAAACAAATCGTTTGGCGTTGCTTAGTAAGCTAGAGGTAGTCGATTTGGTTTCCGCTCGTAGGAAATATGTTTTTTGCGTAACTTAATAAAGTAGCAGGTAAGAAATATGGCTATATACTCTTTTGCTATGATATACACAAAACAATTTTCATGTCATTTTTAATGTATGGATTATAACTATATCACAAAAGTGGTCCATTAATATTAGTTTTTTCTGCGGGTTATTTGCCTATAGCAAAAAAATATAAAATAAAATATATAATCGAATGGATTACCTCTTCCTTTGTGAAGTCGGTAAAAATTCTGTTAAATCATTCCGCAAGGACTACTCGTAAAAAATAAATATTTATAGCCTTTGCTTATAATTTAAATGAATTTTTTCTAAGTAATATGTCATATTCGTATACACGAGTACTAGTTATGCCCCGCGGTTTCACCCGCGTTAAATTTAATTATAAACATCAGTAGCATGATGATGATAGCCTATAGCCTTCCTCAATAAATGGGCTAAGTAATTCAAAAATAATTTTTCAAATTGGATAAGCAGTTCCTGAGATTGGCGCGTTCAAACAAACAAACTCTGCCTCTTTGTAGTATTAGTATAGATTTACAACAAGCTTACATATACCTATTGTGTTTTCAAAACAGAGTGTAAATTGAAATAAATCACTATATTTAGTACGGACGAATTCTTTTAAATAACAACCAAGGGTTTTGATCAAAAAAATCCATTATTCATACTTTTTCATTAAAATGTTCAAGATTTTCTTAATATCATCCACCTAATGAATTTTCAGGGTATTATATTCGATTCAGCAATTCTAAATCTATCTCGTTTCAAATTCAATTGTGTCTCAAACAGTTTAGGTAAAGTATTTAGACAATGCGTCTGTAACCGAGTCACCCACATTGAGTTAACTAAAGTCTTATTACATTTATTTTATACTAGCAGAACTCGCGGCTCCGCTCGCGCTAAAACTACAAAAATTCCAAACGGTAGTTTCATACAAACTTTCATCCCCTATTTTAAATATGAATTTATAAATTTTGAAAAATGCTAAGACACGTATTTATTTAATTTTATTGAAAAGTATATATACCAAGTTTCAAGTAATTTTGGTAATTTTTTTTTGGATTGTATTATAACGTCTTTTCCCGTGGGAATTAAGTAATTTCCCGCGATAAAAAGTAGCCTATGTCACTTTCCAACCCTCCAACTATCTCCACACACAAAATCACGCCAATCCGTTACTCCGTTTCGAGTTTCGACATGAAAGAAGGACAAACAAACAAACACTTTTAAATTTATAATATTATTATGGAATAGCGACTTACCTTGGCTTCGCTTGGTTGCGTCTGTTTTAAATTGTTAGAGCGGAACCCTGATTATTTTTCTAAAAGTAGCCAAAATTACTCCTTATAACATCAGCAGCGTATCTGTCAGTGAAAGTCACATCCAAATCAGTTTCGAAAACTAGTCGTTTCGAAGATTAGCCGGAACAAACAGACAGACAGATAAAAATTTAAAAAAATGTGTTTTAATTGATCATTTTACGACTCTTTAACATATTTAATATTTATCTTTAGCAACAGACTTTAACGCACTATACACTGGCTGTATCGTGAAAAACGAAGTAAATTTGAATTTTTTTCACCTTTCCCTTTTATTTATGATATTTTTATTAAAGTATATACAAAAACATTTTCAAATTTAATATTAAACTAGTGACTTACCCTTGATTCGCTCGGGTGTATTCATTAAGTGTACATTTATTTCATATTTTTTTAAAGCGTACAGAGAACCAGTGTCGGGTCAGCTAGTATTGTATTAATTCAAACAAAAGCGAAACATTTACGAAGAAATTTTAAACTCAGGTATTTTATTTTTTATATAATAGAAAAATAAAATACCAGATTACGTAAAAACTTGTTAACATTGTTTTGTAACCATAGTAGCGTAAATGTATTAGAATATTTGTATTGTTCTCTATATAATTAGTTATTAACTGGCATTATTTTTTTATAATACTGCTAGCGACTCACCCTCGCTTCGCTCGGGTTCGTCCCTAGCTTGATTCCCATACAAACTTTCATCCCCATTTGCACCTCTTTAAGGGATGATTTCCGGGACAAGAAGTATTCTATGTCCTTCCCAGGGTACAAACTATCTTCTTACCAAATTCCAATTCAATCCAGAGATTACCCCCTACAACGTCACAAACTCACAAACATTGCCTCTTTATAATATTAGTATAGATAACGTCACAATGTATACATTAATTTAAGATATACATTACACATATTACATTTACAAAAGTTATTTTAATTTAAAAGTCATGATATGCACAAATACTATATTATTTTAATTTCTGCTTTAACATACATATAATATATTGAAAAATAAACAAGAAACCTTCAGTTTGTATGGTGAGAAAAAATATTTTCCAGTGCTTTCTCTCATTCACTTATCTGTCTGCCGACTACACACATTTAAATCCATATAAGAAACACTTCTTGAGGCAACAGAGCATGTCATCGAATAGACAAACAAACACACACTAAAAATCATTCTCCTTCTGAAGTCGGTTCTTGAAGTCGGTTCCAAGTAACAAAGAAATCCAAACAGAACTAAGAACTTCGAAAGTTAAAGTCAACTGTTTAACATAGCGTGTAAGAATGATAGACCATTAAGTAATCATGATTTGGTACATAAATTTTCGACACTGCGCCAAAATCCTGAATTTACAATATTCATGCGGGGTTGGCGTGATTCCAGAGGATATTTTACGCTTTAACATAGCTTTTAGTCGAACCGTGTCTTTGTGAATTGACATCAATTAGACTTAATCTATTTATTAACATGTTAAGTATACTATATGAATTAAATATACAGTAGAAAACTACTTATTAATATTGTAAATGCATGAAAAAAGGACAATAAACATACTTTTTGTGTGTTTGTTGGTCCTTTTTTATGCAGCAATTAGGTGAAGTTGGCCAGATTTTTTAATAAAAATTGTTTATTATATATAATAAACTATGCAGTGGTAGCCCAGTGGTAAATTGCTCCCTTGGGAAACCGAGTGAAGCTTATTCAAATCTCGAGTATCGCACCTCCATTTCATGTGCGAACCATTTCCAACATGATTACCACTTGCCTTACTGTGAAGGAAAACATTCTGAGGAGACCTGCATGTCTGAGAGAACCTAGCAAGTTTTCAAAAGACATGTAAAGTCCGCCAACCCACACTTGGCCAGCGTGGTGGACTATGGCCTGATCCCCCTCGTACTAAAGGGACACCCGTGCCCAGCGGTTGGACGTTAAAAAAGGCTGAATACATATATAATGCATAATTCATTTATAAAAAAAGTATTTATTAATTTATTGCTAGTGCTGATATTGATTATAATTATTAATAAACATATTTCTTTTATAATATATGAACCTTTAATTAAAAATATTTAACATATATATTCCAAATTGTCGAACTACTTATAAAATTTCGAATTGCTTTTGTAAATAGCACAATATTTAGAGTTCGTAATATACAAAGTGTTTAATATAAAACTTTCTATGAAAACTAAATAAAATACAAGAAACTTCGAGAGCACCTTGCAAAGTTGTGCTTTTATACAAATTAAGCAATGTAGGGGTCTAAGTATGCAAGCTTTGGAACACCTGTGAATGAATACATTGTAGACTATTGTGAGTTCGATTCCTGCTTGAAGCTGATTTGCTGTTGATACGAAAAATAAAATGGGCATTTGAAATTCAAAGAGATGGGCTACTATATTTTTTCTTATTAATGTTAGTAGTAGTAATCAACATGATTGATTACCACTTGTCTTACAGCGAAGGAAAACATCGTGAAGAAACCTGCTTGTCTGAAAGAATCTAGCAAGTTTTTGAAAGACACGTGAAGTCCGCCAACCCGTACTTGGCCAGCGTGGTGGACTATGGCCTGATCCCCCTCGTATTGAAGGGAGGACCGTGCCCAGTAGTGAGACGTTAAAAAGGGCTGAATACAGTATTAGTTATTGGTGGGCCAATGTAGGTCATAATCACAACATATGATTTGTGGCGTTATTAATCACAAATCTTATTCCGTGACATGGCTCTGTAGATGATTTTTTATTAAATTTTATAATTTGGCAACCCTGAGCAAAAATTAAGTAACATGGTAAGTACTTACTTGTTGTAGGTACTACAAGCTTACTCTTTCTTAAAAAGTAGGTTTAAGATGTTACTTAAAATTAAAAAAAAAACTAACAAATAATGTAATATTAATTTAGTAACACAAGAGGTGAAGTTAATTAATTTCACCAACCGTTATTAATAATGATAAAAGCATTTAATAATTAATTAATCACGTAAAATTTTGTATCACGCGAAATTCTATAAGTGATACAAGCTTCAAACTCTATTGTTTTAATTAATTATTATTATTTGTTTATAATTAAAAAAAACTCATGTTATGGAAATTTTGTTATTCTCTAAAATTATTTTTGCTGTATTTTTATGTGATTTTGCGCTGTTAGTTTATTAAGTAATAATAAAAAAAATCGGACAAGCGCTAGTCAAGTATACAATGTTTAAGACTTTAAAAGCATACAACTTGGAAGCTATTGCTTTTAACAAAAAGCCACTTAGAAACATATTTCTCTACTGTAAGGACCTATCTAAGAATACCTTACAAATATATTACTCAATTCTCATTTAAATGCATGGAATGCCACCCCTATTTTTTGTATTTTTGCAATTTCACTCAAATTAGACACGTCATGTCTTAAAGCGGATGAAGAACGAGAAACACAACAAACAGACGGAGTACACGATAAAATCTTAAGACGTACGCTTTAGTCTTATGGCTACAAAACTTTGAAATCCCAGGACTTGAACCTGCTAACTCCTTTCTACATAGGATACTCTCACACCAAACCATAGTAAAAATAATATTATGAAACAAGTTCTTCTTTAAAATATTAACAGAAATGAATGAGAAAATGAGTTTAACACATGAAATTTATAATAGCTAAGAGCTTCTTGAGAAAATGCCATCAAGAGTTATAATTTCCTTCTTATCTTAAATATAATTCCGCATATCTTTGTACATCCTATTTCGCTAAGCTAAATGCAGACCGGCAAATTTACTTTAGCTGGCCGAATTAATTAGTCGAAGCCAGCTATTTTTCTGGATTAGTCTTGCTTGATGAGTTTCATGCTTTGGTTACTCTTTTAAGTAGAAAATCAAGTGTCACTTGATGTTAATAGAGAATTTTCGTGTACTGTAGACCATGAAGTAAACACTAGCGATTCACCATGACTTAGTTCGTGTTCGTCCCTAGGTACGTTTTAACTGTTAGTATGAAATAGATAGACTATATGTATACATAGGTATAGAAAAAGAGGTAAATACTTTAAAAAAATATAATATCATCCCCTATTTTAACTTGATTGTTCATAAATGCCGTCCCATCTATTATCACATCCCTTTCTATATTAAACTTCATCAAAATTAGTTCAGCGTTTTAGGCTTGAAAAAGTAACAGACAGACAGACAGAGTTACTTTCGCATTTATAATATTAGTATGAATAAAATTAATATCTGGAAACACTGGAATTTTATTACTCTTCATCGCGTTTCTTTAGTGTGGTACTTCCATTGTTTTCCTCATTCCTGCGTTCACTCACAGGTATAATATGAGAATCTTTCCAACAATTGAATTGTATAGTCATACATTATACATCTTAAGAGAAAGAAACAATATTAATATTAATGAGTACCTTAGTATAAGTAATAGCTTAGCATATAAAAAATAATATGTGATGCATTAAACATTGTACCTACTTAGATTATGTTCGCATAAAGTAAAAACTCTTTAGATGATATTTAATTAATAAATTTATTAATTAAATATTATTTAAAGAGTTTGTACTTCAATTAATTAATAAATAAATAAATAAATTAATTAATTTTGCTTGCATACATTTATGTATATTAACCGTGGGGATATGGCGCTGACAGCTGATAGTCTAGTCAACAAGTTCAAAAACGTGTTAAATAGATATAAAGCTCCTAAAAATATGTGCCATAGCTCATTCGATTCGGAATGACGTCTAGAAAAATGTTTTTTAAGGGCATATTAGCACATAAAAAATTGCAATTGTTATTAACAAAATAAGATTAAAAAAAAAGGTATTTAGTTTTTCGTTAATAACTTTTAAAATAATGATATTTAAGGAATTATGAAAAAAGATCCTGAAAGAAGAGGAAATTTCCAATAAAAAAGTCCTAACTCCCGGAACTCTATCTATATTATTTATAATTTTTTAACGCTGGAAATAGGGCTCCGCGAGGGCGTTACGGCATAGGCGCGCCGTCTAAAAAGCCGGTATATCACCTAAAATAATTTTTTTCTAATATTAAATAACAATTTAAAAATTTGAATAAATTATGGTGTAATTTAGATACTTGAACGAAAAAAACCTCGGTGAAAAAAAATTTTTTTGACAATTTTTCAAAAAATTACACCATTGTTAATTAACTAATTTTTTTCCAATCTCTGTTTTTATAAATTACGGCATAAAAGTTTAAATAATTAGTCTATAAATTTTTCGCTTCGTGGAGCTCTTCTTATTTAGGTACTTAATAAAGTTATGCAAAAAAAATTTATTAAAGTTTATTATTTTGTTAATTATAATTTTTTTAAATTAACTAAAAATGAAATTTCTAAAAAATGTTACAAAAAAAATTTTTTTTGGTAATATCTTATTATTGCTGTTTTTGCATCTAATATAGGTAATAATTAACATTGGAAAAAAAAATTCCGTCATTTGTTAAGAAATTGTTTATAAACAAATAGACTATTTTGGGATTTTTAAAAAAAAAATTTTACTATCTTATTGCATAGGTAAAATGATGATTTTTTTAAAAAAAAATTTTTTCTTAAATAAAATTTTTTATTGTTTATAATCGTTTTTTTTATATTTCAATTGTTTAAATAATTAGTTAAGAAATTATTTTATTCTTAAAAATCATCATTGAACCTTTTCAATGGAATAACAGAAAAAGATTTTTTTTTATAAATAATTTAATTGTTTATTATTTTTACAATTTGTTATAAACAAATAATATTAACCGTTATATTTTTTTTCGAAAACTTCAAAAAATTACAAAAACATCCATATATAACAAAGTTAAGAAAAATTTTTTTGGCTTTTTTGTTTGTAAAAACTACAAAAAAAATTTTTCTTAACTTTGTTATGTATGGTTATTTTTGTAATTTTTTGAAGTTTTCGAAAAAAAATATAACGGTTAATATTATTTGTTTATAACAAATTGTAAAGTTAATAAACAATTAAATTATTTATAAAATAAAAATCTTTTTCTGTTATTCCATTGAAAAGGTTCAATGATGATTTTTAAGAATAAAATAATTTCTTAACTAATTATTTAAACAATTGAAATATAAAAAAAAACGATTATAAACAATAAAAAATTTATTTAAGAAAAAATTTTTTTTAAAAAAATCATCATTTTACCTATGCAATAAGATAGTAAAAAAAAATTTTTTAAAAATCCCAAAATAGTCTATTTGTTTATAAACAATTTCTTAACAAATGATGGAAATTTTTTTTTCCAATGTTAATTATTACCTATATTAGATGCAAAAACAGCAATAATAAGATATTACCAAAAAACATTTTTTTTGTAACATTTTTTAGAAATTTCATTATTAGTTCATTTAAAAAAATTATAATTAACAAAATAATAAACTTTAATAATTTTTTTTTGCATAACTTTATTAAGTACCTAAATAAGAAGAGCTCCACGAAGCGAAAAATTTATAGACTAATTATTTAAACTTTTATGCCGTAATTTATAAAAACAGAGATTGGAAAAAAATTAGTTAATTAACAATGGTGTAACTTTTTGAAAAATTGTCAAAAATTTTTTTTTCACCGAGGTTTTTTTCGTTCAAGTGTCTAGATTACACCATAATTTATTCAAATTTTTAAATTGTTATTTAATATTAGAAAAAAATTATTTTAGGTGATATACCGGCTTTTTAGACGGCGCGCCTATGCCGTAACGCCCTCGCGGAGCCCCATTTCCAGCGTTAAAAAAAATTATAAATAATATAGATAGAGTTCCGGGAGTTAGGACTTTTTTATTGGAAATTTCCTCCTCTTTCAGGATCTTTTTTTATAATTCCTTAAATATCATTATTTTAAAAGTTATTAACGAAAAACTAAATACCTTTTTTTTTAATCTTATTTTGTTAATAACAATTGCAATTTTTTATGTGCTAATATAAAGAACATTTTTCTAGACGTCATTCCGAATCGAATGAGCTATGGCACATATTTTTAGGAGCTTTATATCTATTTAACACGTTTTTGAACTTGTTGACTAGACTATGATGCACAGGTCTCCTAGTTCCTCTGCAGATGCTATGTTTCAGATAGTATATGTACCAAATTAGCTTTATTCAGTGTTAAGCAAATATTTGTATGTACTACCTTTTGGTAAAATTATTATAATTATTAGTAGTATTTTGATAAACTTGATAAAACCTAGTTCGAAATCATTTTTTTTAATCTATTTCGGGTGCAGTTGTGGTTAGTAAAAAAAACATTAAATTTGATTAATTCGTTTATTTTGTATTTTTTTTGTGTAATAGAAAAATAATATTTTGATAAAAACAACCCTTTACAGGTGGAATAACTTTTAATTATGAAGACCCTATTTACTTTTTAATAAACCTTTATTAGTAATATTTTGAGAATCTTTTCCGCGTAAAGGGCGCAATTAATAAATAAGGTGTGGTTGAAAGCAAATGATTAAATATTTAAGGGTACTTTATTAAGAATTTTAATTAATTAACTAGAATATTGTAATTAACTCTAACTAGCGACACACTCTCGGTCCGCTCGGGTTCGTCTCTAGTTTTAAACTTTAGTATAGATTTCTCAGAGTAATTTTCTTGTAGTAAAAAGTATCCTATATATTGACTCGGATAACCAGCTATCATTAAACAAAATTTCATCAGAATCTGTTTAGTAGTTTTCTCGTGATGCGTTCCCAGACAGACAAAAATTCTATAAATTATAGATTCGGCTACTGTGTCAATACTAATGACCACTTCAAAAAGATTTTCCAAAAAATATTTAAAGTATATATTTGACTCAGAATTTTATTATATGTAGTATACATAAAAGATAATTATGTAAGCTGAGAGTTTGCTTTGTGTATTATGTTTGTTTGAAAACGCTTATCTCTGGAACTACCAGTTAATTCGAGAAATTCTAACTCGTGTTTCGTCCTCTCATTCGCCTTTAAATATTATTATTAAAAGTCTGTGTATTGAGGAAGGTTATAGGCTATTTGGAATTACGCTAAGACCCTAGGAGCGAACCCAAAGACGCGGGCAAATGTCTATATATTATGTATACTACTCGACATGTAAACAGAGGTCGAATGTATAGTTTTTAGAATTTTCGTACCATAAAAATCATTCCCTTACTAGCGTCTAGAAGAATCTATGAAGAGAGTTCGGAAAACAAACACAGGATACGTATATAGGATGTATAGCTAGACTACGACCGAAATAAATAATATTTATTCGAGCGCGATTTGAGCCCTTGATCTCGTGCATAGAGCTCTGTGAACTGCAAATATTTTCTTTCTGTATGAGAATTACTTTTCCAAGTATGGGGATATTTTTTTTCCTATAGGAAGAGCTTTGTTTGATCCATATATTATTTTATACCTACTATATTATAAACGTTTTTTATAGAATAGTATTTCGCAAGTATAATCTATACTAAGCACTAATATTATACAGGTAAAGTGAGTTTGTGAAGTTTTAGGGGGTAATCTCTGGATCTACGAAACCGATTTAGATGAAATTTGGTAATATGATAGTTTGAGACCCTGGAAAGGACATAGAATACTTTTTATCCCGGAAATCATCCCTTAAGGGGGTGAAAATGGAGATGAAAGTTGATATTGGGGAGCGAGCTAGGGACGAACCGATTATTACATATTATTCAGATAAGAAAGGTTGCCTGCCAATGCCTTATTTTGGGTACACAAAATGATATTTGATCAACAGATTTTGCAGTGTTTGTTTATGTCTTCGATCGGCCTTCACTGAAGTACAGGCTTAAGCTTAGTATAGTAGGTCATTAATAAACAAGTACTTGGACGACAGGCCTTCGCTCGACGTAGACGTTCGTTCAAGTAGGTTATTCATCCGTTGGCGACAATGCAAATAGTACTTTAAAAAATACGAGATGGCGCTATATAACTGTCAGTATGAGAGCAGATACAAAAAGGCTCTAATAAGTAGTTATGAAAAAATGCTTTTTTTTTGTAAAAAATAGCGTTTTTTAGTCCCCCACGACTGCGGACACGCCGACGTTACAGGTGACAGTAGATTTCTTAGAAATTTACCTGGACGTGTTAAAAAACCTTATCTAAATATACAATTTTATCCGAATCGTTAGAGCCGTTTCCGTGATATACGAAATAAATTTATATAATACACTATATTTATAAAAATTACTCATTTAATAATATTATATATAATATATATATATGTTTATGATGATAATATATTATGATAAAATCACGTGTGCGTAAATAAAAAGGTTATAGCTCTAGTTATATACGTTTCGGCAACAAATTATACGAGTACAGTTGTAACAAATGATCGGGACATGGAAAAAAGTGAAAAAAGTACGTTAAGTTTCACCTTTGCGTGAAAATCTTTTATAAAAAAAAGTTAAGAATAAATTTAATTTAATAGTTTGATGAAATAAACTGCATTTTTTGTGACTTTAGTTGGTTCGATTACCGGCTCAGATGCCTTTTTAAAATACGTTTAAATGCAGGTATTGTTTTTAAAAACAAATTAATATTTCTTTTAAATGAAACTTGATATCTTCAATATTTAAGTACTTTTTATCTTGTTAATTGTTTTCTACTTAAATAATGCCCTTGTCTTTGATTAAACTCAAATATTGTGACAGACATCTCTACATACATACATTTGTATATTTATATAAGGAGTGGTTTAACGTACATCGACCTTTGTGTCTTTGATGTAAGCGTTAAAACGTATTTACTTAGAAGACTTCTAAGATATTTTATGATTTGCAGATCCATCAGTATTTATTTAAATAAGTAATTTTGACAATTTTTCAAGTGGTAAGTTTGCAAATAAAGTAGGTATGTTAGTATAACACGACGGAAAAAACTTCTTAATATACATAAGTTAACAGAGGACCTAAGAGAAATTTTTAAATAATTAATACAAAATATATAAGAAAAATAACACTCTTAGAAAAAACAAAAATAAAATTATCTCTAAAATTCTAAACTAAAAATCCAGGATAAGAACCCACAAGTAGTGAGCGCTAGTTCATTTCAAGTAACTTATAATGAGTTAATATAAAATCTTTCAGCTTCTCGATTTGCTGATTTAGATCAATGGCACGTAGCCAGCGAGCTAGATAATAAAATCCAAGAAAACGTGACATAATAACCTTAATCTGTGTCACCGAAAGGATGTTCCGAAAAATCAATGGATAGAATTTTAGATGTGCCTCAAACTATAATTATTAATTAGGGAGCTTAAATAATACTTTCTTAGATTTACGCGAATATTTGACATCTATATATATAAAAGAAAGTCGTGTTAGTTACTTCGCTTATAACTCAAGAACGGCTGAACCGATTTAGCTGAAAATTGGCAGGGAGGTAGTTTAGAGCCAGGAGAAGGACATAGGATACTTTTTATCCCGTTCGACCGCGTTCCAATTTTTATGATATTTTAATTTTTGGATTTCTCTTAGTCCGGAATAGGTAAGTATTAAAACATATAATTAAAATGTGAGAAAGAAAGATTTTTTCTTTTTATATCTATTTAAAACGTACCTAGCGACGAACCCGAGCGAAGCGAGGGTGAGCCGCTAGTTTTAAATAAAACTATCTTTTCGGATTATTTCGCGGATTATTTTGATTTTTAGTTCCCGACGTTTCGAATGCTTTACAGCAATCATGGTCACGGGAGAGTCTGTCCCGTCGTCCAACGTCCAACGTCGGGAACCAAAAATCAAAATAAATACGCGAAATAATCCGAAAAGATTGTTTTAGGGAGCTTAGAATTAGATGTCTGTCTAAAATAGTCAATAAAAGGTTTTTTGGAAATTGGATTGAAATAAATTTAATCGTTAATCGTTATGTTATCTATACACATAATAAATGAATCGAATCAGTACATTAAATTTCTTTTTTTTTTTGGAAAATCTTATTGAAATATTCATTATTATCGATACATAGGCCGAATATATAGTTTTTAGAATTTTCAACCGACTTCAAAAAGGAGGAGGTTCTCAATTCGACTGTATGTTTTTTTTTTTTTTTTTTTTTTTTTTTTTTTTTTTTTTTTTTTTTTTTTTTTTTTTTTTTTTTTATGTTTGTTACCTCAGAACTCCGTCATTTATTAACCGATTTGGACAATTTTTGTTTTGTTTAAAAGGGTATACTTCCAGATTGGTCCCATTTAAATTTCAAAAAAAAATACCACCCCTAAGGGTGGAAAAATAGCTAATGATGAATTTTACCTACTTCTTATTGTCATATTGACTTGAAAATTTGCAAGTGTTTCTATTTCCGTTGATAGTACAGTGGTTCAGTATTGTTGACCTGATCTGATAGCAAGGCCAGAAGGTGGATAGGTGGAACTCTTCAACTGCTAATAGTAGATACTTTGAGTTTGGGCTTATTTTGTTTGATTTGACAAGCCTAACACGTTAGAATCCTTACTTTGCTACTACTGTCTACACTAAAAAGGGAAAAATAAAAACTTTTTAACAAAAAAATAATAACCGACTTCAAACAAAAGCACTAAAAAGTTAAAAATAACTGATTGGTAGTTTTCATTTACTATACATACCTAATCAAATATTTTCGAAGTCGGTGTGCTTTGGCTAAGTAATTAAAGCCTACCTATTAAATACATACCTAATCAAATATTTTCGAAATCGGTGCCAGCCCATACAAAGTAAAGCACACCGACTTCGAAAATATTTGATTAGGTATGTATAGTAAATGAAAACTACCAATCAGTTATTTTTTACTTTTTAGTGCTTTTGTTTGAAGTCGGTTTTTATTTTTTTGTTAAAAAGTTTTTATTGAATGTTTGTTTGTTTTATACAGATTTGTAAAATTACAATTAATTTTCGTGATTTTCTTTACATGTTTTGGAAAATTACTTGATCTGAGTAGTAATTTGAATTAGTATACGTTAGTATTTACGTAATATTGTAATTTTACAAATAATTTTAACAATGTGTACATATTTTTTTTATTAAAAAAAGTTACTAAAGCTATATCATTGAAAAGTAGCTTTATAGCGCGGTAATTCGCTTCGTGCACCCTTATTATGAACACTGAATAGGTTTAGACAATATATGCATTGTGTTGACTTCGCATTGCCGGGAACAATGGTTAAGGCCGTTTGAGTTTACAGTTGGATTATCCCGATCCTATTCTGGTAGTAGAATGGTAAAGTTTATACTTTAAAGTTGGTGTTATATCAATTCTGCCTCTGGAAAAAACTGCCTCGGTGGTGTAGAGGCTAGCATGTACGGCTGCACACCCGGAGGTCCAGGTAGAGCTCGAGATATTTCGTTATATTTAGCATTATAGCATATGTGAGCCATGGGAACTTGGTTACCAATATGCGTTCTATTGAAAGGTATCTGGAATATTTTTCAAGATGAATTGCAATAGAGAGGATATCTACTTGGTGCTGATAGGGGAATCTGTTCAAGCAGCTTATTGCACTTCATAATGGATTATTTTATGCAAAAAACCAGATCATATCTCCCGCCTACTTCGAAGAGACATCATTTTAAATTCAACAAATTTCTGATTATAGGGTTGACTGTGTGAGATACCAGTGGCATGGAATGCAAGGTGTCTTGTAAAAGCGTGTTGTATGTTTTCAATACGTTGGGAATATATGTTATAGGAATCTTCTGCCACATCCGTTTAGTTTCCATATATATTATAAGTCTTTAAGCTTTCATGATTATTTACAATATTTTTGAGATGAAAAACGGGATATTTTCTATGTTTTTCACTTACTTTAATGAGCTCCTGATATTTTGGCACTGTTATAAGTATCATTTTACATCATAAAAACATACACTCATAATAAAGCTGTTTTATTTACTGCCTTATCGCTTTATCCCTTGCGTCAGTTGGAAGATATCTTCCAACATACGCTTTATATTGTCATTCCAGCAAAACATCATTGTTAATCGTATTGTTTCATTCATATATCAAATCTTTTTAGACAAATCTCAGTTTTATTTTTAATATGAATAAATAAATTTATGCATTCCACAGTACATGTATAACAAGTTGTTATGTATTGACTCACCGGCTAGAAAAGACAGTACCTACTGGTCAGAGGGTTGCCATCTATCAGTGATCTTTCTTATCCCAATTGGACAAGGAATACACATCGGGGTATAGATTTAGAGCATTTACATGGATTTACGCATACCACTTTCATACATAATTTTTAAAATTTCATATTTTTTATTTAAATTTCATATAATTATATACAGGTCGTTATGTGGTAATTCACTGGCTAACAAAGCCAGTACAGCCTACTAAAATCTAACGGAACTTTTCCTTAGTAAGGCATCACAGGATAGCTTACCACGAAGATAGATATATACCGGATAAAAAAACCACATAGAATACTTTTTATCACGTACCAGATAAGCGAAGTCGAGTGTGAAAACTAGGTGTAAATAAAACTTTTTATGACTACAGAGCCCTTTGTAGCCTTGACACGTATTTAGCTGGTTTTATAATGATTACATAAACGCAGGTAAAGCTTAAAATATTTTACGATATCTCATAATTACTCTCATATTTAATAGGCTTGAGCCTCTCATAATTACTGTGCCTGGGTCTGACCTAGGTTTTAGTACTTTGACCTTCGATCTTTAATGGTTATATTTAATTTAGTATAGAGGGTCTGTTTTAATAGTAAAGTTGGTAAATATATAAAGGCAGTGGTAGCCCAGTGGTAACGCGTTTACTTGGAACACCGAGTGAAGCGGGTTCAAATCCCGGGTCTCACACCCACTCGATTACCATTTGCCTTACGGTGAAGGAAAACATCGTGATGAAACACAATTTTTTACTTCCTAAAGGAACTGAAAACTCAAAGGAGAGGTACTCAATATTTGTGTAAGTTTCTCGATACTTTTAATAAAAATAATCAATTACGTTTTAGATGGCAACTTTATATATACTATATACTACGAGTATTCTTTATTGCACAGAAATTTACATGCAATAAAATTAGTTAATAAAGGTGGAATTATCTCTAGAAGAAGATCTCTTTCAGTCAACCTAAGTGAGTTAAAGAGATAGTTTTGAAAAGCAAACTAAAGTGCAGTTACTCAAATATAAATAATTAAATAAATATTTTTCTATATAATAAATATTATAAATGTGAAAGTTGGTGAGTATGTATGGATGTTTGTTGCTCTTTCACGCCAGAACGGCTGAACGGATCTGGATGGAATTTGGCATAGATAGATTATAATATGAAATAACACATAGGCTACTTTTCATCCCAGAAAAATACACGGTTCCCCAGGGATAGATTTGTTTTTGTTTTTCTAGAAGCAAGCCCAAGCAAAGCGAGGGCGAGCGGCTAGTTATATATAAATATATAATAAAATATTATACAAACTATATACCATAACATATGTACACACTACTACATACACAAATACATATTTATATAATACACTAACATTGCCCGCGGCTCCGCCCGCGTTCAGATGACCAAAACCAAATTCTTAGGATTTACATATTAGTATACTCTTATATTGCAGTTTTTGTATTTTTTCTCAAAAATGAGACATATTACCGCGGTAAAAAGTATCCTATATGTTGACCCCGATAACCAGCTATCTCCATACCAAATTTTATAAAAATCCCTCCAGTGGATTTTCCGTGATGCGGTAACAGACAGACAGACAGGCAGATAGACAGGCAGACAGACAGACAAAAATTATAAAAACTATAGATTCGGCCTCTATATCGATAATAATGTCTATTTCAATAAGATTTGCCAAAAAAATATTAAATGTACATATTCGGTTTGGTTACAATTGTATTATATGTATAGATAATAATAGTAGTTAAAACAATTGTGGATTAATTTGGGTAATAAAGTATTGTTTATTTTCTTTTTAAAGGCAGTTATAGAGGGACTTAATTGGATGTCTTTCAGGAGTTTGTTCCAGTTCCAGAACTCTGTGTAAATATAAGATTAAAAGAAAAAACGTCCCAAAAATATTTAAGTAAACACAAAGTTTCGAAATAAAGATCTTATTTCCTTTGACTTCAAAATGCTATCTACGAGTTAGGTCGGTACAGTTTGTTTAAGTACTTTTAGGCTTTTGAATTTTCCGCGCCATGTTTTATATTCTTACAGGCAGTAGAATCCTAATAAAGATACTTTTTATCATAAGTTTTATAGAATGATAATAATCTCATCAATTAATATCCTACCCAAAAAGTTTTTTCCATACATTATTATAATATTGTTGCTTTGCATAAAAAAGATAATATTTGAAACTTGAATGAATTCAAATTAAATATTGCGCTATTTCTAATTTGTATAGATTATTTTATTGAACTACTACCTTCAGCAAGCAACCTTCAGAATTAAAGTACAGACCAGGGTCTTTGTGGTCTACCTCGGTAGACCAACCGTTAGAGCGTCGTGGTTGAGGGCGTAAGTGATCCTGCGGTGCTTCATTAAAATGGGTGACGTTTCCTTGGGTTTTAGTAGGTAGTATTGGTTCTTATAGCCGGCCCTTAGTCTTCTCGTCTTTATGTAGCCACCTGTATGTATGCGTAAATGTAATTTCCAAGGTTATGATAATAGGGACGGAGTGACTAGAATTTATAGAAACCGTTTTTCTATACTGGTCTATATATTTTACAAAAACAGATCTATCCCACGGGAACCGTACATTTTCCCAGGATAAAAAGTAGCTTATATGTTATTCTGATGCATGAGCTATATTATTCTAAAGTTTCATTAAAATCCATTTAGTAGTTTTTGCGTGAGCGAGTAACAAATATCCATACATCAAAACATCCAGACATCCATCCAACCTCACTAACTTTCCCATTTGTAATATTAGTAGGAGTTTTTCGTTACCAAGCAGAAAATTCAAATTGTTTCTTAGCGTAACTATTTGGTCCGTAAACTGATACATAATTAAATCAGTTAATTTCTTGAATTATTAATCTGTTATATTTTACGATAAATAGAAGAAAATTTAGTAACAGCGCGCTTGTAAGTTATTCGTTGATATTAAAATTATATTGTAATTTACCGTCCGTATTCCCACAATTCAGTGAAGGCTATGAAAGTAAAATTTAAATAATGTGTACTTATTTAAGGAATATTTTGTACATTACTTGATCTTGTACCAGTGTCTGCGGGTTTGATTCCAGCTTGAAGCAATATATGTACCGAGTGAAATTTTTCAAGTCAGCGCGCAAGATGAAATTCGGTATTCTGAAAAAAAAAATCAAATCTGTTGGTTGAATTTAAAAAAAAGTAAACAAACGAACAGGGGAAAAAAGTTACTAAACTGTTTTATCTTTTCCTTTTTATATATATATATATATATATATATATATATATATATATATATATATATATATATATATATATATATATATATATATATATAGAAGATAATATATTATCAAGATTCTTTATTGAGAAAAGCGTAAGTTTGTTATAAGTTTGTTATTAATAAACTATCATAAAGAAATTAATTCTGTTTTGCTAAAAGCCATAAAGTACCGAACATTTACATAATTGGCAATTCAATAGAGTGTATCTTTAGAAATATTTATTGGTATTTCTGACCACTAATCTTTAGTGCTTAATATTTCAACCTACGCCTAGTACTTATTTCAAATTGGTACTAGGCGTAGGTTTGACGTTCTCATCTATAAAGATAAATAAAATTGAAGTGTCTGTTTTTAATGTTAAAATAACAGCTTTTTACCAAATGTATACAAAATTATTTACGGTACTTATACGAAAAACTCAATTTTATAATTTTTGTCTGTCTGTTTGTTCCATCTATCAATTAGAAAAAAATTTTTTGCATTTATAGGCAGGTTCAGTCTACCCGTGGCCTGCGTAGTTCAGTTATGTATTACTGTACCTTTAAAAATTATAGCCTACTTGTTACTCTGATGTATAAACTATATTACTGTAAAATTTCATGAAAATTCAGTAGTTTTTGAGTGAAAAATAATAAACATATATCCATACATCCCATCACGTTTATAATATTACTTAGTTGGATTTACTGAGGAAACATATAGGATATATGTATAACATAATATTATGACTCTTAAGAGCAGAGTAATTTTACATCAAGTAACTATGTGGATTGTGGGTGGAGCCGCGAGCAGACGCTAGTATATTTATTGTATTGATTTTTGTTTCATTATTTACATTATGTTAATATCTTCCTCGAAAACGATCTTAAAAACAAACAAAAACAAATAAGCACCTACATTTTGTGGTATCTTTAAAACATGTAAAACAAGTGATTTTCGCTACAATACATACAAAAACCAGTCCAAAAAGCCACATATGTGTAATCATCACGACATAATATCTTTGTATCCGTTCATTACACGAGTCTTAATTAGAGGATTCGTAAACACTTTTTCTAGTTTCTTCAAAAAAATGTTCTTTTTCTATTTTCTTTTCCTTGTAGAAGAAAGAAAATTTTGAATCAAATACTTGATTCATAACAATTTAAAGGTTATCTGAGATAACCTTCAAACTTCCATTTAATCTAGCTGAGGTCAGACTGTGGTACAAACAAATTAAAAACTAACACTACTACAAATATGGAAGACTTACAATTGTTTTAATTAATTAATTTATATAATTTTATACATATAAATAGGTTTACCAAATAAATAAATATAAAATTATATTTGACGTCAAAAACCTTTAATTGAAAATGTTTATTTTCTATTAATATTGGTTGATTTGACAGATTTTAATTAATTTTACTTTAATTTGAAATATATTTTCTGGGAAAATAAATAAAGGTGAGAGTTTAATTATGAGGCATTGTTTCACTTGAGACTAAAGTGAGCGAGGTAATTTAGCCAGTAAACATATTAAAACACATTATTCATATAAAAATTAACTAGAATAAACTTAAAGTAAAAAAAATAAGCTAAGAATTATAGGTTCGAATGGGAATATTGTTACATATTATGTTATAGTTTGTATGTCTGTGTAAGTTTGTTACTTAACGCTAAAACGGCTGGACAGATTTAGGTGAAATTTAGAAAAAAAAGATAGTTTACCAGTTAATATAGGGTACTGTTAGGCATCCTAGGAATGCACTCGAGTGAAAAGTGGGTAAGTTGCTAATGGTAAATAAATAAAATTATAAGGACCTCATTTTCTTACTAATATGTATATGGTACTCGAGGTATTAAGATCTGTTCAGAAGCTAGAGCGTATTTGATATATAATATAATACCTTAACTATTATTAAAAAAAAACTCACTTTATCAAAAACCATAGTGCAGTTGAGTATGAGACCATAATAATTATATTTCATTTTAGTATTGAATCAACCCATGGTACTAAGTTATCAAAAATGAATAATTGATAAAGCAAAGTTCTAAAAAATCTTAAAAAATCAAGTTTTCAGATGTATGAACAATGAGCGCGTATACATTCGAAGTAAAGTTACACTTGCTTTTCACAGATTTAACTTATACTTCGAACTTCTGCATAAATTTCCATTCCATTTAAAACCTTAATGAACGTATAGCTCCTACATATCTTCATTTCTCCTTCATATAAAATAATAATATCAGAAATGAATGAGTTTATATAGCGTATACTCCTTTTTCTTGTTTCTTAGTTTTTACTTATATACTCGTAAATATATTTTAACGTTTAGTACAGATTTCTCAGAGATGAGATGTTTTCCCGCAGTAAAAGGCATCTTATATGTAACTATAGATTCGGCCTCTGTATCGATAATAATGACTGTTTCAATAAGATTTTCCAAAAAATATTTAATGTGCAGACTTGGTTAGAATTATCTATATTACTATACCTAATTTTATAAAGAGAAAAGTTTGGTTTTTGTTTGTTTGTTTGCTTGTACTAAATAGGCTCCGAAACTACTGAAGCGATTTAAATGAAATTTGGTTAGAAAATAATTTGACACCCTGGGAAGGACATAGGATAGTTTTTATCCCGGAAATCATCTCTTAAGGGGGTAAAAATGTCTCTGTGGGATATTATACGAAATAATATCAAAATATTCATGGGATACAGTAGAAGCACAAATTAAGTAAAGGACTGATTCCTTCTAAGATAGCAGGAGATGAGGATATGAGTTGATGTTGTTCAATATTCTGGTTTCTGGTCAAGATTTCCCATCTTTTTTGATTACACAAAGATTTGCAGCATTTACAATATAGCTATGAAAGCGTACTTAATTGAGTGATAATAATAAAAAATAACTGCTACAGCTCAAAAATTATTCGAAGCATATTCCCATACAGATCATATCACAGTAATTTTATTCGTTGCCAAATTGGTTTGACTTAATACAAGCATTTACATTCTGAAATACACATTAAGATGAAGGAGATTAATGAAAGAAATATTTGATTTTCCTTAAAAAATTATATTAATCATCTGAGAAAAAATGAACATGGGAAATACATAACTATTAAGAGATTCAATAGGCACTTTATATAAAACTAGTGACTTACCCTTGCTTCGCTCGGGTGCGTCCCTAGGTATGTTTTAAATAGATATGAATAGTTATTGCGAGTGTACCTTAGGAGATAGACATATGCTATTGCTAACTTTTCAGTAGGCCTTTTTAAGACCTACAATTTTCTAGTACATTGTTTTGATGTAGCATTAGCCAGCGTCAGCCATATAAATTTCTAGAAAAACTAGGAAGACGCGATAGAACCAGTTGTTGTGTTTTCCCGTGGGAATGAAAGACTTCCATGTAGTAACAGGTATCCCTAAATGTTGACGCGAGTTATGAGTTATCACTACACAAAATTTTGCTAAAATCGGTCCAGTACTCTTTGCATGAAACGCGCACATCGATTTCCATAGTTATGTATGTATGGACTGTTTCATTATATTTGTAGACTGGCAACTAACCCTCGCTTCGCTCGGGTTCGTCCCTTGTTACGTTTTAAAGTTTAGTATAGATTTCTCAAAAATGAGATATTTTCCCGCGGTAAAAAGTATCGTATATGTTGACCCGAATAACAAGCTATCAGCCTACCAAATTTCATCAAAATCCATTGGTTTTTTTTGTGATGCGGTGACAGACAGACAGACAAAAATTCTAAAAACTGTGGATTCAGTCTCTGTATCGATAATAATGTCTATTTCAATAAGATTTTCCAAAAAATATTTAATGTAAAGATTCGGCTTAGTTACAATTTTATTGTATATAAAGATTAAAAAAGATTAGAAAGAGCTTTATTTATGACATTGGGTCACTTAGACTGTATTACGCTCAGGGTACTCATATTCAATTAGAGTTTAGAATTTTTAAAATTGACAAAAAAGTTTTGAATCTAAAACACAACAAAGTAGTATATATATTTATATATATTTTTGCCAAAATGATAAAGTTAAGTAAATTATGGTGATGATAAATAACAATTCTACATTAGATAATTATTTTTGATTGATAATAGTTTTTCATTAGTTTGTACTTCTCGCAATTTATTGTATTGTAAAAATGATTGTATTTATCTTAACTTATTTATGATTTCCATTAGTTTTTTGAAGTTATGCTTCTTTTGCAAGTTTGGAAACAATTATGAGAATAAAATTTTTACGATGCGCGCGTACACCGACAGCCAAAAAGCAACATGATGAAGTTAGCTGCATTAGTACATAAGAACACACACATGTTTATACTCGTGCTTTATTTTTTTAACCGGCTCCAAAAACAAGTACATACATACAATTTTCGAATCGATTTTTAAAATCGATTTTACGGTTTCTCGATTTTTTTTATTTCGATAGTCCAGACGCTGTTAATATGAAATGCATTAACTTTTAAGTTACCTTATTTTTCAAATAAAAAAAAACAACGTGTGTAAATGTACAGTTTTTCTAATGTAATAAATAGTAATGTACGTATGTAAATGGCTGCTATGAGAAAAATATACCACAGAATCATATTATAAAAAAACGGAAAACTTATAAAAAATCTCTATTTCCTTATATTAAAGATAATCTCTGAAACTACTGAACCGATTACAATAATATTTCACCATTAGAAATCTTTTCTCCCGTATAAAATACGAATATACATATATATATACTTTTAGAAATAAAACACAATTTCTCCTCAAAGTTCCAAGGGATGTACCACATACAAAATTTAGTGTAATATAATATCATAGCTTAATAAACCAAACAAAACCAACAATGATTTACTGGAACATACGATCTTTTTCATTTTTACTTAAAGCTCCCCACAAACTAAAATATACTTACGATAAAATAATTCTCGCCATACTCATTTTATATGGACACGTACGTTCTTTATCGCTTCGCTTGTACATACATATATTGCTCTATTATATTTATAAGGGATCAAGTATTAAATAACTAACTATTGTTTGCGAATATAAAGAAAAATTCTCAGAAATTCATAAACTATGAGATATATACATACATACATGATTTTTTCTATAGTGTCAGTTACTCGAAATATAAAGCATTATACCTATTATATTTTTGGAATCTGCTTTACGATTTGTTTTATTTTTACAGTGAATTTGATAATTTTTAATTCTAGGCTCGTTGCGTAAGGCGAAGGTTCCACCACCAAAGGAAATCAAACCTTTGAATTTCTTATCTTAGTATCAACAAATCCGATGGATTTTTCAATAGAAACTAAAGGAATTTAAATAAATGTTTATCCAAATAAATTAACTTTTTACATAAAATGTGTCTGCCAGTTCTTTTTGATAAATTGAGAGACAGACAGTCAGTTGTACAAAACATTCATGTATGATTTCAAAAAAAAAAAAATCACAACTTCTCTTTTTTCCAAAAATATTAAGTTCTTCTTAATATAAATACGCATAACGTAGCAATTTGTTTTTTTTCTGAAATATTAAACAAATATTTTGTGCAATATAATATCAATTATTTCTAATATATATAAAAATTGGTCATAAAATACCATGGTCATACTTATGAACACATAGGCTACTGTGAGGCACCAAGTTACATAGTATAAGTCACTGTACTTAAAAAAATACTCTTCTAACTTCTTGAAGTAATTTAAGCACCGCACTATAAACAAGTACCTAGTATATTTAGTGAAAGTTCTATTTCTGTACATTTATAAGACAGTGTTAAGTGTTAACTCGGTTGGTCTGACATTCGCAGCATAGTAAAAAGGTCAACTACGAGTAGTGAATAATTTACAGTTAAATACTTCTATTTTAACGATAAGACCTTCTAAGATAAGTCCTTTTCACTTCAGTCTTTAGAATTTTTTTTCTTTTAAATTGCATGTAAAAAGCTAGATTTTTTTAATAAAGTTCTGATGTTTTCATTTTTTTATTCAATGACAGGTTCAAATTACATTTTGAGACAAGCTTTAACTAATTTATTGTATTTTAACTGTGTTTGAGTAATAAACTAACAGACTACGCCGGCTTTGCCTAGCCAGCTTTTTAACCGAGTTCAAAAAAGGAGGTTATCAATTTTCCAGGCGAAATATATTATATAATATATATACAAGAACTCTTTTCCGGTGACGATTTAGTATTAATCGAAAATAATTTTAAATAATATATTTTTTGTTTTGTTGCAGGTATATCAGGGATGGTTTAAATATAAAAAAAACCATAAGAACAGCTGAAAAATCGAAAACTTCAGAATTGGTTATTTTGTATAGGAAGCACTACATCGGATTACTTTCAATAGTGGTGGATTTTCAATAGCGGTTAGAAAAAAATAATATACGTATATAACAGTATATAGTCTATCTATTCTGTAATAATGGTTAAAACGTACCTAGGGACGAACTCGAGCGTAGCGAGGGTGAGTCGCAAGTAATTAATAAAAATTACTTGTATTGCCATGTTTGATATTTTATACACGATTCTGAGGGTAGTTGAAGGGTGGTACTTGACAATAGCGTTTGACATATTTGATAGGGAATAATTTATAACGTTTCTATTTTTCTATCTCTAGAACTGTACTTTCAAAAAGAATTGACAATTTTCTGTAGCTTTTTGCCTACTGATTTGAAAAACCAATTTAATTTTAATTAATGATGATGTTTGATGTCACGAGCTTGAATCTAGACAAGAGGCTACAATAGTTCGGAAATTTTGTTTTATAATGTGTGTATTAAGCCCTTTTTAACGTCCCACTGCTGGGCACGGGCCTCCCTTCAGTATGAGGAGGATCAGGCCATAGTCCACCACGCTGGCTAAGTGCAAGATGGCGGACTTTACATGTCTTTTGAAAACTTGCTAGATTCTCTCAGACATGCAGGTTTCCTCACGATGTTTTCCTTCACCGTTAATACAAATGGTAATCACGTTGGAAATGATTCACACATGAAAATATCAGAGGTGCGAGACCCTAGATTTGAACTCGCTTCACTCAGTTTCCCAAGCGAACGCGTTACCACTGGGCTACCACGGCCTTAATTAAAATACCTCTGCCTTTATAATGTGATGTAACATTAGCATTGGTTGACATTTAAGGCTCAGGCTATACATACTTGGCATAATCAGAACAGTCCGTTACAAATATTCAAAACACAGAGCAGTAATACACTTTTACTACTTTATAAAAGTGACCAAGTTATTTTAAGCAAAACATTCATACATTACTAGCGTCTAGAGAAAAAAATTCTCTTCGTTAAAAATATAAACTTCAGAACTGGTTATTTTTCGCCGCTAACCTTAGATGCAAATTTTCTCATCATCCCTAAATCTTGGTCTGCATAATGTAAATGTAAATTTGAGCATTTCGTCATAATCTCTTGGTGTTTTATGTTTCCTAGTATATAAAATAAAGATAAAGGATTGATTACGAACAAAAACGAAATATGTGGCTTTTTAGCGACATTTGAGAATAATGAAAAAAAAACTCGTGACCTCATAAGAACTACTAGTAATAAAGAGATAATAATAGAGTAGGGTACTTTATAAAAATATATGGAGTTCAAATCCAAGTCTTCCAACACTGAGATTTTCATATGCGAATTATTTTAAACTTTCTTATATGGTGAAGAAGAATATCGTGAGGAGGTCTGTATGTTTGAGGGAACTTAACTAGTTTTCGAAATACGTGTGAAGTCTGCCAAACCGCTCTCAAGTGACAAGAACTAGATACTAGAAGGTTAAATTTTTAATTAGAATCTGTGGTAAGGTTTTAACTTAGTGCTTTACTATTTTAACTTTATTCTACTTTAAAAAAATTTAGAAAAAATGTATTTTTTTTTAAACAATCAGAGCAAAGAACGAAAATCGTGAAACTCACCCTACCATTATGAATTGTGGGAAACTTTGTAACTAATTGTAATAACAAGTAAGATGAAGTTTAAGGTGAACAAAAACATTTGTGATTCTGAAAATTAAATTTCAAATTTTACGTTTCCTGGCCGTACCTATTTTTACGACTGTGGTCGGACAGTACAGTACTTGAGGGAGTCATTTCACAAAACTTCTGGTTTCAAAGTGTTGTTTTATTTAAAACAGTTCGTTAAGATATGTAGATCAGTATTTTGTTATATTATATTATTTTTAGCACGCTTTTATTAGTGTATGTGTTTGGCCTCACTTTGCTACCTGAAGACGTTATTTTTTTTTATACTAGTCTGAATTAGTGCTTGACTACGTTCCACCTGATGGTAAGTGGTAACATTATCATTATTGAGACGATTTTGTGAAGGTTTCGGAATAGATATAGAAGCTACAAAACGTTGGAGTTTGTAATAAAATGTAGGTATAGGAAAGAGTCACATAGGGACGCAACCCAGCGAAGTGGTGTTAAGTCGCTAGTTTTCAATAAATACATATAATTGTAAAAAAAATTATAGTTAAAACTAACAAAATGTATTGTAATGTACATTGGTGCCATTTTTGTATTTTTTTTTGTTATTTTGTGGGTAGGCTGTCTGTAAAAACTATATAATGCCTTTGAGACGTCTAAAACCTTAGTCGAGAACTAAATATCAATAATACTTTCTTAATAACTAAATATCAAAATAAGAAAGAGAAAAAAAAGATAGTTTTTTTAAAATGGTTGTTACGAGACCGACTTGTTACGAGACAAAAGAATAAACGATCCGATCTAAAATATATAAACATAGATGATTTAAAAAATTAAACGTATAATGTGTAACCATCTATCTGTGTTATTAACAATCATTTTGGATTTATAAGCAGTGGGACAGCTCTGTCAGCGCAACATGTTATGACAAACTCAATTTGCATTGTAATTACCAAGTTGTATTTACTGGGTGGCCGAAAATAATTAACTCATGACGTGTACCAAATTAACAACATTAACTTATTAAACTCAACAGTATATAAACGATGGAAATGATCCTTGAGAATTGTTCGGTATATCGAATAATCCTATTATGTTTTTTCTTGTAGGTACTGTTATTTTATTTTAGTTTGGTCTTATAGTAAAAAGGAAAAAAATAGTTTTTCTTTTAAAAGAAATAAAGCGATTCCTTTTATAATAACAATATCATTTGCCCGCGGCTTCGTTCGCGCCAAGTATGAGTCATATATTATTTATCAATTTTAATCCCCTGAAGAGGCTTTTTAAAAAGCACGACGCGTGTTTATTAATTTGTCAAAAGGATCCTGCGTAATTTTTGAATTGATTCATCTCTCTTATAGGGTAAAAGCCGGATAGTTGCCCCACTTTTTGAAAATCTCCAATTACATAAAAAATAAGTATCTACTTACAATATGCCCTGTGTATAATAAAACATTGGTCTTTAATCTTTCATTGTGACATATTTTTTTAAACACAATCAATATTGTTTTTCAGTAAATCCTGTTTTATTTGACCTCTACAAAAAGGGATAGTTGCCCTCTGTGGCGGATACTTGCCTTATGTTAAAAATACTTTGTGGGATACTTGCCTCATGCAGGGATAGAAGACTCATCATGAATTTTTTTTTGGATTAAAAAAATTATGTAAATTTAATCAAACATTATTAATTATAACATCAATTAATTAAGTAATAGGTATTTACTAATCGAAATCAACACAACTTTTAAAATACAAATAAAATCTCCAAAATTTACGTTATAAATAATAATTAACTTTAAAGGGTAAGGGTGGGTAGGCTATCATTATAGGTAGGTATATCACCAAAAACAGTTTAAAAATCATCATCAATTACGAAGAAATAATTTTTTTATTTTCCACATCTCACACAATATTCTTTGAATGATGAACAAGTTTCATGGAAATACAATCCAGTATGATTTGGATTTAGTATTTTTGTAATTTTCACAACATTTACAATAATCATCAACTGAAAATTTATCATTCGCTTTTCTATTTTTGTAGTAATGTTAATAACTTTTACTGTATTTTCAGTCTCTCTTATCATCTTTACTACCTCGGTGGTGTAGTGGCTAGCATGTACGGCTGCACACCCGGAGGTCCTGGGTTCGAGTCCCGGGCCGGGCCAAGTTTAATTATTGAGTCTTTCTGTAAAATAAGCCTCAGTAACAGCCCGGAGTTGGGAAGTTGGCGGTGTTTCACACCCGTGCCTCGGAGCCTGTGTCTGCGCGTACACTTGTGTACTATAATATCTCCTGCGCAGTTGGCTAGTCTCAAAGAGATTGGCCGCCGTGGCCGGAATCGGTCAGGACAACATCATCATCATCTTTAATTTCTTACTTCTTTTTTTGTACTTCTTTAGTAGCTTTTTCTTTGGCTATTTTTGTATTAATAATGTTTTTTTCTTTTTCACTCTCGGAATTATAAGTTTGTTATTTGTCATTCTTAAAGCTTTTATGCTTTGTATGGGCTGGCACCGATTTCGAAAATATTTGATTAGATAATAGGTATGTATATAGGTAGGCTTTAATTACTTAGCCAAAGAACACCGACTTCGAAAAGATTTGATTAGGTATGTATAGTAAATGAAAACTACCAATCAGTTATTTTTTGCTTTTTAGTGCTTTGGTTTGAAGTTGGTTTTTATTTTTTTGTTAAAAAGTTTTCATTTTTCCCTTTTTAGTGTAGACAGTAGTAGCAAAGTAAGAATTCTAACGTGTTAGGCTTGTCAAATCAAACAAAATAAGCCCAAACTCAAAGTATCTACTAGTAGCCGTTGAAGAGTTACACCTATCCACCTTCTGGCCTTACCATCAGATCAGGTCAACAATACCGAACCACTGTACTATCAATGGAAATAGAAACACTTGCAAAGTTTCAAGTCAATATGACAATTAGAAGTAGGTTAAAGTGGGCCCAATCTGAAAGTATACACTTTCAAACAACACAAAAATTGTCCAAATCGGTTAATAAATGACAGAGTTCTGAGGTAACAAACATAAAAAAAATACAGTCGAATTGAGAACCTCCTTCTTTTTGAAGTCGGTTGAAAAGAGTTTACAGTACTATAAGGCTACAAGCCTTTGATATTGAAAGTCAGCCAGCCCAATAATTGAAAAAAGTCAATAACCAGTGACATGCGAACATACCACCAAACTAAATTACCTATTTATATTAAGTATCTTTGACGCTCGCATACAAAGTGTTTTCCAATAATTGTTAATTTACCTACTATCGAGCTGAGGTAGGATAATGTACTGGAATAACTATAATGTCTAACATTTTTCATTTTTGCTCATCTCATACGCTGATATAAATTGCTTTTAAAGAAGTGAAGAAGGTGAATACGTAAGTGGTCTATTGTCCACGTTTTATACTATTATCTATACTTAATATTATAAAGAGGTAAAGTTTGTGAGTTTGTGACATTGTAGGGAGTAATCTCTGGATCTACTGAACCGATTTAGATGAAATTTGGTAAGAAGATAGTTTGAGATCCTGGAAAGGACATAGGATACTTTTTATCCCGGAAACCATCCCTTAAGGGGGTGAAAGTAAGGGGATGAAAGTTTGTAAAGGGAATTAACCTAAGGACGAACCCGGGCGAAGCCAAGGTGAGTCGCTAGTTTTTATATAAAATACTAGCGGTTCACCCTCGCTTCGTTCGGGTTCGTCTCTAGGTACCTTTTAACGGTTAGAATGGAATAGATAGAATACATATTAGGTATATAACGTATATTCGGAATGAGATAATCTCCTGCAGTAAAAAGTAGCCTATGTCATTTTCCAGCAATTCAACTACGAGTATCTCCTCACAAAAAATCACACCAATCTATCGCTCAATTTACTTGAATTTACAATTTTAATGTATTTACAATTTTACGGTGACATATACATACCTACATATATAATAAATACAATATGTTTTCGTCCTGTACTGTATGTTTACATATTCGAGTACATCAACGAATTCTCTTACCAAGTAAGGAACAAAAGAGCTGAGTAAAGAATTTTTCGTCTAAACAATCGCCATTATGATTCAAAGAAGGAATGCAGCTAGCTTACTTGCTGCTACTATTTTGTTATTGTATAGTAAATTGTTAAGTCTAATATATATTTTGTTTTGTATATCCTACTAATATTATAAATCCGAAAGTTTGTGAGGATGGATGTATATATGTGTGGATGTTTGTAACTCTTTCACGCCAAAACTGCTGAGTGGATTTTACTGAAACTTTAGAATAATATAGCTCACACATCAAAATAACACATAGGCTACTTTTACCCCGGAATAACGGCTCCCGTGGGATAGATTTATTTTTTTTATTTTTTTTTACTAGCAGCTTTGTTACTAGCAGCTGACCCTCGCTTCGCTCAGGTTCGCCTTTAGAATTTTATATATTTTGTTGAGTTTCTTTCGGAAATACTTTTTATAACTGAGGTATTTTTACACGTAACTTAATTTGCTGGAATAATAAATAGCCTTTACATATTTTTTCGGTCTATCGATACTATTGAATATTATAAACCAGAAAATAACACTGTCTGCGATACACAGATGCGAGTGCAACCGCGGGCTAAAAATAAGAAGTAAATTATAGGTATTCAGCCCTGCTTTTTGTAACAATATGTACCTATGCAAATAATCAGGCCAATTTGTTCTTTCGTAGCTGTGAGAAAAAAAAAATAAACTACCAAACACAACGTGTAAGGAGAAATAAAGTTCAGTATTCAATATTTTAAATTACAGCAAGGTTTTCGCAGATGGATTTTCAGTTAATACTAATATTACAAAACTTCTTAGATAAGAGGTAAGCTATCTAAAATTAACTTCGAAACTTTGAAGTAAATCTAGATGTAAATTGTTGGTTTAGTAACAAATCAAAAATATCATCTTACTATGTATAATGTATAATCAAACTAAACGTATACCATGGCTCTGCTTACTTATTATGCATAGGTACATATTTTCTATAAAGAAGCAAATAAAAGATGGCCTAAGCAATAATTTTTTAGATATTATGTATGTATGTTTTCAGTTCTTTTTAACGTCCCACTGCTGGGCTTGGACCTCTGTACAATATGAGGTTGACCAGGCCATATAGTTCACTAAGCTGGCTAGTGGTGCGGGTTGACGGACTTCACATATATTTGCATTCTTACAGACATGCAGATTTCCTAACAATATTTTCCTTCAGCGTAACAAGTAGTTATCATGCTAATGATTCGCACATGAAAATATCAAAGTTGCGAGACCCAGGATTTGAACCCGTTTCACTTGATTTCACAAGCAAGCGCGTTACCACTGGACTACCACTGCCGCATTTTCTAATTATAAAAATTAAACTTATTTTCAAACAAACCAAAAAATAATTACTTTTTAATATTTCATTTTCCCTTATATTAGAGAGAATAGGGGTTGTATTAACACAGCGGTCGTTATTCCTCGAAATGACAGATACAAATATGTAACTATTTTCTTAATGTTTAAATATGCTGTTGGTAGTTAGAATAAGGGTGGTCCATCAGAAATGACTTTTTACTTGGGATCTACGTGTATGAATGTGCCACCTATTGACAATCTAACAAATTTTCAGTTATTAAATGTATGTTGATAAAATAAAGCTTAGTTTAAATTATTATTACTACTAAAACTAAAGCTCGTCAAGTTTAATAGTTAACTAAACAAAAAAAAAAAGAAAATTGGTTGACAGACGAGAAAAAGGTACTGAACTGTTTTGTCTTTGTATATTTATATATTAATAATATAATATTCTGGATAAGACCCTTAGCTTAGACTTTTAGCTTAAGGCTTAGCTACTTTTAAAAATATATTAAATTAAAGTTTATGATAAGAAAAAATAATAATAATATAACGGTTGTATTATATACATAGTTCTCGCGAAGAAATTAGTCACATTGTGTATGCACAATAATAAATAATTATTTTAGTCATCAATGACACCTTCCCCTTTTTTTCAAGTCGGTCAAAAAGAATACGTCTAGACAAAACCAGTTAGTAAAGACTTAAGTAAAATAACCAAGAAATATATAAAGCATTTGAATGAAATGTTACTTTTAAAACAAATGTTCTTTTAAATGGGCTCTAGAGCGATGATGCAAAAGGTTATGGATGAACGCCAGACAGCCAAGTAGTTTACAGAATAAATTATTTGTGTTTTTTATCATCAAGAATATTTATACAAGGCTTAAAAAGATAAGGTTATTTAAATAAAAGTTAAGTATACTTTTCTACTTACCAGTACTCATTATTACAGCTTTAGTCTATCTGTGCAATTGAATCTATTTTCTATATCGCTAATAGAAAACTAAAAATATCTTTTGGGAATAATGGGATATTCTATATAGTTTTCTATTTGGATTAGTGACTGTATGTCATGTTATCAAAACGCATATTTCAGTAGTTCCAGATAATCTCCTTAATATTGATTGTTGTTTTAGTTCTTAATATTACTATTTTATTATATTGGTATATTTTGTTATTCTCAAAAGTGGTAATTCTCATTTAAATTCTTGCTTTAATTATTGTAAATTCATGTATAAGAATCTTCGAACATCTAGTTAAAGTTCGAATTTGAAATATGCACATTATAAAGTTTAGTATTTTGAATTAATTATACATTGGCAGTAAATTCTTAGACTGGTGTATTTTTACAGGTGCTTAAAATAAAATTGGAATAGTCAGTATTTTTACGTAAGTGTTTTTAAAGAGCTTCATTTGTATGGAATATCGTAGTAAAACTGGTAGCATACTTAGTATTCATGTACATTAGTAAAATCTATGTACATATACAGCAATAGTCCATTGGTAACGTGCTAGCTTAAAAACTAAGTGAAGTGGGTTCAAACCTTGGGTCTGCCATGTGTCATGATTTTATTGCGAATCATTTTCAATATGATTACTACTTACTAATAAGATGAAGAATACTGAGAGCAACCCAAAGTTTATTTGTAAACTTGAGTAAACTTAGATCTCCTCGTATTGAAGAGAATGGACTGTCTTACAGAAGGACACTAAATTTACTAAATTAAAATTAACAATTAATTATTATTATAAAGACATTTCTCTAACAATTTTTATCTTAATATTTTAAGAACACAAGATGGGTTTCTCCTTAAAATCTTCAAATAAAAATTCTGAATCAGGTATTCAGGTAGCTAAGCTGGCTATTCAATTTCTTTTCGAACCATTACTATAACTTCAAACTTATCAAAGCAAAGACTCCCAAATTATTGACATATTTAGTTCCAATGCCAATAAGCGGCTACCCATCAAATGATTGCTGCCGATGAAGTTTGTTTTGAATTCATTCAATAAAATTACTCAAAATGTATCATGGACACTTTAATAAAGCAGTAGATCGAGCAGGCAGATTTTTATAGCTTGAGCTTTTCATATAATATACTCCCATATAAATGAAGGGTCACAATTTTCTGGCAACTGCAATATTATGAAATATTCGAGCCCGTAAAACGGTCGGCAGAAGCTATTTAAAGAGGCACGAATACGAAACAGACAAAAAGGCTTTAAAACTCGAACGATGGTAAATATTTTGCAAGCATTATTTACCTTTTATTTGCTTACCCTTGTCAGTGAACCAACATTTTTAAACGTGGTTGTTAATTTAGTACCAGCCAAGTTGAGGCTCAAATGAATTGAGTTTATTGATAGCCTATCTGTTCTGCAGGGGTGCTGACGATTTATTAAAAACCTGTTTGCCGTTAAAATTAATTGGTTTGGAAAAAAGGTATTGAAAAAGTATAGAAATTTATTTTTACCTTTAATACGGAAGTAATAAATCGATGCACATTCGAAATAGATTTCGTTTTATTCATATTACCTCGTACAGCTACGTTTATTTTTTTAATGATTTTCATACAATTGGTGATGTAAGATATTGTTCTATAGACTAACGGAATGCTTATGTTAACACCGAAAGCTCTTTGTTCTTTGAATAAAATTAAGAAATAGCCTTTTTAGGGTTTTTTCTGAACCTTTATAATTAAAAACTAGGTGTATTCAAGAATCTGTTGCAGGCCAATTTAATTCATTGTAAAATTCTGGGCGCCAAGGCATTTATGAGCTACGAGTATGTTTTAAATGATAATTTATGTGGACATAAAATCACCTTATGTGGACAAAAATTTAATCATCTCTAAGAATTGTTTAACGTTTTTATGAAATTTCACTTTATTTTCAAATTTAAATTTGGTTTCATAGGTATTGATGATATATTCAAAAAAATAGTTTGAAGTTAATATGATAACATATTTTGTAGAGCTTTCATGATGTCAGTGCTCAGGTCGGTTCAATCGTACTCTTTGATTGGCCATATTTTTTTGTTAGGATTGTTAAAATGCGATCGATGCGATAATGCGATGAAGGTTTTTGTGGAATAACGTCATCATTAAAATAATTTCATTATTTTATTACCTTAATTACTTTAGTTTTAAATTTGTTAGTAGATGGCGCTACTCAAAAACGTTAAAACGTGGAAACAAGACCTTTGTATCGAGACCGAAGACATGCATGGAAACTTGCTAACCTATCCAATAAAAGTTTGCCATATAATTGTTAATTATAATAATAAAAATATATATTGTTACAATATTTGGAAAGCACATAAAAATAACGCTCACTTAAAGCCTTTTATAAAAAAAATGGATATATTTCAACTATGAATTCCTTACTGAAATATATTTCATGAACAGAATAAAATACTTACAAAACTGCAAGTGATGAATAAAACGGTGCCGATTTGAACTGTCTGTTAACGAGTCTATTGTAGGTAGTAGATTTCAGGTAAATTCTAGTTGGAAACACTGAAAATTTTGTCGTACAGCTGATTGAGTTTTGTTCTTACTTATTCTCAGAGTATCTTTATTATTTTTAAAGAACTGACGCAGTAAAGTTAATAATTGAATATGATGTTCAAAAATCGGAATTGGAAAATAATTATGTATTGTTTTGACCAACTACAAAAATTATAAGTTATCTACTAGTAGTAAAACTATCTGTTCGGATTTTTAACTTTTTAACACATAGACCAATTATGTGGCTTAAACAAGCCAAACAAGCAAGTAAGTACGTGAGACAAAAAAAATCAAGAGCTGCTCGTTTAAATATAGTATAGTATATACTCATATTTGTTCCTTATGTTAGACTATAAGAATTCCAACCAGCATTATTTCACACGTTTATGTATATCAGCATCATATTCAAGGATGGAATACCATTATTCGTTAACGACTTTGCATACTAGTATAATTTTAGATTTAGTAGGAATCTTGTTTTGTAATCGACTGTGAAATTTTATTACATGTACAATGTACAGCAGTACATGCGTACACTTTGTCCTATAAAATGCCTTTTATTAAAATTTTAAGACTTCCCGTCTTGGATTCTTATCAGTTTGTTCCAATTTTTATTATTTAATCTGTATCTGTTACTGTTTTTAAGTATAAATAAAGATTTTTTTCGGACAAAATATTACAGTACATGAGTAGTATGTATATTGAGATGCAAACCTAAGTTGTATACCATTTTTCTTATAATCTCATGAGACAATTCGAGCTCTGATAGCTCTTGTGTAGAATACAAATATGAGCTCAATTTCAGTCCCATATCAAAATTTCGTATACACTTAATAAAATTTTAACACTAATCGACTGACTCACAACGCACTAAACCACTAAATATAGAAGTCTGACATTTTGCACAAGAGCTTATAATAAAACGAAGATGAAAAATAAGAAACGACTTTAGAAAATTCTCTCTGAAAAAAAGAAATCTTGTTTGGAAGATGGTCCTTTTTAAAGTTAGAATTATGGAGGTATCACCCGTAGTTTAGCTTTGTTTAGAGAAAACTACTTGTTATTATAAATCACTACATCCATCATCCCCATCCAAGCGGCAAAGACAAGATGATATTTAACAATTATTGAAGAATAGATAAATTGTATTGGCTTTAATCGTTATGTCATAGAATCGTTTCCATTGCTACGGCGCCAAACGCTTTATTTATTTACATACTAATGACTCATCGTCCCTAGCTTTTTTTATAAAAACTATTCTTTCATATCATGAGATTTAAAAATATATATAAAAAAAAACTTTTAATATTCCTCCTTACAAAACTTCCTGACAATAACAAACACAAACAAAAAGAATTATAAAATTTGGTGCACTCGATCCGAAGTTATGGGCGTACATACATTTCGATGATTCATTTTTATTTATATAGATTTGTTGTTATAGCGGCAATATAAATACAAACTCTATAAAAAATTCAACTGTCAGCCCTCTGACAGACGGACGGGCAGACAGCGGAGGCTTAGTAATAGGGTTCCGTTAACACCCTTCGGGTACGGAACCCTGAAAAATAAAATGATAAACACATTGTTAATGATAAGTAAGAAAGGTCTAAAGCGTACAGTAGTTTGTTTAAGAAAGTTTAATTTGATGTTCCAACACTCATTATTTGCGTGCTCAAATTGATATAGTGATAAAAATTTCGAAGTAGGTAAGCATTACTTTTTATTTGTTCATAAATTTTCTTACTTTGGGTTGTACTACGAGGTTTTTTATGAAGATTGCAGTGAAACAGCAAAAATGAGTAAATTTTGGTTTTAAATTTATAGCAGCATGCGCCTGTATGTTTCGGAAGTTGGGTAATTCCGAACATATGGACGTAATTGTACGATGTAGCGATTTGACGGAGAGCCCATTATAGCTTGTAATATTATTTCTTAGTAGCTTTTGCTTGCGGCTTCACTTAAATTGGATAAACTGAAACTATTCTGCTCAGTAAAACTATTATACCAATTATAACAGTAATATATATATATATATAAATACCAAGTATACCATTTTTATGGGGATCTGATCATATAATCTGATTTATCATAACTATCATGAATATAATACTCTTATATAAACATAATAATCAATCATGGTGAGGAAGAACAAGGAAGAACCAGACCGACAGAGACAGAACCAGAGAAAATCTAAAAAGATAGTTTTATATAAAATGTCAAATATTCGCGTAAATCTAAGAAAGTATTTATTAAAAATTATGGTCATCCGGGTCAACATAAAGGATACTTTTTACCACGGGAAAAACTCTTGAACTCTAAGTAAAAAACTCACAAGTAGGCAGAATTAGAATATTACTAGGTTACAATAATCCAATATTTAAGACAAAAGTCTTAATTGAATTGGTATATTTATGTATGTATGTATGTATGTATGTTTGATCATTGGTCAATATTTACTTCGTGTGGAGTCGAACCTCGGATTTTAATCTCTTTTATACTTATTTACTATATACATTTCACATACTATGTATTCTTACTGATAACATACATATTTATTTATTATAATTTTATTATTTAATATTTTTATTTTTATAACACTTTTATATAATACAAATTAAAATATTTTTAATTAAAACATCCAGGTACTTAGAGTGACTCTGCATAGTTAAAATGAAATAATTGTTACCGATTAAGTGTTTTCTTCGTTGCGTTCTTTAAACTTATATTAAATAAAAGTTTATTTTGCTTAAGTAAAATATGCTTTAATATTATGGATTAGAACTTCGTGGTCTGAGTGTTTATTTATCCAAACGACCAATTTTTTTTAAAAACCAAGACGAAAGTTTTTATCACAAAACTAGCATTGCCCGCGTCTCCGTTCGCGTTCAGATGACCAGAAACCAAATTCTTAGGTTTTACAGATTAGTATACTCTTACATTTCAGTTTTTTTTATTTTTCTCAGAAATTACATATTTTCCCGTGTTAAAAAGTATTGTATATGTTGACCCGGATAACCAGCTATCACCATACCAAATTTCATCAATATCCCTCCAGTGGTTTTTCTGTGATGCGGTATAGATTATTGACTTTTAAGACAATTCTATTGTTATTAACCACATATTTTCATTAAAAAATCTTAAAAAATATTTTATCTAGATCTTAGAAATAAAGCTTTCTTTTTAAAATAGAGTAAAAAAAATGCGCTGTAAAGTACAAGTACCTTGAACAAATAAGCACTAAGGTGACGACTTACAATCTACATTTATATGTTTTTGTATTTATAATATTTTTGTGGCAAATTTCGAGACAAATTTTACATAGATTTTGTTCGTATTATTAAATAGGGTAAGAATCTGAAGATGCAAGAACAAGCTAAAAATATTTTGTTAAATCTAGTGTCAAAAAAATGTAGTGTCAAAACAATACAATTAATATATTATTACATACATATGTACGGTACGACTCTATATTATATAGAAATACTCTTTATATATCTTTATATACGACACGTCTGGCTCAGTTTGTAGTGACCCTACTTGCTGTGCCAACGGTCGCGGGTTCGAGTTCCGCCGGGGGATTCATTTGTTTGATGGGCACGAATGTTTGTACTCCAGTCATGGATGTTTAAATTTATAACATGTATGTATTTAAAGTTATATATGTGTGGTGTATCAACTATCTGGTATCCATAACACAAGCTTCGTAGCTTACCATGCAACTAGATGGTGCTGTGTTTTAATGTCAAATACGACAATGTATGACATCATAATATATTGAATAGTAGTAAATGCTGTACGGTGTACATTATTTGCTATTCACCAGGTCAAGAAACATATTATGGCGAATGATCTTAAATAGTTATTTCGAGCGGAAATCGAATCCACGACCACCATCATATAAAACCCTCTCAAAAAATAATCAAATTCAAAAATTTTATTGAAGCCAATTCTCCTATTCGGTTCAAAATACTAAGGTACACAAGGACACAGTAGATCAGAAGACGTTATCTTTCATAGATCAAAAGCCAAACGAGAAAATTTAATTTTCACAGCACTTTATCCTCCATACTCGTAACTTCGTTGTCGATTGTCACTCAGTATTGTAAATAGGGTTTAGAGAGCGATATTACATTTTTAAAGGAATTCAAAAACTAAAAAGCTTTCCTTTTTCAACAGATGTAATTTTAAGATTCCTTATAAATTTCAATTATGGTTTAAATTGAATATATATCAAATTATAATATTCCTAAAATATCCTCATCTTATTATATTATTAGTAGCAGAACCCGCGGCTTCACTCGCGGTAAAACTACAAAAAAAAACTAAAAAGGTAGATTTCACAAAAACTTTCATCCCCTATTTACCCTCTTATGGAACGAATTTCGAAAAATGCTAAAATACGTATTTATTCAAGTAATTCTGATCATCCCGTGGAAATGAGGTAATCTTCTGCGGTAAAAAGTAGCCAATGTCACTCTTCATCCCTTCAACTATCTCCACACAAAAATCACGCTAATCCGTCACTCTGTTTCGACGTCAAAAAGAACAAACAAACAAACACACTTTCACATTTATATATATTAAGTATTGATTCCTAGCGATTAGTTACCAAACAGTAATGTATGTACAAAATTTCATCAAAATCTGTCCCTCCGTTTTAGCATGAAGCAGTAACAAACATACAAACTATCGCATTTAATTAATAGTCGACTACTATGTACGATAATTTTTCTATGAAATATTCAAATATTTATATAAAGCTATTTTAACAAAATTATTGCATAGTCTGCATAAATTGGAAAGCACAAGATGGTATCAAATATCATGGGAGGGTATATATCACCGTTTAGCGAGAGAAACTTTTTCTCTTCCTCCATACTCCAGGCGTGCATTCTTATTACTATATATACTAGCCGTTGTAATTGGCTTTGCGTATGGAAAATTTACTTTAAACACACAAATACAATGAGTTTAATTATACTACATTATACTACAAGCTATAAGCAAAAACATAATTATGATTTAAATTTTACGAGTGGCATTTTAGATTTTAAATAATAAAAATACCTATATCAAGAAATATCGTTCGGAAAGCGAAGCATGGTGATAATTATAATGTAATTTATTTACAATTGTATCATAAATAATTACCAAATAATTTAAAATGAAATTATTTTTCCACTTTGCTAAGCAACTAATATTACAACTAAATAATATGTGCACAACTGGCACGCTTCCATTAATAAGATAATTGAATTAAATACTATACGTTATTTGCTTTTATATAATATTTAGATTTAGATAATATATAAACATATTACTTACTAGAAGAGCCCGCGATTTCGCTCGCGGTAAAACTACAAAAAAATCTCTAAAAGGGTAGTTTCATAAAAACTTTCACTCCCTGTTTTACCCCCTTATACTCGTAGGATGAATTTCGAAAAATGTTAAAACATGTATTTGTTTAATTTTATTGAAGAGCATTAATACCAAGTTCCAAGTAATTTGGATCACAAATATTTTTTTGGATTTTATTATAACGTGTTTTCCCATTGGAATTAGATAATCACCCGCAGTAAAAAGTAGCCTATGTCACTCTCCAGTCCTCCAAGTATCTCCACACAAAAAAATCACGCCAATCGGTCACTCCTTTTAGACGTGAAAGAAGGACAAACAAACAAAAAAACACACTTTCACATTTATAATATTAGTATGGATTTCTAACGCGCTAATGGATAGACTTACTTAAAGCACCCTTATGCTTACGTTTTTTCTCTAACTTGTGAAAGCTACATAAGTTTTTTTCCAGCCTTATAATAATAAAATAGCGGTCAAGTGTATGTCAGGCTGTTTGATATAGGGTTCTTTAGCAGTTATTGCAAATAAAAAACCTGGTTATCATTACATAAGAATTGTAATTAATAAATAAATTGTTACCTAATTTTGAAGCAGATAATTAATTATACTAAATATTGTACTGTTGCCTAAGTTATTTCTCAAAATGTACTTCTAAGTACTAAATAATAGTATTATTTACTTAGAACTACCTATATACATATCGTAAAATTGTTTCAGTAAATTGTGATTTAAAATTTAAATATGGTCTAAAAGTTTGTTGATTATTCAAATATAGCTGTAAGAATCTTGGCAGAAAACAGACATTTTTAATAATAACTACAGCAATCTTTCCATAGATTTTAAAATTGGCTAAACTGAAAGTGGTCTAAAATCCCTTAGATCAGAACATATAATATTGTTTTGTTTAATTTTAATTCGTCACTTTCAAAACGTTAAGTAATATATTTATAATGTAAACTTCTAAATTATCTAATAGATGGTTATTTTAACTTCGGAACCCTAAAAAGTTAATTTGTACTAAAATATTTCTATTTCCATAAAAATACTGCAAAAGCTCATGTTTTTCTTCATTTTAATGCTAGTTTTAAAAAGCTTCTACACATCCTTATACTCAGGGGATTGAAGCTTTCATTATGAGATATATCATTTCTCACAAGCACTGTTTAGATATGACATGTGGTTTGCTTTTTATTACTGTTTGTAGTCAAAATTTTATTTCGTGAATTTTTATTTTTTATTTTTTTTTTCCTTTTGGGGACATTAGCACACATCACTATCTAAATATAGTTTATCTATCTATCTTTAGTTCCATGGAACTACCTTCGCCTCCTACCTACCAAGCTTACCATGGTAAGCTACGAGCCTTGTGTTATGGATACCAGATAGTTGATATACTACATTCTTACACATGTATTTATTAAATACATACATATTATAAATATAAACACCCATGACTGGAGTACAACACATTCATGCTCATCACATAAATGAATGCCCCCAGCGGGACTCAAACCCGCGACCGCTGGCACAGCAAGTAGCGTTACTACAAACTGATGAGGGGCGAACCTGAGCGGAGCGAGGGTGAGTCGCTAGTTGTATAGTAGTGTATCAGTGTACAAAATTTTATTGAAATCTATACAAATAAAGGAAAAGATTTTCGATTTTTTCTCCTTTCTTTCGTTTAGACAGATTTCACATACAAACGCACACACTTTCGCATAAAGCAAACAGCTACTCCGAAACACAATGCCTATTTATTAGGTGTACCTTTATACCTTTCAACATACTGATTCCACTTTCGCTTTTTGTCAAGTATTTTTTGTTCTAAATCGATTTTCGGCAATTTTCACTAAGCCACTCTAATACCGTACAAAACTCCCTTGCTATTGGCTAGTCTTAGTGAGATTGGCCGCCGTGGACGAAATGGGTCAGGAGGACATCATCAATGTCACACATTTTCTCAACTAAGTTAGTTTCATTACTTAATTCTAATATTTACACTACCCGGGAATCCAACTCACGATAATTTGCAAGCCTGAAAATGTTTTTAAATAAACGTATGCAAGGTACAAAAAACATTTAAAACTAAACTGCATTAACACGAAGCATTATAAGAGCAGTTATAGCAGTTTTATGGCCCTGTCTAATTATCAATTACATACAATTATACTCTCTTACGCTGGCTAGTATCAAATTAATTAAACGAATACCTTTATTTTCAGATTGGAATACAAAAGAGGTTTTCTATTAAAGGTAACACGTGTTATATATTCATAGAAATAAAAGAAAGGTTTTGGCAGATAATGTCACTGCTAGGGCAAAAGCCGCGGCTTCGATCCTGTGCAATATGAATTGTTTAAAATTTCACTATAATTTTACTCTCAATAATTTATATCATAATTGGCTATTTCATGCAGCTTATTAAAATAATAGTGAGTTAACAGCCCTTTTCAACGTCCCACTGCTGGGCACGGGCCTCCCTTCAATACGAAGGAGATCAGTGAGGACATAGACCACCACGCTGGCCAAGTGCGGGTTGGCGGACTTCACAACTTTTGCTCTCAGTTTTGTATGTTTTCTCACGCAATTTTCTTTCAATGTAAAACTAATGGTAATAATATCAAAAATAGTTCGCAAATGGACATATCATAGGAGCGAGAAACGAATTCGTTTCTACTTCCCTTGGTTTTCTAAACGAGCACATTACCACTGGGCTACCACTTTTTCACGATAAATAAAAATACTTATTATTGTTATATATTCAATTACTACATTTTAAAATACAATGGAAGTAAGTGAAATAATAAAACTGTCTCGTTTTACAACTCTTAAAATATTTTCACAGAAAACCTTCGGACTTCTTATTAAACTATAACGAGATCATTTGATAATTTCAGATAAAAACAGAATTTTTAAAAAGCTTTTTCTTTTGAAATTCAGTATCTTCTCATTGTCCTTTTTCCAATAAAGTTCTTTAATAAATATTGAACGTTTTATGTTCGCACTAAGTGACATTGACATCTGACATTGAAAATTGAAAGATGAGGATGGCGATACTTTAACCCACCCCCAAACTTGAACTCAACTTCTCTGGAACTTCGGTCAACCATACTGGTTAGAGCTGCCCCAATGAGATGAGTTTTACATCATGTATAGAATTTTTTGTGTTCCTGTTGTATTTGCAATTAGTATCTACTTTTAGCAGATTTTTTGAGTGGAGGAGTTTTTGGATGCTGTATAGATGTTTATTTAAACATTTTGGAATCGAATTAATTTAAATAGTCTTTATATTATGTAAATAATTTTACATTATATGTAAAACAAAAGTATGCAGCGAAATGCATCATATTATCATTAACAACTGGTGCTGGCATCCTTACGTGGTAGAAATCCAACCAACTCGCACGAAACGCTTAAGTTCTACGTTTCTGAAACGAACTGCTAAGGTGTGGAACACCCTTCCAGCATCCGTGTTTTCTGCCACCTATGATATAAGTACCTTCAAGGCAAGAGTGAATAGGCATCTTCTAGGCAAGCGCGCTCCAACCTAGACCTCATCAGTGCTTCCCAGCGTTGATTGTCGTCAAGCGCAAGCCTATCGAGTTATAAAAAAAAACAATGTAATTATTTGGAGTGTTATTAATTGGTTTTTAATATAGAGTAAGTGGACTAAAATTTTGCCAACGGCTACGTCTTTAGCCGAATGCTTATGTCTATTATTTTACGTTAGGAAATGCATTTATGTATACAACCTGAATACATACGGGAGGTAATGTTGTATGGCTCACGGGCGAAACGGCAGACCTGCCGTCGAGGCATCGTGTATAAGCGATCCTGCGATACTCCAATTAATACGGGGAAGGTTTCCTTTTTAGTGGGTAGTACTGGATTTTGTAGGCGATGAGTCTGTCCTGTCCTGCAAGTGGTATGCGTAAATGCATTTCAGAACATTAAAATATGGAAAAATACAGTGGAAAAATTCATGATTATTACACATATTAAAGTACTCATGATTTCTCTTTACAGAACCATTTAACTTATTAAATGAAAGCATCATGATTATGTTCATGGCTGTACTACTGACTAAATGATCGAAATTCAAACCAAGACGTCTCTAGTGTATATAATTGTGTTATATTTACGTATATTTTGTTAATACTTTGAAGTAGATATAAAGTGGTATTGGGAATAGCTATCAATGGCATTAAATGTATAAGACGTAAAGTGAAGATAATGAAGCGTATTTACATTTTCTATCTTAATTCAATTAAAATCACTTTAGGATTAGTTATTCTATTCCAATAGGCGTGGGATTTTTCTTTATATTTAGAGGGGATTATCCTTTAAGGTATTCAATAAAAAAACATGATAGTTCAAAACTAGCATTAAATATAACGAGTATATACTACATCTTTCTAAAGTCACTTGAAACTAAGGATAGAACAAAATCTAAAGAAGATTCTGTTATAAAAACCATGTGATGTTCTCCTGACCGATTACGGCCACGGCGGCCAATCTCATTGAGACTAGCCAACTGCGCAGGAGATATTATAGTGCTCAAGTGGACGCGCAGACACAAGTGCACTCTCTATTCCTATCACTCTCATACACCGGTAGGACGACTTTTCGACACGACCAGTGAGAGCTTAGGCGCAGGACCGACGGCTTTACGTGCTCTCCGAGGCACGTGGGTGAAGCACCGCCTACTTCCCAACTCCGGGCTGTTACTGAGGCTTACTATACAGAAAGACTCAATAACTAAACTTGGCCCGACCCGGACCTCCGAGCGTGCAGCCGTACATGTTAGCCACTACACCACAGAGGCAGTTAAAAACCATGTAGGTACTATACGTACATGTAATCTTTTTAGAAAAAAAAATCCTATACAATTATAGTGACTTAGTTAAGACAAACTAAACGTACAAGCAAACGCGGATAACGACTTGGTTTTATGCTATATAAATTATTGTTTCTTCGACGAATTTTGAGTGCCGATTTTCGCGTGTGATAAAAAAATATACCTACCTACATTTTATGTATAAAAGTGTTAAATGCTATACATTTATATATTGATAAATTGTTTAACTTTGTTTCATATATTTGTTCCCTAAATAATTTTATATAATAGAGCAATAATATAAAAAAAAACACCCCGTATTAATATTTTCATTGAATATAATAATTTATATCAATTTTCATAAATAAACATATGACCAAAAACTGTCTGAATCACCAAGAAAATACGGAAGTTATACATTGCCTTTACTATTTCTAAAATAAACCCTTTCGTAATCCATGTACTAGATTACCAGAATTATCAGATTGCATTGCCTGCAAACTGATATCCACTAGTTATTCACCTTCACTTCATATAGGTTCTCAATTTGTTAGGGTGATTGTATGTCATAGAATAACAATGGAGGGAAACCACACTGACAATTGAGATGAAGAGAAGCTTACATGACTCTCGAACTCTTTATTAAATATTATTACAATATAGAATTTTAAGCTTCTAAGATCTAACAGCTAGACCTAAAAAGTATATTACTAGAGACGAGCACTAAGGTAAATAAAAAAATATAACAGAATTAACAAAAAAAAATCACTTCTAAATATGAAAAAAATCTAATGTAAATAGCGTGTGCTCAAATATTCAATATTTTTAATTCTTACTAAAATTGTTACAACTACAGCTGGCAAGTTTGCCACTGAGATTGAGCGACGCAATCAGTCATTTTCAACCGACTTCAAAAAGGAGGAGGTTCTCAATTCGACTGTATGTTTTTTTTTTTTTTTTTTTTTTTTATGTTTGTTACCTCAGAACTCCGTCATTTATTAACCGATTTGGACAATTTTTGTTTTGTTTGAAAGGGTATACTTCCAGATTGGTCCCATTTAAATTTCAAAAAAAAATACCACCCCTAAGGGTGGAAAAACAACTAATGATGAATTTAACCTACGTCTAATTGTCATTTTGACTTGAAACTTTGCAAGTATTTCTATTTCCGTTGATAGTACAGTGGTTCGGTGTTGTTGACCTGATCTGATGGCAAGGCCAGAAGGTGGATAGGTGGAACTCTTCGACGGCTAGTAGTAGATACTTTGAGTTTGGGCTTATTTTGTTTGATTTGACAAGCCTAACACGTTAGAATCCTTACTTTGCTACTACTGTCTACACTAAAAAGGGAAAAATAAAAACTTTTTAACAAAAAAATAAAAACCGACTTCAAAAAAAAAAGCACTAAAAAGTAAAAAATAACTGATTGGTAGTTTTCATTTACTATACATACCTAATCAAATATTTTCGAAGTCGGTGTGCTTTGGCTAAGTAATTGAAGCCTACCTATTAAATTAAATACATACCTAATCAAATATTTTCGAAATCGGTGCCAGCCCATACAAAGCAAAGCACACCGACTTCGAAAATATTTGATTAGGTATGTATAGTAAATGAAAACTACCAATCAGTTATTTTTTACTTTTTAGTGCTTTTGTTTGAAGTCGGTTTTTATTTTTTTGTTAAAAAGTTTTTATGAATCATTTTGAATATATATTTTTTTGACAACTTACAATTATAAAGTTTTTTCTGAAGTTAGAACCATAGTAACGCATACCACCTGCGTACATACAAGATAATAGTTTATTCGTAATTTCGATTTATATTCCAAGCTCCGCCCGGGTTCATCCCTAGTTACGTTTTTTTTTAAGTAAGCTACGAGGCTTGTGTTATGGATACTAGGTAGTTGATACACTACACATATATAACTTTAAATACATATATATTATAAATCTAAAAACCCATAACAGGAGTACAAACATTCGTGTTCATCACACAAATGAATGCCCCCAGCACGACTCGAACCCGCGACCGCTGGCACAACAGGTAGGGTCACTACCAACTGAGCCACGCGCGTCGTTAAACTTACGTTTACGTACTTTAACGTTTTAACCTTTGGTATAGATATCTCAGAGATGAGATATTTTCCCGCAGTAAAACGTATCCTACATGTTGACCCCTATAACTAGCTATCATATTACCAAATTTCATCAAAATCTGTCCAGTGGCTTCCTCGTGATGCGTTCCCAGACAGACAAAAAGTCTAAAAACTATAGATTCGGCCTCTGTATCGATAGTAATGACTACTTCAATAAGATTTTTCAAAAAATATTTAATGTACAGATTCGACTTAAAATTTTATTATATATATCATAGTAGGGGTCCAATGTTATAACGAGTTACCGCGCTGTTGTCGTCTTAAAAAGAAAATAATATGAATTTATTGTATCACTTCCTCTTTCTGCTGAAAGGATAATGCATTCCCCGGGATTAGGACTTTCTTTTACAATATTAAAGTTTAAAACTATTTTATTTAAGGTTACTAAGTTGGACTTTTGTAGTAGTTTTCTTATGGGCTTTACTTGTTTTTGCATAAGATATCGATATGGCTAATGGTAGTGGATTTGAATCTCGAATGAGGTTGCTTAGGATGGATCTACAAGGATAGATATTTTTTATAGCATCTATACAATAAAATTATCTATACTATATAATAAAATTCTAACTAAGTTCAGTCTGTACCTTACATATTTTTTGGAAAATCTTATTGAAATAGTCAATATTATCGATACGAATAAATTTATAGTTTTTAGAATTTTCGTCTCTCTGTCTGCCTGTCTGCCTGTATGCCTGTCTGCCTGTATGCCTGTCTGCCTGTATGCCTATCTGCCTGTCTGTGACCGCATCACGAGAAAACCACTGGACAGATTTTAATGGGTATGATGACAGCTGGTTATCCGGGTCAACATATAGTATAGTTTTTACTGCCGGAAAATATCTCATCTCTGAGAAATCTATACTAAACGTTAAAACGTAAAGTAGTTATAATATAAACTTTCAGACATTTAGTACACAATATATTCAGATTTAGTATTTATAATCAAGATCTCAGAACTGCTGTCATTTACTTTAGATCTAGTCAATTACTTGCAGAATTTGTGCACAAACTATTCCATGTGTGATGATAATTGCTTAGTGTCTATTGATAGGATTTCCTAGAACTATATACGCCTATACTATTGTGTTTAATGCTTGAGCTGCATAATATGTTCATATACATACATACATATGTCTTTAAGTTATTGTTTACGAAATAAAGAATTCCCATAGGGTAGGTTTAGGACGTTTTATAATTAATTTTAAGGTGTCATAAGAGTGATTATCAAACCGAAGTGGTTAGCTATAAAATTGGCCATGATCCAAGGAATAAAATTTCAATTTGTACCAACTTACAAGTTCATACTAAAATTGTTTAACGTACAACCATTAGGTTCCGTAATAAGAAAAACTTTGCACGGTATTTTTATAACTTGATCTTTTCTAGTAACATGTCGGATAGTAATCAAGATTTAATCTCCTTTTCTGTAACATAAAAGTTTTACTAAGAAACTTTCCGGGACTAGTGGAATGACTTTGCAATTTAAGTTAAAATTTGTCACGCTGATTGAATTTTTGAATATTTTATATGTTTTTATGACACTTGTAAAAAAATTTCTATATTGAATATTGTTGAAAAAAAGTATTAAAGTATGGTAAATTGTTCTGAGCGTTCGTCGAATCTGCCAATAATAGAACATTTAACTCTATAGAATTAAACAGGAAAAATTAAAAATTCAATTCAAATTGTTTTACAATTGAAAGTTCACGATATAAAATGACATTTTAATTATTTTAAAAACTAGCGACTAAAAACTCGTTCCTAATGAAAAACAAAAACTAATCTGTCCCATGGGAACCGTAAATTTTTCCGGGATAAAAAGTAGCATATGTGCTATTCCAGAATATCTATCTTTGTGCCAAATTTCATACAGATCTGTTCAGGCGTTCTGGCGTGATTGAGTAACAAACATCCATCCATCCAAACCTTCGCATTAATAATATTAATGGGATTAACTAATCCGTCCCTTAGAGTGTATTTTTTTAGAAATTTATAATAGATATATTATAACCTATTAATGAAAAAATCTCAAGCGGTTCAAAAAACTTAACCAAAGAATATGCAAAAGTGATAACTTATTCCTTTGTTAAATTGGTTAAAAGATGTATTTACTGGTTGTTTTGTGCTAATTTAGTTGTTTTTTCTATTAAATTCTTCCTTCATTCTTAATTTTTCATCATTACTAAGACGTGTTAAGTGACAATGTCAAGTGTATGATCAATGTAATTTGTCATGTACGAGTATCGAACTTGTGACTTTCAGCATAGCCTATGATCGCAGCTCATTATAAATTGGATTATAAAGATTTTTAAACAACTCAAAGTAACTAAGATTAGCGCGTACAAATAAACAAATAAAACAATCTCTGCTTCTTTATAATATTAATTTGTATACATTTCTGAAGTAGGCTCTTCTCGAGAAAGTTAACTGAAAGGGTAGTATTTTTTAAATGGCATCACTTACATTTTATCGCATCATAAAACGTCAGTGAGTCAGTGATTCACTTGTATGTTCATTTTTGGAAATATTTTATTCAGAGCAAACGGAACATCTGTCAACAAGAGATTTATAATCCATCATTCAGCTTTCACGAGGCAAAAAATTGGATCACTGTTTGGCATTTTGATATATACACTACCTATTTCCTTCTTTAACGTTCAATACACATAACACTATTATTATAAATGCAAAAGTTTAAATATGCTTGTCTCTGTGTACCGTACCTTGAAATGAGTGGACGGATTTGGTAGAAAATACTTATTATATTATGTAATACTCGACTCACCCTCGTTTCCCTTCGGATTCGTCCCTAGTGAAAAACAAAAATAAATCTACAACACGGAAACCGTACATTTTTCCGGGATTAAACATTTACTATAATCTATCTCTGTGCCAAATTTCATCCAGATCCGTTCAGCCGTTCTGGCGTGAAAGAGTAACAAGCATCCGTAAACCATACTCACAAATTTTCACATTTATAATATTAGTATAGATTTACTTTACCTCACGACAGATATCTTCACTAAAATTCGTTAAGACGTTATCCTGCAGAACTAACAAGCACATAATCGCTAAATATTATATTTCAAATATGATATACGCTTTCTGGGTATTTATCCAATAATTTCTCATCCTTAAGATACTGTAATATCAGTTTGTCAAAATATATATAATTGAATGTCTTCTACGTTATGCTTCTGAAAAATTAATGCGGTTTGGTGTTCATGACACGTTGTTATTGCAACTCGGTCGCGGTTATCTGTCATGCTCGCGCAAATTGGACGGCTTTGTTCAGAAACGACACTTGTATAATATGAATTCTATATTAAACACCTCAAAGTTGGTTGGTTTTTTGCTTGAAGATGTAAATACAATTTAGTGGAGCAAATAGCACAACATTTCTTGTTTGTAAGACATATAAGCATTGTGCATATTGTCAGCGTATTTGTATTCGTATGTTAATATTTATTTACTATTACTTACTTATGAAGCAAAAAGTAGCCTATGTTCTACTCCAGGTTATAGTCTATCTATGTAAAAAAATATCCAAATTTGTTTAGCCGTTACAGCATGAAGGAGGAATAAATATACAACACACACATAAAACTATAATATCTTGATTACTCCCACTCCACTCATTAATACTGGATTTAATAAGTCAATATAATTTTTGCAATGCAAACAAAAAAAAATGTAAATACTCATAATAACAGCAAAACAAAGAAACAAAAAATTATATAAACAATATCATTTGTGCTAAATTTCAACACTCACAGAGCTAAATGGATGAGATGGAATTAGGTTATCTTGCCTTTGGTTTACGAAATAGTTATTTTGGGATAACTGAATAACTAGTAATACATTAGATAAAGCCTTAGTAATGCTGAAGTAAACAATATTTTAAAAATATAGGATATTTATTTAATTTTTTTATTGTTTTTTTTAAATTTAATAAAATATCCTCACTTCAAAAAAAGAAATATTTGTTTCAAGGGGCTTACTAAGGTTAGTAAATTTAAATAAATCCCATAAATAAATATTATAAATGCGAAAGTTTGGATGGATGTTTGTTACTCTTTCACACCAGAACGACTGAATGGATCTGGATGAAATTTGGCACAGAGTTAGATTACAGTCTGGAATAGCATATAGGTTACTTTTTTATCCCGGAAAGTATACGGTTCCCGTGTGGTAAATTTGTCTTTCTTTTTCACTAGGGATGAACCCGAGTGAAGCGAAGGTGAGTCACTAATGATAAATAATAAATATTCATCTATACATATAATAAAATTGTAACTGAGCCGAATCTGTACATTAAATATTTTTTGGAAAATCTTATTGAAATATATATATGGGGGGTGAAGTTGGTATTGGGTATGGGTGGGGGCGCTAAGACCCGAGCTTAGTGTCTTCTATAAAAAGCCCGTCTTCTGACTGCAGTGCTCTGATGGTGGAGTACAAGTATGCAAGTACCAACCAGTCCGATCTGTCCACGTCCCCGTCGTACCCCCTGGGACCTTCTGCGCCCGTACTCTAAGTACGATCACCATCCCTTTCTCAGAGCGCAGATGCTAAGGACAAAGGGCGAAGGCGAGCAACCGGCGCCTTAAAACTGGTTCAACCTCGGAAGGGACGATACCCGAAAATAAATGGAGCTAGGTCTTGAGCTCAAAAGTGGCAGCCCCACTAAAGGCCTAGGACGCAGGGGGTTAATCACCCACTCGTCTGAACACAAACGATTGTGAATGGAAAAGCAAAACTTACGGACCGGATTTTAAACCAACGACCTGGCTACTCAATAATGGCTAACGAATTTACCTTATGTACATGGAACTTGAGAACACTGTACAGACCAGCGGGCCTTCAACTTTTATGTCAACAACTTGTAAATCACAGGGCTGATATAACAGCGGTTCAGAAACTTAGATGGTTAGGACATGGCGTTATTGATAAACCAGATTTCGCCATATATTATAGTTGTAATGAAAAGCATCATATCTTTGGAACGGGTTTCGTCGTGAGCAAACGCTTAAAACATCTTGTAATTGATTTCCAACCAATTAATGAACGTATGTGTAAAATCAGACTTAAAGGTAAATTTCAAAATTACACAATCATTAATGTGCACGCTCCGACGGAAGATACTGGCCTAGAAGAGAAGGAAAGGTGGTATTCCGATGTGGAAAGCGTATATTCTAAATCTCCCAAAGGTGACATCAAGATTATAATTGGGGATATGAATGCAAAGGTGGGAAGAGAAAGTATATATCGACCAACGATAGGCTCCCACAGCCTACACGAAACATCTAACGACAATGGCACACGCCTCATTGATTTGGCAACTTCCCTAGGAATGGTCGTCGGCAGCACACGCTTTCCACACAAGAACATCCATAAGATAACTTGGGTCTCCGCAGATAACGTCACCCGAAACCAAATAGACCATATTTTGATAGACGGGAGACACTGCTCTAATCTTTTGGATGTCAGAAGCCGTAGAGGAGCAAACATCGACTCCGATCACCATCTTGTTGTATGCAAAATAAGAGCACGAATATCACGGTACAAGTACACCAAAACGGTAAGAACGAAAAAGATTGACACAACAAGGCTGAAGAGAGAGCAGGATGTCAAGTACAAATATATGGACACAGTTCACAGAGAACTTATGAAAGTGGGCGAAAGAAATAGCAACAGCATTGGCGATTCTGATAGTACCTGGCGGAATCTTAGGGATGTTTTATCTACGGCTGCTGGTGAGATTTTGGGATTTGAGGAAAAACTGAAGCGTAATTACTGGTTTGATGATGAATGTCAGAGGGTCACTAATGAGAAAAATGATGCGTACAGTTTAATGCAACAGAAGTACACTTGCAGGCGTAGAGAAGAGTATAAGGAGCGAAGAAGACGGGAAAAACACCTACATAAGAAAAAGAAAAGATTGCGCGAGGAACAACAACTACGTGAGATTGCATCTAGTTACACACAAAAGGAAACTAGAAACTTCTACAACCAAGTAAATAGGGGACGGAAAGAATTCAAACCCAGAACCACGGCTTGTAGAAGTAAGAATGGACAGCTACTTAATGATAAAGATGAGATCGTTCAGAGATGGGCTGAATACTTTCGTGAACTCCTCAACAGTTCAGTGCAGACCCGTCCACTTTCTGTACCAGTACCTGAAGGTCTATTAAATAATCAACAAACTGATGAATCTTTGTACCCCACTATAGAAGATACTATACGAGCAATTCAATCCATTAAAAATAACAAATCTCCGGGAATAGACGATATCCAAGGCGAGCTTATAAAGTATGCCGGAACTGGTTTCGAGAAGGAGTTTCACCACCTGGTGCTCCAAATTTGGAACTATGAAAAAATGCCTGATGATTGGAATACATCTGTTATCTGCCCCCTACATAAGAAAGGCGACATATTGGAGTGCAATAATTACCGAGGCATATCTCTCTTGAACACCGGTTATAAAGTTTTTGCCAATGTGCTGTTTAATAAACTAAAGCCATATGTAGAATCCAGCTTGGGGGAGTATCAGTGTGGGTTCCGTCCAAACAGGTCCACAGTAGACCAAATCTTCTCGCTTAGGCAGATCCTTGAAAAAACGTTTGAGTACAACGTGAACACTCACCATCTTTTCGTAGATTTTAAGGCTGCCTATGACAATGTGCACAGAGGTTTCCTGTACCAGGCTATGATGGAGATTGGCATCCCAACAAAGCTCGTGCGCCTGACGGAGATGACTCTTAGAAACTCTCAGAGCGTTGTTAGAGTTCAAACAAGCGTATCAGAACCCTTCAGAACCAATGACGGCTTAAGACAAGGGGATGCGCTCTCGTGCCTACTGTTCAACATCGTTCTCGACAAGTGTATTCGCGACTCAAAGATCGAGACCAAAGGCACTATCTACCACAAATCTGTTCAAATTCTAGGGTATGCGGATGACCTCGACGTGATAGGTAGATCTCTACCTGCAATGGAGAGTGCATACCTTGCGCTTGAAAAATCAGCTGCGGAGGCCGGTCTCCAAGTTAACATGGCTAAGACTAAGTACCTGAAAGCGTCAAAAGACCAGCAAACTCTACCACAAGGAGTTAATATTGGCAACAACACCTTCGCTAGCGTCAATAATTTCGTATACCTGGGATCCTTAGTAACCGATAACAACGATGTGTCTTCAGAAATAAGTAGGAGAATAATGGCGGCTAACAAGTGCCACTTCGGACTACTAAGATACTTTCGTTCGAAACTTCTTTCAAGAAGCATAAAACTTCTCTTGTACAAAACCTTACTAAGACCCATACTCACCTACAGTTCCGAATGTTGGGTGCTGAGCAAAAAAGACGAAAATTCCTTGTTGGTATTTGAGCGGAAAATACTAAGACGCATTTTCGGAGCTGTGATGGAAAATGAGAGATGGCGAACGCGTTATAACCACGAGCTATACCAAATGTACGATGAGCCAAACGTAATTAAGACCATAAAGATCGGGCGCCTGCGTTGGGCAGGGCACGTGTTGCGAATGGACGAGGCCAGAGTACCCAAGCGCCTTTTAGAAGGCCGACCGGAGGGCCGCAGAAGTAGAGGCAGGCCCAAGCTCAGATGGTTGGACGGCGTCGAACAAGATATCAAGATCTTGGGAGTAACAAGTTGGAGAAGGAAAGCCTATAACAGATCGGACTGGAGAGCTTTGCTGGACCAGGCTAAGGCCCACCCGGGGCTGTAATGCCTCAGATGATGATGATGATGATTATTGAAATATACTTTATTATCGATACAGAGGCTGAATCTATAGTTTTTAGAATTTTTGTCTGTCTGTCTGTCTGTTACCGCCTAAAAAGTATCCCTTATGTTGACCCGGATAGCCAGCTATAACCATACCTCATCAAAATCTGTCCAGTGGTTTTTTCATGATGCGTTCTCAGACAGACAGACAGAATAAAATTCTAAAAACTATAGAATCCGCCTCTGTATCGATAATAATGACTATTTCAATAAGTTTTTCCAAAATCTTTTTAATGTACAGATTCGATTCAGTATTTTATTATATCTAGATAGATAAAATATGTTAAAAAATATCAAACAAAACTATTCTAAAACTTCTTATACTAATAGAAAGCTATATCACAGAATAAAAAAGGGTAAAAGTATTATTTATGTTAGAGCCGTGGGCAAAAGCGAGTTATCTATACAAGAAATATTTGTAGCCTAACAATACATGTTTTACATAGTGTTGTCAGGAATATATAAGGGTTTCTTAAATTTATTCTGAGATCAACAAGCTTTCTTACAATATATTTTACGAACGTGATGTGAATTTTTATTGTTCTTGTCTACACATTAGAGACATAACTTAGAAGCGTAGTACTCCCAGATTAGCTTTATCAGCGAGAACCTACAAACTAATCTATACTTTTACAAACTATACCGGCAGATAAACGTAAATAGGTCGTCCTATGATTAGACCTAATTTACTTTAGGGTTTTCGTCCTATTTTTACTTTTATTTGACTAATACGTAGGTCTGGTGGCTAGCATATCCGAAGGTGTCCCTGTTTCGAAGGTTCGAGTCCCGGGTTAGGTCAAGTTAATTAATTAGTAATAAATGTTTTAGTAAGTGTGAGTAATAAGTGTCTAATTAGCTTTTTAGGTAAAATAATTTTAAATAAAATAAATAGTAGCAGCTTGGTGTTGGGAACTTAGTTGTGTTACACTCTCGTTCCTCGGAGAGCACGTATAGGCGATTGTTCTGCGCCTGGACTCTGCGACGGACTTTTCGACCAGAAAATTGATAGTACTATTGAAATAACCCTGAAAATATACACAAATCTGAGAACAATTTTTAAATTCATTTATTTAACTGAGAAATATTACAACTGGGCAAAATTTGAATTACAATGTAAAATGTTTAATTTATAAAATTTCAACCTAGCTTTTAATGAAATAAGGAAAGAAGAAAATAAAAACGTAAATGTCGTCTTTTAATTGCATATTTTTATTCCCAACTTAAGTCAATGATAATCTCATTGAAAATAATAATCTAAAATAAATAAAAATTCCATACTATTTGGTACGAGTATCGTATTTTTTTATGAGGGCTTAGAATCGTTATCACTCTATATATAATCGTCGAAGAACGGCAATTTTAAAAATTGTATTTAAATGACAAAAATCGTTATGTCATAGAAAAATAATGTCATTCCCATATATTTTTTAGATTTCTACTTTTCAACGATTATAGAATAACGTTTTGTCTGAGCTTCTTGGATTGTATGAAATATGTTCTCGTTTTCGAATTTCATTACAACTCGATCTAATAGTTTAGTTATTGTGAAAGTGTTCTGTCAGAAAACTTGTTATAGTATAGCAAGCTCTTGTGAAATAAATTTCCTTTGAAAATATATTTTGTGACGAAATATTATTCAATTCAACGATAATCTGCAGATTTATTTTGTATTATCTATGTAACATAATTAATATTTTTTATTTAAACTAAACAATGCGTTTATCAACAAACATAACATAAAAACTTTTTAACAAAAAAATAAAAACCGACTTCAAACAAAAGCACTAAAAAGTAAAAAATAACTGATTGGTAGTTTTCATTTACTATACATACCTAATCAAATATTTTCGAAGTCGGTGTGCTTTGCTTTGTATGGGCTGGCACCGATTTCAAAAATATTTGATTGATGATGATGATGTGATGTTCTCCTAGCCGATTCCGGCTACGGCGGCCAATCTCATTGAGATTAGCCAACTGCGCAGGAGATATTATAGTGCTCAAGTGTACGCGCAGACACAAGTGCACTCTCTATTCCTATCACTCTCATACTCCAGTGGGACGACCACTCGACACGACCGGTGAGAGTTAAGGCGCAGGACCGACGACTTTACGTGCTCTCCGAGGCACGGGGGTGAAACACCGCCAACTTCCCAACTCCGGGCTGTTACTGAGACTTACTATACAGAAAGACTCAATAACTAAACTTGGCCCGACCCGGGACTCGAACCCAGGACCTCCGGATGTGCAGCCGTACATGCTAGCCACTACACCACCGAGGCAGTTAAATTTGATTAGGTATGTATTTAATAGGTAGGCTTTAATTACTTAGCCAAAGCACACCGACTTCGAAAATATTTGATTAGGTATGTATAGTAAATGAAAACTACCAATCAGTTATTTTTTACTTTTTAGTGCTTTTGTTTGAAGTCGGTTTTTATTTTTTTGTTAAAAAGTTTTTATTTTTCCCTTTTTAGTGTAGACAGTAGTAGCAAAGTAAGAATTCTAACGTGTTAGGCTTGTCAAATCAAACAAAATAAGCCCAAACTCAAAGTATCTACTATTAGCCGTTGAAGAGTTCCACTTATCCACCTTCTGGCCTTACCATCAGATCAGGTCAACAATACCGAACCACTGTACTATCAACGGAAATAGAAACACTTGCAAATTTTCAAGTCAATATGACAATAAGAAGTAGGTAAAATTCATCATTAGCTATTTTTCCACCCTTAGGGGTGGTATTTTTTTTTTGAAATTTAAATGGGACCAATCTGGAAGTAAACCCTTTCAAACAACACAAAAATTGTCCAAATCGGTTAATAAATGACGGAGTTCTGAGGTAACAAACATAAAAAAAAAATACAGTCGAATTGAGAACCTCCTCCTTTTTGAAGTCGGTTGAAAACAAAAACAAACCTAGACGAGTTTTATTGGTCAGTTTAGTTCAGGTCAGGTTACTTCAGTTTAATTCAATTTGGTTCAGTTTAATTCAATTCTCTTATCTCTATATAATATTAATATAATATAATATTAATAATATTAATGGCATCAAAACGTATCATTTGAGTACATATATATCGCCAACGTCATGTAGAATGGAGAAGAAACAAGAGGTTGGTCATAGTAGAGTTCTACTATCAATCTCCTGGCTCTAATATCTGATTGGCTTGTTAATAATAAATGCTATTTTTCAAAAGACTCATACTTGTCAAGTTTAAAGGAAACGAAAGATATGAAAAGAAGGATGAATAGGGATAGGTTTAAATTGATGTTATTTCGAGATTTCTTAATAAAATAATCATACATAATATTATGTACTAATATACATAAGATGAAGTACGTAACTTTGCGAGTGTGTATTAATTGTTATTTCCACGTGCTCTCGAAATGGCTTATACTTTGAATTTTTAGTAATCAAGTGATCAATGAGAAAAACTGCGCGTAAAAAGTAGAGTTTCATACAAAAAACTTCATAATCGTATATGAAATTGACTAAAGAACTTTAAAAAAAATATCTAGTTAAATGAAATGACAATTTCTATGTATGTGAGTGTATGACTTTTATTCCTTCATGTTGAAACAGAAATAGGATTTGGATGAAATTTGGTACGCAAATAAACACCGCCAACTACACACACTATCTTAGTAGAAAAACTCGGTAATTAAATTTGGCCCGACCTGAACTCGAACCAAGGATCTTAAGATATTAAGCTGTACATGCTAGCCACTAGACCACCGAGGCAATTCAATAACACATACAACAATGCACGCACCAAGGTAAAGCGACGACAAGTCGCTAGTTTAAAACATTTTCGTATCGTGAAGCAATCTAATCCGGCAGAGTATCTAGTATTACTGAAGATTTTATTACACCGTCAAAGGAAGTTGGCGTATTTACGTTCGACGGCACATCAGTCTAAAGGCTGGGCAGATTTAATAGAATATTTATATTGTACGGGTTACAGTCAAAATAGAATCGATCCTAGTGTCAGTTAATTGCTTTCTCAGAAGACAGCTGCGTTCTATTACTCCCCCGCTCTTTTAATAAGTTTTAGGAATCTTGTTCAATACCATTGGATTTAAGAATATAGCAATACTGAATACATGTAGACAAAGCTTGAGATATAGGTAGTTTCTATACATACTCGTACATCTATAGATATAAAATTGAAGTGTCTGTTGTAATGTCAAAATAACAGCTTTTTACTAAATGCGTATGAAATTACATACGGTACTTTTGATCTCCGAAACGGCTGGACTGATTTTGACGAGAGACTCACTGGCAGATAGCTAACGTTATAAGGAGTAACTCAGGTTACTTTCATTATAGAAAAAGAATTAGGATTCCCCTAAAAAAATACAAACGTACTTAGGGACGCAGCCAAGCGAAGCAAGGGTCAGTTGCTAGTTTTTAAATTTTAAATCTTCGTTGCAGAATCAATGTTGTAGTCAGAACTAACAGGAATAAGCACGTGTCGTTCGCCCTACAACGACATATTGCTATTTTACATGGCCACATTAATATATTTTTGAACTTTTTAAAAAATTTCTTAGTTCCTGATCTAGTGGTAAGCAGGTACATCTACAGGTTTGGAAGTCTTGTGATGGAGATCTGGGCCGCACTGAGTATAATAATTGAGATATATAGATAGGATAAACATTTTTATTATGAAATATCGAATACATAACAGTAACCCCTAAACATAGCGGGATAAAAATTAGGTAACATTTTTCAGTTTGTACTTTCGGAGTTTACTGGCATACCTATACTAACTTGCATGCTTTATTTACATATAATATCATTGTAAATAAATTTTTAATAACTAAATAAAATCATAAATCATATATAATAACAAGGTGAAGAATTAACTAAATTCGTGTCAAAATGTATTTAAAGTTATACAATAACAAAATTTATCCTAAGTAAATAGTTTGTTATTTATTTCCAATATTCCATCAGACTCTTCACAAAAGTGGATTTTGAATATCTAAAACCAATCGAGCGTTTAGTTTTGAGACTTCTAGCTTTAGAGGAAAATAACATAAGTTCGTTAAAATAGCCACAAGCTTAGTAACTTTACATAATAAATTGAAAAGTACTGTTCGGATCATGAAATAATAATACATTATATAATATAAATACTCTAGCGGCTCACCCTCGCTTCGCCCGGGTTCATCGCTAGGCACGTTTTAAATAGATATAAATAGTTATTAGCCAGCGTTAGCTAAAACGGAGACCTTATAATTTCTTCAAGTCCGTCTGCCCATCTCTCCAAGAGAGAAATTTAAGACCACTAGACAAATCACACACACACAAACACATTCACACACACATAAAAACAAATACATACAAGCATGTCCCCACACATAAATTTTCACATTCATAATAATAATTATTATGTATAGTATGTACAAAAAGTAAAATATGGTTTTCCATTCCTATACTCTTTCCAACTCATAATAAATGCGTAAGATCAAAAAGATAAAAAGTATTATAAATCAAATTAACTACGCTGTCGCGATATAAAAAGAAAAATAACCATTATTATTATTTATAGGTAAAACTGTGACTCGAAGATAATAATTCTTAGAGAATATACCTATAATTATTAGAGATAATGCGACAATAAAGATTTTCTTTCATTTGAAACGTACAATTTTATAAAAATGATTCCCAATACAAACTTTCATCCCCATTTTCATCCCCTTAAGAGATAAAAAGTATCCTATGTCCTTCCTAGGTCTCAAACTATCTTCTTACCAAATTTCATCTAAATCGGCTCAGTAGATCCAGAGATTACCCTCTACAACGTCACAAACTCTTTATAATATTAGTATAGATAAATACTCTATCGTTTTCAATTAACTAAAAAAGATTCGGTATGTGATTTAATGTACATAAGTATGTATATAAATGAAGCAAAAATCACATTAATATGATGTGAAGTTGATCATGATGTGATGATGTATATATGATAGCTTTGTATGTATATGTATTCAGCCCTTTTTGACGTCCCACTGTTGGGCACGGGCCTCTTCTCAATGTGAGAGGGATTAGGCCATAGTCCACCACGCTGGCCAAGTGTGGGTTGGTGGACTTCATATGTCTTTTGAAAACTTGCTAGGGTCTCTCAGACATGCAGATTTTTCTCGATGTTTTCCTTCGCCGTGGTAATCATGGTGGAAATAATTTGCTCATGAAAATGTCAGAGGCGCGAGACCCGAGAATTGAGTCCGCTTCACTCGGTTTCACAAGCGAGCGCATCATCACTCGGCAACCACTGCCTTACTTACTTCAGTAGGTATCCGCTAAGAAAGGATTATTGATTGTTGAATATGCATGAAATTTCGTTTTTTAAACTACGTGAGCAACGCCGCGGCCAAATTCTAGTTTTTAAAATTAATTTTCCAACGAAATAAATTATCTGGGCTATTATTGAAAAGTCGTGTTCGAACTTTCAAGGTTATTTTTCATCTATAGTATGTTGTCGGTTTTGCTAAAAATTACTCTCACAACTTTCGCTTGAAGTTGAACACTGATATATTTATGTACTTTTTTTTATATAATTTATTTTCACATAATACCTACTTTCTTAGATTTACGCGATTTATTTCATTTTTCATTTGTAAAAGTATATAGTAATAGTGTTGCTTAGTAAGTTCTTTTTAAATAATAGCAACCTAAATTAAAATGATTATCCTTAATTAACTTTAACTTTTTAAATTACACATAGAACAATTATATGGCTTAAATAATTAATACTATATTTTATATTTTTCTTTATGGTTATAAATATAATAATGGCAACACTAAATATAGATTACTAATTAATATTTTTAAAATTGTAATAATTATAAAAATAATTATAAAAATAATAGTAAAAATTAAATAAATGATTTTCCATATTCAATTATAATTAAAATTATAAAAATGTTTAAAGTTAAAAAATATTGTAATGTAATTGGTGCAATTTTCATTTTGTTAATTGTGGGTAGGCTGTCTGTAACAACTATACCTTCAAGACATGTAACACCTCAGACTCTCCCGTGACCATGGATGCTGTAAAGCATTCGAAACGTCGGGAACCAAAAATCAAAATAAATCCGCGAAATAATCCGAAAAGATAGTTTTATTTCAAAATAATTTATTTTCTTAATATAAAATATCTAAGTTACAATTAATCATAAAATGCAACGAAGGAGCTTGTGCTATTTTATATACTAGCAGCGTACCCCGGCTTCATGTGTTTTTTTTAAATTGAGACCTTCCGTGTACTTTTTTGGTCCCTTAATGATTTGTAGTTTAAAAAATATATTTATAATACTTAATTGATTGCATTTTAAGTAATTCTTTATCAGTTTTTATATATAAATGTATAATGTAATAAAACAGTGTTATAATTTTTTATATTTATTAATAGCTTAGCGGTATTGGCAATTTTTCATTCAAATTCTTATATTGAACTAGAAATTTTGATGAATAGTATTACTACCAAAAGAAAACAATAAAAGACGTGAAAAATACTTTTCTGATCTATGCGTTATTTATATATTCGACGACACATTTGGCTCAGTTTGTAGTGATCCTACTTGCAGTGCTAGAGGTTTCGGGTTCGAGTCCCGATGGAGGGCATTCATTTATGTGATGAGCACCAATGTTTGTACTCCAGTCATGGGTGTTTATATTTATAATATATATGTATTTAAAGTTATATATGTGTACTGTATCAACTATCTGGTATCCATAACACAGGCCTCGTAGCTTATCATGGAACTAGATGGTGGTGTGTGTTCATGTCCCAACATAATTATTTATTTATTTATACACAGGAAAGAAAATGCAAAAAAACATTAATTATAATGGATAAGTTTGATTGCCGAATACAAGAAGAACATATACCATATTAAGTGCCAATTAATGGCTCAACGACCGCGGACACGCCGGCGTTACAGTTAACAATAGATTTCTTAGAAACTTAATTAATTTCTTAGAAATTTACCTGGAGGTGTTAAATATTGAAAAACCATACAAACATACATATATACCTAAGTAGTGGTTTAATAAAAAAATATATTATAATACACACTTTCGATGTAGACTTATTATTAATTTTATAGAAATAAATGTGTTTTACTGTGTAATAGAAATACTTATTCTAGACAGGACTTAAAACAACTCGCTGGGTGTGAAATTAAGACGTTCATTCCAAAGGAAAACGTGAAAAGCTCGTCGCCATCAAAGTGAATAGAACCTTACATAATTAATTGCATAATATATGTTCCTAGTTACATATAGATTATTCTATATTAAATATATAAGATTGTTAGTCCTTTTTAGGGCTTTTTAACTAAAGAAATATGCGTTTTTTTATTTTAAAAACTTGAACCGTTAATATAATTTTATATAGCGGCAATTATGTTTTAATTATTAAAAATAATTATCTCGGAAAGAAATAATTTATAAATGGTTTGTGAAAAGAAGCAATCAGTATTGAATGATACTTGTGAAATAATTAAGGCACAATTGTATGTTTTAAGAGATTTTGAAGATAAGAGATTTTAAACACCTGTTGCGGTTTATAAGATAGAACTTTAGATAGACAGACAAGCGGCATAGTCTTACACCAGTTCTCAATAACCTAAAGTTATCTTTGCTAAAGATAAAAAGATATCCAAGTAAGGAAAACCGCACGTAGGTAGGTTATTGGGAATCGCCGTTAGAAGGGTTTAGATAGACCCGCTAATTATGGAAGCCCAAATGTCTCAACATATGTATTATAATTAGCGATTTGCCGATTGTTAGTTCTGCTGACTAGCTGACTGGTCGGTTGAAAAAAGGCCGACTAATCGGCCGACTAGTCGGTTCCTGCCTCCAGGTTATATTTCTTTTAATGATGAATGCATATTACATGGTTTTTGAAACTGTAATACAAACATATAAACAATATTAATAATAATAATTAAAATATGCGTATGTTTTGTAAAGTTTTAAGGTTTATTTACATGTTATACTTACATATATACATTTTACTATTTTTTTCTACAGTTTCTATTTCTGTCCCGCTATTTAACACGATTTCCCACATACATGGGTTGACTGAAAGAGATCTCTTATAGAGATAAGTCCACTTTTGTCCACGTCACTTCTTAGACTTTTAATTAATTTTTTAGAAATTTACCTGGAGGTGTTAATATAATGACGACATTTCAATCACCCTATATATTTAAGAATAGTAATAGTAATATGAATAGTGTAATGACCCGACTACTCGTTGCTTTTTACCAACTAGTCGGTGTATACAAATATTTCGAATTAATTTAATTTAATCATTTATTTCGGGCAATATTTACAAAAAAGATCTTAAATATGTAAACAGAAGCCCATAACATATATACCTTAAAACTAACATATATATTAATTGTAAAACTTAAAAACTTATATAAATATTGCAGGATAGTCTTCTTTTCCGACTAATCAACCACTAGTTGGTACATCTCTAATGATAATAAACATATACGAGTAATAAAACAGTATGTGTTTTAGTAAAAGCGTAATTTGGTAATGCGTAATTAGTTGCAAATGGAAATATCATGTTCTGGTACTTAATAAGAGACATTTTAGTAAATATTTACTATTCCTTACGCATGAAGACATTAAAAGATAATTATAATAAATAATTATTCTGAGTGAAGAACAATTAATTAATTTTACTATAAACACAGATTATATAATACTATACTATAAACTTCAAACATTTTAGTGCAAAGCATTATTACTTTGTTGGGTTAATTATATAGCCTTAATAGCGATTTACCCTCGATTTACACACACACACACACACATACACACAAACACACACACACACACACACACACACACACACACACACACACACCACACACACACACAGAGAGAGAGAAAGAGAGAGAGAGAGAGAGAGAGAGAGGTGCGCGCACGCACGCATGCATCAGACCTCGAAAAGGAGATGTGATGAGGAGCTAGGAACAATATTGAGTTCCACTGTTCCACAAAGGGATGTATAGTTTAAAGAAATATATATAATATATTATACATATGTTTCGTATATGTATACATTGTATGTATATTATATATATGTATACATTGTATATTGTGTGTGTCATGTTTTTTTATCTTATAAGAAGGTAACAAATAATAATTTTAAATTATAAGAACTAATGAAACTAGTTGCTAAATTAATTTAATACACCTATACTATACAAAAGGGTAAGATATTCGCGTAAGCTCTGTAGAATATTTAAAGCAGCTATTATTCTTCTTGTTTGAAAGCAAATGCCTAGTAAGTAATAAGTATATATAAGTAAGTGTAATTATAACAATGAACTATGATCATGTTTTAATGCATAAATAAATAAAGAGAGTACGTGTAAAGAAATTCTGAAATTCGGTGTGCATCCGCAATAAGCTCATTTAAAAAGCTTTACTGTTAAGTACCTCAATTGTTTGTGAAATGTATGCTGCTAATGAAATAACCTGAATTCCTTATACTACAATATTATTATTTTTGTTGATATTGCCCTATTATTCTGTCGTGGAACAGTAGTGCAGTAGTATTCCATGCCGTTCTACCTTTAGCTACTGCTTGGACATGGTTCCACGAGATTCCCACTCTTCTAAGGATCTTCAATGATTTTTATCCTTAGATTTTTTTTAAATTGGTCAAACAGGTTTTTTTCGATCAGTAGGAACGTTTTCAGCAGGTTAGGCCATTGATATGCTACTTATGCAGTGTGCAGCATTTTCTTCCTCTTTTTGCAAAATATGTGAAAGTCGAATGTTTTTGCTGCTAAAAACATAAAGATGATATATTTTGGTTGCACATAAATCAACTACACGGGCGGAATTACGGGTAACTCTAGTATTTAATAAGTTACATCTTAATTAGTTTAATAAATAATATAATTTGTGTCAAATATTCACGTAAATTTAAGAAATTATTATATAATTTGCATTTTTGAACGTACTTTGAAACCACTAGTCATATTTGTAAAAAACTTTTTACATTTTATAACCTGTATTTTTAGAAAACCGATAAAACTTTACATTACGAGTCTAAAGAGTAAAGAATTTATTTATAAGTTAACTATTTAATTCAAAATATAATCTTTATAGGAAATGTACATGATTCAAAGACTGGCACCGATATAATCTGGAGCAGACTCTGACCTATATATTTTACTGACTGCAATAGTCACTTCACTAACTGTTATCTTAATACTCGTATAAAACAGATAAGTTTAAAGTTTCATCTAAAATAACACTATTTTTATTTAGTAAAGTATATTTTTTATTTAAATTTACAAAGATTTATATTATATACAATATATTATTTAAAATATTGGTAAAGTGTGATTTAAAGGAGAAATGGTATGACAGAACGACAGACACGAGTAATTATATAAAGGTTATTTTACATTGGATGTTGGAAACATTTTTTTTATTATTTGTACAAGAAACAGTTCAGTGGGGGAATACGGTTAGCATTCTTGCCACTATTTCACGCGGACATGACTTGTACAGTAATAATTAAGTGTACATTTATTTTCTATCTATACTTATATTATAAAGAGGTAAAGTTTGTGGCTTTGTGAGTTTGTGACGTTGTAGGGGTAATATTTGGATCTACTGAACCCATTTATATGAAATTTGATAAGAAGATAGTTTGAGACCTTGGGAAGGACATAGAATCCTTTTTATTCCGGAAATCATCCTTTTCGGGTTTGAAAATGGGGATGAATGATTGTATGAGGAATCAAGCTAGGGACGAACCCGAGCGAAGCGAGGGTGAGTCGCTAGTATAAGGTTATTTGTAAATTTCTTTATTGTATCTAAGCTAAATACGACTCTATAAATACCTGTACTTCCACAAAGGTTGATATTCACGTAAACGTAGAATAATTAAAACAGCCTTTCTTCCACGCTATTGTTAAACAAATGTACTAGTTACATGCACTTAACAATAAACTTTGTGCTCGGCTAAGTACACGAGTACAGAGGAAACATATTCATTTTATATTACGTACTAACTTTTGTTTGCGTATCCGCGTATGTATTTATACTAAAGTGACCTCGGTTTATATAAAACTAGCGACTCACCCTCGCTTACGTTTTAACGATTAGTATAGATTTCTCAGAGATGGGATATTTTCCCGCAGTAAAAAGTATCTTATATGTTAACTGGGATAAGCAAATAACATCATACCAATTTTCATCAAAATCTGTACAATGGATTCCCAGACCGAAAGAAAGACAAAAATTCTAAAAACTATAGATTCGGCCTCTGTATCGATAATAATGACTATTTCAATGAGATTTTCTAAAAAAATATTTAATGTACAGATTCGACTCAGAATTTTATTATATTAATTATGTATTGATAACATTTACGCAAAATTGGGAGCTCACGCCGAATTTTAGGATTTTAATTTAACGATGCATATTTTTGTCCGCCCAGTGGTAGAAATTTGTTTATAATCATTATTGAAAATTTTAGAAAAATATTATAACCTTATAATAAACTAGCAGTACTTAACTACAGTGTTAAAACTTCCGATATAAACATCAGTTTTACAATATACATAGTATGGAAATCTGCCCGATTTGTTGACATTTATGATTTCTGCTCCGCTCCCTTGGGTAGCAGCATGATGCTAAATAGCCTATAGCCTTTATCATTAACCTAGATATTACTGAAAGTGGAAGGAAAATCTTTAATACATTTACAATTTTCCTAATACTGTGTATATATATAATTTTATATACTAATAGGACCATGAGTAAGACATATATATATATATATATATATATATATATATATATATATATATATATATATATATATTTTTATATATAAATTTCTTTTAAAAGAACTATTATTAGTATAGATTTGATACAGTATCTGAGCCTATAAATGACAATGGAAGTCTTACAATCCGCAAAAGTCAAATGCGACATACTCTCATTTCAGGTGCGTGTTGAAATGCTTAGCTGTAGCCTAAGCCATATATTGTGTCGTTTCAAGGTTAGAGTCTATCTGTATAGCAAATTTCATTCAAATCTCTTCAGGCGTTTGAGCATAGAAGAGTAACAAATATATAACAAACTCTCTCATCCATTTCGTATAAAGTAATTTGGTAGCAGTAATCGAATAAATGTGTTATCGTTAATACGCATTAGGCGGATTAATCTTACCTAATGTGCTGAGACCTACTACGAGACGCCGTATAATAAGTAGTATATTTCTCTTTCAAATATATAAACACAGTAAGTATCTCCCCATTCATATTATGGAAAACTCGATTTTATTATAAATTATCGAATATAAATAATTTTTATTTAACTATAGGAAAACTAGCATTGCCCGCGGCTCCGCCCGCGTTCGGATAACCAAAAATCAAACTCTTAGGTTTTACATATTAGTATACTCTTACAATGCAGTTTTCGTATTTTTTCTCAGAAATGAGATATTTTAGCGCGGTAAAAAGTATATTATATGTTGATCCGGATAACTAGCTATCACGATAACAAATTTCATCAAAATCCCTCCAGTGGTTTTTCTGTGATACGGTAACAGACAGACAGACAGACAGACAGACAGACAAAAATTCTAAAAACTATAGATTCGGCCTCCGTATCGATAATAATGTCTATTTTGATAATTTTACTATACGTATAGATATAATATATTCAACCGACTTCAAAAAGGAGGAGGTTCTCAATTCGAAAGTATTTTTTTTTTTTATGTTTGTTACCTCAGAACTTCGTCATTTATTAACCGATTTGGAAAATTTTTGTTTTGTTTAAAAGGGTATACTTCCAGATTGGTCCCATTTAAATTTCAAAAAAAATACCACCCCTAAGGGTGGAAAAATAGCTAATGATGGATTTAACCTACTTCTAATTGTCATATTGACTTGAATCTTTGCAAGTGTTTCTATTTCCGTTGATAGTACAGTGGTTCGATATTGTTGACCTGATCTGATGGTAAGGCCAGAAGGTGGATAGGTGGAACTCTTCAACGGCTAATAGTAGATACTTTGAGTTTGGGCTTATTTTGTTTGATTCGACAAGCCTAACACGTTAGAATTCTTACTTTGCTACTACTGTCTACACTAAAAAGGGAAAAATAAAAACTTTTTAACAAAAAAATAAAAACCGACTTCAAAAAAAAAGCACTAAAAAGTAAAAAATAACTGATTGGTAGTTTTCATTTACTATACATACCTAATCAAATATTTTCGAAGTCGGTGTGCTTTGGCTAAGTAATTAAAGCCTACCTATTAAATTAAATACATACCTAATCAAATATTTTCAAAATCGGTGCCAGCCCATACAAAGCAAAGCACACCGACTTCGAAAATATTTGATTAGGTATGTATAGTAAATGAAAACTACCAATCAGTTATTTTTTACTTTTTAGTGCTTTTGTTTGAAGTCGGTTTTTATTTTTTTGTTAAAAAGTTTTTTATTATACGGTTCCCGAGGAATAGATTTGTTTTGGTATTATTATATATTTGTAATAATATAATAAAAATCGCCCATCTTAGTTATATATTATTCAGTGGATCGTTACCAATTTCCAAGCTTATTTAAGAAGATTGCTTCGGAACGGTTTCCTTGTCAAAGAATATGGCCAAAGTAATACCTAGGTTTCAAGTTAATGAGATTTGAACAAGGAAATTGCATAACAAAATTGAGGAATTTTTCGTCATTAAACTGAGTGAATTATTTGTAAAGATTTTATAAGTTGTATTTTATTTATTATGTTCGAACCGATTGTATCATAAAAACTTTTTAACAAAAAAATAAAAACCGACTTCAAAAAAAAAGCACTAAAAAGTAAAAAATAACTGATTGGTAGTTTTAATTTACTATACATACCTAATCAAATATTTTCGAAGTCGGTGTGCTTTGCTTTGTATGGGCTGGCACCGATTTTGAAAATATTTGATTAGGTATGTATTTAATTTAATAGGTAGGCTTTAATTACTTAGCCAAAGCACACCGACTTCGAAAATATTTGATTAGGTATGTATAGTAAATGAAAACTACCAATCAGTTATTTTTTACTTTTTAGTGCTTTTTTTTTGAAGTCGGTTTTTATTTTTTTGTTAAAAAGTTTTTATTTTTCCCTTTTTAGTGTAGACAGTAGTAGCAAAGTAAGAATTCTAACGTGTTAGGCTTGTCAAATCAAACAAAATAAGCCCAAACTCAAAGTATCTACTACTAGCCGTTGAAGAGTTCCACCTATTCACATTCTGGCCTTGCCATCAGATCAGGTTAACAACACCGAACCACTGTACTATCAACAGAAATAGAAATACTTGCAAAGTTTCAAGTCAATATGACAATTAGACGTAGGTTAAGTTCATCATTAGTTGTTTTTCCACTCTTAGGGGTGGTATTTTTTTTTGAAATTTAAATGGGACCAATCTGGAAGTATACCCTTTCAAACAAAACAAAAATTGTCCAAATCGGTTAATAAATGACGGAGTTCTGAGGTAACAAACATAAAAAAAAAACATACAGTCGAATTGAGAACCTCCTCCTTTTTGAAGTCGGTTGAAAAAAAGGGTAATATTTGTCGAGTGCACTTTGTTTGTATATACTCGTATTACTTTTTGTAAGGTTTGTAGTCTAAATGGGCGTTAGACTTTCAGATATTATAGTATATATACAAATAAAATTATAGAAAAATTATGGAAATTATTATTTTTATTTTTCTAAAATAGTTTTATTTAGCATGGCTTTTTCCGCACTTAGAACAAAAACTTCCCATGGGTATAACGCTGTACATGAAATAGTGTCAAAAAATAGTTTGGTAAACGTAAAAAAAGATTTATTTTTATTTCTAGACTTTTATTTTGCTTGTATCGAGATAATCCGTACTTGAGAAGTTTTTATATTCGATTTATTCAAAATATATATCATATATTTTTAATAGTAGATTGGCTACTATTAAAATATATTTGAAAAATTAATTCAAATAATAACTAAATGTTAACTAATTAATGCTTATACAATAAATTTAAATACGAATAAAGTCATAGAGAACCTAGTAAAATTCACATATGGAAAATTAGGCACTCAGCTAATAAGTACTGTTAAAGAAGTAAGCAAACGTAGCTCGTGGGACAGATAACGAATAATGTATTTTGGCTTTACATTCTGAAGCTACGCATTGCGGCAGTATGCAGAGACCAGAGACAATATGAACATTGAACATAGATTTGAATGTGAGGGAATAAAAAAAATCATTTAATAGACGACTAAATAAAAAAACTTTGATTTAATATAATTAGTATCATCATTGATCAGTGATCACGCTCGCTTGGGTAACCGAGTGAAGCGCGTTCAAATTCCGGGTCTCGCTCCTCTGATATTTTCATTTGTGAATTATTTCCAACATGATTACCACTTGTCTTACGGTGAAGTAAAAATCGTGAGAAAACCTGCATGTTTGAGAGAGCTTAACAAGTTTTTGGAAGGCATGTGAAGGCCGCCAAACCAATGGTTTTGTTCTTTATTCATTTAGAGAAAAGGTTTATTCCACCCTTATCCGATTTTTTTATTACGGACTGAATGCTTGTTCGTTAGGTACAGATTCAAGATCCGTATACGGTGGCTATACGGAAATGAAATTGTTTCGGTTATCCGATGGTTTTGCTAACCAAACTTCATAGCATTTTGATAATTATTATTACTTAATGTGTTAAAGGTGCTATTACGTTTATATTATTTCTTTTAAAAAAAGTGAAAGATGTTTCATTTGAAACAAAACCAAAATAATGGAAACATAGATAAATGATAGATATACAATTTTCTTACTTTTAAAGGTTATTTCTATCAAAGTTTATGAGTAGATTTAGACTTTTTGGTTATGGATATTGGCACTCCAGTTCATACATGATGGTGCAGTCACTAAATTTTCTCTATTTATTACTTTCTTAGATTTACGCGAATATTTGACATCTTAAATAAAACTATCTTTTCGGAGTTTTTCCGAAAAAATCCGCGGAATCCGCGAAAAAATCCGAAAAGATAGTTTTATTTAAATTTTTCCTATTTATTTAGGTTAGTACAAATCTAGAAATTAATAATTTTAAAGATAATTTTAATAAAACTATGTTTTCGGATTTTCTAAATTTAAAAAAGTATTAGTTGAAGATTACTATTTTTTTTTCATTTACACATTTTTATGTTAAAAAGTAACTAAAGTATAGTACTATAAAAGTTACTTGCTAGTAAAAGAATTTTTAATGAAAAAGTTTTATACTAGTTTTACGTTTCACTCATTGAGTTGAAATTAAAAAGTCCCTGTTTAAATAATTAGAGAACAGATGACCTAATACTTTTCTAGGGCAGACATCACATTCCATATGAAGAAATTTGACCGCCCTAATTCGAGCTAATTTTTGGCCTTTATTGATGATAGATTGCGCTGGTAAAAAACTTGCCATGGGCATGACTGTGTTAAATAATAAGAATGTGTGCACTTAGGCAATATGTAAAATTGTATAATAACGTAGCAATTTTTGTATATAATATGTATACTCATATTTCATTTCGTGTATCTCAGAAACGGCTATAACGATTTGGATTAAATTTTGTATTAAGATAAGGTTTTGCTTTTTTAAGTTTATCTAGGTATATAGGTGACTTTTCTGAAAAAACGCAATTTTATAAACACAATTTACAAAAAGAAATGCCGAACGAATGTTGGTCACCCCAACACATTTTGTATACACTAATAATATTTTTTTTATACAATGATAATAGTATTAATCAAGAAAATATGTGAACTTTACCTGTATATAAAGGTCATAAATATTTTTCTTTAATACCTATATCTCACTCATTTAATAGATGATTTTTTTGGAAAAACACTCCTTTCATGCTGCCCTTTTTAAAGGCTTAAAAGGAAATCTTACTATTTTTTATTAAAATCGGTTTAGACGCTTAGCTGTGAAAACCAAACAGATAAAGGAGAAAGTGCTCAAGTTAGGCGTAAGGTGGGGCTAACTATAATATAATAATATTATTATGATGGTGATCTCCTTCTACGGCGGCTAATCTTAACCAACAATAATTAGCCAACTGCGCAGGCGATAATATGTCAAATGTACAGTGCACAAGTATGCGTGGAACACTACACCTAAATAAAGCTCCCAGTCGGCATGATTTTTTCTGACATCTTTAACAATCATCGTCATATTTCAGCTAATTTATTCAAAACTTTAACCCATTCCATTCCATCCCATTTCTCTAATGAAAAATCCATCTATTATGGCGGTAACCGTATAAAAATCCGTTCAGTAGGTTTTGAGTTTATTGGGCTCAGACAGAGAAACAGACGCAACGTGGGGCTTTATTGATAAATTTTAAAGTCACATCTTTAGGGAACGCACGCAAGAGAAACGAGGATACGTCTCTAGTCCTTTATTTAAGAAATAGGGAAACTAACAATTTTTAATTTAAATAGCACCAGTTCATGGAATGTGAATTACGAGCTATTTACGTTTTGCGAATGAATGCGGCCAGTATTTTATTTATTTACTGTATTTTTTATTTGAATTATCGGAGTGTAATTTAAAAGCTCCAGTTTTGTTTACGATTTTTTCGTTAGAACGTTTATAACAATGAATTCGAACGGTTCCAATTTATTAGGGACTTCTTGATTTATAGTTCTAAATTTAGTATAATTGCTCTTTTTTAACCATCTTTCCTAAAATGGGGGTTATATTTTTCAAAGTGTTTCCTTAGAAGGTTTTAGGCGAAACGGCTTCATGAGTTTTAACATATTAGAGGGTATCACTGGATTCGTCATTTAGATTGACATAAGAATAGAAAAAATCCCTTTAATCGTTGTTATTATTAGCACAGATCATATAATTCTATATTAGTATATTAGCGACTTACCCACGCTTCGTCCGAGTGTTTGCCTAGATGCTAACGTAGCCTATTGCCTATAGCTTATGGGTAACTCCAGGTCTATCTGTAAAAGCTCCAGCCTTTCACGAAGGACTAACAAAAATATACATACGTACAAACAATACACATTTTCACATTTAATTATAAATTTGCCGACGATAATTAATTCGACCTATATACGCAGGTGGTGTTTTTTATTTTTCGATATTAAGTGTATTTAACTTGTTACAGATCCTTCTGAGTCACATTTGAGAATGGTGAGTAAAAAAAAAGATTCCGACAAAATAAGAAACTTTCTCCTTTTTGGAAGTCGGTTTACAATATTAGCGCTTCATTTACTACTAGATATAATATTATGTAAGTACGGTACGTTCGAGGCAACGAGACATCTAAAGATAAATATCCAGAAACGACAAACAATGTAGCCTATTCAAACATTTACCATGTTCTCATTTCATTCAATTCAGTAACCATCGTAGTTTTTTCTACGTGATTCAAGAATATAATATTCTAAATCTCTTTCTATCTTCTATATAAATAAAAATACTAGCTCTACATATGTGTGTATATAAATACCTACCCTAACTAAATGCCTAACGTGCAACATCAGATCTGCAGGTCCTGGGTTCGAGTCCTGGGTCGGACCAAATACATATAATTAGTGGGTTATTTTTTGTCAAGAAATTAGTAATAGCATGATATTGGGAAATTGGCGGTGTTCCACCCCCATGCATCGGAGAGTACGTAAAGCTTTCGGTCGTGCGCCTGATCTCTCACCGGTCGTGTCAAGCATTTGTCTCACCGGAGTATGAGAGTCGAGTATGAGAGTGACAGGAATAGAGAGTGCACTTGTGTTTGCGCGCATACTTTTGCACCATATCTCCTGCACACATGACTGGCATAACCGACTTCACTAAAGACGACATTTTTATAAATTAAAATTTACTTTTTATTTACTTTTATAACTTTGAGACATGTTTTTAAATCAAGATCACATATTTTTTAGAAGAATAACATTTTTATTCAATCCATTTTGCTATAGCTTAACGCTAGATAGAGCTACAGCGCATGAATTTCTAGGAACCGATCGCCACAAAGATTGATACTTTGAACTCAAATACCCATATGTATGTACATAGAGGTATTTTACTTCGCAGAATATTTTGGCGTTCCATTTACTTCTACGTCGCTAAACAGATTTGTACACAGCGTTATCTATTATAATACTAGCTTTCTCTTTCCATTCTTTTCCATTAAACAAGATTGGGTTGAGCAAATTTTCTTCATAATATAAAAATTCAACGTATTTTACTTGTTTATTACTTTATTTATAACTAGCGACTCACCCTCGCTTCTCTCGGGTTCGTCCCTGGGTCACCATACAAACTTTGGTCCCCATTGTATCCCCTTAAGGGATGAATTCTTAGATAAAAAGTATCCTATGTCCTTTCCAGGGTCTCAAATATCTTCTTACTAAATTTCATCTAAAACGGTTCAGTACTTTTTGAGTTTATTCATTACAAACATACAAAAATACAAATCTTTCCTCTTTATAATATTAGTGTAGATATATTTATACCCTTTAACATCTACATCTGAAATGAATTGTAATGAAATTTAAGATATGTATGTATATAATCAATAGATATGAGAAGAGTATAACTATATAGCTAAAGGACTCTCAGTGTAAACTTAGATCTTGAGTCGACGAGGGGTCGCTACTTAGAAATAAACAAAATTTAGTTTAAACTTATAAGACAGTATGCATATTTTACCATATTGTAGATGTTTTCTTAGTTAAGCTCTTTTAAGCTAGTTAAGCGCTAACAACGCGAGCTCAATTTATAGTGGAAGTTAGCGATGGCTGTGTACTTTACCATAACTGAGTAAGATTGGGCTTAGTGACATAACGGATTACTGGAATATATAATTTAATAAGCAGTAAGTTCTAATTAAATCTACAGTATGTTTTCAGAACTATAATTACTTTCAATAATTTTAAATCATTTTGAAGTCCGTTTTCACTCGTCGCTACCCTAATGGTGAAATGATTGCTTTTGGTTTTAATTTTATGGTATCTTCAAGAACCTACAAACTATTAGTATGAAAATCGATTAACAATTTTCCGAAGATTTCGCGTAACAAAAATACAATTTCAATTACACTACATTTTTCTCTTCAATTTTAACGTCGTTTAAAAATATAATATGGACATATGCATTTCATTTCATTAGATCGGACTTTAAAAACATAATTAGTTAATTTTAAGCTAATAAAAAAATCTGATGGAGCCCGTGCAGTTGCTATCTTATAATCAAATAATGAATCAAAGATAGATAGACAGAAACATTATTGCACATCACAGAGAAATATACAAAAGAGGAAATCAACCATAGATGATGATGATGAAGGAGGCGGCATTATCGCTATAAGTGATCTCTTCCAGGCAACCTTAGGGCGTAGAAGAAATTATATGAAATGGTAAGCGGTGTAGAGAGATGTAAGGCTATTTCTTTCTTTTGCTGGATGCAAGCGCTTACCATTTGCTACAAAATTCAAATTTCTACAAATATTTGGCTAAAAATGAAGAAACAAACATCGATATCCCCACGTTTGTAAGTGCACTTGTAGGACTTAGAGAAGCAAGCACATTGGATCTTAGCTTGTATCGGCTATTACGTTTTTTTAATCTTATTTCTATTATAAAAAGAAACAAAGTGAAATGAAAAAAATTGGCAAGAGTCAACAAAGGAGATGGAATGGTGTTAAAAAACCATAGCGTACATAGTTGTTTTATTTTACTTTATAAAAAAACGTCTGCCGCTAATTTCTTCCTTCCAAACCAAAATTAGTGCACAAAATTCGACAATGACCACAAAGTGCTTGCAAATCTTCACAAGCCAAGCCAAACGCCCTCTTTATATTATGTTTGAATTTGTGATGGCTGATCAGGCAAGTGTGTGGATCCAGCATTACAGATCTATTACCGAATGTAACTCGACATGCCAACTTTTTTTGCGTTACCAGTCATATTAATATTGTAAATGCAAAAGTTTTTACATGAGTGTATATTATTACTAGCTCAATGACTTGAGTAAAATTGGAAATGGACATTTTCCAGCAAGCAGAGTCATGGACAAAACCTAGTATCAAAGAAAGATCAAGAATAATTGTTCAGTCCGACGCTTCTAATTAATGCTATCCATTTATTTCAATTAGAGAGCCTTAATAAATGATGATTTAATATTATTAAGGAATAAATGAATTTCATAAGAAAAAAACATTTTAGCTATTAAGCCTTCGTCTTGAAATGTAGGTTGGATTTTATCTGCGTTATCATGCGTCCGTTTATGTCTATCTGTTTTCAATATCAAATACCATTTCTTAGATTGACATGAATATTTGACATCTACGAGTATACATATAATAAAATTGTAACTAAGCCAAATCTGTACATTAAATATTTTTTGGAAAATCTTATTGAAATAGACATTATTATCGATACAGAGTCCGAATCTTTAGTTTTTAAAATTTTTGTCTGTCTGTTACCACATCACGAGAAAACCACTGGACAGATTTTGATGACATTTGGTATGATGATAGCTGGTTATCCGGGTCAACATAATTATGTAGAATACTTTTTACTGCGGGAAAATGTCGCGTTTCTGAGAAATCTATACTAAACGTTAAAACGTAAATAGGGACGAACCTGAGCGGAGCGAGGATGAGTCGTTAGTTTTAAATAAAACTATCTTTTCGGATTTTTTTGATTATAGATAATAACCTTAGCCTCTCCCGTGACCATGATTGCTGTAAAGCATTCGAAACATCGGGAACCAAAATCTAAATAAATCCGCGAAAAAATGGGGAAAGATAGTTTTATTTAAAATACCAAATATCAGTTAATCTTGATACCCGATTAGGAGAGACAACTCATAGTAGTGAGATTTAAAAGCACTTTTCAATATAAATATGAATGTCTGTATGTCCTCTTCTATGCGTTCCTAAACCATTAATTCGATTGTGATTTGTGATAAAACTTTGGTGAGTTACTCTGTATATGCCTGCGAAAGTTCCTGGCACAAAAAATATATTTGAACATTTTGTCTTTAATGTCTTAAACCTCACTTCGCTAAGAGTGCGAAAGCGCGGTCCCTATGCTTGAATGTATATCTTTTGTGTGTATGTTACGCGATATATATGCGTAAATGTGAACTAAAAATATAAAACAAAATTGTTTCTATATTCAACCGACTTCAAAAAGGAGGAGGTCCTCAATTCGACTGTATTTTTTTTTGTTTTTTTTTTTTTTATTTTTTTTTTATGTTTGTTACCTCAGAACTCCGTCATTTATTAACCGATTTGGACAATTTTTGTGTTGTTTGAAAGTGTATACTTCCAGATTGGTCCCATTTAAATTTAAAAAAAAAATACCACCCCTAAGGGTGGAAAAATAGCTAATGATGAATTTAACCTACTTCTAATTGTCATATTAACTTTAAATTTGCAAGTATTTCTATTTCCGTTGATAATACAGTGGTTCGGTATTGTTGACTTGATCTGATGGTAAGGCCAGAAGGTGGATAGGTGGAAACTTCAACGGCTAATAGTAGATACTTTGAGTTTGGGCTTATTTTGTTTAATTTGACAAGCCTAACACGTTGGAATTCTTACTTTGCTACTACTGTCTACACTAAAAAGGGAAAAATAAAAACTTTTTAACAAAAAAATAAAAACCGACTTCAAACAAAAGCACTAAAAAGTAAAAAATAACTGATTGGTAGTTTTCATTTACTATACATACCTAATCAAATATTTTCGAAGTCGGTGTGCTTTGGCTAAGTAATTAAAGCCTACCTATTAAATACATACCTAATCAAATATTTTCGAAATCGGTGCCAGCCCATACAAAGCAAAGCACACCGACTTCGAAAATTTTGATTAGGTATGTATAGTAAATGAAAACTAACAATCAGTTATTTTTTACTTTTTAGTGCTTTTGTTTGAAGTCGGTTTTTATTTTTTTTTAATTCGCATTCTATGCAGTCGGTTTTTCTTGTTATTTTAATTAACACTTTAGCCTATAGGTTAATTATATATACCTCAAATATAATCCCATATCAATCAGATTTTAGGTTAGCCTATATCTATACTATTAATATAAAGAGGTAAAGTTTGTGAGTTTGTGACGTTGTAGGGGTAATCCCTGGATCTATTGAAGCGATTTAGATGAAATTTAGTAAAAAGATAATTTGAGACCCTAGCAAGGACATGGGATACTTTTTATCCCGGAAATCATCACTTAAGGGGGTGAAAATGGGGATGAAAATTCGTATGGAGAATCAAGTTAGGGACGAACCAGAGCAAAGCGAGGGTGAGTCGATAGTTAAAAATAAATTGGAAGACTGCGAATTTTCAGTATTACTGCATGCATATCTATGTACATTATAAGATTATACTGTGCTTGTAAATTCATATTTGTGGCCACAAAATTAATTAAATAATTAAGTGAAAATATTTAGTTTCATTAAAGTTAGACCAATATGTTGTGAATTTTGGCTATTCTAAATGAATTTCCGGTCCAATACTGTTATTAAGTTTGGCAGATTACCAACAGCTTTGCTGATATTATTTTCTATCGATATTATTTCATTGAATTTAGAGATATCGTTATTACTGAAATATTACTTATAATATTAATTACCTACATTATTTAACAAAATGATAAATAAATATTTTTTATCTATCTAGCGATAATGGATTTTTCTCACTTCCTTCTGAAAAGTATATTATATTTAATTTTAATCATTAGTTTATGGTTTTTACTAACTTAAATGTTGTATATCATTATGGCTAACAGTTGCTAATAATCTATACATATAATAAAATTGTAAGCGAGTCGAATCTGTAAATTAAACATTTTTTTGGAAAATCTTTTTAAAATAGTCATTTTAATCGATACAGAGGCTGAATTTATAGTTCTTAAAATTTTTGTCTGTCTGTCTCTTTGTCTGATTGGGAGTGCATCACGACATAACCACTGGACGGATTTAGATGAAATTTAGTATGGTGATAGCTGGGTCCGGGTCAACATATAAGATACTTTTTACTGCGGGAAAATATCTCATAACTGAGAAATCTATACTAAACGTTAATTGATAATATATTTGTATCGTAATTTATATGTTATGTTTATCTCCATTTTCTGCACTTGCTTTACGATCTTAATGTTTTAGCTTGTTTAATAATGCATTAATTATAATATTATAAGTAATAATAGTTTCTGTAATAGTAAACCAAATTTTCATATCAATAGATATAATTAAATATAAACCGTATAGTAATCCAATAGAGTTATATAAAAGCAATATATCAAGGAATTATTCCTCTTGAAAAGATATATGAAACTGTAGTAAGGCTTGTACCTAGGAACGTACCTAAGCGAAGCGAGCCTAAGTTAGTAGTTACGAATAGTAAAGCTATATGTACCTAGGAACGTACCCAAGCGAAGCGAGCGTAAGTTAGTAGTTAGCTTCTTACTCGTAGTCAACGTACTACGTGAGCGAAGCGAAACAGAAAACTAATTTCCAAAAAACACAAAAACAACAAACGTTAGTATATAGTTAACAAAATTAAATGATACGTAATAATCTCTTCGGGCGGAATATTAAGAAAAAAGGGTCGAAGTAAATTACATTCGCAGGACACCGCTTGTTAAGCAAAAGCCAGCGTAACAATTAACAGTATAACCGCGTCATTAGCTACCATTCAAGATATTTGGAAGGCGTCCAAAGGGGACACTTTTTGTAGGGAAAATATTATTTTATTGCGTAGTTGTGCGGGTGGGTCTAAGTGTGTTTACATTATGCTTTTAAATATTTTGAATATAGCTTTCTTTGTTTTTCTTTCTCTTGTTATTATTTTTATTTATGCTCAAGGTTAATTCTATCTAAGCCAGTTATGATGTAACTTATCATTTCAAGTCATATTATTTGGCTGTATAACAAAACTAGCGATTCATTTCATCCCTATAGGTATGTATAGGTTTTAACAGTTAGTATAGATTTCTTAGAGATGAGATATATCATTTTAATAATAGTAAATTTCATCAAAACCTGTCCAGTGGTTTTTTCGTGATGCGTTCTCAGATAGACAGACAAACTTAAATTCTAAAAACTATTGATTCGGCCTCTGTATCGATAATAATGACTATTTTAACACCTCCAGGTAAATTTCTAAGAAATTAAATAAATTTCTAAGAAATCTACTGTTAACTGTAACGCCGGCGTGTCCGCGGTCGTTGAGAGATTAATAAGATTTTCCAAAAAAATATTTAATATACAGATTCCACTGAGTTATAATTTTATTATATGTATAGAGTGTTTTTAAAAAATACATTGAGCGTGTAGTGTGAGTAGGTATTTAAAATTTAAATATAGGTAATCATTTTATATACATTTCTCAGATACTTCATCATCATTAAAAATAATGTAGTCTATGGATAAAGTTCCTCTTCCTTAATATGGATTTATTACTAATTTTTTTTAATTAGTTGTTATTAAGGTACGCCTAATATATTAGAAAAGAAGCATTAAAACGTTTGACAACACGTGAAGGTAGTATATATTATATACATTTAAAATCCATACAAACATACAGACGAAAAAAACAGCTAAATTGAGAATTACATTCTTTTTTCTTGGTTAAAAAAATATAATTATTTTACTTATATTTATTTTATTATTCTTTCTTTATTGTTAGCGTGTATTATTTAGTAATATATAAACCTAAAAAGTTTGTTTGTTTGGCAAGCTTATCTCTGGATCTAGTTCCGATTTGAAAAACCTGTTTGCGTTTAATGGTATTTTTATAACGGAAGGTTATATATTTAATTATTAAATATATTGTTAAATTTAATTTTGTTGAATTACTTCGTTCTCGTAGTTTAATTTAACATATTAAATTAAACTACGAGAACGAAGTAATTCAACAAAATGAAAAGACGCGAACGGAGCCGCGAGAAAACGCTAGTATAAAATCGTGCTATAATGCGAACGTACTCTTAACTGAAAACGTTACGGCGGCCATACGTTACATTTTTTTGCGGCCAATTTGCAACATCCCTTTTGTACGCCATGTGACATTTTTGTACTTAATTTAAGATGGTGCCGTAAAAAATAAAAAAGGTTTAACATTTTTTTGTATATTTCTTAGAAATTCTCGGGCTCAAGACGATATTGTATAAGAAAATATTATTCATAAAAAATCTTAAGAATGTTCTAATAATATTAATATAATGTTATTCCCATATTATATCTCAGTCTTATTTTTAACCCCCGACGCAAAAATGACGGGGTGTTATAAGTTTGACGTATCTCTGTGTGTCTGTCTGACTGTCTATCTGTGGCATCATAGCTCCCGAATGGATAAACCGATTTTCATTTTGTTTTTTTTTTGTTTGAAAGGTGAATTATGGCCGATTTCACCAACGTCACCTAAGTTTAAGGGATCCCCTAAGCATGTTTAGGGGGCTGTTAGGGGACAGTTTCTGTTTCACCGACAGATAGGGGTCACCTAAATTTTAAAATGCCACCTAAATATAGGTACTAGAAATACGGACTCTGACGATGGTAAAACGAAATTTAATTTAGGGGCTAGTTTAGGAGAACTTTTAAGCTATGGGATCCCCCATACCTAGGTATGTGATGTCATGTATGGGATGTTGTTGAAATCGGGCAATAGTCGGGAGTGTTTTTATAGTAATCGTGAATGAATTTCACTATGTTTGATGAAAATCGGTCCACGATGGTCGTTTTTTTTTTTATTTTTAATTTATCACTTGTTATGAAAATGTAACGGTAGCTCTTAATTGACTAAGCAACTTATTTAAAAAAAAATAATTATTGTTGTTTTTTTAAAAACCGCTCGACCGATTTCGAACCTGGGAAGTATACCCTTTGAAACAAAAAAAATCCAATCGGTTCAGGCGTCTTCGTTGATTGAAAGATTGTGACGAATTGAGAACCCCCTCCTTTTTGTAATCGGTTAAAAACCATCTGCATAAAAGCTAAAAAGAGACGAAAACAAGTTAACGAAGAAATTTGAATTTGGAAAAGTTTGGAAGATTTTTTTAAAGACACACAAATTGGCTTCTGAAATAGCTATTTTAATTTTTAACTATTTTTGTAAAGAATATGACACTCGCGTTATCAAGATAAATCTAACGACGTATGAATCATCAAGATCGGCCCACGCGTTTAGTCTTTAGAATGCCACATAGTAACAAACATACATACATAGACCGTTAAACACATTACCCTCCTTTGTGCGCAGTTGGGTAAAAACAACACAAAAAAGAGAAGAGAAACAAAATAATGTACTAAAACTTGTTAAACTGAATTCAAATGGAACTTGTCATCGGTTTACATTACAACTTTACAGTGGTTCTGTGCAATGTTGAACTTCATAATTTAATGAATAAAAGACGAAATGTATGAAAGTTGCACTTTTACTCATCGCATTGTAAGCTTAAAGTTTTATACGTATTGTGAATGTTCAAACTCAAAAACAACTCTTTTGTTTTATAGTGCGAGCTGTATTTCACGTTGGTTTATTTTATTTTATAACCGACTTCTACGAAAGAGGTTGTATGTGTGGCCTTTTTTATAGTACATTTTTTTAGCATACTCACATGTATCACACCGATATGATATTTTCTGCCTGTAGGTTATTATACATTTAAAATTCAAACTGACATGAAAAAATATAAGATATTAATATATTTTTTACTTTACAGTCAGATGGAATATAATTATTTAAGTAGTTTTGCTTTACATTATGCCTTTATATAATTATACTTCTTTCATACAATAAAATAATTCACTCAATAAAAAATTCTACCACCTCATCAGCATTTGAGATGCGAGGATCATATTATATTATTTCAATATTAATTTTATATTAAATTCATTCACGAGCAATTTAATAAGTACTCGTAGAAGTATTCACATCCGTATATTTTATTGCTGAAAAAATGAATTACTGAACAGATTGCTTGTTTTTTTTTGTTTCATCGCTCTAAGCTCTATTTATGATTTTTTATTAAGACAAGTAATCCTCAGAAGCGGACCAATTCGTAATAATAATATATATGTAAATGTTTGTGAGTATAAACGTCGGATTAGGTTACTCTTTCACGCCAGAACGGCTGAACGGATCTGGATGAAATTTGGCACAGAGATAGATTATAACCTGGAATAACACATAGGCTACTTTTTATCTCGGAAAAATGTAGGGTTTCCGTGGGATAGGTTTGTTTTTTTTACGGGTGCGGGCGAGCCGCTGGTTATATACATATATGTAAATAAACTACGTAAGCTAAGCCGCAGGCAGAAGTCGTAGCTAGCATCTGTATATAAAATAGGCAAAAATAAAATAGTTAAATATATAGTTTAATAGTTAGTACCTTTTTCTTCTCTGTTTGTCAATCGTTTTTTTTTATGGCAATTGACGAGCTTTAGTGTTTTTAATTAATAAAAAATGATTATTATTCTAAGGACGAATTTGGACCTTTGGACGAACACTAGTTAACATAAAATTGGAAGTACATATAATAATTATTGTTGAGTGATGTAATGATTGGACATAGAGATACTTGGACATATTATAGAATATTAAGAAACTTTATGGGCCAGAGTGATATAAGTTACTTTCTATTTCAGTATATCGTTACCACTAAGTTATCACTGCATGAACACAGTGGTAACTTAGTGGTAACGCTTGAAAAAAAGTGAAGCGGGTTCAAAATTCTGGGTCTCACATCTCTTATATTTTCATGTGCGAATCATTTCAAACATTAATCATCGTGAGGAAACTTGCATGTCTGAGAAGAAGAGAAAACACAATTTACCATTTGACATACAAATGTCGTATTGTTTGACATAAACATTTATCCTCTAATTGAATACCATTCATAATAACATTTAAAAAGAAGAAAACAAACGACGTCATGTTTTCCAAACCACTAGATAAAAAGAACACTTGACATTGCTGTCACTTTCTATCTTGTACAAATGAAAAAGGAGAAAGAACTCATTACATCACCCTCATGCATACATACTTCGGTTGATCGCCTCGTATATTGTGCATGAAACTGAACTATTTGTAGGGTTATAGGGGAGATGAGGAAAACAGATGTGTATTTACATTTTGATGCTGTGACAGATGACATGTGAATTTCGATTTTTAATGGTTATTTCATGTTAAAAGTTATATTTTATAATAGTTATCGCAAGAAAATGCATAATAATGATCTTTAATAGTACTTTAGAAAAGATATTTTTAATACTTTCTTAGATTTACGCGAACATTTGACCAAGGTTTTATATGTCTCAAAGGCATTATAAACTTGTTACAGACAACTACCCACAATTTTACAAAATTATTTCAAAAATGGCACCAAAAGACACTAGTCGCTCCCGTGGACATGATTGCTGTAAAGCATTCGAAACGTCGGGAACCAAAAATCAAAATAAATCTGCGAAATAATCCGAAAAGATAGTTTGATTTAAATTAAAAGATAGTTTTATTCAAAATATCAAATATTTGCGTAAATCTAAGAAAGTATTATAAAAATTCACATATTGAATTATTATATACAAAGTACAATTTTCTCTATTGAGATTTATGCAAAAACGCTAATACACGTATTCCCTTATCATATCTCCGCAATGAATATATTATAATATTTCATTACGAAATTGCTTATAATAATTTACAGGCGCTTATGACTATAATTGTATATTGTTCCACAACGTTTTACGTAAGTAATGTAATTATTTGAATAATGATGAGATTTAATTCAAAAACTATGTTTACAGGATAGAAGATTAGCCAAATGAAATCTATGGCGGCCACTTACGATTGACAAGATGACGCCGGCTGGCCTGCTGGTCTTCAGCGCGTTTTTCACTAAGACACTATGCGTCATCGCACCTCAGATACCAGGTATCATAAACCCTTCTTCTTTTTCAGTCCTAAGAGAAAGCTCTTGTCCTTTTCTGAAATGGAGTCCGGTAAAGAATTTCATAATATCTATGTATATAATAAAATTCCAACTTAGTCGAATCTGTACATTAAATATTTTTTGGAAAATCTTATTGTAATAGTAATTATTATCGATATGCTAAATCTATAGTTTTTAAAAATTTTCTCTGGGCTGCAGTTTAGTATATGGGACGCGGCCCCTGGAGGAGTGGGTGGTATTTTTGGATAGCTTATAATAATTTTTTTTTATTAATAACTACTAAATACTATTAATAACTTTTGACTCTTTCGTTTCCTCAAAATATTTTTTATATATTTGAGCTCCATATCACCTCCCCTATCCAAAAATACCACCCACTCCTCCAGGGGCTGCGTGATGCGTCCCATAATCTAAACTTCTGCCTTTGTCTGTCTGTCTGTCTGTTTGTCTGGAAATGCATCATGAGAAAACCACTGGACAGATTTTGATGAAGTTTGGTATAATCATAGCTGATTATCCGAGTCAACGTATAAGATACTTTTTACAGCGTCAAAATATCTCATCTCTGAGAAATCTATGCTAGTACTAAACGTAAAAACGTAAGTAGAGACGAACCCCAGCGGAGCAAGGGTGAGTTTATAGTTAGGACATAAAAACATATTAAGGACTTGAAATTTCCATACGTCCGTGTTTGTATTACACCATTTTTATATTTTAAGAACATGAGTTTTAATTCAATTTTGTTTATATAACATCTAAGGAAGATACAATAAATTCGTAATTATTATTTATTAAACGCATAAAGTATAGTAAAATGGCAATTTAAAAAGCATTTATCATTTATGGTAAAACCGACATTTTAAACCAAAGGGGCAATTTATCTTATCTATCTAATGAAAGTTAAAATATTTGCACAAATTGTGAAAAAGAAGTTTTATTTCCACAAACTGATACAAAGCAGAGCAATGTTTCGCTTTATACGAGGCATCCACTTCACTTTAACTGGGTAGCTTTAAATTTTCTTTCCGTGCTCTTTCCTTAACAAATTTTAAAACGCTCGCTTTATTTCTGTTTAATATTCGTTTGTCTCGCATTTTGCAATTTTGTACAAGTGTTCTCGCTTATTTCTACTTTTCAGGAGCCTTCAAATGGTAAAGTTGAAAAATAATGTGATGCTTAGATATTTTTCGCCAAGTTAGTTTCGCACGTTCGCGTTATTTGAACGTGTAATTCCTTCTCTCTAATATACACAATGTTTCCTCTCCAATATTATTAGCATAAGTATAAATATAATGGTTTATGTCATAATTATTTTTTTCTAAGAAATAAATATGTTGGGACACCACCACCACCATCATCTAGCACAGCACCATCTAGTTCCATGGTAAGCTACGAGGCTTGTGTTATGGATACCAGATAATTGATTAAAAAAAATATATAACTTTTGTTTGTACTCCGGTCATGGGTGTTTATATTTATAATATAAATGACTGGAGTACTAAATGAATGCCCCCAGCGGGACTTGAACCTGCGACCGCTGGCACAGCTAATAGGGTCACTAAAAACTGAGCCAAGCGTGTCATCAAAGGCAAACAAAGAAACTTTAGTAATATTTCTGATTGACTTATTCTTTTGAAATATTTGAAAATTTTTTTTTATTTCTTATAGATTTCAAGACCGGTGACAAGAAAGTCATCAACGGTCCTTTCTGGCACGAGGTTTTTACGGAAGTATACGAAGACACAGAAGAAGATGTGTCAACTACTACATCGGAGCCTTTGCCTTTTTTCGAGGATGATGCATCAACAAATAATGTGACAGCGCAGTTGGGAAGTCGCGTGTATTTGCACTGTCGAGTCCATGATTTAGGAGAGAAAACCGTAAGTTCTTAATTATTATTTACGATTTTAGACTTTTTTGATTATTATTTTATCTTCACAAATCTTAATAATAGAAAGGGGATTCAAAGTTAGCGAGAAAAATCTATTAAATATATTTAACCGATTTAAAAAAAAAGGCAAATTTCTAGGATATTAAAAGTAATATTTTCTTTTTTATCTGACTACACATGTAATAAAATTCTGAGGAAAATTTTATTGAAGTAATAGTCATTATTATCGATACAGAGTCTGAATCTATAGTTTTTACAATTTTTGTCTGTCTGGGAACGCATCACGAGAAAACCATTGAAAGGATTTTGGTGAAATTTGGTGATGGTAATAGCTGGATATCCGGATCAGCATTTAAGATATTTTTACTGCGGGAAAATATCTCATCTCTGAGAAATCTATACTAATCTTAAAAGGACGAACCAGAGCGAGGCGAAGATGAGTCGCTAGTAATTTATAAAGATAGTATGAAATAATATGCTTCATAAATACAAGGAAGTACTGCAAGTTTTCTTGTTAATAGTTGAGCTTGGAACGGAAGTGGTATGTTAACCCTGTTTATCTAATCTTTAATGCACGGGAACCGGTATTATTACATTATTTTGTTTTTAGCTGTGTATACAGGGTCATTTTTAATTTACTGAAAACCTTTTGGGAATATACTATTTACATCATAACAACAACATCTGTAAGAAAAAAATATATTTCTTAAATTTTACAAAAATAAAAATATTTTGATTGTATCTTCTTTATTATCATTACATTGATATTTATTATTAAACAAGCACCTTCTTACGCAATTTATGATTTAAGAGACTGATGTATTTAAAAAAATAGTATAGGTATAATTTTTGCATCAAAAATTGACATTATTGTGCAATATATTGTGATTTTCAAAAAAAATTATATAACTACTAGCAGAACTCAGGGCTTCGCCCGCGCTAAAACTACGAAAAAATCTCTAAAAAGGTAGTTTCATACAAACTTTCATCCCTATTTTACCCCCTTATAGGATGAATTTTGAAAAATGCTAAGACCTGTATTTATTTAATTTTATTGAATGGTATACTAAGTTACTATATACTAAGTTTCAAGTAATTCTGATATTAATTTTTTTTTTTTGGATTGTATTATAATGTGTTTTCTCGTGGGAATTAAATAATCTCCCGCGATAAAAAATAGCCTATGTCTCTCCAGCCCTCTAAATATCTCCACACGAAAAATTAAGCCAATCCGTTGCTACGTTTCAACGTGAAAGAAGGACCGACAAACAAACAAACACACTTTCACATTTATAATATTAGTATGGATATGAACAATAGTTACAGACTCAACTTACGATAGATACGAAAAAAGCTGTAACACCCAGATTTTGTTTCCAAGGATTGTATAAAATATGATTTACGGAATTCAGCATTTACTTATACTTATAATGTAAACAAATTCCTCAAATAATCTTAGATTTACCTTTCCTTCAACATTTTCAAAGTAAAATTGAAATGTATACTAAGTGCAGGGTTTATACTATTTAAGAGGTTTTTGTAGATAAAAATGTGTGGAATTAAGAAAAATTAACTCATATGCAGGATAGCTTTTATGTAGAATTAAAAAATATATATAACTTTTAATTTAAAAGAGAAATTACAGTTTCTCGCCCGCTCTTCTCAGAAAATAGCAGCCAACTCGAAAACTTGCGATAGCTTTCTTGTAAACTGAATACACTGTCGTCTTTAGTCAAGTTCAAAATAAAGTCGCGGCGAAATCTGAAAAGATATTTGTGTTTAAAATTACATATATTCGCGTAAATCTAAGAAAGTATCAAGTTGAAGATTTAAGAAATACTTGTAACAGCTTAAGTGAATAAAATATATTTCGATTTTGAGACTCGTAGGCACAATGTGTACCTATATATTTGTTTAATATTCAGACTAGCGACATACCTTCGCTTTAATCGATTGCATCTCTAACAGTAGCTTATATGTTACTTCATGTCATATTCTATCCGTGTGCTACATTTCATCCAGATCAGTTCAGGCGTTTCAGCGTACAGACAAATATATACATACATATGTACATACAAACATACATATTTTCAACCTACAAATACTTACTACATATATTTACTTTATAAATAAACAACAATATATAATACAACATATATATACCTACTTTATAAAAAAAGGATTAAGAATTTTCTACTCTATTTTTAATATGTTTCTTATTTATGGAAACACCGATAACCAAAAAGCGACATCATGAAGTTAGCTGCATTCCTTTTACAAACAGAGAGTTGTGACATACGGGATGAAATCTTTAGTTATTTTTGTTCTGTTACGCCAAAGAAGTATAACTTCTTACGTGCGTACAAGTACACACGCACGTTTTTTTATTGTAAATTGTGTGTCCTGTTATACTGTTTCTTTCCCTAAAATAAATAGAATCAATTTCTTCCCTAGATTTCCTGGGTGCGACGTCGTGGCGAAGACCTACATTTGCTTTCTTTCGGACGTCACACGTACTCGGCCGATTCAAGATACTCGTTAGCATTTGAGCATCCTAACGACTGGAGATTGCTCATTCAGTACGTGAGTGAACGAGACGAGGGGTATTACGAGTGTCAGATATCCACCCATCCCCCGCTCGTTAGAAGGGTGCATTTGACTGTTGTTGGTAAGTGATACGAAAATTATTTTGTATTTCATGTATTGGCAAAGTCATTGCAAATTAAAAAACTTCATTTAACAAAATATATACATTTTTAAATTGTGTGATAATAAATTAATCACAGATAAAAAAAGTCATTTAACGTAATAATTTCTATCTATTTCGCCCTTTTTAACGTCCCACTGCCGGGCACGGGTCTCCCTTCAATACGAAGGGGTTCAGGCCATAGTCCACCACGCTGGCCAAGTGCGGGTTAGCGGACTTCACGTGTCTTTCAAAAACTTGTTAGGTTCTAATAATAATTTATTACATTAATTTCTATAATTGATTGTAAATATTTAAAAGTACATCACGTAAATTGTTTGATTTTACTAAAGTACCTAGACGAACCCGAGCGGAGCGAGGGTGAGTCGCTAGTTTTCTATAAATATAATATTGCAATCTATGCATTATTGTTATTACATAGAGTTTTTTTCTAAATTTTGATTTTATTTAATTGCACTATGAAATTGACATATGGAATCTTATGTAGAAACTAGCTAACTCATAGTTTAAATGTAAATCTATACGGGATATAAATGAGTTCAATATATTTTAAAAGTTCAGGCAATATTCAAACTATTTTATCAAACAAATGTAAGCAAAATACCGTGCGATTGAAACACACAATTTCTCCTTAAGCGCTCTCAAAACAAAAATTGAAACGTTTATTCTGAAACATTCTCAATCAAATCATTCAATAAAATTTATCTATTTTTATATAAGATATCAGACTATTTTAAATACATTTTTAAGAGAATATATGGGCTTAAACATAATTTGCAAATTAAACTACATATGTACATGTGGGATCTGCTAGATGAGTATGCATGAAATAATATTTTAAGAATAAAAGGAGACGTATGTTAGAATTTTAAGAATGGAATGGAATGAAATAGATGAATAAAAGGAAAGAAAAATGTTGTGTCATAATGACGATACGACGAGACGCGTGAACATTGTTTTGTATAATTTTAAAAGAATAAATAGTTAAGAGTGTTTTAGACGCTTTTATTAGTATCCCCGGATCCTACATACATATAGTACATATATAAAAACTATTTTTCTAAAATATACTGTTTAAAATATTTTAAATTTACCGGCTTTTCATACATATAGAGGTAGTCTGAATGGACATGACATTATTTAAAAAAAATACACTAATGCTAAATGTAAAATCTTGTCTCACATTACAATAACAAATGCGAAAGTTTGAGTGTGTGTCTGTATGTATGATGAAATTTTAAACACAGATAGACACGTAGATTTTGTATTTATGTTATTACTAGCGACTTACCCTTGTTTCGCTCGGGTTCGTCCCTAGCTTGCTTCCCAATACAAATTTTCGTCCCCATTTTTACCCCCTTAAGGTATGATTTCCGGGATAAAAAGCATCCTATATCCTTTCTAGAGACTCAAACTATCTTCTTACCAAATTTCATCTAAATCGGTTCAGTATATCCAGAGATTACCCCCTACAACCTTTCAAACTCACAAACTTTACCTCTTTATAATATTATTATAGATGTACAGGCGCTGCCTGATAATAATGTTATGAATACAAAAGGCACCCAGGGACGCATCCGAGCGAGCGAGCGTGGGTAAGCCGCTAGTTGTAAATAAAACTTGAATTTAAATTTTATTTACATAATAATAACCCCTAATATAGTAATAGAAAAAAATCCAAGTTAAAAAAGTCATAGCAAATTATAGTTATTATGACTTAGGTACTTATTCTCTATATATATATATATATATATATATATATATATATATATATATATATATATATATATATATATATATATATCTCCATCATCATCAGCATCATATATGTAACATTGCGGGCTACCTGTACCTAGTAGGTACCGCATATTTTGTCCAAAAGGTGTAAATTGGCAAATTGCTTTACGTCTAAAGTCTAGACATTTGTTACAGCCGTATATTTATTACTAAGAGACGTTGAAAATGTACTTATTTTGTCTTGAGGAATATAACAGTGATTCTCTGTCTTTTGAAATTGAGCCATGATCTTGACCATATTAAGCTTTTTAGAAATTTGTTTTCCTTTAACCGAGCTTAAACTTCCTTCATCTATTTCAATTTTTATTTAATTTACCTTTAGATCACACACAATCTGTAAAATTATTAAAATGAAAATGATGTAAAACCCAGTGATTTCTATAGAAAAACATGCTGATGTCAGTATTTATGGTATTTTACTTGATTAAGCAAACAAAAAGAACTACTTTCTTATATTTACATGAAAAGTTAAAGTTTTAAAAGAAACAATTTTGCGTTTTTTTTTTTGGTTTTTTGTTCCAAAGGAAAGACTGTGATTTTGATTTTTGATGTCAATAATTGCATCTTACAAATTCCTAAAAAAAAAAAGAGAAAAATCAATCTCCTAACTTATACAAAATGATAAGAATGTCATTTAGTAGAACTGATAAGCCTCTATAGATTCGCATACCCCACTTTGAGAAACCTTGACTCATATTGTCATCCCAAGAGCTCCTGTATAGACATTCCTGTATTGAAGGTCTCGTCTAACAATGAGACAGATAAAATTCCAAGCACAATCTTCACCGGATAGCAGAAACCTAAAACGTCAAACGACGAATAAATACGAAAAATATCTGGCATAGGCAGCGTTGTTTTGTAAATACCTTACATCAAATTTTCTTCTGAGATCAGATATTTAGAGTTGAAAGGGTGACAATGAATATGTTATTTCATAAGTATTGACATAAGTGTGACATGGGTGTTTCGGGTGGAAATGACTTTTAGTAAATATTTGTATAAATTAATTTTGAAGTACTCGTACTATAACATTTATTGTATTGCCTACGCATTTTTTTATGATAAACTAGCGATTTAACATCGCTTTGCTCGGGTGTTTCCTTAGGTATCTTTTTGTTGATAAAATACAAATATGTACATTAACACACAGCACCATCTAGTTCCATGATAAGCTACGAGGTCTGTGTTATGGATACCAGATAGTTGATACTTTACATATCTATATAACTTTAAATACATATAAATATAAACACCCATGACTGGAGTACAAACATTCGTGCTCATCCAACAAGTGAATGCCCCCAGCTTGACTCGAATCCGCGACCACTGGCGCAACAAGTAGGGCCACTACACACTAAGCCGAACGTGTCGTCAAATGTTTAGTATATATTTTATTGCTTTATTTCAAACTGTTTAAGCAGCGGACGCAACTAAAGGAACTTAACTGCAACTTTTCTTCTGATGCTATAAACTTTTATAAATAAAATTGAATTAAAATGTCCTTGAGTTTTTTCTATAATTTTAAATATAGTTTTGAACCCTTATTATTAGTTTTTCCTTTCCTTTTTCTTTTCTGCCCAATTGTAATCTTAATCTTTAGAAGGGCTTAATCAATTTTAAAGATGCTTCTGAGTAATAAATGATTAAAGCAGAAATGATGTAAACCGTCTCCCGGAAAATGACTGAATGAATGAATCCTCGATATGAAAAATATTGTCTAACGTGTAGTTAGTTTCATTAATGTTTAGGATAGTTGCGAAAATTAAATAATTATTCTAAAATTTCACTATTTGTGTTATATCAAGGCTTAAATAAAATCTTATCTTATACAATACTAGCAGAACTCGTGGCTTCACTCGTCCTAAAACTACAAAAAAAAAAACTCTAAAAGGGTAGGTTACATAAAAATGTTTATCGACTATTTTGTACTATAAGGAATAAATTATGAAAAATGCTAAAACACATATGTATTTATTTTATTGTATTGAAGAGCATTAATACCAATTTTCAAGTAATTCTGATCATAAATAATTTTTGGGTTGTATTATAACGTGTTTTTCCGTGGGAGCGAGATACTTTTCCGCAGTAAAAAGTGGTCTATGTCACTCTCCAGCCCTCCAACTCTCTCCATACAAAAAAAAAATACGCCAATCCCTCACTCTATTTTGACGTGAAAGAAGGACAAACAAACAAATAAACAAACAAACACACTTTCACATTTATAATATTAAGTATGTAGTATGGAAGGATGAATGAATAAGTTGACTCTTAATTAAATCTCTGTCTGATGTTAAGTAGATTAACTAGTAAAAGCCTAATTAGTCTTACTTCATAATTCATATTCACCCACGTCATAATAAAATGTATTTTAGAAGACTTAGTGTAAGTTTTAGCAGAAATTTTGTGAAGTACACCTTCCTAACAGAACAGGAGAGACGGTATCTACATACGTACGAGTATAAATCTATCCTAATTAATATTACGAAATTGTATTTGTAGGCTTGTTATTTTGTTAATTTGTTATTCCTTTACGTCTAATAGAGATAATTTATGGACTCGTCCGTAGCATAAAATACTTCTCACCTTAATCTAGTAGTTCTTATTGGATATTAGCTACAAAAGTTACTGAGGAACGCTAGTATGATTAAATGAAGTATTGATAAAATACTATTTATAAGCGACTTTATTATTTAATAACTTATTGAAATTTCTCAAAGCAATATTTTATTTCATACTCGCGTCACGATGCTGCCTTTTCATAATAAATGCATAACACACATACTAAGTTTTTTCCCCCACATAAGCCGTTTCGATGCCAACGTTTCAGATAGCAATGTTTTGCGGCATAATTTCGTGCCAAAATAGCAGTACCAAATCCTATAATAATATTTTACAGGGACATTATGCGTACTTTACCGCATGAAACCTATCAAAGGTCGTATCTTCACAGAAGAATGGTGCCAGACATCGTTACCAGTAAACTTTTAGCATTTATCCATTGTTCTGCTTTTATAAAGCAAATAGAATAAGTTGTAATGTAGTTACACTATACAAGACTATATTCGTCAATTCTTGAATGTTTTCAAAGATGATAACTCGAGAAAAAAACATTCAAACCAAAAATTTAAGTTAATCATTTATTTTTAAAATCAGTGGGCTACCGTCAAAATTTGAGTAATTTTTTTTTTCTAAAGTTTTTTTTTTTTATAATAAGGAACAAATTCTACCGCCAAGCTAAGAAAAAAAGATATTTTTCTTTTCGCTCCTGTCTAATATAGATCCCCGGGTTAACTCGGATACTTTTTATTTCACGCTTGTTCTAAAATAATATGTTCTTATATATATAATAAAAAAGTTAGGTACATATTATGCGCTGTTAAGCTTTAAAAACATTTTATGTTTCCGCAAACATAACAAACTATAATTTTGGACCCATAATTTATACCGCTGGGAGTAAATTTTTTAATAAAAGTACTCATGTTCCTGACGGGTTAAAGTAATCTTATACCAAAATTTTATTAAAATCAATTTTATCTTAAAGCTGGGAAATCTAAGCTTATAGACTTAATTCCAATTTTATAACCTAAATACGGACTGTTGCCTTTATAAACTCGCTTCTTTACGAGTAGTTTGCGAGTCTCATAAATTACATTAGGTGACGAGGGTTCGATGATGGAGCCAGAAGGTGGATACGCGTATTAATTTTTTCTAAGCTACATTTTTTATGATAAAGAAGTGAAATAAAGAAAACGAGGAGATTATCGGAAAAGTCATAAAAATTACACTTTTGTACATAACCCTTAACTAGTACAGTAAGTTATGATAGCGATTATTTTCAGATGTTATCGAAAAATGTATGGAATATTTTATTTTATGGCTTTGTTATTATTATTTGAATAATTCTGGTGTACGAGTGTCTTTGCACGTTCTTCGCATACTGATTAGGTGTAGTACAGTGATCCGTAGTTCAGATGCGAAGTGCATTGCAGATATCCTCTGAAATATAACTAAATATCATAAATTAGGGTATAGAAATATAGTAGACAAAAGATTACCAATCACTAAGTCATTGCTATCTGTACTTGTAAAATCGTGACTAAGTTATTTATTCACTAAATAAAGACAGTGATTGTTCTAAATTAGGAAAAAATATTTAAATAGTGTTTTTAATTTGATTCCGTTATGTGTAATCGAAGAGAAAAAAACCCAGAAAAATAGGTAAATATTCCAGAAAAATTTAAGACACATCTTTTAATAATGAAAAAACATATACATTTCTGACTTCAGTGTAATTTTATTATAGGTAAAGATAACAATTCAAATAAACACAGCGTTTTGTTAAAAAACAAGACCGCATATTTTACGTAAAAGTAAAATATTTATAACATTGGAGAAGATAAGCAGATTTAACTTTGCCAGACACCCGGCTTTTGGATTAGACTTAATTTATGGTCACAGTGATTCTAAATAATCCGGTCATCGTCTTCAATTACACGTTTATTCTGGATGAGGACTATAATTTGCTTATAATCATAATAATTCAGTCCTTTTAATGCCCACACAAAGCCCACCTCCGGGCATGGAGTTTTCTGTAATGCAAGAGAGATCAGGCTTTAGCCCACGAAGCTGGCTAAATGTGGGTTGACAGATTTAAAATATTTATATATAAATAGACAAAGACAAGACAGTTCAGTACCCTTTTCTTTTCTTTTTGTCAACTGATATCCTTTTTTTTGCTTTGTAGCTATTGACGAGCTTTAGCGTTATCTAATAAAAATATTATGGTAAAAAGCTGGTCAATAGTTACTACCACACGACCACGTCGGAATCTCACTAGAATACAAATTAAACTAACAAAATCAGTCCAGCCGTCTCCGAGAAATCAGTAAACATTGTACATAAAAAATACATACATACGAACATAGAACCTCCGCCTTTTTGGAAATCGGTTAGAAATATAACTTATTCATACATAGTAATCAGGGTATAGTAGTTAATAAATATATATTATAGTATTCTGTTATATTTCAATGTGTCTGTTGTGGCATTTTTATGAAAGCTTTTGAGTGCTTTGTGAAAAGCTTGGCTTTAGCTTATCCTGTATATTGCTATCCTTCTATAATATGAGGAAAATAAGAAGAAAGTTTTGTGTTTCCGCTGTTAAAAAGGACCTTTTTAATATTTTATTACTATTGAGATTTTATATTTTACCACTTTGAAAATACAATTTTATCAATAACTTAAAATCATGTAAAACGACTTTAAGTAATTAATTAGCTTTTTATTACTTATTATATATATTACGAAAATAATATATTATCTTTTTGTTTGTCAGTCTGTTTATTTGTCTTTTCATACATAAAGTTTACTTCTTGATTTTGTGGATAAAAGAGGAAAACTAACTAATTAATCTGTGTCAATTTTCCATGTCCATTGATCAATATAGTTAAATCAGTAACTGTGGTGTAGTCAGAACAAGTAGCAAGTAAAAAGGCCCGAGCGTTAGTTTTATATAAATTGTACGACATATTTTGAACAATATTATAAATTATAATTATAAGAAATTTAAATCCGTATTTAGTACGTGTGATGGAAGCTTGAAAGTATTCTATTTATCTATTACTAGCGACTCATCCTCGCTTCGCTCGGGTTCGTCCATATAGGTACATTTTTACAGTTAGTATGGAATCAATAGATTATCCCCCCCAACGTGCGTTCACCTTGTCATGGTGGGGGGGCTCAGTAGTAGTAGCGAAGCTAAGAAACGCACAGGGAGGTTGCCCACTTCGGTGGGCGGTGGGAGGTGGCCCTCTTCGAGGGGCGGTGTACCTTGCGGGTTGCTCCTGGTACTTCTCTGATAGCAGAGTGGACTGTGGAGCAACCCCATGGTTGTGGTGGTCTGCTTCGGCAGACCTGCCGTCGGGGCGTCGTAGTTGAATGCGTAAGCGATCCTGCGACGCCCCATTAAGACGGGGAAGGTTTTGTTGGGTTTTAGTGGGTAGTACTGGCTGTATTACGCCGATGAGTCCCACACGTCGTGCGTAAATGCATTTCCCAACGTTAAAAAAAAATAAATAAATAAATAGATTATAGACTTAGGCATAGGTTATAGGCAGTGGTAGCCCAGTGGTGACGCGCCCGCTTGGGAATCCGAGTGAAGCGGGTTCAAATCCCGGGTCTCGCACGTCTGATATTTTCATGTGCGAATCATATTCAACATAATTATCACTTGTCTTACGGTGAAGGAAAACATCGTGAGGAAACCTGCATGTCTGAGATAACCTAACAAGTTTTCGAAAGACATGTGAAGTCCGTCAACCCGCACTTGGTCAGCGTGGTGGACTATGGCCTGATCCCCCTCGTATTGAAGGGAGGCCCGTGCCCAACAGTGGGACGTTAAGAAGGGCTGAATACATATACTTAGGTATGATGAGTTGTTGGGGGTTGCATTACAACCCCAACCCCCCCCCCCCTCCCTAATGCGTCTTGTCGTGGTGGGGGGCTCGTAGCGTCCGGCAATCTAGCCGGGTCTCTAGACTTTTAGCGCTAGCCTTTGAATAATTTCGACAGATGCCGGATGATAAAAATACAACGTTTTAAACAAAATATTGCACCGATAAAATAAATTATTTAAATGTGAAACTCAAATATCATTGTAGTACATTTCTCGCAATGCTTTTTCTATGTTAAAAATATACAGTTAAAATATTGTTTAGCCTTGTTCCCGTTTATAGGGGTTTTATTTTAATTGTCTTTTTCAATTATAACAAACGTGTTTTAACATTTTAGGGGTTGATTTTACAGAAACGTCTCTATAATCTTTCTTCTTGTTTTTTTTAATAATTGAATTAAAAATTGAAACTAAAAAAATCGTAAAATGCAAACTAAAAGGTGGAAAAAACGTAGGAACATTCAGTTGGGGCTATAACATGTACATATATTATGTTATACTTTTTTAACGCTGAAAAATAAAAATGCATTTACGCACTGTAAGGCTGGCACTGTAAGATTTTCGGAGTCACCAGCAAAGCCAATACTACCCACTAAAACCCAACTGAATCTTCCCTGTCTTATAGTAGGGGAGCCCAAGAGGGGATTTTCTGTAGTTACTCGAGCGCGGCAGATTAACATAAAATAGGTTACCTTGCACTCTATTGAGTACTTTCACCACAATATAAGTCTTCTATATAAAGGGGCGCGTCTAGGGAAGCCGATTAAAATATTTAAAAAATGTTTTGATAAGGTAAAAATACTTAATACCGTCAGATTAAGGTGTGGTAGGCTAGTCACATCCTGAAAAGTGTCCAATTTAATAATCTGCCGATTTGCACAAGCCTAAGAGGCAAAAATCGACTATAAAGTTTATGATGATATTTCTACCTTATCAAAACATTTTTTAAATATTTTAATCGGCTTCCCTAGACTCGTTCCTTTATATAGAAGACTTATATTATGGTAAAAGTACTCAATAGAGTGCAAGATAACCTCTTTTATGTTAATCTGCCGCGCTCGAGTAACTACAGAAAATCCCCTCTTGGGCTCCCCTACTATAATGGGGTATTCTAGAATTGCTTACGCACTCTACCGCGATGTCCCGAAATGACGTGCGCGACAGTAGGCCTGCCGAAGCAAACTAAAACAACCATGGGTTTCCACGGTCCCCTTTACTATCAGAGAAGTACCAGAAGTAACCCGCAGAGTACACCGTCCACCGAGGTTTCTTTGCTTCTTTGTTTATCAATAACGAATTAAGTAATAAAGACATACATACATATAATAATAAAAACCCCTTTATTCTGAAACCAGACAATACAAAAAAATATACAAACATATTTACATATAAATCAAACAATAACCCTCCTTTATCATTAAAGTACGGATACGGTAGAATGTACTATTTTTGTTCAAATTTTTTTGGTAACATATACACCAAAAAGCTCTTTACTTCTTGATTATAATGTATAGATATAGAAAACATTTTCAAATGAAAAGGATGTGCAATTACTAACATGATGTATGTAATTATTTCTAAGCTAACGACTCACACCCGCTTCGCTCGGGTTCGCCCTAGGTTGATTTCCCATACTAACTTTCATTACCATTTTCACCCCTTTAAATAATGATTTTCGGGATAAAAGCTATTCTATATTTTTTCAAGGTCTCAAACTATCATCTTACCAAATTACATTTAAATCGCTATAGTAGTTATGGAGCTTTTTCGGTACAAACAAACGAGTAAACGAAAAATCTTTCGTCTTTAAATTTAATTTAAATTTAGATTAGTGTTGTTACGTGTAGATATAGAAAACATTACAAATTATTTTTAAGAAATTACTAACACGTTGTATATGATTATTTCTAAATCATACACGTTCTGCTGCAGTGTTAGTAATCTCTGAAACACGAACATCAATATGGACCACGATTAAGTGGACTTACTTGGTATTACTCGCTTTCCCTATCTAGATTACCAGCGGCACTATGCTGCATTATTATAGTACTAGAATCAATATTTTCAAAGTTTAAAAAGTTAGAAAAGTTGTTTTAAAGGTAAATATCGGCTAAGTGTTAGTCGGAAATGCGAAAACAAATGTTTCGAATAATATGGTTTAAAATGTAGGTTTTTATTTTATTTTTTTATTTAATCTGTACCTAAGTGAAACCCCGCTTGTATTAGCATTTTTCTTCTACAATAATTTTTCCAATATTTCTGAAAGATTTTGAACTCTTTCTAGATTCACATACGGATAATTCATTTAATAATAATTAATCGATTGATAGATAAAATTAAAACAATAATCATAATTTATAAAGATATTTAAACTAATATACTTTACGGATCGGTTGAAAAGGTCCAAATTAAGAAAGAATATTACTATATTTGGGCAGTGGTAGCCCAGTGGTAATGCACTCGCTTGGAAAACCGAGTTAAGCGGGTTCAAATCCGGGTCTCACACCTCTGATATTTTCATGTTCGAATCATTTCTAACATGATTACCGTTTGCCTAACGGTGAAGGAAAACATCGTGAGGGAACCTGTATATTTAAGAAAATCTAACAAGTTTTCGAAAGACATGTGAAATCCGTCAACCCTAACAGAAAATGTATAGATAATGCGGTACGAAATAACAATTTTAACATAATACATAGATAGCTATTTACACAAAGACACTTCTATTTTATGATTTCAAAATCAGATTACGTGTTTAAAACAAAAAGCTTACGCGAGTGGAAAATCATGTTTGAATGGGCGCGTATTTGCCGAGCTCTGTGCCACTGCAGTGATAAAGCGATGTTCATTCTTATTCACGCTTCCTGACTTTTGCAAAGGAATATTCACTAAATATATACCTGAATTATAATTATAAATGCTAAACGGTCAAAGGCTAAACAATTTAAGGTTATATCATATTTTTTAATTATTCCATGTTTTTTTAACGAGGGAATAATTAGTTTTTTTTTAGATTTACGCGAATATTTGATTTTTTAAATGAAACAATTTTTTTGCGGTGTTACTTTGATTTTTGATTTCCGATATTTCCGATGTTTCGAATACTTAACAGAACAAGATTGGACACTGGGATTTGTATCTCTCCCAAAACAAAAATCAAAATAATTGTTGGAAAAATTAATAAGTTAATGTTCGCTGTTTTTATTTGTGTTTTTTTTTTAATATATTTCTTTCTTACATTTACGTTAATATCTATTACAACTATATAATGACTTTGAGACGTCTAAAGCCTTAGTCTCTCCCGTGACCATGATTGCTGTAAAGCATTCGAAGCGTCGGGAACCAAAATTCAAAATAAATCCGCGAAAAAACCCAAAAAGACAATTTTTTTAAAGTATTTTTTTATCTTAAAGCTATCATTCAACTTAAAATATTTTTAGCCTCTACAAGAAATCTAATAGATGAACAAAAAAAACATATAATACTTTCTTAGATTTACGCGAATACTTGACATTTTAAATAAAACTATCTTTTCGGATTTTTTCGCTAATTAATTAATTAATTAATTAATTAATAATATAAATAAATTCAATAAATTCGCGAAAAAATCCGAAAAGATAGTTTTATTTAAAAAAAACATAATTATTTTGTATTTATTAACTTCATATTTTTGTTTAAAGTTAAGTAAGCCAAAGAAAAATCTTGACTCGTTAAGCTACTTTAATCGACTATTGGCAACTGTTCAAAAACAAAAAGGCGAGTCTAATCGCTGAAATTTACTAGTATTCCATAAAATTGCTTCATAAATTCATTCTTATAAGAAAGGTTTTCTCAAGCATTTACGTCATACTTCTTAACCATTAATTTTTAATGTTTTCCACAGTGCCAAAAGTGGAGATAGTGGACGAACGCGGTCGACCGCTTCAAGACAAATTCTACAAAGAAGGTTCAATTATTGAACTGAGATGCGTTGTGAGTGAAGTGCCACAACCCGCTAGGCAAGTTAGTTGGAAGCATGGTGGGCGACTTCTAAATTATGATACCAAAAGAGGTGGTGTAAGGTAGGTCGAAAATTATACAATATTTCTACTACTAAGTATATGTTTTTACTAATATTATTAACTAGCGGCTCACCCTCGCTTCGCTCGGGTTCGCCTCTAGTAAAACACTAATAGAAATCTATTAGTTCCCACGGGAACCGTTCATTTTTCCCGGATGAAAAGTAACCTGTTGTTTGACCGGCAATATAAGGTATCAGAATGTTAAAATTTACTAAATTAGGTGCATAAGTTGTATAAGTTATAATAGTTTTTTAACTATCCCACGGGAGCCATTTAATTTTCCGGGATAAAAAATATATAAGACGTTGTCCGGGGATATAAGGTACCACCATGCAAAATTTCATTTAAATCGGTCCAATAGATTCAGAGATTAGCCCGTACAAACAGACAAACAGACAAAGAAACAAAAAAATTTAAAAAATCTGGATTTGTTCTATTTGTCTTCTTACATCCCCCTGACGCAATTGCTTATTATTAGCGTATTTCATGTATAACTTTGGTGTTTCTATACCGATTTCTATGATTCGTTTATTATGGAATAGTTTATAATGTTAACTTTTTTAATTAGGGATGACTGAGAGTGTTATAAACGTAAGAGTAGACAAATATAAATCAGAAAGCTTCGAACTGCTAAGCTATCGGGAGTTACACGTGTCATTGTGAGTCAACCATAAAAGATAGACATATGCTGTCGTGAGATATTTGTTATATAATTTTAAGGAGAACATTTCCGTCATACATGATTTCTGTGTAGCTTTAACCATTAAGGTTGCACACGCGACGGAAGCTTAAAAAATGGAGTAACTTCTCCCGTTTTCCCAACATTTCGCTTCACTGCTCTGCTCCTATTGATTGTAGCGTGATGAAAAGTATACTTTAACCAGCTCAGGAGTATGAAAAATAATTGTAATAAGTTTCGTTAAAATCCGTCGAGTAGTTTTTCTTTCTATAACGGTTATACAGACAGACAGACAGACAGACAAAAATTTTACTGATTGCATTTTTGGCATCAGTATCAATCCCTAATCACCCCCTGATAGTTATTTTGGAAATATATTTCATGTACAGAATTGACCTCTCTACAGATTTATTATAAGTATAGATGTGAACATGTCTGTTTATTTTTATTTATTAGGGAAACTGCTACGCTTTACTTTTAAATTATGAGTATGATCGTTTTTCATGTTTTTTTATAATTTAACGACTAGTATGGAATAGACTATATATACGTATGTATAGAAAACCGGATAAGTGCTTTAAAAAAACTTGAAATCATCCCCTTTTTACCTTGATTGGTCATAAGCACCGAAACATTCTTTATTTCTTACCAAAATTATACGATATAATGAATATTTTTATTATAACTTATTTATAATTTAACTTGAGAAATGATATGTTTATAATACAAACTTTTAACCCCTATTTCACCCCTTTAAGTTTCATTTTTGCGACAAAAAGTATTATGTCCTTCTCAATGGTGGTCCCTTCTCTTTCTGTACCAAACTTCATGAAAATTGGTTCAGCAGCTTGGGCGTGAAAACGTAACATACAGACAGAGTTACTTTGGCATTTATAATGGATAACGCCAGCTGACAGATATGATAATCTAAAACGCTTGGTCTAGAAGCATGAAATTATTGCAAAAGTTTCCTAATATAATGTGGAAGGAATTTTTAAAATTCGCCACCTAAAGGGATTTAATAGGGGATAAAAGTTTATATGGAAGCTCGTTATTTCTAAAATTAGAAATATGGAAATTGGCTTACAAGCTTTTGTTTATATTTCCGATCGGAAATCCTATCGGGCTTGTTACTTTCACATTATATTAAAAGAGGATATTGCTTGTTAAACCAACATAATATGTTATTTATTGATAAAAATGTAATATTTTTTATTTATTTCTTTCCGATATTTTGACAAAATTGCAGGCGCCATGTTCAAGGGTACATAATGAGGTTAGCGGGTAGATTGTTAAAATGTTTTAGGGTAGATATATATATATATATATATATATATATATACATACATTTATGTACTCTCTTTTTTAAAACGCGTTGTTTTGTGCGTTACCGCTACGTCGCTATGTCGTTTCGGATAATAATGACTCGATTCGATTCTCGATGCACAAAACTCACTAAATTTTAACACGCGAGTTTTATTTGAACTATTTGAGGTAATATTATTAAAAAAAATGTAACCACTGCATTCCAGGATAATTGAAACAAGTCCTCATGTTTAATTCCTGAACGAAAATTAAATATTTATCCATACTATAGGTACTAATCTATACAGATAAACAAAATTGAAGTGTCCGTTTGAAAATAACACATTTTTACTAAATGCATATGAAGTAATATACGGTACTTATAAGAAAAACATAAAAGCGTACCTAGGGATGCACCCGAGCAAAGCGAGGGTAAGGCGCTAGTATTATAAATAATGCTAAAGAAACTCTGTCTGTTACATTTTCACGCTTAAACTACTAAACCGATTTCAATAAAATTTAGCAAGGCTATAGACTGCATCCTGGGGATGGACATAGGCTTCTTTAGATCCCCGTCTTAGAATACCACGCAAGGGAAACCGCAGTCAAAATCTAGTTCTGTACAAATCTTTAAACTTTAAACTTTCATGATACACACGTTATGATCCTAATACCAAAAAATAATACTGACTAATTGCGATATTAAGACGTTATATACATTTTTTATAATACTTTCTTATCCGATCATTGACTGTCTTTTCCCATAAAGAAGGTTCTTTAAGAATCGCAGTTTTTGATTCGTCGATTTTCTTGGTATAATTATACTATAGCCTGATCCCCCTCGTATTGACGGGAGGCCTGTGCCCAGCAGTGGGACGTTAAAAAGGGCTGAATACATATTAATCATACGCTAGCGTCAAGTATGTTTTTCCTAACTTAAAATCTTGCCAAGCGGTTCCGAAGGGGAGCAAGTGAGATATTACAAAAATAAAATAGGTTTTGTGTAAAAGTACTATACTATTCTATTTAGAATTTAATCAATAAAATAGCTATAACTTTTAACACTTTGTATTTAAAATATCTTATATCAGTAATATTTTCGTACTTTTGTTGTTTTCTATCAAAGATAATGGCATCGTTAACATAGTAAAGGTGGAGCTTAAATGTTAATTATTTTTCTCGAATGAGCAACAAAATTTAATTAAAGTTATCTAATGAATGATAATTTCCACTTTGTACTGAAACTTAATTAGTGCGATCTGCTACAAATCGTAACGGTACTTCAAACAAACGAGGGTTGCTTTTAATTTAGGCTATTTGATGTAAAAACTGTTTTGTATCAGAAATAAATGAATAAATGGGCTAGGCATACATGTTTCAAGAAGTGGGTAGAACAAAATAATCTATACATATAAAATTCTAACTTAGTCGAATCTGTACATTAAATATTTTTTGGAAAATCTTATTTAAATGGTCATTATTGTCCAAACAGAGGCCGAATCTATAGTTTTTAGGATTTTTGTCTATCTGTCTGTCTGTCACCACATCACGTAAAAAGCATTGGAGGGATATTGATGGAATTTTGTATGATGATAGCTAGTTATCCGGGTCAACATATAGGATACTTTTTACTACGGGAAAATATAATCTCTGAGAAATCTATACTAAGCCTTAATACGTAAACAGGGACGGCGGAGCGAGGGGGAGTCACTAGTAAGTTATATTGCTGCAGAAATGGTCATTGTGTAAATAAAGCTTTATTATATCAAAACCAATCTCCTTCATGTCTTCTACATTCTACGTGACATTGGCGAAGTAATCTGTGCTCAACTGGAATTTGAAGCCATTAACAATTGAATTGAATTATATTAAAAACTTTACTTCATAATATACTTCATTAAAAAGTTTACTTCTTAATAGAAACACCCTGGCAAATTATATAGCAGTAGATTTTCATTTGTTTACCAATAAATGAAACCAAAAGCAAAGTTAGTTGGGAGATAAAAGTTTTTCAAACCTAACATCAACGAACCGAGTCTTGTCCGTAATTTGTCCTACTTTCGCCTGCAGAAAGCACTTTCTGAAAAGTGTTGGTTTAAAATACTCAGATCATTTTATACTTATACTTATATATTTATTATATACTATATATAATGGTGGTGTAGCAGTTTATTATAGTATTAAATTTTGTTGTTTTGAGAGAAGAGACCTTTCACGAGAAAAATATATGTATGAGGCAGATCATTAGACGTACATCATGTTTGATGGAAATGTGAAGATGCCACAAATTATATAGCACAATTATTTTTTTAACAAATGTGACTCTAGTATAATTGCTATTATATATACAATGTATGTACATAATTGTAAAACACTACTAAATTATGATAAACACCAAAAAAAAGTTTTATAGAGCGAGGTAACTGCTCTTTTTTTGGAACAATGGACTCAGTTGTTGTGTTATTAAATAATTCTAAAAGCCGGTTCGGTCATGGCCGACAGTTTTGTACACGACATCTTTGAGATGAGAAATTATTCTCCTTACTATGCCCGCAAAATGTCGTAAAATCTTGAGTTTTATTTTATAATTCTAAATATAAAAAATATTTTATAGGTGAACTTAGCAATTAAACTAAAATTCTCTACCAATTACCCGTTAGGACTTAATAAATAAAGTGTAAGTAAGTAATACGAATAAAGTGATATGAATATCAGTTTCTTTAGGGCTCGTAATTCATTTAATTAATTTTTTTGTGAAGTCATTAGTATTGAATCTTTTAATATTGAAACACATCCCTAAAATATTTTGAGTACCTACCAATACAAAAGTAGCATTAATACCAACTAAATATAAAAGTTATATTCAAAATTTCGTTGTACAAAGTATTTTTGTTAATGAAAAAATACTTCTATAATATCTCAATAGCAACATAAATATACTTCGAAAACGTAATTCCCAACACAATCTCGGACTCTTATAGAAACCTCTATAATTTTCGATCAACTTTCCTTTATCCGGCACGAAGGACCAATAAATGGAAACAATAGTAACAGTAATTGACCAGATTCCTATTACAAAACTTAATAATATATTAAAAGGATTACTGCAATGCGTTAATTACCAATTTGAATTTTGTTCCCATACAACAAAATTATACATAGTCCCTATCCAAACGTATGTGAAAGGGGCCAAGATTTATTTGAAAGAAAATTGTAGCAGTTAATTTCGTTGCCTTTTGTTTGGGAATGATCACGGTTGAATGAATTTAATTAAAACACTGATTTCATTAAGGGTTTCTTGGACTCGCAATTTCTGAACTGTCATTCCGTCTGACTTGGCAAGGTCCCCGAGTTATAACCTTGTAGCCTCCAAACAGACCTATAAATTATTTAAAATGTTAACTTTCCATAGCGGGTCTAGAGTACTTTATAAGTGTCTTGAAAGGGAAACAAAAGGCAATTTTGGGGTTCTTTTTCATTTACTTTGACTTGATACTATCAATATTAACAAATTATATAAGATTTACTGTTCATTTTAAAAAAGAAATAATCGCAACTTTTTCGTATTTTCGTATTTTTCATTTTATGAATTGTGTTTTCGCTACATTTTATTGTACTAGCAAATACATAACTCGCAAATTATTTATTATTAAATAAAAATAATGACATCTTCAAATATCAGCTTATATGTATTTTATGAAGCAAGTTTTTTTTTGTTGACAGCGTGAAAACAGAGGCTACGTCAAACGGTGCCTTGTCTCGACTCTACATAGCGAATGCAAATAGAAATGATTCTGGAAACTACACTTGCTCTCTGGCGGACGTTGCTGCGTCTGCCGTGTCCGTACACGTATTAAGAGGTAAGTTTAAAGAACATATCTATGAAAGATAGATTTCTTACTTAAGGAAATTAATAAAGCCTATATGATAAAGTACACTTTAATTATAAAAATCTGAATATATTTAGAAAAAAAATATATTTGCTTCATCTTTGACTGGATATCTATTGGAACATCTTTTTAATAGATGCTGTAGGGGCGAGTTTGATTCTTGCCCTAGGCAATTATTACTAATATAATCAATAAAATTTAACAAACTATCAATAGTAATATATTATGTTTGTGTGCTATGATGGACACTTAATCTCATGGTTATTCAAAATCGATTTACATATATTCAGTGCTATTGGATTGCTCGAATTATCAATATTCAAATCGTTACAGGAGAGAATCCACTTGCAATGCAACGGGGAGAGGCTTCGGTTTTACATCCATCGCTCGTTTTGTTAACTTGTTACGTTAGCTGACATTTAGCTAGCGCGTAGTTTACGCGCATTTTGTAAAAAATCATCTAGAATTAATTGTAATATTAGTTTAAGGAATTTTTAGTGGAAATTTTGTTAGTATCTGAATTTTATCAATATATTCATAATGTATTATATATGTTGTATATATGTAAGTTTTTTAATTAAATTTTCGTATGGTTGAATGATTTTTAGGTAGGTACCATACTATTCATGTTTGATTATTTTTTCTGTGTAAGAGAGGGAGAGAATCTATTTCGTCTTTTGTATCAAATATAATTATTTGAAAAAAAAATCGTTAATAATTATTTTATATCGCTGTTTAATAAAAAAAAACGTTTTAATAAAGATTTAAGTAACTGCATTTTGAATATAATTAAACTAGCGGCTCACCCTCGCTTCGCTCGGGTTCGTCGCTAGGTACGTTTTAAATAGATATAAAAAGAAAAAATCTTTCTTTCTCACATTTTAATTATATGTTTTAATACTTACCTATTCCGGACTAAGAGAAATCCAAAAATTAAAATATCATAAAAATTGGAACGCGGTCGAACGGGATAAAAAGTATCCTATGTCCTTCTCCTGGCTCTAAACTACCTCCCTGCCAATTTTCAGCTAAATCGGTTCAGCCGTTCTTGAGTTATAAGCGAAGTAACTAACACGACTTTCTTTTATATATATAGATTTAGATATATTTTTCTTTTGTGAACTGTTTTTTAAAGAAATTTTTTTGCGATAGTTAAAATAAAACAAATATGTATCTCATTTCAGTTGGTTTTTACAGTCTTGGAATTAATGTAAAATGCAGAAAATGACCATAATGACTGAAATTATCTTAAATTCATAGTAACCGAGTCACTTTAACAAAAATGTCGAGGATATGAAAAATATCGCACCCAAATTACCCAATGTCTGGTTTACCAATTAAAAATGTTTTTAAATAAATATTATAATTAAAACATAAAAATACTATTAATCACTGTACATACATAATCACGGTAATATTTGTCGTTGCGTGATTTTGTCGATTTGCTTTATTTTTTACTTCTTTAGTAAATGTGCTTTGTTAGTCTATTTAATATATTGGAAAAGTATCTAAAATACTTACTACTAGCGACTCGCCCTGATTTCGCTCAGGTTCGTCCCTAAGTTGATTCCTTATACAAACTTTCATCCCCATTTTCACCCCCTTAAAGGATGATTTCCGGGATAAAAAATCCTATGTATTTTCTAGGGTGTCAAACTCTTCTTACCAAATTTCATCTAAATTGGTTTAGTAGATCCAGAGATTACCCTCTACAACCTGACAAACTCACAAATTTTACATATTTATAATATTAGTATAGATTTATCGTCATTATTAGATTAAGATTTGCAATTTGCAAATACACTGGCTCAAATAATATAATGTCTATCGTAACTTAAAATCTCATTCAAGCATATCTTGGTTCAGCAATAATTTAACAAACTGGTAGATACTAAACTTAGGTGGCCTAGGACTATCCTGCACAGTCTTTATCTGTACCTACAGTTAATCTGCGAAGTTAAATTGAAGCAGTCACTCGTACCGTTTTATAAAACTATTTCTTTGAATTGTACATTTTTGAATTCAATTACAAATACTTCTTTTTTATTTAAAATTAAGTTTTTATATAACTTATAATGGCCTCATTGGACTTTATTATAATTGTGAAAATTTGTATGTATGTATGTATGTATGTATGTTTGTTTGTTACTCCTTTACGCTATAACGGGTAGTTGGATTTGGATGATGTTTAGTACATAGATAGACTACAATCTGGAGTACCACATAGACCTTTCCTAGGTACCTAGGGATGCACGTATATTTCATATACTTATATAGGCGTTAGGTACGCATTTACAACTTTACAAAGCAAAGAAAACATTACTTCGTATCTTGCTTCTTACTAATATAATAAATGTGAAAGTTTAGAAGTTTGATTGTTTGGATGGATCTTTGTTATTCAGTAACACCAGAACGGTTGAATGGATCTGGGTGAAATTTGGCACAGAGATAGATTACAGTCTGAAAAATGGCACATAGCTTATTTTTTATTCCGGAAAAATGTACCGTTCCTGTGGGAAAGTTTTTTTTATTTTGAGGCGAACCCAAGCAAAGTGTGTGAGAGCCGCTAGTCAATTATACATACATGAAGGTATAAGAAGACCTGCAAGGAGTAACATTGTAACTACGTATACAATTTGAAATTCGGATTTAAAATACCTATATGCAAAGTTATTTTACACACAAAAGTAATACCTTGTTACAATGTTGTTCTTTACGTTGATAGAGAACAAGGAAGATCGCACCGCGCACGCGATATTGATAAAATATAGCGTTACCATAATGTAACCTGATACGCCATATCTATACTTCTGTACTTAATATTATAAATGTCAAAGTGTGTTTGTTTTTTGTTTATCCTTTTTTCACGTCAAAACGGAGTGACCTATTGGCGTGATTTTTTGTGTGGAGTTAGTTGGAGGGCTGAAGAGTGACATAGGCTACTTTTTACCGCTCGAGATTATTAATACCTACGGGAAAACACGTTATAATATAATCCAAAAAAAATATTTATGATCAGAATAACTTGAAACTTGGTATTCATGTTCTTCAATACAATTAAATAAATACGTGTTTTAGCATTTTTCGGAATTCATCCTATAAGGGGGTAAAACAGGGAATGAAAGTTTGTATGAAACTATCCTTTTAGAGAGTTTTTTGTATTTTTAGTACGAGCGAAGCCGCGGGTTCTGTTAGTACATAATAAATGTAAAATGTTGTGTCATGTCACTTTAGTGGTTTATGTCATAGTTCTAATCAATACAGAGGTCTAATGAAGGCCCAGGCATGGCGTGAGGGACGTGCAGGAGGAAACGTGGATGACGTGATACCGACTGGCATATTTCCTTTAGTATGAGATTCGGGAAACAGCTTTAGGGTTGACAGGTGTCACGTATGATTCTAACTTGTTACTAAATGGCTCTACCACGCCCTAATTTTACACTGTTCGTCATGAACATTTGTATTTTTGACAACCCTTGCATTTGACAGCATAACCCTTAAAATAAATAGGAGATCGCCTAAGCACGGATTTTTGTACTATGCTTGTATGAAGGAGCCTATTTGTATGTATGTCTTTATATTGTTTATATATACTTATGTATACAAAATATATTATATTATAATCTAAATTTCCTATTCTACAGATGTCTATACAAATCATAGATGTCATGATTAGTAAAGCAAACAAAACCGCAGGAATAGCTATAATTATATCTATCTATAATGAAATTCATACAACCTTAAAAAGGCAAATTGTTTACCGGAGATTATTTAAGAACTCCAATATTATCAACTGATCAACTTTGCTTGATATCGATTAGCAAAATACCAAGAAGTTAGGAATTTCAGATAGTTCGCAGCATATAATAGTTTAACAGCGCCAAGATACGTAAAGTTACAAAATATCTAAAACTCTTAGAGAGAAATTCTTACTTTATAACAATATTGTTGAAAAAACCATGTTGCATAATTCATTTATAATAGTGATTTGGTAAATAAATATTTACTAGGTGCAGGTTTTAGTTTAATGTATAGCTAGTTTTGCTTGCGGCTATTTAATTATGCATTTCCAAGATTCTAACTTAATTATTTGTTATATAGTCTACCTTTCCCCAATAAATAAGCTATCAAAAGCTAAAAGATTTTTGCTAATATGACATTTGAACAAATTTGATTTTGACATTCAAACAACAGAAAAAGCATTTTTTCTTGAGTAACGCTTTATAATAATAGCAAGTAGGATAGGATTTGTCTTTTTCAAGAATTTCGACTATAAATGCGAAAGTTTTTATGTTTGTTTCTTTGTTACTCACATTCGTTCACTAACACAGACCGACAGACGACCTCAGTGAGCGAAGCAAGAGTAATCTGCTAGTCTCTAAATGTTGTCCTCCTGTTGAGATATTATTATGCACAAGTGTACGCACAGACACAAGTGAACTCTCTATTCCCGTTACTCTCAATTCCGATGGGACGATAATTTGACACGACCGGTGAGAAATCAGGTGCAGAACTGATGACTTTACATGCTCTCCTTGGCATGAAGGAGAAAAACCGCTAATTTCACAACTTTGGGCTGTTACTGCGACTTTCTTAACAAAAACATTCAATAACTAAAATTGGTCCAACCCGGGACTCAAACCCAGGACCTCCGAATGTGCAGCCGTACATGCTATAAGCTATTTATTCATGATAATTTTGAATCTCTTATATTATCGATTTTTTATTAAGTTAATAATTCGAAGTTTTAAGCATTTTTTAACAGAGCTCACGAGTAGATTAAATGAAAATTCATTTACCCGATCCAACTTATTCATTAAAATTAATAATAAGTAAAGTAATCAGAAATATTTTAAACATGAAATCAAAACGAATAGTCGATTTAAAAAAACATAGGAAAATTTCTCATTAAATTTTTATTCCATTTATTTTAAAAAATCAACTAATTTGATAAATAAAGATTCATCTGACAATTTAAAACAAGCTCTTATAAGATTATAATCAAAATAAATATTTTTCTTATAATGCACGCGGTTGGGAAACAAGATTTCTTCAGAGCATTTGTTTTTATTCCCTCATTACTTTAGAAGCAAAATGAACTCAGTTCAGATGCACAACTACTTACGAGCATAGTTACTCAACTTGATATTAACTTAATTTGCACAAGTCCAGTTTATCTCTTATTTTTGCTCACCTTTTATATAGCGTTTTATAAACACCATATGGCATAGAAAACTTTCTGAGTTGAATCTGTTGGTCGTATGTTCGATTTTTGGTAGTAAAAAAATCTGCCATATTAAATACTACATTGTTTTAAACCATACAGGTGTTTATTTGAGCCATTCTAATTAAAACAAACCACATCGAGTTTTAACAGGAAAAATATACACAATAAAATGTTACGCTTCCGTTATATGTATATATTTTGTACCCCGTATATATATAGGGTGGATCTCAATACTATCTATCTTTCTTAGATTTATGCGAATATTTGACATTTTAAATAAAACTATCTTTTCAGATTTATTTCGTGGATTTATTTTAGTTCATCTGTGTACTTTCATCCAAATTAGACTAGCGGTTTTAGCGTTGAGGAGTAATGAGCATACATACATACAAAATTACACATTTATGATATTAGCGTGATGGTATGTGATGGTACAAAGTAAGTTTTATATTCTATTGTTTTAAAATAGTTTCTTTATACCTTATATTTCACAAAATGCACAAATTCCCATCTGCACGGCTCTTGCTGTTTACGAGCGAACTCACTCTACTCGAGATTAACTTTGAATTTCTACGACTGCCATTGAATTTACACTAAGAGATTGACATAAAGTACTATGGGATGGGAATTTTCATATTTGTCTCTAAAATATGTAATGCAATTATATTGTTACTCTATTAGTCACTGGAAAATATTTTTGACTTTAGTTGTAATTATTTCTTAATTTTAATCAACGGTATTTGGTTAAGTGATCAGATTTGATTTGGTTTTTATGTTCCCATTTTGGGAGCACACTATATTGAAATTGTAACTCCATATTCTTTCTAGTTTGAATTTTCACTTTAAATGTATGAAAAACTAGCGACTCCCTTTCGTTTCGCTCGGGTTCGTCTCTAGGCGATTCTGTAAATTGAAATAACTTTTTTATTTATGTACTGATTGAAATAAAACAAACACTTATTGTTAAGTGAAGCTTATCACAATACATCAGTGAAAACCACACACAAATAGGTTAAGCTATTTCTAAGATTAGCGCGCACAGACAAACAAACAAAAATGATAAAAATCATTGTTTTAGGTTCTATTGGGTTAATAAAGACCCCCAATAATAGTTTTTCTCAAATATCTTTCGTGTACAGATAGCCATCAGTTTCACTTTTATTGAATGTATAGATAAATTTAAATTTTCAAATTATCTTGTATGCCCATCGGGCATATGGACATGAAGGTTATTAAGGTTAGTCAAAAAATAGTACGTAAACTTAGCTCCTTTCAAATATATAAGCTTTAACGTAATATATGTTCATACAAAAATAGACATATTTGACTTTGGAAAATGCTAAAATATGTTTAAAGCTGAAACAAAATATAAATGTAAAGATTCATTATTTATTTTCAACTATGTGACTTTGTGATATTGTGTTAGGAAATATCGTCTAACCTAATGAAATAAGGTTTCAAATAACTTGACATGAAGACACAAGTTCAAGCAAGTTTTGATGCTTTGAGCTATTTCGAGAAGCCCTTGAGTCTCAGGACAATTTGAATCTTCAACAACTTAATGGCTTTCAGAAGCAATCTCCTAAAATAGTTTTGGAATTCATAATTATGAGATGATTCATAAATAATTTAAAGAATCTCAGAAATATCATTCAAGTTATAAGATATTCTTTCGACCCAAAAATTCCGAAGTTTGCAAAGAAATAAATGAAATTGTAAAAATACTTCCAACATTTAATATTAAAACGCTAATAGAAGTACAAGTAAATTGCCAGCTTTTACTTTCCCACTAACAGTACAATATGTGCTTGAGCTGTGTAATTTATACTAAGCCGTGATAAACTTGGTTGCTGATGTTCCCTCTGTTCAGTTTTCAAACTTAGTTTTCATTGAAAACTAAATATCGTTTCAAGAGGTTTCACATGGATTATTATCAACTAGGGTTATCAAATATGATTTTGATTTTATTTCATCTTATATATATAAAAGAAAGTCGCGTTAGTTACACTATTTATAACTCAAGAACGGCTGAACCGATTTGGCTGAAAATTGGTGGGGAGGTAGCTTAGAACCAGGAGACGGACATAGGATACTTTTTATCCCGTTCGACCGCGTTCCCGTCTGACGTGACATAAAACTCAAGAATGGGTGGAACAATTTTTATGATATTTGAATTTTTGGATTTCTCTTAGTCTGGAATAGGTTAATAAGTATTAAAACAACAGAAAAATCACGAAAAAAAATTAAGACTTATATGATTAACGCTGGCTAATAACTATTTATATCTATTTAAATCCTAGCGACGAACCCGAGCGAAGCGAGGGTGAGCCGCTAGTTTATTTATATTAGCAGAACCCGCGGCGACGCTCGCGCTAAAAGTACAAAAAAATCTCTAAAATCCCCTTCATCCACTATTTTACTCCCTTATCGGATGAATTTCGAAAAATGCTAAATACGTATTTGTTTAATTTTATTGAAGAGCATTAGTACCAAGTTTCAAGTAATTCTGTTCATAAATATTTTTTTGGATTGTGTTATAACCTGTTTTTCCGTGCGAATTAAAGAATTTCCCGCGGTAAAATGTAGCCTATGTCACTCTCCAGTCCTCCAACTATCTCCTCACAAAAAATTACGCCAATCTGTTACTCCGTTTCGACGTGAAAGAAGGACAAACAAACACACAAACACACTTGATTACATTTATAATATTAGTATGGATTACAGACAAAAGTGTTTTGTTATATCTTACAAATGCATATTTATTTTTAAGATTTAATCTTGGATTTTTGTTCATATAACTAAAACATTAAAAAATATGTTGAATGCCTATATTATTAAACTATCTAAATTAATAAATGATTCTATCAGCAAAATTTCCACTAAGAAAACATTATAAGTAAGCTCTGTAATCTAAACTTAGGAACTATGTAAGATAAAGTTTGTTATTTCTTTTTGTTTTTTCCAAGCTTTAGTTTTCCAAGAAAACTAAATATCGTTCAGGAAGAATTCACATTCATGGATATCAGATACGTTTGTTAACTTACAAATTACTTTTTCATTGTTGGATTTATGAATTTTAATGATGAATCATTCCCAAAAATTAATTTAGAAAAAAACTATAAATAATATATTAAACGACTTTATTTTAACATTTTATTAATTATTCATGGTTATATACAGTTATAATTCCAAAAAGTTACAACCCTAATATGAGCACTTTTCGCGTATAAGCATTATCGAAAGTTGTTGCGTGTTATGAACATTTATTGCTTTTTGAAGTCGATCGATCAAATGCAGTTTCCAGAGTTGCTGTATTTGAAAGAATTGAAGTTAGCTTATTAAGTGCTTGTAAATATATAGTGGGTTGGCCGTTGGGTTACTTCACTACACTGTTGCAAATTAGGGTGGAGCGTAAGAAAAAAAATGTTTTTTTTTAGCTTGCAGGTAGAATTTGTAGCTTATAAAAAAACACAATTTTAGAAATACAATAAAATTACTCAACATTTCGAGGTGGCCCACTGATTATTAAAATAATAAATTTAAATTTTTGGTTTGAATGGATAAAATTTTTTTGACTTCTTTGAAAACATTCAGGAATTCACGAAAATAGTCATTTTCTACCTAACTTTCACCCTATTGCAAGTGTTAAGTTTCTCAAAAATCATTTGAAATTAACGATTGATTTTTTGATTATTTTTAATATATATAATTATTATATAATATTAACTTTAAAAGTGCCAGCTATGTGCAGAACAAAATACTTTTATTAATTAAATGAAACTGGTCTAGCTACCTTCGACTGGATTTCACTTAAATGTAAATAAATTTGATTTGATTGCAAAGTGAGTATTCCTTTGGAACGTCGCAATCAAAAGCATTGATTCTATATGAAATTTGTTGTAAATGTTACAGGTTTAGTTCTATTTCTGTAAATATAAAGATTATACTGTATAATATGTGTATGTAAGTGCATGCATATTTAACTGTTTATAAATGTATTATGATACTAGCATTGCCCGCGGCTCCACCCGCGTTCAGATGACCAAAAACCAAATTCTTAGGTTTTACAGATTAGTATACTCTTACATTGCAGTTTTTGTATTTTTTCTCAAAAATGACATATTTTCCCGCAGTAAAAAGTATCCTATATGTTGACACGGATAACCAGCTATAATCATACCAAATTTCATTAAAATTCCTTCAGCGGTTTTTCTGAGTTGCGGTAACAGACAGACAAAAATTCTAAAAACTATAGAGTCTGCCTCTGTATAGAATAATGTTTATTTCAATAAGATTTTCCAAAAAAATATCTAATTTACAGATTCAGCTTAATTACAATTTTATTATATGTATAGATTTAACTTGAGTTTTATTGCTTTACTATTTTAGAATGAGTTAGAATATCTTAATACATTTATACATCAATTCCTTTATAGCAAAAAGGAATTTTGATTAAGTTATGAAAACATTGAAAAAATTCCAAAAATTGAATAAACACGAGAAGACATCAAAGACAAGATTTGTATAATATAAAGGTCAAGTAAATAATAAAACGTTAACATAATGATACGTCCAACGGTTCAAAAAAAAATTTCCTGTTTCAATTCCTATTACTTTACCATTTTATTGGAGATGACGACTCACTGGAATGATGATATCACGACTGACACTGGCTTACTGATTATCGAGTCGTAGATTCGATTCCCGCATATGTTATTTAATGTTTATATCCCATATAAATATTATAAAGAAAGTTTGGATGGTTGGATATTTATTACTCAATCACGCCAGAACGGCTTAATGGATTTAGATGATATTTGACAAAGAGATAGATTATGGCCTGGAATAGCATAAAGGTTAATTCTTATTCCGGAAAAATATGGGCGGTTCCCATAGGATATCCATACTAACTGTTAATATTATAAATACTTAACCCGGTCTATCGGGATAGATTTATCGGGGATGAGATATTTTGCCACAGTAAAAAGTATCCTATATGTTGACCCGGATAATCAGCTATTATATCATACCAAATTTCATCAAAATACCTCCACTGGTTTTCCGTGATGCGGTAATAGACAGAACGACAGACAGACAGACAGACAGACAGAAAGACAGACAGACAGACAAAAATTCTAAAAACTATAGATTCGGCCTCTGTATCGATAATAATGTCTATTTTAATAAGATGTTCCAAAAAATATTTAATGTACAGATTCCGCTTGGTTACAATTTTATTATATGTATAAATTGATTGAATTTCAAGTTTTGATAGTGACAGAAAATATATCGAATCTAGCAACTTTTCTAAGCCCCAAGATAAGCCGTAAGAAGTGAGAAGGTCATAATTTAAAATGGAACGGTAGTTTATTTAATATTGAAAACATTATTATGCGTGGCACGAGGGTATCTGTGTAACAATTTGAAAGAAACGTGCGTCGTCATTTTGATGAGTGAATTTGAGTCTCTTGCTACATTTATCTTGTTGTGCTAAGAATGTTTTATCTTTTATCAATATTATGTCGAACATCGTATAAATAAATAAATATGGTGGGATATTAACACACAACACCATTTAGTTCCTTGGTAAGTTACGAGCTTCTGTAATGGATACCAGATAGTTGATACACTATACATATAAGTATAAATACCCATGACTGGAGTACAAAGATTCGTGCTCATTACACAAATTAATGCCCCTAGCGGGACTCGAATCCGCGACCGTTGGCACAGCAAGTAGGTGGGTCACTTCAAACTGAGCCAAACGTGTCGTCAAATAACAAGAACACAAACTAATTTGAACATATTTTTTTTATGAAACGACCGTGTTATACACGGCCTAAGTAATTTCATTAAGTATAAAGTTTTATGTTTGTTTAATGTCAGCATAATTTTAATTTTATTATAAATAATTTGGTATTTTTCATATGTGTCTCATATCATAGTTTTTATTTAATTTTTTAAGAACCCCAATCACAATAATTATTGTCTTGAAAAAGATATATACCATATAAAAATTGTAAATAGTGTTAAATATAATAAAAAAAACCCTGTAATTAATTGTTTTAACTTTTACCACTACGATATTAATATGTAATAATCACAAAGACTTTAAGCTCTTAAAAAAACAATGTTATTTTAAATCATAATTAGTACTACATTTTATTTCAATTAAGAAACGCTTTGAAGTAAATGAATAATTCACTGCTATATTTCTAATAGAAATAATAAATTATTTTTATTGTATTTTTTTGAATCATTAGTTGCCAATTGTGAATTTTTATTACTCTATTGTACTTTCACAAAGTTCTATTTAGCTTTTATAGCTTTATGTTTTACAGATATGTATATATGTATATACATACAATTTTTCGTTGCGCTGTAACGGTATTCATACCTGATCAACCTCATCATATAAATTACCTTACATGAAATCAAACCTGTGACGTTTTGATATATTGGAATATAAACGACTAAGCCGTTTAGAACTTAATATTTAACTATGATCTTAACTAAAATTATAATTCATTTTGGCAACTAATTAGTCATCGGGAGGTAATTTATTTTCAGCACTACTTATTAATGAAAATATTATTTATTTGAAGTAATATATTATTTCGTTCTAATGTAAACAGTTTGTTCATTAAATATTGTATATCACTTAGTGTTTTTGCTCTGTCTCGTACTAAATATGTCAAATGGATACTGTAATTACGGACGAAGAAATAAGAGTGGAGTTGTTTATAATAAACACATATTTCATTCTGACTTGTGTTTCTTTTGCTTATCTTCTTAATTTCTATGAATTCTGCTTATATAATGTAGTATATAAGCAGAAATTATACTATGTACAATGTATATATAACACCTGCTATGTACAGGATCAGGTTGAACTACTAAAATAAACTAGCGATTCACCCTCGCTACGCTCGGGTGCGTCCCTAGTTACGGTTTAGCGTTTAGTATAGATTTCTTAGAGATGAGATATTTTTCCGCCGTAAAAAGTATCGTATATGTTGACCCGGATAACCAAGCCATGGCCATACTAAAATCAAACCAAGCCATCATCATACCGATCAAAACCATTGACGCTTCAGTCCTGTGAAGAACAAATAAAAAAATACACGTGTCTATTTAAGTCTTTAAAACTTTTTATGATTTGTTTTTACATGTTCATCAAAGAAGTTTTATTGGAATCATCGATTAAAAAAGTATTAAATACACAAGCGAAAAAAAATATCCTCACTGAATAAGCGCTCATTTGAACATTTGAGCGCGCTTTTTTTGTGAAAACAACCTTAAGCATTGGTTTTAAGGTTCAATTTACATTATTATATATTTATTTTAACCAGAATAATTACCTAAACACAATTGGTGACAGTTTAAAAGAACTTTTGCATGGGATTGTGTATTTAGTACTTTTTTGATTGATCCATGAAATCCAATAAAAATCAATAGTAAGAACATAACAAACAGAGGTATTTTATTAAGGTATTCAGTCCTTCTTAAGGTCCCAATGCTGGGCACAGGCCTTCCTTCAATACGAGGGAGATCAGCCCAAGTGCGAGTTGGTGGACTTTACATGTCTTTTGAAAACAGCTAGGTTCTCTCAGACATGCAGGTTTCTTCACGTTGTTTCGCTTCACCGTTAAGAGTAGTAGTAATGTTTAAATTTGGTCATGTTGGAAATGATATACACATGATATCAGAGGTGCGAGACCCGGGACTTGAACCCGCTTCACTAGGTTTTCCTAACAAGTGCATTACCATTGAGCTACCTGCCTGATTTTATTATTACCTGCCTAAATTAATATTATAAAAAGATGAAATTTGAGAGTATAATTTAAGGGAAATCTACGGACCTAATGATCGGATACTGAGTATTTCACTGATCTATAACTTCATTATCCCTAAGTGCTATACGCTATAAATTATATTTCTATTATATGTTTTAGCAGAGCTATAATATTTTCAATCTAATAAGTCAAAAAGAAAAAAAATACTAGTAGGTATAGTAAGTTTAATAATATATATAACCTATAAATTATCGAAACCTTTGGATGGGGAATAAATTCATGTAAGTCGTCATCGACATGGTCATGTGACGTGTTAACGCTAACACTCAGACTGCCAATAGATGTCAAAACCAGATAAATGTAAACAGTTTTAATTTACAAATTTTAATTTAAGATCAAGCAATTAATTTGAATATATCCAAAAATAACAACTGTTTGTTTATAGTTTTAAGTTTTCAATTCTTTCGGCAGTCCTCATGAGTGCTTTTTTTTGTATATTTGATAATTTTGGAAGCGAGGTTGAGTCGCTTTATAACACAAAGCTAAGGCGGGTTTTCAACCGACTTCAAAAAGGAGGAGGTTCTCAATTCGACTGTATGTTTTTTTTTTTTTTTTTTTTTTTTTATGTTTGTTACCTCAGAACTCCGTCATTTATTAACCGATTTGGACAATTTTTGTTTTGTTTGAAAGAGTATACTTCCAGATTGGTCCCATTTAAATTTCAAAAAAAAATACCACCCCTAAGGGTGGAAAAACAACTAATAATGAATTTAACCTACTTCTAATTGTCAGATTGACTTGAAACTTTGCAAGTATTTCTATTTTCGTTGATAGTACAGTGGTTCGGTGTTGTTGACCTTATCTGATGGCAAGGCCAGAAGGTGGATAGGTGGAACTCTTCAACGGCTAATAGTAGATACTTTGAGTTTGGGCTTATTTTGTTTGATTTGACAAGCCTAACACGTTAGAATCCTTACTTTGCTACTACTGTCTACACTAAAAAGGGAAAAATAAAAACTTTTTAACAAAAAAATAAAAACCGACTTCAAACAAAAGCACTAAAAAGTGAAAAATAACTGATTGGTATTTTTCATTTACTATACATACCTAATCAAATATTTTCGAAGTCGGTGTGCTTTGGCTAAGTAATTAAAGCCTACCTATTAAATACATACCTAATCAAATATTTTCGAAATCGGTGCCAGTCCATACAAAGCAAAGCACACCGACTTCGAAAATATTTGATTAGGTATGTATAGTAAATGAAAAATACCAATCAGTTATTTTTCACTTTTTAGTGCTTTTGTTTGAAGTCGGTTTTTATTTTTTTGTTAAAAAGTTTTTATGTTTGATTTGACAAGCCTAACACGTTAGAATCCTTACTTTTCTACTACTGTCTACACTAAAAAGGGAAAAATAAAAACTTTTTAACAAAAAAATAAAAACCGACTTCAAACAAAAGCACTAAAAAGTAAAAAATAACTGATTGGTAGTTTTCATTTACTATACATACCTAATCAAATATTTTCGAAGTCGGTGTGCTTTGGCTAAGTAATTAAAGCCTACCTATTAAATACATACCTAATCAAATATTTTCGAAATCGGTGCCAGCCCATACAAAGCAAAGCACACCGACTTCGAAAATATTTGATTAGGTATGTATAGTAAATGAAAACTACCAATCAGTTATTTTTTACTTTTTAGTGCTTTTGTTTGAAGTCGGTTTTTATTTTTTTGTTATTTGTAGAATGAACGCGGGCGTAGCCGCGGGTTCTTCTAGTTTACTTATAAATTATAATAGCTATGTAGATAGGTACTTGAAACTAATACAATTACCCAAAATAAATTTGCACAATTATAGAAATAAAGAATTTTTAAATGGAAAAAAATATGGTTCAATAGTTCAATCGATACTAGTTATAAAAATTTAGAAATTTAAAAGTTCGTTGAATTTCAACAGGTTTATTGGTCACGGTAAGGCGGATTACGTTGGGACTTGAATTCGATTATCGATATAAATGTAATATGTTTCTGATGGTTTAATTTTTCTATTTTATCATATCTTGGATAGGATTAAAGCTGCCCACTTATTACATATAGTAATATTTCATTTAATCAAACTATGCTACCAGAATAAAATCTCGCTAATATAGCGTTAATTTACTTCTTTATAAGACTTCTTTTTATTTTTGTTGTGGCTATAAATATCACTTCGACCATTTCTAGTCTATTCTGGTCAAAAATTATAAGACCTTACTAAAACCGATACTAATATATAACTTATTATTTATTTACTAAAAACATTAAGGCGAAGAATTAAGACATGGCTAACAAAAATGAGAACACCTTGCACGTGTTCGAGCGTAAGATTCTCGAACGTACATTTGATGCGATGCTGGAGAATGGGCGATAAAATCACGAGCTGAATTGTAGAATTAGACACTAAGAGCAGTAAGATTAGACGTCTTCAATGGGCAGGACCTCGAGTTATAAACTTTTATCTTTACTGTCAAGAATCTTGTCCAAACACCCGGAACAACTAACAGTTATTTAGTATTTTTATATAAAATCTACTGCGCCAGACCCTTTAGAGGACCGCAATAAATACAGGTAAGTAATGTAAGAGAATTTGCCCCAACTTGTAACAAAATAAGGATTATTTTAATTTCAAAAGGTTTTTTATTTTTTTTTTAGGTTTCTTATACAAGATTTGTAGGTATAAGTATTATGAAGGAGCTTCTTTTTGGCAGCCTTTATAAAAGAACATTAAAAAGAAACATTTATAGCAATCCATATTAACAAATGCGAAAGTAACTCAGTCTGTCTGTTACGCTAAGTCGCTGGATCAATATAGTTGAAATTTTATATTTGGAACAAATGATTTCTCAAGTTAAGGACATCAAAAAACGTTATATTCATTCTATAATGTTGGTAAGAAATAAAGGATGTTTCAGTGTTTTTTGACTACTCAAGAAAAAACATTACTAACGGGATGCATTCGAGCAAAGCATGGGTAAGTCGCTAGTATACAATATACATTATAATTATAACGAAATAGGGGCTTACGCAAATATCAATCGTTAAAGAATAGATTTTTTATTTATGTGTATTTATTTGTATATTATTGCAGAAGATCACATCAATTCCAACATCTGTAAACAAACAACTACTAAAAATGTAGTTTGTTAATTAAATGTTGTACAATGAAAATGTTTTGTAGAAATTAAGTAACAGCAGCAATGTTAGGAAGAGATATAAATATGAAAACGCTTACATGAACTATCTGAACATAACGTAACAATGCTAGTTAAAACTAGACCAAATAGGGATTTCATGCATCGTCGACGTGATAAGCTCTTGAATTATTACAAAACTCGCGCTTGTTCTGATAATGGGTTCATTAGTCCATGTTGTTTAGGTATTTCATTTAAATTATTCAAAATGGTTATGGAATGTATATATACAAAAGCGATCAAGTGTGAGTTGGATTAGCAGATCATAATCAGATATAAAAGAAATAAGACCTTAAGAGGATCTTAGATGAGATCTTTTTTTTTTAAACTCAGAAACTGTCAGGTATAAAATGGCTTGAGGCGGATAGCCATCGCAATTCCACCAATGCTATCCTTACTAAAATATCACAGATTTGTTTATACGTAATGGAGAAATGGGTAAAAAACAATAAAATTGCATTTATGATTATTAGAAATTTTTGGAAAATGATTTTGTATATCCTACGTTATTCATAATATTTACTGTTTGAACTTAATTCGAGCAGGGTACACATATGCTGGTTATATAAAATATTTTCACGTCGGATTTGTACTCGTATCCTGATTTTATAAGACATTCGTCACACTATTGTTTCGTCATACTTTTGTCAGCCCTTTGGTATAATACTCATTTAAGTTTATTATATATTTTATTCCTTATAGACCTGTCATCCTTCATTCACTGAGACAGACTCTGGTCCCCGTGGAAATTAAACTTTTGAACCAATTTTCCATGTAACAAGCGTTGAATCGATATTCAATTTTGATGAGTTTTCAAAAAATGTGCAATACTGTATATAATTAAATATGTCCTGAATAAAAAATAATGTTGTAGAAAAATGTTTTTATAACTATATTGTAAAGCTAAAGACTTTATTTACTTTTTTGTATGTTTGACGATTTTGAAAATATTTGCATTTCTTTGCTTTGTTATTGAGGAAGGATATCAAACTATGCAAGTTCCTAGTAAAACCTAGTCTATACTAATATTATTAAGAGGTAAAGTTTGTGAGATTGTGAGTTTGTGACGTTGTAGGGAGTAATTTCTGGATCTACTGAACCGATTTAGATGAAATTTGGTAAGAAGATAGTTTGAGACCTGGGAAGGACATAGGATACTTTTATCCCGGAAATAATCCCATAAGGCGGTGAAAATTAAGATAAAAGTTTGTATTGGGAAGCAAGCTAGGGACGAACCCGAGTGAAGCGAGGGCGAGTCGCTAGTTGTAAATAAGAACAATCAATACCTTATGAACTTCTTGAAAATTTTGGGATATTTATTCTGTTACTATATTTCTGCTTATTCAAGCATCACTGGAGATGCTCTGAACGATATTTTTTTAGTTTTAGTATATAGTCTGGAAATAAAAATATTTTAATCAAACTTATTTACATTTCAATTCCTTGGATACATACAAAACTTACTTTTTTCCGTGTTCCGTCTAAAAGTATTTACTTGTTCTGTCAATCTGCTTCTCTCCATCTATTTTAGATTAAGTTACTTCATTTTATTAAAAACGATTTTTATATAAAAAACATGAAAGGTTCCCAAGGTTATTAAGAATAGCTTTATCGATTTCAATGGGACTTTCATTGTCGCTTAGAGAATTAAAAGTATTACGCTAATTTGTGTTGTGAAAAACTCGAAAGGTAGTGTAAATGATACAAATATTATAGGGTGTTGGCACTCCTTGCCAAAACCCCAATAATATATTAGTGATAGCCATAGTAAAAAGGCTCAGGTCAGGTCAACAAAATATTTTTTTACGTGATGCACGAATCGAACCTGTGTCCTCCAGTCAATAAGTTAACTCATTAATTTATAATTAGAATTTTAAAGAATAATATTTCCGGATGTTCGTATCTCAAATTCTATTTACGGAATACGTAAACTTTTACTTTACGTAAAATACACGAATAAGGAGGTAATACACTTTGACAGTTACCTTGAGTTTACAAATCTCTTTCTTATATTATTCCGTTAAAAAGAAAGTTTTGTTCATTTGTTATTTATTACGTGAGACGTAAAAAGATTTTCAGTAACATATTGAAATTTTCAGAAGGTCTTAGTGAACAAACGTCTATTATAATGTTTATATGACCTGTATTTTTAGCCTTTTTTAACGTCCCACTGCTGGGGCAGGGCCTCCCTTCAATACGAGGGGGATCAGGCCATAGTCCACAACGCTGGCCAAGTACGGGTTGGCGGAGTTCACAAGTCTTTTGAAATCTTGCTAGGTTTTCTCAGACATGCATTTTCTCACGATGTTTTTCTACACCGTAAAGCATGTGGTAATCATATTAGAAATGATTCGCACATGAAAATATCAGAGGGGCGAGACCCAGGATTTGAACCCGCTTCACTCGGTTTTCCAAGCAGGCGCGTTACCACTGGGCTACCACTGCCTTTATATGACTTTAAAAATTATAAAATTATGGTGTTAGCGTCCTAACATACAAAATATATGACATTTTTTATGACATAACATTTAAAAGGGTTTTTAAATCTTCAATTTGGTAAATACACTATTTGAAGAGGAATTTGTAAAGAAAATTATTAGATTATGATAACAACATAAACTGAATAATCTTGACTTGTTTCATAAACCAAATTTCTGTCTATCGATTAGATTTCACATTATAATAAAAAATCAAACAACCAATATCCCCCAGCGAAAACCATATTGCTCTCTGAACCACTTGTAATGTCACATACATTCCCCCAAATAATATATAAAAATCCGCTTACATTCTTTCTATCCGTTATTATTATGCGGTTAATATAATGTATCTAAACGGAGATGTGAGAAAATATGAAGAAATTTATAATATCAGTCGAGATATATCAATAGAAGCTTTCTATCTCATTGCAATATTGTATGGACGTACAAGAAGCAATTCAAATAGTTTACAGAGCGACCTTTATCATATAACAAACCGTAGTAACTGATAATCGACCTTAAAGCATATGTTTTAAATACAAATTCGATTAATTTAAATATACAGTGAAAGTAAAACTTTGGGATTCATGTTAACCCAATTAAAGTAATAAAAACTTTTTAACATAAAAATAAAAACCGACTTCAATCAAAAGCACTAAAAAGTAAAAAATAATTGATTGGTCGTTTTCATTTACGATACATATGTACCTAATGAAAAAAATCGAAGTCGGTGTGCTTTGCTTTGTATCGAGTGGCCCTTTCAAACAAAACAAAAATTGTCCAAATCGGTTAATAAGTGACGGAGTTCTGAGGTAACAAACATAAAAAAAAATACAGTCGAATTGAGAACCTCCTGAAAGTTGGTTGAAAATATTATACAATTATCAATATAAAATGTCTAAACTAAATCTATACTAATGTTATAAAGAGGCAGAGTTTATTTGTTTAGTTGTTCGTGTTTGTTTGCTTGTTTGTTGAAACGCGCTAATCTCAGGAACTACTAATCAGATTTGAAAAAATCTTTTTGCATTAGATAGCCCGCTTATTGAGGAAGGCTATAGGCTACATAATATTATCATACTACCCAAGCGAAAGGAGCAGTAATATAATATAAAGTCTATCTTTTCCATACAAACTGTTAAAACGTACCCGCGCCGTAACGTACCGTAGGGTGAGCCGCTAGTTTAAAATATGAATATTTATATTTAAGTACTTATTTCCTCTAAGTATGTCAATTAATTATTAAAGTAAAGTAAGTAAATCTAAGTATTAATAATAGGGGTTAAAGTATGAAATTGTCGATTTGTACTGAAAAACTACTAATACCTTAATAGTCAGTTATTATTATAAAAGCAATCGGAAATTATTCTATCTAATCCCCATATGTAAACCCAAAACATAGGATACGTTGAAATCTATGATACATGAGCAAAACGTTTCTTCATAATATTATTTCTTCATACATACCACAATATTACGACATCGCTAATGAAATTAAAGGCTTCCTCTACTATATATTATTACTAATAATAACAACAGTAACAAGTAAATAGTAACAAACAAATAAACAGATACACTGTGTCTTATGTTGTAAAATTCATGGGACAACTTGTACATTAGGTGAAGTAAAACTAAAGTTTTGGATTTCTTCGACCATTTCTTGTTTAGACTCCTCGAAGTTATTCAATTAGTTACAAAAGAAATATAAGTACAACCCTGGTTTGCGATTAAAGTTGGGTAGGATTTCGTAATTTGTGATATATTAATATTTTCTTATATATCTATATACTGTGTATGATTGATGTTCATATTATTATTGTTTTTACTCTATTTTCCTTGTTATGTGAACTGGAGCTTGGTAGCACGTATAGTTATTATACATCACACATATGCATACATACACTTTTAATATTTAACTAGTGAATTACCCGAGCTTTGCTCAATAAGATTGAATGATTTAGGAATGTATAAAATACAAACACCCAAAGAAAATTTTTTTTTTTGCGCTAGAAACCTTTGTAAGAGTTTCATACCAGAGTTTCATCACAATCGGGTTAATTGTTTAGGAACGCATAGAGGACAAACATAAGAACATTCATTTTTATTTATATAGAAAAAGTTAGTGCCCTATATTTATATGATATTCGACAATTCAAGAGTCATTGTGTCTTTTCCCAAACTATAATGTAGGGAAATGAGTCAAATGAGCCCAATGCAAAGATTTTAGTATTTTCAGTTATCCACATTAAAAACCCACTATCTTTCTAGCTCCATCATCCAATCGGATCGATGGGAATTATTGTGTTGTTATTTAATCCCCATCACTTTCTCTATTGCTTATTAGGCATGGACTCTTAGGTACGGCGTAATACGAGTATTATAATAAAAAGTTGATAAACAGCTTCCAATATAGTTGTCATCTACTGGTACGACATTTTTTTACTTTATGAGACAGTTAAGCTGAATGGTAATTAATGATTGGCAGTGCAGTGACCACTGACCATTACTGTATCAAATGGTCTAACAAAAACATATCTAGACTAATATTATAAGGAGATAGAGTTTGTTTGTTTGTTTCTTTGTTTGAACGCGCTAATCTCAGAACTACTAATCCGATTTGAAAAATTCTTTTTGTATTACATAGCCCGTTTATTGAGGAAGGCTATAGACTATATATCATCCCGGAAAAATGTACGGTCCCGGGATAGATTTGTTTTTGTCTAGGGATGAACCCAAAGCGAAGCGAGAGTGAGTCACTAGTTTAGTATAAATTAGGAAGTTATGCATATAACGATAATAAAATATGTACATGTATACGTAGCCAAAAATATATTTAAAATGTCATTTTACAAATAAATCTCAAGGTCCCATTTAATTACAAGTAAAGAAAGTTAAGTAACTAATTTTCTGTAAAAATGACAATTCTTCGCCACAATTTAGCGAGGAGCAAACAAAATTTGAGGGCAATTTTTCAAAGCCATCCGACAATATATCAACTCCTCCGAATTGAGGTGTACCTCTCAGGACAAAATTAGGTATAAACTTTTACTTTGGAAACATTAAAATGAATGCAAAACGATGTTATTTTTAGATTTTATTACAATTTAATTTAGAGGCCGTTTGAGTATAAGCATATAGACATTATTATACTAACTTCCACAAATATTTATTTTTATGTCGTATACTGAATTACATATTAACTTTGTATCATATTATAGAATTCTCCATTCTCTGCTCAATTATTATCATTATTATAATGCAAAAAAACAATTAAATTAAAATATATATATATACATATACAACTATTTCTAACGTCCCACTACTGGGTACGGGCCTTAATGAGAGGTGTTAATTTGAAGTCGCTTCACTTGGTTTCTCAAGCAAGCACATTAACATTGGGCTACCACTTTCTTAAAAAATATAGCACAATTAGAAACAATCCCCCAAAAATTTATTTTTTAAATATTTAATTCAATGTATAATGTATATAGATAGATTTACATTAACTACCTTACACATCCATTTAACAAAATCAACAAACGTCTAATGAGTATAGTTTGTAGAGGTGTTCAAAGCTTAAAATAAATATTTATTTTTATGAAACTTTGTGCACAAAATAGTTTTTTTTAAAGATGTAATCATATGGGTATTGCATTACGCCTTAAGGTTATGGGTTCGATTCTTACTCGCGGTAGTAGTCTTGAAATGAAATTATGCAGGAATGGTTGTGGAGATACTATAAGGAAATGAGAACTTCAAGTTGAGGACTATTTATTACAGAGTGCAAGAACACATATAAGAAATTTATATTATGTTTAGCCTTTTATAGTAAGCATATATGGTATTCCATATATGCTTATTTCAGATTTAGAAGAACGAAAGATTAAGATTGAATTTGAAGACATAGACTATGGAAACATTTCTCGGTAAGCGTTAATGCCTTTATAGAGGCATATTCACATACCCTTTTTTCACTTTTCTATGCTATAAAGAACCATATAAAAATACAATAATTGTTTAAAGGAGCAGAACACGACTGTAGTTAAACATTTAATGTTAAATATGTTAGGACATTGACACACAGCACCATCAAGTTCCATAGTAAGCTACAAGGCCTGTGTTACCAGATAGTTGATACACTACTCATAATATGTATATAACTTTAAATACATACATATTATAAATATAGCGGGACTCGTACCCGCAACCGCTGGCACAGGAAGTAAGATCACTACAAACTGAGCCAAATGTGTCATCGTGAAATTAACTTATTCCGCTGAGCATATTATCATTCATTCTGTTTATATTGTTTTTTTACGAAAGTTTCGTAATAATACAGTGCGCAAGTCAATCGTTAGGGATACGTCGGGGAACTGCCGATCATAACGAGATTACTCTCGTACCTCTCAAGGGAAAAGGTGAAGCAACCTTTACTAATTTTATGGGGAAGTATGTTTTTTCGTGTAATGATTTTTTTTATCTTTCACTCAAATATAAGGTAACCAATGTTGTGATATTTTTGTATCCAGGGTTATTGGTAATTCGACGTATTCCCGTTAAGAGGTGACTTGAGGTGACGATTTTAACCCCCATATGCATTATGCATAAGTGAACTATTTTTGAATTATCATGTTTTTTAGCTTTTTTCAATATAAGTCTAAAATGCAAGAATTTATTTAAAAAAAGTACCATTTTAACTCATTTTTTCTTATGATTTACAAAAACGATTAAACACTGGTTATTTTTCAGTATTAATACTACAATTATCGGTCCAAATTTAAAAACGCGAGACGAAGAACAATATTATTTCAATATCTTTTTGAGATTTTTTCTACGGTTTATTTTTTTATGGAAATTTTTAAAGAACGACTTTAAGTTTAGTTCAGTAAAATACACACGCACAGAAGAATTAAATATGTACATACATAAAGATAATTCAAGACTGAGAAATAATATACGCTACTTTTTGTACCACTACATGAATAAATTCCTGTCAAAAATTAATAATTTGTAAACAGTTATAATAAGTTTAAAACAAGGTTAGTAAAATAATTTTAAAATTACACAGTATGACTTTGAAATGATACCCAGTTGGTATTATTCCAAGCCAACTTTATTATTCAAACATCATCAATTTAACAAATAAATGGTAAAATATTATATTTTCCTTTCTCAAGCTATCACAGATAGTTTTATACTTTCAAGTGCTATCTTGTAAGTTTGTGCAGACTGCTTGTTATTACTGTCATAACCAGTACTTACTGGGAACGTTATTAAAGATGATAACAGCTTCTAATTAAATGACGCTAGTATCTCTAATATTGAAGACATAATAACAACAACCGGTCGGTTGCTTGTTTGGTTGTTGGTTGGTTGGTTTTCCGGGTTGGGAACCCGGAAACATATTATTTCCCAGAAAACTTGAAGTTTCAGGAAGCAACATTAAGAAATTAATAGTATATGAGTTATGCCAATTTCGATGACAATTAAAATTAATTTTATTTTCAAATTAAATAGTTCTGTTCTGTTCTGTTTACCGTAACATAGCAGCACATAGTACATTTTTCTTGTAAAATCGGTAGCTTCATATAAAAGTATATAGGCTGATGATGGTATAGTTGATAAAAATCTACCTGATATATGTCATTAAATGCGTTTTTCTAACAAAATAATATTTCTTTATTGTTTTTCATCACTTATTTATTAACTTTTAGTCAACAATATGTAAATTATTTATATTAAAAAGTAAACATCATTTCCTTCTTCATTAGAACTCTCACTATATTATTTATTTATAGGTAGGTTATCTTTGTAGAAGTAGATAAATTAAAAATTAATGTAAATTGCTATAAGATCTTGAAAACTTCATATTAAGTTTGTATTCATTTTCACAATATATGAAAAGATCAAGGCTTATATTATAATCATTAAAAAATGTCTGCTTGTGTGGCTAATGAACTGAACGTGTTTAGATGAAATTTTACTGCCTGTAGGACAATTTAGGAAAATCTGGCATACTCGTAGTTTTTTTTATTAACTGACTTTTTAATGGAAGAAGTGTTCAATTCTGGTGTATGTTTTTTGTGTGTCTTATCGATACCATTTTTTAAAGTCAAATCAGCAATTATCTGTTAACTAAAAAGTTACTTTGAAAGGAATCATTATACCCTTCAGGATCACTCTTTTTTTATTGAAATTTATGTAGAACCTATCTTTAGATATAACCTTTTTAATAGAATAAAATCATTTACAGTCACATAATAAAATACAGTCACTCAATTGATTGAGTACATATTTTTTATGAAGTGTGTCATAAAATATTATACATTACTTCATCACTATAATTTTTACCTCGACTTATGAGTATTTACTCACTAATTTAAGTGTCAGATAAATACTAAGTATAAAGGCATTTAAAAAAAATATATTTTTTGTTACATAAAACTTTTTTTCTTACCAATAACAAGAGAAAGTATCTAGAACTTTAACTTACATATTAAGTATTGAAAAAAAAAAACAAATTATGATGATAGGCACACTTTTGCAGTTAGAAAAACATTGGAATTTCGTGGTAAAGTCATTTCTTATTTTGTAACAGAACTACACTTGTCGTCAAATTCTTGCCACGACCAGTAGAACATCCTGTTCGAGAGATCGAACCATTAACGAAAAATATTTACAATTAGTCGTAGTATTCTTAAGAAATCGCGCTAATATGGTACAAGTGGTTTGTTTTTCATAATTAATTCATTATTGTTCCTAGAAATATAACGTTTCAGTAACAAATAGAGCGCGATACTGCTTATTTTTCGGTATTTCAATTATTCCATAGTATTTATTACTTGAAGATAAAGCAAAATTTTTGATATAATTTCAGTGTTACTTTAATTTTTTACGCAGTATATATTATACAAAAATATAAAAAAAATAAAAAAAATGGAACAAAACAGGAACCGACAGTAAGTAAAAATTGCTAAGTTATGGGTTTATCCAGAAATTCTTAGGCTTCAAATTGGCAATATATAAAAATAATTTATTTACGCCCAATCACTAATAGTAAAGGAGGTAGCGTAGCATATTTACCAAGAATTTTATACTGAATGAATTTTACGTTATTTTATGTTCAATATAATAATAATTAGCAAAGCGTCAGCTAATACACCCACGGGACAGTGCAGGAAGTTCATGTCGCTAACTGAAAGTTATTGCCTCGTTAAAAATACTTAAAGATTTACTTTATAATTAATTAAAAAAAGTATAAAAATTATATGCCTACCATGATTTTATACGTATTTTTAATGACACAAGTATACGTGAATAAGAGTAATATGTTATGATTCCTATCTTCAATGAAGCTGATTTTTATTTAATATATCTCATTTTAATTTGGCTAAGAACGATTTGAGAAACTGTTTTATGAATTTTGGTATAGTACGTAAGCAAAGCCAAATTTTCATATCACATGCTTTCGTATCTAGCTTCACCACTCCTTAGCTAACGCTAAGAGCTCTAATGTAGTTTCAGACTGTATAAAATGACTAAGTGAAATGCTACACTATCTCCTATACTATATTGTAAGATTATAGAAAATATATTTTTATCATTACATACCAAATAAAAATTGTTGTTAAGTAATTACTTTTTCTGATATTATTTTTTCTCATTTCGCTTTGAATTCTTAGGAATTGGATTTAATAGGTCACTGATTACATAACGAAATAGATTTGTATAGATACAAGCATGTCTTCTTATACACTAGTAACCGTAGCCGAAGCAGACCACAACATATTATAAATGTGAAAGCTTAGATGGATGTTTGGATGTTTGTTACTCAATCACGTCAGAAAAGCTGGACGGATCTGGATGAAATTGGCACGTAGATAGAATATAGTCTAGAATAGCCCATAAGCTTATATCCCGGCAAAATAATACGTTTTCTGTGGGATATATTAGTTATCATCGCTAGTAATCAATACATGTATTTAAATGGAATTGTTTTTATTACAAAAGTTATACCTATTATGATTTAAAAAAAATCATTATTATTGACAACACATTTAATATTGTACCTAGAACATAAAAACATTGCAATAAGCAAAAAAAAAATGCATTTTTAGTACCTAATATTCTAATTTTTATGATTAATATGTAATTATTAGTATTCAAAAGAAATTTACATATGGATAAAGCCACATGTAAACGCTAGTAGAGTAATAAAACTTCATTTAACAGAAGTGAATACACTAAAGAGTGGCTTTACTGTTTTTGGCAAGCTTAAAACCCTATACAATATATACTGCAAAGAATCTCCTCTAGTACAGTTACAGTTAAAAGCATTTACGTATACATTTGAAATAATTAAAATGTTACATAGATTCAACCAGTATGAAACTTTTGAAACCGGAGCTTTTTTGAAGCTTTGCTCGCTGTGAACTGAGTGTGAAAGAAATCCTTTCTTTATCTCTGCTATCTCTAAAGAAAGGATTTCTTTGAAAAGTACGGTTTCTCATTGTTTTATTTCGTTATGTAGAATCGGCGTTAATTTTTTTAATGTTTACTGGTTTTACCTATAGCAATAGTAACACCACTAATGTGAATAGAAAATCCTGAGAAGTAATTGCAAAAGAAACAGCCAAGCTATTTTTGTAATGCATTTATTTATCAGCACGTAATATGTCTATGAATATTAAATATTTATATTTGTTAATAATAAGTTATCGTGGATGCCAATAATAGTTGACGGAGACAAAAATGATCAGATAGATTACCATAATTAAGTAGTACATGCTGGGCTCGGGCCTTCCTACAATACGAGATTGATCAGACCATTGCATTGATTGCGTTTTACTGACTTCACAGATCTTTTGAAAACTTGCTAGGTTCACTCAGACATACAGGTTTCCTTACGATGTTTTCCACTATAAGACAAGTGATAAACACGTTGGAAATAATTCATACATGAAAGTAGCAGAGGTGCAAGACTCGGGATTTGAACACGTTTTACTCGGTATTCCAAGCGAGCGTGTTACCACTGGGCTACCGCCTTAAAATAACATATAAAAAGAAAAAATAGGTAAATCCTTATTTAATATTATTAACGTTGTTGGTATATACATACAATGGGATAATTTATCCCTATAAATTATTTAGTCCCAGTAGTATAATAGTTTATTGTAAACTTTCACTACAGATATCATTATTTAGAAAGAACATCATAAGTCAGGTTGGCCGAGTCGTCTAAGGCGCCAGATTTAAGCTCTGGTTCCCGAGAGGGAGCGTGGGTTCGAACCCCACACCTGACAAACAAGTTTTTATAACTTTATAATATTACAAAAGAGGTACCTCTTATATATTGTGACTTTTTTGGATGTAGCCTATGCAATACGTTTGTCCTAAAACGGTTCTAAAATCTATACATATAATAAAATTTTAACTAAGTCGAATCTGTACATTAAATATTTTTTGGAAAATCTTATTGAAATAAACATTATTGTCGATACAGAGGCCAAATTTATAGTTTTTAGAATTTTTGTCTATCTGTTACCGCATCACAGAAAAACCACTGGAGGGGTTTTGATGAAATTTGGTATGGTGATAGCTGGTTTTCCGGGTCCACATATACGATACTTTTTACCGCGGGAAAATGTCTCATTTCTGAGAAAAAATACAAAAACTGCAAAATAAGAGTATACTAATATGTAAAACCTAAGAATTTGGTTTTTAGTCATCTGAACGCGGGCGGAGCCGCAGGCAATGCTAGTTAAAAATAAAACAATACTATTCCTGAATATTAATATTATAGGTTCTTTATTGAACTTACATTTGACATTATAGTAGATATTATAGTCAATACAAAACTTCATTAATCAATTGAAAATCAGAAATGAGGAATCTGAACGCATAAAAAAACAATTTGCAAATATTAAAGTACCTAAGCTTCATATGAAATTCCTAAAGTCGAATTCATTCTAGTTAATTACAAATGTCCGTCTTCATTTCTACGAATAAAGCCGTAGTACTGTTGAATTGAGGCCGATGCAAGATATATAATAGTAGCTAAATGGAGGAGCTTCATGATGTTAATAATATAATATTTACTAACACAATGGAATTATAAAATAGGTAAAAAAAAATTGAAATCTATCAATAAATGATTGAGAATAATTCAAATTTCGGTCATTCACGTCGTGTGACGTCACAAAATTATTCTTATAAGCGCAACATTAAAGTTTCATAACTTTTTTATTTTTATAGATATTTAAATAATTTTTTCATGCTTTTGTTATATTTTACTTAAATTTTTATATTTAATACAAAAAAAAATGGGAAACTTCTCCATTATTGTAGTACTTGCAGTACCCATGATTTTGTCCATCAATGATAAATTATAATGAGGAGGTCTTTATCATATTTTTGTTACTGTGCATAAAGTTATTTAAAAATAAAAAAAAAAACAATGGAAAGATTTGAAATGTCTAAAATTTTATTATAATATTAAAAGCGCATATTTATTTCATAATAACTGCGAATATGTATATAAAGCTTGGTTTTTTGTCAACTTCATACTATTCTTTTGAATATTTATAAAAATAGCATGCTTAAGACAATTAGACAGCGCAACGCCTTAAATTTTTAGGTTTTCATTCGTGATGGGCGTTAGTCCTGAATGCAATAGATACCTACTAGTTAGTCATACTGTAAGTGATAATATTATTTCCCTCCACCACCACCACTTTCTCTGCAAAAATTAACTTTGACCGCATATTGTTATTGAGTACTTCAGAACAGTTTTTTTGTACTTAAAGTTTATTTATTACCTATTTTTATTTATTTCCCTTCATAAAGAACATCACAAAAGGTATATTTAAAGTTATATAATTTGCTAATCAATTCTATAGATTATATTTTTTGCCGAAAAGCTGTCGAAAGTTGCACAAAAATTCCAAATAAACCAGTGAAAAAGGGGTGGTGAGTAATATGTACGTCTATACTAATATTACAATGAGTATAGCTTGAGAGTTTGTAGGAACTACTGAACCGATTTAAATGATGTTTGCTAAGAAGATATTTTGAGACCCTGGGAAGGACATAGGATACTTTTTATCCTGGAAATCATCCCTTAAAGGGGTGACAATTTGGAGGCAAGTTTGTATGGCAAGTTTGTAAGGCACGGTAGGGACAAACCCAAGCGAAACGAGGGTGAGTCGCTAGTATATAAAACGGTTCTTGTTGAAGTGAACTTACCAATTTTGCAAAACTGGATTTTATTTTGAAATACACGAATACAATTATATCTCATTGTTTATATAAATATTATTCTCTAAGCCATTTATAATAAATAAGAGAGTGTCATAACGTTTGATTGTAAAATAAAAAGAAAAAGACTCAAGTAAAGCTGCTTAGCCCTAAGCTGTTTTCTCATAATTTAGAATATCACAGAAAAACAAAACCAGCCTTTAGCAATAAAAATGAATAAAACTTTTCCGTTTTCGTCACTTTTCCCATACACTTTAAACTGCGTATAATGTCGTTTAACTATCACAAAGCTTCATATCGCCGGAAACAACTAGGCCATATCACCCTTTACATAATAAAATTTAAATATGGATATGTCAATAAAAGTGAATAGGAATTGGATATCGACCACGCAATATCGGACGTTTTCGTAATAGACACTTTTTAGGTTTCCATTTCAATATGCTTCGATTTTGGAAACCTTTATCGAGTAATAGATATATTGTAGTATCGAATGTCTAGAGATCTTTTCATATAAAAATTATTACGAAGCAACAACTGTGGTATATTTTTAAAGCAATGTTTTTTCATATATTATGTTTTAACCGATTTTAAAAAAGGGAAATATGTTTAGTTGAGTAGTATGTTTTTGAGCATTTTATGCGATATCATAAGCAATCGCAAAGTGTTATTTCTTTTTTGAATGAAACATCTTTGGTATCATTGTAATTTGAAACTTAATGAGACGGAAATGCGACACGAGAAACAGACAAACACATAAATATATAGGATTAAGCTGGCGAGAAATTGAGATAGAATATATTACACAGGAAGTGAAAAATAATACTGAATAATATTATATAGCTGTAACATATGTTAATAAAAGGAAAATTAACTTTTAAACTTAAAAAAAAATTATTACTTATAAAAATAAATATTCATCACCGTGGGATGAATGTGCATAAATTAAAAAAAGCTATTATTATTAATTGTTGCCATGGTAACCGTCGTTATTGTCTGATAAATATAATATAATATTATATTCTTTTCGTATATGATATTCTATAAATATATGATTGTAATATGCAAATGTGCCTTATTTAATTATTGATTTGTTTTAATTTAATCGTGATATTTGCCAAAGAAGTTTTATTTCAACCCCGCATAAAGGTTACACGCACACATTTTTTTTTAATTAATTTTGCCCCAAGAAAAGATTTTCACCTAAAAGGAATTTTAAATTCGATAACTTTTTAATTACAAAATAATTATAGATATAAAATATAAGCATCACTAGAGAAAGATGAATGAATTTTATTTATTATTTTTAACAATATACATGTGTGTATATTATATTGTATATAATATAAATATCGTACGTTAGTTTAATTTCCATTCATCGACTGTGTCATAAAATAAAGCTTGAACTTGCATGTCTGAGAGAACTTAGCAAGTTTTCGAAAGACATGTGAAGTCCAGCAGCCCTCTTGGCCAGCGTGGTGGACCACGGCCTCCTATTGAAGGGGGGCCCACCCCCAGCAGTGGGACGTTAAAAAAAGGGCTGAATAAATACATACATACATTATTTAACTTACAAAAAAGATAAATTAATAGCATTAGTCACGCTGAGTTTCTTTCACCAGTTCTTCTCAGGTCTGAGGCTCTTTCTTTTCAAACTAGTAGTAGACTAATGACATTCAGTAAAAAAAAAATCGTGGACGAAATCAGTTGCGAGGAGAACAATTATTGTAAATTTCTGAGTGCATAAATTTCTTCAGTAATCGCTTAATATATAGAAAGTAAGAGATATAAAGAAAACAAATTTATACGATTCGAGATTCAAAACTCCATTAACGAATATTATAGGTAGTTGTAACAAAACCAAGATTTCTCAAATCCAATCATTAAAGTAAAGTGCAGATCAAAGATACTCGTTCTTCATTAAGCCATGTATTTAGTTACTAATAGTATGGATATAAAATTGAAAATGTACGTCTGTTTGTAGAATTTATTAATGAGTTTAAAAACTTTAAGAAAGTGTCCATATACAAACAATAAACATACATAGCATCATACTAGCAGATCCCACGGCTTCGCTTGCGCTAAAACCTAAAAAAAAACTCTAAAAAGGTAGGTTTCATACAAACTTTCATCCCGTTTTACCCTCTTATGGGATGAATTTCGAAAAATGTTATAACACGAATTTATTTAATTGTATTGAAGAGCATTAATACCAAGTTTCAAGTAATTCTGATCATAATTTTTTTTGGATTGTATTATAGCGTGTTTTCCTGTGGCAATGAGTTAATCCTGCGGTAATTTTAGTGTCAATTATGTAAATTTTAGTTACTCGCACACCTGTAAAGCAGAAATAATACACATGAATTTCTAATTTTATTTATTTCAAAGCTATCAAAATCAACATCTTTGTCATTAAATGGAACCCACGACCTCCTGTAAAATAGAAAATGCTATATCAAAACCTGGAACAGTAACTAAACTTCATAGTTAAATTTAAGTCCAATAAACAAAACCATGTGCTCTTACATAATATCTTCTATATATATTTAATATAATTCTACGTGAGTCGAATTTGTACATTAAATATTTTTTTGGAAAATCTTATCGAAATAGTCATTATTATCGATACAGAGGTCGAATCTATAGTTTTTAGAATATTTGTTAATTTACACTGAGGGAAAATATCTCATCTCTGAGAAATCTATACTAAACGTTAAAACGTAACTAGGGACGAACCCGAGCGAAGCAAGGATGAGTCGATAGTACGCTATAAAAGCACTTTCAACATATCACCAAATCTGAGATACGTATAATGTAAAATGAGTGTTTTTGATGTTAAAAATAAATGATAAATGCACTTCATCAGAAAGTGAAGCGCAAAGATCAAAGATAGACGAATTGAACTCTACGATGTAATATCCGTTAGTGTCAAATCACAGAGTCGATGAACGAAGCTCGACTCGAATTTAGGTTAAGATCGTTAACGTATGGAATATCAGATGAAAATTATCTTAAAGAATAAGTGTTATTGAGAAAGTCTATTAAAATTTTCTTATTACTAAAGTTAAGTAGCTGTAGATAAAGATTCCGTTATAATAATTTTACATCGCTATTTTACTTGTTTAAAACTCTTAAGTTTTCTAGCGGGGAAATATTTTTACTAATAGATTTTTTTATAAACTAGATTTATTTGAAGGAATATATTGGAATTCTACTATTTCTTTGATACAATATCTATACTAATATTATAAATGTAAAAGTGTTTGTTTGTTTATTTGTTTGTCCTTTTTTCACGTCCAAACAGAGTGACGGATTCACGTGATATTTTGTGTGAAGATAGCTGGAGAGTGGCATAGGCTACTTTCTACTGCGGGAGATTATCTCATCCTCAAAGGAAAATACGTTTTAATATAACCCACAACAACTCATCATACCTAAAGTAAAGCGCACCTAGGGACGAAACCGAGCGAAGCGATGGTGAGCCGCTAGTATTATATAAAGATTTGAAATATTGTCATTATGATTTACAAGTTTCAAGAATTCAAGAATATACAAAAGCCCTGCATGTCGTCGGGTCGCGTGTCTGCAATATGCGTGATTTAGCTCTTTTTTAGAGGCAATGACTAGTATTTTTCAATCTAATTCTAAGTGTTCCTTGTCATGCTCGTTGTTTGGAAAATATGGAAACAGTATAAAAATAATAATCGAATGGATATAATAATGCTGTATAGTGTATAATTTTAATTGAGATACGCGTTATTAAGGCAGGTTAATAATAATAATAGTATTGTCCTCCCGACCTGTTTTAAGATTTTTGAGAGAAGTACTCAATAACTGAACTTGGCCCGATCCGGAACTCAATCCCAGGACATCCAGATCTGTGGCCATACATGCTGGCCACTGGACCATCGAAGCAGTCAAGGTAAGTATATAATTATTAAGTACATAGCGTTATTTTTTTTAATTATTACTTTTTTTTAAATCATATGATCTTTAAAAATTAAATGTCAATATTATAAAATTTCCCAAATATAACAATAAGATGACGACCAAGATAGTGTTCAAAAATTGTTTTGTCGTTGTTATTTATTTAATTAGAACAAAAAGTTTATGAACGAAAAATTTATACTTTATTAATATATTTTTGTCATTGTGTAAACACAATGACAAAAATATGTTAATAAAGTTAAACAAAAAAGAAAAATAATTAGTTTCTAAAGAAACTAATTATTATTTTTTTGTTTGACAGCTTCTTTCATCATGCTACTAAGCGGAGCAGTAATATAATACATAATATGTAGTCTATCTCTACAATACTAACCGTTAAAATGTACCTAGAGACGATTATCCGCTAGTCTACACTAATACTAATATACTTATATGAATCTATACTAATATTATAAAGAGGTAAAGTTTGTGAGTTTGTGAATTTGTGAAGTTGTAGGGGGTAATTTTTGGATCTACTGAACCGATTTAGAAATTTGGTTAGAAGATAGTTTGAAACTCTGGGAAGGACATAGGATACTTTTTATCCCGGAAGTCATCCCTTAAGAGGGTAAAAATGTCGATGAAAGTTTGTATGGGGAATCAACCTATGGACGAACCCGAGCGAAGCGAGGGTGAGTCGCTAGTATATTATAAGCATAGAAATGGATTCAGACTTAGAATACATCTAACTTAGAATAAATATTGAAACTATACTAAAAAAGTATCAGTGGTAAATCATGAACTTTTTTAGGTCTATAAAAGTCCGATTGAATTCAAAAATCAACAAAGTCGCAATATCCGGTCGTGTCAATCTATAAACCACCAACCCGTCCAACCAACGCTCCCACAAACTTTACTTTAAGCTTTTACAAAAATAAAACGCTTTTAGCCAAAATGGTTTCTTGATTTTTCCGCATTTTTATTCGAATTAAAGCTTATTTACACGCAGTTTATCTACACGAACTTGTATATTAAATATTTTTTTGGATTTTTTTTAGAAATAGTCATTATTATCGATACTGAGGCCGAATCTATAGTTGCTAGAATTTTTGTTTGTCTGTATGTCTGTCTGGGGATGGGAAACCACTGGACAGACAACTGGATATTAATTGTTTAAATTTTGACAGTCTTTAATAATTTAGAATTTAGTCCCTATTATGGCATCATAATGTAGACTCAAGTCGGTGGACGAAGCGAGGCATGTAAAGAGCAGCAGTACTTTTCACCCAATGCCTTATTGATAAACGCAGTATCTTCTTTAAATATACGAATAATTTAACCAGTTTTAAATAATTTTAAAAAAATTTTTCATTTATAAAAAAAGATCGGCTAAATTAATATAACAATATATTTCGGCGTTTTCCAAACATGAATCCCGTTAATCGACGAAACTGGAGCAAAATCCTAGTTAAAAATATTTAATTCAATTGAGATTCAAACTTTGTACCTACTTTACTATGGAGGTTCACAACACACCAGCCGTACCTTATTTAGTGCTTGGCAGAAATATTTTTCATAATTTAAGCATTCATATCATTTAGTTGTAAACATGAAAAACTTTTCTATGGTGCTCCAGGTTTATGAAATGTCGTTATAAAGCTTTTTTAATATAAAGTTAATATATTCATTTTCATAAATAAAATGTTTCATTTTTTAAATAGCAGTCATTTGTAATTTTGCTTAAAACCTACCAATGTATTATATCGTTTATTAAATATGTCAACACTGAATATTATGTAATTACTATTTACTAGCGGTTCATTCTCGCTTCGCTCGGCTTCATCCATAGGTACGTTTTAACGGTTATTATACATACGTATATTTTTTTTTTGAAAAACTATTTTTTTATTATAATTATATAAATAGTACAATAAAGAACTGTAATATAAATAAGATAAATTACATGAACGTAAATTACATTCATACGTATATTATATAATATTATGGTATATACATTATACATAGGTACAAAATAAACAGTTCTGAACTTATCGATTTTTAGCTGTTTTTTTAGGTTAACTGCTTATTTTTTATACTAAAACGACCCCTGACACACCCCCAACAAAAAAATAATAATATTCAAAACGGTCCAGCCGTTTTTGAGTTATAGCGAACTAACGAACGGCAATATATAGATTACTATCTAGCAATATGACTATGACGCTTAGCTTACTCAAGTACCAAATCATTAAACAATATGATTAGGTATAAGTGTCTATAAAATATAAAATGATAAATATTATTCTTTTAGACAATGATAATAAAAACATTTTGTTATTTTACTTATTAGTATATTGTTGTTGTTAACATTAATATGTTGAAATAGAAAATAAACCAGGGCAGTGGTAGCGCAGTGGTAACGCACTCGCTTGGGAAACTTAGTGAAGAGGGGTTCAAATCCCAGGACTCGCACCTCTGATCTTTTCATGATTTCAACATGATTACCACTTGTATTACGGTGAAAGAAAACATCGTGAGGAAACCTGTCTGGAAGAACCTAGCAAGCTTTCGAAAGACATGTCAAGTCCGCCGAACCGCATTTGGTCAGCGTGGTGGATTATGGCTAGATCCTCTTATATTGGAGGGAGGCCCGTGCCCAGCAGTGGATTAAAAAGAGCTGAGTACATACAGAAAATAAGCCCGCAACATTATTATAACCAAACCTAAGTCTGTTTTAACACTTGATTTATCACATAGTACATTATTTTCAAGGGAGATTGGTAAATAAAAAGGCGATTAGTGAGCAATGAATAATACTTCTAATTGGATATACGCCAAATGAAACAACTAGGATCACTGCAGAAGGTCAAACAAGGGCCGGTTATCAAGATTTACTGTAATAGCCTGTGGAAAAAGTATCACGTTTTCTAAGGAAATATCAATATTGTAGGCTAGCGTTCGTAAAATTTTATTGTCCTGTTTCATCTATAAACGAATACGCACTGTGCACATGCTACAAATGGTTTTTAATTTTCTTTGTAAACTTATGTATTATAGCGACTCTCGCTTCGCTCGGGTTCGTGCCTAGTTGCTTCTCCATACAAATTTTCATCCCCATTTTCACCCCCTTAAGGGATGATTTTCAGGATAAAAACTATCCTATGTCCTTCCCAGGGTCTCAAACTATAACAATATGTTTTAGATGCTTAATGCAGTATCTAAAACTATGTTGTAAGTGGCCAGGTTTAATTTTCGCTTACGAAACCCAAGGTCATCACAATATCATAGCATGAATTTAAATATTAGGTACTCCCTGGTACATAAAGTATTTCTATACAAAATCATACATTTTCGTTGATCTTGAACTAATTAAGTTTTTCCAATTATGACAATAGCGGATCATAAAGATTTATTTAGTGTTTAAGTTGTTATTTTTTAAATAGGTCACTTATCTTCTAAAACCATCATATCACTGATAATATTCACACTAATATCCTCATGCTAGGTAAGGAGCTTTTTTATTTTTAAATTTTAACAACCTAGTAAAATTGCAAAATTATAAAAAAATAGATTTGTAAAATTAATAATAACATAAAAGCTTTGAAAATATGTACATCTATGTACATATGTACTTAAGTAATTTTCTCTTAATTAACTAAGCTGAGCAGTAATTTTAGCGCTGATGCATAAGTATGTTTAAAACTTAACCGCTATCTCACGCTAACCATAAACTTCAGCAAGAGTTGCTTATATTTCTGAATAAGACTAATTAGAGATAGTTAACAATTAATATATTGCTTTGCTTTAAATTTTATTCTATTTCTGTGATTTCATTAAGGCCTTAGGTACAATCTCAGTCGATATATTATATAACCTAATAAAAAATCAGGCTCTAAAATCCAATTCTAACGTATTGGGTTTGTCAAATCAAACAAAATAAGCCCAAACTCAAAGTATCTGTTATTAGGCGTTGAAGAGTTCCACCTATCCACCTTCTGGCCTTACCATAAGATCAGGTAGACGATACCAAACCACTGCACTATTAACGGAAATAGAAACACTTGCAAAGTTACATATAACAATATGTAATTATGTATTACATATCACTTGCAAAGTTGCAAAGTTAAATATAATAGTCAATATGACAATTAGAAGTAAAATTTTTATTAGCTATTTCTCCACCCTTAGATATGGTATTTTTTTTGAAATTTAAGTGGAGCCAAATTGGAAGTACACATTTTCAAAAATAAATTATAAAATACAGCCGAATGGAGAACCTTCTCCTTTTTGAAAAAGGTTGAAAATAATTGTAAAAGATTATTTTATTCACCAGAAACAAGCTCAAATTATATTGTAATAGTATTTTTGCTATGTCTAAATAACGCATGATGACAGTCAAAACAGTGTTATTAATTTGGTTTGGTTGTTGCTTATGAATTATGATATCCAACATTATTTTCATTTTCATTTTCTGAACTGGCATGCTTAAGAGCCATTACAAGTATCAATTATGATCACCTTAAAAAAGAAAAGGTACTTAAATAGGTTGTAAGTTTTTTATTTGTATTTTACACGATATTTTCACCATTTACAAATCGATTTTCATATTTTTTTAATGAATAGCTAAGCTAAGGCTGATATTATATTACATTTAAAAATGACAAATTCTTTACTGTGAAATTATTACTTTTAAGTGATTTAGAGTCAGTGCTTTGTTAAAAAGTGATTTAGTAGTGGTATCGACTCATTCATTAGTCTTTCATCACCAAATCGAACCCAACAACCGCCAACCGTCCCAATCCTGGGCCACATCCATTTACTATTCGGCACCTTTCTAAAGAATTTATTAAAATTTAAACCATAAGAGATAGATAAAGGAGCGCAAAATTTATTGGGAACTAACTACTTTGTATAGTATAAAATATAGTTTGCATTTGACGACACGTTTGGCTCAGTTCGTAGTGACCCTACTTGCTGTGACAGTGATCGCGTGTTCGAATCCCGTTGGACGCATTCATTTGTGTGATGAGCACGAATTTTTGTACTTTAGTCATGGTTGTTTATATTTATAATATGTATGTATTTAAAGTTATATAATATGTGTAGTATATAAACTATCTGATATCCATACTACAACCCTCGTAGCTTACCATGGAACTAGTGCTGTATGTTAGTGTCCCACATATTTATTTATTATTTATTTATAGTAAGCAGGACGGGGCTAAAAGTAGTCTAAGCCTAATTATCCCATCTATAATAATATACCCATCCTTATGATATAATCTATATCTTTGAGAAGTTTTATCGAAATCTGTTTAGCGGCTTACGTGTTAAAAGGTAACAAATATAAAGACAGAGTTGCTTTTGCATTTTTTATTATTAGTATGGATATAATTATTTTGTGATGATAATGAAAACTTGAAACTTAATATAATTATGTTTTCAGAAATAACTAATAACATATAAGAGTAGGTAAAGTCGGGAGAGATTGATAGCTAATAAAAATTTAACGGAAAAAATATCTAAGTACAAAATAAACATTCACAAGCACGTACTTGTTTTTAACGACCGCTTAAGATATCCTAAATGTAGGTCTTTTACATGAAACAATGTTTACAATTTACTCATAGTCATATTTTTATATAAAATAAAATTAAGATTATATTTGGATATGATGTATATAATATGTTAATATTACAAAATAAACAAAAATTTTATCCGCATATTGAATGTAACTAAAATTGATGTACCTCATTTCGTCATAAAGACGATTAATATATTTTTTTTAGTTATTTTACACATTCGTCATATACTAGCGACTCAACCTCGCTCGCTCCGCTTGGGTTCGTCCCTATGAGATATTTTTCTGCAGTAAAAAGTATCCTATATGTTAACCCGGATCACCAACTATCATCATACCAAATTTTATCAAAATCCCTCCAGTGGGTTTTCCGTGATGCGATCAATTTTATTATATGTATAGATAGATGGTAAAACGGTTGGCTGATCTGAATAAAATTTTCTAGAGAGTTTGTTTTTTTAACAAAACAAAAATATTGGCTTCAAGTAAAATCCTAAAACATAAAATTTACAAAAAGTACGCTGACTCATAATCAATTTAAAAACCGTACTCAGAGGTAAATTTTTTTCTTTAAATTATGCAGGACCACTGTTGAGGTACAATTTGTTCATAAATAAAAACAATCGGTAAAATGATTGAAATTGGCGAAAATTTTGCGTAGCGTAATAAAAATAATATTATATCTAAATTTAGCATATGCTTGTTCAAAAACTGTCGATAATGTTTGAAACATTTGTTATTTTGAGGGTCTATGCCAGAAAGAAAGTTTTATCAAGAGTATCACAGCATGTCAAAATGCTTAAAGAGTAAAGAAATGTACAGAAATAAAGCATTTAGTGTGTGCATGTTCTGAAATAAGAACACAATATAAGATTCAATCATAAGTACTTTATGGAACAAAAATAACAAATATTCTAAATCATTGAGTTCCTTTATAGTCCAATAATATATAAATTATTTACAGAACTCTAACTTAGACTTAAGCAATTTAATATCACAAATAATTTTAGTATCTACTTATCTCGAATTTTCTATAAATTTTATTAAATTTATTCTATAATCTTAATATATTATTATAAATATTATAAATATAAGAAATATGAGTACAATATTAGAACGTTATAAGAATATTGTGCTATTTTTAAACCGATTTCCATATAATGAATAACTTAATTTATGTATTGTATAGGTAAATATATAATAACAGACTACAGCTTTCACTAATAATATTGGAGAATATTCAAAAAGTCGTAGCCCAGTGGTAAAGCGCTCGCTTGGGAAACCAAGTGAAGCGGGTTTAAAACCGGGTCTTGCGCCTTTGATATTCTCATGTCCGAACATTATACATAAGATTGCGTTACGGTGAAGGAAAACATCGTAAGTAAACCTACAAGTCTATAAAAACTAGAAAGTTTTCGAAAGGTAGGTTCGAAGGTCTCTGAAGTCCGCCAACCCACACTTGACCAGTATGGTGATATTAGTCATAAAGAGAGGCCTGTGCCCAGGGACGTTAAAAAGGGTTGAATACCACTGACGTAAACATTGAAATATTGTATTGGATATATATTTTTAGACAGACATGATTTATTTACAACAATTTATATAGTCAAATAAATAAAATAAATTTATTCAATTATTTTATTTTATATAGTCAAAGGCGTCAAATTTAATATTAATTAATTCTATTGAATATATTGAATAGGTATTGTAGTAAGTAGATATATGGATCACAATGCTTTAAGATCAATTAAAGCGGTAATGCTGTTATGTTAATCTTATTACGTAACAACACAATATTATATGTAATTTAAATTGACAATGTAAATTTTCGGCTTTACTCGCCTGTGACGTCATTTAACTGTATTTTTTGAAGTTATACTTCTTGTGGCATGTTTAGAAAAAAATATGAGAGTATAATTTTTACAATGCGCACGCACACCGACAGCCAAAAACCGACATGATGAAGTTAGCTGAAAGCGACACGATTATTTTATCTGCATACATTTTACAAACAGAGAGTTGTGATATACGGGATGAAATCTTTAACTATTTTTGTTCTGTTACGGCAAAGAAGTATAATTCTTATGTGCGTATATGAGTAAGTACACACGTGTTTTTTTTGTTCAGGAATAGTATTTGTATAAATATTAAAAATGTGAAAGTTAGTGAGTATGTATGGATGTTTGTTACTTTTTCACGCCAGAACGGCCGAACGGATCTGGATGAAATTTGGCATAGAGATATATTTTAGTCTGGAATAACATATAGGTTACATTTTATCCTGGAAAAATATATAGTTCCCGAGGAATAGATTTGTTTTTGTCTTCATAGAGTCGAACCCAAGCGAAGCGAGGGTGAGCAGCTAGTTTTTTATATATCAATGAGTACGCAGTAAAAGCAATAAAACGTCTACACATAACACAAGTGACCAGCTATTATATCCGTTTCTAGAATCTAAGGTACTTATACTATTAATTTTCGCACATCAATAATCAAGACACGATTTCTAACATAATAGAGCTCCATTGTAATTCCGTTAGTATGATTAATACTGTTGTTAAGATATTAGTTTAATTAATTCTCTTAATATGACCTGTAAGTGTTACAGGCAAATTGATTAAGTATCATAAAAGAAGATAACTTATGATATTTAAGCTCAATTACTCTAAGTTAAACTTTGATATATAATTATACATACAGTCAGTTTTTTGCGTTTTAATTTGGACGTAGTTATGCAAAATGGATCCAGCCCATAAAAACCGTTTTTTTGATTTCTACTGTCATAAATGGTACCTACATATAAACTTATATACAGAAAGTAGATAAAATACCCAATATATAAGAGGAATTTAAAAAAAAACTACGATTTTGTTTTTTTGATATACCGATTTTATTGTAACTCCTATTTTCTTAAAAGTAAGTTTTTGTGGTTGGATCTAGTTTGCATAGCTACGTCCAATTTAAACTTTGGTTTTTACTAAAAGAATTTGTCAATTCGTATGTAGTACTAGCGGGTCACCTTCGCTTCGCTCGGGTTCGCCTCTAGAAAAGTAATCACAAATCTATGCCACGGGAACAGTACGTTTTTCTGGTATAAAAAAGTAGCCTATGTGCTATTCCAGGCTATAATCAATTTTTATGCCGAATTTTATCTACATCTGTTCAGCTGTTCTGGCGTGATTGATTCATAAACATCCACACATCTAAACTTTCCCATTTATAATATTAGTAAGATATCATCAGAACTAAAGTTGTTTATCACATGTGACCAACTCATATATTTTTTTCAATTATATTTTTTTTTATACAAGACAATATGCAATATTCATAAAAGTTTTTTTTTAATTTTATTTCTGCACTATAAACATATTTTCTTACTAAACTATAAAAAATGAAATGTTTCTTTTATTTGTTTTTGTTGTTGTTTTTTACAAAGTTAATATTCACAAAGATCAAGTTTATCATATTTCCGAAAACTGAATAAATTAGGAAAAATATCTCGATTGCAAAAGTGATACCATACCGAAATTGAACCCACGACGACCAGAACTGTTAGACACATAACCCACAAACACCCATACTCCCTAAACTTTATTTTAGATTCAAATAGGTACTAGACAGAATTATGAACATTAAATTTAATGATACTAAGAAGGCAAATCCGGTCAAATTTAAATAATAATAGAACAAAGCCAACATTTTCAATCCACTTTTATCACAATGCTAAATCTTGAAAGTAAAACCTTTTCGTTGCCAAATTTCCTCTTGACTTAAAAAGACAGTCCAAGGTAAGTTAGAAACATTTTATGCCTTCCCAGACCCTTAACTTAAACCGTCGTTATCTTTAAATATAAAGTTCGCTATCTGGATCCGTACAGTTTTTACATCCGCCGTGGAACCCTAAAAAGTGGATAAAAATCATCGATAGTTATAACGTGGTCGTAAATCAGAGAGCCAATATTTTGTTGAAATCGCTATGGGTAGGGTTGAAAACAGCACAGTTTTTGTTCGAATATATATTTTTACTTATAAACGGTATTTTCGCATATGAAATAATTAACTATATATCGTACTAGCGTTACTACCCTCGTTACACTCCGGTTGATTTCCCATACAAATTTTTATCCCCATTTTCACCCTCTTAAGGGATGATTTTCGAGATAAAAGCTTATACCCTTCCCAGGGTCTCAAACTATCTTCTTACTAAATTTCATTTAAATACTTTAAATGTGAGTACTTCTGATTAAAACTTAAATCTTTAAATTGTGCAAAAAGTGTTAATTTTAGTTATTTAGTTAATTGTATATTTTTCGGGTCGATAGGACTTTTATGGGAATTAAACACATAGCTATATTTTATTACAATCGGCTTAGTAGATTCATGGCGATGATCTATTGTATGAGAGAGATAATAATTTTAAAATTATAAAAATTCAACCCTATCATATTGGACGTGGAAGGAAAACTGATACTCGACTCCTAACCACGGATGTGCGTATTGAACTACACTGTGTCCGTTTTTCGTGATGTATATTTTTTTGAGGTGTTCATAATGAATAACAAAAAATGAATGACATAATAGTAATAATTTACTATAGAGAGCATAAGATTCATTGTTGGTGAATTGGAAATCATACCGTATTTATTTAATTGTGTTGAAGAGCAATAATACCAAGTTTCAAGTAATTCTAATCATAAATATTTTTTTCGGTTGTATTATAACGTGTTTTCCCGTGGGAAGTACATGCACATCTTCCGAGGTAAAAAATAGATTGTCACTCTCCAGCCCTGCAACTATCATAAAACAAAAAAATCACGCCAATCGCTCGTTCCGTTTTCACGTAAAAGAAGGACAAACAAACAAACACTAACAATTTTATAATATTAGTATGGATGTTCGGGTGAATGAAAGAATGCAAAGTTTCGTATGTATGACTTGGACTAATTAATAGGTTATTGCTAGGCACTTACGGACGTAAGCAAGGTGAGGATAATTTGCTAGTTCTCCTACAGCTTCTTTCTTTCTATTTGTTATATTTTAACAATATTTGATACTTTTAGAGATCATGAATTGTTGAATAATATTTTATTGATACAAAATAAATGTTCTCGATGTTTATTTAGTTTACAAATAATGCCTGCGTGAGGAGGTGAAAACAATAAATATTTAGAGGAAGTAGTTTATTATTTGATTTGACTCGGAAAGAAAATAAGTGTTATATAAGCATATATTTTTCTATTGATTGAAACATTAGACGCTTAAGCTTAGGAACAATATTTCATATCTAAAGTACAAAATTTTGCTAGCAGCCCTTTTTGTGTTAATAATTTATTGTATGTTCTAATAAGATATGTATGATTTTTTATTAGGGTCAATTTTTAATATTGCTTTTATTTTCTGACCGCGAGAGTTACCGCAGTTACAAATATGAAATATGTTCGGGGGAATGAAATATTAATGCAAAAGTTTGTAAGTGTGACTTGGAGTAACAGATAGGTTATATAGTTAGATACTTAGATAAGTACCCGAGCAAGGCGAACGTATGTCGCTAGTCCTTCTACTACTATGTAGGGATAGTGCATTTGTATTGATGATAATATTTTATACTTTTAGAGTCCATAAATTGAATGTATCATGAATTGAATGAATGAATGTAATAAATTAAATTTGTACGTTCATTCAATCTCTCCTTTTACTATATAGAATTTTATTCTAAATATTTTTCTTCCAAATCATCTAAAAACTTTCACACGACACATCGCTATTGTTTTATTAAATAAAGAGGCGAGACGGATCTTTTTCGCATATCTAAAGTTGTTTGGAGAATATCCAAGATGCCGATTTGTTTGAAGTTGCTGCCTCTTATTGCTTTCCACTGAATCGTAAACTATGATCAATTATATTTTTCTTTTGTTATTCTACAAAAAAACACATAATAGTAAAATCGTCTTATTTGATGAAGAAAAAATAGTAATGACTGTCTAGCATGTTGTTTATAAAAATGATTAAACCTTCATAATATACAAGCAGTGGTAGAGGGTTTGAATCCCGGGTCTTGCACCTGTGATATTTTTATCCCAGAATGCAATGCCTCGCATTGAAGGGAGGCCCGTGCCCAGCAGTAGGACGTTAAAAAGGGCTGAGTACGTAATTGAAAAATGTTTTCCTTGACCATGTTCTAGATTGCGAAAAACATCTACGATGAACTTAAGTCCTAAAATTGGCAAAATATAAAATCAAAAGTAGAACCTCTAAAAGTCGAACATCAAGGGTGATGTCAAAAAAATCGAGTAATAGAGTTTTGGGCTTATGGAGAAACAACGAGGTTTTTTAACATAATAACGACTCATTGAAATTAGCACGGATCAAAACATACCTTATTTTCTCTGAATAGGAAAGGGTTTCCACAAAATAACAGATAAAGCTTTGTTATATCCTGTTATTATATAGAAATTAATTTATCAATCTATTGACATTGGTATGATGAATGCTGAATAGTTGCGTCAATATTCAGCGCAATTTTAATATCAAATTTTAGTATCGACCATTTGTTTTTACATATGGAATAATATATTTAATCCCTTCACGACTGCGAACACGCCGGCGTGTCAGTTAATAATAGATTTCTTAGAAATTTAATTAGTTTCTTAGAAATTTACCTGTAGGTGTTAAAGTTATGAAAATTACTATAATAATAGTTATACTCGTATGTGTATATTATATTGAAGAAAAAAAACTTGCAGGGTAAGGGTTAAAAAATTTCTAAAACATCATAATGTACCGCGTAATTCAGTAAAGTAAAATTTTAATCTAATGAAACTTATAAATAGCCCTAACTAAAATAACAGAAACATTATGACAAAGGCACCTTTTTTCATCTTTCATCTTTTTTCATCTTTCACCTTCTTTCATCTTTCGCTTTACATTTTAAGCATCACATCATTTAGATGTGATGCTTAAAATTGAAAAAAAAGCGTCTAATTGAGCTTACATTTAGTTTGAAAATCTTAGCATGTCTAATAATAATTCGAGGTTTTGCAATAACTTTTTATATAAATAATAATTGTGCATTATATTTCATAAGCCTTCCATGCCAGTGGGTATTGCTTGTGACATGTATTGGTGGACATTTGTTACTAATGTCTTGAAGCCGTTATTGGCGTAATCTTAGCTTGAAATATGTTTGGCGCTCACCAGCTGCTTGATTCGATTTAGCCCGACTGGTATTAATATAATAATGCTATAAGAACTGTTGTTTCCTTTGTGGCTTGTAATAGATAATAGGAAATTTTCTATTTGATAATCAGTCAACATCTGTAGCACTTCGAAATTTTACCATATTTCTAAGATAAAAAATAAATAAGCCAATTTAAAATGTACGTACGAGAAAATCCGTAGAGACTGAACCTCTTAATATATTATGCAAAACACACAGACAACAAATAGATACCCAAATCTTCTAAATACAATAAAAGCTGACAATACTAAGGTTCATTTTAAGGTTTATTTGTTTTAATTTGAGAAAGAAAAAAATAAGATAAGATAAAGATTTATTTTTAATTACAGAATTCCTAAGCTAACAAATTTTGAGAAATTTGACAAAATCTAGCAAACATTATTAACATATTCTTTACTCTATATTTTACTGTTTTACTTCTCGTACTTTGGCTTTTATTACGTAATGAAATATTTATGTAAAATAGACAATGCATAATTATTATCATAGCAGATAATATTTTATCAACAATCACTTCACTTTTCCACAGTTAAAGGACTATATATATTTCAATATTCATCATTTATAGATTTTATTTATTGTCAGAATGTGGATATTAAAATTAATAATTTTCGTACTAACTGCAATTTATAAAGGTCATTCAGCAAAAATACTTGGTGTGTTTCCGATACCATCAATAAGCCATCAAGTAGTGTTTCGGCCTGTTATGATTGAACTGGCTAGAAGAGGACATGAAGTGACTGTTATAACACCAGATCCAGCATTTGCTAAAGGTCAAACGCCACCAAATTTCACAGAAATAGATGTCCACGACATATCTTATAAACAATGGCATAATTTTTTTGAGGAACATGGAAACGTAAGTGATCAGATCAAATTAATGACATTAGTACCAGATTTGATAATGGAAGTTTTCGAAGAACAATTGAAGTCTTTTGAAGTTAAGAAACTAATAAATGATAGAAATAGACAATTTGATTTACTTTTTGTGGAATCTGTAGTAAGGCCAGCAATAATATTTTCTCATTTATATAAAATACCAGTAATTTCATTTAGTTCCTTGAGTGGTATATTTCACATGTATAAAATGGCGGGTGCAGCTTCTCATGCTCTCCTTTACCCAAATCCATTACGTAAGAGATTGTTCAATTTGACTTTATGGGAGAAAATATCCGAGTTACGTATCCATTTCACATTAGAAAATATGTTTTTAAGTCACGAGTCAAAAGAAAAAGATATGCTCAAGAGATATTTTGGACCTCACATACCAGGTTTTTCTGAGTTAGAAAAAAATATACATATGTTGTTTCTAAATGTAAATCCTATTTGGGACAGCAATCGACCAGTTCCGCCAAATGTGATATATTTGGGAGGTTTACATCAGAAACCGGAAAAAAGCCTGCCACAGGTATAAATATTTTATAGAATCCTTTTTTCATATTTCGATACCACTTTTTTTTAGCGTTGGGAAATGCATTTACGCACGAGGTGTGGAACTCACCGGCAAAGCCAATACTACCCACTAAAACCCAACAAAACCTTCCCCCGTCTTAATGGGGCGTCGCAGGATCTCTTACGCATTCAACTACGACGGTAGGTATGCCGAAGCAGACCATAACCATGGGGTTGCTCCAAGGTCCACTCTGCTAACAGAGAAGTTCCAGGAGCAACCCGCATGGTACACCGCCCACCGAAGAGGCCCACCTCCCACCGCTCACCGAAGTGGGCCACCTACCTGTGCGTTTCTTGGCTTCGCGCCCAGCTAGATTGCCGGGCACTACTGACCCCCCCCCCCACCCCCTACCACGACAAGTTGAACACACGTTGGGGAGGGGGCATATTTCGATACCACAGAATTTCTAAAAATTTAATATTTATTTTCATTTTAATGCAAAGATTTCATTGAAATCTTTACTAACATTATCTTAAATTGTGCGTAATTTTAGCATGTAACTATTTTGTGTTTTTGGTCTCAGAGTAACTGAAGATATTTTTTATCCTTTTATATTAAGTGGATCTTATTGTATATAAAGTATCGTGCACAAAACTGTGATTAGGAACTTATATAGGAACTTATATAGAATAATATATACATACATTAAAAAATATAGATTTACATATAAGCATGAATTGATTAAAGTAGCTGAAAGTAATGATAAAAAAATATTTTCTGTTTCAGCTTATTATTTATTGATAGGTACTTGTTGTATTTAATACAAAAAAATCAAAACGAAAAATGGTACTATTACCTTTTATCTTCTTCCTTCATTCTGCGCGAAGCAAGGAAATAAAATTATGAATTTTTAAGTTATTAAATTTTTCAGGATCTAAAATCTTATCTAGATTCTTCGAAACATGGTGTCATATACATAAGCTTTGGAACAAACGTAAAACCATCGTTATTTCCACCAGAAAAATTGAAGGTGTTCACTAATGTATTTTCAAACCTGAAATATGATATATTATTTAAATGGGAAAAAGAAGAACTTCCAGGACGTAGTCCTAATGTCAAGATTTCGAAATGGTTACCTCAATCTGACTTATTACGTAAGTATTTTTTTACAGTAGTAGTTAGTCATAAATGTAAAGGACTTTTTGTAAAGAATCAAAGTTAGTATACAGAATATAAGCATAATCTAATCTTATACTTTCGGTCTGTCTGTTTACTTAGGTTTTAAAAAAATGGCTAGGGGATGAAAATAAAATAGAACTTTGAAACAATATTTTGTTTAGATTTTAGATATTATTAATCTAGTTTCTGTAAAGTTTGAATATTTAGTCATAATGAATTTTTTTATCAAAATTATCTTACTTTAATTTCTATTTTATTATATGAATATGTTATTGAAATCGTTTAATCATTTTTTGAATAACACGTATTATTGGATATATAACACTACTTGATTTTTTATGGTTTAGGACATCCAAATGTGAAATTGTTTATAACCCAAGGAGGTCTACAGTCAACAGATGAAGCCATAACTGCTGCTGTTCCACTTCTTGCTATACCCATGCTTGGAGATCAATGGTTTAATGCTGAGCAGTATGTTAAGTTTAAAATAGGAAAAAAGTTGTTAATGGAAACTTTAACAGAAGAAGCATTGTTTAATGCTATAGAAGATATACTTAGTGATAATAGGTATGCTTAGATCTAACAATTATTTTTTATACATAATTGAACTACTTTTATAAATGCAAAAGTTTCCATCTTTGTATTTGAGCGTGCATGCTAGTTACTCTTTCACAATGAAATGGCTGGACGAACGTAGTACACGGACTATGACTTGGAGTAAACCATAGGCTAGGTATTTTTAGCCGGGGGCAAAGCCAAGAAACGTACTTGGAGGTGGTCAACTTCGGTGGGAGGTATACCATGTTTGTCAAGATCTGTATGTGCGTGTATGTTTGTTACATTATCACTCTGGCTGCACAGATTTAGATAGCATTCAGTATTTTTAGATAAACTACGTCCTGGAGTCTATCGGCGCACTGGTGTCACCTACGAATACACATATATATATATATATATATATATATATATATATATATATATATATATATATATATAGTTCGACGATTGGGATTGAGACGACTACTTGACACGAGCAGCTAAAGATAAAGACTGAAAACTTAACGTGCTCTCTGAAAAAATACTCAGTAATTTAAGACCGACCTGAGACTCAAACTCAGAATTACACGATCTGTAGCTTCGTGATCAGAAAATTTCACGTTTTTTACTTTAAAGGATGCGTATATGTTCCTGTTACTAGCGTTCGTAGAGTCTTATATAACCTATTAAAATAAAATTAATAGCTTACATTAAAACTAATCTTTATCACTTTGCATTACACTGAGTAACATAGCTCTATTTGTAACTGCCCAGTAAAATCTGGTATATAATATTAGTAATTAATCATTTTGCTTTTTTCAGTTATCGTGACAATATTATTAAGCTTAGAAACATAATGCATGATCAACACCAGTCGTCTTTAGAGCGCGCCGTGTGGTGGACAGAGTACGTTCTAAGACACGGCGGCGCTTTGCATCTACAGGCACCCGCTGCTCATATGGACTGGATCGAATACATGGAAATAAAATTAGTAATACTTTTATGGGGAACGCTACTATTGACTACAGTGTTTATATTATATCTATTATGTTATATTATATCGAAATTTAATAATAGTTATTTAAAAGTTAAGGACAAGAAAAATTAAGTACCAATATTATGTACATACATGTATTAAAATTTACCTATTTCTGTTTTAATAATATTTTTTTCTTGTATGCAAAAATTGTAAACGAAATTTCAAATAATAATAATATCACAATACTATTAAACCTTATATGTGTACATAGGTATTGCGTTTGTAATTTGTTCTAAGTGTTAATTTAGTACGTAATAAAATTCTGCATCCGTATTAATGTTATAAAATAGCGATTCGTCCCTAGCTTGCTTTCCTATACAAACTTTCATCCCCATGCTCACCCCCTTAAGGGATGATTTCCGGGATAAAAACTATTTCACTCACTTTTCATATCATGAGATTAAAAAAAACTTATTTTAGTAAAAATTTCTTCGTTTTATTTTCTTCTATAAAAAATTGTCCTAACAATAACAAACACAAAAAAAAACAATTTGGCGCAAGTTATGCATATACATTTCGGTGATTCATTTTTATTTCGTTGTATAAGATGTAAAAGTTTGCTTTTTAAGTTTAATTTCACTGTGTTAGCAAATGCGTTTGTTTAAACCCGCTTTGGTTTTTTTAATTTTTTTATCGAAAAGTAATTTTTTATCTGATAGATACGGATGTAAATTGCAATACAATGCTCAAAGATTTTTGTTTCTCCTATACTTCTATAAATAATTTATAAATTATATGTAAACTTATAACAAATACGAAAATTTTGAGAATGTAAATAACTAGTTATTAATGTTCTCCTGACCGGTTTTTGTCCGGCGGGCAATCTAACTGAGACTAGCCAGATGCGCAGGAGATATTATAGTACACATTACGTATACGTGCAGAGACAATTGCACTCTCCGTTCCTTTTACTCTCAAAGTCCGCTGGGACAATATATCGATGACCGGTGAGAGTTAAGGCGCAGGACGGCTTTACGTGTTCTCTGAGGCATGGGGCATCAATAGAAAACGCATGAAAAATTTACGGAAAAAAATATAATTATTTAAGCACTGAACTTTCTCGAAATTAATTTTCAGAAAACAATAATGATTTTAGTCGTAGATTACGATTAAACAAGATCCAAGAATACAGATAGCACGTTATTTATTATTCACGTATTTATTTTGCGAGTAAGTTGATAATATTATATCAAAATCTTAATACGTATGTATTAGATGGTCCCTTTATGAAATAATATTTATTATTTTGATACAGTTTCATATAAAATATCGTCTAATTGGAGTTACAATCTATCAAGCTTTTGCATGTAATCCACTTTAAAATATGTCCAAGACAATACATAATTATCATAGCAGATAATGTTTTATCAACCATCACTTCACTTTTCCACAATAAAAGGACTCTGTATATTTTAAATACAGTATATCTATTTTAATATTTATCATTTATATATGTTATTTATTGTCAGAATGTGGATATTAAAATTAATAATTTTCGTACTAACTGCAATTTATAAGGGTCATTCAGCAAAAATACTTGGTGTGTTTCCGATACCATCAATAAGCCATCAAGTAGTGTTTCGGCCTGTTATGATTGAACTGGCTAGAAGAGGACATGAAGTGACTGTTATAACACCAGATCCAGCATTTGCTAAAGGTCAAACGCCACCAAATTTCACAGAAATAGATGTCCACGATATATCTTATAAACAATGGCATAAATTTTTAGAGGAACATGGAAACGTAAGTGATCAGATAAAATTTATGACATTAGTACCAGATTTGATAAGGGAAGTATTTGAAGAACAATTGAATTCTTTTGAAGTTAAAAAACTAGTAAATGATAAAAATAGAAAATTTGATTTACTTTTTGTAGAATCTTCGGCAAGGCCAGCAATAATATTTTCTCATTTATATAAATTACCAGTTATTTCATTTAGTTCTGCGAGTGGTATATTTAAAATGTATGAAAAGGCGGGTGCAGCTTCTCATGCTCTCCTTTATCCAAATTTATTACATAAGAGATTATTCAATTTGACTCTATGGGAGAAAATATCCGAGTTACGTGTTCATTTCACATTAGAAAATATATTTTTAAGTCACGAGTCAAAAGAAAATGAAATGATTAAGAAATATTTTGGACCTCATATACCAGGTTTATCTGAGTTAGAAAAAAATATACATATGTTGTTTCTAAATGTACATCCTATATGGGACAGCAATCGACCAGTTCCGCCAAATGTGATATATTTGGGAGGTTTACATCAGAAACCGGAAAAAAACCTGCCACAGGTATGAACATTTTATAGTATCCTTTTTTCATGTTTCAATACCACGAAATGTTAAGATTTACCTATAAATAAATATTCAATTCTTAGGAATTTTCATAAAATTCCAAACAGAAAGACTCAATAACTAACCTTGGTCCAACCCGGGACTCAAACCCAGGACCTCCGGATGTGCAGCCGTACATGCTAGCCACTATATAACCGAGGCAGTTAAGGTTCTTGAGTATTATAAATATATAAAGTGGTAGTACATAGGTTGCCACTGTATTTAAAACAAATTTTCAAACTCTATTAAATTTTCCAGGAACTTAAATCTTATCTGGATTCTTCAAAACATGGTGTCATTTACGTGAGCTTTGGTACAAATGTCAGACCATCGTTATTTCCACCAGAAAAATTAAAAGTGTTTACAAGCGTATTTTCTCAATTGAAATATGATATATTATTTAAATGGGAAAAAGATGAACTTCCGGGATGCAGTCCTAATGTTAAGATTTCTAAATGGTTACCTCAATCTGACTTATTACGTAAGCATTTTTTTAACAGTAGTTAGAGCAATAAATGAAATTGACATTTGTGAAGAAACAATGTTAGTATATAGACTATAGGTACAATATAATCTTAGATCTTCTGTCTGGGCTGGCACCGACTTCGAAAATATCTGATTAGGTATCTATTCTAAATGAAAACCTCTGTTTAGTTATTTTTTTACATTTTAGTGCCTGGAAGTCGGGTTTTTTTTAGTTTTTTATTATATTATATACTAGCGACTTACCCTCGCTTCACTCGGGTGCGTCCCTAGGTACGTTTTAACGGTTAGTATTATCGTATGTTATAATTTCTCGGCGTTTCTGTACTATAATATGTGCATGTATTATACATATAAAATTTTCCACTTGAATCACTTTATCTATTCTGAAAACTGCATTAAAACCGTTGAGTAGTTTAAAAGATCTACGTGTTAAGTAAAATCAAAACTAATTCTTTTGAAATAAGATGTATTATTGGATATATTCACTACTGGATTTTTTACGTTTTAGGGCATCCAAATGTGAAATTGTTTATAACCCAAGGAGGTCTACAGTCAACAGATGAAGCCATAACTGCTGCTGTTCCACTTCTTGCTATACCCATGCTTGGAGATCAATGGTTTAATGCTGAACATTATGTTAAGCTTAAAATAGGAAAAAAGTGGTTAATGGAAAGTTTAACAGTAGAAGCATTGTCTAATGCTATAGAAGATATACTTAGTGATAATAGGTATGGTTAGATCTAACAATTATTTTTTTAAAACTAATTGGAAGTTTGTATCTATATGTTTGTGTCTGCTAGTTATTCTTTCACGATGTAACGACTGGACTAATGAAATTTAGTACACAGATAAACAAACTTGGAGTAACCTATAGGTTACTGTTGTTAGATATAGGTATAAGAGTAAAAGTGTAATCGTAAATCACTAGTTGGACTTCTGTAATTATTGCGAAAGTGTGTGTATTTTTGTTACTTCACCACTGTGCGCTGGCTGGATGCATATAGAATCTAAAATTTAGTATATTCATAAATTATGTCCTGGAGTAGCACACAAGCGTACTAATTGGTACCTAGGAATACACCCAGGCGAAGTAGGGATAAGTCACTAGTCGGACGATTGGGATTGGGACGACAATTACACGACACGACTGGTGAAAGATAGGGACTGAAGAGACAATTAATCTAATAAAACTAGAATCAATATCTTACATTCAAACAAAACTTTATCATTTTGCGTTTCACTGATTGTGAGTAACATTGCTCTATTTGTGACTGCACTCTGGAATCTTGACTCTGGTCTGTAAATTATTCTTTTTTTCTTTTTTCAGTTATCGTGACAACATTGTTAAGCTAAAAAAAATAATGCATGATCAACCCCAGTCGCCTTTAGATCGCGCCGTGTGGTGGACAGAGTACGTTCTAAGACACGGCGGCGCTTTGCATCTACAGGCACCTGCTGCTCATATGGACTGGACCGAATACTATGAAATAAAATTAGTAATGCTTTTATTGGGAACGCTACTATTGACTACAGTGTTTATATTATATCTATTATGTTATATTATATCAAAGTTCAATAATAGTAATTTAAAAGTTAAGGACAAGAAAAATTAAGAAGGTTTTAGTGTTTTTTGTTGTTCATGTGAATTGAAAATGAGAATATAATGTTTATATAACAATTAAGTATCCGTATGTAGATGTATAAAATTTTATTTTATTCTACCTATTTGTGTTTTAATTAATAAAAATTTTGCATGAATCAATACATATGAACTTTCAAATAATAATATAATAATAATACTTTATTATAAACCTAACTGCGTTTGTAATTTGTTTAAAGTTTTAATTTAGTAGGTAATAAAATTCTGCAATAAATATATTTTAATAGCTATTATACAGATATACGAAAGTCATCGGGGTTAAGCTTATTATTTTTCTTTTTTTTTCGTAAGTAAAATTGTAAATAACAATGATTTTTCAACATAGTTAAAATAAAAAAAAAATAATTTATCAGGTTCTCTGAGACATGCAAGTTTTCTCGCGATGTTTTATTTCACCGTGTTAGCAAAACCCGCTTCACCTGGATTTTCGACCGAGTACGTGCTGTTATGTTGTTGCTTTAAAAAAAATTAATAAAGTATTTAAGTTTTATTTAAGTTAGTGGATAATACGTTTGATTACAGAAGCCAGTGGTAGCCCAGTGGTATCGCGTATCGCGCTGATTGGGAAACTGAGTGAAACGAGTTCAAATCCCGGGTCTCGCACCTCTGATATTTTCATGTGCGAATCATTTCCAACATGATTACCACTTGTCTTAACGGTGAAGGAAAACATTGTGAGGAAACCTGCATGTCTGAGAGAACCTAGCAAGTTTTCAAAAGACGTGAAGTCCGCCAATCTGCACTTGGCCAGGGTGGTGGACTACCTATGACCTGATTCCCCTCGTACTGAAGGGAGGCCCGTGCCCAGCAGTGGGAAATTAAAAAGGGCTGAATACGTTGGATTTAACTAATTTTATTGAAAAATATAAGATAATAATAGCAATTTCATTTAACTTTGTCCAGATATTAATTTAAATAACATTGTCCAGAAATTATTTAAAAAAATCTAAGAATGACTATCATTTATAAATCGTTTATAAATTTAACGTCCCACTGCTGGGCACGGGCCTCCCTTCAGGTTATTGTCTGACAAATATATAATACCTATTATATTCTTTTCCTATACGATATTCTATAAATATGTGATTGTAATATGCCTAACGTGCCTTACTTAATTATTGATTTGTTTTAATTTAATTACGATATTTGCCATAGAAGTTTCACTTCTACCGTGAGTGAATTGCATACACACTTTAATTCTTTTTTAAGCCGTAAGTAATAAAACTTATATTCTTTCTATGTCATAGCCCGCCGTTCATCTTATCGTCTCATTTTAAGAATTTTTTATACACATAAAATATTTATTAAATTAAAATTATGAACTATTGAATATTATCTGCTTACGAAACTAGACTATATTCAATTTAAATTCAATTCAATTCTTTTATTAATGCCGTGAAAACTTGTATATATAATTTCTGCACTTAATTCAATTTAAGTAAATACAATGCTCTTTGTATGATATAATGCATTATTATCATAGATGATAATGCTATCGTACAGTGCCACTTTACTTCTCCACTATAAAATGACCCCGGAAACGTAAATAGAATATGATTCTTCAATTTCTGATCATTTATGTATTGCATTTATCGTTAAAATGTGGATTACGTCAAAATTATTAATTTGCTTTGCTGTAATAATTTATAGGAGTGATTCAGCAAAAATTCTTGGTGTGTTTCCGTTACCGTCAATAAGTCATCAAGTAGTGTTTCGACCTGTTATGATTGAACTGGCTAGAAGAGGACATGAAGTGACTGTAATAACACCAGATCCAGCATTTCCTAAAGGCCAAACACCACCAAATTTCACAGAAATAGATGTCCACGATATATCTTATACACAATGGTATAAATTTTTAGAGAAGCATGGTAACGTTAGTGATCAAATAAAATTAATGACATTAGTACCAGATTTGATGATGAAAGTCTTTGAAGAACAATTGAAGTCTTTTGAAGTAAAGAAACTAATTAATGATAAAAATAGAAAATTTGATTTGCTCTTTGTGGAATCATTAGTAAGACCTGCCTTAATATTTTCTCATTTATATAGGGTACCAGTAATTGCATTTAGCTCTTTTAGTGGTATATTTGGAAATTATGAAATGATAGGTGCAGCTTCTCATGCTCTCATTTATCCCAATCCATTACATAAGAGATTATTCAATTTGACTCTATGGGAGAAAATATCTGAGTTATACATCCATTTTACAATAGATACATTATTATTGGAACATGTATCTACAGAACAAGAAATGTTAAACGGTTATTTTGGACCTAATATACCAAACATATCTGAATTAGAAAAAAATATACACATGTTGTTTTTAAATGTCCATCCAATATGGGATTTCAATCGACCAGTTCCACCTAATGTAGTATATTTAGGAGGTCTACATCAGAAACAGAAAAAAGATCTACCACAGGTATAAAAACTTTTTTTTTATTAAAAATATATTTACATTTAGTTATTATATCATAGTTTATTATGGATATTATGATATTTATAATTTTTTTATTAATTTTACTATTGAGATGAAACTGAGCATATTCGAACGAGTCATAGAGATAATAATTAAGAATTGCTAAGTTTTTTCTATCTTAAGAATTGCCCGATCTGTATCTATATAGTACTTAAGTAATATTTTAAATCACATATTAACTAAGTATTATATATAATTATGTCGATCAAGATATTTTTTATGCACTCTTGCTCAAAATTGAGCATATTTTTAAGATTTTGAGCCAAACTTTACCAGGACCTGCAATCTTACCTTGATTCTTCAAAACATGGTGTCATTTACGTGAGCTTTGGTACAAATGTCAGACCATCGTTATTTCCACCAGAAAAATTAAAAGTGTTTACAAACGTATTTTCTCAATTGAAATATGATATATTATTTAAATGGGAAAAAGACGAACTTCCGGGACGTAGTCCCAATGTCAAGATTTCTAAATGGTTACCTCAATCTGACTTATTACGTAAGTACCTTTATCATTTTATTGAAATAATAAGAAGAAATATACGTCATATACATATAGTCGTAATTCTTTAGTAACTATTCTATTCGAGATAATATATAATAATATTATAAAGAGGCAGAATTTGTTTGTTTGTTCGTTTGTTTGTTTGTTCGTTTGAACGCGCTAATCTCAGAAACTACTAATACGATTAGAAAATTTCTTTTTGCATCAGATAACCCATTTATTGAGGATGGCTATAGGCTATAAATCATCATGCTACTACTCAAGGGAGCGGAGCAGTAATCATAAATGTCAACAAATCGGACAGACTTCCATACGTTATTACTAGTCGCAAAAAGCTAAATACTTTAATTTTTGTAGTTTTAGCGCGAGCGAAGTCGCAGGTTCTATTAGTAGTATTAGATTTTTAAAAATAACTTATCTATGGTCCGGTACATTACCTAGTTAATAGGGAAGTAATGATTATGTTTAAATACCTAAGGAGTTATCTCAATGGATATTAAGTGGACATTAAAGGTATACTCCGGATAAGTTTCATGAAAAATAAAATACTAAACACTAGCGAGGTAGGTACCTTTAAGAGTTAGTATAGATTTCTCAGAGATGAGATATTTCTCGCAGTAAAAAGTATCCTATATGTTGACCCGGATAACCAACTATCATTATACCAAATTTCATCAAAATCTGCCTAGCGGATTTCTCGTGATGCATTCCCAGACAGATAAATAAACTGACAAACAGACAACATTTTTATAAACTGTAGATTGGGCTCTGTATCGATAACAATGACTATTTCAATAAGATTTTCAAAAAAATATTTAATTTACAGATTCGACTAGAATATTATTATACATATTATTATGTATGACAATATATATATATATGTATAGATAGATAGATAGATATAGATATCGTCGAGTAGGGAAGTGTGTATCGTCTTTACAAAAAAAATAATTAATATAAAAATTGACTCCAACACATTAAAAAGTTAAAAAAAATTATCTAAATGGTAGTTTTTATTTACTATAGAATACCCAGTCAAATATTTTCGAAGTCGGTGCCGTTTTGGTCTATAATAAAAACAAGACTACATGCAATTGTGGTACTTAGTGTAGTGTAGCGAAACAAATAAAAAAGGGATTCGGATTCAAACTATAAATTTGTGTATTTCTTTATGTTTCAGAACATCCAAAACTGAAATTGTTTATAACTCAAGCGGGTTTACAATCGACAGATGAAGCTTTAACTGCGGCTGTTCCGCTTCTTGCTATACCCATGCTTGGTGATCAATGGTTTAATGCTGAACAGTATGTTAAGTTTAAAATAGGAAAAACACTGTTAATGGAAACTTTAACAGATGAAATTTTGACTAAAGCTATACAAGACGTAATTAGTGACAATAGGTAAGTATTACTCAAAATAATTAAATATTATTTTATAATCTAGATGTTCACATCCGCAGTAGAATAATGTGCTATGAGAAAAGTAAGCTCGCTAATTTTCATCAGTTTACATCAAAGCATAGGCCAAGCACCAGTCAAACTTGCGTAAAGAAGGGATCCGCATGTAATGGCATTTTAAACTAATTTAAATAGTTAATAGTTTTCATAATATTTTTCCTTTACGGAATCCCATGACCAGTAGCTTAGGAGACAAGACATATCTGATTTTCGAATAACTTAACATATTTTTTAGATGTGCCCACCAGATTCCCATTTTAAATAAAAATCATTTTAATTTCAGCTACCGTGAAAATATTGTTAAGCTTCGCAATATTATGCTTGATCAACCCCAGTCGCCGCTAGAGCGAGCCATATGGTGGACAGAGTATGTTATACGACACGGCGGCGCTTTGCATCTAAAGACACCTGCTGCTCACATGGACTTGACTGAATACTATGAATTAAAATTAGTAATACTTTTAGTAGGAGTATCAATAACAATAAAAATATTTGTATTATCACTTTTATATTATGCCATGTCAAAATTAAATATTCGTAAATCAAAAGTTAAGGAAAACTAAAAACTGTATGTGTGTTTAGAATGTTATGATTATGTATAATATATTATAGCGTATTATAATTATAATATAACTTGTTTCGTATTAATTATTTGCACTTACATTTTGTCGTAATTAATCAAATATATTTTATATGCTGTGCAATGTGCATTGTACATAACTCCTAGTTCCCGCGACATAGGTTAACCAAATGTTATCACTATACTACAATAATAGATGTTCTTAATTAATTTACTGATAATATATGCACTGTTCACGGAATGACCTATTTCTAATGAATTTGTTACTCTAGCATTTCTTTAAATATTCTTATATTTAGGAATCGCGAGATATTTCAATTTTATGCTAAATCATTAGCTTAGCTGTAATATTTTAGCTCGTATGTTTGCATACTGTACTGACAATGTCAAGATCACGCTGTTTACGGCGTATTGTCAAACCTTTTATACGTGCAGCTTGTGGGCTAGCTATACGCAGCTGATGAAATACAACGACCTCGCGTCCAATATAGCAATGCATTTAGAGTGCTAATGGGGCTGCCGCGATATTGTAGTGCATCAGGCATGATGGCTGAAGCTCGTACTGGCAGCTTTAGTACAATCATGCGGAACGATGTGCCTCTATGATGCAGCGCATGCGTGACAGTACCATTGGCAACCAAAGCGCATTAGCAGACCACATGACTCGCCGATGCTAGGGCACTGAATGTGACTGCACACAGTCAATAGCCACCGCTCAAGTATCGGAGATAAAGTTTTTGTTAGATATATGTTTTATTATTAAATTGAACTGTGTTCATAAATATAAGCAACTATTTACTATAGATAAATTAATCTGAAATAAATACTTATTATTATATTACTATTAGGCTATTAGTCGTTGGTTTGTAGTTGACCTTTAGTAAATAAAATTTTATAAGACTGACAGGCGTAATTTGAAGGATTCAACCCCAATACTACTTCACTGAACATTCGGAGTTTTAAATATATGCGTGTGTGTGTTTGTTACTTACTCACACTGGTCGGATTTGGATGAAATTTACTATACAGAACTATAACCTCGCGAAAAACAAAGGCTACTATTAGGTACCTAGAAAGATTTTTTAGAAATCCTTGTTTGTTTCATTTGTTGCAACCAAAATAAATGTATTTATAATTTAAACAACATTTTCTTTTTTTTATTTATACAATAAACTACTGTGATTATTATGTAATTACAAATATTAATTTAAAGCACAAACAGATCTATCCCACGGGAACTGTTCATTTTTCCGGGATGAAAAGTAACCTGTTGTTTGACAGGCAATATAAGGTATCAGCATGCCAAATTTTACTAAATTAGGTGCGTAAGTTGTTGTATACTGTTACTATAGTTTTTTAACTATCCCACAGTCAGAATTTTTTTTACTATCCTACAAACAGAAAAACAGGCAAACAGCTCTCTCGGGTTCGTCCATACATACGAATATGTTGTATTATCTATTTAACCATTTGTCCAAATTATATGCAGTAAAAGGGAAAAGTCTTTTGTTTTAAACATTTTAGACGATAAATTTACTTATTTTCATAAGAATTCATAATTGTTGATAATGTGACCAATAAACATGACCTACCGATTTAAATTATTTTTTTAATATAAAAAACCTACTTTTTGTGACTTAAATATAAAAGTTAGACATATGCTGTCATTGACTTTTTGTAGGCATTATTAAGCTCTACAACTTTTCTCTAGACCGTCAAATAATAAAGTGTGATTTTTTGGCATTACCTTCAGAATATTATTAAAAATCACGTCATTCAATGCCAGACACTTAACATCGTGGCAAACCCTTGCCAGACACCCTTTTCATGAAATCATAATTCTATTTACGTTATAGTATAAAAGCTGATTTTTATATATGATACTTGGTTAATAATTAGATGATTTATAAGACTGCTATCAAAAATAAAGTCAATTCTTAGCGCTTCAAATTTGGTGACCATTTGCAACATTTTCTTAGAAATGCCTCCCAACTTGTTTGGAACATTTTTCATGGTGTGTAATAAATGCTACCCGCACTTGGCCAGCGTGGTGGACTATGGCCAGATCCCCCTCGTATTGAAGGGAGGCCCGTGCCCAGCAGTGGGACGTTAAAAAGGGCTGAATACATACATACATACATACATTGTATTAATACAAACGTTTTATAATTATTGGTACAAAAGCAAACACCTTATTCGCAAAGGCAAGTTAAGATACATAATAATATTATATCTTTAAACGAGCATTTCTTGTAATATCATATCATATTATATATATATATATATATATATATATATATATATATATATATATATATATATATATATATATATATATATATATATATATATATATATACTGTATACTGAGTATCCCTATGTATGCTTAAATCTTTAAAACTACGCAATGGATTTCGATGCGGTTTATTTAATAGATAGAGTGATTCAAGAGGAAGGTTTTAGTATATAATTTGTTAAGTTTTTGTATACATTGGCTAAAATATAACGATATTTGTTGGAGAAGTCGGAAAAAATAAACCGTCTGGGAGCTTTCAACGAAAACGCTGCCTAAACCCTTTGAGATATAACAAAATAATGTATGGTGAAATTGTGTAGGTATCTTATATAGGTCTACAGAAAAGTCTGCGATGGCATATGTCTATCTCATAAGGATAACATGCTATATCCATTTTAATTTAAAACGTACCTAGGGAAGAACCCGAGCGAAGCGAGGGCGAGTCGCTAGTTAAATTTATTTTGGTGAAATATTAAAATTTTACTGTGGCATTTTATTGTGGTTTTTCTAGACATCCATACTAATATTATAAATGTGAAAGTATGTTTGTTTGTTAGTACTTTTTTCACATCGAGACGTAGTGACGGATTGGCGTGATTTTTGGTGTGAAGTAGATAGTTAGAAGAATGGAAAGTGACAGCTACTTTTAATCGCGGGAAATTATCTAACTCCCACGGAAAAACACGTTATAATACCATCAAAAAAAAATTTATGATCAGAATTACTTGAAACTTGGTATTAATGTTCTTCAATAAAATTAAATAAATACGTGTGTTAGCATTTTTCGAAATTCATCCTATATATCCCATCCTATCCTATCCTACGTGGTAAAATAGGGGATAAAAGTTTGTATGAAACTACCTTTTTAGAGAATTTTTGTAGTTTTAGCGCGAGCGAAGCCGCGGGTTCTGCTAGTAATATGTATATAAGAGCTAGAACAATTAAATTGATCGTGCCGTCGTATACGAAATATAAATTCAAAGGCAGATCCGTCCGGAAAGCTAGTATTATATTAGCATATGTATGTATATAAAGAATGTTATAATGTTTTTCTAGCCTACCATTTCAATGATGACAGTGAAACATACGCGACGATAGTAGTTTTCTTAGATAGCCTTTATTATAAATAAAGTCATTATAAATACAACTTTACGTAATTTATGATATATTTCCATCTAGCTGCTTCAGTATTCTAATTTAACGAATATAATGTATAAAATATTTATACTATTATTTTATTTTATTGCTACAAATGAATCAAAAAGAATATTAGGAGTGTTTCCTACGCCATCTATAATAATAATAATAATAATAATAATAATAATAACTTTATTCATAAATAAGAAAATTGAACGTAGAACATAGTAATTTTTTTACAGTAAAGGCTTGTACAAATCAATTTCATACGGTTGGGTGAAGTACTGTACTCCTTGCTAGGTTATAAAAATAATCTGTATTAAGGAGTAACAGTCCCGTTCCCCTTTGGATATTTACCAGTATATTTATGTACCGTACAATATGTTTTCATTTATACTATCAACTAATTACAATACTAGGTTCTATCGTTAGTAGTAACATTAACTTGATAACTGAGTAAATAAATGGAAATGAAAATGGATGAATATGTGTGCGTGTGTGTGTGTGTGTGTGTGGTATGTGTGTGAATGTGTGTGTGCATGTGTGTGTGTATGAGTGTGGGTGTGTTTTTGCAGTTGTAGTAATATTGTTGTGTATATGATGAATTATATCTGTTATAGTGTGGCGGTGAATGGTAGTATGGTGTAGTGATCTGCATGTTGAAAGTGTGTGTGATAATCTTAGGTGTGTGTAAAAGTATGTTAAAATAACTTAGAATAACTAAACTTATCATAAAGTATCTTAATAACTTAGAATAACTAAATTTATCATAAGTTATCATAAAGTAAATATTATAAGTAGACAAATGATAAAGCAAAGATAGTCATGCGGTTTTGGTTGATGACAATTGCTGGAGGTGTTGTTCATTTTTAATTAATATAGACTGGCTTTCAGAGTCCTTTTTTAATAGTACTCGCCCATTCGACGTCCAGCAGTAGGTATATCCGTGTGATTTAGCGTAGTTTCTGGTCAGGTAGAATAGCCTTTTAGTAAGAGAAGTAAGCTGTTCGGCAATGTAAATAGGTGTTACCTGTGCCGTTGTTATGTTTAGGTGAGTAGAGTTCACTTTATCTTTGGGATTTTGTTTGTTAAATTCTTTTACAGCAGTCAGAAACTTCGTTTTCATTAGTGTGTTTGAGAACTCAACTGTTAAACTTGAAGTGGTGTTTTCTTTCAATATCTATAAGTCATCAAGTAGTGTTTCGACCTCTAATGCAAGAACTGGCTAAGCGTGGACATGAAGTTACTGTGATAACACCCGATCCAGCATACTCTAAGGGTAAAGCTCCTCAAAATCTCACAGAAATTGATGTTCATGATATATCTTACAATATTTGGAATACATTTCTCGAAGCTGAAAAAGGCAACTCAGATGATCTTGTTGATCAAGTTAAACTGGGACTGAGATTATTAGTAGCAGTATTTGAAGCACAAGTAAGTACACCTGAAGTGCAAAAACTTATATTTGATAAGAAGAAGAAATTCGATCTTATATTTACAGAATCTTGTGCCAGACTAGCGTTGAGCTTTTCTTATTTATATGATGCACCCATAATTGAATTTAGTTCTTTCGCTGGATTTATTGGAACGTATGAAGTTATGGGAGCTGCTTCACATCCACTCATTTATCCGTATTCAATTTTACAAAACTTTTACAACATGACAATGTCGGAAAAAATTTCACAGTTTAAATTATATTATACATACTTAAATTTCTATGATAAACTAGAAGTAATAGAAAATAAATTGATGAAAAATCTTTTCGGCCCGTTGACACCTGAATTGTCTCAGTTGAAGAAAAATGTTCACTTGCTGTTTTTTAAACGTACATCCACTCTGGGATCTTAATCGTCCTGTTCCTCCTAATATTGTATATTTAGGAGGTTTACATCAACATCAACCAAAGGAATTACCAAAGGTATATAATATAATTTTTCTTTTATTTTTTATAATAATATTTGATTATTATTGATACAGAACTATCATTTATTTATTACTGCACCAAATATTAATTTATTTTCTGATAATAAAATATGAGGAAAAAAATCCTGAGTAAATATTTAAGCCCACAATCTGTAATCATTTTAAAATTAACTATTTATATATTATGTCTTTTTAATTAATTTTATTACATTTTTTTTAGGATTTAAAATCTTATCTAGATTCGTCTAAGAATGGTGTTATTTATATGAGTTTTGGCACGAATGTAAAGCCATCCTTATTATCTCCAGAAAAATTAAAAATATTTATAAATGTATTTTCTCAACTACCATATGACGTTTTAATGAAATGGGATAAGGACGAGTTATTAGATTGTCCTAAAAATATAAAAATTGCTAAATGGTATCCACAATCTGATTTACTAAGTAAGTTTTTTTTCACAATACATTTTCGCAACATATCAATGTAATTAGTAAGCCGAAAATTGTGTATTTATATTTCACAAAGTGTCATAGTATAGTTATATTTTAATCGGAAATGTCACCACATGTAGTATAATGAAAGAGTTACGATAAATACTTTGTTCACTTAGCAATGATGAGACGTAAAAATTCGTTTAATTGAAGTTTACAAAGCATTTACATATAATTAAATTCTAACATATAAGTAAATCATGGTATAACGTGGTAAGAACATAAATAGTATAATTTAATTACTTTATAATTATAGATAAGCCATGTTTTTTATATTTTATATGTATATTTATTTAAATAATATAGACTCACAAATGAATATAGACAGAATAATATATAATTAACTTCCAAGTATTAACGACGTTGACATGCAATATGTTTATTAAATATTATATAACATTTGTACTTTTGACTCTGCTTTTATATATATTTAATGTATTCTGTAAAAGATAACTTTATGTTCATAGTTCTTTAATATCTTATCGGTACAAGATACAAAAATACAGCTCTTTACTAGTATTGCTGTATAAAGAAAAACTATAAAAGAACACGCGTTTATATATAAATAGATTTTCGAAGAAGAGAAGAGCGAAATCCTCTATTATTTCGACCAATCAAGTTTTTTATTCAGGCTACATAACTGATATTCATTTCCATTGGATTAGTATAAACTTGAGATAAACGTTGAATGTTCTATTTTACATACGTTCATATATCTAAGTACATATTTAATAGTCGTGTACTAAACAAACAAACGTGGAGTTATTATATGTATATAAATGCCTTTTGCTTGCGCATATTATAAATTGAGTTTATAAATATCTATCACACCAAAGAGTATTATCACAGAATTATAAAAGGACGTTTCTTATATAAAACATATAGAACAGGACATTCGCTTAAAAATATCACCAAATAGATACCGCAAAAAGTGAAGGAGACAAAATTAACATAACGCACTAAGCTGATGTCTGTTCACTCAACCGTCAAGGATGTTCCATCAAATTGAATTTTCTGTCGCTTTATCGTGATACTACCGTTTTTATATTTAGACTTCAAATGATCAGAATACAAAGGGTTGTACGCACTTCAAATAAAATTAATTGCTAATTATATTATTTCCCGTACACAACTTTTTTTTTGGTAGTACTTGGGTGACTGAGCTTCGCTCGTTATATGGGCTCATTCATTAAGTTATTATGCATTAGCGACAATTCAAGTACCACAAAAATTTACGAGATGGCGCTATTTGACATTATCAGCATGAAAGCAGATAGAAAAGGCTCTATTATGTAGTTATAATTTTTTTTGTTAAAAAAGACACCGATATAGATAAACTCAGAAAGCAAAACCTTGTCTAAATACAAAATTTGATCCAAATCATTAGAGCCGTTTCCGAGATACACGAAATAAATATACCTTATATATACAAAAAATGCGCATTTAATATTATAAGATATGTTTATTGAATCTAAAACCTATTACTGTTATATTTCAGATCATCCTAAAATTAAATTATTTATAACGCAAGGTGGCTTACAGTCAACTGATGAAGCTATTACTGCGGGAGTGCCTTTAATTGGAGTACCAATGCTTGTAGATCAATGGTTTAATACTGAACAGTATATTAAGCTTAATATAGGGATTCAGCTTAATTTTGAAACGCTTACAGAGGATGATTTAAAAAGCGCTATTATTACTATCGTTAGCAATTCCAGGTAAATATATATTCAACCCTTTTTAACGTCCCACTGCTGGGGCTGCACAGGCCTCTGTAAAATACGATGGGGGTCAAGTCATAGACCACCATTGGCGGTGGCGGACTTCACTATCAATCCTCACAATGATTTTCTACACCGTAAGATAAGTGGTATTATTAATCATAAAAGTGATTCACACATGATAATATCAGAAGACCTGAGATTTGAACCGGCTTCCCTTGGTTCTATGGCTACTATGGCCTAAAGGTAGCGAAGTAAATAATAATTAATTAATCAAATCAGTCAGTCAAGCTATTACACCAAAGGTCAATATAAAGTATAGGAAGCTTTAGTTTTTATCTTTGGATCGATTCATATTATAGGAATGAAAACTAATGTTATTAAAGGATAAGAATAATAACACATACATATTAATTGTCTAATCAATTGGATTGGAACTCTGAAAGCCAAAATATAAGTAGAAAGGCTGGTTTTTGGCATGTTGCCATTTCAATAATAATGTTGCGTTTCTATATAGTTTCAGGATAGGATATGTCTCATCCAATAGACCAGTTTTTTTAGTTTTCCATATTTTCCATAGTCCCAATGCATTAACTGGAGACCATTTTTGAGCAATTCCCTATGAGTTACTCAGAGATGGATCCCGGCCGATGGGTCATATTAAACAGATTTTAATCTCTTAAGGGGCCTCTACGTGTTGACCGATGTCCCCACGCAAGCCTTCCAAAGGACCGGGTTCCTTCGAGCCCGTGAAATCCAATGAGATATAAATAATAATAATACAACCTTTATTTATCTTGCTTATCTATATAAAATATAATAAGGTACTCAAAAACTAAAACAAATATCTATTATTATTTTTAAAATATTTGAATTATTTTTTGTCAAGTGATAGCAGTCTCAATAATAATACTAATTAGAACTTTTGTTTTAGCTACCAAGAAAACGTGAGGAACTTGTACAGTATAATGCAAGATCAACCTCTTTCCCCATTAGAAAGAGCTGTGTGGTGGACAGAATACGTCTTACGACATAAAGGCGCCCTACACTTAAAAGCTCATGGCGCACATTTGCACTGGATAGACTATTATGAATTAAAATTAGTTTTAATATCATCGGTGTGTGTAATATGTCTTTTAATGATATTAGGACTAGCTGCTTATTTTATCGCCAAAAATTTGACAATTTTTAATGCTAAACTGAAATTAAACTGATTTTATTTAAGTTTATATACATAAAATTTGTTTAAATAATTTATTTTAGTACCAACTGCTTATTATTATTACTATAACTGAATTATTTTAAGGCAATAATGAATATCCTAATAAATGCCTTTTACAGAAATACAATAAAATGAATATTTGATCATTGAAATTATGTTTATTCTATAATAAAATTATGAAACCTTAAAAAATATTATATTTAAACTATTTTTCAGAAACGAAAATGTCAAAACTCTCTAAAAATTACTTATTAAAAAACTAAACAATAAATCTGAAGAAGTATGTAGAACTTCTATTCTAGGAGTTCTCTTGTAGAGGCCGTACATAATTTTTAGTGTAACTCCTTCACATTAAAACGGCTGGACGAATTTGAATGATATTTAGTACCCAAATAGAGCACGACATTTGTTTTTAACGTTTGAAAATGGCTTAACGAACGCTGCTGAGCCCTTTGTTTATTATTCAAGTGTAATTTGATTTTGCTTTGCTAGAAAAGGATGGTAGGGCTGTGTCTTTCTTGAGTGACTTGGCAGGGGCTCTGCCGTGCCATGCAAAAGCAAATTTGTTTTTTTTTAAATCTCGTCGACAGTTGTTAATCTCACGAATACAGTCGTAGCAAACAACGGCTTACATTATAACAAAATCAATATGATATATTACAAATATGATGATAAATATTATTATCATTTTACCCGTACATAATATAGCATAATCATTTAAAAACCAAGAACTTTATTTGCAAGTCATAAATTATTGATTTACAGCATTCGGAATAATAACACCGTATGAATAAATAAATCTATTAAATATAAATAATTACAAATATTTACGAGTAAATAACAAGAATTCATATAATTAATTACTTCATAGATTTTCATTTATAATTAATTGTTTTTTATTAATCTATAATAATTATTAAATTACATGTTATATATTATATTACTAGCAGTACACGCGGCTTCGACCCCAATTAAAAAATCCTATAGCTACCAAACTTCATAGGAAGCTGAACGCTGGTCTAATTTGGAGATTGCCTGAAAGTTTCATCAAAATCATTCCAGGCGTTTTGAAGTCCACACATACATACATCGATTTTTATATGTATATAATATATTATACAGATTCACTGTCTGCCCTTTGAGTGTACGATTGGTATTATGTAACCTTTTTTTAACCGATGCGAACAACGAATCTGTTACTGTCGAAGTAGTAAATGAGGCCAATCAATTACAAGTCCGAATGTACAACTATGCTATAGTTGCCCAATTAATTATAAAACTACGAGGAAATTCAATAAATATCTGAGGGCTTTAAATTTATACAAAAATTCTAAAGAAAAAAAGCACTTTTAATTGTTCTCGAATTCCTCGAAATCCGGACTGTTTTTTTTTTAAGTTTTTCGCCATAACGTATCACGAACTTAAAAAAAGGGAGATAGTCTATCTACATATAGATATTATACATATATACAAGGTGTTCACTACGTAACTATGTATATATATACAAACATATAAAGAACGAATAATAATTTTGTTTTAAATATTGTCATTTTATTAAAGCATTTTCATGCATATCGTTTCATTAAAACCATTCCTCTATTTTAATGAAACTATAACTCTTATAACGTAACTCTTAAACCTTCTCTGGAATTTCACGCTACAGTGACTACGCTCTGTTTGACAAATTAGATCGGATCTCCTGCGACCGAATACTGCAGATTTATTTATTGAGTATTGTGTTTTTGGCCACTTTGGGAATTTTTGTAACTAACCCACTTTTAAACTGTTTGGAAAATAAACGATGTTTTAGAGATTTTTATATATAATGTATATTGAAGTACACAATCATGTTAATTCTATTTGAGTTTCTATCTACATATATACATAATTTTGTTTAAGTAAAACTTTGCATATACAGTAAGAAACGAATTCGTAGTGACTCTTTATTATCTTCGACTCATCCTCGCGTCGCTTGGGTTCGTCCCTAGCTTGATTCCCCATATAAACTTTTATCCCCATTTTCACCCCCTTAAGGAATGATTTCCGGGATAAAAAGTATCCTATGTGCTTTCTAGGGTTTCAAACTATCTTTTTACCAAATTTCATCTAACTCGGTTCAGTAGACGCAGAGATTACCCCCTACAACGTCACAAACTCACAAACTTTACCTATTTATAATGTTAGTATAGACTAAGACTCAATTCAGTAATTTGATTACCGATTAATATCAGTCTCGAAGCGGGTAGATATTTACACAAAAAATCATTTCCTAAATGTTATTTAAGTCTTTGTGGGAGTCTGTCAATATTTTACATTCCATTCCAGTGGTTTGTTGTGGAAGATACTAAATAGTCAAGAAAAGCAGCTTTATATAAATTATCTAAGATTATACGTCAAATAATTATTATCATTACCCAATTTCCGGGTTCATGTTTATGCAAATAGTAATCACTAGCGATTTACCCTCGGTACGATGTTGTTCACAATTTTATGGATTTTAAATAAAACTATCTTTTCGGATTGTTTCGCGGATTTATTTTGGTTTTTGGTTCCCGACGTTTCGAATTTTTTACAGCAATCATGGTCACGGGAGAGACTAAGGTTATAGACGTCTCAAAGTCTTTATATATTTCATGGGTTTTAATTTTTTTACGCGGAACCCTGATTCTTTTTTTAAAATAGAAATAATCTAAGTTTCTCCTTATAACATCAGCTCTCTGCCAATGAAAGCCCCGTCAAAGTCGGTCCAACCGTTTTGGAGATAAGCCGGAACAAACAGACAGACAGACGTACAAAAAATTAAAAATTGTTTTTCTCTTATTTGTACCGTATATACTTATAGGACTATATACTTTTTCTCATATGCAGTTAGTAAAAAGCTATTATTCTGACATTACAAATAGACACTTCAATTTTATTTATCTGTATGGATGATAATAAATATATTTTGCAACTATACACAGACTGCAGTAATGTCGGTGAGATGAAACATATTTTCTTTGCCTAACTACATGACGCGCACATCGTTTTGTTGTTCAACTACAGTAGTTACGTCACATTTCTATGTTTATAATATATTTATAAATAAATAATATAATATGAAAGATCTAAGTTTTCGGTGTATTTTCAACCGACTTCAAAAAGGGGGAGGTTCTCAATTCGACTGTATGTTTTTTTTTTATGTTTGTTACCTCAGAACTCCGTCATTTATTAACCGATTTGGACAATTTTTGTTTTGTTTGAAAGGGTATAATTCCAGATTGGTCCCATTTAAATTTCAAAAAAAAATACCACCCCTAAGGGTGGAAAAACAACTAATGATGAATTTAACCTACTTCTAATTGTCATATTGACTTGAAACTTTGCAAGTATTTCTATTTCCGTTGATAGTACAGTGGTTCGGTGTTGTTGACCTGATCTGATGGCAAGGCCAGAAGGTGGATAGGTGGAACTCTTCAACGGCTAATAGTAGATACTTTGAGTTTGGGCTTATTTTGTTTGATTTGACAAGCCTAACACGTTAGAATCCTTACTATGCTACTACTCTCTACACTAAAAAGGGAAAAATAAAAACTTTTTAACAAAAAAATAAAAACCGACTTCAAACAAAATCACTAAAAACTAAAAAATAACTGATTGGTAGTTTTCATTTACTATACATACCTAATCAAATATTTTCGAAGTCGGTGTGCTTTGGCTAAGTAATTAAAGCCTACCTATTAAATACATACCTAATCAAATATTTTCGAAATCGGTGCCAGCCCATACAAAGCAAAGCACACCGACTTCGAAAATATTTGATTAGGTATGTATAGTAAATGAAAACTACCAATCAGTTATTTTTTAGTTTTTAGTGATTTTGTTTGAAGTCGGTTTTATTTTTTTGTTAAAAAGTTTTTATTTCTATGTTTTGTCTTATTTTTGAGTCCGATTAACTTAGATCCTTTAAAAAATTATGAAGATAACTTAATTTAAATAGAAATTGCTATGTTGCCTTCACATTCAACTCTTGAAAATTAAAGCGAGGTTCAAATATTTTGTGAATGTTGAAACAAATTTTTGCAACAAAATATAACTTTTAAAATGGAAACTGTAATACACAGAAAAAATCGCAGCTGGCTGTTAAATGCATCGTTTTGACTCTTCAGTTTTATGTTGCCTGGTCTTAAAATCATAAAACTTTCTACCCACCTGTATTATAACCCGCTAAAAGCAAGCGATAGCAAGGTGTGTTTATTTGTTCAATATTCTGTAGTGAAAAATTCACGAATTCTAACTAACGTTCTCGCTGTGCTATTTTTGAACGAAACTAACGCATGAAATATGCACAAAGTGTTAAAGTCCGGCCAATTTTTGAATAACCAATGATATTCTCAATTTGCTTTTTAAATACTATACATTTTTAACCCCCGACCCAAAAATAGGGGTGTTATAAACTTGGCATATTTATCTGAGTGTCTGTCTGTGGCATCGTAGCGCCCGTAAGGATGAAACGATTTTAATTTAGTTTTTTTTGAAAGGTGTGTGTAAAAATTAAGAAAATCCGTTCAGTCTCCACACAGCTCAACATTGAACATGAGTTGCCATCGATACGATTGTCGTTGTACGATAGTCCATCATACTTCCCAAATGCAGGTTAGCAGACGTCACGTCATATTATTTAAAATAGAATTAAGATCTCTAAGACATGCAGGTTCAATTATGTTCAAAATAATTCACACATTAAAATATCAGAGGTGCGAGATACGAGTTTTGATCTTGATTTGATTTTTTAAGCGAGCGCGTTACCACTGAGCTACCAGTGCTGCTTTTCCACTGGACTACCACTGCCCTTTTTTTACCACAATATCATTTCTGGGAAGGACATAGGATACTTTTTATCCCGGAAATCATCCCTTAAGAGGATGAAAATGGGGATGAAAGTTTGTATGTAGAATCAACCTAGGGACGAACCCGAGCGAAGCGAGGGTGAGTCGCTAGTAGTTTATATAGAGAAGGAGTGCCAAATGCTAATATTTTTTTTAAATTATGTTGCGTTATGTTAGTAAAATAATCATCTATAAGGTCAATACAAATTGCTTGGTTAACCTAACAGTTGATGTTTATCTCGCCCGTGATCTTCGCTTTGATGGTGCCAGTTATATAAATACATATATTATGTACTATGACCTTTCATATGCATGACAATTTTAACTATCAACCTAATCAAGCAATTAGCAATGTCTTCCGTATTATAAGTTTTATTAATCGTCAATAAAGTTTTATAATTTTTGTTTGTCTGTCTGTCTGTTTATCTGCCTGTCTGTCTGTTTGTCTGTCAGATTTTAATGAAATTTGGTATGATGATATCTGCCTATTCGGGTCAATATACAGGATACTTTTTACTGCGGGAAAATATCTCGTTTCTGGGAAATCTATACTAGACGTTAAAATGTAGCTAGGGTCAAACCCGAGTGAAGCTAGGGTAACTCACTAGCGTACCTATTAGAATTTTAAGGTAAGAATAAAATAATAATTGTTAGATGTTGTTGCAAAGGTTTTATAGATAGTTACCCTTTAATCTAGGTTAAAATATAGGAATTTGAAGCTCGCTTTTGACCAACTATACATGAGACTTATCAAAACGAATAAGCCTAAGCTCGAAGGTTTCAGTACTTAGTAACCATTGAAGAGTTCAAGTACTGAATTCATCGTCAATTCAGCTCGATTGTATTGAATTTTAAGTATATAGTTTTAAATAGGTACAACATTTTTTATAACAATGCTAATAAAATGGTATTAATAAAAAGAGAAAATATTATGCATTTTATTGTTATTTAAACATAGGTCTGTATATTTCGTGATCATTTTATTAATGTTTTAATTAATGTAAAAGTTAGTAAATATCACCTCCAGGTAAAAATTAAAGAAATTAATTAAATTTGTAAGAAATCTATTGTTAACTGTACCGCCGGCTTGTCCGCGGTCGTGGGGGGATTAAGTTAGTTGCTCAATGACAAATAAAGTGCTAGACAGATTTGAATGAAACTTGGCATATATATATATATATATATATATATGCAAGTGGGGGTGGTTAATTCTTTACGTCATTTGTTTTATGGACATCATTATTTAAAGTAGTGACCTAAGTAGCGGTCCTAGGTAATTTTTTAAATAGAAAACTTATAATATATGTACATTCTGTGACTTTAGATAATATAGCATTATATGGAGAAAAGAGCTATTAAAATCGATTTTTTGATATAAATTTTATCGATTATAAATAAGCAAACAAATTGTTGCTATTTATAATATTATTGCATAAAGAGGCAGTAAAGTAAATGAAAACAAAAGTGTAAAAAGGTCTGTCTCAGCGGAAATCTGATTTAACATCGGACATACTCTTAAAAGCACTAAAACCTTCTGCCCTTCATTTTAAGCCTAATTCTAGTACAAAATATTCGAGCTAAATAAAATTTTTAAATGCCGCATGTAGAAAAAATCAACGTTACACAAAGGCAAAATAGAGAGAGGTTTCTCGTAAAAGGATTTAAACCAACTGCGGGCGGTTGAATTGCTTTGAGCTTTTTCTATTTTGCAGTACATGATTTTTCTTGCATAATATGAAGTTAATTAGACCTCCGAGAATTGTCTTGGAGACCACAAAATCCATTTATATAATAGAAAGAAAATAATTACGTATTTACATACTCTCATTTATAGTTTGTCCGTTTTTTTACGTTTTTACACATTTTTACGTAAATGAATTTATGAAAGAACAACAAAAGTTAGTATTATTTTCAGTTTAGTAAAAAAAAGACAAATAAATATTTTTATTATAATTCTCTTTATGCCTTCTCGATAGTGTGGATTATAAAGCGAAACAATCGTGCCACCAAGAGGTTTTGGAATATAAAATAATAAAATAGTGTTTTATCCTGTTTTGAAATTAATGTTGTCGATTTTAATCTTTTTAATAAGACACGCATAACTGATTATACGCCTACACTGCACTGGTGGGTATAAAAGCATGGCGCTTAGTATTGAAGCTCCTTGTGGGTAGTATAAAGAAAAATGTTGGAAATTTATCCCCTATCGAGATAAATATGGATAAATAGTTTTGTATGAATGTATTATATAATTTAAACTAAAAGTAAAAACTGGGTTTTACGTGTATAGAATAATGGATCTACTATTATAATACTGTAATGTAATACTAACGACTCATTCTCGCTCCCTTCGGGTTCGTCTCTAGTGAAAATTTAGGTTTGTATGTATTTTTAATGCTGAATCATACAAAAATTAAATAAAAATTTTGTCCAAAAAATAAAAAATATTTTTTTTGGGGTGGACCTTTATCACTTAGGGGTATGAAAAATAGTTTACGTCCTATTTTCAGACCTACTGAATATATACATAAGAATCGGTCAAGCCGTTTTGGACGAGTTTTGTTACTAACACTGTGACACGAGAATTGTATATATTAGATTGAACTTTACTATATTGATAATTTTAACATGAACTAATTTACAATCAAGTATTATTATCAATAGTCTAACAATGACACCTTATTTTAATGTCAATAACATACCTATTACATTACATTGCACTATCTTAACAAGACGTTGCCGTCATTAGTAAATACATACATTGATAAATAGGTAATATAGTCTTTGTTGGTTATTCAGTTATGCTATTTTTGATCTAATATTAATGCCGTTTGGGCTTAAAATAGCTTGTACCAAATATTAATTTATACGCGTTAATAGTGTACTGTACCACAGATCATATAATACTATAGACTGTACATATTAATTCACGGATCTTACTATTAACAGTGTCATAGAATATATGTCGCAATGCTGAGACGAATGTTAAATCTCTCACGTATTTAGTTCTAATAAATGATTTATTTTACTTACTAGCGACTCACCCTCGCTTCGCTCGGGTTCGTCCCTAGCTTGCTTCCCAATGTAAACTTTCATCCCCATTTTCACCCACTTAAAGAATGATTTCCGAGATAAAAAGTATCCTATGTCCTTCCCAGGGTCTTAAACTAGATTACCAAATTTCATCTAAATCGGTTCAGTAGATCCAGAGATTATCTCCTATAACGTCATAAAGTGACAAACTCACAAACTTTACCTCTTTATAATATTAAAATAGATGAAAGAAGTGTTGTGGGTTTTATGCCTATGAAGAACTTGCACTGTTCTTATTGGTTTGTGTTGTGTGTCATACAAATTCTTATGTTTGTTTTATCTCATCAGATAAATGCTCCATAAGACTGTAGGATTGAAGAAGTACATAATCTTCTAAAAATATAATAAAATTATAACTGAGTCGAATCTGTACATTAAATATAATTTGGAAAATCTTATTGAAATAGTCAGTATTATCGATACAGAGGCCGAATCTATACTTTTTAAAAATTTTGCCTGTCTGTCTGGGAACGCTTCACGAGAAAACCACTGGACATATTTTGATGAAATTTGATATGATGATAGCTGGTTATCCGGGTCAACATATAAGATGCTTTTAACTGCGAGTAAATATCTCATCTCTGTGAAATCTAAAATACTAAACGTTAAAATGTAAGTTATATATAGTTTGCTATATTTGTATATAGATCAGCGCCGTGATAAATCTTTACTGCAGTATGGCATCATCAAAAATTGTCAGAAAGACTTTATTTTTCATATTGGTCCATTAGATACCGCCACCTAACAATGTCTTAATATTTATAGAAGGCAAAAACCAGAATGAAATTATGTTATCTTTACATAATCCACACGTTCTCGATAATACTCGCTTTTCCATCGAAGCCGCTAAAAATTTTCAGGAAATTTGATTTTACTACGTCAGTGATTCTTTGATATTTCTTTTTTTTACCTGTGAAAATGTTAGCAAGATTATGAAATCTTTTGTCATTTTGTTGTTACGATAGATGAAATTAAAAAAAATCCTTACTTAGTGTCAATTATTTCAAAACCAGCCTTGGTTAGTGTCAGACTGCGACAACAAATATTAGAGCTTAAAAAATACAGTTACTTCAAAACCTGAGTTTTATTAGACAGACAGACAGACAGACAGACAAAAATTCTAAAAACTATAGATTCGACCTCTGTATCGATAATATATTACAATGACTATTTCAATAATATTTTCCAAAAAAATATTCAATATACAAATTCGACTCAGAATTTTATTATATGTATATAAGTATAGATAAATCAATACAAAGAGAATAATAGTAGAAAACTAAGTCGAAAACAAAAGAAATATATCGCGAAACATATTCGCCATACGTTATTGTAATACAGTTGCGTGTCGTAAGATTTATTTTCTTTCACTTGACATCACAATGTGAGCAATAAATGCGGAAAGATTCGACGAAATTGGTACAAATAGTTTCCTTCTGATTAAATATCCTGAGCGTTGTACAGACGTTTGAATGTCAATTGAATTTTCAAATCAAACGGTTTCATGCTACTAGATTTTCATTTTACTAGGGGATCCTTTCTTTCATGTATTACGACAAGAATTTTATTGAAATACTAGCATTGCCCGCGGCTCCGCCCGCGTTGAGATGACCAAAAACCAAATTCTTAGATTATACTACTCGTATCTACATACTAGTATTCTCTTAGATTGTAGTTTCTGTATTTTTTCTCAGAAATGAGACATTTTCCCGCGGTAAAAAGTATCTATCGAAGTATATATATATATATATATATATATATATATATATATATATATATATATATATATATATATATACATAATGATATGTCGACCACTGACCGACTAAACACTATGTAAATCATTTAAAGAAAAACAAAACCTACAAAAACATGTTTATTTTATCAAGCGATCCCAAAGGGACCGTATTAGGTGAGCTGCCTTGTTGTCCTATTACCTATATATTTACGATAGCCCTGTGGCGATCTTTGGGTAAAATTTGGTTTGCAAAGATTTTTGTTATCCTATACCCTCGCGTCCTTGTTTAAATGGGAATGAATATTTTCTATACATTCGAATAAAGATGAGATCTGGTTAAAGATATGTTGTAAAATCTATACTAACACTAGCCGAACCCGCGGCTTCGCCCGCGTTCAATCTACAAAAAAACTCTTTTGCTTTATGTTATATAAAATTAAATTATTTGAATATTTTTCATACAAAAATACTAAAATCGCGATTAAAAAATAGGGGGGTGGGGGTAGGAGGGTGAAAAATACTTTACGACTTATTTTCATACCTACCAAATATACAAAAAAAACACATTATGATTATGTTCGAGCTATTTCGGAGGAGTGCTTCGGCTGAATCGATCTGGATGAAATTTGGCACAGAGATAGATTATAGTCTGGAATAGCACATAGGTTACTTTTTATCCCGGAAAAATGAACTGTTTACGTGGAATAGATTTGTTTTTCTAGAGGCGAACCCGAGCGAAGCAAGAATGAGGCGCTAGTTTAATATGTAAAAGGCAGTTAGTGTCAAGGTTGCATGAACAGTTAATATTGGAATGACTCGTACAAGTACTCACTTCTATGTAATTAAACTACCAACTGTTACTTGTGGCCAGCAATAAAATATAAGATATTAAAAGAGTAATCATAGTATGTTTTGTAATGCTGGTGTTTGTCCAGTGGTCGAAATCGATTATAATTATTATTGGAAATTTCAGGAAAATATGAACAGAAAATACTTATCTATATAAAAAACGCTTCCATTTTTTTATATACTATGTGGTCGGTAATAAAAATATTACTATATATTATGAAAGGAAGTCCTCCCGCCGTGTCTATATGTATGTTTATCTATATGTACTTCTCACAACAAACTTAAAAACTACCACAACTAGAATTATCATACGGTTTTCACCAATGGAAAGAGTGATTCATGAGAAAGCTTTTGGTGTGTAATTCATTATAGATTTGTGTCCATTGGCTAAAATATGACGATCTTTGTCAAAGAAGTCGGAAAAATTATGCTAATGAGAGCTATATTGGGTTATGGCGGATAAATAAAATTATACATATATATGAAAACAATTCTGTACATCTTTTCTTTGTGTGTTTATGTATTTTTGTTTATATCTTTTTCTTGGTATACAATAAAGTGTAATTGAATTGAATAATAATTATAATTACTTTTACCTAGTGAGAAATCGCACTTTTATCCGTGAAAAATAAACGCACAGATATAACTTCTTTTATATTTGTGATATTAGTACAAAGTTATAATCTTAAAAAGAATTTATTGTTGATTTTTAAAAAAAACCGCTCGACCGATTTCGATAAAATTTAAACGGGACCACCTGGGAAGTATACCTACTAAACATAAAAAAATCCAACTCGGTTCAGGTGTCTTCGAGTAATCGGTGAATATACATAAAAAAAGATTCCGACGAAATGAGTACCTCCTCCTTTTTGGAAGTCGGTTTATAAAATTAAGTAGAAAACTATCCTATGAGAAATCAGCCAAATGGATTAGTTTGTCGGTTAGCAAAGGATATGATAAGTAATATATTTAGAACTATAATTTATTTTACATAGCATATTAGCAAAGAATAAATAAGTCTTGAAGTTAAAACTGTATATAAATTGTTTTTATTGTTTTGCCTTGACATTTTCACTTTTTGTAGGGTTTTCTTATGAAACACAGTGTGTACGAAACAGCTCAAATTATAATGGTCGGAAGGTTTATCTTAGAATTTAGTTTACCCAAGCAAAGTGTTTCTTCAGTAAAAGCATCTTTGGAAAGTCAAACTCGTCGTCTCGATCTTGAAGATTGTAAACCTACGTTTCTTTAAGAGAACTAATAGCATCCACTGGCTTTACTTGGCTTTTTTGATTTGACATTTGATAAAGATTGTTTCTAATATACTTTTTAATACCTTTTTTACTCTTGTAAAATTTGAAATTCGATATATTATTTATATATTAAAATAGGCTGTCTAAAGTTCATTCAGGTGCGGTTTGGTCTGGATATAATTTAACGTTGATGAATAGCAAAAAAGATAGCGAAATGATGTACCATAATATATATGCCATGATAATGTACCGTATATAAGGTACTAGCGACTCACACTCGCTTCGCTTCGGGTTCGTCCCTAGTCAAAAACAAATCTATCCCACGGGAACCATACATTTTTCCATGTAATCGTCTTTAGGGTATATGATGACTGAACTGAACACAATCGTTAAAAAACAAAACGTGACTCAATTAAGCTCTGTTGCGTAAAAAATTCTAATTCTAGAAGATACTTAGGCAAAAATTACTTAGAAAACTAACAAATAAAAGCATTTTTAATTGCATATGTGATATTAAATAAAGATATTTTTGTATGAGTGATATATAATATGTGAAAGTCATATTATAAAACCCATAAAAGAAAACCATTAAAAAGTTTTTAGGCGTTTATTAGTAGTTATACCTACTTCTCGAATTGTACTAACGATGCGGTTTTTTTTGTTTGAAGCCAGTTTCCTTGCGGTGGTTCTAAGCTACGTTTGGTTAATATCGGTCCAGCAGTGTAAGAGTATCAGCTCTTTTCCAAAATGATGTAAGGCATTTTGGCGTATGATTACTCGATTAAGTGCTTCACGCGTGCCAGTGTAATCGTTAAATGACAATAAATTTGCGTAAGAGGTTTTGTAATTTATTATACTTGCTGATATATTTGGCTTTACCTGCGCTATTTTAATTTATATTATCACCAGCGATTTACTCTAGCTTTGCTCGGGTCCGTTCCTAGGTGCGTATTGAATAGATATAAATAGTTATTGTTCTGTTACGCCAAATAAGTATAACTTCTTAGGTACGTACATAAGTATACGCACACGTTTTTTTAAAGTATTTAAAAGAAATTGGAGTGCAAGAAATAATAAATTGAGAAATTTATCGCCTGTCAATAAAAAGGCATGTCACCAATTTCGCTATTCCCATGATAATGAGCTTTATTTATAGTGTATTGTGACACCATTGTATACATTAAAATAAAATTATCAGTTGTTGTTAAAGTGGATAGTAGCGATGCCTTATTTTAGCCCATTTTCATAAAATTTATATAAGCTGCTGATCATATAACAGATATGACAAGGACACTAAATTTATGATAAAATACTTGCTTATTACGCGCATATTACGCACACGTATACATACACACCCTTCTTTGGGCTTCGCAGCAGTTAGGTAAAAAATATTGTATAATAAACACAAGAGCAACTATCTTCCGAGCCATTGTTAATGACTTAAAATACTAAGAATTTAAATTTAAACACGTCAATTCAAAAGTACTTGTGAAACTATTTAAATAAAGTGTTTTTTGATTTTGAGTTAAAGAATTCTTAATAATATAATCTCTGACTATATCATGATTGTGAGTCCTATTGATTATTTAGTGAGTAAGAGTATTGAGTGGACTACAATAAAACTATCCCACGGGAACCGTACATTTTTTCGGGATAAAAAGTAATCTATGTGTTATTCTGATGTATGAATTATATTATTGTACAGTTTCATCAAAATCCATTCAGTAGTTTTTGCTTGAAAGAGTAACAAACATACATCCATACATACATTCTTACATGTTTTCGCATTTATAATATTAGTAGGATTTACCTCTGCCGAAAATGCGAATATTAAAGACTCTTCTGAATTTATGAAATTTATATAATATATCTTGCGAGCTCTAGACCTTATTAGGTGGAATTCAAAAGATTTGATCTACAGAAAATATACACGAAAAACATTTTTCTTAAAATACTAAAAAATGACAAAAATTGAAAAAACATTTTAGTTTTGCGACATGTTATCTTAATGAGCAAAAATATTTTATATTAGGTTAAATAGCGAATAACATTTATTAAACACATTACATTAACAACCCAAAAAACGCAAAAAATGTTATATATGTACATATGTAAATACTTATTTTACTTATTAAGCACGTATATATAAAGTGTAAGACGGTTAATTATTAATCTAATATATAAAAATAAAATACTACGCTTAATAAAACCGACTTCAAAAACTAAAAAGTATAAAATAACTTTATTCGAATTGAGAACCTCCTCCTTTGTGAAGTCGGTTAAAAATCTCGTGTCACGGTGTTTATGGTCACACTCCTCCAAAACGGCTCGATCGATTTAAATGATATTTTTTTTGTATATTTGGTAGGTATGAGAATTAGGTTGTAAAGTTTTTTTACCCTCTTACCATTTTTTAATCCTGATTTTTGTATCTTTTTATGAACATTTAATATTATATAAATAAATAGTATATACATAGAGATGAACCCGGGCAAAGTGAGGGTGAGTCGCTATATAACATAAAGCAAAAGCGGTTTTTTTTTGTAGATTAAACGCGGGCGAAGCCACGGTTTTTGCTAGTATTATAAAAAAACATTAGCTATAGGTAATAGTAAAGACTGCGTATTTGAAAGTTTTGTTCTATTTTTCACGAAATATAATAATAAAGAATTAGATATATATATCCTGGTGCTTTGAACAGAGGCTTTACATTTTTTTAGTCAATCGCTGACCACTGTTGGAACAAGGCCTTACAGTGAAAGGCTAAAGTAAGTGTAAAAGTAAGTGTAAAGCTTACACTTCACATAATTGGGTAAAATACTAATGCACCAAGATTTCTACATATTTCTCAAGATAATTGTTAAGACGATATGAGGCTAAAGCTCTAAGGTAAATGTGAGGTACTCAATTTACTACTCGTGAGAATAATAGAATATACTTCGTGCTATGAAAGGACCTCTTTACCTATTTTTTAAATAATATATGTTTAGAATTTTGTTAGGGCTCTGGCTTCATTCAAGTGTAATGAGTTACATAATAATAATGAGTACTTAGTTGAAAAATTTGAGTTTGAGAAAATTTGAGTCATAAAAAACGTGCTATCGATTCTGTTTTTGTTAACACGTTTTTAACATCTCTTATATAAGTATCTATTAAAAAAATATAAGAGCGAGTCACAATCGCATTCAGAGGATTCCGTAAAAAGCATTTGTATGTTATGTGTTTATATGATATACATACATTTACCTATTTTGACAACGCGTTTGTAGTGACCCTGCTTGCTGTGCCAGCGGTCGCGGGTTCGAGTCCTGCTGGGGGCATTCATTTGTGTGATGAGCACGAATGTTTGTATTCCATTCATGGGTATTTTTATTTATAATATGTATATATCATCATGAAAATCGGTCCAGCAGTTCTTGAGTTGTAAGTGTTTTAACGAACCCGACTTTGTTATATATACGAGTATAGTTGCCTATATAATTATAGATATAGAATAAGAAGTTAGTGATATCAAGTTGATTAAATTTTAATCTTGCACATTTTTCGAACATAGAGGAAATTACTTGGCAGTTTACAAGCCCTTTCAGTCGGGAAAAATGAAAAGTAGAACGGAAGTCGGCTATTAATAACCTTCTTCGATACTGTGTATAAAATAATAATCGACGGTCGGATGTTGGTTCATCCGGTAATTTGTTTCTAGTATAATTTGCATTAATATGCATAAGTAGGGGGTTTGATTTTGATTGCTAGTATTACCTGCGGGTCAGTTTTCGTGCTCTTTAATGTGTTTCACCTTTCTCCTTTATATAATATACCACTTTATTATCAATTGTATTGACTTTACTTTCTTTATTAATTTTTTGCATTAAAATATTAACAAAATGGAAATTTTAAATACAAATAAAAGGGTTTTTTTCTGAAATGTAGGAAATATAAATTAACATAAATAACATGTAGCTGATACGTTCACGAATATCGTTATGTAAAAAATATCTTAATAGCATAAAAGGCTCTTTTATTTTTTTGTTGAGTTATTTTATACTAGCGACTCACCCTCGCTTCGCTTGGGCTCGTTCCTAGCTTGATTCCCCATACAAACTTTCATCCCCTTTTTCACCCCCTTAAGGGATGATTTCCGGGATAAAAAGTATCCTATGTCCTTTCCAGTGTTTTAAACCAAATTACGTTTATTACTACTACTATTCTTCTTACAAAATTTTATCTAAATTGGTTCAGTAGTTCCAGAGATTACCCCCTAAACGAACTCACAATCTCACAAACTTTACCTCTTTATAATATTAGTATAGATAACACCGTAGCATTATATAGATCCTTTTATTTTTATAATTCATTTTTTATTTTTAACTTATCAGTTTGAGTTAGATATTTGGGGTTTTACATAACAATTTGTTTACCTAAGTTATTTTTAAACACATTTAAAACAACGGCAACTCCGCTGTGATACTTTCATTTTTTTTAATTTCTTAGGTTTTAAAACAATGATGACAAACGAAACTACAGTTTATGTTACATTTATCTTTGTATAATATTTGTCTGTGACATTCCACGTGTACAAGATGGGAGGAATTTGAGTATATTTTGTGGCTTAAAATTTTATTGTTAAAAAAAATTGAAAAAATCTGTATTTGTTCTGTTTCTCTTCTGATATCCCTCTGACTCGGTTTATAGCTTTTTTTTCTATGTACAGACATTCGACGTGTACAGTTTTATTATACGTATAGATAATGTAGCATCATTAGTACAAGAAAGCTTATTAGTAATGTACTATCGTCATGAATAACCTCAACTAAAAATATTTTTATATAACAATTCTTAAAATCGCTAAACGATTTCCGCATCATGATAAGGTATATGAAGGATTACCCTCTGTGAAGCCGATGTCGTTAGAGATGAAAGGATTTATTTGGACTCCTTTTTATAATACTGAATCTGGCTTCATCAATCATGGACAGCTTATTTGTTTGAAACAGATGGTGTAATCGTTTTAATAAAGTGAAAACTTCTATAAGAGGGTTTAATGGAGAGTAAATTCATGTGATTTGTCATCCACATGGTCACGTGACGTGTTGACGCTAACACTCAGACTGCCGATAGATGTCAAAACAAGATAAATATAAACAGTTTTAATTTACAAATTTTAATTTAAGATGAAACAATTAATTTGAATAACCAAAAATAACAACTGTTTTATGTTTTCACTTCTGTCGGCAGTCCTCATGACGGCTTTTTTTTATTTTACGATTAACTCGCTTTTATTAGCATTTTGAATCAACTACGCAAATTTCTGAATTTGATCTACTTCTTAGTGACATAATATCGATTTGAAAGATTTTATGTAAATAGTGGCTTACCTTCGCTTCACTCGGGTACATCCCTAGGTGCGTTTTATTTTTATTTGTTGTAAAGTTAACTTAAGCTAAGTTACTTCTTATAAGATCATCTATCTATCAGTGAAAGTTCCTTCAAAATTGGTCCATCCGTTTCAGAGATTAGCCAGAACAACAAACACACAGACAGAGACAGACAAAATATTTAAAAATTGTGTTTTCCATATAAGTACCGTATATAATTTTGTATAAATTTAGTTAAAATCTGTTATTTTGACATTACAAACAGACATTTAAATTTTATTAATATGTATATATTCAGATGACAATACGATAATTTAATAGCATCGAGCTTATCTGGTGATGAACTTAGGAGATGCATAGTGGAAATCTTCAATGAATGCTAGTAATTATTTAAATAATCAATGATAACTTATATGCATTAAGTTGACATTATCTGAAGCATGCACTTACGTAAATTAGCAAATCATGCTTGTCATTGTTATTATTGATATAGAAAATAATATAAATAATATGAACAGAAGAGATTTGTTAAATCAAACACATCTGTCTCATATGCACACCAAGAGAACCGTATCTTACTTTAGGTTTGTATCAGGCTAGAAAAACAAAAAATTGGTCTATGGTAAAAAGTAACCTATGTGCTATTCCAGACAGACCCGTTCAGCCGTTCTGGCGTGATTGAGTAACAAAAATCCTAACATCCATCTAAACTTTCACATTAATTATAATATTAGTAAGACCAGCGACTCACCCTCGCTTCGTCCGGGTTCATCCCTAGGTACATTTAATTATCTTTGAGCGGAACCATAATTCTTTTACTGAAACAAAATTAACCTCAGTTACTCCTTATAACATCAACTACCTGCCAGTAAAAGTCTCGTCAAAATCGGCTCAGTCGTTTCGGAGATCAGCCGGAAAAACAGAGAGACCGACAGACAGACAAAAAATTTAAAAATTGTGTTTTTCTTATAAATACCGTATATAATACCATATGCATTTAGTAAAAAGCTGTTATTTTGACATTACAAATAGATACTTCAATTTTATTTACCTGTATAGATTATTATAAAATGATTTTTATTATATTTCTACGATCATTTTTAAAGACCTGTTTACATCTCTATAATATTATAATGAGATATACTAATATTATAATGAGAAAAACTTTGTATTTTTGTTTGTAATGGATAAACTGGATTAGATGAAATTTGGTATGAAGTTAGTTTAAGGCCCTGGGAGGGATATAGAATTGTTTTTATCCTGGAAAACGTATTTTATGGGGGTGAATGGGGTATGTTTGTTGTTGGGAAAGTTTGTATGGGGAATCAATCATTTCTCAAGCAAGGGATATAAAACTTGTATTTAGCTCTTTTCAACGTCCCACTGCTGGGCACGGGTATTCCTTCACTACGACGGGAATCGGGCCATAATCCACCACGTTGGCCAAGTGCGGGTTGGCGGACTTCACATGTCTTTCGAAAACTTGCTAGGTTTTCTCAGACATGCAGGTTTCCTCACGATGTTTTCCGTCACCGTTAAGACAAGTTGTAATCATGTTGGAAATGATATATAGTCTATCTTATATAAATATACCTAACACGTTTAAGTGCACTCAAGTTTTTTATCTCTCAGCTACATCTATGAAAGTAATATCATATGATAGCAATTTGTAGAAATCATTTATATTTAATTTAGCCCCCTATTTTAATGTCGCACTGCTGGGTACGGGGCCTCTTTAAATATAAGGGGGATCAAGCCATAGTATATGACCGATAGTACGAAGTAAAATGGTTGTAGTATAAATAAATAAATATGTTGGGACATTAACACACAGCACCATCTAGTTCCATGGTAAGCTACGAGGCTTGTGTTATGGATACCAGATAGTTGATACACTACACATATATAACTTTAAATACATACATATTATAAATATAAACACCCATGACTGGAGTACAAACATTCGTGCTCATTACACAAATGAATTCCCCCAGCGGGACTCGAACCCGCGACCGCTGGCACAGCAAGTACGGTCACTACAAACTGAGCCAGACGTGTCGTCAAATATATAAACGTACATACAGACATAAAGTAATAAGAGTTCATTTGGAAAAACTATAATTGAATACTGAATCTTTATAAAAAAAACTATTCGGTGTATTTTATAAAGTGCACGATTTTAAACAAATTAAACATGTTATATCATTTATTGCTCATTTATTTTAAATTACATTCGAGTCTGAAATGGAACAACGTTTTAAGTGTCGTTACACTGACCCAAAATGCTATAAATATTAAAAAAATTAATTCCACTGTTGATTTTTCTTTGTTTATAAAGTAAACAATTGGAAATGACGAGAGTTGCTTCACTTGTGAGGGACTTTCTGATTTTTAATAACAATATTCAAAGAAAATATTTTATGTACTTATAATTTTTTTACATTTATAACTAATACAATTACTGTGCAGTTCTTTCTTGTGTTTTAGGGCTCCGAAGCCAAAAGGCAAGAATGAGCCCTTATAATTCGTCATATTCGTTTCCTCGTTTGTCCGTATGTCATAGCCATTTTCATCAGAATCTATTACATCTATATGGTTGAAATTGTGTAAGTAGTTGTCTCATGTGAACTACTAAGCAATTGTGTAGTCAAATATCGAAAAAATAATAAAATACCGTTGGCACTCATAAATATACTTGTAATCGTGGTGTAAAAAAGTTTGAAGAGTATTTTTGAACTCTTAAAAATCAAAGCACTTTTTGCATGCTATTTGCCATATTTGCTATTTGCAGTCTATTTATTGAAACACGTCATGGCTTGTCTAACACCATACGACTTATCTTAGGTATATATATAATAAACTATTCGAGCAAGGCTGACAAATGCTAGTTACCACACTTACCATGCTCAGGTAGATCATGGTCGAATATACCTTTACGCTTACACCTTTTAATTGATGTCGGAGGAATTTTCCGCAGAAACTGTTTTGAGAAATCAAGCAATTTTATATAAATTTAATGTTACTCGTATTACGTGCTCATTAAATAAATAATGATCAAAGGTTTTTGACATGGAAGATTCTTAAATATATCATATTTGAACTCTCTTGTCTTTGTGAGTTTGATTATTTCTATTCTATTTAAGCCCTCTTTCTTTAAGCATCAGCATATGGGTTTTATTTTGCCTCGTTTTCAAGTTTTTAAAATGTTAGTTTGGAAATAATTTTTCTGAATATAAAAAATAAATTGAGACAAAAGATTTCATCATTTTATTCTATTTATGGTAAAAAACAGTAACTCATGTTCTTAGTAAAGTTTTTAGAACAAACCACTATACGAAATATATTGATTAATTGCTGCGTTAAAGGAACTCAAATCAACAAACAAACATACTTTCACAGTATTATTTTACTACATTACGTGTTTGTTAAGTCTTGACGCCTCAATAAATTACTTAAGCTGGTAAAAATATTGGCTTTTTCTAGTACTTCACATAGAAGCAGTGAACAATCGATATTGTTGTGGTCACAATAGTTTGTCAAATAACTGTTAGTGAATATCTGACCGAAGCGAGAACATTAAGTAACCATAAAATTATGACGTTCCCATGAAAGCCTTTTGGAGGTCTATCAAGTAAACAATATAGACTGTTACTCAGTTCGTTACCCGTCGTTTAATTCACCACATGCTCTTAATTAAAAGCCTTTAACGAAAAACCGATAACCTCTCAATACGAGTAGTCTTTGACCTGATAGTTGGTGTTTCTCGAAGCGCCGAAACAGGATCACTTAAATCTGTACATAGATTTTGGGCTAGAGTTGGAACTTGTCAATTTATTTAATCCATAATTTAGATTTATATATTGGAAGTGACTATTTTGACACCAAAAAAATTCTACGTCAGTGTTAATTAAAAAATAGAAATCATTCCATACAATATTAGTAAAAGTAAATGTCTGTCTGTATCTTTTCATAAATTAGGCAAGGACAAATTTTCTTCATGGAGATGGACAATCAATATAGGATATCTTTCATCCCTGTCCCGCTTTCCATGAAAACAAAACCATGAGCAAAAACTACTTTTTCATATTTATATTAAATAATGTGAAGACAACAGTTCAGTATCTTTTTCTCCTCTGCTTATCAACCGATTTTTTTTTTAGTTTTAGTAGCTATTGGCAAATTTTTGTGTTATCCACAAAAATGTTTAGAGTTTTTTCTTATATAATGATTATAGTCGGAACTCTACCACTGAGCAAATACTAATTATATATAATATCCAAATTTTAAATTGGTATACTATACCAATTTATAAAATTGTTCCGTTCAAGTATCGTACACCACAATACACGAACTTGCTAATTATAGTTCGATACATTTAGATAGTAAACACAGTTTTAATGGTAGGCAGGGTTAAAGCCTTGCAAAGATAATTTCTCCAAATGAAAACATGTTGGCCTACCCGAGCTCTATTTGCAGTTACCAACCCGCAAAGCCCTCATATTCAGTATTTTAGGTACTTAATTGGTTCATATTCTCCTTTTACTAGGAACTTTTATCAGATAAACCTTCTCGACTGAAATAGGAATAAACGTACTTTTGGCTTCGAAAAAAGAGTCATTGTGTGTGATACTCAGTTATTTTTTTAATCTTTGATTCATTGGTAGCCTTCGTTGATATGGACTACTCAGAAATAGTCGTAGATTCAGATCTGGTTGAGGTAAAAATACATAATTTTATAATTTCCAGTACTTAATATGTAGTACGTTTCTACTACTTAGTATGTTTTTTTTGCACCAACCTTTATCCATGCTACCCTACGAGTGCCTTTATAATATAGGTTGCCTGGAAGAGATCACTTTAAGTGATAAGGCCGCCTTTACACTGAAATATATTATATTTGTAAATTGATGTATTATTTTGAAATTGTACTTTTTTTCTGGTGTAATAAAGGAATAAATAAAATAAACAAATAAATAGCATTCTATTGGACATATAGCAGTAAAGAAAACAAGGTTTACTAAAAAGCCACAATTAGAGCAGCCTATTTCATTCATTCAATGAAATAAATTTAACCTTATTTATATTCTTTTGTTACATCAGCGATACAGTCTTTTATACCCTGAGGAAATTAATAATTTTTTTTATTTACGAAATAGGTGTATCTAAAACATTACATTAAGTATGTTCGACTTTTACAGATTCCCCAAAGACAATGTAGTCTACATTGTATTTAAAATATTTAAGTATAGAGATAGATATGTTACATTTTTATTAGGGTAGTTTAGGTTTTAGGTTAGTTTTATTACGGTATTATATAAGGGTACTTTGTTGTATTATTCTCTCTAAAAAGTCTCATTGACCGACCAAATTCATTCATCATTAGATTTTTGTTAATATGACGTAATTTTTTCATTTAAAAATATTAATTTTTATTTTAAGAGCATAAAATATCCTAACAATTGTTAATAGAATGATCTGTTAACAAAAGAGTCGATGTTTAGTCTACTTCAACGTGTTTAGTCTACAGCAATTACTTAATTACCGTTCAGCTTCCTATTGATAATATAGATGAAAGATCGTAAATATAAATGCAATATTTACGATCTATCGTCAGTACGTAAAGCACTAAAACTTTAAATTTTCTTGTTTAGCTTGCATACATAAAACCCGCTTATTTGATAAACAATACTCGTAGCATTACCTAACTCTATTTGCCCAGTGAATGTAGAGGAAAATAGACAAGACCGACGGACAAACATACGCAAGTTATTATATTTGTATTTCCAGTAAAGAAAATTTTCAACTGTAAAATTTTTATTTGAGCATAAAAATTATTAAAAGCAGGAAAACAAAAGTAATTAATTGACAAAGGATAAATTACAGGGACAGGTTTAAAGAGCAGCTTTTTACCGATTCATAATTTCCTTAATCGCAGTCAGCTCGCTTAACAGTAATTAATTCGGTTCGAAGTCAACGTTCGAGAGGACTCATCGCTTTCTATTTTTATTAAATATTAAATCGTATTATCCTTACTAATAAATATTAAAACGACTTCAAAAAGAGCAAGAGTTTCTCAATTCGACTGCATATATTTTTTCTTTCAAATCTATATATATAAAAGAAAGTTGTGTTAGTTACACTATTTATAACTCAAGAACTGCTGAACCGATTTGGCTGAAAATTAGTGGGGAGGTAGTTTAGAACCAGGAGACGGATATAGGATACTGTTTATCCCGTTCGATTGCGTGTCCGTTGTGACGTGACATAAAAGTCAAGAACGGCTAAATATTTGAATTTTTGGATTTCTTAGTTAGTCCGGAATAGGATAATAAATATTAAAACATCAGAAAAATTTACGAAAAAAAAATTGTATGGCTAACGCTGGCTAATAACTATTTATATCTATTTAAAACCCCGAACCCGAGCGAAGCGAGGGTGAATCGCTAGTATGTTATAAAAGCTTGTTGATCTTAATAAAGCTTAGGGTTTAATAAAAAGGATATTTTTTAACTTAATTAATCAAGCCATTTTGAAGGCGAAATATTTAACTTTGCAGTGTATAGTTAATTTGTTTTAAAGATGATTTGTCAAAAAAACAGGCAAGCGCCCAGTGGTAACGCGCTAGCTTAGGAAAGTGAATAATGCGGGCTCTAATCCAGGATCTCCCACCTGTGATATTGTCATGTGCGAATCATTTTCAGGCGAGGCGATCACAAAAATATATGTAAAACTTATATGTTTATAAGTAATTTAGGATAAAAACTTGCTTAATATAACTTCAAATGTCTAATTGGCAAAAACTTAAAAGCTGTAAATAAAAAAATATGTTATAAAAATAAAAAAAAAAACCGACTGCATAAAAGCTAACTAAAAAAATGAAAACAAATTGAAGAATGAATATAGTATTATGCAGTCTGAGACATACATAATACACACAAGTATGTACATCTCGCGGCAAAAATTGAAACGTGCATGTCTCCTACTCCATAATAATAACTTAACTACTTATACTCATCAACTTGTTTTCATCTTTTAGTTACCTTTAATTTAGTTTAATTTTAAGATTTATTTCACCTCATAAATTGGAAATACTGTTCAAAGATTAAATTAACGTTTGACCCTTGGATTTAAATACGATTTCTTTGGGATCCTAAATAAACTGGCATTGATTAGGCAGCGGTTTTACAGCTCAGTGAAAGGATAATTGAAGTAAACAGTTGTGAAACGTCGTATTATTTTGCTGGGAATTTAGAGATATTAAAATTTCCATGAATTTTTCACAGATGTTTAATATCTTCTATTTTTTATATAGTCATAGTATACTTATTACTTAAGCATTAAATGTCTCATTGGTCTAGTGATGAGCCTACACATAACTAAGCTGTGAAGTCCAGAGTTCGATTTTGGGTCGGTCAATCTAAAAGGAATAATAAATAATATCAGGCCAAAATTAGTTATTGGCTTTATTTTTCAAGGTAGTCTTAGGAGGTGGCCATTTTATTTCTTTTTCGGGATTCACTTAAAAGTTGAATTAACTAAATAAACAACTCGTTCAAGATACCTGAACAATTTGTTTTTGATAAAGATATAAGCAAAAATCCTGAAAATAAGGGTATTATCGAAAAGTCCTTGTAACGATGTCGTAGCATTAGTACGAATTAAATCAGATCCTATTATCTTGACACTTTGTTTGAGAAAATAATAACTTATAATTATTTTCCTTATCTCATTTTGTCCTGAAACAAAGCACTCTTGGTATTAGTGCTCATAAATACTGACAGTTAAAGGAAACTACAAACATTACTTACGTTTCGAATAATACTTTCCTAGAAATGCTATTTTAGTAAGCATATACATACATACAATATAATTAAATAATTTTATAAAAAACAATAAGGCAATGTTATGAAAATAACGATTTTTATGTAAATATTTATGTTACATATAATACGTGTTTATTTATGTTATAGTTGTAAATTAAAATATCTTTTCGGATTTTTTGTGGATTTATTTTAATTTTTAATTCCCCATCGAAATAAATCTGCGAAAAATTTCGAAAATATAGTTTTATTTAAAATGTCAAATATTTGCGTAAAACTATAAAAGTATTATATCGATAATTACGACGACAAAATTATATATTATTATTTTATCCCCACTTTCACTCCCTTAAGGGATGTTTCCGGATAGAAACTATCCTATGTCTTTTCCAGGGCCTCAAACTATCTTCTTATCTAATTTCATTGAAATCGGCTTAGTAGTTTCGAAGCCTATTCGGTACAAACAAACAAAAAATCTTTTCTTTTTATAATATTAATATAGATTGACCTATCACTCTAAACTAAATTGTCTATCCTATTTAAAAATTATATTAAAATCGATCGAACCGTTTTCTTCTATATTTACAAAAAAAAACCGAGTTCCGAGTCCGAGTGAAACCAGCCACAGTCGAGCGCGTCCCTGCAGTCTTGCCATACATGAAAGGAGTCACTGACAAGATTGGCTACATTCTAAAGCGAGCTTCAATTAAAACTTACTTCAAGCCGCCAAAGAAAATTAGTCAGTTCTTACCACCTGTCAAGTGCCACATCCCACTACAAGATGCAGGAGTCTACAAGCTTGATTGTGATTGTGGGCTCTCTTACATTGGACAAACAAAGCGATCCATTAGAACCCGGGTCAAATAACACATAGCTGATGTGAAGCACCGTCGCAATACAACATCTGCTGTCTGCAAACATAACCAGGACCGCCCAAGCCATTATATTCGTTTCGATAGACCTCAAATCCTGGCGAAAGAAAACCGATATCGCCCTAGAATGATTCGAGAAGCCATAGAAATTAAAAAACATCCAAATTTCAATAGGGAAGATGGCTGGGTACTACCATCGTCATGGGATCCTGTTATTAATATAATAAAATCAAATAATAAATATAAACATAACAGACAGGCAGATGTAGTAAGTTCATACTGTGTAGATCAAAATGACAGCTTATCAGACTAATATTTTTCATTTGTAAAAGTATATATTAATAGTGTTGCTTAGTAAGTTGTTTTTAAATAATAGCAAACTAAATTAAAATGATTATCCGTAATTAATTTTAACTTTTTTAAATTAACATAGAACAATTATATGGCTTTAATAATTAATACTATATTTTTATATTTTTATTTATGGTTATAAATATAATAATGGCAACACTAAATATAGATTACTAATTAATATTTTTAAAATTGTAATAATTATAAAAAATAATAGCAAAAATTAAATAAATAATTTTCCATATTCAATTATAATTAAAATTATAAAAATGTTTAAAGTTAAAAATATTGTAATGTAATTGGTGCAATTTTCATTTTGTTAATTGTGGGTAGGCTGTCTGTAACAACTATATCTTTAAGACATGTAACACCTCAGTCTCTCCCGTGACCATGGATGCTGTAAAGCATTCGAAACGTCGGGAACCAAAAATCAAAATAAATCCGCGAAATAATCCGAAAAGATAGTTTTATTTAATAATGTCAAACATTCGCGTAAATCTAAGAAAGTATTATGTGAACCAGTACGGACTGGAAACCGCAAACAAGATACGCCGGTTAGAAGATCTAAAGACAAAGCGCGCAAGATTATTAACATCGTTAACTTTCTTGAAGAGATGTCGTGATCATCGTCTCATTCCTACGTGTGTGAAAATATCTTCCAAAAAGAACATACGAGGAAGCGCTAAGATCGTAAACCAGGCAAGTTTTAAGTTGTTACGGACAGTGATTCGACAAAATCGCCGCGATCTACGCAGAAACGACCGGGACATTGAACAGACGTCTAATATTGTTAAGACAGTATTGACACCATCTGATTTCAACGATTGCATTGACACTTTAAATAAGCGTGAAACAACCAAATATAATCAGTGCAAAATTAAACATATTTTAAAATATCAAAAACTCGTTGGAAAATTAAACATCAAAAAGAAAAAGAAAACCATAGATTATAACGGAACGCGCCCGTCTACCACAGATACACACTCGTGCGGACCTCAAGCTGTTGTCAATCTGTCAAAACAAACGTTAGACGAACCTACCATTCGGGTACTAAATAAAGGTTTAAATTTTGCTGTAACGCCTACGCGCATTCCTTATGAAAACATTATTTGCGCAGTTGAAGATGCCCTGGCCCAAAATATTATGAAAACTGAGGATATGGAGGCCATACGTCAAGATGTTTCGTCTTTATTACGTCGTAGTACTAGGCCCAAACCAAATCTCAATAAACAAGAGTATTTAGCGTTGAAGAACCTACGCAATAGGTCAGACATCACCGTTCTACGCGCAGACAAAGGAAATGCAACCGTTGTGATGGATACATCAGATTATAATGATAAAATAAAACAACTTTTGTCGGACGAGAGCACGTACAAAAAGGTTAAAACGGATCCAACTACCACCGTTTTAAATAATACTAAAAAGCTAATTAAGGAACACTCCGACACATTAAATCTTGATGTCAAAAATCTTATTCCATCATGTGCAAAACCACCTAAGTTGTATGGACTTCCGAAAATACACAAGACTAACGCTCCGCTACATCCAATTGTGAGTCAAATCGACTCACCAACTTACAAATTGGCTAAACTAGTAGCAAAAGTACTCTCACCACTCAGAGGATTAACAAGAGCGTTCACAAAGGACTCTTACCATTTTGTCAATGAAGTTAAACACCTAAAACTCATGGACAATGAAACAATGGTTAGTTTCGATGTACAGTCTTTATTTACCAGCCTACCAGTGGAAGACTGTATTGAAATAATATCTAGGAAGCTACTAGATCACAACATGTCAATAGAATACATTGAACTTTTAAAACACTGCCTAACATCCGGCTATCTACTGTGGAATGGTGAATTCTACAGGCAAGTGGATGGAGTGGCCATGGGTTCGCCAGTCTCCCCCGTCGTAGCCGACATCTTCATGGAGGACTTCGAGGAGACTGCTCTGAACACATCACCCGTGACCCCTCGTTTCTACAAGCGGTATGTAGATGACACTTTCACAATATTACCATCTGATAAAATAACTGTATTCTTAGAACACCTTAATTCTATAAATCCTAAAATACAATTTACAATGGAATTAGAATCGGACAAAACCTTAGCTTTCCTAGATGTATTAGTTAAACGTAACCCAGATAACACCTTGAGTCATACTGTGTATAGAAAGAAGACCCATACTGATAGGTACCTGAACGGTGAATCTCACCACCATCCTTCACAGTTAGCTACCGTGGGAAAATCTCTGTTTCAGAGAGCGCGCGGGATCTGTGACGAGCAACACCTGGCCGGAGAACTGCAACATGTCAAGCAAGTTCTGCGTGACAACAAGCTGCAAGTGCCGCGCCTGCGTCACAGTGACCGAGTGAAACCAGCCACAGTCGAGCGCGTCCCTGCAGTCTTGCCATATATGAAAGGAGTCACTGACAAGATTGGCTACATTCTAAAGCGAGCTTCAATTAAAACTTACTTCAAGCCGCCAAAGAAAATTAGTCAGTTCTTACCACCTGTCAAGTGCCACATCCCTCTACAAGATGCAGGAGTCTACAAGCTTGATTGTGATTGTGGGCTCTCTTACATTGGACAAACAAAGCGATCCATTAGAACCCGGGTCAAAGAACACATAGCTGATGTGAAGCACCGTCGCAATACAACATCTGCTGTCTGCAAACATAGCCAGGACCGCCCAAGCCATTATATTCGTTTCGATAGACCTCAAATCCTGGCGAAAGAAAACCGATATCGCCCTAGAATGATTCGAGAAGCCATAGAAATTAAAAAACATCCAAATTTCAATAGGGAAGATGGCTGGGTACTACCATCGTCATGGGATCCTGTTATTAATATAATAAAATCAAATAATAAATATAAACATAACAGACAGGCAGATGTAGTAAGTTCATACTGTGTAGATCAAAATGACAGCTTATCAGACTAATATTTTTCATTTGTAAAAGTATATATTAATAGTGTTGCTTAGTAAGTTGTTTTTAAATAATAGCAAACTAAATTAAAATGATTATCCGTAATTAATTTTAACTTATTTAAATTAACATAGAACAATTATATGGCTTTAATAATTAATACTATATTTTTATATTTTTATTTATGGTTATAAATATAATAATGGCAACACTAAATATAGATTACTAATTAATATTTTTAAAATTGTAATAATTATAAAAAATAATAGCAAAAATTAAATAAATAATTTTCCATATTCAATTATAATTAAAATTATAAAAATGTTTAAAGTTAAAAATATTGTAATGTAATTGGTGCAATTTTCATTTTGTTAATTGTGGGTAGGCTGTCTGTAACAACTATATCTTTAAGACATGTAACACCTCAGTCTCTCCCGTGACCATGGATGCTGTAAAGCATTCGAAACGTCGGGAACCAAAAATCAAAATAAATCCGCGAAATAATCCGAAAAGATAGTTTTATTTAATAATGTCAAACATTCGCGTAAATCTAAGAAAGTATTATAAAAAATATTTTATTTAATATATGTAGTTTTCATTATTTATGTCTTTTTTACGTTGTGGCAGTAATTCTTATATAGTATGCTTTAGAATATAACACGTTCAGTTCCGTGCTACACTCCAACATTGCTGAAAAATTCATGTCAACGTAAACAGTGGCAAGAATGCTCATTGCATTCCACTACTTTTGCAATTTTAAATAAAAACAAGGTAACTTCGGCTTTATATCTCGGAAAAGGACATTTTATTTTAGTTTTGATCTTTTAAATGTAACAAAATTTTTAGTATCGCTATTTTTTTTTATTGAATTATCACAAAATTTCAACGTAATATTTATCCGTAGAACCTACGCTAAATTATCTGGTTTTGTATAAAGGCGTATGATTCGCTAGGTTCTTGGGTATATAAAGGATTAATTAAAGTTTTGAATGGTAAAACATTACTACTTTCGAATTCTAGGCCAAAAATCACTTTGATTATCGTAATTCGTACTTGTATCCTACACTTGGCACAGTATTCGCTTCCTCTATTCTGTGAGGAATGTAGCATGAAATTGCGTTGTTTTACAAATTTCCTGAACAACACAACTAGAAAAGTTTAAGAGCGAACACATACTTAATATTCTTTTTAAATATAGCCTTTTTTACCTTAATGTCATAGTTATTAACTATAAAATAAAAATGGGAACATAAAACTAGCATATATGATATACATACATATAATAATTATGTGCATAAATATGTTGGGACATTAACACACAGCGCCATCAAGTTCCATGGTAAGCTACGATGCTTGTATTACGGATACCGAATAGTTGATACACTACACATATAATGATATATAACTTCAAATACATACATAATATTATAAATATAAACACCCATGACTGGAGTGCAAACATTCATACTCATTACACAAATGAATGCCCTCAGTGGTGCTCGAACTCTAACCTAACCTATCCTCCTAACCGATTTCGGCCACGCCGGCCAAATCCCACTGAGACTAGCCAGCGCAAGAGATATTAGATGGTAAAAGTGTAAACACAGGCGCAGACACAAATGCACTCTCCATACCTTTTACTCTGAAAGTCATTGGACTTGACACTTGATACTTTGACACGATCGGTGAGAGTTAAGGCGTAGGACCGACGGCTTTACGCGCTTTTCGAGGCACGGGGGTGCAACACCGCAAAATCTCCAACTCCATGCTACTAGTGAGAATATCTTTATAGAAAAACTCAGTTATTAAACTTGGCCTCGAACCCAGCCAGAACCCAGTTGGCCAGAACACTGGACTCGAACCCAGGACATCCAGATTTGCATCCGGATATACACGCTAGACACTAGACCACCGGGGTAGGTGAAGTTGTAACAAATATACAAACATGCACAAATTTTCACATTTATAACAGTAATATGAATATTTATTTAAATTTCGTTGCTTAAAGCGGCAACAGGTAAACGGTTTAACGTTGTAAATTAATCTTATTATTATTACAAGAAAGGTATGTAATGTTTATTTAAACCTCAAAGCGAATAGACACCTAACAAATTATTACTTTACATTTAAGCGGTTCAAATGTTGTATATTATATCCATAATATATCTTAATGGTATTATTTATTGAATTTTCTTATCACAATACAATCAATTTCTGTAACCTATCTGGTAATTTTGAATCATTTTTTTAAATTTATACTACCTATGTATGGAAGGCAGTTGTAGCCCAGTGGGAACGCGCTTGCTTGCTAGTGACGGGGGTTCAAATCTTGGGTCTCTCATCTCATATATTATGTACGAATAATTTTTTTCGATTACCACATGTTTTACGATGAAGGAAAACATTGTGAGGAAATCTGTATGTCTAAGAGATTGACTGTCTTGTCACATGTCTTTCAAAAACTTGCTAGTTTTCGAAATAAGTCATCATCAGCGACGTTAAATGAAATAAGTATTTATAAAATATAAACTTCACTTTTTCTATTACTATCGATATTAATAAGGGATTAAATCAGTTCAAAGAAAATATTAATAAAAATATTGTGCTTATAAAATATTCAAGATTTTAAAGAAATCCAATAAATAGTTTTACAATTTTCATCTAATCCAAAGGTAAATAGATACTAGACAGCAAATAATAAGAATTTTAGTTTAACAGAGAAAATCAATGATAGAAAATACCCTTTTGACCTAACAAGAGCTACAAAGCTAGGGCTTATTTACATCTGCAGCTGTTTTACTTTTTCGTAATTAAAATTAATAAAAAACAGCGACATGCATAAAGACATTTACCAAAATTCCTAAAGGAAAATAATGTCTGATTGAAACTTTTTAAAAGAAATATGAATTGAGTCAAGTCGTAGTTGTCCAGCATGGTGGGCCTGATCCCCTTCACATTGAAGAATGACCCGAGCCCAATAGTGGGAAGTTTAAAAGGATTGAATATGTTAGAATTAGCCGATAAAGACATGATAATAGCTACTGCTAATAATATCACAAGGTAGAATTCCTGAGGTTTTATTACAGATCATATACAATCGTACATAGGAAAAGCAAATATAGTAACAATAAGCAGATCCAATTGTTAGCGGAATTGTGGTAATTGAATGCAATAATACGTCTCGTGTTTACAGGCAAACAACACAAATACTACTGTACTTTACATAGGGCATTCCCTATTGTAGAATATAGCCTCTAAGAAGTTAGCAATTTATCGGTGTATTGAGTTGAATGAAATTTCTATTTAACATTGATTTGGACATTATAAATAAATATGTTGGGACATTAACACGAAGCACCATCTAGGTTCATGGTAAGCTACGGGCTTGTGTTATGGATACCAGATAGTTGATACACTACACATATATAACTTTAAATATGTACATATTATAAATATAAACACCCATGACTGTAGTATAAATATTCGTGCTCATTACACAAATGAATGCCCCCCAACGGGACTCGAACCCGCGACCGCTGGCACACCAAGTAGGGTGAACAAACTGAGCCAAACGTGTCATCATTGTGTGTATGATTTTGTATGAACATCAGCTTAAAGATTTATACCAAGATTATAAATATATAAATACGAAAGATAATATGATATTTAATACATAGATAGTCTATGGCCTGGAGTATATAGTTTTTCTCATTATTTATAAATGATATTATTTTTATTTTATTTTGTTTTAAAACTTTGATATAGTATGTAAAAGCTACACTAAATTATGGTTTAAGCCCTGGTATAAATGGATTTTTAGGGGTAGAATGATAAGTAAGAGTTATGCAGACTTAAAAATTTCATTAATGTCCGAAGGTCAAAAATCACTAGAATTACTGTAATTCATATTACGAATTACGATAATTTAGTCATATATTCGTTTCCTATATTCTGTATGGAATGTACCATGAAATTACTACAAAAATTATGGCCTGGAGTAACACATAGGCTACCGTTAAAAATTTGTCAACACTTGGCGCTAACTGTAAATAGACTTAGGTATAAAAACAAACAATCACTTCGGTAAACAAACAAACAAAGCGAGGATAAATAAACCTTAAAAATACAAGCTGTTTTATTGGAAATATATTAATTTATAGAACATATTTTATATTATACTCACAATTTTGAGTGATATTAAATTTAATCCTAACATAATTTATAAGTGAAATTACCCCTGAAGGGTTCGTGACCAAAATATTGAAGAGAGGTTCAATTTCTATTATCTGAAAGCGGATGTTATCAATTTCATATTAGTTTGTATCAAGTTTCGATATTCATTTTGGAAAGCAATTTATTTACAGTATGTCCTGGGATTTTACATCTTTGTTATACACAAACATTCTGCCATAAGGTTCCTTCGTGATAAGGGTTGATCTTCATGCTTTTTGTCAGATGAAACGTACATAATAATGTTACTAGGTATAATAATATCATTATGTATATTAATATACATATATATTTTTACATATATATTTACATATATTATATACAATATACATATTTACATATGCCTAGATATAATATGTCTAAAAAAAACTTAAAATATTGATTGATGATTTTGAATGTTTAATTATAGGACAATTTGACGAAAACTTAAAATTCTCCTTTGAGATATTTCTCTTTTTTATAAGTATACTTTAAAAGTAACATAAGCTACTTTAATTTGGGTACATCAAAACCCATAAGGTTTTGTGATAATACACTAACTATAATTATTATTATCAGTTGTAACCAGAATTAATATTCAGGTTACACCTGATAATAAAAAATAAAAGATGAATAGTCGACCTAACCATATTCATTGTATGGACATTCATGCGAAAATGATTTGTTTCACTGCAGTTCTTTATTGACGTTGACAACGTTATAAATTCTGCCCTAACGATCTCAGTGGCCGTTGAGGTTTGATAAATGTTATTTAAAAAATTTTACTCAAATTTTTAATTATTTTATATTTAAATGTAAATTAAGTTGCTTATTAATTTATTAGGGTTTGATGAAAATGTAAAAGATATATATTTATGTACTGCTCCAATTCAAAAGGTTGTATCTTGATGTAAGATAAATATCCTTTCTCAGTAATAGGTTGTGTTCAGCCCTTTTTAACGTCCCACTGCTAGGCACGGGCCTCCCTTCAATACGAGGGGAATCAGGCCATAGTCCACCACGCTGGCCAAGTGCGGGTTGGCGGACTTCACATGTCTTTCGAAAACTTGCTAGGTTTTCTCAGACATGCAGGTTTCCTCACGATGTTTTCCGTCACCGTTAAGACAAGTTGTAATCATGTTGGAAATGATTCGCACATGAAAATATCAGAGGTGCGAGACCCGGGATTTGAACCCGCTTCACTCGGTTTCCCAAGCGAGCGCGTTACCAATGCGCTACCACCGTTACCAATGGTTAATACATATTATATTTTTTAAAATATTTGATATTTCTAGAAATTAAAAAAAGAAAAAAAAATTAACATGTTAGTGTATGTATAAAGGATCTTTAGGGGTGAAACTGTAATGTTACTACTGTTTTTTTTGATACTTCATCGTGTATATAGACTAGTATTGCCCGCGGCCTTGCCCGCGTTCAGATGACCAAAAACCAAATTTTTAGGTTTTACATATTAGTATACTCTTACATTGCAGTTTTGGTATTTTTTCTCAGAAATGAGACATTTTCCCGCGGTAAAAAGTATCCTATATGTTGACCCGGATAACCAGCTATCACCATACCAAACATCAAAATCCCTGCAGTGGTTTTTCTGTGATGTGGTAACAGACAGACAGACAAAAATTCTAAAAACTATAGATTCGGTCTCTGTATCGATAATAATGTTTATTTCAATAAGATTTTCCAAAAATTATTTAATTTACGGATTCTACTTAGTTACAATTTTATTAAATGTGTAGATTTGGTGACTACAAATAAATTTCGGTTTTGTGAATTAATTTTGGGTGCAAATTAAAAAAAATAAATAACGAAAACTTTTTTTAAGTGAATTACATTATATGTCAACACAACATTTTGATTTCTATTATTGTAATTAATTTTGTCCAAATCTGCCTAGCCGTCTCATTGTAAAGGACTAACGAACATACGTGCACACAAACACACCCACGCATGCACACACGGACGCACACACACAAATGTAATTTATTTTTTTCTCCTTATATGAAGAAACTTTATCACTCAGTGATAATGTCACCCCTGTAATAAAAATTACATATTTTATTGAATACAATAAAGTAAAATAAATTATTAAGTACAATTTACACTATAATTTAAAATAATTACAAATTCTTTGTCTAAATAATATAGAAGATATGTGATTTAAGCTTAATTAACTCTTAGTAATGCAGATACATAATGCATACATATGTTAACCCAAAACATTATGTTACATAGATATTTTGTATAAAAATAATAATCCAGACTATTGGTAATTGAAATGTTTTATCTTTGTCTATTTAAACATACTTAGATATTAATAAAGTACCTTGAGTGGATTTTCCATTGTTCAACCCAATCTAATATATATATATATATATATATATATTACAATATATATATAATACTTGTATATAAGTAAGTATATAATACGTACGTCTTTCTTATATCATGTATAATATAATATATACTAATAATATTATAAATGTGAAAGTAACTTCGTCTGTGTGTGAAGTATAAGTAGTATAAAGCAAAGTCGGGTTTGTTACAACATTTATATCTCGAGAACTACTAGACCGATTTTTATGATCTTTGTTTTGTTGGATTTGTCTTTACTAAGAATAGCAGAATAACTATTAAAATATCGGAAAAAAATCACAAAAAAAAACTATTCCATACTAAGCGTCAAAACTGTACCTAGGGACGAACTTAAGCGTGGCGAGAGTGAGTCGCTAGTTTCAAATAAGAAAAGAGCTTTAAAACCTGCATCGTTTTAATAGTTTATCATTATCAATAAAAATAAAAAATATGTAAATAATTAATCAAAATTAAAAATATTTGTGGTATATAATTTCTTATTACATAATTATGTACTTAAGTAATGATGTATGTGATTCTATAAATATTATTTTCTTAAATAGAAATTAACTTTAAAAATATATATTTACATAATATATTCCTTTATATACCTTGATAAATTTTAACCACTAACAACAGTAGAGCCTGGTATGTTTAAAAACAATAGTTAAAGTCACATTTTCAGGGGTTAAACAAACTTTTGTGTAGTATTAAGTTAGGATAGTTAGGGTGGCGATGGTTTAGTTCTAAGGTAAGGATTTATTGACTGGGCTTAAGTCATGACTAATTATTTCAACAGAGGGTAACAATGTTTTACTTTTTCGGAATAATATCAATATGTATAAACGCAAAAGTTTGTGGGGATGTATGTTTATTACTCTTTTATGCAAAAACTACGGAACGGTTTTTTAATGCTATAATTTATAAGGATAAAGTTATAAAAAAAAATTAACTACGCGGCTAAAGTCGAGGAAAAACTTTAAAATTCTATACAATATCCATTAATGATGATGTTCTCCTAGCCGATTCCGGCCACGGCGGCCATCTCATTAAGACTAGCCAACTACGCAGGAGATATTATAGTGCACAAGTGTACGCGCAGGCACAAGTGCACTCTCTATTCCTGTCACTCTCATATTCCGGTGGGACGACTGCTCGACATGACCAGTGAGAGTTAAGGCACAGGACCGATGGCTTTACGTGCTCTCCGAGGCACGGGGGTGAAACACCGCCAACTTCCTAACTCCGGGTTGTTACTGAGGCTTACTTATACAGAAAGACTCAATAACTAAACTTGGCCCGACCCGGGACTCGAACCCAGGATCTCTGGGTGTGCAGCCATACATGCTAGCCACTACATCACCGAGGCAGTACAATATCCATTATTAGTAACCTGAAAATATGTTTTTTAGCATCTACGTGATTATTACTTAGCTTTTAACTCTATTAATGTCAAATTAAAATATACAAAATCATATCAGGATTTATCGATCAATTTATGCATTAACCTTTAAAACTGCCATTAGATTTATAGTTGCAAAAAAATGAATAATCAAAATAAAATTATTAAGTTTGATAATAAAATAACAAATTTATACAAAAATTTGTATTATTATAATAAAATTTAATATAATATACAATATATTCCAAAAATCATATATTATGGTACCCCTACTAAGGGTTTCGGCGCTCATCAGACGTTTCAACAAAGTAGTCGTAGGGCGAGGGTCTCCACCCGGACAGTTTGCGTACATCATGTTACGTTCGCAATCCTGAAAACAAAGAAAGTTACTGTTGTAAAACTTATATGATAAAAAGCTTTTAGTGTTTTGGAATTGGGCTGGCATTAAATAATAAATAAATAATATGTCGGAATATTAACACACAGCACCATCTAGTTCCATGGTAAGCTACGAGGCTTGTGTTATGGATACTAGATAGCTGATACACAATACATACATGATTGGAGTATAAACATTGGTGCTCGCTACACAAATGAATGCCCCCAGCGGGACTCGAACCCGCGACCGCTAATACAGAAAGTAGGGTCACTACAAACAGAGCCAAACGTGTCTTCTAATCATCGTCATTACCTTACTATTTTATCCTATCAATTGATACTTAACTTGGGCAATATATTATTTACATATTAAGTTAAATATAAAAATAACAAATGCATAATAATTATTATTATTTTCATTTATAATAAATAAAACCACATTCTGATTAATAATGCAGTGGTCATGACCGATTGTTGGCGATAAATTAATACCAATTATGATATTGTAAGGCGATGTGTTATCGTATAGCCAGTAAAGTCAATAAGAGAGCTCGAAGATCTGTGTTGCTACTATGATATTGTTATTTCTTTATAGAAAATCCTTATAACTTTATAACCGTGAACCTTTTTCTCTGTAGTCATAAAAGCTAGAAATTGTATAAAAAATGTATGATGAAATTCCCTAATTAATATTTTCATACTCGTATACTACAAATCTTTTCATAAATAAAAATGTCGATTAAGGTACGGAACCCTTCATGTGCGAGTCCGACTCGCACTTAACCGATTTTCTAAATTTGTTTAGATTTATTGCAATGTATCCGTCGATATGATGAATAAAATATGTTGGAAATTCCGAATAAAGCTTGTGAATATCGCTTTATTGTATCACTCGAGGGCAATCGGATTGACGTAATTTCTTTCTTCGAAATTGATAATAAAAGATTACAGAATACTTTAGGCAACTTTTTTTTGGAATAAAAGTTGTATAAGATTCTGTTTTATTGCAAAAATTCTAAAGGGTATCGATGCAAGTCACATATATTTTACATATCGAAGTTGAATTCCTTTCATTTGACCGACTTCGACTAAAGTGAAAACATTTTTTAAGTTTTTAAAAAAAGATTAAAACTCAAGGGACGCCATTTAAAGAAAATATTCGAATTTGAAGGTGATGGATAGCTAGTATAGTTCATTTGAAATCTATATATTTTTTGAGTGAACGTATTCATGGGATATTCTCTCATGGGTTAAATCTAACTCACAATTGAATCACATAAACGAATATCATTATTTACTTTAACTAGTCTATTGCTACGTAGCTAATTCCTTCCTCAATAAATGGGCCATCTAATGTAAAAAGATTTTTTTCAAACAAACAAACAAACAAACAGACAAACAAACAAACAAACAAAGCCTCTTTATAATATTAGTATAAACAATATAGATTATAATGTTGTGATTTTTGGTACAATTACTATAAAAACGAATTTATAATACCATAGTTTAAATTTTATTTTAGTAAAAAAGGACACGCAAGAAGAATGGATAAACTTTAAGAAAGTTGTTAGTTTCAAACTTCGTCGCTCCTTTGGAAGTAATTTAAACTTTTTATCAAATAAAGGAGAGAATTGTCAATAAATACATGAAAAGTCTATATGAATTATAAAATTGTATTATTTTATAAATTGTATAACTGAAAGAAAATGAGTTATTATTCATAAAATAATCTAAATTTTCCTTTCTTTTTTTACCTTGTGGAGTAAAGAAAAGAATATATAAAAAGTTTTTTGTTTTTTAACAGCACTCATATTTTACACTGAGTAAATTTTATTAAGATAGGAGGACCAAAGATTAATATTATCAAAGTAAACATTCGCCAGAGAATAAAGAAAAGTAGGACTTTGGCCTACGATAAATTTCCTATGATTTCACTGTCTCGTTGGTCTAGTGGTTACCGATTTAAAAGTCCTGGGTTCAAGTCCCGTCGTAGTATTATTATGTTAGATAGCTTATAACGTTCCTCAATAAATCTATACTTACCAATATTATAAACATGAAAGTCTGTTATCTTTTCACGTTTAAATCATCGAACAGATTTTGATAAAAAGCAACGACACAGATAGCATCCTGGGGACAGATATAAGGCTACTTTTGAACCCTACTCCGCTTATTACGCGAGCGAAGCCGCGTTCAAAAACTAGTAGGCTATAAATGCAAAAATAATTTTACAAATCAATCTTTGAGAAATTAAACAAACAAACAAACAAAATTTTCTTCAACTTTATACATAAGTTTAGATGGAATATATTAGTATAAAGATAGGATTACAAACCTGATATACTGCACCTTCGGACACAATGACTGAGAACTTCTGCAAAGTGAGCGCTTGCTCGTGAGTACAAAGGGTGGGCTTCACGAATAGAGACTCGAGGGTGCAACGTCGAAAGCGGGCTCTTGCACTATAATGCATTTAATAAAGTTGATGTTAATACTATTATACTCTATTTCCATACAATTATCTGAAATAGTTGTTAAATTAATTAGGTCTTAGCATTGTCTATTTAGTAAAATATTAATTCAATTCAATTCAATTTTCTTGTTAATGGCTTTAAAAGCGTACCATTGGGCACAGAGTACTTAGAAAATATATTTATTATATTATTCATGATATTATATGAATTTGTTATTTATTATTTTATTACTTTATTTTATTACTATATATTTGACACATTAGTATTAAGATTTGGATTTTATTTAAATTTTTCTGTAACTTTTGATCTATTCCTTGAAAACATCGTGGTTTTAAAATATTAATCTGAATAAAAACGAAGATTATTTTGACAATATAATATACATTTGCAATAATCTCGTTATAATCGATAACCTTTTGTTTTACCCGTCATTTTTCTTGGATAAAAGATACCTACAAACAATCTCTGTGGCAAATAACATCAAATTTGATTTATCAGTTAAGATACATAGAGGTTATAGCACCATACAAAATTTTCATTTTGGATTATTACTTAAAACCTCCCCCCCAAGTCTTTTAGATCCCCTATCTAACTACCCCTAAAGCCATCACAAACATATCACACCCTGATATGTATATTGATAAATACATAAAATTTATGGGTAAAACTCCACAACATTTCCCATTCTGTCCTTTCCAGATATTAAAGCCGCAGCGGCTTAATGTTTTATTCAAATCGGTTAAATGTTTTTAGTAAAGAGAATTTGTAGTTTACAAATATCGAGCACTTTATTTATATAAAATTGAAGTTTTAAAATTTATTTAGTTAAAATGTACAGGCATAAATAAACTCTCTGTTAGACTGAATGTTGTCGAGTCAAAGTCTGCGGAAAAGAGTATTTTAGAATTTGATTACGAATTTTGTATCAAAGCATTACATAGTTTATTATAAAATAAAAACTTTTTAACAAAAAAATAAAAACCGACTTCAAACAAAAGCACTAAAAAGTGAAAAATAACTGATTGGTAGTTTTCATTTACTATACATACCTAATCAAATATTTTCGAAGTCGGTGTGCTTTGCTTTGTATGGGCTGGCACCGATTTCGAAAATATTTGATTAGGTATGTATAGTAAATGAAAACTACCAATCAGTTATTTTTCACTTTTTAGTGCTTTTGTTTGAAGTCGGTTTTTATTTTTTTGTTAAAAAGTTTTTATTTTTCCCTTTTTAGTGTAGACAGTAGTAGCAAAGTAAGGATTCTAACGTGTTAGGCTTGTCAAATCAAACAAAATAAGCCCAAACTCAAAGTATCTACTATTAGCCGTTGAAGAGTTCCACCTATCCACCTTCTGGCTTTGCCATCAGATCAGGTCAACAACACCGAACCACTGTACTATCAACAAAAATAGAAATACTTGCAAAGTTTCAAGTGAATATGACAATTAGAAGTAGGTTAAATTCATTATTAGTTGTTTTTCCACCCTTAGGGGTGGTTTTTTTTTTTTGAAATTTAAATGGGACCAATCTGGAAGTATACCCTTTCAAACAAGACAAAAGTTGTCCAAATCGGTTAATAAATGACGGAGTTCTGAGGTAACAAACATAAAAAAAAAAAAAAAACATACAGTCGAATTGAGAACCTCCTCCTTTTTGAAGTCGGTTGAAAAAGAATTATGTAAATTACAAGAGTAAGCTTAATCCTACTAAAGAAACAAGTGTTCGCTGAGTGGTCGAAATTCAAACAGAAATATAAATGAAATCTAACCCGTCAATTTATTACATTAAACAATATATCTATACTAATATTTTATTTTTTTTTATAATTTTTTTATTTTGTAAGTTGGAAAACAGCATATAGAAGCATAAAATGCAAAATGCATCAGAAATAATACACTTAGCCAATAAAGCTTACTAACAATAAAATTAAAACAGATATAAATAAAATCTGTAGCTACAAAATAAAAAGAAATATATAAAAATAATATTTATCAGAGTCTAGTGTTTTTTTATAAATTTCTTTAAATTATATCCAAATATGCTTGTAGTAAATATTATAAATGTCACAGATATTTGCATATTTGGTTCTATGAGAGGGAACAGAAAAAGTATTTCTGGATCGGCTGTTAGTTCGAGGGCATTTAAAGAAAATATTAGATAAAAGATAATAACAATCGATATGGTTATTAATGATTTTGTCTCTTATCTCTTTATAGAGGCAGAGTTTGTTTGTTTGTTTGTTTGTTTGTTTGTTTGTTTGTTTGTTTGTTTGTTTGTTTGTTTGTTTGTTTGTTTGTTTGTTTGAACGCGTTAATCTCAGGAAATACTAATTCGATTTGAAAAAATATTTTTGCATTAGACAGCCTGTTTATTGAGAAAGGCTATAAGGCAATATATCATCCCGGGAAATGTACAGTTCGCGTAGGATAGATTTGTTTTTGTATAGGGACGAGCCCGAAGTGAAGCGAGGGTGAGTCGCTAGTATGATATAAAAGCTTGTCGCGAAATTTACATATATGAAAAATATATTATTATTATTTTCTTAGAACTACTTATGTCAAGGTAAAGTTACATATTGTATTTTCGTTTATCTTCACAGGTAAATCTCGTAAACGTGTAAGCAAAATTTCAGCTCAAGCGGTTGAGTATAACTGCTTTAAAGTAAAATTAGTTACAAACATTGCAAGTTAAATAAAAGCTTGTAAAAATACTGTCTTTTTGTGTCATTGCATATTTATTTATAAGGAAATAAAAAAGTTTCTATTCATGATCACTACTATGCTGCTTAACCGATCGCAACTAAATTTTGTACAAACTATAGTATATATTTTGAATAAAACTTCTCTTCGAACTTTCTTGCGGATTTAAGTATTTGGATTTTTGGTTTCTGACGTTTATTTACAGCTATCATGGTCAAGGGTGAGACTAAGGGCTTTTATGCCTAAAAAAATTATATATTTTTAATACAGACGGTGTTTATTCACAAAATTATGCATTCATTTTGAAAAAAAAATTTACAAACTTAATATATGAATAAAAGAATAGATTCCTCAGAATAGAGTAAATAGGGAAAAATATATTTGAAAATCTGTGTCTATGCAACCCCATAGACATTCTTCTGTACGAATTCTGTAGAATAGCGATTATATAGAAAAACACGAGGTTTTTTTCGTGAATTTCCCAGTTAAATTATTTTAAAAAGTATTGAATCACGTAAATCGGTCTAGCAGTTCTCAAGATACACTTACTAAGGCAAGCAATTCATTTTATTTACACAGATTAATCGATCCAAACATTAAAATACCAATTTAGAAGATAGAAGTTAATTTGATTGTTTTTGACATTTCTATATTGTTAATTTAAAGCACATAATACCGCGTGTTTTTTTCTAGCTTTCATGGCCATATTTTCAATCGGACTATTATTATAAAGGCGAAAGTTTATATGTTGTTTTTTTTCCCTGCTGGGCGGAACAACATATACGCAGACAACTGTTATGCTACATAGAGACCCGCCCAAGAGAAGTGAAGGTCAGTCGCTAGTAAATAAATAAAAATAAATATACAAATAAATAAAATAAAATGATTGTTTGTAATTTTCAAAATAACAGTTTTTTTTACAAAATGCATCTATATGCGTATGTTTTTTCTTATAAGTACCTTATGGTACCTTAAAAAAAAAACAATTTTTATTTATTTTTTGTATGTCTGTTTATTCCGGCTAATTTTTGAAATGGCTGAACCGATTTTGTCGGGCTCTTCACTGGCAGTTAGCTACTTTTATTTAAAAAATAATAATTAGGGCTTACAAAAAAATTTAAACCCATGAAATTGTAAACAAAATCCGATTCAAATAGGACAGTATATACATATGTATTATTGGTTTAAAACGTACCTAGGGACGCGAGGTAAGTTATATGTTAGAACAATAACACAGCACCATCTAGTTCCATGGTAAGCTACGAGGCCTGTGTTATGGATACCAGATAGTTGATACAGTACACATATATAACTTTAAATACATACATATTATAAATATAAACACCCATAAGTGTAGAGTACAAACACTGAACTACAAACATTCGTGCTCATCACACAAATGAATGCCCCCAGCGGGACTCGAACCCGCGACCGCTGGCACAGGAAATAGGATCACTACAAACTGAGCCAAACATGTCGTCATTAATTAACTTTAGCATTTACTTTATTAATATAATTAGCGAAAATCTTACCAACAAAGTTCAAAATGTACAGAGTAATGCGTCCATTCTTGAGTTGTATTTATCTGTTCTTCAACAGCATTCTTGAAGGCAATATAGCAAGACTCCCAGGAATCTGTCGAGCTTTCTACGCAAAGCGGCAGCTCTTCGTACCCTACAAACGATGTTAAAATATCGTTGAAACACTTTATAAAAAGGAATATTGACGATAAGATGTGTAAGACGGAATTACCCTTTTTTACTTAGTTGTATATTAGACATTACTTTTTCAAAGAAATATTTCCTGGATCACTTTATTTTTATGACTTAGCATAGGTACGATATACACAGGCAGTTGTATATTTTGGCAAATTTTAGCACTTTTTGAGTTGTCTGATTTATATTTGAGAATGGATTGGATTATTTTATGCTACTATCCTACTAATATTACGAAAATGGTGTAGTGGCTAGCATGTACGGCTGCACACCCGGAGGTCCTGGGGTCGAGTCCCGGGTCGGGCCAAGTTTAGTTATTGAGTCTTCCTGTATAGTAAGTCTCAGTAACAGCCCGGAGTTGGGAAGTTGGCGGTGTTTCACCCCCGTGCCTCGGAGAGCACGTAAAGCCGTCGGTCCTACGCCTTAATTCTCACCGGTCGTGTCGAGTGGTCGTCCCACCGGAGTATGAGAGTGATAGGAATAGAGAGTGCACTTGTGTCTGCGCGTACACTTGAGCACTATAATATCTCCTGCGCAGTTGGCTAATCTCATTGAGATTGGCCGCCGTGGCCGGAATCGGCTAGGAGAACATCATCATCATCATTACGAAAATAATTTTGTGAAAATGTTTGGATATTTGTTAGTCACACGTTAACTGTTCAACGGATTTGGATGGTACTTATGAATACATAAATATAATATATGTATACTACCTATATTATATATAATATGTATACTACCTACTTAATGTACAAGTAGGTATATAATAATATAGGTATACCTACTTGTACATTAAGTAGGTCCCGCGATAAAGTTTGTTCTAAAAAAATACATAAGCAAATATCGTCTAGCTATAATATAAGCTGCAATATCGTAAATGGCAAGGCTTGTTTAATATAATCTATTTAATTACTTCGCACAGGTAAAAGAACGCTGAAAACAATGTAGAAAATATATAAGGCTTTCAAATAATCTCACTGTTCATCAAAAGACAACTCTAAATCCATTTTTAATTATGACGCAACAAAAAACAGTATTTCTACAAAAAGCCCATTTGTTAAGGAAATTCTGGAATAAACAGGTAAATTGGCAATTACGGAAAAATACGTTTGTCGGCCTTTAATTTGACTTTTTTTTTGTGAAACACTGATTGCTGACCAAGCAAGGTGTGACGAAAGTAAGTACTGAGTTACTCTATTTAGATGGGCATTTCTTATTTACTTTATTTTTAACTGTAAAATTTTGGCACTGTACTTATTGGATTGAGTCCATCGTAGTGCACTTATTTGGCTCATTTTGGCTATTTCGTATTTTTTTCTAGTCTATTTAAGAAGCAAATGAAGCTTTAAGTGTAGTTATAGTAAGTATAGTTAGATCTTCGATTGTTCAAAGAAAAAATCATTAAGTCATCTTTGTTTTCACCGCGATAGATATAATATTATGAAGATATACTACTATAGTACTATATTATATAGTATTTGTTAGTACTGTCTAATAATCTATATACTTATCAAGCGACTCACTCTCGCTACGCTCAGGTTCGTCCCTGGTTACGGTTTAACGTTTAGTTTAGATTTCTCAGAGATGATATATTTTCCGGCACTAAAAAGTATCCTATATACTCATCCGAATAACCAGCTATTATCATACCAAATTTCATCAAAATTGGTCCAGTGGTTTTCTCGTGATGCGTTAAAAGACAAACAAACAAAAATTCTAAGAACTATAGTTTCGACCTCAGTATCGATATCGATCGATAGTAAGGACTATTTTAATTATTGTACAGGTTCGACATAATTAAAATTTTATTATTTGTATAATATAAATATAATACAGTCAATGTGTATTATACCAGTAGGTATTCAATATAATGCATAAGCATTATATACATAATCCTATACAGTGTCAAATATTATAACTGATTTCAAAATGTAACTTTTTTCTTAATGTTTTCGTGGGAAGATATTATTAGGTTACATTAAGAAATACCTTAAATTAAATATGAGTGTATTTAAATTGTTTTTTATCGGCTAGGTATTTTACCTCTAAATATATGTTAGCAGATATTCAGCCGAGGGTGAAGCCAAGAAATGCAATGTACGATCACGAAGTGCCTATTGGCCTCGGATGTTGAAAATATCTCGGTAAAAAAATTATAGGCATGTGGCCTGCATTAGCGTTAGAAGGTTTAAATGCAGGTTTAAGTCAGTTATTTTTCTGATTTAATTTTAAGTGATGATGACCTCCTGATTGATTTCGGCCACGGCGGCCAATCTCACTGAGATTAGCCAACTGCGCACAAGATATTATAATGCACAAACAAGTGTACACCAGTGCACTATCTATTCCTTTCACTTTAAAATTCTGACAAGATGATAATTCGACTGGTGAGAGATCAGGCGCAGGAGTTAGGATCTGCGTATTTACGTGGTCTCCACAGCACGGACGAAACACAGCCGATTTCTTAACTCCTGGCTGTTACCGGAACTTTTTTGACAGAAAGACTCAATAACTAAACTTGGCTGGACCCGGGGCTCGAATCCAGGGCCTCCGGATGCGCGGCCGTATATTTAGCCACTACACCAACGAGGCAATTAGATAAGTGCATAGGTATACACGTATAATACCGATATTACACATACATATTGCCAATATCAAATAACTTCTAAAGTACTTACAGCTACTTTAGTTGAGTGAATGTATAATATTGTGTAATTGTGCAAAATAGTTAGTGAAGTAATTACTCACGTATCAAAAACCACTCATCATCGCAGATGTTATTGACGACGTGGATGTGACCCTTTATGCTCTCTTCATTGAAGTGGCTTTCAGTCACGTCGGAACAATCAGCGTTCCAATCTATAGCGCAGTTTGTTAAGTGCTTTATTGCTCTACATGTAAGAAAAGTTTGAAATTTTATAAGAAGAGTTGAAGTATTTTACATAACATTTCTTTTCATGTGACCCTGTTTTTTTTGGAGTTGAAGTACACAAGTCACATAAATCTATATTAATATAAAGAGGCAGAATTTATTTGTTGGAACGCGCTAATCTCAGGAACTCCTAATCCGGTTCGAAAAAATATTTTTGCATTAGATAGCCCGCTTATTGAGGAAGGTATCTAGTCTAGCTATTCCATACTGTTAAAACGAACCTAGGGACGAATCCGAGCGAAGCGAGGTGAGTCACTATTATCTTAATATTAATAGAAATAATCAAGATCTAGGGTCCATTTTTTTAAAAGGGCTAATTTGGTTTGGCATAAACTGAGTTTCACCGTTCACAATGTTATCGGCGACAAATGACCTGACCATATGATTTTAAAATATTTACTTACCTAAATAAATGATGTATTTGTTTTAATAATAAATTCTACAAAATTTAATGCAATATTCATATTTCAATCAATTTGTGTATTTTTATTACAATATACGGGTAATATATCCGAGTAAAAATATTTTTAAGCAAAAGGAGTCGGTCATAGCGCAACTCTAGCTTTGAAAGCCACATATATATGAAAAAGATGACATGGGATTTGATTTTCTATATAATATTTTATAACTTACTTTACAAAGTAAGCTTTAGGCAAATCTATATATATAAAAGAAAGTCGTGTTAGTTACTTCGCTTATAACTCAAGAACGGCTGAACCGATTTAGCTGAAAATTGGCAGGGAGGTAGTTTAGAGCCAGGAGAAGGACATAGGATACTTTTTATCCCGTTCGACCGCGTTCCAATTTTTATGATATTTTAATTTTTGGATTTCTCTTAGTCCGGAATAGGTAAGTATTAAAACATATAATTAAAATGTGAGAAAGAAAGATTTTTTCTTTTTATATCTATTTAAAACGTACCTAGCGACGAACCCGAGCGAAGCGAGGGTGAGCCGCTAGTATATCTATATATATAAAAGAAAGTCGTGTTAGTTACTTCGCTTATAACTCAAGAACGGCTGAACCGATTTAGCTGAAAATTGGCAGGGAGGTAGTTTAGAGCCAGGAGAAGGACATAGGATACTTTTTATCCCGTTCGACCGCGTTCCAATTTTATTATAACATATAATTGTATTAAAACATATAATTAAAATGTGAGAAAGAAAGATTTTTTCTTTTTATATCTATTTAAAACGTACCTAGCGACGAACCCGAGCGAAGCGAGGGTGAGCCGCTAGTATTGTGATATTTGACTATAGTTTTAGGTTCTTGGGTTCTTTATTTTGATTGAGCGCCCCGTAAACCTAGTTGCTCGCACATGTGACTGCGTGATGACACGTATGGTGACGACACGTTTGGCTCAGTGTGTAGTAACCCTACTTGCTGTGCCAGCGGTCGCGGGTTCGAGTCTCGCTGAGGGCATTCATTTGTGTGTTGAGCACGAATGTTTGTACTCAGTCACGGGTGTTTATATTTATAATATGTATGTATTTAAAGTTTATATATGTGTAGTGTATCAACTATCTGGTATCCATAACACAAGCCTCGTAGCTTACCATGGAAATAGATGGTGCTGTGTGTTAATGTCCCTACATATTAATTTATTATTAATTATTATTTATTATCTGATAGTTCCGGGTTCGATTCCTGGCTCTGTTGCCATGCTATGGCGGTGTCATAGCCCCGTAACCTTAAATTGTATCCTGATTTTTGACTACAAAGGACACTTGTATTTGCGTACACCCTAAGGGTATAATATCTCCTACGCAGATGACTAGTCTCAATAAAATTTACGCGCTAACAAAAATAAGTCAGCAGGGCATTATTATAAAATTCTTTCCTTTCAAATAAGTCAGATCAAGTAAAAGTGAAAGTATAGTAAAAAATAATTTAAAAAATATCTATATAAATAAAAATGAATCACCGAAATGTATGTACGTGCATAACTTCAGATCGACTGCACTAAATTGGATAATTCTTTTTTTAAGTTTCCTATTGTAAAAGTGAGTGAGTGGAGTAGTTTTTATCCCGGAAATCATCCCTTAAGAGGGTAAGAATAGGGATGAAAGTTTTTATGGCGAATCAAGCCAGGGATGAACCCAAGTGAAGCGCTAGTAGTAATATTATAGTAGAATCCTTATTAGAAGAAGTAAGTCAATAGAATTCAGTTACTGTAAAACTTAACATACCTACACCAGTCACTTATTTTCGATGGTAACGGCGGTGCCATTCTACTGGAGTTGTATAACATGGCAGCATCAACAGTGCAATTAATGGCGTACTTAGAGAAATCTTCACAATTAATATTTTTCACACTGGTATTCTGCATTGGAAACGTTGTAACAGGTTCGAATTCGTCATCTTCAGATTTTCTTAAAGATCTTTTTGTCATCTCGTTATCATAGTTTAAATCTAAAATTAATAATTAAGCTTTTATAGTTAATACAGAAACTAGATTCTTAACATTTCAGACATGACATGAGAAAAAGGCAGAGCACCGCCGTACTTCAGTTATTTATACGATCTGCACCCTTATTTTATATATTAACCTTTTTCTAGGATAAGTGTAGTCGCTTTAAGAACATCAAAACATTTTAAATAAAAAATAATAAACAAACACAAACAATAAATCGAAACTTCGGGTACCAAAGATCTAAATAAATCCGCGAAATAATTCGAAAAAAATAGTTTTATTTAAAATGTCAAATATTCGCGTAAATCTAAGAAAGTACTAACAAAGTATAACATCAAGACATTTAATATTTGTTTTTATGTATGTATAATAAAATACTTACAATGTGCATATGTGAATTGAAAAATTGAGAACAGAATTACAGAAAATTTCATATTAATTTATAAAAGTGTCTTAGTATCATTATTGTAAATGATTGACAGATATAAAAATAAGTAAATAATATTACAGATTAATAATAATTTTTACTTCTACGATACATAAATTTTATCCTCTGTATGGCATAATAATTTACATTATTAGCTGTCAATATACCTACATAATTTAATGACAGTTATGTTTGCGATGCAACATAATCACGGGATAAAATCGGGTTTTAGACGACATAATCATTCGATTTTTATTTAATTAAAAAAAAACACATTATCAAAAGTATACTTAGGTGACACATGCTCAATCGCACGCCATTTGCTTAAAAAGAGAGCTAAGTCAATATGCGAATTGAGTCAGATTTTCGATATTATCAGTCTGGCAATCAAAGTACTAGTTCAAAGCGTGTAGATGCATATCATCATCTTAAAAGATTATTTCAACATCTATCCTGTATTTTTTCAACAGTACTCGCATTATTTACTTTATTGTTCTCAATTGCCTCCTTCATTATAATCTGTATATATAAAAGGCAAAAGTGATGGACTCAAGTATCAACGCATGCTAGTTATAAATAAAATTACAAAAAATAAGTATGAAAATATTGTAGTTCACTTCAATAATATTTAAATCTTACTATCTTTATATATATAATTCTTCTGTGAGTGTGTATGTCACTGAACTTCTCTCAAACGACTGGACCGATTTTGATGAAATTTTTTGTGTGTGTTCAAGGGGATCTGGGAATGGTTTAGATTCACAATTTTTTTAATAGAAAATAATATATTAAAAAAAGTTTGAAATTTTCGAATTAAAGACGTGTAGACAGGACAACGTCTGTCGGGTCCGCTAGTAATATTATAAATGCGAAAGTTTGTGAGGGCGTATTGATGTGTGGATGTTTGTCACTCTTTCACGCAAAAACTACTGAATGGATTTTAGTGAAACCTTACAATATTATAGCTCATATATCAAAATAACATATAGGCTACTTTTTATCCCAGAAAATTTACGAATCCCGAGGGATTAATTTGCTTTTGTTTTTCTTGAGGCGAACCCTAGCGAAGCGAGGATGAACCGCTAGAGTATATATAATTTCATTGGTTTAGTTAATTAATAAAGTATATGTAAAAGTATTAGTATATAGCAGTGATTTCCTATTTTCAACATGCTAAAAATTTCAAGTATAGCTAGCGGGTTTATATCCAGGTTTTGTACACATACTATTTTATGTGACGAGAAAGAAAGAAAACATCGTGAGGAAATCTATATGTCTGAGAGAGCCAAACTACATAGTTTGATATGTGAAAGTTAACCGACACTTGGCAAGCTTGGTGCACTTAGCCTAATCCCTCATATTAAGAAAGGGCGATGCTCAGCAGTGGGATGATAAAAACGTTGAATTATAATTTAAAACTATGCATTCCTATTTGGAAATAAAATCAATTTTTAACAGATAACAATATATAAATACAGCGGTCCTGATATTAAGCTATCAAACCTGATCATATATTCTGTCTCCATTACATATTCTCTCTCAATATCAATTGTCGAATAATTAACTTAATTTGAATAATATATGCTTATATATTATCTAGTACATACTTAGTATACGACGTCGCTAACTTAGTTAAAATTGTAATTTAGCAAAAACTAGTTCTTGCCTTGGGCTTTTTCTCAGTAAACAATAATTATGTGAGATCAGTATACAAAATATTACATGATTACTATTGTATGTTTCTCTACTTCTTAATAATAATGAGGTAATAATAAGTTCACAATTTGCAAAAATACAATATTGATCAAACATTCAGAATTCAGCATTCAAAAATAAAAAAAATCTCAGCAAAACGACAAGATTCTGAACAATCCGTATTTGTATCCGTATTTTGTACTCCATAACAAAAAAATATATAAAAAAAACAGTTTTTTAAATTTTGCCCATTTATATATGTATATCATTCAATAATCTATATTAATATTATAAAGATGTAAAGTTTGTGAGTTTGTGACGTTGTAGGGGGTAATATCTAATACCTTCACGCGTAACGGTTTTGGCTGAAATTAAATGAACTGATAGACTATGATCTGGAATTATGCAAAAGCTGTTAATAATTTTGCCAAAAATATATACAAAAAGGCATTAAAATCAAGTTTTTTTATTGATAACACTAAAGCTCCTCAATACTCGTACTAAACGAAAAAAGTGTGTGTGGACTTATGTGCGCACGTAAGAAGTTATACTTTTTTGGCGTAAAAGAACAAAAACAGGTAAAGAATTATTCGTCCTGTATGTCACAACTCTCTGTTTGTAAAATGAATGATAAATATATATATATATATTCTCCACTGATATGAAACACGTGTTATAGATTTATAAACATTTAAGTAACTACCTGTCGCTTATTGGCTGTCGGTGTAGGCGTGGATCGTAGTTTTTTTTCTATCATATTTGTTCCAAACGTGCCAAAAGAAATGTAACTTCAAAAAAAAAAACGGTCTTTGCCTATTTATATATAGTATAGTATTTACCTATTCTTTAAGTTTACTTTATTATTTAAAGTGTCCTTAGTTACCTAAATTTACTTACAAAAGGTCAAATAAAATGTCACTGTTTCATACATATTCCGACCGCAAGTGACAATGCTTTTGTTACAGATGTCATAAAATTACAGAAACAACGTTGAAATTACGCTTACACCTGTAACTTTGAGGCTTTGCGGTATTCTCCATTTATGAAATTATATTTTTAACATTATTATCTCATTTAGAAAGGAAAGCCTTTCTCCTCTATTTATTTTTCTCTCTGCATTTAATTCCTTTCTCTTATAAATTGGAATTTTTAGTCATCATTTAGTTTTCTTTTCAATACTAAATCGCTGGACTTAAATTGAAATATGATTTCACGATAGTTTGGCTATTGGAAACGAATATAGAATAGTTTAATCCCATTTTTTGTTTCTAAAAGGATAATAATAATGATATACAGAGACTTAAATTAAATTTTTACTACTATTGTTTTTCTACTTTAATGTTCTGAAAAAGATAGATTGGTCATAAGCGTAAAATATTCTCCGTCTTATAAACAAAAACACCTGATGATCAAACCCGGGGCTGAACCTAGGGCTGCTTATCATACATATAAACACTGGATCAACGATTTAAGTTAATATGCCCCTAATGAATGAATGAATAACTCTTTATTGTATATTGTATTGTTTTATATATTGTAAAAAACAAAAAGAAAAAGAAAATATACAAAAAATAGAACAAGGTACAAGAGGCGGCCTTATCGCTAAAAGAACAATTTAACATTTAGATACATGTTACCGAACTCAGTTTCAACTAGCTTTATTCGTACATTCTCGTAAATGCACTGAAGCTAAAAAAATGCGTTAACATTTTAATGTCACTTTAAGTGTTTAGTTAAATTAGGAAAGTAGGTATTCACTGCTGTAGTACTGTTTGCATAATATAATCGTGCAAATAGCAGCTCAGCTTAGTACGATTTTAATTAATTTTTTTAAGGCTAAGTCTGAGGATTTGTATACAATTCCTGGACTCGTAAATTGTGTAAAAGTAAAAGGTATTTGTGAAAGAGATTAGAAGATTTTTTTTATATGAAGCTAAAATTGCTTAAATTTATACCACTATAGTATCGCAATGTTTTTGTCACTAATTGGTTTTTTGATTGCATGTACGGCTACGGATCGAAGGACCTAGAATCGAATCCCGGATCGGGTGAAGTCATTAATATATATATATATATATATATATATATATATATATATATATATATATAAGTAAGTAAGTAAGTATATAAACAAGTAATAAAAAAAATACATAGAAAATGACATGGACAATGGTGGACTTATCTCTATAAAAGATCTCTTCCAGTCAACCCATGTATGTGTTAAGTAAGTAGCGGGACAGAGAGAGAGAAAGTGCAAAGAAACGATAATTAGGTTTTTCTGTGAATAAAATCGAAATACAGCGTTGAGAACTTGGCATTGTTAATCCCTTGTGCTTTGGAGATCATAATACGCCTGATCTCTCTGTCAACTCAAGTCCTGTCGAATATCCGTCCCATCGAAAATTGAGAGTGAAAGGAAACAACGGAATAAGCTCCGTTTAACTTTTTCTTCTAATTTGAATCCCTAGTTCAATACATTTCTTTATTGACATATCATTTTAACATGTCGCTGGTCGAATTACTTATTTGCTAGTTGCTACAAGATAATTGATTTGAGAATTTTATGCTTGTGAAATAAAATGAAATTAATTTAAAAATAGTGTCAAAAAGTCTAAAAAAAACACATACTTTAAAGATAGTTAACTGAAACATATTTAAAAAAATGTTACAAATGGAAATAATGTATATAGACAGAGATTTTACGTGACGTCACCTTACCTTATATCTAAGTTTAGGAAGTCCAATAAAATAACATGTTATCTTAAATTGTTGCATTAAGCTTTGCAAGATTAAGTGAGCGAGCTTACGATTAAGCTTCACGTAAACGTAATTAAAAGGGGAAATTATCATAATTTTATATGAACCTCAAAAGAACCTCGAAAATGAGGTCAGTTGCTGCCACAGGGGAAAATCTTATTACCCTGACATTTCTTGGTCTAACAATATGTGTTTTATTTAAAATAAAAATGTAGTAGACGCATTAAAACCAAAAATGGATGAAGAAATTTCATTATCCTTGTTCTCGTGGGGATCTCATATGTACATAATATGCGAAGAGGTTTTCTTTGACTAAATTCATTTATTTACCAGTATATTTATTCTTACAGTACATAAATTCGCCATGTAGTCTAGACTGCTTAGGCCAAATTAAAGTCTATTTTTTATCTGGCTCTGTAGTATTACCATCAAACATTTAGATTACCTTATCAAATGAATTAAAGCACATTTAACCTTATCGGAATAAACATAAAGTGTCCTCAATCAATAAATATTTAAAAACCAAGATAGCGAATTTCAAAATGGCCACCATGCAAATAAAAAAAAAGATTATGGTACGGAACCCTTCCTGTGCGAGTCCGACTCACACTTTTTTATATTTTTTTATCTAAAGTAATCTATGGAAATATTTTGAATGTACCTATGAGAAATATTCAATTGTTAGGTCACGTGGTCAGTTTAGAAGTCGGCTGTAGAGTGAGAGTAGGCCGAAATCTTAGCTAGAAACTCTTTTTAGATATCGCCGATGTTAAAGCAATGGATTCTTAGAGGTAGTTTTCATGGCTTTTTTAACAGAATTAGTTCCATACGAGGTTTAATAGTATTTAAAAGAATTAGTAATTATGTTTGATAAATTATAGTAAAAATATTTTTAATAAATATTTTAAAATTTATAAAACTAACGAAACAGGAAAGCAACAAAAAATACTTATTTAAAACAAATATCAGTTAATATAGTCTAAATATACACTTAATAACATTATTGATTTTCATAACTTATTAACTATTCAATATAATTTACCGCAGCAACCACATGTAAAATATGAAAGAAAAAAATAAAAGTTCAAGTATACTCATAACATTTCATAAATTATTACAACAAACATTATATAATTAAACACTAGCGGCTTACCGGCGTTCGGCTATAGAAAAACGAAAACAAATCTTTCCCACGGGAACCGTACATTTTTCCGGGATAAAAAGTAGCCTATGTGTTATTCTGATATGTAAGCTATATTATTGTAAAGTTTTATTAAAATCCATTCAGTAATTTTTGCGTGAAAAAGTAACAAACATCCATATATCCATAGGCACAAACTTTCACATTTATAATATATTAGTAAAGATTAAAAGCCTCTTAGATAGGTATTTAGGCGACGCCGTTGCACAAGGCGAAAACGTAAATGAATTCATTTAAATATATACAGAAGTACAGTATACGTTTTAATTCTATACACCCCTACCCTGAATACTGTGAAAATGTTTATATCTAACACTCAACTATAACCATTTTGAGCTAAGTGGGACGTGTTCTGCATAATTTTGGATTTAACCGTTTGCAAATTTAAAGGGAAATGCGGCAGGTTGCCGGTCAGACTTTGTAGAGATCCCGTTTATATGGTCAAGACACGATGTTTATCTAATTCAAACTTAACAAACGTCTTTCGTTTCATATTTCCGATTTAAAGACATCGGTTAGGTCAAACTACTAATACTTGTTGTTCTTTACAATAGATCATTTTTTCTCAGATTTATATACATACGGATTTAATAGATAAAAAACATCTTTAGGTTTTTTAGGTAAAATGTGTATTTAATACCTATAGAATTGTCATTAATTTATATTTTAATTTATGAGAAATAACTTACTTTTTTGTCGCAAAAGCTACATTGATAACATTTAGGTACTAAACATAGACTCTTATACAAATAACAGTTTTTTACTAAATGTATATTGAAATTATACGGTGCTTATAAGACATGCTCAATTTTTAAAAATTTTGTCTATCTGTATACCTGTCTGTTCCGCCTAATCTCCAAAACTTATAGCTGATGTTATAAGGAGTAACTAAAGCTATTTTTATTTTATATAAAGAATTAGCGTTCCGCTTAAAAAAATTAAGACGTAAGGGACGCACCCGAGCCACAGATTCACTAAAAATTTCTTACAGAACCCGAGCGAAGCGAGAGTTGTTAAGAGAAGCGAAGAGAAGTCGCTAGTATTATTTATATAAGAAAATTACTAAATTAATTTACCCCAAAAGAATTTAAGGGTTCTATTCTCTCAGATCTATTATTTAAACAAAATGATAAATCGTAAGTAAATTATGAAAACAAATTTAAGTGCAAACGAAAATCTTACTTCGCCAAGTAACTGTCCTGGACGTCGATTAGGCAGATATTTGCATAAATCATCAATGTAAAGTAAACGTTGAAGTTCCTCTAGTTTTTTAGGTTAATTCTACTTCTTACATCAATACTAATTAAGTTTTAAATTATATTATTATATGCATTTGCTTATATGTATGTATGTATAATGTATAGGTATGCTTTAAAGCAGTCTTTCAGTATATAATTTTAATATAAAATTCATCTTCAAATGCTCTACTACTTTATAGCATAGAAAGTATAAATATGGTTACTAAATTTCAATAAGTTATCAGTTCAAAATTATTAATGAAATTGTTTATTATTACATATTTTTTATAGGCTATTAATCTTTTGCTGCTCATAACACTTATACTCAACTGAAGTTTATTAAAAATATATCTATAACTCAAACTCAAACTTTTTATATATGTTTAAACAATTCTTATGAAGCAACAAAACTTGGCGTCAACTTACAGATGTTGCATTTGATATAGTGCAATCTAAATAGAATGACCGGGGACTCAAGTTCTCACAGCGACAGAAGAAAAAGATATTATCTGACCGTGAAAAAGGAACAGATATTATCTTTCATTCTACGAGTTTTAAACATAGTTTAAGTAGCAAATATGTAAGTGCAGATATTGTAGGTTAGGTTGTAATTGGAACGACCGTTTTAAAGGGATTTGTTTTATTATGAAAGATAATTAAAAAATAGATAACTAATAAATATAACATATTAAATTAGCATAATATTAAAAATTATATTATATTTTATAAACTTTATCTTGACTATATACTTCAGAACATAGTTTATATAAAAGGTCTATCCAAGAGTCACAGTGCAAGCGATTAAGGACCATTATTCGTCCCACGTATCTTAATATACTGCTAAGTTGTCCGTGACATGAAACAGGAATCAAAAGAGCAAATAAGGAGAGAAATATCGTAAATTCATTTAGTACTGACAAATATTAAAGCAGGAGCAAAGTGCTTCCGAACTTAGTTGGAAGTTGTACGTACGATGTCCTAAATTTTGTGAGATAATTTAAAGTTAGTCCACACGTTTTTATAGGTAGACTAGCGACTCACCCTCGCTCCGCTCGGGTTCGTTCCTAGGAAGGTTTTGACGTTTAGTATAGATTTCCCTAAAAACGACTTGCTTGAGGATCATCTTGTAACTTTAAAATATAATCTATACATATGTTTATTAAAATTCTAACCGAGTCAAATCTGTACATTAAATGTTTTTTGGAAAATCTTATTGAAATAGTCATTATTATCGATACAGAGGCCGAATCTATAGTTTCTAAAATTTTTGTCTGTCTGTCTGTCTGTGACCGCGTCACGGAAAACCCACTGGACAAATTTTGATGAAATTTAGTATGATGATGGCTGGTTATCCAGGTCAACATCTATATGTTACACAGCAGGATACTTTTTACTGCTGGAAAATATCTCATTTCTGAGGTATCTATACTAAACCTTAAAACGTAAGTAGGGACGAACCCGAGCGGAGCGAGGGTGAGTCGTTAGTATTTAGAATATTTTTCTATATTATAGAAAATATGTAAGCGACTCTGTCCAAAATAATTAGTTGTCGGCATATGCATGTTGAATTGAGTAAGCTTTAAAATATCTTAGTACCAACCTCACGATACCAGCTCTGGTGCTTGCCTAGATGCCTAACTCAAACCCGAAGTAAAAAACTCCATATTATATACAGTCTATTCGTACACAGAATTTCATTAAAATACGTTCAGTCGCACACAAACGCTCCAAAAAGATTGTAATAGCTATAAATACCCTTTTTCATCTTACGATGAGATGAGAGTAAATATTTTTTGATGGCGATTTTCATATAAGGAAGCTAGATCAAATGTGTACAATATTCTGTGAGTTTGATAGAAAAAAATCTACTTGAAGCCATAACCTACAGCAAGTACCTATAGTTAGTTAAAAATGAATTCCTGAGAGAGTTGTATGTATGTAGAGGTTTAAATAAACGATTATCTTTCCCCTTTCTTTTTAAGGAAATCTCATTTTTTCTTCCACTTGTTACTCTAAAATTCATAGCTCATTCTAAAAACTTGCTAATTAGCCCTTCGAGATGTGCAAGTTAAAAATTTACATTTTAAGTCTGCGGTCGCAAAAATTACACAGCGAAAACTGTTAAAATTTCAAATTTAGTTTGTATAAATATTTTTTTAAAGTGAAGAGTAAAATAAGTTAGTTTTTAATTATAAATGAGTAAGCAAGTAACATTCGACTTTTCCTTATATGACCTGATGAAACTCTCGTGGGTAACCCCGACAGAAAGGGCCGTAAAGGGGTATATGTTCGATTCCATTATATGTATATATTCTTCCATATTATATTCTTCCATTTTTCAACAAGTTTGTGCCCGCGCGTACGTTAGGATGGGAAAGGATAAAAATCAGATAAATAAGCTTATCATCCTTCCTTGAAATATTGGACTTGCCATTTGTTTAATTTTAAGTCTAAAATTAATTAAAAATAAATACTCATTCGTCCCTAGGTGATAAATTATCGTAAATTTATTTATGAACCAATCAAATTAAAATAAATACTAAATGTTAAGTGAACATTACCACAATATATTAGTGGAAACCGCGCCCTAATCGGTTAAGCTGTTTCTGAAGTCAGTGCACACAAACGCACAGACAAAAATTCTAAAAATCAATGTTTTGGGTTCTATTGCGTTAATAAAGCCCCCAATAACAGTTTCCCTTAAATATCCTCCATGTACAGACAGCGATTAGTTACACTTTTATTTTATATACCTATAGATAAATAAAGCTTATTACACTATCACGGGATACTTTGTAGATATCAATATGAGGGACTAAATTTCTGTTTGTCACACGTAGAGTAAGTACTTTGCTAAACCGAGTTTGATAATTCATATATTGTCTTGATAGCGCGAGTATCATAAGGTATAAATTATGTATGTAGACATCATTAAAATCATTATGGCGGATCTTGACGCCAATTAGTAGGTCTTGAAAAAAAAATTTTCATCTGATTCCATCGGAATCGGGAATTAGTATATTTTTGTATTGTTGTTCTTATATGTTTAAAATGATTTAAGATAAAAAATTGTTAAATAAAACTAAAAATGTCTAACTGACAAAACTAAATATTTAATTTAATTTACAAAAAAAAACTCCACTGCATAAAAAGCTAACTAAAAAGATGAGAAACAAGTTGACGAAGGAACATAGTATTAAAAACAGGTATTTTTATAACTTTTATTTTATTTTTGTAATTCATTTTTTATAATTAAACTACGTAAGAAGCAAAGGTTGTGCTTAATATTTATAGGGTTATAAAAACTTAAAAATTATGTCAAAACAAAACTTTTTACGTCAAAATTAAGCAACTAACTTCTCGGTTTGAGTAAACGTGGCAGAACCTACCTACGTATAAATTTCGTCCGTAGCAAAATAATCGTATTTTCGCTTCATTTGCTCCTTCCTCCGCGTAATTTGCTGTCGTAATCACGACGCGACGCCTAGATGTACTGCGTCGACAAATTTTTAAAGAGAAATTTACCACATTGTGTCAAACTTAGCATTTCTGGAAGGCTTTAAGTATATTTTTCTTTTGCGAAATCCTTCCAAAGCTTTGTTTATTTTCAAAAATATTATCTTTTTTACCCAACTGCGCCATGCAAAGGAGGGTAATGTGTTTATCAGTCTATGTATGTATGTTTGTTTGTTCCTTTATGGCGTTCTAGAGACCAAACGCGTAGGCCGATTATGATGATTCATGCGTTGTTAGATTCGTCTTAATAATGCGAGTGTTATAGACGATGTCTTGTCGTGTCTTTAAAAAGAATCTTCTAAACCAATCGAGTGGGGTATTAAAATAAAGATTTTTAAGAGGCGATCCCAAAAATATATGCAACTTATATATATGTTTAAATGTATTTTACGATAAAATATTGCTAAATATAACTTCAAATGTCTAATTGGCAAAAACTTGAAAGCTGTAAATAAAAAAAAAATATCATAAAAATAAAAAAAACCCGACTGCATAAAAGCTAACTAAAAAAATTAAAATAATTTTACGAATTAATAAAAAAAAAAAAAGGAATAAAGTATCAGTCTTAGATATACGTGCATACATCTTGCAGCAAGGAAGAAACGTGTATGTCTCTGACCGCATAATACTTTATTCCTTCGTCAACTTGTTTTCATCTTTTTAGTTAGCTTTTATGCAGTCGAGTTTTTATTTTTATAATTATAATATATTTTTTCAACAAAGATAACACTTTTGCAAGGTATTTTTTTTTAATTGAAACAGTTAATATAGAGTTTTCTTCCAATAATCATATAAAACTTGACGATGAGCCTAAAAAAGTTATTAAAGACCGTACTTTGAGAAGATACAATTTATCGTCAAAAATGTTTTAACCCAGGGCGTTCTGCAGTAACATAATAAGTAATCAAGAAACTTTGAACATCCCAAGTTTTTAGATAATATTGTTCCCAATTTTCCTATTTTTATTTACTTCAACACTAGCTTAAGCGCACGTTCTTTCTTAGCCCACAAATTATTTATTTTAATTTATTTTATTTGTTAATATAAAAAAAAATAACATATAAAAAAAGTAATTTAGCGAAATATGTATATGAAGTATTTTTTAAAAACAATGACTTTAACGTATTGTGCATAGAATATAGACCCCAAACTGATTTTTTTGTCTGTCTGTATGTCTATATGCGTTTTGCAAAAAGTACTGGATCGATTTTTACTAAATGTTGAGTAGTGATAACTTATTACTCGTGTCAACATTCAGTATAACACACTTTACTATAGAAAAATCTTTAGTTACCATGGGAAAACACAATTACTGGTTGGAGTCATCCTTAGAAAACATGGCTAACTCTGGTTACACATGTTAAGTTTAACTTAAAAATACTTACAGAAGAGTCCTCAATATCAATTATGAGTCTTCTAAGGTACACTCGCTATAACTATCTATATTTAAAACACCCTAGGGACCCTACCCTAGGAACGCACCCGAGCGATTCGAGAGTAAGTCGCTGGTGTATTATAAAATATATGTTTTATCAAATAAAGGAAAAGTATGTGGAAAAAAGATAACTTTTGTCTTTAACAGATTTATTCCTGACACTCTTCAGATATGAGAGAATTAATAAAAGTGCGATGTTGGTATAGTATGTACATTAATTCTTTGATATATTATAATATTAATATGTTATTACTATTATAATATATCAATGAATTATAATTATATATTGTTTATATTTAAATTTAAATGTAACGAGTGAAGAATTACCATTTAAAATGTAATCAGGCAGTAAGTTCCACTAATCTTGCTGTCAGCTATATCTATCTATATTATGTCTATACATATTACATATAATAAAATTCTGAGTCGAATCTGTATAGCAATAAAAAGTAACTAAGGACGAACCCGATCAGAGCGAAGTTGAGCTGCTAGAAACAGAATAAGATTATTCATAAAATAGTCTTTTACTTGTACTTCGGAGCTACTAATTCGGTGACCACAATGAACATATTGTCACATAAACGCACCAGTCTGCATATGAGGAGCACTGATATAAAGCACACTCTTAAGTAAGAAGATGCAAAAGTTTTTAAAATTTTAAAAAGAACACAATATTCGAACGTATTATTATTATACGTAGTATAGTATTTTTAGGTATTGCTAAAAATGGAAAGCTAAAGTTATGCATTTGGATCAAAAGGAAATATGTATAATATTTTTATTTTTATGAATTAAATAAAAAGACACAGAAACCTTTTGTTCTTTTCTCTAATTTCTACAGACCAGACCATTTACAGACTTTAATAGATTACGTTTATGGTGAGGTATGGTGTTATATAGCTAGTGAAATATTTTTTCTTATTCTAAAGGATAAAATAAAATAAAAGAAAATATATCAATTCCTAATCAGATCTCAGTAACTTATGTATCCTTCGAAGCCTGTGAAATATTCGTGCCATCGAATCAATTCTGTCACTCTGATGGACGCAAATTTACCAAATCGGGTTTCGTTGGGATCGAAGCAAATTTGCTGACGCTCGCGGTACTGGTGTTTGGGGATAATCGTGTAGGAATGAGGAAAATATATTTTATTAAAACAATCTAGACGTAAAACTGGTCTTAGAAAACTTTAAAAAATATTAATGTGGCTTTCCAATGAATCGAATTCTTGGTTCAATTATTTTACACTATATCGAAATGTCATCGATATATTCTGAAAGTACTGAATACCGATATTAACAAACCTTTATAATAATAAAATATAGATTAAAAACTGTTTACTGATATTTTTTTCACGTTTAACTAGAGGGTTCACTAACTTTCTTTTCAAAATATAGTTAGCCCAAGTTTTGGAAAGTATCGGTTAGTTGCTTGTTTTCTTCTCCCCTATGAATACATACTTATACATCGTTAAATATTTTTTCTATGTTTACTCATTTTTAGAAAAATTATGCTAAATACAAAATACTGACCTTTAGGTATATTTTATATTACGTAATATATCTTATGGTGTACGTTTTCCATTTTTTTAATAGTAGGCGGATGTCTATTAGTCGGCACGGGTTCGACGATGACATCCGTTTGACAGTCAAGAAAGGAAAAACGTAATAAAATAAAATATATTCTATACATATAATAAAATTGTAACCAAGCCGAATCTGTACATTAAATATTTTTTTGGAAAATTAACATTAAGAATAAACATTATTATTGACACAGAGGCCGAATCTATAGTTTTTAGAATTTTTGTCTGTCCTCCATCTGTCTGTCTGTCTGTCTATCTATCTGTCTGTCTGTTACCGCATCACAGAAAAATTACTAGAGGGATTTTGATGAAATTTGGTATGGTGATAGCTGGCTATCCAGGTCAATATATAGGATACTTTTTACCGCGGGAAAACATCTAATTTCTGAGAAAAAATGCAAAAAGTGCAATGTAAGAGTATATTATTATGTAAACCCTAAGAATTTGGTTTTGGTCATATGAACGCGGGCGGAGCCGTGGGCAATGCTAGTATATTCATAAATATAATGTTATTTTCCCTCTCACTAATAAGCCCGACATACATTTTTCCTTATTGGCTTTCGGGCTGATGTTTGTAGCCACTTATTCAATAATTATATTTTTATATTATAATATTCAATACTGGTTGAAGCGTGTAAAAAAGTTAGCATTTGCAATATTAGAATACTTTTATTTTTGGAACGAAGTTCCTTATCGCGCGTTACACGCTCTGAATGGATAGGAGCGAGACCAAAAAAAGTGTAATAATACTTTTTTCCGACATTCCTTGCTATAGTTACAGCCGTGTATGAACTATTACATCGCAGCACACAGCTCTCCCGCGCGCCGAAAGCACTTGATGGCTCTCTTCGGCTTTTGTAAGCTTTTATTATGATATGATATTTTTATAGTAAATAATTAATGTTTATTTCTAAAATTAAAAAAGTTTTATTAATAAAATAAGATTTATACAGTTCTTAATTTTTATTTGTTATTAACTTAATTATCCCAGATCATTCAGTGTTTAATTTATCATTATTTATTTTATACATAATAAATACGTTTTATTGTAATTTTTTCAATTGAACTTTATCTATATATATATTTAACTTGATATTTTATAATATAAATTATAATGACTGTATAGCAAACGTATACCAAAAAGCGAACGGAACTTCCTTCCGACCAGGGTTCGTTTATAGATCCCTCATTTCAATTTTTTTTTATATTTAAAATTAAACTAGTTTTAGTGAATTTTATCTAGTTACCTACTTGCTTCTCTGAGGATAGTAGATACAAAAATAATTGTTAAAGTAAGATTGGTAGTTTCAGACATTAGCGCGTTTAAACAAACATAAAACAAACTTAGTTTTATAAAATAGAAGTGTTTGTATAAATACAAACATATATAATATATACATAAAATATATAATATATATAAAATATTTATGTAATAGCTTAATATTAAAAGTTTAGTTCTCTCTTGTAAATTTACTGATTATCTAAATTTCGGACTCTTAAATCGATAAAAACTTTTTAACAAAAAAATAAAAACCGACTTCAAAAAAGCACTAGAAAGTAAAAAATAACTGATAGGTAGTTTTCATTTGACATGTTTGGACTGTTATTTGTAGAAGTAATACGTAACTTAAAATAATGCGTAAAATTAAGTTCATTTATCACTAACAATCTCCAGGAAATAGAATAATGTTAAGAAAAATGTTTATAATTATATTAATTTAGAAAACTTATTCAAACCTACTGCAATATTGGTCATTGACATAGATTTTAAGGAAGATATGAAACGTTTGTTCATTTGACATTTCCCACAAACGTGATCAGAATACTACGAACTATTGATTGGGCAGAACTGACATGAACATACTTTTCATACAAGGGTTATGGACAGTGTGCGATAAAATATTTGCAGATATCACTGTTTTAAAACTTAGTTTTTATGTGTACATTTTGAAACTTGTATAGTTGATACTTTTGCTGTGCTTGTGAATTTTACTCTAAAATCTGGTTTTTACTACTTATTTTTTAAAATCCTAATAACTTTGGAACGATGATGTAATGTCAATTTGAGACTTCAAAAAAAAAATTAACCGAGGATGAAAGGAGGAGGTTCTTAATTCGACACGTATATTTTTTTTATGTTTGCCGACGCATACAACTTTTTACAGTGTAGTCCGAGTTCGATGAATCTTTTTTTATTGGGCAAAGCTGCCAGCCGATACAAATCAAAGCACGCTGACTTCGAAAATATCTGATTAGGTATCTATAGTAAATAAAAAGTACTAAGCAGTTATTTTTTAATTTTTAGTGTTTTTTTGTAGTCGGTTTTTATTTATTTATTTAAAGTTTTCATTTGTCCATTTTTAGTATAGACGTAGTAGTAGCAAAATAAGAAGAAAATACTTTAAAAATTCAGTAGGTAAAAATTAATCATTCCCTATTTTCTACACTTAGGGGTGGCTTTTTTATTTTATTTATTTTGCAAGTCCGTCTATGTACATGACGGAGTTATGCCCGGATATATATAAAACAATATAAACATCCGAATTCAGAACCTCCTCCTTCGTTGAAGCCGGTAAAAAATATTACAAAATATAATGTATATTTTACTGAAAATATAGCAAGCGTAGAACAATACGAAATATTAAACTAAATGAGAACGAGGGAAAGTTTTGTTCTTTATCTCATAAAACGATATGTGAGCAATATTTTATAACAAATGTTTCGATGTAACTTTGTTAGTAAAAGATAACACGCGCAAAGGGAAGTAAAAGTTGAAAATTATGATTTATTTGTTTGAACTTCATATTAATTTTATCAAATTATTGGCTTTGACATATTGGCTATTCAGCAAGAATTTATTAATAATGCTAGCAGAACCCGAGGCTTCGCTCGCGCTATAACTACAAAATTCTAAAAAGGTAGGTTTCATACATACTTTCATTCCCTATTTATTTCCCTATTACTCTAATACATTGAGACGACAGTTCGGCACGACCGGCGAGATATCAGGCGCTGGACGTATTTATATTAAAAATTAAATACTTAAATAAATATGTTGCGGAATTAACTCACAGCACCATCTACATAGTTCCATGGTAAGCTACGAGGTCTGTGTTATGGCTACCAGATAATTGATACACTACATATATATAACTTTAAATATATACATATTATAAATATAAACACTCATAACTGAAGTAAAAACAGTTGTGCTCATGTCACAAATGTATGCATTCAGCGGGACTCGAACCCGTGCCCTCTCTCACAGCAAGTAGTCACTACAAACTGAGCCAAAACCGTCAACCAAAGTCTCGTGATAATTAATTTAACGAAAATAAAAAAAATATATAACAAAATATATAAAAAAATCGCGTGCTCTCCTAGAATCTAATCTTCTACTAATACTTTTTGAATATCTAACGATCACTAATTAAGTGAGTAAGTTAAGTATTCGCATCGAATTCCTATTGTAATATTTTTACACCTCATTTTACGTTCAAAAGTTTTATCACGAGGATTTCAGTTTAGTAAAGTTAATTCATTACAACTTGTACAGATGGCACAAGGGGGAGTACCGGCTTAGGTTTTATGTCCCATTACTTCGTCAGCCACAACCCTTGCGTAATAAAGTGTTGACCTTGTTCGTGTAATTCATGGTTACATATTTACCAAAATATCCTGATTTATATGTTTTGCTTATAAAAAATAGGAAAATAAATTATGTATAATCAATAATTATATTCTATAAATAATAATTAATAAATAATAATAAATAAATATGTTGGGGCACACAGCACCATCTAGTTTCATGGTGAACTACGAGGCTTTTGTTATGGATACCAGATAGTTGATACACTACGCGTATATAACTTTAAATACATACATATTATAAATATAAACACCCATACTAGAGTACAAATATTCATGGTCATCATACAAATGAATGCCCCCAGCGGGACTCGAACCCGCGACCGCTGGCACAGCAAGTACTACACTACAAATAAGCCAAACATGTCGTCAAATTATATCATCAAATTTAAAAAAAATATATAATTAATGCACAATTTTATTCTTAGTATTGTAAGAATATCAAATTACCCACATTAAAATATTATACGTATTTTGATATAACCTTCAACACTAAAGTATGATGATTTGAAATCACATAAACATAGCACATTTGTAGTTCTTTTATTATTTCTAGTATGTATAAATAGGCAAAGAGAGAAGAAAAAGGTATAGAATTAACAATTACGACGAGAAAAACACATTAGTCTCTGCTTTTAAAATTTTTCTGTAAAGCATCCGAAATATATGAAATCAAAAATTAAAATAAAACGCGAAAACATCGTAAAAATTGCACATGTCCAAGTTGATACTCTCATTTATATCATGTATCATATTACCTCTATGTACCCAGTACGTATTGTCATACATTTTGCGAAGCAGAACGAATTGGTTAATCACAACTCTCGCAGTTTATCCGCTAGGGACATATACGTAGCTTGAAACTATAAAGCAACAATATCTTAGCTTTGTTACGAACTTCATTAAGCTTTACTTATAACTCCTTATGATTATTTCATGAAATGTCTAATAATTTCCCTTTAACAATTCAAACTGATATATATATAATAAAATTCTAACTGAGTCGAATCTGTACATTAAAAATTTCTTGGAAAATCTTATTTCAATAGCCATTATTATGGATACAAAGGCCGAATCTATAGTTTTTAGATTTTTTGTCTGTCTGTCTGGGAACGCACAGTGAGAAAATTATTTGATAGATTTTGATGAAATACGGTATGATGATAGCTGGTTATCCGGGTCAACATACCAATAGAATACTTCTTACTGCTGGAAATTATCTCGTCTCTGAGAAATTTAAACTATGTGTTAAGACGTACCAAGGAACGAATCGAGGGTAAGTCGCTAGTAGCAATATAAAACTGTATGTATATACGCTTAGTTGTCAAGCGGAATAGGCTAAAATAATTGAATTGTTTAAACGCTGAGAAAGGATTTCCCATGTCATGAGTCATATATTTTTATGGAAAGGTGTGTAGAAAAATCCTTACACTACTTAAGATTTTCAATCGTTATATCTGCAAGACATTGTAATATTTTACTTCTGAAAAACTCATGTCATATTATAATTTATAATATATAAAAACAAGGTTTTATATCATATAAATTGTTTAATTAATGAGTTTGATTTAATTTAAAGTTTGTTTTTTAGGTATTTCTTCGTATTCTTCTCAGCAAAGCCTTTTATTTCATATCCATATCGTGGGGGTGCATAAAAAAAGATAGTTCGCTATCGTTGGGAGTCCGCCATGTTGGATTTCAAATGACGTCATTTATCTAACTATGCATATTCATCTAAACTAAACGTGTACACAAAATTTCAGCTCAATCAGTTGAGAATAACTGCTTTAAAATTCAGCTGCAAGTATTGATCCGAACAAACATACATACAAACATTGCAAGATAAATAAAAGCTTGTAAAATTGCAATACATTGATTTTGGCATTTAATAAATTCATTGTTTAAACATTTTGGTTATTAAAAAAACATTTAGTCTTAAAAATTTAAATTTGTTTATGAAATAAAGTCCTAGATTTTTTTCTATATCTAATAGTTAATGACAATTATTTATGATACTGATAATGATAAAAGTTTTATTTTTACAATAATCTACACTATCTAGACTAATATTATAAAGAGTTACCTCTTTATAATATTAATTTGTAAGTTCGTAAGTTTGAATGTATGGGGTTGTCTCTGAAAGTTCTAATAGGAAGCTACATCACTTCCGAGCTTTGTAATCTATTTTATTTTCGATAAAAATATATTTACTGTTATATAAAAACTTTAATTATTGAAGACTAAAAAATGGCTGCTGATTTGCTTGAAGTAAAACAAGATAAGGAGGGTTCCTTTGGGCTTCTAATGTATTGTACTGACATCAGAGGATGCACCCGAACGAAGCGAAGGTTAGTCGCTAATATAGAATAACTAGCGACTCACCATCGCTTCGCTTGGGTTCGTCCCTAGGGTATGTATGCAACTTCCCTATTTGAATCGGATATTATTAATCCCTTCACGACTACGGACACGCCGGCGTTACAGTTAACAATAGATTTCTTAGAATTTTAATTAATTTTTAGAAATTTACCTGGAGGTGTTAAATTTTTCATTGGTTTTAATATATTTTTTCGTAGGACCCTATTTTTTTTCTAAAATAAAAGTAGCCTAAGTTACTCCTTATGACATCAGCTATCCGCCAGTAAAAGTCCTGTCAAAACCGGTCAAGCCATTTCAGAGATTAGCCGGAACAAACAGACAGACAGATAAAAATTGTAAACAATGTTGTTTTGGTATATGTACCGTGTATACATCCATATGCATTTAATAAAAAGCTGTTATTTTGACATTACAAACAGACACTTCAATTTTATTTATCTGTATAGATTTAAACGCCATATTAGTGATCTATGGGATGTTAAATTTTATTTATCTTACTATCTTACAAATATATTTTTAAATGTGAAATTTTAGCTGTTTGGAATTTAGTGTTTGGATTTTTGGATGGATGTTTGTTAGCAATCACGTCAGAACGGCTGAACGGATCTTGATGAAATTTGACACAGAGATAACTTACAGTCTGGAGTAGCACATAGGCTTTCACTTCACTTTTATCCCGGAAAAATGTACAGTACTCGTGGGATAGGTTTATATATTGTTTTTCTAGAGGCGAACCCGAGCGAAGCGAGGGTGAGCCCTTAGTTTTACATATAAATCTGTTTCTTTTATATATACAATACAAATAATCAATTTTCTTGATAGCAAGATGAAGAAAACAAAATGTAGATGTAATCTTGTCTCAATACGTTCTCAAATAATCTATGCAATATATTGTTAACGTTTCTTACAATCGACTTGATAAATGTTTGCAAACGATTTCGCATTTCAATACATTCAGATTTAACTTGACGTTTGGATAATAGGAATTCTCAAACATAAGTAACTGCCTGAGCAAAGACATAAGAGGAAAGACATGAAATGAGCTAAAACTCATTCCATGTCTTCCCTAAACTTGGAATAAAGCTAGCGTTACAAGTTAGTTTATAAAGACAACGAAACGAAACAAATTTTAAAATAAAATTTTTATAATTTTAATTATTACTTGCGTTTTAACGTTTAGTATAGATTACTCAGAGAAGAGATATTTTCTAAAAAAGTATCTTATATATTGTCCCGGATAACCAGCTATCATTAAACCAAATTTCATCAAAATCCCTCCAGTAGTTTTTCCGTGATGCGGTCACAGACAGACAGACAAAAATTCTAAAAACTATAGATTCGGCCTCTGTATCGATAATAATGACTATTTCAATAAGATTTTTCAACAAAATGTTTAATGTACAGATTCGGCTTAGTTAGAATTTTATTGTATTACTAGCGGCTTACCCTCGCTTCGCTCGGGTTTGTCTCTAGGTACGTTTTAAATAGATATAAATACTTATGAGCCAGCGTTAGCCATATAAATTTTAGTTATAATCTCTGAAACAGCTGGACTTATTTTGACAGAACTTTCACTGGCAGATAGCTAATGTTATAAAAAGTAACTTAGGCTACTTTTATTTTAGAAAAAGAATTTGGGTTCCTCAAAAAATATTTAAAACATACCTAGGGCGCTCGTATTAAATAATCTAAATCTCTACATATAATAAAATTATAACTAGGCCGAATCTGTACATTAAATATTTTTTTTGGAAAATTTTATCTATGTTATATATTACTGTATCGATAAATTATATCTTATTATCCATACAGAGACCTAATCTATACTTCGAGTTTCGTTAGTAGGAACGAAACCTCGGAGGAACGAAATCACTATAATTTCTGACTTGTTTTCTCATGTTGTTATTTAAAATGAAATATTTTTTAATTATATAAAAATATATACAAACAAAGAGATTGGACTTATCATACAAAAATAAATAAATCAACTGAACTAATTTGATCCTCAGGCATCGGCCAGTAGGTACTAAATATATAATACTATTTCTGAATAAACATATAAATCAAGATAATTTGTATGCTATGTGATACACATGTACAAGTATACAGATACATATAAATATTATATTACAACTTATATTTAGTATACAGATAATTATGTGATCAGTTTGCAAACAAATATATTGTGGTGCGCACAAAGTGAAAATAATATATGGAAATGTTGAAAATTGAAGTATTCTTTGTTATGTTTGTGTTTCTGCTATTAGAATGTGAACCAGCCAGGATTTTAGGGATATTCCCTGTACCAGTTCACAGCCATCAGTCTGTATTTAGAACATTAACAAATGAGCTAGTGAGACGAGGGCATCAAGTAACTGTTGTGACAGGACTTCCTGTGAACGAGGTAGCCCTAGAGAATTACACGGAGATTGATGTAAGTCAAATTGGAAATAAAGAAAGAGAGAGATATTTATCAAAAGAAATAAAACCATCTGATGATATGTTTACTCAATACAATAGTATTTTACAATTAACATTTAATTATGTATTCAAAATATTACAAAGCCCAAAAGTAGATACTATGATTAAAGATAAAAATCAAAGTTTCGATTTGATTTTCATTGAAGATTGCACCAGACCAGGAGTAATTCTATCCCACTTATTCAAAGCACCGGTTATATCAATAAGCTCTTATGGAGGAACATTTGGAACTTTCGAAGCAACAGGAGCAGCCGTGCACCCTTTTTTATATCCTCTGCCTACTCGAAGAACATATCGTAATCTTTCAATAAGGGACAAATTATATGAACTGTACGTTCATTTCCGGCTAAACAAAATATATGAAAATCTGGAATCAAAGCAAGATGAAATATACAAAGAATATTACGGTTCAGATATTCCAAGGCTAAACGATTTAAGTCATAATATTAAAATGTTATTTTTAAATATACATCCAATTTGGGACTCAAATCGTCCAGTTCCTCCAAATATAATATACCTTGGTGGCTTACATCAGAAACCCCAAAAGGAATTGCCGAAGGTAATATAAATACAAAACACTCCATTAATTGTCTGCACAACCTTGAACTGCGGAATTGTTGATTATAATATTATAAACAAGTTATTATTCATATTTCATTTTTAAAATTTATTGATTAATCAATGAATTCAAACACGTAATTATATTTTCTGATTTAATTTTAATAATAATTAAGTTTATTTCAATATTGTAATAATATGTATAAAAAATAAAATATAATTTTATTTTTATTTTTTTTTACAAATTTTATTTTTATTTTATTATGTATAAAAAAAATGAAATATTTTTATTGGAAAAAGTATATGAAGAATAAGTTTAATATTTTGTTGTTGATATAAAGAACAGTGGCTAGCATGTTCGGCAGCTAATCCGGAGATGCTGGGTTCGAGTCCTAGGTTGGTAGTAGTAGATAGTTAAAGAGATTCTCAATAGCTGCAGTTGGAAAGTTGGCGGTGTCACACCCCCATTTATTAATTTAAATAAAGGAAATTAGGAAAAATTAATTATAAAAAATTGAATTATTAACTTCCAGGACCTAAAGTTACTTTTAGATTCATCTTCAAATGGTGCTATTTATATGAGCCTAGGCACTTTTGTCGATTCAAATCTATTTAATAAAGAAACATTCCAAATATTTATAAATGTCTTCTCCAAACTGCCGTACGATGTGTACTGGAAATGGAATGGCTATGAGATGTCTGGACTATCAAAGAATGTCAAAATGTTACCTTGGTTTCCACAATCTGATTTGCTTCGTAAGTACAATAAGTATCTATACTAATATTATAGAGGTAAAGTTTGTGAGTTTGTGAGGTTGTAGGGGGTAATTTCTGAATCTACTGAACTGATTACATGAAATTTGGTAAGAAGATACTTTGAGACCCTAGAAAAGACATTGGATACTTTTTATCTCGGAAATCATCCCTTAAGGGGGTAAAAATGGGGATAAAAGTTTGTATTGGTAAGCAAGCTAGGTATGAACCCGAGAGAAGCGAGGGTGAGTCGCTAGTTTAGTATATAGGTAACTTACTTTTAGTACAGCTTTAACACTTAACACTTTATAATTATTTAGTTTTAAGTGTGTAAAATTTAGGTTAAGTATAGTGTCGATAGTTACATTGTCTCAAGTTATATTTTAAAAATAGTTTTCACATAGAGGATCATTTATAATTCAAACTTTATCCCGACTATTGTAATAATTTTGTAAAATTTTGTGCAATTCAAGTACCTTATAAATTATAAAGAGCAAAAATGCTTGTAGAAAAATCCTATCACCACCCTAGCCCACCCCAGAACGTTCAAATTATTATTTTATAGATATTACATACAAGTTAGCATATTTTGTAATGTAATATTATTTTTTATTCTTAATGTTATTTTTAACTACCATACATAGGTCATCCAAACATCAAGTTGTTTATAACCCAAGGAGGACTTCAATCTACCGATGAAGCTATTACCGCGGGCGTACCACTGATCGGCATACCTATAATTTTTGATCAATTTTTTAATACAAATAAATATGTTGAGTTAAAAATAGGCCAAGAGTTAGATGTAGAGTTGCTCAATGAAGAGAATCTAAGTAATGCAATTAATGAAGTGATAAACGATAAAACGTAAGTTGTTCTATTTTTAACCACCAAAGCAAGCAAAGGGGTGTTATAAGTTTGACCGCTATGTCTGTCTGCAGGTGTGTCTGTGTGTTTGTGGCACCGTAGCTCTTAAACGAGTGAACCGATTTGGATGCTTTTCTTTATTTGAAAGCTAGTTTCTTGGCGATGGTTCTTAGACATGATTCATTAAAATCGGTGCAACAATTTACTAGATATGGGGGGTGAACGTGGGTGTGACAAATAAAAATCTTTCGATAGTATACCGATTTTACCGTTCTCGCTGGTTTGGGAAACTGAATGAAGGGGGTTTAAATTTCGGGTCTCGCACTTCTGATATTTTCATGTGTGAATCATTTTTAACATGATAACAATTGCACTGCGCTGCATTTCTGAGAGAACATAGCAAGTTTTCAAAACACATGTGAAGTTTGCGTACTCGCCCTTGGTCAGCGAGGTGAACTACCGTTCCTAAGACACTTGCCTTAAAGCCGCCTGGCGATTCATCGTATGCAAATACATTATTTAATAATCTCTTTCTACTCTATATATTATATTCTAACTCTATTCTACATATCTACTATGTATGTTCGCTATTTACTTTCAATTAATTCAAAACTAAGCACTTCTTGTGTGTGTGTGTGTGTGCGTGTGTGCGTGAGTGCGTGCTTGCGTGCGTGCGTGCGTGAGTGCGTAATTGCGTGCGTGCGTGCATGCTTGCGTGCGCGCGTGCGTGCGCGCGTGTGTGTGTGTGTGTGTGTGTGTGATTTTACATGAAAGTTACTATATTTTAGATAAAAACACATAATTATTATCTTTTTGCAGGTACAAAAACAATGTTATAAAACTAAGATCCCAGTTGAATGACACTCCCCAAACATCACTAGATCGTGCGGTATTTTGGACGGAGTACGTTTTGAAGCACGGCGCAGATCATCTAAAAACACCTTCAGCAAATATGCATTGGTTTATTTATTATGAAATGGATGTAGCTTTATGTACTATTCTCTTGTCTTTGATTTTTATTATAAGTTTCATCAAAATTGCTAGTGTGATTTTAAAATCAATTTTGAGAAAGGATAAAACAGATTGATAATGTTCCTATAAAATTTAATTATAATAATTAACACTTTTTAATATCCTTAATGTTTCAGAGTAAATTATATTTTTGTCAAGTTTATTGCTTATTATTGAGTACTGTGAGATGAAAGGTATAAATATAACATGTCTAAAATAAATTCAAAGTCAGGCACAAAATCTTTGAACTCCAAACCTAGTACTAATAATATTATATTTTCGTAATGACCAAATATTTAGTGTGTTACAAAATCAATAAAGAATTTATCATGAAGGAAAAATTTATGACTACGCTGCCTGCTCTCGACATATTTTGTTTTGGCATTTGGCCATAAACGAACATATTTCAGTACATATCCCATCCCAACTTATTTCTTGGAATTTTCCGTGAAATTTGTATGGGCCCTGATTTAAAAGAACTAAGTAATTTTTCCCTTTTTATAAAGAAACAGGCTTAAAATGGACGAATTTTTGGAGATTTAGAAGACACATTTTTAAAAATAAGGAAATTTTACGTAAAATATCATATTTTTTAACTCTGCTTTTTCAGTGTGTAGATTGCTGCGTGAAATAAAATTAATAAGGTAAAAAAGAGTATTCACAAGGGTAATCACTCATTCACTGATTAAATCCCGAAATTTAAGTAAGCGTAAATTATACTAACTTAAAATTTGGCAAGTTTAGGCAGTTTTCTTATTCGAGTAGGTATCCGCTAATAAAGTAAATTCAACTCCTAAAGGAATAAAATGGTCTAATGTTAAAAATTTTAATAAAAATTCGTTATTTAAAAAAACAGTGATCAAGATTTTAAATATACTTTTTATAATATAAAAATGATAATATGTATTCATTATAATTCAGGAAATAAATGCTCTGAGGCTGAAAAATAGAAGATAGGGATTTATTGCTCGTAGGAGTTGAGCATTTACGCATAAATAAGCAAAAAAAAAATAGAACTATAAATAACGTATATAAATAACTTTAGGGTTTCGTAATAATTTTTTGGTCAAAATGGAATTTTTATAATTTTGTCTTCTCCGTGTCTCCCAGCCATTTTACTGAAATAATATTATAGCTATATTGCTGTAATACTAGTGATTATACTGGAGTACAATTATAAAAATAATGGGGGTAACACCACGTACATGTAGCTGAGGGTTGAAAAAAATATTTTAGCCTATCTAAACATAAATGGTCTTTGAATAGGCTATAAGATTTCGTACTTTTTTGATCAAGTCAAGTTTTGCAAAATCGTATACCTCTAAAGTTGTAAATATTGCGACCCATATATGTATATAAATTACGCCCTTAAGACAAATTGACGACACGTTTGGCTCAGTTTGTAGTTACTCTACTTGCTGTGCAAGCGGTCGCGGGTTCGAGTCCCGCTGGGGGCATTCATTTGTGTGATGAGCACAAATGTTTTTACTCCAATCATGGGTGTTTATATTTATAATATGAGTATGTATTTAAAGTTATATATTATGTGTAGTGTATCAACTATCTGGTATCCATAACACAAGCCTCGTAGCTTACTATGGTACTAGATGATGTGTGTGTTAATGTCCCAACATATTTATTTATTTATTAAGTATTGTTAATAATGAGCGAAAATTGAGCTCAATTTTATTTTCGAAAAACATTTTAATTTCGTAAAAATATTTCCCACAAATGATACAAAAGGAACAATAATTATTGTTTAAATCCTTGGTAAAACCTTGTTTTACTATTAGAAATGCGAAAGTTTTCATGATGTGTGTTTGTATGTTTGTTACTCCATCACGCTGAGACGGTTGAACGGATTTGAATAAAATTTTGTGAAGAGATGAATTATGATCTGGAGTAACATGCAGATGTTTTGTAAATATAATATTATTAATACAAAAGACAGTTTGTACGTCGCTAAGCTACTTGAGTGATTATATAATACTTGTAACTCTCTTTTTTTTATATATGCAATGCAAATAATCAATTTTCTTTATTGGGAAGTAAAAAATTTGATATAATCTTACCTTTCAATACATACTCAAATATATTCAAATGTAATATACTTTTAACGTTGCTTACAATCGACTTGATAAATGTTTGCCTACGATTTCTTACTTGTATTTCAATACATTTAGATTTAACTTGTCGTTTGTATAAAAGGAACTTGCAAATGAAAGCAACTGTCTGAGCTTCAGCTCATTACATGTCGTTCCCATGTTTGGAATAATATAAAGCATTAACAGGTAGTTTTATACTCGTAAATATATATCAGTTATTAGTAAATTATAATTTACTAGCGGCTTACTCTCGGTTCGCCTCTAGACAAACAAAAACAAATCTATCCCACGGGAAAAGGGCATTTTCCGGGATTGAAAGTAGCCTATTTGTTATTCTGATGTATAAACTATATTATTGTAAAGTTTCATAAAAATCCAATCAGTAGCTTTTGTGTACTAAGCTGTATAAGTAACTAGAGTTTTCTAACTATCCCACGGAATATCTTTAATTTTCCGGGATGAAAAGTATGTAAAATGTTAACCGGGGATAAGGTGCACCATGCAAAATTTATTTAAATCGGTCTAACAGTTTTGGAGATTAGCCCCTACAAACAGACAAACATACAGAGAATCAAAAGAAATGTAAAAAGAATAAACTGGATTTGTTCTATTTCTCTTCGTACATCCCCCCTGACTCAGTTTTTAGCAATTTTTTCCTATGTACAGACATTCGACTTCTACACTTACAGTCATATTAAATGACAAGACGGTGAAAGGGAAGCCGGAGGAGGCTGTGATATAATCGGTGAGTGACACAATTTTTCGATTTTAGAAGCAAATATTATTTGAATACATACATCCAAGGAACATCCTTCAACCTTTTTGTCAGTTACATTATCGAAATGCCAGGCAATAAGAAAAAATATATATGTAAAATATTGGATTGAGCATTGTTACTATAATGCCAATTTCTAATAAAAATGATAACGTAGTTTCCGCAAATATCAAGAAGCTCAAATTGACAAACTTTTTCCCAAATATTTATTAATCTAATCACAGACCATATAATACTATACTACCTACTAGTCAATATTTTATTGTTAGCTATACAAGTTATGTCTATCAAAATAAAAAATATTTTGTGATATGGAACCTTACCTCAGACTCACATTTTCGTTTTTATATGTACATATACTCTCTAGTATATACTCATTACTCACCCTCGCTTCGCTCGGGATCGTCCCTGAATTGCTTCCCCATACAAACTTTCATCCTCATTTTCATCTCTTAAGGGATGATTTTCGGGATAAAATATTCTATGTCCTTCTTAGGGTCTTAAACTATATTCTTACCAAATTTCATCTAAGTCGGTTCAGTAGATCCAGAGATTACCCCCTAACCCCTCACAAACTTTACCTCTTTATAATATTAGTATAATATTGTACATAGATGTAAAGATTTGAGGTATATTTTAAAATATCTTTATTGAAACGGTTTCGGTCAACAACATAATACCTATAACTGATATACTTAAATCTACTTGTTTTCAACTATTTAGTTTGCTTTTTACGCCGTCGGGTTTTTTATTTTCGTAAATATTTTTTTTACTTTAGAACGTACGAAAGTTATAAAGGATCTAATTAACATCTCACTACAAGCCTTAAGAGAGATAATGGAGGTGACGCCGCGGGGAAACGCTACTTTATAAAAACCAGTAAATCATGCTTGTTATTATACCTTGTGATACACAAATACGAGAATACAAATATTATTTTATTACTTATGTATATTCTGCAGTGAGATAAATAAGATAATTTAATTCTGTGATCAATTTACAAAGAAATATATGTATAGTGGTGCTTACAAAATGAAGATAATATATGAAAACTAGCGACTCACCCTCGCTCCGCTCGGGTTCGTCCCTAACGTGGGCTACCCTTATCACTTAAGGGTATGGAAAATAGATAGTAGCCGATTTTCACACCTACTGAATAAGCATATAAAATTTGGTAAAAATCGGTAAAGCCGTTTCGGAAGAGTACGGTAACTAACATTGTGACATGGAAATTTTATATATTAGATGTTAAAAATTGTATTATTCTTTGTTGTATTTATATTTCTGCTATTAGATTGTGAACCAGCCAGAGTTTTAGAGATGTTCCCAATACTATTTTATAAGACATATTATACACAACTTCCTTGTCTCATCATCTTACAAATGTCGAATTGCTGTTTATATACCACTTATTTAATGTTTTGTTTTTAAAATTCATTATATACCACTTATTTAATGTTTTGTTTTTAAAATTCATTGATAAGCACTTTATTGAAATATGATATTACATTTGTAAAACAAAATTGTTTGTAAATATCGGAGCTACTCTATATGTTAATCATTTCTATTGTGTAACTTTGTAAAATCTATATGAATAAATTATTATTATATTATTATTATCATAAATATCACTTTCTTTATTTTGTTATGAATAGAAAGCGATAACGGTTTTGCAGGGAGAATAGCCTCGTCTGTCCTACTTATGCAAAACTTGGACCATATGTTAATAATTTATGCAAATTATTTGAAAACTAGCTGTGCCCTGCGGTTTCACCGGCGTTAATTCTCTTAAAATCGGATTAGTAGTTCCTGAGATTAGCGCGTTCAAACAAATAAACAAACAAACAAACTTTTCCTCTTTATAATGTTAGTATAGATGTACAATTTGCGAAAATAGTGAACGATTTTTTATTTATAACGAATAATCACGGACGTTTGTTTGTCCTTATTTCAGGTCGAAATAGAGTGACGGATTGATGTGATTTTTTGTATGGAGATTGTTGGAGGGCTGGAGAGTGGCATAGGTTACTTCTTACCGCGTAGATTATTTCATTCCTACATACCCTTTAAACGTACCTAGGGATGAACCCGAGCGAATCGAGGTTGAGCCGCTAGTTTTTTTTGAGTTACATTTTTTATTTGATAGTTTATTTATAATATTAAATATTTATGATAGTTAAATTTGTCACTATTAACAATTATCACAACAGAAAATATGTTCAAAACTTGCTAAGTAATTCTTAAACAGAGTTTATTTACGTAAAATTTTATCGACTAATTAATTATTATGTATGTTTAAAGTATATGATAACCTTTTGATATTTATATACTCAATACTTTCCTTTTCTTATCTAAATATATACGTAACATAACAAAACAGTAACGAAACCAAATCTGTACTTGAAATTTTTTTTTATATTTTGCCACGCATTGTTTACAGGATAGGATATAAACAATAATTGCAGAAATTTTCGTTTGTTTACCTGTTATGTTGTGCGTATGTTGTCTACATCATATGTATATATATAGGATACTTTTTATCCCGAAAAATGAGAAGTATCCCGGTGAAAAACCAGAAAAAAACAAAACATTTTTTTTTATTTTACGATAATTATTTCTTTCTTAGATTCACGCGAATATTTGACAATTTAAACAAAACTATTTCTTGATTCTGTTTCTAAGAATAACTATTTAAGAATAAAAATTACATGTAGGTAAATCTAGTGTTCATGTAAAATATAATAATATAATGTACCTACAAGAAGTGTAAATTCTTAAAAATGATGCTCTGTACCATGTTGAAGTTAACAGGATTCAACGACAATTACTAAGGCAATTTTGCCACAAATTTTCGCCAGTTCCTTCTGATTAATGGTAGGAAAAGTTTATGAACAAATTAAGGGTAATTGAAAAATATTTCCTTAGAAAAAAACAAAATATTTTTTTTTATTTTACGATAATTATTTCTTTCTTAGATTCACGCGAATATTTGACAATTTAAACAAAACTATTTCTTGATTCTGTTTCTAAGAATAACTATTTAAGAATAAAAATTACATGTAGGTAAATCTAGTGTTCATGTAAAATATAATAATAAGAAGTGTAAATTCTTAAAAAGAAAGTGTAAATTCTTAAAAATGATGCTCTGTACCATATTGAAGTTAACAGGATTCAACGACAATTACTAAGGCAATTTTGCCACAAATTTTCGCCAGTTCCTTCTGATTAATGGTAGGAAAAGTTTATGAACAAATTAAGGGTAATTGAAAAATATTTCCTTTTGCCTCTAAGAAATTTTGGCTTAAATAACAGGTTTTTCTTGCTGAATAGAGACGTATTATGGGTTGAATGTATTTATAAATTAAATATTACTTAATAATTTCTTATTCAACAGCCGAGTTGGATAATTTTTCAAAACACGGAATATTTTTGTCAAGGTTAAAATGATTTCTTTAGGAAGTAAAATATTTTAGCTACTAATAATATGGTTATCTTAATATGTTACTAATATTATACGTGTGAAAGTTTAGATGTTTGGATGGATGTTTGTTACTCAATCACGCCAGAACAGCTTAACGGATCTGAATGAAATTTGGCACAGAGATAGATTATAGTCTATAAGCTATAAAGGGCCGAAAAATCTACGGTTCCCGTGGGATAGATTTATTTTTATTTGAACCCAAGTGAAGCAAGGGTGAGCCGCTAGTTAATTAAATAAACGAAATGCTCAAATATGTACACTAATTAGAGGATAACTACGTACCGATACTAAAATTCCAGCTATTATAGGATTATAATGTTGTAGCAGAAGATCCAAAATAAGGTCCGGAACTTGGTTAAGGGTACCGTCAATTAAATTGGAGACAGTCGCAATTTAATTGCCTTGTTGGTCTAGTTATTCTTTCTAAGGTTCTGAGTTCGAGCTCCGGATGGAGCCAATTATTTAGTTACTAGGAGTATTTGTTAAAAACAACTCAGTAACAGCCCGGAGTTTGGAAGTTGGCGGTATACCACCCCTTAGCATCAGAGAGCATCATGATATAACCTTTTACCGATCTTTTGAATGGTCGACTAACTGGAGTTTGAGAGTGAAAAGAATTTAGAGGATAGTTATACTTATATACATACTTGTATGTATGTATGTATTCAGCCCTTTTTAACGTCTCACTGCTAGGCCCGGGCCACCCTTTAATACGAGGGGGACCAGGCCATAGTCAGCCAGTGTTGGCCATACATACTTATGCACTATTATATCTCCTGCGCAGATACTGGTTTCAATGAGTTTGTTAATCATGAACGGAATCGGTCAGGAGGACATTATAATAACCATCACAGCACGGTAAATATTAAATACACATTCGTTTTCATTTTCATAATTTATAAAAATTACGTAACGCAATCTCTTAGTTTTATTGGTAGGAAACGTAGCGTGGCATAAAGCTGGCTTTATTGACGAAATATAAAACCAATTAATCTTATTTTATCTTCTATATACTATATTATTTTTCCGCGCGTAATCATTCACTCTCCATTCGCGATAGTTTTAAAACTGTCTATGAGTTGCGTTATGAACTCCTTATGGGATATAAAATTAGCCTACTGCCTACACTATACTGTATTCTAAAATATATGATGAGCAATCTTAAAATCAGAATCGAATTCATAACATCTGACATTACTCGCTATGTCCCTTTTATGGAAGTACAAGTATACATTTCAGTCTTATTTAGCACTAGGGACTAACAAAAAAAATATTAGAAATTCTTAGGAAAAACCAAAGTAGAGCTAGAATTAAATTACGATGGATCAAAGCTGATAGCCTAATGCATTTTTAACAATGTAATACTATCTGCTTATGCCAGACTTTTTGGATGACAAAGTAAGGTAACTTAATTATCACTTTAGTAGCAATCGTGTGTATCTCTATGTGTATCGGTATGTACCAAAATATTTATTAAACATGACACCAGTTTTGTATAGGAAGGCATTGAAAATAGAGGTCATGGTACATCTTTTGATTAATCTTACCCACAAATTTTCAATTGGCACTTTTGTTGATTGTACAGTAAATGTATTTGTAATATATGAGAGTTGAGACTCATTAAAACTAGACCATCTCGTGATATTAACTGATTCTTTGTTTGCGCGGGGTTTTATCGAAGTCTTTGGAACAACCAGTTAGTTTAAAAAAAAAGGTGAGAGGTGTACCGGACACCCGGTAGGATCGAAGTTCCTTTCGCTATCTGCCTTAGGTTAATAAATTAGCTCATATGATTGTCACGAGTACTAGGGTATCATAAGCAACGTACATTGTACATACACGTTGAAGCTCATCCACTAAAGGCCTGTACAGAGTGCACACAGGTTGTTTACAACATACTTTCCCTATCAATGACTCCTTAACACTCACTTTGACTCTAGCTTTTGATACCTCAACATTGGTGTTTTAGAGACATGAAATTGGGCGTAAATTGCCATAATAATACATACATACTATATCTTTCTTTCCTTGGTTTCGTGCTTTCCATTATATCTAGGAGATATAGTGGAAAGCAGCAGCATAAATAACTATAGAGCTCGCTTTGTTAATCAAATACCACATGCTCGGCGTTGTATTGCAACCGTATACATGGCCTACAATTGCTTACCATACAATGTAGAGTCAAACATTTCATTTTCTTTTAACAAATACGTATACATAAGGATTTTTTTTTATATTTTTTGTATAACTATAAAAATATTACTTTTGAGTGTATATTATAACGATGTGATATTTTTATTACTGAAACGTTATACGTATAATAAAATAGTAACAAAGTCAAATAAATATTCTTTTAATAACTATGACTGTACCGTGGTGTATACAGAATATAGACTTAAAAACAATCGTTGTTAAAATTTTTGCTTGTCCTTGTACACAAACATTTTTACGCTAAAAATACTGAACGGATTTCAACTAAATTTTGTATAGTGATAAAATCGCTACTAATATATAATTAGATTAGGAGTAGAACCGACGGCTTTACGTGCCCTGTGTGGGCATGGAGGTTCTCTAGATGGTAGTCACTCTAGGCTGCTATTGAGGACCTAAGACTCGAATCCAGGACCTCCAAAACTATCTAATCATTATTTAATAGCGATATAAACATAATATAAGAAATTATTTTCATTTAAATATATATATACACACTAACCAGCGGTAGCTTCCTCACGGATTAACAATATTGATATTTAATTTAAACGTAAAAAATCTAAAAATTGACTATTCAAAAATACTTCTAGTAATATAAATAATATAAATAAAATTTATTTTGATTACATTTTATTTGAACAACATTTTACAATATAATTTATACAATAACAAAATACTAGTGCAATCTGCATTTTATAGCGCGACGTAAATGTCGTTATTTAAACTGGTTATTAGCGCTAATATTAAACAGTGACACGAATAATATGCATGATTAGAATTTTGAATCTAAAATGTAAACCTAATTTAGCGCTGGCTTAGTACTTAATATATTGATTTATTAGCTTAACACTAAGATGAATCATTCTAATGCTGAATTATAGCCGCTTACACGCTTTATTGATACTTTAATAATCCCTCGCTATGGATTAAAACTAAGTTATAGATAAACGATATGTATTGCCAATGTTATGTACCCGACTGCGGCGAGACACAAAGAAAGGTTATGTGTATATCCAATCTTATCTTGTGACTTATATGTATGTCCAATCCTATTTTCTGTCGTAATTACTAAACGGCTAAACCGATTTTGATGAATTATTATTATGTTACATGCATTTTGACAACGCGATATATTATGGGTATTTTTAAAAATCAAAAGATTTTAGGCGCCAAATTGTTGGTCCTAATTGTATCTTGAATTTTTCCTTACTTAAACATATCGAGTGCGTGTTACAATTATATACTATTATGAAAAATAATAGAATCTGACCGACGCACAAATGAGTCACTAGTTTGAATTTAAATATTTAACCCTGCATTTCCAGCCACCCTTACAATTGTATGAAAACTTGCTAATATATTATAGTTGAGTGGTGATGGCATAAATTTCACTATCGCTTTCCGCGCCACTTGACGTCACGATCGCTATTGCGGGCCGCCTGTGGACGTTTTATTACGTAGTTAGTCACCCACGTACGTTTAATGGTCTGTAATGTGCATCTATATGATGTGCCATAAAATTGTGTAGTGTCATTACAAAATACTTATGTTATTAGGGCATATGTTTTCTTTCCTTTAATTGTTATTGGGTAACAATTCCAAGAAAAATATTTCATCTTTTCGTGTACACCGAAAAGAAGGATTGATCTTATTTTGCTCATACAATTGCCATTAAAAAACAAATGATGCTAGTTTCGTTTTGTTCTTACCACTGTTTTAAGATGGATCTATAGTAAAGTAATTATTTAGTATAAAATTGCTTTGTAATTTGTATAAAATATTTATAATTATATCCAACAATTGTTGAAGCAAAGTTTTGGAGTGGAGACTAGGCGCAGTGTGAAGCTCTTTTTTTACATACAAACAACAGTTTTCACTCTAAAATATATGTTATTGTCATACTCATTGTAGACACCCACTGCCTAAGACTAATGAAGCCTCATAAAACTGACAGGTTTTAAGCCATTAGAACATCACCCTGACTCTTCCCTGATTAGGTTTTCGTACCAGACTGTAATTTCACTGACAAATTAACAACCTCAATTACTACTTTTCTTATAATGAATCCAACTTGTTCTACTGACTTAATTAATGCCGGTAAAATTTTTCAGTTTCAAATTTAAGGCAAAGCTATGCAATTGAATGGAAAGAATTTTTTAATATATATATATATATATATATATAAATAATGGGGTTTGTCCCTACTGATCTTTAGTATTTATAACTAGCGACTCACCCTTGCTTCGCTCGGGTTCGTCAATCCAAACTTTCATTCCCATTTTTACCCCCTTAAGGGATTATTTCCGGAATAAAAAGTATCCTATGCCCTTTCCAGGGTCTCAAACTATCATCTTAAGAAAATTTCATCTAAATTGGTTAAGTAGATCTAGAGACTACCCCCTACAACCTCACAAACTTATTAACTTTACATTTACTAATATTATTAGTCTATGGATAATTATTTCATGTCATATTCTATCTGTGTACTATTAGGAAAGCCGGTAAGCCGGAAGCAGTTAAGCATAAAATAGACTAAATAATTTCCTTTAGTCTAATCTCTTCTTAATATTTATCTTCTAAAAATATTTTTACATTTTTATTAAGAGATTTTATGGTAAATTTATATATTTATATAAATAAACCATAATACTAATTTTATAGTATTATTTTTCAATTTTTGCTTCTCAGTTACTTTTTTAGATATATTTTAGGTATCTAAGAAATTACATATCTACAAGATGCCTGAAAAGGAACTGTTTGAACGGTAGTTCTTCTTACGAAAAAAAGCAAAGTACTAAAGTAGTATGGTTTATGATTATTTTTTTTTTAAATTTTCCTGATATTTTACTGTAAACTAAAAAAATAACTTACAAGTTATACTTATTAAACGAAAATAAAGCAGTACAATAAGCGATATGGACAGTACTCGAAGTTAATAAGCATGTGTAAGACAAAGTTCAATAGTAACAACTGACGTTCATGTGCTAACTCCACAACTTATTCAATTTTGCGGCAGATGGTTAGCAACTGCGTGGATTTCTAGCGAAGTGGGAATTCATGTAAAAGTACTTTATATATTATAATTTGAATTAAATTGAAGATAAAATTGTAATGTAGCAAACAATAGTCCCCTATTCAGTTATGTTAAAATTTGAGTATAAAGAGAATATACGACGGGGTTATTGTATAACAACCTGCATCGATGGTCTAGTGGTTAACATGTACGGCTGCACATCGAGAGATTCTGGGTTCGAATCCCTGGTCAGGCCAAGTTTATTTATTCAATCTTTTTGTTAAACATGCCCAAGTAGCAGCTCGAAGGTGACAATATGGCGGTGTTTTATTCCCATGTGTCGGAGAACACGTAAAACGTTCAGCCCTGCGCCTGATTTATCACCGGTCGTGTCTACTAATCGTCCCATTGGAATTTGAAAGTGAAAGGAATAGAGAGTGTACTGGTATCTGCGTGTGCACTTTTGTACTATAATTTAGTTTTAACCATACATATTAAACAATATTTCAAGTATGGCTATTCCCATGTCATTATGGTGTAGAAAGATCCTTATTAACAAATGTCTCCCTTACACTTTTTGTGATATACGCCATATTAATAATAATAATAATGTCCTCCTGACTCCTCCAATTTTGGCAGTCTCACTGAGATTAGCCAACCGCAGGAGATTATAAATATAATAAATATAAATATGTTGGGACATTAACACACAGCACCATCTATTTCCATTGTAAGCTTGCGTTATGGATACCAGATAGATGATACACTATACATATATAACTTTAAATACATACATATTATAAATATAAACACCCATGACTGGAGTACAAAGATTTGTGCTCATCACACAAAGGTATGCCCCCAGCGGGACTCGAACCCGCGACCGCTGGCACAGAAAGTAGGGTCACTACAAACTGAGCCAAACGTGTCGTCTGATATGAGATATTATAATGCATAAGTTTATGCGCAGACAATTGATCTCTTTCTCTATTACTTTGACTCTCAAAGTCCGATAGGACGATACTTCGACACGACCGGTGAGAGTTTAGGCGCAGGAACGATGGCTAATATTAAGCTGGCGTTAATACGTGTGGCTTTACATTGTTTTTTTTTAATATAAATAAATCAACATCTAGTTCCATGGCAAGCTACGAGGCCTGTGTTATGAATACCAGATAATTGATACACTAAATATATATAACTTTAAATACATATTATAAATATAAGCATCCATGACTGGAGTACATAAATTAAGTATGGTACCTACATAATAAAGTAAGTTACTATTAAACCTTTTGTCAAATTGAGATAATATACATATTGAGTAAATCAGTATTCTAACAATAACTTACGAGGCGTTGAAACAATATATACCTAAGCAAAATATAATGATGTTACGAGAACTTATAAACTTCTAAGTTTAAACCAGAATATTTGTAAGTTCCACAACAGTAGTTAGCAAGTAAGAAGATTGTAGGTAACGAAGTGGAGTATGTAGCGATATTAGCGTATTATCAGAATTTCCCGGTGCACGCAAGTCACTTCGATAAAGCTATTTAAAATCATGTTCAATGTACATCATCCATATATATATAATAAAATTGTAACTAAGCCGAATCTGTACACTAAATATTTTTTAGAAAATCTTATCGAAATAGACATTATTATCGATACAGAAGCCGAATCTATAGTTTTTAGAATTTTTGTCCGTCTGTCTGTCTGTTACCGCATCACGGAAAAACCAATAGAGGGATTTTGATGAAATTTGGTATTATGATAGCTGATTATCCGGGTCAACATATAGAATACTTTTTACTACAGGAAAATATCTCATCTCTGAGAAATGTATACTAAACGTTAAAACGTAAGCAGGGACGAACCCGAGCGGAGCGAGGGTGAGTCGCTAGTTATGCATAATATTCGTTATAATGTTTAGACTATATATAATGTCTATGTTATGTTGATTTATCGATAGTGAAGACAAATGGACACTTGAACATCTCCTCAAATTTCACGCTATAATTTCATCAGCTTATAACATTTTAACAGGTTTATTAGTTTAGGGTTGATATTTAATCATTTTTTGGTTATCACGTATCTTGTAACTATTCTCAATTTTGTAAACTAATGATTTTTACCCATTCATCATTAATATCAAATTTCATAAACAAATATAATTTCGATAACAATTTTATAGTTTGATAACTCTACCTTCCAACGTTCCAGTTTTAACGCTGCTGGTTAATGTCCCGCTAAACCATTATAGTTGAAAATCTCAAAGTAAAGTTGGCTTTCAACGAAGATTTTATAACTAGTTTTTAGATTAGTCTAGTTGTTCAATTTTGATGCCATAGCCATACTGTCCACCTTAACAATAATATAAATAAATATAAATAATATGTATATGTTGTGACATTAACATACAGCACCATCTAGTTCCATGGTAAGCTACGAGGCTTGTGTTATGGATACCAGATAGTTGATACACTACACATTTATAACTTTAAATAGGTTCATACATCTTATAAATATAAACACCTATTCATGTCTAAAGTACAAACATTCGTGCTCATCACACAAATGAATGCCCACAGTGGAACTCAAACTCGCGACCGCTGTTACAGTAAGTAAGCACTACAAACTGAACCAAACGTGTCGTCATAATAATGTTTCAAAATAAATATACTTGAAGGTTAATTAGTTTGCTAGTACAAGCCAATGCTCAGGTCCAAGCTTTTTATTTCTGATGTTGCTGACACGCTTTCTAAACTATTGTAATTAAAGAGCTGTTTGAGCAAATTTTTGTCATCTGTAAGCAAAAATTTTATAACTGTACCCACGATTTGCATTGTGTTGTGTTGGTAACCCACCGCAAAATTAAATTAAATGAAATAAAATTTTGCAAATCCTTAATATTTGGGTTGTGAATTTTCGCTTGCGCCGCTTTAAAGGTTTATAATGTATGTATGGTAAATAATTATAAATAAACATATTTTGTGTAAAACTATTAAAAGCTATTCAATTCAATATCCCAAATACGGATTCAATTTGTATTAATGTATATTACATCTAGTAAGTACGTATTTTAACATAAATTTCTATATATCTCCCAATTGCTTCGCACGCGTATATTTTGATTAACCTTGTAAGCGTTTAACATGACTGACGCTTGTTATGAGAGCAACCCCAATATATTATTATGTACGTAGTTCGTTGAACTAAAGCTGAATATTTTGTTATTGAATAATTTAATACTATCTTAGATTTACGCGAATATTTGATATTTTTAAATATTTTTGTCTTTGTTTTGACGAGCTTTTGACGAACTTTTGTGTTATCGTTAAAAATTTTTTTGGAAACAGTTATTTTTGAAGTGAAACTTCTTTAGAATCGTTGTGATTTGAAACGAAAATGCGATACTTAAATAAGACAATTACATCAATATATTATAGGACTAAGTTGGCGAGAGAATGAGATAGAATACATTACGATGTTGCCATTGTTATTGTCTGGCAAATATACAATACTAGCAGAAACCGCGGCTTCGCTCGCGCTAAAACTACAAAAAATCTCTAAAAAGGTAGTTTTCTTACAATCTTTCATTTCCTATTTTACCCCCTTATGGGACGAATTTCGAAAAATGCTAAAACACGTATTTATTTTATTATTTTAAAGAGCATTGATACCAAGTTTCAAGTAATTCTGATGATAAATATTTTTTTGGGTTGTATTAATAACGTGTTTTCACGCAGGAATAAGATGATTTCCCGCGGCAAAAAGAAGCTTATGTCATAATGTCACTCTCCAACCCTCCAACAATCTCTACACAAAAATCACGCCAATCCGTCTCTCCGTTTCGACGTAAAAGAAAGACAACAAAGAAACAAACAAACAAACACTTTTACATTTATAATATTATACTTTTACATTTATAATAGTAAGGATTATATTCTTCTTTCCGTATATGATATTCTATAAATATATGATTTTAATATGCCTAATATGCCTTATTTAAATATTGATTTGTTTTAATTTAATTGCGGTATTTGCCAAAGAACTTTTAGCTAATAATGTGTGCGTGTGTATGATGAAAAAGAGAAAGGGAAACAGAGAAGGAAAACGTATTACCTGTGCGCTTAACCTACAGTGTTGTGTATAAAGTGTGCTGAAATAAACTAATTTATATGTGTAAACTATATTAATAAATGTATATCGTTGATAATAAGTGCCTGAAAAAAGCTTAGATCATTGATAAAAAATGCAACTAAGTAATATTTTTAATTTTGATTAAAAAAAAAAACAAATTAATTAATCACATGGATAACTTCTAAGGTAGACTGTATGATGTGGGGTTCAAAGAAAATTTTTAAAGTTATATAACCCGTGTGTTACTCAAAGTCATAGTTTATCAATGTACTAAATTTCATAAAAAATCACCATGAAGTACTCCTTCAAACAAATAGACAGACAAATTTTCAAATTTACTATCTTTTATCTAGATCTTTTTATTACCTACAACTTTGCCATTTGACTTTTTTCCATAGGACTTTTAGTTTTGCCGGAAATCGAGAAAAACCGTTTTTTACCCTTAAAAACTCACCCCCATCCCCTTCCCGACCTCAGATCGCCCGTAAATTATTTTCCTTTCATTTTTATAATATTCTCCTCCTTTTCTAATGGGTTTCATCCTACTATTATTTTTTTTTTACTTTTTATTATTTTTAAAGGCTTCTACCCTGGTCTATATGTAGATCTTTCTCTTATAATAATATATGTATATATATCATACAATATAAGCTAATCAAGAAAATATGTAACGAGTATGTGAATATTTTAAATGTATCTCAGACGCTTCATAAGCTTTGTTGATATTCGCTTGTTCACACAAATGAGCTAACTTTTTAGTTATAATTAATTCTGCCTCACGTCGGTATCTCATGAGCCTAGCGCCTTGCGTTATGTAACAATAGAGAATACTTAAGAGCTTTCATCTTCGTAATATTACAATGTTCTTGAATTTTTCTAAATTAACATCAAAATTATACAAAATCCATATAAATAAAAATGAATCACCGAAATGTATGTACACGCATAACTTCCGATCGACAGCACCAAATTGGATAATTATTTTTTTTGTGTTCGTTATTGTCAGGACAAGCTTAGTAAAAAATAAGATTAAAATAAAACTTTTTACTAAAATATTTTTTTTAAACCTCATGGTATGAAAAGTGAGTGAGTGAAATAGTTTTGTCCCGGAAATAATCAATTAAGGGGGTGAGAATGGGTATGAAAGTTTGTATGGGGAAGCAAGCTAGGGAGGAACCGAGTGAAGCAAGGGTGTGTGTTATGTGTCTGTGAGGGAATGTGTTTATCAGTCAGGTTTTTTATTTTATAATATATTTATTTACTTAAATAAATTAATTTAATTTGCTATCAAATGGCTTACGTAACTTACGTACACCGTAATTGCTACTATTCTTGATGTATTAAGAAAAATTGTTATTTAACATCATTATGATACTACTTGTGTAAATTGGCTAAAATATATTGAACATGTTGAATGTGAATATTGGAGTGCGCCGCGTAAACTAATAAAGTTATATGAAAATTATGTATTACAGAATTATTCCTCTTAAAAAGATCTTCCTATTAAACTATAGCAACGCAATGTTCAGGTTCAGCCGGGACGCACCCGAACGTAGCGAGGGTAAGTCATTTGCTTAAAATCCATACTTAATATTATAAATGTGAAAATGTTTGTTTGTTTGTCCTTCTTTTACGTCGAAACGGAGTGACGGATTGGCGTGAATTTTTGTGTGGAGATAGTTGGAGGGCTGGAGAGTGACATAGGTTACTTTTTATCGCGGGAGATTATCTAATTCCAACGGGAAAACACGTTATAATACAATACAACAAAAAATTGTGGTCAGAATTACTTGAAACTTGGTATTAATGCTCTTCAATAAAATTAAATAAATACATGTTTTAGCATTTTTCACAATTCATCCTATAAGGGGTAAATAGGGGATGAAAGTGTGTATGACACTACATTTTCAACCGACTTCAAAAAGGAGGAGGTTCTCAATTCGACTGTATGTTTTTTTTTTATGTTTGTTACCGCAGAACTCCGTCATTTATTAACCGATTTGGACAATTTTTGTGTCGTTTGAAAGGGTATACTTCCAGATTGGTCCCATTTAAATTTCAAAAAAATACCACCCCTAAGGGTGGAAAAACAACTAATGATGAATTTAACCTACTTCTAATTGTCATATTGACTTGAAACTTTGCAAGTATTTCTATTTTCGTTGATAGTACAGTGGTTCGGTGTTGTTGACCTGATCTGATGCCAAGGCCAGAAGGTGGATAGGTGGAACTCTTCAACGGCTAATAGTAGATACTTTGAGTTTGGGCTTATTTTGTTTGATTTGACAAGCCTAACACGTTAGAATCCTTACTTTGCTACTACTGTCTACACTAAAAAGGGAAAAATAAAAACTTTTTAACAAAAAAATAAAAACCGACTTCAAAGAAAAGCACTAAAAAGTAAAAAATAACTTATTGGTAGTTTTCATTTACTATACATACCTAATCAAATATTTTCGAAGTCGGTGTACTTTGGCTAAGTAATTAAAGCATACCTATTAAATACATACCTAATCAAATATTTTCGAAATCGGTGCCAGCCCATACAAAGCAAAGCACACCGACTTCGAAAATATTTGATTAGGTATGTATAGTAAATGAAAACTACCAATCAGTTATTTTTTACTTTTTAGTGCTTTTGTTTGAAGTCGGTTTTTATTTTTTTGTTATTAGAGATTTTTTTGGAGTTTTAGCGGGTTCTGCTAGTAATAATATAAGTTTATGCATTTATTTACCTATATAGTGTAGTATATTATAAATAGATTATATAAGTAAGAAAATAAGAATTTTTCATATGTACAATGAAAATGAGATAATGTTCAAAACATTTCCAAATTATAACCATACCCGTCTTTTTTATATAAACAGAGCCGTTGGATGGATTTCCAATATAGGAAACGGGAATAACCTAGAAGCACCCTAATAAATCTATTTCAAATAAGCCCTACCCCAGATATTCCCGAAATCAAAAGTCAATCAGAATCGTAAATGCGAGAAATATATTGAATTCTAATAAAGAAGATCATAAAATGCACGTTGGTATTCTTATGAATTTCTTTAAGTATTTTCATCTGGAGGAATTTTTAAAGGTGTATTTTTAAACTTAATAATAACGACTAGTTGATGATAATATACTAGTACCGATGAAAATGTATTAAAGGCGCGCGGCAAGTTTAATTACTGTAACGACGACACATTTGGCTCAGTTTGTAGTGACCCTATTCGCTGCGCCAGCGGTCGCGAGTTCGAGTATTGCTGTGGGCATTCATTTGTGGGATGAGCACGAATGTTTGTACTCCATTCATGAGTTAGATTTATAATATGTATGTATTTAAAGCCATATGTGTAATCTATGTGTAGTGTATCAACTATCTGGTTGGTATCCATAACACAGGCCTCGTAGCTTAACATAGAACTAGAAGGTGCTGTGTGTTAATATCCCAACGTATTTATTAATATTTAATTTATTATAACATTATTTTCTAAAAAAATAGTGAGGCGTCTAATTGCGAAGACATGAAAGCATATATTTTGACTTTATTGAGTTTTATTTTTTTATATTTATAAAATATGTAATAATATAAGTATATCCATGAAATATAATCTGTTTTTATCGGATAAATTAAATGCTTATTCAAAATAAACAAAATTATAAATATACCTAATTGTACATATACAATTGTTGATATACAAAACAAATTTACAACTAACTATTACTGTACAAGCCATGTCCGCGTGGAATAGTGGCAAGAGTGCTAGCCGCATTCCCCCGTTGAATTTAAATGCCGATTCTTTGGCCGAAAAAACGAGTCAGCTCTCCTGTCATCAGTAAAGGCGATAAGACGAGGTGTTATGTTTTTTAAGAAGTGTTTAGCACTTTGACTCCATGAGTCAAGGGTTTTTACAGCAAATGGTATAAAGGCATGAAATAGATAAATAATATTTATTTCATAAGACAACGTTGTTGCATTATAGAAGCTTGTTGATCTTAACAGTTACGAATATTCTGAAAAAAATAGTTTTTGTGAGTGTAAAATATTTATCTAATTAGCATAAGACGTCTTAAAAACGATTACTTGATGTTAATTGTCCGTAAAAAAACAATCTTCTCGTAATTATCAACTAAATCACCTCCGAGGGAGTTTCTAAGAAAATATATTTTTCGTGACTCTAATTGTCCCCCATTAGGAATTCTAAGCATTTTGAACAATAATTTTACTACACGCGAATCTTTCTTCGATATTTATTCTTGACTAGCGACTCACCCTAACTTGGCTTGGGGTTCGTCCGTAGATAAAAACAAATCTATCCCACGGGAAGCGTACATTTTTCCGGGATAAAAATTAACCTATGTGATATTCCAGACTATAATCTATCTCTGTGCCTTTCATCCAGATTCATTCAGCCGTTCTGGCGTGAAAGAGAAACAAACATCCGTCCATCCTCACAAACATTCATATTTATAGTATTAGTAGGATTTTAATATAATGAGAGTTTTAAATCATGAATTCAATATTGTGTGTCCAAATTATGATCAAATATCATTTTAATATTTTTATGTTAAATTAACAATTTGCAATATTTTATTATGTAAGTGAAATTAAATATTTTCGATTAGGTATCTTTATCATCATTTGTTTGTAAGTGTTTTTAAAAACAGTAACATTTTTTTTTGGATTTTATGTTTTTTTTTTTAATTATATTTTTTGTGTAAATCTCCGGAAAATTGTAAAGCTCTAAAATTTTTGAGTGCAAGTGAAAAAAAACTTTTTTTAAGCATTTAAATGTAAGTTTATTTGCTCAGTTATTATATCTACAACAAACTTAATATATTAAAATATGTTCAGTGTTTTGTTTTTCATAAATAACTTTATTTTTTTAAATTGTTAATCTTACTAAAGTTCCATTTTTTTATTTGAAGAAATGTTTAAATACTTCTCCAGTTAGATATTGCTCCTTTACGCTTATAATTATACCTCTATTGTATTTACGTTTGATGATGTACCTTAGTATAGCTATCTACTGAAAGAGTTAAGATAAAAAATATTTCAATAATGAGCAATCTATACTAACATTATAAATGTGAAAGTTTGTTAGGATGGATGTGTGGGTGCTTGTTACTCTTTCACGCCAGAACGGCTGAACAGATCTGGATGAACTTTGGCATAGAGATAGATTATAGTATGGAATAGGTTACTTTATATTCCGAAAAAATGTACGGTTCCGGTATATTTTACAATCGAATAGTTAATACTTCGAATTTACTAGCAAAGTTTAGTCCACAATATGGTTTTGCTATTTATTTTTTTAAATCCAAACACGTCACTTCACGTCACAGATTTTATATACAAGACAAATCGCGAACCCTATCCATGTAGTTATGAATGAATGCATACATATTATATTATCTATATATCCTAACGTATCGATATATTATATGTATCATCTATATCACTTTAATATATTGATTGTTCCGTACGTTATAAATATATATCTTCGCTCAACTATGGACGGTCAGCCTTAAATTGTTTAAGGAAACGAAGCTAGCATTATTAGAATATCTCGCTTTAGGCTATACCGCGATTACATTATAAAGCAAATAGACACCGAAATATTATGTCGTAAAACCGAAATTAGTTAACAAGTCATTTTCAAATTGCCTACAAACTTGAAAATTGTTATATAACTTTCTTTTAGTCGTTCTTATTTTTAATCGTTGTAACTTTTTATATCTCATTTATGTAGAACGAAATAAAAGTTTTTTTTTAATAGAAACTTCATTTCTTGCTCGCTTTTCGTGGGTTTGCATAAATGAACTAAATTGAGTTTTCGTTATTTCCTTCTATATAATAAATACGTTTGACACGAAATTCTAGTGAGTTATATAATTTAATTTGAAATAGGATTAATTTAAACAAAGTCAAATTAAAATTTATAAAAAATAATATAGTACGTATTTTAGCAACTGTAATATGTGGCATTCTTGGAAAGGTTCAAATGATTTTTAAAGTGAAAGGTTTTTGCCTTATGGTGAAGGAAAACGTCGTGAAAAAACCTGCGAGTCTGTGAGCCTACCTACCACGTTACCAAAACTCAGTAAGTTTTACGAAATAATGTGTAAGATAATGTATTTATATGTATTCAGCCTTTTTTTTTGACGTTCCACTGCTGGGCACGGGCCTCTTTTCAATACGAGGGCGATCAGGCCATAATCAGTAAGAGCGGGTTGGTGGACTTCACATGTCTTTCGAAAACTTGCTAAGTTTTCTCAGACATGCAGGTTCCCTCACGATGTTTTCCTTTACTGTAAGGCAAGTGTTAATCATGTTGAAAATTGATTCGCACATGAAAATATCAGAGGTGTGAGACCCGGGGTTTGAATCCGCTTCACTCGGTTACCCAAGCGAGCGTGTTACCACTGGGCTACCACTGCCTCACTGTAAGATAATATCATATTATAATATTTTAATCGGCTTTAGTACAGACGGGCGGATTTAGTAATAGGTAGCAAGTTGACCCTTTTCTTCAGAAAATCATATAAAGCCCTTCAATTCATTTTAATTGTAAAGGTACCATTCCCTTTTAATCTAAAATGAAAGAAATAATATAGTTTTACATTTCAATTTGAATTTAAAAAAATATATGTAACCTTAATGCTTAAAAAACTTTGTTCATAATTCTTAATGTTACACACACGAATCTCAAAGGGCTTTTGGCAAAGAAAACTCTTTCATCAACACTTCTTACATACAGAGATTATGCACTTAAGAACTTTTACTCGAGGTTCAAACACTTTTCTGTTGCTAGAACCTTTTTCTATTTTTTTCCATTTATAAGCATGTTTTCTTTACATACTTCTTTCTTGCCAACTTTTTTGTGTAATTAATCTTGATAATTAATATTTATATATACAATATTATACACCCGATATCCATGATTTTTAAAATAAATTAAATTTATTGTTATTTGTTCTATTTGTTCTCGTTATAAGATTAATTCTGCCGATTTAAGCAGTAATAGATGTTGTTAGACTAAAGATGCCGTCAAAAAATGGCAAAATTAATAGCATAATTTTGCTGTTTATGCTACTATTCTCGATTTCACCATACAGATCGTTTATTTTTTTCAAAGAATTAAAGAAGAATTATATAGGTATTACTAAAAATATATTTAGAATTTTTGAAAAAGTATGAGTAATAATTATTATTTATTAATAATATTAGCTTTTTTATTTATTCTATTCTATATCAAAATCCATCAGCTATTTTAATTTATTTATATTAATTAACATACTAGCAGAACCCGCCGCTACGCTCGCGCTAAAACTACAAAAAAAAATGTAAAAAGGTAGTTTCATACAAACTTTCATCCCTTATTTTACCCCCTTATAGGATGAATTTCGAAAAATGCTAAGATATTTATTTTATTTTATTGAAAAGCATATATCCTAAGTTTCAAATAATTCTTATAATTTTTTTTGGATTGTATTATAACGTGTTTTCCCGTGAGAATTAATTAATCTCTCGCAATAAAAAGTAGCATATGTCACTGTCCAGCCCGCCAACTATCTCCACACAAAAAATCACGCTTATCCGTCACTCTATTTCGACGTGAAAGAAAGACAAACAAATAAACAAACAAACTTTCACATTTATAATATTAGTATGGATAACATAATAGCAGATATGCTAGAACGCATGTTTGATATGTTATTATTAGTATAACAGACAGGTTTCAACGTTTATCACAATAACGTGACTGAGTTTCTCTAAATAGGGAAATTAACTTGTAAGAGGATTTTCATTTTGTTTGTAATATATTTACTTCTGTATTTTATATAATTTATTGATGACAAACGGGAAAAAGATATATGTATATATTGTGTATATATATATATATATATATATATATATATATATATATATATATATATATTATCCATTTTTGTCGGAGAGTGGGGGAATGAGAATACCAGCCAAGTTTTAGTAGGCAGTACTGGTCGTGAAGACACCTGCAACCCTAAATGAATTTTCTGATATTACAAAAGGGTGGATGCCAAATAATTCGTTGGGTTTCTATGGGAAGAAAGCTATAGTCACCAATAAAATAAAAATGAGGCACGTAGTATTTTGGCAAGTTTGAGTAACGCTATACAGTCAATTTTATGCTTACTAATAACATGCTTGTACTTTATTTACTAGTTTATCCTCCGGTGTTTCGTGTTTTTCGTCTTGTTTAAGAATAAACATCAACACATTTTTTTTAATTACGTTCCTTTACAAATATTCCTAAAAGCATTATTCACAGTTATTCTTGTTCTGCAAACCTATTACTCTTTTGTTCTTTGTTTAAATAAATACTTTGTTTATACGCACATATAGAATTCAGGTTTAATTAAATCAAATTAGAAATTATTGTAAAATTTACAATTCAATTCCTTTATTTCTCTTACGTACTTCTTACATTTAAAAAAAAAGTGAAACCTAAATTGTCTTCAAAGTGATTGAAGGCTTTTTCTCCCGAGAACGGAAGCTTCTTGCCTCAAGGCACTGCCTTTAAGCACTAACGAGGTTAATAGTTTAGTGATTCGTTTTGCGACTTGGTCACCGCTTGAAAAAATTCTTCTTTTATAGTCTTTGTGAGATTATTAATTTTAAACCTTATACTTTTTTAACATTGCGAAAAAACTTTTTTAAAATATACTAACTTTCTCCTACAGCTGCTTTTGATGCAATATAAAGAGAAAGTTAAATTACTCTGTAAAATTGTTTTTATTAATGAAAGTATATATTTTTAGAATCAGTTCAGTAGTTTAAATATCAACACTTCTTTTCCATTATCGAATCATTTATTTTACAACATTTTATACGATAATGTGTAGAAACAGCTCTATGCCAGGATCCCTATTACATAGCACTCGCGTTCCATCTATTCGCTGTTCTCCTTGTAAACTGTAATAAGTACTTGTTGTAAAACTTAATTATATATACAAAACAAATTTTTCAATATTACAATTCATGTCCGCGTGGAATACTAAAATATTTTATGCAATATTCACTTAAAATAAAATAGCGATCGATCTTGCTTGTGTCTTCTCCATTCTACGTAACATTATGGAAGTAATCTGTGCTCAACTGTCACGTTTTGAAGCCATTAATAAAAGAATTGAATGAAATGAAATAAAAAATATATCACAAAAGTGTTTCTTAATTGACGAGGATGTCGCATAGCATAAAGTCACAGACACAAGCCATTTTTAAAAGTGATAAATATCGAGTAGCATTTTCGTTAATAGTTCCATTTTAACAATACTTTGCTAGGAAAATTATAGCGGCATCGAATATAGGGCACAAGTATAAATATATCAAATGGTTGATTGTTGAAACTTTAGTACTAACAATTGATAATTTACTTCAATCTGAAGACACTAGCATTTCAGAATAAGCTATATGAGAATATTTTAACCTACGTAATGAATAATCAAACGAACTACAAAAAAAATCAAAATAAATCCGCAAAATAATCGGAAAAGATAGTTTAATTTAAAACTTGACCTCTTTATAATATTAGTATAGAATAATAGGTCAAAATAAATTATTGCTAGCCAGATGATTTTTTTACTGCTGTGCTGTCAGAAATGAACATTTTATTTGTCTAATCTCTTTATTCAAAACTTCAATCTAATTTATTTTAATTAGACAACCGCAGAGAAGAAAAAAACTATGTATAATATGCTGTTATGATAATATTTCTCTAATATAATAAGTTACGTATGTGAAGTCTTCATTTTCTAGGAAAAATCGTCATTTTAGATGAAATCCTTTATAGAACATAATATCTCCAGGGAACTAGTAAGGATCTACGACAAGGGTAAGGCATTTTTATAATTGAACCTAAGATACTTTGATATATTATAGGTTAATATTATTTTTATAGCTTCATTTCATTTCGTTTCTAATAAGTATATTCTGAGAAAATTATATTAATTTGCTATAAGCCATTGTTATAGTCTAAGAATAACTTGAAAAATGCGAGGGAAGAAGACCGTTTGATATTTATTTAAGACAGCTTCCACATGATTTAATACAAAGAAATGTAATCTAAAAGTTATAAAAAATTAACTGTTGAGTTCTGGCCGACCCTTCTCAGCACGTTCACTTTCCGTGTCGGCGTTGGCTTCGTCTTTTAAAACATATTTAATTTTAAATATTATCTATACATATAATAAAATTACATTATTATCGATATAGACATTATTATCGATACAGAGGCCGAATCTATAGTTTTTAGAATTTTTGTCTGTCTGTCGTAACGTAAAAGTATATTAATCTGTAAAACCTAAGAATTTTATTTTTGGTCATCTGAACGCGGGCGGAGCCGCGGGCAATGCTAGGTCAATATAAAAATTAAAAATAATAATAATGTATAGTGTGTTGAGCATAATTACTATTTTTCGCCCTTAGGCATTAGCATCGAACAAAGGAAGGTATAGGGATATTTCTTGAAAATTCTTGCAATTTTTTTACTTGCTCTAGAATTCTCTTTGAAGCTTACAAAGAGGAATTTCTATAAAAGTTCTTCTCAATCTGTTGGACTTCAACTAGTTAAAACGTTATGAGCTCTATGCAATTTTTATACATATTCTATCGATGTTTTTAATATTTTTGTTTGGGTAAAGTACAATAATTATCTAAACTTAATAAATTATTATTAATATCTATGGGTATACAGTGTGTTAAAAAAACCCTGTCCGACCCGTGAAGGTATTATTAGGTATCGCGATTCGATTCTATTTATGTATAAAAAAACAGATTCCAAGTAAAAAAAAATTACCCCGCTTAAAAATTTAAAATATTTCATACATTGTGAAACTTACATGGCAATACTGGTGACGTCATAAGGTCATGAACGCAGTTGACCTCAAAGTTCAAACTACGCTTATCAATTTGTATTTTGTAAGTAGGTAGTCTGTTATTCGATGAGGACGCCAATGCGATGGCTGTGATGGAGATGTTGTTCTATGTGACGGCCTCCACGAGTGATACAGGCTTGACACCGTCGCAAAAGGTTATCACGGATTATTGGCGTAAGGATTTAGCGTCGACCACACATATTCCTTCCGGCTGTTAAAGACGCCTGTTCTATGAAAAGAACATTCATTGGTGAAAATAACCCTTTTTAAAAATTCAGCGTGCTCTTCAATTTTCCTTAAAATCCATGCACAATATTCCACTCTGGGTTCATAATCACTGGGTAGTAAAGCTTGGACACGACGGTAGTGGAAAGGATGCTGGCCATCTTCTTTTAACACGTCCCAAACCTGAACGTGGTTAGTGCCCAGTTGTCGTGCCACAGAACGAGTACTTCGGGTGGGGTCCTCATTAAATAACACAAGCACTGCTCTTCAATATCCATGTCGATACGCGGTGTCCTTGTATCAGCGTGATGCGTTTGTAGCCGTGAACACTGCTCGTGGTGTACATACGATTGTGAAGACGTTGAACCGCACGCTCTGACGGCACCGTGGTACCCCGCGGAACTGCGAAACGCACTTCATAGTCTCTATGAGCCTCTGCATAATTGCAGTCACTCCTCCCCAAACACATTATCATATTACAGTACTCTTCATTCGTATACGACATAGTTAATACTCAATTTCTCCAACACGTGCACTCAGATGCAATGTTTCGCAAAACTGACATAATTTTAAGTGAAATAAATAATAAAGCAAACAAATAGTGATCGTAAGTATGTAATTCAAGGTCGGGATAGCCTCTACACGTGCCGAGCGGTACCTTTGACAACAGGCGGCGAATCGTCTGTCGGCACACATCAAAGATGCCGCCGCCACATGATTAACATAATACCGCCGAAATTAGTGTTGTACATTTATAAAATTTCCTAGAATTGTGGGGAAATTAGCAAAATAAAGGACTTTTTAAATTTCATTAATATGTTTACTATCATGAATATTTTATATTTCTTATTTTATTTGGTCATGTGATTGGGATACCTATACACTAGTTTCCGATCGGACAGGGTTTTTTTAACACACTGTATATCCCATAATATCCTATGGGTATCTTAAAACACAAAGAGGCCATATTTACATACGTATTGATAAATACTAGTCTAGCCAAGACATGACAAACTCAAACTCACAATAGTGTATTTAGAATTCCACCAACCATTACACCATAAAGCCATCATCTATAGATTTCAACATAAAAGAGATATGCATAGATAACATTAATTTATATTAAATATTTAGTGCCAATTAAGAAATCTTAAAATATGTCACTTATCATTTTAAAGTTATTTAGCTCAAGGTGTATGGCAATTACTACGTTTTACACAATCGATATTAAGTGATTTAATAATTGCTCGTATCTCAAATAGCTTAAAAAATCACATGCTTAAGTTATTTTAATATATCTCATTAACAGTTTTTTTGCTTCCTTAACTGATAAAACAGGGAGCGTTTTCAATTTTACTTGGATAGATAAATGTTTAATGTTATTATTTACTGTTCTATATGATATAGTGGATATCTCTAATTGTCCTATTTATGGTGTTATGGATTATAGTGAGAAGTAGTTACAATCCACAGGCAATTCACTTGATAAACCAAGTGAAGCAGGTTCAAACCATTGTCTAGGAACCTCCTCTTAGAATCTCCGAAAGTAGAACAGAAAATACAGCTAAGAATCCTATTCAAGAAGAAAAAATACCTATACAAATTGTGTGCGGGTGAAGCCACAGGCAGTGCTTATCTCTCGACACCCCTATCAATCTCCGACCAATTTTCCTCAAAGCATTACGCCAATTTATGGCCCATGTAGTGAAAGTCAAGTCATCTTTTGCTAAATTACGAGTATTTTCAATGTGAAAGAAACTATCAAAGCGGATAAGTTGTCTCATCTAATATTATCCATCTTTGGACCATCCACAGCACATTTTATAATATTTGTTGGATTTCTTGTACTTTTCATAGTTCCTACGATTATTACTCAGAGCTGTACCCAGGAAAAGACGTAACAGGACCCAATTAGGTTCGTCCGCACAAAATTATGCCAAAGGACCGACAGAACTCTTATACATTAAAGAGTTCCCAATAAGTACTACAAATATTTTTTACGAATTTTCTTGCTTTTGCTCTATCGTTAGTCATATACTGTTCAACTTTATTTATTAAACCAAAGAAAAGATAAGATGATCTGAATAAAGTCTGTATGATATTTATCCTTTACAGGAAAATATAAAAAAATATATTGTTATCAGAATTTAAAAATGAACATTATTACTAATTTATTTTTTATTTAATGGTATTAATATAGTTAGATTCTTAATGGACTCTTAGTATAGTAAGAGGTCTGTCAAAAGCAGTATACAATAAGTATCTATTGAATAAATGTAAATAATTATATGCGTATTATTTTCTTCCTCCAGAAATTTAACTAGAAGCAAATAATCATTCAATGTGTTATACAATTATATGCCTTGAACAGAAAAATAGCCTAAACCCTTTTATTATCATCAAATGCATTTACGCATATCACCTGTATACATACAGATGATTATGTGGGACCGGCTAGAGAAACCAGCGCTACACAATAAAACTCAATGGAACCTCCGTCATTTTAATGGGATCCGCAAGATCACTAAATCATTCAACCACGACGACCCGACTGATCTACCGAGGTAGACCCCAACAATAAGGGTGTTGCTCCTACGAGCATCCCACCATCTCCCAGTGCCACTTTGCGGCAGTGCGGTGGGACCCTAAAAAGCCTCCCCACCATGACAAGGTGAACACACATCTGGGTTGGGAGAGTCTAAAAATCTTTTTCTCGTAAAGTAAATTTATTTTCAATGAATCTATACTTACTAATTATAAAGACGCAGACTCTTTTTGTTTGTTTGAATGCGCTAACCTCAGGAACTACTAATACGATTTAAAAAAATCTTTTTGCATTAGATAGTCCGTTTATTGAAGAAGACTATGGTTATATGGGCATTTCTCCGAGATTGCGTTCTTCGTCTGATTTATCTGGCCAAAACTTATTTTCACTTTTGGCTCTATTCAACATACTCTTATGATTAAAGACATGCTAAATAACATATATTTGAATTACGCACTCATTTTAATCAAATAATTTATGAGATATTTAACTTGAATTTTTTAGGGAATAAAAACAAAAAAAATCAAGCCTGTATAATATAATATTATTCTTTTTCATTAATTATAACTTTTTTTAATAATTATTAATTTTATAATAATAATAAATCTTTATTTCGGAACACTTTCCCATACAATTTGAAAATTAGGTAAATCTAACTAAAATTAAATTATAAACTAAATAAAATAAAAACCGACTTCAAACAAAAGCACTAAAAAGTGAAAAATAACTGATTGGTAGTTTTCATTTACTATACATACCTAATCAAATATTTTCGAAGTCGGTGTGTTTTGCTTTGTATGGGCTGGCATCGATTTCGAAAATATTTGATTAGGTGTGTATTTAATAGGTAGGCTTTAATTACTTAGCCAAAGCACACCGACTTCGAAAATATTTGATTAGGTATGTATAGTAAATGAAAACTACCAATCAGTTATTTTTCACTTTTTAGTGCTTTTGTTTGAAGTCGGTTTTTATTTTTTTGTTAAAAAGTTTTTATTTTTCCCTTTTTAGTGTAGACAGTAGTAGCAAAGTAAGGATTCTAACGTGTTAGGCTTGTCAAATCAAACAAAATAAGCCCAAACTCAAAGTATCTACTATTAGCCGTTAAAGAGTTCCACCTATCCACCTTCTGGCCTTGCCATCAGATCAGGTCAACAACACCGAACCACTGTACTATCAACGAAAATAGAAATACTTGCAAAGTTTCAAGTCAATATGACAATTAGAAGTAGGTTAAATTCATTATTAGTTGTTTTTCCACCCTTAGGGGTGGTATTTTTTTTTGAAATTTAAATGGGACCAATCTGGAAGTATACCCTTTCAAACAAAACAAAAATTGTCCAAATCGGTTAATAAATGACGGAGTTCTGAGGTAACAAACATAAAAAAAAAAAAAAAAAAACATACAGTCGAAAATACAAAGGTTCCCTACATTAAGAACAATATATTAAAATTAAATATTTAAACTAAAACATAATATGAAAAATCCTTTAATCTATGTCTGGAAAATTTGGCCCAAAATTTTCTACAGTTTTCATGATAGAATTTGTGCTCTCATTTATCCTCTGTCTCAGACATGCGATCCTCTTTCTTATGACAGCAACAAAACCATCAGTGTTTGCCTCGTGGAACATCCACGACACACAACAATATCTAGGCAGTCTAAAAATTTGAAGAAAAAAAAACAGAAGAAACATTGAAAACGTGTACGTGACAATAGGCCTTAAAGAGTGTAATTTTACCCTGGTCAACATGTTTCCACGCATCGGCAATGCTCTACGTTCCCTCTCTATGTCGCTCTCATCTGTTAACATTTTATTTACTATATGTCCAAGGTATTTAAATTTTATAACACGACGATCAAGCTTAACATTATTTAGAACAACTTCAGGTACATAGCCAGATCCATTTTTATATTTAAATACCATCGTAACTGATTTTTTACTATTGTAAACTAAACCATGACTTTTAATATATTTTCCACAAATAGAAAGGAGCCTCTGCAAACAATTAATTGATGGACTGAGCAGCACCTTATCATCAGCATAGCTATGGCCATTTGCACTGCATCCGTCTATGTGACATCCTATACTATATATTATATCATTTTTCTTTCGTTGTGTCGCAGTCGCGGTGTCGTGATGCTAGGGACCGGATCTTAATGATGATTGTATGATAAATAACTTAAACAAAATGTACAACTTTATGATTCATATGGGGTTTGACCATATGAATCAGACCCAGATAAATCAGAATTTTGCCTTAAATCTTCGATTACCCGTGACATATTTTCATCGGTATTCGCTTTTAACCACAAAAATCTATAACTCAAACGTATTTTTTGGGGCATAGATTCAAGTTTTAAAACTCTGTAACCTAGTTTGCAAACTAGACATATTAATCAGAAACCCACCTGAATCAAGAACATATGAATCAAATACTTACTCTTGTATCTCCCGATCGACGCTGACCTGGCCGAATGTCTACCTTTGGGCCCGTTCGTCGCACAACAGACTACCCCCCATGCGGGTAGTGATGGTGTCACTTTTCGTATTTCGCCGAGTACGATCGAGTGAAGCGCGCGCCATATTAATCAGAATTTTATGCCGGACATCTTTTATTTCTTAATTTATAATAAGTAAACTAACGTAGATATAACTAATTTTTTTTTACTTAAAAGATAACAAATCTTCTTTCGATGTGATTATAATTTATATTGTTTTTTCAATAAGATAACGCGTTATTTATAATTTTGTTCAGAAAAATGGGGAACGGACACGTCATATGAATCAGAAGAACGAGTTTCAAACGATTTTTTTATATATTTAGAATGCAATTATTATACAAACGGAATTCGTCCAAGTTAGATAATTGTCTAAGGTGCATTAAAAAAAATCAGACCGTTTTATTAGCTAGTTACGGAGATAAACCTCCAGAAATCGAAAATTTAAGGCGCTGAGAAATACCCATATATCATTCCAGAAAATTTACGGTTCCCGTGGGATAGGTTTTTGTCTAGAGATGAATCCGAAGCGAAGCGTGGGTGAGTCGTTAGTTATATTATAATTTTAATTAGGTACCTTTTTCCTTTCCTGTATTTGAAAACTGTTCATCTTATTTAAGATAAAATATGAAGAAATTTTGTTTCTAATTATTATTATATATTTTTTCTTTTCTGTGTTTTAAAAATGTTTATCTTATTTCAGGAATTATTTAAGACTAGCGGCTCACCCTGGCTTCGCTCGGGTTCGCCTCTAGAAAAGCACAAACAGATCTATCCGACGGGAACCGTTAAATTTTTCCAGCATAAAAAGTAACCTGCTGTTTGACCGGCAATATAAGGCAAATTTTACAAATTTATATAATTGGCAAATTTTACTAAATTACTCGTAGGTGCATAAGTTGTTGTGTACTAAGCTGTATAAGTTACTATAAATTTTTAACTATCCCATCTTTAATTTTCCGGGATGAAAAGTATCTAAAATATTGACCGGGGATAGAAGGTACCACCGTACAAAATTTTATTTAAATCGGTCAAACAGTTTTGGAGATTAGCCTGTACAAACAGACAAACAAGTAGAGAAACAAAAAAATTGAAAAAATCTGGATTTGTTCTATTTCTCTTCTTACATCCCCCTGACTCGGTTATTAGCATTTTTTTTTCTACGTACAGACATTCGACCTCTACAGTTTTATTATAATTATGTAATATATCAATAAAATATCAAGAAAATAGTACAAGGTATCCAAATAAAAACATTAAAAACAAGGTAAAGAAAAAAAAAATATAAGACTAGCCAACTGTAAATCGGACGACGAAGCTTTCATTATTTTGTCTATATTATTTTTAATATAAAGAAGTTTTAGAACGGTAAAAACCCTTAGAGCTAGACTACTTGAAATTTTATGAGTTTTTATAAGTAGCAAAATTGTTGTTTTTCTTACTAATGAGACGATATGCGAGGATTGAAAGTTTCGTATCAAATAAAACCTATGCCTTTGTCTAATATAACTAACTATTTTTATCAATATGCATAAATATACATTTATCTCTGATTTTTATTTTTGACGTAAAATACCAAAGTTAAAAAAGAACCCCTTTAGTCATTTACTTGTGCAAGGGTCGTCCATTTTTTTGTTTCTTAAAAAATCTTTTTTAGTAACATACTTAAATATCTGTAAATATTTTTACCAGCTATCTATTATGTTTTAGGAGATGTAGCCCTGAAAATACACAAACCTATTCAAATAGATGATTGGATAGGGCCTAGTAATATGTTGGAATCTTTCAGATACGAAACCAAAAACATTGTTAAACTAACACAATAGAGTTAACAAAACCACTTAATCTGAAAAGTACAACAGCCATTGAAACTCTTATCACTGGAGTAATGAACTCTTTTAATTTATCGCGACACTTATATCAAAATAATAAACCTTATCATTACATCTTATGTGAATTGGTGTGAAGGTTTCATTATCAGACATTTGATAATTATATTGACCTAATAATCTTTCTTTTGTAACTCTCAGGTATAAATGAACATTCGTTAATGAAAACACCGACCAGTTCTATTTGTTCGCAGAATGTTCAAAGTTTTTATAGTTTTTGTTTGTATCGGTTATGCCGGTAAGCTTTATATGTACTATTAAACCAGTTTGTGCTTGGCATTTGTGTATCGTGATTTTTTCAACTAAACTTTTGATAGCAGAAAGTTTATCATGAATTTGAATCATCGAGTATTTGTGATTATACTATTGATTGACGTACAAATACATTATGTACAGTTAATTTTATAAAGGGTATAAATTAATATAAAAAAATATAAAGGGTATAAATTAATATAAAAAAATATATTACAAAATGTGTTTAAGTAATGATTTAAGTAGAAATTATTAAGTGACAGTTAAAAGTAATTTTACAAAGTGATATCGTTTTCTGAGATACTTTTATCGCTACGGCAGCGATGACATAAATTACGAAATATGTTTTCGGATGTCGCAATATCAGATAGGCTACAGAGTATCCGTAGTTTTACTTAATATATCTTGTTTATCGGATTCTTGACTTTATTTGACATTTATTCTTTTTCAACCAACTTCCTCAAAAAGGAGGAGGTTCTCAATTCGGCTGTATGTTTTTTTTTATGTTTGTTACCTCAGAACTCCGTCATATATTAACCGATTTAGACAATTTTTGTTTTGTTTGAAAGTGTATATTCCAGATTGGTTCCATTTAAATTTCAAAAAGTACCACCCCTAAGGGTGGTAATTTAGCTAATGATGAATTTTAAATACTTCTAATTGTCATATTGACTTGAAACTTTGCAAGTGTGTCTATTTCTGTTGATAGTACAGTGTTTTGGTATCGTTGACCTGATCTGACGTAAGGCCAGAAGGTGTATAGGTAGAACTCTTCAACGGTTAATAGTATATGAGTTTGGGCTTATTTTGTTTGATTTGACAAGCCTAACAGGTTAGAATTGGATTTTAGAGCCAAAATTTTTAGTGTTACTATTAAAAGTGAATTTTAGTTTGTCAGTCTTCATATTAAAATTAGCATCAAAGTAACTTAAACGGTTTAAGCGAATATTTTATTAAAATACTTTCTTCTCACATTGCTATTACTTACTATGTCTACACTAAAAAGGGAAAATTAAATACTTTTTAACAAAAAAATAAAAACCGACTTAAAAAAAAACACTAAAAAGTAAAAAATAACTGATTGGTACTTTTGATTTACTATACATACCTAATCAAATATATTCGAAGTCGGTGCCAGCCGATACAAAGCAAAGCATACCGTATACATTGAAAAATGCTGTTATGTTGACAATACAAACAGACGGTTCAATTTTATTTATCTGTATAGATTACTTAACTAATAATTTACAATTTACATTTACTCAAAATAATATTGACTGACAAAAGAATATTGACATTTCCAATGATTAATAGTTAATGATTGTGTATAATACAAATCATTCATTTTACTTTATTTCATTTAATCATATTGTTTGCTTCCATTGACGCCGATTATATTTTTTTAACGTGACAATAATTATAATTATTAGTATCAATACCATAATATTACTATAGTATCAATACCATCCCCGTTTTTCATGACAGCGGAGTTACGAGGAAAATTAAGTTTATTCAATAGACGTTTGACCCGATATTATGTAAATGTAGCTGAAGTGCACTCTAATTTATTCACTCTTATAGACCAATGATCTATAAATCAGAAAGATCCAGCCTAGGATTATAAGATTTACATAATTGTCGTGATCCGGTAATCGAATCCATAATCTAGCCACTAATAAGGTTTGCTCCTGGTACTTCTCTAATAGCTTAGTGGACTCAACTATTAAAACCGGAAAGGTTACTGGGCTTTTAGTGGATCGTACTGGTTTTTTTAGCCGGTCTTCAAAAAATCTGTATGTATGTATGTATAATACATGCATAAACGCATTTCATAACATAAAAAAATCTTTAATAAGGTAGCTAACTTAAGTCTTCATGAATTAATGGTTGCAATTTTCTATCATTTCAGTTGCAACTCCGCTACTAGAAGATGCAAGGATTGTCGGAGGGGAAGATATTGACATAACAGCTGCACCCTACCAGGTATCAATACTTAATAGGGGCCGGCATTCGTGCGGCGGATCTATTATTGACAATGATCTCGTCATAACTGCTGCACATTGTCTAATTGGGTAAGACTCACTTATGATTTTACTAAAAAGTACAAAAATCCCCTTTTACCCCTTTAAGGGACGAATTAAAAAAAAATACACATATTTTCTTATTTTTTATTTTAAAGCTGAATATTACTTTTTCGTTCATTTAATATTAAAAATAACAGACTTTCATTACATATACGCGTTTACCTTAATTAAGTTTCCTTTAAACACAGGGTATCTTCAAGCAATTTAGCCATTCGAGTTGGTTCGTCATCAAGTCTGAAAGGCGGAGAAATCTACCCCGTTGGTGACTTAGCATGGAATCCTGGCTTTAATTATAATAAAATGGATAGTGACGTCGCCTTGTTATGGCTCTCTAAACCATTGGAATTCAATGAGAGAGTAGCACCTATAAAGTTGTTTTCTGAAGGAGAAGAAGTTGGTGATGGCGAACTCACTGTTGTTACTGGTTGGGGCAATATAAGGGTATGTATAAATTTAAATATGTTGAGACATTAACACATATCACCTTCTAGTTCCAGGGTAAGCTACGAGAACAGTGTTATGGATAACAGATAGTTTATACACTACACATATATAACTTTAGATACATACATATAATAAAGATAAACACACATAACTGGAGTACAAACATTCGTGCTCATCGTACAAATGAATGCCCCCAGCGGGTCTTGAACCCGCAACCGTTGGCACAGCAAGTAAGGTCACTACAAACTGAGCCATAATATAAAGGACTTTTAAATTAATACGAAGTTTACGTCTACTAGCCCAGCCCGCGGATCTGCCCGCATATTTATTTATATGTAATAGATGATAGATCATAGTGGTTGAACCGTGATGATAGGTAGCCTCTATCATCACGGTATCTATCTTATGTAATTCGGCTATACAAGATAATTTTTCAAATCATAGTCTAAAAGATTTGTGCGTTGAAATAAACAATTTTTTCAGCTTTATTTATTTAGGTATATCTTAGCATGTGAAAGCTTATTTTATTAGTTAAAAATTAAGTAGTACCTCGCTTTATATCAGCTAATACGCATAAAACTAGTCCAGATGAAGGAAACTCGATGTGACCGATAAGAGATTAGGTACGGGACAAGGCTTGAAAGACAAAATCTAAACTATTCTTACCCTAGACTGGAATGCAAGACTTCAGGATCTGAAGCCGTACACACTAAGTAATAGGCTAATGAGGTAATAATTAATCGTTTCAACTTATATTATTAATTAATTTATTACTATTTTACCTAATTTGTAATACAATGAAGCTAAATTGTTATAAAATAGAGGTCTTCTACTAATAAATGCTTAAAAAAACCGTTAATGCTTCAATTTATGTCATACAAGCATTGAACACTCTACATGTGGGTAGTCAGCAATTCTTATATAACTGGTCTAATATGGTATTACTTGTAATGAATAAATATTACGGATACCTATCCGTAATATTAATAATTAATTAAATAATTGTAAGATAAACCTTTATCAAGCATACTTGACGAGTACTTCAAAGTCATTTATGTACACGCAAAATGAAATAACAATAAACTTATTATAATAACAAGATAACTTTGAAGTGTTTAGTTAATAACTCAGTTATTTCTTTATTTGCAATCGCATCCATACTAATATTATAAATATGAAAGTGTGTTTGTTTGTTTGTCCTTCTTTCACGCCGAAACGGAGTGACGGATTGGCGTGATTTTTTGTGTGGAAATAGTTAGAGGGCTGGAGAGTGACATAGGCTACTTTTTACCGCGAGAGATCATATAATTCCCACGAGAAAATACGTTATAAATAATACAATACAAAAAAAATATTTATGGTTAGAATTATTTGAAACTTGGTATTAATGCTCTTCTTTAAAATTAAATAAATACGTTGTTTTAGCATTTTTCGAAGTTCGTCCTATAAGGGGGTAAAATAGGGGATGAAAGTTTGTATGAAATTACCTTTTTAGGGATTTTTTTTTTGTAGTTTTACTAGAAGTTATATAAAACGGTCGGAAACCATTAATCAATAAGTACAATAATGTTTAAATGAAAATTTTTAATGTTTATTTATAGAAATAAGCGCAGGAGCGTAGTTACGTGTAATGACGATAAAATCAGCGGATTTTTTAATTCTGAGCTGCATTCTCTCCTGTTATGAAAGTTTCATTAAAATCGTCTAAATCTTTCTTTTGTTATTATCAATCCCGTCAAAGAATGTTACCTTTACCAAAAAAAAAGGAGCCTATGTATTTAATAAGCAAAAAAATATTTATCTAGTTTTTAACATCACATATTATGTACGATACCAGCTTAATACGGGGCATGTAGCTATTTCGAAATTACAGACACTAACTTAATTTTTAACCATGGCGACAAAATATCACTTTAATATTAAATGTATCAAGATTAGACATTTACTATATGGGACGACTATAGGATAAAAGCCATAATATATCTTATTTGTATAATGTTGCAAGAATATTGAAATATGTAGAAAAAGTCATAAAAAATAAAAAGTCACTCAAGGTGTACGTATAAAAAATAATCACTTTGCACATCACTACATAGTATAAAACAAAGTCGCTTCCCGCTGTCTGTCTGTCCCTATATACATAGGCTTAGATGTTTAAAACTACACAACGGATTTTGATGCGATCTTTTTAATAGATAGAATGATTCAAGAGAAAGGTTTATATGTATAATACATGCATAGTACAGAAAAGCCGATAAATTCAAAGATTTGTATTTCATACCAACCGTTAAAACTTACATAGGGACGAACTCGAGCAAAGCGGAGGGTGAGTCGCTAGTCTATTTATATAGAGGAAAAATATAGATGTTAATGTTATCTTCTTAAATAAATAATTTGTCAAATCGCCAATCTTGGTTGTACTTATATTAGATTTTTGTCACGAAATGCTCAGCAGCAGACGCAGTGAAGGTAATAGCATTACTTCGGGTTTATACTTAATCTCTTTCCCTTCCCACAAAAGTATGAGTATTAAAGGTTGTAAATAGAGTATGAATTTTACTATTCTTACTAATATTAAAAATGTGAAAGCTTAGATGTTTTTTTTTGGATGGATGTTTGTTACTTAATTACGTCAGAACACCTGAACGGATAAGGATAAAAGGTACAGACATAGATTATAGTCTGAAGTAGCTATAGTTTACTTTTTATCCCGGAAAAATGCACGGTTTCCGTGGGACAGATTTGTTTTTGTTATTCTAGAGGTGATCCCGAACGAAGCGAGGGTGAGCCGCTAGTATTACATTTATGTATTATATTTGCTAAAGTTTAAGCACTATATAGCTTTTTTCCTTTTATAACTTTGAGAAATGCATTTACATATAAAACCTGGGCAATAGATGGTTAGGTGGCAATTTATCATTTATATTATTATTACTATTCATATAAAGTTCCTCTCACGGTTCACTTTGCTAACAGAGCAACTCACCATCATCAAGTGAGTCTCTCATTTTTACACCCAGCTGGATTGCCGGACACTACTGATCCCTCGCCACAAGATCAACATGCATTCGACTAGGACTATAATATCTGCTTTAGTGAGAGAATGTGAATTTGCTCGTTTTGAAAGAAATCGATCAGGTTGATATCAATATTTTATCCACTATTATTCTATTATTCTATTTTAGGAAAGCGGTGGCAATCCAAGGACGTTACAAATGGTACTGGTTCCAAAAGTAAATGAAAAGGCTTGCAGCAACGCCTATGCACCGCTATATACCATCACTCCTAGGATGATGTGTGCTGGCTTACCAAGTGGAGGAAAGGACGCTTGCCAGGTAAAAGGGGTTTAAATATATTTTTATATTATATATAATATTAATTTGTTCGTATTGAAACAAATTACTTATATAATAGGCTAAAATTGATTTCAAACTTATTATCTTGTATTTTTTTTTGTTTTTCATTCGTTAATTCTGTTTGTATATTTTATTTTCTTACTTAAAAAAAAATGTATAAATACAAAACTAAGTTGAACTGATAGAAATAGAAATGAAAGATAATTTAAAGCTATATACTTCATTTAAAATAATTTAGCAGTTTTAAGGTTAGCGGATACAAATATGCATATGAACTTTGACATCACGTAGATTCACTTTTTTCACAATTACCCAATAAGCTTACTTTATTACTTGCGTGAAGTGGAGAAAATCTTAAAATTAATATAAATTTTAAAAAATATTATTTTTTTAAACAGGGTGACAGCGGCGGACCTCTCGTTCACAATGGAAAACTCGCAGGAATAGTATCTTGGGGTCTAGGGTGTGCACGGCCTAGATATCCTGGAGTATACGCAAAAGTATCAGCATTACGAGCCTGGATTGATGACCAAGCACTATACCTTAGATTAAAACATATTATCTTACGACAGTAAAATTGATTTAATGGACCTTTTTTATAATTTTGTACAATAAACGTTTTAAAATAATGAATATCTAATCATTTGGTAACCTTTTCCCCAATTTTTGAAGGTTTGGATGTTACGTGTGTTTTTTAACTTATTATCTCTCTATATATTATCTCTCTACAAAAGCTAATTCAATGTATAAAAAAAATTGGCCATAACAAAATGAATAAATAACATTGGTTTTGGTTGTAATATTTTTACATAACATTTTTAAATAGTAGTAGTAGTAAGATTTTCAAAAAAAATATTCACTGTACAGAATCTACTCAGAATTTTATTATATCTACTAGCATTCCCCGCGACTCTACTCGTGTTCAGATGATCAAAAACCAAATTCTTAGGTTTTACATATTAGTATACTCTTACATTGCAATTTTTGTATTTTTTCTCAGAAATGAGATATTTTCCCGCAGTAAAAAGTATCCTATACGTTGACCCGGATAACCAGCTATCACTATACCAAATTTCATCAAAATCCCTCCAGTGGTTTTTCTGTGATGCGGTAACAGACAGACAGACAAAAATTCTGAAAACTATAGATTCGGTCTCTGTATCGATAATAATGTCTATTTCAAAAAGATTTTCCAAAAAATATTTAATGTACAGATTCGGCTTAGTTACAATTTTATTATATGTATAGATAGATAGATTGATGAATTCCACGATAGGTACATTTAAATTTGAGTGAATCCAAGTCCATAGTACTTCATTGTGAATTATTTTCGAACTGATTTTCCTAAACGATATTCGTGTCAGGGAAGTTCAGTGAATGAACATGATAAATTATACACTGTTGGACGCAGTGTCGTTAGATTTCAAAGGGATTTATTCAAATCACTTTTTATAATCGAGAATCTGAGTTCATCAATCATGATGCTCAAATTGCAATGAAGATGTCCAAATACAATATATGATTTCAAACTTTATCTCTTTTAACATAAGATTGAGAATCGTTTAATAGATTATATAACTAAGTATGTAAAATAAATTATTTCTCTCGTCTAGTTTAAGATTTGCGAATTTTTTACAAAAGGGGCATTAAGTAATTAGTTTGTTAATTTAAAAATATTTCGTAATTTACAATTTCTTCACAAGTAACTAACTTGGACTAACTTGAAACTAATTTGGATGTATGTTTTATGTGTTTCATTTCATAGATGGTTTGTTCGATGTAGTTAATGTTGCTTATACCCAGATAATTTACCTATATTTTTAATTTAAAAAAATCTTTACAAAGAATATAGCTAAATTATCATTTTCGAGCAGATAAGAAAAAAAGTACAAGTAGGTATGTAGTTTTTATAAATTTTAACCTCTTATTTTTAAATAGACTTAAAATTTTGCAAGTGTATGTACATATCTTAATGTACAATCATTTGGTATTATCGAACTGATTTGGTCGTCTAGCCACTAACCTGCGAGTCGATAATGCAGCTAAACAATAGCTCAGTAGCAATGATTATCCAATGCTACTGGTAAAACCATTGAGCTTGGTCTTATTTGGTTTGTTTGACAAGTCCTACACAATACACTTCAATTTAAAAAATCTCATTTTAGTGCGTTATGGACAAAAGTTTTTTTTTTATTTACTTTTATAATAAACTATCGACTCATCCTCGCTTCGCTCAGATTCATGCCTAGGTAAGGTTTAAAGGTTAATATGGAATAGGTCAACTATATATACATAGGTACAAAATAAACAGTTCTGAACTTTTCAATTTTTCAGTTTTTTTTTTGGGGTTATTCCCTATTTTTTAATACTTCAACTACCCCTGACGCACCCCCAACAAAAAAAAAAGATTTATTCGAATCGGTCCAGCCGTTTTTCAATATTAGCGAGACTAACGAACGGCAATTGATTTTTTATATATATAGATATTATAATAACATACTAAAATTATCACAAATAGAATTTTTTTATATATTCTAAATATTTTTGAATAATACTTGTACTTTTATTATTTCTTTATCTGATCAATCATTTACAACTATATATCCATGTTAGAAGAACTATCCGTGTAATTTGTAGTCGCGTGGACACAAAACGGTTCAGTTACGTACTCGTTCTGGCATATTTATTGTCTCTTATTACGGCTTAACGACTAAACTGACCGATGATAACGAAAGGCACATTGGCGTTTAGGCATTTCAGGCCATTAAATTCGATGCTTTGTCTGAAAATTTCTATAAGCTTAACATTTCATTCTACTTGAATAATGCAGATTAGAAATATGACCTATTTGTAAATAATACTTTGGTACCTTGGAATCCATTAAGAAATTTTAAAAATATGTATATATAGGATTTTTTAAATCAACCTATGTTTTCGAATTTTGTGGCGGTTATATTTTTTATTCATGCTCCCGATGATGAATGCTTTATAGGTACTAAGGTTTACACGTTTTAAATATTATAATATAGTTGTTACATACACACCTACAACGTTATACAATAATTTAGAAGAGATAGAAAAAGGATACCGAAATACCTTATAAATTTTGGTAATTATTAATTACTTTAATAATGTTAATGAGTAAAATTTAGTTCTATTATTATAATTCTTACGATTTTTAAAACTTAATTAAAGAATCTTATTTAGTGTTGCTATTACTATACTTATAAAATTCAAAATTCTAAATATTCCAATATAAGCAAACAATCAAAATCAACATAATACTTTCTTAGATTTGTAACGCGATTATTTTACATTCTAAATATAACTTTTTTACTGTAAAGCATTGGAAACGTTGATTACAAGAGACGAAGTTTCAAAAAGTCCTTACTAAGTGCATCTAAAGGATAGTTATTGATCAAGAACATGTGTTATTATAATTTAAATAAACATGTGTTATTTGAAAGTCAACTTTACTGCTTTATGTGTGGATATCACGTTTCGTGGCCACATTACAAGGGATATTTTGGACAGCGTGGCTGACGGTAATCTTTATTTACGGCACAATTCTCCATGGTCAGTTCAATTGGTACTGGAATCAAAGTGTAATTCTTCAATGCTCTGTACAGATTGGTTATGCGACATTTTGGGGAGTATAATTGTGAAAAAATATATGTAATATTACTGTTTAAATTAAAAAAAAACTTCAAGGTCAACTTACAAATTTTTGTATATAATTTTTTTTAATAATTAAATTATGAAAAAAATTAAAATTTTTTTAAAAAAATATAATATAGATTATTTAAAATAACTCATTGTAGTGTCTTACTTTTTAGGTATTTGCTTGAATATTGTTACGTGGACTAATGTATTGTAAAATTTAGTTTTAAAAATACTTGCTTTATGAAAAGAATTAGTACAAGTTATAATTCTAAGGGCTTTTCAATATCATGACTAGAAACTAGTTCAAGTGTGCTAAAAACTATATCTATAGAAGATTCTTAAAACCTAACTAAAGTTATATTCTTTTTACAATAATAAGGCGCAAACTTATTTTAAACAAGAGATTAGTATTCAATATTATATTCAAGTTTTTTATTTATGGCGTCGAGTTTTTTTGAATGACTGATTTTAGGATTTATGCTGTTTAGATAATGTTTTTTTCTAGTTCATTTTGAAGGATTTTCTTATTAATTTGAAAGATTTCTTCTATCTAATCTTATTATACTTGGCTTGGCTTCCCGGATACTCTTGGATCCCGAACTCAGGACTGCGAGACGCATATAGTATTATAGAATACTCAATACTTGATGTTTGTCTCATTTTTTATGAAGTTTTAGCAGTTAATTTAAGTTCTAAAGCATTTTAGGGTTCCGTACACAAAGGGTAAGACGGGACCCTATTACTAAGACTCCGCTGTCCGTCCATCTATCTGTCTATCTGTCCGTCTGTGACCAGGCGATATCTTATGAACCGTGATAGATAGTTGAAATTTTCGCAGATGATGTATTTCTGTAGCCGCTATAACAACAAATACTAAAAAACAGAATAAAATAAATATTTAAGGGGACTCCCATACAACAAACGTGATTTTTTTGCTCGTTTTTGGTCGATATTGATAACGGCAACAGGTACATGCTTGAAATATACACATAATATTGAGTTATTTATATATTCACTTTAAAATAAATAATTAAAATAAAACAAATATTTAAGGGGGGCTCCCATACAATGAATTTGATTTTTTTGCCGTTTTTATAGATAATGGTAAGGAACTCTTCGTGCGCGTGTCTGACTCGCACTTGGCCGGTTTTATTAAAATATATTACATATAGAAGTAAGTATTTATTTACACATAGAATCCTCTGTTTGGATTTTCATTCTATTTTCTCTATACTAACGATTTCATAAGGTAATAATATATGAAAGGGTTTTTGTAATAAAATCTGAGATTATAAGCTTCATTACTCTTTGTTTTGGGACTTTAAAAGTTTTTGGTTGTTATTTATAGAACAAATCCTTTTAGGTAACAAAGATATTAAATTAATCATTTTAATTTAAATATTTGCTTGAGTATGAAAGTGTTTGAATTTTTTTATTATTATATGTAACTAGTCACACTTGCTACGCTCGGTTTCTTCCCCAAGTTTTAATCTTAGTATTGATTTCTCAGAGGTGAGATAATATTTCCCCGAAATAAAATGTAACCTAAATGTTGACACGAATAACCAGCTATCATCATACCAAATTTCATCAAACTGTCCAGTGGTTTTCTTGTAATGCATTCCCAGATAGACAGACAGACAAAAATTGTAAGCACTATAGATTCGTTCTTTGTATCGATTACAATGTCTATTTCAATAAGATTTTCCAAAAAATATTTAATGTACAGATTCGACTCGGTTACAATTTCATTATATGTATATATAATATCGTTATAATACAATGCTTGTCTGGCAAAGTGTAACACATCGTCAACTTGAAAGTTATTCAAGCCGAAATAATCAAATCCTTTTTTTTTTAATGTTGGGAAATGCATTTCCGCACGAGGTGTGGGACTCATCGGCAAAGCCAGTACTACCCACTAAAACCCAACAAAACCTTCTCCCGTCTTAATGGGGCGTCGCAGGATCGCTTACGCATTCAACTACGACGACTCGACGGCAGGTCTGCCGAAGCAGACCACAACAACCACGGGGTTGCTCCAAGGTCCACTCTGCTATCAGAGAAGTACCAAGATCAACCCGCATGGTACACCGCCCTCCGAAGAGGGCCGCCTCCCACCGCCCACCTAAGTGGGCCATCTCCCTGTTTCTTGGCTTCGCGCCCGGCTGTATTGCCGGGCACTACTGAGTCCCCCAACCACGACAAGGTGAACGGTCGTTTTAAGAGAGTAATATTCGAGAAGTTAATTCTAATAAGCAAAATTAATGTATATATTAGAGTTTTTTATATGATAATCAATATACAGCTTACAATAAGTATATGATGATAATTTATGTGTATGGAGTATTTTTTAATTTTAATTAATATTAGGAGATATCAAAGCAAAGGTAAATTATCCATACCATGTGCGAAAGTAACTCAGTTTGTTTGTTTGTTACCTTTTTACTACTAAACGGCAGAACAGATTTAGATGAAATTTGATATGGTGATAGTTTTAGACCCTGGAAAGGACATAAGACAGTTATTATTCCTGCAATCATCCCTTAAGGGGATGAAAAGGGGTAGGGGGTGGAAGTTTATGTGAGGAATCAATACCTATGTATATATAGTCTATCTATTCCATACTAGGCGTCAATTATAAATGCGAACGCTACAGTTTTTTTATATAGATGGATAAACTCTATTCATATAATATGTTTTCCTCTTTTCAATAATAATTATGACAGAATTTCAATCACTGAGCAAGCTCTAGTACTATCAATAAATTCTCATAAACAAAAAAAAGAACGTCGAACTTCTTATTTACTTTAAATGCTATTCTTACTAAGAAATTACTTTTTTAAAATCCTTAAAAAATAATACTGTGTAAGATTGAACCCAATAGAATTTTATAGCAAGAATAAATTAATCTTTCATGAATTACATAAGCAAACCAAAATGTGACAATCAATTCTGCTTCACAAAGTTCAATCTTTCGTAACCAATTTCTGGATACAATTAGATTCGCTATTGTGTATCGAAAATAAAGCCCTGAAATTGTCCGCTGTGTTACCTTGGTTTGATTTGTTCCCTCCATTTATTGTACAATGTATAATGGCTTCGAATAATGCTTACAATTACGAATAGCTTTCTTACAAATTTTACGGTATTTTGTTAATTAAATTATATTTAATCAATGATTTATTCGACTTAAGTCTAACACTAAATTTTTGTCAAATGGTTCGGCGTAGATTCGGCATTTATTACTTTAGTTGATATTAGTATTAGAAAATGGTTTATATCAAAATCATGGCCATCTATAGATACTGATTCCTAGGGTTTTAGTCTTACGTCGTACCATTAATGGTTAATTTAATAAAGTTATTTGGTTTTGTGATCAAGAAAATTTTAGTTACTGTTAGGAGTTGGAAAATTGGTGGTGCAATACCGTGTGTCGGAGAGCACATTTTTGCACTATAATTATCTCTTGCTGATGGTAAGACTCATTGAGATTAGCCACCGCGGCCGATATCTGTCAGGATGACATATTAATGTCTTAACATATAAAATATAAAAATATTGTATATTTTAACAGTTATTTGTTTTAAATATCCAAGATAGATTCTAAAATATTCTAAATACTAGGTCCGTTTTAACCGTTAGTATGAATACATACACTATATATTATATGATATATAGCTTCCTCAAAAAACCGGCTATCTAATGCAAAAAGAATTTTTCAAGTCTTTTTAGTAGTTCCTGATGTTAGTGCGTTCAAACAAATAAATAAAAAAAACACTGCTTCTTTATAACATTAGTATACAATATAATTTAGAGAAGAACGTCTTAAACCGTCACAAAAAGGACTTTCAATATCAGAATATGTATGTATTAGCATGAAAGTGACACGGCTATTTTTTATCATCGTAACATACAGACAGACAAATTATGAATAGTTGCAGTTTAGTAAATAACATAAACAAATTTATACACAAAATTTGAATTGAAATTGGACTTTAGTTACGAATATATCACGCCTCTATGTGTCAATCACATGTACATTAAATGTTAATTATAATAATTTATCCTATACTAGAATTCAGTTTGATAAATTCATGAGCAAAATTAGCTTTCCCCTATAGACTTTATAAAATGATGTGCACTATTTTATAATAATTATAAATCCTGTGAATGTAATAATCTATAGAGCTACAAAAACTTTTCTCAAATTTTTTATTTATATCATTGTGCTGATATTATAAACTAGCGATTTACCCTCGCTTCACTCGGGTACGTCCATAGGTATGTTTTAAATAGATATATGTAAATACTTATTGTAAGTGTACCTTAGCAGATAGCCTCATGCTATTGCAGACTTTTCTAAAGGCCTTCTTAAGACCTACAATTTTCTAGTACGTTGTTTTGATGCATCTCGTAAGGTTTAGCCAGCGTTAGCCATATACATTGCTAAGGACGACTCGATAGAACCAGTTATTGTGTTTTCCCGTGGGAATGAAAGATTTTCGTGTAGCGAAAGGTGTCTTAAATATTTTTTAAAATCAAATTATATATATTTTTAAAATTTTAAAATTTTTTTTGTTAAAATCGTTTCAGTGCTTGTTGCGGTGAAACGCGAATACACAAACAGACAAATTTAATAACTTGTTTTGGACTCTATATTCTATACACAATACGTAACAGTCATTGTTTATAAAAAGTATTTTATGTACAGAATATGCCAAGATACTGTTTTATAGATGAAATTGATGTTTTATAATTCAAAGTTGATTTATGCGTAAAATTGAACCTGCGACCATTGCTTATTTAGGTATTTCCAATCAGACGCTGTCAATACAACACGATGACATTTTGCATCTACTTTAAAATATATTATCTAACTGACGAGGTTTTTCTCGACTTACCATCAGCTGATATTTTTATTAATTGAAAATCAGCTAATAAATTTTCATATGAGAGGAAATGATGAATTTAAATTATTCGGCATTAGGCTTCAACGAAATAAATATTGCGTATAAATACTTCAAAACTAATAGTTATGATATAGTATATAATCAAATTTTGTTAAAAAATAAATGTTGAATTTAAACTTTGTTAAACCTAAAGGTTTTTAGTATATCCCAAAAAACTTTTTAACAAAAAAATAAAAACCGACTTCAAACAAAAGCACTAAAAAGTAAAAAATAACTGATTGATAGTTTTCATTTACTATACATACCTAATCAAATATTTTCGAAGTCGGTGTGCTTTGCTTTGTATGGGCTGGCACCGATTTCGAAAATATTTGATTAGGTATGTATTTAATAGGTAGGCTTTAATTACTTAGCCAAAGCACACCGACTTCGAAAATATTTGATTAGGTATGTATAGTAAATGAAAACTATCAATCAGTTATTTTTTACTTTTTAGTGCTTTTGTTTGAAGTCGGTTTTTATTTTTTTGTTAAAAAGTTTTTATTTTTCCCTTTTTAGTGTAGACAGTAGTAGCAAAGTAAGGATTCTAACGTGTTAGGCTTGTCAAATCAAACAAAATAAGCCCAAACTCAAAGTATCTACTATTAGCCGTTGAAGAGTTCCACCTAACCACCTTCTGGCCTTGCCATCAGATCAGGTTAACAACACTGAACCACTGTACTATCAACGGAAATAGAAATACTTGCAAAGTTTCAAGTCAATATGACAATTAGAAGTAGGTTAAATTTATCATTCGTTGTTTTTCCACCCTTAGGGGTGGTATTTTTTTTTTGAAATTTAAATGGGACCAATCTGGAAGTATACCCTTTCAGACAAAACAAAAATTGTCCAAATCGGTTAATAAATGACGAAGTTCTGAGGTAACAAACATAAAAAAAAAAAAAAAAAAAAAAAACATACAGTCGAATTGAGAACCTCCTCCTTTTTGAAGTCGGTTGAAAACTAATCAGATAAGTACAGACTAACTTAGTAAAATTAATTTTTAGATAACACATTTTAGACAACGTGGGAAGTGGGTTGAAATCCCGAGTCGCCCACCTCTGATATTTTCATGTGCGAATCATTTCTAACATGATTACCACTTGCCTAATGGCGAAGAAAAACATTGTGAGGAAACCTACATAACTGAGAAAACCTAGCAAGTTTTCAAAAAACATATGAAGTCCGCCAACCCACACTTGACCAGCGTGATGGACAATGGTCTGATCCCAGGCATATCGAAGGCTGTGCCCAGCAGTGGGACTTAGAAAGGCCTGAATACAATACTATTTTTAAAGATGTACTGATAATGATGTAAATTCTTCTACAGATCTTGTATAACAATAATAAAATAATTTTAATTTACCATTTCAATGCACTTTGAAATGCACTTCTGCACAAAAATGTAATATCCTGGGTCTGATGTAAACAATTTGTAAAACAATTTCGGTTCCACCTTTCATGCCTTCCGTGTAAAATGAGAAGATTTACAATTTGCTTTTGATATGGGGCTATGAGGTAGAAGTTTAACTGAATATGACATTATTTTAATATATTTGACTGCATCGTGTGCTACATCGATTTGTGCATTTGAATTTCAGTTTTGACTAAAAGCCGTATTGAGTTTTTCTTTAAAGGTATCCTCAATAGCAGCACTGACTTAGAAAGACGATGAAGCCTCTTCCCTTTGAAATTCAAAGGGAAAATATTTTATATTTGAAATTATAATTTCCTGGCCTATGCTTGGTCTCTTACCGGTCATATCATGTACCCACACAGCCCGTGAGAAAATAGAAACCCAATACCATGAATTTTTCGTTCTTCTAAGAGTCAATAGTCAAACTAAATCATAAAAATATAATTATGCTATAAAGAATTTTAGCGCCTGAACGACAAAAATTCTAAAAATAATTATTTTGAGTTTTATTGCGTACAGACCCCTAATAATAGATTTTCTCAAATATCTTCCAGGTACAAACAGCGATCAATTACACTTTTATTATATGTATGGGTGGCAGAAAATGAATAAATTACAAGTATCTCTACGATTTCGTTGCCTACAAACCGCCGATCGCATAGCTCAACACAAAGCTTTACTTTAACATTCTCTTCGAGGCGTTGACAGAAATTGGCCTCGACAAAATGAGAGTGATAATTCTGTTAAGCCGTGACCCGCGTAACAATGGAAGACTTAATATGCCACTTCAGAATTGTTTGTGCAAATGAAATGGACCTGCTATCAGTGATTTGTTTTTACATTTTATTTAAAGTATACCTTATTATTCATCACACGACTATTGTAGATCCAAAAGTCTATACTATAATAAAACTGTAGAGGTCAAATGTCTGTACATAGAAAAAAATGCTAAAAACCAAGTCATGGGGATGTAAGAAGAGAAATAGAACAAATCGATATTTTTTAGATTTTTTTGTTTCTGTCTGTTTGTCTGTTGTACGGGCTAACCTCCGAATCTATTGGATACAAGTCATACAACACAACATCTTAGATACTTTTCATCCTGGAAAATGAACGGTTCCCGTAGGATAGATCTGTTTGTGCTTTTCTAGTTTTCTAGTTGTCTAATATAAATAGTATGTTTTAACCCTTATTTCAGCGTCCCGCTGCTGGGCACTGGTCTTCCCTCAATACGAGGGCGTTAAGCCATGGGTGACGTCCACCAAGCTGGGCAAGTGTGGGTTGGCGGACTTAACATGTCTTTCGAAAACTAACTAGATTCTCTAGACTAATTCTCTCTCAGGAATAATTCATAATTTTTTGATTGCAAAAACAAACCCAAACGATATATAGACCTAGCTCTACGATTAGTTTTACAAGGTTTCGACTGTGTGGACTGAGAGATCTCTCTCGCGTTGACATAGTCCTGTGCTCAGTAGTGGGACGTCAATAAGTTAATTTTTGTATAAAATTATTAAACATCTTAGTAATGTGATATTCATAAATATTTACATTTAAGTTACAGACAGATATTTCAATTACGTACAATATAAAATATTTATTTTATTGATCAAATGATTTTTGTATTATTTGATATTTGATAAAGATCTAATCCCTTTTCAACCGACTTCAAAAAGGAGGAGGTTCTCAATTCGACTGTATGTTTTTTTTTTTTTTTTTTTTTTTTTTTTTTTTTTTTTTTTTTTTTTTTTTTTTTTTTTATGTTTGTTACCTCAGAACTCCGTCATTTATTAACCGATTTGGACAATTTTTGTGTCGTTTGAAAGGGTATACTTCCAGATTGGTCCCATTTAAATTTAAAAAAAAAATACCACCCCTAAGGGTGGAAAAACAACTAATGATGAATTTAACCTACTTCTAATTGTCATATTGACTTGAAACTTTGCAAGTATTTCTATTTCCGTTGATAGTACAGTGGTTCGGTGTTGTTGACCTATCTGATGGCAAGGCCAGAAGGTGGATAGGTGGAACTCTTCAACGGCTAATAGTAGATACTTTGAGTTTGGGCTTATTTTGTTTGATTTGACAAGCCTAACACGTTAGAATCCTTACTTTTCTACTACTGTCTACACTAAAAAGGGAAAAATAAAAACTTTTTAACAAAAAAATAAAAACCGACTTCAAACAAAAGCACTAAAAAGTAAAAAATAACTGATTGGTAGTTTTCATTTACTATACATACCTAATCAAATATTTTCGAAGTCGGTGTGCTTTGGCTAAGTAATTAAAGCCTACCTATTAAATACATACCTAATCAAATATTTTCGAAATCGGTGCCAGCCCATACAAAGTAAAGCACACCGACTTCGAAAATATTTGATTAGGTATGTATAGTAAATGAAAACTACCAATCAGTTATTTTTTACTTTTTAGTGCTTTTGTTTGAAGTCGGTTTTTATTTTTTTGTTAAAAAGTTTTTATGTTTAAATGTACTTTTCTGGTGTAGAGTAACAAAAGCGTAAACCCGACATTAATTAAAGCTTTATCGAATGCGATCCGAAACCTTTTTGGGGCACAATAAAGTGTTCAAATTATTAATTGTTCTTGTAAACAATCAGTAAAATCCGTTGAATTTAATTTCATTTCACGCAAATAAATGAGTATTATGAAAATCTATGGAATACAATGAATTCAAATATTTTGTTTAGAATGAATGCTTGTAATTACGACACGTTTGCTCAGTTTGTAGTGAACTAGTGACCTTACTTACTGTGCCAGCGGTCGTGGGTTTTGAGTCCCGCTGTGGCAAATGAAGCACGAATGTTTGCACTCGAGTCATGGGTGTTTATTTTTATAATATGTAAGTCTGTACTTAAATGTATATATTATGTGTAGTGTATCATCTATCTGGTATATATAACACAAGCCTCGTAGTTTACTATGGACCTAAATGGTGTTGTGTGTTAATGTCCCACCGTATAATATAATAATAATTTATATAATGAATATATTCCTATATTATGTTCATTTTTATTTATTGTGTCTACCTGCTTATTATTTTGTAATTATATATAATAGTTCAGAGAAAGTGTATGTGGAATGAAATACTTTGTGTTTATGCAATGAATATCATGTTCATTAATTTTTATCATAAATAAATAAAAGAAAAACCTCGTTAAGCAAATAAAAAGAGACTCTTAACACTATTTTTAAACAAACAGCTAGCTAGCTAGAATTCTAGGAAATTATTAAATAATGATGCTTGAAGAACCCCAGTTATATATAATTTTCACATCAATTTATATGAAAAATCACTAGATTATTTCAATTTCGTCAGAGAAAGTGATAATTTAAAGAAAAATATAATATTTATACATATTTCAATTATGGACGAAAAGTTCTCGAGTGGCGGCCACGCACCGGAAGGCGAAGCGTGGGCAGGCCTCCCACAAGGTGGACCGATGACTTGGTCAAAGTCGCTGGAGTCCACTGGATGCGGATGGCGCAAGACCGGTTATCGTGGAAATCTTTGGGGGAGGCCTATGTCCAGCAGTGGACGTGTTTGGGCTGAGACGACGACGACGACGACGATTTCAATTATATTTTTTTGACCTAGCCGACTGCAGCGAAACCTAAAAGCAGGTGCTTAACCCGTATGTAGGTATGTATGTAGTCAAAGACGAACATATACATTGTATCAAGACTCGCACCAAGTATAAAATACGTAGATCTCGGACTGCATAAAACTATGACCGTTTTTTTAAAGTTGGAATAATCGTACCATTTTTTTTATGTTGGGAAATACCACATATCACCAATACCACCTGTAAATGTATTTATACATACAGTTGGTCATGTGGGACTCAATGGCTAGAAGAGCCTTAAGTAATACTCACTTAGACCCAAGAGAACCTAATAAGGCCTAAATCTATACATAACTATAATAAAATTCTAACTGCGTCGAATCTGTACATAAAATATTTTTCGGAAAATGTTATTGAAATAGTCATTATTATCGATTATTATCGATACAGAGGCCGAGTTTATAGTTTTTAGAATTTTTGTACATCTGTCTGTCTGTGACCGCATCGCGAGAAAACCACTTGACAGATTTTGATGAAATTTAGTATGATGATAGCTGGTTGTCCGGGTCAACATTTATGACACTTTTTATTGCGGGAAAATATCTCATTTCTGAGAAATCTATACTAAACGTTAAAACGTAACTAGGGACGAATTCTAACGGTGAGTCGCTAATCTAAATTAAAAACACGCCGTAAACTATTATACAATAAAAAAGAAAACATATTTTACGCTACGTAAACACTGAGTATCTTTAAGTCTAAAAATAATTTCTAAGACGTATTCATAGTAGAGTGGCGTGATGGATTATGGTAGAAAAGCTCTACGTTTCGAATAAAAAGCTTTGTTCTGAAGCATATGGAAATACTTACAAAAAAATATACTCCGAGCTTCATAGATGAGTTCTCGAAATGATTTTGAGTGCTCCAGTTTGATGTTCTCTTCCGATATTCGTTCTCCAATCCACATTGAAAGTGCTAAATTTTAAATATTTTTACGTTTTTCAACTATTTTCATAAGTAAAAGCTATTCTGGTATTATCTCAATTGCTAAGAGATTTAAAGTCCAATTTACAGTTTTTGAGATTTTTGATATAATTATACCTACTTCCTACTTATATTATATATACGGTCCATATTTGTGAAATATTTTAGAGTCCCTTAGAAAAAAAGGAAAAACCTAACCTTTTTAATTACGTCATATTTGTTTGTTGGTGTGTCACAGCCATTGTATTCAAAGACTAAAGCTACATACTAAAACTGTAATTTAAAATGTATGTAGTTATTTTATGTAAAATGCTATTGAAAGATCTAGTCAAAGTACAAAATAAGAATAGGGAGTAGCATTGCAAAAATCTTTGAGCACGCTTATACGATTAGGGTATCTTTGAATAATATGTTGGAACATTAACACACAGCACCATCCAGTTCCATGGTAAGCTACGAGACCTGTGTTATGGATACCAGATAGTTGATACACTACACATATATAACTTTAAATACATACATATTATAAATATAAACACCCATGGCTGGAGTACAAATATTCGTGCTCATCATACAAATGATACCCCCAGCGGGACTCAAACCCGGGACCGCTGGCACAGCAAAATTTGTCGAATATGTCTTTTACAGTAACATATTTTTAAACGATTTTATTATTAAGGATAATAGAGCTAACAGAGATGTCTACAAAATATCGAGGAAAATTATTTTGGACGAAAAATATTGAGTAATTTTTGAGATCTATACTAATATAATAAAGAGGAAAGATTTGATTTGTTTGTTTTTTTGTTTATTTGTTCGTTTGTACCGAATAAGCTCCGAAACTATTGAACCGATTTATATGAAATTCGGTAAGAAGAAAGTTTGAAATCCTGGAAAGAATGTAAGATAGTTTTTTTTCCGGAAATTATCCTTTAAGGGGGTGAAAATTGGGATGATTGTTTGTATGTACGAACTCGAGCGAAGCGAGGGTGATTCGCTAATATAGAATATTTTTACAGAACCATTTCATATAAACACTTATTCTATACAACTAACTACAATATATACGATAAAATGTACACTTTACACATAAATGAACTATTTTAAAGTTGAAAATGAAGAGAGTTCTGCTGAATGGTTCTTGTTCAGTGGAATCTATTTTCACTAGCCTTTGCTAACTTTGCTGATGTGGAAGATGAAGTGGTACTATTCTGTTGGCCTACTAGTGCAGTTATTTGCCGCCTGTTAAGCAATACAGGGTGCTGTTTGTTTGGGAAAATATTTTATTATTCTGAGGTTGGGAATGCCCGGACTGCACGTTTAAAACTCTAAACAATAAAGCTATCTCTAAAATCAATAAAGCAATATCGAAAAATAAAAATGAGACATAAAAATATAAAGATCTTATAGAGTAGAGACTAGAGCACTCATTGAAGTTATAAATTACCTAGTATTTTGACTTGACTGCGGCGAAGCCCAAAGGAGAGTACATGTATGTACATATGTCCGACCCTATTTTCTCTCGTAATTATTAAACCACTCACCCGATTTTGATGATAGCAATTTCTTTCTTATTATAAATATTTATTCAATAAATAAGAAACCTTATTCAACATCTGCATATCGCATAATTATTCTTCTTTCTGAAATTTAAATTAAAAAAAAAACTAAATAAATGACATCTAAAACTGAAACGAAAATATTTACCTTAAAAACTTCACAATTTGCTTTTCATATAAGGCTACATTAACCAGAAATTTCCTTTTCAAATGATTAAAGCATTTAATCGCAGTCGTTTGCGGAAAGATAGATCCTTTGATATGATGTTTTCTAATGACTATAATATTATTATAATGTATTTTTGTAAAATAACTAACATAATATTACTTTATTCCTTGTACGTTGAGAGGTGTAACGTTATTACAATAAAAATAATAACTAAAAATGGCATGTCCGAAGCATGTTTAAAACATTCTAAGAAAATTATTGTCAAAGTCTGACAATTAATAACAAGAACAGTTAATTATTGTAAATTGCCGTGTGTAAGAAAGGAACAAAATATTTTCCAGAAAGAAATTGAAATTACTAGAAAAGATTTTAAATTTTGAATACTAGTTAGTATTCAAAATTTAAAATATTTATTATATCTTTAGTAATTGAGAGTTCAGTTGTATTTCAGAGCTAAGTAAGAGATGACTGAGAAGGAATACAAAAAAAATTGGTTCGTGTAATTTTTAGGCGCGATTGAAGTAAAATTTCTTTGTCAAATATCGCAATTAAATTAAAAGAAATCAATAATTAAATAAGACAATATAACATATTATGATCATATATTTATAGAATATCATATACGGAAATAATAGAAATAATATAGTATTATATATTTGTCAGACAGTAACTACGGTTACCATGACAACATGGCATTATATTCTATCTCATTCTCTCGTTGACTTAATCCTATATATTTATGTGTCTTCTCTTTTTAGTGTCGCATTTTCGTTAAATCGAGTTTCAAATCACAATGATTCTAAAGAAGTTTCATTTTAAATACTAAGGAAAATTGGTATAGTCATAGTGCAAGTGTAATATTAGTAGTGAAAAATAGTACTCAATCTGAATTAAAAACAAAATCAAATCTATAGCCACTTTGGAATTTTCTCTTACTACTATATTTCATTTTACAGCCTATTTACTTCCAACAGGTTCTTCATGGTTAAATTCTAAGCTATTGCAGATCGTTTAAGCTCGTTCAACATTTTTAGTTTTTACGTTTGAATCAGAACATGATGCCACGTTTCATAACAAGTAGTTTTGTTTCCAGTTGCCTATAAAATGTGTTTTCAGAAATATTTTTAAATAAATGCTGAAATGGGTCATGTATTTCATATTTAAAATTTAATTTATATTTTTAATAGTACATGCCAAGGATAGTACATATATAGAGCAGTAAAATATTTATTAGAGAAATTTAATTAAAAGCAAACACCAACATTGGTATAAATTAAAAATAGATAGTTAAGAAAAAAAAACTTCATCTTTATATTATATCTCTTCATAACAAAACTAGAGGAAAATTATTTATTTTAGAGCAAAAACTATTTGCATCAGATACTTAAATATTGAGTGAATATTTCTACAAGTATAAGGTAGCAGCTTCGAGTTCTGGTCGTGGAAGGTTTTTACATTGGCTTTTGATATATTTTTCTTATTCTGTAAGTACAGTATATGTTATTACCAATATTTTAAACTAGATAGCAGAGTAATTGCTAACATATATACATTTATTCTGTATATTTCACCAGTCTACTGATTGTGATAAGTTTAATGACTGTAAAGCTTATACTTTTATAGTATTTCTTTCAATTTGCCTTCTTTGAGATTAATTGAAGAGTATCTACTTAGAATAAGAAATGTCAAAATTACAAGCTGTATAAAATAAATGGAGTTTTCTCATCATCTATTAAGTCAGTAGAATAGAAAAATGACATTCTACAATTACATATAGCACCTGGGCTACCGAGCTTCGCTCGGAGTTTTTGGCCACGAGGTACAATTTTCTTTTTAAAAAAATCTAGAATAAATACAAAAAGAAAAAGTAAAAATAACCGACCAGGCTTCGAACTCGGACACCTATGAGTGTTAATCTTGCGACTTAGCCGCTTGACCACGGTGCGAAGTACGAAGTAAGTGCGAGTAATTCGAGCGTGCGAAATTATCGAACATATATTAAATGGAATAATGCGAAAGAAAACCACATGAAAACTCCAAAACCCGCGTTTTCCCAGACATAAGACTAATCTAGATCGATTTATATATATTCGTTTAAATATATTAGATATAGATACTTTATACAGAAAAATAATGCAGAAGGTAAAAAAAAAGATAACAAAAGGCATGCAAATGTCCTTACAATCGCTAATTGAAAACTATGAAATGTACGAAAATGGCAATATATCTAAGCATTACGTCAGTATATGTACTTTATTATCTAGAACTGGTACCTATAAACTGCCTCGGTGGTGTAGTGGCTAGCACGTACGGCTGCACACCTAGAGGTCCTGGGTTCAAGCTCCAGGTCGGGCCAAGTTTAGTTATTGAGTCTTTCTGTGTAGTAAGCCTCAGTAACAGCCCGGAGTTGGGAAATTGGCGGTGTTTCACCCCCGTGCCTCGGAGAGCACATAAAGCCGTCGGTCCTGCGCCTTAACTCTCACTGGTCGTGTCGAGTCATCCCACCAGAGTATGAGAGTGACAGGAATAGAGAGTGCACTTGTGTCTGCGCGTACACTTGTGCACTATAATATCACCTGCGCAGTTGGCTAGTCTCAATGAGATTGGCCGCCGTGGCCGGAATAGGTCAGGACAACATCATCATCATAATATCTAGATACAAATCTAGGTCATTTGAATCAAAAATCGTTTTAAAGTTTGGTCACCACAACCTATGAAATATGGATAATTATTTATATTTTAAAACTATTTTAAAATCGGTATTTGGTTTTTATAAAATCATTTTATTTAACTAATTGGAGGAATATAATTACCGCTGTATCTCTTCTGACATTTTCCACTCTCACAATTTCGCGTGTTAATGGACTGTGCACTTGTTAATATATTTTTACTATTTTTATAGCACAATTCATCGAATTTATTTTACGAAGGTAGAGTTATGAATGTTTTATTTATATAAATAAAAATATTTTTATAATTTTAATTTTATATAAAAAAAACACATAGGATCTAATTTAGAATTTTGTCATATTTGGAAATTCGCGATCGAATAGACAGGTATATTAATAATAAATAAATAAATGTATGATATTTGTAGTACAAATTTAAAAAGTTTTTTTTAATTGCTTGAGAATATACCTACGTACATAGTAGACTCCCATCAACATTTTCTACACGGTAGAAGTTTTAACGATGCGCTTCCCGATATACGTTCTTAATTATAGGTTTACAAATATTTAACCTACAGGACAATCTTAGAATATTTCTATGTATATTTTTTGTATTTTACAAATAAAAAAAATGTTTTATGCTAAAAAAAAATCAAAAATAAAAAAAAATCTTGTTAACATTTTTAGAATGATCACTAAATTGAACTATGCATTAATAAGAGATCTCTATGTACTAATATGTTATGACTAGCAACTCATCCTCACTCCGCTCGGGTTCGTCCCTAGGTTCATTAACAGTTAGTATAGATTTCTCAGAGATGAGATATTTTCCCGCAGTAAAAAGTATCCTATATGTTGATCCGGATAACCAGCTATCATCATACCAAATTTCATCAAAATCTTTCGAGTGCTTCCTCGTAATGTATTCCCAGACAGACAGCCAGACAGACAGACAAAAAATCTAAAAACTACAGATTCAGCCTCTGTATCGATAATAATGACTATTTCAATAAGAATTTCCAAAAAAAATATTTAATGTACGGATCCGAATCAGAATTTTATTATATGTATAGATTATTGTATACTTGTAAATCAAGTTCAATCTACACCCCAAATCACTCAACTACATATTATTACAAAAGTTTCTGGCATAACGAATATAATAAAATATTTGAACATTTTGAATGCCCTCGAGAGGTTAAAAAGGAGGTAAAAGTTTGTATAGAAACTCGGTATTTTTGAAACCGGAAATAACTGGTATATATTCCCTCCTCGACCGCGGGCACGCCGGCGTGTCAGGTGACAATAGATTTCATAGAATTTTAATTAATTTCTTAAAAATTTATCTGGAGGTGATATATAAGGTCAACACGGGTATAAAGGTACGTTTGGCCTATCGCTATGACGTCTGTCTGACATTTATGTTTTTGTCAAATTACACCCAAATCTGTTCCGCTTTTTCAATATCAACGTTTCAATGGTTGTTATGCTGGTTGATAAAATTTGAAAACCCATACCCGATTGTAAAAAGGCAGTGGTAGCCCAGTGGTAACGCGCTCGCTTGGAAAACCGAGTGATGCGGGTTCAAATCCTGGGTCTCGCACCTCTGATATTTTCATGTGCGAATCATTTCTAACATGATGACCACTTGCCTTACGGTGAAGGAAAACATCGTGAGGAAACCTGCATGTCTGAGAGAATCCAGCAAGTTTTCGAAAGACATGTGAAGTCTGCCAACCCGCACTTGGCCAGCGTGGTGGACTATGGCCTGATCCCCCTCGTATTGAAGGGAGGCCCGTGCCCATCAGTGGGACGTTAAAAAGGGCTGAATACAATACCCGATTGTATGGAGGAGACCTAGATTATTTTTGTCAGTCCATTAGTTACTGCAGAACATGTAGCTTAAAATTGATATTTAACATAATAACCATAGCTACACTGGATTAGACCCAAAAACCATAACTTGTGCATTTCATAGTTTATAATATAACTAGTTTTTGCCCACGGTTTCACCTGCGTAGTAAGTGGGAACCAAATGCAATTTGCCAAATTTCCTTGAAATATGTTCAGCGGATTAAGTGTAAAAAGGTAACAGACAGAGTTATTTGCACATTTATAGTATTAGTATGGATGCGGGGATTATATTTTTTCGCGCTAAATAAAAAGACGCGGGTGAAGCCACCCTTTACCCAAAAATGTACAAGTAGCCCAAAAAAGTTAGAATTGCACGCATGAATTTAAAAAAGAATATAGGGTACCACGCTTGAGGTGGGCTTAGGTATTTCTTAGGGTTTTATTAATGTACAATGTACATATTTAAAAAAAACGTGTGTATGTACTTATGTACGCATGTAAGAAGTTATACTTCTTTGGCGTGACAGAACAAAAATAGCTAAAGAATTCATCCTGTATGTCACAACTTTTTGTTTGTAAAAGGATTGTAGCTAACTTAATCATGTCGCTTTTAGCTAACTTCGTCGTGTCGCGTTTTGGCTGTCGGTGTGCGCGCGCATCATAAAAATTTTACCCTCATATTTTTTTCCAAACGTGCCAAAAGATGTACTATATGTTCAAAAATATATAAAAGAATATTAACTCATATTGGGCTAATATGCAGGGTATAACACGCAACCCCCCCAACGTGCGTTCACCTTGTCGTGGTGGGGGGGCTCAGTAGTGCCCGGCAACCCAACCGGGCGCGAAGCCAAGAAACGCACAGGGAGGTGGCCTACTTCGGTGGGCGGTGGGAGGTCGCCCTCTTCGGAGGGCAGTGTACCATGCGGGTTGCTCCTGGTACTTCTCTGATAGGAGAGTGGACTGTGGAGCAACCCCGTGGTTGTTGTGGTCTGCTTCGGCAGACCTGCCGTCGGGGCGTCGTAGTCGTAAGCGATCCTGCGACGCCCCATTAAGACGGGGGAATGTTTTGTTGGATTTTAGTGGGTAGTACTGGCTTTGCCGGTGAGTCCCACACCTCGTGCCTAAATGCATTTCCCAACGTTAAAAAAAAAAAGGGTATAACACGCAAAAAGCATACGAATTGAGTAAGGAGCTCTTCTTTTTTGTAGTCGGTCAAAACTCGTACAGACCAACCAATTTTAGTGTATCCCATAATCCAATTACATTGGAATCGAATGTAAAATAGACTCTTGCAGTTTTAAAGTAACTATTTTTAAAATTTTACTTGTATTTTGAATTTGGCTATGCATATATTATATTTGATTTGAAAAATCTAAATATTCTAGGATAATATATATTACGTTTTTTGCTATTAATATTTTTTATAACAACAGAAAATTGATAGTAATATTATATACATATAAAAAAGTATAATTTTAGGACCTATATATATCTAAGAAACATAGAACATATAGTGCAAAAATATGATAGAGGATTTTACAAATATATACTTAATCTATACATATAATAAAATTGTAACTAAGTCGAATCTGTACATTAAATATGTTTTTGGAAAATCTATTCGAAATAGACATTATTATCGATACAGAGGCCGAATCTATAGTTTTTAGAATTTTTGTCTGTTAGTCTGTCTGTTACCGCATCACGGACAAACCACTGGAGGGATTTTGATGAAATTTGGTATGGTGATAGCTGGTTATTCGGGTCAACATATAGGATATTTTTTATCGCGGGAAAGTATCTCATTTCTGAGAAAAAATGCAAAAACTAAGAAACCTAAGAATTTGGTTTTTGGTCATTTGAACACAGGTGGAGCCGCGGGTAATGCTAGTTATATATAGAAAACAAATGTACAATTAATTATTACTATATAATGTTTATTGTACAAGTCATGTCTGCCTGGAACAGTACCAAGAATGCTAGCCGGCAGCTACATTCCCCGCTGAATGGCAATGCCGATTTTGTGGGCGAAAAACGTGACAGCTCTCCTGCAGCTCCTCAGCAATAGAGGCAATAAGGTCAGGTGTTATATTTTTTAAGAAGTGCTTAGAACTTTGACTCCAAGGGCCAAGGGTTTCTACAGCCGATGGTATAAAGAGATAACTTTCACTAACGAAAATAAATCCGCGAAAAATCGGAAAGATAGAAAAGAAGGAAAAAACAAAAACATGTAAGCAAGTATATTACAACCTATATTTCATTGTCTTTTCTACGAAACAATACAAAGAACTCAACGAATCGGAGAAATCCTTTTGAAAGTTTTATTCAACTTAACCTATTATAATGAACTCGTACAAAGTTAGTATCAAACTAATATCTCTTTTTCATTTGTTTTGTCGGTTGAAAGTTTTAGTTTTTTTTAATGGATTTTATCTTTAGATATTATGTTTAGATAAAAGCCTGTTATAAAAATATAGTTAGTCTTATATTTAGTAAAAATTTAGTTAAAGTTGATAATCCTGTTAAAAACTCTTTCCGTAAATTGGTCGTTTGGACAAATAAACACTGAGTTGACGATATTTTGATATTTAATATGATAAGATTTTTTTAAAAATGAAGTTAGTTATTTAAATTTACATATAATGGCGATATGTTTGGAGAATTTTCATTTATTTGCAATGTAAGACATATTTTTGCAAATAAATAATTACATAGTATATAATATTAATGTACGAAATTAATTAACTCGTGATAGTATTATGAACGTTTTTGTTCATAATGGAAATTACGCTCAGTCACCAAAAGATAATCTAAGATGGCATCCCTATTACACTCTTGCATCTGTTACTTGAGCTTATATTAGATTTCAGGATATATACATACCTATCTATTTATATAAATAAGGGAAGTATAGAAAATTTACAAGATTAAATATAAAATGTAGATAGAAATATATGACAAAGAGAAAAAAATTGAGCGAAAATCAGAAATTTTTGGAGTGATGCAAGGCAAATGTATTTAGATTATAATGTATGAAAAAGGCAGTGGTAGCTCAGTGCTGTCGCGCTCGCTTAGAAAGCTGAGTGAAGCGATTTCAAATCCCGGGTCTCGCACCTCTGATATAATTCTCACGTGCGAATCGTTACAAGCATGATTAGGTCTTGTCTAACGGCGAAGGAAGGAAGGCATTGTGAGGAAACCTGCATTTCTGATAGAACCTAGTTCGAGATACGTCAAGTAAAGTCCGCCAACCCGTACTTGGTTAGTGTGGTGGACTATGAACTTTTTCGCCTTCAAGGGAGCCCCGTACCAAGCAGTTGGACTTTAATAAACAAATTATATACTGGATCGAAAATAACATATAAAACGTGTCACACAATCACGTGAACACTGAGTGAAGTTATCACGTGTGGTGAGGATTTAGAACTTATTAGAAACAATCAACATTAAATAACGTTAATGTCATATTTACAGTAGCATTATTCTCTCAAAACTATCTTATGATATCTATACACATATAATATATCATGATAGTATAATATGTACGTAATGTATTGTATATCCGCTTTGTTTGGGTGCTTCTTTCGGTGCCTTAAAGGAGCCGACGAGTTATTCCACGTCATAATCTATCTGTGTACTAAATTTTCATTAATATCGGTCCAGGCATTTCAGCGTGCAGGAGAATAAGTTTAAGCATAAATATATATTTTTTATTATTTAAAGTAGTCCGATTAACTGTTAGCTGTGGCTGTAGCTTTGCTATATGGAACTTGGCTTTAACTTTATATGATCACAGATGTCCGAGTTCGAATCCCGGTCGGATACAAAGATTTTACTTGTGTTTTTTTTTTGTTGTAATTATTCAAGTTTTTATATAAAAAAACCGGACAGTTTCCAAAATGTTTTCGTTGATAACACTAAAGCTCCTCAATAACTGTTAAACAAAAAATCGGTTGATAAACAGAGGAGAAAAACGTACTGAACTGTTCGTCTTTGCCTATTTATTTATACTACATACTATCTAGTATTTCATTCTTAAAGAAAGTATAAAATAAAATTAATAATTTTGCAATACTATAGAATAACAAATATTTCTACTCATAAAATTTCAACATCCATTCCGAAGTGAGCATCCATTAATTACTATTAATTTTTAATAGCTCATTTAGAAGTCTTGATGGCAGTACTTGTTAATTTAAAGACTTTTGGGCTTACAGCGATCATCAAATATATCATTTTTATCTACTCTAACTTTTATATAGGGTTACCATACCTTTTTTGTGATATTTTGAGATTTAATACTTTCTTCTAAAATCAACTATCTGATGATGATGTTCTCCTGACCGATTCCGGCCGCGGCGGCCAATCTCATTGAGACTAGCCAACTGCGCAGGAGATATTATAGTGCACAAGTGTACGCGCAGATACAAGTGCACTCTCTATGCCTGTTACTCTCATACTCCGGTGGGACGACTGCTCGATACGACTGGTGAGATTTAACGCGCAGGACCAACGGCTTTACGTGCTCTCCGAGCACGGGGGTGAAACACCACCAACTTCCCAACTCCGGGCTGTTACTGAGGCTTACTATACAGAAAGGCTCAGTAACTAAACTTGGCCCGACCCGGGACTCGAACCCAGGATCTCCGGGTGTGCAACCGTACATGCTAGCCACTACATCACCGAGGCAGTTGATCAAACTCAATATAAAACCCTTCAAGTGAATCAACTAACTATCTACAATGGATTATGGATGTCATAGATTCGATTACCATGTAGGGTAAGTAAAAATTACTCAGATCGTGTTCTAACGTATTGGAAACATAAAATCAACACGCTAATTTTTAATAGTCGTTAAAGTCTTCAAGTGACGAAATTAAAAAAATATATATTCGATATACATTTGTTACAATGCCTCGCTCTACTCCCAAAATAAAATACCTAAGAGCTTAGAAGAATAATAGTGACATAATCTCAGCGGTGCCGTTAGTCTTTTTATATTATAATCTGATAAACTCTAAATGAGTGTCACTTTAAAAATCTGTTTAATAAATATTATTTATCGAGATTTAAGATATTTATATCATAATTGGTTCCCATAAGCAAACTTGTTATAATTATTTTTGACAAGCATTTGCTCGTGGCTTTACCTAACTAGTTTACTTATGTATTATTGCTCCACTCTCGAGATTTCTATAAAATAATAAAATAAAAGCAACTATCATACCTTTAAAGCTGGTTTTTTTTTTCATAAAATGTTTATGGCTTAAATTATTATTTGCCTTGACGTATAGCTTCAATTGAAATAGATTCTTCTCGACTAAAAATTGATTTACAATAAGCGAAAATATTACACAAAAACACATAAAATAACACACGCTCGAATTAAGCCAGTCCTTGGATGCTCAAAAAATGGTAGTCACCCTACACGAACGGATCAATGATCAAATATTAAACGTTTAGATAACGAGAGTTTTAACGACATGACGTCAGCGCAGTTTGATCTCCCTCATTAGGAAAAGCTGTACGTCCTAAAGTGTTTGCCAAAATGTGGAAAATGAAAATTTTAAATATAAAAAAATGCATAAGAGAGGTATTTGTACACTGTTAAATGTAGATTTTAATATAAGGCCTTTATAGTATTAGACCCTTTATTTGTAATTCCCAATTGAAACTAATTTCATTATATATATATATATATATATATATATATATATATATATATATATATATATATATATATATATATATATTATTTATTTATTTTATTTACATCTAGTTAGAACGGTGGTGCCACTTACACTAAGTAGATGCTTACATTATAAATTACTACAAATATAAGAGGAAAAAAAAACATTACGAACATTAGGAAAAAGTAAATACTACTAGAATTCTTAGAATATTGATAACAGGATAATTCAATATTCTCAGCGTACCTTAGTAATTCAAGAACCAAAGTCGCCCATAGTCATTGAATGGGTCCCATTGAGTATTATTATCCAAGACCGCGTTGATGATGTCAGTGAATGCTATATAACATAGCTATGACCTAGAAAAACAATTATTGCAATGGCTTCCTGTAAATAATAAACGCTAGATACACTAGAAACTTAACTAACTTAAAAAAGCACGCCAACTTCAAAATAATTTTTGAAGTAATTTTTGCACATGTGATTTTTTTTATAATATAATGGTTCCATATCTCTTCTCATAAATATTTACCTATTCCTTAAAATAATAACGAAAGTTGTTAATAAAAATTTTGTTTACAATTAGCAAAGATGTGGCATTGTTTGTAGAGAACAAAAAAATCTTTTTAGAAAGTCAGTGAACAAAATTATAACTAACACACTACATAATATAATAGAATCATCTAACTTAAAAACTCCAATGTAATTTCAATCAACTAAAAAATCCAAAAAAAATAGCTTGAATCGTTAATAATAAAACTCTCACTTTGGTATATTTGATGGATATAAAAAAGAAAAAACACTATATTTCAGAACCGTAGTCCACCAGCAAAAAATAAATGAACTATTCAAAGACTAGCACTAAGGATAAGATTTTATACGTTTTCTTCAAAACATCCGCATGCTCATCAGTTATTCAAAACGCATGCCGCCAGCCACCTGAGACTGTATAGTGGCAAATCGAATCCTACAAAACATGACAACAACTGAATATATCACGTAAAATAGAAACAGATGATAACCATATGTATAAAGTATCGTATATAATAATCATTGGTAGCAAGAATACGTTAACTTCTTAATGCTTTGGTGAATCTAGTTTTAACACTGATTACCCGACTGCTTCGAAGTTCAAAGGAGGGTTATATATGTTTGATCTGTATGTTTGTATGTATGTTCGATCCTATGTTTCATTCTAATTAGGTTAAAAATAATTTAGAATAGAAATATATTAAATAAAACTAAAAATGTCCAACTGATAAAAACTAAAAATTTGTAAATGAAATAGTCCGCCAACCCGCTCTTGGCCAGCATGGTGGATTATGGCCTGAATCCCCTCGAATTGAAGGTAGGCCCATACCGAACAGTGGAAAGTTAAAAAAGGTGGTACCTACGAGTATGTAATACATAGGTAAATAAAAAATATTTACAAAAAACAAACTAAATAGATGATAGAAGATAACAAGTTGATCAAGGAACAGTCTTATGTATTCGAAAATACTAAAATGCTTTATCTAGTCTTCCGAAATGTAATACAAACTTTACATATAGGGTTAAATACTACTAAGAAAAACGATTTATTTCTTTAAACCCATTCTTCACTTGAACAAAATAAATAGCAAAAGCTACTAAACGCAATAAAAATCAATAAAAGTCGATATATTAGAAAAATGCAGTTAAGATTTCCACTTTAGCACTCACGTCCAATCGGATGGTAGATAGTTAGCTAGATAAAAGATATTGAGGTCGCGTCCACATGTCCGCTCCACTTCTGCTCACTTGCCATTGTTTTTCCTTCCATTTCATACTATGTATTATGCAAAAGTGGCGAAGTAAAACAGAATTCAACTGTAAAATGGTATAAAATTAAGTTGTTCAAATTATATATATTCCAGCTTTGTCTAAATGGTAAGTAATAGTAAAATTGTAAAGGTTAAAAAAATTTTTTTCTTATCTTGGGGGTAGAATTTCTAGCTTATAAAAAAACAAAATTTTTGAAATAAAAAAAATATTCAATATTTTGAGGTTGACTGATTTAAAAAAAAAACAATTTTTTGATTAAAAGAAATGTTTTTTTTCGCTCCACCGTCCTACTTACTATTCTAAATACGAAAGTTTGTATGTGTAAAAACATCAGATAAGTCAAACACACTGAAACGGCTGGATGGATTTGGATGAAATTTAGTGCAAAGATATATTATACCTTATAGTACTTAATATACTATTATTACTTATTTGGCTAGTCTCAATGAGATTGGTAGCCGTGGCCGGAATTGGTCAGGAGAAAATCATCATCATCATCATATTTACTTTATATTACCTTATACCTTAAGTAACACAGGCTAGTTTAGGCCCGTTACCTGAAGACGTATCCGAACGAGGATAACTTGTTAGTATTAAGATAAAACAAATAGCATTTAAGTATAAGTCAGGGTAAAACAACTCTCCCCCAACGTGCGTTCACCTTGTCGTGGTGGGGGGGCTCAGTAGTGCCCGGCAACCCAACCGGGCGCGAAGCCAAGAAACGCACAGGGAGATGGCCCACTTCGGTGGGCGGTGGGAGGTGGCCCTCTTCGGAGGGCAATGTACCATGCGGGTTGCTCCTGGTACTTCTCTGATAGCAGAGTGGACCTTGGAGCAACCCCGTGGTTGTTGTGGTCTGCTTCGGCAGACCTGCCGTCGGGGCGTCGTAGTTGAATGCGTAAGCGATCCTGCAACGCCCCATTAAGACGGGGGAAGGCTTTGTTGGGTTTTAGTGGGTAGTACTGGCTTACCCGGTGAGTCCCACACCTCGTGCGTAAATGCATTTCCCAACGTTAAAAAAAAAAAGGTAAAACAACTCAATTTGTAAGATATAGTCCGAAATATTAAGTCCAAACAACGAAAACGCTTATTGGGCGGAATACAACTTCCAACCACGTTAATACAGCAACGATACGTCAGATTCGTTAAAGCCTGTTTGATATTATGATTAATATATTACTATAAAAATACTTCTTAGGGTAATGTATTGAAAAAACTAAGTATTAAACAGTTTATAATTTTTAATTCTAATCCTTTTGTATATTAAAGAACAGATATGACTCGGTGAAATCCTTATACATATACTTCTCAAACTTCAACACTGGTAAGTTTTAGTAGGCTACCAATTATTCTAACCGTATCTAGGACCATAAAAATATCTAATCTCTTCTACTTTAATCATGTGTGTGTGTGAAGCCTAAGGCAGTATTTAGTATTATATAACACATACGCTTCTAGCTTAATGTAATAAAAACGTAAAACTGAAAATGTAAATTTATAAAGTTATAACGAGATATATAAATTAAATTGCGTATAAGAACCACGCTTCAAAGGAATTGAGACTAATTAGGAGCTTGCGCAAAGAATGTTTTCTTTAATTAAATCTCTATTCTTTAATAACCTGACCTTATTTTGTTGTACATTTTGTATACAAATATTTTTCTACATACTAATCTAATAAATATAACTTAAGTATAGTATAGAATAGTTATAATTTGTAAGTGACAAAATAGTAATCATCTAACGGAAACTGATTACGATGGGTGTAGATTCGATATACATTGTCTTCTTGGTTATAATAGCCAATGTCACTTAGAATTAAGAATAAAGCCATTCACTTTAAAGGTCTATCCTGAGACTCGAATCCATATCTTATCATTTCGACATTAACTGCAGAAGGCGCATTAACTTTGATCTCTATCTCAACTAGTGAAAAAATCCAAAAAATATATTAAAAAATGTCAAATATTCGCGTAAATCTAAGAACGTTTAAGGCTGAAATTTTTCGACTTGATGTTTTCTTGTAAGGTCTTCAAAAATTTCGTCCCTAGCATTTTACCTTAATCTAAATGACTAAACTTGAATATTGAGGAAAACTTCTTTGTTCAGCATCAATTTTACACAAAATGTCGAATTTATTCTGAGACCTATGAGAGGTAGCTGTACTGTTTTTACAATATTAAAAACAGTACTTCACCACAACGCTTCTCTTTAGTCTTTGATCATTCTGTAATATAATTAGCTTTCTATGTATACAAAAACATCTAAGAAAATTGAAAATGTAGCTATTTCGTTCTTAGAATATCATTTTATTACGATTATAAATCCACAAAGTCATACTAAATTTAAAGTAAATTTTATTAAAATGGATCCCTACGCGATACGGTATGATATCTATATATACGTACATATTATATATGTATAAAGTATATACAGCACATGTACCAAGACTTGCAGTTAGTATAAAACTTGTATGTCTCCGACTGCATAACTATGTTTCTTCGTCAACTTGTTCTCATCTTTTTAGTTCATTCTTTACACAGTCCGAGTTTTAATTTTTTTAATTGTTATTTATGTATGTAATTATTTACATATGCAGGATTTTGCCGATTATGTAAAAAAATGACTCAATTCTCAGAAATTCAAAACTTGTATATTGTTTTACGTATGCTATACGAAATTTTTTTGTCGACGTCATATGTAACCGATACCGTTAATAATAATAATAATAATAATAATAATAAAAACTCTTTATTGCACACACAACATAGGAAGAAATATATAAAAAAAAAAAAAAAAGAAGAAGAATACAGTAGTAGCAAAATGCACGAGAGGCGGCCTTATCGCTAAAACAGCGATTTATTCCAGGCAACCTTTAGGTGTAGGATATAGCAAAGTGTGAAGTGGAAGGGTGTGAACAAATAAGAGAGATAAGAAAAATAAAAATGATAAATACATATATACATACATATGATATTTTATATACGTATATAAAATATATAAATTAGGTATACGTAACTCGTAAATTTCAGAATAAATAATAATGCAGCAATCCGAAGGAATTAAAATGTATAAAAGTGTTCTTTTAGACGTATTTTAAAAATCATTAGAGATTTCGCATCCCTAACGTTACGGGGAAGGGAGTTCCAAAGACGACAGGCCGTAACACTAAGGGAGTTGCCATAAAAGGTAGAGGAGTGGGAAGGAATTTTAAGGATTAAATTTTGGGCAGAACGCAGAAGGCGAGAATGGGAATCTCCAAGGAATTCAAAACGTTCTTTAAGGTAATTTGGAGTGGACGGATCGAACAGAATACAGTAAAGAAGATGAAGTATATGAGTATTTCTGCGAAGACGAATAGGGAGCCACTTGAGCTTTTTACGAAGATTAGAGACATGGTCATATTTACGTAAACCAAATATGAACCGAATACAAAAATTTTGGAGTCTCTCAAGTTTATTTAATTGCTCCTCTTTAATATCAAGGTAACTGATATCAGCATAGTCAAGAATTGGTAATAGGAGCGATTGTGCTAACGCAATTTTAGTGGAGATTGGAAGAAAGTTATGCAAACGTCGAAGCGATGCTACCGAATTAAACATCTTCCTGCTTACCTCACTTACCTGTGGAACCCATGATAAGTTCTGATCCATAATAATACCAAGATTTTTGACGGTTTTGCTATAAGGTATGCTCACGCCGTTTAACACCACAGGTGGAAGAGTGTAGAAGTCAATGCTAGATATGAGTTTAGGACTGCCAATGATTATAACTTGAGTTTTCGAAGGATTTAATTGTAGCCCAAACGACTCACTCCACGTGGTAATTTTTGAAAGATTGTAGTTAATATCGTCAATTGTATTAGGTAAGTCAACAATCCTAGATTGACTATAAATTTGCAAATCGTCTGCATAAAGGTGGTAGAGAGAAGAGATGTGTTGACAGATATTGCTAATAAAAATAGAAAATAAAAGAGGAGACAACACGCCACCCTGTGGAACGCCAGCCTTGACTGGAAGCCAGTCTGAGTACGAATCTTGTATTCGTATTCGTTGACGACGTCCATGCAGGTAACTACGAAACCAGTCAATTACATTAGGAGATATGTTAAGAGTAACTGAGGAGGCAAGCATGATATCAATGTCTACAGTACCAAAGGTATTGCTAAAGTCCAGCAATACAAGCACTGTGACTTGCTGCGTATCCATGCCCATCCTGATATCATCAGTGATCTTGGCTAACGCAGTAGTCGTACTATGACCAGGACGAAAGCCGGATTGCAGAGGATCATGAAGATTATTACTAGAAAGGAATTGAGTGAGTTGCTGGTGTACGAGGCGCTCGAGTACTTTGGATAGGAAAGGAAGGATTGAGATAGGACGATAATCATTATAACCTGCAGGGTTAGTTTTTTTAGGCAAAGGCAAAATTTGGGCGTCTTTCCATGATGAAGGAAATTCACTGTTATCAATAGAGTAATTTAAGATGGAAGTAATAACAGGAGATATAATATCAAGGATAGGAATAATCATTTTACGACTAATGCAGTCAGCACCGACTGAGTCAGAACGGATGGCCAGAATATTCTTCTTAACATCACTTTCTGTAAATTGACTAAAGACGAAATGTGGAATATTAGGAGTAGATGAAGCTGAAATTTGATTAATGGTTTTTAGCTTTGTTGCCTTATCAATGGCACTAGATGAAGAGAAGTGCTTATTAAGCTCATTTAAATTGACATTTTGAGGATTTGCACTGTGTTGAGCTTTCCCAACTCCTATAGATTTAAGAAATTTCCATACGTTGGATGAGTCATTTTCCTCAACCACGGAATGATGAATATGGCGTCGTTGGTTATCCCTACACACCCTATTGCATAGATTGCGAGCTTTTTTGTATTTATGGCGATTTTTATCATTAGCATTTGCGCTATATTTCATTTTAGCCACATTTTTCTTTTTCTGCAACAACTTAATCTCATCAGTTAACCAGGGAGCAGGAAGATGTTTTATGCGAACCGGTCGTAATGGGGCATGGCGGTCATATAACTGAGTAAGAAGAGAATTCAAGACCTACCGTTATTAATTTTTTTTAATAAAAAGTTATAATAATTCAACAGTAATCTCCATATACACTTCAAATGAATAATGCCTTATAGGCTTCATTTCAAAACATAATTTGGATTTTCGGGTTCGTCTTGATCTTCATGTAAAATGGAGATTTGTATATTCATATTTAATAGTTACCAATTAAGTAGAATCAGAATAATGGTCAATAGATAATGATTATATAACAAATAAATATAACACTTTATTAGATTTCCGAAATTCGAAAATCTTAATTCGGATTTCCAACATCCGAAAAGCTAAAATACGATTTCCGAAATCCGAAAAAAATCCAATAAGATAGTTTTACTTGAGACGACAAATAAATATTAAATTTCTTGGTTAGCTTCCGCATTATCCGTCATAGGCACGAATGAACACAAGATACGTCGCAATGGATGGAGTCTTGGCGAAATGCCAAGTGCGAATCCATAATACTCACCTGTACACAATCGTGCATTACAAATGCATAGGAGAGTGCTAATAACCCCCCTTTCAGCCCCCTTCTGATGGCTTTCACGTTTTCTGTTTGATGAGGTCGTATTGTTACATTGATTGAATGTTTTGAGAATAGTTACTTTTTTATTTATAAGTATAAATAATGTATGTATAATTATTTCTATTTACAATATTATTAAGTTACATGGTATTAAATTATGGTAAAATATATTTTTAAAATAATTATAATCGAATTGTTCGAAAGATTACATACACATTAATATAATACTTTCTTAGATTTACGCGTATATTTGACATTCTAAATAAAACTATCTTTTCCGATTTTGTCGCGGATTTATTTGCATTTTTGTTTCCCGACGTTTCGAATGCTTTACAGCATCCATGGTCTCTCCCGTGACCATGGATTCTGTAAAGCATTCGAAACGTCGATAAACAAAAAAAATAATGCAAATAAATCCGCGACAAAATCCGAAAAGATAGTTTTATTTAGAATGTACATTAATATGTTTATGTTTAGTACTTGGATGACCGGCCTTTCGTTTTTTTTTTGTAAAATCATGTTTTTTCGCGTTAATTGAACGAGTGTTGGAAAAAGCGCGTTATAAAGTCGTTGTGTGCATTGGCCTTAAATATCTCTTTTCTTGGCTGCTCAAGAATAGAGTCTGACAGAAAATATTTCAAGAAAAATATACATATTTGCCTTCTGAACTGCTTGATGTTTAAAAAATAAGAAATGTAGAAGCATTCAATTTATAAATTTGACCCGGTTACTGAACGATTATTGAGTATTAGCGGCTCACCCTCGCCTCGCTCGGGTTTGCCTCTAGAAAATCAAAAACAAATCTATCCCTCGAGAACTGTATATTTTTCGGGGATAAAAAGTGCCGATATCTAGCCTATGTGTTATTACAGACTATAATCTATCTCTGTGCCAAATTTCATCCAGATCCGTTCAGCCGTTCTGGCGTGAAAGAGTAACAAACATACATCCATATTGACAAACTTTCACATTTATAATATTAGTATTGATTGTAAATACTCAATAATCAACTAATCAAATGTATCACAAATATATATATATATATATATATATATATATATATATATATATATATACATAATATGTATATAAATTTTATAAGCTTCAAGTTGGATTAAAATTATCTCTTTTTCAAAATCAGTACACGTTGCTTAGATTGGCAAGACGACAAATTTGCATTTATCGAATTCTTTCTCTCTTGAGACTTTCTAGCTTTAAAGGATAAGCTTTGTTTTTAAATTGACTGATAAAGTTGATAGCTACAGATTTATAGATATTTATATATGTGTGGAAAAACATATTTATATTTGTTACTAGCGACTTACCCTCGCTTCGCTCGGGTGCGTTACAAAGTAAATTTTTTAGGCGGAACCTTAATTCTTTGCCTAAAATAAGAGTAGCCTAAGTTACTCCTTATAACATTAACTATCTGCCAGTAAAAGTTGCGTCAAAATCGGTCCATCCGTTTCGGGGATTAGCCGGAAAAACCAGATAGACAGACAGACAAAATTAAAAAAAATAACCGTATATAACTCCACACGCATTTAGTAAAAAGCTGCTATTTTGACGTTACAAACAGAAACTTTAATTTTATTTATCTATATAGATAGATAAGCGTAGCTTATGTGATTTCTACGTACATTATTAAAATCTAATTAATGTATATAAATAAACTAGCATTGCCCGCGGCTCCGCTCGAGTTCAGATGACCAAAAACCAAATTTTTAGGTTCTACATATTAGTTTACTCTTACATTGCAGTTTTTGTATTTTTTCTCAGAAATGAGATATTTTATCGCAGTAAAAAGTATCTTATATGTTGACCCGGATAACCAGCTATCATCATACCAAATTTTATCAAAATCCCTCCAGTGGTTTTTCCTTGATGCGGTAACAGACAGACAGACAGACAAACAGACAGACAGACAAAAATTCTAAAAACTATAAATTCGGCGTCTGTATCGATAATAATGTCTATTTCAATAAGATTTTTCAAAAAATATTTAATTTACAGATTCGGCTGAGTTACAATTTTATTATATGTATAGATTATAAATTATTAATAAAAACTCTCTAAATTGTTTGTTCACTATAATATTTTTAATTTACGATTGCTTCTTACATAATTTCTTTCGTTATTTCTTAATATGGGATTGTAATATAAGTAAAGCTCAAGTTAAATATTTAGATGTAGTCAATTTAAGCAAGTTAAAATTATATTATTTTTTATGGATCCAGAAACAAACGAGCAGACAGATCACCTGATGGAAAGTAGTACGTGTCGCCCATAACACCTACGGTTCATGCACTTAGTTTTTATATAACATAAATGCAGAACAGGTGCGTTGTCACTGTGAGGACTGAGATGATATGCCTCTTGCCTGTAATAGCGCTGGCTACCTTATCCTTCAAACCGGAACACAACAATGTAATCATTGTTGCTTGGCGGGAGAAATAGATAAGGGGTACCCATCCAGTCAGTCGAGCCCAGGCAGACAGAGTCCTACCATCGGTGAAAACCGGTGGGAGGACTCTGTCACTGCTCAGTAAGCCTGAGCTCAACACTTAGTATAAAATATTTTTTGAATTTAACATAAATTAATAAATTTATATTAACTTCTAAAAATATTTTATATTAACGACTAACCGATAAGAGTCTGACAGGGCTCTTTTTGTTATATATTTTATTGCTATAATTCAAACTATCTGGCCAGCGGACTGACACTTTTCCTCTGACTAAATTCATTTTAATTGAAATAAAAGATGTAGATACTCGGAAGTAATAGCTTCCTATTAGTAAAAGATTTTAGAATCGGGTCGGTACTTTCAAACACTTTTATCTCCTTGTAATATTAATATCTCTCACTCTCTCTCTTTCTATATATATATATATATATATATATATATATATATATATATATATATATATATATATATATACAGGTTTGATTCACGATCCAGGTAAGCTTAGAACTTTTTTCGGACTAACTATACTAAGCTTGATTCTTAGTTACCAATTCTTCTTATATGTAGGTATAATATCTCTTAATATCATCTTTATAAAGTTAATTTCCACTCATTTTATTTAAAAAAAATACCTGAACCCAAATCCCAAATCCAAAGCTGAATTAGCTTAAATTTGATATCTTTTATTATGAAAGTTTGTAATACGTTCATTTAATGCACATAATGATAAGGGATATCGTCGTTAGGGAAATGAAAATCATACTCAAATATAGTTTTATGTTCGTGATCTTCATTTAAGGGACGATGTGTGGTATAAATCGATGTCGTTATACTATGTTTGGCCCTCTTACTTTATCATATGTCAGTTCAAAATGAACTTATGTTACAAGTTATAGACTAAATTTTTATTTCTTAACATCTTAATTTTTCATTAAAAATATTTAGTTAATAGATTCATATTTTGTTTTTACTGCTCATTATAAGAATAGAGTAACAATTTGCCTTTACGATCTCCACATGACGCCTAGAAATAAATTAACGTGTTGGAGATTAAACGGTAGTCACAGAAATAAAATTATTTAAGCAATACTATAGTTTTCTAAATACAAAAATTAATATTTTCTTAGACTTAAGCGAATATTTGACATTTTAAATAAAACTATCTTTTCGGATTTTTTTGCGGATTTATTTTGACTAAAATATCAAAATAAATGCGTGAAAAAATCCGGAAAGATAATTTTATTTAAAATTTAAATACAAAAATTAAAATAATTTCCTTTCTGGTTGAACTCAAGTTCATTTGTGTTCCGTGAGTGTTCTTCCAAATTAATAAGAATAGTATCTTAATAATTACATGATTCTTTTGTACGTGTGTTTGTGAACCTACTCCTTCTAAAGGAATGGACTGATTTGGATGAAATTTTGTGTGTATATTTCAATGGGCTCTTAGATGGTTTGAAAACACAAATGAACGTAGTGGGTAGCGCTGCAGTCGGTTTGCCACTGATCATCTCCTAATCGGCAGGGACGATTTTAATTATATTTTTATGTATGTTTGAGTGTGTCCCCCCTGCAAGGTTTGAAAACACGATTGGACAGAGTAAGTAGCGCTGCAGTCGGTGTGCCATTGATCATCTCCTAAGTGGCAGGGACGATTGTAAAGATATTTTTTGTGTATGTTCGGTTCGGTAGGTGGCGCTGCAGTCGGTGCGTCGATAGTGCGTTTATTGAATAAAATAAAAATCTAATAATTATGATAAAATTTCAACTAATATACCTATACTAGTATTAGTATTAACTTAACAAAAATTTTAATATACAGCTCATCTCTCTTTTGGGTTTTACTTTTAATATATTTACTCCATATTAAAATAGAAATATAACCTAACAAATAACTATTATATAATATCAAATGTATTTGAGTTTAATGGCGATTGCTATCACACAATATTAATTTTATAATTGCTTTAAATGGCTTGAGCTCATTGAATATATTCGCAATGTAATAGTACAGATAATCATTCCATTATAAATTAATTAACTTAGTAATTATTACCAAACTACATTATAGCAAATATAATAAATATATAGGTAATATTGAATTTACTCTTCATAGATAGACATGAAATAACAAAAAGTATTATAGTATTATTTTCTGTCTGTTTCAACGAAATCAATTCGTAGAATCAAAATTAAAACATCCGATTCAATAAATAGCATCACTGTAATTTTTTATTTCCAGTTTAGATTTTATTTAACTAGCGTTTTTCCGCAGCTCATTCAATTATCTATTAGTATATATATTTAAATTTAAAATGGAGTAAGTATGACTTATTATGATGATAAGCTTTTTTAGTGTAAGGTTTTATCAAAATCCGTTTAGTGGTTTTCGCGTGAAAGTAATAAACATACGTTCACACATTTTCAAAAATTCTCGCTTATGATATGAGTAGTAAATGAAGGAATATCTCACCTACCTTTCAGTAGAAATAAAATCTAAGCTATTAAAAGCTTTACAACTAATAACTAATTGATACTTTTTTATTAATGGATAGGCTTGCGCTTGACGACAATCTACACTGGAAGCACTGATGAGATCTAGGTTGGAGACGCTTACCTAGAAGATGCCTATTCACTCTTGCCTTGAAGATCATTAAAAATGATTCTAAAATCCAAAGGAATATAACTTTGAGTCTTAATTTAAATCGCTTCCACTTACATTATGTACCATATCAACTATATCCGCCTTAAACGGCTGGCAGAAAATGGCCGGTCACATAATCTCCGGGTTATGACAAAGCATCAGTGTTCATCTGGACGCGGTAGATCAACTAGTTATTGTGTGCTCAGACACTATTAATATCGACGCTCAGCTTAATATACAGTGGTATAGAACGAATATAGCAATAGAATATATAATGGATTAGAATAATCTAGAAGATATTATTTGGTAATAAGATACGGTAATATGAAAAATGAAAAAATAGACTTTTTGATAAAAAAAAGTATTGCACATTAAAAAAACATTAAAATTTTAAGTTTAGTAGATTTTCAATAAGAACAGATCATGAAGCATGCTTTGAATCCAATTCATATAAAATTAGTTTTATAATAAGATTTGAAGTATTATGTATAAGGTATAAGGTATCTTATGAATAATGAAGTATATAAGATTAGCATAAAAATATTTCGTATAATCATTTCTCGTTCATAAATGTTTGTCCCGTATGGGAATCGAATTCATAACATAGCATAGAAGGCTACGGACTTGCTATTACTGATAACAATAATAAGTATTTTAAAGAATGCTCCACTGCTCCATGACGGTCGCCTACATATTATTATCAAAAAACGAACATTTCATAATCAATTTACAAATTAGTAATCGATAAAGTGATATGACATGCATGTAGCTTCTTACCAATTTAATATATATAGAATGATTTTTATATTTATTGTCAGTTAAGTACTTAAAACAAGACATGGCGCTTATTGTAAGGACCTTAGTTATATTTGTTATGTTAACAGTGTCAATAATAGAAGGTGCAAGAATCTTGGCATACTTTCCTACACCATCTATCAGCCATCAAGTGGTTTTTCGTCCATTAATACACTCATTGGCTAAGCGTGGACATGAGGTCATTGTTATAACAACAGATCCTGCTTTTCCGAAAGGTGAAGCGCCAGTAAATTTGACGGAAATTGATGTACATGATATAACATATAAAATTTTACAAGAACTATTAGTGAATCATACAGGAGAAAAAAAACAAATAGTGGTTCAAGCGAAGTTGATATTTCAAAAATACGCAGAAATGGTTGACCAGCAAATGCACTCAAATGATGTAAAAGAAATTTTGAAAAATAAAGACAAAAAATATTTTGACGTGCTTTTACTGGAAGCTTGCAATCGTCCTCTTTTGGGTATATCTCATATGTTTGATGCGCCAATTATCACATTTAGTTCATTCGGCGCTTTTTCCGTCCAATATGAAGCAATGGGAGCACCTCTGCATCCTTTTTTGTATCCCACAGCTGGACGACAGAGATTATATAATTTAACCATGTTAGAAAAAGGCATTGAACTTGCTAAACATGCAGTGTTGGAATATATTATTTCATCTACTAAAGATTTTGATTATTATATAATGAGGAAAAATTTCGGTAAAGATGTTCCTTCATTTGAAGTATTGAGTAAAAACATTAAAATGATGTTTCTGAATGAGCATCCACTCTGGGCTGATAATCATCCTGTACCACCCTCTATTATTTACATTGGTGGTATTCATCAGGCAACAAACAAAGAATTACCGAAGGTAATTAATTATATTTTATTTATTTATTTATTAGATTTTCAAGAGAAACAAACAGTGCAATAAATAATTACATTATAAAACATATAAAAGTATTCTTAAATCTTTATCATATTTAGATAAGAATAAGTTTATCAATATTTGTAGGTCTAAAACTATGTATTAATTTGTTTTTAGGATCTTAAAGAATATATGGACTCCTCAAAATATGGTGTTATATACGTAAGCTTTGGCACAAATGTTTTGCCATCAGTTCTACCTCCTGAAAAAATAGAAATTATGACAAAAGTTCTTTCTCAATTACCGTACGATGTTTTATGGAAATGGGACGATAGTGCGCTACCAGGGCAATCAAAAAATATTAAAACTGCAACTTGGTTTCCTCAAACGGACGTACTTAGTAAGTTGAACTTTAATTTGTTGTTGCAGTGCTTAAATAAAGTGTTTTCACTTAGCCAGTCAAAGTATAAACAAGTACATACATATTATTATGTAACAGTATAGTATGTATTTTTATACAGACATTATATTATATGAAGATATCGACCCTACAACTTTTGCCTTGGCAATTGATACAACTGTGCATTTTTTTATATAAATGAAATTTTGTGATTATGATGATATATCCACAGACTCTCTATTATATAGTTTCTCGTTCTGGTTCTGCTAGTTTTAGTACGCAGCTTCGTTCATGTATTAAGAACATATTATGTATATAAAAAATTGTCCAGATAATATAATCTATGGCACAAGTTTAGTATATGGAACGCGGCCCCTGGAAGAGTGTGTGGTATTTTTGGATAGGGGAGGTGGTATGGAGCTCAAATATATAAAAATTATTTTGAGGAAACGAAGGAGTCAAAAGTTATGGAGACTTAAAGTGAGAACATTTCCCTACATTTCTATACCTAAATAAGTCATTACAAAAGATAAACATATCTTTTAATGAATAGTAAACATCCTTTTTCATGTAAAATCTATATTTTCATAACAATTATGGCTTAATTGTATTAATATTTCGATAATTTCACTAAAAACAATAACGTAAACAAAATAATCTTAAATTTTGACAAAACTGTCAATTTCTGTTTTATATACCGCTTTTAGGACATTACTGCAAAAATTAGGAGTTATGCATATTAAAAGTGAAAATTGTCATCAGATTGCTAAGATTTTAAAATAGAAATATTATTTTCAATTCATGCATGCCTTTACTAGTTTTATTTGATTTATGTAAAGTATTGAGTAATATAATTAATTTACATTTAGCAAAAAAATTTAAACCATTATTTGATTTTATTATCTATGAATACTTTTCAGTATTTTTGGCGGATAGTCACAAAATAATACGAATTTTTATAGTTTAAGTGAATAAGATCGGTACTCATTAAACGCGTTTAGGTTTTCATATTTTTTTAGTTTTTGTTAATTTTCGTATATGTTCGTTTCTAGTTTTTTGTTTTAAAAGTATTACCTACTATAGTTTTAAGTATTCTTACTGTTTTGAGTGTACTCATGCGGTTTATAAACGTAAGTAGATATTTTTTTAATCTAAGTGTATTATTTATTTTCGATTAAGTGATAGTCCGACTTGGATAATTTAGGTTGAGAAGGCTACGCTACGCTTCGCTCTCGCCTTAGCCTTCTCGTTAGGTATTTTTTTTAATTTCAAACCCAGAACCCCTGCTCATGTGCTCATTAAAGATTTATGTTAAATTAAAATTCGTCGTTAGATCCGACTGATTTGAAGAGATTTGAAGATCATTTTGGCACTTGGTAGTGACATTTTGACATTTCCAAGTATAAAAATGGAAGTAATGTCAAATTTTGTCACTTTAAGTCTTAATAACTTTTGATTTTTTTGTTTCCTCAAAATAAATTTTATATATTTGGACTTCCTATCTCCTCCCCTATCCAAAAATATCACCCAATCCTCCAGGGGCCGCGTCCTATATACTAATTGCAGCCTAATCTACCACCATTCTGAATTTGACTTTAATATTTTAAGTCATTACAGTATCAACAAGTAACAAGATACTGACCTACAGACTTATAATTTTAATAATAGTATGGTTTATGTTCATAAATATTATATGTATCTGAATTTTTCAGAGCATCCAAATATGAAGTTATTTATAACTCAGGGAGGACTTCAATCAACAGATGAAACTATAGATGCTGCAGTTCCTGTTATAGGTATTCCGATGTTGGGTGATCAATGGTATAACGTTGAAAAATACGTTCATCATAAAATTGGCTTACAACTCGATATTACTACATTAACCGAAAATGAATTCAGGGAATCTGTTAAAACTGTGATAGAAGATGCAAGGTGAGAATTAATACATATGCACTATCCTTTGTTGAATTATTTGTAAAGATATTTACAAAAATTATAAAGTATGTTAAAAATATTGTCATTTTCGTCTGATGTTTTATTTCACAAATTGCATCAAATTTAATTAGATTAGAAAAGGTAACATCTATTTAGTACATTTTTTTTGAAAAAGATTGACTTATATTTTAATTTTCAGTTACAAGAAAAATGTTTTACGGCTTCGAAGTATTATGAGAGAATATCCTATAAAGCCACTAGACAACGCTGTTTGGTGGACCGAACACGTCATAAAGTACGGAGGCGACCACCTCAAATGCCCAGCAGCAGGCTTGTCTTGGGCAGAATATTATGAAATCAATCTTGTTCTTATAATCTTGGGCATTCTATTAATCGTTTTAGCCATCTTATTGTATATCCTAAAAAAGCTTTTTAATTTCCTTTGCAAAATTTACAGAACAATTTTCAAAGTAAAAGTTCATTAGATATTTAACAAAATGAAGTCTGTGATTGCTTAGAATAATATTATGAAGAAATTATAAAGTCTGATATGAGCGATAACTGAAATATTCCCTTTTTTTTCAATGTTGATTCTGTGCTTAAGAGATGCAGATAAGATCTATATGTTAATGAATGCAAAAGTTCATCTAAGAATGAATAGTCGTTAAAAAAGCTACATTATTATTTACTTTTTATAAGGTTTTGTCCTAAGAGAGTGCACGACAACGAGTGTAAGTAACAAAAAAAGTTTTTCCGCGGAATGGATGAAGCGTAAGTATGAGTATACTTCGCAATAATTTGTAATACTAATATATACACTTAGTAAAGATAACCACTAGACTTAATATAATTATATATTATACATGAGGAAATTATCAGTACTATTATTTCAGTTCTCCAATTTTATTCATAGTTAAATTTATTCCTTTATATTATAAGCTTTAATATATTTTTGATTTTGATGTTGACAAACTCACTTAATTGCAATTTTATTTAAAGCTTAGCACTATTTAATGAATAAAGTTTAAGTTAATGAATTAAATTTTGGAAGTAATATTGAATTAAATTAATGTAACGAAAAAAATGAAATAAAAATCTTTAAATATTATTATCACTTATTTCATATTGTAACTGTTTATTTTATAATGCTTATTTTCCTATAACTATATTTTCTAGTTAAAAACAAAATAAATTATGTTTAACTGCATTTCATTAAAATTTTACTATGTTACTAGTAAGGGATAATATAAGTAATTTATTTCACAAAATTTGCAAGCCTTATCACTACTGTATATTATTATTATTATCATTTATACAATGATGAAAGTTTTGATTTAGAATTACATATATGAAGACTATCTAATATGTTTAAAGAGCAATTCTTGTATATATATTATATATAAATATAAAATAAAGAAATTTAAAGAAATTTAGTACACAGGGTATCGGGGGCGATAAATCGATCTAGATTAGTTTTATGTCTGGGAAAACGCGTGTTTTCAACTTTTCATGTGCGTTTGTTTCACATTATTCCACGCAAAATATGGTCGCTAATTCACACGCTAGGACATAAGCATCGAGGTCAAGCAGCCAAGGCGCAAGTTTGACAACCACAGGTGTCTGGGTTCGTATGCCGGTTGGATACAAAGTTTTTACTCTTGTTTTTTTTTAATATTTATTCAAGTTTTTTGTTTAAAAAAAGAAATAAAACCATACTTTAAGTCAAAAACTCCGAGCGAAGCTCGGTAGCCCAGGTACTTTTAATTATATGTAAAGATTAATAAACGGCCTTGGACTTATCGTTTTGATTAGCTTGCTACTTATTATATGGATAACGATATTATTTTATCGCAGTGTATAATATAACCCAATTTTTAATTACTGTCACATGAGTCGAATGATATCGTTATGATAATACTATGAAAAGTTATTTTAGTATGGTATCCAGTCCTTTTTAACGTCCCACTGCTCGGAACGAGCCTTTCGAAAAATTGTTAGGTTCTCTCAGAATAAATATAATAATAATAATAATATTTTTCGTTACATATGTAATGTTTTGAAGTTGGGCCACGAATTTTTTTATACTTTATAGTAACACGTATTTTTAATGCAGATACCTATTATACAGATGAACTAGGAAAATACTTTGCGGCTCAACTTCAATATTACTTGTACAAAGAAAAATATTATTATTTTTACTTTATACTGTCTTAATCTTAAACTCTGGAACCTGCTGTAATCTTATCTTATTTTATCATTTTGGAGTAACTAAGTACACGTGAAGAAAAATTTTTAATTAGTAATAATTAGTATTCCAATATATTATTATCAGGTAATGAAATATTGTTAATCTTTTCAATGATAAAAATATAATATCCATATTAAATATTAACAAAATTTTATATAAAGGCTGAATAACAAAAATGTTATCAGTCGAGCACTCAAAATTAGATATGACTGACATGAAGAAATTTTTTATATTATGTGTCGTCATTGCAGTAACGAAAATAGAGTGTGCAAGGATATTAGCATATTTTCCTACACCTTCAATAAGCCATCAGATAGTTTTCCGACCAATAACTCACGCTTTGGCCAAACGTGGACATGAAGTTATTGTAGTGACTGCTGATCCGGTCTTTACGGAAGGAAATGCGCCTGCAAATCTCACAGAAATTGATGTTCATGATGTGTCATATAAAATGTGGGAACAATTGTTACAAAATCATAATGGTAAAAAGCAAGATATCATGCTTCAAATACTATCACTTTTCGAAAGATTTGCAACTATATTCGATACACAAATGGAGACAACCGTAGTGAAAAACATGTTAAAAAATAAAGACAAAAATTATTTCGATATACTGTTATTAGAAGCCTGTAATCGACCACTCCTGGGTATGGCACATAAATTTGACGCGCCAGTTATCTTAATCAGCTCATTTGGCTTAGTGCCTTACCAGTATGGTTTGATGGGAGCACCTATACATCCTTTACTGTACCCTACACCTGGAAGACAAAGACTATACGATTTAACTCTTATAGAAAAAGGTTTGGAACTTTTAAAGCATGTAGGATTAGATTATTTAATTTCATTTACTGATGAATATGACTACAGTATAATGAAAAAAAACTTTGGTGATAATGTGCCAATATATGAAGAACTTATAAACAAAGTTCAGATGATCTATGTTAATGAGCATCCCATTTGGGCTGACAATCATCCTGTTCCTCCTAGCATTATTTACATCGGTGGTATACATCATGCAGAGGATAAAGAACTACCTAAGGTATGTGAAAATACTTATATATTTTTATTATTACATCATATTTTTATCACCATCGTGGCCCAAAGAAGTTTGATTGCCCTATTCCTAAGTCCAAAAGATCGTGCAAAAATAGATAAATTTTCAATGTCTCAATATAGGTGAGAAAATAATATTAATGTATGAAACATATCATAGAAACGTTTTTTTTTTGTATAAATATTAAATAATTCCATACATTTTTTGTTTAAGGATCTTAAAGATTTCTTAGATTCTTCAAAGCATGGTGTTATATATGTAAGCTTTGGCACAAACGTTTTGCCATCACTTCTTCCACCTGAAAAAATACAAGTTATGACAAAGGTGTTTTCACGATTGCCTTATGATATATTATGGAAATGGGATACAAACGAGTTGCCTGGTCGATCAAAAAACATTAAAATCTCGAAATGGTTCCCACAACCGGATCTCTTGAGTAAGTTTATGTTATATATTATGCTTAAATTATAAATTATAACGGTTACTCGTAGTTTAAATTATTTTATTTAATACATTACCATAATGTTTTATTTAAGTTATATGTATATAAATAAATAAATATATTGTTGTATATATGTTACGAAACTTTCGGACCAATATTTTTTTTGGATAACTTCTTCCTCAACGTCCTCGACTTTGAGGAAGATGATGATGAGATGGAATTGGTGGATATGGGGAAGTTAAAGCTATTACTTTTAAATCATTTTTTTTACATTTCACGAGAATCTTGTTAGTTGGGATAGATCGCTATGAAAATACAAAGTACGCTTGGAGATATTCTCATCTGATATATTTGTATTTTTCAGAGCATCCAAAGGTCAAATTATTCATTACGCAAGGTGGTCTTCAATCAACAGATGAAACTATAGATGCTGCAGTGCCTGTTATAGGTATACCAATGTTGGGTGATCAATGGTACAATGTAGAAAAATATGTTTACCATAAAATTGGATTGCAATTAGATATAACAACATTAGCAGAAACAGAATTTAGGGAGGCAATCACGACTGTAATAAAAGATAAAAGGTAAGCGATACACCAACACGAATTTCACTCGATGCTAATAATTTGTCAATATGTATGTAGATCTTATTTTTTTAAGAAAGAGTACTTAGATCAAATCATTAACCTTTAGCTGACTTCTGATATGTATATCATAGTCTACATATGTGCATACACCATGTTTGAAATTAAGGTAATGCAAATAATTTACGAATATGTGCATATGTGCCCATTGATTATTTATAATTCAAATTTCAAAATAATAGACAATATAAATCTTTAATTTATCTATGAATGTGCTATCCTTACCAATTACTTCAGAATATTAACTTACCGTAATTTGTATTTTAAGCTACAAGGAAAATATTATGAAACTTCGGACGTTAATGAGAGAGTATCCAATAAAGCCGGTAGATAACGCTGTATGGTGGACAGAGCACGTGATAAAGTATGGGGGAAGTCATCTTCAATCACCAGGAGCTAACATGAACTGGATGGATTATTACGAACTGAAACTTATACTTATCACTTTAAGCATTTTAATAGGTATTTTAGCACTTTTGGTTTTCATTGTTAAAAAAATCATCAATTTATTACTAAAGCTATGTAAAACGAAATCTAAATTGAAAAAGCCTTAATATTTTTTAGTAACTAGTCATGTACGATAGAAGTGAAGTAATGTAAGAATATATATGTAGCAGTAGAGGAGCACAAAAAATGATGAGATGAAGCTTTATCGTTGCATTTGCTTAAGAGTGAAAAGTTAAATACATTTCCAATACAGACTATTACTTGTACATTAAAAATAAATCCTATTAAAATCGCCGTTCGAAAGATGTGCGATCCATGAACGAATTAGAGACTTCGTTCATGGTGCGATCAAATACAACAACTAAAAACATATGATACTGTATATATGTAGAAATAAGTAATACTACAGCCAAATCAGATAGATTAACTAATTATAGTTTTACATAGGTAGTAATATAAGAATTAAAAAGCTAAATCTACAATCAATAGTTTTAAGATATAAAAAATAAATAGTTACATTTCATAAATAACTAATATAGTAATATGGACAAAGACGCTTTGTATCAATTTCGGTATTTTGTGGGAGTGTTCTGAACACAATGTTGTACGTAAATTAGACCAGAATAAAAATATACTTTATTTTATATACATTTCATATGTTTTGTGGAATCGAAGCCACAAATCTTTTGCCACCAAGCATTGGCAAGCTCTTGATACGGAAAAGAGGTCCCTATAATTAGATTTCTATCGGCTTTACTTATGAAAATTGTTTAAAAATAAAATATTTTGTTTATTCTGTTATCAGACGTAAATAATCAAATTTAGCGAAACAAACCAACCGTATATGTAAAGCTATTGACCGGCTTACTTGTTTTGAAATTTCACCCTTTATGTCAAATAACTTGATCGTGTCGGGCTTTGTTTGATTTATATGGGAACCAAAGTACATATTTGCGAGAACATTTATTTACGTCTTGTTTATCTAGTATACTTAAACGTGTATATAAAGTAACGTAGCAATCAAATCGTAGCAAAAATATCATTTTTAAAAATGAAACATGAGATTAGGCGTGCTTTAATTATACATTATCGTTTTTTAATGTCATCAAATTGCGTCGACATTGTAAACTTCTATCTGTGTTTTATGTTTATCATCCATGTTAACTTGTAATAGTGGCCAATATCATTGGTTTCGTTTTATAGACAGGAAATAAATTTTTCATACACAGTCCTATTTATAAAATTGTGTTCGTTTTAACTTTCGTCTGTGAATGATATATATATTAAGTTTGGGTTCGTAAGCAAATTTTCTCTAAGTAACATGAGCGAATCTCTGTCTTAGATTTAATGACAGGTCTAGTGGTAGTACTAAGAATGCTTTAAAGCTATTGCTCATGGTCGTTCCGAAAACTACGTCGACACCAAATAAATATAATCAATCATGTTTGAAAGTAAGCATGGTCAAATCTATTTGTCAAATATCTTCAAACTTATTTGACAAATATGTTTGATTGATTAGATAATATGTTTGAAAATGTTCGGAACATTTTAAACGTCACAATTTGTAGTAATATTTCAATTGGTATGAGACACATAATATTATTATAACATTATTATAAATTTTAATTAAAGTTTAAATATTAACAAAACATTTGAAAGTTTGTTTATTGAAAATAATGTATGTGAATTAATTATTTAACATAAAAATATAGGCGAAGCAAATTCACCGATTCGGCATTTTTTTTAAATCATTCTTTTTATTTTTGTTGTTATTAGGTATATTTAAACATTAACCATTAACAAAAACTATTTATTTTACTATGAAATGATTATTCAATGTGTTTCGTTAGTGCTGAATTTAATAGTTATTAAAAAAATAAATCGATATATAAGTATTCATGTTATAATACTTATTTCATTAATTTTGTTCCATTTTATTAAGTTTCATTTTTAGCCAAATCAATCAAATCAAATCAAAAGTAGTAGTTGAAATTTGTCATACATCAAATTTGAGTCGTCACTCATTTAACTAATCCAAATACCCCCGTATTTGCCTTAGTCACCATGTTTGGCAAGTGGATTGGTAGCTGCAAATCTTTCGCTGATAGCGCTACTACTGCCCGGTATCAGGATTGGTATTCTCGGATGCACCATGGGCAGGTAAGGTTGACGATAGGGAGCCTAAAGTGATTGTCGACCCTCTACATCCCATTTGCAGCATATTTTTGAGTCGTCGATCCCACAGTCCCTTAAGACCAGGGTCTTTAATCAGTGTGTCCTGCCTGTAATGACTTACGTAGCCAAAACAAAGACACTGTAGGACTGGTCCACAAGTTAAAAGTCGCTCAGCAAGCAATGGAATTGGTGCGATTAAGCGAATGAGTGCGATGCGAATCCCAAATTAGGTCATTCGCCAGAGAACTAGTCACTAATATCGCGTGTATATGTAGCACGCTGAAGTGTAAGTGGCTGGTCACGTTTCTAGGCGTATAAATGGCCCGTGGAGCCAACAAGTGTAAGAGTGGAGATCACGCTTAGACAAACATAGTGTAGGACGCCCTGAGGCACGGTGGATCAACGAATGACGATTTGAAAACGGTAGCAGGTACAGGAAGGATGCGGGCTGCCAAAAATCCGTATGGTTGGTGTTCTATGAAGGAGACTTTCGTTCATCAGTGAATGACGATAATATGAAAAAAATACATCAAAAAATTATTACACAAAATACTCTCATAAAATATTTTACTAACAATTACTAACAAAAGTATATAATGTCATTATGTAGAAGGTGCTCAAGATATAACCAACTTCAGTAAGATATTGTGTACAATCACTAATTAATATTCTAAATATCAATTCTTATTAACCGACTTCCAAAAAGGAGAAGGTTCTATGTTCGTCTGAATGTATTTTTTTTGTTTTGCCAGCCAATACAAATCAAAGCACACTGACTTATAAAATATCTGATTAGGTATCTATAGTAACTGAAAACTGCCATTCAGTATTTTTTAATTTTTAGTGCTTTTTTGGAAGTCGTTTTTATATTATTTTTTAAGTTTTATTTCAAGTATTCCACTATTACTAATTCATATTGTGGTAATTAAAAGATTTTGTAAAATTAAAAGTTTTTCCTCTGGACTCATCCGACCGAAAAGCCAGTACTACCCACTAAAACCCAATGGAACCTCCCTCGATAGGATCAATTACGCGCTTAAACGTAGCGCCTCGAGCAAGCTGGCCTGCTAAGGCAGACTACCTATTTTATTGTACAGCTAAGAACTGTCGAGTGATATGAAGTACTTCTTATAATGGGAATATATTTCATCTCGCGAAAAAATACTTTTTAAGATATAATTATTTCGGTGATTGTCGTGAATACAGAGGGTGGTAATGGCAAACTAAATGTTTACATATTTATTTAAAATATTAATTTGCCCTTAACGTGAGGGTAGTAAAAAAAGAGTTCGATAGGATAAAATAATATTTAAGTCAGACGACGACGAGATGCGAGCGAAGCAGATTAAGCGCAAGACTGTGTTTTGTCAATCAAGCGAATTTATTTTTCTGGCATGAGAATATTCAGTGTTGTCGCGTATGAGCATATTGGTTGATTGAAATCAGATTCAGAGTATTACATTCAATATACGTAGTTAAATCAGTTTATAATATCAGATCAGTTACCAGTCAGCGAGACTCGGTATAAGGGAGATTGGAGGCCACTAGCGAGGGATCAGACCCTCGTACATTTTACCAGCAATTAGTTAATTATAATAAATAGGTTTATTAGTTATATTATAATTACGATGTGCTGTCTGTATGTCGTCTATATCTGTCTAATACTAATAAACAGGATATTTGGCGACAGTTATTAAGGCAACATCCATACCCCATACGAATATTACAAATATGAAAATAACTCCGTCTATGTATAACGTTTTCAGGTTTAAACCACTCAACAGATTTCGATGAAATTTGACAATAACATAGAGTACATCCTAGGAATGAGCATAGGCTATCTTTGATCTCCATCACCATGCGAGTGAAGCTGCAAGTAAAAACTAGTAGTATTATAAATGTGCAAGTTATCTAGGGTTACTAGAATAGAACAGTATAAACTAGATGTTTAAACTATTTTTTTCTAACACTCACGTACACAATAATTTTACTAATATAATTTTAAAAAATTAGCTTGTACGCAGAGTTTCCTGTAATTGATCATTCACTAAATAAATGATAATCATATTTTAGCAAGTTAGATTAAATTCTAATCAGTAATATCGAAGTCACGTTATAGCAACCAGATAAAAAATCATTTAGATTTTTCTATTAAAATTTGAATTTGATCTGCAACATTAGTTTTATTATTTTAAAATGCATATTTATGTACTTTCATTAAAAAGATCGTGCCTCAGAAATTTATGACGTACGAGAATTGATTTATATTATTTTAATCTGCAAATTATTTTTACAACCCAATAATGCATTATATAAGCATTATTTCTCTATAAAAAGCTATTAGTATGAGTATTATCTTATTGCTTAATAACTGATAACGCGATTTCATAAATTATTAGGCACACGTCGTATTTTAGTTAGTTTGATATAATATCTTTGTCGCTTGTGCTTATAAATTTAATATGAACGGTATAAGCAAGTATATTTTGGTAGTATTCTTATTAATAGTGACTAGAATAGAATGTGCAAGAATATTAGCATATTTCCCCACACCGTCTATAAGTCATCAAGTAGTTTTTCGTCCTTTAACACAAGCCTTGGCTAAACGTGGACATGAAGTTATTGTTGTCACAACGGACCCAGCCTTTCCAAAAGGAAACGGGCCTTCAAACCTGACTGAAATTGATGTTCATGATATATCATATGGAATGTGGAATGAATTATTGCAATATCACAACGGAAAGAAGCAAGATCTTGTACTTCAAATAAAAATAATTTTTGAAAGACTCACAACTATTCTTGACAAGCAATTGGAATCGCATGAAGTAAAAAATATATTAGCTAATAAAGACAAAAAATATTTTGACCTACTGCTGCTCGAAGCTTGTAATCGCCCACTTATAGGTATGGCTCATAAATTTGATGCACCTGTTATACTGATCAGTTCTTTTGGAGCAGTTCCTCTTCATTACTATTTATTTGGAGCTCCCATACACCCGTTTCTATACCCTACAGCTGGAAATCAAAGACTGTATAATTTAACCCTTTTTGAAAAATGTGTTGAATTACTTAGACAAGTGGCAGTGGGTTATTTCATTACAATGACAGAAGATTTTGATTATAAAATCATGAAAAAACATTTTGGTGATGATATCCCAGCTTTAAAGAATTTTCGGAATGTAATTAAGATGATGTTCATAAACGAGCATCCTTTATGGGCTGACAATCATCCAGTTCCACCAAGCATTGTTTACATAGGCGGTATTCATCAATCAAAGGACAGAGAGCTACCACAGGTATTTACTTATTGTCGTAATTAGTATATATAATATTAAAGTATTTCTTTGTTACTTTGAACTTGTTGTGGAAGAATGAGACAGGCTACATTTTATGATCTATAACGAAAGATGTAGTAATGATGTATAATATATTTATACGGAACTATCAACAAAATATGGTAACAAATAATAACAATAACATTTTTGCATGATTTATTTAAGGACTAATACAGTATTTAAAAACTTCGATATTTCGAATCTTATATTTTAGAGAAGTAAGTTTAACTATAGTGATAGTTTAGATTTAATGCAAAAAAGTTATCAAATTGAATCCACCAAGAATTGAAAATTCGTATTATGTATATCACTTTTTGGATTAGGCAAAATATTGCTTGGCTATTACTAAGAAATACGCAGTGCCTCGACATACGTACGTTAGGAAATGAGATTAATATATGAATTATATAATATAATATTATTATGTTTGTAGCATATCGCGATCTTTCACGATACACCATTATTTATGATAAATTACGCATGATTCATCATCATCATTCGATCGATCATTTTGCAATAAATGTTTAATAATTCAATTTTTTATTTTAAGGATCTTAAGGATTTCTTAGATTCTTCAAAGCACGGTGTTATATATGTAAGCTTTGGTACAAATGTTTTGCCATCACTTCTTCCACCTGAAAAAATACAAGTTATGACAAAAGTTTTTTCAAATTTGCCTTATGATATTTTATGGAAATGGGATAAAGATGTTCTTCCTGGACAATCAAAAAATATTAAAATATCGAAGTGGTTTCCACAACCAGATATTTTAAGTAAGTTAATTTTATATTACAATTTTTTGCTAAAAACATATTACAGATACTTAAATCATATCAACATCTGCAAAGCGCAATATTATAACTCAGAATTGCAGAAATTTTGAATTTTGGTGTATAATATATATATATATATATATATATATATATATATATATATATATATATATATATATATAAAAATTATCTCAGTATTGAGAACAATGTTATTCTATGCAATATCGATATTAAAACTTTAATGCAAGTAGCCCTAAATAATGATACGTAACATTTTATGCGTAGCTCACTATGTGTAACTCAGCTCAGAGCCGGTTCAAATATTCAGTTCACAGTAGCTAGAGCCGTTGAGCTGCGGCTCAGTTGCTAGATAATCGGTTCACAGCTCAATATTACTTAATAGTTAATATGGCTCCGTGCATCACTTCAGCGCCACCTAACGTCAGCTATTTCGATGGACCCGAGCCGACGGACATGTACTGTAGTCTATAATCTATATTATTATACTCTGCGACGGACAGTATGACATTTCATCGCGACGTAAAGATATTTATTAATTTATTTGAAAAAAATACTGTGATATCGCGATTCCTAAAATTTTTGAAATGCTGCTTTATTACATACAAATATAATTTAGGTACATCATACATGTCATTTGTTTCAACAGAGTCATAAATTAGCTGTAAATCTATAGTTATAAGTACCCATATAACATCAATTGAGCTGAACTGTGAGCCGGTTCACAGCTCCGGTTCAAGCATATGACTCATGAGCTGACCTGCAGCTCATAAAAATTCATTGAGTTACCCATGTCTATGCGTAGCACAAAAGTAATAATTTATTGGCAAGGGCAGAAAGTGATATACTCGTATCAATTATATCAAAATATGACAATTATATATACTTTAATACGCAAAGTATTAAATAAAATGTTTTTAAGAGTAATAATTACGTTAATGTCCCATATATTTTTATTTACAGAACATCCCAATGTTAAGTTATTCATAACTCAAGGCGGTCTACAATCTACAGATGAGACTATAGATGCTGCTGTACCTGTTATAGGTATCCCTATGTTAGTCGATCAGTGGTACAATGTTGAAAAATATGTGCGTCATAAAATTGGAGTACAACTCGACATAACTACATTGACAGAGGAAGAATTCAATAAGTCCATTACAACGGTTATTGAAAATAAAAGGTGATAGATAATTTTACAACAATTATTAAGTAATTTAGATTACTGTCGAATTAAATAGCTTCTGAAAATATATGATTAATTTTTCTCTTATTTCATTATTTACAAAGTTATTCTAGCATTTTTTTTATATTTTCAGCTATAAAAATAATATTTTAAAACTCAGGACTATCATGAGAGAATATCCAATTAAACCAGTAGACCGTGCTGTATGGTGGACTGAGCATGTCATAAAGTTCGGCGCAGACCATCTCCAAGCTCCTGCAAGAGGCTTAACTTTTGTAGAATATTACGAAGTTAAACTAGTATTTATAAGTATTAGTATTTTAATCCTTATTTTAGCATTATTAGCTTTCGTTATTAAAAAAGTTTTAAATTATATATTACAGTTGTATAGAACGTACTCAAAGTTAAAAACATATTAATAACTAAGCTTTTATATATAGATTGTTTGACCTAATTATATTTTTGACTTTGTTTTTTTAAAAAGCAATTTTTTTTTTGTTTTAATTATGAATTGTATTGTTGTTTTAATTGTAAATTGTGTAATTTTATATATAGAATGTAAGAGAGATCATTGTTATCTGCATTGCAGTTATTATCTGACCGTACAACTGAAAAAAAACGGGGTTGGAAACAAAACTGCACAGAAATAATTAAATAGAATTTTTACATAAGTCATTTAATAAGCCATTAAGAACACGTAACCGAATTGAAAAAATACGGCTCCAATTTATTTTCTAAAATTAGTATAATTTATTCTAATGTACCTATATGAAAATATGTATATTAATCTATGCAGAAATGTAATGCACTGAATTTATATTTCTGCTTGGACCAAAAAAATAGATGTTTATTTTTTTTTGTAAATATATCCTTTTGGCATATCTAAATACCCAAATTCTTATACATATTATAATTCTTATATACTTAATATCTTTACAATATTACATGGTATTAAGACCGTGGAAGTAACCCCTTGGTTGTTATGTTCTGCTTCTGCTGGTCAGCCGTCGGGGCGTCGTGGTTGAGTGAGTAGCGATCCTGATACGCCTAATTAAGACGTAAGTTTTGTTGGGTTTTAGTGGGTAGTACTTGCTTTTCTAGCCAGTGATTCCCACATAAATACCTGTATGAATGCAGGATGTACAAGGAAAGCAGTTGTTAGGGAGGAGTGGCAACGAATTGTCATGTATGCCACAGCGCTCAAGTGACGACCACGACCACTCTGTCAAGAGTGTAACGACTCAGAAGAATGTATGCAGATGGTATGAGTAAATGAATTTTTTGTTCTTGTTCACTTTTTATCTTGAACAGCAACCCAAAAAAAGATATATTCTTATATACCTAAATAACAAAAAAATATTAATTCGATTTATTCAATCTGACAGTAATTGATTAAATTTTTATCGATGGATTTTTGTGTTTGTAAAATTTAAAATAATGCACTTCTTTCGAAACTCTTTTAATATAATCTAATTCTTTATCACTGCGTCAATGAAGTTACTTGCTAAAAAACGTCATTTATGTCACAATATCATTCATGGGCATTGATTGTCGAATCAAAAACTTAGAATGCATTGATAATGCTTAATTTGATAAATAATTGTTTACTAACTAAAGATGGTACATCACATAAAAACCGCTTAATAGTAATTCCAATTTTATGAGTGGACTTTTTTTTGAAATTTAAACGAGAACACAATTAAGGTAAACACTATTTATAACGCTTTAAAGACGTTAACAATAAAATTGAATTGAATTATAAAATATGTTAGATATCTTGACCAATTTAGAAAAATAGAAAGACTTAAGTGTCATATTGAACTGTAAAATTACAGTGAGTCCGGATAATTTTATGTACCTTTTAATTTATGCGGTTTCGGACTACTATAATTATAAATGTTAATTAGCTTTACGTCTACAAAATTAGGTCAGTTGAATGGATTTTCGTTTAGTTTAGTTAGTATATAGATAGACTATGACTACTGCCTCCTGATAAGCACCTGATGCACCTGAACGAAGCGAAGGTAAATCGCTATGTGATAATGATCATTTTTAACTCTAGTTGATAGTAATATTTATTTTGAAAATATAAATGGTATTTGTTTTAAAATTCTTCTTCACTTATATTTTATACTTTATTCTGTGTTCTAAGTATCTCAGGCGCGTTGCCGTGCGCATCCTGCGCATGCCCTTAATGTTAACAAACTGTAAGCATCAAGTAAGTTCACCTTTCAAGGGCCTTTTTTAAGAGTTATAATTTTATATGTTACAATTTGACACTTAAATAATATTTTGTACTGTTGTGCCTTCAATACGATGAGAATCTGGCCACAGGCAGGTTGGCTGACTGCACGAGCACATGTCTTTTGAAAACTTGCTACGTTCTCTCAGACATACAGGTTTTCTCACGATGTTTTCCTTTACGTAAGATAAGTGGTAATTATGCTGAAAAAATCCGCACATAAAAATATGAGAGGTGCGATACCCGGGATTTGAACCCACTTCACTCGGTTTCCCAAGCGAGCGCGTTGATTTGCTTTCATTTTAATCCGACCAATCTCTTTCGCGTCTTTTCCATTCAACGTGACTTTGGCGAAGTAATCTGTATTTAAAAGATAACAGATCACTAACAAAAAAAATAAATTGAATTCACCCTAATGCCACAATGACACTTGCGCCATCTATCGACATACATATATTATGAAGAATTATAATGAAGTATCTGTGCATTCGAAGCATGAATAATAATCATACAAGATGGCGTAAAACACAAAATTTCTTTTAGTCGAACGAACGTCTGGATTAGTGATTTTTCGTTATTGCAAATTTAATAAATATCTATACTATGAATAAGACTTGGTTTGTTTGTTTTTGTATGAACGCGTTAATCTCTGGGACTACAAGTCGCTTTTGGAAAATCTTAATAATGCATTTGACAGCCAATTCTTGAGGCTATACATAAATATTGTTTGATCGAAACAGTCATCTATACTAATATTATAAAGAGGTAAAGTTTGTGAGATTGTGAGTTTGTGACGTTGTATGGGGTAATCTCTGGATCTACTGAACCGATTTGAATGAAATTTGATGAGAAGACCCTGAGTGACTTTAGTTTGAGACCCTGGGAGGGACATAGGATACTTTTTATCCCGGAAATCATCTCTTAAGGGGGTGAAAACGAGAATAAAAGTTTGTATGGGGAATCAAGCGAACCCGAGCGAAGCGACGTTGAGTCGCCAGTACCTATATAAATAGAATACACGAGCAGTACAAAAATGTTTAGTCCAATTGAAAAAAGCATTAACAAATGTAAATGTAATAAGTTTATTCAAATTCATAGATAACGATGTACCTATACATTTTTTCTCATTTTTATCTTGATTCCAAGCGTAGATACTATATACTGTGCTAACAGAAATTTGGTTTTGTTATGCGTTTTGCTATGTTTCAAATATTTTAGAGCACAATATTTTTAAAATAAAACTAAAGTCCTAATGCTCATAAACAGAGTATACGAAAGCTGCCGACTGGGCAGTATACTCGATATATGTATGTATACTGTATTTATTTTTTATTGTATACAATTTGCCAAACAAAATAGCCCGACGAATTGACCAAATGAGGAAAATACCTTTTTTGTATGGAATAATGCCTATATGGATATAATGAAGATTATAGCAAAAACATACATACAAAAAGTTAATAAGAGCACGCGAGTAAAGCATGGGTGTATTGATAGTTTCTTAATAGGTTACACTAAGTTGTTTGAACAAGGAAAATGTAACAAATGAATACGTATATTTACAAGATAAGAAGGTTTAACTATACAACGAATAGTATTTAAAAAGATTATTTTGTAGAGAGAAGCAACAACTCGTAACGTCTCGAAACAATATAATCAACACAAGTTGAGTTTAAAATTGAAGTGTCTGTTTGTAATAGCAAAATAACTTTTTACTAAGTGCATATGAAATTATATACTTATAAGAAAAACACACAAAATTTTTGTCTGTTTGTTTGATCCGGCCAATCTCCGAAGTGGCTGGACTGATACTACTTTTAGTTTAGAAAAAGAATAAGAGTATCGCACAAAAAAATTAAAACGCACCTAGGACCTACCCGAGCGAAGCGAGGGTATGTTGCTAGTAGTAAACATGAACATGAGTCTTAATTTAGGAGTCTGACAAAAATTATATGACTTCCGGCATGGAAGAAATCAATTAAAAGAACGATAAAGACGATAATATCAAGGACTACGTTACAAATCAAAACAATGACGACTTCCTAAAGTTATAAAGACATTAGGTGAGCGAAACATATGATTGTCGCTCATTCACTTTATCTAATTTCCAAAATAACCCTTTTTTTGTTTGCGAAACCTATATAACTTAGTCCAATAAAGCTTATTGCTAACATTCTAATTGTTTTTGCCAAAATATTTTCTTTTCCAAACCTTCTGTTTGTTCGGAAAAATAACAATCACCCGATGAAGATTAAATATCAAAATATAATGGAAATAAAAACTATGAATAATTCGTAGATTATTGAGAAATAATTAGACGAGCTATTCTTATTTTCCAATAATTAAGGTTATGGAAAATTGTTCTGACTTAATTGTGAGATCTTATTTACCTACTAGTAGCGTGATCTCCGTATGTAAAGCAGAGTGAGACAAGCATATTGTTGTAAGTAAAATTACATAATACGTAGGTATATTATCTATACTATAATAAAACAGTAGAGGTCCAATGTCTGTATATAGCAAAAAATGCTAAAAACCGAGTTAGGGGGATGTAAGAAGACACATAGAACAAATCTAGATTTTTTTCATTTTTTTTGTTTCTTTGTCTGTTTGTCTGTTTGTACGGGCTAATCTCCGAATCTATTGGACCGATTTAAATGAAATTTTGCATGGTGGTACCTTATATCCCTGGACAACAAATGAGATACTTAGATCTTAGATTTTTATCCCGGAAAATTAAATAGTTCCCGTGGGATAGTTACAAAACTATAATAACTTATACAACTTATGCACCTAATTTAGTAAAATTTAACATTCTGATACCTTATATTGCCGGTCAAACAACAGGTTACTTTTCATCCGGGAAAAATGAACGTATCCCGTGGGAACAAATAGATCTCTATTAGTGTTTTTCGAACCTGAGCGAAGCGAGGGTGAGCCGCTAGTTTTAAATAAAACTATCTTTTCGGATTTTTTCGCGGATTTATTGTGATTTTTGGCTCCCGATGTTTTGACATCGACGAGGCTCCCATGACCATGATTGCTGTAAAGCATTCGAAACTTCGGTAACCAAAAATCTTGGTTTTATTTAAAATACTAGAATTGCCTGCGGCTTCGCCCGCGTTCAGATGACCAAAAACCAAATTCTTAGGTTTTACTTAGTATAGTCTTATATTGCAGTTTTTGTATTTTTTATCAGAAATGAGAAATTTTTCGCGGTAAAAAGAATCCTATATGTTGACCCGGATAAAATAAGATTCGGCCTCTTTATCGAAAATAATCTCTATTTTAATAAGATTTTCTAAAAAATATTTAATGTACAGATTCGACTTAGTTAGAATTTTATTATATGTATAGATCAAATATTCACGTAAATCTAAGAAAATATTACGTATATTATTTCTTAACTACAAATACTCGTAGAGGTAAATCCAATAAGTATAATTTTGAGTTAAATGACAATAACGTTTCTGAATAAAATGCTTGATTTGAAATATAAACAAATGTTTTCTTGTAAAGATTAGGTAAATATTATATAATTTGTATATGTTTCATGTATCATTCAAAATTAAAAATGTATGCCTGTTCGAATATACACCGAAAGTTTAAGTTTCGATTTATCTAATTTTGGTATAATATGTTAAAATGTACCCGACTGAGAAGCATCTAGGAATAGATACAGATTCGTGATTATTTGATGGCATAAAAATAGGCGATTTTTTGTAGCATTACGTTTCACAAAAATGCCATTTTTTTGTTAGGTTTACCTTTAAGTTATGCATCTGATATTTAAATAAATGATTTTTAAAATTCAAACCTGTGATGGTTGAATAATTGAATGATAACATTTGTGTAAGTTGAACCAATACTTGAAAAGCGATGCCGATACTGCTGTTATTGACATTTAATAACTAGCCCTTTCGGGATCGATGTATGTATTTAGTTCCCGTGAAATCGAGCAGTCCCTATGATATCGTACAACTGAGGGCTAATCGTTAGTGTTAAAAATACTACATGAGTACCTTTTAACCTCCTGTTACAATTTTTATCATCTTAGGGCTCTCAATAACTGAGCAAGGTCCACTCCTACTCATGCAGCTAATTTAGTATAGGAAAGCTCATATTGAGGTCACGTCCGAAGCATAAATCAGGCAAAGCAATTTGCGTGGAGCATGTCGCATACTCAATATTTCTATTTTGACAACCAATATTTTAACTACCCTCATATATCATTTGGACGTTTTGTCAAAGTTTAAACGCCTTTTCGCTATAAATTGCAGCTCTTTTATTATTTTTAGGTCAGTTTCTATGAAAATCTAAAACTGACCGTTTTAGTAGGTACTATTTTGCGGAGATGGAGTATGGTAATAGCAATATGCTTATGCACTCCGAACTCAACTCTTTAAATTGTGCTTCATTCCAGGCTACTTCTGTATGAAGTAACAGTTACTGGTATTGCTCGCGCTAAGACTTATAGACCCTCGTGTCTTCTCCGTTCTATGACTTCTACACGACATTGGTGAAGTTATCTGTGTTCAATACAACACGTTTTGAAGACAAGAGAATTGACTTGAAGACTTTTAGAATTAAGAATACCAATAACAATGCTAAGCCGATGCAAAGCAAATCTAATATATTTCGATACGTAACATCTATTGGATATTCATATCTTAAAATATTGTAGGCTGGCACCGACTTCGAAAATATCTGATTAGGTATCTATGCTAAATGAAAACCTCCGATTAGTTATTTTTTACATTTGAGTGCCTGGAAGTCGGTTTTTATTTCTTTTTAAAAAGGTTTTATTTGTCCATTTTTAGTGTAGACGTAATAAGCAGGTAATTTGTAAGTTTTTTAATAACATATTCGCTAAAACAATTTATTTATAAAAATATTTATTGTTGTTTTTTTTAAAACTGCTCGACCGATTTCGATAAAATTTATATGAGACCCTTTGAAACAAAAAATAACCAAATTGGGTCAGGCGTTTTCGAGTAATCGGTGAACACACATAAAAAAAGATTCCGACGAATTGAGAACCTTTTTGGAACTCGGTTAAAAACAATATTCTTATAATGTGACGAGAATATCCAACGGTATAATATGTAAATCCACATTGCGTATTAGTTTTTTTATAAACTAGTTTTTATTGTTAAGACATGTTAATAAATTTATATAGGTACGTAATCAGTGGTACACCCTCGCTTTGCTAGGGTTCGCCTCTAGGAAAGCAAAAGCAAATCCCACGGGAACCGTACATTTATCGGGATAAAAAGCCTATGTACTATTCTAGACTAGTCTAAATCCGTTTATCCTTGCGCGATTAAGTAACAGACATCCAAACATCCATCTAAACTTTCACATTTATACTATCAGTAAGATCATTACTGCGTGTATTACTTACTATATTGTAAATATTTTGTATTTTTTTATGGCTTATATGTGCTAAAAAAATATTGTCTATATGCATGCATGGTCTGAAAGCATGATTGTGTAACTTAATATTTATAAACATAAATCGACTCCATTATAAGTGTCTGAGCTACAACGATGACAGTGCAAGGACAAAACAATTTAAGCAGCATTATTTCTATTCATGATCAAAGATAATATCATGATAGCGGTGTTATGTCACTACAAAATATACACTCGCCCTTAATGACTATACAATATACATATGTAATACATATAAGATGGTGCATATCTTTCAAAAACTCACATCACTATACATATCCGACTTGTAATGAGCTAGTGTAAAAAAATGTTGAGGTTCGCAAGTATATTGTTCCTTTTTACATTTGAAAATGTGTGTGATTGTGCAAATATTTTAGCCGTATTTCCTACTCCATCCATAAGCCATCAAATAGTGTTTCAACCTGTGATGCATGAGTTGGCTAAGCGTGGACATCAAGTTACAGTCATAACACCAAATCCAGCATTTCCAAAGGGGCAAAGCCCACAAAATCTAACAGAAATTGATGTCCATGATATATCCTATAAAATATGGGAAGAATTCGTAGCATCTGAAAAAGGACAAGAAAATGATGCTCAACAACAAATTAAATTTATTTTTGAAATCTTAAATTCTGTGTTTTTAGAACAATTAAAATCTTCTGAAGTACAGAAGCTTATTTTTAACAAAAAGAAGACTTTTGACTTATTATTTATTGAAACATGTATAAGACCAGCTATAAGTTTTTCATATATTTACAAAGTGCCAGTGATACAAATGAGTTCACTCGGTGGCATTTATGGAACTTTCGAATCTACTGGTGCTCCAACAAATGCACTCCTTTATCCTCTACCAGTCCGTCAAAAAATAATCAATTTAACAATTTGGGAGAAGATATCAGAATTACGTACTCAATATAATGGAGAACAAGTGTATGAAGAGTTATTGATATCCGAAGATAAAATGCTAAAGAATATATTCGGTCCAGATATACCTGATATTAGAGAGCTACAAAAAAATGTTCAAATGCTATTTTTAAATATTCACCCTATATGGGATTTCAATAGACCTGTTCCCCCAAATATTATATATTTGGGTGGTTTGCATCAACACTCACCAAAAAAATTACCACAGGTATTTATGATAATTTATACATACTAATGAAAACGGTTTTCCTTTGTCACGCTATCAAGTAAAAACTACTGAACGTATCGGTATCTGACTTTGACCAATTAACTCAGAATAGTTTGTACTTTAGGTTATTTATTTTTTAAATTCCATACACTCTTCACCAATTTTTTGTATTTCATTGGCTTAGTTATTAATTTGTGAAGCTTAAAGCAAAAACAGAACGACTGTTGTAAAAAAGTTATATATATCACAGGGAAATTGTAAAAACCATGAAATTACGATTTCACAAGTGAAATTATGATTGCGCGGAGTATTGTCAATCGTCTTCTTTTCTTATAATATCATGGGACATTTTTATGTGCATTATAATTTTCCTAAGCACATATAAGATGTTATATAAATATCTAATACTAGTTTTACAAAATATTTAATATTACATTCATAGGAACTACAATCTTATCTTGATTCTTCTGAAAATGGAGTTATATATATGAGTTTCGGTACAAATGTGAAACCGTCATTGTTACCGGCAGAAAAGATAAAAATATTTGCAAACGTTTTTTCCCAATTGCCCTACAATGTTCTATGGAAATGGAATACTGACGAGAGTCCAGGAAAATCTGAGAATATCAAAATTTCTAAATGGTTTCCTCAGGCTGATTTACTAAGTAAGTTTTACAATTTTTTGGCGTGTTACGCTGTCTGTACAGATTCGAAACAAAACTAAATATATGTATATTAAATCTAAGTAATCTTAGTATTCGCAAAAAACAAAAACATATTATAAAAATATACACAATCGTTTTAGTGATCAAGGTTTCTTTTTCACTAAACACATTATTGTGATAAATGCATTTATAATTTAAAAATATTAAAATGCCATACGTTTTTATATATTACTAGCGACTCACCCTCGCTTCGCTCAGGTTGGTCCCTAGCTTGCTTCCATTGCAAACATTCATCTCTATTTTCACCCTCTGTAGAGAGGATTTCCGGGATAAAAAGTATCCTATATCCTTCCCAGAGTCTCAAACTATTTTCTTACCAAATTTCATCTAAATGGGTTCAGTAGATCCAGAGATTATCGCCTACAACCTCAGAAACACACAAACTTTACCTCTTTATAATATTAGTATAGATAAACGCGTTAATCATTTTCTACATATTTATTAATATATATGTTAGTTTTTAAGGTATATATGTTATCGACCTCTGTTTACATATTTATGATCTTTTTGTAAATATTGCCTGAAATAAATGATTAAATTAAAAAAATATATGATAGGTACACATTATTATTAAACATTTTAATGTTAGAAAGTTTCTGAGCGTTTTATTTTCAAGTAATCGCTATTTACATTATTATACCGGAAATTATCTAAAATATACATATTTGTTAAATTCTTAGAGATAACTTTCAGCGGCTACATAATATGTATGTACGTCATGAATATTTTTTAACGTCAAGTTCTGCTAAAAAAAATTCAAAATGTATAGTTACTACTTACTATGCCTTTAAGAGTGTATTCAACCCTTTTTAACGTCCTGTTGGGCGTGGGCATCCCTTCAATATGAGGGGGATCACGCCATAGTCCACCACGCTGGCCAAGTGCAGGTTGGCGGACAAGAATAAATTTTAGTATTTTATATTCCTTTTCCCATAACTATTTCATTTTAGAACACCCAAATGTAAAGCTATTCATTACACAAGGAGGTCTACAATCAACGGATGAAGCTATTACTGCAGGTGTACCTTTAATTGGCGTACCGATGCTTGGAGACCAATGGTTTAACGTAGAACAATATGTAAGACTAGACATAGGAATCAAACTAAACCTAGAAACCATAACTGAGGAAAACTTGAAAAATGCTATAGAAAATATTAATAACAATAAAAGGTAAATTATTGTTATATTTAAAATTTCATAAGTACCTATAATTTTATAACTTGGTGCCATATATTAAGATTTAAAAATAACTTATCAACTAACTAGTAGTTTCAGAGATAACGCGTTCATACAAACAAAAAACAATGAAACTTTAAACAAAGTCATAGGATTTTTTATTAACTTTAATTAAAGAATTTGACTTGTTATGAAATTGTTGTTATAAAACAAATGCTTTAAATTACTTTAAATAAAAACTATGTCAATTATATTAAATTAAAAAATTGTTTTTAATACTATATTTTGTTAATGTATTTTAGCTACCGTCAAAATATTATGAAACTACGGGACATAATGCACGATCAACCCCAAACACCACTAGAGCGCGCCGTATGGTGGACAGAGCACATTCTTCGACGTGGTAGCGCCTCACATCTACAGTCTGTTGCTGCTCATATGCACTGGACCGAGTACTATTCAATAGATATAATATTATTACTATTGAGTTTTCTAGTGATATTTTTGATTTTAACAATATTTACAATACAATTTCTACTGTCAAAACTACAATATATTCAGGTTAAAACGAAAGTTCATTAATTTGTTTATTATGAAAGTTTGTTGTTGTAGTTTTATTTGGAACATTTTAAGCAGTGATATTATAGATACAATATAATAAAACGTTTAAATTATTTATAGTTTTAGTCTTAGTAACTAGCACAGTATCAACATAAACTTGAGTTTTTTATATAATTAAGTTTAGTTTTTATATATTAATTTAATTTATATAATTAACTAGCGACTCACCCTCGCTCCACTCGTGTTCGTCCCTACGATATTTTCCCGCAGTAAAAAGTATCCTATATGTTGACCTGGATAATCTATCATCATACCAAATTTTAACAAAATCTGTCAAGTGGTTTTCTCGTGATGCGTTCTCAGAAAGACAGACAGACAAAAATTCTAAAAACTATACATTTGGCATGTGTATCGATTATAATGACTATTTCAATAAGATTTAAAAACAAAATTCTAATAAAACATATACATTATACATATGTATGTATGTATACATACATACATTATAGCTTATGTGTTACTCTGTATACTACTACTACATATTACTGTAAAGTTTCATCAAAACCCAGTGAATAGTTTTTACGTGACAGAGTAACAAACATACAATATCTATACAACAGCTTTAACATCATCTCGCAGCAGACTTATGGGATTTATGGGGAAATTAAGCCAAATCTTGACTCCATAATCCTACATGAATTCTCACGGAGATCAAATAAAACGCGAATAGCTTACGAAAAATGTAATAATTTTTCAATAAGTATTATTTCTATTAACGGGATAGAAGTTGAAATTGCAAATCAATATACCTACATGGAAAGCTTAATTTTTGCAAATTTTATTCCCTCTCTCACGGGACACAGACAGACAGATTTTTAGTATCAGAAATAATATATAAAAATATTTTATGATCATTTATAATTATTTTACTGATAACGAAATGGTGAATGCTGTGTTTACGCAACCAACCTTATAAAATTGCTGAAGACGCCATTATAGTACCTACACACTGAGATATGTGCTAGTTCCATACTACCTGCTGAGTTCACTTCATAGTTGTGTTCATTTTATTTCCTTAACTAAACTAACAATTCATATGCAATAAATATGAAATGTTCTCAATAACGAAACACATTTTTATTTCGACTTAAAAGTTGTAGGTACCTTACAAGTGACAATGTTAGCAAACCTTATATTTTTATGTTAATATTTTCGATTTTGGCATACGGATACTTATTTTATTTAAAGAATAAAAGAATTTTTTAGCGTAACATAATATTAGCTTATTTTTTCTTCATTATAATAGCGTCATAAATATAATAAATAGATATTTACATAAAGTACGATGGACAGAATAATGTTTTGTATTATATATATATGTATTTACATCTTGACGTATTTTTTTACTTCAAAAAACATTTGACCATATCCATACATACCTATACTTAATAAACCTCTGAGTCGAAACTGTACGTTAAATATTTTTTGAAAAATCTTATGGAAATATTATCGATATATCTATAGTTTTTAGATTTTTTTCTGTCTGTCTTTCTGTGACCGCATCACGGAAAAACCACTGGAGGGACTTTGACGAAATTTTACCAAATTATTATTTTTTAAATTTTACCAAATTATTATTAAATTATATTTGACCCGGATAACCAGCTATCATCTACCGATGATAGCTGGTTATCCGGGTCAACATATAGGATACTTTTTACTACGGGAAAATATCTCTGAGAATATATATCTATACTAAACGTTAAAATGTAAGTAGGGACGAACCCGAGCGGAGCGAGGGTGAGTTGCTAGTTCTACATAAGTTATTTTTGTTAACTTATACAATACACATAGTATGTAATATGTTGTACCTATACAAGAACATATTGACAAATGACGATACACCTCACCGACGGAGTTAGTGATCCTTTACCGATTTATTTGTTCTGATATACAGGGTCGTATGTTATCCCTGCGATTCAGATAAGTTCGAGGATCGAAAACAGAGGATGTGTCCGAAGATTTACTGCTCATCCCGTGTATATAGGAGTGCTTACTCAAGGAAGCTAGGTTATTTCTTTGGACATAGGTACAGAATAGTATTCTGAATTGGACTACTATTATTATAAATGCAATGTTTATATGTTCATATGTTTGTTTTTGAACGGTAAAATGGCTGAACGGATTTAGATGAAATTTAGTATTCAGATAGATATATCATAAAATTAAGTCAAAAATTAAATATGTATTATGCCCAACTGGCACTCCTAGAAGCCACGGAATAAAAGAATTGAATTGAAATATGTATTATTGAGTAAAATTTATCACTCTAAGTCTCTATCACAGAATACTTGCTAGATGCAAATAAGTGCAATTTTAGTTGGTTCTCACGTAGGATAATATATAATTATTGTATTGCAATATTGTAAACAAATATTGTTTTAAAAATTAATTGTTGAGTTTCTCGCCGGATCTTCTCTGCAGAACTGACTTCCGAGCCGGTGTTTTCTCACGGATACATACTGGCATTTAATTTAAATTTAAAAAATGTGATGATTTAAAAGTACTCGTAAGTCTATTTGAATAAAGTATGTTATGATTTGTTTTAACTAACACGAGTGACTAAGAGGAACGAAGCGTGGGTAAGTCGATATTATCATATATACTAAGTTCAACCATGTAAGTTTTGTTAGAATATTGGAAATTTAATCTAAATATAATGCAGTATATTAGGAAGGAAGCAGAAGCGTTGGTAAGACCTAAAGTTAGTACTTGAGCTTAATACGCTTTCTAATAAATTGTGAAGCGGATCGCTAGTTATAATATGGTACATAACATAATTAGGACAATATTTGAGAGTAACTTTAAATTATCTATTTATATTTTAATACTAACGACTTATCCCCGCTTCACTCGGGTTATAGATGCATAAAAGACAAACGATCTAATATTTTTTTCTTGCGCCAAGAACCATCGCAGGCGCATACGGAATAAACCAACAGAGTTTCATCACAATAGGTTCAATAATTAAGTAACTTATAGAGTGAGATCACTAAAAACAAAAGCAAATCTATCCTACGGGAAGTAGCGACCATATTTTGCGTGGAATAACGCGAAACAAACCCGCATGAAAACTCGAAAACGCGCGTTTTCCCAGACATAAAACTAATCTAGATCGATTTATTGGCCCGATATATATATATTGCTCGTTTAAATATATTAGATTTCACGCATACTCATCTTGCAAATCCCACACTATGATTACTATTACACTATTAATCTTACACATACGAAATTGATCTGGTAAGTCTGTTTGATTTGATTTAAAAACAAAATTATAAGTTAATTTTTAACACAAGTTCATAAGATGCTATAATGAGACAAAGAAGATGAATCGTCCGTTATGCAAGCAATATGAATATATTAATACTAGCGACTCACCCTCCCCATACAAACTTTTATCCCCATTTTCACCTCCTTAAGGGATGATTTCCGTGATAAAAAGTATCTTGTAGGGGTAACCCCTATAACCTTATAAACTCATAAACTCACAAACTTTACCTCTTTACAATATAAGCATAGATATTTCTATGTATAAAGAAATATTTAGACAATTTGAATGTAGGATTTTTAAATTTGACAAAATATAGGAAATTAATTATTAAAATAATTACCACGAAATCATTTAATTTACAGTGTCAAATTGAAAATAAATTCTGGGAAGGGAACAAATAGGAGTTCGTGGTAAGGTGGGATTTTAACGCTTTATCATTATAATTTAATATCATTATAATATAATTTAATTAAACGCTTATAGAAATTAAATAAGTAGTTTAAAAAATGAATACTAAATGGTTCTGCCGTAATATTCAAACTATATTGTATAATGCCTTTATATGGAGTGGTCCCAAGTTTGCTAGTGCAATTACATCGCATTGAACGCATATAACATATATTCACCAGGCTTTTCACATTCTACGCAACTGGCACATATCATAAAAAAATATAACATAAAAAATGGTTTAAAATTAAGAAATATTGTAAGGTACTTTTGTTTTAAAATCATTATATAATTTTATGGGTAGGTACTGTCTGTAACAGCTATAATAAATGACTTTGGACATATCTAAAATCTTAGTCTGTCCCGAGGCCATAATTGTTGTAAGGCATTCGAAACATCGGGGACCAAAAATTAAAACAGAATAAAAATCGCGGAAATAACCGACAACATAGTTTTATTTAAAACTAGCCACTCTCCCTAGCTCCACTCGGGTTCGTCCCTACTTACGTTCTGACGTTTAGTATAGATTTCTCAGAGATAAGATATTTTCCCACAGTAAAAAGTATCCTATATGTTGACCTGGATAACCCGCTATCATCATACAAAATTTTATCAAAACCCCTCCAGTGGTTTTTCCGTGATGCGGTAACAGACAGACAGACACACAGACATAAATTCTAAAAAGTATAGATTCGGGGTCTGTATCGATAATAATGACTAATTCAATAAGATTTTCCAAAAGATATTTAATGTACAGATTCGACTCAATTAGAATTTTATTATTATATGTATAAAAGATGTCAAATATTCACGTGAATATAAAAAAAATATTATACTACGAGTACGTACCTGTCTTTTTTTTAAGTTTACATATTGTTTTTCTCTAATAACGATAAGTACGATCATTATCACGTAATATTGTATAATTATGTATATTGTTTGTGTACTAAATAAATAAATATACAAAAATCTAATTTTATTTAGGCTTTAATACCTCATGTTGTCACCTCTACTGGTGGCCCGTTTTTCACTCAAAGGATCAACATTGCGATTCAGCGAAGGAATTCATCTGGCATTCTTGCCACAATTCCACACGAACATGAGTTTTATCGATACTAATATTATAAAGGGATAAAGTTTGTTAGTTTGTAACTTTGTATAATGTCTAAAACTACTGGTCTAATTTTCGAAACTCTTTCACAAAAAATGTGTTTAGTGCCAAAAATTATTGTAATTTCATTAAAGTTGGAATACCAAAAAAATTGCCTGTACTTTTCTTGTAGATACATTTAAGTATATACTATAATATATTTCATGAAAAAAAAAAAAAATTCTGGCTTTTATTACTTTATTTTCAATTATGTAAATATTTTTTTTATAATAAAAATATGTGACTACTTTTTTACTAGCTTATATTTTATTTTATATTCCATAATAATATGCACACATGCAATATATTGTTATCATAATGGATTTGACCGCAGAGTTAACTCGTGAACAAGTTTCAATTCATTCAATTGTGCACACGATAAATGTTTATTTTATTTTTATACACACTACCATAAAAATCTTTGTATAGAAAAGAAATTTTAATTTTTACAACATTTTAGTAAATAAAAATATGTAAAGCAAAGGGAAAATTGTATCTTATAACCAGATAAATGATAATAAATATGTTTTTAGAGTAAAATATTTATTATCTTCAATTCCAAAATGTTTAATACAACAACCGTCTAAATGTTTTACACTTGGAGCTCATATAAAATAATAGAAGCATCTCTAGAGAGCATTTGGCATTCAGGGCGTGTTTGATCCGGCCTATATCAATGATACCCGTAAAACGATTTGTAGAAAATTCCCACACGCTGCTCCTAAGGGACTTTAAAATGGTAATACTAAGTGAGAAAATGAAATGATATTATATAAACTATAAAAAAATTATATCAATTTTTTTGACGGGATACAAACTGCAAGTTTTATTTTAAGGTCAGAAGATTACATAATAATTTTATTATATTAAATAGTTAGAACTATCCATCCTTATTTCTTATTTAATCCCTTCCTAAAATGTAACTATTATCATTTTCACCCGTTACATTTCATTAACAATTAATAAAACTATTTTTTAAGCCAATGCCGAATATAATATATGGAATACCTATTATTTCCCATAAGCCGCAAACTGTCATCGCGAAATCTGTTAAGTAAAAACAAAATTAAAACCAATTATGTATCTAAGTTTAAAGAAATTTATACAAGTATTAACAGAACCCGCGGCTACGCCCGCGTCGCGTAAAAAAAGCTTTGGCTTTATGTTATACATTTTATGTGTTTATATAATAATATTTATACAAAAATGCTAAAATCGCGATTAAAAAATGGGGGGTGGGCTTAGGATTGAGAAAAATACAACCTATTCTCGTACCTGCCACATATACAAAAAGTAATTCATTAAAATCCGTCGAGCCGTTTCGAAGGAGTACGACCACAAACACCGTGACATGATATTTTATTTTATTTTTAATATATTTGGGAAACATACAGTGCAGTATTACTCAGAAATAAATAATCCATATCCATACTAATATTATAAATGTGAAAGTGTGTTTGTTTGTTTGCTTGTTTGCTTGCTTGTTTGTTTGTTTGTTTGTTTGTTTGTTTGTTTGTTTGTTTGTTTGTTTGTTTGTTTGTTTGTTTGTTTGCTTGTTTGCTTGTTTGCTTGTTTGTTTGTTTGCTTGTTTGTTTGTTTGTCCTTCTTTCACGTCGAAACGGAGTGACGGATTAGCGTGATTTTTTGTATGAATATAATTGGAAGACTGAAGAGTGACATAGACTACGTTTTACCGCGGGAGATCATCTGATTCCTACGGAGAAAACACGTTATAATACAATCCAAAAAAATATTTATGATCAGAATTATTTGAAACTTGGTATTAATGCTTTTCAATAAAATTAAATTAATACGTATTTTAGCATTTTTCAAAATTCCTCCTATAAGGGAGTAAAATAGGGGATGAAAGTTTGCGTGAAACTACCTTTTTAGAGATTTTTTTGTAGTTTTAGCGCAAGCGAAGCCGCGGGTTCTGCTAGTGTATATATAAAACACAAACCAGTAAAGTATACACTTAAAAAAATTTCATAAATTAGGCAGTGACAATGAAAAGAAAACAAAACAGCTACGAAAACAAACAGAGAAAAATAAAATGCAGCTATTGATCAGTTCAAGAATAATAATAACAATCAAACTAAAATAATGAAAAATATTTATAAATATTAATAATATCAATTCTAATAATAGCTAATTATTTTAATTTAATAACAAATAATAAAGTGTATATTATTCATTATTATTCAAACATTCCACTAACAATTTCTTAATTATATTACCAATATTGTCGGTTTTGAAAAAAATTGTTTATTATAATTTGATAAATATTATAAATTTGATAAATAATAAAATCTTCTTACCATATTTTATCTAAATCAGTTCAGTTTCGGAGCTTATTTGGTACAAACTAACAAACACAAAAAATCTGTTCTCTTTATAGTACTAGTACTAGCTAGCGACTCACCCTCGATTCGCTCGGGTTCGTCTCTAGGTACGTTTTAGATTAAAAGGGATATAGTATGTTATCCTTAAGAGACAGATATATGCCACCACAGACTTTTCTGTAAACCTATATAAGATACACAATTCCACTATACATTATTTTGTTATATCTCAAAGGCTTTAGGCAGCGTTTTCGTTGAAAGCTCCAAGACGGCTTATTTTTTTCCGACTCCTACAACAAATATCGTTATATTTTAGCCTAGGTATACAAAAACTTAACAAATTATATACTTATATACCTTCCTCCTAAATCACTCTATCTATTAAAAAAAACACATCAAAATCCGTTGCGTAGTATTAAAGATCTAAGCATACATAGGGACAGACAGACAGCGGGAAGCGACTTTGTTTTATACTATGTAGTGATAGAAAAGGGCAGAATTATTACTATAATATATACATATATAAATCTCAATCAAAAGAAATGTAGTCGATATAGCTAAGAGAATAATATACTCGTTACATCGCTCTTCTAACCATCGTCTCTCTTGCAATAAGGAGCACAAATTTTAGCTGAACAAACAACTCGTGTCAAGAAAATCCCTTTAATGTATTTTGAGCTTAACTACTAACGTTTTAAGTCTTATAATAATATTTCTGACATAATTTAAGGATTAGTGCACATTTGTGAAATTGACATGTCACAGCTCTTAAAGTTTCTATCAAGTTGTTAGTTGTCAGTTCCATGTTTTGGTGAAGTGTAAGCAGATGGCTGGATAAATGTGATGTAAAATATATTGTATGAAATATTAAACCTGCAATTATAATTATTGATTAATATACTAACCATTGGATTTGTACCTACCAGTGAAATTTTCTGAGCTTATTATTTTATTTTATTGCCTATAAAATTATAGTGTATATGTACCTAATTAAAATTTCGCCTCCTGTTCTATGGAAGTTACTCGTCCCTTTCTAGGAAAAACATATACTGTCTAAGATCTTTTAGTATAAATTATTTTTGTAAATATACCTTGTCTTATAGTTTATTAATATTCTTATTAATATTTTAGTCAAAAATTTGATTTTTTCTTATTCTTCAGCAGATCTGTACCTAGGTATATGAAATGCTGCTCACGGACTGACAAAATTGATTTTAGTTTATTTGATGATTCAAGAGTGTGATGAGTGTTTTTTTTCTATAACTAGTATATGGTAGTGTTAATGTAAAATTAAAAAAAAACACTAAATTCACACTGCCTACGTATTAATCACGTAGAGCAACTATATACTATAAAGGGACGATGGCCTGATCCCAATCGTATTGAAGGGAAGCGCGTGCCCAGCAGTGGGGGGTTAAAAAGGGCTGAGTACATACACATACATACTCGTACATATGTAGAGCTAAACATTTTGGAAAGAAAATCTAATTCCTTGCAACCTTTTATGCTTAATGCCCCTTCGTGGTGTAAATATTTGTAAAAATCACACTACTTGACAATATTCTTTTGTACAGGAATTTTTATGTAATCTTAATCTTTCCTATCTCTTATAGTATGTATATTGCATAAATATTTTCAATAGCAACACCGGTTAGAATATATAGTCCTAGCTTTTTAAAGGATTTCATATTTTACTTTTTTTAAATATTCGCATCATCGTCATCGTTATATTCTGTACCTTTATTGATAAATTTTATAATTTATTTCGTTAATAGTAATAGTATTTTGGTAATTTATTGCACAGGTATCACTTTATATTTCAATTGAATTATTATTTCAAATTCAGGGCATAGATAATTAATTTTGACCTTGTTGTTGTTGAATGTCTTATAGAATATGACAATAGGCTTCGTTATCTTGATATAAAATAATTTCACATATATTATGTAGATATTTCTAATGACAACCTGTCATTCAATAGTACTACTAATGAAGGTAGTTAGAAACTATTCAACTATTTCAAATAAAACCTTTCCATTTATAGCTCAGCAAATATAAACGAATTACTTCTACTTAGATGTTGTAATGGTAATTTTACTATCTCTTTCTAGCGTGTATAAAACTTTATTGCCCTTTCCTATGTTACGAAATTATAATTTGCAGATGAAATGTAACTTGCGGCATTTAAATAGTATGATGATCCCTTTTATCCTCATTGTATTCACTACACAAAACTTGGGTAAATAAAATTTTAAAGCCTTCATAAACAAGCACAAGCTTATCAAAATACTGTAATGTAATATTATAATAACATGTACCTATAAGTTAATGAATTTTAGTCTTAAAACAACTGTATTTAAGTTTTTATAAAAAATGCCGTAATGTTAATACTGGTAGCATTAGTAATATAACTATAATACTGAATATTATTAATAATAGTATGTCCATGGCATAGTATTTAGTCTAGTGCATATGAGCAGCTGCAGGAAAACGTAGATATAACGCATCGCTGTGTCGAAGAACATATTCTGTCCACCACATGGCGCGCTCTAAAGGAGTCTGAGGTGGATCAAGCATTATTGCGTGCAATTTCTTAATATTTTGACGATAACTACAACAAATGAAAAAAAGTAATCATGAGGACTGCTGACAGAAGTGAAAACCTAAAACTATAAAAAAACTAATTCTTTTTTTGGATATTCAGATTAATTGTTAGATCTTAAACTTATTAACTTATAGGCAGGTTTGGGGAGTAAATTCATGTAAGTCGTCATCGAAATGGTCACGTGAGGAGAGTACCGATAGATGTCAAAACCAGGTAAATATAAGCAGTTTTAATTTACAATTTTTAATTTAAGAACTTACTCAGTAAAGTAGATTGTAAGTACCATTTAGAGTTTTGGATTTTTTGGATCGTCGTGGACTCTCATCGGTATTCCATTTCCACAGAACATTTTAAGGTAGTTTAAAAAAACATTTGCTAATATTTGTATTTGTTTAGCTGGTAATAAAGACGTTTATGCCAAAGCTTAGATATATAACTCCATTTTCAGAGGAATCGAGATAGGATTGTAATTCCTATGGACGGCAATGATATATAATATAAGTAAACTTCATAAAATCTAATCTCACATAACCTAAAATGATGAGGCATTACTATATTATTTTAAAAGTCATCCATTTTTCATTATAAAACTTTGCTCACTGAGAATATCTAAGCACGACCTCAATTATGCTAATATTTTTATAAAATCCCAAAAAGTCGAACCACCTTATTTTAGCTGAATGATTATTTATTATTAATAGTCGTCTTATTGTTTTATTGCGCTTCAAACTAGAAAGCAACTAATTTGCAAAATAATATTTAATGATAAAATATTTTATTAACCTGATAAATTCTAATTCTACATTAAAAAATGACACTTTGTTAGTTTAAGGATCATAGTAGGCTTAACTGTATGTTACATATACAAAGGTTTATCGTTGTATACGTGGCCATCAAACATCTAAATCAAACTTTCATAACAAAAGAATCTAATCCAGTTATTCAAGCATCTACAAAATATATTATGAATAACTAACTAACAACTAACAAACAAAATATATTATAAATAACTTCATATACTCCTCAGGAATTGTTGTAAGGTTTCTCTGTCCGTCTAATTTCTTGTAATGATAGAAATTAAAATTTTGCTATTAAATCTGATTATAAAAATAATATAATACATTTCATTTATTGTGTCCTTTTAAAATTTTACTTTTCCAAAGACTAATGTGTAGAAAAATGTATTCATTAAATCTGCCATATATTTATATAAAGCGTAAGTAAACAGTATAACTATCATAATTTAATTGTAATTACTTGTGGTAACTGCTCTGACGATGTTGGTTGTAAGCCATCCAAATAAAGGATCTGGAGAAACAGGTCTAATAGAATCCCACAGAGGATGAAAATTCAAAAATAGCATTTGAACATTCGTTCTTAGCTCCTGAACTTCGGGTACATCAAGACCAAACATCCTTTTTAATATATGATCTTCTACTATCGCTAATTCTGCGTATACCTGCTCCACATTGTATTGGGCTTGCAAATCCGATATTTCCCATAGCGTTAAATCGTTCAGTCTGTGACGGGTTGATAAAGGACAAAAGAAAGGATTTGTTGGAGCACCAGCAGTTTCGAATGTTTCATAAATGCCACCAAACGAAAATATTTCTATCACTGGCACTTTGTAAATATTTGAAAATATTAAAGATATTCTGCCACATATTTCCACGCATAACAGGTAAAAGGTGTTTTCTTTATTATGGATAAGTTTTTTACTTCAGAAGAATTTAATATTGCTTCAAATATTTCATACGACACCTCGTAGACATTTCTGATGATTTTTATAGCATCACTAATTTGTAATCTTTTTTCAGATATAAATTCTCTCCATGGTTTATAAGATATATTATGAATGTCAATTTATATGAGATTTTATAGACTTTGCCTCTTTGAAAATGCTGGGTCTGTGGTTATCTCTGTAACTTAATGTTCACACTTAGCCAACTCATGTATGAGGTCGAAAAACATTTTGATGACTTATGGATGGAAGATGGAAAACTGCTAAATTGTTGGCCGATTCGCACATACTTTTAATTATAACAAAACTAGCGGAACCCGCGGCTTCGCTCGCGCTAAAACTACAAATAATCTCTAAAACGCAGTTTCATACAAACTTTCATCCCCTATTTTACCCCCTTATAGGATGAGTTTCGAAAAATGTTTAAAAAAGTATTTATTTTATTGAAGAGCATTAATACCAAGTTTCAATTAATTCTGGTCATCAATATTTTTTTGGATTGTATTATGTGTTTTCCCATTGGAATAAGATAATCTCGCGCGGTAAGATGCCTATATCCTCCAGCCCTCCGAGTATCTCCACACAAAAAATCAAACCAATCCGTTACTCCGTTTCGGTGTGAAAGAAGGACAAACAAACAGACACACTTTCACATTTATAATGTTAGTATGGATTAAAAAAATTATTAATCTAACAATTTTTTATCAATATATTAGCGGATACAAAAATTGAATGGCTATTTAAGTTATACAAACGTACTTTTATTGATTATAGTTATGTAACAAACTGAGACCAATTGATTCTATAAATATAAATTTGTACAGTTTTATTACTCCTTTATACAGAATTTAATTTAAATATATTTTAATATATATATACAGTTATCAAACTTGTTTATGTTTCTAGCCTTATTTATATTTGCAGATTAGAATTTATATACGAAAGCCTTTAGTAAATATTTGAGTAAGAGGAAAGCTGTAGTAGAGTGGACGAAATTTTAAGTATTTTCGTTTGCACTGTTTTTGAGTAAACATTTATATGTGGTAGTAGAAGTATATAGTTTTAGTAATATGCAGAGAGAAATAATGTAGGCAAAGTTCACGGTAAAGTCAGGTGTATTGTCAAAAATTACACGGAAGAAATAGTTCACATTTAAACACATAATAGCATGAAAGCACCATAGGATGAAAGGACTACATATAAAAAAGAATTTAAAAATAGTAGCAAAATTTCATAAAAGCTATAGTTAGCATAAGAACTATTATAGCGACTAGGTACATATAACATGGCATTGTAATAGCAAGCGGTGCAGGGGACAAACAGAGCAACAGGGGCGCGTGTTTTTTTTAAGTTAAAGAGTTTTATTATAAAGACATAATAAAATATCATTAGGTATGTAATTATCACATAACAAACAATAAAAGATCTTTGAAATATGTATACATAAAATACCTTTATACATGAAATATATTATATACTAGCATTGCCCGCAGCTCCGCCCGCGTTCAGATGACCGAAAACCAAATTCTTAGGTTTTACAGTTAGTGGACTCTTAAATTGCAGTTTTTGCATTTTTTCTCAGAAAGGAGATATTTTCCCGCGGTAAAACGTATCCTTTATGTTGACCCGGATAACCAGCTATCATCATACCAAATTTCATCAAAATCCTTCCAGTGGTTTATCTGTGATGCGGTAACAGATAGACAGACAAAAAATCTAAAAACTATAGATTCGGCCTCTGTATCGATAATAATGTTTATTTCAATAAGATTTTGCAAAAAATATTTAATGTACAGATTCGGCTTAATTACAATTTTATTATGTGTATAGACAATAGAAGACTGAGGTGCCAACCCTGTGGCACGCATTAAGTATTAATATGGAGATTGGAATAGAACCCAGCAGTAATAGTATTTTATTAAGACTATTGACTATATTTTCGGAAGCTATTAAAGAAGATCACCCTAAATATCGACTGTTTAAATATACGAGAGCGAAACGGTATAAAGTAATTTGTAATGTGAAAATTTATGGAACTTCTAGAATAAGCACTTTAAATGTGGTTACTTGATTGATTGAATTGAGTAAAAGAGAAATTGTGTTTATTTTGACCAGACTGATACATATCTTACCGTATAGATGTACCAATATTAGTTAACACAAATATTTTAAAACGTGGTTATTTATATATATACATAAAAATATATGTTAACATAGCAGTATCTAAAAATTATTGTACTTTTGTTTTAAAATTTATACATTTAAGTTTTGATATGAGAAATCGCAGAGATAAAATTATTACCATCAAAGATATAACTAGAAAACTTATTAATAATAACACTAAGTCTATGGCGTAGTACTCAGTCCAGTGTTTATGAGCGGCAGTTGATTGTAGATGGGAGGCACTGCCGTGTCGTAGAACGTGCTCTGTCCACCATACGGCACGTTCTAGGGGAGTTTGAGGTTGATCACGCATTATGGTTCGTATTTTAATGATATTTTGACGGTAGCTTAAATAAAGATTACAAAATCATTTAAATTATTAAAGAAATTTAGTTCATTTAATTTGGTTGTATATAATTTAATAGCAAAAACTTCTAAATGTTAATGATATTAATTTAAAGAACTTACCTATCATTTTTAATTATACTCTCTATGGCTTTCTCCAAAATATCTTCAGTAAGGGATTTTATGTTTAGTCTGATTCCTATTTTAAGTCTTACATAGTGTTCTACATTGAAGAATTGATCTCCGACTATCGGTACACCAATTAAAGGTACACCAGCAGTTATAGCTTCATCCGATGATTGTAGACCTCCTTGTGTAATGAATAACTTTACATTTGGATGTTCTGGAACAAAAAAATATAAGACACGGTTTTAAAATAGGTTTTTGTGTCGAATGGTAATTTTCAGAGAAGCTAAATGAAAAAATAAATGCAAATCTGAGAGACTGATGTATTTGAATCTCAATAAATTCACATAGTTTTTCGCACAGATTTCTTTAGATTTACAATTAATTTTATTAATTTCAATTAATTGTTAAATTACTAAAATTATCTTCTTCACAATCATAATGTTTTGAAATAGTACGGAACTTACTTAGCAAATCAGATTGTGGAAACCACTTAGAAGTTCGAACATTGTTAGATCGTTCTGGACTGTCGTCGGTATTCCACTTCCATAAAACGTTGTACGGTAATTTAGAAAAGACTTTTGCAAATATTTCTAGCTTTTCACTCGGTAACAAAGATGGCTCCACGTTGGTACCAAAGCTCATGTATATAACTCCATTTTTAGATGAATCGAGGTAAGATTGTAATTCCTATAGTTATAGTATTAAATATTGAGTATATCTAGTACAATATTATCTATTCTAATGTTTCACTTGCATATTGTTTTGTAACAAAAGAAATTCATTAAGTTCAAGGACAAAAAATGTGTCTGTCTATTTTTGTATCACTATTTTTTAATTTATCGTAATATAACTGTACACATAATATAAATATAAATACCTGAGGTAATTGTTTTGAAGGTGTTTGGTGTAATCCACCCAAATAAACAATATTTGGGGGAACAGGCCGATTAAAATCCCATATAGGATGAACATTTAAAAAAAGCATTTGCACATTCTTTTTTAGTTCTCTTATCCCAGGTATATTTGATCCAAATATTTTCTTTAACATTCCTTCTTCTTCTTTTACTAATTCTGTATATAGCTGCTCGTCTTTGTATTGAGCATAGAATTCCAATATTTTTTCCCATATTGATAAATTGTTGAATCTCTCACGGTGTACTAAAGGATAATAGAGAAGATTTGTAGGGGCACCGGTAGTTTCAAATGTTTCATAAATTCCACCGAAAGAACTCATTTCTATTACTGGAACTTTGTAAATATGTGACAAAATTAAGGTAGGTCTTACGCATGTTTCAATGAATAATAAATCAAAAACCTTCTCTTTATTATGGATAAGTTCTTGAACTTCAGGAGATTTTAACTGTTTCTCAAATATCTCGTTCAAAGCCACAAAAATATATCTTAAATTAAGTTGAGGATCACGTTCTTGTCTCCTTTCAGATTTTAAAAATTCATTCCATATTTTATAGGATATGTCATGAACATCGATTTCTGTAAGATTTTGAGGGCTATGTCCTTTTGGAAACGCAGGATCAGTAGTAATTACCGTTACTTGGTGTCCACGTTTAGCCAACGCATGCATAAGCGGCCGAAAAACAATTTGATGACTTAGAGATGGATTGGGAAAAACTGCTAAAATGTTTGCACATTGACACCCACTGTTTATCACAATGAAAATGAAATAAATTATTTTATACATTTTGCATCATTTCAATCCATTATAGTCACATTTAAATAACTTTAGTATTTTCAATTTTACTATATGTGAATGTGAATGCATAAATGCGTAATAAACTGAAGCTAATTTGCATTTAAGCGGTATATTGTTGTTTCACATATAATTCAATCTAAATAATACTTCAAAAAATATTGCTGTACAATGTACATGTACCCCACATTCGATTACGTTATAATAATAGAAAATAGTCGTACCCGAGCGAATCGAACGTGATTTGCTATTATAATAATATTTGACAGTGTTTGATATTATTAATATATTAAGAATAATTTGCGCTAAACTAGCTAGTCCAAAAGGAATCTGGTTTAGGAACAAAAAAGTTGGTATTGAAGTTTTCAAAAAGTATAAGTTCAAGACGAAAAAAATGAGCGCTACCTAAAAGTTGAACAATTTTTTTTAAATGTAAACTTACTTGATTGTCAGCCTCCCGACACCATAAAACATAAATTTCTGAAAACAGCTAAATATTTCAATTTCATTTTTTTTCATTATTATAAAGTATTTAGTATTTCATAGCTTACTTTCCCCTAGTTTCATGAAAATCAAAACATTTTTGCAGAAATTAAAAATAAAAAACCAGTGAAAAATTAAATAGAAACGGTTTTTTTTGCAAATATCTCGTATACTTTGAGGTTATTTTAAAATGTGTCATCTATAAAAGTTGTAGATTTTAACTAGACCTACAACTTTTGTACAGAACATTTTTCGATAGGACGTCACAGTAAGCTGGAAATTGAAAATAGCTATTTTTCAACGTTTTTCATCCCATTTCTCGTGGGTATCATTTTACGAATTTCTGTTTCTTATATACTAACGTTTTAAAGACAAAACTTCAAGTTTTATTATATTATTTTTTTCTTTCAAAAATAAATGGATTCCGAACGGTCTATCTATCGATATAAAATAAGGAACTCAACTGAACTAAAGAATAAGTAAAGTTTTTGCTGTTTTTTGTTTCTGTGTACAATACATAATAACCCTCTAATTATGTACTGATAAAGTATACTTTTCTGTCATTATAATGTGATCTTCGAATATTTTTATCATTAAAGTCATTGTTATAAATTCCAAAATATTGAAACTTGAAATTTTAAATTACCACAATTACCTACAATTGTGTACAATATACACGATGATTCTTAAAACCTTAATAGACGTAGGCAAGCGATCAGAGTAAATAAGGACGTACTAATTTGTAATAAAATATAGTATACCCTATCAAAATATAAATACTACTAGCGAGTCACCCTCGCTTCGCTTTGGGTTCCTAGACAAAAATAAATCTATCTCACGAGAAACTTTCACATTTATAATATTAGTATGGATAAGGATGAAGTAATGGGAGTTACAGTAGTATAATATCACTACATCTACCTATTCCACAGAAACAAATCTTTATAAAATGTAAATTCAATTATAATTTTAATAAGAATTATAAAAGATTTTTTGGTTTACTATTAATTTATTTTATAATGAAAACTGTGCAGTATATACGCGTATGTATGTATGTCAATTTTAAATCATTTCACCTTTTACCGAATTCATTGAAAGAGCCGCCCGATAAGTGTGCACTCGTGTATTTGACTCCTGGTAAAAAGCCGACTTGAAGTGGATCGCTAACGAAGCTGGTAGACTGCTGGCACTTTCTCGTTCTAGTAATACTTGGATAAAGTTTTTTTGCTTATTGAAATGGCTCAAATATTTTTTTATCTGAAATCAATTATAACAGGGGATGAAATTTATTTGCTAACGAATGGTCTAGACTCTAAATGATTTATGTCAATCTTTGCAATATCAAGTAGTAGACATATACATATACATATCCTATGTACGTAAGTAGTACTTACAATTTATTATGAGTTTTGCACCATTACGTGATTTACTTATCAGATTGCTATTATAAATGTGGAAGTTTGTATGTGTATGTATATTGTGTATATGTGTGTATGTTTGTTAACTGCCTCGGTGGTGTAGTGGCTAGCATGTACGGCTGCACACTAGGAGGTCCTGGGTTCGAGCCCTGGGTCGGGCCAAGTTTAGTTATTGAGTCTTTCTGTATAGTAAGTCTCAGTAACAGCCCGGAGTTGGGAAGTTGGCGGTGTTTAACCCCCGTGCTTCGGAGAGCACGTAAAGCCGTCGGTCCTGCGCCTTAACTCTCACTGGTCATGTCGAGCAGTCGTCCCACCGGAGTATTAGAGTGACAGGAATAGAGAGTGCACTTGTGTCTGCGCGTACACTTGTGCACTATAATATCTCCTGCGCAGTTGGCTAGTCTCAATGAGATTGGCCGCCGTTGCCGGAATCGGCTAGGAGAGCATCATCATGTTTGTTACCCCATCACGCGAAAACTGCTGGACAGATTTGGATGAAATTAAGTACCCAGGGTCCCAGGTAGGGTATGATCTGGAGTAACACAAGTGCCAAACAAGCTACAGTTTGGCATTTAGGAATGTACTTGAGCGAAGTGAGATTAAGTCACTAGTGCTTACAAATACATACTTTAAAAGATACTCGATGTAGTAAATTAGTCGTAGTAGAATCAATTATCTATACATACATATTATAAAAAAAATCTAACTGAGTCGAATCTATACATTATAATATATTTATTGGAAAATCTTATTGAAATAGTCATTTTATCGATACAGGGGCCGAATCTATAGTTTTTAGAATTTTCGTTTGTCTGTCTATGACCGCATCACGAGAAGACTACTGGACAGATTTTGATGAAATTTGGTATGATGATAGCTGGTTATCCAGGTCAACATACAGAATACTTTTTACTGCGGGAAAATATCTCATCTTTGAGAAATCTATACTGAACGTTAAAACGTATCTAGGGACGAACCCAAGCGGAGCAAGGATAAGTCGCTAGTTTATTCATAAAATTATAAGTTCACTAAAAACAATATTCAAATTGATTGTCTACTTTAATACGCCAATGATTTGCGTGTTTTGTTTTACCACATCGTATTATTTCCATTGTAAATATGCTTTGTTTTGAAACCACACATCGTTTATCATATAAACGTTTAGGTACAATAAAATGTATTGTTTATTTATATGTGATATTATTTGGTATTTATTGAATTAATTGCTATTAGAATTGTTTTTGTTACCGCAGAACTAATTAACTAATTAGTGAAGAATAGCCATAATATTATTTAGAAATTAACGAAATATATTATTATGTACTCACTGACTCAGCCCTTTTTAGGGTTCCGTACCCAAAGGGTAAAACGAGATTCTATTACTCAGACTCTGCTGTCCGTCCGTCTTCTGTCTGTCCGTCTGTCACCAGACTGTATCTCATGAACTGTGATAGCCCACCGTGATATACCGTCCAGTAGTTTTCTCGTGATGCTGTCACAGACAGACAGACAGACAAATATTCTAAAAACTATACATTCGGCCTTTGTATCGATAATTATGACTATTTCAATAATATTTTCCAAAAAATATTTAATGTACAGATTCGACTGAGTTAGAATTTTAATATAATTATAGATTATTAATCTATCGTCTTTTAACTTAAAGGTACAATCCCTGTATTTGTACTAACCCTTCTATAAATTTCTCTAAACTCATACGTGCCACTAGAAAATAACGAGCCAGTAAATTTTTCTCAGTCAGATAGCTTACGCCGTAACATACAGCCGATTAGATTGTGTAATAACGTTTATGTTAGAATTACTGCTGAATTGTTGCTGAAAATATCGATTTTAAGTTTCGATTTTTTCTAGTTTTACCGATTATTCAGATACGATATTGAAATCGTCACAACACTACTGACATTATTGTCATAATGTACTTAACATAATGGCATGATATTATCCAATTGTTAGAGATACATTAAAATTAAAAAAACAATCGTATACAAACATGACATGTGTACTTTTTTATATATATTTAATTGAAATGATTATACCGTCAATAATATAATATCTTAAAACGGATCCTTAAAAAGTTTACTTGTAGACGAACTAAACATAATATACTCGTAACTATTACAACACAGAAAAAAAAGTGTTATTATCTTTTTCTTACATAGCAATTACGTTTATATTTTTTCACTACTCAGTGGAACACCAATAACGAATACAATTACCAACTACGTAAAAATGTTGTTTCAACAAAATTAATAATAATTGGAAAACGTTAGTTTTATGCACAAAAAAATTCATCTCTGTTCTAAAGTAGAATATCATAGTATACAGTTCATTAAAAGTTTGCTCCTTATCTCGCGTCCCAATGAGTCACGAACCAGCTTCCGTCTCGCACCTGTTACCCGGTTCTTTGTAAACTAACATTTTTTATACCAACAATAAACTTCCTTTATTTCAAAGTAATAATTTTGGAATCGACTGCGAAACTTTACATTCTTACGTTAAAATAGGAAGGAAGTTTTTGTTTTTAATTAAAGTGGTATTTTATGATTAAATAAACCAAACTCATATATTGTGAGATACAAAGCGAGGGTGAGTCGCTAGTATATAATATCTGATAGATACTATTGTAAAACTAAAAAAGAGCTTTTAAATGTCTTAGAAATTAAGACTGTGATTTGAAAAATCCTTAAGTAGTTAAGTTTTTTTAATACTATCTCTCCAACTCACTTAGGTTGACTGGAAGTGATCTCTTCTAGAGATAAGTCCACCTTTGCTAACTAATTTTATTGTTTGTCAATCTCTGTATTTTACATATAAGTGCAATAAATAATAGTATATACCTAAGTATTTAGAAGCCCGTTTATTGAAGATTTTTGTAGATAAGTATAATATTACAATCCTATGTTATTCTAAACATAATATGCCACTTTCATATGCTCAGAAATAAATGTACTTATTTTACTGTACCTATTATTTTCAAATATTATAGAGTCTGATTTGATGATTCCAGCTATCGTGCTACAGTTGAAAACTAAGCAATGAAGTAAGTATAATAATAATCAAAAAGAAAAAGATTGCGATTAGTAAGCAATCTTTACATAGTATAAAATAAAGTCGTTTCCGCTGTCTGTTCGCTTATATCTTTTAAATTACTCAACAGATTTTAATGTAGTTTTCAGCATTAGATTGAGTGATTTAAGAGAAAGGTTTATATGTATAATACTTGCATATTATAGTACAGAAAAGCCGAGAAATTCAGAGATTTGTATTTCATACTAACCGTTAAAACGTACCTAGGGACGAACCCCAGCGAAGCGAGGGTGAGTCGCTAGTTATCTCTATTTAATAGACAAAGACGAAAAAGTTCAGTCCTTTTTATCCTCTGTCTGTTAATCGATTTTCTATATATATTTTTTGTTTAGAAGCAATTGACTAGGCTTAGTGGCATCAATAAGAAATAATTATAGTTGAATTTCCACCTCTTGGCGAACATTAGTTGTTTGAGATAGCTAATTATTTAATTTTACAGAATAAAATTGAAATGAATATTTCAAGATTTGGTTACTGCTATTTTCTCTTTGAGACATTTTAAACTCAATTCAAAAGTCAAATAATTTTATTTCACAGGTAAAAATGGATCTTATAAAATAAAATATTTCATTTACAAATACCTTGAAAGAACTACAATTCCTTTCTTACAACCTATTCTGTTAAAGGAGCTCTCAGGAAGTATGAACAAAAGACAACCCTTTCCAACAAAAGAATAAAATAATGTTTAAATAACTGTTTTTAAACACGAATTGCTTTTTATTGGCATTCTTTTTTATATTTAATGTTTCCTGTGATGTTTAAATTGATGGAACTATGTAGATAGGCTTGCTTTTTCAATATAAAACCTATTTTTAAGTTAAATTTAAATATCGGGATGATTTCTTAGTGTGGAGATATCAGTTTTTATTTTATACAAATATTGAAACAAGTATAAATTTTATTTAATGTTATTTTTACGACCTATTGCTAGCGGGTTTTCCCGTATGTACTTATACTCGTATTTCTATTTCATAAAGAATCACTGACCATGGGTCCTATTTCATAACATAGGTGCACGTAAATCGAGCATTTCCATCTGGATCCCTTTTTTAATTTAGCTATAATAAGGTCCCATTTCTGGACATAAGCCACCTCTAAATTCGAGGAAATTATATTAGAATGTGATTATTATATTGGGAATGAATTGCATTTGATTTCATTGTTTGGTGACGACATTCTTGGCTCAGTTCGCAGTGACCCTACTCGCTGTGCCAGCGGTCGCGGGTTCGAGTCCCGCTCGGGGTATTTATTTGTGTTATGAGCATGAATGTTTGAACTCCAGTCATGGGTGTTTATATTTATAATATGTATGTATTTAAAGTTATACGTGTAGTGTATCAACTATCTGGTATCCATCATGGATCTAGAGGGCCATGTGTGTTAATGTCCCAATATATTTATTTGTTTACTCACGTATTTATTGAACCTTCGATTGGCCAAAACTACTGCTATATAAAAGAGTGCGTCGAACAGTGGACTTTCTCTTATGTGATCATCATGAAAATTACCTATCATTTTAATATAAAACAAAAGATTCTGGGGTGACGATTCACATGGAGTTGTATTATCTATCAACTTCTCAAGTCAAGGCTGCTACTGCTAATTTCTAACCAGAAGACCTTAATGATCTGAATCCATGGGACTTGAACCCATGACCTCTTAATCTCTATGTAATCTAATTAAGAAAATTAATATAAAAACAAATCAAATACTTTTGTCACATTTTAAGATATTTCAGTAATCACTCCAGCTAGTATATTCTAACACTATTATTATAAAGAATACGAAAAAGTTATTGTACTTTGCAATAGTATACGGAGTAGTATTATGTATTGGATAAAAATCAGTAGGATATCTTGAATTATTTATTAAGTACTCTGTAATAGTGCTTATTATATTTTTATATCATAATATTATGTGAGTTTCCTATTAAAATCAATTTGTTACATAATTCAAAGTTAAATCGATTCAAGAAAAAAGAATGATTTCATCGTAATAGAATTTAGAATTTAGCATAAAATCGGTCAATAATATTGTTTTTCATAATTGAGTCGTAAACTGATGTTAATATTATTTTAGTCACAAAACAATTCGGTTAGGACGAAACAAAATTATCAAAATCAATTTGTTCATAATAAGCATCCTTTTCTTTATTATTTAGTATGTAGTTTTATTTAAAAAAGTGTGTGTGTATTTAGTACGCAAGTAAGGAGTTATAGTTATACTTCTTTGTTTTTTAGGCATTTAAATAAAATCTTGTTTTCTTTATTTATTAATTATTTTTTTTGCCTTTTCTTTTTTTATTTTTTTTATTCGTATTCTTCTTAGCAAACCCTTTCAGTTGATATCCATATCATAAGGGTGCATAAAAGATATAGTCCGCCATTTTTGGGAATCCGCCATATTGGATTCACAATGACGTCACTTTGCTTAGCTCATCAAGCCTTTTCATTTGATGCCCATATCATGAGACAATAATGAAAATGACAAATCACCATTTTGTAATTTCCGCCTAAAGCTCAAGTGGACAAGTAGGTCAAATTTAACGAGCAAGATTTGATTACAGACAGACACCGGGACAGGTGAAACTAAATAAAAAATTGTAATAATTTTTATTTTTATCGATATGAAGCACGTGTTGTGTATTTATATAGAAATATCTTGAATATAGACATCACACTATATTATGTACTAAAAGGAGATTTAACGACTAACTTCATAATGTAGCCAATATCGACTAACTTTATTTCGTAGTCTAAAACTGTCGCATCGTAAAAAAATCACTCTCATCATTTTTTTCATAATGCGCCAAAAGAAGTATAACTTCAAAAATGAAACAATTTGTTTTTTTTAATTCTTTATCAAACAAAGATAAACATCTTACTTTTTTCAATTTTATACTTGCCGTTAATAATTTAATTACTAGGTAGTATTATTAAAGTTCTTGATTTTTTTTATAATTAAAAAAAAAATAAGAAAAAAATATAAATCGTAGTGCATAGAACCACTTTTTATGGTTACTATGCATGCTATCGTTAGATAGATCGGTACTAGCTGTCACATAATATTTATTAATTAAATTTTAATTTCAAGTCTCTATATATTAGATATATATAAATATCGCGTGTCAAGGCGTTTGTGGTGGCACTCGTCCGAAACAACTCGACAGATTTTAATGTTTTTTTTTGTATATTTGGTAGGTATGAAAATAGACCGTAAAGTATTTTTTACCGTCCTACCAACACCGTGTTACTGCAAGATTTTGTGCTGATCAAGTATAACCATGCGTAGCTTGTCAATAATTTCACCGTAATACTAACTAACGTTGTATTATATACGTAAGTGAATTTATTATTTAAATTTTGACTCTGTACAGTACACAGCATGTATTTTAGAAACTTAATTTACTTATTTGCTAACTTATACACATAATTTCATATTATAGCTTCAGATCATGAGATTCTGGAGTGAGTCCTGGATTGGGCTAAAAATGTAATCGGATTTTTGGATCAAGTAATAATATATACTCAATTTTGCAATACGAAAAAGGCAATATTGTATTACTTTTTTAGGCCTATTTGGTTCTAATTTACCTCAGAGAAAGTAAAATCGTAGGTCCTACGCCTGATATCTTCCGTTTGTAATCTCAGTGAGATTAGCTACCGAGACTGAAAATTGGATAGGGGTAGTGCATGCATTCTACAGTACTAATAACTTATCCTAGATTTATGTGGCCTCCCTGGGTGCCTAACAGTTGGGGCCTATGTGTTCAGAGTATAGCTTATCTATGTACCAAATCTTATCCAAATCGGTCCAGCCCTTTTTGCGTGAAGGCGTAACAAGCACACGCATGCACGCCCACACACACATACATTTCTGTCTTTATATATTTTTTTTTATTCTTAAATTTAATGAAAAATTCTAACTTCTAGATCAATAATGATACCGCTTAGTAATTGAATTAATTATCTATGAGCAATAATACTCGTTTACTAGTCAAAGAAATTCAAAGCATCATAAATCCTCTTATGCTATAAATAGCTATATTATGTTTGATAAATTAATTTATAATTTTGCTAGCGATATCACATATTCTTTTCATGTAAATCTGTCCAGCTTAAAATTAAATTTAAAATTAACTTTATTATTGTTAATTAAAAGATTTTATATATAAAGTTTTTTTAAATACCGATTCAAATATAAAAGGCTTAGTGTAGCGGCTCCCACTACTCTAGTATCTGCTTGAAATGCGGTTTTGCTGTAAAGAGCCGACAGCTTTTGGTTACATTACTTAGTAAAGAACATGGTACTTAACTTGCTATTTTTATACATATAATAAAATTCTGAGTTGAGTACATTAAATATTTTTTGGAAAATCTTATTGAAATAGTGATTATTTTCGATACACAGGCCGAATCTATAGTTTTTAGAATTTTTGTCTGTCTGTCGGTCTGGGAACGCACCACAAGAAAACCACTGGACAGATTTTGTAGAAATATGACACGATGATAGCTGGTTATCCAGGTCAACATATAGGATACTTTTTACTCGTACTATGGGAAAATATCTCATCTCTGAAAAATCTATACTAACCGTTAAAACATACTAAGGGACGAACTCGAGTGAGTGAGGGTGAGTTTCTAGTTCATATATAAATTAAGACAAAACAGTTCAATACTTTTTTCTCCTCTGTCAGCCGATTATCTTTTTTTGTTAAGTAGCTATTACGGGTTTTGTGTTATCAATAAAAAAATGATTGTGGTCGAATTTCGTCCACTTAGCGAACACAATTCAATGTTTTTGAATTATTATTTAAATTTAGTAAGTTAATTAAACAATGTGATTTATTTTAACGTTAAACAAATTAAATGATATTTGAAGTAGTATTTTACAATTTAATGTTAAAATTAATAAAATATTTATTTCTAAAATAAAAACTTACTATCTATATTTTCTCACAAATTATGTATATCAAAATTCATATTTACAGTATACTTTCTATTTATAATTGTAATTTAATATATTATACAAATATAAAATGAATAGAATATTTATGAACAAAATTAAACCAAATGTTCACTAACAATTATGTTAAGCAGCTACCACAGCTGCAATTCCACGCTAAATAAAGAAAAATGAGTCAGTCCTTTTGTTACTAGTAGAAGCGATAAGGCGAGGTGTTATGCATTTTAAGAAGGTTTTAGCTCCTCAACAACATTGGCCAAGGGTTTCAACTGCAAATGGCATAAATGAATAATGTTGAATAAGGGAGGCGTTCTTACGTAAGTAAAGCAGTTCAGCTTTTTTTTCTATGGCTCTTACATTAGATGCTATCTTTCCGAGACAAGGTCAATATGTCAATAGTAATTATCCACAAAAGAGCTGTCACCGTCAGAGAGAATCAAATAAGACCACAAGGTTTCTCGTTATCTCCACTTATACTAAACTAGCAACTCATCCTCGCTTGGCTCGGTTTTGTCCCTAGGTACGTTTTAACGGTTAGTATGGAATAGGTAGACTATATATTATATGATATATAGCCTTATAGCCTTCTTCAATAAACGGGTTATCTAATGCAAAAAAATAATCAAATCGGATTAGTAGTTCCTGAGATTAGCGCGATGAAGGTACAATGCAGCCAGTAACTCTATTCGTTTGCCAATAATTCTAAAGTCTGGCACGTTTTATATCACTTGAGAGATGTCGAGCCAAAGTTTGGAATGTAGAAAGAACTAATGGTGCATGCCAAGCTTTTTCTATAGAAACTTCTTTAGAGATGTCGCCATGAGGCCATTTAGATTTCTGAGGATTGTACACACAAGTATTATTTGATTTTATATTATAATTTAAGAATAAACGGTTTCAATACTAGGCTTGGGAGCAAGTAAATCAGAAATAAGTGCTATACTTGTTCGACCTACACAGATCCCACAGTTTCTTATACTATGTATACTGATTTCAGACCATAAGCATTCCTTTACTGGTAAAGTCTTTTTAAGGAATTTCTAATGGTGCCATTCATTTGTCAGTTAAGGTAGAAAATTTCCAAGTTTATCTTGAATGAAAACTTTCGGAAATCAAAATAGTGTATAACGATAGCATAGCTATAAATATATACGTATGATTTCAATAGAGAGTGAAAGGCAAAGCTAGGAGAAACCACAAAGATTTTTTTATTTAAAATTAGTCAATATAAAATAAAGCGCATCAAGATAATAATAACAGTAAAAGGTAAGGAGCCAAAGAGATATGCAGAGAGCGCTTTTCTACATGTGTGCATATGTTTGTGTTCTTCAGCTATTCCGTAAACAGACATATTTAAAAATACAAATCTTCTATCACCTTCCTGTCTTCTCGTCAAAGACAGTAAAGCTATTTGGTGTATATAGAATAATAATTATATTAATCTTTAAACAAGATCAGAATTACCCTGTTTCCATTTCCCTGCTTTAAGAAGAAATAATAAATAATATCGAGAGTACGTTAAATAAATTACTTATTATACTTGATGTAAATTCTGTTCAGAAACTTTCCTGAAATTCAGGAAACTGGCACAGAGATGTAGCAGTGACTGGGTCACGTATTGGCTTGATTACAAATTAGTATAGTAAAGTTAGTAGGTGAAATTGATACATCGGCATTAGTTAGATTGGATTTTATCTAAAATGAATATATTTTTGTTATGTTAATAACTAGCCCGATTCATCTGGCTGTTTTATTTTTTTATTTACCCAAAAAAAACAATTTAGCAAGCCCTTTTTTCCCTTTTGGGGGTTGAATTTCAAAAAAAAACTCAATTACCTCATATTATAGGGTATCAACATTTCAGTTCTTTCGGTTCAGCAATCTAGAAATCAGGGTAAGCAACTTAATAAAATTATTTAAACTATTACGTGATAAGTGATATTATAGCTTAAAATTGTCTATAAGAATTCTACACTATTCAATATTATTATTTATTATGATATAACTTTTCACATAGTCAAATAGTATGGATTAGTATAGACTAGGAATAGCAAACTATTTTAATATAATTAAATAAGAAAGTTATCTACGTTTACTTTATCATAAAAAGGTCAAATTTATTTGTTTATTTGTTAGAGATCTTTAGAACTCTGAACTAATTCTAAAAGCTTTCTACTAATAAAAAACTTTACCAAAGTAATATGGGCAATGCTTACCGAGATATGTGTGAGTGTATGTAAGCGGAACCGGGTTAAAAAACTAGTAATTCACAAGCAAATAGTGGAATAGATTATAGTTGATAAGGTCTAATCTGATTGTCGATGCATTTTATCGTACGGAAAGAATTTTGCTACCTAGGATTGACCTTGTTGCTACCTACCTATACAGTTTTCAGTTGAAGCAAGATATTAATTTCTCTCCAAAATTAATTCTATGTGGTAATTTTAAATAAAACTATCTTTTCGGATTTTGTCGCGGATTTATTTGCATTTTTGTTTCCCGACCTTTCGAATGCTTTACAGCATCCATGGTCACGGGAGAGACTGAGGTGTTACATGTCTTGAAGGTATAGTTGTTACAGACAGCCTACCCACAATTAACAAAATGAAAATTGCACCAATTACATTACAATATTTTTAACTTTAAACATTTTTATAATTTTAATTATAATTGAATATGGAAAATTATTTATTTAAAAAAAATCATCATAAACTTTATAGTCGATTTTTGCCTCTTAGGCTTGTGCAAATCGGCAGATTATTAAATTGGATACTTTTCAGGATGTGACTAGCCTACCACACCTTAATCTGACGGTTTCAAGTATTTCTACCTTATCAAAATATTTTTTAAATATTTTAATCGGCTTCCCTAGACGCGCCCCTTTATATAGAAGAGTTATATTGTGGTGAAAGTACTCAATAGAGTGCAAGGTAACCTCTTTTATGTTAATCTGCCGCGCTTGAGTAACTACAAAAATCCCCTCTTGGGCTCCCCTACTATAACGTTTCAATTGGCTTAGTTACGAATATACATATGAGAACACTTCAAACTTTGATACAATTTTAGTACTTCTAACCGAATTTTAGTCACACAGGCCAATCTAATTAAAAGTAATCATTTACATTACACTACTTTAAGCGAATGTATGCGCAAACATAAGTATAATCTCTATTCCTTCAGTCTCATGGTGTCATCGCACAAGAATCTAATATAATTAATCGGGTACTCGGAATATGGGACTTGGGGGTGATATTTTTTAATCGAAAAACTCCATAAACCTTTCTATCGACCCGGGCCTTAAATCATAACTTTGTAACTACAGCTATAACATTAGTTACCTGCGAGACCAACTGCTGAGTTAGACCAACTGCGAAAATTCATGTCATATATTACTCAACATTTAGCTTAATCCTAATCAGACCGGAACTTTTACCTAATACAAGAATCAAACTCACACTTCTGGGGTAACAGACAATTTAATCAATGATATTATGAAAAAATAAGGATCTAGTTAGCTATCGTCAGATATAAGGAATTGATATAATAAAATATAATGGAAATATTCATAGCAGTTCGGGAAGGTCTTGGAGAAAACAGGAAAGACTTCGTTATCACCCAATACTTTTGTTATGTTTCTGTGATACTCACAAGAAATATGGAAGATATCGTACTGAAAGGGAAACGGAAAATCGTACTATTTGTTGTTATTTATTATCAAGTATTTAATCAAAACAACTTCGATTGTTTAGTAACAAATTATACCAAAACCCTGTAGTCTAGTGCAATTAGTCACTATAAATGAAAAATGACGAATTTTTTTTGGGTTTTTAATACCATAAACAAAAAAGTTTACTCATTAAGAATTATCTCTGTTTTGAAAACCCGTAAAATAAAAAAATACAATATTTCTAGAAAGCACCACAAAAAATACAATTATCAGAATTTTTAACTGTTTACTTTAAGAAAATAATAACATATAGTTTTTGAGCTTGTTTATACAAGATTTCTTATATAAAACTTTTTATAATTAACAAGGTTATATCAAGTCGTCCTTAGAAATTTATTTGGCTAAAGCTGGCTAAACCTTAAGAAAAATATCAAAACAATGTACCTACTAGAAAATTGTGGTTAAAAATAAAAAATAAAAAAAATGAAAAAAAGACAAAAAAAGCCCACAATAGTATATAATATATACTCGTATATCTAACTCTTAAGGAACACTCGCAATACCTATTTTTATCTATACATACCTATAATAAAACAGTAACTTAGCGAAATCGATGTGCGCGTAAGTCACTTTATTTTGTATAGAAACTGAGTTATTCTCGAAAATAAAAATATAGCTGTGAAAGGAATGTACTATAGTAGAAGTAGCATCATTTTTATGGGACAACCCTTAAAAAAATAGACATTAGCGACAGATTTCAAAGGGTAAACTTTTTAGTGTTTAGTATAAAAATTAAAAATATCCAAAAGCAGCCAAATCCATTTCTTATAGCTGGGTTTCGATGTATAAAGCTACATAATTGCACTCGACTACAGTGTACATAATTCTTAAATAACAATTATAGAAGTAAACACTTAATAATGATATGCCATTATAAAAAAATACAGTAATTTGTTTAATGTAATAGGAATCGACTTTAAAGTTTATAATAACAAATAGCGACTCACCCTCGTTCCGCTCAGTTTCGTCCCTATTGTACGTTTAAACGGTTAATATAGATTTATCAGATATTAGATATTTAAAGTATCGTATATGTTGACCCGGATAACCAGCTATCATCATATCAAATTTCATCAACATCTGTCTAGTGGTTTTCTCGTGATGCAATCACAGACAGAAAGACAAAAATTAAAAAAAAATTAAATTCGGCCTCTCTATCGACAATAATGACTATTTCAATAAGATTTTCCAAAAAAATATTTAATATACAGATTCGACTCAGAATTTTATTATCGGTATATAAAGATAATTAGTATTTCTATAAGATTTTCCAAAAAATATTTAATGTATAGATTCGACTCAGTTAGAATTTTATTATATGATACAGATGTTTCGTAGTCAAGGTGTTACATATTATTATTATATTTGACTAATTTCAAAATTGGAGACATTTTTTGGGGTATGTGATATTTTTATCTATCTTCCAAGAGATGAATTTTACGAATATTCTTTAATTAATAGCTGTACGTCAAGGATGCTTCCATATAATTTCAAGAAAAATACTTTCTTAGATTTACGCGAATATTTGACATCTATATATATAAAAGAAAGTCGTGTTAGTTACTTCGCTTATAACTCAAGAACGGCTGAACCGATTTAGCTGAAAATTGGCAGGGAGGTAGTTTAGAGCCAGGAGAAGGACATAGGATACTTTTTATCCCGTTCGACCGCGTTCCAATTTTTATGATATTTTAATTTTTGGATTTCTCTTAGTCCGGAATAGGTAAGTATTAAAACATATAATTAAAATGTGAGAAAGAAAGATTTTTTCTTTTTATATCTATTTAAAACGTACCTAGCGACGAACCCGAGCGAAGCGAGGGTGAGCCGCTAGTTTTAAATAAAACTATTTTTTCGGATTCTTGGTTCCCGACGTTTCGAATCCTTTACAGCAATCATAGTCACGGGAGAGACTAAGGTGTTAGATGTCTCTAAGGTATTATATAGTTGTTACAGACAGCCTACCCACAATAACAAAATGAATTCAAAAAATTGAAAAAGGACATCAACGTGCCTTACAATATTTTTAGTATATAGTTGCATTTAAAGCGATTTTTAAGTTTTTTATACTTAAAAAGCATTTTTTTAAATTAATATTCTAAAATATTTCCCTCTCCAGCAAAATCTCTACAAACCATCAGCAGAAGTCAGCACTGATGTGAATTTATTCTACCGCTATTATTCACAGGGAATGGTCGCATGACGCGTTATCAGTTTCCTCTGTCCTGGACCTTTACGTAAGTTATATGGGAAAAATGCTTTCCTGCTTTGGATCAGTTTTTGAATTGTTCTCATTTGGAATTTGATTCAGTGAGGTTGTTAATTCTATTTTTTACCTTTGTTCTAATAAAACTATTTTAATAGATTTTTATGCATATATACATATTTTGATTTCCCTAAAAGCGAAATGACAATCCAATAGCAGTCTAAATCTATATATATAAAAGAAAGTCGTGCTAGTGACACTATTTATAATTCCAGAACGGCTGAACCGATTTGGCTGAAAATTGGCGGGGAGGTAGCTTAGAACCCAGAGACGGACATAGGATACTTTTTATCCCGGAAATCATCCCTTAAGGGGGTGAAAATGGGAATAAAATTTTGTATGGGAAAGCAAGCTAGGGATGAACCCGAGCGAAGCGAGGGTGAGTCGCTAGTATTGCGTAAAAATCAATTTACTACATTGTCAAATATTATAATTTTTCTTTATAAATTTTTATTGCAGTGGCATAATAATTACAATGACCCTTTATTAATAGGACACTAATTTCACACAATATGTTTAACAATGTGAATATCGAATCTACGCCTGTAACCAAATACCTTCCATACCACCAGCAGTACGACAATTTAAGTACAAAATGACGTAAAATTGAAACTTCCATCCATAGTAATAAAAAGGTTTTCAGATTAACTTTTACGAATAGTAATAATCATTAGCTTATCTGGGAATTCAATATATTAGCCGACATCACTGCGTTTTGTCTGTTATAACAAACTTTTATATTACACATTTTTGTACAAAATCGAAGACTTTACGGGCTTACACTAAACTAGCGACTTGCCATCGCTTTGCTCTGGTTCGTCCCTAGTACGTTTTAAATAAGTATAAATAGTTATTAGCCAGCGTTAGTCATGTGAATAAAAAAAATTGTGAATTTTACGATCTTTTGATAGTTATTCTGGTATTCTCTAATATTCTCTTTTTTCTAATATTCGGGGCGGAGACAAATCTAACAAATCAAAGATTATGATCTATAATAATACCTACAAGACGTCTACCATTCGAATATAGTACTTATGCTACTATATATTTATTGTAACGTTAGCCAAATGGTATCGTTTCAGAAATAGCCTTTTCGAGACTATAAAGGGGCTTAATGAGACCGTTTTTTGTAATGGTAATTGGATGGTACGTTATCGGAAGTAGCTTAAGTTTAGTGGCATTTTCTGATAACATTATTGTAAAGAAGTTAATTTTTTAGTGGATTTACAGTGAAATATTGTCGAATTTAAAAATCAATATTCGTTGTCTCCTTATTTGTGTATGTAGATGGTTGGACAATCGTCTTCGTAGAAACTTACTTATTTCAACAATGTTTAGTTTCATTTTATTGACGACTTTGCTAAAATAGCCACTGCTTAACAGATATTCCTTTCAATATATTATTATGTACTAAAATTTATATAAAAAACATAATATACAGAACAGAATTGGATTTAGAAGTTTAGATGCCCACGAAATATAACCTCCTTTAGAAATATTTAGGGGACATATTTTTTTTTGTATATTGTATTTCAAAAAGGTTTCTCTACAATAAGAGTATGTATATTTTTCTCCTTATGTGACCTAAAATTCAAAGAAGCGAATGTTATGACGAAATCCCCTTAAATTCACAGTTTATTTCTAAGACGTTCTCGTATAATAATACCTTACAAAGGGCAGTTGAAAGCTTCGGCGCGACTACACCATAACCTATTGGCAGCACTGTCAACCCACAGTTGGTGGACGATACTTTAATTGTAACATACAATGTATATCAATACGATCTGATAAAATTATTATTTTGTTTAATGTTTTTAATCCCAACTTATAAAGAAAAACAACAAAAACCCGTTTGTTTATTTATTTATTTGTTTGCTTTAACTACTGCAATTACTTCGTTACGTACTTGTCATATAGCACAGAATAGGGACTTGCAAATTGTCCCAATTACAAAGATATTATTTAGAAATATTCAGAAAATTCTTTGACACCAGCAAAGTAAAAGCCCTCGTTCAGAGTTGCAGAAGCTTGGGCGGCTCACTCAGGAATACCATTTTTCAAAATAACACTGGGGATGAAAGAAAAAATTGTTATTATTAAGACAGCCTGTACTATATACAAAGTTTTTATAGCATAAGAAAAATATTGCATATATTTTAATTATGCTATAAAAACTGAAATACGAAAAAAATATAAGTGTAGGTGCTGATGCGTTACATAAGCTATGATCCCACTATACATAAAAACTTTTTAACAAAAAAATAAAAACCAACTTCAAACAAAAGCACTAAAAAGTAAAAAATAACTGATTGGTAGTTTTCATTTACTATACATACCTAATCAAATATTTTCGAAGTCGGTGTGCTTTACTTTGTATGGGCTGGCACCGATTTCGAAAATATTTGATTAGGTATGTATTTAATAGGTAGGCTTTAATTATTTAGCCAAAGCACACCGACTTCGAAAATATTTGATTTAATATTTGATTCTAACATGTTAGGCTTGTCAAATCAAACAAAATAAGCCCAAACTCAAAGTATCTACTATTAGCCGTTGAAGAGTTCCACCTATCCACCTTCTGGCCTTGCCATCAGATCAGGTCAACAACACTGAACCACTATACTATCAACGGAAATAGAAATACTTGCAAACTTTCAAGTCAATATGACAATTAGAAGTAGGTTAAATTCATCATTTGTTGTTTTTCCCCCCTTAGGGGTGGTATTTTGTTTTGAAATTTAAATGGGACCAATCTGGAAGTATACCCTTTCAAACAAAACAAAAATTGTCCAAATCGGTTAATAAATGACGGAGTTCTGAGGTAACAAACATAAAAAAAAAAAAAAAAAAACATACAGTCGAATTGAGAACCTCCTCCTTTTTGAAGTCGGTTGAAAAGTGCCAGTGAGCCGTAAGCTAGACATCCGACATAGCACAAGGCTTCACTTGAACAAGCGATAATCACATTTATTGCAATGGAATAAGGTCTCAACCTTTCATAATTTTAGATTATTTACATTATGCGAAATATGAATTTCAGAAATTCACAACTCTACTCGGAATTGCTAAATCAAATTTCCCATCTACATAAACAGGAACGGTTTCGGTTCTTCAAAATAAAGCATTTAATTATTGTTCTCCACAACATTGTTTTTCACAGGAAGAGTTAATTAAACATAGTCATACAAAATTAAATAAATACGTGTTTTAGCATTTTTCGAAATTTATCCTATAAGGAGGTAAAATAGGGGATGAAAGTTTGTTTGAAACTACCTTTTTAGAGACTTTTTCAAGATTTAGCGCGAGCGAAGTTTTGCTAGTGTATAATAAAAGTGTAACTGATCGCTGTACATGAAACATATTTGAGAAAAACTATTATTGGGGGTTTTTATTAACTCAATAGAACCCAAAACAATGATTTTTAGAATTTTTGTCTGTTCGTCTGACCGTTTGTGCGCGCTAGTCTTAGAAACGGCTTAACAGATTTGGGTCCGGTTTCCACTTATGTATTGTGGTAAGTTTCATTAATTATTTGTTTTATCATAATCGGTTCATAAATAAATAAAAAATGTCAATTTAAAGAATCACCTAGGGACGAAACCGAGCGAAGCGAGGTGAGTCGCTAGTATTATAATATAACTTATTCATTAAAAAACAATAGGCTATAATAACGTGCGTCATACGAACAAAGAATTCAGTCGAATTGAGTATTTCAGTCAATTTCAGTGTGTGTATTTGTGTTATTAATAAATATTCATGTTTATTTGCTATCAAATTGAATCAGGCGCAAAATAAAGAACCTACCTTTTTGAGGACTTCTCCTTTTGTTATTTGTTGTACAGATTTAGATTCAAATTGAGCGAACTCTAAATCTTTTTTTCCTTGACTGAATTTATACACTTGTCTTTTTTCGGTTGTTATACGATTGATGCTTACGTATTTTATTTGTGCGTCCTTCTTTATGCCTATATTTCTTTATCTGTCTTTACTCTATTCCACTGACACATTTACGAGTCAGTAAAAAAATATTATTAGGAAAAAAAATGAGGAAAATATAGATTTCAGATCCCTTAAAGGTCGGCAAAGCATTTGCAACTCCTCGTGTGTTGCAGATGTCTATGAGCGGCGATAGCCACTTACCATCAGGTGGATCGTTTGCTCGTTTGCCCCTTTGTTTCTATTTATATATTTATATCGCTAGTATCATCTGTTCCACATAACCACCTGTAGTAAACAGGTGATTATATGGGACTCACCGGCTAGAAAAGTTAGTACCACTGAAACCCAACAGAACTTCCCCCGTCTTAATGGGGCGTGGCAGGAACGCTTACGTACTCAACCACGACGTTCCGATGGCAGATCTGCCGAAGCAGATCACAAAACCCATGGGGTTCCTCCCACAGTCTACTCTGTTATCAGAGAAATACTAGGTGCAACCCGTATGACACACTGCCCACCGAGATGGGATGGGCCTAGGCTGGATTGCCGGATGCTAATGAGCTCTTATTATGATTAAGTGAATAGTAAATTTTATCAGTAGGACAAAGTTTTATATTAGTTGCTACAAGAGCTATTTTAGTCTCATCGGTATTTCTTGCTTGTAACGCTATAAAGTACTGACAGAATGAATTGACTTACACTCACCGCGCCACCTTATAAATTGTTAACTTATTTCGCTCCATGCTACGTGCTTTGGTTAAGCGATTACATTTCAAGTATAACCCGAGATTTGCAAGAATCGAATGTAAAGAATCCTCTGAGAATCGCTAGTTTTGATTGTAGAATGCAAACATTCATATTGTATTTCGATGTTATTGCTATTAAAGATTATAGGAGTTCGAATAAAGTTGATAGCGAAAGCGTATCTATTTTTATATGAGCAACTGTGGAATAAATGAAATTACTGACATTTTGTTATGCTTAAATAATAGATTTGTATTCTCATTTTGATTTTTCTACAATTATCATTTTAATTGTATTTAAATCCATTAGCTTCTAGCGACTTAGCTTTAGCTTCGCTCAGGTTTCTCTCAAGGTTCAACAGTAGCCAATGTGCTAGTTTAGAATTCTTTTTATCTATGCACTAAATTTCATCTAAATTCGTCCGTCATTTCAGCGCAAAAGAGCAACAAACATATGTACATACACACTTATAAAAAGCTTTCGCGTATCGCATATATAATTTTATTCACGTAAAGAACGCTTTAATTTGATTTGTTTCATGTTGCAACTTGCACTTGATAAATTCAGCAAAGAAGGCTAACGATAAATACGACGATATATGTGTCTATCTGTTTGTCTGTCACAAATAAACAGACATACACAAGTGATCTTATAAGAGTACAATTTTTTTCCTTTTGAAGTAACTCTATGTTACCACTATTTTTTTCCCAAATCGAAGAAGAATGAAAAATGTACGAAAGTATATTAAAATGTCAAACCGAATTGTACATGAAAATCGATTTTCTAAAGAATATAAACGTACAATAATTTTCACTAAAGCAAATTATCTCTTTCCTTTCAATTTTCGAGTAAAATCATAAGGTTTCTTAAGTGTGTTGGACATCCAGAACTTATGAAGATATTGCTGAGCTTGAATTTATTCCTAATAGTAATTCTATTTTGTGAGAACTACTACAACTGAATTTTGTGTAAAAATGCTATTTTGTTCATATTTGCTTTGCTCGGGCTTTTTGGAACACTCAATATTTTATTAGGTAAGTTGAAACTACGTTCATTTCATTTATTACATCGTTGTACTATACTCGTTTCATGTCGTTCCAAATGAAAATTAAATTAAAATAAATAAATATGTGGGGACATTAACACACAGCGCCATCTAGTTCCATGGTAAGCTACGAGGCTTGTGTTATGGATACCAGATAGTTGATATACTACACATATATAACTTTAAATACATACATACTATAAATATAAGCACCCATGACTGGAGTGCAAACATTCGTGCTCATCACACAAATGAATGCCCCCAGCGGGACTCGAACCCGCGACCGCTGGCACAGCAAGTAGGATCACTACAAACTGAGACAACGTGTCGTCAAACTAACGGGGAATATAAAATATATAATAAAATAGTAGAGGTCGAAGGTACATAGCAAAAAAAAAATGCTAAAATCCGAGGCAGGGGGGTGTGAGAAGACAAATAGAACAAATCCAGATTTTTTTCAATTTTTTTGTTTCTCTGTCTGTTTGTCTCTTTGTATGGGCTAATCTCCGAATGTATTGGGCCGATTTAAATGAAATTTTGCATGGTGGTACTAGATCCCTGGGCAACATCTTAGGTACTTTTTATCCCGGAAAATTAAATAGTTTCTGTGTGATAGTAAAAAAACTATAATAACTGATACAACTTATGCACCTAATTTAGTAAAATTTAACATTCTGATATCCTATATTGCCGGTCAAACAACAGGTTACTTTTCATCCGGAAAAAATGACCGGTTCCCGTGGGAACTAATAGATCTCTATTAATGTTTTTCTAGAGGCGAATCCGAACGAAGCGAGGGTGAGTTGCTAGTAAAATATAAAAGATAAATTAAATATTAAAGAAAAATACATTTCCAATTAAAAAGTAAGTCTATTTGTTAATAAAAACAAAAGAATAATCATAGCATTGATTGTTTATTATAATCCAATTGAATATTATAGTATTTAGTACGCTAGCATTATACCCTCGCTTCAATTTTGTAAGGTCTTAGGGATTTTTGTATAGCCTACTCGCGACTTATACTCGCTTCGCTCGGGTTCATCCGTACCGTACGCGGATTTTGTTGTCAATTAAGTTGGGTTTTAATTTTATAATATAAAATTTTCAAATAAAAGTATTTTTAAAATAAAAGTAGCAAAAGTTTAACTCCTTGTAACATCAGATCATCTGCCAATGAAAGTCCCGTCAAAATCTTTGATTTGATTGATGAGATTAACCGAAACAAACAGGCAGACAGACATAAGTTTTAAAAAATATTTTTTTCTTATTAGTGCCGTATATTATTTCATATGCATTTTGTAAAAAGCTGTTACTTTGACATTACAAATAGACACTTCAATTTTATTTTTATGTATTTTTATTAAATATTATTTCTAACAGTCAGCCGATTTACTAATTAAAAATAACGTTTTAATGTTGCACAGAAAGCTTACCATAGAAAGACGAAAATCTTGAATTTTAGCAAAAGGAGTAATATTCGTCCGTACTCTTGTTGATAGCGGCGCTGAAGTCGCGCTCATTTCCATTAAAAAGGCATTTATTGTTCGGCTGTCACTGATAATTTCTAAAGCCTATTGAAGTGTTTGTTATGGAAAACGGCTATAAATGGAATATTCTTGACTTTTCCCTACTGTCTGTACGTTAGACGATGGAGATAATATTAATTTGTTCTTTCATAGCTGTTTTCTGCAAAAATTTATAATAATTATAGTATTATATTTTAATACTTTCTTAGATTTACGCGAATGTTTGACATTATTAAATAAAACTATCTTTTCGGATTATTTCGCGGATTTATTTTGATTTTTGGTTCCCAACCAAAAATAGGGAACCAAAAATCAATATAAATCCGCGAAATAATCCGAAAAGATAGTTTTATTTAATAAGTATTATATTTTCACAGATTAAATGTTCCAGCTGATAATATTTTTGCTTTGATTATATTATAACTAATTATAAGTATTTATATTGAAATTGAATAGTGGATACCTGTGCCTTCAAATAGTTATATTGTAGAAATGCTTACTGTGTTTTAGACTGGGTACTTCACAACACTTCTTATTATACTTTATAAAAACTAAAAAAAACCGACTTACAGGCACTAAAATGTAAAAAATAACTAAACGAGGGTTTTCATTCAGAATAGATACCTAATCAGATATTAACGAAATCGATGCCTTATGATTTTTTAAAAAATCGCTCGATTGATTTCGATATAATTTAAAAGGGACCACCTGGGAAGTATACCCTTTGAAATAAAAAAAATCCAAATCGGTTCAGGCGTCTCTCAGTAATCCGTGAACTTATATAAAATAAATATTTCCCAGTAAAACGCTGACCTTTTAATAAATGTTACATTACAGGCTTCATTTTTAATAAATGTTATTATGAATTGATTAGAGGTAAATTGGCATAAAATGCCTCTATTCAAAGTTTTTACGTGTAAATGAAATATAATACAAATATATTTTACATTTAACTATACACTTTAAAGAAAAAATAACGGCATTTACATATTTTGTACTTACATATATTCGATTTAAATTTCTTATTCATAATTCTAATTTAGAGAAATATAATACCTCAAGGTTCCAAGCAAAATTCAGAAAAAAAAATTACGGCGTTCGCCATCTCTACACATTTAAAAGGAAGTTCCTGTGGAACGCATATTATAGCTGCTGTTAGTGTAACTCGGGTATTGCTCGGGTGGTCCCTAAGCTTGAATGTTTTAGGAACACAAAAAATAAACGTCCAAAGAAAATTATTTTTTTTTTCGCGCCAGGAACCTTTGCGGACGTAAGAGTTTTATTACAATAAGATTAATGGCTTAGAACAATATACGAATATTTTTTATTTATATACTACTCGTATATAAAAAATATAGATATAAAAAATACAAAAGTGTTTCTGGGTTATTGATTTGTAGGTTTGTCCTTTTGATCTGCGACAGGGGAGCTATATCGTATTGAGAGGATTTTTCTTTATAGAGATGGTTTGTCAGCCGGAGTGTGACTTATTTTTATTTCGGTATAAGTAATGATTCCCACAGCTAGGCGTGACGTGTCACTTTCATGGATATAAACAACTTCATGATAATATTAAAGTATTTACCTGTGTCACGGGAATAAATTCGCTGTTTATATGTACAAATAAATTCAATTCAACAAACACTTTCTAAGACACAAATATTTGACATTTTAAATAAAACTTGGATCTTAAATCTTTTCGGTTTTTATTATATTTTAATTTTTGGTTCCCGACGTTTCGAATGCTTTACTAATGTATAGTAATTGTACGGAAAACAAGAAAATATCCGAATAATAAAAGAGCGTGAAAAGTATAGTAAAGGCCCATGGTCAGCAGTAGAGGATTATTGCTGGAACTAATGCAAGGACTTCGATACTTTATTTTTGATTTCCACTAAGATTAAATGTTTATATTAATTTTATATTCGTAATAAGTACGTTCAAACTGGCAGAAAGCAAAGAACAAGCTTTCTGCCAGTTTGAACGTACTTATTGCGGTATTTTGAAAATAATAATAATATTACGAATATGAAATTAATACAAACATTTAATCAAGTAGATGGAAAGAATATAGTAGTTCTAGAACCACTATATTCTTTCCATCTACTTCGCAAATAAGAGTATGATGATAGAAAAATGTTAGTAGCCTTACTAATAATTTCAAAAGCCAGCACAACTATGTTTTAAAAAAATGACACCCAGTCAAAGCGGAAACTTTAAAACTCAAAGCGAAGAACCAAGTCGGATCATTAACTATTACAAGAGTGACATTTCAAAGAAACCAGCGTTAACGGAAAATTTTATTAAATTTGTTCCTTGAACTAAAGTGGGGCAGAAAGCATTATATTGTTACTAGAAGAGACATTTATAAAACCTATTATTTTAAAAATAGAAAGTGGTACAATTTCTATATATGTATATATGTACCACTGCTGAGCACGGGCGTCTTTTTAATATAAGGGTCATAGTCCATCATGCCCTAGTGCCTGTTAGCGGACTTCACATGTCTTTGGAAAACTTGCTAGGTCCTCTCAGACATTCATGATGTTTTCTTTCACCGTAACACAAATAGTAATCATATTGAATTGATTCGCGTATGAGAATATCAGAGGTAATATAATACCCGGGATATGAACCCACGTCACTTGGTTTTCCAAGCAAGCAAAGTCACAGGCACTGGTCGAACACTAAGTACCTATTTTTTTAGACAGAGTATTCTACTAATTTAAACATTCTCATTCATACTAATTTAAAACTTGTTCCCAGAATTCGTATTTTTGTCTAGTCATGAGTGTATTGTGAAATTGCGGTATTTATTAATGTGTATAGAAATGGGTAGCCTTATGCCGAATAAAATATCAGAAAATATTTATAATTTAGCTAACCCAAAAAAACTTGTAAATTATCCTTTATCTATCTTTTCTAATATAATTAATCTCGTGCATGTATAGCAAGCAGGTTTTAGAAAAAAAAATTTTTTACTCATCGCTCTGTGCTATTTGTTTATTATAATTTATTTTCTTTTAGCGTCAACTTCCGTGCCATTGTTGGATTTAACTAAACCCAATATTTAACTACGTTTATTGATTGTTTGCTCTATAATTAATATTAAAGTATAAAGTAGAAAACGTATACGCTATAAGAAGGTTTAGGCTATGCTGTCTCTAGTTGGCTACGTGAAGATGCTGAAATGCTTGTAGGAAAATGCGAGTGACTTCAAAATTTTTGGGTTTCGAGACCTTTGAAATCTATACATATAATAACACTGTAGAGGTCGAACGTCTGTACATAGAAAAAAAATGCTATAAACCAAGTCAGAGGAAAGTAAGAAGAGAAATAGAACAAATCCGATTTTTTAATTTTTTGTTTCTCTGTATGTTTGTCTGTTTGTACGGGCTAATCTCCGAAAATGTTGGACTGATTTAAATAAAATGTTGCATGGTGGTACTTTATATCCCCGGTCAACATTTAGATACTTTTTATCCCGGAAAATTAAAGAGTTCCCGTGGGATAGTTAAAAAAACTATAGTAACTTATACAGCTTAGTACACAAAATTACTGATTAGATTTTAATGAAACTTTACAATAATATAGTTAATATATCAGACTAACAAATAGGCTACTTTATATCCCGGAAAAAATACTGTTCCGTGGGATAGATTTGTTTTTGTTTGTCTATAACGTAAAATGCTACAGAACGATGGAATAACATTTTTAACTAAGCAAGGCGGAAATTGTGTCTTATATACACGCTATTACTATTCCAGCCAATATATATAGAAACATCACGTTTAAAATAGATTAATACGTACAAGTGAACAACATGAATAATACCACCAAAACAAACTCTCAAATTAAGTTTAGCTTTGTGTAAGAGATCGTCTGGGAAGCTTTTAAAAATCTCATGAAATCTTTCAAAGCTCTTTGTCTTTGAAAGGTTTCAAGTCCACAGTGCCCAAGATAAGAGCCTTTAACTAGTGTGTGCTGTCAGTAATGATATTTGGAAATGAAATGTGATAGCTCAAGGGAAGCTAAAGATATATGTAGATATATGTAGGGTTTTAGAAGAGGTTTTTCCTTAAACCCAAACCCTTAATTGTTTAATATTTATTGGAAAATAAAAACACATTTAATTCATATTATTGTTTACATTCCGTGTATACGAATTGCATTTGATTCATTGTAAGTACGAGTAAATTCCGAGGTTTCCACAATTTAAAGGCTCCAGGCACTATACTATACTGCTAGCAATTAATGCCTATTTAAAACGGTTTATGTTTTATAAAACACTTCCACTTTGTATCTCTTAATAAAAATAAAATTTTGCTATGCTTATAATAAAACTGCACAAAATAAAAATAAATATTTAATAAATATACAAATTAACTTTATTATAATGTGGAAATACATATTTACACTTCGTAATAAATGAATGAAAATTTTTATTTACAATTTGTACCTAATGATATATTTGTGAAATTTAATCAACGAAAATTATATTAGACTAGCGACTCACGGTCCCGCACGGGTTCTTCCCTTGGTACGTTTTAACGGTTAGTATGGATTTCTTAGAGATGACATATTTTCCAGCAGTAAAAAGTATCCTATATGTTGAACCCTGTTAAGCAGCTATCGTCATACTAAATTTTATCAAAATGTGTCCAATACTTTTCTCAATACTTAGACAGACAGACAAAAATCTAAAAACTATGTATTTGGCTTCTGTATCGATAATAATTACTATTTCAATAAAATTTTCCAAAAAAATATTTAATATACAGATTCAACTCAGAATTTTATTATATGAATAGATTTGCTTTGAGAAAAAATCATGAAAATATACAAAAACTTACCACATTTTTTTTCTGATAAAATAAGATAAAAAAGAAGTAATTAATAAATAATTAGTATTAATTAATACATTGTAATCTTATTCTCGTTTAGATATCTCATAGGGAAGCAAAATAAAACGTAATATAATGTACTTAAATTAGTACATTTTTATGATTTTTATTATTCAAAGCTTTCCATCAGAAATTATTTAGACAGTCTTATAATACAATATATAATACAATATGTCTTATAATAAATATGAATGAGTAACCAAATCTTATAAATCATTGATTTTCTTTTCATACATAATTCGCAATTCCATAAACCTTTAGGTATTCATTTGTTATTTAACGTTAATTTCACATCTAGTAGTTTGTGTTCTCGTTAAACAAAGTTACACAGTAGTTGAGGGGTGAGTTTGAGATTGCAACACAGAAATCTCGTTAACTTCGCTTTTCGATTTCAAGAGCTAAGGTGCTATTAGATAAAATCCTACATGGACCGATCCTGCAAGATCAATTGTAAGATATCTATTATCTACAGCATTCACTACGTGTTTTTATTCTTTGTCGATTTGTGAAGTAGTTTTTTATGGTAATTATATCTACATAATTTTAATATCTTTTTATATGCCGAAACATTACAATTGCACTTATTAAGGAGTTAGGAACAGTAAAAAAAATTGAATTTTACATTTAACAAAGCTTGACTCTAAATAATAAAAAAAAATGTGCAATGTATTTTAAATTGATCTGTTTTTTTTTTGTATGTTTGGGTGTTCAGGTATTATTTTATATATGTTTTTTTTTCCATATAACTCTGAAATATCTGGATTGAACAAACAAGTGCTTTAGAAACATCTATCCCAATTTTTGCTTATGTGCACTAAAAAAACTTTTTCACCCCTTCCGTTACATAAATAGGGAGTTACTTTTTTTTATAATTTCACTGCAGAATTTGACATGACGAAATTATAAAGGTTAAATTTTTGTTTTTGGAAACTTTCAATTTACACAGCCTTAATTCTAATAGAAGACAAAATAATACGCTGTTATCATGAGATTGACAATATAATCGTAGCTAGTGACGTGCATAATGTCCATTATAGAGTGGCTGTGTCTGGATATCATGGGATCTACGCGTCAAGTGCGGTGTGTCAAATGATGGCAGATTGATTAGTGATTTCAGAGATGCACTACTGTTTTTGTTTAATTTTTATAATATTTTGCGAAAATTGAATATTTTGGAATAATCTTGATATTTTGGATTGTTTGAGTGATTTATAGACTGATGATTAATGGAGCCCTTTCAAGTCCTGCTAGCGACGGGCGTTCTCTCAATGTCAGGCGGTATAAAGTCATAGTGCATTACGAACGAAAATTATGGGTTTTCAGGTATTCCAAAAACTAGTTAGATTCTCTCAAAAATGCAGATTACCCATGTTTTCCTTCACAGTAAGGCGAATTGTAACCATGTTAAAAATCATTCGTACATCAAAATCAAGGGGGTTAGGTGGGTAAAAAATACTTTACGATCTATTGTAGGTATGACCTACCAAATATACAAAAAATATTAAAATCGGTCGAACCGTTTCGTAGAAGTGCGACCATAAACACTGTGACACGAGATTTTTATACATTAAATTTAGAGTTTCATATTTTTCGAACACAATGTTTATTTAAAGATTGCAAAAAATCCGTTTGTAGATACCAAGAAACAAAGAAATAAAAATATTATGTTAAATAATTTTTGTTACGTATTTAATAAATGTATACAGAATTATTTATAATATGGTTTTGGTTTAGCAAAAATAACATTATTTATTTATTCAGTACACGCTGTTCCCAAAAAATAAAGATTTCTTCAATGTAACAAAGAATCTGAACGAGTTTCAATATAATTTAATAAATGTTAGATCTATTCAACGAAATATAAGCTAATATTTAACAGGACGCACCGTTCACTGCTCATGCTGGTTCACTTGATATACAAAACACTCCTTGTAGTATTCTCGTTAATGTACAATATAAGTACATAGATATTACTAGCGACTCACCCTCGACTCGCTCAGATTCGTCCCTAGGTGATTGTTTAAATTGACATAACTTTTTTATTTTTAAACCAATTGAAATAAAACAATACTAAATGTTAAGTGAAGATTACATTAGTGAAAACGAGACGACAATGTGAACATACATCGGCGAGAAGATAGACTATGGACCTGGAGTAACAAAGGCTACGCTTTGGCGTTTAGAGACGTACCCGAGAAAAGCAAAGAAGGTAAGTTAATGTTAATATACCCAATAAGGACTTTCATTATTATCTTTGTTACTTAAGGCTTTTTGCCGTGCTACATATATATATATATATATATATATGTATATTACAATATAAATATAAAAGGATATTTAATTATGCCACGCAAATCTGAGAATTATGTATTGCAAGATAATTATTAAATTGACATTCATTTAAATATTATAATTTAAATATCATCGTGTTTTATAAAATTTTATGTTTATAATGCTACTAGTTATTGGATTCAACATTTTATGAACATCTCTTTAAATTTTAGCTTCATATTAAAATTAAAAGAGATGTTGATAAATGTTATAATTATTTCTGTAGAATTTCATTACTATACGTTATTAAATCTCATGTATGTTTAATTGAATACGTTTGAATGTAACAACGATGATTTTATGTTGGATACATAATATTTAAATTTGTGTATTGCGCAATTTTCAATTTTCTGCCACCAAACGACTTTACTATCCTCTAAAACTCAATAATTTTTATCAACATATTAATGAACAAAAAAAGGTTTCACAATTGTAATTTAAGCAGATAAAAAAATCAATATTTTTAACTTTAAATAAACTCTTTTGCAAAATATACATACATTTACATAGTAGATTATATAGACAGTGTTAGTTTTATTAGCTAGACTAGCGATTCACCCTCGCTCTGCTCGGGTTCTTTCCTAGGTAGGTACGTTTTGACGGTTAGTACAGATTTCTCAGAGATGAGAAATTTTCTCGCAGTAAGAAATATCCTATATATACCCGGTTAACCAGCTATCATTATACCAAATTTCATCAAAATCTGTCCAGTGGTTTTCTCGTGATGCATTCCCAGACAGACAGACAAAAAATCTAAAAACTATAGATTCAACCTCTGTATCGGTAATAATGACAATTACAATAAAATTTCCCAAAAATTATTTAATGTACAGATTCGACTCAGAATTTTATTATATGTATGGATAAATAACGTTTTAATTACTATTTTTAAATGTTACACTAAGTTCAGGTACATCTATCGAATACAGTATAATATCATTCGTCCTTAACAAGAAACTCTACAACTGTATCACAATTTATCCACGTCATCGCCTTGACGTTCTGCGAAGAAATATTTAGGATCCCCCTGAGATGTAAGTAACGTACGGATTCAATATTGTTCACTTCGGCCTGACGTGTAATATCTAAAAATGCCAGTTAGAAATGGAATAAAACTACTTATTAAATACTAGTATGTTATATTTTTTTAATTTAGTATTATTTTTATTAATGTATAAATATATTAAAAATTGAGGTGTCTATTTGTATTATCAAAATAACAGCTTTTTATTAAACATATGAAAGCTCAGACGGTACTTATGAAAATTTTACTTGTAACAATTTTTAACAATTTTGTCTGTCTGATTGTTCCGGCTAATCTCCGAAATGGCTGGACCTATTTTTACGAGTCTTTCACTGGTAGATAGCTGATGTTATAAGGAGTACTGACGCTACTTTTATATTGGAAAAAAATTAGGGTTCCATGCAAAAAAATTAAAACCCAGGAAGTTGTGTTTTATTCAATAATTTTCTAATGAAAAGTAATGGTTTTGAATGTAACTAAAACTAATAATTAAATATTAATATAAAATTTGGTTGATTTTTTACCATATTATGGTCGGTTATAATATAAAAAACAAAACAAACAAAAATAAAGTATTTTCTATTCTAACCCTTACTTATATAGTTAAAATTATAAAACTAAAATTATAAAAAAATATAAAATATTAAAATTATAAAATAAACGTACTTCAATTTTATCAACGTGTAATAGATCTACTCTCATCATCCCTTAACGACATCTGGTCACCACAGATAAAGCAACAGTTTGGCTTTCAACGGATTTTATGTGTTTTTTATCGTTTCAGGAAATTTATGTCAAAAAGAGTCCAATTTAATAGGATAGGATGAGTAATAAAAGAACATCTGTAAAAGTTATAAAGTTGGGCGTGAAAAGATGGCTATCGACGTAATGTTTTTGTGACCGTACATTGCAGCCACCTTCAATTAGCTTAGTGATGTAAATGAGATATTTTATTGTAGTCATTACGGAGAAGAGATAAGACGTTGGACCGAATGCCGTAGCCTGTAAGTAATCTCCGTTAGTGTAAAATACCTTCAACTACTATTTTTTTAACTTTTTTAATGGTATTCAGTGACAAACGAACAGACAGCCCACAGACAGCCCACCTGATGGAAAGCGGTACCTATCTCCTATAGCACCTACCTGGGTGGTACCCATCCAGTCGGACTCCTCAGACTTGACAGAGTCCTACCACTGGTAAAACTCTGAACTCTTATGGAAAATTAATTTAACAAAAAAAAACAATAAGTTTTTCGCAGGAATCGAGTTCCAAACGCCTCATACACAACCCTATAACCTCGAAACTGTCGAAACCAAAAAAAGCTACATATACAAAATAATACACTAGTGTTAACTTCTATTTATTTGTTGTATAATTAATATGGACTTGTATTGACTATCTAATGGCAGCACTGTCAACTTTAAAACTGTAGAAGATAACTTCGTTATGGTGCGCTGTTATACATGAAGCTGTTATATAACACGATACAAAGTCCGAATCTATATTTTTTAGATTTTTTGTCTGTCTGTCTGGGAACGCATCACAAGAAAACCAACGGACAGATTTTGATGATGATAGCTGGTTATCCGGGTCAATATATAAAATACTTTTTTCCGGCTGCGGGAAAATGTCTCATCTCTCAGAAATCTATACTAACGTAACGGTTGAAACGTACCTAAGACGAACCCAAGAGGAACGAGGGTTAGTCACTATTTTACTAAATATAAAAGTAAACAACCTTAATATAGAATGTTCCATACCCATTTTCTACTATATGTATAACCTGTTGTCATATTTTTGTATTGAAAAATTACAATATATTTTATTTTGGTGTGGATTTGTGAAATACGGATGTATTTTATAGTTTCCTGCTTGCGTCTTACGTTGCTGTTTGTCGTAAAAATATTTTATTGCAAATTTTGACATGTTATTTCCATCTTACTTGCATGATCGTATGTTATAAAAAGTAGTTTTTAGATTTTTCTTGAATATAAATTTTCTCCATTTCTAATCACACACACTCGGGTGAGTATTATATATTATATATTACTAGTAGAATCTGCGGCTTCGCTCGCGCTAAAACTACAAAAAAACTCTAAAATGGGAGGTTTCATACAAACTTTGATCCGCTATTTTACCCCCTTACGGGATGGATTTCAAAAAATGCGAAAACACGTATTTAATTAATTGTATTGGTACATTTATACAAAGTTTCAAGTAATTCTGATCATATTTTTTTGGATTGTATTATAGCGTGTTTTCCCGTGGAAAAGAGATAATCTCCTGCGGTAAAAAGTAGCCTATACCACTCTCCAGCTTTCCAACTATCTCTGCACAAAAAAATCACGCTAATCCGCCAAGTCGTTTCGACGTGAAAGAAAGACAAACAAACAAACAAACATACTTTCACTCACACTTTTATAAATATAATATTAGTATGGATGTTTTATATAATAATATTTAACATGTTAATAAATATTATTAAAATTACCAAAAAATATATTTTTTTTTTAATACAATACTAATCATTATACAACATATCAAATTTAATGTATTATACTCGCTCTAATAAAGCAGACATTGAAACACGATATCCGTCTTTGCTTCATAATTAAACCCTCTTCATGAAATGCCTATTGAATTCATGGAATCGAAACAGATACTACTCAAGTAGATTAATGGTAGCCATTGAATAGTTCCCAAATCAAACTCTTGGCTCAGCATCAGATTATTTTATTGGCACGCTAGTTTATATTCTTAAAGTTTCAAACTTACGATACTTTGAAGTAGCGTTAAATTAACTTTTAAGATTTCTTTTAACATTTTGTTTGTGTTGTTAGTTATATTCAAATAAAGCATATGTTTTTCGCAAATACTTAAAAAAAAGGACTGAAAAAAAGAATTTTTCATAATATATATAATTTATATTATACATATAATAAAATTTTAACAAAGCCGAATCTGTACATTAAATTTTATTTTTGGAAAATTTTATTAAATAAACATCATTATCGACACAGAGGCCGAATCTATAGTTTTTAGAATTTTTGTCTGCCTTTGTGTCTGTCGGAGGGGTTTTGATGAAACTTGGTATATGATAGCTTTATCCGAGTCAACATATAGGATACTTTTTACTGCGGGAAAATATCACATCTATAATATTGCAGTCTAAATAGTCCCTGGTGAATATATATTTTTAGTTTTTATCACATATGTAAGTATCTCAAAATATAGGTTTCAGAATTGTTCTGTTATCTGTATCTATAATAGCAATAGCTATTCATGTCCAATTTACCTAGTATTATTGAGCAATATAATAATTTTCCTTTAAACATCAGAACATAATCAGACTTTTAACATATTTTTAAGCAATTTAGCTTTGACGCAAGGTGTGTGTGTCATGAATTCAGTGACGCGGTGTCATCAAACACTGCTTTATGCTTCCTACATCGTTTATTGGAGAAAGGTTTATTCGAGAGAGAACTACGAGTACATATTTTATATGAAACTGAATGTATATTTGTCTATATATAAACAAATATTTTCATTTGTCTGTTTGTTATTAACGTATAGAGGAGAATATCTTACTGAACTGTTTTGTCTTTGCCTATTTATATAGAGAATTATCACTAGATATTATAAAACAAAGTCCTCCGCCGTGTCTGTCTGTCTGACTGTCTGTCTGGTCGTGATAAATTCAAAAACTACTGCACCGATTTTCATCCTGTCTTCACTAATGGATAGAGTGGTTCTCGAGGAAGGTTTTAATATATCTTTTTTTTAAGTTTTTGTATTCATTGGCTAAAATATAACTATATTTATCGGAGGTGTCGAAAAAGAAGCCGTCTAGGAGCTTTCCACGAAAACGCTGCCTAAACCCTTTGAGATATAACAAAATAATGTTCTACTCTATACTTACCGTTAAATCGTACCTAGGGACGAGCCCGAGCGAAGCGAGGGTGAATCGCCAGTTAATTTATAATAATGTTTACTTTCATGATTTTACGATTCTTTTTTACAATTTTCAATACTCATCGGCGGCAGGATGAGAAAATTTTGAATGTTTCAGCTGTATAGCACCAGCATAATTTCCAGTTAAAATGGCTGCTACGAACACAAATGGACATACAAACATGACAAAATATTAAAATCAAGCTTTTTAGATAATACGCTACTGACTTTTTTATACAATGATACTTCTCTCTTCAATAAACTCTTCCACTGATTACAGTCTAGCCAATAAACTGAGCTTCCAAATGCACACATCAGAAACTCGTATGCATTTATAACAAATGAAATTTTAAAGAGTATCTTAACATTTGCATTGATTTTTGTTTTTGTAATTTTTAAATTTAATATCTCACGATATTTTAATGTGGAAAGATATACAATTAATCAATTAATTTTTAATGTTTTTTAATTATTTTGATCACTTACATGCACATTTAATGTATTGGGAAACATGATGTATAATTAATAAATGAAAAATATAGTTTACAAGCGACTCATGTTCGTCTCTGGGTAAGTTTGAACGGTTAGTATGGAATAGAAAGAATATATATACAATATAGCATTGCCCGCGGCTCCGCCCGCCTTCAGATGACCGAAAACCAAATTCTTATATTTTACATATTATAGTAACTCTTACATTGCAGTTTTTATATTTTTTCTCAGAAATGACACATTTTCCTGCGGTAAAAAGTATACTATATGTTGACCCGGATAACCAGCTATCACCACCACAATACATATATACCAAATTTCATCAAAATCCCTCCAGTGGTTTTTCTGTGATGCGGTAACAGACAGACAGACAGAAAGACAAACAAAAATTCTAAAAAGCTATAGATTCGGCCTCTGTATCGAAAATAATGTTTATTTCAATGAGATCTTTCAAAAAATATTAAATGTACAGATTCCGCTGAGTTACAATTTTATTATATGTATAGACTTACACTAAGACGCATTATTGTAGATGATAGGCTCGCCACTAACGCCATCTATTAAAAGTTATTCTAAGTAGTGATTTCCATACAAAATAAAGAATTCTGAAATTTTAGTTTTTCCTGCTGTTCTTATGTGGTTTCCCAATTTTTTTATTCCTAAGCCACCCCTGACACCCCCAACACAACAAAAAAAGGATTATTAAAATCGGACCAGCCATTTTTTAGTTTAAGCGAGACTTACTAGTAAGTAAGTAATTATTATTCTACTTAGTATAGTATTATATGATCTGTGGCGAATTAACGAACAACAATTGATTTTTATGTATTCTATATATTTGTAGTGTTGTATTTTTTAACAATAAAATAAATTGCATCTGTAAATATAGGTTAGATTTTTTAAGCAATTTAAAAAATAAATAAAATTCGCCTATTTTTCTACTACCCACGATTTTTTTAATTATTTCGAGTATATGCGAGAAAACACTTCTGACATTTTTTTTCAATTTTTTTTCTTTGCCGGGGGTTGCAAGCACGCAAACTTTTACACATTGTTTTTGTATCATTAAAACTACATTATATCAATAATGCAAAGTTGAGTGCCACCATTTTGATTTCAGACTTGAGTACCTTATAACTGTTATACCTACATAAGTTTACTATTTTCTTTTTCTATCGTCTCCCGTTTTCAACCGTATTCTTTCGTAAGGTATGTTCAAAAATATAATAATTTCGCAAAAACAAAAACAAGGTTTCTTGTAAAGGAATCCCTTAATTTTAGATACAGTTTTATTTTATCATCTATGATATAGCATTTTCTGTGAAACGCCTATGGCTTACATATTATTATGATTCTAAAGAAAATAAGTAGAGCAAGAAAATACATCCTACATAATGAAAAACAAGTTATCCGAAGTACAACATAAATAAAACTCAGCTAAAATATATAAATACTGGCTTAATATAATAACAAATTATGACTAGCCCATGTTTTGGTAATAAGTTACTTAAAAAGGTTGTATATATATTGTGCTATAGTTTAATATTAGAGTGTATTTTGTCTGAAGAGTAGGGTCGATACGACGTGATATCGGTTACTCCTCGTAAATTGTGAAGTGACGTGTTGAAACCATGATAGCAGTATTTATATAATTAAATATTTGTATTCGTCTTAAGTCTTTTTAACGTCCCACTGCTGGGCACGGGCATCCCTTCAATACAAGGGGGATCAGGCCATAGTCCACCACGCTGGCCAAGTGTGGGTTGGTTAACATTTCTTTCGATAGCTCTCTCAGACATACAGGTTTCCGCACAATGTTTTCCTTCACCATAAGTTAAGAAGTAATCATGTTGAAAATGATTTGCACATATAAATATTAAATATAAGAGGTGTGAGACCCGATATTTGAACCCGCTTCACTCGGAAGCGACTACTGTGCTACCAATGTAGTCAATACCTAAAATCATTATTGTTTATACCTACCTATAATAATTATTAGTTTAAATATTTAATAATATGAATAATATATAAAATATTTTTCCCAATCTTCATATTTTATATTGTTTATTTAATAGCGTTGTAGAATACCAAATATTTTTTAAAATTATATTCCTAGATACCACCCCTAATTGAAATAGTTACGTTTAAAGTTATTTTGAACTTAGTTTACCTTTTAAAGAAAAAAATTAAGTTAAGATTATTTAACTTTTCGTTAGATACCTGCTGTTTCAAATATTGTTTCGTATATTTATAATATATGAATCATGCTCGTGAATCCTGATACAGTTATCAACATCATCTCCCTGGAAATTGAATTGGATTTCAAAGCTATTATAACCGAAGTAAACTATACAGTATATGTCGCGACTTCCAATAATATATATACATATATATATATATATATATATATATATATATATATATATATATATATATATATATATTGTATAGAATATATTACGTGAACAAATGTAAATTTTAAATGACACTTTAAAGAATAATTCTGTATAACTACTTTATTAAAATTAATGCTTATGATCCAAGTATTAACACTAAAAACTTCGTAGATAAACAGACAATTCACTTACTTAATCTTAAAGGAAAACATCATTTAAATAAATTTAGCTTGAGACCTTTACTGACGCCGTCTTAACGAAAGAAGTAAACAAAGTAATTTAAGACCCCTATATATTGCATACAAAATATATGTTATCAAAAATATATTAGAAAAATATATTTAAAATATATACGTGTTACAGATCACATACTAGGTGTTACCTATAATATTATTTGCAGAAGAAAGAAAGTACTTTGACGAGCAATAAAATCAAACGATACAAACCGGTAGGCCATAAGCCACCCCTTACATAAGGTAAACTCATATCCGGGGGACTTAGAACGCAACTTTACCACCTGCAATGCATACAGATAGGTGGTGAAGTGGGACAACACACCTGAGCTAAGCGAGATTAAATCGTCAGTTACAATATAAGTATATGTTGATATAAGTATATATATATCAATATGTACCTTTAATCCTGTTTTCGTGCGTTATTTTCATTTTATAATGTAAACACTCCTTTAACAAATCCCGGTATCGAACAGAGCAGCCATTACCCTACATCCGCTTTAACAACTCTAATATCCCTTAAATAAATTAATAATTCAACAATCTGAGCCTGAAACGTAACGTAATGCTTCAAGTTAATCTCTCGATTACAGCTTGGCATTTATTTTATGACGATTTCATAGTAAATGATCAACGACGCCAAGATGAAAATTTATTTGATTGTACTGCTTTCGACTGTTTAAAGACACTAGGATAATTGCTTTCTATACAAACGTTACCTCCTCTTTTTGCTTCATTTAGAGAACTGATTTTTTTTATTTTCTAATTAGCTACTAATGCCATTGTAGAAATAAGCTACCTTCCAGGCAGTTTCAGCTTTTTATGTTCCCAGATTTGGTCGAGACGTTCGTATCAGACAGAATAATCAACTCTATGTCTTATATAGATACTTATACTTATATTTATAATAAATATTAGCAAAACCCGCGGCTACGCCTGCGTTCAATTTACAAAAAAGACTCTTTGGCTTTATGTTATACAGCGACTCAACGTCGCTTCGCTCTGGTTCGTCGCTATGTATGTATTATATAAATATATAATATGGTTAATACAAAAATACAAAAATCCCGATTGAAAATGGGGGTAAGTGAAGAAGGTTGAAAAATACTCTACGACTTATTCTCACACCTACTAAATATATTAAAAAAACACACAGTAAAATCACTCGAGCCGTTCCGAAGGAGTGCGACCACAAACACGTGACACGAGATATTTATATATTAGATAAACATGATAAATATATCTCTCTGGCTGTTTGTCACCTTCGCATGCTTAAACTGCTGATTTCGATGAAATCTGGCATAAATTGCATCATTATAAGACCAACATAGATTACCTCTTAGCCCCTACAAGCTTAACCTATGAAAAAAAGTAGTACAAAAAATAGTACCTTCTATAAACTTGAAATAAAAAAATAACGAAACAATAAAATTCGTAGATTTATGTCATTGGATCTAAAGCCTAATGAATCTTCGTAATATTTTGGTCACGTATCTCGTAACGCAAGTAAGTTTTGGTATACATACGAGTAAATGCAGTTATAGGCCGTAATTTGAAAATAATTATAAACTTATAATTATTTAAAAATTATAATTAATTTATTTAATAAATTAATGAAACTAAGTAAAAGTGGATTAAATATTCATAATATTATGTATGAAGGTAATTCATTTTTACATAGTTCTTACGATTTTTCCTGAGTCTCACAAAATTATTTCTAAAATCGCAAATATGAAACGTAGCGGTCTTGTCATGTCACTCATTAAAATATGTAATTATTATTTGGAATAATCATCGAATACTAAATTTGAAACTCGTATACCTATATAAAATTTTCTAAGAGAAATACATATATTTTAAATAAAACTATCTTTTCGGATTATTTCGCGGATTTATTTTAGATTTTTGGTTCCCGACGTTTCGAATGCTTAACATGAATCATGGTCACGGGAGAGACTAAGGTTATAGACGTCTCAAACACATATACTATATATTATGAATACAGAGATAAAGTAATTCACACATAAAAAGTATAATATTTTAATAACATGCCATCAGTGAAATGACTGAAATTTCATTATCTCGTCACGTATGTGCAATTACTATTTTTAACCGACTTCAAAAAAAGGAGGAGGTTCTCAATTCGTCGGGGACTTTTTTTTTATGTATGTTCCCCGATTACTCGACGATGGCTGGACCGATTTGTAAAATTCTTTTTTTGTTTGAAAGGGTATAGTTTCTAGTTGGTCCCATAGTCACCAAGTCACAATCTGATGATGGGATCCCAGGGAAATCGAAGGCAACTCTCAAATTTTATAGGCATTTATTACGTTTTTCATATATTTACTAAAGCTGTTCAAGTATTTGCGTCTGATAATCATCATCTCCTGTGGTTGAGCTAATGATGGAAGGTACAACTCCTCAACGGTTAGGAGTTAAAAGAAAATTGTTTCAATATTATACGTAATTATAGACCGATAGTTAAATTCTTTCAGGCTCTTATTAACCGACTTCAAAAAAAGGAGGAGGTTCTCAATTCGTTGGGGACTTTTTTTTATGTATGTTCCCCATTACTCGAAGATGGCTGGACCGATTTGGAATATTCTTTTTTTATTAACCGATTTGGACAACTTTTGTTTTGTTTGAAAGGGTATACTTCCAGATTGGTCTAATTTAAATTTCAAAAAAAAGGTGGAAAAATAGCTAATAATGAACTTAACCTACTTCACATTGTCATATTGACTTGAAACTTTGCAAGTGTTTCTATTTCCGTTGATAGTACAGTGGTTCGGTATTGTTGACCTGATCTGATGGTAAGGCTAGAAGGTGGATAGGTGGAACTCTTCAACGGCTAATAGTAGATACTTTGAGTTTGGGCTTATTTTGTTTGATTTGACAAGCCTAACACGTTAGAATTCTTACTTTGCTACTACTGTCTACACTAAAAAGGGAAAAATAAAAACTTTGTAAAAAAAAAACCTACTTCAAACAAAAGCACTAAAAAGTAAAAAATAACTGATTGGTAGTTTTCATTTACTATACATACCTAATCAAATATTTTCGAAGTCGGTGTGCTTTGCTTTATATAGGCTGGCACCGATTTCGAAAATATTTGATTAGGTTTGTATTTAATAGGTAGGCTTTAATTACTTAGCCAAAGCACACCGACTTTGAAAATATTTGATTAGGTATGTATAGTAAATGAAAACTACCAATCAGTTATTTTTTACTTTTTAGTCCTTTGTTTGAAGTCGGTTTTTATTTTTTTGTTAAAAAGTTTTATGAAATAAGTACGTATTTGGTATTACATTAACGATCTGAATGATTTTCGTGTGCGGTTAAATAAAGTTCTCTTATAGAATATTTTAAGACAAATAATATTATAAATTGTAAAATAATACTTAATATGGGTACATAAATAATAATTATTCATGTGTCTTGTGTTATTATCTTAGTGTGTTGAGAGTAATTCTTCTCCTTTTAAGCCGCTAAACCGATTTTGATGTTTTATCTTGTACTTATGTATGGAGTCATCTAGAGATTGTTTTTAGATAAGTATATAAGGACAGTCAACCTTAATTAAATTGAGTTTCACATAATCCAGTTTAAATATATATTTATACTGTAGAATCCCTAATAAAACTTAGAGACATCCCTTGCTTATATTCTTATACCTATTCAGTACTTGTATAATCGCCAGTGAGTTACATAACGACACGTTTGGCTCAGTTTGTAGTGACCCTACTTGCTGTGCCAGCGGTCGCGGGTTCGAGTCCCGCTGGGGGCATTCATTTGTGTGATGACGAATGTTTGTACTCCAGTCATGGTTGTTTATATTTATAATAGTATGGGGAGGAGCATCAAAAATTAAATTCCTAGAATTAGAACGTAGTCAACGGGCCTTACTAAAAGTTATGTTCTGTAAACCATATCGTTTCCCTACAAAAGAGCTATACTCCATTAACAACTTACTAAGTGTGAGAAAGATATACATATTACAATTAATACTACAGAGGCATAAAACAGTAACTATAGATATAAACACGAAGACTAAAAGACGAGTTAACATTAGAGTAGAAACAGGTATTGTAAAAACTAAATTTGTTAGTCATGAGTTTGCTAAGAAATCAGCTTCTATATACAAAAAGGTGAATGGTATGATAAAAATATATTTACTAAATAATTATGAACTAAAAAAGTCCCTAACTGCCTGGCATGTGACATGGCAGCATGCATGCGCGCGCTCACACACACACACACACGTACGCACGCACGCACGCACGCACGCACGCACGCACGCACGCACGCACGCACGCACGCACGCACGCACGCACGCACGCACGCACGCACGCACGCACGCACGCACGCACGCACGCACGCACGCACGCACGCACACACACACACACACACACACACACACACACACACACACACACACACATACAGACACACAATTTTTTTCTATTATTTTTATTTTATTTTTATTTCTCTTTCTTTCTATTATTTATAAGTTGTTGGTTAATATAAAAAACACTATTGAGTTGTATAATTTTAAGAAATTTTCTACGGAAGAGCGGGACATCCTGGCACAGGTATCTATTTACTTAAAAGGATGTCCCAATAACGGACTTAATGTATTTAAAAACTCTTTTTATTAATAAATCATTTTTCATTTTTCATTTTTTTCATAATATGTATGTATTTAAAGTTATATATGTGTAGTGTATCAACTTTCTGGTATCCATAACACAAGCCTCGTAGCTTACCGTGGAACTAGATGGTGCTGTGTGTTAATGTCCCTACATATTTATTTATTTATTATAATTTATAACCATAATATTTAGTGTTACAAACAATTCGTGACTTGTCACTACAGTGGTAACGACATCTCTGTTCAAAAGTGTGGGAAAACAAATGAATATCCGCGCCTTTTTTTTTTAAACACATTCCTATCGGCCAAGGTCACATAACTAAATGCCTCATACAGAAATCATTACAAATTAATCAAATATTTTCTAATTAAATACTCAATATATAAAAATGCCACCTTACAATACTTTTTATACCATAAAAATATCGTTTATACTATAAGTTTTAGTTTCAATAGCTAAGCTTTCATAGAAAGTCATGTAACTCTAACGGTAAAATATTAAAGTTCATAACGGGTGTGCACCACGTAGAACTGAAACATAAAGTTTGGTTTTACACTTTCCTTTGCTAACCATATCGCTCGTATTTCAAGGAGTATAAGATATGAAACAGCTTGACTAATATGAAACATAATGTTGTTTTACAGTCCAATGTCTCTCAATTGTTAAGATTAACGAGTGTTACATGTGTGAAAATTATATTTGTATATCATGAATGGCGTATATTTAATTCAGAATCAGATTACAATTTTATAGCTGCTGTGTACTGACGTGAGACATGACTCAAAAAATATTCACTGATACACTGTGGGTACAAATATGTAGTTGATACAATTCTTTCACGAGGTATTGACCACGTGTTTTTTTTATTTCAATACGGCTAATGTAATGTGTGTAATCATTCTTAAAAGGGGGGTGGAAAGCAGACTACTTAAAGTTTTAAAAAGTAAAACATAAAAACCGATTTCAAAACACTAAACTTTTTGTTATAATTATTTTGAACAAATTTCTTTTATTCTATGACATGATTGTTTTAATTTATACCATAGCACAAATTATGTATTCTCTGTCAAAAAAAAAATTACCGAATTTTTTTTACATTTATATTATTTTTCTTAACTTATAAATAAATATATTATATATAACTCTTTGTTTCTGCAAAACCACAAATCTAAAAAGCTCTAAAAGTTTTTCACCAACTCCTTTTAAATTTGACAACGAAAATTGATGATGAATGAATATTGTATGGACATAGGAAATATTTTGCTGTGACTCAGCGCTAGATTTAACCGAATAAGCTAAAGCAATGATAGCTGAATACAACAGCTACTTTGCAAAATTAAATATAGATATCGATTCCTATTAAAAGTGGTACATTTTTGTTTAGAAATAAATAAGAGATGAAGAATAAAAGATTTCCATTAGTCTGTTTATTCGTGATATTTGACTTGTTTTTTTTTATAGTAAAAAGGACATACAAGCAAACGATCCATCTGACGGTAAGTGGCTATCATCGCTCATAGACATCTTCAATATAAGAGGAGTTGCGAATGTATTGCCGGCCTTTAAGGGACCTGAAGGCGTGACTTTTGAAGAGCCCCATATTATAACGCTAAGGGAAAACCTCAGGAGGGAGATTTTTCCACAATTTGCACGTGCGAGGTAGATGTAAACGATATAACAAATAATAATATATATTTAATGTATTTCTTTGTTTGTATATACGCAAGAGATAGTCTCTGAAACTAATGAAGCAGTACAAAAAGCCTTCCAATAAATCCTCCACGACCGCGGACACGCCGGCGTTACAGTTAACAATAGATTTCTTAGAAATTTACCTAGAGATGTTATTTAAAAGTTACAATATCCCTAAGTATGTATGTGGCAATTGTTATGGTTGAACTACAGCAAGCCAAAACTAGTTTGTGTAGAGAATTAGATTTAATTATTTATTTTTTGCTTGAAGAATAGATTTTTGAATATTCCTGCAAATACTTATATTACTAAAATTGCCATTTCACCTTTTTACTACACAATATATTTAAATTGGCAATATTAAAATAGAATTGTTCACTCTAAAGTCACAGATGCAAAGATTGTGGAAGAAACGTATTTTGTCATCACTCGTCCGTTTGACATTTGGGGCGAACGTGACAGGAATGCTTTCCAATATTTCGTGCATACTTTTTGTGTAGCTACAATTTCTATGTCTGAATATTGACTAAACAACCCACGAAGATGCTTAACGGTAACTCTCAATAAAGTATCTATCTGTACTTTTCCTTACTTTAGATAGTTTTATTTTTTTTACATTTATTTACTAAGAAGATCATTTTAGCATATTATATATAACATAAACAGTTTAAATGTTAATAACTGCATTAGTTATACAAGTGAGTCGCAGTTATTAACATCCACCTCTCTAGCAACAGGCTACAATTGTATATGCTAAATTATCGTATCAATTCTAATAAAACAAAAAATAATAGATTTTTTCAAATATAAAAAATACATCAAACAAAATATTCGAAAAAAAATATGATTTATAAAATAAATAAATAATCATATTATATAGAAGTTGTTGAAAATTGCACTATTTGTGAATGAAAATTTACAGAAGCTCTATACAAATTATGTCAAAATCCTATTGCCAGAAAGGAAAACTACAAATAGATAGGTTATCGGAATTCACTGTAAGTGAAGTGAATGAGCACTGCTCACAGATATTGATATTCTTGCATTGTAAATAAATCCTTTATAAACTAACCGGGAATAGGATGAAGTCACCAATATATGATCATTCCTTACATATATTTTGTGGATAGTAATGATATTGTCGTTTCTATTACCCGATCGGCTGTTATAATTTCTTTTTGCTGTTGTTTATGTTACGCTTTTGTGATATTTAGATTCTTGTTAGTTTTTGATAAAAGCTGTAACATAAATTGTTATTATACAAAAAAAAACCGATAACCCATTACTTATCTATGACATTCATTTTGCTAACGCCATAAATAAGCATATAGTCATAGTATTACTATTAAAAATAAAGTAAATATTATTTACAAAACTAAAGATTACATTAATTATTATAGGAAATTTCCTTTATTTTAATTCTTTGTGTTACTATTTACATGGTAAAATGAGTCAGAAATATCGTCAAAAAACTGTTTCTGGACTACTTTCCAGAGCCCAAAGTTGAGCACTAAATGACTGTACTAACTGACGTCGTTTGAAAGGAATCAGCTTTTACTACAGCATTCATGTCATCTTGTCAATCATCTGCAGTCGGGCCATATCCACTTATCTACGGGCCTCACTGTCGAGATCAATATTTTCAAAGTGCAAACTAATTAAATTAAAAACGGAACGTATTTGTACCCTGATCTATATATTTCTTTGATATTACGTACATATTATCTACATTACATTGGTACTACGATGAACCTCGTATTCGGAACTAGCACGCAAATAAGATTTTTTCGTGGTCACAGAAACAGCAATATCAAAAAAAAAAAGGAATGACTGGAAAACAATAGAAATACATTTTTTTAAATGTCATAGCTACATAGTTTATAAGGACGAAAGAAATAAAAAAAATATGGATGAGCTCGCTGAGTTTCTTCCACCAAGCTCTTTTTTATGACAAAAGAAAAATATTTCCGAAATATTTTTCAAATCTTCTTTATAATATACCTACTAGCGACTCACTCTCACTTCGCTCGGGTTCGTCAATAGCTTGCTTCCCATTATAAGCTGTCATTTTCACCCCCTTAAGGAATGATTTCCGGGATAAAAGTATTTTATGTCCTTCTCAGGGTCTCAAACTATCTTCTTACCAAATTTCCATCTAAATCGATTCAGTCGATCCAGAGATTACCTCCTACAACCTCACAAACTCACAATTCACAAACTCACAAACTTTACCTCTTTTTATAATATTAGTATAGATATTATGTTCTATTGCGATAGGCAAAAACCAGTATACGAATCTTCTACACTAAAAGCTACATATGGTTTCGTTAGTGCATGGGAAATAAACTAGAACTATCAATCTTTGTTATATCCATATGAAATTCATTTTCTCGAAGTTACAAAACTGCAGTCGCAATGCGGATTTTGCACTTTTGACTTAAAGGAGTTTCTAGTAACTTTAACGTTAAATTTTAGATGACAATTTTCTTATTACTTTTCATAATAACTGTACTTAAATTATATAACTATTTTTTTAATTTTCTATGTTAGTTAACTTATGGTTGTCAAACTAGTTTGTTTAAATCACAATTTCGCTTAATCTAGGTCGATGTTTTTATATCATATATATATATATATATATATATATATATATATATATATATATATATAACTATAATATATGTATATATATATATATTATTTTGAATTTCAATGTGACAAATTTTATAGGTTATCATTTGACAATAAATATATTTTACTCACTTTATTTTTCTTAGCAAGACATTGTTTCAGCCCGGGATTGAATTGGGGAGTGGACTGGAGAAACATGGAGAACTTAAAAAAAATGTTTCTTAGGAGAAAAATATAATATTAGTTTTTTAATAATTTATATTAAGTTAATTAAACAAGAATAACATTATATTTTTATATTTATGAAAGACGGTAGTAGCCCAGTGATATAGTGCTCACTTGGGAAACCGTGTGTGAAAATCCCATGTTTTCGCCTTTAATATTTTCATGCGCGAATCATTTCCAGTATGATTACCACTTAAGCAAGGGTGAAGGAAACCATTGTGAGAAAACCTGCATATTTGAAAACCTCTGCAAGTTTTCGAAAGACATGTGAAGTCCGCCAACCTCCACTTGGCCAGCGTAGCCGCCTATGGTCTGATCCTCCACACATTGAAGAGAGGCCTGTGCCCAGTAGTGGACGCAAAAAGGTCTGAATACATAAACATAATTAGACTTAGAGAAATAATAAATGCGGGTTATATTCAAATCTGCCCCCTGATTCCAGTTGATTTTCTATAAACTCAATTGAGGATATCCCTCAATTTAAAACTAAACAAAAAGGCAATTGTTATTATTATTTCCAAAAAACCATTCGTGCTTTCACTATATGCTACAACCATATTAAATAAAAAATTGAAAGAAATAATAATAATAAAGAAGTTATTTGAGTAAAACGGATTTAAATTGTAAAATGATGGTAATATAATGATGCATATGAATTAGTAGATCAAATTGGCAGACCATCATGACAAAATTGCAATAATAGGCTTGGGGCCCTAATAATTTATGTTCTATGTGTTCATTTATTACTTTTCTATTGGTGTTAGCACCTAAAGAATTAAGTAAACTCTATTATACTTATCTTATGTAATTGCATTATTTTTGCAATATTTTATTTTATACGAGACCTTATTTTAATTTATATTATTAATTTATTAATTGAGTCTTAGAATTAAGGAAACTCCGAACCAAGCCAGATATCAGGTAAACTGATATCCATTTCATGTCTCACATATATGTCATAAATATCCAATAAAATATTTTTTTACATAATTATAAATGAACTTACAAAATTATAACCAATAAAAAAAAATGTCCTCCTGACTGATTTCAGTTATGGCGGCTCTCTGAGACAAACCAACTGTGCAGAAGACGAAGAACTTGGTCTAATTCAGGACCCATAGATCTGCAGCCGTATATGTTAGGCTTTTTTTTTTTGGTAAGGAAAACCCCTGTTCCCGGGTACCCGCTCGCCAATGGGGGATGCGAGACGGGTTATGTGGGGCTCCTGCCGCGCAAAGATGGTGAACGCGTGGCAGCCTACCCACTAAAACACCTGACAAAGCACCTCCTTCGCCTTAAGGTCGGGGCCACGGGTACCAAAAAGACTCTTCCGTGACCCCGACGGCGAGTGCCTGTTAAGGCCCGTCCCAATGTCAGGGGTTGAGATGGTCGACCACCCCTGATGGCCTCCTCTGCCAGAACACTGGACGGCCAGCCTCCCCAAGTCGACCACCCTCTGGCACCTTAACCCCCACCGAAGTGGGCCACCCCACATCCGGCTGCAGAGGACAGGGAGAGCGGCAACGACACAACGACACTCCTACGCCATCTAACGGTGGCGGCCCCGCCAAGGCCGCGGAGGGCAGGGAGAGCGGCGCACCGTAATACCGGCACTCCTCTCCCGCCGCGGCCCCTCCCCTGCCGGTCGCAGGCCTGTCACCACAGTCCCGCAACCGGCACCCCCCGATCCGATCGCAGGACCGCCTTCGCCAAACCTTTCGGCTCAAAGCCTCGACGAGCGGCCCCCACCAAGCCATTTGGTCCGCGCCGGATTTCTCCAATACCACCCGCCCCTCTACGCGGGTGGCATTCCCCTATCCGCCACCTGGGGACGCGCCCGGTAGGAGTTGTCTTCTCCCCTGGGATATGTTAGGCTGTACCGAGGCAGTAAAACCAATAAATAACTCTTTAACTAACTATTGCAAGCTTTAACGACTCATTAGAAAAACACAAAGATATTCTTTAATTTTCCATCTTAATTAAATATATCACTAGTCTTTGAAGACTTACATTACATATTGAGAGTAAGACGCCTTTTAGTGCATAGATAGCTCACTTGAAAGAGATACAGACTCCATAGCAGTAACACAAAATTTTCAACATTATTTGGCACAGTTTGGGATTTATGAGTGAGTATTCTACTTAAACGTCGTGGGCTAGTAAAATTGGAAAATCATATAATTGTGCTGATATATTTTGTATGTGTCTCCATTCTTGCTAATGTAAATTACTAGTATTAGATTTTATTTTATTGCATTTCTAATTTGTTTTTATTTTCTTATAGCCAAATAGCAGTTTGGTTATTAATTTAAATAGAAATACGCAAACTGTAACAAATGAAATTAAAGAAATGAATATTATTAATAAAACAACTAATATAGCATCGACTGCAAGGTATTCATAATATGAGATGTTTGCTGTAGGTGCTTTTAATTGCTTCGCTCCCTTGTTTCTCACGACATATTCAATCCACCACATAGTTCTCTGTAAAGGTGGTTCAGGCTGATCATTCATCATTTCTCTGAGCTTGACAATATTCTGACGATAGCTAAAAAAGTATTTAATAACAATAAAATTTTTACTATCGGTTTTAAAATTTTTAATTTTTTCACTTATCAGAAATATTTTAATTAACCTTACCTCTTATCATTAATAACTGTTTCTACAGCATGTTTGAAATCTTCTGAGTTAAGCGTCTCGATGTCTAATTTGATACCAATACCATATTTAACATATTTCTCAGCATTATACCACTGATCCCCTAACATTGGTATAGCAACTAGTGGCACTCCAGCAGTAATAGCTTCATCTGTAGATTGTAATCCAGCTTGGGTAATGAAAAGTTTTATATTTGGATGCCCTATAATAATTAATTATTAGTAAATGAATACTTTCTTAAATTTACGTGAATATTTGACATTTTAAATAATTTTTTTTGTCAATGTGGATATGTTCTTTATGAACTTATGTCCAATATGGATTACAACGAAACCTCGAGAACCAAAATAAATCCGCGAAAAAAAATCCGAAAACATAATTTTATTTAAAATATCAGTTAATTAGTTAGCCCACATTTTGTAGGTATATTAAATAAGATTATTATATTAAGATAAAATAACACTAACTTAATAGATCAGATTGTGGAAACCATTTGGAGATTTTAATTCTATCTGGTTTACCAGGTATTTCCTCATTGTCCCATTTCCATAAAACGTTATATGGGAGGTTTGAAAGAACTTTTGAGATGATTTCAACTTTTCTTGAGGGTATCATGCCAGCAAGCACATTGGTGCCAAAGCTCACATAAATAGCACCTTGTTTAGACGAATCCAAATACTCTTTCAGATCCTAATAATTTAAAGTATTTTAAAGTGAATTTAAATAACTACAATTTTAGGAAAAAAATATAGATAATTTGCATAATAAATACCTGAGGCAACTCTTTCTCAGGTAACTGATGTATACCGCCCATATAGACAACACTCGGTGGTACTGGTTGATTATCGACCCATATAGGATGTATGTTCATAAAGAACATATCCACATTATCATATAATTCATGCATAGTCGGTACATCGGGTCCTAATAATTGCTTTAGCATTGCACTTTCATCAGCTTTATTCAAATATAATGCATATTGAGTTATGAAGTAAGAATAAAGTTCATATATTTTTTCCCACACTGTTAGATTATAAACTTTCTTATTTAAAAGCGATGGGTAAAAAAGTGGATGCGTAGGTGATCCCATTATGTCGTGATTATTAAAAATTGCACCAAAAGAACTTACTAAAATTACAGGTGCTTTAAAAATATGCGAAAACACAAGAGCTGGGAGTATAACAGCTTCAATCAGTATTAAATCAAAATTGTTCTTATCCGATATTAGTTTTTGAACCTCAGGTGTATGAAATTGAGTTATAAAAATGTGTGAAAGTATTAATGATCCTGCTCTTATTTCTTCAAACTTGGATATTTGCAATTTGTTACTCCCAAAGTTATACTGCATTATCTTCTTCCAAGCTTCATAAGATATATCGTGAACATCAATTTCCTTAAGATTCGAAGGCGATTTTCCTTTAATATAAGCTGGGTCTGGTGTAATCACAGTAACTTCGTGCCCTCTTTCAACAAGCTCTTGTGTTATCTTGCGAAATACGACTTGATGACTAATAGATGGCACAGGAAACACTGCTAATATTTTGGCTGACTTAACTTCCATCACTAAATATATTAAGAATAGTATTGTATTTTTTAAAAACATTTTGATCACGAATTGTGTATGAATGCGATAACAGTACTGAATAATAAAGTGTAGACATCCTTTTATACATTATAATCTTAAATAGATTATAATTCTACTAGAAAACAATCATAAGCTGTTGGATTTTATAACTACCATTTTAAGATCATTAAGTTATATTTACAAATAAATAACAATAAAGTGTCTGTCTGTGATTTCAAAATCACTATGTTTTCTCAAGTATGTATCACCGACCCTCACCGACACCGACTTCGAAAATATCTCATTAGGTATCTATTCTAAATGAAAACCCACGTTTTGTTATTTTTTACATTCTAGTGCCTGGAAGTCGGTTTTTATATATATATTTTTTAAGTTTTTTTTAGTAGGTAATTTGTAAGAATAAAGTTTTTAATAACATGTTCGATTAGACAATTTATTTAAAAAAATAATTTATTGTTGTTTTTTTTTAAAAGCGCTCTACCGATTTGATAAGAAAAAAAAAATTTTAAATCAGTGCAGGCGTCTTCGAGTAATCGGTGAACATATATGAAAAAAAAGATTGGGACGAATTGAAAACCTCCTCCTTTTTGTAAGTTGGTTAGTAAAAGATCATGACTGAGGATGACTACAAATTCTTTTTAAAAGTCATAGCTCGTATATATACGAGTATAATTGTTATACACGCTCAAGAGCTTATTGCCCTTAAGCGATTATTTTAATTACAGAAATAAAATACTGTATTGGAAAGCGTTATTAATATTCCCTCTATTTACTCCGCTAGAATTGTGTAAAGCTAAATTAATTTTTAATTAATAAAATTAAAAATACTTATGTATTTTACAAGGATATGTAAATTAACTTTATTGCATTCGTTTCTCATAACCTTTTACTACGTTTAACGTAAATTTGTTATATTAAGATAGGTTATCAAATTGATAAACTTTATATGGGTTAGTATTTACATGTACTTCAAACCTAGATTTTGTTAACGGTTTCTCATGTTTTATATCTTCTAATAAATTACATGAATAAAAAAATAAACTAGTAATAATAATAATAATAGAAATTATAATTATATATTATAGCATAAATAACACTTATAATACGAGTAGTATCATTACCTATTGATAATAATGTAAAAACACATCCAAATTTCAAAATAAAACCATTTCCGTTAAATAAATCTCCATTTATTTAAATGAAATTGACGTTTATCTATGTTATTCATTGAAAGTATTACCTGTAAGAATACTTACTTATTAAACACGAAATAGTCGATTCCCTATGATGGCGTAAGAACATCTTCGATAATCGAGACGACTTTGTATTATTCAACTGAGATTGATTCCTTTTATTGCTAAAAATAAATACTCCTGACTAATAACCTACAGATTAACTTTAACAAAGTGGTATTCCTTATTTTATCATCGAATTAGATTTTGGGAATTAAACGTACCTACAGAAATAGTAAAAGCTATCATCTACAGTTTTTATTATATTTTTGTGTCGTGTAGTTTTTATTATATATACATAATATTAAAAAATACAATTTTTTCGTCACAGTCATTAAAATTAATTCAAAGTCCAAAGTCAAAAAATTTAGAAATCAAAATCAACCAACTATTATCAGTAAATAATATATTTTGTTATCTTTGAAATAATCTAAATAGTCTATCTAGTGCAGTTTTATCTGACTAGCATTATCACAATGCATCAAGATTTGATTCCGACCTTCAATGTTGCCACGCCATTGTTTCATGCTCGAGATGTATAATATGATAAACCCTTAACTACATTTGTGGGGTTTTTGACCCCAGCCGACAAGTTTCTGCAAATAAATCCTATCGCAGTGCACCATTAAGTCTCCGCTTCCATGTAATATTAATTTAGGCTGTAACAATTTCCATATAATCTAAGTTATAATTTATAAGGTTGATTCTATACTAACAGTTTAATATCACTATTTGCTCCAATTGATTCCCCACGGGAGAGAGTTCATCTAAACGTCAGCTTTAATTGAAATGTCGTGTACATAGATATAAACTATTTGGTTTACTTACTCTCGTACAAATGACTTTAGTTAGAATAAAATACATAAAAAAACATGCTATTTATATTATACATAATATATATATAACATTTTTTTTACAGCTTAAACGTTTTAAGTATGGTTGACATCCATAGAAAATCGTTCAATTCTCAAAAAAGGAAAAAAGAATGTTAACACTTGACTTACTCTAGAACGAACAAATACATAAATCTTCTCTATTAACTAAATTAATTCCTATGTTCTGAGCAAGGTTGCTTAAGTATAAAACATTTATTTACAATGACAACATCCAACAAAGAGTTGAGAGTTTGTTGACTGTCCCCAAACATGATTTGACGTGCTGTGACAAAAGAAGAACTTCGAATATTTTTCCAAGGAGATCTATTTATCTATTCTATGAAACTATTAATTTTTAGGAAAACAGCAGGAAATTTGTTGTAAATTGTGCAGGTTTGTAGCAGAAATGAACGGACATCGTACACATCTAGATAGTTTAAATTAAATTTGTCTCTGAGACTAAGATGGATCAATTTTTAAATTTGAACGAGAATCGCGAACAAGAGATCATTTTATTTAGCTCTTTACAACACGTAAGTTCCTGTAGTTTTTGACTTGTCCATAGAAGTCATTATGAAATTTGACTTTATTCAATAAACTCACGCCAACAATATCACTGATATTGTAAAAAGCAATGAAAATCCTTAAAAAGAAAAAGAAGAAGAGAAGTTTATTTTAAAAACTGAGTTCAAAAAGGGTTAGTGATCATATTTGCTCGAACAAGTATGTACTATCAGAACCAAGTTTTGATCTCCACTTCTTTAGCGTGCGTATGTAAAAGTACAGCGTTTGTAAAGAGGAAATCCATACTAATATTATAAATGTGAAAGTTTGTGATGATGGATGGATGTTTGTTACTCTTTCAAGCCAGAACGCCTAAACGGATCTGGATGAAATTTAGCACAGAGATAGATTATAGGCTGAAATAGGTTACTTTTGTTCCGGAAAAATGCATGGTTCCCTTGGAATAGATTTGTTTTTGTCTAGGGACGCATGAATCGAAGCGAGGGTGAGTAGCTAGTCTATTTAATAAGACAATTAGATATGGATATCAATATCTTCGGTAATGAAAAGTAGAATTCTTATCTATAATCTTCTTATAGCTGAAGTCTATATCATACACTATCACTGATAAGGTTACTTTTTTGATTAGTTCATTCCTGTATTTATATAAAGCAAAACAAAACTGATTTTATAAAGTGTTAAAATTAAATACACATTGATAAACGTCAATTAATCTTTCTCGTTGTGTTATAATTGTGAGTTATAAAAAAAGTATTTATTGTCAAAATCGGCTTATAAGTATATTCCTTAAATATTATTATATTACTATAACATTTAAATAATTAGTAAAAATTTCATCTCATGTCCTTGAAAGGACTTTCGAATCATCGTGACTAGGCCATTTACGAGCAAAACTAAGACCTTATCTTTAAATTGTTTAAATTACTACATATTTGTATATTTTTCTATTGTATTTTTGTCTGATATATTGCCTCGTGGTTCAAACTATTTTACTGATCTTAAATTCATATCCCCACGTCCATTTTCTTTGTAGTAAAAAAATTAAAACATCGGCTTTTTTTTACTACTTTACCATTCGTCTATAAGTATTTTGGATTTTGCTTCTAGTTGTCAGTTCGAACGTCCAACAGAGGTGGGAGATATGGTAGAATTTCTGAATATACAACAAGTTTCTGTGGTAGTAGTAGTTTTTTATAAATTGTACTTTTGGTGATTCTAAGTAAACCTAGGTTTACTTAATCTTCTAGCATTACCCGTAACCAAAAATAGTGAGCTTAGTACAATATCTTTAACCAAACAAGGTCACCCGCAACAAAAAACAACACTTTTAACAAGGCCACGTCTATTTAAAGTTAGATATTTATGTTATAATTTTTTATCTCTTTTAAGTAACTCGGAAATAAAAATCGACATGACGCAGTACCTCAGGACCAAATTCATATAAAGCATTAGAATAAAGATTTACGAGTCTCATAGTGTCTTATACTGTGTTAGAAGTAGTTAGCTCGCGTGGTGAGATAAAATGATGTCACTGTCAGCAATTATAGTTTTATTTGCAGTACAATTTGTACACATTAAATCAGCAAGGATATTAGCAGTTTATCCAACACCATCGATCAGTCATCAAGTGGTATTTCGAAGTTTAACTGATGAATTGATTAAGCATGGTCATCAGATTACCGTTGTCACTACTGATCCAAAATATCCAAAAGGACAATCTCCTAAGAATTTAACGGAAATCGATATGCATGATCTATCATATAGAATATGGAAAGATGTATTGTTACATGTTAAATCAGCAGACCAAGAAAGTACAGCACTGGAAATGCTATTACGAGGGGGATCTAATGTTTTTAAAGCACAGCTTAGAACTCAGGAATTTCAAGAAATTATAAAGAAAAAGAAAGGGGAATATGATTTGTTATTGCTTGAAGCATATCTTAAGCCAGGTTTAGTGTTATCAGAAATTTTCAAGGTGCCTGTGATCCTTGTGAGTTCTTTAGGTGCTGTAAATGAAAACTTTCGCGCTGTAGGTGTGCCTACTCATCCGTTTATATATCCAAGTCCAGTTCAACGTAAAATATACAATCTGACAAACTTAGAAAAGTTACAACAATGGTACGAGCATTGGAAAATGGAAAATATTTTCAGTGCAATCGATGTAGAGGATGACAAAATGTTAAAATCTATGTTTGGTCAAGGAATTCCATATATAGATGAACTAATGAATAATATTGATATGCTGATAATTAATATACATCCAATTTGGTTAGAAAACCAGCCAGTTCCACCTAATACAATATACATTGGTGGATTACACCTAAAGCCTCCACAGGATTTACCTAAGGTATGTAATAGTAGCAGAACTCACGGCTCACGGAACTTTGCTCGCACTAAAAGTACATAATAAACTCTTTGGCTTTGGATTTTCAAATTTGTTTAATTGTAAATGTGTATGATTCTGACTCGTGCATCGAGAGTTCCGTACTGGTGGTCCGAATATTGTGTTATTTTTACTGACATATTTACACATGAATAAAATTTGTATGTTTTCGCAAAACATACTTTATTAATTGGAAAAATAAGTTCGCGTTTCATATTATTCTTCAAAAGATATGGAAAATTTTAGTGATCGTGACTTAAAATATCCAGTATCTGAAAAGATATTTTCATATATTCTGTAAATTAGTTTTTCTTTAAAGTATTTTACAAGCTCAACTATCTCTTTTTTTTGCATATTTTCTATTTCATCCTTTCAAAGTTACCGTAAGGGAGTACAATGAAACAACTCGTATACAATGTTAACAACTTAAGAATCATGTAACTCGATTAATATGGGCTTTTAACTAACATATAAACAGGCTAACTTCCACATTATTTTTAAAGACCCTGAAACTTACAATTTCCTTCCTTTCCCTCCTTTTTTAAGTTCCTTAAAAGTGCCACTCTTATTTTGTTAAGCTTTGTGCTCGCGGCTACGCTCTGGTGGACTATAGTATTTGCACAGTTTTAATTTCCATTGAATTTATATGCTGTCATATGTATCGAAATTCTAATATTATGTGTACATTTATGTTATCAATACACTTAAAAGTAAAAAAAGTAACTTAAGGAAGTTTTCATTTACCATAGATATCTAATCATATTTTTTTGGAAGTCGGTGCCAGCCGATGCAAATCAAAGCAAAGTTTACATAATTTGATGTATAATGTATTAAACTTATATGTAATTAAAGTTCATAATATCTATTTTAATATTCATATCTAAAAACATTAGCTGGCACCGACCTCGAAAATATCTGATTTAGGTATATATCATGGTAAATGAAAACTCCCATTCAGATATTTTTAATTTTTTAACCAACTGCGGCGAATCCCAAAGGAGGATTATATGTTTGACCTGTATGTATGTGTGTGTGTAAATTAGATCCTATGTTCCCTCGTAATTACTAAATAATTTTGATAATTTATACGTCATTCGATTCGTATTAATAATAACGCGGGTGTCATGTCATAGGTTATATAGATATCATCAAAATGACCGATTTTTTTCGCCCAAATCAATCGAGTGGGGTAACAAAATACATTCCTGTATTTTGTTACCCCAATATAAGAGGCGATTACAAAAATATAAACAAATTATATAAAACACTTTTGTACCTAGCAGAAAAAAACAAGAAATAGTGTTTTTTTATTTTAGAATGTTGTATGTTCTTATGAAAAAAAAATCACCCAAAGGGCCTTAGGCAGCGTTTTCGTTGAAAGCTCCCAGACGGCTTATTTTCTTCCGACACCTCCAACAAATATGGTTATATTTTAGCCAATATAAACAAAAACTTAACAAATTATATACTAAAACCATTCTCGAGAACCACTCTATTTATAGATGTAAGCAACATGAAAATCGGTGCATTAGTTTTTGAGTTTATCGCAAACAGACAGACGCGGCGGACTTTGTTTTATAATATGTAGTGATAAGGAAAAAGATGCAGTCGGAGAAATACATGTCCTTGCCACAAGATGTACATGTACATAATACTATATACATTCGTCAACCTGTTTTCATCTTTTTAGTAATTTATATCAGTATATTTTCGGTTTCAGCATTGAGTGGTACCATTAGATATCGCATTAGGTCGTAATTTTCAACCGACTTCAAAAAGGAGGAGGTTCTCAATTCGACTGTATGTTTTTTTTTTTTTTTTATGTTTGTTACCTCAGAACTCCGTCATTTATTAATCGATTTGGACAATTTTTGTTTTGTTTGAAAGGGTATACTTCCAGATTGGTCCCATTTAAATTTCAAAAAAAATACCACCCCTAAGGGTGGAAAAACAACTAATGATGAATTTAACCTACTTCTAATTGTCATATTGACTTGAAACTTTGCAAGTATTTCTATTTCCGTTGATAATACAGTGGTTCGGTGTTGTTGACCTGATCTGATGGCAAGGCCAGAAGGTGGATAGGTGGAACTCTTCAACGGCTATAGTAGATACTTTGAGTTTGGGCTTATTTTGTTTGATTTGACAAGCCTAACACGTTAGAATCCTTACTTTGCTACTACTGTCTACACTAAAAAGAGAAAAATAAAAACTTTTTAACAAAAAAATAAAAACCGACTTCAAACAAAAGCACTAAAAAGTAAAAAATAACTGATTGGTAGTTTTCATTTACTATACATACCTAATCAAATATTTTCGAAGTCGGTGTGCTTTGGCTAAGTAATTAAAGCCTACCTATTAAATACATACCTAATCAAGTATTTTCGAAATCGGTGCCAGCCCATACAAAGCAAAGCACACCGACTTCGAAAATATTTGATTAGGTATGTATAGTAAATGAAAACTACCAATCAGTTATTTTTTACTTTTTAGTGCTTTTGTTTGAAGTCGGTTTTTATTTTTTTGTTAAAAAGTTTTTATATTAGAGAAGACCTTTGAAAATGGGAAAAAAATTAAATTGAGAATCCACTTCTAAAGATTAATTAGGAAATGTGTAGTGATTAAACTATTACTAAGCTTACAGCAATCCTATTATAATATAATCTACACCTAAAGTATGACAACATATATTAATATCAAGTTTCTAAGAATTTTGATCATAAATATTTTTTGACGATTTAAACTTTAACACCTCCTTTTACCCGTTTAAGGTGAAGAAGAATTTCGAAAAAATCTGATATACTCATTTGTGCATTTCACATTAAGAATAGCAGAGTTTCATACAATTTTTTGTCTCCTATTTTACCCCCTAGGGGATGAATTTCAAAAAACCTTTTCTTATTACACTATCTTATTCCACTATTCTTATTACTATACATCATATATGGTATACGTTCTCGGTTTACGTTATACGTTTCATGTTTCTACAACCAACGGTCTCGGCTGTGCATTGATCAGTCAGTCAGGCCAAAGCCTTTTATGTATACACTAGCGGCTCACTCTCGCTTCTTCTTCTCGCTCGGGTTCGCCTCTACAAAAGTACAAATAAATCTAACTCATGGGAACCGTTCATTTTTCCGAGATAAAAAGTAACCTGTTGTTTGACCGGCAATGTAAGGTATCAATCAGAATGCCTACTTAATTAGGTACAAAAGTTCTTGTGTACTAAGCTGCATAAGTTGTTGTGTACTAAGGTGTATAAGTTACTATAGTTTTTTGACTAAACCACGGGAACACTTTAATTGTCCGGGATGAAAAGTATCTAAAATATTGACTGAGGATATAAGGTACCACCATGCAAAATTTCATTTAAATCGGTCTAACAGTTTCGGAAATACACAAACAGACAAACAGACAGAGAATCAAAAAAATTGAAAAAAATCTGGATTTGTTCTATTTCTCTTCTTACTCCCCCCTGACTCGGTTTTTAGCATTTTTTTCTATGTACAGACATTCGACATCTACAGTTTTATTATATGTATAAATATATAGATATCATCTGCTTCTTAGACACTATGAAAAAAAAACGTATAATAAAAAGAATCACATTATGTATCTAAATATAAACTTAAATAAGTATTCAAAGTAACAAAACAAATTTAATTCCAATGTTAAATGACAACTCATTTTTTTATCGAAAAAAACTCTTATCACCAGTAAAGGCGATAAGAAGCTATGCTTTATATTAAAAAAAAATTAGCACTCCAAACACACACAGTATTTCACTGATTGTAGCCAATTTCTAGTAATTCATTTTGTTTTTAGTTCATTACTTCAATGTGTTTTGTTCGCGTACCTATTTAAAGAATAATTAGCATGTTTCTTTGATATACCAAATTATAAAAAAAATTAAATTTAACAAACGAAAAACAAAGGAATTGTGCTGCAAACTTGCTTGTAAGTTGAATTAGGGATACCCCTAATGTATCTACATTACAGGATTTCTTTTAAAAATAACTGACTCTTAAGCACATTACGTAATTGATTTTTCCTCTTAATAACATACATACGACGTTAACTGAAGTGGCTCCCTATTTGTTTTCGCCATAACGTTTGAGTATTATGTGTGCTTTACAATATTTTGAAAACTTCTACAGCTTCTTATTTAAGTGAGTGCTTTACATTAGTGCCCCCTAGATACAGACCAGTGCGTTCTTGTGTCAATTTGTCCAAATTAGTGATTCCTCACTACAGTACAACATTCTATGAAAAATCTTTTTCTGTTATGGCAGCAAGATTGTAGAATTCACTGCCTGATTATATTTTCAAAGATGATCCCTCATTCACAACATTTAAATTTAGAATTAAATAGCATTATTTATCATATCAGATATAAATTATAGTAGATAAGTTTGTACGTATATGTAAGTACATATGAAGGTATATATGTTTGTATGTATGTGTGTATAAATATATATATATATATATATATATATATATATATATATATATATATATATATATATATATATATATATATTTTAATTATTTATAATATTTATAATATTTAGTTCATATATTTTAATATAAAGTCAATTCCATTTAATGCTGTACTGTACCTACTCCGCACTAAATGAACTTATTTTCTCACTCCTGAAGGGTTTCTGGAAGAAATCTCTTAAAGAAATAAGTTATCCTTTGTCGACATTTTGTTACTTTATTTTGTATAACATGTGGATCCGGTTCTGATCCGGACTAGATTTTAGGGTAATAAATAAATAAATAAATACATTATTTAACAGTTTTTAATAAGCGAATGATATTATATTGATTAATATAAGTATTATATCTCTAAAATAAAAATATAATAAAAAACTATTTTCATTTAAATACACATATAATGTTTACTATAGACATCATTAATTGTACGATTTTTCCCATTTTAATCACACGATTATATTATATACAACGAGTTCACTTTATATACACGCATAAATAGAGAGGTTCAGTATAATATCTTTAACCACACCCATGTGTGTCGATACACCCATTTCGGTTTAAATCAAATCATCGCTTGTCACAAGGCCATGTCTATATACAGTCTAGATATTTATGTAATCATTTTTTTATCTCTTTTAAGCCAACTCACGTAACTTGAAAATAAATATCAACATGACGCAGCACTTATGGACCAAATTCATATAAAGCATTATAATAAAGATTTACAAGTCTCATAGTGCCTTACACTGTGTTAGAAGTAGTTAGCTCGCGTGGTGAGATAAAATGATGTCACTATCAGCAATTATAGTTTTGTTTGTAGTACAATTTGTGCATATTAAATCAGCAAGGATATTAGCAGTTTATCCAACACCATCGATTAGTCATCAAGTGGTATTTCGAAGTTTAACTGATGAATTGATTAAGCATGGGCATCAGATTACCGTTGTCACTACTGATCCAAAATATCCAAAGGGACAATCTCCTACGAATTTAACCGAAATTGATATGCATGATCTATCATATGGAATTTGGAGAGATGTATTGTTACGTTCTAAATCAGCAGACCATGAAAGTACAGCACTGGAAATAATATTTCGAGGATCATCAAATGTTTTCAAAGCACAGCTTAACACTCAGGAATTTCAAGATATTATTAAGAAAGGAGAATATGATTTGTTAATGCTTGAAGCATATCTCAAGCCAGTGCTAGTGTTGTCAGAAATTTTCAAGGTACCTGTGATCCTCGTGAGTTCTTTAGGTGCTGTAAATGAAAACTTTCGCGCTGTAGGTGTGCCTACTCATCCGTTTATATATCCAAGTCCAGTTCAACGTAAAATATACAATCTGACAAACTTCGAAAAGTTACAACAGTGGTACGATCATTGGACAATGGAAAATATTTTTAGTGCAATTGATGTAGAGGATGACAAAATGTTAAAATCTCTGTTTGGTCCCGAAATTCCATATATAGATAAATTACTGAATAATATTGATATGTTGATGATTAATACGCATCCAATTTGGTTAGAAAACCAGCCAGTTCCACCTAATACAATATACATTGGTGGGTTACATCTAAAGCCTCCACAGGATTTACCTAAGGTATGTAAGATACACTAATATTATCCATCATACATACAGCTTTAAAATGAGGAAAAAATCCTTATTTTGTCTTTACATAATTTTTAACCGACTGTAGTGAAGCCCAAAGAAGGGTTATATGTTTCACTGTATGTATGTATGTAGGTATAAACCAAATAATGCTCATAATTATTATATATATTTTTATATGTTTAGATTCTAAATTTGTGTAAATTTAAGCAATTATCATACAGCGTTTTATTTTTAATTCTGCTTAATTTTACATTTCACAAAAGGAAACTTTAATAGCAAGAAGAATACTTGTCTCAATGCCATGTCTAGGTGCAGTCTGTTACAATGTAAGGAAATATTTTAAAAATTATTTTACCTCAAGTGTATTAATTAGCACCAAAGAAACATATTTAATATATACATTAGAATAAGAGATTCACAAGTTTCATAGCATTTAGACCGAGATTCAAGTAGTTAGCTCGAGCTGTGAGATAAAATGACAACATTATATTCTGTAATTATAGTTTTATTTATGACACAATTTATAGAAATTCAATCTATGAGAATATTAGCAGTTTACCCAACACCAGAGGTCATCCATAAATTACGTCACACGTTCAGGGGGAAGGTCAACGAAATATTAAATTGTGTGGGGGGGGAGTCATAAGCTTCGTGACGTCACATGTCAAGTATTAATTAAAATACAAAACATTAAATGTAAAGAAAAAAATAAAAAAAATGATCTTTCTTTACGCTATATAAGGTTTATATATTGTTTTTTTGGCGAATTCTCGCTAAGCTAGAAGCGGCTCACTGTTGCACCACGCTGTTGATGTTGATATTATTAAAAAAAATTTTGGAACTGCTGATTTTATTTTATTCTGTTCTGGGTGTAGGGTGTAGGTGGGAGGGTTCAAAAAATCATTAAATTCGTGTGACGTAATTCTTCCCATCGATCAGTTATCAAGTTGTATTTCGACGTTTAACTGGTGAATTGATTAAACGTGGGCATCAGATTACGATTGTCACTACTAATCCAAAATATCCACTAGGAGGAACTACTGAAAATCTAACTGAAATTAATGTGCATGATATGTCATATAAACTGTGGAAAAATCAATTAGCGCAATTAATATGGAAAAAGGACATCTTTGCAGATATAACAATATTTCGAAATCATCAATTATTTTTAAGGAGCAATTAATGACCCAGGAATTTCAAGATATTATAGACAAAAACAAAGGAGAATACGATTTGTGACTGCTAAAAGCATATATTAGGCCAACTTTAGTGCTATCTGACATTTTTAAGGTACGGATACTCGTGAGTTCATTTGGTGCTGTAAATTACAACTATAACGCTGTAGGTGCAACTTTTTATCCATTTATACTCGTATATGCACATCCAGTGCAAAGTAAATATACAATCTGACAAACAGAAAAATACAGCTATTGTACGATAATTGGCAGTTGGAAAATATGCTAAGTGCACTTGAAAAAGGGGATAATGAAAGGTTAAAATCCATATTTGGTCCCGACGTTCCATCCCTATGGATCATTTAATAATGTAGATTTATTAATGCTCAATTTGCATTCAATTTGAGTAGAAAATCATCCAGTTCCACCTAATACAATATATATTGGCGGGTCACACATACAACCTTGACGGGATTTACCTAAGGTATGTGAGCTTAGTAATGTACTTGACTATGAGAAGAATACTATTGGTAGACCTAGTGTCTTTGAACTTGTACCTAGAACACGAAAGATATGGAATTACTTATGTATTTAAATTTCATGTTGATTTAAAAAACCATGTTATTTTTATTACGAGTACTTTATGGCATATATCACTACTTCTTAGACACAATGAGAAAAAAATTATAATAAAAAGATATATATGTGTGTAATATATGTACATATATTACATATCTAAATGTATACTTAAATAAGTAGCGACGCAAATTACATTTCAATGCTAAATGGCATTGCCGACTTTTTTTATCGAAAACAAGTCTTATCTCTTATCACCCGGTAGAGGCGTTAATCGGTAAGTTATATTTTCTAAAACATTTTAACATTCCAAATAATTTGGACACCGGAGGCAAACCTCCAAATATAACAATTTTTATTACACTATAACAATACCAACATTATCAAAGAAGTTTTATCCGTTAAAATAGTTAAAATAGGGAAAATTTGTGATGGTATAATGTTAAATATCCAGGATTTATGGTCAAAAAGCTTTTGTAAAATTCTTAATAATGGTGAAGGCAAAAATATAAAGTTTGGCTAAAAAATTGGCTGGGAGCTTAAAATTTCCAACAACTAAAGTTAATTTAATTTCTAAGAAATCAATTGTTAGCCGAGCCACCTGTGGCTCAGCAGTCGCTGACAGATTATCATGTATTTATTACAAGTTTATGAAAATTTGCTGTTACAATTTATATCTATATATAGCCGAGGAGGCCTTAATAAATAACACCAATAATTTTTACAATTATTGGTCCGCTATTGGTGAAATATTCGTAACATACACTTAAAAAAATCATACACAAAAAGGAGGTTCACATTTATTTTTTTGAAAATGGTCAAAAATATAACTTTGAGAAGATTTGTCATGCTAATAATAAGTAATTTCAAAGCCTTTGCATAATAAGAATACTTTTGCTTCTCAGTACGTGTGCGAAAATATTATGTATGTCCGTAAAAATATACAAGAATTTCACAAAAAGTGTGACATGCATAACATTAATACTAGGAGTAAATACAAACTTCTAATGCCTGAAACTCGCTTACACAGAGTCAGTAATTCTTTTTATGGATAATGTATACGTTTTTAGAGTAGGATCCCAGAAAATTTTCAAAAAGCTTCTATCGTCAAAATCAAAAAAAAAAAAAGTTAAAGAACGTTTGTGTGCTAAAGGTTATTATACAATTAATGATTTTATAGAAGATGCCACGCATTGGGAATGAAGTGAACTTTATAGAAATATTGTAAATTAGAATTTAACTTACAAAAAAGATAACGTAATAATATTAGTCCCGCTGAGTTTCTTTCACCAGTTCTTCTCAGGTCTGAGGCTTCTTCTTTCCGAACTCCGAACCGACTCATGATGTTCAGTAAATAATTGTAATAATTTAATGCTGAATAAAATAATTTGAATTTGAAAAAAAATAGAATATCTTTGGTCAGTGTATTTTTGTACATCAACTGACATTAAATAAAACATACCCGTACATGGTTACATTATTAAATATTTCTCAAACATTAATTTATATAACGTCATGTTTTATGTTTTTATACATGTATTTTTATTAATGCTTCCTGGTATAAGTAGTCATTTATGATTTTGATATTTTAAAAAAGTTGTTATTATAAATACAGAGAATATCTTACAATCAGTTCGCAATTGCTCATAATTAATTAAACTTATGTCTGGGCTATTATTATTTGTAGTTATGTTGTATTGTATCGTTATCATAGTCTTATTATTCTTGGTTATATATTATTATCAGTTGTGTGTTCTTAATTGTACAATAATAAGTAGAATTGATCGTAATGGTGCAAATTTGTACAGAAGCTCTAGTCAATAGGTTGGCAATTTTTTTTTTCAACTACAAATTTTGGAATTTAAAATGTGCCCATGATAACGTAATAATATTAGTCCCACCTTATAAATAAACAAATTGCACTATTTTATACGAAAGAATAAGACTAACTTTTAATAATTTTAAATTTTACTTTTATAGGAACTGCAGTCATATTTGGATACATCGAAAAATGGAGTTATTTACTTTAGTTTTGGCACAAATGTACAACCGGAGTTACTGCCACCACAAAAAATACAGATGTTTGTGAATGTATTTTCACAATTACCCTATGACGTTTTATGGAAATGGGGTTTAGATACTTTACCAGGAAAATCGGATAACATTAAAATATCTAAATGGTTGCCACAGGCCGATCTACTAAGTAAGTCAAGGGATTTATAACGTATATTTTGTGTCAACTCATAGATTAAAATTAGTTCTCACTGCAAGGATATTTTTATGGCAGTGAGAAAAAGGAAAGTGAAAGGATATAAAATCTTTTTGATTAGTATCCGTTCGTACTCTTATAAGTAGTTTAAGTATTATCCACCCTAATTTATTAGCAGCATGAAATTCAATGTTCAATGCACAGAGACGAGGTTACTGAAGATGGGGCTCATAAGAAAATGGCCTATGTTTAGCAGTGGACGTCTTTCGGCTTAGACGAAATAATTTAATGATTTTATTGATTGCTCGTGCAAAAAGTCAAACTTGATTGTTACATAAATATAAAAATAGCAAAGAACCTAAACTATTTCTGTCATACGAAAATTTAAATAAACATAGTTCGAAATTATAAATTTAAAATTAAAAAAAAACAAAGATCGAACTCGAAGGTTTACAAGTAGTAAATAAAAGTTTTCTACCCTGATTCCATTTTTAGATCCGCTCGACAGTACCAATTTTTGATATTACGCAGATTTCACATACATTTGAAGTAGAAGAAAAATCAAATATGCGCTTTCCTTTCCTTTGTTATATTAACTTTAAAGAAGCGAAAAACTTCATTGAGAATAATAATAAATTTTAAATGTTGTATACAATGAGATGTTCTGGATAATTTTACGAAAGCAAAAATCGTTTGTTAGATTTCTATATGAAACAAATATTTTCGTTAAAATTATATTATAGATCACAAAAGAAAGAAATTTTGATAGAAATCATTGGTTTTTAGTTAAAAATATTTTTTTTTCCTTAATACTCAGATTATATAGGATAATTCATGGAATTGCATATGAGGTAAATATCCTGCGCACACATTCTTTTGTCGTAATCGTTCATTATTGTTTACATAAAGATTATAAAATTTGTTAATACAATTCTCAATTTGCTGTCTAAGATATGGGGCAGTTATGAATCCAACTGCATAAACCTGGATTTACAAAACTTTAGAAAAAAATACCAATAGCGTTAAATCGCATGATCAGGACGGCCAATTTTGTTAATCAAAACGAAAAACTATTCGAATTTTGATTTATGCACACTATAATTTCCTTAAAATGTCCTCCCTACAATACGAGAATCAAGCCATAGTCTACCACACCGGCCAAGTGTGGATTGGTAGACTTTAATGCCTTTTGAAAACTTGCTTTTCTCTTAGAGATGCAGGTTTTCTTACCATGTTTTCTTTCAACGTAAGACAAGTGGTAATCATGTTGGAAATGATTCCTACGTGAAAATATCAGAGGATCAAGACTCGGGACTTGAACCCGCTCCACTAGGTTTCCCAAGCGAGTGCGTTATCACTGAGCTCCCTCTGTCTGCGAATATTATAATATGTAAAAAATACGGTATCGTGACAAGATAATTCAAAAAAAACAACTCCAATCGCTGCGTCATTTCCTTATACAATAATTTCCTCATAATTTGCTAGTTCATAAAAAACCTTATACAATATAATCAAGTATGGATCAATTAAAAATGTACAAATTTTAACTAAAGTCCTGTGTAATTTTTATCCAAATAAATATATTGTACTATCATTGCCCGCGGCTCCGCACGCGTTCAGATGACCAGTAACCAAATTCTTAGGTTTTACATATTAATATACTCTTACATTGCAATTTTTATATTTTTTCTCAAAAATGAGACATTTTCCCGCGGTAAAAAGTATCCATTATGTTGACCCGGATAACCAGCTATCACCATACCAAATTTCATCAAAATCCCTCCAGTAGTTTTTCTGTGATGCGGTAACAGACAGACAGATTTTTTTTTTAAAAACTATTCATTTGGCCTCTGTATCGATAATAATGTTTATTTCAATAAGATTTTCCAAAAAAATACTTAATGTACAGATTCGGCTTAGTTACAAATTTATTATATGTATAGATAAGTTTTTAGCACGTGTACTGTATAGTACTTTAGAAGATTAAACAATAAATGTAATAATTGGTATCCACCATCTATGCCATCCAATATAATAGACAGCATAGATGATGCATACAAATTATTATCCAAGCAAAAAATATGTATATGTACGTTAATTTTGACCGTGCAGACTATGTTCTTATCGCATATATGGGACTAATTTACATTCTAGGAATGTTCAAATATAATATCTTATAACTAAGTGCTAAGCACTTCTTAAAAGACGTAACACCTCGTCTTATCGCCTCTACCGGAGACAGGAGAGCAGACGCATTTTTCGCCCAAATAATCGGCATTGCCATTCAACGGGGCTAGCATTCTTGCCACTATTCCACGCGGACATGACTTGTACAGTAATAACTAAGTGTACAATTGTTTTGTATATATAATTAAGTATATTTGTAATTTTATTTATTGTGTTTATAATTATATATGTAGATACCTAAGTACATGTTATGATGAATACATCGTTAAAAATAACTTTGCGTGTTAAAAGGTCATGTATGCCTAGAATACTAACATATAACCGCTTCGAAAAAACTAGTATTTTAATATGCTTGATTGTTTTTTTGTATGTTAAATGTATCTACGTAGGTATAATAAAATTCTGAGACGAATCCGTACATTAAATATTTTTTTGGAAAATCTTATTGATATAGTCATTATTATCGATACCGAGGTCGAATCTATAGTTTTTAGAATTTTTGTCTGTCTGCCTGTCTGGGAACGCATCACGAGAAAACCACTAGACAGATTTTGATGAAATTTGGAATGATGTGAGCTAGTTATCCGGGTCAACATATAGGATACTTTTTACTGCTAGAAATTATTTCATCTCTGAGGAATCTATACTAAACGTTAAAACGTAACTAGGAACGAACCCGAGCGGAGAGAGGGTGAGTCGCTAGCCTATCTATATAGATAAAAATAAAAGGTTGTTCGGTGGTAAGCTCATCACTTAAGGACGGCTAAACCAATTTTGCTATTTTTTTAGTAAATGCTTGTAATAGTTCAAAAAAAATACAATACAAAAATAAGGTTGACATTAATTTATGTCTCTATGAAGTAAAAGTGAATAAATTATTTTATCATCGCATCCTGATTCTCCAGAAACGCGAGAAACCGTAACCCTGAAACTTAATGTCAAAAATTGTGTTACGAGTGTATTCGATTTGACCCTGTTCCAGTGTTATCTATTCTGATATAATATGAAACTACTAATTTTTATATCAGCTGATATGGACAAAGTTCTATGGACACTGATTTACTGCTTACGCAATTTTTCTATTTCATAACAAAAAAAAATATTTTGCGATAATTTTAATTATTTTATAATTTTATTAATTACAGGACACCCCAAAGTAAAGGTTTTCATCACTCAAGGAGGTCTACAATCGACAGATGAAGCCATAAGGGCTGGCGTACCAATGGTCGGTATACCGATGTTAGGTGACCAATGGTATAATGTACAGAAATATGTCCGACATGGAATAGGTGTCCAGCTCGATATAAATACCTTGACTGAAAATGAATTTAAGGATGCTATTGAAAACGTGATTAATGATAAAAGGTACGATTTCACATAGACTATTTGAGTATTACAAGTATTTTAAACAGTAGAAAAACAACTGTTTAGAACTGTAGAACACTTCATTAAAGTGTATAAACGCATTTTTTACATTCATTCATTTTCATTATATGTTAATATTATACATTTTGGATAATCCAAAATCTTAAATAGCAATAATTCTGAAAAATTATGGTACACATTTACGAAGAATATAAAATAATTAAACCGTTCAAATTTAAATTAAAATAAAATATTTTTTACCAAAGTTAATTATTTCCCGTGGGAATCTGATAAAAATGATCCCATTAAAAAATGCCAGATTAGCGAGAGACGCATACTCGTATCAACACGTTCATGACGTGTAGGTATCCGTGTAATATAACAGAACCTTACAGTGCCTACATTATCTGTGGGAGATGTTTCGGAGAGATATTTACCACAATAAACATTTTTTTCACTCCTCACTTATATGTATAGAGTGCAATTTTTTAAATATTTTATTACTTGACTTCTTCATCATTGCGTTTCAGGGGATATACCAAATTTTTGTGTTTTAGTGCAATAGTAATTTTAGTTATAATAAACCTGTGAGTAAAATTGGTATTGATATTGGCTTTTCTATACTGAATTCTAAAAAAAAGTTTGCTCGTAAAAATATATAAAATAAAAGCTTGCTAGTATAAATAAAATAGATATGTCGCAGCTAACTAACTTATTAGCTGTTTAATTAACAGCCTAGTCTCTAAGCTAAACGGCGCCGTTCAACAAACAGCCTGAATGATATTGAGTCGTAGCGTCTAATACAACATTTAATGTACTGGCTAGCAGATGCTTGGGCTGTTCATAAAATAGAGTAACCGTATGATGAAAATCTATACTTATTATAAAAATAAGTCCCCCGGCCGCGTCTTTCTGTCCTCCTGTCTGTCCTCCTGTCTGTCTGAACGCGATAAACTCGAAAACTACTGAACGGATTTTTATACGGTTTTCAACAATAGAAAGAGTAATTCTTGAGGAAGGTTTAGGTATATAATTTATTATGCTTTTATGTAAATTAGCTGAAATACGGCGACAAATGTTGAAGAGGTCGCAAAAAATCTCGCCAAATGGGAACTTTCCACGCGAACGCCGCGTAAACTAGCAAAGATACAGTTAAGTAATGTACTAGAGAATTCAAAATCTATAAAAATGCTACAAAAAAGTCCGCGATAGCATATCTCTATCTCTTACGGTTGACTTACAATAACCACTTTTATGTTAACATTTTTAATTAAAAACATTACGTTATTTTCAAAGTTATTTTCTTTAGTTCGGTATTAATCCTTATCCAAATGAATATTTTAGTTAGCTTAGTCATTTAATGCAGATTAAAATTGCTCTTTACACTAAATCAATCAGATGAATAGTTTTTGAGATATCGTTGTTAGAAGTAATTAGTAGCGAAACATTTTTAATGCTTGGCGAGCATTGAGATGCCTACGGCGAGTCCATCCCCTCTGCCCCGCATCGCTCGACCGCCTGCTCAAGCTATATAAACCGGGCGATGTAGCGCGCGATCCTAGGATACTTTTTACCGCGGGAAAATATCTTATTTCTGAGGAAAAATACAAAAACTGCAATGTAAGAGTATACTAATATGTAACACCTAAGAATTTAGTTTTTGGTCATCTGAACGCGGGCGGAGCCGCGGGCAATGCTAGTATATTATATATTTAAATGAGAATGCTGTATTTATGTAAAGTAATTAAATGAACAGTTTATCGCACGGCTTACTCGAAAAAAGGGTTGGTTAGGTTAATTACATTATGTGGCCAACGAGTGCCAAAAATGACTAGAATTAAAAAAAAATGCTTTAGAAAAATCCAAGTATTATATGAAAAATTTATAATTGAACTTAAGTTAAATTACTAGGTTAGGCAAGTAGTTAAACGCTATCGATCCAAGTCAATTGTCTAGTTGTTTGATCGAAGGCTGAATATCAATCAGGCCGCTAGTAGAATGGCGCCGTTTAGTTAAGAGACTAGGCTGTTAATTGAACGTCTAATTAAGTTAATTGGCTGCGACAGATATATAATAATGGAATAATAATTTATAGTGTAAATAGAACGGTTAAATTTTGTTATTTACAAATAATTTAGCATAGTTTACCATGTCATTTGCCAATGTCACATATAATAGAAATCACATCCCACTAAAATTCGAAATGCGTCATTTATAAGTGTGTGTTTGTTTGTTACTTCTTCACGCCATGTAACAACGACCATGCTTCCACGCGATTGGAGCCGCGTGTAAAAACTAGTGAATAAAAGATACTTTATTTATTTTTACAATATCCTGTAACTTTTAAATAATTTCTGATTATTTTTAACATTAAGAAAGTTTAATTTAATTATATTATTTTGGCAGTTTCCGAGAGAATATAATCCGTTTACGAAAAGTCATAGAAGATCAGCCGATGACGCCGGCTGAGCGTGCAGTGTGGTGGGTCGAGCACATTATACGTCATGGCGGTGGAAAACACCTCCGTGCCGCTGGAGCCAATATGACTTGGAGGCAATATTTTGAACTAGATTTAGTTTTCATTGTTTTATCTGTGATAATATGTATATTAGCCACAGGCTTAGTAATTATTTATAGCTTATGGAAATTTATTATGAAGAACTTTAGTACTAATATAAAAATTAAGAGAAGTTAGAATTTTTTTGTTGTATTTTAATTGGGTATTTTTTTTAAATCACATTGAGGTTTATTTCATTTTAAAAATATTTAAAGGTAAATGAAAGAAAGTTTTCGATAAATATATGTATATATTGCAAGTTAGTAATTTATCAATTTATATAAACTACTTATTGCTTTTATTAAAATAATTTAAACCAACGATTACATCATCATAAATATTATTGAGTTATTTAAGTTTATTTGGTGTCTTTGTACATAATTGGATTACGAGAATATTTGCTTATAAAAACCGCAATGGAACAACAATGTGAAAATCAATTAATACATTATTATAATAGCATACATTGCATTGACTTCAAAAAAGGAGGATATAGATGTTTTGAGATATAGGTGTTTTTGTACTTCGTGTTCAGCTACAAAAATAACTTTGTTTTTCATAAAAACGAAATGAAATACAAATTTGTTTTTGCAGTTGACAAAATAAATGTTCTAGATGGGGATAGAAGTATTTTATTTTTTATTAATAATACTTTCTTAGATTTACGCGAATATTTGATATTTTAAATAAAACTATCGTTTCGGATTTTTTCGCTGATTTATTTTGATTTTTTGGTTCCCGACGTTTCAAATGCTTTACAGCAATCATGGTCACTGGACAGACTAAGGTTTAAGATGTCTCAAAAGCATTACCTACATATATAGTTGTTACAGACAGCCTACTCACAAATTAACAAAAATGAATTCAAAAAACTCAAAAATTATATCAAAGTACCTTACAATACTTGTTAATTTTAATTTTAAACATGTCTATAATTTTAATAAGTTTTATAATTGAATATGAAATATTATTTATTTAATTTTGGCTGTTATTATTATAATTATTACATTTTCTTAGAAAACTTAATTAATCAGTAATATTATTTAGTGTTGCCATTATTATATTTATAAACATAAAGAAAATGAAATTATATTTATTATTCAAAGCAACATTATTGTGTAATTAAAAAAAAATACATATTTTAGCACTCTAGAAGCATATAATGCTTTTCAAATACCTATCCTATTGATAGAAAAAAAGGTGAGTTTAAATGATAAAAGAAATAATCTACTTAAACATCTTGGCTTGTTAAAAACTACTGCAAGTAACACAGTGAAAAATAGTAGGCCCCTTGAAATTATACTTGGATAGCAACTCGTTTATAAAATCTCAGGTTTGAACATAAAATAACGGAAATCAGAAATTGACGATTGTAACTACTTATCGCTATTCTACAAGTTACACAACGTTCCATAGTATCCGTTCAACAAATGGTCCATAGTCAAGTTGAAAATAGCGTACTCAAGTTATATGTATATGAGTTTCTATCAATTTTAAATGCAGTACAAGTTTAACAACATCAGAAGTAAAATGTGGTTGGAATTAAAATACTGGAAAACATATTCAAAACATTAATTTATTTAAAAAAGGTTACGAAACGAGTTTAATTTAATTGTTATGGCTTTTAAGCGCGCGAAAACGTATGATCGGGCATCCGGTAGCTGTCAGTGTCATCTGTCAGCAAAGATTAAAAAACAATGTGATCTATGGAAACATAAATATTGATGTATTCGAGAATCGATTTAATAAAATTTTATTGATATCGCAGATTTTTCATACATTTTTATATTTTTTGACTGCTGCTTGTTATGTTATTTCTAAAAAAATATAATATTAAAAGAATATTTAAGCCAGTAGTAGCGCTTTTTCTTCATACATTTACTAATAGCAGTATCATGAACACTTCCACTTTATTATTATTTTGCATCTCTGCTATTTTTTTAGTATTCAGTATAATCAGGCTTAGAAATAACTTTCAATCTTAAAGTGCCTAGGCACAGCTAATATAAAACTACTGTGTGCCTAAGTGTAAGCTGATCAACCTTTTCGTAGCGCTATTTTGCGGATCTGTTTTAAGCAATTACTCACCCTAAAATTCTAAATGATCATAGCACCTTGGACCTATTCGGAGACTTGTGACCTAAACTCCAAAAAAAACGCTAAAACAAGAATTTTGATTACGTTTTTTATTTCTTCCTTATTTTTTATGAATTATGGTCTCTCTATCTCAGTCAAATTATTTCTCATTAAGAATAATTAATCTAATGTAATTAGATATTAGATACTTAGCTTCTAAGAATCTCCTTATATGCATGTGGTATTCCGTATTCACCTTAAAAGCTTTTATTACGTATTCACCTGATAAGACCCGTTGTATATAATAATAAGTCATAATATTGTAATTGCCACTGGTGAATCTAATGAATAAATAATGTTAAGGTCGAATTATGATCATTAAGCGAATATTACTAAAAAAATATATTGAGCCCTAGCAACTCATCCTTGCTTTGCTCGGGTTCGTCCTAGGTACGTTTTAACAGTTAGTATAGACTGTATGCTTTCCCAGACAAACAGACAAAAATTCTAAAAACTATAGATTCGGCCTCTGTGTCGATAATAATGACGTTTTTATAAAGATTTTCCAAAAAAATATTCAGTATACAAATTCGACTCAGAATTTTATTATATGTATAGATAAACAAAATTAGAATATTCAAAATGTAATTTTAAATCTACTTAAGAAATAAATGCGAAATCTAGCTGTTTGTGTAATATCTTAACTTTAAGACTCAAGCTTAAAGCTACATGATGTTTAACTAAATATGTATTTATTATGAAGCTTATTTACGTTTTAGAAGTACATACGTGTAACTTGTAGATGATATACAAACAGCGAGAAGAGTAATTATACGTTTTGTTTGTTCTTGAAACGAGAAATCATATTGATACAGTGTTAATATAAATTATATTGTAGGTAGGTATATGAAATAATATATTCAAATACTAGAATATACTGTGAATCTTAAATACTTTATCGTTATTTAATTTTTGAATTAATCTCTAAAAACAACGGAATATGCCAACGGAAATCTATTACTAAGCTTCCGCTATCCGTCCATCCGTCCGTCATGAACCATAATAGGTAGAGAGTTGAAAATTTCACAGATTATGTATTTCTATTGCCGTTATAACAATGAATAATAAAAATAAATAAAAATACAAGAAACATTTTTTAACGTACGTAATCGATCAAAGTAATTGTAATATAATCGAATTAATCATCGAAGTAAAAGTCATATCAATAAAAAGTACATGTACGAAGGTATACGGAATTCGAACCTTCGCGTGCGAGTTCGACTCGCACTTGATCGATTTTTTATGTTATTACCGACGTTAAGAAAAACTGGAAACAAATATATAAATATTATTGTTTTATTAGACTTCTACAACTATGCACAACGATGCATAGTATACGAACAAAAAATGCCGAATCTTGGTTATTTTTGGAATGTAAAATTAATCGTCAATCTTTCGTATAAAAAATGTACTTGAATTTACCTACCTTGTACTTTGTTCCTATTCACGTGTCTTTTCATATTAGATCATCGATATTTTGTTTAGTAGCATATAAAATCCCATAAAAAACCTTTAGATTTAATTTCTCTTGTGCTTTGTTGTACTCATTTGGGTTGTAATTTTTTTAATATTAAAAGAGACATATTATGAACAAATATATAAACTGGCTCTCGCTCTGCTCGGTTTCGTCCATAGTTACGTTTTACCGTTTAGCTCAGGTATTAGATGTTTTCCTGCAGTAAAAAGTATCCTATATATAGACTCGGATAAGCATCTATACCAAATTCATCAAAATCTGTCCAGTGGTTTTTTCGTGATGCGGTCACAGACAGACAGACAAACAGACAAAAATTCTAAAAACTATAGATTCGGCCTCTGTATCTATAATAATGACTATTTCAATAACATTTTCCAAAAAATATTTAATATACAGACAGATTCGACTCAGTTAAAATTTTATTATATGTATAGATGAAAGCAAGACACATAAATCTATTTCATATATTTATTATTTCCCTCCTAAAGCAAAATGCCTGTAATGTGTTGTTACTTTATTACGTCCATTAGGCTCCTTTATTTCCTAAAAGTAGGTGAAGTTATATGAAATTATAAGCCAGAATGATTTAAACATGAAGTCAACAAAAAGATCAGCTTACAGTCTATGCAGTCTCGGATACGATTCTATTCAGAGAAACGCTAGATCAAGTTGATTGATTTTTGATGGCTTTCGCCGCTTATGTATTTCAATTTTTTTCACAACAAACTGCATTCGTTTTATAATTGTGTTGGATAGAATGAGACGTTTAAGCTATGAAATAAAATAAAGCTAATGTTAATTTATTTCTTATTTTGTGTTATAATTACTATATTAAACGTATAATATGAGTTTTCCGCCAATTCGAAATGATAGTTCAGCTCCAAAGCCCTAAATAGAAAACTCGAGTACTGAAAATCTTCGTACGGTAAAGGAACACATCGTGAGGAAACTTGTATGTCTGAGAGGACCTAGCAAGTTTTCGTATGACATGTGAAGTCCGCCAACTCGCACCTGGCCACCGTTGACTACGATCTGATCCCCCTCGTATTAAAAAGAGGCCCGCTCCAGCAGTGGGACGTGAATTCGTAAGAGTCTAATTAGTCTCTCAAGTACACGAGGATAGTGTCAAAAATATGCACATAACATGTGTGTATGTAACTTAACAAAACATAAACCACGAAATCATGATAATAAATAATTATTTTTATTATAAATACTTCATTAATGTGGAATCGTTGACGATATAATAAATTTAACTCTTAACCACAGCGATCGCTGCCAATTTAAATATTTATATGAGTGAGTGAATTTTATGTTTTTCATTGACACCATTTAGAGTTAATAACTGTAAAATTTTCGCATTCAGGCATTATTTTTGGAAATTATTTTAAAAATTCTATAATTAAAGTTAATAGAGCTGGGACCCAATAGCTAATTTTAAAGCGAGCTTGAGTCACTAGTCAATACAATACTTCAATCAAACTTTTGTTTAAGCAGAATTCGCTTAAAAATAATGACAACTTTAAACATAACATAAGAAAGTGCTTTCTTTACTATTATTATAGAAACAATAAAAATAGATATGACAGTAAATACTAATTCCAGTTCATAATATACGGCCCAATGCATATTAGCAGCTGGTGCTCGCAAATGTTTTGCACCGTGCTGTAGTACATGCTCCGTCCACCACACGGCCCTTTGTAATGCTGTTTGCGGCTGATCTTGCATTAGAGAACGTAGCTTGATGATGTTTGCTCGATAACTGTAAATTAGGGTACTATTATGAATGTGAAAGTTTATATATATATATATATATATATATATATATATATATTTATATATATATATATATATATATATATATATTTATATATATATATATATATATATATATAATATATAAATAATTGTGAGTCATAAATGCTTCACACTATGGTTTGAATGAAATTTAGCTCAGATAGATTATAGCATGCAATAACACGTAAGATACTGCTAGGCATGGTAGGAACTCGACAGAAGTGATGGTCAATCGCTAGCGTAGAAAAAAATTTCAAGCTTTACATTGTTAACGACTTAGTCTATAAACTTTATATTTCGAGAACATTTTATCTTTTCCCAACGTACTTATATGTACTTTCTGATTAAATTCTATCTATCAGTCAGACCTACAAATTCAGCTATCATCCGAAAATTAGCAAGTTCCGCCGAAAAAGAGAAGAGAGTGTCACAAAAGTAGTTGTGGACTGATTAGAAATATATACGCGAATTCGCTAGCATTAGTACAAATATCATGATATTTCATAATTACCTTACATCACTAATAACTGTCTCAATGGCATTTTTAAATTTATCATCAGTAAGTGTATCTTTATGTAATTGGATACCAATTTTATAATATTCATACATCTCTGTATTATACCATTGATCTATTAATAATGGTAGTGCAACTAAAGGTACCCCAGAATTAATTGCTTCTACCGACGACTGTAATCCTCCTTGAGTTATAAATACTTTAATATTTGAATGTCCTGAAATTTGAAAATTAGTGATGTGAATAATAAACTGATATTAAACGAACATTTTATTATTAAGTTTTTTTTGTACTCATATTTTTTGCAAAATTCAGATGAAAAGTTAATTCCAATATGCTTCAATTTGTCGTCTCTGTGCTTATTAAGTCCAAACGACCAATTTTTCGAAAGAATTTTAATATGGAGTTACGAGTATTATTTACCTATAAAATACACAATTACTCTAAAAAAACATTTTTTTAATGTTCATACATAATATATAAATCTTAGAAATAAAGCTTTGTTTTTAAACGGAGGCTTATGCTCTCTAGATGTAAAGTACAACAAGTACTGGTAGTTTGAACAAAAAAGTACTAAAGCGACATAATATCAATACTCATATATAACGAATGTGTATGTGATTTGAAAAGTTTTATGATTGTGAAGCAAAAACATTTTAAAAAAGTTCCTTTTCCTAAGTAATAAATCACCATCACTCAAAAAAATACAAATCCAGGTCAGAAGGCTACGTAAGGCTAAAGGGATGACGTGAAGTGAGGCAAAACTTTTCCTTTGTTTTACTTTTATCTACCGTAGTCATCCAGGGAAAAGAAAACAGCATAAATTATTTCTTAGATTTCACACAGATTTTCTATTGTAGAGTGTGGCAGAAGCTAAATGAAACTAAAAGTAGTAAATGCAAAAATGCAGTTGGAAAATATTGAATGTCCTCTAAAATGGAAAAACAAAAGTTGACTAGTCATTAAAAAATTCTAAAATGCACCAAAATATTTGACTTTCTTAAAATAATTAGGGCTCTCTAGCTGTTCTGATTGTTTCAAGATTCAAGATGAAAAATATTTAAAACAAAAAATATATTTTATTATTTTATCATTAACCTACGTATATTAAATTAAAATAGTACTTTTTAAGTACGATATTATTGTTTTTAATATTGCCAAATTCACTTAATAGTATTTGGTACGCCGTATGGCCATCAAGAACCCCCTTTTTGCCAAGTCGCTGACTCTAATCTCACTTGGTATAAATATTTGAATTACTCGTTGTATTTTGATTACTGCAATTTTGCTGTAAAGTAGCATGTCTGTTACATTATTTTTATCATTAACCATGTACGCGTATATATTTTTTTCATATTAAGATAAACAGATTGTGGCACTTTGATTATTCGTAAACGCTTGTATACGAAACTGCTATAATATAACCATAAATCTAGTTCTTGGATCGAAAATTAAAGCTAATAACTTGCTATATACTTAGATATTTTATTGCTGTCGCAAACACGCAAGTCATTTATATAGCATCATGTACATTATATGCACAGCAATGGCTTATATTTCAGTCATTAAGCGTTATATTCTATCACTCATTAATTTATCACTTGTACTGCACTTCACTCGATGTTTGCTTTTGTAGTCTTTTTCTCAATATTTACCTACTTTACTTTGAGTTCAAGCTGATGTCTCGGCAAAATGCCGGCCATTTATATCAATAAAACAAAAAAATTGTAGCAATCATAGCTTTTCGAAAATTATTAAATCCTTCTCACGATTAAACAACTATTTTTAGAATTATTTTTAAGCATGGTTTAGATACCCTATATACATATGTACATGTAAAGACGTTATAAATTCTAATCTGTACTACTATAATTTATTATTACACCATGAACTTTTATATGAAAGTATCTTAAAATAGTAAACTATAAAACAATAAAATATTACTCACCCAGCAAATCTGACTGTGGAAACCATTTAGAAACTTTAACATTTTTTGGACAACCAACTAACTCTCCATCCCACTTAAGTAAAACATTATAAGGCAGTTGTGCAAATACTCTTGTAATTATTCTAATAGTATTTATTGGTAAAGATGATGGTCTAGAATTAGTACCCAGACTCATATAAATAACGCCATTTTTAGAGTGGTCAAGATAAATTTGAAGATCCTACAAACAAATAAAATATTATAATATTTTAGACGTACAAAAATTATCATATTTATACTACCCTCAATTCAATCAAGTTTTTCCCTAGCAATGGCGAAGGGTCCATACAAGACTTCTAACCTTAAAATTATTTTGCTATAATTTTACATACATTTGATTTTTTAAATGTATAAATGATCTTTTAGATATATATATATATATATATATATATATATATATATATATATATATATATATAAATATATATATATCACCCTTCACCACTGGTCCCTAGGTTCCTATATAATATTTATCCACATCATAGTCTATCTGTGTACTAAACATCCAAATTGGTCCTGTTGTTTCAGCGTTAAAGAGTAACACCGACAAACTACAAAGTTTTGCATTTTGCACTTGAGCGTATATAATATACGACTTCCGTACAGATTGTCTTTTATATTTTATCTTTATTAATGGTACCGCGCTACTATCTATGTGCATACCTTGGGTAATTCTCTTCTAGGATTATAATGTATACCTGATAAATTTATGACACTTTTTGGTTGAGGTCGATTAAAATCCCATAGACTATGTGTATTTAAAAATAGCAAGCTAGCATTTTCTCGCACTTCTTCAATATCTGGAAAGTCTTGGCCAAACAGTCTTTTTGAAATTTCATTGTCAGAATAACATAAATTGTAGTAATAATTAAAACATAACACCGTATTTCTATATATATTGGTTATTGTTTCCCATATAGTAAGATTAAAAAATTTGTAATGTATAGGTATTGGATACAAGGTGCAATGAGAGGAAGCACCCATCATTTCAGCAGTACCTCGCATCATTCCAAATGAATTAAATTGAATCACTGGCACTTTATATAAATGAGCGTAAATTGATGCTAAGCGAGGAAAATGTTCTAAAAATAGCAAATCGAAAGATTTTTCGTGACCACTTATTAACTTCTGTACTTCTGATGATTTAAATTGCTCCTCAACTAAATATGATAATGTTGTAAGTATATGCTTGACTTGTGCAGTCAAGTCTGATGTTTCACTTGTCGACATTAGCTTCAATTCGTTCCAAAACTTGTATGATATATCATGAACGTCGATTTCTATCAAATTTTGAGGTGTCTGTCCTTTAGGGAAAGCAGGATCTGTTGTTATAACAACAACTTCATGTCCACAGCTTGCTAGCTCTTGCATTAAAGGTCTGAATACCACTTGGTGACTTAGTGACGGACACGGAAACACAGCTAGAATTCTTGCTGACTTAATTCTAGCAACAAATATTAAGAACAATAAAAAACTTAATATTTTAGATACGATCATGATTATCACGATTATTTTTACATACTGTGCATTTAAAGAAACAAATACTCCTTTAAAATATTTCACTTGTTTAATTTATTTACATAACAATATTTGAACACGTTTCTTTCATTAACGCGTATGGTAGGTTACTTTTGTATTTTTCACAATGGAATCAAAAATGATAATATTATTATTCAATACGATTGATATTTTTATATGTTTTTTAAAAGTTCAATCTATACTTATAAAATAATAAATAGTTATTATTTTTAGTGATAAATATATTATACAATAAAAAATTTAGAATATAATGGCAATTATTCAATTTTTTCAAAAAGTCTGGGAATTAATTGAATTAAAATTCACAACATTTTATTCAGCATTAAATTTTAACATTTTTTACTATCTAATTTTTATGAGTCTAGTTTGAAAAGAAAATTCTTAGTCCTGAGAAAAATTGAACTGTCTCTAGAAACTCAACGTGACTTAATGTTTGTCTGTCCGTTCCTTTGTTTTAAGGAATTTTTAGTAACTAAATTTAGTATAGATATTTTTATAATATATAATAGCTATATATAGTTATATATTAATACAAATTGAGCTTACATATTGAAAACCATGAAATATAAATAATACGTATTTGTTCCTCAGTATTTATTATATACGCAGATGACACCGTTAGGAGATGATAATACATAAAAACTTTTTAACAAAAAAATAAAAACCGACTTCAAACAAAAGCACTAAAAAGTAAAAAATAACTGATTGGTAGTTTTCATTTACTATACATACCTAATCAAATATTTTCGAAGTCGGTGTGCTTTGGCTAAGTAATTAAAGCCTACCTATTAAATACATACCTAATCAAATATTTTCGAAATCGGTGCCAGCCCATACAAAGCAAAGCACACCGACTTCGAAAATATTTGATTAGGTATGTATAGTAAATGAAAACTACCAATCAGTTATTTTTTACTTTTTAGTGCTTTTGTTTGAAGTCGGTTTTTATTTTTTTGTTAAAAAGTTTTTATTTTTCCCTTTTTAGTGTAGACAGTAGTAGCAAAGTAAGAATTCTAAAGTGTTAGGCTTGTCAAATCAAACAAAATAAGCCCAAACTCGAAGTATCTACTATTTATCGTTGAAGAGTTCCACCTATCCACCTTCTGGCCTTACCATCAGATCAGGTCAACAATACCGAACCTCTGTACTATCAACGGAAATAGAAACACTTGCAAAGTTTCAAGTCAATATGACAATTAGAAGTAGGTTAAATTCATTATTAGCTATTTTTCCACCCTTAGGGGTGGTATTTTTTTTTGAAATTTAAATGGGACCAATCTGGAAGTATACCCTTTCAAACAAAAAAAAATTGTCCAAATCGGTTAAGAAATGACGAAGTTCTGAGGTAACAAACATAAAAAAAAAATACAGTCAAATTGATAACCTCCTCCTTTTTGAAGTCGGTTGAAAAATAATTTCATTTTAATCATAAGAATAATAGCATGACTGTTATAAAACAGTCATCTGAAAACTTCCACACTGAAATAACTGTACTTTTGAATTCATTGAAACTTTCGCACTAAAATTAGCGAGAACTTGAAAATGTTAACAATATCACAAATTGAGATGAATTGACCGAGACTTTTCTGAGTTAAATTATATTCATATTCCAGTACTTTGTCGTAGTATTATTTCTAATGATATCAGATTTATAGTAACGGAAAAATTAGAATAAACCCTTAAATATTTTGCTGTAGGTACCTACTATCTTACACGTGTCTGTCTTGTGTAGACGAAATATAAGTACTCCAGATATTATATGGTGCACAAGTGTACACGCAGACACAAGTGCACTCTCTATTCCTGTCACTCTCCCAACGGATTTTCCACCTTCTCACCGAATTGTCATTGGGATGACAATTCGACCAAACGTGCGTTCACCTCATCGCCGTGGGGGTCTCAGTGGTGCCCGGTAATCCAGATTCTAGCCGGGCGTGAAGCTAAGAAACGCACAGAGCGGTGGCCCACTTTGGTGGGCGTTGGGAGATGGCAAACTTCGGTGGGTGGTGTACCATGTGGCTTGCTCTTGGTACTTCTCTGATAGCAGAGTGGACTGTGGAGCAACCCCATGGTTGTTTTGGTCTGCTTCGGTAGACTTTCCGTCGGAGCGACGTAGTTGAGTGCGTAAGCGATCCTGCGACGCCCCATTAAGACGGGGGAAGGTTTTGTTGGGTTTTAGTGGGTAGTACTGGCTTTTTTTAGCCGGTGAGCCCCACATAACCACCTGTATGTTTACAGGTGGTATGCGTAAATGCATTTTCCAACATTAAAAAAAAATGACAATTCTATACGACCAATGAGATATAAGGCGTAGGACCGACGGCGTCTCCGAAGCACGGGGGTGAAACAAATTACGTTAGTTATTAGTAATATATATATATATATATATATATATATATATATATATATATATATATATATATTCTAACAATTTGAAAATTTTATAAAATAAAAACTTATTTTTACTACCATTTATACAGACAATGCTAGCGAAGGAAACTTTTGGCAAATTTACAAGGCTATAGATAAAATTTATTTAGAAGTCACATCACGTGCTACTACACGGAAGTAGAACTAGAAGTTATGCAGAAGCTAACATGACACTAACCAAAAGGAAATCCATTATACATTGTCGGAATGCTAAACGTCTTAAGATAACGAACTAAATAGATGTGAATTTTATCTATGAGAAAACGTGTAAAATTATATTTTCTTATATTTTCGCCATTAATATTCTATTAAACAAGTAATTTTTATAAGGCATAAATTGAAATTTTTGAAAATTTTTAATATCAATAAATTTTTCTACAACTTATTAAAACTTCGGTACTTACAGTACATTTTCAGAAATATTTTCACGTATTAGAAACAACATTATTTGATTTTTAAGGACAAAAATTGTATTAATTTTATTTTTACGTATCATAATAATGTACGCAAATTTTTAAAGCAATTATTTATATTTTCAATTCATAAAGTAAACACTATTTTCATTTTCCGCGTGCATCATAAATTCAGTCTGATTTATAGGGTGCCTCGCCACAGACAAATGATGGTCATTCATGTACAGACTAAATCAGGTGTACTTAAAAAACGGGCCGTAACACAAATTATGATTAAAAAAATATATAACATGTTTAATAAAGTAATATATAATACACTGTTTTATTCCTGAGAATAAATAATAAATATTTAGAATAGTTACTTAAAATTTTATTAAATACAATAATTATTGATAAATCTCTTCAATTAAATTATTGAAAATAAAATAAAGATTTAACAATCTTACGTAACTGTACAGTTTGAGAACAGTCTTAAAATAAATTAAATTATTTCAATATAATTATATGATGTATGCGACATATTTCTGTAGATAAGAATCGCATTTAAAAATTATAATCTTATTTAAAAAAAAGTTGAAAATTCCGTAATATTAAAATACTTGAGAACTTGATACCTCCTGGATAAAATTCTGGGTGCATTATGAGCGTTTATGGTCCAAAATCCGGAAATTGCCTGTTGTTTGAGTTCATTTTAACATTTTGGTGTTAACTTTAGAGCTTTTATCTTATACTAGCTCAAATCTACAACTTAAAGCGCGCTAAGCGGAAGTAGAAGTATTAAGAATTTTAAAACGTGTCTATTCTCCTTCTCTCATGAATTGATAGAGAAATTATAGATCGATTAAATTCTTGCATAGACATAAGTAGTATGTAATATGTACATATATACATTATACATATTATGTCTTTGCACTACGTAGGATCCGTTGGATAAGAGATTAAAGCTAAACCTAGGAATACGTCTATCAATTCATAATTAATAATAATAAAAATGGCCTTTTGACCGGTATCTGCCACGAAAATTAATCTTAGTGAGTCAACCACGCAGTTGAGATGAGCATAGTGTACAAATATGTGCGCAAGCAAAAATGCATTTTTTATTCCTTTTACTTTCAAAGTGCAGGTGGCTCTCCGAGGCCTAGAATTGTAACTGCCAACGTCTCAACTTCGGGCTGTTACTATGAATTCCTTTATAGATTCCAATAAGTGTACTTAGCCTATTCGGAGACTCGTATCTATATCCTCCCGATCTGCAGGTACATTTGCTAGCTACTAGACCAACAAGGCAGTTCAGCAGTTCATACTAAACACATTATGTTTATAGGAATAGCGTCATAAATATCATCATCTTGGCTGTTAGAATATTATGTAACAGCTTTTCTTCAACACGCGGAGATCAAGTCATAGACCAGGCATGGTTGCAGTGATACTCTAAAGCCACTAAAACGAAATAAAAGAATAAAAAGCAGATATACTGTAATTACATAGTTGATACTGTGCACACAGAATATTAGAGAATATTTTAGAATCTTATTTTAATATTAATATAAAAATACATTAATAACATAACAACACTGAACATAAGAGCATTCATTGCTATTGGAATAAATTTTAGAAGAAATCCTTTGATAAGCATATGTCTGGTTTGATTGTCATGCTAGTTTAGTAGTTGTATTAAATGCACAAAAATAAGGAACCGCATGCAGTAGCCGGTTTTAAAAATTTAAACGCTGAAACCTAAACCTTACGTATTTTTCAATCTCATTGGTTTAAAATTTAGTTGATCCCTAGTCATCAAAAGTTCCCTTTACGTAAATTTTATATTTTGAATAGCTATTAAAATAACACGTAAGAAAAGTTTGACCAATATTCGAATCTAAATGGACTTTATCATTCATTTATTAGTAATATTAGACTGCAAGTCGTTATAAAGGATAACTGCGCTAAATACGTTTCATAGTTCGCATAATACTGATGATAACATTTTGCTCATGTTATTTTTAAGGTTCTGTAGACAAATACCTAAAACGAAACGAAAGACTATTGTTCTTATAATTTTAACATGTATGTTCTTATAATTTTAACATCAAAAATATAAAAACTTTTTAACAAAAAAATAAAAACCGACTTCAAACAAAAGCACTAAAAAGTAAAAATTGTGATTGTGAAGTGATTAGTAGTATGGGCTGGCACCGATTTCGAAAATATTTGATTTGAAGAATGGTCGAAGTCGGTGCCAGCCGATACAAAGCAAAGCACACCGACTTCGAAAATATTTCATTAGGTATGTATAGTAAATGAAAACTACCAATCAGTTATTTTTTACTTTTTAGTGCTTTTGTTTGAAGTCGGTTTTTATTTTTTTGTTAAAAAGTTTTTATTGAGGAAGTCGGTTGACAGTATTTGTTATTTCTGTATTGGTCAATTTTTAACAAAAATAATAATAATACACATAAAAGTGACCACAAGTTTATCTGGTCAACGTTCAGAAAGTCACAAAAGAAGCATTCAGTGAACAGATGATGAACGGTGCTGGCAATATTAGTCCACACTCCACAATCCTACCATATTGATTTTTTTGGTTATCTAGCCAAATGCGTAAAGAAGAATAAGAAAGAAAGAACTTAGAATAGTTAACAATGTTTTATCATAGGATTGTCTTAATCTTTTATATTATAGACATTAAAAAAATCCAGTAAATAATAGCAACGCCTGTACAAAGAAAGTCGTCCCACTCAATGTCGGGAAGGATAATAGTAGGGGAGCCCAAGAGGGGATTTTCTGTAGTTACTCGAGCGCGGCAGATTAACATAAAAGAGGTTACCTTGCACTCTATTGAGTACTTTCACCATAATATAAGTCTTCTATATAAAGGGGCGCGTCTAGGGAAGCCGATTAAAATATTTAAAAAATGTTTTGATAAGGTAGAAATACTTGAAACCGTCAGATTAAGGTGTGGTAGGCTAGTCACATCCTGAAAAGTGTCCAATTCAATAATCTGCCGATTTGCACAAGCCGAAGAGGCAAAAATCGACTATAAAGTTTATGATGATTTAAAATCAATAATCAAAATATCAAAAATACGCTTAATACAATACAACTGCGAGCTTATCATATAACAGTAAGCGAAGACTTTTCAATCGAATATCTATAATTTTCCATAAATATTATCAATTTCATTGACATTTTCGACTTAGCAATAGGTCTCACTTAATCATAAAGCAGCATGCAGCAGACTCTAATAAACAATGTTCATTCAAATATTATTACGATCGTTACTGTGCGATAGGTTATGTGCGGGGTGAGACAAGCGTACTAGCAAAGTGGCTGCCAATAGTTTCTAAACCCCTTGATTGATTACCTCAAAACCAAACTAGAGAAGTTGAAAGTTTAGTTGGCAAGCGTATAAGCGATACGTTGGTGTTTATTATACAATGGAACAAAGTTATATGTATGAGTGAGGTACCTTGAATATTTCAGGTTCGATGGAAAATAATTAAAACAAAAATTCTTTATAGCTTTATCAATGGCGTGTGCTTTTGACGCGATATCAATAAAGTTACTTTACATTAGTTTCAGAAATTTTTAGAAGTAAAGTCATTTTTGGCATGTGATGTACTGAGTATATAAAAATATTTTTTCAAGCAATTTGTCTTTATAAAACTTTAAAAGTAAATATACTTCATGAAGCACACAATCAACATTAAGTACCATTGTCATAACAGTTTCAAAAGAGCCGACCCCAATTCAAAATTATAAGCGATACAATATTTCGACTTGTACCCAGCATCCATTGAAATTTCCCAAAACATCTTATAAAGTTTTACGATGACACACAGATAAATATGAATTAAGTTGAAGGGCGTTATGAAATTTTAATGCAAATCGTGAGTAATAAAGTATCAGGTGCACGCATATTGGCTAACATAACAATTTAATTTTTTTTAAATATTGTTTGTTATAAGAAATAATTATTGTACTCTTCAACAAAAAAGTGATCATCAGTGCTATAGCACCAAATACAGTAGAAATTCCCTAATTTATATTGCCTTAACTCGTAGGTATGGGGTCAAATGCTGCGCAGGTTCAGTAAATAAAGAAAAAATAAATATTTAACATACATTTTTGGTAATAATCTTCATTAGAACCATAATACTTTCTTAGATTTACGCGAATATTTGACATTTTAAATAAAACTATCTTTTCGGATTTTGTCGCGGATTTATTTGCATTTTTGTTTCCCTTGACACAAAAATGCAAATAAATCCGCGACAAAATCCGAAAAGATAGTTTTATTTAAAATGTTCATTAGAACCAATTTGTAAAATAATATTTGCGATCGAAAAAAGTAGCTAAATTAATGTAGGTAGATCAATTAAAAAACCGCTTATCGCTTCGCTTATGTACGTGTTATTGTATTAAGAAAGGTGAGAAAAGGCTAACAGAGTTTTACAGTATCATAAAAAGATATTGTAATATTGTTGATACATTTCGTCGATCCTGAAAAGTCGTATTTAAAGTTATTTTTCTTAAGACATAAAAAGATATTGTTTGAATGTGAAAGATAATGTAATACTTTGAAGGAATATCGAAATTCGCTTATGTAATATCAGACTAACATTCAAAATGTGAAAGTTCCCTTTTAACTGCCTCAGTAGTGTAGTGGCTAGCATATACGTGTGTACACTCGGAGGTCCTGGGTTCGAGTCCCAGGTCAGGCCAACTTTAGTTATTTAGTCTTTCTGTATAGTAAGCCTCAGTAATAGCCCGGAACCCGGAAGTTGGCGGTGTTTCGCCGCCGTGCCTCGTAAAGCACGTAAAGTCGTCGGTCCTGCGCCTTAACTCTCACCAGTCGTGTCGAGTGGTCGTCCCACCGGAGTATGAGAGGGACAGAAATAGAAAGTGCACTTTTGTCTGCGCGTACACTTGTGCATCAATATATCCTACGCAATTGGCTAGTCTCAATCAGATTGGCCACCGTGACCGGAATCAGCCAGGAGGATATTATTATTACATATTGTTTCCTACACTATAACAGTTCAACCTATTTAAGTGGAATTGAGAATGAAGATAGGCATATACTAGTTATAGACTAGTTTTATCAAATTACCCATCAAGCTATGGGAGGCGTGAGCAAAAATAAGAGTAATAAATAGTGCCTTTTATTGTCCATCATTTTATTTTGTAACATGCGATCTTATAATTTATCTTTGATTCTTTATTTTACCTCTGCAAGCTGGTACAGTACCATTAAGTAGCTACTGTAGTACAAGAATTTAGAAGAAATTATCAGTTTATCATTTGAAGTGTCGTTCTGTTAGGATTTCAATATTTAGGTATAGCATAACGACTACTATCAATCTATAGCAACAGGAACCAACAGCTCAACGTGCTCAGTGAGCCATAAAAGCGCTCTGTAGTAAGCCACTAAGACTTAAGTGACCACCTAACCAAATGCGTGCTGTTGGCGTCGTTGCTTTACTTTAGTGGCCTGATAAATGTATGCCATGAGTAATATGCTGAATAATAGAATGGTTAAGATATAAGTCCATATATCCGTTATAGTTCGAAACTCACTATTAAATGTGAAAATTTACATTTGGTTTGTAACTGCCTCACGCTAAAACAGCTGGACGGCTTTAGATGAAATTTAAAACACAAATAGACTAAGCCTGAAGTTACTATGTGGTAGTAAAATTTTGTGCTATCTATATACATCCCATTAATATTATAAATGCGAAAGTTTGGATGGATGTTAGTTACTCAATCACGCCACGGCCAAACACATATAGATGAAATTTGGCACAGAGATAGATTATAGTCTGGAATAGCACATGAGTTACTTTTTATCCCAGAAAATGTACGATTAACGTAAAATACATTTGTTTTCTTTTTTCAATAGGGACGAACCCAAGCGAAGTGTGATATACCCAAACTTAGGGAGAGTAAATCATTAGTTTGACTTAAACAATGTCGGTATAAAATTTCCTAAAATACGAGCGTGTTTTATTCTTTCTTTCGTCTTACATTACAATAACACAATACAATATGAAAATGTGTTGGTTAGCAAAAATTTTTTACACAACATTAAATCGATGCTACATTTTATATAGAAGTTTATGGGCCTGAAAATGTGGATATTTTCTACTTCGGTAAATATAATGAATTTGACGGATTGGTATTTATTTTGAAAGCACAAGTTAAATTAGCATAGTAAGTATAAAGATATTGAATTTACATGTATCTAGTAATTTCTTAGCAGATGGACAAATAAACAGGTGGCACTTACGTTATGCGGCTACGATGGGTGACCGCTTAGTGATAGGTATACATAACTAAAGGTTCATCTCTTCAAAGGACATAAAGCTGTAAGGTATAAGTTATAATATGAAAGTAGTTAGACTCCAAAAAACGTTTTGTATGATAAAGAAAGAAAGTATTTGTATAGAGATATTAATTTAATTGGATGTTGTTATTAGTACGATAAATAATCAAATAAAAAGAAACACTTACAGGTCTGATTATTGTCAATTTAATAACCATCAATAGTTTAACGAATAATATTTTTTATTGATCCGATTATCGATTGGATATCCGTTTTCTTATTAACTAAACTAAAACTTTTATTTTAACGTTGGGAAATGCATTATTTACGCACGAGGTGTGGGACTCACCGGCAAAGCCAGTACTACCTACTAAAACCCAACAAAGCCTTCCCCCGTCTTAATGGGGCGTCGCAGGATGGCTTACGCATTCAACTACGACGCTCCGACGGCAGGTCTACCAATGCAGACCACAACAACCACGGGGTTGCTCCAAGGTCCACTCTGCTATCAGAGAAGTACCAGGAGCAACCCGCATGGTACACCGCCCTCCGAAGAGGGCCAACTCCCACCACCCACCGAAGTGGGCCACCTCCCTGTGCGTTTCTTGGCTTCGCGTCCAGCTGTATTGCCGGGCACTACTGAGCCCCCCACCACGACAAGGTGAACGCACGAACTAAACTAAAACCTAAGCTAAGCTGGCTTAAGCCATTTAGTAAGTAATAAGATATACAAAAAAATAATATTAGATTTTTTCACTGAAACAATATAAAATCTTCATAACACTTAATACATTGGGCAGACACTTTGAAACATTTTCTAGCAGGAAACAATATTAAATTGTCCATATTCTAAATTGCTACTACATACCTTATTAAATTCCTACTCGCGTGTCTTCTTTCATTAGTTCCGTGGTTTCCAAAATGTACCTTAGAACAGGGTCATAAAGAATAAAGTCCCATAAAGGGGTATGATCGATTTACAAGAACCAAATTATGGTCAAAAGTGTCATCTAAAGGTCATCATTTAGGAAAATGATAGAGTCAATTGTTAATATCTGCAATTTATGCGGGTATAAGTAAGGTTTTATTGTTACTCGAATTTCTCGGCTTATTCTGTTACTGACTTTGATGTCTTTTGTGAATGAAATACAATTGAATGACACGCCCCATCAAACTTAGGAGTTGCCATCTTATTGTTTCCAGTTTGGGTATACGTCTGAACTTCGATAATTTCTTTTGGACAGGACTAGCGATATAAAACATCTATCTATACATATAATAACATTCTGAGTCGAATCTGTACATTAAATATTTTTCAGAAAATCTTATTGAAATAGTCATTATTATCGATACAGAGGCCGAATCTATATTTTTTAGAATTTTTGTCTGTCTGTCTGTCTGGGAACGCAAAGAAACCACAGAACAGGTTTTAATGAAATTTTGTATGATGATAGCTGGTTATCCGGCTCAATATAATATAAGATAGTTTTTACTGCGGGAAAATATCTTATCTCTGAGAAATCTATACTAATTGTTAAAACTTACCTAGGGATGAACCCGAGCGGAGCGATGATGAGTCGCTACTCATTTATAATGGAAATCGAACCATAAGTTTCCATAAGTAGAGTATAAGTTTAAGTATTTAAGATATTTCAAGAAGTTCTTATAACAATATTAAAATATTTTTAAAATACCAGAATGTTATTATATAATATTGTGTCATAGGATTATCAAGAGATTTATTTGAAGCAACTTCCAATAATGTTTACTAAGATAAGATATTGTTTAAACCTACTTATGTTTGAACTTTGGCTTTTGTGTCTTGAGGGGTTAGCTCTTAGCTATGCTTGTATAAATTTTAAATATGTGCAGAGAAACTTGTTGATTAAGCCGCTAGCTTAAGCGTAGATGCAATTTTTACTTTATTTATTTAGGAAGAATTGTTTAGTTTCTATATTTATTCCCAAGGAGGGTTGACGTCAGGCAGGCGGCCGGTCGTAAAACTTTTGCCAAATCCTATCAGCAGTACACTGAAGATGTACTGCGCCGACCCCAAGTGATTTGGGAAATGGGCAGGGAGAAGAAGAAGAAGAAGAAGTTTAGTTTCTATACGTATTCGGGCGTGACTAGATTTTATTTTCAACGATACGAAAAAACACATCTTCACAATGTGCATTGTGGACTTGCTAGAAGTTATAGGTTCAATTTTTCGATTTCACATGGGGCTCATGTATATTTTGCCCACCAGCGACCTACTTTAACATCGTTAACGCCTACATGCAGTACATATTATATCCTTGAGTATCTTACTTGCTAGCAGTACTATAATGTACCAACTTATGCACAATGTAGCTTCTTAATGGAAGATTTTTCAAGATGAGTAAAGTAACAATTTTCACTATAAAATTCTACATTCTAAGGTATGATTTAACCTAACCTAACCTAATCAAGAGGCACAGTGCAAACAATTTCTCTACGTGAGCGGAGTTTTGTTATCGCTGCAAAAAAAAGGTGTCAAACAAGCCTTATGAATGATATAAATGGAAAGAGTTTTAGCAAAGGATCGACACGACCTTTCGCATAGAGATTTCAGTTTAGTTTGTAAATAGGAGTAAAAGCAATTACTTTTATTCCTAGTACGTGAAGTGAGATGAAAGTTAATAATTAAGAACGAGCCTGAGTGAAGAGAGCTCGGTTCATTCACAAATTGGTAACTACATGAAAAAAACCTACTTTACTAAAATTAAAACCCATGAAATTACAAACGAAATCCGCGTACCTATGGATGCACCCGAGCAAAGCGAGGGCAAGTCGCTAGTCGGATATACGTTTAAATAGTTTCAGTAAGTAAAATTTGGTTTTTAAATTGATCGATTAGATTTGTTGATATCCTTATAATAATTTTGTTTTTATTCTAATTTTCTCGTAAACGGTAATTTCTATGTCAAAGAAAATTTTACGATCACATTTCGAAGCCAGTTAATATAAAATATATTTTTAATACATTTCACTGTTTTATAAACTTAATCGCGTACAAAACTAGCTCCGCACATTTTACTTCGTTGAAAGTAGCGTAAACTACATTTCGACAAACAGTTTTCTACTCTTTAGTTTACTCGTACTTGAGGAAGTTTTTGAAACTAGATTACTGTGTCTGTTACATAAACGGATACTCGTACGTTAGAAATGTACGTTCGACGTTCACATACTTAATCTATACATATAATGAAATTGTAACTAAGCTGAATCTATACATTAAATATTTTTAATGAAATTAATAGTTTTTATTATAATTTTATAATTTTCTTTTCATGCATGCTCAATGCTCATACACTTTCTTTCTTACGAATATTATAAAACACTCGGAAGTGAACCTCATTAAAGATGACACGGAAAGAGAATAAATAAATGATCAACAATTTAAAATTATAAAATATCTATATATATATAAAAGAAAGTCGTGTTAGTTACTTCGCTTATAACTCAAGAACGGCTGAACCGATTTAGCTGAAAATTGGCAGGGAGGTAGTTTAGAGCCAGGAGAAGGACATAGGATACTTTTTATCCCGTTCGACCGCGTTCCAATTTTTATGATATTTTAATTTTTGGATTTCTCTTAGTCCGGAATAGGTAAGTATTAAAACATATAATTAAAATGTGAGAAAGAAAGATTTTTTCTTTTTATATCTATTTAAAACGTACCTAGCGACGAACCCGAGCGAAGCGAGGGTGAGCCGCTAGTTTCATAATAGATTTCTATATATGTACATATAATCTATATTAATTTAAATATCCTGAGCCTGATCCTCCTCGTATTTAAGGGAGGCCCATCCCAAGGACTGAATAGATATTTATATAAATAAATATAAATAATATGGGACATCAGCATCAGCACCATCTAGTTCCAAGGTAAGCTAAGAGGCTTGTGTTATGGATACCAGATAGTTGATACACTACACATATATAACTTTAAATACATACATATTATAAATATAAACACCCATGACTGGAGTACAAACATTGGTGCTCATCACACAAATGAATGGCCCCAGCGGGACTCGAACCCGCGACCGCTGGCACAGCAAGTAAGGTCACTACAAACTGAGCCAAACGTGTCGTTTTAACTATATACTATAACATAACGAATATCAAGCTGTTAAATAAAATGACATATTCATAATAAGTACATGTCAAATATCTACCATATCACATTATTATGTCCAAGTGTAAATGATTTACTATTACCAAGATGCCAATTTTGCAATCTACAACTATGAGTAGGTACAGAACAGAATCACTTCTATACAATCCTACCACCAAGACACGTGTTTGTAATGATTGTTATCAATATATCTTTGTAATTTATACCTTATTACAATGGATTAAAGCTAAAATTGCTATCAATATCTCAAAAAAGATAGAATAATATGGATGCACATTTAGTCGCTCAAAGGATTACTTACGGAAGTTAGGTTCCATATAAAATAATCATGACTATGTTGTAGTGGTCTATGTTAGGTTCTATGCGACTTTGATAGCCGATTTTAAAATTTTCAACCGACTTCAAAAAGTAGGAGGTTCTCAATTCGACTGTATTTTTTTTATGTTTGTTACCTCAGAACTCCGTCATTTATTAACCGATTTGGACAATTTTTGTTTTTTTTTGAAAGGCTATACTTCCAGATTGGTCCCATTTAAATTTTAACAAAAAAGACTACCCCTAAGGGTGGAAAAACTAATGATGAATTTAACCTACTTCTAATTGTCATATTGACTTGAAACTTTGCAAGTATTTCTATTTCCGTTGATAGTACAGTGGTTCGGTATTCTTGACCTGATCTGATGGTAAGGGCCAGAAGGTGGATAGGTGGAACTCTTTAACGGCTAATAGTAGATACTTTGAGTTTGGGCTTATTTTGTTTGATTTGACAAGCCTAACACGTTAGAATTCTTACTTTGCTACTACTGTCTACACTAAAAAGAGAAAAATAAAAACTTTTTAAAAGTTTTTATTTTACCTACAACTTTATACTTTTATTTATACTACTGGAGATGAGATATTTTGCCGCAGTAAAAGTATTATATATGTTGACCCAGATAACCAGCTATCATCATGCAAAATTTCATCAAAATCTGTCCAGTGATTTTTTCGTGATGGGTTGCCAGACAGACAGAAACAATCTAATAACTATAAAGTTGGCCTTTGTATCGATAATAATGAATATTTCAATAAGATTTTTTTTTAAATATTCAATGTACAGATTCGACTCAGTATCTATATAAATAAAAATCATTTGCCAAATGTATGTAGGCGAACTATTTCAGAACGGCTGCACCTATTTGCCTAATTCTTTTTTTGTTGTGTTTGTAATTACGTTTTTGTCTTAGATATTTAAATATTGCTTATTTGTTTTACTTATAACCATATAATTTTTGTAGGGCATATTATATGTATGAGACTGCAACCTTTCGTTTCGGTTCGTCTATGTTAATTCTTTAATAACCTGCACAAAACGAAAGCTAAGCTTCTATAATAATCATGATTCAATAAACTCCACAAGATATAATAATTATATCAACAATGAATCATTAGTGAATAAAAATAATTAATATGTATAATTTATGGTATTAATTAAAGTTTTTTATACATACGTGAGAATAAAGATGGAGGAAGGAAAGCATGAGCAATTTTAATAATCCTTTCATTGGTGAGTACCGGATTTTTGTGAGCATTTCTTACTTTTTTGTAGCTTTACACCAAATCTAGCTATAAATAATACGAGTATTTTATATAATAAACGCATGTTAATGCTTAATTATAATCGCCAGCTGCCCGTTAAGGCCGATTAAATGAGCATATACACGGTAAGTATACCAAGTAATCTGAATTTTCAACTATATGGATAGTTTGCAGACATATATAGATAGATATGGAGACTACGACACGATATATAGATCTTCTTCTACTGCCTCGCCTTTTCCCGTTACGCTGGATCGTCTTTCTAAACTTTGAGGAGTGATTCATTCCGCTGGGCATTCTTCATCTCCCTCTGGATAATCGACATCCAAGTAGTTCGTGGCTTACCTATCCCCCTCTTCGTGTAGCTATGGAAAAACACTTTTTTCCGACTTGGTCATTAGGACATTGCTTTATGTGTCCATATCATAGCAAGATATATAAATAGACAGGTTTTTTAATTGTATTGAAACACAATATTTTGTTGTCGTTATGTCTTGGAATTATGCCTTCGTCATTCCTATCTCCATCCACATATCCATTCTACTTCTTCAACAATTGTAGATTGATATCTTGTTTAAGCTTCCTGATTAAAATATTATTGTAAAGCGAGTTTCATTAAGTAGTTATAATATTACTTCAAACATATAAATACAAAAATTAAACAATTCTATTCCAAGACAAATTTAAACAAAGCGATTTTAGAATTTGCATATCCACACTACTCCATTGTGGTTGCGCAATTTGCGTTGTGGTTTCTCCCCGACGCCTAATATCAGCACGTATCATTCTGTTCCCCAATTCCGTTGCGATCGTGTACATTGTAATATGCGGTCAGAATTGTTTGTTATAATATTTCTGTTAACTTATCTTGAATACTTATACCAGATGTAGTACAGTGGTGGGAGTTGGGACTCTTCTATAGTGGTAGAGAGTGTGGATGCTATTCCTACATTATACATCCATATTCCATACTAATATTATAAATGTTATTATTAAAGTTTGTGAGAATGGATGGATAGATGTTTTTTCTTTTTAACGGCTGAACGGATCTGGATGAAATTTGATGCAGAGATAGATTATAGTCTGGAATAGCACATAGGCTACTTTTATCCCAGAAAAGTACACGGTTTCCGTGGTATACGTCTGTTTTTGTATAAAGACGAACTCTATGCGAAGCGAGAGTGATTCCCTAGTAGATAAATATTTGCATGTAAGGCATAAAAGAATTACATTAAAAAAAAAACACAAACACAGATATTATATTTTTTCTTTTTACTTAATTGTAAAAAAAGGTAGGATTTTGAATATTCTTTTATTTTATTTAATATTTTTTATAAGTAAATTTAATAATTAAATAATAATCTCAGAAAGTACTAAACTGATTATTAATATACTATCTTTTTTCCATTATTCTCAACAAGATAAATATTTTTTTTTGTGTGGACTTGCAATCTAAAGCAAGACAAGAAGCCATTAGAAACTATAGATCTATTTGCTTTACGAGAATTAGTTAAAATACAGACAGTGTCCAAAAATAACATGAAACAAATACTAGTATGCATATCCACTAGCAATTAGCATGGATCCAATTATTTTAACCTTTTTAAAGGTTTAACCAAAATGTAATCCTAGCAGAGTTAAATTTTGCTTAATAAACGTTTAAATAGGACCTATCTAGATTATATTTTGACGGAACTTTTGAAAAGGTTGCAATATTCGGATACTCTTTTTATTTGTGGATTATTTCCACTAGCATTATGTAATGTGTAATTTTTATATCGGTATTTTTTTTGTATATTTGTATAATTGTAAGCTCAACCTGTTTTGAAAAACTGAAAAACACTTTTTATGTTATGAAAGTAACAAATTATTTAGTACATTTTAGTAATAAGTGGGTAATTTGTATAAAAAATATATGTATATTAATGTAAACATATATAAGCTTTATATAAAAATTAAATACATAAATAAATAATGTATTTATATAAAGCTTACACGTATTTATATGTTTGTTACTCTTTCAGACTGAAGCGGCTGGACAAATTTCGGTGAATTTTAGTACACAGATTGACTGTATCATCTTAAATAATATATAGGCTACTGACAGTAATTTGCTATTAACTTTATGTACGTATACTATAATATACACAAATATCTCGTGTCTCGGTGCTTGTGGTCGCACTCCCCTGAAACGTATATTAGGTTGGTACGAGAATAGGTCGTAAAGTATTTTTCTACCTCCTATCCCCACCCCTTAATTTTTTAATCGCAATTTTGGTATTTTTGTATGAGCAATATCCAAATAATTTATTATTATTTTATTATTAATACGTAAAGCAAAAACTTTGTACCCTTTTTTACGAAAATGGCGCGGACGGAGGAGTATGAAATTTCCCACACTTATAGTTTATATAGAGAAGGAGTGAAGAATGCTAATTTTTTTTAAATTATGCATAAAAAATACATTAAATCAATAAAAAAACATTACACACACTACCATGTATTTGACTTGACACACACACGCAAATATACTCTTTTGTTTATTATTAGTTTGTGGTCATATTGAGAATTACGTATTAATACGTGAGATAAAAACTATGTACTAATTATCCCTTTTTAAAAAAAATCGATAATAATCATGGTCGAAGTTCGACCACTCGGCGAACTCTAGTATAAATAAATAGGGACAAGCCGCTCTATAACATAAAGCAAAAGAGTTTTTTTGTAGATTGAACGCGAGCAAAGTCACGGGTTATGCTAGTATACAATAATATATAAAATAAATATACTAAAAGTTATCCGAATAAGCTATTATAAGCTAGGTTAGTAAATAAGTTGCAAAACAAAAGGGAGTGTGTCGCGGCTACTTATAACTTAGTATATTAGATTTATGAAGATGACAACAGATGGAGGTAATTCTCACCCTAGACATTATACACTCTACAACGCATTATCTATTCTTAATATTATAAAGAGGTAAAGTTTGTGAGTTTGTGAGTTTGTGACATTGTAGGGGGTAATCTCTGGATCTACTGAACCGATTTAGATTAAATTTGGTAAGAAGATGCTTTGAGACCCTGAGAAGGATATAGGATACTTTTTATCCCGGAAATCATCCCTTAAAGGTGTAAAAATGGTGATGAAACTTTGTATTGGGAAGGAAGCCAGGGAAGAACCCGAGCGAAGCAAGGGAGAGTCGCTAGTAATATTATATAGTACGAACCAAATAATATTTCGTTGTTAGAAAGTTATTCAGTTGGTATGTAGAACAATTTAGCGCGACTCCATAAGTTGAGATATTGTCTCGAAATCAAATGACTAACTAAATTGTATATTATAATGAAAGTAATATTACTTAAGAAAGTATAAATGAATAAACTAGTTGTTTACTAATGCTTTGCATAAATGAGCATGATTGTCGTATTAATGATTCTGCTTCGGCAGACCTGCCGTCGAGGTGTTGTGGTTGAATGCGTAAGAGATCCTGCAGCGCCTCATTAAGACGAGGGAGGTGTCGGCGAGTCTCACATACCCACCTGTATGTATGCAGGTGGTATGCCTAAATGCATTTCCCAATCGTATATATACAATAGATGGCATTTATATACAAAATATCTAATTATTTATGTTTTTATTTGTATGTCCTAAAAATTGCTAACTATAGCATTATTTATTTTAAATTTAATGACACAAAATTTTAATGACTTCATCCATTTTTAACCGTGATAATATAATACCATGGTTACTCATAAAATAAAAATAGCGCCATCTATGAATATGCAGTAAAAGTCATTACTTAATGGTTGATTTAAGAACGCATTGTTTCCTTTTGACCCCCGACGCAAAAAAGGGTGTTATAAGTTTGACCGCTATGTGTGCGTCTGTCTGTGGCACTGTAGCTCTTAAACGGGTGAACCGATTTGAATGCGTTTTTTTTTTATTTCTAAAGCAGGTTTTTAGCGGTGCCTCTCAAACATGTTTTGTCAAAATCGGTTCAGCCGTTTTTGTGTTGGTTTTTTTTCTTAATTTGAATTAATTATTCATATATGTACTATGATTATCTCATAAAATTATAATATACCTTTAATGATCTATTTTTTCCTTTGTTTTTTTTTGATTTCACATAATTTTTTATTAACTTCTGCAATTTATGATGATGCTGAAACCGATATTTTATGTTGCAATAAGAAGTTTCACCAAATATCAAGCAGTTAAAAAGAAAAAAAAACGAAAAAAAATCTCTACTGTCTCTTACTTTAATATAATTTCATCACGACTTTAAAAACTCCAAAAAAATGAAGGCTAGTGTATACATGAACCAAAATCATTACGTTTAAGTTATAAAAGGCTAAAATGATTTAAAATATTATAAATAACTAAGTGTTAAAATGCAGAGTTAAGGTTTCCATGCATATTAATGAGCCGACACGTATGAAATGTCACATCCATTGTAAGTTTATAATAAAATGTTTCAACGTAGTTAAATAATATCAAATATTACTAAGACTTACTTATTTTTAGTACATTTACCTTATCGGGCATAATTTATTTTGGCTTTGAATCAACAGTCTCTATGTACTACAGAAAGAACTCTTCAAACGTCACGTCTATTGGGCACAGACCTTTAATGCAAAGGGACATCAGGCCATAGTCCAACACGATGGCCAAGGATGGCAGGCTGCACATGTGTTTTGTAAACTAGTTAAGTTCTCTCAGACATGGAAGTTTATCTACAATGTTTTCCTTCCTTGTATAAGCAGTAATAAAAAAGATGCGAAAAACGGGGTTCGAACCCGCTTCATTTAGTTTCCCAAGCGAGCGCGTAGCCACTAGACTACCACTGCCCTAAAGTGCTTAACCATGGCATAAAACGGAATAAAATATAGTCTGTAGATAAAATGTATGATAATTAGTATGTGTGTGTGTACAATGGTATATCAGCGTCATACTGTTATGACGATTTTGATCATGCTGTATTAGCGTCCCACTGCTGGACATGGGCCTTTCTTTAATATCAGGCCATGATCCGCCATGCTGGCCAAGTGCGGGTTGACGGACTTCACAAGTCTTTCGAGAACTTGCTAGGTTCTCTCAGTCATGTAGATTTCCTCATTATGTTTTCCTTTACCGTAAGACAAGTGGTAATCATATTGGAAATGATTCGCATACGAAAATGTCAGATATGCGAGACCCGGGATTTGAACCTGCTACACTCGGTCCCCCAAGTCAGAGCGCATTACCACTGGGCTACCACTGCCTTAAGCCTTTTGATCATGCTACTATTTACGAAGGTCAAATCTTAAAAAAAAATCTAAGTAACCAATCTTTTTGTGCTTAGACTAAACCTTATTAGCTATTTTACATAACAATTGGCAGTGACACAACATAGGTCTATGTATATTGGCATACAATGTTGCTGCTGTGCAAATGTTTGCTTGAAGCTGCCAAAAGCTGTAACTAATTTTACTATGACCTTAAAATTAAATAGGCTGTTTTTAAAGTTTGAATTGATTTGTTGAGTAGGTTTTTTTATATACATAATATGTTCTAGTTTCTGTCCCTGGCTTAATACAGTGTTTTTCTCTTTTAACGTTCGTAGTTACTATATTAGTGTAGACTGTAGGTACTTATTTGAACGCTTGTCTTAGCAATAACTAACAAAATTTATTGATTTTCTAAATCGATACAAAAATACTCGGCATTAAAGTATTAATTCCTTACTATACGCAACAATCTACAGCCAGTTAGGCAAGAAAAACCCCAGTCCCTAACTCCTCCTTTTTGAGGAAGTCGGTTGAAAATACTTTTATTTCATAACAATCAACGTCCAAAAACAAACAAATTGTGTATTTTTATGGAAACTGATTTCAACCAAAGCCAAGTTTATTGAAACTAGTAGAACAGATACAAAGTTACTCGAACTCTGTGCGGTTCTATAAGAAACAGAGCTCTGAATGACTAATAGTTATAAACTATTCTTAGACAGTCGCAATGTTACACTTTAGTTACTGACAATGGTTGCATAAGAAATTCACTTTGTGAATGTGAATAGAAAGGATCCACTGGCTTTGATATTTATGATATTAAAATATTTGTTGTTTGTTTGTTCATCCTTCACTGAAACGGCTAAACGAATTGGGATGAAATGAGAAGCACATAGTAAAAGGTTAAGTCATACAGGTTTTACCTGATACGTTTATGTATATGTTTAGTAAGGTTTTCTAGTGGTAATTTTTTTTAATTTTAATTCTTTATTACTAGTGACTTACCCTCGCTCCGCTCGAGTCCGTCCCTACTTGCGTTTTATGGTTTAGTATAGATTTCTCAGAGATGAGATATTTTCCCGCAGTAAAAAGTATTCTATATGTTGACCCGGATAACTAGCTATCATCATACCAAATTTCATCAAAAACCCTTTAATGGTTTTCCTTGACGCGGTCCCAAATAGACAGACAGACAGTCAAAAATTCTAATAACTATAGATTCGGCCTCTGTATCGATAATAATGTCTATTTCAATAAGATTTTCCAAAAAAATATTTAATGTACAGATTCGGCTTAGTTACAATTATTATGTATAGATTATTATTATTATTCGATACAACTCGATATATGCGCACAGAAGTTTTGATCGCAATCGTATGGATGGTTGAAATACCGTTCTGAATATGAACATCTAAAAAATCAACGATACATTCATTTTAATTACATAATATACTATATAATATATATTTTATGCGCATATTATATTCATAATTACATTTGAAGTATACACCTTTTTAATCAAAATGGTCTTGTAAAAAATTAAAATTGCTTTCAAGTAGCACTCAACTGCCGTATATGATGATGCCGCTAAAAATTCTTATGTAAAAATTTTAAAGCGGCGTTTTTGTGTTGTGAATTTTAACATCAGTAGGCACTTATAATTTTATGTTTAGGTTCCGTTCTCTAAAGGTTGCGTCGGGGCCATGTTTGACAATTCGTCTGTTCATCATAACTTTAAAGGCCTTTAAAAGGAGCTTTTGGATTTTTATAGGTATCTGGCCAAAAATTGTTACATAATAAACAATTAAATATTATTTTTAACTAACAAAATAATAATTAATTAACAACTTTAATAATAAATATTCCACTTTAGACGGTATTTTTTTAAATCTAATTAATATATTAAGGTTGGTAAAAGTCTTATTAGAATACAGTTAATTTAGTTTTTGCTCCTTGAATGTTTCTATTAATACACCTAATTTTAATTCAAATAGACAAAAAAAAATATTAAAATTGTCTATCATGAAAGGCAAATAGAAACTCTATAGTGTTATATGACCGATATAATGCTTTAATAAAAAAGCTACGAATAATTCCACTTAATAATATTTCGTTACATGTTAATGTCAATTATCTTACAGAAATTTCGTTTGATGGCAGATAGCTTAACGAGCTCGTCCATTAAAAGGGGTTATCCTTTTATCCCTATCATATTTTTATAACAGTCAGTGGAACAGCGAGGAAATTTGAAATTTAATACTAAAGTAAATTATGCTGACCGTAGAAGTTGAAAATTCCATAAAGGTTTCGTAAATGTATTTCTACCACAAAAACATTTGGGGTAAAAAAAGATATAAACTTCATATGTAAAGTTTGATTTAACGATAGTATAATTCTTTAGTGTATAAAATATATTATTCTGTACGTTTTGAGACGATGCTGCACACGTTTATTTCATTCATTTTAAATAAAAATGTCTTCGTATTTTTTCGCGGATTTATTTTGATAGGCGAAAAAATCCGAAAAGATAGTTTTATTTAAAACTAGCATTGCCCGCGGCTCCGTCCGCGTTCAGATGACCAAAAACCAAATTCTTAGGTTTTACATATTATTAGTATGTATACTCTTACATTACAGATTTTGTATTTTTTCTCAGAAATTAGATATTTTCCCGCAATAAAAAGTATCCTACATGTTGACCGGATAACCAGCTACCATCATACCTTTCATCAAAATCCCTCCAATGGATTTTTCCGTGATGCGGTAACAGACAGACAGACAGACAGACAAAAATTCTAAAAACTATAGATTCGGCCTCTGTGTCGATAATAATGTCTATTTCATATATGTAAAGATGTCAAATATTCGCGTAAATCTAAGAAACTATTACGTTTATTTCACTTTTTTTTTATTTTAGTTCCTACCCAAGGATTGTTTTCTCTTTACATATATTTTTTTTGCTTTTATGAAGGTTTTCAAGAAAAAGCTCTTTAAGTTACTCAACCACAAAACAATTGCTATTATTTTAATTCTGAACACGTCTAGAAATTATAACGGCCTTGGTGGTGCCTATATAATGTACTTACTTTTTTATAAGAGACGTTAGATATAAGAAATAACAGTTAGAATCGATAGAAATTGCACGTAACTTAAAAATAATGTAAAATGCTAAAATACCTATGTTTTTTGGTTGGTCCTCTTTTCACGCAGGAAGCAATAGTTGACGTTAAACCCATTTTTTTTTGGTTCTTTTATCTATATCTATTCTCGTCTGTATTTTTTTTTGTATTCATATTACCCGATTTCTCTGTTGTAAACTGGGTTTATAATTTTTCTTTTAAAAAAGTGGATTAACTACTTTACTTTTATTATTCATATTTTATTAACAAAACTTGTATATTATCTAACTAATACATAATATATAAAATATCTCTTATTCTTAAACGTAACGAAAGTAAACGATATGTATAACAAAATCGAGAATAGTAGCATAAATAGCAAATCACCCTACTATTTTTGACTTTGGCATTTATTTTGGCGCACTCCGCCAATATAATTATTTACATAATCCATACTAATATTATAAATGTGAAATTGTGTTTGTTTGTTTAATTGTTTGTTTGTTTATCTTTCTTTCCCATCGAAACGGAGTGACGGATTAGCGTGATTTTTGGCGTGGAGATAGTTGAAGAGCTGAAGAGTGACTTCTTTTTATCGCGGGAGATCATCTCATTCCCACGGGAAAACACGTTATAATACAACCCAAAAAATATTTATGAACAGAATTACTTGAAACTTAGTTAACGCTCTTCAATATAATTAAATAAATACGTGTTTTAGCATTTTTCGAAATTCATCCCATAATAGGGGAAAATAGGGGATGAAAGTTTGTATGAAACCTACCTTTTTAGTCTTTTTTATAGTTTTAGCGCGAGCGAAGTCGCGGATTCTGCTAGTATAGTATATATACATTGCTGACACATAGTTATAACTATGTGGTAGCATATAGCTCGCGTAACACTTTTACCCGTAACCTCTAAAGCAATCAAGGTTAAACAAGCTAATCTTACTTAATCGTAAGTTAGAATATAACACGGAAACCTTTTAAAGTAAACGTTGTTTACTATAATAAGGAAACAGCGATGCCTTCCCTTTTTCTGGAATAGAGGAAAATGAAGGTAAAATACTTCTAAGCGTAATAACTACAGTTTTGGACAATATTTAAGATGGCGTCTATCAGCGTTTTATTAGGAAAGGCTTTCTGTTTGTGTAATTATAATAATATTGTAATTTTTATAAGTATTTGTAATAACAAGGCAGTGGTAGCCCAGTAGTAATCTCCCTTGTAAAACCAAATGAAATGGTTTAAAATGCTGGATCTCGTACTCATAATATTCTCATGTGCGAAAGGCATGTGAAGTCCGCTAATCCGCACTAGTCCGACTTGGAGGATCCGTGATCAATAACCTGATTCACACAAAAGGGAGGCCTGGGCCCAGCAGTGGGACGTTACGAAAATAGCTGAATACATATAAACAAACAGATTATAATATATATAGTTTTAACAAAATACAAATGGTAAACGTATACAAACCACTCAGTGACATCTTGTAGACTAAAAAAAATAAGAATTCTTTCTTTACATAAAAATAAAAAATGTAAAACGAGATAACTAAGTCGCGGTCTAAAGTTTATATTTGAACAGTATAAAGTCTTCCAAGTGAAGCTAGATTTAGACTTATAAAGAAACTTGAGAAGTTCTGAGGTGTAAAAAGTTGTTAGGTTTGCTGAATGTACTGAGGCGTGGAGCTTTATTTCGACATTTTGTTGGCAAGAACTTTAGACTAGAGATCGAGTTCTGAATTACTTTATTGTAGGAATATAATCTACGATATACATAATATGTATAGCGGAGAAGGATTTAGTTACCTTTTTCTGCTAGAATGTAAAACCTTATTACTGTTTAAAGTCACTATGTTATGTGACTTAATTTTTATTCCGAATTACTTTAAATATCGAGGAGAGATACTGAATTGTTGTCATTGCTTATTTATATATTGACTAACATTTCCCGCGGCTCCTCCCGCGTTCTGATGACCAAAAACCAATTCTTAGGTTTTACGTATTAATATACTCTTACATTGCAGTTTTTGTATTTTTTCTCAGATATGAGACATTTTCCCGCGGTAAAAAGTATTCTATATGTTGACCCGGACAATCAGCTATCACCATACCAAATTTCATTAAAAACCCTCAATTGATTTTTCTGTGATTCGGTAACAGACAGACAGACAAAAATTCTAAAAACTATAGATTCGGCCTTTGTATTGATAATAATGTTTATTTCAATAAGATTTTCCAAAAAATATTTAATGTACAGATTCGGCTTAGTTACAATTTTTTTATATGTATAGATAAAGAAAAGTCATTGTTTTTAAAACAAGTTGCAAAAGGCACACTACCAAGCCAAGCAAGAGTAAATCACTAGTTAATCCGTACATTCATGATACATTTGATGGATGAACGATGAAATATTGGTTTCATACGTTCAATACGAAAACAAATAAACACAATATTGCCTGGTACATTAACCACTTAAAATGTACCAACTCAATCAATCATTCCTCTAAATCAAGTTAGCAAATTCTAAATCTAATTTAGAAACTTAAACTACAACTTGTTCTGTAGGCCCTTCATCTTGTTCTCGGGTGGTATTACACAAAATGAGCCAAGTTTTTAGTTGGCTAATTAATTCTGGCGCACGCTGTTATCTCGCCTCGCGAGTCTGGTTGGCATTATGCAACAATGGGAGGTAATTTGATATTAAAATATAATATTCCGTGGTGGAAGTTTTCATATGAAATAAGTGTTTCAAATAATTTTATAAAGCTTCATTTCAGAATTTCAGCAGAAATTTTGGGTGTGTGTAATTAAGTTTTCTTATGATTTATTACGTACCGTCGTTTCATTTATTGTTTGTGCAAACTTTATTTCATTTACTACAATTTACTAACCTCTTTCCTGTGCGTTACTTGATATTGTTAATATTGCAAAGCAAAAATGAAATCCTTTACCAAAGCCATGTGAAAATAATAAGAATTTTAATCACTGATTTTTTTTTTTTTTTTTTTTTTAGGGAAACAAACAGTACAAATTGATACAAATTAAAAAACAAAACATAAAATATAAATCATTGACCAATAAAGTTTCCACAATTAAATAGTACATAGAATAATGCGAGCAAATTAATTACAATTAAAAAAAAAATTAACATTAAATAAAATAATAATCATATGAATAGAAAATAATTAATGTTTTAGTAATAATTACATAATTATAGTTAATAAAGAGTCGCAAATATAATTTAATACAAATAAAAATAATTTAAACTAGGTCATTTTCTTAATTTGTTGAGTTAACTTCTGTAACGAACCCGTAAAGTAATCAATTGAACAGTATTCTTTGTTATATGATAAACAAGAACGATGAATGAAGGCATTTTGTGCATATTTGGTACGTGTAGTATTTAAATAAAATAAAGATTTAATTCGCGAAGATTGTCTTGGACATCGGAAGTTAATGATGTTAAGAAGAAATGGAGAGTCAATAATATTATGTAGTAATTTCAACAGAAATGTTTGGTCCTTTATCTTACGACGTTTTTCCAGAGAGGTCAAATTAGGAACAACTTGATCAGTAACGGAACATCTAAATCTTAAATGCTTTAAGAATTTTGTTTGAATTTTCTCTATTTCTTGAATGTGGACTTTGTAATGTGGATTCCAAATCACCGAACCGAATTCTAGTATAGAGCGAACGAATGCGTTAAAGAGAAGAATCAGGGTGGTATTATTCTTAAAATCCTTACTAATTCTGAGAACAAAACCAAGCATCCGATAGGCTTTTGCAGTCGCATATCTATAGTGTTGACTAAAGGTTAACGAGGAATCAAGGTGAATACCCAAATCTCTCACCCCTAAAACCCGTTCAATAAGATTTTCGTTTAAAGTGTACTTGAAATTAATAGTATTTTTTTTGCGGGAAAATGATATTACGTTACACTTGTTAATATTAAGTTGTAAGAGATTATCATTGCAATACTTACACAATTCATTCAGATCATCCTGTAATAAACTACAATCAGAAGGTTTACTTATGGTTTTATATATCTTCATATCATCAGCATAGAGTAGAATTGAAGAATGTTTAAATACCGCAATAATGTCATTAATGAATAAATTAAATAAAAGGGGTCCAAGATGAGAACCTTGGGGCACACCAGAAGTAACAGGCACAAACGTAGAGCAGTAACCTTTAATTGTAACCGCCTGGCTACGATCTCTGAGGTATGAAGTAAGCCAACGGAGGAGGTCGCCATGTATACCGAGTTCTTCAATTTTACGAATCAAGGTTACATGACAGATTTTATCAAATGCCTTTGAATAGTCGGTATACACCACGTCCACCTGTAAACCTTGATCCATAGCGGAAGTAACCTGATGAACAAATTCACATAAATTGGACTCTACAGATTTTTTATTTATGAAGCCATGCTGTTGAGGAATTATAACGGTTCGTAGGATAGGAAATGCTGATGCATAAGTTTATCTACAAAAATATATTTTTTAAGTAAAAATAAAAAAAAATACGTATTTTCTCGTTTTACGTACAAGAGTTTTAAAAAATAAAATTCATTTTATGTTAATATGAAATAACCAAAGGCTCATTAAAATTTTAATGTTAAAAATTAGCTTACCTTAAAATTTTGTCTTGTCTACCTTTTGAATAACAATATCATCTTTAGTCCCAAGCATTGAGTAACGTCTTTGCGCGTGCTTTATCGTCGGGAAGATGTGAGCAATTAAAGTGTACTGTGTACGGAACATCAGTGAAATATACCCTTGTTTTCCACTACAAGAAATTTAACAAAATATTGTACTTATTTTCTTGTACAAGATTTATTTGATACTTAAATCCTCTTATTGCATTCTAGGAAGTGGCATATATTTTAATTACAGTCCTAGATCCTTAAATTGCGTAGAGTATCAAATAATTTATTCAATTGTAGTTATTTTGATAGTAAATTATCATCAGCTCATGTCATGTTTTATGTCGAAAATCCTTCCTTAAGAGGTGTGGAGTGAAAGCATGTATGGGGAATGAATCATTTCTCGAGTACCTAAGGGTATTATATATTTTTTTTTATTTTCTAAAGTAACTTCTTATCTATACCTATGTATATATTGTCTATCTTTGTCATACTAACCGTTATTATATATGAGGGTTAAAGGAAAAAACAGTTCACTTGTGATCATGCACAGTTGGTTAGGTTAGGTTAGGTTATTTTTAACAGGTTTTAAAAATTATTTTTTAACATATTAAGTCTTTAGTCTTTGTTAGGAATTTTAATAGCAAGCAAAATACTACGTATTTCTAAAAAGCAAATATATTTAAGCATATGCGTAAACAACTTTAGGTCTTTCTAGCAATTTGGCGATGAAGCCTCAAAATATGAGGTCGGGAGGAACAGCCGAATTAAATTGTCTAACTTCGCTCCACAGTAACGGAGAAAACTTTTATTTTACGGTGTTATGTGATTAGTTTAATATGCCGAAACTTTTTATAATTAGGGACCAAGTTGTAGGTTTACTTATAAGTAAATATGGTTAGATTTATTTTTCTTGTATATACTAAGAATTATAGTATAAGGTAGGTGTGTTTAGTAGTGGAGCTTTCTTTAAAAATGCTTATGGAGATACCCTAATAAAATTCCATTCTTCTTAAATATATATATTCTATGGTAGGAGGTGGTGGTGGGGAGGCTCATTAGCCTCCGACAATCCAGCCAGCTGCCGGGTGCGAAACTAAGAAACGCACTGGGAGTTGTACCACCTCGGTGGTCGCGTACCATCTGAGTTGTTCCTGGTACTTCTTTGAAAGCAGTGTAGATCATTTGAGCAACCCCATAGTTGTCTGCTGCTATCTTGGCATCGTGGTTGCGTCCTATTAAGATTAACACCGAGGAGCCTCACATAATCACAAGTATGTATACTGGTGATATGCATTATGCGTAAATGTATTTCCCAATGTTTAAACAAAAGGTGGTAGGTAACTTAAAACCTCTTTGTCTCTCTGTCTGTTTTTACGTAAAAACCCATTGGTGTACGTACGAATTATCATTAAAGTATCTAAAAGGTAATATGAAAAATATTATTTAATATGGACTTATTTATACTAAATTGTAAAATATTATAAGAGGAGTAAATTACATTGTTTTCACGGTGAGGCGATAATTACCCTTACAAATTGGATAGAATTCTGCCAAGTATTAAAATATTAACAGCATAATAATTGTTAGAAAGTAAATAAATATACAAGAATTGCTCGTTTAATTATATTAGACTAGATAGATAGGTATGTATTAAATAATTTCAAAGTAATTTTTAAGTTCTAATTAAGTTTATAAGAGTAAGTTATCTATACTTATTATAAAAATAAGTCCCCCGGCCGCGTCTTTCTGTCCTCCTGTCTGTCCTCCTGTCTGTCCTCCTGTCTGTCTGAACGCGATAAACTCGAAAACTACTGAACGGATTTTTATACGGTTTTCAACAATAGAAAGAGTAATTCTTGAGGAAGGTTTAGGTATATAATTTATTATGCTTTTATGTAAATTAGCTGAAATACGGCGACAAATGTTGAAGAGGTCGCAAAAAATCTCGCCAAATGGGAACTTTCCACGCGAACGCCGCGTAAACTAGCAAAGATACAGTTAAGTAATGTACTAGAGAATTCAAAATCTATAAAAATGCTACAAAAAAGTCCGCGATAGCATATCTCTATCTCTTACGGTTGACTTACAATAACCACTTTTATGTTAACATTTTTAATTAAAAACATTACGTTATTTTCAAAGTTATTTTCTTTAGTTCGGTATTAATCCTTATCCAAATGAATATTTTAGTTAGCTTAGTCATTTAATGCAGATTAAAATTGCTCTTTACACTAAATCAATCAGATGAATAGTTTTTGAGATATCGTTGTTAGAAGTAATTAGTAGCGAAACATTTTTAATGCTTGGCGAGCATTGAGATGCCTACGGCGAGTCCATCCCCTCTGCCCCGCATCGCTCGACCGCCTGCTCAAGCTATATAAACCGGGCGATGTAGCGCGCGATCCTAGGATACTTTTTACCGCGGGAAAATATCTTATTTCTGAGGAAAAATACAAAAACTGCAATGTAAGAGTATACTAATATGTAACACCTAAGAATTTAGTTTTTGGTCATCTGAACGCGGGCGGAGCCGCGGGCAATGCTAGTATAAGTATATAAGTTAAATATGAGGAATATATATATATTATGTAGTTATTTTAATATTAGATAAGAAATATTTATTTATTTATAACTAGCAACTCACCCTCGCTTCGTTCGGGTTCGGTCCTTAGCTTCCTTCCCAATACAAAATGGTCGTCCATTTTCACCCTCTTAAGGGATGATTTCCGGGATTAAGTTTTCATAAATTTTCTAAGTTTCTGCGCAATTTTCTTATTTTTTTTAATGTAAGAACGTTCTATGAAATATTAGAAAGCATTTAAATAATATGAATGAAATCTGTAAAGTCGTTTTTAAGTTATAGCGTGACCAGGAGAAATAGGGGTTCATTTTTATATATAATGGCAACACTAAAAATGTAGATTACTAATTAATATTTTTTAAAATTGTAATAATTATAATAATAACAGCTCAAATTAAATAAATAATATTCCATATTCTATTATAAAACTAATTAAAATTATATGAAAATGTTTAAAGTTAAAATATTGTAAGGTACTTTGGTGCCATTTTTCAATTTTTTGAATTCATTTTGTTAATTGTGGGTAGGCTGTCTGTAACAACTATATAATACCTTAGAGACATCTAACACCTCAGTCTCTCCCGTGAGCATGATTGCTGTAAAGCATTCGAAACGTCGAGAACCAAAAATCCAAATAAATTCGTGAAAAAATCCGATAAGATAGTTTTATTTAAAACAAAAACAAATTCAACATGTTTGTTTTACGTAATTAATTCAATATTAAATTTAATATTTTTAATTTTGATAATCGGACTACTTAATATAAACGCGAAATTTTGTATGTGAGTGTATATTCATTCTATTTCACTCTAGAAAGAAAGAAAAAGGAATCCCAACGAAGCAAATTTAAGTCACTAGTCACAGTATAAGTGCAAGGTGAATAAAAGAAATAAGAAAATATATATGTACATGTTTATTTACACCAAAACATGAATGAGTACGTCTACTAATATTTTACGCTGTAAAGACTCAATGAATTCGAATGAAAGGAGCAGAGGCAGCTTAATGCTTATATCTTGGATTAACATACAGAATACTTAGATATTTTTATTAGCATACCTAATATGCAAATGGAGCTACAAGCAAAAACTAGTCTAGTTTCTCAATTATTGGGAAGGCCATAGTCTATAATTTCTCATTGCAATGCAATAAAGCATTCTAATAACTAAAGGTAAGGCAAACTACGGGCAATTAGAATAATGACTGGTGACATAACAGATGCAAAATCACGTACTATTAGCAGTTAAATCATATTTAGAAATATTTTGTTGTAATAATTGAGATTTTCCATATTTCAGCAAATTTTTTTAGCTATCTTTAATTTAATATCACATATCTACATATATCTGTCCTAGTATATGAATGAAGCTGCAGAGTTTGTTTTAACGCGCTAATCTTTGAATATAGATACTGGTCAGATTTGAAAAAATCGTCTTGCGTTATATAGTATTTTTATTGCGGAATGTTATTATAGTCTATCTTACATCAAACTACGACCTATGAGATTCGAGATACAAAAATATGAGATATGAGATACAAAAAAAAAACAACGCGGATGGAGCTGCAAGAAAATGTATTCAGCCCTTTATTAGCGTCTTGCTGCTGGGCACGGACCTTTAATACGAGGCGACCAGATCATAGTTCATCACTTCACATCTTTTGAAAACATGCTAGGTTCTATCTGACATGCAGGTTTTCTCACGATGTTCAAGTTGTCGTTTCATTGTTTACAAATGGTAATCATGTTGGAAATGATTCGCACATGAAAATAACAGACGCGAGACACGGAATTTGAACCCGCTTTATTTGGTTTCCCAACCACTGAGCTACCACTGCCTCAGCGATAAAATACTAGCAGTAATATATACATTCATCTCAGTAGTCACGTACTTGCTTTGTATGTACATATTACTATGATACAAAGTTACCTACTTTATGTAAAATTTTATTGGCTGCCAAACCCCACTGATATCGAAATACTGCGACAGCTGTTCCTATGCTAATGCACTGGGCAACTTAAATTTGGTATTCTCAATTGCACCTCGAATGTTTCAGACGTGAATTTAATATTCGGATTCCAGAGTGGCAATCGATTTTTAAGAATTTAGCATTTAATCTCTGAATAACTTTTTACGACATTTGTGCTTCGTCGATAAAATTAATGATTTTCATCTTCAAAATATAAATTAAGAAAATGTTACTTAAATAGTCTTTATTACCCTCGACCTTTTATTTGCATTATTATTTCATATATTCATATACATTTTTTATTATACACATAATATAGCTATTTCTCGTTTTAACTTATTTGACGGTAATGAATGAATAAAATTAATGCAAGAAAACCCGAAGGGGAACAACACCCGAATGAAACAAGGGACTATTGCTTATATTTTATATAAGGCATTGCCTGTTCTTGGCAATATTCATTTATAAGAGCGACTTACCCTCTAAGTACCTAATAGACTAACGTATTCGTATATCCTACTCCAGGTGCTACTCTACCTGTTGTACAATTTTTATCCAAATGCTTTCAACCGTTTTAAAGAAAAAAGTGACAAGCATACACACATAAAAACTTTCTTATTTATTGTAGAAGCCCGATTCGTTTTTCAGTATTGTATTTGTATAGTACATAATATACAAAGGAGAACACAATCAAACTTGATTAAGTGTCACCTCAAGGCATTGCGGTTAACTCGTGTCATCCCAACCACATAGCCCTTAGATATTCGCATAAATTCTCATAGCGATGTAAATATTAATGATATATTCAAAATTACGTTATCTTCTAAAGAATTGTTTAATTAATTCTATTGTGCTTGAATGAAATTATGTGTACTTAAATATATTTTCGTCTGTAATAGCCGTCTTATTTCATGAATGAGTGCTGTAGATGATTTGGTCTAAATGTAAATAGGACGTAGACAAAACGGTTTAGTGCCTTTTTCTCCTTTGTTCCTTTTAACACCTCCAAGTAAATTTCTAAGAAATTAATTAAAATTCTAAGAAACCTATTGTTAACTGACACCTCGGGATGTCCGCGGTCGTGGAGGTACTAACCGATGTTTTTTGTTCAGTAGCTATTGACTAGCTTTAGTGTTATCGATAAAAAAATGATTATGATCGAACTTCAAGCACTGAGCGAACACTAGTACCTACTTTTAAACGAGGTTATAGTTCCCGTTACGTAAAAAGAACGCTGGCCGTTTATCTGCGCACTGGGCGATTTATCGATAAAATAGGTGGTATGAAGGGTGCAGGACGGGGGAGTACCTATTATGATTCTACAATAAAACAATTGCTCTCATATTATAAAACAATATACCCATGAACGAATTAGAGACTGGACCTGACATAAAATACCAATGTATGAAAACTAGTTCAACCAAGTGACGCATAACGCACACAAAGATTTTATTACATTATTATAAACACTGATACACAATACAATATTTCTAGTGTTTGAACGTAATCGATAAAATACATATATCGATGAACCAATGAATGACATTTTAGACATTGGTTAGCATAGTCATCATATTTTACATCATTTAATTTATTCTTCTTCTTTTAATTTTAATAAATTAAAATAAATGAATTAAAGAGGCAATAATAATGTGTCAAATAATAATTATTTTTTAATTTGATTTATATAAATACGATGGCATTGATGGCAACATTCTGTTGGCCTATAATAATGTTAATGAACAAATGAATATCGGGTATATATTCCATTAATATATAATAAATATTATTTTGTAAAGTTTAAAAAAAATATTAAGCTAATTTAATTAAATAAAGTGATTTTGTTGATTCTGTTATTGAACTATTTTAATTGGCAATTGATTGTCTCGGGTAGTTATAAAAATGTGACACTGTCCTAATATTGCTCAGTTCTTAATAAGCATTTGTGAAATTAGGAAAAAGAAAAAGAGATTGCAAATTAAAGTGAGTGTTGGATCGTGAAAGTAAAATAATTAGTGCAAGTGGTAAAGTGTTTTATTACAAATCGCCAACCCAGAAGTTTAGTGCTAAAACATTATTGTTTGAATTTGTGTAATTTATGTGTTGAAATAAAATGATCTTTATTATTATTACAATGGAATAATATTCCAAAGTATATAAATGTGGAATAAAATAAAATAAAAAATTAAGTACACATACTAATTATAATTTTTGCATTTATATTTTTATTTCATTTAGAAAATATTTTTATAAATTTATTGTCATCAGATTGTAGGATACTGTGGTAAAAGTATTTTATGTTATTGTACTATACAAATAACACAATTCGTTTAGTAATTTCGTCAAATATCGATATATTTTTCGACATTGTCAAGCACTAGTCGATGTCAAATGGACTCACTCGACAGTTTAGTCATTTGTTCTGAATGGTATAATCCAGGGATTTTATGATGGTTGTCAGATGTCAACAATATATAGAAATATCGACTATATTTAACATAGTTGGATAATATGACATTTTATTTTACATTTAATTAAATTGTGTGATAAATAACAATAAATGTAATAAAATAATGTATTTACAAGTGAAAAGAAATACTGCTGCTTCCGCCGTTAAAGTTTTTACATCATTTAACAGAACATTTAGTCATTTTTGGGAGATGTTTTGTTGACAAATAAGTGCTTGAGACTGACGCAAAAAACAAACGACCAAGCCTAAAATCTCCTGGTTACTGAGAAGACCGATAAAGGTACGTCCGCTTATATGTCTAGTCCAGTGGTTAATTCGTTCATGAATATACCCTATCACTTTAGGATGTGACTGCACCCGTGCGCAGATAATCTCCCTCCACCGTCGCTCAACGTTCTTTTTACATGACGTAGCCTATAATATTTTTTGTTCCATTTTTAAAAATAGCCAATGAAAAGTTTTCATATCCATCTTATGGTCTCATTGTCATCGGATCAAAATGATGCTAAAAGGTTTGTATTTTTACTCAGATTTCAGATTATTACAATTTTTGAAATCGTAGTATTATTAGAAGTAAAATCAACTTTAAAGATTTGATTTACATAGTTAGTAAGTCAGTAATTCTTCCGTGATTGTAGAAGTGAAATAAATCTATAATAAATGTATAAATATATAAAAAATTTGTATAGTAAATATATTTTTAATAACTAACTTTTGGCCGATTTTCATGTATATTTCATATATTTTATTATAGATTTTTAATATATTTATAATATATTTTTTATACATTTTGACATTTATTTCTTTAATATATTTTTTTTTCATGGGGGTATACTCACGAAAAACATAGTGAAGACATTATTAATTCGATTTTGTCTTTTCAGAGTATGGATGAATCTGTTTGTATCATCTGCAATAAGGCAGATGATAAGCAAGTGTATGAAATAAAAAAGGGTTTTTGTTTTTTGCATTTTCTCAGAAGATTTACTAAAGTAATATATATTATTTTTTTCACCATCGGAAAGTAGAGATTTCAACGAACAGAAAACATACCAACTTTTTGAAAAAAGCTGATATTTTGACGGGTGAATTTTCGATTGAAAATGAGGGTGCTTTTTCGATATTAATTCAAAATAAGGTGAAAAAATAAATATTTTTAATCAAATAAATTACAGCGTATTTGGGACATAAAGAGGTAAGTTTTCACCAAATTTCGTTAAAAAAATTTTTTTTTTGTAAAAGATAAAAATAAAAAACCAAAAACTTGGTTTTTTGATTTTTTCACATAAATTTTGAGGTTATGTGAAAAAAGTGTAAATACAAAAGTTTTAGATCTTTTTATTACCTACAACTTTGCCGTATGACTTTTTTCGATAGGACTTTTAATTTTGCCGGAAATCGAGAAAAACCGTTTTTTACCCTTAAAAACTCACCCCCATCCCCGTCCCGACCTCAGATCGCCCGTAAATTATTTTTCCTTTCATTTTTATAATATTCCTCTCCTTTTCTAATGCGCTTCATCCTAATATTATTTTTTTTGGTTTTAAAAAATTATCGACCCTGGACTAATTCGATTATTGTCATCAGTAGGTACAAAAGATGTGTATCAAAGATCAACCTGTCAACAGGAAAGGAGTAAAATTCCAATTATTTTTGACCCAAACAAACAGGGCAAGCTAAATAAAATCGTTCAGTAAAAATATCTGTATAACAAGTAGGTAGCTTAATACCTTAGTGTATATTTAGTACTTATTCACTTTTTGTCAAAATTTATAAAAACATTTAATATTAGGTGCACATGAGCTCTATCTCACTCAATACAATTTTAACTTCTTATGTTGAAACAATCATTAAAAAGTTATAATTTAATTTTAAACTTTATGATATATGCAATAAAATTTAAAATTAAACTTGCATACTCTGAATTTATACAATAATTCTTAAAACTTTAATCAAATTTTAACTTTAAATAGAGGTGGTTTAAGATTTAAAATGTAATATGAAAATTTCGGTTATATCAAACTTTATGATTTACAGTTACCCACGACAAATTCGTTAAACTTTTATTTGTCCCTTTCATCCTGCAAATGACACAGAAATGCTAAAATCTTTACTTTTAATACTTCGAAACCGAAATAAATGAGGATCAATTATCTATACTAATATTATAAAGAGGTAAAGTTTGTGAATTGTGAGTTTGTGACGTTGTAGGGGGTAATCTCCGGATCTACTGAACCGATTTTGAAAATTATTTTACCAATAGAAAACCACGTTATTTTTGAGTGTCATAAGCTATATATTAACCCGAAAAATGAAAAGACTTTTTCACGGTAGTCGGATTTGCAAAGTAAGTCGGAGAAAAAATGGTCGATCGAAAACGTTTCTTACGAACGCTGCCTTAACGATGAGGTATATGTATATATGATTATGTTTTAGAGAAAAGTTGTAGAGTTTAATAATGTCTACAAAAAAGTCAGCGACAGCATATGTCTAACTTTTATATTTAAGTCACAAAAAGTAGCTTTTTATATTAAAAAATAATTTAAATCGATAGGTCATGTTTATTGGTCATACTATCAACAATATTATGAATACTTATCAAAATAAATAAATTTATCGTCTAAAATGTTTAAAGCAAAAGACTTTTTCCTTTTACTGCATATAATTTAGACAAATGGTTAAAGAGATAATACGACATACTCGTAGGTATAGAATCGCGACCGCGTCGCAATCTATTGAGTGATATTTCTATAAGATGGTTTTTTTCATATACTTACTACACTACACAATACAATTACTGAATAATACCTATGTAATGTATATTTATGTCAAATAAAATGTTAAATAACTTTTAAAGTTGTTAAAAATATTATAAAAAAATAAACTTTATAATTATCCTACTCCTGATACTCTATATATTTATCTCATTCTCTCGTAGGTTACTTTTCTGAAGTTTCACTTGTACCATGTGTAAATTGCACTCACACGCACTTTTTTATTATATCACATACTAGCGACCTACCATCACTTTGCTCGGGTACGTCCCTAGGTACGATTTTATTCACAATTTCATGGGTTTTAATCTTTTGCGCGAAACCCTGCTACTTTTTCTAAAATAAAAGTAATCTAAATTACTCCTTGTAACATCAGCTATCTGCTAGTGAAGGCCCCGTCTATATCCGTCCAGCCGTTTCGGAAATTAGCCGGAACAGACAGATAGACAGACAGACAAAAAAGTTGAAAATTGTTTTTTTTTTTCTTAATAGTACCGTATATACTTTCATATGCACTTAGTAAAAAGCTGTTATTTTGATAATATAAAGAGACACTTCAATTTTATCTATACAGATTATCAAATTAAATATGACAATACAAAATAGAAAACAATTTGAGGCAAGGTATGACGAGGGAATATAAAAAAAGAAATAGTACTAGGCTTCGATAAACTTTTACTGCATTTAAAAAAAACCGATCGAGATTGGCCCGTCATGTGGAATGACCACGACGCTTATTGAATTGATTCGAGCAACACTATCCATTACTATTTTTTTATACAACTGTGTCAATATTCAACAATTTTTATGTATAATAGTTTCGTAGATTTACGCGAGTTTTTGGATTATTTCGCGGATTTATTTTGTAAAATTTTTGGTAGACACTGTCTGTAACAAGTATATAATGCGTTTGAAACGTCTAATTTCTTAGAATCTCCCGTGACCGTGATTGAAGTAAAGCATTGGAAAAATAAAAAATAAAAATAAATCCGCGAAACAATCCGAAAAGATAGTTTTGTTTAATTTTTTTATGTAAACTACAGGTATATGCGAAAATTTTGAAAGAATTTATTTGATATTTAAAATTGCAAATAAAGCCATTCCACAGTCTTACACAAGATTCTGTACATAAATAATCTACAATCATTAGACACTATTCATCTATACAGGTAAATAAAATTGAAGTGTCTGTTTGTAATATCAAAATTAGAGCTTTTTTACTAAATACATATGAAATTATATACGGTACTTAACATACATATATAAGAAAAACATAACTTAAATTTTTTGTCTGTCTGACCGCTAAAAAAAAATTAAGACTTACCTCAGGACGCACCAGAGCGAAGCGAGAGTTACTAGTATATATATATATATATATATACATATGTGTGTATGTACGTACATATATATACATATATCTATTTACTAGTATGTTACTCCAGATACCTATTATATATAGCTATATATTTTTACTTTTTAATTTACGTAAACATCCATGGCATAAACTATGGTAGAATACCATCTTGACTAAGCCCGCTGTTTATTAATTTGTGAGAACCACTAACCTTAAGGGTTTTATCACCTAATATCTGCAACTTTGGTCGTGTTGTGCCTTTATCTTTTCTTAGTTAAGTTTCTTTGGGTTTCTTTGGACGATTGACTTCGAACTTTAATATCTATTAATATTAAATAAAATATTAGCTGTATAATAAAGTAGTAGTAGAGTTTTATTAAATGTAAAAACAAAACATTACAGTGAATCCAGATGTTCTCGAATTAGCATTTTGTCCTAACAAGATGTGTATGAACCATACAATCAAACCCATGTTTTCCTTTAAAAAGGGATTGCCACTCAAATGGCACCAGCATGTATTTAATACAGCATTAACTTGCAAAATTTACTCATGCCAGTATAAGTACAAAGGGTCATATTATATAGATTATGTTGTTGCGAGCGCAACGTTTCAGCCGTTTTGCGGCAAACGTTATTGTCTAAACAATAGTTAAAGCAAGCCAGCCTCTACATTTTGTAAAGGAGATCTACTTTTGCATTAAAGTGGGTTTATGCTGAGTTATTATACTTTAATAACTAATTCTATCATTGTATTGTTTTGATAAGACATACGTTTGATATACTGTAAAGCTTTGACTTGTCAAAAAAATTAAACTAAGTCCAATCTCGAACGTTGTATTAAAAGCTATTGAAAAGTTCTTCCTGGCTCAATCTTCAGAGTTCCGTTTGGTGACATTTATTATCTACCGCCATTTTATTTTATCATTCAATGTAAACAAAATATATAATATTTGGATTATAACAATCATTAAAATAATCGGGCAAGAGCAAATCTGATTCGCACACCAAGGGTTCCGTAGCTAATATTTTTGTAATATTTTAAGGCATACGTAATTTTTTAGTGCATGTATGAAGTACCACCCTTATTTTTTTATTTTCGTAATTTAAGTATAGAATTATTTAGCAGGTATCTTATCTATTTATACAGTAACCAACGGATAAACGGACATGAAGAAATTATAAAATGACATAACGCAAAATTTTTAACGTTCAAAAAATGTCTAAACGTGAAAAAATATGTTTACATAATAATTTTGTTGATTTACGTGTTACAAAATAAACTAGAAGCACGAAAAAAGCACACAGTTCGATATATCAAAATCTCTCTTTGTTCTTTTAAAATGTCAACAGAGGGAACTGTCGACAATAAATTTTTAAGCGTCTCGATAAACACGTAAGCCTAGTCTAGTAAGTACATGTCAACACTAATCCAGTAATTGGTACGTCTCGCTCCAGTTTCGGGGATTAACCGCGCCATTTGTGAACTAATATCTGCCGGGCTCTTGGGATATTGAAATAGACTAAGAGCAAGTACGTAATATTACAAAATTATATTTATCGGATTTTTTCGCAGTTCTTTTTTACTTTGGAAAGTCACGGGTCCCGGACTATAGTTGCTGTAAAGCATTTAAACGGTCGAGAACCAAAAGTCAAATTAAACCGCAAAAATTTTTGAGAAAATTGGTTTATTTACACTTTTAGTAATTGACAATATTTCAATACTGAGTTACGATTTTGTTTTTTGCAGGTGACGATTTTTTTATTTCTGTTTATTTTATTCAACCGATTGAAAGACCAGTTTTTTTATATATGTATCTGTATGGCACTATAATTTTATCTACCTATCTATTTAGAGACATCTATCATTCGAAATACGGCTTGAAGGATTTTAGTAAAACTTTTTTGAATGTACCAATTTATTTAAGTTTAATAAATAATCAATAAATATTTTTTATAAGGTAAAATAACAACTCGGTACTCTTTCATGCAAAGAAAATCGACATTTACAATAATACTAATGTCGTGTATTGTTCTATTGTTTGTTGTCATTGTTATTCGTAGGCTTAGGCTACCCTCAAAGGGTGCCCTGGGTTTACATCAGGGTAGTAGGGTACACTGTTGTTCAAGCATTATCTTTGTTTTATTCATCGTTTTATTACTATATATTTGTTATAATTGTATTTTACTGTATTTTTAGTCTGTATGTGTATGAAAATTTTATTTTGAAGTAGTTTATGTCATTAATATATTTTCACACTCGAGTATTTCCTATTATACATTGTAGTAATCTATACTAATATTATGAAGAGGTAAAGTTTGTGATTTTGTGAGTTTGTGACGTTGTAGGGGGTAATCTCTGTATCTACTGAACCGATTTAGATGAAATTTGGTAAGAAGATATTTTGAGACTCTGGAAAGGACATTAGATACTTTTTATCCCGGAAATCATCCCTTAAGGTGGTAAGGGGGTATAAATGGAGATGAAAGTTTGTATTGGGAAGCAAGCTAGGGATGAGCCCGAGCGACGCAAGGGTGAGTCGCTAGTCTATACATATAATAAAACTCTAAGTCGAATCTGTACATAAAATATTTTTTTGTATGTATTCAGTCCTTTTTAACGTCCCACTGCTGGGCACGGGCCTCCCTTCAGTACGAGGGGAATCAGGCCATAGTCCACCACGCTGGCCAAGTGCGGGTTGGCGGACTTCACATGTCTTTTGAAAACTTGCTAGGTTCTCTCAGACATGTCGGTTTCCTCACGATGTTTTCACTCACCGTTAAGACAAGTGGTAATCATGTTAGAAATGATTCACAGATGAAAATATCATAGGTGCGAGACCCGAGATTTGAACTCGCTTCACTCGGTTTTCCAAGCGAGCGTGTTACCACTGGGCTACCATTGCCTTTCTTTGGATAATCTTAATGAAATAATATTATCGATACAGAAGCCAAATCTATAGTTTTAAGATTTTTTGTTTGTCTGTCTGTCTAGGAACGCATCAACACTGGACAGTTTTTGATGAAATTTGGTATGATGATAGTTGGTTATCCGAGACAAGATATAGAATACTTTTTACTGTAGAAAAATATCTCATTTCTGAAAAATCTATACTAACCGTTAAGACACACCGAAGGACGAACCCGAGAGGAGAGAGGGTGAGTCGTTAGTATTTAAATAAAAATAATTAATTAATCAAAAATTATCTTATGGACATGATGTAGGAAACGTATACATGAAATCCTGTATCACATTATAAGTTGGACTATAATTGTCGTATAATAACTCGTTCCACGGTCGCTGTCAAAACTTCTAAACGAATTGGAGTTAAATGCATTTGCATGTAAACACGAAATTCGAAATATAATAGTGGCTGTAATTAACTTGATTTAGAGTTACCAAACAGCTGATGCTATTTCATTAAATTACTTAAATATTGATTTTATACCTGACCGTAGCATCTATTTGTACTCTAAAAGTCAGTATAAAATATCTGGCTGGTTTGAACGGTGCTCATTAGCGTCCGGAAATCCAGCCGGACGTAATGCCAAGAAATGCACTTGGAAGGAGTCCATCTTGGTAGGCGATGTAACTTGCGGGTTGCTCCTGGTACTTCTCTGATAGCAGAGTGGACCGTGAGAGCAACCTCTTGGTTGTTGTGGTCCGCCTCGGCAGGCCAGCCGTCAGGACGTCATTGAGTTCGTAAGTGATGCTGCGATGCCCCATCAATACGAAGATGGTTCCGTTGGGTTTTAGTGACTAATTATGACTTTTCTAGTCGGAAATTCCAGGTTGTATGCGTAAATTAATTTCCCAATGGCATAATAATGGTCGTTCAAAATAGAATCATAAAAATCGAATCAAAATTGGCAAAAGTCGTGATATCGATACATGATACTTGTACGATACACAAACATACATACGCAAGATTTGTATAGCAACTTTCTTTTTAGAAATCGATCAAAATACTATCGTAGTCTCTTCGACTATATAATATGATAGGCCGCCAGAGAGTAACGAACTTAGTTACCAAAGTTGTCGATCGACCTAACCAGACGGGATTATAACTTTCGCACATTCGTACTTTAGAAATATTGTTTTATGTGTTTACATTTAATAAATTTTGTGTAATATTGATTATAGACTAAATTTTTGCGTTTTAAGGAAACAAATATATGCATTTTTAATTTTTATCTATGTGATATTTGATGTCTTTTAGTTGACATAGCTATGTCATGGAACTCATTTTCAAGAGACTTCCAAAAAACGAGGAGTTTCTCAAGTTGTTTGCATTTTTATGTATGTTACCTCCTAACTCCGTCTTTTGTTACCCGATTTGGAAAATTCTTATACGTATGTCTTATATTTTTCAGTCATTGACTATCCTAGGATCGTTGCAGTATTTCTATCAATCTATTTTATTATATTCGTCTATATAAAAACAATCATCAGTATAAAATTTGCCCTTGCATCAAATTATTATTTTAGTTTTAGTACAACTGAATTTTTGAATAAAAAACTTGCTTTTAAAAAAGTTTTTTTTATTTTTGTTTTTGTTAATATCAAATTTATAGTTTTTTTCTTTATTTGTCTTATTCTGAGCATTTCGTATTACCTACTCATTTTTAAAAGCTTTTTTTGATATTGTGAGTTCCATCTTCTCATTGGAGATATTTTTCTATTTACAATTTTTAAACCGCCTTTCAACAAGGATCAGGTATGATTTTCGACGCTTAACTTATTGTGTTTAACAAACAATAATTAACTCGTTTTACAAATTATTAAAAAGGATACGACATGATACATGATGATAAGATAACAAGACAACCATGTTTTATTTAAAGAATTTTTTAAATAAAATTCATACATACATATACGAGTATACATCAAAATAACACACAAGGTATAATTTATAAATATATATATATATATTTGTAGTAAGCGTGCGGCGCCGCGGGAAAACTAATAAGTCTTTGAAAATTCTTCCTCGATTACTTTTAAAAATGAAAAAGGTTTTTTGTTATCGATTTTGCTATAGAGCATCAACTTATACCAACCGATCGCTATGAAAATTCAATATCATTATAATCATAGTACACAAATTCTGTTTTGATTTCATGACAATGCATAATTTTAAAGTTGGCACTATTAACTATATAAGTCTTATTAATATTAAAAACGCGAAAGATTGTAAGGATGGATGGATGAATGTTTGTTAGTCTTTCACGCAAAAACTACTGAACAGGTTTTGATGAGACTGCACAGTTTATATAGCTTATATATCAGAGTAACACATAGGCTGTAATTTGTAAAGATAGTCATATAATATACATAATTGAAGTAAAACTATAAGTCTTCGAAAATTCTTTCTTGATTGCTTTTAAAAATTAAAAAGTTTTATGCTACACATTTTGCTATAACTCGCCAAGTTAGCACTGCAGCACAACAACTTCTAAAATTGGTACACATGGGTATTTAAGTACGGAGATATATTCGCGTTATTTAAGCGGCTAAAGCCGCGGACGTACGCCAGCATTTTAGTAAAAAAAATTTAAAAGATATATTTTTTCATTTTCATTATTATAATATAAACAGTATGTTGGTTGAGGAATATAATTATCAGCCGAACCCGGGACTTGAAACCGTTTCACTTGGTTTTCCAAGCAATTAAAGTATTATCACTGAGCCATCACTGCCGCAGTATAGTAACAGGTATACTACATGGAAACTGTATTCTATACATATAAAATTTTCATTATTCTCATTTTAGCTCAGTTTGTAGCGACCCTACTTGCTGTGCTGGCGGTCGTGGGTTCGTGTCCCGCTGGGGGCGTTATTTGTGTGATGAGCAGGAATGTTTGTAATCCTATGATAACTGTTTATATTTATAATATGTATGTATTTAAAGTTATATATGTGTAGTGTATCAATTATCTGATATCCATAACACATGCCCATAACACAAGCCTCGTAGCTTACCATGGAAGTAGATGGTGCTATGACTTAATGTCCCAATATACTATTATATTTATTTAATTTATTGTACGTAATTTCATACGCAGTTTTCAAAATAATATGTTAATTAATAAATATAACAAAACCCTACATATTGCTGCCTAACTAAATTGTCCTTAATCAAAGGTCCACAACTCACAAAGCATTTACCTAGATGGGAATCAATAGTGTGACTAATACGAATATTTATCACGTCTGACTTAAATATGTGATCCGTGGAATACACAGTAACTTATTACGCTGCACGCTGTAGCACGGCGATTCTCATAATATATTACACTCGCTTTTTGCTGGTAAACAGTAAATTTATTAGTTAAACCGTGAAATATGCAAGATGTTCCCGAGGTTTCACAGCATCCTATGTAGATACAATAGCAAATCCTCAAAGCCTGATATCTCGCGGTGTAAACAAGAACATAAGGAGTTACTTAAACTTAAATAATGGAGCTATTATAGAGAAGATGCGCTCCACGTCTGATATTACGAGCTTTAAATTTATACTACATTTGATTTTATGGTAGTTTGTTTTGGGAATGTTCACACGTTGGCCACATTATTCAGTGCTGTGTATCTTACTATTAATATGGGAACAGATACTTTATATCTGTTTATCTGAACAGATATGAAGTATTTATCTTTTATCTCGGTGTTCTAGTGGCTAGCATGTACGGCTGTAGTGAGGTCCTGGGTTCGAGTATTGGGTCAGGTCAAAACAGTTACTAGTTGGATGGTTTTTGTTACATCAAACATCAGTAGCAATTCAGAGTTCGGAAGTCGGCGGTGTACTCGTGCTTTGGAGAGCACGGTAAGCTATATATAGGTCTTCCTTATGCCTTAGCTCTAACTGCTAGTGTCGAGTTATCGTTCACTTGTGTGTCTGCACGTATTTTTGGGTACTATAACATCTCCTGCGCAGTAGGTTTGTCTTAATAAAATTGGTTTTAGTGGCCCAAATCAGCCAGGAGAACATTAAGTATTTATCCAATTTTTTTAAGATATTTCAAAATCATCCATACTTATGAATAAAATATGAAAGAAATGTTTGTAGATTTGATCTCTTAAAAAGAAAAAAACATTCTATACGGTTTTTAATGTTTTTGTTACTTGATATCTTCGTCAATTTATTGATTTATTGCTATTTTAAAAAACAGCTATTATACTCCAATGGTGTGGCCATGTACATCAATTTCGAGAAAAATTCCACCCCAAGTAGTGGTATAATTCACTTAGTTTTTTTTTATTTTCAAACATTCCTCTAAGCATATTGCTAAAAGTCTCAATAGAATTGAGTGTCACGTGTCAGTTGTATACATAATTGAAACTGGCTTACTCTTCAGAATAGTTCGCACTGACGTTAAGTCCATAGTATGATAATATATTATGTAAATTAGCCACAAGTGATGGCGATTAATAATTCTAAAACTAATGTATTTCAATATATCATATACCAACCATTTGTAATTGCTTGATACGTTGACTTGCAATCCGTCTAATCATAGGTAATGGTATTCATAATTCGCTGTTAATTTGCTATAAATTACATATTCACATAAATAAGATCTATTTATCAATTTATGAGTAAACTAGCGACTCATTCTCGCTTCGCTTCCGGTTCGTCCCGGCAAAAACAGAATAAAAAGGAACGTATGACCTATTCCAGACTATAATCTATCTCCGTGCAAAATATTATCCAGATCCGTTCAGCCGTTCTGGCGTGAAAGAGTAAAAAACTTCCATCCATCCATCCTCACAAATTTCACATCTATATCTATTGGTAGGTGGATATATAACTTTAAAGCAATAAATCACTAATATACTCTAGAGTTTACGTGAACAAGGAAACCGAAAGTGAAAAATATTGATTACCTTTAGAAAACATGGAATATAAACATTAATATCTAAGGTAAACACTATAAAATAGAAAAAAAATTCATATTAATTTAAATAAAGCTATCCAAAAATTCTTCGAGTAATACAACCTTTTTCCATAATATTGAAAGATAAGAATACTAAAGTACACTAATGTATACCAATTTTAAAATCCGCTACTAACCTGAAATCTCCAAGAGCAAATAGGAACTGAATTTTCATCTTACTTCAATATAGAATAAATCTACCTCGAATAGGCACCTTAACCCAGATTTTTTCACGAATCTTCATTCAAAAGAGTTCCAATTCTAATAAAAATAAACCATAAAATACAGACGCTGTTATTGCGTTTTTATATGATCACTAGCGACTCACCCTCGCTTCACTCGGGTTCATCCCTTGGTACGTTTTAACGGTTAGTAAGGAATAAGTAGACCATATGTTATATGCCTTTCTCAATAAACGAGCTATCTAACGCAAAAAGAATGTTTCAAATCGGATTAATAGTTCCTGAGATTAGAGCGTTCAAACAAACTCTGCCTCTTTATAATATCCGTATAGATAATAGAGACATATGACTTATACAATTCGTATGTGTTTAGTTTCCCAGCGATTATAATATAATCTATACTAATATTATAAAGAGATATTATCTATACTAATATTATAGAGATGTAAAGTTTGTGAGTTTGTGACGTTTTAGGGGGCAACCTCTGGATCGACTGAACCGATTTAGATGAAATTTGGTAAGAAGATGGTTTGAGACCCTGGAAAGGACATATGATACTTTTTATCCCGGAAATCATCTCTTAAGGGGGTGAAAATGGAGATGAAAGTTTATATTGGGATGCAAGCTAGGGACGACCCCGAGCGAAGCGAGTAAAGAAGCGAGCAAAAAGAGTTAAATGTTATTACGTACTGAATCAAAATTTCTCATTTTCAGTAAATAATGCTCTACGGATATTTTTACTTTAGTTTTTTTATGCTGTAAAGGCATAATAAAATTAATTTATTGTAACTGTGTCTGTGCCAAACATTATTTCAGATTTAGACACACTTAGAAGTTTAGAATGTCAGAAGCAAAGGAAGAAAAACGATTATGGCTCCAAATGCCAAATGAACGAGCTATGAAACATGATTTCATACATAAAAAAGCTTTTAAGTACAGGATGGCTATAAGTTTGCAAGAAGTTCTTATAGTATTAGCGTACTCAAGTTACATGACCATTTTTGACTTATATGACCATTTTTTTTACATTTTACATTTATGGATAATATTAACTTATCGAAAGAAGTTTTGCGCTCATTTAAAAGTCTACTGCTGGCCTAGAATTTGGCACTGCGAGGAGATTATATTATAGAACTTTTTACATGCCTTTCAAAAACAAGTTAGATTGTTTTAGACATGCAGGTTTTTTTGCGAAGTATATGGCAAGGTGATCGTATAATAATAACTATAAGTATCGTATAGATACACTTAATTTACTTATTGCAAAAGACTTTTTTTCATTTATTGGTAGATGAAAATATGTTAAACTTTATAGCATCAATAAATGTACCAAACTTCACTGTGTTCTATTTTCGCTTATACGTTCATCTCTTTTTGACAAGTTATTGCATTTTTGAAATTCCATGCTTTATAATATCCGTCGTGCATTGTAATAAAAAATAATAGGGCGGATGCCATACCATGCTCAAAATGACAAAAAAGTTTTATTGGTCAACAAGGTTCACCCGTGGTTCCGTTTTGTGGTACATCGATAAAGAACATATTGTTCCGAATTTCACTCTTTCTTCTATTCTTACACGCATGCAAATAGACTATGACCTGGTGTGACACAAAAGCTAGGTATTGTCAGTAATAAAACTTGCCAAAAAGTGTCGCTACCTATTCTTATTTTTATTGATATCACTTGGAAAGCTGCCTTGCTAAAATAGGGCTAGGCAGTGGGCTGGTCACGTTATCTGGATGCCGGATGATCTTTGGGATAAACAAAAAACTTCTTCAATCTCCAACATAGCGACAACTAGGTAGGCCCAGATGGAGATAGCGGAATGAATTGGACTCCTTCCAGAGAGACTGGTCTAATGTGTCGCCAGATAAAGAGCAGTAAAAGAAGAGTAACTAGGTATTTTCCCTGCAGTAGGACACCGAAGGCTTATAATAATAATAAGCCCGCAGGGCAGCTTGTGGCAAACTGTTCGTGAGTGGCGACACCACGGGCTTGAGACCTTCCAGGTGAAACAACATCTGTCCCCCGCCTCTGGCTTGCCTTCATTGGCTGTCCAGAGTGGAGCGCAAGGGCTAAGTGCTCGAAAGGGTGGAAGTACTCAATCTGCGTAATGACCGAGAAATCCACTTCCCACACAACCCTTCCAAAGGACCGGGCTCCTTCAAGCAATACAAATAATACAAAGGCCTACGGGCGTATCCGATTGAATTAAGGGTAAATCGCTAGTGTATAATACAAAACACTAATGTGTCTTAATTATATTTTTGGACACAAATTGCTAATACGCAATTTTGCTCATTGTTAATTTCTAGGCGAAGCTACTAGAAAAGTGTAGCATTCAAGACTTTACTTTCATATCAACAACTGAAAGGAATAATATTGTAAATCACTATTATTGGGATTTGGACTTCGTATTCGAAGTTATATATATCTATAGGAATCAAATTTCTATTTTTAAATTTTCTCTATACACTATTACCCACCTATAACGTTATTCTTTGCAAGTATTGATATAACGAATAAGTCGTCAGTCAATGTTGTGCTAATAACTAAAAATATTATTGTATTTTATCAAACCAAGCAATTGATTTTATTTTTAAAATCAAAAAAAACTGACTGCGTTACAAGCATAGTTTTACATCTATATACTAATAAATGGATAGCCGATTTTTTTGTTCGGTTATACTGCGATAACTACTGAACCGATCGGAATAATACTCATACCATAAGATGCAGCGTGTTTCAGAGAAGGTTTTAGTATATGATATGTTGGTAATTAATGTATTATGCGGGCGAAGATGCAGGAAAACGCTAGTAATATCTATATCAAATTCAGGCTCTTACTTTTGACGCGTGTCTTTTTCATTTACTTTACGATGACTTTCACCGTCCTATTATAACATCAATTAGAACAGAGAGCAGAAATTATATATGTACTGCGATAATTTAAAATAATATAATATAAATATATTTCAGTTAATTATAAGTACCTTATAATTATTTTTCTTGTAATTTTGCACTAAAAGAAAAGTATTTTATTAAAAATACAAAATCTTTCATTATGCCTTACTATTTCTGATAAACAATTTTGAAAAAATATTTTTAGCGAAATACAGTCCTCACTGTTGCTTTATTGTATGGTTACAAATAAGTTGCATTCAGACCATTTCAAAGTCCACCATGCTGGCCAAGTGAAAAAGTTGGTGGAGCTTAGATGTCTTATGAAAACTAAACTTGCAGATTTCCTTACGATATTTTCTTTAACTGTAAGGCAAGTGATAATCATGTTGGATTCGCACACAAGTGTATCAGAGTTGCGAGACCCGGGCACTCGTTTTTGAACATGTTTTATTTGGTTTTCAAAGCGAGCACGTTACCACTGGGCTACATTGCCTTACAAATACAATAAAAACGAATATTTAATTGTAATATTTAATAATAATAATCTTTATCAATATAAAGTACCATTTTGTCTATGTCTATGTTTTATGTCTTGAATAGTAAAAATATGAATTTAATTTTAATAAGCATTATTATTATATTCTGATAATTTAATTTATTATACTTGATAGTTCGCATTTATTTTAGTTTAATAAATATCCCAAATAAAACTATAAATTAAATAGGTGTATTTAGCCATACAAGAATTTGAAGAAAACTCTTATTATCACACAGCAGTATTAAATAATACATTAAATAAAAAGATTCTGACAAATTATGAACCTCCTTCTTTTTAAGAAGTCGGTTGATGATAGATATATAAAGGTTGAGTTACATTAAAGCTGTTTTCTAACACAGGTTAAGGTCTATTTTATAAATCATTTTTTTTTTATTTAAATTTAAATGAGCAACTAGATTTACAATTCATAAAAACTCTTTTATATTAATCATTTAGTCATAAAATAATTTTGGTATGTAATATTTTAAAATGTTATTTAATTTTATACATAAGTTCATAATATTTCTAATATATTATTTTGTTTGAACTGGAAATTTTAATATTTTTATAACAAGAGAGGTTTAATCGCCCAGTAAGCAATTGCCTTTAGCCAAGAAACGCTATAAGAGAGTACCACGGTATATGTATAATCTTGTGCATACTTTATTCACTAAAGAATGTAACGCCGGAGGCGTACGAACATATGACGCTGCGGAGAAAAAACTTTGTGGGAATATTTGTATTTTACGCAAACTTTCTTGTAGGAATATTTTCTGATTTAAGCTCGCTTGTTTTATAAAGATTTATTATAATATGTTGACTCAGTTCGCTAAGTTAATATAAATTTTTTGGGGCGTTGCGGGAATCAAACAATTTATTATTAAGTGGAAAGTAAATTCGTTGGTAATTTCTTAAGATATCTTAAATTTATAAGAAAATTCATACATAATAATTTACTTGTAGATTTTATAGCATTTACTAAATTAAAAAAAATCTTTTTAAATAACTCTAGAAAATAACTTTATTTTAATGATTAAACGTGTATCAAAAATTCCTAAAGAATAAATAAATATTTGAAAGAATAGGATGACTAATTATTATAATTTATTAAATCGCAGCGTCTATCAGTCTATCAGCTGATAACCATTGGTCTGACTAATATTCATTTTCATTATTATGAAAATACGTTTTTTGCTAAAATTTTCGTGTACATACAAATAAGTAATTTTAGCCTAGAGTATAAACAATGACATTTTGAGCAGATACCGAAATAATGCCTGAGCAAAGCAAGAAACACTACGAGGGCAACATTTTCACAATAGACCAAAAATGGTTGCAGTGACATCATATAGCCGCAAAAATTAAATTAAAAAATAACGGCAACATATCCCTATTTTTGATAATATTTTGATTAAAAATATTATAAAAAATGTTATTAGGCAAAACTTGTTGGGGATTCTTAAATTTTTTAGGACACAACAAAAATTACAGATAGGATAGATAGGATTATTTTATTATGCATCGAGAACGACTGTGCAGATTTCAATTATTGATTTCTTTTTGTATATATAAAAATCTGAATACCTTATACAATTAATACAAAATATCAAACAAATTAACAACATATGAATATCAAGCAAATTTTGTATATCTAATAAATATACATTATACAGCGTGCACTGAAACCTAAATTACTACAATGTTCGCAAATTACACGTTGTGGTCGGGATGAAATATTGAAGTAAGTGACGTTGTTCAGAAATCGTGTACAACCAAGTTTATATGTCTCTATACTTGTTTTGTTTAAACTACTAGTTTAGACTTTAGTCTTAACACAAGTGATGCGCTCAAGCGTTGTTTATGCTAAGTAACTTTTGCAATGATTGTACCCTGATTTTAATCATCAGTTAAAAAAGGAGAATAATAATAATAGTAATATTTTTTATTACACGCCATAAAAGAAACATACAATTTATAAAAAAAAACAAAAAAAATTACACTAGGCGGCCTTAGCGCTAGAAGCAATCTCTTCCAGGCAACCTTAAGGTGGAGGAGTAAGTTTTATTTGCACTTTATGCACCTTTCCGCTCACTTATTTTCTTATATCCTTTACTATCGGTTGCCTGTAAGAGATCACTTTTAGTGATAAGGCCGCCTTTGCACATCTCTTTAATTGTATAATTATTTTTTTTATGTTAATGTACTATTTTCTTGTGCAATAAAGTGTTATAAATAAATAAATAAGTTTTCATAAAAAAAACAGACAGAACGACCGAGAACACACATTGAATCTTGGAATCCATACTACCGATTAAAATATTTCTTGTTCAATATGCTTATTAGATAAAATATGAATTAACAAAAATAATTAAAAAGTGTAAATGTGTTTTGTAACGTTCTCAAATAATGAAATAAAAGACGGCAACAAATAAATAATAATTAACTTAATAACACGGGTTAAAGTCGCATGGCTAAAATAACCAACATAAAATCATACCTCGTACTATTACTTTGACGACTCGTATAGCTCAGTTTGTAGTGACCCTACTTTCAGTGCCAACGGTCGCGGGTTCAAGTCTCGCTGGGGGGCATTCATTTGTGTGACGAGCACGAATGTTTATACTCCAGTCATGGGTGCTTATATTTATAATATGTATGTATTTAAAAGTTATATATGTGTAGTGTATCAACTATCTGGTATCCATAACACAAGCCTCGTGGCTTACCATGGAACTAGATGATGCTGTGTGTAAATGTCCCAACATATTTATTATTATTATTACTACGTCGATGCGTGGTTGAGCAACAAACATCTCAACATTCATACACCTCTACGAATTACAACACATAAGCAGACAAAAACAAATTTATATTATAATTAGGGACTTATCTTAATGGGCCATTGCAGCATCACTTACGCACTCAACCATGATGCCCCGACGGCTGCCTGCCGAGGCAGATCACCTCTCATCTCCCATAAAAAACAAGCAAGTTGCTCTGACCGTCCACTCTGCTATTTGAAAAGTACAATGAAAACCCCACCTCTAAACTTCATTCCTTTACCTTTTAGATTTTTAGAAGCAACTGAGAATCGTGTCCCCCTACCCCGACACGTTAATAACCCCGATCCTGGGCAACCCACATCCATCTGCTGTCAGCCAATTTTCTTACATCATCTGTCCATCATGTTTTCTCATGTTTACTCAATACTCATATTTCTATAATAATAATAATCAAACATTATCTTACCGTATGACTCTCCCACAAGACTACTAAAATCAAATCACACTTCAAATATTTAAAAAAAAATCATTAATATTTACCTTACAAAACAAACATGTCAATATAGGTAGGTACACTAAAATTAAATTATCCTTCTTCCGGGAAAGTCGGTTAATATGGGGTTTATCGAATAATTCTAAGACTCGCCTTGTACATCATATTTTCATTAAATTCCATATTGCTATAAGTTACTGGTCGTGAATTTTTAAAAGATATATTCTCTTGGCTTGAATTTAGATGGAATTATGCTTGAAAATGCTCTATTTCCTTTCTATATTTGAGAACTGAATATACCTAACTAGAATTGGATATATTTCAGAAAAATTCGATTCGAATAACAATAATTTATAACTATTGTTACAGAGAGAATACTTACTATTTTCTTGAAAAAGAGTATGTAAATAAAAGTTTTTAAAATTAGTTTACTGTTTAAGCGTCTCTAAGATCGAATGAACGGAAAATTGTTATGAAGTACAACATATAGTGTAATTCTTTTATTAAATTAGCAACACAAACTCAAAGTAAGATAGTGTAGTGCAATAATAAAAGCACCGTGTAACTATATACAAACATACATAAGTAATTATGACGCTAATTAATTAATTACGAAGCTAATTGTATGCTTGTGACGCCTAAGCGAATCCAGAGTGAATGGCTAGTAAAGTTATGAAATATACTAAACATTTTTTGTTACTATGTGAAAATGATTTATAATTTAATTTCAACAAGCCCTGCATTTTCTGTGTGGTCTCACCCTAAAGCAATTTGTTACATAAAACAGTAGTTACTTATGAGAATGTCGTCGTAACTCACGTGTACAATAAGACATCTGGCTTTAGACGGAAGTTAATCTTCGCGTGTGTTTTTTGTTTAATGCTAAGAAAATTATAAAATACTAGTTCTCACCTATGACTTCGTTAGCGTCGTCAGTCTATATAAAGCCTGTGCTAGCACATTATATTTTAAATTCATCGATTCCTTACGAACTTATGCATTTATAATAAACTAGAATTGCCCGCGGCTCCGCCTGCGTTCAGATGACCAAAAACCAAATTCTTAGGTTTTACATATTAGTATACTCTTACATTGCAGTTTTTGTATTTTTTCTCAGAAATGAGACATTTTCCCGCGGTAAAAAGTACCCTATATGTTGACCCGGATAACCAGTTATCACCATACCAAATTTCATCAAAATCCCTCCAGTGGTTTTTCTGTGATGCGGTAACAGACAGACAGAGAGACAAAAATTCTAGAAACTATAGATTCGGCCCCTGTATCGATAATAAAGTCTATTTCAATAAGATTTTCCACAAACTATTTAATGTACAGGTTCGGCTTAGTTACAATTTTCAACCGACTTCAAAAAGGAGGAGGTTCTCAATTCGACTGTATGTTTTTTTTTTTTTTTTTTTTTTTTTATGTTTGTTACCTCAGAACTCCGTCATTTATTAACCGATTTGGACAATTTTTGTTTTGTTTGAAAGGGTATACTTCCAGATTGGTCCCATTTAAATTTCAAAAAAAAATACCACTCCTAAGGGTGGAAAAACAACTAATGATGAATTTAACCTACTTCTAATTGTCATATTGACTTGAAACTTTGCAAGTATTTCTATTTCCGTTGATAGTACAGTGGTTCGGTGTTGTTGACCTGATCTGATGGCAAGGCTAGAAGATGGATAGGTGGAACTCTTCAACGGCTAATAGTAGGTACTTTGAGTTTGGGCTTATTTTGTTTGATTTGACAAGCCTAACACGTTAGAATCCTTACTTTGCTACTACTGTCTACACTAAAAAGGGAAAAATAAAAACTTTTTAACAAAAAATAAAAACCGACTTCAAACAAAAGCACTAAAAAGTAAAAAATAACTGATTGGTAGTTTTCATTTACTATACATACCTAATCAAATATTTTCGAAGTCGGTGTGCTTTGGCTAAATAATTAAAGCCTACCTTTTAAATACATACCTAATCAAATATTTTCGAAATCGGTGCCAGCCCATACAAACCAAAGCACACCGACTTCGAAAATATTTGATTAGGTATGTATAGTAAATGAAAACTACCAATCAGTTATTTTTTACTTTTTAGTGCTTTTGTTTGAAGTCGGTTTTTATTTTTTATTAAAAAGTTTTTATATTATATGTATAGATCGAGGTTTGGTTTACTTAATCAATATTAAGATGGCACAAGATAACTTGTTGGAGATCCAGGATTTGATTCCCGTTTGCGATTATTTAAAGACACAGCGGACGATTTAAAACAACCTATAATAACAAGCATATCCAAAGATGAAAGATGAAGAAAGAAAGATGAAATTCATGCTAATGATAATCGCGTTATCATCTTATATATTTTTTTCATTTTTAACTACCGACTTGAGAAGAGGGAAGTTATAGGTTTAACGTGTCTATATGTCTGTGGCGCCGTAGCGCCCAAACGGATGATGATGCATGATAATTTTTCTAGTATATAAAATTTCAATTTTAAAAATAAGTATATTATCATAATTATTGCATTTGATATGTTAATTTAACCCCGTCTGGGTGTTTGACTGTTGGAATTAATCGGCAGTACCGATTTTGATGAAGAGTTATTTAGACACCAGGATGTGAAGGAGATTGTATTTTTTTTAATCCTTTTTAAGGCGATTAAGGAAGTCGTAGTCATAGGAGACGTATCATAGAAAACATATAGACAAAGTCAAAGGTGAATAAATAGAAAATCATCTCCGAAATATTTATGAAAGTGGTTTAATGTTATGTATATAAGTTAGTAAAGACTCAAATTAAAATTATCCTTTTTTAGACGCAAATATGTCAAGTATTCTTTTGAAATATCAAGAGAAGGTTAAAATGTGTTAGGTACTTTTATTATTCTGGGCAACTTTTTGATCTATTTTTCTGACGAATATATTTATTTCGTCTAGTCAATTAATATGGACGTTACTTTAAAACAAAAATAATTGGATATCAAAACGCTTTCGTCACTTTCATATGGTTAGGTGGAAATTCAAAGCATATTTATTATATGTAACAAGTATATTTTATAAAAGTATAAGCATCAACAATCTTAACAATAAATAAATCAACTACAACATGAAGACCGTTGAAAATGACTTAAAATTAGATAACAATATTTACAAGGCACGGAACACACACACTACAAAGCACGCAACAAATCAAACATCAATACTCAATGGTAGTGGTGACCTTTGTGATGGATGGTTTTGTATACTGGGATTTTGACGGGGTATGGCTGGGGTACATGGACGGTCACGGTTTTCTCAACCTTGATGGGTACGTGCTTTTCGACTGGGTAGGGCACGTGTTTGACAACTGGGTAAGGCACGACTTTTTCAATTGGAATGGAGATTTCAGTTTCCACAGGAACAGCAACAGGTTTGTGGACAGGGACTTTTACGGGATAAGGCTGTGGGATTCCAATCAGGATGGGTTTAGGTACATTAATGTGAAGAGGTTTGTGGATGGGCACGGTAACGTGCTTGTACAGAGGTACTTCTACAGGATGTTCTTCGTCAATATGTTCTGAAACTGGGATAGCTTCAGCATGTCCGAAGTTGTGTTGATCTCCAAATTCATGACCTCCATCTTGCAGGACAAAGCCTTGTTGGTCTCCGTGACCTCCATTACCACCATAACCTCCGTTACCACCATACCCTCCACTTGAACCACCATTACCTCCAAAATGTCCAAAGCTACCACCATCTTGCCCACCATTGCCATGACCATTTAATTCTTGAATAGCACCGTGACCACCATCTCCGCCATCATACTGCTGTCCTAAATCATGAACAGCTTGGAGATATGAATCCCCTCCAAAGCTTTGACCTCCATCGTGACCACCAAAATCAAAATTCTGTTGACCATGGCCGGAGTCTTGGCTTTGTACAAGGGCAATCGTATGATCATTTCCTTGTCCACCAGAGAAATCATGGCCACCTTGGCTTCCTAAGAATTGTCCTCCTTGACCAGAGAAATCATGACCACCCTGTGCTGCACCAAAGTCATGGTTTTGAGCACCAGAGAAGTCATTTCCTCCAGAATGGAATCCACCTCCATGATCTCCCAAACCATTGTTCCCTTGGTCATATCCCGATTCGAATCCGGCTTCGCATGTGGCGACCGCCAGCGCCAATAAACAGACCTGTAAAAAAGTCAACTATACTTAATTTGTGTAGAAAATATGAAATCTTTTTCAGACATAAATCATATTATATATTTGATTCAAGTTTTGATAAATTTATTGTAAATTTCATGCGGCACTGCAAAATAAATCATAAGTCTACTATCTATTTCACCTACGACAGTATTCATATATATTTTGTATAATAAAAATCTGATATACTGACATGTATATTGTTATAAATAAAGGCCATTCATTGTCAAGTATTGTTGGGAGAAAATAGTCCGAGAACCGAATGCGCTGATGCAATCTCGTTAAATTTATTTAATTGGCAATTATTGAACGCATCGTTGGCCAAGCGCTTCCATAAATCACTGGTGGTACTCAAAATTTTAAAAACCTCATACAAACAGTAAAGTTTTTTCAGTCATGGTAAATTAGTTTTAGTTTAACATGCGAATGCTTCAAAGTATGAATTTAAAGGGCATGGCAAAACTTTTAGCGTACGGTGCTATTACGCTAACGGGTAACTTTTGGCTGATTTTAAATCATTTTGCAATCGAGTTTTAGTTTTGAAAGGCAAATACATTTTACGATTTCAGGAGGGTCGTTTGGTGTAATGACATCGTATTTATTTTTAAAATATTTTTTGTAAACAATTATTTTTTACATCGGTAAATAATATATAATCTATGATTATTTTAGTTGATTATAAGAAAAACCGCTTTTGGTAATTGGGGATATATGGTATTCTTCAACATTAATAGTCATTAAAGAGTTAATAACAACATCCTGACTCCATCATCAGCTCGATGGCACCTTTACTTCTTAATAAAAACAAGTATTAAAAATGAGTTTCAACTTGAATTGAAACAAATTAAATCAATTTATACTTTATTGCAATAGACGTTTACCAACATTTTTTACATTTTCTAAATTTATATAAGCTGAGCATATTCTAAGGAATTTACCACTGTATTATATATTAAGATTTTAAACCTATTACTAACAAACCAAACAATAAAGTATGTTAGATTTTTATTGTAAAATACGTATTCTAATTAAACTATGCAAATTCTTGAGACGTTACCTTTCAAATGTTACCATTCTCTTCCGTAAATCTCCAAGAAAGTTTATTATTTTTTTATACCTACATTAGCAACACATCACAGCTATTGAGTAATGCTACAAGTTTTTATATTTAACAAAAACACTTGTTTCTTTACCTTTCACTAAGAGTGCTTCGAATATACTTTAGTCATTCCGATTATAAATTAAATACTTGCTTTTGATCTTGTAATAGTACGTATAACTTCACTGTACATGTTTAATACATCCTACTAATATTATCAATGCAAAAGTTTGTGAGGATGTATGGATGTCTGGATGTACTCTTTTATGCAAAAACTAGATTTTAATGAAACTTAATGATAATGTAGCTCATACATCAAAATAACACATAGGCTACTTTTTATTCCGGAAAAATGTACGGTTCCCGTGGGATAGATTGGTTTTTGTTTTTAGATTTATATATAAAATACCAGTGTGTGTTTGTTCATCAATCTTCTCCTACACAGCGTGAACGATTTTGTTACTTTGTATATACTACTTGAGGGGTATCTGGATGGGTCTTAGTTATAGTTTAATTATTATGTTTTTATTTTTTTGTCATAGATTACACATATAAAATATGGAGGACTGTGGCAAGACAATGTCTGTCCGCTAATGCGTTAATATATAGATTATAAAATGTTGTCCTTTTTTAACAAGGTTTTTTGTCTATAAAAATACAGAAGGTCATTTACTTCACTGGTATATGTAGTAGAGAAAGACATGAGTTGCGTTGCAAATTCGCATGAGAATTAATTGGGATAAATTTTAAGTTTCTTTACTCATGACCCGATTTAAGTAGCTGTTTTATGACGAGTTAAAAATACTCGTATATAAACAGAATAATCTTTAGAGCTATAGAAACGGTCAAAAAATCTGAATAAAATATAAGAAACCTCAGTTTTAATTTGTATAGGCGAATGTTAGAATTGTACTAAAAATATTAACAACATTAACAACAATTAGACAAATAGAAAAAAAAAACTAGAAATTTGTGTACAAATTTTATAGAGCTTTGGATTAATACTCTCACTGTGATTAAAAATTGAAAAATGTTTTATAAGAGCGTAACAGACTTACAAGAACTTTTTGAACTTTTTAATTTTATTCTGAAAGTTTGTATTACTTTATCAAAAAATTAACTTGAGCTTTAAATGTAATTTTAATAAGAAGCGTCGAATTCGCAAAAATATTTAAAATCTATATTCATACAATTATATTGAAGCTAGTGACTTAACCTGACTTCGATTAAGTTTTTAAGTACCTGAAATTAGCCTATATGCGATTCCAGGCTATAGTCTATTTAGGTACTGAATTTCATCAAAATCTGTCCAGTCATTTTAGCTTAAAGGAGTAACAAACAAATACACACTTACAATTTTTGTATTAATAAGTTTTTTCTGTACTTGCACTTGTATATTATACTAATAAGTTCAGTTCTAGGAGAAAACAAGTAGCTTAATTTTGTTAGAGAACGATTGCATCACAATTACTTTTATCCGATTCAAAGCGAACTGGCGGCGGCTTTTGTAAAATATTCTGAATTATAGAATTTCTTTTAGAAAGAAATACGATGATAAATTCTTTGGTAAAATAAAAGTATAATGTGGTCGCGCTCCAGTTATAGCCTAATTTTTTACTCGATTGTAAAGTTGGCTGGTATTTTATTAAGTAACTTAAAATTGTTAAAGCAATGGAAAAGAATTCCGAATTGTATTGTTATAGATCAAAAAAGCTAGAAGCAAAATGCGTGACTGATATATTAAATATTTTGACGACACGTTTGGCTCAGTTTGTAGTGACCCTACTTACTGTACCAGCGGTCGCGGGTTCCAGTCCCGCTAGGGGAATCAATTGTGTGATAAGTACGAATGTTTGTCTTCCAGTCATGGGTGTTTATATGTATTTATAATAATATTTGTATAAATGTTGTATATAATATGTATTGATATAGCTGGTATCCATAACACAAGCCTCGCAGCTTACCATGTAACTAGATGGTGCTGTGTGTTAATATACCAACATATTAATTTTATTTTATGAATATGTAAATATTTCGTAGACGTAATATAGCATATATATGTATATATTAGAAATTTAATCATACATATTGAACTTGTAGCTTTTAATAACACAACCCATACTAAAAATAAGTTTATTTTAAAATTGTTATCAGCACTCCTATACAATGTAATTGCTGGACGGATTTAAATAACATTTAATACGTACATTGATAGACTGTGGAGTGATACATAGGCTACTCATCATAAAGTTTGCCAAAAGATGGCGCTACTTGTATATAAGATTACAAATACAGAAATTTAGGGATGCACTCAAGTGAAGCGAGGGTATATCGTTTATACTATATTATATAAATCGAAGACGTTTTAGCACATTTCTTACAGATCTCCAAAAGTCAGTGAATCACTCGTCCACGCTTCACTGATTCCGTTATGACATTCAAGTTATTGTAACGTTGTTATATAATACTAATAATAGAATGTTACTCTACGAGGGTTTGGTGAATCACTTAAGCAAAGCTCGCAATAACAAAATGGTCATCTAACTCAGTGGCAGCGTGAATACATTAGCTCTAAAGCCGGACATTGTAAGTTTGATAAAAACTCGAGATAATTAATATTGACTTTTTTTATACGTATGTGCAAATTCTATAGATTCATGTCCTAAACTCTTGAAAAAAAAATTGTTTTTGCTGCCTTTTTGTTATATCAGATGAAGAAATGGATAACAAACTTTTAAAGCATTACTTATGCGTGAGTCTAATATATTAAATTCCTTTGGGACCTTGTAATATACGGAACCCTTATTCACGCTAGTCTGATTTGAACTTGGCCAATACATTTTTCCTTCTCTAGAGCAATTATTAAATAAGCTTGATGATACCTAAGTCTCGAAAGTGAAATCTAAACAAAAACGATGTATACATAACATATAGTTAAAAGTGAATGTCCCTTTTACCGGCCTTTCTACCGGATAAACTAGTTTCTTAGGTTATCTAAACCAAAATACTAAACTTTAATAGTGATTGGAAGTAGATTTTCTAAATATTCGTACCAACATTATCAATTTAATAGTAATATATATATTATTATTAATAAGAAAAAGAATTTATCACTAGCTCAGCATGTAGGATTAACAACCAGACTATAATATTTAACCGCGAAAGTTTATACTCGATTGTAATTATAAAACCCCTATAAATAACCTAGTTTTATTTACAAGCCAAATCGTAATATACACTAAAATTTAAAATGTAAATAATGAATATAAATTTTTTATTTATGGACCAATTGACATAATACTAATACTAAATGTTAAGTAAAACTTTCCATAATACATTAGTGATACTCGCATCCAAATCGGTTAAGCCAATTAGCTCGTTCAAACGCACAGACAAACAGACAAAAATTGTAAAAATCATTGTTTTGAGTTCTATTGCGTTAGTAAAGACCCCCAATAGTAGGTTTTCTCAGATATTTTCCATGTACAGACAGCGATTAGTTACACTTTTATTATATGTATAGATTTCTGAACAGATAAAAGTTTTAAATCTGATTGAATCCTTCAGTTATATTAGTTACTTTGTCGTATAGTAACAGAAAAAGCTCTATATTTCTTGTATTCAAACATAATAGGCAATAAGCAAAGGTTTGAGTCAATAGAAGTACCCGCGTCTATATGGTCACGTTTTCATGGCGTTTATTCATGGGTTGCCATGGTTACGCATGGCGATTACCGAAAGAGATGTGAAAGACAGAGAGATATTAATGTATGTACGTCTCGCTCACTCATTACTTTTTATTTTATTTCATTTATACGTATAATAAAATTCCAACTGAGTCGAATCTGTACCTACAAAAATATTTGGGGTTTTGGTGAAATTTTGTACCATGACAGCTGGACATCCGGGCAATATATAAGATACTTTTTACTGCAAGAAAATATCTCATCTCTAAGAAATCTATACAAAATGTTAAAAAAATATAAATATTAATTAATTTTATCGATACGATATAAATCTATAACAATAACCAGTATTTCAAATATTATACCTATAATACAGTTTTTGTTTACCTTGGAACCGTATATTGAATATTTAATAAATAAATCTAACCAATCTAACCAATGATTTTACTCCATTGGTTTATTGGGCAAAGTAGAGGCATGTCATATAAATCCGTAAATAAACCGCCTTCCCTTAATCCGTAGTGATGTCATAGACATGTGTAGCGTGTATATCGATTTAAAAAAAATGTTATAAAATTTTACATTGAATTAAAAAAATCATAATTATATTGCTTTAAAATTTGTAATGAAAATGAAATGAAATATTTTAATTTATTTTATTATATTTTTCTAGATTTACTATTAGATTTAAATATTTGACATTATAAATAAAACTATCTTTTTAGATTTTTTCGCGGATTTATTTTGATTTTTGGTTACCAACGTTTTATATTCTTTACAGCAATCATGGTCACAAGGTCTCTCCTGTATCCGAAAAAATAGTTTTATTCAAAATTATTATGATATCTTTGTTTATTAGCTCGTATAATAGGTCCGTCGATGTAAAATAGTTTTTTTTTAGTTTGCTCATTCCAAGTTTCTTTCGAATCATTCTGTTACTGAGTAAAATAACTTTTACAATATCATTGTAGCTTACAGAAAATATTCAAGTAAAATATTTTGACAAAATGTGGATATGATACTGCCATTCCCAAATTATAGAGCGTAAAGAGTAAAAACACCATATTAAGTACTAATAACTCTCATAAGGATATCTAACATCTGCCTTTCTCTTATAACGTAACGACTTGTTTTTTAGTTCACATTGTGTCATTATGCTAGTTAAATGCTCTTAGCTACCATTCAAGTTACATAATTTGCAATAAAGCTATATAAAGTTATATTTTTTTTGGTGTGTTGTTATTTGTTATTAGGTGTGTATTATAATATGAATTGTACACTTTCCCTTGCAAGTTAAACAGAATGAATTTTATTGACAATTTTTTTTTAATAAGTATATCGATACTTAATATTATAAAGGTGAAAGATTTTTTTGTTTGTTTATTTGTACCGAATAAGCTCCAAAACTACTGGACTGATTTAGATAAAATTTGGTAAGAAGATTTTAAGAGAGTTTAAGACCCTTAGAGGATAGCTTTTATCTTTTAATCTCTTAAGGGGGTGAAAATGGGAATGAAAGTTTAATGGGGCATCAACCTAGAGAAGAACCTGAGCGAAGTTATTTTTATTAATTTGGCCTTACGTATGTCGATATCAGGCATCACTATTAATTCTTTTGAAATAGGAATAAATTGGATTCTGCGTCGATTTTCACATGGCTGAGCTTCTAACCGGGCAATAGTAATCGTTCAATCGACTTTGAAACCAAAGATTTTCCCCACACTATTTCTTGTTAACACTTATTTACGGAAAAATGTGTGAAGATAATTTTTATAAAGGAACACGGTTCCCAAACTATTTTACTTATTCGATCGTTTTCGATTAATTATTCGATCGGGTTCTTTCCTAGGTATCTTACAGTACAGGAAACTTATAATAATATAAATTGTAAAAAAAGTTACATATAATTTAAGAAAATTTAACTTTTTAATAAAACATGCCAAAGGAAGGAGCTTAAGAAATTCAATTAGCAACCGCGAATGATGAAAATAACGTTAACCACAATCTCAGTAAAAACCATGGACTTTTTGTAACTGTCTCACAATATTTAAATTTGAATTTAGGTGACATTATATTTAAGAATAGTGTCATTTTAACATTTTACCTTCTTTAGTCTTACAATATATGTAGGTACGTATGAAGATAACTTATGAAACTTTGATACAAATAATAAAATTGTAACTGTAAGATATTTGCGAAAAAATATTATTGGAAGTCTTTATTAACGCAATAGAATAAAAAAAAAAGATATTTAGAATTTTTGTCTGTCTTTGCGTTTGTGCGCGATAATCTCCGAAACGTCTGAACCGATTTGGGTACGGTTTTCACTAATGTATTGCCGTAAGCTTCACTTAAAAATTGTTTAATTTAAATAATCATAATTTAGGTAAACTAAAACTATTTAAATTATTTTGTTAAAATATTCTAAGCATAAAGTTTGCACACTAAATGATTAACTTCAGTGCATTTGACGTCACCATTTTAAAATATCACTTGATATGAGACTGTATTAAAAATTATATTTTCCATATGTATAACTGAAAAGATATTTCAATTGAAAAAAGGTCAGGTCAAATTATTTACATATGTTATGATTAGCGATCTACACTCGTTTCGTTCAGGTGCGTCCCTAAAAGTCGAACAATTAAAAGCGTACAAAATTTCATCCAAATCTGTCCAACCCTTTTATAGTGAAGTGGCAACAAACATACGCACAAACAAAAACTTTCGCATTTATAATAGTGATTCTGTAATTGTAATGTAAGTTCGTCCATCCTTAAGCAATACTCCAATTGAATTGATTTTCAGGGATAGTATCATTCGCAGTCGGAATTCGATTTTGCTACATTTTTGCTACGTTTCGTAATTTATTCATTTTATTCTAGACCATCTACAGTTTAAAACTTTGAATTAGACGAAAAGGTATTTACAATTTTGCTCACTGTAACTAAAATATAATGGATTTTCATACACACTTCCAAGCCCTTTTATTCCTCTGATATGTATTTCTTATTTCTTTTCTATTTCACTATTATACAGAATAAGAGGTTGTTATTAACGTACCTATTATGTAATAGCTTCAATTACTCGTATACATTTATAGGTACAAAACAAGGAACTTCATATATTCTAACACTAGCGAAACTAGCTTCAAACCTCGACTCATTTATCTTTGTACAGTTAGCATAAAAAATATAAGATAGAATGTTCTAATTTACTATATTGTTAAAAAAAATTCTGGATATTATCTAGGTTTTAGCCACTTTCGTTAGATAAGGTGATAATTTATTCGATTTTAAATAAATGGCAAAATATTATATAATTAATATTATATATATTGAAAATAAAAAATTATAATATAATATAATATAAAACTATCTTAAAAACACTTTTATTTTGTGTCTGACGCTACAATGCAACATGTCAAAAGTTGTTCAATGTTAATTACCTCTGCAACTGGTTTAGAATTCTAGCACAAGCGAATTTAGAATCTAATGCGTTTGCTTTAAAGTATATTTTGTATACGTATAATTAAAGTGTTAACTTGTCGCCATGACAGGTAGCTAATGGGCTATTTGTCACTTGATATTGTATAATTGATTATAATAAACACTTTATACCCAGTTCTTATAGATTATTATTTCTACATTACTTTTAAAACAAAGAAAAGTTGAAAAAAAAAACAATGGTTTTGGAAATTCAGCTATAGTTTGAGTATATTTAAGCAAGACATTATAAAATGTACAGTTATCCATAACTCACTTTTAGCTACCCTTTAGGTGATAAGTTGATTTTTTGACTGTTTTTTTAACAAATTAAACACAATTAACAATGACCTGATACATTTTCCTTAAACCGCTATATACTACTTGTCAGAATCAAAAATCATTTTATTACGTCCATACATGGTCAAAACAGATTGAGTATGTAAAAGCGTAGCTTAAAACCTAAATAAAATACGATGTATAGTTTATGATTTTTTGAGAGTAAGAAAAATATACATATATACCTAATAACTAAGATAAATAATCTTAGTAAGTTAGTTTTGGTGTTTTTATGTTTTGTTTTATTAGATATTTACTTGACTATATCTAACATATATTATAAAATATTTTTAATGCCACATTTCAATGGCAGATGTGAGAAGGAAGCAAATTATGTGGATTTTATATAATACGAAGTAAATCTTTACGTCCTGAGGTAAAACAATGGTATAAAATTAAGATAGTTTTGCAGTTAAACACTTGCATAAATTGTCGCTTAGAAAGATTTACGTATATTTCTATATATTATAAATATTTTTTTATTATAGTAGGTACACAACAGGCGGATGATAAATTATAATTTAAAATTTAATCAGTAGATTAATTTTATTTTTCAAATAGCTAAATAAGCTATTACTTGAAAATAACTTAAAGATTTTTTTTTTATTTTTCACCTTCTTTAAAATTTCTATGACGCGACGCCAGCCTTGAGTAATAATAACAAGTAAATTGAGCATTATTGAATACTTTCTTAGATTTACGCGAATATTTGACATTTTAAATAAATCAATAAATATGGTAAGGTACTTTGGTGCCATTTTAAAAATTTTGAAATCGTTTTGTAAAAATGTGGGTAGGTAGGCACTGTCTGTAACAACTAAATAATGACTTCTGAGACGTCTAAAACCTCGGTCTCTCCCGTGACCATGATTGCTATGAAGCATTCGAAACGTCGGGAACCAAAGATCAAAATAATCCGCGAAAAAATCCGTAAAGATACTTTTATTTAAATTGAGCGTTATTTGTTGAAAACAAAATTTAAAAAAGTTGAGCTTTAGATTGTTTTCCTAATTTTTAAAATTTAAAAGCGTATACACTTTATTATTACGTTAGTATCTAATAAAACTAATATTATTTAATACTGTGATATTTTTACTAGAAATCAACGCAAATTTATACAATATTCTGAATTATTAAAACTTATTACTTTGTTGAATATTTGATATCTAACAAAGAAATATAAAGTAGACAGTATTTTTTAAACGAATGATAAAGTTTCTGTCCCATATTATTTCTATTAAAAGCTCCAAATCAATAGAAAGAAATATTTACTGCGCACTAAAAGCGCTAATTTATTATTAATTTTAATTAGTTTGTACAGTTTTTAACAGTGAGCTTTAATATGAGCTTTCGAAAAATTATGCTAAAAATGATTAAGGCTTCGATGGTCATTACTAGTACAGTATTATGTCATTTGTCATGAAATTCTTTTAAGTTCTAATTTTTGACCGACTTCAAAAGAAGCAAGTACTCATAAGAGTATAATTCAATTACGTTTTTTTAAATGTAGATATATATTATAAAAAAAACCTTCAACAAATATAAAAGAATTCACTCAACTCTTATTTATAGTTAAACTTACTACAGTAAAAATAATGTACATAAATGGGGATTTATAAAATATTTTATAACTTAGCGTCCTAATGAAAGTTTTTAGATTTGTTCAATTAAAATCTTTAGAATTAAAAAAATTGTTAAGAAACGTTTAATACTAAATAAGTAATTAAAAAAATAACAAAAGAAAAATACAGAAAAAATATAATACTGTCGCAGTTACTTTATAGACCGTTAATGAATTCTATTTTGAAAGCTTTAAAGGATTTTTCACTTCAAACTTGTTAAAAGTTATAAGAAATTTTATCTATAAAGTCTCTCCCGTGACCATGACTGCTGTAAAGCATTCAAAACGTCGGGAACCAAAAATCAAAAAAATCCGCGAAATAATTCGAAAAGATAGTTATATATAAGAAATTACTAAAAAATTAATCGATCACTAAAACCAATGTATAGCACTTATAATAAAAATTAACTTACAAAAGTCTTCATGTCGGTATGTGTAGATATCGCCGGTACCAAACGTAGTGATACTCCAAAGCTGATGGTCTAAGTTTTTATACAAGACGGAAGTGACTGTACGATGGAAGAACCCGCGAAAGGCTTGGAATGTTTACGAGGGGATACAACAGTTTACATTAACTTTTTGTGTTAAATTTAATTGGCATTTTAAAATGTATTTATCTATTGTTACATATATTCGAATATTTAATTAATTAATTCAAATCTGTTTTATTTATAACCAATAATACGCCAATATGCAATAAAGTAAGATATATTGTCTTATGGCACTCTTTGACATAAAATTTACATAATTTTTATTTTAAAAGGTTTAGTCAATCATTAAAAAACTTAAAAATGTATATTTTATAATGATTTTTGTTAAAAAGAAAATAACTGATAACTTCCATTAAAAAATATTAAAGCTTGGTTCGTTTTGAAATGTATTTTTTTTATTTACTTATAATAAATTAAAAAAAAATGTAGTCACTCCTATGACAAAAATAACTTCTACATGAAAACCTCTTAACGATAATTTTCTAATAAATTACACAGATAAACAAAACTGAAAACCTAGTCCAAGCCTCTGAATAAATTTCTATTTCTTAGTTTATTTTTTGTATGTGGAAAAATACAATGGGATTGCCAAATTCATGAGGATCGCATCGATTGCCCAAACCATTTTTGAAATCTATTGAAATGGTAGTATGAATTCAGTTTTACTGACCTTAGTTATAGGTCGATACAAAATATAGGTATAGAAGTGATAGCCGAGTGGCAGCGGGTTCAAATCCTAGGTCTCGCACCTCTGATATTTTCATGTACAAGTAATTTCCAACATGATTATCACTTGCCTTATGGTGAAGGAAAACATCGTGACGAAACCTTCATGTCTGAGATAACCTAACAAGTTTTCGAAAGACATGACGTGTCCACTAACCCGCACTTGGCCAGCGTGGTGGATTATGGCCTGATCCCACTCGTATTGAAGGAATGCCCGTACCTAGCAGTCAGACGTTAAAAAAGTCTGAATACAATACAAGATATAAGAGAATACGAGGAGATTTATTTATATTTTTATCTAACTACAAGGGGTTATGATCTCAACAAGCTGTGTATGTATATACGAGTATTTGTACTATTTATGTTCATCAGTTCCCGTATATCTTGTGAGCTACCTATAATAATTTGACAAATGAGGTATCGTTAACAACGTCTTCATCGTCCACTAGTTACGGGCTATGTCACGTCATACTTAATACATATGGCGCCCTCTAGAGTATATAAAGTTCTGTATTAAACTTAAAATGTTTTGGAGCATGATTTTATCCGTAGTTAGGTTTTAGTTTTTATACTTATACCTAGATAAATAAACATAAAGCCATGCCATTAAGTTGAGCATATAATATACGTATATAGGTACGGATTTTACTTTTATGCTAAGTTTGAGTTGTAGGCAATTGTAGCCCAGTGGTAACGCGCTCGCTTGGGAAACCGAGTGAAGCGGGTTTGAATTCCGGATCTCGCACCTCTAATATTTTCATGTGCGAATCATTTCTGACATGATTACCACATACTTGCCTTACGGTGAAGGAAAACATTGTGAGGAAACCTGCATTTCTTAGAGAACCTAGCAAGTTTTCGAAAGACATGTGAAGTGCGCCAACCCGCACTTGGCCAGCGTGGTGGACTACAGGCTGACAAAAGGACTGAATACAAGTTTAAGTTAACCATTTGAGATGACTGAATAACGTATAATAACACAAGTTTTGACGTATAAACGAAGGTCACTAGTAGACAATAATGTTTTGAGGCAAAAGTACTTTTTGTTTTATGTAAAATTTGGTCAAATGCAAGTCGCCTTCGCGTCATCATTTTTATTACACATTTTGTCATTTTATATCTGGGTATGTATGTCTGCGTGCAATTGCGCTCTGTGTGAGCAACATACCATTTTTTTAACTCCAGGTTAGTATTAAAAAATCTCTGAAAGAGAAACCACATAGGTAATTGTTTTAGGTCTACCTTAAAAAACCTAAATATGATCAAAAACCATGTAAGCTAACCATTACAAAAACGTAACATCTAAAATAATGAATAATAAAGAGCGACTGAGATAATACCCTCGACCAAACAATCTTACCAAAATTTGAATAAATTACCATCGTCGCCTTTCATTATGATTTTCTATAAATATTTATTAAAATTTTTAATTATGTTGTATTTTAATCAGTTTATTATTACTCTGGGTAAATAAACAAAATTTTTTACTCGACATGTTTACTTTTAATAATGATTATTAAGACTACACTTTACTTTTAAAAAGTAAAATATCTTTTTTTTATATAAGCCTTAATTTTATAAATTATTTTTTTTTTTGTTATAATTATAATACTATAATATTTAAAGTTCATTGGAGCAAAAAAATTATTATGAAAAAGCATTTAGAAATTCTTCCTTACACTAAGTGGTACAGTAACCGTGAGAGGAAAACACCATATATAACCATTAAAAGCTGAAATTACCCTTATAATATAGCATAGATATATTACGTGACCACTAAAAAAATATTGTTTCAAGTTGTATCCCTTGAGAGGTGAAAAATTATAATATTTGTGTAAGGAAACAAAAAATATGGAAATAAAAAAATCCGATGGCACCATACGGGTACGGAAACTTAAAAAGTAAAAAGGGGCCCATCGATTTCAAGAAGAGTAATCCTATGGACCAAAAAGAAATAGACCCAAGTGCAAACGGAGTAAATGTGTGTCACTCGTTATTTATATTTTACGTCATTAAAATATTGCTCCTTATAGATACCTAGGGATCAAATATCACATTGTGAAAGAATTACTAATAAAAGTAGTAAAAACGACCTTAACCACGACTTAATGAGATTCGAAAACCAGAAAGAATTACATAATTTTGTATGGGAGAGTTCGTCTTGCACTGGTATGTACATTTTTTGGATTAAAGACTATGGGTTTCGATATAGAAAGAAAATAAAAAAAATTGTACATATTAAAGACACGTGCAAACGTAAGATAGTTATCTTATAATAATTTGTAAATAATTCTGTCGTTCGCATAAATATATTTTTTATTCCCTTCTATTACTCATAAACTTTTCGATACGGAGAGCTGAAACTAAATATTCTTTGGAAATAAAAATTCTAATTCTATTTAAATCGATCAGAAGATACATAGAGAAATAAAATTTGACATTTTGGCTTATACTCTTATGTAAAAAATATACCGGTGATAGCCTTCCTACGTAAATAAGCTATAAATAGCAAAAAAAAGACAAATATTCTCGTAAGTCTAACAAAGTAATATTCACAAAAAATCTTAAATCGGTTGTTCCACAGATTAACGGACATACACATAAAAATATCTTTAGCTTTAGATACATATGTCTACTAGCATTATTCGCGGCTCCGCCCGGGTTCAGATGACCAAAAACCAAATTCTTAGGTTTTACAGAATAGTATACTCTTGCATTGCAGTTTTTGCATTTTTTCTCAGTAATGAGATATTTTCCCACGGTAAAAAGTATCCTATATGTTGACCCAGATAACCAGCTATCACCATACCAAATTTCATCAAAATCCCTCCAGAGGTTTATCTGTGACGCGGTAACAGACAGACAGACCGACAAAAAATCTAAAAACTATAGGTAACCTCTGTATCAATAATATTGACAATTTCAATTAGATTTTCCAAAAAATATTTAATGTACAGATTCGGCCTAGTTACAATTTTATTATATGTATATTGTATAGATAATATAGTACATCATATAACATGTATTGTACACGTCATATAAAGTAGTACTGTAAATCAAACATGTCACTTCCATAATAATGACTAACAGTATAAAAAAACAAAAAACTATGATATGAGATGGATGTTTATTACTCTTTCACGCAAAAACTAAAAAAAACTATTTTTGATCAAACTTTTCATTTAATATAGCTTATATGTCAGAGTAACACATAGTCTATAATTTATAACGATATAATAATAAGTGAACGAACTACGAGAAGTGTCAAACATATAGACATAATATATAGACATAGTACATACATGAAAGCGTTAATATCTCTCCTAGAGAGTCAGTAAATAAATACATACATAAAATTATTGGTACATTTGTAAGTTATGTGAAAATTATACAGAATACGACCACCCGTCAGAAACTAATTTATAAAACAATAGGAAGTTTATAATTTTGAACATCTTTGAATTAATGTTTGAGAACTTGTAATATTGTAATTTGAATATAACGCGGTATTTGATTCAACTTTGAAGTTTCTTATTGAGTTCACTGAATGAAATTAACATATTAATATTAAAAATTAAAATCTAGATAATATAGAGATACTTGTCATATATTTTGGTTATATATAGATATACTTGTAAGCAACCAGATTGTAACAAATGGTTGGTAACCTAAGCCTTTTTAAATTATAGAATAAGTAACTTTTTTTAATGTTGGGAAATGCATTCACGTATACCACCTGTAAGCATTGGTTATGTGGGACTCATCGGCCCGAAAACCCAGTACTACGCACTAAAACCCAACAAAATCTTCCCCCGTCTTAATGATGTGTCGCAGGATCACTTACGCACTCAACTACGATGCCTCGACGGTACGTCTGCCGAAGCAGACCACAATATCCATGTGGTTGCTTCACAGTCCACTCTGCTATCAGAGAAGTACCAGGAGCAACTTGCATGGTCCACCGCCCACCGAAGTGGGTCACCTCACACCGAAGTGGACTACCGGCAGGATTGCTGGGCACTACTGACCCCCCCCCCCCCCGCCCCTACACCAAGACAAGGCGAACCCACTTTGGGGGGGAAATAAGTACCTACCATAGATAATTCCTAACAAACAAACACACAAACAAATACCTATTCAGATTATATAAAATTTAACATAGTATTAACAACTCTATACAGTTACTTCCGAATCGCCTTTCCTCTCGTTGGTAGATTACGAATACTTTTTAACTTTTTGGATCATTTTATTGGTTATAGGTATCAAAATTACACATTACTTAGAACGCTTCCTTTGTTCAAATGAATTATATAATATCTAAGACTAGCAGAACCCATGGTTTCCCTCACGTTAAAACTACAAAAAAAAACAAATACTTGGGCTTTATATTATAAGTAATTAATACAGAAACACCCCTGCTTCCCTGCACGCCATGCGCCAAGCTCGCGCCATATGTGTCTACTATGCCGTGTAGGATTTTGAAGCCTTATTTGACTCTGTTTGGGAATGATTTTGGAACAACTGTGATACACATGTCTCATAATTTTAATTGAAGAATATGTGTACTAATTTTCGAGTCAATCGATCCAGAGAATAAAAAGTTTCTAATATATCCCCCCAATAATTATATATATCAACCCCCCGTTTCACCCTCTTAGGGGTGACATTTCAAAAAACCCTTTATTAATGGATACTTCACAAAGAATACATCCTCCAAATATCATGTCTCTAGGACTAATGGTTTAGGCGGTGCGTTGATATATTAGTCCGTCAGTCAGGACTTTAAATTTTATGTATATATTTATATTTTTAATAAAACTATCTTTTCGGATTATTTCGCGGATTTATTTTGCTTTTTGGTTCCCGACGTTTCGAATGCCTTACAGCAATCATGGTCACGGGAGAGACTCATGGTCCGCGAAATAATCCGAAAAGATATTTTTATTTAAAATGTCTAATATTCGCGTAAATCTAAGAAAATGTTACATCCATACTTATAATATTATAAATGTGAAAGTGTATTTGTTTGTTTGTTTGTTTGTTTGTTTGTTTGTTTGTTTGTTTGTTTGTTTGTTTGTTTGTTCTTCTTTCACGTCGAAACAGAGTGACGGGTTGCCGAGATTCTTTGTGTGAAGATAGTTGGAAGGCCGGAGAGTGACATAAGCTAGTTTTTACCGAGCGATTATTTTATTCTCACGGAAAAACACGTTATAATACAAACCAAAAATTTGTTTGTGATTAGAATTACTTGTAACTTGGTATTAATACTCTTTAGTACAAATCAATAAATACGTCTTTTAGAATTTTTCGAAATACATCCTATATATTTGTACTTTTGCGTGAGCGAAGCCGCAGGTTCTGCTCGTAATATTGTATTGTATTCAGCCCTTTTTTAAGGTCCCACTGCTGGGCATGGGCCTCCCTTCAGTATGAGGTGAATCAGGCCATAGTCCACCACGCTGGCCTTCAGTGCGGGTTGGCGGACTTCACATGTGTTTTGAAAACTTGCTAGGTTCTCTCAGATATACATATCTGCATATACATATGCAGGTTTCCTCGCGATGTTTTCCTTCACCGTTAAGACAAGTGGTAATCATGTTGGAAATGATTCGCACATGAAAATATCGGAGGTGCGAGACCCGGGATTTGAACTCGCTTCACTCAGTTTCCCAAGCGAGCGCGTTACCACTGCCTTAATATATAAATGTAATTTTTTTTCTTAAATTAAGGTTCTCCTTCTTAACTTTTTTATTAGTTAAAATTTGTTCTTAAGTAGTGCTGTTTAATGTGCTATAGGTTACGTGTTCGATTTCTGCTTAATGAAAATTTACAATAATAACAATATTGAGAATACTTCGATACCGCTCTAGTGAGACTTTAGACGGTATTCATTTTAACTGTTACATAAATTATATCGCGACGGGAAACGGATAGGGTGATGCGAATTGAGGCTTTATTTAACTGCCTACATTAATTACGTATTATTTGTTTTCGAGGCGTGTTGATATTATAAATTATTATTATAACTATACGATGTATGTGAGATAAATAAGATTTAACCATATTTTTTCAAATATTATTATATACCTTTTTAATTAAAAAGGTACACAGGCTTTCAGGCCCTTTTTTATTTGGAACCACCCTCGAGGTGTAATCTATACTATAATAAAACTGTGGAGGTCGAATGTCTGTACAGAGAAAAAAATGCTATAAACCGAGTCAGAGGGATGTAAGAAGAGAAATAGAACAAATCCAGATTTTTTTTTCAATTTTTTGTTTCCCTGTTTGTTTGTACGGGCTAATCTCCGAAACTGTTGGAGCTATTAAATTAATTTTTGTATGGTGGTACCTTATATCCTCGGTCAACATTTTAGATACTTTTCACCCTGGAAAATTAAAGAATTCCCGTAGGATAGTTAAAAAACTATAGTAACTTATACATCTTAGTACACAAAAACTACTGATCGGATTTTAATGAAACTTTACAATAATATATACCTAGTTCATGCATCAGAATAACAAATAGGCTACTTTTTATCCCGGAAAAAATGTATGGTACCCGTGGGATAGATTTGTTTTAGTTTGTCTATTAGGTAAATACAAAATAGTTCAGTGCCTTTTTTCCCTTCTGTTTCAATCGATTTACTTTTTTTTTGTTTAGTAGCTATTGACGAGCTTTTGTGTTACCAACAAAAAAAATTGGAAATAGTTTTTTTATATAGATGTAAGTAAATCGTATTCATATACAAGTATGTTTTGCTCAATTTTTCAATAATGGGTATGATCAGATGTCGACCAATAGGCGAGCACTAGTTATTATAAAACGATAGCAACGGTAAAATAAAAAGAAAATAAACTGTACGATCGACTGCATAGTTAAGACCTGTCACGTACGATGTCAATGTTCGAATGAAGAAAGTAAACTTATATGGAACTTTTAAAATGTTTAAATCTATACATATAATAAAATTCTGAGCCGAATCTGTACATGAAATATTTTTTGGAAAATCTTATTGTCGATACAGAGGCCGAATTTGTAGTTCTTTGAATTTTTGTCTGTTTGCCTGTCTATCTGTATGTTACCGCATCACGGAAAGACTACTGAAGGGATTTTGATAAAATTTGGTATGATGATAGCTGGCTATCCGGGTCAACATATAGGATTCTTTTTACAGCGAGAAAATACACCACGTCTAGACCACGTGGACTTGAGAGCCATCCTGTTTTTGTCGGGTAAAATTTAATAATATCAACACATCTATACTTGTAAAAATTTTTATGAAATTTTCAGGGAATCTTCAGATTAGCCCAGTAGGTGAGCCTGTAAAGTTTGGTTGATATTGATTGATCGACATACAATGCACAAAACCGCTAATTCTGGAGGCATGTTAATTTGCACAAAAGTTTCTCATATAAAAAAGTCGATTAATAATTTTATTTTTGAAAATATCCTCTCTTTTTCTGAAATTTCGTGTTTTTCAAGTTAGATATAATATGGAAATTGATTGTTATCCGCCACCATCAGACTCACTGCTATTATAATGTAAAAGTGCAATTCATGTATTTAATATACTAATGCTGTAAATGACTTATTTATAACAAGCAGAACTCGCAGCTTCGCTCGCGCTAAAACTACAGAAAAATACTCTAAAGTGGTAGATTTCATACAAATATTCATCTGATATTTTACCCCCTTATGGGATTAATTTCGAAATATGCTAAAACACGTATTTAATTAATTGTACTGAAGAGCATTTATACCAAGTTTCAAGTAATTCTGATCAAAAATGTTTTTTTCTCTTGTATTATAACGTGTTTTCCCGTGGGAAAGAGATAATCTCCCGCGCTAAAAAGTATGTTACTCTCCAGCCCTCCAACTATCTCTACATAAAAAATCACGCCAAGCCGTTTCGACGTGAAAGAAAGAAAGACAAACAAACAAACAAACAAACAAACAAACAAACAAACAAACAAACAAACAAACAAAAACACTTTCACATTTATAATATTAGTATGGATTACTTACCTAATACATTCAATTACTTTCCATCATGAAACCCACATTGCACACTCGACTTGGCTGTACCTGCTAAATAAGGAGCATAGTGTCAGATATGATATAATCAGATTTGCTATAATAGTAGCCTATAAGTAAAATTGTAATGGTGTAAAAGTTTAAAGGCAGTGGTAGCCCAGTGGTAAAATGCTCGGTTGGAAAGCCGACCGAAGCGGGTTCAAATCCCGGATCTCGCAGTTCTGATATTTTCATGTGCGAATCATTTCTAAGATGATTACCACTTGTTGTACAGTGAAGGAAAACATCGTGAGGAAACCTGCATGACAGAAAACGTGAGACGTTAAAAAGGGCTGAATAAAATGCTATATTATGGAACGAAGAAAATGAAAACAAAAGGTCTTGGACGAATTTTGTCACCAACAATGACTTCTGGCTCCAATAATACTATCTTTTTTACGAAATACAGCTTTTATTATTTGCTTAATATATTTGTAATACTTTCTAAGATTTACGCGAATATTTGACATTTTAAATAAAACTATCTTTTCGGATTATTTCGCGGATTTATCTATTTTTTGGAAATTTTCGATTTTTGGGAGAGTCTCTCGCGTGACCATGATTGTTGTAAGGCATTCGAAACATCGGGAACCAAACAAAATAAAACCGCGAAATAATCGAAACAGAAAGTTTTATTTAAAACACTATATTTATATTAACAGTACTAATTTTATCAAAATTTATTTAGACTATAATTGAACGAAGAATGTAACAATTTTCGTTAACTTAATGTTAGCTATAAGTACGATTGCGTGATAAACAGAACAAAGACTGTTTTTTTTTATAAACTGATATTAAAGCCAATACGTTTAATGTTCAAATCTTATTATCTTATATAATCTTCCACAATTCAAGATCGAGATCAAAACTATTAAGATTTACAATCCATACATAATATTATAAATGTGAAAGTGTGTTTGTTTGTTTGTCTGTCCTTCTTTCTTAGCGTGATTTTTTATGTTGAGATAGTTGAAGGATTGGAGAGTGACGTAGGCTACTTTTTACCGCTGGAGATTATCTCATTCCAAAAAGAAAAAACGATATAATAGAACCAAAAAAAATTAATATCAAAATTACTTGAAACTTTGTAATGCCCTTGAATACACTTAAATATATACGTGTTTTAGCATTTTTCGAAATTCATCCCAAAAGGGGGGGGGGGGGGTTGGTGGGGGGTAAAATAGAAACATTTCATTATTTTCAAAAATAATATTAACTGCATTTAATTTAGCTTACCTGAATCGGGAATCGAACCAAATTAAAATGCAAAAAAGGACACCGTCACTATTTTATCGAATTAATCGATAGAAGGGATGGGAAGGATAAAATCTCTTGAACTAACATGGCGTCGGTGACAATTTTAATTACTTACAAACTTCAAAACGTTTGATAGCAATCTTTTTCCATCAGTTTGAAAAATGCATGTTGGGTAACGATCCCACTACCGCATAATGCATTACAAATAAACTATTTTTTTATATTAATACAAGACGGTGAAAGAACTTGCAACTAACTATATGACGATAATATAACTATATAACTATTTCATTCCATAGTTCCGGTTCAACAGACGCTCTAGTATTTATTAATATTAATAACTAGCGACTCACCCTCACTTAGCTCGGGTTCGTCCCTGAGTAGGTTTTAATTTTTTTGAACGGAATCCTAATTCTTTTTCTAAAATAAAAGTAGCCTATGTTACTCCCTATAATATGAGCTATCTTCCAGTGAAAGTCCCGTCAACATCAGTCCAGCCGTTTCATAGATTACCCGGAACAAACAGACAGACAGACAGACAACAAATTTAAAAAGAATGTGTTTTTTCAGTAATGGATATAATTTCATATATATTTAGTAAACCGCTGTTATTTTGACATTACAACAGACACTTCAATTTTATTTATCTGTATAGATTGACAAAAAAACATAGGTACAGTTTTTATAAATGAGATACCTGAGATTTGCAGTTCACTTTTACGTTACTCCGTATTTGGAGATTTTTTTACATTTTGTAATTTAAATCAGACTTCTTTTGACATTCTTTTAACGTTCAGTATAGATTTCTCAGAGATGAGATATTTTTCTACAGTAAATAGTTTGTTGACCCGCTATCATCATACCAAATTTCATCAAAATATGTCCAGTGGTTTTCTTCATGCGTTTCCAGACAGACAGACAGTGAGACAAAAATTCTAAAAACTATAGTTCGGCTTTGGCCTCTGTATCGATGATAATGACTATTTCATTCAATAAGATTTTCCAAAAAATATTTAATGTACAGATTCTATTCAGGTAGAATTTGATGATATGTATAAATTTTCTTTTTATAAACACCCTAGTATTTCCATGACATATCCCATGGGATTCCTGTGTATAGAATTAATAATAATAGCGAAAGTTTGTATGTGTGTTTGTTACTCCTTCAAGTTGAAACGGCCGGACCGATTTGGATGTAATTAAGTATATAGATAGATTACGAACTGGACTAGTACATGATAGTTACGTACGCTAGTTTTAGGCACATGAGCGAAGCGAAGGTAAATCACTAGTTTCAGTTCCTACCAGTGACCTCTGTTACCTTAAAAGTATTTTTCTATAATTTTACATACATTTAATTTTTTCAATGTATAAATGTTCTTTTGGGTATATATATATATATATATATATATATATATATATATATTTTATTTAGATATATATATATATATATATATATATATATATATATATATATATATATGTTTTATTTCTCTCTGCATTAATACGTATATAAAATTGTATATTTTTGTAACGGCTTACGAGTACCTCTGCTATAATTAAGAGTAATAACGTGACATAAGCTGACTTACTTTTAGTTTAATCATAATAAATCCTTTCAATATCGATCTATTCATCGAAAGTGCTTGCCTATTTTCATTGACCGCTAAAGGAGAAAGTGACTTCCTAGCTGTGAATATGTATTGAACGTTTTAATATTATAGTTTTATATGCAATTATACCTAGTAGTAACTTCTGTCTGCGATTTTGCAAGTTTATTAAAAAAGCTACTGTGCATTTTTTACTGTGTTCGTTTTCTTCTTCTAAACCGCTTGACCGATTTTGATATATTTTTTTAATCTTTTGAGGCTACACGTTTTTGATTGATGATTTTTAGCTTTAGCTGGATTTGGTAAGTGATGATGTTATGGAGATTAACATATTTTTTTATATTTAGACCAAACGTCTGTGGTTTTACAACATTTACCTACTGCATCCGCTACTTGTATAATAAAAATGTATAAAAGGTGTATAATAAAAATAACATTTATGTAAGTACAGCCTTAATAAATAAAACTACTTGTAGCCTGTAGACATTGTTCTGTTCTTTACGAAATGAAATAAAAACTTTTTAACAAAAAAATAAAAACCGACTTCAAACAAAAGCACTAAAAAGTGAAAAATAACTGATTGGTAGTTTTCATTTACTATACATACCTAATCAAATATTTTCGAAGTCGGTGTGCTTTGGCTAAGTAATTAAAGCCTACCTATTAAATACATATACCTAATCAAATATTTTCGAAATCGGTGCCAGCCCATACAAAGCAAAGCACACCGACTTCAAAAATATTTGACTAGGTATGTATAGTAAATGAAAACTACCAATCAGTTATTTTTCACTTTTTAGTGCTTTTGTTTGAAGTCGGTTTTTATTTTTTTGTTAAAAAGTTTTTATTTTTCCCTTTTTAGTGTAGACAGTAGTAGCAAAGTAAGGATTCTAACGTGTTAGGCTTGTCAAATCAAACAAAATAAGCCCAAACTCAAAGTACCTACTATTAGCCGTTGAAGAGTTCCACCTATTCACCTTCTGGCCTTGCCATCAGATCAGGTCAACGACACCGAACCACTGTACTATCAACGAAAATAGAAATACTTGCAAAGTTTCAAGTCAATATGACAATTAGAAGTATGTTAAATTCATTATTAGTTGTTTTTCCACCCTTAGGGGTGGTATTTTCTTTTGAAATTTAAATGGGACCAATCTGGAAGTATACCCTTTCAAACAAAAAAAAATTGTCCAAATCGGTTAATAAATGACGGAGTTCTGAGGTAACAAACATAAAAAAAAAAAAAAAAAACATACAGTCGAATTGAGAACCTCCTCCTTTTTGAAGTCGGTTGAAAATATATTAATTTCTCTAATATTAACCACACTTACCCGGTCCACAGACCTTTTTTCTAGGCATTAAGCGTACACTTAACATATTAAACATGTCGTTTAATCCATAAGAATTTCTTCATACTTAGTTACATGAGCATAGTTGTTTGACGACACGCTTGGCTCAGTGTGTAGTAACCCTACTTGCTATGCCAGCGGTTGCGGGTTTGAATCCCGCTGGGGGCATTCATTTGTGTGATGAGCACGAATGTTTGTACTCCAGTCATGGGTGTTTATATTTATAATATGTATGTATTTAAAGTTATATATATATATATATATATATATATATATATATATATATGTAGTGTATCAACTATCTGGTATCCATAACACAAGCTTCGTAGCTTTCCATGAAACTAAATGGTGCTGTGTGTTAATGTCCCAACATATTTATTTATTTATTATTTATTATAGTTAGTTATAAACTATTATCCTGACATTTTTTTGAAGTGAAAACTTCTATGACCAGGTTTGGACAGGACGTAAATTCATGTAAGTCGTCATCGACATGGTCACGTGACGTGTTAACGCTAACACTCAGAGTGCCCATAGATGTCAAAACCAGATAAATGTAAACAGTTTGAATTTACAAGTTTGAATTTTAATATCAAACAATTAATTTGAATATCCAAAAATAACAACTGTTTATTTATAGTTTTAAGTATTTACTTCTATCGGCAGTTCTTTAGACTGCTTTTTATAAAACAAATTAATTATATTATAAAGCCTTAATTGGTCAAGTGGTCCAAAAATTATATTTATTTACTTTATTTTATTTATTTAAAACTAATAGTTACAGTATTAAGTTAAAACAAATAATTTTTTTTACAAAATAATTAAAATTAAATTAAATATATAATTACTATACTAATTAATCAAAATTAATTACAACACTAAGAGGCGCCGTACATAATTAAACATTTATGCTATTACTTTTACATAATACATATGTAGTAGCCGGAAGTTTATTTAGTAAGAATATATTTTCAACACGTATTTTAAGCAAAGTTAGGGACTCAGTTGAAACTAGAACAAGCATTTTCATAATTCTCTTCCGACATTGCTGGTGAGAGATTATTATATCCGCCTATGTAGAGTAAGAGGAGGAAACTATATATATGCATGAATAATAAAAAACAAGCTGTAAGATAATGAATTTTGACAATAGACAATATCACTAAGGCCCCAATCTTCTTCGTATTTTCTCCATTCTACGTGACATTGGCGAAGTAATCTGTGCTCAACTGGCACGCTTTAAAAGCCATTAACAAGATAATTGAATTGAATTACATTACTACAAATTCGAATATTTGTATGTATGTGTTTATGCTTGCGTGTATGTGCGTGCGCGTGTGTGTGTGTGCGTGCTTGCGTGTTTGTGCATGCGTGCATGTGTGTGTGTGTGTATGTGCGTGCGTGCGTTATCCCTTCACACTGAAGCGATTGTATGTATTTCGATGAAATTTAGTACACACAGACTGTTCCTAGGCTAGTATAACAATAAGCGCAAACATACATACAAAATTTAAAACATCAATATATTAAGAAGAATTCGAAAGCGATAAGTCATTATCATCACCTTAATACGTAATTTTAATACAGCCCTGTAACGGATCGAGCAGATAATTAGTAATTGCTAGTCCAGACTTGCTACTTCACACGATTTAAGAGAAAGTCTAAAATTGGGTCTTATACATTTCTCTGTTAGTGCATTTAACCACAAAGGTGAGACTAATAGTTAAGTAAAATCTTCGTAAACTATATACAGGGTAGAATTTTAATCGTACTTCTAAATCGCAGTAAGATTTATGGACCGTAGATGCATTAAAAATTAAATTTTTATTCTGAAGTTAATATAGAAAGATACAGTTATAAATAATATGACTAATGAGGAAATGTAAATAAATAATAGGTTTAGTTAAAGCGATAATATTATACTGTTTTAAAACTTTATATTTTGGTATATATATATATATATATATATATATATATATACGAGTATGTATGTAATAAAATTCTAAGTGAGTCGAATCTGTACAATAAATATTTTTTTGGTAAATCTTATTGAAATAGTCATTATTGTCGATAGGTACAAAGGCCGAATCTATAGTTTTTTGGAATTTTTATATAAAAACACTGGACAGATTTTGATGTGATACGATGGTAGCTGGTTAACCGGGTCAACATATAGGATACTTTTTACTGCGGGTAAATATCTCATCTCTGAAAAATCTACACTAAAACTATAAGTTAATTATAATTATAGAATAAATATGTGCGATGTTGCATATTATCTGTATAGTTGAAATTCTAAAAAAAATAATTACTATATTTAGTTTATAATAGCAAAAGGATAGTATAAAACCAGTTCACATTTAACAAATATATCCTAAATATACCCCTAAATTGAGTATTTTTTCCTTTTTGAAGTCGTTTTATGAAATATGCAGACAATCAATAAATTAGACGACACGTTTGACTCAGTTTGTAATTACCCTACTTGCTGAGCCAGCGGTCGCGGGTTCGAGTCCCGCTGGGGGCATTTATCATATTCTTTATTGCACTTAAAATATGATACAGAAAAAAAAATAACAAAGTAAACATAGTTCACAAAGGTGGACTTATCTCTAAAAGAGATCTCTTCCAGTCAACCCTGGTTGTGGAAGAAGATGTCAGCGGGCAATATAGTGCAAAAAAAAAAAACTAAATATATACTAGAAATAAAGGTAATAATAACCACTTATACATACATACATACATACATACATACATACATACATACATATATACATATATACATACATATATACAAAAATATATAATACTATACATATATAATACCTAATGTAAAGACTACTTATACATACAAACATATATACATATACATAGTTAATATATAAAATATGAAAATGGAGAAAGGTACTGATTGATATTGTCTACATTTGTGAGAATAAATAATTTTTTAATTTACATTTAAAAACATGAATAGATGGGCTCTCATGGATGGATTTGGGCAGTTGGTTCCATAGTACTGCGGCATGGACAGAAAAAGAGTTTTGTTGGAATTTAGTATTGCTCCTAGGAATGTCTAGCATAGAAGTACTGCAAGATCTTCTGGAACGTGTAGGGATTGGTAGAAAGTTAAAACGGGAACGAAGGTAAGGAGGGAAATTTTGATTTTTAAGGATATTATAAAGGAATGATAGGGTGTGCATATTACGGCGAAGACGGATGGGGAGCCACTTAAGTTGAGCACGGAAGTCAGAGATGTGGTCATATTTCCGCAAGCCAAAGATAAAACGTATGGCGAGATTCTGAAGACGCTCCAGTTTATTAAGTAGCTCCTCTGTCACATCCAGGAAGCAGACGTCGGCGTAGTCGAGAATGGGTAATCGGATGGATTGCGCTAGCATTATTTTGGTTTTGAATGGGAGAAAGTATTGGAGACGCTTGAGAGAATGAAAGGAAAAATGCATACGTTTACTTAGTTCGTTAATATGAAGTGCCCAAGACATGTTACAATCAAAGATGAGACCTAAATTTCTCACCTTATCCGAGTAATGTATAGGGATTCCAGAGTACAGGATATCAGGTACTAAGGTCCAGTCAATCCTACTTCGTAGTCTGCTGCTACCAATAATTATAGATTGCGATTTTTTGGGATTTACTAATAGACCGAAAGATTCAGCCCAGCTTTGGATCGCAGCTAAATCATTGTTCAAAGCCGTAACAGCCTCAGGCAACTCAATTAAATTACAATGTCGGTATATCTGCAAGTCATCTGCATACAAATGGTAGGGAGAAGAAATGACATGTGAGATATTATTAATGAAAATAGAAAAAAGTAGTGGGGAAAGTACGCCGCCTTGGGGAACACCAGCTGTAAGATCCAACCATGACGATATGATTTATTTGTGTGACGAACACGAATGTTTGTACTTCAGTCATGGGTGTATATATTTATAATATGTATGTATCTAAAGTTATATATGTGTACTGTATCAACTATCTTATATCCATAACACAGGCCTTGTAGCTTACCATGGAACTAGATGGTGCTGTGTTAATGTGTGTGTGCATATTAATCACTATAAAGTCGAACGTATATAAATGGTCTCCATAACAAGATCTACTAGGGTAAATTGTTTGTCAATCACTATTTGTTGCCGGTTTTCATATTTTACTTTCGAATCGCTGTATTTTAAGATGAATGATTCTGATTTATAATATTTATAATAATCATATATAATAATTTTGCTATCTATACTTGTATACTAATATTACATAGATGTAAGCTTTTTAAGCTTATACTTTTGAATGTAGTGAGTTTTCTGTGAAATTACTGACCCGATTCTAAAAACTCTTTAACAAAAAGGAAGCTAAGCTACTTGTAAATGGCCTAGTGCTATATAACTACTATTTTTATTCCAATTAAAATGTGTTGTGTCAAAAATCATTTATATTATAAGTAAATCTGCGGTTCCGCTTGCATTGTAAGCGTAATGAAGCTTAAGTCCGTCCCTATGATGTAGATAATCTATGTTCTTGCCATCATTAACTGTTTATGCGTGAAAAGATAACAAACGAGCTAAAACTCGAATAAATTGAATTGAAATTCCCAGAATAAACTAAATTCTCGTACTTACTCTACTTGAAAATAGTGTATAGATTTTCATACATCATGTCGGAAAAAGTCGTCCTTTTTGAGAACTTCCGCCATATCACAAATGCGTAGGGATTCTAGGGACGCACCCAAACGAAGCGAGAGTGTGTTATTATTAAAAAAATTATTAAATGTAAAATAAAAATGTAATATAAAAATGGAAATAATATGTACGTCCTTGTAAAGCTAAAAATATATGAATGTTGCTGTTAAGACATGTAAAATAAAGCAGCAATAGATGCATGATTTCCTCATACAAAGCGCTTTGACTAATTAAATGAGTTTTCAGGCTACGTTTAGTGTATGATGGACCAATTAGCCGATATTTGACACTAACTTCGTTTAGTTATTATAAAGCACACTGACTTCAAAGTATCTAGGTTGTTTGATAAATTCAGTCAACTTTAAAAACTAAGTGTTAATGTGCATATTCGATACATAATTGTATCAAGAAATAGGATTCGAGAAAACCCCATAGTCTAAGATCCAGAGTAAGATCATTCTTCACGCATTTGCTTACAGTGTGAAACGTATTTTGTGCTTAGAGTAAAACAAAAGACTATATATCAGCTTTAGTCAAATAAAACTATAAAGGTAATAAAAAAATGGTATGGTAGTTAATTTTATTGTTAGAAATGCGTATACTTATATTACTTACTATACCTACTTCTTGTATAAAAAAAATATTACCGGAATATACCGGGTAGAAATTTTGGCGTGTAATCGAGAAACATGCTTTATTTATTTACTGAAATCATATAGGGGGTAAGGTTTCGTCTTTTATTTACAACTAATTGTCATACAAATGTATCTTGTAGTTCTGTAATGAAGTTGTAAACAAAATCCGGGATGCACTCGCGCGAAGCGAGGTTAAGTCGCTAGTATATAATATAAGCAATATTTATAAGTACATATATTGGGATATTAACACCGTACTATCTAGTTCCATGGTAAGCTACGAGTTGTTGATAGACTACACATAAGTAACATATATAACTTTAAATACATACATATAATAAATATAAACACCCATGAATGGAGTACAAACATTCGTGCTCATCCCACAAATGAATGCCCCCAGCGGAACTCAAACCCGCGACCGTTGGCACAGCAAGTATGTTCACTACAAACTGAGCCAAATGTGACGTCTTTTTTATTGTTAAAAAACCCCCTACGCAAATTAATTGTCATTTAACGATTACACTGGCTCGCGTGAAGCACTTAATCGAGTACCTAATCATACGCCAAAATGCCTTACATCATTTCGGAAAAGAGCTGATACTCCTACACTGCTGGACCGATATTAACCAAACATACCACCACCGCAAGGAAACTGGCTTTCAAATGAAAAAAACCGCATTGAAATCGGTCCATCCGTTTAAGAGCTACGATGCCACAGACAGACAGACACACACACACAGACAGACATCAACGTCAAATTTATAACACCCCTCTTTTTGCGTCGGGGGTTAAAAAAGAACTGGAAACAAATTGATACTTTCCAATACGACAATATTTTTAAACTAAATAGTTTACGTTACATATTGCTCAAACATCGACTGGTGTGTTTGTGTAAGATGGACAAACAGTTTGCGAGCCCACAGTATTGTTTGCTACCATTGTTAACGATAAAATCATGTAATGCTGAACTAGTCTGAATATCTTTGTCTTATTTTAAATCTAGACTTAGATCTAAATAATGGCTTTATAAAGTTCTAAATTTATAAACACAATTATGCAATACTAGCGAGTTACTATAACTGCGCTCAGGTTTCTTTTGTATGTATTGTATAAATTATATACAGACAACGCCACCTTTTGTCAAATATTATTATCATTATTTGTTATAATACAAAAATAGCTTTTTACTATATGCATATAGAATTACATGGTACTTAAAGGAAAAACACAATTTTTAAATTTTTTGTCTGTCTGTCTGTTTGTTCAGGCTAATCTTCGAAATGGCTGGACCGATTTTGACAGCACTTTCACTGGCAGATAAATATATATACTCCGTATAAGAAATAGATATATACTCTTTATAAGAAAAATCTTATAGGACTGAGGCTACTTGTATTTTGGAAAAAGAATTACGGTTTCACACAAAAAAATTAAAACCCATGAAATTCTGCAAGAAAATCTGCAACCTAATCCATTTACTTAGGGACGCACCCGAGCGAAACGAAGGATAGTCACACATATAGTAATATAAATACTTAATAGTATTCTTTAATATATTATGAAAAAATATTTTTTTTTTATTTTTTAATATACTTAGTATCAATATCCACTGAGTTACAGCGTTGTTCTTTGCACGTGTCGGTTTTATATGAATTATGAACAACAAAATCTCTGTTTAAAAAGTCTACAATTCTATCGGTAAACTTGTACTGCAAACATATTATTTTGATGAAATGAAACCCTCATGAGTGATCCTCACTGAAACTTTTATTTTTATACGTTTTATTTGCCGTTTATGTAAATAGGATAAACGTAAAAACAATTTGAACAATTTATAAAGTATTAAAAAAGCTTTTATCTAGTATAGTATTATGTGATCTATGCTTTTATTATACAACTGCTTCGAGTTCAGCTTAAAAATTCACTCTCATATCTATAACAATGTGTTAATGGAATAAATTATTATATACTAGCTATTAACTAAATCCATACTAATATTATAAATGTGAAAGTGTGTTTGTTTGTTTATTTGTCCTTCTTTCAAGTCGAAACGGAGCAACGGATTGGCATGACTTTTTGTGTGGAGATAGTTGCGAGGGCTTGGGAGTGACATAGGCTACTTTTTACCGCGGGAGATTATCATATTACTACGTGAAAACACGTTATAATACAACCCACAACAAATCATCATACCTATAATACACATGTATTTTTGTTAGTCTTAAAGCTCTTAAGGGATTATCAAAATTTGAAGATCTTCTAACAAACTTAGCCTCCTTAGTACTAAAGTAGTACTCGTTTATGACTAGAAAAGTATTCATAATTATATAATAACATAAAACTAAATTATTGACTTTTAATCCAATCTTAAAAGCTTACTTGCTCATTGAATACATTCGCTAGAAGCCATTGACTTTCGTTAGTTACTCCCAATATTATTATAAATGCGAAAGTTTCGATGGATGTTTGTTACTCGTACCGCGTCTGTTACTGTAACCGCTGAACGAATCTGGATGAAATTTAGCACAGAAATAGATTATAGTCTGGAATAGCATATAGGCTACTTTTTATCCCGGGAAAATGTGCGGTTCCCGTGGGATAGAGTTTTTGTTTTTCACTAGAGACGAAGCCGAACAAAGCGAGTGTGAGTAGCAAGTATAAAATATAAAAATGTAATATCTGACTTTTTTAATATATTTTTGTAATATTATTATTTTTTATATAATGTTTTTACAAAGTAGTGAGCATAATTATTTAACTTTTTTCTTTTATTTATTGTATGCGAGCGTCAGGCACAACGGCAACAATGGTATTATAAATTAGCTAATTATAATTTTGTTTCAGACTTCAATCACTATCATCTTCACGCTTCGTTTATTTTATTCTTTTAGCCTTTTATATAATTATCCTACATTTAATCGTAAATTCTTCCTAAAGTTAATTATAATCTATACATATAAGTAATATAGTATAACTGATCTGTCTGTACATGGAAGATGTTAGAGAAAATATATTATTGGGGGTATTTATTAACGCAATAGAACCTAAAACAATGATGTTTAGAATTTTTCTCTGTTTTCTGTGCTTCTGGTGCGGTTTTCATTAATATATTGTAGTAAACTTCACTTAACATTTAGTATTTGTTTTATTTCAATCGGTTCGGTTCAATCAAAATCGGAATAAAAAAAATTATATCAATTTAAAGAATCATCTAGGGACGAACCTGAACGAAGCGAGGGTGAGTTGCCAGTATATAATAAATGTGAATCATTAAAATCGATTCGTAGTACCTAAGAAGAAATCATAAGACACACATCCTTTTTAAAATAAAAAATTAAAAAACCCATCACAACATAACCTATTCATTGAGAGTCAATGAACCTAAACATCTTATCTCTACAGTAATTTAGTAAAGAGTTGAGTATCTTGCAGATTCCAGATGACGCAACATTAAGCCAAGGTTACCATATCATTGCAATGCCATTAAACTAACGGGATACCAAGTTTCAAATCGATTAGAACTGTGGAAGTTGCTCATAAGCTTTTACCGTCTAGAAAAGAGCTGATAGCCCACAAACGGCTGAACGGATTTTCTTGGTTTATAACTAAGAATACTTTCGATCACGTCACCTTTCAAACAAAAAAACTAAATTAGAATCGGTTCACCCGTTTAGGCGCTACAATGCCACAAACAGATACACATACACAAACACACATACAGGTGTAGATCTTATAACTATTTCTTTTTGTGTCGGAGGTTAAAAATAAAAACACATTAACTTTTAAATCCATTAAGACATTATTCTTAATTACTTTCATGTATAAAGCAAGTGTTGATTCAGAATTCTGTAAATATATAATATGTGGGAGAACATATTTGAATTTATAATGCAAATTTTACTTCACTTACACTTTCTGTAACAAATTATATTCCGCTACTTTAGACATAATTTAGAGAGTAACAGACAATCTGATTTAAAATGTATATATAATATTATAGTAAGTAGTTCTACATACGAAATTATATTTCTTGGTATAAATAAATATTGACACTAGCGAATAAAAAGTGAAACACTCTCGAATTTGGGCTTTCAATATATGAAAAACTAGCGATTCACCCTCGCTTTGCTCGGGTTCGTCCCTTTGTACGTTTTAATTTTTTTGAGCGGAACCCTAATTCTTTTTCTAAAATAAAAGTAGCCTATGTTACTCCGTATAACATTAGCTATCTCCCAGTGAAAGTCCCGTCAAAATCTGTCCAGCTGTTTCAGAGATTATCCGGAACAAACAGACAGACAATTTTTTTAAAATTGTGTTTTTCTTATAAGTACCGTAAATAATTTCATATGCATTCAGTAAAACGCTGTTATTTTGACATTACAAACAGACCCTTTAATTTTATTTTTCTGTAAAGATTAATTTCTAGTTTTAAATTACGTACCAGGGCGACCGAGCTGTGCTATCTCTCAGAGTTTTTCTGAAATTATATAAAAATTGTGTTTTCATAAAAGACATCTATATATACTGGCTTAAAAAGCAAAAGCTTATCTAAATATAAAATTTGATTTAAATCGTTAGAGCTGTTTCCGATACACACAATATAAACCCCATCAGTATTATAAAGGTTAAATTTTGGATGGATGTTTGTTACTCAATCACTTCAGAACGGCTGAACGGATCTGGATGAAATTTGATAGATAGATTGTAGTCTGGTATAGCACATATATTACTTTTTATCCCGGAAAAATGTACGGTTACGATGGGATTTCTTATGTGATCTAAAAGTTGTTCTGTACCGATAAGATATTATGTGAATGTACACTCTACGATTCTCTGAGTAAAAAAAAAATACGTTGCGTTACATCATGCAACTATATATGTACGTACATACTCGTATAATAAAATTGTAATTAAGCCGAATCTGTACATTAAATATTTTTTAGAAAATCTTATTTATATAAATGTTACTATCGATACAGAGGCCGAATCTATAGTTTTTTGAATTTTTGTCTGTCTGTCTGTCTGTTTTTAATTGAATTTATACGATTCTAAGTAATAATAATTCATTTTTGAAGAGAAAACTTCTTAGGCAGGTTAGAATGGGGAGTAAATTCATGTAAGTCATCATCGACATGGCACGTGACGTGTTAACCCTAACACTCAAGAGTGCCGATAGATGTCAAAACCAGATAAATGTAAACAGTTTTATATAAGACCAAACAATTTGATTATAAAAAATAAAAACTGTTTGTTTCTAGTATTATATGATCTGTGGTTTGTTTATAGTTTCAAGTTTTCACTTCTGTCGGCAGTCCTCATGACTGATTTTTATATATATATTTTTTTATTAAAAAGTATTGAAGATATCACGTAACATAGGTATAGGTATATGTAGGTTAACTTATAAACATTCACCCAATAAGTACCTCTTTCTCTTTCGGTAAAATATATAAGAACATCGAGATGATTAAATTGTTACTAAAATGTGTTAAAACCCCTTCAGATGTTATCTTCATATAAAAAAACTGCATCACTACAATTCCGAGACCGATTACTGTTACATCGCAGACAGACGAAATGACATTATAACGACTTATAATAATTTATTTGCAATAAAATTTTATTGCTACCGAGTAGACGTTATGAGATCCGTTATTAGTTTTAATTATATATTAACGATTTATGCATAAGTTATAGTTTTTTTATTGCACTTTAAATAAATATGAATACACTGACATAGAAAAATAAGACAAATGTTGAATTTTGACGTTACAAATGTTTACTTTCCCTATCAAACTCCATAGAACAACATTGTAACTAATTATTGAAATCCATATACTTACTAATATTATACTAATTATACTAACCTACTAGTTACTAATATTATAAATTTGAAAGTGTTTTTGTTTGTATGTTCGTCTTTCTTTCACGTCGAAACAGAGTGATTGATTAGCGTGATTTCTATGACTTTGTCGGTACGACTAATATGCATATCCATGCCAAGTTACAGCTTTCTAGTAGAGTCTCTGAGCTAAGCTGCGGACAGACGGACAGAGATGGCAAAACTATAAAGGTTCCTTGTTGACTGCGGAACCCTAAATACCTACGTTATTCGTCAGACAAATGTTTACTATCAATTTCAATTATTTATTTGTACATTAAAATTAAACGTTATGTCCCGAATTAAGTTACCTCTAACTCGGAACAGTTTTGCTGAGAAAAGCCGGAAGGAAGACCTACTCAACAATTTAAAAAAATAATAATAATGTGATGATTTTGTAATAGATAGCCGGAAACGAGTGTACAGACATTATTTTCTTATAATATATTAACTGCACTGGCATGTAATAAGTTATAAAAATATCGTAGGTCATTCACATTCAAAATTTCAACTAAATCGATTTATCTATGTAGCGAATAATAGGTATAATAGACAGATACACTTTTACATTTATATTATTACTAGCAGAACCCGCGGCTTCGCTCGCGCTAAACCTACAAAAAAATGTCAAAAAAGATAGTTTAATACAAGCTTTCATCCCCTATTTTACCCCCTTATGGGATGAATTTGGAAAAATGCTAAAATACGTATTTATTTAATTTTATTGAAGAGTATTAATATTTAATACGAAGTTTCAAGTAATTCTGATCATAATTTTTTTTTGTATCGTATTATAACGTGTTTTCCCGTGGGAATTACATAATCTCCCGCGGTAAAAAGTAGCCTATGTCAATCTCCAGCCCTCTAACTATCTCCACACAAAAAATCACGCCAATCCGCCACTCCGTTTCGACGTGAAAGAAGGACAAACAAACAAACCCACTTTCACATTTATAATATTAAAAGTATGGATTAAGGATGCACATCGTATTGTGCAATTCCACATGTTACATAATAAAAATGACATAATATAAATACATATATTATCTTAGAAAGGAAACAAATAGGTATCGTATAGTAATCGTTTAAATAATTTGCTTAACTACTTTCAATAAAAGCACCGTGTTTTTTAGGGTTCCGTACGCAAAGGGTAAAATGGGACCCTATTACTAAGACTCCGACTATCCGTCTGTCACCAGGCTGTATCTCATGAACCGTGATAATTGGACAGTTGAAATATTCACAGATAATGTATTTCTGTTAATAAAAAAAAATTTAACGTGGCTCCCATTCAACAAACGAGATTTTTTGCTCGTTTTGCTCGATATTGATAACGGCAACAGGTAGACAATTAAAATATTCACAGAATATTTAGTTATATATTCGCTTTAAAAATGAATAATTAAATTAAAATAAAACAAATATTTAAGGGGGGCTCCCATCCAACAATGTGATTTTTTGCCGTTTTTATACGGTACGGAAGGAACCATTCGTGCGCGAGTCCGATTTGCACTTGGCCGGTTTTCTGTTTTGCAATTGATAATATAAGAAAAAGTCATAAACTTTAAAATATTGCGATTGTAACCTTAAGCTCCATCTTACCATTAAAGCAATGTACTAGAAAAGTCCGCAACAGCATATTATGTCTATCTCCTAAGATACACTCGTAATAACTATTTACAACGTACTTGGGGTCCTGAGCGAAGCTAATTTAAATCGCTAGTCTATGCCTACTCGTAAACACATATAATAAAATTCTAACTGATTCGAATCTGTACATTAAATATTTTTCTGGAGATCTTATTAAAATAGTCATTATTATCGACACGGAGGCCGACTATATATTTTTTTCAATTTTTATCTGTCTGTCATCTATCTGGAGACGCGTCACAAGAAAAACACTGGACAGATTTTGATGAATGATTAGACGATAGCTGGCTATCCGGGTCAACATATAGGATACTTTTTACTTCGGGAAAATCTCTCATTTCCAAGAAATCTATTCTAACCCATAGAACGTTCCTAGGGACGAACCCGGTGGAGCGAGGGCGAGTCGCTAGTGTAAAATGAAATTTACGTAGCACAAAACTTGTTAACTTATGTAATTATTATGATAAGCATTTAAGTGTAAAACATTGTATGAATTAAGGCAAATAGATATTTAATGAGGTACCCGCGCTCTTAATTACTTTGAAACTTTAAATGTTCTTATAAAGTTCTTGCTGAGTTAATTCGCCTTTAGCAACAAAATGCATGAATTTTGTTTATTTAAATTGTATTTCGTCCTTATATAATTATGCCATAAAACAAAATAGAATCTATACAATGATCTAGTAGAATTTGACTACTATTGTATATACTATATTATAAATGCGAAAGTTTGTATGTATGTTACTCCTTCACACTGAAACGGCTGTACTAATTTGGATGAAATTCAGTATAATATAACATTATTCAGTATTTGGCACATAAGGATTTGGTGCACGAGCAAAGCAAGGGTTAGTCGCTACTCGCTAGTCTATACATAATCTATAGTAAAATTCTAACTGAGTTGAATCTGTACGTGTACCTTAAATATTTTTATTATCGATACAAAAGCTGAACCTATACTTAGTTTTTAGAATTTTCGTCTGTCTGTGATTGCATCACAAGAAAACCACAACAAAATATTAATTAATGTACAGATTAGACTAAGTTACAATTTTCTTACACATAGGTATGTATAGACTATACATAATGAAATTGCGACACAAACACATAGAGTATAAATTGTGTGATGGTGAGTCGCTAGTATTTTTATATATTATTTTTACATATTTTTGAAGACTTTCAGCTTTTTCTTGTTCATAATGTTTGAAGAAGATTATTCGATCGATGGCTAAAAGCGTGATTAGCACAACATAATCCACGCTTCGTTTACGCCATAATTACTAAGTACCTCTTATCACAATTTTAAAATGTGATTTTAATTTTAACCTAATTGAGCTTTAAAATTCATTTTTTACGGAACACTTGTTTAATTAAGTGATATTTTATCAAATTTCTGGAAAGTGAAATTCCACGACAACTGAAGTAAGGGGAAGAATCTATGCGTTCCTAAAAAATATATTTATATGTATATTATTATAACAGATGAATCCATTTTAATTGTAATTTTTAAGATAATGTTTAACAGTATTAAAAAAAGGATCATCTATTGGAAAATTAACTATTTTTTTAGCTCTATAAGCGCCATCTATTGAGTAAGCACTTACATATAAGAATCTATGCATTCCTAAAAAAAATATTTATTGTATATTACTAGCATTGCCCGCGGCTCCGCCCGCGTTTAGATGACCAAAAATCTAATTCTTAGGTTTTAGATATTAGTATACTCTTACATTGCACTTTTTGTATTTTTTCTCAGAAATGAGACATTTTCCCGCGGTAAAAAGTATCCTAAATGTTGACCCGGATAACCAACTATCACCATACCAAATTTCATCAAAATCCCTCCAGTGGTTTTTCTGTGATACAGTAACAGACAGACAGACAAAATTTCTAAAAACTATAGATTCGGACTCTGTATCGATAATAATGTCTATTTCAATAAGATTTTCTAAAAAATATTTAATGTACAGATTCGGCTTAGTTACAATTTTATTATATGTATAGATGATTCCATTTTAATTGTAATTTGTTAAGATAATGTTTAGCAGTATTAAAAAAAGCATCATCTATTGGAAAATTATGTATTTTTTTAGGTCTATCAGCGCCATCTATTGAGTAAGTACTTACACATATACGTATGAGAACGCAATCTTGTTTATTAACAAGAAACTACGTATTCAATTTTATTATGGTTCTTACAGGTTTGAGAAAATAACAATAGGTGACGTAAATAACCAAAATTAATGCTATTATAACAAATTTTTATTTGTAAGAAGTTGCATAATAATTATTAAATAAATGTATTTATTATAATATAAAATTTATACAAGCTACTATAAAATTTAATCGGTTTTTTTCTATTTCTTCATTTTGAAAAATTATATATTGTACTTACTAATGAGTAGATGAAACGGATATCCGGTAACTATCCGGTATCCAGCCGTATTTTACTATCCGGCCCGATACCGGATATATAAAACTGAGATTTTTTCTTTAATAAACTGTAAAAAAATAACATCCGTGAGGTAAATAATACAAAATTAACATGTAAAGGTAGCAAGGTGCTGAAAGGTGCACTTTGGCGTACAAAGTGATTGAGCAAGTAAACAATTGACTTTCACTAATCACTAGTCATGATCACACTCGAATAAGTCTAAATTCTTACAGTAACATATAATATGCAGTTGTCGCAATATACAACGTGACAATCTGCTTATTATCTATCTATATAAATATCCAATTACAAAAATTTTACTGTTTATAATTATAAATAAAAAATTAAAAAAATCCCTACGGAAATTATCATTTAGGTAACGATTACACTGGCACGCGTGAAGCACTTAATCGAGTTATCATAAGCCAAAATGCCTTACATCATTTTAGAAAAGAGCTGATACTCTTACACTGCTGAACCGATATTAACCAAACATATATGAAAAAAACCGCATCAAAATCGGACCATCTGTTTGAGAGGTACGATGTCACAGACAGACACACACACAGAGACTGACGTCGACGTCAAACTTATGACACCCCTCTTTTTGCGTCGGGGGTTAAAAAGAAAGTTAACTAAATGACAAATACACTTCTGCATTTATTATTATCTTTGGGAGTAACTCATTTAAAATTTCTTTGTCAACCATTTTGGTTCGTTGAAATGTATTTCTACAATTAATTAAAAATACAACAATAATATTATTAGAGAATATTTTTTTTATCATTCTAATAATGCCCTCTATCCCGTCTCTGTCTACTTCATATCTTCTCGTCTTTCCTATTCTCTGTCTCTCTCACGCTCACGAATGCCATAATTGAAAAAAAAATCAACCATTAAAAAATCGTGTGCGTCTCGGGACGCCCGAGAGAAGCGATAACATAAACGAATCTAAGTTGAATTATTTAATATTTAAATTGTTTGACTTGAGAAAAGCTTTGGTTATTACTTAAATTTTATGTATATTATATATACTAGCATTGCCTGCGGCTCCGCCCGCGTTCAGATGACCAAAAACCAAATTCTAAGGTTTTACATATTACATAGTATACTCTTACATTGCAGTTTTTGTATTTTTTCTCAGAAATGAGATATTTTCCCCCTGTAAAAAGTATCCTATATGTTGATCACCATACCAAATTGCATGAAAATCCCTTCAGTGGTTTTTCCGTGATGCGGTAACAGACTGACAGACAAAAATTCTAAAAACTATAGATTCGGCCTCTATATCGGTAATAATGTCTATTTCAATAAGATTTTCCAAAAAAATATTTAATGTACAGATTCGACTTAGTTACAATTTTATTATATGTATAGATTAATATGATAATGTAAAGAAAGGTTATTTATTAATAAAATCTTTTATTAATTATAAAATATATTTTATTCTATATACATATATACGGCTAGCGCTGTGGGTTAGAGTGAGAGAGAAGTCTGCCTACCGCTGCCCTATGCGTGAAATAAAGGGAAGCCAGACAGACTGGCGCCATAACGCGTTACGTAACGAAATGGTTTACCCTTTCTTAAGAAGTTATCACTTCAAAAAAATTGAGCATAAATAAAACTATTTGTTTCTTTTTGCTGATGATAAAACTATAAAATATTTTTTATTGCTATGATAATCTGTACAATAAACAATTTATTAAAAAAAACAATTCAATTATACACACAATTAAATTTTTCACATTATTTACACATTTAACTTCTTTTTTTAATTTACAGAATTCTACTATATATAATTACTATTTATCATTATGTAATAGTGTTCTTTATATAAATATTATATTATATGCCATGAAATATACTCTGGGAGGTGATGGCTAATTTTTAACAGCATGTCTTTATTATATATTTATGTAAAAAAAAAATTAAATCGGATTAGAGTTCCTAAGATTCTATCTATCTAAGAATCTATACCAGGTACTTCTTTTGTTTTACAATTTAATTCATTCCACTTATAATTATTTAGATAAATATTCGTTCCAAATCCGAATGTTTTATTAATATATTACTTAACTAGCGACTCACTCTCGCTTCGCTCGGGTTCGTCCCTAGCTTGATTCCCCATAAATCTTCCATCCCCATTTTCACCCCCTCAAGGGATGATTTCCGGGATAAAAATGTCCTATGTTCTTCCCAGGGTCTCAAACTATCTTCTTACCAAATTTCATCTAAATCGGTTCAGTAGATCCAGAGATTACCCCCTACAACGTCACAAACTCACAATTCCCAAACTTTACCTCTTTATAATATTAGTATAGATATCATAACAATATTATACTAGAAAAAATATAAATTAGAAAAAAATATTAATAATATTTATTTTTCAAATAAGAAGCTACATAATATGTAATGCTAATTTTAACTTTATTTTAATATTAATTTAAGGTACATATTTCCCGATTTTTGTCTACCATAATATGATTTATTAAAAATATTTTTTTTTGCTAATACATTTTTCTTTAATATTTTTATATACAATATTTTGAATAAATACTTTGCTTAAGCTCACTTAGCAATTGGGAGTTTACTGTTTTTTTTACTTTAATATTAAATTTACTTTAATATTAAAAATAATAAGATTTCATTATAATTATAATCAGTGAATAAAATATAGAAAAAAATTCACACACAAGATCGCTTAGACAAGATATTATTCAACAATCGTTTTAAAAGAAAAAAAATGTTGGGACATTAACACACGGCACCATCTAGTTCCATGGTAAGCTACGAGGCTTGTGTTATGGATACCACATAGTTGATACACTACACATATATAACTTTTAAATACATACATACTATAAATATAAACACTCATGACTGGAGTACAAACATTCGTGCACATCACACAAATAAATGACCCCAGCGGGACTCGAAACCGCGACCACACAGCAAGTAGGGTCACTACAAACTGAGCCAGACGTGTCGTCGTTTTCACTCAATAATTGTTGTTAACAGAATTTCTTAAAAATTGTATTGACATTATACATTGAATCTTTATGTTTTGTCATATATTTACCTATATCATAGAACATAACATATATTTTTTTTATACATATTTCTAATTCTAAGAACAGATTCTTCAATGATTACAGAATTACACTTTGTAAGCCCCAAGGATAGATCAAAGGTTTACCTTTGAACACTCTAATAGCAGAACCTTTTCTTTAAAAATCTTATAATAAATTCATTATATAAAATTAATGTTAAATAACAAACAGAATCAATAACATTATAATATTACAAACAATAACTATTAGTATGAAAACGTTGGCTTAAGATTATGTAATTTAACACCTAGATCACAGACAGTGATAATGAGTTAAAATTTATTATTTCTAATTCATAATTCTAAGCTTCACAAATTATAAACAAAAATTATAAGCTCCTATAAAAGAAGAGAATAAGCCCTCCTCTAAAGCGTTGATATTACCAACAGCATTTTACACTGAAATACATGAGAACAGTCCCCTGGTTGTTATGGAAGGGGATGAAGAAAACTTTATTAAAAAAAATACCCCAAATCATGGTTTTGCGAGCTAAGATTGTGCTTAGTGGGAGTAGCCTTTGATAGCCGGCTAGATGAAATTTGGTAAGAAGATAGTTTGAGACCCTGAGAAGGACATATGATACTTTTATCCCGGAAATCATGCCTTAAGGGGATGAAAATGGGGATGAAAGTTTGTATTGGGAAGCGAGCTAGTTTATAATAAAAATATTTTTGTATTTATACGAAAATCTCTCTGATTTTGTTCTAGATAATAGTTGGAGAATCTAAATTTTATCAAACAATACATATTGCATATTTTATTTACAAGTTTCAATATCAATAAGTATATTCAAGATGAAATTATAATATTTTCATTAAAAAATCAGGCATTATTTTCGCTTCTCTGACACTTGAAATTGTACTTGAAGTGTAGTTGAAGGAAAACCATTTTATATTAAGGTATAACTATATATGTTAATCAACAATTAACAAGAGAATTGAATTGAATATATGTTATCTGTGGACTGTGGTTATAAAAGCTCGCATGCTATGACTTGGTGCTTTCTACTCATGCCTTATTTCTGTTTTGTAAATCATTTCATTATTATTAAATTATTTTAAAATAAAATATATGTTATTATTATGCATGAAACATGAAATAATGTACACGAAGAAATATACCTAATTTGTTCTAAGCTTTGATTTAGATTTTTGTTATAATATAATGATGTTTGTTAAAGACATACCTGGTTTAAAATAACATATTTAAAAAAAAAATTAAATATTCCTGAACACTATATACCTTTCATTTAGTTAAGGAAACATTTTATTCGATCTAAAGCCAAATACATAATTATCAATGATAATAATATCGATTTATTCAAGCACCCCGTAAACGAGTTAAAAAACTATCTACAATTCATTGTTACTTGGAAATTATTAACAATATATTTTAACATATAAGTTCAACTTTCATAATTTAAAATCGATTTTATCACAAAATCGTTTAACAATCACTCGCTTCACCACTATTACGACTAATGGAGTTCTTTAAAATGCCACTAAGTGTAAGTTTTGGCTAGAAAGTCGGTGCATGCATAATAAATATCCTCTCTTCTTCCTTTTTAATCCAATGAAGTAATCTATCGACTGCTCGAATTGCATGGTCTTTCTCCATCAGAGGATCAAATGTTACGTAAAGCTCAAAACCATTTGTCACCTGTAAAAGAAATATAATAGACATTTATAGATATGTTATAGATTGTTTAATTTAAGAATGCATTTTTAACCCCCCGACGCAAAAAGAGAGGTGTTATAAGTTTGACGTCGATGTCTGTCTGTGGCATCGTAGCTCTCAAACGGATGGACCGATTTCCATGCGTTTTTTTTTTTTCATTTGAAAGCCAGTTTCCTAGCGGTGGTTCTTATTTATGTTTGGTTAATATCGGTTCAGCAGTGTAAGAGTATCAGCTCTTTTCCAAAATGATGTAAGTCATTTTGGCGTATGATTACTCGATTAAGTGCATGCGTGCCAGTATAATCGTTAAATTACAATTAATTTGCGTAGGACCCCCTACCTTTTTAAATATTTAGTTTATAAATATTAACGTTGAGACATGAATAAACAAAAAATCGATATTGAAAATAATAAATCTAAACATAACAGACAGTTAAATGTAGTAAATTCTTTCTGTGCGGATAAAAATAAGTCTTTCAAATTAATATTCTTTATTGTAAATATAGTAGTACATAGTGTTGTTTATAATTTTGATTCTTTTCTAAATAATTGCAATCTAAATTAAAATTCTATTCTTAATTAATTTCAATTTTAACTTTTTTTAATTACACAATAATGTTGCTTTGAATAATTAATATTTTATATTCTTTATGTTTATAAATATTATAAGTGCAACACTAAATAAGATTACTAATTAATCAAATTTTCTAAAAATTGTAATAAATATAATAATAACAGCCAAAATTAAATAAAAAATATTCCATATTAAATTATAAATCTTTTTAAAAAGATATTGAAATTATTCAATTACTAAATAATATCGATATCGATTCCTTATTAGTAAGCACTATTATTATCGAACAGGATAGAAAATCAACTTATTATTTCAATGAAAGAAATAAAAAAAAATGCATTATAATAATCGCAATAATTATTAATTTAATTGTGGTTAAAGCCTGGATTTATATGAGACAGAATGAATTGGTTTTTATTTTATTTTTTTTAAACTTCAAGTTTACGTAAACTTTTGATTAAAAAGTCTTTAAAATAAGAAAAAACAAGAAGTTTTTAAGTAAACCTTAAAAATTTAAATTAAGAAAAAAACTAATACCGTGCATATAATAAATTAGTATATATTCTTTTCAGAACAAAAAAAAACAAACATATCTCACCCAAGCCAAAACCGTATCCTGTGAATTGGACCTAAATATCAACTTAGCCGGGTTCGTCAAACAATGAATTTGACTGCAAAACTTTCTGTAATTCCTTACATAATCGATATCTGACAATTTCTCTATCTTCTTCTCTTTTATATCACCATCCATGTGTTTTAGTCTATAGTCCTGTAATCTATCCAAGCTGATTGGGTCTGAAGTAAACAGTTGTGCCGTAGACTTGCATTTGTACATAAAATGCCTTATTTCTGGTATGGCTATATGTTTTAATGGGTTTGTAGTTGGAAGTTCTTTATTTCTATTCAAAGCATCATTGATAGCAACTAGACAATTCGATCGTCTTAGTTTTTCTGATATTGTATGCTTTGCTTGTGATAATGGAAAGAATGCATCCCTTTGAACAGTTAGTAATAAGAGGCAAGCTTGACAGTCCTCTGATATATATGACACGTGGCCGTGTAGAAATCCCCTGTAATAATGTTTGAATAGTTTTAAAATCTGAAAGTTTGTGTGTATGTCTATTACTTGTTTATGCTGTATTGGCTTAACAGTTGTGAGTAGAATTTGAAATGGAGATAGCTTAAAATCTGGACTACATCATAGGTGGTCAGGTATTAGTCAGATGTAAATTTAAAAAAACTCAAATATTATAATAAAAAAAACATCTATTACAGCATGTTAATTACTAGAATTCCTTACATTATTTGTACTGGAAGTAAAAATGATTACAGATATAAATAGTTTTTATCAACTTCAAAAAAGAAGCCAGTACTCAATTTGAGTGCATGATTTTTTGTGTATTGTGAACTTACTACACCATGTGAAACCACATCATGGGCGGTTTCAAAAACACTTGAAAAATAATTCGAACAATCCATCCCCTAAGATTATTTAATTTAAAATCGATAGTTGGTTGGGATAGGTACATATTTTCGTTAAAACATTAAAATTACTACATTTGGCAATTTAGCCTCAATTACAGGAATAATTAATTCTAATATAAAAATGTGAAAATATTAATTATAAATTTATTTAAAAAAAAACTTACGTGGCATCAAACTTCGGTAAACATATAGGCGTCCAACTTTCTGCCGTCTTAAATGACTCAGAACTCCTCACCAAATTGAACAGCAAATGTATATCCGATGGATGTAAAGTGTATTTTTTCATTCTAACTAACGTTATAAGTTGATTCCCAGCTAATAATATGGCGAAAACTAGATCCCTTATTTTATTACAAGTAGACGTAATAGCATTTGTGATATTTTCTCTAGCTTTTTCCGGCAGAGGCAGACATCTGACTGCTCCTAGCAAAAATGCTGGATCTTTTTCCATAAAAATCAATAAATGATCTATCAATCTTTCCGCCCCAGATAAAAGTCTACGTAAATCGTAGTTTCTACGTTGTTCGAATATTCTGTTTAGCTGTGTTAATGTTAGGACGGATACTATTTGGTTGAAGGCATACCTGAAAATATGTTTATAAATTAATAGCGACTCACCCTCGCCTTGCTCGGGTTCGTCCCTAGGTTGATTCCCCATACAAACTTTCATCCCCTTAAGGGATGCTTTCCGGGATAAAAATTATCCTATATCCTTCCCAGGGTTTCAAACTATTTTCTTACCAAATTTCATCTAAATCGATTCAGTATATCCAGAGATTATCCCCTACAACTTCACAAACACACAATGTAAAGCCAAGCAAAGTTAAACAGATGAGAACGACATTAGATTGCTTGGTGTTAGTTGGCATTCAGTACTCATAGGATGTTAAATTTTATCGATATATTTAAAAAAAAGTTGTGTGTGTGTGTGAATATAACTTACAGTTAGTATTATTGTATGAAAATTAATATTATATATACAGAAAACATAGTCGATGTTTTGTCTGTGTATCTCACAAGGCATTAGAATAAGAAAATCATTTCAAGAAAAATAACTATCATATTCCAGACAAACACTTTCAAAAAAATTTAAGTTAGTAAGTCTAATCCTTACGTCAATTGTAGCACAAGTTGTGTTTCACTCTCATTTGATTTAGAAACAGCAACCAATATTAAGGGCCCCTTAACCAGGAACACTGCTTTGCAATCTTTAGTACTAATGGATCTCAATATATCTTGGTTTTGTTCTTCAACTACACTCACTAACGCTTGTATAACACCACATAGGCCTGCTAATTTGTCTTCATTGCCATATCTAAAATAATAGGCTAGATATTAACATAAAGATTATAAATTTAAAAAATATATCTATACCATGGGAACCATACAGTATTCTCTGTGCCAAATTTCATCCAGATTTATTCAGCTGTACTGGTGTCATTAAGTAACAAATATCAAGCTTTCATAACCACAATATTTAAGGGTTTACAATATAAACTTTAATAAACATTACAAAAAACACACAGAGAGATAGAGAGAGAGTAATTCATACATCAAAAGAGGGTTATGTCCTCAAATGGATACATCATATTCTTTTCTTAAAAGTATGTTTAGGATGGTAATAAAATGTAGGTTAAAACACTCATCATTGTAACTTAATATTATTTAATCTTAGAAATTAAGGAATAAAGTTAGCTGTATCTGTCCTTTAAATGAAGAACTTTGTTTTATTACAACTCTCTGTCCCAATAACAGAACTAAAGTAAATTAAAAGTTACATTGTAATGTGCAAATGAATGAAGTTTCTGCAAGCATGTTTATTTAGATTATGTTTTCAACATATTTTAAAATTATCACCTAAATTATAATGATCGCCTAAATTATAATGATGTTAAGTATATGACCAACTAATCTATCCATCTAATTGCATTAGTATGTTGTAAAAAGGTAAAAACTAAAAATTAAAGTAAAAAAAGTATTAAAATATTGATATCACTGACATAATATGTATATAACTACGTTATATTTATGTGAATATATATTTACCTAGAATAAATAGGTTTTCCAGCTGAACTCAAAATAAAAACGTGTTTTTCTTTATTAACTAATTCAGGTGATTTTAAGTAATCATCTCTATCATCCATTTCATCTCCATTTTCTTCATTAAGATTTGAACTGCTAGGCGAAGCTGACATTGTTTCCTGTGAACAGTAAAGAAATTAAATGTCTTTTTCAGTTTATTGACAAATATACTAGTTCTAAATGGAAAATCTGGGAAAAATATGTAGGAAGTTTTAATTGTTAATCTACATATATAGATTTTAGGTTTCTGACAGTTGTCACATAATTAAAGCAGCAATATAACATACAAGTATCTTAATAGTTTTATAATTAAAAGCGATATCCACCCACCAAAATTAATTAGAAATGGCATAGTAATGTAGATAAATTACTTACATCTTTGTTTTGTAAGTTATCACTTGATTTTGTTTCCCTTAACGATTCTTTAGAATTTTCACCAATTTCACTTTGTATTTCACTTATTGTACTACATTTTGAAGTAAGAGCGTTTCTGTCTTGGAGGCTGGAACTCATCTCAGATACAAACTCTTCAAAAGAATCTGTAGGGTTAAGAATACTGTCCGAACAGGCGCCTGGTTCAATATCATTAGGTTCATTCTCTGGTTTAGCACTTGTTATTGTATCCTTAGACGTGGATGCCATTATATTTAGTTATTTTATAGAATATTTAAAAGAAAATTAGACTGCAAAATGCTACTGCATCAATATTTTTTTTGTAAGTGACATTGACACTGACAATTGAGTATTGACAAATGTCAGGAAACCTTCACATTTTACATACTGTTTTTTCATCAAATATGTTTTATAACTTTTCATTTTTCAGCCTCACAACTTAAAAAAATCGAAATGTTCAAGAAGATAGAAAATATAAAATAACATTTATATTATTTTATTTATTAGTATATCTTACTCTCACAATATAATTTTCTTGTGTAAAGTTTAAAACAAGGAAAAAAATTATATATTACTTATAATAAAATTCTGAGTCAAATTTTAATATTAAATATTCTATGGAAAATCTTATTGAAATAGACATTACTATTGATACAGAGGCAAAATCTACAATTTTTAGATTTTTTTGTTTGGTTATTACTTCTAATGGTTAAGTAAAAAGAGTTGTTCAATTCAACTACATTGTTTTTTATAAAAAATTTTTGACCATTTATAGCTATCTCAAGTTCAAGAATACACTTACCTTTATCGGAAATAAATATTTTCATAAGAGAAAGGCATCGGACCTTTTGTAAAAATATAATATTAAGAAGCAATGAGGAAGAATTTTGCCTTTTTATCCCACCAGATGTCGTGAGCACTATAGCCCTCCGTATTTTGTAAAGGTCTATAGCGTTTCATTGTATATAAAATTTAATTAAAATGACAAATTATGCAATGCCAAGATGCAAAGAAAATGGATATCATTTGTTTCCAAAAGACAAACACTGAAGAAATTGTGTTCTAAAGCAATAATATGACCAAAATAGGCGAAATCACAATCTTTATATTTTAGGCTATGTGGAAATCATTTTACAGAAAGTAATGTTACAACTCTTAAATCGTCTACAGGTGTTTTTTTTTGTACTTTTTTACACATTATTTATAGAGTTTCATACAATGTTTAATCCCCTATTTTACCCATTTAAGGGACGAATTTCTAAAAATCTTTTCTTATCGGATGCCTTCATCATATTATAAGAAATACGTCCTCCAAGTTTCACGTTTCTACGACCAGCGGTTTAGGCTGTGCGTTGATACATCAGTCAGTCAGGACCATTACAGGATGCACCTCTCCTTCTCAATTCTTCCTTCAGTTGGTTTATTTACTGGTACAATACATTGGCCAGGTAAGAAGTGAACACAATAAAAGGAAAAAACCAGGTACAAAGGATATATCACAATAAATTGCTTAACCTCAGACTGAATTTAAATGGGCCACACGTGTGGCGCCGTTCTTTCCAGAAATCTCTCCCATTTCGAGTGGCGGGAACCGCGATAGTTGAATCTAGTACTTCCATTTCTTAGAATAGTTCGCAAGATTTTATTCGCTGTATACAAATAAGACATAAAGAAAAACAAGTTTTAGATAATTTACATTATAACGCGAGTGTGAGTGTGAAAATAAAGACGTTTCATTCTAGAAAAACCCGCCGAGAGTCACACTTACATAAAAAAAAATCAGGTTATTAACGAAAATCTTTTTACAGATTACTCAATTAGATTAAATAAAACCTTAGGTACTGAGTTATTAGATCTTCTATGCATAATAAAATTCTAACCGAGTCAAATCTGTACATTAAGATTTTTTTTTAGAATTTTTGTCTGTCTGTCTGGGAACGCATCACGAGAAAACCACTTTACAGACTGATAACTAGAATTTGATGAAATTTGGTATGATGATGATAGTTATATGGGTCAACATATTATAAGATATTTTTTACTGCGGGAAAATATCTCATCTTTGACAAATCTTTAATAACCGTTAAAACGTATCTACTATCTATGGACGAACCCGAGCGGAGCGAGGGTCAGGCGCTAGTTTTAATATATTTATCTATATTTAAATAACAAATAATAATAAACATCCTCCAGATAAATAAAGTCATCTTGGCATAAAAACCATACACGACAAATGAGTAACTGCGGTTGTAACACTACCCTTTATTCCGATGAGACAAAGCTATGCCCTCGGCATAATCAATGTGACAGAGCCAATCGCACAGGATATGGGCGGGAATACCACAATTGTTTATTATGTAGAACATATCGTAGAGAATAATAATATTTTCTAGGTGTACACTGTGTTTGGTAACGACAGACTAATTAAGACTAAACCTTTACAACTACTTCATAAAGCTTAATTAAAATACTTATAATATACTAGCATTGCCCGCGGCTCCGTCCGCGTTCAGATTACCGAAAACCACATTCGTAGGTTTTGCTGCTACCGGATAACCATCTATCACCATACGGACGGACGGACAGATAGATAGACAGACATACAAACAGACAGACCGACAAAAATTCTAAAAACTATGGATTCGGCCACTGTATCGATAATAATGTTTGTTTTAATAACATTTTCCAAAAAATATTTAATTTACAGATTCGGCTTAGTTACAATTTTATTATAATAATGTACCTATAGAAAATCTTCATTGTTCACTGTAAATTCAAAGGTAGATAATAGATTTTAAATATAGATGATTATAGATCTAAATGTGAGTTCTAAATAGCTGTGTGAAGTATCTATTAAGTACTTATGTAAAATGTAAAGTTCTTACTTGAAATAATACCATTTAGTAAGTAATTTTGTTTACATTTTTATACGTAGGTATGGGCTTACTACTACTAGTAAGACTAGTTGTGTCCTGCGGTTTGTCCATTTAAAAGCACATTAACTCTGTTGCATTTCTATGATTAAAATGAGGGACCCTCGTTGACTTAATGATTCACCGGACTTACATCATATCACATTATAAATGTATCTATATGGAGAAGACTTAATTTTTTTAGAGTTTAGATGATTTTTTTGTTATTAACTAATTTCTAATCTCTTAGAGCACATTTTTTCTAACAATGAACAATTCGACGAGAAGAGCCCGTAAAAATGTATCTGCACGCAATATGCTGGTAACAATAGAGAGAATCGGCACCGTTCTGCAATCAAGTCAACCATCGAATCGAACATCAAAATAACCATCAGAATATTTCCGAGACTTTAATCGATTGTAAACTTGTTACATGTGGTATTTTTTTAATAAGCTTATTTCATGTTTTATCAACTTCAAAAAAGGAAGACTCTTGATTCAGATCCAAGTAAAACTAGCGACTTATTCTCACTTCGCTAGGATGCGTCCCTGAGTACGTTTTAATTTTTTTTGAGTCGAACTGTAATTCTCTTTCTTAAATAAAATTAGCATAAGTTACTCCTTATAACGTCAGGTATCTGCGAGTAAAAGTCCCATCAAAATCTGTCCAGCCGTTTCGGACATTGGCTGGAACAAACAGACAGACTTAGATTTGAGAGGAACGAACAGACAGACAGGCAAAAGTTTTGAAAATTGTGTTTTTGTTATAAGTACCTACCGTATATAATTTCATATGCATTTAATACAAAGCTGTTATTTTAACATTACAAACAGACACTTCAATTTTGCTTATCTATATAGATATAAATATATAATTATGAATGTTTGAAAAAATGCCTACATAAATATAAGTAATATACAGCCTTTCATACTGGATTATGTGATATTTAGTTTTAGGTTATTTCCTTTAACTTTTTGGCACGTCCCTACAAGTAAAATGTATTGCTAACCTAACTACATATTATTTAACTTTCCGTCGATGTTGACGACGTGCTAATTAACCATCTATTGGTCTAACTTTATTAACCACCAGGGTTTGTCCACGGCTTGGCCCGCGTAGTTTGTTAATATATATATATATATATATATATATATATTAGGTTGTGCCAAAAAATGACAATATTATTTTTCTTCGCTCTCACCCCAAAATATCTTAGAAAATGTCCCAACAAAGCTCCTGTTAAAAGCGGAGCTCAAAATTCTAATTCTAAGAAGTTCTCCATCGAACTTTAAGTTTTCCCATACAAATTGTATGGAAAATATGACTTTTAACACTTTTTTGTCCTTCAAACTATGACGAAAATATTTTTCAAAAAAATGAATGAGTGGACCGTTTTTACTATTAAATTTACTATAAAAAGTTCGATTGAGTCGAATTTCTATCTTTAATATTTTATTTGTTATATAGCTTTAAAGTTCAAATTTATGGTTTTTTGCATTTTTTAGCTAAACTGTAAGAGTTACAGAAAAATATTAAATGGCAAATTTGTAGTACGTTTAAAATCCTATAAAAAAGTCTTTGTCATTTTTTTCATATCATCAATAACAGTAAAGTTATAGGCTCACGAATATTTATTTTTTCAAATTTAAATGCTCTTACGACTGAACTGAAATACGATAATTTTATTACTGATATTTTATGTCCTTTATCAATATATTTCATAATATACTTGAAAAATCATTAAAATATGTCAAATAAGTCGGTCACTATTAACTATTGATAATACAAAATACATGATCTATTCAATTTTGTACCTTTTTTTTTTGTTTAAATATCGATATTTTAGTTCGTAAAAGCAAAAATTGGAAAAAATAAATATTGGTGAGCCTGTAACTTTGTTGTTATTGATGATATGAAAAAGTATAAAATGCTATAGGGATTTGTAGTTTCACAGATTTTTAGCACGTTCAAAAAGTATTTGCATAAAGTCGAGACAATTACAACTGATTAGGTAGGTACGTACTGGAGCTTAAAGGATACACTCATTGAAAGATAGGATAGATATTAATGGGACTGATGGAAGGATACACAGGATATAGTAAAATTTCTTATTATTAGGTTTCAGATATGGAACCCTAAAACACCATTTTACATAGAACAAATAAATCAATTACCAATTTTAACGCTTCACAGCGCTGATGTCATGATATCAGAGCAATGTATTTGTCAATTAATTCAATTATTTTAATTTTAACTTTCAATTCGGTATATGAAAATTATTAAATGATATTTTGTTTTATATTTTAATTACTGAAATACTTTGAACATACTCGTACTAGGCTATATATTTGGACAAAGTTATCGAAGTAAAACTTGAACTTTATGTAACTAAATCAATCTTGTAACTCATAAATAATTCTAACAATGTTCGTAGGTTTAATAGTTGTATGTTGAAAACAAAATTCTACTTTTTTGATTCACTTCGATAATCTTAAGATAATTTTTAATTGCATACCAATCTCCATCGTATCTTCTCCATTCTACGTGACATTGGCGAAGTAATCTGTGCTCAACTGGCACGCTTTGAAGGCATTGACAAGAAAATTGAATTGAATTGAATTATCGGAATTATGGGTAATTACTAATTACCTATGTTATATAGGGATTGTACAGTTATTAGGTAGGTAATAGAAATATCTATTATTTTACATATAATAATAAAAATCTTAATAATATTTTACATATAACTAGCGACTCACTCTCGCTCCGCTCGAGTTCGCCCCGGGGGTGGGGTCTGGGAGGACCACCCTTATCCTTATCACTTAGGGGTATGAAAAATAGATAGTTGCCGATTCTCAGACCTACTGATTACGCATATAAAATTTGGTAAAAATCGGTAAAGCCGTTTCGGAGGAGTACGGTAACAAACATTGTGACATGGAAATTTTATATATAAGATAATATAATTTTTATCCTATAATATTTAAATGAGCAATTGTATAAAGGTATCTTTTATATTTCGTGAATCTCGAAAAGGGCTCTACGATTTGGATCAAATGTTGTATTTAGATAAGGTTTTGCTTCTTAAGTTTATATCTATTTTATAGGTTCCATTTTTTTTTGAAAAAAAAATGGAACTTTTCCGAAAAAGACATGATTTTCCAATAAAAGAAAAACGCCAAGCAAAGTTCGGTCTCCCTGGTACAATGATTACAAAATATAATATATTATGTTAAAGTACTTATAAATATTTTTTATATAACGTTGAAACATTATGTAAATTATTTATATAACGTTTCAATATATACAACATGTTTCAAAAAATGTCTTATCTACATATTAAGGTAAGGTACGTAACCTTGGAATTATTGGACTGATCGAAGTTCGGACTGATAATCATCTAAATTCTAAAATACTCCCAAGGTAGTAAGGGTAATCATATCTCTCATATTCTTCTTAACCAAAGGTTACCGATTTTATTTTACAACATGTGCGATTAAAGAGTTAATATCTGATTATACAAAACGCATATAATATGCTTATCTTTGAGAAATTAAATTATTTACTTATTTTAATACACTTAGGTATCACGTGTGGGTTTTAGGCTAACGTACTGTTAAAATCTTTTTAAATATGTCAAATCTACATATATGCCTATGTTTTATATAGGTATCATATTTTTCTTAAAAATTCACAATAAATTCCGTCGGCATAACCTAGTCAAGGCTGAAAGTAATTAAGCGCAGTTTTAAAATACGAGAAATCAAAATAAAATATCCTTTTCAAGACTACCATTGCATTTCAAACAAGGTCTTTTATTAAAATTTACTTTTATGTTGAAAACAAGAACGAGCAAATTGGTTTCCAGAAAAGTATTGCTTCAATACAATTTCATGACAAAAATTGATTTAAATATATTGATGTTAAATGGTTCTTTTTATATTTCCTTTCATTTAAATGAAACTTATTGATTTTATATTTTCTTACTATTAAGAAGATATAAACTATAAATAATATATATGTAAAACTTTGGCAAAGATAAGTATTTAAATAAGTTAATAAGGCAGTCATAGTCTAGTTGTAATGCGCTTGCTTGGGGAACGAGTGGATCTGGTTAAAATCCAAGGTCTCGCACCTCTGATATTTTCATGTGCAAATCATTTCCAACATGATTACCACTTGTCTTAACGGTAAAGGAAAACATCGTGAGGAAACCTCCATGTCTCAGAGAACCTATCAAGTTTTCGAAAGACTTGTGAAGTCCGCCAACTTGCACTTGGCTAGCGTGGTGGTTTATGGTTGGATCTCGGCTTCTCTTCTCTTCATACCAGATTAATTCCTTAGAAATATCATCGTGCAGGCATTATAAGAGCATACATGATTTGCAAATACTCACTATTCCTTTTACTCTCATAGTCCAGTGGAATTAAAGCGAGACCACACTTAGGTCTTACTGGTTACTTGGTTTATTTACCTTCACAAGTTTTAGGTGGTGTCAATGCTTGGGGGGTGTAAAATCATTAATTTTTCCCAACTCTTGATTGCTATTAAGAATAACTATAGTTGACCCAACTAGAGATTTGGACCTAGCATCTAAATGAGCCATAGCTGAACAACATACTATTACATGGAATTTTGTTAACTATTTTTCTACTATTATATCTTGTGCACACCAAATGTTTCTCTACTTAACTCGCTTCTAAAAAATATATAACAAGCAGGTACTATTAAGTGCCTAAATCATTAAGTGCCAAATAAAATATCATTCCACCAATCGAACGTCCAGTAATGCAACTCTATACGTTGATATCGTAACAAATTGGTTTCGATTCGAGAGGGCGAAAATAGCTTCCTGCCATGTGTCTCCGAAGCGACCGACTGGAAACTATAGATAACACTCCACACTTGTTAAGAACTTATGGCCTGTACTAAGACGGAGTGGCGCATACACATAATGTACGGTTTAATGTATGATAGGATAATAAAAATATGTTATGTCGTTATAAATAAATATACCATAAATCTAAAACTTTATATAAATTATAAGCTTAGAATATTTTTATAAGAAAATTTAAGTACGAGAATCGGAATTTAATTAGGTGAAAAATATGCACGTATACATTCGATCAGATCAGATCAGATTTGCTCTAGATTGTCAGATAATTGAATTGTTTTGAACTATCTTACCATTAAATTTAAAAAAACTTTCTTCGCATACGAATTCATATTGTCTCATTTCTATAATGAGATTTAAATACTAATTTTATAGAATTAAAAAAGTGTTTGTAGTAATAAATAAATTTTCTCTGTAATATATTATAACTAACGCTATTAAAATAATCAAATTAGTCTATACCTGAAACGCTTCGACGTTCCTAGTGACCATATAGATCTTTGTTTGTTTTGATAAAGACAAAAAGCGGCGTTATAATTATTTATTATATTTAAACAATGTCTCAAACTAACCTTCCGTCAATTTTTAGGACTTTTTTCTAGGTTTTGGTTTTCTTTTGCTGGTTACTATAGCAACCTTCACATCCATTATCTCGATGTCATTTACATAGCAGAGTAAGATATTCTCATCATAAAAAAAAAGTATTTTTCATTTACTGGATCTTGGAGAAGTATAAAAAGCTGTTTAGATATATGATTTTTAATTTTCTAAATCATAAGTAGCGTCGTCATGTCGAAATGAATTTTTTCGGCAATAATACGTATCCTGGTTGTGTAATTCTTCTCATGATGAATAGCGAATCTTAAATATGAATTGGGCCATTTCATCTGATGTACCTTTTGATGGAAAAATCTAAGGAAGCTTCTAATTTGTGTTGATAACTTTCAAAAGCAGTGATTGGCTTTATTGGTTGCCTTACCTAAAACCCTCTCGTGTTATATATATCAATACTAATATTTTTATTATTACACATGTTTACACTTTAGAAGCGTATAACTTGGATGCTGTTGATTTCTACAAAAAAGTCACCTAGAATAGTTTTAGGTTTCGAGTAAAATGACCTTTTAGTGAGACACAGACAGACGGACATGACAAAACAATAAAGTTATCGTCTTTGCCATTGCTTACATAACTGTAGGTAACACGAGATTGAAGCTAAACGTATAGGCTAGTGATAGGCACCTAGAAATGCAACCCCACCCCTCCCCAACGTGCGTTCACCTTGTTGTGGTGGGGGGCTAATTAGCGTTCGGCAATGCAGCCGGTCGCGAAGCCAAGAAACACATAGGGAGGCGGAGGCAGTGTGCCATGCGGGTAGCTCCTGGTACTTCTCTATAGCAGAGTGGGCCGTTAGAGTAACCCCACGCCTCTTGTGGTCTGCTTCGGTAGGCCTGGCGTCGTGGCTGAGTGCGTAAGCGATCCTGAGACGTCCTTAAGACGGGGTAGGTTCCGTTTTAGTGGGTAGTACTGGTTTTTCTAGACGGTGAGTCACACATAACTACCTGTATGTATAAATGTGGTATGCGTAAATGCATTTCTCAACATTAAAAAAAGACACCTAGAGAAACACCCGAGTAGTAGTATACCTACATTTGTTTTTTTAATTTAACGTCACAATAACACTTCGTAATATCTTATTCGTGTATTTTAAAAACAAAATCAATAGATATCTTTGAATAAAAAGACTTCCTTTAATAAATATCTCAATGATACGAGGACAGGCCTTTTCAAATATTATTCTGTGTTTGCCTCAGGCAATAGCATGATTGTTTGTGCACCTGAAACCTCTTATCCCGATATATTAAATATCCGAAATATATGACACAGACGTATATTGTATTTCTGGCTATTATTTTAACATGGCATACATACGAAAATATCATACAAGTATCTACATACAAGTATTATTATGATACGTTCATTTCAGACTTTGGTTAAATATTGAAAAAGATTTGATTATCGTAATTTGTAAGATAAGCGTTTGTAAAATACTTTATGGCATTCTGATTTTCTTCTACTGTTTGTATTAAATAATACGACTTTAAGTTTTATATATTTTACACTAGTTTTTCCCGGGAGATATATATATATATATATATATATATATATATATATATATATATATATATATATATATCAAAAATGTTATAAATGTGAAAGTTTGTCTGTATGGCTGTATGGATGTTTGTTACTTTTTGACATCAGAACGGCTGACCGGATCTGGATGAAATTTCACACAGAGATAGATTACAATCTGGAATAACACATAGGTTACTGTTTATCCTGGAAAAATATACGGTTCCCGAGGGATAGATTTGTTTTTGTTTTCCAAGTGAAGCGAGGATGAGTCGCTAGTATAATAATATCTCTGTTCATAAGGTTTATAGCGGCGTGATATTAGAAATTCTATATCTTTTCAGGTTTCCACAATAATTAAGTGATTTACTCGTAGTTAATGAAATTTTAAATCGGACTGCTAGTTCCAGAGACAGGCACTTTCAATCAATTCTTCAAATTTATATTAAATATTAAAAATATATAATATAAATTTTATAGTTAAAGTCAAAAAGCCCAATATACGATTTGAGAACTTTAAAACGCTAACGTCCTACACCACACAAACATAAACTATAACCACAAAGCGCTCAAAACGTCGAGTCAATTAAAAAATTCAATAAGTATACCCGAGTTAAATCCTTTAAAACGCTACTACATGTAATACGAATTGAGAAATTCCGTTTATGTATTTTGACGAAAAAATCTGATGAGAAAATCTGAAGCTGTTAGAACTCATACGATATTCTGTTCATGTCGCGCGTTTCAATCAACAAAACAACTATTTTACAAGGAAAAAGATCAAGCCAATCAAAATCTCAAACATTGAGTGTGACACAAAGGTTCTTGTTCATAAGGTACAAGTATCACGTGTCGAGAATTCGTCTCTTGCCAACTTTTTAGGATATTCCTCTTGGCAATAAAACAGCCATTTGTAATGTGACGTAAAGTTAAGAGGTTTTGATCTGTTCCCACACTTGGTACTTTAGAAGTTTATAAGGATATCTTTACACGAAGATTTTGCAAGAATCAACTCGTACTTCTAAAAATCGTAGTAAATAAAGATTAATTGAGATTTTTTGTGGTAGGTATTATTAACACTATTTGTAATACCTAATAATTATTTTTAAATAAAAAGTTATAAGGTCGGCACGTGACATATTTTTCGTGTTATTCGTTAAAAATAGAATTTTCAAATTGAAATAAAAAACATTATATAACCAAATTGAGTACCTATCTCTTAAAAATTTGGTTATATCCATAGCTGTAGCCATATCAAATATCTACTTGCAATAGGTCAAAAAATCGGAAGTTAGAGAACTAATTAGTTGTAAACAAAAATTCCTAGACAAAACCCTTAGCTTGCTAATGAATCTATACTAATATTATAAAGAGGTAAAGTTTGTGAGTTTGTGATGTTGTAGGGGGTAATCTGTAGATCTACTGAACCGATTTAGATAAAATTTGGTAAGAAGATAGTTTGAGTCCTTGGGAAGGATATAGAATACTTTTTAACCCGGAAATCACTCCTTAGGGGAGTGAAAATGGGGATGAAAGTTTGTATTGGGTAGCAAGCTAGGGACGAATCCGAGCGAAGCGCGGGTGAGTCGCTAGTATAGTAATAAGCTAAAAAAAAAGCTAACTAGTTTATGTAATTCCGTGTAAAATGAACAGAATGTCAACATAAGTTATACAGTTAATTCAGTCGACAGTGATACGAGTTGCAAAGTGCAGCTGCGTGTGACGCTTACATGATTAAGTATACAAGACATCTGGCGACAACAGCCTTCAGAGTTTCATTTTAATTCCAACTTTGTTTATATAACTACTAATTAAAATCGTGGTTTTGTCCGTATTTCATATTTGTATAGCTTGGAGTTTTATACCTCGAGAACTGCGATGTTACTACAGCCGCTATAGTTAAGCTATTGAGCTGTAAACAGTTTGTTATATTAATTTTTTACGCTTACGCTCATCTTTGAAGTTAAATTGTAGTGTGACTTAATAAATGACAATATGACATAATAAAAAATATTTCGTTCAATAGACAAATCTTTTTATAATTATTTTTTTTTGGATTCCGGTATCTTGCAAATAATCAAGTAAACTCGATATTTATTTATGCTTTATAATTACAGATCGAATGTATAAGTGACTTATTATTCTGGACAAGAGAAAGGGACCACATGATAGAGGTTAAAAGAATGACCCAACATATTTATTTTATTTATTATTATTTAATGATTCAATCGATAGTAACCTAATTTTTTCTCGACTGGTAGATCCTTTGGGCAAGATTTACATCTAAAGACTACATTTAAACGCAAACTCAGCCGCGGGCGACATCTTGTAAATAATAACAAACGTAATACAAGGGTATAGGAAAATACTAAAACTAAATTAATAAAATTAATAGAATCTAATGTCAAAATCGACAAAGGACGATCGACTGCCATGTGTTATACTGTCACATGTAGATCGAACCCCTTTAGGCATAATCCTTAATCCTTTTAAGTAAGATAGTTTCTTGAGAATATGAAGAGATTAACTAAATAAGTTATTGAAATAGAGATATATGTATATTATCATGTATAGAATTGTTGTACTTACTCGATGATTTATTATTTACCAACATGAAAAAAGGAAGACATCGTCAATTTGGTTCTATGATTTTTTATATTTAGTAAGTATATTTTTGCCATATTTTTCCAATTATTTTGAATCAATTTTCATGATTTTATTTTCTTAATAGATAAACACTGTGAATGTCCTCACCATTTTCCTTATAAGTCACAAAAAATGTCTCTAAGATAACCTAAAGAGTATTTAGAGATGAATTTAGAAGCGAGGGTAAGTAATTAGTCTGTATATTAAAAAATAATATTCCAAAATAATAATTAACATATAAGAAATTGATAAATAGACAATTTATTTGCAGTTTAAGCTCTACAGTTTGCCAGATTAGGGTAGTTGCAGTACTGATTTTTCTGGTCCCAATGAAGATTGCTTGCACAATGGAGAAGTTTTGCCACCAAGCCACCAGTCACGTCTTTCATACAGTAATAATATGAGGTGCAACTATGAGGGTTCGAGAAAAATCCTACTTCTTTGCATACAAAGTCGGATGGATCTGCAATAAGAAGTAAAAATAAATTTTATTTTGGCAAATACTGTCTTAGTTAAAAATTAATATATCTATTATGTTCATAAGCTAGCTAATTAATAAAAAATAAAAAAAGGTTAAAAATACTTATTAAATTTAGTAAATTAAATGGTAGATTAATTTTCAAAACTAAAAATTATATGTTTTAGTACACCGACATCAAAATAACTTCAAAGTAATTTAAAAATTTTAAGGAACCACCCTCGAGTGTTATCATGTAACATACATAAAAAAACTTGAGCTATGTCAAGCAAATACATGTATATATATATATATATATATATATATATATATATATATATATATATATATATGAACATAGTTACCTGAAGTGGCAGGATTTGACGTAGTTGGGCTAGTAGTACTAGGTAAAGTCGTTACACGTCTTCCTAATGCTGCATTGACTGCTCTTAGTAAAGGAAAATCTTGAGGTTGGCAGGAACCAAGAAAATCATCGGTTTCTATACTCCATAGCATAATGCTAGTGATATTAAATTGCAAGGCATATTTAACTTTTAAAGTTAAAGAATCCACATCATCGTATGATATCCAGTTTCTTCCCTGAACAGCATAAGGCACTTTTGCTAAGCTATCGTAATGAAGGTCCCAAGTTTCAGTTCGAAGTTTCTGGCATAACTGTAATTTTAAATTCGATATAAGCTACAAGAACTGAAAAATTAATAATTAATTTTAATTAATACTATTTGAAAACAATTAATAGATTACTTCGTTATATCCGATGAGTCCTTTAGTAGCCGTGTAAGGTCCAGCTATTCCAGGTCCTCTAGACGGAGCTCTAACTCCATTTTCAATAGCAGTGACTAATTCAAAAGTACGACCGAATAAAGGCAATCCCAAAACAAGCTTTTCCGGTGGACATCCTGAAAATGAAATCAATTTGCCTTAGTAAAAATAAGATCGTCAAATATATATAAGAGATGATACGTTTCTTATAAATACGTAACTTTGGGGTAATAATGTAAAGCAATATATATTATTAAAATCTGTAAGCTTGAACTTACGCTATGTTTAATGTGTAATGATTTTCATAGTTGTGTTATGGCTTGTTAAAATAACTCATAAAATTTAATTGAGTAAACGGATTTGTAACCAAATTGGCCTTACCTTGAGAAAGCCAATAACTTAAAGTAGCCTCAATAGTGTAAGCATCTTCCTTTTCCACATTTTCGTCCCCTTCCCCCTTATGAAGGGGAGAATTGTGACCAGTTACTATATCAGTAGGGGCACTCATATCGTAAGCCATTACGTTTATTAAATCCAAGTACCTGTAAGTTTTATTTTTGATTTAGTTACAGCAGCATAAATATAACAAATAAATAATTAATTCAAATTCGCAAATCTATACATGTAATATAATTAATTGTATCTAATCCGAATCTGTACATTAAATATTTTTTGGAATGTCTTATTCATTCAATCATGAAAGATCTTATTGAAATAGACTTTATTATCGATACAGAGGCCGCATCTATAGTTTTTAGAATTTTTGTCTGTCTGTCTGTGACCGCTTCACAGAAAAACCACTGGTTATTTGGGTCAACATATAGGATACTTTTTACTGCAGGAAAATATCTCATCTCTAAGAAATGTATACTAAACGTTAAAACCTAAGCATATAACCTAAGCAATTTATAAAAATGATTGCATATTTAGGAATAAAATATTTGCATTACTTATGACTATGTAAAAAAATACTATAAATAAAATACGCACTGACTTATAACCGGTATATCATAAGACAACGAAGCCGTTGACTTTACAGATGCCACAGCTGCGCTTAATAACAGGCCATGTTTGTCAAATTCTTCTCTCAACTCTTTTAACAGTTGGCTCAAATTATTTATATCTTCTTCACCATATACAGAGTCTCCACGATTTGGATACTCCCAATCAAAATCTAAACCATTAAAACCGTATTCTTGGATCATGTCTATTGCGCTAGTAATGAAATTCCGTCGAAGTCTTGGGTTTGCTGCCATCTGTTAAAATTGTAAAATTAAATTATGGGGTATTAAAGTGTTCGAAATACTTTTTCACAATCTTCTCTATCTTCCTCGATTGCCATGATGTGATGCCTATTAGAGATTGAGTTGTTCAATTCTAATAAAACATTTTTTATAATTCAATGTGCGATGTATCTACATAATAAATGTCTTATGGATAAATAATAAAAAAAATTGTAAAATATGTACGGGAAATAGATAAAAATGTTTTGCTAATACCTCATTACTGCCCTACGCGCTCTATTGAGGAACCACGTGAAATGATTACTTATATTATCACGATGAAGGAAAACATCGTGAGGAAAATCGTACAAATCTGAGAGAGCCAAACAAGTTTTCGAAAGATATGTGGAGTACGCAAACACACATTTAGCCAGCGTAGTGGGCTATGGCCTGATCCTCTCGCATTAATGACAGGCCCTCGCCGATTAGAGGGACGTTAAAAGGGTTCTATATATAATAACTTACGACAGAGTACTTTGCTGATCCTTCGTTCCAACCACCAACAGCTAATAACGTTTTGAGATTTGGATTTGTGTCCTTCAATGCATTAAATTTTCTTAACATATCTGAAAATAAATTTATTTTTAAAAATTCTAATATTTACTTCTAAAACATTAATAAAATTAAAGTATAATATAATATTAAATATGCAAATAAAACAACAAGTATTTAAATTATTAACGACTGTCTAATGAATAATACAACCTTGAACCTGGAATATTAAATGATATTTCACACATCCATATTGATTTAATTTTCAGAAGTTATACTTTTTTTTTCAGATTTAATATACCACCTGTATTGGGTAGTCATAAAATAAAATTAAGCAGTGAATGCAATACCTTTTCCCCAATTGTCAGGATAATCCAAGTAAGGATCTAAGGAAACTACAGTGCCTCTTGAATTGATTCCAACAAAGGTGTAAACAAGATGTGTGCAAAGTTCTGTATTGATGTCAGATACTTCGAATTTGCCGAGTCCGTTTCTATACACCGCCCATGTTCCATAGTAACATACGACGCGTTCTTAAATTAAGATTAATGAGTTTTATTAGTTTAAAGTATAATCTTTAATATAGAAAAAATGTAACTATATCTATACATATAATAACAGTGTAACTGATCGCTGTCTGTACATGGCAGACATTTGAGAAAAACTATTATTGGGGGTCTTTGTTAACGCAATTGAAACCAAAACAATGATTTTTAAAATTTGGTTCGACGAATCCGAGCGAAGCGAGGGTATATAAATAAAACAGTTATTTCACTTAAATCTAATTATAATAAGTATGGATCGATTATCATTCATTTTTTTTCAACAATAAGTCCGCCCTTAAAAGTGGAAAAATGACATTTACTGATTTTGATGTCTGGAATTTCCGACGATTGCTATACTTTTTCCGATAAAGATAGGCTTACTTTCATATATTATAATAACTTTCGAAATTGAAAAAAAAGGGGCTGTTGAGTTTCTTATTGGCATATACTGCCTCAAAGGTTTGAAATGAAGCAATAAAATGTATAGCAAAAGGACCTTTAGGGATGCTATCGAGCGAAGCGAGGTTAAGTCGATAGTTTGCAATAAAGGTAAATCTTACTCTCGTTTGCAGTGACGCGATGAGAAGTTCCTATATATAGAGCACAAAGTACGAAGAGAATTAATTTAAACATTTTTAGCACAGTTATTACAAAATAAAGGATTATGAGTACATGTATTGAATATAAGGTATCTCTTATCAACACTTTACAAAGTTTAAAGTGTGTTGCTATCAAATACTTCTTAAATAACAAGACAATAACGCAAACACTTGTTATTAATTATCTATCGTATAATGAAAAATATATGTTTTTTATTATAATACTTTATATATTCTAGACATGAAATTTTAGAAGAGTAAGTATGATCCATGACTATACTAATATACAGGTAGTATGGTTACAGAGGGTTCAGAAGTTTACTTTATATGTTTCTTATTTTTCTATATCTCAAAAATATAGTAAACCAATACCAAGGATGTCACTGTGACCACCTGAGATGAAGAGGATCCTTTATTTACTCCAGACTCACTCTCGCTTCGCCTCTTTCTATCTGTATCCAAAGCCATGTAGCTATTTCGTGAAGAAGTAATAAATATACAAACAAACTTTCGCATATATACTAATATTCTTATTTTAAAAGTTCACCCAAGTATTGGGGAAATATCATGCCAATTTATAAATCAATTTAAATAAAAATAGGTGCGTGTGACGTTACGCACGGTCGAAGTAAAACTTCTTTGGCAAATATCGCAATTAAATTAAGCCAATCAATAATTAAATAAGACATTAAGCATATTACAATCATATAGTTATAGAATATTATATACGGAAAGAATATAATATGATATATTTGTCAGACAATAATCAGACAATAACAACGCTTACCATGGCAACATGGCAATGTATTCTAATCTTATTGTTTTGCTGGCTTAATCCTATATTTTTATGTGTTTGTCTCTTTTTAGTGTCGCATTTTCGTTTCATCGAATTTCAAATCACAACGATTCCAAACAAGTGTAACTTCAATAAGTATTACATTAGTCATTAAGAGGAAATTCTTTAGATTTTCTCTGTAAGGCAAATTTTCTGTGGAGTAATTTTCGAGATTAATATACTCGTAGCAATGTAGCCTAAAGATGTTAAAAAAGATAGACACATTTTCCCATTTGTTATTTTCGTACAACCTGGAATTTTTTATAACGTATGAAGTAAATCGTCATTAAAATATTGATAGGAGGAACGTGTTAGATAAAAAGATTTAAGGAGAAGTTATGGCGGTATATCTGTCAAGTATTTTTTTTATTATGTAATAAAATTAAAAGGCCAGTATTTTTATGTTACTTTACCATGGTTATTGTAAATGTAATGTAATGTTATATAATTATGATTTAGACTGAGATGAAGAGTTTGTTTGTTTTTTTGTTTAAACGCTCTAATATCATTTTATCGCCCAATTCTTGAGTAAGCTGTATTTGTATATGAATGGACTATCTAACGTACGACTACGACTTGAAACAGTTTAACACAAACAGACAACGCAAGCGAAGCCGCAGCAAAAGCTAGTTAATTATAAAAACTTTATTTTGTTAGTTCTTATATGAGGGTATTTGGATATAAAATGTCGCAGTCATTGTAGAAAATATTAATAATACGTGTGAATTATTTTATTAATCGGGATATTTACTTTTTTTTATACATGTAGCTATGCATACATGGGCATATAATATATATAAAGTAGTGGCCCAGTGGTTGGGAAACCGAGTGAAGCGGGTTCAAATCCCAGGTCTCGCACCTCTGATATTTCCATGTGCGAATCATTTTCAACATGATTACCACTTCCCTTATGGTGAAGGAAAACGTAGTGTGGAAACGTGCATGTCTGAGAGAACCTATCAAGTTTTCAAAAGACGTGTGAAGTCCGCCAACCCGCACTTGGGCAGCGTGGTGAACTATGGCCTAAAGCCCCTTGCATTAAAGAGAGGCCCGTGCCCAGCAGTGGGACGTTAAAAAGGACTCAAAACAATATGTAGCTACATATATTAAAGGAGAAATATAAAATAATTGATTCCTATACCTAAAGCTTACTATCCCGTCAATTTATGGTTATTTATGTACAAAAATATCCAAAAAAACCAGATAAATAAAAACATAATATATATCGGATACGCAAGAGAAACTATAAAATAAACAATTTTAACATGTATTGGTCGATTTCGTTTTTTCTATTGTGTATATTTATTTTTCCCGGCTTAGGAACGATTGGACCAAAATTTATAGCGGGTAATAAACTTTTTATATTAGATATTTACAAATTCTCCAGCGAAATGGCAGAGCCTTTTAATTAAAAAAAAAACATGTGTATAAAGTCACTGACAGCTTTTAGTTTGTACGATTATAATTTTACTAGAGAAAATTTATACCTCGGGAACCGTGTAGCCTATGTGTTATTCCAGATTATAATCTATCTCTGTGATAAATTTCATCCAGATCCGTTCAGCCGTTCTGGCGTGAAAGAGTAACAAACATCCATACTCACAAACATCCATACTCACAAACTTTCGCATTTATAATATTAGTATAGATTCTCACCAACTAATTATTCATTCATTTAGCTTTCATATACAAAACTTTATCTATTCGCTGTACTTGTAATGATATATTAGTGCATATAATTATCATAAAATAGACCAAAACACTTAATAACATTTGCAGTGTGACATTCTGCTAGAAGCTATATATAATACATTTGAATACATTTGAATTATATAGCATGCAAAATATTTATATGCTATATAAATAATATAGTTTGTAATGTCTGTGTTAATAATTCAGGTCATATATATATATATATATATATATATATATATATATATATATATATATATATATATATAGCAGGGTGGAGCAAAAAAAAATTTTTTTTACCCAACATTTTGAGGTGGCCCGGTGATTTTTAAAATAAATAATTTATTAAAATTTTTGGTTTGAACGAATTTTTTTTCCAGTGACCTTTGAAAACATTCAAGAATTGACGAATATAATCATTTTCCACTCAACTTTCACTTATAAGTAGAAATATTTTATTAGGTATGTATAGTAAATGAAAACTACCAATCAGTTATTTTTTACTTTTTATTGCTTTTGTTTGAAGTCGGTTTTTATGTTTTGTTAAAAAGTTTTTATTATTATAACATTAGTCCGATGAAAGATGGCATAACAACAAGGTAATTCGCAAATTTCACTACATGCCCAATAACTGTTAGTGTATTTATGTGATAGAGGACAATCCATCGAAGTCGAGAGAGTATGAAATTACAGCCGCGGTGGAAATAGTGAAAAATGGCGAGATATTTCAAGCTTACAATGTGCCACAATCGAAACTAACAAACTAGGTATACTACAGGTTTTCGATATTGCATGTTAATTTTAAAATTTTACCATATTCAATAGAGTGTGAAACAAAACCTTCTACATTTTGTGTACCTGTTTCCTCGATTGTTTTCATTACATCGAAAAAAGGATTGACAAGTTTCAATAAGGTTCTGATCGACATTTATGTACGTATGCATTGTATTTATGCATATATGTATGTATGTATGTATGTTTGTATGTATGTATGTATGTATATGGGTATGTACTTATTTATGTATTTAGGATATTCAATTGTGTGTAGTAAGTACACCGCCTACCATTTCATATAATTTTCTCCTACGCCCTAAGATTGCCTGGAAGAGATCGCTTATAGCGATAAGGCTGCCTCCTGTGCACTATCTATTATTTATATCTTCTTTTTGTATATTTCTTTGTGGTGTACAATAAAGTATTTATCTATCTATCTAAGGTTTACTTAATTCAATATCATTTTGACTTGAACCAATGCATAATTATTAATTTTGTTTGATTTTATTACAGTCAAGAATAGGTTTTTACTTCCCCGTAAAAAATAGTTTTTTCTATAATTAATTAATCCTTACACTAATATTATAGGTGTAAAGCTTGTAAGTAGGGGGTAATCTCTGAAAGTACTGATACGATTCGGTAATTTTTTTTTACAAATAGGAAACTATATTACCGCTGAGACAATTTTTATTATAGACAATTTTTTATGTCGATAAAAATGTGTTTATTGCCAGAAATCGTTATAACTTTAATCGAAGTTGGAAGAAAATGGCCGTTAAGTTATTTTATCGGCTATTCTCGGGTGACTCGCTAGTGCTTAATCCCTTTGAGATAATAGTTACTGACGGATGCATAGAGAATAGTTAGGAGTTACAAGTAGGTATACCATATTGATTCATTTGGTAATACCAAGCACTGGAAAATAATATATCCATACTAATATTATAAATGTGAACTTGACTGTTATTTTTTAACGCTTAAACCTCTGAACAGATTTCGATAGAATTTCGCAAGGAGATAGATCGCATTTTGGCGTCACACATAGGCTACCCTTGAACCCTGTCTCGCTCATGCGAGCGCAGCCGCCGGAAAAATACTATTAGGATATAAATTCGTTCGTTCGACGACACGTTTGCCTCAGTTTGTAGTGACCCTACTTGCTGTGCCAGTGGTCGCGGTTTCGAGTCCCGCTAGGGGCATCCATTTGTGTGACGAGCACGAATCTATGTATTCCGGTCATGGGTGTTTATATGTATTTAAAGTTACATTATTATATGTAGTGTATCAACTATCTGGTATCTATAACACAAGTCTCGTTTGTAGCTTACCATGGAACTAGGTGGTGCTGTGTGTTAATGTCCCAACATTTATTTATTTTATTTAAAAGTCAACACATAATATTGAGTGAAAAGACTAAAGCGAGATTTTTTGTTTATGTACCCAAAAATATAAATTCTTCTTCTTCTCCTTGCCCATTTCCCAATTACTTGGGGTCGACGCAGTACATATTCTGTTCTGCTGATAGGATTTGGTAAAAGTTTTACGACCGGCCTACCTGACATCAACCCTCCTTGGGAATGCTATAAATAAATAAAAATATAAATTAAAAAGTTAAAATAATATTGATAATGATTAAATAAAAATAAGCGTAACATCTAAATTTTGTTAGGATTAGATAATGAATTCAAGCCGAACACTTAAAAGACGTTCTCGTTGTTTGATAATAAGTTTCGGCCACTCTCCGTTCCGGTTAGTGTATTCAGTTCAAAACTAATTTAACTTTAAGAATTAAATTCGTGTCAGGTTTAGAAGACTCGATTAAGTTCGGTTTAGGTTGACAATGTTCCATACCTATATTTGTTTGTTGCATTCCTTATACATATACTGCATTCGCTCTATACATCTTTTATCTATACTCGACATGGCTACTAGTAAAACAACAAAATATATATTATGAGATATTGCATTAACGCTTAGATATGCCTATACAAGATTTCTATACATTCTTTAGATATCTGTACATATAGAAGATTGATATAGCTTATGTACTGGATTAACAAATAAGGTAGTGTTCATCGACGTACCCCGCGAGTGATGCCAGGGTTAAAAAACTAGTTGTCTTGAATAAAACTATCTTTTCGGATTATTTCGCAGATTTATTTTGATTTTTGGTTCCCGACGTTTCGAATGCTTTACAGCAATTATGGTCACGGGAGAGACTAAGGTTATAGACGTCTCAAAGGCGTTATATAGGTACTTGTTACAGCCAGTGCCTACCCACTATTCAAAATAAATCTGCCAAATAATCCGAAAAGATAGTTTTATTTGAAATGTCAAATATTCGCGTAAATCTAAGAAAGTATTAAACTAGTTATTTAATAAAGCAATGATATAGTAAATACAATAATTTAAAGTGAGAAACTTTCGAGAACGGCTGGTTTTTGAATAAAAGGTGAAATTGTTTCGGCGGTTCTAGTAACGAGAGTATTGCTATATTTGAATGGTGCTTGATTTTTTATCTAACATCGCTTCAGATTTGTTGGAGAGTGCATATAAATGAAATTTGCTTATCAAATATTTTGCTACAGCAAATTGGTTACGAAACCAATGAAAATCGTTTTAGAATTGCTCGAATATATTTGAATATTTAAATTGATCATTTCGTTTTAAATTTAATAATGTTTGTGTAGTGTTTTGATTTCATGTTTTTTTGTAAGCTTAGTATCAATTAAATTAATTTTATCGTTGTTTTTTAGATTTGTTTACAGATTTTCTTAAGTATAATGTACCTATTCATTTGAAACGGCTGGCTGTAAATGCTGGACGGATTTGCATGAAAATACACAGATGAACTGATTGGGTATAATACGTAGGCTACTGTTAGACCCAAAAGACATACTTACCGTAGCAAGGTTAAATCTCTAGTATAAAATACCTTACAAATAAAACTATACTATACTATTGTTCATAGAAAATTTCGCGATCTTGATACTTTCAATAACCATTTGATATTTTCTAGGACAAAAGACTATGAAAAAATAAGAAAGAAAATCTTAACAATCTCAATTACGGCGTAAGGCTTTGTATTCCAAAATTTAATTACAAAAAGTATTTTCTGTGTGTTTTAATTACAAGTGAAGCCGCAACGCTGTGGGCATTGATTAGCTTAACAAAGGTATTCGGATAAACATTGTTTTATGAAGGGCATAATAATATATTTAAATGTTCACGTTTGTTTTCTTAAGCAAATAAAGTCTTTTGTAAATATTCACATTTAATATAACCTATAATATTTTCATTTTAATACGTAATAATTCGACGACACGTTTGACTTAGTTTGTAGTGACCCTACTTGCTGTGCTAGCGGTCGTGGGTTCGAGTCCCGCTGGGGACATGCATTTGTGTGATGACGAATGTTTGTACTCCAGTCATGGATGTTTATATTTATAATATGTATGTATTTAATTTTTTTAATTATATGTATGTGTAGTGTATTAACTATCCGGTATCCATAACACAAGCCTCTTAGCTTACCATGGAACTACATAGACGGCGCTGTGTGTTAATATCCCAACATATTTATTCATTTATTTAATATATATTTATTTATCGTAGGTATTAGTGAGGAATTCAATTTCAGTTATACAGGTTTTGCCTGCGGTTCCACTCGCGTTGTAAGCGGGGTTGAGATAAAAGATAGCATGTCTATACCCATGATGTAATCTTCCAGTCATTCATCGATATCTTCTCAGCGGTTTAAGAGGTAAAAAATAGTTTTACGCTTCAAAATTTCAGATTTACAATTTTAAAATTACTATACATACATGCTTATTTATAGATCCATTTACCATTATTCCATCTATATTTATAGATTTTGTGAGTTTGTGAAGTTGTAGAAGGTAATCTCGGATCTACTGAACCGATTAAGATGAAATTTGGTAAGAAGATAGTTTGATACCCTGGGAAGGACATAGGACTTTTTAATCCGGAAATCATCCATTAAGGGGGTAAAAATGGGGAAGAAAGTTTGTATTGGAAAGCAAGCTAGGGACGAACCCGAGCGAAGCGAGGGTGAGTTATAAAAAAGTGCTTGTGTTGTGAGAGTTATAAAAAAGTAACCACTGAGTATAAAATCTTAACGACCATGTGCAGCATTAGCCATCCTGAAACCTCACTTTGTTTTATCTGACTTCGAGTCAAATATGGTTTATACAGGGACAATTAAAATTAAATATTTATATTTCAAAAATAATCTTATTTATTTGGCAAAACTTTACTAAGAACTAACATAATATTATGTTTTTTTTTATTTGTAACCTAGCTGAATGATAGTCCTGTTAAAATTGGTTTAGACCTACAAATAAATGTTATTATTTATTCGTAAGTTTAGACGTTTCGAATATTGGGTACGAGCGAAAAGATGTCAAATAAACGTTTTTTTTTCATGATTATACAGAATATTTATTTTATTTATAACATTAAAATAAGCGGCTAGCGAATCCAGTAGGCAGATATTATCCTTCCACAGATTTAATTTGATTGGAAAATAAAAAAAATGAATCTCGACCAGAGGTTTACCTACTGTCAACAACAATCCAACTATAGCTAAGAACCATCCATATTCATCAAAATCGGCTTAGACATTTAGGATGAGAAAAATTATGAACACACGAACGCCGGAATTTTATATATAAATATATATGAACAATTTTAGTATTTTAACTTCACAAGAAAGCTTTGTTCCTGAAAGCTTCTTACCCTAAGATCGTCACACGCATTGTACACCGTGTAATGAATTGATAATTGTTTTCAAATGTTTTATTTTGTGTACCGAAGCGTGTTGAGTTTGTTAAAGAAAATTGTTTGTAAGGTTCAATCTCTTAATGCTACACGAATTTTGTTAGCGTTTCTAATTTCAACGTTAAAATGTGAAATAAAATTAGAATTTTTGCCCGACTGCTGTAAAACAAAGATATTATAATGTAGAAAAGGAGAAATAAGGCATGTATTATTCTTCCCCATGTTATGAGAATAGTAAATAAGTAGGGGGTGGAAGAGGTTTCTACTTTGTAACGTACAATATAAAAATTTTAGACAAACAAATAATTTCCAATAAAGATTAGTAAGGAGTTTAAGCATATTGAAATTCATTATAGAATCTCCACAAAATGAGAGAACTTTCAAAGCAAGTTTTATAACTGAGTGCAAACTACTTTATATTTTAAGATTATTAAAATAATTGCTGATGCAGTGGAAGCCTAGTGGTAATGTGCTTAACACGCTTGGGAAACCGAGTAAAGCGGGTTCAAATCCCGGGTCACTTCTGATATTTTTAAGTGCGAATCATTTCTAACATCTTGAGATGCTCTTGATTAGTTTAGTTGCTTCTATAATAATAGAAATATTATATGGTTGTCCCGTTTTGTGGGGTTTCAAGCTCGAGGCTTCAACTCTAGTCTCCTAAATCCGGCCCTGGCTGACATAAATTTTATTAGTTCCATCAAATATCATGTAACGTATAATAAATTTAAAAGACAAAATTAAATAATGCCAAAAGAGCGTTAAACAAAAAATGACATCAGAATATTGACGAGCGAATAAAATATAAAAGGGAATTTATTATAAAATACTTGGGTTGTATGCATCGAATGAAGAATTTGCATGTGAAAAATGCGAGACTCTAGAGATTGGTACGCACATCAAAGGCTGTGATTGCCTCGTTAACCGGTGTAAATTGTGTTTCGTGGATACTTCACACCACTGGATGTGTGATAATCGATTCATTAACTTTAAGTTTGATAGTCATTATAATTAAAACATGGTATAAACTTGTTGTCGTCATGTACTTAATTGCAATATATAGGTATATATTTTTTTACTAATAGTTCTCAAGTATAATGTATTCAGTCCATTTTAACACGCCACTGCAGTGCGTTCTTTCAATGTATTTGGGGTAAGGGTTCAGGCCATAGTCCACCACGCTGGTCCAGTGCGGGTTGGCGGACTGCACATGTCTTTCGAAAACTTGCTAGTTTTTCACAGACATGCAGGTTTTTTTTCGCACATGGAAATATCAGGGGTGCGAGACCCGGGATTTAAACCCGTTTCGCTCGGTTTCCCAAGCGAGCGCGATACCGCTGGGCTACTACTTCCTGTTGTTGAGTATAATAAAATTAATTAAAATATAATCAATCATGTGTCTGTGATAGGCTGCGTTTGACTCACGTTGCTATGAAAATTCATTCATTCAATTCAAAATGTTTTTGAAAAAAAAAATCATGTACAGATTTCGCTTTGATTAGGATTACATAGAAGAAAATAGGTTTTTATATGTATAGATATGATATGTATCGATTTGACTTTGAAATGAATTTACATATTATTATTATTTCTAAACAAACAAATATATTAAAAATATGTGAATACTCGTAAAACTTCATCGAATAAGTTTTGTCTCAATGCAGTTTTTAAACTTTACATTCGTTTCCAATACTTTTCAGTTATACGTGGTCACGGTGTGAATTGTGGTGTATCGAATCGAATGAAGTGGTTTAAATTATTCATATGCTTGCACAATTGGCATCAGGCCTTCTGTGGCTTTAAGGTTTTTTAACCATAATATCAATCGGCTTTGACTTGTATTAAGTAATAGAACATTTCATTTTTAAACTAGCAACATACCCTTACAGTATTATTATGATCTGTGCCCTTATTTGCTTGGGTAAGTCTTTAAGTGCCTAACTGTAGCTATATATTTTTGTTATTTTATTTATTTAATCATTTATTTCAGGCAATATTTACAAAAAGATCTTAAATATGTAAACAGAGGCCCATAACATATATACCTTAAAATCTAACATATATATTAATTTTAAAACTTAAACCACCACCGCTCAACAGTCAACTTGAAGTTGGACCTCTTATGGACGTAGTCTACGACATCCTCGACCTTCGTAGACCAGTGCAATCGGAACACATACAGCGGCGTCGATGGTACGGCAGGACGCATCGGATGGAATATATAAATATATATATTCTATAATATAATATATTCTTGATAGTATATCTGTGTACAAAATCTCATACAAATTCGTTCAGCCGTTTCAGCTTGAGGGAGTAACAAACATACATACAAATTTTCGCATGTATAATAGTAGTCCGATTTCAAGCATACTACGCCGCCCTCACTTTGCTCATGTATAAAGTGTAAGCGTACGTATATACATATATACGTACATTGTAGGACGTATTCTATGTATATGCATAATATGGAAATTAATGAATCTCAAATTTCTCAAAGTTTCATCACAACGGGCGAATACAAATAGATGAAAAGATATTTTTATGTCTAGTTAGTTGGTATATAGTCAAACATGCCAAATTATACGCTTGAACTTTGAAAATAACTGTATATTATTCCCAAGATTATTATTTTTTTCGTGTAAAATTTGAAAGAGTTTTTTTCTAAGATAAAGTTAAGTTTCAACTTGGACATTCAGTTTCGCCAAAACAAAGTCGAACTGTAAGGCTAACTACAGGTGCGGGAAAATAAATCATTGTTGTATTTCTGCTAATAAACGTCGGTAACGCCCGGGGGAAATCTGACGCCTTACACAAACTGATTTAATCTAAGGAAATAATAAAGTTTACCTCAAAAGAGGTATATATTTAATATATAATACCTACAAATAACGTATGGTTTGAATATTTATAATAGAAATTAACGACTCACCCTCGGTCCGCTCGGGTTCATCTCTGGTTACGTTTTAGCGTTTAGTATAGATTTCTCAGAGATGAGATATTTTCCCGTATTAAAAAGTGTTCTATATGTACATATATGTTGACCCGAATAACTACCTATCATCATAACGAATTTCATCAATATCTGTTCAGTGGTTTTCTCGTGATGCGTCCCCAGATAGGCAGACAAACAGATAGACTCTGTGTCGATAATAATTACTTTTACAATAAGATTTTCCAAAAAATATTTATTGTACAGATTCGACTCTGTTGGAATTTTATTATATGTATAGATTTACTCACGTTTTGTTTTTTGGTAGATGCAAAAGCAATAAGTGACGAGTGATAAAGACGGTAGGCAGAAATAAAATTAAAGTTCTCTAAGGGAAGTGCGATGTTGCCAGCAGGATAAAATGGCTACTACGAGTATATCTATGTATAATAATTAATAACTTATCCTTTTATTGTCGAGTCGCATTTTACTTTTGGAAATAAAATTTTCGGTGGCACTTCCCATCGCAGCTGATTTTTATTTTTTTTCACCGAGTTGTTTGTTTTCATCGGTTTGATTTAATGGTTCTTTTTTAAGTTAGGTGGAAAAAAAGTAAGATTCTAAAATGATTTTAGTGTTGTCGATGTAACTTTTTAGTAAAAAAATGTTGATCCAATTTCATTTTATGTACTTTTTGTAATCTATATTAATTTTTATTAATTTTGTATATAATTCTTTTTATTAAATTTGTTAATAAAATTAAAGTATTAAAAATAATATAAAAAAAATATTGTGTCGGTCTATCTATGTATATTGTATATGTTCAATACCTTTTCTCGTCTGTTTGTCAACCGATTTTCTTTTTCTAAATTAGCTATTAACAAGCTTTAGTCATATTAATAAAAAAATATGGAAATAGTTTTCTTTTATATAGATAGGTAAATCTTATTCACATATGTTTTCCTTAAATTTTCACTTATTTCGGTTTTTAGTTTAAATTTAATTTTGACCACTAGACGAACACTAGTTAAAGTGCCTATCTCACAATGAACTCATGTGGTCATTTCTATGATAATCCCTAACCAAGCAGTAGTGAATGAAAGATTCAGATGAGATTGATCAATGACATTAATAGGATAATGTCATAGACATATCTTTACAACACGTCAACAGAGCTACGGCTGAAGCTATTTAAATTTAAATTAAAGAATTAGCAAAAAAACATACATTCTAATATATGCAATAATATGTCTCACTTCCAGTGAATTTACAGCAAAATTACGCCAAATCAGGCGTTTTTAGGCAATCAGTAAAATTCTCAACAGCCATTTTCATGTGAAGTATTCGTGGATTAGATTCGATAATTCAAAGCGCTTAAATTTGACTGCTTTCTATAAAATTAGTACATATAATCTGTATCTGTACTAATATTACAAATGTGAAAGTTTGTAAGTACGGATGTATGAATGTTTGTTACTCTTTCACGCCAGCACAGCTGAACGGATCCGGATGAAATTTATAGTCCTAGTGTCCTATGTCCTTTCCAGGGTCTCAAACTATCGTCTTACCGAATTTCATCTAAATCGGTTCAGTAGTTTCTAATTCTATTTGGTACAAACAAATAAACAAACAAAAAATTAAATCTTTCCTCTTTATAATATTAGTATAGATAAATTACATTCATATATGTTTTTTTCAAATCTTTAATAATGATTATAATCGAATTTCAATCATTGAGCGAACACTATAAATCCTACATATGGACTTTTGAATTATTGATGTAAAGTAGACCAAACATATAGCATGAGCTCTGTGTGTCTACTTAGTGGTTTGAACAACACAAATTATAACGTCGACAAAGAAGGAAGTAATGAGTTTACAATAGATTAATAGCGAAATCAACATTTTCATTCATTCAATGTTACTTCATTTGATAAAATGGATTGGATAAGTTTTCAACCGACTTCAAAAAGGAGGAGGTTCTCAATTCTACTGTATTTTTTTTTATTTTATGTTTGTTACCTCAGAACTCCATCATTTATTAACCGATTTGGACAATTTTTATGTTGTTTGAACCTATACTTCCAGATTGGTCCTATTTAAATTTCAAAAAAAAAAATACCACCCCTAAGGGTGGAAAAATAGCTAATGATGAATTTAACCTACTTCAGTGTGCTTTGGCTAAGTAATTAAAGCCTACCTATTAAATACATACCTAATCAAATATTTTCGAAATCGGTGCCAGCCAATATAAAGCAAAGCACACCGACTTCGAAAATATTTGATTAGGTATGTATAGTAAATGAAAACTACCAATCAGTAATTTTTTACTTTTTAGTGCTTTTGTTTGAAGTCGGTTTTTATACTGTAATCTATTAAGTATATAAATACATCTTCATCTCCTCGTACTATGATGTTCTATGTAACATGTTAACATGTAACGACCGAACTTTACACGTGTTCTTTAAATTAATTTGCAGTACAAAAATAATACTAAGGAAAAAACAATAAAAAAACATTTATCTATACATATAATAAAAGTGTAACTGATCGCTGTCTATACATGGAAGATATTTGAGAAAAACTATTATTGGGGGTTTTTATTAACGTAATAGAACCCAAAACAATGATTTTTGGAATTTTTGTATGTTTGTATGTGCGTTTGTGCGCGCTAATGTCAGAAATAGCTTAGCCTATTTGGGTGCGGTTTCACTAATGTATTGTAGTAAGCTTCATTTAACGTTTAGTTTTTTTTTCAATCGGTTCATAATTTAAAAAGTTATGTCAATTTAAAGAGTCATCTAGGAAAGCACCTGAGCGAAGCGAGAGTGAGTTGCTAGTTTTGAATATAACTGTTGCTATTCTTTATCTTCATGCGGTGTATATCAATAAAATACTTCCATTTTCAAATTAAAATACTTACAATTTCATGTATAGATAACATTTATCCCATAGGAAATATTTATCCAGAGGATAATATTAATAACAGTGAGAACTTCCCATAAGGATTTTGATTAAGCACATTTCGTACTTACATTCTGTTTTCTACACACGTTGATATAGCGATGCTGAAAGAGATTCGTCTATTGTTTTATCACATTAATAATAACATTAAAATTTAAATGATATATATATTTTTTAGTTTATTTTTGAAATATTATTCTATCATATTTTAGTGTAAATTAGCTATGGTTTCGCGGGTAAAAGGCAAAAAATGGACATCTTTTAATTTATTCATGTCTGTGTGTTCGTACGTCACAACTGATTTAATAATTAATTTTGATTAACATTATCTACATACCTAATCTTACCAAAACTCTGTTTAATTCGTGGTTGAAAAGTACATAGGTATCTCTATATAAACGTCGTTTATATAATAATTACCAGCATTGCCCGCGGCTCCACCCGCATTCAAATGACCAAAACCCAAATTCTTAGGTTTTACATATTAGTATACTCTTAAATTTTACTATTTTTTGAGAGTTTTTGTATTTTTTCTAATAAATGAGACATATTTCCGCGGTAAAAAGTATCCTATATGTTGACCCGGAAAACCAGCTATCACCATACCGAATTTCATCAAAATCCCTCCAGTGGTTTTTCTGTGATGCGGTAACAGACAGACAGATAGAAAGACAAAAATTTAAAAAACGATAGATTCGGCCTCTGTATCGATAATAATGTTTATTTCAATAAGATTTAACAAAAAATATTTAATATATAGATTCGGCTTAGTGACAATTTTATTATATGTATAGATTTTACATAGATAGTATGGCTTCCTCATAGTGAAACATTCATATAAAAGGTTTCAGGATCCACCGCCTTGAGGGAAGCCAGTTGCCAAGTTGGTCTAAGTTGCACACCCGTTCAGATGAAACATTATGATGCAAATCTAAGTTTATACACACGAGTATAATACATGAAAGGTTCATTCTCAGTAGGTTTAAGATTTTCACAAATGTACACTAGCTAACTTTGCCTTTTGATAGCAGTATACATTGGTACAATATTTATTTGATTAGAATACATGGAGGAATAAGAAATACACTCGATTTCATATTTCCATCCACACCTATATCCAATTGACGCTTCTGAAAAAATCTATTCTGCGTTATAGGTTGAATTACACACATACCACGTCTCTTTCTCACATCGCTTATGAGACGAATATTAAGCGTAGGGATATTTACAAGGGAATAAAAATGTTTTGACGCCATTTTTATCGTGCTCCTTTGTGCGGTGAGAATATAAAGACATTTTACACGTCGCGTGAAGCTTTGTTATGCGTGTTTGTCATAATTTCACTTTTGATGGGATCAAAATAAAGATACAATTGGTTTTATTCCCGCTTCCAAATAAAATGTGATGAATGTAATTTTCAAACATGACGTCGATTTTAGGGATTTTACTTTACCCAAAAGCTAGGGTGAAAAAGTCGGAATGACGTAGGCAGGCTACGCTGTCAGTATATTTGGACATATTTATATCTTTACTAGCAGAAACGGCGGCTTGGCCCACGTTCAATCTACAGAAAAAAAACTCTTTTGCTTTATGTTATATAGTGACTCTCCCTCGCCTTGCTCGGGTTCGTCATATCGGTTTCGATTAAAAAATGGGGGGTGGGAGAAGGGGGAAAAATACTTTCCGACCTATTTTCATACTTAGCAAATATACAAAAAAAAACATTAAAATCGTACGAGCCGTTTCGGAGGTGTGCGACCACAAACACTGTGACATGAAATATTTGTATAATAGATAATAACGACTAAAAAACACCAAATGAAAATAATATAGCCATTAATTATTTTCGATAAGTTGATTTTTGAAATTGTGTTGCTAATACAAGTCGATCTCGAGAGTCAGATGTCAGATGGGCAGACGAAACAGTGTCGATAGCGGGTCAACGTTGGCAAACCATAGCTTTAGATAGACAAAAATGGAAGTCCTTCGAGGAGGCATTTACCCGAAAGGGGTCCAAACAAAACATTAATTTTCAAATTTTTAACTATTTTTGTATTAAACTAAAAAAAATTATTTAGTATTATTCTTATTATAATACGAGTGTCAATTGATGGGATAACTCTAAATAAAATAATAAATATTTAAAATTACATACGTATGACATAACTGCTAAATAAATTGATCAAGAGTCGGGCGGCGGGACACTTATGAATCCTTCAACCAGGCTTTGTCAGTTGTGAATATTACAGAATTCTTTATCCTCTCCTCAATTAACCTCATGGGTGTCAGATATCTTAGCAAAAAAAAACAATGAATAGATTACAATACAAAAATTTTAATTGTTTTTAAATTATGTGTTATATTATAAAATTAGTAAAATATACAAATGTCTAAAACAACTATAAAGTAAACGTTGAATTAAAACAATGTTCTGATAAAAATTGCTCATGAAAGTTAATCTAGTGTTAGGTGTGGAGGGTAGGTTGCTAGCTTATACTATATCTATACATAATTATAATAAAATTGTAACTAAGCCGAATCTGTACATTAAATATTTTTTGGAAAATCTTATTGAAATAAATATTATTATCGATACAGAGGCCGAATCTTTAGTTTTTAGAATTTTTGTCTGTCTGTCTGTCGGGTAGGGCATCACAGAAAAACCACTAGAGGAATTTTGATGAAATTTTGTATGGCCATAGCTGGTTATTAGGGTCAACATATAGGATACTTTTAACCGCGGGAAAATATCTCATTTCTGAGAAAAAATACAAAAACTGCAATGTAAGAGTATATTAATATGTAAAACCTAAGAATTTGGTTTTTGGTCATCTGAACGCGGGTGGAGCCGCGGGTAATGCTAGTTTACATATATTCTAACTAATATCTGTTTTAACTGACCTAGTTACGACATATAACATTAGCTAGTTTCGAGTACTAAAAAGCTATTACTATTTAGAATTACGTGCAGCTCAAGAGATCTTGAGTCTAGTAATGTACAGTTTAATTGGGAACTAAGGATTTTATACGCTACAAAGGTTTAGGAAAATTAATACTAAAATGTATTCTAATAAACAGTAAGGAGATTGAAGTTTGTCGGTTAAGTAGCTTAATTTTTTCCTGTAAATTATACGTGAAATCTGTACTACTATAATAAAGAGGTAAAGTTTGTGAATTGTGAGTTTGTGACGTTGTAGGGTAGATATTCTCTGGATTTACTGAACCGATTTAGATGAAATTTGTTAACAAGATAGTTTGAGATCTTGGAAAGGACATAATATACTTTTTATCCTGGAAATCATTCCTTATGAAGGTGAAAATGGGAATGAAAGTTTGTATGGGAAATCAACCTAGGGACGAACCTGAGCGAAGCGAGGATGAGTCGCTAGTATATAATATTTTAAGAAATTAGAAGTAACTGCGGCTTCGCCCGCGTCCAAACTTCCGATCACTAACAAAATTCACAGGATCACCCGCTGGGCTAATCTGAAGTATACCTGAAAATTTCATCAAAATCGCTCTAGCTGTTTTGGAGTCCATAGGAAACATACATACACACTTTTATTTAATTTAATTAACAATTTAAATTTATGTATTGCACGGAAAATGGAGTCTTTTATGAAAATTTAGTGACACATCGACTGCTGCGCCACCTACCGGATCCATTTGTGAATTCAAACCTTGCACCACTTCAACATACACAAAAAATATTAAAATCGTCAAACACACGTACAGAAGAATTAGATATATTAAGATTGTACCTACCTATAGGTAATTGTAAAATAATTATTTGATTTTACTTTGAAATAAGTATTACGTTTTTTTTAATTATCATCTTGAATGGTGAAAAAGTGGAAATAGTTATTATTATTAAAGTGAGCGAGAACGGCGAATTCGGTTATTCTAAAATTAGCGACAAAATTAAATAATTTAATTCCCAATACAGCAGTCTTCCGGTCATCCAACTTTATACATGTACCAAAATGTGTAGTAGAGTTTAGAATTATGTATAGTAGATTCAAGGAAAACACTGTGTTACGTTTGAACTTTAAAAAAATATCTTAAAGGTATTAATTTTCATCAATAAAGCTCTTTGAAAATTACGAAATGTAAGGTTGTATAAATCCAGAGAATATTGATAAATAATTTCCATAAAATTAAAAACATTACAAGAGAAGCCAGTAATAAAATACAACAAAGGTTATTTAATTTAAAAAGTTTATTTTGCTACATTCACATGAGTTCACAAGTGAAGCTGACGTCGACCGCCAGATTGATAAACAAGATAAAAGATATCAGCTTTCTCTATGAAAATATTTACTTTATCGTAGGCTTTTTCCTAACATATCTATATCTTCTGTAGTTTATTCCATAGGGGACTGCTCTCAAGTAGTTCTCTGCATTTTATTGTCTTAGATTATTTGACGACCTTAACCTATAGGGCTGTCCAAGCAAATGGGTCAGTCACTACGCAGTAGAAAGAAATGGTTAACTTTCGTAAAATTAGTTTTTATTTACTTTGCTTCTGAAATCATGTTCTTATATGATTTAATGTTATATTTAAAACTAGCATTGCCCGCGGCTCCGCCCGCGTTCAGAAGACCAAAAACCAAATTCTTAGATTTTACATATTAGTATACTCTTACATTGTAGTTTTTGTATTTTTTCTCAGAAATAAGATATTTTCCCGCTGTAAAAAGTTACCAGCTATCACCATACCAAATTTCATTAAAATCCCTCCAGTGGTTTTTCTGTGATGCGGTAACAGACAGACAGACAAACAAAAATTCTAAAAACTATATATTCGGCCTCTGTATGGATTATTATCGATATGTTATCGATATATATATATATATATATATATATATAATCGATTATGTCTATTTAAATAAGATTTTCCAAAAAATATTTAATGTGCAAACAGTTTTTTTTAATTTCATATAAAAATAGACATAAAGCCATTATATATTTGTTATAAATAAGAAAACAAAAACCGAATCAGAAAAGAAAAGTCTCTATTTTTTTAATGAAAAACTTACATAAGGCATTCACATGGTGAAATTTTATTAAAAAATGGAGCTAGATATTATGTTTAAGCTCTGAATATGTCGAGGTGTTCTCGTGAAGACGGAAGATATTAAACTTAGAGCTTGAATGATGCAAATCTTATGGAAGATATTATTTTACTTTTATTTAATAGTGAAGAAAGTGCTCAAAACTACTATTTTTCACAAAGTTAGAATAAATTAATCTGTATATAATAATAAATATTATAAATGTGAAAGTTTGTGAGTATGTATGGATGTTTGTTACTCTTTCACGCCAGAACGGCTGAACGGATCTTGATGAAATTTGGCACAGAGATAGAATATAGCCTGGAACAGCACATAGGCTACGTTTTATCCCGGAAAAATATACGGCTCCCGAGGGATAGATTTGTTTTTGCTTTTCTAGAGGCGAACCCAAGCGAAGCGAGGGTGAGCCGCTAGTATGTTATACACGAAGAAAAGAGTAGTACTAAATAAATCAAAGTATTTAAAGAAATTAAAATCGTAGTCACGGCACGAGATAACGCTGTAATAGAAATAGAATTAATTTATTACCTAATATTTTATGGGCGGATTTATTATATAATATTTTATGGGCGGAAATCATTAGACGATAAATCGCAATGACCTGATGCAATCATGAATCGTAATAATAATATTTCACACGAATTATTACCGCTTTACTTAAAATTTATGAACAGCTCGTACCGTTGCGATAGGTGTGAGACACCGGCTGTAAAACTTTATTAGATTATACTCATCATATCCTTATGAACTTTTATATTAGCAAGGAAAGTATATAAAAATATTAGTTTACGCCCGATGCCTCGTTCGTGTAATATATAAATAAGAAGTACCCTAAAAGATTAAAAAAGGTTATCTAAAATGAAGCTATTTCAATGTAAAGAATAAGCATAACAACACATTCACAATAACCATTTTATTTTTTTGCGGTGTTTAACACGCAACAAATGATTTATTCTCAAAAAGTTTGAAATATTTGATTAATTAATAAAGTGTTAGAATTAGTTATGTGATTATGTATAAAGTAAACACTAGTTAGACTAGAAGAGTCTAGGGTTGGAGTGATAAAAATAGCTTCTAATGCTTACATAATTAATTTTTAGGTAAATAAAAAATGAACTGCAGTAGAAATGCATTTTTTTAACTCTATTTATTAAAATAAAAATTACGTGATACCTGATGCAAATTATAATTATATATTTTTTTGATTATTATTGATATAATTTGATTACTTTACATTGCCTATGTTGCACAAGCAAGATGGAGGGTTTCCTTGTGGCACTATAGTGTAACTATAATTTTAAATATTATACCTTATTTATAAATAAATATCTCTTTATAATGGCGTTAAATAGAACATAATACATTAAGTGGCAAATATTTATGGGTATTAATATTTTAACGGTAATGTACTTGTCGGAATTTCCTCTTGGGGTCGTAGCTTGAACTTTGGGAAACTCAGTTTTAGTTGCAGGGAATTTATAGACTAACTCTAAAATATCGCAGTGCTTTACGCCAAATGAGATAATCAGATATAACGTACGCAAAGGCGCAGAAAGTGGTACACTCCAGATGAGTTTTTTTGATACATCTAAAAATTTGGACTTTCGAGTTAATGACCACACGTACATACACAAATATTTTAATTTTGTCCCATATATTATAATTAACGGGCATATATGGAAATAATATTCTTTATGTCATTTTCATGTTATTAATATTCTCGTATGTATCTACATATCGTATGTAGTACATACGAGAATATTAATATTTAAATAAAATTTGAAAATATTATTTATAAGAAGGTTATGTTATAGAGTTATTTCCATTGTGTTACACTTGCCCTATTCGAATTACGATTACACGACAAACATAGTTTAATATTATTGCAAAAATGTTTTTTTCTACCTAAAGCAGAACTACAATTATCTGGATATTGAGAACATATTTTTTTATTCTTTTATAATGCGCACAGCCAAGAAGTGGAATACCCTGCCTGCGTCTGTTTTTCCGAGTGCATATAATAAAACTATATCCTGAAACTACTTAAGGTGTGTGTTAACAGGCTTCTCCTGGGCAAACTCGCTAGATCGTAGACCTTATCTATGCCTTCGAGCTAAGATGAAGGTCATTTTTAATAAAAAAAAAACAAAATACAAGGCATCTAAAGTTATTTGCAAAACCTACTTGTAAAATTATAATGCCAGTAAATGCGATCAGATTCTATCGAAGATATATTCTATTCAATTTCTAGTTATGCACATCAAATGTTATCGTTTGTTAGCATAAATTTTCGACTGCACGGCATATTCTATCGCTTTCTAACCGCGCACTCTACTCGGAGAATCGTGACCTTTTGAAGTCGAAGGAAAACGATTTTCTATTTAATAGAAATTTCGACTTTAAGTTAGTTTTATTTGTAGATGTTATTTTTAAATGTATTTTTAACAAAAAAATATCATTAAGATTCTTGCAATAATAAAACTGGTTATTGAAATTTTGTAAATAAAAACAACAAACAATAAAGTAAAATATAGATATTATGGCAATACTGTTATAGGTATCTAAGGCGTTAATAGGCAGAATCTAGCACTTTAGGTACAAAACAAATAATGTTGCTTCTCGTCGTAATATATTCTTCTAATTAAAAATCTTGTCAAGATAATGATAAATACTAGTGTAAGTTACAAATAATTAATAAAGCATTTAACTAGGTAAGCATTTATGTACATTAAAAAATCTATCACCAAGCTTACAAATTATATTACTAAGCGAATATAATATTGTTTTAATAATTACTAACTTTTAAAGTTTTTCTTTAACTTTTTTTGATAGTTTACCTTAGTTTTAATAATACCTATGAAGACAATTACTGAGTTTTGCTACCGAGCCGTAATTACAAGTACTCGTAGTTTAAAAACGATCCTATTATTGATGTCATATTAAATCATTTATTTCAATTTAAAATACTAACATCCCACAAAAGATGCATTATAATATTATAATCTGTTCTAAGCCGCATGAAATGTCGAGTTCCGCAGTGACTTCGTCGTCACCTCCCACAAATTTCGGAGAAGTTTGAACATTTGCATGAATAATAACAACGGACTCGGTTTCGCCTTTTGGTTTAAATTTTGGACTCACACTTCAAAAGTTTCTTTATATCAATAATTTAATGTACAAAAAAAAACCTCTTTGACTTTATTTTATACTACGGACTGACCGTCCGTCACTGATATATATATATATATATATATATATATATATATATATATAACGCGTTCAAATAAAGAAACAAACAAACTGCCTCTTTATAATATTATTTTATATAACTGGAACCCTTTAACAAGCTTATAAAGCTTAATTAACTTTTAACGACAAAATGATAAAAAAGATTGTTAGAAATCGCTTCACACGAAGGTTTTCCTAACATTAACAGATACTCAAGAGTTGTACTAACTATATCTTATTATAGTCTGAACATAATAATAATATACATGATGAAACTCCAGTAAATCTTATAGGGAAATATGAATTGCATTTGAAATCCCTCTGTAAGCTCTCTATATCTAGACTACTCAATCAATAGCTGTAATATAATCCGAGAAACCATTACTTCGGAAGGATAGTTAGAATTGATCAATGAAATGAATTAAACCATGTCATGGCGTAAATGATTTTGAAGCGTCGAAATATGTTGGACGTAATGGGTTATAATAATTATATAATTATAAAATATAAGACTAATGCCCTATTTTACCCCCTTATGGTATGATTTTCGAAAAATGCCAAAACACGTATTTATTTAATAGTAATTCTGATCATAAATATTTTTTTGGATTGTATTATAACGTGTTTTCCCGTGGGAATGAGATGATCTCCCGTGATAAAAAGTAGCTTATGTCACTCTCTCCAGCCCTCCAACTATCTCCACACAAAAAAAATAACACCAATCTGTCGATCCGTTTCGACGTGAGAGAAAGACAAACTAACACACTTTCACATTTATAATATTAGTATGGATATGGATGTCAACTACGTTAGCTGTAGCATGAGACATCTCTTTCGTGGACTTCATCCTCGTTTTGCTTGTAAAAATCTAGGTGAATATGTACGTCCGCGTACATATTTAGCTTTTTAAAGATAAGATCCAAACAAATACCAGACAAGATATTTTTAAATTATTTTTGGATCACCAATAGTAATTAGCAGCGCATAGTCATACAAGATTGAATGAGAATAATTAATTTAAAATCTGATTGGCATTTAAAGGTTTCAAAACAGCTGTTCAAATGTTAAACCTTTGTAGGTACGAGTACCACGTTTATTGGGCGTGTACGTAAAATATTTTACTATTATGTATATCCATCATTCTACTTGTACATTTTTCAGTCAAAGCTGGCATCCACAGTTTGTTTTCAAAAGCCCAAACAAAAAGAACCTGACAATATTCAGTCGCGTTGCTCTGATCAACGTTATTTATTTACAAGGCGTCTGATTCACATAACTAGGGCGCTGCACAAATCAAATCAGTCAACCCGAAGGCAAACATTTTTCAATATTGCCTTGGAAAATCTGAAAATATGCATGATGTCACATCAGGTATGATAAATCACAAGATATAACCGACTTAAAAATAATCCTTACGTATGTTTGCATGCCACAGAAAGAAACGTAATTATTTATAAATGTAAAATTTTTAAATATATTTCTAGTAAAAACTAGAACGTACAAGTGAAATATCATTAGTAAATTAAACTAAATAATTTTTTAGCCTTGAATAAACATAATAATACTTAGCAACTGTAATACTGAAAATTCATTTTTATATCGATATACCAACAATATTTCGCGAGTATACCGATATGCTTGGTATATTACTGAATCCAGAAACCCATTGTCAGGAATCGAAATTAATTTTAATAATAAATTGGAATTCTTTTTCAACCGACTTCAAAAAGGAGGAGGTTCTCAATTCGACTGTATTTTTTTTTTATGTTTGTTACCTCAGAACTTCGTCATTTATTAACCGATTTGGACAATTTTTTTTTTGTTTGAAAGGGTATACTTCCAGATTGGTTCCATTTAAATTTCAAAAAAAAAATACCACCCCTAAGGGTGGAAAAATAGCTAATAATGAATTTAACCTACTTCTAATTGTCATATTGACTTGAAACTTGGCAAGTGTTTCTATTTCCGTTGATAGTACAGAGGTTCGGTATTGTTGACCTGATCTGATGGTAAGGCAAGAAGGCGGATAGGTGGAACTCTTCAACGATAAATAGTAGATACTTCGAGTTTGGGCCTATTTTGTTTGGTTTGACAAGCCTAACACTTTAGAATTCTTACTTTGCTACTACTGTCTACACTAAAAAGGGAAGTCGGTGTGCTTTGGCTAAGTAATTAAAGCCTACCTATTAAATACATACCTAATTAAATATTTTTGAAATCGGTGCCAGCCCATACAAAGCAAAGCACACCGACTTCGAAAATATTTGATTAGGTATGTATAGTAAATGAAAACTACCAATCAGTTATTTTTTCCTTTTTAGTGCTTTTGTCTGAAGTCGGTTTTTATTTTTTTGTTAAAAAGTTTTTATTTTTCTTATTTTTTTTCTCTTCTCTGTGAACTGTGAAATATGTAGATTATAACGGCAAGATCCTGCCAACATATTCTTGGTTTCTATTAATATTTTTCTAGTACTAACTAGTTCAAACAATAGAGAAAAACACTTTCTAAAATCGTCGGTTATATCTTCTTTCATCCAGTTCTATCCAGATTCGGTTATGTCCGCGCGACATGTGACACAATCGTTATTTTATTTGCATCTGTCAGTTCGTACGCGGCAAACTGGAAATAGTTCGCTTTATTTTAGTTTTATTCAGAGTTTCACAGGTAACTGTTGTTTATATAAAGATATTTCTAGTATTTGCGTGTGCAATATTTATGACACACGAGATATATACCTAACAACTGCCTCGGTGGTGTAGTGGCTAGCATGTACGGCTGCACACCCGGAGGTCCTGGGTTCGAGTCCCAGGTCGGGTCAAGTTTAGTTATTGAGTCTTTCTTTCTAGTAAGCCTTAGTAACAGCCCGGAGTTGGGAAGTTGGCGGTGTTTCATCCCCTTGCCTCGGAGAGCACGTAAAGCCTTCGGTCCTGCGCCTTAACTCTTACTGGTCGTGTCGAGTGGTCGTCCCACCAGAGTATGAGAGTGACAGGAATAGAGAGTGCACTTGTGTCTGCGCGTATACTTGTGCACTATAATATCTCCTGCGCATTTGGCTAGTCTTAATGAGATTGGCCGCCGTGGCCGGAATCGGTCTGGAGAACATCATCATCATCATACCTAACAGTGAAAAAATGTCATAATTCATAGTTAGAGAGAAAGTCACCAATACAAATACAAATTATTTATTTATAAAAAATAATTATTTATAATATTGATATATGTTATTTGAATATGCAAATAAAAAAACATTTTGAATACATGTTATGTTTATAATTGTTTAAGTACCTTTTGTTGTGAATTCTTCTGTGTATATGCAGTGTGTGTGAAAGTGAAAAATCTTATTATATTCAAGCATTTTCTTTGAACCTCAATAAAGCGGTATAAATTATCCGATGCCTAATGCGATTCGCACTTATTGACATACATACATACATACATACATATAAACATACATGAGTTTAGTTTAACAATCTTTTAGAAAAGGAGAGTTTAGACTCTCCTTGAACTGCATTTTATATTGTGGGTACTAAGGTACACTAATATACAGAATGAATTGGTGCCATATTACCAAGTCCTATATTTAAAGTTTTATAGCTTTTGAACCGTAATACGTAGTTGCTTGAAATTTTCATGGAGTACCTATGGGTTACAATAGCTGCAAATTTCATAAATAACCATAGATAGCCCATGTGATTCTTTAATCAAAGGATAACAAAATAAATGGGGTCATCAATCTCCTTACAATCAAAGAGAAAGGTTGGAAGGAAATGGAAAGGAGAAACTTTTTAATTTTTGATTCAAAATTTAATTAAAACGATTCTGCAAGCAATATAGAGAATATTATATACAATTTGTAACTATGATTGTTTCTTGCCTGTATCTCATCAACGTTTAAAGATTTGAATATTTGATAAGCTATCAAATTACTCTTAGACAGATAATTAATACGGCTTATACATATCTCTAAATCTTATTAACCTTGTATGTATAAACCCATATAGAATTCGATTATCTCTTTAACTAGCTAGTAGTAATATAGAACTTTGGTGTCTGCTTTTTCGTATTTCATGTTAATTTAAATACATATTGTATTAAGATATTTTGTATCAGAAATTTTTTACGTGTGTATGTTTGTAACCTTCACGCTGAAACTGAACGGATTACGATGAATTTTATTATATAGATAGACTATGACTTGGAGTTACACATAGGCTACTATTAGTAATACAATTTGCCGAAAGGTGGCGCTGCCTGTATATAATATCAAATTCAATAGACACCTAGGGACATACCCGAATGATCCGAGGGTTTGTTGCTTGTATGTGTTGTCTATTATAGGGCATGATTAATAAAGATTTATTTCATCGATGTTGTGCAGTAAAAATATTCACAATGTGGGTCGATCCTATAAGTTCTGAAGTTCTGGGTAGTGTCACTACTAATACTTTCTTTTTTCTGTTTTTAGGGTTCCATAGGTATTAATATTTATGGATAGATGTGTTGGTTGTTCTAAAAGTTGTTCTAAAAATGGAGTACATTTTCAGTTTGTTGATATTATAATTTCTTAAGGTATATTTTGCATTTTCCAATTGGTTGTCAAATTTATGTTTCGTCAATAGCCGAGGTTAGTCTATACTTACTATAATACACTATAATATTATAAAGAGGTAAAGTTTGTGAGTTTGTGACGTTATAGGGGATAATCTTTGAATCTTCTGAACCGATTTAGATAAAATTTGGTAAGAAGATAGTTTGAGACCCTGGAAAGGACATAAAATACTTATTGTCCCGGAAATCATACCATAAGGGGGTGAAAACGGTGATGAAAGTTTGTATGGGGAATCAATCGCTAGTTATAATACATATAAAATTGTGAAATCGCCAGATAAAGGTACTTTAGTTTTAATTTTGATGTCAGTGTCGGCAATTTTTTCAACTAAAACTTATTATTACTACATATTATTTGATTATTATTTAATGATACCTAATAGAAAAAATAAGCATAACTTATTTTAAGTGTAAATATATTGTTTACTGTCACTGCATCCCAATATATCTCTCGTAAAATATTTGAGGATCCCTACACAATATGTGCGCCCTCTCAGAATAATAAGAGGAAGCAGATGCTTTATATATTCGGCGCCGTATTTTACGTTATTTTTCCAGATTTTTATGTTTTCATAAATGAAAGATGACTAAGGATCGGTCAGGGTCTCGCCCGGTTCCAATAGTTCAATTTTTTCTTATAAACTCAGTTAAAATATATCTTAAATAAATAAATCCGAAGCTGTTGGGAAATCTTGCTTATCCTTTAGATTGAATGATGTAGATTAATACAGAACATATTCAAAACTTACTAGAAGGAAATCCCTAATCATTAATTAACTATAACAGACTATATATATTCTGTGTAGAACATGAGGCACTTAACTTCATATTAAGTCCCACCTTAATATTTAACAGTACAAATACCTAGTTGGTATCATAAATAATAGATAAGTGACTATCATCGATGCCTGCCTCGTGCTCTAACAGACATTTCAATTTCCACCGACAACGCTATTCCTCTCGCAATATCAAACACGTCTAAATGCTGAATTTATTTGTTAAATTGCTCATTATTTGTTTCTTTCTTATTATCGTAATATATAATTTGTGCTACTTTCTCTCAGGTTTACGCGAATATTTGACATTGTCATTTTTACGGATATTTTCATGTTTTACTTTGTTATATTTATTCCTGACATATTGAATGAGGTGAGAGAGACGAGTGTTAAGCGACACGATTTTCATACTTATTATAGACCATCAGTTTTTTTTATATATATTACCGCCAATATCATCATGTATGTCACTGGCATTGTCAACTAAGATGATGGTTGCGAGATTGTCTTGAATTGATGCAAATTTTCTGGATTCAATAGTTCGAATTAATTTTTCCAATCTTTGCTACATCTCCTATTTAATATAAAATTTTCATATACAATTTATAATAAAACAAAATTTAAATAACAAAATATATTATTCGTAAAACAAAATAGGTTCATTTAAATCAAAGAAATTATAATATTTAATTCGAAATCAAAATTGTTGGCAGTCAAATTGATTGTTAATTTAGCTCGTCAATGAAGAATAAAATCGATTTAATGACTAAACTTGAATTTCCCGTTAAAAATTCATTAAGTTTTTCATATATATTATATATTACTAGCAGAACCCGCGGCTTCGCTCGCGGTTAAACTATAAAAAATTCTCTAAAAAGGTAGTTTCATAAAACTTTCATCCCCTATTTTACTTCCTTATTCTTCCAAATTAAATCTTAAGAATATGAAAAGTGAGCGAGTGAAATAGTTTTTATTCCGGAAATCATCCCTTAAGGGGGTGAGAATGGGGATGAAAGTTTGTATGGGGAAGCAAGCTAGAGACGAACCCGAGCGAAGCGAGGGTGAGTCGCTAGTACATAATAATATGTATACAGTTAAATTTTATGACATGATATTAAATTTTTTATAAAAAGGCGTATCATGTTATATATTCGATTTATAAAAACATTCCGTTCACTTGACGTCCGAGTTACATGACATTTTCTTTACGTATTATTCGGAAGCCCTTGGAAATGTGTCTATCAAAAAGAAAACTGCGCACTCATAAGAGGAGATTAAATTTTTGCGCCAACCGTTTCACTTTGTATTTGTTAAATTGATTTTTTTTGTACTTAATAATTTTATAAAAGATAATCTCGTTTAGTTAACGATAAACAAGCAACGAATAAACTGATCATAAGCGTCACTTTTTATTTCATAACATCAAGTGTGCGGTCGCAAAGTAACTTTGAGTCGCGCTATTACAAGCGGGCTACTATTACAATTGCCAAATTGTGTGCGAAGGCTGTGTGTGTGTGCGTGTGCGCGTGGGTGTGTGTATGTGTGTGTGCACGCGCGCGCGCGTGTGTGTGTGTGTGTGTGTGTGTGTGTGCGCGCGCACGCGCGTGTGTATGTGTATTTGTTAATCTTGCACTTAACGATATTTCATACGTCTGGCCATTTCAGTGAGAACTAATAACAAATACCCACATATGAACATTTTTAACTGTATGTAGGCCGATAAACGATTTCTATCTGAACCCTTATAACAGAAACGATATCTATTGATTAACATCAAGTTTTGATTATTTCGGACTAGTGTTTGTATTCGCATAAGTGCATTCTCTAAGCAAGGTGACATGATCGCAAAAGGAGGCTAGATACGTCGGATATAGAATACTCTAAATTCATTTTTTCCTTTCCAATTTCTCTTACAAAAAAATCCTATAACTATTTTGACCCGACCGGCAGCCATAATCTGCACACCCGACTCATAATCTGCCTTAGAAATTGCAACTTTTTGTCCAAATCTATGTATATTTCATTAGGTAACATATCTGCTATATATTGGTGTTAAGTTATATACTTGTTTGGTAAGCAGTAGTGTAAAGGACCTTAATTTAAATATTTTACTAGAAAGAATTAACAAACATATTAACATAATTTTCCGCAATTATAAATGTCGTCGAATTTAACAAGTTATGACCAAGTTTAAAAAATATTTTCTTAATTATTTATTACTTTTTTGGATATTTCCACAGAAAAATTGAATATATATTCTTCTCAATGTAGCCTCGGGACATGTTTAATTGAACACGTTGATATAATACAAAATCAAGCTTTTATTATTAAGGTCAATTAATAAAATACAACGAAAACCCCATAACGAAAATGTCCTTATATTAGTAGTGTTAGTACGATACGATAGATTCATACAATCTCGTTCTAAATAGGTAATCCCAGTCAATCTTGCACCACGATATACATTTCTATAAAACAGCTATAATCATAGATAAAGATTACTGAAATAAATATAACTATATCTTTACAAACTTACGTGCCAACTAATTAAACGTAAAGGACCAATTACGTAGGAAAATTGCAGAGTTAATCCTGCGATTTACGAGTTAAATACAACCGTTTGCGTGAGCTTAGTTTGTTTAACAACTGCTTACGGGCTTATAAAAGTGAGTAAATACGCATACAGTTTTATTTCGCTACTTTTCTTTTTACCGTAATGTTAAAGGTAACCGCTAAATTCAATAAATATAAATAAATAAATATGAATATGTTGGGACAATAACACAGCACCATCTAGTTCATGGTAAGCTACAAGGCTTGTTTATGGATACCAGATAGTTGATACAATTCAAATATATAACTTTAATTACATACATATCATAAAACACTCATGACTGGAGTACCAATATTCGTGCTTATCACACAAATGAATGCCCCCAGCGGGACTTAAACCCGCGATCGCTGGCACAGCAAGTACACGCCACTAGAAACACAGGTCCCTACAAACTAAGCCAAGCGTGTCGTTAATTTAGGACAGATAAAATAAAATTAATAAACATATACATATATTTAAAATAAATATATAAGAATCGCTCGTTTAAAGGTATTAGATTAGATAATAATGAGTGATAATTTTTAGGGGAAGTTTGAATATTTTCATTATTTCCATAAATTAAGGCGATTTGATTTTCCTTGAATACGAGAAAAAATTTAGAATATTTGAACACTGACGATTAATAAGGATTATAGGTGAGAGATTTATAATAGACCCTTATTTACTACGTATAATGCTACATAGAAATAGCAAAAAGAAAAAAAAACCGAGTCGAGTGAAGTGTGTACTTTATACAGTTTTTTAGGTAAAAAGTGTTTCTGGGTTAAAAAAACCTAATAAAGAGACTAACTAATTTGTCACTGATATAGAATTAGTAAATATATAGTTTTTATTTGTATATTATGTATTAGCGACTCACCCACTCACCCTTGCTGCGCTCGGATTCGTCCCTTGTTACGTTTTAACGTTTTTGTGTAGATTTCTCACAGATATTTTCCCGCAATAAAAAGTTTATTGACCCGAATAACCAACTATACCAAATTACATCGAAATCTGTCCAGTGGCTTTCTCGTGATGCGTTCCCAGATAGACATATAGACAAACATTCTAAAAACTGTAGATTCGGCCTCTGTATCGATAATAATGACTATTTCAATAAGATTTTTAAAAAAATATTTAATGTACAGATTCGACTCAGTTGGAATTTTATTATATGTATAGATGACAAATATGACAAATAGATATTTAAACAAACGTCCACTCTATATAAAAATTAATAAAAATATCGTTTTTTTTTAATAACACGTAAGATATTTGCAGTAGCTTTAAGCTGTCTTTATACACCGAAAGTAGAAAATTATAATTAAACCTAATTATTCTGAAATGGAATACATATTAAAGGTTCTTTAATATGCAATTAATTTCATTAACAAAATGTAAACATATTCTGTATGATATTAATTATATTAATGAGAGATCAAGTTGTTTGGAAAATATCCCGGAAGGGATGAAAGCCAATTATAAAGCTCCTTTTAATAACAGGATGAGTAACATAATCATAGGCATATTTTTCTTTCCTACACGAAATGTGAATTAATATCTTTATATTAAACTAAATGCTTAACACCGCAAATTTTTTACATATTATATGTATATATATATATATATATATATATATATATATATATATATATATATATATATATATATATATATATATATATGTAGGTATACGAGTATACTTACAAATAAAGTGGAAAAGATTTCATATGAAAAGCTGAAATGGTTACTTGCTCTACGAGTATACCAAAGGTATCTTATACCACGTCACCAAACAATAAAAGTATTTTTGCAACTTAATGAGTTAAGTTTTAATATTGTGTAGTAAATATGTCGTTCTCCAATAAAATGAGACATTGTTGTCACTTAAATGCAACAAGGACTATATTCCCCTGCACTGTGTACTTAGAAATATACAATACGCTCTAATGGGTAATAGTTGAGCTTTCAAGCAATAATTAGTCTTAAGCCGTCCGCTCACCCGCCAGATTCGCTCGTAAACCTAAAATTAAGTTGTTTGGATAGATATTACTAAACGTTCTCGAAAAATATTTTAATTTTTCTATTTTAAATACAGTACACTCCTTTAGATACACTACTTACGCTGTCCTTTTTTTAAATGACCAAGAAATATACCGATGGGTACATTTAATGTTATATACAATCTATACATATAATAAAATTCTGAGTCAAATCTGTACATTACATATTTTTAAGAAAATCTTATAGAAGTAATCATTTATCGATACAGTGGGCGAATCTATAGTTTGTAGAAATTATGTCTGTCTGTCTGTCTGTCTGTCTGGGACCGTATCACGAGAAAACCACTGGACTTTGATGTTTGGTATGATAATATTCGATTCAACTTAAAGGATACTTTCTACTGGGGGAAAACTTCTCATCTCTGAGAAATCTATACTAACAGTAAAAAAGTACCTAGTGACGAATCCGAGCGGTGCGAGGGTAAGTCACTAGTAAATAATATTTGTTTTTCTTTCAATTAATTAAAAATTTATAGATATTTTTTAAATTTAAGCTCACTAAGTATTTATTTAGCTCAAAAAGATAAAAAGTTAGGACCTCTGTTATATTAGAATATTCCACTGAAACAAAAAACATATTGATTGGTGAGAGATGTAAAAATTAAATCTAAAGTAAAGCCAAAAAGAAAAAATTGTATGGAATATTTGGTTTCCTAGTAAGGGCGTTAGGTGAGCTAGGCGAGCTAAAAGAACAAGCAATACATTAACTGAAGTGACATCGCTATTGTCCCCCGCTGCAAGTTTCCGCCTGACCCGGTTGCTCACTCAGTTTCTATGTTATTTTTGTTTCAATTGATACCGTTTGAGCATTTTGTTTTTATTTATTTGTCAAATTTCTTAGCTTTTGATATGAGGAACGTAAACAGATATAGAGCATGGTTATTCAGTCCCATAGTACTGTCATATTCCAAATCTGATAAAGGTAAAGATATGTGTTTTACGTTTGTTAGATTTAGAATTTCTTCCTTTACAGGTCCTTCGGTATCTAAATTTCATATTTCAGACTTTGCGGTGATTTTATTATATTTGTCATAACGAAACGGATAAGTAAGCATATGTAATCAACCTTTTTTTTAACGTCCCACTGCTGGACACAGGCCTCCCTTCAATACGAGGGATCAGGCTGTAGTCCACCACGCTGGCCAAGTGTGGGCTGGCGGAAAAACTTGTTGGATTCTATCAAGAAGTTTTCCTTTACCGTTAAGAAAACTGATAATCACGTGGGAAATGATTCACTCATGAAAATATCAGAGATGCGAGACCCGGGATGTGAACCCGCTTCACTCGGTTTCCCAAGCGAGCGCGTTACCACTGGACTACTACTGCCTAATAATAAATAAGCCTACGATAAATCATCTTGAGAAGGTTCGTGTTTAGAGAATACTTAATACGAAAAGTTGTTGAGTATTATATTTAAAAAAAAATGTCTCCTCTACAATGAGGTAGAGACTAAGTATGATATTATTACAGATATGAAAAATTTTATATCTAAAGGCCTCGCTATTAGTACGGAGAATACCAAAATACAATAAAACTACTGCCTTATCTACTGTGATAATCCTTTTCTTTTTTAACGAATAAAAATATAAAAATGCAGTGCGCGTGTGTGCAATCCACACATGGTGGAGTGATACTTCAGAAAAGTAAACTACGAGAGAATGAGATGAATAGAAAGTATCAGGAGTAGGATAATTATAAGGTTTTTTTTTATAATATTTTTACCAAATTTAAAAGTTGTTTTTCATTTTATTTGACATAAATATACATTAGATATTATTCAGTAATTAATTTTATTATTTTTTACTTTCTGTGTAAGGTATTCTATCTCAAATAATTAAATAAGGTATATAAGGTATATTACAAGCATATATTTATAGATTATCATATACGGAAAGAATATAATATATTCGTCAGACAATATCAAAGGTTACCATGGCAACATGGCAATGAATTTTATCTCATTCTCTGGTCGGCTTAGTTTTATAATATATTTATGTATTTGTCTCTTTTTAGTGTCGCATTTTCATTTTACAGAGTTTCAAGTCACAACGATTCTAAGGAAGTTTCACTTCAAAAATGTCACATTTGATGGAATTCTTTACTCACCAAATGAAAGTCGAGTCAAAATTGGTTAAGCCGTTTTTATTCTACCCTATATACTGCGAAAGCCCTTATTATTTACCGAATAAAAATAGCCTATTTTATTCTAGTCAGGTCATGTATTATCCATTAATAGTGCCTTTAAAATGAACGTAGCCTTACTTCTATATAAGACAGATAAAAAATTTTATTGGTCGTTTTGATATTTGTATTTTGCAAAAAATACATTATTGTTACATTGTTATTTTGATATTTAACTTGCAAACATTTTTCCTGTTACCGCAGAAATTTCTTCTCATATTTTATTCAATAACAAAGCTTTATTTAAAAATTTCTTCTATTTTTTTTAACAGCCACTTAAATTTTCTTCAGAACCTACGCTATGTCATTTGTATGATCAATCAGAATATCTATGGCTTTGATACCAGTTCTGTCCAGTCTACTAGATCAGGCTTGAGTTCCCTGTCCTGCGCTCTATAGAAACTATGAGATTCCTTTAGTAGATTCAAGACTAAAATATAAATTGTAATAAAATACATAGCTTATGATATATGTTAAACAAAAAAGCAGCAGATATTGTTTATTAATTTAAGCGAACCTCACATCTATGATCTAAAATTTAATCCTCCATACAGTAAGACACTTATAAATTGACAAAAAATAGTATGATTTTTGTGTTAAATGTATATATATTAGAATACCTATCATTAGTAATCAACATATAACAAAATAGATGATTCAGTAAAAACAGATTTACTTATTGTCTTCTTTATGACGATTTGCTGAAGAAGCAATTCTAAAGAAAATAAGGAAAATCTTTAACAAGACCAATAAGAGCTTTGACAAATGGCTGGTGTGCTCTGTGATCTATGAGACTGCCGGCGGATATCTTCTGTAACAATGCAACGAACTGGCGTTCCCTAATTATATGTATTTATAAAGTAAAATATAATATAAACTTTGTGAGTCGAGATCAAAAGTTATTTAAAATGCATAGTAAATTGTAATGATTTCAATATAATATACTTCAAACTAGTTTTTGCCTGCCGCTTTGCTCACGCCAAGTTTTTTTTTCACCCCCCCAAGGAGGTTGTTTTTGATAGAGTACGAAACATTTTTATTTATATGTTGACAAGAGTAATACTGCGAATTTTCGAATTGATACATCTCTTTTATATGATCTCGTGTATGATTTGAATCCCATTTTCACCCCTCTAAGGGATTAATTTACAAAAATCCGTTCTTAGCGGATGCTTACGTCGTAATAATTTTCTGTGTGCCACCACCCAATACGTTCAGCAGTTTGAGCTTTGCATTAATAGATCAGTTCGTCAGTCTGTCAGGGTTTCCTTTTATATGTATATACAGGTAAACTTGAAGATATTCAATTATTGTAGGTATTGTCATGAATGAAATCGGGTGTATATAAAATACTTTGATGGTTTCCATTTTCACCTCTTTAAGGGATGATTTCCGGGATAAAAACTATCCTATATCCTTCCCAGAGTCTCAAACTATCCTTTTACCAAATATTATCTAAATCTGTCCAGTAGTTTCGGAGGTTATTTGGTACAAAAAATAAACAAACAAAGAGTCTTTCCTTTTTATAATATTAGTATAGATTATCTTATTATTCGTACATTTTGTAAAACTTTTAAGCTGGCTCACTAAGTAATTAATACGGTAGTAGGAGTAATGCAAATGCAATGTAAACGGTAAATCGATTTCAGTCTATTGAATCCATCAAACCTTTAGTAAATGGCTTCTGGCTATATTTAATATTTACTCTATTCTTGTATGTATTTATACAATACAAGAATAGTATATATGTGTATAAATAAACACTGTCATGTAATTATGTATTAAATACATACATATTATAAATTTAAACACCCATGACTGGAGTACAAACATTTGTGCTTATCCCACAAATGAATGCCTCCAGCGGGACTTGAACCCGCGACCGCCGGCACAGCAAGTAGGGTCACGTCACAGAGCCAAACGTGTCGTCAAACCACCATCCCCTGATTGTAAACTGAGAGATGATCAATGAACAGTTAATTAATTTTATTTCGTCTATATGTTAATGAATTCCAATTCGTCTTCACTAAGTAAATCCCTAACTGAGTAAACGGAAGCTCGTGTGGACTCGACTAAGTATCATTTTCTACAAACATACATACATCTTGAAAGACACAAATAAAGAGATATGTACAAAAGATTTTTTTTTTACTTTCAGCTAATATCGAGATACGATGTTTTTGACTTGTGATAATTTACACCAAACAATATGCAAACCAGACAAGATCAAATCATAATGGTCAATATAAGTATTCATCTCATGTATTAATCGAGCATGACCTCCTAATTTTTTTTAAGGTTGGGAAATGCATTTAGGCATACCCGTATACATACAGGACCAGCTGTATGTATACAGCTCAAGCCAAAAAGCTCAAGCCGGTGCCAGCCAACAATATTTTAAGATATGAATATCTAATAGGTAAATATGTATTTTACGTATCGAAATATATTAGATTTGCTTCGCATCGGCTGGCACCGACTTCGAAAATATCTGAAAAGGTAGGTATCTATCCTAAATGAAAACCTCCGTTTAGTTATTTTTTACATTTTAGTGCCTGGAAGTCAGTTTTTATTTTTTGTTAAAAAGTTTTTATTATACCAAATAATACCTCATATATTACAAATCATGCTCCAGAACTACAACCAAATAATACCAAGTCAGAGCAAATGAGAAATACCAATTCCTATTACGTCGATCCACGAACTTGTTGATATCGGCCTCTTGACGCGGCGTGTGTACCTTAATCTCCAATATTACAGGTGCCTATTGTTTCCATATTGTTCCGAAGCCCGAATTTCTTTCATACATTTTGATAGTGCAAATAAAGGTTTTCTCGAAAAATACTGAATGCTTCCAGATGAAACATTATTACCTGTAATGATAGTTGTCTTCCTGCTTCCATACAAACTTATATTTTCATATACAGATAAAGTACGTAGCTGAATAAGTATTTGATTTAGGCCCTTTGATTTTCTTAGCACCGACAAGTCAAGACACAAAGTCATTAAATTTATTACTTATACTTGTAGTATGTAAGGTAATACACATAATTTGAAATTTACATTATTAAAAAAAATCTTCTAATGACCGTTGCGGTCAATCTCATTGAGACTAGTCATCTAGACAGGAACTTTTTTTTATATTATTTGCCAGCCGATACAAAGCAATGCACACCGACTTCGAAATTATTTGATTAGGTATGTATAGTAAATGAAAACTACTAATCAGTTATTTTTTACTTTTTAGTGCTTTTGTTTGAAGTCGGTTTTTATTTTTTTGTTAAAAAGTTTTTATTTTATGAATTGTACACATCTTGCAATAACTGTGCTACTAAGAAGAGAAAAAAAATGTATACGAGTATATTTATATGAACTAGCAGTTATAAATTCGTGAGTAAATGTTATCTTACACTTTAAAAAAGAAATTTTATAATATTGTTTACACTAAACATTTTTCCACTACAATTTTTCTTTTTTTCTGAGAAGAATCAAATTTTGACATTTTTTCATATAATAATATATGTAAATGAAAAGCTGCAATCTCGGAATAGCATTGTGCAGCTTATCTGCACTCGGTAGATAGCTATGCTAATTTTACGACACGTGTTATTTCAAAACGCTTAGCTAATTTCGCTCCAAATATAGTCTAATATTAGTTTAACTTTTTTGGTGCGAATTTTCTTATCAAAATAACACGTTTTTATATTATTATCAAATAAATTCTGATAAAATATAATATTTTATATACTTAAAAAATGAATACTTAGGTACATATTTACTTTGATTTGTGAGGAAGCATCAATTATTCTATTGATTATCTAAAATCTAAAAATGTAGAACATGATCCTACTTACTAATTAATAACTTTGGTTTATTATTAATATCTAAACACAGTAACACTAAAGGATGGAAGAAATAAGATTCCTTTCTAAATCAAAAACAATTCGTTGAACATCAAAATTGATCAACAGATCATTTTAAGGTAAAATATTCTCTTAAACCAATTTTATTTCCAATAATTTTTATTGGTAACGCTATAGCTTGTATATACTCGTATATGCAATAGCTACTAAACAAAAAAAAGTAAAATGGTTGACAAACAAAGGAGAAAAAGGTTTAGTCTTATCTTATTTACCTATATTGAGACGAAATTCTTCTTTATTGGCATTATTGAATTCATTTTAAAGAGAAAAGTAATTATTAATAATATTTATACTTCATATTACCTGTTACTGCTAAATATTTTGATCTGTGGTTCTTTTTCGTTCGAGTCACTTGCACTAATAAAATTTCTTTCAATGAAATGCCTTAAGTATGTTTAACAAACGTCGCCGTCGAGGCGTCGCGTCGTTGCTTTGCGATCTTGCGACGCCCCATTAAGACGGAGGAGGTTTTGTTGGGTTCTAGTGGGTAGTACTGGGTTTTCTAGCCGGTGAGTCCCACATAACCACCTGTATGTCTACAGGTGGTATGCGTAAATGCATTTCCCAACATAAAAAAAATGGATTTTAGAGGTATTTTTAGAGGGTAGCTTTACTTAAAATATAATTATTTATAAATAGTATGGAATATTTTTATCAACGGCTATATCTTCAAAATAAATCATTAAAACCTTTCTCCTCCAAATGTGAGTTCGTCGTTAACCTCGTCATATTCTTTCAAACTTTGAACATTTGCATGAATAATTACAGTCAAGTCGTTTCGACTTTTAATTTAAAATTTGAAGTCACTCCCCTTCAACTAAAAGTTCCTTTATTTGTAATTCCATTCTTAATTCATTTGAAGTTATAATATTTGATTTAATTTATATGACATCTACAAAAGAGAATTTATCTGCAATTAATATATGTTTGTATATTAAAATAGTATTTTCTAAAACATAGTTACTTTTTATCAGGTATTCATTAAAAAAAGTTAAAAGTAAAGTTTGTTAACAAAATATTTTAGTCAAAAATTTACCTAATATTATTAATTTTAAGCAAACTTAGCAGTCTAAAATTTACTTCGTACTATTATCATATACTATTATCGTATTCGCCAAGTGGTCGAAATTCAACATAATCATTTTTTTATTGATAAGCTACGAAACAAAAAAAACGGTTTTGAGAAGAAAGAAAAGAAAGAGAAAAATGTTCTGAACAGTTTTGTCTTTACTATTCGTATAAAAATTCTGTTTCCAACTTTTTTTTAATGTATAAGACTAAAGTTCTTCAATAGTTGCAAAACAAAAAAAGAGGATCGGTTGACAAAAAGAAGAGAATAGGTACCAAACGGTTTTATCTTTGCCTATTTATATAGAGATAAGTGCCTGATACATTGTTACTTGTATTTCACGTAAGTTTGAGAGGCCTTTGTATCCCGAATCACACAGTAGTGGTGAAGTTTCAACTGCTTCAATTCTTATGGACATACTTTATGAGGACTTAATTGATTATAATCTACGAGTGAACATATACAATAGAGTTTGACATAAAGTTAGAACCTTTGTATGAATTGGTTAAGCACAAAATATATTTTAGAAGAACATAATGCTTTCAAGAACAAGAAGTTCTGATAGACTTGCAATAGTTAGGTAGAACATGAACAAGAACAGAGTACGAAACGTCAAATGGAGTTTTTTTATTTACAATAGGTAGATATTTTGCTTTATGTCAAAGAAAATTTTATAGGACTTTCTCTGGACCGAATTTCATAAAATACAATTTATAGTAGCTAGACTCTTTAACTGCCTCGGTGGTGTAGGTGCTAGCATGTACGGCAGCACACCCGGAGGTCCTGGGTTCGAGTCCCGGGTCGGGCCAAGTTTAGTTATTGAGTCTTCCTGTATAGTAAGTCTCAGTAACAGCCTGGAGTTGGAAAGTTGGGTGTTTCACCCCCGTGCCTCAGAGAGCACGTAAAGCCGTCGGTCCTGCGCCTTAACTCTCACCGGTCGTGTCGAGTGGTCGTCCCACCGGAGTATGAGAGTGATAGGAATAAAGAGTGCACTTGTGTCTGCGCGTACACTTGAGCACTATAATATCTCCTGCGCAGTTGGCTAATCTCATTGAGATTGGCCGCCGTGGCCGGAATCGGCTAGGAGAACATCATCAGTAGCTAGATCAGTTGAACTATCTTCGAGGAAACATTATTAGGATTTAAAAAAATATGCCTCAATGCAACTTTTAAAGATGCTTAGGTTATTTCATGTTTCATTTAAATAACTGAACACAAACATATATACATTATTATCAGCTGAACACACAATATGTCCAAAATATTGAAAAATTTGAATGAAATAGAACTATTTTAAGCATAATGGTAGTCCTTACAAGTTCATATAATCTGATTGAAATCACTATTGTGAAGTCTTTGAATTGAATACAACGTTAAAGACGATAAAGTCTCCGCATTTACCTGGAAAGGGTTAAGATGTTATCCCGTCATTTAAAATAAGATATAAAGGAATCTTTGCTGATGTTAGAAATATGTCCTTAAAGACAAATTCTAAATTGAATATATATATATATATATATATATATATATATATATATATATATATATATATATATATATATATAGTTTTTCTTATATATGTTTTTATATAACAGAAGAAAAAATATTCAATTATAATGATGAATGAAAATAACCTAAAATTAAAATTAATATACCTAAAATTTTTAAATAATTCATAAGCTAAATGAATAACTTCATGTAGTATGTAAAAAGTTCTTGTAAGAAAATGAGTGCACTTGATGAGGCAGTATGTAGTGTCTACGTCTCTCTCCTGTCAAATTGTATTGATTTGGTTTTCTTTAATATTTTTGTTATCTAGTAAATGCTTTAAAACCGGCCAGTTAAACATAGATTACATTATTTATGCCACGATGAATGAAAAAGACACAAAGGAAGGTACAATAATATTATTTTAGTATATTACACTTATCGCATAAAATTAATAAAAAAGTCAGTTTCACATTTATAGCATAAGGTAATAATATCAGTAAAAATAATAAACCACATCAATTTTATCATAACTCTAAGTTTTGAGAAAGCATTTACCATGAAAATTGCTCGAGCCTCACCTTTTTCGATGCCCTCAAGGCAGTACCTACTCTGGATATGACAATTGAAACATTCAAAATGTTTGAGATTGAATGAAACCCTATTTGAATCTTAATGTAACATCTAAGTAAATACTGAGAAGGCGCGCTTTGTACAGATTATGTAATATTCTTTGGAGTCACAAGTTAATGATAATTTTTTACAGTGGCATAGAAAATGTAAAATAACAAAGATATAATAAAACGAGGGTAAGCGTGTTATTGGTATTATCTTCTACGCCGGTACCTAGCAGGCTTGAATATTGTACCGGCAAAATGGCTGTGTAGAATAAATAAAAATTTGTTCTGGTAAGTTAAGATAATAAATAATAATTAGATTTATCCTCGATAGCATGTATTTTTTCGACATTAGCTAAAATTAGACAGGTTATTGTTACATGGCCGTTTTATTATTTATATTTTACATAAAAATGAGGAAGTAATTATTTTATTACTAACATTAATATCTAATGTCACACTGAACTTGATCAGGGTAGTTACAAGATTTGCGTTCTTGATCCCAATATAGGGTAACTGGGCATTGGAAAAGTTTTGGTACCAATCCTCCATTTAAATCTGCAACGCAGATATAAAAAGACGTACAATCAAACGGGTTTCTCATAAACCCTTCAAATTCACAAGTTATAAGTTCTTCAGGGTTTTCTGAAAAAAACATTTTATAAGTTTGTAATATAAAAATATTATTTGAAAATATAAAAGTAATAACGAATCCATTTTTTAAAACTTTTTACGCTTTAATAATACGTAACCATTATATTTAACCAATTGTTTTAGTAGCTAGTATGAATGCCTTCAGATTTGAAGATCCTGGGTTCGAGTTCCAGGTCGAGCCAATTAGGTTTTTCTATCACACAAAATTTGTGATTGAAAATACCTATAATTTACATACAAATTCATATAAGTAAGCTTAAAATACCTGAAGTAGTCGGAGGGATGGTTGTTGTAACCACTGTAGTATTTGGATTTTCAGATATAGTTGTAGATATTGGCGTAGTCGTAACGGTCGTTGATGATATCGGTGGCGTCAAAGTAGAAGGAGGCAAAATAGATCGTCCTACAGCTCTATTTATAGATCTAAGTAAGGGAAAATCTTCACTATCACATATTCCATGAAAATCATCTGTCTCAATGCTCCACACCATAACTCCAGATATATTATATTTTAAAGCATAATCAATTTTGGCTGTAAGGGAATCAGCATCATCGTAGGACACCCAATTTTGCCCTTGAATAGCGTAAGGTACTTTGGCCAAGGCGTCGTACTGCTGCTCCCAAATTTCTTTTCGAAATTTTTGACAATACTGTGAATAGACAAAAAAATGAAACTAAATTAAATAAGTGTTTAGTACTATTCCGCTATATATATTATTATGTTAAAAAGTTATCTAGTAGAATACAAAAATATTATTATATATTTAAAATCCATATAAATGTACCTCTCCTTAACGTTTACGTATAACCAACCAGTTTAACGATCAAATTTAATCTAGCTTTGTCAAAGAAAAGGATTTATTCAAATAATCTGTGCCAGAGCAAATGATACAACCAATTTATGTAAAACTTTTCGAAGGTATTATTTATTAAAATGGCATTAAGAGGGTAAACAAAATTGGAATCAGTTACAAAACGTGAGGTCAGTGAGGTTTTTTCAATACTTTTTGATGATCTCGGTTGATATTTCATAGGATTAAAGTCTGAACGACGGACTGATGCTCTATTGCATGTAGGCTTTAAAATAAAATATATTAATTACTTCATTGTAACCAAGAATTCCGTTAGTGGCAGTATAAGGGCCAGCAATTCCTGGTCCATTAGACGGAGCTCTTACACCGTTGTTATTGGCATTGGTTAATTGAAATGTTTGGCCATATAATGGTAAGCCAAGGACTAACTTTTCAGGTGGACAACCTGAAAAATATACACAACAATTCTTAAAAATGAGAAAGTAATATTTTAATTTAAAAAAAATCACTTTAGCTAAGTTGAGAGTACATTTAGAACTCACCTGTGGATGTAATGTATCATCGGACTGATATATATATTAATGTGGTAATTACTTTAGAAATAAGCATACTATAGTAAATGTTAATAGTACGTATCTAAGTATCGTACGTGTGACTTAAGTAGTCGATTATTGCACGACGTGAGCCCTCCAACTAATGGGACGATTTTATGCCTCTTTTGGTACTTACGTATTAACACCTCCAGATAAATTTCTAAGAAATTAATTGAAACTCTAAGAAATCTATTGTTAACTGACACGCCGGCGTGTCCGCGGACGTGGAGGGATTAACGCCACCGCTGTAGATTGACGGCACTTAAAACCCGACAAATCTGTAGCTACGGTGGCATAAAATATATTTTTTGAATAATCCAATAAAGGCTAATATCCTTAAAATAATACGCCTCCGCAGCTACAGATTTGGCTGGTTTTAAGTGCCGCCAATCTACAGCTGTGGCATTAATACGTAATTACCCCTCTTTTTCTGTCTCACTACAGTGTACATTGCAGTGTAAGATGAAAATATTGAAAATTCTTACTGAACTTCAAAATATACCAAACTTTAAATATTTGGAAAATTAAAACATTATCTCACCTTGTCCAAGCCAATATTCCAAAGCAACATCTACAGAGTACACTTGATCTTTGGCTACATTTTCATATCCTTGGCCCTTATGAAGTGGAGCATTGTGTCCTGTTTCTCCATCCCAAGCGCCATGCATATCATATGTCATTATATTTACAAAGTCCAAATATCTAAAATTTTAACATAACTTCATAAGAGAAACTTAAAAAGGTGTTACTCCATCTACTCCATGTACATATGAATTTCTTAAAATAAGATAAACAAGAGTACTTAATTGAGTAAATATTTAACGTTAAAATTGTGATACTTGAGCATTACAATAGACAACTTGTTTTATATTATTAATAGAATACCTACTGAAACGGTAACCCGAAACGGTTTCAAAATTAATTAAAAGTTAACTGATCTTAAGAAGTTAATGTTTTTCTAGATTTTTTAATGTTGTCTTCAAATGTATAAGGTATACCTTGTTATTGATTTGAACAAAAATTTTGATGGTGATCAAATGATTTCTACAGATTATAGCACTTACTGAACAATAGTAGGTATGTCATAAGATAGAGATGCTGCATCCTTTACCGAAGATACTGCAGCGGTTAATATTAGTCCATGTTTTTCAAATTCTTCTCTTAATTCTTTTAAAAGTTGTGAGAAATTATTTACATCTGCCTGACCATTGACAGAATCGCGACGGTTAGGGTATTCCCAGTCAAGGTCCAAGCCATCGAAGCCGTACTCTTGGACAATTTTAGATGCACTAACTATGAAATTCTTTCTAAGTGCCGAACTTGCTGCCATCTATAGGGTCAAAAATATAGAATTGTTAGGTAAATTGGATGATGAGAAAGTTAAGACAATTTAAATCTTACTTACTATTGAATACTTTGCAGATCCTTCATTCCATCCTCCAACTGCCAATATAGTTTTTAGGTTTGGATTTTGACGTTTAAGTGAAGTGAATTTTCGAAAGTTATCTGAAATTTGATATTTTACAAATATTTATTTTTTCATAATAAGCACATGTTTCTTGACCATACTCGTATGAAACATTACAATAAATTAACTTGTAATTACCTAAATAGCAGTAAATTATATTCTGTATAAAAATACCCTTACTTTTCAACCGACTTCAAAAAGGAGGAGGTTCTCAATTCGTTGTTTTTTTTATGTTTGTTACCTCAGAACTTCGTCATTTATTAACCGATTTGGACAATTTTTTTTTGTTTGAAAGGGTATACTTCCAGATTGGTCCCATTTAAATTTAAAAAAAAATACCACCCCTAAGGGTGGAAAAATAGCTAATAATGAATTTAACCTACTTCTAATTGTCATATTGACTTGAAACTTTGCAAGTGTTTCTATTTCCGTTGATAGTACAGAGGTTTGGTATTGTTGACCTGATCTGATGGTAAGGCCAGAAGGCGGATAGGTGGAACTCTTCAACGATAAATAGTAGATACTTCGAGTTTGGGCTTATTTTGTTTGGTTTGACAAGCCTAACACTTTAGAATTCTTACTTTGCTACTACTGTCTACACTAAAAAGGGAAAAATAAAAACTTTTTAACAAAAAAATAAAAACCGACTTCAAACAAAAGCACTAAAAAGTAAAAAATAACTGATTGGTCGTTTTCATTTACTATACATATCTAATCAAATATTTTCGAAGTCGGTGTGCTTTGCTTTGTATGGGCTGGCACCGATTTCGAAAATAGTTGATTAGGTATGTATAGTAAATGAAAACGACCAATCAGTTATTTTTTACTTTTTAGTGCTTTTGTTTGAAGTCGGTTTTTATTTTTTTGTTAAAAAGTTTTTATTTTTCCCTTTTTAGTGTAGACAGTAGTAGCAAAGTAAGAATTCTAACGTATTAGGCTTGTCAAATCAAACAAAACAAGCCCAAACTCAAAGTATCTACTATTAGCCGTTGAAGAGTTCCACCTATCCACCTTCTGGCCTTACCATCAGATCAGGTCAACAACACCGAACCACTGTACTATCAACGGAAATAGAAATACTTGCAAAGTTTCAAGTCAATATGACAATTAGAAGTAGGTTAAATTCATGATTAGTTGTTTTTCCACCCTTAGGGGTGGTATTTTTTTTTGAAATTTCAATGGGACCAATCTGGAAGTATACCCTTCCAAACAAATCAAAAATTTTCCAAATCGGTTAATAAATGACGGAGTTCTGAGGTAACAAACATAAAAAAAAAAAGAAAAAAAACATACAGTCGAATTGAGAACCTCCTCCTTTTTGAAGTCGGTTGAAAAGTAAAAAATAACTGATTGGTAGTTTTCATTTACTATACATACCTAATCAAATATTTTCGAAGTCGGTTTGCTTTGCTTTGTATGGGCTGGCACCGATTTCAAAAATATTTGATTAGGTATGTATTTAATAGGTAGGCTTTAATTACTTAGCCAAAGCACACCGACTTCGAAAATATTTGATTAGGTATGTATAGTAAATGAAAACTACCAATCAGTTATTTTTTACTTTTTAGTGCTTTTGTTTGAAGTCGGTTTTTATTTTTTTTGTTAAAAAGTTTTTATTAAATACATACTTTCATCTAATCGGATTTTTTCGTAGATTTATTTTGATTTTGGTTCCCGGTGTTTCAAATGCTTTACAGTAATAATGATCACGCGAGAGATTGATATCTGTAAAGAATTCGAAACGTCGGGAACCAAAAATCAAAATAAATCTGCGAAAACATCCGAAAAGACACTTTCACCTTTAAAGGTAGTTTTAGTAATAATACCTTTACTACATCGAAACTATAGCTAAGAAAAAACAAAAAAAGAACAAGATATACCTTTTCCCGAATTATCAGGCAAATCTAAGTACGGATCTGAATGAAATAACATTTCCTTGAGAATCGATTCCAGCGAACGTGTAAATTATGTGTGTGCATAAGTCTATGTTGATGTCGGCAACGTCAAATTTGCCCAAGCCACTCCTATATGTCGCCCAGGTTCCATAGTAGCACATGACGACCTCTAAAGAAAATAATATATTTTTACATAATATAATTCAGATGTTTGGTTCCAGGTTGGCATGAGCGATTGTTTGTATTGGTTATATAATAATTTGATAAACATTTAGATCTAAGTTGGTAAAGATAAGTCAGGGTGGAAAGCTAAGAATGGACGAGGTAAAAGATACTAAGGGCATATCTCAACTTATCACCGTAAGAAGCGATAAGACAAGTTGCAATATCGTGTAGGAAGATTTTAGCACAACATACGTGGCTGTCACATAAGTGCTGTCTACCTTATATGACACAGGTCAAAGAACAAAATGCCAACGCATACAGTATCCTACAATAGGGTATCTGCCCTTTCTCAAAGAACTGTCAAGTTTTATAAGAGAAGGACCATCATAAGTAATAAGAGTCCTTATGGTAGTATTATTTACAGAGCCTTTTTGACAAATAAATATGAATAAAATTATTGTAAAAGTCACTTTCTTATAGTATTTGAAAATCACAGTTTATCTGTTTTATTAACCACTGACGCAAAAAGAGGGGAATTATAAGTTAGACGTCGATTTCTATCTGCCTGTGTGTGTGTGTGTCTGTCTGTGGCATCGTAGCTCTCAAACGGATGGACCGATTTTAATGTGTTTTTTATTTGAAAGCCAGATTTCTTGCGGTGGTTCTTAGCTATATTTGGTTAATATCGGTCCAGCAGTGTAAGAGTATTAGCTCTTTTCCAAAATGATGTAAGGCATTTTGGCGTATAATTACTCGATTAAGTGCTTCACGCGTGCCAGTGTAATCGTTAAATGACAATTAATTTGCGTAGGGGGTTTTTTAAAAGACAATGCTAAAATAATGCAAAACACTTACTCTCTTCCGCAAACGCGATATGAGTCACAAAAGTAACACACACAAAAGTGACACACATTATTGATATCACTGAAACCTTCATTTTTTAATCAACAAATTAATTTAGTATGTAATTTGTATCTGATGGAATATTATAAGGATGTTTGCTACTTTTAAAACGATTGTTTATCGTCTGGTCTTGAAAAACAACTCTATAGTGATAACACTCTTTTGTTATTAGGATTATCACTTATCATTCCTACTTCAAATTATTTAATATTGAGGACATTTTTTATCATATTTTTATATTAAAGACTTAATATTTTAAGGGGTTTGAATGGAGAGACTAATGTTAGAATGTAATGCCTAATTGTCTATACTAATATTATAAAGAGGTAAAGTTTGTGAGTGTGTGAGGGGATAATCTCTGTATCTACTGAACCGATTTAGATGAAATTTGGTAAGAAGATAGTTTGAGACCCTGGGAAGGACATATGATACTTTTTATCCCGGAAATCATCCCTTAAGGATGTAAAAATGGGGATAAAAGTTTGTATGGGAAAGCAAGCTAGGGATGAACCCGAGCGAAGCGAGGGTGAGTCGCTAGTATAATAATATACGGCACTAGGTTGTTTGTTTGCTTAAATTGACATAATTCTAATAAATTAATTAAGGTTTTTATTACCGTATATTTTTTCTTGCTGATTTAAAAAAAGAAATATACCTATATATTTTTTTAAATATCGTCACTACAGACTGACTACTTAGGTACTTACTTGCCTAGTCGGTGAATCCCACATAACCACCTGTATATATGAAGGTGATATGAATTAATGCATCTCCCAACGTTCCCCCCCAAAGTACGTTCACCTTGTCGTGGTGGGGGGGCTCAGTAGTGCCCGGCAAAACAGCCGGGCGCGAAGCCAAGAAACGCACAGGGAGGTGGCCCACTTCGGTGGACGGTGGGAGACGGCTCTCTTCGGAGGGCGGTGTAGCATGCGGGTTGCTCCTGGTACTTCTCTGATAGCAGAGTGGACCTTGGAGCAACCCCGTGGTTGTGGTGGTCTGCTTCGGCAGACCTGCCGTCGGGGCGTCGTAGTTGAATGCGTAAGCGATCCTGCGACGCCCCATTAAGACGGGGGAAGGCTTTGTTGGGTTTTAGTGGGTAGTACTGGCTTTGCCGGTGAGTCCCACACCTCGTGCGTAAATGCATTTCCCAACGTTAAAAAAAAATCTCCCTACGTTAAATAAAGGTCATTTATCCCTGAATTTTTCATCCAAATCCGTCAAAACATAATAACACTATCTAACAGAGTACCTACTATTAATAATGTGGTCTTAAAAACATAATCTATACATTATTATAATAATTTTAACTAAGCCGAATCTTACTTCTCTCTACTCTCTACTCTTATATTACATATTTTTTGGAAAATCTATTTGAAATAAACATTATTATCGATACAGAGGCCGAATTTATAGTTTTTAGAATTTTTGTCTGTCTGTTACCCCATCACAGAAAAACCACTGGAGGGATTTTGATGAAATTTGGTATGATGATAGCTGGTTATCCGGGCCAACATATAGGATACTTTTTACCGCGGCAAAAGATCGAATTTTTGAGAAAAAATACAAAAAATGCAATGTAAGAGTATACTAATATGTAAAGCCTAAGAATTTGGTTTTTGGTCATCTGAACGCGGGCGTAGCCGCGTGCAATGCTAGAATTGTAATAAAATAGTAAAAAACTAAAACTGTACATGATATTTTGTATAAACAATGACTACTACGTATTGTTGTTTACAGAATATAGACACCAAAAGAATAATAATTATAATTCTTGTTTGTTTATCTATATATATATATATATATATATATATATATATATATGTTTGTCTGTATATCTACATATGTGCACTTTCCTACGAGAAAACACAATAACTGGTTGTGGCGAATCGTTCTTTCGAAATTTACATGGCTAGAACTGGTTAAACCTTAAGAATTGCACCAAAACAGTCCGCAATAGCATTTATCTATCTCTTAGACTCACAACTATATTTATCTATTTAACGTACCTAGAGACGTAACCGAAGAAAGTAAGGGTTAGTTGGTATTAAAACAATAAATATTATTTTTTGGTATTTTACGTACTTTATTTGTTAGATCAGAATCTATTCCTAGAATTAATAAGCAAAATATAAAATATTGTAGTCATCTAGAAATCCATTTAGTGGCTGTCATATGTAGAAATAGACCGAAAATTTGCTCTAACGTAGGCCCAAAAGCGCATGTGGCCGGTAGTGACATTTTTTCGACTTTTATTTGAACCAGCCACCCGCACCGCTAAATTATTACCAAAATGTTTCCACAAATAAAACTAGAAAATACACTACATAAAAGCCTTGTATGGCTTAAAAAATTCAATTTTCGTTACGTAGGGTACCTCGTTTGGATTTGGTAAATCGATTTGGTGGGTATACATTTTGTAAGAATTATAGATGTTGACAGTGATCAATCTTTGACTTGTCCTTGAATTAATTTTAAGTAAAGTAGTACGAAAAAATATAACCGAACTAAAATAAAGGTATAGTATGTTTTGTACTAAATTTCTTTTGAAAGTAATCAATCTATTGAAATTATCGATAGATATAGAAAGAAATATAGGCATATTGCAGAAGTTCTTATAGAAAATTTGTGGGCTTTTAATTAGGTAACATATTAGATACTTTTCATCTTAGTTGAGTGCCAAGTTAAATAATGGGTTCATGATACAAGCGGATCGCGAGTATATGTCCATAGAAAAAAATATTGGTACATAAATGCTAATCTATATAAATAAAAATGATTCATCCAAATGTATGTACGCACATAGCTTCGGATCGACTACACCAAATTGGATATATTTTTTTGTGTTTGTTATTGTCAGGATGTATTGTATAGAAAAAAAATAAAAGAACGTTTTTTTTACTAAAATAAGATTTTTTTTAAATCTTATGATGTGAAAAGTGAGTAAGTAAAATAGTTTTTATCCCGGAAATCATCTCTTATGGAGGTGAGAATGATGATGAAAGTTTGTATGGGGAAGCAAGCTAGGGACAAACCCGAGCGAAGCGAGGGTGAGTCATTAGTACATAAAAATATGTATACATTTTAAGTGTGACATGATTTTAATTTATTCTTAAAACGCATCTCATGTTATATATTCGATTTATAATAACCCAAGCGAGGCGAAGGTGAGTCACTAGTATATGGGCAATATGTATGTAATATGGATTTTTGCCATTTTATTTTAGCGACTCACTCGGGTTCGTCTCGGGTTGTTTCCCCATACAAACTTTTACCCCCATTTTCACTCCCTTAAGGGATGATTTCCGGGATAAAAACTATATTATGTCCTTCCCAGGGTCTCACATAATTTTTTCCCAAATTTCATCTAAATCAGTTCAGTAGTTTCAGAGCCTATTCGATACAAACAAACAAAATCATTTTTTCCTCCTTATAATATTAGAATAGATAAAATAGATATAAAAGTATGCTAAACACTTCTAATCTATTTATTGTCTTTAGTTTTAACAATTTTAAAATCAGATAATATCAGATAATAATAATATCATATAATAATTTTATCAACCAACTTCTTCAAAAAGGAGGAGGTTCTCATTTCGTCAATATGTTTTTATTATGTTACCTTAGAACTTCGTTACTTATTATCGTTATATATTTTGTTTTGTTTTAAAAGTGCATTTTTTGGTTTGGTATCGTCGACCTGATCTGATGATAAGGCCAGAAGGTGGGTAGGTGGACCTCCTCAACGGCTAGAAATTTGGGCTTGGGCTTATTTTGTTTGGTTCGACAAAACCAATACTTTAGAATTAGATTTTAGAGCCAGACTTTTTAGTGTTCCTAATAAAAGCGAATTTTACTTTGTCAGTCTGCATATAAAAATTTGTATCAAATTAGCTTTAACGTCATAAGCAAATGTTTTATTAAAATACTTTCTTCTTACTTTGCTACTACTATGTCTACATTAAAAGGGAAAAATAAAAACTTTTAACTTTTTAGTGTTTTTTTGGTCGGGTTTTTCTTAAGTTTTTGTAATCGGTCATCTATATGACATTGATTTCACAATTTTTTTTATTAATCTTTTTTTGTTCAAAACTATTGCAACTTAATAAAAAGAGTTCATAACTTCAAATAACATTTGTAAATGAATCATAATTATTATAAAATTAAAAACAAAAACAATCACTCGGGAACTGTATATTTTCTGGAATAAAAAGTAGCCTATGTGCTATTCCAGACTATAATCTATCTCTCTGCCAAATTTCATCCAGATCCGTTTAGCCATTCTAGCGTGAAAGAGTAACAAATATCCATACTCACAAACTTTCACATTTATATCATTTATACAGATAATTATTGTTCTCGTTTCAAGTTCCAGTTACTTCTACTACTTGTGTGTGGAAATTCCTCTTCAAACGCTTATGACTCAGAGTCTAGAGTACACTCTATTACAATTACGTTTCGATACGTATTAATCTTATCGAAGAAAACTGTATGACTATCAAACATTTTACCGCATTTAGAACTCAATGATTTCCATTTGTAACATTATAATTAATTATATTTTTTGTTTTCTTCGAACCAACGACCAAGGAATATATTCGTTGCTTAGAAGTTGTGATGCTTATTATATGATCGTCACTTTCTGGTAATTTAAATATAATTTACTAAATGATAGTATGAAATATATATAAAAACTTGAAAACTATCTGTATGAATGTATGACTCCTTCAAGCTTTGTTACGTCAAACTTGTAGTGTTTAGAGAAGTACAGTAATTAATAGACAATTACAAATTGACAAACTATTATTTTCCTACAATATTGCTGAAAGACGAAGCTTCTCATTATTATCCTGGTTAATTAAAAAACATAAGTACGAATAACAAAACCATTCAAAATATTTTGCTTAGGATCCTTGCCGTTCAAAAGTCATAAAGTTTATTGAAAAAAATTTAGAACCGTGATATGTCTGCTTTATCATACTAATATTATAAATATGAAAGTTTAGATGTTTGCATGTTTAGATGGATGTTTGTTACTCAATCAGGCCCGGCTGAACGGATCTAGATGAAATTTGGCACAGAGATAGATTATAGTTTGAAATAGCATATAGGCTACTTTTTATCCCGGAAGAATGTACGGTTCCCGTAGGATAGATTTGTTTTTGTTTTTCCAGAGGTGAACCCGAGCGAAGCAATGGTGAGCCGCTAGTTAATTATATATTCATTCGAAACTGATGACATATTCGTATTATTTCTTTAGGAAAAAAGGAAAACGTAAAAGAAAAATGCCAACGTTATAATGAAATTGAACTGTCTGTTTATGAAATAACTTTATAAACTTTTGAATTAGTCTCTCAATTTATTATTAAGCCTTTATAATAGAGATAAACAATTTTTAAATAGAAAGGCAAGTGGAAGAGAATGTGCTACAAAGTATTTAAATTTTGGTTTTAGTGCAAAATGGATAGCACTTTTAAATGAGTTACACTTTGCTTGTATTGTTCACGTTTAAAACTACGTCCCAATATTTCATCAGGTAACCAACATTTACACTACGATCTGTGATTGGAACACGAGGTACCATAGGGAGATAATTAAAAAAAAAGCATATACTGAGTACTCAGTTACGTCCGTTACATCGAAGAAGTTTAATTAAATCTATATTAAGTTATGTACATATATATGTATGTAGTTTCTACGATGTGTGAATAGTTGTAATTTTATTGTGTGTTTGCTTAATATTTTTTTATTAAAGTTATATTGTAATTAATAATTATACAAAAATAAATGTTATTTTAAAATTAACATTTTAAAAGACATATATTTAGTTGCTGTTGCTGCTTTATGAGTTATTTTACTTATTTTTTGTATTCGAATATTTCAAGTTTTATTATAAAATAATAAAACTTTAATTAAATTACATAAGTACCTAATATTTTTTTATTACATAAGTAATAAATTTAATTTTCTTCAAAATTTAGGATTCAATAATTTTGTAACAAAGTTCTTTACAATAGTCCTATTAGCTTATATTTTATCTTTCTAACTGGTTGTTACAGTTTTTAACAATACCTGTGGGCTAAGAAACATTCGTTTACGTTAATGGAAAACAAAAAAAAAATTACATACCTACCTAATGGTCTAAAAAACGAGGCAGCGATAGCCCAGTAGTAACGCGTTTCCTGGCAAAACAAGTAATGCTCGTTCAAATCTCGGGTTTCGCACCGCTAATATTTCTATGTGCGAATTATTTTAAACATGATTACCACTTGTCTTACGATAAAGGAAACTATCGTGAGGAAATCTACTGTCTGAGAACCTAGAAAGTTTTCGAAAGACGAAGTCCGCCAACCCGCACTTTTCCAACGTGGTGGACTACGATCCCCCTCATCATGCAGGAAGGTCTGTGCCTAGAGTGGAACGTCAAAAGGAGGTGACGTTATTCCCATACTTACACGTCAATATTACACACTTAATTTTAGAATATCATTGTACCTACCTAAGTTCACTTATTTAAATAAATTATAATATTGTGATTAACTTATAATTGTTAGCTAAATAGAAATAACTATAAGCATCACCCATTACTGAATTAAAAACAGCTATTTTTATATGGAGGCGATAAAACTATCCAACTGTATCTAATTCAAAGTCGGATTCCCTGAACAGTGACCGGAGTAAATAAACCTGTCGAGGCGCGTAATACTTCTTTAGAATTCATTGTATTTCCAGACGAGATCAGAAGTACCTAGAAAGTTAATTAAATGAATAAGAAATGTGATATTCTGTTTGGCTAGCGTTATCTGTAACTCTTTAAATTTGCTATATAAACCGATGTGTAGATATAGTATAGATATAGTACTAGCTTTTACCGAGATTCCACTCGCATAGTTTATGTTAAATTGCTCCGTTCCTAGTTGTTTTCTCGCTTCCTTTCTTCTTTATTCCTCAGTTATATAACAACCCGTAACAAATATATGGATAAAAGCTCTTTATGAATATATTTATTGAAAAGTTTTTAATATTGTGTCAAATTAATATGATATGAAACTTGAATATTTCCATGTAAATCTATACTAAATAATACAATAGTCTATAACGTCTTAACATGTAATTCTCTTATTTTTTTAGATTTGTATTCTACAGTGATTGAAAATCATATCTTAGTCCCAGGAGGTATATTTTTAAGGACATCTGATCTAATAGATGTATACCTGTGACTAGTAACATTACCGGATTCATTCTTAGCGCCGTCCCTGGGCAATGTAAGGAACCCCGCCCCATTATTGAAATTTTGCATAAAGTTTCGATAAAGTTCATTTTTTTTTAATTTTAGATAAATGCAAAAAAAGTTATATTTTTTAAATTCATTTTTTGGAAATTAAAAAAAATTTGGACACTAGCCACTAGTGCCCCTAGTATAAATCCAGCGCTGACTAGTAGTTACATATGTATGCCTCGGTGGTGTAGTGGCTAGCATGTACGGCTGCACACCCGGAGGTCCTGGGTTCGAGTCCCGGGTCGGGCCAAGTTTAGTTATTGAGTCTTTCTGTATAGTAAGTCTCAGTAACAGCCCGGAGTTGGGAAATTGGCGGTGTTTCACCCCCGTGCCTCGGAGAGCACGTAAAGCCGTCGGTCCTGCGCCTTAACTCTCACCGGTCGTGTCGAGTGGTCGTCCCACCGGAGTATGAGAGTGATAGGAATAGAGAGTGCACTTGTGTCTGCGCGTACACTTGAGCACTATAATATCTCCTGCGCAGTTGGCTAATCTCATTGAGATTGGCCGCCGTGGCCGGAATCGGCTAGGAGAACATCATCACATATGTATGTATTCAGCCCCTTTTAATGTCCCACTGCATGGCTTTTCCCCACTGCATGGCATGGCTTTTCCCCTCAATACGAGGGGGATCATGGCCATAATCGGGTTTGGTTGACTTATTTGAAAAATAAATCTTGTGATTTTTTTGTTACACATATTATATATTTTATGATGATTACATTTATAATCTAAACATTTGATTGTATAGCGTAAAAATATATGTCAGTACAATACATATTTACTGTATGTGGTCGATTCCCTGGTGACCGAAGACGAGCGAGACTGCCGAAGCGCGTAATGCCGCATTACAATGCATTGGATGTCACGCCAGGATTACGCGAATGTGTGTAATGGGCCAAAGACGCGTTGAGAATATGAGTCTATACCGACCTATTTTATTTGGTAGGTTATTTCAACATTTAATCATTCAGATTGATGACTTATTTCATGAATAATATTACCGTAAATATATATTTCATTAAGAAATAGTTATTGGAAAAGTTTACACAAAATGTTTTCAATCAATAGTTCTCATTCATAATTATTGCACACTCAGGTTTTTTTTTATTTAGACCCCTATTGAAGTATAATTTATTTATTAAAAAAGAATTACGATTAAATCTCTTCACAATAATTGCGAAGATATTGTTTAATAATATCTACATATAGCTGAATTGAGTATTTCCTTCACTGAAGTTTGTCAAAAAGATACAAAGACATCTGAAGTAATTATTCCACCCATTGAAGTGGAATATTTTCTTGAAAATATGAGATCATTAAAATGATTCATGACAATTGACGTAGCTAATATATAACATACTAGCATTACCCGCGGCTCCGCCCGCGTTCAGGCGACCAAAAACCAAATTCTTAGATTTTATATATGAGAATACTCTTACATTGCAGCTTATGTACTTTTTCTCAGAAATGAGATATTTTCCCGCGGTAAAAAGTATTCTATATGTTGACCCGCATAACCAACTATCACCATACCAAATTTCATGAAAATCCCTCCAGTGGTTTTACTGTGATGCGGTAACAGACAGACAGACAGAAAGAAAGAGAGACAAAAATTCTAAAAACTATAGATTCGGCCTCTGTATCGATAATAGTGTCTATTTCAATAAGATTTTCCAAAAAATATTTAAGGTACAGATTCGGCTTAGTTACAATTTTATTATATACCTATATATGTAGACTTACCTAACTACACAACGAACCTATCTTTTCGAAGTCGGTCAAAACATAAACAACCTATTATATCTAGAATAATTCCGATTTTCATTATGTGAAACATTAACAGTCAATTTATTCTATTGGAAGCATCTCTACTGAATCTCAGTTGGCTAATCAGCAACGAACCTAATGGTCTTAATAGAAAGTACAACACATGTACCTCTGTTTGTCTATTTACATGTATGATTGCTTCATAATTGTAATTGAATATTCAATTAATTCTGATTAGCATTGAATATGAATTAATTAAATTAAAGTTCTCTTTATCACAATGTAATATGATAGAATGTGTTAGGTATATAGTATGAAATGGTAGGTACAATTCTAAGTGTCTACTGCCTAGATAACCTATGTGTTACTTCAAGTTATAGACGATAGTCTATCTATTTATATAGTAATTTGATCCAAATCAGTCCAGCCCTTTCTGCGAGAAGAAGAAAAAAACTTTGGCATTTATTATAAATATTACGATTAAATTATTCTTTCTAGACTACTTATTATAATACTGTTTTGTTTATTATTACGCCATTGTAAGATTTATTAGACTTTCAAAAATAACTAATATGCTATTACATGATCAAAATTTTTGGATTGAAACAACAAGGAGTAAAAACAATTCAACTTATAAAAAGCCTCATTATTTTTATAAAAGTCTGCATAATCTGACTGAGACGGAGATGAGAAGCAGTGGCAAATTACTTCAAAATGCAATCTATTTTAAATGTACTCTAAATTTTTCAAATTATTATATTTATTAGTATAGTACCAAAACAACAATTAAAATAGTTATATGTATTATTAATATTCGTAGTATGTAGGAAACAAGCAATTTTCAAGTCAGTCTATAACCAGTTTGGCAAAAAATTAAATTGAAAACCTTTAAACTCCTCCAGGTAAATTTCTAAGAAATTAATTGTCAATCCCTTCACGACCGCGGACACGCCCGCGTGTCAGTTAACAATAGATTTCTTAGAATTTTAATTAATTTCTTAGAAATTTACCTGGAGGTGTTAACTGTAACACCGGTGTGCCCGCGGTCGTTGAGGAAACACTATACTTGCTGATATTATTTTTAAATAAATTTGGTTAACTAGATAAACCAAAAAGTGAGAATTTCTATTCATTTAATTAATGTTTCAAAGTTTGGTTTATATATATATATGTAAATAATTAATATATATGTCAAAATATATGTGAATAGTTATTTTTTTTTTTATTATAGTGAAAAAAAATCTAGTTAGCTATGATTCATAGTCTAGTCAAATAATATAATAATATAATATAATCAAATAATATAATAGTAATGTAAGTTCAATGTAAAGTTCCATTTTCAAAAAAATAACAGAAATACAATCTGTGTGTTAGGACCTTTAGCATGCACTCGTTAAGACTCGCTCTTGACTGCTTTTTTACTATCTGGTAATATATATATATTTTATTCTTTAAACAAAACTTGAACAAACATTGAATATCACACGTGAAAGGATTAAGTCTACACTAAAGCTTTAAGAAGCACAGAATGATTAATGTGTTCAGAATTGATATTTAATTACCAGCAAACATGTACAGACAGCCGCGGCCATGTTGTGGCGGTGATGACGTAATTTATTATCCTCACAAACATTTCATACACCTTAGTATATATTTTAGAAATAGTATCGAGTATTATTAAACTATCGAGTTTCTTACCGGCTCTTCTCAGTAGAACCGTTTTCAGAGTAGGCGGTACGTTTCTCAAGAACTTATTCGTACGTAGGTACTGATATTTAATCTAAATTTAAAAAAAATAAAAAAATCGATTATTCAAATATTGTCTGTTTGAATATACCTGGATGGTTTGAAAATGTAATTAGACCCGGTAGGTGGCGCTGCTGTCGGTATGTCACTGATCTTATTCTAAACGGCAAAGAAGAATTTAATTATATTTATTGTGTAAATTCAAGTGAGTCCCTGCAAGGTTTGAATACACAAATGGACCCGGTAGATGGCATTGCAATCGGATTATTAGTTATGACATAAAGCCAAAGAGTTTTTTTAGTAGTTTGAACGCGGGCGAAGCCGCGGGTACGGGTTTGTATATAATATAAGTATTGTTTTAATTTTAAAAATCCTTTGTCCTTGGAAAAGAAAAATTCCACGGAATACTAGCGAACATTTAAGAGCATTTTGTCACTGAGCGTTGTGAGGAAATTTACTTGGTATGTACATATACGTATACGTACAGTATATTGATTTTATGATAAAACAATAATAGCTTAAATATTACATAAATATCATATAAATGTATAATTTACTAAATAAAAATAAATATTTAAAACATCTCGTATGCACTTGGAGGAATAAATTGGGAAATATTGACTCTATTCCATTTTTATAACACTATTTGTTCTAAATTACATACGATATTTATTGGCAATAAGTGGTAAATATATGGTTTCAGTTGAAGCATGTGGGGGTGATTAGGGGTTAGTTTTATGACTTTTAATCACATAAAACAAATAAATACATTCTATATATATTTTCTACTGTAATATATAACTCATACCTTTGGCCATTTTGAATTACAGAACGGATATCTATTGCTTTGACCCGTGGAAGTTATATGCACTTCTGTAATTTGAGATATTTTAAATATTGATAAGAAACTTTTTATATAACTATAGAATTTACATAAGGGGGATACCGATAGAGTGATATTTTATACTAAGCTGCGACTGACCCTCGCTTCGTCGTTTCGGTTCGTCCCTAGGTTATTTCCCCATACAAAAATTCACACCCATTTTCACCCCCTTAAGGGATGTTATTCGGGATAAAAAAAAATTGTTTTTTTTTTTTGTTTTAAAGGTGAATTAATCGGGAATGTTCTTAGCTGTTTGACGATACCGGGGTTTTTTAAATTTTTAATTTATTGTTTATGTCATGATAAGCTAAGAAATGAGCCACTGATTTCCAAAAAAACTGGCATACTTTCGCGAGTGTAAATAATTCTGAAGAATTGAGAATACTTTATTACTAATTTAGGTTTGTATTTTTTTTTAATATCGATTCATAAAAAAAATGCCAAAAAAATAGGGGTGGACCACCCTTATCACTTAGGGGTATAAAAAATAATTTACGTCCTATTCTTAGACCTACATATACACACAAAATTTCATAAGAATCGGTCAAGCCGTTTCGGAGGAGTTTTGTTACAAACTCTGTGACACAAGAATTATATACGAGTATATTACATATTATATCGGTCACGTATTGATATCACTAAATGTTCATATCTTATCGCGCTGAAAATCGTAAATTTAATTCTCGCAAGGGAATGTTTATGTTGACGATCGACTGACAAATGCTTGCCCTGGTTTAGTTAAAAGCCAGCGTTACTAACACAGTACATGTTGTCATAGCATTGGCAGAAACCGAAGAACGGTTTTAACATTAGTATTCTCTCTATTCACACAATTCCTAGGAAAATAGCATGACAGTACACAATCAGTTCTAATATACATACATATATTCTGAATTCGAAAGTGTATTTGTTGGAATTCTATCCTGCCACGGTAGAATAAGTAGATCGATATCAAGGACAACTGGTCCAAAGATTATTATAATTATTGTTATAGAAGATCACTTAATATTACCTTTTAGGATTCGCAGCCAAAAGACGTACAAGCTATTTTACTCGAAAACTAATTAATACTATATAGCAAAAATTTGAAAGGGACATTGCTTCATGTAAACCACTACGAAAAATAATAAGAAAATAAAATTAAATTAAAAATTTTAAAAACCCCCTACGCAAAAAATACTTTTAGTTTATGAAACTGATAATCTTAGACTGCTGGACATAAACCAAATATAGCTAAGAACCACTGCAAGGAAACTGGCTTTCAAATTAAAAAAACCACGTCGAAATCGGTCCATCCGTTTGGGAGATACGATGCCACAGATAGACACACATACAGACACGTCAAACTTATAACGCCCCGTCGTTTTTGCGTCGGAGGTTAAAATAAATCAGTCTATAGATAATAAGTTAAGTCATTTACTTGTTTTGTTGTAAGAAGAAAAAGGAACAAATAAATATAATGTGGTATTTGCCAGGATAATACAAAATTATTTAAATGTTTCACTTCAGCAGTATCTGGCGATCAGTTTCCTAACGCCAATCGGCTTAGTTCCACCGTTTGCATTGGAAATACTTAGGTTTGTAACTTTTCGTGCTAACTGTCCGCGCCCACAAGCAGATAGAATTGTTTCAAACAATTCTAATTCCTAGTAACAAGAGATAAAGTCTACTTTTGGATCTATATTTAAATTAGCTTCCCTAAACTTACTTGTATTTCGGTACTAAATCACTGTTTCGATGTAAATGCGGATTTAGATTGGATAGTTAGTGAACTCTTGGATGTTGGAAAAAGTTTTGGTGCAAATGTATCTATTTGAACAAAACTATCTGTTTTTTTTAAATTTGTATTTTAAAATTAGCGATTAGGAATATCTATACTGACGACAATCAATTTTTACATTTAAACATAATAAATTCGCATTTTTGAAATCTTAACGTAACTTTATTAAGTGCATTTTCTGAGAGATTTTGTACGGAAGTAGTAAGCTTTGCGATGTAATGACTGTTATTTAATTTATTCTGAAGTTGAAATATTTACTTTATAGTAACTATAACTGAAAGAAACTATTTCTTATATTTAATGAATAAAACTAAACGTTTAATTCTTTTAAATTATTAACTTGGCGGATTTTAGATAGATAGTTGAAATTCTTCCGAAACGAGAGTTAGGAAATAGTTAATATTATTATTTTTAAAAAGTTCTTCGTAATATTAAAGTTATTTCTTTTCTTGACAACACATGCAGGTATATTTAAGGTTGTTCGCAACATTTCCCATTGTAATAAATTGGCAACAATTTTACGCAACTTTGGAAACGCCGTCATAACGACTTAGCTACGTGACTTCGTTGAACAATTTATTTTTACGAAAACAAAAGACGTTCATATTAAAAGTTTTAAATGCTTACAATAAAACGAATGTTGGACGTTTAGTCGTAGGGTATATACCAGTAGAATTAATTCGATTCTCGGATGGGTTAATCTCTCTGTATGATAAATAATATAGGTAACGAGCAGATATTCAACGAGAGCTATAAACTAAGACTTTATCTCCAATGTATTGCGTTAAGGTTTATTATTGCATGAATAGATTGCAACACACTCACACACACACACACTCTCACACTTTTTTTTCTCTGTCTTGTAAGTTAGAACTATTTTTTTTCCTTTTTTGTTTACATTACTTACCTAATTATAACGTGTAATTTCATGCATTGAATATGTACGTCTGATATGGGAAGGTACTAGTTCCTGAAACACAGTTTTCTAGTTCAGGAGTAAGGAGTGTTATTTGAATAAAGCCTGTTTTTTTACTACTTTTAATTTGCAACTAACTGTAACTCATAAAATGGCGCAATTATAATACATTAGTTAAACATAAGCAATTCTACATCTAAATACATATCAAAATAAGAGAAGTAAGAATGAAAGAAGGGAGGATAAAGATATCCCATCAAAAACATTCTGTAAGAAAATTGCAAGTCTCGCAACGCATTTCTTCTACCGCAAAAAGCTATGAGATGTAATGTAAAACCAAGTCGGTTAATTTATTCATTACCTATCTATGGAAGCATCTATCCGACAACTTTGTTATAAATCGTTACCGAATTAGTTAAGTTACAACATTTTATAGTGACCGTATTAATATTAGATATATTTATTTCTTAAATTAATAGAATTTATAATACTGATATTTCATATTAAAGTTGATGATTCAAATGAAATTAAATTATATTAAAACTTAAATTTGCTATGATAAGTGATAAACAATGTATTATTGTGTATATTCAGCCCTTTTTAATGTCCCAATGCTGGGCACGGTCCTTTCTTCCATACGAAGGGAATCAGGCTATAGTCCACCACGCTGGCCAAGTGCGGATTGGCGGACTTCACATGTCTTTTGAAAACTTGCTAGGTTCTCTCAGACATGCAGGTTTCCTCGCGATGTTTTTCTTCACCGTTAAGACAAGGTAATCATGTTGGTAATGATTCGCACATGAAAACATCATAAGTGCGAGACCCGGGATTTGAACCCACATCACTTGGTTTCCCAAGCGAGCGCGTTACCACTGGGCTACCACTACTTTTGTATTGCTTTGCATTGTAAGTAAATGGAATACAACATATGATATGCTAATCAAAATCACTTTGATTTATTAATAAATCTAAGTATTTTTATTTTTCATCACTTTCATAGGTGCATGAGAGACAAAAAAAAACTACTTTTTTCATGGTTATGTTATAGTTTCAGAACACAATATTGTTTATCAAGGTAGGTTACGGATTTCTTACTCGATCTGTTCATGTAATATTTCTCCGTCATCGTGTTTTATGAACACGTTAAAATAAAATGAATATAAGTAAAATAGCCAACTTATTCATCCAAGAACAATATATATCTTATTATAAAACTTTTGACCTCAAGCGGGAACTTCGAATATTATATCAACGAGAAAATTGAATTTGAATAAATTATACGAAAATTGCTTTTTTTCGTCTAAATAATATAATATATAAATTTATGTACAGTAATCATATTTTGACATAAGTAATTTTAACCGATTACAAAAAAGAGGAGTTTTCAATGTGAGTGTACATTTTTACCCAATATATATATGCTTTCTATTTCATTATTCATTTATCTAAGGGCGGATTTTTTAAGTTATGTTTAAGTTTAAGATAATGTCTAAACTTTTAGTTAAGACTAGCGACTAACCCTTGGGTGAGCCCCTAGGTTCAGGAATTTTGTTCACAATTTCATAGGTTTAAATTTTTTTGAAACCCTAATCTTTTAGAACACTAATTCCTTTAGAAAACGTATTCTTTTTTAAAAATGAAAGTAGCCTAAGTAACTAACTAAATATCAGCTTTCAGCCCGTGAAAGTACCGTCAAAATCGGTGCAGCCGTTTCGAAGACTAACCGGAACAAACAGACAGACAGTCAAATGTGTAAAATTATTAACATTATTACAAACACACTATAATATTATTTATATGTATGAACATGTATTATATCTTTGCAACTTTTTAGTTAAAATGAAATTATGTACCTAGATTAGGCAACGGTGCTATATCCCTTTAGACTGTTTTTATCACAACGATATTATAGGGTATATGATTAGCTCAGAAATGTTCTGGTGTGTTTTTTTACTGTTTTGTTTTTACTTTACTGATCAAATTCATTTTTTTTTTCAAAACTAAGAGCTGTACAAAAATCTATCACAAGCAACTAGAGTTTTATTTTAAAGTTGTTTTCAACAAATATGACAAATTGATAGCAATTTTATTCCGAACTTTCGAAGTGTCACACTGACTTAGATACGCTACTTCCTTTAGAACATTCAATTTTGCCAAAACGTAAAAGAAACGTACGTATAGAAGTTTTGAACGAATGTCTACATAGTCAAGTTATTTTTGTCGGAATAAAAATTAATTGCATTAGACGTTACAAATCAATGAATGAATTAATTATACTTTATAATAAAATTCTATCCGAGTTGAATCTGTACATTAAATATTTTTTGGAAAATCTTTATTGAAATAGACATTATTATCGATACAGAGGCCGAATCTATAGTTTTTAGAATTTTTGTCTGTCTCGTCTGTCTGGGAACGCATCGCGAGAAAACCACTGGAAAGATTTTGCTGTAGTGCAAAGTATAACAAGTATTGCTAGTTTGAACAAGTACTAAGACGATATTCGTAAGTACATCGAACTGTAGCTACACTTAATTAATTATATATTATACTAGCAGAACACGCGGCTTCGCTCGCGCTAAAACTACTAAAAAATATCTAAAAAGTTAGTTGATACAAACTTTCATCCCCTATTTTACCCTCTTATAGGATGAATTTAAAAAAATGCTGAAACTTAAACTTAAACAAATATTTATTAAATTTTATTGAAAAACATTAATACCGAGTTTTAAGTAATTCTGATCATAAATATTTTTTGGATTGTATTATAACGTGTTTTCCCGTGGGAATTATTCTATTCTATTCTTTTGTTTAGTGGCTTCCAGGAGTGCCCGTGGGAATTAGATAATTTCCCGCGGTAAAAAGTAGCCTATGTCACTCTCCAGCCCTCCAATAATCTTCACACGTGCCTACGCACTATTTTACAAAAATGATTTTAAAAATTGATTCTTATTTCTAAATATTTTAAAATTTTTGATAAGTATTATAATTAAATACAGCAATATTATTATAAATATTACATTTTTTTAATTTTTTTTCGTGTAAAATCTATATATCATAACAATTAAGGCCTAATTGTAATAATATTTCCATAAATTTACTAAAAACAATAATCTTAACAAAATAATCTTGAATTTGAAAAATTAACAAAACTGTCAATTTCTGTTTTCGCTTATTAATTAGTTAAGAGTTAAGCCATATTATAAAAACTTTTTAACAAAAAAATAAAAACCGACTTCAAACAAAAGCACTAAAAAGTAAAAAATAACTGATTGGTAGTTTTCATTTACTATACATACCTAATCAAATATTTTCGAAGTCGGTGTGCTTTGCTTTGTATGGGCTGGCACCGATTTCGAAAATATTTGATTAGGTATGTATTTAATAGGTAGGCTTTAATTACTTAGCCAAAGCACACCGACTTCGAAAATATTTGATTAGGTATGTATAGTAAATGAAAACTACCAATCAGTTATTTTTTACTTTTTAGTGCTTTTGTTTGAAGTCGGTTTTTATTTTTTTGTTAAAAAGTTTTTATTTTTCCCTTTTTAGTGTAGACAGTAGTAGCAAAGTAAGGATTCCAACGTGTTAGGCTTGTCAAATCAAACAAAATAAGCCCAAACTCAAAGTATCTACTATTAGCCGTTGAAGAGTTCCACCTAACCACCTTCTGGCCTTGCCATCAGATCAGGTTAACAACACTGAACCACTGTACTATCAACGGAAATAGAAATACTTGCAAAGTTTCAAGTCAATATGACAATTAGAAGTAGGTTAAATTCATCATTCGTTGTTTTTCCACCCTTAGGGGTGGTATTTTTTTTTGAAATTTAAATGGGACCAATCTGGAAGTATACCCTTTCAAACAAAACAAAAATTGTCCAAATCGGTTAATAAATGACGGAGTTCTGAGGTAACAAACATAAAAAAAAAAAAAAAAAAAAAAAAAAAACATACAGTCGAATTGAGAACCTCCTCCTTTTTGAAGTCGGTTGAAAAGTGAAAATTGTCATCAGATTACTAAGATTTTAAATCAGAAATATGTTATTTGCAATTCATGCATGCATTTACAAGTTTTTATTTGATTTATGTAAATTATTGAGAAATATAATTAATTTACATTTAGCAAATTTTTTTAAACAATTAATTATTCGATTTTATTATCTGTGAATACTTTCCAATAGTTTTGGCGGGTAGTCACAAAATACAACGAAGTCCGATAATATAAGTGAATACGATCTGTAGTCATTAAACGCGTTTAGGTTTTCATATTTTTTGCGCTTTTTCACAGTTATATTATTCATATTATTTTCTAGTTTTTAGTTCTTGTAAATTTTTGTATACGTTCTTTTCTAGTTTTTTGTTTTAAAAGTATTACTATAGCTTTAAGTGTTCTTAGTGTTTTAAGTGTACTCATGCAGTTTATAAACGTAAGAAAGACTATTTTTTAAATCTAAATAAATTATTTATATTCGATTAAGGCACAAGTTTAGAATAGGGGACATGGCTCCTGGTGGAGTGGGTGGTATTTCTGGATAGAGGACGTGATAGGGAGTCGAAATGTTAAATAAAAATTTTTAAGAAAACAAAAGAGTCAAAAGTTATTGAGACTTAAAGTTACAACATTTCCATACATTTTCATATATTTCTTTACCACCATTTGGAGTGGGTGGTATTTTTAGATAGGGGAGGTGACAGAGAGTCAAAATATATTAAAAATATTTGGAGGAAACGTGCGAGTAAAAAGTTATTGAGACTTAAAGTTATAACATATCTAACACATTCCATACATTTCTTTACCTAAATAAGTGATTACAACAGATAAACATACCTTTAACGAATAGTACGCATCCTTTTTTATGTACAATACATATTTTCACAACAATTAATGCTTTATTGTATTTAATATTTTAATAATTTCACAACAGAAACAAAATGATCTTACATTTTGACAAAAGCAAAACTGTCACTTTGTTTTATATTACCGCTTAAATGACAACAGATTATATTTGATTATTTTTGCTTTTTCTGTTGGTAATATTAATAAATAAATAAAAAGAAAAATATTATTTTCACTTCATAAATACATTTATGACTTTTTATCTGATTTATGTAAAATATATTGTTTTAAAATTGTACATTTAGTAAAAAAAATCATTTTTTTATCTGTGAATATTTTTCAGTATTATTGGCGGGTGTTCTTAAAATACCGCGAAGTTTCATAATTTGTGACTCTGTACTCTGTACTCAATGCGTGTTTTAGTTCGTCATATCTTGGTTAGGTTAGGTTAGAACAGTTAAGATTATTTATTTATTATTCGTCATATCTTGGTTAGGTTAGGTTAGAACAGTTAAGATTATTTATTTATTATTCGTCATATCTTGGTTAGGTTAGGTTAGAACATTTAAGATTATTTATTTATTATTCGTCATATCTTGGTTAGGTTAGGTTAGAACAGTTAAGATTATTTATTTATTATTCGTCATATCTTGGTTAGGTTAGGTTAGAACAGCTACCACACGACGCCATAAATGACTAGAAAACTAGAAAATTTGAATTTCACGCAAAGTACAAATAAAGACAATCATCTGGAGATCATTTTGACAATTGAAAGAGACGTTTTGACATTTCCAAGTGTCTAAATGGTAGTCATGTCAAAATAATGTATGGAAATGTTGTAACTTTAAGTCTCAATAACTTTTGGCTCTTTTGTTTTCTTAAAATTTTTTATTTAACATTTCGACTCCCTATCACGTCCCCTATCCAGAAATACCACCCACTCCGCCAGGGGCCACGTCCCCTATTCTAAACTGCAGCCTCGATTAAGTGGCAGTCCGACTTGGATAACTTAGGTTGAGAAAGCTAAGGCGGGAGCGAAGCGTAGTGTTGCTCCCGCCTTAGCCTTTTTAATATCCCACGGCTAAGTACGGGTTTCTTTTCAATACAAGGGTTATCATGCCGTAGTCCATCACGCTGGCCGAGTGCGGGTTGGCAGACTTAACATATCTTTCGAAAGCTTCCTAAGATCTCTCCAGACATACAGGTTTCCTCATGATGGTTTCCTACAACATAAGTTAAATGGTAATCATTTTGAGAATGCACGCACATGAGAATATCTGTGGTGTGAGACCCGGGATTTGAACCGGCTTCACATAAAAGCTATCTACAATAAAGACTAACTCTAACAAAATATTCCTGTTCATTCAAAAATTATGTAAATCAGTCATTCTGATACTACGCCATAAATCCCAATTGTTTTACTCACTAAGTGAGGAAGACACCAGCCTAACGACATTTAGCTATCTCACGGACAAGACTTGAATATTTTAATGATTTACAAAGATTAACTAAGAACTGTCTTTTATTAGAATAATGTACGCCTCGAATTTCGAATGACACTTCCACTTTGGTATCAGCTGGGAAAGTTAATTTTCTTAATTGTTATTGTTAAAAGCTTAACCTCGAAAATACTTTTTGTTAAGTCGTTTAGGATGTTAGGATTATTAAATGAGCGTTTTAGATAATGATGATAAAGAACAGATTACTCCATCTGTTCTTTATCATCTGTATTATATTATATTATTTTAGTTATTTATGAATATCTTTTTATTTACATATACATATAATAAAATAACTTCTGTCAAAATTTTTATTTGAAATATTAAAGCTCATCAATAGCTACTAAACAGAAATAAAGAAAATTGGTTGACAAAAAGAGCAAAAAAGGGTTCTGAACTTTGCCTATTTATTATATACTAGCAAAACTAGCGGCTTCGCTCGCGCTAAAATTAAAAAAAAAACTAATAAGTTAGGTTTCATACAAACTTTCATCCCCTATTTTACCCCCGTATGGGATGAATGTCAAAGAATGCTAAAACATGTATTTATTTAATTTTATTGAAGAGCATTAATACCAACTTTCAAGTAGTTCTAGTCAAAAGATTTTTTTTGGGTTGTATTATAACGTGTTTTCCCATGGGAATGAGATAATCTTCCGCGGTAAAGAGTAGCCTATGTCACTTTCCAGCCCTCCAACTATCTCCACAAAAAATCACGCTAATCCATCATTCCGTTTCCACATGAAAGAAGGACAAACAAACGAACAAACAAGCAAACAAACACATTTTCATAATTATAATATTAAGTATGGATAGTAGATTATCTTTAAATTATTATTTATAAACTATATACCTTTTAACAGTTGGCATGGAATACATAGAATAGAGGACTATATTATATGATATACAGTTTATAGCCTTCCTAAATAAACGGCCTAACTAATGCAGAAATATTCTTTTAAATCGGATTAGTAGTTCCTGAGATTAGCGCGTTCAAACAAACAAACCAACTCTGTCTCTATATAATATTAGTATAGATTAACCAATATCCTATTTATTCGTTGTCTAACAAATAACAATAATGATCGACAATAACAATACGTAAATAATGAATGAGATGTTTATTTATCCCTTCTTATTCCAGTCAGTGAAGCATACACGTAATTTCATCTCCGTAATAAGAATTTTGAATTGAATTGCCTTTACGATGTTCAATATATGTATATTAAATATTTACGCTAAGGAATAATACGAAATACCTATTGAAATGATTATATATTGTTTATTATAGTACAAGTAGTATCTTTGTATGATTAATATATATATATATATATATATATATATATATATATACACAAATATGTTGGGACATTAACACACAGCACCATCTAGTTCCAAGGTAAGCTACGAGGCCTGTGTTATGGATACCAGATAGTTGATACACTATACATATATGACTTTAAATACATACATATTATAAATACAAACAACCATGACTGGAATACAAGCATTCGTGCTCATCACACAAATGTATGAACCCGTCACCGCTGGCACAGCATGTAAGGTCACTGCAAACTGAGCCAAACGTGTCGTCAATAATGATTATTATCTTGAAATTTATCATTTACACTATTTTGTTTTGGCTTCTATGTTTACTCTAATAAATGACATTATGTTTGGCCGTATGAATCTTAACAATACTTTAACTAATTACGAAAGAACTCTGGTATAAAGACGGCAAAAATTTTAGTCCTTCATGTTATAGAGAATGAACTGATTAAATCTAAAATCATCCGAGTTACTCTCCCTCCGCTTGGGCACGTCCCATTAATCCCACTCCAGCTTTTGGCAAATTTTATTATTAGCAGTAGCCTATAGGTATGTTACTCCAGGTCTATATGTGAACTAAATAGCATCTAAAACCGTCAAGCCTTTTAAGCGTGATAGAGTTACATTTTTTACGTTTATTATAGGTTTCTCAGAGATGAGCTGATATTTTCCCGCAGTAAAAAGTATCCTAAATATTGACCCGGATAACCATCTATCATCATACCAAATTTCATCAAAATCTGTTCAGTGGTTTTCTTGTGATGAGTTCCCAGAAAGACAGATAGACTGATAAAAAATCTAGAAGCTTTGTATCGGCCTTTGTATCGATAATAATGACTATTTCAAATAAGATTTTCCAAAAAATATTTAATGTACAGATTCGACTGAATTCGAATTTTATTAAATGTATATGTATATATGACTTGTTGATAATTATTATCGTTAGTAGAATTAGTTTACTTCAAGTGTTAACTTAAATATATCTTAATCGTAACCATGTATTGACTTGAATCAAGACAAAACTAAGTTAAAGCATAAATCTATAGACGGCGGCGTAAAGTTTAGACCGATAGGGATTAGTCTTTCTACTGCAGTCTTTACTTAAGTTCCTGCTTTCGGTGCCAAAGCGGTTCGATTAAATGAAATTTTCCTGATTACTTTTATCTACTAGTACCAGATTTCAAGTGATGGAGATTCATTGTGGTATTTTGATGAGATTAAAATATTTTTATTTGGTAACTATAATTTTTTATAAAATTTAATGGTAATATTTAAAAATTCAATGGAAATAGTTGTTGACATACTATGTTTCCTTAAAAATTATAATTAAAAATCTTAATATGTATTGTTTTTATTTAATTTAGATTTTTTATTATATAAATAAATGATATTTTATTGACGTCAAAATAAAACCGTATTTGATTCTTAAAATAATTATTCCACCTGTATTTGCTAAAGTTTTTCTTCGACTTTATATAAATCCGCCATGCAGGATAAAATAGTCAATTAAAAAAATATATTTCGTTCAATATTTGCAAAGATATTGCGTAACACTTACTACTATACACTTAAAAATAAAGGAGAAGAGAAGATTATCCTTATATGAAGTAGACTCAAAATATTTGAATTTAATAAAATCCAACGAATACTTTCCCGTGGTTCCTTGCAGCAAGACATGGGCGTGTATCAATCACGAATAACTTTAAAAATTTGAAAAATACTCAGAATTTGTTGGAAGAAAACCCGAATATTCTTGGCCCGTCCCAGACTCGAACTGAGGATTTCTAATTCCACAGCCGTTATAGACGTATAATAATTTTATACCTTTAATTTTTTTAAATAATCCCACCATAAATTATTATTTGTATAATTTTAAAATTTTAATAATATTAATTTTACAGAATAAACGAGCGATTTATTCTAATAAATTAAGCTTACTATTACCTATTCAGTATGCTTGTGAAGTACATAATATTTTATTCCTTTGTCAAATGTTACTCGTATAATAAACGTAGGAGTATGATACTAATTGTTTTCCATTGCGTCCATTAACCAATGTTGAAAATAGTCGTTAACTGTTAGTTATAATATATTATGTACTCAGGATTGGAACATTTATAATGTAAATTGATACAATCTAAAATTCATGAATCTATTGAATTTTTAAACCTATTAATATACAAACTTCGAAAATTGTTAATATTTTTTAGTATTATTAAAATAAGGTAAAACCAGGTTGTTTCACCCCACTAGGTTGGTCTAATTAAACTGAAGAGTAGCTGATTCGATTTCCCCTAAGTAATTATTTATTGAGTAAAACTTGCAGTAATTATTGAGCTTTAATAGATAGAATATTTTCGTAGCCTTCTTTCTTATCCATACTATTGTAATATTGTAATGTTATAAATGCGAAATTTACTCTGTAACGTTTTCACACCTAAGCCACTGAACCAATTTTGATGAATTTTGGTATAAAAATAAGTAGATGAGCCTAGAACTACTAGAATTGAAGAGAGGCATAGGCTTCTTTTTGTCGTGAAAATTCAACTTAAAGGGGATCAAATAAAAGCATGAACGTCCTATGTTTTTGCTATTGTATTAAAGGTTTTCAACATGCATACATTATCCCAAGCTCCCGAGAAAGCTTTTGATTTTTAACTAAAAACCTTATTCAGACCATAATGAATGTTTTAAAATAAATATATTAGCTAAATCGGTCTAGTCGCTCTTAAGTTTTGCGCAACGAGCAGCATTTCATTTTTATTTACAAGATACTAGCGACTTATACTCGCTTCGATTGGGTTCGACCCTAGGTACGTTTTAAGTATATAATAAACTATTTTTAAGTATATACATATGCAAAAAATAATAGGTAACTTAATAAAAAAAAAAATATATCCCTTACTTAAGAAATGATTCATTCCCATGCAAACTTCCACCCTATTTTTTATCCTTTAGGATTTCCGGGATAAATCCATGTCCTTCCTAGGGTCTCAAATTATGCCCATACCAAATTTCATCTAAATCAATTCAGCGGATTAAGCGTTAAAAGCTAATAGACAGACAGACAGAGTTACTTTCGCATTTATAATATAAGTATGAATATAAATATATATACCAAGATAAAAGTAAAAGCAATAAAAATGTAAGTTATATTGGCATAGCTAACGTATTTGATTAAAAAAAAAATTATAAAATTATGAAAGTTATTTCTTATGGTACTCAGAAATGAACTCTTCTAAGGCACGTATCCAAAAGAAAGTTTATAGTCCATAAAGTCACTTAACATCATGCTAGTGGTTGAATGTATACTTGATAATACATTTTATGTGATTTCACCCCAGGATGAATTCAGATGGCGTGTTTTATTACTGGCCAAAATGTGCATACGGATATTAAGAACAGTGAGTAATTTAAATACCAAATAATAAAATTTTCTTTTACAAGGTAGTAAAAGATGCTTAACTTAAAATTATTAATCTTATATATTCTTTTCAATAGATTATATTTTATACTAGCATTGCCCGCGGCTTCGCCCGCGTTCAGATTAACAAAAACCAAATTCTTAGGTTTTACATATTAGTATACACTTACATTGCAGTTTTTGTATTTTTTCTCAAAAAATAGATTTCCCGCGGTAAAAAGTATCCTATTTGTTGACCCGGATAACTAGCTATCACCATACCAAATTTCATCAAAATCCCTCTAGTGGTATTTCTGTGATGCGGTAACAGACAGACAGACAAACAGACAAAAATTCTAAAAACTATAGATTCGGCCTCTGTATCGATAATAATGTCTATTTCAAAAAAAAAACCAAAAAATATTTAATGTACAGATTCGGCATTGTTACAATTTTTTTATATTATTTTTTTATATCTCATCTCTGAGAAATCTGTACTAAACATTAAATCGTAACGAGATGAGTCGCTAGTATATACATAGGTATGATTCAGTTTCGTAACTCTTAAGAAATGATTGATTCCCCAGAAAAACTTCATCCCCCTTTTCACCTCCTTAAAGGATGATTTCCGGGATAAAAAATCCTGTGAAAATTTCATTGAGTTTTTATTTGCTTTATAAAGGTTAGGCATTGAAGATGGAGCAGACATGGATAGATAGATAAACTAAGTTTAGCAAAACTAACGATTATTATTGATTCTTAATTCACTAAACTTAATGGCAATGTGTTGTATCACAAGAATTTTGTTTATGTCCATCTTTTATGGCGGTCGTTTTGTAGAAGGGATGCCTTCTTCGAGATGCGCATATCAAATTAGTTTTAAGATTAATTTTCCGTCACTTCTACTTTATTACTGCCAAGTCAAAATGGTAATATAACAAAAATACATAAATATACTACATACATACTTATCATTTGTAAATAAGAACTCCTTTGATAGCCATCTAATGTATATTAGTTTTTGGCAGATTTTCTAAAAATATATAATAAAAAGAGAGGTATTAATAAAAACGTTTACATAATTGTGTAATATTCTTATTCAAAATAGAATGGGATAATAATTCTTATTTGCTGCAACGATTAACGACAACGATATAGTTATTACGTGCGGTTTTGCTCGAATATGTCGGTAAAAAAACTGTCTATCTCATAATATTGAAGATTTTATTAAATACCAAGATAGATAAATAAATATGAAGAAATAAATCGGTTTCTGTTATAGTATACCATTATTTGTAGTAGGTAGTATTCAGCCCTTTTTAACATCCCAGCATCCCAGTGCTGGGTACGGGCCTCCCTTCAATACGAGGGGCATCAGATCGTAGTACCTACATCACTCCGGCCAAGTGCGGGTTGGCGAACTTCACTTGTCTTTCGAATATGTAATAGGTTCTCTCAGACATGCAGGTTTTACCACAAAGTTTATCATAATTTGCCTAGGTTTTAATATTTGAAGATAAAAATTACCCAATAAAAGATTATATTAATATTTCGTAAAAATTGTTTTTATTGAAACTACATTGTTTTTATATTTCAAAAAAAAAAATCATTATCAAATTTTAAAACAAAACTCTTTTCAGATTTTGTCGTGGTTTTATTTCATATTGTGGTGTCCGACGTTTCAAATGCTTTACAGCAAACATTGTCACGGGAGAGACTTCTTTCGCGTAAGAAAGCAATACATTCATACAATACATATATATATATATATATATATATATAACTTACTAGGTACATCAAATAAACTATATCAGAAAATTAGCATACAAATTCATTTGTGTATCAAATAACTGGATTTTATCTATAATTTAAACAAGAATTATTAAAATATAAATAATTTGAACTGTCTCGTTAAAACACGCTATATTGTTACACAATTTACCCATTTGCCAACAGAAGTAAGGATGCAAATATTATGGCGTTACGAGCGGCTATGTGGCATTTAATGGGATAAATAAGCGTCGGAACTGGCAACGGCACTCAACTAACTACACGACAAGATTTATGAAGTACAAAGAGAAAGCCGAAATTTATATAAAACATTGTATTTGAATATTTAGTGGCGGAATAAAAGCTTATTACTCAATTTAATATTAAATGTCTCGTAGTTTTTTGGCAATCACAATATAAAAAACGCCGTCTCTAGAAGGTTAATTTATTTTTCTTTTTTCTTTGAGGTAAAATATAAGGAAAACTCATTTTGTACTTATCAAAGTGTATGCTTTGTTCATAACTAGATTGAAACTAATTTAATACAAACGATAATTTTATATTTGAATGAGTGACTACAAGTAATAATGGCACTTTGTACCATGACTGTAAGAAAGAAAAATAGAATCATAACAATACCTACAACAGAATGGGATTGCTCAAGCTGATTAGAAAATAAGATGGGAAATATTAGTATACCACCATGCACTAGCGTAGAAATACTATCCAATAACATTTTTTTTTTTTGAAAAATAAACTTTGACATAATATATGTATACCATAGGAAAATACCATGAAAGTGATTTATAGACATACGAACATATACGCAAAGCACTGGACTCGGCTTTTTTTAAATTTCGTAGAGTACATAGAAAGTTGTGAATAAAAAGACCCATCAGTTTCTCACGTATTTCCTTCGTTAGAGTTAAGAAAGAGTGACGAAGTTAATATAAAGACTAGTTTTAGAAAATTCGAGCAAAGTCAAGAGAAATCTCTTGTAAAAGTATAGCCTTTTCCAACTAATATTGTATATTGAGTTTTAGAATTTATCTTAAAGTAACATATTAACTTTACAACAGATGAGTTAAATTATACGCATTGGCGACGAAACTGCATCGTATTTTGTATATTAACGAGATTATTCCTCCTATTGTTTGCAACAAAGTTCCCATTAAGCGTGGACAAAGCAGGCTAAATTGCATGATGTAGAATTAATGAATCTCTACCGTTTTGTTATAAGCAAAAGGCTATTTTTTGGGCCCATCAATTATGAACATTATAAACGGGTCTATAACTAGAACTATCCACGTGTTTAGTGTAAAATCAGGTTTTTATATCCGGCTGTAACGTTTTTTGGAACGATAAAAGAATATCAAAAGAAATATGATGATAATAATATAAAGTAACATCTTAAATAAAAATTTTTTAACAACAAAATAAAAACCGACTTCAAACAAAAGCACTAAAAAGTAAAAAATAACTGATTGGTAGTTATCATTTACTATACATACCTAATCAAATATTTTCGAAGTCGGTGTGCTTTGCTTTGTATCGGCCTACGCAAATTAATTGTCATTTAACGATTACACTGGCACGCGTGAAGCACTTAATCGAATAATCATACGCCAAAATGCCTTACATCATTTTGGAAAAGAGCTGATACTCTTACACTGCTGGACTGATATTAACCAAACATAGCTAAGAACCACCGCAAGGAAACTGGCTTTCAAATGAAAAAAAACCGCATCGAAATCGGTCCATCCGTTTGAGAGCTACGATGCCAAAGACAGACAAACAGACATCGACGTCAAACTGAACCAATGATGTCTAAAGAGCATTAAAGTTTGATACACAAAGTGTTTGAAATCCTTAATAACAATAACGGTGTATTCATTTAACTCAGTTTTCAATTTAATTTAAGTCTGAAAATGTACTGACAGGTGTAGTTAAGGCAAACAGAATAAAACACAGCAATTTCCTGAACACCGCAGCGGTGAAAACGGACGTGGTCATTTTTGATTTGAAAACTCAGCTTTTTTTACTTATCGCTTTATTATTGCCAAAAATACAATTAATCTAACAGGTAGTGAGAATAAAAAATACTCTATTATTTACATATAATACGCCATTCTCGCTCTATCCAAAGATTCAAATTGAAATATCTAATAACTAATATTATGTGAATGTGTAATCTCGCTTGTTTGTTTGTTGGTTGAAAAAGGTTTCATGTCGAAACGGAGTGACGAAATGATTGTTGTATGGAAATAGTTCGTGGACTAAAGAGTTACATAAGCTGGTTTTTTTGTTGGAATTTCAATTGGTATGGTTTGCTCTATAGATATAGTCGGAGAATTGTTGTTTTTATCTATATGTAAAGAGGCTATGACAAAACTGTTCAGTATCTTTTTATCATCGGTTTGTCAACCGTTTTTCTTTTTTTTTTTTGTTTAGTACCTATTGACGAGCTTTAGTGTTATTAATAAATTTTTTTAGGTACAGTTAGGTTTTTCATATAGATAGGTAAATTCTATTCATAAATGTTTTATCAATTTTTCTATAATTATTGTACATATATTGTCAAATTTCGACCATTAGGCGAACACTAGTTTTTATAGTCATAAAAAATGTAAATTTTAGTTAGGTGAAAACGATTTAAAAATAAATTAATATAAAAAAAAACTTTTTAAAAACAAGCTTTTATATGACATAAATTGTGTAATGTAATAAATAGGTTTGATTTAATTTAAATTTATTTTTAATTTTTTAGGTATATATTCGTATTTTTCTTAGCAAACCCTTTAATTTGATATTGTACAGAGGCCGGCGTTGATATCTGCATCGCAGTATATACGTTTGCAGTATCATCGTAGCCATTGTATTACTGTAATACGTATAAGAATTGTTACTAAAGAATTAAATTTCATTTCATTTTTAACCCCCGACGCAACAAGAGTGGTGTTATAAGTTTAACGTCGATGTCTGTCTGTGTGTGTGTCTATCTGTGGCATCGTAGCTCTCAAACGAATGGACCGATTTCGATGCGGGTTTTTTTCATTTGATAGCTAGTTTTCTTGCGGTGGTTCTTAGCTATGTTTGGTTAATATCGGTCCAGCAGTGTAAGAGTATCAGCTCTTTTCCAAAATGATGTAAGGCATTTTGGCGTATGATTACTCGATTAAGTGCTTCACGCGTGCCAGTGTACCGTATCGTTAAATTACAATTAATTTCCGTTGGTTTTTTTTTAATTTTTAATTTATAATTCATTTCATATTCATTTCGTGGGGGTGCATAAAAAAAGATATCCTCATCGTTTGAGGTTCACCATGTTGGATTTAGAATGACGTCACTTAGCTAGCATTGTCATCTAAACTAAACGTGTATGCAAAATTTCAGTTCAATCGGTTGAGGATAACTACTTTAAAATTCAGTAGCAAGATTTGACCCGAACAAATATTGTAAGTTAAATAAAAGCTTGTAAAAAAGCAAGAAGCAATAGAATATCTGATACCAACAATATCACCGTATGTTTTCAGTTCAGTGCTTTCTTCCTATTTCCTACTAACTCGTATTAAGCGACTTCTATCGCCCAGCAGCAAAATTGCAACCGATTTACAACCTGACCACATTTGCGAGCAATATATAAATCAAGAGATAACTTGTTTCTTTCTTAAACTAAAAATAAATTATAATACCTAGATGTATTATTTATCTATATACCTAATATATACATATTATAATTAAAACTTAGAATTAAAATGTCCAAGATATTTGGTAATTTTTACGAATATTTTTATAAAATTACATGTGGTTTTCACATAATTGGAATAGATTTAAAGAATATAGTTTTATAATACTTTCTTAGATTTGCGCGAATATTTGACAATTCAAATAAAACTATTATTATAAATATTTAAAATATGGTTCTAAAGAAAAAAGGTGTTATTTAAGCACTTGGATTAATAGGATGTTCCTTTAGAGGTATATAATTAAAAATATATTTAATTATGTATACAAGACTTTACATTTAATAATACATGAACATATAAAAATATGAGAATAGATTCTGCTATCTTCCGTGCTCTGGGAATAAGTAATTTTATAGATTATTTTACGTGAAACAATTAATACAGGTAATTATTTCACAACAAATATTAATCAACTTCAAAACTATAAATAATTCTCGCCATTATGTACTCTCGAGAGGATTGCCATACTTACGTGCAATAACAGCTTCTAAAATAATGTTACCTTATTTGTGTATAATATACAGTTATATTTTCTACTAATTTGTATATTAGATGAAATAAAAAGTAAATTTTAGTTAAATAATCGAATTTCTAACATAATTAAGTAAATGAATTTTGAAAATGTATGAAATGAAAGGCTTATTTATTTAATTTGTCTATTACGTCATGTATATAGTTTTAATTTCTTTGTAATCTATGTTGCTGTCTTCGTGATTATTTTGTTATCTATAAATTCGTTTCATTGGGTCAACGTAGAAGAAGTTTTATTTGTGATGAATATTACTACCAAAAAACACATAAATAAAGTAATATATAGGCGTAAAATAAATTATCTATCTATACATATAATAAAATTGTAACTAGCAGAATCTGTAGATTAAATATTTTTTCAAATATCTTGTTGAAATAGACATTATTAAAGGCCGAATCTACAGTTTTTAGAATTTTTGTCTTTCTGTGACCGCATCACAAGAAAACCACTGGACAAATTTCGATGAAATTTGTTATGATGATAGCTGGTTATCCGGATTATCATATAGGATACTTTTTACTGCGGGAAAATATCTCATATCTGAGAAATCTATACCAAACGTTCAAACGTAAATAGGGACGAAATTGAGCGGAGCGAGGGTGAGTCACTAGTAGTACATAAAAAATAACAATTATGTACAGTACAACATACTCTCGCTTCGAATTGGGTTCCTGTACCAAACAGCCCTATATGTTTGTTGCTACTCTATCACGCTGAAACGGCTGGACGTTTTGTATGAGTTTACAGGTAGACTATAATGTGTATACGAAGACTGTATTTATGTACCTAGACTACTAGAGTGAAGCGAAGCTAAGTCCTTAGCCTTTCATTAATTTTTTATATTTCAACATGTATTGACGACACGTTTGGCTCAGTTTGTAGTGACTTTACTTGCTGTGCCAGCGTTAGTGGGTTCGAATCCCGCTGGCATTCATTTGTGTGATGAGCACGAATATTTGTACTACAGTTATGGGTTTTTATATTTATAATATGTATGTATTTAAAGTTATATATCTGTTTTGTATCATCTACTTGGTATCCATAACACAAGCCTCGTAGCTTATCATGGAACTGGATGGTGCTGTGTGTTAATGTCCCAACATATAATATATAATAATAATCTTTTATGAGAATAATTCTACATAGTAACAGCCTTTGAGGTAATTGTTGTCGAAGTAGCTTTCACACCCAAGATTATGTACAGCTAATAATAGTGTCTAGGATTTGAATATAACATGGGTACGTGTCTCAATGGAGAACTGTCCTCACCTAAATCAGGTTGATAAATGTACTCTTATGCGTGAGAGATGGCGATTTCGGCAAAATGGATCCCTTATGTCTATAAGTCTTGAATAGTAAGGTGGTTTTGATATTTATTGTTTTACGGACTTCATTATAAGTAAATTATTATTGTTTTGTTATAAATTATTATTATTGTTTATTATTATTATTACTGCCCCTTTGCTTTTACGGTTAAATAGCTAAGCTAATCTCGTTAGCATTTCTCATTCTCATTAGCGTTAGGCAATTCATCCAGATGCGAAGCCAAGAAACGCACTCTGACGTGGTCCCATTAAGTCGAGGAAGGTTTTGTTGAGTTTTAGTGAGTAGTACATTTCTAGCTGTTGAATCCCACATAAGCACCTTTACGTTACAGGTGGTATGCGTAAATGCATTTCTAAACATTTAAAAAAGGTACGAGGGAAGATATTTGAGAAAAAATTTTTATAAAACGCAAAAATTTATTATTGCCTGTATACAGACACACTAAGAGTATATATCGGAGAAACTTGAAAATGTCAATTAATAAGAGATAGAAGTTGGTGGAGAGTTTACTTCATTGATTTAGATATCTTGTTATTTTTCTCTTTTTTACTTCATCTCGCTCACATTAAGATTATTATCGTTTCTCACAATTATGCGTATACTTTGCTAGTATAATTCAAATAACGAAGGCTTCTAAAATTCACATAGCACCTCTAATTAAAAACGAATAAATCAATTAATTGCCCACTGGCGTATACATCAGCAAGTAAATCCGATGCATTGATTTATCGAGTCATTCCTTGAGCGGAACCGAACCTCCTTCCTTCCTTGCGGTCGCGTCATTATAGTGTAGTCAGGGTTGGCTAAACTACTAACATTTACCCGTCTAAAGTGTAAATATGGTTTTGATCATTTTGTTTCCTTTTTAAATAGTTTGGTTTGTGGTGTTTTTAGTCGACACGTAGTTGTGATTTAATTAATGTTTTTGACTTTCAGTCCGTCAATTTTTTTCATATCGCTGTAATAGCTACTTCATTTTAATATTAAGTTGATAAGACTAAGGAGTCTCAAACTAAGGAGGTTAAAACTAAGTAATTAAGAAGAATATCCTACAATTTTTTTATTAAATTTTAAAATGACTGAAATTTTGAGGGCGAGTGAGTCAGTATGCTAGTGTGATTGTTACTTCTTCGTACTGTATTGTTTGCACGCATTTGAGTGCTTGGAATGAAATAACTTATAACAACCTAGGGCTTATTACCGCCTATTTTTATAAAAATTTGTACGTGCTAAAAATAATTTCACGTAGTCACAGGCTAATGAATAATTATGACTGGAGCAAAGTACTCTTTCTATTTATTAATGGTTACTTCATACAGTAAATTGAGAACACAAAGAAATTACACTACAACTGCTTATTACGTGTATTATTATAGAAATAAATATAAAATCCGTATTATAATAAACTCTCATAAATTTCATAATTTCCTATTATAATAAATCAATTTTTCATAGCGGAAATCAATTTACCCGCAACCCTTCAAACCACTCGTGCATATTGCTGATCGCTATTGCACTCATCGATTAACTGAGAGTCATAACCGAACCACCGGAGTCGAATTCTTTAAGCAAAGCGAACGAAATAAGCTCGGTAAATATGATGTACGAAATTAGAACAAGTGCTTGTACTCGATTAGCTTTAAGCTAGATTTTTATCCATAAAATTTATTAAAGTAGTTAAAGTTTATGGTCTGGAGGCTATACGAGTATAAGCAAAAAATAACGTTAAAAAAATGACATAATTTATGTCTTAATATACATAAAAAAGGCAGTGGTAGCCCAGTGGAAACGCGCTCGCTTGGGAAACCGAGTGAAGCAAGTTGAAATCCCGGATCTCGCACCTCTGATATTTTCATGTGCGAATCATTTCCAACATGATTACCACTTGTCTTAACGGTGAAGGAAAACATCGTGAGGAAACCTGCATGTCTGAGAGAACCTAGCAAGTTTTCGAAAGACATGTGAAGTCCGCCAACCCGCACTTGGCCAGCGTTGTTGGACTACGGCCTGATTACCCTCGTATTGAAGGGACGCCCGTGCCCAGCAGTGGGACATTAAAAAAGGGCTAAATACATACATTGTTCAGTGAATGCTGAATATATATTATAGTACAATTAAATAAATAAAAAAAAAGAACTATTGAAATTATATTTAAGTATCAAAGTAATTGATTTAAATTACTACTACAATGTCGTGTATCATATTTATTTTTATAACTACCCTCGTTCCGCTCGGATTCGTTCGTAGGTAGGTACGTTTTAAGGGTTAGTATAGATTCATCAGAGATGAGATGTTTTCGCACAGTAAAAAGTATCCTATATATTGACCCAATAACTAGCTATCATCATACCAAATTTCATCAAAATCTGTTCAGTGGTTTTCTCGTGATACGTTCCCTGACAGACAGATAAAATTTTAAGTAAATAAACATACATACAAAGTTGCATAACTATACATATTATAATAAAATTCTGACTGTCTGGGAACGCATCACGAGAAAATACTGGACAGATTTTGATGAAATTTTGTACGATGATAGCAGGTTATCCGTGTCAACGTTTAGGGATTCTTTTTGCTGTGGAAAATTATCTCATCTCTGAGAAAATTTTAATACAATCCGTTAAAAGGTACCAAGGGACGAACCCGAGCGGAACGAGGGTGAGCCAAGTACTAGTAATATAATATATTTATTATATTTATAGTATTGTACATAATTACACATATAACATACATACATACACATTTCTAGCATAATACCATTAATGTACAATGGCAAATATACGCTATATTGAATTTTATATGTACTTATGTACATGTATTAAAATTGAACTCCTTACAAATGCTTAACATAGTTTTGTTCTGAATTTTTATTTCTTACCTATAACTGACTGGGCATGGTTTAAGTGTCACAAACCTAAAATACTTATGCAGATAAGAAAATCGTTAGAAATTCTTGGCCAAAAATTCAAATACAAATAAATGTTGTATTTCTTTAAAGTATTAACATCTTGGTTAGTTGCCAAGCTATCAGTGAATTCCGTTTTATCTAAACCCCTATAATTTATCTATGGTGTTTCCATTTACCATTTTATAGAATACTATAGAAATGGGTACATATATTGCGCTAGATAAAGTTAAATTTTGAGCTTCTTTTGTATAATGTTTTAGGTAATTTTGCTAGAATTCGAACACTGGAGCTTAGGTAAGATATCCTTGTAATTACATATAATATGTATTTAATTGTTTTTTAATATATTTGTAATATAATATATTATATATATTTGTTGTATAATACAATTATACTAATATTATATATGTAGTAATATTATCTATACAGATAAATAAAATTGAAGTGTCTGTTCGTAATGTCAAAATAACAACTTATTATCAAATACATATTATGAAAGTATATATATAGCTACGGTACTTACAACAAAAAACAAATTAAAAAAATCTTGTCCGTCTCTTTGTTCCAGCTAATCTCCTAAACGGTTGGACCGATTTTGACGGACTTTCACTGGCGGAGAGCTGATGTTATAAGGAGTAACTAAAACTACTTTTATTTAGGAAGAATTGGAGTACCGCGCAAAAGATTTAAAACCCATGAAATTGCTAACAAAATCCACCTACCTAGAGACACACCCGAGCGAACAAGTGTAAGCCTGTAATATAATATACTAAAATTGGATGAATTTTTCCTTCCTTATTTAAAAATACTAAAGTAAAAAAATTTTTAATAACTTATATGTACTTATGCAGGTTATTTGCAACAAATGATATAAATAAAATTTCTTTACATTATTTTTAGGAAGTGGACTGAGGAAAGTAACCCTCTCTTCTATACGCCTTTCACAGATTATAATATAATTATTATAAAGGTAGCTTCTAAATAGATATTATTCTAGTTAAGCGTATATGTACCTACCTTATCGCGAGAAATTATGATAATCACTAATCTATATCTATATTAATATTATAAAGAGGTAGTTTGTGAATTGTGAGTTTGTGATGTTGTAGGGGGTCATCTGTGGATCTACTGAATCGATTTAAATGAAATTTGGTAAAAAGATAGTTTGTACCCTGGGGAAAGACGTAGAATACTTTTTATCCCGGAAATCATCCCTTAAGGGGGTGAAAATGGGGATGAAAGTATGTATGGGGAATCAACCTAGGACCCGAGCGAAGCGAGGGTGAGTCGCTAGTATACAATAAAATTGTAACTAAGTCGCTTTAGTTATTTTATTTTTTAGTGGGTTTTTTGAAAGCCGGTGTTTATTTTATTTTTTTAAGTTTTTATTACTCTATTTTAGCGTAGATATAATAGTAGCAAAATAAGAAGAAAGTATTTTAATTAAATATTCGCTTAAGCCCTTTAAGTTATTGTGCCAATTTTTGTATGAAAACCGACAAACTTAAACTGGCTTTTATTAGTAACACTAACAATGAGGCTCTAAAATCCAATTGTAACGTATTAGGCTTGTGAAATCAAACAAAATAAGCCCAAACTCGAAGTATCTACTATTAGCCGTTTTCAATATTAAAATAAGGAGAGGTATCACCGGGAACTTGAACCAGTATTCCGGTACTTCAGTCATATTACGCGAATATCCCTCGTTCGAGCGGCACTCAGTTATAATTCACGCACACATCGCATGGAAATAGAATATTTAAGTGAGATCCTCATATATCTTGAATTAGACGCAACGTCTTTTGATACCTTATGTTTTGTGTAGAAAGGTTAGTTAGACATATCTATATATACTGACATAATACGCGTTGTTAGAGCGCTTTCATTATCATATCATTATATAGATATAGTAAAATTCTAAATCGAATCTGTACATTGTTTTTTTTTGAAAATCTTAATAAATCTTTTATCTTATCGATAGAGGCCGAATCTATAGTTTTTAGAATTCATGTCTAAGTTCCTAGTTTAATACATCTTTGACTTCAAAATTTCAATTAGACAAGTTCTTTATGAATGTATTGAGTAGATTTTAAATTACTGTTTCTCTTCTTACCATGCGGGCGTATTTGTTATATAAAATGTATGTATATCGTTTCATATTCGTGAGTGAAGTTCTAAGGTGAATAGGTATTATTGCTCAATATGAATGCTTGACTGTTACTGCCTGAATAGGCATTAATAGTTGACTCTATATCGAATGATATAGATTCGATTACCTACTTTGTACAAAAATATATTAAACTCGCTCAGTTTGCAATTTTGCTTATATTTTAGTTACTATTTGGTGAAAAAGCACTTAGGGTATTTCCCTATTTTACATGTACAATGTATTCATTTATTTTTTTAACGTCCCACTGCTGGGCACAGGCCTCACTTCAGTACGAGGGGGATCAGGCCATAGTCCACCACGCTGTCCAAGTGCGGGTTGGCGGACTTCACATGTCTTTCGAAAACTTGCTAGATCCTCTCAGACATGCAGGTTTCTTCACGATGTTTTCCTTCACCGTAAGGCAAGTCGTAATCATGTTAGAAATGATTCGCACATGAAAATATCAGAGGTGCGAGACCCGGGATTTGAACTCGCTTCACTCGGTTTCCCGAGCGAGCGCGTTACCACTGGGCTACCACTGCCTACTAACTATATATTGTATAATATGTAGCTTTAACTGTGTATTTAGTAATTGAAGAATACTATCATTTTTTGTAAATATTCATTATTTATTTTGATCCTGTTACGATTGTATTATATTTTGAATATTAATTAATTATTATATTAAAACATGATACTTTTGTAAGAAATTACCTCGTTTTCTTTCGTAGTAATCTTTAAAAATTCGTTACCAAATTAAGGCGCCTCGGAAATTGTTATTCCAAAAATAAGATAGGTATTATTCTAATTTTAATATCAACAAAATTCATGAAAATATTTTGTTATTATAAACTAGTGACTCAAAACTCGCTCCGCTCGGGTTCGTACCTATATACGTTTTAACGGTTAAGTGAAATTAACTTAAATGATTAAATTTACGTGTACGAATAAACACTTTAAAAAATACTACCATTTATCATAAGTTTCATTGATATTTAGAGTTCCGTAGCTCAAAGGCAGGAACTCTTATAATTTCGTCATGTCCATGTGTCCTTATACCTATACTAGCTCGCCCAGTGGTCGAAATTCGACCGTATTCATTTTTTTTATTTATAACACTAAAACTTGTTAATAGCTACAGAGAAAATAAAAAACGTAAATTGACAGAGGAGTAAAAGGTACTGAAGTGTTTTGCCTTTGCCTATTTACCCGACTGCAAGGAAAGGGTTATTGTATATAGATGTCATAGCTATTTCAATCAGACACTATTGAAGGTACATGACAAATATATATTTAATTAATAGTTTGTACATAAGTCTCCAAAATCTTTAGATATTTCTTTTTCTCAATTTCTTCACAATTTGCACAATGTTTTTACTTTCTAAGTATTTTTAATGAACATTATTTTGAATAAGGTATATTGTGTTGTTTTTAAGATGGCATATTCTTGGTAGCGCGTTCGGGTACGAAAATATACTAATTTCTTATATATAGAAATATTATGATGCAATACAATATTTCAGATGGTAAATATTTTAATTTTCTTTTAATGTAACAAATTTCATAGGCTAAAACATAAAATAATTTAAATGATTCGTGCTACAAAACCCTCGCACTTGCCCGATTTTTTATTGTATTAGAGATAATAATATATTCAAATACATTGACAAAGTAGCATTTTATGCAGGACGTAATATTCAAAGAACGCATCTAACAATGCAGTTCCAGTGGTCTCCAGATCACGTTCGAAAATCAAATATGTACAGCTTTTCTATTTTAAGGAATATATTATTTGGAAGAAAGTCGATTATTGTGGCTCTGAGGAATATTATGTTTCAATGGAGTAGTCTACGAAGATTGTAGGTTCAATTTTCTCATGAATTGTATTCAGTTTAAGACACGCATTACTTATTAGTTTATAAAAACTTAAAAAAAAAATAACTGACTTCCAGGCATTAAAATGTAAAAAATAACTAAACGGATTTTCATTTAGAATATATACCTAATCAGATATCTTCGAAGTCGGTGCCAGCCGATGCAAAGTAATTCTAATATATTTCGATACGTAAAATTCATATTTACCTATTAGATATTCATATCTTAAAATATTGTCAGCTGGCACCGACTTCGAAAATACCTGGTGTATGGTTGAAACACAAAAATAATCCAAATCGGTTCAGGCGTCTTCGAGTAATCGGTGAACATACATAAAAAAAAGAAAAAAAAATCCGACGAATTGAGAACCTCCTCCTTTTTGGAAGTCGGTTAAAAACCTAGATCCAATGTAATGTAAATAATCAACACATCCATAAATTAAAAGAAAATATTCTCATATTCTCATAATTATTTACATTATTTCTTGCTAATATTTACCCTTCATATCTAAATACAATTAAGTACTTTTGCAAAAATACTAGTCTATTGTCTATGGCTATGTTAGAAATAAGAAGTAAGGTATTTAAAAGAAGATCTCGTGGGATAAATAGCAAAATGTTACGGAAGATCGCGAGGAGTATAATTAAGGCATAAGAGAGGCAAAGCGAGTTAGTAGTTCAATATTGTTAAGCCTTTGCTTCAATTAACAAAATTATTTATTAAATTAATGTCTAGACTTCTTCGTTAATTAAAAGGAGTTACAATTCAATTTACTGTTTTATAAAACCAGAATTTCGACTTCTCTTAAGTGCGAAGCCAAAATATCTAAAGATTTAAACGAATTGCGCGATACTGAGTTTGATCAAACGACTTGAATGCTAATGAACTTTAAAATTTTAAATAAAATAATTATATCTTAATGTACACTATTAATTTAAGCAGTTCTTACGAGTATAATATGTATTAAACCAGTGAAAGTATCATTCCTATAACATGTACAACAGATAAGTTATTATGTAGACAATAAACATAAAAAGGATTGACACGCTGTTTGTATGTGTTAATATAGAATTTGAAGAGCACCCTCACACTGACTCAGCCTAAGTATAAACATATAAAAATTAAGTGATTAAAATGCCTTTCACCTCTTGAGGAGTAATCTAAATATCGAAACCCTAATAAATAGATGGATGTTACATTACGCAGTGTTTAACAAAACCGGACTATTATCGATACAATTATATACACAAGTAGCAATATTAGAAATGAAATTATATATACCTATACTTATTTTATGTAGTGCTGCTTCGTGGTCCGGTGGCTCATTAGCATCCATCCGTAAAGGTCGTAAAGGAAAGACCAACTTCGGTGGGCATGCAATGTGGGTTACTTCTGGTACTTCTCTGATAGCAAAGTGGATCATGGGTCTATTTTGGCAAGCCTGCTGTCGCAGCGTCATGGTTGATGCGTAAGCGATCCTGTGATGCCTCATTAAGGTACAGGAGGATCTGCTGGGGTTTAGTGGGTATTGGCTTTTCTAGCCTGTGAGTCCCGCATAACCACCTGTATGTATGCACGTGATATGCGTAAATGCATTTCCCAACAATAAAAAAAAAACAATGTAAAACTGCTTCGAATTCGAATAAATCTTCTAAAAACTTTTCAAACTTTTCCAAAAATCTTTCGTCCACTTCGACTCATATCCAAAAAGCTATGACAAAAATTACAAAAAATAACACATGATTGGCAAAAAAACAGATCATGATTGGCTACCACTTACTAAATAGCCATACACCAGCTTATCGACTGTTAGTAGGCAGTACTTAATAGTATTATAATTAATTTACATAATAAAGACAGATGAACATTCCCAATATGAAGCAATATTCTGATTCGAGTGAGCTATATAATTAAAAGGTAATTAATAATAACAAAGCATTTAACGATTATCTATCACGACGTCACGTGTACATGTATACTGTGTAGGATATTTCGTATTATGTATTCATTTACGGTAATAACATTGTACGGAGATCAAATCTTGAGCTTAGAGCGATTTTTCATTAATTTTCTCTTTTTCAAATACTTAGTTGTATTATAGTTTTTAGTTTTACAGAATGATGAGAAGGGTTCGATATAAACAAAGTGTGTTTAATACCGATAGCCAATATAAGTGCACTGTACTTAAGATTAAAGGGTGCGATTTGCGCAGCCAACAACGCTGAGCTTACGCCTCTGTAGAGGCACGAAATTTTCACCAGGGTTCATATAACGAAGGCTACGCAGAGAGAAGGTAAGATTTTTAAAAATTCATCTTCTATAAATAGATGATGAAATTTTGTGTGAGAGTTCGTCATTTTTCAAGTTAGATATATGGAAATTGTTTAAGCTTTAATGGTCTCGTTGCTTTTACTTTTATACGAGCATTTTCTCCTTTAATTAATCTTTGAACATTGACAAGTAAAATTATTATTCCAAGTAAATATCATTATTTTTAGTCTTCGATATACTATTACAGTAATTTAACTGCCTTTGTGGTTAGCTGGGTAGCATGTGTGGTTGCAGAATTGGAGGTCCTTAGTTCTAATCCCCAATCTATTTAAATTTAGCTGTTGGGATATTTTGTTAAACATTTTAGTAATTGCCCGACGCTAGGAAATTGGTGGTGTTACACCCGCAAGCCTCGGAGAGCACGTAACCGAATCACTCATGGAAAATTTTACTATGATCTCAGATATATATTATAAAAAAATATGCTTGGGAATGACATATTGTTATTATCTATTTATTTATTTTAACATTATACAAAATCTGTTTCATTTATATTAATTTCATTTCATCAAACATCAAATCTGTAAGCTACTGGGACTTTACCAGTTAGACAACATCTGCACCATATGGTAGTTAACATTACATTTCTATTATAAATGCGCCTATGTATGTATATTTTTGTGTGTATATTTTTTACTCATTTATAGCAAAACAACTGGACGGATTTGAATGATATTTAGTACACAGATACACTATGACCTGGAGTATTAAACTAAAATTAGCCATGAAATTTGTCAAAAGGTAGCGCTGTCTGTATATAATTTTTAAATATAAAAGGCACGTAAGTATTAAAGAAAGCAAGGATAATTCGCTAGTATATTTTTAAAATCACATAAACAGATAAATTTCGAAAATTGAACGCTTCAATTTGTAAATTGCTTGGAAACCATGCAACGAGCATAATTGAGTTGTTCCATCGTTCCGATAGTCTCCTTTAATGCGAACAGTGATACATATTAATTTGCTTTGTTAGTAATTAAGTTTTGAAATGGTTTCTCCATAATTGACGTTCAGTGATGTTTGTATTTATAATTATTATTCAATTTTACGAACGCGTTTCAGAACGTTAGCGTATTTGACAAGAAACAACAAACGGGGTAAACTTTACCTCAAGATATGTAGTTTTAATTGCAAATGGGATTCGAGAAATCTAAGTAGATATTAAAGAGCATGTTTATAGCAAATATTATGTATGTACACAGGAAAAATATCTTTTAAATGATTTGCATGATAATTATGACATTATGATAAAAAAATATGATTTTGGAACCTTCTTATCGCGATACCCTATACGATACGTTAGTATACTAAATACGTCGCTCAGATGGGTCCTAAGGTGCCTTTTGTATTTATAATGCATACTAGCAATTCACCCTCGCTTCGCTCGAGTTCGTCCCTAGGTACGTTTTAACGTTTAGTAGTCTATATATTATATGATATATAGACTATAGCCTTTTTCAATAAATGGGATATTTAATGCAAAAATATTTTTTTTAATTGGAATAGTAGTTCCTCAGATTATTGCGTTCATACAAACAAACAAACTCTGCCTCTTTATAATATTAGTATAGATGTACAGGTAGCGCTACCATTTAGTAAATTTTAATACTAACAGTAGACTACATGTTACTCCAAGTCAGTTTATCTGTGTACTAAATTTTCATACAAATCACTCCAGCTGTTTCAGCGTGAAGAAGTAACAAACATATATACTATATATACACATATAAACTCGTACGTAGCGTGTTTATCTCGATATGTCGATGACATGCGATTTGTTTTTGAGTACAAGCTAAAATATTGTTAGTTATTAATAAGAGATCGTCATTTCGATTTTCGCTTATATCAATGTAAAGGCCTATAAATGACCACCTAGCATGCAGTTCAGCTCAGACATAACTGGCGAAAGTTTTTTATCCTACTAATGTTATAAATATGAAAATTTGTGATGATGGATGGATGTTTGTTACTCTTTCACGCCAGAGCGGCTAAACGGAACTGAATGAAATTTGGCAAATAGATAGATTATATTCTGAAATAGCACATAGGTTACTTTTTATCCCAAAAAAAAAATTACAGTTCCCGTGGGATAGATTTGTTTTTGTCTAGAGACAAACCCGAAGCGAAGCGAGGGTGAATCTCTAGTATTTTATTAGACGTACATCGTAGACTATTATGGAATTTATAATATAATGTTTTGATTCCATAGCTCAAATAAAATACTTAAAGTTAAAACTAGGTCGAATATTTTCATCAATTTACAGTAGTTATGCATGGAAAAAATCTAAAGTTTTTGAATGTTCCATTTATAAAAAATATATATTCGATTTCCTATTTTTTATGAAAAAAGCCTATAGCAATTTCAATATATCTAGTGAGAGCCTTTTGAATGTTATAGATATTGCGATGGCTCTAGAATAATATTAAACTAACAATGATTTTGATAAGTTTTCAGGCTTAAAGGTTATATTTATATTATTTGTATGTTTTACGTATACGTGCTGCTTTCTTTTCATCTAAATGCTGCTTAATGCTGGAGAGATTGTGGCAGGTAATTGGTCCACCAGGTTAAAGTTGAGAGATCTTTGCTCTGTGGGTTCCGATTTCTCTAAAGCTTTCAATTTGGTCTCGTTATAAGAATTGAACTAATACTCGCATTTATGAAACTTATATAGAAAATAAATTATAGAGTTTAATTATTTAGATTTAAAAAAAATCTTTAACTTCCATCGACAAGGAAGGAAGGGAATAATAATCAGCATTTTTTTCAACTTCTTTCTTATTTTGCTAGCTACCTTTGAAAAAGATTGAAGAAATTACATTTTTATTCACTCTACCCTAATATATCAATCGCATTGAGTAATATATGTTTAAAAGTCAAAAAATAACGTCAATAAATGCAGTGGTAACGCGCTCACTTGGGAAACCGAGCGAAGCGGGTTCAAATCCCGGGATTGACTCGCACCTCTGATATTATAATGTAAAGAAAAATATTGTGAGCCAACCTGCATGCCTGGGAACCTAGCAAGTTTGCAAAAGACATGTGAAGTCCGTCAACCCGCATTTGTCCAGCGTGCTACCCTTGCATTGAAAGGAGGCCCGTGCCCAGCGTGGGACATTAAAAAGGGTCGAGTACATACTATAGTAATCGATGTTTAATTATTCTAGAAACAAAACGCACATATGCACAATATAGTGTTTCTAAAAGCGAGATCGTCGCAATCAGCCTCAGCAGGCACAAAAGCATTACGGCGACAAGCTGTGATGTTACTTTCTGTACACGCTAATTTGTAGAATTGGAGCTTTTACTCGGGCGATTGTTCAATATTTTATGAATATCTTGAGATAATTGTCATAGATATATCTGTTGAAAATATTTTAATAACTTATTTTGGTACAAAAACTTTTGACTTGGTTGGTTTATGGTAATCTAGTGATATACTGGATTTGCATTTGTATTGCATCGGAACCATTATGTATCGCGATAAAAGTATAGCGTATATGCAGTATGCTAATTACATTCGAAATATAACGAGTAAGTAACAAATATCTAAATATTTTAATAGGCTTTCAATATTACTTATATTAATAACTAAACATATCGATATTTTATTAAAAATAAAAATAATTAATATTTAAAACATAAGGTTAGGAATAAAAAATGTTAAAACTAAGTAATACAGCTAAATGAATTAAAAACAAAGTATAATCTATAAAATTTATTTAATTTTACATCATTAAAAAAATTAATATATAAAAAAATATAAATCTTCCTTAGATATTACGTGAATATATCACATTTTAAATAAACTCACAGATTTATTTTAATTTTTAGTCACAATATTTCGAATGCTTTACAGAAATCATGGTCACGAGAGAGATCATGGTCACGGTCGGTTATTCCCTCAGGGAGAAGAATAAATTTATCGTGGGTTTGGAGATATAACTTTTATAACCAAGTCTACTGGAATCAGACTGACAGATTGAGGACGCGTAAAGTCCCCTTAAGTCATTCACTGTACTCGCTGTTTTACTAACACTTAAATAAAATATCAGCAAAATTAGCATATTTCTTTTAATTTAATATAATATATTCTAATAAAAAACCTCTTTAAAGCTCATTAGTTAGTTATATAAGTTTCGATAAATATATTTTTTAATTTTCTCAAAAACTTTTCTTAGAAACAAGTATTTATGTTCAAACAGAATAATTCAGAGTTAGAATAACGAGAAATGTTGTCATATACAGTGACAAGTTTCAGCTGGCGGCTTTGCATGGCCGTGTATTTCCATCTAGTTCACAAACACTTAACATGGCCCCTACCTTATATGGAACCGTGAAGTTATTCCACGTTCAACTATCTTTAGATCTACTGTGCCAACGTAATGAATGTAAAATAAGCTATAGAATTAAGTAATATTTTTATATTTTCAACTTAATAATTCTAAGTACTGGAGTATTTCTATATAGAAAGAATAGAGTGTTATTAGAATAAAAAAATATATTTGAAAGATGTCTTAAGGCCGAGATTCGTAGATCGCACTTACATTGTACTATAACTTTAGCAATATAAATGTTTCATAGTCTTTCCAAACGCCTACATAAGTTACATATTAGCAAATATCAGTATCAAATTATGACTGAAAAAGTTATTTAAACCTATTTAGTTTTATAAATTACTAGCTTGATTCCCAATACAAACTTTCATCCCCATTTTTACCCCCTTAAGAGATGATTTCCCGGAATAAAAGTATCCTATGTCCTTCCCAGGGTCTCAAACTATGTTCTTTCAAAATTTCACCTAAATCGGTTCAGTAGATCCCAAGATTACCATTTACCACCTAAACGTCACAAACTCACAAGCTTCACCTGTTTATAATATTAAATAAAAATTATTGAAAGAAAATTTCGGAATGTAAAGTTTACTTTTGTAAAATAACTTGCACTTAACTATGAATCTCACCCTATATTATGCTTGTATTACCACAAAATAAATGATTGTAACAATAATGTTTCAATATTATTTTATAACGACTGAACCGATTTTTATAAAACACGTCTAAGAACCACCGCTAGAAAACCTGCTTTCAAATTTAAAAACCGTATCCAAATCGGTTTACTCGTTTAAGAGCTACGGTACCACACACACACACACACATAGCGGACAAACTTATAACACCCCTCTTTTTGCGTCGGGGGTTAAAAACCAAAACGACAAGCATTCATTACCCGAATAGAAATCCTGCTTTTGAAATCGATTAAAAAATAACTTTGATTACTAATAAAAATCGATATCCTATCTTCGTGTAATATCCCTAAAGGGTGATAAAGGAAATTCATTTAATCACTACACTGAACCCTACTTTCCGTTGAATTTGGGACTATACTTGCTTTGATAGACTCGTGCGAGTCAAATTTAATAACTTAAAATAGCTTATATGTAACAACTTAGTACATTAAGTAAACTTAATAGATAAATTTGATTTAAGAATAATACTTTTCTACCGACTTCCAAAAAAAGTAGGTTCTATGTTCGTCTGTATGTTTTTTTATGTTTGTTCAGTATTCACCGATTTTTTGGAAATGGCTTAGCCAATTTTGCTTTTCTAGACTGTGTTATATTAAGGCATCGACTTCGAAAATATCTGATTAGGTATCTATCTATAGTAAATGAAAACTCCCGTTTAGTTGTTTTCTATTTGTAAGTTTAGTTTTTAGAAATAGGTGTTAAAATTAATTTAAAGTTTTTATTGTTTAGAGTCTGAATGTCAGTTTTCGTTTTTTTATTTTTATTATTATTACAAGTATTATTATTGCTTAAATTTACAAACAAATAGAGCATAATCTGGAGTAATATATAGCTTTAACATTCAGAGACACACCCGAGAAAAGCGAGGGAAGTCACTAGTTTACCACATAACCATATTTTTTTTAAATCTGTTTGTTTTGTATTATTATATATTTTGCTTGCGATAACAGTACAAAATATACTTATATTGTTTGGTTTCCTTAAACAATAAGAGATAATTCTTTTACAAATATATTAGATTTTATTACTTTCTATACGAATTTTTTGCTCGGAAAATATTTTATCCGGAAGATTTTCAGTAACAGAAGGCAATTTTCTTTATATTTACTAAATTCGTACGTGAGAAATAAACCGATCTCATTGAATAAAATTCAAACTAGCATCAAAAGGCACGTTCTACTTTGTATCAAGAGAGTTTTTCCGAACTCATTTCAGCATGTTTGTGGATAAATTAATTAAAGTTTAAAAACTATGTACGTTGCGAAAGAAAAATGTATCTGTATTATTCATGTTATTATTTTATGCGGATGCTTAATAATGATATTATTTGGTGACTTTAATATATCTACCTATCTTATATCTTTAAACGTGCAATTCTTGTACATATACTTATATATATATATATATATATATATATATATATATATATATATATATATATATAATCTGAATCTCGGAAACGGCTTCAACGATTTTCATGATTTTTTTTGTATAGAGGTGGTTTCGGGGGCGATAAATCGATCTAGATTAGTCTTATGTCTGAGAAAACACGTGTTTTTGAGTTTTTATGCAGTTTTCTTTTGCATTATTCCACGCAAAATATGGTCGATAATTTGCGCGCTCGGGCATAAGCATCGTGGTCAAGCGGCCAAGGTGCAAGATCAACAATCCTCCAGGTTCGTATCTCGGTCGCATACAAAGTTTTTAGTTTAGTTTTTTTTAATATTTATTCAAGTTTTTTTATAAAAGAAAATTGAACTCTAGGCCAAAAAATCCGAGCGAAGCTCGGTAGCCCAGGTACTATGTATAAAAGGCAAAAGTGATTGACTGATGTATCAACGCACAGCCCCAACCCTTAAGGCTAAAAAATTGAAATTTTGCACACATATTCCTCATATGACAAAGGCATCTACTAAGGAAGGATTTTTTAAAATTCAACCCCCAAGGGGTGAAATAGGGGATTAAAGCTTGTATGAAACTTTTTATTCCTTGGACATATTTGTACGAAATTTCGTATGAATTGAGTACGACAAAAATAATAAGTTACTTATTTCAGAGTTTTCTAAAATTCAACCCCTAAGAGGATAAAACAGGGGATGAAAGTTTTTTTGAAACCTACTTTTTAGAGTTTTTTTTGTAGTTTTAGCGCGAGCGAAGCCACGAGTTCTGCTAGTTAAATTTATAATTTTCTCCATTTGGTTTCGTATATACAGGTAAGTTGAATATTTCTTTTAAATTTTAATACTATTTATATTAAGTACGTACTACATCTATATAAACGTACACTTAATTAAATAAATAAATATGTTGGGACATTAACACACAGCACCATCTACTCGTAGTTCCATGGTAAGCTACGAACGAGGCTTGTGTTATTTATGGATACCACATAGTTGATACACTACACATACATATATAACTTTATATACATACATATTATAATATTATAATATAAACACCCATGGCGGGAGTACAAACATTCGTGCTCATCACACAGCTTAATACCCCCAGCGGGACTAGAACCCGTGACCGCACAGCAAGCAGGATTACTACAAACTCAGCCAAACATGTCATCAATAACATAAAATGTCAAGTACATGTAAATGAAGTTTGTTGTTCTGTGGTAGAGTAAGGCTTGCATCGCATAGTGCACAACATATGTTCAACACATACTACTAAAAATAAAAAAATACTTTTGGCCTGACCGAGGCTAGAACCTAAAACCTCATATGTCATCATAACTCCTTTCTTTTTTTTATCGTTTGTTTTTAATTTTGTTCTTGTCATGGTATTTTTGTATGTTTAATTAGATATTGGATATTTTGCTGTATTTACTTTTGTTAATATGTGTAGCATTAAGTTTTTCATCTTTAACGATGCTTGTAAGGCGGGCGCTAATAATCGTTATCGTTAAGTTGTTTTTGTTATACATGTTCCTACTTTTATAAATGAATAAATATTTTGAAGTCATATATCTTATCCATTCGACCAATGGAGAAGCTTACTTTGAGATATCAGTATAATATATATGTAAGTAATATCAAAAACAAAGATACAAAGACTATAGAAACTTCCGCTTGACCGGCCACCCTTCGGGCAAGTCATCCGGTAAATAACAATGCAAATTGAAGGCTTCCAAATAGACGACGTAGAAATAGATACGTGTATATTATTATATATCATTGCAAAGTTTTGAAAGAGTGTATTTGTGTTTACCACTATTTTTTAGTTACAGGTCCGTTTGCGTTTACTTATATTTATTTACTAGCGACTCACCCTAGCTTCGCTCGGGTTCGTCCCTTGCTTACTTCCCAATACAACTGTCATTCCCATTTTCACCCCCTTAAGAGATGATTTCCGGAATAAAAAGTAGTTCGCGTCCTCATCGGTGAAGCCGAGGCATTTCAAGGTGTAGAAACCATGAATATTATATAATTATTAAGAATAATACCAGCACATAATTACATAAATTGCCTTCAAATTAAACAAAAAGCCAATAATAACAAAGTAAAAATTAATAAAATGTAATATTCATAACAAACTTGAGCAAGCACTCAAAGTTCTATGTAAACCATTAAAACTTCTAAGTGTTTGAATTCAATTGGAATGATAAGATTGATAGAAAGTTCAACATTTTCTTTTAATTGTTTGAAATTTTATAAAACTGCAAAAAAGGGGTTTTAAAATATGTATGTAGCTACTACATTTATATATAACTGGCGACTCACCTTCGCTTCGCTCTGGTTCGTTCCTAGCTTGTATCCCAATACAAATTTCACCACTTAAGGGAAGATTTCCGGGATAAAAAGCATCCTATGTCCTTCACAGGGTCTTAAACTTTCTTCTTATCAAACAAATAAATCGGTTCAGTAGATCCAGAGATTACCCCCTACGATGTCACAAACTCACAATCTCACAAACTCACAAATTTTAACTGTTTATAATATTAGTATAGATATATATTTCTACTATAGAACAATTAATTATGTGAAATTGCTGTAAGCTTTTTTACTACTTAGTTCTTGATATGTTTAGAGACTCATTACAGTTAAAAAATAAAGAAATAGGTGTTATTTTTCCATAATTTCTATTTACTTTGGCGACGATATGTTAAGAAAAAATAATTAAATGAACGTAATATATAAAAAATATTATGTACAACATAATACATGTTATGTATATACATATGTATATACTATATAGTATATATATATAATATTCAGGTAATATCTGAAAAAGATTAAATTGATTGGCAAATATGATTTCATGTATTCTGAATTCATTAGAAAAGATATGAAGTACCAAGATTCGTTGCAAAGCTCAAGTGAGAAAACTTTTCGTTTATCTTTATGCAAACTTAAATAGTGAAACTGATACCGTTGTTCAGATTCTATTAAAACAATCGTAGAATAGAATTGATTGAACATTTTCAGATATAATTTAAAATCAATCTTGGAAACTTTTGTAATGCTGTCATCTACACTAATATTATAAAGAGGTAAAGTTTGTGAGTTTGTGAGGTTGTAAGGGTATTCTGTATCTACTGAACCGATTTAGATGAAATTTGGTAAGAAGATAGTTTGAGACCTTGGGAAGGACATAAGATACTTTTATCCCGGAAATCATCCCTTGAGGGGGTGAAAATGGGGATGAAACTTTATTGGGAAGCAAGCTAAAAATGAACACAAAAGAAGCGAAGGTGAGCCGCTAGTCATTCATATACAAAACTTTAAAATACACAACTAGCGTATCAAAAGTATTCTCAAAAATAAGTGCAAAATTTGAAATTGTACGCTTATTTAAAAATTCTTGTGTTGATTGCTTTTTGGATGACAAAATTAAACGCCCGTAAGTTCGAATTTGTGTTTAGACAATAAAAACTTTAAATTTTAGATTTTCGATTATAAACTTTTTCATATTCTTTCTTTGATGAAATGAAATGAAACTTTATTCAAATAGACTTATTATAAGCACTTTTAAATCGTCAATTTTATTAAATTAACTCCGAAAAACAATCTAACTCTGAAATTCAACTGAACTGTCGACAGACTGCCGTGCTTTTTATAGGCATAAATAAATAACATTCTAGTATTCGTATATTTTTAAGTAATTTTAATTCTTGTCTGGAAAATATTTTGTTCCTCATTCACCTTTATTAACTATTTTTAAATTAATTGTTCATGTCGTTAATTGTCCCACTTTGACAATTGTCTTAAGTTGGGTTAAGCATGTTTCAGACGTGCCATTTTAAATTATTATTTTTGGTGTATATTTTTGTTGATATTACCGTTTAGTGGAAAAGTATAACGTTACACACTTTTAACTATGCAACAATATCAGTCCCATTTACACACTTTATACTATTGGCAAAAAAAAACAACAACAAATGAGCGACAAAATATATATATCTATACAGTGGTAACGCGCTCGCTCGGGAAAACAAGTGAAGCGGGTTCAAATCCCGGGTCTCGCACCACTGATATTTTCATGTGCGAATCATTTCAAACATGATTACCACTTGCCTTACGGTGAAGGAAAGCATTGTGAGGAAACCTGCATGTCTAAGATAACCTAGCAAGTTTTCGAAAGACATGTGAAGTCCGCCAACCCGCACTTGGCCAGCGTGGTGGACTATGGCCTGATCCCCCTCGTATTAAATTAAAGGGAGGCCCGTGGCCAACAGTGGGACGTTAAAAAAGGCTGAATACAAGCGGAATTTATTATTAATCACTATTGTTTATATTTTTTCCATATAAAAACGTTTTTAACAAAAACTTTTTAACAAAAAAATAAAAACCGACTTCAAACAAAAGCACTAAAAAGTAAAAAAAACTGATTGGTAGTTTTCATTTACTATACATACCTAATCAAATATTTTCGAAGTTGGTGTGCTTTGCTTTGTATGGGCTGGCACCGATTTCGAAAATATTTGATTAGGTATGTATTTAATAGGTAGACTTTAATTACTTAGCCAAAGCACACCGACTTCGAAAATATTTGATTAAGTATGTATAGTAAATGAAAACTACCAATTAGTTATTTTTTACTTTTTAGTGCTTTTGTTTGAAGTCGGTTTTTATTTATTTTTTGTTAAAAAGTTTTTATTTTTCCCTTTTTAGTGTAGACAGTAGTAGCAAAGTACGAATTTTAACGTGTTAGGCTTGTCAAATCAAACAAAATAAGCCCAAACTCAAAGTATCTACTATTAGCCGTTGAAGAGTTCCACCTATCCACCTTCTGGCCTTACCATCAGATCAGGTCAACAATACCGAACCACTGTAGTATCAACGGAAATAGAAACACTTGCAAAGTTTCAAGTCAATATGACAATTAGAAGTAGGTTAAATTCATTATTAGCTATTTTTCCACCCTTAGGGGTGGTTTTTTTTTTTGAAATTTAAATGGGACCAATCTGGTTTCAAACAACACAAAAGTTGTCCAAATCGGTTAATAAATGACGGAGTTCTGAGGTAACAAACATAAAAAAAATACAGTCGAATTGAGAACCACCTCCTTTTTGTAGTCGGTTGAAATTATTGTCCATTGCAAAGATTTTAAATTTAACCCTTAAATTCCTTAATATTAAAGAAACAACAAATATATTATGGTCTATACTTTATTAAATATTGTATGTACAAAATGACTGACATAAAGCCTTACAGACAAAGCTTAAAACTATAATTTAACTTTACTTTGATGGTGCTAGTTCATCGTAGCCATTAAAACTTCAAAGTGATCAGTGAGATGGAAAAAGATTCCGTTAGAGAAAAACATTGTTGTAATTAATTAAATTAAGTTTAATCAGTGACTTGCGACTCTGGAATTGACCATAAGTGAAAGTTATATTTTCCATCAATTTGTACGTAATTTTTTAAAGATGACCGTTAAATATGGGAAAGGTCTTTTCAAAATCAGAGGATCTTTTATATTAATTTTGCAATGTTGAATTAAAAGCTCTTTACTAAATGTATATGAAATTATATATACTTCTAAGAAAAACACAATTTTTAATTTTTTATATATATCTGCCTGTCTGTTTGTTCCGGCTAATCTCCGAAATGGCTGGACTGATTCTGACGTGACTTTTACTGGCAGATAGTTGAAGTTATAAGGAGTAACTTAAGCTACTTTAATTGTAGAAAATAATTAAGGTTCCTCTCAAAAAAATTAAAATGTACCTAAGTCGCTATTTTAGTTACCGTGGACAATCTTTCTAAGTCCATTTATGTATTGGAAAATAAATGGAAACAAAATTTAACTCTCCATTCTTTTCACTCTTATTGTCTTAGGTCAGACACAGGAGCGACTGCTTTATATACCCTTCAAGGCACAAAGGTATAGAACTAACACCTGGCTATCTAGGCTGCCCAATATTTGAACGGAAAACCCGAATAACATTTCTTAGCCAGACCCCTGATTTGTTAAGTTTTGTAGCTTTACATGCTAGCCACAATACCAACATGGAGTCGGGAGCGAAGTCGCGGGTTTTGCTTATATATACATATGTACATATATAATATTTATAGCACAATAGATACTTAATATCAATTACATATAATTTGCTTTAAAAATGTAAAGCAAGCATAACAGCAAAAACTACAGAATAAACAATAAACATAAATTTATCAATCGCTTCAGTCAGATCCATTGTTTCACTGCGCTCAGTTTTATCACTCTGCATTTCTTCAATCGTACCATTCCGTGGTGTTTCGACCCTTGAATCATCTTCGTAGCATTCGTCTATAGTTTCGTAGATTTGACAGACCTAAATAAAATACCAATATTCAGTTTATTTATGAACATAAAAACGGATTTATTTGTACATTAAACGTTTTCTGTAAAAAAAATATCTATTATTCATTTATGAGTTGGTATTGTTTTGCATTCATCTCAAAATATATAGGAAAATTCTTATTTTATGTAGGCACTTAGTCGATCACATTATGACTTTATTGTGTAACTAGTATACTAATTTCCCATGGGGGATTACGTGCCGTGGACCAAAATCCTTAATGCCACTCTCCAATCTATAAATCTCCCAGCAATAACATATTGAACCTCTGAGTTAATTTAGTCTATTGTTGCGTAAAAGAAGAACAAATTAAGCAACATATCGGATTACTTATTTATTATAGCTGTGAAAGTTTGTATGTGTGTTTATATATTTAATAATAATAATAATAAATCGTTAATTTTGTAGCAAAACATCAAGTTACAAAAATATACTCTTTGCACACCTGTTTTGCTAAGGACGTTATCTAAAAATACCCAGAAAGAATTCTTAGGAACTCGTACTAGAAAAACCCGTATTACGAGCACTGTTAACTTCCTCTAGATTTTATAATTTATAGACCAATAGTAAATAAAGTTAGTAAATTATAATGATAGAAGATAGCTGATAGATATAGATATCTGTTACTCCATCACACTGAAAAGATTCGAAAATTTTGAATAAAATTTAGTATATAGCTGATAGACTAATTTTACTCCTGGAGTAATACATAGGAAACTAGCGACACGCTTAAATGAAGCGAGCGCGAGTTTCTAGTTTTTTTTAGTAAGGATTATAATAAAAACAGCAAAAATACCTTTAAAGGCGGCAAGCAGAACAAACTTCGAAACCATTGGGCAGTCAATATGTTCTGAATAGCAGGTGTCTTGCACAAGCTTTTAGCTATTGACGTCATTAGTGCTACCTGGATAATGAGAGCCAGTAACACTCCTCCTAATACAACCATGTACAGAATTACTGAAATAAAAGTTATTTAGAGGCCAATGTAGTAAGTTTTGATTTGAATTTTTCATTTGTACACAGTATATATTCCATTTTTTCATATTACTTGTTTATTATATGAAAGTAAAATACCATTCACTCACTAGTCATGAGATCTCAGACGGTATAAAAACTACAAACTTAAAATTTGACAGGTAGTTTAGTAAAAAAATCTTTATTTTTAATAAGAAGAATTTATGGGACTTACATCAGGTAACGCTATAGGGATTTAAAATATAAGAAGTCTAAACCTAGCCACCTGCACGGAATATATTATAGTGCATAAGTATAATTCTAAGTGCACTTTGTAATTTGTATTGCTTTGAACAGCATAATGGGATCTTCAGGATGGAGCAACAATTCGACTTCAATGTAGCAGCGAGGGCTGGGGATGTGACACCACCAACTTCCTAGCGTTGAGCTTAGCATAAAATTTAATTTTTGGTCCGATCCAAACTTGAACCATTTATCTGTTTGTAATTTTTCCTTATATAAAGACCTAATGGATAATATAATTTCAAATTTGTAAGCAATACATTATGTTAGTGCATTCTAATGGTACTTAAGTATAATCTTACTTTTAACTTTAAATACTGTACATGTTAGCGTGGACTACGCGTTGATTTGTTAACCAACTTCCAAAAAAGGAGGTACGGTGTTTCATTCGCATAGTTTTTTTTTATTTATATTCACAAATTTCTAGGAGACGAAGGTAGTCTCATATAATTTTAATAGACATATTGATTTTAATTTTAGTTAAAATATTATATATCGATTCCTTAATATGTGAATCTGAATGGCTATTATATGTATTGAATATATTTAACAGATTTTAAAATTTCTTACTCTAATGAAAAGCTACTACTGGTGGTGCTGTTGAATTACATATTAGTGAACAATAAGACCTATTTTTAACAGCTTTTCTCTAATCTGTAGTTTTATACTATATATAAATAATATTATGTACTTACATATAGTAGGAACTGAGTGGCAAGGTATCAAATAGTCGATGTAGCACATTCCCATACATATAATAACAGTGCAATAAGCGTAAAACCAAACTCTCTTCATACTTAAAGGCTCACTCCAAAAAGATAATAGTACAAATGTTACGAGAGCTGAAATAAAATATATCAAAAAAAGGTTTCATTTACAATAATCTATTTTATAATAACAATTTAAGTAAAACATTCTGATCCAGAAAAGTTTGTGTTTTATTTGGTACTTTCGACTTCGTGAGATGTTGAGTTCTCTTTCTTTTTATATATATTTTGTATGTTTTCTCTTTGTACGTTCGATTCTTGTATATGGCATTATTATACATCATATTTAAATATTGTGATCACGGGAGAAACTCTTCCGTGACCATGATTGCTGTAAAACATTCGAAACGTCGGGAACCAAAAATCAAAATAAATCCGAAAAGATAGTTTTATTTTAAAACAAATATAACAAAAACAAACACTTGATGAATAAAAAAATCATAAATTTATCACTTTACCTAATAAGGGCGTATAAAAAACAATGTTATACGCGGTAGCTCGTCGTTTCAGGTTTATGTTAATAATGAACCTATCACTTTTTTGTGTGTTGTTGTATGAGTACAGACTATTCCAGGAAGATGAATTTAAAACATATTGCGTTGCTTCCACCTCCCATTCATTTTGTATGACTTCATCTATATTTGTAAACTGGAAATGAAATGTACAGATAAATAGTGTTTTTATGTAAGATATTTTATTTCAATTCACTATGATGTTCTCCAGACCGATTCCGGCCACGGCGGCCAGTCTCATTGAGACTAACCAACTGCGCAGGAGATATTATAGTGCACAAGTGTACGCGCAGACACAAGTGCACTCTCTATTCCTGTCGCTCTCATACTTCGGTGGGACGACTGCTCGACACGGCCGGTGAGAGTTAAGGCGCAGGACCGACGGCTTTACGTGCTCTCCGAGGCACGGGGGTAAAACACCGCCAATTTTCCAACTCCGGGCTGTTACTGAAACTTACTATACAGAAAGACTCAATAACTAAACTTGGCCCGACCTGAGTCTCGAACCCAGGACCTCCGGGTGTGCAGCCGTACATGCTAGCCACTACACCACCGAGGCAGTAAATCACTATTTATCAAATGTCACGCATTATTAGTAAAATAATATAAACTTACGATTTTCATCACATCATCGCTTGGATCGAGTTTTCGTAGGAGAATGTGTTCGTGTACTTCCCAAGGCTCTAGGACTATTGTACAATCGTATTCATCTCGAGGCCATCTATTTTGTCAAAACAGGAACGTTGAAATAAATGAAATTAGCAAACAGTTGACTATAGAAATGAAAGTTTGTTAAACTACGAGGAGGAGGACGAGGTTCTATTTCTAATTATGTTTAACTAATGTTTGTACTCCAGTCATGGGTGTTTATATTTATAATATGTATGTATTGAAGGTTATATATGTGTAGTGTATCAACTATCTGGTATCTCCCTATTTAAGAACTCCAATAGGATCCCATCAAAAGCGACAAAAGCCACATAGAAACCAATACATATTTATTGGTTTCTATGTGGCTTTTGTCGCTTTTGATGGGATTCTATTGGAGTTTTTCAACAGGGCTATAACACAAGCCTCGTAGCTTACCATGGAACATGATGGTGCTGTGTATAATGTCCCAACATATTTATATTTGTACAGTATATGTAAAAATACGAGAAGCACCTAATTCCTTGTAAAACCACAATATTTATTACGAATTTAATAATACAATAGAATGGATTCAATAATGCAGTATAATTTCTTATGATGGACAATTATTGTTTATGAAAATAAGCTTTATATTTTTTTATGCTGTAACTTAAGCGTGGTTTAGAAACAAATTGACTTCTTTGATGCTCGCTCTATCTAAATTAACGTACATATGTATGATACGAATATTTCTTTACTTTGAGCCATGATCCCTTGAGAATTAGAGTAATGTAATTGTAAATGTCTTTTCATATTACGTTTAACTTTTTTCAAAAAAAAGTGTGAAAAAAAAATTCAATTCAGGGTTTTTTGTGGCTGTTATGTAAACATCATTCTTGATAGATTAAAAAATCATTGATTTTTCACTTAAATTGTCATGATTAAATTATGTTAAAATTATGTACATATATACTTATAGCAGAACTCGTGGCTTCGCTTGCGCTAAAACTACAAAAAAAAACTCTAAAATAGTAAGTTTCATACAAACTTTCATCCGCTATTTTACCCCCTTGTGGGATGAATTTCGAAATATGCTAAAACACGTATTTAATTAATTGTAGTGAAGAGCATTTATACCGAGTTTCATGTAATTCTGGTCACAAATATTTTTTTTTGAATGTATGAATATATAATAAATATACTAATATTTACCGAACTTACTTTGTCATCGCGTTTAAAATGTCAAAACACCAAGTATTGACTGTAGTCTGCATGTGGAGTGTGGCTTCACCGCTATTAACCATGTTGATCAACTCTGGATTTTTCGAGTTTAATTGTTCGATGCTGTCTGAGCTGTAGTCAAAAGTATAAAAAATAATTAATGTTTTATTATTAATACATAAATTCATAGTTTATTTACGTACGAGCGACTCACCCTCGCTTCGCTCGGGTTTATCCCTAGCTTGATTCCCCATACAAACTTTCATCCCCATTTTCACCCCCTTAAGCGATGATTTCCGGGATAAAAGTATCCAATGTCCTTCCCACGGTCTAAAACTACATTCTTACCAAATACTATCTAAATCGGTTCAGTAGATCCAGATGCTACCCTACAACGTCACAAACTCACAAACTCACACACTTTACCTCTTTACAATATTAGTATAGATTAGAAATATTATATATTCCTGATAGATTACGGTCATGGCGACTAATCTCACTGAGACTAGCAAGACGAGCAGGAGATATTACGAGTATAGTGCACAAGTGTACGTACGAACACAATTGCATTCTATATTACTTTTCCTCGAAAAGTCCAATAGGACGATACTTCGACACGACCGATAAGGGTTAAGACGCGAATTTAAAGATAAAAATATAGTCTCTTAAATTTTTTTCTTTAAATTCACTTGAAGTAAAGATCCAAAATTGTCGAAGAATACTTTAATAATTAAATTAATGAATACATTAAGTCATTATCAATAATAGTACATTATGTTAATGAACAATATTATAAACTTTATTGATACAATAACAAAATATTTAATTACTGATAATGATAGTGAGGGATACAACAGAACATACTTAAAAACTGATAGCGTTGGGCTCCAAATTTCCCCTTGCCGAAGTGTAATATAGGTCGTCCCATTGAATTTACTAGGATTCCACGCCATGCTATCGTCCGTCCATCTCTATAAAATTATATAATTTTTGTTATCTGATAATATTATTATTGAATAATAGAATTACAAAAGGAAGATTTTTTTTTAAATAAATGTTTAACAAAAAATTTAATTTCATAAACAGATGCGTATAAGTCGATTCGACTTTGGATCTTAGACAACTTTCATAATATCACCACTTTTTCAATTTATTTTTTCATCCCCTACATACAAATAAGCGTAAATGAACACACCAGTATACCGAGTATTGACTACTATCTCTTCTTCTAATGTACTTTAAGCATGGTGAAAATGTGTGGACATGGAAATTTTTATTCATGTCACAATGTATTCATCCGATTGAGTTCAATTACTTCGTCTTCTCAAGTAGGGTGATTTGTATTGAAAATGGTATTTGCTTCGATTTCCATTTAGCACATTATTGATATTACATTTTTTAAATAAAATTATTTAAAATCACATCCGTATGTGTTGTAACTTTCTTTGGACATTAAAAGTAATTGGTCCGATTTGAAGATACTAAAATAAATCTTCACAGAAGTCGTAACCATGACCTTTTTTTTCGAACCTAGGTACTTAATTTTGATTATAACTTATTATTATTTAGTACTTACTCTAACTAAAGATATACCAGTAGTAAGCTTAGCATCAAATGCGTTGTAATAAACACTTGTTATTTTTACTCCAATATCAACAGGTAACTTTTGTCTCGGCGGGACGTACGGATTTTTGTTATATAATAAACTTCTCCTTAATTTGTCCGAGTTTGAAAGCTGTGGTTCAACTGCTTGTGAACTTGGAGTTACTGCAATTTCAATTAAACAAACGATTAAACAAAAACTTTTTAACCATAATAAATATGTTGGCCATTAACACATCACCATCTAGATAGTTGATAAAATACAAATATATAACTTTATATGCATATAAATTATAAATATAAACTCCTATGATTGGAGTACAAACATTCATGCTCATCAGACAATTGAATGCCCCCAGCGGGATTCGAACCCGCGACTGCTAGCACAGCAAGTAAGCACACTAAGTCAAACGTGTCGTCAATCTTTAATACAAAATATTGTATTTTTTTCCCGTTCATTTTTCATAAAATTCTGTAATGATGTAGAATATAGTTAATTTTTAAATTATTTTCATTAAAAAAATAAGTTGGTTAAAATTTGTCAATATTTAGAAAAAAAATTGGTTACCACTCGATCCGTTAGTTAAAGATATAGGGCAATCATAAAGAAATTTTGCTTCAACACCATTCCATGCAGCAAAACTGAAATAATGTACCTCTGTTGGATACATATCCTGGTATGATATTATTGGCAAAATATCACCTTCACGACCAAATTCAATTAGGCCATCTGAAGAAGAAAATTATCACGATTTTGATATTTTAGCACTCGTTACAAATTCAAGCAGTATCTGTTATTCTGTAATTTGTAAATAGTTAAATTGATAACAACATTTAAGTACAACTTATTTGTATTCTATTGGTTACTTTATATAGAAAAGGGAAGATTTCCCGTGGGGTAATAGATAAAGTTGTTATAAAATAGTCCTAGTAAACTTCTTAGTGGGTACCTGAGTAAAGCTTTAGGATATTTTGGCAAAACAAAAAGCTCCCAGAGGATAACACAGAATAACAGTATGAGTTCGACAATGTCCTTATTATGTGGAAGCGGAAACTATTGTTTGAGTTCCGATGAGTGATTTAATTACCATAATGTTCACTTTTTTTACCCTATTGTCAGTATGTTTTATTACTCTTTTATTGTTTTATGATATTGTAATAGGATACTATTTTGCTATTAAATTATAATTTCTAAAAATATGGTTAGAAAGTTACGAACTCGAGCGAAGCGACTCACGCTCGCTTCGCTCGCAATCTAAGAAAGTATTATGATTCAAAAGTATTTGTAAAAAATGAATTTCGTAAAGCTACTTTCATTCGCATACCTTCAGTAATTTTAATGTAAAAAGCTCTAAATTCTATAGGAGATACGATTCCGACAGTTGTCTTCGAAGCTCTTGCATTTCTTTTTAAATTTCCTCTAAGCTCGGTAAACTTATTACCACCTCCACCGACAACTAAAAGTAAACAAAGTATTAATAATTGCAGTACATATGCAATCCAATATGTTTTTTTACTATAAAGTTATTGTACATAGCAAGCATTAAAGCTTTCAAACAAAGAATATCTTTATATAAATTATAGGCAAAGAAGTTCAGTAAGTGCGTTTTTCTATTTTTGTCAACCGATTTTTATTGTTTAGTATGTATAGATGAGCATTTATGTTATCAATAAATTTTTTTGGAAACAGTTAATTTTTAGAGTTCCGAACTCAAAGGGTGAAACGGGACCCTATTACTAAGACTCAGCTGTCCGTTCATCTGTCTGTCCGTCTGTCACCAAACTGTATCTCATAAACCTTAATAGTTAGACAGTTTAATTTTTCACAGATGATGCGTTTCTGTTGCCGCTATAACAACAAATACAAAATAATAGAATAAAATAAATATTTAAGGGGGCTCCGACTTGGAAAATGCTAAAACACGTATTTATTTAATGGTATTTAGGAGCAATAATACTAGGTTTCAAGTAATTTTGATCATAAATAATTTTTTGGTTGTATTATAATGTGTTTTCCCGAGGGAGTGAGATCTCCCGCGGTAAAAAGTAGTAATATATATGATATTTGAACTTCAATCATAAAGGTTTTAATCCAAAAATATTTATATTGTTAGTTTAAGTTCTTACCAAATTCATATACAGGAACTGTTGCATCTGGTTTAGGAACAGGAGATAGCAAGATGTGTCCATTACTAGCCGCAAGTATTGCGAGGTGCATCTCAAATACTATACTAGGATCTGACTTCATAGTTTTGCGCTCCTCATTATTTACAGAGTAAAACGTTTCGTAAAAATAACCATGTTTACAAATATGCTCTTTGCACTGCATCGCCACTGGAAATATATAATGTTATAGTGAGTTATGTTTGTTTGTTCTTATATATAGTGATGTATAGTAGAATACAAGAGACAGGAACAACACAGACAAGATAAAATTTATCGTTATAATCCATATTATATATGAAAAGATATATAAAGAATGTTATAACAATAAGCGAACGATTAGCCTTTTTCTTGTTTCTACGTTCAGTATCAAGTTCAAAAAAGCTAAAAAAAAATCCCTTTAAAACCGTTTCCGTCATATAGAAGAAGATAATATTTTTTTAATGATCGTTTTTGTATTGCCATAATATTATGAACTTTATGTTGAGTACTTACGTAGTTATATAGAAATAACAGACAGATATGTTATTAACAACTTTCATTAGCTAGAAGATAGACGTAATCTTTGGGTAGGTCTAAAAATCAATTTCAGTTTTTTTCAGAATTATCTAATTTTCTGGTCAAATTTTACATTATTCTCCTTAAAAACTTTATTTTAGCTATTACAAACTTTTAAAAATTAAACAAAAAAACCAAATCAGTGCAACCGTTCTCACGTAGTTAGGACTTACCAACCTACAGCATTTTATTTTGTAGATATTAATAATTAATAAAGATAATATATTAATATAAAAAGTAAATGTGGTAAAAGTCTAAAGTTTTCGTATTAAGCACATTGGAACTGATCAGGCCATTTTGAATAATTGAAATGAAGTGAACGTTCAAAAGCATTTAAATGTTAACAGTTTGGTTCAAGATTTGGAAGTTGTTGAGAGCTTCCAGTTGAAAAAGTTCGATTTAAAATTGTTAATGAAATTCAGGTTTCATTTCCATCTTGAGTGTCTTATTTTAAACAAATTACACTAATAATAAATTACGAAAATTTACTCTATACCAAGATTTATTAACGTGGTCAAAGCCGTTGATATAATAATATTTAGCATATAAATAAATATTTTACAATTTGTGGTAGTGAAACATTCATTATATATTACCACCAACTTGAAAAGAAGATTTCTGAACAAAGAAAATGAGGGAGACTGTTGATTTATTTTGACATAACATATTAAGCCATTCTTATCTGGGTTTTCTGAAATATATTTCATCTTTATTGAATTAAAAAAGTACATGGTAATAAAACTCATAATATTCCTTTTTTAACATTCCTCTTTACAGTTTTTTAGGTAACCATATTTACATACGTTTTGTTCCTCACAAATTAATTTATACATTCAATACAATACTTTTTATACTGCAGAAAAAAATTGTTGCTTAAAAATTAAGATTAAACTACTTACTATTGTACGTAAAAGTAAAGTTATCGGCACACACAAGTACTGCAGAAATCCATATATTTATGCACAATAAAGAAACCCACTTCATTTTGACTGATTAATAAAGAAATACAAGGCAGTTTTTAATTGAAAATATTTCTCTTTTTAAACGGTACAGTTGTAATTAAAGCCACTATCCAGTAGAATTATTAGTTCAGAAATATACGACACACATGAATGCAGTATGTACGTTTCAATGGTAATGCCTCCTTTGTTTGTGTTTGAGCAAATTATTATCTCTATTTTTATTATAAGCGTGATTGTTGTGATCGTAATGAAATGTCGTCTACAAGTGATAGATGTGATTCATTGCACAGAAGAAGTGTTTCATGCATTATATAAGCTCAAAGGACTTCATATACATTTTCTGCAAACTAAGAATAAGACCGTATATTTTTGTATTATTCTAAAAAAATTGTTTAGTATCTGTGGAAATAAGATAGGAGGCATGCTATATAGTATTCATATATTTTATTCAATATTTTCTAAATTGATTTTAACGAACCATATTTCAATAATTATAATGATTTTTGATTTTTCAATTTTCTTCTTTAAATCTTTGAAGTTAATTTAGTATATTATTCTTGTAAACTTAGATTTTTTAATTTATCAAATTCGTAGAAAAAAGGCTGTAATAGACAGAGATCAGAAGGATGATGATCATGAATAGGCCCAATAAGATATTTTACATTGAATGTAAAGAATCCAGAAAAAAAAAAGTTTATATAATGCTCATTAATGTACTATTTTTAGAGATAACTACTGCTAGGACATTGAATAGATCAACATTTTAGTCAAATGTTATAGAATCACAAATATGTGAAGAGTAATATTGTGATTATCTATACATATAATAAAACAGTATAACAGCAAAGTCTGTACATGAAATATTTTTTAAAAACAATGACTGTAACGTATTGTGTACAGAATATAACATTTAGACCCCAAAACAATAGTTATTAAAATGTTTGTCTGTTTGTTTACATGTCTGTGTGTCTGTATCTCTGTTTACTCTTGTGGGTTTTACGCAAAAATACTGATACAATATTATCAAGCATACGTCTACCATCTTAAGTACACTCGCAATAACTATTTATATTTAAAACGTATCTAGAGATACACCCGAGCAAAGCGAGGGTAAGTCACTAGTTAGAAGTAAATAGATATCAAAGTGGTATTCCCGTTGAAAAGCAAATCCCACCGGAAGTGTAGCCGTGGTTATCGGGGCGGACGTGTGATAAATAACAGCGATGTCATATTGTAGCAAAAATATTTAATTTATTGTACGTATCTTATCCTGAGATAGCGATTTATTTAAAAATTGTGTATTCATTGTTTCGTCTAGAATTTATGTAATGCAATATGTTTGTTTTGGAGTCATGCGAAAATTTGAATATATGTGAAATTTCATATTATTTATTGAATTCCAGTAAAATACTTATTTTAAAGTTACCTGATATGATATTGATCATTGGCTGGTACGTACGTCATCTATACATATAATAAAATTGTAACTAAGCCAAATCTGTACAATAAATATTTTTTGGAAAATCTTATTGAAATAGACATTATTATCGATACAGAGGCCGAATATATAGTTTTTAGAATTTTTGTCTGTCTGTTACCTCATCACGGAAAACCACTGGAGAGATTTTGATTAAATTTGGTATGGTGATAGCTTGTTATCCGGGTCAACATATAGAATACTTTTTACCGCGGGAAAATATCTCATTTCTGAGAAAAAATACAAAAAACTACAATGCTTACAGTATACTAATATGTCAAACCTAAGAATTTGGTTTTTGGTCATCTACACGCGGGCGGAGCCGCGGGCAGTGCTAGTTTAATAGTATAAATATAAGTAATTTAAAATTTTCATATTTGCTCATTTTTGGGGTTTATTAGTTAGTATTACAAGTAGTTAGTGTTAGTCGTGTATTACAATAATTTGCCACTGTGTAGGCGCAGGACACTTTATAGTCCCAATACAAGATGTAATCTCTGATGTCTTTTAAGAAGTTTTTAGCATTGACACACGTTGACATGAGCTTAGGCTCAAACGGTATCATTTTGGCTAAGGGAGGCGTAGTTTAATAGCTTTGCATGATAGCTTAATATGCATTTATAAAAGCATTATTTCACTTTGGGTTCCAAAGTCCAAAGCATAACTTTTTACTACACTCAAGACAACAACAATCCGATAAGCCGCATTTACATCGAAACACTGATTTAGTATCGAATTACAATACTGACCGTTAAACTAAACAAAACTTTTTAAATTATTCTATATTGAACTTTATTGGTAAATATCAGAGCTTAAATTGGAATGGTTTTAAGATCTATGCCTCTACTAAGAGTTAGCATGTTGCATTTAGTTTTCGACCAGATCGAATATTCAATTACGAGGTATATAATATATGTACATTCATACGTAGTAGTACTTTAACATTGTATTGCCAAAAAACCAAAATCTATAAAAAGGCGATCGTCTTATAACTTAACAGATATGCCGCCAATTTCAAGAGTTGTCCATTAAGAAATGCCAGTGAGTTATATCCCTACGTTCATGATGTAGAGAGTTTTTCTAGATTTTATCTATTAAACAGCTATATGGCTAATGTCAAAACTAAGAAATTCTTTAAAATTAATAATAATCAATCTTTAAGTATATATAAAAAAAAATAAGTTAATCCCTCAACGACCGCGGACACGTCGGCGTTACAGTTAACAATAGATTTCTTAGAAATTTAATGATTTTTTTTGAAATTTACCTGGAGGTGATATTGTCAGTAGAGTGATAGGAAAACCAAGAGATGCGAGTTCAACCCCAGAGTTGTGAGTCTGAAATTTTAATGTCATTTTCAACATGATTACCGTTCATCTTATGAGGAAAGAAAACATCATGAAGAAGCCCGTATATATGAAGACTGCATACACATATGAAGTCCGCCAGCGTGGTGGACTATGGCCTGATCCCGCTCGTATTAAATTAAAAGGAGGCCCGTGCCCAGCAGTGGGACGTTAAAAACGGCTGAATACAAGCGGAATTTATAATTAATAACTATTGTTTATATTTTTTACACAAAATATTGTCCATTGCAAAGATTTTAAATTTAACCCTTAAATTCCTTAATATTAAAGAAACAACAAATATATTATGGTCTATACTTTATTAAATATTGTATCTGTACAAAATGACTGACATAAAGCCTTACAGACTAAGCTTAAAGCTATAATTTAACTTTACTTTGATGGTGCTAGTTCATCGTAGCCATTAAAACTTCAAAGTGATCAGTGAGATGGAAAAAGATTCCATTAGAGAAAAACATTGTTATAATTAATTATATTAAGTTTATTCAGTGACTTGCGACTCTGGAGTTGACCATAACTATATTTTCATTTTAGTTATATTTATTTAGTTATATTTTCCATCAATTGTACGTAAATATTTAAAGATGACCGCTAAATATGGGAAAGGTCTTTTTCAAATCAGAGGATCTTTTATATTATTAGTCTATTTATGTATTGGAAATATAAAGATTGACTTAAAATGCAGTTAATTTTTATCTAATTTAGTTACACAAAGAAGATTTAAACATAATATGAGATTCTCGCTATATTCACTCTCATATAAAGCTAGATTTAAAGTATAGATAGTGGTGGCCTAATTAAAAATACATAGCGGGTAAAGGTGTGGAATTAAAAATAGGTTGCGGGCGGATGGAAAAACTAGTTTTTAATCAGCTGTTTTGTAACTATGCATAGAAAAATAGATAAATAAAATAGAAGTGTCTTTTTGTAATGTTGAATTAAAAGCTTTTTACTAAATGTATATGAAATTATATATATTTCTAAGAAAAACACAATTGTTAATTTTTTATATATATCTGCCTGTCTGTTTGTTCCGGCTAATCTCCGAAATGGCTGGACTGATTCTGACGTGACTTTCACTGGCAGATAGTTGAAGTTATAAGGAGTAACTTAGGCTACTTTAATTGTAGAAAATAATTACGGTTCCTCTCAAAAAAATTAAAATGTATCTAAGTCGCTAGTAGGTAATAAATGAAGGATTTCTAACCGATTTTAGTTACAGTGGACAATCTTTCTAAGTTCATTTATGTATTGGAAAATAAATGGAAACAAAATTTAACTCTCCATTCTTTTCACTCTTATTATCTTAGGTCAGACACAGGAGCGACTGCTTTATATACCCTTCAAGGCACAAAGGTATAGAACTAACACCTGGCTATCCAGGCTGCCTAATATTTGAACGGAAAACCTTAATAACATTTCTTAGCTAGACCCCTGATTTGTTAAGTTTTGTAGCTTTATATGCTAGCCACAATACCAACATGGAGTCGAGAGCGAAGTCGCGGGTTTTGCTTATACATACATATGTACATATATAATATTTATAGCACAATAGATATTTAATATCAATTACATATAATTTCCTTTAAAAATGTAAAGCAAGCATAACAGCAAAAACTACAGAATAAACAATAAACATAAATTTATCAATCGCTTCAGTCAGATCCATTGTTTCACTGCGCTCAGTTTTATCACTCTGCATTTCTTCAATCGTACCATGCCGTGGTGTTTCGACCCTTGAATCATCTTCGTAGCATTCGTCTATAGTTTCGGAGATTTGAGAGACCTAAATAAAATACCAATATTCAGTTTATTTATGAACATAAAAACGGATTTATTTGTACATTAAACGTTTTCTGTTAAAAAAAATATCTATTTTTCATTTATGAGTTGGTATGGTTTTGCATTCATCTCAAAATATATAGGAAAATTCTTATTTTATGTAGGCACTTAGTCGATCACATTATGACTTTATTGTGTTACTAGTGTACTAATTTCCCATGGGGGATTACGTGCCGTGGACCAAAATCCTTAATGCCACTCTCCAATCTATAAATCTCCCAGCAATAACATATTGAACCTCTGAGTTAATTTAGTCTATTGTTGCGTAAAAGAAGAACAAATTAAGCAACATATCGGATTACTTATTTATTATAGCTGTGAAAGTTTGTATGTGTGTTTATATGTTTAATAATAATAATAATAGTAAATCGTTTATTTTGTAGCAAAACATCAGGTTACAAAAATATACTCTTTGCACACCTGTTTTGCTAAGGACATTATCTAAAAATATTCAGAAAGATTTCTTAGGAACTCGTACTAGAAAAACCCGTATTACGAGCACTGTTAACTTCCTCTAGATTTTATAATTCATAGACCAATAGTAAATAAAGTTAGTAAATTATAATGATAGAAGATAGCTGATAGATATTGATATCTGTTACTCCATCACACTGAAAAGATTCGAAAATTTTGAATAAAATTTAGTATACAACTGATAGACTAATTTTATTCCTGGAGTAATACATAGGAAACTAGCGACACGCTTAAATGAAGCGAGCGCGAGTCTCTAGTTTTTTTTACTAAGGATTATAATGAAAACAACAAAAATACCTTCAAAGGCGGCAAGCAGAACAAACTTCGAAACCATTGGGCAGTCAATATGTTCTGAATAGTGGGTGTCTTGCACAAGCTTTTAGCTATTGACGTCATTAGTGCTACCTGGATAATAAGAGCCAGTAACACTGCTCCCAATACAACCATGTACAGAATTACTGAAATAAAAGTTATTTAGAGGTCAATGTAGTAAGTTTTGATTTGAATTTTTATTTGTACACAATATATATTCCGTTTTTTCATATTACTTGTATATTATATGAAAACAAAATACCACTCACTCACTAGTCATGAGATCTCAGACGGTATAAAAACTACAAACTTAAAATTTGACAGGTAGTTTAGTAAAAAAATCTTTATTTTTAATAAGAAGAATTTATGGGACTTACATCAGGTAACGCTATAGGGATTTAAAATATAAGAAGTCTAAACCTAGCCACCTGCACGGAATATATTATAGTGCATAAGTATAATTCTAAGTGCACTTTGTAATTTGTATTGCTTTGAACAGCATAATGGGATCTTCAGGATGGAGCAACAATTCGACTTCAATGTAGCAGCGAGGGCTGGGGATGTGACACCACCAACTTCCTAGCGTTGAGCTTAGCATAAAATTTAATTTTTGGTCCGATCCAAACTTGAACCATTTATCTGTTTGTAATTTTTCCTTATATAAAGACCTAATGGATAATATAATTTCAAATTTGTAAGCAAGACATTATATGTTAGTGTATTCTAATGGTACTTAAGTATAATCTTACTTTTAATTTTAAATATTGTACATGTTATCGTGGACTACGCGTTGGTTTGTTAACCAACTTCAAAAAAAGGAGGTACGGTGTTTCATTCGCATAGTTTTTTTTTATTTATATTCACAAATTTCTAGGAGACGGAGGTAGTCTCATATAATTTTAATAGACATATTGATTTTAATTTTAGTTAAAATATTATAGATCGTTTCCTTAATATGTGAATCTGTATGGCTATTATATGTATTGATTATATTTTACAGATTTTAAAATTTCTTACTCTAATGAAAAGCTACTACTGGTGGTGCTGTTGAATTACATATTAGTGAACAATAAGACCTATTTTTAACAGCTTTTCTCTAATCTGTAGTTTTATACTATATATAAATAATATTATGTACTTACATATAGTAGGAACTGAGTGGCAAGGTATCAAATAATCGATGTAGCACATTCCCATACATATAATAACAGTGCAATAAGCGTAAAACCAAACTCTCTTCATACTTAAAGGCTCACTCCAAAAAGATAATAGTACAAATGTTACGAGAGCTGAAATAAAATATATCAAAAAAAGGTTTCATTTACAATAATCTATTTTATAATAACAATTTAAGTAAAACATTCTGATCCAGAAAAGTTTGTGTTTTATTTGGTACTTTCGACTTCGTGAGATGTTGAGTTCTCTTCTCTTTCTTTTTATATATATTTTGTGTGTTTTCTCTTTGTAGATTCGATTCTTGTACACGGCATTATTATACACCATATTTAAATATTGTGATCACGGGAGAAACTCTTCCGTGACCATGATTGCTATAAAACATTTGAAACGTCGGGAACCAAAAATCAAAATAAATCCAAAAAGATAGTTTTATTTTAAAACAAATATAACAAAAACAAACACTTGATGAATAAAAAAATCATAAATTTATCACTTTACCTAATAAGGGCGTATAAAAAACAATGTTATACGCGGTAGCTCGTCGTTTCAAGTTTATGTTAATAATGAACCTATCACTTTTTTGTGTGTTGTTGTATGAGTACAGACTATTCCAGGAAGATGAATTTAAAACATATTGCGTTGCTTCCACCTCCCATTCATTTTGTATGACTTCATCTATATTTGTAAACTGGAAATGAAATGTACAGATAAATAGTGTTTTTATGTAAGATAATTTATTTCAATTTACTATAATGTTCACCAGACCGATTCCGGCCACGGCGGCCAGTCTCATTGAGATTAGCCAACTGCGCAGGAGATATTATAGTGCACAAGTGTACGCGCAGACACAAGTGCACTCTCTATTCCTGTCGCTCTCATACTTCGGTGGGACGACTGCTCGACACGATCGGTGAGAGTTAAGGCGCAGGACCGACGGCTTTACGTGCTCTCCGAGGCACGGGGAACACACCGCCAATTTTCCAACTCCGGGCTGTTACTGAGGCTTACTATACAGAAAGACTCAATAACTAAACTTGGCCCGACCAGAGTCTCGAAACCAGGACCTCCAGGTGTGCAGCCGTACATGCTAGCCACTACACCACCGAGGCAGTTAATTCACTATTTATCAAATAAATGTCACGCATTATTAGTAAAATAATATAAACTTACGATTTTCATCACATCATCGCTTGGATCGAGTTTTCGTAGGAGAATGTGTTCGTGTACTTCCCAAGGCTCTAGGACTATTGTACAATCGTATTCATCTCGAGGCCATCTATTTTATCAAAACAGGAACGTTTAAATAAATGAAATTAGCAAACAGTTGACTATAGAAATGAAAGTTTGTTGAACTACGAGGAGGAGGACGAGGTTCTATTTCTAATTATGTTTAACTAATGTTTGTACTACAGTCATGGGTGTTTATATTTATAATATGTATGTATTGAAGGTTATATATGTGTAGTGTATTAAATATCTGGTATCTATAACACAAGCCTCGTAGCTTACCATGGAACTAGATGGTGGTGTGATGTCCCAACATATTCATATTTACACATTATATGTAAAAATACGAGAAGTACCTAATTCCTTGTAAAACCACAATATTTATTACGAATTTAATAATACAATAGAATGGATTCAATAATGCAGTATAATTTCTTATGATGGACAATTATTGTTTATGAAAATAAGCTTTATATTTTTTTTATGCTGTAACTTAAGCGTGGTTTAGAAACAAATTGACTTCTTTGATGCTCGCTCTATCTAAATTAACGTACATATGTATGAACGAATATTTCTTTACTTTGAGCCATGAGCCCTTGAAAATTAGAGTAATGTAAATTGTAAATGTCTTTCCATACTATGTTTACTTAACTTATTTTAAAAAAAGTGTGAAAGAAATATTTTTCAATTCAGGGTTTTATCTATGATAATAATATTATATTGTGAGACTGTTTTTACACTTAAATTGTCATTATTAAATTATGTTGACATCTGAAATTATGTACATATATATTAATAACAGAACCCGCGGCTTCGCTTGCGCTAAAACTACAAAAAAATCTTCTTCTTGGTTTCATACAAACTTTCATCCGCTATTTTACCCCCTTTATGGGATGAATTTCGAAATATGCTAAAACACGTATTTAATTAATTGTAGTGAAGAGCATTTATACCGAGTTTCAAGTAATTCTGATCATAAATATACTAATATTTACCGAACTTACTTTGTCATCGCGTTTAAAATGTCAAAACACCAAGTATTGACTGTAGTCTGCATGTGGAGTGTGGCTTCACCGCTATTAACCATGTTGATCAACTCTGGATTTTTCGAGTTTAATTGTTCGATGCTGTCTGAGCTGTAGTCAAAAGTATAAAAAATAATTAAAGTTTTATCATTAATACATAAATTCATAGTTTATTTACATACTAGTGACTCACCCTCGCTTCGCTCGGGTTTATCCCTAGCTTGATTCCCCATACAAACTTTCATCCCCATTATCACCCCCTTAAGCGATGATTTCCGGGATAAAGTATTCTATGTCCTTCTCAGGGTCTCAAACTATCTTCTTACCTTTCATCTAAATCGATTAAGTAGATCCAGAGGTTACGCCCTACACCGTCACAAACTCACAAACTACCTCTTTATAATATTAATATAGATTAGAAATATTATATATTCCTGATCGATTTCGGCCATGGCGACCAATCTCACTGAGACTAGCAAGACGCTTACTAGATATTATAGTGCACAAGAGTACGTGCATACACAATTGTATTCTATATTACTTTTCCTCTAAAAGTCCAATACGATACTTCGACACGACCGATAAGAGTTAAGACGCGAATTTAAAGATAAAAATATAGTCTCTTAAATTTTTTTCTTTATATTCATTTTAAGTAAAGATCCAAAATTGTCGAAGAATACTTTAATAATCAAATTAATGAATACATTAAGTCATTATCAATAATAGTACATTATGTTAATGAACAATATTATAAACTTTATTGATACAATAACAAAATATTTAATTACTGATAATGATAGTGAGGGATACAACAGAACATACTTAAAAACTGATAGCGTTGGGCTCCAAATTTCCCCTTGCCGAAGTGTAATATAGGTCGTCCCATTGAATTTACTAGGATTCCACGCCATGCTATCGTCCGTCCATCTCTATAAAATTATATAATTTTTGTTATCTGATAATATAATTATTGCATAAAAGAATTAGAAATGGATGTTATTTTTTTAAATAAATGTTTAACAAAAAAATTTTTTCATCCCCTACATACAAATAAGCGTAAATGAACACACCAGTATACCGAGTATTGACTACTATCTCTTCTTCTAATGTACTTTAAGCATGGTGAAAATGTGTGGACATGGAAATTTTTAATCATGTCACAATATATTCATCCGATTGAGTTCAATTACTTCGTCTTCTCAAATAGGGTGATTTGTATTGAAAATGATATTTGCTTCGATTTCCATTTAGCTCGTTATTGATATTACATTTTTTAAATAAAAGTATTTAAATTCACATCCTTATGTGTTGTAACTTTCTTTGGACATTAAAAGTAATTTGTCCGATTTGAAGATATTAAAATAAATCTTTACAGAAATCGAAACCTCGACCTTTTTTATGAACTTTATTAATTTTTATTATAACTTATTATCATGAACGAATTAACCACTGGACCAGACATATAAGCGGATGCACCTTTAGCGGTCTTGTCTGTAACCAGGAAATTTTAGCCTTGGTCGTTTGTTTTTTGTATCAGTCTCAAGCACTTACTTGTCAACAAAACATCTCCCAAAAATGACTAAATGTTCTGTTAAATGGTGTAAAAATTATAACGGCGGAAGCAGCACTATTTCTTTTCACTTGTAAATACATTATTTTATTACATTTATTGTTATTTATAACAAAACTTAATTAAATGTAAAATAAAATGTCATTTTATTCAACTATGTTAAATATAGTCGACATTTCTATGTATTGTTGACATCTGACAACGATCTTAAAATGGATGGATTATACCATTCAGAACAAATGACAAAACTGTCGAGTGAGTCCATTTGACATTGACTAGTGCTTGACAATGTCGAAAAATATATCGATATTTGACGAAATAACTGAACGAATTGTGTTATTTGTACAGTATAATAACAATGAAGACTTTTATCACAGTATCCTACAATCCGATGACAATCAATTTATAAAAATATTTTCTAAATAAAATAAAAATATAAATGCAAAATTATAATCAGTATGTGCATTTAATTTTTAATTTTATACCACATTTGTATACTTTGGAATATTATTCCATTGTAATAATAATAAAGATAATTTTATTTCAACACATAAATTACACAAAATCAAACAATAATGTTTTAGCACTAAACTTCTGGGTTGGCGATTTGTGATAAAACACTTTACCACTTGCACTAATTATTTTACTTTCACGATCCAACACTCACTTTTTCACAATTTGCAATCACTTCTTCTTTTTCCTAATTTCACAAATGTTTATTAAGAACTGTGCAGTATTAGGACAGTGTCACATTTTTATAACTACCCGAGACAATCAATTGCCAATTAAAATAGTTCAATAACAGAATCACCAAAATCACTTAATTTAATTAAATTAGCTTAATATTTTTTTAATCTTAATAAATAATATTTATGATATATTATTGGAATATATACCCGATATTCATTTGTTCATTAACATTATTATAGGCCAACAGAATGTTGCCATCAATGCAATCGTATTTATATAAATCAAATTAAAAAATAATAATTATTTGACACATTATTATTGAATCTTTAATTCATTTATTTTAATTTATTATAATAAATACAGATATTTTAAATTAAAAGATGTAAAATATTATGACTATGCTAACCAATGTCTAAAACGTCATTCATTGGTTCATCGATATATGTATTATATCGATTACGTTCACGCACTAGAAATATTGTATTCTGTATCAGTGTTTATAATAATGTAATAAAATCTTTGTGTGCGTTATGCGTCACTTAGTTGAACTAGTTTTCATACATTTGTATTTTATGTCAGGTCCAGTCTCTAATTCGTTCATGCTTATTATTATTTAGTACTTACTCTAACTAAAGATATACCAGTAGTAAGCTTAGCATCAAATGCGTTGTAATAAACACTTGTTATTTTTACTCCAATATCAACAGGTAACTTTTGTCTCGGCGGGACGTACGGATTTTTATTATATAATAAACTTCTCCTTAATTTGTCCGAGTTTGAAAGCTGTGGTTCAACTGCTTGTGAACTTGGAGTTACTGCAATTTCAATTAAACAAATGATTAAACAAAAACTTTATAACCATAATAAATATGTTGGCCATTAACACATCACCATCTAGATAGTTGATAAAATACAAATATATAACTTTATATGCATATAAATTATAAATATAAACTCCTATGATTGGAGTACAGACATTCATGCTCATCACACAATTGAATGCCCCCAGCGGGATTCGAACCCACGATTGTTAGCACAGCAAGTAAGCACTACAAACTAAGTCAAACGTGTCGTCAAACTTTAATACAAAATATTGTATTTTTTTCCTGTTCATTTTTCATAAAATTCTGTAATGATGTAGAATATAGTTAATTTTTAAATTATTTTCATTAAAAGAATAAGTTGGTTCAAATTTGTCAATATTTAGAAAAAAAAAATTGGTTACCACTCGATCCGTTAGTTAAAGGTATAGGGCAATCATAAAGAAATTTTGCTTCAACACCATTCCATGCAGCAAAACTGAAATAATGTACCTCTATTGGATACCTATCCTGGTATGATATTATTGGCAAAACATCACCTTCACGACCAAATTCAATTAGGCCATCTGAAGAAGAAAATTATCATGATTTTGACATTTTAGCACTCGTTACAAATTCAAGCAGTATCTGTTATTCTGTAATTTGTAAATAGTTAAATTGATAACAATATTTTAGTACATCTTATTTGTATTCTAAAGGTTAATATTGGTTACTTTATATAGAAAAGGGAAGATTTCCCGTGGGGTAATAGATAAAGTTGTTATAAAATAGTCCTAGTAAACTTCTTAGTGGGTACCTGAGTAAAGCTTTAGGATATTTTGGCAAAACAAAAAGCTCCCAGAGGATAACCCAGAATAACAGTATGAGTTCGACAATGTCCTTATTATGTGGAAGCGGAAACTATTGTTTGAGCTCCGATGTGTGATTTAATTACCATAATGTTTACTTTTTTTACCTTTGTTTTATTACTCTTTTATTGTTTTATGATATTGTAATAGGATAATATTTTGCTATTAAATCATAATTTCTAAAAATATTGTAAAAAAGTTCCAAACTCGAGCGAAGCGACTCACGCTCGCTTCGCTCGCAATCTAAGAAAGTATTATGATTCAAAAGTATTTGGAAAAAATGAATTTCGTAAAGCTACTTTCATTTGCATACCTTCAGTAATTTTAATGTAAAAAGCTCTAAATTCTATAGGAGATATGATTCCAACAATTGCGGTCCTAACTCTTGGATTTCTATCTAAATGTACTCTAAGCGCGGTAAACTTATTACCACCTCCACCGACAACTGAAAGTAAACAAAGTATTAATAATTTCAATACATATGCAATCCAATATGTTTTTTTACTATAAAGTTATTGTACATAGCAAGCATTAAAGCTTTCAAACAAAGAATATCTTTATATAAATAGGGAAAGAAGTTCAGTAAGTGCGTTTTTATATTTTTGTCAACCGATTTTTATTGTTTAGTATGTATAGATGAGCATTTATGTTATCAATAAATTTTTTTGGAAACAGTTAATTTTTAGAGTTCCGAACTCAAAGGGTGAAACGGGACCCTATTACTAAGACTCAGCTGTCCGTTCATCTGTCTGTCCGTCTGTCACCAAACTGTATCTCATAAACCTTAATAGTTAGATAGTTTAAATTTTCACAGACGATGCGTTTCTGTTGCCGCGAAAACAACAAATATGATACAATAGAATAAAATAAATATTTAAGGGGGCTCCCATACAACAAACGTGATTTTTTTGCTATTTTTATAGATAATGGTAGGAAACCCTTCATGCGCGAGTCCTAAATTAAAAGATTAAACAATAATCGAGTTGCCAAAAAATATTTGCTATTTTACCTCTTATGGGATGAATTTCGAAAATGCTAAAACACGTATTTATTTAATGGTATTTAGGAGCATTAATACTAAGTTTCAAGTAATTTTGATCATAAATATTTTTTTTTGTTATATTATAACGTGTTTTTTCCGAGGGAATGAGATCTCTCGTGGTAAAAAGTAGCCTATGTCACTCTTCAGCCTTGCAACTATCTCCACACAAAAAATCACACCAATCCGTCAATCGGTTTTGACGTGAAAGAAATACAAAAAAACAAACACAATTTACATACTATTAGTATATATATATCCATAAATATTTATATTTTTAGTTTAAGTTCTTACCAAATTCATATACAGGAACTGTTGCATCTGGTTTAGGAACAGGAGATAGCAAGATGTGTGCATTACTAGCCGCAAGTATTGCGAGGTGCATCTCAAATACTATACTAGGATCTGACTTCATAGTTTTGCGCTCCTCATTATTTACAGAGTAAAACGTTTCGTAAAAATAACCATGTTTACAAATATGCTCTTTGCACTGCATCGCCACTGGAAATATATAATGTTATAGTGAGTTATGTTAGTTTGTTCTTATATATAGTGATGTATAGTAGAATACAAGAGACAGGAACAACACAGACAAGATACACAATTTATCGTTATAATCCATATTATATATGAAAAGATATATAAATAATGTTATAACAATAAGCGAACGATTAGCCTTTTTCTTGTTTCTACGTTCAGTATCAAGTTCAAAAAAGGTAAAAAAAAACTTCCTTTAAAACCGTTTCCGTCATATAGAAGAAGATAATATTTTTTTAATGATCGTTTTTGTATTGCCATAATATTATGAGCTTTATGTTGAGTACTTACATAGTTATTTAGAAATAACAGACAGATATGCTATTAACAACTTTGGATCAGCTAGAAGACAAACGTAATCTTTGGGTAGGTCTAAAAATCAATTTCAGTTTTTTCAGAATTATCTAATTTTCTGGTCAAATTTTACATTATTCTCCTTAAAAACTTTATTTTAGCTATTACAAACTTTTAAAAATTAAAAAAAAAACCAAATCAGTGCAACCGTTCTCACGTAGATAAGACTTACCAACCAACAGCATATTATTTTGTAGATATTAATAATATTAATAAAGATAATATATTAATATAAAAAGTAAATGTGGTAAAAGTCTAAAGTTTTCGTATTAAGCACATTGGAACTGATCAGGCCATTTTGAATAATTGAAATGAAGTGAACGTTCAAAAGCATTTAAATGTTAACAGTTCGATTCAAGATTTGGAAGTTGTAGAGAGCTTCCAGTTGAAAAAGTTCGATTTAAAATTGTTAATGAAATTCGGGTTTCATTTCCATCTTGAGTGTCTTATTTTGAACAAATTACACTAATAATATAATTACGAAAATTTCTGAAACTCTTTCCCGAGATATTTTAACGTGGTCAAAGCCGTTGATTTAATAATATTTAGCATATAAATAAATATTTAACAATTTGTGGTAGTGAAACATTCATTATTTTATATTACCACCTACTTGAAAAGAAGATTTCTGAACAAAGAAAATGAGGGAGACTATTGATTTATTTTGACATAACATATTAAGCCATCCTTCTCTGGTTTATCTGAAATAAATTTCATGTTTTTAATTGAATTAAAAAAGTACATGGTAATAAAACTCATAATATTCCTTTTTTAACATTCCTCTTTACAGTTTTTTAGGTAACCATATTTACATACATTTTGTTCCTCACAAATTAATTTTTCATTCAATACAATACTTTTTGTACTGCAGAAAAAAATTGTTGCTTAAAAATTAAAATTAAACTACTTACTATTGTACGTAAAAGTAAAGTTATCGGCACACACAAGTACTGCAGAAATCCATATATTTATGCACAATAAAGAAACCCACTTCATTTTGACTGATTAACAAAGAAACACAAGGCAGTTTTTAATTGAAAATATTTCTCTTTTTAAACGGTACAGTTGTAATTAAAGCCACTATCCAGTAGAATTATTAGTACTATTTTTAGAGATAACTACTGCTAGGGCAGTGAATAGATCAACATTTTAGTCAAATGTTATAGAATCACAAATATGTGAAGAGTTATATTGTGATTATCTATACATATAATAAAACAGTATAATAGCAAAGTCTGTACATAATTTTTTTTAAAAAACAATGACTGTAACGTATTGTGTACAGAATATAACATTTAGACCCCAAAACAATAGTTATTAAAATGTTTGTCTGTTTGTTTACATGTCTGTGTGTTTGTATCTCTGTTTACTCTCGTGGGTTTTACGCAAAAATACTGAAAACGATGTTATCAAGCATACGTCTATCTTCTTAGGTACACTCACAATAACTATTTATATTTAAAACGTACCTAGAGACGCACCCGAGCGAAGCGAGGGTAAGTCACTAGTTAGAAGTAAATAGATATCAAAGTGGTATTCCCGTTGAAAAACAAATCCCACCGGAAGTGTAGCCATGGTTATCGGGGCGGACGTGTGATAAATAACAGCGATGTCATATTGGAGCAAAAATATTTAATTTATTGTACGTATCTTATCCTGAGATAGCGATTTATTTAAAAATTTTGTATTCATTGTTTCGTCTAGAATTTATGTAATGCAATATGTTTGTTTTGAGTCATGCGAAAATTTGAATATATGTGAAATTTCATATTATTTATTGAATTCCAGTAAAATACTTATTTTAAAGTTACCTGATATGATATTGATCATTGGCTGGTACGTACGTCATCTATACATATAATAAAATTGTAACTAAGCCAAATCTGTACAATAAATATTTTTTGGAAAATCTTATTGAAATAGACATTATTATCGATACAGAGGCCGAATATATAGTTTTTAGAATTTTTGTCTGTCTGTTACCTCATCACGGAAAACCACTGGAGAGATTTTGATTAAATTTGGTATGGTGATAGCTTGTTATCCGGGTCAACATATAGAATACTTTTTACCGCGGGAAAATATCTCATTTCTGAGAAAAAATACAAAAAACTACAATGCTTACAGTATACTAATATGTCAAACCTAAGAATTTGGTTTTTGGTCATCTACACGCGGGCGGAGCCGCGGGCAGTGCTAGTTTAATAGTATAAATATAAGTAATTTAAAATTTTCATATTTGCTCATTTTTGGGGTTTATTAGTTAGTATTACAAGTAGTTAGTGTTAGTCGTGTATTACAATAATTTGCCACTGTGTAGGCGCAGGACACTTTATAGTCCCAATACAAGATGTAATCTCTGATGTCTTTTAAGAAGTTTTTAGCATTGACACACGTTGACATGAGCTTAGGCTCAAACGGTATCATTTTGGCTAAGGGAGGCGTAGTTTAATAGCTTTGCATGATAGCTTAATATGCATTTATAAAAGCATTATTTCACTTTGGGTTCCAAAGTCCAAAGCATAACTTTTTACTACACTCAAGACAACAACAATCCGATAAGCCGCATTTACATCGAAACACTGATTTAGTATCGAATTACAATACTGACCGTTAAACTAAACAAAACTTTTTAAATTATTCTATATTGAACTTTATTGGTAAATATCAGAGCTTAAATTGGAATGGTTTTAAGATCTATGCCTCTACTAAGAGTTAGCATGTTGCATTTAGTTTTCGACCAGATAGAACATTCAACTACGAGGTATATGACATACATTCATTCGTAGCAGTACTTTAACATTGTATTGCTAAAAAATTAAAAATCTATATAAAGGCGATCGCCTTATAACTTAACAGAAATTCCTCCAAATACAAGAATTTCATTAAGAAATGCCAGTGAGTTATATCCCTATGTTCGTGATGTAGAGAGTTTTTCTACATTTTCTTTAGATAGATAGATAGAAAGATAGATAGATAGATGCTTTATTGTACACCACAAATAAATATACAAAAAGAAGATATAAACAATAGATGATGCACAGCAGGCGGCCTTATCGCTATAAGCGATCTCTTCCAGGCAACCTTAGGGCGTAGGAGAAATTATATGAAATGGTAGGCGGTGTACTTACTACACACAATTGCATATCCTAAATACAGATATACATAAATACATACATACATACATACATACATTCATACACACACACATACATACATACATACATAATACATACATACTTACATACATACATACATACATACATACATACATACATACATACATACATACATATATACATACATACATAAATGCATAAATACAATGCATACATACATAAATGTAGATCAGATGAGAAAGTATAAAAAGTTCAATATAAGATACTATAGAGACAAATAATATGATTTTAACTGTACCTTAAAATTATCAAAACTTTTGGCACGCCTGATGTCTATTGGAAGATTATTCCATAAGCGTGCAGCCTTTACTGCGAAGGAGTTGGTAAGGAAACAGGAGGAGTGAGAAGGAATTTTAAGCAACAACGTTTCACTAGAGCGAAGTGGAAGAATATGGGTATCACTTTAAAACTGGAAACGCTCTCTAAGGTAGAAAGGAGAAGAAGGGTAGAACAGCACGCAGTAGAGAAGATGAAGTACATGAGTATTCCTGCGAAGGCGGATTGGGAGCCACTTGAGCTTTTTGCGAAATTCTGAAACATGGTCATATTTACGAAGGCCAAATATAAACCGAATACAAAGATTTTGAAGCCGCTCAAGTCTTTTTAGATGCTTCTCTTTAACGTCTAGATAGCAAGTATCAGCGTAATCAAGAATTGGTAGAAGGAGTGAATTTGCTAGTGCAATTTTGGTTGATATGGGCAAAAAATTTCGCAACCTCCGAAGAGCGGAAACTGCACCAAACATCTTTCGGCTCAGTTCACTTACCTGTGGTGCCCAAGATAAATATTGATCAAAAATGATCCCCAAGTTCTTTACCTTATCAGAATACTGAATTTCGACACCATTCATTATAATCGGTGGCGTCCCAGATCGTGATATTTTTGATAGTAACCTCTGGCTGCCTATTATAATTGCTTGTGATTTAGAAGGATTAATATCAAGGCCATAAGATTCACTCCATGCTGAAATACAGGACAGATCTCTATTATTTAAACTTATTGCATGAGGTAAGTCTGGCACAGATGACGATGTGTAAATTTGTAAGTCGTCCGCATATAGGTGGTAGAGAGAAGAGATTTGATGGGGAATAGAATTAATGAAAATTGAAAATAAGAGAGGAGACAACACGCCACCTTGTGGTACACCGGCTTTAACCATAGACCAAACAGAGAAAAGATCTTCAATTCGTATGAGTTGCCGGCGCCCGCACAAGTAACTACGAAACCAAAAGATACGAAATTAAACAGCTAATGTCAAAACAAAGAAATTCTTTAAAATTAATAATAATCAATCTTTAAGTATATCTCAACGACCGCGGACACGTCGGCGTTACAGTTAACAATAGAAATATACCTGGAGGTGATATTGTCAATAGAGTGGTAGAAAAACCAAGAGATGCGAGTTCAAAAACAGAGTTGTAAATATGACATTTTAATGTGATTTTCAACATGATTACCGCTCGCCTTTGGGGAAAGAAAACATCATGAGGAAACCTGCATGTATGTATGAAGACTGCATACACATATGAAACGCGTACTTGCCCACCGTGAAGGATAATTTGATCCCCCTCGCATTCTTCAACTCGAGAGAGGCTCATATCCAGTAGTGGGATATTAAAAAACACTGAATGAGATAAATAAAGTAACCCTACAAATAACAAGCATCGCTTTAATTACTAGTAAAGTAACAAGTTCCTATCCGTAGTAAACAAGCTTATGAAAATGTGGTGTTCATTTAGTAACATAAGTTAGGGAGTATTTTGAATGCAAACGGCAGAATTAAGCTGATCGGCACTTGGAAACCGTTGCAAACAATCGACTGATAATAGAAGTGAGAGAAGAGAGATATTTAAAATTTTATTGTCCATTGAAGTAGGAAATTTCATCCGCATACTGAGTCGGTGGCTTCTTTACAGACTGACAACAAATAAGTTTAACGACGGTTCGAAAAGCTTATGGAACGATTTGAATTATAAAAATGAAACTGAAAATATTTTAATCCATATTATAATACTATATATATACTATATAAACTACTAGCGACTCACCCTGGCTTCGCTCGAGTTCGTCTCTAGGTACGTTTTAACGGTTAGTATGGGTAGACTATGTATATATTAAATAAAGTAGCCTATGTCACTCTCCAGCCCTTCAACTACCTCCACACAAAAATACGCCAATCTGTCATTCTGTTTCGACGACAAACAAACAAACACACTTTACATTTATAATATAAATATTGATATAGATACTATATATACTATACTATAATATTACATGTACATGTGAAATTAATTGAACACTGAACAGATTTCGATAAAATTTAGCAAAGGACAAATTATTATGGACAAAATATGCTACCTTTGATCCCTGTGGTGTAGCCGCTGGCAAAACCTCGTTAAATATAAGTAACTAAGAAATATGTTCGGTTTTAGTTTATCTACATTTGCCGCAAGAGATATTAATAATCTATACATATAATAAAATTGTACATAAATTTTTTTTTTTGAAAAATCTTATTGAAATAAATATTATTATCGATACAGAATTGAATCTATAATTTTTAGAATTTTTGTCTGTCTGTCTGTTTGTTACCGCATCACAGAAAAAAACCACTGGAGCTATTTTGATAAAATTGACTGAGAAAAAATACAAAAACTGCAATGTAAGAGTATACTAATATGTAAAACCTAAGAATTTGGTGATTGCGATTTAAATTAAATAGGTTCAACTTGAAACTATATTAGTTCCATACCTATAACTTATGAGAACTTAAAAGCATTGTTTCGAAAATGTTCGTATGAAAGACTGAGATATAACTACATTCTTTTGGTCTTCTTAAGAAGAAGAAGAAGAAAAGAACGAAAGAGCGGAATGAAACAAAAAAAGACTGCAATTTTTTTCGTTCATGTTCTTTTAAGCTACACCTTCAAACAGTACAAAATACTCTTCTTAACCTCGCCTATAAATAACCGTTATACAAAAATATCTTTTTTATTGAAATATTTATAATTATAATATTTAATGAAAAACTGAAAATTAATAAATAAGCTGTTATTTCACCGGCCGTCGTTATCGTAACAAATAATATTTGTGGAACAAAGGAAAATACAGATTGATTTATTTGATCCCACGAAACAAATTGGGAAAAATTTAGGTTTTTTTTAAACAAGGCATTTCGCAATGAATAGATTTACGTGGAATTTTATAAAAGCTTTGACTGTCGTACATATTTTTTTTCATTTAAGTTCTAAGATGAGGTAAGAAAGGGCTCGATTAATCTAAAAAGGCCATGTTCAACATACACAAGGACGGTCAAGTCAAAGGAGAAAATCATGTAAATCGCTTGATGGTGAAGTGAAAAGAGGATGTTCAATTGAATTTGGTTACGTGAAAGAATTTGGAATATAAATATACAAAATAGCTCTTCTATAGCATATTTTCATTATATGTTATACGTTTTGTAAGTTTTACATAAAATTGGATGTTTTATATATTACTTTATCTTTCCCCCTATTAGGATGAAACTTTAGTGAGATGTAGTACGACCGCTGATATTTCTAACATAAAAGGTACAGTAGTGGTGTGATAGCGATTAGCGGGTATATTTATTAGTCCTGAGTTGGGGGGGGTCTGGGCCTATGCTTTCACGGTTCCCATTACGACATGTTCTGCTTTCGCTTTTGCTTTGCTTTGCATGGTAGTATAGGCGCAGGCCTACCTCACCACCTCCTTCAGAGGTGGCGAGGGGGCGTGGTCTTGGGGAGTAGCGCAGGTCGCTGAGATCCCCCAAGGCAAGTCTGGTGGACTATCCTTCTAGAGGTTGCCGGCCCTGTTATAGGTCTAATGCCCTAAGCATTAGACATAACTGAAACCTCCAGGCGCTTTATTGCAGGGATGGTGAGGTCATGTCCTTGCGAGTTCATCATCTAAAATGCTAAGATGGTGGACAGTCAATGACCTCCCGCGTGTTTGTGCCGTGCGCGGGGACCCGTACCGGAGGATGAAGGAGTCCTGGAAGTTGAGTGGAGCAGTGGGCCGGCAACAGTTGCACGCTGCACACAACACACTTCTTTGGTCTGGATTTCTCTGCACACGGGAGGCCGTGGAGTAGCTAACCATGGTCAATCGGCTGCGATATCCCATAAGCGGGCTATCAAGCGAGAGTCGGTGTCTAGGGGGGGGGGGGGGCAGTCGGCGCGGTACGGGGCCCAGGGTGAGCATGCGTCATTGTCTCATGATGCGTGCAGCCCCGAGTTCCTTTGCCGCGTGCGGATTCGTCATTCTTCCTTTACACTGGCTCTATACCGGAGGAGTAGCTCTGGCGATCATCTGTTGAACAGATGACGTCCCCGACTTGAGGACTCCGTGGCGGGTGGAGAGCTCTAACGGTGAAGCATTTACAAACACCTCATGGATAAAGAGGCCAATAAAGAAAAAACTAATAAACCAACACAGGCAGCGTCATCTGATGCGCCAAACCCCACCATGGCAAGGGTTGCGTCTCGAGATGCACCAAGGCGAACACCGCCAGAGGTGACATTTCGAGATGCCCCGAGGCCTACAAACTCAAAGGATGCGCCAAACCAGGCCGCGTCCTTGGACCAGACAAAGAGGAAAACGGCCAGAGATGCGCCAAACCGGGCTGCGTCTCCGTTCGTTCCCTCTGCGTCTACGTCCACCTTAACCCTGACAAAGGGTATGCACACTGCTGCATCTGGGACGGCCCTTGGTACAGGCAAGCCAAAGAAGGCTGCGCCTAAGGATGCGACGGCAACGTCTGCGCCCGAAGGTGCGACATCTGCGGCGAACCTGAGGGAGCTGACCCAGGCTGCATCAGCTAATATGCCCTCAACCTCCAAAACCATAAACGAAACAACAATGGACATGTCAGCTCTGAAAGACGCCATTCAGCAGGAGGGTGTCTTTACAGAGCATCTGACAGCGTCCAAAAAACGACGCCTAAAAAAAGCCAGAGCGGTGGCGCAGCGTGCTGCGGCAGCTGATGCCGCTAGGCAAATTGAGGACCCCAACCTTCGCAGTGCAGAAGCCACAGCTTCAGCGCCTAAGGCTGAGGTATCAATCCAGGCGAAATCCAATGCCGCGCCCACGCAAACCGTGCGTAAGCGCAGCTTGAAACCCAGAGGCCGCAAAAAGGCAACAAACAGCACACAAACAAACGAAGAAGTAACAAAGGGCCAAAAGCGTATACGACCCGAAGATACCGTCACGCCGACCGGGGAGAGCAAGAGAGCAAAACCTAGCAGACCCCGAACGGTGGGAGGAGTCTCGGTTAGTTACGCAGAAGCAGCGGCCTCCTACAGAACAAATGAACTCTGTGTTGCCGTCATGACCGAGCCTTTCTCGGAAATGACACAGGCACAGGCAGAGGACATCCGCGCTACTATCGAGGGGAAGCTACGGGATGAGCTTATGGCTGACCCTGAAGCTACCCTTCAAACGGAGCCAAACGACATCCGGTTTCGGGGCAGGGCACACTTTGCTGACGGCGTCCTCAAAACATGGTGCGAGGATGCCTTCACATTAGGCTGGCTAACCCGAACGGTGAACAACATCACGTCACCAACAACAGAATCCAAACTGGTGGTGCTGCCTCAATCGGCAATACCGAAGAAGATTCCCTGCATGCTCTATGTTCCTGGACACACCGGGGACACAGAGATGCTGAGAAGACTTCTCGCGAGGCAGAACCGCCACCTCAACATGAAGTCTTGGTCTCTGACACACGAGAGAAGCAAACAGGATCCACCAGGAACCCAACTGTTCTTCCGTGTGCCGGAGACCGACATCAAAACCCTTAAGGAACAAGACAGGCGCATTTATTACCTCATGGGGAATATCTACGTCCGATTTTTGGACAAGGAGGATCCCATACAGGATGATGCTACTGCCACCATCGCTCCCATGGCACCGGAACCAGAGCCCTCACAGCCTGTGCATCCAGCAATTCCGATGGAAGTCGCTGTGCCAGCCACCGAGGAAACTGGGGTCCCGGTTGCAATGGAAGTAACACACTCTCCATCACCAGTGCCAAACACTACAGATGAAGAATGCTTTCCGGAAACGGGGGGGAGTGAATTCAGCGACAGCTGTCTCCGTTCCTCCCCTATCCCGGACTGTTGACTTCATCCAGACAAACCTCCAGCACAGCCAAACTGCGACGGCATCTTTACGCAGAGTGCTGGAAATCAACCCGAAGACCATAGCCTTAATCCAAGAGCCGTGGATAAGGAATGGCCGAATATGTGGTCTTGGCAATATGGGAGGAAAGATACTACTCGATACTTCCGTAAGTAATCCAAGAACCTGCATATTTATGCCGAAACATGTAACAACCTTAATAATAAACGATTTATGTTCAAGGGACCTAACAGTTATAAAACTTTCAAGAACCGACCAGCAACTCCCCGACATTGTCCTTGCCTCTGCCTACCTGCCGAGTGACGAGGACACACCGACTCCAGAGCTCAACTCACTGGTTGAGTACTGTGAGAAGGAGAAGCTGGACCTAATCATCGCGGCAGACTCCAACGCACACCACACGTTATGGGGGAATGCCACTTGTAACACTCGAGGTGAGGACACACTTAACTTCATTTTTAGTAACAACCTCACCCTACTCAACAAAGGCTCAGAACCAACATTCATAAACGCTCGTTCACAGACCATAATTGATCTGACGATGGTAACGACAGATTTGTCGAACTATATCCATAACTGGCATGTGTCCAAAGAACTATCCTGTTCGGACCACAGATGGATACGTTTCACTGTCGACATGAACCTGCCCAAACCATTACCTAGAAGATTACCACAAAGGACTGATCGATCTAAGTTCGTTAGGCTGATCAGCACCGAGATAGGAAATCGACTTACAACAACAAATAACTTAAACATAACTGACATAGACAACTATGTAGAAAGTCTCACAACACTACTCCTGGAGAGCTACGAACAGTCCTGTCCCCTCACCATACCTAGATGGGGAGGGAAGCAACACTGGTGGTGCCCCGAACTCGAGAGGCAACGCCGGAAAGTCAGGAAACTGTTCAATAGGGCTAGGAATAGACGAACGCAGGTCGACTGGGACGCCTACACGGCAGCCAGAAAACATTATAAAAAACTCATACGCCTCAGAAGGCAAGAATGCTGGAGACACTTTTGCTCCAGCATAGAAAATAACAATCAGGCAATCAAAGTGAAATCGTGTCTATCTAAAGAGACAGACAACTCAATTGGCAGCCTTATAAAACCAGACAACACCTACACCAAAACAGACGCGGAGACCAGTGAACTGCTGCTAACAACCCACTTCCCTGGCTGCCAAATTGCAAACACGCAAATATGGGAGCCTTACGAAGAGAGAGCTACCAGCAGTCCAGACTGGAACGCAGCCAAAAACATAATTAACAAAGAGAAAACAATATGGGCAATAAACACTTTTCTCCCTTTCAAAGCCGCTGGCCTCGATGGTATCTTTCCCGGGCTGCTAAAGTGGAGCGTGGACATCTTAGCAGATTATCTGGTAACGCTGTTCCAAGCCTGCATAGCACACCGCTACATACCATTGAAATGGAGAGAAGTAAAGATAATTTTCATCCCAAAACCAGGTAGAGGGGACTACACCCTGGCTAAATCCTTTAGACCCATCAGCCTTACCTCGTTCTTCCTAAAGACGATGGAGAGAATGGGGGACAGAGAGATTAGGAGCCAAATATCCCTCCAACACCCACTACACCCTAACCAACATGCCTACAGCGCAGGCAAATCAACGGAATCGGCACTCCACAGTGTGGTATCTCGCATAGGGAGCTCGCTGAATCAGAAACAACCCACCCTAGGCGCCTTCATTGACATAGAAGGAGCCTTTGACAAAACCAACTTTACCAGTATAAACAAAGCCCTGCTAACAAGTGGTGTAAATCCTACACTCATAGAATGGATAAATAACATGTTAAAACAACGAGCTATACAGTTTACCGTTAATACTACGACAAGGGGCATCGTAAGTAGAGGCTGTCCACAGGGCGGAGTTTTATCTCCACTTTTGTGGAACCTTGTTGTAAACGAGCTCATAACAGAGCTCAACGACAACAGCCTGTACACGGTAGGATACGCTGATGATATAGCCATCTTAATATCGGGAAACTTTGAAAGCACTCTATGTGACCGCATGAGGAAAGCTTTCAAAATAACGGAGAACTGGTGCTTGAAACATGAGCTCTCCGTTAATCCCATGAAAACAGAAGTGATCATGTTCACAAACCGAAGAGTACTCGGACCCTATAAACTTCCGAAACTCTTCAAAACTGAAATAAAACTAAAAGAATCAGTCAAATACTTAGGTGTAATCCTAGACAGTAAACTGCTATGGAATAAGCACCTTGACTACAAATTTAATAAATCAACCATTGCCTTCTATCAGTGCAAAAGAATGCTAGGCAAAAAATGGGGGCTCTCGCCGAAAATAACTATGTGGCTATACACGGCGGTAGTTAGACCAATGCTAACCTACGGGGCCTTGGTTTGGTGGACCAGAACGGAACTCCGGACTGTAATCACGAAACTAGGACGCTTCCAAAGGCTGGCATTGTCTGCTACCAGTGGCTGTATGAAAACGACTCCCACAGCAGCCATAGAAATAGCACTCCAAACAACACCCCTGGACCTATACATACAGCAAGAGGCGACCATGGCTGCCATAAGGCTGATGCACTTAGGTCTATGGGGGAAAAACAACAACAGTCCCCACACATCCATATTGGACAGAGCAATAAAGCAACTACCGCTTATTGCTGCCCCGTGTGATAGAACGTATAACAAACACATCTTCAACAAAAAATTTAACATAAACATGATTGAAGAGAAAATAGACCAACCAGCAGCCAACGAGCTACGAATTTACACTGATGGCTCCAAAACGCAGAGAGGCTCTGGAGCTGGGATATTTTCCCTCGATCTCAATGTCAACATACACATACCATTAGGCATACACAGTTCGATCTTCCAATGCGAATGTGTAGCCATAACGGAAGCCGCAAGGGCAGTGCAAAGACGGGAGGTAAATAATTATACCATAAAAATCCTCTCCGATAGCGCGGCCGTCCTGCAGGCGTTAACAAGCAAACAAACAAACAATAAATTAATAATTGAGTGTCACCATGCCCTCGATACAATAGCACTGACCAATCAAGTCACTGTTCAATGGATCAAGGGCCACAGCGGCTCACTAGGCAACGATGCAGCTGACGAACTTGCAAAGAAAGGATCGAGGTTAGAAGTAACTGGCCCATACCCACTTCTTCCTCTACCTTTTTCACAGGTTCGCACCTGGATCCGCCAAAGAACGCTGACGCTTCAAAATAAGAGATGGTCGCTAACGACAGACTGCAGGCAAGCTAGATCAGCATTGCCCGCAGTCAACCCACGTCTCACTAAACGCCTACTAAACTTAAATAGAACCAATCTCAAAATAATGATAGGGACAATAACGGGCCACTGTCCATTAAACAAACACTTATTTAACATTGGCGCAACGGACAGCCCTCTCTGCAGAGGGTGTTTTAGCGCTGTAGAATCAGTCGCTCACGTAGTCCTGGAATGCGTAGCGGTAACTTCCCAACGAAATGAAATCCTCGAACCGGTGAGGTCGCTCCGCGAAGCCTGTGAAGCTCCCAGGAAGCTTCTGCGCTTTTGGACGGAGTTAGGCTGGCTGAACTAGCCAGGATTCGCAACGTACAACGGACCAAATGCGAGTCTAAGTGCGGAAAACGAGTCCAATATACAATACAATACAATACATTAGTCCTGAGTCCTGACATAACAGGTCTACACTGTATATACATATTTACCTACCTAAATAGTTTTGTAATGTACGCACTGTCATATTTTTATTTAAAAATTTTAGATAAAATAGTAAAGTATAAATAAAATTGTGCACATATGCATCACTTTTTAATGTCCAACTGCTGGGCACGTGCTTTTCTTCAATATGAGATGGATCAGGCCATAGTCCATCACGCTGGTCAAGTGCGTGTTGGTGAACTTCATGTCTTTCGAACGCATTTTAGGTTTTATCACACATGTAGGTTTCCTCACGATGTTCCTTTACCGTAAAATAAGTGGTAATCATGTTGTAAATATTTAGTACATGAAAATAGCAGAATTGTGAGATCCGGGATATGAACCTGCTTCACTTTGTTTCCCAAGCCAGCACACTACCATTGGGCTGCATTACAAATTTATTACCATAGCATTATAAATTGTAATATACAAATATAGTTAAAAGTTAGTCAACTTAATATTCTAGAGGAATAAATTCGAGTAAGACAGGTAATTACAAATTGTTGGGTGGGTAGAAATAAATTTAACTATATAAAGGCTAAAGGAAACAAAATTAGGCCGTCAACGAATTGAGTTATCGTTGAAACAATTTGATTTCTCAAATGCGTTCAATCTAAAGGTAAACTTACTTTGTTATTCCAGAAATGTTAATATAATTTTATTTATTGCTTCTTTTATTTTTCGTACTATAAAAGGTTTTTAGGTTAATTAAAGTATCTTCATTGTATAAATATTTTATTGTGCTATTCTATATAAGACTTATGTTTTTATCCAAACTAGCGACTCACCTTCGTTTATCTCGAGTTCGTCTCTAACCCCTTGGTACGGTTAGTGACTCCTATACAAAATAAACAGTTCTGAACTTTCGAATTTTAGCTGTTCTTTCGGATTTTCCCACTTTTTTTAAATCAAACCATGCGTTTAATCCGTAAATTTCATTTTTAATTTTGGATCGAATGACAGACAGGCTATTTTTATATATTTTTAAGTTAATTAGAACTATTAAAAATTCTATAAATACAAACTTTCATCCCCCTTTTCTATGTTTCTGCGCAAATTTCTTATTTTTTTATAGGTATAAGAACCTTTTACGAAGTATTAGAAAACATTTAAAAAAAGATGAATGAAATTGGTGAAGCCGTTTTCAATATAGATAAAAAATATACTTTTGATGAACTATATTTCCATTATTTAAGTCTAGACTCCATTATCTGGCTCAATAGTATGAAATTATTGTATTGTCATTTGGTTTTTATACACGGTTTCAAATATTTTACTTCCCGACTAAAACTTCCCATTAAGATTTTTTTTACAGGTTATTAGAAGATTTTATTACATAGTTATTAACTTGTAAGTTACTACATTTTGCCCGCGGTTTTGCTTGCATCTTAACTGAAGCGAGGATCAATGGTAGCCTAGATCTATCCCCAGGATGCAACCTTTATTTGCCAAGTTTTATCGAAATCTATTCAGCGGTTTAAGCGTGAAAATGTAACAGACAGTTAGTTTCACATTTATAATATTAGTATGGATATATGTACATATAAGTAACGCCAATAAAAGCATGTTAAAAAGGCTTATTCTAATCTATTTTCTTTAAGAAAGAAATTCAAGTGTCAAATAACAAAGAAGTTCAGCTGCAACATGGACAATTATCTAAGTAGCCCATCTATTACTTGTGTGGCGCACATGCGGACTTTTAACGAACATAAGATATCTTCTCAAGGAGAATTGTATATTTTAAGTCTCTTTCTTGCTAAACTGTACATGTAATGTAATTGTAAAATATTGTAAATTATTTATTTTTAAATGTCTATGCAAATTAGAAATCGTGGCGAGTAGTTTTGCTTAAACAGACTAAAGCCGCTGCATCTAGCTCGCCCATCAAGATCAAAAATATACAAGATACAAATCAACTTTGTACCGTAAGATTGTATAAATTAAAATGGAATAAGACGAATAATTCACATCAATTATTCACTTAATGAATTCAGTTGGTGTGAACTGAATTGATAAACTATTTCGCCATTGTCACATTGAATGGAGAAGCCATAACACGAATAGGACATGTATTTAAAATGAAAAGTGATGACGTCACCTGTCAAGTAATTTTTATCCAGTCAGTATTGCCAACCTAATAAAATAATATAGCGATGAATCGTGACCAAAACCAGAACAAACCTGTACAAACAGGCTGTTTGACAAACAGACAGAGAAACAAAAAAAATAAAAAAAAATTGGATTTGTTCTATTTCTCTTCTTACATCCCCCTGACTCGGATTTTAACGATTTTTTTCTATATACAGATATTCGACCTTTACAGTTTTATTATATATATTATGTATTATAGTACAGATTATAAAAACAGAACACAATCAAATTACAAAACCTAAAAGTCTTAAATTATAGCATCCTTTTTCTTATTAGAATAATATATTGTACTCTCGAAACTAAAAAATATCAAATAAAAATATCAATATACAAAACATCAACGTTATGATTTCTCAAAATTGCAAACGTTTTGCTTGTATTATACGTAATTCATTACATTTAAATCGTGCATAAAACCCGAGTGGTTTAGATTAGCGATATGACCTAGGTTTGCTGGATTGATTAAATTATTTTACTTTTACACTAGAAAAATAGGCTGCCCTTTCTAGGCTTTTCTAGGTACAAATATTTATACTTAAGTAACGCTAAATAAATAATATAATTACTAAAGTAATTTAGTTAATGTAATTTCTTACAACATTAATATTAACTTGTCTAAAAAAACCTATTAAATACAAAAAGTAAAATATTATTTCATGAAAATAAACAAAAAATGTAGCTAGAAAGTGAAAATTCAGCTTAGGAAGTAAAAAGGCATTGAATATTCTTCTGAATGAATGAACTTCATTATATTTTAAGATTTTTTATTTTAACTAAGGAAAAGCAAATTGTAACAGCACTATATTGTATGCTGCAAACAGGTTAACAAACTTAAATGGAAAGGTCGCATCAATATTGAATAATCCACAGGCTGTCATCTTGCTAAACCTTGTTCTATTAATTCTCCTTACATTTTTAAGTAATTTCTTCAGTCCTGCAATACAATGTTATAGAAAAGTGAATCAAACGTAATATCAATTAAAATTCAATTACTTTCTAGTAAAAAAGATACAATGACTTCAAATCATTTAAAAGTATTTATTCCACCATTAGAGGAGATTTTTTACACAATTTATATAAAATATTGCATACCATAATACACATATAAATACAGCTAAAAAAAGTTGGGGCGTTTTAAAGATTAGCAAGTACAAAGAGACAGATAAAAAAGTTATAATTTGAGCTTTGATAGTGCAAAATATGAACTTGATATAGGGTATCTAGTATTTGAACATCAGCAAGTTGAAAATGAGTTCCAAAGTGCAATAATGAATCACTTTAAAGTCATTTCTAAAGTGAACCCCTGACGCAAAAAGAGGGGTGTTATAAGTTTGACGTCGATGTCTGTCTGTCTGTGTGAGTGTGTGTTTGTCTGTGCCATCGTAGCTCTCAAACAGATGGACCGATTTCGATGCGGTTTTTTTTTTCATTTGAAAGCCAGTTTCCTTACGGTGGTTAGCTATGTTTGGTTAAGATCGGTCCTGCTGTGTCAGAGTATCAGCTCTTTTCTAAAATGATATAAGGCATTTTGGCGTATGATTACTCGATTAAGTGCTTCACGAGTGCCAGTGTAATCGTTAAATGACAATTAATTTGCGTAGGGGTCTTTTTTTTAATTTTTAATTTATAATTATCATTACTACGTATATATAAATAGACAAATAGAAAACATTTCAGTACCTTTTTCGCCTCTGTTTGTCAAAAAATTTTCTTCTTAATAAAATAGATAAGATCTATGCAAAAATTATTTGTTTACCACAATATTGTCACCCTTGACCTTTAATATCTTAATAGCGCGGAAACGGGATTAATGAGATTTTGGAGAAGGTCAAAATAAAGGTTTACTGAAATTTTCAGCTTATTACCTTTCATTCCGAGGTGAAACCCTTAATGTAATAGTTATTTCTTACCTGTCAATTCATATTGTGTTAATTTAAAAGTGCAGATTCTTTCAGCTTCTATCACATGAATATAAAAATATTCACACTCCATGATGCATAGGCAGATTTGTAAAATATTTTTGAATATCCAACAAAATACGTATAACTCCACAAGGATACTCATTGCCTTAAAATAAAATTATACGTAAATTTGTAATTCTACATGTATACAAAAATTACATACTTTACATTTTATTATAGGTATACTTGCCGATGCATTCCTTATGTTTAATATTCCTAATTTAGCTAATTCTATTATAATTTGTGAGTAAATCAAGCTATGGATAAATGTGTCGCTTACTTGTAAAAATATCTGGAATCAAAATCTATACATATAATAAAATTCTGAGTCGAAACTGTACGTAAAATTTTTGTTCGAAAATCTTAGTGAAGTAGTAATTATTAACGATACAGAGGCCGAATCTATAGTTTTTAGGATTTCTGTCTGTCTGTTTGTCCGTCTGTCTTTCTGTCTGAGTACGCATCACGAGAAAACCACTGGATAGATTTTGATGAAATTTGATATGATGATACCTCATTATTTATTATGGTTATCCGGGTTAACAGATAGGATACTTTTTACTGCGGGAAAATACGTCATGTCTGAGAAATTTATATTAATTATATATAATTGATATATAACTAGTATAAAAAAAGATAAAACAGCTCAGAACCTTTTCTCCTCTGTTTGTCAACTTTTTTTTGTTTAATAGCTAGTGACGTGCTTCAGTGTTAATAATAAAAAAAATTGGAAACAGTTACTTTTTATATAGATAGGTAAATTCTATTCATATACCTAAAATTTTCTTAAATTTTCTGATTATGATCGAATTTTGACCAATGGGCGAACACTAGTTCTAACTGAACTATGTATATAACATTACCTACCTATTGTATATTATGAAATTATATAAAAACATCTTACGGATAGTTGAAAAATACGTTTAAACGTATTAAAACTGTCAATAATAATGTTGTAAGTGTCAAAATATGTCTTCAGATCCACTTGAATATTTCTTCTTGCACTAACACTGATTTGAGATATCCGGTCAGAATAAATTTGAAGGTTATACATCCACAATTTGAAACATCTGTTCACAAGATTCATATATCGAAAAGCACATATAATGTTTACATCAAAGTATATGAGAGCAAATAAATATAGAATTCCATATAAAGTTTTAGTAGACCAAGTAAAACCTTCGAAATTAACAAGGATTATGTTAAATAAAAAATATATAATAAGATTACAAAAGAAAACTATCCAATTTTCGATCTGCCAACGTTTCAAATCGTTGCTGTTGAAAATTCTTATTATTTTCTGCACATTCAATATTAACTGCACAGTTAACTTGCTGACATAAATATTATTAAGAAATAAAATAATACTCTCAATGCAGTAAAGGATGCTATGGAAAATCATCGAGTAATATACATTAGTTTTATCACTTTCACTTGGAAAATTGATATATACGGCGAGAATCACTAGACATGGAAAGATCATAGCAATAATTACGGTATACATATAGCTTTTTGTATGAATAAAATTGTTACGAATAGTGTATTTCGATAAGAAAAAAATATGTTGCAGAATATCTAATGGTATTAATGCTTTTTGAAAATTTTCATCTATGAAATTGTTTTTATGATACTTATTTCTGACTGTGGTCATTTTAACTTAACACCTTTTGGACACTTGTAGTATTAGAATGATCAATAAATTTTACCGGAAAGTTATGATTACTTAAAAAACAATTTGTTAAAAGCATCGGAATTCAAACTATATTTATATAAGAATATATTTATGAAGTCACGAAATGTTATTAAAGCACTTTCAATAATTAATACGAACGTGACCTATATAGATTAAGAGCTGGTAAGCGAAGTATGAAATAATAATAAACAAATTAATATTGTTCTTTGTATTTATTGATCATTATCATTTTTAGAATGTTTATGTTGTATTATTATCCAACTTCCAAAAAGGAGGAGGTTATCAATTCGTCGGAATCTTTTTTTTTCTTTTTTTATGTATGTTCACCGATTACTCGAAGACGCCTGAACCGATTTGAATTTTTTGTTTGTTCCCAGGTGGTCCCATATAAATTTTATCGAAATCGGTCGAGTGGTTTTAAAAGAAATCTAAATAAATATATTTTTTAAATAAATTGCTTAGTGAAATATGTTATTAAAAAACTTTATTCTTACAAATTACATGCTTATTACGTCTCCACTAAAAATGGAAAAATAAAAACTTTTTAACAAAAAATAAAAACCGACTTCCAAGCACTAAAATGTAAAAATAACTAAACGGAGGTTTTCATTTAGAATAGATACCTAATCAGATATTTACGAGGTCGTATATAATATAAAATAAAAAAAGGTTGACAAATATACCTTACGTCTTATAGTAAACTAGCGACTCACCCTCGCTCCGCTCTGTTTCGCACTTAGGTACGTTTTAACGGTTGGTATAGATTTCTGAGAGATGAGATATTATTTCGCAGTAAAAAGTATCCTATATGTTGACCCGTGTAACCAGCTATCATAATAGCAAATTTCATCAAATTCTATCAAGTAGGTATCTCGCGATGTATTCCCAAACAGACAGACTGATAAAAATTCTAAAAACTATAGATTCGGCTTCTGTATCAATTATAATGATTATTTCAATAAAATTTTCCAAAAAATATTTCAAGTATAGATTCGGCTCAGTATGAATTTTATTATAATTGTATAGATCAGTGTCCGCTCTGTGTAATTGTTTTCCAATTGTAAATTGTAAAATAATGAAATTATTGAAACGTTACTAATATTGAGTTAATGATTGTTATATTCATTTATATCGAGTAGATATTATATTGTATTTTGATTGCACTACTATTATAAATGTAAAAGTTAGAATGTAAATATGTTTGTTTATTACCACTTTACACTGCAATAGCTGGACGGGTTTGGATGAAATAAAGAACATAAATAGACCATGTTCTCGAGTTATTTTCTAAAAGACAAAACGTAGCGTGAGGCACTCTTTATATCCATACTAATATTATAAATGCGAAAGTAACTCTGTCTGTCTGTCTGTGTATCTGTCTGTTACCTTTTCACGATTAATCCACTGCATCGAGTTAGATGAAATTTGGTATGGAAATAGTTTGAGACCCTTGGAAGGACATAAGATAGTTTTTACCCGGGAAATCATTCCTTAAGAGGGAGAAAAGGGGGTGGAAGTTTATATGAGGAATCAATAAGGGATATAAAATTTATCATATTCTATACTTATCCTCAAAACGTACTCAGGGACGAACCCGAGCGAACCGAGGGTGAGTCGCTAGTATTATACCTATAAATACAAAAGGCATCTAGGGACAAACATAAGCACAGTGAGGGCAAGTAGCTAGTTTGTAAATGATTTATCACTTATTTTGTTTGTGTTAAAAACAGTTCCAGAGAAACTGAAGACTTACTAGAGATCTGAGTAAGCGGAAGCTTTAATTACAAAGTGCAAAAATACCGAATAAATAGCCGGATGAAACGCAGACGAAGCGCTAGCAAACACCGATTTAATTACGTTTCTTGCTTATAGCTAACTTCTTTTTGCTGCACGCTAAGAATTTCTATTTTATCTCCTAAGAAGGCGCTAAAACCAATTCAGTATATGTATATTTTTTGAAGTAAAACTTCTTTAGGCGTGACTTAGGGGTAAGTCAATACATAGGAAAAAGGAGTGTCGCGGAAGTGTGAAACTATTTAAAAAATATATTATATTTATATTTTTATAATAATTATTATTTATAAAAATATATAATATTTATTATTAATAATTTCAAAATAATTATTACTTATAAGAATAAATATTAATTATTACTGTGGAATGAACGTGCATAAATTAAATAAAAACTGTTATGACTAATGTTTAAGTGTGAATGAAAGAAATAATTAGTGAAAGGCCGGCAACGCATCTGCAAGCCCTGCGGTGTTGCAGATGTCCATGGGCGGCGGTGATCGCTTTCCATCAGGTGAGCCTCCTGCCCTTTTGCCCCCTTGGCCCCATAGAAAAAAGTGAGTGTATTCGGCGTGGTGTTGAATGAGAAAGTTTTAGTTTTAAAGAAGGATGCAAACGGCAAAGGCGTAAAAAGCTATTGAAAAATTAATAAACGTATTAAAGTGATTGCGCTGTGGTGGTTATATTACTGGTATCTTTAATCCTCATTCCTAATATTTTTATAATATTTTTTATAAAATTATTAGTAATTTATATTTATATTTTCATTTGTTTTAATTTAATCGTGGTATCTGCCACAGATACAAAGAATTTTTACTTCAACCGCGCGTAAGGATTACAAGCACTCATTTTTTTTTTGTTTTCAATTTTATTTATTTTAGGTTATGCGTGCTAGTTGATAAAGTATCGGGTGAGGTCGTAATAATACGCCACAAAACAGCAATGCTTCGAAAAAGCCTGCCTGACTGATTTCTTTTATATATTTTATGTATTTACTTAGTAAGATTTTTGAAATGATTTTACATGCTTTCAAAAAGTATCAACTCAGGTACTAATTTTAATCTAATTTTAATATATAAGTCTGCAGTTTATACTATAAATGTAAGTAATTTAATAACAAAGATAGATAAAATAACACGAATTTCTACAAAGTTCGTAACGATGGAGTTAGTTACGCGGACTAGTTCTAAGTTTGTTGCAGCTAAATGCCTCTGTGGCTTATATAGCGAACGTTTCAAACAGTTTACATTTCATCATAACCGTGAGTTCAGTGACTGCTTAAGCAGTTTAGATTTAGTATATACTATATTTGCCCACGACTTCGCACGCTTTTATTTATTATACGTACAATACATACAAAGGCAGTGGTAGCCCAATGGTATTGCGCTCGCTTCGGAAACCGAGTGAAGCGAGTTCAAATCCCGGGTCTCGCATCTCTGATATTTTCATGTGCGAATCATTTCCAACATGATTACCAGTTGTCTTAACGATGAATGAAAACATCGTGAAAACGTCGGGAATATTATATTATAATAAAATATATTGTAATCTTTTCCTATTTTTAATAATTTAATAAATTATACATTATATGTTATTATGAATTGTAGGAAAATCTAGCTATTATAATAATTGTTTTTGGTTTCTGCCAAATTGGTGCCATTGTGTACTTTCAACGACTTTAACATTTTCTTTCATTCGAGATAAAAAATATTTCTCCTTGAAATTAATTACAGTATCCCTATTTTTAATTAAAACTTTTATTTAAAGAGTCCGTAGACGACTATAAAGATACAGTAACGGTCTGTCAACTATTTGCATAATGTTTGCTTGGAAATAATCACAAGTTGGCAGTCCCAGTCATTTGAGCGGTGAACAAAAGAGTTTGGAGAAATGCGCATTTAAAAACGGAGATTTGTTTAAATTTTAAATGCAAACCGTTATTTACTATTTTCCCTTGGATTTTATGTAAATGAATAGTTTAACGGCGAAAGCGGTGCGCCGTTTTTTAGCTTTAAAAACTTTAAAGGTGTGCTGACTGCCTTATTATTAAAATCAGATAAGTTAAATCTTAAATGCTCGAGAGATATCTGGATGTTAACACGTTCACTGCGTCATCATTTTGAAAGAACTTTCAGCTGGTGCTTTGGAGACCTAAAAGATCTCGAAACTAGCCTACCCTTTGGTGCGTTAGAGACCTGATCAGTCTCCTAAAAATACAGTTTTGAAAATAATTTATATCTTCCAAAAAACTAATGACATATATTTTGAAGTTTTTGTGGATCAAGAGAGCCTATTGCTTTACATTTTACTAGGTTCGCACGCAGTTATGACATTAGAATAAACTACAAATACCAAAAAAAAATTAGATATCGATTGTATCTCGTACCGCAACCGAAGATAGTTCAATATGTGTAGTAAGTAGTGATGGGAATAAAATAATATCTCAGTTGTCGATTGAAAAAGTTTTATTAAAGAAGTTTATTTATAAACTATGCAAAGTGTTTTTCATTAAAACATGGTAAGCACATTGATTATTTGCATTGCGCGCAAATGGTAACAATTTTTTTAGCTTTTTTTAGAAGCGTCAGTGCTGTTTAATGTGTGTCGTAATTTTTCATAACAACCCACACAACGTCTTTTTTTGTCGCCACGTTGGAAAACATGATCTGTACATCTTCCTTCGGGGAATTCTGTAATAAAAAGCATTATATTTTCCAAAATTGTAATTATACTGGACGATGCATCACTATAATCCGGCATTGATTTTTCATTCTTAGAAATCTCACCAAAATAAAACAATTTTATTAAATAATTAAATAAAATATATGAAATAAAAATTTTTTTACACTTCTTCGAAACGTGCGCGCAACCTCCCACGTCGACACTAGGACAACACTAAATCGATTCACACAGCGCCCGCGCCGCCCACCCTCCCTCTCTTGCGTCTACGAGGTGCACGATTCCACGAGTATCGACATGTCTCCTAACGCAAGGAATAAAAATAATTATACTACTGTGCGTTAGGGACCTAATCCATCTCTATTTATTTTTTTTATGTCCTCGAATTCACCTTTAAGTAGGAAGCAAATATGTATATTTGTCTTACTCATACTTAAAGAACTTTACACGTTAGAGCCTCCCGCAAGGAGTGAAACAACACGATTATAGTCAACGCACAATACAAAAGTCCTGCAAGAGATCTGATAGATCTCGTAATGCAGCGAACGTGTTAAATAATGTCTCATTTGGAAAGCTTTTCTTCCTGAACATTTTGTTAGTGTTAAAGAATTATGCTAATTTTAATGCAATATATATAAATGAAAATGTAAATGTTTGTGCGACGTTGCAAATCTCTGAAAGATCTAAACTAGCTTTAATTTTTTTAATATTTTCAACTGGTTCTACTTAGAGAAAGTATGCTATTTTAATGTAATTCATAACAATAGATGGCGCCACAACGCATCAACTTCTATGCCAAAATCACTATGTAAGTTACACTAGGTAGGTTTACATGGTTATTTAAGAAGTGAGAATATTTTCGCATTAACCATTTTGATTTTTATCGCCATTTGCTCTTTCTTTTCCATTTAACCGGATTGAGTCACAACAACGCATATATAATATATTTATATATTGATTATATTTTAAAATAGCTTCTAAATAAAAATGGTAATGGATTTACTTTAAAAAAATATGTCGAATGTACCTATGATTATAGACGATATAAATGTATCGTATATATATATATATATATATATATATATACATACATATGAGAATACATACATATATATGTATATATATATGTATTCTCATATATATTTTTTTTAATTGATCGATGAACCGTGTTTTTTTTATTTATATTTATACTAGTACTCGCCCAGTGATCGAAATTCGACCATAATAATTATAGAAAATTTATAAATAATAAAACTGAACGATTCTGTTTTTACCTATTTATAATAAAAAAAAAACTAATTTTTCCAATTTTTTTCTTATTTATAACAATAAATACATAGGTCGTCAATTATTAGCTAATAACCAAAAAAAAAAAAAGAAAATCGGCTGATAAACAGAGGAGAAAAAGGTGCTGAAATGTTTTGTCTTTGCCGATATACTGTTAAAATTACAACACAGTGAAAATCAAGTAAGTGTGATAAAGAGAAAATCTGTGTAGATTCGACTATATTTTAAATGCGTGGTAAAATAAAAATACGAGTATTCATTTAGATTACTATGTAAGTCTCATGTGTCGTGTTTTTCCTCTCTTTGGTTTTAAATGAATTTTATTTTGTTGAATAAATTAAGTAAAGTGGAGATTTGTTCTTGCACTTTTTTTAAATACTTAAAAGATTTTGCAGAATGGAAACCAAGTTAGTGATTTTTATAATTTATTTCATTTAATTAAATAAAGTTTAAATATTAAGTTATATGTTACACTAGCGACTTACCCTCGTTTCGCTCGGGTTCGCCTCTAGGGAAACAAAAACCAACCTATCCCACGGGAACCGTACATTTTTCCGGGATAAAAAGTAGCCTATGTGTTATTCCAGACTATAATCTATCTCTGTGCCTTTCATCCAGATCCGTTCAGCCATTCTGGCGTGAAATAGTAACAAACATCCATACTCACAAATTTTTATATTTATAATATTAATACGGATTTAAATTATGGTTTTGCATGCGGCTTTGCTCGCGTAGAAAATACATTTACAAATATAAGCTATTTCGAACTTAACTTTAATTCGTTAAAATGTGACGACGTGAAGAAGTAACACAATAGATGCCTATTTATACTAATAAAAGTAGAGCCGATTTTTTTGTTCGGTTATACTGCGATAATTACTGAACCAATCGGAATAATACTCATACTACGAGTATAAGATGCAACGTATTTCGGAGAAGGTTTTATCCGGGCGGAGCCGTAGAAAAACGCTAGTATATGTATATACCCTCAACCTGTGGAGCTAGGAAATGGATTTTATATACGTTTTTGAATACGAAAATGCGACGAGGGTATCTAAATAGATAAAAATTTTGAGTTTACACATTTCATTGGTAATTTATTAGACATTTGTACTTCAGCAAAAGGCTATTCCGATCCATATCTTCACATTAGAGGCTCATTTCAATTCTTGTGATGTTAAATATAAATTTTATTGCAAAGATTCACCAGGAATGTAAAGTAGCCACGCTTATTTTTTTTTTCATTATTCTACGCTACATTAGCTATTGATAATGTTCTATGACTCTCCTCTAGTTAAGGCTTATTTTAATTTAGAACAGAAGTTTATGCAATTTTTGCACGTCTAGTAGTGAGAGCTAAAGCTTAACGGAGAGGATCGTTAACTCAATTATATGTTTTAATTATATCGGTGGTCTAGCGGCTAGCATGCACGGTCACAGATCCGGAAGTTCTGGGTTCGAGTTCCGAGTCGAGACAAGTTTAGTTATAGAATTTTCTCCTCTGCATATAGGGAGTTTTACACCCGTGCTTTGAAGAGCACGTACGCATGCACGTCGGTTTTACGCCTTAAATCACATTAGTTGAGTCACGGTAATGTAATGCATACAGTATTCCAACTCGGGCCTGTCCTTGAAATAATTACCTACAGCCGAGCGGCGCGTACCCACGCGACAGGGCTGCCCGAGTGCCCGCCGGCCAGTATTTTAATTTCATCTACCTAATACTTTCTTAGATTTACGCGAATGTTTGGACTCTCCCGTGACCATGGATGCTGTAAAGCATTCGAAACGTCGGGAACCAAAAATCAAAATAAATCCGCGAAATAATCCGAAAAGATAGTTTTATTTAATAATGTTCATCTACCTACTTGAGTTTCTAATTTTGTGATTTCAAATATTATATTTTTATTTAAAAACGATTATTAGTAGATTTAATTAAAAAATTTGAGATTTAAAAATATTTGCGCATCGACTAAGACGTCTACGAAAAACTTTATTGTTAAATTTAATAGTATAAAGAAGAATCCGCATTCGGATAAAAAGTTAAATTAAAAATACTTTAATTTTAATTTTTTATTTAATTAATTAATTTTTATTTTTAAAACATACGATGTCTCGATACTTTTTTGTTTGATATTAGCGAAGTTACGGGAGGAATAAAATGTTTATTTTTGTACCAAATTATATTAAAGTTCCATAACATAACAACCTTATACAATTTTCGTATCCAAAAATACGATCTGGCAGCCCCGCACGGTTATCTACCGAGTGTATACCGAACACGATGCGCGTAGGTATAACTCGATTTCCAACCGTTTGTATGAAGATGGAATACTGTTTGTAATATTACCGTGGTTGAGTAGTCGTCCCACCGGAACTTGAGAGTGACAGAAATAGAGAATGCACTTGTGTCTGCGCGTACACTTGTGCACTATAATATCTCCTGTGCAGTTGGCTAGTCTCAATGAGATTGGCCGCCGTGGCCGGAATCGGTCAGGAGGACATTATATGTTTTAACCAAATTATGGTTTATTTTAAAAAATATTTTAAAAATAATAAGAACTCATTTTAATCTGAATCTACGTACCTATGTAGCTAATCGCTGTCGGTCGACGTAACTAATTGGCGGAATAATTTATGCGTTGACCACTGAGTAATCGCTTGCTTTGCACCACAATCTTGTAGTATGTAATAGAATCCAATATGGATTGCTATATTATTATAAATACATCTTCTTAAAATGAAATACGTTTGAGAAATGGACTTCGATATTTTAATATAAAAATCTTTAACATCATTATAATGAAAATTACAAATAAACTTAATTATACATACAAAACAAATGTACACTTAGTTATTACTGTACAAGTCATGTCCGCCTGGAATAGTGGCAAGAATGCTAGCCGCATTCCCCCGTTGAATGGCAATGCCGATTCTTTGGGCGAAAAATGCGCCAGCTCTCTTGTTTCCATTAGAGGCGACAAGACGAGGTGTTATGTCATTATAATTGGACAATCATTTATTTGATTTTTTAAATTTATATACAAATATATATGTACCTACAATGAATATTGCATATCTAGTGACTTTTATAATAATCTTAGTTACCTCATCGGATGATTACCTCTCTATAAATTAACTTAGTGATTGAAATGTGTTTATAGCATTCTAGTCTAATAAAGATAATTTTAATTTGATTTAATAATAAACAACAGAGTCGTCGACCCTTTTGCTTGCTTGTAAGTTTTAGGACATGTATGGTAGAGGTCGTTAGTCGCATGTAGATGTGTTAGGAAATAAGTAAGTTGTAAGTGCAGTAAGTGTAAATAAAATATAAAATAGATTTCTTCAGCGACTAGCGACTCACCCTCACTTCGCCCGATTTCGTCCCTATGTACGTTTTAACGGTTAGTATGTAATAAATAGATTATATATAATAAGCGACCCTCGCTTCCCTCGGATCCGTTCCTAAGTACGTTTTAATGGAACGATTTTTAACGGAACCCTAATTCTTTTTCTGATATAAAAGTAGCCTATGTTACCCCCTATAACATCAGCTATCTTCCTGTGGAAGTAACGTCAAAATCAGTCCAGCCGTTTCAGAGATTATCTGGAACAAACTTACAGGCAGACAATTATTTAAAAAAAATGTGTGTTTTCTTATTAGTACAGTATATAATTTCAAATGCATTTAGTACAACGCTGTTATTTTGACATTACAAACAGACACTTCAATTTTATTTATCTGTATAGATAACCCTCAATAAAAAATCTGATGCCAAAATTATGTTTTATAGCATAGGCCAAAACTTGGAATTGGATGGTACACAAATCGAATGATAATCACTTTTATCTACATATTGTTTGTAGGGATTTAATAACAAACATTTTGTTATAATCCGAAATCGAACAAGTATCTCTATAAGAAAACTATCGAAAAACGCTTGGTATATATCCTCCAAACTCTATTTTGATATGTAATCGCCGTCAGACGTCAATACAACTAATTGGGCGGATAATTTATGCGTCGGCCACTGCCTAATGGCCCGCTTTGGTCGACCATCTTGTGGGTAGTAACGAAATCCAATACAACCTTTGCCGTTCGTAATCTACATTTGGTAGGGATTGGTATGAATTAATAATAATAAAGGTAGAGTTGGGTTGCAATTTTTAAAATATGCCGTCATAGCGATAAATCTATACAAATATATAAAATTAATGTATCTGTTTGTAATATCAATATAAGAACTTTTTACTAAATGCATATGAAAGTAGGATACTTATAACTATAATATACTGTTTGTTTATTCCAGCTAATCTTTGAAACCGCTGGACAGATTTTGACGGGAGTTTCGCTGGTCTGATGTTGTAAGGAGTACATTTATTTAAAAAAAAATACGATTTCGCGCAAAAAAATTCAAAGTCATGAAATTGAGAATAAAATCCGAAGGTAAATCGTGTAGGTATATAAAGAGACGTTTCTTCTTCCATAATAGTACCTTCTAGCGTGAGAAAAATATCCATACTAATATTATAAATGTGAAAATATGTTCGTTTGTTAATTTGTCTTTCTTTCACGTCGAAACGAAAGACGGATTGACGTGATTTTTTGTGTAGAGATAGTTGGAAGGCTGGAAAGTGACATAGGCTACTTTTTTCCGCAGGAGATAATCTCATTCCCACGGGAGAACGCGTTATAATATTACCCAAAAATTATTTATGATTAGAATTACTTGAAACTTGGTATTAATACAAAATTGGTATCAATACAATTTAATAAATAAGTTTTTTAGAATTTATCGAAATTCCTCCCATATGAGAGTAAATTAGGGGATGAAAGTTTGTATGAAAGTACTTTTTTTGAGTTTTTCTGTAGTTTTAGCGCGAACGAAGCCGCGGGTTCTGCTAGTGAATTAATAAATTACATATTTGCCTATTAGGTAATTTCAATTATTATTTATTGATTGTGTTGTTTTTGCGTCATTAATTATTGTGTTGAGATGTTATTTAATTTATAGTTTAATTTGATATGTAATGATTTATATCATTAAAAATTGCAATTTTATGAAGTAATTATTGTAGCTACGAGTAGTATTAAAACTGTCACAAATAAAATTGCCTCGGTGGTGTAGTGGCTAGCATGTACGGCTGCACACCCGGAGGTCCTGGGTTCGAGTCCGGGTCGGGCCAAGTTTAGTTATTGAGTCTTTCTGTATAGAAAGCCTCAGTAACAGCCCGGAGTTGGGAAGTTGGCGGTGTTTCACCCCCGTGCCTCGGAGAGCACGTAAACCCGTCGTTCCTGCGCCTTAACTCTCACTGGTCGTGTCGATTAGTCGTCCCACCGGAGTATGAGAGTGACCGGAATAGAGAGTGCACTTGTGCCTGCGCGTACACTTGTGCACTATAATATCTCCTGCGCAGTTGGTTAGTGTCAATGAGATTGGCCGCCGTGGCCGGAATCGGTCAGGAGAACATCATCATCAAATAAAATTAATAATAAACACAATTATTTTTTAACTAACTTTCAATTAAGCAGGTTATTTATTACCTTCAATATATAAAGAAAAAAGAAAAAAAATCTAATTAAATATTTTTTTCTTTAACTCAAGTTGTTTGAAAGTGGGTTAAATTTAATTTTGAAAAAAAAAAACTTTAAGATTATCTTAGCATTAAAACTCTTAATTTTAATAAAATTTCTTATGAACTAGTAGTTACATAAATAAATATGTACTTATAGCTATTATATAGATGTGAAGTGATGGAATAAATCAATATTTAAATCGAAGCGATTAACCTACATACATCTTTATTTCAAATTGATTTATGATCTAGCTACCGGAGAACGTCTACGCCTAGTTAACTGTTAGGTAAGAGTTATATTTAAAAGATTAAAGATTTTGTTTAAATCCTACAATTTTTGTTGGGTTCGTTTTGTTAACGCGTTCGCAGTAAAAACCGAGTGAATCAGGTTCGATTCCTGGGTCTTGCACCTGTGATATTTTCATGTGCGAATTACTTCCAACATGGTTACCACATATCTTACAGTGAAGGAAAACATCGAGCAGAAACCTGCATTTCTGGGAGCACCTAGCAAGTTTTTGAAAGACATGCTCAGTCCGCCCGCACTTGGCCAGCGTAGTGGACTATGGTTTGATCCCCTTCGTATTGGAGAGAGGCCCGTGCCCAACAGTGGGGCGTTAAAAAGGGCTGAAGACAATTTATTACAATTATCTATCAATCTGATTAATTTATTATACAAACCTTGTTAGTCGACTCAATAATAATATCTATTATATAAGCTATAACTAAGCTAATATAGCTATAATAAGTAAGCTTAATTAATTTTATTTTATTTTTAGTACAAATTAATTCATTTTTGTCATAAAATATAGATATATATTTGTATTTATGTATTAAAACTTTGTTTTAATTTTTATGTTACAACTCATTAATTGTTGTCGTCCCAAAAAATAGTCAAAACCAGCTTTGTAAAATACGCCGAAAATGTCCTAAAAACTTTGAATTACATAGTATAGTATATATTCTGTAAACACGAGTCACTTCAAACTCCTTACTATTTTACGAGGTTGGGTTTACAGCAGTGCAGTTGAAAAGTCCATGAGTCAATAACTTGTATTGGCTTCGAACTGAAAAAGTTTTAACTCGATAAATAAGATACATTGCTTCACTCTAGGTTTTTCTTTTTAATTCTCAATCATGAAGTCTTTGTTCCACTTCTGTTAGAAGATTAAATTAACTTTATACTAATAGATAATATGTTGGAGAAATCGTTTGAAGATCACGTCAAATAAAATATTTTAAGTGTTTCACTAATAACATAGTTTTGATTATTGGATGCTAGTCTCAAAAGAATTTATATATGTAATATACGATGTTATATTATTCAATGAAAATTATATGACTAACATAAGAATGTTATTTACTGATACTTTTTGCATGAATTAATCTTTATTATACTTCTGACTCCGACCTCAATGAATACCCTTCAGGTTTTGTTTAATACTTCATTTCAATTTGTTTTTATTAATAAATATTCATGGGGTATCACCTTTATGGCCAGGAGATGACGATATTTTTAACGTCCCACTGTTGGGTACGGGCCCCCTTCAATACGAGGGGGATAAATCCATAGTCCACCACGCTGGCCAAGTGTGGATTGGCGGACTTCACATTTCTTTAGAAAACTTGCTAGGTTCTCTCAGACACGCAGGTTTCCTCACGATGTATGAGGATATTAATATTAAATAAAAAATGAAATAATACAATTAAAGCACAGTTAAAAATATTTTTGCTGCATTGATAGGTAAACCACTTTCAAAATTCATTTTTTTATATCAGTTAATGTTTTCACATGCAAATATATAACTTAATCTATATATTACGGTTAAAAGTACTTAAAATACGCTAAAATTCCCTTAGAACGTAAATCAGATAAAATCTTTAAATATTTCGCAAGCAAGTTTAATTCAAAAGCGGTTGCTTTCAAATAACAAAATTGAAAGCGACTCCGTATTTTTACTAATCTACTTGTACCAGGGTTTAACCCGAAATAAAGTTATTTCGGCATCGTAACTTAAAGTACGCCGCTCCGCGAAAATATGCAAAATATATTACCTACTAAATCAGTTGCATAAAAAAGTTTATCCTGCAGCCATGGAGTTTTGCTGCAAAAGGAGAAATTTTCATAATATACGGATAAAAAGCGGTGTAAATATGAAATCCGGAGTACATATTTTTGTAGTAAAAGTAATATGTTATTACATTTGTAGTTTTATTGACTTAATTTTCGTAAAAATAATTTAACTAATCGCATTTAATTGGTTTATTGTATCAATGAAGACTGACAAACTAAAATTTGCTAGTAAAACTAAAAAATCTTGCTCTAAAATCCAATACAACATAAGGGGCTTGTCCAATCAAGCCCAAACTACTATTACCGTTGAAGATCCTCCTTCTGGCCTCACTATGAGATCAGGCGATCAGGCGAGACGACGGTACCGAATCACTGCACTATCAACGGAAATAGAAACACTTGCAAGTTTCAGGTCAATGTGACAATTAGAAGTAAGTTAAATTTTCATTAGCCATTTTCCACCCTTAGGGATAGTACTTTTTTACTTTTTTAAATACTTTCAAACGTAACAAAAATGGTCCAAATCGGTTAATAAATGATGGAGTTCTGAGGCAACAAACATAAAAAATACAGATGAATTGAGAACCTCTTCCTTTTTGAAGTTGGTTGAAAATAATATATCAACTAATATAGGTACAATTTAATATCACTGCCAAACAAATTCAACTTTAAAAGTCATTACGTGCCTTTGTCACATAATATAGCAATTAAAACTGAACTTGTTTTAAACGTGTATTCATAGATTCATAGACGTTTATATCATAGTGTCACGTTGGCGGAGTCGCGAGCGGAAACTAGTGATAAAACATAACTAAAAATGTTATATATATATATATATATATATATATATATATATATATATATATATATATATATATGTATATACACTTTATTGTACACCCCAAAAGAAATATACAGAAGAAGAAATAAACAAATAGGTGATGCACGGGAGGCGGCCTTATCGCTAAGCGATCTCTTCCAGGCAACCTTAGGGCGATGGAGTAATTATATGAAATGGTAGGCAGTGTACTTGCTACACACAAATACGTATTCTAAATACATGTATTATAATAATACTTATTAAGAAACTTGTTATGTTTTTAACCCTAATAATATTATCTTTTCAAAATAATTCTATGAATATATTTCTTGATTAAAGTAAGCTTTCATTCAATTTTATTTCATTAAATAATCTTTATAGCAGTTAGTTCTAAAATCAACTGATCTAAAATAACATTGGAAACCAATCGCTCCAATTTGGCGCCCATTCATAATAGAATTCAATAGATTTTCAAACTTCCTTTTAAAGTATCTCTACAATTTTACTTTGCATTTTTTTAATTATTTTATACTAATGGCTTACCCTCGCTTCGCTCGAGTGCAAAGTCATAGTTATCTATGCAATAAATTTCGACTAAATCCTTCCAGCAGTTTCAGTGTAAAGGGCTAACAAACACACGTATAGACATACAAACTTTCGTATTTATAATATTAGCCCAATTTCTTGAGATAAGGTTATAATGTATCAAAATATTCATAACTTTTTACATTGTTAAGACTAAATTAAACAATTTATAATCTTATTCTATTTGATTTCAGCTATGGCAGCTCAGAGTGAGTCAAACTCGCTAGCCAACTCGGAACATGTCATAGTGCAGTGTGTATATTCCCATACGCAATTGCACTCACTATTTCTCTAACTCTATGAGAAGTGTCTTCCGGTGACAATTAACAAGACCCATACGAGATAAGGTGCAAGACCGACAGCTTAACGTGCTCTCGTAATCACATTGATGCACATACCGTCAACTTCCCAACTCCATGGTGTTACTGAATGAAAATGAAATGAAATTTATTTATTTAATAAAAATTGTTATGCATATACAGTAAAACAATGACACTCCTAAAGTATAAACTGTGTTGCAGCGATAGTAAATATTTCGTGACTGTAAAATACCGATATATTTCAGGACTAGTTCAGAACCAGGATGTTAAAATCTGCATCCGTACATGCTACCCACTATACCAACAGAAGCAGTTGTGAATAATAATATATTATACGAATACATCAGCACCTGAGATTTATGCAAATAGCCACAAGTGGGAATCGAACACGTAATACAGTTTAATAGGTAATTATAGCTACTGTTTGGCCTGAGGAGTCTAGGCGCTAAGATATATGGATGTAGACTATGAGTTACTGAATTCAAGAATCGCCTTAAGCGAAAATGGTTATTGAAAATTTCTGATCGACCAATCTCCTTCGTGTCTTCTCCATTCTACGTGACATTGGCGAAGTAATCTGTGCTCAACTAGCACACTTTGAAGGCTTTAACAAAAAAATTGAATTGAATTCGATATTCCTGCCAAAAATTCTCTGTAGTAGATTTGGATAAGTTCCTGTGGCTTGGTATGTTAGCATAGGTGGTCGAAAATTATTGTGACCTTAAAAATTAGTGAGGTTTTATGAGTAAATATATATAACTATCAGTTTTTATTATCATACCAGCAACTCACTCTCGCTTCGCTCGGGTTCATCCCGAGGTAAATTTTAATATTTTTGAGCAGAACCCTAAATCTTTTACCGAAATAAAAGTAGCCAAGTTACTCCTTATAACATCAACTGGTCACATATACTGCCAGTGAAAGTCCCGTCAAAATCAGCCTAGCCGTTTCGGAGATAAGCCGGAACAAACAGACAGACAGACAAAAAATTTAAAAATTGTGTTTTTCTTATAAATACTGTGTATAATAATTCCATATGCATTTAGTAAAAAGCTGTTATTTTGACATTACATACACACTTTAATTTTATTTATCTGTATAGATGTATAGATATTACTAGCATTGCCCGCGGCGCTGCACGCGTTCAGATGACCAATAACCAAATTCTTAGGTTTTACATATTAGTATACTCTTATATTGCAGTTTTTGTATTTTTTCTCAAAAATGAGATATTTTCCCGCGGTTAAAAGTATCCTATATATTGACTCGGCTAATCAGCTATCACCATACCAAATTTCATCAAAGTCCCTCTAGTGGTTTTTCTGTGATGCGGTAACAGACAGATAGACAGACAAAAATTCTAAAAACTATAGATTCGGCCTCTGTATCCATAATAATCTCTATTTCAATAAGCTTTTCCAAAAAATATTTAATGTACACATTCGACTTAGAATCCCTCAACGACCGCAGGCACGCCGGCGTTACAGTTAACAATAGATTTTTAGAAATTTACCTGGAGTTGTTATTATTCACTATAATACGTTTATAATTTATCTTATTACGTTTAATTTAGCTATTGCAATGTATTCACAATGGTCACTGTACGTGTGCAAAGTTTCTATTTTAACTAGAAGGCAGTGCCTGACAAATCCTATGTAAATTAGTCACGTACCCAACTTGTTGCAACTTTGACACCCACTGGCCGGGTAGGCATTTAACTTGTATAAGAGATGGCTTTAGCACAGTAATTGTCTACATTTTAAACTTTTTAATTATGATAAGCTTTTTGGATCTTTTAACTCTTTCTATGTAATTTTAAAAACATATATTTTATAATAAACTTAAGTTAAGATTATAATTATGAATTACAAAAGCTCTTTTCCTTAATGACTATAGTGAGTCGTCAGGTCTAGTTGTTTTAGATAGCAGGTGTTAAGTCATATCAGACCCATTCAGGTTTCTTCTCTCATTCTCAATGAGAAAATTCAGAAGTTTTGTTCATTCGTGTATTCTATTATAAAATTCATATGTTGTAAATAATTGCAAAGTCCATATGACTGTATGTGTACATCAAAGTTAAGCAATGTCTTTTTGTATTTCCGCATCATGGTGATTTTATTTACGGCAGTTTTAAATAAAAGTATGTATAAACTGTCTAGCTACTACTTTCTATGATTTACGCGAATTATTGACATTTTAAATAAAACTATTTTCTCTCCCTCGTGACCATGATTGATGTAAATTGGAAGGGTCGGGAACCAAAAATCAAAAGATATCCGCGAAAAACCAAGCTACTGCACAACTAACTCTAGATGAGATCAGAGATGTTATAAGCAATATGTATGTTTAAAAAATATTTTCGATCAAATGTTAATAAATCTTTAGTTCAAACGTAAATACTCAGATTTCTTATCACACCAATCACACCACGATTTTCGTTAAAATAATTTCAAATATCCAAACATATTAAAAGTATAATATAACATAATATTTGTACAGGTGTATGCTATTAAACCGAACCATTAACCGACACTCTGAAATATGGCGCTTTAGAATAACATTCCCAGTTTTCAAGGCATTATTGTAGAGAGCTCGCTCGCAAGATGGATGCCGCACATGAATAATGCACATTTAATATTTCGGATTTTGAACACGTGTATAGAATTTCTTGTACTTCGAGACGTTTCTGAAACAGGATTGATACGCGAAAAGTGTGATATTTTTTGCTGTTAAAGAATCTTTCCAGTATAATCTTAACTAATTTACTTAGAAAAATATACTCGTAGCTGTAACCGTTGTGTTGAATATTTCATTTGTACTACGTTGGGACTTAACTTGATATAAATGTTCTTTAGCTTAAAGCGAAAAGACATTTATAATTTATGAAAACCTACTGACGTCAGTACGTCCCTATGTGGCCTTTCCTATTACTAGAGAGTAGCGACTTACCATCGCTTCTAGGTACTACTTACTACTTCTAGGTACTTCTAGGTACTAGGTACCTTTTTGACAGTTAAATGATTGATGAATATAATGATTTTTTTGAACAAAAATTCATTAAATTGGCTCTCCTGTAAAGTTAAGAAAATGTCGCTTAAACCAAATAGCCTTTCACCCGTCGATATATACTATATATGATAAGTTATTGTGGGTTGTATTATAATGGTAAAAAATAGTTTATGTCACTCTCCAGCATTCCAACTATCACGCCAAAATAACGCGAATTCGTCACTCTGATTTAACGAAAAAAGGACAGACAGACAGACAGATATACAAACAGACAGACAAAACACACTTTGACATTTATTATATTAAATACGGATAATTAGACAGCGCCTTCTTTAGGCAAATTTTATTAGTAACAGTAGCATATGTATAACTCCACATGTACTTATAACAATTGTGTGTACACTTATATGTACATAATTATATTAAAACTTTTACTTTCATAGTAATTAGTGTAAGTAGTGTAATAACGACACCAATGAAATATTAAGTACACATTGTACAGTCTTTATTTTCTTTCACGCCTTACGGTTCACACACTGTACAGTCTTTATTTTTTGTATAGCCAATTCTGATATCAGAGTTTAAAATCTTCCCAAATATTTCTAGCATGAGTATTTCTGACATGACTTCACGACCGATGTCTATAACAACTCATTTGACTTAAAAACTTTTTATGTTCGCTACGAATTTATCATTTTTATTTTTAGCGTCACCAATAAATATTATGTACAACAAACTCTTCGATTCACTCAAGAGCGCTTAAAATTTTACGGGTCTAACTTCACACTAGTGTTGTTCGAAAGTCCATAAGTCAATAACATTAGCTTTCAGCTATGAAACTTTAAAGCCAATAAATAAGACACGGACATGCTATATTTTCATTTTCGAGCATATACTCAATTTGTAAAACATATTAAATATTCTATTTTATGACAGACATTGAATGTACAGGGAAGGAGTTATTAACTTAATAAAGATTTAGCTTTGATGTCCTGTAAATCGAATCCATGACCTCTGATATGGTAGTCTAAAACTATTATTAGAACCAAAACAGCAGTTTGCACGCGTAAGTATGTTCTTTTAAGAATAAGTTATTAACATGACTATCACACTGTGTTAACGTCACAATTCTAGTTTAGCAAACCCTCAATCTTTGGATAGCAGAAGAGTTTAAATCTGACAATAAAATCTATTTAACATATTAAAAACAAGACATTTTCAAGCCAAAGAATACTGAAAAAGTATGAAGTACATATATCTTAAAATAGAATTACAAAAAAAAACTAACCCTAAGAGTGTAATAATTATTTTTCAAAGATTTTGAAGTCGTTTTGTTTAGTTAAAGCAAATTTTTATTTATACTTTATAAATTTCTACTGGTTGTATTTTAAATAGCCACTTATAACTTTAAATTTAGGGGGAACAAGTTTTAATACTAAGTGAACTTAAATTACATATCAAATAAGCCTTCAGGCTTCATCCCAACGCGATAAATAATGGAAGTACACTGATTATTAGTTAACTTTAAAGGTCAAGCCTAGATTAATAATTTACACTCATTTGAACGAAAAGATCGACACAAGTTTGTTTTAAAAATATAACTTTTAATGAAAATGTTTTAGTGTTAAAATTATTTGCAAATTTTATTATATTTTTAATAAAGTATTATATTTTCTACAATTTTCAGAACTCTAACACTCTAACAGAAACATTTTTCAGTATTAATCAAGTAAAGAAAATGTATCGTGTAATTACTTTTAGAGATATATTTATAAAAAAACGTGAAAGGTAACCTACAAAGGAGTGGAGGGGTATTGTGAAGTGTCACAAAATCAAAGTGATGACTACAACCAGTTCGGCAAGACTGAAATGATTACGAAAAAGATATAGGATAGGTAAATAAAATAATTTCTAGTTCATTTACCGTCTAGACAAATAAGCTCCAAAGCTGAAATGTATGTAAAATATTATTTTCGACGTATTCTTATGTTAATATTTTTGAATTTACTTGTAATATGCTACATTCATCTGGATTTTTAACCTGTACTTTTACAATTTAATTTACCGATTTCAAGAGATCGTCTTATATTTTTTTATTAAGAAAATTATTTATTGACATCATTGGAAATGATAATAATGTAATGTCCTCCTGGTCGATTCCGGCTTCGATCTTATTGCGACTAACCAACTGCGCAGGAGATATTATAGTGCAGCGCGTGTACGCGCAGACACAACGTGCACTCTCTATTCCTGTCACTCTCATACTCCGGTGGGACGACACAAGACGGTAAGAGTTAAGGCGCGGCTTTACTTACTTTCCGAGGGATAGGGGTGAAACACCGCTAACTTTCCCACTCCGGGTTTTTACTGAGGATTACTATACAGAAAGACTCAATAACTAAACTTGGTCCGACTCGGGACTCAAACCCAGGACCTCCGGTTGTGCAGCCGTACATGCTAGCCGCTACACCACCAAGGCAGATAATAATTATAATATATATTGTACGATAAAAGCAAAAGGTCAGTCGTAGGACGTAAGTCAGAAGTGAAAATTTCTTAGCTTCACAACCTTGTAAACTTTATTTTTGGTTTGTTACGAAATATTTTTTAGGAAGTATTTTTATTAGAAATTATTTTTATCAATGTATATGTTTATTAATAGTAATAAAATTTTCGTTTATTGTGCCGTTTTACATGAAAATGAATGATTATTATCTATTTAATAATACAAAATAATTTATAAATACATATCAATTTTATAAAATACTAGCAGAAGCCCCGGCTTCACATGCGCTAAAACTACAAAAAAATAACTCTTACACCTCCAGGTAAAATTCTAAGAAATCTAATGAGTGACACGCCGGCGGCCGGCGTGTCCGCGGTCGTGGAGGGATTAAAAAGGTAGGTTTCATACAAACTTACATGCCCTATTTTACCCCTTTATGGGAGGAATTTCGTCCTATTTATTTAATTATATTGAAGAACATTAATACTAAGTTTCAAGTAATTCTGATCATAAATAATTTTTTAGGTTGTATTATAACGTGTTTTGCCGTGGGAATGAGATAATCTCCCGCGGTAAAAAAACCCTGTGTCACTCTCCAGGCCTCTATCTTCACACAAAAACTCACGCCAATCCATCACTCCGTTTCGATGTGAAAGAAGGACAAACAAAAAAACACACTTATACATTTATAATATTAGTATGGATTAGAATGGGTAACTGGATTTACTATCTGTTTCACTCACACTTCGTAAAATGAATCTCTCCGTTTCTGTCACTTTAGCGTCACCATGTATCTGAACGTGATGGTCACGCGAGTTCAGTGCTCTCCCATCCTAAAAGCGCCCAACGTGCTTAAAAAATTTTTTACTTCAAAAACTGAAATTCATCTACTTATTTCCTTATTCTTATTATCTTGTAATTTATAATGTAAAATTAATGACACTTTGGGTTACTTTAATGATTATTTATTTAGAGGCTTTCCTGATCACTTATTTAAGTACCAAATTGTACTTAAACATAGTGGTGGTAGCAAAATCTGAACTTATTTTTCCAATCTAGGTAAAAGATATGGATAGATTGTATTGATCTGCTTTGCCTAGAAGATATGAAAAGCCATTCATAACGAACATGTACGGTAAAATCAATAATTTTATTTTTGTAACAGAAATGATGAATTATGTAAGTATCTTATAAAATCTGAATTTTATAGTATAAATTTGAATGCATTAAATATAAGATGCCATCGTAAATCTAGTGACTGTAGCGACTCCATGCAGTTTTATAGATAGCGTCCATGAGTTAAGTTTTAGCAGTTATATTTTACTAATAAACTTTTAAATTTTCTCTTTTCTTATTTCATTAAGTGTTGTAATTCAAGAGATACGTAGGTTTTTGATTAACATTTAGTATGATAGTTTTAGATATTTTTAAGTTTGACTGTACAATGCAAGTTGGTCACACACGCAACGTGTATTATTAAATAATAGGCAAAAGCAGACATTTTAATAAAGTCAGTTATTATTTATTTTATATTATTATTATTGTTGTAGATTGATCCTGTAGATATTCATTCATAGTTTTAATCGCACGTTAAAACTGCTAAATTTCAAAATTACCGCTCAAACTCATTTGTGTCTTCCTCGCAAAACGTGACACTGGTAGAACGTATGACGTTTGTTAACACAACTCTAAGCAACTAAATAAAAAACAAATATATTTTAGCGTAAGGAATGGATGTTATTTACTCTACTAACTATATCGTTATCCTGAAAGTATAAAATTTTGACCAATTGCATTTCCGCTAAATATGGTAGTAAGGAGGAAAATTAAACAACATAGTGAAGCAAACTTTTATTTATATTAGAGTTTTATTTTTAAATGAATCTATTTACTTTTGCCTTTTACCAAAAACAAATTTAGTTAACGTAAGTTAGAAAATTCCTCACCTTGTCGTGGCGGAGGAGCTCATTAACGTCCAGCAATCCAGCCGAAGCTAAGAGATATACTGGGAGGTGGCCCACTTCGGTGTGTGGTGTACCATGCGGGTTGCTATTGGTACTTCTCTGACAGCAGAGTGAACCGTGGAAGCAACTCCTTGGTTTTGGTCTGCCTCGGTAGACCTACTGTCGGGAATCGTGGTTGAGTGCTTAAGTGATTCTGCGACGCCCGATTAAGACGGATTTTATTGGGTTTTAGTGGCTAGTACTAACTTTTCTAGCCAGTGGATCCCACTTATCCATCTGTATGGATACAGCTGGTATGTGTAAAAGCTTTTCTCAACATTAAAAAAAAAAACCAGCCGTCGGGGCCTCCTGGTTGAGTTCGTAAGTGCCCAATTAAGTTCATGCGATGCCAATTAAGGCGGGGGAGGTTCCGTTATGTTTTAGTGGGTAGTACTAGTTTTTCTGGTTGGTGAGTCCTACATACCCACTGGTACATATGTATGTATAGTAATAAGGTTGATGTTTATAAGAAGGAACAAACAAACACATATATTATATTGCGATATTACCTTTTACGCAAAACCTTCCTCACATTATACTATATGCGATCGTGAGTTACATTGGGAATAAGCAATAAAGAGGATTTAAGAGTTTAATATAAAAAAAGCCTTTTAAACAATAATAAATCGAATACCCCTTATGCTTTATATTTCACTATTTTCGGGTTAATAAACAAATTAACATAATATTTAATATTTCATATTTTGCAAGTATATAGCTAAGGCGTGCTTCAACACACATAAAAGTCTTAAGCACTCTTCTCGTGGAATATTCTTAGGTCGGGATAAAATTATTTTATGCGCATCTTTATAACATAATGTACATATATACTAAGCTTTATAGTCATTGTTTACGAAGCAAGAGCTTTAACATAAACAAAAATTATTGCAAAACACAAGTTAAGTGTAAGTCAGACAGTCATTTAAAGTCATTTTCATAATCCTGTAAGCGAATAATATTTTCATCAACATCTGAGCTAAATATTGGGGTTTGATCGTGAGTTCTATTCCTCCTCGAGTTAAATATTTTAGTTTTTGCTTTTAAGGTAAGTAAGTCCGAAAAGCGTCCTTCCATCTATCAGTACGTACGTATGTATACTTATCTTTCAAATAAATATATTATAAAAATAGAATAAAAGTATCATTTGCATTGTCCAAAGCTAGGTAATAAGATCTCTCTAAAATCACTCATACTGAATTCCAAAAACTATTTAAAATTTTATCATAATAAACATTCAAACCATATAAACTTTTACATATTTTACTATTTATAATAACGATTAGCGGCTTAGCCTAGCTTTACTTGGGTACAACCTTAAGTGCCTTTTTTATTTATATTATTACATGCTTTTAACAAATTTTATGACTAACAGTCTGTATATTAATGAGTATTACTCTAGGTAATACCTGACAGACTTATACCTAATAACCTATATGTAGTAAACTACTCATCTACTACTATACTTCATCCAAATGAATTCAGCCGTTTCAGACACCTTATAAAATGCCCTATAAAATATATAACCTTATAAAATATGCACCTACAATTTTTACTTCCTTAATTCAAGAACTGGTCGGATTTACATGATCTGTTTTTATATAGTATGCAAATACGTTATCTAGCCAAGTTTTAGCATACATTAAGTTTACGGTAGCCAAGGAATTAACAGTCAAAATTTAAGTTCATGTTAGAGCGAAAACCATCTAAAGCCATTTTCCAACAATAAAATTCAGATAAAATGATCATGATATTCACTTAAACGAACTTACTTTACTTTTCGTCCATTAAGAAATCCTGAAATATAGTAACGACTTACCTGAAAAAATAGTATCCATAAATAACGAAAGAAGTTTATTTTAAAACTATCCTCGAGCCGATAAGATTCTGGTTTTAGAATTATTGCCGTTCTCGATACATTGGTGTTCTTAGAACGAATATTACCGAAGTGGTATGATCTTAATTGAAGATTTTTAACAGATTTTTTATTGAATTGTAAAAAATATTTTTTAACATATTAATAATTTCTTAGATTTACGCTAATATTTGACATTTTAAATAAAACTATGTTTTCGGATTTTTTCGCGGTTTTTTTTTATATTAGATGACACGTTTGGCTCAGTTTGTGTGTGCTGTGCCAGCGGTCGCGGGTTCGAGTCCCCCTGGGGGCATTCATTTGTGTGACGAGCACGAATGTTTGTACTCCAGTCATGAAGTACAAACATTCGTGTTTATATTTATTTTATTTTACTTATCTATTATTACTTATATATTATTTTATTATTTAATTTATTTTATTTTTGATAATGCAGCATTCGAAGGTCGGGGACCAAAAATCAAGCAAATCCGCGAAAAAAACCGAAAAGATAGTTTTATTTGAAATTAGCACATATTGTTGAGAAAGTAAAATAATAATAATAATGTGTTAGCAATCATAGCGCTAGAAAAATAGCCACATGTATTCAAATTATATTGTCTTTTAATACAGTTTACATCAGAAATGTTACTTCATTATAAACATATTGTTATAGAATACTGGAAAAGAAAGTTGGAATTTACTACAACATTTTAAGAATTTACATAAATTATATTATACGCAGTAATTTAAAATCAGTTCTTTTCTAAAACATGAATGCAATGGATAATGACTGATATATTACTATTATATAATATTTTTAACAGTTTTTTTTCGTTTCTGTTAAAGTAATAACAACCTATATTTAAAATATGTACATAATCTAATATTCGTTTAAAAATATAAAACTATATAATATATAACATTTCTATGACATATTCTAAGGACTTTACCCTTTCTTCAATATATACTGTCTTCAATTGGGTAGATTTCTTTTTGATTTATTGCTTGGAGCGATTTCGTGATTTCAAAGTACTGTTTAGAATTTCAGGCGTGTATTTGACGGTTCTTACTTATTTGTTTTGTTTCATTCGAAAGTTTGATTTTAAATTATTATAAAAATGATTTATGACAGTATGAGTACGTACTAGCTCTGATACTTTATTTTTAACTAGCATTGCCCGCGGCTCCGACCGCGTTCAGATGGCCAATAACCAAATTCTTAGGTTTTACAGATTACCTCCAAGACATGTAACACCTCAGTCTCTCCCGTGACCATGGATGCTGTAAAGCATTCGAAACGTCGGGAAACAAAAATGCAAATAAATCCGCGACAAAATCCGAAAAGATAGTTTTATTTAAAATGTCAAATATTCGCGTAAATCTAAGAAAGTATTATTTTTACAGATTAGTATATTCTTACATTGCAGTTTTTGCATTTTTTTCTCAGAAATGAGATATTTCCCCGTGGTAAGAAGTATCCTATATGTTGACCCGGATCACCAACATCATCAACCAAATTTCATCAAAATACATATTTTTTCTGTGATGCGGTAACAGACAGACAAAAATTCTAAAGACTATAGGTTCGGCCTCTGTATTGATAATAATATCTATTTCAATAGGATTTTCCAAAAAATATTTAATGAACAGATTCGGCTTAGTTACAATTTTATTATCAGTAAGGATGAAGCATGCTCCCGCTCCATGGTTATCGCCTGTGATTAAGAGGACCATGGCCAAGCGCGATAGGGCCAAAGCTAGGAACAAAAAATACCCTTCAACTGAAAACCTTGACGCCTATAAAAAATTACGTAACATCTGCAACAGAATGTGTAGGGATGCCAAACGTCGCTATATTCATTCCACGATTCAGGATCTCTGTCAAGCGCAAGTTTGGAGATTCCTATCGTCACTGGGTGTGGGCAAGACCACAGAAACTTGTCAAAGTTCTGTGGATCTTAATGCTTTAAATTATCATTTTACCACTCCACCCATAACTTTAAATTCTGACATAAAAACTGCTACTCTTTCATTCTTATCCAATCTTGCCCCCCCTGACCTACCACCATTCGTTTTCAAACCAGTCTCAGTAGATGATATAAAGAAGTGTGTCCGCTCTATTTCAACAAAAGCCATTGGTAGTGACAACATCAGTCTTGATATGGTTCTTCCCGTACTAGAGGATATTGCACCTGTGATCTCCCACATCATTAATTTCTCACTCACACGAAATGTCTTCCCATCAGTGTGGAAGAAAGCCATCGTCATTCCACTGCCTAAAACTTCGAATCCTACCTGTCTCTCCCAATACCGCCCTATATCTATCCTTCCTATCCTATCGAAACTCATAGAATCATTGGCTCATAAACAACTTTACTCTTATCTGTCTCACCATAATCTCCTATGCCCTTACCAGTCCGGCTTCCGCTCTTCACACAGCACGGTGGGAGCCCTGCTGAATATCACGGAGGATATTCGTGGTGCTATGGATAACACCATGCTCACTGCGATGGTCTTGCTTGATTTTAGCAGTGCTTTCAACTCTGTTGACCTTGACATCCTAATTGAAACTCTTCGTGCGGTCAACATTTCTCCTACTGTTCTAGACTGGTTTCATTCTTATCTCTTCGGACGTCAGCAGTGCGTGAAAATCAACGATACATTATCGGATTGGTTAGATCTTACTGCTGGTGTCCCTCAAGGCGGCGTACTTTCCCCTTTGCTCTTTTCCATCTTCATTAATAACATTTCAAAAGTCATTTCTTCTCCCTTCTATCTGAATGCAGATGATTTACAGATATACCGACACTTTGAGCTGACCGAGTTGCATGACGCTATTGGTGCATTAAACTCGGACCTTGCTGAAGTACAATTATGGGCTGAGTCTTTCGGCCTTCTTGTGAATCCCAGCAAATCACAGTGCATCATATTTGGCAGTAGTAGACTGAGGTGCAAAATCGACTGGACTTCAATACCTCAAGTCCAGTTTTCTGGTGTTCCAATCCCTTATTGTGATAGAGTGAAAAACTTGGGCCTAATAATGGATTGTAACATGACCTGGGTAGCTCATGTCAACGAGGTCAGCAAACGAATGCATCACTCTTTCCACTCTCTCAAGCGTCTCCAATTCTTTCTCCCATTTAGTACCAAGATTATGCTTGCTCAAACCCTTCTCCTCCCCATACTTGACTACGCTGATGTGTGCTATTTGGATGTGACTGAGGAGCAACTTAACAAACTAGAGCGTCTCCAGAATCTAGCTATTCGCTTTATTTTTGGCTTGCACAAGCATGACCATGTATCAAACTTTCGTGCTCAACTTAAATGGCTCCCAATCCGACTTCGCCGTGATATGCACATCCTTTCCTTCCTCTTCAATATTCTTAACGACCCAAATTCTCCTCCCTACCTTCGTTCTCGTATCCAACTTCTCCCTATCCCCTCACGTTCCAGACGGTCTTGCGTCATGTCAATGCTCGACATACCAAAGAGTAAGACACGTTTTTTTTCGCACTCTTTCTCAGTATATGCCTCATTACTCTGGAACAAACTCCCTAAATACATCAAAAAAAGCCCCTCCATAACTTCTTTTAAAAAAATTTTAAAACAGTACCTTCTGTCACAAATTGGTCCTTAATTTTATCATCTGATTTACTATTTTTGTGTATTCCAAATGCATACGATTATATTTATACTTTAATATGTATATATATATGTATGTATATATGTATGTATATGTGTATATAGTATGTATAATATGTAAGTTTTTTTATATTTATCATTATATGTGTTTTTTTTATCTTATTTAATTGTATAATTATTTATAATTTTATCTTAAATTAATTGCACACTTTTAGTCCCGTCATATAACACTATTTCTCACTTCCTTAGGTTGGCTGGAAGAGATCTCTTCTAGAGATAAGTCCACCTTTGCCCACATTGTTCTCTGTATTATCTGTGTTACTCTGTTAATATGCAATAAAGAATATATATATATATATTATTATGTACCTATAGGTTTGATAAAAGATTTTGTTTTTATTTTTTTATTTTTAGGTTATTAAACTACAATCAATTTTATATTTTATAGTTGTTATGATTTTAAGGCCGTGGTAACCTAGTGGTAACCCGCTTCCTTGAGAAACCTGGTGAAGCGGGTTTTAATCCCGGGTCTCGCACCTCTCATATTTTCATGTGCGAATCATTTTCTAACATGATTACCACTTGCCTTACGGTGAAGGAAAACATCGTGAGGAAACCTGCATGTCTGAGAGAACTTAGCAAGTTTTCGAAATACATGTGAAGTCCGCCAACCCGCACTTGGCCAGCGTGGTGGACTATGGCCTGATCCCCCTCGTATTGAAGGGAGGCCCGTGCCTAGCCTATGGGACGTTAAAAAGGGCTGAATACAATACATATGATTTTTATAGGTTACTCAAATAAGTAATGAAGAATTATACATTTGTAAAAAATTATACATAAGAAATTGAAATTTGATTACTATTTTAATTATAATAATATTAGTATCAGATAACTGAGTCTGGTTAGTTTGTATAAGATTAGTCTTACGCTTCAATAAACCTTTTATGGCTTCTTCTTAGTATTAAAAATGTATACATAAGTCATTATTTTACTATAATAAATACTTGGTTTGGTTTCCCCTCGTACTGAAGGGAGGCCCGTGCCCAGCAGTGGGACGTTAAAAAAGGGCTGAATACAAATACTTGGTGTATTAGAAGCTTTTCCATTTAAATATTGGCATAAAAGATTGTGTTTTTAGGTTTAAACATAAAAAAAAAATATTTTTACTTTATACTATTCAGATATTGATGTAAACGTCCACAGTATAAATGGTGCAAAGGAAAAAATATGGTAATATAAAAACTTTTTAACAAAAAAATAAAAACCGACTTCAAACAAAAGCGCTAAAAAGTAAAAAATAACTGATTGGTAGTTTTCATTTACTATACATACCTAATCAAATATTTTCGAAGTCGGTGTGCTTTGCTTTGTATGGGCTGGCACCGATTTCGAAAATATTTGATTAGGTATGTATTTAAAAGGTAGGCTTTAATTACTTAGCCAAAGCACACCGACTTCGAAAATATTTGATTAGGTATGTATAGTAAATGAAAACTACCAATCAGTTATTTTTTACTTTTTAGCGCTTTTGTTTGAAGTCGGTTTTTATTTTTTTGTTAAAAAGTTTTTATTTTTCCCTTTTTAGTGTAGACAGTAGTAGCAAAGTAAGAATTCTAACGTATTAGGCTTGTCAAATCAAACAAAATAAGCCCAAACTCAAAGTATCTACTATTAGCCGTTGAAGAGTTCCACCTATCCACTTTCTGGCCTTGCCATCAGATCAGGTCAACAACACAGAACCACTATACTATCAACGGAAATAGAAATACTTGCAAACTTTCAAGTCAATATGACAATTAGAAGTAGGTTAAATTCATCATTTGTTGTTTTTCCACCCTTAGGGGTGGTATTTTTTTTTTGAAATAAAAATGGGACCAATCTGGAACTATACCCTTTCAAACAAAACAAAAATTGTCCAAATCGGTTAATAAATGACGGAGTTCTGAGGTAACAAACATAAAAAAAAAAAAAAAAACATACAGTCGAATTGAGAACCTCCTCCTTTTTGAAGTCGGTTGAAAATAGTTAAAGAGAAGTCTAATTAGTTAGTGTATAACACGTGGCGTAAAAATATTTGATGGTTTTTTTTTTATTTAGTTGGACTTCTATAGTTTTTTTTAGGTTTTTAAGTTTTTTTTAAATATTTTACTAGCAACCGCAGACTGTTTCCTGATATTTTTATTATTAAAAGGCATTGGTGAGTGATTCAGTCAGATTCGAAATCCTATTAGCTGCTAACATGCGTACAATATTCCCTTTGACTCATTGAAAATCCCGTTTACAAGAGGAATTGCATTCAATTTATATTAAGTTCTTTAGAAAAGTAGCTCATAAAAATCATATTTTTCTGCTACTTGAAATCATATGGCTTTTAATAGCAAAAAGCAAAGATGCTACACTTGATGCCGAGAAAGAAAATGTTAGCTTACTTATTTAATTAATTAAATAAAAAATGCAAAGTAAATAAAATATTATAAAAATAGTCAGCTTGAAATCAGATCTGTCACGTAATTATTAATGTCAACAATAATATAAATTTATTATTTTTTACTTTATGTACATTTATACTATCCATACTATTATTATTGCCTCGGTGGTGTAGTGGCTAGCATGTACGGCTGCACACCCGGAGGTCCTGGGTTCGAGTCCCGGGTTGGGCCAAGTTTAATTTTTGAGTCTTTCTGTATAATAAGCCTCAGTAACAGCCCGGAGCTGGGAAGTTGGCGGTGTTTAAACCCCGTGCCTCGGAGAGCACGTAAAGCCGTCGGTCCTGCGCCTTAACTCTTACCGATCGTGTCGAACAGTCGTCTCACCGGAGTATGAGAGTGATAGGAATAGAGAGTGCACCTGTGTCTGCGCGTACACTTGTCCACTATAAAATCTCCTGCGCAGTTGGCTAGTCTTAATGAGATTGGCCGCCGTGGCCGGAATCGGTCAGGAGAACATCACTATTATTATAAATGCGAAAGTAACTCTGCCTGTCTGTCTGATGGATATATATATATATAGGTATAGAGATGGATTATACCTTGGAGAAGGACATAGGCTACATTTTGTGGTAAAAATTAAACTTGAAGGGGGTGAAATAGGGGTTGAAGGCTTTTATTGGGAACAAATCATTTCTCAAATTAAAAATATCGATACATCCTACAATTTTGGTAAGAAATAAAAAAAATCTATGTTTTTGACCAACCAAGGTAAAATGGAGAGTGATTTCAAGTTCAAGTTTCTATCCATCTCAAACACAAAATGACTCAATCGGAAAACTACAAAATATACTGTACCTATAAACTATTCAACTAATATGAACGTAATATAATATTATGTTAGATTTACACGAATATTTAACATTTTAATTTTTTTTATTATTTGTTTTTTTTCGCGGTTTTATTTTGAGACGTCTAAAATCTTAACTCTCTCCCGTGATTGTTGTAAAATATTCAAAACGTTGGGAACCAAATGGGACGCCTATAAGCCACTTAACAAAGAACATAAAATTACCAAAATTAAAAATAAATCTGCAAAAAAAATCCGAAAAGATTATTTTATTTAAAATTAAAACGGATATAGAATGTTATCCTTAAGAGATAGACATAATTGCCATTGCGGACTTTTCTGTAGATCTATAGAAGATACACAATACCACCATACATTATTTTGTTATATATCTCAAAGGTTTTAGGCAGCGTTTTCGTTGACAGCTCCCAAACAGCTTATTTTTTTCCGACACTTCCAAAAAATAACGATATATTTTAGCCAATGTATACAAAAACTTAACAAATTATATACTAAAACCTTCCTATTGAATGACTGCAAAAATGCATCAAAACCCGTTGCGTAGTTTTAAAGATCTAAGCATACATAGGGACAGACAGACAGCGGGAAGCGACTTTGTAGTGATGAACGTAATATGCTATTAAAACATTTAATAAATTTGTTAGTCTATCAGAAATCTCTAGACGTTTTTGATTATTAATTAGTTTGTTCAAATATCGTCCTTGCGATAAAATCGGAATAAAATATAAAGTAAATACTGCTACCAAGTGAAAACCTAATTTAATTTCAGTATGCTGTCATAATTTTCTTATTTGATATTCCTCATTTGCTTTTTATTCATTACCTTGTATATTTCAAAAGAATGTGCTTTTCCATATATTAAGTTAAAGAAATATATTATTGAATTATTAACTATATATTATTAATTTAAGCTTTCTTAAATGAATATTTTTGCGATGTAATTAAGTATATTTTGAAATGAAATAAACTTTATTCAATTAGACTTATTACTAGTGCTTTTGTAAGCATCAGTGTAGTCAGTCCTGTATAAAATTTGGCACAGAGATAGATTATAGTTTAGAATAATACATAGGCTACTTTTTATCCCGGAAAAATATAATAAATAAATAAACTATTGTAGTGGCGACCCGAGCGAAGCGAGGGTGAGCCGCTAGAATAATAATATAATTAAGTTCAGTAAAACAGTTTTCCACACGCAGTGTTCATAATTTCAAGACACACAGTCGGATGCACCTTCTACTCCGACGCCGAGAAAGACGCCTTGGCAGATTTATGCGACGGGCAAATGAAACTACCACTATGGCTATTATAGATTACATTTTGAAGATGGAAATATCGAGGGGTAGGCTATAAGAACGGCACACGTAATGAAGGTCCCTCACGCAACTTTTAGTCATGACTGCTGCTAGAGGACTCAAATTTTATTTCCTTATGTCGTAAAATCAAAAAGCAATCTCACTTAAATGGGATAAAGTTATGGACAATAGCTATGTGGCGTGTTACATATATAATGTAAAAAAATATAACTAAATATACAAAATTTGACTCCATAGTGATAGCCGTTTAGTTATAAGAAAGAAATTCTTAAAGCTAGCTTAGCATAAATCTGTCCACGCAGAACCCATCTCAAAATTTGTTTACAGCACAGATGTTACCAATATAAAACTACAAAAAATAATATCTACCAATTATCCTGATTTTAATTAGTAAGTCTCTTATAATACGGAATACGGAAGGGCTATGTGTCTAAAGTTTTTCAATAACGGCCCAAAGGTAAATAGTTAGGGGGATCGAAATTCAAGCACGTTCACCTACCGTTGAGAGCCTGTGCATACAAGCGACAATATTTTCACAATATTTTTTTTTGGCAATGTTCTTTTGCTGTGTGTAATGTATTGTATGATTAATACTAAAATATAGTCCATGTTTGTATGGAATCACAAACAAAGTCAAATCCACTGATATAATAAAAAAGTAAAGTTTGTGAGTTTGTGAGCATGTGACGTTGTAGGGGATAATCTCTGGATCTACAGAACCAATTTAGATTAAATTTGGTAAGAAGATAGTTTGAGACCCTGGGAAGGACATAGAATATTTTTTATCCTGGAATATTATTAAGGTTATTAAGGGGGTAAATATGGGGATGAAAGTTTGTATTGGGTAGCAAGTTAGGGACGAACCCGAGCGAAACGAGGGTGAGTCGCTAGTAACATATATTTTTAAATCACTACATCAAATGTTTCCATAGGATATAGTAATTTAGTATAAAGTAAAGCGTATCTCTAATAGGCGATACTGCGACATATTGTTAATTTTGTATTATTCGCTAGTATAGAATCTGAATGTGGACACACTCTATAGGCTTACTTCTGAAAAGCGGATTCGTTTAATTATTTCTGCAAATGTGAAAACTTGGAACAGTTTAACCCTTGTCGATTAGCAGGAAGTTGGAGATAGCTTGTTCTTGGCGCTTTTATTGCTTTGGAAGTTGCTTAATTTTTGGCCTCCGATGTAAGTTCCTTTGAAATGCAAAATAGGTAAATGGTTCTTTCATTAACAGTCTGTAAAATTATTTAAATCGGATAAAAATTGCGTATACATAAAAAAATAACAATAAAAAAATACTCTTTCATTCCTTTTATTCTTAATCTTTTTATTTAATTACTAGTGACGCTTCCTTGCTTCGCTCGAGTTCCTCAGGAGTAATCACTCTTGAGCCCTTTGACTATCTCTGTACAGAAGAAAGGAGATATCAATCGAAATTATTTGCACATAAGTTTCATTATGACGTGTTTTCTTGTAGGAATGAGATATTTTCCACGAAAAAACCCATCAATCCTTTGCGATGTTAAAAAAGGACACAACAACAGACTTCCACATTCTAAATATTTGTTATGCATTAGTTTTTTTTTACGTTTTATCGCTATATAGCTATTTAACTACTTTAATAAGCGTCCATGCTTTAAAACTACAAGAATTAGAGTAGTAAATAGTTTCGAAGCTATTTCAAGCATTACTACAATAAATTTTCTCGTAGAAATTATAGCAATGTCTTAACTTAGTCTTATTTAGAAGCTAATATTTTTAACTGAATTCTGAAACACTGATGTCCATAGCTTAAGCTAGAGAATTCAAAAATAGTATTTTTTACAAAAAATGTTATTTTATATTAAATTTCTATAATATATATGATATCCCATATGTCATTATGCAATATATCACACCGTTTATGCTTTAATGGCCGCACAATTCATCCATAACGCGTGTCTCTCGTGATATGAGGCGATTTAGTTACCAAACTCGTAATGCCATATTTAACGTGAATGAAAATTTTAGGTAGCATCTTCTCATGGGAGATAGCGTGTAATAATTTATATGTTATGTATACGATTTTACGTTTTATGTTTGGTTCTGTTATTTTATAATGAATATTTCATAAAAGTTTTATTGCACCTCCCTACGCTTTGCACTTTTGAAAATTCCATCAGTTTCATGGACCTGTCAAAGTCTCCACCTTTCTCGAGTTAATAAGTTTACACTTGAGGTTAACTATTTCAAATATCATCAAAATTGTTTAAGTAATTTTGTACTAAAAACATGGTAGATAAACGAGCAAATATAATTTCGGATGTATAATGCTCAACTAATTATTATCAATTATATTAATACTTATATAATTATATTAATAATTATAATAATTAAACATAAGATACTAGAGACTTTCCCTCACTTCGCTCGAGTTCGTCTCTAGGTTGCTTCCCCATACAAACTTTTATCAACATTTTTGCCCTCTTAAGTGATCATTTCCGTGATAAAAACTATCCTATATCCTTCCCAGGGTCTCAAACTAACTTCTTACCAAGTTTCATTTAAATCGGTTCAGTAGTTTCGGAGAATATTCGGTATAACCAAACAAAAAAAAAATCAAATGTTTCCGCTTTATAATATTAGTATAGATTATATTGATGCCATAGGTACTTGTCCTTACGAGAATAAATGCATTAAAGTCAGGTAACACGTTTCTCATTTTTAATTATATCAATTTGTCTGAAATTATGATGATGATACGAAGAAACTTTATAAATAGTGGAACGTTACAATAGTTGCTATTAACATCTTCAAGCTTGTGCTAATTTCTTTCACGTTTTGATGATGACAGTTGATTAAAAGTGCGGTTTTATAGCTTTACAAAACTTAAAATTATAATTACTATGTTGAGTAAAATAAACTACGCTCTATACTTGTAACTTTCGTATGAATTTCTCTGAATGTTCCGCCTCGAAAATTATAAACTTTATTTAGAGGTAAAGTTGCGTATAACTTCAGATTTTCAAGAGGTTTCATTTAGAAGTATATTATTTTGAATTATGATATCCTTCATATAATATATCTATAAATTAGGAAAATATCTAGTAATGTTGTGCTGTTTTTTAAATTTAAAAATTAGCATAATTTGTCTTTGCCCAGAGGTCGAAATTTGGCTATAGTTATTATTGACTTCTTTTATTAATAACACTAAAGCGCACATAAAGGTACTAAACAAAGAAGGCAATCGTTTGAAAAACAGAAGCTGTTTTGTCTTTGCGTATTTATATATAGACTAGCAACTCACCCTCGCTCCGCTCGGGTTCGTCCTTAGCTACGTTTTAACGTTTAGTATAGATTTCTCCGAGATGGAATATTTTCCCGCGGTAAAAAGTGTCCTATATGTTGACCCGACTAACCAGCTATTATCATACCAAATTTTATCAAAGTCTTTCAAGTGGTATTCTCGTGATACGGTCTCAGACAGAGAGACAGACAGGCAGACAAAAATTCTAAAAACTATAGATTCGGACTCTGTATCGATAATAATGTCTATTTCAATTAGATTTTCCAAAAAATATTTAATGTACAGATTCGACTAAGTAACAATTTTATTATATGTATAGATGTCAAATATTCTAAGAAAGTATTACAAATAATATATTAATTCGTCCTTTTTGAAGTTGCTCAAAAAGAATATATATTCATCGCTCTCCTTCCCCACTATAACATTGACCTGCCTTTAGTTATATTGTTCCATTACGCCTAACTAGCGTTATTGCTACACCTGAGTTATAAAATTAAAGTGCATCAATAAACGTGTATTTACTGCTTGTTATAATTTCGCTTAAAACCTCATACGATTATATTTCTTTTGTTAATATTTTATGAATATCTATACTAATATTATAAAAAGGTAAAGTTTGTGAGTTTGTGACGTTGAAAGGGTATTTGCATCTGTAAAAATATAATGTATTTCATTATATTATAATGTATTTCATTATTTGTAACCTAAGAAATTATTTAGTAAAAAAAAATGTGAAATAAAAATAAAAGTAGAGCCATCAAATCTTTTAGGTCCTAGAAGAGAAAATTTTGCTGAGTTTCTTTCGCCAGTTCTTCTCAGGTATGAGGCTTCTTCTTTCTGAACTGGTAGTAGACTCATGACGTTCAGTAAAAAATTGTAATAGTTTTCTGTACATGGAAGATATATGAGAAAAAAATAATTATTGGGACCTTTATCAACGCAAATTCGCAACGCAAATCGAAATCAGAACTAATACCGCCATCTTGTAAAGCGTCATTTTTAAGAGAAGATGGAGTGGATGTTTGTTGTGTCCATACATCTCAAAATATGAAGTGATGTTATAGAGGTTAAGAAGTTTTTCTTAATAAAATAAAACCCCTAATTTCACACCCACGCCCTCATGTCAATGCCACCTAAGTGCCAAATGTTCCTTGTAGCACTGTACCTGACTGTCGCTTCATTGAATATAATATTTCAAAATATAAATTATTAGAGTATATTCATTAATTATAAGCTACATATTTAATGTTCCATTCAAAATAGTTTGTTATTTGTAATTAGTACGAGTAGTAGTTTTGTGACATGAGTTCGGAAATGTTAAAACAAAAACACCCGCAGCAATTAATAAATATTTAGCTGTTTAATTTAAACTAATGCAAATTGTTGGCAACCAAAAACGGAACGCTTATGTTTTGTAGATTATTCTCGGTAATTTTCTAACCGCATATCATAAGTTAGCTTCGGCCGCTCGATTTTGTTTGGAAAACGACGATTCGTAATATTTTATATTGTATGAAACTTAATATTTATTGAAATAATTTTCATTGAAAGTATTTTGGAATCTCTATTATTTCAATTTTTTCTATAATTTTCTGACCTTTATTTAAGGTGGAGAGTGGACAATGGTTGTGATTTTGAAATGGTTATCAAGTGATAAATTAAAAATTAAAAAAACCGACTGTCTTGGACCGATCTTCATCAAACATAGCTATGAACACTCCCGACTAATTCACTTTTGAAACAAAAAAAAAACAACAAAATCTAAATCAGTTCATCCGTTCGGGAGCTACGATGCCACAGCAGACACACGCACACACACACACACAGATACGTCAAACTTACACCCCGTCGTTTTTGCGTCGGGGGTTAAAAATAACTGAGAATCATCTATTTTAGAGACCTATCAAAAATTATCCCACATGCTTAAGTAATAACTTAAATAAAAAAAATCTCACCTCAGTTACATATATTATGGAGTGTCCGTATTATTTATTTTCCGTGACTTAGATTTAACTATTCACATGAGACACTTACCTACTAAATTTCTACTGTAGACCTATTAATCTTCGAGTAAAATGTAACGTGATATACGGACAGACGCACGCACATGGCAAAATTATTTACCCATTTGGCTACGGATCCTTAAAAACAAAAATAATGGCGTGCGAGGATAGAATATGGAACCACTATAGTTGTGTGACTTACAAATAATAGTTATGTGATAAACCATCAGTCAATCATGACTTTCATAAAACAAGGTTATGGATACAAGTTGTAACAAATATAGACATTTCGGCATAATTAAACCACAAAATATATAAATACGTACTAGCGAATAGCGACTCACCCTCGCTTCGCTCGGGTTCGTCCCTAAGTTGATTCTCTGTACAAACTTTCATCCTCATTTTCAACCCCTTAAGGGATGATTTTCGGGATAAAAACGGGAACAACCCTATGTCCTTTCCAAGGTCTCAAACTATATTCTTAACGTTTCATCTAAATCGGTTCAGTAGTTCCAGAGATTAGGTATTTCCTACTAACAAACTCACAAACTTACAAACTTTACCTCTTTATAGGTATAGTATATAGTATAACTAACGACTTACTATCGCTTCGCTCGGGTGCATTCCTATTTATATATAGACTTCCCTATTTAATTTTTTTCTAATATAAAAGTAACCTAAGTTACTCTTTATAATATCAGCTACCAGCCAGTGAAAGTTCTATAAAATCGGTCCAGCCGTTTTGAAGATTAGCCGGAACAAACAGTCAGATAGACAAAAAATAAGAAAATGTTTTCTTCTCATGAGTACCGTATATACCTTTATAAATATTTCGTATAAAGCTATTATTTTGACATTACAAACAGACACTTCATTTTTATATATCTGTATAGATGTAGATTCATACGAATGTGTGAAAAAATACCTACTACTATTATATATTATAGTATTTCATAGAGCCTAGTATTTATTTGTATAGATTATATATATATTATGTTTGTATTAAATTAAACATATTAAATATTAACCTTTAGAATAATGGTAACATTTCACACAGATGAAATACCACATAATATGAGTAATGGCTATATCTGACGGTAACTAATAGCACTTAGATAGTAATAAAACTAATAATAACTTTGTATTGAAATTCAACATATTGTTATAATATAGTAACATGATAAATTATAAGGCTTAGATATTTTTAACTTATTACGTTCTTTTTTTGGCTCTACGTATAGCAAAAGCTCATATCGTACATTTTTCACTTTGAAAATGATTATTGATTATGTTTCTTCTCAAGTAAACCAAATTGAAAAAAGATCGCTAGCCAGAATGAATAACAACCGATGTCATTTTGAGCTGACATTATAAGTAAATAATGCTACCATAAAATACTTCCTCTTTCATTTCTCCCTTGCCTTTATTCTCTGAAGTGATTTTTATACTAATTTTGTTTTTAATAGAATAAAAAATCGGAGGGATCTATAACACCCCTTATCTTGTTATATATGTATATAGTGAAATATTTTTGACTGCGCATATGTTTATTTATATACTAGCGACACACACTGGCTTTGCTCAGGTTCGTTCCTTGGTACATTTTAACGTTTAGTATAGGTTTCTCAGAGATGAGATATTTTCCCGCAGTAAAAAGTATCCTATATGTTGACCCGGATAACCAGCTATCATCATACTGAATTGTGGTTGGCGGTGGTTTTCTCGTTATATGTTCCCAGACAGACAGATAGAGAGTCAGACAAAAATTGTAAAAACTATAAATTTGGCCTCTGTATCGATAATACCTATTTCAATAAGATTTAAAAAAAAATAACGTACAGATTCGACTCAGTTAAAATTTTACTACAAGTATAGATAAATTACTTTCTTTTTTTTAATTATATTGTAGATGTGTATCTTAGACACTATAGTTAAGTCGTGTGGTTGCCTATTAAAAAGGTGTAAAATCTAATTTAAGAGATGAGATATAAGAGGAGACATCAATTTATTACAGGTTGCATCTCTAAAAAATAAACTAGGATTAGCTTGAAAATGAAATTCAACGAAATGAAGTCGGGTAAAGTAACAAACATATCTTTAGTCAAACCCAAGTGCATCATAATTTGTGAGTTTCACACAGAAGAGTAAAGAGAGCTAGGTGAAATATGTGTTGAAAGGACACTGAATTTCTAACACCGAGTGCACTGGGATATTCTTTTCACGTACAGCCTACAAGCTGGTAACATTTCATACAGATAACTTAAATTTTTTTATTAGCTATGTAAACGAAAATTTGTATAACCTGTGACTTAGTGAGTTTATTTACCATTTAAATATAAAAAAGGTTCTTTGATAATTATTAAAGCCAAACATGAACATATTTATTTTAAAGTAATATATTTTATTAATCAAATATTGTATCGAAGTGACGTGGTTAATTACACAGAAAAATATTGGTTAAATTTATAACGAAAGTTAATTTAATATTTAATAAACCAGTTGTAGCGTTTTCAACTTAACTATGTAGCTATGTAGAATCAAACATTTTTTTTAATGTTCTTTGATCTCATCTCTTTTCGTATATGAACAAGAAACTTTTTACTAAGCGTTTTAAAACGTAAAAATTATAGGGACTTAGAATCTATCTCAAAATTACTTTTATTAAAAAAAATGCTAAACGAAAAGAAGCATATTATTATTAATAGAGGTCACATTTGAATAATCTTAATGAGGGAGGTATAATATTCATAAAACCTTGTGGAGCAAAATATGTTTTCAAAGAATACTGAATTTCTAATATAGAAAACACAGTACCATAATATTTCATGCCTAGTTTCGTAGACAGATTTTATATTTCCTGAAAATTCAAGCTCTGAATTATATGAATAACTAGCTTCGTTCGGGTTCGTCCCTAGATTGATCCTCATACAAACTTTCATCCATATTTTCATCCCCTTACGGAATGATTTCTGGAATAAAAAATATCCTATGTCCTGTCCAGGGTCTCAAACTATATTCTTACCAAATTTCATCTAAATTGCTTCATTAGTTTTTGAGTTTATTCGTTACATACATACAAAAACACAAATCTTTCCTATTATTACTAGCGACTCACCCTTGCTTCGCTTGGGTTCGTCCCTAGCTTGCTTCCCAAAACAAACTTTCATCCCCATTTTCACCCCCTTAAGCAATGATTTCCGGGATAAAATGTATTCTATGTCATTCCCAGGATTTCAAACTATCTTCTTACCAAATTTCATCTAAACCGGTTCAGTAGATCCTGAGATTACTCCTTACAACGCCACAAACTTACAAACTTTACCTCTTTATAATGATGATGTTCTCCTGACCGATTTCGGCCACGGCGGCCAATCTCATAGAGAGTAGCCAACTGCGCAGGAGATATTATGGTGCACAAGTGTACGCGCAGACACAGATGCACTCTCTATTCCTGTCACTCTCATATTCTGGTGGGACGACCACTCGACACGACCAGTGAGAGTTAAGGCGCAGGACCGACGGCTTTACGTGCTCTCCGAGGCACGGGGGTGAAACACCACCAACTTCCCAACTCCGGGTTATTGTTATTGAGGCTTACTATACAGAAAGACTCAATAACTAAATTTGGCCGACCCCGGACTCGAACCCAGGACCTCCTTGTGTGCAGCCGTACATACTAGCCACTACACCACCGAGGCAGTTAAATTCTCTTTAAAATATTAGTATATACCGCATCACAGAAAAACCACTAGAGGGATTTTGATGAAATTTGGTATGGTGATAGCTGGTTATCCGAGTCAATATAATATATTGGATACTTTTTAACTCTGGAAAATATCTCATTTCTGAGAAAAATTACAAAAAGTGCAATGTAAAAGTATACTAATATGTAATACCTAAGAATTTGGTTTTTGATTATCTGAACGCGGACTGAGCCGCGGGCAATGCTTGTCTAATATAAATACATCAAATGTGTCTGTGGGAGTATTGCAAGTAAATTGGTACATAACTGAAATAAGTGAAGACGAATAACTAATGATAACCCTAATCAAAAACAAACTTCTAACAACTATTATAATATAACAACACTATGATACAAATACTGTATTCCAAACGTTATTTTATCTAATATATTCAATTGAATTCCACCTTTACACCTCCTATTTATCTAACTTTATGTAAATTAGTCTAATAGGCTAATATGGACCTTAATTTTAATAATTTCTAGTTAGAAGGGGCGATTTCCAGATCCGTTTTCAATGTTGAAATGTGAATATAACCTTTGGGATAACACTAAAGTACATTTCATTACCAACTTTTAACCCTTGTAATAGCGACACGAGTATTTTAGAATTATTGAATTAAAATATTTTAAGCATTAGGTAAATTGTTTAATTTAATTGGATATGTATAAACAAATACATTGTCTATGGTTGTCGATTGTATACTTTTAGATGATAAAATAAATAAACTGGTTGCCAAGTTCACAGGTTCGATTCCTGTATGAGTTTTATTTGTGAGGTATGAAAGGTATTTTCTATATATTTAGTAAAAGTGTAATTGAGTCGAATTTGTACATTGAATATTTTTTGGGAAATCTTATAAAATTGTCGTTATTATCGATACAGAGGCCGAATCTATACTTTTTACAGTTTTCGTCTGTCTTTCTGTCCGAGAACGCATCACGAGAAAAACACTGGACGGATTTACATGAAGTTTGGTATGATGATAGCTGCTTATCCGGGTCAACATATAGGATACCTTTTACTGCGGGAAAATATCTCATCTCTAAGAAATCTATTCTAGCAGTTCAAACGTACCCAGGGATGAACCCTAGCGGAGCGAGGAGGTTGAGTCGCTAGTAACTTATAAAATAATAGGCATAAGCGTACCTGATTGTATATTAGGTATAGGAGTTATTGCTTGCGAATTCATCTATTTCCGAAATCCCGTTATTTGAGTAATAAGATTATTCTTCTGTAAGGCTCCGGCCACATTAATGTACATAGTTGCTTCTCTCCTAAGGGTTCTAGCGTGATACCTCTCTTATTAAATTCACAATAGAATTTAGTAAGTTTCTTGGACTGTTTGTTCCAAAGATAAGCGCGTTCAGGCAATTAAAAAAAACCAAAAACCAAATATTCTCTTTAGTTTTATAATTAAAAAAAAACACTTTTTAATATTTATACAAATCCTAAGTACATATATAAAAACATTTTTTTTTTAAGTTTTATGTTTTAGTTTATGTGCGAATTATTTCCAACATGATTACTACTACTATTCTTATAGTGAAGAAAAACATCTTGAGGAATCTGCATGTCTGAGAGCCGAACTGAAGACCGTCAACCCTCACTTGGCCAGCGTGGTAAACTATGGCCTGATCCCCCTCGTAGTAAATGGAGGCCCATGTCTAACAGTGGGACGTTAAAGAAAGGGCTGAATACGATACGATACTATATTTTAAAGCTTACATTTTAAATAATAACTCCACATGAAATAATATTTGTACGTATATAAAACCACATAAAGTTTTATATACGTACAAATATTTTTTTTCAATCAAAAATCCTTTCATAAAGGAAACTTCGTTATTATTCCTTTATACAAATCCCCTATGCCTTACATTTCATATGCAGTATCTTTCATATATGAATTGCAAACATTTCCAAAACCAATGAAAACATCCTCGTAAACCGGGATGGGAATGTATTAACGCCTTTCTGTCTGTATGAAACAAAATAACGCTTTATGTGGATTGGCTTCGCGCCAGGATCTGAGCCTTGTATCAGGAATATCGCACTTACATATACTATTTAAGTTACAGGAGTCATGGCAAAATAATCAATTCATAAATTATAAATAATGCAATTCACTTTGAATATATAATTCACTCTCGAAATTTGACCATAAATCATTATAAAAAAATTATAAATAATAGTACTGAAACTGTCTTTACCTTATCTACATAAAAAATCTGTTACCAAATTTATTTATTAATAACTCTAAATCTCGTCAATAGATATAAAACAAAAAAAACGGTTGACAAACAGAGGAGGAAAAGGTACGGTACTGAATTGTATTTGCCTATTTATATATAGACTAAAGCAATTTAAGGCAGTGTTTATGCGCTTACTTGGGAAACTGAATGAAGCGGGTTCAAATCCAGGGTCTCACACCTCTGATATTTTCATGTGCGAATCATTTCAAACATGATTATCGCTTTTCTTACGGTGGAGGAAAACATCGTGATGAAACTGCATGCGTGAAAACGCTAAGATTTTGTGGATAAAATTTTCGAAAGACAATGCGAAGTCCGCCAATCCGCACTTGGCCAGCGTGATGGACTATGGCCCCCTCATATTAAAGGGAGGATTCCTTAGGTTTTATTCTTTCTATTACTAAATACTACTCTTCTTCTTCTCCCTGCCCATTTCCCAAATCACTTGGGGTCGGCGCAGTACATCTTCAGTGTACTGCTGATAGGATTTGGCAAAAGTTTTATGACCGGCCGCCTGCCTGACGTCAACCCTCCTTGGAAATGCTATTGTCTTTCTTTGTCTGAATGGTGTAAAATATTATGCACTTTCGATTTTGTTGTGTTTTAAAACATTTTTTATACTATTAATTCAATTATTAATGTTATTTTTGGATATATTTTAAAATAAATTTCGATTACACAATAAATTTTGTATTGACGTTGTCAAATTTTTTCTTCTTACTAAATACTACTAAATACTACTACAGTTATATAATCGAATTGATGATCTTTATTACATAGACCTTCATACAAATCTTGTACTATATCTTGATTTCAAGGTCTTCTATAAATAAGAATTGGTGTATTCATTAAACGTTTTGGATACCATTGAATTAATAAATGATTCATTCGAAAACCGCAATGAATAGCAATTCAATTCTAGGTCATATTGTAGCGGTAACCTAAGTATAGCATTAATTGTGTTTTAGTGGTAAATTTTTACCGCAAAAGTCTGCATTTTGCACCACAATCTAACTAACGCAGTCCTAATTTGAGAGCTTGCTAGGAATTTATTTTTTCGCCTGCCTTGTACATTGCTACTTGAACGCAAATAGCGCACAAAACATTTGTTTATTGAATAAAGATACATTTGTGGTTGACTCTTTTCCGTTGTACGTAGCTGTAAAAATGAAGTGCAAAATTTTTGCAAGTTTTGTTGCCAAATATCGTCAATGTAGTTTTAGTCTAGTTCTTTGGTAGTGTACGTTTGATTTGTTAGTTTAAAGTATCTTTGATAATAGATATTTTTGGACTAGCTAATTGCCTTTGTCATTTTACGTACTTCGTATTTGTGTTTATAGCGAGTTCGATTTCAGCTTAGGGCGATTTACTTAAATATTTTGCACTTTTTTTTTAATTTCAAATTTTCATTTCGTTTTCAAGTTGATAGAAAAATATGGACCAAAACATTTGAATATCACAATTTCTTGCAGATATCTAACTTGTACAGTCAATATTTATGACACTGCCATGAGGTATTTATGCTGCATTATAAATAAATTAAATGAATAAAAAAATGGAAAATACTTAAATAAAAAATATTAATTAATTTTACAAATTATGAATAGAAGCAATAGTCAAAGAAACACCAACCTCGTAGAATCCAAACTATTCAGAAGCGAAATTATTTTCCCAACAAATCTATTACTCGTTTTCCTCTCAGGTTGTCTTTAGTTAAAAGTACCTACTCGTACTACGTTTCCAAGATAGAATTTTCTCAGTTATTTCATCTTAATGGAGTTTGCTATGATGTTTTGCTTTACCTTCTTTTGTTTAATGTAAAATATCATTAAGTACATGAAATTGTCACTTAAAGATATATGGGGTAAAAACTTTTACCTTTCAATTATTGATTTACTGTGTTGATCCTAGGGAATAGCTTTTGCAACAGATAAGTATCCTCCAGTCACTATATGATGCAGCAGGAGACTTGGAGTGAGATTTATAAATCACATTTACACTTTATGAGAAAGTTCTACTTTTACAAAAGAAATATTTTCATAGTTTTGTCATACGCTTACTGTAGAAAACGTTACTGCGCTTGGTAAAGAAAAATCGGACATTATTGTTTACTTTGAAATCAAAATAAAATTCGAAAATTTAAATACTAACATACATAAACATCAAATTATGAGAGAAAAAATAATTTAAATTTGTTCAGGTTATTCAGTTATATACGACTGAAAAATCAAAATTATTGATGGTAAAGTTTGGAATTTATAGTTAACTTTACAGAGGCGACTTTGATCTAAAGAGATACACTACGTATACGCTTTTAGAAAACTAGAAATTATATAGGAATAAAGTCATAATATTTAAGTGCTTTAATCGGTATCTTTCAGAACTATTTTTTTCTAGCAGCGTAGCGATTGTAAAAGTGACCTTGCCTAAGCCTCTTGTATGGAAGGAATACTTTGTCATTTTTCGGCCCAAATTACTGTATTTTACTATGTAAAACGTCACATCGATCTACACAAAATGTCACTCGCTTCACTCTCGCGTGAAAACACAAACTACCTCATAAAACAAAACGTTTGCATTTTATGTAAAATGTGTATAATATTTGGGACACTTATTTTCACTAATACGAAGATAAAAACAACTAAATCTATACATAAGTATGTACATGCATACAAAACTAACAGAAATATAAGCTTTAATGTGCAAGTGGAGTTGTGGTAAAAAAGTTTTACTGCTGCATTCTCCTGATGAATGACAATAATGAAAAACGTACCAGCGCTCCTGTTCCTGGCACAGGCGATAAGACGAGCTGTTATGTCTTTTAAGAAGTTTTTAGCTCTACAACTTATTATTTAATATTACAACAATATGATAAAAACGCAAAAGTAACTTTTTGTATCCCTTCAACGTAACTCTTCAAAGTATAAACCAAAAGCAATTTATTTAATTTTATATATGAACAAAAAACCTAAGCTACTTTCTAAAATATATTAGATGAGATCCTTATTCCTCATAAAGCATTAGAATTAATATGTGGACGATTCAATAGCATTTGCAAAATTTTATTACTTTGAACGTTATTGGTCCATCATCACTAACTGCGATTTTTCCTGTGATATAATAAGAAAAAATCTTTATTGTGATTATAGGACGAATACATACATTTTGAAAAATTTGGAAGTTTGTCATTTTTCATTATAAAAGTTTACGTTTAAAGTTCTGTTTTTATAGCCGAAAGAAAATCTCATTTGATTCACTGTCCGAAAATACATAAATTTGTATTTTTACATTGATGAGTTTGATCATGTCCTTCCAACAAATTTCGGCCACAGTGGCCAATCTCATTGAGACTAGCTAACTGCGCAGGAATACTATAGAGCAATAGAGCAAATATGCACGCAGGTATAAGTGCATTTTCTATTCCTGTTACTCTTAAATTCCGATGGGACGATAATTCCACACGACCGGTGAGAGATCAGGCGCATGACCGACGGCTTTACGTGCTAACTACTGTGAAACACAAAATACTTCCCAACTTCGGACTATTACTCGGAATTCCTTAACATAAAGGCTCAATAACTAAACTTGGCCCGACCCGTGACTTGAACCCAGAACCTCCAGATGTGCCGTACACCACCGAGTCAGTTTTTATATTAATAAGCAGATTAATGAGCTTATTGATGCAGCAGTACCAAAAGTGATTCACTAACTAAAATTGCACATTTATCTATCTAACTTGTTTACGATTGTTATCTAATTTATTTTATAATAATAATTTCCAAATAATAAAATTCTTTATAATAATATTATTTATATTCTAAAAAAGATTCACACTAAGAAAATATACGTACTTAAAATGCAAGCTCTAACATGTCCATACATCGCCTTTTTCTTCTTTAAAGCTATTATCCCGGTCAACTGGGGTCAGGAGTCTGTTCCACTTTGACCTATTTGTGTGTTTTTAAGTTTGTTTACCCTTATTTTAGCGATTAAGTTTTTTAAGTGCACCGTAACAAGGTGGATGTACTCGTATTAGAGAATTTGGATATTTAAAATAGTAGAATCTATTTGAAATAGTTTTACTATATTTGGATTTTTTATTCATTGAATATGGGTTTGATGTACGGATATAGGTTTGAGCAACAAAGTGTGCGCCATTGTTCTACTGCTACTACTATGTAACAGCAATAGTTTGTAATAAAGTTTGTATGTAAAAAAAAGTTGTTTAAAAACATATCTCATTTGAAAGGACCTATCCATAAATATCCTACATGGTTATCTATGAATATATACCTACTTAAATTTTTATTTTCCTTTTCTTATTTACATATATATTTTATTATTATATATTATAATTATATTTTAACTATTTTTAAAGATTAATATGAGATCGATTTTTCAGCTGATAAGCCACCAATAATCTAATCTAATCTTTTAGACGACATGATATATCTTGGGTCTGTTTTTGTATTTTTGCTACGAAATCTCTTCAAACATGTCCTTACTCTCATTTCTCACATGACCTCAATTGTTTAAATCTTATCAATCTAGTGATTTGATATTGGCTAACATTGGCATAAGCCCAGACTCTGTACGCTGCAAGCTTTTAGCGAAGTCTGCCTTTTTTCAATCTACCCATATCAGTGTTACACCTATCAGTGAAAGTAATTGGATATTTCCATCTAGTCAGCTAAAAATACTATTTCCTAGGATCCCTTTAAAATTTCACACCATATATTTCCCTTCTTTAATATCAAACCCAAGACTAAAGAATAATATAGACAGAGTGTCATAGAACCAAACACGAAACCAAAAAATAATGTTTTAAAACAGAATTCATATATTAATAGAATACTCATTACTGTTATAAATAAATAAAAATAGCTAACGGACTTTATTATAATAAAGAAAAAAACAAATTAAATAAGTCAGTAAAAGGCAGTGGTATGCCAGTGGGAACGCGCTCGCTTGCGAGACCGAGTGAAGCAGGTTCAAATCCCGGGTCTTGGTCTCTGATATGTTCATGTGCAAATCATTGCTAACAGGATCACCACTTGCCTTACGGTGAAGGAAAACATCGTGAGGAAACCTGCATGTCTCAGAAAACCTACCATGTTTTCGAAAGACATGTGAAGTCCGACAGCCCGCACTTGACCAGCGTGGTGAGCTATGGCCTGACCCCCGTTGTATTGAAGACGTTAAAAAGGGCTGAATACAAATAAGCCAGTATTATATTATCTATTTAAGGGAAAGAGAAGTAATACTTAAAAATACAAAAGAATATAAATATTACTATTCTTATTCATATTTTTCTTCTCAAAAGTTATAAATTAATTTTTCGAAGAAAGTAAACGGCCGGCATGGCAAAATCGAGAAAAGTAGCATAAACAGCAAATCACGCTACTATTTTTGACTTTGACATTTCTTTTGGCGGGCTACGTCTATATTTTTTTATTCATAATAGCAAACGTCCAATTTGACAATATTTAGCACTCCAAATAAAACATCTAGTTCAAAAAATTGCACCTACTTTTAAAAATTCAAAAGTGTAAAATGACAAGGTAATATTTTTACAGATACATACATGAAGTATAACAGTAAGGTGAATATTTAAATATGATTTTTTGTTAAACGTCTCTAAATTCATTTGTTTAAACTAAAATTCAAAGAGTATCTGAGACAAATAACAAGTACAAAATAACTGAACTAAGCATTTTCAAATGAATGCGGTGTGCCTTTTCGCTTCGCAGACTCCATTACTCTTATTAAAACCACATTGTACTGTATAGTTTGTACATGTTTTCTTTGTAGTTATATTTTAGGGCATTATAATTAGAAAAAGTTTTCTAAAAACAGTGGTAGACATCAGAATGTTGAAAACTTTGAGCTTTCAAAGTTTTGTACTTAGGTAAAGCTTGCAGAAGATAAGAAGATACTTAAATAGGAATGAAAGTTAGACAAGTTTAATTAATAATATTTATTAAAATAATTAAAAGAAATATATAAAATAATGAATTTGGTTATTTACTTTTTAATTAAAATAATCTCCATCATAATTATAATAATGTTTGTCTGTTTTTTGTTAACATTTTGTAGCGAAACTTATCTCCATAATTAGGATAACTAACATTCTACAGAAGCAAAAAGTTACCGCGGAACTTTGGTTGGAAGTTTGGTTGAAAATCTGTTTTAGTTATATTTCATCTATTCCGCCTTAGGGTATATGTTTTTCTATATATAATATAACTGCCTCTTTGGCCTAGAAGCTAGCATGTACGGCTGTACATCCGGATGTCCTGGGTTTGAGTCCCGGGTCGGGCCAAGTAAAGTTATTGAGTCTTTCTGTATAGTAAGCCTCAGTAACAGCCCGGAGTTGGGAAGTTGGCGGTGTTTCACCCCCGTGCCTCGGAGAGCACGTAAAGCCGTCGATGCTGCGCCTTAACTCTCACCGGTCGTATCGAGTAGTCGTCTCACCGGAGTATGAGAGTGACAGGAATAGAGAGTGCATCTGTGTCTGCGCGTACACGCGCTGCACTATAATATTTGCCGCCCTGACCAATTGACCAAAATTGGTCAGGACATATAATAAAAAGTTATCTTTAAGGTATATCTATAAGGTATAAGCCATAACAGCAACTGCCACGGTGGTGTAGTGGCTAACACGTACGGCTGCACATCTGAAGATCTTGGGTTCAATTCCCGCGTCAGGCCAAGGTTATTTATTGATTTTTGTGTTAAGAAAGTCCCAGTAACAGCCTGAAGTTCAGAAGTTGATGATATTTCATCCCCGTGCCTCGTAACTGACTGTATATGCCATTATAACATCAAAATCATTATTATTTCATAGAAAACCTACAAAAATACACATTTTAATACCTCATTTTTTAAGTCGTTCAAAAAGTATATAACAACTAAGATACGTTTGAAGACAAGCTTTTAGAGGCGGAGAGGGCTTATATATTATTCTATGGCTTGAGTGTAATTAGAGCAAGACCGACAAACTGACAAATTCGAAAGGAGGCTACACAAATATTACGTGACAGGAAACCCTGGGCATTGTCGCTTACCGGACATTAATGTTTGTTCTGGAAACTTGCTCTGAATATTTTATATGGGAAAATACAAATCGACGTTAGGTTGGGGTCAACATATTTATAAGGTTAAACAATTTTTGTCTAGGGACCTGAATACTTGATTTATTTTAAACTTAATTCAACTTGGGGTTTTACTTGTACGTTACTTGCTTTAAATTTTATGAAATAGCATCCTACGATACGATTGAACATACCTACGTAACTATTATTATGTACGAGTATGTTTAGTAATAATATGAACATAAGTTATGGTAAGTCCGGGAGAGTTGCCTATAGTTTTAAAAATGACCAATATTAATTACATGTATAAGATACTACATAAAATAAGCATAGTTTGTTTTACTTCAATGTTTATTCTGCTATTCAGATTAAATTTGGAACTATGGTGCAGTATAATGTAGATTAAAAAATGATTTTTAAAAATAATAAACAATACCAAATTTTAAGTAATTCTGATCATTAATATTTGTTTGGATTGTATTTTCCTGTGGAAATTAGATAATCTCCCTCGGTCACTCTCCAGCCTTCATACTATCTCCATACAAAAAATCACGCCAATCCGTCACTCTGTTTCGATGTGAAAGAAGGACAGACAAACAAACAAACAAACAAACAAACAAACAAACAAACAAACACACTTTCACGTTTATAATATTAGTATGGATATGGATTTCAATGCATTAAATTGCATTTAATATTCTATCAAAAATAATAACTTTTAGATAAACTGTTTTCCTAGAATTATCACGTCTTACTGTGTTTAAAAATAGAATACGGAGAAAATAATGCTTCTCATGTTTTAGTTCGTATTTACTTTACAATGCGATAAGTATATTCAGTCAGCTTATATTCGTTAAGAATTTATTTTTAAATATTTCATGTTTGACGAATTTACACTATTATTATATAACTAGCATGGCCCGCGACTCCGCCCGCGTTCAGATGACCAAAAATCAAATTCTTAGGTTTTACATATTAGTATACTCTTACGTTGCAGTTTTTGTATTTTTTCTCAGAAATGAGACATTTTCCCGCGGTAAAAAGTATCCTAAATGTTGACCCGGATAACCAGCTATCACCATACCAAATCTCATCAAAATCCGTCGCGTGGTTTTTCTGTGATGCGGTAACAGACAGACAGACAAAAATTCTAAAAACTATAAATTCGGCCTCTGAATCGATAATAATGTTTATTTCAATAAGATTTTTCAAAAAATATTTAATGTACAGATTCGGCTTAGTTACAATTTTATTATATGTATAGTAAAGTAATACAAATCAAAAACTCTTTAAAAATAGCCGGGCTTTAATAAATTACATTTAATTTTAAAGTTTTTAAATTAAGTAGTAGATTTTTATAAAAAATACCTTTGAAATTATATATTTTTTCATTATATTTAAACATTTTTTTTTCATTAAATACTATCCCATTCGATTTCCCACAGCAAAATAATTTTCATTGTAAGTAAATAAAACTAAAATGTTCACAAGAAGCAGCGAACAATATAACCTAAGTGTTCGAAGTTGCCCCGCAGTTTTCCACTTCAGCAAATTGAAACGGCAAGCGCATTCTGACGTATTCACTGTATTTGGTGAAATATATTTGTAAATCCGCTTCGAAAACGTGGAAAGGAAAACCGTGTGATATTTACGCGGGGAATATTTTAGATCTGAATTGATAATATTTCTAGGGGATCCAGTGTTCATTATAGCCATGTTCAGGAATAATGTAACCAATGTGTATTCGGACTATTATTATTATTATGAATGTTTGTATTATAAGTGTATTCTTCATGCTCCTTCACGTTAAAGCTGTTGGATATATTTTGATAAAATTTAATACAGATATAGATAGACCTTATGCGTATTGGAGGCAATTGTTTGGCACCTAGGGACTCGCGCACTCGCACGAGTCTGTTGCTAGTTTAGTTGAGAATATTTTTAGAGGGTATAATTTTCAGATTTAAGTTATTTTGAAAGACTTTTCAAATACCATCTTTTAAAATATTATGGTAGTCTAGAAGTTAATATGGTCATTTTCTAGTTCCCTAATTAAATCAAATCCTCAGTACCTTATACATAATTGGACGCAAGCAAGTGCTACGTAAATTACTAACTTTTCAATAGAATAGACTAACATATAGGAGTAAAAACACAGCAAGTTGAACAAAAGCTTGTGAAAAATGAATATTGAGTTTAAAAAATATTTTTTAAATTCAATTTTCCATTTAGAGTTAACAGAGAAAACAGATACTTCACTTTGTTCTCCGCTCTCAGTAACGTAGAGAGAATAATAAATAGATATGTAGGGACATTAACATACAGTACCATCCAGTTTCATAGTAAGCTACGAGGCTTGTGTTATGGATACCAGATACTTGATACACTACACATTTATAACTTTAAATACATAAATATTATAAATAGAGACACTCATGACTGGAGTATAATTATTCGTACTAATCACACATATTAAAGCCCCCAGCTGAACTCAAACTCGCTACCGCTGGCACAGCTAGTAGGGTAACTACAAACTGAGAAAAACGTGTCATCAAATGTTTTTTAGGGTTCCGATAATCTAATAAATAAACAACACATTATAGTATCACACCTGTGTGCCTACAGTCTATTTTCTATGAATACGAGCAGTTAAACCGATTGAATTTCTAATAGACAATATAAGCAATTAAAAACTAAAAAAATAATTCACACATTTCATACATACACACCTGTATTCCTTATTCATGGAATAATATTACGAATTGTATCTCTGTGTTTCTCTTGGCTTCGCACCCGGTGGGGTTGCCGGTCGCGAAGCAAAGAAAGTCACTGGGAAGCGGTCCACCTCGGTGGGCGGTGGCCATTGGGGTTGCTCCTGGTACTTCTCTCATAGCATATTAAACTGTTGGAGCAACCCCATGATTGTTATGGTCTGCTTCGGCAGGCCCACCGTCGGGGTATCGTGATTGAGTGCATATGCGATCTTCGTTCGATCTGAGGTAGTTTAGTTGGGTTTTAGTGAGTAGTATTATTGGCTTTTCATACATTAAGTATTTTTGGCAAATCTTATTGAAATAGTAATTATTATCGACAAAGAGGCTAAATTTATAGTTTTTAGAATTTTTGTCTGTCTGTCTGGGAACGTATCACAAGAAAACTACTGGACAGATTTTGATGAAATTTGGTATGATGATAGCTAGTTATCCAGGTCAACATACATTTAAAATACTTTTTATTGCAGGAAAATATCCATCACTGAGAAATCTATAATCTAAGCTAGCTTTGCAAGCTAAAGTAATGTATTCGTTACCCGTGTACACACTGCGTGGTACTCGTCACGAATAAAACAAAGGACTAAACTAAAGAAACTTCTTCCTTCATGGCAATATAGTAATTTATCAATAGCTAATTATCATATTAAAACAATATTAGTATAAACACGGTCATGTAATATGTAACAATACCGTGGTATAAACAAGCTGACTTTTTCCTAAACATTGGTGACACTGCAAAACGTTTTCCTACGATTTTCACAATTCAATAAAATAATTACAGACTACAACGGAATATATTCATAATTTATATTATACCTACTAATATCACTTAATTATAATAAATACTGATGTTTTGTAGAAAACGTACAGTAAAATAATATAAATAAATCTAGAGCGTACGAAATCGCAATAAGAACTTAAATAGGACAATGTTGAAGTTTAAAATAAATTTTCTCTTCGTATTTATTTAAATTTGATTAAAAAGGATAAACGTGTAGTGTAGTTAAGAGTTAAAACAACTTTTTCTCTTATTTGTTAAAACGTGAGTCCTGACAAATTGCAATTGGTACAAGACAAACGATGTTTGCTACTAAATTTTGTTAGAAAAATCAATATTTAATTAAATTTAGTATAGCCACGGCTTATAAATTTTGAGTTTACCGAAAAGGAAAATATAAATTAGGAAAATAAATTTGCATTTTATGATGGACTTGTACCATATTTTCATGTAAAAAAAAGTATAATCTATACTAATATATTAAAAAGAGGAAAAATTAATTTTGTTTGTTTGCTAATAAAAAAAATAATACATTTTTTATCTACCTATCTATACTAATATTATAAAGAGGTAAAGTTTGTGATATATCTATAAATCTACTAAACCGATTTTCAAAATTCTTTTACCAACAGAAAGTCACGTTCTTTCTGAGTGTCATACATATTAACCCGAAGAATGAAAAGACTTTTTCATGGTAGTGATTTGCAAAATAAGTCGGAGAAAAAACGGTCGAACGAAAACGTTTCTTACGAACGCTGCCTTAACGATGAGAGATATATGATTATGTTCTAGAGAAAAGTTATAGAACTTCATAATGCCTATGTCTAACTTTTATATTTAAGTCACAAAAAGTAGTTTTTTATATTAAAAAAATAAATTAAATCGGTAGGTCATGTTTATTGGTCATATTATCAACAATTCTGAATTCTTATTAAAATAAATAAATTTATCGTTTAAAATGTTTAAAACATAAGACTTTTCCCTTTTACTGCATATAATTTTGACACATGGTTAAAGAGATAATACGACATACACGTAGGTATGGAACCGCGACCGCGTCGTAACCTATTGAGGGATGTTTCTCTAAGATGTTTTTTTTTCATATACAATACTAATACTATACGTCAATCTATCTATACTAATATTATAAAGAGGTAAAGTTTATGAGTTTGTGAATTGTGAGTTTATGACGTTGTAGTGGGTAATTTCTGGATCTACTAAACCGATTTAGATGAAATTTTGTAAGAAGATAGTTTGAGACTCTGGGAAGGACATAGAATAATATATTTATCCCGGAAATGTATATATTACACATTTTTGTATTTTTATCCGAATCTTTATATATTTTTATCCCGGAATCATCCCTTAAGGGGATGAAAATGGGGATGAAAGTTTGTATGGGGAAGCAAGCTTGGGACGAACCCGAGCGAAGTGAGGGTGAGTCGCTAGTATATTATATTAGGCCGTTTTGGGTTTCTAGATTGTCAAAAATATATTATACGAAAAGATAAAAAAATTAGTTACTCTTTATGTTTGTTCTTGTTTTCTTTAAAAATATGTTTTCTTAAAGTAAGACGTACGTACTTCTTTTATGTGGAGATTAAAAAAATAGCAAAAGGATAGTTTTTTATAACTATATTGTAAGATAAATAATCTAGTCTGAATAACATATATTTTCGCGGTTCGTCGTGGTTTTGATCTTTCAAATGGTTAAGGTTATATTAGGTCATATATCGTGTAGATATATTTTGTGAATGATGAAGTATGGGACTCCCACTCGGTATATACCGGTTGCAAGCAGAATTCAGTGGATAACGTTCCAGCATAAATATTTTTCTGAGGCTATCTTAAAAGAATAATTAAACTATTTTAAATAAAAACGTACATTGATTGCACAATTGTAAGAATAAGGTACTATTTCCATCTGTAGAGGTGGAATTTCTCTTGAAATTTATATAAAACCACCCTTGGATACCCTTGTATATTCTGTTTATGAAAAAAATAATATATTTTTAATTTTATTACATTTGTTGAACACATCGCTTAACATACAGTTAATAAAATTAATACAAACATTCCCATGACATTTTCTTCTTAATGCCAAGTTATAAGTTTTGCTAGTTAAGTACAGTAGTGAGAAAAAACTTATAAATTAAATATTTTAATTTACTTAGTTGCACTCAACGCCTTCAATTGCATTAGACTAGTGACCAGAATAAAATTGTATTACTTCCTCCGATTTATCTATTCTCTTCTGTGTGGTCGCACAATAACGTCTTGAATAACATAGGAACTTCGTTGTTATTCGTGTTTCGTGCTTTGTGATATTTTATTATGACGATCATATTGCAGTGGAATATAAATTCAATTTTATAATACTCAGTTTTTTACTTGAGAAGTTTTAAGTTGATTGTGGGATTTTAAACGGTTTTTTTAGATATCTTTTGTATTTTAAGTAAGTTTTCTTGGAGATATTATATATTTTTCTTTGTTAGTTTAGTTGTATCATATTGTTTAGTTAGTTTAGTTGTATTATATTGCTCAGATTATATTGTTATGGATCATAAGGTACTGGGTTTCTATCCTTAGTCAGGCCCTGAAATCTTATTAGCATATTCCGCTAAGGATTTATTTTTATTCTTGAGCGCTATAAGTACATCGGAGAGATGAGAGTGAGTGAATAATATCTCCCTGGCAAATATGAATCTGTGAGATAAAACAATCGTTTAGGATGACATTATACTGAGACGAAAATATGGAAGCTACTTTATAAATCAATACTAGAATTCTACTTCTCAATAAAAATATATTATTTAATAAGAACGCATTAATCTATACACAGCTATAATGAAATTGTAACTAAGCCGAATCTGTACATTAGATATTTTGGAAAATCTTCTTGAAATAAACATTATTATCGATACAGAGGCCGAATCTACAGTTTTTAGAATTTTTGTCTGTCTGTCTGTCAGTTACCGTATCACAGAAAAACGACTGGAGGGATTTTGATGAAATTTGGTATGGTGTTAGCTGGTTATCTGGGTCAACATATAAGATACCTTTTACCGCGGGAAAATGTCTCATTTCTGAGAAAAAATACAAAAACTGCAATATAAGAGTATACTAATATGTAAAACCTAAGAATTTGGTTTTCGGTCATTTGAACGCGGGCGGAGCCGTGGGAAATACTAGTGTATATATAAGATTTAAAACTAATCAATGCCATGTAAAGAATGAAACATAAAAATAGGTTCATATCGGATCACAGAAAGCGGACGTCATGCCGTAAAACCGTTTGAACCCGAAAAATCCCAAATGGCACGTTCTCAACGTACACGGGAATATAGAAATTTTTATTGCTTTACAGCTATAACGCAGTACTTTTAAATTTATTTTTTATGTTTCACGTTCAAAAGTACAAACCTAAATATGCAAAGCGACTACAGGTTTTATAAGAGGGTTTATGTAAATAGACCCAGGAACTTTTTCAATGAAATCATATTTTATATTTTAGAGGATTTTATTTTATTTTTCAATATTTTAACAAAAAACCTCGACCGGACTTAATTTCAAAATGCTTTACGTAGCTTAGTAGTTATAATATTTATAACTAGCGAGTAGCGACTCACCCTCGCTTCGATCGGGTTCATCCGTATGTACGTTTTAACGGTTAGTATCAAATACTAATCTTTGAATTTCTCGGCTTTTCTGTACTATAATATGCATGTATTAAATAAATAAACCTCTTGCATCGCTCTATCTATTGCTGGAAACTGCATTAAAATCGGTTGAGTAGTTTAAAAATCTAAGCGAACAGACAGCGGAAGCGACTTCATTTTATACTATGTAAAGATAATAAATAATAATCATCTCATCATCATCGATCTCATATAACATTCTTAGATTACGCCAATATTTAGCATTTTAAATAAAGACTTTTAATTAAATAGGTATCAAAAATCTTAGTCTTTTCCGTGATTCATGTTAGTTGTAAAACATTCATAGCGCCGGGTGTAAAAAAACAAAATTGAGTTATCCGCGAAAAAAAAAAAGTTGTATTTAAAAAAGCGGTTACGTTAAAGTCGGATTTTTCTAAAGTTTCTAAAATCTTTAATAAAACTAGATAAACATACTCGTAGGTAGTATTAAAGCTAGATAGACTGTTAGGCGCCACACAGGTTCAGAGAATGGCTTCTCGATTTCTTTTGTAAAGATTTATGACAGTTCTTATGATTTAAATAGAAAAAATATACTATTATAAAGCCCCTTATCTGGTAGTATGATAAATTACAAATATAACTTGAATAACTTCACCCAATTGAAATTTACTTTTAGTATTTTTCTGACAATTGATTTATAAAATTTGAGGAACAATAAAATGACAATTGTATATAATTTCTAAGGAAATAAATGTGTTGTTTAAGCATGCACTTTTTCATATTCATCCGGTCGATGGCTTTAGGTGCTCTCCGAGGCATGGAGGTAAAATATCGCCAATTTCTCAACTCCGAGCTGTTACTAAAAATTTCTTAAAAGCGATACTCAATAACTAAACTTGGCCTGACCCGGGACTCGAACCCAGGATTCCCTGTTCGGCGGAAAGATAGGACAGACAGATAGACAGAAAAAATAGTCTTAATAATAGGATTTCAATCGGACATTTTAAGCACGGAACCCTAAAAAGATCTTCTTTTTATTTTTTATTTCACAGTTGATTTATGAAAATACGAATTACACCAACGTTATACGCAAAGCTGTAAAGCTTTAGACGTCTTAAGTCGCTTTATCCGCCCGATTAAATAATTCACTACAAAGGTTCCTACGTGATGTAGCTCGAGTGTTTATGAGACATTTGGTTAATTTATGACCACAGTCTCACCTTAGTTTATGTAGCCTTTGACAGTTAGATCAGGGAATATTGTCAATGTCATTTTGATGTACCTGAACGAGCATCGAATTTACGATCTCTGGTTATGAAGGCAGAACAAGTCAGGAACTAGAGGTATATATAAACAGCTGAAAGCATATACATACATTCATGAATATTGTTATGTAAAAAAAGTCTTAATATCTTGTAGGCTTTTTATTTATACACTAGCGACTCGCCCTCGCTCTGATTTACGATTTAACGTTTAGTATAGATATCTTAGAGATGAGATATTTTCCGGCAGTAAAAAGTATCTTATATGTTAACCTGGACAACTAGCTATCACTCATACGAAATTTAATCAAAATCCGTCTAGAGATTTTCTCGTGACGCGTTCTTATATAGACGGACATAAAGACAGACAAACAGACAACGAGACAGACAAAAATGTATAAATTATGTAGCATTTAAGTAGGTATACAATGGCTAGCACTTATTCCTACTCATTAAACAATTTAATATTATTTTTATGAGAAAATTACCTGTTTAATATTAGGAATGTAAAAAAATAGTACAATTTGTACAAGTATTCTATTAAGTTTAAAAAGATAACATTTAATATACTTGGGTGACACAGCCGTGTAATATAACTTATGGCTTCCCTACATCAATATAGTATTACTAAATGTAAGTACAAAAATGACGAAGCATTTTATAGAAAAAATAAGAAGTTCGGCTTTAGAAAGGGTCATTACTAAGGGTTTTCGAGCGGAAAATGAAGCAATAAAGGGAGAATGAAGAATCTCTGAGATCATGTTTACTTTTAAAATGTTGCAACAAATTTATTTCTGTCATAATATTTTGAAATTGATAGGTTTGGTCATTGGGAATCGTGATTCTGGTTCAATTAACTTGAGCTTCAATGGACTGGCAAATATCTTTCTTATCTCATTTGTAACAATTCACATCTGTACTAACTATATATTGCTGTTCAGTATATAGGTGTAAAAAGTAATAAATATAGTATACTAGCGGCTCACCCTCGCTCCGTTCGGGTTCGTTCCTAGTTACGTTTCAACGTTTAGATACTTCCCACGCAACTTTCCAGCAGTAAAAAGTCATATATATGACCCAGATAATCAGCTATCATCATAGCGAATTTCATCAAAATCTGTCAAGTGGTTTTCACGTGATGCGTTCCTAGACATATAGACAGACAAAAATTAAACCGCATGGGCGGTATACAATTCCAGCACTTGAACACACTGTCTCGTGATATTTGGCAATGGTGCGAGTCGAGACAGCTGTGGCTATTTGCCTCGTATATAAATACGAAGGACAATATCGAGGCTGATGAAGAGTCACGCAGAGTGAATCCTGATGCCGAGTGGGAGTTGTCAGAAGCAGCCTTTAATTGCATCGTTAAAAAGCTCGGTAACCCAGAGATTGACTTGTTTGCTTCTTGCACTAATGCCAAGTGTCTCGAATATGTAGCTTGGAAACAGGATCCAGATGCTATTAGTGTGGACGCATTCACAATAAACTGGAATGAGAAATTCTTTTACGCTTTTCCCCCTTTTGCTTTGTTATTAAACTGCATACAAAAAATTATTCAAGATAAAGCTACAGGTATATTAGTATTTCCGATGTGGCCTGCACAGGCTTGGTACCCTCAATTAATGGACTTATTAATTACTGATATAATTATTTTAGACCCTCGGCCAAACTTAGTACTCTCACATTTCAGACAACAACACCCACTCCACCGGTCGCTTACCCTGGGTGCAGCGGTGCTCTCCGGTGTGCATTCTCCCGCCGCGGCGTGCCACCTACCGCCCTAAATTTAATGATTGGGTCGCTGTCAGAAAAAACCTTGCAGCAATACGGGGTTTGTTACAAGTTGTGGTGGGAATTCTGCCTCAATAACGATTACAACGTATTTGATACCTCGGTTGCCCATGTTATATCTTTTCTATCAGAATTGTTTGAAAGTGGTGCGTCCTACGGCACGCTTAATAGTCACCGTTCAGCCCTGTCATTATTCCTTGGCAATAATCTAGGTTCGGATGACTGTATCAAAAGGCTAATGAAAGGAATATTTAGAATGAGACCGTCCTTGCCGAAATACTCAAGTACTTGGGACCCACAACTAGTGTTAGGTCATATTTCAGACTGGTTTCCTAATAGTCAATTAAGTTTAGAGAGACTAACCAAAAAACTAGTTATTTTACTGGCCTTATGTACGGCACATAGAGTCCAAACGTTTTCTTTGATTAAAATAGATAACATTAAAATAAAAAGTAATGGAGTTGAGATTGTAATATCAGATATGGTTAAAAGTTCAGGGATAGGACGAGACCAGCCAGTTTTGTTTTTGCCCTTTTTCCGCGAAAATGCTTCGATTTGTCCGGCCACAACGATTGTTGACTACTTGTCTATGACTCGAGACTTAAGACCTTCGAGTACTGATCATCTCTTAATCACTGTGAAGCGTCCCCACAGGGGCGCGACAGCACAGAGTATAAGCAGATGGATCAAACAAACGTTGTGCGCGAGCGGTATCGACGTGGCGGTGTTCGGGGCACACAGCGTCCGACACGCCGCCACGTCGGCTGCGCACGCGACCGGCCTCAGCATCGACGTGATCCGCAAAACTGCTGGCTGGACTGTGTCGTCCCAGACTTTTGCCAAATTTTATCATAGACCCCTCATAAAGGAGTCAAATTTTGCAAAATTAGTTTGTTTACCGTCCAATAATAATGATTCAGAATAAATTAAATCTTTATTTGATGATCAATTGTATTGAAATAACTTAAATTATTAAGTTTTTTGTAATGGCTAAATATAAATATCATAAATGATTGAATAAAAAATTGATTTTGGCTGTAGTGTTGTCTACACGGAGTAAGATAGCACAATTAGATTTATCTTTTACAAAACATTTAAGAGCCAAGAATATAGACAACAGTTCTAAATAATTAATATGGAACTGACGTTCACTCTCTTTCCAAGAACCGTTTACCCTGGAACCATTACAATAGGCCCCCCAGCCAGTACGTGACGCGTCAGTGTAAATTACCATAGTATAGGCTTCGTTTTTTATAGGTCTGTCTATTATGTAAATATTATTAATCCACCAGTTAAGGTCGTTTAAAATAATTTTTGGTAGTTTTACTCTAGCTTCAAATGTACGATGTTGTTTTAACAATATATATTTTTGTCGTTCTAATATTTTTGTATACAGCCAACCATAGCGAGCTGCTGGACAAGCTGACACAAGGACGCCTATTAATTGAGAAAACTCACGGATGGTGACAATGGGTAATTTAGCAAATCTTTGAACCATACAGGCTATCTTATTACGTTTATCTATATCTAACGAAAGTGTCATTTGAGTGGTATCATATATAAATCCTAAAAATTTACACACTTGCTGTGGCTGTAATTGACTTTTATCGTAATTTATTACGAAACCTAAACACTCAAACAATGCTATCGTCTCTTGAACATTACGACGACATTCATCATAGCTTTTAGCTAAGCATAAAATGTCGTCAAGATAACAGACCAATTTTTGACCACGACTACGTAAGTGTGCTACGACTTCTCTGACTATCTTAGTAAAACACCTAGGTGCTATCCCTAGGCCGTAACATAAAGCACTAAACTCGTATATTATAGTTTCATTTGAATTTGGTGTGATGTACTGAAATCGCAGGTATTTTCGAGATTCTTTATGAATAGGAATAAGTAAGTATGATTCTTTTAAGTCAATAGTTGCCATAAACCAATTGTTTTGTAATAACTTGCATGCAGTCCGGTAATCCTCCATTTTAAAATGGGTCTTTGGTATAAAACGATTTAATAATTTTAGATTCAAAATAAACCTTTTAGTGCCATTAGGCTTAGGGGCTAAAAACGTACTTGAAATAAACTGATCTTCACATTGATCGACTTGTGAAATAGCACCTAGTTTAAGTAAATTATCAATAGCTATGTACATTTCGTGCTGTTCTTTTAATGACCACGATAGTCGCGGTACGTTTGATTGATACGGCTTGGTTATAAACGGAATAGGTACTCCATTCAGAACCCAGCTAAGAATATTGACATTATTTGTAATGTTAAGCCAACAATTATAGAAAAATTGAACGCGACCCGCATGTACCTGTATTAAGGACGTGGTGGGGCACGTGACTTGCTCTGGTATGCCTTGGGTTGTGCTAACGAGGCTGTTGCTGGTCGTCTTGACGACGTGGGTAACTTCCTGTGGCCTCCTCGCCCCCCCCTGTTTGTCGAGTATCGAGGAGGCCCAGTCCAGTTTCCCTGGAATGATTGACGGGCCGCACTTGTGCTAGGAGCAACAGGATTAGGCCTCGGCGGAGGCACTGTCTTTTTGATCTGCAGTCCCTGCTTCTCAATAGTTTTAGAAGCTTTAATCTTGTCTGGCAGACTGACACCGAACAACGTCTCGTCACGTTCACTTTCTTGAATGAGGTTCAAAAAGGTTTTCGCTAGCCCAGGTATAATCATTTTGATCCTAGCCTGGGTTTCATGATGATGCAAATCACATAGAATGCGACAAGCATTGTCGCTTGTCAACAATGTCGACATAGCCCGGCTGATAGCGGTGATCCCCGCGCCAAGTTGTTGTTGCATAGCTTCGACTTTTTTGTCACGCAATCTGACCATTTCTATAACTGCCGCCGATATCTCAATGTTGAGTTTTGGGGCTTGCAATAAAGTACAATTGCTGGGAATAAGGTACTGTTTTAATACCTTTTCCCTAACTTCCTTATCCATACCTGTTTTTAACAATGGGAGCCAGAGCTGGGTCAAATTATTATGTATCTCTTGACCCCACGTTGGTCCCGAATCTGTGGCCTCACCGAGGGCGGATAGAATTTCTGGGTCAAGAGGTGGACAAGTGTCGGTCTCTAACGGCGCCTCAGCCGGTACCGGTGCCAGTGCTGGTTGTGGTGGCAGTGGTAAATCATTTTGGGTATTGCGTTCATCCATTATGGGTGACGCAGTGGCGATAGCATGTTCGTCCAAATCAGGTAATGGCGCCGTTCCATCCAGGTCAGGCTCGGTTAGATGCACCGTCGAAGTTTCGCCTTCTAGAGGACAACAACAACCAATAGGTTACGTAAGTCAAAAATAAAATGACCATAAACAGGAATAGTTCATAATTTGAATCTATAACCTGCATAAAAAACATTAATAGTTACGCCTTGTTCATTTTTGAATCTATGGCGGGTAGGTTAATAAATTTGCCGTGTTCTAATTAGAATCTATGGCAAATAATCGTAACAAAAGGTACTTTCGAATTGAACAGTATTTGTACGATTCTTTAGTGAAAAAATGATTTATAATACACCACATACCTTGAAAATTATCTATTTTTTCTTCATCTGTAAATGACAATGAATCTAAACGCCGACGTTTACGTCGGTGTTTATCTCTCAATTTTTCCATTTTTTGCAAATAATACTCCATTTTCTCGTCGAACGATCTTTTAGACATCGTGAATAATGAAAAGACAAAGTAGTTTTACTATCTTAACAACTTGAAAGTAGGAGCGCGTGCGCTCGTTGCCTCGCACGGAAAAAGAATGAGCTGTCATGGCTACATACTATGGCTAGTGGGGAGGTAGAATAATTGATTTTTAATCGAGTTAAAAATAATCGATACTAAATAAATAAATATAAAATTCTTAAAGCGTGCGAGTGTTGCCTTGTAGGTCAAAGGACTACCTGTTAATTTGTATCGAAAATGAAACCACGAAATATTATAAATATAAACCCATGACTGGAGTACAAACATTCGTGCTCATCACACAAACGAATGCCTCGAGCGGGATTCGAACCCGCGACCGCTGGCATAGCAAGTAGGATCACTACAAACTAAGCCAAATGTCGCCAAATGTCGTCAATTGTCGTCCATGCCAACTCGTATGGAATTTAAATTTACTTATATCAAATAATTGACATTCAAACGTTTCTAATATCTTTAATCTATCTTTTGCTCAGAAATTTATTAAGTGGTGCTAAACCAGAACGCAAAATGTAATCCGATTTCAGTTATCTAGTATATCAGTGTCTTCGCCAACGCTGAAAATCGTTAAAATCTTTCATCGTCAATTTTACGACTCATACCCAATCCATATTTTGAAAAGATAGTAACGTTCGAGATACGGGAATGACGTTAAGTTTATTACTGCGATGTTGGAAGTCACTGTTTACTGTTTGTCGTAAAACTTCATACATTTTAATATTAAGTTAGATAATATGTATGTATGTATATAAACAAATTAATGATTGCATTATTATTAGGTAATATTGTATATTTAAACGCTTATATGATGATTTACTTTCTCGGAGATTTTTTGGGATCTATAAATACAACGTTTTTTAACATCAAACTCATTCTTCAGTTACAATAACAATTTTATATAATTTTAATACTTTCTTAGATTTACGCGAATATTTAACATTTTAAATAAAACTAACTTTTCGGATTATTTCGCGGATTTATATTGATTTTTGGTTCCCGATGTTTCGAATGCTTTACAGCAATCTTTCCTGTGACCATAATTGCTGTAAAGCTTTCGAAACGTCGGGAACCAAAAATTAAAATAAATCCGCGAAATAATCCGAAAAGATAGTTTTATTTAAAATTTCATATAATTTCATTTATGTAAACTATTAGCAGAAGTAAAGAATTTAAATGAACAAAAATATCGCGATTTCGCTATCGATGAGGATATTTTATATATCTATATATATGTAATTCTAAAATACATATACTAAAAACAATAAATTAATAATGTTTTTCTTGTAAATGTATTTTGAAGAATAAAATAAATATGTTACGATTGGAACATTTGATTTGGAAATGGCGGATGTCATCAAATTATAGACTAACTTTAACTGTATTTATATGTATAGATTAAAACGAGGTCCTATTATGGAGTTCAGTGATTTGTGATATATAGTAAGAAAATGTCAATTTGTCAACTTATTGAACCGAATTTCATAGCGAGTGACTAGCCGTTGGTTAGGAAAGTATGGAAAAGTCGATTAATATCTCGTTAATTTTTTTTCTTAATGATTTGTTACCTTCGTACGACTTAAAAAAAGGAGAAAGTATTCTATTCGAGAGTATGTGTGTTTTTCTTACGCAACATCTTTGTCAATTGTGAATCAATTTTAATGATTCTTTTTACCGGACTCGACCGACGACAAAGGAGGGTTATGTGTTTGACCTGTATGTATGTATATATGTATGTCTCATGCGATGTTCCCTCGTAATTACTAAACGGCTTAACCATTTTTGACAATTTAGACGTCATTAGATTTATATTGAAAACGCGAGAGCTATGTATAGCATATATGAATATTGTTGAAAATTCTGTTTTTTTTACCGATTATATTTTTTTCTAAAGTAGTTCAAAAATTAATATAAAAACATAGTACTTACTTTACTAAATTAAATAACCGGTACAAAATTCCCAAGACACAATTTGTTGTCGTCGCAATCATTAATTTCACTTACCTTGACATATTAGAGGTAAAATTAACTCCAGTATCGACTGACAGCTGTGATCAGGGGTATAAATGATCGCTATTACGCCGCGCGTTTGAGAAATAACCCTTTAGATGCAGCTGCAGGCAGTGAGCTGGGAAATGTAGGCCGGTCACATTGTCTGCATGATTAGACAACAGAGGATGTTTTATCTTAAAATCTAGTAGCTACTAATATCTTTATTAAACAACTATATTTTTAATAATATTAAATAAATAAATATAAATAAATAAATAATAAAAAATAAATAAAAAAATATAAATATTAAATTTAGCGACTTGCTCTCGCTTCTCTCGGGTACGTTCTAAAGTTCCTAACAGTAGCATGTGTTATTTGAAACTATAGTCCATCCGTGTATTAAACTTCATCTAAATCTATCCAGCCATTTCAGCCTGAAGGAGTAAATAATATAAACACATACAAACATACACAAGCTTTTACATTTATAATAGTAATTCGATTTAAAAGTATGTAAGTCCATAAATGATTAGATTTTTATAGCGCAATCACATTTAAACCATTGAATTTGGACAAAAGTTGGCACATAGATTCAATAAGTGCTAGATTATTATATATCGAAGCAACATTAATTTTCTCTATTATTTTCCATTATTTTATCATGACTTATACAGTGGGCGTTATATGGGAAGTGTTGGTTCAAATGAAAGTCGATGCAATCACAGTTGTATTTCAAATTAACAATAATCACTTTGTACATAGTTAAACAGCACTTCACTACACAACCATATACCACTTCACTATTACCACGTATAGACAATACGGAACGCAAGACAGTTTCTACTAGTGTTCACTGTGCGATCGACCAAGCGTAACTCAGCCGAGCCCGGTCGAGTGTCACGACGTAGACTCTGTCGAGCCCAAAAAGGTGGCGCTCGCGTTCCGATTAGTTGTGATTATGACTCGTCTCCGACATATATTAGAATGCTTAATAGTAAAGTAAAATATTTAACCGTGGTAAAATATTTTAACTTAAATTTTATAAGCTTGGTAATAGGCGGTACTGCTTGTAGATTTGACAGTAAATATTTACGCGTGTGAAACTGCGAGCAGAAACGAGTTAGTTATAATGTAATTGAGTACTCACGTCATGAATATATGTAATTGAGATTGATTATGGCGACTTTAGAGTCAAGGTTTAAATTTTTGCATGAAGCGAGCGAGTAAATATAGTCCGGTTACATTGTTCTCGTGATTAGATAACATAAAATGCTTTTGTATTTAAAATAACTTGTTTTTTGATAATGAAATTGTTTACAATTTAACTGCCTCGGTAGTTGGCCAGCATGTACGGCTACACATCCGGAGGTCCTGAGTTCGACTTCCAAGTTTAGTTATTGAGTTTTTCTGTTAAGCAATTTTTAGTATGCCCCGGTATTGGGAAGTTGGCGGTGTTACACCCCTGTTTCACGGAAAGCCGTCCTATAAAGCCCTCGGTCCTGTGCCTAATCTTTCGTGTCAAGTTGTCGTCCCATCGGAATATAAGAGTGACAGGAATAGAGAGTGCACTTGTGCCTGCGCATACACTTGTGCACTATAATATTTCCTGCGTAGATGACTAATCTCAGTGAGAATAACTGCCATGGCCGAAATTTGTCTGGAGGGCATTATGTTTACAACCTGAATTAAATAATACCGAGTTTGGACGCAGGATTTAAGTAAGTAGACTATTTTGTAATCAAATGGAGGTTGGCTCCGATGTGGATAAAAAGATATTAGTGAATAATGTTTCAAGGAAAAAAAAAACAGATTTATATATAACACATTGCTATCCTATTGACTTTACTTCAATCAGGGAACTTTCATTGAACACAGCTCCAATATAAAAAATATTTTTATGTAACAATCAGTAAGTCATTAATGAAAAGAAAATAATGACATTAGAAGATCAGGGGCTTTACCACCACTTTTTTTTTAAATATTCTCACTTCAAGACTGTTTTGTTTCAACATTTAAAAAGTAAGCTTGTTTTATAATTGCTTAGTGATGAGACAAAACGAATGAATTGTTTATTCTATCCTATAAAAAAAGAAATAGCGCTATATATGTTTTATAGCGTTATCCTTGTCACACCAATAGTAGTTGGTATATATGATTAGGATTTACCTAGGATGATATTAAAGAAAAATATTATATTATTTTATTTCAAAAATACATATTTACCACAAAAATATACGCAATCTATGTCGTTTTTATTCTCCAGTACAGAGCAGTTCACCTCGTGGGTCGAATTGAATGAACGATAATAACATTTTCCTAACAATTTTGGTGTCGTGATGTTACAAAACTACTAAGAAAGTAAGAATGTTTCAAGCTTACCTATAATAATCTTGCTTTTAAGACGTCATGGTACAAACACTCTTGAGATTATAGTATTCATGCTATTAGAGATCATGGTAAGCACCCAGATCGTTGAATACTAGTAACACGCCTTAGTTAGAAAAGCATCTTATACCTCACTGGAACCACTTTAGAGACCATGAAAAAACTTTGTCTTTGATTTAGTCTCTAAAGTTAATACGATTAAATATTTAATATATACATAATTTAATACTCACATTTTCTTACAATTTGAATCGTACGATACTCTTTTTTTAACGTTGGGAGAACTACGCATATACAGATGGTCATGTGAGACTTACTAAATCCCATATAAGAAACTATACTTTTGATAAGAAAATATATTTAAAAAATAGTTTTTTTTTGTCTCTATTTTTATTTAGGGACTTTTATCCTTTTCGGACATGTTAGTCCCATCGTATCTTAACCTAAGTACAGCATCACATATATGTATATTATGGAAAAAGGGAAATAGATTCAATGTTGCAAAACCATATCCACCAAAATTTTAACAACATCAATACTTAATGGGTTCGCTAATATACTTAAGTATGGTCCAATATCATATCTATTAATATTAAGTTTTTGCATTATTAATTCCCTCTCCCTTTGATGTTTAACACATTCCACAAGGATGTGTTGAACATCGTCTATCATGTTACAACTACTACATAAGGGTGAATTTACCTTTTTCATAAGCTACGCAAATTTATTTGACGGATAATGTTCATAACGCAGTCTATGTAAAACAACAATATATTTTCGATTTAGCTTAATGTTAAAAAACCATGGTAATACTTTTGATAAGAAAATATATTTAAAAAATAGTTACTACAGTTGGCAGTTTTATTTTAACAAACTTTATTTTAACAACGTTTGTTTGCTTTACAATGTAAAAAAAATCATATTAATATGTATGATGATGTTCTCCTAGCCGATTCCGGCCACGGCGGCCAATCTCAATGAGATTAGCCAACTGCGCAGCAGATATTATAGTGCTCAAGTGTACGCGCAGACACAAGTGCACTCTCTATTCCTATCACTCTCATACTCCGGTGGGACGACTGCTCGACACGACCGGTGAGAGTTAAGGCGCAGGACAGGGGGGGGGGGGGTGAGGGTCCTGCAAGCAAACCTCCACCATGCTGCAGCAGCCACTGCGGTGATGGAGCAATGCTTTGCTGAGGACAAGGCAAGCCTTGCCTTAATTCAAGAACCTTGGGTAGCAAATACTCAGGTTCGGGGACTTAATAATGCCGGTAAGGTCCTAAGTAATAACACTGGTAAGAGACCCAGAGCTTGTATCCTATTTAATAAATGTGTTGATTTCTTGCCAATTTCAGAAGTTTGCAATGACGACTTGGCCGCAGCCTTTGTCAAACTCAAAGGGTGGGATGGTGCAAGGGTAATAATATGCTCAGCCTATCTGCCTGGAGAGAGAGACAATCCAACTGAAGACTTAGCAAGAGTGGTAGAGTATGCCGCACATCACAACGCCGAGCTTCTAATAGGATGTGATGCAAACGCGCATCACCCATCGTGGGGAAGTAGTGACACGAATAAAAGAGGTGAGTTACTTTTGACTTTCTAATTGCTAATAACCTTATAACGCTAAACTCAGGTTGCGAACCAACCTTTGTTACTCGGGTTAGACAGGAAGTCTTAGACATTACTATCTCCACACACAATCTAGCCAGGCATGTAATGAACTGGCGTGTCAGCAATGAAAATGCAATGTCGGACCACCGACACCTAACCTTTGAGGTTAAGGCGACGCTAGAAGCCGAAACCACAACCTATAGGGACCCTAGAGCAACCAACTGGATTGAATTCAAAGACCGGTTAAGGATGAACTTGGCTACCCTTCCTAAAACAGTTAGAACTATTGAGAGTCTAGATCTAGCGGTGGAAGGCCTCACAAAGGGCATTATTTCAGCCTTTGAGGAGAGCTGCCCTCTCAAAATAAAGACCTCAACTAGAAAAGCACCTTGGTGGAACTCAAAGCTGAAAAAGCTTAGAGATAAAACAAGGAAACTATTCAATAAAGCTAAAAGACGCACGTCTGGGAGATCTATAGGAAAGCTCTATCAGACTACAACAAAGAGATTAGGAGGGCTAAAAGAGAATCGTGGAGGAAGTTCTGTGAGAAAATCAGAAGCCTTCCACAAGTAGCAAGACTCCACAAACTTCTCTCTAAAGCCAAACCTAATCCTATCGGACTTCTTAAGAAGGAAGATGGCTCCTTCACAACTACAGAGAAAGAGACCCTCGAGTTGCTGGCCACGGCACACTTCCCTGGGTGTCTCTTAGAAAACATCAATAATCAGCAGGCAGGCTATCATAGACCTCGCAGTGAGGACTGGTGCAAAGCTGCCAAGATCATAAGACCTAACCATGTTCGGTGGGCCGTAGACTCCTTTAAGCCCTACAAGGCGAGAGGGGAAGACGGGATACCACCAATCTTACTGCAGCAAGGGGTGAACATCCTCCTTCCTCACCTGATCAAAATCTTCAGAGCGAGCTTCGCCTGGGGATATGTACCAGACATATGGACCCTTGTTAGGGTCATATTTATACCTAAAACTGGTAAAAAAGACTATAGCCAACCAAAGTCTTTTAGACCAATAAGCCTCTCTTCATTCTTACTCAAAGCAATGGAGAAGGTACTGGATAGGTATATAAGAGATGAAATCTTGACTAAAAGCCCAATCCACTTTAATCAACATGCATATCGTAAAGGTAAATCAACAGAGACTGCCCTTACAAGTCTTATAGACTAAGTGGAAAAGGCGTTAGAAGACAAGGAAATAGCACTATGTGCATTTCTAGATATCGAAGGTGCTTTTGATAACTCTTCTACTTCGCTGTTGATAAATGGGTTGATAACTAAAAATGTTGATCCAACAACGGTCAAGTGGGTAAAATCTATGCTCACTAGCAGAAGAGCAAAACTAGCCCTCCACGACACAACTATCTATATATCCACAGCAAGAGGATGTCCGCAAGGGGGAGTTCTATCCCCACTACTGTGGACACTTGCTGTGGATGAATTACTACACAAACTGGCAGAACTCCGCATTGATGCGCAAGGCTATGCTGATGACTTGGTAATCATAACAAGGGGCTTCTGCCAATCCACACTTTCAAGTATAATGCAGAAGGGTCTGAACATTGTCAGTGACTGGTGTGTTAGAAGTGACCTATCAGTCAACGCTGACAAAACTGTCATTGTGCCCTTTACAAACAAGCGAAGGTTAGACAAACTAGTCATGCCAAAGCTTAATGGCAAACAAATCGCATTTTCCACGCAAGTCAAATACTTGGGACTAACATTAGACCAAAAACTGACGTGGAACCCGCATCTAACTGCAGTCCTAAGTAAAGCCAAGATGGCATTGGGAATAAGTGGCCGCATGTTGGGTAATAATTGGGGGTTAAATCCCAAAAACACACTTTGGACTTACACTGCTATTGTGAGGCCAATTATCACGTATGCATCGGTAGCCTGGTCCAATAAGGCCAAACAGACGACAGCCATACAAAAACTAGACAGCCTACAAAGAACAGCCTGTCTAATGACCACAGGAGCCATGTCTACGTGCCCTGGTCAGGCACTAAATGCATTACTCGGGCTGCCACCTTTAGACCTTTTTATACAAAAGGAGGCAAAAGCCAGCATGCATAGAGCTAAAATCCAAGGCAGAACTCATTGGCTCTCACGAAAAATGAGGACCCTACAGGACTCATTACAAGAAATGCCGCTACTTGGTATGACGACTGATGCCATGTTAATTCGGCACTCATTTGTAAAGTATTATACAATTGAATTTCCGTCAAGGGAAGACTGGACTAAAAGCCAGGTAGTCCATAAAAACGGATCTCTCATCTGGTTTACAGATGACTCAAAAATAGAAGCAAAGGTTGGCTGTGGGATATATGGAGAGCGACCGAGGTTTAGCAAAAGCATACACCTCGGACAATTTGCCTCTATTTTCCAAGCAGAAGTCTATGCCATTCTAGAATGTGTAGAAGCTAATTTGTCTAAGCACTACACAAATCAAACTATCTATATAAATTCAGATAGTCAAGCTGCACTACTAGCGCTGGACTCAAACATAGTCTCATCAAAGTTAGTGGAGCAGTGCATGGACCGACTAAACCTCTTAGCAAGAAGTAACAAAGTAGTGCTAAGATGGGTACCGGGTCATGCAGGTGTAATTGGCAACGAGTGTGCCGATAAGCTCGCTAGAGGGGGAGCTCTTGGCATACAGCAGGGCCCTGAGCCCTTCTGTGGGATACCTAAGAGCCTAGTTCAAAGAACCCTAATGATAGCATGTCTTAAGACTGCAAACAAAACCTGGACTGAATCAAATGGAATGAATCACTCCAAGGCATTAATTAGAGCCTACGACAAAAGGTTTAACAATCTTATGCTAGGGCTAAACAGAAAAACCTTACGAATACTGGTAAGGGCCTTTACTGGACACTGCTGCTTAAATAAGCACATGTTCAACCTGGGGCTGAGCGAAACGCGAACCTGCAGAATTTGCAGGGAGGCAGACGAAACGCCACTGCATCTTCTGTGGGAATGTGGACCGCTCATGCACAAACGTAGTATTCATCTAGGTAAACAATTTCCAAGCCTAGATGAAATAAAAGAGTGTAACCCTAAGAAAATCCTGCAGTTCTTAACATCAGCAGGGTTTAGTGGTTCACTCTAGTACAATATGGCGGCGATCACAATAGACCAGAAATGGTCGCAGTGATATAAAAAGCCGCCAAACAGAAATAAAAAAAAAAAAAAATAATAAGGCGCAGGACCGACGGCTTTACGTGCTCTCCGAGGCACGGGGGTGAAACACCGCCAACTTCCCAACTCCGGGCTGTTACTGAGACTTACTATACAGGAAGACTCAATAACTAAACTTGGCCCGACCCGGGACTCGAACCCAGGACCTCCGGGTGTGCAGCCGTACATGCTAGCCACTACACCACCGAGGCAGTTGAGTTGAATATGTATAAAAACGATCGTAATGTATGTAGTATATATTGTTTTATTTTAATTTAAAAAAACGTGCCTTTGACTAACCTTAACAGTAATAAACAACAAACCAAAGTGAAGATTTCATATTAGCAGATGAAGAGATGACCGATCAATTTCGTTATTCTAACTTCAAATCTGCTTCATGGTTTCAACTTAACTAAATTACTGTATTATAATCCAAATTTCATGTAGTTATAAAGTTTCAAATCAATACGACACTTTAAAGTAGGTTAAAATCGTCTCCCAAGATTTGACTCCATAGTTTCAAGTAGTTTAGTCAACTATTAAATCACAAGTGAGGGTACTCGCGTGCTAAAAGTTATTTGAATTTAGTTTATCTGTAATAAATAGTTTTATAATATTACTATATAATATACATATGTATGTATATTAGGTGTGCCAAAAAATGACGATATTTTTTTTTCTTCGCTCTCACCCCAAAATATCTCAGAAAATTTCCCAACAAAGCTACTGTTAAAAGCGAAGCTATATATATATATATATATATATATATACATTACTGTAATCTTGTATCTTTCATGCCGAAAAAGTAGAACACATTCTATCGAAGTGGTGATAAATCGCTAGTTGTAATTTGATGTCCTCTCTACTGATTTAGGCCACGATGGCCAATCTAACTGAGACTAGACAACTGCGCAGGAGATATTATAGTGCACAAATGCACCCTCTATTCCTTTTGCTCGCAAATTCCGATGGGACGATAATTTGACACGACTGGTGAGAGATCAGGCACAGGACCGGTTTTACGTGCACTCCGAGGCACGGGGGTTAAACACCTGCAACTTCCCAACTTCGGACTATTACAGGGACTTTCTTAACAGAAACATTCAATTACTAAACTTGACCCAACCTGGACCTCGAAACCGGACCTCCGGATGTGCAACCACTACACCACTGAGGCAGTAGTAGTAGCGGCTAGCATGTATGGCTTAATATAAGTTATAATATAATAATATTTTATTAATATTATTTATAATAAGTAAAACTAATATTGTATATAATAAATATGATATAAACAATATTATATATTATATTAAGTTAAAATATATGAAAAAGACAAAAGGTATAAGACATTTGTTTAAAAACATTTAAAAAATAACTCTACTGTGTGAAAACTGAGTGCCTTAATTGAAATGTTGTATGGCGCGTCAAAAAAGCTAATATCGAGGATTTTAGGTGAGAGAAACTACACAATACAAACAGTGCGAACGTGCCTTTTAGTTCCACTAAGGGTGTTTTAAGGAAAACTAACAGTAATAGGAAGCTACGTTTTAATAATGTTTCTCAATTTTAGACTTTATCACTGGGACATATGGTAGCATTTGTATAGTGAGAATTTAGTATGTACTATTCGTTGAAAAAGGGCACTCACCCAAGTATTCCGAATCTGACCCATTTTTTTTTTTACTTTTTAGTGTTTTTAAGTTTATTGTATAACGTATTCTTTCCTGTTTAAATTTATTTTCCTGCACTTAACACGTTGTGAATTTAAAAATAAATAACGAAACTACGTTCGTGAAGATTAAGGTTAAAATGTATTCTTTTAAAAATAGAAAATTTTAAAAAGCGACGAGAAACCGTTTAAAATAATAAATTTTGTCTCTTAGCAAGCTCTAATTATGCCTTCAAAAAAGAATCAGAAAACTACTAAAGATTTGATAAAATTAAATAAATAAATATATTGGGACATTAACACACAGTACCATTTATAAATATGTACATATTATAAACAAACACCCATGACTAGAGTACACACATTCGTGCTTATCACACAAATGAATGCCGCCAGCGAGACTCGAACCCGCGACCGCTGGCACTGCAAGTAGGATCAGTACAAACTGAGCCAGACGGTCGTCAAAAATAGTTATGTATTATCCAAACTTTATCAATAAATATAATATAGAGTGAGAAATCAAAGGGTTAATGAAAAATAATGAAGAATACCCTAATATGTGAACTATTTATATAGTGACATAATTACTTCGATGATACATTATAAAAGGTTTAAAACAATTTTTTACTAAGCAAGAGTGTGCATGTTAATGTATTTAAATGAAATTTGGAATGCATATTGATATAAATATCCTGAATCACATAATTTGTCTTAATCAAACCTAACACACGAGTTAAGCCGCGAATTAATATTATATTCGTTCATGGTTGGGACACACAACACCATCTATGTAGTTCTATAGTAAGCTTGTGTTATATATATGTACAAGGCATATCAACTATCTAGTTGATACACATAATATATTACTTTAATATATATTTACTAATATTATAAATGTGAAAGTGTTTGTTTGTTTGTTTGTTTGTTTGTCTTTCTTTCACGTCGAAACGGCTTGGTGGATTGGCGTGATTTTTGGTGTGGAGATAGTTGGAGGGCTGGAGACAAGTGACATATGCTACTTATTACCGCGGGAGATTATCTCTTTCCCACGGGAAAACACGTTATAATACAATCCAAAAAAAAAAATATTTATATTCAGAATTACTTGAAACTTGGTATCAATACTCTTCAATACAATTAATTAAATATGTGTTTTAGCATTTTTTGAAATTCGTCTCATAAAGTGGTGAAATAGCGGATGAAAGTTTGTATGAAACCTACCTTTTTAGAGTTTTTTTTGTAGTTTTAGTGCGAGCGATACCGCGGGCTCTGCTAGTACATATTATAAATAAAACACCCATGACTGGAGTACAAACATTCGTGCTCATCACACAAATGAATTAACCCAGCGGATCTCGAACCCGCGACCGCTGGCACAGCAAGTACTACGAACTGAGCCAAACTTGTCGTCTAAATCATCGTGTCGAATTAAAATCAGTATTTGTTATTGATATGAAATTTTGTTAAATATTGAAAAACTCTGTATTCCACAACTAAAAGCTAGCGAAACTTAAATGAGCAGTCACAACTTTTCCGAATTCGGCGGTTAGAGTGTTGCTAAAATATTCTGTTTGCTTCAACAAACCTTTCATTATTTGATGCTCAGTCACCCTCTACAATATACATAATGTATATTATAAAACGTAATGTAACAGTAACATGGTCCCTGGATCGATTCCTGTGCTAAGCTTTAATGTTTATTCTGAGGATATGAATATACTCGTATTATGAATTGAAAATGTGTTTTAGTTAATTTAATACAAACACATCATAAATTACATTTCATTTTCTAATTATTAAATAATGACTGCCTCGGTAGCCTATCCAGTGCACTTGTAGATCCAGAGGTCCAGAGGTCTTAGGTTTCAGTCCTGTTAGATTCAGGCCAAATTTCCTGATTATTTGATATGATATCTCACTTGTTGTGTCGAATTGTCATTCCACTGGAGTATGAGAGTGACAGGAATAGAGTACACTAACACTTGTGTTTGCACGAAAACTTTCACAGTATAATATCTCCCACGCAGCTCTGTGAGATTTGCCACTGTGGCCTAAATCGGAGGACATCATCATATCTCTGTATATACAAAGCGAAGACCAAACAGTTCATTACCTTTTCTTACTATTTCTCAACCGTTTTTTTTTTGTTTACTAACTACTAAGCGAGCTTTAAAAGTATATATCAATAAAAATATATTATGGTCTAATGTCAACCACTGGATAAATACTAGTACTATGTAATTACAAGTTGCTAAAGACGTAAATAACAAGTGTTTGCACGGTAGAGTTTTGGTATTAATTCCACTATTATTCTCACAAAGTGACTGGTCGGGTAATTAAAATAAACTTCCTGTTGAACTTTCAGAGATAGTTGGTATACAATGCGAGCTGGCTGGATACTCAAGTGTTTTGGCATCGGCTAATTTTTAAACTTTTACTAAGTTAGTATCTATGAAAACTATCGAATTATTGATAATTTTTGTTAGAAATTGTATTGTAAATCTCGTATCGATTTGACTTAAGATTTAAAAAAACACGCCGTAAAATGAAATTTTAACAGCAAATTGATATTAAAATAAAATTGTCACGTACTCTCGTACGTACGTATCTATATTACTATTAACGTATTAAAAATGTTAATCATATTTTTGAACTCGCTTCACTTGGTTTTTCAAATGAGCAATTAACCAATAGGCTCTTAAAGCGAAGCAGATAAGTATCGCAGTATGTATTTCTCAAATAATTTCTCATAGATTTTCTCTGCTACCATTATTTATCTTCTTAATGAAGTGTCTCGATTAAAATTTTCATCTGCATTCAGAAATGATTTAGAACAAGCATTAACTAAAGCGAAAAGGATTACTCTAGAAATAGAGCAGCTTTGAGCATATTTTAGCACAACTAGAGGGTATATAAGCTGTAGGCTATTCGGTTATATATGGTTATTTAAACCATTTGGTTTCACGTGAAGTAGATATTTTAATATGTAAATATGTTGGATATTGTTAGATTTTATAAAATAGGTAACTTTTAAAAATATCTCATTTGATTAATTATACTTGAGTGATAAACAGACCATGTCGTACGCTCAATTAGTATCGACAAGAGAGAAGATAAGGATCATGTTAATAGAAGTAAATCTTCTTAAATAATTTTTATATCAGCGTGGGAATCGAACCCGAACCATTGAAAAAACTTTTCAATAACTCATAATGTCACTACAGTGACCTTATTAATAATATCAGATTTTTATTTACCAGGAATAAAATCCACTGTAACCTGATAATGAGATTTTTTTCTATTTAAATAAAAATGAATGTGTCTTTGTATGTCAGTCCTCTAAACCAACTAAACGCGTTCCTAAACCATTTATCACTAGGTATGCACACGAGCGAAGCGTGGGTAAATTAGGTAGTTTTAAATTAATATAATTATTTAAAACTAGACAATTTACGATAATTAACATTTATTTAGTACAGATATTTAAATTATATAATAAATTTATTCAAATTAACACTTCTAACACAAGTTTAAAAATAATATTAATATAGAAATATTTCTAAGAGTCATTTCAAAGACATAATAAAGCATAATAATGTCAACATAACAGTGGTAATCCAGCTAATCCTTCATCAAAATTGCTAAATGGTGAGGCTACCACTTGACACAGTATAGTGGGGTGGCAACGATAAATCTAAGGCCGGTCCGGAAATGCTATCTCGTATACCGTTGCTGAAAACAGGACCACAAATTTACGCTACATGAGACTCTAAAGAATACCTATTCTGATTTAATTATCATTTTAGATGCAGAATTTTGCTTTGTAATAGATGAATTTTATAATTTAATGCGTTTTAACGTTTAGTATAGATTTCTCAGAGATTAGATATTTTCCCGCAGTAAAAAGTATAGGTATATAACCCAGATAACCAGCTATCATCGTACCAAATTCCATCAAAATCTGTGTAGTGGTTTTCTCGTTATGCGTTCCCAGAGAGACAGACTAAAATTCTGAAAACGATAGATTCGGCCCCTGTATCGATAATATTATTTATTTCAATTATATTTTCCAAAAAAATATTTAATATAAAGATTCGACTTGGTTAGAATTACATTATAATTTAATATTAATACTATCAGAGAACTGCATTATAAAGTGACTGTATTTTCGTCCACCCAAAGCGTTATTTCCTATTTTGAACAATTTGTGATATTAAAATCTCGCCATCAATAAAAAAAATTATCTATGAAGATTAACCAAAATTAAAAGTTGTAGTTTTCAATGACTTAAGAAAAAAGATCGTCGTGTTACTGTAAATAATGTCCATGTCAAATTACTTAGACACGTTGCTTGCAGATTCTATCAACTAGTCTAAAATTGAATAAATGTTAGTATCAATAGGTGGACATTTTTTTAAATCATTAAACTAAATATAAACCATTTTCTAAAATAAATGTTGAGACGTAAACTGAGACCTTGGGCAGGTGGGCGTCCCCCCCAACGTGCGTTCACCTTGTCGTGGTGGGGGGGCTCAGTAGTGCCCGGCAACCCAACCGGGCGCGAAGCCAAGAAACGCACAGAGAGGTGGCCCACTTCGGTGGGTGGTGGGAGGTGGCCCTCTTCGGAGGGCGGTGTACCATGCGGGTTGCTCCTGGTACTTCTCTGATAGCAGAGTGGACCTTGGAGCAACCCCATGGTTGTGGTGGTCTGCTTCGGCAGACCTGCCGTCGGGGCGTCGTAGTTGAATGCGTAAGCGATCCTGCGACGCCCCATTAAGACGGGGGAAGGTTTTGTTGGGTTTTAGTGGGTAGTACTGGCTGTATTACGCCGGTGAGTCCCACACTTCGTGCGTAAATGCATTTCCCAACGTTAAAAAAAAAAAAAAAAAAAAAAAAGGTGGGCGAAGAACATTATAATAAGTAACTTTTTAGAAAGTTACTTATTACATTATACTTATTTTTTACCATTTTATACAAATACATATTTGTCTAACGAGAATCGCCTATTTAATCCAAACTTGCGAGCCTAAAAAATCTACAACGGATTTATACGTGCCATCCAGTTAGCTAGTAAACAATCGATGAGTTATTATCACTCGGTCGCAGGCTTCAGGCCAATTCACTCAGTGAGCACAAAAGGAAAATATTCACCTGCTATTATTGCACGTGAGTTATGAATAATTTAAAATGGCGCTGTGATTTTTGTTGTTTCATTTTCCTATTTTTTGGTATTTCAAATCCTATGCACAAGGACATTGACGGATGGTTGCACAAAAAGCTTTATGGTTTGTACTTTATGGGGAGAGTACGGTCTGACGTGCGTACAAGTTTATAACCCAGGAAATGGGGTCTTGTTCCTAGATATAGAGTAGAAACTATGGACTCATTTGATGTTTATATAAGTTATATCTAAGTTTATTTTACACTGTCACAGTATATCTAAGTACCTAATATTATTTTGAAACTAATATACTACTAAATTTGACGACACATTTGGCTCAGTTTGTAGTGACCCTACTCGCTGTGCCAGCGGTCGCGGGTACGAGTCCCGCTGGGGGCTTCATTTGTGTGATGAGCACGAATGTTTGTACTCCAGTCATAGGTGTTTATATTTATGATATGTTTATATTTAAAATTATATATGTTTAGTGTATCACTATGCGGTATCCATAACACAAGCATCGTAGCTTACCATGGAACTAGATGGTGCTGTGTGTTAATGTCCCAACATATTATTATTATTATCTATACATATAATAAAATTGTAACTTTTACTTACTTCATGTTTCAGGTCCTGATATTACAGTGAATTTTACATGTAGTGGAAGACAAGTGTACAATATCTTATTTTATACCCAATGTCAATCGTACAAGTATCTTCTTTTTTTTAGATGACAATAAAAAAACTAACTAACTTTTTTTTTTTTTTAAATATTATGTATAGAATAATATGAATGTAAATAGAGATCTATACTCATATTATTCTATACAAATCGTGAATATTTATCATTATTTTTGTTTTCCTTAATCGGGATTGGAACCTATAATATATGTATCTATCCAGTAATATCAATACCAAGAAGCCATCTTAATGATTTAATATACACTAATATAATACAGTAACTGATATAATAAAGTAAAAGAGGTAAACTTCATCAGTTGGAATTTAAGAGGTAATTTTCACTACTAATGATCTACATCTAGATAATTATCATATTTATAACACTTGTGTGAAAAGCTACTTATTGTTTGAGTAAATATACCGAATAAAGTGACATTTAATATAGTTTAATTGGGAATCTGAATGGAACAATTTAAAAAATCTAAATGCAAAGGTCAAAATAATTCATTATAATTTAAGTAAGGAAAGATTGTTAAGACAATGTAAATAAACAGTATGCAATCTATCCAAGAAACTTCAAGGAAGTTTACTTTAATTACCTCGCTCACTTTGTTGAAATAACACTAGAACTAATATAGAAAGCTTATATAAATAGTTATTGCTTAACAATCTCTGGAGTGTTGTAACTATTATTTATAAGGAGCATTCCATTCGATTTCACCCCACGTGCATTAATCTATACTAATATTATAAAGAGGTAAAGTTTGTGAGTTTGCGAGATTGTAAGTTTTTTATATTAATTATTATTAAATAGTTTAAAATGATTAATTAGGGTTTTTTAAAATAAAATAAATTCAATATTAAAGATTTATTTATTTTCTAAAAACATTCCTTTTAGCCTAATTAACTAATTATTTACATTATTACCACGTCTCTATACGATTTTAACATAGTGTTATAAGTTATTACATTATATTCAAAATTTAGTTTTAACGCACCATCATATTCTTTATTTAACAAATTAATACACAGAGCCTAGTCTATGTTACTGCAAAATATTGAAATATGACAAATGGCAAAAGATTCTCATAAATTAATTTCTATATTTACCACGAAAATTTGAAGATTTTAAAAGATTATAAGTACTCTTAAATTTGCTGTAAATCAAGGTTTTACATTAACATATTCATGGCGAAGAAACGATGGGAACTTAGAAAAACAATTACCCTTACTTCACTTACACCTTCATTATCCGAACCGAATTGAAATGGGAGATATTTTAAATAGAACTACCATTTCGGGTTTTCCCGTGGATTCAAAAGAAAATCCAAGATGTTTATTATTTATTATTAATTAAAATGACAGATGTTTATTATTAGTTATTATTGTGATTTAAATAAAAATCCAAATCCGAGAAAAAATCCGAAGAGATAGTTTTATTTAAAATGTAAAATATTGGCGTAAATCTAAGAAAGTATTATGAGAGATGTTCCTTGTACGGCTTATTTTTATTTGAAACCGGAAGAAACATTTGATAATACCCATATTAAGCATACACCCAGATCGTACTAACATCAAACCAATGCAAGTCAAATATATAAATACTTAAGTAATTTAATTTAAAGGTATTATATTTATATTATTAATAGATGGACTTGTTGAGAGGCATTGTTTAAGAAGTCGTAGTTTTTAGGGCCGTAGAAAAACGATCTTCATCGATCTAGTAAACATAGAAAAGTAATAAACTAAAATAAATAACATTAGTTATTTAATACAAACACAGCCTCATATTACCTACTTATAACAAACACAGCTTTATAGTCTAGGAGCTCGCGACGTTTTATTTACTCAGTAATACTCGTACATTATAAATCTTGACACTTGACCTTTTTAGTATATAATTACAGTACAGAGAAATGAACTGCTACAATTTTTACTAAGGGCTCTGCAGAAAGTTATATTATACAGCTTATTCAAAAGAGCTTATTTTTTGTATACTTTAGTCGCAAGCTTCAAGATTTCAAATTAGATATTAATTTTTTTATTTATAATATTATAGAATATTTTATGAATATATTAAAGTATATATTATAGTATCGTTTATAATATATAATATTTTATAACGTAAACAAATTATTTAAATTAGACATAAATAAAGTTTTTAATGAAAATTAATAAAAGATTATTTTAATATTAATAGGAATTTAACGTTATTAACCTTAATTAATACAATCGTAAATTATGTACACTAACAATTATAATTATATACATGTAAATTAATATTATATAATCAGTCTATTTTAATAATACAATTGTGCTACTAAATGGAATTATAAAATCATTCAAGCTCTTTGTCTAAATTTAATTTTATGTAGATGCAACGTAACTGATTTGTTTATAAAGCATTAAATTCCAAATAGACCTATTTAATCCATAACCATAATGAAATTCTGTTACCGTTTAGAATATTACATACACTCCATATTTTTGAAAGGTATTTTAGTATGGATCAAATATTTACTGTTTGTTTTAGTGAGGAATGTTTATTAGGCCAAATTCATGTATACTCTGGATTATTTAATCTCGAAATTATCGAATGTTGAAACTAACAGTGTTTTTATTATTTTAACCTTAAATTACATTATTTTTACATATTTCAATTAAAAATATTACAATTTTCATATTATGTATTAAATGAATTTTACATATTTATAGAAAGAAAACTCGTATTGTCCTTAATATTTACTAAAACAACTGTGAACCCTGACTTACTACAATTTAACATATGAGTTTCAATTTTCAAATGTAGCTATATCAGTTAAAAGTCAGCTATCTTATTGAGGACTCCGTGTAACTTCCTAATAAAAATTGTAAAAATATTTGTAATAAAACTACCAGTATAGTCGGTATGCACGTTTCTGTTGCTCCTCCTGTAAAATAATTATATGTTAAAACATCAATATCTATACAGATAAATAAAATTATTATAATATGTGTAATTTGATTTTTTGTGCGTCTGTCTGTTTATTCCAGTTAATTTCCGAAACAGCTAGACTGATTTTGACGGGACTTTCATTGCCAGATAGTTAATGTTATAAGGAGTAACTTAAGCTACTTTAGTTTTAGAAAAAGAATAAGGGTACCGCTCAAAAAAAAAAATTAAAACGCACCTAGGGACAAACCCAAGCGAAGCGAGGGTGAGTCGCTATTCACATATTGTATTAAAAATAATCTTCTTCAGTGGTGGCTTGGGATATGTATTTTATGTGGTTACAGAAATACTTTGTATATTACTATTAAATAGTAGAAAATAATATCTTAGAGCTTAGTGCTACTTTATTAGAAGTTGCAGATTTCAATACATCCGATTAGTTTAACATTTTATGTAAAAAGTATTTTTTATTCAGGAAACATTTAAAAAGTTAACTATTTCTCATTGATAATCTGACGACGACGTAACATTCTGTAAAAAAAGACAAAATTCAAGTTTAACGTTAATTTCGAATTCGGTATCTATAAATATCTACATCAGCTCAATATTTTGCCCAGTTATTTCAAAATCAGAGACGAAAAATTTATTTCTATTTTGAAGTGTAGATAAAAAATATATATTATTTAAGTACATACATACATATATACATATATACTTACGTCACACATACAGTCATACATTAGGGAGGAGTGGAAATATTTTTTTTCTTATTTAAAAAAAAAATTATAAGCTACAAATTCTACCCCGAAGCTAAGAAAAAATATTTTTTTTCGCTCCACCCTAACATAAATACATGAAAGTTATCATAAAGTATGTTAAAAGCTTCGTCAACAAACATACCTGTAAAACTTCTACCCAAAGCAGAGGCTGGGTTAGCGCTGCGCTCTCGCAGAACTATTGTATGGCTTGTTGCTTTCCAAACGTCGTATATAGACGCTTCGCATCTGCAAATTGCACACATTGTTTTAAAACCACTATTACGTTTTCATTTTACAGCAGGTTTTCACGTTTATTTATTCGTTGAAAGATGAATAGCTTAACTGACTAGACTGCTGACATTCATACAAACAGAAAATTTATTGGCTAGAAAAATATAATATGACTTTTTGAAAAATTTAGCGCTAAAACCTTTAAATAGCATGTTAGTAATCATAAAAATAAAAACTTTTTGACAAAAAATAAAAACCGACTTCTGGCACTAAAATGTGAAAAATAACTAAACGGAGGGTTTCATTTAGAATAGATACCTAATCAGATATTTTCGAAGTCCATTTTTAGTATAGACGTAATAAGCAGGTAATTTGTAAGAAGAAAGTTTTTTAATAACATATTCGATTAAGCAATTTATTTAAGAAAAAATATTTATTGTTGATTTTTTTTAAAACCGCTCGACCGATTACCATAAAATTTATATGGGACCGCCTGGGAAGAAACCCTTTGAAACAAAAAAAATCCAAATCGGTTCAGGCTTCTTCGAGTAATCGGTGAACATACATAAAAAAAAAGATTCCGACGAATTGAGAGCCTCCTCCTTTTTGGAAGTCGGTTAATTAAGAATAAATAAAAGAGAAATCTTTGCTTGACGCAAGATAGTAATTTCCTGTACCCAAATCAATTTTTTAATCATATTATTGTAGAGCTACGAGCTGTTTTCATGATAATATTATAGAAAATTATGGCTCATTCATATAAGCCCCAAGCCACATATTGAGAAGTGAGTAGGATCCCATTTTCTATATACAATTCGAGTAAAGTATCGTCTACATAAATGTGAGTATTATTCGAAAAAGGCTTCTAAGGTACATAGAAACTTGGGATACAAATAAAATTAGGACCCTTTTTTACACAATCAGTAGATAGCGTGGATTGTGTTTTCTTTTCAAGGTAGTAGAAAAGCGAAAATAAGCAAATTTGAATGAAAAAGCTTCAAAAATATCTATGCTACTAGCGACTCTTCCTCGCTTCGCTCGAGTTCGTCCCTATGTACGTTGTAACAGTTAGTATGGTATAGATAGACATATAAAAAATAACGTGTTTTCCCGTGGGAATAAAACAATTTCCCGCGGTAAGGTATGTTATTCCCCAGCACAAAAATAACGCCAATCCGTCTCTACGTTTCGATGTGCAAGAAGGACACCCAAACAAACAAACAAACAATTAAAAACAAATTTGTTTCAATATTTGTGAAATTTTCGCGTTAAAAAGTCAATATTAACAAAAGTATATTTTGATTTGATGTATACATATAAAAAAACATACAAGAGAATTGAGCTAGGTCCCTTTTTGATGTCAGACAAACTTATTGATCTAGTTTCAAGTCATTTCCTTGTAATGTAAAACTTTCGCACCTTTTAACCTATCTATTTATTGCTCAGCAGATACAAGAAAAGAGGTCTACCAGTTTTATTTGAATTAATTATCAATTGTAACTTAATTATTTATATATTTTATTATGAGTACAGAAGATTATTTATTATCAAAATGGATTTTCCACTCGCGAAGATATTACGTAACAAATACATAAAAAATACTGCAAAATTGAGTACTTCTTTCTTTTTGAAGTCGGCTGAAATGAGAAACTGATTGAACAATCGTTTGAATCTTACCTTATCATCAGCGTAGGTACTGGTGATAGAACTGCGGCTTCTAACTCTAAAGTGGACAGGCTAGAAGCATAGCCGTTGCTGAAATTCAGCACATGATTTGCAGTAAAGCTCGGCACCTGGAAAAATATAAAGTTTTATAACAAATTCAATACACAACGTATAAGTACTTAACAACGGTAAAGTTGATAATGGAATTGGTCAATAAACAACATAATAAAAATGTCTTTTAAGTTTCTTGACTCAGTTATCTTATTTCTCTGGTATATTTTTATTGATAATCAAGTGAACATTGGTTAAGTGTGAGCGTTTCGGTAATAGTACTCGTAAGTTCAATTCACGCTTGACCAAATGTTGTAACTTGTTATTTTCTTACGAGACTACATATTACTTTTTCTATAAAAAATACGATTTCTTAAAGGGAGAAATTCTTTAAGTTATTAAATACCTAAATATAAAATTATCTATACATATAATGAAACTGTAACTAAGCCGAATCTGTACATTAAATATTTTTTGGAAAATCTTATTGAAATAAACATTATTATCGATACAGAATCCGAATCTATAGATTTTAGAATTTTTGTCTATCTGTCTAAGTCCTCCGAGAACGCATCACGAGAAAACACTGGACGGATTTTGACGAAATTTAGTATGATGATAGCTGGTTAACGGGTCAATATATAAGATAATTTTTACTACGGGAGAATATCTCATGTCTGGGAAATCTAAACTAAGCGTTAAAATGGTACTAGGGCGAACCCGAGCGAAGCGAGGGTGAGTGACTCTTGTGATGCGGATGTTTATCGAAAATCTTAAACTTAGTCTGAGATGAGATGAGTAAAGCTAAATTTATAAACCTATTTAGTTAACAAATGTGTAAATATTTTACAAGATACCTTTAAAAAATATCTAGATATTTTTTGACTAGTTGACTAGAGCCTAAAAGATAGATTCAATGCCTAAACATTTGCCCGAAAAATCCCCTATTATCTCCAAATCAATAATAGTTAAGGAAAGAAAGGGTATCATATATCAAATGGTATATAAAACAGTCCATCTTTCGGACAAGTAGGTAGTTGTCACAGTTTGACAAATTGCCTTTTGCCGCAGGTCGGTTTTATAGCATCCAGATCAAATTGACCGTTGCCACGATCCGAAATTATGGGTTACGTTGGCCAGATTTGTTCTGACAACGTCAAATTACCACAGCTTACGTTTTTATCTGCACATTTTATACATTTTTGTATTTACATCATATTATTATGTACCTATTAATAATTATTATAGAACTGAATACTATACTTAATGTATATTTAAGATCAAGGTTTTGTTTTGTTATTCTATAATTGTGTTTGTTTACTTATTAGAAAGTGTAAAAATTAGCCTTTATACTTTCTTCCTAAATGATTTCGGCCAAAATGGCCAATCTTACTGAGACTATACTGCGCAGGAACACAAGATGTGCACAAACCCAAGTGCACTCTCTATTTTTATCACTCTCATACTCCGGTGGGACGATAATTCGACACGACCGTGTATTTTTACGTTTCGAGTCAAGGGGGTGAAACACCACTATTTTCCCGATCGAAAAAATAATAATTAAGTATATATGTATATACTATGTATTCATATGTAGTTATGTATCTATATGTAGTATATGTATGTATCTGTATGTATGTATGTATTTATATATCTGTGTACGTATATATTATACGTGTATGTATATATTTTTGTCTTTTGTATTTATTCATGTTTGTAAACGTAGTTCATCATGTCTGTATTTAGTGTTAATTGTACCGTCCCGTCTTCGATTCTTCTAATCCTTTCACCAAAGGTTGTCTGTAAGAGATTGCTCGTAGCAATAAGACCGCCTTTGCATGCCTATTTGTTATTTATTTTTTATTTTTATCTTCTGTAATCTTTTTTTTTGTGTGTGCAATAAAGAATTTATCTATCTATCTATCTATCTAATTAACTCACCGAACAACAACAACTTCGTTTCGCACCACACGTAAATATGGCAGGAATACCACAAAAAAAACTACCCTTTTTTATGATAATAATAAAAATCATTGCAATTATAAATTTTTATCGTTTTTTAATTATTATTTAAAATAAAAAAATATGTAATTTTATGGTTCAAGAGGAAGATTGAAATGTAATATTATTTAACTTACCATCTGTTCGTTGACGAACCACGTTATATTGGCGGCTGGTAGAGAAGGAGGTGAAGTACAATTCGCCCTTATATGATCCCCTCCAATGTATGTCATTCGATCTGATGTCACATTTGGACTTAGTAGCGGTGGTTCTGAAAGATAAATAGTGTTAAAATCTATACATCATATATTTTATATTTTTATTCATTTCACGACACGTTAGGCTCAGTTTGTACTGACTCTGCTTGCTGTGCCAGCGGTCGCGGGTTCGAGTCTCGATTGGGGCATTCATTTGTGTGATAAGCACGAATGTTGGTACTCCAGTAATGGGTTTTTAAATTTATAATAATATGTATGTATTAAAAGTTATATATGTGTAGTGTATCACCTATCTGGTATCCATAACACAGATCTCGTTCCTTACGATGGAACTAGATGGTGCTGTGTTTTAATGTCCCAACATATTTATCCTTTGTAATTACAAATGTAAAGTACGTAATATAAAAACAAAAAGCTTTCTGTATTACAGTATAAGTAATAACATGCACCTAAAAATAAGTACAGACATAAAAATAAGTGATTGAGAGACCTCATAATATTATTTATTCCAAAATGGTGAAAACTTGTAAAAGAAATGTTCAGAACTGCGCTCATTATAATAAATTGGATATTTTTTACTGTATAACAGAAGCCGTGCCACAAGATGAAGAAGCCCGATAGTAAGTCTGAATTGTGTGGTCATCAGGACAAATGGCATATCTGATGAAATAATAAAAAAGAATAAGAAAAAAATTGGTAAGTATGAGTCTTCGCGTAGAGGACGATTTTAAAGTTTTCTTTTTTTTTTCATTTTTTTTTCTTTAAGTGCTCTGTTCTATTAGGAATTGTACGCTAAGTAGGTACTATCGGAAATAGGGTGGAATGCCTAATTCAAAGATTATGCCTTAGATTTTCATCTTTTTTAAATAAGCATTTTAAAGAAAAAAACTTTAAAGAAAAAGTTTGTCCGTTTAATTAATATAAAAAAATAACAAATCTTTACTCTATCACTTCTATGTAACAAAATGTTATTATTTAAAAAAAAATCTTTCGCCATAGTAAATAAGTATGCAACTCTCTTGGTTCTTTTCACATTGCAACACTCAATACTCTTCAAAACGTTTATTTAGAAAAACGTTGGATGACCCTTTTGCTTAGGACGACCGAGTGAAATATTTTGTTTTTTATTTATAGCTTCACAGCGTTTTACTTGTGCTGTAGACAGTGGGGACAAAGTTACATGTCACTTTGCTACAAACATTGCGTGTTGAGTGGTAGTTTCTAACGCCTCCTTATCTTAATCAGACCAAGCAAAATATATTTGCATGTAAGAATTTAGATATATGTTTTTATTTTCATCTCCATACTCGTATATTAGTATTAACCTTACTTTAAAGTATAATTCTGATTGACTAAAAATATACTAATATAATGAGTTTTTATATAGTGTTTCTATTTAACAATACTTAAATAATATCTACTCTAAAAAAAACAAAGAACGGCTAAGTCTGTACAAAGAAAAATCCTTACTCCTTTCTTAGTACTGATAATATCATAAATATAAAATTATTGGTTTATCTATCTTTCAAACAGTATTCTAAGAAAAGGATTACCGTTTTTTGCATAAAGATATTTTGATGGCTTGGAGACTTATGTATAAGATGCTAGCGACTCACCCTGGCTTTGCTCAGGTTCGTCTCTAGGTTGATTCACCATACAAACTTTCATCTCCATTTTCACCGGATGATTTCCGGGATAAAAACTATCTTATGTCCTTTCCAGGGTCTCAAACTGCCGTTTTACTACATTTCATCTAAATTGGTCCAGTAATTTCAGAGCGTATTCGGTACAAACAAAAAACAAACAAAAAAATATATTATCTATACTATAATCTATACATTATAAGATACAAAAAGTCTATCTACGCATTGTATCGTTCCTTAAGTAAAATATATGGGTATTTCTCAGTGCCTTAAATTTTTGATCTTGGAGATTTATCTCCATAACTAGCAAATAAAACGGTCTGAAATTATACAGATTACAAATAATGTTACAGAGTTTTAAAACTTGAATCTATGCTCCAAAAAATACGTTTGAGTTATAGAATTTTGTGGTTAAATGCGAATACCGATGTAAATATATGTTACGGGTAATCGAAGATTTTAGGTAAAATTCTGATTTATCTAGGTCTGATTCATGTGGTCAAAAACCCCTATGAATCATAAAGTGGTACATCTTGTTTAAGTTATTTATCATAAGATCAGGTTCTAAGCATCACGACATCGCGACTGCGACACAGCGAAAGAAAAATGATATAATATATAGTATAGGATGTTACATAGACGGATGCAGTGCAAATAGCCATAGCTATGCTGATGATAAGGTGCTGCTCAGTCCATCAATTAGATGTTTGCAGAGACTCCTATTCCTCCTTCTATTTGTGAAAAATATATTAAAAGTCATGGTTTAGTTTATAATAGTAAAAAATTAGTTACTATGGTATTTAAATATAAAAATGGATCTGGCTATGTACCTGACGTTGTTCTAAATAATGTTAAGCTTGATCCTGTTATAAAATTTAAATACCTTGGACATGTATTAAATGAAATGTTAACAGATGAGGACGAAATAGAGAGGGAGTAGAGCATTGCCGATGCGTGGAAATATTTTAGCCCGTAGATTTGGTGCGTGTACAGACCAGATTAAAATTACACTCTTTAAGGCCTATTGTCACGTACAAGTTATCAATGTTTCTTCTGTTCTTTTCAAATGTTTAGACTGCCTAGATATTGTTGTGCGTCGTGGGTGTTCTATGAGGCACACATTGATGGTTTTGTTGCTGTCACAAGAAAGAGGATCGCATGTCTGAGACAGAGGATAAATTACGCCACAAATTCTATCATGAAAGCTGTAGAAGATTTTGGGAAAACAATTCTCCAGACATAGTTTAAAGGATTTTTCATATTATGTTTTAGCTTAAATATTTAATTTTATTTATTGTTCTTAATGTAGGAAACCTTTGTATTTATTTTATATAGTTTACAATTTAATTTTAGTTTGATTTACCTACTTTTCAAATTGTATGGAAAAGTGTTCCGAAATAAAGATTTATTATTTATTCGTGATTCATTAAAGATATATTATAAAATTAATCAATAATAAAAAAGTTATAATTAATTAAAAAGAGTAATATTATACTTGGTTTTTTTTTTGTTTTTATTCCTGTTTCTGATTCATCTGTCACGAATTTTGATTCATATGGGCCCTAAAAATTCAAGTTAAATATCTCAAAAATTATTTGATTAAAATGAGTGCGTAATTCAAATATATGTTATTTGGCCTATCTTTAATTATAAGAGTATGTTGAATAGAGCCAAAAGTGAAAATAATTTTTGGCCAGATAAATCAGACGAAAAACGCAATCTCGGAGAAATACCCATATAAATATAAATAACCATAACATTGAGAGTAGGATAAAGTCACTACTCTGATCAAATGCACATTTCACAAGTCTTTTTATAAGAAGTTAATTTCTCTTATGCATGCAAGTTTATTATCTTTTTCTCCACCTCATAACAAGTTGTGATCGTTTGAATATAAGATACGTCATACGAAAATCGTATTTACTCAGCTTCCTGAACAAGTGTTATTCCAATAGGCTACCACTCTAAGCAAATTAATTTTATGTCAATCTGTTAGTCACGAAAGCTTTTATATGCATTAATGGTAAATAAATAAAATGCACGTGCAAAAGTTAGTTTAATACACGAACATTTAAAACTATTTAAATATTCACTAACAAAATTGAAATTGCAATTATACGAATATTGTGGAACCATTTTATTTTCCGCTAATGTAATAACGTGTGGACTCATTATTTCCAACGTCACATTTGTTTACGATTATGGCCTGTTAATGATAGAATCGGTGTTAAATCTGTAATTTTAATGATTTATTTACTGCTTTTGTACCGCACGTTACGAGTATATGCCTATGTTTCCAAGTATCATAAACTGTATTTACACGAAAACTAATAATAATTGCTTCGAGTTGGTTATTGTAAAAATAAAAATATGCAATGTAATTTAATTATTATTATTTAATTAAATTTAATTAAGGCAGTGGTAGCCCAGTGGTAACGCGCACGCTTGGGAAACCGAGTGATGCGGGTTCAAATCTCGGGTCTTGCACCGCTGAGATTTTCATGTGCGAATCATTTCCAACATGATTACCAGTTGTCTTTCGGTGAAGGAAAATATCGTGACGAAATCTGCATATCTGAGAGAACCTGGCAAGTTTTCGAAAGACATGTGAAGTCCGCCAACCCGCACTTGGCCAGCATGGTGGACTATGGCCTGATCCCCCTCGTACTTAAGGGAGGCCCGTGCTCAGCAGTGGGACGATAAAAACGGTTGAATACATGCTATTACACAAGACAAATGACTATGACTAGAAATGCTATAAATATCCTAGAAGTTGACTTTTATTATAATAGTTTAACGGTTCGTTCTCATATAAAGTATGTATGATGACAGGATCGCGTGCCATTTATATTGTCGCTATCAGCAACTTAGTATATACTATTAGATTTAATTAGCGCTTTCATGTGGCTTATCTCTAATTTTTATCTGTAACTGAAAAAGAAATAAATGAAAGAAAAAAAAAGTGTTTATATAAAGGCAAAACTTTTTATCGAACTTGCTAACAATACATATTAATATATAAAAAGATTATGAAAAACGATTATGGTAATAAATTAAAATTTTAGAAGGGCTAAACCGATTTTAACAAGATTTGCATTTTCGTATATTTTTGTTCCGGGAAAAAAGCTTTGCCAAAAACCTCATCTTTTCTACTTTTACTACGGGATAGATGAATTCAATAGAGACTTGGGGTACAATTATTCTAAGACACGGAAAGGTCCGTGACATAGGAGACAAAAGTTTTAACTAATCACTAATTTCATTAATAATTTAGATTATCATCTAAATTAAATCAATAAAAATGTTATTTTAAAGGGAAATGATTTAAATTTCACAGATTTTCCTCGCCATATCAAGATATTTTTTGTTTATGAAATATGCAATATTTCAGCAATACTTATAAAGAATTCCTTTGAAAGGGTACACACGAAAGCAGGCAGATGTTTCCATGCCGGCTGATAGAGTAAGTGCCTATAATATGGCAGGGTTTTTCTTTTATAAACGAAACAATTCGGGAGACGACATTCAATTCGGATAAAACATTTGAGATAAACAAATAAAACTCAATTTAGTTAGACTTAACAAATTATATGAGTTTAGTCAGTATATATATGTGTGTATGTAATCGTTTGAATGAATTTATTGTGCCTCTTGATGATTTTTACATTTTAGGCAAAACGGGGGCAGAACTCAAAACTATTTTTTTTAACAATTTTAGTTATTGTATTAACCATAGATACACTAACTCTAGATTGGTACTGATTTTATCAAAAGATGGCGTTTCAAGATTGCAAATTACTGAAACACAAAAATTAAGTGAGATATCGCTGTGTTCTCTTCAATGTACAAAGAGAAAATTAAAAAAATATATGATAGTACACTGTGAAAAGTTGTAGATCTGATAATTAAAAGGAGGTTTTTTTGGGAGAAACAAAAAAAAAGAACCTAATGGATTTTTACTATTCGTTAAATCTACGAAGTTAACATATTTGTTAAAATTTTAAAGGACCCAGCAGTGACAGTTTTAAAATCGGTGATAGAGTGAATTGGTACTACATTATGTCACTTAGCGTTTTAATTGTAGTGTTGCGAAAAAATTGCGTCGCGTGTATCATCTAGTATTAGATTCTTAAATCTTGCATCTAGATAGCCGCGACTAGGGTTCATATATTGCTTGTGGCTTGAAAGTTGCGGCATACATTTTTGCTCTTCAATATTAAACATATTTTGTGTGTTTGGGACCTAATATATTATTGAGATACTGCCTCGTTGGTCTTGTGGCTAGCATGTATGTACGGCTACAGATCTGGAGGTTCTGGGTTCGAGTTCTGGGTCGGGCTAAGTCTAATTACTGAGTTTTTCTATTTAGATACTCTCAGCAACAGCCCGGAGTTGGGAAGTTGGCGGCGTTCCGCCCCCGTGCTTCGGAGAGCACGTAAAGCCGTTTTTCCTGCACCTTAATTCTCACCGGTCGTGTCGAAGTATCGTCCCAACAGAGTTTGAGAAGTAAAAGAATATATAGTGCAGTTGTGTCTGCGTGTGCTCTTGTGTGCTATAATATCTCCTGCACATCTGGCTAGTCTTAGAGAGTCGAAATCGGTCAGGAGGACATTGTTTAATAGCCAGATATATGGACGGAGTTAGGCTGGCTGAACTAGCCAGGATTCGCAACGTACAACGGACCAAATGCGAGTCTAAGTGCGGAAAACGAGTCCAATATACAATACAATAGCCAGATATATATTATGTATTGAATATTACATTTACTAATCTGAATTAAACCATGAATTTGTTTTATAAAATCGTTATTTCAAAAGTAATATTTTTCTATAGAAAATAAATAAATGAGAATTTCTCATAGAAAATTAAAACGACTATCAGGCATTTGTAGAAGCACGTATAGCGGATTATAAACTAAAAATAGACTGGAGAATACTAATTTAATCCCTCGCAAGTTTATTGGATTGCTCGAATCCGCTTCTTTTTCTGTTGATTTAAATGTTTTTTCACAACTTCAATGGAAATCCGGTTAGTCTATGTAGGGGATTTTGCTTTACGAGAGAGGAAATGTATAGTGCAATGCGGTTTTAGAATAATGGCTAAATTTTAATATTTCAACATATTTTATTAATCTGAATATGTATAATTTAATTAATAGGTATAATTAAATAATTAATAACTTTGTCTTTTTATTAAGCTATATACAAACTACTATTTTATTTATTTATAATTTCGCATGATGTAAGATAGCAATATAATCTATATTTATAAATCCATATTAATATTATAAATGTGAAGGTAGTTCTGTCTGTCTGTTATTTTTTCATGCTTGAACCGCTAAACAGATTTCAATAAAATTTGGCAAGGGCATAGATTGATTTCTGGGCAACTTTAATCACTATCCCGCTTACCAAGCAAGCGAAGTTGTGGACAAAAACTAGTATGCTATATAATAAATTTGGAATCCAATTTGCAGTTTCAGAGTTTATCACGTTCAAAGAAATAGAAAACAAACACACAATACAAATAGATTACTTACCGACTACGACCATCTCCGCAGATTTTATATCCGTATGAAACAAAGGAGCATCAGCGGACACTTCGCACTGATATTCACCCGTCAATGTTCTATCTACTTCTGTGAGTACCACCCGGTTTTGATCTGAGGCCGCTACCTGTTGAGAAATCATCAGTAATTTTATTTTTTGTTATTGGAAAACAAATGTTTATTAATATTTTTGTGTGAATAAGAAATTGTTATTATATTAATAAAATAAAAAATAACCATTAATACTAACATAGAAAAATAAATATGCACCCATAGTCATGCATAGATGGCACAGAATTTAAATACATGTACATGCGTGAGTTTAAATTATTAATTATTAAAAAACCAATGAAAATATTATGTTTGGGTTGTAATTACTACTCCTACTCTACCTACTTGTTACGACAGTGTAGGCACTGTATATAGGTAGGCCTACAAAGCAAAATGATTTCGAAAAATTCAAAAATGGCACCAAAGTACCTTACAATATTTGCCTATTTTAATTCTAAACATTTTTTTTACTAATAAGTTTTATAGTTGAATAAAGCAATATTATTTATTTAATTTTAGCTGCTATTATTATAAATATTACATTTTTTTTTAATTAATTATTAATATTATTTAGTGCTACTATTATTATATTACGTATAACCATTAAGAAAATTAAAAATATTAATTATTTATTTCAGCAATATTATTGTTTTATATGTAATTTAAAAGTTAAAATATTGATTTAAATTTTTATTATTTAAATTTAAAATATTAAGCAACATTATTACTACCTTTATGGATAATATTTTTTAATCTGACTTACTGCTATTTTGATCCACACGGTATGAATTAACTACTATTACATATAGTTTGTTCTTACTGTGTGGAAGCACCCAAAGGTAAGCAACAGTAAATCGCTAGTTAACAATTAATGCAATTATTTTAACCGACTTTAAAAAAAAGATGTTACTCTAACTAAAGAAAACTACTCTAACGAAGCAACAAATAAATAAAAATATACAGGATGTACATTTTAACACAGTTTAGATAAACTAAAATGTACACGACTTCTAGTTGAAATCGATGTACATTTAATAAAAAATAATATACATAAAAATCACATATTATAAGAATCAAGTTAGTAATCGAGTCGATTCGATCAACCTTTTCTAAAGTCGGTTTAAACCTAACAATGATATTCACATTTATCATGCAATATCCGTACCGTTTCTTCGAGCTACGTAATATTGGCAATCCGTTCCATACTTACGTCAACTTTAATCTCAGCCACTGGAAAGACTTTCGTAGCAGGCGATTCCTTTGGAACATATCGGTAAAACTCTATCATATTTCTATACCAACGTATAGAGTATAGTTGGGCACCTTCTAATTCGTATGTACACAGCAATTTCGCGTCTCGACCTGTCAGAACTGCTTTAGGTACATGGATTTGAAGAGACTTGAGCGTGTTGACAGTACCTGAGGACAAGCAATCAAACTATTAATAACATTGTTACATACAATAATCCTTTGGGTATATATTGTATTTACTTTGAGACGGTTTGATCAATGAGGAAATTGTATAGGGAAGGACCAAAGTAACACTATGCCAGTAGTCTATACATACATATAATAAAACTAGCATTGCCCGCGTCTCCGCCTGCGTTCAGATTACCAAAACCAAATTCTTAGGTTTTACATATTAGTATACTCTTACAATGCAGTTTTTGTATTTTTTCCCAGAAATGAGACATTTTCCCGCGGTAAAAAGTACCCTATATGTTGACCCGGATAACCAGCTATCACCATACCAAATTTCATCAAAATCCCTCCAGTAGTTTTTCTGTAATACGTAACAGACAGACAGACAAAAATTCTAAAAACTATAGATTCCGCCTCTGTTTCGATAATAATGTCTATTCCAATAAGATTTTCCAAAAAATATTTAATGTACAGATTCGGCTTAGTTACAATTTTATTATATGCATAGATTGTAATGCTAGTAATAGATATAACGAAACCAATTCTTGCGTTTAGTCATGGAAGATTTTATTGTTATTCTAACATAATTATATATATATATATATATATATATATATATATATATATATATATATATATATATATATATATATCCTCTTTTTTGATTAAATATAAAAGGTTTGCATTTAATTATTATTCTCTTATAAGGAAACATCCGCATAAAATAAAATAAAATAAAATAAAATACAGTGAAGATTTACATTATAAAAACAAATATTAATTATAATATTTTCATTGATCATCAATAATAATGTAAAGTGAAATCTCAAACAAAAGTTATACACCATGCCATTCTCTTAACATCGTTAAAACGAACTGATGCGCGAACCAATCCCGCTTTATTTCCATTTCTGTAAAAACATTGTTTTTGTTTTACGAACGTTACTGACGGCATAAAAGGCAAGGATTAACAGAAAAAATAAAGATGCCATTGGTTCTGAAAGATAAAATTATCGATACCCAAAACAAAACCAAAGTAAAACACTGTAACTCAGTTAATGTTAAAGTCGTGTTACAATTTTGATATTGCGATAAGATTTTACGACAGCAACCGTAGTACCTGGTACATCGAAGGTGAAGAAAGTAAATATCCAGTTTATGGCAGCTCGTTAGAAGTTTGGTCATAACGTTAAACGACAGAGCTGTTATCGCTGCTTTTTGCTCAAATCTTGAAGTTAATACTTCTACCTGTTATTGCCTGTTCTAGGTGTAACTTGCTTTGTTTTATAATTGGCATGACATTGTTCATCATACGTGATAATAATTGCTTTACATCATTGGATATTTTGTTTCAACAAAATACGTAGTCATTATTTGCTGAAATAAAGGCCCTAAGTATCTATGTACTCGTATAAATAATATATTATATGTATGCTCTAACTGTTGACACGGTTTTACCGTCGTGCTTATCACGATTTAATTATACTTTTTCATTTCTACGCTTTCTTAACCACCTAAAATATACTTCAAAGCTCTTAATAACTTATTATTTACTCTTAATAAACTTATTACTACCGACTTGCCCTCGTTTTGGGTACGTCCATTAGTACTTCCTCTATTTATAATATAACGTACAGGTGGCACCACCTTCTGGTAAATTTTATTACTAGCATTAGCCTTTATGTTACTCCAGTCAATAGTTTATATGAATTAAATTTTATCTAAATCTGTGCAGCTGTTTCAGCATGATGGATTAACAAAGATACATACAAACTTTCGCATTTATAATACTTGTATAAAATTGCAAATTCACTTCCTCTTATTTATCATCCTGCAGAAATCAAATCCGCGATAAATAACCAATACATAATATGAGCTTTTTTAATTTAAAATGTAATAAATTTTAAATTCTAATAGATTCTGTACTCTTTACACCGTTTTAAGCAATTTCGGTTCCACTACAGAGTATTTTCATTTACGGATTTATTCCTTTAAGAGATAAGAACGGCTGACGCATCATTGAGCACGATGGATATTGCTTTTGTTTCATGTGAACTGATTTCAAATGCAGCGTTGAAATATTTCTAAAATAGTCCGCACGAGTGGATCTTTTTATTGGTGATATTTTAATTCGAGAGTTTTTGAATTATTAATGTAATTTGCCAGAAACAAGTGTTTAATTATATATTACTGTTTTATTAACCCCCGACCCAAAAGACGAGTGTTAGAAATTTTGTTTTGTTTTTTTTATTTGATAGGTGAGTATAAAGTCACCTTTCAAACAAAAAAGTGAGTTTTCTTAGCTATAAATAAAGAAAATCAGTTCAGCCATTTGCAGGCTATCAGCTTTTCTCTAGACGGTAAAAGGATATGAGCAACTTCTACCAGATCTAAAGCATTCGAAACTTGGTATTCCGTTATTGCAACTCTTTACTAAAATACTATATAAATATCGTGCTTAGGTTCCTTTAAATAACCTCAATGAATAGGTTACTGTGCTGGTTTTTTTTTAATTTATAGATTTAATATAATATTTAATGTCCCCACATTATTTATTTGTTTTAGATTACTTTAATAAAAGTAATCTAAAACAAATATATAAAGAACAATAGTTCTACAAAAAATTATCTAAATAGTATTATATCAAAGTAAATATTTAAGGTTGGTAAATAAAACGAAAAAGATGTGTTATAGTGCATCGATTAACAAAGCCTACATCAAATAAATCTATTATTAGCAGGCTGCGAATTTACAGCCGTTGGTTAGAACAGTATTGAGAAAGGCTAGTTAAGTTTAAGGCTTAGTTTATAAACTATGTACTTATACGAGTACTAAAAGGAAAACGAGTATAGCTTACAAATACTAAAGCTAATGAGTCTAGGAAAGTAACAAAACTAAAACAGTATCGACGGTTTATACTACAGCTTTCGAAATATACCTGCTTATAAACATATCTTAAACAACGTTCCGAATATATGATTTTTTGTTCACAATTATTGGTAGATGTAAAATTTATATAGTCAACCGACTTCAAAAAGGAGGAGGTTCTCAATTCGACTGTATGTTTTTTTTTTTTATGTTTGTTACCTCAGAACTCCGTCATTTATTAACCGATTTGGAAAATTTTTGTTTCGTTTGAAAGGGTATACTTCCAGATTGGTCCCATTTAAATTTCAAAAAAAAAATACCACCCCTAAGGGTGGAAAAACAACTAATAATGAATTTAACATACTTCTAATTGTCATATTGACTTGAAACTTTGCAAGTATTTCTATTTTCGCTGATAGTACAGTGGTTCGGTGTTATTGACCTGATCTGATGGCAAGGCCAGAAGGTGGATAGGTGGAACTCTTCAACGGCTAATAGTAGATACTTTGAGTTTGGGCTTATTTTGTTTGATTTGACAAGCCTAACACGTTAGAATCCTTACTTTGCTACTACTGTCTACACTAAAAAGGGAAAAATAAAAACTTTTTAACAAAAAAATAAAAACCGACTTCAAACAAAAGCACTAAAAAATAAAAAAAACCTGATTGGTAGTTTTCATTTACTATACATACCTAATCAAATATTTTCGAAGTCGGTGTGCTTTGGCTAAGTAATTAAAGTCTACCTATTAAATACATACCTAATCAAATAATTTTGAAATTGGTGCCAGCCCATACAAAGCAAAGCACACCGACTTCGAAAATATTTGATTAGGTATGTATAGTAAATGAAAACTACCAATCAGTTATTTTTCACTTTTTAGTGCTTTTGTTTGAAGTCGGTTTTTATTTTTTTGTTAAAAAGTTTTTATTGTTTGTTGTATCCAAACCTTTTAATGTTTCACTGCTGAAAAAGGGGCCTCCATTTAGTACCCTCCTCGTATTAAAGGGAAGCTCTCGTCTACCACGCTGACGAAGTGCAGTGTGATGAACTTCACATGTCTTACGAAAACTTGGTAGGTTCTTTCAGATATGCAAGTTTCGTCACGATCTTTTCCTTCACTGTAAGATAAGTGGTAATCATGTTGCATGTATAGCAGGGGACATAAAATATATACCTTTATGTGTAATATTTTACCAATATTATTAATGCAAAAGTGTTATTATTGGTTTGTCCATCTTTCATAAAGCGGTAGAAAATTATGTTTTTATATAGACATATTTTACGGGACAGAGACGGTCATTATATAGTATTTATCCTTCTGTTCCAGTGGAATATTAAAAAGTCGATATGTCACTTGTTACATGTTAAAATCTAAGACTTACAATAAGAGTGTCTAGCACAAGTTTTTATATGAGGCAATTTCCATCTTAGAAGTAGGTACCCTCCGTCCTTTACTCCGTAGAAAGTAGATAAGGAATTATAGAAAAAATATTTTATTTAATATAAGTAAAATAACCATAAATATCTAGTTATATACAACATAAGCTCACAATTATAATTGCCGATTCCTATGAGAATAGTAAATGCAGATATTAATAAAATTTATATTATACATTTGATACCAAAAACTTAATTTATCAGTGAACAGAGACTACTAAGTAAATCCCTTTTTACGAGTATATGTTTTATCATTATTTATTGTAGAAAAATGCTTTTTGAGTAAAGATAACGAATACACTTCTGTGTATCGATAGGAAAAAATAATATTGTAATCTTTCTCTTTATCTCATATTATTACTACACCAAATGGTAAAAATGTCCGCCTGGGGTATGGTGAAATAATAAATATATACATATATATATATGTATTTATTATTTCATAATGTTTGTCTGTCTATATAACACAGTCATGTTCTCTGAAACTATATAACGTATATAGCTAAAAGTGTAAAGATATAGTAATAATAAGCGGTTTTGTGAACATGTACAACAACGTAGTACAATTTGGGATGCAATAAAGGTCCATTGCATCCCAAATGGTCCCGTACAGTTCGGTTTCAGAGGAATTTCCTCCCACGGACCATTCTGCTGTGGAATTAACTCCCTGCCGAGGTTTTCCCCAGAGGTCTACAGAATGGGGTCCTTCAAAAGGGGAGTAAATAGGTTTTTTAAGAGTTGACACGCAAAATAGGCGCGCAGACATCGAGTTGCGGAAACAAGCCCGAATATACCATACCAAGGTCGGCAACGTGCATGTGATGCCGCTGGTGTTGCAGGCTACGGTAACCGCTTACCATCAGGCGGGCTGTATGCATGATTGCTACCGTCGTGGTATAAAAAAAAACGTAGTACAAAATAAAAAAATCTAGGGGATGCCACTACTATGTGTAACTGAGGGGTAAAATAATGTTTATTTATACCTATTTACAGTCGTTTTACATTATAAGTTAATAATTTATAAACTAACGTTTCTAATGTAGTAATCCCAATTACGAAACAATGCATGTGATAAGCATTTTTTTAATGTTCGGAAATCCATTCACTCATACTACCTGTACACATACAGGTGGTTATGTGGGAGTCACCGGCTAGAAAACCCAACAAAACCTCTCCCATCTTAATGGGGCGTCATAGGATCACTTACGCACTCAACCAAGGCAACCCGACAAAAGGTCTGCCAAAGTAGACCACAATAGCCATGGGGTTGCTCCAATGGTCCACTCTGCTATAAGAGAAGCACCAGGAGCAACCCGCATGGCACATCGCCCACCGAGGTCAGCCATCTCCCAGTGCGTTTCTTGGTTTCGCGCCCGGCTGGATTGCCGGATGCTAATAAGTCCTCTCACCACGATAAGGTGAACGCACGTTGAGGGAGATGTGATAAACATAACCTAACTTAAGCAAAACATCAGTTGATGAACTTCGTTACCTCTATTTCAGCATGTGTTTTCAATGAGATATGACGATTTCTTATAGAAATATACAACATTTATAAATTGAGATCTATGCAATGTACTAATTTCAGACTAAGGAATAATATAACCCGGTTTCCATAGAACTAAGCATGAAACATTTAAAATATTATATTATATACTAAAACATAATAAAAATACTAATAGAATATCTTTTGTAGTGATAAGAAAAAAAAAGTAAGCCAATATTATACATCTTTCTTTGAAAGGAAAGAAATCTAATGCTTAGAAAATACAAAATAATATAATTTTATTTTTGTTGTTCATATTATGCTCTCAATAATTGTTAACAACATTTTAGAGAGGCAGAGTTCAGAGTAGTAGCATTAACAGCAAAAAACGTTACTATTTTTGACTTTGACATTTTTTTGGCTGACTCCATTTATATTCATAACTAGCATTGCCCGCGGCTCCGCCCGCGTTCAGATGGCCAAAAACCAAATTCTTAGCTTTTACATATAAGTATACTCTTAAATAGCAGTTTTTGTATTTTTTCTCAAAAATGAGATATTTTTCCGCGGTAAAAAGTATCCTATATATTGATCCGGATAACCAGATAGCATCATACCAAATTTCATCAAAATCCCTCCAGTAGATTTTCTGTGATGCGGTAACAGACAGACAGATAGACAGACAGACAGACAAAAATACTAAAAACTATAGATTCGGCCTCTGTATCGATAATAATGTTTATTTCGATAAGATTTTCCAAAAAATATTTAATGTACAGATTCGGCTTAGTTACAATTTTATTATATGTATAGATTATTTAGTCTGACGTAATAATGTATATATGTATATTCTGTAGATTACAATACGAGTAAGTGTAGAGCTTATAAAGCTAAGTTCTTTTTAAATTTTTAAATTAAATAAACAGATATGCGCGTCATAATAAAACTGGTAGGCGCTTATTATAGAGCGGTCACGTTAAAAAATTCCAACGTCCATACACTTAGAGTTAACAAAGAAATGCGTTCATCCACGTAAATCCACATAATTCGCTGAGAATAATTAATATGCCAACGCGAGAAACAGAACAGTTTTATAAAGATAAAATGGACGATATTTTATTTTATAACATGGGCAGGGAAGGCTTAGCTTTCCATCTATTTAACTAATTTAGATTTATATAGAGCTTATGTAAGCGAATATTTTTCATTTTGTTAAAAGCTTCACATTGCTTTTATTGAAAAGGGTTGAAAGTTTTCTAAAACATTCTCATCCGTATACGCTACCAAAAGATTGTGGACGTGTAAAAATACCGCATTTATATGTAAAATTGTACCCAAAACTCGTTAAACTTTAGAATAAAAAATAGGTTTTACGTTGTTTAGAATTTATATTTTTCTATACGTTAGGCAAGATATATGGCCGAATTCTATTTACCATAACATTTCAAATAAAATAAACGTGCAAACTAAATGTAGCTGGCAATAAAATCAGTATCGATGTAACGTAAAACTAAAATCGTATATCTGGAACGTGTTCAACGGAATGATGCGATACCGATATCGTATGCCAAAACATAACACTTTTTCAAACTGACGCCGATAAGAGGAAGTTTCAGCCATCGCTGTGAAATATTGACAGCTAGTATCTACTTGCTGGTTTTGACCTAACACTACGAATTTATGTATTCAATATTCAAATAATTCTAATATACTGGCAATAAATATAAACATTTTAGTAGGGATATTTGGCGTGTATAATAGTATATTGGTTCGATAGTATCTATGAAGTTCTACCTTTCCTTAGAATATTTACATGACCTGAAGTAACAGAAATCATGTATTTAGTTTGGTCAATAAAAGCAATACACGCCCAAACATATAACTATATTTACCTCTCGGATGACCACTCTGATGGTGTAAGCGTTCCCGGACTTCAGTTACTTTAATCCCTCAACGACCGCGGATACGCAGGCGTTACAGTTAGCAATAGATTTCTTAGAATTTTAATTAATTTCTTAGAAATTTACCTGGAGGTGTTATAAAGTCTATTTATTCTTGTCGTTGATTATATATCGATAGAAAATCACATTGAAAAATACCATAACCCTCTTTATATCCTAGACTTACATATCCTGAACATGTCCTGCACTATGTTAACATTGCTAACCTTCAAACTCAAACTAAGCTATGGTTCTCTGTAAAAACTGAACTAAAAACTTAATTATCTGCCAGATAGTGGTAAAACGTATATTAGAACATAAAATATAGTATCTATTCGTATAAAGTTCACTCTTCTAGCCTTATTACATATGAAATTCAGTAATCAGACACGTGAGTTTGCATAAAACATCTCCCATTCGTTCTATATTAAAATAATATCAAGCTAGGATATTCCAAATAGTATTCCGTTTGCACAAACAAACCATAAATTTGGAGATTTAAAAAGCTTTTATCTCTTGCTTGCGTTGTTTGCCACAGTACTGTGAATAAAATGTAATTTCCAAAAATTATGTATTGATCATATTAAAGTTGTTTAGATTACAATGTTTATATTCTAATCCTATTGATGTTGACCAAAAAGAAGCTTTACTAAACACTGCGTTTAAAGATTTATCCCACTGCTGGACACGGGGCCTTCCTTCAGTACGAGGGGGATCAGGCCATAGTCCACCACGCTAACCAAGTGCAGGTTAGCGGACTTCACATGTCTTTCGAAAACTGGCTAGGTTCTCTCACACATGCAGGTTTCCTCACAATATTTTACTTCACTGTAAGACAATTGATAATCATGTTGGAAATGATTCACACATGAAAATATCAGGCGAGACCCGGGCTTTGAACTCACTTAACTCGGTTTCCTAAGCGAGCTGTTATGGGTCCCTGGATAAGACCCTTTTTAAAAAAAAGATTTATTTATCACTGAAAACACTTTAATAACTTTATTAATTATTTATACAATATATATGGGATATGAAGAGCTAGTGCTCTCGACCGACGATACTCTCGAACTAACTTAATACAAATTAAAGGACATATATATAGAGTACAAAATGATGATAGCTAGTAGGGCTATAACATAAATAAGCAATAACCCATACAGCGAAGGGGTATAACACCTCCCCCGTTAAAATAAACTTCGGACTTCCTTTTTAAACCGAAGTTTATGAAAATTAAATGTTACATCTGATTGATGGATAAGAGGGTTGATCCTCTACCTGTAAGTTACTATTATCAGAAATATTCTCGTCTTTTAAATCTATGTTAAGGCCCAATGATTTATTACATTTTTTATAATAGTATATAATCTTAATACTAATAAAATAAACTAAGACAAAAATAATAATAACCAATATCATTATGGTTAACATAGAATAATGTGTCCCATACTTAATTATATGAGGAATATCTGTATCTATTTCAGTTTCTAATAATTTCCTTTTCAATGATTCTTTTTGAACTGTTAAACTATCTAAATCTATTTTTTCTAAATTAATAGGAGACACACTGTCCATAACCTTATCTAACTTAAATTTATTACAACAAGTGTCATTAATAATATTATAATCATAGATAATTATTTCCGAATGTATATTTTTATTAATTTTTCCCATCAGTACTGTGTTTTTATTATAGGCAACGCAGGATTGGGGTAGGCTCAAAATACCTGTTCCCAATAATATATTTTCACGATGTATTTTCAATTTTTGACATTCTATTACTATTTTACTACTTTCAGATTGAATAAATATCCATTTGTTATTATTTAAGTTTTTCCAAATATCAACTTTACCATATATAAATTTTGTTTCACACTGGTCGGGAAGTTTATTAATAACCTTTGATAATAATTCACTTTCACAAGTAATCTTAGCATCAGTTGCATATACATTAGGAACATCACATATAAAATGCTCATGACTTATAATTAAACAATTATTCAAACTGTCCAGATCAAAATAATGATTTTTATCAATCGTTATTGCGATATATTTAGCACTAGGGATTATCAGACTGAAGGACTCAGGATTTTTAATATTATGTGGTGTAGGTAAAGGTATATTATGATATAATTTATATAATTTATTAGACACTAGCGGTATTTGCAATACAAATACTAGTCGGGGTTTCATAAAATAAGATGATACTTTGGAAATATTCGTAATAATATGCATCATATTAATTTCAAGAGGGACTGGTAGTTCAAGTCCTTGTGGTAAATATCGAAAAGAGTCTACTAGCTCCTTATGAAGCTGTGTCGGTGTCATTATTGCCGGGTGCAGTTTATTCAGACTGCTGAACATTATGGCATTTATAATATCCTCTAATTGAAACGATAAGGTAAGAAGGGACATTTCAAGGTTGCTAAATAACTCGTTTATACTTAACTGTAACTGAATTTTGTCGGTAGCAATAGATATATTTTCTACTACTGAAGAAAATTTATTAATTGCTTCATTTAAGTGACATTCATTCAATTGAACTTTTAAAATTGTTTCATTAAAACGTGTAATTATAGAATTAGTTACTAAGATATTTTCCTTAATTAATGATGACATTTTCTCCTGGTTTTTTAGTATAGACTCTATTGCATTATTGAAAACTAGACCATCGTCCTCGTCTAGAGTTCCGAAAATATGCTTCATTACTGAACCAATGCCAGCAAACCAGGCACTACGTTTATTTTTTGTGTCTAATAGATGAGAAACAGCAGAAAATTGTTTTAAAATTTCATTGTAACGAAATGTTAATGGTTCAAATATATTATAACATTCTACGCTATCTGGAATTTGGTTACAGTTGTTTCTAGCTGTATCGATTACTGAATTTATGTTGTCAATATGTGGTTTTATAAAAGATGTATCTATCGGAATTAGAACATTTAATTGTCCTTCAATTATTTTTACATTTCCTAAGTAATCAAAATAAATGCCGGAGCTTGCGGAAATTCGTTGGATGAATTCCTGATCCAGTTGGGCGGATACACTGAAAATATTATAACGTGTTAATTATTTTTTATTTACGTAATTAATCCGATGCTAAAATTATTTAACCCTTAAGTTGAATATAATAAAAATAAAATAAAAATATAAAAGTAAATGTAAATTAACTGCAAAAACTTATATCTAATTAATTTGAAATTTCATAAACTATTATATTAATAATTATATCAGTTTATATTATTACTAGATATATCAGCTAGTTTTACTTGGTCATAATGGTGAGTAACATGTCGTCTATTGATTAATAGTGATAACGTATTGTTACCAAGAATTTTCACGATTTTATAAGGTCCTTTCCATAAAGGAGATAAGGCCTTCCGCATTCTTAAATGGTTTTTCAGGTAAACATAATCACCTACTTTATATTGCTGTGGTTTACTATGAGAGTCATAATAGTTTTTTGAATTGTTTTTAGAATTTCGTATGTTTTGAATTGCCTTTTCTCTTGAATATTTAAAACGGTTTTGTAGCATCTTCACATATTCTGGATAGGTTGCTCCAGGTGATTCTTCGAAAATAGAATTTGGAATAAAGGGCTTGTGAGCAAACATTAGCTCATAGGGTGTAAAATGAGTAGTGCAATGCACACTGGTATTATAAGCTAACATTGCAGTATAGACGTAACGAGGCCAATCCGTTTGTCCTTCGTTAACATATGATTTCAGATATTCCTTCAGGGTGGAGTGACTTCTTTCCAGTGCTCCTTGCGTTTGTGGGTGGTAAGGCGAAGACCATAACTGTTTAATTTTTAAAAATTTGCAAGTTGTTTTAAAAAGTTCCGATGTAAAATTTGTTCCTTGATCGGTAAGGATCATTTTGGGAATTCCGAAAATAGCAATAAAATGAAGAAGACATTCGCTTGTCTCTTCTGCAGTTGTACTACGAATTGGGTAAGCTACAGAAAATTTAGTAAGATCATCTTGAAGTGTGAGTATGTATTTTAATTTAGCTGTCCCAGATTCTGGAAGTGGTCCTACTATATCTAAGCTAAGACGTTGCCAGGGAGCAGTAGAAGTACTGGTTATTTGCATAGGTGCTCTATTTATTTTCCTTAAGGCTTTATTTTCTTGACATGATTTACAGGCTTTAACATATGTCTCTATATCTTTTCGCATTCCTTTCCAATAATACATGTCTTTTATTCTGTTATACATGCGGACAGAACCAAGATGTCCTGCAATGGGTATATCGTGATTATCACGTAATATCTTTTTTAATTCAGTAGGTGAAGGATAAACTATGTTATTATGATATATATTTATTTTTATATTAGTATTATGGAAAAGATACATCAGCATATTATATATCTTAGTAAATGAATGTTTTTCAAAAGGATTTTTAAAATCTGAAATTGCTATTTCATTTATATTTTCAAATATTAATAACCTATTTCTAGCGTTTTCTAGAGTTTTAAATATTTCAGCATAACGTGACTCATCAAAATGATGTACTCTAGTGAAAAGAAGAAGATAAGTTTTATTGGTTGATTCTATTATTTGGAAAGAATGTAGCTGTCTCTCTGCTTCTACAATCTCTTTTGAATTTTCATGGTTACCTAAAATCTCTTCTATATAGGGATTAGATTCATCAAGGTCTATTGAGGTAGGAATTATTATAGTTTTTACAGTAGATTTCATTAGACTTTCGTTATGTTCTATAATTTGTGTATTAAAATTTCTATTTTTTTCAGATGTTGCTTTGAGAAATGTTGAATAGTCATCAGTAGATGGGCTTATTTCTCGACTTGGTAAGTCAATGGGTTCAACAGCAGGTGAAGCAATAGGCTCTGCAGTTGGAGAACCAGCAGGTTCTTGAGAAGGTAAGTCAACTTGTTCTGAAGAAGGTAAATCAATTCTTTCTTGTTCTGGAGAAGGTAAGTTAGATCTTTCTCGTTCTGGAGAAGGTAAGTTAGATCTTTCTCGTTCTGGAGAAGGTAAGTTAGATCTTTCTCGTTCTGGAGAAGGTAAGTTAAGTCTTTCTCGTTCTGGAGAAGGTAAGTTAAGTCGCTCTTCTGTATCAGAGAGGATTTCATCTAATCGGAAAGAAGGTGGAGAAATTAGCAGTTCTTCTAGATCTCTATCTATATTTATAGTTTCTTGTTCAGAAACTTGCGGCGCTTCTGGATTCATTTCGTTTGTATAAACTGAAACTGGGTTCACTGGGTATCTTGAAAGAGCATCAGCATTAGAGTTAACTTTTTCCTTTTTTATATTTTATATTGTAATTATATTCTTCTAGTTTCAGTCTCCATCTTACGAGTCTGGATCCTGGATCCTTACAGTTAAAGAGCCATTGGAGAGGTTTATGGTCTGTGACAATGGTGAAGGTATTTCCATAAAGATAAGGTCTAAACATTTTAGTACCAAAAACTATTGCTAGACATTCTTTTTCTGTAGTGCTGTAATTTGTTTCAGCTTTATTAAGAGTACGGGATGCAAATGCAAGGGGACGGTCTTTTCCTATTTCTCCTTGAGATAGAATTGCTGAAATGGCGTACTTCGATGCATCACAAGTGAGAACAAAAGGTTTGGTAAAATCTGGATAAGAGAGTATAGGAGCTGTTAGTAATTTACCTTTCAAGGTTTCGAATGCAAGTTGCTGTTCATTATTCCAGGTGAATGAGGTGTTCTTCTTTAAAAGTGAAGTTAGGGGTTTAGCTAACATGGAAAAGTCTGGAATAAATCTGCGGTAGTAGGAAATAAGTCCTAGAAAGGATTTTACGTCCTTTGGAGTTTTTGGAGTAGGAAACTCTTTCACGGCTTTAACTTTGTCAGGATTTGGTCTAACTCCTTTGTCCGTAATTATATGACCTAGATAATTTACTTCTTTACGGAGAAACTCGCATTTGTCTGGTTGTAATTTTAAATTGAATTGACGTAGCCTATTGAATACTTTCTGTAACTTCTCTATATGTGAATTTAAATCATAGGAATAAATGACAATGTCATCCAAATAAACATAGCAATGTAATCCTTGGAGACCAGATAATACGGTGTTCATTAGTCTTTGGAAGGTAGCCGGAGCGTTTTTTAGCCCAAATGGCATCCTCTTAAATTGGAAGTGTCCTTCTGGAACGGTGAAAGCTGTCTTATCGGCATCTTCTGGTGCTATTTGAATTTGGTGAAAACCTGACGCTAAGTCGAGAGTAGAAAAATATTTACTATTACCTAATTGGTCTAAAATTTCATTTATTTGGGGAATGGGGTAAGATTCGCCTATGGTTATATCGTTAAGTTTTCTGTAGTCTATTACTACACGCCATTTTCTTTCGCCAGAGGCATCAATTTTTTTTCGGTACAACCCATATTGGTGAAGACCATGGTGATACGGATGGCTGAATTATATCCTGATCTAACATCTTATTTATTTGTTTGTGTACTTCTTCTTTATGACACTGTGGAAACCTATATGATTTTGTATTAATGGGAATATCGGAGTTAGTTTTAATTTGATGTTTCAGTGCATTTGTATATGTTAGTTGGTCATCAGGTAAATGAAAAATATCAGAGTACTGAGAGCAAATATCTAGAAGTTGTTCACTCTCTTCATAATTTAGATGAGATATTCTAAGAGATTCTAGAACTTGTTCAGTTCTTTCTATTGTATTTTGACAATTGTTTACTAATTTTACATTCTGTGCTGGAATTTTCTCTAATTTGAGTTGTAGATTAGAATTTACTTGGATAGGTTCTTCTGTAATATTTAATATAGTAATGTTAACTCTATTGTTAGGTTTCACTCTTACCATGCAATTTGAAATAAGTATTTTATCTGAAATTTTCTTATCTAATATTAATCCTTCTTGAATTTCAGGATTTACAACAGTGCATTCTATAACCGTTTCAGATCTAGGTTTTATTGTATAGGTAGGTTCGTTAAACATAAGGTAAGTTTTATAGTTTATTTTTCTAGGCTGTTGGAATTGTAATTAATTTGACAATTATATGTCATAAAAAGGTCAGTACCAATAATACCATCATATGGAAGCTGTAATTCATCAAAAACGTGAAATTTATGACATATATAGTTATTACCAATTTTTAATTTTAAGTTTACGTAACCTAAACTTTTCAATGGAGGTTCGTCTTTCGAATTTATTCCTCTTACAGAAATATTGTTGGGGTACACTTTTAAGGTGTTTGATAGTGCTGAACTTTTAATGAGGCAGACTGAGGCACCTGTATCTATTAATAATGACAAGGGTCTAGAACTGCCAGAAGTTGGCAATTTAATATGGGGTAAGTATCTATTACTATTATTACTTGTTATTTTATAAATCTTATTCGTGCCATTTTTAAGATTTTGTCGCGTCCGACACGTTGACGGGACAACTACTCGTTTAAAGTAGGCTGTTGACAGTCATAGTCGTCGTCCTCGTTGGGTTTATCCTCAACGTATGAGCCCGTTTCCTCATAAGGGAATGAACTCCCTTCTTCTTCTTCATAGTAAGAAGGATTATCCTCTACAAAATTTATACGAGGTCTATTTGAGTAACTCGGATTTTTATTACTAAATTGAGGCCTGGAGTTATTAGTAAGTCGATTATATTGACTAACTTGTCCTTGACCTTGAGGAGGTCTTGGGGTAAATGTGGTAGGCGCACTATTAGGATAACGCTGCAAAGGGTTAAAAGACCTATACTGATTAACCTGCCTGGGTACATTATTAAAATAATTATTTCTATGAAAATTATTACTATTTGTAAATTTATCTACTTTATTAGGTTTTTCAAAATTTTCCGCCTTTTTATATAGTGTTTTCTGAATTTTTTCTTCAGAAATAGCTAAACTAATGGCCTCATTTAAATTTTTAGGCGATCTACACCTAACTATATTCGATATGCGTGGGTGGAGACCCATCAAGAAATGGTGGAGGGCTAGGTCCTCCATAGCAGCTGTTCTGCCTGGAATCTCTAATTTTTTAGTAGGATTCATAGAAATCTCTGTCAAAAGTTGAGATAAGATAGATTCAATTTTAATAGAAAATTGTGTGACATTTTCCACAGATGTTTGTCTACATTCCTGTAATTCGCTTATTAAATGAGAATAATGTTTCCTTTGACTAAACTGAGTTTTTAGAAAATCTTTTAATTGGTCATAGGATGTAAAATCTTTTATTGAGGCTGCTATTTCAGCCTTGCCTTGTAATTGACTCAAAATGTATTTAAATAATATATGTTTTTGTGATTCAGATGCAAGTTCGTATGCGTTATTACAATTCGTTAGAAAAGAATTAATTGTATCCCTAGATCCGTCATAAGGCTTAATAAATTTTAAAAGAATATTTAAATCAATTTCATTTATATTATATTTCTTTTCCGTTTTAGACACACGGCGGGTGAAGGCGCTTTTTCTCCGTCAGTAAGCGGAACTATTGGGATATCAACTTTTTTCGCCATTTTTATATTATTTAAATACTTGATCTGGATAATTTGTTACAAATTAATATTATATTGTAAATATTAAAAAATATAAAATCAGTAAAAATAAACAGAACAATCAGAAAAATAATAAATCAGTATAAAATATTCATAAAGTATTATAACTTTTGTTTCATTAAAATATTCGTCAGAATAACAATTATACTATAAGAGTTTAAAATAGAAAATTCATAATAATATATTATAATGTCTTTAACGCGCAACTTCCAATAATTGTTTTGATTGTAATACTATCTATCACTCACGTGTGGGCCACAAGTAACACGAACACGACGCGGGTGGCGACGAGCTGCATTCTTGTAGATAAGGCCAGACCTTGTATGCCCGCCAGCTCAGTGGTCACAGGTTCAAAACCTGGCGTCGTTCCGGACGGGAGACGAACACGGCACACGTACTAGGTCCTCTGCCAGTAGACGTAGGCGTCTCACTCTCTGGTGGACAACCTGAATATTCACTAACACTTTTCACAGCTTTTTATAGCTTTTCACAAATTTTCACAACTTTTCACTTATGGTGGTTCCCCACTTATTTGAAGTTACGCGGAGCCGAGAGTTCGCGGTTATTTAAGGCACAAGAATTTTCGTTAATCCTGGGGTATCCGGGATTATTATTACCCCCTGGGATTATTATTATCCCACCGCTGCCACCAATTGTTATGGGTCCCTGGATAAGACCCTTTTTAAAAAAAAGATTTATTTATCACTGAAAACACTTTAATAACTTTATTAATTATTTATACAATATATATGGGATATGAAGAGCTAGTGCTCTCGACCGACGATACTCTCGAACTAACTTAATACAAATTAAAGGACATATATATAGAGTACAAAATGATGATAGCTAGTAGGGCTATAACATAAATAAGCAATAACCCATACAGCGAAGGGGTATAACAGAGCGCGTCACCACTGGGCTACCACTGTCTTACGGTATGTAACAATTATTGCAAAATACCTTATCTTTAGTTTTGGTGGTAAAAAAGGTGTGTCATGAAAATAGCGCCATGTTTAACCAATTGAAATGTATATAGCACTTAATTACCGTATGTTTAAAGAAGCTTTATATAACTATTCATATCGTTTTCGCAGAATTTTTTCATTATTAAGATCGAAGTATAATAATAATATATTAAACAAGGAATCCGTTTTCATTTTGAAACCATATTATTTGGAATAGATTTTACTTTTTATACACAGTCGGTGGACTTGTTTTAAAAAAAATTAGTTCAGCATAACCTATTATAATGTGTTTATTCAAGTTATAATATTATCAAATTCTGTCATAATGGTCGTTTGTTTACGTAAACTAAGCACAAAGATAAGCACTAAGCCCAAAGATTTTTTGATATTTTTAAACCTATATAGATGTATGTATTTATGTACGCACGTAAAATATATAAAAATAGCTAAAGATTTTATCCCATATGTAACGTAACTCTCAGCTTGTAAAAGGAATGCAGCCAACTTCATCATGTCACTTTCAGCTAACTTCATCGTGTCGTTTTTTGGCTGTCAGTGTGCGCGCGCATCGTAAAAATTTTACTTTAATTTTTTTCTAAATGTGCCAAAAGAAGTATAACTTCAAAAATCTTTGTGCGAAACAATTCTAGACCCTACATTATTAAAATTATCGTGCATGTGAAAAGTAAGTAAATAACAAATTTTGAAGTATAATAAATCCACGAAGCAATCATCACTCAATCCGGCCGTGTGTAACCAATGTGTTAATACGTGGACAGAAATAAATTGACTCAACTTTACTGCGTCCAACCATAAACCGTTGATAGCGAAAAACAAAATGACATTCGAATCGAAAAACACAAAACAGATAATAATCTAGCTTCACGCCATCGAATATATTGTTCGGCCTAATGAAATATTTACAAATACAAAAAAATACTTTAATCTTTAGAAGTTTTAATAAACTGCAACAGAAATTATACATTGAATATTTGATAAAATGTGTTTATTATAATGAAAGTAAAGTAATTGAACGTATTTCAACGATCCCTTTTTTATTCAATTCAATTGTTAATGGCTTCAAAGCGTACCAGTTGAGCACAGATTACTTCGCCAATGTCACGTAGAATGGAGAAGACTCAAAGCCTTTTTTTTATTTTATATTAAGTATACTGAATTAAAAGACATTAGCAGAACTTATTTTATTGATCATTAATCCCTCAACGACCGCGAACACGTCGGCGTTACAGTTAACAATATATTTCTTAGAAATTTAATTAATTTCTAAGAAATTTACCTATATGTGATAATGGCGTGTGATGTAAATATAGACTATACATGCTGTACATAATAGCTAGTCTTTATTTAATGCTTCTGAGATTCTTCGTTGATAGTTCGATTTTCATGTAACTTGGCAGCGGTAACCACTCGTTGGTATAATTTAAACTAATGTCTATAATAAAATAATCTATATCTATACATATAATAAAAATCGGATCACTGTCTGTACATGGACAATATGTATATGAGAAAAAATATTATTGGGACCTTTATCAACGCAAATAGCACCCAAAGCAATGATTGTTAGAATTTTTGTCTGTTTGTCTGTGCGTTTGTGCATACTAATCTCAGAAACGGCTTATCCGATTTAGATATGATTTTCACTTATATATTGTGGTAAGCTTCACTTAACATTTAGTGTTTGTTTCATGTCAATCGGTTCATAAGTAAAAAAGTTATGCTAATTTAAAAAATCACGTCGAACATTTGTTAAACTGAAAAATGAACGGTTCCCGTGGTGTAGATCTGTTTGTGTTTTTCTAGAGGCAAACCCGGGCAAAGCGAGGGTGAGCCGCTAGTGATTGAGTATAAACTAAATATCTGTCTGTGAATGATCTTAACGCATTCCAAAATTTTATACTATAAAAATATTGAAATATTTTGTAGTATAATATTAAAAATACTTTAAGCGATATATCGCTAATATTTGAAATATTTTTTTAACTACTCGTATCACACTAAAATATTTGCTCTATTCAGGTATGATCAATTTCACATGGGTTATAAATACAAAGGATATATTTAATGAGTACTTGTGAGTCTATGAATCATTAGTAACCTTATTTATAACTAATGAGAATATTTACACGCGAAGAATCGTGGGGGACATCCACCAAACATGCGTTATTTGGACAAAAATTCGAATGACGCAGTAAACATTGTTAAGATCAAATGCAATAATAAAATTGGATGTGCTATGTGTAAAGGCGACGAAATGAACTGTCTGTCACCGAAAGTATATTTGTGTCGAGGAATACCAGATTTTTCTGAGTTCAATCAGACTGCAATTATTTTAAATAAGGAAGTTTGTACGTATATGTGCCAACATGTAATCAGATCTAGTCATGTTTTTTTCGCTCTTTTACCGGTTATTCTTAATATAACGTGTTTCTCCATTCTACGCGACATTGGCAAAGTAAATTATGTCCAACTGGAACTCCTGGAAGCCACGAAATAAAAGATTTGAATTGAAGTATATGTGTATATATGTTTGTTACCTAGTCCTTCACGCTGAAATGGCTGGATCGATTTGGATAAAATTTAGAACATAGATAGACTATAATCTGGCTTAGCACTTAGTGTACTGTTAATCATGATGGAAGCGAGGGTAAATTGGTGGTATGCTATAAATTCTATGATTCAAACCTGTGATCTGCGAAACAGATCAGAGATATCTTCTGCACCACAAATGTCATCCTACATTCGCAAAACAAGTTAGTTTTATTCAAAACATGTGTCTTCTACGAGTTGGTGCTATCGACATGAAATTGGTTTTCCACTTTCGACGCTTACCGTCCATTTTATTCCGACGTGAGTGTCAGCAATTGTCGAGTGGACGATTGTTCGCTGAGATAAATTACTATGTGATAGTATTTCAAATGTTAGTGAAATGGTCAAGATTCTTCGTTTATAATGCTATTACGATTTGATTCGTAGTAAGTTTGTGTATGGTCTAAAATCTACTATACTGAATATTGTTTTAGTTGTAAAAAAATTTAGAATAATTTTCTTAAAAGTAATATAAAACTCTATATTAAACTCATTTTCTACACTTTCACAATCTCTTTTGAGTCGTCAAACTTAATTTGCAGAGATAAAAATTGATTACACATAAACGTGTATCTTTTGGTCGTTGTCTTCGAAAATGAATAATATTACTTAGATGTTTCTTAATGTTATTTTTTTATTTAAGCCAATAAGAACCTTTGCCATACAAATATTATGAAATCCAAACTTAATTATTCTGTCACACAAATGAATAATATAGTTTTTGTTCAATTCAATTCAAATAACGACTTAACCTCGCTTCGTTCGGGTTCATGCCTAAGTACGTTTTAAGAGTTAGTATGAAATAGATAGATTATATATTATATATACATAGGTACAAAATAAACAGTCTGGAGCTTTTCGATTTTCCAGATATATTTTTGAGTTTTCCCATTTTTTTATATATGTGATGATGTTCTCCTAGCCGGCCACGGCGGCCAATCTCATTGAGACTAGCCAACTGCGCAGGAGATATTATAGTGCACAATTGTACGCGCAGACACAAGTGCACTCTCTATTCCTGTCACTCTCATATTCCGGTGAGACGAATACTCGACACGACCAGTGAGAGTGAAGGCGCAGGACCGACGGCTTTACGTGCTCTCCGAGGCACGGGGGTGAAACACCGCCAACTTCCCAACTCCGGGCTGTTACTGAGACTTACTATATAGAAAGACTCAATAACTAAACTTGGCCCGACCCGGGACTCGAACCCAGGACCTCCGAGTGTGCAGCCGTACATGCTAGCCACTACACCACCGAGGCAGTTCTATATGTATCCTACCCCTGACACACCCCCTAATAAAAAACAGAATTATTCTTTATACGAGTAGGTTCAGCCTTTTTTGACATTTATCGAAACTAACGAATGGCAATTGATAATTTTCCTTAAAATTTTAATGTAACAACATAAACAATAAACATAACACTAAATAACATCAAATTAGATTTTACGAGTATTATTAAAGTCTTTTCTTCCATCATAATGCCAACAAAAATTCGCATAAATAAAACGTTGTAACTTTAAATAAGAGCATTTCATCAAATTCTAAGGAGCATTAAAAACTGAACCCTCAACGCGACAAAAGTTGAGGGTGCCATTAATCATCGCGCAAACTGACAAGGTCTTCATAAAACAAATAGCAGCAATATCTATTATGTTATAAATCTTCTTAAAAATACTTTTTATTGTTAAAAAAAACTTATAACTTAATAGATTTCCTTGTTCAAATAGTTTTTCCGATATATATATATATATAAATAGTGATTGATAATTTTGTCTGGTTTTTTTTTAGATTTTCAAAAAGATAAGCAAAAATTATTAAAATTGTTATTAAATAAAAAAGTTGAAAGACGTAGCGAGTCATATTTTGCTCGCGGGAACTACTTCATACAAGATAACTAAAAAGCTACACTTTAAAACCAGTTTATATTCTTTTAATTTATAATATAGGACCCCTTTCAGGCATAGACATACACACAAAAAATATCATACTCTCGAATTGAGTTCCTTCTTTTTTGAAGTTGGTAAAAAAATAGACTGTTACTTTCAGGGCCGTAAGAAAAAGGAAGAACCAACAAACCAAGACACATTAACAAGACAGCTTTTGTACATAATATATTGTACTATCCACTGACGACTGTCCCTAAGTTCCTAATAGTAGCCTATGTATTACTCCAGGTCAAAATCCATCTATGTTATAAATTTCACTCAAATATGTCCAAATCCGAGTAACAAACATGAACACACTCATACGAACTTTCACATTTATAAATAGCAGACTCATTATAAGTAAGACAATATAAGAAAAAAAATAGTAATTCTACTCCATTCTTAGCAATATGCTAAAATTAATTAATTATAACTTACTCGAGTGTAATTGAAATATTATAATAATACAAACGTAACGATTTGTAGTAAAAAACTTTAACACGAATGCTATTGTGGTATATTTCATTAACATTGATTGAATCTCTATCATTATAGTAGGTACTTATTTTCTTAAAAAATACAATTCTGTTTTATTATGAAAATATATTTTAATGCTTCGCTTCAGGTTCGTACCTAGACAAAAAAATCTACTCAACATAAATTGTACATTCTCCCAGAATAAAAAGTAACCTATGTCCTATTCCAGAGTATAACCTATCTCTGTGCTAAACTCCATCTAGATCCGTTTAGCCGTTCTGGCGTGGAAGAGTAACAAACATCCATCCATCCATCCTCACAAGCTTTTATATTTATAATAACTACTAGTATTTATATTTTAATATGTTTTTCGCTATATTTTTAACGAATATATAATCTATACTAATAGTTAAAAGCTCAGAGACTGTTCTTAAAGTGCTAATGTGACTCTATGTCATAGTTTATCTGTGTACAGAATTTTTGAACGCTGAATTCAGCGTGAAGAAGCTACAAATACAAACTACAACTTTAGCATATAAAATTGTAGTGTGATCAAACATATTATATATTCGTTTGCCATTTATATGAATAAAAAAAAGTGCGTGTGTGTGCAATACACATAGGTAGAAGTCAAAACCTAATCTATATATATATATAATAAAATTGTAACTAAGCGAAATCTGTACATTAGATATTTTTTGGAAAATCTTATTGAAATAAACATTATTATCGATACAGAGGCCGAATCTATAGTTCTAAGTCTGTCTGAATCTATAGTAAGTCTGTCTGTCTGTCTGTTACCGCATCACAGAATAACCACTGGAGGGATTTTGATGAAATTAGGTATGGTGATAGCTGGTCATCCTGGTCAACATATAGGATAATTTTAACCGCGGGAAAATGTCTCATTTCTGAGAAAAAATACAAAAACTACAATATAAGAGTATACTAAAATGTAAAACTTAAGAATTTGGTTTTTGGTCATCTGAGCGCGGGCTGGGCCGCGGCAAATGCTATTTTTTTTTGTCAGACAATAACAACGGTTAGTATGACAACATGGCAATATATTCTATCTCATTCTCTCGCTAGCTTAATCCTATATATTTATGTGTTTGTCTCTTTTTTTCGTGTCGCATTTTCGTTTCATCGAGTTTCAAATCACAACGATTCTAAAGAAATTTCACTTCAAAAACATATTTGTTTCATTATGCATGAGATAAGAACAAGTTAAGGCTATACCAATAAAGTTCTCTAAGTAAATAAGCATTTGTTACTCTATGATCTGATATAAACGGTGTCGCAAAAAATTGAAGGGGAAAGTTGTGATAAACTACGTTGGAAGTTCCGCTGATTAGCGTAGAAAGAATTTCGCGTACATTGTTTGGAACTTGTTCTTTGTGAAAACTTTTTATGTTATTCAAAGTTAATATAAATGAGTGAAAATGTAAATTAGCTTTATAAAATTTTGTATCCTTTTTAAAGAAATGCGTATACGTTTTTTCGGAATCAGAAAGGAATTTTTTGTGGATTTACTTGTTTTAAAATATTTATAATCATATTATAATAATATGTTACAAGTTGTATTAGTATTGGAAAATACGCTACTGTATTAATAAAAGATGATTAATATAATAAGTATGCTTTTTAGCTTGCTTGTATTTGACCTACAGCCAGACAGACGGACATTACATCATTAAAAGAGAAGAAATTACAAAAATGGCAAAATCGAAAGAATTGCCATTTTTTGTAATTTTATTCATTATTACTCCAGCTTAATTTAATAAAAAAAAAGATATTTTATATAAGATATTTTTCGGGATAATATTCGGGATTTTGGATTAACTAAATCACAGTACATAATAAGTTCTACAAGTTAAAATAATGTACAACACTGTACTACCTATTATATTATACATACAAATATTATTTCCTCTTGGAAACGCAATTTATCTATCTTCCACTTCGATAGCTGAAATTCACCAAAAATGATCCGCGCCATTAACCCCCAACGTTTAAACGACGAAAAATTTTGTTAAAAAGAATTGCCAATACTATCAAAAATTAGTATGCTTTAACGTTATATAAAAATTATTATAGTAGTTGAAGCACGATGTTGCCAGTGAATTTCGTATATAAAAAAAATATTTTCAATCATTTTCATCATTTATATGAATTTTGGTTTAAACCAGGCAGTATCAGATAGAATCCTGCAAATGTGAATTTTTGGAAGTGGCATTGAACAAATAACGTATTTATTAGTAAAGGTAAATCGTGAAGCACCTAAACAATGACCACGACCAGTCTATCAAGATAACTAAGAAGAATAATTTAATTTAACCTTTACCTTCAAATGTAAAGACCCTGAGGCACGTGCCCAGCAGTAGGATGGACGTCTAATTGATTCTAAGTACTTATATTTATAATAAAACAAGGTACAAATATATTATATTACCTAAATAATAGTTGTAATATTACTCACTATAACTACAACACACAAATAACTAAAATCGTATAATAATGACTAATTTCCAACATAATTACCACTTATATTACGGCGAAAGAAAACATCGTAGGGAAAGCTGCATGTCTTTGAGAACGTAGCCAACTTTTCAAAAGACATGTGAAGTCCACCAACTCGCTCTTGACCAGCATGGTGGACTACGGCCTGATGGGCACGGGCCTCTTTTCAATGTGAGCCCCACCCAGGGCAGGCATAATTTATTTTTCATTAGTAATTCAATTTCATTTCATTCACTTCACTCAATTCTGTTTTTCATTCAATTCAACTACAAAGATGAGGAACTTAACATGTTTATTATTTGAGTGTATACTATATGGTCTGTTTTCTAAGTGCAAACCAATTTTTATGTTTCTTTTTTTTTTGAATAGATTGTAAGTACAAAGAAATATTAAAAATAATATAAAAAAACCCTCACAGGTGTATATTAATTATTCTTTTATAGTTATGTTCGTATATTAAAGTTATTTTTACATGACCATTAAAAATTCAATTTTGCCAACATTAGAATTATTTAGGAGAGAAATTCCTTATTTAAAGTCACATTAGAGTCCCAAAATATGCGAATTGGTAAACTTTTGCCCCATTCTATTCGCTCGTAACTGCAAACAATAGTTAATCACTTAAGTTTCCGATACAGTCTTACCTACAGTAGTTCAAATTTACTTTCACCATACGATTATGTCCTGATGTACTATCGATAAAAATTTTGTATAGATTAAAATCATTTAATTTTGGAAATTGTTCTTTTCAGAATATTGTCAATGAATCCTCTATACATATTATAAAATCTAATCTGTCTTTCTGAATGCGATAAACTCAAAAACCTAACGGATTTTTGTACGGTTTTCGTCAATAGATGGAGTGATTCATGAAGAAGGTTTAGGTGTATAATTTATTATGGTATTGTGTAGATTGGCTGAAATATGACGATGATTGTTGAAGATGCCGGAACAAACCTGAGCAGAACGAGCGTGGTCACTAGTTTTTTTATAATATCACTAAGCAATATCAGTTATATTTTGGCAATTTCACAGAACTTGCGTTGGTCAAAATCGACCATATTTTTTCATTAATAACACTAAATCTCGACAATAGCTACTAAGCAAATAAAATAGATTGACAGAGGAGAAAAAAGTATTAAACTGTTTTATCTTTTTCTATTTATAAATAAATAAATATGTTAATAAATCTAGTTCCATGGTAAGCTACGAGGCTTGTGTTATGGATACCAGATAGTTGATACACTACACCTATATAACTTTAAATATATACTTAATATAAATATAAATTTATATACATTTAGACGATAAGCACCGTTAAATTATAAAATGTTTAGTTTTAAAAAACTTTTTTGATGCAAAATTTGAACCATTGTGCTAGTTAACTGTCGATTAAGCTCGTATTTAAAGGCTGGATTTAGTTTTAGCAAAACCATGTTTTAAAGAAAAAAAATACATGAAAAACTTCTCGCGAAAGATATTCGAAACAACTTCCAACATTTTGATAATTGCTACGAATAAAATTTTCTAAGTAATAAAGCGTAAGTGAGTAACAAAGGTACACGTCGCTAGCCGAGTCGCGCACGCCCGAGGCGGTGGTTTTTATTATTCAAAAGCTTTGCTCTTGACGTTTTGATGAATGTTGTAAAGAAGTTCAAATTTTATTCGCTAAAACGAATGGAAGTTATAAAATTTACGATTTAACCGTAGATTACGTAATCCAGTTTGTTGTTTCCTTTTGTAGAGATTTTTCATATTATGATGTCAGTTGTTAATTCAATTTTTTTTGGGCTCCTAAGAACCTATTGTTACAAAAATAAAAACAATATTTCTGAAATATGATCTATAATCTATACATATAATAAAATTGTAACTAAGCCGAATCAGTACATTAAATATTTTTGGGAAAATGTTATTGAAATAATGATTATTATCGATATGGCCGAATCTATAGTTTTTAGATTTTTTGTCTGTCTATCCGTGATTGCATTACGGAAAAACCACTAGAGATTTTTATAAAATTTGATATGACTATAGCTGGTTATCCAGGTCATCATATAGGATACTTTTATTGCAGGAAAATATCTTCTCATCTCTGAGAAATCTATACTAAACGTTAAAACATAAGTAGGGATGAACCGAAAATTGACAAATGAGGCCCAATGTCTTAACTGACGCAATTGCTCATAATATACCTATGCAATTTTTAGTGGTATAGTGAAATCTTAACACCATTCTTAATTTTGAAAAAATATTCACAACTAACTTATTAGGCCTTATGGACTTCGCTGGCTGGCTGGCTCTCAAACTATGGCTCTATATGAAGATAACGAAATTACATTTATTATATAAGCTTGTCTTGTTGCCTTAGTTTATAATAAACAAAATTGAATTAAAATGGTTTTAGTTATTTCTAAGAATATCCACTCAAAATGTGCTTTTGGATAGTTTATAACAATAAAAACTTTAAATAGAAAGGCTATAAATTACAATTATTATTTTACCAATTTTAACTAGTACATATAGAGAAACGTGCGTTCAAATAACCAAACAAACTCTTCATGTTTAACACCCGACGCAAAAAGAGGGGTGTTATAAGTTTGATGTCGATGTCTGTCTGTTTGTGAGTGTGAGTGTGTGTGTGTGTGTGTGTGTGTGTGTGTGTGTGTCTGTCTGTGGCGTCGTTGCTGTAAAACGGATGGACCAATTTCGATGCGGTTTTTTTCATTTGAAAGTCAGTTTCCTTGCGGTAGTTCTGTTTGGTTAATATCGGTCCAGTAGTGTAAGAGTATCAGCTCTTTTCCGAAATGATGTAAGGCATTTTGGCGTATGATTACTCGATTAAGTGCTTCTCGCGTGCCAGTGTAATCGTTAAATGACAATTAATTTGCGTAGGGGGTTTTTAAATTTTTAATTTATAATTGTATATTAAAGTAATATAGATGACTACTAGAATAGTTGATTATGAATCTGGTCGTGGTCTGAAACTATAGTTAGTAAGTTTGCTGGCTCGAGGTAAGTACTAAATTGTCTAAATAGTTTCTAAGAGGCAATTCACCTGGGCTTTGTAACATTCAAAATGTAAATTGTTTGAGCTTACTAGCTCTTGTCGACGTCTTCGTATACGCGTGTATTTCAATTTAGAACAGGTAAACTTCACGTGCTTTATCTATACATATAATAAAATTGTATCTAATATGTACATTCAATATTTTTTGCAAAATCTTATTGAAATAAACGTTATTATCGAGAGGCTGAATCTATAGTTTTTAGAAGTTTTGTCTGTCTGCCTGTTACCGAATCACAGAAAAACCACTGAAGGGATTTTGATGAAATTTGGTATGGTGATAGCTGGTTATCCGGGTATTTCCTGCAGTAAAAAGTATCCTATATGTTGGATACTTTTTACTGCGGGAAAATGTCTAATTTCTGAGAAAAAATACAAAAACTGCAATTTAAGAGTATACTAATATGTAAAACCTAAGAATTTGGTTTTTAGCCATTTGAACGCGGGCTGAGCCGCGGGCAATGCTAGTTCTTCTATAAGAATGAACGCATTGAAATATAGCTTTAATTAAATTGTTTTGTATTGTATTCAGCCCTTTTCAACGTTCCACTTTGGGTACGGGCTTCTCTTCTATACAAGGAAGATCAGGTTATAGTCCACTACGCTGGCCAAGTGCGTGTTGGTGGACTTCATATGTCTTGTGAAACTTGTTTGGTTCTCTCAGACATGCAGATTTCCCTCACTATTTTTTTCTTCACCGTAAGATAAGTAGTAGTCATGTTGGAAATGATTCATATGAGAATCGTATTACGGAGTCCAATAGCATTTCAGCAGTAGGACGTTAAAAATGGGCGAAATACAACATCGATATATGTATATATATCCAAATAATTTTACATATATAATACATTCACATATATAATATTTCGTATGTGATATGTTAAAGAGAATATTTTCTCCCAAATAAATGAGATGTACTTACAAACATCACCCCTCTATGCCTTAATCTCTGCTGTTAAAGACCTCATTTACGCCAAGCAAACTTTCAATGGACTTTTTAATTTATATTTTATGTACATACTCTACTATGAACAATCTCTGTTAGAACAATAAATTACTTTACATGTTTCTTATTTCATCACTAATATGAATTGAAAACAGCTACATTGTTCGTCTACCAACAAATACAATTAATGATTTTTTTAAATTAAATGTCATTTGATTAAATTTATTCCATCTAACAATCTTATTATGTGGCACATAATTAGAGTCTGGAACCGTAATAAGTGATATTTTAAAGTTTTATAATAAATTTTAAAGCTGTACATAGTATATTAAGTATTAGTAACAACAAAATTAAATAAAAATTGCGCAATTACTTTTTTTCCCACTATCTATTTACATACTTAACTCTAATACGATTGTGGTGAGTTTATTTACGATAGAAATTCTTTTATTTTCAGGAAAGAAAAAGACTTCTGCTCTGTAGATGATAAAATAACAACTAAATTTAATAGGACCCTAGCAGTATGCGATTTGGATAAGCGTGATATAGAATCATACGAACCATAAATATAAAAGAGTCAATCAAATATTAATTACATTAAAAATTTAAAAACACCCAACGCAAGAACCTATTTAAAGCAATTTCAATGAGCTTAAACACGATATCTCTGCAGTGTTTTAGTAAATACTTGAATATCTTGTGGATTCCAGATGACGCTGCAGCATCAGGCCCAGGTTACCATATCATTGCAATGTCATTGAAGTATCGGGATACCAAGTTTCGGATAAATTAGATCTGTGAAAGATGCTTATATTCTTTTACGTTTATAAAAGAGCTGATAACCACCAAATAGTGGAACGGATTTTCGGATTTATAGCTAAAACACTCTCGATTAAGTCACCTTTCAAACAAAACAAAACTAAATTAAAATTGGTTCATCCGTTTGGGTGCTTTGATGCCACAGACAGACACACACAAGCAGACGTTAAACTTTATTACACCCCTTTTTTACGTGGGCGGTTAAAAATAGATTCAAATAATATAAATATCCAAATAACCAATTTTATACATGAGAATAGTATCTTCATAAAATACATAAAGAAGATATAAAATAAAGCTTATAAAATATATTATAACGAATGTAACCACGTTTTTATTAAAGGCAAGCTACCATTAATTAGCGGGCATACTTATTTAAATAATTCTCAGACTTTAACACATTTGGTTTTGGGTCGACAAATATTTTCCTCATATTACAGAGAACAAGTAATTCAATATTCCAGCTTTATAACGAGCTTCCTCTGCAGTATTTCGCAATGGATAAATTGGTTCTGATACAATAATAAATTATTACGATTCACGCGAATCTATATTTCAAGTCTAAATTTTACTGCCACTTTTATGCTTTATAATACAACTATGTAGTATGAGATATGTGGATCGCACATTCGATTCTCGCTTGAGTTAATTTTTATAAATAACGCGTCATAGTCAGACGTCTACGTCTAAATGGCAAAATAATTAATTATACAATGATGATGTTATAATTAATCATATGTATAATATATACATATAATTAATTATAAGATCATCATAGCATGTATGAAATGTTTATCCCAAACGGCACTCGAATCCGCGATACCCGATGTAAAGAGATATTTTCGTAGATAAGGCCACTTCGTTAAACGGACGTCTTTTTGTATCTATTGAATTTTTCTTTCGGCTACATTTAAGTGAATTTAAATCTATATATGTCGCTTTTGCTGATAGAAAACTAAAAATATGTGGAAACTAGCTATGATTTCCCATATAAACTTTCATCCCAATTTTCACTCCCTTAAGGGATGATTTTCTGGATAAAAAGTATCCTATGTCCTTCCCAGGATCTCAAACTATCTTCTTACCCAGAGATTACCCCCTACAACGTCACAAACTCACAAACTTTACCTCTTTATAATATTAGTTTAGATTAACTGGTCTCAGAGGGCTGGTCCAGTGGAGATAAAACGTGACGATGACTACATCCATTTAAAATAGAAATAGTAAATATTAAATTGGAAACCACAATACAGTAAAATAACTAAGACTTATTTATTTCAGAAACATTATATATTATAATATTTTTTTAAAATATTCGTTGTATATTTTGTTAATATCTTAGTTTTACTTAATTGACATTTTCAATCACATTTTTTATGATAACCTTACAGAAAGATATTTTACAAAATATATTTTTTAATGGAAAAGACAAAGGCGAGGGTGAGACGAGACCTGACGTCTATTAGAAGCGTCTATACAGGAAAAAACGTAAAACCATATATTTTCCATTACTTAAATGTAACCATCCAGCTTTTTTTGTTTGAGAAGGCTAAAAAAGATATTAACATTTATATATATATATATATATATATATATATATATATATATATATATATATATGTATATGTATTGAGGTTACGTTAACGCAAAGTACCTGTCCGTTTTTTAATTGAAGATTGTAATCTGACAAGTGCTAATGTCTAACTCCGAAAAAATAAACTCCTAAAAATAGTATTACTACAATTCTTAGGAGTCTTATTAAACTAAGGATTTGAACAGAATTATCGATATAACATGCACGATAGTAAATGTAAATAATATTTACTAACCGATTATTTTCAATTAAGGCTAAATATATACATATAATTAAATATATGTATATATAATATTTAATTATTATATGTCTGCTTCGTTCTGAATATTAGGATAAATAAATTTGATGTAATATCGCGCAGTAATACACCAAACTGGCACTATACCCAGAGCATTTTAGTTTTTGTAAATGTCAACCTCATATTCTTTATCGGTCTTTCATTCATATTTTTAGTGCTTCGCTGTATCGCACCTATTTCAGACTTCATGCACTCCATTTGTGTACTGAATTTCATCCAAATCCATCCAGCCGTTTAAACGTGAAAGTGTAGTAAAGCTACACGCACACGACCTCTTGCTCTCTTTTTCTCTATCACACGCACAGACATATATGCAATGCACTAGACCACCGAAGCAATAGGCAAGTACTAAAAACAAACAGACATAGTACGAGAAACTACGCGGACGGTACAAGTTACAAATAAAAATATTGTTTACACATTTATATTAAAAAACGTGAAATTCTCGTAGAAACTACTAGCGTTGATAGTCGTAAAATAAGAAAAAAAGAGAAGGTAGGTACTGACATAGTTCATTTTTTTATTTAAGTTAAAACTTTAAAAAGAATTTTCTAGAAACTCATTACCAGCAAATTAAATCCAAATTTTATTTCCCTTTAATTACTTGGAGCTTTGTTCATTTCATTTTTAAATGTTTATCTTTGTAAGTTTTTTATCTAACAATTTGTATTCCTCGATTTAATTGTATAAGAACTATTATTTTAAAAATGGATCAGAACGAGATAAAATCTATAAATATAATAAAATTCTAACCGAGTAGAATCTGTTAATTAATTTTATTGGAAAACCATGTTGAAATAGTCACAATTATGAATACGGAGGCAAATCTATAGTTTTTAGAATTTTTGTCTCTGTCTGTCAATCTGTATGTCTGTGACCGCATCAAGAGAAAACCACTGAACAGATTTTGAAGAAAGTATGATGATAGCTGGTTATCCGGGTCAACATATAGGATTATATATATTTTACTGCGAGAAAATATCTCATCTCTGAACTAAACGTAATATAATAATAATATAATTATATTATGATCAACTTATCATCGCTTCACTCAAATGATTTCCTATATTATGCTTAACAGTTGCCTAATATCTATTGCAGCAGGTCTGTGTTCTAAATTTCATCCAAGTGCGTCCAGCCGTTTCAACGTGAATAAGTAATAAACATACACACGAAATTAAAATGTAATTTCAGCAGTCCGTCATTAAATAATTAAACTTCCGTATTATTTCAAGTAAAAAAGACAATTTATATAAAATTTCATTAAATTCAAATATAAATATTAATAAATATGTTAGGGACAGTAACACACAGCGCCATCTAGTTCCAAAGTAAGCTACGAGGCTTGTGTTATGGATACCAGATAGTTGATACACTACACATATATAACTTTTAAATTCATACATATAAATATAAACACCCATAACTGGGTTACAAACATTCGTGCTCATCACACAAATGAATGCGCCCAGCGGGACTCGAACCCGCGACCGCTGGCGCAGCAAGTAGGGTCACTACAAACTGAGCCAAACGTATCGTCGCAAATCGTCGCAAAATAAATGACGCAAATGCAAATCGAACTCGATACTTCAAAAATGTAAGCTCTTGCGTTATTCCAATTGCATTTATATAAATCTTCTAGAACAAATAAATAATGTTATTCTCAATTCAACAAATTCAATAATTTTTGTATCACTTTTTACTCAATTGACAATACTTCAGCAACTCTTTCAATGTATTCAAGTAAAGCTTGGCATTCAGCAGAATTTATAGCGTCCTTCTATATACTAACTTCGTCAGTTACTTGTTTGTTAACACTTTGCTTCTGGAGATTTATAATCTTCTTTACATTCGAGTCAAAGCTTTTAAATCGAATGTTAGATTCGGTGTAATCTGAAATTTGCATTTTAATATTATAATAATATGTTCTATTAATAACTCGTCCTAGCTTTGTTTGAATGCGCTTATAGGTGCAATCAGGAGAATCTTTCTATCAAATACTAAAATCAAAAATAAATTTTATTGATAACGATAGAATAGGTGTTGCTCTATATTTGTGTAATAAAATCCGTCCAGCCTTTTTAGCGTGAACAAGTAACCCACATACAAAAATTTGCATAATTAATTATATAGTATATAATTATATACATTATATACATACCTATAAATTAATCTATTTTATTTGTGTTTCTTTGTGTGTTTACCTACCCATTTAAATTACGATTTAAGATTCGATGTGATCTTTCCAATCTACAAGAAAAGGTTATAAGCAGGTCTGAAATAGAATCTACTCACTTCGTATACGCAGACGGGTCTACAGCCAAAGAAGTTGTAGGAGCAGGTATAACCTCCTCCACTCTCATATAAAAACTAGCCACCATCTGGGTATGTTATTATAATCTATGCATGTTAGTATTATATTTATTATAATCTATACACAAAAATCTTAACCCAATCAATAAAAACACAACAGTACATATAAAAACCGACATCAAAACACTACTACTAGCACTATTAAATAACACAAACAAATCAAACTACGTACTGGAATGTCACAATACTCTAAAAAACCTTACTCACTCCAACAAAGTTAACCTTTCCTGGGTAAAGGGTCACACTAATCTAAAAGGCAACAAGATTGCCGATAATTTAGCTAGACAGGTCTCAAAACTAAAGGTACAAAGGCCTAAACCTCTAACCCCAATCCCCTTCAGCGCTAATACAAATCATAGCTACACGACCTAAACAATAAAAAATTCTGACTGCCGTCAGTACAAAGAAGTCTTCCCCAAACCTAACAAACAAATAACAATAAAAGTAATACGTCTAGGCAGAACTAAATTAAAAACAGTGTTGGGTCTTATAACAGGAAACTGCTTCCTCATAACGAACTCCGAACAAGCAACCTCATATGCAGAGCGTGCCTTGGAGGAGATATAACTACAGATCACATTCTGCTTGAATGCAATTAACTGGAATACCTACACGCAGAAAAACTAGACCCCAGGAGTTCATTCCCGGAAGTCTTCTAAGACATCGGCAGCCTGCTAGACTACTGGGATGCTCTAGGGGTGGAAATCATAACAATCATCAAAGCAGATCACGTACAATGGGCAAAGTTGCTTAATAAGCTAAGTGCGGAAAAAGCCGTGCACGAAGAAATATAAGAATAATTCAATAATTAACCGATTGTGTAATAATTGTAGTTAGATTTTTCTTTAATTAATTATTAGCAAATTAACAGATAGACAAACATGTTTATATATATATATATATATATATATATGTGTGTGTGTGTGTGTGTGTGTGTGTGTGTGTGTGTGTGTGTGTGTGTGTGCGTGTGTGTATTTTATATTATCAGCAAGTGAAGAGTGCGAATATCTTTCATTTTAGCGTTAGAATCTGTACAATATATTGACATCCTTATTAATAGGTAAGATATCCATTGTGTATCAAGCAAGATCCACTCAAAGTAAGAATGGCGGTGAACTAAGCAGACTACTTGACGAGTATAAAGCAGATCAATAATATTAATAAGTAAAATTTATTTATTCTATATAACATAATATTTTGCTTTTATTTTCTCACATTTAAAGGTATTGGAGGAGATCTTTTAAACGTAGATTAAAATAATACAATATGAATGAAACTTTGATTTGTATTCAATGTCATATTTTTTTGATAAGGAGGAATATATAATGTACAATAATAATCATTACATTAACTTATATTTCAATGTTCAATATTTAAAAATCTATTTCTTTAATCAGTAAGTTCGTAAAATATTATTAAAATTCAGCCAATAACGGGGTGATAAAGTTCGTATGAGAAACCGCCAAGTCAATAAAAAATTACAACGAAAAAAGCAGTTGTAGTGTGTGTTGTTGTCCAGTTTTTTTTTTAATTCTTTTTTTAGTTTTTTTTTTATCTTTGTATTAATTGAAGTAGGTCAAAAATATGAATTGAATCTATTAAAAATATTATACGTATGTACTATGTACTATGTACATATGTACATTGTACATACATACATAGGTACATATGTAAGTATGAATTTTGAGTGCATAGCAAATTAAAACGTTATGCAAGGCTATACTCCATTACATCATAATTATATGAACCAAACCTTTTTCCAGTAATGAGACGTTAATAGGTTCATAATTTAGCTAAATATATCTCAAGAACAATTTGTTTCATCTGAGGGCTGGAGGGACTCAGGAGCCAAAAGTGTCACATAAATTTTATTACGAGAGCAATTTGAAATCAAGATAAGTGCCATGAGTTTGTGTAACAGCTAAGCCTTTCTTTTTAGTTTTCGCAATTTGCATAATATTATATTTGTATTATATATATATATATATATATATATATATATATATATATATATATATATATATATATATATATGTATATATATATTATTTGCATAAAGTTTGTGGTTGAGGTACCGTTTCAAGTAAGTAATTTTTGCCTGTATTAGGAGACCCCGAAAGATATGGTCATATATAAAATAAACATAAATACACTCGCATACTTTAATTTAGGTATTTTAAGTACAAGTTTTTATTTATTTATAGTGGAGTTATTTTATATTCTATTATTTTATATTATATTATTTTATATTATATATTCGACGTTTCGAATGCTTTTGACGACACGCTTGGCTCAGTTTGTAGTAACCCTACTTTCTGTGCCAGTGGTCGCGGGTTCGAGTCCCGCTGGGGGCATTGATTTGTGTGATGGCGAATGTTTGTACTCCAGTCATGGGTGTTTATATTTATAATATGTATGTATTTAAAAGTTATATATGTGTAGTGTATCAACTATCTGGTATCCATAACACAAGCCTCGTAGCTTACCATGGAACTAGATGGTGCTGTGTGTTAATGTCCCAACGTATTTATTTATTTATTATTTTATTTATTTGCAGTAAACATAGCATGCGATGCTGTGGCATACTGTTTTATTTAGCGTCAAATATTTATGTAAGTCTGAGAGCGTATTAATAAAATTTATTTGATTCTACCGCACGGGTATTTTAGATGCAGCAAGTTAACGAAAAAATAGCGAATTTAAACTTAGCGGAACTTAGTAACAATTAATGACCACTTTGCTTTCCTTGGTTACATTAAAATGAAACTATTATTTCTGATTTATTACGGATTTGGTTTTTCTAAACGTATTTTTAATTTTTTTATTAAATTGAATTTATTACAATTTTAACTTTACGTCCCACATCTGGGCATGTGGGCAAATCTACTGTAAATATGAGATGCACATACAATTTTATTCATAGAGTACATTTTAATATATAGGTATCGCTATAATATGGCCAATAAACTACATATTTCTATTATGTAACTGATAAATACATTTTGAATAAATATTTGTATGCAATTAACGAAACAGCATCATTTTTCAAATTAATTTAAAATTATTATTTTATTTCCTAGCCACGTTACTTAATTGAATAATAAAATTGAGAAACAATATAATAAACTGCATATTTAAAATTAAAATATTTTGCTCACACAGTAATGATTAAAACAATAAAATTGAATTTCATTTGTATCTATAAAGATAAATAAAATTGAAGTATCTGTAATATCACGATACTTTGTTTTCTAGTGTTTTTACTTAATGCATATGAAAGCTTATACGATAATAATAATATCAAAAATATATTTTTAAAAAATTGCCTGGCTAGACCGATTTTGACACGACTTTCACTAACACATAGTCAATGTTATAAGAAGTAACATAGGCTATTTTATTTTAGAAAAAAAAAATGAATGCAAAATAATAATAAAAAAACATTAAATTGTGAACGATATAATTAGAGATGCATCTGAGCGAAGCAAATGTAAGTCGCTAGTTATAAATAAACATTTTAACACTGTATCTCAATGTTTTACATTAATCACATCATAATTTCAACGTATTCATTGAAGATAATGTAAACAAATGGAGCGAGAGAGGCGACCTGGTTAGCGAATTGACACCAACAGTCTATGAGTATTCATAAAGACGTATCTACTCGTAACGTATATTTTAATCACTTAACACTTGGTTTATTGAAGTTTATTTTGTATTTTTATTTTTAACCCGCTAAATTAAAAGTATAAATAATTTCATTTCTATATAAGATTTTTATTTCGTACTAGCGGTACTCGGTACTCTAGGAAGATAAAAACAAATCTATCCCATGGTAACCGTACATTTTTCCCGGATAAAAAATAGCCTATGTGCTATTCCAGACTATAATCCACCAAATTTCATCCAGATCATTTCCGCCGTTCTGACGTGAAAGAGTAACAAACATACATCCATACTCACAAACTTTCATATTTATAATATTAGTATAGATTTCATTATTGGAATTTAATAATCAACACATAAAGTTTGTGTCTTACCATCGCTTCCTTCGGTGTCTCTAGGTACCAACATATATTGTGTTTAATAAAGGATGTAGTCTATATGTGTAGGTACTCATCTAAATTAGCCCAGTTGTTTCAGCTTGAAGGAATAACAAAAACAAACGGACATACACGCACATTGAAATTTTCGTGTATATATAGGAGTAGTCCAATAACAGTATATTTGTTTAATGCTTTAAGAAATATTCTAATCAATAACAAAAGATTTACAAGTAAGTGAATATTCTTTAGCTCGACAATTTTATCTAAAAATGCTCTCGAAAACAATCAACAGTGACCGAAACAATGAATTCGAATCAGCCGATGTGAAAGGCAGGATACAGTCGTCCACAAAAGTGAATTTAGGCTTCAGGGTACGTTTAAGCGGTGATGAATATGCAAAGTGACATACGTACGTGCGACGCTTAATTTACATGGCTCAAACGGTAATATTGGATGAGTATTTAGATAGCATTTTCTGATATATAATATGATACTGACTGGATAAGAAAACTTGAAATTAATTAAATAATATACATAATTTAACGATATATGTATAATATGTTTGTAATAAAAAAAATGTGTGTTTGTAATTCACACACGGTAGAAGTGAATCTTCAGAAAAGTAATATATGAGAGAATGAGATGAATATAGAGTATTGGGAGTAGGATAAGTATAAGGTCTTTTCATATTTTTACCAAGATTAAAACTTATTTTCATTTTATTTGACGTAAATATACAATAACAACGGTTACCATGGTAACATGGCAATGTATTCTATCTCATTCTCTTGCCGGCTTAACCCTATATATGAGTATTTATGTGTTTCATTGAGTTTCAAATCTAACCACAACGATTCTAAAGAAGTTTCACTTCAAAAAAGTTTCACCTTGGTCTATAATAATAACTTTACCAAGTATTAAATTCGAACCTGTGACCACGGAGAGGCATCAGGCAGAGAATGATGAGAATCATAATCATAATTTTGTTAAAAAATTTAAAAATAAGATTTCTTTATACCCAACGTCATGAAGTACGTCATAAGGTAATTGATTCGGAATATTTCATCGGATTCAGTGACCTAGTTACGATATGAAAAGTAGGTATTGATTTTTTTATTTTGCCGTAAATAACATTTTATTTTCTAAATTGTATATAACATATATAATATTATATAAGATATATATTTTCACTTTTACAAAATTATATTACACATAAAAGCTTACACCTTTACTTGTATATATTTCTACTTAATTTTCCTGAAAATAATAATAAAAACTATTAATATACCTACCGCCATCAGAAACGATTCTATGAAAACCTTAAAAACTTTTTGGCAAACAAAAGACTGTGGTATTCAATGTAAAAGCTATACAGACTCAACATACGTACATTTTTATATCATACCTCCTTTAGCTTTTGTAAAACCTACTCTAGCTCGTAAATAATCTACAGCGTTAACGTATGCGCTTTCATCCGAAGTGGGTTAAAAGCTGGTGCATAAAGGTGACTTGATACGATACATAATGCTCTCCAAATCCCACCTTATTATATAACTAGTAAAATTTTCGCAACTATGTCTGTACTGAGTTGAGGATAAAAGAAAGTTATTTTGTTCGTAGCATTTCAAATATATGGCTTCATATTATATACTCATACATAGAATCTTTTCCTTAACTTGTTCTCATGCCTTCTCCCATAGGAATATTTCCTATCCATTTTTATCATGAAATATTTTATAAGGTCCCACTGCTGGGCACGGGCCTCCTTTAACACGACGGGGATCAGGCGATAGTCCACCACGCTGGCCAAGTATGGATTGGCGGACTTCACATGTCTTTCGAAAACTTGCTAGGTCTTTTCAGACTTGCAGGATTACTCGCGGTATTTTCCTTCACCGTAAGGCAAGTGATAATCATGTTAGACATGATCCGCACATGAAATTTCAGAGATGCGACAACCGGGATTTGAACTCGCTTCACTCGGTTTCCCAAGCGAGCGCGTTACCACCGCGCTACCACTGCCTTGAATAAAATTGAATATTTATATCAAAGCATAATAATTATCTTAATTTGCATCAAAATGTCAAAAGCCTTCCTAAATTAAAAAAAATATGATGATACTTTTTATAAAACTAGCCGAGAATAGCAATGTCGGAAATTCAAGATATTTTCATAGCATTTTTCATGAAGATTTAGATTGCAGGTCATTTATTTTTATCTGTGTTTTAAACTACAACAAACATTTGTTTAATCAATAGAAAAAATCTGTGCGAAAATAGAACATACAATTTTAAATTCTATACAAACATTCCATCGATTTATTGCATCACCGCTGATTGAAGAAGGTCACATCAACAAATTCTTCAACCTTTTTAATATTGAATTTAACCTTTTTTTAGTAAGGATTATATAGTAATTTCACAACTCTTATTCAGTTATAAATAAAACAGTGAGAGTTGGACTTACACACGAATTGTTCAGTACCGTCGTACAAGATTTAACACTAGGTACTAATCGATTTTTTTTAAATTGCATGGCAGCAATTTTGAAATTCGCCATCTTGTTTTGGAAAATACACACTCTAAAAGGTTCTAGTCTCTACATATTACAGATCATGAAATATAGCCCGCTTACAGACAGACGGACGGATAGCGGAGGCTTAGTAATAGGGTCGCGTTGACACCCTTAGGGTACGGAATCCTAAGAAACGAAGAGAATGTAGGTTAATGTTACCATGATAGCAATAACACAACTCATTAATAGTCAATTCAATATTTTCAGTTTTTCATAATTCATTAATATTTATTGAAATGAAAATTTATCGAAAAATCCAAGATTAGTAGATAAAATATGATAGTGCTTAATAAAGAACTTACTTGAGTATCGAGGGTTTTGATAATATAATATCAAATTAATATATTTTGTACTAGCGACTCACCCTCGCTTCGCTCGGGATCGTCTCTAGCTTGATTCCCCATAGAAAACTTTCATCCCCATTTTTACCCCTTTAAGAAATTATTTCCTGAATAAAAAGTATTCTATGTCCTTCCCAGGGTCTCAAACTATCTTCTTACCAAATTTCATCTAAATCGGTTCAGTAGATCTAGAGATTACCCCCTACAACGTCACAAACTCACAAACTTTACCTCTTTATAATATTAGTATAGATTACCAACATTGAAATGGAACCTAGATCCTCACGATCAGCTGTCGTACATACTGTTCACTTTACAAGTGAGGCATTGTCCAGGCTTAAGGTATCCTATAATAACAGTCGGCATAAAATAGTGAAATCCCTAGCATGTGCCCAACAACACAATCAGCGTATGTAGGTTTAACAGTGGGGTAAATGAAATGAAAATTAATTTTAACAAATTAGACTTACACAATCAATTCAATTTAAAGACAGGCAAGAAAAAAAGCTACTACTGACTCGAAAGGCAGTTCTGGCGAGAAGAGCCAGTAAGGAACTCTGCAGTTTTTTTTTTAAAAACCGAGTAATAGTATTTATAGCATATTTATAACATTATAGCTATCCAGTACCTAACAGACTTCATTCTACAGAATTAAAATCAGACAAAGAGACAGTGAATCAAATTATAATATTTCTATCAACAAGAAACTCTTGTAACGTAATATCAGTAATTAAGCAAAATGAAATGGGTTTTATTTATAATGCAGTAAATTCTTGTATAAGCTATAATTAGTACGTAACGATTTTCATGATTCTTATTTAATAGACCATACCTCAATTTACATGGGGCCTTCAATTATTTTCAATTATATATAGGTCAAATATATTAGAAGGAAATTGCCTAGAAGCTACTTTTATAATGTTTTAAAGTAAGTTACGTTTAATGTACGTTCTTAGTAAAAAAATAATAAACATTACTTAGAACACCGTATAAGCTCAGCTCATCTTTAATCTCTTTTTTGAATTTGAGTACTACTTAGATGATTTACCCTTGAGTTTTCGAAGCTTAATAGATCGGAGAGAAGGTAAAAGTAAAAAGCAAATATGTAAAGATTATGCTCGAGAGATTCAGTTGAGGACCTTTATACAATTTCTGTCAGAATTCATAGAAATATGACTCAAGAGATCGTATTTACTTTTTGTAAGAGAATAAAATTTTAAGGTTATACTTATTTATATGTTTCAATATTATAAAGCTTTATCGTATTACTTCTAAAAGTACCTATTTTTAGTCAATTGGGCACTTTTCTAACTTTTACTTTGTAATTTGGGAAGATTTCGTTCTTTTTAGAATAAGTCTTTAAAATTTAAGTATATAATATAATACTCTCAAACATGAATGCTTACAAAATGGGACAAGAACACTTAAATTATACTCGCAACCCACCTTTGCTTTTGGTTCTAACTATTCTCTACGCCTTCTTTATTAGCTTTTCATTAAGACTGTCCTGCAACTGTCCTCCTGCAACGCTCCATTGCACTGCAGCGATGGGTTTCGCTGTGGGTTTCAGTGAGTAGGAGCCTCACAGTACCTTGCCCGTTATGACGGCCGGCAGGGTCCCCATGATGAGTTTCCCCAGCGAAAACAAAAAAAAGGCTCTAACTATTCTCTTCGCTTTCTTTACTAGCTTTTCATTAAGACTGCCCTCCAAAATGATTTCGGTAACGTCAATCTAACAGACTGAAGTAGCAACGCAAAACTCAATACATAATAGTGCAGTTCACGTGTGCGCAAACACAAGTGTAACCTCTATTCCTTTCACAAAAATCAGAGACAGTCTGCTTTCTTCAAAGACTTTGACCTCAAAACAGACTTAATTTTGCATATGAGTAATGAACAAATAATTATGTAAATAAGGTAAGTATATTTACGTAAAATAAACACTTAATTAAAATAATCTAAATAATAAGAACACCACCCTAAATTCTGCCAAAATATTAAGCAAAAGTGAAAATCCACATTCGTTATTGAAAATGTTCTCAAACAAGGACTAAGTGTGAACGAGGATTGCGTTACTGTTTATCCCGGATTACTGAAACCCATAAAACACGCTAAGCCTCTGTCAAGACTCCATAAACAACCCCCATTTTCTTGTGTTATCAGAATTTGTGTAATTTAGGTAAATTCAACATTGCTTTTTACGATTACGTCATAAACTTGTGATCCGCTCTCGCTTCACCCAGTATCGACACTACTTAATTTTTTATAGCTTCTCGCTATTTCCTTTTTGGGATAAATAAAAAGAACATAGGTAGCGATCCCTACTTCATTTTTTTCTTTTTCAACTATATTTTATTTATTTAGTTTTTGGTGTGGATCATACGAGATTTTCCTAACGTGAATAAAATAATAAAATTTCATAAAATCATATTGTTAATCATGAATTTTAAATAAAGTTTTAAAAACAATGTTAGAGTAAAAAACTATGCCGAATTCTCCAAGCACATATTCCACAATGAATAAGTATCCTTTAGTAAATTGCTGAAGTTGCCAAAGTGTGCCAATTCTAGACCGCAAGTGTACGAAGTTCTCTCATATTTAATTTGGCATAGAGCTGGGCCGTTGGGATTATTGTTACTGTGCTTTTTCTATCCCACTTATCTTCACTAATTTTCGCTACGGACAAATTTAGCTTGTGTGTTTTGTTATTGATGTTTTATATGTGTTACTTAAGTTTTTATGTAATGAAAATAAAAAATTGTTATTTGGTATGGCATCACTTGGCTGGATCGATTTTGGTATTTTTTTTTAAAAACTTCATAATCGTTGGAATAAGTTTTTTATAGGAATTGCCCAAAAAATAATAAAATCAGGAGATATTTGTTCTTTTTTGTATAAAATTTGTCAAAGATCACAAATATTTTTTTTTTTGAAATTGAAACAGCACAAATATCATATAAACATATCGATAAGTATATTAACAAAAAATAATTTAAATAAAGTCTGTCTGTATATAACATGTGTACTGGTACTATGAATATAATCTGATTTATAATGCTGCGTAATTTGTGGTTATTGATATCAGATTTGAGATTTGACTGCGGTATCACTTATCGGGTAGTATCTATACACATACAGCTGAGGACATAATAATTAACATTATAATGTTTAGCAATTTTTTATTTGTATTTGATTTGTTGTTTTATTAACATTTAACAAATTATTAGTTTCATAGTAATAATATTAAATTGTTGTTTAATTACCTTTTAACAAAAGTGCGTCATTTTAAAAGGATTTTAATTATTCTGCCTTTAGGGGTCGAGGTTGCTCTTGTTTATGTAACAAAGATTATATAAAAAAGTACTTATTTACAAAAAAATAATGATCAATGAACAATGCATATGAAACAGACAATGATTTAGAGTACACCCTTTTTTCAAAATTGGTTAACAAAGAAATATAAAAAATAAAGCAGCATATTTGAATAAGCATTAATTCTAAAAGAACATTAACACCCAGACTACATCCGAGCGTGTAAATTGGAATACTAAATCTGCGATTTTTTGTAACCATCGTAAATGTTACAAAGAAAATATTTGGATGAGTTTCAAGTGGGTAGTTTTAAGTTTTTCCAGTTCAATTTGTAGCATTCATGAATTTAATCCCAGTGGTATCTTGGTAACAATCTGCACTAATAGGCAGAGTTAGTGCTGAGTTCGAAAGGCTTAGTGGCTTATAGGGAATTGTTGAACAGTGTTAGTAAATCTGTAAGCGTATATTTCTCTAAATACCGATTAACAATTGGTCTACTTCAATGAGAATTCTGTTGCTTTTTAAAAATATGACAGAACTGCGGTTTTATGGGTTACTTCAAAAAGAGAGGAGAGGGGGTTAATTTGGTAGTATTTTTGTGTGTATGTTTGTAATATGTTTTCGAATCCTGAATCGATTTTTATTACTCACTTGAAGATGGATAGTAAGATTTTTCAATAAATGTCCCATTTATATTGAATAAAATGAAAAAAAAAACTAGCAAGTACTTTAAAGTCAAAGAAGAAAATTTACTAAAATATTTAGATACTAGAATGTTTTGTTTTTGTCTATAAATTTCTTTATTTGAAAACCAATAGACCCATGGGCAGAAACTAGTTAAAATAATTCAATATTTAACCAGTGCCATGGAAGTATCGATTAGTAGCTTAAATACACAACGCTATATATGTACTTACCATTGAAATTGAAAACCACTTTAACGCATGATATCTAGAATATATTAATCACAGGTAAGAATTTAGTGCAACGTTTTGGACAATAAAGCTACAATTTCACAACCGTATATATGGTTTAGACGATAGAATCTAAAGTGCGATGAAGTTGACCTAATGACGAAATGGAGTGGAAAAGCAACCGGAGGAATTCCTCTGTGGATAGTATTGAATTTAGATTTCACTAATTTTCATATAACAAGCTCACAATATACATACCTACGAATAAACAAATATTCTCATTTCAATCATTAGAGTCTTTGTGTATATATATGAAAATTATGATACAGTTTAAGTATACATAATTCAATAGTGCAATCCATCCTTTTTCGTTTCGCTCGGGTTCATCTCTGGGTACGTTTTAAAGGTTAATATAGATATCTCACGGGAACCGTAATTTTTCCTGGATAAAAGCCTATGTGCTATTCCAGAATATAATCTATCTATATACCAAATTTCATCCAGATCTGTTCAGCTGTTCTGGCGTGATTGAGTAACAAACATCCATCCACCTAAACTTTCATGTTTTTAATATTTAGTATTTTTTCAAGTTACTTTAAAATGGATTCAGATAACGAAAAGAATTCAAAAAAGGTTTTAATAGAAAATTGATTTTAAAAAATATTTTTACTTTTTAATAATCAACTAACAAAGTAAATTAAAAACAATAATAATATATTTTATATTAAATATAAATATCCAAAGGTTAACACTCACTTTAATTGCCCCTCTGGAGATGAAAGTAAAAAACAGACTCAGCAAATAAATTCATGATATCGCGTTAATCGACACTTTGCACGAGTGTACTTGAATTGACGTTAAAATTGATAATGAAAGGAAGTGGACTTATTCAAAGCCTATGTTTATTATCAGTTATTTTAGGAATTAAGAATGTCATAAAAATGAAATTATAAATAAATATGTTAGGACATTAACACACATTACCATCTAGTTTCATGGTAAGCTACGAGGTTTGTGTTATGGATACCAGATAGTTCATACACTACACTTATATAACTTTAAATAGGTACATACATATATTATAAATAAAAACATCCATGACTGGAGTACAAATATTTGTGCTCATCACACAAATTAATGCCCCCAGCAGGATTCAAAACCGCGACCGCTGGCACACAAGTAGGGTCACTACAAACTGACCCAAATGTGTCGTCGTCAAATACCAAATTTGAAAATAAAAAAACTACCCACCACACCCACAAACAACCTACCCACTACGTAAAAAGCTGACTAAGGTAACAAGATGAGATAAGGACATAGTAGAATGCAGTCAGAGGCATACCAAGACGAATCTCATAACGTAAAATTCGTCAAAATCGGTTTTTTCGTTCAGTAAGTATTAGAAAATATAGGGCTAACGTACATACATAGACACATATATATACATATGTATAGATACAATATAAATAATATAACAGATAGTCCAACACATTACCCTCCATTTGGGTTTAACTGAAGTTAGGTAAAAAAATTATAATTCTACACTGTCAGTAGTGTGATAAAGAAATGACTAAAAACGATTTTTCCTTACTTGAAGCAATATGATTTTGGTTTCTATTATAATTAACCTGAAAAAAGCATCATCATAGCTTTACAAACATTATTCTTGCTATAAGTAGTTTTACTTGTAATAGCACATAGGTCACTATTTCAATAAGGCAAATTTTATTTACTTGTAGAGGTAATTTATAAAGCTTCCCAAATTCATTCTAAAATTCTGTTATTTACATAAAAATACTGTAAGACTCCGAGAAAAGCTAGCCATAGCTAAAAATTATGTTTCACAAGCTTTTACTTCGTTCTCAGGAATCGAACTGGCAGTATTCGGTATAGAAGATCATTCTTGCGAAATATTAATATCGTGGTTACCATATGTAAGGAAAGATAGAAGATTAGAAAAGTTGAAGTCAATAGTCAATACTATATTTTTTATTATACGTAAAATATTGAGCTAACCTTGCCAAGATTTTTCCTTGCGTTTATATTTCTATATGGTAGGCCCATTTTTCCTTAGTTATTACGGTTTCGTAGTCAGAAATCATAATATACAGTTCTTATAGTTCCTCTCCATCATTTTTTATAGATTCTGAACGACTAAAAGTGAAGTAAATTAAGGGAAATGTAACTGAAATTAAGTTATTATTATTTAAGCTAATATAAAATAAGTTATTATTATTTAAGCTTTAAGCAGGCTAAGCAATAATATAGACAGTGTCATAGAACTAAATATGAAGCCAAACAATAATGATTTTAAAATCCACACTTTATTTTTTTAATATAATAAATGTAAAAGTATATTTGTTTGTTTGTTACGGAACTTGAATCGACGCATCAGCTTTGCTCTACAAACCTCGCGCGGCGACGACAAGACAAGGTCAGGCGCAAGTGCAAGCGCAGCAGCCACCTACATTTCATCAATGCCAATGTCACAACTTCCTACAATAATGTAGTATAAAAGGCATTACTTGGCTGCATATTCACTGATTTGATCTAACATCGATCGACAGTCATTTTAGTAGTAAGAACTTCAAGTGAATAAATTAATTTTTAGTTAAAATGCATTTTTTTGCATCCCCTGGCTGCCTCCAAAACGTAACTTGTTTGTTTATTTGTTTGTTTGTTTCTCATTCTTTCACGTAGAAATGGAGTGACGGATTGGCGTAATTTTTTGGAAGAGATAGTTAGAGGGCTAGAGAGTAACATAGGCTACTTTTTACCACGGTAGATTATCTTATTTTCATGGGAAAACACAATACAACCCGAAAAATTATTTATGATCAAAATTCCTTGAAACTTGGGATAATGTTCTTCTATACAATTAAATACAAGCGTGTTTTAGCACTTTTCAAAATTCATCCCCTAAAGGGGTAAATTAGGGTATGGAAATTTGTTTGAAACCTACCTTTTTAGAGTTTGTTTTTGTAGTTTTAGCGCGAGCGAAACCGCAGATTCTACTTGTAATTTAATATAATATTTTAAAACAGGATACAAATATTAATAGAATATTCATTACTGTAATATGTAAATAAATGTTAATAAATAAAAATATTTAACGGATTTTATTATAATAAAGATTAAAATAAATAAATAAGCTAATATTATGTTATCTCTGTTTCAATGGAAAGAAAAGTAATGGTTACTTCACTCAGGTTCGTCCCTAGGTACGTTTTGACGCTTAGTATGGGATAGATACTGCTTTTCAATTTTTTTTGTGATTTTGTTCCGATATTTTAATAGATATTCTGCTATTCGGGGTAAAGACAAATCCAACAAAACAAAGATCATAAAAATCGGTCCAGCAGTTCTCGAGTTATAAGTGTTGTAACAAACCCGACTTTGTTTTATAGATATAGAGTCATATTTTCTTCTCAAAAATTGTATTTTAATTGAATTTTCATTGGCATTTAATCGTACTACAGGCTTCTCTAGCTGGTGAGTTCTACATAACCACCTATATGTATGCAGATGTTATGCGTAAATACATTTTCTCAACGTTAAAAAAAAAGAATAAAGCTCATAGTCTATTTGTATAATGAATTATAATTAATTTTTTCTCTAGCCTTTTATATTATTATCATTTTTGTTACTTCCAATACTTGCATTACTTATTTTATTACAAAAAAGGTTATTAAATTAAAACCAAATTAATTTAATTAAATAAGTCCTAAAATTACTGTAGAAGTGAAGTTTTATAGTCACAATCAATGTATTTAAGTATAAGTAGCGTTTAGAGAAGAAATTATTTTATCCCAAAGTAGAAGTAATTTAATACTTTAATATATTTAAGCGATTTTAACAGTAAATCTTGTTTCATTCTGGTTCAGGGTTGATTCTATTCAGCCAATTAAGTCTAATTTGTATGCGAAGCCAACGGTAGAGTTAAAGATTAGGAGTTACTTCAATGCAGTTTCCTGCTTTATTCGAGATAAAATATATTTAATTTTATATAATATCATAATCGGTTTGGTTTGATATTATATCATTATTAGTTGCCACATTGATGTAGTGGCTAGCATGAACGGCTGCACACTCGGAGGTCCTGGGTTCGACTCCCGGGTCGGGCCAAGTTTAGTTATTGAGTCTTTCTGTATAGTAAGTCTCAGTAACAGCCCGGAGTTGGGAAGTTGGCGGTGTTTCACCCCGTGCCTCGGAGAGCACGTAAAGCTGTCGGTCCTGCACCTTAACTCTCACTGGTCGTGTCGAGCAGTCGTCCCACCGGAGTATGAGAGTGACAGGAATAGAGAGTGCACCTGTGTCTGCGCGTACACTTGTGCACTATAATATCTCCTGCGCAGTTGGCTAGTCTCAATGAGATTGGCCGCCGTGGCCGGAATCGGCTAGGAGAACATCATTAGTTGCCGTGTCTGCATTCCCTTTTTCTTAATCTATGATTGTATTGTATCTTTTATTGATCGACTTCAATCGATCGATTCCACCTAGATCAACCTTACTGAAACTGCGCAGGAGCAAAGTACACAAGTGTATGCGCAAATGTGTGTTATTTTAAAAACTTTCGTATAGTTCTACAAAAAATCTGCGGTGCTATGATGTCGTCCTAAGTCCTGACCCTTTTCGGTCGGCCGCCAATCTCAATGAGACTAGCCAACTGCGCAGGAGATATTATAGTATACAAATATACGCGTAAACACCAGTTCGATAATTCGACACGATTGGATAGATCAAGGCACGGGGACGGGACTTCCTTAACAAAAAGACTCAATACCAAATTTTGTCCAACCCGGAACTCGAACTTAAGATCTCCGGATGAGCAGCCGTATATGAAAGCTGGTACACCACCGAGACAGTCAGATACCATATTATATCTATAGTTGTTATATTTTGGCAGATAATTGCTTTTTATAATCAAAAAAATATTTTTTGATTAGTCATATTTATTATTTTTGCTTATTTGAAATACAAAGGATCAGGCCTTAAAATTTAATCTTTTTATAAAAAGTACTTAATATAGCTCAGATTAACTTTTTACAGTATTATTATAGTATTATTGGGTTATTTTGTTTAGAAGATAATTAAAAACGAAGATAAAACGCGCAAAACATAGTATACTGTGTTTCAATAAAGAATAGAACTCGTGTGATTACTTTGAAATGGTTTTAGCCCACTAAAAATAAAAAAATATATTAATGCAAACATATCAATCACTTAATAAAGTTAATAGAAATATCGTAAAACGTCATAGTACATCAAATTAATTATATATAATTATTAATCATTTTGATGTATGATGATGAGCATATAAAACATTTTCATACATAAATATAATATTAAAATATGTGGATTATCCATCTAGAGCCTGAGCTTTTATGTAATAATTAAAAAAAGTAGTGATAAAAAAACAAATCTGAATCAGTTAATACGTACAAACGCCTTTCATTCCGTTAGCAGTGCATTAAAGCATTTCATCTCTGCTGCAACCAATAGAGTGAAGCCTTTTCGAATGAAGATATTACTGTAATGGATTTCTAGCGAGGTTCAAAAAAGTTCATCGGGGAAAGGTGAATGGAATTACACTGAGAGCACAATAAGCCCAGATTCAATCTTTGATGTTGATTGCTCTGTGCGTGGTTTGGAATATTCTGATTAAATTATTTACATAAATAATATGAATATAATATACTTTATCGTATTAATGAGTCTAATGGTAACGTGCATTCTGAAAAAATCAAATGAAGCAGGTCGAATCCTGGGCCTAACACCTCTAATATCCTGATTTCATTATCAACATCAGAAGGAAACCTGGTCTATGAGAAAACCTAGCAAGTATTCGAAAGATATTCTTATATCATTAAAATATTTTTATATTATTAAAATCGTCCCTGCCGTTTAGGAGATGATCAGTGGCATACCGACTGCAGCGCCACCTACTGGGTCCATTTGTATTTTTAAACCATCCAGGAGCCCATTAAAATATACACACAAAATTTTATCCAAATCAGTCCAGTCCTTTAGGAGGAGCAGGTTAACAAACACACGTACAGAAGAATTAATTAATTATTAAAATATATTAAGATAATATGATGAGTTGTTGTGGGTTGTGTTATAATGTGTTTTCCCGTGGGAATGAGATAATCTCCCACGGAAAAAAGTATGTGTGTTTGTGTGTATATGTCACTCTCCATTCCTCCAACTAAACCTACCTACCTCACCTACCTACCTCCACACAAAAATCACGCCAAACCGTCACTCTGTTTCGACGTGAAAGACAGAAAAACAAACAAACAAACAAACAAACAAACAAACAAACAAACACTTTCACATATTTTATAACATCACTGTACAGATTAGCATTTGCTTCTGCTCAACTGTTTGTTACGATGGTAAATAGAATAATATGTCTCTATTATTTCACTAACAATACGAATCAAAATTAATCCACCAAGTTAATTCCCAATTATCTTCTTCCTATTATTATGTTCTATATTATAAACATACATATTTTGTATTTGTGTATATAGTATTTATTATGTACATTATGTGTTTATATTTGTTATGGTATATAGTGTTTACATACCTATATGTATGTATAATATAGGATTACAAAAATTATATTTATTTAACATTCCATTTTGAGCTTGCCATGTAAACAGTTTAAGTCTAAAATTAAAAATGTATTAGTAAATAAGGCTTATTATACCTACTGTACGAAATACTTCGTAGATATCAATGTGTGGAATTAATGTCTAGGTGGGCCTCACGTAGGATAAATAGATAATTATTGTATTACAATATTGTACACAATTATTATTGTTAAAAGAGCAACTGTTGAGTTTCTCGCCGGTTCTTCTCAGCAGAAAACTGCATTCCGAGCCGGTGGTAGCTTCCTCACGAACTGACAACACTGACATTTAATTTAAATTTAAAATGTAAAATTGACGATTCAAAAGAGCTTGTAAAAGTCTATTTGAATAAAGTATATTATGATTTGATTTGGTTTACTATTTATACTTAAGTATCTTTATATTATTTACATCATTATAATTACACGATTTTAGCCTGCAATAAATTTAATTCTATTTTCTTGATAATGGCTTTAAAGCGTGCTAGCTGAGAGATTACTTCACCAATGTCACGTAGAATGGAGAAGATACGAAGGAGATTGGTCGGTAAAATAAGATTGGCCTGCTTTATATCACTATTTCTCACTAAAATAGGTTGACTGGAAGAGATCTCTTCTAGAGATAAGTCCACCTTTAGAAACAAATTTTATTAGATTTTAATTACTGTATTTCATTTAAGTGCAATAGAGATTAGTTGAAGCTTTGAAGCTTTTTAAAATATTCGTGTTTACTTTCATTGGTCTTGTTTACGTTCGTTGAGTAAAATGTTAGGAAATATACTATTTGACCTACAACCTCTTACGTACAATATTTCATTAAGTTAAACTTAATTAATAATTATCTTCTATCAACACTCACTACAATATGCTATTTGGAACAAAGGAGAGTCTGATTAAGTAGCGAAATCAACACTGCATCAATTATATAGGACACTATTTAGGCAGAAACAGACTGCGTTAAAATGCAAATCAGGTTCCGGACCTATTGTGTGCGATGAACGTATATCTCTCATAATACTATTGTAGGTAGGGTAAGGCTTTCAGAGCTTTAAAGCGTTTAGCGGAATCCAACATTTCTAAATATAAATCTCAGTTTATTGTATCCAAATGTTGCAGGGCAATTGCACGTGTTATTGGTATTGGTTACACCGAGTCACAAGATTATATTTATTTTCTGTATTCTTACTATACCCAAACTCTTGCGATTCTCTAGGAAGTGACCTACTTCAGTGGGCGGCGAACCATGTGGGTTGCTCCTGGTACTTTTCTGATAGCAGAGTGGATCGAGGAAGCGACCCTTTGGTTGTGTGGTCTGCTTCGAAAGACCTACAGTCGGAGCATCCTCGTTGAATGCGTAAGCGACCCTGCGACGTCCCATTCAAACGAAGGAGGTTCTATTAAGTTTTAGTGGTTAGTACTGGCTTTTCTAGCCGGTGATTCTTGCATAACTATGTACGTATGCAGGTATGCGTAAACAAAAAAAAGAAAAAAAGAACTACTACTAATAATTCAATGATGACATACACAAAATACTCCTTTCGTTCTTGTAACTTCTTTCATTACAATGTTGGCATATTCTTCCGAGTCTTCTATCCACTTGTGAGAGTTTCATTAAAATCAGTCCAGCAGTTCGAAAAATAAGCACATACGTTAACAAAGATATTTTCTTTATGGGCTTTGAAATTGAGAAACGATCCTGTGCTAAATATAGGGTAGCTATTTCAAAATCACAAGTGGATAATTCAATTTTGCATAATTATAAACAGAAACAGAGTGTAATAACGTTTAGTCAGAAGTCGTAATATTTAAACATATATTAAGTACAAATATGTACATTTGTTATCTTCCCAGAGGATTCTAGGATAATTATATTTAATTTAATAATTAAAAAAATATATTTCAATTTTAAATGTACGCGTAAAACAGTAATTCTACTTAGTATACAAGTAACTCGCAATTGTATGAGAGATTTAATGCAGGCTGACTTTCAAGAGCCACTTCAACAAAATCAACATAATCCGTCGGGAAAAATTGCCAAACGCTCTCCTCCCGTCCATATCCATACCATATTTTCCGCATATAAATTAACTCATAACTCAGCGAAATAACCAGGTCAAGCTTCGCTAAATCATTTGTGTACGAGGTGAAGATTGTAGGATTTCTACTTATATTTTTAATTATTAGCCTAAAAAGTGTTGAAAAAATATATTTATATAAAATATTATATATTATTATTTTTTGTGTTTATATTTTTATTAAATACGCACACAAAAATAAGTTTTTTTTTGTTTTGCTGTGGTAATATTGGGAGAGCTATGTGTTTTTATATATACCTACCTATATAATTAACCACTGCTGTTGTTGTTATAACTTACTTTCAGTACACACTTTTTCTAGGTTTATTCTGTATGACCATGAGCAAATTGTATACATAATATTATTATGTATGTACCTAAATTTATATTTAACTTTTAACTGCCTCGATCTAGTGGCAGGTACAGCTGTAGATCTGAAAGTCGTAAATTCGAGTCCCGGGTCGTGCCAAGTTTAGGCAGAGCTTTTCTGTTAAGAAATGTTCAATAACATTCATGAGTTGGGAAGTTGCCGGTGTTGCACCCTTGAACATCGGAAAGCACGTGAAATCATTGACTGTCGCCTGATTTCTCACCGGTTGTTTTAAACCCTCATCTCACCGGAGTATGAAAATGACAGGTATAGTTAGTGCCACCCCCCCCCCCCCCACGTGCGTTCACCTTGTCGTGGTGGGGGGGCTCAGTAGTGCCCGGCAATACAGCCGGGCGCGAAGCCAAGAAATGCACAGGGAGGTGGCCCACTTCGGTGGGCGGTGGGAGGTCCTGGTACTTCTCTGATAGCAGAGTGGACCTTGGAGCAACCCCGTGGTTGTTGTGGTATGCTTCGGCAGACCAGCCGTCGGGGCGTCGTAGTTGAATGCGTAAGCGATCCTGCAACGCCCCATTAAGAGGGGGGAAGGCTTTGTTGGGTTTTAGTGGGTAGTACTGGCTTTGCCGGTCAGTCCCACACCTCGTTCGTAAATGCATTTCCCAACGTTAAAAAAAAAAGGTATAGTTAGTGCACTTGTGTTGCGTATATATTTGCTCTATATCTCCTGCGTATTTGGCTAGTCTCAGTGAGACTGGCTGCCGTGGCCGAAATTAATCAGGTGGATATTATTATTACGTTTATATTATGTACTACGATTTTATTGACTGTAACTTCCCTCGATAACAAACATACAAAATAACTTTGTGTTAATTAAATATATAAACCACTTATTAAAAATACTGTAATTCATTATGTTGGAAAAGTTAAAAACATAGTATCTAAATTCTGAAGGAAAACTGAGATTGCAATTTGGTAATAGCAGTCTTGGTAACGGAATTTAATTTCAGAAAAACGGGAATAAATTTTATCCATATCATTTCGATTTTTGATACCCTTTCACTTTCCGATACAAGTCGTCAGTTTCCACGAAACTTTGGGTATAAAAGATGATACTCTTGAATCGTTAACGAAAAGAAACCAAAAAATATATTAATAACTAGCGACTCACCCTCTCTTCAAAAATGTACAAATCTATATAATAAAATTGTGACTAAGCTGAATCTGTACATTAAATATTTTTTGGAAAATCTTATTAAAATAAACATTATTATCGATACAGAGGCCGAATATATAGTTTTTAGAATTTTTGTCTGTCTGTCTGTCTGTTACCGCATCACAGAAAAACCACTGGACGGATTTTGATGAAATTTGGTATGGTAATAGCTGGTTCTCCGGGTCAACATGTAGGGTACTTTTACCGCGGGAAAATATCTCATTTCTGAGACAAAATACAAAAACTGCAATGTAAGAGTATCAGTACTAATATGTAAAACCTAAGAATTTGGTTTTTGGTCATCTGAACGCATCTGACTTCATTTTATAATATATAATGATAAGTTTTACATTCATGTCATGTGACGATTATTTTTCTACGTATATTCTAAGTCCTGATTAAGTAAAATGATTTTATGAAGTTTTGGCGAGATTAACTTTTAGGTACTGTTAAGTTCGAAAGTGAATTCATATAATTCACTCATACAAAACCATATTTACATAAACGAGAATGAATGGGTAAAAAAAAGATTAGGTTAAGGTTTCTATAGCCTTTATTGAGAACGATGTAAATGTAATTATGAGGTGGCCTCAAAATTATATTAATAAAACTCATCACAAGAAATAAGTTTAAGATGATAAAACTCTATATCAAACGCGTAAATAGTGAAAAATACTAAGTTAATTTAAATAATAATCATGGAAACTTGTAAAGACTAGGCAGTGGTAGTCTCGCATCTTTGGTATATTCATGTGCCAATCATTTCCAACATGATTACCACTTGCCTTATGGTGAAGAAAGCATCGTGAGGAAACGTGCATGTCTGAGAGAATCTAGCAAGTTTTCGAAGAACATGTGAAGTTCGCCAACCCGCACTTGGCCAGCGTGGTGGACTATGACATGATACCCCTCGTATTGAAGGGTGACCTGTGCCCAGCAGTGGGATTTTTAAAAAAAGGACTGAATAAAACTAGTGAGGTCGCGGAAAATATATAGTTTATATACATTAACAGCTAAAACTGCTTGTAAAACAGAAAGGTAATGGATTGATGTTAAAACACACTCGAGTAGGCAAACAGACAATTACTAAATGGAGACGAGTTAAGCTGTCCCCACTTTATAACAAAGTTACGGGGCTCGGGCGGCCAATTAATTTTGTTTCATGTTCTGTTTTAGATGTTAATATCTCGTTCGAGATTGCGAAATATTCTGTTATGACTTTGAAGTAACTTATATAAGTGATAATTGTTTGTTTTTATATTGTTTTACACTAGCTTTTACTCGCTGCTTCGCACGTATAGACGGGATGAAGATCGAAAGAAGCTTACACCAGTCCTTGGTGTACTCTATATCCTTGCCACATATTATCAAAATATGTTCAGTGGTATAAGCATCAAAATGTAACAAACAGACAAACAGAAGTTCATTTACATTTATTATATATAATAAGTATGAATAAAATAAATCACATTTATTCTTTAGTTGGTGTCGATACTTTTAAACTGAAAAGGGTGCACCGACTTAAAATCACTTGTAAAGTAGCTCAACTCAGGAGTATTTTTTTTTAAATAATAATAAATGATCTAAGATCATTTTAATATACACAAAAACAATACCCGATGTGAATGCTATTTTTTTTGAAGTCGGTCAAAAATTAAATATATCAGAACGTCATATATAGATATATCAATATAAATGTATCTCTTAACGATAAAATAAAAAATATATACATATAGGTACAACATCGTAATAATAATATTATAAATGTGAAAGTGTGTTTGTTTGTTTTTTTGTTTGTCCTTCTTTCACGTTGAAACGGAGTAACGGATTGGCGTGATTTTTTGTGTGAAGATAGTTGGAGGGCTGGAGAGTGACATAGGTTATTTTTAATCGCGGGAGATTACTCAATTCCCACGGTAAAACACGTTATAATACAATCCAAAAAAATATTTATTATCAGAATTACTTGAAACTTGGTATATATACTCTTCAATAAAATTAAATAAATACATGTCATAGCATTTTTCAAAATTCAACCTATAAGAGAGTAAAATACGGAGTGAAAGTTTGTATGAAACAACCTTTTTGAAGATTTTTTTGTAGTTTTAGCGCGAGCGAAGCCGCGGGTTCTGCTAGTATTATATATATTACAATATGTACTTAGAAGTAAATGTAATCTTTAAGTAATATAGCGAAATCTTTTTTCAAACTTCACAAGCAGACACGACTGCCAATCTCATTGAAACTAATCATCTACAGAGGATATTGTAGTGCATAAAATATATAGAAAATGGAACAAAATACAAATGCACTCTCTATTCCTTTTATCCTCAAAGTCCGGTAGGATGACAATTTGACATGACCGGTGAGTGGTCATATGCGAGACAGGAAATAGATTTTACATTCTCGTAAATCAAGTGAGTTAATAATATCCTATGAAATATTTAGCTTTTGTAAAAAGTTACTAGAAATTATACACGTAAAAAATAATTAAAAAGTATACAATAATTTTTATCTATACAGATAAATAAAATTGAAGTGTTATTTGTGATGTCAAAATAACAGTTTCTTACTAAATGCATATGAAATTATATGCACTATCTCCTTATAAGAAAAAGACAACTTTTAATATTTTTGTCTATCTGTTTGTCCCTGCTAATTTCCTAAGCTGCTTAACTAATTTTGATAGGTCTTTCATTGGTAGATAAATTATGTTATAAGGTGTAACTTAGGCTACTTTTATTTTAAAAATTGAATTAGAGTCCCGCTCAAAAATAATTAAAATGTATCTACAGAGGCACCTGAGAGAAGCTATGGGAAGTCGCCAGTTTATAATTATATATAGACAAAGGCAAAACAGTTCAGTATTTTTTAGCCTCTGTTCGTCAGCCTATTATCTTTTTTATTTCTTTTGTAAGTATTGAGTAGCTTTATAGAGGAAGATCCCAGTGCCAGCAGACGTCAAGTATTTTCTGACGAACGAAATGTGGACGATTGGGTAGTGTTAGTATGTAGGTACTAAGATCGCATGCCTACCTGCTAGCTTAGTTAGACGGCTAATTTTCAGGTATCGGGTAATCAAGATACATAAAAACATTACTTACTTCACGTAAACTCTCCAAGCTGATTTTCACGGTATATTTTATACGATATCGTTAAAAATAAGACGTTATTACTCCCAGACACTTTCCGTCGGCAGTATTGCTTTGCAGACGCTTTAAAGCTCTCTAAATAATTTCTTTACTTTACGTAAATTCTGAAGCTCCATTTTTATAAATGTTCACCAGACAACTATTCTAAAACTTTTTACAAGAAGACAGACTGATCCAAGGGGCCAATCATCCCCTAAACTCAATTTTAATGCCTCTGTTGGTAGGGGAGCGAGGGCATTATCCACGCGCACGAGATTGTGTGAGACATGTATTAGCATATTATATTGACCGCTCTCTCTCTCTCTCTCTCTCTCTCTCTCTCTCTCTCTCTCTCTCTCTTACAGTTTATTGTTTATATTAATTAATTTTTAATATTTAAAAAAATCAGCTAAAAAAAGACAATTAAACTATTAAGTAAACAATTAAAGATCGACTTGTAAAAAAAGTGCTTATCTGACTACAATAATTCTAGAATTTTACCCTGCAAGTTGTTCTAATAAAATCGAGTAAACTTCTTTTTTGTTAATGAAATTTCAAATACTCAACAGTGTTAACATAATTAAATAACAGCTATTTTTTTCAATTTATTATTTATTGAAAATTAATCTTACAAAAAACAAAGAAGAAAAATATTAATCCCTCATCATTTCTAAGTAGTGGCTTCTAACCTTCAGTGTCATCGTCGTTGAAATTAGACAATTCATCATCGAGCCCATTTTGATATTGAATATCTAAATCGTAATTCTCATCATCAGCATTATCCTTATATTCTTCCACTGTAAAAACAAGTCAAACAATGAAGATCTGAAAAAACTAAAGAGACACAAAAAATATGATAAACGAAAATAAATTACTTGATTGTTCTTCCAGCGACTCACTGACAAAACCCGGTAATTGATCTCCATGGAACCAATGGAAATCATATTTACCATCTTCTTTTTTTATATAATTTATATTTTATTAGAATTGTATTATAAAATTAAATATTCGATTTCGAAAAGAACTTCTAGAGAGAATTACATAAATTCAAGTACAGTCCGTTCTGGGCAGCCTTTAAGCGTCCGTGGCTGTCCGCACTTTGTACATTGTTACCGGTTTTCTCAAGTAGGGTCCGGACCTCATTATTTTTTAAGCAAAGCATCTGCAACGCAGCGGTTTCGTTGTTTGCAAGTGGTTGAGTTCTTTTTGATCAAATCTTCTATTGTAAAGATGAGAATTAAATATGCCAAACGTTCACCTTCATGAAATTTTAAATCTAAGTGCATATAGTACGGCCATCTGGTAAATTCAATTTTATCGTACTCTAAAATGACTCCAAGAATTTTGACTATAATGTATATATGTACTTTATTTTAAGTGAAACCTTCCTTTACAAATAATTGACGCATTGACGTACATTTTACTTTCATTTCTACATATTATGATTTTAAAAGCACTTTTACTTATTAACAATGATTAATTAGCATTGTTATTATTACAAATTATAGCAATATTATTTTGTAATATACTACCGACACCCTCGCTTCGCTCGGGTTCGTCCCTAAGTTGCTTCCCAATACAAACTTTCATCCCCATTTTCACCCGTTACGGGATGACTTCCAAAATAAAGACTATCCTATGTCCTTCACAGAGTCTCAAACTATCTTCTTACCAAATTTCATCTAAATCGGTCTTGTAGTTTTGAGTTTATTCGTTACAAGCATACAAATCTTTCCTCTTTATAATAGTAGTGTAGATATACTCGTATGCAGCTAAATGTTCTTTTATTCCATTCTTCTTCTCAGATTCTTTAAAACCCGAGTGATATACGCTGCCATTTGTCCTGTTACATTGAGCTTCCTTAGAATGTTGATCTGTCATATCCTAAAATGTACTCTTGGAATTGGTCAGACCTTGTAAACAAACCCATACAGACATAACAAAAAGGGATATGTATTTTTTTACCATTATAATAAAACAAAATAATTCACAGCGATCTATATTGCGTAAAATAATGTGACTTGTATTGCTTTCGAAGCCGAGGGCAAAGGATTTGACCTTTGATTGGGGCAAAGATTTATTTACATATTCATGACTCCCACAACGTTTTAGGTAGTAAATTGAAATGCTGGATTATAATATTTTTTGTACTCTCCAGATTTTTTCTATATATTAATAAAATACTTTCTATGGTGAACTTGAAACTGGAGAATACAGTCGTTATTAATAACTCTATCTCTTTCCTTTAAAAATAAAAAAGCAATAAAATTTATTTTCTATTGACCATAAAACTAGGAGTTGTCAATAAAATCCTACAATTTATGCAATAAGAAAGGAAATTAAGTAAATTTTAATTTAGTATAAGTCGGATATTGTATCAAGAATTTCTTTATAAAGTTCAAAGCTCGGATTCCAATCAGGCCACTATCTATACAGACTAACAAAAGAATAAAAATCACTGTAGACGAGAAAAATGATCCCGATAGAAGATGCAATTCTTATTTAAAAGAACGCCTCAGGGTAGAAGTGTCGGTTAAATTATGTAGCGGAATAAACTGTATAGAACAAAAGGCCTGAGAACCGTTCAGTGATGAACGATTTGAACTGAGGTTATGATTTATAGATTTTTTTTGTGTTTAGTTTTTACTTAATTATAAGATTTATTATTATCACTTTCACATCAAAAGTTGATTTGTGTGTTTGTGTGTGTATGTATATATATATATGTGTGTGTGTGTGTGTGTGTGTGTGTGTGTGTGTGTGTGTGTGTGTGTGTGTATGTGTGTGTGTGTGTGCGCGTGTGTACGTTACACTTTTAGATCGAAACGTCGGGATTGACTTTTATGACATTTTGTATTGTATTCAGCTTTTTTTAACGTCCCACCATGCCGTTTGACGGACTGAACATGTCTTTCCAAAATTTGCTAGGTTCTCTCAGTGATGCAGGTTTCCTCACCAGTTTTCCTTCACCGTAAGGCAAGTAGTTATTATGTTGAAAATGATTCGCACATGAAAATATCAGAGGTGCGATACAAGCGATTTGAAACCGATTCACTAAGTTTCCTAAGCGAGCGCGTTATCACTACCTAGATGACAACGTATGACAACACATAGGCATAAAATTTGCCAAGAGGTGACGCTGTCTGATAGAATATTATAAATACTAAAGGTACCTAGGGACGCAACTTGTAAGTTACTATTTATATATATGAGGGACTCAATTCGTGTGTAAATTTTATATGCCTATGTCAATTTAATGATATTTTTGATGTTTTGGTTGTTATACAAAGGTTCATACAAATACGATAAAATCCACCCTAAGTGATAAAATAATAACTTTTTAAAAAACAAAAAACAACATACAACAATAAAACAACAACATTACTATTAGATAAATTTAATAAAGTTAATTTTTCCTGGGTGCATACAATAGCAAATTAATTGGACTTCTATTGATATATCTTATACGTTTGACCTAATAATCGAAGAAGTACCCCGACGACCGAATTTCGCTTAGCAATTTTCGGAAAATATATGAAAATTTGTATGTTTTCGGAAAATACACATACATACATGTATATTCGAAAAGCTAAACCTTATCTTAGGAAGGAAGTTTCTATTAAAATCTATAAGCTTCATTTTTTTAAATTCTTGAGATAAGTATTTCATGTTAAATAGTGTTTCGTATACACTATGCTAAAATCAAATATTCGTGTAGCTAAAACACTGAACCTGCGACTCCTTTTAAAGCAGGTTTGTATCTCTTTTCTATTGCACCACAACGGTTGTCATACTAAAAATCTAATAACTAAAAACATCTCAAAATGCGTCATTTTTAGGCTTTAGATTGAGGACAAAATGTTGCGAGGTCGTGTCGTAGAATTAATGAGGCAATTTGTCTGCGGGTACATTGAAGGTATCAGGTATTCAAATTGAAAAGAATTCAACTCGGTGTATAAAACAGTTAAGTTAAATTTGAAGTTGATTATACTTCATTTAAGTTTGAGATACTGTATTTGGGAACTCTTCCTTGTGAAATAGATAAAGTAATATAGTGACTTTTTACTCTAAAGGCTAACTTTGATATAATAATAATTTAGCAGATTTTTAACATCCCATGGCTAAGCACAGAGCTCCACCCAATGTAAATGAGATTGGTCAAGTACGAATAGATATGAACATGATGATTTTCTCATAGCCGATTCCGGCCACGGCGGCCAATCTCAATGAGATTAGCCAACTGCGCAGCAGATATTATAGTGCTCAAGTGTATATAAATATATAAGTGTACGCGCAGACACAAGTGCACTCACTATTCCTATCACTCTCATACTCCGGTGGGACGACCACTCGACACGACCGGTGAGAGTTAAGGCGCAGGACCGACGGCTTTACGTGCTCTCCGAGGCACGGGGGTGAAACACCGCCAACTTCCCAACTCCGGGCTGTTACTGAGACTTACTATACAGGAAGACTCAATAACTAAACTTGGCCCGACCCGGGACTCGAACCCAGGACCTCCGGGTGTGCAGCCGTACATGCTAGCCACTACACCACCGAGGCGTCATTATTATATAATATGTTAAATATATTAGATTTATTTCGTGTTGAAGTCGTTCAGTTTTGAAGACAACGGCCAATGATTATGTCATGGTGATAACGAAAAATTTAATATACATATTTTGAAGTATTTATTTCTTAATCCTTAGGCAAAATAGTGCTACTAATGTATAGAATTAAATATAGAACTCATCAATAAGCTATATCTATTACTACTACATTACTATGTACATAAGTACATAAATAGATTATATTCTAGAAAAAATATAAGAAACATTCTTGAACTGAAAACCTCATTTTTTGTCAGTTATAAAATAAACATTATAAAGTTTAACGTATAATAAGATACGAGAAAATCATATAAATTACTAAAAATTGCATTTCAATTGCTATCACTTTACAAACCAAACGAGGGAGCACTAATGTGCTCTAGAAACAAGATTTACTGTCTTTTTCTCTATGCATAACTTGCTATAAGAGTAAAAGAGAAACAAAATGCTATGAAAATCACATTAAGTTTCATCCTCAACACTCGCGGTCACGATCTGCAAAATATTATTAAGGAGAAGCTTATGATTACGATTGGGTCGTAAAATGCAAGCTGACTCTAACCACTCAATTATATTACCTAATGTTCATACCTACATACGTACATGTATGTACTCGTATGTATGTATTCAGCCCTTTTTAACGTCCCACTGCTGGGCACGGGCCTCCCTTAAATACGAGGGCGATCAGGGCATAGTCCACCACGCTGGCCAAGTGCGGGTTGGCGGATTTCAAACGTCTTTCGAAAACTTGCTAGAGTCTCTCAAAAATGCAGGTTTCCTCACGATGTTTTCCTTCACCGTAAGGCAAGTGGTAATCATGTTAGAAATGAGTCGCACATGAAAATATCAGAGATGCGAGACCAGGGGTTTGAACCCGCTTCACTCCGCTTCCCAAGCGAGCGCGTTACCACTAGGCTACCACTGCCTTTATACCTACATACATATACACATATATAAATAACTTTCTAGTATATTTGTTTCTAGACTAGATAATTGTCTAAAATATTATAAGGATTTTTAAATACATATAGAGGAGTTAAACGCGAGGAAAGCTAATCTATCCCTAAATATCATTAGCTTTTTTCGCATCTGGACGTCATAATCGCAGATAAAAATTATTCAGTAATATTTTATATATACCGAAATGGTAAAAAGTCAAAATGTTAGACATTTTATTTTATTTTTGTCTGATGTTTCATGAAAATTCCAATTTATTTTCTGAAAGACAGTGAAATATAAAAGTATCCAAGTAAAAGTTAAATAAAATCTACTTGTAGATTATAAGATTTTTGATTTAAAAAGGTAAATAACATTTATTATTGTCTAATAATTATTATTTCTAGCAAACAATCACAAAAAATATATAAAGCACATAAATTCCCAGATATCAGGAACAGAATCCTTTGTGACACAGATTCTAAAGATAAATAAAAACTTTACGTAACTTAATTATCATAACAATGTTAGTCTACAGCAACATATTCGAAGCGAGTTACATGAAATTTAATAAAAGGAGTACCACATTACTCAAGCTTGAATCGATATATTTGTTTGGAACAGGACCGTAGATTCTATTACGAGGCAATAAATATCACGGAAGCCCCCAAATAAAACATATAAGTTATGTATATATGTATATATAATATCTATATGCAGTACAATTTTTATCTGTGGTTTTGAATTATCAATTTTCATATTGTGTAGATTATAATATAATAGTTATCTCATCACCAGCAAAGGACTTACTGACTGTCATTTTTACAATTTTAGTGTTTATTTTCGACCACGTTCCAAAGGAGCTTTAATTAAGGAGGAGGTCCTTAATTACTTCTTTTCCATTGTTTTTATTGTACGTATATAGCTCTTATTAGCTGCTGTGCACTGTGGAAGCCTCCCTTTAATATAAGGGGGTTCAGGCCATAGTCTACTGCGCTGGCCAAGTGTGGGTTGGCGGACTGCACATGTTTTTTTTTCTCACGATGTTTTCTCTCTTTTAATTGTAGATTTTTAATGTATATTTTACGATGTTTTTGACATTTACCAACTGATTTTTGTTACCGCTTTTTATTAAATAAGTACAACCTCAAGGATGAACCGTAAAAAGGGTTAAATTTTACTTTTAATGGGATTTTGGAGTTGATGTACCTTTTTAATTATTCCGCAGTTAGGTGATTTCAGTGGTTCTTTTAAAGAGGGTGATTGAGGTTCTGTTAGGTATACATAAGACAAAAAATTCTAAACTTTTAATGTTTTTGCTTGGGAATTAAAGTTTTTGTATTTGTACAACTAATAAAAAATAATATGTACCAAAAGTACAGTCTTACTAACAAAAATAATCAAAACCTATTTTAACGGCACATTTGGTTCAGTTTGTAGTGAACCTACTTGCTGTGCCAGCGGTTGCGGGTTCGAGTCCCACTGGGGGCATTCATTTGTGTGACGAATGTTTGTACTCCAGTCATGGGCGTTTATATTTATAATATGTATGTATTTAAAGTTATATTTATGTTTAGTTTACCTGGTATCCATAACAAACGCCTCGCTAAGCTGAACTTTAGTATGAAACTAGATGCTGTGTGTTAAAGTCCCAACATATTTATTTATATTTATCTAGCTGCCCCGACAGACCTCGTTCTGTCAAATTAAGTGGCCCAGTAGCAGATCCGATTAGAAAAATGATGTTTTTACATTTTTCCGGGCATTTTTTCCAATTTTTATCTTCATAAGAACCTTCCTTGGACTTTAGCGAATATTTGATTAAAAAAAATAGCTGAATAAGTCCAGTGGTTCTCAAGTTTTGCGCTTAGCAACACATTTAACTATTCATTTTTATTTATATATAGATATAGATTTTCTCACGTCGTCTACAACTAAATAATGACTATTCTTTAAATAGCTAAAAATACTACAAGAATAGCCAACGCAAAATTATAATCTGCTAGATATCGAAAATGATTCTTCGATTCATAAACAACTTTTCAATTACGTAGAAAAATAACTGACATTAAAAGGGAGTCCTCAACGCAATCCAATAATAATAAAAACCGCCATAAAACGTGTATTATTTATCGTCCACTGTAGACCGTAGTCAACTCGAAAGAATAATGGCCCCACAAATGTTACCGCTAAGCTAATCTAACAGAGGAACGATTTATGTTTTGTAAGAAATATGCTGCTACATTTTGTCAGCGGATTTTACTGTCCACTATTTACAGGCTATGTTACCTTTTGTGGAGCATTTTTTGGTCCCGCATCTGTCATTAGAACGATTTTTTATTATATTTTATCTGTCACTTAAAATAAATGAACGTTGTTACTCATAAGTTGATACAGTTTGCTTTACTTATAAGCTACTAGCCTTGCCCGCGGCTCCGCCCGCGTTCAGATGACCAAAAAACAAATTCTTAGGTTTTACATATTAGTATACTGATACTCTTACATTGGAGTTTTTGTATTTTTTTTTCAGAAATGAGATATTTTCTCGCGGTAAAAAGTATCCTATATGTTGATCTGGATAACCAGCTATAATCATACCAAATTTCATCATAATACCTCCAGTGGTTTTTCTATGACGCGGTAACAGACAGATAGACAAAAGATTCGGCCTCTGTATCGATAATAATGTTTAATTCAATAAGATTTTCCAAAAAATATTTAATGTACAGATTCGGGTTAGCTACAATTTTATTATATGTATATATATATATTTCCATGTCTAGATCCATTACCTATAAATACTAGCATTGCCCGTGGCTCTCCCTGAGTATTTGATATAGGTGTTACCAAAATTATATCTCAAGCAGCAAAAAACAAAACTTCCATATGAAATTACTATAGCCTTTAGAATCCCTTAGTTCTATGATCTGTCCTGTCAAAAAATCCTTAGCTGGCCTTTGTTACCTATGAACTGCCTACTTATTAAATATATCCTTATATTATGTCAAGTAGTTTCCGATATTTTATGTATAAGTCGTATTGAGGTCTCAAAGAGGACAAAGTGGTAAGTATTCTATAAAATGTATATTTTGCTTACTATTATTACTTGATATAAAACTCACAAACACAATTAAAAAATAATAAAAAAGTTCATTTATGGAAAAAGATTTGTATGGATCTTAACTATAGAGAGTATTGAAAAGCTTGATAGAAACGCGCTCGTGCACATATTTCATATGATATTTAAAAAAAAATACGAATAGTGATCAGGCGATGTCAATATTGACCCTACTTGTTGTGCCAGCGGTCGCGGCTTCGAGCCCCGCTGGGGGCATTCATTTTTGTGATTAGCTCAAATGTTTGTACTCTAGTCATGGGTGTTTAAATTTATAATATATATGTATTTAAAGTTATATATGTGTAGTGTATCAACTATCTGGTATCCATAACAGAAGTCTCGTAGCTTATTATGGAACTAGATGGCGCTGTGTGTTAATGTCCCAACATATTTATTTATTTTAATATTTCATACATTTCATGTGTAATATTAACACAACTAAAATTTTAACATAACAAAGTAACATTCAATTTATCATTCCAAGCGGCAACGTTGCGAGATTTCTTACAATAATATCTTCTTATTTACGAAAACTTTTCTTGGAACGGCAACCCTGTTTACCTTTACGCACGGTAAGGAGCAGAAGATATAACACAAGTAGAAGTGTTTTGAGCATAATGAAGCTAATTTGTATCTTTAAATTTCGAATTTGATAATTTTTTTTTGTTACTCGCAACAATAACACTCGCTTCGTTTTGGGTGCATCCCTAGGTACCGTTTTTTTTGAGAGGAACCCTAATTCTTTTTCTAAAATGAAAGTAGCCTAAATTACTTTTTATTGTAACATCAGCTATTTGCTAGTCCAGCCTTTTCTGGTATTAGGCGAAACAAACAGACAGACAAAAAATTTAAAAATTGTGTTTTCTTTCTAAGTACATATATAATTTCATATGCATTTAGTAAAAAAACCGTTATTTTGACATTACAGACGACACTTTAATTTTATTTATCTTTATAGATTTACACCAATAGAACGATATCTTTTGACAAATTTTATCACTAACTAAAGCCTATGTGCTGCTCCAGATTATATAATACTAAACATAATGTAGTATAGTGAAGAAATATAAAGAAGTAACAAACTTATACACACACACACACACATAAAATTTTTGGATTTTCATTTTATACATATTTTAAGAGTACCTATATATCTATTTAAATTTAAAGAAAATTTGTACTCTTATTAGTGAAATACAAAAGCTTGAATATTTAGAAGACCCTTAGAAGTTAATTTAACTTCAAAAATGATCTTCTGATTTTAAATAAAATGCAATTACTTAACGTAAGCCGTTTCCATACTGGTCCTGAGCTACTCATACCATCTGTATATAATTGTTGTTGAAAAAGAAATAAGAGTACACAAATAAGTAAATAATAACAAGTATTATGGAAACAAAATAATCTAAAGGTTATTTATAAAACATAAATATGTATATTTGGGGCACATCAAAATATGACTCTGACAGTCTAATTAATATTTATATTAAAGTAATAAATATGTATTAATCATTTGCGACTTTTTTGTATTAATATATTTTGGTTTAATCAAACCCAGTAATCTTAGTTTTGGTTAATTAAAGTTACATAAATAATCACATATTATACTTTTCTTGATTTAGAAAATATAACTTGAATTAATATAAGTAATATTAATAAAAAAAAAACATTTTATTACAAAAAACTTTGTAATGATATAACAATGTATATATTATATTTCAAATCTATGCTTTCATGGTTAAACTAACTGATATCCTTCTATCCTGAATGACCGATCCTCTGCTCCCCTCTACTATCCTCTATTCCAGTAGCCTTTAAAATATAAATATGTTTCAGGCATTCCAAAAGTAGCAGATTAAGACAAACAAACAGATAAACAATAACAATATTTTAACAACTCATTATAGGGTACTTATTAATATAAAGAAATATTAACACAGGTACATATGTTCCTACACTTCAGTTTTATTTATAAGTATTATCTATATACTAATAAATGGAGAGCCGATTTTTTTGTTCGGTTACACTGCGATAACTACTGAACTGATCAGAATAATACTCATGACATAAGATGCAGCGTGTTTCGGAGAAGGTTTTAATATATGACTAGAGGCTCACCCTCGCTTGGCTCGGGTTCGCCTCTAGAAAAACACTAATAGAAATCTATTAGTTCCCACGGGAACCGTTCATTTTTCCCGGATGAAAAGTAACCTGTTGTTTGACCGGCAATATAAGGTATCAGAATGTTAAATTTTACTAAATTAGGTGCATAAGTTGTATAAGTTATAATAGTTTTTTAACTATCCCACGGGAACCATTTTATTTTCCGGAATAAAAAATATCTAAGACGTTGTCCGGGGATATAAGGTACCGCCATGCAAAGTTTCATTTAAATTGGTCCAATAGATTCGGAGATTAGCCCGTACAAACAAACAGACAAACAGACAGAGAAACAAAAAAATTGAAAAAAATCTGGATTTGTTCTATTTGTCTTCTTACATCCCCCTGACTCGCGATGGCTTATTATTAGCGTATTTCATGTATAATTTTGGTGTTTCTATACCGATTTCTATGATTATTTTTCATGGAATAGTTTATAATGTTAACTTTTTTAATTAGGGATGACTGAGAGTGTTATAAACGTAAGAGTAGACAAATATAAATCAGAAAGCTTCGAACTGCTAAGCTATCGGGAGTTACACGTGTTATTGTGAGTCAACCATAAAAGATAGACATATGCTGTCGTGGGATATTTTTTATATAATTTTAAGGAGAACATTTCCGTCATACATGATTTCTGTGTAGCTTTAACCATTAAGGTTGCACACGCGACGGAAGCTTAAAAAATGGAGTAACTTCTCCCGTTTTCCCAACATTTCCCTTCACTGCTCTGCTCCTATTGATTGTAGCGTGATGAAAAGTATACTTTAACCAGCTCAGAAGTATGATAAATAATTGTACCAAGTTTCGTTAAAATCCGTCGAGTAGCTTTTGTTTCTATAACGGTTATACCGACAGACAGACAAAAATTTTACTGATTGCATTTTTGGCATCAGTATCGATCCCTAATCACCCCCTGATAGTTATTTTGGAAATATATTTCATGTACAGAATTGACCTCTCTACAGATTTATTATAAGTATATAGATAGAAGATATGTTGGTGATTAATGTACTATGCGGGCGGAGTCACAGGAAACGCTAGTATATGGTAATTATAATAAAATATGGATAAATGTTTTTAACATAGATTAAGGAACTTACAAAATGATTTTTATGCATTCTCCATTACAAGAAAACGTAGCTTATTTTACTTAAACTATTACCATTTCCACTATTACACGATCTTAGGAGGAATAATACGAATTCTTGGTAAATACAAGTTTTCCTCTTCCGAAGTAACTTTTATTTCTAAGTAACCTCTTTGTTGTAAGGTTTATGTTCCTACTGTAATAAACTGAAACTAAAGTATGGCACTCTTAAATTACCGAGACAAAGGCGTGACGTTCGATTTGTGGTGGTTGTTAGTGGGTCGTAACGAATGATTCCGATATAAATGACAGATGTTGTAACGCGATGTGGTGATAGTACGAGAATATTATCTTCAAATATTTATTTCTCCTTAAATATTATAAGACAATGCGTTTGTATACGTTTGGGCGCTTATAAAATTCTAAGTTTTTAAAATTAAAAGATAGTAAGGAACATGGCATTGACAAATGTGAATAGTGAACTGTGACGTGTGTGTGTGTGTGTGTATGCTTTTTTTAATATTGGCGAAGTAAGTTGTGCCCAACTGGCACTCCTAGAAGCCACAAAACAAAAGAATTGAATTGAACTTTTTTAAATTAGTACCTAGTGATTTTGTAAATATGAAAATGTGAAATTATGTAAAAAAAAACAAAACACAAAAAAAAACAATTCAAATATTATAATCCGACATAATAATAAAGACTGTGCAATTTTCTCTACCTACTTAATAATACTATAACCATTTGAAATCTTTGAAATCAAAGTGAACTTTTAAGGCAACGACTCTATACGAAAAATATACTTATAAAAAATTAAATGTTATCATTTGAATACAAAGGTTTAAAGTAATTTTAACGAGCTAGTTATTAAAAATAAATGTAAAACACGATAAGTACATAGAATCTTTAAATTATGTACCTACAAATATTGAAAGTAATAGCCGTCAGAGAACCCCATGACCCATAAACAACGTGATATAAACGCTTTTATCGGTAAATTGAGATTGACAAATGACAAGGAGCGTAGAAAAGATTTATCGTGGAAAATGTTGCAATAAAACGTTTTTCAAGTCAAGAAACACACGCAAATAGATGGGGCTTTCGAGATATACGAAAAGTGAGATTCAGAAGATATAAAGAAATTAAATATTGAAAAAAAAACCTTTTAACTCTTTGCATTTATTCTAGATACACACCCTTATTTTTTGTTATATCGTGAGCTATATTAATCTATCTAAATATTTAAGCATATCAACACTCAGAGAACCGCCAAAAATGTCGAAGTAGGCAACTATAGTTAGTTATTCATGTATGCGTTGTGTATATGCTTTCGTTGGCATGAATATTAGAATTAACTTATTTTACTTTAAATTATTTTAATACTAGCGTCAAGTAACAGATATACTTTCTCATAAGCAATATCTACGGAGCAATTATCTATACATACATACATACCTGTAAATATTTTATACAAAATTACTGAAATATAACGGTGTTTTGTCAGAAAAACTATTTTCGTGCGCTTTTAGCTAACGCTGGCTAAAAGTTAAGTAATATATGAAAAAAATGTGTTACAAAATTGTAGGTAAAAGGCCTACAGAAAAGCCAGTAAGTATGTGAGTATTTCTTAAGGTACACTAACAACAATTTTATTTATCTTTTTCATCTATTATCCAGACGAGCAATACTCTATACAAGTATTATAAAAAGGTAGAGTTTGTTTGTTTCTTTGAACGCGCTAATCTAAGGAACTAATCCAATTAAAAAAAATTGCATTAGATAGCCTGTTTATTGAGGAAGGCTATAGGCTATATATAATATAGTGTACGTATAACATACTAACAAAGTCGCTAGTACATAAATAAATATGAGAGCGAAGTTGTGGACAGAAACTAATATTTTAACAAGAATAATAAAAACAACCTTCGATCAACAATACTACTAGATAACGTATCACATAAAAATAAAAACTAAATTCTGTCCGCGCGAATATGTACTTATACAGCTACATTCGTATACTAACGAACCAAGACAAAGTCTTATAATAGTTTTATTTTCAACCTAATCAATACCGTAGCACCTTGTAATAAAGTCACAAATCTTCAAATTATCATCATACACTTACAATAATTTCGTAAGTTTTGTAATATTTATTGTAAAATCAACATTATTATTAAAAAAACATAAAGCACTTTTTCCCGTTGTTGCTTTGTATGCTAAATCGTTATGTTTTGTTTCTGTTTGCTTCTTAAAATTTCGCCAAACGTTCTCAGCGGATTTAAAATTGTTCAAAATTTCATTTTTATATTATTTCGTAGGTTACATTTACTTAACGAAACGACTTGAAAATATTTGATTAGGGATGTATAGTAAATGAAAACTACCAATCAGTTCTTTTTTACTTTTTAGTGGTTTTGTTTGAAGTCGGTTTTTATTTTTTTGTTAAAAAGTTTTTATTTTTCCCTTTTTAGTATAGACAGTAGTAGCAAAGTAAGGATTCTAACGTGTTAGGCTTGTTATTATATTAAGATTATGTTAGTTTTATTATCTATATTTCCATACTAATATTATAAATGCGAAAGTTTGTAAGGATGTATGGATATCTGGATGTATAGATATATGGATGTTTGTTACTCGCTCAGGCAAAAAGTACTAAATGATAATACTTTCTTAGATTTACGCGAATATTTGACATTTTAAATAAAACTATCTTTTCGGATTTTGTCGCGGATTTATTTGGATTTTTGTTTCCCGACGTTTCGAATGCTTTACAGCATCCATGGTCACGGGAGAGACTGAGGTGTTACATGTCTTGAATGTATAGTTGTTACAGACAGCCTACCCACAATTAACAAAATGAAAATTGCACTAATTACATTACAATATTTTTTAAATTTAAACATTTTTATAATTTTAATTATAATTGAATATGGAAAATTATTTATTTAATTTTTGCTATTATTTTTATAATTATTACAATTTTAAATATTAATTAGTAATCTATATTTAGTGTTGCCATTATTATATTTATAACCATAAAGAAAAATATAAAATATAGTATTAATTATTTAAGCCATATAATTGTTCTATGTGTAATTTAAAAAGTTAAAATTAATTAAGGATAATAATTTTAATTTAGTTTGCTATTATTTAAAAACAACTTACTAAGCAACACTATTAATATATACTTTTACAAATGAAAAATATTAATCTGATAAGCTGTCATTTTGATCTACACAGTATGAACTTACTACATCTGTCTGTCTGTTATGTTTATATTTATTATTTGATTTTATTATATTAATAACAGGATCCCATGACGATGGTAGTACCCAGCCATCTTCCCTATTGAAATTAGGATGTTTTTTAATTTCTATGGCTTCTCGAATCATTCTAGGGCGATATCGGTTTTCTTTCGCCAGGATTTGAGGTCTATCAAAGCGAATATAATGGCTTGGGAGGTCCTGACTATGTTTGCAGACAGCAGATGTTGTATTCAACATCACCGTCGCAATACAACATCTGCTGTCTGCAAACATAGTCAGGACCTCCCAAGCCATTATATTCGCTTTGATAGACCTCAAATCCTGGCGAAAGAAAACCGATATCGCCCTAGAATGATTCGAGAAGCCATAGAAATTAAAAAACATCCTAATTTCAATAGGGAAGATGGCTGGGTACTACCATCGTCATGGGATCCTGTTATTAATATAATAAAATCAAATAATAAATATAAACATAACAGACAGACAGATGTAGTAAGTTCATACTGTGTAGATCAAAATGACAGCTTATCAGATTAATATTTTTCATTTGTAAAAGTATATATTAATAGTGTTGCTTAGTAAGTTGTTTTTAAATAATAGCAAACTAAATTAAAATTATTATCCTTAATTAATTTTAACTTTTTAAATTACACATAGAACAATTATATGGCTTAAATAATTAATACTATATTTTATATTTTTCTTTATGGTTATAAATATAATAATGGCAACACTAAATATAGATTACTAATTAATATTTAAAATTGTAATAATTATAAAAATAATAGCAAAAATTAAATAAATAATTTTCCATATTCAATTATAATTAAAATTATAAAAATGTTTAAATTTAAAAAATATTGTAATGTAATTAGTGCAATTTTCATTTTGTTAATTGTGGGTAGGCTGTCTGTAACAACTATACATTCAAGACATGTAACACCTCAGTCTCTCCCGTGACCATGGATGCTGTAAAGCATTCGAAACGTCGGGAAACAAAAATCCAAATAAATCCGCGACAAAATCCGAAAAGATAGTTTTATTTAAAAAGTACTGAATGGATTTTAATTCAACTTTACAATAACAAATAGGCTACTTTTATGCCAGAAAGATGTACGTTTCAAGTGGGATTTTATTTTTGTTTTTCTAGAGGCGAACCCGAGCGAAGCGAGTATGAGCCGCTAGTTTCGTAATATGTATTTCAAAAAAATTTTTACTACCTAATAAAAATAAATACAATATTTTAATAATACTTTCCAGTTCCACTTTGTACAGTGAATTTTTTTTAATATAAATTATCATAATGGGATGAAAAACCAAAACATTTTTAAGAATTTTGTACAGAACGAAAGAAATGATTTCAACACTTATTTGTCTGCCTTTAAATATTTCTAGTTTTATGAATGAATTTTGAGTGACTCAGATATTACAGTATAAGTTTCGTATGCAATTAAATATATTACAATAAAGAAATTGTTTTAAATTATATAATTATATTTTTGGCAATTAGAAGGGAAAAACAATAAAAAAAAACAACAAAATTAAACAACCTAAAATTACTTTATTTCAAAATGAACTTAATTTGTTGACAAAATTTTCAAAAACGACAAAAACTTAATTAACAAAATGGCTTATACCTATATAATAATACAAAATTTCTTTTATTTATCCAACCATTACAACCAATGTATATCCGCATTTATAATATACTAATATTATAAATGCGGAAGTAGCTCTGTCTGTCTGTTACCTTTTCACGCTTAAAATAAAATTTGGTGTCAAGGTAGTTTGAGACCCTGGGAATGACAAAGGATAGTTTTATCCCGGAAATCATCCCATAAGGGGGTGAAAAGAAGGGCTGGAAGTTTCTCAAATCATTTCTCAATTAAGGGATATAAAACTCATCATACCTATGGATATATAGTCTATATATTCCATAGCAACCGTTAAAACGTACCTAAGGAAAAGCTCGAGTAAAGCGACGGTGAGCCACTAGTATCGTATATACGAAGAATAAAATATTATTACCGAAATCTAAGCAAAAACAGTATAAGTAATAAAGTACCTATCTATTTTCATATATATCATACTAACCATGATAACGGTGCCTGCCGGAGCAAAGTAAGTTGTAACTTATCATAGAGCATTATTAGAATAACAAGGTGAATCATATATATATATATATATATATATATATATATATATATATATATATATATATATATATATATATATATGTTTTATTTCGTGCTGCAGTGGGGTTCTGCAATAAAACTTATGTGTAGAAACAACCAGACTCTACTATTTTATAAAGACCAGCTTAAACTAAAACACACGGTACACTCAGTGTATACACCGAGTGTCTGTGTGAACGCGAGTGTCTGTAATTGTGAAATTTATTGCGTCACAATAATCAGTATCGTGTTAGTGGCTATATGAACACCCTGTATTCAAGTGTCTGGTGTGGTTGAAAAGTTTTCGAAAAGGCTGGACATTTTCAATACAACGCACCGCGTAGAAGATAGTACTTAAAAATGAGTTCCACACGGAGCAAGAAGTGTGAACAGCTCGGACACAATTTCCATACATTAATTTTGTACAGACAATACTCAGGCACTAAAATTTCGAACAGAATAATATAATGTCTGACATTTATGTCGCAATTTGTGTCGTAGTCTAAACTTGCCTACCCTAAATCTTTCAATGTTTATAATAAAAGCTCAAATTCTTTCACTAAAACAATATGGCTGTTATTTTAATTTTAAAGACTCTATTATTACTAGTGACTCACCCTCGCTCCGCTCGGGTTTGTTCCTAAGTTGGACCACCCTTATCACTTAGGGGTATGAAAAATAATTTACGTCCTATTCTCAGATCTACTGAATATCCACACAAAATTTCATAAGAATCGGTCTAGCCGTTTCGGATGAGTTTTGTTACAAACACTGTGACACGAGAAATTTATATATTAGATATAACTAATATGTTTCACAATTCTATTTTCGAATTTTTACATGGTTTTGTTATTCACATTGTTTGCTTATTTTTTCTTTCTAATTTATTGCTATTGGAATTTTATCCGACGCCCAATTATCCAATTGGCATAAAATTTGCGTATATTTTATGCTTATTTCTTTTTTACTGTGCACTTTTTAAACTATTTTGGTCGAATACAAACTACAGTAACGTAATTATGTTACAAATACAATTGTAGAAATTATCGATATCTAGTACATATTTTTTTATTATATATTTTATTAGCGACTCACCATCCCTTCAGGTCTTCCCTAGGTTGATTCCCTATACAAAGTTTCATCCCCATTTTCACATCCTTAAGGGATGATTTCCGGGATAAAATTATCCTCTGTCCTTTACAGAGTCTCAAACTATCTTCTTACCAAATTTTATCTAAATTGGTTCAGTAATTTCGGCGCCTATTCAGTATAAAAAAACAAACAAAAAATCAAATCTTTCCTCCTTATAGTATTAGTATAGATTAAAAAATAGCCTCATTTACTTTGTTCTGTTTACGGAAGTCTTTGAGTTTCATATACCAATGACTCGATATTTGGTTTTTATCATACTAATGTATGGGTTGGATATAATTTACTGTAGTAGTATGCGCTTAAGGAAAGCAATAACAGGAAAATGTTGCAAAATATGAAGAATTAAAAGCTTAAATACGAATAAAACTAAAGTAACCAACTCGAGCAAAACTGCGGGCAAAAACTACTTCTTTATATGGGAGTTTTATTATAAGTTCGTTTCCTATAGGAATTAGATATTTTCTCGTGGAAAAGTAGTGAAGCTATGTTACTTCTAACTATCTCTACACAAAATAAAATTATTTTACACCATCGCTACATTTCAGCGGGTAAGAAGGACGTACAAACAAACATTTTCATATTTATAATATAAGTATTAATATAGGTAAAATTGAAATTAATATTAGTATTAATATAAGTAAAATTGAAAAAAAAACTTAGGTAAAGTAAGAGCATTTTAACTAGTAAACATATAAAAAAGATATTAGCTTGCTAGATCGTTAATAAAAAATAGAATAGCTACGTTTTCATTGGCCGTGTGTATCGACAGACGTTTGATTGATTGATGCACGCACCGCCTTTAACGGGAATACACAGTACAGCTAGAAGTCATAATTTATGTTCTATGAAAAGTTACCACTCACTTCGCTTTAGTAGTCGTTTTCACTATTAGTATGAAGAATATACTAATTAACACTAACATAAAAAGCTGGAGTGTTTTTTTGTTTGTTTTAACGCACTAAAATCCGGAGCAGGTCTTATTTGAAAAAAATATAAAAACAAAAGAATAGGTATGTAGAATCTTAAATCGCGCTACCAACTACGAGAGAGTTATTCTACAAAATGAAGCGACGTGGACAGAGCCGGGAGAAAACGCTAGTTTGAAAATAAAATATTTAATTAAGCACTTACACATTACATACTGTTATTCTGATATTATCTGATATTTTGTTCTTGATATTATGTGAGCTATCTAGAATATTTGACATTTTAAATTAATAATTTTTTTTTTTTTTTTGAGTAAATCTGTCAATTATTTCAATTTTCTAAGTTGCACTTTTTGTCTGCTCCCAGTGCCGGATTTAACCTCAGCGCCGCCCCTGGGTAAAGTAAGAAATGCCGCCCTATTATCGAAATTTTGAATAAAATGTAGAAAGTGAAAAAAAATCATTATTATTTTTTTTTAAATGCAAAACTATAATTTATAAATGATATCAATTTTTTGAAAACTGTACCTACTAGTAAATTTTTTTTTTGTAAAATAAAAAAAAGCATTTTCGATAACGCTAAGATTTTTTTGCCCACCTTCCGAATTTTGTCACCCTAGGCACTAGCTTCGCGTGCCCCTAGTATAAATCCAGCGCTGTCTGCTCCTTTATAAAACTAACTGCCTTTGGGATCTAGGGGGTACGGCTAAAGTTCTGGAGGTTTTGGGTGACCGAAACCAGTCACGAGGACATAACGTAACTGTTGATAATAATCTTCAGAAAATATTATTTTAATTTATATCCCATCACTTGAAAAATGGAAATGATCAAATAACAATACTCTTAACACACTAGATATTTGATTTGTTAATGTATTACTGACACCTACAAACAACAACATTGTAACTCATTACTGAGGTAATTTGAAAATAAAATTTATTTTTCCATATTATTTAATTAAAGTAATAAGAAATAGCTACAAAATAATACTACAATATTGTTCCAAGCAGGCGCACTTAAAAAGGTAGAGAATTATTTTATCGCGTCGACTGTACGTATCATAAACTTTTGATTGATTGATGCACGCAACGCCTTTAGTGTGAATATACGACGAGAACTTGTAATTTATGAGTTTTACGAAAAACGTATTTCTTGTTCAATATTATCGCTGATATTGATCACTAATGAAACATTTTTGAAGTAACACGTAAAAATATAAAGTTAATATTTTCTCTATATTTTCAGTCATCCGTTCATTATTATTTTTAATCATTGTCTTGAACTATTAAAGTACTGGAAGGGTCTTTTTGGGTTTCAACAAGGTAATACTTGCTTTTCCAGGCGGTAAGCTTTCTTTAAACCACCTGTTAATGCTTTAGGTGGTACGCGCAACTTCCCAACATTAAAAGCACGCTGTATGTACAGAATTTCACGAATAAAATATGTATAATATATATATATATATATTGTTGATTCACTTTGAAAATCCAATATCACTGTCATCCGAGTGCGTAATCTGGGAGTGAAAGTCCCGTCAAAATAGGAGATATGAGAGCACAAATAAACAGATCAACATTTTTAAAAGGTATTTGTACTGTCGTACTACATGTAATCATTATAATGAGAGCTCAGTGTAGAATGATCTTCTTGAGGGTTCCGTACCTCAAAGGAAAAAAGGAACCCTTTTTGGATTGGAACTAAGTTTAGTTGTCTGTCTGTAAAGACCTTTTTTTAAATATACAAATAGGTACTACAATTTTATTTATAAATATATTTTATATCTTCTTATATAAGGTATTGAGAGCAATTGTGCTGCAATGTGGTGATGTGCTCTGGTGTATTATTTGTATGAGATGCTGTTTTCATGATGTTTTCTACGAATTCAATTTCAATATATTATTATATTTCATATATTATAATTTTTTATGTTTATCACTTCATATAAAAACTTTTTTAATATTCTATTATTAGTTTCATCTATAAGTACATATATTCAGATCTTATTATACAGATATAATTCGTATATTCAAATTTTGGAAGTCAAATTTACCCAACTTCTAATTCTCTCTCATTCTTTTAATCATTGAGAATCTGTACATATATGTAATACCAACGACAATACTATAATTTAGTCCCATCAAGGTGATTTGATAATGGCACCACTACGTCGGTAACCTAACTGTGCAACGGCTATTACCAAAATGTTTGAACTTGGCATTATTTGATTCATTTCGTAAAGTTTCATACATTATTTGATCCATTCTATACATTATTTCAGTTTGTCAGAGTGCGTTTTTGTTAGTTTTTTATATAATTATACGGGTAATTTATTATGTTGGGACGTTAACACACAGCATTATCTAGTTCCATGGTAAGCTACAAGGCCTGTGTTATGTATACTAGATAGTTGATTCACTACACATATATAATTTTTAAATACATACATATTATAAATATAAACATCTCTGACTGGAATACAAGCACTCATGCTCATCACACAAATTAATGCCCCCAGCGAGACTCGAACCCACGACCGCTGGCACAGCGAGTAGGATCACAACAAACAGCCAAACGTGTCGTCAAACTTTTCTTCTTTTATTATGATAACTTTCACTTTATTATAAGAAACATTAAGTAATGATTTATTTTTCAAAATTAGATAGTATAAATATAAATACCTATATAAATAGATAAATTATATGTTCAATAAAAATACAAGCAGAGCTTGTGCAAATTAAATGGGCCAAAAACACTAGACGTAAGCAGATTACTAAAGCATTAGATCCATTAAGGGTACATTAAATAAATTTGATACTTTTACTGAGATAGAATGATAGATCGAATTCGCTTAGTTGTTGTGTTTATTTTCATTTATTCAATAAAATTCTTATCAAAGTAACTAAATTGATTAACTAAATGACTAAAGTTAATATTAAAAATATATTAACAGTGAATGATGACTAAAACTATTACAAAACTTTTTAGTTCCAGATTGGTGTCATAATAAATGCAATTTATAAGCTAGAAAATATTTTTTCAGTACAATAGCTATCGATTTTGAGTTTAAGTTGTTTAAAGAATGAAAATTAAAATAAATAGAGTGGAGTCAATACAATATTTTTATCGCCATTTTAGAATGTTAGATGTTAATAATAGTTTTATATTTCATTTTATGCTATTTGCAATTATTGTTTTAAGTTATTTTAATTTTGAGACATTTTTTGTATAATAGTTTAAATAATATACTTTCGTTTAAGCAAGATAAACAATTCTAATATTTACTGTAGTCTGCAAGATGGAACCTGCTACCTTCAAAACAATAGCCTATACTCAGATATGAGACACTCGGACAAGTTACCATGATTCTTTCCACAGGTAATGGATCATAAAAATATATCTATTTATTAGTATCTTTATTTAAATCTACCTTTTATGTTATATTTATTATATATGCTTTTAAAAATCTGGATAAGAAAGCTTTGTTTCGTTCTTCGATCTTTCCATTTTTTAATTATTAATTAGACAATTTTAAGTTTTAACAAAAGAAGCGTGTTTTATGTTCTCTTTTTTTTTGTTCTATCATTTTTTCGTAAATTATATAGTAACCCCTAACCTTCTAAGCGTAGGTGCCTTTTGGAGATACAAAATTATATACAGGCACTATATATAATTACTCATTAATACTCAATAAATGAATAAATCCACTTTAAATGGAAATTCATCGGCATCAGAAAATTTAAAGCATAATCTAATCTAGCCAATTACCCCGAATAAAAAGGTCGGTCGTGACAAAAATTCAACTCCAAAAGTAGCTTCGCTTGGAAACTTTTAAAGAGGCAAATTGGTACTTCAACTACTTTCTTGTTTAATAATATTAAGCCTTAAACAGTTCATAACATTTAACTTACTGGTTATATAAGAAATTCTTTTAGTAATCAGTGAAATGTTATATAAGGGACGGTGCTAGTGCTTATACTTTATGATAGCTCCTCCAACGCTAGGGATTATAAGTTCAATTCCCTCAAGCGGAACCGCTGTAGGCGTAAGATTTTATGTGTGTATATTTGTTACTCCTTTGCGCTAAAACGACTGAATTAATCTATACGTATGTGTAATAACATTCTGAGTCAAATCTGTAGATTAAGTATTGTTTTGAAAAATCTTGTTGAAATAGTCATTATTATCGATACAGGGTCCGAATCTATAGTTTTTAGAATTTCGTCTATCTGTCTGTCTCTATCTGTCTGGGAACGCATCACGAGAAAACCACTGGACCGATTTTAATGAAATTTGGTATCATTATAGCTGGTTATCAGGGTCACTTATTGCGGGAAAATATCTCATCCTTGAGAAATCTATAACAAACTTTAAAACCCGAACGGATTAGGGTGAGTCACTAATTTAGAATAAATTTAGTGCACAGATAAACTGTAACCTGTAATTACATATAAGCAACTGTTAGCAGTAAAATTTGCCAAACGGTGGTGATGCCTGTATAAAATATTATAAATACGAAAGTTCCCATGGGCACACTCGAGTGAAGGCAGAGTAAGACTGTAGTTTATAATGTCTTTTATAATAAAAGGCAGTTTATATCACGCTAATGTTGGAAACATGTTTGGGATGAAGTAAAAGTCTTATAGTTCTTAATGTTATTGGAAACTTTATAGGCATATTTTATTCTTCAGTTTGATTCTTTGTTTAAGTTTAAAGTTTTTAGAACAAAACTATGTGACATAATTGCGAGGGTCATCGTGAATGATCGAGAGCTAAATGCAAATAAATAACGTTACGTTTGGCTCAGTTTGTAGTGACTAGTGACCCTACTTGCTGTGTCCGTGGTTGTGGGTTCGAGTCCCGTTGGGGGTATTCATTTGTGTGATGAGCACGAATATTTATACTCCAGTCATGGGTATTTATATTTATAATATGTATGTACGGCTGCACACCCGGAGGTCCTGGGTTCGAGTCCCGGGTCGGGCCAAGTTTAGTTATTGAGTCTTTCTGTATAGTAAGTCCCAGTAACAGCCCGAAGTTGGGAAGTTGGCGGTGTTTCACCCCCGTGCCTCGGAGAGCACGTAAAGCCGTCGGTCCTGCGCCTTAACTCTCACCGGTTGTGTCGAGTGGTCGTCCCACCGGAGTATGAGAGTGATAGGAATAGGGAGTGCACTTGTGTCTGCGCGTACACTTGAGCACTATAATATCTCCTGCGCAGTTGGCTAATCCCAATGAGATTGGCCGCCGTATCCGGAATCGGCTAGGAGAACATCATCATGTAAGCATTTAAAGTTATATATGTGTAGTATAGAAACTATCTGGTATCCAAAACACAAGCCAGCTTACCATGGAACTAGCTGGTGTTGTGTGTTAATGTCCCAAAAAAAATGTGAACTTGAAGGTAAAAGTTAGTGAAGCAAAAGTAAGAACTGTATGAATGAAATTAATGGCATTTCCATTATTAATGTTATTTTCATTTATTATAAAGGTATTATACTTTATTGTAAAGATATTACATATACCTATCAAATTTTCTCTTACTTATGGCTAATAATACTTATAATAAAAAGTAAGTTCACTTTTGTGTTACACAGTAACTTAATTTTACGGAACTTTTACGAGGTGCTTCAACTCAAAGTATTTATAGAACTAAGTAGTTAGAACTCTTCAGACCTTAGAATACGAATACTAATGATAAATCAACACATAAACTGAAGTCGTAAATAAGTTAATACATATTGAGAATTGTACACTAAAATAATCCAATCACGACGCCCAATTTTATGATCAAGTGAACAGATAAAACAAAAAATCTGAATTTTTATAGTTATGAAATTAGAGAGGATTCAGGTGAGAAAGTCACTGTTGTTATTTTTTGAGTAGTAATACATAGAGTCGCGGGTGAAAGCTAGTAAATAATAATTTTATAATACAATATCTATACATATTATAATAAAAATTTTATTGATTCGAATCTGTACATTAAATTTTTTTTTTAAACCTTGTTGAAATATAAACAGAGGCCGAATCTATAGCTTTTAGAATTTTTGTCTGTATATCTGTCTGTTTGGGAACGCATCACGAGAAAAGCACTGGACAGATTTTTATGAAATTTGGTATGCTAATAGCTGGTTATTCGGGTCAACATACAGAATACTTTTAATTCCGGAAATATATCTCATCTCTGACAAATCTATACTAAATCTTAAAACGTAGCTAGGGACGAACAAGAGCGGAGGGAGGGTGAGTCGCTAGTGAGTCTATAAAATCAAAGTAACAATAAATACAGCCGTTAGTCTGTAATAAAAATCAGTGGCACTCAATTACATAAAGCAGGTAAATAAAAGAATGTCTAACGAGTTCCATTTAGGATTTATTATGCCTTCAGAATTTAGTGCTTTATTATTAGAACAATAAAGTGGAAATAGGAGCAATGTCTTCGCCGACTGTTGACGGAAAATAATAAAAGAAATAGTATTTTTGTTTTAGTTTTATAGCCAAGGTGTCATTTTATTTACTCGGTTACTTTGTTTAATTTAACTTTTATACGGAAAATTGGTCAAATTTTAGGATTGATAAAAAAATAATATTTGTAGAAATATAATATTAACAGTAGCTTTAGTCTTCCTCTAGTTTAAACTATATTTGTGTACTAAATTTCATTCAAGAAGTTTTCTCTAACTAAATTTTCTTCAAAGAAAAGCAGTAGGTGCTGTGGTAAAGTGTTTAAGACTAAGCGTTTGCAACACTAGAAGCATATAGCATGTTACACCAGTATGGGTAATACGTCGACATTTTGTTAGCATGTAACCACTTTCTTTGTCAAAACCGACACTAACAAATTGTGCCATTAGCAAGGATTTTCCACAGTCTCTATAAACCATATAGTTGTCTAAAGAAGGCATCTAGACAGTGCAATCGCAACATGCGGGGGTGACCACGAATATCAATACCGACATTTATTTTATATGATTAAAAATGTATTACCGAATAAGGCTTATTATACTGTCACAGAATATTTCATAGATATCAATGTGTGGAACTAATGTCTGGTTGGGTCTCAAATGAGATAAATAGATAATTATTGTATTACAATATTGTACACAATTATTATTTTAAAAGAGCAACTGTTGAGTTTCTCGCCGGTTCTTCTCAGCAGAAAACTGCATTCCTCACGGACTGACTACACTGACATTTAATTTTTATTTAAAATATAAAATTTACGATTCTAAAAAGCTTATGAGTCTATTTGTAATAAAAAAAATTTCAAACCTCTTGTTAATTACTTCAAAGGGTGCCAGTTGAGCACAGATTACTTTGCCAATGTAACATAGAATGGAGAAGTTATACCTTTATGGTTGACAGGTACACCTTTAACTTGCCACGAGATGGGCTACAGTGCTTTAGCTTCGAAACCGTTGAGTTTGACAGTATTTCTGTTAAAATCAATCGGCGATCGCGTACTGTATGTATTTTTATAATGTGGCTTTAATTCACATCAAAAATTGTACAGATTGTAGATAATGCTAATAAGCCCCATGGTGAACTAGAACACAAGCCGCAACTATTTTTTAAATAACAGGTATGTATTCAGCCCCTTTTAACGTCCCACTGCTGGGCACGAGCCTCCCTTCAGTACGAGGGCAAACAACAAGTAAAAAAAAAAATTAACTTACACTGACTGATAAACGAAATGTAATGTGTAATTAGCCTTTTCTAACGTTCAACTGCTGGGCACGCGCCTCCCTTCAATACGGATCAAGCCATATACCACCACGCTGGACAAGTGCGGATTGGCGGATTTCACAACAGGTTTCCTCACGATGATTTCCTTCGACATAAGTTATTTGATAATACTGTTGGAAATGATTCGCACATGAAAATATCAGAAATGCGAGACCCGGGATTTGAACCCGCTTCACTCGGTTTACCAAGCGAACACCTTACCAATGGGCTACCACAGCCTTAGATAAAGAAAATGAAAATTTGAAAGTTCTTAAGTAGGAGATAAAAGTATGTATGGAAGTTTGATATCTTTGAAGCTACGAGTATAAATATGTTAAATAATGTAAGCTGTTGTTTACATTAGCGATGGATATTTTATCGACTTTACTGTTTGTTAAAATAAAGTAAGTTTATTAAGCATTTCTATTCTATCGAACATCTTTCATAATATTGGTAGTATAAAAAGTATATAAAATATAAATATTGCCTACAAATGCCTCTGCTTGTCTTATTAAGTTGAAAGCTTGGCTCTTAAATACAAGGGAAAATATACTTGCGACGATAAAATTATTATTCCCCTGATAAGCGTTTTTGTAATTCTCAAACATTTTCTTATATACCCATAGCGTTCTGTACAGATTTTTATAAATATCCATATAAAGTTCCCTTTCATAATATGAGTTGGTTTGATTTCATTTGATTATTGTACCATAAGGATTTTATTTTCGTAATAATATTTACTTTTACTTTTATGACCTCTATTCGTGATACTACTATGGGGCACTAAAATATTAGTTGTATAAATCTCTACTCATATAAAGAAGTTTATTTGTTTTGTAAGTACAGTGTCTTTCAATTTTATAGGAAACTGGCAGCTCAACCTGGCTTTGCTCGGGTTTATCCCTAAGTACGTTTTAAAGGCTAGTATGGAATAGATAGAATAAAATATATTATGGAGCATTTCACTTGAAGTGGACAACGAAAAAAAAGTGAGGTTCTGAAATTCGTTCATATTAGGCATATTTGTACCTTTAGGGAACGAACGTGTACACATAATATTTTTTTATTTGAGGCTTACTTGTCAAGTTGTGGGATTCAAAAGAAGTGATCAAATTGAAAGAAGGGATTTTTTGGATTCTTTTTTCATATTCAAGTAATTAGAAATAAAACAATAAATGTAGTGTTCTATATAGAAAAAATACTGGTCTTTTTTATTTTTTAGTAAAATTCCAAATTTGAATTACTTTTCTGGAGTAAAACCGGAAGTAAATATTTTAAATAAAATTTTTAATAACTTTGACCATTTTAATTTTCATTATTTTTACTGCAAAAGCTAACTTAATATGTATATTAATTTTATCATAGAAATACAAGATATGATCTTTATACGTTTATGAGATAAATCAATTACAGTACGTGCTTGTCCCACTGAGCGAGGTACCTGGCGCTTGTTAAACCCGGCTGGTTGATGTGAAGACATTAAAACGTTGATTATATTTCAATAATATTGATTATGTATTATTTCTCTACATACTTTGTATCATTGTAAAGCTATTTCATATCTTAGTTTAAAATAAAATATTTTGAACAAAAATATGTGTAGAAAATAAGATCGAAATAAAACATTTCTAACACACTTTCACATTTTTAATATATATATATATATATATATATATATATATATATATATATATATATATATATATATATAGTAGTTTTGGACTATTAATTCGTGTGGAACAAAAGTAGTCTAAAATTTTATTATAATAACTCGATATTCATTAGTCAAAAGCTTACCACGAAGGAAATCAAACCTGTAGGATCTTACATGATATATAGTGTCATGATAAAGTAAACAAATATTATAAACAAGTTGGGCGAAAATCTACAACCAACATTTCGTCTTAGGCGACCAAATCCACAAATAAGCTCTCATAAGGTAATGAGATGTCAGATCTTACGCTACGCTAACAATGTTGGGTTGAGTACAAAACTTTTGGTTGAGTTATTTTCGGAGGCTTTTGGAATTTTTGGCCCGTGCTGGCACGTGAACTCGTGCATCCGGAATATGAAATGCTTTTCCTTTTACACTTTTGTACCGGTACTGGCTTCGGTTTATCCATTGATATGCTCCTTTTTATTCCGGATTTCGAAACCGCTTTGGTACATGGCAAAGGTTGTGTCTGTAGGAATTTAAAGATTAAAAATTGATGTATTTTCTGTATCTATAATATAGACGAGTATGTTCTGATAATTGTTTTTTTAAAAGATCTTATTAAAAGAACGTTAAATTCATATTGTGATATTCTGTTTAGGTAAATTCAAATTAAACAGATTCGACTACTAAACTGGATGATTTTTTTATAGTAATAGTGGATATTACGACGAAAAAAGTTAGTTTATGTTGATAAATGTTGATAAAGTTCGAGTTATGTGACATGAAAAGTAGAGGATGGGGTGTGTCAACATTCTCTATCAGTTTACTCCATTACTTAACTTGTATATTTGTAAAGTATATTATACAAATACAAAATATCAATACATAGTAAAAAACAAAGTCGCTTCCCGCTGTCCCTCTGTCACTATATATGCTTAGATCTTTAAAACTACGCAACGGATTTTGATGCGGTTTTTTAAATTGATAAAGTGATTCAAGAAGAAGGTTTATATGTATAATACATGCATATTATAGTACAAAAAAGCCGAGAAATTCAAAGTTTTGTATTTCATACTAACCGTTAAAATGTACCTAGGGACGAACCCGACCGAAGCGAGCGACTGCTACTAAATAACTAAACAAAATATATAAAACTATTATAGTTATAGTTTTATGGGTTTCAACAAAAGCCTGCAATAATGGGACCATCTACAACATAGTCAGTATAAAACATAGTTCTACACGGTAAAAGAAAATTCCCTCCAGCCCCACGTAAGCTTAATATTCAAAGTGAGTAAAAGTGGGACGATTAAGTCACGCATCATAGGTGCTTTGCACACCAAAAGTGGTACACGAGTACAACGCGCCAGTGATAAGGAAAATGTGCTGTTTTGCTCCTTTTATCTCAAACGGTGAGGTTATTTCGAATTTTTGTTTTTGTCATCATTTTTATGTTCCATATTTGATATTATAGTAAAATTTCCTTAAAAATATATTGTATTATCATAAGGTTATGAATTTGTGTGCTATTTTTTTTGATAAAATTATAAACTATTTTTAACAAGCGGCTGCCCTGTCCTAGCTCGGGTTCACCTCTAGAAAAACAAAAACAGATCTATCTTCCAGGATAAAAAGTGGCCTATGCATGAACTATATTATTGTAAAGTCTCATAAAAATCCATTCAGTAGTTTTTGCGTGAAAGAGTAGCAAACATACATACATCGAGACATCCAGACATCTTCATAAACTTCCACATTTATAATATTAGCAGGACTAGTAGGATGCTGTTTCTATAAAAATACGAGATTCCTTCCGCGGCTTCGCCTGCGTGATAAAACCATAACAGCAGCCTATATGTTGATGCAGGAATAAGCAATTTCCATGTATCTTAAAGTTAATCGATGCTGTTTTTATTTTAAATTAACCATAATATAACTGTTAAGAGAATTGAAAATAATAATTAGTAAATATTATCTTACAATATTATAAAGAAAAAAATGTTTGTGTTGCACTTTTGAACCAACTTGATTGAACTCGGGGAAACTACACCCTTTTATTATGAAAATTCAGTATAAAATGTCGAGATTACATTTAAATAATGCATAGTTATTTCCTTTTTGTGTAGCAAAAGCCTAATCTCGCTTGCAGGCAATAGTTACTAAGGCACAGATTCTCAAGTATTATACATGTCTGGGTGTTAGGAGGAGCGATTAAAACTTTTAATGTTTTTCTACTTTCTCAAGAGTTGGAGAAAGATGATTTAAGCAGTGTTACATTGCATATATTAAAAAGATTTCTAATTCTAAGCATGATTTTGAATAGAGACATTGTAGTTTTGACGTATTTTTAGTACGTATGTATGTATGTATTGTATGTGAACTTAAGTCTATACATTTTTTTTACAATATATGAATTAATTTTAATAGATTTTTAGAGATCACTTAAGTTAAAAAAAACATATACTATTTATTAATTCTCAGATTTATATCTAATAGGCTTAATTCTTTCAAATAATTTTCTGTTTTAATTCTTTGTTATATATATGTATATTTATTGATAATAGCTAAAATATGTTATTATAAATTAACTTACCGATAAACTGAAGACAGATGCACGTCATGCATACCACCAGGGCTTGCAGTAACACTGTCATTTTGATCATTATTCACTTTTATTTTGGCATATTTTTTCAACTATAATTTCTTCTCATTTGTGGTGAATTCTTACATTAGTTATAATTTAATCTTTTTCAAAAAACTTAAACAATCAGTTAATATCTTCATATTTTCAATTTTTGTCCATTTTCACGTTTGTGATGATCACACTTAGCTCTGAAACAAATTAAAAATATTTGTTTTATGTTTGCAATATGAATATAGAAAGTAAAATTTCAAGTGTTCAGTAAACAATTTCTAGATCCTCTTCATGAGAAAATCATACAAACTACGATACAAAATCCAGCGTATAGTAAAAAGTTATCGTCAGACATTTTACCATATGCTAAAATAAGTATTTCCCATTGTTGCATAAGATAGTAAATAAATCAAATAAAAGGGGGACCGGAAAGTAATATCGTTTCTTTGCATATCGATTTTCGTTAGTTATTTATCAGCTGGTAGTGTACGAGTACATCAAAGCCCTGAAAATAAATTTTAAAGTTAAAGTAACTTATTTGCTTATAATTAATTCAATTTTTAAGTCCTTTCTCATATTATAGTAAAATGGCAGGGCAAAAACCAGAAGAGATCCATATGATAGGTATTGTATGATTTTTGAGTTCACAAGGGTTGTAATGCAATTCTTGCTACTAAAAAATTAGCGATGCTTATCAATCGAATGCGAAGCAAGTGCACTATACGTTTGTAATTGCCAAAGATGGTTTTTTAAGTTTAAATCCGCAAATTCCGACTCGTACTGGTCAGATAGACCAACAACTTTGGTCAATGCCATGTTAAGGGCGGAAGTGGAAACAAATCCATATTAGACAATCGGGAAACTGTCAAATGGCAACCAATGGCAAAGTAAACAAAGCAGGTGTTTGGGTTTCGCTTAACCTGTTCGAAGAAAACAAGTCAACCGCTCCATCACATGCAACTTATTGCTTCAGCGGCACAATACAGAAGCATTTTTTGGGCGTTTGATAACTGGCGAAGAAAATTGGGTTGTCTATTATAATCCAAAACGTAAAACAATATGGCTCTCTCCAAATGTAACGCTACGAAGTGCAGGTGCAAGTCAGGTTTACACCCAAAAAAGGTGCTTTCATGTGCTTGGTGAAGTATTCGCTGGGTCGATCATTTTGAAGTATTAAAAACTGGTCAAACTGTGAATGTAACCTTAACTGTGAACAATTGTAACGTGCAAATATTTCTATGTAATATAATATCGTTTTCTAAGTGGCTAAAAGTTTGAAAATTTGGACATTAGGTATCAAAATACCGCATCCAAATATTTTGTTCAAAAACCAATCGATTTTTATCGATCCAGCATTGAAAATTTGTACACTAGGTGGCGAAAGGTTGTTGATAATCATGGTAATCATACCATTGCTTAAAAATAAAAAGTTGTTAAAAATTTATCTATTTAAGTTTAATATGAAAAAATGACATTACGTTCTTGTCTCGTTTACATATAAGTCGTTTCACCTTTATAAGCAAATGTTAAGGTTGGCTGATACTTAAAATAATATTTACGAATATTAATAATTCAATCCTTTTAATATTTCTCCCAAGGGCATAGGCCTCGTCTACATACGAGCCGCAGGCCATATAGTCTTCAATGCCAAATGCGAGTTTGCGGAATTTACACATCTTTTGTAGTTAAGTCCTCTCAAATATGCAGGTTTCCTCACAATGTTTTCCTTCGCCGTATTATTAAGTGGAAGCTATATTTGAAATTAGATTAACATATGAAAATTTGAAGAGTGTGGAACACAGGTTTTGATGCCATTACACTTATTGTTCCACGTTTACGAAAATGCCTATTATTTTTCATAAATAAGTAGTATTAAAGTCTACAAAAATAATTTATTAAATAAAATATTACGTGTAAATACGATTTTAAAACGTTTATAATGGAATTTTGGAATTCTTCCAACTTCTTGAAAATTGTAAAACGATTGTTTTGATGTACAATTTCGTTCTACATGTTTTGAGATTGTAAAATTCGGGAGTTGTAGCTTTTTATTATAAAAATATACAGAACAGTTCATATTACATCCTGTACGTAATAGGAAGAGTATAGAGTGCCAAGATTCCAAGAATATATAAGCACGATACTCTATTATACAATTATTACCTTTGTCAGCGGTATATAACATAGATACAAAAACATATACACGTTTTAGATGAATTTATCTTTTTTTTGTAATATCCATATATAAAATATCCTGAGGTGGAATATAATAAATAATATCATTTTAAATTCCAACACATTAATATTTTTAAATATAACAAAAGTAACTTTTCAGATTATTAATTTAATCATTACAGTAATAATACCATAATGATTATGAAAATCAGTACACAATAATATTTTAATTTAAATTATAATTTGTTGAAATTCAAAATGATATTATTTATTATATTCCATTTCAGGATATTCTATTATGGATATTTCTGCAAAAAAAAGAGATGCCGCCCCTGAGTTGTAACTTATGCATTAAAAAAAGGATCATGAGAATCACTTTACAACCAGCGAATAAATTGTGTAATATACACACAAAAAGCTCTAAAGGTATTTCAATTAAAAGCTCAAGCGTATTCCTACTTTTTGAAGTCGGTTAAATGTTTAAATATTAAATGTTTAAATAATTATAATATTTGCTTTATCTATATTAAATATAATAAGCTTTATTTATAGTAAAAAGTTTTATTTCGTGCTATATGCACAACATAATTTCACAAAAGGCCATGTTAATTCTACTGTATCGTATTTAAAACAGCTTTTCAACCTAGTATCTGGTTTGGCACTTCCCTCGAAGCTCGTTTAAACTTAGAATACGAAATAACTTAGTTATAAACCTAAAGATTTTTACTTGAAGTTTTGTTGAGACTTGAGCTAACTTTACATTTGTAGATTTTAAATTACCTAACAAAGTATAGCAATAACTACTTTATAGTACTGCTTTTCTTTATGTTATTATTATTGAACATTTTCATATTTTCACTTATTGTTCAATGCTCATAATTTTTATTACATACAAAATATCGTATGGAACATACTTACATATAATATAAAATTTTATAATATATTTGCTTGGAAGCCCTAATAGATTACCAAATGTACCAAATGTATATTTTGCAGTTCCAATGATATTATATACATACGTATCCACTTGATAACCTGTTTTTTTGAAGTCGCTTACAAACCCTTTTAAAACCATCATAAACTTAAAACGTTTGAATATCTAAAAGATTTATAAAGAATTCTATACGTATTTTAAAGCACTTGGCTTTAGAGTAATTTGTAAGAAATTCCAAGAGTCGTCTCGTTTTGGTACCTATATAAGTCGTTATTTCTGAAAATACTAAGAACTTTCTACGAGCACACCATCTCACTTGTACTTGTAGCGTAAGCCAAATCTAAACTTTGCGTGCTGAGTCACACGTACAGCGCGGTAATGCTGCAACCTATTTATCTTATAGTATGTTTAGATTTGACCTATATATAAAATAGAAACTAATATTATAAAGCTACAATTGTTTTTTCAAGGTTCGATGTATGTATGTTTTATTCAGTTCTTTTTAATGTCACCGTACTGGGATCAGGACCCCTTGAGTACGATAAAAAACAGGCTATAATCCACCACGCTGGCCAATTGGGGTTTGGTGGACTTCACATGGATTTCGAAAACTTGCTAGGTATTTCATACGTGCAGGCTTCCTCACGATGTTTTTCTTCACCGTAAGACAAATGGTAATCAAGCGAGCGCATTACCACTGCACTGGGTTACCACTGCCTAACAAGGTTCGTTAAAAGACTAAAATAAAATATGCTAAAGTTTGAATGTCTGTATGTTTGATACTTATTCACGCTGAAATAACTATACAGATTTTGATGAAATTGAGAACACAAACAGAATATAACCTGGAGTAACATAGGGTACAATCATGTACATAGGTAGGGATCTAAAGGAAACGCGGTACTTTCATTATAAGCGAATACTCTTGCCCGTTAGTGTATAAAATTCATACAGTAAACTTGACCTCAATGAAGCAATAATAAAATATTATATTGTATTGTGTTGTTTATATCATATAATGGAAAACATCGCATTTTGGTGTTGCTTACAAAACTTTCAGCATTACATAATAATATATTCGTTAAATAAAATACTTTACTTATACTTTGAACATAATTTATTTTTATTATGCTGATGCCTTTATATAACATATTCTTAGTATCTCATAAAGAATAAGATATGTATGTAGCTAATAGCTACTATATAATATACACATTCAAATATTTAAAAAAAAAATATTAAAGACTAGTGACTCTCCCTCGCTCCACTCGAGTTCGCCGTTCGTCTCATGTAACGTTTTAACATTTAGTTTACATTTCTCAGAGATAATATATTTTCCTGCGATAAAAAGTATGCTATACCGTTGGCTCACTATTACAAGGTTCTATGTTACAATTTTAGTACTTATTTAGTTATTAATGCTACAAGGTTCTATGTGTCATTAGCTACAGTTTTGCAAAAACAAACCACTAGATAGCGGCACTTTAACTACAAAATATTCAATTCTACATAGTTCTATGTTGTTTTTTTACAATAACAATATAACGAAGTTCTATGTAAAAATTACTGAACTTCATTAAAATTAAAATAGAACCTGGTAATAGTGAGCCAACGAATTATGTTGACCCGAATAACTGGCTATCATCATACCAAATTTTATCAAAATCTGTCCAGTGGTTTTCTCGTGATGCGTTCCCAGACAGACAGACAAAAATTCTAAGAATTATCTATATATTCAGCCTATGTATCGATAATAATGACTATTTTAAAGAGATTTTCCAAGATTTTATCAGAAATTTATTATATGAATAGATTTGACTCTTGTATAATATTTTTTTAAATATCAGAACATTTTGTTGCCTTTTAATAGATCGTTATATTTGTAGCAAAGCTATTTCTATTACTGTTGTCCATCAATCTGTTCTACATTTTGCAGAATCTTAACTCGAGACAATGCTTGCTGAGAATCTTATTTTTAATCGACTTCTAAGAGGAGGACGTACTTTTTATATTATATATGTTTTTTCGTTTTAAAAGTAAAAATAAAGATTTAAAGATTTTAAAGGTTTTTATTGCACATAATAACATATATATTAAAAATAGATCGTAAGTAGCAGCATTATTATAAACTGTGTCGCAGCTATTTACGCCCACCTCGGGACAATAAGGGCAGTTACGAGTATGTTTTAAGGTTAGTACAAATACATTTTTAGGTAGCAGAATTAGTTACTATTATAATTATGTAAATAGTTTAGACCTAGACAGTTGTCGGGGACTGATGAGACTTTAGCAGGATATGTAATTATATTCATATATCCTGTTGCAGTTGGACTCCATACAAGAGAAATTTTCACGCAAACCGATCTCGTACCAGGTATATACTAGATTCTTGCACTTTTACTATAGCTTTATATCTATACTAGTGACTTTTTGCATAACTTTTCCTTAAATCGATACCTAAACTTTAATTGCAACTGGTATCTATTTTACTTATATGATAAAGATTGTATTAGTAAGTTTATAAGTTTGGATGTAAGAGTAAGATTTTAAGCTTACACTAATAGGAAGCACCATTAATTTTATTATTTCGACATTTTTTTAACGCTGACAAATGTATTTGTGCATACCGTCTGCATATATACAGGTTGTTATGTGGAAATCACCGGCAGAAAAAGCCAGGTGGCTTAAAGGCCAAATAGGGTACTACTTATTATAATTTATAACCTGGAGTAATATAGGCTACCGTTAGTCATCTAGGGACGCATCCGAATGAAATGAGGCTGTGTCGCTAGTAGTCTTATATCTGAGCTCGAAATCGGTTTAGAAAACGGTTAATTTCGGTGATGTAATGGTTCAATTCGCTCATTTATTAACCGGTTAATAATTACGAACAGTTTAGTAAACCGAAATAATAATGGTTAACGGTTATGCATAAAGATAGATTAGACGTAGGTTTTGATACCGAAATAAACCAGTTAATTCATTATAAGTATAAAAGAAACGTACATGTATTCAACTACTAAGCCATTCCCCATTGGCAAAGATTCGCCAAATGTAAAGGAATAAAAACTCATTTTAGACATAATGTCGACCATGTAACCTAAATTCATCAAAAACCGTTTTCAGGGGGTTTTAACCGGTTAAAGAACGTAACCGAAACCTTAAACCAAAAAGCCTTTCGGTTTGGGCATTGACCAAAACGGGTTTAAAAATTGAACGGGTTTCCGAGTCCTGTTCTATATAAGCATAAAACCTCATATCGCTGAATTTTAGACATTCAGCTATAAGCAATACTATCATAAAGAAAAACGATTTCAACTTAAATCACGCTAACATATTGGAATTAAAAATCAATAGATATTTAGAACCAAACATCAGAATGAAACACGAACCAATAGATAAAAGCTATTCGTATAACAGATCTCGTCATGGTAAAGAGTACCGAATAATGTAACGAGGGCTAATGCTTTGCAAATTCATGCTGCTGATAGACGGGTTAAGCAATTGTTTGCTCGGTATACAGTTTCATATTACCAATCGTTGATTTATTGATTTTCCTTTTAATGGATTACGTTCAATCACTAGGTAGTGTTGGCTAGTTGGATAGTTCTGAATTTAATTCTTATTCTAGAGGAATTGAATATAAAAGATAATTTTAATTTATTATAATAATAATATTTAATAATAATATTTTATTTGCATAAAGGGATTGTAGTTTTAACAAAGTTTGTGGTTCAGGGCCCCTTTTAAGCAAATAATTTGCCCGTATATTATCTTCTCTATATTTTATTTTGTAAGGGTTTAATATATCTTAATAAGATACTACTGCTGTTTTGCATTTAACTACACAAAAAGTGTAACTTATAAGATTTTGGGTGTTCGTCCGTCTTCTCACGGTCTTTTCGGTTCTTTCAGTTGTTTATTTATGTGGAAATCGAGAATAGGATGCTGAATTTTGACGAGACTTTTTACTGCAGGCTGAATTAAAAGAGATGTTTTTTTTTATTTCTTTAGTTAAATATATCTGAAGTAGTATATCTTTAGTCAGCGTTCAGAACTTCCTGCGTGTTCCCATGGAATCATCTGTATTGGATTAGATTTTGTTTTAATTGATTATTATATTTTATATTACTACTTTTAAAGCACTATAGTGTAGTACTCACCACTACTGTGGCTTACTTAATTTCAGCATAAGAATATTTACTTTGAACGTTAAATTTTTTTACAGACCCCAATAATTAATTTTTTGCTCGACCCGGGATCTGAACACGGGACTGGGACCTACGCGGAAGCTTTCTCGATGAACCTCGGTAAGAGAGCTCAATGATTCTAGTGCTACTGTATTTTTAGCACAATTAGCAAAGTTTCATCGAACAAAAGTATTTTATTCAATACAATGAATTAAAACTAGTATATGATTTACTTTACTACGATTTTGGTGTAAATTCATAAAGCGAGGTTAACCGTTTTATATGATTCACTCAGTTATTCAAAGTATTCCTTTCACATCCACTCATAAAACTTGATACAAAGTTTGAGTATTTCAAGTTTCAGGGCCGATTTAATAAAAAGGATAAAGATTTTAAATACAAGTTTTGCACTCGAGTACTTTAACTGGGTTATTTTGTGCATTGGATTTTAAATTTAAAATATATTCGATTAAAGTGTTAAAAAACTGCAATGCTGTTTGTACATGATTGCTAATGAATTTCCAATTTCACTAGTTTAAAACGTGGCTATTTTATTGTCATACTAGTTCTGCTCTTTGGAAATTTGTATATTTAACATATTATTAACTAGCGACTTACCCTCACTTCGCTCGAATGCGTCTCTAGGTGGTAGTGCGTAGATTTTATTCAAGATTCATGAGTTTTAATTTTTTTGGACAGAACCCATTTTTTTCTAAAATAAATGTAGTCTTTGTTATTCGTTATACCATTAGCTATTTTCTAGTTAAAACCCTGTCAAAATCGGCCCAGCCGTTTTGGAGATTCGTTGGAACATACAGACAGACAAAATTTTTAAAAGTTGTGTTTTTTCTTATAAGTACCATGTATAATTTAATATGCAATTAGTAAAAATCTGTTATTTTGACATTACAAACAGACACTTCAATTTTATTTATCTGAAATTTTATTTATACAAAAAAAAATCATATGATTTATCAACATAGACTATTTTTATCGACACTTACCAAGCGAGAGCAGTCGCGAGCTAAAACAGTAAGTTGAAAAATTATAACATAATAAAAAACCATAACACCTAATAAAATCTTAGTATTTCAAATAAAGCTGTAAGTGCTATTTTATCTCGATACAACCCAACTCTAAAATGTACCTCAATATATGTATAACGAGTAACCATGTCATTGCAAAACCCTGAACTATCGAATTAGGCGCGATCACGACTAACATTCACAAACAGTATAATTTGATAGTTTTACCATCACTAATGGGAGTTTAAATATCTTTGATTTGGACGATTTTGCTCAGTTTGACTGTAATTAGATTGGATGTTAACAGCTATGATACGGCTTTTGAATTATACATAAAGCTGTAGGATCAAACCAACGTCAAAATTTCTTGTTTAGAACAGAAATTATACATATTATCGATGCAAGTATATGTATGTATGTGCTTTAAAAATGAGCCAAAAGCTAGAAGTGGTAAAGAGAACTCAGAAGCTATATTTTTTATATTTAACCACTTAAAAAAGGGCAGAATTATTTTTAACTATTTTACTAAATAGTCTCTCTACCTTTAAAGTGGTTCCCATTATAATTTCAAGAAAATTTTCCTTAAAACCTTACTAAAATAAATCTAAATATGAGCCCATTTTCAAATAATACTAAAGCTACAAAGGCCGTTGAAGATTTCTACCATCATTTTCTCGACAATATTCAATGATCGTGACTCGATAAATTTCTAAATGATTGTATAGTTGGAAAAAAAATTTCTTCTCAGCCAAACAACGACACAGGTCTTCCCCAAACATATCCACGACAGCCGGTCTTGTTCCGTCCGCATCCAGAGACTTCCGGCGTCTATAACGAATCATCAATCCAACTTGTGGACCATCCATAAAGGAAAAACGTCGCATTCACTTAAGTGGTCGATTCCACACTAAAATCAAGCTAAAATCAATTAAGATTTAAATGCTAGTGTTCGTTGAGTGGCCTAAATTCAACCATAAGCACAAAAGCTCGTCAATAGCTACTAAACTAGATTTTTTGTTTAACAAACAAGGAGAAAAGGTACTAAACTGTTTTGTCTCTGCCTATTTACATATAGATAATTAGTTAAAAACATAAGTGGAATCGATACAGCAGTCTGAAAATGTAATCTTTTATTGATTTGATTTCTTGATTAGATCACTAGAACCGCACTAAGAGGGTATTATATTGAAAAAAAAAATCTTTAAACAAGAGTTACAAAGTAAACATAAAAAAAAATATATAATAAATGTGAGTAAAGTTGCGATAATCTTCTAACTCATATATAGGCATCATATAAACCACTTCAATAAAAACTTTCAGATGAGACGCGGTAGGTATTCCAGTACCTTGATACCTCAACTTTTCCTCGTTACAACGAAGATTCGAAGCAAACGCTTCGTAAAGTGCCTTATCATTTTACATTAGAGCTTAAATAGGATGAAAATTTAAAATTTTGTAAAATGAAAGATTATATTCATATAAAATTTGAATTTGAAAATTTTTTAAATTTATTATTATATCTTAGCAAATCTTAGCGCTTTTTTTTTGATAAAAAGACAAACTTACATATACATACATTACTTCAAGAAAGCATTAACCAGTTGTTTTATAAATTGAAAGTAGTTTCTACGGTACATAATTGGTACAAAATGTTTATTTTCTACTAAACCCAAAACCAAAAAAAAACTCCCACTTATTCTCCCACCGCACAATTGATATTATTAATTTAAATACCTCACTATCAATCAAAAATCAAATTCATATTTTTATTAGTTCAAAACTAATGAAGGGTTTAAAACCTACCCTCAAAAAGCCCTTTATAGAAATTTCAGCTCGTTTTCTGGCGAAATGAATGAGTTTCGAGAACTAAAGCTGCATGCTTATAACATTCGCATATTCATATTTGATTTGAAGATACTCGTACAAATGTAGTAAGTCTATTTATATGTTTCATTTTAATTAAAATCCTTTAAAAGCCTTGAAATGCAGACACAAAGTAATAGGGTATCTATTATGAAGACTTATCTATCATTATACAGTTTTGAGGGTTCTTCTGGCGTATTACAAATTAACTCAAACTCGTTTCGAACGCTTCGAAATTATGTATTTTATTATTATATTCTGCATTCATATGAAAATGTTTTGCTTATTTCTAATGACGAACGTTGAAAGCATGTCTAGGGCTATTAAAATAACTACAAATATAATATCCACTTAGTATGATGCTTTAATTGGAATAAGTATCTTCTTAACAATAGATTAGCTCATGATCATTCAGTACTCATTATACCTATTCATTCATTGTTAAAGTAAAAGAAATCTTTATTATCTTCTTTTTCTAAAAAAATTATTATCTTCTATAAGTTTTAATACAATTATTGTAGGACTAGCGACTCACCCTCGTTTCGCTTGGGTTCGTCCCTAGGTTGATTCCCCGTACAAACTCTCATCCCCATTTTCACCCCCTTAAGAGATGATTTCCGAGATAAAAAGTATCCTAAGTCCTTCCCAGAGTCTTAAACTATCTTCTTACTAAATTTCATTTAAATTGATTCATTAGATCCAGAGATTGCCCCCTACAACGGCACAAACTCACAATTCACAAACTTTACCTCTTTATAATATTAGTAAAGAATAGATATATAAAAGAATATATGGTGGTCTAATCCAAAAAGTGGCAAAATATCTGGTCCAAACAGGATATTCCATTTGCTTCATACTCTACTCATACCTAAAAATGTCATACTAATGAATGTTATTAAAACTAATCGTAATTTAGAGTACGTGAATCATGCGTCAATGCCATTTAGTGAACAAGTTGCACTTACTTTTCAACCCTGTACACTGTACAATGTACAACCTATAATTAGACTGTAATAATGGTGACATGGATTTGTCTATACATACATAAAACAAAAAGTCGGGTTTGTTACAACCCTTATAACTCGAAAACTGCTGGACCGGTTTTCATGATCTTTATTTTGTTGGATTTGTCTTCACTCCAAATAATAAATAATCATAATAATAAATGTTGGGACATTAACACACAGCACCATCTAGTTCCATGGTAAGCTACGAGGCTTGTGTTATGGATACCAGTTCGTTGATACACTACACATATATCACTTTAAATACATACATATTATAAATATAAACACTCATGACTGGAGTACAAACATTCGTGTTCATCACACAAATGAATGCCCCCAGAGAGACTCGAACCCGCGACCGCTGGCACATCACTACCAACTGAGCCAAACGTGTTGTCAATATATAGCAGAATAACTATTAAAACATCTGAAAATTTTACGAAAAAAAATGAAAAAAAAATCTTTTCCACACTAAACGTCAAAACGTACCTAGGGACGAACCTGAGCGAAGCGAGGATGAGTCGCTAGTTTGATACTAAAGTGTTAATTAAGGATGATTTGCACTAAACTTTAATAAGGGATCTATTCACAAAATTATCTATCACTTAATTTAATTTAACCCATTTTCTTAAAGCATTTTAAATTTTCATCTAATAGAAATTAAATATAAATATGATGTTGCAACTCCTGAAGTTAGTAGTTTGTAATTAGTTTGCGTGTAATGTAAACCGATATACGCAAGTTCTGAGCATAGCGTAAAGAAATTAAAAGTTGTTATAATTAAAGCAAACTTTGTACTTATTGGGAATCCTAAGTCAAGAAGAAAAAAGTTTAAATTTTTATGTTGAATTAAGAATTTGGTTTTTGAAAAAAAATGTTTTTTTTACTATATTTTAAAACCTTATTATAAATAATATTGTGTTCGTTGCGAAAAAGTTGAACAAAAAATTTAATTATAAACAACTTAAAATTGAATTTAAAAAAAATCATGTGACTACGAACGCGCCGTAATTGCTGGTCTTTTATGTGACTGACACTCCTTTTAAAATGGTATTTTGTTGACAGCTTTTACATACATATTTATTGTGAAAAAATTAAAACATCGAATCAACTCCATGAAATGAGTCGAGGCTGATCGGAAATGTCGGTGCGTCCTCGCTACTGAGTTCAAAAATTTATTTTCAATTTAATATAGCATTGTAATTCTTTAAATTTTTTTTTTAATTCATGAAAAAAGTTTTATATTAAAATTAGTATAATATAATTTTTTGATTAATGACATTTTTTTGTTCAAAAATCATTTTACGTTACTACTAGTTGGCACAACAGGCATTATTTTATGCCTAGTTCGTAATTTTTGAGTTCATACAAAAATCCTATACAAAAAACTTCTTCTAGTTTATCTCATAAATTTTATTCGTACTGTTAAGAAAATACATTTAAAAAACTTAATTGGCCGAATAGACCAGGGCTGAAGCCTTCGAAAATGGTAAAAAGTGAAAAAAAGTAATCGTAGGATGAAACCCATTGGAAAAGGAAGAGAATACAACAAAAATAAAAGGAAAAATAATTTACGGACGATCTGAGGTCGGGTAGTGGGAGGGGGTGAGCTTTTTATGGTAAAAAACGGTTTATCTCGATTTCCGGCAAAACTACAAGTCCTATGGAGAAAAGTTAAATGGCAAAGTTTGGTTTCAAAAATATCGACCCTGGTCTAAAATCGATACAGCCGTTTTCACATCATTTCATAACTTACGAATATATGGATTATTATTTATCATCAAAGCACGAGATGTATGAGCAACATCGAACATTCGAACAATTGCAAGGCTTATGAATTGACCTTTTGACTTGATATAATACGTCTATGAATAGTTAAGCCTATAGAAAAGAGCGCCTATAGAAAGACACCTATCGGCCGCATACCTCTCTCCCTTTCCGAGTTTAATCAATTTTGTGTAGTTGATAGTTTATGTTATTTAAAGTTAATAAGCATATTTCGATGAAACTAAAGATAAACTTTAGATTTAATATATATATATATATATATATATATATATATATATATATATATATATATATATACAAAAAATGCACACTTAATATTAACTGTACAAGCCTTTTCCGCGTGAAATTGTGGCAAACATGCTAGCTACATTCCCCCGCTGAATGGTAATGCAATTCTGTTTGTGAAAAAGGGGCTAGCTCTCTTGTCACTTTAGGCAACGACTGTTTACGAGTTGTTATATTTTTAATAGTAATTAACACTTTATAAAACTGTATGTATGTATGTATGTATTCAGCCTTTTTTTTAGCGTCCCACTGCTGGGCACGGGCCTCCCTTCAATACGAGGGGGATCAATACTGTGTAACGTTAGATATTACATCAAAAGAGTATTTTAACGGAGGTTACATCCCCTTTTTTTCTTTCTTTTTTAACGTTGGGAAATGCGCTTACGCACGAGGTGTGGGACTCACCAGCGTAATAAAGCCAGTACTACCCACTAAAACCCAACAAAACCTTCCCCCGTCTTATTGGGGCGTCGCAGGATCGCTTACGCATTCAACTACGACGCCCCGACGGCAGGTCTGCCGAAGCAGACCACCACAGCCATGGGGTTGCTCCAAGGTCCACTCTGCTATCAGAGAAGTACCAGGAGCAACCCACATAGTACACCGCCCACCGAAGAGGGCCACCTCCCACCGCCCACCGAAATGAGCCGCCTCCCTGTGCGTTTCTTGGCTTCGCGCCCGGTTGGATTGCCGGGCACTACTGAGCCCCCCCCACCCCACCACGACAAGGTGAACGCACGTTCGGGGGGGGGGGGGAGGGTACATCCCCTACCAACCTAGACTGTCATTGTCAAGCTGCTATCCCTCCAGTGGGTTTTCCGTGATGCGGTCACAGACAGACAAAAATTGTAAAAAAAATATAAATTCGACCTCTGTATTGATAATTATGTGCATTTCCATAAGATTTTTCTAAAAATATTTAATTTACTGATTCGACTCAGTAAGAATTTAGTAGTTGGTACGACTGAGTTAGTACATAATATATGATAGCTACTAGACCAACGAGACAGTCAAGGAATTCTTAATAACTGGGTCTCGGGGATAGAGTAATTTTAATGTCACTTTTGGTTTGCCAAGAGGTTGTGGCTGCCATGTGTCTTGCAACATGATATATGTACATAAACTTATATGCGGACTCGTACGACGATAAAGACATTTTGGTTTACTAACATAGTTTGGTATATTGAATATTACAAATTAGCTTTCTCAGTTTTCTTATATCTTTATTGGAAGTACTGTCGAAATTTCAGTTCACTAGGTGCAGTAGTTTAGGCAGGTCGATGTGAAATTAGAATAAATAATTTTACATACATATTCATCACAACAGTATGTATATAGACTTTAATAATTAAAATGTGCCTGTTTGTACAACAAAACAAAATAAAGTCAAAACAAAAAATAAAGCCACAAAATATATTTGATATATATTGTCACTTTACTTTTTGTACTTAATATGATTTCGGCCACGGCGGCCAATCTCATTGAGACTAGCCAACAGTACAGGATTTATTATAGTGCACAAGTGTATGCGCAGACAAGTGCACTCTCTATTGCTGTCACTCTCAAAGTCCCATGGGACGGTACTTCGACACTCGCGTTGAAAGTTAAGGCGCAGGAGCGACGCGATACGTGCTCTTCGGGGCACAGGGGCGCAACACCTCCAATATCCCAACTCTGGGCTGTTACAGAGGCTTACTAAACAGAAATACTCTATAACTAAACTTGGCCCGCTCCGGGACTCGTACCCAAGACCACTGGATGTGCCGTACATGCTAGTCACTAGACAGTTAGATGTACTTAATATATTGTGTTAATATTTATACACAACTAGCCACTTACCCTCGCTACGCTCGGGTTCGTCTCTAATTACGTTTTGACATTTAGTATAGATTTCTCAGAGATGACATATTTTCCCGCAGTAAAAAATATCATATATGTTGACCCGGGTACCCAGCTATCATCATACTAAATTTCATCAAAATCCCTCGATTAGGTTTTCCGTGATGCGGTCACAGACAGACAGACAAAAATTCTAAAAACTATAGATTCGGCCTCTGTATCGATAATTTCAATAAGATTTTTCTAAAAATATTTAATGTACAGTTTCGACTCCGAATTTTATTATATGTGTCGGAGACGAGTCATAATCACAACTAATCGGAACGCGAGCGCCACCTTTTTGGGCTCGACAGAGTCTACGTTGTGACACTCGACCGGGCTCGGCTGAGTTACGCTTGGTCGGTCGCACAGTGAACACTAGTAGAAACTGTCTTGCGTTCCGTATTGTCTATACGTGGTAATAGTGAAGTGGTATATGGTTGTGTAGTGAAGTGCTGTTTAACTATGTACAAAGTGATTATTGTTAATTTGAAATACAACTGTGATTGCATCGACTTTCATTTGAAACAACACTTCCCATATAACGCCCACTGTATAAGTCATGATAAAATAATGGAAAATAATAGAGAAAATTAATGTTGCTTCGATATCAGAAGCGGGATCAGTGTTGGTTCAATTGCAAAAAGAACTAACTCTGAGTGAATAATGACGTGCTATGTTTGAACAACAAAATGTCAGTATGTGATCTCTTATCGAGGCCATGCAAATGCCTCGGATGAAGAAGAAGAACATCAGGTTACACGAGTTTGACCCTGACAATATGGATACGGACGCAAGATCTTGATTTGCGATTGTAGATTTGTGTTTTGCCGAATACCCTCCATACGGCGGCTAGCTTATTTTAACAGTCAGTAAGGAATTAAAAGGATAAGGGTCGACGTGGCTGTCACAATTTGTATACCAAAGAATAACATAGGAAGAGTTCAAGGTGATTTTCAAGGCGAGATTTATTCCCACCGAGATATTGGCTGGTACGCTAATTAATTTTAACAGTGACAAACCAAATGAAAAAAGAAACTCGTTACGTACGCAAATCGCCTGATGACGTTACTGACTAATCGTTGGTAAGACGCTAGCAAGAATCGGATAGCAATTGCGACTGTCTTTCTGACTGTCCTTGCTCACTTATGTCAGTTTAATTCGAAATTACAACGATTGGCCTTTACTACGAAAATTGCTTCGCGAGATCGACTGCAGCAGGGATTGCACGCATTCTCACATTTGAAACGCAAAAAAAAGTGAGTCTTAAGCGATCAGAGTGTAGAAGTAAGGTAAATGACAGTGTGGAACGACCTTCGATGACAGCAACGGCATTGCAGCCTGCAGTGAAATCTCTGGTGTGCTTCAAATGTGGCAAGCCTGGTCACATCACGCTCCGGTGCATAAGTAGTGCCAGTCAAGTGGACGGAAGCAATATGGGTGCAACACGAACGGAACGACGCGTGGATGTATGTGTTGTACAACCATCTTCGAATGCTCAATGGCATAGAGGTAATCTGTATTGCTTTTGTTATAATCATGGTGCTGAATATTCGTTAGTAAGATAACATTTAGCAGTCAAATTGTGTGGTTAACGATTTTGTCCTTGCAATTTCTAGTATTGATCAAAACAGAATATTTCGCACAGAGTAAAATTTGTTTTGTAACGATTAACGGTCATTCTCTTGAAATCTTTTGAAATATTATGTTTTGCCTAATTATTAGTTACAAAATGGTATCATGATAGAACATGAGATATTGAAAGGTTTTCTATTAACATGACGGCTATAAATTCTTTACACAAAAATTCTAGTAGGTCATGTACCCATAGAGGTTGATGTAAATAATGATCATCATGCCAAGCAAATGTTTTAATGAAGTCGATGGAAACCGATGTAAGCATTCTGACGGCCGAAGTAGTGTCGACCGTACTAGTAACTATTACGTAGTCATAGCCTGGTAAAAGTCAGTCTTTTGAGGAAGCTCAAACTAAATAGACCGTGGGTGTGTGATGTGCGTTTAGTTCTGGTGGAGATCGGGGTCTGTTATGACCATAGTGTGTAGTCATCGAGAGGATGATACATACGGTGATCCCGTAGTGGATGCACCTGGATTGTGGAGCAATTGTGATTGCTGGTTGGCTTGTAAAGCCGTGGCCTAAGAGTGGTTTACAGAGGTGCTAGTAAATTTGAAAATTAGTTTGATTAAAGTGTTGAATGATGTTGGTACATGGCTCTGGATGACTAATGTTATTAGTTAGATTAGAGATAGTTACAGTGACATGGAGTTTAAAAAAAAACAAAGGTGTTAGCGTTAAAGCTTTTCGTTAGAATAAAGATGATTCAGATTCAAAGTTAAGTTTTATCTGGTCAGGATTGACCGAGTCGAGCAAGTATTTTCGTTGATTATTTGGTTGCAGGCTAACACACGGCTAACACACGAGGGCGTGTGCATGCAGGATGGCCGTGTCGGAGACGAGTCATAATCACAACTAATCGGAACGCGAGCGCCACCTTTTTGGGCTCGACAGAGTCTACGTTGTGACACTCGACCGGGCTCGGCTGAGTTACGCTTGGTCGGTCGCACAGTGAACACTAGTAGAAACTGTCTTGCGTTCCGTATTGTCTATACGTGGTAATAGTGAAGTGGTATATGGTTGTGTAGTGAAGTGCTGTTTAACTATGTACAAAGTGATTATTGTTAATTTGAAATACAACTGTGATTGCATCGACTTTCATTTGAAACAACACTTCCCATATAACGCCCACTGTATAAGTCATGATAAAATAATGGAAAATAATAGAGAAAATTAATGTTGCTTCGATATATGTATAGAAATACTAAACAATAACCACAAAGAATCCGAGTATAATAGTCTGAAAATTAAAATAAAATGAGACGTTTTTCCTTGTTTGTGTACGATATTACAATCACAAAAACTGAAAGTGTCAATATGAACTAATTAAGACAACCACAATTGAAACGTACTACAATCGTTATCTCCAGAACAAAAGAAAGTAATATGAAATATAGCATTTCAAAGGCTATTAAGTTACGGAAGGGAAATATGATTACGCTTTTTCATCTGATGTTATTCAGACAATAATTTAATTTAAGTCCTTACATTTGTACCTTGTTATTTGTGAGCATAAGTTTTACAGTTAATTCGCATTCCTTGAGTTGAGGATGGATGTAATATTCATACTAATGTTTCTTGAGTTTTATATTTTGTAAGATATTTTATTCGTAATTCTTTGAGTAAAATATATATTTTTAATAAATGGAAGTTAATTTAATTTGATATGCCACAAATCGCAATATCTAATCGATTTATTCTAATATTATTAAAGTCTTGTTTTTATTTTAAACTAAATATACACTCAAAGCTCCGAAAAATTGCCATGAAGGCTTATCTAGTCTGAATTATCTCTGAAACCGAGATTACCTTTTAAAAATTTTAATTTAAAAAATCACGGCTAAAAAAATCAAAACCCAAAAAAAGACACTGTCGTAGGCATTCTCGTAAAATAATATATTATAAAGCTGATGAAAAATTCTTTTTGATCACGCGTTATTTATATAAATGAAGTACAATACAGCTTAGATGTATGTATGTATTTAGATTTACGGTTCATGAGATACACTCTGTCAGAGGGCTGTAATTCATGAACCGTAATAGGTAGAGCGTTAAAATTTTCACAGAGTGTGTATTTCTATTGCCGCTATTATTAACAAATAACAAAAAAATAAAATGGCGAATTGTAAAAAGGCTGCCATGAAAATAAAAAAAATCGATTATGGTACGGAAGCCTTTCGCACTTGTTCAATGTCATCAGACTTCTTCGTGTATTATGTACAAATGCGTAAGTTTGTGTGCGTGCGCGCATGCGGATGTCGAATAATTTCGTTCATAAAGCAAAAAATTAGTCTAATATAAATGTTTTAATTACTATGATAAAAGTAAGTGTTCTTTGTAAATTAAACTAAGCAAAATTAAATCATCTTAAAGATTAACTAAAAGTTATGTTTAGTTAAAATGTACTTTACACATAAAAAATAAATATAAATTCTCAATATTTCTTAAAAAAACACTAATATTAGAATTCAATACTGAACATAACAAAATGGAAACAAGCGAGAAATTGCAAGGGAAAAAAATATTATAATATAAACTTTTTCGAAGGCTTCAAAGGCGAAATGTAAATTTAAAACGTGACCAGCGACGCCTTTTCAGTCGAAACAAATTTCCTCATAAATTAAGTTGTAGCAACTATTTTGTCGGGAAGAAAATTTCCTCTCAAATTAAAGTTCAAGGAAGCGGTGGACGGATACGACGTTAATTTCTTGCTGTGCACTGAATAAATCAATCGCCTTTGATGAAGTTTTCTGAACAGTAATATTTAAAAACGTTCAAGTTAAAAGTTCAACTGAGGAACCATTCAAAATGATAGAAAAATATTTATACAAGAGAACAATAAGCATTAATTTGTCTTTTTTTTTAAGACAGCTTTGCTCGTGCCTCTCTAAGTAAATAACACTAGCCTATGTTACTTCAAGTTATATATTATATCTGTTTACTATATTTCAGCCACGTTCAACGTGAAGGTGTAACTAACATATAAATTTTCGCATTAAAAATGGTATAAGTACTATTTTTATTACATTATAAGAAAATCAATCGACTTATTTTAATTTAATTTGGTAGCTTTTCTACGACGGGAGCCGTAAAAGTATGATTAATTAAAGGTTCTGCCTACACTGTATATACTTTAGTTACAAGTGAAGCTAATAAAAGCTTTTTATAATAGTACTAGCAAAATCCGCGGCTACGCCCGCGTTCAATCTACAAAAAAATCTTTGGCTTTATGTTATACAGCGACTCACCCTCGCTCCGCTCGGGTTCGTCCCTAGCTTGATTCCCCATACAACTTTTCGTCTCCATTTTCACCCCCTTAAGGAATGATTTCCGGAATAAAAAGTATTCTGTCTCCTTCCCAGAGCCTCAAACTATCTTATTAACGAATTTCATCTAAATCAGTTCAGTAGATCCAGAGATTACCCCCTACTACGTCACAAACTCACAATTCACAAGTTCACAAACTTTACCTCTTTATAATATTAGTATAGATTGTTCATACAAAAATCGCAATAAAGAATGGCGGTGGGAGTAGGAGGGTGAAAAATACTTTACGACCTATTATTATACGTACCAAATATAGAAAAAAAAACATTAAAACCTATCGAGCGTTTTAGAAGAGTGCGACCACACACACCGTGACACGAGATATTTATATATTGATTTATATATATGTACCTACTTCCTATGTACTAAGCATATGCCATGGGTGAATTCTAGAATTGTCCACTATATTTATCAGACTATCTCTAGTCAGGTCACGAGTACCATCACAAAGACCCCACTCTAAGACGTCCTAGATTTTATCGCGAGCCCGAGTTAAGGAAATTTTTAATGAAATGTCGTCGGCTTAGAATAAAATTTAATTTATTTTTGTTAATTTTAGCACAGTAACAATTAATCGCGTATTTGTATGTACCCACGTTTTTTAGAGTCCCGTGACCGAAAAAATAAAATAGTAAAACGTAAAAGTAAGCTGAAGTGGCAGTTGAGGGGAAAAAGTGGACGAAGGAACATACGAGTAGTTTTATACAACCGGAGTCACACATTTTATACTTGATGTGGGTATGTATATATTTTTATTTCACTTTTTACATGGATGGGATTTTATATATACAGTTTTTTAGTTTAGATACAGTAAAAAGTCAAACATAAATTTTACTCACTGTAAGTAGCCGCGCAGCGAGGAATTTAGTGTCAAACGCTCCTAACAACAACACTTTCTATCTAACTGTGCACTAAATTTCTTAAAATTGAATAAAACAGTAAGGGATAAAATCCAACAGGGCAACTACTTAGTCTTTCGAACTTGATAAACGCATCGTTTACAAAATAACACCATTTTTTTGACGCTGGCGGCAAAATGCTCGTAGCGCGAGCAGTCGCAATCGCAATATGACTTTAGGCAGGAACTATCAACTGAAAATGCAATTACACAAAATTTCTAGATTTGAAAAAATATTCAATACACATACACACATACATAAAACATAAGCACTCAACCTGAAAATCATTTTTGATTTTCTAATTTACGCATGCGATAACTCTCAAAATAACAGCTGTTCGTGTAAGCTAATTATTACTAAGGTAGCTAAAAACCTCCCACGGCCCACTCTGCTATCAGAGAAGTACCAAGAGCAACCCGCATGGTCTAAAACGGGTCAAGTAGGTAATATGTAAATCATACATGATTATACCAAAACTAAACATTTCAAAATCCAATGATGTTAATTAATTGTATAAGAGCATTAATTAAGTAGCAAAAAGGCAAAAAACTTTTGATGAGATAGAATCCCTTTTATCTTATAAAACGAGCTTTGAAACTTTTAAATACTCGCACAAGCACACACACATGCACATACAAACACACATACATACTTCCGCATTTATAATAGTTCGATAAAGCCTTCGTGCTAGTTTATTACATGAAAAATTCCATTCACGTCCAAAGCTTAAAGTGCTATTCTCGATGTGGTATAATCGGAGCCTAAGTAAATATTGGGAGGTCAATTTTCAGCTGAAGACAGCGGGTAATCCTATTGTATGGACGAGTTCGTTTGTTTTTCACAATGGTTTATCTAATCTATTTGGTTTGATAGACTATTAGGTCGGCATTTCTAGAATCGTAACTTATGAGCCTTATTTGGGTTTGAAGTATAATTTATAGTCTTCAATTCCATCTGTAAGGAGGAAAGGTTAAGCAATAAATTGGACGCAGCTGTGTTACGGACATAAGCACGGAATTAGGTAACAAAGGAGCCGATTTGCGAGCGTTTCTCAGCGATTTGTTATGGCTACAAAAATTCGGAAATAGCACGCTGTTTACCATTGAATTCGCGTTTGCTCCTGATTTATTTATAACGTGCCCCCTGTTGTTTCTTAAATTGGGGAATCTGGAAATTTAATCAAAATTCACCGGTATCATATACAATTCATGTGCAATTGGATTTCGTAGAAGGTTATTTAAACGTCTTTACTATTTACGGCCAAAATTAATGACTTATCTTTCAATTGTTTGACCTGTTCGGAGATTAAAGCTTCTGTCATATTTCTGTTCTAACAATTCAATTAAAATATAATCAAATTAATGAATTTTGCACCTAAATAATAGCTTTTGAACTAAAAAGGTATACCAATTTCATAATCATTTTAAATATTTATTGATTGATGAAATTATTTTAACCTTGGTGTATTTAAATAAAAAAAAGTATCAAAGAAGTAATAATTGGTGAAGAATTAATGTATATACCAAAACATAGGCCATAATGAACTTTCATGTTTACTACAAAGATTGTACTATTTTGCATTTAGTTCTTCTATTTCCTTGAAAACATAAAGAGACCAAACTTATATGTGAAGTAAAAAACTATAAATAAAAATTTCCAAAATTAGGAAATCTATCAATACTAAAATATAGTTTTTTAGATGGGGGTCTGATAACCTACGTCGACCGTACAAAGGCACAGTCGTTTCGTAGAATGAAATTTATCAGTAGGCATCTAAATTACTTTCAATTTTATATATATTATATATACATTTAGGTATGTGTGTATCTGTTTTCAAACCTAGGTGAAGCCAGGAAGAGTTACTAGCAATTAATACATTTTTGTGTCGAATAAAATATCCAATCTCTAATTAGTAAAATCTCAACTACTCAATCAAGCTATCCTTTTCCCTTATCTATGTTATATAAATAAATATTGTTCAAAACCCATAAAAAATGATTACATCGCGCAAAGATAAAATTTAGGGCGTGCGACGTGTTTTGTGTCATAAATAAAGAGGATATTATCAAAAATTGTACCAAAATATTTCCAAGCCTGAACAGATTAAAAGATAGCTATGTTATAATTTAGGGGTGACCAGTTAGAGCTTACTGTTTTGAATACATTAGTTGTTTTCTAACTTATATGGCCATTTGAATTCATGTCGGTAGTTACGCTTGGAAATATGCTGTGGACTACGTTATTGTTGTTTGGGGAAACATTTCATGCTAGAATTAGAGATAGAAGTGGTTTTGTACGATGCAGCGCACTTTATCAGTGATGCTGTAAAAATTGGAAGAAATTGCTCTATTTGTGATATACTTTAACTACTAGTGTCATAACCTAGCTTCGCTTAAGCGAATTTTAATCTTTGCAGAAGATCTCCTATTTCAATCCCATTGTGGGATAAAAAGGAGCCTGTTGATCAAAATTCCAGTTCTAGTTGATCCGAAATTCTGACGATGTATATTGGTATGAGTTACTCTTAAAATTTTCTTAAAGAACGTAATATTTCGTCATAACAACGTTGGCTTATTTTTTATCGATAAATGTATATATTATGTGTACGTATATTTAAGAATAAACAGTTTCTTATTAATTATAACTTACCGACTAAATATCTACAGATATTACAAAAAAAATGTTATTTCACGCCTTAGCCAGTAAAAAAACTGATTTATTATAAATTTTCATATTGAATTCATTAAGTTAAGGCTAATCTTACTAATAAAATGTAATATATAACAACGTATGTGCACAATGATCCCACCTAGAATTTCTAAAGCCACGAACTGTATTTTATGCAGTCAAACTGGCAATTACATTTATGTTGGACTTCCAAAAAAGTACCCTTTCCACAGGTATTTAGCAGCTGTAAACATGAAAATAGAGCTAAATTGCTAAAAATTCTAAAACATTTCGTACAGCAAACTCTACACGTGAGACCTTCCATTGACCTAATTTTTACTTACACTGGTTCTAATGAAGTTTGCTTTGTGGGAGATAAAGATTTGTCCGGCACTCATTACTGAATGCTTTAAAGGATTTTCGGAAACGCTACTTGTGTTATGTAAATTGTTGAATTTTGGTACAAAATTTAACAACAGAAGTATAGTAGCTTCAGCCTCTATGAGATAATTTGCTAGAACAATATATTTGCATATTGCAATACCCCATTTTCTGTATAGATTTAAAATTAGACATTTAGCGGCAGCATATTTTAAACATACTTTTCTAAAATCTTCTTAAAACATTTATAAAGTAATGACCCTTCGTCCTTTTGCAAAAGGTTATTATTTTACCGGAAATACTTCATGTATCGGGATAGAGATTAGCTTATATCACTCTCTGGCCAATAAACAATCTTTAAACAAACAACATGCCAACTATTTCTTCTTATGTATTTTGCTGTAATATTTTGTTATGTTGTTTTTATTTTTTGGAAATCAAAAATTAAAAAAAAAACTGCCAAAAAATACGTAAAATCGTTTTATTTAATATCTTAGGTACACTCGTAAATCTAAAAAATTATATTTTCTATTTATTTTATTATTATTTTGATTTATACGATATACTAGTTACATTTTAAAGTTTAGCTCAGAGAAAAAAAAAAGAAAAGATACTTTTAGTTAGGTAAGTTTTAACAGTTAGTATAGATTTTTCAGAGATGACATATTTTACCGCAGTAAAAATTATCCTATATATTGACCCGGAACCGGATAACCAGCTATCATCATACTAAATTTCATCAAAATCTGCGCAGTGGTTTTTTGTGATGCGGTCACAGGCAGACAGACAGATAGGTAGACAAAAATTCTAAAAACTATAGATTCGGCCTCTGTATCAATAACTATGTCAATTTTAATAAGATTTCCAAATAAATATTTAAAGTACAGATTGGGGTTAGTTAGAATTTTATTATATGTATAGATTATGTATTAGTGGTAACTTTAATGGTATATATAATATTGTCATTTTTCTGTTTTTTGTATATAGTATTAAATATTATATTATTTTCAAAATAAATACTATAAAAGTAGAGTAAAAAAAACAATAAATAAATTTCGCCACAAAAAAAGAAACTAACACTTTTGTATGGTTTTAAGGACAATTAACTACTAATTAACTACAATTAATTATATATCTACTGCTTCTAACGTGTGTATTCTCAAAACAATATTAGTATATTCTCAATACTCCAAGGCATTTTATTTATTTACCCATTTAACCTCAATCCTAGCTTTTTCTATATATGTAGGTTTTTGTGAAGAAAAAGCCTGAAAGATATTCGATAAATACCTACAAAAAAAACGCAAAAAATATTTGGAAATCCGTCTTCTTCGAGTTATGTGATCGCAAACAGACTGATAAGTGTTCGCAAATTGTTAGTTTGATGTATATTAAAAAAAAATTTATACTCAAAACACTGAACTATGTTATATACTGAACATATATTACATACATAAACATGCTTTTAAAAATATCCAATAAGAAAAAACGTCACCTATACGACTTTCTTACATGTACTGAATACTACTTTACTATTTACAAGATGATATTGAAAAAAATATGTATATCTCAAATAAAACCAGCTTTTCTTGCCACCCACATTTGAATCCAATTCGTATCTCATCTAACATTTAATGCACATCCGTAGCAATTCTCAAGACGATTACCCACTTATATTCTTATTTTTCACATTACTTTTGTTAATTTATTGACTCCTGCCTCCTGTGAAATTAAATTTTCTTCGGGATACCTCTTTATATAATGAGAACATTGGCCTTAGTTAGTAATTCATAATTAGTTTAGTCTGAATTTGAGTTGTTAAATGATAGAATTGTTTAGTTAAACATGAAAAAGCGATTGAAAATTATAATAAACTAGTGACCCACCCTGGCTTCACCTATGTGTTAATACACACAAACAATCATATACACAAATTAATTATAAACTGTGGCAACTGGTATTTTCAGGATTATTAATTTCAAATAGTCTTCTCTTTAGAGCCCGTGAAATCCGAAGAGGTATAATTTAAGAAGTGTAAGAATAAAAATTAGATAGATGCAAGTATTATAAATAAATTAATTCACCATTTGAAAACAGCTTAGCATAGTGATCCCATAGTATGTTTAGTCAGAATTTCAAATATCTATACTAATATTATAAAGAGGTAAAGTTTGTGAATTGTGAGTTTGTGACGTTGTAGGGGGTAATCTCTGGATCTACTTAACCGATTTAAATGAAATTTGGTAAGAACATAGTTTGAGAGCTTAGAAAGGACATAGGATACTTTTTATCCCGGAAATCATCCCTTAAAGGGTGAAAATGGGGATGAAAGTTTGTATGGGGAAGCAAGCTAGGGACGAACCTGAGCGAAGCGAGGGTGAGTCGCTAGTCTATACTAATATTATAAAGAGGTAAAGTTTGTGATCTTGTGAGTTTGTGAGTTTGTGAGTTTGTGACGTTGTAGGGGGTAATCTCTGGATCTACTGAACCGATTTTCAAAATTCTTTTACCAATAGAAAGCCACGTTCTTTCTGAGTGTCATAGGCTATATATTAACCCGAAAAATGAAAAGGCTTTTTCGTGGTAGTCGGATTTGCAAAGTAAGTCGGAGAAAAAACGGTCGAACGAAAACGTTTCTTACGAACGCTGCCTTAACGATGAGAGATATATGATTATGTTCTAGAGAAAAGTTGTAGAGCTTAATAATGCCTACAAAAAAGTCAGCGACAGCATATGTCTAACTTTTATATTTAAGTCACAAAAAGTAGTTTTTTATATAAAAAAAATCATTTAAATCGGTAGGTCATGTTTATTGGTCATATTATCAACAATTATGAATTCTTATCAAAATAAGTAAATTTATCGTCTAAAATGTTTAAAATAAAAGACTTTTCCCTTTTACTGCATATAATTTGGACAAATGGTTAAAGAGATAATACAACATATTCGTATGTATGGACGAACCCGAGCGAGCTGTTTATCTGTTTTTCTCTTTGTACGGGCTAATCTCCGGATCTATTGGACCTATTTAAATGAAATTTTGCATGGTGGTACCTTATATCCCCGGACAACATCTTAGATACTTTTCATCCCGGAAAATTAAAGAGTTCCCGTGGGATAGTTAAAAAACTATAACAACTTATACAGCTTAGTACACAAAAACTACTGATTGGATTTTAATGAAACTTTACAATAATATAGTTCATACATGACAAAAACAAATCAGCTACTTTTCATCCCGGAAAATTAAATAGTTTCCGTGGGATAGTCAAAAAACTATAGTAACTTATACAGCTTAGTACGCAAAATAACTGATTGGATTTTGATGAAACTTTACAATAATATAGTTCATACATCAGAATAACAAATAGGTAACTTTTTATCCCGGAAAATTGTACTTTTCCCGTGGGATAGATGTTTTTGTTTATTTGTAACGTATTATGTACACAACATAGACCCCAAAACAATAGTTATTAAAAAATTTCCTAATTGTCTGTTTGCCTGTATGTCTGTTTGTCTGTTTTTGTGTGTGCGTTTCACGCGAAAAGTAATGTACTAATTTCAACGAAATTTGGTGAAGTGATAACTTATTACTCGAGTCAACATTTAGGGTACCTTTTGTATGTATGTATGTTGTATTCAGCCCTTTTTAACACATGCACGGGCCTCCCTTCAGTACGAGGTGGATCAGGCCATAGTCCACCACGCTGCCCAAGTGCGGGTTGGTGGACTTCACATGTCTTTCGAAAACTTGCTAGGTTCTGTCAGATATGCAGGTTTTTCTTCACCGTTAAGACAAGTGGCAACTGTGTTAGAAATGATTCGCACATGAAAATATCAGAGGTGCGAGACCCGGGATTTGAACTTGCTTCACTCGGTTTCCCAAGCGAGCGCGTTACCACTGGGATACCACTGCCTAGATACCTTTTACTTAAAGAAAATCTTTCTTTCCCACGGGAAAATGCAATAACTGGTTTTATCGAGTCCTCCCTAGAAACCTTCCTCTGGCTAAGCCTTGTCTTGCCTTGCCTTGACATAAGTCAAAACAATATACTAAAAAATTGTAGGTCTTGAAAAGTCCTACAGAAAAGTTCTGAATAGTATATGTCTATCTTCTAAGTTACACTCGCAATATTTATTCTTATCTATACCTATAATAAAACTTAGTCAAATCGATGTGCGCGTTTCACGCAAAAAGTAATCAGCCGATTTTAACTTAATTTTGTATAGTGATAAAACTTAGTGCTCGGGTCAACATTTAGAAATGAACGGTTCTCGTGGGATAGATGTGTTTGTGCTTTTCTAGAGGTGAACCCGAGCGAAGCGAGGGTGAGCCGCTAGTTTAAAATAAAAGTATATAATATTTGTAATGTTTTCTGTATATTGTTATACTACAATACCCAAGATACACTGTAACGTCGTAGAGGCCTCTAAAAATTTAACAGTCCACAGTCTCAACAATGAATCTTAAACGGTGACTCACCTCCTACTAAATGGGTACCCACAAAATGGCACAGTGCTCGAGTACAACTAAGTAAATTTTTATTTCGTTTCAATATATTTTTGCCTCGTTAGTACCGCCATGACGCCACAGGCATCAATATACTAAGAATATACGATCATAAATTTGTAAATTTGATGTATTCTATTAGGAATACGCGTCATAAAGCCGTATATATCCTCTATGTATAAAATGACTACACCATTTACTTATGAACCATTTCCTTCAGACGAAACGATTGTAGGGAACAACATGAAATAGATGAAGTATATTTTAGCCTAAGCTTTTACTTCATATTACCAGACTAAGAGTACAAGATAAGTAAGCCAACTTAGACTACTACTATCTCGCATCTAATAATTATTACGTATATTTATTTAATAAATAAATTTTTTTTAATTATTATTATTAGTAATAATAAGAATTGTGTTTCTCTGACATTTTAAACTACTTTTGACTTCTTTTTATACTTTTAATGATTTAACAATAAAAGGCAGCTTAATTACTTTATTTCTTTCACTTCTTATTGCACTTTTTGTGTACACAACAGCGAAAATGGTACTACCTACTACCACTAGCACGCTCTGTTTAATCCCTCCACGACCGCAGACACGCCGGCGTTACAGTTAACAATAGATTTCTTAGAAATTTAATTAATTTCTTAGAAATGTACCTGGAGATGTTAATTTATCAATTTAGTTTGAGACTATGATCCTATCTTATGTATATTATTTATATGATTTCAAATATAAATAGTCAAATTTGCAACTGAACACAAAAATAGACCCTTTAACAATTCCTTCATATCTACCTAAAATTTGAAATTAAAAATTAGTACTGTTTATAAAAAAACAGCTAATAATTAATGTAAAACATAAATTCCATATATTTAAAATATCCTTTGAATCAAAATTCCTGACTCGGTAAATCTTATATTTCTTACGTAAAGGAAAGGGTTTTATTTATACCGTAACCACATAAAAGGCTCCCTTGACCTTTTCCAGCTATATTGAGTTGTAAAGAAACTGTGGTTTCTATCAATTCCAGCGGTTATGAGATCATCAATATGGGATCAACTAATGACATTTCACTAAATATGTTTTAAGTATATTAAGGACTAGCAAAATCCGCGGCTTCGCTCACGCTAAAACTACAAAAAAATATCTAAAAAGGTAGTTTTATACAAACTTTCATCGACTATTTTACCCCTTTATAGGACGAATTTCGGAAAATACTAAAACACGTATTTATTTAATTTTATTGAATAGCATTAATACCAAGTTTCAAGTCATTCTGATAATTGTATGATAACCGTGTTTTCCCGTGGGAATTCTCTTACGGAAAAAAGTAACCTATGTCACTTTGCAGCCCTCCAACTATTTCCACACAAAAAATCACGCCAATTCGTCTCTCCGTTTCGACGTGAAAGAAGGACAAACAAACAAACAAACAAACAAACAAACAAACAAACAAACAAACAAATAAACAAACAAACAAACAAACAAACAAACAAACAAACAAACAAACAAACAAACAAACAAACAAACAAACAAACAAACAAACAAACAAACAAACAAACAAACAAACAAACAAACAAACAAACAAACAAACAAACAAACAAACACACTTAAACATTTATAATATTAAGTATGGATGAGAAGAATTTTTTTTGTTTGTTTATTTTTTTGTTAATTACTCATTTAAACGTAACAAAATGTTTGGCTTTAAGTACGTATAAGTACTTGATCTATAAGTTAGCGACTATGGCAAAAATGAAATATTTTATAAGATATATTCTTCATATAGGATTCTGGAAAATACTATTCATGCGAGCGGAACTATCGGCAGGGCTTATTATATTAGTCTAGAATAATGTAGCTAATAGTGGGGATAAAATTAGAATAAATCAATATTTACGGAATTCTAACACACGAAAACTCAAAAACTTTATAGTATTATTAGATTTTATTTTTTATAAATATTATTTATTGTATGTAACATTTAGTATATTCTTTCTATATATAATTAAATACATTTTCCTTAATTTAAAGTTAAAATATTGTTATTTTCCAATGTAAAGAAAACGAATAGAAAACAAACTACTAAAAAGAAAACAACTAAGTACAAACTTAGTTCTTGGCTGGTTTTCCCGATGAAGCATTTCTAAGTAGTGGTATCACCCTTCTAACTTTACTTGTGATTTAACATGTCCCCTTTATTGACCAGTCATTATGAGGGATTGATGTATACAAGTCTAATGCAAAAACATAAAGGCTTATAAAAACTCGTTTCTTGTATGCGGACTAAACATTTTTTATAAATGACGCTAATTTTCTTAAGATTTAAATATAAATATATATAATTGCACATTGATATAGTATAAGAAAACTTATGTCTCAATACAATCTTGGAGTTCAAATATTATATAAACCTAAAAAAACTTATTGTTTAGGGGACCTTCCTTCAAAAAAATCGAAAATCCGAACCCTTTTAAAATCCGAAATATAATATTACACAACCCTTATTTATTATAATATTAAATTAGGATTTTTATAACATTTACGCAAATATTTTTTTATACCTACTCACTATAATAATTTTTTGCCGATTTTATTTAAAAAAAAACTTATCATTCTTCATTCATAGGCTTTAAATAATGAATATTAAACATACAAAAAACATTTCATACCACATAAATCGTATCGCTAAATAAACTGAACAGCAGTTTTTAAGTAAAATTGCACAATTTTGCTGCGTACTGGACAGTGTGGTCTTAAGGCTGACATTACTTTGTTCTTCAATAATACGCAACATTGGGAGGACAGTCAACAAATTTATGGGTTATTTGGGTTTATGAAGCATCAGCACGGATCATTTAGTTAAGTGGGTGGAACATATTTACAGTGCTAGTTTCTTTGCCGGATTTATTTCTATTTGTTCCATGGATATGGTTGCAAACGATGTTTTTGTTGATGTCAAATGTAAAATTATTACTGTGATGTCCATATTACGTCGGTGAAATGACCAGATATAATGTAATGAACATTTTATTATCTAGGATATATTTTTTTATTTTTTATACATTTATACAGTATGAGAATCTTATGATTATTATAGTTTTGTTTTGGCTTGTATTCAGCCATTTTTTTACGTCCCACTGCTGGGCAAGGAAATGAAAATATCAGAGGTACAAGACCCACGATTTGAATCCTTCACTTGATTTACCAAGCAAGCGTGCTACCACTAGGCTATCACTGCATTTTTTGTTTTGGCTAAGTAGACTTTAAACAAATACTTATTCAACGATCTCCACGAGTTTGCACTACGAGTATAACAGTTGATCCTAAAATATGCACAAGATATACGGATACAATGTTCATCCCCAGAGATTAGAGTTGCCACGTGTAAATATTCTGACTATTGCTAATGTGTTTTAAAGTAAAGAGAAATATTAATCTCACCATTATTATAAACTAGCGGTTCACCCTCGCTTCGCTTAGGTTTGCCTCTAGAAAACCAAAATCAAATCTATCCCACGGAAAGCATATATTTTTCCGGGATAAAATGTAGCGTATGTGTTATCTGATATGGGAGCTATATTATTGTAAAGTTTCAAATACATTAAGTAGTTTTTTTTATAAAAGTGTAACAAACATACAACTATACATACAGACATCCAGACATCCTCACAAACTTTCGCATTTATAATATTAGTAGGATGTGAAAGTTTGTATGTATGTGTATGCATGTTTGTTACTCCTTCGCGCTGTAACAGCTGAACAGATATGAATGAAATTTAACTAAATTTCATTTTATAATTATATAATTCCAATTTTATAACTATACAATTTCTTAAATGATGTAATATTACCTACGTACCTGTATTGTGTATATGATACCCTCGCTTTGTTTGGATACACCCCAAAATACCTCTTTATTCCTCCACATCATAGTTCAAATTCATCGTGCTGTTTAAATTTGTTTTTAAAATTGTATATTCAAATAACTGCTATGTATTCAGCCCTTTTTAACGTCCCACTGCTGGGCACGGGCCTCTCTTCAGTACGAGGGGATCAGGCCATAGTCCACCACGCTGGTCAAGTGCGGGTTGGCGGACTTAACATGTCTTTCGAAAACTTGCTAGGTTCTCTCAGACATGCAGGTTTCCTCGCGATATTTTCCTTCACCGTAAGGCAAGTGGTAATTATGTTAGAAATGATTCGCACATGAAAATATTAGAGGTGCGAGACCCGGGATTTGAACCCGTTTCACTCAGTATCCAAAGCGAGCGTGTTACCACTGGGCTACCACTGCTATGCTATATATGCTATAACTGCCATGTTTTTACGAAATTCAGTCTCATACAAAAATGTGTAATAAATACAAATGTACTTTAATGATATAAATGAATAGAATGGCATCTTCAAACGGTACTCCAATCAATATGTAAACAAGAGTCGTATGTGGTGTACGTACGCTATTTGTGCATGCCCTAATTCCTTAGGAACCTACTGATTTCTGTTCGTTAGCTATTACTAAACTAACTTTTACCTACAAATTCACATTTTACAAGCTTTTATTTAACTTGCAATGTTTGTATGAATGTTTGTTAGGGTCAAATCTTGCACCTAATTTGTAAAGCAGTTATCCTCAACCAATTGAGCTGATGCATAGACATTTAGTTTGGATGACAATGAATGGTTAACTAAGTCATAGCATTCTAAATCCAACATGGGGACTCCAAAAGATGGCGAACTTTGTTTTTTATGCACCCCCATAATATAAATATAAAATGAAAAGGTTTGCCGGGAAGAAAACGAATAAAATGATTTCGAAACATCTCCAGTGATAACTAAAAAATTAAAAAATAAATTAATAGAAAAAAAACATTTTTAAAAGCAAACTTTATTAAAATGCTCGAAACTTTAAATTAAATCAAACCTATCAATTTATTATATTACACAATTATAATATTACGAGTATATATAACCTTGTGTAAAAATGTTTTGTTTTTAATTAAAAGTATGCTGGATTCTAAAGATGGACTATATTTTAAAATGTAATATGTAGTATACTTATATTTTCCTGATACTTTCCTGCGCAGTAGACATCAATATTAGTAAAAGTCCAAATATATTTCATACTATAATACATATAACAATTTAAATGTTCATGCAAAAGCATTCCATGCACTACCTCTTTAACACCCAAAACGTTCTCGCAGTCATAAAAAAAAGGATTTAATATTAATGGTAAAATTAAAAATAATTAATATTTAAAAGCCAGTGGGCAGCCACGAAAATTCACTAGCTTTGACCACTACGATAAATAAAGGCCCTCTGTCCACCGCATTTGATTGATATTATTACTCTCGTACAAAACTATACTAACAAAAACAATCATATTAGTTTATAAGTAATAGAATTATATAATATTATAGAAGTACTACACACATTTAATGAAATTTAAGACTAGTAGATACCACTTCAGAAAGAAAAAGATTCATGTTTGATGAGAAGCGAAGAAAATGAGTCCAGGCTAATCCTCCCAATGAATGTACTTAATTATAAATATTATATGCCTAATATCCTTTATATTTTCCTTTTATATCTGTCCCTTTAATGTGTATTTTAAATTATAAAAGACGTAACGTCTGCTTTTAAAATATCGATCCAACGATAACTTAAAGCGATAATTTGCTAAAATATCGCATAAGATAGCTTAAGCTTACTATATTGATAGTATGGGAAGGGTCTAAATTGGATGAGATGAAGTTAATCAGTGGATGCTAGCACACATTTATCAGTTCTCTCACAAAATTGAAGCAATCAGTCTAACGGGATTCTGCTGGAAATGCATGGTTAAAAATGTATAGAGGTTTCTGCTTGCAAATTGAAATTGGTTAACCAATGAATTAAATGTACAGCCTAATTAACGGACAGAAATGAGACCATGCTTGATAATAAAATATAATACACGTATAGTTTAATAACTGATTGGTAGTTTTCATTTACTATACATACCTAATCAAATATTTTCGAAGTCGGTGTGCTTTGCTTTGTATGGGCTGGCACCGATTTCGAAAATATTTGATTAGGTATGTATTTAATAGGTAGGCTTTAATTACTTAGCCAAAGCACACCGACTTCGAAAATATTTGATTAGGTATGTATAGTAAATGAAAACTACCAATCAGTTATTTTTTACTTTTTAGTGCTTTTGTTTGAAGTCGGTTTTTATTTTTTTGTTAAAAAGTTTTTATTTTTCCCTTTTTAGTGTAGACAGTAGTAGCAAAGTAAGGATTCTAACGTGTTAGGCTTGTCAAATCAAACAAAATAAGCCCAATCTCAAAGTATCTACTATTAGCCGTTGAAGAGTTCCACCTATCCACCTTCTGGCCTTGCCATCAGATCAGGTCAACAACACCGAACCACTGTACTATCAACGGAAATAGAAATACTTGCAAAGTTTTAAGTCAATATGACAATTAGAAGTAGGTTAAATTCATCATTCGTTGTTTTTCCACCCTTAGGGGTGGTATTTTTTTTTTTGAAATTCAAATGGGACCAATCTGGAAGTATACCCTTTCAAACAAAACAAAAATTGTCCAAATCGGTTAATAAATGACGGAGTTCTGAGGTAACAAACATAAAAAAAAAAAACGTACAGTCGAATTGAGAACCTCCTCCTTTTTGAAGTCGGTTGAAAAAAGTATATTAGTGGCTTACTTAAAACTATTTCAGGGTAGGTACTGAGGGTTGAATCGATTAAGAATGCATAGAGGAAAAACATACAAAAAAAATGTTTGTGCCAGAAACCTTCACATGCTTACGCAGGACAACCCACCAAAGTTTGATCACAAATGGTTCAGGAACGTATACAGGACAAATATACTAAATTTTATTTATAAAGATAGAAGATAGATTAAAAATACCACCTTCAAATATACAAAGTAGTCCAAAAATAGAAAACTTATAACGTCATATCTCGTAAGATGTCAATTTGGCCCGGCGGTGTTAGGTTCCTAGGCACGTACTAGGCTGTGTCTGATATCTGAGATATTAAAAAAAATCGTAATAATATAAAACTAAATTGCAAATGGTAAGCAAAAATATTTATCAAGAAATTATATAAGAAAAAATGAAATTAAGTTGTTGAGGATAAATTGTTTTTACAAATGTCTTCTATAGATTGAAGAGCCATAATAATAGCTCTATGATAAAATTCTACGAGTATGTGTGTTTGTACGTGAGTCAAAATAGTACGCGAAAAGCTATATAGTAAACACGGTTTTAAGAGAGCTTTTAGTTTATGACGTATATATACGAGTAGGCAAAGACAAAAAAGTTCAGTACCTTTTCTCCTCTTTGTCAAACTATTTCTTTTTTTTGTTTAGTAACTACTGACGTGGGCATTAAATTTTATAAAATAAATTGAAACAGTTACTTTTTGATGAAAAGCTAGATTCTTATATAGTTTTCCTCAAATTTTGAATTATGATTATGGTCGAATTTTGACTATTGGGCGAAAACCAGTAAGTTTAAATCTAAGAATCGGAAGATTTCTGAAAGAAGCTGTTCTTTTTCTATCTAAAAAACGTGTGTGTGTACTTATGTACGCACGGAAGAAGTTATACTTCTTTGGCGTAACAGAACAAAAATAGCTAAAGATTTCATCCCGTATGTCACAACTCTCTGTTTGTAAGAGGAATGCAGCTAACTTCATCATGTCGCTTTTGGCTGTCGGTGTACGCGCGCATCGTAAAAATTTTACTCTCATTTTGTTTTCCAAACGTTCCAAAATAAGTATGACTTCAAAAATATCAAAAATAATATATTGTTATCCTTTTTCCCAGTCGATTAAAAAATAATATTACTTAAAATATTATTACAGAATATATTATAAGAAATCAATATAAAAGACATCAAAAATATTATTTGGAATAAAGCTTCTCAACAAAAATACTCAAATGAAATAATTCATTTCAAACATTATGCAAGCTATGATATTTTTCCAGAAACCCTTTTATGGGGAAAACATGCGTGGATGTACAAAAACCCTTTGAGCGAGCCGCTCGGGTTCATAAGAACAGTATAATCCTTTGTTTTAAGCCCATTTACTGTTTATGCTATGAAAGCTCACCCACATTGCATAGGTCGGGTACAATCTTAAATTTTTTGTACCTATTATTTTAATTGCGTCACACACTCTATGACGTAGTTGACTTATTTAAATCATTTGACATATATCTATACTAATAATATTATAAAGAGGTAAAGTTTGTGAGTTTGTAGGGTGTAATTTCTAGATCTACTAAACCTATTTAGATGAAATTTGGTAAGAAGATAGTTTGAGGCCCTGGGAAAGACATAGGATACTTTTTATCCCGGTAATCATCCCTTAAAGGGGTGAAAATGGGTATGAAAGTTTATATTGTGAAGCAAGCTGGGGACGACCCGAGCGAAGCGAGGGTGAGTTGCTAGTTTAAAATAATTGGAGTTTTAAAATTTCTAAGTTTGTATATATGTTAGACATCTAGGGAAGTACGCGGGCAAAATAATGGTAAGTCGCTATTAACTAATAATGTCTTGCTGAAATACAATTTAATGTGTCAGTAATGTAACGAAAAGGTATTCCTCTAATAATTATTTAGAGTTTACATTGACCGCTTATCAATCAATTATAAGTAATATTTCTAATTTAAATATTATTATATAGCATTACTAGCGACTCACCGACGAGATATATATATATATATATATATATATACCACGTTACCTAAACCCCAAAAATCACTAAATACATAACTATACTCAATATCGTATAAAACATTTTGTTTAAAAACAAGTGTTTATATTATTATAGAAAACTATGACGATTGCAAAACAGGGCTGTATTTTATTTTATAAAAGATTTAAGCCGATGTGTTTTTTGTTTAACAATACATGGATTGAAAATTTTAGATGCACTCAATTGTTACATATATATTTAAATAAAATCACTTTTGACTGAATAACCGTTGGAATTTTATGAAATATTTATGTTTATTCACTTTACAGTACACCTAACTGACTTTCATATCGCCACAGTCAGCATTGCTGTACAGAAATGTCATTCAATATTTAAGACACATATGGATTTTTTGCTGGGTAATTTAATTCTGAAATTGCCTGAAAAGGTATTGAAAAGAATAAAACTCTACGTCTATAAATAGAAAGCCTTTTAGTAAGTCTTACGTAATACCACAGTAACAGATTCTCAATCTCATATAATAAATATTACGTATAGATGAAAAAACTTAAAAGTCAAAAAATTATCTCTTTTCTGCTTTGTAAAAGTTATTTAGTATAAGTCTTTATTTTAAAATATTATCAAATTAAAAAAAAAAACAGTGAAATAAATTTATATTTAAAAAAACACACAAAATATAATTCGTAATTCTTTGAAAATGAAGCATAATAATGGCACAAAAATAATTAACCGCGTTAAAAGAAAGAAAACAAACTGTAGCTTAGTCTCTGGAGAGTTCTTTTACTTAACAATTCGGTATTCGATCTCAGTATATTAGCATATTAATGAGTGAACGTGCCTCTCTGGGCCGAAACTAACGTCTGTAATTACTTTTGTCCTGACTGCGAGTTTTTTAAGGCCCGATGGTATTATTCCCTTGGATTTTCGGTTTTACAACTGCGGTATGTTTCTGATTGGATTTTGGTAAATGTTATTAATGTATATTCGTATCGCCGTTTATATCGTTACTGGTGTTTTTCTTTTCTTTCATAATTCTTTGATTATTTAATTAAACTTTTTTTAATTTGTCACAGTTTTATTTTACTTTTATGTTCCGAACGTTCCGAGTGCTTCAGCAAACATGGTCAGCAAATGTGGTGAATTTTGGTTTTTGACGCTACCAAGTTCAATTCAATTTTCTTGTTAATTATTCTTGTTAATTTCGCCTAGAAGAAGTGAAAAGTTGTCTGAAATAATAATGACGTCGAAATGTCAAAAAGAATTCAAAATAACAAAGGGGGGAAGTAAAAAACCCGCAAAAATTAATCTTTAAGCAATATTCTTATTGAATACTAGCGAGGTTGCTTCCCCATACAAAATTTAAGCCCCATTTTCATCCCCTTAAAGGGCTTATTTCCGGGATAAAAGTATCCTAAATTCTTCCCAGGGTCTCAAACTATCTTCTTACAAAATTTCATCTAAATCGGTTCAGTAGTTTCAGATCTTATGTTTTTAAAAATTATGGTATAGTATCGGCTACACGCGTGACCTTATACAGAGGACTTATATGGTGGAGGTACTTAATAGAATGCAAGGTTAGGTCCCTTATGTTAATCAGCCGCGCTTGAGTAAATCCCAAAATCTCTCTTGGGCTACCCTATTATTACAGACACTATCTACCCAGGAAATTATAATAAATAGTTTCTTTTAATATACCAAATATTCGCGTAAATCTACGAAAATATTATAATTTTTTTATTAGATTATTTCCTTATAACACCCGTGTAAGTTAATAATACTTACATACCTATCTATACTTATAATAAAACAGTAACTTAGCGAAATCCGTACATGAAATATCTAAAAAAAATGACTAACGTATTATATGCAAAATATAGACCTCAAAATAATAATTATTAGATTTTTTTCTATGTTTCTCTGTATGTCTGTTTATCTATTTGCGTATGCGCGTTTTACGCAAGAAGTGCTGAACCGATATTAACTAAAAGTTTAGTGATAACTTATTCCTCGAGTTAACATTTAGGATACCCTTTACTCTAGTAAAATCTTTCATTCCCACGGGAAAACACAATAACTGGTTTTATCGAGTAGTCCTTAGAAATGTATGGCTAAAGCCAGCGTCAGCCGGTATAGCTGTGCCTGTGTAGCGTTAGTTTATATACATTTCTAGTAGGTACATTGTTTTGATATATCTCAAGTTTATTTGAGATACATTATAACAATGTACTAGAAATTTGTAGGTCTTATAAAGGCCTACAAAAAAATCTGCAATAGTATATGTCTGTATTCTAAGGTATACTCGCAATAACTATTTAACTTACTCCAAAAAGGAGGAGGTTCTCAATTCGTTGGAATCTTTTTTTTTTTAATGTATGTTCACCGATTACTCGAAAACGCCTGAACTGATTTGGGTTTTTTTTTGTTTTAAAGGGTATATTTCCCAGGTGGTCCGTATAAATTTTATCGAAATCAGTCGAGCAGTTTAAAAAAAAATCTACGATAAATTACTTTTTTTAAATAAATTGTTTAATTGTATGTTATTATTAAAAAACTTTCTTCTTACAAATTACCTTCTTATTACGTCTACACTAAAAATGAAAAAAAAACTTAACAAAAAACAATTTCCAGGCACTAAAATGTAAAAAAATAACTAAACGGGGGTTTTCATTGAGAATAGATACCTAATCAGATATTTTCGAAGTCAGTGCCAGCCGATGCAAAGCAAATCTAATATATTTCGATACGTAAAATACATATTTACTCATTAGATATTCATATCTTAAAATATTGTCGGCTGGCACCGATTTCGAAAATATCTTATTAGGTATCTATTCTAAATTAAAACCCCCGTTTAGTTATTTTAGTACCTGGAAATCGGATTTTTAAAAGTTTTCATTATATTTAAAATGTACCTAAATCACCCAAACGAAGCAAGAGTAAGTCGCTAGTATTTCATAAATGAAAAATAGTAGTCATAAAATATATGAGTTTGAGTCACATCAATATAATGTCACGTTCCCAATTACGGCTGAAGGGATAACGTTGCACAAAAATTAAATTGAATTGTGCATTTTTGACATTAACAATATAGTAGCAGTGGAAAAATCAAATGAAAATTTTTATGATTGGTTTTTATACCTCACGCTATTTATTTTCTTTTAATATTCAAAAATTGTTTTAGTTAAACTACAGAATATAGACTAATGTCATCTATGTATAAAACAAAGAAAGGATGTAAAGTACTCGTATACTATAATATTCCATGTCGGTTAGTCTGTCAGTAATAGTTGTATATATTTATAATTATTTTAATGTAATAATATATGATACTTTCTTAGACGCGAATATTTGAAATTTTGAATAAAACTATGTATTCGGATTATTTAGCGGATTAATTTTGATTTTTGGTTTCCGACGTTCGAACGCTTTACAGCAATCATGGTCACTGGACACAGTATATTACGCCTTTGAGACGTCTAATACCTTAGTCTCTCCCGTGACCATGATTGTTGTAAAGCATTCGAAACGTCGGGAACCAAAAATCAAAGTAAGTCCGCGAAATAATCTGAAAAGATCGTTTTATTTAAAATAATTTAGTTATAAAATATATTTTATGCTAAAATCATTTGGTCTGTAATAAATTAGTAAATATTAGTTTTTAATACCGATTATAAGCTATGCACTGACCCGTCTAAAACCGTGCAGTGGACGGATTTAACTTCGTAATTATCAGATTAATACACGGTCTGAAAAAGGTTGTTTCAGTGCTACATATTGGGTTATACCAACTCATTTCAAGTTTAAAGTTTGAATATGCGGATTCTATACTAATGGTTATTTAAAGTCTATAGCGTATATTATGTGAAATGACGGTTCAAATAATTTGAGACCAAATATTGGGTGACATTTAGGTTAGGTTGCACTAGTGAGTATCTAACAGTTCAAACCGGCAGTGGCTCAACGACGAGTTTCCCCAGCGAAATAAAGAAAAAGTTAATTAATTATGCTTTGTATTAGCTTTGTATTAAAAGGACCCAGGGTCTCAAACTATCTTCTTACCAAATTTCATCTAAATCGGTTCAGTAGATCCAGAGATTACCCCCTACAATGTCACAAACTCACAAACTCATAAACTTTACCTCTTTATAATATTAGTATAGATTATTCTATCTAAAATAACATAAATTCCGAGATTAGTCTTTTGAAATATCTACCTAATTGAAGTTACTACTTTGTATTAAATAAAAAGGACTTTGTTGAATTTCGCCTGTAGAAAGTTTCTCAAACAACGGAAATAAAAGTTTTGATCTCGGATGATTACAATTACGTGCTTATCTCGAGGATCGGTGTCCCAATAAATTAGAAACATCTCCAAAATGAGTTTACACCGAAGAATAGCATTTACCTTATAAAACGATCGTATCACAAATTATACCAGAAATAGCAATCTTACCTACATTATTAGAGATATATGTATAGATATACATATATATTATACTAGCCGAACCCGCGGCTTCGCTCGCGCTAAAACTACAAAAAAACTCTAAAAAGGCAGGTTTCATACAAACTTTCATCCCCTATTTCACCCCTTTATGGGATGAATTTTGAAAAATTCTAAAACACGCATTTATTTAATTGTATTAAACAACATTAATATTAAGTTTCAATTAATTCTGATTATAATTTGTTTTGGATTGTATTATAACGTGTTTACCCGTGAGATAATCTCCGGCGATAAAAAGCCTATGTCACTCTTTAGCCCTCCAACTACCTTTATACAAAAAATCACGCTAATCCGTCACTCTGTTTATATATATATATATATAATACTCGTATATATTTATAAAGAACGAACAAATAAATATTCTACTATTATGCCCTCTCTTTTCTTTCTAGAGGAAGAGAAGTAATGATTAAACTTCGAATTAGTATATGTTAATAAGTTATATGATGTGTGATTTATGATGTGTTACTCTGATTGTAAAGTTTTATCAAAATCCGTTTAGTAGTTTTTGTGTGCAGAGAAAGATACTTTCATCCAAACAAACTTTCGCGTTTATAATATTAGTAGCATAGTAGTAAAAGGTATAAAGGACGTAGTGACATCACTTTAACTAAAAGTGACCCAAAGTATATACAAAGTTATATAACCACAGAACAATAAATAAAATACTGTACAATACCTGAACAAAACATTACTTTTAAAAGAGAAAGAAAATGATACGTGAAATTTTTCTTCCGTTTTATCCGGGGTCGGTTATAAATCTCACTCGTATTAGCTCAAGAAAAGTGATGCCGGTATTGTGATCGCATTTTAACCAATTTTAATAAAATAGTATTTTTTATTATTTCCACGTAATCTGATAACTATTATATATAAGAAAGTTTGTATGTATGTATATATATCGTACAGTATGTTACTCCTTTACGCTAGAACGGCTAGAATGTTTTTCTTTACCGTAGAGCAAGTGGTAATCATGTTAGAAATGATTCGCATATGAAAATATCAGAGGTGCAAGACCCGAGATTTGAACCCGCTTCACTTGGTTTCCCAAGCGAGAGCGTTACCACTGGGCTACCACTGCCTCTACTATATTATTACTTTAGATTTTATTATTTGGTAACTTTCACTACCCATCAATAATTAAGTTTAAAATAAGTATTTTAAATCAAAGTATATTTTAGAATTTTGCGGTGTTGTTTTATATTTTTGTTCTCGACATTTCAAATGCTGTACAGAAAACATGGTCACGGGAGAGACTTAGGTTTTAGACGTCTCAAAAGTTATAGTTTATATAGTTGTTACAGACAGTATCAACCCACAAAATTATAATATAATAATTTGGACTAAGAACTCAAGTTTAAGCATTTTTAAAAGTATATATTTCATATTGCTTATGCAGTACACACGTTACCTACGAAATCTACAGTTAGATAACTACACTAAATACGAATCCAATTTTTTTGACATTAGGTTTTCATAATTACGCCGTCTGCTTAAAAATATAATATTGTCAACAGATTTTTAATATGACTTCTTATCCGCATTATTTTGTTGTAAAATAGGTAGTGATGTAAGGACCTAGTAAAATGACATTAAAAAACTGAAATAGTTTATGGTTAATAATTTAAAAAAAAAAGTTTATATAGGTATCAGAAGAAAATCCTCAAAAAATCCAAATGAGATTTGGCTCGCGTTCGCATGCGACAAATGAAATATTTGTAAAGCGCAGTGTGACGTAAGCCCTGTGGAGGAACAAACAGGGTAAATTCATCGGTTCGTTAAATATATGAAAATATTCTTATATCTCACACCTACATATTGGTACCAATATCAATTCTCGTTTTATTTTACACAACAGCCTTGAAGTCATGAATTTGTTCATAGATTTTTGCGTTCATTACTTTCATGAATAAATATGACCCATAGCAGATCGAAGAAATAGAAAGTCGAATTTATTCGTGGCTATAGACTGAAGTATAGTAAGATTATAATAGAACCAATGCTGTAAATAAAATATTGAGGTTTTGTACTTTTAACGAACACTTTTAGCTTCTTATAACATCAGCTATCTGTTAGTTCCATAAAATCGGTCTAGCCGTTTCGGAGTTTAGTCAGAACAAACGGACAGACAGACAGTCAAAAAAAAATTGTTTTTTCTTATACGTATCTATTGCGTACCTATATACTTTCCTATGCATTTAGTAAAAAGTTAATTTTCTGACATTACAAACAAACATTTCAGTTTTATTTATTTGTATAGATATGTTTTTCATGTAATCTACACTGATATTGTGAAGAGGTAATCTTTGAAGCCATCAACAAAAAAATTGAATTGAATAAAGAGGTAAAGTTAGCAAGTTTGTAATTTTGGATGAACCTTAAATTTTAGGTCACCCTTATTCAGTTATTTGTAAACTTTAATTACAATTAAAATTTTATATCAAATACATATTTACTTACACTTGTAAATAAGCAATTTTAATTGAAAAATAATTTGTTTGTTTGGACCTCAGTGAAATTTCTCTGGAACTGCTGAATTTATACTATACCTACATTCAACATAAAATATTTATTCAACCTATTTCTAATGCGAAGACGGGGGTATAAGTTAGTGTAAAATAATTAGGTTTATATTAAACATTTTTATGAATAAGAATTTGTTTACATTACAATATATATTTGTTAACTTATAATGGCAGCAAATGGCTTACAGCCAAGAAAAGGCGCTGTTGGCTATATTTGAGTAACTAATAATATCATAATATTTCCTTAGAGCATTTTGTAAAACGGAAATGTGTATAGATTTCATTTCACGCAAGCTGATACGGGAAATGGTTCAGGAATATATAAAAGAGAAAACCTTATTACTTTATAAATTGTTATATTTACTAGATAATTAGTATGAGTATTTATTTTAGTTTAAATAAGTTCTTCGTATTTAATCATTTTAAAAATTATTCCATATTTTGATGTGGATATTTTAAGTTATGATGCAGATACGGTATAAGAGGCAATGGCCTAATCAAAATAAAAAGAATTTTTTAATCTATATACAGATTTGATCTAAGCTATATACAGATTTGAGTACTTCCTCCTTTTCCAAAGTCGATTAAATAAGAAGTTAGGTGATGACTATGGCGTGTTCATTTTAGTTTCCTTTTTTTAATACTTTGATACAATATCTTTCCTGTACAACAGTCAATTTGGCTTAATTTTCTAAATTTGCATGTCTTACATACTCTCAATAGCTATAGTATGCCCGACACAATAATTTATTAATAAACTAGCGACTCACCCTCGCTCCGCTCGGGTTCATCCCTGGGGTGGGGTCTGGGAGGACCACCCTTATCCTTATCACTTAGGGGTATGGAAAATAGATAGAAGCCGATTTTCAGACCTACTAAATACGCATATAAAATTTGGTAAAAATCGGTAAAGCCCTTTCGGAGGAGTACGGTAACAAACATTGTGACATGGAAATTTTATATATAAGATTACTAAATTATTAATAAATTATAATTATATTATTAATAAATTATTGTGTCCTCCTAACCGAATTCGGCCACGGCGGCCAATCTCATTGAGATTAGCCATCTGCGCAGGAGAAATTATAGTGCACAAGTGTACGCGCGGACACAAGTGCACCCTCCATTCCTTTTATTTTCAAAGTTCAATGGAATGTGGTTCGACATGACCGGTGAGAGTCAAGGCGTAGGACCGACGGCTTTACGTACTCTCCGAGGCACGGGGGCGCAACACCGCCAACTTCCCAAATTCGGGCTATTACCTACTGAGAATATCTATAACAGAAAACCTCAGTAATCAATCTTGGCCCGACCCGGCATTCGAATCCAGCTTACATGTATATGCTAGCGACTAGACCACCGAGGCAATTATAATATATAATAATATGTATTAAAAAAATGGCAGTGATTTTTTTTAAATATAGATTATTTACACTTAATGAAATTCAAATAAAGATATTACACTTCTGTAATAAATTAAAAAGCGTTAAATCCATAAAGTCCTTAAATCATTCATATTTTTTAACTTAAAATAAAGTTGCATAGAATCACTTACTACGAATAAAATTTCAGTTTTTCAACAAAGAAGACAACTTTTACGAACTCTGCCGTTATGAATAAGTCTCGTTGCATTATCGAAATTCCCTTTCTCATTTCTTTAAAACTCAGGAATATGCAAGACCTTTGAATATTTATTAGAATCAGTTTTTGTATTTTGAGTAAAATAAGTTTTCATGATTATTTTTTTAAAGAAAATTCTTTAAATTCATCGATATTTGTTATAGATACATACTATTTATCTATGTAATACTTATATCTCAATAATACTTAATAGTTAACAGAAATATATCTCACTTAATCTATACTTATACTCAGTATTATAAATGTAGAAGTAGCTTTGTCTGTACCTTTTTACGCTTAAACCGCTGAACAGATTTCGATAAAATTTAGCAAGGACATAGATTTCATCAGTGACAGGTCAAGGCACCCCTCCCACTTATCACGGGATTGCTTCCGTTATTGCTGTTTATAATTGCTCGTGCGTCACTATTTATTAACTTATCTTTCATTAACTCAATAACAGTGCAAGGCATGAACATATTTTTTGCATGGAGATACTTTATAATGGCTATTTTTTTCTGTATATTAATTATCAAGAGATATTATAGGATGGAGAAAAATATCGAAGGATACTTAAGCTAAGCAAGTGCGAATCACTAGTATGGTGATAATAATATCTCACTGGTCTCATAGTCAATGTACCCTTTATACTACTTTAAAAAAAGTAGTGTAATAGCACTACTGTTTTAGTTATAACTAATTCAATACGATATGTTATTCTTTAATTTTAGTTTAATTTAAAAATATGCATTTTACAATAACGTACAATGCTTTATTTAACTATTAAAATTATTGTAATAATTTTTAATATTTCACGTTTACATAATACTTGGATTTACGCGAATATTTGATATTTTAAATAAAACTATCTTTTCGAATTATTTCGCGGATTTATTTTGATTTTTGGTTCCCGACGTTTCGAATGCTTTACAGCATCATATTGTTAATTGTGGGTAGGCTGTCTGTAACAACTATACCTTCGAGACATCTAACACCTCAGTCTCTCCCCTGACCATGATTGCTGTAAAGCATTCGAAACGTCGGGAACAAAAAATCAAAATAAATCCGCGAAATAATCCGAAAATATAGTTTTATTTAAATTTTCACGTTTACTTAATCAGTTAAGTAAAATAAATAAAATATAAAAAAATAATTAACGATACTACATAGAATGTTAAATGCAAAAGTATAATACTTAGGTAAATGCACTTTAGAATATTTAGAAAACAAAAAAGTACTAACTTTAAAGCAGAACACATTTGGTTATACTGTTAGTGCCATAAAAGTGGTGTTATACTCTCACAGTGTAGAAGATTTTCTCCATTGTTTCCTAGAGGAAATAAACGCTGCGATGTTTGTAAATTTTCCTTAACCATTTAAAATAAAATGTTCGATTTACACACAAAGTCGTATAATAAATACGTAGATGCCATATAACGCCATATAATAAATACGTCAGTACCACACAGGTGATAAATTGAAAATTTAAAAAATCCCGACCATCTTAGACCAATTTTCATCAAACGTACCTAAGAACACTCCCGACTAATTCACCTTTCAAACAAAAAAAATACAAAATCAAAATCGGTTCATCTGTTCGGGAGCTACGATGCCACAGACAGACACACACACAGACACGTCAACTTATAACACCCCATGGTTATTGCTTCGGGGATTAAAAATAAATAAATCAAAGATGTTATTCTTAAAATTAATAAACCAACGTTGTTAAATAGAAGCTATCTCAATAGAATGCATTAAAAACTTCAGTAGTAAATAACTTTATCAATTTCATTGAAATCATTCAAATGATAAATAAAAGATTTCATTTAATAATATTTAGGTACTTATACTAAAAATTTCTAAAATCTATAATAGAATCGAATAGAAGATAAAATAATTTACTTATTTTGATTATGTGTTATTTCTCTTTTATGTTATATTATATTATGTTCTACCACCAGACTTAAAAATGTGGGTATACATTTTTTTTAATCTGTTGCCACTAATATGAAAGATGCGCTAAGAGTCGAAGAGAAATGCATAGGAATTAAAAAACCATAGGTTCGCCTCTGGATAAACAAAATCAAATTTACCTACGAGAACCGTACATTTTTCCGAGATAAAAAGTTTATGTGTTATTCTGATGTATAAGCTATATTACTGTAAAGTTTGATTAAAATCCATTCAGTAGTTTTTGCGTGATAGAGTAATAAACATCCATACATCCATACTTCTTCACAAACTCTCGCATTTATAATATTAGTATAGATATTTACATCTTTTTTTATAATGAACCTCTGCAAATAATTTGTAAAAGTACCCCTGACAGCGTGTCACTTTTCTGTACATTCACTAAGTGGCTACGACGTAGCGTCATTGCTACGTGCTACGCTTTGGTATTTGCGAAGTAAAAATACTTTATTTGTTTGATATGTTACATACAAAAGGATTACTATAAAAGTACCGTTTTTAATATACTATATATCACTAAAATAATATACATAATATATTATGTAATTAAATAATTTTTATTTAAATTTAAACATTGATATGTGTTATAGATAAAAAAAAAATATTAATTTCTCACAAAAATATTTCAAAAACTTCCTATTAAAACTTAAAATAAAACATATTTTTTTTAATTTTTTACAACTACTCAACGCAGGAACATTGCGTAAGTTAGTGGATTTTTGTTTCATATATGTACTAAATAATATTATATACATATGTACAATGTATGTACATATTTCCTACAGGTTTTATACCTTGGTTAAAATTATAAAATTTTAAAAAACATAAATCTACCTCTTATAACTATATTATATATACAATATTGTTTTTAAATCTACAAAGACAAAGCTCTATAATTTTATTTAACTATAACTTACCAACATCACATCCTACGTCAATATCATACACATCACTTCACTACACAATTAATTTTATTACAAGCCGAAATCTCCTAAGCGTCAAACACTACGAATCAATTAAAAGTGCATTCACGTATTTCTTAGTATAGATATAGAGTCCGTATAGAGCGTCCGGACGCCACGACGACCGACGTCAAACTGAGACAGCCAGCAAAAATGTTTGAACTCTAGCGATTTCATTTGGTTTTTTATTGTTGGTTTTGTAAGTCATTATTGAATAGAGCCTAGAAAATCAGATAAATACCTGAAAACATAATATAATTTCTGCAAAGGCAAGTATATAACCTAACCTCGTTTGATATCAAATGTAGTAATTATCTAAAGCAATTTGCTTTAAGTAAATATAGAGCTATGATCGTGTGACACGGCGATAAAGTGCGATTAGTATACATGAAGTATTGAGTTCGATTCTCGTTGCGGTGAATATTTGAAAATATTTGAGTGCTTGTTCATGAACTATGCTACTGCTTTTTATATATCAGTGGTGGCCCATTAATGTGATCGCTTGAAAAATTAAGTGAAGGTTCTAACCCTGAGTATCTTACTATTAATATTTTCATGTGTGAACTTAATGAAGTTGATTGCTACTTATACGGTGAAGGAAAACATCTAGAAAAAATTTGAAGTCTAAGAGAATCTTACCAGTTTTCGAAAGAGTTATGAATTCCGATGACTTATCCTCATCAAATTATAGGCATATTTTGCAAAGCAGTCGAATGTCAAAACAGCTGACTTAATTATCATTATTTTATGATTGTTATGTAAATATTTCAAACCTAGGTCGTTGTAAATGGAAAGCTTACTAGTATATTAGGTAACTTAAATCTAGAGTTTTGCACGTGAAAATTCCAATTTGAAGCGCCACCAAATAAACATGAACTGCTCTAAGTATGAGATCTCTTAGTAAAGAGAGCTCCAACTTCGCATCTACCTTACCGATTAAATTTGTCTTAAAACTTAGATTACTCTACATTTTCTCTAATTAACTCATAAGTAATATGAAAATTAGCTAAAACTTATTTAAGTAATATATCATCAACACTTACTTTTGTATATTCAAAATTATATTAATATAATTAAAGACTGTGGTAGCCCAGTGGTAACGCGCTCGCTTGGGAATCCGAATGATTCGGGTTCTACTCCCGTGTCTCACATTTCTGATATTTTCATGATAGAATAATTTATGATTACCATACCGGTGAAGTAAAACATCGTGACGGAACCTGCATATCTGAAAGAACCTACCAAGTTTTAGAAAGCCATGTGAAATCCGCCCGTACTTGGCCAGCGTTGAAGGATTAAAGGGAAGTTCATGCCATGCAGTGGGATGTTAAAAAGAGCTGAATACAATACACACATGGATATAACTAAGCATTTTGACGTTGTATTCTCATCAGTTCACTGGTATATTCCTACGCAGTAGATTTTTTTTTTATTTAATTCATTTAAATGTGATGATCTCTTTAATATAATGCAAAGCTTATAGCTTGTTAACGCTAGCAGTACTCATTGGTTATTCATTATTTTATCTGTAACTGGACAGTGGATATATTACGGTGAAGCTATGAAATTATTATATTGTACTACTAGAATGGAATAATGAAAACATTGAATTATGAAAATAACGATACACTGAGCTATCATTAAATAATAATAAATTAATAAATAATAAATTTGTTGGGACATTAACACAAAGCACCATTTAGTTCCATGGTAAGCTACGAGGCTTGTGTTATTGATACCAGATAGTTGATACACTACACATATATAAATTTAAATATATACATATTTATAAATATAAACACCCATGACTGGAGTACAAGCATTCATGCTCAGCACACAAATGAATTGCCCCCAGTGGGACTCGAACCCGCTACCACTAGCACTGCAAGTAGGGTAACTACAAACTGAGTCAAACGTGTCGTCATTATTCTTAAAATTAATGTTTTATATTTAAACATAAGTGTTCAATGTTTATGAAATACTAAAGTTTTCATATTTGAAATTAGCATAAATTAGCTAAATATCAAGTTTGAAAATTAAATCAAGGTTGAATATTTCAGACTAATTTATAAAAACCACGTTAGCATATCGAAAGTTCCATACCACCACGTAATATGATATTATATCATACTAGCAGAGTTCGCGGCTATGCCCGCGTTCAATATTCAAAAAAAACCTCTTTGTCTTTATGTTATACAGCGTACTATACGTACTATATATTTATGTAATATTATTCATACAAAAATACTAAAAAAAAACGTTAAAATAGGTCGAGCTGTTTCGAAGGAGTGCGACCACGAACACCGTGATACGAGATATGTATATATTAGATTTACGTAATGACCAATAAAATGTACTTCTTATTAAATGAAACCGTAGCACTAATCAGAAACTTAGCCAATTGCTAAAATTTATTATTTCACTTAAGAATGGGTATTAAATAACACCGTCTAAATTGATATTAAATATTAAAATAAAAATAGCTGTCAATGAATTCATATTTCATTTGTATTAGGTTACTAATATATACTCGTAATTTTTCGTAAAATGTTTTATTGTTTATTACGAAATTCGTTTTTTAATAATAAATAAAAAAATCAATAGGTATATATATATATATATATATATATATATATATATATATATATATATATATATATACTAATATTATAAAGAGATTTGTTTGTTTGTGAGTTTTTAGTTTGTTTCTTTGTTTCTTTATTATTTTTGTTTGTTTGTTTTAACTCGTTAATCTCAGGAACTACTAATCCAATTTGAAAAATTCTTTTTGCATTAGATAGCCCGTTTATTGAAGAAGGCTATAGTCTATCTATTCCACACTAACTGTTTAAACGTACCTAGGGACGAACCCAAGCGAAGCGAGGGTGAGCCGTTATTAATAAATAAATTGATGGGTTAATATATGTATGTTCTGGAATCAACGTTTTATGAAAAAAAAGGAGAGGTCAAAAAAATATTATTATTGAAATATTTTATAGAAATATTACATAAACTATAGTAAAAAAGCTAAAATTTGGTATACTTATTATTAGCCGCTCAGTTTATATGTAATTTTACTGTTTCTAATGGATGTAGCGTGATGTTACACTTTTCAATAAAAAAATATAAAATGCAAAGAAATGTCTAATTAGATTGGTAGTTCCAGATATTAATTTGTATAAACAAACTCCACAGCATTATATATTAGTATAGATTATCATGTATCGTATAATAGTGTTGAGTTCTCCAAATCAATTCGACAATCTCGATCGTACATAGAAGCAGTATAATTGGCAGCTCTAATCCAAAATTAATTTTACTACAAACTATATGTATTATATTATGTACTAGCGTACGTTTTAACGTTTTCTCAAAGATGAGATATTTTCCCGCAGTAAAAAATACCCTACGTGTTGACCTGGATAACCAGCTATCATTATTCAAAATTTCATCAAAATCCCTGCAGTGGTTTTTCCGTGATGCGGTCACAGACAGACAGACTAACAAAAATTCTAAAAACTATAGATACGGCCTCTGTACGGATAATAATGTAAAATAAGATTTTCCATAAAATATTTAATGTACAGATTCGGCTGAGTTACAATTTTATTATATGTTTAGATAATAATATACGTTAGTAATTGAATTCGTAATAAAAGTTTTTGCACTAATGAAAATAATAAGGAATACATATTATAGCAACAGTAAATTACATTGGTATTTTCTAGCATAATATTGTTTGTGGATTCTAAGATTTCTCGAGATGAATTGTTTTATAATTAGGTTCATATTCTGGACTAAATGATTTGTATCGACTAACCTTATGCAGGCAAAAATACTTGTACGAAATGAAATAAAAGAAGTATATTAACTGTTGACTTGAATGAAAAAAATGGTTAAAAATTTAGTATGTTTTTAAAGATCTATCCAAAGATATCCCACGCGGAGCTTAAATATACTCAAAGAATGGAAGGGCTTTTCTATTTTTCGTAATTGATTTATTATCGCCTAAGTATATATGACGCATCCACATACGATATTTTATCTACATAATATATATATACTAGCATTGCCCGCGGCTCCGCCCGCGTTCAGATGACCAAAAACTAAATTCTTAGGTGTTACATATAGTATACTCTTACATTGCAGTTTTTGTATTTTTCCTCAGAAATAAGATATTTTCCCGCGGTAAAAAGTATCCTAGGATCGCGCGCTACATCGCCCGGTTTATATAGCTTGAGCAGGCGGTCGAGCGATGCGGGGCAGAGGGGATGGACTCGCCGTAGGCATCTCAATGCTCGCCAAGCATTAAAAATGTTTCGCTACTAATTACTTCTAACAACGATATCTCAAAAACTATTCATCTGATTGATTTAGTGTAAAGAGCAATTTTAATCTGCATTAAATGACTAAGCTAACTAAAATATTCATTTGGATAAGGATTAATACCGAACTAAAGAAAATAACTTTGAAAATAACGTAATGTTTTTAATTAAAAATGTTAACATAAAAGTGGTTATTGTAAGTCAACCGTAAGAGATAGAGATATGCTATCGCGGACTTTTTTGTAGAATTTTTATAGATTTTGAATTCTCTAGTACATTACTTAACTGTATCTTTGCTAGTTTACGCGGCGTTCGCGTGGAAAGTTCCCATTTGGCGAGATTTTTTGCGACCTCTTCAACATTTGTCGCCGTATTTCAGCTAATTTACATAAAAGCATAATAAATTACCTAAACCTTCCTCAAGAATTACTCTTTCTATTGTTGAAAACCGTATAAAAATCCGTTCAGTAGTTTTCGAGTTTATCGCGTTCAGACAGACAGGAGGACAGACAGGAGGACAGAAAGACGCGGCCGGGGGACTTATTTTTATAATAAGTATAGATAGATAGATATAGGACAGATGCATCAATCGTCTAAAGTGGCTAGCTAGTGTATGGCGTCAGTTCTGAAGGTCCTGGGTTCGAGTCTCATGTCGGGTCAAGTTATTGAGATTATCTCTCAAGGAATTCTTAGTAACAGCTTGGAGTTGGAAAATTGGGAGGGTTACATTCTGTTACCTCAGAGGGCAAGTTAATCTGTCAATCTGTGCCTTAACTCTTATTGATGACTGATTTTGAAAATGAAAGGAATAAAGAGTACACTTGTGCTTGCGCACACACTTGTGTCCTATAACATCCTATAACACATGGTTACTCTCAATAAAATTTTCCGCCGTGACCTAAGTTGATGAGAACGACGTTATTATATAGTACTCATAGAAAATAATAGATGTAACATACGGACACGACGAAATTGTACTGTTCTTACCTTTTTCCTATGAAAGTATTAATGTTTTACGTGAAAAAAGCCTAATGGACATTGTCACAATTCTGAAAACTTTTTAATAATTCACTTTCACTGATGGTGCTAATAACTTATGAGTGATTCTTGAGAAATAGTGATTCTAACAAACTTGATGTATTTTTAAATCGTTTAGTCGACATTGTCATTTTATTACAGAAAGCTGTTATATGTATTTAAATCTATACAAATAAGTAAAATTAAAGCGTTCACCTATAATTTCAAAAATATGATACTAGTACCTAAACAATCCTTTTTTATGTATGTCTGTCTGTCTTTCTGTTTGTCCGGGCTAATATTTGAATAAGCTTAACCGATTGTAATCGGACTTTCACTAAAAGATAGAGGAGTTTGTAGGTCTACATATAGGGTTTCTTTTATTCCAGAAGTACCTATATAGGGTTCTAGCACGAAAATCGAAAACTGAAAAATTACGCAAAATTTGAATTTACGCTTCTAAACTAAGCAAAGTAAAGCGAAATTAAGTCACTAATTTTAAATAAATTCAAATGCATTAAGTAGAAATTTAGATTAAACCCTGAAAACATAATTACGAGTATAGAAGTAGTTATCAAAGTTTGCGATGAAAAATATTTTTCTTAAATACTGGCAAAGGCGTATGAGTCGTGGTGAATAAATTATTTATGCAATATTCTACGTCTAAAGGATTAATGTTCTTAAAGAAAATTCTTTTAAAGGGTGGTCGTGGTGAATAGAAACTAAGGAATTTTTAAGGTTTCAAAGAAAACCGCTAGTGGCTTGCCCGTAACTTAATAAGTACGAGTATTTTACACAATATACATATATGATATATGAATAATTAAGTATTTATTCCACAATATTGTATCTTATATAATAATTAGTAAAGCATTTCATGAAGAAATTTTTTTTTTGTTTATATTATCTGTATTATTTTTTTTTAATTATAAACAGGTAAAGTTTGTAGATTGTAAATTTGTGACGTTGTAGAGGGTAATCTCTGGATCTACTGAACCGATTTAGATAAAATTTGGTAAGAAGATAGTTTAAGACCCTGGGAAGGACATAAAATACTTTTTATCCTGGAAACCATCTGTCAAAGGGTTAAAAATGGGGATGAAAGTTTGTATTGGGAATCAAGGAATATAAAAAAAAAACAATTTTAATGCAAAACATTTAAAATCCTCAATTTCAAAGAGAGGATATTAGTTCAAAGTGGACTAGCCCAGAGGAAATGAATGAAAATAGATGGATGAGATAAAGTAATAGTAGTTCCGTCAAGTAATGTAATAATGTACTCCTGACCAATTTTCGTGGCCAATCTCATTGAGGCTGGCCATCTATGTCTGCAGGAGATGATTAAATGCAATTGTTTATGTAAACACAAATACACTGTTTTTTTTTTCACTTTCACTGCTGATACGACCGTTGAGAGATCTGGCGTAGAACACCGACAAATTCTCAATTTCAGGCTACTACTAGGAAACTCTTAACAGAAAATCCAAATACATGCGTGACCCGAGCTAGAACTCGAACCCAGGACCTTTGGATATACAGCTGTACATACCAGCCAATAGAACAATGTGGTAGTTGATCCCTCATCAATATATTTCTGAATGTGATGTAATTGCCATTAATAACATATCTGTTATTCTTAAATTATTTAAATAAAGTAGAATAATATTCTATTTCATTAGATAATTACTCTCGCTTCGCTTGTGCACGTCCCTAGCTCACTTTTTACCATACGTTTTATTTTAAGCCCCTTAGGCATTGCAAGGAGAAAAAGCAAGTCAACACCAGTTTTCTCTGACTTCGATTTAAGTTAATATAATTTCTAACGGCAAACACATTTTTATCGCAATAAAAAATAGCCTATAGCACTCGGGTTAATGTTCCTCTTAGCTTCTTAATCGTGGACGAATTTTCAGAATCAGATCACAGTAACAGATATTATTCCCCACATATAAATATTTCATATTATAAAAGTAGTTTTTTATAGATTATGATAACAAAAACAGTCAATATTACATATTACGGTTCAGAAAGCTAGATGTAAAACATTAATCTTGTTATTTTTTATTAATAAAATACTTTAAAAGTAAGGAGATAGCGTATGAACTACGAGCCGGGCTTAACACCAAGAGCACACTGGAAAGTGGGCTACTTTCCAGTGCCATGCGGGTTGCTTGTAGTACTTCGCTGATAGCACAGTGGACCGTTATTGTAGTCCACTTAAGCCCCTGAGGTTCCGTTGGGTTATAGTGGGTAGTAGGTACAGGATTTTCTGGTCGGTGAATCCCACATAACCACCTGTATGTAGGTGGTATGGTTACCAATATTAAAAAAAGGGTGTGAACTGCGTACGCAATCTTACTTATTTTACGAACTAAAATGTACTCGTATATTATGAAATAATAAAAATATATATGGAAAAATCTTCAAATTGATTGTGCATTTAAAAAAACATATTCCACTATGCCATCGAAAATATTCATCGCTGTATTATATTTATAAGTATAATTATTCTTAATTCTAACGTAATAATCACTACAATATTCATTATAAGATTTTAATACAATATGCTCTCTAATTTGAAAACATCTGCATTTCCCCAATAGCAAAGAAAAGAGAACTAAAAACAATTGCTACATTTCAGAAGCTACAGCCTGATAAAAACGTCCGCAATACTGTATCGACAAGTAGGCCCAATCGAATTACCCCATTACATGTCATAGCCTATATAACCTAAACAGCTAATTCACTTCAGATGAGGTTTTACTATGTATTCAGCCCTTTTTAAATTCCCACTGATGGGGGTGAGCCTCCTTTCAATACGAGGGGGATCAAGACATAGTCCACCACGCTGGCCAAGTGCAGGTTGGCGGAATTCACATGTCTTTTGAAAGCTTGCTAAGTTCTCAGACACACAGGTTTCATAACGATGTTTTCCTTCACCATAAGGCAAGTGATAATAATGATGTTAGAAATGATTCGCACATGAAAATATCAGAGGTGCAAGACCTGGGATTTGAACCCGCTTAACTCAGTTTCCCAAACGAGCGCGCTACCACTGGGCTACCACAGCCTTTAGGCTTAATATATTGTTTAAAATACAAAATAGCATTATTGTATGTAAGTATTTTTATACTTGATGTTACTCAGAATTTCGACAAAGAGAAATTTATATGTAAATAAAATTTCCGTGAAATAAGATTTACTTAGTCAAATATTATTATACACTACTGCTAGCAATGGACATTCATTCATTCAGTAAGCCTCTTACAACAATTATTATTACCTTATGTTTCTTACTCCTATACGTTGACTACATGATGAACATTTAGTACTTACACAGTTTGACTGTGACCTGGAGTAACACATACTAATGTTAGGCACCGAGGCACGGGACACGGGATAAGCGAGGATAAGACCCTATTTTTATATACATATTTTTTTGAGAGGTATAATAACAAAGCTGTCAAAAGGCTAGTGTATATTTTCTCCTGACATGTACCAATCAAACTCAATTGCTAGGGCGTGTCGAACGAAAAAAAATAAACATCTCAAAACTAATTGAGAACTGAGCCGAGTTACAAATTGATTGACAAAATGAACTTTATTGAACTGGTTGTCTAATAAAATGGAAAATTACAGACGTGAAATGTAATTATTCTGACTTCTAAAAAAGAGGAGATACTACTTTGTGCGTATCCTTTTTAATATGTTGGCACATTTTCAATCGATTTGAATACATATAATTTAAAAAAAAACGATGTTCGAGTCATACATACATACTATTCTATTATTATCACAACATATTTTAAAACAAAGTTACCCCGCAGCGTCTGTCTGTCTGAAAAAAAAATAAAAATAATAATAATAAATTAGTGAAATAATAATTACTCGACCAATTAGTATTGTATCCATTATAGTACAAATTATGTATATGTACTTAGGATAAGTATCTTCATCGTTTGGGTGCATCCTTAGTTGCATTTTGTATTTATATTTTTAAAAAATAAATAAATATGTTGGGACATTAACACAGTATCAGCTAGACGATACACTATACATATATTAATTTAAATACATACATATTATAAATATAAACACCCATGACTGGAGTACAAACATTCGGGCTCATCACACAAATGAATGCCCCCTGAGGGACTCGAACTCGCAATCGCTGGCACAACAAGTAAGGTCACTACAAACTGAGTCAAACACGTTGTCAATTTCATAATATACAAACAACGAAACCTTTAAGCAAATTCTATAACTACCACTATCCTATTTATTTCTCGAGGTCATATTTTATCTATGTTCTAAATACAATCTAAATACGTGCAGCCGTTTCACCGACAAGGATAACAAACAAACATACATACCACACAAAATTATTTTACTAAACCGAATTTGCTAAAACTGACAGTTAAGGGCATTTAATTTAACAGCAAAATGAGTAATGTTAAAATTTTATCTTTTATCCACAAAACATTAGTTATAAAAGAGTATTACTAGTTTTCGCTGGATAACTTCATTAAGATGACTTTAAAGTTACTTTCAAAAGAGTGACATTGATGGATAGTGTAGAAACGGTGCGATAGGTAATAAGGGCACGTTTTCACCAAACTGTATTTATTGATGCACATTTATTAGTCGATTTACCTTAATTTATGGATACTTTATAATATAAAAATATATAATAATATAATATAAAAATTTTCCTCGACATTGATAACAGGAAACTCAATAAACTCTGGGGGAGTTTCAGTGATACTGCGGATTTACGCTAAATGCGGAATGGAATCTTGCAAGTTGTACGAGTGATTTCACGGGAAAATCATAGAAATGAGATGTTATAGTGCACAAGTGTACGCTTAAACACACTGCGCAAACACACTGCACTCTCTATTCCTGTCACTCGAAATCCGGTGGGACGATAATTCAACACGAGCAATAAGAAGTGGAATGCAGGGCTGACGACTTTACGTGCTCTCCGAGGCACGGGAAGGAAACACCGCCAGTTGGCGGTTGTGTGTGTGTGTGTAGTGGGTAGTTACCCAACTCTGGGCTGTCACTGAAAATGTCTTAACAGAAAAACTCAAGCACTCAATCAAGACACGTGAAAATATAGGATAGATAGACTCTATAGCTAAGAAAACAGCAGTTTTCTATTATTGTGATATTATCAAACTAGATGGACTAATTCCAGGAATTATATCTTAGACATAGAAAAACAAATTTTACCTATACTAAGTAATAATTGTGTAACACACAAAATGTACAAATTAAGGAAAACATCGTGACCTCCATATCTGAGAGAATCTAGCAAGTTGTCGAAAGACATGTGAAGTCCGCCCACCCGCACTTTACCAGCGTGGTGGAATATGGTCGGATCACCCTGTACTGAAGGGAGGTCCGTGCCCAACAGTAGGACGTTCAAAAGGGGTGAATACATACTTACATATATGTATGTATGAATACATAGATACATATATTCAATTAAAATATTTTCTCTATAGTAATAAAATATATATTATGCAAATACTTCAGTAGCACGAAATATCATTGTAGATTAAACTATCTTTGCGAAGATATAATTAAAATAAGATTAAATTAAAATATTCTAAATCTAAGTGTAAGGTAGATAGTGAACGAGCCTTTAGTAAACTCGCTCTAATTCCTGTTTTATGAAATATGGAAACCATTATTGACACTGATGATAATTTATTGAAATGTCACGCGCAGGGAGCATCGTGGTTTTGTGTCAATGTCACGTCTGATCGGCGACTTACTTTAAGCTCCTTTGTACCTTTGAATCAATGTGCGATGTGAAATATAGATTACGGGTTTTAAAGCTGTTAGTGAGGGATTTAGGAAAATCCATATCGTTATAAATATCACTCTGCTCTGGTGCGTCCCTAGGCTCCTAACAGTTGTTAGTCTATGTGTTTCTCTGGGTCATAGTCTATCTGTTTTCTAAATTTTATCTTAATCCGTAAAACGTAAAACAAGGAATGGAGAAACTCCCACAAACAAACTGTAGCATTTATAATAGAAAATCCAATGAAGAATTAAGTGAATTTTACACAGTGTAGTAAACCTAGATATTTTTTTTATTATTATTAAGAAGAGAATCTCCCGAATTCCTTTATCGTTGTAATAAATAATCATATATCAATCAGCAAAATAATTATGTTAAAAAAGATTCGCACATGAAACATTCAGAGATGACCCGGGATTCGAACTCGCTTCACTAGAAAAAAACTTGGAAGTGTACGAGCGCCAATGGTCTACCACAGATCAATATAAAATATAGTGTGTACATATATTTATATGTTTATATATTGTATTTATTTTGTTTTACATATTATGCTTATTCTTATTTATTTTCTTATCGTTTCTTTGCACTTTCTCTTTCTGTCCCGCTACTTAACACTATTTCCCACATTCATGGGTTGACTGGAAGAGATCTCTTATAGACATAAGTCCACCTTTGTCCACATCATTTTCTATGTATATTTTTTTTATTACTTGTTTAGTGCAATAAATAATATTATAATTAATACTACATATTCCACTTATGGTATTAGAATAGGAATTCAATATGAAGGCTCTTGGACCCTACTCGAAAGCAATAGAAGAACAGAATGTAGGGAGATAATAAATAATGCGTCATTTAATTATAAGAGCGAACGACTTTGCTAATCAGGTTTCGTTCTAATATCGCACAATCTTTGGTTCTATCGGAAAAAAATGTATTATCGTGGTGCAGATGGTTACATTTTAGCTTGCACTGTTGGAGGTAGTGTATTTGATTTCTATAAAAAGGAAATGTATCTGGAAGAAAAAATTTGGTTACGGGTGATAGTTGTCACTACATAGTATAAAACAAAGTCGCTTCCCGCTGTCGGTCTGTCCTGATGTATGCTTAGATCTTTAAAACTACGCAACGGATTTTGATGCGGTTTTTTTAATAGATAGAGCGGTTCAAGAGAAAGACTTATATGTATAATACATGCATATTATAGTACAGAAAAGCCGTTTTATTTAATACTAACCGTCGAAACCTACCTAGGACGAACCCGAGCGAAGCGAGGGTGAGTCGCTAGTAATACATAATATTTTAAATTAAAAACTTGTATGTACTTAAATTATTTATATTATTTTTTGTACACTACATAATAATATTATTATTCCACACAACGTAATCCAGAAATCCTCCTTAACACCAAAAAAGAACCAGACCCTTTATAGTAGGAGATCCCGATCTATGTCTTAGACCCCTCACACTTTTTCTAGGCGAAACATATTTTTTAAACAATAAAACATATTACACGATTAGTTTCGCAACTATACAAACTAAGTAGATACGAGTAACTACGATTTCTAGATTTAACTAACAATATATTATGTAACTTGAATTTTAAATGTTTTCCTTTTTGATATTTCTGAAAAACTTATTTTTAACCGACTTCCAAAACGGAAGTTCTATGTTCGTCATTATGTACTTCTTATGTTTCTATTGTAATTGTATTCCTTTTGGTAAATCCCGAAATGGTCTCATAAATTTTTCTTTGACATGAGTTAATAATTGTCGAGGAAATCAGTAAGAAACCATGAAATTTCAAGTATATAAACATATCTAATAAGTATTTTTTACCTACTTCTAATAAGTTGTATTGTTTTATATTGGAAAATCCAAAATACGAATGTAAGTATAAAATCATATTTCAATGTCATTTCAAAAACGAAAAAAAAATCTCACTAAATATATATTAAAATTCATCCTACCGAGAATCCAATCTTCTAAAAGTAATGCTGACCTGTCAAAGAAACTAATACCGGGTCAACAATTCCAATATAATTGGATTACTTATCCCCTTTGTTCTATGCGGCCGTGAACGTAAAAAAGCTCATATGAAACCTTTAACTTAGAAATCTAACAACTTCTTAACTTTTTATGATGGTATTGGTACGTAACATTTTCTTGAAAATAAAAACATTGATATATGTACTTAATTCACTAACATTGTTTCGTGAGAGTTAATGCTTTATTTTTTGCCATTTTAAAATGTTATATTTAGTGCTAGGTGTAAAACTCTATTATTATTACTCTATTATCATTATTATTATTATTATATATACATGTATACAATATCTAGATTATTAGCAAAAGAATAGGCACTAAAATATTAGTTTTTTTTTAATCATTTATTTCAGGTAATATTTACAAAAATATCTTAAATATGTAAACAGAGGCCCATAACATATATACCTTAAAAAGTAACATATATCTACGCGTATATGTATATTAATTTTAAAACTTAAAAAAAGTTTTTGTGTACCTATAGGTAGGATAGGTGTGTTTTCTCTCTCTATTTTTAAGCCCCGACGCAAAAACGACGGGGTGTTATAAGTTTGACGTGTCTGTGTGCATGTCTGACTGTGGCATCGTAGCTCCCTAATGGATGAACCGATTTTGATTTTTTTTTTGTTTGAAACGTGAATTAGTCGGGAGTGTTCCTAGCTATGTTTGATGAAAATCAGACCAAGATGGTCGGGGGTTTTTGAAATTTTTAATGTATTATGTTATTATCTAAACGTGCTATATGTGATTTTTATTATGGAAAGAATAAATAATAATATACATAATTATCCTTTATCTAGCTGTTTGAGAGAAGAGGGCTAAAAAACTTACACACATAAAACTTTCATATTTATAACAGTAAAGGTTATAAGAGAATTAATTAATTTATTTTTCTAGTTTACCAAATAAAATATACTTATTTGTTAAATAACAACGCTTATACCCTTAATATTAAAGTGCAACTGACCTATTGAAGAAAATAACACAGCCAGTCGTTCCAATATAATTCAATCGTTTATCGCCTTTGTTCTACGCTGTCACGAGCGTGAAGTGACTTTAGTGCGGTCACATACGTTTTGAGTGTAGTGTATTAATTATATTATAATGAACGTAGAACTTTAAAATGAGTTTTTTTTTAATACTATAATTTATTTCATACTAACGATTTACCCTTGCTTCGCTCCCTGGGTATGCGAATTTTGTTCACAATTTCATAGGTTATTTTTTTTGCGCGAAACCCTAATTCTTTTTTAATATAAAAGTAGCTTTATTTACTCTTTATAATATCAGCTATTTGCCAGTGAAAGTCCTATCATAGTCGGTCAGACAGACAAAAATTTAAATATTGTTTTTTTTCTTATTAGTGCCGTATATACTTTCATATGCATTTAGTAAAAAGCTGTTATTTTTACATTACAAACAGATACTTTATTTTTTTTTTATTAAAATGATTAATTTCTTATGACAAATTTTGAATCTATACAGATAAAAAGCCTATCTGTAATTGAATTTCAGCCAAATTTGTCCAGCCGTTATAGCGTAAAAGAGTAACAAACCTACATACACACATAATTACAAACTATGGAATTTATAATAGTAGAGTGATATAAGAGCCAACAACGCATATAAACTAATATAATATGACACACAAACGACTGTGCTACGACTAATTCACACTTATGTAAAAGCGACAAGTTAATGCGCCTACCGCTGAATCGTATTCGCGGGTCCACTCTTGACAACCGTATACCGTACCGTATACCCGCGAAACCACTCAATCTAATTTTGTAATGTACAAAGTTATATTACTATATTCTGACTGATTATTATACCATGAAAGCTTAAACACATATTGAATAATTCGTCAAAATCGGTTAATAAGCCCTTTAGTGATTATAAGGAAACATAGGATCGGATATATGTACATACATAGATACAGACATATAGGTCAAACACAACTCTTCTAGTTTCATCGCAGTCGCGTAAAAAAGAAACAAATGCAACAAGCCAATCAGTTGCAGGCAGTTACAGTAACTTTATGGTATTATTTATTTATAACTTTGATTGTCAGACCATACAGCTAAATATATTACAGAAAACAATATTATAAAAGATTTTTTAAGTTTCTATAGACTTCTTAATTAAAGTTTTTCTATACAAATCTATACGTATAATAGAATTGTAACTAAGCCGAATCTGTATTAAATGTTTTTTGGAAAATCTTATTGAAATAGTCATTATTATAGATACAGAGGCCGAATCTATAGTTTTTAGATTTTTTGTCTGTCTGTCTGTTACCGCATCACGGGAAAACAACTGAATAGATTTTGATGAAATTTGGTATGATGGAAATAGCTGGTTATCCGGGTCAACATTTACTTTTTATTGCGGGAAAATATCTCATCTCTGAGAAATCTATAATAAATGTTAAAACGTAAGTAGGGACGAACCCGAGCGGTGCGAGGGTGAGTCGCTTGTAGCAAATAAATTTCTTAATAAAAATTTCCAAAAACGACAAAATCAGAAAGAGTTTGAGAGTTTTGAGAACTGTGTTTGTACTTTTTTATACTATAACGATATCTAACGGAATAAATATATTTCCAATGTTTAATAAGAATTCTACCTGAAAACATAATTGCTAACCCTACAATTAACAAAACTGGTAGGTAATTCTTAAAACTGGGTCCAATAGTCCAATCACCTTAACACTATGCTGACCTATCAAAGACCAATATGGGGTCAACACTTCCAATGTAATTGGATTGGTTATTCTCTTTGTTCCATACTATCGTCAAGTGACTCTCATCTCGTGCGGTTAACACGTAACTTGAAACTTGTTTTTGCTGTAACAAGTAGTATCTAGTACGTAATTTTGTTCATCTATATTATATAATATATATGTATCATTTTATATAAACTAGTGTTCGTCCAGTGGTTGAAATTCAACTATAATCAACATCACAGAAAAACATATGAATATAAAAATTTACATAAGCTACTAAATAAAAAAAAACGATTGTCAAACAGAGAAGAAAAAGGTATTGCACATTAACACACATCACCATCTAGTTCCATGATAAGCTACGAGACTTGTGTTATGGATACCAGATAGTTGATACACTACACAACACACATATATAACTTTTAAATACATACATATTATAAACATAAATACCCATGACTGTAGTACAAACATTCGTGCTCATCACACAAATCAATGCCCGTAGCGGGACTCGAACCCGCAACCGCTGGCACAGCAAGCAGGGTCACTACAAACTGAGCCAAACATGTCGTCTTTGCCTATTTATATATCGATACTAACGAATTACCTTTGCTTCACTCGGGTGCGTCCCTAGCGGCCCATAGTATGTATAATATATGTATTTAGTTACTACAGCTCCTAGTCTTCATATCTGTGTTCTAAATTTTATCGAAATCTGTTCAGCCATAAAAAGGAGAACTGTGAAAATTTAAATACAATTTTAAACCAATTTTAATTATTCCATTTTTATAATGAAAAGGGGCTTTTACATATAAATTTTAAGAAAAAGTCTCTCAAAAGTCTCTCACAAGGGATTGAAAAATTACTTTTAAAAGTGATTTTGAATTCAGTGTAACTTTTTAGTTAAAAATAATTTATTTAACATTAATTTAGCCCCTTACCCCACATTTAAACTTATATCGGATACTTTATCTACTACACTTAAAATATCGAGTGAAAGTAAGCTCGTACCTATTGGCTATTAAAAGTATTTAAAAACGTTAATAAACATTGTGACCATATTAAGAAAGTTCGCATATCGACAAGTAAAACTACCATCACATGTTTATCTAAAATATGAAAATACATAGAACAAATATTAATTTTTATTGTTAGTAGTACTCGAAAATTAAATATTACATGATTATACCAATATTAGACATAATATTACTAATCTAAAATATTTAGGCCTGCAAAGGAGAAACGCAAAAAATTCTGCGTGTACGTGTTTTTCCTAAATTTATGTGTGTCTCATCAAAATGCGATGGAATAAAACACCCTGAAGCGGTTCATAATTTATTTTCCTCGGAAACCCCTTTTTTACTCTCCAGCGAAGAATAGGTCAAGTCATATTAAAAGCTATATTTATACGAGAGAATTGTGCTTAAAATCTAGGGTTGGCGAAATGTGGATACTTAAGGTTGCTATTAGCAGCATGCTCCATTACAGTAGCAGAAAGGTCATCTTAGTAATAACTCTACGTCTGATAGTTTGTAACACAGTTAGCTCTAATTTTAAATATTGTGGTAACTGTCAAAATAATTAAGTTTGGATTTAATATACTCGTATCTATGTAGTTATTAAAACTGCTCTAAAAATCAAAACCGATGGACAATTAAAATATATATATTTAAGGAAGTACTTATATAAAAATACACTGATACAGATATACTATCACGTAACTAAAAAATCCTAAAACAAAGCTACATTTTTGTATGGGAGGAATAACTATGTTACCAGAAAAAGCTGTATCTATACAAAAATTTAACGCACAATAATCTAGTTATGAGTATGAAATTGTTTTTGAATGTTAACGAATAGTTTTATTTATCCCTAGATAAGGGAATGAATTTTGAATCTAATTGAAATTGCTGTTGTTTTCTATGTATATAACTTTTATGTAAACTAGCGAATTACACTCTCTCATGTGCATTTTGAGGTATTAAGCAGTGGCCTGTGTTTTACTCCAAATTATGGTTTATTTGTTCACTAAATTTCATCAAAATTTATCCAGACTACGATCGATATATTAGGAATAATATCAAAAAATAAAACCGAAAATGCAGTTTTATTTTAATCTATTATTATTTTTGTAATGACACCTTTTCATGCCTCAAGCGTGGTTTCATAAATTTCAAGAAAATATTTCTCCATTTGTAAGGTTTCGCTATTTTAATATTAAATTAAACAGTTATTAATTGATTATACTGACCACTGATGACGCGAACACATAAATTGTGATGCCTTTATAAATCACGCAGTTAAAAATTACGAGAATGATCATGCCGAAGAAAAATGTGGGTGGATGCTATCCGTGACTATTGACTGAAGCAAAAGAAATAAAAAATTGTTGAAAATAAGTCTTTCTTAATAAATTGTAACTAAATCTAGTTAAAATGTATAAGTTTTGAAACATGGTGCTGGCTTATCTTGAGATATTCTACACATTTATGGGTATGACGACGGCTATATTCTCTTACCTATACCAGAATTCTTAACAATGGCTGAAACAATGAAGAATGGAAGGAAAAATGGGGAAAATAAATCATTTCTATGGATTATCCGATAGATTCACGAAGATGAACAACAAAGATTTATAAGATCAAACAAAATACAAATGTAACACCCAATACTTATTACTTAACTGATGAACGCTTGTAAAATTTTAGAATTAAGATTATAACTAAAACGTTAGTTCTACTTATCGAACCGAGCACACACTGCAACATTACGCTTCGTAACTTTCTCAAATTGCCACCATTAAAATGAGCTTTAAAATAATCCTTCCAGCAGTTCTAAAGAAATACTGCCATGCGAATGCTCTTTCAACGGCGCAGATGTGGCCCCTCTAACTTCGCGTTAGAGACACTACGACAACTTTTACAATTGTATTATGGTATAAAAATCTGATAAAAGATTATTATATTCTGTTTTACTATATATTCAAATGTTATAGATTTGGTTTATTACTCTTCTGTAGGCAGGAATTATAGCGCAGACGATTTACCTCACGATAAGTCAACTTTCATCATCTATCGACATCTTCAACATAAGACTCGATGTAAATGGATTGAAGACCTAGAAACCTAACTAAATCCACATTGTATCGCACAGGAAAAACCTCTGAAAAAAAAGGCAGGCACATACATTTATGGGATACCAATCATCCATGATGTCCAGTAACAACCTCCAATTCAGATAGAAGATTGGATTAGGGTTCCCTTTGAAAAAAAAATGCGAAAAGTCCTTATTTTTTTTAAATAATAATTTACGAATATTAGTTTTAGTAATAAAGTTCCAATTCCTCAGCTGAAGGTGTGGTAGTAGACGCTTCTTTTGATAACTAGGCGTATCAGTACAATAAAGATGAAGTGGTTTGAAAAAACCTTAAAACAGCAACAATTCATATTAATATTACACACATGTCTTTTTTATATTATGACTAGACCAGACCTACTCTTGCTGCACTTGTGTGTCATTACATATCTTTTGCATGTATAATATGAGAACTTGCACTCGCTCCATATCGTCAGCATCTCCCTGCTCATTTTCCAAATATGGCGCAGCACAACTCTCGTACTGCTGATGGGTTTTGGCAAAAATTTGACGACCGGCCGCATGCCTGACATCACCTCTCTAGTCTCTATGTATTATAACATAAATAAATCTACCGTAACGATTTTTAAATTTACAAGATAAAAAATAATTAAAAGACATTTAAAGTTAAGCACAAACTTTTACAAAATTATAATCAATGAAATTTAACAATCAAAATGTATTAATTAATATTTCAATATTTAAAATGACAGCGACAATTTTGTCGCTGACAGTACATTAATTTACCTAATAATGCTAACATGCTGCGAGTTAACGGTGCATGAATGTAAATTTTCAACGTTCTCGACATTTTGTACCTTTTTGAGCAAAGCAGATCCCATTACGAGTAAGAAAATTTTCTCCAAGGTAACACAGTTGAAGGAAGTGAGTATATTATACGGATATACCAAAGATGTACCATTTGATTCCCTGGAGTCACACCTGCGTGGTACGACGAAAATTTTGCTGTACTATTTTGACTTTTATTCTATATTCCCTAAGGCATACGAATCTATGTGCATGCTCAGTTCTGCATAAACATGTTAAGCAATTTCACTCTGTTTATACGTACAAAGCTCTCGTCAATATAAATGAAGCCGGAATAGCTTATAACACTAACTCCATTCGAGATGGGATCGTTTAAACATTACATTTTAATAGTTAGCCCGTTTTGTTTAATTAATATTTTACATGTAACAGTCGTATGATTGGACATTTTTTCAATAAATAGATTTTGGCAAAATTATAAGTAGGTATGTATGTAAAAAATTATATTATGATTATACTAAAAAAAATCTATAATTTGTTAGCAAAAATGTCTTAAAAGAAAGATTTTAATAACATAGATAAGTTTTGAATATAATAAAAAATAATTTGACCAATTTAAAAAAGAGGATGTACTCAATTTCTATTTTTAGATGGTACGCGCTGTCGTCAACTGATTTGAATGAAACTTTTTAATTAATAGTATTTTTTTAGAGATTCCTAAGGTGGTGCCTAAGGAATGAAAATAACTCCATACTATGTGTGGAATAATTTTGATTAAGTATTAATCTTCAAACTTAACTCAAAAATAAGTGATAAACACGTAAATATCCCGTTTTTCATCAGAATAATATTCTATTAAATAGTTATCGAAATCTCTCTCTCTCTCTATTTGTTGCTTTTTCATGCCTACTTTCTTATTTAACTTTTACCATAATACTAATATGTAAATAAATAACATTCTATTTTATATTGTAATAAGAAATAATTATTTAGTTTTTTTCCATTTTTAGCGACTTACCATTGCCTCTCTAAGGTGCGTCCCGGGCATAAATCCTAAGAGTAAACAGTAGGAACAAACCCTTGTTTTGTTTGTTGTGGTCTACCGCGTATTTCCACTGTTGACCAGTCGTTGTCGCCAGGTAGCTGAGTGCGTAAGTGATCTGTAATACCCCATTTAGACGGAGAAGGCTCCCTTGGATTTTAGTGGGAAGGACGGGCTTTTCTAGCCAGTGAGTCCCACATAACCACCTGCACGTGTACAGGTGATATGTGTAAAAACATTTTCTAACCCTTAAAAAAAGAAACAAACAGAAAGGTCCCAAGGTGTCTGACGGTAGCCTATGTGTTTTTCCAAATCATTGTCTTTCTTCGTATTAAATTTCATCCATTTCCACATACAACTATAATAGTAATCCGATTAATTATTTATTATTAGTCTAGTAATGTTATAATCTTAGTGTGTGTAGTGTTCCAAGATAGATTACCTTTCGTTGATGTTGATGGAGTGCTGATACACAATATAATATTGATATTGTAGTATCAAAGATATAATTTTCTTGGCCTTATTATTTTCCCTTGTTTTACTCATTTTCAACCGACTTCTTCATAAAAAAAAACGACTTTCAGGCACTGAAAAGTAAAAAAATAACTAAACGGGGGTTTTCATTTAGAATAAATCTACCTAGTCTGATATTTTCGAAGTCAGTGTCCTTTGATTTGTGCTGGTTGGTACCAACTTCGAAGTCGGTTTTTTTTTCCATTTTTAGTGTAGACGTAATAAGCAGGTAATTTGTAAGAAGAAAGATTTTTAAAAACATATTCGATTTAGCCGTTTATTCAGAAGAAGTGGGTGTGCTTTGATTTGTATCGGCTGGCACTGACTTAGAAAATATCTGATTAGGTATCTATAGTAAATGAAAACTACCAATCAGTTATTTTTTACTTTAAAGTGCTTTATTTTTTAAATTGTTTTTTTTAAGTATTTTTTCTATAATGGACGAATACTCTAACATAATATGTATGTACTTCTTCTTACATACATATTGATATATATACATGTAAGTAGTTTTGTTACTATGTTGTTATACCTAACTGAGATACACGTATGTATTTAAATAAACACTATATACAGGATCGAATTACTAAACTGAAGAGCAGTTCCGCTGCGATACGAAAGTTTGTCGACTTAATAAAAAAAGCACAAAAAATATAAGACAGAAAATATTCTTTTATTTAAAATCTCTAGCTTTTCTCTGCATTATCCATTCATTAAAGTTGGAATTAACTATTACTTCTATGAATAATATGACAATGCTACATTTGAGAACTGTGAAAACTTTTGAATTATACTCTGACATAACTTGAACTGTGTTGAACTTCAAAGCGCCATCTGCATCCGTTAGTGCATCTATACAACTAGTGAATGATCAGTAGAGTTACTGTTTTATAATTTTTAATAATATAAAAGATGAAACTGGTAACATTTTAAAATACTAGACCTGAAATAAAAAAAAATATAATATATTACTGCACATTTTATTGATATAATAATATTTACTAAAAGAGCGAAAGATAAAGAACACAAATGCAAGTACAAGTCTTTCTCGTCCACCGCGGATTCCGTAAAACTAAACACTGTCATATTTGCACTTATATTTTGGCTATGAACATAACTTTTTACTATTTACTAACGTGTAGAAAGTGAAAATATACTAAGAAGAGCATACACTGAAAATAGCTATTTATTATACGAGTATCACTAGAGGCTCACCCTTGTTCCCTCTGGTACACCTCTAGAAAAACAAAAAAAAAACAAAGACAAATCTATCCCAGGGCAATCGTACATTTTTCCTGGTTAAAAAGTACCTATGTTCTATTCCAAACTATAATCTATCTCTGTGCCAAATTTCATCCAAATCCGTTCAGCCATTCTGGCGTGATTGAGTAACAAACATCCAAACATCTAAACTTTCACACATATAATAATGGTAAGATTAATTTTACCCATGCGCAATAAAGTGTTTGTAGTATTTAACAAAATTTATGCTTTTGTTAGTACATTTTAATTATTTATTCGTATTCTTGTATTAATGAAATAAATTCTAACATTCCATGAATATGCAAGACTTCGCACGGAACATTTGAAAACTCTTGAAATAAACTCGAGAGCTAAGTTCGAGCGCTCGAGCAGATAACAACGCCATCTGCATCCGTACTGCGTTCCTATAATTGTGTCAGTAAGAATATTTTCTGTATTTTATGTGTATTTTATAGAACTTTTCATTAAGTATAACATTCTGCGTATTCCTATTTGATTGCTGATGAAAAATGTTGGGTACATTAAACACGTATTGTTTATCTGTTTGTTTCGATGTGTATCTCATAAGTAGACTAATTTCAATAAGAATTGGTGGCGCTTGGAAAGCCAAGTGAAACGTATTCAAATTCCGGGTCTCGCACCTCTGATATTTGCATATAGGATAATAATTTCTAAGATGAAAAATGCATTTCTGAAAGAACCTAAGAAGTTTTCGAAGTACATGTGAAAGCCGCGAACACGCACTTGGCCAGTGTGGTTGACTATGGCCTGATCTTCTCTCACTGAATATCTAATATATATCTAATAGGTAAATATGTATTTTACGTATCAAAATATTATATAGATTTGCTTTGCATCGGCTGGCACCGACTTCGAAAAAATCTGTCTATCAGTATACTAAACACACTTACAAAGTTTTACACTTATTATGATAGTCGGTTTGAAGATTTTTTCTTCTTTATTTGATTTTCAGAGTATTAACTAGTATCCATACCTTTGGCTTTGGCATATCTTATTAGTTCTTAATAATACTAGTTCATTAAAATTTAACATCAATCAATGAAGTACTTGCAGCTTGGAATATATAACCATTTAAAATTCTTAGAACCAAAATGCAGAGCAAAGTAACACAATATTGTGTTGTTAAATTAAATTCCTGCTCATGTATAAAATACTGCTAAATCAATTATCTGATAGGCGAATATAATACCTAGTAGTCCATACAAGTAATCAATTATTCTCTTTTATTTTATTTCATAACTAGACTAGATCCAGGCAAATAGAGGAAGAATCTTTTGATACATTTTCCTTTTTCTAATAACTTTCTAAGACTTATAATAATGTTTTCTCAATTAAGGCTCTGTATTTTTAACTTCTCTATTCTTTTATGATGGTCTTCCTCTCAAAATTAACACATTAATGTTAAATTTTTGTGAATACTGATTACTAACCAATTATTACAGTGTCAATATTTTGTTGCATGTGACAATTAAATCAGCATCTATCATAGCAGTCGGTCAATATATAAATCTGTTAATTTACAGATTTATATATTACGTATCCTTTTAATATAAAAAAAATCTAAAATGCTACAAATAAAGTTCTCAGCTTTGGAAAATTGTTCAAAACGTATTATTATCTTTCGTAATTAGTATTTGATTTTTTGACTTGAAGGTTCATTAAGTGATTATATTATAAAACAACAAAAAAATATACAGATGAACGTATAACCTCTTCTTTGTTAAAAGCCGGTTAAAAAGAATTAATACATATCGCATAATAATAATGTCCTTCCGACCGATTTCGGTCACGATGACCAGTCTCATTGAAACTAGCTATCTGCGCAGGAGTTATTATAGTGCGCAAGTATACGCGTAAATACAAGTGCACTCTCTATTCCTATCACTCTCATATTCCGGTGGGACGAGTACTCGACACGAGTGCTCTTCGAGGCACGGGGGTGCAACACCGCCAACTCCCCAACTCTAGGCTGTTATTGAGGCTTATTAAAAAGAAAGACTGAATAACTAAACTTGATCCGACCCGGAACTTGAACCCAGAACCTACTTGCTAGCAACTTCACGAGCGAGGTAGTTAAACACATAATAACACCATAAAGTCACACAATAAAAACGGAAATCAAATAATTCACAACACTCGCATGCAAAATATTCAAGTACGTTTAAAGAAGGCGTTAACCCGGAGTCGGAAACAATAAACAAACTTCCGAGGTCTGTGATATTCCTTTGTGGAATAAGACGGATGCTTTCACAGTCTTTTCAACGTTTGCTTTTACTTTGCTTAAGCGTAAATATCTTTACTTATATAACACTAGCTACTCACCCTCGCTTAGCTTTCGTTCGTAATGAAAAACAAAAACAAGTCTATCCCACGGGAACCGTAGATTTTTCCGGGACAAAAATTAATCTATGTATTATTCCAGACTATAATCTATTTCTGTGCTGTTATATATATGACAAAGGACGAACAGAAATATTGTCATTAAAAACGACGTCAGCATTGCTGACGTCACTTACCTTGTTATTTTCGTTCATTTTTAATTTAAATAAATTTAAAGATAATTAAAATCAACTAGAGATCAAAATGATAAGTCGTTTTACTTACTATTATAACTTTTACTAATCACTTTAAACTAATAAACCAATTAATAATAAACAAATTAACACTATAATTATTTAAACCTATTCTAAATACTTATCTGCTAGCTTAAGTAAAAACAGCCAGTCCTCTATACCAGGTAAACGCCCGAGCAAAAGTGAAGTGCGACCCATCGTCCACCCTCCTCTTGGTCGGCCGCTTTCCCGCCATATTAGCTTAAACATAGCGCCCTCTTTTTTCGGAAGTACTATGTTCAAACTTTACAATTGTAAAACTATTGATAAATTAATATACCATAAAATAAGAGGAAATACGAACTTAATAATTTATTATTTTAATTTTAACATTTATGAGCTTATAATATTATTGATAATTTAATTTACCATAAAATAACAGGAAATCAAAAACAATAGTTATTTAAGAACAATTGAAAACGCTACAACTTATTTAAATATGAAAAGTTACTTTAGAAATTGAATTTATTATTATTTATTATAATTTTAAATTATGAATTTATTCTAAATAAGATTAATTAACGGCATCCCGCCGACAAATATTATTGATAATTTAATTTACCATAAAATAACAGGAAATCAAAAACAATAGTTATTTAACAACAGTTGAAAACGCTACAACTTATTTAAATATGAAAAGTTACTTTAGAAATTGATTTTTTTTATTATTTATTATAATTTTAAATTATGAATTTATTCTAATTATGATTAATTAACGGCGTCACGCCGATACGGCCATACTGATAGGCAGTGCGCGCCCTGCACTAGCCTTTTATCTGTAACAATGAAAGTTTTGATTTTAGATAGGTATCTGTATCCAGGTACCTGAAAGATATGTAAAGGAAGCTTTTAATTATTATTTTTTTTTATTGCTAAGGCACTTTTTTTTATTTTTTATTAATAAAGTTGTGTTGTTATTGAACTTCTCACTAAGTCAATAACTTTATAAGGAGCTGTAGCTATGCTCTGGGCGGTCCTGTTCGCCGTGGTACATAGAGGCTCTAAAGGAATTGGGTAATAAGGTCGATGCTGTGCTCTAGGTATTTATCTTATACTGTGGTACACAGAGGCTCTGAAATACTCTATACTTATATTAAAATTATGTATAGATGTACACGTGTTAAAGTAAATATTGCAACTACGGTGCCTAGTGTTAGAATTAGTTATTTAAGCAGCGAAATTGTATAAGGATAATAGAAAGTACAGACCTTTAGAGGTTCCAGGCATGATAATTTCTTAGGCATCCATCTGAGAAGACGTCGAAGGTTGCAGGTCCAACAGGCTATTGTCTCTTGATGATTGACTAGTAACTACTTCCGTCCCCGCCGATACGGCTGCCTGTTGTCCAGGTTGTGGTGCTAGGCGCAGTTGATCGTGAGCAACCTTGCGCGGTCGACCTTTGCCTATTACCTTTTTTACCATGTAGCGGTCGTTATCTAGGATGCTGCATACTTCATACGGTTCACTATATTTCAAGTCTAAACAAGTTTGATTACGAGGATTATTTTTTATTAAAACATAATCACCTTTTTGGAAGTGACGTATTTTAGCTTTATTTTTATTAAACCTTATTTTCTCCTTTTCTGCTGCATTAAGCATTCTTTGTTGTACATGCTGGTATAGTTGTTCCATATCAATAGTTTGATTTTCAAAGTTAACTAAACGAAAAAGCTCGGGGTGTACGCAATTTTTGCGACGAGTTAGCAGTGTAAGTGGTGCAACCCCTGTCGTACTTTGCGGTGTGCAATTGAATGCTAATTGTAAGCTATCTAATACTACTGGCCATTCTTCAGTTTCATAGTTGTTTATCATAATAAGACCATTTTTAAGTGTACCAACCATTCGTTCCACCTGGCCATTCGCTCGGCTAGTTCCTGGCGATATTGTGTGAATATTAATGCCGACATTGTCACAATACACTTTAAAATCTCCCAAGAACTCGCGACCACCATCAACTATTACTTGGTTAGGTGTTCCAAATAGATGTACTGTACGTTTCAGCGCAGCTAAAGTACTATGTGGGCTCTTGCTAGTAGCATAATAGAACAATACATACTTACTGAATGCATCAATTGTGATAATCACGTAGTCATGGTTAGTTGTTGTACCCAGTTTACCCGTAGTATCCATATGTATTGTCTGGAATGCTGCTGTAGGCTTCTGAATGGGATGTAATTGAACTTGTATAGCACCAGAGTGACCTTTTGAAGTTTTACACACCACGCAATTTTCAACAAAGGTTCTTATAATACTGGACATGCTTTTAAACCAATAAGATTCTTTTAACTTTTGTAAGGTTTTTTCCCAGCCTGGATGTTTTAACGCAGTGTGATATGTGTTTATTAAGCTCCATTGGAATGATTTTGGTACAACTACCGCTTTTTGGTCATCTACATCTGTACCCACCTTGATTAATACGTCGTTTTCTAACTTATAGCCGTCTATTAGTTCGTTACGTAAGATTGCATCAATCATTGGTCGCAATGTAGGATCCCTGCGTTGTTCCACTTTCAGCCATTCAAAATCTCTATTCATAATATTAACTTGCAACGTACCTGGGTTTCGGCTAAAAAAATTAGCATGCTGTAAATGCTCACCTTTCCGGTACTCAACTTCAAAATCATAATTTTGAAGGAATGCCCACCAACGATATACTCTAGGCAGCAGCTCTTTTTTATGCTTAGACGCTTTTAAGGCGTTGCAGTCAGTGATTACTTTAAAATGACGACCATATAGGTATTGTTTAAAATGTTTTATAGCTCTCACCACGGCAAGCGTTTCCAGCTCGTATGAGTGATAGCGGCTCTCAACCTCTGTAGTTCGCATACTCATATAGGCCACGGCGTGACGACGTCCATCAATCACTTGAACCAGAATAGCGCCGTAGCCAAGGCTACTAGCGTCGGTATAAAGTTCAGTTGGTGAGTTTTCCTGGAATATAGTTAAAACAGGTGCTGAGGTAAGATATTCAATAATAGTATTACGTGCTTGGTCATGTCGCTCATTCCATTCCCAACATGCCCCCTTTTTGGTTAATTCATATAAAGGTAACATAATACGTGAAAAGTTGGGAATAAAGCGGCGAAAATATCCAGCTAGGCCATTGAATTGGCAGACTTGTTTTACGTTATTAGGAATGGGTGATTTTACAAGTGCATCTACCTTTGAAGGACTAGGGCGAATCTGTCCATCAGAAATTATATTGCCTAAATATTCTATTGAACGTTTAAAAAATGAAGACTTTTCAACATTTATTGAAAAGCCTGCATTCTGCAAAGCTATCAAAATCCGTTCAATGTAAGATAATCCTTGATCAAAATTAACACATTTACTAAGAACATCATCCACGTAGACTTGAGCAACTCCTGCATCACCAAGCAATGGTTGTAGTGCTCTATTTATGCATCTTTGGTATACGGAACAGGCGTTGCTCAAGCCAAACGGCATGGTTAAATATTCGTACAATCCATCTGGAGTAACGAATGCAGTTTTCTCGATTGAACTTTCAGCTATAGGAATTTGATGAAACCCTGCTGCCATATCAAATAAACTATAATAATAACCGTTCACCAATTGATCGATTTGATCGGAGATCAATGGCAAGGGATAATGGTCCCTGAGTGTATTCGAATTTAATTCGCGATAGTCGACACACAACCTATCATCTCCGTTTTTCTTTTTTACTAATATAATAGGGCTAGAGTACGGTGACCTACTTTCACGAATAATGTTATGTTCAAGCAATTCCTTTATTATTTTATTGACTTTTTCGCGTTCTATAAGGCTTAAACGGTAAGGTCTACGTTCAACGTATTTATCTGGATTCTTTAACCGAATTTCTAGATGTCCAGTAATATATAGTATCCAGTAGCGCCATCTTTTGGCAAATCTTATTATTAACAGTAGCGTACGTCGTCACTCCAGGTCATACCATATATTTATATGTATTTTAAAATATACATAATATTGTATGATCTGGTCATACCTGGACTTGGACAATGGACATAGTCCATGAAAACCATCATGCAGTTTCAGCTTAAAAGACTAACAAACATACACGCGTCTGTGGGTACAAACATATAAACATTAGAAATTATAATAGTAATCTGATTATTGTATAATATCATCTCTAGTAATTTTATTCGATATTTTTACTTATAAATGAAACTGTATAATATAAATTATTGTACCAAAATATTTTTTATTAATAATACTTGGTTACTTTAACTTTAGCTATGTCAAATTGATCCCGTGGAAAGTACTTGTATTTTCAAAACTTTAAATAATACAAGCGGTAACAAAATGGATTGAGTGAAGCCAAGATTCATATTAGATGGTGGGAAGTATTTTTGTATGAAGCTGTTTGAGAATTTTGTTTATATTTTGTAAGTATTTTTGTATGAAGCTAGAAGTCAAAGAATCAAATTACATACACACATTATTAATGCAATTAAAATTTGTTAGCAAAGTAGAAGAAAATTCCAAAAAAATATCTCTGACATTCATTATATTTTGTGCAATAAAATAAATAAAAATCTTCAATGAACTGAAAACAAAAATCGCATTTAGTTTTACTTTTCATTTGCTGCCGAGTGGCATGGCAATGGCTATTAAATTTAATCCTATCAAATAAAATATTTTTTAAAATTATGATTTATTTGATAGTGATATAAATGAAACGAATACATAAATAAGTAGCTAACGCGAAAGTTTGTGAGTAAAGATTAGACCGCTTATATCCTCCTAGCGCCCAAGGATAATTTAAGGAGAGTAACTTAAGCACCCAAAAAAGAGTCATAAAAACAAGGATACAGTGAATTTTTCAACGCAATTTTTTTGACGCTTTTATATCATAGAATAGAATATATTTTTGCTATTAGAAACTTAAAAAAAATGTCCATGTCGAAGAACATCGGGCTGCTATCCTTAGAGGAGGTATATTCTTTATGTTTTATGGTAAGCACATTGGGCTATTGCGTAATTAAAAGCACTGAATAGAAATTATTGTATTTATTGTGAATATTTCGCACAGTTTTATTATACAAATCAATCAGTAGATACAAATCAATCACTAGTTCAGTCTCAATATTTTTTGGCTTGGCTTACCACTACAAAAAAATATTTTATCATTTTATGACAAAAAATTACAAAAACTCTACCTCTTTGTAAATAAAGTAAATTAAAATTTTACCAGTACTCAAGACATTCAATTAATAGCAGAATTTATGTTTTTAACTGTTAAGAAAAATGTAGTTTTTTCATACATTAGAAAACAAAAACTTTTATCAAATACAGTAAACATTTTTTTTTTAAATTAATCTGAGATGAAATTAAGAACCCCATAAATTTTATCTTTGTACTAATCACCATCTTCACTCTCGTTGTCATTGTCGCTTGAGCTGGACGGTATATTTTCTAGTGAACCCACAAAAGGAGGATCGTCTAGATCTTCTTCAAATAGCAAATAATCTTCTAAGACTGATTTTTCCAACAAGTTTTCAATGTCTTCCGATTACAACTCTTAAAAAATAAAGTATGCCTTATAGACCAATGATCTTCCATAAGAACATAAAATTACAGAACATACGCTCGATGTTCTCACACAAGTACATATTGCTCAAGAGTGAAAAATAAACACTTTTTCAAAGGAATTTTTCAAGAATATTAAGACATACATGACAATTTAGTATTCTAAATTACATGCTTACTTACTTTAAAACTTATTAGTTACTTGATTACATGCATAATTAGAGATTAAAACTTACCTTTACCAAGTCTGCGCTCCATGTTCGCCATTTTGATTACTAATGACAAGTTTTTTCTGATTGGATTAGCTTAGTGTCGTATGATTATGGTCACTTACATGTCCACCAATCAAAGAGTATTAGAAAAATAAAACCATGCGCCGCAAAATTTAAAAATATTAAAAAATAACTATTATGTTCTTGTGTAAGTCCACTGGGCCGTCAAGAATATGTTGTATCATATTTATCTGGGCGGTAATCAGGTTCGATATTATGTCCTAGTGCGAGGTCATTGAATGAATATATAATTTAAAGAAAAGAAGATGGTTCTGTATCAAATCGCAAAAGGCATCTGGAAACGCTGGCAAGTCACAAGTCTACACATAAATAAAATTCTAACTGATTCAAATCTGTAGATTAAATATTTTTTGGAAAATCTTATTGAAATAGTCACCATTATCGATACAGAGGCCGAATATATGTATAGTGTTTAGAATTTTTGTTTGTTTGAATGTCTGTCTATTACCGCATCACAAAAGACCACTAGAGGGATTTTTATGAAATTTGTTATGGTGATAGCTGGTCATCCGGGTCAACATATATGATACTTTTTACTGCAGGAAAATATCTCCTCTCTAAAAATCTATACTAAACGTTAAGCGTAAATAGGGACGAACCCGAGCGGAGCGAAGGTGAATCGCTAGTTTTCTATAATTATCACGTTCATTTGCTTAGGATATCCCTTGAGAGGAAGTCCAAGGACGTAATTTCTAACTAACCAACGTTATTATTACACAATGCTAGTACTAATAACTAAACGAAAAACGAGTAAATAATAACAGTTATATAATTAAATATAAGAAACAAATAACAACATTGTATTAAACATAGAATAAATTCAGGACATTAGTGGCACTAGACTGTTGACTTTCCCATGCTTCTATAGCTTTTTTAACCCGAATTTCGCTCTGAAATGCGCGTTCTGGGCTCATTCTTTGGGTAACTAAGTCCGGGCATCTGTAATAAAATAAGACCGATAAGTTTAGGTATGGTATGTCCATATTTTTACGTTTAATTTAACATACGATATAGATGCAGTATTATAAATCTTATACCCACTTTTGAATATGTGCGGATTGCTGTTGCTTTTTGGTCAAATCAATATTTCTTATAAAATAATATAAAACACTAAAGTAAGAATTATAATCTAAGGGTAAAGGCCAAACACAAAAATAAAAACAAAAACATAAAATATAAGAATAACCCGTATGACTGGTATAGCGCAATGATGTTCGCAAGTTTGATTCCTTCATCAATCATACAAAAAACACGTATGGCACATACAAAAATATTGCTAGAAAGTAATATATTAGAATTAATAAGTGAGATGATGTACATAGTAGTTCAATAAAATAAAACTTATGCTATAATTAAAATAACGTTTCAAAATTGATTTAGTAGTTCCTGAGATAATGTATATAAACAAACATATAAATGGTATAATTTATAATATATGGCTAATGTAAGAGTACTCATCTGAATCAATAATAATAAGGATACATAAAGAAAAACTTGTGTTATAATAACAATCTATTAAAATGAATAGAGAGCTAAAGTAATTGCTAAGAGAACGGTACAAACTTGTAAATTTCATTAGTGATGTGGTTATCATTCTTGCATCGCTTGTTCCACTGATCCCAGTATTTAAATCCTTCTCTGTGGAATATATTTACAGCGCAAACTGTGTCATCCCGAATGTCGTCGTCGAGGAGCGCTAAAATATTTAAAACATTATTATCTACTTGTTTTAGTTTAGGGAGTTGCTCACTTGTTGGTCAAGTTAGTCAATAGTAACATATGAGGTATGACTGGATATAACCTAGGTTTAGACTTTATTGTCGTGGTGGGTCATTAGCGTCCAGTAATCCAGCTGGTTATGAAACCAAGTAGCACACTGGGAGGGGGCCCACTTCAATGAGCGATGTACTGTGCAGGTTAATTCTGATACTTATCTGATAGCAGACCGTGGGAACTACCCCATGGTTGTTATGGTCTGCCATCGGGGTGTCGTGGATGAGTGTGTAAGTAATGTTGTGTCGCCCCATTAAGACTAGAGAAGTTCCGTTGAGTTTTAGTGGGTAGTACCGACTTTTCTAGCCGGTGATTCCAACATAACTACCAGTAATTATATATAAATACTTCTCCCCCCCCCCCTCTTTTCTTCCCCTCTCTCTCTCTCTCTCCCTTCTCTCCCTCTCACATACACACGCACACACTCTTCACTATGTCTCCTGCGCATTTGGTTAATTTTATTGAGGTTGACCGCCGCGAACGAAATCAATCGGAACAAGGTTCATACATTGCACTATCAATATAAAGCAAAACCAACACCCATAAATTGAAAGATTACATTGTAAAGGCTAATAAAATTCCACTTATATGCTTAATGATACTAACCCGGCGGATTGAGCTTTTGACCGGTTAAAGAGAAACAGTCAAGCAGTTTAAGCTCTACATAAAATACAACGTTAACTTTAGAGAGCTTAGTGGATAATTATCCTTATTTAAAACTAGAGACACCCTCGTTTCACTCAGAGGTGTCCCTAGATGCCTAATAGTAACCTATATGATGCCCTAAGTTATAGTCTATTTATGCTCTAAATTTCACCCAAATCCGTCCAGCCGTTTTAACGTGACGAAGTAACATACAAATTTTCGTATTTTTGTATATGTAATAGCAGTTCGAAGTCAAAACATATGCTATGAGATTTTTTGTAGTTTTTATTTTTTTGTTGTTAGGTTAGAGGAATGTTGTTAACAAAAAAAACTAGTTTTGATACACGTGACATTGTTTTGAGCGTACTTTTTTGTATTGATATGTCTACATAAATAAAAATAGCATTTTCACGCGGCTTCACACGCGTAGTTCAATTACGCGGCTTCACACGCGTAGTTAATATCTTTAAAAATTACAGCCTACGTATTATTCTGATGTGAAGCCTACGTGTTACTCTGGTGTATAAGCTATATTACTATAAAGTTTCATCAACATCTGTAAGTTAGTTTTTGCGTAAAAGAGCAGCAAGCATCCATCCATTCTCGCAAACTTTAAAACAAATATAAAATCGCTATAAAAGTATCGTCACAAACCGTTTCTTCAAACAAAACCCGGCCAGTGTCACTGTTAGGGACATAAAATAGATCGTAAAATGAAATTTTAGGTAGGTCACTGTAAAAGATGAGCTGAAAACTGAGATATAAAATTTATATTTAACGACTAGTTTTGCCCGCGGCTCCGCCCGCGTTCAGATGATCAAAACCAAATTCTTAGGTTTTACATATTAGTATACTCTTACAGCGGTACAGAAGATGTACTGCGCCGACCCCAAGTGATTGGGAAATGGGCAGGGAGAAGAAGACATATTAGTATATTCTTACATTACAGTTTTTGCATTTTTTCACAGAAATGAGATATTTTCCCGCGATAAAAAGCAGTCTATGTCACTCTCCAGCCATCCAACTGTCTCCACACAAACAAGTACGCCAACCTTACACTCTGTTTCGACGTGAAAGAAGGACATACAAACAAACATACACACTTTCCCATTTTTAATATTAGTATGAAAATCTCATTTTGGCAACTAATATTAATTTAATTAATGCTGTTGAATAAAGAAAATTATTCTCATCATCGCTACAAAACATGATATTTTCCATTCCAAACAATAACTTTGTTTATTTCGTTTGTGACATGCAACTTTGTAGTTTTGAGATATAAAACCTCTTTTAGAATACGAATAAAAGTGGGATAGAGATTGCTTTTAAAACTCGTACATTTGAAGTAATTTTCGCTAGCGCGTGCATGAATTTTGAGTAACTTTAGTAATAATCTTATAATCCATCTTGCTTTTCTAAGGTTAGTGTGAAATGGTAATAGAGTTTCTACGGACTGAGCATTAAATTTATTACGTACTATGTATTGATTAAAAAGAAAATATGAAAAATTGCTAGCTTAGCTAGTTATAGTATTTTAAAATATTAAGTTAAATGCATAATTTGCACTATTCACATATTTATACCTGAAATGGTCTCTCATACCGTAAATCAACATGTAAAAAAATTATAAGTACTCATAGCTTAAGTATTTTAATCTCTACATGAAATAGTATCGATTGCTATACGTTTTTTCTTTGGTATTTTAGCTAGCCCAATGATAACAAGCTCGCTTGGGAAACGGATATTTATATGTGCGAATCATATTTTCAACATGACCTCCTTTAAAACTTGTCTTACGGTGAATGAAAACGTCGTGAAGAAACATGCATGTCTGAAAAAACATAGCAAGCTTTCGAAAGACCATGAGAAGTCCGCCAACCCGCACTTGGTCAGCATGATGGTCTATGGCCGGATCCCCCTCGCATTGAAGGGAGACCCGTACCCAGCAGTGGGATACTTATTGAATTTCACTCTACATGCTCTGTTAGAAGATGGTAACAAATTTATTAGACACACAAAAAAATGTTATGTAATAATAGTAAAAATATGAAGCAAAATTGAAATAAAAGCTATTATTTCCGTACTTACATTCGCATGCTATATTGCAGTCGCCCCCTTTTTTGCCTTCTCTGCACCATCTGGCTGGGATCTAGAAATATGCAAGATATGTGAATATCTTGAACATATTTTATACTTATAAAATACCTTGTTGACAAGCTGTTTTTGTTACAAAGCTTTGCATTTACACTGAAATCATAACATGGATGTTTTTCTGTTTTTCAAGTTTTAACTTTTTAATGCCAGCAGTTTTACTCACTATATTTTCTTCATATACTTTACTTATAAATTCGTGCTCTAGTTGCATACTAATACAACTCTCATACGAACTTTTGTCAAGTATACCGAGTTATTTCCAGGAAGCCTTTCGATTCTGAAGATTTTAAATATGAGGCGAGGGTATAATTTCGTTTACTGTAATTTGATTCATATAATGTCATTATATTAACACTACCAGAACCCGCGACAAACAAACATACAAACAAACAAACACACTTTCACATTTATGATATTAGTATGGACTAGTATGGATTATTTATTACTAGCTGACTCGACAGACCTCGTTCTGTCGAATCAAGTGTGTAGCAGGCCCGATTAGAAAAATGATGTTTTTACGTTTTTCCGAGTATTTTTCCTTATTTTTCTATTCGTAAGAACCCGTCTTTGATATTAGCGAATATTTGAATAAAAAAATAGCCGAGTTAATTCAGTTGCTCTCGAGTTTTGCGGCTAGCAACAAACATATTAAGCGATTCATTTTTGTATATTATGAAAAAAAGATACGTGAACTTGAATAGTTTAAATAATTATGTAGCTAATTGCTTAAAATCATAAAAATTATATTTATAAATAAATAAAATATATTTGTAATTCTACAAAATTCTATTTTCTGGTATATAAAATATCATTTAAATATGTACAATGTATATTAAAGGAAGGCCCGAGCCCAGCAGTGGGACGTCAAAAAGGGCTAAATACAACACATACATACGTAGGTACTATACCTGATACAATCCATAAAATTTCTTGCCACTAGGCGTCACAACGAATGCCTGGGTGTTTCTATTGCTCACTTTTTCGATGAGGCATACCCCTGAAACAAATATAATCTATAATAATATTATAAAGAGGAAAGATTTTTTGTTTATTTGTACCGAATAAGCTCCGAAACTACTGGACGAATTTAGATGAAATTTGGAAAGAAGATAGCTGGAGACCCTAGAAAGGACAAAGGATAGTTTTTATCCCAGAAATCATCCGTAAAGGGGTTGAAATTGGAGATGAAAGTTTTTACATAGTAATATTTTATCATATATTTTGTCATAGTAGTAATATTTTATCATGTATATAAATGCATAATGTATTATTATTTATTTTATAGCTTTTACATGTGCCAGAATCTTTATTTCGTAATTGTCACGCCTAAAGGAGGATTGTCTATTATTAAATACTAGAGTCTCGACCTCGCTTCGCTGGGGTTCGCCTCTAGGAAATCAAAAACTATCCTATCCCTTAGGAATCGTACATTTTTCCAGGATAAAAAGTAGCCTATGTGTTATTCCCAACTATAATCTATCTCTGTGCCAAATTACTTTCAGATCTGTTCAGCCATTTTAGCGTGAAAGGATAACAAACATCCATCCATCCATATTACAAGCTTTCACATTTATAATATTAGTATAGATCTCCGTACAAATAAATAATAGTTAGATTAGGATAAAAATTATCACTTAAAGAGCTTATTAGCTACTGAGAATAGTATCATAGTAGGTTGCGTCATTTATATAATTCAATACGGCTAAGTGCAGGAGTCGCTAAAAATAGCCTACATGTTAGTCCAGACGCTTCATCCTTTTACTGAAATACGTTGAGGCGTTACGTAAAAAAGTAATGCTGAGTGGACGATAATTCATGAATTTTCTAATTTATAATATTATACCAGCAGACCAGGCCTCCCATTACTGTGGCACACTTATAACTTCGTATGTTAATGTCAATAATTAATTTCTTAGGTTCTTTCCCCCGAATCCCGGTTATGAAAATAGTTAATTTTGCAATACAAAAAGGAAGTAATCTGAATAAAAACTATTCTATCTTTTAAGTTGGAGCAAATCACGCATTTAAAAAATACGTTAAGAACAGATAAGCAGTTTTGGAGTTCATCGCGGACAAACATCGTGACACGGGATTTTATATATTAAGATGTGATACCTCATTCACTATTTAGATAATTTAAATTGTAAAAACAAAAGAAATCCTTTAATAAAAAGACTACAGTTTGTGCCTACCTATGTAGATTATTCGTGTAAAATTCTCACGTTCCTGAGGGTTTTAGGTTGGCATTAGTCTCTCTATTATAAATTTAATACCTCAAACTAATCAATCAAAGCCTCAATATTATAAATTTAATACCTAAAACTAATCATTGAGGTATTTGGCTTAAGCTATAAAATACAAAAAGAACAAACAAAAACAAACTAATTATATACTAACTTATGCATATTAAATATAATTTGTTATAAAATTTTCCACAACTTTAGAACATAAACAAATTTTAAATACAACGTCAAAAACCTAACAAAACTCAAAAATAAAATATTTACTCATCATAAAAATGTAGAAAAGTAGTTTGAAGTTATATTTTTAGTGGTGTTATTATACGAGTGCGGCATTAAACTTTGATACTTCGTAGACAATTGTAGTTCTCTTATAACACTTTTGGAAAAAAAAAACAAAATATATGTACGTATATTCAAATATGAAATTTAAAATGTTTGTTTATTAGTTCTAAATAAAAACTTTTTAATGTTTCAATACGAGACATTTTCAATGAGAGCAGGATACAGATAGACTACAAATGCTGTGACTTTAGCGTACAAGCGGACTCACTCTCACCTGAGTTTTTATCCGCGACTGAAGGTCCCGTTAAAATCATTTAAAATTTTCTTGCTTGCTTTTCTAATCTCTATCACGCAGAAACTATTTTCCAACCGGGATAATAAATAGTCTAATCAATATCTCTATCCATCTCTTAAAGTTTCTTTAGAAATAATTTAGCATTTCCGGAGTTTATTTAAGCTCCGGAAATGGAACGTAAAACTGAATAAATATAGCCCAGAATGTTATTTATATCCTTGCCAAATTATATTGAAATCTGTTCAGCGGTTTAAGCCTAAAAATGTAACTTAACACATCGCACATTATATTTACTTATAAATAAGGAAATAAGCAGTAAAAATCAAAAAGACATTAAAATCTAGCCCTTGTCAATTGCATTCGCCACAAACTTTTATGTTAGCTTCTATTCCTTACTAAGCGCTTTATGTACGATTCATATATCCAGAAATATAACTGCGAAAATTTGTAAGAGCGCGAGCTAAATACTTTCACACTATAATAGCTCCACGAATATAAATGAAATTTGGGGTAAAGAAAGTTTATCTCCTTTACTATCTATATATTACAAGCTATTTGTTATTTAGATATATACTTAGGTAATACACGAACGAATCCAAGTGTAAAAGCATAAAAGCAAGTAGTATAAGATACAAACTTAAACGCGTATCTCTTATAATACTTTCTTATATTAACGCAAATATTTGACATCTATTTATAGTATACATAATATAATAAAATTCCGAATCAAATGTGTACATTAAATATTTTTTGGAAAATCTTATTGAAATAGTCTTTATTATCGATACAGAGGCCGAATCTATAGTTTTTAGAATTTTTGCCTGTTTGTCTGTCTGCAACCGCATCACGAGAAAACCACTGGACAGATTTTTATGATATTTGGTATAATGATAGCTGGTTACCTAGGTCAACATATAGGATACTTTTTGCTGCTGGAAATTATCTCATCTCTGAGAAGTCTATACTAACCGTCAAAACGTACTAAGGGACGAACCCGAGCGAAGCGAGGGTGAGTCGGTATTTTTAAATACAACTGTTTCTTCGGATTTTTGAGATTAATCTCTCCCGTAACCCTCATTGCTGTAAAGCATTCGAAATTCGGCAATCAAAACTAAAAAATAATCTGCGAAAAAATCCCGAAGAAAAGTTTTATTTAAAACCGTAAGTTTCGTTAGGTACATATATTATACATATGAATGTATAGATAAATAGATTAAATAGACAGTGCATGACAATTCAAGTATAATTGACTTCCCACTCGAGGAATATATATGAACACTCTGACCCTGTAAGAATGTGAGGTGAGAATAAACTAGCCGTATTTTTATATGTGAGTTATTGTTATTTTTATATATTTATTCTATGCGAGTCAGGGATGCTGCTCAATATTAACTATTAAAAATGTTAAACATAAATCTTTAGGGTATATAGCCTAGTTCAAAATTATTTACTAAATATTCTAAGTTTCCATTAATATGAGTGTACCTACATATTTGTATTTAAGATTTCTTGTACTTTGTTGTCTTGTACAATGTACATATACTACGATAGGTACATTAATTAATAGAGTTTCTACGTGAATACCTCGTGAATTAAAGGTAATTTCATTAAATTGTTTTAAAACTTAAGGTAAAATAATGATTTACTTATATAAATAAAAAACTCACACTGCCCCAGAAATAAATGCTGTGGGATTCCCACTTTGATTAACTCACGGACGAGTTTGCATCTCGTTTCAAATCTTTTTAAATGAACATAATTTACACTTAACAAAACACAAATCACTATAAAACATATGTACCGCATCGCGATTACTACATTAATGAAATCGAAGTTAGAGTTGAAATGTCAATGTCAGCTGAATCGAATGAAACTACAAAATTGATAATATCTTTATAGTTTACATACATTGCGTATTTTATATGGAAAATAACTATGCAGTTTTTTTATAAAGGAGCAATGTATAACGTTTTTGTTTTAAGTATAAAAGTTATAGTATTGTAATATTAGGTGGAAAATTATAACGAACTGGTAATAAATTATAATTTCCTATGTTAATGTATCGTATAAATAATTGTTTGTACTTTGTTACTATAATATAGTATACATTGCTTTTTTAAAAAATCTAGGCGTAGATTCTAGTTTATTATTGAAATATTTTTTACTATAAAATAATATTGTAATGACTTCGTGTCTAAGTCACGAATGTAATAAAAAGTTTAAAAAAAACTTGTAAAAAAAGGTTGTAAAACTAGTTAAAATACGTACTGTGCAGTACGTGTAGTTAACTCAATATATATTCTTGATGTTCAAAATTTTTTTGAGCATAATTATATATGGAAATGATGCGTAATAAAGATACTTTAGAGCCGATTCAATACATTCATGAAAAATATTTTAATTAAAAAAGCCTATTGAATTATTATATACCTTCAATTTCTACTCTACTTCTTTATACTCGTACTATAGTTTAGAGAAACTTGACAACTGAGTAGCGAATGAATAAAACGAATCTTTAGACTCAAGTTACGGGTTCGAGACTAACTTGAAGCAAATAATATTGGTGTTGATCATAATAATAACTATTTTATACCGTCTGAGTTTATCACTATGGCCAGTGGGTCTACATCACACGCCACATACATAAGTAAGGATGAGATAAGACTTGGGTTTTCCATAATAAAATAAAGTATCACTACACGTATATGGTACATTTTATATATAATTAAACCTTTTTTACTTGTATTTCATGTAAATCAGACAAAGAAAATACGAAATCCATGTACTTAATAGCCGGATGAAAACAATTAGGAATATTTTTAGAGATACTCAATAGAACAGCAAATAAGAAACCTTATAATTTTGTCATTTCTAGCTTTGTAACACAGCCAAATTCCTCTGAGAGTATTGGCAGACAGGTAGATGTTTTTCATAAGCTGATATAAAATCATATTCTACTAGCAGAACCCGCGGCTTCGCTCGCGCTGAAACTACAAAAAAAAATCTTTAAAAAAGTAGTTTCATACAAACTTTCTGCCCCTGTTTTACTCCCTGATAAGATAAATTTTGAAAAATGCTAAAAAACATATTAATTCAAAAAACATATAATTTCAAGTAATTTTGATCATAAATATTTTTTTGATTGTATTATAACGTGTTTTCCCGTGGGTATTTAATAATCTCTCGCGGTAAAAAGTAGCCTATGTCACTCTCCAGCCCTCCAACTACCTCCACACAAAAACATGCCAATCCGTCACTCCGTTTCGACGTGAAAGAAGGACAAACAAACATACACACTTTCACATTTATAATATTATAGTATAGTACGGATTTATTTATTATGTCTATTTTTGATTCCCATTAAGTTTATGGATACTTCGGATGCATAATTTTGCTAATAACTCAAACAACGCAACAAATTACTTAGATATCTGATGGAAGCAGATTGAACAGTAGTTATACATTAAAACAAGTAGTTCTGAATAAAAACTTTAAAAACATTTAAACCGACTTCCAAGCACTACAATGTAAAAAATGACTAAAAAGAGGTTTTCATTTAGAATAAACAATGAATCAGATATTCTCGAAGTCGGTGCGAGCTGACAATATTTTAAGATATTAGTACCTAATACTCGTAGGTTTGGTATGAACTCTAATTATAGTTAAAATATTATGCATCAATTTGTAATGTATTTTACGTATCGATATTATTTTACATTATTAATTATTCTACAGATTCGATTAAGCAATTTATTAAAAAAAAAATCATTATTGATTTTTTTTAAAACGGTCGACCGATTTCGATAAAATTTAAAAGGGACCTGGGAAGTATACCCCTTGAAACACAAAAAAAATCCAAATCGGTTCAGGCGTCTTCGAGTAATCGGTGAACATACATAAAAAAAAGATTCCCACGAATTGAGAACCTCCTCCTTTTTGGAAGTCGGTAAAACACATAAACCAAATATATATAACTAGTTGTATGGAACCATTGATGGCTAGTCAGACATAAACTTAGCTAATTTTTAGTATATCCTACACGGTTTTTCCAATGTTTAAAAATTAAACATATTTATTTTTATATCATGCATAATAGACGAATGGTTTTCCCTATATCAAAATTAAAATAAAATAACAAAACCTCTCATCATTGTTGAATTACAAATATAAAGGAGCTTGGTCAGTTTATTGCCTTTTTGCGCCTAAATCGCGACGTAGATTTCATTATCCACATGATGCATTCTGTTTAGAACAATCCCGATCAATCAAAATATCCACGTTGTGGCCGGCGAACTTATAACTTGATTTGCACACAAATCCGCTCCAATAGTAATTAATATCAATAGTAAATGCTTGTTACTCTGTCTTTCTTTTTCGCAGCAGCGGCTGAAGAGACCAAGGGCTATTTCTTATCCTAATATTAAGAAATTCCTCCTAGATAATGGTATATAATTATTGCTGAATCCATATCAAATTAACAAAATCTGACCAACGCACCGAGGACAATGGAAAACAATGTTTATTGTTACATAATATGTGGACACAAATATTTTTTTTTATTATACGACTCTTCGATCAACAATACTATGTGTATCGAAGATACGACTGGAAGTTTATCTAATGGTATTCTTGAGGCATCCATTTTTCCAAATTTCAGTTATATAGTACTACTGAGGCTGTGATGCGGAAGGATTGGACATGACGTGACAAAATTATAAGGGTTCCAGTTTTGGCTTTTGGTTACGCAACCCTAAATATATTACAATGAAAGAAAGCTATAATTTATCCTGAACATATTTTCAATGTAAAAGTGAGTGTAGTCACAGAAAAAGCTTGTTAAGTAATTTTAAATACACAGATATAATATTTGTATTATGTATCTCATTTACGTTCATTATAATAAACAAGAAAAAAAAATATAAATAAATTGGTTCCTAGCTTGCTTTTGTATACAAACTTTCATCCCCATCTTCACCCCCTTAAGGGATAATTTCCGGGATAAAAAGTATCCTATGTCCTTCCCAAGGTCTCAAACTATTCACTATTCTTACCAAAATTCATTTAAATCGGTTCAGTAGATCCAGAGATTAGCCCCTAGAACGTAACAAACTCACAAACTTTACCTCTTTAAAATTTTAAAATAGATAATGTATAATACACTGACACATAATATGTACATTTATAGTGTATCTATTAAAGATCACAGTTTAAAGATTTACTTATCTATTTTTCCTTAAAGCAAAGCCAGCTGTAAACTCCACTCAATAAATATTCAATGTTGCTAGTCAATTATGTTATTCCCTATTAATATAGTGTAGAAAAAAGCATTTTGTATAGAAATAGTTTATAGGAAAAGAAGGAATATTTAAATGCCTCGGTGATCTAGTGACTAGCATGTACGGCCATAGTCCGGAGTTCGTGGGTTCGAGTTCCGGGTCGGGCCAAGTTCAGTTTTGAGTATTTCTTAAAAGAAATTCGCAGTAACAGCCAGGAGTTGGGAAGTTGGCGCTGTTTTACCGCCGTGCCTCGGAGAGCATGTAAAGCCGTCATAGATTGAGACCATCGCCTTTGGGAGTGAAAGGAATAGAGAGTGTACTTGTGTCTGCGTGTACACGTTCACTATATACTTGTATGTGTCTCAGTGAGATTGGCCGCCGTGGCCGACAGTGATTTCTAAGGAGCAGTGTATTGCAGTTCATTAAAAACGACGCTATTGTATATAGACATTATTACTATTAACAAACTTTTTATTAAACGGTGAGGTGAGATCTAGATTGTTACTGGGAATTTCTTATCAGAATAACTCACTATCTATGCTCGGCCCTAACCGGGACTCGAACCCAGAATCTCTTAATGTAACTATACATGCTAGCTAATAAGCCAACAAGGCTGTTAATACAACAATAACTTGTAAGCAAATGGGCTTAACCTTTATGGGTATCTTTCAGTACCTAGTTAGCATCCCAATTTGATTAAAGAAACTAACGTCAGTGATCGTTTACTAAAGCCTATAGCGAGATAATCACTGCCAAACAGATATACACTACATCTTTATTTATCTATACTATTATATATTTAATATTATACAGAGGCAAATTTTGTTTAATTGAACGCGCTAATCTCAGGAACTACTAATCCGATTTGAAAAATTCTTTTTGCACTAGATATCCCATTTATTGAGGAAGGCTATAATAGACTATATATATTATTATGCTACTACCCAAGGGAGCGGAGCAGTAATCATAAAGGCCAATAAATCGAGCAGACTTCCATGCATTATTGTTGTTAGTTAGAAGGTAATTATAAATGATATTTTTTCTTTACAATTTAGATAATAACATACATATTTCAATGTATGTATGTACAGAAAATAGAATTATTTAATACATATAAATAATATACTTACAATTCCCCAAAAACGTTTTTGCAATCAATTTTGTTTTAATCAATTCACTCGCAAGTCGACATCTCGTAAATATTTTTCCTTCACTTACACTAAATAAAAGTAAAACGTAGACTAATAACTTCATGTTCAACTACATGATGTTTTAGACAAGAATGAATGTGCTTAGAATATCAGTATCAATACTTGAGTTAACCCGTGAGTGCTATCTTCGTTTATTAACACTGCTATGATGATTCTGATATTATATCTTTATGATAAGTACACAGGTTCGATTTAGTTTTTTTTTTATAAAACTTATATTATTATTTTTTTATTAAAACTCAGAAAAAACTTACATTTGTAGTTATTAAGTTGCGATTTTCAATTCGCAGAATTTAGCTTGAAATGACTTTTATATATTTTTCGGAGGATTTTTTTTTATTATTTAATCTAAATTTGTCGTCAGCTGTAAGATAGTAAAAAAAAACATTTCGTTAACTTTTGGTAAGCACAAAAGTATTACAAAATAAATAATTAACATATTAAGGTATCATGTCACCGTCTTTGTGACGGATAGGCACAAGCGTTAAAGCCTAATTTACATTACAAAATGAGTAGTGCAGAACTATTTTCAAGATAACATCTTGTACATTATTCATTAGCAATTTAACTCAGAATTTATAATGCATCCCTTTAATTATAAATTGGTGGATCTTAATTTGTAATTTTACTACTCAATCTTCATGACACAAGCCTGCTTTATTTACTCGCGCATTAGTTAAAGGCCATATTACCATATGACTATAGGGACCATATGTTACATTAAATATCGATGACCACACGACCACGATTGGTAAATAGGTAGAAACTAAAACTTATTGCGGTTGCCGGTCGTTCTTAGCCTTAAACGATAAAAGGCCAGAAATCGTTAAATTCTCTGTCTTCTTACTGTCACTTTCTTGTATGCACGAGACGAGTGCTCTATCCGCTCTCTAGATTTCGATATCGTATGTGACTTTGAAGGCAGTGGTGGCCCAGTGGTGACTCGCTCGCTTGGGTAATCGAGTGAAGCGGGTTCAAATCCCGGGTCTCGCACCTCTGATATTTTCATGTGCGAATAATTTTCAACATGATTACCACTTGCCTTACGGTGTAGGAAAACATCGTGAGGAAACCTGCATGTCTGAGAGAACCTAGCAAGTTTTCGAAAGACTTGTGAAGTCTGCCAACCAGCACTTGGCCAGCGTGGTGGACTATGGCCTAATCCCCCTCATATTGAAGGGAGGCCCGTGCCCAGCAGTGGGACGTTAAGAAGGGCTGAATACATACATACATACATGTGACTTTAAAAATATACGCAAATCACATTAAACAGAAATAAAAGATAAATCACAAACAACTAATAATATAACATTTTTTGTTTATTAACCATTAATTAGTATGAATATCCCACGGGAACCGTTCATTTACCGGATTCCAGGATAAAAAGTAACGTATTTACTATTCCAAACTATAATCTATCTCTGTACCAAATTTCATCCAAATCTGTTCAGCCGTCCTGGCGTGATTGAGTAACAAACAAACAAACAAACATCCATCCATCTAAACATTCGCATTCATAATATTAATAATTAATAATGGGATTATAAAATAGAAATAGAAGACATAATAAATATAAATGTCTATATGAAATAGTTTTCAATAGCTGATACTCAGCAAAAGGAAAATTACTTAAGAAATCGATAACAAATCTCTTAATTGGTTGTCTATAGAACTATAGCATATAAATAGCACCTATAAAAAGATAAGTACAGTTAATTATGATACTAATATTATGAATGTGAAAGTGTGTTTGTTTGTCCTTCTTTCACGTCGAAACGGAGTGACGGATTGGCGTGATCTTAACATTGAAAATTTGAATTACTTATGATTTTAAAATGTGTGAACAGACTGAATACACACAACGTTTATACTTACATACCTACATAAACATATGAATATATTTAGGGAAGCTATCTGAAGCTCGTGTTCTACTTTATTTTCTTATAAAAGTCAAGTCTAAATCAATTCAATGCTCTTTCAGTAAAAGTCTAGACAAAGGTTGATCAAAAATTTACTGTGGTTTTTTTTTTAATATTGTTTTGACGCCTGTCATTTTTTTTTTGGTAACAATGCCAAAATATTGTAACCTAATATTATTACATACAAGGCTAATGAGTAATTTAATTAGTTTTATAAAATAATATATCTAAGAATGTGTCCAACGGCACTTTTCTTAAAGTCTCTAGTTAAGGCGAAGACACTTTTTTCTTGTGTTCTATATTAAGCCTGTCTTAGAGGATTATAAAATGTGCATACGTGTACTGGTCCTATCTTCTACACTGTTTCATGGGTTTGATTTCTCGCAAAATTATATTTTTGTTTTGACATCTATACTAATATGAAGTTTCTGAATTGTGAGTTTGTGAGCTTGTGACGTTGTAGGGGATAATCTTTGGATCTACTGGACCGATTTAGATGAAATTTGGTAAGATGATAGTTTAAGACCCTGGAAAGGACATAAGAGGGCAAAGGGGGTGAAAGTGAAAGGTCATCCTCATTTTCACCCCCTTTGCCCTCAACATTCATGTGTTTATATGGGGAATCAACCTAGGGACGACGAACCCGAGCGAAGCGAGGGTGAGTCGCTATTTTTATATTACTACTCTAAAGGCGTTCGGAGGAGAAAGATTTATAATGGCTTGACCGATTTTGATGATTTCTGGTGCACTTATAAGATCGTCTGGGTGGTTTTTAGTTATAGTTGGAACCAGTTATTGGCGCCGTTCTCAAGATCCAGATAAAAAACTTTAGGTTCAATCAAATTATTTTGTTCTGTAAAGCTTACTACAGGATTGAGGTTGAATTTTATTGTTTTCCTACTTTTACTTACACTTATTGTCTTTTTTCCATAATTAATTCTTAGTATTATTGATGTGTCATTTTTTTATTATTTATTAGTTCTTATTCATTTAAACATAGAACCAAATATTTTTTGTAAAATTAAAAATATATCTGTACACTTGAGTCTATATAATATAACTATATCCATACAAATATTATAAATGTGAAAGTGTGTTTGTTTGTCCACGTCGAAACAGAGTAACGGATTGCCGTGATTTTTTGTGTGAAGATAGTTGGAGGACTGGAGAGTGACATATAGTACTTTTTACCGCGAGAGATTATTTTATTCCCACGGGAACACATGTTATATAATACAAACCAAAAAAAATACTTGTGATCAGAATTACTTGAAACTTGGTATTAACACTTTTCAGTACAAATAAATAAATACGAATTTACGCATTTTTCGAAATTCATCCTATAAGGGGGTAAAATAGAGGATAAAAGTTCGTATGAAACCTACCTTTTTAGAGTAATATATTTGTAGTTTTAGCGCGAGCGAAGCCGCGGGTTCTGCTAGTAATATATAAATAGCCTCTTTGATCTAGTGAATATCATGTACCGAAACAAGGATCTCGGGATTAGAGCCCCAGGTCGGGCAGAGTACAGTTTATTATTATACAGCTTATATACAGTAAATTTATTCTATTAAGAAATTTGCATTTACATAACAATATATACAAAACACTAGTAAGCCCTAAAACGAAAAAACGTAGATCTTGCCCATGATCTTTCAAATTGAAAGAAATTCATAGATAGAACACTTGTGTTTGTTCTCAGATTAATACTTTATGTAATTGAATAGTATTTAAATTTATTCTTGCATTAGGCACCTAAAGAAAAGAATTTCTATACAGGATATTTATGTATGTACTATAAGTCATTTCTAGATGTTCCTTATAATTAACCTTCCATAATCCTATGATAAATCGTCCCGATAAAGCGATTCGGCAAAACTTTTAATTAGGCCGAGAATAAGCCACACCTGCAGACGGCAATTATTTTCTTGATAAGCCTGCTCATTTACCTCAATATCAACTCTTAAGAAATATTTCATGAGACCTCGTTTTCTTTAGTTTTTCTAGTATGATAACGATATTTAAATATAACTTTAATACAGTTTGGCTCAGTTTGTAGTGTCCCTACTTGCTTTGCCAGCGGTCGCCGGTTCGACTTCCGCTGGGGATATTCATTCGTGTGATGAGCACGAATGTTTGTGCTCCAGGCATGGGTGTTTATATTTATAATATATATACCAAACGAAAGTCGTTAAACACAATAATATATCCTCATCTCAAATTAACACAATCTAATCAAATAACAAGCTATTGGAACAACAATAAATCGAGTTCTTTGATATTTTATAAAAAACATGCATAATAACAGATTATATCACATGAGTGGGCCTGTTTAGAATATTTATGACGTTTTCGTGCTTAGACTGTATTATGAGTCATGTATTTATTATCCTTCATTTTCCCGGCTCTCTTGCCTCCTTATACTATGTAATCTACAGAATCTCACTCCATATTATTTAGATGATTTTCGTCTATATCGTAATTTACTTATATGTATAGTAAAATATTTGGCAATAATAGTTATATTTCAATAAAAAAATGTAATAAAATCACAATATTAGTTAGATACGTCACGCGTCAGAATTAGTAAAAACACTGATTAAACAAATCGACATTTTAGACACTTTTGCACACCAATGCCTTTCCTTTTTAATTATATAAAGCTTAGAAAATAACACTTTTTGATTAAATTCACCCTGTTATGCTAAAGATGAGTATGCGTTCAAATTTGTGCTTACATGTTAGAATAACTTTTTACCACTCTCATGCACATCTTCTATCCAAAGTCACTTTCAGCCCTGTCATTTCCGAGATTACAGAGAACAAAAAGACAGATAAACATTTAGCTTGAGTATTATGACGTGTTTACTATACAATATAGATAGCTGTTTTGATATTACTGAAACTTCAATTTTATCTATAGATCTATTCACTTACCTATAGAGTACGAGCACTTCACAACACACTTTATGAATGTCCAAAATAAACATTGTATCTACCTACTACCTAGTATAGCTAGCTTTATCCGAGTCCTCATCCATACTAATATTATAAATGCAAAAGTAACTCTGTTTGTTTGTTTCTTTGTTTGTTTGCTATATTTTCACGACTAAACGGCTGAACCGATTTAGATGAAAATTAGTATGGAGGTAGTTCGAGACCTTGGAGAGGACATAGGGTTTTTACCTCGGAAATCATACTTTAAAGATATGAAAAGGGGAGTGGATATTGTATGGGGAATCAATATTTATCAAGTGAGGGACATAAAACTCATCATACCTACGTATATATAGTCTACTAGCAGAACCCGCAGCTTTGTTCGCGCTAAAACTACAAAAATAAAACTCTAAAAGGGTAGGTTTTATACAAACTTTTATAACCTATTTTACCTTCTTACGGGATGAATTTCGAAAAATTATAAAACACGTAATTATTTCATTGTATTTAGGAACATTAATACCAAGTTTCACGTAATTATGATCATAAATATTTTGTTACGTTGTATTATGACGTGTTTTCCTGTGAGAATAAGATAATCTCACGCGGTAAAAAGTAGCCTATGTCACTCTCCAGCCCTTCAACTATCACTACACAAAAAATTACGCCAATCCGTCACTCTGTTTTGACGTGAAATAACGACAATCAAACAAATAAACACACTTTCACATATATAATATTAAGTATGGATCTATTTTATGCTAACCGTCAAGACGTATCTAGGGACGAACCCGAGCGAAGCCGGGGTGAGCCGCTAGATATCCAAAATCATATCCAAGACCAGTACAGACATTTTGTTTGAGGAAATCAGTATATCAAAATTTACAAAGCTATGGAATACGGTATACTACAATCGTGTGTCCATTATAATTCAATATAGGCTCAGTATAATACTATGACATTCACATACAAAGGAGAGCCGACTCAGATTTCCGAGTTCCATACATTTCCAATTCGCTTGCTAAACTACTGTTTGAATCTAAAACAACCGGGTATGTATCTTGTTGTAGGGCTTCGAAACCGTGAATTCAGCGAATTAGAAAGAAGTTACACTACGTCAAAGTATTGGTTTTGCTCGTACTAATGGTAATAACATAAACTACGTAACATTTTTAGGCATATTATTTTTTTTTTGTTTTTGGGGTTAGAAGGGACAATTAAATTATTAGAGATAAATTACTTTTATCTTACTTGCCAGTATACATCATTGCACCCCTATATTTAAAGCACCAATGATAAAAATATAGATAAAATCTATATATAAATAGGCAAAGATAAAACAGTTGAGTAACTTTTTCTCCTCTGTTTGACAACCCATTTTCTTTTTTTTTTAGTAACTATTGAGCTCTAGTGTGATCAATAAATACCAATTCAAAAAAATTAAAATATTTTTTTCATATACATAAGTAAATTCTATTTATACTTCCTCAAATTTTTAATATTTTTATGGTCAAATTTCGAATACTAGTAATAATTTTATAATTCAGCCTTTTTTCTTTTCTAAGGCTTGAAGGAGAAAGAGCCAATTTCCTAACTCCGAGCTATTTTGATTTATATATTTAATAACTATATTTAAGTCGACCCACTACAAGCAGAAAAACAGAGTTATGAAAATTATGAAATTTTCGAAACTCTAATAGAATAAAATACCTCCAATACGTATAACGAGTAGAAACGATAACCATTTTGTTTTAAAATCTAAGTATTAAAGATGGCGACTAATTTACGCAAAGCAAACATTTGACAAATAGACTGGTTTTCATTTTCTGTTAGCGATATCTTTTATAGAAAGCCTATATGAGAGACGTTTAAGCGTAACTTTTAAATCCAATATTCCGGATGTTCATGTTAAAGCGCATTTTAATAACGTTGATACAAAAGTACTTTTTGTTAAATGTAAATTCGTCCCAACGCTATCGAGAATTTTGGCCCTCATCGAATATGTAAATGTGAGGTAAAATTGAAAATACCTCGGCGTCGATTAGTTCTAAGCGACGGCTCGGGAAATACAAGTTGCTTGAAAACAATGAAAATGAAATTTTAGGTCTCGAATATTTTTGGTTGGAAAAGTAAATTATACTCAGTTATACTCTAATTATTTATTTTTATTTGCAATTATTTATTATTTTTACATACTTTATAGTTGCACTTCATATTATAAGATAGGCATAGAAACCATAGTGGTTTCTCACTTCTAAATTTTCCATAAAAAAGAAGACAGTGCTACACGAAGGTACCTAATTTAAACGCGCGTACTTCAGTTGTTTTATAAAAAAAAATAAGGAAAACTAAACCACCATTAATGATGAAAAAATTGCACCCATGACTTCTGATGGAGTAGTAGTAGTATAAAACACCACAATACCCCATCAAGATTTCCTTGTAATTTTCTATAAGGAAAACTCACAATTTTTATTTTACATCCAATTCTGATGACTTTGATATTAAAAGAGTTTTTGTTCAATGTAAATGCGTCCGAGGCGCTATCAAGGATTTCGACTCATCGAATATGTAAATCGCAGGTAAAATTGAAATACCTCAACGTCGATTAGTCTCTGAACGACAGCCCGGGAAATATTACGCTCTTTGCCTTAGTGGAATTGCGAGTCAGTTTGTTTTATTTGCATTAACGGTATATAAAAAATCAATAGAAATTAAAATTTAATACAAATATATACATAAAATATGTGGATATTTGTTTAATATTTATGACTTATAAAATATAATAATTTCTGATAATAATTATAAAGTCTACTTAGTAAGTAGAAAGTTATATTACTTATATAACTACTCTACTACTCAGTTTAAAACGTTTTAATATGTTCCGCCCTTTGAAATAGAGATTTTTCTTTAAACTTACTTAATACGGTACATTTATTATATAAAGACTATTAAAACCTATCATAAATCGAGTATTATTATATAAAATTTCGCACATACAAAAATCACCAGAATTGAAAACGTCCTCCTTTTTCGAAATGTGCAAAATAAACGAAAGGAAGTTATATCTAGCGATTTTTAAATAAAACCTTATAAAAGCATAAGAATCTCCAATACAGAAGTATATAAAAATATATTTTTCACACACTCGCACACACACACGCATACATCCACGCATGCACGCACGCACAAACACGCACACATTCAAATATATTAGTAGTCCGATACAGGATTGTGCAAGTTTCTAACTGAATGATTTCTTATAATATAAATAATGCACACGCACGCACGCTAACACACGCGCACGGACGCGCGCACGCATGCACGCATACATGCACACATGCAAACACGTAAGTAGTCCAATTCAGGAATATGCAAGATTTTGAGTTATTTTTTATAATATAACTAATGATAATATTAAAACAACAATAATTACTTTTATGTTATCCAAAACTAACTTCTAAAACTACTCCAAATCAAAACCTCAAACATCGAAGTAAAGGTTAGAAACCGTTTACGCAAATAGTCCTAACAACGCATTTTAATTAGATTTCCCTACAAACGATCCCCTTATCTTAGAACATCTCTTTTAGGGAGATTGAAATTAAATTGGAGTCAAATAAATAGTGCTCGGATAGTAATTACATCGGGAAGGGGAACTGAGATGTTGGGTCCTCATTCCGCTTTCAGGTTATCTATACTTACCCTTTATTACGTATCCGAAGGAATATATCAAGGCGTAATAATAATGTTATTATTACTGAACTTATAACATATCTCATGGAATTATAGAGGAAGCTGTGAGTTCAATTACTGGCTGGCAGTACTTGTTTTGACCATCATGGTACTATTATACTTGTAAATGTTTGTATGTGTATTTATGTGAATGTTTGTTACTCCTTTACGATAAAACGCCTGGATGGATTTGGATGAAAAGTATAAAGATAGATGATAATCTGGAAAAAGACAGGCTATGACTACTAAGCGAGAATAAGTCACACGAGTGCAGATTAAATTATTTTTTATTTATTTTGTCCATTTATTTTGATCCTACAAATGTCGCAGTTTCAATTTAGTTTGTCATAGTTTAGTTAAAACAAAGCAACCTCAGCAAATTTTATTTTTATTTTCTACCTACAATAGAACTAGCGGTAAAGTACATCAGGATAAGGCTTAAATGGAAAACAATCAATATAGGCTCAGTATAATACTATGACATTCACATACAAAGGAGAGCCGACTCAGATTTCCGAGTTCCATACATTTCCAATTCGCTTGCTAAACTACTGTTTGAATCTGAAACAACCGGGTATGTATCTTGTTGTAGGGCTTCGAAACCGTGAATTCAGCGAATTAGAAAGAAGTTACACTAAGTCAAAATATTGGTTTTGCTCGTACTAATGGTAATAACATAAATTACGTAACATTTTTAGGCATATTATTTTCTTTTTGTTTTTGGGGTTAGAAGGGACAATTAAATTATTAGAGATAAATTACTTTTATCTTACTTGCCAGTATACATCGTTGCACCCCTATATTTAAAGCACCAATGATAAAAATATAGATAAAATCTATATATAAATAGGCAAAGATAAAACAGTTGAGTAACTTTTTCTCCTCTGTTTGACAACCCATTTTCTTTTTTTTTTAGTAACTATTGAGCTCTAGTGTGATCAATAAATACCAATTCAAAAAAATTAAAATATTTTTTTCATATACATAAGTAAATTCTATTTATACTTCCTCAAATTTTTAATATTTTTATGGTCAAATTTCGAATACTAGTAATAATTTTATAATTCAGCCTTTTTTCTTTTCTAAGGCTTGAAGGAGAAAGAGCCAATTTCCTAACTCCGAGCTATTTTGATTTATATATTTAATAACTATATTTAAGTCGACCCACTACAAGCAGAAAAACAGAGTTATGAAAATTATGAAATTTTCGAAACTCTAATAGAATAAAATACCTCCAATACGTATAACGAGTAGAAACGATAACCATTTTGTTTTAAAATCTAAGTATTAAAGATGGCGACTAATTTACGCAAAGCAAACATTTGACAAATAGACTGGTTTTCATTTTCTGTTAGCGATATCTTTTATAGAAAGCCTATATGAGAGACGTTTAAGCGTAACTTTTAAATCCAATATTCCGGATGTTCATGTTAAAGCGCATTTTAATAACGTTGATACAAAAGTACTTTTTGTTAAATGTAAATTCGTCCCAACGCTATCGAGAATTTTGGCCCTCATCGAATATGTAAATGTGAGGTAAAATTGAAAATACCTCGGCGTCGATTAGTTCTAAGCGACGGCTCAGGAAATACAAGTTGCTTGAAAACAATGAAAATGAAATTTTAGGTCTCGAATATTTTTGGTTGGAAAAGTAAATTATACTCAGTTATACTCTAATTATTTATTTTTATTTGCAATTATTTATTATTTTTACATACTTTATAGTTGCACTTCATATTATAAGATAGGCATAGAAACCATAGTGGTTTCTCACTTCTAAATTTTCCATAAAAAAAGAAGACAGTGCTACACGAAGGTACCTAATTTAAACGCGCGTACTTCAGTTGTTTTATAAAAAAAAATAAGGAAAACTAAACCACCATTAATGATGAAAAAATTGCACCCATGACTTCTGATGGAGTAGTAGTAGTATAAAACACCACAATACCCCATCAAGATTTCCTTGTAATTTTCTATAAGGAAAACTCACAATTTTTATTTTACATCCAATTCTGATGACTTTGATATTAAAAGAGTTTTTGTTCAATGTAAATGCGTCCGAGGCGCTATCAAGGATTTCGACTCATCGAATATGTAAATCGCAGGTAAAATTGAAATACCTCGACGTCGATTAGTCTCTGAACGACAGCCCGGGAAATATTACGCTCTTTGCCTTAGTGGAATTGCGAGTCAGTTTGTTTTATTTGCATTAACGGTATATAAAAAATCAATAGAAATTAAAATTTAATACAAATATATACATAAAATATGTGGATATTTGTTTAATATTTATGACTTATAAAATATAATAATTTCTGATAATAATTATAAAGTCTACTTAGTAAGTAGAAAGTTATATTACTTATATAACTACTCTACTACTCAGTTTAAAACGTTTTAATATGTTCCGCCCTTTGAAATAGAGATTTTTCTTTAAACTTACTTAATACGGTACATTTATTATATAAAGACTATTAAAACCTATCATAAATCGAGTATTATTATATAAAATTTCGCACATACAAAAATCACCAGAATTGAAAACGTCCTCCTTTTTCGAAATGTGCAAAATAAACGAAAGGAAGTTATATCTAGCGATTTTTAAATAAAACCTTATAAAAGCATAAGAATCTCCAATACAGAAGTATATAAAAATATATTTTTCACACACTCGCACACACACACGCATACATCCACGCATGCACGCACGCACAAACACGCACACATTCAAATATATTAGTAGTCCGATACAGGATTGTGCAAGTTTCTAACTGAATGATTTCTTATAATATAAATAATGCACACGCACGCACGCTAACACACGCGCACGGACGCGCGCACGCATGCACGCACGCATACATGCACACATGCAAACACGTAAGTAGTCCAATTCAGGAATATGCAAGATTTTGAGTTATTTTTTATAATATAACTAATGATAATATTAAAACAACAATAATTACTTTTATGTTATCCAAAACTAACTTCTAAAACTACTCCAAATCAAAACCTCAAACATCGAAGTAAAGGTTAGAAACCGTTTACGCAAATAGTCCTAACAACGCATTTTAATTAGATTTCCCTACAAACGATCCCCTTATCTTAGAACATCTCTTTTAGGGAGATTGAAATTAAATTGGAGTCAAATAAATAGTGCTCGGATAGTAATTACATCGGGAAGGGGAACTGAGATGTTGGGTCCTCATTCCGCTTTCAGGTTATCTATACTTACCCTTTATTACGTATCCGAAGGAATATATCAAGGCGTAATAATAATGTTATTATTACTGAACTTATAACATATCTCATGGAATTATAGAGGAAGCTGTGAGTTCAATTACTGGCTGGCAGTACTTGTTTTGACCATCATGGTACTATTATACTTGTAAATGTTTGTATGTGTATTTATGTGAATGTTTGTTACTCCTTTACGATAAAACGCCTGGATGGATTTGGATGAAAAGTATAAAGATAGATGATAATCTGGAAAAAGACAGGCTATGACTACTAAGCGAGAATAAGTCACACGAGTGCAGATTAAATTATTTTTTATTTATTTTGTCCATTTATTTTGATCCTACAAATGTCGCAGTTTCAATTTAGTTTGTCATAGTTTAGTTAAAACAAAGCAACCTCAGCAAATTTTATTTTTATTTTCTACCTACAATAGAACTAGCGGTAAAGTACATCAGGATAAGGCTTAAATGGAAAACAATGAATGTAATACTTTTAGACTTAACATTAAATATTATTATTTTAATAGTCCATACAGCCACGAGAGGTATTCCGGTGCAAACAAAGAGGTGTAGTTGTGAAATACGTTGTCGAGTTTACATTTTTATTGTTCATCTCCTGGAAGACCGGCGCGTTATGGAGGGTTAACTGTGATATAAGGTGGATGGAAAGGATAAAAATATGTAAAATAATTTATTAAATAAAAGAACAGATATTGTAGTATGAATCTGTATTTTTTAATCTATATTATATGAACAAGCAAAGGCAAAACTGTTCAGTACCTTTTTCTGCTGTTTATTAACCAATTTTCTTTTCTTATGGTCGAGTTTTGATCACTGGGCGAACTTTATTTTTTATTTAATGCTTAGCTAAAGTAGGTGGTGCTGTTGTCGAGATCCAAAAAATATTTTTTTTATTTTTTCTGTGGCATGACAACGTCTACACAGAAGAAAAAGCGTTTCTTATAAATATATACTTGGAAACTAATGTGACAAAGAAGTTTTCCCCTTTTTTGTTCAAACAAATCCCTAGAACATTCAAGATCCCTGATTTTCTTTTTAATTATGTAAAATATGTTACTAGACTAGCTTTTGACCGCGGCTCCACAGGTGTGGTTTTTTATATCTTATTCAACCGCGTGAGTTTTACTCACAACGTGTTAGATAGCATTTCTAAATCGGACTGGTAATTCCAGAAATAACTGCATAAATCAAACAAACTAAACCAACAATATCTTCAGCTTTATAATAATACTAGCGACCAACTCATCCCGAGGTTGATACTCCCTTATAAACTTTTATCCCCATTTTCACTCCCTTAAGGGAAAATTTCCAAGATAAAAAGTATCCTATGTCCTTCCCAGGATCACAAACTATCTTCTTACCAAATTTTATCTAAATCGGTCCAGAGTTTCGGAGCTTATTCGGTACGAACAAACAAACAAACAAAAAAATCTTTCCTCTTTATAATGTTAGTATAGACTGTTGATAAAAAGTTTAATAGTTAATTATGTTGTTTTTAAATTTCAAACTTAAATAATGATGTGTTTTAAATATTTTTCTTTCATTATAATATCACTTCTAGAATAATCTATGTACGCATAAAGCTAGCAAGTGGAAATAATTAGGGTAGCCACAAAAACAATTTGTGACCCGTAACGGAAACAGTGAAACAGAGCGCTTGTTTATCTTACTGCAGCTACTTTGATAATTTCTACGAATTTACAAAACTTTGCTTTTCATATGCAAATCTATATTTTAAGCAAAGAGGTAAATAAAGTCATAACACGGTCGTACTAAGTGCTAATAAAAAAAGTTTAAAATCTTTTGCTTTTCATTGTCTTTACAATTTTTTGCCCGCGACTCTTTGTTCTGGCTAATCTCTGAAATAGCTGGACCGATTTTGACGTGACTTTCACTGGCAGATAATTGATTTAATAAGGAGTAATTTAAACTACTGATTAGCAAATATAGAAGTTGTATACATACCCTAGGGACAAACCCGAGCGAAGCGAGGGTGAGTCGATAGTAGCTTATATTACTCCAACTCTAAAAAAGTCCAGTTGTTTCAGCATAAAGAAGTAATAAACATATTATACACATCATATATATCTTTTTCTATCTATACTAGTATTATATAGAGGTAAAGTTTGTGAGTTTGTAACGTTGTAGGGGGTAATCTAGATCTACTGAACCGATTTACATGAAATTTGGTAAAAAGATAGTTTGAGACCATGGAAAGGACATAAAATACTTTACTTCTCGGAAATCATCTCTTTAGGGCGTGAAAATGGGGATGAAAGTTTGTATGGGGAATCAACCTAGGGACTAACTGGAGCGAAGCGAGGGTGAGTCGTTAGTTAATAATAAAACCGCGTTGCTTTAGTTTGCTTCACTTGACTTTTACTTACTAACTTACTGTAAAATCACACCTTTGAAGTCATTTGAGCCTAATTCTAAGTATCGCATCGATTTGAAGCTTTGTATGTGAAATCCGGATGGCTAACAAACTGGTGAGCTCTTGGAGGAACACATAAGCTACTGTTAGATACCTCGGGATGCACCCGAGAGAAGTAAGTCGTAGTATAAAGATAAAAATAAATACTGTAAATTTTTATTTTAGCAGAACATTTCTTCATTTTCCATCTATCTTTTTCGATTTACCTTTTATATTTTGGCATGACGTTTCACAGCAGCAGAAATTGTCATTCAAAGAAATTTTACATTCCAGTCGCAACGGGATTCGTAGCTATTGAAGTTGCACCTCTGATATTGTGCCCATATCGGCCTGTCAATTACACAGCGCTCCCTACTTGCTACTATAAAATTCTAAGTATACGTACGTACGTGGCTAAAACATTTTTCAGAGAGTGTTCTGTTTTATATTAGTGCAGGTTAACTCTGTAATTCAGTAAAAATGTGTTATTTTTACTTATTAACATCTAATCAGAAGTCAAATCCCTATTTGAATTATATCTGATCTTACGGAAAACACTAATTAAAAGTAGCCAATGCCACCCTTCAGATAACTAATAAAGTTCTTAGAAGAAAAAAATTACATCCAAATGTTGCTGCAACAGGATTAGGACAAAAAAACGACATAAGCTTACTTTTAACATCTTTCAACACGCGATTTGTCTTAGTGAATTGATCATTTACCAAATCGATATAATTTTTTTTTTGAGAATCTCTCAGTAAAGAGAGCTACCCGTTAACAACAAATATTACTTACATAGTTGTATCAGACATTGAGTATGACAAGGGTCGGCGCTATTCAGGCCATTTTTCGAATATTTTCTCTCTTTCTTTTTTATAGTAAAAGTTGAAAGTCATATGAGATGGAAAAACATAAGGGATGCTGTCAAATACATTTAGAGATGAAATAGATATTCAGAAGTTCTCTGGTCTGGAAGTCTTGGACCCACATTATTTTAATAATATGTTTAGAATTTTTAAGTATTAGGTTGTATTGTTTTATGTATTGCATAATATATTTACACCACCCACCCCTTATAGTCTTCCATATTTCCTAACCCAAAGGTTGTCTGGTAGAAAATGAATATAAATATGTTGGGACATTAACACACAGTACCATCCAGTTCCATGATAAGCTACGACACTTGTGTTATGGATACCAGATAGTTGATACACTACACATATACACATAACTTTAAATACGTACATATATTATAAATATGTTTATATTTACTTGTACTCCAGTCCTGGGTGTTTACCAAGGACTGGAGTGCAAGCATTTGTGCTCATCACACAAATGAATGCCCCCAGCGGGACTCGAACCAGCGACCGCTGGCAAAACAAGTAGGGTCATTACAAACTGAGCCAAACGTGTCGTCAATAATATGTATGTCATTTTTATACATTATAGCTACCAAATCTGAAGATTGCCTGAAAATTTCTTCAAAATCGCTCTAACCGTTTTGGAGTCCATAGGGAACATTCATAGACACATCGATTTTTATATATAGATTTATTTTTCTATAGGCAGTAGATAAATAATAGTAGGAAGAATATATATAGATTTATTTTTCTATAGGCAGTAGATAAATAATAGTAATCATGTTAATTAAACTTAATTTAGAATATCGAAATTTGTCTGCGTAAAGTTCCAAAGTTTTAAAACTAACCAATTTCCTTAAAAAGTCTATCAGCAAAACTCTTTTCGAAACGAGTTAAAAGAAGAGAAGAGAGTCAAATGAAATTAGAATTAATCCAATTCCGGTTTTCTCGATATTCGAGTAAAGAAGAGAACAGCATGAATTATCGTCAAGTATATTACTTTATTAGAAATATGTACATATAAGAAAAAAGCTAAAGAAAACTTATTTATTTTTGCTTTTATCTAGCATTATCTATGTATAAAAACACTTGGATGTTCGCTAATTCCTAATTACCATTCATAGAGCTATAAAAAGGTCATTTGCAATCAGGACAACTTCAAGCTTCTGTCGAAGAAATCACTTTCATTATACAATCCGGCACGTCATTCAAAAAGACAAGATATTAAAGATGAAACCAAATCAAACTTAGCGTAATAAAAATCTATACATATAATAAAATTGTAACTGAGCCTAATAAATATTTTTTGGAAAATCCTATTGATATAGGTATTATTATATATCGATTCAGCGGCCGAATCTATAGTTTTTAGAATTTTTGTCTGTCTGTCTGTCTGTTACCGCATCACGGAAAAACCACTGAAGGGATTTTGATGAAATTTGGTATGGTGATATCTGATTATCCGGGTCAACATAAAGAATACTTTTTACGATGGGAAAATGTCCCATTTCTGAGAAAAAATATAAAAAGTGCAATGTAAGAGTATACTATAATAAATAAAATAAAAATATATAAAACCTAAGAATTTGGTTTTCGCTCATCTTAACGCGGGCGGAGCCGCGGGCAATGCTTGTGTATAATCATTTTCATTCAATTTCATGTTATATCAATATCACGCACGAGCTAAATACACACGTAGAAAAATAATTCGAATGAGTTTATTTTATAAAATTAAGTACCTGGGCGATCGAGCTTGGCTCGGAGTTCTTAGCCAAAAGTACAATTTTATTTAAAAAAAAAAACAAAAAACTTGAATAAATAAAAAAACAATAGTAAAAACTTTTTTGTGCCCGAGCATATTTTGCGTGGAATAATGCGAAATGAAAAAGCGTTAGAACTCCGAGAAGAGTTAGAGAACCGAAATCGCCGGTATAAATAAATAAATATACGAGAATTGCTCGTTCAAATATATTAGATAGTGATTTAATCTCACTGTACGCGGGTACACATTTCTATGGTAGCTTAACTGTTATAGTTCTATTGCTAAGGTAGCATACGTACATTTATTTTAAAAAAAATTTTTTAACATCTATACATACCTATAATAAAATTCTGAGTCTAATCTGTACATTAAATATTTTTTGGAAAATCTTATTCTAAGACTATTTCATAGTCATTCTTATCGATAGATAGACCGAATCTATAGTTTTTAGAATTTTTGTCTGTCTGTCTGTCTGGGAACGCATCACGATAAAACCATTGGACATATTTTGATGAAATTTAGTAATAGCTGATTATCTGGGTCAACATATAGGATACTTTTTACTGCAGGAAAATACCTCATCTCTGAGAAATCTATACTAAACCTTAAAACGTAACTAGGGATGAACCCGAGCGGATAGAGGATGAGCCGCTAGAAATAAATAAATATTTTTATTATTGATAACCCTAACCTAAAAACGGCTATCTAAACGTTGTCAGCATTTCCGTTTACATCAACGGCGATCTTTCTATAACGAATAGTATCTTTGAGATTTCTATCATAATATGATCATTCTATGAAGATTACGATCAGACCTACAGACAATCATAATGTTAGCTGTAATGAATATTATGGATTATATTACTATACCAAAATTATAATAATATTATCTCAAAAATGCTACCGTAAAATGGAAACAGACTCTAATAAAATGCAATTAACTTAATTGGTATAGGCTTTATTCTCTTTTTATGACTTTTTAGTGTTCTGCGCCAAGAACTGCGAATGGGACTTTTATAACCTGTATAGTGTTTCCTATAGTTTGAATGTGCTGAAAATAGTTTTAACTAGTTTTATCGTTGTTTCTTCTTTGAAGTATGTATATTATCTGTCTCCTGTATCTTTAGAGTCCATACAATACGAGTACATACATTTAGTAGTACATAACTATGATTAAACATATTAGTAAAATTTAACATACATGTACCTATTACCATGTAATAACTTTCAACTTCAATTTTCAACATCTAACCTAGTATACTATCTAGGCTAGTATTATTATAAAAGAAAAACAAAAACAAATCTATCCCTCGGCAACCGTATATTTTTTTGGGATAAAAAATAGCCTATGTGTTTTTCCAGACTATAATCTATCTCTGTGGCAAATTTCATCCAGATTCGTTCAGCCGTTCTGGCAAGAAAGAGTAACAAACATCGATACATACCTACTCACAAACTTTCATATTTATAATATGAAAGTTTGTGAGTAGGTATATATATACTAATTATCTCTATGAAAATATTTTTTTTTAGTAAAAAACGATCATTGACTTCAAAACAACTTACAAGTAAATAATCTACCCATAGTGATGGTATTTTTTATGTTTATATACCCTAGTAAGTCTCAGTTTATCAGAAGGTGTATAAAAGTTGCAAAGTCGAATAAATCACATTGATCAATAGTTTTATTGCTGTATGTAATAGGAAAATTATGCATTTAAGCTTTAGCTTTCTAAAGTTATAAATATTATCAACAACATGTTCACGTCCTGTGACCGAAAATTTGTATTTACATGTATAAAACTTTCTTTTTTTAAAAGCATTAATGATTGATTAAAAAAATATAACTGATCCAAAGCAAAAAAATCTAAATAAATGACTAATCGTTCCAAATAGAAAATTCTAAAATCTTATTACACTTCTGTTCACAACAGCTATACAAATTACAGTGTCAAAGCGACGGAATGGTAACATGACAAAAGTGCTATTGATTTAAATGAAAGTATATTTTTCTAGCAACACTCTTATTAATTTTCATAAATTAATCGTACTAATATTATAAATGTGAAAGTTTAGATGTTTGGATGTTTTTTACTCAATCAGACCAGAACGGCTGAACGATTCTAGGTGAAATTTGGTACAGAGGTAGATTATTGTCTGGAATTGCTCACAGGATACTACTATTTTATCCCAGAAAAATATACGGTTCCCGTAGGATATATTTGTTTTTGTTTTGTTAATTTCTATATTGAAGAATACTATGCACCAATTGTTATAATTTCGATCAACATCTAACATAATATACCTATAAATAAGCAAAGACAAAACAGTTCAGTATCCTTTTCTCAGAGAAGATAAAATCGATTCGATTTTTTATTTAATAGCCATTGATTAGCGTTAGTGCTATCAATAGAAAATATCCGACAAGTGCGAGTCTAACTGGCATACCAAGGGTTCCGCAGCATGAAACATTAAAATAAGTTTATAATCGTAAAAATTTTTTTTGTGAAAAAAGTGCAAATTTTCTGTTTTTGGATTTGTCTTGCCAAACACGCCTAGGTCAACGGAAAGTACCCTACCAACCTCCAATTTTATTGAATTGGTGTATGTATATAGTAATTTATACATCATATGTTATATATTTATGTTCATAACATGCTAAATATCTCAAAATGTTAGGACGTCAAAAGATATCAATATACACAGTTAATTTACATGTAGCATTCGTTAGGATACTAATAAATACGTTATTTTATGCTGCTGTATAAAGCAAGCAAAACATTGCACTGACACGTTTTAAGTGTCAACTGTTTGACAAATTACATTTAACAATATTTGAGCTAGTCTCACACGATGATCGTTAGTCGAATATAGTTGCACACTTTTTATATATACTGCACATGCATTTTGAGAACAGTTTATTATAAGAAAAAAATCTTGATTATATACTAATAGTACTATAAATACGAAGTGTATTTTTTTTCTAACTGTAACGGAATTGATAGACCTGTTTTTAATTTTGACCCGAACGATGATTTTAGCTACTGTTTATACCGGTAGATCAAGTAGGACAATATTGTAAATTTCTGCCCTTTTAACGTCCCACTGCTAGGCACGGGCCTCAATTCTAATCAGGGAATCAGGCAATAGTCCACTACGCTGGCCAAGTGCGGGTTGGCAGACTTCACATGTCTTTCTAAAATTTGCTGGGTTCTCTCAGACATGCAGGTTTACTCAAGATGTTTGCGAGACCCGGGATTTGAACCCGCTTCACTTGGAATCCGAAGCGAGCGCGTTAGCACTTGGTTACCACTTACCACAATATTAAGGAGGTCAATTTTCATACTTAATATCAACTCGTATCTCACCTCTCATCGTCATCTCATCTCACCTCGTATAATCTGTTTACCCTGGTTTTAACTGCTGACATGATTTTATTAAAAAAAGGTTAAGCAAGTACAATTAAAATTTACAACTTCTTATCCTCATAAAACGAAAAAAAAGGTATTAGCCACTTTAGCTGTTCTGCCCAAATAACTAAATTACCTTACCATAATATTTTAAAGTCAGAAAATATATCCTAATATTTGCTCTATAATTAGCTTATTTTCTAAACATACTACAGATAACAAAAAAAAATATCGTTTAAACTTATACTCGAAACCAGCTATTTTAAATTTTAAATATGCTTCATACAAAATATAAATCAGCTTACCGTCTGAGTTTAATAAGATAAACGGAAACATGTTAAAACGACTACACTCTCAGAGATGATAAACAAAGATATATAAAATGCTATGAGCCGCTTATAACTTGGCAAGGCTTGACCCGTAAATACTGGATATTGGAATATTGTCCTTTACAATACATGGGGTAAAATATTATTTATATCTAAAAATACATAATATAGAGTCCTTGTCCTTATTCTACGCACCCCTATTCCTTATCTATATGAGAGTGAAGGAAATCTTTATCTCTGTAACAGTCGCCACCACTAGAATAAATCCGTCGCCTTATAATTCAATTGGTAGATATATTAAGCCTACGGAAGTATATATAATAAAAATGAAATGCTGTTTGTTAGTAAGCGCCTATTTTTTTTATCGAATGTTCGTAATAGCTCGAGTAAGGTAAAAATTCGGGACAAACCCCGTTGGGTTTTTCTGGGGGTGGGGTGGGGGTGGTATATAAGGCATCATATTATTCACGTCTAAATATTAAGAATTCAATGCTTTAAGTTACTTCTAATTATATAACAATAGATCGGTAAAATTAAATAGGAAAAAAAGTATAACGCCAAACCCTCTTAATTTAGGAGGTAGGTACATTAGTGGTTATTTTAGAATTCAATAAATTCAGTTAAAAAAAATTAAGCGGGGTCCATAACGACCCACCCGAGGTTTTAAGGGTTCGCTTGTTTAGAGCCGAGCTATAAAAAGGCAGAGAGGCTCTTCAGTGCATATTGCGCTGGAAAAAACTGAATGTACCACTTATTGTTGGCGTATTCAGTCAAATGTAATTTGAAACTCGAGATGTTATTGTACTTTAAAACTGTTGAGTTCTGTTGAGTTCTTTGTTTGTATTGAAATAGATAGGGTTTGCTAAAGGTAAGAGGCCACGTTGAGAGGACGACTAGCATGAATCCACTTGTATCCGTTGTTTCCAGTTAGATAGTATTAACATTAGCGTATTATATTATCCCACTTATTTGGATGGTTTTTGAAGCTCTGTGAAGGATAGAATAACTGGCACGATGTCGGGAGTTCGAAATTTGAATACACGAACTTTTGTTTTATAAAAGTTACTAGTACGAATAAATGCTGTTTACTGGTCGAATTAGCATTTCCGCACGGAAAGTTATTTGGTGGATCTTAATATTTATAAGCTAATGTTATAAAGGTTAGGTTAAGCCTAAACCACTAGACAGATTTCGACGAGGCAAGTACTATTCGATTATGAGAATACATACTATTAGCGGCTTACCTTTGCTTCGCTCGGGTTCGCCTCTAGGAAAACAAAAACAAACCTATCCCACGGGAATTGTATATTTTTCCGGAATAAATTATAAAAAAATCATCCAGATCCGTTCAGCCGTTCTGGCGTGAAAGAGTAACAAACATCAATACATCCATAGTCACAAACTTTCACATTTATAATATTAGTATAGATCTTTTATGCCCGGTACGCTGCGAATAGAACTAATAAGACATAAACAATACATAGCGCAGTATCAACTAAAATCTGTTTCTATCGCACCATGGCCATAAAACTGTCATAATATTACGTTTATAAAAAAATCACCCTTTTATCGGAAATATATCTTATTTATCTGATTAAAAAGCATATAAATAAACAGGTGAATAGATAAAATACTTAGAAGATGTGAAGTATTTGTACATGAAGATGGTCACCAAATAGATAATTCATACTACTTTTTGAAGTAAAACTTCTTTACGCACGCTTGACCTGGGGATAAGGTAGTGAATACGTTACGAAAAAATGTACGTATGTTTGTTGCCATGGTAACCGTAGTTATTGTCTGACAAATCTATACATATAATAAAATTGTAACTAAACCGAATCTGTACATTAAATATTTTTGGGGAATTTTATTTAAATAGACATAATTATAGATACTGAGGCCGAATCTATAGTTTTTAGATATTTATCTTAATATTATATTTTTTCTCTATAAATATATAATTGTAATATGCCTAATATGCGTGATTTTTAATATCTCACCTATCCTATTTATTTAAAACATAAATTGTATTTTATAAAGAGTACCGAAAACCTATAGAAGTTTTTCTTTTTGAATGTGTACACATTCATACACGCACTCCTTAATTTTTTTTTTCAAGTGTTTTGGCTATTGATAATCTTTAAATGTAATTTTAATTTGATAGAGAAAGAGAATTTAATATTTTATTTATTTTTCACGACAGATTCAAGGGTGATTTCAAATGACTCCTGAATCCAATTAATAACTACTGAGTTGGGAAGATTGTGGTGTTACACCCCCATATCTCTGTAAGCATGTAAAGGTGATCCTACACCTGATATCTCAGTGTTCGTGTAGAATTGTCGTCCCACCAAGTTTGATATAATAGTAGAAAGAAAAAAAGAGTTCACGTGTGATTGCATGCATACTTGTACAGTATAATATCTTTTGCTTACATAACTTGTTCAGTTTGGTCAGAAGAGTATTATTATTATTATGACAAGTCGGTTAAGAGCGAGTTGTATTTGAATTTAGTTGTACTAGCAGTACAATTATATTCTCTCCCAACGTGCGTTCACCTTGTCGTGGCAGGGGGGGGGGAGGGGGGGGGGGGTTAAGTAGTGCCCGGCAATCCAACCGGACGCGAAGCCAAGAAACACACAGGGAGGTGGCCCACTTCGGTGGGCGGTAGGAGGTGGCCCTCTTGGGTGGGCGGTGTACCATGCGGGTTGCTCTTGGTACTTTTCTGATAGCAGAGTGGACCTTGGAGCAACCCCATGGTTGTGGTGATCTGCTTCGACAGACCTGCCGTCGGGGCGTCGTAGTTGAATGCAAATCGAAAGCAATCCTGCGACGCCCAATTAAGACGGGGGAAGGTTTTGTTGGGTTTTAGTGGGTAGTACTGGTTTTATTACGCCGGTGAGTCCCACACCTCGTGCGTAAATGCATTTCCCAACGTTAAAAAAAAGCAGTACAATTATATTACGATAACAGTAATGATGAAGTGTACATTTGCTTGGTATATAATATAATTAAGTATATTTGCAATTTCATATATTGAATAACATAATATTTACCATTACCTACATATTGTTCAATCCCTATGGATGGTTGAATGGTTGAGCCAAGTCTGTATAGAATTTTTTTATGTATCTAAAAAAATAATACACTCTTGCTTCGCTTTTAAAAACATTTATAATCTCGCCATTTTACTCAAATAAAATATTTTTTGGGTATATTATTTCGAAATTAGTTACTTCTTACACTAACATTTCAAATAGAAACTTGACCTTTCTCAGAATTCTTTGATGCTCTTTTACTGTTTCTGGAACAAGTGTTCTTTTGTATTTTTAGTTGGCATACTTTTCAAGACTATTAAGAGGTCTTGACCTTTTTTCTATGAAAAATATCTAATAACTTTTAACAAGGTGTGAAATGAGTATTATGATTGAATACATTATGCCATTTTTAATTAATATTTAAGTACGATATTTTGGAACAATATGTATGTATGTATGTCACATTGACATTCTATATTTTTACTCAAAAATAATATAATAGTGATCCTACATAACCTATTTACTTATTTTGAAAGTGGACATTTAAACTTAGATTCAAAATATGTAATTTGAATTGCTTTTTCACTTTTGAAGTGTCCATTTTTAGTAAGAAAAAGAGCTCTATGGAAGCTTCCAGCTCGAATTAACTATAAAATAGCTTATTAAAAGAACTAAAATAATATCTGTTTTTAAAGGAGGAATTTAACACAAGAAGAAAATAAAAAAGTCAACAATAATAGTAACATCTTTGTTTAAAAAGCCTTCATTGGAAAATGTGGCTGCTCTGCTGATATTAACTTCGCCACGAAACTTGCATTCAGCGACCTCACCACAAGCTTCTCAGAAATGGTTCACTACAGACCATTCTATTGTTACGAGTGCATTTTTTTACATATTTACCCGATATAAAAATTAATTATAAAAAAAAAGATTCCGGCGAATTGAGAAACTCCTCCTTTTTGAAAGTCGGTTAAAAATTAAAAGATTTAAATCAATATAATGCTTAGTTACAATCAAACAAATATGCACCAATCATAATATATAATTATTCATGAGTGTTTGTGTGCAATAAAGAATAATTACAATTTTTAATTTTATTTACTTGAAGATGTAAAGTTCCATTTAGTATAATATCAATTTTACAGAATTGCCCACGGAGCCTCGGTAGCGCAGTAGGCAGCGCGTAAGTCTCATAATCTTAAGGTCGTGAGTTCGATCCTCACCCGGGGCAATGTTTTTAGTGTGCCATATCCTCCCCAAAAAGTTATTTTTTGGCTTATTACATAAATTAACCAATCCAAATAAAATTACCTACAAAATATATATAATGTTTATGTTCCTATTTAAAATATATATAGACTGATAAAATAATATATGTATGACGAGAAATATATTGATTTTATTCTATAAGTAATGCATTATTTTTATTCCAGATTAATTTTTATTAACTAAAAATGAGTTTGTACTTGTTGTGATGAAAATTGGGCGCGTCCCTAGATATGTTGTAAGTAGATAATAGATATGAATAGTTTTCGGGAGTTATCTTAGGTGAAAGATTTATGCTATTGCAGATTTTTCTCTAGGCCTTATTAAGACCTACAATTGTTTTGATTGTTTTGATTTATTTCTTAAGGTTTAGCCAGCGTTAGGAAATGTAAATTTCTAAGAACAACTCGACAGAATCAGTTATGTATTCCCGTGGGAATGAAAGATGTTCCTGTAGTAAAAAGTATCCTAAATATTGACCCGAGTAATAAGTTATTAATCACTACACAAAATTTACTTAAAATCGATTCAGTACTTTTTGCGTGAAACGCGCACATCGATTTCGCTAAGTTACTGTTTATTCTATGTACTAGCGGTTCACCCTCGCTTCGCTCGGGTTCGCCTCTAGGAAAACAAAAACAAACCTATCACACGGGAACCATACATTTTACCGGTATAAAAAACCTATGTGTTATTCCTGACTATAATATATCTCTGTGCCAAAACTCATCCAGATCCGTTCAGCCATTTTGGCATGAAAGGGTAACAAACATCCATACTCACAAACTTTCACATTTATAATATTAATAAGCATACATTACTTATAGAATTGTTATGATAATTTCATATTTTAATCCACACTAGTAATTAAAAAAATACTTAGAAATGTTATCAGCATTAACAGTTCACACTTATTTAGCGAATGCGTTTTACCATAAGCTTGCCCCGCTGAGCCAAAAACAATGAAAGGGTAGTTGGGCTCTTAGAGGCATTCTGCAAGTCTTTACTTGCATATTGCACACCACTTTCTATCGGCTGTTGTGTAACATTTTGCTGAACAGTTTTCCGCTCCCGTTAAAACTTTTGATTTTGATTGTCTAAGAAGTTAAGTGGTTGCTTGATTCTTAATTATTTATAATTATATTTTAACTTTATTGAATTTTTGTTTTTCAAATATCTGATAGAAAATGGAACCCTTATAAGCTCGTTCGTTTGTTACTCGCTAATTTGGCTTAAAATGTAAAGAAAAGTTTTGTCATGAGTGATATTATAGGGGTAAGAAACAGGTTTCTCCCTAAACAATATATTGAGCTGGAAAGCTGTACAAACCATAAAAATGACGAAATCCATCTCCAAGACTTCATTCCCTAATTCCCAAATAACTTATCCAACAATGAAATCACACGAATCTTTTTATTTTAAACATAAACCCACAAAATTACCCGACTCAGATTTACCAGAATTATTTTCTTAGCCGATTCTCACATTTGTGCTAATGGAGTGGCCTCATAAATATTTTCCTTCGAATTTCTTCAGATAAATCTTTATTAGGTAATCCTTGTTTACATTTAGATATATAAAGGAAATAGGAAAAATGTGATAAGTTAGTATCTTATCGCAAAATCAACGAATAAGTCCGTCTAAATTGGACATCATTCGCTTCGGTATGAATGGATTTTCTAATTGAAAATATCTGCCTCATAGATTATCTGGAAGTAACACCGATTCTGCTAAGTACACCGTTTTGTAACTCATACAGTTAATTATGTTAGCATGTGTATCTCATTAGCTAAAATATTTAAAAACTAGCGGCTCACCCTTGCTTTGCTCTGTTTCGCCTCTAGAAAAACAAAAACAAATCTATCCCTCGAGAACCGTATATTTTTCTAGGATAAAAAGTAGCTTATGTGTTATTCCAGGTCACAATCTATCTTTGCGCCAAATTTTATCTAGATCCGTTCAGCCGTTTCATAAACTTTTTACCCCAGAAAGAAATTGGTCGTGCATAATATATCTTCGGTCGTGTCTGATTGCCATCCTATCGGGAGGTCAAGATAACGCAACATTAACAATGTCCCTTTAATTTTGAATAGAGCTGTATCATTGGTGTTGTCAATTTTTTACCGAGAAGTTTACCAGAACTGGATTATTTATTGAACATTGTTGATTAAATTACGCCCCAGGGTTTGAACTCATGACATTTCTGACAGAAACATTTCTAACATGACATATCAGCCATACATAACACATTTCAATTATTCGAGCAGTCGATACTCTATATACAAATAGGTAAGTTTAAAATGGCTATTGATCCTTGCATAATAAAATTGAAAAACAGATTACCTTTGAGCTTGATTATCCTGATTGCTTTGCAAATATATTTTGAATAGTGTACAAAATATATTTTATTACATTACTTGATTACCCATACAAAATTTCCTTCCCTATTTTCATCCCCTTAAGGTATAATTTCCGGGATAAAAAGTATTCTATGTCCTTTCCAGGGTCTCAAACTATCTTCTTATCAAATTTCATCTAAATTGGTTCAGTAGATCCAGAGATTACCTCCTACAGCGTCACAAACTTACAAACATTACCTTTTTATAATATTATAGATTATAATTATAATATTAATATAGATTATTATGCGTACAAATTATAAGGGAATTTAAAATTATCAGTTAATTAAAAACATTTCCACCATGTATTATTAAAGGCTTATTGCAGATTTCGGTTATTACTTGTTGTTTTAATAAGCACAGCATCATTAACTGGATTTGATCAGTAATTATTAATTGTTTTAATTTAATTAACGATCGCCTGACATAGTGGTTTGAATATTTTTTGTTTGTTGGAGGTAACGAGTTCGAATATACTGATACTTAACGGCATAGTGTAGGTGTTAAAGTTAAATTGTCACTCACGCTTTCATAATATAATCTTAAAAAAGCAATCATATTTTATACTACGAATACTAAATAAACGGATTTGTATATTTTCACATCGATTTGTTTATTTTAAATTTGAAATGCCATTATCAATTTCATTATATTATGTAGATATAGAAATGAAACAATTTTAATAATAGTTTCATTTTTAATTATAGTGCATTTACTTTATTTAATGGCGTAAATCAAATAATGGCGTGATTCAAATAATGCTAATAAAAAAAAATTAAGTAATTATTTTCTTCAGATATGTGTAGTTATTCTAAAATTACATTGTATTCTATTCTTCTAGAACTGACATAAATAAAGTAAAAAATGACATCCCGGTCCGTATGAACTGAAACAAAATAAAAATAATAAAATTATTACAGTAAACTTATATAGGTACTACTAACGATATATATATATATATATATATATATATATATATATATATATATACATATACCTATATAAATATACTGTATATGTATACTAGCAGTTAAAAACTCATAAAACAAACGACCACAGGAAAATTCTTTTTCAGCACCAAGAAGCTTTGGCGTATACAAAATAACCCACCAGAGTTTTATTACAATCGGATTAATAGTTTAGGAACGTATTAAGGATAAACATGCAAACATTCATTTTTATTTATACAGAAGGTAGAAAGTTGACAACTTAACTATACGTAATATTATGAAGAGATAGACTTTGTTTGTTTTTTAACCCGCTAATCTCAGGAACCAATATTCTGATTTGAAAAATTCTTTTTGCATTAGATAGCCCGTTTATTGAGGAAGGCTATAGGCTATATATCATCATGGTACTACCTAAGGGACCGGAGCAGTAATCATAAATGTCAACCAATCAGGCAGACTTCTCTACATTATTGTAAAACTGATGTTTATATCGGATGTTTGAACGCGGGCGAAGCCTGCTAGTGTAATATAATTGCATTTCACACCCATTATAATCCTTCAGAATCTTATAGTTTCCAGTATGTTAGATTGTGCATACTAACACACTCTTAATTTTCATAGAGCTTCCATGCATTTTCAAGTGAAATTTCTTCCAGTGCATCGGTTTGACGTTAGTAAAACTTTTGAGTTCGTAGTGTTACTTACGTGAATAATTAAAATATTTTGTATCATAATATAAATATATGTTGTATATTATATAAAAAGTTAAGAGAGGCAAATTTTAGATTTTTTATATATTTACTAATTTTTTTTCTCTATATAGCTTAGAGCTGCGTACCATTATTTTACTCCTTAGGTACTATAAATAAATAATAAATAAAAAACTATAAAAATTAAAACGTCATAATATAAACAATCTGTACCTATAAACGTCAAAGAAACTTCACTCAAAGATTTCGTTATAATACTGATCGTTAGGTGCACAAGTGCGACCGTACTTGACCGATATTTCAAGGATACGATGCTAAATAAAATATATATTTATATGAAAGATAAAAATAAATTAGCTTTGTTCATTCAAAGGCTTTCATATATCTAAATAAACATAATAATAAAATGAGCAGCGATAAATTATGGTCTTGATTCTCACCCAAGTAAACGTCGGCAAAGAAAGCGTTATCGAGCCAAAAATGTAAATAGGCATCCTTTGACTGAGAGCCATTTTGAAAATACGAACATTGACTCGGTGTTTTGAATTGTACAAGTACCATTTCTCTGTTACGGCTGCTTCTAATCTCTCGCACTGGAAAATAATTTAATGAAAATATTAACATAAAATGTTAGTCAATAAATAGCTATAAAGTATTTTTTGTTATGGTTGATTCATAATTTTAATTTTAATCTAAGATCTATCGTAAGAAAGCTCTAGTTTTGACTTTTATCGATTTTATTTACGTTAAATCTAAGTCAATACTATAAAGAACTAGGGACGAATGCGAGCGGATCGAGGGTGAGTCGTGAGTACGTTTTAACCATGGACGAATTGTGGTTAATTCGTTCATGGTTTTAACGTTTAGTACCTATAGATTTCTCAGAGATGAGTTATTTTCTGCAGTAAAAAGTATCCTATATGTTGACCCGCATAACTAGCTATTATCGAACTGAATTCCATCAAAATCTGTCTTGTGGTTTTCTCGTGATACGGTCATAGACAGACAAACAAAAATTCTAAAAACTATAGATTCGGCCTCTGTATCGATAATAATGATTATTTCAATAAAAATTTCCAAAAAATATTTAATGTACAGATTCGACTCAAAATTTTATTACATGTATAGAAATAATTTTGTCTCTGTGTGTGTTTTTTTTACATTTTCACGCTTACACTGATTTCGATTAAATCTAGAAGGGGCAATAGTTATATTATGCTATTTTTCATCTTCGAGCCATTACCGCAACGGGGACCGGAAAAGGGTATAGAGAGGACTTTGGGGACAAAATAGTTTAAATATATTATTATAAAACGTTAAATAAGCCCCAAAACAAGTTTCCTTTGATATCGTTAAAATATTAGCTACACTATAATATCTTATATATTATTCTTGTATATTTATACTAGCGGCTCACCCTCGCTTCGCTCGAGTTCACCTCTAAAAACGGAAAAGCACAAACAGATCTATCCCACGGGAACTGTTCATTTTTCCGGGATAAAAAGTAACCTGTTGTTTGACCGGCAATATAAGGATCAGCATGCCAAATTTTACTAAATTAGGTGCATAAGTTGTTGTGTACTAAGCTGTATAATTTACTATAGTCTTTTAAATATCCCACGGAAACTCTTTAATTTTCTGGGATGAAAAGTATCTTAGATGTTGAGCGAGGATATAAGGTACTACCATGCAAAATTTCATTTAAATCGGTTCAATAGTTTCGGAGATTAGCCCGTACAAACAGACAAACAGACAGCGAAACAAAAAAATTGAAAAAAAAACTGGATCTGTTCTATTTCTCCGGGATGTAAGAAGAGAACTGACTTGGTTTTCAGAATTTTTTTCTAACCTCTACAATTTTATTATATATATAGATAGAATAAATAACGTATAATAAAACAGTAATATATAATAATGAAAATAGTTATAGCGAGTCTACCTTAGGAGATGACATATACTATGTAGAACTTTTCTATAGACCTTTTTAAGACATACAATTTTCTTGCATAATGTTTTAATGTATCTCTTAAGGTTGAGCCAACGTTAGCCATATACATTTCTAAGGACGATTCGATAGAAAAAGTTATTGTGTTTTCCCGTGGGAATGAATAATTTGCCTGTCGTAAAAGGTATTCTAAATGTTGACCGCGTACTAAGTTTTATCACTATATAAAATTAAGTAAAATCGGTTGATTACTTTTTGCGTGAAACGCGCACATCGATTTGACTAAGTTAGTTTTATTATACATATAGATAAGAATAAATATTGCGAGTGTAACTTAGGAGATAGACATATAATATTCAGAACTTTTCTGTAGGACTTTTCAAGACGTACAATTTTTTAGTATATTGTTTTGATGTATGTATATCTTAAGGCTTAGCCAGCGGAAGGTTTCTAGGGAGGACTCGATAAAACCAGTTATTATATTTTCCCGTGGGAAAGTAAGATTTTCTTGAAGTAAAAGGTATCTAGGCAGTGGTATCCCAGTGTTCCCATGTTTGGGAAACCGAGTGAAGCAAGTTCAAATCCCGGGTCTCACGCCTCTGATATTTTCATGTGCGAATAATTTCTAACACAATTACCACTTGTCTTAACGGTGAAATAAAACATCGTGAGGAACCTGCATGCCTGAGAGAATCTCGCAAGTTTTCAAAAGACATGTGAAGTCCGCCAACCTGCACTTATCCAACGTGGTGGACTATGGCCTGATCCCCCTCGTACTGAAGGGAGGCCCGTGCCCAGCAGTGGGACGTTAAAAAGCGTTGAATACATACATACAAAAGGTATCCTAAATGTTGACTCAAGTAATAAGTTATCACTTCACCAAATTTCGTTGAAATCGGTACATTACTTTTCGCGTGAAACGCTCACGCAAAAACAGACAAACAGACATACAGACAAACAGACAAACAGTTTCATTTAATAACTATTTTTTGGGGTCTATGTTGTGTACACAATACGTTACAAATAAACAAAAACATTTATCCCACGGGAACAGAACATTTTTCCGGAATAAAAGGTAACCTATTTGTTATTCTGATGTATGAACTATATTATTGTAAAGTTGCATCAAAATCCAATCAGTACTTTTTGTGTACTAAGCTGTATAAGTTACTATAGTTTCTTGACTATCCCACCCGGAACTCGAACCCACGAACTCCGGACTACGGCCGTACATGCTAGTCACTAGATCACCGAGGCATTAAAATATTCCTTTTTTTCCTATAAACGATTTCTATACAAAATGCTTTTTTCTATACTATATTAATAGGGAATAACATAATTGACTAGCAACATTGAATATTTAATATGAGTGGAGTTTACAGCTGGCTTTGCTTTAAGGAAAAATAGATAAGTAAATCTTTAAACTGTGATCTTTAATAGATACGCTATAAATGTACATATTATGTGTCAGTGTATAATACTCGTACATTATCTATACTAAAATTACTAGCGGCTCACCCTCGCTTCGCTCGGGTTCACCTCTAGAAAAGCACTAACATATCTATCCCACGGGAACCGTTCATTTTTCCGGAATGAAAAGTAACCTGTTGTTTAACCGGCAATATAAGGTATCAACATGCCAAATTTTACTAAATTAGGTGGATAAGTTGTTGTGTACTAAACTGTATAAGTTACTATAGTTTTTAACTGTCCCACGGAAACTCTTTAATTTTCCGGGATGAAAAGTAGCTGATTTGTTTTTGTCATGTATGAACTATATTACTGTAAAGTTTCATTAAAATCCAATTGGTAGTTTTTGTGTACTAAGCTGTATAAGTTGATATAGTTTTTTAACTATCCCACGGGAACTCTTTAATTTTCCGGGATAAAAAGTATCTAAGATGTTGCCCGGGGATATAAGGTACCACCATGCAAAATTTCATTTAAATTGGTCCAATAGATTTGCAGATTAGCCCGTACAAACAGGAAAACAGACAAACAACTCGCTCGGGTTCGTCCATACCTACGAATATGTTGTATTATCTCTTTAACCATTTGTCCAAATTATATGCAGTAAAAGGGAAAAGTCTTTTGTTTTAAACATTTTAGACGATAAATTTACTTATTTTGATAAGAATTCATAATTGTTGATAATATGACCAATAAACATGACCTACCGATTTAAATTATTTTTTTAACATAAAAAACTACTTTTTGTGACTTAAATATAAAAGTTAGACATATGCTGTCGCTGACTTTTTTGTAGGCATTATTAAGCTCTACAACTTTTCTCTAGAACATAATCATATATCTCTCATCGTTAAGGCAGCGTTCGTAAGAAACTTTTTCGTTCGACCGTTTTTTCTCCGACTTACTTTGCAAATCCGACTACCACGAAAAAGCCTTTTCTTTTTTCGGGTTAATATATAGCCTATGACACTCAGAAAGAACGTGGCTTTCTATTGGTAAAAGAATTTTAAAAATCGGTTCAGTAGAACCAGAGATTACCCCCTACAACGTCACAAACTCACAAACTTTACCTCTTTATAATATTATTATAGATTATAGATTATAGATATAAATATATTTCGTGTATCTCGGAAACGCCTCTAACGAGTTGGATCATTTGTGCTAAATAAACTGATAAAGCTTGGTTTTTAAGTTTATCTACATGTATAGAGGTTTTTTCTGAAAAAGCACAATTTTTGGCAAAAGAAACATTTTTTATAAGTAATTATTATTAGGGCCTTTTAATATCTGCCTTCATGAAGACAATGTTATATAGCACCATCTCGTAAATTTTTGTGGTACTTGCATTGTCGCCAATGGACGGTAAACTTCTGAACGAGCGCTTACGCCGAACGAAGCTCGGAAGCGGAAGTACTAAGATTGTTAAAATGAGCTCTAAAACTATAAATGCTATATAAGCATATAATATATAAGCGACGTACCTCATTCTCTACTTGTTGTCCCAGAAAACAAAACATGAGTACCACAAGAATGAAACAAAACTCATGAACGTAGTATTTTAATATGTCAGGTGATAATTTGTCCTAAAACAAAATATGAATATTATAATGACAGTGTTATTAGGTAGTGCACAGAAATAAAAAAATTAGGCCGGAATAAAAGCTATATTTTCATATATTTTTTTATTTTAGTAGGTAGGTATACAATCCCTTACATGTCCTCGGTGTTTCACGATTTTAAAAAATAAAGAGATTCTGAATCCAGGTATTTCTCTTTCTCACGAAATAATTAGATTTTAAGCCTTGTTAATATTACATATTGCTTTTACTAGTTACTCGTAGTACTTAGTTCTGTTCATATGCACGTGATGTTCACATCTTAGAAGACATCATTTGTCTGATTGCCTTATATACCTTATATTACCTTAGAACAATTATAATTAAGCTTGTTTATTTCATTAGTATGTCAGTTTTGTGAACTTATAAATAAAAAAAAACTAAAAAAAACTGACTACACTGATCCTCTTAATTAAATTGACGATTCAAAAGCTCTTGTAAAAGTCTAGTTGAATAAAGCTAATTTGGATTTGATTTGTGTTAATGTCTTCAGTTATTGAGAACCTTAATTATTAATTATATTATTATTTTTCATGAACAGAATTCATCTTGAAGTTAAAAAACCGAGCCGTGAGAGTGAAATAATTACTTTTAGGGTAATTCCGAAGTGGATATAACTTTTTAATGAAAAACCATACAAGCAAAAATTCCTCTCAAAACCCATCTAGCCGTTTTGAGAGCGTGATTGAACAATTGAATTGATTGTTTGAAAGACAAACAAGAAATTTAAAAATGCTATGGCATTTACGTTCCAAATACAAATGTTACCTAAAAATATTCAATAAAAAACTTATCTCGTGTATATAATTTGATGTATTTAATACCAATGTAGTCGGAGATAATAGCAAATTACCTCGTTTTCTACATAGAAAATATTCGGATTAGATGGTTAGTATGTAAGATTTTCAGATTATGAAGTCTTGGGTTCGAGTCCCTGGTAGAGCAAAAAAAATTCGTAAGTTTTGTTATGAAACATTCAGTAACACTCGAAATTGGGATATCCTTCGCAAGTTAAGCTGTCGGTGCCAGCGCCTTGCTTTTTACCTTTCGTGTGTTATCATCGGATTATATGATCATTTCAGGAATAGAAAGCGCACTTGTATGCGCACATACTTTAGCACTTTTATATGTCTCAGTAAAATTGGCCGCCAAAAAAATCGGTTTCCAGGATCTTCTTAATTTTTTAGGACTACCAATCACACAGACATCCTACTGTGTTCTTACAATTACATAGTCTAATAAAATAATTTAAACGTATAAAAACTCACCGAAATAGCAATTTTCACAGAACATACGCAGACCAGCATAATAGCGACCAATATCAAAGCCAAATAGAATGGCTGACATATTATATTCAGCCTATGGGCAAATCTACAAGGGATACAAATATTATTTACGAAACAACAACTGCTTTATTATAAACTAGCGGCTCACCCTCGCTTTGCTCGAGTTCGTCTCTAGAAAAGCACAAACATATATCCCACGGGAACCATTTATTTTTACGTCGGTCCTGAGCTTAACTCTCTCCTTAACTCTCACCGATCGTGTCGAGTTGTCGTCCCACCGGAGCATGAGATTGACAGGAATAGAGAGTGCACTTGTGTCTGCGCGTACACTTGTGCACCATAATATCTCCTGCGCAGTTGGCTAGTCTCAATGAGATTGGCCGTCGTGGCCGGAATCGGTCAGGTGGACTTTATTATTACTCCAGGTACATTCATCATTCATCTGTCTGCGTCTGCGTCATGCAAATCCGTTCAGCTCTTTTAGCATGAAGGAGTAACAAATATACACACACACGAATATATATTTATAATAGTAGTGAGATTAAAGAAACCTTTTCATTTTCACAAAATGATCAATACATTGGGACAACACCAAGGTACACTCCGTCTGCCACTTCTCTCCTGTCTCGTCTACCAGTTCCTCGACCAGTTTATCCAAATTCAAAAGTATGAATGTTAAAATTTTTAATTGTCGTATTATCTGTCCTACTAATAAAATTATAGTGGCCTGCAAACCTGGATATGCTAAAATATAAAAATTAATATAATAATGCTTTAAATAAAACAATCTTTTCGTTTTTTTTCGTACGTTTATTTTTATTTTTGGCTGCAACATTTCTCCCGTGACCATGATTGCTGTAAGCATTCGAAACGTCGGGAATCGAAAATGAAAATAAATCCGCAAAAAAATCCGTAAAGAGAGTTTTATTTAAAATGTCACATGTTCGCGTAAATCTAAGAAAGTATAAATATAATAATGCCTAGTTTTTGCTCTCAGATATTGTATATAAGTGAAGAGTTAACACAGTCACTCGCACTCGAAGAGCGTTTTACTGATTTAGCAGTTGCCAATGTTTGATGTTAATGGTTGAAAAGCCCAACTTTTTCACCGCTGATAACGAAAATGTGTAGCGTACGTATCTATTTATACCAATACACCTACTTGTTTCTGATTTTTGATTAAGAACCTAACCAAACTGTCTTCGGATTGCGAATATACTTAAAATATACTCTCAATCTTTAAATCCGTGTCACTTAAATACATACATAATTAAAACTCTTGAAAATATGTCCTTTATTCTCGATTAAGGAATACATATGTTTAGAATTAAAAAAAACTAATGTACTATGGCGTTAAAACGTTAGGAACATCCAGAAATTAATATTTTTTATATGAATAGATGAATTTTAGAGTTTTCATTCACTTATCCATATAAATAAAGAGTGAATGCTGGTAGTTGGTAAGTGCATCACTTGAGAACGAGTGGACCGATTTGGCTATTTTTGCAATTGTTTGTAAAAATCTGGATAAGGCTTTTAGATAAAAAAATTGTATTAAAAAAATTGCCTGAAAACTTGGGCAACTTGTAAAAAACTGAAAATCCTTTTTTCTATATATTTTGTATGAACTAAGAGACACGAATAAAATTAAAACGTCTATTGGGTCAGATAATAAATAATAAACTAACCGATACAACACAGATATCCGGCATATGCGTGGAACGAGAACGAAGCAACATATATGGTGAAGTTTTCCAAACCCCAAGGAAACCACATGTCGAACGCTGAAATAAAGCGAAACTTAAACAAAAGCTAAGCACGCGAATGAGTGTTATAATAAAAGTTTACCACTTCTCGCATGCCCTGGTTACGCCGGCATGAATATAACGGAAAACCATACTTAAGAACTTGCTCATATTTGTTTTGATTTTTATTTTTTATACTCTACTGTATGAAAGTAAAGATTTTATATGAAACTTAATACTTTAAGTTATACCTATAGTACAAACTAAATATATAGATATGCGTTTATGTAAACGTGATTGAATAGAGATAGTTAAATGGAACTGGATTTTTCATCAAGTCAAATATAAGCCAAGATTACATTTTAATACTTTTCATTCAAAGACCAATATCTCATCCAAACTAGATACTATGATTATGCTATTTGGTATAAAGATTCCAATCCTATAGTAAACCATAAATAAGAAAGGTCGTAAAAATAATGAAAAATAAAGAAACACTTTTTAAAATAAAACAATTTTTTTCTTTTCTTTTTCTTTAATTTTATTATGGCCATTTTTGTTGTAAAGCATTTGAATCAGCGGAAACAAAAATTGTAAAACAATTCAAAAATCTAGTTTTACTTCAAACTAGTGACATGCTCGCGAGTATAGTCTATCTGTGTATTAATACCTCCACGACCACGGACACACCGGCGTTACAGTTAACAATAGATTTCTTAGAAATTTAATTAATTTCTTAGAAATTTACCTGGAGGTGTTAAATTTCATTCAAATCCTTCCAGACTTTTCAGCGTGAAAAAGTATCAAACATGCACCATCCACAATTATAATGATATTCCAATATCAAATATTCGTTTAATATCTAAGAAAAAATTTAACAAATACTTACCAAGCAAACGTAGTGATTTATCATTTCTTTTGCACATCATATAAATCGGACCGCATAAGTACAAAGTAGCACACACCCATACGCAGGCTACGTAAGTTTTTAATAATATTCTTGTAAGTCTGAACAGTGTCTCTTGAGAGTTTATTGTTAACTGCCTCAATTCCTTCAATTTTCCATGACTAAACTTAAGTTGCAAAATATTTTGTATTAATGGCATTTCTAACATGCAATCTTGAAAGACAGTTTCCTCTAAAAATGATCGAAAATCCTTCCTAAAAACTAAGCATATACAGAGAGAAATAAACATTATGACCCCTGTCGTCCAAACACAAGCCCCTTGTATACATAGTAAAAGGTCTGAAAAGTTAGATAAAACGAAACCAGTAGTAAAAATGAAGGTTAAGAAACCAAGAAAGCAATTAAAAATTTGGAATAGCAGCCATTTTTTAGAATTCCAGTTTCTTTTTCTAAATATTGGTATCCCAGCAAAGGAGAGAACACGATCAAATACTTGAAAAGTCTCCTCCATGGTAGCATCTGATAACGAGTGATATAGATAAGCGATTTTTTCGAAATTGTAACTAATATGACTACCATGAACACAAGTGGTACATAATTACGATATAATATGTATTTCTAAAAGATAAATTTTTCAACCAAACGTAGCGAGATATAATGAAGCTATATAAAACTAGCGACTCACCCTCGTTTCGCTCAGGTTCGTCCCTAGCTTGATTCCCAATACAAATTTTCATCCCCATTTTCACCCCCTTGAGGGATGATTTTGAGATCCGTAGTCCTTCCCAGGGTCTCATACTATCTTTTTACCAAATTTCATCTAAATCGGTTCAGTAGATATTCAGTAGATTACACCCTACAGTGTCAGAAGCTCACAAACTCACAAAGTTTACCTCTTTATTATATTAGTAGTATAGATAAAATAGCAGATCGCCTCATATCGTATCGTAATCAACCCTTTTAACGTCCCACTGTTACAGGTTGGCAGAATTTACATGTCTTTCGAAAACATTCGAGGTTCTCTCAAACATGCAGGTTTCCTAACGACCTTTTCGTTCACCGTAAAATAGATAGAAAATAGAAGTGGTAATCATACTGGAAATGGTTCGCATATGAAAATATCAGAGGTGCAAGATCCAGGATTTGAATCCGCTGCACTCAGTTTGGACAAATAAGCCACCACTGGACTACCACTTCAGGTTGCCTATAATATTGTAATTAAAAAATATAGAATTTCCTTATAATAACTATGTCAAAGTCCGAACTTAAAATTCGTCAGTCTGGGCTTTTGATGCCATTCATAATTAAAAAATACAGTCGAATTGAGAACCTCCTCCTTTTTGAAGTCGGTTGAAAATGTACCACCGTCGCGTCTGCTAAATCATTCAATTATTCTATCATATTTTAGTATATCAATTATGTAAGATTACTAAGATAAATTACTTTTAATCGAATCTGACGGGTAAAAATTTCAAGAATCAAATTTTAAGATGTTGATACGTATATGTATATATTATAATAATATTACGTATCTCCTCCGTTTTTAAAGTACGTAAATATATTATGAAAGATAAAAAAAATTGATCTATTGGATCGACTTAACCCAGTAACTTACAGGCCAGTAATTATTATGTACTTTATAGCCTTAAGGAAGGTTTATTAAATAATTTTATTATACAGATTTGTATACCTAATAATTTAGCTCATTTATTTCTTTAAGATTGGATTTTTATATTTTTTAATTTATTTTTTGTCAAAAAGTGCCACAGATGTTAAAAGCGTATTTCTCTATTTCTTTTTATTTTATAACATTTTTAATATTTGATACCTTTTGAACACGACTGTACGTGTCATACCAATCATATTCTTTGTACTTTAAAAAATAACAAATATTTTCATGGGAAAATAACACATGTGTTTTTGTACCATAATTGCGCTATTAGTATAAGATTGACACCTCTTTGATATTTCTCGGCATTCGAGATGTATTCTAACATATAATTTTAAAAATACAAAATTATACATACCGTTTTTAAGTGATTTCAAAATTGTTTTGTGAATCAAAAGTTATTATTGTGTTAATTTATCAGTATTACTAGAAGACCCACCCGGTAGACAGATCTTGCTGCAAACCTCGTTTGGTCGAAAAGTTAAAAAATCTGGATCATCACAATAGCGCTAATTACCGGTTTTAATATCATAGCTAAAAACCATCCAAACAACCCTACAGTGTAAAATCAATTCATCAAAATCGGTCAAACCGTTTAGAAGGAGAAGAAATAGGAGCGCACGATTTGTAGTGTATGATGCTTAAGTAGATTAATGTATGTTTTAAAGCCTTATTTTAAGATTTTTATATCATTTTATATATTATCTGCACCCAGCACTACATATTATATGATCCTCAAATTATATGCAGTGCAACTCTATTAGCTTTGATCTTATAATACGAGCTGGCAGGCAGGACAAAATTAAAAATAATTCGTTTCAGCCCTTTCACTTATTATTATTTGAAACAGAGAAACAAAAAAAAATTTGGTACATTTTTTTTTTACCTGCTATAAAAACAAAAAACCAATTCAGTTTTTAAAAAGCAACCATTTCCAATAAATAAAAACTGTTTGCTTTAATATTAATTATGATTAATCAACGGCTTCTAAAAAAATTCTTATAAGAAATCAGTTATCCTATATACTTAGCGTAGTTTAAAATGTTTTACTTTGAATATGGCTATGTATAAATAATATTTGAATTCAATAAATGCTTAAATTGATATATTCAATTACAAAGATCTAACATTTGAACAAACAGTTCAACAAGAGTATATTATTCCTATTGTTTTATCAAATAATTAAATAATATCTTTTTTACCAGTTTAGTATCTAAAAGAATATAATTTTTTTTAAATATCTCTCAACTCCCAAGTGAAAATCATCTTATATTTTGAAGCGGCTGGTTTTTAACCACGTTTCTTCAGTAAAGACGTGACCTAATTATAATTTTATTTTATGTACATATTATGAATTATGATAAAGATAATATATACGACGGAAGCATCAAAAGAAAACAAAAATAATCAGATTTTAATAATTATGACCCAAAGGCACATTCAGGTAGAATCTTAATTAATGGTACTGTAGCCTGTTAGAAGATTTTATCTTTGAAATAAGATAAAAGAAACCGTATATTGACATAATTAATTTGTTTATATACGCATATAATGTGTGTGTGTGTGTGTATATATAATATATATATATATATATATATATATATATATATATATATATATATATATATATATACTATATATATATATATAGTATATATTTTGTTAATTCAAAATAAATTGTATCTTTTTTTAATTTACTTATGTACATTTTGCTTGCAAACAAACAGAAAGAGTTATTTACACATTTATAACAAATTCTTATCTTATCTTATACATAGATACGGCCTTGTTTACTTTAAAAACATTGCCAAAATTATTCGCTCAGGCACAACTGCTGGTAAAAATTAGTCAATAATATGAGCAATCATAGAAATTGCAACAAGATTTATTTTGGAACTCCATAATTATTTAACGTACAACCTCAATCCTATGATAAAATGAAAATATAATATCATTCCTAACAAATCTTACAAAGGAATTCTTCAGCTAAAAACGGCGTGAATTTAACCATAAATACAATGATACGGGATCAAAATAAGTGAGGCAAAAATCATAAATCTCATGGCGTTCCCATTGTTATTTTTGTTATTTTCCTTCATGTGCGGTTATGATATATGACGTGCCGCAATTGAGCGCTTAAGATAATTGACTACGCCGTCTCTATGATTATTGATTATTAGGATTCGCTTTGATTTTCAACCGACTTCCAAAAAGGAGGAGATTCTCAATTCGTCGAAATATTTTTTTTTCTTTTTTTACGTATGTTCACTAATTACTCGAAGACGCCTAAACCGATTGAATTTTTTTTTTGTTTCCAAGTGTACTTCCCAGGTGGTTCCATTTAAATTTTATTGAAATCGGTCGAGCGAGTTTAAAAAAATCAACAATAAATTATTAGGATTCCGTACTCGGATAGTAAAAAACCATATTACTAACCTCGTTCTAGCGACTAGCATATATGGCCATAGATTCAGAGCCCCTAGGTTCCAATTCCAGGTCAGGCCGATTATAATTATTTCATTTGTATGTCAACTAATTACAACTGGAATGGGTTGGGAAATTGGGGGTGTTTCATCTCCGTGCCTTAGAGAGCACACTAAGCCGTCGGTCCAGCACCTGATCTCTCACAGCGAGTATCGAATTTTCGAATTTGCGTCGTACCAGAGTTTGAGTTTGAGAGGTATAGAAAGTGCACTTGTGTTTAAGCGCATATTTGTGTATTGTATGTACTTTTAGTATTTGACCACTCCGTTTGAGACCAGACCGTTAGATGTTCTTACTGTGTAGTTCAAAATAATAGCTATTTAAATCAATAATTTTGATAAATAATTATATAAAAGCTAATGAAAACGCGTTAAAAGTAGCAAAATATCAAAACCATAACAACGCGATTGATATATAAGAAAATCGCTTTAATTTCCAAACTGTATTTGCCTTCAAATATTGACAGAGCGTATTGGACTGGACTATCGTTCGGGACAATCGCACTCGAAACGATCACTAAGGGAATAGCTACACTTGGAGAATTCCTTTTATACATTTTACACTCCATTTTACTATGAAATAAACGACAGTCTGGGCTAGTAGCGTACCTGATAATATGCCAGTTTAATTTTTATATTTATACATATAATAAAATTCTAACTTAGTCGAATCTGTACATTAAATATTTTTTTGGAAAGTCTTATTGAAATAGACATTATTATCGATATAGAGGCCGAATCTATACTTTTTAGAATTTTTGTTTGTCTGTCTGTTACCGCAACACGGAAAATCCACTGGATGGATTTTCATGAAATTTAGTATATTTAGTATATTAGTATATAGCTGGTTATCCGGGAAAACATATAGGATACTTTTTACCGCAGGAAAATTTCTCATTTCTGAGAAAAAATACAAAAACTGAATTGTAAGAGTATACTAATAATATGTAAAACCTAAGAATTTGGTTTTTGGTCACCTGAACGTGGGCGGAGCCGCGGGTAATGCTAGTAATAAATAAAAACATGTATTTATCATAATATTATCTATTCCTTTATCATATTTAATAACTTTTAAGAATATCTAATTACAAAATATTTTTGTATTTTAAAAAATATAAATAGTTTATGAAGGGTGAAGACCATAAATAATTAATAAAATCTTTTCAAATCAATCTATTGATATAATTTTGAATTTGACTTTTTAACCCCCGACGCAAAAACGACGGCGTGTTATAAGTTTAACGTATCTGTGTGTGACATCGTAGCTCCTGAACGGATGAACCGATTTTGATTTTGTTTTTTTTTGTTTGAAAGGTGAATTAGTCGAGAGTGTTCTTAGCTATGCTTGATGAAAATGGGTCCGAGATGGTCGGTTTTTTTTAATTTTTAATTTATTATACATTTAGTAAAATTAGTTAATTTTTTTTACTAATAACCTTTTAGCCTTAAATACCTTTAAGGCTTCTCTAAATAAATTCGATAAACAAAGCCCTTATCACTACAATATCATAAAAATATTCTTTTTATAATTTTTCATATGAAAATTACTTTAAAAACATACGACAATTGGTAAATAGCTCCTTAGTGCGTAAACTAATAAAGGTATAAATTGTTGAAAAGAAAATATAGAAGAAAAGGAAAAAATCCCAAAAAAGCCAATTTTATAAAATAAATCGTATTGTACCCACTCTATTCCTGGAATTTAAAACAATTTACTTTTTCTCATATTATTATCAAAATCGTTCAAGTAGGTAGTAAATGTTATTAATAACATCAAAAAGCTAATAAAGGGCGGCCATAGCATCATAACGAGGCGTAATTTACTTCAACAGAGTTCTAAAAGATAAGTTATACCCAACTTTTTGGACCCCTGTCGTTTGAATAAATTTTCAATAAACTTTGGAAAATGAGTTTGACAAGTTTTGATTGGTGAAAATTCTAAAAGGAATATTTCGATACTTTTAGTTAAAACAAATCTGTGAAAAAATCATACGAAGATTTTACAATACATACTTATTACTTATATACTTATGTATATATATAAATTCTGACTTAGCTTCTCGTATACAGCGTCTTTTTTCGTCCAACTGCTGGGCACGGGCCTCCCTTTAATGCGAGGGGATCAGGCCAAAGTCCACTACGCTGGCCTAGTGCGGATTGGCAGACTTCACACATCTATATTTTCTCACTAAGTCTTCCTTCAATTGAAAATAATTGGCACATGAAAATACAACGAGGCCCAGGGTTTGAATCCGCTTCACTTGGTTTCGTTTCAGGAGGCTTTGTGTCTTTACTATAAGTAGTTTGAAAATTATTATACTTATTTTTGATTTTTACATATTCGTTAACTTCGATATCTGAACACAAATTATTTCGAACATTCTTTTTCTTTTAGTATGCTGCGGTAACTCTTTAGTGAGCCGAGTGGTACTAGGAAACTTCTCAGTAAAATATTGACTGAACCCTGTCGTCACAATATTGGGATGGAAAGACTTGGAGAAACTTATTTCACCTCACAGCGGCAAACTAAAAGGCCATCTTGAGAAATTCTGAAAGTGAAATCTCATTCAATTCTATTAACGTGATAGTTATAAGCCACTTGATATTAAATTTTTTGTTCTAGAAATTAAATATATTTTTACTCTATACTATTGTTTTTTCTGTTTGTAATGTATCATTATTAGTAACTAGTGACTCACCTTTGCTTCGCTCGGGTTCGTCCCCAGCTTGCTTCCCAATACAAACTTTCATCCCCATTTTCACCCTATCTATATGCTTCTTACCAAATTTCATCTAAATCGGTTCAGTAGTTCCAGAGATTACCCCTTACAACCTCACAAACTTTACCTCTTTGTTATATTAGTATAGATAATTGTTAAAAAAATTATATTGTCTTCTAAGGCACCACTGGATAAAACTATGATATTTAGGTGTATAAAAGAGCTAATAAAATAATATAGATTAACCACTGAACAAAAGCTAGTTTGCTTACAATTTATGTATTAAGTATAGTAATAGGTTCCCCCAGTTCTTTTAACTACTTCCGCTTCCTGTTATTTTCTGCTGCCTAACTTTTTATACCTGTGAGCCTTTAACAATAAGACACTTTATTTAAGACGACTTCCTGCGACGTTGCACGTTTGTATATATTTTACTAAGAAAGCCATATTATTTAAAAGTGTATTTGTTAGTTTCTCTTACGTTTTGGTGTCGAATTTATCTCATAGAAACAAAAAAGCAAAAAGAAATTTCATAGAAACGCTTAGTATCTAATATATTCAAACGAGCAATTTTTGTAGGTAGATTATGAGCTGAAAAAAATATGTAATTTTTCAGCTTACAAACTATACTAGTGAGTCATTTTTAACTCATTTAAAACAGAAACAGGTTCTCAATTTTTTTATTTATTTTTAGAGCAATAATTAATTACAGCATTGAATTAATTTAAATTAAGTGATTCTATTGGATATGGATATATTGAAAGAAAAATCTATCAAATACTTCCTTTTCCTGTTCGTTTTTGCCGCCTAACATTTCGTCCCTCTAAGCCCTTAACAATAAGATACTTTATTTAAAAACGCCTTCTTACGAATTTGCACGTTTATATATAAATATTCATAAGTGTATTCGTTAGTTTGTCATTCTTTTATACCTTTGCAGTCGAAATTATTTCATAGAAATGTTTGATATAGTTTATGAGCGGAAAAATTTCATGGGAAATTAACTGACTTTATATCTATAACGATCTTTATTAAGAGCTTTTCTCGATTCTCTCAATTGGGTTGTATATTTTTATTTTATTGAAGGTAAAAGATTTAAGTAAATCAAGTGTTTCTCGTAGGCTATGCATATGATATTGAAAAAATTGAGTTTGAAACTAAGAAACACGAAAATCACATGCTTGGTAATCTAGATTCTAAAGCGTACATAGAAACACTACTAAGGCTACTATTAATAACAAATAAAGCATAAATATTAAGTAGATATATACATATAATATTTATACCTATTAATTAGAAACATACGTCCAAAAGTTTAAATGGGTTAATATTGGACATAAATGTAATAATACAGCATATAGTAATAGTTTAATAAAACTTAACGAGTCATATTTGCTTAAGCACAAGTAGAAACGCAAGAATTCAGTACACCAGTTTTATTGGATCCCTGAAATCTTAACAAATAATACTGGTTTCTTTGAAAAGACAAGAGCATAGAGGGTCACCTTAATTTTGACAAGACATTCTCAAGGCGACGCATTTTCAAACTTAAAACTAAAGTTGAATCTATGAACTAGGGAATAGTCTTTCCATGTATGGAATAAAGTTCAAAGTTGCACATTTTTCCTAGGACTCTAGTAGTATTGGGTGACAAAGGATTACAAGAATACGTAGAGTGGCCTATGAAAAATTCAATTTGATTTAGCCTAGTATTTGAATGCTATACAAAAATCTACTGATTTTATAAATAAGAAAGCTTTATATTTTAAATGTTTTAGGGTGAGTGTTGGTCTTCGTTACTTCGTCTTTTCATCCATATACTACACAACCAAAACCGAACACAAAAACTAGTCAACATAAAACATTTCCTTTAAATTCTTTTGTACTTCAGAATTACACTTTACATTAATAACAATATTTTTTGACCAATTTTGCCTATAGAGACTTTTGGTCTGCACGGATTTATACCACAAAACACAGTACAAAAGTATTTGCAAGCATGCAGAGGTACAAAGTCGATCCGAATTTCCTCAAATCTTTATAGAAATAAAATAAAAATAATAATTCTATGATACCTATCGATTTAACATATAAGTAAGACTTACATTCGGCTTAAATTCTGACTACTAATAAGTGCGAAAGTTTGTATGTGTGTATGTATGTTTCAATGAAAAATTTGAATGTTATTTAGATGAAATTTATTACCTACACATGACCTGGAGTAACACATAGGCTACGTTTGGAAACCTAGAAACGCGTACAAGTGAAGCGAAATCATGGCGCTAGTATTATATTAATTTATTTAATAATATTCTACTCCATAGTTACGACTGTTCAAAGCTGTAGTTTTATCACGCGTTTGGCAGTCGGCGTGGCCGTTACATTCGCTGCGATGCAACCGAGCTGCTGAAATATGAAAATTGAATCTTGTTACTTCTGTTTTTAGTTAACAATTTATATGTATATTGTTTGATGAGAAGGCTTAGACAAGTCATTCTATAAACATTGAAAGATAGAAATCTAAAAAATAAAAAATATTATGTAAATAAGAATATACTATATTATGGTTCTATGACATAACGATTAATTTGTCATTTCAATAAAAAAATTTAAATTTCAATTCCACAAGGGTTTTAGAATGATATCTTGTCTAAGCTCCGAGGGCTGTAGCTTTTCCAGTCAAGAAATCCCTCGTTAAATAGTATAATGAACATTTTGTTGAAGTGGATTATTAAAGGAAAAATTTATATTTTATTCATGTTAATTATTTTATATATATATATATATATATATATTATATATATATATATATATATATATATATATATATATTCGAATAGCAATTTGCATTTTTAACACGAACTCGACCGAAATTTAAATTTGAATCAATCTAATTTTAATAATTATGAAAGTTAGGTGTCACCAACAATTGCGACAAAAGCAAAATCGGGTCACTCTAACACTTCTTAACTTGTTGGAGGCTGGAAATTTGAAATTTCAAACGGTGAATAAGACAGGATTTCCTCTGGGAGAAAGACAGAAGTTATTCTTGTAAAATATACGACTGTTTATTTTGAAACCACTGAATTTTAAAGTATTCTAATAAATCTTAGAAATTTGAGATTCTCGGGATTGTGAAAAATAAATCTATACAAAATATTATAACAAAATCAACTCTGTATATTAAAGATTTTTACTATGAAAATAACTAATAAGTAATAGGTTTAAGGAAACTGTCTGCTAATTGAATAAGGCATAGCTCAAATTAATTTCAAAGGAATTTTTGTTATTGTCAGAATAATACTTTCTACTGACAATAATATGGAATCAAGAAGAAATAGAAAAAAGCCATATAACTAGGATTCATTTCAATCGACCTAGTAAATATAAAGACAGCTTGAGTTCTCTGAAAGGCTCCTATACATATAAAGCTAAAGCAAAATAAAATACAGTTTTTATAAAAGTTAAACTTTTACAACGTTGAAATTTAAATTTTGCAATATCAGGATAAAAATAATTTCTTAATCCTTATAAATAAAAAGATCTAAATGTTAAAATTTTATAAAATATTTTTTATCCTACTCATTGAATCTATAACTAAAGTACTTTTCTTCTACATGTAATTATGTTCTGTATAACTGTTAGCTAATAAGCTTAGGCCAATTTGAAACGAATTTAAGTAAAAAAATTTTTTACACTTCACACATTTTTTTTATAAATTAATATACATATAATTAATACATTTTTAAACACAAGCTTTTGTCTATAGATATAATAAAATTGTAACTAAGCCGAATCTGTACTCTGCTCTGCTCTGTTCTTGTTAGCGTTGGAATTTTCACATGTAAGCTCGGCACTATTCAACGAAAAAAGTATGATAGGTTTAAAAATAAACAGAAAACTTTGATATGAATTTATTAAGTATTAATCTTTTACGGAAACTTTAATTCTTAAGTTTTTTTTTATTATTTTTTTTTGACGGTAAAAAAAACATTTTTTTTAACTCTATTCAGTATTTTTTTCTCCTCTGTTTGTCAACTGATCTTCTGGTCTTCTTTTCTTGTATAATAGGTAGTTTTTGAGCTTTAATTTTATCAATAAATTGTTTTGGAAATAATTATCTTTTATACATACGAGTAAATATATAGATATAGGTAAATTCTATTTATGTAATATGTATGTTTTCTTCAAGTTTTAAATAATGATTATGACCCAATTTCGACCCCTAGGCGAGCACACACTAGTGCATTTTAAATAACATAGGGTTCACATAAAGCCAATAAACCTAACTCGCCGTAACTTGGACGTTAAATTAAAGCATAACTTACTTCGACATTCCATAATCTGCTATATTACTTAGTCATTGCTATTGATGAGTCAAATTAACACGTAACACGTTGTAATAAAGGCGATAATGCAACTAAAACTACTTTAAAGTATGGCAAGTCCTTACGTCCTAAAGGACTAGCTTCTAGATATTGTACAAGCCAAGTGCTCTTGGGTAACAAGAGACAGTAGACTAGCTATGAACAGAGAGTTTTATCATGTTTGATTAAATGCTATATAATAAAACTAAATTAATAACTAGACATTAAAGATAAATGAATAAGAAAAACTCGTCAAGTCAAATATATTTCTTTACAAACACTCTATGCCATAGAGCTTTAATTAAACCGTAGAGTCTTTGGTTTAATGAAACTTAAAATCAAATAACAAATCATTATTAATTAAAGTAATATTATGTTTAAAACATTTATTTTGAGTTAAAACATTAATAAGCAAGGTATAAAATAATTTATTCAGAAAGAATATCAAATTATTATATAGATAGCAGCCTTATTTGATCGCTAATAACTTTTTGTATAATCTTAAGAAACAAGAACCCACACTAGGCCACTACAACTTCAGCCACGTAAGCCACGATTAAATTGAATATAACGTAATGTAAAAATGTAATTACTCGTACCTGCAACCGTGGTCGCAGTCAATTCTTATTTCTAAGCATTTGAATATAATTATGATAAGATTTTTTTTTAATATATTATATACTAGCGTAGGTACGAGTAAGTTCTAACGATTAGTATGAAATACAAATCTTTGAATTTCTCGGCTTTTCTGTATTATAATATGAATTGAATGTATTATGCATATAAACCTTCCTCTTGAATCACTCTATCTATTGCAGAAAACTGCATTAAAATCCGTTGAGTAGTTTAAAAGATCTAAGCGAACAGACAGCGGAAGCGACTTCATTTTATACAATGTAAAGAAATATATTTTAACGCTCTCTGACACTTTAGTACTCTATACCTGAGAAGAACGGTTTTCAAAGACAGCCCTGTATGATATTGTGTCACTGCTGGGGACAGGCGATTGCGTTATATTACACTCTTAATTTATCTGTTTTTTAACAAAAACCTGTACAATTCTTAGTAAAGATATAACATATTTTAGTTTTTCATAAATTATTTATTTAATTTATGATCGGGTGTCCTTTGAGAAATTAGCCGAAGTTTCTAATGCTTTTCTCCTAAATGTGGTACAAGATTTTGTAAAGGAAAAAACTATGTGTTATGTATACTTAAGGCATACCTACTGTAAGTACGTAGTGGGTTATAAATAATATTCATTTCAGGATCAATATTAGTTTCAGGATGTTTCTACTTTATGACAATTTTACCACTAATTGCTGAACCAACCATCAGACAATCGACGATAGCTATCGCTAAAATAATATATTTTTATTCTTTTGGTTTTATTTGTATTTATTAGATATGAAAACGTTAGGGGTTCCTAAAGGTTTGTAAGAGTCTCACCTGCCATTGACGATCGAAAGGGATGCCATGAGGGGTTTCCTAAAAAAATGGATTATTTGGATATATTTTATTCATCCGGTTACCAAGCGAATAAAACTGTGATCAATGACCCGACTACCGACCAAATAATAAATTTTTATTTATGTGACTATTTTTGTTATATAAACTATAATATAATTTATTAAAAGGTTATAAATATATCTAGCACAATAACTAAATTTCATTTGAAAATATGTGATTGTAATTAGGTTTTAATTTATTGTTACGTTTCCTTTAAGAACTAAGGTCATAGAGATATTCTAAGAACTTTTGTTAGCGCTGACCCATAAAGTAGCAATTCAAAGTCATAAATAGGTCGTTTAATTCATATTTCAACTGCCTCGTATGTCCAGTACTTGTGAAGAGCAAGTATGATTGAAGATCTGCAGATCCTAGATTTAAACCCTGGGTTGCCCAAACAAGTACCGTTATCGAGCTTTTCTATTAAGAAAACCTCAGTAACAGCCAGGAGTTGGGTTGAAAGCGGTGGTACACCTTAAAAAAACGGATCGGAGGAAAAAAAGTCATAAAACCTTTTTATGTAAAATTTTAAGCTGTACACATTTCTATTAAAACTTTTTTGTCGAATTTTTACCGTTTTCGAGTAAAAACACATTTGACATATTTTTTTAACCCTTGCCGGGGGTTGCAGACACGAAAACCTTTATACATTATTTTTGTATCATTACCTTATATTTGACTGGACTATTAGAGAGATAAGACTTTCTTTCTTTCACCATAATTTAGAAAGCACTAGTATTCACGTATGCAATTGTGCATTATAATCGGTTGAAATCAGTCAGAAGGACATTATTTTTTATTTTCATAGAAAACTTCAAATATATTTTTTTCAAATATATTACATATAGCATACAATAAGCTTAAAATTATTATTAGCAGTAAAACAAATTACAATTAACAGTATAACCATGAAACAGCGAACTGAAAGCTACGTAAGGGATTACTGAATAAATAAGTATCAAAGACTGTGCGTCGTTTACACGACATGATTAAGATTGCTATATCTAGTTTTTCTATACTAATATTATAAAGAGGTAAATTTTGTAAGTATGTGACCTTGTAGGGGGTAATCTCTGGATCTACTAAGCCGATTTAGATGAAATTTGGTAAAATGATAGTTTGAGAATATGGGCAGGACATAGGACACTTTTTATCCCGGAAATCATCCCTTAAGGTTGTGAAAATGGAGTTGAAATTTTACATGGGGTATCAACCTAGGGACGAACCCGAGCAAAGCGAGGGTGAGTCACTAGTATAAGATAAATAAATAGTTTAAACGATGTCGTGATAACAATATAGTATTTCTTTACATGGCTGTTGAAAGCGCTGGATTCGATGTTCATTTGTGACCTAGCTATTCTATCTGTTTAGCCCTTTTGTTGCATCCTACTGCTGGGCACGGCCCCCTATCAATACGAATTGATCAGGTTATAGCCTATGGTTTATCATATCATTTATACACCATTTATACATCAAGCAACCTATCTAAAGACCGAACCACAATTAACATTATCGTAATATTTGCTATAAATACAATAAATTATCAATAAGCTCTTGCTACGATATTTAGTAAACGAGACCCAAATCATAATACATTTTATTAAACAGACCGTACTTTACGGACGTGACCTCGCATGATTTCACCTACATCTAAATTTTGCAAGATTTAATGGTTCTTCCGAAAATTAAATATAATACAAAATGCTATTTGCACAGATAAGTGTGCTCTCGTTAATTTGTTTCTTTAAGGAAAATATTCTGTATCTTTAAGACGTTTACGTACAACCTTTTTTTCAACTAGCCTTGCCCGCGGCTCCGTCCGCGTTCAGATAATAAAAAACCAAATTCTTAGGTTTTACATATTAGTATATTCTTACATTGCAGTTTTTGAATTTTTTCTCAAAAATGAGATATTTTCCCGCGATAAAAAGTATCCTATAATATGTTGACCCGGATAACCAGCTATCACCATACCAAAAATTAAAATCCCTCTAGTAGTTTTTCTGTGATGCGGTAACAGACAGACAGACAGACAGCCAGACAGGCAGACAGATAAAACTTCTAAAAACTATAGATTCAGCCTCTGTATCGATAATAATATTTATTTCAATAAGATTTACCAAAAAATATTTAACGTACAGATTCGGCTTAGTTACAATTTTATTATATGTATAAATTCAATTTTCTATTTTCTTAAATTTACTCTAATGTAGATTATATTAGAAGGAAACTAAATTACTTTACAGGCTAGGTTATTGGTAAGGTAAAAAATTGCATGTTTTTACATAAAACAGCTATAACGTGTACGCTATTTTGCAAAAGCATTTCCCAAACTACAATTAAAAGTATAATGTTAATAAAAACTCACAATTTTTATTATTTTATTACGTTTTTATTGCTTATTTCTCTTGTGTAACTTCAAACGAAGGTAAGTCCGTCCCAAACAAAAATAATATTTTTGCATCACGTGATAGTCAAAAAAATATTTTAAGTATATAAACTATGACGAAACTATTCGTGTTCTCAAAGAAATTCTTATAAAATAGGTTTTCATTCACATTTGTGTTCGACTTAGTATATATTATGAACTAAAATATAAAAAAAAATATTGTACTTATATTATTGAACTAGCCAGTTCAATAAGATTTTCTAAAAAATATTTAAAGCACAGATTCGAATCAGAATTTGATTATATCTAGATTACAAATTTTATTAGAATCAAGCCGATCATTAAAATCAAACCTAAAAAAAAATATTGGAATTACCTTTAAAAAATTAAAGCAACGTTATTTATTTCAAATATCTTCTCTGACTACTAAATTAGCAGTATCCACTGTCTATCTAATGTAATTATCGGAGTATGCGCGGAGGATAGAAACCAAATCTTCCGTAGGATGTACCGCTCCTCTGTATAAAATACAAAATAATATACATCGAGAATCACGACGCTATCATATTTAATAATTAATACTAAAGTACCTGGGCTACCGAGCTTCGCCCGGAGTTTTTGGCCTAAGGTACAATTTTTTTTTTTTTAAATTAAAAAGTTGAATAAATATTAAAAAAAAACATAACCTTTTTCGAACCTGGACACCTGTGGTGGTTGACCTTGAACCTTGGCCGCTTGACCACGATGCTTACACCAGAGCGTGCAAATTACCGACCATATTTTGCGGAATAATGCAAAAGAAAACTGCATGAAAACTCGAAAATACGCGTTTTCTCAGACAACAGACTTATCTAGATCAATTTATCGCCCCTGAAACCCCTTGTTTACTAAATTTCATGAAAATCGTTGGAGCCATTTCCGAGATTCAGATTATATATATTTAAGTAAAACTATTATATTTTAACATAAAAACATAAAGACGACTTTAACGACACGTTTGGTTCAGTTTGTTATAGTGATCCTACTTGCTATGCCAGCGGTCGCGGGTTCGAGTCCCGCTGGGTGCATTCATTTGTGTGATGAGCACGAATGAATGTACTCCAGTCATGGGTGTTTATATTTATAATATGTATGGATTTAAAGTTATATATGTGTATGTAGCTGTAGTATCAGCTATCTGGTATCCATAACACAAGCCTGGTAACTTACCATGGAACTAGATGATGCTGTGTATTAATGTCCCAACATATTTATATAACAATGACTAACGACATCATATTAATTTTCATTCGACTATCTTAGTCAATGTACCTTGTAACGCGGTTTACGACGCAAAGCATGTTTTCCCACAAGCAAAAATGTGATATTAATATTTTTAGTCCATTAAATTAAATATCCACACTACTATTAAAAAGAAGAAAGATTTGTATCACCTTTTACTATTAACTACCTCAAAAATTACTTGATCGATTTAGATGAATTTGGTAAGAAGATAAACTGAGACCCTCGGAAAGACATGGGATAGTTTTTATCTTCACTGCGTAATCTTTATATAGATAAGTTAATTCTATTCGCATATGTTTTTCTTAATTTTTCCTCAAATTTTCGGTAATGTAATGTCAAGTTTCGAACACTAGGCGAAACCTAATATACATATAATGTAGAGCATATAAATCTTTGAAAGTATTTTTGTAATGTACCAAAATAAGAAAGAAAATGTGTATTGTTAGAATAAAAAATTATAACATTGTAGTATCTTTAAAGCTAAACTTAGACGAAGAAATATTATATAATCTATCCCTCAGGAACTGTATATTTTTCCGGGATAAAAAGTAGCCTATGTGTTATTCCAGACTATAATCTATCTCTGTGCCAAATTTCATTCAAATTCGTTTTGTCGTTCTGGCGTGAAAGAGTAACAAACATCCATACATACTCACAAATTTTCACATTTATAATATTAGTATAGACCATAATTTTATCACTCGCAAAATAGATTAATAACATTAAGATTACTTTCTCTCTTCAATTCTTTCCTAAAACATAAAAAAGAAAATTTAAAAGGAATTTTTCAATAAGCGTTGAGAAATTTACAATGGAGTCTAAAAACATGTAGTTTACTGGTTTAATAAAGACGTCGCTTTGAAGCAAATCACTAGCAAAGTTCTGTTATAGATGTAATTATAAAATTTAATTATCTGTATGAATGATTTTAATTAATTTTACACCAGCCTTAGATAATTTCATTGATTTAAGGATTCGTATATACATATACAAGTATAAGGTACATATATAGATAAATCATAACAAGATGTGAAGAACAATAAGATATTCAAAACTTCTATCTGTGTTTTATACTGATTTAAAGCGAATATTAGGAATTATAAAAGTTTGAATTAATTAAAAGCTTAAAAATAAATTATTACACTTTTAAGGATGGATTTTTTTTTTGTTTATATGAAATACTTCATATCTTTTAAACTACTATCTATTAAATAAGTAGAATCACTTTCTTAAATTTTAAACAAAACTACCTTATCGGGTTTTTCAAGAATTTATTTTGATTTTTGGTTCCCAGGTTTGGTTGGTTGTTACAGACAGTACAAACAACAACAACTCTAATATAATGACCTTTATTTAATACGTCTAATACCTCAGTCTCTCCCGTGACCATGATTGCTGTAAAGCATTCAAAGCATCGAGAACCATTTAACAAAATAAATTCGCGAAAAGATCCAAAAAGACAATTAACAATCGCTACAAGTTTGACACACACTCGCACACGTAGGTACACGCACTCAGAACAACTTCGAAGTATAAATTGACCTGCTCCTCCTCACCTTTCTTGTCGGTTTAAAATGATTAATATTCGCAGTATAATATATAATACTGAAGTCTACTGAGTGTGTGTGTACAGAACTTTAATGTCTATTTTGACCTTGACCTGGGATTTGAACCCGCTTCATCTAGTTTCCCAAGAAAGTGCGTTACTCCTAGGCTACTACTGCCTTACTACAATACAAACTTATAGTACTTACAGATTATAACAGGTAATAAAAAATGATTATAGGAAACATAAATTATAAAAAAGTTAATAAAAAAGCGTTTACTTATAAAATTTATTACCTAAATAAAAACTTAACAATATGTAACTTGGGCCTTTAGTTTTTTTAGGGTTTGACTTCATTGTGTCTTTTTCTTAGAAAAACATGATATGGTTCAATGAAAAATCTCAAACTGGATCGTCTTTGCCTAGTAGTCCGCCTAAACCTATCGGGTGACGCTCGCGTGGGGTACTGCCAATCTGGACACCTGTAAAAATTTTTTTTTTATTCTCTCTAAGGAATAATATAGATAGTGTCATAGAAATATAAATGAAACCAAACAATTATGGTTTAAAACAGTATAATAGTACAAATATTGATAGAAAACTTATCATTGTGATAACTATGTAAATAAATGTTAATAGATAAAGTTATCTGACGGATGTTACAATACATATTATTATAATACAAAAAACAGTAATAAGCGAATATGCTATCTCTCTTTCTAAGGGAAGAGAACTAATGCTTAAAAAATACAAAAGAATATAGTATTATTTTTATTTTGACTTGCGACTCACCCACGCTCCGCACGGGTTCATCCCTAGTTACTTTTAAGGCTTAGTATAGATTTCTCAGAGACGAGATATTTTACCGCAGTAAAAAGTATCCTATATGTTGACCCGGTTATCATCATAACAAATTTGATCAAAATCTGTCTAGTGGTTTTCTCGTGATGCGATCTCAGACAGACCGACAGACAGACAAAAATTCTAAACACTATAGATTCGGCCTCTGTTTCAATAATAATGACTATTTCAATAAGATTTTCCAAAAAATATTTAATATACAGATTCGACTCAGAATTTTAATATAATATGTATGCTTAAATAAATCTTCTTATTCTCTAAAAAATCGACAATAGTAGCATAAACAGCAAAATCACCCTACTATAATTTGACTTAGACATTTTTTTGGTGGGCTTATTTCTTTATAGACGTCTTTATAGAAAGCTATATAATTCTTTAGTCTAAGTTTTATTTTAGTATAATACTATAATTTTATACTTGTTTAAAATCGGCAATCGGCAGCAGATTGACATATTTAAAACAAAATACTTTTAGACATCACTGTGCTTTATTTTGCAAAAGGCTGTAATATTACAACTTGAATAGTTCACACGTGATCTTTGACTTAAAAAATATAATTTCTCTGTAACTAATTAGAAATTAAGCAATAGTATAATATATTTATATAATATTTATTTCAATAATAATATTATTTCAAAAATAATAAGTATATTTATTTCAATAAAGATACGAAAATTTCATTCGATTAAATTCACGTTCTTTTAAAAATAACTCCGAAAATTAACACTCACTTCTGTACGTCAGGTAGCCTGTCTGGTGACTGTCCCTTACACCGAGCTTCCCACTTAGACCAATATTTGAATCCTTCTGTTTCAAATATTTGTGAAGCGCACGCGCAATCATCTTTTATATCTTCATCCAGGAGAGCTGTAATTATTCATTTAGTATGAACATGTTTTACTCAAAAATGTTAAAATTAAATAATTTATTTAATAACCAGCTTTTAACTTTTAAGAATCATTGCGTGATATATATCCTTTTTCAATAAATAATCTTATAATACTACCTCTTTACTCTCGTTCGAAGTTAGCCGAAGTCACTGTGCATTGCTTTTTTAAGCCATAGAATTGAAAAACAAGGCTGATTTTAGCAGTAATATACGACGAACTTCGGAGAACTTCGCGAGTAGTGTACCGGACGCATAAAAGATTTTTTCAAATCCAATTTGTAGTTTTAGGGATAAAGATATTAACACATACAAAAGAAGATGATTTTTTTATCCTCATTATATTAGTATAGAGGCGCCAACCATAATAATTATTAAAAGTATTTACAAACCGTAAATAGTGCTTTATTTCGGATTGTTTTATAGTTTCTTATAAAAACAGTATAAATAGGTGATAGTAATAAAATAGTAATAAAAACTAGAAACAGTCAAAAGCCTAAGCTAAAAAAATATTTTTTTTTGTAAATATCTACATATAAATATAATAAATCCCAAACAGTTAACAATGCGAGTGCCTTCATTGCATATGTGCGGATGATAGATAAATATCTATACATATAATAAAATTGTAACTAAGTCGAATCTGTACATTAAATATTTTTTGGAAAATCTTATTGAAATAGATATTATTATCGATACAGAGTCCGAATCTATCTATGGTTTTTAGAATTTTTGTCTATCTGTCTGTCTGTCTGTTACCGCGTCACGAAAAAACCACTGAACAGATTTTGATGAAATTTAGTATAATGATAGCTGGTTATCCAGGTCAACATATAGGATAGTTTTTATCGTGGGAAAATATCTCATGTCTGAGAAAAAATACAAAAACTGCATTGTAAGAGTATATTAATATGTAAAACCTAAGAATTTGGTTTTTGGTCATCTAAACGTGAGCGGAGCCGCGGGCAATGCTAGTAAATTAATAAGACGACTATTTTATAATCTACTTATACACAGCATTATCAAGTTTCTAATCTCTATCATATTTATTATTTTTATTGTTTATGTATGTATTCAGCCCTTTTTAACGTCCTACTGCTGGGCACGGGCCTCCCTTCAATACGAGGGGGATCAGGCCGTAGTCCACCACGCTGGCCAAATGCGGATTGGGGGACTTCACATGTATTTCGAAAACTTATAGGTTCTCTTAGATATGCATATTTCCTCACGATGTTTTCCTTCCCCATAAGGCAAGCGGTGATCATGTTGGCAATGATTCGCACATGAAAATATCAGAGGTGTGAGACCCGGGATTCGAACCCGCTTCTCTCGGTTTTCCAAGCAAGTGCGTTACTACTGGGCTACCACTGCTACTTGTTGTTTTTATTTATTGTTTATGAAACAATTTAAACTGTAAAAGAATCGCTTACCTTCACACGAAACGTTACATTTACCGCCTTTACGACCTTCTTTACACCATTCACTTCCTATCTGGAATGAAAATATTTTCGATTAGATCAGATAGCTTTACATTTTATAAAGTACTTTGAACGAAATAAGTTCAAAGAGCTTTAAAATGTAGAATTTTCATATTATAATATATTTCATACATACAAAATGGGTTTATTTTATTGTATAGCTTTAAATCATGAGCTCTATATTTTGTGTACATTAAAAGTACGTGCCCATTACCCAAGCAAATCCTTAGACAGAAACTAGATAAATGTTAATGATATTTTTGAAGTAAAACTCCTTTAGGCGTGACTGACGGTTAAGTCAATACAGAGTATAGTGGAAGTGTGTCACGGAAGTAAGAGTCAAATTTATTACTAATATTTTTTTTATAAATATTATATTTATATTTTTATAATAATGATTATGTATAAAAATATATATTTATTATTAATAATTTTAAAATAATTTCAGTTCGTAAAAGCAAAAATTTTTAAAAATAAATATTCGTGAGCCTGTAAATTTGTTGTTATTAATGATATGAAAAAGTTGACACATACTTTTTTATAGGGTTTTAAGCGTACTATAAATTTGCCACTAAACATTTTTTCAAACTCTTAAAGTTTAGCTAAAAAATGCAATAAACCGTAAATTTGAACTTCAAACCTATATAACAAATCAATAATATTGAAGGTAGAAATTCGACTCAATGGAACTTTTTGTAGTAAATTTAATATTAAAAACGGTCCATTCATTCACTTTTTTGAAAAATATTTACGTCACAGTTTGCAGGACAAAAAATTATTAAAAATCATATTTTCCATGTTATTTGTATGGGAAAACTTAAAATTCGATGGAGAACCTCTTAGAATTGGAATTTTGAGCTCCGCTTTTAACAGGAGCTTTGTTGGGACATTTTCTGAGATATTTTGGGGTGAGAGCGAAGAAAAAAAAATACCGTCATTTTTTGGGACACCTTAATATATATACATATATACACAGACTGTACACGATCTGAGCCGTAGAATGTCTATCATAATCTTACTTGAAATAATCCATAATATTGTTTTCGTGGCGTCTTGACAGTGTGTGTTGATGTGTTCCTGTCGCTTTCTTGCTCTACTAAGCACACCCCTAGAAGTTAAAAAGTGCTAAAATTTGTATTAAGAACCAATATGTAGTATGTATATGTTCTATCTACACCATGTTCAACGTAAGCGTGAAAACGTGCCTAACGAGCTATACAGTATTTGCTGGTTTGTTTTTATAGCTTAACCGTAAATTTTTTATTTCAAAAACGATCTTCCACTAGTAATTGTACTACAAAGACTAGATAAAAATAAAGAAATATGAAATCTGTGTTCGGAAATGTTTTTATACGATGAACTTCTAATTAAGATGCTTCGCCAGTTCAAAAGATGACATAAAAAGTCGAGGTAAGACTAGATATATAATAATTTATGCTTAAACTCCAAATATTTAAAAGATATCAACATAAACTTTAAGATTCAATCGACCGCTATGAATAAAATAATTAATGTGCATTTTCGAAGTGTTTTTAAAATTAAAGTACATTTTTCTCCTCTGAGATACTTTTTTTTTTTTTGATATAATATAAAATCCGAACACTATTTTGCACTTTAATGATAATACAAATAGTTATATTTTATATAATTATATGTCAATAATTCAACTAATAAAGTAATGTTTTCTTTAATTAAATAACACTCACTCATTACATTTACTTAATGAACTGTGAAAATTAATTAGTAGACGTGATTATATTTCTTATCTTTTATTACAATATAACTCTAGTTATAGGTTATTAAAAAACTTATAATATACTACCGACTCACCCTCGCTTCGCTTCGGGTTCGTTGGTAGACAAAAACTAATTTATCCCACGGGAACCGTACATTTTTCCGGGATGAAAAGTAACCTTTGTAGTATTCCAGACTATAATCTATATTTGTGCCAAAGTTCATCCAAATTCATTTAGCGGTTCTGGCGTGAAAGAGTAACAAACATCCATCACACATTTATAATATTAGTATGGATTATTTTGATTACATAAAACTCTTCAAGTATTAACTAAGTAATCAAACCCTACATGTCTGTGATTATCATTTACGTCTAACTTAATTTCGATCTGAAATTAATAAAAGTGAATTTTAACAGAAGATATTTCATCTAAAGCCAGGAGGAGGATTTCTTGTTTCACCGTTTATTATATTATGAAGGCCTATTTAATAAATCTCGCTTATCCATTCTTGAGCAACCTGGATCCATTTACTTACCACTTATATTTCTTAAATGGTCAGACTGCTGCAAGACAAGACAAATACTGCAAGGGGTCTTACACTCCGTTGTCTAAATGCAGTCTTCAGTCTAACACTTGATACCTTCATTGTACATCAGTAGCTATATCTAGAAATTGTGTTCAAGTCAAGCCAGAAAAGCTCCAAGCACCTTTTTAACCTTTAATTCGTGAACTAACGCTATTGTGCCTACGTTTCAGCCCCATAAGTCATTACGGGTAGTACACACTGGTTTCAACATTTTCTAAGATACTATAATTTCAATGACTAAAAAATATAGGATATCTTCCCTAATGCCGCTAAGTCTGAGCGTATTTCTCTATCAGTTATTCTTCTTAAAATTGTTAGGAACAAATTGTAGTTTTTGACCAATATATTACATTCCTTTGATCTTGTCAAGATTTATCCCTAAAGCATCTTCTTCTTCTTCTTCTCCCTGCCCCTTTCCCAATCACTTGGGGTCGGTGCAGTACATCTTCTGTACTGCTGAAAGGATTTGGCAAAAGTTTTACGACCGGCCGCTTGCCTGACGTCAACCCTCCTTAACCTTCCCTAAAGCATCTGTCTTGAAGAATTGCCTAGGCAGCTCAGCATCCCTACAAAGTCCTGTAGAGCTTCCACTATGATGACAGTGCCTCAGTTCAATTCTTTGTTAATGCTACCAACTAATCTTTGGATTTGAGCGAACGGATGTAATTTTATTCATTTTTTTGAACTATTACCGTTATTATGATATTATAATCTTTACTTAAAAAAATGTAAACATATATTTGACTCACTTGACATGTTTACTTTTGTGTTAATCCAACATGTCACTTGTATCATGCAAATATTGCTCAAAATTTTAGACACTTTGAAGTATACTTAACCTTAGTGTATACTAAAAATATTTGCTTTGATACTGTAATTGATAAGCGGCTAACAAATTATAAAAGCATAAAATTAGCAAATTCTTCAAAATGTTATATTCTGTTTCTTCAAAAGAAAAAATATAATTAATGTGCAGTTAAATACCACTTTTATAAGAAGTGAAACATCTACACTCAACTAACACTTAAGTTTGATACAAATATCTTGAGATATTTGGATCAAACTTAAGAGTGTTAGTTCTAGAAAACCTGAGGGGAATCGGCACTCATTAATTTAATTACAGAGGATATAAATAAAAATCCGTTACTTTAAAGAAATGCAGGGTTACTCTATAAAATAAAAATATTGATAAAATTATTAATAAAAGTTTGATAAAACTTATTTTGCCCGCGGCTCTCCTCGCATTGTATGAGCGAAGATAAATAAATGAATAAATAAATAAATATGTTAGGATATTAACACACAGCACCATCTAATTCCATGGTAAGCTACGAGGCTCGTGTTATGGATACCAGATAGTTGATACACTACACGTATAATAACTTTAAATACATACATATTATAAATATAAACATCCATGCCTGGAGTAGAAACATTCGTGCTCCTCACACAAATGAATGCCCCCAGCTGAACTCGAACCCGCGACCTGCATGCTGGCACAGCAGGTAGAATCACTACAAACTGAGCCAAACGTCGTCATAAAGTCTTAAAACTATGTTCTTACCTTTCTTCAAAAACATTGTAAAAATTGCTATAATCGACTTCTAGCAAACCGCTTTTAACTTTAACTAAATTCTTAAAAACTGTTTAAAAATATAAAAAACATCAATTTTATATTCCGCAGTTCTACTCGTACCCACGAAATGCAAGTACTAATTTAAATGCGGAAATGTCAACAGGTCACTTCCATACTCGAATCGCTATAGAATTACATTCGCGCAAAGTATCTATTCATTGTATTTAATTGGGCTGAGTTAAATATACGTTGCTATACATATAGGTATAATCTTCTTTCGTATTAGGAGATAAATATAGACTGATTGATAATCTATACATATAATAAAATTGTAACTAAGCCGAATTTGTTAATTTAATATTTTTTGAAAAATCTTATTGAAATAAACATTATTATCGATAATCTACAGTTTTTAGAATTTTTGTCTGTCTGTCTGTTACCGCATCACAGGAAAAACACTGGAGGAATTTTGATGAAATTTGGTATGGTGATAGCTGGTTATCCGAGACAACATATAGGATACTTTTTACCGCGGGAAAAGGTCTCATTTCCGAGAAAAAATACAAAAACTGCAATGTAAGAGTATACTCTTACATTGCAGTTACTCTTGGTATACCAATATGTAAAACCTAAGAATTTAGGTTTTTTTCCATCTGATCGCGAGCGGAGCCACGGGCAATGGTAATTAACTACAACTTTATTAATATTTCTCCTATATCCACGATTGGTAATAAAATATATTAGAATAATCTGTAACATGTATCAGGAAATTATAAAATTCTGCAGTACAACGACTGTACTAATAACAAAACAGACATATTATGTCGTTAGAATCGAACCCGTATTCAACGCAAAACTCAGTCTTGCAGAATAATTAAGTAAATCATATTTTTCATTTCTAAGTGACATAATTTCACTTTAACTTCTCTTTCTTATACGAAAGTGAATAGGCTATTTAGTAAAATTAATGCAAGTAAATCCATACTAACATTATAAATGTAAAGTGTGTTTGTTTGTTTGTCCTTCTTTCACGTCAAAAAAAGGGACCGATTGGCATATTTTTTTCTGTAGAGATACTTGGAGGACTGGAGAGTGACATAGGCTACTTTTTACCGCGGGAGATTATCTCATTTCCACGGGATTATAAAACACGCTATAATACAACCCTCACCAACTTATCGTACCTATGTACTTATAATATAGTTTATCTATTCCATATTAACTATTAAAACATACCTAGGGACGAATCCGAGCGAAGCGTGGGTGGATCGCTAGTCTATTATAAATCTAAGAAAATTTCCTTTAAAGTTATACAATCTTAATAGGGTCACCAAACAGTTTATGTAATTAAATGATTCTGCTTACCTAATCAGGTCGCGCTATTAAAGAGTCTACTTGACAATATTTTACGTACAAAATAATAATATTTTGATAACATATGTGTTTTAAAACTTTATATCTATAGTATACCTAAATAGAAAAGAACTGCTGTTGGTCGGTAAGCGCATAACTTGTGAACAGCAAGATCGATTTACGTATTTTATATGTTCGTAATAGTCTGAATAGGGTTTTCTAGGGAAAATATTACAAAATTTGAAAATTTAAAAATTCGGTAATATTAAGTGTTTTTTTTTAATATAAATTCAACGATTAAAAACAAAATTAAAGTATGGACAGTACAACGTCTTTAAGGTTAGCAAGTTATGTATTAATAAACAACAGAACAAAATAATCTATCTCATTAAAACTGTAAAGGCTAAAAATCCCATAAGGTTTTTACCGACGCAATAATAAACAATATGTGTTCAACATTCACGCATAGGTACTAATACGACACTTTCAATACAATAGAGCCACAAACACCACATATAACACATATAAAACAATATAACTCACAGTTGCTAAGGAAAGTCTTTGGGAAACTATTTTTTAACAGCTCCCGTGTCAACTGGCATCGCGTGAACACTTTGCAATGACAAAATGAAAAAAATATAAGGAAAACTACTAAATTTACTGCGCGTCTATCCGCCATGACGATTTGTTAACAACTGAAGATAATTATTCTGATCTATATATTTAAATGCGCGGGCGCACCTATATAATAATATCTTTTGTATTGGGGAAATCCATTTGTTTGTGCCCCAGAGTTCAAGAAACTGCTTTGTATATTTGTTTCTATAATAATATTCCACTAAAATAAAACTAATAATATAATATAAGTTATATGTGTAATATATGCTAAGCAACTAAAAGCTAAAGCCAAAACATCAACATCAGCTGGACACGGAATTCCTTCAATACGAGGGGGATCAGGCCAAAGTCCACCACGCTGGCCAGGTGCGGGTTGACGGACTTCACTTGCTAGATTCTCTCAGACGTACAGGTTTCTTCACGATCTTTTCCTTTACCGTTAGATAAGTGGTAATCAAGAGGGAAATGATTCATACACGAAACTGGAATTGAACCCGCTTCACCACCACTTCACATTTACCACTGGACTACAACTGCTTTGTAAATGTATATTTCAAAATATTATATTATATAAACTAAAATATAACACACCTTTATGCAACGGTTTATTTAAACGAAAATGCTTTCATGAATGTTGTTAGACAAATAATATTCAGTTTTACAAACAGGTATGTCATATCCATTGACCTTGACATTGTAAATGCCAAAAATTTGCATAATATACCTTGACCCGAATAACTGTTTATTCGTACAATGCTTTCTGTAATATAAAACAGAAACAAGTCATCCTTTAGTGTTTAAATTTCTTAAAACGTACGATGTTTCATTTTTCCTTCACTTTAACAATAAATGATACAAAATTCAAATATAGGTAATATGCTGGGAAGCTGAACCATCTAGTTCCATGGTAAGCTAGGAGGCTTGTGTTATGAATACCAGAAGTTGATACATTACACATATACAACTTTAAATACATCTATACATATAATAAAATTAAGGCTCAGTAGTGCCCGGCAATCCAGCCGGGCGCGAAGGCAAGAAACGTACAAGGAGGTTGCCCACTTCGTTGGGCGGTGGGAGGTGGCCCTCTTCGGTGGGCGCTGTACTTATGATACTTCTCTGATAGCAGAGTGGACTTTGGAGCAACCCTATAGTTGTTGTGGTCTGTTTCGGCAGACCTGCCGTTGGGGCGTCGTAGTTGAATGCGTAAGCGATCCTGCGACGCCCCATTAAGACGGGGGAAGGTTTTGTTGGGTTTTAGTGGGTGGTACTGGCTTTGCCGGTGAGTCCCACACCTCGTGCGTAAATGCATTTCTCAACGTTAAAAAAAAGGTGCGCCAACGCGGGCGTCCGACCGGAACGCGCCCAGTCTAAGCTGAACGCTATTTAATATGCTTAACCATACCTCAAGCTCAACCTACATTGGAAGATTCTAAATTTCCGAAACTATCTATTTTTAAACTTTGTGTGTTCCTATAAACTTTCAGTCATCATCGTTTTCCAATAAATGTTTCATGTGATTCTTTAAATTAGCATAACCTTTTTGTTTATGAACCGATTGAAATAAAACACATACTAAAAGTTAAGTGAAGCTTACCATAATACATTAGTAAAAATTGCATCCACATCGATTCAGTCGTTTCTCAGATTAGCGCGTACAAACGCACAGACAAACAGATAAAAATTCTAAAAATAATTATTTTGGGTTCTATTACATTAATAAAGATCCCCAATAATAGTTTTCTTAAATATCTTTATCTGTATCTTTATGTATTCCTGGTAATTTCCATAACCTTTAAAATACATACATATATGTGCTCATTTTGAGTGTGTTTTTTTTATTTGTGTGTATATATAATTTTTGCAATTTTGTGAATTAACTTTTATGATTTATTTAATGAATATCTTATAGTGCTAATTTAAAGTTAGTAGCTTTGAAAGAGAATTTAATAGGATTTACTGCTAAAGCAAAATTTATGTTATTAAGCTATTTTCCACGAATTTAAGATTGTGGCTTTAGATTTTACATACTTAAACGTGTTGTAGCATTAATATGATAGTTTGCTTCTAACATATTAAAAATATTATGTGCTAGTTTTGTAATCATATTTTGTTAGAAAGTTAGTTAGGAATCCTTTTGACGCAAATATAAAAGCTAACATTTTCAAAGATTTCAGCTGATGATATCGTTGATTTCTTACTACTATTACTAGTTTGATAGTAGTAAGGGGTTTTATAGGACATTGTTGCTTAAACAAACACATATTTAACCTAAGGCTAAGTGACACACAAACCTGCAGAAAATGTATGGAGGCAGTTGAAACGCCACTCCATCATCTGGAGGAGTGTGGACCTCTTATAAACAAGCGCAATTTTCGTCTTGGGAAGGAGTTTCTAGGCACAGATGGAATTAAGTAAACCCCTAAACAAATCCTCCAGTTCATCACAGGGGCAGGGTTTAGTGGGTTGATTGGGTGAATTAATTATGCGGTGATCACAATAGGCCAGATATGGTCGTGATGATACTCCATAGCCGCAACACAGGAATAAAAAAACGCTAATTTCTCTTACTAGCTTCATTATAACATATCCTTTATTTTATTTATAAACTAACATTTTCCTGCGGCTCCGCCCGCATAGTATCATACTATGCGGGCAGTAATCACCAACATATCATATACTAAAACCTTCTCCGAAACACGCTACATCTTGTGGTATGAGTATTATTCCGATCGGTTCAGTAGTTATCGCAGTATAACCGAACAAAAAATCGGCTCTCCATTTATTAATATAGATAAATAAAACAAAATTTATTCGTTAATTTTTTATTAAGAACAAAAACTGCAATCCATAAATTATTATTTACAATAATTATTCACTAATTAAAGCGGAACCAAAGTTCTTCAAATTACAAAATGCATAAAAATATTACAATAATTACAAATAACACTTGTAAAAACGTTTATATTCGACACTAAAATAGTACATGATTACACTAAATATTATAAATAAGCAATAGTATTAGACATCATCCCCTATACGCAATCTCATTTAGCCCTTTTTAACTTTCAATACAAAGGATATTGGGTCATAGTCCACCTGGCTAAGTGCGAGTTGCCGAACTTCACATGTCTTTCGAAAACTTGTTAGGTCCTCTCAGCATACAGGTTTCCTCAATACAATTCATACAAATACAATTAGATAGCCAAATATTGTAAAATCAGTATGAACTATAACGTGAACAATTTAACGCATTTTCGTTAACCTGTGTTTTACATTCACGTGATAAAATAAATTCAAAGATAAAACAATATACATACGTTGTAAGGAAAAAATCAAATAAATGGGTTTTTGTAAACAATAATAAATCTTATTTTCCTTATGAGTCATCATTTTATTTTTCGTTTTCCACCATTTTTACATATTGTAGTTAGGCAGCGACGTCTTACTCTGCGATTATGGCCGAAAATAATAAACTATGCAAGGATTGTTTGGTTTACAAGATATAGGTCCCAATTACATACATACATATCTATACTTAATATAATAAAGAGGCAGAGTTTGTTTGTTTGTTTGAACGCACTAATCTCAGGAACTACTAAACCAAACAGAAAAATTTAGAATTAGATAATTCATTTGTTGAGGAAGGCTATAGACTATATATCATCATGCTACTACCCAAAGGAGCGGAGCAGTAATCATAAATGTCACACAACAAATTTAACGCGGGTAAAACCGCGATGCACATCTAGTAACATATAAGCAAATGGCGGTTCATTGAGCGTGTACTGTCGGAATAATACTATCGTATTTTGTTTTGTTTTAATTAAAAAATATTGTTCAATGCATACATCTGTTTTATTTATAATATTTAATTGATCTTGAAGACCTCATTTTTTTTTTTTGCTCTCTATACCAGCTAGAGCTAGAAAGAGAGAGCTAGTGAGTAAAGATGGTGATGATTTTCAAACTAGAACTGAATAATAGTGATATACCATTCAAAATATTTCACTTTATTTGCACGAACTATTATTATAGACTTACTGTAAATTTTATATTTCTACTAATTCAAACAATAGGTTTTATTATTAATTATGGTGGTAAATTGAAACTTTCAAACCTATTGGAAAATCAAACCCGTTATCTCTAGCATAGTGACCAATTCAAATAGGTTCTTCTCACTTTTCACCTACCTTGCAATATAAATACGTAATTTAAAATTGGAAAAACTGCAAGAGAAGCTGTAAAAATTACAATAAGGACATTAAAACATTTAAAATAACTAAGCGTCACTTTAAACGGTTTCACAGTAAAGTGATCGGTTTTCAAACGCGACTTTGTGTCCGATAACAAATCGTTTTAAAGGATTCTTTACAACTGTGTTTAAAGTTAAAGTAGTTTTATGGTTATCGGTTTTAAAAAGAAAGAAATATTTAAAGTATTCGCAAACTCGGAACCTAATTTCGTACTCCTTTGTTGTTTTAGCACACTAATATCTTATAAGATTCATTTATGCTTTCTTCCAAAAAGTTTTTGATTATAACACCAAAAATGCCATCCAAATTTGTTTAGTAATTTTCGAGACACGCACACACATCTATGTAGGGTTTGTTACAACACTTGTAACTCGAGAACTGCTGGACCGATTTTTATAATCTTCGTTTTTTTGGATAGGTATGTCTTCGTCCGAAAAGCAGAAAACGATTAAAACATGGAAAAAATTCACAATAAATAAAAATACAAAAAAATCTATTCCATAATAAGCTTCAAAACGTACCTAGGGACGAACCTGAGCGAAGCTTGGGTATGTCGCTAGTATGTGAAACAAAAGGACAGACACTCGCCAGGGACTGCTGGATCTTTTTATACTAATATTATTATTAAAGGAAAATTAAACAAAAAGCTTTTTATTAAGTATCTTAGTAAAAATCAGTAAAAGTTTTAATTTAAATTCTGCTATTTACCAGCAGTTAGTTACCTACAGTTTAAGTATAATAAAAAATAGATTTTTCAGTTTGTCTTTTCCTTTAACATTTTTGTTTGGGTAATCTCCGGAACTATTGAATTAATTTGAAACCCTTTTCATCATTATTAAATGTAGAAAGCCATAAACTTTTTTATCGACATTTTTAGCAAACAGGACGGAGCCCGAAAACTTACATCGAATAAATAGGGAACGATGTCTAATACTTAAAACTATTTACAAGCCTCGTGTTAATACATTAGTTAAACTTAAAACAAATCTTCATAGAAGAAATTATAAGTGTTATTTAAATCATAATATAACTAACAAAAAATTTTTATAATGTGTTAAACAGTAATTATTACTAGTAATCAACCAATTAATCACCACAAGTGTATCCTGTATTAGTAAGATGATATTGAGGCATTTTGAAGTTATACTTCTTTTGGGACATTTTGAAAAAAAATATGAGAGTAAAATTTTTACGACGCGCGCGCATACCGACAGCCAAAAAGCGACACGATGAAGTTAGATGATATTTGTTTGTTGCCATGGTAACCGTTGTTACTGTCTAACAAATGATATTATACATATAATATTATATTGGTGCCTTAAATGATATTTTATAAATACATATATCATTGTAATATGCCCAATATGCCTTATTTAATTATTTTATTAATTTATCATGCCTTTTATGAACTGAGAGTTGTGAGATACGGGATGAAATCTTTAGCTATTTTTGTTCTGTTACGCCAAAGAAGTATAACTTCTTACGTGTGTGCGTACATAATATATACACACACACTATTTTTTTTAATTATTAGTAAAACTTATTATATATAATTTATATTATATTACATAAATATATAAGAAAAAAATTTTTTTTTCTCACCAACGATATAGACACGTTTTGATTTTAGCTGAAAAAATTGCCTATTTTCTTACTATATTTGTAATAGATATAATAAATCATGTGTGTATTGTCAGTTTGTCTGTTTTGTTTTACTGTGTCATGTTTTACTTATATGTACTTTTAAGACGTCTAAACGTGAGTCTCCCGCATGACCATGTTTTCTGTAAAGCGTTCTAAACTTCGGGAACCAGAAATCAAAATTAATCGACAAAAAAATTCGAAAATATAGTTTATTTAAAAATATTACATAAATGAACGTTGAAAAAATGTAAGCTTTTATTTATATTACCTATGTTTATAATATTATGATATTAATACATAGATTATATATGAAATATATACATATTTCGCATCGAAACCTTATTGCTGCAAAATTAAATAATTCTTAATTTACTGGGGGGTTTTTTTCACTTGTACCTATATCCTATTTAGTTCGCAACCACGAGCACTAAGCTTTGTATGGGCTTATGTATGAGGAGGACAAGTTATATACTCGTACCTATTCGAAATGAGAAACTTGATTCAAATAAAACTTAACGTTTAGACCTTCAATGTTTAAAAATTAAGTGATACACAAAGAAATATCCATTAAAACCGTGAAGCGACCGCTTTTCATATTTTGCTTTTTGTAAGCATTTATTTTCAGGATAAACAAAAACTTGAAAAGTGTTTTTGCTTATAGAAAATTAACTTACTGTACAACCGTGGTCTAATTGAGAAGCTTTTAAAATTAGGAATGTGAATAAGAATGAATCTTAGAGCATAAGATTTAAAAAAAAATAAGCTCTTAAAGTACCCCAGACATTTAAATAAAGTTTTCTGAAAATATACACAGAATGATAAATTGTAACATTAAGAGCTTAAATGATGATTTAGCTACATATTTATGTACTATGCTAAAATTATAAAATTGGTTTTTCTAAGTTTGTGTTGTTTTTGTATATAATTTTATTAGAAATATATACCTATTATGACCAATTTTGACTACGGCTAATCTCAATTAGAAACATTAAATGTACAAATTGACCACTTCACAAATTTACTATATTTATAAATGAACTATGTACACCTTATTAACATTCTGTTATATCAAAACCTCAAGAAGAAATCATCAAATATTTTCGTAAATTACCTAAAATAGCGTTCATGTCATTTATATGAATAATATTTTGATTGTGAATGGGAAAATAATAAAGGATGAGCCTTTTTCTAAATACCATTGTTTTCCCATATAGTTACATCCATAAATGGTAGCGTTGAAATAATACACTGAATTTCTGCATTAAACAGGAATAAATGACTAGGACTTACCCTCGCTTCGCTCGGATGCATCCATACATACTTACACATATATATATATATAGGTACCCTAATATACATATATCTATTTAATCATTTATCCTGCATTAGCTACTATTAAAATTAAGATAATTTTAATTACATGAATTAATTATTTCCATAATTAATTATTTGAGCTATGACAACTAAGTTTCATTGCCTCATTTGGGTAGATTATAGAAAGATCTCGTCATACCATGAGATCTCATACAAAGCCATTATGGGATCAAGCAATGTGGTTGCTAAAAACACAGCAAAATCGGGCTAGCGCTAATTTAATATATTATAAGTAGCTATACTTTGCAATTAAATGAGCTAGGTAATTAATATTCATATCAGTTGTTGGACGTTTATTTATAAATCTAATGAATGCGTTCAATAAATTGTTTAAATATTTACAATTTGATACGAAATTATGAATATTAATAAAGTAACTAAGATAAATATAAAAAATAAATCTTAAAAGTTGGTTTGTTTGTACGCGTTAACCTTTGAAACTACCAGGCAATTTAAAAATAAAAAAAAACACTATAGAAAGGTTATAGACTAGCTTGCTACGAAACCGGAACCGCGGAAATAACTAATACATTTTGGTTTTGCCACTTTGCCCGCACATAATTGCTATTATTTTGTAAGTTTTGTATATCTCCAACCTTAATATCCTTTAGAGGTACAATTTGTTTTTTATGGAGAACCAAGCACCACAGTTAATATTTATTTATTTGAACATAACATGATATTATTTTTAGTTTTACAATATTATTGGGAATAATTAGATATTAGGTCTAAATAGTCGATAGTTGTATATAGACATAGAAAAATGACTAAGCAAAACTGTACATAATAATAAAATATGTGTGAGCAGCACACACAGCAGGTAAGATGGAGATGATCTGAACAAAGCTGTATTTTTTTACTTTTTATAGTATGTGTGGTTGGTATGATGTTTGAATTTCTAGAACGATCTATTTCGAGAGCTTACTTCATTACTGAACGACATAATATCTTATTATTTATTCGGATTTTTTATTGTTCCCCTATATACTTATATAGCCGATAAAAAATAATGATTACCTACTCCATAAATTTTACTGTTGATCAATATTTTTCATAAGAAATCTACATCGTTGATTCTAACTACTTTTCTTTCAATAAATAGCTATTATGACAAAAATAAAATAAATGCCTCAAATTTCATAATATACATAATACAAGCTATAATATGCAAAATGCTATACAATACCTCTTACAAAAAACAAGTAGATTATACCTTTTTTAATACAATTTTAGATAGAGTATTCAAAATCACAAAGACTAGTGGAACTAATAAATAATGAAATTAAAATTTCATAATAATTTGAAACCAATAATATAAAAATACAAACAATTATGTTACAGTGTAACGCAATAAATTACTTTAAGTACTATGTTACAAATGACTAAGTCATGCTTATAATAAGTGTTATTTTATCATAGAAAAATAATGACAATAAAGAATCTATTATTTAATGTATTTTACTGACATAAAAAGAAAGTTCTTCGACTGTTTCTTTTATATATTATGCGATATTTTTACCAATATTTAACTATATAATATAATCAATATGTTTGGACATTAACACACATCACCATCTAGTTCCATGGTAAGCTACGAGGCTTGTGTTATGGATACCAGATAGTTGATACACTACACATATGTAACTTTAAATACATATATATTAAATATAAACACCCATGACTGGAGTACAAACATTCGTGCTCATCACACAAATGAATGCCCCCAGCGGGACTCGAACCCGCGACCGCTGGCACAGCAATTAGGATCACTACAAATTGAGCCAAACGTGTCGTCAAACTGATTATAATGATTTCATATTGAATAAGATGTACAACTATGTAGAGTCCATAATAAATGTAAAAAAAAATTTTCTTCAAAAGCATATGCCTTATAAGTTTACAATCCCAGTTTATATCTTTGTAATCGGGTTTTTATTTCTGCACTTATAAATCATACTCTAAAGTGAAATTATAATATTTAGGTATATGTTTAAATCATAATTCATACCTTAGAAGTAGCCGTTAACATAACATAACTGGCCCTAAGATTCTCTTCAGGCATCGGCTCAGGTCTGAAACACCTATGGCTTTGAAATTCAGATGGCTTCTTCAACATTTTCCTAACAAACCAAACCAGTCCAATCACTATAATCATCAGACCTAAAGCAACCCCAATTAGCGCTGAATTCAGATTTTTAAAACCCGATTTTATTTCTAAAGAACCTATCTCCAGTAGCTGAGGTACGACACATATTGGTTGAATTTCACTGACTTTAAATTTAGATATCGACGCGCAAACTTCGTAGGGTCCTCTAATAAAGCCTTCCATGGAGACTTCTAAAGTTTCTTGACACGGTGTATCTTTTTGCGCTACTAACGACCCTCTAGATAATACCGCTAACACAATATAACAATTGTACAAGGGGAGGAAACGTGTTTCGGGAGTCAAAACTCTTTGAGTTCTGGAAAATTGGGATTTAGAAATTCCCATAACAGATATAAGAACCGTTAGCAATCCATCGCTTGTCACGTTTGATCGAACTTCGGATACCCTGTAACAATAGTATTATTTGTTAATTCTATGTCTTAAATAATATTATCAATCATTTATTTTAACTTTGTTATCGTTATAAGCACACGTTTTTCAAAGTTGGCCTGAAATGAACGGAATGATACTGCTTAAAATTATATAAATTATACTAAATAAGGCAGTGGTAGTCCAGTGGTGATGCGTGAAGCGGGTTCAAATCCCGGGTTTTGCACCTTTGATATTTTCATGTGTGAATCATTTCCAACATGGTTTACAAAACATCGTGAGATAACCTGCATGCTTGAGAGACCCTAGAAAGTTTTTGAAAGACATGTGAAGTCCACACTTGGCCAGCGTGGTGTACTATGGCCTGATCCCTCTTTTATTGGGAGGCCTGTGCCCAGCAGTGAGACGTTAAATTAAAGAGAGCTGAATACATACACACATACTAGTTAATATTATTATTAATTATTTTTTTCATATAATCAATAAATCTATATTCTAAAATAAAAGAAAAGGACAAATGTTTTAACATGAATATCACCTTTTTACTCTAGCTCACGTTCCATTGAACCAAATAAATAACACGAAAGTTAAGATATCGCAGATTTAATAACATTTGTGAAAATATTTATTTTGCTATTATGAAAGCAAATATGCATTACTTTCGTTCTATTTATTTAGATATCGCCCTCTTAATATGATCTCCGCTTTATATGCCAATGCGTAGAATGAGAAACATGAGCTGCTTTTTACATTTATTTAACCGATTATTTTAATATATGTTGATTAAGAAATCTAAGCTTCTGTTAATTTATAGTATAGTCAATAATAATATTAAATAATAAATAGTAGAGATGGGCCGACTATGAGTTTTGCCGGTTGGAAAACGGCCGACTAATCGACCGACTAGTAGGTGCTTCTGGCTGACTAGTCGCCGACTATAAATGTGGCCGGATAGTCGGCTTTCCCGACTAGTCCGTACATCTCTAATAAATAGTGCTACTGAAATCCGTAAAATATTTTATGAATTGATTAAAGTATGTCAGAAACAAACAGACGATTGTTATTGCAAATTGAATTGGCTACAATTAAGTACATCAAAAACATCATAATGATCATCACCATTTAGCTCTTTTTAACATCCTACTACTGGGCACAGATCTCCTTTCAGTACAAAGAGGATCAAGTCATAGTCCACAACGCTGACCAAGTGTGGTCTGGCGAACTTCACATATCTTTGGAAAATTTGCAGGGTGCTCTCAGACATGCAGGTTTTCTTGAGATGTTATCCTTTACCGTAAAACAAGTGGTAATCATGTTGGAAATGATTCACACATGAAAATCTCAGATGTGCATATCCGGAGTTTGAACTCAGGCTACCAGTCACAATTGAATTTTATAGCTAGTTAAATAATAATAATGTAACTTGCATTACATGTAAAGTTTATAAGAATGTAATTGTCTAATAAACTTACCTTAAAGTTTCTCTATCAGCAACCGTTATGGGTGACGGTCTAGCAGTAATGTATTCAGCTCGTTGCCTCACAAGTTGTGGCGCGCCACACCCTAACACGAGGGCCACAGGAATATCTTTACTATCCATTTCTTCTAACGCTGTACAAAACCTGTGAAATTAAGTTAGTCTCTTAAGAGGAAAGAATATTAAAACAAAATTGCACACATTTTGAGTCAGCTTATGACTATAAGTACTAACTATCTTTACATCAACTAATTTTCACCAACTAACGGGAAAGTTCCTCCCGTGACCATGATTGCTGTAAAGCATTCGAAATGACGGGAACCAAAACTCAAAATAAATTCACAAAAAAAAAGTTTAGTTTACGAGAATAATGTCAAATACGTAAATCTAATACAGAATATCGGAAGTGAAATCTTGTAAGCTTAAGTAATGTAAATATTTATTATTAAAATTCATTTCGGTTATTCATCGAATTTACGAATTTATATAAACGTACAAATATGACATTCCAGTACTTATCTCAAGTAAATATTAAGTAGAATACCACGAATACAGTGTTAACCGTCAAGAGGTTATCATATACACATCTTATGTTATTGGGTTTTACGTCTGTAATTTAAAATAATTTATTCAACTACTTTTTGCAGATTGTAAGATTATTATGCAATTTTAAGTTATATGTATTGGATTAAATAAAATTAACTTTACCATATAATATTTATTTGAGAAATGTGCCTTATAACGCCTAATAAATAAATCTAATTCATTCATATACTAATTTGCTATATAATTATCACAGGCGCTATCAAAAGAAATTTGTGACCGTCGAGGTACAATGTTATCACGCGTTCAATCAGGCGAAACGAATTCTATATTGTCAATTTTGTTTGACCTATTTTGATTTAATCATTAAACCAAAAAGTCTTTTGTTATACCCTCAATTTGAATATATTGCTAAATCGGAAAAAAGAACTAGGTATATCAAATGTTTATTAATAAAATAAAGTACAATGCATCAATATAATTAATATATATATATATATATATATATATATATATATATATATATATATATATATATATATATATATAAAGCAGTCACGAGGACTGCCGACAGAAGTGAAAACTTAAAACTATACACAAACAGTTATTATTTTTGGTTATTCAAATCAATTATTTAATTTTAAATTAAAATTTCTAAATTAAAACTGTTTACATTTATCTGGTTTTGACATCTACCGGCACTGAGTGTTAGCGTTAACACGTCACGTGACCATATCGATGACGACTTACATGAATTTACTCCCCATCCAAACCTGCCTATAGAAGTTTTCACTTCAAAAATTAGCAAAATTAACTCACGTATATTTTTCCACGGGATCTATTTTCAATCCTCTCAACACAATATTTGCGGGGGCAGCTCTGTGACAAGCAATGTGCTTCGGAAGACCCCCGCTTTTAGACGCAGTCACTCCCGTACATCTGTAGCGATGAGAGGATGAAGGTTCTAATGCCCAAGATAAGTGAACTTCTTCATCATCAAACCAAGCATCTAAAAGACGAACCTGTAATATTAAAGATATATAAAAATAATATATTGAAAACATTCAAAATTTTATTATTTTTTTATCAATTTAAAAACATTTATTTACAATGAAGAAAATTACAAATAATTAATTAAATATAAAAAAAATTACACTTAATTATTACTGTACAAGTCATGTCCGCGTGGAATAGTGGCAAGAATGCTAGCCGCATTCTCCCGCCTAATGGCAATGCCGATTCTTTGGGCGAAAAACGAGCCAGCTCTCCTGTCACCAGTAGAGGCGACACAACAAGGTGTTGAAAGTCATTATTTTACTATATAGTACTACTTACTTACTATAATAAAATTAAAATGACCAAACTCATAATAAATAAATCATTGACATGTTAAAATATAATTATCTTAAATCATTTTAGGTGTTATTTAGGTCTTTTTTACTCTGAGAGCCTTATATAAAACACAATTTAATAATACGTAGAACTAAATAAAAAGTTTTGCTTGACCATGTATAGGAATTTAACCATTATTATTAACTGTAGGACAAAATCACATACCTACCTACAACTTTTTTTCTGTACAAAATCTTTGCTTACTTTACTTACACAGTTTATTTTTATTTATTATGAAAATAAGTTTGGTATAAGATAAAATAATTTAATTAGTCATATATTATAAAAATAAATAAATCACGTAAATTTTCTAAAACATAAAATCTAAGGACGCTTTCATATTGATTTAATGAAAGAGAAACGATGGAAATTCCAACTTTTATTAAAGTCCGATCTATTCTCTTGAAGGAATTTTCTCAGACACAAAGTGCCCTCCTTCATTGGCTAGATGATGCTTCATCATAATATTAAAACGTGGCATTCGATATTAACACGCGAACGGACAAGAAAAACTTTTGATATTTTTATTGAATACGTAAAATTTTCAGCGAATAAATAAAATGTAATAAAATTTAACTTAAATAAAGAATTCTGAAAAACCAAAGCCATAAACGAATATGTGCTTAATAACATAAATATTTATGACAGGTATTATGTGTAAAGTTTTAAATAAAAAGAATTGTCTATAAATTGGTTTATTAAAAATATTTTTCTTATAAAAAAGAATTAAAATATTCCAAGGGCACCACTTTTTTCCATATATAAGTATGGAATAAAATGTCACTCCAATTAAGAATTTTTATACAAAAAATCAGACCCATCTTATGATCTGTTACTGATAGAACCAACATATAAACAAAGATATAATATGTACAAGCGACTCACCCTCGCATCGCTCATGTTTCTCCCTAGGTTATTCTTTAAATTGAACTTTTTTGATTTATGAAACCATTGAAATAAAACAAATACTAAATGTTCAGTGAAGCTTACCACAATACATTAGTGAGAACTGCACCCAAATCGGTTAAACCGTTTCTGAGATTAGCGTGCACAAACGCACAGACAAACAGACAAAAACTCTAAAAATCATCGTTTTAATTTCCATTGCGTTAATAAAGACCGCCAATAATAGTTTTTCTCAAATATTTTCCATGTACAGACAGCAATCACTTACACTTTTATTATATGTATAGATATCACACATTTATAATTGGATCACTATTTTTGGGTACGAAAGGTTTTGTGTACTTTAGTGCTTCACGCTGAAATGGCCGGACTGATTTCAATGAAACTTTATATACAGATAAACTATGATCTGAAGCAATACACAGGAATTTAAAGGAACTGAAGGAGAGTTGTAACTTGTAAATATAAGTATAAATCAAAGAGGTCAGTCACCTTAGCCTTGGAAATCGGTAAATCTTCTTCCGCCGGAACCTCCAGTTCATCATCATACATATCATCATCCAAACCGTCTTGTTTGTCACTGTACACATCATCTTTATCGTCTATTGTATTTCCAATCACTTTATTATAATCATAAATAACATCTTCATTTATTTTCGCATTCGTGTCAATATGTTCATCATCACAAAGCTTATTTTTCGATAATCGAGAAATCAATGCTCCCTCTAAATGTGGTGGTGTTGCACAAACAGCCGCTGATTTATCTGACTGAGGCAGATTTTTTGCCTCCCGCAACCACCTCGCAAAGCCCGCCATTAAGCAATCGCAATTAAGTGGATTATCTGCGAAAGAGAACGAATTTATCTTTATGAGTTCAGGAGTATTAATGGGATGGAATTAAAATTAACGACAATCAAACAATTGTTCTTTGTTACTTTTATTTCTTTTGTGAAAGCTGTGATTATTGAGGAAGTTTTTTGTTTCAAGCTTTTGTAATGCGTGTACAATTTTATGTTCTACGGAATGGTTGCTGTTTTCGATATAAAATTATAATATCATTTTTTTTAACTTATTTGTTGTTTACGATCATTTTCTTACGGGATGAATTTCATATTGGAGATTTAAAAAAAATACATTTATTTTATAGCACTTCATGTTTTTAATTCTCAAGTAGTAGCTTTTTTAAAAATTGTCGATGTTTCTGCCGCCAATAAAATTAATTTCTAAAAATATGCTAACGTTACGCTATGCTATCGTTTTCTTTATTACTAGCGACTCGCCCTCGCTTCGCTCGGGTTCGTCCTTAGGTTGATTCCCCATAAAAACTTTCATCTCCATTTTCACCCGTCAAGGAATGATTTTTACGGGATAAAAATATTCTATGTCCTTCCCAGGGTCTAAAACTATCTTTTTACCTAATTTAATCTAAATCGGTTCATTAGATCCATAGATTACCCCCTCATAAGCACACAAACTTTACCTCTTTATAATATAAGTATCTAAGAAGTATAGATTAGAAAGTGGCTTAATAACCCAGGTAGGATAAATTGTCATCATTGCACGAGTAAGTCCCATAGTCAAGTTTTAAATTCATGGCATATCTGTTCTACATTATAAAAATATATTATCCACATAAAACCATATTATATATAATCATATATTCGATGTTTCTAGAGTTACCGTAAATCGGGATCCAATAACCTTCCGCATAACTCATAATAATAAAGCATCTGTCATACTGTATTATATAATTTAACTGTTTTATATTACTTGAATCTTCTATTGTTAAAATTCAACCAATTGTGTTTATCATTCGGCTATTATAATCACAATATTTTCAATTTATTGGGTAAAATATTTGGTATGGGAATCATGTTTATATTTTAACTTTTTGAGCTGACTTTATATGAACTTATTTATAGGATATTTTTATTTTCTGCAAATGAATGGTATCGATTCTTTAATAAATAAATATGTTGAGACATTAAAACACAGCACCATCAAGTTCCATGATAAGCAACGAGGCTTGTGTTCTGGATACCAGATAGTCGATAACACTACACATATAAAGTTTTATATAAATACATATTATAAATATACCCATGATTGAAGTACAAACATTCGTGCTCATCAACAATCAACAAATGAATGCCCCCAGCGGGACTCAAACCCGCGACCGCTGGCACAGCAAGTACAAACACTACAAACTGAGCCAAACGTGTCGTCAAATCTTTTAAATTATAATATTTTCATTCCTTCCTTTTATAAAAATAACGAAAGAATTTCAAGCATTTCAGGTAAATAGGTGGCAATATTTCAATTAAATGTTCCCAAATTTAATTAACGGCATCTTAAAACGGATTCAAAGTCTTCCCCAAGAATTCTTCAACAACCATAAATTATTTCGTCAAAATTCCCATATTTTACTTAAAGGGAAAAGTATCTTAAAATTATTTTCCCATAAAAGTCTCATAAATAAATAACCATGAACAATATAATCATCCACAATATAACGTTTTTTTAACAACACGTCGCGTTGGGTGATGTTTCGACAGTCGAACAAACAAACTAAATATGAACACACGATCCTTTGATATAGAATTTTGTACGCAATTGTTCTAACTCAAATATGTACATGTTAATTTCTAACTAAATATATTTTTTATTTAAAAAAACATTTCCTAAATTACTTCATATACCTACCTAAAATGTTTTACTACTAAATAGTCATAAAATTTTTGTTCTGCAACTACTTAACACCTCCAGGTAAATTTCTAAGAAATTAATCAAATTTCTAAGAAATCTATTATTAACTCTAACGCCGGCGTGTCCGCGTCGTGGAGGGATTATAATAATCAAATAAAAGCTATTTAGTCAGCTGCGAATACTTAGATTATAAATATTTACTTATAAGTTATTTTACTGCTTCTAAATTTCGTTTATATACATAATTAAATAAAAATATATTGGAATATTATCACACAGCACCATCTTATTCCACGATAAGCTACGAGGCTTATGTTATAGATACCAGATAGTTCATACACTACACATATATAACTTTTAAATACATACATATTATAAATATAAACACCCATGACTGGAGTACAAACATTCGTGTTCATCACACAAATTAATACACCCAGCGGAAATCGAACCCGCGACAGCTGGCTCAGCAAGTAGGGTGACTACAAACTAAGCCAAACGTGTCGTCTACTACTTGTATGATTTAATTTAGCAATCCTTATTGAAAGAGCAGTATACATAGTCTTTTCTAGTAAAATTTTTAAAAACCCGTATATCCAACAAAAAATTTTATTCATTTATAACATCAATATGTAATAAGTCTTAAATATCGCTTCATACTCATATCATGTTACCATACCTTCAATAGTAAACTGCCGCAAGTCTTTGTGTTGTAGGAGGGCGCCGTCTTCGATCATCGATATGTCGTTATCATGAAGGAGAAGTTCGGAGAGATGATGAAGTGCCTTCAGAGGCTCAGCGGAGAGAGAACGGAGAAAGTTGTGTGATAAATCTAAACGTACTAAATTTATAAGTTGAGCTAATGATGCACCTGTGGGCAGAAAGATTATTTTTCTGTTTACTTATATTTTCATTTTTTTACGTAATTGAGAAAAAATACAAAAATGCTCTTAAGCAACTCGTATTATAATTGCAAAAATTTAATCTATTTAGTTTATTGTCTGCAATCACATACTCGTACAGTCAAATTTTTTTAAATGCAAATATATGTATATGAAGTGTCGTCAATGTATCTGTTGACCTGCATGAGTAATGATTAAACGAATGCCAGTAACTTTTAAATATATTTTTATTTTACAAGAAATGATAGAATCTAATCATTATTTTTATGCAATATATGATAGATTTGACTCGGATCTAGGAGATGTAGCGTAGCGTAGCTCCCACCGTAACCTTTTCGATTATCTTAAGTGATTTATGTTAATTTTAAATTTGGTGACAGATCTGACTCGAAATTTATAGGTTTCGAGCATTAAGTATCAGAAGAATCCTTTTTTTTGTTTATTATAACTTTTATATCATGGAGTGGATGACTAAACACAGATTGACATACCATCAAACGATGACGTTTAAACGATCTGGCCACGACATACACATATGTATGTTTGTGAGTATATATGTATATATTACATACTGCCAATGACGTTTTTGGAAAATGTTGCATATACAAATTTAATCGTGTAACAATCTATCACACTAAAGATACCTATATAAAAAACAAGGCTAATAATAACATATAATAGCAAGAACATAAAAATCATGTCAAATAACTTCTTATACTGACTGTGAATCTTTTCCTTTATTCCCAGTTTTCTACCTTTTTGTAACGGAAATTGAAACGTCAGTGAGTTCGTTCGACAAAGAACTTTTAACAATGGACGTTATCCCGCATCGGATCTAATCAAATTTATCACATCCAATTCCACATCAATTTTAAGATAAAAATAATATCTTTAGTCAACTAATCAATCTTTAATGACCCATATCCCTTGGTGGTGTATATTATATTTTTTATAACTAAAGCTCTTGTACATATTCACCTGAAACAGCTACAATTTCATTGTGAGAGAGATCCAAATTCGACAGATTAGATAGGTGTTTGAAAGCGTAGTCTTCTAATACGTCTATCTGATTGTTGTGCAGATTTAAATGAGTTAAGTTTGTAAGACCTGAAACAAGATAGCTTTGTATTACACTCAAAGATTTATATTAAAACTATAATTTGAAACCTTACTTTGGATGGTTATTTAATTTGATTTTACGGTTTTGTAACCGATTTCCATCGCATAGTATAAATAGATAATATATTGTATGAAATAAAGTTATGGAAAGTTATGGAAAGTTCAGAAATTTAATTTTATTTGTAGTAAAAGGAGAAATGAAAAAAAAAATTAAAACCCGACTGCGTATTAAAAACAAATAAACATACATACATCTTACATCCTTACTGCAAGATGTATCCTTATACATATAGGTTAAACACATAACCCTCCTTTGGGCTTCGCCGCAGTCGGGTAAAAAGTAATAAAAATTCAGTCCAAGTTAGGCCCCCCAAACGTGTGTTCACCTTGTCGTGGTGGGGGGGCTCAGTAGTGCCCGCCAATCCAACCGGGTGCGAAGCTAAGAAACGCACAGGAAGGTTGCCTACTTCGGCGGGCGGTGGGAGGTGGCCCTCTTCGGGGGGCGGTGTACCATGCGGGTTGCTCCTGGTACTTCTCTGATAGCAGAGTGGACCTTGGAGCAACCCCATGGCTGTGGTGGTCTGCTTTGGCAGACCTACCGTCGGGGCGTCGTAGTTGAATGCGTAAGCGATCCTGCGACGCCCCATTAAGACGGGGGAAGGCTTTGTTGGGTTTTAGTGGGTAGTACTGGCTTTGCCGGTGATTCCCACACGTCGTGCGTAAATGCATTTCCCAACGTTAAAAAAAAGTCCAAGTTAGGCCAATTTTATGACTATAAAAACAAAATAAAAGAAATACCTGATAATGCTCCACGTCTTATACTTGCAAACGTATTGTCAGACAAATGAAGTGTCTCCAAAAAGCTAAGTGTTGGTACTGTATACGGACCAACGGGACCTTCTAGTGCATTGCTTGAAACATCCAGTTCTTTCAATACATGTGCTGCCTATAAATAATATTTATTATTAAATTATTAAAGAATATTTATTTAATATAAATTGGATACTTTTATAAAAATTGAATAAAATAATTAAAACTAAGAAAATTAGTCATAGGAGCTTTTTTGACTAACGAGTGAAAGAAAGAATGAAAGGCCCCAAAGTGTTAAAAACTAAGATTAAGAGAATTTACTTAAACAGAAAAAGAATTTTAGATAATTTTTAGTTTTTGATTAATAGTTTCATAGAAATGTATACAGTCAGAACTATCAATTCGGTCATTTATATTAAGTTCCTTTATTTTTTTCACATTGCGATAAATTTTATAAGTGATCATTTTTAATATCTATTACAATGTACAATACCAAAACAGAAAAATCACAGAATTAACCAAATTTTAGACGCAATAATACAAATAATATAATATTATGTAAAAAAACCAACTAATTCTTTAACATTAGGGCAGGCACAGACACTGGTTTAACACCTGACTTCCAGTATCTAGCCTATATTCAGACACAAAGCTCATCCATTATTCAGGGGTTCCACATGCGGTAAGATTAGCTTTGACCGGCTGAAGACGCTATTTTGATTACTTAGTACTATATCTGAGAATCTTGTGCACCGCTTATGGAACAGCTCTATAGTCTATACAAATGTAACTCAGTATGCAAAATATGATATAAACGTTTGACGTACAAAGCTCAATTTAATCGATTTAATGAACTGAATCGATTAAAGTGATATTTAATGGATTAAATCGATTAAACTGAGCGTTGCACTTTAATATTTTCAGATAATATTATATAGAATAAGAATAAAAATTAAGAAACATCAAAGACTTTATCTTTCTCTAACTATAACTTTTTCTAGTTCTATATAGTCTTTGTATAGTTACAGAATATTTAAGGAGGTAATTAGATAATGCTAAATTATGGATAGGATGGTGTTTTTAGTTAAATTATGTACATGTACGTTAAATTATAAGCACGTTGTTAATTTTCGGTTAAAGCACATCTCGGTTTTTGTTAATTGTGTTGATCTATTAAATTCTATACAACAATCCTCTCTTTTCTATGGTTACAAATTGTATCTGATAACAATCTTAATTTAAAAGTAAACATTTTTTATCTTAATATTCGAATTCAATAAAATCAACGACGCGAATTGAAATAAATTCGATAAAGTAAATATTTATCTCCATCAACTGACAAATAAAGGGATTAATTAACACGCCTCGAAAACAAATTAACAATTCGTGGAGTCTTAATTGATTGCACTTTCATTGTACGTAGAGAAATATATATTTTTTGATATGTTACTATTATATATTTAACTAGAGACTCACCCTCGCTCCGCTCAGGTTCTTCCCTAAGTACGTTTTAACGGTCAGTATAGATTTCTCAGAAATGAGATATTTTCCCGCAGTAAAAAATATCCTATATAATACCCGGATAACTAGCTATGATCATACCATATTTCATCAAAATCTGTCCAGTGGTTTTCTAGTAATGCATTCCCAGACAGACAGACAAAAAATCTAAAAACTATAGATTTGGACTTTGTATCTATAATAATGACTATTTCAATAAGATTTTCAAAAAATATTTTATGTATAGATTCGACTCAGAATTTTATTATATGAAGATAGATATAGATGTAGGTATATAGTAGGTTAAATTTCAGATATAAGACCATGGCTATTATAATTTCACCAATTCCCAGCCACTAAAAGTAACTACATATTATTTTAATAAATATTATTTTAATAATATTTATTCAGAATAATTGTCTTATTGTTATATAATGAAATACGAAACTTTCATCTGAGTTTCCTGTTAAGCTGTTACTAACACTTAGCTCTCCTTTCTACTTGACCGAAATCAATATCTAGTTGAATATAAACGTTTACGTCTTACAGGAATCAAACGCGTAACCTTTGATATAGTAAAACGTACCAACTAGACTTATGTAATACAGTGCATTTTAACTCATATCATTTAATATATTATCATAATTCAGTTACATTATCATTTATTCTTATTATTAGTTTTAAAATTATAGGCACTAAATATTATATAATAAAATGATTTTATATAAAGACATACCTTTAGTGCAGTCAACGCAGACACTTTCAATAAATTGCCTCTAAGCCTAAGCACAGTTAGCTTTGACAGAGGCTCAAAGGCGCCAACCGATATACTCGTCAACTGGTTATCACTTATGTCCAAATAAGTAAGATTTTGTATACCCTGTGTGGAATAAATAAATACTTATGAGGTAAATATTGATTAACAACTTACCCTTCGCCTTGCTACGTTCCTATCATTTTACTCATTTTCATCAAAATCTGTCCAACCATTTAAGCGTGAATTTGGAACAAACATACAAACTATCGCGTATGAACCGATTTTTCCGATTGGGATTCAAATTCCCAACGTAATGTTTAGAGCTTAGTTTAACCAATATATTTAGCCTGGTTGGTATTATAAAAATAATCTGTTTCTCGGAACATATTTTTATAGAGCAATTTGGCTTTAAACTTAAAAAAATATATTAAACATTAGATAGATAGATAAAATATTGTTCATCAGATCATTTTAATATTACAAAGTAATAGAACAAAATTAATGCCCCGGGTGAGGATCGAACTCACGACCTTAAGATTATGAGACTTACGCGCTGCCTACTGCGCTACCGAGGCTATATAAATTCTAGCAAAAATATATATAAATCTGACCGCAAAATAAAATGTATTTTATGGTAATTTAAAAAAAATACTATAAAATTATTTTACTGATCACAAAATTTAACTAAAAATATATCTCAAAAACGTATTTTAAAACTCAAATGTACGCTTATGTACACAAATCTCGGATGAAAAACCACCCCTTTTTATTTAATTAGTTATTTTCCAAATTATATATGCATATATATATATATATATATATATATATATATATATATATATATATAGAACCATTAATGTAATAAGTGACACATGGACAGACGAATATGGCAAGGCCGTAAGAGTTCCATTTTTGCTTCAATCTATGGAACCATAAAAAGAATTATTCTTGATATTATGCATATAATAATTGCCAAAATAAGTGCTTTTGACTACATAGTTTATTTATAAAATGTATATTATTGTACTTTAATAAATATGACTTAAAAATCGTCCTTAGAATGAAACTAAAGTAAAACAAAAGCCTTCTAATTAGTGAACATCACTACATATGATTCGTAGTGGAATTTAAAAAGTAAATTCCTGCTTCAAAATTTAATAGCAGTAATAAGTATAATATAATTTTCCCGTGTATAAATAATAATTTGGTTTGGATTCGTTAAAGTTAGAACTGTTTATGAAGTTTACCTTAAACGAATTCGGGTCTAGAGTATGTATTTTGTTGTTAGAGAGGTCTAGTCGGTCTAAAAAGGTGAGGTAGGCCAAAGCTTCTGTGGGCACAGATGGGAGTTGATTGTTTGGTAAACCTGAAAATAAATAATTTTCTTAAACACAAATGGAAAATACTTTTTTAACTATTATGATACTAGAATACCTTTAAAAAATAATTAATAAAATTTTAAATTAAACCATAAGCAAAATGTTCTCAAAAACACGTCGATCTCAACTTCTTTGCCGTCTTAAAAATGAACTTACAATCAAATATATGTGGTGTAAGTAAATTAAGATTAAATTATACGGTAATTTCTTCTAAATAGTCGCAGATTTGATTCTCGTCTGTTGTTTTTTTTATACATAGTACACTAGCAACTTACTTACCTACTTTTAATTTTCTTTAGCGGAACCCTAATTCTTTTTCTAAAATTAAAGCAGTCTAAGTTACTTCTTATAACATTAGCTATCTGCCAAAGAAAGTCCCATAAAAATCAGTCCAGCCGTTTTAGAGATTAGCCGAAACAAACAAAGAAAAATAAAAAACAAGATAAATAAAAAAAATTGTGCTATTCTATAAGTATCTCAAAACAACAAACAGATAGACAGACAGATAAACATTTTAAAAAATGTGTTTTTTTATTAGTAGGTATCTACCGTATATAATTTCTTATGCATTTATTAATGTTATTTTGATAAAACAATCAGATACTTCAATTTTATTTATCAATATAGATAAAACTGACAGCAATCACACTTTCTCTTATGATCCTGTAAAACATATTCTGAACTTACCTAACGCTAGCAAGGTCGAAGATATACTACTAAAGGCTCCTTGCTGTACCCTCTTAATGTCTCCTGAGGATATGACCAAGCCGTGTAAACCTACACCAGCTAACTCAGCCACTGATGCAGAAGGAAGAGATGTTACTCCTCGTAATGCGCAGTCGAGTAGAGACACTGCACTATTCTTATTCTTGATACGTTGCTCACGAAGGTGCCGGCCAATTATCTGTTAAAAACATTTTTTGTATACAGTTGTCCCAAAATTTAAGTTAATAATAATAATAATGAAAACTTTGTGCACGCCACACAAGAAATAAATAAAGAAGTGAAATATATAACAAAAAAATATGTATAGCAGGCGGCCTTATCGCTAGAAGCGAGCTCTTCCAGGCAACCTTAGGGTAGAGGAATCAGTATACATATAAAATGGTAGGTGGTGTACTTGCATAAATACATACGTATGTACATACATACATACATACATACATACATACATACATACATACATACATACATACATACATACATAGCAAACAGTATAATAAGTAATAAACAATATGATAAATTAATTCGAAATCACAGTTTATTATACAGATTTTTTTTAAATTAAAACATATACATAGTAGACAGACTAGGGTTATGTATGGAATAACACATCCAGCAAATGGCCTCCTCAGCATTGCTGGGATATACGCACTCTTTTGTTGAAATTTTCTCTGATTTCGACAATAATTTTGTCATTTTGCATAAATTGCCGAATTTCTTTGGTGCGGCGTTGAATCCTCTTTTTCAATATACGGGTGGATATGGGCTTGTTAACAAAGAAATTAAATTCAAAAAATCCGATAGAAAGAATTCCAATTGTGTTAAATCATAAATGATCTAGGGGGCCAATTCAGATCACTGAAACGAGAGAATAGACGACGAAGTTAAATCAATTTCAACCATATTATACGAAACTATAACAGCCAAACTTCAATTATTTTAGAAATATTGTTCAACGATGAAAACTCGTTGTTATTTTGTGGAGTGCTCCAATTTTACTAACCCTATACTCTCATCTATCATACCATCCTTTTTTTTAGTTGCCAACACTTACCGCATAAATGGCGGCAAATTCAAATCTTGCGTGAATTTTTGGGGCATCCTATGTCTAATTAGGAAGAAAAATAAGCTTTGGATAGGTAAATACTGAATGCTCATTTTCCTATCACAAATTACAGTAAAATAAAAACCACAAAGGAAATAAGTTGTAACTAACCAAAAAGTTGTACCGTCCATATCTTTTTAAAGGTCTGCAGTTTATATAAAGATACGTACTCGTTGATATGTGATAAATAAATGTAAAACAATTATTTTAGAAACCTTTCGCCCGAAATATCGTTTGCTTTGTGCGACAACAAAAATATCGGAATGTCTAATGTCTATTATGTCATTAAATTTTGTTTTCTCCTATTAAACTCTATAGTATTCTGTTTGTTAGTTCAATTTTTTGGTCCTAAGTAACGATATGTGTGGGTGCGTGTGTTTGTAATTTCTTCATGCTAAAATTGCTAGATGGGTGTAAATGAAATTTAGTATACTTTGATATGGAGTAACACAAACGCTGTTAAGTACATCGGGACGAACGCGAGCGAAGCGAGGGTAAGTCACTAGTCGGACTACTTTTTAAATGCGAATGTTTGTTACTTCATTTACGCTGAAACTGCTGGATTTAGGTGAAATTTAGTACACAGATAGGCTTTGACCTGGCGTAATATATTGTAGGATTTTAAGCAAACAATAAATTGGTAATTTAGTATTGTGTTTTATTTTATAAACTCTTTAACAATATACAGCACGCAAAAGATTATGATTCTATGAATAAGCAGATTTCTATAAGGCACCTAGCGCCACGGAAGTAAAAGTAGAAAACAGATAACAAAAACTAATTAGAGTGCGTTCCATTTCTATCACCCACCCCAGAACGCAATCCCATATTAAATACACAAAACATATGTTTATGATATACCTAACAGTAAATTTAACAAAAAATAGGTTTTGGTCAAGATCAACATTAGATATTATACTAATATAATCATTTATTGAATAAAGTAAGAGAAAGTCAAAAAGTTTATACTTTAACAGTTTGGTTATTTCATTTAATATAGTTTATTCAAATTAAGGCAGAGAATCAAAAAGTTTTTACATCAATTCGCCCTTTGTTAAGATAATTTTTGCTCGAAGAAGTTTCGTACAAATAATCCAGCCGTTTGCTTAACACTAAACAAATTTAAATTCGATTATTGTTATGTAAAGTGAAATATAAATTTTCAACAAAACTATTTAGGGAATTATGCCTTTTGATTTTCAACTACTGAATTCACCCTTCTGTTTTCAACAAGGCTCCAATAAACCAGTTTGTCGTATAATATTCAACTATTTGAGTAAAGGTTTGTTTTCAAACTACGATATTTTTATTGATAACTAGCCACTCACCCCCACTTTACTCGGGTTCGTCCCTAGCTTGATCCCCATATAAACTTTCATCCCATTTTCACCCCCTTAACGGATGATTTCCGAGATAAAAATCCTATATCCGTCCCAATGTCTCAAACTACCTTTTTATCAATTTTATATTGTAACATACATACATTGTACATAATAACTGTTGAAGACGAAACATTATTATGTTATATACCTTATAAACTTTCTAATATATATATATATATATATATATATATATATATATATATTATATATATATATATATATATATATATATATATACAAAAGGCTTTGTCTAGATTGACTGATGGATTAACGTATAGCCTAAGCAGTTGGTTGTAGAAACGTGAAATTTGGACGACGTATCCTTATAGGTATAATGTACGCATCCGAAAAGAAAGAATTTTTCGAAATTCATCCCATAAAGGGGTAAAATAGGGGATGAAAGATTGTATGAAACTGTACCATTTCTATTGTAAAATGCATGGAAAGTGGTAAGTAAAACAACACGTATATCAGATTTTATGGAAATTCGAGGGCGCTTAAGTTTATAAGTTTATAAACACAAAAAAATCTTTATGACCAGAATTACTTAAACTTGATATTAATGCTCTTCAAAACAAGTAAAATTAATAATAATGTGATTTAGTATTTTTCTAAATTAATACCGTAAGGGGGTTAAATAAGGGATGAAAGTTTATATAAAACTCTGTAATTTATATGTGAAATGCACGGAAAGTGGTATTTACCCTTAAAATAAAAAATAAAACAATACGTATATACGGATTTTTTCAGAATTCATCCCTTAAAAGGGTAAAAGGGGGTTATAATGTTCATATAGGAAAATTTTGTTGTATGGTAGGAATTAGGTACTTGAGACATCCCGCAGAGGGATAAAAAGGGGGGCTGAAAATCTCCGACTAACAAATATTCCATAAAATAGTCCTTGTATTTTTATTCATACTGTGTAATAATTCCATAAAATTAACCGCATAAATTGAAATGAATGACTATCGTATTATTTTAAATTACTCAATTGCTACTCGCTTTGAATGTAAATATGTATATATTTTTTCGGTTACCGGACACGCTCGGTCGTATATTGATTTTATTGTTCACCTGCCAAGCCACAATATTTTTATTATTTTTCACACTATAATATATTACCACGGAGGAAATATATTGTGTAAAAAAAGTATTATATTTTTCAACTATAGCTAGGTTATTGATTATTGAATAATGTTCATGCGTAATTGCTATTAAGACAATATAATCAGTTAGTCACTAACTGACTTTATTACCTACTAGTGACTCACCCTCGCTTCGCTCGGGTTCGTCCCTAGCTTGTTTCCCAATACAATCTTTCATCCCCATTAAGGGATAATTTTCGAGATGAAAAAGTATACTATGTCCTTCTCAGGGTCTCAAACTATGTTCTTACTAAATTTCATCTAAATTGGTTCAGTAGATCCAGAGATTACGCCCTACAACGTCACAAACTTTACCTCTTTATAAACTTAGTATAGATTTACTTTATGGTTTATCAATTCTGATATAATAGGTGTAGTACTATTTAATGTATATCTGTGAAGTAAAAAACTTAACTGATTTTGATGATATTTGGTATGCCGATACCACAGATCATATAATACTAGGGATACAATGAGTTTTAAGAAAGAATATAGTATAATTTTTAAATAATCTTTATTATTTGTATTGAATAATCGTGTTTTTCAATCTAAATTATAGTAATTATTTTCATCTAATATAATTAATCTCTGATATCACATTTTCATTTCACTTATATACATAAGTTAGTAGGTTATAGGTACAACTTGTTGATCTGTTGTTGGCCTCGTAAGTCTAGTGATCGATGTATGGCTGCAGATGTCCGGATGTCCTAGGTTTGAGTTCCAGATCGAACCAAGTAGACCTGCGAAATTATCGTTGTTACACGTGTGTGCCTCGGAAACCACGTAAAGCCGTCAATTCTGCCCAAGATCTCCCATCGATTGTGTCGAACTGTCATCCCATCGGAATTTACAATTATATATTATTAAATATATTTATATTATATATTATTAAATAGCTTTTATTATATTTTTATTATTATATATTAGCTCAAATTAAGATATAAAATTATATAATACACGATTGCAGTTCTCACTGAACAAAGTAGTTTACTGCTTGATATTACCTGTATCAGAAATATCGAAAAGAACATTTTCAAACTTTTTAACCCGGTCCAGAAAATAATTTCCTATAGATATATAGATAAAATTAAGTGAAGCAAGATCGATTAGGGAGTATGTTATATTAATTACGTCGATTCCTTAGCAATTTATTATATTCTTAAGAAATTCGAGCTTCTTTTAAAGCACTAATTATATATTTTATCATCGGCACACCGAAGAGCTGTCACAGAGAAATTTAATTCCGAAAAGAATATATGAATATTCCTTGTCGACTTAATTATGACTTTTCAAGATTTATGTTTTGTAAGCATTGTTTTTAATTAACGAATCCTATTTCAAGACTAGCGACTCGCCCACGCTCCGCTCGAGGTCATCCCTAGGTGATGCTTTAAATTGACGTTACTTTTTTTATTTATAAACCGATTGAAATAAAACAAATACTGAATGTTAAGTGAAGCTTACCACAATATATTAGTAAAAACCGCATCACAAATGAGATTAGCGCGCACAAACGCACAGACAAACAGACAAAAATTCTAAAAATCATTGTTTTGGGTTCTATTGCGTGAATAAAGACCCCCAATGATCGTTTTTATCAAATATAGTCCATGTACAGACAGCGATCCCGTAATCATTTGGCTCTAATAAAGTCCTATAAAAGGATATACCTATTTACATATTTGGTTAATATTTATTTTTTTATTAATCTCTTTATCGTAAAAAAAGCTTTAATATTAAAGACATTTTGTATTTACCACAGAATTTAGAGCAGAGATTACAGAACAGATCACATGGCAAAAGATATTACAGATGTTAGAAAAGTAAAAAGATGAAGATATTTTTATTAATTACTAGCGGCTCACCCTCGCTTCGCTCTGGTTCGCCTCTAGAAAAACACTAATAGAGATCTATTAGTGTTTCCCGTGGGAACCTGTTGTTTGACCGGCAATATACGGTATCAGAATGTTAAATTTTACTAAATTAGGTGCATAAGTTGTATAAGTTATTATAGTTTTTTAACTATCCCACGGGAACTATTTAATTTTCCGGGATAAAAGTATCTAAGATGTTGCCCGAAGATATAAGGTACCACCATGCAAAATTTCATTTCAATCGGTCCAATAGATTCGGAGATTAGCCCGTACAAACGGACAAACAGACAGAAAAACAAAAAATTTGAAAAAAATCTGGATTTGTTCTATTTGTCTTCTTACATCCCCCTGACTCGGTTTTTAGCATTTTTTTGCTATGTACAGACATTCGACCTCTACTGTTTTATTATAGTATAGATATCTCAAGAAAGCTTAGGTATATCAAGCATAACAAGCGAAAGAGTCCATATTATAGTACTGTAGCATAATTTAAATAATTAGATTGTGAATTAAAAATAAATATTATTTTGATTCCAAGCCGATACCATCACAGAGAAACGAAGATGGTTGTCATACAACAACTCCTTAACTCTAAGCTACTACTTTTGATAGAAAAGCGTATTACCTATTGCCTTCAGGTCCGTCCAAAAAAATTATATTCATTACCTACAAATTATACTCATCATATTACACATCAAAACCTACATATTATACTAGTAATATATTATATTGTAAAAAGAAAAGTCGACGTTTTTGTATCAAGTCGCAAAACGCTCGTACGGACATAATGCTCCAAGCGAAGCAAGGTTATGTCAGTAGTTAATTATATTTAGCATTTTTTAATATTCCACTTAGCATATATTCAAAAAAATATCGTATTCCTATACACAAACGTACGTACGGCATATGGGTTTCAAAGCACCCTCGTGAGTTTGTACACGCGTATTATTCGCTTGGCTACTGCCGCAATTTTCAACTTAACGTGACCAAATTAAACATTTTCAATAAAAAATAATCTCGAAATGCCAAAATGAAAGGTTTCGAATATAGGAATTGGTATTCAAAATATATTATTTATTTTATTGCATATTTTTCCTATACAAAATATATGCAATGCACCTCGTCGTTTTTTGTGTAGAGATTTTTTTTTGAAATATTATGATATAGAATATCACAAGGTTACAGTAAGTAAATATATTACTGGTACTACCAAAATCAGAGTATAAAATTCATCTTCGCGTACGAACAATGACTTATGAAAAACAAAATCTTCTCTTTTATATAAATATTAAAAGAGATATATTTTTTATTTTCAAAGCTTTCCATAAACATCCTACAAATGAATAAATCAAATGAGAAAAGTTTTTTGTCAAAAAAAGTGATATAATATTCATATGACAAACGTTTTTTTTTCACAAATTGTACTCTATTAATAACGAAATAAGACTGGACACCGCCACTGGTTGTTATGTCACTTGTTTCTCTCTTACTTTAAGAGTCTATAAAATATAATAATAAAATAAAAAAAATATATTAAAATACCATTTAAATATATTTAGTTCTAAAAGCTACCGTCTATTCATTTGCTCTATTGTATAAGCCATAGTTTTTTGTCAATCAGCTAACAAAGCATTTTATAGCCGCAGTCCATTTTCCTTTAACAATTCTCACAATAAAGTTATAGGACGGGCTGTCCATTGATATCGTCCACGACGCACGGTGAAACAAAACGTGTATCTTGAATCGCTGAAATGACTAACTCTTGTGTATTATTGTTTTATAGAATGTGCTAAAGTAATCACTTTGTAAAAAACTATTTGCGATAGATTTTTCTAGTTTTTCACTTTGAGCAATCTCCTTTTTTTGCTGTCTTTAATACGAAAGAAGCGTAATACAATGAACGCTTTATTTGAATTTTATATAAAGGTTCAAATTCACGCAAGAAGTAACTTTGATAGAAAACGCAGATTTTTAATTAAAACTTTGCCATTTTTCCATCGATTCATAGGTATTCATGGTGTAGCGTTCATTCTATGGCTTCCGGAGCTCAGCTTATATAAGTCATATACGCATTTTTTTGTCGAAATTTTCATGATTATTTTGCTCAATTGTGGCTGACTTATATTTTAGAGCGCCTTATTTGTTCCTCGAAGCTCAATCAGTCATGGGTTGTGAAGATTGGAAGTAAATCATATGATCTAAGCAGCAAGTACCGGAAATGTGAACAATAATCGATTTTATATTAATCGATTATTTTTTCTTATAATCGATTTTTAATAATCAATTCTCTAAATATTAAAAATCGATTTTTAATGAATCTATTATATTACTTACTTCCTTTTTTTAAATAAAAAAAAGATATGCGTTGTTGGATTAAACCAATGTAGCCAAACTACGCATTTTAATCGAATTCTGCAAACAGCGCTATCTGTGTGATAAATGAAAAAACGCGTGGTCACTAAACGTCAAAAAGGAATGTCACTTGTCAGTCTAAAAATGACGCCATCTGTATATAAATATTAAAAATCTTTTATTTTTAGTTTATCGACCTTCTTACCTATCGATTTATTTTAAAAAGAAAAAAATCGATTATTTAGTAATCGATTTTTTCCCTCCGAGTCACATCCTTAGCAAGTACCAAGACCAAAAAATATACGACCAAGAAATTAAGTAATCATATGGCGATAGCGAGCTATAATAAGCTATAATTGCATATTATATCTCATGCCCAAAATTCGCACTCGTATGCCGTTATAGTAATGAGGATTCAATTTTTTTTTAAAATAAATGCACTACCATATAAATGTGGAAGCTTTTGTATAGTATAAGCATAAGGTCTTATCACGAACAAAGAAAAAATAGTTCAAATAAATGTCAATACATGACCTTACATGTATCGATTTATTATCAAAGTTGTGTAACATTAATAAAAGGTACAAAAATAGATCCCAACAAGGTGTATTATTGTTTTTAAAATTATTCTAAGCGAAGTGAAAAGAAAAAATAAGAAAAAATTTGCGTAATTTTACCGATTATTGAAATATCAGCATTCCGATGATGAGTTTGTTGTGTACAATCACAGATAGCGCTTTTACTTTATATGGATTGTTTATCACGATTAAAAATTGTTAAAATCATTGATTTTTTTATTCGAACGCGGAATGAATTTTACAATATTTACCATACATTAATTTGCACACATTTATAAAATAAAACAGTTTAACTACTTGCGAATCGATGACATCTATTAATTATTCAACCAAACAAAAATAGCCCGAAGAATGCTCGAATTAGCGCTGTTTAATTACTAAGTATGGGATGAGGAATCTGTACTAGTTCAGTATTATGTGATCTGTGATATAAGTTTATTTCTTAATCCTTCACGCCAACTGAGCTGGACAGATTTGGATGAAAATTGCACAGCTTGTATATAGAATTATAAGCTAACAGCTTTGCTTGGGTGCCCTAGATGCTTAAGAGTAGCCTATGTTAATATATAGGCCAGAAGTAATACTTCTGATCTATCTGTGAAGTAAGTTTCATCCAAATCAGTCCAGCTCGTTGATTGTGAAGAAGTATGCGTTACTTAGTGTAGAAGTAACTGTATGTGTACACACATACAAAATTTAACGCGCTCGAGCGAAACGAAGATAATACAATAAAGTTTTCTACAGAATTTATTAATATTTACGCAAATAATAATACTAAATACAAAGCTTGTTAGCAAAATGGAAATTTACATTTTTACTTTATTATTTTAGGTTAATTATAAAAGGATCTTTACCTTGAATTATCCTTATTATTACGACCTCACAAACGGCAAAGGTCCCGTAGGTTTGTTTGATGAAACTGAAGCTATTTATTCGGGACAGTAAGGTCTGTTGATTTTAAGATTCACGACCTTTGTTTAAGGATATTATAAAAAGTAACAAAAGCATTAAAGAAATATCAAGATTAAGATATTGTTTGTATTAATTTAGCCCTTTTCGACGTCCCACTGCTGGGCACGGGCCTCCCTTAGTACGAGGGGGATCAGGCCATAGCCACCACGCTGGCCAAGTGTAGGTTGGCGGACTTCACATGTCTTTCGGCTTGTTAGGTTATCTCAGACATGTAGGTTTCCTCACGATGTTTCATTTTATTTTCATGTTGAAAATGATTCGTACATAAAAATATCAGATGTGCGAGACTCGGGATTTGAATCCGCTTCACTCGGTTATCAAAGCGAGCGCGTTCCTACTGAACTACCACTGAGATAAATTAATTAAGATATTAATAATAATTAATTTCTAAGCCCAAAAATAAAATTGAGTCTAAAGATTTTAAATTACGTATGGTTGATTCCTATGGATAATTAAAAAAATAACGAATTTTTAACTCTATACATTTTTTAGTACTAGTAGACTAGTTGTTCCTTAAAATGACAGATCTGCTTTTAACGATATTTTCACTGGTTTTCAAATGATTTTGGCGAATTTGACAGACTCATAAAATGATTTACTACGTCATCAAAAAAAGAAAAAAAAAGGTTTTTTTTTCTTAATAAGTTTTACATAGGGGTAGACGATATTGTGAATATGATATTTCATATCCATATAATACAAGGGAGAAATGCCGAAATAAAAATAAGTAAATAATAAGCATACAGTGAAGCTTCATTAATATTGTATGCTCTAACGCTATTTCCCTTATAAATAATAACAAGAACAAAGTGGTATCTCGTTTTGCACCGCCGATGTAAAGATCATATATGCTGGATAAGTAGATATCATTTTTTTATATATTCTAGCATATGTCCGTTGTTCCTTCCGTATAGTTTATTAATGTATAATTGCTTCTTTAGAAGTAAGCGTAAGCGATAAAATCCAAAGGGAATGTTTAAAATTGGTCTGGTACCATTTGCAGAGATAACTGCGCTCAAGCAATAAAAATGCAAGCGATCTCTTCAGCATTAGCTCTATGGGATAGTAAATTTAAAGAAAAAAGTAATTTATTCGACTATTTTGTATGAAATATTTTATTTATGCAATCTTGGACTATAGGATTATATTTTTTCCACGTTTCTTGAACTGTCGGTCGGACTTGTTAGGAAGAGATTGTGATCCTTAAAAATTGTACACATAAAAAATATAGGAACAAGAAACATATCGAAGTGTATCTTATTGTTATTATTATCATAGTTTTTATTAAAGTACATCGACTTCAAAATTACTCGAAAGTTCTTATCTCATGTCTAATAGTAGATTTTAAAGTAACAAATACAATGAAAAAAGTATTAAAAATCAGTCACAATTGTCAAATATATATGTTACATTCTCTCGAAAAATATTGCGGAACTAAGTACTACTTCTTTTTATGATCTCGGTCAAAAATAATATATATATATATATATATATATATATATATATATATATATATATATATATATATATATATGTATATATATATAATATTTTATATTTTATTACTGAAAATGTGCATTTCAAACAAAATTTTCGCTGTGTTAGGCAGTGATAACTGCTGTTTGTTTTACGCTCCGTTTGCGTTATTGAGATCTGAGTTTATTTAGTTTTATTTACGCTGAGATATAGAATAAATACTTAAAATTCACAAATATAAATTAAATAGTATATAAGGCTTGTAGAAAAATTAATGTTATTGTGGAAAAAGCGTGGGGTGCTTTGTACAATATTTTTATACTAACTCTACTTTTAGAAATCGTATCAATGGAATATTTAAAATAACTGATATCGAGCACATCGCGCTTTTTTTATAATATAGTTTCATACAAATTTTCATCCCATATAAAAGATAAAAATAAGATATAAAAATAAGATCCCATATAAAAGTAACAGATCCCCTTAGGATATGAATTTAAAAAAAAATTAAAATTATTGTCATGTCATGCAAAGTTTTAAATCAATTTGAAGGTTTCAAGAAGATTTCAAAAATAAAGCATTTCATTTATAAAGTAAATAATAAAGTATTTCTATGATTTTTTTATCAACAATACACGTAACTAATAGTCTATTATGACGATTTTATAAGAATTTCGTTTTTGTTTGTGACTACGGTACCCTCAATGTCCCCCCCAACGTGCGTTCACCTTGTCGTGGTGGGGGGGCTCAGTAGTGCCTGGCAATCCACCGGGCGCGAAGCCAAGAAACGCACAGAGAGGTGGCCCACTTCGGTGGGCGGTGGAAGGTGGCCCTCTTCGGTGGGTGGTGTACCATGCGGGTTGCTCCTGGTACTTCTCTGAAACCAGAGTGGACTTTAGAGCAACCCCATGGTTGTTGTGGTCTGCTTCGTCAGACCTGCCGTCGAGGCGTCGTCGAATGCGTAAGCAATCCTGCGACGCCCCATTAAGACGGGGGAAGGTTTTGTTAGGTTTTAGTGGGTAGTGCTGGTTTTGCCGGTGAGTCCCACACCTCGTGCGTAAATGCATTTCCCAACGTTAAAAAAACCCCCCTCAATGTACTAGGAAATAATTAAAGTTTACAAATTAAAATATATTAGTTTGGAGTTAATGTGACTAATGGTTTTATTAAATAAAACTATCTTTTCGGATTATTTCGCGGATTTATTTTGATTTTTGGTATTATGTGACTAATGGTTGTTTCATCTATACTAATATTATAAAGAGGTAAAGTTTGTGAGTTTGTGAATTGTGAGTTTGTGATATTGTACGGGGTAATCTCTGAATCTACTGAACCGATTTAGATGAAATTTGGTAACAAGATAGTTTGAGACCCTGGGAAGGACATAGGATACTTTTTATCCAGGAAATCATCCCTTAAAGGGGTGAAAATGTGGATGAAAGTTTGTATGGAGAAACAACCCAGGGACGAACCCGAGCGGAACGAGGGTGAGTCGCTAATATCAAAATAAACGTAACATCAATTTCAATTTTCCGTAAAACATTATATGTAATTTCTAAAGCAACGATCTGTGATATTATTTACCTATATCCAATTAAAGTACTCGTTAGCAACAAGCCAATAATTATCGGCTTTCTCCGATATGAACCTTACAGTAAAATATTTTACCTTGCTCCTTATATTTTGAGAAAATTAGTATTTTTTATATATTACATTTCATACATGTTATTATAATTACACTAAAACGGTGATGGACATAATTTAAATAATAATAATAATGACGACACGTTTGGCTCAGTTTGTAGTGACCCTACTTGCTGTGCCAGCGGTCGCGGGTTCGAGTCCCGCTGGGGGCATTCATTTGTGTGATGATCACGAATGTTTGCACTCCGGTCATGGGTATTTACATTTATAATATGTATGTATTTAAAGTTATATACATATATGTAGTGTATCAACTATCTGGTATCCATAACACAAGCCTCGTAGCTTACCATGGAACTAGATGGTGCTGTGTGTTAATGTTCCAACATATAAAAAAACAATGCCGTCACATTTCGGTCACGGCAAATAATCCCAATAAGATATTATATTGTTCAAGTATACTCTGTATCCCTGTTACTCAAACTCCGATGGGACGATAATTTGACACGACCGGTGAATGAGCAGGACAATTCTCAGGACTGTCAGAATTACGTGGTAGAACTCGGTACGGAGATAGAACACTGCCTTCTACCCTACTACCGGGATGTTACTAATAATGCCTTGATAGTAAAACCTATTTACTAATTACATTTAGCCCGACCTGAAACTAGTACCTAGGACCCGTCTGTAGCCGTATGTGCTAACCATTAGACCCATCGTCATGATTTTTATTGTAACATTAATAAAAATGTTAAGAAAATCCTACGAGGCGAATAGAAAATCGTTCCATCGGAACAACAAGGTGATTACCAATAAATGGTAATTTGAAAATTATATACGACGTTGATTAAATTTTAATGAGCGCCGTATATAATTTTCACATCTAAAATCAATAACGTAGATAAATACAAATATTATATAGGTACAGTTGGCTTTGAGATTTGATTTTTAAGAATCTATTAAAAAATAGTAAAAGTTTACAATGAAGAAAAATATCATCTCTACATATAAACGTGATAATAAATGGTAAAAAATTTCATTTCTATGTAAAAATAATAAAACCATTTAATACCAGTATAAAACGCACTTAAGTTGTTAACCCCAAAACAAAAGCATGATATTATAATATCACAGTAAAAGAATCATCTCAGTACAAATGCATACAATAGGTTTATCGATAGTATGATGGTGCATATTTTGTTTGATGGAAATCAACACATATAATAAAATTGTAACTAAGCCGAATCTGTGCATTAAATATTTTTTGGAAAATCTGATTGAAATAAACATAATTATCGACACAGAGGCCGAATCCATAGTTTTTAGAATTTTTGTCTGTCTGTCTGTCTATTACCGCATCACAGAAAAACCACTGGAGGGATTTTGATAAAATTGGGTATGATGGTAGCTGGTTATCCGGGTTAACATAAGATACTTTTTACCGCAGGAAAATATCTCATTTCTGAGAAAAAATACAAAAACTGCATTGTAAGAGTATACTAATATGTAAAACCTAAGAATTTGGTTTTCGGCCATTTGAACGCAGGCGGAGCCGCGGGCTATGCTAGTAAGTAAATATTGGACGAATTTCTGCGCAAACCAATCGATTATGGATCGATTTAAAAGATGAAATCGTCAATGTATAAAGCCAGTTATTAAGTTTGACTTAGCGTAGTATAGTATTATGTGATCTGTGTGTTATTTTACCTGTAAAGCAGTATGATCGCCAGTACATCTTAGAGTATGTGGCAAGTCACAAGAACACTCAGCAGAGGGTCGCGCACTCAGTTCTGGACAGTGCCACTCTGACACAGCGTGTGATACCGCGCACAGTATTGCCACTACACCCATAAACCACATTCTGTAACAAAAATGATAAAATATGATAATAAAATCTATGCAGATAAATAAAATTGATGTATCTGTTTGTAATGTCATAATAACAGCCTTTTACTAAATACTTATAAAAGTATATAATGTTCTTACATATGAAAGTATATTCGTTCTTCTTATAAGAAAAAAACAATCTTTAAAATTTTTGTCTGTTTCGACTAATCTCCAAAACGGCTGGACTGATTTTGACGGGACTAACTAAGGGATAACGAGTAACTTAGGCTACTTTTGTTTTAGAAAAAAAATAGGGTTCCGTGCAAAAAAATTAAAACCCATGAAATTGACGCACAGAGACGCACGGTAATTCGCTGGTAAAATATAAAAACCGTTGATTTAATCACACTACTATTATAATTGCGAAAGTTTGTATATATATGTGTGTTTGTTAAACCATAACTCAGAACGGCTGGATAGTTTTGGATGAAGTTAAGTACAGAGACTTATGACCTGGAGTAACACAGAGACTATGAGTAATATTTGCCAAAATGTGGTGCTATTTGCATATAATCTATACTAATATTATAAAGAGGCAGAGTTTGTTTGTTTGAACGCGCTAATTCCAGAAACTACTAATCCGATTTGAAAAATTCTTTTTGCATTAGATAGCCCGTTTATTGAGGAGGGTTATACGCTATATATCGTATAATGTATATCTATTCCATACTAACCGTTAAAACGTACGTAGGGACGAATCCGAACATTATAAACAAAAAAGGTACCTAGGGACGAAAGGGGAGATTAAGTCAAGAGTTGAGATTAAGTCGCTAATGATCAGATAAATGTTGTTCTTAAGATAAAATGTAGGATATTAAATTTAAATATTCATAGTTGTATGACGAAAATATTGTAATTGTTTTACTTTTCTATTCAGTTAGATAAATATATTGATGTACTAGCGACTCACCCTCGCTCCGCTCGTGTTCGTTCCTAGTTACGTTTTAACGCTTAGTATAGATTTCTCAGAGATCAGATATTTTCCTGCAGTAAAAAGTATTCTATATGTTGAACCGGATAACCAGCTATCATTATACCAAATTTGACCAAAATATGTCCAATGGTTTTCTCGTTATGCGGTAACAGACAGAAAGATAGATGAAAATTCTAATAACTATAGATTCGGCCTATGTATCGAATGTATGGAATGATTATTTCAATAAGATTTTTTTAAAAATATATAGTCTACAGATTCGAAAAATAATTTTTTTTTTCTATTATAATTTCACAGTTATTTATTTGGAAATACAACTATTTCTCCTCTAGAGAAAGTGATATCAAATAATTCTAAGTCAAGAAATATTTTAGTATCTTATAGATGTAAGAAAAAAATAATAAAGAATTATTTTTTTTAACCGAATCAAGAACTTATCAAGATTTTCTATTATTGAAATATTTTACTATGTAGTTAAATTATTACGATGCACTGTGCACATATGCAGAATAAATATCAAATAACTTTTAAAACAATTCTATAAACGTTTAACATTCTCTTACAATATTTGGCGAATCAGTAGAAAATAGAATGAAATAGTATCTCGAAAGGTAATTCGTAGACCGAGGTACTCGTAAGAATTGCTTCTACGATGCGTGTGGCGACGACATAATAGCGCATTTCCACTGACTGACTGCCGGACGAAGTACTCGACAAGTTATAGGAGAATGCGAATAAAATTTTCTAAACGAAATGCATGTAAGGAAAAGGAAATAGAATATTTTGTCTGTGTTAAACATTTTATATTTTTTTCTTATATTATACTATGATAAATAATAAATTTGTTGAAAATATTTTATTTTTTTGATACCTTATCACGTTTGTATTACAAATGAGAAAATTTGTATGTATATGTGCATGTGAGTTAATGTAAGTTTTTCACTCTTTTACGTTTAAAAAGCTGGATGGATTCTGATGAAATTTACTACACACAATACGACTTAAGGCAACACAGAATATACTGCTAGTAATACATATGTATATTGTACCCTGTGCATGACATTATAAATACCAAAAACTGGGAGCTCCCGGACGAAATAATGATTTTACCGCAGTAAAAAGTATTCTATATGTTGACCCGGACAACCAGCTATCATCATACTAAATTTCATCAAAATCCCTCCAGTGGTTTTCTCGTATCCATGCGGTAACAGACAGACAGGCAGAGAAAAATTCTAAAACTATAGATTTGGCCTCTGTATCTAGTGCCGGATTCAACCTTAGCGCCGCCCCTGGGCATAGTAAAAAATGCCGCAATTTTGCATAAAATGGGTAAAATTTCGATAAAGTTATTTAATTATTATTTTTTTGAAAAATGCAAAAAAGAATAATTTATAAATAATTTTCAATTTTTCTAAAAATGTACTAGGTCGTTATTTTTTTTAATTATTCATTTTTTGGAAAGTAAAGAAAGCGTTTTCGATAACGCAAAGAGTTTTTTTTTCCACCCTCCGAATTTTGCCGCACCTAATGTCACTCTGGGCACTAGCCCCTAATATAAATCCAGAGCTGTCTGTATTGACAATAATGATAATTTCAATAAGATTTTCCAAAAAAAAAATTATATACAGATTCAACTCAATTAGAATTTTATTATATGTATAGATATAATTACAAAAGGTAGGCGAAACGCCGTTACAGAATAAACTAGCCAACCAGGCTATGAAAGTATGTTTGTAGTCGTCCAACAAAAGCTTTCACAAAGATAAATTTTAGTATCTTTTTCATTTTATCAGACTACTACTCTGTTTTATTGTATAGAACGTAAAAGTGACTGGATCAATTTCAGTAAAGTACTACATAAGCATACAGCTATAAACGTAACGAGTTCCATTGAATTCGGTCGAGTAAATCCGATATTATAAGTTAGGCTCTCCATAAGAAACCAAGTCAATTTTGTTTGGCGATTAAATAGAAAATATAAATAAAATATCTGGTAAAGCTATTTATTATTTATTTATATATATACTAATATTATAAAGTAGAAGAGTTTGATCGCTTGTTTGGGCTAATCTCAGGAACTACTAATTCGATTAGAAAAAATATTTTTACATTAGATAGCTGAGGAAGGCTATAGGCTATTATTATATAAGAGATTAATTCGTTTTTGTCGTTATAGTTTTGTTGTTATAGTTAAGATATATAACTAAAAATTTTAAGGTAGTGGAAGCACAGCAGTCATAGGCTCTCTTGAGAAACCGAGCGGGTTTAAATACTAGGTCTTGCACCTATGATATTTTCATGTACGAATCATTTCTAACATTCTGTTACCTTACTCGTCTTACGACGAAGAAAAACATCGTGAGGAAACTTGCATGTCTGACAGAATCTAGCAAGTTTTTAAAAGACCTGTGAAGTCCGCCAATCTGCTCTTGGCTAGCATGGTAAGCTATGGCTTGCTCCCTCTCGTAATGAAGAGAGGTCCGTGCCCAACATTGGAGCGTTAAAAAGGGTTAAATACATGCCAACATTTTATTCTGTTTATAAAAAATAAACGGAAAATTTCACGGATACTTTATCCGTGAAACGGATAAAATATCCCTTATCTCTAAAACTACCATAGTTCATAGTCTACCACGCTGGCCAAGTATAGGTTAGCGGATGAGTAGGACAAGGACTTTTTCACCTAGCTTACCTAAAGCTTAAATTAAGCTTTGTATTCGTACTCTACCATATAGCGAGGATCATTTACCGACTGAGTAAACAGAATATTAAATACGCGCGATCAAAACCATTGGCAGAAGCTATGACTGGAATAACATACATATTAATGAAGTTTCTACATTTATTTCCGTCTAATTCTCTGCTGACTTTATTAGAAAACTAGAAAACTTTACGAATATTATACTCAAGTGCTCCGTTAAATTGTCATAATTATTAATATACTAACGTTTTCTCGTGGCTCTGCCCGCGTCGTTTAATTTAGCAGAATTACTTCGTTCTCGTAGGTGGCAGTGTGAGGCAAGATAGCCCTACCGTAATAAATCCTACTATTATAAATTTTTAAATTAAAAAAAAGTAAATGCTCTAAATATAGTTAGTGCCAGTTTAACGTATCACTGCGCGATACTATATGTAATCTATGCTAATATCGAGGACGAAGCAGAAGTATAATTATGATAGAACTTCACTAACAGGTAAGTTCGTTTAATCATCAATTATATATGCGAAGGTTTCGCAAAAACTACTGAATGGATTTTAATGAAACTACAATCATTTAGCTCATACATCAAAATAATACAGATGCTACTTTTATCCCGGAAAAATTTGCGGTTCCCGTGGGATAGGTTTGTTATTATTTTTCTAGAGACGAACCCGAGCGAAGCGATGGGGAGCCGCTAGTAGGCTATAAATCACAAAAAAAAAAATTTTAATAAAATCTATAGATCCAAAGATTAGTGCGATCAAACAAACAGACTCTTTAAATTTCAGCATGGATTATTCTCATATAGTTTTACTTTTCTATTAGCCATATCGATAGCTGTAGAATTCGTCTAAGTAGGATGAGATTTAATGAAAATCGCATTAAAATATATCCATTGTAATATTTGCTCATAATTTAAACCTTACAGTACACAGAGTGCTCAATCAAATAACAAGATTATTGCGTTAGGTGATGGACGTTCATTGGCCTACTGGCTATTTAGATCGCGGGAAAAACATGCGTGATCATAGATTGAATCAATTGATAGTGCCTTGGAATAGCCCTATCTAAAAAACTCTACAATTACATTTAATATAAGATTATCAATTTATCTTATACTAGCGACTCACCCTCGCTCCGCTCGGGTTTGTTCCTAGGTTGCTTCCCCATACAAAATTTCATCACTATTTTCACCTCCTTTAGGGAGATTCCCGGAATAAAAACTATCCTATGTCCTAGCTAGTGTCTCAAACTATCTTCTTACTAAATTTTGTCAAAGTCAGTTCAGAAGTTTCGGAGAATATTCGATACAAACAAACAAAACAACAAATTTTTCCTCTTTATAATAGCAAAATAGATATTTATTTCGTGTATCTTGGAAACGGCTCTAAAGATTTGAATCAAATTGTGTATTAAGATAAGCTTTTTAAGTTTATCTATATATGTAGGTGTGATTTAGTAAAGTAATAAATAAGTTTACGTATTTATATTTTTGGTTCCTTTTTAGGGTTTTTACTATATTGTGTATATTCAATCACCAAACTACCAATCATAAATGCGAAAGTTGTGTGTGCGTTGTGTGTGTGTATGTATGTGTATTTCTTTTTACTTCATATTTAAGCGGCTGGATATATTTGTACAAAATTTAGTACATAGATTGAATATTATCTGCTTTTGTATTGGTACGTTTTGATGTTTAGTATGGAATAGATTTATTTTTTCAATTTTTTTTTTAATTTTTCCGATGTTTTAATAGTTATTCTGCTATTCGGGGTGAAGACAAATTCAACAAAATAAAGATCATAAAAATCAGTCCAGCCGTTCTCGAGTGTTGTAACAAACCCGACTTTGTTTAATATAGGTACATATATAGTATAATATACTATATAGATGTAAATAATAAAAGTAGTTGTTCGAGTTATAAACGCAGGAATGGACAGAGAGATATGTATGTATAAGCATTGACGCTAGACATGAAGGAATTTACCTACATTTCAATGATAAATTTTAAGTTTATTTACTCAGTTATATTCTTACTAGTGTAAGCCTAGTTGTTGAAACTTGACAATAATCTTGTCGATATTTTTTATTGACGACATTAAAGCTTAAGACATTAAAGGCGAAAAAAGTACTAAACCATTTTGTCTTTGATATAGAGATTAGTTAGCAATTTTGTAATTGTCTGTTCAATTTTATAATTATATTTTTTCTTAGATTATTCGTATTGTTAAAAAAAATTAAAGCATTATAAATATTTTATATTTTTGAATATGAAATCGTAGATAAAAGCTTCCAACGTAAACAAATTCGCTGCACATTTTTCTGTTATTCATTTAATTTCTAGAATAAACAGAACAGAAGCAGAACCCGCAGGTTCGCTGGCGCTAAAACTACAAAAAAAACTTTAAAAAGGTAGTAGGTTTCTTACAAATTTCCATCCCCTATTTTACCCCCTTATGGGATAAATTTCGAAAAATACTGAAACACGTATTTATTTAATTGTTTTAAAGAGCATTAATTATAAGTTTCAAGTAATTCTGATCATAAATATTTTTGAGTTGTATTATAACGTGGTTTTTCGTGGGAATGAATGAGATTATCTCCCCCGGTAAAAAGTAGCCTATATCACTCTCCAGCCCTCCACTATCTTCATACAAAAAATCACGTCAATCCGTCATTCCGTTTCGACGTGAAAGAAAGACAAACAAACAAACACACTTTCATGGATTTTAATAAATCACAAAATTTCTGTTCATTTCGTAATAGCACTCTCAATCGTAGATTTAAATCTAAAAGGGGTACTAAGCATCCGCAATTACTAAGAAGTGAGAAAATATCCGTAATAACCATCTCTTAAGGGTAAGCTTAACCCATTCTCATGACCATTTTAATTTGATCTTCATTATTTATAACTTTCAAATGATAACAGAACAAAAGCTCAGCTTCATAGGTCTGATTGTGGTGGTATTTTGGAGGTTCCCAACGATACATCACTAAGAGTTAATGTGCCTGACGTTTACCGCGTTTAATAACAGTTTCGCGTACAAACATTGTTTGAAATCCATTTTCATTTTCATTATTGTTGAGAATTATAAAGGCTTTGTAAAAATGTAGAGCCTTTTGTAGCGTGTTTTTGTTTATGAAGTAAGGTTTCGGAATATTAATTTAAGAGCTTCATTTTTTATACTATTTTTGTTCTACGTTCATTGGGAGCTGTCATCGCAAATAGAATACCGTTTATAAATTATTAAACACCTCTCCTGTACTTATCACTTTGTGCTACTTATTTTTATTGCGGCCATTACTTATTTTTGATTTACAATAGGAAAATATAATTTTAACATCTTCTTCACGTTGAATACTTAATATGGTTTATTCAGCCATTTTTAACGTGCCGCTGCTGGGCACGGGCCTTAATTCGAGGGAGATCAGGCTATAGTCCACCACGCTGGCCAAATGCGAGGTGGACTTTACATGTTTTTCAAAAACTTACTAGGTAGTTGCATACATACAGGTTTCTTCACGATATTTTCTTTCATCATCTGATAAGTGCTAATCATGTTAGAAATGAAATGGTAAAAATATCAGAGGTACGAGACCCGGAATTCGAACTCACTTCACTTGGTTTCCCAAGCAAGCGCGTTACCACTATACACACCACCAACATATATTTTAGGGAAACCTTATTTATAGACTACCAATAAACGTACGTACGTTTGAACAACTATTTTAAATTAAAAAAAGCAATTTATCGATATAAAATTAAGTCCGCCTTCGCTTTAAATATGTGGAAAAATAAAGTACAAAGTTCAACTCGTTTCACAAGTAAATTCGGTTTTATTCCGAGAATTTGTTTTTTTAAATATGACTAAAAAATCTGTCTGTCTTTCTAAAGTATTTTTTGAAGTCTATAACCCACCCATATAACCTACGTATTCAATAATGTCAAGAATTGTGAAAGTCGATAAACTATTGGCAAAGGTATCGCTCGCACAAAATACCCATAAAAATATTGCTATATGTTCCTTCTTTTGAACTCGGTCTAAAATTTAAATTATGTTGTTAAACAAATAAAATACATACATATATACTGGAATTTAACACACGAACAAATAAAACATATTATATACGTTGGAACGTTTATGTCGCCATTGCATAGCGGAACTAGTCTCCTAACACCGTTTAAAAAACTAGGAGTCTTTTAGTTCAAATCGCAGCCATAAATGATCCGGGGGTTAGGCGATAGCAAACGCGCAGTATATTGTCTCGAGTGTTCTTTAGAGGCCATTCTGCATTCAATTGGTATCGTAAATATAAAGAAAAACTATTTTAAAAATTGCAAAATCATGAAACACAATTACATATAATTAACATACTAGCTTTGTTCCTTTATGCTTATACGGCTAGACTGATTTAGATGTAATTTAATATACAGACACAGTAATACAAAGGCTACCTTTGAGCACCAAGTTACAAGTAAATAATTTTCTATATACATAAAAATCAATTGCCGTTCGTTAGTCTCGCTAAATCTCAAAAACGGCTGGACCTTTTTTTGTATTGTTAGGGGTATGTCAGGGGTGGTTTAAGTATAAAAATATATAGTATAAATGGGGAAAACAAAAAAAAACAGCGGGAAAATCTAAAAGTTTTGAGCTGTTTATTTTGTACCTATGTACATATAATATAGTCTATCATTCCATACTTACCGTTGAAACGTGCCTAGAGACGAACCTAAGCGTAGCGAGGGTGAATCGCTAGTAATATTATATTAATGAAAGTAGACAGATTCACATAAAACAAATGTTACAGAGCTGAACTACGCAAGCGAAGCCGCGGGAAAAAAAAGGTCATAATTTATAAATTTAATGCTTTTATAGCCGTCTCTTAAATGCGTACTTCAATGCGTGCAGTCATAAATGGATAATTGGTCAGATCCCTGCGACAGGGCACGACGTAGTTGCACTTGTATCTCTCCCGCAGACTATTGCTAAGGTAATCTATGGGCTTAAGCAAGATTTCATTCTACATCATTTAACCATAGAAATAAAAAAAATATTCGAATAGAAGGAATATAGAATAAAATTTTGTCTAAGCCCTCTATCACATTTTATCTAAAACTTCTTTCTCTTCTTTTGGATTTATTCTATTATTTTTAAAATCATTATCCACGATAATACATACATTTCCATACTAATATTATAAATGTGAAAGTTTGTGTGGACGGATATTTGCTCTTTCACGCCACGGGTGAACCGGTCTGTATGAAATTTGGCAGATATAGATTATAGTCTAGAATAGAATATAGGTTACTTTTTATCCCGGAAAAATATACGGTTCCCGTGGGATAGATTTGTTTTTGTCTAAGGACGAACCCAAGCGAAGGGAGGGTGAGTCGCTATTATTGTATAATAGTATATTATATTAATATTAAAACATATTTAATTTTATTTACCGTGAAGTAATACGCCTAAGTTATTTTAAATTTGTTGTTATCGTTTTAAAATCCATACTAATATTATAAATGTGAAAGTGTGTGTGTTTGTCCTTCTTTCACGTCGAAACGGATTGGCGGATTGGCATAACTTTTTGTGTAATTGGATAGCTGGAGAGTGACATAGGCTACTTTTTACCGCTGAAAATTATCTAATTCCCACGGGAAAACAAGCTAATACAATCCAAAAAAAATTATGATCAGAATTACTTGAAACTCGATATTAATGCTCTTCAATAAAATTAAAGAAAACACGTGTTTTAGCATTTTTCGAAATTCATTCTATAACGGGGGTAAAATAGGGGATGAAAGTTTGTATGAAACTACCTTTTCAGAGATTTTTTGTAGTTTTAGCGTGAGTGAAGCCGCGGGTTCTGCTAGTCACTTATAATAACTACTATAGTTGAAACATTTGTAGTTATTTACATTCACAAAATTCATGGAATATACAAATTTCATACAATTATAATGGAAGTCTAAGAAATCTTGTATTAATTAGCTTTAACAACCATCTCAAGCGAGATTTTACTATTGGAAATTCTACAATTAATTAATGTAACGTAGTTGGAATTTATCTATCCAATATTATATTATTGTCCTAACAACTATAGAATAAAGTAAGACTAACTTCCATTCTGTATAATTGCTATCTAACCTAATATATTATACTTGTAATTGTATGTTATTTTACTATTTTATATACACAATATCTATATATATATATATATATATATATATATATATATATATATATATATTTAATTTTATCTAATACAATTTAAAAAATATATAATAGTCATGATGCGTTTCCATCCCTTTTTGTTCACCTTTTGTTTACGCTACCAGTTAATAGTATGATGATGCAAAGACAATATTACATTACAAATAACGTTTTAATAAAATGCTATGAAAATATAATACAACGCCCTTTCCTGTTTAAGAACTAAGTTATTTTTCTTTAGCATTAATCGAAAGTGTTATTCTCGAAGTGCCCTATGGTAGCTTCAGAGGTCTCGAGTTTGAGTCCCAGTTCGCGAAAAATATAGTTATTGCATTTGTCTTACACGATATTCTTAGGAACAGCCTAAATTTTGGAAATTGGTGGTCTAAGGTGTTACATTCACCTGCCTCGTGGTAGACCATGTAAAGCCATCGATCCCATTTAATATAATTTAAATCTACGAGAAAACTCGTAAAATAATATAGTTTTTTTGTATGAAAAGGCTTGAAGTCGTAGTAATATATAGGTACATTATTAAAGTATGATTAATAATATATTTATAAAATATTTGTCACAGGTGATTCATCAAGATGCGTTACCTAGTTCTCATATGGCTAGCGCTCTCGCTTATCCACAACACTCGAGCCCACGCTCGTACCTTCACCCGTTGCCAGCTATCTAGGGAACTGCTGCGATATAATTTCCCAAGAACTTTGATACCTAACTGTAAGTATTTATGATAATCAATTAATAATAATTGTATTGGAAAGCTAAATTAAAATTCGCCATTAACCCCTCATCTGCAGAGCGCTCTTATGCTCAAAATTATACTCCCTTGGTAAATATTTTCCAAATATAATACTTTCTTGTCTTGTTGATACTCACGTAAGTTAAGTACAATATTATATAATTATATAGTAAAAAAATATATTCAGTAGCTGTTAAATTCCCCGCGGGCCTTCTGAGAAAAACAATTTGGTTTTGTAGGTATTTACTTATTTGATAGAAATTAAGAAAGTGACTATCTTCAAATATTATATACCTTAGATTAGTCACAATATATATTTTCTACATTCTACGTGCCATTGAAGTAATCTGTGCTAAGCTACCACGTATTGAAACCAACGACAAAAAAAATGAAATAAGTCAATATAATTTTTAAAATGGTGGTCATTAATCATCAATCATGTCTCCTAAATTATATCCAATTTAGTGTAATAATGTAATATGCGCTAAAAAAGCTAACACCTTTTTATTATTACGAATTAATTTTTATATTTTTGATTCATTACATTGTAAATAAACAATAGGTTAAAAGTAGGTGCGGGAAATTCTTACATTTTTAAATAACAAGTAAACTATCATTATCGAATTGAAAACTAGCCAGACAACTGGTTAAGTAAAATATCCCGATAATTCATTTAATTAACTAACAGAAGCAATTAATACCTTCAGATTAAGATAAGCTTAAATATTATATAAGTTTTAGTAGACTTTCAAAGCTCAAATTAATGAATTTTCTAAAGAATATTATATTGCTTCCCAATACAAACTTTCATCCCTACTTTCAACCCCTTAAGGGATGATTTCCGGGATAAAAAGTATCCTATCTCCTTCCCTATGTCCTTCCCAGGGTCTCAAAATATTTTTTTACCAAATTTCATCTAAATCGGTTTAGTAGATCCAGAGATTACCCCCCTACAACCTCACAGACTCACAAACTTTACTTCTTTATAATATTAGTATAGACGTTTTGAAATATGTCCAAAATTGATCTGTATAAGACTGAGGTGAAAAGTAAGTTGAAGTAAAAAGCTAACCAAATCTATTTTTTCCAAATTTAATGCAGCTTGTTTACAATAACCTTGTTTTATAATTAAAATATCAACATTAGATAGTATTAGAAGTAACGCTACCTTTTTACTTTTGTCGAATTAAATAGAAAGGAAAACAACGTTGGAAAAAGTAGCTAATTTTCCTTAACAAATCCGCAGACAGGCAAATGGATGGCAACAGACGTTCTCAGGTAAAGAAAACACTGTAGTTAAACTGAAATGGAGCCTGACCGTCTAACCACGATTCACAGAATTCTAAAAAATATTTTAATCAGAATTTATGGACCTTAAAAATAAATTTAAACTATTCTTTTACATTTCATTTTATTTTGAAATATTTGGTTTTGTAAAATCTTTATACACAATCATACACTTAGTTGTATGGTGCAATAGATGTATCTATTAAAAAACAGTTTGATTGCTGCTTAGGATAATAGTAACTTTAGATACAAATACACAATATGTTTATTAAATCCGCTATAAAAAATGGCTTTGTGAGCTGCCATATAAATAAATTTCTAAAAAATATTATCAACTAAAACGCTAATGAAATAGTATTTTTCATTTATTTTCTAACCTATTAGGAAAATAAGTAAAATGACTATGGCAATACGACGCTAGCTAAGAAGATTAAAAATATTGTTCAAACGACAACTTACATGATTTTTTTTATAACATTATATCTAATGAATATTTTTCAATTTGTCGCTTAATAAAGTAATATTTGCACAACTGAAGCTACTCATTTTATATCATTAATCTTTAATGCTATGGTTTAGTTAGATCAAACAAAACCAAACTTAAGCTAACAAAGACAATATCCCAGAGGTGGCAATGCACTACGCGATGCATGCATTAGCACGAAGTTAATCAGCAAAGTACAGCGTTGCTCCCGAGGCGTACACGTTTATTATGCCTTTGACTTATGTGCTTTCGGAGAAAATTAGCTATGTATATATTGATATATCTGTCAATTGATGTATCTTAACCCTAGTGAATCATAATTCATGTAATAACAATTTCAAGTAAATTATAAAGAATCCGGCTCGAAGGACTAAGCGTTTGAATGCAATAGTTCAACAAATGCAATCAATTCTACGTCTCGACATGTTTTGTTACATTGGTTAATTTCAACTACTATGAACTATTAGTCTATCATATCTCATAATTAATGGGCCTAGAAATGCAATATCGAAACTAAATGTACTGTAAGGAGATATATTAATATTGATGGTATCTTCTGTAGTTTTCGAGCACGAATTAATTACTAATATGCCTATTCTTGCTTTCAAACGAAACTTGACTAAGTGAATTGAAACCAACTTCGTCTATTATGTAAGTTGCTGATCCTAAACTTTGATTTGACTTTACGAGTATCTATCCATACGTAGCAGTCGATTATTAAATATCCACTTTTAGAAGAAAATTATAATATATTGGTGAAGATTAAGGCTAAATATTCTATACATATTTGTATATAAAAATCAATTTATGTTCGTTAGTCTCGCTAAAACTCAAAAACGGCTGGACGGATTTGAATAATTCCTTTTTTGTTTTGTTGGGATGTGTCAAGGGTGGTTCAAGTGTAAAAAAATAGGGAATACCCAAAAAAACAGCTGGAAAATCGAAGAGTTCAGGACTGTTAATTTATACCTAGGTATATATAATATCTATATATACCTATTACCTAGGTATATATAATAGTCTATTTATTCCGTACTAACCGTTAAAATGGTAAGTCGCTAATAGTTTGATAAAATTTTGAACTATTTTTGAATTTAACATAGATGAAAAAATTTACACTTTGTTGCACACAGAAAAAGAGTACAGGGTACAGTTAAATCACAGGTAAAGAAAAACAACAGTCGGTCGATAGCGGTATTTTTGCTACTAATAAGGTTTTTTACGTACTTACTATTTCTTATTTTTAGAAATAATCAAATCTAGGCACTTTCGTTGTTTAGAATTAAAATTATAATACTTTTTTTTAAATATCTCATTCCATTCTAGTCGTAGCGGAGAGTAGCAGTGATAAATTTAAAGACTATTTGACATAAACCTCTTGAATGCAGATGAAACATAAACCTCTTGAATGATAAAAGATGCTAACATATCTAAACCATTCAATCGCATTTTGCCATCTGTTTTAGATATCAATGAACAGAACAAATTCGAAGCAAACGTCGCTTTTGATTTAAGGCCGTATCAATTTGAATTAATTCGGATTAAGCCTGCGTCCCTTTACAGTGTCAATTAAATCCAACGCTAACAATTCTAAACTTAAATGAAAGAGGCTCTCAAAATGTTTTGTTATTTGAGTCATGCCCCTTTTTATGCAAATTGAAGATCTCTAAGTTCACCGTGAATGCTTATTAAGGTCGGCAATTCATTCGGTTTCCGGCTTAATGTTATTATAAGATTTAGTTATTTTAAATTCTGAAAATTTCTGATTATTTCTTTGGTATATTACTTGTGTATTAAGTAACTGCCTCGGTGGTGTAGTGGCTAGCATGTACGGCTGCATACTCGGAGGTTCTGGGGTCGAGTCCCAGGTCGGGATAAGCTTAGTTATCGAGCCTTTCTGTATAGTAAGTGTCAGTAACAGCCCGGAGTTGGGAAGTTGGCGGTGTGTCACCCCCGTGCCTCGAAGAGCACGTAAACTCGTCGATCCTGCTCCTTAAGTCTCACTCGTTGTGTCGAGCAGTCGTCCCACCGGAGTATGAGAGTGACAGGAATAGAGTGCACTTGTGTCTGCGCGTACACTTGTGCACTATAATATCTCCTGCGCATTTGGCTAATCTCAATGAGATTGGCCGCCGTAGCCGGAATCGGCTAGTAGAACATCATCATGTGTCTTGAGTACTCATAAAAATTCAAAGCAAAATATTTTTCTTATATGTTTTAAAAAATAGTTTTAGTTCAAAAAATTGTAAATAAACAAACATATTATGATATAAATATTAGTAATTGTGAAGATAATAGAAATTAATTACGAAGTAAGTTTCCCACAACAACTTTTTACACAATTTTTTGCATTTTTACCCGACTGCGGCGAAGCCCAAAGGAGGGTGATGAGTTTGACCTGTATGTATGTATTTGTGTATGTCCTATCCTATGTTCCATCCTATTTAATAAATTATTTTGATTTTGACGATTCATTCGTCATTCGAGTTGTCTTGATAACGCAGGTGTCATAGTGTAAATAGATATCATTGAAAATTAAAATGGCGGATCTCAGGCGAAAATTTGTGTCTTTAAACAAATGTTTTCGTCCGAATTATTCGAATGGGGTATCAAAATACAGGTTTATAAGAGGCAATTACAAAAATATATACAACTTATATCTTTAAAAGTAATTTAGGATAATTAATTGTTATTTAACTCAATAAATCTTATATATAATCGTATTCATTTCTTATTATAATTACTGAATACCACTAGATAGTATAAAACAAATTCGCTTCCCGTTGTCTGTCTGTCCCTATGTATGCTTAGATTTTTAAAACTACGCAACGGATTTTGATGCAGTTTTTTTAATATCATAGTACAGAATAACCGAGAAATTCAAAGATTTCTATTTCATACTACCCGTCAAAACGTACCTAGGGACGAACCCGAGCGAAGCGAGGGTGAATCGCTAGTTATTAGATATACCTAATTAAATTTTGATACACACCAATAGTTGTTACACAATAGGAGTAAATAATAAATCTGAAAGCCTCAGCTTATAAAATATTTCAGGTAATTTGAATCAGCACTGTTTCAATGCGGCTACGTCGTAGCAATACTAAATACTTGTACTAAATGGATATTTATTATTCACTACGCAACATCAGGCAAAGAAAAATTCAAATTTAAATATTATTAGCTTATTGGCATCTTTAATTTAGCCTTTAAATATCAGCTTCTCTCTTCTCAATGATGTTTTTTGTACTTTTTTTTTTTGTATGAGCTCTATATTGAATAATGACAGTTTTGACCCATTTTATATTAAATATAATACAATATAAAAACACGAAACATTAACAAACTAGTGTTTTACTAATGCTTAGCTCGAATCTGTTCTTTGATGTCTTACAGCAGGCCACGTGTTTCTCTAAGTTATAGTCTATATGTATAGTAAATTTTATCCAAATCGTTCCAGCCATTTTATCGTGACAAACAAACATACTACACACACACACATACTCATACTCAAAACTTCGTTTATAAGTAGTCTTATTATTTTCAGGGGTGTGTCTGATAGAGCACGCGAGTGGGCGGACAACGGAGAAAGTGACAAACCACAATAACTCTTACACCAGCTTTGGGTTATTCCAAGTAAGTTGTATATTAAGTTAATTTAATTTTATATGTTGTGTTAACACATTGACAATTCATTAAATAAAAAAAAATATTTAAATTAAAATATTAATTTAGTATAAGCAAAACAAATCATAATTATAAAAAATAAATAGTTCATAATAAAAAAATAACGAAATAACATTAAATTTAGAATTGTCGTTTTTTTTAATGTCAGCAACATTATTTTACTTTTTCCTATTGCCACCCTAATCCTATGACACCAGCGCCAATTTATGTTCTACGTACCGCGCGTTTTTTGTATCTTCCATTTTTAAATTGAAATATATTTTTTAAGTTTTAATTAATAAATTAATATGCCAAATGTCCTAAAGGGCAGTTTGTATTAACATATTTTGACATTTTAATTAAAAAGTAAATACGTAAGAAATACAAGTAATAACATAACTAAATTAATAATATTAAGCCATGTGTCATGAACACAGAAGCGGAATACGCCGGAAGATAATATAAATATCACATTTACGAAACATGTCGCGATGAAATGAGAAAATTCTCAGTTTCTAAAATATAGCGGGTTCCAACGGGACTAATTATTTGGTTAACATAATATGTATGAGGATCACAACCGATACCCGTCTACATGATTATTTAATTATGAAAGGGTAACACAAATGTCGTCCTTATAATTATAAAACACAGATAAAATAATTATTTATTTATAGCAACTGTGATTATGGCTGAATATTTGATTGCTTTAAACAATCGTTGATTTAATTACGTATGATGATTAGATAGCTTTTTTCAAACAAAAACCAAACTTCCCATACACTTCTATATTATATTAGGGGACTGCCCCGAATTTGCCGTCCTAGTATTTTTTTTTTTAATTAGGCACTCGAATTCTCATTCAAACTTTACCACATCTTTTCACATCCCTGTTGTAATGAAATATCGTCAAATAGGAAATCGATCCTACGTCTACATATTTTTAAGCTGCCTAATAAAGGTAATCTCTTGCGAGTTTTATTTCTTAAGCAGCCTTGCTTCTTGCTATCTTAATTGGTGCTTCGCCGTCTTAGATGGTTTATAGAGGACGATTCGTCTTAGTTCTCACAAGTGTCAGCAAGAGATTGAGAATGAAAAAAAATATATAATCTAAGTATTTCAATTCTTTAGGTTAGCTATACTTAAAGAATTGAAAACATTACCCTTAATATCGGAGAGTAGGATTAAAAAATATTAAAACCAACAGGTACTTAACACAATGCCCTCGAAAAGTAAGACACATGAGACTGAAGACTATTTTAATTCACACATATATTTGTATGCACACGTACGTTTTGTGTCAAGTGCCGTAATTTAGAGTGATTTATGAAATAAACTGGCATGCATTAAATTTAGTTTTCACGTTAAACGGCTATCACGAGGCTTAACTTGATTTATAAGTACATACATAATATAGTGTATATAAAAACCTGGTATATACTCGTATATAAAAATTTGTTTTACATTTTTTTCATTTATATATGTACATAATATTTTGTATATAAAATTTTCTTTCATTTACTTGTAATATGGAGCAAGTATTTTCTATTAGGCTTTTTAGGATATAAATAAAATTGTTATGCTGTTCGTAGGTGAGCGTAATGACTTGAGAACCATCTGGACGGATTTGGCATTTTTTAAATTTTACTAATTCTTCGAATAAAGTTTAGAGAGAAATATTAGAAAAGTTGTCCGGAAAATTGAAAAAATAAAAGAAAATTGAGAGTGTTATTTTCTATAGAATTTTTGTATGATATCAAACCTAAACAAAATTTTAATATGTATTATACTGGATAATAAAGTTTAAAATGACCCATCAATTATCTATAGTGCTAGTGTCAGTTAGTGTAAGTACCTATTAAAAAACTTACCAAAATACAATAGATATGCCATTTCAATTTAGTTACCTATCAAAATGTAAGAAATAAAAGTAAAGTAATAAGAAAAGGCAATGGTAGCCCAGTGGTAACCCGCTCGCTTGGGAAACCGAGTGAAGCGAGTTCAAATCCCGGGTCTCGCACCTCTGATATTTTCATGTGCGAATCATTACCAACTTGATTACCACTTGTCTTAACGGTGACGGAAAACATCGTGAGGAAACCTGCATGTCTGAAAGAATCTAGCAAGTTTTCAAAAGACATGTGAAGTCCGCCAACCCGCACTTGGCCAGCGTGGTGGATAATGGCCTGATTCCCCTCGTACTGAAGGAGGCTCGTGCCCAGCAGAGGGACATTAAAAAGGGCTGAATACAAGTAAAATTACGTATATTAAGTTAAGCGCTACCAAATTTGTCAGTTGCATACCAATTACAGTAATTGACAATCAGTACAGGGAGAGTGATACAAAATTGGCAGTACCATTAAAATTTCAAATAATACCATATTTTGATTTTTTTTATATTAGAAACTCTATGTAACTTGTTTCAGTACGATTATTTTTATGCTAATTCTAATTATTAATTGCTTACTAATAGTATACTTAATCAAAAGACAGTTGGTCCAACACGTCTTTACACCTGAATCTTTCGATCTTTCATGTCAATGAATGTTTCTTTTGTTAATAACAATAAAATCTTAATAAAATATTTTTATTCAAAATGTATAAGTACGATGAATATTTCAATTTTATTAAAAAGTATTTATACTAAAGTATTAGAGTGTCAGTACAAAAAATTTACATTGATCTATAAACAAGAAACAATATGGAAAGTAATATATAGGCGTGTCAAAATCGGCGTGCATCGTGTTTATTTTCAGAAGTTTAGGTAACCAATAAAAATCTGTTAGAGTTTTCATCTAAAATGGACTAAGTCAATTATTTTTTGTATAAAAACATATTGCACTCCCAATCAATGTTCCGGTTGCCCGCCACAATTTCATACAGCGGAATTAAGATTGAATGGAAAAATGAAACCGTAAAGTAAATCATAATATTAATTTAAAAGAAAGAAGTAAAAACTTTCGTGGATTTATGTCTGACTGTCTTTCCGATAACCAACCAAAACGTCGGGAACACAAAATCAAAATAAATCCGCCAAAAAAATCCGAAAATATAGTTTTATTTCAAAAGTAATAAAACATTATTTAAGTTTACTAAAGTTGAAAGAAATATGATTGTCTTGACATGAAAATCTTAGTATTTATATACTACCAATCTTTTATTCACGTATGAAATAATACAGATATACACACATATTTACACACCCACACACCCTTAAATACAAAAAATGTATTATATTATATATATTTATAAAAAGCAGTCATAAGGACTGCCGACAGAAATGAAAACTTAAAACTATGAACAAACAGTTGTTATTGGATATTCAAATTAATCGCTCGATCTTAAATTAAAATTTGTAAATTAAGACTGTTTACATTTATCTGGTTTTGACATCTATCGTCGGCACTCTGAGCTGGGCAGTAGAGTTAACTTATTTTGTTTTGTTATTGAAATTATACAAAATCAAATCTTACTATACAAATCAATAAAACTGTTGAGATATAGTATGTGATAATAATTGCAAATGGACAACAAAAAAAGTCATTCCACAGTACCACCTATACAATAAATTAATACATTGTACCTTTGTACCAACTTAAAAAATTTAAATAACAGATTCATTATATCTAAAATCGAGTTGTACGTTTTTTGTTAATCGATTTATAATGTTTATTGTTGTATCTAATTATACAAGGCAATCTGCTATGCTATATAAGACAACCAAAATAGACACTTTTTGTATCCAATTACTTATACGATCTAGCAACCCAGACTCTGAGTGTTATGACATTAACACGTCATGTCGATGCCGACTTACATGCTTATAGAAGTTTTCACTTCAAAAAACATAATTATATATAAACTAGCTACTAGATTCATTCCCCATATAAACCTTCATCCCCATTTCCACCCCTTTAAGGGATAATTTCCAGGATAAAAAGTATTCTATGTCCTTTCCAGGGTGTCTTAAACTATCTTCTTAGCAAACATCTAAATCGGTCCAGTAGACCCAGAGATTACTTACCCCCTACAACGTCACAAACTCACAAACACACAATTCACGCTAAAAATCAGCTTTTTTTGCAAACCGATTATATAAACATCGATCATATTAACTAGGGGCTAACCCTCGCTTCGCTCGGGTACGCCTCTAGAAAAATAAAAACAAATCGATCCCTCGGGAACTGAATATTTTTCTATGATAAAAAGTAGCCTGTGTGTTATTCAAGACTATAACCTATCTCTGTGCCAAATTTCATCCAGATCCGTTAAGCCGTTCTGGCGTGAAAGAGTTACAAACATACGTCCATACATACATTCTAACAAACTTTCGCGTTTATAATATTAGTAGGATTATAAAAAGATAATAACCTCTCATTACGGCAAAACTGATTATTCTAGACGTAAATTATTCTATTATATTATATATGTATAACTGTAAATCACTAAAATTTATGTAATGTTTGTTATACAATCACAACGTCACGGGCCACGGCGCTATCGCACTCATATTAAAATGTCATTAACATATTGCCGAATCTGCCGCGTTCGTATAATTTTAGCTACTTGAACCACTAACAACCCTAAGTTATATCTTCTAAATAGCCCACAAAAACATGCTTATATTTCACTATATCTATACTAATATTATTAATGTGAAAATAGCTATTCTGTTACGTTTTTACGACTAAACCACTGGACAGATTTCGATAAAATTTAGAAAGGACGTATATTGCAAACTCAATTGGATCAGACACTTGATACCTGCTCCGCATATAATGCAAACAAAGACGTGGGTAAAAACTAAAATTCTATTAGGTATTTAGTTTTATTCTAGTAATATCGAGTTAATATATTATATTAATTTATTCTAAACACATGACATACTCGTAATAGATATGCCAGTGCTATACATTACTGAAAATCAGCTTGTGTTTTCACGAAGACAATACTCATAAGATTTTTCACGTCGTCAGAACCATAAACGTAGAGGATGGGCTGAGCAATACTTTCATGAAATTGACTACTGTCTTGAAAGAAAGCTAACAAAGCGAAGATAAAAAATATTATAATTTATTAAAAAATATAATATTATAATGGAATTTGAAATAGTTAATAATAACTTTTTAACAAAAAATAAAAACCGACTTCAAACAAAAGCACTAAAAAGTAAAAAATAACTGATTGGTAGTTTTCATTTACTATACATACCTAATCAAATATTTTCGAAGTCGGTGTGCTTTGCTTTGTATGGGCTGGCACCGATTTCGAAAATATTTGATTAGGTATGTATTTAATAGGTAGGCTTTAATTACTTAGCTAAAGCACACCGACTTCGAAAATATTTTATTAGGTATGTATAGTAAATGAAAACTACCAATCAGTTATTTTTTACTTTTCAACCGACTTCAAAAAGGAGGAGGTTCTCAATTCGACTGTATTTTTTTTTTTTTTTTTTATGTTTGTTACCTCAGAACTTCGTCATTTATTAACTGATTTGGACAATTTTTTTTTGTTTGAAAGGGTATACTTCCAGATTGGTCCCATTTAAATTTCAAAAAAAAATACCACCCCTAAGGGTGGAAAAATAGCTAATAATGAATTTAACCTACTTTTAATTGTCATATTGACTTGAAACTTTGCAAGTGTTTCTATTTCCGTTGATAGTACAGAGGTTCGGTATTGTTGACCTGATCTGATGGTAAGGCCAGAAGGCGAATAGGTGGAACTCTTCAACGATAAATAGTAGATACTTCGAGTTTGGGCTTATTTTGTTTGATTCGACAAGCCTAACATGTTAGAATTCTTACTTTGCTACTACTGTCTACACTAAAAAGGGAAAAATAAAAACTTTTTAACAAAAAAATAAAAACCGACTTCAAACAAAAGCACTAAAAAGTAAAAAATAACTGATTGGTAGTTTTCATTTACTATACATACCTAATCAAATATTTTCGAAGTCGGTGTGCTTTGCTTTGTATGGGCTGGCACCGATTTCGAAAATATTTGATTGGGTATGTATTTAATAGGTAGGCTTTAATTACTTAGCCAAAGCACACCGACTTCGAAAATATTTGATTAGGTATGTATAGTAAATGAAAACTACCAATCAGTTATTTTTTACTTTTTAGTGCTTTTGTTTGAAGTCGGTTTTTATTTTTTTGTTAAAAAGTTTTTAGTGCTTTTGTTTGAAGTCGGTTTTTATTTTTTGTTAAAAAGTTATTATTTTTCCCTTTTTAGTGTAGACAGTAGTAGCAAAGTAAGGATTCTAACGTGTTAGGCTTGTCAAATCAAACAAAATAAGCCCAAACTCAAAGTATCTACTATTAGCCGTTGAAGAGTTCCACCTATCTACCTTCTGGCCTTGCCATCAGATCAGGTCAACAACACCGAACCACTGTACTATCAACGGAAATAGAAATACTTGCAAAGTTTCAAGTCAATATGACAATTAGAAGTTGGTTAAATTCATCATTAGTTGTTTTTCCACCCTTAGGGGTGGTATTTTTTTTTGAAATTTAAATGGGACCAATCTGGAAGTATACACTTTCAAACAAAACAAAAATTGTCCAAATCGGTTTATAAATGACGGAGTTCTGAGGTAACAAACATAAAAAAAAAAAAAAACATACAGTCGAATTGAGAACCTCCTCCTTTTTGAAGTCGGTTGAAAATACATATCTTCATTGATCGTATGTATAGGCCACACATTTGTATTATCTCTATCGTGCCTTTCCGCCATTTTAAGCTGACGGCTAATAAGAGAAAAAATAATGTGTAGTCGAACAAACAAAAAGCAAACAAACAAAATATGTAGATTCGATTCGATAAGCTCTAACAAAATGCCATATTATGTATCTACTTGCTCGCAACTAGAAACGTAACACAATTCATGACGACAAATATATTTTCTAATACAGTTAGATCGTCTTGTATCCAACGACGGAAATGCAAACGTCCTGATTAGTTCATGCTCTGTACCTAGAACTGATTTGAACTAAACACAGAGCTTAAAATGTGGTGGAAGACTAAACACTCAGTCAATTAAGACATGGCACAAGTTTATAAATTGCATTTTGCTTGTATCTAGACGTTATATGAATAGAAGATTTTTGTTAACACTTAATATACTAAAATATTTTAGGACTAGCAATAACTACACTCTATAAAAATAATATAAACTAGCGATTCACCCTCACTCCGCTCGGGTTCGTCTCCAGTGAAAAACAAAAACAAATCTTTCCCGCGGGAACCGTACATTTTTCGCGATAAAAATAGCCTATTTGCTATTCCAGACTACAGTCTATCTCTATGACAAATTTCATCCAGATCCGTTCAGCCGTTCTTTGTGATTAAGTAACAAACATCCAAAAAATAAGCCTCATATAGCAGGAGTGACATTGCGACAATTCGTTGTCGCACCACAAGACATTTTCACTCCCTTAAGGAATGATTTCCGGGATAAAAAATATCCTATATTCTTCCCAGGGCCTCAAACTATCTTCTTACCGAATTTCATTTAAATCGGTTTAGTAGATCCAGAGATTACCACTACAACGTCACAAACTCACAATTCACAAACTCACTACCTCTTTTTATTAGTAACAGATATGACATTTACATATACTGTCAATATCGTTTGTTTTTTATATGACATAATAAGGACATTTTTGTGGCGCCACCATCGGCAAAATCATAGTAAAAACCTCATTTATAATTGATTTCAAACGATGCACGTGAACTAGTGAAATACTTGCATGATTTGGCGCTAATCACTCTAGAATGTGACGTCTAACAAATGACGCCAGCTAGATTACAAGTATTGATTCATGACTGCCCATTCAAAATTTAATCCTGAATATATTTCAGGCCGCGCGCTAAGCTGAAAGTAAGCTTTGTTTATTTATTACTTTCTAACGGTGCTTTGGCAAAAAAGTTGCGGTATTGACAGTTTGATGTGAAATTTTGCATTTTAAAAGATTCCGTGGTTTTAGTAAAAGTATTATAACATGATTGTCAAATTTAAAAGTGTATTATAATATTACAAACATTGCCCGCGGCTGTGCCCGCGTTCACATGACTAAAAATATTACATAAACATATCAGTATACTCTTACATTGCAGTTTTTGTATTTTTTCTCAGAAATGAGATATTTTCCCGCGGTAAAAGTATCCTGTATAAATGTTGACCCGGATAACCAGCTATCACTATACCAAATTTCATCAAATTCCCTCCAGTGGTTTTTCCGTGATGCGGTAACAGACAGACAAAAATTCTAAAAACTATAGATTCTCCCTCTGTATCGATAATAATGTTTATTACAATAAGATTTTCCAAAAAATATGTAATCTACAGATTCGGATTAATTTTATTATATGTATATTGTATATATATGTACACATGTATTATATTTAGTGTTTCGCTTCATATACTTTACTGTGATAATTGTGGTAAAAATAAACATCTTTACTACTAACGCCCTAATTAAGTGAAGCCATGGCAATTATTTTTGATACGAAACCATTAGCCTTAAAATTAAAAGACCTTGCAATTTAGGATTTTATAAAACAAACTAATAAATATGGATAAATAATTCGAAATGGTAATACAATTTGAAAGACAAATTGCCAATAATAAAACACTATACAGTAAACTCTCAAAGCGTAACAAAAATGATTGATTGTATTTTCCAAATGTTCGCCTACAAATGTTTCCATCTAAAAATATTTTTTTCATATATAAAGCTAAATTGTCATTTTTATATTTCGTATATTTACATGACTCTTTACTGATAGTGTCACACTTCTATTATAAATGCAAAAGTTTATATGTGTCTGTATGTTTGTTACTTTTTTCTAGATGAAACGACTGAATATATTTGGGTGAAATTTCGGACACAAGTAGTCTATGATCTGGTATTGCATAAGCTTATACTGTTAGTAATAAAATTTGCCAAAATTTAAATACATACTATACATACATACGGTGTCTTATATATAAAGATAACATACATTATACATATAAAGAAAAGTGGATAATTAATAAAAATAAAATTGAATATTGATTTCAGAAAAAAAACGTAATTATTTTCAATATGTATAACCTAAACAGCGTCACTGATCGAGGAAAAGCGGTACGTAAAAAGCCATATATAAATATACTGAAGCTTTTAAATATAACATAAATTTCCATTATACACATATAATCTCAATAAATACTGGTACAGATCCGACTGACGTTGTTCTGTCCAGATTTCAAAAAAATGTTTGTTATCTTTGACTTCATACAAAAATCCTATAGAAAAAACCAATTAGTTTTCCCCACTAAAATAAATAAATACGAGTATGTTGGAACATTAAAACACATCTATCTCCATGGTAAACTACGAGGCTTGTGTTATGGATACCAGATAGTTGATACACTACACATATATAACTTTTAAATACATACATATTATAAATATAAACACCCATGACTGGAGTACAAACATTCGTGCTCATCGCACAAATGAATACTCCCAATGGGACCTGAACCCGCGAGAACAAAAAAGAAAACTGTCCAACTAATCTCAAATTATGCACTTACCAACAAACAACTTTGCCTTTTGATTCATACAGACGTGACCAATGTTTCAAAAACTGGTAATTAATAGTAATTGATAATAAATTTTATTCTATGATTAACAGATGTTTTAGTTTGTCAAACAATAGCTACGCAACCTACATTAAATTCTAAATAGAATTGTCGACAATTTCCAGTCTAACCTGCCCCACTGCGACCGCACTCCAGTAATAAAATAGATATAACAATCAGAACATCCAGATAATACTCATCCTGTAACGTTGGCAAAAACGATCGAATTTAAAATTTTATAGCCCGTGACAAATGTCGGTAATCGCACTAGCGTATGGTAAACAATGTGGCTGTCAACATATATTTGTATGAACAGCTAGAATATCAATGTGCGTATCTTGTATATACACGTGCAAATACCCGCCTTGCTTTCTGTAGTTTTGTAATAATAATCCAATCTTTTTGGTTTTCTAGAGATTTAATTTGGTTTTAATACTTCTGTGTATGTGTAATTGTGTTTATTACAAGTCAAATGAACTCAACAAAAAGTTTCGTGATATGGCTGGTTTGGTTCTAATAAAAACTTTTTAACAAAAAACAAAAACCGACTTCAAACAAAAGCACTAAAAAGTAAAAAATAACTGATTGGTACTTTTCATTTACTATACATACCTAATCAAATATTTTCGAAGTCGGTGTGCTTTGCTTTGTATGGGCTGGCACCGATTTCGAAAATATTTGATTAGGTATGTATTTAATAGGTAGGCTTTAATTTCTTAGCCAAAGCACACCGACTTCGAAAATATTTGATTAGGTATGTATAGTAAATGAAAACTACCAATCAGTTATTTTTTACTTTTTAGTGCTTTTGTTTGAAGTCGGTTTTTGTTTTTTGTTAAAAAGTTTTTATTTTTCCCTTTTTAGTGTAGACAGTAGTAGCAAAGTAAGGATTCTAACGTGTTAGGCTTGTCAAATCAAACAAAATAAGCCCAAACTCAAAGTATCTACTATTAGCCATTGAAGAGTTCCACCTATCCACCTTCTGGCCTTGCCATCAGATCAGGTCAACAACACCGAACCACTGTACTATCAACGGAAATAGAAATACTTGCAAAGTTTCAAGTCAATATGACAATTAGAAGTAGGTTAAATTCATCATTAGTTGTTTTTCCACCCTTAGGGGTGGTATTTTTTTTTGAAATTTAAATGGGACCAATCTGGAAGTATACCCTTTCAAACAAAACAAAAACTGTCCAAATCGGTTAATAAATGACGGAGTTCTGAGGTAACAAACATAAAAAAAAAAACATACAGTCGAATTGAGAACCTCCTCCTTTTTGAAGTCGGTTGAAAATAAAAGTTAGGTACCACGAAAGCAAGGATATCTCCTACTATTTGACCAAATTTAAAGTAATTTATGCTTATTAACCCACTCAGCACTTAGTATGCCTAATGTTTTTCTAAGTTGAACATTAATTTCTTATATTTAAAACGATACTACATATATTATAGGTATATTTTTTCACAAATATCGTAAAAATACCTTATTATAACCACAGATTATATAATACTATACTGGTATTACAACTTAAAACGAACGCAAAATAATAATTAATTTAGAACTAAAAAGGCTAATACCAACGACAAAAAATATATCAGTAATCAGACGTGCCACTTTGAAAGCCTATCCTTTTGATAAATTGTTTAAAATAATTTACGAATATATCGCGTAACATACACACAAAAAACATCACTCGTGTCGAGTACTCCTCCTTTTTGAAGTCGGTCAAATACTAGTAGTGAATAAATAGAATACCACTCATTTATTCACTACTGACGGTACCCAAACGGATGAAACGCATTATAGGCAGATTCACCGTGTTAATTTAGATGGAAGTGGGCCAGTGCACCGACCTCGCGGCCAGGACCCTTTGTTGCCGTCTTAGATTTGTGAATAATGTTATATTTGGGTACAATTCTCTCTGAATTATTTGTAAATTAAACTTAGTTTTAAATTATTTGAATTTAGTTAATTTTGAATGATTTAATAAATATATTATACTAGCAGAACCCGCGGCTTGGCTCGCGCTAAAACTGCAAAAAATACTCTAAAATGGTAGGTCTCATATAAACTTCCTTCCGTTATTTTGCCCCTTATGGGATGAATTTCGAAAAATGCTATAACACGTATTAATTGTATTGAAGGGCTTTAATACCAAGTTTCAAGTAATTCTGATCATAAATATTTTTTTGCATGGTATTATAACGTATTTTCCTCTGGGAAAGAGATAATCTACCGCGGTAAAAAGTACTCACTCTCCAGCCCTCCAACTATCTCCACACAAAAATCACGCCAATCCGCTCAGCCGTTTCGACGTAAAAGTAAGACAAACAAACAAACAAACAAACAAACAAACAAACAAACAAACAAACAAACACACTTTCACATTTAAATAAATATATTGGGAGATTAACATTTATAATATTAGTATGGATATATTAATATTAATTTAGTATTTGACTATTCTAAGTTACCTATAGTATTCCTAATATGCTGCACTTCCCTATACTTACCCTCGCTTCGTTCGTACTTAATGCTTAGGTGCCTAACAGAGGAACTTCAGGTCATAGTCTATATGTTTACTCATTCAAATCCTTTCAGCTGTCCATAATTTTGATAAAAAATGTGTTCAGCCCTTTTTAACGTCCCACTACTGGGCACGGACCGCTCTCAATACAAGAGGGATCAGGCCATAGTCCACCACGCTGGCCAAGTGCGAGTTGGTGGATTTCATCTATCTTTTCGAAAGCGTGCTAGGTTCTCTCAGACATGCAATTTTCCTCACTCATGCTTTTCTTCACCGTAAGACAAGTGGTAATCATGTTGAAAATGATTCGCACATGAAAATATCAGAGGTGCGGTTTCCTAAACGAGTGCGTTACCACTGCATAACACCATAAAAATATACTAAACTATAATTATTTTAGTTTTATTGTAGTATAAATTTATATGTAGCTTTGCTATAAGCTTAGCTCTCCTGAGCAGCTGCGCTTATAAAGCGAGCTTAACTTATACTATTTGCACTTGACTGTATAATTTAGTTTGCATAAACAAAACGAGGGAGGAACCAGTAGATAACTGCAATTGGCTATTCCAATTCTAGTGGACTTCCCTAAAAACAGTACAGCTTTATCACAAATCTAAACATGTATCAAAATGCAGTGTGGTTTGTGACTGTTACTGCCAAATATGAGAGGTTGTGGGTTCATCGCACCTAGTGCGAGTTTTAATTACAACCAAAATTAGTAAATAAATTGGAATTCGAACATGAGTAACTTTTAGAAGTATTTCTCATACATGAGCAGCATATAAGGTAAAATGATTATTATATTATACTAGTTATTTCCCGCGTCATCGGTCGCGGTGTGGGGTGAACCCCACCCACCACCTTCAAAGGTTAGCCTATGTCTGATCCCAGTATTCATTTATGCCCTTAGCAAATTTTATCGAAATCTGTACAGCAGTTTAAGTGTGAAAAGGTTCTTTATAATATTAGTATGGATTACGAGTATACATAAATGACGCTATTAAAATAATACGAGGACCGAATCAAGTCAATCAAGTGCGCGTTCCAACCATATCCTTACCCTTCGGTAAGGATATAATGTGGAAAAACACAATAAATAAATTACCTATCGCAGAGGAGTTTTTCTTTCTAATATGTTGGGACATTTATCATCATATTGGGCTAGTTATCATCTAACGGATTACAAGAAATCTGATATTGATTAAAAGTATAAATTATAAAGAAAGTGTAAAATTTATATTGCTTAAGAAAAATCGGCATAGATCACGTTTGCTGACATGAAAATTGGAGTAAGGTATAACACGCGACAGTACTGTATAATGTATCGTACTACTTATATGACGTAGGAAGGCTCAACATAGCAGTAAAGACTAAACAAGCAGATAAAATATAAAAATTAAAAAAAAAAACGACCATCTTGGACCGATTTTCATTAATTATAGCTAAGAACACTCCTCACTAATTTACCTTTCAAACAAAAAAACGAAATCAAAATCGGTTCATTCGTTCGAGACCTACGATACTACAGACAGACACACACACAGACACATCAAACTTATAACACTCGTCGTTTTTGCGTCAGGGGTTAAAACAGGCATTATTAAGCTATTTTGGTAATTTGACTTCTATACTAAATGGAACACAACCTTACTTTAGATCTTAGATAACAATCTTCAATCTTAGAATAACACAAAAAAATCTGAATAATTGGATGTCTTCAAAAATAATTAGGTTATTACGAAAAAGCCTAACAATTTAAATAAAGGTAGACGAAAACAAAGTAGCTACCAAAGTTTTTCCTTTGAACATTTCATCAATACCAGCATTGTTTTAAAGCTCGGTGTTTCTGAACAAAAGACTAACAAACACGCAAACTGTTCTCAAATTAAGAGATTTGTATTGTGACCAAGTGAAGTCGTTACTCGCACCCATCAATTCTATGCCATTCGTCTATGTTCATTGATAGTCGATAAGAGATGTTCGGATATTATCGATATTATTTATTTAATACTAGCACATTAAATATATGACTTATGATGATGATAAGATACTGCAACATTTACTACAATGTTTATGTCGTTGTGTTTGTTCGTGAAATACAAGAACATCTAATAATAAGGAATATAAGGCACAAACCTTGCATTTTACGAGTACTTGTCAATTTTTATCGAATGGTATCCATTCCATGCAAGATTGACGTAATAAACTACTCAACTGACACCTAATACATATTTACTCATTAAACCCAAATAATTTTATCGATTCCTTGTAATGTAAAAGTTCTAAAAAAAGAAGACACAAATAGAATCTTATAGATCTTTTACAATCAAACTACCATTATAATTGCGAAAGCTTGTATGTAAATATACACAGTATTTATTACTCTTTCACGCTAAAACGGCTGGACGTATTTGGATGAAATTTAGCACACATATAGATTCGTATACTATGACACCCTAGTTATCTGGCACGTAAGAACGCGCCCGAGTGAAACAAGGATAAGTTATTAGTGATTTTATCATTTACTTTTTTTTAATAATATTTATTAATCAATCTATTTACCGACATTGATTATTTATCGATACGAATACATCACCATCACTAGATAAGCCCGCATCGATATAGGAAACCGACATGTACTTACGTTTTCAATCACCAAGGAAATCTCAATTGCGGTGTCTGCAAAGAGGCGGATCGTATTTACGCTAGATATATATTTATTATTCTACATATAAAAATCTGTTCCATAAATTTTAATAATAGAAATGTGTTTCAATCTTTACGAAAGAGAATATATAATAGTTCCCCTCATTACATACATATTGCCGGCGACTTCACTCGCTTATTGTAGGTATTTTAATAAAAATTTGCCATGGTTTAGCCTAAGAGAAAAGCTATCTTTATTTCATGAACAAAAAATACCTCGCAAATAACCAAAGACGAATAAAAAACAAACATACTCACAAACATTAAAGTGATTAGTGAAAAAAAATGCTAGCTGTTAATACTTTGTAATATATGTACATACATAAATATTCTAGATTACTTATAATATATATTTTTTTTAACGTTGGGAAATGCATTTACGCACGACGTGTTGGACTCACCGGCGTAATACAGCCAGTACTACCCACTAAAACCCAACAAAACCTTCCCCCGTCTTAATGGGGCGTCGCAGGATCGCTTACGCATTCAACTACGACGCCCCGATGGCAGGCTTGCCAAAGCAGACCACCACAACCATGGAGTTGCTCTAAGGTCCACTCTGCTATCAGAGAAGTACCAGGAGCAACCCGCAAGGTACACCGCCCCCCGAAGAGGGCCATCTCCCACCGCCCACCGAAGTGGGCAATCTCCCTGTGCGTTTCTTAGCTTCGCTACTACTACTGAGCCCCCCCACCACGACAAGGTGAACGCACGTTGGGGGGGAGATTACTTATAATATTAGTCAGACACAAGAATTATGTTTTTACATAGATATTATGGAACCCTAAAAACCTTACTGATTTCCGCATTTTGTTTTTCACAATAACGTGTTTTCTCTTATGGTGAAGGAAGGTTTTTTTTCCTTCACATAAAGGTCATCAGTCAAATTTTTGTAGACGCTAGCGATACTCTTTAACGGTTAGTATGGAATAGATAGACTATATATTATATGATATAATATAGAATATAGCCTTTCTCAATAAACTATCTAATGCAGAAAGAATTTTTCAAATCGAATTAGTAGTTCCTGAGATTAGTGCGCTCAAACAAACAAATTCTGCCTCTTTATAATATTAGTATAGATTTCAATTCATTCATATGGCATCGCATTTGTAAATAATTGAATATGATATAATTTAATATAACAAACTATTATCATGGTTAAACATTAAAATACTCAACAGCCATGGTTACACAGTAGCATTAGCAGTAGCAAAATTTAAAGTAAGTAAACTCAAGATGTATGCATGTTCTATATACTCGAACTAAATACGTCCTGTGTGCAAATCGTAGCGATTGAAATCAGTCGGGGCGGTCGGTAAATAACGTCTCGCGATCTAATACTTTCCGAGATTGCTAATCTAGTCCCGCTCTAATGTTTACAGTCTGGATGGGTTCTAAGATTATGTTATTGGATTTTGGATAGAAATATCCATTTGAATTGAGTATGAGTTTCATTTTGGAAGTTTTATATTGGAAATATTGAAGAGGTTTGGATTTTACAATGAATGTCTATGGAAAACACTTGCACGTTTGATTGTTTTTATTTCCCATTTTCTATAACAAAGTGTAGGCAATTTCAAGACCAATATGCCTGATTCCCGAAACTACCGATATATTGTGATAAAAATCTTTTTTAATTATTACTATATTACAATTTTTGTTGTTATTGCTATATTACTTTGCTTTTTTTATTATTACTTTTGTAATTATTATTACACTAGCAACTCACCCTCGTTTCGCTCGGGTTCGTCCCTAGCTTGATTCCCAATACAAACTTTCATCTCCTTAAGGGATAATTTCCGGGATAAAAAGTATCCTATGTCCTTCCCAGGGTCTCAAACTATCCTGTTACCAAATTTCATCTAAATCGGTTTAGTAGATCCAGAGATTACCCCCTACAACATCACAAGCTCACAAACTTTACTTTTCAACCGACTTCAAAAAGGAGGAGGTTCTCAATTCGACTGTATGTTTTTTTTTTATGTTTGTTACCTCAGAACTCCGTCATTTATTAACCAATTTGGACAATTTTTGTTTCGTTTGAAAGGGTATACTTCCAGATTGGTCCCATTTAAATTTAAAAAAAAAATACCACCCCTAAGGGTGGAAAAACAACAAATGATGAATTTAACCTACTTCTAATTGTCATATTGACTTGAAAGTTTGCAAGTATTTCTATTTCCGTTGATAGTATAGTGGTTCGGTGTTGTTGACCTGATCTGATGGCAAGGCCAGAAGGTGGATAGGTGGAACTCTTCAACGGCTAATAGTAGATACTTTGAAATTGGGCTTATTTTGTTTGATTTGACAAGCCTAATACGTTAGAATTCTTACTTTGCTACTACTGTTTACACTAAAAAGGGAAAAATAAAAAATTTTTAACAAAAAAATAAAAACCGACTTCAAATAAAAGCACTAAAAAGTAAAAAATAACTGATTGGTAGTTTTCATTTACTATACATACCTAATCAAATATTTTCGAAGTCGGTGTGCTTTGGCTAAGTAACTAAAGCCTACCTTTTAAATACATACCTAATCAAATATTTTCGAAATCGGTGCCAGCTCATACAAAGCAAAGCACACCGACTTCGAAAATATTTGATTAGGTATGTATAGTAAATGAAAACTACCAATCAGTTATTTTTTACTTTTTAGTGCTTTTATTTGAAGCCGGTTTTTATTTTTTTGTTAAAATTTTTTTATTTTAAATTGTAAGCTATTACGCAAAAGACTACACTATAAAATGACTAAGTAGTGGTATCCGTGAATACCATACAGAGATACAGAGCAGGAATCATTTGGTGATCGTAAATGAAAATATTCCCGCGGACTAAGCCGCACCTAGTAAAATAATGTCCTCCAAACCGAATTCGGTTACGGCGGCCAACCACACTGAGACTAGCCAATTGAGCGGGACATATATATTATAGTACATAAACGCAAGTGCACTCTCTATTCATTTAACGCTTATATTCCGGTGGAACGATAACTCGATATGACTGATGAGATATAAGGCACATGACCGATAGCTTAATCTGATCTACTAATAACGAGTGTGAACACACTGTCGACTTTCAGACCTTCAGCCCAACCTCATTCAAACTGCTACTGAATATTTTTTAACAACAGCCCCCATAACTATGACTCCGCCCCATAACTATGGCCCGACTCTGGACTCGAATCCAGTATCTCACGACCTGCAACCGTATATGTTAGCCTACTACTACACTATATTTCCTATACATGATCAATGCTGCTCAGATTTGTGCAATCAGTAATCTATACATTATAATAAAATTCTGAGTCAAATCTGTACATTAAATATTTTTTGGAAAATCTTATTGAAATAGACATTATTATCTGTATTGACAGAGGCCGAATCTATAGTTTTTAGAATTTTTGTCTGTCTGTCTGTCTGTCTGTTACCGCATCACAGAAAAAGTACTGGACGGATTTTGATGAAATTTGGTATGGTCATAGCTTATTATCCGGGTCAACATATAGGATACTTTTTACCGCAGAAAAATATCTCATATCTGAGAAAAAATACAAAAACTGGTTAGAATAAAAAACGATGATACTACCTATATACATTTTAGCAAGTTAACTTACTAAATATGACAAAAACTATTAAAAATAGCAAATCTTGAAAAAGTATATCAATAGCACTATTTTATTCATTAAAAAAGTTATTTTAATGAATATTTATTTTTATATTATTAAGATATTTGTCAATAGATGTCGCCATGTGTCTTTAAAATATGTAGTTTTAATTCCAAAAAAATTGAATGTACAAATTAGACCTTTCTATAATTTTATTACAATTACTACTAAATTACCCGCGGCCCATCCGTGTTCTAATTATCAAAAAAAAACAATCTTTTTGGCTTTATAAATAAGTTCATCTGTGCTTTAAATATTTTTGGGAAAATCTTATTTAAATACACATTATTATCGCTAATAGAGGCCGAACCTATGGTTTTAAGAAATTTTCTCTGTCTGTATGTCTGTGACCGCATCACAGAAAAATCACTGGAGGGATTTTGAAGAAATTTGTTATGGTAATAGCTGGTCATCCGGGTCAACTTATATAGTAATACGAGTATACTAATATCTAAAACTTAAGAATTTGGTTTTGGTCATATGAACGCGGGCAGAGCCGCGGGCAATGCTAGTTAATAATATTTTAGCTTAATTGCGTAAACATAGTGTTGCGTGTAAACTTAAATTAGTGCTGTTTTACTGTTCAAAATATTCTAAAATATAGTATATTATTAGTGTATAGACTGTGGAGGAAAGTATAAAAATAATATTTTTTATAATAGCAACTACATTGTACGTTTTAATACAAAACACCTCAGGCACTGTAAAATTATTATGCGAGATGTTTTGTTGTACGTATTTTATTATAGTGTAGCGCTTAAAATGTACATATAAAATGAATACTGTTCAGAAAAAAATGTATTTGCTAAGTGCAGGTCCTTTACTTTGAATATTCGACACGATTCTCACTCTAAATTTGTTTTTGTGAAATATTCAAAACGCGAAATCGTTTCCACTTACATTGATACGTGAGGTTTTTATACCAAATATTATTTTAATGCTTAAAAATATTTATAACAAAAAAAAATAAAGATTTTTATCTAAAGACAGGATAGTGATTTTCGTGCCAAGTGTAACTGGCACTGAGTATTCAATATATCCTGTGTGTGTGTAGTTTCTGGGATTCGATTTCCGCTCACAGTAACACCTTTCTTTATGTAGATGTTTGTACCGTTCTTAGAATATCTGAAGCACATGAGAAGTATTGAATGAAATGTCACAATATTTTTTCTGGTCATCTACAACAGAAAACACTGTTCGTCGAGTTCAATTAGGTTTATACTTCGGAACCCAGGTTTAATGAAGGGATTTGACTGATTTTATATTTTTTGATCATTCAAGTCCATTCATTATAACTAGGTTTCGTCATTTTTCATTTATAATGACTAATTGCACTCGACTATGTGTATTAATATTAGATTACTCTTTTAAAAATGAAAGTTTATATGGGTGCGTGTATGTTTGTTACTCCTTGTAAATTTAGTACACAAATAAACTATGAACTGGAGTAATATAACTCATAGGCCAATGTTGACACACCCGAGCGAAGCGACAGCTAGTTAAAAATAAATACAAAACTGTAACAATACAAATAAAACTTACATTTCATTCCAATTCAATACCACATTTTATGGCGCTTAAGAAAAAAAACGGATAAAATTTAAAACGGATTTATTGCGGAATATTTACAAATAAATGTCATAACGACAGCGTTCCAACGCAGCCGTACTCAATCAAAAGTACATCTCGTAATACGTCTGTAATGGATAATTCCGTAGTACCATCAATGGCCAAATAAATAAGCGAATTAATTAAAAACGTGTTTGCTGACTAAATACAGAATGCAGTGCTGTGTATTCTGAAATTTGCATTTTTATAGCGACCCTAGTGGAGAAATGCGTATCGGACACTTTTATCATCAAAATGAAATATTATGGCTAATTGCCTTTTATATGAGGTTGGACGTGACGTGAATATTTAATGCTTCTGAAATATATAATTTAAAAGTAATATTCGTTGATACAAACCAACGATGTTGTAAATGTTATAACAATAAACAAAGACAACTGAGTCTTTTTATAAAAAGTTAAACTCTACTAATTTTATCCAAACATGGTTTTCTGTTTTGATAAAAAGTAATAAAAATATAAGTTTTTTTTTTTAAATATTCGCTTAAATTCTGATTTAAAGGGTTTTTATCACAAACAAAACTCACTAACATCTCTTTTCTGGGTAATTGTCAAAAGCATGAAATAATGCAAGCTTTTGCGGTTAAGCGATTAATATCGCGGTCACGAGATTTAATGAGCGACAATCGTTTTTCACACAAAAAGCACAAAAAACCTCGAATTATCATCAATTACCTTATTTTAATTAAGTTATATTACATTAATTTAATTACTAGTATTAATTATATTTTCTTTAATGCACCGTCATAGTAAAATTTAGTTTTTTTTTATAAAATTCATCTTTTATAGCGAAAGTTTTTATGCGGAATAGAGATTGATCTGAGACAAAAGACAGCTTTAACTTTAGTCTCTTTGAGAAAATTTACCAAACTTTTCTTAAATTAGCGTCTGCAGGTTCACTGTGCATATTAATTTAATATCTTTTTAAAGTAAATTAAACGTTTTAACTTTTAAACATAAAAGTACCATTCCTTTGATAAATGTTACATTATTATTATATTACGTCCTCTATAATAAGTTTCTCAGATCAAACCAACTTTACAGACTCTTTTAAATCTTTCTTAGCAATATATTTTCTCCAATCTAGGTAACCAGCCATCAATATTTTTCTGAAATTCAATCGCATCTTGAAATGACAGTTCCGATCGTAAGACGCAGTCTCAATCCGACGACGGAAACAAGGCTCTTGTGTCGAATAAACGTCACTTGATCAAAGCAAGGCAAAAGTACGCTCCGCTTCGGCCTTTTGTCCTTTTGTAATTATCATTTTATTTGACGCGAATAAATTAATGTATTAATTACTCAGCACAGTAAGATGTAAATATTGGAATATAGCGTTGGTAAATATTATATTATTGTAATATTTTTTAATGATTATAGATAACATAAGTTAATAATTCCTTTATCATATTGGATTGTCTTATATTTGTACATAGATCACTCGTAAGGATAAATAAATGGAATAACCTACTATGATGATACTTTTTCGTAGACAAAAATTGTATATTATGTGTTCTTATAAACTTTAAAAGTAAAATAATTCAAAAAAACCTAATATCTTATGCACCTTAATTGAACACTTTTAAATTACATCGTAATCTTGACTTTACATTAAAATCACAATAAGATGCTATTTGTGAGTCAAGTATTTCTAAGGAATCCCTAACCGGCGACAAAAGGACGCGTCCTTCTATGAACTATCTTTTCTTTTATTGCATCTCAAGAATGGTCTGTCGCTTTCCTAATGCCGGATTTTTTCCAACTCCCTTTTTCTTTAAGACTCTTACGTGACAATTTATTAAAGAACTTTTCTTGCTTCAAGAAAGGATTTTAAACTCTCCTCCAGTCGTATATATATTGGTCTACATTTTCGTTATAAAATGTTATTTCATTATAAGGCAAATGTTTCTTTATTTAACTTTTTATGTTTGTACCGTTAATCAAGTACGCTTAGTCAATTTGTCACTTTTTCATATCATCTATCATCGGGAAGATAAATTGTTAATATTTTACTTAATACGTGCCAAACTATTTTTCTTGGCCATTATAGTTATTAGTTTACAAAGTATATTATGGAAACAAAAGGCAGTGGTAGCTTAGTGGTGACCACCATATTTTCATTTACGAACAACATGATTAACACTTACGGTGAAAAAAAAAATCATGAGGAAACCTGCTTGACTCAGAGAAGGTAGCAAGTTTTCGAAAGACGTAAAATATAACTCGCACTTGGTAAGCGTAGTGGACTATGGCCTGATCCCCCTCGTATTGAAGCTAGATGAATGAGTTATGAAATCAGTAATTAAAAAAATAAGTTTTTAATCTATACTTATATTATAAAGAGGTAGTTTGTGAGTTTGTGACGTAGTAGGGGGTAATCTCTGGATCTACTGAACCAATTTAGATGAAATTTGGTAAAAAGATAGTTTGAGTTTTTATTCCGGAAATCATCCCTTAAGTGGGTGATAATGGGGATAAAGGTTTGTATTAGGAATCAAGCTAGGGACGAACCCGAGCGAAGCAAGGTGAGTCACTAGTTATTTGATAAAGGGAAGCGAACCTACAAATTTCCTATGAGTAGTCAATGCTCACTCATGCGATATAGTGTTCAATACTGACTTGTTAGTCAGTGCATACAACTGCAAAGAAAGCTTAGTTGATACACATACACATAAAATATTTCAACATTACATATAATCATTATATGATTATTTATCGAACTACTATTATAAATACAAAAGTCTCTATGTGTGTACGTTTGTTACTTCTACGAGCTTAAACAGCTTTCAATTTAGATGAAATTTTGTACGCAGAATAAAGATTATAATTTCGATACATAGACTGTTAGGCGTTACGTTAAGACCTTTGGACGGACCAGAATAAGGGTAGATTACTAGTATAAAAACAAGTAAAAGTTGATATTTTATTCACATATAATTATATTTATAGATCAACAACAAGGAATGGTGCAAGAAAGGCAGAAAAGGAGGCCACTGCAGTATGAAATGCGAAGGTATGAATACTTTGCTAATTTAATTAATGCCTCTCCAGGTTATTATTTCACACTAGCACCTGCTAAATGCAGATTTCCCTTTGCCGTTACTCTGACTTTCATAATTGCTCGAGTATACGTAAAATTGCTTTCAAGAAATCTTATATGATTTCGCTGTTTTGTATTAATTTAAATAGTAAGTAAAATATATTTATATAATTTTAATAAATTTGCTCATTAGATTTGACTAGCAGTCAATAGTTTTATTATTTAAGTACTGTTATATGCCTTATAAGTAAATTTTTCTCTATTAGTAAATTATTGTATTGAAATATAACAGCAACTCAACAGTAAGTTGTACCAAAAATGACAATCGAAATACTATATTAATTACTTAGGCCATATCACTCAAAAACACTTCTAAAAACATTAGCAACATTAACTGTATAGCAATAGCAAGAACTCTAAAGCTGTTTCGAACGAAATGCTAATTGGCGTCCGGATGCGAAAACCTAAGCTAAAATGTCGCATCCCACTGCGTCAGAAATTCTGATTTGTAAATTACTTTGTAACATTCTGTGTTCCTACAGATCTTCTAAACGAGGACTTGGCTGATGATGTTCGTTGTGCCAAACGAATCTACGACCGAGTAGGCTTTAAGGCCTGGCCTGCTTCATACGCCTACTGCAAAGAGAAGAGCTTGCCCGATTTATCTAGATGCTAATTGGGTTTTGTTGAACGGAAAATTATTGAATTATATTATTAAGGCTTTTAAAGGCATTTAAATTTTTATCTTTATAATATATGTTTATTTGTTGGTTCATTTTGAATTAAAGTTTTTTTTTGTATTTTTTGAAATAAGAAGTTACTAACTATTGATTTTAATATATCAAGTTGTAGTAAGTTATTTTTTAAGTATTTGTAAGTTATTTTATTTATAATTGTAGAAAATATCTAACGATGAATAATTCTGACTAAAACCTTTTTGACTTTACTATTTATACCACAGCGAAGTTTTTCTGCGAACAAATGAATATAATTATTTATTTATTGTCATTTTAGAATTTTCATGCGTTTCATCCATTAATTTAAAACGAATTTTGAATGTGGTTGTTAACATTATTTTAACCAATATGTAATTACAAATAACAATTTATCAAAATTTATTATAGAGGTGTTTCGTATGCAATTGATGAACGTTTGAGGTAATATTGGAAATATCCTAAAATAAATTATTATTATTTTATTAGCATACAATTCAATCATTAAGTATTCGTCGATTTTACTAGCGACTCACCTCGCTCCGCTCGGGTTTGCTTCCCAACTCAAACTTTCATCCCCATTTTCACTCCCTTAAGGGATGATTCCCGGGAAACAAGTATCCTACCAAGTATCCATACAAGTGTCCTTCGCAGGGTCTCAAACTACCTTCTTACCAAATTTCATCTAGGTAAATCGGTTTAGTAGATCCAGAAATTACCCCTACAAAGTCACAAACTATATCTCTTTATAATATTAGTATAGTATAGATGAATTTTAACACATACATACATTTATGTTTAACTGAAAATATATGAAATTACATCAAAAATATCCATTTTAATCTCAATTCAACGTGACATTGAAAAAGTAAGCAACTGTGTAAATCAACACGGTTATAAGCCATAAACAAAATAATACGGTAAATAAAATAGAAATATTGACCTATAGATACTATAAACTAAGTATTTTATTTTTAAGATTTCACCTTCACAGTGACATGTTTAGTTAATCGTACCATTTATATTCTAGAACAAGTGCCACTAGAGTGTTCAATAGATTATGTTTTCTATATTTGTACGTTTTATGTGTAAAAGTAATAAATTAGATTGAAAATTATCTACTGTAATTTTATTTTAAACTGGGGTATATTATGTTTCAATTTCTTTGCCAATCGTGAATCGATTATTGTAAGTGAAAGTTTGACTTACGATGCTTAATTTTACTTTGAAACAACGTATTAGCTGATTTAACACACAAATGGATACTTATTATATTTTAAGACAATAATAACACTTTTACATATAAATTTTGAAAAATTCTACCCTAAAAGTTGAATAACCCGACGAAACCCTAAAAAATCATTGAAAAGCTCGCGGCTGAATAATAATAATTGATAGAGCCCTTTTTTTTTAACGTTGGGAAATGCATTTACGCACGAGGTGTGGAATCACCGGCAAAGCCAGTACTACCTACTAAAACCCAACAAAACCTTCCCCCGTCTTAAACTCTAAAAACTATAGATTCGGCGTATGTATCGATAATAATGTCTATTTCAATAAGATTTTCCAAAAAATATTTAATGTACAGATTTGGCTTAGTTACAATTTTATTATATGTAGGCATGGACTATAGATGAAGTACCTTACGCACGACGTGTGGGACTCACCGGCGTAATACAGCCAGTACTACCCACTAAAACCCAACAAAACCTTCCCCCGTCTTAATGGGGCGTCGCAGGATCGCTTACGCATTCAACTACGACGCCCCGACGGCAGGTCTGCCGAAGCAGACCACAACAACCACGGGGTTGCTCCACAGTCCACTCTGCTGTCAGAGAAGTAAAAGGAGCAACCCGCATGGTACACTGCCCTCCGAAGTGGGCCACCTCCCTGTGCGTTTCTTGGCTTCGCGCCCGGTTGGGTTGCCGGGCACTACTGAACCCCCACCACCACGACAAGGTGAACGCACGTTGGGAGGGCAGTTGATAGAGCCCTAGCGCAGCAACAGACATCATAATTATAACACTTCAGTTATAAAAGTTTTCGCTACGCCTTGTGAAATAAGACAAACATGAACGAATGGACTAGGCATATAAGCGGACGTACCTTTATCGGTCTTCTCAGTAACCAGGAGATTTTAGGCTTGGTCGTTTGTTTTTTGCGTCAGTCTCAAGCACTTATTTGTCAACAAAACATCTCCCAAAAATTACTAAATGTTCTGTTAAATGATGTAAAAACTATAACGGCGGAAGCAGCACTATTTCTTTTCACTTGTAAATACATTATTTTATTACATTTATTGTTATTTATCACACAATTTAATTAAATGTAAAATAAAATGTCATATTATCCAACTATGTTAAATATAGTCGATATTTCTATGTATTGTTGACATCTGACAACCATCATAAAATCCCTGGATTATACCATTCAGAACAAATGACTAAACTGTCGAGTGAGTCCATTTGACATCGACTAGTGCTTGACAATGTCGAAAAATATATCGATATTTGACGAAATTACTAAACGAATTGTGTTATTTGTACAGTACAATAACATTAAATACTTTTACCACAGTATCCTACAATCTGATGACAATAAATTTATAAAAATATTTTCTAAATCAAATAAAAATATAAATGCAAAAATTATAATTAGTATGTACCACATTTATATACTTTGGAATATTATTCCATTGTAATAATAATAAAGATCATTTTATTTCAACACATAAATTACACAAAATTAAACAATAATGTTTTAGCACTAAGCTTCTGGGTTGGCGATTTGTAATAAAACACTTTACCACTTGCACTAATTATTTTACTTTCACGATCCAACACTCACTTTAATTTGCAATCTCTTTTTCTTTTTCCTAATTTCACAAATGTTTATTAAGAACTGAGCAATATTAGGACAGTGCCACATTTTTATAACTACCCGAGACAATCAATTGCCAATTAAAATAGTTCAATAACAGAATCAACAAAATCACTTTATTTAATTAAATTAGCTTAATATTTTTTTAATCTTTACAAAATAATATTTATTATATATTAATGGAATATATACCCGATATTCATTTGTTCATTAACATTATTATAGGCCAACAGAATGTTGCCATCAATGCCATCGTATTTATATAAATCAAATTAAAAAATAATTATTATTTGACACATTATTATTGCCTCTTAAATTCATTTATTTTAATTTATTGAAATTAAAAGAAGAAGAATAAATTAAAAGATATAAAATATGATGACTATGCTAACCAATGTCTAAAATGTCATTCATTGGTTCATCGATATATGTATTTTATCGATTACGTTCAAGCACTAGAAATATTGTATTGTGTATCAGTGTTTATAATAATGTAATAAAATCTTTGTGTGCGTTATGCGTCACTTGGTTGAACTAGTTTTCATACATTTGTATTTTATGTCAGGTCCAGTCTCTAATTCGTTCATGAAGACAAAATATATTTTCATTATATTACAAACAATGAATTTGCAAGTCAGCTGTGTAAAAAGCTCCACGATTGGAATTGTTTGATTAAACTGAAAGGTATATTCGACGACACGTTTGGCTCAGTTTGTAGTGACCCTACTCGCTGTGCCAGCGGTCGCGAGTTCGAGTCCCACTGGGGGCATTCATTTGTGTAATGAGCACAAATGTTTGTACTCCAATCATGGGTGTTTATATTTACAATATGTATATATTCAAAATTATATCTATGTAGTGTATCAACTATCTGGTATCTATAACACAAGCCTCGTAGCTTACCATGGAATTAGATGGTGCTGTGTGTTAATGTCCCAACATATTATATATATTATTACGTTTTATAAATAAATGAACGATATGTGTAATGTGTATTCTGCAACTGCCAGAGAATGTTGAAATATAAATTTAAAGAAACGCTACACGCGGACGAATTCACGAACACGAGCTATTACATACTTCATATGTGTAAATTCCTCTTAAGATGTTTGGAGCATCCAATACAACGATGTTATAAGTTATACCAGATTATACCAACTTTGTACAATCGATATTTGGCGAGATATTGCATAACAAACGGAATAGTTCAGCTTTAACAATAACTTAACATACTCGTACTTATGCGAACACTACTTAAGTCATGGCTTGGATTCCTGCACTGATCAAACGTTTTTATTTGCTATAGTATGTTGGTCTAAAAACTTAGAAAAGGAAAAGCTATAAATATATCAGATTTTATGTAATACAAAAAATGGTACACTTTCTTGGTTGTCATAACTAAATCAGTGTTAGCGTCCGGCAGTTCAGCCGGGCGCGAAGCCAAGAAACGCACAGAGGTGGCCCACTTTGGTAGGCGGTGTACAATTCGGGTTGCTCCTGGTACTTCTCTGACAGCAGAGTGGACCGTTGGAGCAACCCCATGGTTGATGTGGTCTGCTTCGGCAGACCTGCCGTCGGGGCGTCGTGATTGATTGTGTAAGCGATCCTGCGACGCCCCACTGAGACGGGGGAAGTTTAGGTGGGTTTTAGTGGGTAATACTGGCTTTTCTAGCCGGTGGGTCTCGCATAACCACCTGTATGGTAAACATAAATGCATTTCCCAAAATTTAAAAAAAAAGCTAAGCAAGAGTACTATTTCCTATGTGCAGGTAATAAGACTACCTTAATAAGCAATTTAAACTTAGGATTATACAACATGAATTAATTTTTACGTTTCACATTTAAAATTTTAGAATTTGATATTTCTATATGAAAATATAATATTTTATCGTAAAAATAATTTTTAGATAAGATTTAATTTTAGATTGGTAATCCTTAGTGGCAATATAATATGGCCCGTTATTTATTATTATTCTATTTTCAAACACTAAAGCGAGACTAAAAGGAAATTACAAGTCAATCATATAACCTAACGTAATTTGTTTTGCGGAATGAATCAAGAACACGCTTTTGCTGCATCGAAATATGCAGGCGCTTAGACACATTTCTAAGCCTCTAACTTTAAAGCAATTCTGTTATAATTTACAAAGGATTTAGTTTAGGAAATACATGGAATTAAAATTTATTATTCATAACAATACAATTTATATATAAGTGGAGGAAATCTTTTATTATTATTATTATTGATTGTTATATAATGACAGGTTCTATTTCTAGTAGCGTTTTTTCTATATTTTTTTTCATTCTCAAAGGAAGTACTAACTGTCTAAAACTTTGAACAATTTACAATTTTGGTTTCTGTAACTTTAAAAATAATAGATTTTCATACATTATTTCAATCCCTTTTTACCCGTATAAGGCTAAACTTTCAAAAACCCTTTCTTAGGTCTACGAGGAATCTACCTGTCAAATGTCAAAGCTTGTAAATGTGCTTCTTAAATCATGATTAATCAGCGGTTGAGGTATTTCGCTTTTTTATATTATATCGGTACATGTAGATAATTTTCCTTGAAATTATTTAAACTTTTCTGTAGAGAAGCGTAATTATAACATCACTCGAATCTACTGAATAAATGAAATAAATGTGGATTTTGTTATAGAAAACAGTATACTGTTCTGGTTAATTTAGATATGGGTTATGCGTTAGAAAACCGTTTAAAAAAATATAATTGCACCATTATAACTGTAGGCTGTATATCATGTGCAGAATACACAAAATAGAACAGAGAGATAAAAAAAAGTAATTACTTCAATTGAATTTTTCTTTAATCCACACTCGTATCATGTTATGAGTAAAACACAATAATATTAAATTTTAAACGGCAATTAGCAACGACTAATTGATATTTGCACAATGAATGTGACGGGAAAGTTTTAAATAAACGCCTATAAATTATAATTAATTATTATTAACGACAAAAATGATGTCAACATTCTATAATGAAGCGCCAAAAACCTATTGAAGTTTCATTATTGCTGGCTTAATTAAACCCAATCATGTGTTACAGATTTAACCATCAGATTACGTTATAAATTAAAACGATATTGTGTCAAATATTGTACAAAAAATATTTTAATATTTTAGTAGGTATAACATGGATTTATTGATATGACTTGCAGTAGAGAAGTTTTATTAAATTCATTTATTTATTATATTTTAGAGCATTTGTTTTCTTGGAGATACTACTTCATAATATGGTCAGATAAAGGTAAAATCAATGAATTGAAACATCCCATTAGATTCTCGTACACTACTATACTAATACATAATTGTTACACGAAAGTTTGTGAGGATGGATGAATAGATGTTTCTCTTTCACACAAAAATTACTGAATGTATTTTGATACAACTTTACTAAAGTAAAGTAAATAGGCTATGATTTTTAAAGGTACATAATCGAAATGTGAGTGCGAAGCAGCGGGTGAACGCTAGTACTAAGTAAGAGTATTAACGAAATGTTTATGTAATCTACATCATTATCGTTTAGTATAGACTTCTCAGATGAGATATTTTCCTGCAGTAAAAGTATCCTATTTATTGAACCCGATAACCAACTATCACCATACCAAATTTCATCAAAATCACTCTAGTGCTTTTTCCGTGATGCGGTCACAGACAGACAATTTTTTTTAAAACTATAGTATCGATAATAATGTCTATTTCGATAAGATTTTCCAAAAAATATTTAATCCACAGATTCGACTCAGTTAAAATTTTATTATATGTATAGAAAGATATAAATGTACACCTTTGATAGATATAATAGTAAAAGTAATATAGGTACTCTATAAATACTTCATTTCAAGGAGAAAAATCAAAGTAATTTTGCTCATATTACATCTACTGTGATGAACAGATAAATAAAAGTTTAAAAATGTTCACTGCACATTTAGCTATGAGCAAACTAAAGTAACATTTCAAACGTGAAAATTTTAATTTTTCACAAAAATCAGCAATTCGATTTGGAAATTAAATGGAATCCTTGATTAGTATAAACAAGCGATGTTTGCGCTTCCAATATCTAATTTTACTTCATTCACATTCACAGAAAATTCTGATAAGTGATTTATGCGAAGAATATGATTAGGTTATTTTATACACTCGGCATAAGGAATAACGGCAATCGCATTCGATGTAATTCGATATATTGTTAAACGTAAAGAAGAAAATCTAACGACAAAGTAGAGAGAAAAATACTTTTTCGCAGTATATTTTCGCTTAGAAATAAGCTTATTAAATAACGTGTAAATCTCTTTTTCAACTATAGTAAGTAAATTTTACTGTAATTTTTTAACTAACTTTTGAAAGTGTCATGAATGGGTTAAAAGTACATGCTATTTAACCGACTGCTGCTTAGTCCAAAGGAAAGTGTTTTGGTGGGTCATCGTTAGATTCGTCCTGATAATGTAAGTGTTAATATAATAAAAATAATATATATTATTATTTTTTCTTACAGATGTTGTTCTTATGTGGTAAATAGTGTATTCCCAAAAGGTTTTCAGTAAATTAAAAATGACCCTGTATATAAATATAAATAAACTATATTACAACTAATATTAAAATAACGGCAATTCCTGTGACAGTGTGTCAGGTCCAATAACATAATTTGTAAGTCCTATTCCTAAGTGAAAGAACGAAGTAATATTTGATATTTATATTCATTCATATGAATACGTTAAGTTTGATTTAGCAAATGAAATCTACATTTATTTATAGCTTTGAATTAAAAGAAAATCTAATGCTTAATATTCCGCGATATAAATTGAACTTCTTGGTCTGTCGTTACATTTTCAAAAGCCCCCGGATATTGCTTCAAGGCGGTTAGCTGCAGTTTTATTTTCATAACCGAGACTGATGAAATTCGTTCATAATGCACGAGTGAGATGGATTGAAATAGTTCTGTGAGTATCAAAAATGTAAAATATATTTATGAAACCTCAACTTCATATTAGCAAAATTTCATATTAAAATTAACAAAAAAATAAAAACCGACTTCAAACAAAAGCACTAAAAAGTAAAAAATAACTGATCGGTAGTTTTTATTTACTATACATAACTAATCAAATATTTTATAAGTCGGTGTGCTTTGCTTTGTATGGGCTGGCACCGATTTCGAAAATATTTGATTAGGTATGTATTTAATAGGTAGGCTCTTATTACTTAGCCAAAGCACACCGACTTCGAAAATATTTGATTAGGTATGTATAGTAAATGAAAACTACCGATCAGTTATTTTTTACTTTTTAGTGCTTTTGTTTGAAGTCGGTTTTTATTTTTTTGTTAAAAAGTTTTTATTTTTCCCTTTTTAGTGTAGACTGTAGTAGCAAAGTAAGGATTCTAACGTGTTAGGCTTGTCAAATCAAACAAAATAAGCCCAAACTCAAAGTATCTACTATTAGCCGTTGAAGAGTTCCACCTATCCACCTTCTGGCCTTGCCATCAGATCAGGTCAACAACACCGAACCACTGTACTATCAACGGAAATAGAAATACTTGCAAAGTTTCAAGTCAATATGACAATTAGAAGTAGGTTAAATTCATCATTAGTTGTTTTTCCACCCTTAGGGGTGGTATTTTTTTTTTGAAATTTAAATGGGACCAATCTGGAAGTATACCCTTTCAAACGAAACAAAAATTTTCCAAATCGGTTTAGAAATGACGGAGTTCTGAGGTAACAAACATAAAAAAAAAAAAAACATACAGTCGAATTGAGAACCTCCTCCTTTTTGAAGTCGGTTGATAAAGATTTATATTAGTGTTAGTCTATATATAAATAAAGTTGAAGTTTCTGTTTGTAATGTCAAAATAAGAGCTCTTTACTAAACATATATTATGAAAATATTATACGCTACCTATAAAAAAAATATTTTAAAAGTTTTGTCTGACTACCTGTTTGTTCTGGCTAACCTCAGAAACGGCTGGACCGATTTTGACGGGAATTTTACTGGTAGAAAGCTAATATTACAAGGAGTAACTAAGGCTACTTTAGAAAAATAATTTTACTTTTTTTTATTTTAGAAAAAGAATTAGGGTTCCACGCAAAAAATGTCGCTAGTAAGTAGTAAGTTATATGGACGTTCATGTTTATGCAAAACTATAAAGGTGTTGAATATTTACCAGAGTAATACTTCTTTGCTTCAAAATAACAGACCTTACCTATACATAAAATGAGTGTCAAAATAGTTGTCAATCCACGACAAGGACAGCTAATGGGAAATAATCGTGAATGGGAAAGAGACAAAACACTTTCAATAAAGGAATTTTCCATTTTCGAATTGCTATTATTAGGGTGTTTTTTGTTCCATATATTCCATTCATATTGTATTCCATTTGTATATAAGGGGCACGGTAATATTACATATAACATTACCGTGATGAGGGCGACAGTTTGTTTATAAGCATATAATAACGTACTTGACTTTTGGGATCGGAAAATACACTGGCCCTTTCAATATACGATATATTAATATTATAAATATATTTTGTAGCTTTATGGTTTAAACATTTAATTAAATAACTAAGAATTATATTCTACTATCAAATCTAGTACCAATATTACTGCACTTCATTTTACACTTCACTTAAATTTCATCGTTTCTCAATTTTTAAAGTCAAACGACACTCGTTTAAAATATTAATTACTAAATAGCCTGGACGTGAGTGAATCAATACATTAAAGCGAATTTAGATTATGGCATCGAATTAATAATTAACATAATCTTCATTCAATTAATTAATGTGACATAGCCCTCATCAGGTTTCGGGCTTCTATCGAATTACGCTGGGAAATAAAGATGTATTTTGTTTTTATAAAAAAACTTTTTCTAATATGTTTGCTCGAGTGCGTCCCTATATATAGGTAACTAACCTATATCTATAAGAAATAATATTTTATGTACTAATTAATTAAAATTAATATTAAAACATATTTAAAAACAAGCTTATATATGATTGTGTAATGTAATAAATGGTTTTGATTTAACTTAAAGTTTATTTTTTTATTTTTTAGGTATTTATTCGTATTCTTTATTCTATTTGTAAGAAATCCTCCAAAATGTTAATGAATTCATGCGACACTGCCTATTGCGGCGATATTCATATTCGATTTTCGTACATGGTAAATATGTGATTATGAAAATGAGTGTACCAAAGTTAATTACCATATACTCGTTGATGTATTATTTTTAAATCAAATACAAATTTGACAGCTTATACATGTATTTCCTTCCAATATGTTTACAATGTCCCGTTGGTCTAGTGGGTAACATTCGCGAATGTTCTGGAGGTCCTGGGTTTGGAGACCTTGATTGGGCTAAGTACAGATAGTGAGTTTTTCTTTTAATAATTTTTTTCCTAGCAAACCGGAGTTGAGAAATTGGAGAAGCTGCCTCGTGCGCCGAAGAACATGAAAAGCCGATTATCAACACAAATATAACATTTTGTCTTTGATTTCAATACACATTTTCTCAACATGAGAATCAAACCCAAATGCTTGAATTAAAAAAGTTTACTCATTCACTGCGAGAGAAAGCCAGTGATATTACAACAATTTTATATCTAACGTCGCTATTCGTTCGAAACTTTTGTTACATACACAGTAATTTACTTACATGTTTGTGCCAACTCCAAAACCGTAAACCACTTAATATCTATTATTATGTTGCGTTTTAGCTCTTCAAAATGCTTTTAATCGGAACATTAAACGCCATAATTTAATAAAAAGATTGATAGAATAGACAACAAATAAAAGTGTCGTGAATGTCGTGGCTTATAATATTTGACTACAACTCTGTTGGTGATAGAGATACATCAAAACCCAGACCAAACTGCCGGTCCTGACAGAAATCCTTATAATTTCACAACACATTCCCATAATTCACATGAAATTTTTCCTTTTGTGGTGAAAAACTTAAAATTTGGATAATAATATTGTATCTAACAATCGTGGATGTAGGCTATCTCTATTATGAATTTCAATCAAATCTATTGAGCCGTCGCAAAGTGAACAGACAGACACATAGGTACAATTAATCATACAAAATTTTCGCTTTGAAGCGATTGAAATATTTTTGTGAGAAATTAATACCAGTCAGTTAATTAATCTAAAGTCGTTATCGCTAATAGTAAATGTAAAAATAAATAGAAATGGCATATTATCGATTTAAAGAATTCTTCCCCATATGTACCTGTATATAAATGTCTGTACTTTACTTTATACAAGCGATATCCAATGTAGATTATCGTCTTGGCTAACGGGGCATAACATGAAATAAATTGCCTTTTATGTACAAACCTATACACCCTGTCTATCTCATTTTCCTATATCCTATACCTAAAGTTTGTAAAAATCTGTTTGCTGTTTTAGCGATTAGACCGCCTGCAATAGTTATAGTTTTCAATCACTCTATATAATTTCTCTTTTCTTTTAAGGTGCACAATAAAGAGATTTTATATTATTATCAGTATTTATCTATCCATCTACTCTATCTACCCGGGTTAAGTCAGGACAAGTCAGTCACTAGCAGCGCTGGATTTACACTAGGGGCACTCGGGGCTAGTGCACAAAGCGGCAAATTTTTAGGAGCGGCAAAATTCGGAGAGTGGGAAAAAAAATCTCTTCGCGCTATCGAAAACGCTTTCTAATTTTATATTTTATTTTAATATATTATTTTATTAAAATTAGTAGTACATTTTTCGAAACATTTATAAATTATTATTTTTAATTTTTCAAAAAAATAATAATTAAAAAAAATAATCTTTATCAAATTTAACCCATTTTATACAAAACTTCGATAATAGTGCGGCATTTTTTTAATATGCCCAAGGGTGGCGCTAATTTTAATCCGGCACTGGTGACTAATATATCATATCGTTAGGAACTGAACTTACAACACTCTGGTACAAAGGCAGTGTCTAATCCATGCCACTATGTCGCGATGGTCATCAATTTTAAGCGGAAGTAATAATTTAACAGTTACATGTATTCCCATGTAAAGCCATGGATGCTATAAAATTTTCTCATACACTATAAATAAGAGGCAATCAATGGAAACCCACGCGAATAGAATATTGTTCTAAGAGTAATCGTTTAAATGGTAATGACACGGCTTTCCCATAGGAAGCTATAAAATTGTACTCAATACAATGGACTATGTTTCTGTTGATAAGTTCCTTGGAAACGGGAAAATGTGTTTTATTTAATATGGAGGAAAGTATACGTGTAGGTTTACTATTTTAATGTACTGCCATATAAGTAACTTATAGAAAAAGTAAGAATGTATTTTATGGGGTTGATTCTCACTTCATTTATTCAAATGACTTATTAAGTCATTTCTCATAATACTTAATCGATATCTTCAAAGAAAATTCTATATATATTTTTTTATTTCAATCCATATAAATTTTATATATTACTTGGCTTTCACAACTTAAACCCGTAGGAAATATGTAATTTATTAAAAGAAGTCACTCCCTAAGGAGATGAAGTGGAGTAAAACTTATTTTTTGTCCAAATCTGTATTATTTTAATATTATAAATATGCAAGTTAGTGAGTATTTATAGATGTTTGTTACTCTTTCACGCCAGAACGGCGGAACGAATCTGGATGAAATTTGGCACAGAGATAGATTATAGTCTAGAATAGCACATAGGCTACTTTTTAACCCGGAAAAATTTACGGTTCCCGTGGGATAGATTTGTTTTTTGTTTTGCCGCTTACTTAATATACGCTTACTTATTACTTAACATAGAAACTTGAAAATATCTTTCATCTTCAAAAATATTACACAAAAACTTAGTCACAAAATATAATAAACTTTATCAAGAACGTTACAAATAAAATAAAAACCGAGCAACGCCAGCACAGACCCCTAGTTTATTTACAAACAAACTACACAACATAATAACAGTATTTTACAGTAATAATATTTATGGTTATAATTTATTACTCATTGATTAACAAAGAAAACGATCCCAATGTGGTTACATAAAAATAACGTTTAGCGATTCCTTATCTCAATCAAAATATAAGGTTACACATTCCATGACGATATTGAAATTCGGCGCTTAGCTACTTGAATAGTAGGCTAATAATCCACTGATTAAATAAAGCTATGAAATGCTATAAAACGTATTGCTCTTATAAAAAAAATGAATGAAATGTTACTTTAATTAGTAAAGTTAAATTTGATTTTGATGAAGAAACGAAACTTAATAAATATATAAGGAATTTGATTGTATATGACATAAATAAATATTTTAATATGATATAGATAATTTATTAAGACAAACATTTAAAGATAAAAATTACATGTGTATCTATAAAAAATATATGATGATCATTGACTTTCGCGATGAAAATAAATAAGGCGTAAGCCTGGGCTTACTTCTGGACAATGTCTTTTTGCGGCTTGAACTTGTAAAATCCATGTTTCTCCCATGGGCAACTACATTTAAGTTGCATGCTCACGTGTGGAGAAACCATCAAGTCTATTTGTGTAAGCAAAAGACAGGTTAACCAGGAATATTGTGCACCTATTATCACTTAATTTAGTTAAAATTATTGAATATTATGAATTAAATTAAATAAAATAATTATTAAACGTTGTTAAAATTCAACGCTATCTACCTCATTTATGAAATTAAAAGTTTATAGGTTACAGGTTGCGAACTTTCTTAATATGAATAAATGATAAAATTGAAGACAAAAATTGAAATAAACATAAAAAAATTACATTTATTAAAAACCGATATATTATGTTATGTTGTGGACGACCAGACTTATTTGTAAAACAAATAAAATTAATCCAATCAGCTTTCCACGCCGGCAGCGTCAGGTATCACCGCATAACAAACATTCAATTATAACGTAATCAAGTGGCACAACAGTTAAGTAGTGATTAAATTAGAATTATTATCTAAAACATTATTATTTAACTAGCCACTCCCGCGGCTCTCCTCGCGTAGTTCATTTATGTATAACTATTTCGTTGTAGCGAAATATTAGATAGCCTATAACCTTCCTCGAGAAATGGGTCATCAAATGCTGAGAAGATATTAAATTCAAGTGTTAGTTCCAGTATGTAACGCGTACAAACAAAAAAATAAACCAACTCTTCAGCTATGTTATATTAGTATAGATATGATTCTAAGTACATGTTTTATTTGTTTTTATATCATAAATGTGTTACTGTAGCGAATGTGTAGTGTATTGCAGTAGAATTCCCAAATTTTTTGAACAATGGGTCTTGAAAACTATTATTATTATTATTTTCTCGAATTCAAAACGATTATTAATTTTGTGTGACGATATTGAAAATTGAAAATTGCTCTTGAACCAAATCTAACCGCCTGATAAACTATACCATAAAAATAACAAAATTAATACATATATTAATATTTATGTAACTAACACAATAACATATTAATTTAAGCTTGAAAAAAATAATTTCATAGAACTCTAAAATATACATAATAATATTTAATAATATAGTCTTATACTACAAGTATAATCGACTAATATGTACTTTTTTTACAGACAGACGATAGGTATTTTTTTTTTGTATTTGTATTAAATATTTTTTTAGTAAGTAATATATTACATATGCATCGAAATCTAAAAAGAACAATACTCGTAAATCAAATCGCAAATGGATCTCTTTCAGACAACCCGGGGCATTGAACATGACATGTTATGAAGACAGTGCATGTTCAGCAGAAAATTGAATTAAATAATATATTACTAACTAGCTTTTACTGGCGCCGATTTATTCTTTAATAACAGTAAATTAATAGAGGTATACCCACTTTAAAATGATCATTTAAAAGAAAAAAATCTACCATTTACAGGTATTTTTTTTATCAAATCTTAACTTATCATATAAAAAATCCTTGATAAACAAAATTGACACAACAAATAAAATCTTAAAAAACGCGAACGAGTTATCATTTATTATGAGCCACTAGCGTATTCTTTAAATATTTGCGATGTCCTTCGGCCACAATTAGGTGCATCTACAAATCGGCAGTATTGTACGATAAAAACTCGACAATGCACAGTATCCATCTGGATTCCCACATCGATGGGTCGTTGACATCCGATTGATTGGAGATACTTTTTTCGATTAATACCGACCAGATTCCAGAATTCCAGCCGCTAACGAGCCTCTTTGTTTATCGGATACCTTGAAAAATATAGCAAAAACGTCAACCTCTCAATGCCAAAATTGGATGCGAAATCAAAATTAATGTTCTCGGCTTTCGGACTAAGCTACATGACCATATGTAGAGAATGGTATTAGCTTTTGTCTAAATATTTCTTATTCTAAACTGATTTGGTAGTATTGTTTTGTACCGAACTTTGATGTAGGCCCACATATTTTAGTTTTTGTGTATAAATTATTGGCAAAATGTTTGTAGTGGGTACTAGGTAGGTACTTGTTATTCATAAAATAAACTAAAGAATTAGTATATACGAGTGTATGTAGTATATATTTTACTATGAGAATTTACATAATATATAAAAATGTAAAATATAAAAATTCATTAACTGAAGATTAATACTGAAATTATCACCCCAAAAATTATTTTAGAAATTTAAAAACTATTGGGGAAAGCAAAAGCGGTGTAAATATTAGATCTGCTATATAAAATAATAATAAAATTCTGAGTCAAATCTGTACATTACATATTTTTTGGAAAATCTTATTGAAATAGACATTAGTATCGATACAGAGGCCGAATCTATAGTTTTTAGAATTTTTGTCTGTCTGTCTGTCTGTTACCGCATCACAGAAAAACTACTGGACGGATTTTGATGAAATTTGGTATGGTCATAGCTGATTAGCCGGGTCAACATATAGGATACTTTTTACTGTGGAAAAATATCTCATTTCTGAGAAAAAATACAAAAACTGAATGTAACTGTAATAAGTATACAGATATGTAAAACCTAAGAATTTGATTTTTGGTCATTTGAACGCGGGCGGAACCACGGACAGTGCTAGTCTGCTATATAATCAATTATATTCAAACCTGTAGTGCTTACGTAATATAAATTTTAACACATTATGATTTATAAAGATTTCCATAACGGTTTCTAAAGCCGAGCCCATCAACGCAGTAACGAGAGCGAGCACTAACTAACCACCTTAATTGTTAACAACTATCATTAGACGTTACTATCAGTGGCGGCCTTAGGGGGTGGCAAGCAGGGCAACCGCCCGGGGCCTCGCTCTTGTAGGGGCCTCGCGCCTTCGCACAACAACCTAAGTGTATCAGAATCGCCGTACATTACAAAACCCACATCGCGCTAGTACAAGCATGTAGCGTTTGTATGGCTATGGCACATATCTTTCAATAAGCCATTAATATTAAATTTTACGTTATTATACTCGTAGTAATTATAGTAAAGCATACAACTGCTTGTAATTCGTATATTATTTATGTCGAAAAAAGATTGGCTGATACCAGTAGAAAAATTGAGTTTGGTAGTTCAAAAAGGCAACAAGCCATCAAAAGAAAGTAGGTAGAAGAAAACCTGTATGGGTCTCTATCTAAATCTAATATATTTAGACGAGCAATTCTTGTATATAAATATATATTTATATATATATCTATATAATCTGAACCTCGGAAACGACTCCTACGATTTTCATGAAATTTACTATACATGGGGTTTCGGGGGCGATAAATCGATCTGGATTAGTGTTATGTCTGGGAAAACGCGAGTTTTTGAATTTTCATGCGGTTTTCTATTGCATTATTTCACGCAAAATATTATGTTCGATAATTTCGCACGCTCGGGCATAAGCATCATGGTCAAGCGGCCAAGGCGCAAGATTGGATAAGTGTCAGGGTTCGAATCCCGGTCGCATACAAAGGTATAATTTATTTTTGTTTTTTTTTGTATTTATTCATTTTTTTTTAGAGAAAATTTTACTCCCGACCAAAAACTCCGAGCGAAGCTTTGTTGCCCAGGTATTTTTAGAAAATCTCGTTTTATTCTTGTTTTCAATAATCAACTTAATCTATAATCAACTAAAACATAAACTTATTTTTTTTTATTGGAAGAAAAATAATAAAAAGGTAGCGTTTGGGTAGTCGTAATGTTGCCACTTAAACATAAACTGAAAAAAATGACTCTTTCTGACATCTATTGGTGAATAATAATACTATTTTTTTTAATTGTAATCTGAAATCTCGGAAACCGCTCCAACGATTTTCATGAAATTTAGTATACAGGGCGTTTCGGGGGCGATAAATCGATCTAGATTAGTCTTATGTCTGAGAAAACGCGTGTTTTCGAGTTTTCATGCAGTTTTATTTTGCATTATTCCACGCAAAATATTGTCGGTAATTTGCACGCTCGGGCATAATCAACGTGATCAAGCGGCCAAGGTGCAAGATCAATAACCAGAGGTCTCGGTCGCATACAAAGTTTTACTTTTGTTTTTTTTAATATTTATTCAAGTTTTTAGTTTTTTTAAAGAAAAAGACAATTGTACTTCAGGCCAAAAACTCCGAGTGAAGCTCGGTAGCCCATGTACTACCTATATAAAAGTGATGGTCAAGAAGCTTCGAAGTTCTTAAGACCTTTCAGTGACTAAAAGTGACATGTCATTGCATTCTAAGCCTAACTCAACTGAAATAATTTTTTCGACATCGTCTGGGATGATAGTTGTGACCTAGCGATGATAACAGTGAACACAACAAGACCTATTTTTTTATTTTTTTTTGAAAAATGCTAAGAAATAATTTATAAGTGACATAAATTGTTCAAAAAATGTATCTACTACTTGATCTTTTTTAATTATTCATTTTTTGGGAAATAAAAAAAGCATTTTCGATAACGTGAAGACATTTTTTTCCAACCCTTCGAATTTTGCCGCCCCTAAAATTTTGCCGCTTTGAGTACTAGCCCGGAGTGCCCCTAGTATAAATCCAGGCTGCTAAAAAGATACAAATAACATCAACTATCTCTGAAAAATTATTCAAAATGAGCTAATGGCAAGTCACGCAAGACTAAAAATGTTGACAAAATAATTTTGTCTTCTTTGTGCTTGTTAACTTTTCTGAATTTCCAATATACAATTTTAAAACTCTAAATTAATTTATTTATAACTCTTACATTTCTCGTCAAGCATCATCATTAAAAATATTTTCAATTCACATAAATTCCATAAAGGACGAGGGCCTCGCAAAAATCTACTGCCCGGGGCCTCGCAATGGCTAAGGCCGCCCCTGGTTACTATTCACTGTAACTGGATGTCAACAAAGCAACAGCCGTGAAGCTATGTGATATATAGAGAAATTCAATGGAAAAATATATCAAAACTAGTTTCTGCCTGCAGCTTCGCTTAAGTACAATGTTTTATTTCTTTTCATTAAAATTTCTTGAGCAGTTTGATCTATTATTTAGCTCAGATTTAAAGTGTTCTCAGGACATTAAACATAAATATTATCCCACGGGAATGTACTGGGATTAAAAGTATATTTTGTGTCATTCTAAGTCGCGGTTTATCTATTGACAAAGTTTTATCATAAACTGATAATCCAATGGTTAACGTCATTAACGCAAATATCTACGTCTATATTATTTACGTATACTGTAGCTTGTAATCATTATAGGATCCCTACCATCGATTTAGTTCTATAATATTATCAAGCAACAAATTTGAATGCTCTATAAGAGAGTTTATCAACCTCAATTTTTAAATTCCATTGAACATGAAGCTCTTTATTTATCTCATAAGTATCAAATATTGCTGAATAAAAGACCATGTATGTATATATAATATATATAAATTATAAGTCAAACGGACATTGTACTTATTTTTAAGAACCCTTATAGCTTAATGTTTAGAACGATATAACTTCGTTCAAATATTTTGTTCCCGAATAATAAACTAAAGTGAACAATTTAACAGAGCTTAAAATTAAAATCCCAAAGAGCTTGCTATATGTATTATTCAAGTAGGCTTTCATAAGCTCTTTTGAAACATCAAAATACTACCATTTAGTTCGTAGAGCCTTCTCCACTGTGAGGAAACGGCAGTACTGAGTCAGTACACATTTAAATGAAACAATTTTAAATACGATTTAATAAACTTTCCAATTATAATTAATACGTTTTTAAGAATTGCTTCAAGGTTTCAATTTAAAAAAACACGCTATAGCAGTTTTTCCGTTCAATTTATATATTTTATCGGCAAAAGCACAAACTTTATTGGCTCGGTTCATAGAAAATGGGTGAAGCTTACGATTGATTTAACAGTTAATACTAGTCGTCTTTTGAACTTTCATATGTTATTCGAGATTGATGGATGTAAGATGGACAATAATGGGGGCTACTATACTTATCTGTACTAATACTAATAATATTATAAAGAGGTAAAGTTTGTGAGTCGGTGAGATTAGGAGTTTGTGAGTTTGTGACGTTATAGGGGGTAATCTCTGGATTTGCTGAACTGATTTAGATGAAATTTGGTAAGAAGATAGTTTGAGATACTTTTTATTCCGGAAATCAGCCCTTAAGGGGGTGAAAATGGGGATAAAAGTTTGTATTGGGAAGCGAGCAAGGGACGAACCTGAGCGAAGCGATGGTGAGTCGCTAGTGTAGAGTATAATTATAACTTCCCCTTCTACTGTCCATCTTTTCTTATGACTTGTGACGAATTAAATTTCGATAAACAAAGACTTACAGCTCACTAGATTTTCCTTTCTTTTAACTTTCCAGGATGTTAGATTAATGCTTGCTGTGTTTTTTATGAATAATACTATATATGACTCAATAAAAAACCCAACCCATTATAACCATCGTTAGTAATATAATTTTTAAATGCTTAAGTATTTGAATCTGTTAGTTTATCATTCTTTGAACAGGATATAAAGCAATGGATCAACGCAACTGTCTCTATGGAAAACCCATAGAGATAGAAGGTACCTGGTGCGAACCTCAGAACGATATTCACATTTTCTTTCATTACATAAAGTAGTCCTTTTGCAATATTTTAAACAGACATGTGACATTTACCATAACCTGGGCAAAGTTAGGGCGTAACTCGAATTTGAATTTGTTTTTTTAATAACCATACTATCAAGTTATTAACCATGTAACTCCATAAGCACTAAAACAATTTAGGTTAAAAAAATATCATAAAAAAATATTTGTCTCACTGTTGAATAAATGGGGAAGTTATATCGTAATTTGCCACTAAATTGCCACCTACGTGTCACATAACCTCATACTCCACATCTTGGCCGTTAAACAAATATGTATACTGGAAAGTATACAGCTCTCCTAAAGATTTATTATGTATTGGAAATTGGTGTTTATTTTGAAGTCCAAAAATACCAGAATCCCGTGAATAGTTTTGTTTTTATAGCACTTGGTCAGTGACGCCCACGACCGCGTGGGCCATGAAAACGACAGACACGAGTATACCATTGAGAAAGATATTAGAATGGTGTTTTGTTAATATACGAAAGCGATGGCGTTTTATTAGTTAGCAGCATGGGAGAAATTTTGTTTTTATATAATTCTGTAAGACTCTACTTATTGAGTAAAATTGTGACAATGTTATAAACAAATAAATAATTAGTTTGAATGTTTGTATGTTTGTTATTATTCACGCTAAAACGACTGGACGGATTTGCATGAAATTTAGTAAACTGATAGATCATAATCTAAAGTAACATATATACACTGTTAGATACCTAAGGATGCACATGAGTGAAGCAAGGATAGGTTGCTAATATTTCATAAACATAACATTGAAAAAGAAATTTAGAATATCACTACAATCCAATAACTTTGAACATTTTAAACAAAAGTATCTTTCCGGATTATTTCACGGATTTATTTTGATATTTCGTTCCCGACGTTTCGAATGCTTTACAGCAATCATAGTCACTGGAGAGACTAAAGTTTAAGATGTCTCAAAGGTATTATATAGTTTTTATAGACAACCTACCCACAAATAACAAAATGAATTCAAAACATTTAAAAATGGCACCAATGTACCTTACAACTTAACTTTGAACACATGAAATAAATAGATAAAATTATTATTATTAGTTATGACTAGCGACTTACCCTCGCTTCGCTCGGGTGCATCTCTAGGTAGGTACATTTTACTTTTTTAGAACAGAACCCTAATTCTTTTTCTAAAATAAAAGTAGCCCAAGTACTCCTCATAATATCAGCTATCTGTCAGTGAAAGTCCCGTCAAAATCAGTCGAACCATTTCGGAGGTTAGCCAGAACAAACAAAGGATTTTAATATGCATTTATTAAAACGCTGCTATTTTGACATTACAAGCAGTCACTTCAATTTTATTTATCTGTATATAAATAAGTTTTTAAACTAATAAAGGAGTTCTCTTATTCAAGTTCTTTGTAGTGATGCGATGCCAAATATGGATATTATTCGCATAAAATTATTATTGTTATACAAAACTGGTTTGTTAAAAATATCAGTATCAACTCAGACTCTATATAAGCGAATGTTAAACAAAAAAAATCTCGTCTTAAATGTTTTTTTTTTTAATATGAACTACTGCATCTTTAGATTTTAATTGATAGTAATCATAGGGCTGATGAGCTACAGTTTTTTAAAGTCAATACGTTCATTTGCTTTTTTACGTATCTCCACTCTCGTAGTTTATTAATATCATTCTATGTATATATAAATATAACAATAAAAATGTTATGAAATGTTAAAATATTTTTTCAAATCTGACAGGTACCTAGAATCTTACATACTTCCGGTTTGTGTATTCAAAGAAAAAAGAAAGTAACATATTTTTGGCCTTTGACTCTCACTATACTATGTAAAATATTGATTTGTATAAAATTTGAACTCATGCAAAAGTTGTTTGTAGGTTACCAACAACATAAAAAGAAAGACGATACAAATAATCGTAGCTATCCGATTATAGTATAGTATTCGACCCTAATAGAGCCCTATTTAGGGTCAATATTTTGTAAGATTAGTATTTGACATTTATGTTTTGAACAAGTAATCCGCAGTCGCTCCACCCAGGCCTCTACGGCATCCCACGACCCACACACCTCACGTGCTTTACAACTATTTATCTACTTACTATACATATCTATACATATAATAAAATTGTAACAAAGCCGAATCTGTACATTAAATATTTTTTGGAAAAATTTATTGCAATATAGACATTATTATCGATACAGAGGCCGAATCTATAGTTTTTAGAATTTTTGTGTCTGTCTGTCCGTCTGTCTGTATGTCTGTCTATTACCGCATCACAGAAAAACCACTGGAGGGATTTTGATGAAATTTGGTATGGTGATAGCTGGTTATCCGGGTCAATATATAGGATACTTTTTACCGCGGGAAAATATTTCATTTCTGACAAAAATCCAAAAACTGTAATGTAAACGTATACTAAAATGTAAAACCTAAGAATTTTGTTTTTGGTCATCTGAAGGCGGGCGGAGCCGCCGGCAATGCTAGTTCATATATATTTTCTTCTATTTTCAATAATGATTATAATCGAATGTGTGTTGTTTATTCTTCGCGCTGTAACTGTGAGAGGAGATATTAAACTCATACATAAACATACATATACATGTAACAGGTCTTGGGCACCTCATATTAACGAACTAAGTAAACTTATGCATTTTTCCTTTCATTCTCTCAAGCGTCTTCAATACTTTCTCCCATTCAAAACCAAAGTAATGCTAGCGCAATCCATCCTATTACCCATTCTCGACTACGACCGACGTCTGCTTCCTGGATGTGACAGAGGAGCTACTAAATAAACTGGAGCGTCTTCGGAATCTCGCCATACGTTTTATCTTTGGCTTGCGGAAATATGACCACATCTCTGACTTCCGTGCTCAACTTAAGTGGCTCCCCATCCGTCTTCGCCGTAATATGCACACCCTATCATTCCTTTATAATATCCTTAAAAATCAAAATTTCCCTCCTTACCTTCGTTCCCGTTTTAACTTTCTACCAATCCCTACACGTTCCAGAAGATCTTGCAGTACTTCTATGCTCGACATTCCTAGGAGCAATACTAAATTCCAACAAAATTCTTTTTCTGTCCATGCCGCAGTACTATGGAACCAACTGCCCAAAACCATCCATGAGAGCCGATCTATTCATGTCTTTAAATGTAAATTAAAAAATTATTTATTATCACAAATGTAGACAGTATCAATCAGTACCTTTCTCTATTTTCATATTTTATATATTAAGTATGTATATGTATATATGTATGTATGTATAAGTAGTCTTTACAATAGGTATTATATATTTATAGCATTATATATTTTTATAAGTAATATATGTATATATGTATGTATGTATGTATGTATGTATGTATGTATGTATGTATGTATGTATATGTGATTATTATTACCTTTATTTCTAGTATATATTTAGTATATTTTTTTGCACCATAATGCCCGCTGACATCTTCTTCCACAACCAGGGGTTGACTGGAAGAGATCTCTTTTAGAGATAAGTCCACCTTTGTGAACTATGTTTACTTTGCTATTTTTTTTCTGTATCATATTTTAAGTGCAATAAAGAATATAAATCGGCTAAATACTGATGCACGAACAAACTAGTTATTCATAAAGTAAATTGTAAACCAAATTAACTGGATTTAACTGGTTATAAGTATTATCATCAAACAAATGAGTCTTATCATATAACCGTTCGGGAGATAGATGATCTATCACACTGATTGACACATAACAAATGTTTTATGTCCGGTCCTAAAATTTTAAAAATAATAAATATCTTATCTATACAAGTATCAGGAATAAGTTTGTATGAATTTATTTCTATGGAGAATGTTTTTAAGTGCTACTTAATTACATTTTTAACCCCCAACGCAAAAAGAGTGTTGTTATAAGTTTGATGTCGACGTCTGTCTGTCTGTGTGTGTCTATCTGTGGCATCGCAGCTCTCAAACGGATGGACCGATTTCGATGCGGTTTTTGTCATTTGAAAGCCAGTTTCCTTGCAGTAGTTCTTAGCTATGTTTGGTTAATATCGGTCCAGCAGAGTATCAGCTCTTTTTCAAAATGATGTAATACATGTTGGCGTATGATAACTCGATTAAGTGCTTCACGCCTGCCAGTGTAATCGTTAAATGACAATTAATTTGCGTGGGGGTTTTTTAAATTTTTAATTTATAATTATAATTGTCAAAGCAATAAAAAAACATAATATATATTTACAGTAGCTTTACTTAAAGCGCAGTTCGAATCCTTTATAATTAAATAATTAACATGATGTGGTTAAACGTTTTTTTAAACTAGATATATTATCATTATAATTTACTATATTATATTTAAATACCTTTCAATATCCTTTCAATATTTTAATATTAATGTGTACGCAATTAGACTTTGCTGCATAAGTTAAAGTACAAGATAAACTTTTCGGTCACTTCACATTTGATTAGTAAAGAATCATTTGAAATCTATACATACTTACATATAATAAAATTATAAGTTGAATCTGTACATTAAATATTTTTTCGGAAAATCTCATTGAGATAGTCATTATTATCGATACAGAGGCCGAATTTATAGTTCTTTTCTGTCTGTCTGTTGGTATGATGATAGCTGGTTCTCAGGGTCAACATGTAGGATACCTTTTACTGCTTAAAATGTCTCATCACTGAGAAATCTATACTAAACGTTAAAATGTTAGAATATAATACTTTCTAAGATTTACACGAATATTTGACATTATAAATGAATTAAAAATATTTACTAACTTTTTAAAAGAAACTGTTCTTCCGGATTTTATATTTTGGTTCTTCCTGTCTCTCCCATGACCATGTTTGCTGTAAAGCACTCGAAACATCAGGAATCAAAATATAAAATAAAACTGCGATAAAATCCATAAGAACAGTTTCTTTTAAAAAGTTAGTAAATAATTTTAATTAGCAATATTCAATGCCATCTCCTTAGAATCTCCTAATATTGCCTATACTATCATAGTGTAATAGCTTAGTATTACGTTAAAAGGCCTAAAATATTCTACCTGTACCACGTCTTGTAGGTAGGTTGTAGGAACACACGAATGTAATTGTGCACCTTAAAATACTAAAATTTAATCAAGACATATATATATATATATATATACGTGTGCATCACTCATATGCACATATATGTGCATATGAGTGATGCACATATTATGTACATCGTCTTATAATAAAATTAGACTTAGACATTCTAAAACGTTTCTCTACACGTAACTAATGCACTCGTCACAATACCACGCTGCATTCTATTCAAATGCGTTCTAGTTTATGCCATTTCATTCAAATACAAGTTATCAAATTGCAGGAAGTGTCAGATTGCCGCATGCTTCGTTAACGTCTGTTCTCGGTTGTTAAATAAAATAAGTGTAGAGTTTTTTGAATAATTCTACGCTTAGAGCTTTTTAATGTAAATTAATTTTATAACAACATAATATTAAAAACTGATAATTATATTCTGTCTTATTTTTGTTACGACACAATTTACTCAGTGATATTAAGTTTGAAGAAAGTAGAGATAATTTTCATATAAATTCACCGACATTTTTTATGCATGTTCATCGTTATTTCTCACAAGCATCAAAAACACTCATTCAATTGACAAACTGGTGTCAGTGCAATGTGAAGTTTTTATTTTAGAATAATTCATTTAAAAGTTTTAATTAAAACAATTTTGTATGATACCTACAGTATTAGTTGTGTACGTCTATAATATACTTGACATTTCTGCTGCTTTAAAATAGTATGCCTAAAGCATTCACTAATAGTTTCTTTTAATTTGCTTCAAAAAACCATATAGGTAATATACATCAGTGTCTTAAATAGTAACTAATACTTAATCTGTGGTCTTAAAAGCATTTTTTTAACACACAGCAGAACTTTTATACCATGCAGCTTTTATATCATGTTATTTTCTTGACATCATTAATATTTATAGAATCTAAATATTATAGAAAAAATTTACATATATTAAAATACCCCTTCTTCTCCCACATTAAAATACGGAAACCTCAATAGTAGGTCATATCTGGTTTTATTGATGTGGCCATGCCTACGGCTATTGTTTAGCTATTGTGGGCGTTAATCGAGTGTGGTCGGGCTTCGAATCACATGCATTCATGCAAATTAATAATTATTACATTCTGCCAGCCGCCGCTCACCGCCTCGTGGATTTCGATATGAAAGCAACAATTAATCATTGTTGTCTATGCAAATCTTAATTATAATTGGTAACTAGCGACTTCCGCTCGGTTGACTAAAAGTCCAAAAGTATCTAATATTTTCTTAGATATACGCTAATATTTGACATCTATATATATAAAACAAAGTCGGGTTTGTTATAACACTTATAACTCGAAAACTGCTGGGTCGATTTATATTATTTTTGTTTTGTTAGATTTGTCTTCACTCCGAATAGCAGAATAACTATACATCGGAAAATAATCACGAAAATTTTTTTATAAAAAAATCTATTCCATACTAAGCGTCAAAACGTACCTAGGGACGAACTTCAGCGAAGCAAGGGTGAGTCGTTAATTTTAAATAAAACTATCTTTTTAGATTTTGTAGGTAGGCACTGTCTGTAATAACTTTATACTAATGTCTTTGAGACGACCAAAACCTTAATCTCTACCGTAACTATAATTGCATTAAATGATTAAAGCATTTAAACGTCAGGAACCGGACGGGAAAAATCAAAATAAATCCACGAAAAAATCCGAAAATATAGTTTTAATCAAAAATTTCTACTATACTGCTACACATTATTATTCTTTATGACGAAATGATCAAATTCTTGAGCATTAAAATTTTACAGCATTTAAAGTATTTGAAAGGCACGTATAAATATTTTTTTATCGTTATATTAGCATCTAATTGTTCTACATAACAAAATTTAGAGTTTTCCAGAAACTTGCTCAACGGGATCTGGCATTTATTTAACATTCTTCAGTACTTTGTGTAATGTTCGTTGCTTAACATGTTATCTGATGGCCTCAATATTAAAATACAGATGCACTTTACAATTTTAGACCTTTTATATTATATATACCTTATATATTTTATAAAAGAAAAATAATAAAATATTTGTATGATCTTATCGAAAGTTTCACACTATGTAAGTACTTGAGAGATTCATTGAAAATTGAACAAAAATTTTGCTACTAGTAGAATAAATAAACTATGAAAAATTAACTAAAACTACATATATTTTCGGATTTTTCATGGATTTATTTTGATTTTTGGTTCCCGACGTTCTGAACGCTTTACAGCAATCATGGTCACGGAAGAGACGAAGGTTTTAGACGTCTCAAAGGTCATTATAACTAATTTTCTAAGACTTGTATAATTTTAAGAAGGTTAATGATAATGAAGCTTTCTAAAAATAAGATTTATATGAAATCGAGATAAACAGGAATGTTGATTTATGAGAAAGAAACATCAAAAGAATTTTTTTTTATTCAAAACTGTATTTTAAATAACATTTTAATTTTTTAATCAAATAAATTATCTTAAATTAATAAAAAATATATACCTATTGTTAACAGCAATAATCGCTAGGATTCATAAAAGATATTAAATCAAATAAGATGGTATATTTCTTGTCATAAATCATATAAATACATAATAAGTTTTCCTTGTGACGTAGACAAACGAAATATTGTTGAATCATGACTTCGTTCCATACTTTCTGCCAATATTGTGGCTCTAACTAATGATTCTTAAATAACCATACAACGCTTATATAAAGTTTTAATAACCCAATAACAAATAAATTTAACTTAATTTTTCTTTTGTTGACATACCATGTTTTCGTAAGCTTTAAGACCTTTAGATCTACTTTTACTATTTAGTTCATCTGCATATCATAAATCAATGTGATCTAAGAGAAATGTCAACGTGTAATTGATGGAGGAAGTCCATATTATTTTATTATTATCAAAAAGATTAACTTTATTAAATGACTAGCAACTCATCCTCGCTTCGCTCGGGTTTGTACCTAAGTTGTTTCCACATACGAACTTACATCACCATTTTCACCCCCTTAAGGGATGATTTCTGGGATAATTTTATTTATATGCCTATGCCCTTCCCAGGGTCTCAAACTATCTTCTTACCAAATTTCATCTAAATCGGTTCAGTAGATCCAGAGATTACCCCCTACAACGTCACAAACTCACAAACTTTACCTCTTTATAATATTAGTATAGACTAATGAAGTATTTTTTTTAAATGTTGTCCATGTCGATATAAGAACTCTCATCAGCAGCTCTCATCAGTCGTTGATAAATCAGCCAGTGAGAGTATCTATTAACATTTTATTATTTAAGTAATAGTTGTAATAGTCTAAACCCTTAAAAATGTAATAAATATCAAGTAATATTATTTTTAAAATACGCAAAATACATAGATATAAGTCTTAAAATACACGTTTAAGTCTTCAAAATTATCGATTCTAATACTAATCGATAACTAATTTACATTCAATAATAATAATAATTTCGATGTGGGTAAAGGCACATCAATCACTGCGCTGTGTTGACATCGTAGCTCTACTGTTAATTTGGTTGCATCACTTATTTAAATAAGTGGTTTTCTAGCTTTAACATAATATAATCTACACTCAACTAAGGTAAAAGCTATGTATAATATGATAGCAACTCACCCTCGCCCCGCTCGGGTTCGTCCCTAGTTACATTTGAATGTTTAGTATAGATTTCTCAGAGATGATATATTTTTCCGCAGTAAAAAGTAGCCTATATTGACCCGGATAACCAGCTATCATCACACTAAATTTCATCAAAATCTGTCCAGTGGTTCTTTCCTTGATGCGGTCACAGACAGACAAATAAAAATTCTAAAAACTATAGATTCGGCCTCTGTGTATCGATAATAATGGCTGTTTCAATAAGAATTTCCAAAAAATATTTTTTTTACAGATTCGACTCAGAATATTATTATATGTATATCCATCTAAAATAATTACAATACTTTTGAAGACCAAAGTCATAAAATATGTATATATAGCTTGTAGATAGGTACTATCCTGAATAATACTACGTATATATAATAATAATATATATTAATACTAAAATATAATCTAAAAATAAAATCTTTTCGGATTTTCTCCGCGAAAAAATCTGATAAGATAGTTTTATTTTAAATGCTTTACAACAATCAATGATCAGATAATCAGTTTCTCCCGTGACCATGATTGATGTTAAGCATTTGAAACGTCGGGAACCAAAAATCAAAATAAATTCTCGAAAAAATCCGTAAAGTTTAATAAAATAAGTAACACAACTGTTCATTATAAAAATTAAGTAAATCCCATTTTGCAAGACCTATTTTATAGTACCTAAAAACTAAACATAACTATTGGAGCATAATATAAAATAGATTGCAATAAGTACCTAGTTCCAATAACCCTTTCCCACAGTAAATATTTCAGTTATTTCACACTATCAACATTTTACAATGCAATAGTAAATTCATAAAATATTTTACCATCTTGTTGAACTTAAACATCAGGTTTTTAATTAAAATTTAATGTGGGTGTTAAAATAATCCGTCTCGAAATACTTTCTTAAGCAGGTGATACGCATATATTAGATGCGGTTAAATGTTTATCTTAGAGATTGAAAGATAGGTTGCGAGATTACTGAATAATGCTTTACACTGCTATGATCAAGATTTAAGCAGCATGTGCTAAATATATTTTAGATATAAATTTTTTTTCTCAATAATAATGATAGAAATGATTGGCACATGATAATATAAGAGGTGCGAGACCCGGGATTTGAACCCGCTTCACTAGGTTGCCCAAGCGAGCACGTTACCACTGGACTACCACTGTCTTCCTTGTTATTATATGTATTATACATATTATAAAAATTTTTGTTTAGATGAGATAAATGTATAAAAACAATTCACCTATGAAATGTATTGTGTTAAAGAATAAATTCATGTCAAAATAGATTAGTAAACTATAAAAAAAAATTAATATGAGCTAATAAAAGCTACATAGCGCTATAATTCATGTGGGTGGAATGCCTTAGTTTTGAGATTGGGATGGGTCTAAATCGTAATTGATTGCTTTTATCAGATATGTGTACGAGTTGAGTTAATTTGGAATGTTGTAAATTGTTTATAAGTGAGGATTTCACTTTGTTTATAGGTTTAAACGAGCATGGTGTCATAATGATGTGTAATTAACAATAAAAACTTATTTATTTATTCCTGATATTTAGTTTGGTGTATCGTCGTCGTTTCATAAAATAACTGTCTCGTTGGTTTAGTGGCTAGTATGTTGGCATGCCTTAAGATATGGAGGTTCTGGGTTCAAATCCTCGGTCGGGGTAAATATAATATTACAGTTTTATGCCAAGAAAGCCTCCGTAACAGCCCTGGGGTGATTGAAAGTGTTTGACTTTCTTTCATATGAACTCAACATAAGTAAGATAGATATTTATTTCTATATAATGGACATACATACATACCAATTTTATTATATTCTTTTACATCGTTTTGATCAGTATAAGTAAATACTAATGCTGATTCAAGTAATGACTCATCAAAAGATGGTCCCACGTGGATCCCACGCGCAAGTAGCTAACCACTTGATTTTTGTTTTATAAAAATAATATATTGAACTTTTGCAAAACTAAAGTGATTTTTCTACCCATCACGTAATATAATAAAAATAATAATGGCTATTTTTATTTTAAATAGGAGCCACATACGAATTAGTCTTTTAATTAAAAATTGAGAAATTTAAGCTTAAAACAGATTATTTTATTAAAGACACAAATAATAGGTACCTATCAGCAAACACCTTCGAAGTTTCACGCAACATTGAGTACTAAACATATAGGCACTTCATTGATTTTACAAACGTACGACGGTTTTGAGACAATGCGAATAACGTGTCCAAATGGGCCACGCTATTTCTAAGCCAAACAGAGACAAACGTCTGTAATCGAACCCGTATATCGTTCAATGTTAGTCAGACATGAGAAACACACCTTTATTGAACCTTACAGATTGCTAATGTTAAGCTACTACGTATGCGAAACGTATTTTAACTACATAGTTTGCGATAGATGTTTTAAGCTCCAATCAATTTAAAAAAAAAGGGCAAAGGGCATCACTAATAACAAAGATTGAAATCAATAACTACAATTTAAACGAACATATCTCTAATATTGCTGGTTTTGTATCACAGAAAAATATAGATGCAACATTATGTCGATAATAAAAAAAACCTAGATGGGATTTCCAATCCAACTGCGAACAATAAAGCCAGTAAAACAACAAAGAATGGCTATTATACGTACGGGTCAGGCCTTACCAAAGCCTGTGCTAAACAATAGACCATCCGGTAACCCCGATATGGAGCATAGCGACACATTAGATGCAAATATTTAGAGTATTTAATGCAACTGATGTCTATAAAAACGATTTTAATATATTTACCATTTTAACGAAATAATGTATTAGATAATTCTAATCAGACTAAGAAATCCTACTATTCCTAATAATATTATAAACGCGAAAGTTTGTAAAAATGTATGTATGGATGTATGTTTGTTACTCTTTCACGCAAAAACTACTGAATGGATTTTGATGAAACTTTAAAATAATATAGCTCATACATCAGAATAATACATAGACTACTTTTCATCCCGGAAAAATGTACAGTTCCCGTGGAATAGATTTTTTTTTCTAGAGGTGAAGCCGAGCGAAGCAATGATGAGCCGCTAGTAATGTGCTGTAAAATCCCGCTATGTATACAGAGTATCATAGAACTAAACATGAAGCCAAACAATAGTGTTTTAAAATAAAACAGTTTTAAAATAGTATAATTCTCATTAAATGTAATAAATGTAAATACTAAATAGCTAACGGATTTTATTATAATAATGAAGAAAACTTTTTAACAAAAAAATAAAAACCGACTTCAAACAAAAGCACTAAAAAGTAAAAAAAAATAACTGATTGGTAGTTTTCATTTACTATACATACCTAATCAAATATTTTCGAAGTCGGTGTGCTTTGCTTTGTATGGGCTGGCACCGATTTCGAAAATATTTGATTAGGTATGTATTTAATAGGTAGGCTTTAATTACTTAGCCAAAGCACACCGACTTTGAAAATATTTGATTAGGTATGTATAGTAAATGAAAACTACCAATCAGTTATTTTTTACTTTTTAGTGCTTTTGTTTGAAGTCAGTTTTTATTTTTTTGTTAAAAAGTTTTTATTTTTCCCTTTTTAGTGTAGACAGTAGTAGCAAAGTAAGGATTCTAACGTGTTAAGCTTGTCAAATCAAACAAAATAAGCCCAAACTCAAAGTATGTACTATTAGCCGTTGAAGAGTTCCACCTAACCACCTTCTGGCCTTGCCATCAGATCAGGTCAACAACACTGAACCACTGTACTATCAACGGAAATAGAAATACTTGCAAAGTTTCAAGTCAATATGACAATTAGAAGTAGGTTAAATTCATCATTAGTTGTTTTTCCACCCTTAGAGGTGGTATTTTTTTTTTGAAATTTAAATGGGACCAATCTGGAAGTATACCCTTTCAAACAAAACAAAAATTGTCCAAATCAGTTAATAAATGACGGAGTTCTGAGGTAACAAACATAAAAAAAAAAAAACATACAGTCGAATTGAGAACCTCCTCCTTTTTGAAGTCGGTTGAAAATAAGCTTATTTTATGCTATCTCTCTTTTAAAGGGGAAGATAAATCATTGCTTGAAAAATAAAAAATAAAAATATACATTGTTTTATTATTTATATCATTTTCTTCTAAATAATTGTAAATTAACGACTACAACGACGTATTACGATAAAGAAAGTAAACAATCTGTATGGTAAAATCGAGAATCTTACTACTATATATATACTATACTATATATATAAATGCGAAAGTTTGGATGTTTGTTTCTCAATTACCCTAGAACGGCTAAACAGATCTGGATGAAATTTGGCACATAAACAGATTAGAGTCTGGAATAGCACAAAGGCAACTTTTTATCCCGGAAAAATGTACATTTCCCGTGGGATAGTGTGTTTTTGTTTTTCACTAGTAGCATAAACAGCAAAATCACGGTACTATTTTTGCCTTTGACATTTATTTTAGGCACCTGCCTAAATAATTCTTTAGTATGAGGTAATTCTATAATAAATATTTACACAGCATGTATGCCTTTTCGCAAGTACATAATTTTAAAAAATGTATAAATAAAATAGTTACATGGTATGATCTTATTGAAAACAATAGATAATAATTGTTAATAGACGACCATCAATCGCAAAATCTATTAGTATGCAAAATAATTATTATTTGTGTATGTTTCGTATACATATTATATTGACTTAACGTGACATTGTAATAGGTACTTACCAAAGATAAAATGTCGAAAACAGGAAAATTGCAAAAGAAATACAAAACGGCTTGGTACTTTAACGTATAAAGCTGTAAAAGATATATGCCTGAATATGTGCGGCTATTATGAAAATGAGGCACTCATTGCTAAGTAGCTGAGTTTCAGCTTACGCGCAATTTAGTAAAATAACAAGTAAGCGATGAGATTTTTGTATGAAAAACATAAAAATATACATAAAAAATATATCCTAAAAGACTCTCACTTAACTCTTAGACTAAAAGCCGGACTGTAGAAATTGGTGTAGCTTTTATTTAGAAGACGTAATGTGTGTATTTACTCAAATCACAACTCCTTGTCTATTCACGTCATTCTGTGAAGATCAACGTTTATTTTATATTTCTAAATCTATACATATAATAAAATTGTAACTAAACCGAATCTGTACACTATATATTTTTAGGAAAATCTTATTAAAATAAACATTATTATCGATACAGAGGCCGACTCTATAGTTTTTAGAATTTTTGTCTGTCTATCTGTTATCGCATCACAGAAAATCTACTGGAGGGGTTTTGATGAAATTTGGTATGGTGATAGCTGGTTATCTCGGTTAATATATAGGATACTTTTTACTGCGGAAAAATGTCTCATTTCTGGGAAAAAATATAAAACTGCAATGTAAGAATATATAAAACCTAACCATACCATAAATAGTGAATATGTTAAACCTAAGAATTTGGTTTTTGGTCACCTGAACACGGGCGGTGCCGCGGGCAATGCTAGTATAACTAAGTATAAATAAAAATCTAAAATTTCAGAAATTTACAGAAAAAAAAGTCTATTCTAAAGTATTTTCTATCAATTTACAAATTAACTTAAACAGCATCTAACTGCTATATATTATTGGACGTTACGCTATTGGACAGTAGCAAAAACACTGACGTGATGATATGTGCGAGCCACAGAGTAGCTCGCCGCGTTCCTCGTACGGCCGTATCTAGAGGACGCATCAAATTCCTGCACAAATAATTGTTCCAAGGATATCTTGCATTTTGGAACTCTAAATACTTTTCGAGCTAACAATCATCTACAGTCAACCAGACAAACTACTTTACAAAATAAATGATTTTTCTCTTATGGTTTCTTTGGAATTATGATCTCACATTGTTATACGACAAAACATTCATACTAATATTAAGACAAGTTTATAATAAATATTTGGTCAATACGTATATAAACTTCTTAGTCGCTAAGTTGCAATACTGGTCTTTGCCGAAAAATTTTGAGCTGCTTTTTCAATCATCATGAAAAAATCTTAACAGCATAATAATGACCTCTTGACCGATTTCGGTCAAAGTCATTATCGCGTGCGCAGGAGATCAGTCATTAATGCACAAGTGTGCGTAAACTTGGAAAACCACGTGAAGCGGGTTCAAATCCTGAATCCGCATGGCACCTCTGATATTTTCATGTGCGTATCATTTCCAACATGATTACCGCTAGCCTTACTGTGAAGAAAAACATCGTGAAGAAACCTGTATGTCTGTGAGAACCTAACAAGTTTTCGAAAGACACGTGTATTCCGCCAATCCGCACTTGTCCAGCGTGGTGGACTATGATCTGATCCCCCTCGTAATGGAGACAGACCCGTGCTCAGCAGTGAGATGTTAAAAAGGGCTGAATACATACAACACGACGACACGTTTGGCTCAGTTTGCAGTGACCCTATTTGCTGTACCAGCGGTCACGGATTCGAATCCCGCTGGGGGCATTCATTTGTGTGATGAGCATGAATGTTTGTATTCCAGTCATGGGTGTTTATATTTATAATGTGTATGTATTAAAAATGTATATATGAGTAATCTATCAACTATATGGTATCCATAACACAAGCCTCGTAGCTTACCATGGAACCAGATGGTGCTGTGTGTTAAAAAAATACATACATAAAAATATATGCTATGTATTAAAAATTTGAATAAAATAAAATAATAATATTTATACCTTTTACGTATACCCGATATATCCTCGAAAGCCAAGATTTATTAGCTGTAGTACGATAGCTGGGGCGATATAAATCGAACTTGCCACATTACTAATCATTTACAAGTTCTGATATACATAAAACAAGAAGATAAAGTATTACTTACTGTAATGTAACAATTTTACAAACCATAATATAAACTTTATTGCCTTATAATAATATCATAAAACAGTTTTTATGTTTAATTCTAGCGACTTACCCCCGCTTCGCTCGGGTGTGTAGGTATCGGCATCTGTAGTCTATATACTACTCCAGATCAGGATCTATCTATATAATAAATTTCATCAAAATTCATTCAGCCGTTTTAGCGTGAAAGCGTCACAAATATAGTCACACATTTTCGCTATTATATATTTAATCCGCATTGCACAAACTCGTACAATTATTTTTTATAAAGTTATACTTTTTTTGGCACGTTTTGAAAAAAATATGACGATAAAATTTTACCGATGCGCGCGCACACCGACAGCCAAAATACGACTTGATGAAGTTAGCTGAAAGCGGCATGATGAAGTTAGCTGCATTCCTTTTACAACAGAGTAATTCCTTTTACAGAAGTAAACTTCTTACGTGCGTACATTAATATTTAGTACACACATAGGTACGGTTTTTTTCTATAAGTATTAAGACACTTTCTTCAATTTTAACAGAGAATTGGACAGACAGACGGCCGTACAGTAATATGGTGCCTAAGAATCCCTAAAAGTATATACTAAACCTCGTTATTATTTTATTATACTGTGATACACATGCACAAAATAAGTAAAGTTATAGATAAAAATTAAAAGAAAGCCAATCTTTTTACCTTGTCTCTTCATGTCACCCAACTAGAAGATGTGACCCGACTCGCTGGACCTTTTCCAAACTTTAGCGAAAACAAAAGACGTCGAGATAACGAACTTCTTACACATTTTGGAAATTGCGAAACAATTTTCTACCCCATACAATTATTTTGGCGTATTTAAATAACGAAGAGTATATTAAGAACTAAAGTAGGGGTAATGTTCATGTACGTACTTAGGGTTATGATTCATGTCTTCTGTCTTAAAATCTTTCAATTAATTTAAATATTTTGTTAGTAAAAAAAACTATTTTTTACGTTATTATTTTATCCAATAAATATTTTTTATGTACCAATTGAAAAATCAGCTTTTTTATACATAAAGAAATGCCAGAAACTTTTTAAAGAATTTACGTATACGATAATCATAATACGGTTCGAGATTTTTGTTCGTCTATTAAGTTTGTATTGAAAATTAAATCGAAATTAATGAACAATCTAATATCGACAATTTCTTAATACAAATTGTGATATCTCTGTCTATAGATCTGATTTTCTTATTGCCCAAAGTGTTGTAAGGGAGATCATAGTGTAAATCGGCCCTAATACTTCTAGCCCAATAAAAAGCGGGCATCATTATTATTAGCATTAGCGTTGCCCGCGGCTCTACTCGCGTATTTTATGCACATAATACAATTTCTCCGTTCTCTAGTTCCATAACACATACATTTAAATTTTTAATACCCAGAAAATATATTAACTAAAATCTTAAATTTGAATTATTCCCAAGATTACTTCCAATTTGTGACGTGACTTTAAAAATAATAGATTTTTAACAAATTTCCAGTACTTTCATTTTACGTTTAAGGACTAATTTTCTGTAAATCCTTTTAGTGTGAAAACACCTTATGAAACATCTAACAGCCAGGTTGTAGCATTACTAATATTTCGTGATTAATCAGTGAGTTATTAAGTTATATTTCGCTTTTCTATTTTCTTAAAAGTACATTGTATATGCACAAGAAACGTAACGGCTTTAAGCTAAACATAAGACTATAAATAATTCACACTTACTAATATAATAAATGTGAAAGTGTGTTTGTTTGTTTGTCTTTCTTTCACATCGAAATGGCTTGGCGGATTGGCATGATTTTCAACCGACTTCAAAAAGGAGGATGTTCTCAATTCGACTGTATTTTTTTTTATGTTTGTTACCTCAGAACTTCGTAATTTATTAACCGATTTCGACAATTTTTGTTTTGTTTGAAAGGGTATACTTCCAGATTGGTCTCATTTAAATTTCAAAAAAAAATACCACCCCTAAGGGTGGAAAAATAGCTAATAATGAATTTAACCTACTTCTAATTGTCATATTGACTTAAAACTTTGCAAGTGTTTCTATTTCCGTTGATAGTACAGTGGTTCGGTATTATTGACCTGATCTGATGGTAAGGCCAGAAGGTGGATAGGCGGAACTCTTCAACAACTAATAGTAGATACTTTGAGTTTGGGCTTATTTTGTTTGGTTTGACAAGCTTAACACTTTATAATTCTTACTTTGCTACTACTGTCTACACTAAAAAGGGAAAAATAAAAACCTTTTTAACAAAAAAATGAAAACCGACTTCAAACAAAAGCACTAAAAAGTAAAAAATAACTAATTGGTAGTTTTCATTTACTATACATACCTAATCAAATATTTTCGAAGTCGGTGTGCTTTGCTTTGTATGGGCGGGCACCGATTTCGAAAATATTTGATTAGGTATGTATTTAATAGATAGGCTTTAATTACTTAGCCAAAGCACACCGACTTCGAAAATATTTGATTAGGTATGTATAGTAAATGAAAACTACCAATCAGTTATTTTTTACTTTTTAGTGCTTTTGTTTGAAGTCGATTTTTATTTTTTTTATGTGGAGATAGTCGGAGGGCTGGAAAATGACATAGGCTCCTTTATACCACGGGAGATTATCTTTTTCCCACGGGAAAATACACATTATAATACAATCCAAAAAATTATTTATGATCAGAATTACTTGAAATTTAGTATTAATGCTCTTCAATACAATTAATTAAATACGTATTTTAGCATTTTTCGACATTCATTCCATTAGGGGGTAAAATAGCGAATGAAAGTTTGTATGAAACTAGCATTTTAGAGCTTTTTTTGTAGTTTTAACGCGAGCGAAGCCACGGGTTCTGCTAGTAATAGTAAAGTCTTACCAAAAGCTTTTTCAAAAGCTTGTCGTACGGATTACTTAAATAAATCCAACAAAAATGAATTGAGCAGCTTAAAATTTAAATGCCATATAAATGTAATGACTTTCGTTGTATCATTAAAAGTGAACAAAATACGATGAAAATAAATCGTTAGCCACTCCATAATTGGGCATGGCATTTCGGAAAATCTGAAAGTGAAATTATTAAAAATGTATGCAAAAAGTGAGCTGAAAGCGAACAGAGTTAACTATATGTGCATAATTAATGCTATTGCGGGTTCAATCTCGAGATTCGTGACTCCAAAAAGAGTAATTTATTGAATTTCTTTACATTGTTATTATGTTTATTTTATTTTTTAGATAAGTAATATATTTGACTGTTTATTTTTTCGCTGTTCAACACTTATTGAGTTAGGCAGTGGTAGCATAAAGGTATCGCGCTCGCTTGAGAAAACGAGTGACGCGGGTTCAAATCCCGGGTCTCGCACCTCTGATATTTTCATGTGCGAATCATTTCCAACATGATTACTTGTCTTACGGTGAAGGAAAACATCGTGAGGAAATCTGCATGTCTGAGAGAACATGGCAAGTTTTCGAAAGACGTGTGAAGTCCGCCAACCCGCACTTGGCCAGCGTGGTGAACTGTATCCCCTTGTATTGAAGGGAGGCCCGTGCCCCACAGTGGAGCGTAAAAAAGGGGCTGAATAAATAAATAAATACATACATACTTATTGAGTGAAAAGCACACAGATATATTGACAAAAATTTTAACAACTATTATTTTGGGGTCTATATTTTGTACACAATACGATGTATCATTTGAAATATTTAGAAGATATGAAGATCATAAAATTTATTTTTTTATTTTAAAAATCTTTTAAATAAAACTACTTTTACGGATTATTTCGCGGATTTATTTGGATTTTTGGTTCCCGACGTTTCGAATGCTTTACAGCAATCATGATCACGGGAGAGTCTCTTCGCGAAATAATGCGAAAGGAAAGTTTATTTAAAATTTTAAAATATTTGCGTAAATCTAAGAAAGTGTTAAAACCAGAAAGATAGTATCAAATATTATAGAAAATTATAAACCAAAAAGTATAGATACTGCTTACAAGAAGAGGTACTAAGTATCATAACTTTTACTTTCAAATATAATGAACTCTATGCGTTCCTCATAGGGGTTTTTTACGACACAATAGTGAATGGGTACCCATCTAAGCAGTTATTTGTATGAATAATTTGAAAATTAATTAATATAAAATAAGTTTACTCAATTTTGAGCTGTATTCGCTGAGTATTAAAGACGGGAAACAATTTCGTGTGGGATTACAAAGCTAATTTCGAAATGTCGCGACATTCGGTCTGCTCACCCACGCTTCCATTCAAATATTTTATATGCATGTGTGTATATCCATAGAGATAGCGTAGATATACTCGGTAGTGTAGAATTTTGTATCACCTACAAGTACTTGTGAAAGGTGAACAGGTTATTATACTCGTAGTGTTAGATAACAAATACTGAAAATTGAAAAGCAAACGCGGCTGTGTATCTTAAGCGAATATATAGACATACAAAATATAGATTTTCTATATAATTTTACCTTTCTTATTAACCACCGATGCAAAAACGACGGGGTGTTATAAGTTTGACGTGTCTGTGCGTGTGTGTGTGTGTGTCTGCCTATGGCATCGTAGCTCCCGACCGGATAAACCGATTTTGATTTTGTTTGTTTTTTGTTTGAAAGTTGAATTAATTAGTCGGGAGTGTTCTTAGCTATATTTGATGAAAATCGGTCCAAGATGGTAGTGGTTTTTCTTTTAAATTTTTAATTACTATAGTATTAACTTCACTCAAGTCTAGCTTAAATATGTACAGAATGGAACCACAATTGATGAATGTAACTTCCTATAATTAAGATAAAGTATTTCATAATCTTTCCAATCGTCTCATTTTAATAGGTATATGAAGAAATCTCGTAGGTATAACTAGTTAACCGCCCACGGCACCATCTGTAGCTTAATTCTTAATGAAATTTAGAATTACATTAAAGTTTTATTACAATATTATTATTTTTACAATATTACTATAAATATTTTCATATATTCACGCAAAACAAAAGTGTAACCCTTTGACTAATTAACATTTGCTTTCTAACTGCAGATAAAACGTTAGTTCTTTAGTGAATGAGTTTCTGTCTGTTAAGATAAATTCTGTTGGCCATTACTGCTAATAGCTACTAACTACAACTTATTTGCCCTCTGATAAATGACGGTGGCTTAGTGTTGCCCTAACAAATAAGTTACTACACTCACCTTTCCAGTCTAATGATCACGCATTGTCAATAAATGAATACTCCGAGCCTCGGCGCACAGTCACAACACTATGCATGACGTCACATCGAACTCCATTCATAAACATCGATCACCAATTCCTGTCATTTACAACACTAGAAGAATGTATGAATTCTTTTAGCTTAATCTATGGAAACACAGCACAGACTATAAACCGGTCCCGCGATATTGTTTATTTTTTATGTTTAAAAAAAGGTTTGATATAGGAGCGTGTGTATCGTCGCGCGCGCACGTTTGAATGCGTAAAGCCTCTAGCGGTCGCCCCCGCGATTTTCGCGTGGGCGCTATCACCGACGTTACCTCCCAAAGCGATTTTGCGTAATATGTTTAAGTAATAAAACACCAATAAACTCGTCCCGATGTACCGAATAACCAAACTCGACGACCGGTGACAGCAGGGGACCGCTTGGAAATGGCGAGCTTTCTTTATAAGCTCATGTTAGAATTTTAAATGAGTATCGAATAATGCATCGGGCATAAAAAGCTATCGGCGGCGGCTAACAATATTATGTGCTGGTGCGTTGGGAAGCGACTTGTCGAGGAGAGCCTTGTATGGAGAAACAAGTTCGTCTGCAGTCCCACACGTTTTGACTTTTTGCCGTGCAAGTGCTAGGGCTTACTTTGTCCGATTTAAGTTGACACCCCGTGCTTCATATATGCAGAGGGCTGCATGGCGCATATGACTGTTGTGCGGGGGTCGCAGAGGAGTGGCCGATGGTTAGGATGGAAGGAGCATTGTACGTTGGATCGTGAGTTTTCAAGCCACGTCTTGGCCTGCTTCATACATTCGTAATGAAATCGTCGCTAGCCGCTGCACTCGGGTTCCTAATTAGATGTCCAAGCCGGATCGCGCTAATGTCCCTTTAAGCTTAAAGTGGTTGGGGACTACGTGAAATGCATTTAAGTACATCAATAGACGCTACATACTAAATAGCTCACTTAGCTTTACGAAGTCTATGTTTAATTGAATACTTAACGTAAAGTTAAAGTATTTCCCTAAAATACGGAGCTATAAAAAGAAAATAAAGACAATAATTTCACATATCGTAATCATATCATATCATCAATACCAAAAAATATATAATGTTAATAGCCCTACAGACCTATAAATACTTATAAATATAAAAAAATATTAATATTCATAGTGGTTTTACATATAAACGTTTTTATATTTGACGACAGCTGAAGACGAGGTGCGAGCCCAAATTGACATCTCTGAATTACAAATATAAAACTATACACGAAAAAACATATTTTTGGAAACAAAATTAAAAACTTAAATAAAATATCGAAAGCTCTTAACTCACTGACATTGCTTTACATGCAGTGTATGCAGGGTTAATGAATATACTCAGGTTGAAGAAATTGAAGTCATTATGTAGAACTTTAACAGACATAAAAAAATAAAAAGCCAAAATTAAAAAGGAAAAGTTTAGACTTGGAGCTACAGTTAAGTAAAAAGAAGTGCCTAGTAATATTAAATATTTATTTATTTTATTAATGTTAAAAATATTTTTTAAAGAGTAATATATTATGTAAAAATCAGCAACATCCTACTAAGGTTTGTATGTATATATATGTACATTAAACATACTTCTGGTACCGCTACCTGTAAGTCGGCCACGCTATTAACTTTGCAAGTATATAATATACGTTCATAAGTGCACGTTAAACTATAAACCCTTACAATTTCAGATTGCTAAGATAATTTACTCTATTCTAAATCATCTCTTTCATCACAATTTAAAACAAATTACGCAAGAAAGTTGACTCTTTACTGTTTTAACATATTGTAATATTAATATACATTATATAGACCATATTACGTCAGTAAGTTTAAAGTTTTAAGTTAAGTTAACACACACATTAACTTATCAATATTTCATTACCATTGGAGGGATGATTATATTTACAAATAGACACACATTTTGGTATATAAGCATCAGTGACTCACCCTTGCTTTGATCAGGTTCGTCTCTAGGATGATTATTCCGGGATAAAAACTATGTCCTATAATCCTATGTCCTTCCCAGGGTCTCAAACTATCTTCTTACCAAATTTCATCTAAATCGGTTCAGTAGTTCCAGAAATTACTTGCTTCAAACAAACTCACAGACTTACAAACTTTACCTCTTTATAATATTAGTTTGATTCTATAAAAATGACAATACACAATTCTTCGTATTTCAATAATACATTACTTAGTTAATTTATATTTTGACATACTTTTCTATACATGAAGGCCACGCTAATGAATAAGCAGTAACAGAATAATCAGGACTCGAATCGTGGGATGAATGCTATTTACTGCACACTGAATGGCGATTATGGTATAATATGGTAGTGAAGAGATTTGTTTATATACTGTTAATTAACACTCATTAGTAGGACATTCGTTATTGATATAATGATATTTTTTTATTTTTCAAAGTTTGATTGTATTGAAAATTATGACGAATAAATCGTAAAGTAGTATAAATATATATATTCTTCTTAAATATTTTTGGAATGTAGGTCTCTTTAATGAATCACTATGCAATGGTGTGACCAAATTGAGAAAATATTAATACGGAAGTTATACTAAAATTTATAGATACGTCGAAATATTGAGTTATATCCTCTTTTCTCTTCGTACTCGTTTAGTTAGATAAGTTTGTAGTTTTTAAGATATGGGAGATGTCAAAATACGGAAGGACATTAACAAAATATAGCGTATATACGTACCTATTTAAAATTTATTATTATTAATAAGTAGAGTTTCCACTACGAGTCAGACTTGACCACGTCCACCATTATAATAAACTAGTGGCTTACCCTCGCTCCGCTCGGGTTCGTCCCTACTTACGTTTTAACTTTTAGTATAGATTTCTCAAAGGTGAGATATTTGCAGTAAAAGCATCCGATACTATTATCTATATATTACTTATAACTATTATTATATTATGATTTTCCGTGATGCGGTAACAGATAGACAGACAGTCAGACAAAAATTCTAAAAACAATAGATTCGGCCTCTGTATCGATAATAATCACTTTTTCAATAAGATTTTCAAATAAATATTTTATGTAGATTCGACTCAGAATTTTATTATATGTACCTATAGATGAACTACGGTTACTTACAATGTACGGCACTGATAAAAATACTAAGTGTATCAGAGTAACAATTTGCATACACAAAACTATCAGGCGTTTATTTTGATCCGTATACTAGCTAATTAAAATGGATATTAAACAATTTCCCAACCAACAACTTTATAAAGTAATTTTAGCTATGTCGATACGTCCATTTTTCTCAAACAGACCTGTGACACAAAAAAAAACAAAAATGAAACAATATGAAATTGTGTCGTTAAAAAATCTAATTCCAAAGACGTGCACGGTGCATGTATAAGGACCTAAGCAAAGGCTATTCATAGCATGTTCAAAAAATTAAGTTATATATGACAGTGAACTTGTTAACCTATAAGAATCACATGATGAATGAAGATATAAAGAGCTTCAAGAGCTTTATGCATTTTGCAGCCATAACGCCTATCGTTTAATCTATTGTCCTCACCATTAGAGACAAGAAAAAGCAAATAAATAAACTAACGATCTCATTATCAAATTATATAACAACTAGCAGAACCGGTGGCTTCGCTCGCGCTAAAACTACAAAAAGTCTGAAAAGGTAGGTTTCATACAAACTGTCATCCCCTCTTTTCGAAAAATGCTAATACACTGATTTATTTAATTGTATTGAAGAACATTAATACCAAGTTTCAAGTAATTCTGATAATAAATACTTTTTAGTTGCATTATAACGTGATTTTTCGTAGGATTGAGATAATCTCCCGCGATAAAAAGTAGCCTTTGTCACTCTCCAGCCCTCCAACTATCTCTACACAAAAAATCACCCCAATCTTTTGGTCTGTTTCGACGTGAAAGAAGGAGAAATAAACCAACACACTTTCACATTTATAATATTAGTATGGATTTTGTATTTATTTTTGTAGGTATCTCTTTGTAACTTTGAAGGCAATGGTAGCCCAGTAGTAACGCACTCGCTTGGGAAACTGAGTGAAGCGTGTTAAAATCCCGGGTCTTGCACCTCTGATATTTTCATATAAGAATCATTTCCAACATGATTAGTACTTGTCTTACGGTGAAGGAAAACATCCTGAGGAAATCTGCATGTCTGAAAGAAGTAGCTTTTCGAAAGAGATATGAAGTCCGTCAACCCGCACTTGGCCAGCGTGTAGACTATGGCCTGAATCCTCCACGTATTGAAGGGAGACCGATGTCGATGCCGAATACCTGTAGATATAAAAATACCTTTGAAAAAAGCTAGTAACAAATTAATTTCCCCCGTATGCATAATAAAGCCCGTCTATCGCCTCACAATTCTATCGAATGAATGACAATTAAGCGTCATACAATTTAATCAGTATTCAATTAACAATACACCGAGCTGGAAAGGATTAACCTGTAATATTGGAGTGTATGGAATACTGAATTATCTGTTACGCTCTCAAATATTCCGCTTTAGCTTTCCATTGCTTTTCCTATCTCTACTCTTGTATAGTCAATAATTATATAAACAATAATTTTATATAAAATAACGCTTGAGGAACAATATTATTACTGGATTGTATAATATGAACTAGAAACCGTACAACTTCCCAGTTGTTCCTGTAAATAATTGCTAACTACGACTGCGTACGGCTGCAGATTCGGAGGTCATAGGTTTGAGTCCTGGTAGGGCCAAATATAGTTAGGAGGTTTTACTACAAAACTTTCCTGTATCATTTTCGGTTCGATGACCGTGAGTCCTAGATTCGAGTCCTGAGTCGTGTATTGTAATTGGGTTTTCCGTTCAAAGAAGTAGAGAGTACACTTGTGTTAATGCGCACACTTGTGCGTAATAACAACTCCTAACCAGAAAAATTCTAAGAAAAATTGATCATAGTTGATGATAGTTTTGAGACGCTAATTTCTATCTTGAGTTTTTGTATATCAATATAAACATATAAACAAGATGACGTTCTTTTGGTGTCAATCGCTTTCGCCTATAATAATTAAACCAAAAGAAACAAAATATATCATTCTCATATAATTTTTTTTTTTCATTATTGTAGACAATCAACATGTCTAAAGGACAACGTATGGTTTGGTTCTTTGCTCGCTAAGCTTGTGCAATATTATCCAATCGAATGCTTCCGATGCACCAGCTGTAACCTTCCGCTTAGTTACCAATAATAGTGTCTATTGCAATGCGTTTGTTCAATAGGTATATGATTTCAACAAGCAAATTTGACGATACGTTTGGCTCAGTGTGTAGTCACCCTACTTAGTACGCAAGCGGTTGCGGTTTTGAGTCGAAGGTTTTGTTGGGTTTTAGTGGGTAGTACTTGCTTTGCCGGTGAGTCCCACACCTCGTGCGTAAATGCATTTCCCAACGTTAAAAAAAAATGGAGGCGTATTGCGCCGACCCCAAGTGATTTGGGAAATAGGCAGGGAGAAGAAGAAGAAGATTAACCGTTAAATCGTACCTAGGGACGAACCCGAGGGAAGTGAGGCTGAATCGTTAGTTATAAAGTAAAATAATGTGGGAAAAATCGGTCAAGTACGAGTCGGACTCGCGCACGAAGGGTTTCGTACCATAATTGATTTTTTTTAATTTGCGTGGCATCTTTTTAGAAATTCGCCATCAGGTTTTTATCAATATATCGGTATTTGTCAGTAAAATATACGTAATAATAAAACTGTGTGAACCTTAAAAGCAAGCTACCTATTATAAATATTTACAATAAGAAATAGCAAGTTGTAGGTATAGCAAATGGCAGGATAAATATATAATAATAAAGTTGTTCATTGAAAATCAAACCTGGTATTGATAAGAAATATCGAAAATAGGCCAGGTGCGGCACGAAGATAGATGCATTTGCAATTTGCAATCAATGAGTAAATCTAAATATAATAATAATAAATATGTTGGACATTAAGACACAACGCCATCTAGTTCCATGGTAAGCTACGAGGCTTGTGTTATGGATACCAGATAGTTGATAAACTACACAATACACATATTATGTAAGTGTATGTAGTATGTGTACACTTTAAATACATACATATTATAAATATAAACACCCATGACTGGAGTACAAACATTCGTGCTCATCACACAAATAAATGCCCCCAGTGGGACTCAACCCGCTACCGCACTATTACTACTGCAGTAAGTAGGGTCACTACAAACTGAGCCAAACCTATCATCAAATATGTAATATTGTTTCTAATACTTTTTACGTACTTACTTATATATCATCAATAGATGCTCTATTTATGAAGCGATTTAAGTGCGCATCAAATACTACTACTACTAAATCTATTTGGATGTTGAAAATTGGAAGTCTACAAAAATAGCGAACACCCTAAGTCTTATTCCTCTTCACACCCTTCCCTTATCGCCTGTAATTCCTCAACGAAAGGCCATTTAAAATCAGTTAAGCTGACCCTGAAGTTTGATATCAGAAAGACAATACATTTTTAAACGTTTATCTAAGCAAAAGCTCAATAATTATAAAAGTACCCTATGAACTCAATGCGCCGTAACTATTTTGAAACTATAGATAACTACTAACCGTGATAACGTGTAACCGTATTCCTTTTCTTTTCAAAGTCTGATGTGACGACGATGAAACCGGGGAAAGATGAGGCGCAGCATATACGACATAACGTCTACTTTGCAAAGTAATTTTATGACTTATTTGACGCAATTTTGATCATGTAAACGAGCAATCAAAGCGCACTTTGATATGGACGTTAATCAAAGTGGACTTGGACCGTGGTCTACTTTTCTCAAAGCCTGCTTTGACAAAGTAGTTTTGATGTCTACTTTGATCGTGTAAACGAGCAATCAAAGCGCGTTTTGACGTCAGTGTTCAATCAAAGTGGACTTTATCAAAGAGAACTTCGTTTCAAAGTTTTTTGTCAAACCTAATTTGTCAAAGAAAACATTGAGCGTGTCAATAATTATCCAAGTAAATTTGATCAAAGCTTCTTTGTCAAAGCAGACTTTAAGCGTGTCAACGCGGCTTGTGTGCCACTTGAGCATTACTTACTTCGTGTAATAGAAATGTCACATTAAACTGACCAATAAATAAACAGACATTAACACAAGGTTGGAAAGTTTGATTTCACGTTAAAGCAATATTTGGACACTTTCATAAGAATCCTAAAACAAACCTGACATCGGACTACTAGTTAGTAGTTTTTGGACGAAAGTGTAGGTATATCCATGTGTTTGTTACTCCTCCACGCTGAAACGGCTGAACGGATATATATATTTGTCTAATAAACATCTGTCTAATAAATTCTTAACTATGCCCTGGAGTATCACATACACTGTTAGGTACTGTTAGTAAACACATAGACATGTATGTGAACATATAGACAAATTAGGTACCCACTACCTAGGGATGCACCCGAGCGAAGCGAGGGTAAGTTGCTTGTCACAATATCATTCATCTATACATATAATAAAATTCTAACTGAGTCGAATCTGTACGTCTAATATTTTTTGGAAAATTTTATTGAAATAGCCATTATTATCGATGCAGAGGACGATTTTATAGTTTTTAGAACTTTTGTCTGCCTGTCTGTCTGGGGACGCATCCCGACAAAACCACTGGACAGATTTTGATAAAATTTGGTATGATGATACTGGATATCCGGGTCATACAGGATACTTTTTACTGCGGGAATATACCTCATCTCTGAGAAATCTACGTACTCGTATATTGACCGCTAAAACGTTCCTAGGTACGAACCCAAGCGGAGCGAGAGAGTCGGTAGTATAAATTTACGAATTAAACATAAAACCATAAATAAGCAATATTAATAAATAAATACTTTACATAATATTAAACATTTCTGCTACACGACTCCTTAAAATAAATAAAGAAAACATATAACTAACCACCATTATAGCGATATTAATAATATTCACAACAAAACAAAATGCATTCTAAAGCTAAACATCACATTACGTCCGTCGCAACTCGATCCATCGTTTCCTCCTTCCCGTCGGGTCCCTCTAACTATGTTTACTCATCAAACGATATTCATTACAAATTATATAAAACTCCATTGAAAACGTATTCTGTGAAGATAAAAGGCGATAGTAGTGTTTACTTTGACCCTACACCGACCCCTGATATTGAATGAGATTTTCGTCATTTGGAGTGCGACGTGCGAATCGCGTACAATGAGGGCCGATTTGTGACCGACAAAATGAATTGGTGTGTGATACTTGTGTGTCTGTTCGTTGCAAGTGCTCGTGCATCAGGGAGTATGTATTTTTTTATATTATTTACTATATAATATTATTAATCAGTTTCTAAATGACATTTGCTAGATCTCGGACGTTAAACACGTGTGTGGAAGTCCCAGTAATATTGGCAGGATAATATTATAGCCCAAGTAGCCTCATTATTGAGAATCTTAACAAATCGTCGGTATTATTGAGAGCCAAGCTATGAATTTTGAAATATAAGATTGACTGTAACTGTAAAAATTCCCTAACCTATTTGACATTTGTTATTTATCCATACTAAAGACATAGACATATTTATACTTATCAGTTTCCTTATTCTTTCTAAAAACTTTTAAAAATTTATAGAACCAAGTTATGCCTCTATTAGATAACAATGAACACAATTAAAATTAAAGTATTTTAATAAGCAACATTAAAAAACAAATTAATTATAATTTAATTAAATCGACTTATTGCTTATTATTAGTATTAAATGTGTAAATCCCATCAGGTTAGAGTAAAAAAGAAGGGTTATCATAGCTATTGTTATATATAAATATATATATAGTTTCTATAAGTGAAAATGTTGAGGTCTTTTCACGCTTAAAATTCGATTGAGAAAACCTCTTGAGATAAAATTAGAAGTTCAATCATAGGAAACTTCTTGGTTTTCCTCAGAGATCTATACTGAATTGTTGACTTCGAAGTTTCCATTCTCTTAATGTATTGTGTTTGCTTCGTAATAATATTGTATTCATGATAAGTATTAAGCTTAAACTTTAGACTGAAATTGCGTTTTATTGCATGAAAATATTATTGATTGTAGTGCAAGAATTTTAAAAGAAATGATACATTTTATAAGTGTCGTTGTCTAAACCAAACTGACATTTAAAATAATACAAAATGAATGAAAAGAATATCTTCCACGTTCACAGAGGCCATCTTCTATAGATCACGAAGTTTAAAAGGTTAATGTTGATGATTCATACATCTTTATTCTAAATCATATATAATTTATCTGAAGTACCTACGCAATATTTTGATAATTCTAATACGTATTGAATATTTTTGCTCTTGATATATTTAAGAATGATTATTCGAAGTTGGAAAAGGAAAAAACAATAGGCGGCCTATAAATAAGTTACGACTTACGACAAGTATTTTACGAGTCGTTAGAAACACTTAAGGAAATGCATCCATATTCAATTTTATTATATAGTATTTTTTGCGAGTACATATTTATATTCTACGAGGCACTGGCTGGAAAGATAATATAATGCAACGATATTTTGTACCTATACCTACTTCTTCAACTGTTCATCATGTTTTTTACTAAGTTCCAAGTTAATTTATTTCATACTATCAGCTGTCCTTAGTTTACTTAATTATACTTCGACTCAACTTTCAAAAGTTTTCCGTTGTACTAAAAGCATCTATTATCAGTCCAAAAATATGTTTATACAAAAATCAAATCCTTCTTCGTGAATGATTTGCAATTGTAATATATATTGATAAAATACCATAATTGACAGTTTAGTCACATGCGCTAGAACAAGATAGGAACCGCCTAATGTGCTAGAGGTCAAGGGTTCATAAACAAGCGTGGGACAACTATTTACATCTGTACTAATTAAAATATAATTCTAATCTATGTATATATTTAATACGTGAAGAGGAAACTTTGGACCTCTTTTTAAGCATATTGCATGTAAGGAGAAGTATGAGCTTTGGCATAGTTAAAATGTATATAGAGAAGGACTGCAGAAAGCCAAAATTTATCGACTTTCTTTTACCCGCGAATCGGTTCATGAATTTTAATTATATTATTTTACTGCTAAAAGATATAGCCTAATGTTAGATAACTCTCATCAACCAGCCAGTTAACTGTGTTTTTCAGTATTGAAAAATTTCTTTAGTTGTCTGTTGTGACACAGTTCACCAGCAACACACGGATCGTGCCCATCGTGTTAATTAAATCATCGTGCAAATTAAAAAAGTAACATTAGGTGCCATCTCCAAATGAATAATTAATTGGGAAGTCCCTTGACAAGTCATTCAGTTATTTTCAGTTTCAGTCATTTTGCAATCAAAAATAAAGTTTATAAAATTTTTACGTATAAGGTCACTGTCTCTTAATGAAGACCCTACTCACCTCTAAGAGCACCAAAATTCCTTTATCGACCTAAATCCTTACAGATATTTCATTTGCGTAATTGTGTTTATTGCTTTCAAAGAGTAATAAGGGTATGGGAGAGGTTTCGTCCAGCAGTGGACGACGATAAACTGAAGAAAAAAAATGCACATTAACATTATAAATGCATAACTTTGTTAGTGCTAGTAGTGTGTTTATTACTTTTTATGTCATTTCTGCTCGATAGGTTTAATGATTTTTTTATTATAAAAATGCATATATGTACTTATTATTGGCGAATCTACCATACAAGCGAAGCTACGTGCAAAAAGTAGTATGAACATACAAGCATGTAACAATCTATATAAAATAATTATACAGTGCCACTGTTTCATAGTTCAAATAATATCCGGTGCAATATTACTAGATATAGATAATTGACAGTAATTAGGTTAAACAGACATCAACTATGCACATGAAGCAGGCAATTAGTTTGTTTATTTAGATTTGTATTCGGTGTCACATCTACCATTATTTAATGTCCTGTTGCAAATACAGATAATAACTAATCTGTATATTGGACCTTTCATTTATTGGACTTGAACTAATTTATCGAATACTAGCGACTCACCCTCGCTTCGCTCGGGTTCGTCCCTAGCTTGATTCCCAATACAAACTTTCATCCCCTTAAGGGTGATTTCCGGGATAAAAAGTATCCTATGTCCTTCCCAGGGTTCAAACTATTTTCTTACCAAATTTCATCTAAATCGGTTCAGTAGATTCAGAGATTACCCCCTATAACGTCACAACAAACTTACAAAACTTTACCTCTTTATAATATTAGTATAGATGTGATATTTATTGAAATCATTGAAAAGGACTTCTATACTTTGGACTACCTTTTATTACTTACTATAAATTATTAGCGATTCACTGAAGTGTCTAAGAATAAGTAATAAAGTACTAGATACATAATCCCATGCAAAATTTCTCTTAAAACTGTCACCAATTGTGTTCAAGTATTTAATAATTATTCTAGTTGACAGAAATATACAACATTGTAATTTGAACCTTAAATGCGATACTTAAAGTTGTTTTCACAAAAAATAAATAAAAGCGCGCTCCAATGTTCAAATGAGCGCTTATTAGGTGAGGACATTTTTTGTACCTGATTGTATAATATCTAGTTTTAGTATTTTTTGATAGATGGTGTTACTACAACTCTTAGTGTAGCTGTGTACTTAATTTTATTTAAATCTGTTCAAGCGTTTCGGCGTGAAATTACAACAAACATGCACAAACATAAACGTACATACAAACATTTGCTTTTTATAATAGGAATGCGTTTAGCGGATCCTCTTGCGTATTTGACACGTCGATGTAATGTATAGGGATAAGATATAAACTATCTTCATTCTGAATTTACTGAATAAAAAACTGAATTTACTCAACTCCATTAAACCGACGTAACTTAAATAAGTTAAAAACTTATTCACCAACAAACTCTCACATATTGTAGTATTAGTATGACAGTTTAACTTGTTTATTTTCTTATTTAGGTGTACATGAGTAGACATTTCTAGCTCATATTCTCATCCCCCTTTAATCTACTTACAAATAATTTAACTACAACGGTTTGATTATTACTTATTTCCTAGCATAAATTAAATTTAATGTTTATCTATTGGTTTAAATTTTGACCTAATTAAAACTATTTTAACGAATTAATAATAAAACAGATAAGATTTTGTCGCTTTCAACGTCTACATTTTAATTTGCTTCCTAACTAATACGCATTACTTATCCATAAGTCTTGCACTTATTTCACAGATATACTGTTCTATTATAGTAATTAAAATTCTAGCTGTATCGTACACTTGGGTTAGCTAAAAAAAATTGAAGTGTCTGTTTGTTGTCATAATAGCAGCTTTTTACTAAATACCATGAACGAATTAATTCGTCCATGCTAAATACATATGAAATTATAAACGTGCGTTATAAGAAAAACCCAATTTTTAAATTTTTTGTCTATTTGTACCGACTAATCTTTGAAACGAATGGACTGATTTTGACGGTAATTTCAGTGGCAGATAGATAGCTGATGTTATTTTAGAAACAGAATTATGGTTCTGCTCAAAAAAATTAAAGCATACTTACCTAGATCTAAGGGAACTTCAATAGTAAACTTTTTTACAAACATTCGTCGCCATATAGCTTTATTAATTTATAACGGTGCATTCATAGATTGTCCCTATTTTTATATTAAAAAGCGCCCTGAGAACTCCTGTATGTACATACAGAATACTCGTAGGATTGAATAGTATTTTATTGTTATTCCTTGCGCTAGGGTGATTATTCCGTGTCGTCGGCTCTCAATACTCAATCATTCCGCATTCAACAAGGATTTCCAAGCGACAGCACAAGATATTCATATTTGTACTGCAATACAATATGTTTGTTAAATTATTATTTTAAACGAATCTCTCGCAAAAACTCAATTTTACTTCAAAAGAGAGTGCTCGAGAAAATAATTTTAAATGCAATATTAATTTTATTTCAATCAACGATAGGTAAGTTATAATAAATACGAAAATGTGTTTCTTGATATTTTTTTTGCACGCCGTAACAGAGCAACGAATCGTCCTGATTTTGCATAAATATAATTTATGGGCTAAATTGACGTACTTGGGCTATTTCTATTCTCATGTATTTCTTGTGGGACAAAAGTCTGTTATCAAAAGGTACTTAGTAACACTACATTTAATTATATTATTTACCAATTATGAAATTAACACAAACAAAAGTACAAGATAAAGTTAAACTCAATACTTTCTTAGATTTACGCGAATATTTCACATTTTAAATAAACGTATCTTTTCGGATTTTTTCGTGAATTTATTTGGATTTTTGGTTCCCCACGTTTTGAATGCTTTACAGCAATCATGGTCACGGGGAGACTAAGGTGTTAGATGCCTCAAAGGTATTATCTATATAATACCTTTACAGACAGCCTACCCCACAAATGAACACCCAAAAACGAAACGTCATGAACCAAAAATTTAAATAAATCCGCGAAAAAATCCGAAAAGATCGTTTTATTTAAATGTTGAACTTCTTATTTAGTTACAAAATTCCTATCAGTCATAAACAAAATTGACGTTTTGCTCGAACAACAATAACACATTTAGTTAGTATTTTCCCATATTATCTTCTCATTTCTCATTCGGAGAATTGATTAGTAAAAAAACCTATTTCCTTCCATACAATATTTCGTTGAAAAAACAGAAGTTATTAACTTTTACACATTCTTTTAATATTCTGATTATGTGTATTTTATTTAAGTCACAAAATTAATATTATTATAGTAAATTACAAAACTAATTAAAGTAATTTGCTAACAGTTCCTGCAGAGTAGAGTGCCTGATGTAGAGTACAGGTTCGATTTTTTCAGAAAGAAAAGTTTTGACTGAAAAATATTTATACCAGTCTTAAAATATATTGCGTCGATATAAACTAAAAGTACGGACTAAGGATTAAAAAAATAGTCTCATATTTATTGAAGTGGAAACCACTAGTTAAATTTAAGGAGCATTTTCCTTTAAACTTGAAAGTAATATAGCTATTCATAAATGTACAACTTATACTTTCAGAAGTAACACACTACAGCAAGTATACTTATTATTTAGATAGATTGTTCACTTAGATAGTGGCTATGAAAATCAAGGCGATTTAATCTATACATATAATACAATTCTAACCAAGTCGAATCCGTACATTAAATATTTTTTGGAAAAATTTATTGAAATATATTATCGATACTGAGGCCAAATTTATAGTTTTTAAAATTTTAGTCTGTCTGTCTGTTACCGCATCACGGAAAAACCACTGGAGGAATTTCGATGAAATTGGGTATTACGGTAGATAGGTTATCCGGGTCAACATATAGGATACTTTTTACTGCGAAAAAAGGCCCCTACACTGTTGAGTCCAGCCCTGCTATGTATACATAATATAATTTAAAGAAGTTTGATAATGATTTAATACAAGTTAAACGCCCTTGCGTCTCTCGAGTTTAATGACATAAGCCATCATGTATCTCCACATTTAGGAAAAGCCCACGGTAATGACATGACGCTTTTGTATTTGATAGCAGATATATATCTGTGTTTATTTAACATAAATTTGTGTACCTACTGAATTGGATTTTATTTCAAGCGTAAAAATAAGACCTAGTTTATGCGATGGTCATACAAACGATTCCGATTCTAAGCGTAATCCTGAACTAAACGTCCGTTTTCTATGTTTCGGGGTAGCGTTGCGTAACTGTTATCCTTTCACTCGAGTAACTAACACCGAACTGATCCTCTGTGACAAGGGTGAGATAAACATCTCCAGAATTTTCGGATAGAAAATGGACCGTTTCGTTTTTCTATACATAAAGTTGGAAGGTTAATTTTCTGCAACTCTGCTTTGGTCAATAAATATTTATGTGTCTTTGTTATTCGTTTCTATTTATCATTGTTTAATGTGATATACTTAGTAGCTTATTTTTATGTACTAATCATTACCTAATTGATTTAAGGAAATGCTAAAAATAAAATTAAGTAGATACTTAAGTAAATAACACAATCTGTACAGTGATAAAACCATTTTTAAACGTCAACTATTTTACATATTGTAATTTTTTTAAAGCCTAAGAAGTTTGATTGATATATAAGAAAATTGAGAATAAATTTTATAGAACTGATTTTTTCTTCTTTTCATCTTGTGAAGATTTATGTAAATATATATTACTAGAACTCATTTTCGATACCACTCATGTTTTACAATAAAAAAAAACTTAAAAAAAAACGACTTCCAGGCTCAGACCAATAAAAAAAGTATTTTTATTGGTCTAAGCTTCGAGGCACTTAAATGTAAAGAATAACTAAACGGGGGTTTTCATTTTGAATAGATACCTAATCAGATATTTTTCGAAGTCGGTGCCTAATAAATGAAAACATCTATCCAACAACTTTGTCAGAAATAATGTTTCCTAATTAGTTAAATAAAAACATTTTATAGAGCCCTTACCAATATTAGATATCTTTATTTCTTTAATAAACAGAATGACTAGATAACAATTTATGACAAAGTTGATGGATAGATGCTTCCATACATAGATACTGAATAAATTAAACGGTTTTACATTAGATCTCAAAACTTTTTGCGAAAGAAGAACTACGTTGCGATTTGCGAGACTTGCATTTTTTTTACATGTTATATTTGTCATGGGTTGCACTATTATGTTTTTTTTTTTCATTTCAGCTCAATAGATCAGCTCATATAGATATACATATGTTAAATTTAATACAAGTATATGGTAAATATATTTATTTTAATTATATTATTTTAAATTTGTCAATTTTCAGATTCATTGAAAGATCCTTATATTTGTGGACCTCCAACGTGTGCACGTAAGTTTTCTTAAAGTAACAGTTATATATTTTTATAGTATTTATAAAAACTTACAATATCTTTTTATCGGAAAGCCTGTATAATAAATATATAATAATAAAATCAAAACATCAGATTTAAAGGTAACTGAAAAGTCATGGTATAATGTGTAGGTATTAGATAAATTACCTACACAAATATTCTGCCCTAGCTAAACATTTATATTTTTCTATTCAAACATATTAATAAAAATATATAACGGCACCAGGAGGAAGGTACAAGGAAGTGCACTTGCACCCACCTAGCATAAAAAAAATATTGAAAAAAGGCTTAAGCCCTAAACTTAAGGGCCAAATTTAAACACGTTTAACTTTTTTAGCGGTATATAAGTCAGGAATTCCCCACAAATTGTAACTTATAAATTATCTATCACATATTATCTATCACATATTATCTATCACAGTGTAATATAATCGCAAAATTTATAGAAATTTGCTCAGTACCACCAAAATTAACAGTATTATAAACAAACACCGAAAAATTTGATGAAATATACAATTTCCTGAATCTCCCACCCGCAAATAAAACTTGCCCGCAAAATTTTAAATTTTAGAGATTTTAAAGAATTAGATATGTTATGAAATATGAATTGATTTACTCGTTTCAAAACGTTTTTAAAGATGCTTCAAATAGGCGACTCAAAGAAAACTATTTCGAGTAGATCTTTATGTAAACATATACAAAAGCTATTATAAATAGAGAGGAAATTGAAAATTAGACTTAAAACAGCTCAGTTCAGAGCTTTCAGTGACCACTTCACCTTTAGTGCGTGAATTTGACATTATCAGCTTAAAGAAATGTCAATTTGACAGAATGTACATAATCGGCTGTCATAAGTTTATTTTGTAAACAATCTTATTAAACCACGTATCAGTTTATATACGGAATAACTAAAAATAAACTACAAAAATATATTTTTACCTTTAATGATTAAGAAATATTTAAATTTATTAATTTATTTAAATGTAACAAGTAAAAATAGTAGGTAATACCTAATTTTAATAGAATAATAGACATGTCTATATTTTTCTGTAACAGACTCCGAGAAATTCAAGTACTTAACTCAAATAATATATCACTATGAATATAAAGTAAATGTGGAAACTTATTTTGCCGGATCCAGCAACAACCGTTCTACATTAAACGTTAAGGCTGAAGTAAGTATTCTATTATATAATTATTTATATTAAAAATATTTATAAATTTAATACCATTTATGGAAATAACAATACATTTTTTCGCCTAGGTGGTGGTTCAATTCATCAAGCCCTGTGAAGGACTACTACAGCTAAGTGATGTAGTTTTATTGGATCAAGATGAAAGCTACCCAGTCGAAAGAGCTGAAAAATTCATACATGCAGTTTCTTTATATGATCTTAGGTATAAGAATCAACTCAAAAGTTATCTGAAAGCAAAAACTATATACCTACTTCTAAATAAAACATTGAATAAAAAATTAATTTATTTTATAGCAAAAGCTATTTTCATAAACATTAATTTATAATTTTATTTAATGATAAATCACTAAATTAAAAAGTGATTTATTGCAAATGTGTTAAATTTTCCTCTAATTATAGATTTTCATTTCACGATGGGATTGTATCTGAGATATGTCCCAATGAATTGGAAGAAGATTGGGTCCTCAACTTTAAAAGAGCTGTATTATCTCTCTTTCAAAATAGCATGAAGAGGTTTGACATAAACTTTAAAGGAGTTGAGGTAAGTTACTTAAATGTTTACTATGACAACATTTGTACACAACCACAACCCATAGATGAAACCAATTTGATTTGCTAGAACATTTTGTTTACTGCGGCCTAGTTCATTAATTCACTTCTACAATTAAAGTACGATAATGCAGTAACTAATTTTTACTGATGATGATGTTCTCCTGACCGATTCCGGCCACGGCGGCCAATCTCATTGAGACTAGCCAACTGCGCAGGAGATATTATAGTGCACAAGTGTACGCGCAGACACAAGGGCACTCTCTATTCCTGTCACTCTCATACTCCGGTGGGACGACTACTCGACACGACCGGTGAGAGATAAGGCGCAGGACCGACGGCTTTACGTGCTCTCCGAGGCACGGGGGTGAAACACCGCCAACTTCCCAACTCCGGGCTGTTACTGAGGCTTACTATACAGAAAGACTCAATAACTAAACTTGGCCCGACCCGGGACTCGAACCCAGGACCTCCGGGTGTGCAGCCGTACATGCTAGCCGCTACACCACCGAGGCAGTTGTTTGAGATTTTTACTAAGGTTTTTACCAATATTTGAAATTATTAGAAATAAATCTTTTTTCATTCCATGGTTGGTCTATTCGTCTTTATTAAGATATTTTTTTCTAAAAATAACAAAAATCATTACTTCAAAATGTCCACAAGGTCAATTATTTTTAAGAATAAATAATAAACAACCACCATAAAATATACAAAGGTATTGCAAAAGTAAGAAGAGTATAATATGCTGTATACAGAAAAATCAAGTATAGGTACATTTTTTGAATAAAAGAAAAATATTTGTTTTGTAATGTGATTTACATTTGACATAGTATGTAACTCTAATATGAACTTAATTAAAATAACAGAAAATAATAAATAATTACAGCTTTCGAATAATTTTTATTTTTCAAAGATTTAAACATAAACTTACTTTTAATATACATATATGGAAGGCTATCAAAATCTTCATATTAAAATTTCAGCAAGACATCCATGGAACATGCAATGTTGACTACGTGGTGAGGGGACAAGAAAACACCAGCCTAATACTAGTTAAGACACGCGACTTATCACAATGCAGAGATAGATATAAATATATGTCTATACTACAAACTGTTAGATATGATTTTCAAAGTGTAAGTATACATATATGTAAATAAATCACTATTTTTATAAAAAAAATTATGTCATTAAGGAAATTTTTGAATTTTAAACATTAGATTAGAACATTATGTACTCTATATATTGTTTTTATAATAATAACTATTTCATTTTAGAAATTTCAAACCTGGCCAGTTCTAAAATCAGAAAGCAAATGTCGCATCTCAGTGAATCATCACATTTACAAATCAGTTAACTGTAAAGAAAGGCATTTGTTTGAGCCTTTCTCAGGCAGAAACTCGGGAGCGATGACTACAGTTATTCAAGATTTGACACTTTTAAAAGAAGTCAACAAGACTGGCACAGAAACTATGGACACTGAAAACAAAGGTTAATATGGCTGACGTTTGACCATAGAACTATTTTTTTTTAATTAGAAATGGGCTTACTTGACCTTCATCTTAGCTGGTAGGCACAGATGAGGTCTACGATATAGCGAGTTTTCCCAAGACCTAGAAAGCGGACTGAGCAATACTGTCATGAAATTGATCACTTTCTAGAAAAAGAGAAAGCGAACGTGCGGCCAATACCTGGCTTTTATTTCAATTTGAATTTATAAATGGAATGTAAAAAAAATATTAACATTATGTCATAGTGAAATGTAAAATGGCTATAAACATCTATCTTCATTAATCGTATTATTTATTAATACAGAAGACTTCTGGGCAGCACATTCGTTTCTTCTCTGTCACTTTTCCGCCATTTTCAGCTGACTGCTGGCAAAGAAACACTCAGTCTACACTCTATGTCCATGGGGATGACCAAGAATATTTAAAATTAGAATAACAAATATTTATACTTCTAAAATCTAAATTGATTTAACTTAACTGATAGAAAACTTAATATGAGAACAAAATTAAAACAATTACACAAAAGATAGCAAATTATTATGGCCTGAACATTGCAGTCAATTTGCTTACTATACCAATATTTTTTATATCTACTATATACCCAAACAAATACTATATCAACTCACATCAAATATCCCAGGTAGATACTGTTAAGGACCTCGGAATTACATTAGATGCTAGTTTGCAATACAATACTCATATCTTAAATATTGTATCAAAGGGTTTTAAGATGTTGGGATTCGTCCTAAGAAGTAGTAAAGAGTTTAAGATGGCGTCCACTAAAATTAAATTATTTAATACACTCGTCCGTTCTATCTTGGAATACAATAGCATAATCTGGAACCCACATTATGACTTTTACACCAAAAGGTTAGAAAGTGTACAAAAACGTTTCCTCTATCATCTTTCTTACAGTGATACTACGGCTGAAAATCTCCCTAACTATCACAATAGACTTAAATATTACAATATGACTTCGCTCGTTTGTCGTAGAAAAATAGCAGATATTCTAACACTCTATAAATTAACCCATTCGAAAATTGATTGTAGTGAATTACTACAGCTTATAAAATTTAACGTACCCTCTCGCTTGCCTCGGAAAAATACATATAGTTTGTTTATATGTTATATACATATAGTTTGGTTATACTCCATTGTGCAAAACGAATTTGAGATATCACGCCGCTATTCCAAGGATCTGTAGACAGTACAATACGCTTTCTAAGCAACATGTTGAATTAGATATCTTTTCCACTAATATGTTTGAATTTAAAAGTAGTCTTACTAAATTCTTATCGTAACTTTATGTTTAAATGATTTGTTTCTTTTTTTGTATCTCTATAAATAGTTTCAGATTTGTTCCTAGACGTTAATTTTTTCTTAGTTTAAACTTAGTTATAACATAAAATACATAAATGAGCAAGCTGTGGTCTCCTATAAGTGTAGGAGCACACGTGTTGTGAGTCTTATTTGCTTTTTGTTTTTATATGATGTTGTATATAGTGTGTATCTTTTGTTGGAGATCCTAATTAAAATAAAATAAAAAAAGTAAAATAAAATAAACTATCTTGAAGAACTTTTGTTAAAACGTATTTTAAGTTTTCACTTAATATATATATTTTGTCAAATCGTGTAATAAAATATCATGCAATTATATACCTTGTCGCTATTTAATAGAGTTCATTTTGGTTTGCAGTGTGGGCTGTCATACAAAAACGATCAAATATTCTACACCATCATTCCCCAAACGGAAGATCGGATACCGGTGAATTGAAATCTGCTCGAGATGTACTAAAATTACTTTGCCTGTGAGTTATAGCTAATTTTATTTATTTCTTATGAATACCCTGTTTTGAGATTTCAAAACTAGTTTAGTTTCAATTTTCTTCACTAGAAGAATATTTTATAAATTGTATATTTTAAATAAAGAAAGTATTAAATTGTATATTTTTATTTATGTAACCAGTTTATAAGGTAATTTAGGTAAATAGGGTTCAAACATTTTTCTATCGGACCTATAATTATGTATTATAGCACAAGATAGCCTCCATCATGACGACACGTTTGACTCAGTTTGTAGTGACCCTACTTGTTGTGCTAGCGGTCGGGGGTTTGAGTCCCGCTGGGGGCATTCATTTGTGTGATGAGCACGAATGTTTGTACTCCAGTCATGGGTGTTTACATTTATAATATATATATATATATATATATATATATATATATATATATATATATATATATCATCATGTAGAATTTGGTGGGCATTGTCTGTACAATGAAATGTTTTATTTTATTGTATACACATTGCTATTATATTTTTCTACTAAAACATATATTTAAATTTTGACCTTTATATTTACATATATTTTAAAAGACCAATTAGTATTGAACAGTGTTGGTCTGAGTATTTGTCTCTACACCGTAGGTCGTGAGTTTGAGTTCCACTTCAGCAAAATGTACTAGACATATAAGGTCTTATCGCAACTTGTCTATAATTGAGTACTTTTCTTCTTCTACTAACCGAATTCAAAGTAATATATTTATTTCAGAGTGAAACCAAGTTCAGATGACGAAACGTCGACAGTGGATGAGAATATGGATAGTGGGTCCACAGTTGGACTTTGGGGCAGGCTTGTACGGTCCGCAAGAAAACTGCATCATCCTGCATTAGCTCAGTTGTTGTCTAGAGCTCCCACTTTGTGTTCTAGTGCTTCGTGAGTATTTCACAATTTAGCTTTTTATTCTTGCTTTTAGTTTGATGATGACCATCAATGTGGTCTAAATAGAAATCTGTGAATATATTTTTAATTAATTTGCTTGTAAGCCATGGTTTCGTAAAATGTCTGCCTTTTTATTTTTATTTTTTTGGAAAAAAATGGGTTTGACTTCCAGCTTGAAATTAAATTTAGCAATCTAATAGTAATAATTTTTGCAAAAACTCTTTTGATAATTTTTCGCTAAGTCCTATAGTGTCATATTCTACTTCAAAAACTTATCGTGTGTACTTTTACGATAAAAGAGAAACGAAAAATCATACTAAACGCCCTAACAGATGAATAAACAGATGAAATATCGAGAACTTCTAGTTATGATGACATGTAATAATAAAATCCACAAGATGCCTGTATATAACATATATTTGCGAATATTTGTGATGCCTGTATATACATATATTTATATAACATATATTTATATGCCTGTATATAAATATATGTTATATAAATATCTCAACAGAAAACACATCCTAGACGCACTCCCATACATAGCAAGCACAGGCTCAGTGGAACTCATCAAGAACATGATAGTCAACGACGAAGTGAACAAAGACACCAGGCACGAGTGGCTCATGTCGATGGCCATGATACCTCGGTGAGTTGTTTATTTTATCTGTGGCTGAGTATGTTTTTTTTTTTCAAAAATATTTTTTTCTTATATGATATTAATTATTGTTTTTGATCACTTTAGTTGTTAATCTTTATCGTATTTTTATCATTTGTCGACATATTGGCATATAATATGTGATCAACTGACATGCTTGAAAAACATTAATAATAATTAAAATAATAGAAACAAATAAATGGATAAACCTATATTTGAAAATATATCTAAGAATTATATGAAATTAAGTTAATAATATTTATTCTATTTTTTTACCATGTGTGCTTGAGTGTGTGCACGCGTGTGTGCGCGCGTGTTGCGTGTGTGCTTTTTATTATTTAATATAAATTTATTGATATATTAAATGTACTTATTTCAGTCCCAAATTAGAAATGTTGAATAGCATGCTAGAGCTACTACAAAAGCAAAAAAACGACAGAGTGATAAGTTTCACAGTATCCTCTATGCTGCATTCCTATTGCAAACACAGCGGAAAATCACGTAAGCATTCAAAGTAACAGATAATATTCATTTTACGCGCTAAAATTCCACAAATGTAGAAAAAAACTTAAATATAAACATACATTCAACGAACGATTTAAAAATTAATAAGATATTATGTATATGAAACACAATAATTCAATAAGAAAATCTTAACACCCAAAAAGTTGGATAGATTTTAATTAACACATTATACCTAAGAACATTACTATTAAACTAGTTCGACATTTAAAATTGACCATATTAATAAAACTAGCAATAGGGAGCTACAAGGCTATAGTAGGGAGCTATAAACACACGGGCGGATGGGTGTACTCATGTAGACAATAATAACGTTGCGAGTCAAGTATTATACATATAAATTCAAATTTATTACGTGCAATATATATATCTAGTATTTTTTACTCTTTTTTACTAGTCACTCTATCCATAATGTGTCTTCTCCATTCTACGCGACATTGGCGAAGTAAATTGTGCCCAAATGACACTCCTATGAGACATTGAACGAAAGAATTGAATTATTTATGGTGTTTCATATTGTCTTTCAGTTCGAGAATGTTGCGAAGAAGAAATCCCAAAACAAATAGTAGAAGAATTTCATAGTATTATTGTTGCAATTATTGAAAAAGGAGTTCCGAATGCAGAAAAAGCAGACAGAGATAGTGTGAGTTTGATTAAAAATACATATTTATGTTAAGAAAGATCAAAAGAAGGAGAAAAGAGAAGGACGTTATAAAATAAACGAATTTTTTAGCATGACCACCCATAAATTTTTACAGTGCAGCTAGGATTTTGATAAATTTGTTTTACGGGATAGGGTAGAGACCAAGAAGTCGCTTTCATTTCAATTTGAAATGAAATATTTAAAGGTATTCATTAGTAGATTTTCAGCTTCAAATGCACACGCCGACTTAATGCTTATTACTCATTTTAGCTTAGGAGCCTATTTTTTAAGATTAAGATGAAAAATGTCTATTTATCAATTTATTTTCGTCGATTAATTTTTCGCTAAAATTGTTATTCTATATCTTTGCAAAATTAAATCTTTCTGCCACACCTACCAAAAACGTCCATCTTGTATATTTTTTACATCAGCCATGTTATTTTTAGCTGGTAATAGCTGTGAAGGCATTAGGCAATATTGGTGGATTTAATCAGAAAATCAGCAATACATTACTAAGTATAGTGGATGATGCCCTCATACCGGCATCTGTGAGACTGGTGGCTATAGATGCCTTTAGACGAACCCCATGTGACGAAACTCGGTAAGAAAGGTTTTGTGTTTATTTTTTCAGGACAGATTATAATTTTTTTTTGTGGGATATATAAATACAACAACTTATAACACATTAAGCTCTTCTCTAACTAGACGATATTCCAGTGTCAGTACGTATGTATTTAGGCCTTTTTAACGTCCCACTGCTGGGGGTGGGCGTCTCTTCAGTACGAGGGGAATCAGGCCATAGTCCACCACGCTGGCCAAGTGCGGGTTGGCGGACTTCACGTATCTTTTGAAAACTTGCTAGGTTCTCTCAGACATCATCAGGTTTCCTCACGATATTTTTCTTCATCGTAAGGAAAGTGGTAATCAGATTGGTAATGATTCGCACGTGAAAATATCAGATGTGTGGAACCCAGGATTTGAACCCGCTTCCACTTGCCTTCCAATATTAGTATTGGCGATGAAATTTCATTAAGAAGGAATCGAACCTACTACCTCAGGTATAGTAACCGGCGCCTTTACCCCTTCGTGCCTTTGTTATGCTCTATAATAGCTATACAATGCAATAAATTCAATCTGAAACCAGTTTGATGAATGAAACCAACATATTTTAATACATAGTAACACAAGTAATGCAACATTTCTAAATCTCCATTCTATGTGATATTGGCGAAGTAGTCTGAGGGCAACTGGCACGCTTTGAAGACATTAACAAGAACATTGAATTGAAATTAACATTTCTTAAGCGAGCTTACTTCTTGTACATATTTTTTTGTTATAATGTATTATAACATGTTATTTGACGACACGTTTGGCTCAGTATGTAGTGACCCTACTTGCTGTGCCAGTGGTCGCGGGTTCGAGTCCCGCTGGGGGCATTCATTTGTGTGATAACCGCGAATGTTTGTACACTAGTCATGAGTGTTTATATTTATAATATGTATGTATTTAAAGTTATATATTATGTGTGGATCATCACTCTGGTATCCTTAACACAGGCCTCGTAGCTTACCATGGAAATAGATGGTGCTGTGTGTTAATGTCCCAACATATTTATTTATTTATTATTTATTATAACATATATTTTTTCAGTGAATATTTTCTAGAAACATACAGGGCTAGTTTAGTAGACGTTGAAATTCGTATCGCGTCTTATTTGCAAATGATGAAATGTCCAGACCTCAGTACTATAAGAAAGATATTCCTAACTTTGAGAAATGAAAAGGTTAATCAAGGTAAGTAAATGTTTAACAGTCTTTTTACCATATCATGATAAAACCTTTGAATAGACTGTCGGTCTCTCTCACTTAGACTACTGAACAAGTTTCTATGGAAGTCCAAAACAAACCTATATTGCATTATGGGGATGGGCTTAAACTACATTATATCCTCGCTCGGGTAACCATTCGATTTAAGGCTTGACTTGATTATCTATACTAATATTATAAAGAGGAAAGATTTGTTTTTTTGTTTGTTTGTACTGAATAGGCTGCGAAACTACTGAACCGATTTCGACGAAATTTGGTAATAAGATAGTTTGAGACTCTGGGAAGGACATAGAATAGTTTTTATCCCGGAAATTATCCCTTAAGGGGGTGAAAATGGCGATGAAAGTTTGTATGGGGAATCAACCTAAGTGTTATATAAAAGTAGCAGTAGTAAAAATTTTAGGGTTTCATACTCAAAGAATCCAAATAAAACCCTCAATTATAAAGCTTAAGCTATCCTTGCTACCGTCTATTCGCCCTTGGTGACAGCTGGTTGAAATTTTCACAGTATTTAAAACCTTCTGTGCTCGAATCGGACTATACCATATTATATATACGAAAGTGTGTAAGCGTGTGTATGTTTGTCACTTCACACTGATAAGGTTGGATGGGTTTGAATGAAATTAGTACACAGACAGACTATCACCTGAAGTAACACATAGGCTAAATGTTAGACACCTGATAGTTATTAATAATTATGTAATGTTAGTTATTAATAATTGAAATACTAAACAGTGGCAACTTTCGTCTGGAGTCATCTCAACAATCTCGGCCAGTCGTCTCTACCATCCCGAGTGGAGATACAAGGACTTCTATCCGGCAACACAATGCCACAATTAGAAGACAATCCAGACTTCAGAATGTTTTCCAGAAACTACGAACAGAGTGTGTTCTTCGATCAGTATAATGCTGGTGAGTGTTCTAATATATTTTAAATGTTTAGAAATGATTTAATGTATAATTAATGTCTACTAATCTTTTTATATGAGAGTCGGGAAACGAATTTAGGATTAACCGGTATAATTTGTCACGAGATGGCATTACAGCAATGGCAATCATGGCGAACGATTTCTATCTGTTTGTTGCCATGGCAACCGTTGTTATTGTCTGACAAATGACATATAATATTATATTCGTTCCTTCTTTTCTTTCCTTTGGGGCCACTTTTACATAGGTAGAGGTATTTTATCATGCACAGAAAAAAAATTGCTTTAATTTGATATATAAATGATGAATATACGCCATGAACGTATAAATGTAACAAAAATATTTTTAATGACTCGCAACCACTTTTGCGGCCACTTTTACATGGACAGACGTAGTTTATCAGGTACAGAAAAAAATTAGCTTTAATTTGATATATAAATGATGAACATACGCGATGAACGTATAAACGTTCCAAAATATGACCCGCTTACACCTGGATGCGAAGAGTTTGCGGCCAAATGCGCAACGGCAGCTATCATTTTTCAAGATCTCTAAGTATAGTTCTGTGAAGTGGAGTATAAGTCATTGTAATAACAAATGCATCGTTTTTATTCCAAATAGTCAACTATCATTTAGTTAATTAAACATACTAGCGGGCATATTTAAATAGGCACCCCGGTCAAAAAATATTGTCCCTTTTATTATCGTATATAAAAAAAAATCGATTAAATACGCCATGAACGTAGCAATCTTGCAGTGGGATCTTAGTCCAAATGCGGTGTCTTTTAACAAAATTAAGCAAGTGTGGTTTCAGGCAATATCTTGTAATTATTAACAACCGTAGCGAAATACATAATTACCCAATGTGGGAATACAGTTACTAAGGCTTAAAACATGCCATTAAAAAGGCATCTCAATTTATATTATTAAAACAATTAATTAACCCTTCTTCAAATTAATTTTCAATAACGTACATTTTGTTTATGTTCTTCTGTAGGTGGCAATTATGAAGCGAACGTAGTATTTTCACCGGACTCCTACATACCGAGGTCGGTATCGCTCAATCTAACCGTGGATATGTTTGGAGAATCTATCAATTTGCTAGAAGTAAGTTATTAATGACGTTTGTTGATGTTTGAGGCAGTGGTAGCACAGTGGTAACGCGCTCGCTTGGGAAACCGAGTGAAGCAGGTTCAAATCCCGGGTCTCGCACGTCTGATATTTTCATGTGCGAATCATTTCTAACATGATTACCACTTGCCTTACGGTGAAGGAAAACATCGTGAGGAAACCTGCATGTCTGAGAGAACTTAGCAAGTTTTCGAAAGAATGTGAAGTCCGCCAACCCGCACTTGGCCAGCGTGGTGGACTACGGCCTGATCCCCCTCGTATTGAAGGGAGGCCCGTACCCAGCAGTGGGACGTTAAAAAAGACTGAATACAAGTTATTAATGAAAGGTTTAAAACAGAATTAAATAATTATCCTTCCGTCCGTTTTAATTAAATAATTAATTAATTAAATTCATTAAGTTAAAATGTATCTTTATTTTAATGACGATCATCTCATACACTAGCTTTGGAGAATGAGATAAATTAACACTAACTCCAATAGAATATTGTACACATCAGTTTCATCATATAGTAAAATCGTAAAAACTATGACATACGAAGTGATTCTTTAAATTGATATAACTTTTCTATTTACCTATCGAATGAAACAAAACAAATACTAAATGTTAAGTGACCTTACCACAATACATTAGTAAAAACCGCACCCAAATCGGTTAAGCCGTTTTTGAGATTAGCGTGCACAAGCGCACAGACAAACACAATAATCTAAAAATCATTGTTTTGGATTCTATTACGTTAATAAAAACCTCTAATAATTATTTTCTCAAATTTTCCATGTACAGACAACGATCGGATACAATATTATTATATATATAGATATTTAACTAACTTGACTTTTTCTTTTTAATGGATTCAGGTGAAGCTAAACGACATATAGAAACTCTTTAAGTATTTCACATTTTTATATCATAATAATTATATTTTTACAATAACTTTTTTATTGTAGATAAAAGCCCGAGGCGAAGGATTTGAAAGGTATTTTGAAAATCTGTTCGGCAATAACGGTCCTTTAAGCAAAAATAAGATAAAGGATAAAATAAACAAATTACGGTTTCTACGATCGACAAACGATGCCGAAGAAGTTCAAGAGAAAATTGATAACCTCAGTTATAAGAATAATGCGTTGAAACATCGATATCCGATGGCTGAACTTGGTTTTAAAGTGTTCGGCAATGAAATATCATTTTGGAGTGCTGAAGGAGATGAAGAAATCAGAAAATCGTTGGAAAGATTAAACCCTAAGTTAAGGATTTTGGAGATTTTATCAGGAAAAGTAAGCTAGTTTTATTCCAAATACAAAATTGGTTTATGTTTATGTATATACATGTATATATATATATAAAAAAAAGTCGGGTTTGTTACAACACTTATAACTCGAGAACTGCTGGACCGATTTCAATGATCTTTAATTTGTTGGATTCATCTCCGCCCCGATTAACAGATAACTATTAAAATATTAGAAAAAATCACGAAAAATATTTAAAATTTATATGGTTAACGCTGGCTAATAACTATTTATATCTATTTAAAACGTACCTTGAAACCCACTAGTGAGCCGCTAGTGTATAATGTACATATATAATATTTATCCAAAAATATTTATTTGGATTTCATTCAGAGTAACTCTTATTTAATATCTTAAATTCTGTTTTTGGATGAAAATAATTAATATTTAAATGATTTTTTCAGGAAATTTCTTACAATAAAGCGTCATTGTTTCTCGACACGACTTTCTCAGTGCCGACTGGGTGCGGTCTACCTCTTAACATGAATCTCATGGGCACCAGCTACGTAGATACCAAAATGTCGGGAACCTTCATAGATAAATATACACAATCCGGGAATTTAGATTTCGAAGGGAAAATACGACCTAGGTGAGAATATTTTATGAACAATAAATATTATTATTAATTTTGCTCATACTTACAAATTGAGACGTTAATATCGTTAATTTTCCATGACATACGATATTTAGAGGAATATCATAAAAATAGATTATCCTAAAATAACACGCCATGAAATAAATCTATAATTTATCTTTTCTGAAATCTATAATTATTACGCCAATACAATACAATTTCTTAAATTTTTAAATTGTTCTAAATTATAAAAAATATATGATTGAAAATTTAAAAAAAAAGAAACTTAAATGGTAAACTTTTTAGAACATTATACATATATTATATATTATTACAGATATAAATATTTACTTTTTTACGTGTATTTATTTACTTACGCGTAAAAAGCTGTATTTTTTTGGAATGGAAATAAACAATACAAATACAATGTAATTAATTAAATCCGTTCGTATCTTTCTATAAATATGTATATGCATGTATTAAGTATGTCTGTATATTTATTTTTGTATATAATTTATAACAACTAAAATTGTTAATATACTGTACCTACACCGCACTAAACTAAATTTCTCACATCTGAAGGATATCCGGAAGAGTTCTGTTTCTCATACTACTAACATAACATCTTTTTCATACTTTTCCTATATTTTATTAAACACTAGCGACTCACCCTCGCTTCGCTCGGATTCGTCCCTGGATTGCTTCCCCATACTAAATTTCATCTTCATTTTCATCCCCTTAAGGGATGATTTCTGGGATAAAAACTATCCTAAGTCCTTCGCAGTGTCTCAAACTATCTTCTTACCAAATTTCATCTAAATCAGCTCAGTAGATCCAGAGATTATCCCCTACAACGTCACAAACTCACAAACTCGCAAACTTTACCTCTTTATAATATTAGTGTAGACATTTATTTTTGGTACATAAATATACATACATATATGATATATATTTCAGTGTGGCAGTGAACATAGCGGCTACAATGAGTGTATCAGCAGGATCGTTAGCTTCAAGCGGTATTCGACTATCGTCTAGACTGTACACGGCAACAGCTCTAGAAGCAAAGCTCTCTGTGAGAGGACTTGGGCTACTGCGATTGGATTTATCCTTGCCGAGGGATAAACAAGAGATATTTGCTGCTAAGTAAGTTTAAGGCTCTGCTATTTATCCGTATTTCTGTTGTTAACTGACTTCCAAAAAGGAGGTGGTTCTCAATTCGTCGAAATCTTTTTTTTTAGATATAAGTTAGGTATGTCCAAAACCGAGATGGAATTGAACAATAAATTATGTCGAAAGTTTTGATTAATTTTTGAATACATGACGTTTTAATTCTTAAAGTTATGGATAGTGACAATGAAATTGATAGTGTCCTAAAAAGTTGTAGTTTTTAATATAATAAATAATAATAACTCATCCATTGTAACGCATCTGTGGGAAATATTTTTATTGAAATGATTTTCTAGTTGATAGCTCACTTTGAGAATTTAAATATTAGAACAATAGAAAATTTCGTTAGAAAAAGCAGTGATAGTCTCGCGCTTAGTTATTTTCGACAGTTCTTCTCAGGGCTGAAGCTAAAGACTATTGGACAAATATTAAATGTATTTTCTGAAATGCCCTCGGGAACCAAAACTCCAAATAAATCTGCGAAAAACCGAAAAGATAGTTTTAAAACACCAATATTAATTCAATATAAAAAATCAAAAACTTTAATTAATACGACGACACGTTTGGCTCAGTTTGTAGTGACCCTGCTTGCTGTGCCAGCGGTCGCGGGTTCGAGTCCCGCTGGGGGATTCATTTGTGTGATGAGCACGAATGTTTGTACTCCAGTCATGGGTGTTTATATCTATAATATGTATGTATTTAAAGATATATATCTAGTGTATCAACTATCTAGTATCCATAACACAGGGCTCGTAGCTTACCATGGAACTAGATGGTGCTGTGTGTTAATGTCTCAACATATTTATATTTATTTATATTTGTAATATATTTTTGGTCAAACAGATCTGAACTACTCATTCTTCATGGCGACGAAGAATTGCCTCAACAAGGTCTTAACAAGAACAGGATAGAACAAAATACCTGTAGTTGGAGTACTTTTGATAAGGCTATAGGTATTAAAGTGTGCGCTGCGTATCAGGTAAGCATTTACGATTTGTTTTTTTATTAAAACATTTAAAGATGAAAGATTAGATTTGTTGTTTTTATAATGAAATGTGTATTTTATTCAACCCGTTCGAGCTGTTATACCATGAAGTAACTAATATTTTGAAATATTTGTATTTATGATCTATGTGATTCCTTATAAATGGTTGCGAAGTAAAGATTTGAAACAGATTTTATATAGAAAATCTGCTAAAACCTATACTTTAGTAATTCATTAAAGTTGAGAGGCTTCTACAAATAAGGAGGTTTTTCTATAATGACAAAAATATTAAAGGAAACTTTTTACATTTCTTAATCTACTTCTCTACTAATTTCTTAGGTAATGAAGCGTCTTAGATTGTACTGAAGCCCACCCATAATAGGTTTTCGATCGACTGATAACTAAGATAGTTTTATCATCTTGTTATCAATAATAGAAATATAGCCTTAGAAAACATTATACTACAACCCCACTAAAAACTGCCCAATAGATTGTTTATTATATGCTCCTTGCATAATGCATCTCTCTAAAAATGTCCCTAATTTTAAATAAAACTATCTTTTCGGATTTTTTCGTGAATTTATTTTGATGTTTGGTTCCTAACGTTTCGAATCTTTACAGCAATTATGGTCACGGGAGAGTCTCTCCCGTCATCAATCAAAATAAATTCGCGAAATAATCTGAAAAGATAGTTTTATTTAAAATGTCAAATATTCGCGTAAATCTAAGAAAGTATAATGTCCCTAATTTTTTAGTTCCCTAATATGACGAATCTTCGAAACGCTCCATATTTCCTAATGAGCGGTCCTGCAAAGTACATAGTTTCTTTGGAAAAAGCCGACCCATCGGCTAAAACGTATGCCTTCCAATACAAATGGGAAAGGAATGATACGACAGACGTATTAGGATTTTCCTTCGACACTCCCAATAGTAAGGTAAGAAGTATTATTGTTTTTGTTTTTATTATTTGTTTGCTATTTTACATATTTTTGGACTTTAAAATACTGTAATAATAATAAATATTTTGTAAGAGCTTATAGAAATAGACGTAAATATAAAAAAAAGTTTAGAACTGCCAAATTTATACCTGAAGCCAATCACACTTGACTGGTTTGTTTTTACATTTTAATTAAACCTAATATGTACATAATATGAGACTTATTTTTTTTAGGAAAAACGAATGTTAAACGCGGCCCTAACCATCTCAAACGCATCTAGTACTGCGTCTCTGACTTTACAATCCTCTGAAAGTACAATCAAAGCTAAGGCCTTGTATAGAAACTATCCATACGATAAGTCTCTAGAGGCGAGCCTAGATGTTGATGGGAAGAAACAGTTTGATACAGTAATGTCGATAAAAAGACACGATATAAAATATGGCTTTGTTTGGCTTCCACATGCTTATTGGGTTGTTAATGATGAGAAAATTGCTGAGTTATCTGGTAAGATTTATTTCATATTTTCTTAGATTTACGCGAATATTTGTAATTTTAAATAAAACTATCTTTTTCGGATTTTTTCTCGGATTCAGAAAACCAGTCTCTCCCGTGACCAGTCTTGCTGTAAAGCGTTCGAAGCGTTTCTCGACCAAATATTAAAATAAATCCGAGAAGATAGATTCTGTTTTTTATTTGATATTTTGTTTTTTTTTTTGTATTTCGTAATTGAACGTTATTTCGTTTTTTTATTTGCAAATCGTCTTTTTTGGATGTTGATAATGATTAGTTTTGATTTTAATATATTTTTGAGTTATTATCACACTAAAATATTGCTTATATGTGCGAAATTCTTAACACTTAGTATCCCTATTAATTCTAGGCAGTGTAAAAGTTAAATCTAAAGGAGGTATCACACAATGGGACATAACAGCCGATTTCCAAACAAAACAATTGGCGAGTCGACTTTTAGGCTATTACACTATAAATGGACCTACACATGGCACTAAATTACAACTAGATTATCAGTTTTATGGGAATCCGAAGCAAACGATCAAAATCGAAGGGGTTTATAGTGAGAGGCCCATGACCTATAGACATGATTTGTATGGAGAATTGTCTATGGAATTCACGGCATACCCAACGTACAATTTCTTTTCGGTACTAAGGAATGTGGTAAGTCTCATATTGAATTTACTGGTGCTTGGACACATTGTGCTACCGTTCTACCTATTTTTTGCTCTTGTGTGATTTTTATGTTTTTTTTGCATATTTTTTTGGTATATTTTACTATATATTTATATTTTCATGTCACTTTTCATAATACACTATTATCGTATATCTTCAAGCTCCCTTTCTTATGGGGTATATGTATCAGGCCGCTGCTTTTTTTATATTTATTTGGTATTTATAAGTCTTATCAATTAATGTCACATGTAAAATGTAAAATTAAATTTAATAATTCTTGAAATTTTATTGAAAACGATTCAAATACAGTTTATCTTGATATTTAGATATGTAATAGATACATAATATGTTTTAAACATAGCAAAGCAATAGTTTTTAATATAACCTAGACATATTTTTTTATTTATTTAGTCATTTATCAAGTACAAATTATCTTTTATATAAATCTAATATAACCTAGATACCTCGATGTTTAACTATATTTTTTAATAAAATTATTACAATGTACATATATGTTTATTTCCACAATGCTTAAAATAGTTCCAAATACTTAAACTTCGATTTAAGTCCATTCTTTTGTTCAATGGCTTGCAGCCTTAAACTTACCACAAAAAGATTATTTCAAGCTTTGTTTAATAACAATGAATTTTATTATATTGTCACATATTTTCACACAATCTTTCTATTTTTCTGTATATACTAAATTTAAATTTTCTATATATAATAAATTTGTTTTTAGAAAACTCAAAATCATATAGACATTGGTTTTAACGTGAGTGCGTCTAAGAATCTAAGTTCAGACCCAGCCTTTACGTTCACGTACCGACGCGTTGACAAAATAAATGGCTTGAAAGTAGACACGAAAGTATCCTTAAATAGACCAAGACCTGTTTTGTTGGTGTTACACTATGATCAAGTGAGTATTTAAAATTATCAAAGAAATTGAGTATTTCAGAGAACCCATAATTTTTTGGTGGTTTTCGGGCTTTATCAATTTATTTGGGCAACTTGATAACTGGCCAGCTTCAATTCAATTCCTTAATTTCGTGGCTTCTAGGAGTTTGTTTGTTTTCGCTGCTGTCAGACGCGCGAATGACGGAAACGATTATCAATGACTCAGTAAACAATCAATCTTTGGCAACTTCAATGGCTCCTATCATGAGTAGCAATCAAAATCTCCATCAATCGCTTTCAATCACGTAACTGCGATTGACAATTGCGATTTATCGTCTCGGGCCCGCTTTAGAAGCCCCCGTTATTAACATTTAAATATTTTAATACAATTTTCCAGATAGGACCAAAATATTCAGCCATGGCTTTACTTAATTTTAATCCAAAATCTCGAGAAATATATCTTTCGGGGTATTTATTCGCACCCCCTGGAACTCAGTTGTATGCGGATGCAGAACTAAATGTTACTCTGCCCACATTACATCCGTGCACGTTGAAGGCAAAGTTGCATGAAAAACGGCCTAATGAATTTCAAGTAAGTGCACATTTTTTTGAAGTTATATTGTTTCATATTTTCTTAGATTTACGCGAATATTTGACATTTTAAATACAACGATCTTTACAGAATTTTTCGCCAATTTATTTTGATTTTTAGTTCCCGAGTTCGAATGCTTTACAGCAATCATGGTCATGGGGGAGTCTCTCCCGTATGATTGATTGATGATTCCTGTAAAGCATTTAAAAAGTTGTGAACCAAAATTCAAAATAAATCCACGAAAAAATCTGAAAAGTTGTATTGTTTCTTTGTATTTAAATATTTTTAACATTTTTTGATGGTTATAAAAGTTGGTAATAGTTTTTTTTTATTTGCAAAACCAACTAACTATCGCAAGGTAAAGGTATAACAGAAAGTACCCGTAATTTTTTGTTTGACACTTACGAGTACTTCACTTCTTACTTTCTAGGAGATAAATTTTCAAAAAATGACTTGTTTTAATTATCAAACCATATTATTCTATACATTTTTTGAATAGGTAAATGCAAATGGCGTTTGGTTCACCGGAGTAGACTTCACAATAGACGCAGTATACCAAGACCAGTCTAAGACGAACTTAGCATCTCATAGACTTAAAGTATTAATCAACTCCAGCCATTTCAAAGACATTGCCGTGGACGCGAAATTCACTCAAGATAATAGACAGATTACTTTTATAGCTGAGGTATGTAGAGAGATTATATTTCTATACAATTTTTAGCAAATATCGTTAAAAATTATTAATCTAGTATTTAAAGCACATTTTAAATGTGAAATCAATATTTTAGTAAATAGCGCCATCTTTTAATATATAATACAAACTTAAGTTATTACAACATTTTATTTTAAAACGCATTATGTATTTTTTCTTTACATAGAGTATTTCTTAAAATCTAAATATACCAATATGAGATCTGTTTTTTTTTTCTTTCATTAATTATAATACAACGCCATCATATTGACATCTAATTAAATTTTTTTTTCTTTGTTTCTGATGAGACTCCACTAATTTTCACAATTAAAATTGAAGTTTAAAAAAGCGTCTTAATGAGTACAATTCATAATTTCCATTCCAGGGTGTCTACAACAATGATAAATATAAAGTTTTAGTTCGTTACTTATTACTGTCGGAACAGAACTTCACCACGTACGGTGAAGTGACCATTAGTGGCAAAGTGTATAGTGTCGCTTTGAACGCGGACCTGAATAATAACACAAATATCAATATGGATATACATTTTGATCAGTGAGTATTTGTTTTTGTTTTATACTAGCGACTCAGGTAGGTACGTTTTAATTTTTTTGAGCTGTACCCTAATTCTTTTTCTAAAATAAAAGTAGCCTATGTTACTCCCTATAACATCAGCTATCTTCCAGTGAAAGTCCCGTCAAAATCAGTCCAGCCGTTTCAGAGATTATCCGGAACAAACAGACAGACAAAAATTTTAAAAATTGTGTTTTTCTTATATTAAATACCGTATATAATTTCATATGCATTTAGTAAAACGCTGTTATTTTTGACATTACAAACAGACACTTCAATTTTATTTATCTGTATAGATCTTACTTGACCGACTTTTAAAAAAAGTTATCGATTGAGATGTACGCTGTTTTTATTTTTGTTTTTGTTACGAGATATTTTTGCCAATTGTGAACTGATTTTTTTACCTAGCTGAGAGTCGTATTGAATGATAATTCAAAAGAGTTGCAACAAGTCCCACCAAGACCACAGGTGAAATAATTAATTTTGAAGTCGGTGTAGGTACTTTAAAAAAAAGTTCAAATGTAGTTAAATTTAAGCTCGTAGCCTAATTTAGTTTGAGAAAATTAAAAAAATACTTTTTTTAACCTTTTTGTTGAATTTAAAAATTGTACGTCATTTTGTGCGAAATTGTAACATCGAACTATTACTATATATGTGAAAGATTGTATGTGTGCGTGTTTATTTATAATTGTTACTTCTTCAATTTCAAACGACTGGACGGATTTGTATGAAATATAGTACATAAATCGACAATATGTGCGAGCGCGATGCGAGATAGCTAGTTAAAAATTAAAAAAAAAACATATTTTTCTCGATTTCTCTAATATCTAGCAAAATCCTAACAATATATAACTAATTTCAGATTACGAGACGTCCACATATCCTACATGCGAGCGGTAACAGAAAAACAAAAGCGTTTGAGTGCTTCCTTCAACTGGGATGCGAATCGCGACCCTTCACAGAAACTGAGCATAGATGCGAAGTTGGACCACAAGGGCAAGTGGCACCACTCTGGACACGTCACCTTGCATTACCCGGGCAGAGTGGTTAATGGGGAATTCGAGTTTTTACTTAAAGGTGAGTTTGTTTGTTGTTAATATGTGTATATATAAGTGTATTCTTTGACTGGAAGTATAAGTAATAAATTAGATCATTAGGATCAATTTTAATTATTATTAGTTATGTTTTAAACGTGATTTTGGTTTAACGTTGGTAGTTCATTTAGTTTATATAGATTTTTTATACAATGCTATTGACCTCCAATCTTAAGATTTTTGAAATAAATTTAAGTCTTTATGTATCGGCATAGAAATAAATATGAATAGATTCGATCGATACATTTTAGCAACTCTTCCACTTATCTTTGTTTTTTATAAATATAACGCTATCTATTAACATTTAATTGAACTAATTCTTCTTAGTTCCAAGTGAAATGAATGAATATTTTGTCCGTAGATTGGTTCTGCGAATGGATGGTACGTATGGGGTGGGCGAGCCCCACTGCCATAGTGTGGCGCGTGAAGGCATTCTCCGAAGCGCGGGAGCAAACTGTGTACGCCCTATTGTCTAGTCTGAACACGCCCTTCCCCGGTTGGAAGGACACTAGCTTTAATCTTATGTGAGTTACACTTTACTTTTACTTTTGACCGACTTCAAAAAATGATTATATGCTACCTGGTTATATTGTATCACTACATAGTATAAAACAAACTCGCTTCCCGCTGTCTGTCTGTCCCTATGTATGCTCAGATCTTTAAAACTACGCAATGGATTTTGATGCGGTTGTTTAATAGATAGAGTGATTCAAGAGGAAAGTTTATATGTATAATACATGCATACTATAGTACAGAAAAGCCGAGAAATTCAAAGATTTGTATTTGAAGCGAGGGTGAGTCACTAGTAGGTAATAAATAATTGTATCCAGCCAGTCACTAGCCTTTTTTTTACTGCTGGTCACGGGCCTTCCATGAGCGTGATCAGGTCATAGTGCACAGGTTCTCAGTCAGGTTTCCTCGATGTTTTCCTTCTTCGTAATGAAAGTCGGAATTGTGTTGAAAATAATTAAGCATATGAGTATTTCAAAATCAGAACGAGATTTGAACTAGCTTTTGTTGGTTTCCCAAATGAGCGCATTACCTGGAAAGAACACTTGTAAAGTGTAAAAAGTGTTTTTAAATTTGGTGTAACCTAAACAAAATACTACAATAAATGCAAATGCTTGTATGTTTGTTACTGAACACACTGAAACGGCTAAACGGACTTAAATAAACAAATAGATTATCATTTAGTAACATAAAGGAAAGCAAAGATTCTTAAATAATTGTAAAATTATTAGCTACTTACCTTCGGTTCGTTCAGGTTCGTCCTTAGTAAAACATAAAGACAAATCTATCCCACGGGATCCATACATTTTTCCAGGATATAAGTAAACTATGTGCATTCCAGACTATAATCTATCTCTGTGCCATATTTCATCCAGATCCTTTCAGCCGTTATGGCGTGATTGAGTAACACATATCCATCCATCCAAACTTTCGCATTTAAATAAGTTGGGACATTAACACACAGCACCATCTAGTTACATGGTAAGCTACGACGCTTGTGTTATGGATACCAGATAGTTAATATACTTCACATATATAACTTTAAATACATACTTGAACCCACAACCGCTGGCACAGCAAGTAGGTTCACTACAAACTGAGCCAAACGTGTCGTCAAAATTTTAATAGTAGTAAGATTAAAATACTTTTAAAGGTGGCGATATAAAGACAATCTGCAAGCAATAAATGGCAGTATGAATTGGCAAGAGGATTATCTAGCGTTTAGTCTTTTGGCGGACTATTTGTTTACTACGACAAAATTCTATGGGGAAATCAATGCTTTAGTAAATTCTACAATACCAACTTTGCCTAAAGCGGCGGCCATTGCGAGACACACAGTTGTATGGAAGAAGAGTGCTGATACGTTGCTTAGTTTTCAGGTTAGATATTGATTTGTTCTTGATATACGTTATATATTACAGCAACGTTTGACATTTTTTTAGGGTTGCGTACCCAAAGGGTAAAACGGGACCCTATTGCTAAGACTCCGCTGTCCGTCCGTCTGTCTGTTTATCACCAGGCTTAATCTCATAAACCGTGATAATTAGACAGTTGAAATTTTCACAGATGATGTATTTCTGTTGCCGCTATAACAACAAATACTAAAAAACAGAATAAAATAAATATTTAAGGGGGCTCCCATACAACAAACGTGATTTTTTTGCCGTTTTTATAGATAATGGTACAGAACCCTTCGTGTACGAGTCCAACTCGCACTTAGCCGGTTTTTTCATTAACGCACCTATAATTTGAGCAAAATTAGATAAAAAATAATTAATTTAAAGTAAAGCCTTTCACATGAAGCGGATAAGTAAAATTTAAATTTTCCAATTTTCGTCATATTTCATTGTGTCATTGCTATATAATTTCGATCAAAACGCAAATATCTTTATAGTACAAAGCCCGATTATGGAGTTAGATTAGTCTTCTAACTTCATAATCAGTCAGTCATTATTTTGTGTTTTAGTCGGACATGTATAGCTATAATATAATCAAAAATTACTCAAATCGGAAACCTCAACAGTTTTTGATTATTCGTTTCACGTGGAATGCCAAAAATTACTTTCCAAAGGTGAACTGAAAAAAAATTGAGAAATATAAAATAATAATATCTGCAAACAAAAACATTCAAAATCAATGAATACTTTAAACTTGGAAATAAAAATACTTAATTCCCTAATAATTATTGTTGTTATTTTTTTCAGTATAATGAAGATGGTCTCCTGATGATAAATTCTTCTTGGGCCATTGACAAGGGACCCACTGAGAACAATATAACTGGAAAAGTGACACTTTTAACTCCATTTCAAGTATGTAGTATGCAGTGTTAAATTAAAAAAGACAATTTCTGACCAAAATCTCTTTCTTAAAATGTACATTTATAAATAAACATATATCTTTGTAACTTAATGAAAGTGTTTTTTTTTTAAATAATGTTTGATGATTTTTTTTATAGTATCTAAATTTGTCTAATAATAATTAATATTTTTTTAATCTATTGTATTTTAGGGTTACAAAAAAGGTTTCTTGAAAACAGAATTCGTGCTTGGTCATAAGAGAGACATCAAAGGCGTTACATATCTAGACTTAGAAGAAAAAGTAGTCAAAATTTATGTTAATGGTAATCTATTTTGTATTAAATTCATCGAAGCCATGATTTAAATAACAAATAACTTATATCATAATAAATACCTTTTATGATCCCGTTCGTCATTGACTTATTCCAAAGCCGTAGACTCACTCTGGCATCCAATAAGACCTCATACAAATTTAACTTAACTACATATAAGATAAAACTATCTTTTCGGATTATTTCGCGGATTTTTTTTTATTTTTGGTTCCCGACGTTTCGAACGCTTTATAGCAGTCATGGTCACGGGAGAGACCAAACCAAAAATCAAAAAAATCCGCGAAATAATCCGAAAATATAGTTTTATTTAAAATAGTCATTTAACTTAAAGATAATAATTTTATTATTAAAAACATTAAACAGGACACATGCGACGTATAACAAACTGCATGTTAGTAGTGAATGTGACGAGCCCGTTAGCACAGTTCTCCCACAGTTCAGCGAGGTTTGGTTTCGTGGAGCACGATAGACACCTCGTCGCTATGATTGTTACACCCAATACTACTACTGGTATATATTTTTTATTTATTATCTATTTGAAGTTATACTTCTTTTGGCACGTTTAGAAAAAATATAAGAGTAAAACTTTACAATACGCGCGCACACCGACAGCCAAAAGGCGACATGATGAAGTTGGCTGCATTCCATTTACAAACAGAGAGTTGTGACATACGGGATGAAATCTTCAGCTATTTTTGTTCTGTTACGCCAAAGAAGTATAACTTCTTACGTGCGAACATAAAGAAAAATAAACAAAAATCTTATAAGTGTTAGAAAAACTAAAAATGTTTTTTTTTTACCTGTTTCGAAAAAGAGGGGGTGTTCAATTCGATTGGTTAATTTTTTGGTGGGTTTTGTTATGCAATTATTGCAATAAATGTTTGTTATTTAATTACTAAATTATTATAACTCGAACATATTCTTATATAGTTTTCAAGAAAAATTACGTTTAAAGTGATATTAAAATCGATATACCTTTATGGTAATTATTATACTATGCCACCATATATTTTCTTTAAAATATTCTTTATAAAGTTATTACTTTATGTACGAATGTGTGAACATTGAAAATTATTATTTTCTAACGGTATTTATAATAATATATTTGTTAGGTATCGAATTCCTTCTAAAACTAGCATCGTTACAAGACTTCCAAATATTTGGGCACATCGCGCTACCGATACAATACTTGAATCGCGCCATGGTCACCGCTAAGAGGGCTCCAGAAGAGGTAAATGCTTATAAAAAATACTAATTTATTATTATTTTATTAATAATATTGTTATTTTACGGTTTTTAGTTAGAAAGAATCAAAATAAATATTTATGATTTCATTAATTATTATCTGTACATTTAAAACAAATTATTATATTATGTTACCGGGTGCTGTATGAAATTTCATTTTTTTTATTTCTTGCGACTTTTAATACAACTACTTTTTTTACTTTTTTTTAATTTTGAAAGTAGAATTTTGAGCGATCAATATTAAAACATGAATAGTCCATTTTCGTATAGTCAGCTAGTAACGGAAGAGTTGAATTGAATTGAAAATTTAAAAAGAGACAATTTTGCCGAAATTATATTTTATCCTTAATATTTTAATATTTCTAGGTGGACTTCAGAGTAGGTTGGGGCAATATGGACTTCGGGTTCACAGGCATATGGCAATGGAAATCCATACTCAATTTCGTTTATGTATACAAGCTGTACACTCCCTTAGATGGATTTGAAGAAAACGGGCTTGTTTTAAAAAATATATACAAAAATGGTCTCGATACTGAGCTGTCTATACGTCTTTCTAAACATAAGGTGAGTTAATAAATGATTTTTCTTATTACAATAACTTATTTTACCTATTACAAATATATAGTTATAAGTGATTAAGGGTCCATAATGCATGTAACTCGATTAGTACACTTTGTCTTATGGTAAAGGAAAATATTGTGAGGAAACCTGCATGTCTGAGAGAACCTAGCAAGTTGTCGAAAGACATGCTCAGTCCGCCTACACTTGACCAGCGTGGTGGACTACGGCCTGATCCCCCTCATATTGAAGGGAGGCCCGTGCTCAGCAGTGGGACGTTAAAAAAGGGCTAAATACAAATAACCCGATCCCCACTAATTTATATTAATTTACAACATACTCACAGTCTATTATGTGTTTCAGCGTTGAGGAATAACAAACAAATAAACATATCTAGCATTTATCTAATACCTTTAAACGAGCAATTCTTGTATATTTATTTACTTCTTTACTTATATATACCGGTGATTTCGGGAACGGCTCTAATGATTTCACTGAAATTTGGTATGTGAGGGTCTTCGGTGGCGAAAAATCGATCTAGATTAGTCTTTATGTCTGGGAAAACGCGTGTTTTCGAGTTTTCATGCGGTTTTCTTTCGCATTATTCCACGTAGAATATGGTCGCTAATTTCGCTTGCTCGAGCATAGGCATCGTCGTCAATTCGAATCCTGGTCGTATACAAACTTTTTACTTTTGTTTTTTTTGGATTTATTTTTTTATCTAAAATCTCGGTCGCCCAGGTACTAATAGTAATTCAACTATTATTTCAGTTCGGCATAGCAATCCTACTACGTGACAACGGTAAAGGTCTCCTCGACGTGATAAAAGACCGGTTCCAACACAAGCCCGGCGACCCGGATATGTTCGTTGAGAACTTTGACACCGAAGCGAGCGTCACTTTGGACACTTTGTATTATCCGACAATAACATTCCATTCGCATATGTTGAAGGTAGGTTGATTTGATTTTATCTATATATATAAAGTTACGACTATGTTGGCGACGTCCAGGCCAAACTTTTAGACCTGTAATGCGTTAAATTTTGAGAGGTGTATCTGTACATGGATATGTAATTAATAAGAATTGTTTTTTTTTATAACAATCGAATAACATTTACTCGTATTGTTATCGACTTTTATCGACTAAACTGGACAATCGACTAATTCGATTAGTTTTAGTAATAATCGCCCATCGCTAATCTACGAGTATGAATTTGCCTTATTAATGTTATAATTCGAAACTACTAATTCAGAGGAAATAATTCATATTTTATTATATTATTTAGTTCGTGGGTCCCGACGAAGAAGATATATTAGAAGCTAACGCAACATTACATCTGCCGAATAAACCGCCTATAGTTTTGACAGACGTTTTTATTTTGGAGGTAAGGATTTAAAGGATTTTTGTACGAACTCACTTTGTTATAATAGAATTAATAATTTATATATATTTTTTTATATTTTTGCTACATGTAGCATTTCTATAAAATAAATATTTTTTTTAAGTATTTACAATTTACATTACATGCACAGGATATGTAAAATCATTTAAAGGTAAACACTACATGCTAATTTTGCTTATGAGTTAAAAAGAGAAACAAACCAAAACCAAAAACAAACAAAAAATAATACAATAGTAATCTGGTGCAAGTCTGCAAAACCTTATCAATTGAAACATTTTAAAAAGATATTTACTTTACTGAAACAAATAATACATTAGTGTTAGCAATTTCCTAGAAGCACCAAAATAATGGATACTACTACAGCCGCTTTAATATAAACCTCAATATAATTAATCTAAACGTATACCAAAAGTTAAATTTAACTTTTAAAATTGTTTTTTAGACTTACACAGTAATGCGTAACACACTGAATCTTGTGACGCCTTTCCAAGCGATCAAACAACTGAAGTCAGTGTATACTGTGGATATTACTATAGGAGAGAAGTTTAATGTGACCTGTGTCGCCTTGCTGTACAACGGCACGTATTGGCATGAGGTAAGTTGGCATGGGGTTTATAGGTTTTAATATTATTTAAATATGTGAGGATTTTTTTATATTTTTTAAGTGATAACTCCTATAGGCAGGTTGGGATGGTGAGTAAATTCATGTAAGTCGTCATCGATATCGTCACGTGACGTGTTAACGCTAACACTCAGAGTGCTGATAAATGTTAAAACCAGATAAATGTAAACAGTTTTAATCTATAAATTTTTATTTGAGATCAAACAATTAATTTGAATATCCAAAAAATGACTACTGTTTGTTTATAGTTTTAAGTTTACACTTCTGTCGGCAGTTCTCATGACTGCTTTTTTTAAGACTTAAAGGTGAGTTTTTTTACAGTACTTTTTTATCTAAATATTAAGTATATTTTTGATTAAGTCTTAACTTTGACTTGTAACAATTGATATTGATTTAATTCATAAATATCATCATACCAGTAGTTCATAAACTAGCTTATAACCTTCTTAAAAAATCTTTTCTTCTATTGATGAATGACTCGAACTCAAACGAATCGTCCCTTGGTACATTTTAATTTTTTTGAGCGGAATCCTAATTCTTTTTCTAAAATAAAAGTGGTCTATGTTACTCCCTATAACATCAGCTATCTTCCAGTGAAAGTTCCGTCAAAATCAGTCCACGAATTAAAACGTTCTTAGGGAGAGTGGGTCGCTAGTTTGAATTCGATTCGTATGATCACAGTCAGATCTCGTACACGATCTCAGAGGACGCGGCCAATACCGGTCGCACTTGGCGTGTGGGCGTGGCATTCAAAAGTGCTCGTAAAAGTCTATTCGAATGAAGTATATTATAATTCAATTCGTGTCATCTCGCTCAGATCTCGTACAAGATCTACTACGAGACGGAGACGGGCGAGGACGCGGCGTACCGGTCGTACCTGGCGTCGGTGGGCGTGGCCACGCCGCTGGCCGTGCTGCCGGCGCTGGAGGCGCGCGCCGCCGCACGCCTCGAGGACGCGCTCTGGAAGCTCTCCGCGGACATCGCCATGCCATCATTCACCGTCACCGCAATGGCGAGGCTGGAGGTGAGACATACATTCTTTCATTTCTTTTTAAAATTTTAGTCTGTCTGCCTGTCTGTCTCTCTGTTTGTCTGTCTGTCTGTCGGTCTGTTACCGCATCACAGAAAAACCACTGGAGAGATTTTGATGAAATTTGGTATAGCAATAGCTGGTTATCCGGGTCAATATATAGGGTACTTTTTACCGCGGGAAAATATCTCAAAATACAAAACTGCAATACTGCAATGTAAGAGTATACTAATATGTAAAACCAAAGAATTTGGTTTTTGGTCATTTGAACGCGGGCGGTTCAGCTGGCGGTGAATCAATTTACCGGCCAACCTTCGTGTCTTCTCCATTCTACGTGACTTGCGAAACAATCTGTGCTCAACTGGCACGCTTTAAAGCCATTAACAAGGGAATTGAATTGAGCCACAGATTCTATTCAGTTTTCCTGTCAATATCTTCAACATGTTACTAATATAAAAAAATATTCAGGCAACCAATGCAAATATTAATTGCATTTTACTGGAATGAACTTCGTTTATTACTTCCTGTGTAAATAATTACAAAATCTCGAATAATATTTAAAAATGTATGTAATTTGTTCCACAGTTAGACGATCCATTCGTAGAAACATCTGGCAGTTTGAACCTCACATCCCTGTACTTAGAAGACTACTTCATCAAAATGGAGTTCAAGAAGGATTTCTCCGATGTAGAGAATGTAGTTGGCGGCGGAATTCATATACAACAGGGCAATCAGAATAATTATGTAATTATTTTTTTTCGTTATACATCATCGATTAACAAAGTACTATATCACAATCATACACAATTAGCGACAAGAAATGTCCTCACCGAATGAAAGCTCATTTGGACATTTGAGCGCGCTGTTAATATTTTTTTGTGAAAACAACTTTAAGCATTGCATTTAAGGTTCAATTTATATTGTTGTATTTTTATTTCAACTAGAATAATTACCTAAACTCAATTGGTGACATTGCATGAGGCTGTGTATCAAGTATTTATTTAATCGATATTATACATATATAAATTATATTGCTAAATTATAATATTTTTACTATATACACATACGCGGAAGTAATATTAGATTTTGTTTATTCGAAATTTATTTTAGTAAATGTCAGACAGATGGTCTTACAGAGAAAAACTGAGGCACTTAATGCTATACTAACGCTAAATATGTCATGCCAAAAAATCATTAAGGTCACGTTTTCGTTACAAGATGCCTAACAGCAGCCTAAGTACCTACTCCAGGTAATAGTCTATCTGTATTTTTCATCCAAATCCATCCAGCCGTTTCGTGACATACACACACATACAAACTTAGGCATTTATAATATTCTCCAATTACAATCTGTATAAATACTATAAATGTGACAGTTTGTTAGTATGGATGTTTGTTACTCAATTACGCCAGAAGGGCTGAATGGATCTGGATGAAATTTGGCACAGAGATAGACTATAGTCTGGAATAACATATAGGCTATAGGCTAATTTTTATTCCGGAAAAATGTAAGATGGGATAGGTTTGTTTTTGTTTTTTGTAAGTATTAAATATATTTACAGCTTTTCGCGGACGTGGTATGGCGTCCACCGCCGTCCAGACACATACGCTTCAAGGCGAGAGGCGCGCTGGTACCAGTGCTGGCACCAGCGGACCTCGCGCTGCTGTACAGCGACGAGGGCAAACAGCGCACTCTCACTGTGGACTTCAGCAGCGAAGAGAACTACTACTCGCTGAAGGCTGATCAGTGGCCAACTTCTATCAGTGTTGCTCTCAGCAGCCCCCATAAAGGGTTCAGGTAGCATTATGCTATATTATTTTCTATATATGGTAATCTTATCTCGTTGGTCACGTGGCTCGAGAACAAGTCGGGTTAAGTGTTGAATTTTTCTGTCAATAAATTCTCAATATGAGTCCGCCCCCGTGACTGATGCATCCCAATTAAAACGTCAGGAATAAGGTATTTTGCTACTTACTAACACACGAGTCTAAGTCCCGTAGTATCATTATTATACAATTGTGAAACGCGAAAATTTATAAAGTCATATATAAACCCGAAGTTAAAAAGTCGGTGAGCCGGACCAGTGCCTCAGAGCGCTCGTAATTCCATCGGTCCTAAGCCTTATCTCTCACGGGTAGTGTTCACTATCCATTCAATTTACTTCATATTAAATCAAATTTAAATTATTTTTAATTATTTAAATTTTTATTTATATTATTTATATCTGGGCTTACATAATGAAAGTATGTTCAACTACTAGTATTAGTATTGCGTGTCATTGGTTCCGAGCGGAATGAACGGTGAATTGTGAGTACCGGTACACTTGCAATCGTAAAATCGAATCGTTGGTCCAAAAATAGAGAGTGTGACAGACAGACACCTTTTTATTTTATATTATCATTTATGCGATGAAATTTTAAATAAAAATTAAGTTAAAATATATTGAATATTATAATTCGACTGGCTAGAAAAATGTTGTCTACACCCGAATAAAATTTATTTATTAGTTTAAAATCTTGATCTTTGATTACATCTCCAAGTATAAATACTGTGCAAAATAATTGTTCATTTAAACATGACAATAAGCTACCTTATCTATATATTTATGTTTACAATTTTATTTCTAGAGCAATGAAGATTATAGGAGAATTTGACGAAGATGATATCAGAGGTTCCTTCGTCACCGACTCCACTGAGTACAGCGTTTCAGGAAAAGTTCTCAAACGTGATCCGTTAGAGGTATTTATAAACAGTTTCTATTTCTTTATATCACTTTTCTTTGTATAGTCTTAAGCCTTAACAATATTGAATCCACTTCTCACGACGAGAATTTTTTTCAAGAAGAAACTGTTTTGTTTAGTATATGATCGCTTAGAAATAATAAAGTCGTTGGCAACTGGTTTACATTTAAATAATATTAAAATAAGAGTACCTGGGCGACCGAGCTTCGTTCCGAGTGCTTTTTTGTTATATCGTATTTTTAGATCAAAAAGAATGAAAGACTTGAATAAATACAAAAAAAAAAGTAACACTTATTCTCCGACCGGGATTCGAACCCGGATACCTGTCATTATCAATCTTGCGCTTTGTCCGCTCGACGTGCCAAATTAGCGACCATATTTTGCGTGGAATAATGCGAAAGAAAACCGCATAAAAACTCGAAAATACGCATTTTCCCAGATATAAGACTAATTTAGATCGATTTTTCGCCCCGAAACTGGCCACATACCAAATTTCAGCGAAATCGTTGGAGCCGTTTCCGAGATCGCCAGTATAAATAAATATACAAGCATTGCTCGTTTAAAGGTATTAAATTACAATGAAATTTAGTATTAAAGAAAAATGTACATTTGCTTCTTATTCTTTTATATTTTTAAAATAAATGTTCTAGCTAACCCTAACATTAGTGCCTAAAGGCCAAGGCCAAGAAATAACAGTGCGTGTTAAATGCGAGGCATCTTCCACTTTATATGGCATCACCGCGCACGTCCTGGGCCCAATGGAAGCTACTCTACGCACTAAGATCGAAATGCAGGCAAACTTCACTGATGTATACTTTAAGGTAAGCTGAAATGTACCTAATAAATATAATATGTTGGGACATTAATACACAGCACCATCTAGTTCCATGGTAAGCTACGAGGCCTTTGTTATGGACACCAGATAGTTGATACATTACACATATTATATAATTTTAAATACATACATACTATAAATATAAACACTCATGACTGAAGTACAAACATTCGTGCTCATCACACAAATGAATGCCCCCAGTGGGACTCGAACCCGCGACCGCTGGCACAGCAAGTAGGGTACTACAAACTAAGCCAAACATGTCGTCGATCCTTATCATGTTGACTTAAGGTTCTGGTTAAATTCTTGTCGTATTAAGTCAGTTCATGCAACTTATAGCAATTAAGATGATTTTAAGTAATTTAAAAAAATTAGGGCAATATTCTATATCTAGCTCGCTCTTCACTTTTTGCTATATTGGAAGTATATTTGTATATAAGTATACATGTATAGTCAATATAAGTTTTAATTTTATTTAGGAACTAGACATGTGCCCTATACTAATTTCAAAACCTAACTTCTGCTCAAAGAGGGATGAATTCTTTATGATTCCTTTGGGTAAAGAATTTTCCAAAACTCTATCTTAGTACTTTCATTTGTTATATAAAAAACTTGGATTTGAATTATTTAAAGCTCAGACACGGTTTATGGCCATACATTTTTTTTGATAAAGTATATAATTATTATACTAGCTCAAATAATAATAATGATATAGGTATAATATTACAATTCCCTCTAAGGTGGATCTGCCAAAGGTAAAAAGCAAGGAGATCTACTTCAAATCCCGAGTAGAACAGTATCCAGACCTACGTAGAGTAGTGTCAGTGCAAGCAGCGACGCCCTTACAGAAACTAAGCTTTGTGAAGGGAGATACTGATTTTGTGTAAGTTTATTATAAATATAGCTATAGCCGGTTTTAATTGCCTTATTAATTTCTTAGTAATAATGTTAAAGGCAAAAAAATAATAATAGAAAACTATAATTCATCCTTAGATTGATGCGAATATTTGACATTTTAAATATTCAATATTCAATCTTAGTCACAGGAGAGATACAGTCTCTACCATGACCATAATTGCTGTAAAACATTCGAAACGCTGAGACCTAAAAAACTATAGTATGAGTATGTATTATATATGGAAATGACACTTGAACATATCACGTGATCAGAATATATCATTCTTCTATATTTTTACTTATCTATTATCGACATCGATTGTAGAAATTAATGGGAGTTGATTTTAAATAATACTCATATAAACGTAACTGTTTCAGAATTCTGTAAAAAAAATATTTTTCTTGTATATTTTAATTTTTATTTTTATATCCAACACTTGCACTCTGATTTAAATAGTAATTTATTATACCTTGCTACAAAACTAAGCTTAATATATATTTTTTAGATTTGCGCCAAAAACAGGATATTTAATTTGTAACTACGAACTACCAGACATGAAGGGAGAAGGCGATCTGAAATGGAGTTTCCTTCTAGGAGATCTCTTTATACGCGTGAGTTACGAGTATATTATTAAAATATTACTTTCTTTTGTCACACACATGATTTTGTTTATATAAATTGTTTTCTGATTAATTTAGAGGTTTTTGAGCAGCGCCATCTATTGTGAAACTTAGAACTAAAATGATCTAACAATAAATTTCAAGTCACACCGTAATCCAATGGTTTAAAAGTTTCACATAAATCGGTTCTATAGTTTGTGTCATTAAATAACATATATTACAATATCTTAATATTGCAAACTTAAAACTTACTTATTAGGTGTAATATTAATAGAATTAAAACTGCATTTAAAGACAAAAACTTTGTTAATTTTGAAGAAACAATTTTGTTCATAATGTAGGCTATCGGACAACAATTAGTGAAAGAAACTCAGCGAAGCGTAGACTTGGATATATACTTCGGGAATACCACAGAAGATGGACTTTCTAAAACCAATGCTGGATTTAGAATGGACTTAGATCGAATTTGGCAGTGAGTAAAGCATTAATACTGTAATATTAATTCATAAAATAAAGTAATAACTTTTATCGTACCGTATTTTGTAAAGTATCAATTCTTGTTGCTACTTATGGAGATTAAGTACCGAATTATTATTATTAATACTACGTATATGGAACAAATTAAGAGTTTGTTGTTTGTTTCTCCTCATAGGCTTCTTCAGCCAATCTGCCAGTAGTAGCTTTGTAGAAGACATACAATACATACTAACATTTGAATTAAATGTAAAAAGTAACTATTTTGAACACTTGTTAAAGTCCATCTGTACAAAGCATATTGTGATTGTATTTAAATACTTTGATACTAATTATATATATATATATATATATATATATATATATATATATATATATAGTATAGATTTCCGAGAGTAGAAAATAATGTACGTATTGAAATCGCTATTAAAAAATAGGAGTTGGTGGTAGGAGGGTGGAAATTTAGATTTGTATGTGAAAATTACTTTTTACGCCGAATCATAGAAAAATAAAAAAAAATTTTGTCTAAAAAATTAAAAAAATGTTTTGAGGTGGACCACCCTTATCACTTAGGGGTATGAAAAATAGTTAACGTCCTATTCTCAAAACTACTGAATGAACACACAAAATTTCATAAAAATCGGTCAAGCCGTTTTGGAGGAGTTTTGTTACAAATATGGTGACACGAGAATTTTATATATTATTTTCCAGAATCGGCGCTAACGCCTCATTTGGCCTTATAATGGAGAAACGAATCAATCTAGTGATAAACGCAATCCTTCCCAAACCCAACGTGGACGTGCACACGCTGTACATCGACGGCTCTATGGGAGACGCCGCCAAGCCGTCACAGACTTTGCAGGCATTGTACCACACTGACGTTACCAAGATACGTGCGGGGTTGAAAGGCGAGGTGAGCATAGTCATATGAAATGAAATGTTGTATTTGTAATGTGGGACCATGGTTGAAATCCAGACAAATCATCAATAAGTAAATCCGGTGTTTTGAGTTCATCATCATCATCTCCCTGCCTATTTCTCAATCACTTGGGGTCGGTGCAGTCCATTTTCTGTACCTACTGCTAATTGGATTTGGCAAAAGTTTTACGACCGGCCGCCTGCCTGACATCAACCCTCCTTGATAAATGATAAACCCGGACAAATATTTATATAAAATATCTTTTAGACCTATTTTTGTAAAATATTTTTTAATAGACTTTCAATCTATGTATATACCAAATACTTTATTTTCTTTTGAAGAATCACTAATGATTGATGAAAATTTCATCTTGTTTTAGTACGTAGAGCAAGCTATCAGAGATATAGCTTTCTACGAAATTTCCAACACTGACATTCGTCAACTTCCTCAAGGACAATTTAATTAAAAAATATCATTCATTTAAAAAATATTTTTGTTATTTATCTTAGTATCACTATTTGAATGTTATTGGTGAGATTTACAAGAGGTCTATTTAACCCTGTGCCTGATTGTGATAAGATTCGAATCTGAACAACTAAATTCGACCCATGTACATGCGCTTATAAACCTAATAATATATGTATGTATACATATATTTATATAATTATAACAAAACATTACTTCTACAGATGCTTACATTTGCTGAAAGCTTCGACGGTAACGCCAAAGTAACTTGGACAGCGAACTCCGTTTACAAAGACGTCGACAACATAATATCGTATAAATGGGATGTAAACGGATCAAAATATATAGATTACAGCTTAAGCACGCCGTTGTATGAAACCGAACCGACGTTCACTGTGACAGGGTCGTATCAAAAGGACTTAGTACATGGCTATCATGTTGTGAAGTTAGTATATGGAATTATTGTTTATTTTTTGTGCACATATTTAAAGTTACCGAAACAATTCCAAAATTTCCAATTTTTGTTAATTTTTCAAAAAATAACAAGTTATTTTAATAGATATATGTGTATAATATTTTTTTTCTTTCTATTCAACAGAGGTCTCATGTATCGCCCAAGTTCTTCTCAAATAGGTGAAATAGACATGCGTTACGGCGGTATCAAACACACAGACGGACATTTCAACATGTCCACACCGTTCCAAACTCTGCCTTGGTTGGAATCTATATTTGATGTAAGTTTATTTGGCCTTAAAAAAATTATTCACTTGTATTTTTGCTCTAATACAAAAAAGTAAAAACCTATTGCCTTTTTGCTTTTAAAGCTAAGGTATATTAATTTGTAGGAAGATATACTGTAATCTGGTAAAATATTCTGTTTTAAAGCTTAGGAAATTACTTTCTTAGATTTACGCGAATATTTGACATTTAAATAAAACTATCTTTTCCGATTTTGTCGCGGTTTTATTTGGATTTTTGTTTCCCGACGTTTCGAATGCTTTACAGCATCCATGGTCACGGGAGAGACCATGGATGCTGTAAAGCATTCGAAACGTCGGGAAACAAAAATCCAAATAAATCCGCGACAAAATCCGAAAAGATAGTTTTATTTAAAAGCTTAGGAAATTATTTTAATTGGTTTTTTTTTCTTTTTCAAAATTTAACCAAATTTAAATAATATACTAAAAGTTGCTAATTATATTATATATTTCACAGATTAACAACTTAGAAGAGCTATCAGATAATAAAGTAGATTTATTCTGGCCGAACAAATCAGCTTCATTAAATACAACACATAAATACGTAAAACAAGACACGGGTTTCCAACAAAATGGCGCAATATCACTTTCAATTCCATTGAACACTCAACATTTGGTCAACACCGAATATTTCTATTTAGAAGAAGACAAAAGAAGCAATGGAAACGCAACAATCGATTTCGATCGTGAAAGATTTTTGGAAGTGTTTTTCAATAAAGTTCTAAGTAAAAGTGATAGGAATTTAGACTTAGCTACTATGAATATTGAGGTCGAAAACATTCACACGCCGTTTGGTGTTAAATATATACATGAATACGATGGCGTTGGAAGCATTGTAAGTAGCTTTTAAGTTGTTGTTTACGCACATTTATTTCTTATATATATACGCATTAACTAGCGACCTGCCCTCGTTTCGCTCGGGTTCGTCCCTAGGTTGATTCCCCATACAAACTTTTACCCCCATTTTCGCCCCCTTAAGGGATAATTTCCGGAATGAAATATCCTATATCATTCACAGGGTCTCAATCTATCTTCTTACCAAATTTCATCTAAATAGGTTTAGTAGTTTTTGCGTTTATTCGTTACAAACATAACAAAATACAAATCTTGGCCATCGTGGTAGACTATGGCCTGATCCCCCCGGTTTGAAGGGAGGCCCGTGCCCAGCAGTGGGACGTTAAAAAAGGAATGAATACAATTTTATAATATTTAATCATACGTTTTCATAATAGAACCTACTACTACTTTGTTAACTGAAACACTTCTGACAGTTAACAGTGAACTAAATTATCACTTATCTATTATAGCTTTCAAATTTCTCAATAACTGTCTATATGGCCTAGTGGTTAGCATGTGTTGGTTACAGAGTCCTGGGTTCAAATCCCGGCTCAAATGTAGTTATTAGATTTTTCTATAAAGAAGTTGTGATTGGTCCACGTGGCCGGAATTATTATATATAACATTCAGTATTAATAAATGATTACAATTCCAGGATGCAAAACAAGCAACAATATTCCATCTTCATAACGAAAGTATGGCGAATATAACCGGACGCCTCGACATGTACACATACGATATAGGCAAGCAACTCAAACTAACAGCCATACACGGAAATCGAACCTGGACCTTCGAGAACAAGTATGAGGCTGTCGATAAAGAACTAAAACAGGGCAGTAAAATGACGTGGGCAGAGGATGTGTGGATAAATTATGATATACATGTTACTAATATGAGTGTCGTAAGTTTATATTTTTTTTATTTTCTAAGTGCTTTCTTACTAAGGCCAGGGTCGGACCATAGATTCAAGAGGCTCTGGGCTAGCACATCTAAGGGGCCTAAACTAATTGTAATTTTGTCTTTATAAAATCTATAATGATAGATCGTACTTACTAGACGAAATAAAGTTAACTCTGTTTGGTTTTGTTCAATTGATCTCAGCGTTATTGGCCAAATATTGTATGACCTTAATTTTTTTATTTTTAATTCTATAAATTCACAATATTTGTCCATTATAATCCATTATTTTCAACAGAGGGCCCGTTATATCTTTGGGGTCATAGAAAACAGTTCAAAAAGCCTGTATATAATATTTAGATCCGCCCCTGACAAAAACACTACTCTGACCTCAAAATCGCTTTAAAATTAAATATTTCTGACAAGCGTTTGAGTTTTCTTCTTAAAATTAATATTTAGAAACACGTTTGGGAATAACCTATATATTTAAAAGAGAATCAAAAACATCAGTTTACTATTGCAGAGATATATCTCCCCTTTTTTAAATCTTTCAATTACTTTATAAGTTTACTCGTACGTGATACAAATTAAATCATGAAGAAATGTAGCATTTTTCAGTTTTTGTAGGATTATGTACAAAATATTTATTTATACAAATGTATTTTATCTGTGGTAAAAATCCAAATAAATGCAACTCAAAAGTAATTTTTTAATACTATTTTCATTTAAACCTTTCTACTGCAAATTCTTAATGATCTATAACATTAATATTTTTACTATAACTTTTCAAGGCTGACACAGAATCCCAGCAAATTGTAATGGACATCCGCTACCCGCTACGTACTTTCCGTATAACGGGTCTCTATCGCCTACAAGATACGCTATTGGATGGAAACGCCCATTTGCTTTGGAATGTACGCGCTGAAAACAAAAGTGCTGAATTGAAAGGACGATGGGAAAACCCTGCGACGGATGAAGGGAACCTACACGATGTATACTTGGCATTATCTCATCCTTCCTTTAAAAAGGTACGCCATCTTAATTGTTGGTTGCTTTGACATTTTCAATAAAACTGTCTTTTTGGATTTCAATACCTCCAGGTAAATTTATAAGAAATTAATTAAATTTCTAAGAAATCTATCGTTAACTGTAACGCGGTCGTGGAGGGATTATTGACGTTTCGAATGCTTTACTACAATCATAACCACAGAAAAACCCGAAAAGATAGTTTTATTTAAAATATTAAATAGTCGTGTAAATATAAGAAAGTATTATATTAGTTTTGTTTTTTTTTTAATTTTCAATCATATTATACTTCGCCATATTCATAATAATACTAGTTTCTGTCTACAGCTACACTCGCATTGTAGATACGTCCGCGTCGTTTAATAGTATGTGTTAATTAAATAGTTAAATTGTACACAAAAGTACTGATATCTTATAAGTATTATAATGTTACTGTACGATTCATAATGACACGTCAAGCTAGAACTTCAATGGTTTTTATTTTGAATGTCTTGGGTAAAGACAACCTTTTTAGACATCTTAAAGGAAACCTATCTGTAAAAATAATACCTCTTATCCAACGTCATATTTTCTAACCTAATAGATCTTTTTTTTTAACGTTGGGAAATGCATTTACGCACGAGGTGTGGGACTCACCGGCAAAGCCAGTACTACCCACTAAAACCCAACAAAACCTTCCCCCGTCTTAATGGGGCGTCGCAGAATCGCTTACGCATTCAACTACGACGCCCCGACGGCAGGTCTGCCGAAGCAGACCACAACAACCACGGGGTTGCTCCATTCTGCTATCAGAGAAGTACCAGGAGCAACCCACATGGTACACCGCCCATCGAAGAGGGCCACCTCCCTGTGCGTTTCTGGCCTCGCGCCCGGCTGGATTGCCGGGCACTACGGAGCCCCCCCCCACCACGACAAGGTGAACGCACGTGTGGGGGGGGGGGGGCTAATAGATCTTAGTTTAGCTCATTTCTTTATTTTTTTTTTAGTCATTTTTACTCTCTAATTTTGCAGGATGTGACTCTCAAAGGGCAGTATCTCAGCACGCCAGCTGTCATGTCGAATGTCTCCATAGAGCTGCAATACTCTGACTACGAAAACGAATATCTAAAACTCAAGTCAATACTAACCGATAACTCCAATGGACCCATCAGAGATTATAAGTTTGCTCTCAAATGCACTCATCCTTCAACAAACTTAGATTTAGATATGAAATCCGATATAAATATCCATAGCCGATGGTATTACTTGTCGAATTACTATAGATTCCAGAAGTCGCTGTTCTATGAGAAACTGCGAAACAATCAGTTGTTGATTGATTTGAATGAGAGTCAGATTAGTTGGGAGGTAATTTACAAATTTTTTTTAAATGTACTAATGATATTAAAACATCTGTTTTTTATGCATGAATATAACTTTCATCAATTTAATATTTATTTTAAATTTGACGACGTCAAAACAAAATTTATGGTGTAATCAAAATTTATTTTAAAATATATCCGAAAATAACATTAAAAATTTAAATAATAGTATAAAAATGTTTTAAAAGACAACAAAATCGAAAGTGCATAATAATTACAAGACTTAAGCGACACCATTCAGACAAAGAGATATCAAATCAATAGCATACCTAAGGAGGGTTGACGTCAGGCAGGCGGCCGGTCGTAAAACTTTTGCCAAATCCTTTCAGCAGTACAGAAAATGTACTCCGCCGACCCCAAGTGATTGAGAAATGGGCAGGGAGAAGAAGAAAAATCTTTCATCAAACGATGAGCGCCATCTTTTGGAAAAAAAATTTTATTAACTAGTCTATGCGATATATATGCTACATTCCAGTTACGCGTCTATCTGTGCATTAAATTTTCTACATTGTAGAATAAAATATATTTTTTTTACTTAAGTTTTATATGACGTAATAATAATTAAATTAAATTTTCTTTACCAGCGAGCAAATGAGACTTACTTCTATAAAGTAAACGGCACATGGTCCCTCGTGTATCCTAAATACCAAGCAAGTGGAATTGTACTACGTCCAAAAGCAACGGATATAGTGTTTGCTGAATTGTCTATGCTTGATAAAGCTGTTGTTGCGCATTACAATAGTACTGATGGTAAGTTGTGCTTATACAGCATTAAGGGCCAAGTTTTCCTGGCCCTCAATAATGGACGTCCTTATATTGACATTATAGAATTGTTATATTGTATTATTATACAAGTGTGTTTTAATTTGCAATAAATATAAATTATATTATTTTTATATATCTATAAGTAAAACTATATATGCACTATACAAAAGTAAACGCTTGACTAAAACATACAATTATTATAAATTTCAGACATTTCCTATCATATAATAGGCAAAATTATAGACACTAGATCGGCTAGAGTGGACGCATGGCGCAACTACGATGACGTCACTACCGTTGACCTCGCGTCCTACATACGTTTAAACCATTCTCGGCTACTCACTAGTGCCTTCATGTGGCGTCCTGAAATATTCACCGAAATAAAGTCCCAAGCTGTATATACCATGAAGATATTATACAGCCAAATTAATGATACCCTAGTGGTTATAAAAGAAGCTCCTATGGAAGCCCATTTGGCTCTAAGAAATATTTGGAGCGACGCTAAACCCAGAGTACGGGAGTTCTTAGACGATTTGAACGATTTGCACGTGATTAAAGACGATTTAGATGAATTTGAACGGTTTTTGAACGAATCTTACGAGCATAACGACTTTTATGTTAAAGATGTAATAGAATTCACTTATTACGTGTTAGATGAAATGGCTATACGTAATCATCTGGAAAGCTTGCCCGGTTTCGTAAATGATATGTGGGGAATGATGGGTAACACAAGTTCATCTATCAAACAAAGTCTGACCTACGTTGTGGATTCCATTAAGAAAGCGTACGCTAATTTCCTGGAATCGATAAATAAAATTTTGGAAGCAGATCTAATGGAGCTAGTATCGGATAAGTTGGAAACAATGATACTGCAATATGATACTTTCGTAAGAGATTTGCATATGAAGTTTTTGGAATATTGGGAAGAGACGTGGGTGAATGCGACCAATCGAATGGGGAAATATTGGCATGACTTATTGAAATCTATAGAGCCGCTGTTTTTCAAAATGTTACATTATAGCGAAGCGTTTGTCGTCACTATTTGGAGAGGTATCATGGATTTCTTCCACGAACGGACACACGAACTGACTGATACGCCCTATTTCAATTATGTATCTACGTTTGGACACGAAATGGATCGGTAAGATATTGCTGAAGCTGGCATTAGCAACTCGCCGCCATTTAGATTTTTTTTTTCAATTTAGCGGCGCACAATGAAACTGGTAGAGGATAGTTAACCAAACAGATAATATAAGCAATATAGTGTAAATGCCTAACGTGCCACGTTTTCAAGATATTTGAAAGTGATCTTTTAAATGAAAACTTTGGAAACTTGTTTCGAGTACTACCTACTGAAGGCTAGTAACATATAATCTGTTAATTTTTAATAATTGTCATCGTTGTCATATACCTTTACATTAAAATATCTCGAAAACGTGACTTCTTAAGTCATTATATTGCTGATAAATATTTAATATTTATTTAACTATTTTCGATCTACATGCTCCGTTAATAGTGCCCCGCGAATTGAGAAAAAATAATAATGGCGGAAATTTGGCAATGCTACAAAGTTCTATCGATTTAACTAATATTTTCGAACAACCACGCCATTTTTATATTATTTAATTGTTTAAATTTTTCAGTATTTACAAAGACTTGGTAAATAATGACATAATAACGAACGTAAAGAAATACAGCAGAAAACTATGGAACGTAATTTGGGGCAAAATAGAAAAGTACATTCCATTCACTGACGAGTTCAGACAATTGTTCAATGAATTTAGAAATGCTTGGGAGAATTTCCTGAAGACACCGCAAGTGGTTTATGTTAGAGAAAAGGTAAATACAGTATATTATTTTACATATAATGACGTTTTTTTTTTCAATAAAATGTGATATGAAAAAAAATGATGATCGATACGCTATATTATTATTATTTTTTTTATATTAATTTGTTGTTTATATGGAGAACATGTTTTTTTCTGGTAGAGAAATATGTATAGATAAATTATTCTAATTAAACATAAATTACCTATGCTTGCACAGCCACAGAAAACCCTAGTTTATAACATCTATACATATATGTAATAAAATTGTAACTAAGCCGAATCTGTATATTAAATATTTTATGGAAAATCTTATTGAAATAGACATTTTTATCGATACAGAGGTCGAATCTATAGTTTTTAGAATTTTTGTCTGTCTGTTTGTGACCGCATCACGGAGAAACCACTGGAGGGATTTTGATGAAACTTGGTATGATAATAGCTGGTTTTTACTACGCCAAAACCACGACCACGGCCACTTTGGTGAACACAAGTTATTATAATTATGTTTTATTATTTTTTTAGTACAAAGAAGCTTACGAACGCTTAAAATGGTGGTACGACTATTTCTTAATTGGTGAAGCATTTGACAAAGCTTGGGAGATTTTATATGCAAAAGTCACGGATATGGCTAAAACAGCGTTGCAATATGAAGAGTTGTGAGTATAATATTTTAATCTAAACTATCAAATCTTTTAGTTTTTACGAACCAAGTGTACTCAAATGTAACAATTTTTTATTATTATTGGGGTTTTTAAAACTTATTTGATTTTATTATTATACTAAAACATTAAAAAGACTGTATTGTTTTAATATATCATAGTTCACCAGTCTATAGAGTTTATTCTACAATTTAAACCATCTATTCCCTATTTTTGTATCTTTAATAATACATGTATATTTTTTTTCAATTTAAATAACAGACACCGCACACCAAAAACAAACTTCATATTCGACCCTCACAAAGGCGAGATCGTTCTAGAACAAAAGCTACCAATGTCCTGGCACGCTTTCAATCGAACCCCGGACTTTTCCGAGATATCCGAGTACAGAACTATAAGGGACTTTGTAGACGAATGGCTAACAAGTAACAGGAGTATTTGGGCATATTACTATGATATACGACCGTATTTAGACCTTAATAATGTAGTTCCACCGTTTTCGGGTAAGTTTAAGAACATTTAAATATTCTTGTCTGTCGGAACTCCTGGTGAAATTGATCTTTTACCACTAAGAAGCCACACTTTAAATAAAAAGCCTCACTTTAAATATTGTAAGGTACTTTGTTACCATTTTTGAATTTTTGAAATCATTTTTGTAATATACTGTCTGTAACGAGTATATGTGTGTGAGACGTCTATAACCTCAGTCTCTCCCGTGACCATGATTGCTGTAAAGCATTCGAAACGTCGGGAACCAAAAATCAAAATAAATTAGCGAAATAATCCGAAAAGATAGTTTTATTTAAAATGTCAAATATTCGCGTAAATCTAAGAAAGTTATAAAAAGCCACTCTTTTAGTACCACGTGAGTAAAATCGGCTGTCGGAAGCTAGTTTTATTGCATTCGCGTCTTAGACTCATTTAATTGAGATTTTTTTCGTATTTTTGAGAATCTTAAAAAAATTATAGAAATAGTAAGAAAACTTAAATAATATAAACAAAACCATATAAAGTCATTTAAACGAGACAGTTAACGAGTACATTGCTCAACTTCATTTTTCTTATTTATTCTCTTTCCATATGAATGAAGCATGAAACTCTTTCGTGTAAATGCAACTTTAGAATAAGAAGTCTATCAAAATTGGTTTTTAATGAGATGTACTGTCTTTGTGTGTCGGTGTGTATCTATCTTTTCATCTATCTAATTACATATAAAATTCCATATAAAATAAGAATTTTGATTGGCTTCATTACAAAATTTATGTTACGGTACGTTTTTTTGCATAAGTTTAAATTGTGAACCGATCTTCTATAATTTTTTTAATGAATATAGATAATACAGGTAGTAGAATTAATTTAATTTCAAAGTTAATCCGTAATTAGTGTACCTTTTTTAGTAAAAAAAAGTGAACATTTATAAAATATTTTAAGGTATGGCAATGATGACCGGAGAAGGCACACTGGTAACATTCGACAAACAAGTGTTCACGGTAACCGAGCCCGGTACATTCCTCCTAACTAAAGACTACAAACAGAATAACTTCACTGTGCTAATGGAGAGCAATGAAGATGGCAGATACGACTTGGTCGTGTTGACTAAAAAGAATTTGATTTTCATCGATTTGTATAAACAGGTGATTTGATTAGTTTCGTATTTAAGTAATTTTGTAATTAATGTATTTTTATAACGCCAGTATGAGTGAATGCAATTTGAGTGAGTGAACGAATGAGTATGCTAATGACTGAGTGAGTTAGTCAGAGAGTGATTGAGTGTGTGTATTTGCTACTTTACTTCTTGACGCTGTAACGACTCGACTTGAGTGAAATTAATAATGAAAACAACTTAGCCTGCTTACCATACTATATGGTGAAGGAAAACAGACATGCAGTTTTCCACCTGGACGTCTGATCGTCATTGAATCTCTATAAATAAATAAAAAATAATTAAAATTAAAAAAGTTCTTACAATATATTATACATGCAAAAAGTTGTATATATGTGTATGTTTGTTACTCTTTCACAAAAAAACGGCTGGTTGATAGACTATGGCCTAGGTCTGGTAATACATAAATAAATTAAAGAGTGTGTAGGTTATCGGTACTCTTTATGAAATTCAATTTATATTTTAAATAATTAGGATAGGTGAGATACTAAAAATAATGCATATTAGGCATATTACAATCATATATTTATAGAATATAATATAAGGAAAAAATATAATATTATATATCGTTTTTCAGACATCATACATTTTTTCATAACGCATTCACCAGCTTATCCTCCCCAACCCCAGTCAAGCGTGTTTAAAGAAATTTTACTTCTAAACTTACAAAGACTTTATATTTGGTATTACAGCAAGTGTCCTTAGGTCCATCGCTGCCACTCAATTTACCAGCAGTCATTGACGAGTTAATAGTGGACAGACGAACAGACACGCTCACTGTGGAGGGACAAAGCGGGTTGGACATCGAGTGCAACTTGCTGTTCAAGACCTGCAAACTGGAAGTCGCAGGTAATAGGAATATATCATTTATTATGTCAATAAATCACACTCATCATTCGTATAAATTATTTGTTAGCGAAAATATTTTTATTATACACTGTAATGACTACGGATTTAGTGAAATATGAAATAGGCTTTTAGGATGCATTAGCACATTAACAACTTTATACTTCGACATTAGAGAAGCCATGAACAGAACTATAAAGTGTTGTTAAATCTAAAAAAGTTTACGTATAAGGTAAGACGCGAGTTAATCGTATCCAACTCTCACGGATCTCACGGTTTACGGATATCACTGTAACTTGCCACGAGATGGCACTAAATTAGTTTTAAGACTTTGAAACCGTTGGCTGTAGAAACTTGTATTACTTTATAAGATAAGCATTTCACAGCATTTCCGTTAAAATCAATGGTCAAGCACCTTCTGTATGATTTTTATATTGTGTTACTACTAAACTTTTCAGTAAAATTATTATAAAAACTTTTGTCTTTAGGTTGGTATTACGCGAGCCTAGGTGGTCTCCTCGGTACATACAACAACGAACAGTACGACGAAAGACAATTGCCCAACAATACAATCGAAACAGATATAGATAACTTAGCCCACGCGTGGACTATACGCAATGTGACCGTGGGCAAAACGCCACCAAAACCAAATAATACTGTGTGCGATAAATTCTTTAGGAATAAGGTGTCTCCATTGCATCCTTGTTTCTCTTTGGTGAGTATTGTTTTTAACATTTTATTTTATAAAGCAAGATTTTAGTTATTTTGGTTTGGTATGTGTTTTTAAGAGTAATTAAATATTAATTTTTATCTGAGGTAAATTTATTTACCATTTCATATAATATGTTGGTATTGCAAACAAATTATGGCTTGTGCCGCCAGCTCTAGAAATATGTTACTTTGCCAAAGAGTTCCGTATATGACTCAAGTCCCAAATGACGTTCTGATACTTCCGTCAGAACTAGGGATGTTTTTTTTTTAATTTTATATGTATGTCACTTCTCCACGTTGAAACGGTTGGACTTATTTGTGACTGTAGCCTGGAGTAACACATAGACCATTCTTAGGTACCGAAGAAAGCACCCCAGCGAAATGGTAAGTGGCTAATAGGGGATAAAAATTTGACATTTTTAAATCTATAAATATAGAAAGAGAACTATAACACTCACTCACCACTTGATGTTACATGATTAAACCATTTTAACTCGTCCACAGATCGACGCAGTGCCCTTCTATGCAGAATGCGCGGTGGGCGCGGACGCGTGCGCGCTGGCCGACGCCTACCGCGCGCTGTGTGCGCAGCAACACGTGCCCACGCACGTGCCCGACCTGTGTGTGCAGTGAGTACCATTACCATCTTTATCATCATCATTTCAGCTAAACTTATCATTCTATTGTCGCTGGCACAGTCTGTTTTGACTTATTGTTTATCAGCCTGGGGTGGGACAGGGAAAACTAGATTCCTCCGTTTGGAGAGAGCCCAAAGAGCCGTGCTTAAAGTTATGCTTTGCAAAACAATCCGTTTTGCTACTTCTGAATTGTATATAATAGCTAAAGTCTTAACGGTTAGATAATTGTTTGTCTTAAAAACGGTATTACGCAAACATCTTGAGCTACCTTTTGTTAAAAATGCTATAAAGCGACGGGCTGGCCGCATTTGCAATATGAAACCTACTCGTATTGCCCTTGTTAGAAATCATTATGACTATATCTCGGCTAAAATCTACAACAAATTGAATGCATTGATAAACATCCATCCTCTGTCTTACTGGCAATGTAAAAATAAAGTAACTAAGTTTTTGCAAAATCTCAATTATAAAGAGACTGAATCACTTGTTTATTATAACTAATGAACATGAGGTAATTGTATATTTATAAGATAATTTTGTGAATTGTTATTTATAAGCTCTGTACGTAAATATAGCAGGTATATATTACATAGTGTAGTACTTACGCTACTATAAAACTTACCAACCTGATTATTCTATCTTCATCTCCTAAGGATTCGTATAATTTATAAATATAAGCTTAAGCTTAAACTAAATTAATATCATTATAATTAATTTAGTTTAAACTAAATTAATATCATTATAATAGTAACTAATTCTGCTAACACACCCTAATAATATATTTGTACTAAACTTAGAACATAACTGTCCTTATTGTCCCGAGGTGGGCGTTAATAGCTGCGACACAGTTTATACTAATGCAGCTACTTACGATCTAAATGTTTTTAATATGTATGTTATTATGTTCAATAAAAATCTTTAAATCTCTTAAATCTTTATTACGTTGGTGTTGTTTTACCCTCATGCCTCAGAGAGCACGTATCACGTCGTTCCATCGAACTGTCGCCACACCGGAATTTAAGAATGATCGGAATATAATACAAGTGTTGTGTTAACACATACTTGTGCACTATAATATATCCTGCGCAGATTTCTAGTCTCATTAAAATTAACCGCCGTGACCCAAATCGGTCAGGAGAATATTAATTTATTTATCAGCTAGAAGACGTCGATAAAAATTACTTGGATACTAGCGACTCACCCTCGCTTCGCTCGGGTTTGTCGCTAGGTACATTTTAAATAGATATAACTAGTTATTAGGCAGCGTTAGTCATATAAATTTTAATTTTTTTGTTAATAATATTGACAAATATTGACATTAATATTTATACGATTCTAACGTCACTCAATTGCCACCAATGTTTTGCCTTCCGGGAACCTCTCCACTAACACTTAAACTTTACGTTCTGGTATTAAAGTTCAAATTGACTTTTAAGTATTATTACGAATCTTTTGTATGGGAGTATAGAAAAGTGTTGTTTTTAGACTTTTTCAGGTAATTTTTTAAATTTTTCTCTCCGTAAGAACCATCCTCGTACTTCAAGGAATATTCTAAAAAAAGAATTAGCGAAATCGGTTCAGCTGCTCTCGAGATTTGCGCTTACCAACACATTCAGCGATTCATTTTTATATTATACATTATCACAGTCTGCTTATCCATACAATCTAACGAAGGTGTCTGTCTAGCTCCCTATTTATTCTACTCCATAAGGTACTAATCTAAACTAAACTTTACTAAATATTAGACTTTTTGTTATGAACCAATTTTCATGATTTTGTTGTAAATGAACAAACTCAATATAATATATTTTTCGTTAAAAAATCTTTATTTTTAATATAACAAAAAAAATATTCTCAGATGTACAACACCCGAAGGCGATATAGTAGAAGAAGGATCTTTCCTACAACTGCAAAACGTACCAGCATCAATGGACGTAGTGTTCGTGGTCGAGGCGCAGAACTGCAATAAGAATATACGCAAGACGAAGAACATCGATCTGTTCATAGATACTTTGGATAGTAAGCTTCAAGGCAATGGCTTTTCTGATAACAGGTAAGATTTTCATGAAGTGCATAATCTTCAAAAGTCACTGTATTTTCGGACTGAAACTAAACCGGCTGCATTCATTCATTATTATTAATTAGCAGCGTATCATCATATTATATCAATAAACTTCACAACGATCTATAATTGTATTTTTTATAACAAGCCTTTAGTGGTAGGTCGCATCTTCTACAATAATCTTCAGGACATTGTAGCTTACACTATAAGGTTTCTGTACACGAAGGCGCAGCGTTATAGATGGGTGTTATATACAAAATTATGTATGTCCCGCGTGTCTACTACTACTACATCGAGTAGATCTGTAAAAGTAGTAATTTATTTAACTTAATTCAAATGTAGTAGAAAGTCAAAACAACATCTTCATCTAAAGATGAAATTCCATTTAAAAATGGAATTGTCAGAAATGTTATGTTAGAACATTAACACACAGCACCATCTAGTTCCATAGTGTAGTGTATCAACTATCTATGTAGTATCCATAACACAAGCCTCGTAGCTTACCATGGAACTAGACGGTGTTGTGTGTTAATGACCCAAAATATTTTGGCTGCTGCAACACAGTTTTTAACGAGCGCAGGGGCTATGGAAATCTTTATCACCTGTGTATATATAAAACTATTTCAATAAAGAATTTATTATTAAATATGAAGCAAATATATTTATTTATTTCCTCGTACTAGATACGCGGTGGTAGTGTACGGCGGGCGCGGCGTGTACCGCAAGCCGCGCGCGCTGTACGTCAACAACAAGCTGTTCACCGACGCCGTGGATATACCTCGGCACTTCGAGGCTTTCGAAATTGGTGAGTTAATGTTTCTGTGAATTTTACATTTGTTTTTAAATTAATATTATGATTATTTTCTTATGGAAGATCATCTTACCTATGGAAGGCGCTTGAATTTTCTCGGTTTTTTGTTGCTGCTCCTTTCAATTGTAGTCTCATTTCTTCTTCGGAGTTATTATGTCTATAATCTACCTAATATGTGCCAAACATCTAAATGAGTTCAGCCGTTCTGGTGGTAGAGTAACAAACATCCATCCATCCAAAGTTTCACATTTATAATATGTGTGTGTGTATGCGACACAGAGAAGCCCGGCAACAAGTCGGTGGCGGGCGACGCGCTGCGCGCGCTGCGCCTCGTGAGCGCGCTGCCGCTGCGCGCCGCCGCGCCGCGCGTCGCGCTGCTGCTGCCCTGCACCGTCTGCGAGCCCAGACTCTCTGTAACTATACACCTTATTATGTTATATACTATACATCATACTTTCTTAGATTTACGCGAAATTATTTCGCGGATTTATTTTGATTTTTGGTTCCTGACGTTTCGAATGCTTTACAGCAATCATGGTCACGGAAGAGACTGAGTCTAGCTCTGACAGTTAGTCAGAAAAGATAATCTTATTTAAACTATACATCGTTATAATCGGCGCTGGATTTATATTAGGGGCACTTGGTGCTAGTGCCCAGGGCGGAAAATTTTCAGAGGCGGCAAAATTCGGAGGATGGGAAAAAAAATTTTCTTCGCGTTATCGAAAATGCTTTTTTTATTTCCCAAAAAATGAATAATTACAAAAAAATTTACTAGTACATTTTTCGAAAAAATTGAATTTATAATATATATAAATTATTTTGAAATCCCGATTCGGACCAAATTTAGTTATCCAGTCTTTCTATTAATAAGATCTCAGTAAGAGCCTAGAGTTTGAATGTTGCGGTGTAAGACCGCCTGATCTCTCACGGCGAGTGTTGTCGTCCCACATAATTTTGAGAATGAAAGGGATAGAAAGTGCACGTTGTGTTTGGAACCTATATTCCGAGAGCTGGCGACGAATTTTGGGAAGGTCCTTTTGGCAAGTTGAAATTGTGAAAAAATATAATTTCGTGAATTGGCGAGTCTAATCCCGCGAGTCTGGTATAGCTTTAGCGGTTATTTCGTTACCGCACAGTATATAACATATATAAGAAAAGATTTTTATTGTAATATCGAATGTTACAGTTGGATTACTCCACCATCTACCACAATTTGATGGAGAACTCGATAACTCTACACATTCTCATGGACGATGACTTCTCGCTCTCTAAGAAGAGAGTGGCCAAGTATCTGTTTGGTAAGACATTTGTTTTATCTACATTCCACTACAAAATAATCAAAATAATTTATTTCTCAACAGGTGCAAAGATTTTTATGTAAGGTACCATAATATACATGTATTTAAAAATTCAGAAGACAGCACAAATGTCCTGTCTAGTTTTTACTAGACCATGAAAGGTCCACCAAGTTCCTACGAATTCGAAAAATATGGCAACTAATAGAAAAATATGATTGTTAATAGAGTATAAAAAAACAAATATTTCGTACAAGTTTTATATTAAAAAAAATGCAAAAATTGTTCTAAAAGTATTATTTTAGTAATGTATTGTAAGTCTGTGAAATGTATAATAAGACCTAGAGAAGGGATAGAAAGGCCAGCAAAAAACTCAACAGTTGCTCTTTTAAAATTAGTATTTGCTTACAATATTGCAAAATAATAATAATAATGTTTTTATCCTACATAATATATCATTTCAGGAGTGGACAGTTCTGTCGCTTACACCAACAAAGACTACGAAAGATTGGTGGGCGACGTCGGGCTCAGGAAGCAAGTGAGACTGCCCAAAGACAAGCTTGGGCTCTGCACTTCGCTTGCTTTGGAGACTAACGGTATAAAATTTAAATATTTCCTTAGGTTGACGTGATTATTATACTTAAAATAACCTTTTTGGAATGTTTCGCCGATTTATTTTGATTTTCAACCGACTTCAAAAAGGAGGAGGTTCTCAATTCGACTGTATGTTTTTTTTTATGTTTGTTACCTCAGAACTCCGTCATTTATTAACCGATTTGGACAATTGTTGTTTTGTTTGAAAGGGTATACTTCCAGATTGGTCCCATTTAAATTTCAAAAAAAAAAATACCACCCCTAAGGGTGGAAAAACAACTAATGATGAATTTAACCTACTTCTAATTGTCATATTGACTTGAAACTTTGCAAGTATTTCTATTTCCGTTGATAGTACAGTGGTTCGGTGTTGTTGACCTGATCTGATGGCAAGGCCAGAAGGTGGATAGGTGGAACTCTTCAACGGCTAATAGTAGATACTTTGAGTTTGAGCTTATTTTGTTTGATTTGACAAGCCTAACACGTTAAAATTCTTACTTTGCTACTACTGTCTACACTAAAAAGGGAAAAATAAAAACTTTTTAACAAAAAAATAAAAACCGACTTCAAACAAAAGCACTAAAAAGTAAAAAATAACTGATTAGTAGTTTTCATTTACTATACATACCTAATCAAATATTTTTGAAGTCGGTGTGCTTTGGCTAAGTAATTAAAGCCTACCTATTAAATACATACCTAATCAAATATTTTCGAAATCAGTGCCAGCCCATACAAAGCAAAGCACACCGACTTCGAAAATATTTGATTAGGTATGTATAGTAAATGAAAACTACCAATCAGTTATTTTTTACTTTTTAGTGCTTTTGTTTGAAGTCGGGTTTTTATTTTTTTGTTAAAAAGTTTTTATTGGTTCCCGATGTTTTGGTTAATTTGTTCACAATCTTCCGAATAAATTTTTTAGGGAAAAATATTTCGATAACTTGTCAGAAAAATTGGGAAATTGTGTCAAATCGGAATACGTGTTTAAGTAAAACATATTTTATCCTTCTTACAGTTATATTGTTTCGTAGCGAGTAAAAAACAAAAGTGTATTTTTAACCTATACACTTTTTTTTATGTTTAAAAAAATTAGAACATATCACGTGATTGCATGTTAATGTGTCTGGCGTGTGCAGGCACCATCTGGGCGGGGTCGAAGCTGTCGCTGGAGCGCGGCGCGGCGCGGCGCTTCGCCACGGTGGCGGCGGGGCGCGTGGCGCGCGCCGCCCGCTGCGCCGCGCCGCGCTGCGAGTGCCGCGCCGCCGCGCTGCACTGCGCGCCCTGCGCCCACCGCGACCCCGTACGTGCTCACTCACACTGCGCACACTGCACACATTATACACACTGTACACACTGCGCATATAGTTATATATTTTTGATCGTTCGCCCCTTTTTTTTATAAAAATAATATAGCATTCACTGTAAATACTGCATACATGTACAGCGCTGGATTTACACTAGGGGCACTAGGGTCTAGTGCAGAGCGGCTTTTCAGGGGTATCGAAAATGTTTTTTTTTTATTTTCCAAAAACTGAATAAATAAAAAAAAGTTAACATTTTTTTGCAGTTATCAAAAATTCAAAAATTTACCTTTATCGACACTACCCATTTTCTGCAAAATTTCGACAATAAGGTGGCATCTCTTACATTGGCCCGTCAAAATAAAAAAAAACAAAATCACATCCGTTTGGGAGCTATGATGCCACAGACGCACTCACAGATACATCAAACTTATAACACCCCATCGTTTTTGCGTCGGGGGTTAAAAATAAGAAAGTATTATGTAAATCACTATTTCCTATTTTTACTTTTTAATCTGTTCATCTGTCGTAGTTTCTTTGTTTTAAGTGAACTATTCATGAAAATATGTATATAAAATAAACGGTCTGTATGAGTATTGGTAAACTAATAACTTAAATATAGTCTCCAAAAATTAAAAAATATTTGAATCTTAACGGCCACATTGGGACATTCTTTTCAATAGAACATTTTATATTTTCAGATGGAATTATCATTCTGGAATTCAGATGACATCGACGAGCTAATCGATATGGCGATGGAACCGCCATCGCTGCCTTCCTCATATAGCTGATATTTGACATAGTTATAATTAGTGTATTTATATAGTAATAAAAATAGTGTACGTAATGTATTAACTATACGTAATAATTATTTTTATATATATTCATAGTTTTTTTGAATAAATCAAGAAACCGAATAAATATTGTTTCATTTATAAAATTACAACTCATTTAAACCGTGCAAATAAATAATTAATAATCTACAGTGAGGTAGACATTGCCAGAGAATTACATTGTGTATAAGATTTTGAAATTTAAATACACGATAATTAAACTGGGAAACCGAGTGAAGCGGGTTCAAATCCCGGGTTTAGCAAATCTTATATTTTCAGATGTGAATCATTACCACTTGTCTTACGGTAAAGGAAAACATCGTGAGGAAACCTGTATGTCTGAGAGAACCTAGCTTTTTTCTAAAGATATGCTCAGTCCACCGGCACTTGGCCATCTTGGTGGACTATGGCCTGGTCCCCATTGTATTAAAGGGAGGCCCACCCCCAGCAATGGGACTATAAAAAGGGCTGAATACAATACACGATTTTGAATTTATAAAATTTTACAAACTAAAAGGTATTAATCATAAACTACCATTATCAATCAGTCTTTTATTAACAAAATTAAAAAACAAAAACATTTGGGTTTAATTATTCATATATTAAACTTCTTAATTCTTACTAAAAATTAATACAAAATTCTACTGTGAAATTGATTAAAAATCAATTTTCATTTTCTACTCTGTCACATATGTATTTCAAGTATTGGTATAACTGGTATAAAATAATATAATATTTTTATTGTACTCCTCTTCAAGTACAGTATCTGTTTTGCTTGCTTATGCTATTATAATATACAAAAAGAATAAAAAAAAGAAAACCTTGATATACTTATATAAATTGGTATAATATTTTTATTAAAGTTAAACAAAGGATATCTATCTTATAGGAATAACAATTTCTTAAACAATGACTTAGCTTTGCCTATGGTTCCTAGTTATAATCTATAATGATATATTCAAGTGCAAGTTCACAAGGAACAATCATGACTCCACCCCTCCCTAAAAGCTTTACTTTAAACCTGTCAATGACCGCCAAGCAACCGGTCGTTCTGTGAACAATTAATTTCTTAGAAAATATCCTGGAGGACTTTAAGAACTAGATTTTTTGTTATTATATCAGCAAATATCAACTGCAAAAGCAAAAATATGAATTTATATTATGTTTTTCTTTGCAAACATTGAGATCTGGCTTGCGACCAGCCAAAAACTTTAACTCTTCATCCACACTTGATTAAATTTGAATTACTACTTCAAAAAATTAAAATGTCATTAGAAAATTAATATAAATCTCACTTCTTATGCAATTATTAAACAACATCAAAGACAAAATGATTGCTACATCTCCAAAATTTTCTTGCAATCTCCATACTTTTCATTTATGCATTTTATAAGCTAGCATTGCTCCTACTACAACCAAAACAACTGCCGAAGCTTTATACAGCATATTATAAAGAACTTGATTTTGACCACCAACTGAATTTACTATCAGATTATTCATTAAAAACACTTGATTACTTTCTTCTATAAATGCCTCTTTTTCATCTTCCGACATGGTTTCTGCTATTTCATTCATGGCTTGTCTAAAATCTTTTTTTAATAAAGCAATGTCTTCTCCCGTAAAATCAGTTACCTTATCAGAGTATGCAATTTTTTTTGAGTTATCTGAAAAAAAAGTTAAATGTTTCTATATCAAAATCATCAATACTAACAGGATATTTTCATTTATTCTTTGTAAACCACTAACAATAATTATATATTTTGTAAACAACATTAATTAACCTTTAAAATATATTAATCTGTTAATTCTTTGTTCATTTGTTCGTTAAGGATTTTTGACTGACTTCCAAAAAGGAATCTTTTTTTAATGTATGTTCACTGATTACTCGAAGACGCCTGAACCGATTTGGAAATATTTTTTTTTGTTTCAAAGGGTATACTTCCTAATATTTTAAGATGTGAATATCTAATAGGTAAATGTGTATTTTACGTATCGAAATATATTAGATTTGATTTGCATCGACTGGCACCGACTTCGAAAATATGTGATTAGGAATAGTGAATGTCTATTCTAAATGAAAACCCCCATTTAGTTATTTTTTTTTATAAAGTTTGTAAAAGATATAGAAAGAAACATGGAGTAATTTAATATTTATAGCAAACTATGAAAAACAATTTATTTACTTTCTCCAAAAACATTCCTCTTCTTAGTAAGTATCTGACCACCACTCAGCAAGCCCAAGTACAAATGATATACATATGCCATCAATAGCTTGGGATTCTCTTTTTCTAAATTTTGCAAGTGTTCTAAATAGTTCTCTAAAGCCAGAGATTTTGGCAAGGACCTCCAGTTTTCACCAAGATAATGTGTCAAGTCATCTTCAAAAGCTTGTTTCCTAAGATAAAATAAAAACAATAACTTAATATATGAGACGCAAGTTAGTGTATGAAATCAGTTTCTGTAAGTTTTCTTTAAAAAATATTACTTGCCTGTATAAAATATCTTTGACAAAAAGTTTATCAAATTGTGACATATTTAACCTTTTCTTTGCATCTTCCAGAAAAGCAAAGATATGATAAAATACAAACAATCCACCTCCCCAGACTGTTTCATCTCTTAAAGCTAAAAAAATAAAATTGTAACAAATTTGATGATCATATTATGTTGTATAGTATATTATATATAGAAAAATATAAAAAAACTAGCGACTCACCCTCAGGTTTGTCCCTAGTTATGTTTTAACATTTAGCATTTCTCAGAGTTGAGAAATTTTCCTGCAGTAGAAAGTATACTATAAGTTGACCCGGATATCCAGCTACCATCATACCAAATTTCAAAATCTGTAGTGGTTTTGTACTGATGCGTTCCCAGACAGACAGACAAACAGTCAAAAATTCTAAAAAGTATAGATTCGGCCTCTGTATCGAAAAAAATGACTATTTCAATAAGATTTTCCAAAAAATATTTAATATACAGATTCGACTTAGTTTTATTTTATGTATAGATTACAAAAGAATTTTTTCGTCATGACGTCAATATCATATTCTGTACTTGGAAGATCGTTTTTTATATTGGGCCAAACTCTCCACTTCGCAATCAAGGCGCCTATGTGAATATAAAACGTAAATAAACAATTAAAAACTTCTACTTACAAATAGCAAACTTTGCATTTACGAGTGCATCACTCACGTTATGTATTTTTCTTGTCGCTTTTCGCATACGTGTTGTAAATAGTTCTTCATTTTGAGACATTTTATAATATTGTATTGCAATTTGCAATAAAATATATTTATGAAAACTGAATTCTGAAAACAGATTTTTATTTTTTTGTTAATTTTATTTGACAAATGACAAGTAAAAATATAAAGGCAGATTACAGATAGGGGTAAAAATATAGATAAAATTCGGAAGTGGTGTTCATTCGTATTATAAAAAACTACAAAAAAATTAATTATAGTGCTTAGTAGCTTGTTATTGAATTGCTATTTGTAGCATTTTATATATATTAACCTATTGTGTAAAGATAAAAATTTTAATTTTTATTAAAATAAAAGTTTAACATTCTGTTCTTAAAACTTCTTATCTGTGGTTGTATAATATGTGATAATTTATATTGGTATACAATTTATCATTTATTTAATTAAACATTATTAATATCTTGTACAGATAACAGTTAATGATAATTCTATTCATACGAACAGAAATATTCTAAGAGGAAACCTCGTGGACACAATGGTTGAAAGAAAACATATTAAGGTACAATAATTTTGTCAAACATATCTTTGGTTTTTAAATTCATTTCTCGATAAATAATGAGTATTCATATACAAGCATATAATTTTTCAGGTATTGTGATGTATAGTTATTTATGTTTATTTTTGGATATCCCTTTTTAAATTTATAAATAAAAAGTTGCTCAACAACTTAATGTTGATAAGTGTTATCAATTTGACATTTCACCTAGTGTTATCTAACCTCTCATGGTTTTAGTTATAATTTCGGAATAAAAATGTCTTATGATTTAAAACGGGAAGAAGAAGTGAAAGAATACATAGAAAACCTCGGCATTGAATATCGTTTCGGTTGTTATAAAGAAAAGAAACCTGAAGTATGCCACCTACTTGCCGATTACTTGGAGGCGATAAAGAAGGATTTCCCCAAAGCCGCAAAAGTATTTAAAAGTAATTGCGTAGACTACAATTACGGTAAATCATGTTTAAAATATGGAAACTATGCACTAATCGGAAGAGGACGAGATAAAAGTGACCCACAAGAAGCATTGCAATACTTTGAAAAAGGATGTGATTTGGGTGAACCTACAGCTTGCCTGCATGCTGGTTTACTTTTAACAGCAACTGGTCCTACTGTCACAGTTCAACGAGATGTACCAAAAGGTAAATAGTATTATTTTAAAATTTACATTTTTAAAAATATATTTAACATTTTCTTATTCAATAAAAGTAATATACTTGCTTTGACAATATGCTTATATTATTTTTATTTTAGGTTACAATTACTTAAAAAAAAGCTGTGATAAAAATGAAGCAATGGCCTGCCATTATTTAACAGGCATGTATATCAGTGGTGTTCCTCGAAATCCGAAAGAATTCAATCCGCACAACCCTGAGAAAAATGCCAACCTAGATTTTCTTATAAAACCAGATATGAAACAAGCATTTCAATTTGCAAAGAAAGGATGTGAATTGGGAAATGCATATTCTTGTGCAAATGTTAGCTTAATGTACAAAAAGGGTGATGGAATAGAGAAAAATCTTGATGAATCTAAAAAATATTTTAAGATAGCAGAAAATCTGCAAAAAGCTCAAGAGATTACAAAAGAAGTTAAATTTCAACAAGGTCTTGAGGATATAAAGTAGGGTATTGTTTCATAAGTCAATAGTATTAAAACTGTAATAATTATTTATACATTGCATTTTGTTTGTGGTAGCCATATGTGTTGATTAGTGTAATAAAGAATATGTTACAATTTTTATTTTGTTTTATTGGTATGCCTAATCTTAATATCAGAACGATTGTCTTTAGAAATTTGATATACATATGTATGAAACTGAAAGCGGGGCCGGACTTAGAGGGGAGCAGCCGGGGCTACAGCCCCGGGCCTCCACACCCCTAAATCCAGCCCTGACTGAAAGTATTGGAGCATATTTTGAGTTCTGTATACATACTAGGAGGCATATAATACTATGAAGTGTTGTTATCTTATACAATTATGTTCAAATATTATGCAATAGATTACTATAAGCTTTAAGTAGATTGTACCATGCTGTGATACAAAGAGGTTGCATAAGAATCTAAATGGAAGTGCGTTGGCACATCCTTATTTATGCACTTATGTTCTTGAAATATTTGTACAATAAGGATACATCTTCAATATTATATACAATAAAATTGATTTTAATTTTGTCCAGTCATTTAAGCTACATCATTAGCATGAATGGAGTAATGTGTTCTTCACTGGCTATGCAAGTTTGTGCTATTTTAATAAAATACGATATTATATCGGATTTATACACTTAAGTCCGATCTAATATTGCCCAGATTTTTTACAAACATTATGTGTTTGTAGCTCTGATTCAGTCAAAAGTTTTATTAAATTATTCTGAACTAAAATAAAGCTGTCAATCAGCCTCGGACCAATTCATCATCGCTGCCCAGCGACGTTGAATTGCCATCCAAGGAGATTAAACTTAGTGCAACTGTATATAAAAACTTTATTTATATAGATTGGTATAATCGGTGGCTCAGGCTTCGACGACCCTACTTTATTCGAAAACCCTGTCGAGAGAACTGTGCTCACACCCTTTGGGAAGCCCTCAGATGTTTTAATAGAAGGTTCTATCAAAGGAGTATCCTGTGTCCTGTTGGCTCGGCATGGAAGAAAACATCAATATCAACCGAGGTTTATAATTTTGTTAATCTATACATATAATAAAATTGTAACTTAGCCGAATCTGTATATTAAATACAGACTGAATCTATAGTTTTTAGAATTTTTGTTCGTCTGTCTGTTACCGCATCACAGAAAAACCACTGGAGAGATTTTGATGAAATTTGGTGTGGTGATAGCTGGTTAGCCGGGTCAACATACAGGTAACTTTTACCGCGGGAAAATATCTCATTTCTGAGAAAAAATACAAAAACTGCAATGTAAGAGTATAATAATATGTAAAACCTAAGAATTTGGTTTTTGGTCATCTGAACGCGGGCGGAGCCGCCGGCAATGCTAGTCATTAAATTTAATAAATTCGTAACGGTACTAAGTAAATGTAAAAATAATCTAGTTGTAAAATTGAAATTATTATAGATGAGTAATTAATCAGTATTATATAAATTTTCTTCAAAACAAGTGATTTATATCAATTAAAGTTCTATCCTAATCGCTCGTTTCTAGGACTATTAGGTACATATTTAGATATACAGGGTCATTTTTAATTTACTGAAAGCCTTTTAGGAATACACTATTTACAACGTAACAACAAAATCTGTAAGAAAAAAAAAAATAATAAAAATAATCTTAAATTTAACAAAAATAAAAATATTTTTATTGCACCTTCTCAACGGTAATAGTCCAGCATTAGCAAAAGAAACTACGTGTCCGGTGGAGGGGGAGGGGTGGAGGGGGAGGGGTGGAGGGGTGTAGGAAGCCGCGCTTACTCATTTAAACTTGGCCAGATGCTGGAACTTTAAAGTTTAGAAGGTGCAAAAAAATTATTTTTACTTTTGTATGAAAATAAAAAATTAAGAAATATTATTTTTTCTTGTTACAGATGTTGTTGTTATGATGTAAATAGTATATTCCCAAAAGTTTTTCAGTAAATTAAAAATGACCCTGTATACTATTTTTTCAATTACTATCCTTATCTCAGCTTATCCCGTGGCTTCGCTCATGTAGCCTATTCATAAACAACCGTTTTCTTGTTTTCTTCGTAGTGTGATGTTAGGTAGCCTATCTTAAAAATTAGGCTGTTGAATCTGATAGTTCTAGAGATTAGCGCGTTCAAACAAAAAAATACCAGAGAAACCCTTAAAAATAATATTAATATAAATAAAAAAATATTTCTCTGCCTTTAAACATGAATCTTTTTTTTTTTTTATTATATGAAACATATTTCAAGTGGTAATGTGCTCGCTTGAGGAACCGAGTGATGCGGTTTCAAATCCTGGGTCTCTCACTTTTGCTATTTACATGTGCGAATCATTCCCAACATTATTATCTCTTGTCTTACTGTGAGGGAAAACATATTGAGGAAACCTGCATGTCTGAGAGAACGTTAAATAAGGTATGTTAAAAAGGTCTGAATACAATACAATTAAACTTTCAGCGACGTTAATTACCGGGCAAACATTTGGGCGCTAAAGATGTTGGGATGCACACATGTCCTGGCGACGACCGCGACTGGCTCCCTCGTAGAACAATACAAGCCCGGAGACCTAGTTGTGTTGGACGATTTCATTGACAGGTATATACATATAATAATTATTGGAAATGAAAGAAGTTTTGAAATGTTCTTTATGAAATAAGTATATATGGTAAAAAAACAGTTTTGGTAAAACCACAGATCATATACCTAATACTCTAAAACTAACCCTTCCCAGCAAACTTTTGAAATGGGTACAGACAAACTAAATCTTGACGTAGGTAACTCTTGATTAATTAATTATCAAATTAATATACATGAACATCATCAAAACCGTCTAATCTATACTAATATTATAAAGAGGAAGGATTTGCTTTTTTGTTTGTTTGTATCGAAAAGGAAGACTGAACCGATTTAGATGAAATTTGGTAAGAAGATAGTTTGAAACCATGGGAAGGACCTTATCCTTTTATCACGGAAATCATCCCTGAAGGGCGTGAAAATGGGGATGAAAGTTTGTATGGGGAATCAAGATAGGGACGAACCCGAGCAAAGCGACGGTGAGTCGCTAGTGTACGTATATTTTTGCAGAACATGGGGCCGTAAGTGCACGTTCTATGATCGTACCGAAGGCGGGCCTAAAGGAGTGTGCCATTTGCCGATGAAGCCAGCTTTTTGCGAGAAAGCAAGACAAGCTTTACTAAAAGCAGCTCGCACTCAGGGCTACATCTGTCATGAAAGCGGAACTGCGGTTACTATACAAGGACCTAGGTAATAATAGATTGTTTATTAAGCATTAGTTTGGAGTTTACTGTCGCGTCTTATCACAGTGGTTTATTGAGATCAAACTTTTCCATGAACTAATAATAAAAGGATTTGGTATACATATCTGTGTGTCAAATTATATCGTCTCGTTCTACGCTTTAAGAATAACATTTAAACATAATAAGTTTTCACAGTAATATTAAGAATTGTTAAAACCAAACTTCAACTATTCAAATATCATATTTATTATATACTATCATAGAAACACATTACACGTTTTGTTAACTTAAACCCTCTTTGTAGATTCTCGAGCCGTGCAGAAAGTTTAATGCACCAGCAGTGGGGCGGTCATGTTGTCAACATGACTACTGTGCCTGAGGTAGGATATAGGCTCTGAATATAATTTATCAGTAATTTTGAAGTGAAACTTCTTTAGAATCGTTGTGATTTAAAATTTGATGAAACGGAAATGAAAAGGAAATGCGACACAAAACAGAAATAAATACATAAATATATAGGATTAAGCCGGCGAGAGAATGAGATAGAATACATTGCCATGTTGCCATGGTAACCGTTGTTATTTGAGATAGGATACATTACACAGGAAGTGAAAAATGATAAAATTATTACTGAATAATATGTATTGTATATTTATGTCAAATAAAATGCAAAATAACTTTTAAACTTAGTAAACATATCATAAAAAAATAAAGCTTATAATTATTCTACTCCTGATATATATTCATCTCATTCTCTCATAGGTTACTTTTCTGAAGTTTCACATTTACCATGTGTGAATTGCACTTACACGCACTTGTTTTAATATTTCATGTTTGATTAAAATGAAAATTTGATTAATTTCAGGTGGTGTTAGCAAAAGAAGCGGGCCTGAGCTACGCGGCGGTCGCGCTCGTCACCGACTACGACTGCTGGAGGCAGAATGAACAATCGGTATTGTTTTTTTTTCTTTTTATTTATAAATTCCTTAAACGTAGTTTTACGAACATACGACTGGCTGATTTAAATCTATTTAGTACTTTAGTTTCATTTTAAATAGGTAGTATAGGATAAAATCGCCCATATAATAATGTAATAAATTATTGTAAAAACATACAAACACTAATTCTTTACATATGAAAGTGGACATAATAATGTAAATAATTAACTTATATAAAATGTTTAATAATAATTACGAATCTTTGCACCTATGGCTAATCGGGAAATAAAGTCTGACTAAATCGACAAAAGAACCGCCGTATCGCCTATCCCTATTAACATTGTCGGATATGCAAATTTGCCATTTTCTTTTTATTTCACTAATCACTCTTAAAAAGTCTCTTCTTTTAGTAGCTGCAACAAAAAAATATTTTTTACGAGTAGTTTTTAAAATAGCCACAAGTAATTTTTGTTAACCTAACTTGTACATTTAAAAAAATATCAACAATTCAAACTTTGACGCACTCTCCTGTAAAGTTGCCGATTTTCACATCCGACAATGTTAATAGGGATAGGCGGTATGTATGAGATACTACGCGGGCAGAACCATGGGCATTAACTTGTATGTACTATCAATTTATCATATACAATATAGACCTCCATAATAATAAAAATCTATACATATAATAAAATTGTAACTAAGCCGAATCTGTACATTAAATATTTTTTGGAAAATCTTATCGAAATAAACATTATTATCGATACAGAGGCCAAATCTATGGTTTTTAGAATTTTTGTCTGTCTGTCTGTCTGTTACCGCATCACAGAAAAACCACTGGAGGGATTTTGATAAAATTTGGTATGATGATAGCTGGTTATCCGGGTCAACATATAGGATACGTTTTCCCGCTGGAAAATGTCTCATTTCTGAGAAAAAATACAAAAACTGCAATGTAAGAGTATACTATAAATCCTTCATGGGTCTTCAAGGTATGCGAATATAGTATACAGTAAATTCCAGAAACAATCTTATATTTACCTTTTCAATATTTTAAAGAAAATATTAAAAATATTATATTAGTAAAGTATATTACCTACTTTATTCAAGAGCTTCTTGATGATGGAGATGTGTGGAATTAATATGAATTGACTTATACGCGGGGATAGTTATTTATACTAATACTAATCTATACTAATATTATAAAGAGGTAAAGTTTGTGAGGTTGTAAGGGATAATCTCTGGATCTACTGAACCCATTTAGATGAAACTAGGTAGGAAGGTAGCTTAAGACCCTGGGAAGGACATAGGATACTTTTTATCCCGGAAATCATCCTTTAAGGGGGTGAAAATGGGGTTGAAAGTTTGTATTGGGAAGCAAGCGAGGGTAAGTCACTAGTTAATTCATAAAGATTGTTACTCGGTTTTTAAAAGAGCAACTGTTGAATTTCTCGTCAGCTCTTCTAAGCAGAACCGATTTCCAAGACCGACTACAAATTATCTTTAAATAAACTTGACGATTTAAAAGCTTGTGTAAGACTAATTGAGTGAAGTTTCATTTCATTTGAATAACGAATGCCAGGTGTCAGTGAGCGAAGTGTTGGAAATGTTCGCGCGCAACATCAAGAAGGCGATCGACGTGATCGTGACGGCGGTGGAGCTGCTCGCCGCCGACACCGACTACGCGTACCTTGATTGTCATAAGGTTTATACTTAATACTTTCTTAGATTTACACGAATATTTGAAATTTTAAATAAAACCATCTTTTCGGATTATTTCGCGGATTTATTTGGATTTTTGGTTCCCGATGTTTCGAATGCTTTACAGCAATCATGGTCACAGGAGAGAATAAGGCTATAGACGTCTCAAAGGCGTTATATACTTGTTACAGACAGTGCCTACCCACTATTCATAAAAAATGATTTCAAAAATTCAAAAATGGCATCAAAGTACCTTACAATATTAGTTGATTTTTAACTCTAAACATTTTTAATTTTTTTTAATAAATATTATAATTAAATATAGCAATATTATTTATTTAATTTTCATTTTAACAAATATTGTAAGATACTTTGGTGTGCGAACATATAACTTCGGATACGAAATAATCCGAAAAGATATGTAGTTTTATATAAAAAGTATGTATATACTTATTATAAACTTACTCTACTTATTTTGCTTACCTACTATAAACAAGAAATATGTTATATGAGACAGTGGTAACCCAATAGTAATGCGCTCGCTTGGGAAACCGAGTGAAGCGGGTTCAAATCCCGGGTCTCTCATCTGTGATATTTTCATGTGCGAATCATTTCCAACATGATTACCACTTGTCTTAACGGTGAAGGAAAACATCGTGAGGAAACCTGCATTTCTGGGAACCAAGCAAAGTTATTTTATTTCATGGTCAGTCCCGCCAATCCGCATTACGCCACGCGTGGTGCCCTTTTTTTAACGTCCCACGCGTGGTGAACTTCCCAGCAGTGGGACGTTAAAAAAAGGGCTAAATGCATAAATAAAATTACAAAAAGTAAAGAATATATTTCTTTACTTTCTGTAGTCTTATCTCATATAACACTATATTGTCTTGTTTGTTGAGATAACCTTGGCCATTGCTCTTAATTTTATTGTAAGAGAAGGTATCGAAATATATTATAATTTAGTCCGCCGCCGCGCTCATTTTGTGATTGTTTGCGCTAATCTCACAAACTACTCGTACTGTAGGAATTGTCATACGATTCACCGAATTAAAGAGGTCTTACCATATAACATTTATGAACACTTTGCGTACTACCAGTATTATATTTGTAAAGTAGCAATTCGCCCTCGCTTCGCTCTGGTTCGTCCCTAGCTTGCTTCCCAATACAAACTTTCATCCCCATTCTCAACTCCTTAAGGGATGATTTCCGGGATAAAACTTTTTCACTCACTCACTTTTCAATACATGAGATTTAAAAAAATCTTATCTTAGGAAAAAAATCTTTTAATTTTCTTCTATACAAAACTTCCTGACGATAAAAAACACAAAAAAAGAACTATCCAATTTGGTGCAGTCGATCGGAAGTTATGCGCGTACATACATTTAGGTGATTCATTTTTATTTATATAGATTAAGTCGAAAAAATCGAACCTTCTGAGAAACTGTTATGATTTTTAATAAGCTATTTATATAATTATTATTAATTTATATTTTCTATTTAGATAGACTTAATAAACACATAAATACACATGAAATATGTATGTTAAATGATAAATTAAAGGTTCAAAGCTACCGTGCTTTGTTTAAATTATATTTTATTTCAAATATTTTCATATACACATAAAACTGCTTTCTGTTCCAGGATCTCGTCTCATCAGCTATAATGTTAAAGGAATAAAATATACAGGAAAATCAAGCATTTATTAGTATATAAGCAAAAATGTATTTACACAAATGTTATCTAATTTCGAAATAAAACAATTGATAGCGTACAATATTTATTGAAGTACTTAAAAATCCACATATAAAATGATTGAAGTTGATCTTATACATAATTCCTTATAATAAGTTTTGCTAAAATTACGTATTTCTTGTGCTATATAATAAAACGTTTAGCTTATTTGATACATCTAGCTCTCTCAAACCGAACCCGACATTCTCTACCGTGAGTTATATTCGATACACGCTAACGTATGCGTATTTAAATTGTATGACATAATTGCATAGAACATAGACGAGATAAAAATAAAAATTAAAATCCATAGTCTGTATATCTTACTCCATCTCATTCTCTTACAACTATAATTAAAAAATAAAACATCAAATCTTACAATATTTTTTTTTTCATGAACAGTTTTAAGACTCATTTTTACGATGCCGATTTGTTGCCTGTTGCGTACAATAATGTTAAAACAACATTACATTCTGAAGGGGGCATTATTTTTCTCAAAAAAATTGTCTCTAGTAAATTAACAGTAATACCATTAGTCACTAGTGTTAGGTTGCATTTTTATATATTGTTTTAATAGAAAATAATATATTTGATTTATTTGTAATCATTTATCTATAAGGCATTTACTTATGTGTCCTTGGCCGATAGGAATGTGTTTTAAAAAAATAAACAAGGGCGCGTATATTCATTTGTTTTCCCGCGCTTTTGCACAGAGAAGTCGGTACCCACCCTGTAGTGACTAGTCACGAATTGTTTGTAACACTAAAAATTATGGTTATAAATTATGTAACTCACTGGCAATTATAAAAGTACTGAATATAAGAATATAAACAAGGAATATCTCGAAGTTTTATGAGGGATCCTACACTAGCAACAATTGCTTGTCAAGAATTGTACAAAATATAACCATTCAAGTTTTCAGTTTACTGCCTATATGTGAACACTTATTTTTTTATTCTTAAATATTATTTTATTTATCGAATAATATTACTGTCCAATTTTTTAGCAATAACAATTATTATAATCGTAAAAATAGTTCTTTTACTGTTAAAACACATCATATGAAAGCAAAGCAACTCACGGTAGAGACCATTAAAACTTGATCGCTACATTAAAAGTTTAAAACCTATGCATCGTAAAACATATTACCTATCTAGCAAACTGTCAATTAAATTTTAAAATGCTCTTCTTATGTTACGGATGTTAGCCGAAATGTTGAACCTGCAAGAGAAAATTAAATAGGTAAATTGAAGAAGATATTGTAATTTGTAGGTCTTATTATAGGCATTACTAGAATCATAGAGACCTGATTAAAAAAGTGTGTGTGTGTGCTCTTATGTACGCACGTAATAAATTATACATCTTTGTTTTTAACGCATTTAAATAATATTTTTTTAATGTTTAAACTTTTGTTTTTGACTCCTTTTTGTATTCATCTCAGTAAACTTGATATCCATATCATGAGGGTGTTAAAAACAGTCCGCCATCTTTGTGAGTCCACCATACTGGATTTACAATGTCGGCATTAAGGTAATCGTGCAGTCACGAGAACCAAACGTGTTGTGTACATAGAAATAAATACCTTATATCCTGGTATATCTTGAATATAGACATTACATTATACTAAAAGAGGATTTAACAACTAACTTCACACTGTATCCAATAACGACTAACTTCATACTGTAGTCTAAGTCTGTCGCATCCTAAAAAATTCACTCTCATCATTCATTTTTCAGAACACGCCAAAAAAAGATTCACTTTAAAAAAAACGTTTCAGAATTCTTTTATGCTTAACAAATAGAGAATAAATGCATAAAATGATCTCATTTAATGATTCAAATTTGAAAACGTTCAAAATTCTGATTTGCATAATTGAGATTGACAAAATACGCTGTAAAACATTTAAAACAAAAAAAATTAATTCATTTAAAATTGTGCACTTCTCTTGAGGACACTTGAGACGCTAAATGTATGTAATGTTTATAACTGTATATAACGGAGTTTTTGGCCAAAAGTACAATTTTCTTTTAAATTTAGCTTAAAAACGAAAAAAAAACTAAAAACTTGAATAAATAGAAAAAAACAAAAGTAAAAACTTTGTACCGACCGGGATTCGAACCTGGACACCTGTAAATGTCAGTCCTGTGCCTTGGCAGCTTAACCACGATGCTTATGCCCCCGAGTGCGATATTAGCGACTAATATTGTGCGTGGAATAATGCGAAAGTGAACCGCATGAAAACTCGGAAAACACAGTTTTCCCAGACATAAGACTAATCTAGATGCGGTTTTCACTAATATATTGTGGTAAGCTTCACTTAAATTTGGTACATTTAGTATTTGTTTTATTTCAATCGGTTCATAAATAAAAAAGTTACGTCAAATCACCCAGCTAGCCAGTAAATAAATAAATATACTAGAATTGCTCGTTTAAATATATTATATGTAGGGTGGTCACCTACCTAGTTCTTGGGCCAGGGGTTGCGCGCGTGCTGGCCGGGGATCATGTCCAGCAGGTACTGGCGCTGCGCCTCCGCCATGCGCTGCATCTCCGCCGCCATCGCCGCGCCGCCGCCGCTGCCCTTGCCCGCTGGAATATAACATATTCTAATAATAATATCCTTTTAACCGAATTCAGCGCGTGTACACTAGGGTGATTAATTTCCGCCACAAAACTTTATTTCTCGGTGCTCAAGCAAAATATTAATCTACGTATTGTAAAAAAAAATATAACCAAGTTTGAGCTCTTAATATCAATTTTAAGTATTTACTATTTAAATTTGAAGTTATCTCATATAAATTTCATATAAAAAATGTATTTTTTTCAAATTTCTAATGCTTAGCCACCTTTTACCAATATTGCGAATCGGTTTGATGGACCTTATGGGGAATTTCAGGCTCTTCGAAATTGCTCTAGTGTTTTTTTGTGTAACTCGCACTGGTTCGTCGCCCATAGGAGTCATCAAAGTTCAGTTTTTTGAATAATGATGAATATGTGATGATGATGATGAATATGAATGATCATGATGAATAGTTCTTTTTCAACTTTTTTGAGCAAACCGCGAAAAGTAGGGAGAAAAAAAGGGCTGACCCGTAAAAAATAGTTGTCTGACCAATATTTAATGAATTTACAGCCAATTGTTATACCTCAAAACGTAAGAAATAAAATTTAGAGCTCCTGGCGCTATACACCATGTGTGTTGGCTATCGAAAGTTCTATACAGTTTTAAAAATAAATATGTATATTTAGAAAATATCTATAAATTACCAATTTCTTACGTAACTTAACAAACTCTGAATTCAAAATACTCAAAAATTTGCGAATAATATAATAATTCGCGAATAATTCGGGAAAAAATCGAATTATTTGAAATTTTTCGAATTATTCAAATTGTTTTCAAATTATTCGGGAACTTTCGAACAAGTCGAATTTTCAAAAAGTCTAATTTTATTCGATTCGAGTTTCGAATTGAATAGTAATATTCCATTTCGAACGAATAAATCGTGAGTATAAATAAATATACAAGAATTGCTTGTTTAAATATAATATAAGATATAGTATAATAGTATATTATTATATATAATGATGTATATGTCGATACATACACCGCTTCCCGAGCGCGCTGGCCTGCGCCATGGCCAGCTGGTATGTGTACAGCAGCGGCGAGAACTGCATCATGGCGGCCGCCGCCGCCGCCGGCGACACGCCGCCCGACGACCCGCTGCTGAGCCCTGTGTGCACGATCATTTCATTATTATTTATATATTATATGATGCGCCTGTGTCACTCACCAGCCCTCCGACTTACTCCACACAAAAAATCACGCCAATCCGTCACTCTCTTTTTTTCCCAACCTTTCCCAATTTTGCCACCCCGAAAACTTTGCCGCCCTGGGCACTAGCCCCGAGTGCCCCTAGTGTAAATCCAGCACTGATTAAATACACGGTATAACAGTCTATATGTTCGGTCCAAAGGTTGTTACCAAACACCTAAGCAATAATGCGTAGTCAGTCTTGCTATAAATGCTCACTGAATAAAGAAACACTGCTCAAAAAGTCAGTGTATATTCACCAATCAATACAATAAATACAGCAATCAAACTGATTGTTCAAATGTGGCAAATTTTTCGGGGCGGCAAAATTGGGAGGTTGGGAAAAAAAAATCTTCGCATCCAAAACGCTTTTTTTTATTTTGCAAAAACATGAATAGTTTAAAAAATACTAGTATATTTATCGAAAGATCGAAATTGCTTCTAAATTAGTTTTTTGCATTTCCAAAAAAAAAATATAAAAAAAAACTTTATCGAAACTTTATTAGTTTTATTCAAAATTTCGATAATAGGGCCGCATTTTTTACCATGTCCAGAAGCGGCGCTAAGGTTGAATCCGGCACTGGTTGTAATACACTAATAACCATTTATATACAATATACTTATTTATGCTTAGATTATTAAATTGATTATTACACTTTGTATTTAATATATAAATAACAGCTGACCTCTAAGCAGCTGGTGCTGCAGTGCCTGCATGGCCGCCGCACTCTGCTGCTCGAACGCCATCTGCGCCGCCGCGGCCGCCGCCAGCTGGTGGGAAATGGCGTTTTAATCACATCCTTTTATACCTTTTTTCACTTTTTGTAATTATTTGATATAAGACATTAAAGTTATATTATATAATTAACGTCTATAACAAGCACAATATAGTTTGTCCATACAAAAAATAATTATATATAATAAAATAAATCAACTAAAAATTGATTTCACGAAAATTCAATAAGGATTACCAGTTTTTATTCTAGTCAATGTAAGTTTAACCCTACAGTTATAATGGCAAAAAAACTACTTTAGAAGGATTATGTTAATACTTTTTATTATTATCGTTTAGTTTAATTCATAAATCGTCTGCCACATTGACGAAGTAGATAAGTGCTCAATCACTACTACTAAAAAACTATAACAAAATTAAATTATTATATAAAATACATTCATTAAAAATTAATGTTACCTGATGCTGTTTGCTGCTACTTCCCTGACTGCTGGCGCTCGAAGATGATCCTAAAATATTTATAAGTGTTATAAAGCGAATTTAAGAAAAATACAGATTAAAAATACAAAACAAAAATTCTTGTTTGTAAAAAATATGTTTTAACGTTCAGTATAGATTCCTCAGAGATATTTTCCCGCTGTAAAAAATATCCTATATGTTGACCCGGACAACCAGCTATCATCATACCACATTTCATCAAAATCTTTCCAGTTGTTTTCTCGTTATGCGACCGACAGACAAAAATTCTAAAAACTATTATGGCCTCTGTATTGATAATAATGACTATTTATATAAGATTTTCCAAAAAATATTTAATGTACAGATTCGACTCAGTTACAATTTTATTATATGTATACGATAATATAATAGATTACAAAATATATTATTATTTTAGCTATTAAGTTTATTATAAAAACATTTTAGCTTTTTTCGTAGATTTACTCTGATTTTTGATATTTTTTTTTTGTTATAAAAGCCCCGACGCAAAAAGAGGGATGGTATAACTTTGACATGTCTGTCTGTGTCTCTGTGTTTCTGTGGTTGGCATCGTAGCTCCTAAACGAATGGACCGATTTTGATGCAGTTTTTTTTGTTCGCAAGCTGACGTGATCGAGATGGTTCTTAGCTATATATAATTTATTTAGATCTGCTCAGGCGTATGATGATCATCAAGCTCATTTCCTACTTGAAAAAAGCCCGAAATTACTTTCATAGATCCGATTGATTTGAAATTTGGTGTACTGTACCTTCGGTGGTATTTCCAAGACATGCTAACCTTGAGCTGATGCTTTCGCATAAAATAGTCTACGGGCTGGTCGATTTCTCAGAAACTTACAGCAGGTATAGCGTGTTTGTCCTTATAATAAGTCTCCATAAGAGTGATCTATTAGGATCAGTGTCCGCGAGAAATTAAAAAAAATAAAAATTAAATTAAATATTTTCAATAACCCCCCATAGAAAAAAAACTGAAAACTAAAAAAAAAACTCTCTTGGCCTTCTATGCGGAAGTCCGCCAACCCGCATTTGTTCAGCGTGGTAGATTATGGACTGATCCCCCTCATATTGAAGGTAAGCCCATCCCCAGCAGTGGGACGTTAAAAAGGTCTGAATACAATACAATAAATAACATGAGTGTTGTGTACGTTTTTACCTTTACCTTTCTTGGCGGGCGGGTCGGCGTCGCGCGCGCGCTCCGCGTGGTGCGCGCGCAGCGACTCCGACGAGCTGATGCTGCGGCTGCTGATGTTATGACACGTACACATTACATTATTATTATTACACAAAATACAAAATTACATAATCACTAGCAGAACCCGCGGCTTCGCTCGCGCTAAAATTACAAAAAAAAACTTTAAAAAGGTAAGTTTCATACAAACTTTCATCCCCCTTTTTACCCGCTTATGGAATGAATTTCGAAAAATGCTGAAACAATTTATTTAATTGTATTGAAGGGCATTAATACCAAGTTTCAAGTAATTCTCCTGCCGTGGTAAAAAGTAGCCTATATCTCTCTCCAGACCCCAACTATCTAACTAAAAATAACGCCAATCTGTCAATCTGTTGTGATGTGAAAGAAGGACAGACAGACAAACAAACACACACTTTCACATTTATAATAAAATTATGGATAATATAATTTTGTGTCACAGTTTGTATTAACTATGTCTTGGAAAACTTTGGTGGAGGCCTATGTCTAGCAGTGGTCATATTTGGGCTGAGACGACGACGACGATAATAAGTTTAGGGACGTCGGAAATTATAGCCGTTTGCGTGACCATTGTTGTATTCGAAACGACGGAAACTTAAATTCAAAGTAAAACCGAAAACAAACAATGGAATTTCCAAAAGGGTATTTTCATTTAAAATACGGACGTAAAATATTAAATATCAAATATTCACCTAAACCCAAAAAAATATTCATACATACACAGGCGGTATACATAATGTACCATTGCCAACTTCAAACAATAAACAAAAAAAACAACTGGCGAGAGCCACTTATCCCGTGTTCTTTTTTCAAAATGTCAAATATTCATATTTAAAACGCAGTATACATATATACCTTTGCCCATTAAAAAAAAATTAGTGCGGGTCGGACTCGTTCACCGAGGGTTCCGTATAATTTTGTAGAATATCTGAATAACTTTAATTTTTAACTTTTTTTTTATTTTTTGGAATTTTTCCCTTATTTGTGCTGTAAGACCTTGCTTCTTGCCAAATTTTGTGTTTCTAGGTCAACGGGAACTACCATACAGGTTTTCGACCCAAAACCTATAGGGTACTTCCAGTTGACCTAGAATTGTCAATTTTGGTTAATAAAGTAAAGGGAAAATTCCAAAAAAAAAGAAGTTAAAAATTAAGGTATATTTTGGTACTTACAAGTATCGTGTTGACTCAGGACATTGATTTTTATACACCTAATTGAGATTATAGACCTCAGTATCTGGTCTAAATTTCAACTTATTAGGTCCACCCGTTCTTGAGAAAATCGGTGGTGACACACGGACAAACGGACAAGAGAGTGATCTTATAAGGGTTCCTTTTTTACCTTTTGATGTACGGAACCCCAAAAAACAAAACAAATATGGCGGGTACCTGGCGGGCGCGGGCTGCGGCTTGGCGGCGGGCGCGGGCGGCGTGGGCGCCGCCACGCGCGGCGTCGACCGCGACACTGACATCTGTGTGGATGGGCTCTTCTATTAGGGTGTTACAATTGTTTTTTATTACTTATTATATACTGGAAATATATGCAATTATGTAAAGTAAATTAACTAATATATATTGTGATGAAAAACATTATTCATGAACAGTTAAAAGTAAGACATCATAATTAATAATAGTACATCTTTAGTTTAGTATTGTATTGAAATAGATCAGACAGATTCAACCAAAGTTAGTAAAACAATTCAAAGCATTGAAGTGAGCTTTTACTTTGATATCGGTAGTAACTTTTTAGAACTTTCAAAACTGACATTTAATGAAATTCAAATTTAAGTACTACAATATAAAAATCTATACAATAGGCAATCGCCTTTAAACTGAACGGAACTCTAACCAAATTGAATTGAAAATAAAAGGATGAAATTTAGAATGGGTTGTCAACCAACCAAACGGCAAACGTGCAATTTTGTAGGCAACCATTTAAATGAAGTATACGCATTACGCAAAACATTCATAAGTGGGTAAGTGGTAGATTCCTCACGAACCGATTACACTGACATTTAATTTAAATTTAAAATGTAAAATTGATGATTCAAAAGTGCTCGTAAAAGTCTATTTGAATAAAGTATAATTTGATTTGATTTATAGTCTGTATTTTAATCTCAGAGACTAAATTAACACACGCAAATGTCAAATTTACAAATAATGCTGCCTACTCTTTTGTGCAGTTTTTTACCTACCTACGATACCGGTTTGTTGAATCATAACTTCTTATCTTTATTAGACGATTCGCTTCAAAGTTTTGTACTCCCAAGTGTATCGTTAAAATTCATATTATTAATTCTAAATCAGTAAATATCATATTTATTAATTTTAAATCATTTAGTATCATTAAAATTCACATTATTAATTTTAAATTTGCATTATTAATTTTGTATTATTACGTTTTAAATAAGTACATACCTACCTACTGATTATTTCACCATAACTTATTAATAAAAAAACGAACTCATTATAAACAAAAACGATACTTGACTTCACTAATGTTAATTTTCGATAGTGGCACATCACTATTTAAGAATTGCAAAAAACTGGCAACCCACGTTTGTTATGTCAGTTTTGTCTCTAGAGATAAAAAAAATCAGAATATATGCGTGTACCTGCTGCGTGCGATGGTGCAGCGCGTGCGCGGGCGGCGGCTGCGCGTGCGGCGCGTGCGGCGCTTGCGGCGCGTGCGGCGCGTGCGAGGCGTGCGGCGCGGGCGGCGCGTGCGCGTGCTGCGCGGGCGGCGGCGACGGCGCGGCCAGCCGCCGCTCGATCTCCTGCTCCTGCTGCAGCGCGCGCACGAAGGCGGTCTTCAGTCGCGCGGTGTGCTCCGCCTTGAGCGCACGCTTCACGTTGCCGGACACGCACAGCTCGCAGAGACGGCGCGCGGGCGACGCGCCGAAGGTGGCGTCCTGGCGGCGCGGCGGCGCGCGCTCCCAGCGCCACACCGGCGTGAAGTCGCTGCCGCACTGCGCGCACACGCAGGGGACGCTCGAGCGCGGCATGCTGGTTTATATAATGAAAACAATTATAATACTTTCATCGATTTATCAATAATAAAATCTTTTCGGATTTATTTTGATTTTTGGTTCCCTATTTATATTATATTTAAATAAAAGTTTTGTCCTTATATTAAACCCTATCCATTACCTCAATAAAACAATGACGAGTATATTTAATTTTCTACTATATGTTAGTCCTAATGTCTAAGAAATGTTTTCAACTTTATAAAATAAACGTGTAAATAAATAAAAATAATAAAAAGTTATAATCAAAGTAATTGTCTATTATTTAACAATTATAGTTTTAATTCATCCATCTTAATCTTAATATATATCATTCTTCTGTACGTGTGTTTGTTAACCTACTCGTCCTCAAGGACTGGACTGATTTGGATGAAATTTTGTGTGTATATTTCAATGGGCTCCTGGATGGTTTGAAAACACAAATGGGCCCAGTAGGGTGCGCTGTAGTCGGTGTGTCACTAAATTTTAAAACTCCATTTTTATTCTCAAATTTAATTGTTGATTAAATTAAATAAAAATCGATGTATGTATTAATCCTATGGACTCCGAAACAGCTGGAGCGATTTTGATGAAATTTTCAGGTAATCTTCAGATTAGCCCAGCGGGTGATCGTGTGAATTTCGTTAGCGATTGGAAGTTTAGATGCGGGCGAAGCCGCGGGTACTGCTAGTTATATTATATAAATTCACTTTAACTACACAAAACAGAAGCAATCATACCGATCCTCGTTGGTGAGGTAGTCGACGACGTGCTCGAGCCCCACCAGGTACACGAAGTCCGTGTTGCTGGGCGACGGGATGAAGTTCATCTCAGGCGGCGGCGGCTTGGGCGGCGGGATCTGGTATACATTGCAATATATTTAATAAAAAAATGTGTGTGTACTTATGTAAGCACGTAACAAGTTCTACTTCTTTGGTGTATGATGTGTATGTATATGTGTTCAGTCCTTTTTAACATCCCACTGCTGGGGGGTAAGCCTCCCTTCAATACGAGGAGGATCAGGTCAAAGTCCACCACGCTGGTCAAGTGCGGGTTGGTGGACTTCATGTGTCTTTTGAAAACTTACTGGGTTCTCTCAGACATACAGGTTTCCTCACGATGTTTCCTTCACCGTTAAGACGAGTGGTAATCATATATGAAATTATTCGCACACAAAAATATCAGAGGTGCGAGACCTGGGATTTAAACCCGCTTCACTCGGTTTCCCAAGCAAGCGCGTTACCACTGGGCTACCACTGCCTTCTACTTACTAATGAACGAACCGAATGTGCCAAATGGATCGAGATCAGGCTGCAAGATTGCTACGTTCATAACGTATTTAATCAAAATATATTTTTTATATACAATAATAAAAGGGACAATATATTTTGACCGGGGTGCCTATTAAAATGTGTCCGCTAGTATGTTTAATTAAATTAATAATAATTGACTTTTTGGAACAAAAACGATGCATTTTACTCTTACGAATACTCTATGAATTATACTCCACTTCACAGAAATATACATAGAGATCTTGAAAAGTGATAGCTGCCGTTGCGCACTTGGCCGCAACCTCTTCGCAGTCAGGTGTGAGCAGGTCATATTTTATTACGTTTTTACGTTCATGGCGTATATTCATCATTTATATATCAAATTAAAGCTAATAATTTATTCTTTATTATTAAAAGGGGACGCAATGGAAATTATCATTTGTCAGACAATAACAACGGGTTACCATGGCAACAAACAGTTAACTAACGCGCTGACTCGCTTTCACTTTAATCTATCTTTGATACTATGATCTGGAGTAGCTTATAGGCTATTGTAAGGCACCTCACATATATACATATAAAGCATACCTGCAGTAGAGTCTTCTCGAGCTGTTTCCTCAGCGCGAGCTTGGCGGCGGCCTGGCGCTGCGCCGGCGTTTGTGTGTCCTCCGAGCTACGGGAGCTCGCCTGCACATAATATAATTATTTACATATAAATATGAAACATATTCAAATTATAGTTATAAATATTATCATTTATAATTAAGGTATTATTTAAAAATATTTTCAACCGACTTCAAAAAGGAGGAGGTTCTCAATTCGACTGTACTTTTTTTTATGTTTGTTACCTCAGAACTCCGTCATTTAGTAACCAATTTGGACAATTTTTGTGTTGTTTGAAAGTGTATACTTCCAGATTGGTCCCATTTAAATTTCAAAAAAAAAATACTACCCCTAAGGTTGGAAAAATAGCTAATGATGAATTTAACCTACTTCTAATTGTCATATTGACTTGAAACTTTGCAAGTGTTTATATTTCCGTTGATAGTACAGTGGTTCGGTATTGTTGAACTGATCTGATGGTAAGGCTAGAAGGTGGATAGGTGGAACTCTTCAACGGCTAATAGTAGATACTTTGAGTTTGGGCTTATTTTGTTTGATTTGACAAGCCTAACACGTCAGAATTCTTACTTTGCTACTACTGTCTACACTAAAAAGGGAAAAATAAAAACTTTTTAACAAAAAAATAAAAACCGACTTCAAACAAAAGCACTAAAAAGTTATTTTTACTTTTTAGTGCTTTTGTTTGAAGTCGGTTTTTATTTTTTTGTTAAAAAGTTTTTATTTTATTTACTACTAGCGACTCACCCTCGGTTCGCTCGGGTTCGTCCCTGGGTTGCTTCCCCGTACAAACTTTCATCCCCATTCTCACCCCCTCACTAAAACCCTCCTTAATAAAACTATCCTAGGATCTCAAACTATGTTCTTACCAAATTTCATCTAAATGGGTTCAGTAGTTTTGGAGCTTATTCGTTACAAACAAACAAACAGACAAATCTTTCCTCTTTATAATATTAGTATAGGTTAGTTGGCTTGTGACTTTACAATATAATGTTAAAATATATAATATATCGGATTAGAAATCAGCGTTTAGCTTTAAAAAACTAATTACAATTGATTCAATATTTTGGGCTGCCCTTATATTGTTAGATAAAATTTGATGGTTTGCATTTTTTACTTCATATCCATCTCTCGTCTCACCCGTTTTAGATTACTTTAAAAATATGTTTTTTTTGGCCTAACTGCCTAACGTCAACCAAACAATTTCTTCTCTTATACTCAATCAGTATACTTAAAAATAATCCCATTATAAATGCGAAAGTTTTAATGGATGGATGTTTGTTACTCAATCACGCCAGAACGGCTGAACAGAACTGGATGAAATTTGGCACAGAGATAGATTATAGTTTGAAATAGCACACAGGTTGCTTTTCATCCCGGGAAAAGGAACAGTTCTGTGGGATAGATTTGTTTATGTTTTTCACTGCAGGCAAACCCGAACGAAACGAGGGTGAGTTGCTAGTAAAAATATAAAAACATCCTCTTTACAAAAATTTTGATTTCAAGGCTATTTTTCTATCGAATAATTTCCTTAGTTATAAACATAAAATCTATATGAATTGTAAGGAAGTCGACATCACATTCCCATACTCACTGCATCGCTGGTACTACTGGTCACCGAGGAGTTATCCTGGGCCGGCTTGCAAAATAATATGTCAATTTCAAATACACTGTGTTTACTTCTATTTAATGTTTATTATTTAATTCCTAATCCCTAATATTAATTTTCTTAATTTTAATTTAATTTTTTTCTCCCATATGCATCGATTAAAAAAGTACCAGATACACAATCCAACACAAAAGTTCTCTTTAAAACTGTCACCTATTGTGTGTAGGTAATTATTCTAGTTGAAATAAATATACAACAATGTAAATTGAAAATAAATGTAAAGCTTAAAGTGATTTTCACAAAAATATTATTAAATTAAAAGTGCACTCAAATGTTCAAATGAGCGCTCATTCGGTGAGGACATTTTTTGTCGCTGATTGTGTATCTAGTACTTTATTGATCGATGCCCATATGATATAAAACATCATTTATCTTGACATACTGTGATCTTTGAGATCACTTTATTTAAACTCTAGAGTAAAATACAGCAAACACATATTGATTAGAAATTATAATTAACAATGTTTTATCTAAACTAGATTCCGTTTATTTATCTAAATTTATATTTGTTTGTAACTCATTTTTGTTAGTCATCAAAGTGTGCTAAGCCCACGGCATTAATCAAAGAAGACAACATCATCAGTATTTTTTTGAAATAGCAAAAAAATAATTATATTACTTATATGAATGGTTTTTCTTAGCAAAACTGTATGTCTGTCTGGTAACATCCTCTCATATAGCAGACTAAAGACAGAACCCAATAACCTAACTATTCGAGATTGTCCTTAGTAGGGAACACATTTGACATAAGCCTCATACAAATTATGTCCAATTCCTATATCTAAGGAGAACCACAATTGAATGGGTTATTTTGATCCGCTATAACTATACCGTCAAATCTCACCAACCTAAATCAATAAATAATATATAATATATACAGGGTGAATTTTTCAAATGGGCGTGCATGGCCAAATCCGAATCTATGAGGAATACCTAAAACATGAACGAATTAACCACTGGACTAGACATATAAGTGGACGTACCTTTATCGGTATTCTCAGTAACCAGGAGATTTTAGGCTTGGTCGTTTGTTTTTTGCGTCAGTCTCAATCACTTATTTGTCAACAAAACATCTCTCAAAAATGACTAAATGTTCTGTTAAATGATGTAAAAACTATAACGGCGGAAGCAGCAGTATTTCTTTTCACTTGTAAATACATTATTTTATTACATTTATTGTTATTTATCACACAATTTAATTAAATGTAAAATAAAATGTCATATTATCCAACTATGTTAAATATAGTCGATATTTCTATGTATTGTTGACATCTGACAACCATCATAAAATCCCTGGATTATACCATTCAGAACAAATGACTAAACTGTCGAGTGAGTCCATTTGACATCGACTAGTGCTTGACAATGTCGAAAAATATATCGATATTTGACGAAATTACTAAACGAATTGTGTTATTTGTACAGTACAATAACATTAAATACTTTTACCATTGTATCCTACAATCTGATGACAATAAATTTATAAAAATATTTTCTAAATCAAATAAAAATATAAATGCAAAAATTATAATTAGTATGTGTACTTAATTTTTTATTTTATTTTATACCACATTTATATACTTTGGAATATTATTCCATTGTAATAATAATAAAGATCATTTTATTTCAACACATAAATTACACAAAATCAAACAATAATGTTTTAGCACTAAACTTCTGGGTTGGCGATTTGTAATAAAACACTTTACCACTTGCACTAATTATTTTACTTTCACGATCCAACACTCACTTTAATTTGCAATCTCTTTTTCTTTTTCCTAATTTCACAAATGTTTATTAAGAACTGAGCAATATTAGGACAGTGTCACATTTTTATAACTACCCGAGACAATCAATTGCCAATTAAAATAGTTCAATAACAGAATCAACAAAATCACTTTATTTAATTAAATTAGCTTAATATTTTTTTAATCTTTACAAAATAATATTTATTATATATTAATGGAATATATACCCGATATTCATTTGTTCATTAACATTATTATAGACCAACAGAATGTTGCCATCAATGCCATCGTATTTATATAAATCAAATTAAAAAATAATTATTATTTGACACATTATTATTGCCTCTTTAATTCATTTATTTTAATTTATTAAAATTAAAAGAAGAAGAATAAATTAAAAGATGTAAAATATGATGACTATGCTAACCAATGTCTAAAATGTCATTCATTGGTTCATCGATATATGTATTTTATCGATTACGTTCAAGCACTATAAATATTGTATTGTGTATCAGTGTTTATAATAATATAATAAAATCTTTGTGTGCGTTATGCGTCACTTGGTTGAACTAGTTTTCATACATTTGTATTTTATGTCAGGTCCAGTCTCTAATTCGTTCATGACCTAAAAGTACTCAAAGCAGTCTGGATTGGATTGGATTTTTGAAAAATCAATTTTCCTAGTCAGGAATCGAACCTGTTGATTTTGAAAAAAAAACACACACACTGTATTATTACACCATTCGATAGTGTCGCTAATAGGGAACGTATTCTGCGAAGTAATGACATATGGCAAACTTAAAGAAAATTTGGATTTTAATAAACTGCTTCATATTTTAATGTTATTTCTTTAACAATTAATCATATCTACATTACCTGTATCTTATTTGTACATATATACATTTATATATTTAATTAGAATATTATAAATATAATTAATTAGAGTATTATCAATCACCTTGGGAGCTGCGTGTGTGGCGGGGGGCGGCGCCGGCGTGATGGTGACTGACGGCGTGATGCTCGCACCACCACTCGAAGACGACTGAAAATAAATATACAACTATTTATTATTTTTGTTCTAAAGACAACTACATTTATTGCCTATACTAGCGACTCAACCTCGCTTCGCTCGGGTTCGTCCCTAAGTTGATTCCCCCCATACAAACTTTTATCCCTATTTTCACCCCTTTAAGGGATGATTTCCGGGGTAAAAAGTATCCTTGTCCTTCCCATGATCTCAAACTATCTTCTTACCAAATTTTATCTAAATCTGTTTAGTAGATCCAGAGATTAGATTACCCCCTACAATGTCATAAACTCACAATCTTTACCTCTTTATAATATTAGTATAGACTACTTCCATAATACAGTGGGTTAAATATAAGAACACATACAGATTTCGTGAGTTCGAGTCCTGATTCGGGCCAAGGACTTTCTGATGAAATTTACCGTAATATCCCGGAGTTGGGAAAATAGCAGTACTTCACCCCCCTACCGAGGCAGATCCTACGTCTTTTTAACCACTTTCTAAATAGATAAGACTCAATAACAAAATTCGTCCCGACCCGCAATTCGAACCCAGGACCTCCAGATCTGCAGTCCCTACACCACCAAGTATGATCAAAGTACATCACTACATAGTATAAAACAAAATCGCTTCTCGTTGTCAGTCTGTCTTAATATATGCTTAGATCTTTAAAACTACGCAACGGATTTTGATGCGTTTTTTTAATAGATACGAGTGATTCAAGAGGAAGTTTTTAGTATATATTGGTTAAGTTTTTGTATACATTGGCTAAAATATAACAATATTTGTTGGAGGTGTTGGAAAATAATAAGCCGTCTGGGAGCCTTTCAACGAAAATGCTGCCTAAACCCTTTAAAATATAACAAAATAATGTATGGTGGCATTGTATATCTTATATAGGTCTACAGAAAAGTCCGCGATGGCATATGTCTATCTCTTAAGGATAACATACTATATCCATTTTAATTACAAATAATATATCGCGTCACCTGCGTACGATAGGGTCCTGGCGTGAGCGTGGCGCCGCCAGGCAACGAGGAAGAGCGTCTCGACACGTTGTTTGTTGGTAGGGACGTTGTCACTGCGCTTGAACGCTGGAATAATAAATTAATTATATAGTAAATAAATATTTATATTACCAAATCAAATATTCTTTAATGCACACCATTATTTTACATTACATAGTTGAAAACAGATTAAAGAGAAGTGTGTGAATAGTACAATAGGCGGCCTTATCGCTAGAGAACGATCAATTCTAGGCAAACTTTGGGTAGAGAGAAAGAACGAGAGAAGGAAGGAGTGCAAACAATCTAAAAGAGATCTACAAGTTAATACATACATAGACAAACAAATATATACATACATACCCATATACATATTATGTACATAGATACATACATATATAGATAGATACTTTATTGTACACCACAAAGAAATTATACAAAAAGAAGATATAAACATTAAAATTTGACAAAATTTAGCACTTTATAAGTTAATATAGTACTCCTTAGTTATTTTTTTAAATGATGATATTATATTAAATGTTTATTTAGTTAATGGTATTAGATTGAGCGAATAAAATTTTTATAGATGTAAGTATTTTTTAACCTTCACGCGTCAACCCTAAAGCTCTTTCCCAACTGTCATATAAAAATAAGTAAAACAGCCGGAAACGTCTCTTCCGCACTACCTGTACGATTGTTCTGTCTAGACGCATTCCTTCGACCACTGTATGGATGAACCATATGGATATATTATGACAGTACATAATATATGAATATGGGTCATCCCACCAAAAATAATTTTTACGGGGCGACCCCCGCCGTTTTTTTTAAAAAATTGCTGGAGGGTTTTTCTACTTTTGAGAAAAAAAGCTTTAGCTCTTAATTTTCAGCCGTTGCGAAAGTTATGCATTTTTGAAATTCTTAAAAAAAAATGTTTTAGAACATTTTTATCAATTTTTTTTCACTTAAAAAACTTTTATTGAAACAACCAATTTTAAAAAATCGGCCCCGTAAAAATGATTTTTCTTTGGTGGAATGACGACATCTACCGACGACACACAGAGTAGAGAGCGTGATGAGACTGCATACCTCGTTCTGCTGGTGCGCGAACAGTGTACAGTCAAGCAGGACTACCAAATTGTATAATGGGATATGAAAATTGTAAAGTATGGTCATGAACGAATTAGAGACTGGACCTGACATAAAATACAAATGTATGAAAACTAGTTCAACCAAGTGACGCATAACGCACACAAAGATTTTATTACATTATTATAAACACTGATACACAATACAATATTTCTAGTGCTTGAACGTAATCGATAAAATACATATATCGATGAACCAATGAATGACATTTTAGACATTGGTTAGCATAGTCATCATATTTTACATCTTTTAATTTATTCTTCTTCTTTTAATTTTAATAAATTAAAATAAATGAATTAAAGAGGCAATAATAATGATCCAAATAATAATTATTTTTTAATTTGATTTATATAAATACGATGGCATTGATGGCAACATTCTGTTGGCCTATAATAATGTTAATGAACAAATGAATATCGGGTATATATTCCATTAATATATAATAAATATTATTTTGTAAAGATTAAAAAAATATTAAGCTAATTTAATTAAATAAAGTGATTTTGTTGATTCTGTTATTGAACTATTTTAATTGGCAATTGATTGTCTCGGGTAGTTATAAAAATGTGACACTGTCCTAATATTGCTCAGTTCTTAATAAACATTTGTGAAATTAGGAAAAAGAAAAAGAGATTGCAAATTAAAGTGAGTGTTGGATAGTGAAAGTAGGATACTGTGGTAAAAGCATTTTATGTTATTGTACTGTACAAATAACACAATTCGTTTAGTAATTTCGTCAAATATCGATATATTTTTCGACATTGTCAAGCACTAGTCGATGTCAAATGGACTCACTCGACAGTTTAGTCATTTGTTCTGAATGGTATAATCCAGGGATTTTATGATGGTTGTCAGATGTCAACAATACATAGAAATATCGACTATATTTAACATAGTTGGATAATATGACATTTTATTTTACATTTAATTAAATTGTGTGATAAATAACAATAAATGTAATAAAATAATATATTTACAAGTGAAAAGAAATACTGCTGCTTCCGCCGTTATAGTTTTTACATCATTTAACAGAACATTTAGTCATTTTTGGGAGATGTTTTGTTGACAAATAAGTGCTTGAGACTGACGCAAAAAACAAACTACCAAGCCTAAAATCTCCTGGTTACTGAGAAGACCGATAAAGGTACGTCAGCTTATATGTCTAGTCCAGTGGTTAATTCGTTCATGAGTATGGTTATTTTATGTATATTTCATTTTAAGTTATTACGTATTTATATTGAATTTTTTTATTCTTCACAGACTATTTCTCAACAGTTCTGTTAATTTGTATAACAAAATTTGATTTGGTATAATTTGAGTGAGCCAGCTGTATAAAATAAGTTGGCTCTACTGACAGCAGTTGTCTCTACTGGCAGCCCTGCAGTCGAGTGCACACAGTACGCCTAGTTCACGCGTAGTACACGTATATTTCGACAGTACACAGCGTAGCGACACCTAGCGACGAGTGCGCAGTACAAAGAGTAGAGAGCGTGGTGGGACCGCATACCTTGCTCTGCTGGTGCGCGGGCGGCGGCGCGGGCGTGACGGTGACGCCGGGCGGCACCACGCAGCCGCTGCCCGCCAGCGCCGTGCCCGCCGCCGCGGCCGCTGTGCCCGCTTCCTGCGACATGAGACATATCTTATAATATTAAACGAGCAATTCTTGTATATTTAATTTCGTGTATCTCAGAAACGGCTCTAACGATTTGGATAACATTTTCTATTTAGGTAAGGTTTTGCTTTTTAAGTATTATCTATATAGGTGTCGTTTCTGACTGAACAGACACAATTTTTCACAAAAACAAAATAATTCAGTTAATTTCAATATTGCCAAATTAGTAATTTAATGATATGATTTATATGCTAAAAGTATTTGTTCAGAAAAAAGTACGTACATATTATTTTGTAAATGACACAAATACTATTTTTTGTAACTCATTATAATTTATTCATAAAATTAAAAAAAACACACACACAATTCAACTTCTATAAACCTGCTTACTGCACGAAAACAAGAAAAAAGAATTCGGCCAAATGTATTCGCTTGAGCTCAGATTGTAATACATACATACAAACATATTATATTAAAATCTATGCTCATAATATAAAGAGGTAAAATTTTTATGTAGAATGTAGTATCTGACACTACTCATGATACTGAACATTTTTTCACCAATAGGATGCTACATAACCGCCGAATGCAGTGGAAAATTTTTATTTCGATAAAAATGATTTATTATCAGAAATCATAATATCTTTAAAGTCTTAAACCAGCCAGTGTGGTGGAGTATGGCCTGATCCCCCCCGTGTTGAAGTTAGGCCCACCCTCAGTAGTGGGACGTGAAAAAAGGGCTGAATACCCATATAATGGTATATATTACCTTAGGCGGTGGTAAAGTAGCAGCTTGTTGACTCTGACGCAGCTTGCGCAGTAGCACTAGTCGAGTCTCCTCTGCGCGCAGCTTCTCTCTCAGCGCACGCAGTCTACGCTCACGCTCCCATATTTCCGCACTTGATAACTCCTAAATATAATAATAAATTAATAATAATAAATCATACTTTCTTAGATTTACACGAATATTTGACATTATAAATAAAACTATCTTTTGGGATTCGGGAGTAACTCTCCCGTGACCATGATTGTTGTAAAGCATTCGAAACGTCGGGAAGCAAAAATCAAAATAAATTCGCGAAAAAACCCGAACCGAAGAGTTTTATTTAAAATAATAAATCATTTATTTCAACCATCAAAGGATCATATTCTGTTAGTAAAGACACACAATAACCTTATATTTGTAGCACACTTAACCTATTTAATCCTAAATGTTATGTAAGACAGGCTCGATTTGTCAGCACATGGACCATTTGATAATTAAATAAACGTTAATTTATTCAAAATACTGAGTTGTCAACTCAACATTTCCACCTACTTCAGAATAAGTTTGAAAGTTTAACGTATAATGATTACACCATGGTGTGAAAGCCTGAAAAATCTGTGAAAGTCATTGAAAAAAGCTATCCAAATTTCATGCATTAAAAGATAACAGCTGTTAATAAGAACATTTGCATCTTAGAATTTGTAGGAACATCTTAATAGTAGCATTATTTGTTTATATTATAAGTAGCTAATACCCCTTGTCTGTAACATTTATAATTTTTTGTACTAATTATTTTCAAGATAATTTTTTTTACCCGACCGTTATATATTTTGCTTATTTCAATGCGCTAATTCTAGACATACCTTTATATTTGAAAATGATTTATGCCTATTAATTGAGGATGGTTACCTTAACTATGCAATTATGTAAATAAACTACAGGAAAGGAAAGGCAGAAAAAATTAATAAAGACTAAAAAACTAATAAATTTCAATTACAGCAAAATCATTGACTTTTCGCAATCAACAACACTTCAAATACAAAACCTTAACAAAAAAAATAAACAAAAGTAATTTTAAAAAATTTATATTTTCGGTTTTTATGGCATTTTTATTTTATATTTTTGTTCCTGACGCATCGAATACTTCACAAAAAATATGGTCACGGGTGAGGAGAATCAGAGAGATTCTCCTCTTCCGTGACGTGATGAAAATGAAAAGAAAAACATTTGCATAAATCTAAGAAAGTACATATTATATAAACACTCACTCTATGCCCAGGCACAGGTATAGGAGGCTCATTCTCCTCCTCCGACTCCTCATCATCAGCAGGGTCACGAGGGGATTCGGGCAGCACTGGTGCACTTGGTGTGATAGAGACGTTTACTGCATTTGAGTTCAGTTTGCTGCTCACGTCTATGGATAATAGTAAAATAAACTGTGAGTGTATGTCGCAGGCATACTGTATGATTCATGTATTTATATTACATTAAACAAACTATATTGCAAAAGCTTTAAGTAATTTCCAAAAAAACGACTTAGCTCAGCCAAGCCTTCTCAACTATAAGTAATGTCAGATCTAATAACACCTAAAGGAGAATAAAAAGACCCAAGCCTAAGTATAACATAATGCAATGTCTAAAGCAACACAATTTGAACATGTTTAACATATAAAATCTGTTTTGTAAAATAGCTAATTGTTTTATAAAATAGAAGATTTTATAACCATTTATTTCTTTTTAAACCATACCATGGTAATGTATTTGTGCAAAATAAATAAAGTTCAGAAGTATGATCAATGTGCTTTGTCTAGCTTTTCCCAGACCAGCGAGTTTTATACAATATAACTGCAAGAAAACACAATTTACATTATTATTGAGTTAACAATATAAGATGAAATTGAAGGATCCATTTGTTTGCAATAGGTTATAATGAGTTAACTTGTCACTGACTAAAAGGGAGTTTATGTGGTAAAAATATAGGCTACATTTAATATTTCAAACTTTGACTATCCAATAAAAGTTTAATATACCTGTAAAAGGTGCAGGTGGGGGCAGTGAAGGCTTGCGATGGGGAGGCGCCGCAGGCAATAGGACAATATCAGGGCTCTCTGCATAGCTACGTTGTTCTGATCTTGGACGCAGAACCCTCTTCCCGCTTGCGCCCTATTACAAAGTTTAAGTTTAATTTACGAGATTATAAAACATTCTGTTATAAATAACGAAATATGAGTATGAATTTCGATATCTAATATATTTCAAGAGCTTTATAGCAATTTATGAAAAGGGAATGGGTATGGGAACAGGTGCGAGAATGGTAATTGAAAATATAGACAGCTTTTAAAATAAATTGCAATTCTTCATTTACTAAATGTATGCTTGCAATAAATATTTAACAATATAAATAATAATAATTAATAAATGTATTAGTAATAAAAAATTGATTCTTACATTTATACTTACTCTATCGATCTTGAGTTACGCAATAAGGAAAATTAATTGTTATTAATGTGTCACAATAAACATTTTATATGAATAGCTACAATATATTTTTTTTATTTCATTTTTCTCTAAAAAATTGTCTTGGGGCTCTGAACATACAACATTATATTTAGGTATATTATATTATTGTATATTTATGAATGCAAAATAATAATTTGTTATTATATACAAAATGTATATGTATATTGAAATAAATTTTAAAACAAGACTTATATGGGCTCCTTTTAATATCACACAATGTTAATCTATCTTGAAGTAACATATAATTAGATTTTCTATGTATAATTCAGGTCACAGAGATAACAACTAAAACCACAAGCTTGTCAAATACCTTATTGTTTAATAATAGCTCTCAAAAACATTAAATTACTTCATATCATTTTTTAAATGTACTTGTTTTTAAGGTGCATACCACATGCATACATATTTTTACAATACAGATTTTTCTATGAAAACCTTCATTCTACTTACATGAGGGGGAGGTTGAGCTGGTGTAATGGTCAAACCACTTGCTGTTAATGCCCTTAGTTCACTCAATTCTGGAGGAAGTGATCTGCTATAATTATAATTAATATATTTAATTTAATTAATTTAAATATATTTAATTTAACAATATGACCAATTTAAATCTTTTCATAGAGTTTATATGTAAACATTTCAAATAAACAAAATCTCACTTTCAAATGCACCTTGTACATAATAATTATAATTACATATGAATGATGCCACTTGCCATGCATAAGTGTTATATATTGCTTTTTCTATCAAATTAAAGAGAATTCAATAATTTAACATTCATATAAGCTATTTAACACAACAAAACAAGATCTATAGAAAGAAGTCATACTAGGATTACCTTACACTAAGATCCACCGCCGAGTCGTCTACGTCCATTGTAGTTCACTGCACAATTAATTAGCCAAAATTATACAATCACCAAAAATCGATACTACACAATAAAAGAGTTATAACATGACATATTTTGCAAATAAAACAATTAAAATACATCTTAATAAAACATTATCAGTTGAGTGGCGATGATTATTGTTTCCTATAATGTATAGGTTTATAAAATTAAGTAAATTTTGTATAATATAATTTTCAATAAGTAGTAAGTACTAACGCTAAATGACAGTAAACTGACAAATTGACAATGGTTTGCGACAACAAATCCATTAGAAACTTTGAACTAAATTCAACTAATAATTTACTCGTAATTATATTTTCGTATCTTATTTACCTTATAACTTATTATATTGTTGATGATATTTTACTTTCCCACAATTAAAACAAAACAATTGTAATAAACTCAATGTGATACACGGCAGGAGGTTTAACTATAGATTATAAATATTTATTTTGTAATTTGTAAATTCAGGAATTTGAATCACTGAATATAGATTATAAAGATAGCATTATTCACAAAAAACGTAGGTATAATATTATTATATAGCATGATAGCACCCTTTTTTTTTTTTTTTTGTTGGGAAATGCATTTACGCACGACGTGTGGGACTCACCGGCGTAATACAGCCAGTACTACCCACTAAAACCCAACAAAACCTTCCCCCGTCTTAATGGGGCGTCGCAGGATCGCTTACGCATTCAACTACGACGCCCCGACGGCAGGTCTGCCGAAGCAGACCACCACGACCATGGGGTTGTTCCACAGTCCTTTCTGCTATCAGAGAAGTACCAGGAGCAACCCGCATGGTACACTGCCCTCCGAAGAGGGCCACCTCCCACCACCCACCGAAGTGGGCCACCTCCCTGTGCGTTTCTTGGCTTCGCGCCCGGTTGGGTTGCCGGGCACTACTGAGCCCCCCCACCACGACAAGGTGAACGCACGTTGGGGGGGAGCATGATAGCACCCTGCCTCGAATCGTAGACGATACTTTTTTTCCGTCTACTGCTCGAATACTTTACTAACTTGCAAATAGGAATATTAATATTTGGGTGTTTCAGTGGTGCAGTTGCTAGCATATACGGCTGTACATCTAGAGTTTCTGGGTTCGAGTCCCAAGTCGAATCAAGTTTAGTTATTGAGTCTTTCTGATATGGAATTCCCAGTAAGAGCCTGGAGTTGGGAGATTGGCGGTGTTTTACCCCCTTGCCTCGGAGAGCGCGTGTCGCGTCGGTCTTGGCCTTAATCTCTCACCGGTCATGTCAAAATAGAGTCCCATCGACTTTGACTTAAAAAAATCAATTGTATGTGCTTAGACTTTTTTTATATATTACAGAAATACTTTAAGCTAGCACTTATGAATATTATTTTATAGTATAGTTTCAAGGCACGTATGTATGTACAAAAATGAAATAAGTTACGTACATTCCCCAAGAAAATATGAGTGTCCAGTTTGTCGTAATTGTTGTAATCATTTATTATAATTTATATTAATACAGGATTATTTGAATAAAAATAATAAGTAATAGTGTCAGTGGTGTGGATTTGAAACCAAATGTGTATATTTGTGTACGTAAATAAGAAAAGATTTTTTTATATTTTTTTATGTATCAAAAAGTATATTATAATTTCGCTAACAAAACTTAAATAATACTCATAGCGGAGACGACAAAATAATATTATTATAATACTAATTAATAAAATAAATATAATCACAGGTAAAATATAATATTTAAAAATGAAATTACAAATGTCAAACTTTAAAAAAAATATTTTGTAAACTTTGAAGGTTATGTGTAAATAAAAGTGTTATTGCTTAAAGTTATTCTAAATATATTTATATATTTAATCTGATGATTCTAAATATATTTATATATTTAATCTGATGATTCTATATATATTTAATCTGAAAATCATTTTATTAATCAATTGAAAAGGCAGATTGTTAAGTATTTGCTAAGATACGCATTACTTAATTGAATTTAGAAATGCCAGGACCAGACTTATTGTCCAGTCAGGGTTTGCGCTTGGATGGGAGAAGACCAAATGAATTACGTAGGATAAGATGCAAACTCGGTGTTTTCACTCAGCCAGATGGTAGTGCGTATTTAGAACAGGGTAACACAAAAGTTCTTGCCGCTGTTTATGGACCTCATCAGGTAAATTTTCCAAATATGCGAGGCTACTAAAAAGTATCACAGACATCAGTTAATGAATATAAATATTGTCTTGTTTTTTTAGGCATCAAAATCCAAAATGTCTAAAGAAGCAGTAGTTGTTAATTGCCAATATAGTATGGCTACTTTTTCTACTGGTAAGTTATTTTAAAATATATAATACTCACGTTAAAATAATTCATTATACATCTGTTCTTTATCTTAGGAGAAAGAAAAAATCGTCCTAGAGGAGACCGTAAGTCACAAGAGATGTCACTCCATCTTCGACAAGCTTTAACAGCAGCTATAAAAACAGAATTATATCCCCGTTCACAAATCGATATTTACATTGAAGTGTTACAGGTGTGTATTGGACGTTGTAGTAATATTAATCTTTAAACAATGTTTACAATTATTCATACAATTCTGAAAAGTTCAAAATAAATAAAACCACTTTGTCAGGCAGATGGTGGTGCTTACTGTGCAAGTGTGAATTGTGCAACACTTGCTCTAATAGATGCTGGTATTCCTCTTAGGGCTTATGTATGTGCTTGCACAGCATCAATGGCATGGAAATCAGGAGTCCCTGCACCTTTATTAGATGTGGGACATGTTGAGGAAGCAGCTGGAGGAGTTGTGTTAACTGTAGCCAGCTTGCCAAGTACTGGTATGTTTAGTATATTTTTTTTATTTCAATTTAATTTGTAATCTATGATCAGTGTCACCAAATGGAGTTTGCATATTATGTTACATTTATAGACATTACTGTAGAATACTTGATCCTAATCTGTGTTATCGACATGATCCTCAGAAATACAGATAAACAAAGCTTTATAAAATAATTGGGGCCTCTATTCATAAAAATAATACTATAAAAAAAATTATCCATTTTTTATTGTCTTTCATATAATTCCCAACCAGACCTTTTTGTTACTTTTCCAGCAAATTGTATAACAAAGAAATATACAAGTAAAAATCTTAAAATTCACCATACCAACCAAACTATCACTGCCATCTAATAACCAATCTGTTATTAGATGGCAGTGATAGTACATAAATGTGATTGTCCATGATAGTATTTTAATTTTAAATTTGTATTTTGTGTTAACAGGCAGCATAGCTCTAATGGAGATGTCACATAGACTGCATAGTGATTACTTTGAAGAAGTACTGAGTCGAGCAATGCAAGGCTGCAGAGATATTGAGGTACATAATATGATTTATTGATAATCTAAATATACTAAAATATTTTTTAAGGTAATAAATGAGAAAAGACATTAATTTTTAACAATGTCCTCTACTGGATTATTATTTGGATGGATTTGTTTATTTATGGTAGCAATCCTACTTGAAAAAGGTATAATCAAATATAAAAACCAAACACCAATTATGAGTGATGCCACATTATTATCCATAAAACAGTCTAAATAATAACAGTGCAGACTATGTTATGCACAAGTTATCATTAACCCTGTTTAAATAATGTAAAATTATATTATATTTCTGTATTGACATACCCTCACTTTGCTTGCCTTCATCCCTAAGTCCCTTTCTAGTGTTACAGACACTTCCTAGCCTATCCCACGCTTTTGGGGGTGAAGGAGCAATAAACATATAAACAAACATATTTAGTTTGCAATTATAATAATTAGACCAGGCTGAAGCCTTTCAAAATGGTAAAAAGTTAAAAATATAATGTAATAGTAGGATGAAACCAAAACTTTGATGAAACAAAATCAAAAATTGTAGATGTTTTTATTACTTACTTTGCCATTTAACATTTTTCTATAGGACTTGCAATTTTGCCGGAAATCGAGATAAGCCGTTTTTTACCCTTAAAAACTCACCCCCTCTCACTTCCTGACCCCAGATCGCCCGCAAATTTTCCTTTCATTTTTGTTTTATTATTATCTTCGTTTTCCAATGGGTTTCATCTATTTTTTTGTTTCAAAAATTATCGACCGTGGTCTAAATAGTCTACAAGACTTTTGTGCAGCAGTTATTTTACACGGCTTTTATTCCTCAAAATATTTTTTATACTAGATTCCTATCACTTTTCCAAGTTGAAAATGCTCTAAAATAAATCTCCAGAGCCAAACTAATTCTTGGAAATAATTCAGTAGTACTAGAAACCACCCTCTAAAATTTCAAATATATCAATTTTTAAAGCATATAACTTCTTTTTATTATAATTTTGCTCAATTTTGACGAAAATCATTTCTTTCAGGTTATTCTGGATAGAGCAGTGCGAGATCACTTGGCGGAAGGCTGGACAAAACAAGATGTCGTCACTGTATGAAATAAATTGTTTAAAATTCAATTGTTTCTTGATTTTGTTATCCTTTAATTTTTTGTATGTAGTTGCTTGTTAAGTTATTTTGGTTTATTATAATGTCCAAGGTCCATTTTTTATATATAAAATATATAAAAGTAGTTGTTTCTTCAGTCTATTTTTATAGTTTATCTCTCAAAAATTAATATAACATATGACACTTCCAAGATATATAAATATTGTTAAGTAGTTATAGGTTACTCATAAAGCTTTCTTCAAAAGGAATCAAATATCAGTTGAATTGAAAAAAAAGTAATATTTTAAATCATATCTATAATATCTAACTCTTCATAAAATGATTACAAAAGTAAAAATAAAGTAAAATAGGTGTTACTGTATAAAATATCCTTTGTTGATTTATATCTTTGTCTTCATCTATGAAGACCATTTAACACAGTAGTATATTGCTACATTTAGAAGGAATATGTATTAAGGAGGAAGGTTGAAAACAATAAATAAATAGACTTACATATTTATTAGAGATCTGAACATAATAAGAAATAAAATTATATGTACAGTCTATGTTAAAACTAACTAAATTAGAGGTAAGTTAAAAGGTACACACTGCTTTACGTAGCTCATTGCTTGGCAGAACATAAACCTTGCAACGTACAGACGTGCGACAGCTTATTAGTATAGCGAAATGCATGCCTAAATAAAATGCGAGAGGAAAAAAAATAAATAAAAAAAATAAAATAAAAAATATTGGATGTTAAAATCAGTCCATCCTTTCTGTGATTGCACACATTGAAAAAAATAAATAAATTTTTTATCTTTAAAATAAAGTATTGTAAATTGTACTTAAAAAGCCCAGTTGTAACACAATACTCATAGTTCCTCTTTATATATATAAAAATATTATGTGATCCTCTCCGTCCAAACTTACCGACTGCGCAACATATTAGCAGTTCTTTAACTGGGGCACTTTGTAAAAATACAACAAAATGTTGTAATTCATTCCACAAAAGTGAATTATAAAACACTGAGTTGCTAAGGCACTCAACTACATCTATATGTATATAAACTTTAAGCAGAACAAAAATAAAGGGTTAACAATGTAAATAAACCATAAACTCGTTCACCAATGCAAAACAAACTTTCAATTCCAAAGGAGACTTAACCTAGTGTATATATGAATAAATGTTCACATTCTATATCTGTCTACACAGTATGTGATAGAAAAATCTAAGCTTTAGTTTTATTGTATGCGTGGGCGTTAGTTGGCCGCTACTTCAGGAGTTGAGTTTTGACTAGGCTCTGCAATTATATCTGGAAAAAAAATAACAAAATAAAAAACATTATTTTAATAATCTAAGAATCCGATCTGTGTTGGCCCTCGCACTCTTTATCCATGCAAAATATATTTTTTAAACAATAAAACATATTAACAAACACGACCTAGGTGTCACCAAATATTTGCTTTAGGCTATTTTAAAAACATATTTTTTTTTAAGTACAAGAACTCTTTTCCTATGACAACTTAGTATAAAGTAGTAGTAGTTAGTAGAAAGTAAAAAGTTTGTATAAAATGCCATCATATGGTTTTTATTTAAATTGAATTGCTTTAATTGCTTGTATCGGATCATATTTTCCGGAACCAACCAAGTATCAAAATGAACCCTTTATCATTGAATTACAAATTTAATGATATAGGGTTGTTTTACAAAAATATCTCCAGTCTAGAAGTTTTTTAATTAAAAATAGCCTGGAGCAAATTTTTGGTGACAACCAAAAATAAAACATTTGTTGATGTTTTATGGTTTAAAAATATATTTCGCCCGGAAAAAGAAAGAGGAGTCCACCACATAGATTGGGATCTTAGACTATAACTAGTAAGAGTTATGGTTGAACACATATATTTTATTTAATGCTGAACCATTTACTAATGAAGAACTAAATATAACTTACCATTATTAGTCTTGTTTGGAGAATTTTGAGTTGATGTCTTTTGTGATTCACTAGTGCTACCTTCAGCCTCTCCTGTCTCTCCTGCTGATGACGTGGCCTTTAACCGGGAAGATTTATTTTCAATATCTTAGTATATATTACATTTTTTATGCATAACAATCTAATTAATTGTAGTCTTTGTGTATTCTGTCAAAAAATACACCATCGTAATTCGTATTCATCAAGCCAACAAAACAAACAACAAAACAAAAGTTTATAATATTATGAATCTATGTTTAAACATCACTTATTTTACACTTATGACTTACTCTCGCTTTGCTCAGGTGCATTTTTTTAGCAGAACCCTGATTCATGTTCTAAAATAAAGTAGCCTACATTACTTCTTATAACATCAGCTATCTGCCAATGGAGGTCCCATTTAAATCTGTCCAGCCGTTTGAGAGTTTAGCCAGAACAAACAGATACAAAATGTTAAAAATTGTGCTTTTCTCGTAAGTACCATATATCATTTTCATTTCATACGCATTTAGTAAAAAGCTGTTATTTTGACAGTACAGACACTTCAATTTTATTTATCTGTATAGATAAATTCGAAACTTACCCTATTTTTATTTGTTGGTCGCGGCTTAGGGCCTTTTGGCTCTTTTTCGGGGTCAAAATGGCAGTCAAATATTTCTATCAGTTCTTTTATATCCTCTTCCTTAGCGGACACAGATAGGGATAGTGCTTCCAACTGTTTCTCTAGGCCTGTCAGTTTGTTCTCTTGCCAGGCGTCCCGTAGTTGGTCGTATAAGAGACCCGCGTCAGCCAATAGACGACGTAGTTGGGTGACGCGCTTGCGCTCCGGTCGCGCCAGCCGCAGTAATGGTGCGAAGACAGGACGGAATGTGTTTTGTCTGGGAATTAAAATATATTTTGATAGACTGCTCGGTTAGGGAAATTGATGTGATATCTAGATATACATGGTTTTTTCTTTTCAAAACTAAAGAATATAATTTAAACTAATTCATTTTAATTCATCTTGAACATATAGCAATGCGAGTTGTTCGGAATACAAAAATATGTTAAGTACTGTGGATAGTTAGGGAAAGATTTCTGTGATAAAAATAAAAAAAAATGAATCTAAATAGAGTTTAAAAAACTCCTCTCTCTCTCTCCTCACCATTAGGTTGGCGAAACATATATTTCATTCATCTTGTTAATTTTATGTTAAAAATGAACATGTGTTCATCTGGCACACTTTGAAGCCATTAATTTACAACAAAATTGTAATCAATCTAGTTAAAAACTAATAAGATTTGAAATCCCTTACCTTTCTAACAACTTCTTAAAGTTAGCCAATGCTTCCAACTCGGTGTGAACGGGACGTGCCCACGCTCGGGCTGTCTCTACCATATCTTTGCTTGCTGTGGTTCCTTCACCCCCCGCACCTACTTCTTGTTGTTCACCTGTTTGAATGAGCAAATCATTTAACATAAGTTATATGTTATGTAGGGAATAAATTGTCACCATAAAACAGTTTTTTTTAAGTCTTAATAATGATTCACGATTATTTTCGATTTTGTGATATTTGTTTTTGTGTAACAAGAACATAATCAAATAAGCTGATGAGTACCTAAAATAAAACTTTAATTATTATTATTTTTTTGCCTTTATCTAATATTGTGCATCCTGTGATCGTCTGTAAGTGAAGAAGCATAGCAGTGAAGAAGCGTAATCAATGTACTAATAGCATATTTTATATTATCATGTAATAATGTATTTTCTGTTGATGATCCTAAATAAATAAATAAATAATATCACACCATCTATATACAAAATACAAATACATTATAGCAAGCATAAACCTTACACCAACTTTTCATTCATCTGTTTGATAAATAAAATAAAATTAATTGCTTAAGTAAGTTTATTTCATTTTACAGAGCATAGCACAAAAGATATTAATATGAATTTAAAAAATTGTATAAGACATACCTTGTGCAAGATGCTCTACAATTCTATATGCAGCCGTAGCTCTATCGAGTGCACTATCTACTGACAGTGTGTCTGCATCTAGAAGAACTCTTGCTAACACTCTTAAGGACACAGACTTGACTGTAGATTTACATTTATCTGCGGCCAATGCATAGCTGTCTGTGAAGCCAGCTACTATTGTCTTGAAACGGTCTAATAACTTATAACTGGAATAAAAAAATTATTAATATAATATTGTTGTTATCAATACTATTTCTTTTTTTATACATATAATAAAATTGTAACTAAGCCAAATATGTACATTAAATATTTTTTGGAAAATCTTATTGAAATAGTCATTATTATCGATACAGAGGTCGAATCTGTAGTTTTTAAAATTTATGTCTGTCTGTTACTGCATCACAGAAAAACCACTGGAGGAATTTTAATCAAATTTGGTATGATGATAGCTTGTTATCCGGGTCAACATATAGAATACTTTTTACCGCAGGGAAATATCTCATTTCTAAGAAAAAATACAAAAACTGCAATGTAAGAGTATACTAATATGTAAAACCTAAGAATTTGGTTTATGATCATCTGAACGCGGGCGGAGCCGCGAGCAATGCTAGTATTCTATAATACTTTCTTAGATTTACATGAATATTTGACATTTTAAATAAACTATCTTTTCGGATTTTTGGTTCCCAACGTTTTAAATGCTTTACAGTCATCATCTTTTTATTCTATTGATAGGACAACAAATCTCTTGAAAATGCAAAATAAGACTCTTATTACTTTTTACTATTAATTAATTATGCAGAATCAATCCATATAAATGTATACTACACAATTGTAATATGGTGAACTCAAAATTAACTACTTGTAAAAAACTATGTTCATGTCACAGACACTTACCGAGTAAGAGCTTCTAACAACATAGTAGGGCTCAAACGACGTGGTTCATGATATACAAGTATTACACTACCATCACCTTTCTCTTTCTCCAGCCAGTCTAGGAAGTCAGAAAGAGCTGATATTTCAGACTTTGTTTTTAGTATCTGAAAATATCATTAAATATTTAAACAAAAGGCAGAAAATCTTTTATTATTTAAAGTTATGGTGTTGCTTATAAAGAATAGAATAAATTAAATACATATACACCTCAATTGTTTAACATTTGGTATATGTTTGGTATTTAGTATTTTAAACAGGAATAAGTTTAAACAAAACAGTTTAGAAATACACATTATAATGTTTTATATAGTATATTTATTTTATATAAGTAGAAGATTACAAACTGCACTTGATAATCACCTTATATTATCAGCACAAATAGTCTAAAGCTTACCTTATGAGTATTAGTATCCTTTAGCATTCGATATCTACCAACAGTAACTACACGTACATTATGACGTCTACGGGCACCTGGGTTTAAATCCCCATATGGCATTATATATTGAGAATATGTTTGTTTTGGAGTGAAGGCAGCTATTTGGCAAATCTGTAAACATTTGATAAAAATATATTAGTAATATGTTATTTGTTTATTTTTAATTAATAGTAGTCTCTGCCTGCGGCTTCATCTACATGGAAAATATTTTCCTGGGAAAAGTCTAAAGACAAAGAAATAATGTGCTATATGTAAGCATAGTGTTATACAAATGTTCTACAATTTACATGAACAAACACACTAATAAATTTTCACATTACAATATTATTTTAATTAATTTTTTTTTATTTACAATAACATTTATTTATAACTTTTATATTGTATATGAGACTACTCTGTACATACAATAAAAAATTTAATTCATAAAATATACTTCATTTACACAAGTGGTTAGTTCTGTAAAAATATGTTTAGTGTTTATATAATCTATACATATAATAAAATTGTAATTAAGCCGAATCTGTACATTAAAAATTTTTTTGGAAAATCTTATTGAAATAGACATTATTATCAATAGAGGCCAAATCTATAGTTTTTAGAATCATGGAAAAGCCACTGGAGGGATTTGGATGAAATTTGGTATGATGATATGATGATGGTGACTTTTTACCACAGAAAAACATCTCCTTTCTGAGAAAAAATACAAAAACTGTAATGTAAGAGTATACTAATATGTAAAGCCTAAGAATTTGGTTTTGGTCATCTGAACGCAGGCAGAGCCGCGGGCAATGCTAGTCATTTTATATATCGAAAATTTAAAAAATATATAAATATGGCCCACTTCGTACATCAAAAAATACTTGTTAAAATGATAAAAGATACAATAAATATTTATATATAAAATTAAAATATAAATATTTATAGAGAAATCAATATCTTATTTCTGATAACAATGTTGCATCAATAGTACTTAAGCATTATACAAAAGCACTAGTCATTTATTAACAACTAAGATAATAAACAGAAATACCATAACATAAATGAATGGTATCAACAGATAAAATAATTCACATACCTCGTCAATTAGCCTTCTTCCAGTAGTATCCATATCCCAACCAACAAGTGCATACTTGCCCGGTGGCAAGCCAACAGGTTTTTCTGCTAATGCAGGAAGGAGCTCACTCGGGGCTTCTGCCCTACTGCCATTCACCTTGGCTTCAGTCACCATTGCCATGAAAGTTGAGTGTTCTTACTAGGAGAAAACCCAGAAATGTTTTATTTTTTGTAACAAATAAGATAAATAACAAATATCAGTTACTATTTTAATTTTATATAATTGTATAAACAAAATTTATTATGATTTTACGTACTTATTAATTAAAATGAAACAAATGAGTGAAAGCTAATAATTACTTTAATAATTTCATCTACCCTCAGAAGAAAAAAAACCTGCCTGGGTATGTAAAGATAGTGTAGCAGGTATTGAATTTGAAAGTAAAATAAAAATCATAAATATATTGTGTTTGAAATCTTCAACTAATAATAATAAAAAATAAAATCGATAGATGATTGGGTTTATCCTTGTATATAGTGTAGGTAGAGTAGATAGCGAAAAAATAATTATAACAATGCAATATAAATAATTGTGTTTTATAATAGGTACGAAAGACATTAATTATAGCACAGCAAATCATAAATATACTCGTATAAAGGTAATTATTTAGAACAACAAGAAATATTACAACCTTAAAAATGATGTCACGCCGCTAAGAAAATACAGGCGCCCAAAATAAATCGATTTGAGGCGATGTAAATGATGTCTTGAAATAAGACAAAAAATAAAATTAGAAATAAGTTTTATAATTTCACATAAACATAAATATGAGTTTCAAACATATTAAGGAATTTTAAATCGTATAAAAACCAAAGGAAAAATAAAAAATAGGACACGTGGCGATCTTTTCCTTACAGACATTTTGCCCCACCCCTTTATGTCAAAATAATATTTAAAAAACTCACTATTTTAATATGATTTTCCTTGAAGAATGTTATTGAATATTTAATTAATTTTCAAAGAAGTTTCAAGAAACTTTACGGCGCGTGCTAAACAGAAATTATTTAGGTAAAAAATATTACAAATCTCGGCACGTGTGCGGCAATCCGAAAAACGCAATAGTGATTGACATCTTTATTGTGTTTGTATAATCAAAAACCGGTAATCTACCATAATAGTATTCATTATTCTTAATATTAAGATTTTACTAAAAACTGATGAATTTTATTCAATTTATTATATTATGTTTCTGTCTATTTCAATGTATATGTCTCAAAGATTTTATATACTATGAAACATAATTAAAAGTTAAATAATTATTTCTGTTATTTATAGCTTATTTCTTAACCCATTTAAAATAGTTAATAATAATATACATCAGTGAGGAACCCAACTATATTTTTGAAATTAATCAGAAAACCGTTTTAAATTAAGTATACACTTGGTACATCTCTAGGTATACATTATGAATCTGTTGCTTATGTAGTTGTCTCTTTTATTCTTATTTGTTTAATGTTTACGCTTTACGGTCTATGGTAAACATTGAATATTAATTATTGAAAGCTTTATAATTTGAGTTTCATTACATGTTTTAGCAATTTATACTTAAAATATAAATACACAGAAAGCTGAGTATTTCGAAATATATATTACTATGACAGAAAATATCGACGTTTACCAGAATCAAATAGCTTTAGCTAGAACCGAAATTAAAAATCTAAGGTAATTAATTTAAATGTTATTAAATAAAAATAAGTCATTATATTATATATTTAACATCCTTTCTTTCTGTTTTAGACAACGAATTTCAGCTTTAAAACAAGAGCATCAAAAGGAAATTAAACATATAAAGTCTACCCTGAATAACCTTCGCTGTTCAAGTTGTGCAGCGGAAGGTACGATTAGTAGTCATAATTGATACATTAATTCATTATATTTAACAATTCGTAATTTGTAGCAAATATAATTTTCTTATACAAACACTATTATTCACATAAAATATTCAAAATGTTATTGTTTGTCATGTATAATCGTTATGAGTACTCATTATTGTAAAAATGCAAAAATATACTTAGCAGGATTAAAGTCAGGACAACCAGGGCTGCAGCCCAAGGGCTCATACAATAGCAGGACACATCATGTTTTTGTTTTATTAATTTGTGTAAATTTTTAATTAATTTCAATTTCTTTGCAATATTATAAGTGGCCTTCATCCCTTTAATTACTCTGAAACTCATGTAGTTATTAATTTGATCTTGATTAGGTTAATTATTGTTATTTAATTAAAATATTTTTCTCTAGCTTCAACGGTAGAGAATAACTATAACAAGAATGATGCTTCAGTGCCTCAAACTAGCAGTAATATAACTTTTGGACCTATTGGGTACATTGAAACTTCTTTCAATAATAAGAGAGGAGTGCCAAGACAGCCCTCACTTTTGACCAATGTAAAGGGGGCCGTTGTTGTTGATACAAATGTTTTTAATAACCCTGAGCATGCTCTTGATGGATTAGAAGAATTTTCTCATATGTGGTTAGTATTAAGTTGAGAACTATCTTTTAAATTACATATATCCCTTGTGAAGTTCAAAAAGTTTGAGAATAGATATAACTTATAATCCACTTTAACTATCTATGTTTGATCCTTAATTTTATATATTCGTATAATAATTAAATATTTAATATGAAATTTGATTATTCTCTTGACTTAATTAAAAAAGTGTCATTTTAAATAAAATGGGTGTCTTTTTTCAGGATCATATTCTATTTTCACATGACAGATAGCACCAATGTACCAGCAAAAGTATCACCACCACGGCTTGCTGGTGAAAGACGAGGTGTTTTCTCCACTAGGTCTCCTCATAGACCTTGTCCTATTGGATTATCGCTTGTCAAAATTCATAGTATTGAAGGTAAAAACTACGAATGTTTACAACTCTTAAGATACCAGTTTAATATTCAAATACTTTTGATGCAAGTAGTGATCACCTAATGATAAATATAGATGAATATAAATACCCACACATACATAATACATACATACATTGACACACTTTTACTACCTTAACTTGTAACTAATAATGTGATGATATCTTGGAAGTAAATTTTAACCCACTTGTAATTGGATGTAGTTATGCAAAATAGATCCAACCTCGGAAACTTTTTTGAGAAGAAATGAGTTATAGTAAAATTGGTATATCAAAATACCAAGACCATAATTTTTTTTTTTAATTCTTTTAAATATTGGGTATTTTATCTACTTTCTGTATATAAGTTGATATGTAGGTGCCGTTTATGACAGTAACTAAAAAAAAGGTTTTCATGCGATAAATCCATTTTGCGTAACTACATCCAAATTGTCATATTGATAAGAAACTTTGTATGTATATGTAGGTTGGATGACTATATTATAATTTAACATCTTGGAGCTGAGACGGATTCAGGAATAGGAGAGGATAGTCTTCAAGGCATCCTAGTAAACCATACATTTCAATTCATCAACAATGTTTTTTGTTTTTTTTTTAACTGTAATTTATTCCAGGAAACAAAATTTATTTCAATGGGGTAGATATGGTGAATGGAACACCTGTACTTGACATAAAACCATATATACCACAATATGACTACCCACAGACATATGGAGAGGCTTTGTCGGCATTAGAAAGGCCACCAACGGAAGGAATTAACGATCCAGTGGAAATAGTGGCTAATTTACATATAGATGATGACTCTTTATCAGTTAGAAGGTTTGTTGATTTGTTTTTTTTTTTAATTATATAGAGGCTGATCGATTTTTAAGAGAGTATGGATGGCAAAATATTATAGAATATTATTAATATTATTTTTATTGAATTGTCATAGTATATTAAAGTAAAAATAATGAATTTGATATTTTCAGACGTCTCTACTTTCGCACGCTTACGTTGATGTTATAGCTATGCCCATGTCAATGATAATAATTATATCAAAAATTGCTATACAATATATTAAGTCAAGTCTGTTGTGGCTGTATTTTATTCATTGACTACAAATAACACACAAATTGACAATAAAACAAATCTGTTGTTCTTAAGTTTAAATAAATGTGTTGTGTTTTACAATTTTTAGCTCAGCATATATTTTGCAATTTTATTTATTGCTTCATTTATTTATATCATTGCATAAATATGCATATATTAAAGATCGTAAAAAAACTACCGAATTAAACAAAATGAATATAATGCATAGTAATTATATTTATTATATATAAACAAACTAATAGGTACTTAAAATAGAACAGTAGATATATTATATTTGATAATATTTTCCTCTGACGACACGTTTGGCTCAGTTTGTAGTGACCCTACTTGCTGTGCCAGCGGTCGCGGGTTCGAGTCCCGCTGGGGGCAATCATTTGTGTGATGAGCACGGATGTTTGTACTCCAGTCATGGGTATTTATATTTAAAATATGTATGTATTTAAAATTATATACTTATGTGTAGTGTATAAACTATCTGGTATCCATAACACAGACCTCGTAGCTTACCATAGAACTAGATGGTGTTGTGTGTTAATGTCCCAACATATTTATTTATTATTTCCACATGCACAGGCCATTCGAAGCGCGTAGTGCAATTAATTATGGCATTATCAGAGCACAGAGTAATTAATGAATATTTTATGGTGACCATCTAACTTAAAGTATGTATGGTTAAGTGTGTAGCTTCGAGTTTAGTTCCATATAATTTTTGGTTGTAGAATGGGTGTACGTCCATGACAGTAGATTTTTTACAAGTATTTATATTCTTATATTTTTTTAACTAGAAGCACATACAGCTACGTTGGAGGAAAGAATGTTAAAATAAAATGAAAACTATCAGCTTAAGTTTGTTTATAATAAAAATAATATTGTTATCTTCAAAAAAAAAAAATGATTTTATAAAAATATTTCCTTTAAAAGTATTTTTTTGTTTAACATAATTCTTATTACTTATCATTCAATTATTTTTTACAATTTTAACAATACTGTGTATAATCGGATAGATACAATTTTATGCTATTGTTTTTTTTTTAATTTCTACATTAAAACAATTCATAAATCTCTTAATCTAAATTATCATAATACTGATTTACAATATCATTCCTCGCGTATAAGTACTTGCTGGTATAAGAATACGTTAAGGTGGTTTTTGTTTACAAAAACAATAGAACCTATTTATTGATAGAGTTACTAACTCCTTTAATATTTTTAATGCTGTTGTTTTTTTCATTTAAGTACTTTTTAATTTTTTTTAATTAAATAAATCCACACTCACTTTAAAATTCGTCTTATATAATATATTTGCGATAATTAAATACCTGGTGCATATTTTTGCAACAAATTACAGCAGGTTACAGTGCTTACTTTATCAAACTTTTAATTGTTTTACCGTTTGTGGATACTTTGATTTTACATCTAAAATAACTATATTATACAGACTAAATAGTGATTTTATGGGTTGACGTTAGTTCTGTGATTTGCCGGTAGGGGGATATGCTTACCGCTAATTATATTCAATGTGTATATTTTTTCCATTTTAGCTTGAGTCCTCGCTTAGCACAGCCAATTGGAATTGATACATCGAGTCCATTATCGTCACCTTTGGACATGCTATCACCTGGGATCGACCGTGTGACACCAATCTCGCCTCGAGAATCACCAGCAAGCGAGGATTTACTCGATGGACCAGTTTCATCACCGATTCGCAGAGTGGATACCGAAAGAGGTGCACCAGACGGTCAAGAAAGATTTACACCACCCCAAAACCATTTGAATGTGAATCAAGATGGAATTCGCGTAGCATCGTGGGTAAACAACCCACCAGCTCTAAAATATCAAGTGATATTTACAGATGATGCACTTCACAGATTAAATAATTTGATTGGAGACAGGGCGGCTTCGTTCAAAACTAACATTGAAAATCTTCTGTCAGAAGATCCCAGATCAGTTTACGTGAGAACTAGATATCCTGACCATGAATATAGTTGTGTGCTAGAAGATTTATCCGTCAGTTGTGTTTTTGATGAAAATTTATGTGTATGTAAGATTGTAGCTCTTAGAAACGCTGAAGACTTGCAAAATTGATTTTTATTGTAATAAGAGTAATGTGTACTTGACCGACTAAATTATTTATTCTGCTTCACTATTTGTTAGCATAAAGTTTGTATTATAAATCTGTTTTGGTAATTCTCTCATCCTCAAGTTTTATTTTTTTAAAAACATCATCTGTTTTCCCGATCCAAAGTTGCCGATACTTTTTAATACGATTAAATCTAAAAATCGCATTTTTATTCCATTAAAAACAATAACCTTACTGGAATTATTTGCTTCGAATTCAATAATATGAGATAAACAAGTCCACTTGGTGCCATCTATAGAACTTCGATACTTTAGTTTAAGTATCGTACCGTTGCCAACGTCATCGCAAGGTAAGTAAATAGCTCGATCTACTTCGTGGATAGCTCCTAAATCAAATTTTAAATGAATATATTTCTTATTTCGCGGATTGGCCTTGCCTGCAGAACCCCAATTTGTGTGCCAAATTAATTTATTTCTTTCAGTAAGATTGAATACATCTTGACACGGTTGACAAGGAAAGTTGCATTTAACTATAATATTTTTTATGATATTATTTTCAAGAGGATCTTTCAAGACGAATCCCGATAAAACAGAACTCCATTCTGATACAAAAGTACCTAAAACAGATCGAATTCTAAAATCATGTTTACTTTCACTTACAAAATCTTTAAATGTTATAGTGTTGCCTATTATATTGCTGAAAATAACACCATCTCTTTCTATTTCGTAGAAATTAGCACCCGTTTCATTCCAATCTAGAGTAATGGAAGAACATGTACTTTTTTCCTCATTGACGTTAAATTTACTTGGGATTTTTATGTGCTTATTAAGTTTAAGGTTGCCAAATACTTCCCCGGTGTTTACGAATTTTTTTACTTTGATTTTAATTTCGCTCATAGTTACATCCATCTTTTCTATTTTTATCAATAGGAATTTTTGTTTTGTGTCCCGATGTTCTTCCAAATATGGGTTAAGAGCGAATTCCTCATTAAAATAAAATACGTTTTGATGAGTTTTAAAATCATCCAAGTTATCAGCCTCTCGTAAAGCTAGTGGTTCTCCGTTTACGTCAACCTTTATGTTTTCAACGTTCGTAGATGCCATTATTTGTAATAACGTAGTTCTTTCTTTTACTATAGTTTCATAAGAGTTGTGAGTTTTATAAATAGTTATTAACAAATCATCCGTTGTGTTAGATTTCGGTCCTTGTGCTAAAATTTTTGTTGTTGCAAAACTACCTTTTAAATAATCAGAAGTTATGCCGTCATCTTCATATGCAACGAAGCTTGAAGTCCCATTTGGGTACAGAGTGAATATTCGCAAGTCCCTTTTTACCTCATGTGGATTATTATTCGGATTTGTCATTGGAATTATGGAGCCATCTTTTATGAAAACAGGAATTTTCCACAAAGGCGTGATGATGTTGTTATATATTTTCCCACCTTGATACTTTTTTCCTGTTATAAAGTCTATCCACACTTGATTTTTATCAGGGAGATAAATTCCATCTCGTATAGAATTGCCGTCAACTTTTACATCGTTGTAAATTGGAGAAACCAATATATTGGGACCCCACATGTATTGATATTGAGAATCTTTTGTGTATGCTTCAAATTCCTCGGGAAATTCAAGAAACATCGCTCTGACCATGGGGAGTCCATTAATTGACTCATACCCAATACTATAATTGTAGGGCAATAACATGGATTTTAGTTTTAAGTAGGCTCTGTTTATTTTTGTAGCTTCATCGTCATAGCTAAATGGTGTCTTTGGAGTGTTACCCCAACCATCCATGTTTAATTGCAAAGGAGTAAACGTTTTCCATTGATAGTCACGAATATTAATTTCTTTGCATCCACCAGCATAAATACCGTCCATATCAGAACCGATTACAGGTTGACCTGATAAGCTAGCTCCAATGTAGGTCGGTATATGGAATCGAATATATTCCCATTCGCCTCCTTTTTGATCACCACTCCAAATACCAGAATAACGTTGAGTTCCAGCCCAGCCATCAACCATTATAATCAAGTTTCGTGCCTTATTCTTCGCCGCTTTTTCAAATATTTTAGTTGCTTGTTCAATAGCATTCAAACCAAACGAATAGCCGCTGCCAATCCAAGCTACGTCACATTTCAGGGCAACCACATTTGCTACACCAACTTCTTTGTTCAAATCACGTTCTCCTTTCTTAGGATGTAAAGGATCGGTTGGTGTAAGGTTGGATTCAGTCCATAAAGCTACTTTGATGCCCTTTCCCATGGCATAGCTGACAAACTCTTTTAAATTTTGAATGTCACCGTCTAACGAATCCGTTTGGCCGTACCCAGAGCCATATCCATCATTTGGAATGAACCAACCTAAGGGTATGTCATGTTTTATATATCTATCTATCATTGCACGAGCAGAGAATTGGTAGTTATTTTTTTCACCATTAAGTGACTCTAAAATCCCTTTTTTTATGCCAATTTCATTAGGTTTATAGCTTTTATAATACTTTCCGTCTTCAAAAAGAATGGCCCCAGATACATTTGAAGCAACCTTAACCCAATAATCACGATTAAATGTATTTAAATGTGCTTCATAATATGCGTATTCCGGCATTAAGAGCGGTTGTCCAGTTAACTCATAGTAGTCTTTTAGAATATCTTTTAGATGAGCATTGATAAAGAAATAAGCATCAAAATCTTCTCCTTTATGGATTGTTTCTATGAAATCAATCGATTTTACCCCAAAGTCGTATATTCCTGGTTGCCAAGTGTTCCTTAGTACGCCATATCCAAAAGAAGACCAATAGAATGGACATGGTGATGTCACTCCCCCATCGCTCCAATTATTGCAATTTACAATTTTGATAATTTCTCCTTTATGACTGAATCTTCCATTTTGCATTCCACCTCCAAAAAAATATTCTTTAGTTTTCTGACGTATTCTTTGTACTGATTTACGATCCGCATAAGACAAAGGTTTTGCTTCGTGCAACACGTCTTTGTCAGTTTTGATGTTATAAACCTTTAGAGTTCCTAGTATCTTATCAAACACAATTTGTAAATCTTTTGTTTGTACAATATAATGTGTATTAAGATCGATAAGTAATGATAGCTGGAACGCTGTATAGCCGTAATCATCTACATTTTTTATTACTATCTTTGCGACATCCTGAGGATTGTTTGGTTCTGGATATTCATTAAATTTTCCAGACGGAGACATGTAATATCTAAAAACATGATCATTTAAAATGTGCAACCGTCCAATTTCACCTGTTTTGTATATGATACTGTAGAATTTATCATTTTTTTCTAAAATCTTTATACCTCCAACAATTTTGTCGGGGTCCTCCGCCTTATTCATTTTAGTCAATGAGTGAAGAGAATGAACCTGAAAAGAGTTTAATACATTTTAATGTTTGAAATAATATTTACTATTTATCGTATACACACATTAGCAGTTATGAAGGATGAGCTAGTAATGAGTGTTTTTTGAATATAAAAAATGTATAATAAGTCTTTTATAATAAGTCGCCCAGGTACTTATCCTACTACTATTATAAACGCGAAAGTTTGTGAGGATGGATGGATGTGTTTGTTACTCTTTCACACAAAAACGACTGGACGGTTTTGATGAAACTTTACAGTAATATAACTTATACATCAGATTAACACATAGGCTATAATGATACATAAGTGAACTACTCCGTACTCGTGGGGAGAAGCGCTAAAAGCGAGTTTCTCATAATTTAACTTTCACTTTTTTAAAGCGGTATTCGGCAACACCTAGGTTCCGACTGTTCCACTTGATTGAGGTTATTGTGTTCAGTGTTCGTCCTAAATAAATTATTTGATTCTAAAGGAGACTATCTAGTTTATATAATATAATTAAACAACAACCAATCCACAACAAACCGTTTATGCAATAAAAAAATGAAAAACGTAATTTAACCGATTAAATTGACGGAGCCATTTTTACAAACGTCAGGTACAGTAACAGTGACTGTATTAGTCGATTAGCCTTGTGAGTTGTGGCGTGCTACGCCTACTAGGAAAATGTCAAAAGCATGTCCACTTTAGTTAGTGTTTTACAAATTGTTTAATGTCCAAATGACACATTAAATTATTATGTATGGTATTGGTAAAATCTAACAACTTTATACTCCTTTATTCAGGTTCAAATCGAAGGTTTTAGGAAATAGGTATTTTATCATTACAAAAGCTGCTACATCCGGATACATGAGAATAGAAGAAGCTCCCATAGACATAATAGAGGTTATAAAACTTTAGACCAGCAAATAATTCCATGAAATACAAAGAAGTTAATGTCGCACGATATACATTTTGCTGAAACCTAATTTTTCTTCCAGTAAAAAGAAATCTATATTCGACTTCTTAAAACAAATTCATCAAAATCGTTCTAGAAGCATAATTGCATAATTAGCTTCAACTAGTTATAAATATATTTATAGTAAGATGAATTCGTAAAAAAATAAACGTACTTTTAAAGACTCCAATCCAAAAAACTCCGACTAGTGAAGGTAAAAAATTGGAACTATTCTTTTAGTTTCCAGTAATTTGCTCTTTGTAAATACCTACTCATATTTTTTTTTCTAGAGACTTAATTTTTTATTTTTATTGAGCGGAACCCTAATTTTTTTTCTAAAATAAAAGAAGCCTAAGTTACTCCGTATAACCTTTATTAAAGCTATCTGCCAGTGAATGTCCTGTTAAAATCGGTCCAGCCGTTTCGGAGATTAACCGGGACGAACAAACCGTCAAAAATTTAAAAAAAATGTGTTTTTCTTATAAGTAAACAGCTGTTATTTTAACATTCTAAACAGACAATTTCATTTATCTATATAGATAAACAATCTAACATTAGGGTCCACTGGCTCATTAGACTAAGCTACGACTAAAGATTCCAAAAAATCTAGTGAGTTCTCTTGAATTATACCCATCCAGACTTCAGTCCTAGATCAGTTTCACACCTAATAGCTGATCGAGATAAAATTCACCACCAAACTCACACGAGGTGCTTCTTAAAAAACCACGAAGAGCTAGACTCTGAAGACAAAGAAAATGCTGTTTTGAAAAGGATCTCTCCTTTTCTTCTGAATGACTGACTATCAGTCTGAAAATCTCGAATATTAATAGACAAACCGACAAGCCTAAAAAAATAAACCTACGTTTTTTTATATCTTTATTTTAACCTACTTCGGTTCTTACATAGATGTAATTCAAAGTTTGTCCATGCGTTTCAGCGAAAACAAACAAACATACAATTTTCACAGAATATATAATAGTGGCCCGATTAGGTATTGTTAGTAATGACTGACAACTTTATCACGATGATATGTTATCTAATTACAAATATTTTTACTTTTAAACTTAAGTAGGTATTCTATTAATTCAGTAGAAATAGTGCTTGTTTAATGATTATAAAGCAGTGCAATTGGATTTATCTAATTAAATAAAAATAACTTAGTCTAAAAATATCTACCTACTATAAAAAAATGAAACAAAAATATCTTACTCGGTTTCCCATGGTTAAAAGTGTCCATAAAGTACACAATGTTGTGTATGATTCCTTATCACCAGCTGTAACACTACTTCGGCAGGACTAAAACATACACTGACTGAACTAGTCTCGTCACCAATCTCATTTAAATAGGAAATCTGTCCTCATAACCTACTATAGTACTACGCTCATAGTGAAGCTTTTGTTATTATAGGAACGTTGTATTGGGGGTAATTGGTTAAAAAATTGCATTCATCATTAATCGTTATCTCAAATCGTTATGATCAAATTCAAAAATATACTAAGTAATTAAAGATAAATACTTACGGCACTAAATGTTGACCCGGATAGCTAGCTATCATCATACCGAATTTCATCAAAATCTGTCCAGTTGTTTTGTCGTGATGCGTTCCTAGACAGATAGACAAAATTTCTAAAAAGTATAAATTCAGCCTCTGTATCGATAATAATAAGTATTTTAATAAGATTTTCCAAAAAGTATTCAATGCAGGTACAGATTCGACTTAGGATTTTATTTTATCTATACATCTGTATAAAATTGAAGTGTCTGTTTGTAATGTCAAAATAACAGCTTTTTACTAAATGCATTATGAATGTATACACGGTGCATATACCAAAACAACATTTTTTACAATTTTTTATATTTTTTATATAATTGAGAAACCCAAATTTTACATGATTTCCATCATGTAAAATTTTGTCGTGGGTTTATATTATAAATGTGAAAGTTTATATATGTTTGCTATTTTTTCCAAATATCAGTTTAGGCTGCAAGGATTTAGATGAAATTTAGTATAATGGTTAGTGATAAGGACGCGACTTTTACGCGATATATTCAGGTCAAAGTTATGAAAAAGATAACAAATATTGTACGATGTATCCGAAAATATTCCATATCTTAAAAACTACTGAATGAACTGAAGATGATACCTAAACTTCTGTAAAATATTTTTTCTTGAAAAGGTATTAAATAAACGCGATGTATATATATTATGTAAAATTAAAATCATGATGCGTCCTAACATTTACGGTAATTAAAAATATATTTGGTGGTGGCAGCACTGGTTTAAAACGCTTGTCATTGTCAAGCTGTCAAATTTTTGATTACTCACGAAATCACTGGCTTGATGTGCATTTTAGTTCTCCGCCAACTTTCATAATTTAATAGAATTTTCGAAGAAATTTAATTTAACAACATCAACGGTAGTAATTTTTTTATGTTAATTTATAATTTCATATATATCTTTTCATTTAAAGGTTGTTAGTTTGGTTGTTCCTGACATACCGGTACGTAAGTTTGTTAATAAAAAGAAATTCCTATCTTTCAGATGTTCCTAACACGTTCCGAATATGACCGAGGAGTTAATACATTTAGCCCAGAGGGAAGACTTTTCCAAGTGGAGTATGCTATCGAGGCTATAAAACTGGGTTCCACAGCAATCGGCATTGCAACATCTGAAGGTGTTGTTTTGGCTGTTGAAAAGAGAATAACGTCGCCTTTGATGGAACCAACTACTATAGAAAAAATCGTTGAGGTGGATAGACATATTGCTTGTGCTGTTTCTGGATTGATGGCTGATTCTAGGTAAATAATTTTATATCAAATAGGTTAAATTAAGAATTCTACAATACATACATATATATGTTATTATTTTAAATTTACTAAAAAAGTGTAGTAAGAAATTGTTAAGTTCTTTGTATTTGTATTGGTCTTTAGATGTGCAATTCAAGTATAGTTTAATTTTCCCAAAGTCACAAAGTATGTAGATTGATTGATGATAATTATTGTATCATTTACAGAACCTTGATTGAAAGAGCCCGCGTGGAGTGCCAGAATCACTGGTTTGTTTACAACGAGCGTATGACAGTAGAGTCTTGTGCTCAGGCTGTGTCTAATTTGGCTATACAATTTGGAGACAGTGATGATGATAGTGGCACTGCCATGTCTAGACCATTTGGTGTGGCTGTTATGTTTGCAGGTATTACGATATGGAAACAAAATAGTAGTAGTAAATAGTAATATAACAAAATATGTTCTTATTAAAATCATTAAATACTCTTTATTATTTATATTAGTGATTGTAACAGAAAGTGCACCTAATATATTTAAATCTTATATTTATTGACTCCAAATATCTTCGCACACTAATTAGAATAAGTACAGTGAAAATATAAACTTTTAAGTACATATATGTCTATTTTTAAAAGGTATTGATGAGAAGGGTCCTCAACTATTCCACATGGATCCTAGTGGTACATTTGTTCAGTATGATGCTAAAGCTATTGGATCAGGTAGCGAGGGTGCTCAGCAAAGTTTGAAGGTAAATCTTCATAATTTATGCCATGTCTATATAGACATTTCTAATACTCCACTGACTTTAAATTCAGTAGCCCACTTTTAAATATGACCATGGGCCTATATTTTATCCACCCTGACCCCCACATGTTGACTCAATCAGTCAAATTAATTGACTTAAAAATTGACATTACCATACAATTAGGCCAAGAATAAATAATACAGGATACTTTCTATCTTGATAATATACTAGCAACTCACCCTTGTTTCTCTCGGGTTCGTCGATAGGTATGTTATAACAGTTAGTATGGGATAGATAGTCAGTCCCTTACTCTATGGAAAACGAAAACAGGTGTATCCCATGGGAACCATACATTTATCCAGGATAAAATGTAACCTATGTGCTGTTCCAGACTACAATGTATCTTTGTGCCAAATTTCATCCAGATCTGTTGATCTGCAGCTGCTCTGGTGTGATTGAGTAACAAACATCCATTCATCCAAACTTTCACATTTGTAAAATATTAAAAGTTGAAACATTTTAGGTTTGAACTTATCATAAAACACTTTTTACAACTTTTTTGATACTTAAATGAGAGATTAATATAGTAATGTCTTGATTATCACAGTTTCTTGCCCATGTAAGTCCATTATTTCAAAAGAAAACTCTTATATAAAGTTGACAATATGAATATTTAAAAACACATGATCTAAAAGGCCATTTCGTTTTCATTTAATAAAATCACTTGAAAGGTTTTTAATTATTATTTTATTTGAACACTTTATTTAGTCACTAAATATTTATTTTTACTATCACAGGAAGTCTACCACAAATCGATGACTCTTAAAGAAGCAATTAAGTCTGCTCTTACAATTCTAAAGCAAGTTATGGAAGAAAAGTTATCCGAAAATAATGTAGAAGTTGTGACAATGACACCCGAGTCATTATTCCATATGTTTACAAGGGAACAACTTGCAGAGGTTATTAAAGATATACCTTGAAATCTTTTATGTATTGGTGTGGTTGGGTTTTTATATTTTTACTACAAATTTAAACTATTTTTGCTTTCGGAAACTTTTTTCTTTAAAAAAAATTATAATTTGTCAGTTTTAAATTTTTAAGATTAATATCATAGATTAAACAAAAAAATATATAAAGTACATTCGGAATGTATTTTCTATACTTATACATAATATATTGTGTGCATTATAATTTTGTATTGATAAAAAATCCAATCACATTTTTCGCTAGTAGTAATATTTTAAGTAAATTGTATTTTTTCAGTAGAAACATTTGTTGATATCATTCGTACAGACTATAAATTCATTTTAGCTTACATTTAAAAAAAATATATATTCAATCATTACCTACTAATTAGTTTAATATATTTGTAACAATAGCAAATAAATATATTACATGCACTTATAAGTAAAGAGATGCAATTTAAGTGAAATATTACTTCGGTGAAGGAGTCTCTAAGAATCTTTAAAGTAAGTATTCAAAGGTTAATAAAATTTTCAACACTTTAGTATGTGTATTTATTTATCTGTAATTTAGTTTAATTTGTTATACAAGTCTAGTTAGTTACCTAAATAGCAGGGCCGTGCAGTGTTATGATGCAGAGGCGGTCGCCTCAGGCAGCACAAAATAGGGGCGGCATTTGGAGGCTACAAATACTCCAGAATTTCATGCTCAACTCATGTGGACTCTACTAGCAATTACATCATATACCTTTCACCTTACCTTTCAGCAATATAGCTCCAATTATAGTCTTGAGTACATATGGACGGACAGACGGATAAATTATAAGGATTGGATTTCGTTTTTGCTTTTTAGCCATGGAACCCTAATGAAAATTATCTAACTTACATCATACTGAGAAAATCTACTGCATGGCTCTGATGGATGTTATATTATATATGTAGTTATAATTTATATATGAAAATAGATCAAAAAGCTATAGAAGTTTCTAGTTATTAGAAAACATAGTTAACTTATGTATCAGTTAGTATATTTTTTTAGGAAAAGTTAACTGGTGTTTTTTCTTAGTACAAGGTAATCTCTGAAATCACTAACACGATCTCATCAAAATTTGGTATAATAGTTTTAATATATCACAATATTTTTGATAGAACCTTTACGAAAAGTAAATACCCTGTGAAAAATACGAGAGCAAATAATATAATTGTGTGGATAACGTAGTAGGGTGAAGCTAAAAGTGGGTGAAAAGGTTTTTACTCTTGAGGTAAACAAAAGAGGTGTTCTCCGGAAAATTGGGAAGTTTGGAAAAAATGTAATGAAAACTACTGAATCAGTCAGTGTGGGACTTTAACCAATCGATCGTCTGTAGATGGTTTTAGGCTATTTATTTATCGAATTCTATACACTACTTCTTAGAAGCGATAAACCTAAATACATTATATATGTCTCTGAAGACTAAGCAGGTCTTCAATAAAAAGAAATTATTAAAATCAGGTCACGGCGGAAAAATATGCTATAAAATATTATATTATCTATACATCAACAAAACACCCAAATAGAAATCAGTCTTTTTTAAGTTGTCTAAAGACTAAAATAATATTATGTATGTATGATCAATACAATTCAAAAGATCCTATAATATAATCTTGTCAGTTCGATCCTAATTCCTATGGCCGAATGTCAGTTAAATGAACAGCACTGTGAAATTATTAGTGTTTATTTAAACTGTAGTTTAAAGTTAATTAAAATTAAGTGTTATATAGATGATCGCTGCCATGCCAGAGTTGCAATGGAGTGAGAATAGTTCAAGAAATACTCTTCAAGACTTTTCTCGTCTAAAACTTGGACAACAAACTGTTTAGAATGTTTCCATTTAATGTTTCAACTAAATAAAGTAATTTAATTCATATCTTATTTTATTTTAAAAATTAATTTATCTGGTAGTAGAAGATTTTTGTTAATACTCGTAACTGAAAAATAGTGTCTATAAGTGCAGTTTTCCTTTACTTTTTAGGGTTTCGTACCCGAAGGGTGCCAACGGGACCCTATTACTAACCCTATCTGTCCGTCTGTCAGCGGGCTGTATCTTATGAACCATAATGGTAGAGTTGAAATTTTCGGAGTAGGTATTTTTATTGCCGCTATGACTACAAATATTAAAAATCATGATGGTGAATTTCAAAATGACCGTCATAAAAAAAATCGATTATGGTACGGAACGTGACCTTTTGTGTGCGGGTCCGAATCGCACTTGACCGATTTTTAATTGGTACTAGAGAATATATCCCTCGATGCTTTTATATTTATAATATTTCGACTTTTTTCAGATTATATATTCACAAATATCTTATGGATCGAATGTGACCTTCATGTAACTAATATTATCAGCTATATTTTCTCTTGATTTGATTTCTAGTGACCAAACATGTCAATAATTTTAATAAATACATGTGACAAAAACAAACAAGTATAATTTAAATTTTATTAAAAAATATTATAAAATTTTTATTAGGTAAGTAACAACCTTAAGTAGTATTAATAAAAACAATGCCGATAATTACAAGGCACCATTGTGACAACTTTTAAATAAATCATTTTGAACTTACAATCCTATAGTTGTTTTAACCCTCAAAACCAATCAAGTATTCGATATAAAAAAAATGTCTTAAAAAGAACTGATCATTCTTACTTAGTCCAGTCAATAGGTGAATCAATCTATATAAAATAAGACAATTTCCGCAATATTCTTTCAAAAAAAAGGGCATTTGCTGAGACTAAAGCCAAGTTTGAGGTCGCCCTAGAGGCGCTGCTCTGACGCCATTGTTGCGAAAAACTCGTTTTATTCTATTTCTAAAGAACAGCTCATCCTACGTAAAAAATCTATAAATCTTTTCTCTTTTCAATGAAACTGCCTATCTTTTTTATTAAAAATATTTTTTTTTTCTAAAATTAATATTTCTCAAGATATCGCACTCAAAGCTCACAAATTTTGCTACCTGCGTCGGTTTTTCGCGATAGCAAAATATAAGGTCGTATCGGTATCGAATTGCTTTCGCGCAGAAATTGCTTTATTTTATGTAGATTTTGCCATATTTTTTTTCTATATAGACTGGACTATCTGAATATTTAAAATATCAAAAAAATATATATATATAAATTACCAATACTTGGCTAAATATGGTTCTAAATCTATTGGATTAACATTTGGTCCAAACCTTTCCACAGGAACACCTTCTCTATCCACAATAAACTTTGAGAAGTTCCATTTAATAAAATCACCCAACGAGCCACTTTGGGTTCGCTTCAAAAACTTCCACAACGGATGTGCATTATCACCATTGACCTCTATTTTTTCAAAAACATCAAATTTAACGTCTCTATCTTTAATAAACTTGACTATATCTTTTGTCGAACCAGGTTCTTGACCTCCAAATTGATTACATGGGAACGCTAATATTCTTAAATTGTTTGATTTTGCATATTTTTCATATAATTCATTCAGTTGGTTGTAATTATTGTCTGTAAGACCGCACTGGGATGCCACGTTGACTATAATCAGAGTATATCCCTTGTATTTGTCGAGATTCACTTTCCTCCCATATATATCATTGACAGTGAACTCGTATATAGTCTTGGCTGTTTCATAGTTCACCTCTTTTGTTTCTTCAGGTTTACTGAAAATATTAATTTCATTAAATATACTTTTTTATTAAAATATTTTAAAGTACAACGAGTATTATATATTTTTTTCTTTGAGTTTCTTTCATTTTGGTTTTTTCCTTTTAGATTTAACTATTATTTTTGTTGTTAATTATAATTATTTTTTAGATAGTGTATAAGCCTGTGTTACATAATGGTGCATGTTGTGACACCTTCAAAGGTTTAACATTTTACTAATTATATTGTATTAAGTGTTAATACAATATGTAGTAAAATTATTTTAATTTATAAGATGACAAGTTTGGCTCAGTTTGTATTGAACTTACTTTCTGTGCCAACGGTCGCGGGTTCGAGTCATGGGTGTTTATATTTATAATATGAATGTATTTAAATGTGTTGTGTATCAATTATCTGGTATCCATAACACAAGCCTCGTAGCTTACCATGGAACTAGATGGTGCTGTGTGTTAATGTCCCAACGTATTTATTTTATTTGTTCATGTTATAATGTTTACTATGTGTCCAATAAATAAATAAAAAATAAAATATTTGCGAAGTTTGAAACGGCTGGACAGATTTGGATAAGATTCAGTTTCAATATAGACAATGACCCGGAGTACACATGTTTCTAGGGATACACCCGAGTAAAAAGAAAAATAGTATGTATATGTAAAACGTGTATTTCGCTTTTTTAAGAATTATTTTTAAAACTCACTTTCCGACATTATGAAACTCTCTGAAAGTATCGACAGCTTGGAATATATCGTTGGCCAATATCTCTGGGTTTTCTAAAGCTGCAAAATGGCCGCCATCGTCCACTATAGAGCTGTGTAAATAATTCTTGTATTTCAGCTTTAAAATGCAATCTGGTTGGAAAGCTAATTCATGTTTGAACTTTATCCCCCATGTTGGTACTTCAGTTGGGATTCTGTAAAGCAAAATTTGGTAAATAAATAGAAAAGTACATAAATATGTATGTATGCATGTCTATCCATTCTTAAAATTCAAATTTCATAGAATAAATTTTTAAAATACTTAGATTGTGAAAGTCTTTCCCTGCGGCTCTCGTTTGTATTCTAAAGGTATGGATATATAGGTATGATATTATAACTATGTCCATCCCCGTAATGCAATTAATGTATGTCCTTGTCGAAGGAAAAATGCTCTAAATACATAGCTATTGTATAAATCAATATGTATGTCTGTATATTTTATATGTGGATGAATAAATAATATACTCACTCATCGATCCTCATACTCATAAATCTTTTATTAAAAGTCTCAGCGTACAACCTCATGGCAGTAGTTATGGTGTTAGTGGACCAGTACACCATTATGTTATCAAGGAGATGGGTTAAAGAATATTTATCTAACAAATTTCCATCTCCAGAACGTTTGTATGCAGGGTTTGTCATAGTTGAAAATTTTTCTAGTATGTATGCGGCGAGACCTGCAGGAGAATCTGTTAGGGCTATGCCTGAAAATAGAAAACGATAATAAGTAATTATTATATGTCCCCTGGAAAAAAACTTAGGTAGTTGTTCGCATCTCCAACATGTAAATTTTTATAGTTGGCGGATATTAATAATAAACGTGTGAAGGTAAGTGCTCCAAGATTTCATTAACCAGCCCCTATAGATTAAATAATAACGCCGAGTATTTACCCGACATGGTCGACCTATCGATATTAAAACTAAATGGAAATAGACATGTTTTTCTACTGTTTTAAATATTTTTTGTAAAACAAATACTAAAAATAGTGTTATGCGATCTGTGAAATTAATAATAGAAACAACAACAACTTATATTATTATTAAACTTATGAAATGTACATGAAAGAGACTCTTGTATATCTATGGATTTCATAATTTATTGTTAAAAATAATAATAATAATAAAATCATGAAATATTTTTATTATTTCGAAAAACAGATTAATAAATGCTATAGTAATCACAAAGAACATTTAAATACCAATAGTGTCTGGTTTAGTTGCTTGCAAGTGTAAATATCCAGATTCTTCGATGAGTTGCATGATGTGTTCACTGTAGGGATATATGCGGTTCTCTAATTCTTCCTCCACTATTAAAGATGGCCAAAACGATCCTTAAATAAGGAATATCAAATGTAATTCTTTTATATATTATTTTTAATAAAATTAAATTAGTAGCCATATGAAATATCCCTCTAGTCTATATTATTATGAATGCGAAAGTTATATTATGTGCATGTGTTACTCATTTACCCTGAAACGGCTGGCAGGATTTTGATAAAATTTAGTACCCTGATTTAATGAAACTTTACAATAAGATAGCTCATAACATCAGAATAACACATATGTTACTTTGATCCTGGAAAACTGTACGATTTCTGTGAGATATCCATATTAGCCGTTAAAACGTACGTAAAGACGAACCCATACAAAATGTGCCTAAAGTAGCATTTTCTGAAGCGAAGCTAGGGTTGTGTAAAAAGTTAACACCAATAAAATGTAGGATAAGTAAACTAAAAATTTACAGTCCTTTAGGGTGAACATCATTTAGAAATCATTAATGATTAAATACAAAAATAAAAAATAAAACACATAACTTACCCAACCAAACATTAATATTTGCCAATTTATTAAACCAGACCAGCGGCATGTTTGTATGAAAACCTAAAACATTTTCGGGGAACAATGTGGACAGTATAGATCCAAGCATATGTCCTATATCTCCTCCTTGTATGTAGTATTTCTCATGACCAATTCTCTTCATCAAATTTAATATGACCACGGCCATTTCTGTTGGTCCAAAACCGGGTCGGACTGGCGCCTAAAATATTTTGTTCTTAGATTTGCATGGTTGATTATATGTTTAAAATTAAAGCAAATAAATAAATTCTATTGTGATAACTCAACTAATTAGTATTTGAAAATTTATTCTTGTAAAACATTCACAATTGAAAAATTAATGTTTACTTTTTTCTCACATACATCATGGTTTTCCGTTTTAAAAATCTATTCTTTGGACAAAAAAATAAAAAACAAATTATAAAACATTATGTAGACTAATTAAAGTTAAAAAATTCATACCTCAGAGAATCCAAATCCCGGTAAGCTAGGTGCTATTATCTCGAACACAAACTTATGTCCCACCTTAGGTGTAGTAAGTTTAGGTATTATTTCATAGAACTCTCTTATAGAGCCCGGCCATCCATGTAACAATAGCAAAGGAACCACCTAAAAAAAAAGGTGTGTGGGTACTCGCCCTATTTAAAAACTCCAATAGGATCTCAAAAAAAATAAAGCTATAATAATATACAATATAAATGAATACATTATTCAATTATATTGCATGTTTTTAATATTATATTAAATTAACGACCCACCTTCACTTCGCTCGGGTTTGTCTCTACTGAAAAACAAAAACAAATCTACCACAACAAAACCATACATTTTTCCAGGATAAAAAGTTATCTATTCGGTATTCCAGACTATATTTTATCTCTGTATCAAATTTCATCCAGATCTGTGCAGCCGTTCTGGCGTGATTGAGTAACAAACATTCGTATTTACAATATTTATGGGATAACTTACCTCAAAATCTGAGGGAACATTAGGTTTCACATGGACATAATGTATATCCATTCCTTGAATGTTAGTTACATAGTGATCAAATTTGTTGAAGAACTCCTCTCTCTCCTTAAAATTATATTTGTGCTGCCAATAATCTAGCACTCTAGTTATAAAATTGGAATTGAAGCCATAAGTGAATCCTGTGCCTTCTAATGGGGGAACAAATGGTCTCCTATGGAGAAGTCTTTCTCTAAGGTCATTAACTACCTGTAAAGAAAAATTGATTAAATATTAAATTATTTTTGAAAATGTATTGACATATTTTAGTTTTTATATTTTATATAAATATAAAAACTTTTTAACAAAAAAATTAAAACCGACTTCAAACAAAAGCACTAAAAAGTAGAAAATAACTGATTGGTAGTTTTCATTTACTATACATACCTAATCAAATATATTCGAAGTCGGTGTGCTTTGCTTTGTATGGGCTGGCACCGATTTCGAAAATATTTGATTAGGTATGTATTTAATAGGTAGGCTTTATTTACTAAGCCAAAGCACTCAAAGTATCTACTATTAGTCGTTGAAGAATTCCACCTATCCACCTTCTGGCCTTACCATCAGATCAGATCAATAATACCGAACCACTGTACTATCAATGGAAATAGAAACACTTGCAAAGTTTCAAGTCAATATGACAATTAGAAGTAGGTTAAATTCATCATTAGCTATTTTTCCACCCTTAGGGGTGGTATTTTTTTTTGAAATTTAAATGGGATCAATCTGGAAGTATACCCTTTCAAACAAAACAAAAATTGTCCAAATCGGTTAATAAATGACGAAGTTCTGAGGTAACAAACATAAAAAAAAACAGTTGAATTTAGAACCTCCTCCTTTGTGAAGTCGGTTGAAAAGATGCTTATTTATTCCTCTCAGAGACTTCATCAAGAGGAAACTGAAAGTACCAATGTTAAAATATCATCTATATATTTTAATATGCATGATTTCTTGATTAATTCAAATTTTGAATAAGTTAAAGTTAATAATTTTCAATGTTTCAATTCAATTATATTATAGTTCAAAAATTAATGTGTATTTTTTTTATTTTACTTTTAACGTAATAAACTACATAAGATAAAAATATGTATCTAAAGATACAAAAATAATTTACCACATCAGAAAATTCAATATTATAAGGTCTTATAGACAAATCTGGTTTTAAGTTCATTGGATAAGGTCCCCAATGTGCATTTAAATCTAGCTGTGGTAAATCAGGTGGTGTCGTCAGAATTTTATAAATGTACCATGATGTAAAACAGGTAATTATTGCAGAGATGAATAAAAAATTCCCAATCTGAAATGAAATTCAAATATGATAGTACTAAAATAAAAAAATATATAAAAAAACAAATTTTGAACAATTTTATCAATTACTTCATAGCCACCCAATTTCAAGTTTACTTACAGAAAAGATAGAAGATTTTTGTTTTTTATTTTCATTTTGGTTAGTATTTTTCTTTTTATTTTCTTTTTTTTGTTGCTTATTGGCCATTTTACCTTTTTTAAACTTTTAATCACTTTTGCCGGCAAGTATGAATTCTATCTTGTCACCTTTAGAATTTTATTGCTTTGCTTTGATTATTTCCCTTGAAAAAACTTTTAAGCAAAAAATTACAACATTTAAAGTAAAAAAGTAATACACAAACGTCATAAACTTTTTTATTTACAAATTAAGACGATTTGTTCCAGCTTCATTTATTTGTGACTTTTGACTTCTGACTTGTTCAAATGTCATTGTCAATGACATTTAGTGTTGCATTTGCATAAATTTATATTTTCCCGGATAGCAATCATTTAAATATATATAATTGTACTAGCATTGCCCGCGGCTCTACCCGCGTTCAGATGACTAAAAACCAAATTCTTAGGTTTTACATATTAGTATACTCTTACAATGTAGTTTTTGTATTTTTTCTCAGAAATGAGATATTTTCCCGCGGTAAAAAGTATCCTATATGTTTACCCGGATAACCAGCTAGCACCATACCAAATTTCATCAAAATCCCTCGAGTGGTTTTTCTGTGATGCGGTAACAGACAGACAGACAGACATAAATTCTAAAAACGATAGATTCGGCCTCTGTATCGATAATAATGTCTATTTCAACAAGATTTTCCAAAAAATATTTAATGTACAGATTCGGCTTAGTCACAATTTTATTATAAGTATGTATAGATTAAATTAAGAAAGTGAAAATAATATAACATTTCAGTATTTTACTAGATTTCAATAACTATCATTTTTAAATATTATAATAAATAATTATTTTAAACATAAGTCTAAATTTTTACACACAATTGAGGAAATTGCGATATAACAACATAATAATAAAAAACTTTAACTCAACAACTTTAACTCTCAAGACCTTTTCACACCAATGATAAACATTACGATAAGCTTTTTAGAATAAATATCATACTGTTTTTTTCATCAATTTATAGGTCCATATTATTTATTTTTATTATAGTAAAATAGTAACAAAGCGATGTTTGTAGGTACATTAATTAAATAATTTTTACCCCCGACGCAAAAACGACAAGAGTTTGACTCGTCTATGTGTGTGTCTGTCTGTGGCATCGTAGCTCCCGAACGGATGAACCGATTTTGATTTAGTTTTTTTTTGTTTGTTTTGTTAAAGTGACAAGTGATAAATTAAAAATAAAAAAAATTAATGTGCAATTCACACATCGTAGAAGTGAAACTTCAGAAAATGATATGAATATAGAGTATCAGGAGTAGGATAATCATAAGGATTTTTTTATATTATTTTTACCAAATTTAAAAGTTATTTTACATTTTATTTGACATAAATATAAACATTACATAATAATCAGTAATGAATTTTATTATTTTTCACCTCCTGTGTAATGTATTCTATCAAATAACAACGGTTACCATGACAACGGTTACCATGGCATCATCGCAATGTATTCTATCTCATTCTATCGCCGGCTTAATCCTATATATTTATATGATTGTCTCTTTTTACTGTCGCATTTCCGTTGCATCGAGTTTCAAATCACAACGATTCTAAAGAAGTTTCACTTCAAAAAAGCCCCGACCATCTTCGACCGATTTTCATCAAACATAGCTAAGAACACTCTCGACTAATTCACCCTTCAAACAAAAAAAAAAACAAAAAAAAAGATAAATGTGCAATTCACACATCGTAGAAGTGAAACTTCAGAAAATGATATGAATATCAGGAGTATCAGGAGTAGGATAATCATAAGGATTTTTTTATTTATATTATTTTTACCAAGTTTAAAAGTTATTTTACATTTTATTTGACATAAATATAAACATTACATAATAATCAGTAATGAATTTTATTATTTTTCACTTCCTTTGTAATGTATTCTATCAAATAACAACGGTTACCATGGCATCATCGCAATGTATTCTATCTCATTCTATCGCCGGCTTAATCCTATACATTTATATGTTTGTCTCTTTTTACTGTCGCATTTCCGTTGCATCAAGTTTCAAATCACAACGATTCTAAAGAAGTTTCACTTCAACAAAATCGGTTCATCCGTTCGGGAGTTACGATGCCACAAACGGGGGTTAACAAATCTAGTCAACAAAGCTGCTGTACACCTGTCTGTTTGTTCGCTTACTTCTTCTAAACCACACAACGAAATTTTATACGGTTTAATTAATGCAAAGAGTAACATTAACGATTATAAAGGATTGTGCATATAATTTGTAGATATTTTGTACAAAATGGATGAACTATGATGATGTTTTGTCAAAAAAACTGTATTCGTACTATTTATGGCTAAATATACCTAAACCTTAAGAGTCCACGATAGCATGTGTCTATATTATTTAAAATTATACTCGCATTTAATTAAAACATACCTAGGAACGCGCCCGAGCGAAGCAAGGGCAAGTTGCTAGTTTACTAATAAAATATTTAACGCGATCGTGATTGCGACTATCATTAGCGATAAAGGTAAATAAATCTAGATTTTTTTTAATAATAAAAAAATATAATTTAAGTACTTATACTATAAAATTGTTGTTTATGCTAGTAAAATGGTTTTAGTTCTATAAATATTACAATCATATTGAGTAATTTTCTTTATAATATCTAAATTATAAAAAATACCTATTAATTTAAAAATTATAGTAAAGTATAGTAGTAATTTGAAATGGAATAGAGATACAGTTTGTATCCTGAATAAAAAAAATAGGTAACTTTATACCGACGTACTTACGAATTACAATATTAGACGCGGAATATTTCTTTTCAAAAATACAAAACAAGTCTTATTTTTCAACAAGGACTTTATTTTTTAGTTTTTATCAAAACAATTTGTTTCCCATTACGTATTATAAATATAATTTGACCTGGAAATAATGAAAGGGTTTATTCATGTGTGAAACGAAGGCGCAAATAAATGTAAGTTGAATGACGTTGTCATCGCAAGCCACAATCCCTCTGTTAATTGAGCGCGCGGGGCCAATACGGCTCTTTTAATTTTTCCACTCAACCGCCGCTTTGATACAGCCTAGTCGTAGGGATGAGTGAAACAAGTTACATAATATTACAGTATTATTTTAATAAGTATTATAAATGTGAAATTTTGCGAGTATGTATGGATGCTTGTTACTCTTTCATGCCAGAACGGCTGTACGGATCTGGATGAAATTTGGCACAGAAATAGTTTATAGTCTTAAATAACACATAGACTAGATACTTTTTATCCCGGAAAAATTTACGGTTTCCGTGGGATAGGTTTGTTTTTGTTTTCCTAGAGGTGAATCGAGCAAAGCGAGGGTGAGCCGCTAGTGATTTATAAAAAAATAAGAATTGTAATATATTGAAATAAATGGTGATATTGCACATGGCGTCTTTTATAATTAGTATGTAGTTAGTTATATATCTACATAATTATCTAAATTAGTTGTCAATCTTATTCGCCACAAAACATGTGTATAAAAGCCTACGCATAGCGTAATTGCATTTAAGTCATTAAAATAAAAAAAGAAGAACGTCTACAATCTACACGGTAGTTCGTAGCTATGTACATAAAACGTTTTAATTACAAACATATAACATGGAGGAGCTTAGACGGTATTTTATATTTTTAGAATGTATCGACTAATAATAGAAATAATTAGTAAAATAGTCATATGTATTTTATACATACATACTAATTTTACTAAATCCACGTTTTAATTCCTTTATGTAAGTTATTTTTATACATACAATTTTGTGATCAGCCAGAACCAAACGGAGAATTGGTATAACGCATTTCGCAGTGCGTTCAATGGTCTCTACATAATATGGCACGGACCTTCAAACGTGTTCTATGTCATTTTTTCATTGTATTTCATCTACTAATTTTAACATTATACATAAAACTTAAGTAAAACAAGCTCAACACACTACAGAATTATTTTTTTCACAGCCCTAGAAAACACCCACCACGCTTTCAGCGCGCTATCACGGCTCTCAGCACTGTCATCGTATTCCATTTTTCCCGCCCATTCGATTTTCCTTTGAAAACAGTTTTTAAACCAATTGATATTTATAAATATAGACCTTACGGACTGCGAATTTAATTTAAAAAAAGCAAAATTCGTTTGACTATTTTGTACTTTAGACCTCTTTAGTTTTTGGTCAAGCTTAACATTGTGGTTTTTAAACGAAATCCTCTTTTGGGGAAAATGACATCCGAATTTAATATTGGTTTTAGTGAGTAATGAAAATATTTAATTTAATTTCGATAGTCGGTGACTGTCAATGAAGAGATAATGTTTTTAATTAATGCGTTACTGAGCTTCAGATTATTTATATTATAAGAGGGTTTTTTTTATAAATGTATAGATTTAGTAAATATTGTAAGTGAATGGTTATTAATTATATTATAGTTTTATATTTAGATTTAAATGATATATTTCATAATGTATATATATATATATATATATATATATATATTAAGTTATTAAAATGTAAGTAATTTAAGTTCGTCTATTATTTGATGGGTTGAACTAAACCGTAAGACGTAGCGAGTGCGGGACACTGATAAGCTTGTCACTGCGATGTTACTCCCTCGAGGGTTACCGACCAATATTATCGCAACTATTATGATTGACCACTATGTCGTAATTTATTGAAGCTGAAAATGTATCTTTATAACATATTATACGTTATTCTCTTATTTATAGTTCGATAGAGATGACATATTTTGTTGTAGCGTCTAGTGTACATTTAATAGTATTATAATACTTTCTTAGATTTACGCGAATATTTGACATCTATACATATTATAAAATTGTAACTAAGCCGAATCTGTACATTAAATATTTTTTGGGAAATCTTATTGAAATAGACATTATTATCGATACAGACACCGAATCTATAGTTTTAAAATTTTTGTCTATCTGTCTGTTACCGCATCACGAAAAATCCACTGGAGGGATTTTGATGAAATTTACTATGATGATAGCTGGTTATTCGGGTCAACATATAGGATACTTTTTACTGCACGGAAATATTTCATCTCTGAGAAATCTATACTAAACGTCAAAAGTTAAGACGTAGTAAGTAGGGACGAACCCGAGCGGTGCGATGGAGAGTCGCTAGTTTTAAATAAAACTATGTTTTCGGACTTTTTTTGCGGATTTTTTTGATTTTTGCCTCTCGACGTTTCGTATGATTGCTGTAAAACATGTTGTGCTGTAAATTCGAAAAGATAGTTTTATTTAAAATTATAGTAATATGTTATCTGTAGTATAGTACCTATTGTGACAATAGATGTTGGTAATCGTTTCCCAAAGACGCTTTTTGTGAGATGTTTTTCTATGTCTTCTACACTGTTCCGACTGCTGACAGCTGTTTACTATTAATAATTGTGCTAGGTATTCATCTTTACTCAATACAAAAGAATAAAAAGGGCATATCTATATATGTTTCATTGGAATGAATCCATAATACCTTTCGCTCCTGGTTTTGTGTTTTCATATCACGTGCACACGTAGGCGAAGGCACGCTTAGAAGTTAGTATGTAAATATTAGTAATATAATAATAGGTATATAATCAATACATAGTATGCAGGTACATTGTTTAACCCCAAATCAATATTATATAACCTCTTCGAGTCAACTTTCTTGAACATCTTCGGGGGAGGTTGGCATATCCTTAAGTCTGTTTGGACCTTACGGCGATAACGTCACAGGTCTGGCTTAGCGGTTACGAGACTTACGAGTTTCGCTTGACGCTCCGCTTTCAGAGATTAGGGCTTTAGACATTATTGCTTATGCTAGGGTTGTCGAATGTAATATTAAAATGTACTTAAAATTTAGTGTACATGTATTTAGTTACTATTAATTATTTTATTTAAATATAGTAGGGAATAATAAGTTAAATAGTAGATTGAAGAAAGCCGGAGTCGAAATAACAATGTATTGGAAAAATCGGGCTCATATGGCTCGATTTTCACAGGATGCCAATGACTTTTTACTATAACTTAGGTATTTGTAATTTTATAAAACAGTAATTAATTTTATGTTTGACGATCTTGTTATATTTACGTGATTATTATAATGTTAAGTAATAAAGTTTTTTTTTAAATATGGTCATATTAAGTGTTCATTATTAAAAATACTTTTACTTAATATGTTTAAAATAAGTTTTTATGTCTAAAAATAAAATATGTACACTTTTTATCATATATAATATATTTTTAGTTATAAAAATTAAAAAGCGAACTAAAAAGACAAGAACAAGTTGACGAAGGAACATAGTATTATGCAATCGAATACATAAACAGTACACCGGCAGGTACTTCAAGAAGGTATTTATGATTTTAGTATTTTTTCTTAGTGAACTAAAACGAAATGCTTTGCTCGTAAGTCTTTTTTTAATTTTAGTGAAAAATAAGCAATCAGATAATGGGTTTATACTGCATATTTACATATGACGCTTCTATACGATTCGCTTATCACCATAAATAATTTAAAAAGTTACTGAAATGTGTTAAATTAAACGCAAGATGAATTTTGCAATAATTAACATATTTTAGTTTTTACACATTTATAAACCAAACAGTTTTAAAGTTTGTGGATTAACGAATTCTATTATCTATTCAAGTAAACAAAATGCCCGAAGAATAGTCCGAATTATCCCTGTCCAAATTCTTTGTATGGGATAGGGCATCTACTATAGCAGTAGTAGATATTATGTGATCTGTGATAAAACATAAATTTGATTAGCACATAATTTGTGAACTAGCAACCCTACAGGATCTCGTTACGTAGCTACGGAGCATCAGATAAGGGCGGGCTCAAGTTTAATTGAATGCTGCTGAAGTTTCCACCCGGCCTCTGATTGGCGCGCGCAAGACATTGTTCACCCTCGCTTTGTGCTCTACACTCTATATCCTATTGGAACTAGCTCGCTTTCATCCTTGAATACAGCGTTTGAGAATAGGCTTTTTATAATGGCTTTCTATTATTGTTATAATAAGTTACTCTTAGTATATTACAATGTAGGCAACTATTTCATAATCTGTGCTATTAGTTTTTTAGATAGAATAAAAAGAATTTTAATTTTTTTTTTAAATTATATATAATATTAAATATAATATATAATATTAAATAGAGGACACATCACAGGAGGCAGTGGTAGCCCAGTGGTAAAGCGCTCGCTTGGGAAACCGAGTAAAGCAGGTTCAAATCCCGGGTCTCGCACCTTTGATATTTTCATGTGCCCATCATTTCCAACATGATTGCCACTTGTCTTAACGGTGAAGGAAAAGATCGCGAGGAAACCGGCATGTCTGGAAGAACTTAACAAGTTTTCAAAAGACATGAAGTCCGCCAAACCGCACTTGGCCAGCGTGGTGGACTGTGGCCTGATTCCCCTCGTACTGAAGGGAGGCCCACCCCCAGCAGTGGGACTTTAAAAAGGGCTGAATACAATACCCATGACATAATACTATACGTACTAGCTAAGCTTTATCCACAAAGAACTGCATATTAATATATGTTTTATCGTAGCTCTATGCAAATATGAGTTGTTTTTTAAAATATTTTTTAAATATTCTAATTGTTTTATTTTATTAACAAATCGGTAAATTATCATTAGCACTTAAAACACGTCTTATGAAATAGAATTAAAATCATTGTTAATTTGTCCGTTATTTTGAGAATACTTAATATATATTTGTTATTTATTCTTATATGTAATAAGTATATTTACGAGTAAGTAATAGAAGAAATAAATTTTTATTTATTTATTATGCCGAAATATGAGAAAAAAAATCATTGTAAAAAGAGATTAGAAGCTTTCTCAATATTGAATATGAACGTTAAACCCCAAAAACAGTCTTTTCTATTTGTTTTCAGTAATCGGCATACGCCTATAATAATTGATGTGCGTGTCTTCTAAAGAATTTCACTTACATCACAAATTTTAACAATGTATTTACTTTTCGTTCCAATTTGAACCCTAAGTACGTTAAAATAAGCAATATATACTTTGTAAGCTTTACATGAGATTCGCAAGGTTGTTCTGCTACCAAATTAGTTCCAGCTAAAGCAAACTAGAGCGGATGTACATTATAAGTTACGCGTAACTTATAATTTTGGAAATGATAGTATCTCTTCTAACGTTTTATTAGTACGATTTTTTTACATAAAGTTATAGATTAACATATTAAAAAGAAATCATAGCAATGTAATATACATATACCGTATATTTTTATACAATTTCTTTAAACTCTTTCTTAACCCGAAAATGTCTTTATTCGAAGTAGAACGAATTTTTTACGGAAGCTTGCATATTTTTCAAGAAGAAACAATGCTATTTCCGCTTCAAAATGTCCCATTTGACCGTCCTTTGTTTTTTTAACGTTGGGAAATGCATTTAGTCACAGTTGTGGGACTCACCGGCAAAGCCAGTTGTACCCACTAAAACCCAACGGAATCTCCTCCGTCTTAATGAGGCGTTAGGATCGTTTACGCACTCAACCACGAAGCACCGACGGCAGGTTTGCCGAAGCAGACCACAACAACTACGGGGGTGCTTCAACAGTCCACTCTGCTATCAGAGAAGTACCAGGAGAAACCCGCATGGTACACCGCCTACCGAGGTGGGCCATCTCCCTGTGCATTTCTTGGCTTCGCGACCGGCTGTGAGTAAAGCTAATCTGTTCGTATTTGCTGCCGTGACTGACAGCATAGATTGTTGGTTTGAATTCGTCTGTACTGGAGATTGAAAGGAATGCAATTTTGTATTAACACTTTTAGAACTTTCATATTTGTTTTGGACTCTTGTCTGTATTTTTCCTTACTTTTAACGTGCTTGGAGCGTATTTAAATAAAAAGGTCTGTCATTATTTATCTTATTTCATAATCTCGCGAATTATATTCCTACCGAAACGACCGTTTGTGTGTGTATCATACACATTATGTGTTATTTTTATTTAGACTTAACTAACATTTAGTTCCCCAACAATACCTGACAGAACGCCTGATCTCTGAGCAACGATTGCTACTTAAAAAACGGTGTCAATCGTTATTAATAAATATTATAAATACTAGTATGTGATGTTGTTTAATAGTTCATTTGTTTGTCCTTTTATTACATAAGAATTGACTGAATTGAATTATAAGTCATAAGTACATCTAATGATTTTCGTATATTACCTACTTCAAAATAACAGTGGGGAAGCAGTGGCAACGAGCTCGCTTTTGGAACCAAGTGAAGCTGGTTCAAGCCCCCCATGTCTGAGATAACCTAGCAAGTTTTTGAAAGACATGTGAAATCCACCAACCCGGACTTGGCCAGCGTAGTGGACTATGGCTTCATCTTTATCGTATTGGAAGGCCCAGTGCCCAGCAGTGGGTCATTAAAAAGGGGTGAATACACTGCAAAAACCTACTTAGGATCACTAGTGTAAGTCCAAAAAAATAATAATTTGGTAAAAAATACTGAAGTATTACCGGTAATCGATCCCGGAATACTATCGTATTGCGTTCGGATGCTGTAATACGTATCGAGTAACAATGCTTCGTTGGATTATATTTCAATAGTCAGATATTAACTCGTGAAAGTAGAGCGCGTTTGTTTCTAACTAAATAAGCTATATATAATTTAATATACGTAATGATACCGGTGAGAGGTAATTACGTATCTCATAAATATTTAAAAAACATATTTTATTTCACTGTAGTTTTTTAGATAATTAATATATATCTAAATATATATTATAAATATTTTTTTCTAAGTATATACATCATACGTTCTAATTGTGCTATTTGAATTTATAATTTAATCGTTTATTTCTACTAATAATTTACTTTGTTTAATAGAGACGGTCCCTAAAAAACAAAGGGTAATCAGTAATCTATGTAGGTCGGACTTTATACTATGAAACACATTATCGCGTAGGATGTGATGCGGTCTTCCTATTTCACCAAGTAATTTTAGTAGTAGAGATAAATAACTTTAAAGTTATAAAATTACAATATGTAAAATATAATTTATCCTTTGAATGCGATTGCGAACCTTTGATTTATTTACTACGAAACCCAGTTCTCGGTTTTCTAGGCACCGAGATCAAAACGGGGGTGGCAGTGGCATTATTTAACGCCGCGGTTTACAATTGCCTACCTATACCAAAAACATTTTTGTTTTAACGCTCAATAATTTATTAAGTGCTCTGTCAAATACTGTATTGTGACATTTCACATTAGTCAACGGGTGGTACAATTCGAAGGTCCGATAGCTTATCTAGTACCTACTTTTATAAGTATACTTATATATCCATACTAATATTATAAATGTAAAAGTGTGTTTGTTTGTTTGTCCTTCTTTCACGTCGAAATGGATTGACGGATTGGCGTGATGTTTTGTATGGGGATAGTTGGAGGGCCGAAGAGTGACACGGGAAAACACGTTATAATATAAGTAACCCAAAAAATTATTTATGATCAGAATTTCTTGAAACTTGGTATTAATGGTCTTCAATATAATTAAATGAATACGTGTTTTAGCATTTTTCGATTTAATACCATAAGGAGGTAAAATAGGAGATGAAAGTTTGTATGAAAACTACGTTTTTGAGTTTTCCTGTAGTTTTAGCGCAAGCGAAGCCGCGGGTTCTGCTAGTTATTATATAAATATCAAATTATCAAAACCTTCTGACGCAATTTACCACGTGTGTAACACGCCTGCATGTCAAAATTTGATCCCACTCACGTGTATAGTGAATGTTTACATATTATGTACTCGTACATTAAAACAAAGATTACGGCCTGAATATGGCAAAGTGTGGTGTTGGATACTGCCATCATACTCGCATTGTCATGACATTGTAGATGACAAGAATTGAATATTCTCGATGTTGTATTAGTGGAGATATTATGCTTAACTGTGCTATAGGCAAAATATTTTCCTTTGTTTCATGGTGTACGATTGCTGTTTTTGAGTGCGGCAATAATTTTCTTGAATTGTCAAATTGTCAAAATCGAAATGTCATTTAGATTTACATTAAAATTTAAAATGTATCAATTATTAAATCTATAAATAAAAATCGATATGTGTATGTATGTTCCCTATGGACTCCATAACGGCTGGAGCGATTTTGATGAAATTTTCAGGCAATCTCCAGATGATGCTGTGAAGTTTGGTAGAGAACGGAAGTTTAGATAGCGGGAGAAGTCGCGGGTAGTGCTAGTACGTAGTAAATAAAAAAAAAATTTACAGATTTAAAACCCTTCTTATAAATTCTCCATCCAGTTACATATGTAACTTTATCCTATTTTACTGAGGTAAATTACATGTAAAAAAATATAACTGACATAATAATTTCTATAGCTTTAATAAAACAATCAGGTGATCGCCACAACGCCATTAGCCACCGTCCGCGTAACACTTTCTACGAGAATTCGTTTAAAATGAGGTGATTACTGAATACATATTATACAAAAGATTAATTGAGTTAACGTGTAAAATGTTGCTTTAAGAAAATTAGCATTTAATATTCAAATAATTTCTTTTTAGAAGAGAACAAATCTTTCTCGGAGTTTTTGTTACTATTTTATATTATTACATTTCCTATTGGTTTAGTTAAATTAATTTTAATTCTTATGATTACTGATACATTGAAAATTTTCGTAAGATTTGTTTGGCTTGTATTAATAAATAAAAAAATAAAAATAAAATTTTAATAAATATTTATATTTGATTACACAATGTTAAACTAATTACAATGACAATAATATAATTAGGTAAAACCTATAATAAAAGGGTATTCTTGAATTATACACGAGTATGTTTGTTAGTTGGTTTTGTTAAAATTATCTTGCATATTAAAAATACTTACTCCATGTTAAAATTGTTATACTTTTATTTATTTTAAAAAAAATATATCATGTATAATATTAAAAGGGTTTAATTACCTCTTAAACATTCAAACAATTTGTATCTATGTTTCAATACTGAAAAATATTCTCAAAATAAAGTTTCAAATACTGTCTAATCTATACATATAATAAAACTGTAGAGGTCAAATGTCTGTACATAGAAAAAAATGGCTTAAACCGAGTCAGGGGGATGTAAGAAGAGAAATAGAACAAATCCAGTTTTTTTTCTGTCTGTTTGTACAGGCTAATCTCCATAACTGTTGGACCGATTTAAATGAAATTTTGCACGGTAGTACCTTATATCCCCGGTCAACATTAACTAACAGATACTTTTCATCCCGAAAAATTTAATAGTTCCCGTGGGATAGTTAAACTATAGTAACTTATACAGCTTCGTACACAACAATTTATGCACCTAATTAAGTAAAATTTGGCATGCTGATACCTATACTATACTTATATTGCCGGTCAAACAACAAGTTACTTTTTATCCCGGAAAAATGAACGGTTGCCGTGGGATAGCTCTGTTTGTGCTTTTCTAAAGACGAACCAGAGCGAAGCGAGGGTGATCTGCTAGTTCAATATATTTGATTGGAGAAACGGGTGCCAGAAAATTATGCTGTTGCATTCGTTATGTAAACATTATTACTTAAGAGTGGATACTAAATATGTAATTAACGGTTGATGATAACAGAATATTTATGAGCTTCTAGCAGAAACCGCTGATCCACTTGCGTTCAATCTACAAAAAAAAACATCCTTGCTTCGCTCGGATTCGTCACTATGTATTTATAAAATATTTTTCATACAAAAATACGAAAATCGCGATAAAAAAATGGGGGGTGGGGGTGGAAGGGTGAAAAATACTTTAAGATCTATTCTCATACCTACCTAATATACAAAAAAAAATTAAAATCGGTTGAGCTGATTCGGATGAGTACGACCACAAACACGAGATAAGATTGTGAATTGGAGTCTAGAATAGTATAGAAGTGGGTTTAAATGTATTTTTATATTAAAACATATACCTGTTGAAAATATAATGACTGAAGTCCTGACGCTTAAATATAGGTACACATTACATGTATTATGTGTAACTGAGAGTGTTGGATAATGTCCTTCGTCGTGGATTCGATTTCCGCACGCAAATGTTTTAATGGTTATATATATTTATTATTTCAGAATGGCAAAGACTAATTGCAGTTAGATGTCATTACACAATGTCTTCATACTGGTGAAAAATGGAGAGTAGTAAAAAGATTTGTATTGCTTACTCTGTAAGTGAAATTATATGTTAGGCTAGTAGCGTAGAAATCAAAAGTTTATGCTGTTATAATAATAAACCTTACCTACTGAAAAAAAAATTGTTTAACAGTATGGGAATGCCTATAGAATAAATTCTTTGGATGTTTCATAACGATATTTTGTATATTGACCTTAATACATATACTATTTGACGTACAAAACCTCTTATAATTGCAGTTTATCTTTTGTTACATAAAAACTCTTAATAAAGCTCTGTATACACTATTAAGAATAAGTTTTAAAATTTATAACTTGGGTACCTATTTATAAGTGAAATGTTTTATCTAACTTTTTAAATATTTATGATTAACTAGCGACTCAACCTCGCTTCGCTCGAGTTTGTATCTAGTGAAAAACAAAAACAAATGAATCCCACGAGAAACGTACATTTTTCCTGGATAAAAAGTAGCCTATGTGCTATTCCAGACTATAATATCTGTGCCAAATTTCATCATCAGCCGTTCTGTCGTGAACGAGTAACAAACCTCCATCCATCCAAACAAAAAAGGATAGTTTTTTTGTACAGGGACGAACCCAACCGAAGCGAAGCTATGGTGAGTCGCTAGTACTAAATAAAAGTACATTTATATTATTAAAAAAATTAAAGTAAATTTAGGTTAAATAAAATTGAAACTGTAAATGTCTAGTGCCTGGCATTTGTTACCTGGCATGTGTTATGTGTTGTTGTGGCATGTATGACTCATCAGTAATTACAATGTGAAATATTTTATCTCATGTGCACTTGAGTTTATTTGTTTAGAAACATAATAATGTTTTGCTTTTCTTTTGTTCTCACAATTTCACCAAAACCAGTTTTGGTCATGATCGGAATATAATTAAGTTTCTTTTTTATAAGTCCTCTCAAATTCACATATTTCTTTGGTGAGACATTCTGTTAAATGCAATTATTGAATGCGATTGCGGGTTTTTTATTATAGGTTTCTTTTAACTTGAAAATAGTTGCTTAAAAATATGTACTGCGGTGGCATCGTGGGTGATTGAAAATAAATATCCGAGAAAACGGATTTGACTGTTATAAATGAATAATTAATATGTGTATACAGATATTTTGTTTATTAACCACTTTTAGATATAGATATGTATGTATATTGAAATAAGTTTGCTATAAAAGTGACGTAGAGTCAAGTATGATATAATTTCTATGATAATGAATGATAAAATCGCCAGACGCTGACCTAATTATTAATATATTTCTTGTTAATAAAAAACTAAAACCAATTTAACGTTCTGTGTTTTAAAATCCCTACTAAATGACATATTTACATCTTGTCTTATACATATTCTAATGAAACAGTAACTTAGTAAAATCAATGTGCGCGTTTGACGCAAAAAGTACTGGACCGATTTTAACTAAATTTTGTGTAGTGATAATTTATTACTCGAGTCAACATTTAGGCTACCTTTTACTACAGGAAAATCTTTTATTCCCACAGGAAAACACAGTGGTTCTATCGCGTCCTCTGTAGTTTTTATGGCTAACGCTGGCTAATCCTACATCAAAACAATGTACTAGAAAATTGTAGGTCCTTAAAGGCCTACAGAAAAGTCCGCAATAGTATATGTCTATCTTCTAAGGTACACTCGTAATAACTATTTATATCTATTTAAAAATTACCTAGGGAAACTAGGTGAGTCACTAGTTAAGTAGATAAAATGCAGATAGTTATATTTTGATGCTAGAGAGCGATACCCATAAATACATAATGTATGTATAATGTACTCTGTTAGGGAAACTGATAAATGTTAGCTGGGATGCGGAAACCAAACACCGGTTCTTGTAACTCACAAATATATTTTTTAACTGTAACAAATTAATTTAGTTTTTAATCTATACAGATAAATAAAATTGAAGTGTCTGAAGTTTGTAATGTCAAAATAACAGCTTTTTATTAAATTCATATGAAATTATTTACGGTACTTATAAGAAAGACACAATTTTTAAAAATTTCGTCTGTTTGTTCCGACTAATCCGAATTCCTAAACTGCTGGACTGATTTTGACGGGACTTTCACTGGCAGATAGCTGATCTTATAAGGAGTAAATTAAGCTACTTTTATTTTTTTAAAAGAATTGGGGCTCCGCTAAAACTGACGTACTTTTTGCGTAACATATGGTATAAAATATATACGTAAGGTATTTACTTAGAGGTAAAGTAGAGATTAAAGAATAAAGCTAAGTTAATTCTTACATAATAAAGTAATCAAAAAGAAATAAAGTACTTATTTCTCTAATTTTGATATATTTCTGTTGAGTAAACTAAGTACAAAATACAAATGCTTAAAATACATGCCATATTTCATACAAATGTAATGCGATCATGCGATCTAATATTTCGAAATACTATTGATTTTATTGTATGTCATTGCCCACTTTATAAGCTGTCGGCGATTTCTAAACTGCCTTTATCTGCTTGTATTTGCCCATTAAACCTAGACACGTTTCTTAATAGCTATCTAAAACAGAATAATTTAAGTGTCAGAATCTAATATGTATTGAGTATGACAGGTATTTGTATATTTTCTTCTTGAAAGAATACGGGAGTGAGCTGATTTTTAAAAATGTTTTAAGACAAATATGAATAACACAATAAAGTGATTTGTTTTCGCTTTTTTATGAAAGGCTTTAATAATGTATACTGCTAAAACTTAAGTAAAACCAACAATATAAATGGCACGCGGCGAGGAGTTTCAACCAATTTATGTATATAAAAGGCAAAAGTGATTGACTGATGTATCAACGTACAGACCAAACCCTTAAGGCTAGAAAATTGAAATTTCGCACACGTATTCCTCATATGACAAAGGCATCCAATAAGGAAAGATTTTTCCAAAATCAACCGCTTAGGGGGTGAAATAGGGGATAAAAGTTTGTATGAAACTTTATATTCCTTGGACATATTTGCATGAAATTTCGTATGAATTAAGTACGGTAAAAATAATTAGTTACTATTTCAGCGTTTTCTAAAATTCAACCCCTAAGAGGGTAAATTAGGAGATGATAACATAAAGCCAAAGAGTTTTTTTTGTAGACTGAATGCGGGCGGAGCCTGCTAGTATTCAATGAATAGTCTTATTGAATAAATAACTGATGATAATAACTTGGTGATTAAATAACTCTAATATACTGTACAGAACTCTTGGAGCGTAGTTTTACCATATATGTTAAATTTAACTTAGCGATGCATGGTGAGTATATGTATGTATTATCATATATTATAGCCAAAGTGTCACAAAAATACCATATGGCTTCTCCATGGATTTTCTATAAATATTTAATTATTATATGTAATTTGCCTGTGAATATGCTTATATAATATCTATACATATAATAAGATTGTAATTAAGCCGAATCTGTACATTAAATATTTTTTGGAAAATCTTATTGAAATAGACAGTTTTTAGAATTTTTGTTTGTCTATATGTCTGTGACCGCATCACAGAAAAACCATTGGAGAGATTTTAATGAAATTTGGTATAGTGATAGCTGGTTATTCGGGTTAACATATAGGATACTTTTTACTGAGAGGAAATATCTCATATCTGAGAAATCTATACTAAATGTCAAAACGTAACTACGGACGAACCTGAGAGAAGCGAGGGTAGGTCGCTAGTGCTAATATACATAAATTATTATATAAAGTAGAAATTAAAGACTTATTTAACGTACGTGCTGAGTTAATCTTAATATAGCTATTGGTGACTGGTTTTATGTACGTATTTTTAACTGTTATTTCATATAATTGGTATATGGCAAGGTACTTTTTATACCTTTTTATACTAAACAGTTCCGTTTACCGTATATAGACAGTGACCTACAAACATGTGTAAATATTTTATTTCAGACTAACTTGAAGGTCGAGGGACTATTTATATTTAATATACATACATATGAGTATATTTCTCCTGATCTTATTAATGTGATTTTGAATAGCTTATCGGTCTTGTTTTTGTATAGTAGAGCTGTGTAGCACGATGGCGTTTACATGATTCAGATCGAATGGGTAACTAGGTAGCCTCTTTCAGAAAATTGACATAAATAAACAGTATACGTAATCATACAGATTACAGACATTTATTTTTACATCCAGAAGTCCTGATTTCGAGTCGGAGGTCTGGTCGAGTTTTGTTATTGGGTTGTTCTGTTAAATAATGTCAGTAGCCTAAGAGAATCGAATTAAATAAGACTTTCATGGTTAGATAGAGACTATTGTAGGAAAAGTATATTATTAAAATGTTTCGAGTCCTGTAAGCGAAGCGGGGTGAGAGTTAATAAATATAAACAATAAAGATTTAACGTCTCGAAATATTCTGTACGTACGTAGCTCAAAGCTGAGAAGAATTAGACGGGATCATTATTCTGTTTATCCTGTTAAATAAATCTATCGACACTAATATTATAAAGAGGTAAAGTTTGTGAACTGTGTGTTTGTGACGTTGTAGGGGGTAATCTCTGGATCTACTGTACCGATTTAGATGAAATTTGGTAAGAAGATAGTTTGAGACCCTGGGAAGGACAAAGAATACTTTTATCCCGAAAATCATCCCGTAAAGGGGTGAAAATGGGAATGAAAGTTTTTATGAGAAATCAACCTAGGAACGAAGCGAAGCGAGGGTGAGTCGCTAGTTGAATAATAAAAGAATAATTTTGATACAATTAATACCCAAGTTTGTTACATTATAATGATTTAATAGCAAATAATTTAAAGCTCACATAACGTGTAAGATAATTATTCAGTGTTGTTCATAACTTACTAATTACCTAGTATTTAAGCGCACATGTATGGGCACTTCATAAAATATTACTTTCACAACAGAGGGACTGGTATTTGGGTTATTATTACGTTCTTTAGATTAAAAACGAATTTAACAATAACATAATAAAGAAAATATTTATATAATAATCTATACAGATAAATAAAATTGAAATGTCTGTTTGTGATGTCAAAATTATACTAAATGTATATGAAATTATATACAGTATTTATAAGAAAAACAAAACTTTTAAAATTTTTGTCTGTCTATCTATCGGTCTATTTGTTTCGGCTGATCTCCCAAACGGCTGGACCGATTTTGACGGGGCTTTCACTGGCAGAGAGCTGATGTTATAAGGAGTAACTAAGGATACTTTTATTTTGCAAAAAGAGTTAGGGTTCCGCTCAAAAAATGTAAAACATATCTAGTGATGCACCCGAGCGAAGCGAGATAGTAATTAGTAGGTATAATCAATGTCCTTCTGTCCGATTTCGGTCACGGCGGGCAATCTTATTGAAACTAGCCAAATAGGCAGGAGATATTATAGTACACAAGTGTACACGCAGACACGAGTGCACTCTCTATTCCTGCTACTTACGAGTATGTATATATAATCTGAAAGTTCATCGTCATCTCCGCTGCGATATAGGATATCTTATTGTAATATGGGGATATCTTATTGTAAAAGCATAATATAAAATATAGTTAAACAGTGTTGTCACAGTATTATAATAGGTAAGCAATGATTTAATAAAACTGAAGCTAATTAAATCATTTCTTATGTGAACAAGTCCTTCAAATAAAGATTAAAAAAAACATTTCTAAAGCTGGTGATAGTAAAAAGGTACTAAAATAATTAAACTCCCGTGAATATGAAACATCCAGCTATTAAGCACCTATAATGTAGTGTTATATAGATACATAGTTCTATAATAATTAATAAATAATTGAAACAATCATGCTTAACCAATTGACCCACTGCAATATATTTAGTTGTTATTATATAACCCTATACACGGTTTTAATTGGACTGTTAATTTTATTGAGCAAAGTACGTAATTGCAAGAAATTGCCTGTTTCATCCCATATTTTAAAACTATAGTAAGTTCTTAAAGTCTTTGGTCTTTTTAAAGGTTTATACATTCATTTTAAGTATTCATCTACTACTACTACTAATTCTTTAAGTTTAAAATTTCATCATGTATTGTATTAAAAAAAAGCATTGATATCTGTTTAACCATTTACCTAATATAGAGACAAAAAGAATTAAATAAAAGTATAAGAAATAGTTTAAAAGCGACATCAACACAATGAGAGAAAATGTTGACATTTATGGCTGAAAACAGATCGCTTTTTATCAACTAGTAACGACTCACCCTCGCTTCGCTCGTGTTCGTCCCTAGCTTGCTTCCCAATACAAACTTCCATCCCCATTTTCTCCCCCTTAAGGGATGATTTCCGGGATAAAAAGTATCCTATGTCCTTCCCGGGGTCTTGTTTGTAGTCTCGTTTGTAGTCTTGTCAGGTTTGGTAAGCAAATAGTTTGAGAACTATCTTCTTACCAAATTTCATCTAAATCAGTTCAGTAGAGCCAAAGATTACCCCCTACAACGTTACAAATTCACAATCTCACAAACACAAACTTTACCTCTTTATAATATTAGTATAGACTATGGTGTTTGGTACGAATTTCTAGTCACAAAATATGTATTATTCGTTAACGACATACATAAGTTCTAAAAATATTGCCGATATATATTTCAAATTTTATAAAGTTTCAAATCATTTAAGTTTAAATTTAGCTATTAAAAGATCGAAACAAGATGTGGAAATATTTGTTTGAAAAATAGCATTTTCTATATATTTTTTTTATTTAATAATAATAGGTCAGCGAAGCTAAAACTTAATAGAGACTATATTTATTCGTAGGGCTACAGGCTATAAGGAAATGAAACAGTTTTAGGGATTAACCTCCTGCTATACTCGTACAACGAATGGAAAAATCTGTTATAATTTGTAAAAGGAGTCATATAAAGAAAATATTAATTAATTATAATAAAAAAATATTCAAATTAATGGGCAAATGTTAACAGTTCACCATTTTGTTTTACCGAATCAAAAGGACATGCGAGAGTGAACAAGCTAAAATTTCTTGAAAACTCGTTTCTATTGACCCTTAGCCGTGACTAACGACTTGATAAACTTGTCTCTGTTAACTAATTACATGTTACTAAAAAGGTACACAGACTTCAAAATATTTAAAAGTAATTAATGAAGGGTTGGTTTTTTTTGACTTGAAGAATTATAAAAACTTGGGACTTACATAAAATATACTGTCGAAATAAGTATTTGTCTTATACGAAGGCGGTCAATGATAACATCTCAAATGATGCCAATTCCAGAAGAATCACTCATTTTTAGGGTTCCGTACCTGAAGGTTGCCAACGGTACCCTATTACTACGCCTCTGCTATCCGTCCGTCCGTCCGTTTGTTAGACGGCTGTAACTGATGAACCGTAATAGGTAGACAGTTGACATTTTCACATAGTATTTTTATTGCCGCTATAACAAATAATAAAAATTAAAATACAAACATTTTTGTACATAATCATTAATAAAAAGTACATGTACGATGGTACTGTACCCTTCGCGTGCGAATTCGACTCGCACTTATTTTATTTAATAAAAGAAATCATTTTCTTAAAGTTCCTACAAAAATACGAGTATATACTTTATTTTAGTGTCAATAATTATTTCTATTAAAAAGAAAGACTACTAATACAAATGAAATAGGATGAGGATCTTATGTATTATTTAATAGACAGACATACACCAGCATTATTTAAATATAGGTCAGTAACATTACTGTTCTTCTATTTCTTCATCAAATTCACCTTCATCATCAGCGGTGGCTTCTTGCCATTGTTGGTATTCTGAAACCAGATCATTCATATTACTTTCTGCCTCTGTGAATTCCATTTCATCCATACCTTCATCCGTGTACCAGTGCAAGAAGGCTTTCCGCCTGAACATGGCTGCAAATTGTTCGGATATTCTCTTAAATAATTCCTGTATAGCTGTCGTGTTTACAATCACTGTGGCGCACATATTGAGGCCTCGTGGAGGGATATCACAGACGGCAGTTTTGACATTATTCGGAATCCATTCAACGAAATAGTTGCTGTTCTTATTCTGTATGTTGAGCATATGTTCGTCTACTTCTTTCATAGACATTATACCTCGGAACACAGCGGCTACAGTGAGATATCGACCGTGGCGTGGATCACACGCAGCTAACATATTCCTAGCATCAAACATCTCGCGCGTTAATTCCGGAACAGATAGAGCTCGATATTGTGGGCATCCCCGAGAGGTAAGTGGTGCAAATCCTGGTATGAAGAAATGTAAGCGTGGAAAAGGCACCATATTTACTGCAAGTTTGCGGAGATCTGCATTCAGTTGTCCAGGGAAACGTAGACACGTGGTCACTCCAGACATTGTGGCTGATACTAAGTGGTTTAGATCCCCATATGTTGGAGTTAGTTTGAGAGTTCGGAAGCAAATATCGTATAATGCCTCGTTATCTATGCAAAAAGTCTCGTCTGTGTTTTCTACTAATTGATGAACTGATAATGTTGCATTATAAGGTTCGACTACTGTGTCTGATACTTTTGGACTTGGCACAACTGAAAATGTGTTCATGATTCTATCGGGATATTCTTCTCTAATCTTCGATATAAGTAACGTACCCATACCAGATCCAGTGCCTCCTCCTAAAGAATGTGTTAATTGGAAACCTTGTAAGCAATCACAATCTTCTGCTTCTTTTCTTACTACATCGAGTACTGTGTCTACGATTTCTGCTCCTTCTGTATAATGTCCTTTAGCCCAGTTGTTACCAGCACCAGATTGTCCAAATACGAAGTTATCTGGTCGGAATATTTGTCCTATCGGGCCTGAGCGTACAGAGTCCATAGTGGCAGGCTCGAGATCGATGAGAACAGCACGCGGTACATATTTTCCACTAGTGGCTTCATTGTAGTAAACATTGATACGCTCAAGTTGTAAATTACAATCGCCATGATAAGCTCCAGATGCGTCGATACCGTGCTCATCTGATATAACTTCCCAGAACTGTAAAAGCAAACGTAAGCTAGTAATTGTATGTTTTTTTTAAACTTATAATTAATTCTTGGTTGGTCACTATAAATTTTTTATCGAAATAGTATTAAACGCAATATAGGTTAAAACATTAAAAGAGCGATATCTCAAAAATTGATGTGAAATGAGACGGCGTGGAAATCTTATATTTTTTAAGTAAAAGACGATACCTTTTCTCCGATCTGGTTGCCACATTGTCCAGCCTGAATATGGACGATTTCTCTCATTTTAATATTTACAAAGAATTTTGAGCCTAAAATTCAGTTATAGCACAAAAATTTTGAGCCTAAAATACAAATACTTAAATTTTCAGATCAATAAAAATATCATAAAATAAAAAAAATAAAATATCAAAATTATTTCATGTGCATTGTACACGAAATTTAGTTCAATAGTGAGAAAAAATGGACTGTTTTGTCAATCACTTGTTAAATTAGTTCCTATTTTAAAATATTTAAATTTTCATTACAATTATACAGGATCATTCAAAAAGGTTATATTTAGAAAAAATGTTTTATTTTTAAGATTCCGTACCTCAACAGGAAATAATGGAACCTTCATAGGACTTTTTATACGTTCGTAAGTCAGTCATAGCCATTTTTTACGAATCTATTCGATGTTTTTTTTAAATTGAATTATGTATTATTAATATTAGTATGAATTATGAATTAAGAATTATGTATTAGTATGAATCGATATACGTAGTTAAATGGCACAGTAGCAGAGTCAACAAATATTATTATTTAAGATGAAAAATAGGAATAAAAAAGAGTCCACATTAAACACTTCAAATTATAGGGATTTTCATCAACTATAACTTACGAATGAAGTCAAAACAAAATAAACAAGCCATATTCGAATGTTTTACTAGAGCCAGTAAAGAGTTCCTTAGTCCTTTATCTACCTGGCCCCTCATCAGATCGGACGGATGACAAATTATTGTCATCCGATAATACTATCTTAGATTTATGCGGGTATTTGACTTTTTAAATAAAACTATCTTTTCGTATTTTTCTTAGATTTATTTATATTTTTGGTTCGATTCAAATTAAAGCAAACATGGCTACGGGAGAGATTTCCGTTTAAACGGATATTTTTATTCATTGTCATCTGGATTTCACGCTTACAAAATACTAAGTTTTAAATCGATATGATATTTAGAAGTTTACAAAAGAAGCTAATAAACGTGTATTTATGAAAATATTAGTTAGTCAATAGTCATATTATTTAAATTTTTGTTATGAAAACTTAAAAAAAAAGTTGTGTATCGAATGCATAAATTATAACCTATATGTATGTATACATAAAACAAAGTCGGGTTTGTTACAAGACTTATAACTCAAGAACTGCTGGCCCGATTTTCATGGTTTTTGATTTGTTGGATTTATTAAAAGTTCGCAAAAAATCACAAGAAAAAAATGAAAAATAAAATCTATTCCATACTAAGCGTCTAAATGTACCTAGGGACGAACCTGAGCGAAGCGAGGGTGAGTCGCTAGTATAAAAGGTATAAATAATTTTATTTATTATTTATTATACTGTAAGTAAGTAATTGACTATTTTATTTATGAAAAAGCAGTATTCGATTAATGTATTCCGTAATCGAAAAGTTAAAATGGAATCCTTATAATTTCACTAAGTCCGTCTCTCCATCTATTCGACTGTTCGTCTGTCCGTATATCACTGTTATTTTACTTAAAGAATATTGAAGCTGTATTGCTGAAAATTAGTAAAAATTGTCTCATATGAATAGCTATGTAATTCTGTAATCAAAATATTTCAAAATAAGAAATAGGGGTGGCCCTCCATATATGAATCTGTAAGAGGGATGAAAAAAACTTTAATGCACATAAACGTGTAGTATCTGTTTGGATAGGCCTTTGAAGTTTAGATATATGTACATTTATAAGTGACTTTTTGTACAAGACAAGAGTTGTTAAGTTTTGTGCTTCTAATGTAGTAAGCATTGTGCCCCCTCTCATAATTTATGGTTCGGAAAATTTTATAAAAATTGAGATTATAGAACTTTTACAATACTTTCATCAAAAATTATTTGGAAGAAGACTAACTTTGAACTAATTTTGTTTCTCCTAGAAATTATATGAAATACAAACTTATTTATACAGTCAAGAAAATTAATATCGAATATGGGCAATTATTTATTTCACTTTTAACTTAACATATTAATAATATGTTCAAACAAAACATAATTTTTTTTTTTCATGCTACGGAACCCTTGGTGTGCGTGTCAGACTCGCACTTACATATTTATGTTTTGAGAATCTCTGATTTATGTACAAATGTTCCACCATATTCAATGTGATAAGTAAACACAGAACAATTAGTATGTTATCTATAGTGTTATATCCAAAACGTTGTTTAAAAAGCTATGAAATAAATGGCTAATTTTAAAACATTTTTGCTTAAAAAGGTGTTAATTGGGTAATACATAATCATGTAGACTGCCCACAATTCACAAACTATTTTTCCGTTACGAACGTTAATTTTACGCGTTCATTTCTCAATTTCCATGTCGAAATTCACTTTTAAATTTTTATATACAACATACTTAACGTAACTTTTGATTTCGTGAAGGTCGGTTAACCGTAGCGTAATTGTATTTTTAATGGTTCACAATAAACATAATAAATTTTAAAATAATAACTCCGGAGATACCCAGGACGGGTGTAAGTTTCGGATCGCGCCAAGTTTACATATTGTTTTTTTTCCGTCAAAAAACTCTCAGTAACAGCCCGCAGTGGAATCACGATAATTGCATAACATTACCGTGGTGGAATAGTTGCATGCCGTGGTCGAAATCGGTCAGAATGACATTTTTTTTAAAAGACAAATAGTGATGATGATGTTCTCCTGGCCGATTCCGGCTACGGCGGCCAATCTCTTTGAGACTAGCCAACTGCGCAGGAGATATTATAGTGCACAAGTGTACGCGCAGACACAAGTGCACTCTCTATTCCTGTCACTCTCATACTCCGGTAGGACGACTGCTCGACACGACCAGTGAGAGTTAAGGCGCAGGACCGACGGCTTTACGTGCTCTCCGAGGCACGGGGGTGACACACCGCCAACTTCCCAACTCCGGGTTGTTACTGAGACTTTACTATACAGAAAGATTCAATAACTAAACTTGACCCGACCCGGGACTCGAACCCAGGATCTCCGAGTGTGCAGCCGTACATGCTAGCGTCTACACTACCGAGGCAGACAATTAGTAATATGTATATATAATAAAAGTAAAATATCTGTATAAAAGTAAAATAGTAATGTATAATCTTAATCTTTCCGAATACTGTGTTCTTTATTTTTTTGGAACCAACGGTTCGCGTTTTGGTCAGACACAATTGGTCAAGTCATATATTATGAAAATATACATGTTCATATTTTCAGGGTTTAATTGTTTAGCTAAACTAAATAAATACACAGACAAACAGTTAAATTTGTATTATTAGTATAATATATAATGTCAGTATGAAAATAGAGAATAAATACTGTTCATCATTACTCTTTAATCTATAAGGATGCATTTTTATAAATGAGCATTTTAATGAAAAAAATAATATATTTGATTAATTTATGTATAAACCATTTATTTATGTGGCCTTGGCCGATAGGAGTGTATTAAAAAAATAAAAAGGACGCGGATATTAATTTGCTTCCCGCGCTTTCTCACAGACATGTCGGTACTACCTTGTAGTGAATAATAATGAAGTGTTTGTAATACTGTAAATTATTATTATAAATTATGTTACTTATTATTTATAAGAGCAACTGTTGAGTTTCTTGCCGGCTCTTCTCAGCAGAACTGCTTTCCAAGCCGGTGGTAGCTGGTGGTAGCTGTCCACACGGACATACGTACTGACGATTTTAAAAGAATTAAGTTGATGATCCAAAATGATGTTCCAGAAGTACTGAATATCTAATATATAAAATTTCCATGTCACAATGTTAGTTACCGTACTCCTCCGAAACGGCTTTACCGTTTTTTACCAAATTTTATATGCGTATTCAGTAGGTCTGAGAATCGGCTACTATCTATTTACCATACCCCTAAGTGATAAAGATAAGGGTGGTCCACCCAGAGCCCACTCCAGGGACGAACCCGAGCGGAGCGAGGGTGAGTCGCTAGTAAGAATATATACAGGGAATATCTCGAAGTCTTATCATCCTACAAATCTGATTCCTTACTAATGGCTTCAAAAGGTGCTAGCTGAGCACCAATTACTTGATCACGTCACGTTCGTAACATCATAAAATCTCATCTTTAAGAGTATTTTATCTCCGTCCTTCATTTGAAGTACATATTATTAATCCTTTTAAAAATAAATTTATTTCACAATCAAAAGTACCTACTTAATGGATAAATTTTGCGCTTTACAGTATGTAATTGATGATGTGGTTTAAGTGATAATGAAATATAAAAATATATTACGACTTGCTGGAACATAATACATATATATGTATGTAAATGTTTCATGCTTCGGAACTCTTGGTATATGAGTCAGATTCACACTTGCCCGATTTTATTTATTTTAAATGCTTTTTTCATCTGTGGTGAATACGTTTTCATGTTTTTTTTAGTTAATAGGTTACACGTCGAGGGTGGTGGCCAGTTCGAAAATCAAAAAAGGTTTCACTGTTATATATAGATAGGATAATTAATATTAAGTTCATTGTGATATCGGTGTAAATTAAGGAATACATCATTAAAAACTATATAATTACGTATGTATTGTATCTGTTAGATACTTTACAAGTGAAGCTGTCCCCTAGTTTTGAATATTTCTTTCACGATCATAATAAAATTATTTTTTACAGACTAATTATAATATTTTTACATTTACCTTCATTTCATTTATATAACATTAACTTGATACACTTTTTAATTTAACGTACCTACCTGTGTTTAAAAATATGCTAATAATGAACTAGTGGCAGAAAGAGATTCCGTCATATAAACCTTCTATATTATTAAATAAAATAACTTAGGATTTGCATAAAATTTGCACATTTATGATATGATCTTTATTAATTAAAATTGTGCGACTTGATTCTTATTGCGAGACTTTTTTAAGGCTTGCGCCAGTTTAGCAATATTATATGAGTTTTAAAGTGCATTTTTTAAAGTATCTACTTTTTAATTATATTAATTTATTAAATTGAACAGACTTTGGAAAATGTAAAAGGTTCTTTTTATTGGTTTTATTTGTTATTTAATTTTTTTTTCTCACACAATGAAGGATGTAGCGTTAATATTAGTAACGGAAATACGGGTAATTATGTTTACTTCATATCAGTAAATATATAAAAAGCTCATGTTTTATGCTTTTTCTCATAAGAAAAAAGCTAAAAGAAGGTTTACACATATCGCCAGGCGTCACTTCCTGACTGTTTCTTTTTTATATGGTTGATATTTATTCTCTTCATTACTTTTATTTTTTTTATTTGACACTTCCAAAAATCACCCTTTAGTATTTTAAGTTAGGAATAGGGTGTCCAAGCCCAATACCCAAGAAACCGAAAACTGATTATACAAATAAATTTTGCGAGTGGATTCGCGGGCAAAAGCAATGTATATAAATAAAATTGAAGTGGGTATTTTTAATGTAAGAACTTTGTGTGTGTGTTGTCTGTCCGTTTGTTCCGGTTAAACTCCGAAACGGCTCGACCTATTTTGACGGGACTTTCACTGGCAGATAGATAATGTTATAAGGAGTAACTTAGGCTACTTTTATTTTAGAAGAATTAGGGTTCCGCGCAAATAGTTATACCGCATGAAATTGTGAACAAAATCCTCAAACCTACATAGAGGAGCACCCGAACGAAGCAAGGATAAGTTGGTAGTACCTATAATATGATCTTAACATGGAGTAGTAACTCACAATTTGGAAATCACAGCACACAGTTTTATTTACATAAGCCTAAGTACAGATTACAATAAAATATTACCATTAACTATACGGTATACTGTTAATATTAGTGCCTAGCGACTCACCCTCGCTTTGCTCGGGTTCTTCGCTAGGTACGTTTTAGCGGTTAGTGACTCACATACAAAATAAACATATCTAAATTTTCAAATTGCAAGCAGTTTTTTTTTGGATTTTCCCTATTCTTTTTATTTATAAACCGCCCCTGACACACCCCCAACAAAACAAGAAAAGAATTATTCAAATCGGTCCAGCCGTTTTTGAGTTTTAGCGAGACTAACGAACAACAATTGATTTTTATATATATAGATATTAATATATTCAAAATTTAAGATTTTATCTTAGAATGAAAAATTCATATTTCTATAGCAAGCAAACTGAATTGCGTCAGTGTAACTAGATATGCAAGGCACAGATTGATGATCGGCGGGTGAGACTCCTCAGTGAATGTTGTTAGATTGTTGCTCCTGCATTCATATTACGATAAAATTTTTGTTTATCAAATATAAGTTTCGATTAACCTTGACATTTTTATAATACACAAATATTGTTATGAGCTTCTGAATGGATTTACATCAATTGCTTATTACCCGACTGCACCAGATGGAGGGTTATGTTTTTCGAGTGTTTGTATTTTAACTGGTTAGTTTATAGTTTTTTTAGTTTTATTATTTCACATGTAATGCACAATACACGATCATAGTCTATCTGTGTAGTTAATTTTACCCTAATAAGTTCAGCCGTTTTAGCGTGAACTAGTCGCAAACATACACACATATATTCAAATTTATAAAATATACCTAATTAATAGATAATGGTAATGTTATGTAATGGTAGATATTATCGTTATACCTAATTTTCTTTACCTTTAGAACAGAATAATTGGAACAATAAAAAACAATCTTCTATATATTATGTAAATAAAAATGAATGTTTGTATGTTTGTCCTCTATACATTCCTAAACCTTTGATCCGATTGTGATGAAACTCTGGTCGGCTATACTGTATAAGCCTGCAAGGGTTTTTAGTGCAAAGTTTTTTTTCTTTTGACGTATACCTTTTATGCGTCCCTAAACCTTTCAAGCTTAGCGACACCCTTGAGCAAAACAAGGGTAAGTTATAGTATAAATATTTATTTAATCCACATAAGTATTAAGGGTTCGATTAAATTTCCACATGCAGAATCATGACAGAAAGCTTTGGCAAGTTTTCTATGAAAACCGAAATTGGGCCGAAACAATAAGAATTTAGTCGTACACTATTTATAGGTCAGATGCTATGCGGTTTAACTCATTTAAGAAATACCTACCTAATTACTAATTACTTATTATATAACATGTACGAGTAATTGCGTTTATCATTCGCAATTTAGCGTCTATAAGAAACCATGTTATCTTACTAGTAAAGCAAAAAAACGTCAAAACTTATTACTTTGATTACATAAACAAAAAGAACATCGCACCTACCACTACGCTTCACACGTCGGCAATCACGATTGCACATTTCATGAGCTACTTGAGAACTTGAGATTCGATACCGTCCTACTCGTACAAGGTCCTGTGTCAAAATTGATCAAATTCGTTGAGTATTGTATCGTTAGGGTTGCGTACCTCAGAAGGTAAAAAAGGAACCCTTATAAGATCACTCTCCGTCCTCTAACCCGTCTGTCCGTCTGTCCGTGTGTCACCACCGATTTTCTCAGGAATGGGTGGACCTAGCAAGTTCAAAACGTCAACACGATAAAAAGATATGCGCAAATTTAGATTTTCGCGAAAACTTGTAAGTACTTAAATTTACCTTGATTTTCAACTTTTTTTTTGGAATTTTCCCTTTACTTGTGCTGTAAGGGCTTACTTTTAACGAAAATTAACAATTCTAGGTCAACCGGAAGTACCCTATAGGTTTTGGATCGAAAACCTATATGGTAGTTCCCGTTGACCTAGAATCACAAAATTTGGCGAAAAACAAGGTCTTACACACAAATAAAGGAAAAATTCCAAAAAATAAAAAAAGATGAAAATGAAAGTTAAACAAATTTCCTACAAATTTGTACCGAACCCTCGGTGGGCGAGTCGGACTCTGACTTTTCCCGGTTTTTTTTTATAATTTAGATCATATTAAGTTGTTCCTAAAAATGTATAGTAATTAAAATACGTACTAGATGTTCTCTTTGTGATAACTTTAATTTTTTTTTAATTTTTTTATCATAACTAAACCTGAAGAAAAATTATAAGCAGTATTGAATTAATCTGTATTAAAAGCTAAGATATTGTTTGTTTGAAACTTTGATCGTCTGATTAGAAAACATATTTTTGCATTTTATAAGACAGATTTTGAGGAAGGCAATGATTAAGTAATCTTATATTAAGAAGTATGAAACTTAGGAACAGAATTACAATTAATAAGTCATTTATGTGAGCAAAACCACGGGTAATAACCAGTTATCTGTTGTTAAATTGGAAAAATTAAACATTTTTTTTGAAGATTAATATAGCCACATTAAAAAGGAAACTTTACAAATGCCTCCTCATAAGAAAAGATGAAATTTTCCTAAAAAAATCTATATTTTGTTCCTCCATCTTTTTACATTATCCCAAAAACGAATAGATTATAACTTATAAGAGTATCTATATTTCTTAAAATTTGGGTGAACGCGACAAGCCCAGCAATCTTCCCTTGATCTACTAATGTCCAACTGGAAAAAATCAACTACGCGAGCAGAGCCGCGAGAAAAAGCTAGTAATGAAATCTCCTCACATAACACTTTTTAAAGTTGTATATTTTAAATAACATATCATATACCTATTAATCTTATATACTAACAAATATTACCAAAGAATATAATATCACGATAAGGAGTGGTAGCCCAGTGGTCATGCACTCGCTTGGGAAACCGAGTGAAGCGAGTTCAAATCAAGGGTCTCGCACCTCTATATTTTCATGTGCGAATCATTTCCAACATGATTACCACTTGTCTTAACGGTGAAGGAAAACATCGTAAGGAAACCTGCATGTCTGAGAGAACCTAGCAAGTTTTCAAAAGGCATGTGAAGTCCGCCGATTCGCACTTGGCCAGCGTGGTGGACACACCTACAGCTAATCAATACGTACTTAATAATTTCTCAACTAAAATGAGTAACATTAAAGTTACTTAATACTTTAAAATGCCTTTTAATGTCTTTAGTACTATAATTTTACTCATTTGATGTAAACAATGTATGTTATGCAGTCTAAGTGAATGGACACTGAAGTTTCACATGCCCAAATATATACCGTTTTGTTTCTACAATTACTTGCTTTACGCATTATTCGCAATTATTGCAGTGGATTATACTTTTACCAGGTTGTGTGATGTTAATAAAAGTTTAATGTACTACATTTTTTGTAAATATTTTTTTGTTATTTCTCAAGATTTTAAAATTAAACATTAAAAAATATTTACAAATTATAAGTCAATTTGCTTAATATGATATGTGCATGTAAAGCATTTAATATTATTTATGTTTTATTTTGCCCTCAAAACTCATTATGTTTAAAAGTTTACAGAATTGTGCCTGAAGGACGCACACACATACATTACATAATATATAACAATGATTCTTCCTTGAAGTAATCTTGTTTCTGGTTTTAGAGTTGATTGAAAGAAACTTTATACTGTATCTTACTATTTACTAATATTATGAATGTGAAAGTTTAGATGCTTAGATGAATGTTTGTTACTCAATTATGCCAGAACGGCTTAATGGATCTGGATGAAATTTGGCACAGAGATAGGTTATAGTTTGGAATAACACACAGGCTGTTTTTTATGCCGGAAAAATGTACTATTCCCGTGGGATAGATTAGTTTTTACTAAAACACACTATATTCTAAATACATATAAGCGAAAAGTCATTCACTCTACTATTTAACCTATGAAACTAAAAGTTGGCAGGTCGGTTTGACTGAACTGAGAGTTAAGAACTGATTTTGCGTCAAAGTCAAATTAAGTAGTCTAAAAACTATGGTTTATATGAAAGTCGTTATGTATATGTTTTTGTTGATAAAGTTAGTTATTTTGGTTATACATAAATCAACGCGAGCGGAGCCGCGGACAGTGCTTGTACTTTATGTTATTGCATTGACCAGTAATGAAGATAACACAAATAATTATATTACTAAAGATATAATTATTTATTTAATAGAATGCAAAAGTGAATAATTATATGATACGTTAATACTTAATTTACATAATATGAAAGGTGAAAAGATTAAAGTTAAATATAGAGCAGTTATGTAGACGAGTAAGAAGTCCGAATGAAACAGGTTTTACAAAAGCGGTCGTTGAAATAGAATTACACTGAAGAAAGGAAATAGCGTAAAGAAAACATCTATTGTGGTGAAACAGGTTTCATTACAAGTATGAAAGGTTAATCCTACGCTTAGACTCTAAAGATTATTTTTACTATTGTATCTCAAACTTAAAGAATAAGACGGAGCGTACAGAACATAGTGGTTGAAGCTTAAAATGGTATTATAATTAGCAGCAAGGTATAAAAGATAAATAAAAATAAAGATATTGAAAGCTGGCCGATCTGAGAAACTTACAAAATTTCAACATGTATTTGTTCGTAATCTTTGGCTTCATACCTTTATTTTAATTTTCTCGATTTTCGCAATTTTTCGAGCAACTTTTCAATTTCCCCCAAACTAAAAAGTTAGGTTTCGTACAAACTTTCATCCCCTATTTCACCCCTTATAGTATGATTTCGAAAAATTCTAAAACACGTATTTATTATACTGAAGAGAATTTTATACTAAGTTTTTTTTAAGTATTTATGATCATAAATATTTTTTTGGGTTATATTATAACATGTTTTCCCGTAGGTACGAGTTAATCTCCCGCGATAAAAAGTAGCCTATGTCACTTTCCAGCTATCTCCACATAAAACATCACGCCAATCCGTTCCTCTATTTTGACGTGAAAGAAAGACAAATAAACTTACAAAAAAACACGCTTTCACATTTATAATATTAGTAAGTATGGATGATTTGAAAAAAAATGCCAAAAAGCTTTGTTAGCTTTATTTACTGTTCTATCTTACGTTCATATCTTATTTTGTTAGTCTAAGAATCGAACGCAGCTTTTGATAGATATTTAAGTAAGAATTTACAGACAAAACGCGTAAAGAACGATGATTTATTTGACAGACGTAGTTTCTAAAACTGTACAGTATTTAAATATAATGAATCAAGCTCAAGCATTGATTGCTTGTTACGATACTCTGCTTATGAATTTAAACTGTGTAATGAATTTATTTTATCATCCTAAACGTAATTATTTACAATAATTAATACTACATGTAAATTTGAAAGTATGTTTGTTGGTTTGTCCTTATTTTAAGAAATGATAGAGCAACCGAAGAGATTTTTCATAGAGATAATTTATGTGTCATACAAACACAAACAGTAAGTCAGTAATAGGAAATTTTAAAACCCATATAAACAGACATCAAGACTTGTCTTACAAAAACCTTCTTTTCTTAATTTTTTTTTAATTTTTACCTGTATCAACTAGTTATAACTATGCATGAGATTTTGCAAGAAAATTTATAAATATCTTAATAATCTATACATATAATAAAATTGTAAGTAAGGCGAATCTGTACATTAAATATTTTTTGGAAGATTTTATTGAAATAGATATTATTATCGACACAGAGGCCGAATCTATAGTTTTTAGAATTTTTGTCTGTCTGTTTGTCTGTCTGTCTGTGACCGCATCGCTGAAAAATCACTGAAGGGATTTTGATAAAATTTGGTATGATGCTAGCTGGTTATCCGGGTCAACATATAGGATACTTTTTACAACGGAGAAATATATACTAAATGATAAAACGAATATAAACGTATAATTAAGTATATTTTTCTTATTTTCTTATTTTACGCATATTTAACTTTTATAGCTATCTTTTGAAACATAGAGCGCAATAAATCATTTCCTTTTTATAATTTACATACATATGATGATTGCAGCTTTTATTAATCCACTGTAAATAGAGTCACGCTCAAAAGCAAGTTTAAGCATAAAGGTCAGCGTACTATGAAAGCTCCTAGATGTGCAATAAATGACATTAGTTCATCCTTGATATTTAGTCAAATATATTATTTTTCATAATAAACAAAACTAGAATGTAAAGTAAGAGTAGTAAAACGTATTAATTAATTATTGAATACATTTAAGTCACGTAAATAACTAGCGAACTTGGAATTAGCAGGTAGCAAATTCGTGATCCCATGGGAATTATTTTATAATTCGGGATAAACAATGTACTATTGAGTTTCCTTTACGCTTTATGTTATTTGTTACATATGTACATATGTCAAATATAGTCATGGTTGGCTGTCGTGTCCATAAATAAATTTTGCTGGTTATTGGTGTCCGGCAATGCCGCCGGGCGTGAAGCCAAGAAATGCATTGGGAGGGTGCACCTTAGTTGGTAGTGCACCATGCGAGTTGCAGAGTAGAATGTTGGGGCAACTCTATGGTTCTTGTGGTCTGCCTTAGAAGGCCAGTTATCGGAGCAACGTGCGTGAGTGCGTAATCTTGCGACACCCCATTAAGACGTGGGAGGTTTTGCTGGACTTTAGCGGGTAATACTGGCCCTTTTAGCCGGTGAGTCCCACATAAACAACTGTATGTATACAGGTAGTATAAGTAAATGCATTTAGCAACGTTAAAAAAAAGGTGCCTACCTGTTACCCCAGGTCTTAATCTACAACAAACATATACACATATCCATTTTTATGTAATTATCATAGTAGTCCGATAAAATATAATCAAGGACTGTCAAAGTACATCGATAGATATCCAAAAAGCCAACAAGTAGATAATATGCATAGCGTATAAATATAGATGTATGTTGGCAATCCACAAGTTCCACAAACTTGATTGATTTTATCGAATATCTTAAATTGCAGTCAACCGGACATTCAATATCTCAATTGTTTACAATTAGGGCATTCAGAAATAACTGCTATTTTGTTGTTAATATTCTTACATATAAGAAAATTCTATGTTCTTAGAACAATACAAGCAAGGCATATTTAAAGCTTTTTGTTGTATCTGCTACAAGTGTAAATAAAAGTTACTTCATATAAACGTTTCCTAATACATATACTATGAAATAATGTGTAAAATAAACACTGAACTTTTTTATACATTAATTTTTTTTTAATAATGATTTAAACTTCAAAATAGGCAATAAAGTACCGACTTTAAAATCACTAAAAAGTTTTACCATTTTTTAAAAATTTATAAAGGACCACCTTTGATAATATTGCTATACGATACTATTTACTGTTACCTATACTGTTATTATATATACACGTATAACTGTTATTATAAAAACAAAAATAATAAACCATTAGCATTTGTCATATTTTCCATAAATTATTTATGTAAAAATTTAAATCATTGATGACATTTTTTGCACTAGCAATATATATAGGAATGTGTGTAGGACCATGCACAATGGTAATTACCTTATAACGTATACTTATATAGTGATCAATGATATATCCTAATGTAACGTGATAGAAGATAATTATGAACATTGAACAAGTGTAACTAACTCACGTAATAAGGTTCAGTACTCAAATCGCAAATGTAAATCATGTTTTCTTTTGAATAACTTTACTAAATTTAAATGGTTTCATACTACCTTTCAAATATCAATTTACGAATCTGAAATTAGGTTTTAACTGGATTAAGTTTTTATAAATAGTGGATAAATTATGCCGCAAAATGCTACGAAAAATAAATTAGGTACATTTTGATATTTAATTGTGCATTAAATCATGTTAAATTGAATTTTTTTTTGTTATCTAAATTATTGAAGAGGCATTTTAGCAAGCTTTGAGACAAAAATAAAAAATAAAAAAAACAATGGTAATATAACAATAGTCTTACTTTTCATTCCCTCCAAAATACAATCATGCATGTGCATCTTCTATTTTCAAATACAATCGATATATATACCTATTAGTATGTATATAGCAAGTAAATCTATCAGGGATCATCTTCCTTTTGTAAACATTAAATGTAAAGACATAATTCCAGATGTTGAATTGCTCCAGTTCGCAACCATCACATCATTCCTCAAAGTGGGAGGGCCAGTATAAAGAGCGGGCGCGCCAACACAAACCACAGACAACAGTCTTCAGCCAGAAGACACCAACATGAAGTACACGGTGAGTGTGTGAAGTGACAGTGCTGTGTTCGCGCGCTTTTTTAATTTGTGACGTTTATTTTTTTTATTAATTTGGCCGGTGATACAAATTATAATTAATAATATTTAATTTTTATATTCAAACTAATATTTTTGTTTAACAAAACTTTTTTAAATTAGTTTTTGTAAATTAGACAAACTCATATTCATGTCATTCTAAAAATTTAACACATTTTAACAATTTATTATATAATAATGCTTCATTAATTAATACTATAAAAAATCTTGACTAGAATAGCAATTTCCGTATTAACTGAACCATTTATCCAATTTTCTTGGTTTACTCGGCAATTTCCATTTCACTTTCTATGCATGGTAATAAGCATGCCAAACAACATAGCCATGGTGTAACCTTATAATTATACGGTATTTCCATTTCCTTTCAATTTTTTTTAGTAATTTGTATTTAATTCGAATACATTTCGGTGTAGATGTTAAAATTAATCGAAGGTTGTATTTTAGTCAATCTTTGCTGCATTTATAAAAAAGACAATCGGTAAATAGTTTAATTGAATCTTTATCTAAATTTTGAATATTAAGCTATATGCTTACTTACTTCTTAAAGTTCATTAATTCCTATAGTATATGAGTCAGCATGTTTACATAAATGTAGTAATAATTGCGACACGAGAAGTAAACTCTATCGTAAAAGTACGCATCACTAGACGCCGTAATAACATACATGTGGACATGCATTATGGCTTTATTACATCTTATATAAGAAAATTAAGAACAGGATGCACTTAATGTTTTAAATAATTACGTTTCTAAACTAATGGATTATTGTATATACATTTTTTATTCTAATTAGAAATCTAGGTGAGTTATTAATCTTAGAATAATTATTCATGTGTTTTCAACATTTAGAATTTAATATTATTCAAATTCAAAATATTTTATTCAGAAATTAAATCATGACATTACAGAACGTCATCAGTCTAGTACTACTTCGAAAAGAAAAAAGCCTCAGTCCTAAGAAGAACTGTCGAAAAAAAAGCTTTTATGTTTTAAATTGTCTAAGATAGCTGTATTGAAAATTCTTAATTTATTTTTTACTAGCGACTCACCCTCATTTCGCTCGGGTTCGTCCCTAGATCACTTCCCCATACAATATTTCATCCCCATTTTCATCTCCTCACGGGACGATTTCTGGGATAAAACTATCCTATGTCCTTCCTAGGGTCTCAAACTATCTTCTTACCAAATTTCATTCAAATCGGTGTAGTAGATCCAGAGCCTACTCCCTACAATCTCACAAACTTTACCTCTTTATAATATTAGTATAGATTACAAATTATAACTATGTAATACTATATAATCAAATTTCCCCAAATAATGCAAACTTTCGCGGGAAACTAATTAAAATATGCATATTGCAAAGTATAATTAAAAATAATTAAAATTGCCTAATCTGTAATAACTTAAATCCATAAACCATGACGATTATAATTATTACAAAACCATTAGATGATTCCTCGCTCGAAACATTTACAAGTAGATACATATCGTCACATACATAGGTACATCGTGGTCTATATTACTTTTTCTTTTTTTTTAATAGAACAAAAGTATTACGTTAATAATATAAAAAGTGGATCTTCAAAATATTTGGGCTTAATATATTAGCTATAGCTTCCTATTAATCTTACGCAATAACATGATTCAATGTATAAAGATTAGTATCGCAAATAAAATATTGTTTATTGCGGCGTTATTATTATGTCAGTTAGAGAGAGAGTTATACGTCAAGAGTTTTCCGTATTTGACTTCCGAAATCATTATAAAGATCTGTATACATTGCAAAAACACAGTTTAATATTTTTAGATACATATTTTTTTAGAGAATAATTAATAACTTTAAAAAAAAAATACAAATAGTATATTTAATTCATCTTCTAAAGGTTTTCGATGTAAGCAGTTAAGTTTCTATACTAGATTTGGATTGCTAGATATCGGTAGCTTTTCTATCCAGTTGTCTGATATATCCAGTCCCGCAAGGTCGTTGTCCGTTATGTCGATGCAACGTAAATTATCAATAACTCGTTCTGATCGCGTCATACAAGTATAACGAGGATATATACCCGTCTAAAGTCTAGACTTACGTTAAGGAAGTTGCACAATATAGTCTGATAAGAACCCGTTATAATTAAGATTGCCAAGGATAACGTAAAATTAAATTTCTTTTAATTGTTATTCAATATCTGTTTCAATCGCTATTTATAATTAAGTGTAGTTTTTAAGATATACGCACGTGCATATTACATAGATTTTTAAATTGTCCGATTCAAAGCAAAACCCGTGCGTGATCTCTCGAGTAAAAAAATACAATTAATAGTAACAATAATTTATTAATGTCTTATAATAAATTAGCCATATATCCGGTCATTCCTAAAAACGTGATCAATTCGGGATTTCCTTTAGGAAATAATAACATGTAATGCGAGGAAATATTAAATTATTGTCGATCATCAATCACTATATCATTATGCACGTAGCTTTACGTTTGAACTAGTTTAATACGTGTGAAGTGGCATTAGCCTTATTGTTTTGCAGATCATGCATGAGAAATAAGTGAGATAAGAAAGTTATTTCGTAATCGTGACGCGTTGTAGTGGACATTTTCTAGCCATAAACAAACTTAGTTGATTTTATTCTGTTATGTAAACGTTAAAATTAAAATGTTATTGTATACATCTAAAATTATTATTAACAAATTAATATGTTATATGTATGTCATAACTTTAATTGAATTGTAAGTAAAAGATTATGTAGCTTATTTCTAAAGATGTTATTTTATTAATTTTGAAAATTTACAGGTATGGTACGAAAAATATCTCTTACTTTTTTAATTTATTTGTATTTAAAGAACTATTTCTTACAACGATAATATTTAATTTGTAGTAAGTAATCATAAATATCATCTACATATTAAGTACATGTATGTATGAACAAACGTCGCACTCATTTCGTTTGGGTGTATCTCTGGGTGCCTATGTGTTACTCCAGGTCAGTCTGTCTGTATACTATTCATCCAAATCCACCGAACCGTTTCGGCGTATAGGAGTAACTGACACTCAAACATATATACAAACATACGGACATGTTTTGCTTGCTATTCTAAAATTGCCACCGATGCTAACGTTCTTAATAAAAATGTAATGTTATTTTAGTTTTATTCCTTTGTCACTGGCAGCAACAAATTAAACTTTTTGTAGAAAGCACTCTATTATTCAGTATGTAAGTATATTGTGGTCTTGATTTTTGTTTTCGATTTTGAAGTCGATAGGCACTTTAGTTCTACAATTATTCATATTACGACCGTAGAGTAATTAAATATAACTGTTTATAATTAATCTATTTCTCCAGCCTCTCGCTAAGTGGAACAGATTGTTACACAAAATCGTGCACGGATAACTTGGAACATATCTGATGTTTCGTAACGTGTTTCAGTAACAAGTATTATTTTATATTCATTTATTTCGAATATTCAAGGAACGATAATATTTAATTTTAGTGAGTAATCATAAATAACATCTACATATTAAGTACATGTATGTATGAACAAACGTTGCACTCGTTTTATTCGGGTGCATCTCTGGGTGCCTATGTGTTAGTCCAGGTCTGTCTGTCTGTATACTATTCATCCAAATCCGCCGAACCGTTTTGGCGTAAAAGAGTAACAGACGCACAAACATATATACAAACATACGGACTTATAAAAAAGTAATCCGATCATAATAACGTAGTACCTATAAGATTGTAATTGAAAAAAATATACGTACATATAGTAGTCCAATTAAAAAAAAACAACTTTAGAAAATATATAAATCTAAGCGATTTGCATTTAATATCCTAATTATTAAAACGTGCGCAATTCCCTACACTTGTCTACTTGATTAATCTTTGTTCGTGAATGGAATTAGATTTTAGAGATGTTCCGGTGTAATCAAACTATCACGCCGAAGGAACGGCAGATGCAATTGTACTAGCTTCATTCACGTCGGAGTAATTGGAATAAAAACATTCAATCTTTAACATAATTGTTTCCACCTATTGTATATTTTATAAAGAATTCGTATAGAAAATCTTATGTACGAACACTGACTTTCCGCTCCGCTTTTTTTTTATTGTGCGAGAAATGTATACACTCTTGCCATTTGCCATACTTATTCTAAAAACAAAAGCGTTTGGCGGATTTAAGTATTTGCAATTGTAATTTTATTAGAAAGTTGTTTATATCCGGAAGTAAATTAGATTGTACTGTGTTAGATTTATTTCGCGTTTACTTTAAACCGATTGATATGTTATTTATTTAGGAACAGTCTACATAATTTTATTAATTATACATTATTTGTTGCCAGGTTGTTTTAATAGTATCATTGGCCGTGGTGGCCTTTGCTAGCGAGGAGAAAGGCACACAAAAGGCAGCTGCCGACGAAAAAAAACAAGACAAACGAGGAGTTTACGACATCGGATCCTATGGAGGCGGTTACCAGGATGGTGGCCACGGTGGATACAGCGGTGGATATAGCGGCGGTGATAGCGGCCATGGCGGATACAGCAGTGGATTCAGCAGTGGTGATAGCGGTAATGGCGGATACAGCTCTGGTTTAAGCGGTCACGGAGGTCTCAGCTCCGGACAAGGCAGCTACGAAAGCTACGGTAACTCTGGCGGTGAATTCGGTGGAGTATCCAGTGACTCTTGGAAGCCCATCTCCAACGATCATGGCCATCATCACGTCAAAACCATTGAAATCATCAAGAAAGTGCCAGTTCCATACACTGTTGAGAAGCACGTACCTTACACCGTCGAAAAGAAAGTACCCTATGAAGTGAAAGTACCCTATCCCCAGCCCTACACTGTTGAAAAGAAAGTACCAGTCACCGTAAAAGAGTACGTCAAGTACCCCGTACATGTCCCAGAACCTTACGTAGTTGAAAAGAAGGTGCCCTATGAAGTTAAGGTCCATGTCGACAAGCCTTATGAAGTAAAGGTCAAGGTGCCAACTCCCTACACTGTCGAGAAGAAAGTACCTTATGAAGTGAAAGTACCCTATCCCCAGCCCTACACTGTTGAAAAGAAGGTTCCAGTCCCAGTGAAATATGAAGTTAAAGTACCCCAACCTTACGAAGTCATCAAGAAGATCCCCTATGAAGTGAAGGTACCCGTCGACAAACCCTACCACGTATACGTAGATAAACCCTACCCCGTCCCCGTTGAAAAGCCATACCCAGTAACAGTCCACAAGCCCGTGCCCTACGAAGTCAAGGTCCCCGTTGACAGGCCCTACAAAGTCGAAGTTGAGAAGCCTTACCCCGTTAAAGTGAAAGTGCCAGTACCACAGCCTTATGATGTGTACAAGAAGATCCCTTACACTGTTGAAAAGAAAGTCCCTTATGAAGTCAAGGTACCCATTGACAAGCCCTACCCCGTATACAAAGAGGTCCAAGTACCTTTAGTCAAGGAGGTCCCATACCCCGTAAAGGTCCATGTTCCCATCTACTTCAAGAAGGAACAGGAACATCACGGCTGGCATTAATTTAAACCTAAGATTAGGTTTCACAGCAGTACCTTATAGGCTAAGTTCGAAATGTGATCATTTAGTATTCGTAGTGTTATAATAAATTTAAAATTGAGGTAGCTGATGAACCATTTGTTTTTGGTGTGTTTGAGATGTTTCGCTTCCAATCTTCGACCAGCTGACGCATTGCATTGCAATGCCATTCGAGTATACGATATCTAATGATTGATCTGTTATTACTTGTTTATCTTTTTGTATAATGTGCTTTGTTTTATGAAATTGTGAAAGCTAGCCTTTTGCAATGATCTTATGTTGAGGCTGATAAAAATAAATATGTTATAAAAGAACTGGTGTTTTTTTTCTTTAAGTAACAAGTTTTGCAATGCTTATACCTGATATATAGTTTGTTTCGGTCAAATAAAATCACATACTAGCACTTTCACGAAATGATTTCCATTAGCGCAATGATATAAGTAAATGTAATGACCATGAACGAAATAACAAAGTAGATCGTTTGAAAGTTCCAATAAATGTTACGTGTAGGTACTAAAAGCTTAAATAATTGATTAAGATGTTTTTAATAATTGATTTGATGTTTAACAAAGGATTCTTTTTATTAAGATTTAGAGATTATTAAATCGATGAAAAAGATTTTTTTTATTTACTACTTTACTAAATTAAAGAGAAAGATTGCAAATTAAGTTATGAAATTATGTATACTATAATGTCCCGTTGAGCAACGCTTCGTCTAAGCATTATTATAACGGAAATATGTATAAATAAATATTAGATGTTACTACTAATTATAACCATTCTTTTGATGTAGTACATATAAATATAAATACACTCATAGTAAATTGTTCTGTCTTCAACATACATACATACATACATTACATACATATATACACATTACATACATATATATATTTTGTTACAAGTTTCATAGTAAAATTTTTAATACATACATACATTCATACAAACATAAGTGTTCAATCAAAAGTCAAATATTAATATTTTTTAGTTGCATATTATACTATGGCGAACTAAGCTAGATTTAACCGATATGTAGAAATTAAGACTCTTAGGTCTCCTGCATTAGGTTAGTAGGACTGTTAGTTATACTGTGTTATGTTATACTATTATTATATATAAAGATACGACATCGCTGCTTGTGCACTATGGAAGGGTTACATAAGATGGCGCAATGAATTAATTGGTGCATTACAATCAGATATGAATGGTTTCTGCACTGGTAGCTTCAGCGTAATTCAAGGTGACGCCAACTTGCTTTGTTTTTATTGCATTGAAACTTAATTCTATCATTATATTAATAAGGGAAGCTGTGAAATTGCTGTGCTAACATATAACAGTGTTATTAATGCTTTGAAGTTACTTTTTACAAGATTTTAATTTTTTGTTAGCTTAAATGTTTTTGCGATAGGTACATGCACTTGGTTACGTAAGAATGTTATAATACTAGCTGTGCCCCGCGGTTTCACCCGTGTTAAATTTGTTTGATTTTATACTTTAGTATTACAATAATGTATTGAAGTCTGCCCGATCTGTTGACATTTATGATTACTGCTCCGCTTCCTTGGGTATACCTTGACGATATATAGCCTACAGCCTTCCTCAATAAACGGGCTATCTAATGCAAAAAGAATTTTTCAAATCAGATAAGTAGTTCCTGAGATTAGCGCGTTCAAACAAACAAACAATCAAACAAACAAACACTGCCCCTTTATTATATTAGTATAGATATAGTTACTAGTTGCCATATTATTAATTGGAAATATTCATCTTATGAGACATTGTAAAAAAATATTATTTAAATTAAACTAAATTTACCATTTTTTTTAAATCTTTAAAAACTTTAGTATCGTTTTTTATCAGATTATAACATTCCATATATTTGTATAGAAGGTTGTATCTTCTACTTTACAGGTAAGTATAGAGGCTTAGTACTCCAAACGGTTACTTAAATAATGAAAAGTATATAGTGTAGTTTAACGAGGCTCGTTAGACATTACGAAGATGTAATTTTAAAGTTTGCTATGCAATGCAATAGAGATGTTGCAAGGCGTTTGCTCTCTCGTCGTCAGTTCTTGTCAATATAGCAATTTATAAAATAACCATGTCCTAAGACGTATAACTTATAGACGCCATAAATTGTAATAAATGTAAATGGGTATTGCTAGAAAACATTATTTGCATAAGATATTGCTCGTTGAATGCGGAAAAGTATTGAGCATTACTCTCACGTATTATTTTTTTTAGATAGTAAATTTATTGGAGATAGCTATATTTTTTGTGAATCTGTAAGATGTTATGGGCAATGGCAAATAATTTAAATGACTTTTAATTTAAACTTTGTTATGTCAACAGCCGATTATCGCGCTTTATGTTTCGTATAAAAATAGCGACAACTTTGTATCATAAATTGTTAGGTATTCTAAACTTGGGGTTTATTATGCACTCGAGTGTGCCCCTAGGTTCTAACGTTAGCCTATATATTAATTTAAGATCTAGACCTAGGTCATAATATATCTGTTTACTTTTTGGCCAATCGTTCCAGCGCGAGCGTGACATTTAACATTTGTAAATAGTAATCCGAGAATTTCTCCCGAACGTCTGTTTTAATGTCAATCTTAACCTTCAGACTTTTAATATTAATAATTATATGTATTTCATGCATATAAGTTTTGTGAGAAACTTTTAAAATTGAATTAAAAATGCACTGCGTTGACATTGGCGTGCTCATTTTCTAGTTGTTGCGAGTGTATAATATGCGGATATCTGAATGAATGTAATTTAAAAAAAACCCCGTCACGCTTGCTTAATTTTTGGAGTCAACTAATACATATTATTAACTTAAGTTATTATAAAAGTTACGAGATGCAAATGAAACATTACCATTTATTGTGATCAAGTGAGGTTTGGCCTGGTTTAGTGTGTAGCAGTAGAATTGTAAACATTGTTACGTCACTACAGTAGTTTCGTTCTGTTAAGATGCGATGTATAGTTGCAATTGTCTTTATGAAATTAGTGAATATAGTACTAATGAATACAATATTAATGAATTGTATATATTGCATATATTCAGCCCGTTTAACGTCCTACTGCTAGGCACGGGCCTCCTTTCAATATGAAGAGGATCAGGCGATAGTCCACTACTCTAGTAGCCAAGTGCGGGTTGGTGGACTTCACATGTTTTTTTGAAAATTTGCTAGGTTTTCTCAGACATGCAGGTTTCCTCACGTACCGTTAGGCAAATAAATGTTGTTATGTGGTAATCATGTTAGAAATGATTCGGTTATGAAAATATCAGAGGTGCAAGACCTGGGATTTGAACTCGCTTCATACGGTTTTCCAAACGAGCGCGTAATCTGGGCCATCACTGCGTTATATATTGCTTGAGGCATTTAAAATAAAATATAAAATTTAATATCTATAAAGGTGGTTGTTCTAATTTTATTTACTTATTTATGTGGTTATTTGGTTTAATCGCCAGACATATTGAATTAATTATTTTATGCATTCCTAATGAATTATGGGAGAACCGCAAAAGAAACGATTTTTTATGGTTTAACTCCTTAAATAAAAAACCTTTTATTTTCCTGCTTACAATTCATATTTATTTAAAATAAATATAAAGACTGCTTAATTCATTTCTAACATAAGAACATTATATTAAATAAAAAGTATAGAATTTATATAACCAAACCATAACGCAAAAGCTTAACTTAGAGGTAAAATGACTTGCATCTTGAAATTGCATCAACAATATAAAGGTTAATATCCACAGACCACAGGTGTTTGAAGGCAGACGTGTGTTAATAAATACAATTTCCACTTTGAGACTTGTTAGATAAGATGCCATTTTACAATCGTTGAAAAATTAAAATCTTAAAAGATATGTATATAGGAAAAACATATTACAAACTTTTATTTATCTTTGTCATTTTTTTTTATTTATATTCTTCAATATACATACGAGTATATCGATTATAAAATTGCATTTTGGCTAAGCATTCACTTTCCACGTTTAACAATATCGATCAACATTATTTATATTAATATAATAATATTGTATAATGTATATCAATTATAATAATTAATAACTATTGATTAAACATTATTTTTTTAATTATCTAACTAATAATTATAAATTAAAAATTATATAAAAAAAGACAGACAGACAGACAGACATCGACGTCAAATTTATAACACCCCTCTTTTTGCGTCGAGGGTTACTAAAATTGTAACGATTCACAGGCATCGCATAGTCAAAGCTGCTGAGTTACTTGTGTATAGGGTAGCTAACACTAATAAAAACTTAAAAAATAACGACTTCCAGGCACTAAAATATAACAAATATGTAAGTTTATAATAAGATTGAAATAGAAAGGCAGATTTAATGTTTAAAATAAATATAAATTTGCTAAGCTTAACATCTTAAAAGTTAGCGGTATTCCTGAAGTAAATTAGAATGCATCCCTAAGAATAAAATATTACTTATTAAGATTATTGCTAGCTTGAAAAACAAACAAGTCTTTCTGCAAAAAACAATAAAAATATTAAAATATATGATGAACAGTATTTACAAAATTAGAAAATTTTCAACAAAATGTTACTTAACCGTTGCACTAAAAGTTAATAAAAAAGAAAAGAGCGCATACGTAAGTTCTTAAATACTTTTTAATGAATTGGCTAATTAAAAGAAACAAATATACAAAATATACTCTAATTAATGCAAATAATTTGTGCAATTAATTATATTAGCGTAGATATAAATTTCTTCTTTATTATATAAGTAGCGAGCAAGTCGGTCAAAAAGTAGAGTTTAACCAGTATTGTTCCTATTTATTTTGTTTTAGTGTAAATACAAAAATGAATTTTCTAAATTATCTTTCTTTATGCAATTTTTACGTAGCAACAGAAAAAATTGATTATTACTATATTCTTAATTTTTGGTATTTTTTTTGTGCGCATATGCGTTTGTTGACTTTCATTTTTTTTAATATAAATTACAAGAAAAATTCCAAACATAATAATGGAATACTAATGTAATTTTGTGTACCTTTTTGTTTCCATGGGCCTACTAAAAGAAATTAATATTTCGAAACAATGTACTGACCTACACATTATAATTTCATAAACAATACTGCAGACAGTAAATAGTTCTCAAAAAATCCCTCCAGTGGTTTTCTGTGATGCGGTAACAGACAGACAGACAAAAATTCCAAAAACTACAAATTCGGCCTCTGTATCGATAATAATGTTTATTTCAATAAGGTTTTCCAAAAATTATTTAATGTACAGATTCGGCTTCATTACAATTTTATTTTATGGGATTACCATGAGTTAACAGTATCTACAGTGTAAAAGTACTAATAATTCGAGACCATGTCTCGAATGATTGAGACTACTGACTGACTGACCTACACAATATAATTTCATAAACAATACTGCAGACGGTAAATAGTTCAAATATAATAATGCTAATTTTAGCATTATTTGAAATTGATCAATACAATATCAGAGTACATTCTATTTCATATGATCTCATTTAAAATTGAATATGTGGGATTGAGTTACGGTTTTACGCAAGCTGTAATACGTTTTGATTGCCATATCAAGGTCTCTTACTGCAAGAGTAAAAATTGCTCTTTCATTTCTACTAATTGCGACGAGTTGTCTGGCTATCAGCAAAAAATATATCACATATTGTGTTACTACTTATTAAAATTCATTCTGCTTCTGTTATGACTAAACCAATATTATTAGTTTTAATTAACTAATCATAAAACGGTGATAGAGTTAGTCGGGTTAAGCAACACTCACTAAAATGAAAATTATATAAGAAAACTTTAAGTTACAATTCAGCCAAGCTAGAGGCGTCATATTTATAAGCTTTGAAGTTGATATAAATTTTGCCAGAGAGCTTTATAATATGCTTGCTTTTTATAATATGCGTTGACCAGCATAAACAGATATCATCATAGCAAATTTCGTCAAAATCCCTCCACTGGTTTTTCCGTGATGCGGTAACAGACAGACAGACAGAAAGACAGACACACAGACAAAAATTATAAAAACTATAAATTCAGCCTCTGTATCGATAATTATGTCTATTTCAATAAGATTTTCCAAAAAATATTTAATGTACGGATTGGACTTAGTTAGAATTTTATTATATGCATAGATAAAATGTACGGTAGAGAGTAAAATAAAAAACGTAAATTGTGCATTGAATAGTATACTATTATAATACGTTTATCGTTTTATCTTATCTGTGATGCAAGTATTCTGCAATATAGAATGTAAATAGTAGGAAGTAGGTGTACGATAGCCGAAGCAGCGTTAAGCTATGATCGCCGTAGCGTCGCCACACGCCCAGCGACCAAATAGCTTCCGATTTTTTAATGTATTTCATAGATATTAAAAATGTAGGAGCTATTCAATTCAAGTGTGTGATCGTATTTTTGTTGATTAATTTTCAACTGTTTTTCATTGTTCTAAAGAATAGTTAGATAAATATATCTCAAGGTTAATATTGTATACAAATTTTATACATTTCTCAATTAATTATTGCCTTTTTTATTTCATAATATGTTATCGAATATCCATTTAGTTTTTTTTTAACTTTTTACTCACTAAAGACTTCGAAATCATTTTAATACAAAATAAGTATGGAAGGTCCTAAAAGATTTTTGAGCTTGATAACCTATTTTTTTTTAAATTATCATTGAAATTGGTTTCATCAGTTTGAAAATATATCGCATAACATGTACATTGCAAGCGAAAAAACACACACCGAATTGAGTACATTTTGATACCTAATTCAGTTCAATTATTTTGTTTAGTGGCTTCTAGGAGTGTCAGTTAGGCACAATTTATTTCGCCAATGTCACGTAGAAATTTTGAAGTGAAAACTTTTATATGCAGGTTTGGATGTTGAGTAAATTCATGAAAGTCGTCATCGACATGGTCACGTGACGTGTTAACACTCAGAGTGCCGATGGATGTCAAAACCAGATAACTGTAAAACAGTTTTTTTTACAAATTTTAATTTAAGATCAAACAATTAATTCGAATATCAAAAAATAACAACTGTTTGTTCATAGTTTTAAGTTTTCACTTCTGTCGGCAGGTCTTATGACTGCTTTTTTTATATTTCTAGATACATATCTCACCTAAACGTCCGACTGGGAATCGACTCCGTGGCTTCTTGTATGCTTCCAGTTCGCAATCGCTACCTGTATCTTAACCGTATTTTGTAAGTTAATTAACATTACATAATAATATATTCTACATATTAAAATTAAAAATAATAAAACAAAAGTGTCGCAGAGTGAATGGCTGCTGTTGCCGGCGTACCCGCACTTCCACGTATTACGCGAGCATTGTGCAATACATGCTCGCTGTGATATTGCTATGCATGAATATTACTTTATATTCAATAGCTTTGCTAAATCTTTTAAAAAACGCTTAATAGCTAAATCTAGCTTTATTGACGTTTAGCGTCGTGGTGGATTGTACATCCATACTAATATTATAAATGTGAAAGTGTTATTATTTGTTTGTTTGTTTGTTTGTTTGTTTGTTTGTTTGTTTGTTTGTTTGTTTGTTTATTTGTTTGTTTGTTTGTTTGTTTGTTTGTTTGTTTGTTTGTTTGTTTGTCTTTCTTTCACGTCAAAACAGAGTGACGGATTGGCGTGATTTATTGTGAGTTGATAGTTGAAGGACTGGAGAGCGACATAGACTTTTTACAGCGGGTCATTATCTCATTCCCACGGGAAAATACGTTATAATACAACCTAAAAAAAATGTATGATCAGAATTACTTGGTATTAATGCTCTTTAATACAATTAAATAAATACGTGTTTGAGCATTTTTCTAAATTCATCCCATAAGAGGGTAAAATAGAAGATAAAAGTTTGTATGGAAGCTATATTTTTAGTTTTTTTTTGTAGCGCGAGCGAAGCCGCGGGTTCTGCTAGTTAATAATAAGTGACATAAAGCTGTAGATCTGGAGGTCATGTGTTCGAGTCTCAGATCAAGCCAAGTATTCTTATTGTATGTTTTCTATTAAGAAACTCTCAGTTATAGCCCGTAGGTGGGAGGTTGTCAATTTTCCGTTCCTCGAAAAGCATGTAAATCCGGCGGTCCGGCAGCTGAATTTCGAGTCGTCATTCGTATTGAAATTCGTCCTACAATTAACTCAATTAATTAAATTCTAGAGTGAAAATCACTTGTGCACTCATGATTAGGTGCATGGGTAGTATCAGTGAGTTTGGCCGCCGTAGCCGATATGGGTCAGCAAAGAAAAATTAAAAAGTGACAACTTGTATGAATCAAATTCTCTATCTTTTAGATATACTACATATTTTCATCTATACAGCTATACAGATAAATAAAATTGAAGTGTCTGTTTGTAATGTCCAAATAACAACTTTTTACTAAATGTATATGAAATTATATGTACGAGTATAAGAATAATACAATTTTTGAAAATTTTGTCTGTCTGTATGTTCTGGCTAATTTTCAAAACGGCTGGACCGATTTTGATGGGACTGTCACTGGCAGATAGCTGTTGTTATATCGAGTAACTTACTTAGGCTTTTATTTTAAAAAAAGAATTAGAATTCCGCTCAAAAAAAATTAAAATGTAAGTACCCAGGAACATACGAGAGAAGCGGCGGCAAATTGCTAGTTTTAAAATAAAATTAGCCCCAGTCCGTTTAGTTTTTATTCCACCCTTTCCAATGAATATTTTCATTCACACGATATCTAAACCGTATCCGTTAATCGGTCGAATTTAAGATAAATCGTAGCAGATAAGATGCTGATACATTTTAAGGGATGTTTTGATATCTGTATCAAATTAATTGTAATCAACACCTGCTTATTAAATCTCATTTTTTACCTCTATTGGGTTATTTGTACTTGTTATTGTTTAATCTTTTTAATACAATTTTACATACTTATTAAGTAGTAATTAATTAAACATTTTTAGGATTCCGTACCCAAAGGGTAAAACGGGACCCTATTACTAAGACTCCGCTGTCCGTCCGTCTGTTACTTGGCTGTATCTCATAAACCGTGATAGTTAGACACACAGTTGAAACAGTTGAAATTTTCACAGATGATGTATTTCTGTTACCGCTATAACAACAAATACTAAAAAACAGAACAAAATAAATATTTTAGTGGGCTCCCATGACACATACAGACATGATGTTTTTGCCGTTTTTATAGATAATGGTACGAAACCCTTGGTGCGCGAGTGCGACTCGCACTTGGCCGGTTTTTATTAATTATGTTTTCACTAATAATTAATACTTTTGTACTAGCTTTAAATACTAATATATGCTCTGGATGTACTATCTACGTACTACGTTTATTTTTTATCTACATACTGCAGGAGCAGAGTCACGGGCAAAATATAAGTCAGGAAAATGTTATTCCAAAGGAATTACCTACGCTAAAATTATTCCGAATTTTACGTAATATGTAATTCAATAACAATAAAGTGAAGGGATTTTACTCAAGCAAACTTAAAAGGTTCGGTTTAGACTACCGCTGTAACCACTCATTTAAAAGTACCGACCTAAAAAATTTAAGGTTAAAACGAAAATAAAATTTAACTAACCAGTTATACATGTATATATTAATTTTGTATCACTTCCAACATATAAACATTCGCAATTTCTTTGAAGAAATAGAAAAATATGTACTTTAAAATTAACTTAAAACATAATTTTAAACAAATATTATTCTTCTGACATCATAAACCATTTTATTTGTTATCGAACATCGTTTTTATTTCGTCTTATCTATCATATTAATCAGGCTGATTAAATTGTATTGGGGTGGTTTGGGGTGAATTTAGGGGCGGAAATTCTTTTCATAGAAATAAAATGATTCTTTATAGCCACTAATATTTCTATTCTAACAAGATCTTACACCTGTCTTGAACAAATAAATCGATTGTCCTTTTTACTAATAGTTAAGTATGTTGCTATTAATTGGTTCTTTATTGATATAGATGATTTGGGGTATGTTATATTGTATAGACTAAGATTTTATTGTATTTAGCCATTTTTTAACGTCCCACTGCTGGGCACGGGCCTCCCTTCTATACGAGGGGGATCAGGTCATAGTCCACCACGCTGGCCAAGTGCGGGTTGGCGGACTTCACATGTCTTTTGAAAACTTGCTAGGTTCTCTCAGACATGCAGGTTTCCTCACAGCAAGTGGTAATTATGTTAGAAATGATTCGCACATGAAAATATCAGAGGTGCGAGACCCGGGATTTGAACCCGCTACTCGGTTTCCCAAGCGAGCGCGTAACCACTGGGCTACCATTGCCTAGATTGTATTATATATGTGTATATATATGACTGACTTGCTATCTGTTCAAAAACCTGTTCTTATTCGAATCACTTACTATTGATTGCATCATTTAAGGTATTGATCAATATTTGTTTAGACAATTTCCCTTGCAGTAAAATAAGGTGGCATTACAAAATAGCACAGTTATGTTATTCTCTTATTTCGTATACAGAAAAACTACAATTAAACTCCTTTAGACTTTACTACCGAGCGTAATAAAGGCTTAAAATTGACCAAAGCTTAAACAATTTTAATTTAAATTCTTGGTTGAATATTATAAATATACGTTGATTATTTTAAAAGGTAGTTAAGTATTGTTATCACAATAAAACTCAGATGGCGTCGAGCGGGTGGCTAGTAATTGGTATAAAGAACTTTTATTGGGACCGCGTGTCTTGACGCTGTTTGTTCTGACGATTGCAAGCACCTGTGGCTTTTCGGCACATCTTATAAAAATTAGACATGCCATGATTTTAACTTGACCATCAGAGTCGTGGAGTAAGGCATTAGGCACTACCTAAAACTTCAGAGGCCATGGGTTCAAATTTTGCTAATGGTGAACATAAGTCTAAGTATGCTTATTCGTCATGGGTTCTCTTGATAAACGTAGATCGAAACTTTTGCTGCGATCTTTTCACTTCACTTACTAATCAATTTAAGATCACTCCAAAAAAAGTGAAAATAAATTATGAAAAAAATAATAATAATATTATAATTACATGGTTGTAAATGATTTCAATTCATAAAATACACTTATCTCTTATATTAAAAGTCGACTATGTTGCATTGATTTTATTAAAATGCCACTTCTGTCACTTCTATAGCTCTAAAATAAACTGACCACATTCTTGTATAGTGAATGCATTAGACAGAATTGTATCGAGATACCATCGCCGGTAAACGTTCACCCAATTCCCATTACATAAACGGCACCGTTTATACGTACAGATTTTATTTGTTTTCATATTTTAATGATGGTGAATATTTAAATTACAAAAGAAATTATCTTGTTTTTTTTTATGTACAATATAGTCTTTATAACATTAGCACTAAGTAAGATTTATTTGTAGATAAAAAGTAAATAAAGCGACAGGGGTAACTGTGTATTGAAAATATTCCCTAATTATGATTATAATCGTTTGGTATGAAATAAGAAATAAAGTAAAATTTTGTCGTATACAAAATCTGATATTATAAACGGAACTTGCCGCATTTTATAGTAAATACGATACTGTAAATGTTCGCTAATAAAAACCTATTAACTCCAATGAAGCCCTAAATCATGAGCAAATTACCTTTTTCAGTTTATATCAAAATTATCACTAGACATGAGGTTTAATGACTTCCCTGTAGGTTTATTATGGAATGATTATAATCAAATTATTTAAGAACTGCAGCACTATAAAATAGTATAGTTGTATAGAATAAATTAAAAGTGAAAGAAAATTTTTAAAAACAAGTTTTTATTATCTTCCAGCTCCATCTTTAGATCCTCGTCATCATGCGTAATAGAAGATACACAAGAAGACAAAGCAAACAAGCCCAAACTCAGCTGTCCTACCGTATTCCATCAGGGAATTCCAGTCCTTATAATCCCGGCATCATCTCGATGGTACCATAATATTTCATTATCACCGAAATTATTTAAGTATGTATAGGTACCACAACTCAATTGCATACGAGAAAGTGGTTGAAAAATGTTTGCATGAAACGGACTTACGATATTGCAAGTTAATTAAAAGCTTTTAAAAATTATAGAAAAGTATGTATGCACATACATATACATACGTATGAAGTTGAAGAGTTTGTTTTTTTTTGTATGTAGCTCTAATCTATGTAACTGCTAGTCCAATTTGTAAAATTCTCCTTGCGTTTTTTACGATTTTCTAACATAACGGTAGTACCCTTACCAACTGAACTGTACGACCAGAAGTGAGGGTAAGAACTAATTATATTATATAATATCACTGTAATGACGAGAAAATAGACCTTAGATTTTCTTATAATAACGCATTATTGCAGTTTATCGTACTAATATTATAAATGTGAAAGTTTGTAGGAATGGATGGACGGATGGATGTTTGTTCCTCTTTCTCGCCAGAACGGCTGAACGGATCTGGATGAAATTTGGGACAGAGATAGATTATAGTCTGGAATAAGACATAGCTTACTTTTTACCCCTGAAAGTGTACAGTTTCCGTGGGATAGATTCGATTTTGTCTCGGGATGAACCCGAAGCGAAGCGAGGGTGAGTCACTAGTATAAGTATAATATTTTTACTAAGCTAGCTATTGCAATGCTAGTAGTGTTATTCATTCTAGTTTAGTACAACTGCTAAATGTTTCTTCGTACATTATTTAATTAGGCAACTGTCAGTCGTCAGCGATATATTTGTTTTATATTTTTTTTACAAGCCACATTTCATGCGATAAGCAGATGGGTGAAAGGCGAATCCAATCGAATCATTTAAAATACTATTATTACATAATTAATATTATATTTAGATAGAATGATCCTATATGATGCTACTTTTCGATATAATTTAGTAACATTATAGATTGTTTTAAATTAAATTTCTTATCCCAGTCTTTACCTGAACGAAGTATGTATGTATTTTGGTTCGACCGATGACACAATACTTTTTACTAGTACCACTATAAAAAACTATTGCTATAAAATTAAATCAGGCGTTTTAAACAACTGTATGTAAAGCTTTAGCAAAGTTGCAACTCGCAAGAAAATGTAACAAATTTATTATAGGGGCAAATTTTCTCATTGTTTTGTGGTTCCATACACCAAGGGATATCGAGACTCTACTTAGAAGTAGAGTTAGTCCGTTCTTCTCTCTCATGTAGAGATCTGCATCTTTAAATATACACACCTATTAAATATAACGTGTTAAGAGTATTACAACTGTAATATCGTGCATATTTCTATAAATTATAGAAAAATAATATATAAAAAGCGGTTTCTTAAGTTTTTTTTGAAAATGCTTTGAATATTTAATATACATAGATTTCATATAAGAATCCTCAAACAAAATAGCTTCAACTCGGCAGGTGATTTTAATAGTTTGTTATAACAAAATAGTTAAAAGTTTGTTGTAACAAATAAAAATATGTGAGAATTTCAACCCTTTCACAGATCCCTGAGTTTATTAGTGTATGATAAAATCTGTAGCGACTAGTGAAGGTCATTCACGTTATTCGTTAACCAAATGATTGATCGTGGAATGCCTCGCTTCTGTAATTTTTAAAACTTTTGTGGTAAATGTTTCTGATTTATTTTGATAGCATTCAAAATAAAATCGCTTTTTACTATCAGATTTCTTGTACAGAAAGGTTGATGGCTGTTTAAAACATTCCAATTTGTTAACTTTAACTTGCAATCCTTAACATATTAGATTAGAGTAAAACGACATAGTAAAAAGTAAATAGCTTAATATATTTTTTCGTTATTGTGCACTATATTAGTATTATTCTAGTATTTTTTAGTATTCCTAAAAATATTTTTTTAAAAGTTGCGTGACGGCATTAGTTGAAACTATATACTTAAATTAATTTGTTTTAACCAAATTTATTCTATAACTAGCGGCTCACCCTCGCTTCGTTCGGGTTCGTCCCTAGATTGGTTCCCCATACAAATTTTCATCCCTATTTTCACCCCCTTAAGTGATAATTTCCGGGATAAAAAGTATCCTATATCCTTTCCAGGGTCTCAACCTATCCTCTTACAAAATTTCATCTAAATCGGTTCAGTAGATCCAGAGATTACCCTCTACAACGTCACAAACTCACAAATTCACAAACTTTACCTCTTTATAATATTAGTACAGATAATTACAAAAATCATTGTTATATCTTCGCAGTTCCCAGATACCAACCAATTATTAACTAACGATCATTTTACGACTCTATTAGAAAAAGGGCCAATAAATTTAACGCTAAATTGACGCTGACCGAGGCAAGAGTATAAAAAATTGCGATTCTTTGTCATGCTTATCAGAGCTTCTTATGTTACCGTTTTTTATGTAACGTCTTGTAAATCTTCCTAATAAACTATCGGCATCCTTTCATTTAATTTGTTGACGTCCTTAGATAAGGTTTGGTGACATTTTAAAGCCGTTAAAGGGATGCGGTCATTTCAACAATTTAGTATAGATAACTAATAGTTTTTATGGGGCAAAAAAGTAGATATACCTGTTGCAAAAGATTTTTGTCAGGCGTTTGATATTTAATGGATTATATGATATGTATGTATATTGTATGTTGTATTATGTACAGTAATCGTATTTTAATTGTCCCGCTCTGGAACTAAGTTTGTGAAACTTCCCTAATGAAGTGGAACTGTGGGTATGAAGTGGCATTTTAGTTGCAATATTTATTAAATATTGCAACTAAAATGCCATATCAAAGCAGAACTCGTATCACTTGAATACTTAAATTTAATTCATAAAATTTTAATCAGCACTAGCGGCTCACCTTTACTTCACTCGAGTTCGCCTCCAGAAAAACAAAAACAAATCTATCCCATGGAAACCGTACATTTTTCCAGGATAAAAAGTTTAGTCTATGTGCTATTCCAGACCATAATCTATTTTTGTGACAAATTTCATCCAGATCCGTTCTGCCGTTCTGGCGTGATTGAATAACAAACATCTAAACGTTCACATTTATAATATTAGCACAGATCATATAATACTGTACTAGTATATTAGTGAGACTGTAAATATAGATTTTCATAAATAGTTTTAAGTATCTCATTATAATGAAAAGACAAGAAACAACTAAGTATATATTAAATTACAAAAAACTAATCGGTAGCCGAGGGTTATTCGATAAAATCGGAATTATAACAGAGATGTGGCGACTTTTAATATCTTGGTACACGTCTCCCGCTGTTAGCTACTTTTTTGTTGTATTTTCCGTATTTAAATATTTGAGATAAATTGACACTTATTCTTTTGACATAAGAACGATAATTGCTTAGAAGATTACGGTAGAATCGTGGTAATTTGTGGAGTGTACACTTTCTTGATGTTCAAACTCGTGACGACATGTTTCGCGAAGAATTAAGATGGAACGAATCATCTTGGGGGTTCCTATGTTATTTTTTTAGGGGAACCACCGGGGTGGCCAGTACCTGATCTTTGAACGGTTCCATTGTTTTTCATTTGTAATTGTTAATTAGTAATGTATAATGGGATATTTTAAATTCTAACATTTTATTGCCATGCCTTTATATGTAAGCAATAAGCATAATATTTTTTTGTATCTTATCGCATCGAGTCTGTTAACGAAATGTAAGTTTAAGGACGGTTAAGAGATTTTTAAAACTGAAAATTCAAAACAATTGACAAATTTAATTAACACGATACAACAACGAACGATATGAGTCGGTAAATGAAAATTGCATTCTCTGAAAATCAAAGTTTTCAAGTAGGTATAACGCTATAAAGCAAAGTCAAAAATTTTATATTTTATTCAGATTTACTAGAATATTTGACACTTTAGGCATGGTCACGGGAGAGATTAACTTTAAACACGGAAGATATTATCTTCCGTTGCTGTAAAGCATTCGAAACATCGGGAACCCAAATTCAAAATTAATCCAAGAAAAAACCCGAAAAGATGGTTTTAAATTGAAAAAATAAGTTTTTAATAATATATGGATATATTAGATATTGTATAAATATAGGTTTTAATTTTACAGCGAATCCTCAATAAAAGTATTATTAATTTTATCAATTTCCATATTTTTTTTATTTTCAGATGTATTTAAAAGCCAAATATAAAACAAATAAAATATCAAAATTTAATATTACGTTTTTTTATGACTGTATGCAACGATCCCATTCAGGAGTTATAACATTTTTGCCCAAATTACAGTTATCCCCATCCCGTATTCTTCCCAGCGTGTGGCGCTACCGGCCACTTAGATCACCTTAACATAATTTATGGATGGAGATAGAGATAATGACTCGTTTATTTCGATAGCTGTATAAAAATATTTTTTGAAATGTAACATTTAGCAAAAACTGCAAAATAATTTGAAACCATAGTCGAAGTTATTAGTTACTAATTATAAAAAAATGATTATTATAGTTCTGTTTGTTCATTAGAAGAATAGTCTTGTTAGTTTTCAATGATGTCTTTACCTACTTTTTGTCCCGTTTTATGATTTACTGCATATCGTGTTTTATATCTTTTCTTTTAATTTTATATTTCTCTTCATAGTTTAAAAAAAAGTTTCTAGACGAATAATTATTGTAGAATATATGTAGTGATACTTTAATATTGTATTATTCTTTAAAGAAATATTGTACTAAATTCAAAATGTTTAAGTTATTGAAATCAATAAAAATGCATAAAAAGTAAAAAAATTAAAAAATGTTTTGGCTGACCGATTTGTCTATGCCCGGACAGAGTAAAAGAATCCCACTGGACTTAAAACGCTGAAATTTTGACAGCGTTAAGAAAACGAAGACTTCGTTCAAATATGGATACGAATTTAGTTGTTCATTTCGGTATCCCAAAAACTTATGAAAATCGAAAAATAAAGTCATTAGAGGGGACAATGAAAGTTACACAAACACAAATCACTAAATAGTATTAAAAAGAGTCGCTTCCAGCTCGCCTATCCCTATTAACATTGTCGGATATGCAAATTTGTCATTTTCTTTTTATTTCACTAATTACTCTTAAAAAGTCTCTTCTTTTAGTAGCTGCAACAAAAAATATTTTTTAAGAGTAGTTTTTAAAATAGCCACAAGTAATTTTTGTTAATCTAACTTGTACATTTAAAAAAATATCAACAATTCAAACTTTGACGCACTCTCCTGTAAAGTTGCCGATTTTCACATCCGACAATGTTAATAGGGATAGGCGAGCTGTCTGCCTGTCCCTATGTATGCTTAGATCTTCAAAACTACGCAACGGATTTTGATGCGGTTTTTTTAATAGATAGAGTGATTCAACAGGAAGGTTTATATGTATAATATATGCATATTATAGTACAGAAAAACCGAGAAATTCAAAGATTTGTAGTTCATACTAATCGTTAAAACTTACCGAGGGTGAGTCGCTAGTAAATAAATAAATAAATATTCTTAAGACAAGGTGCATGTACTCTATAGATATGTCATCATATTTGTATCACTAAAAACCTAAGCAAAGTCAGTGCAGGCCATTAGTTTTAAATATTTTAAAATAAACAATTCTATGTGCATATTTTACACGTTTAAACGAAATGTTATATTTACTCGTTAACATAATGTTATATTGGTATGGTGGTGATGGTAACAAGCATTACGACCATTACTGTTCATTTCGAGTGCATATGCCACCCTCCACCCCACATCGCGGGGTGCCACGCAATGCTTCACTGTTTACGTGATACTTTTGTAATCAAACATTTATAATCTGCCTATTATCCCATTCTATGCTAGAGATGTGAGGATAATATTTTAAATAAATAATAAATCATAATATAACATAGTAAGAACCTAGATAGGAATTTATTTAAAATCCACCCTTTACTAGTTGCTACTGCTATTGAAAATCTGTGTAGGTTTGCATATCTACGAGTATACTAGTAATCCATACTAGTAATATAAAAAGGTAAAGTTTGTGAGTTTGTGACGTTGTAGGGGGTAATCTCTAGATCTACTGAACCGATTTAGATGAAATTTGGTAAGAAGATAGTTTGATACCCTGGAAAGGACATAGGGTACTTTTTATCCTGGAAATCATCCCTTAAGGGGTTGAAAATGGTGATGAAATTTTGTATGCGGGAATCAGTAAGAAAGTAATATATGTACCTATTTTTATTATTTTGTAGTTTAAATAATAACCATTCAATTTAGCACTTTTTATTATTTACTAATTCTTTATTTCCTACCAAATACATAAACATGAATTTTCAAATCTTTAACTTGAGAAATGATGGGTTTGTCATATAAACTTTATTTTTTTCCTATATCAACTTTTATTTTTACTTAAAGGTAAAAAGCATCTCAATCTTGAAAGTTCAGTCTTTCTTCACACAAAAATTTATCAAAATTGATTCAGCGATTTAGGCATGAAGACGTAACAAACAGACAGACAAATAGCTTTACTTTCACATTTGTAATATTATTTTTCTCTATATTCATTAAAGCATATTTAAATTGTGTTGGCATATCCATATAAAATCAACGCATGACCCCCCAGTCCCCACGGCGCGACCGCATGCGACCGCAGGGGACAATGTTGTGATCCCAATTACGTGATTATTTATGTGTGACACCTCCTTTCATCGCCTTCACTGCTATACACTTGTTACGAACCAGAGTTAAAGATCCCTTATCCCATGGAAAAATATGCCATATTGTATATTTTTAGATTATCTATTAATGAAAGTCGTTTATTTATTATTATTGAAAGTTATTTTTTTGACGAAAGATTTCTTTATTTAGGTCTAAAATTAAAAACTCAATAAGGCTTAATATATTAATAGATATCAATGTGTGGAGCTAATGTCTGGTTGAGTCTCACGAAGGATAAATACTAAAATAGATAATTAATAATTATTGTATCACAATATTGTACACAATTATTATTTTAAAAGAGCAACTGTTGAGTTTCTCGCCGGTTTTCCTGACTACACTGAAATTTAATTTAAATTTAAATGTAAAATTGATGATTCAAAAGTGCTTGTAAAAGTCTATTTTAATAAAGTATATTTTGATTTTGATTTTAAATATATACCTACTGTGTCATCTTTAGTATGTACGTGATTAGCATGATAACTTCTAATAGGCATTTTAGTGCTTTTATTTCTTACTAGCGACTCAACCTCGCTCGCTCGGGTTTGCCACTCGTTACATTTTAACGTTTAGTATAAATTGCTCAGAGATGAGATATTTTCCCGCAGTAAAAAGTATCTTATATGTAAGTATGTTGACCAGTATAATCAGCTATCATCATACCATCAAAATCTGTCCAGTAGTTTTCTCGTGATGCTTTCCCAGACAAACAGACAAAAATTCTAAAAATAGAGTTTGGCTGCTGAATTACGTCACTGTATAATGACTACTTATTTCAATAAGATTTTCCAAAAAATATTTAATGTACAGATTCGACTCAGTTACAATTTTATTTATATGTGTAGGATGAGGATGACATACTTTATAAAATCTGTTAGTTACGTAATGTCTTTTAAACAAATAATAAATGATTTTAAAATTGTTTATTTTTTATTTTAAAAGTCAAACTAATTTGGTAAAACTATATGTATAGTATAGATAATAAAATATCGTTATAGAAATCACCACGTTGTTTCGGGAAAATAACACCTCCAGGTAAATTTCTAAGAAATTAATTAAAATTGTAAGAAATCTATTGTTAACTGACACGCCGGCGTGTCCGCGGTCATGGAGGTATTAATAATCTCTTAGGACTCTTCGATTCGATCGGGTTCTTCCCTAGGTTGCTTCCCCACACAAAATTTCATCACCATTTTCGCCCTCTTAAGGGATGATTTCCGAGATTAAAACTATCCTATGTCCTTCCTAGGGTCTCAAACTATCTTCTTACCAAATTTCTTCTAAATAAGTTCATTAGTTTCGGAGCCTATTCGGTACAAACAAACAAATCTTTCCTCTTTATAATATTAGTATAGATAAGTTAGTACATATATGTATGTACGTATGGGGATCAAGTAGGGTCGGTTACGACACATTGCGACAGATGTGATGATAGGTTTATTGTCATAGCTGTTTAATGACTTTATGAGCTCTGCAAATGTGCGTATAATAGACTCTACTACTGTTGTGGCTTATTAAATATTTGGGATTTTGGGAACGTTGTATGTATTATAAATACAAAAGTTTCTGTTTGTTACTCCTTCATGTTGAAACGGCTGAACGGATTTGGATGAAATTTAGCGCACAGATAGGCTATATATCCTGGAGTAGCATATGCTACGGTTGTATGTAATGTAATGTTAGTGTGTTGTCCGTAAAACCATTTGCACCAAATTGCTAAATAAATGCTTTGATATATAATCTTATATATTGTTATAATTGTTAAATTAATATAACTGTGTACCTGCTCATTGATTAATTAAAAAAAACACTGTTCACTTCTAAACTATATATTGAATAATATTTTAAGAAACTTTATTTCTGTGCATGCTGTGTTTATTTGTAAGTAATTTAGTTCCTAGTTTTTAGTTCTATTTTTTATATATGTGTGTATAATTGTAAGTGATTGTAAATAAACCTTATAAATAAATAAATAAATAAAATATTGTTACTGGAATGAACCCGAGCAAAATCAAAGCAAGGGTACGTGAACGTCGCTAGTCTTTAATATGAAGTAGAGTCACTAACTCTAGTTAGTCTTAAATAGATTTTAACAAAGTTTTGTATAGTGATAACTTATTAGTTGGGTGATAGGTCAATATTTAGCATACCTTTCACTACAGGAAAATATTTCATTGGCGCCATTCAAGTATTACGTAAGCACCAAAGGATTTGATGACACGGGGGAGGGAGGGGTTAATAATTGCTAAAATTCTGCTTACGTAATACTTGAATGACCCCATTCCTACGGGACAACACAACTGGTTCTGCCGAGTCGTCCTTAGAATAATTTTGGCTACACCTTAGGAGATTAAAGAATAATAATATATAAACAATATAAGAGATCAAAACAATGTACTAGAAAATTGTAAGTCTTAAAAAGGCCTACAGAAATGTTTACTGTAACCTATGCCTATTTCTTTAGGTACACTCTCAATAACTGTTTATATCTATTTAAAGGTGTTTTTAAGTTATATGTGTTATGGGCCTCTGTTTACATATTTAAGATCTTTTTGTAAATATTGCCTGAAATAAATGATTAAATTAAATTAAAACATAGGGACGCATCTAAGCGAAGCGAGGGTAAGTCGCTAGTATAATATATATCTATATTAATATCATAAAAAGGTAAAGTTTGTGAGTTTGTGACGTTGTAAGGGGTAATCTCTGGATCTACTGAACCGACTTAGATGAAATTTGGTAAGAAGATAGTTTGAGACACTGGGAAGGACGTAGGATACTCCCATATTCCGGAAATCATCCCTTAAGGGGGTGAAAATGAGGATGAAAGTTTGTAATGGGAAGCAAGCAAGGGACGAACCCGACCGAAGCGAGGGTGAGTCGCTAGTATATATAATAAGTGCGCTGACGTGTAATGTGCTTCGAATTAGCGCTTTGTAAGTTTGTTGATTTGCTTTAGCATTTTGAACTCTCGATTGAGTTCAAAGTGAGTGGTTGTATGTCGAATAGATTCAATAATAATAGGGTGGCATGATATTGTTTATTTTTATTGTGTTTTTTTCAGGTACAGGATGTTATTTGGTTTTACCCGGTCGATGACAGTTCAAATAAGCGTAAAAGAAATAACACAGATTAATTATTATCGGCAAATTATAATAAAAATAATTGAGATTTATTTCAGGACAATTTTAAATGTGTTTTGTATATTGTTCCAAGAAATTTTATTAGTTATAATTACGGATCAGTAGATTTAGTATGTCATTTTTGTTATGCCAAACATTTTTAGTCTGAAACAGGCAATATTTATTTATATATTTAGGCGTATATATTATAGATAATGATATCCCGCAATAATTACGACTGGGTGGCCGGAACTTTTGAAAATAACAGTAAATTTTAACTGCACACGCGCCCGAAAAACAGTTAAGACAATAAATTAAAAACTTATCTATTTCAATTAAAAGAATCAACATCTAAGCGTATATCTAAATCTTCCGCTTAACAGCCCTTGATTGACAAGGTATAAAAAGCCGAGGGTTGAAAGCCACGCGACCAAATTAACTTTGTGTAATCCCGATCATTGATAGTTGTTATCTAAGGGCGCAGGGTAGCGTTTTTGTGTTACCGACGTAAGGATGTGTTCATACCGGGATTTGCTAAAAAAATTTAATTTTGTATTTTAAAGAAAGACAACTATTTTAAAGACACTTTAATTATTGTTTTAATTGTAAAAAAATATAGTTTTGTATATATAAGTACGGTTATTGTTTTGCGCAAAATATTTAAATATCAATATTACACACAGAAATTTTACATCATGTGGAAAGAGCGTTATAGATATATTAGTCTTTTCATTATTGGTATACAAATATTAGTAAAATAATGAGTAACAATAGTTTATGTTAATAATAAACAAATATGCTACCCTGACTGAAGATTTGAGCACAGTGTGAGGGTGAATCTAAACTCACCCTTACATTGTGCTCAAAACTTCATAGGCTTAGATAATATCCCACGGGTGGTCGGCGCCCCATGACACTGTGACAGGTTGCTAGGGTCATTGTGGCGGATTTATGTATTTGTTAAACGTTTAACTGCTTATATCTGCATAAAGTTAAATTTAAACTACAGTTTGTTAAAGAAAATCATCATTATACAGCAAAGTGAAATAATTTCTAGGTCACATAATACTTTCTTAGATTTACGCGAATATTTGATATTTTAAATAAAACTATCTTTTCATATTCAACTATAAAAGTAATTAAAATTATAAAAATGTTTAAAATTAAAAAATATATTGTAAGGTACTTTGGTGCCATCTTTCAATTTTTTTGAATTAATTTTGGTAATCGTGGGTAGGCTGTCTGTAACAACTATATAATACCTTTGAGACATCACCTCAGTCTCTCCCGTGACCATGATTGCTGTAAAGCGAAACGTCGGGAATCAAAAATCAAAATAAATTAGCGAAAAAAACCGAAAAGATAGTTTTATTTAAAATTTCTAGGTCTTCACCTATTTTGAGGCATTTGTATTGCCTCTATACAGCTGTAAAGAAAATGCAGCGAGGTGTTCCGATTAAAATAACCTATAGGTACCTACTACGTAAGTCACATAGTCTCATAGAAATTCATTCAGGCTTCAAGTGACGCATATTTTTAAATGAGAAGACTAAGCCTTATTATTAGGACTTAAAAATCATTTACTGTAGCAGCAACAATCATTTTTTTTAATATTAAAAAAATAACACACTAGATTTGAAACTCTATTTATTGCAAAATCAATAAGTTGGGGGCTTTAAACGAATGACATTAACTAGAATTCAATAAGTATTTTTCAATTATACATATAAATTATTAAACCATATTTAAAAAAAATGAATAACTTTTTTTATTAAAATTAAAGTAACATTGTGTCTTGGAACAAAAAGTTTGTTTAAAAAAATATTAGTATCAATAAAGTTTTGTAAATAACGTCTGTATCAGTTAATCAAAATAAATTACAAGTCGTCGTCGTAATTATTTCTTAAGTTATTTGGGATTAAATTTATAAACAATAAAAAATTGCACACATTTTTAACATGGTTTCGAATACAATACATTTCAGTACATACTAACCATAAAATTCCAACTTGACCTTTTAATTTTACAATATGTATACCATGGATTTCAGACCATAGGGATTTGCAATCTAATACTAGTATCATGAAAATTAAAGTTGTAAGCCTCCTTATACTCATTATGTTTGTGAAATTGAATAAATAATTATACTCGTATAAAAAGGTTAAAAACTACTTGAATTACGTAGTAGATATTTAATTTTAAATGATCTCAAGCAATTATTTTATAAGATTTAAAAAGATTGAGTTGTATATACAAAAACTTGGCCGAAGTATATGATGAAAGCTTTATTGTAAGCAATGAGCGAAATTTTTATTAGGTTTATTCATATTCATGGGGAAAATGATCGTCGTAATTATTTTGGATTTTATGGCGGAGAAGGATGGACTTGGACAATAATAATTCAGATGTTTTATATCTGTATGTTTATTTTATTATTAAAGTCTTAAATTATCTTATAATATATGACTACTGATTGAAAGTAGTTTTGGTGTGTTCATATTATTATGCTAGAAATTACATATATTTTTTGGAAACAAATTAAATGAATAAAAATATGAATTTTGTTTTATTGTAAACTTATAACATTGATACTTTGAGTGAATCGTGAAATAAATTTTAAAACATTAGCACGATTTTTTTTCAAAAAACTAAATACTAAACTACTAGCGGGTCACCCTCGCTTCGCTCGCCTCTAGAAAAAAAACAAACCTATCCAACGGGAACCGTACATTTTTCCTGGATAGTAAGCTTATGTACTATTATAATATAATCTATCTCTGCACCAAATTTCATCGTTCAGATAAAGAACCGTTCAGCCGTTCTGGCGCGATTGAGTAACAAACATCCAACCGTCTAAATTTTGACATCTATATATATAAAAGAAAGTCGTGTTAGTTACTTCGCTTATAACTCAAGAACGGCTGAACCGATTTAGCTGAAAATTGGCAGGGAGGTAGTTTATAATATTACTAAAGCTGTGTAGACATTTACATTACATACATTTCAGCTATGTACAATCTTATAAATTTTATTTAAATGACTTAATCAATTTAATATATTACGTATATCTTACAAGCACAAAAGATAATTTTACAAAATGCAACAAATTACATCTATTTATAGTAAAAAGATTAATCAACATAACAAAACATGTCACCCTGTACCAAGTATCAATCACATCCGACCCTCTTTAGCTATAAAAAATGTAATTTCTAAGTAAGTACTCGTATACAGCTCAAAATTTCCCTTTAGGGCGTCGATGCCTCAATAAGAAGTAATCGACTTCATAATAAAATTAACTAATGGCCTCTCATTATAACGCCGCCTGCACTTTGTTAAAAGAACTTGCCGCTTTATCCACAAGTCAATGAAATTTGCATAGGTTTTTGGCTAAACAATGACCAGGCTACTTCTTTAGTATCTCATTAGTTGGCTGTATGGAGCAAATTTTATTATCCGTAACGTTAAATGCCCCATTTTCATAACTATATGTGATTTTTAATCAGATCGAAATCGATGCTATTAGTTTTTTATGGATTATAATTCATTTAATATTTTTTTAATTTAAAATTTAAAACAAAAAAAATACAAATATTTATTATTAATTTCTGAGCACATTTAAAAAAGAATAAAATTGTTTATTATTGTAAGCTTAAACACCTATTTCTATAAAAATCTGCCAATAATCATTAATTTAACAAGTCATTGAAGTTACATTGTAACTTATAACATTGTAACAAGTAAGCGGTAAATATTCAGTAAGCAGTTTGTTTATTAAACTTATAAACTTTAATAAGCCTACAATAGAACAATATTATTTTGACTAAACTATGTTACATTGCCTAAGCTTTTTTCTTGAAAAAAAAACAAAATATAGACCACAATATATAAAACCTTTTTAAAAATAGGCATATTATCAATTAAAAAAAAATATCCAATCGCGTCCAAACATCCTGTAGGTACTTCATACCAAAATATGAGTAGTAAATCAATCGAAAGGAGCATCTCCTTACAACCGCGTATAATAATCAGGAGCCGCGCAAATTAAAGACCCAGCGTGTGCCTCCAGCCTTCAATATTACTTGTAATTGAATACGCGACATTGTTGGGTATTATTGTCAAAGTTATGTCATTGTATCGTAAAAGTGGAGTCAAATTTTTATGGTTTAATTATATATTTAAGCTAAATAAAAACTCTGTTTATAATTATTCATATACAATTGTATCTACTATGTATATTTAAAAATAATGGGTTTGGTTTTTTTAATATTATTTTTCAAAATTGAGCTTATATAAGATCAGACAGAGAATTGGAGGGAGAAGCTTTTAGACAGCCAAGTAAATAAACGTAGGCAAAGTAAAAAGGTATAAATAGTCTAAGCGTGCAAATTAAGACTATAGGCTAAGTTAGGCCATAAATATATTATGTACCTAACAAAATTAGAGATATAGAAAAATTAAACATAGAAACCAATACGGCAGTTAAAAACCAAATATTGCCCAAACTAGGTGATGACAGTATTTTTACTAAAAAGTATTTTATTCAACGTCCTGCATTCTTTCGCGTGGAATAGACGAAGCGAACATAACAGCACCCGCTCACTGCAGACTTTCCATCAGATGATATTATTGACCATTTTCCAGTCATTTAAATATGCGCGACACCATATTTTAATTGACTGATAATATACACTGGTAATAATTTGCAGGGTGTGAAATCTCCGAGAGCTTTAAACATATAAGAGACCTTTAGTCTATTTTCTTCATTGCCGATTATGCATAAATATACATACATATATACGGAAATTTATATATCTCATTGGATAATAAAATTCACATCGTTTAATATGGTAGGTAGTTCTGATCAGAAACGTCCTACTACTTTACGTCATGACAATTTGTAATATGCAAGAATGGATTTATATATATAAATTGTAAATAATAAAATTATTTACAGAACTGCTTTAAACGTCTCACTGTTCAACACAGGCTTCCCGTTAATGCAAGGTGATAAGGCCATGGTCCACCACACTGGCCTAGTGCGGGAAATACAGTTTTCCTGACAATGTTTTCCTTCAGCGTAAGGCGAGTGGTGATGATGTTGAAAACTATTTGCACATAAGGTTATCAAAGGTGCGAGATGCGAAAAAATGTATTATGAGTAAAACGAGATTGAAAAAAACGGTTTGATAGTAGATTCTAAGGTCCTTAGCCTAAGTTTGTAGTTGGACTATTATATTTATTTAACATCTAATTAGATTTTTATTGTATGTATTACCTGACACGTTACTTACTTTTCAATTTTATACATTGGATACTCTTCTTATTTTTCTACTTTATCAAAACGGTTGTCTCAAATGAACCCCAGGAACTATTGATAAGATATTTTAAAAATTACTATTTATTTACAATTTATAAAACAACACGCTTCGCTCTGGGTCCATAGGTACGTTTTAACGGTTAGTATTGAATAGATAGACTATAACATTTATAATATGTAGCTCATAGCCTTGCTCAATAAACCAGCTATCTGATGCAGAAAGAATTTTTCAAATTGGACTATTACGAGTAGTTCCTGAAATCAGCATCTTTAAACAAACAAACTCTGCATCTTTATAATATTAGTATAGATTTCTTGTATTATATGATATTTCTACTATTATTGGTGTAATTATCTACAAGATCGGACTAAAAACACCAAAACAATCGCGGTACATCAAAAAACAAAACATAGTAGGAACCTCAATTATCGTTCGTAAAAATCGCCGGAATTTACCTATCTACAAGCAAGTCATGTGCCGTTTTTTCAAAGAGCAATTAGTCTCTGATATTTTGAAATCTTGCAATGAGATGTCAATTTCTCGTGAATTGCGGTGGTGTGGCGCCGCCGGCGGGCGGTAACTATACGCGGAACTAATTCGTAATGAATCCACGATTGGCAAAACAGGGCCATTGTTAAAAATGTTGTTAGCACTCGTGCGAGGATGCTCCCAGTTCCCATAATGGCGGAGGCGAAAAAGGACGTCCTCCTGAAAAAAATGAGCTTTTTAACCAATACATATTTGGACATACGCTGGACACTGTCAAACATTATTAACACATTCCTATATTAATAAAAAATACGTGATCTCGGCTGATTGCTTGCCATATTGGTTAGCACATTGTAAATCTCCGAGAATGTTCACATTACCTTATAAAATACACACATATTAGTCTCGTCTGAAGAAATTTCCATACAATCTTTTATTAAATACTTTAAATTAACAAAGCAAATAAAATTAGCGACATTTTCGTTATCTTTACAAGTATCGGCAAGTTCCTTTAGTTTATTACCTTATTATAGTACTAACAGCCTTTAATAGGAGCTCTTTAATCATGTTACTCGATACCGCTGGACATTTCTTAGGTGTAATATAAAAGCCCTTGGACCCGAACACCAATCAAAATCGACTTCAATGCGAAAGGTTTTTACTCACGGCCCAAGATGAGACTTCATACATTTTTCATACGCTCGATACAACCAGACTACCTTTACCAAGTTAAATTGTCAACATTCTGCCAATATTGGATCTTATTTTCAATATATAAGGAATGAGAGGGTTTTCAGATTAAATAAGTTTGTCTGTTTGATCGCAATTAAAGCGCAGAAACGCACGTCATTAGCGCACACGGCAATATTCCACGCTGTTTCTTGTCGATGAACCGGTGACTACATCCAGCAACATGCGATGAGTCTTTTACATCAAACATGTTCAAGCAATATTAAGTTTTATATCTTAAAGATAAGGTTGTATGTTCATTATACATATTTTGTAGAAAAAACTAGTACATTTGAACTTATGAACGTGGAAGTCATTTTCATCGAGATACCGTAACCGATGCCATTGTAATATGATCTGCTGATTGGTATTTTGATGAGATCCTAGCAATTTTATTATTGCTTCATATTTGGAAAGTTGTTTATTAAATTGATAAGTGAATGAGATAAAATCGTCCGGATCGATGCTCTCACATTAGCGGTTGAAAGCTTTATGATAGTAAAAACAAGGAAGTTTTAAATGGAACATGATTTTAGATCAAAGATTGTGTTAATGATTGTTTTTCTGCTGCTAATGATACTTTCATACAGCGCTGGCTTCTTCATGTTCTGACATGAGACCAGATAGAACAGATACTTGAGAACGGCAAAAAGACAAACGTCTAGATACACTGATGGGACTATTTATCAAGATAGTGCTTAGCAAAGACTTATGAATTCAATTCATGTTACTATTGTTAAATTATATTAAATTTTATTTAAAGTAATTGCCAAGTATCCTTAGAATAGACTAGCCTTTTTAGGAAACCACATAAAATGATTTATTATCATGTTCATCTAGACATTTAAAATACAAACTTAAAATTGTTATTTCTAAAAAGCATATATTTAATAAATCATCCACTGTTTAATATAACTCACAAGCAGTTTTTACTTACCACTCGGTTACGGCACAGTGCCATATTCAATGCGACGAAAGATTTTTTAAATTTGAAATTGTAATGTACAAGAATGCGCGACAATCTATGATCGACGATTCCTTTGCGAGAACAATAGGCGGCTCGAGTGCGCTTTTTCTAGAATAAATAAGCGAATCCTTATACCCTCGCCGCTTCCAATCATATCTCGATATGTATGATGCGTAACTTAGGAAAAAATTCGAAGCAGTCCGCGTACCTTTTTATGTCTTCTTCGTTTCGCATTTTTCGGACAAAACTGATTGTTTACCGGAAAAAATTACGCCTGTTAGTCGAAACGGTGGGCATAAATAAAAGATGTGGCGATCGGAGAATTTTGATTCGGTTGTTTTTGCTGATAAATACCGAGTGCGGTGAAACGACAAAAACGTCGAACGATGTACGATTGAGAAAGGAACGTGGTGTCAAGAGTGGCCCGGAGATTTATGTAGGCCGCTTTATAAATAGCGATATATGCGGATATTGCTACTGGAAAACTATTATTTTTTGTGTTGATCTATGAGGCCAACTTTAGAAATAACTTTTGTTTATGTACTTAAAATACTAAGCTTAATTTGCTTAAATCTATGAATGTGGATTATTGTAGAATAAGAAATTGAACTACTTAGTCATGTTTTTAGATATCTTCTATTATTTAAATTTCTCCTAATTGTTATATATTAATATATAGATGAATGACCTCCTAAAGAACTGATTGATTTAGTGGGATAAAAAGCGTGTGCCACTCTTCAGATCCTAAATTATTAAAATGTAAAAATAACAGCGAAATGTGCTTCAGCGTTAAGATATTACGTGAAAGATAGACAAACTAAAAAAAAAATTAATTGCGTCGCTGGTCAAGTAGCTGCATATTCGGATTCCTAGGTTCAGGTCAAGTATAGTTAATGATCTGTCATAAAACTCAGTAGCAGCCAATGAAGGAAAATTAGCAGTATTAACTACTCATACCCCGGGGAGTATATATAACCATCGGTACTACCTAATATTTAAACGGTCGTGCCGAATGAACGTTTCATTATACACGAAAATGAAACATAGAGAGTGCACTTGTTGACAATATCTGCACACACAGTGCACAACACACTGTAATATTTTCTGCGCAGATGGCTAGTCTCGATGAAATTGGCCATCATAAGCGTAATTAATTATTACATGGAAAATTGTCTTTACTAATCAAAGTCACTCAGAAATAAAATTTACAATTCATTTAATATTTATATGAATATGGTAATTTTAAAGTATATTCATAAATCGTGAAGTATAAAAAGGCTTCGTCCGATTCTTTTAGTTGTGAAATTTGAAGTGTTTTAATAAGCGGTAAATTTATTTATGCTAAGTTCTTTATATGGCATAATTAATAGATATATGTGCTTATGTAGAGTCGGTGAATAGTAAAATATTCACCGTTTACGGTGATATACTTTATAGGGTAGTTCATCTTTGAATTGGGAAAAGGCAGTGGTAGCCCAGTGGTAACGCGCTCGCTTGGGAAACCGAGTGAACCGAGTTCAAATCCGGGTCTCGCACCTCTGATATTTTCATGTGCGAATCATTTCCAACATGATATCCACTTGTCTTAACGGTGAAGGAAAACATCGTGAGGAAACCTGCATGTCTAAGAGAACCTAGCAAGTTTTCAAAAGACATGTGAAGTCCGCCAACCCGCACTTGGCCAGCGAGGTGGACTATGGCCTGAACCCCCTCGTATTGAAGGGAGGCCCGTACCCAGCAGTGGGACGTTAAAAAGGGCTGTATACATATACATACATATTTAGATTGAGAGAACTTTTTGCTTTATTTGCTGTCGTAATGACTAATATTTAATCATTTTTTACAGGAATGGGAATATTATATGCTGGAAGGTATAGTTTATGTATTTTATATGATAAAACCCATCACTTCTTGTATTTTAATGGTTTTACAATTTCTTTTTTAATCTGTCTATATCAATAAAAATGAAGTGCTGCTCGTAAGTAAAGGTATCACTTACGAACGACTGGAACGATTTGGCTAATACCTTTTGCAATATATATATATATATATCGCAATAAGGTTTTATGGGTGAAAATTGGGAAAGTTGTCGGAAAATTAGGAAGTTTAAGGAAAATCTGATTTTTTGTGTGAATTCAAAGATTAAAAAGGAAATACAAACCGTATTGGAAACTTGGACTTTATAACGTCTGTTGGTATATACTACATATTATAAATACACTTTCAATTATCTAAAACTTTCGTGCAGAAAATTGTTCTAACAGGTGTTTTCTAACCGCAGACAAAAATCGATTTAGGTGTAAAAATGATTCGGATAGTAATTATTCGGTCCAACATTTAGACTTCCGGAGTCCCACAGGCATAGAGTCTTTACAAATAAGAGCAAGCCTTGCGTGATCGAGACCATTCGTTTCCACACACGCTTCATAAGGAATCGGTTTTAGTAGAATTGCAAGCGGATAATATATGATTTGTTCTGGCATGAATTATCATTATGTACCTATACGTTATTATGTAATAACTAAATAATAGGCTAACAAATAAAATTAATACTAGAATATTAATAGTGATTTGTTTATTTAATAATTAATATCGTAATGAATATAGAAATATTAAAAAGAAAAGTACAATTATTATTTACTAGCAGAACCCGCGGCTACGCTCATGCTAAAACTACAAAACAAACTCTAAAAAGGTAGGTTTCATACAAACTTTCATTGCCCCTTAAGGGGCAAAATTCGAAAAAAAATTATTTCATTGTGTTGAAAAGCATAATACCAAGTTTCAAGTAATTGTGATCATTAATATTTTTTGGGTTGTATTATAACGTGTATTCCCGTGGGAATCAGATAATCTCCGATAAAAAGTAGTCTATGTTACTCTCCAGCTCTTCAACTATCTCCACACAAAAAATCACGCCAATCTGTCAATCGCTTTCTTCGTGAAAGAAGAACAAACAAACATACTTTCACATTTATAATATTATATATATAAGGATATCTAAGTATTCTGTAGACCTACAAGAATTATATTTGCTTGATTTTAACAGACACACTAAAAATATTTCAATATTATTATTCTAAATAATTATCAAAAATAAATAGTTTTTAATTCAATCATGCAATTTTTTTTTCTAATCTATCTATAAGATATTCGCGTTCTCACCTGTAATGTTGACCGTCATACCTCTCTGGCCAGTTTGGGAGTAAAGCGACCCTTTTGCTTCGGGGAATTGAATTGTATTGTTTCGACCTTTTCAATCAGTATCAGTAAGAAATGAAGTCTTAGAATTTTATCAATACGGGTATATACTTTAATTATAGTACGAAGATTGTATTTATTGTAAACAGCGAATGATTACCATAACAGCTCATTGGATGGATTTTGATCGTATTACGTAATCTGTACTAAGATACAGGATTCGATTAAAATATGTGAGGAATACCTAACCTACTTCATAGATAGAATCGATGATAAATATGACTTAGATTTTTTCGTGTAGTACATTTTTTAAAATAACTAGGTATTATTATTTTTAAACCTCGACGTATAAGAGAGGTGTTATAAGCTTGACGTCGATATCCGTCTGTGTGTGTGTGTGTGTGTCTGTCTGTGTGTGGCATCGTAGCTCTCACACGGATGGACGGATTTCGATGCGATTTTTTTTCATTTGAAAGCCAGTTTCCTTGCGGTGGTTCTTAGCTATGTTTGGTTAATATCAGTCCAGCAGTGTAAGAGTATCAGTTCTCTTCCAAAATGATGTAAGGCATTTTGGCGTATAATTAATCGATTAAGTGCTTTACGCGTGCCAGTGTAATCGTTAAATGACAATTAATTTGCGTAGGAGGTTATAATTTTTTTTAATTTAAAATTAGATACGTAAAGAAATGCCTTATTTCATTTTTATTTCATTTTTTATTTGTTTTATATATTAGTGGTATATTAAAAAAATATAAATTCAGTTTTACGGTAACTTACATGTATACGGTGACTTCTACAGTTATTTGGGTCGTGATCCGTATTTACTTAGAATGCATTTACTATAGGTAGAGTTAATCAATAAGCAAGGGAAGTTTAACGAGCTTCAGTAAACATTATATGCATTTGTGGATACAGTACAAGAGATAAGGCTATTTAACCTATATTTTTGCCGGAAGCTATAACTATTACGTTAGTTTCATAATAATGAATAAGTTCTAATAAAAAATACATTACGAGATCTGTACTTACATCATCTAGTTAATATTGTAATTAATTAGTACCAAATTGGGAGTTACAATTTAATTCAGACAGGGGTGAATAAATGAATATTAAGGATTATAAAATTAAATTGTTGAGTTGGATCGATAAAAACATATTTAAATGCATTTTTTGTTAACTTTCATTACAGATTATATATCTATTTACAATTGTGAATAATTTGTCTCTATTTTGAACTGATAACTATCTTTTTTTCTGTTTAATGTTAATAATTGTATTGAAGCCTAATTGTAAAGAACCTGCATGGAGAGCCAAGAAGCGGGTTCAAACTCAAGTTTCGCCTTTGAAATATTCATGTATGAACTATTTCGTACATTATTACCCAGTTGTAAGTAAGATTAGCAAGTTTGATGAATCAAAACATCATAAAGAAAGACGACAGAAAGACCCAACTAGGTCTATGCCTTACAGTCGGGTTAAGAGGGACTGAATAATATTATTATTATTATTTAATTATTCTTTTTATATAAAATAGCTATTTGTTTCAAAGGTTAAATTTATTGTATCTTTAAAAAAATTGCGTAATATAAAGCGCAACATTTCTTAACGCAAATATAATAACTATAGTTTCTAAAATGTGATCAATTTGATCAAAATTTGTATATATATACCTACTTACCATAATTACCCCATAACATCCTACATATTGTATGTATTCAGACCTTTTTAATATCCTACTGCTAGGCCCTTTAATACGAGTACGATCAAAACGAAAAGAATATTTTTATCGAAATATAACGGTATTTTTTTAAATATCTTATAGACATACATATATTCATAAAACTCTCGCTCTTAGATGTAAAAAAATGGTATTAAAATATTTATTTATTAGAGTAAAATAATAATCTCGCTGATGGACACATCGCATGCTTGTAAGATGCGCACGCGTTTGCTGCCGCGGGCTGCCTCGCAAATTACTTACAGGCTACCGACATGCATACGCTTATTTCCACATTGAATACATTAGCTAAATACTTGAAATATACACTTGAATTCATTCACCAACATCGGTCATCAACTATTTTCACGCTCAGCAGAAAATGTGTTTGAATGTTTTTGACAAGAATGGCGAAACCGGATGTTTGATTTCTGTGAGAGGCGAATATGTGGTTTTACAACCATTATTTTACGTACAAAGAAACAGTAGGCTATTAACGAAGACGACTTTTGATCTTATTTTTAAGCTTTCTAATTTACAGAGAGCATAAAAATAAAATATAAAAGATGCTACCCAATCACTACATTTATATTAATAAATGTAATAATAATCTGTAATAATTTCCAGTAATTTCTACCTAATAGAACAGTTACGAATTATAGTTTAAAATATTATGCACTACTTAAAATACATATAAGTCTACTCTGTTTGTACGTAAGTTTAAAAAAATGAACCACACGAATGCGCAACCCTAAAACCTAAGATACCTTCGAGCCCTGTGTTTCGTGACTCACTCGTCCTTTCCCTTACTTATAATATGTATCTCTGTGATGAATACTAAAGTTTTTGTACATTTAAATAAAAAAAGGACGCCATTGGTCAAATTAGAACTAAACTTTTAGGGCAGCCTTTATCCAGCACTAAGTTCTTAATAACCAGAACTTGGGCAGTCACTATTTATTATTATGTTATTAAGTTATAAGAAAAACTTGCTATTCCTATAAGCTATTTCCTGTTGTTCATATCAAGTTTTACGCCAGCGATGTCAAGAGGAACGTGTTAATGTATTGCGGATTTAATATTTAATGATATATGTAAGGAAATACTATAAAATATTGACTTCAATTTTCTTGTTAATAATGGCTTCAGATATTTTTTTTATTCGAAATAGAAATAACTATAGTGGCTGTGAAGTCAACATATATTTCATACGATACTTTTAAGTATGGTCGCGCTTGTTTAAACTTGCTCTAATAGAAAGATTTATGTAAAATAATAAGTAATAGCAAAATGAATGAATGTTTAATAGGAAAATAAAAAACAAATGTGAATATTTCGTTGACATCATTATTGAAAGACGAAATTTTAAAACTATTTCCTTTAGGTCTTTTGAAAAATTTGTATGTCCTTCTTATTATTTCTGCGTATGTTTTCAATGATACAAGTCAAATATTTTAATATGCCATTTTAAATAGTTAAGTGTGTTTAGGTATATAAATATAATATTTATTTTATTGTAAAATATAACACAGTAAGTCTCACGAGTAAATAAAGTTTTGTTTAATTTTTCTTCATCTATAAACTGGTTCAATTTGGAACTTAAATTAATACTTAAACGACATTTGACTTCAGTATTATAGCAATTTTAGAGGACATAAAGTATATTAGTATCTATTGATTTCTATTTTTAAATATACTCAATAAATGAACAAATAAATATGAGATATAAATATATAATCAATTTTAGTAACAAATAACAACGACAATTATATAGCTATTTTTTTTTTGTATTTTAAAGAGTTAGGAAAAAAAGAGCATCCTTTCCTCCTCACTATTTATTGTTAACAGTATCTCGAGTAACTCTAGGACAATTAATCAAACCAAAGTATAGAATTATTCAAGTTAAGTATAAATAAAACATATTTTCAGGTCATCCCGCATTTTATTTATGAATGTTACTTACATTATTTGTGAAGTTGTTATATATATTAATTTGTATGACGCGCCATCATGCACTCCACACGCTCTGGTTTAAGCGAGCACCTTGCAGAATTTCATTCAGTCGGATACTTGTTTTTTCGCCTTGAGACTGATTTAATCATCCTAACCTGTAACTATCTGCAGTTCTCATAAGCAATAGCTAGTAATTTGAAATTCAAATTAATCGTAAAGCAAACAAAATTAAATTGTCGATGTTTCGCCCCACTTTTTCGAGCTGATGACGGATGAGTCCAATTTATTGAGACCATGTTTTGAATTTATTTTAGAAATTATTGCTTTTTTGTTTGGACTACCTGTTTATAACGAGTGTGATATAAAAGAAAATAAATCTTGGGTATGATCTACATATATTTTTTCCCATATAGAAACGTGTTATGTGAAAAAAGTAATAAAGAACGATGTGAAAAAAATAGAAAATGAGAGTAATTAAAACCATATTATTGATCATTTTGTTCAATTGATCCGATTGGTGAAATATGTTCTAAGGTAGGTTTCTTCTTTAGTTAAGAAGAAAGAACGTGTACATGTCTAACAAAAAGCCAACTCAACAACGTCTACCCCACACGAATACTAGGAAGCCTCGTACTAATGTCTTGTAATCGCGAGTTTATTTCTATGTTAATGTTTTTATTAAACAATTTGAAGCTTAACATTTGTATTATCAGTTTTGGCTTTTATAAAAATCTATTAAATTTATAGATGCGAAAGTTTGGATGGATGTTTGTTACTCAATCAAGCCAGAATTACTGAACGAATCTGGGTGAAATTTAGCACAAAGATAGATTATAGTCTGGAATAGATCAATTACACACACATAGATTACTTTTTATTCCGGAAAAATGTACGGTTCTCGTGGGATAGATTTGTTTTTCACAGAGTTTTTCTATTCCATACTAACCGTTAAAAGGTACCTAGGAACTAACCCGAGCGTAGCGACGGTGAATCGCTGGTATATAATATATTAATAATAAGAATTATAATTTGTATTTAATATTTACTGTCGAAACATCCATTTACATCCATTTGAAGGTAGTCCTAGCTCTTTTGTACAATCACGATGAAGCTTATAGGTATGTTTATTTGAGTAATTTGCACTGCAAGAATGGAAATAATAATGAAATGAAGCAAGAATAGAACCTATATCTGCCGGCATAGTAGACAGTGTTAGTAAGAATATTGTTATTAGTACACTAATTCAATTTTTGTATACTGTAATTTTTTAATTAATAAAAAAAGCAGTTTTATAAATTTTATCTTAAAGAAAAACTCTGATATAATTAAAGCACAAATGAAATAAATGTTATAAACATAATAGCAATTAACTTGTGTCTTCGTACCATATAGTATAAAAGTATTTCGGCCAAATTCTGGTTCTCATAACAATTGGGGAGAACAGGTCGCGCAAGAGTTTTTGTTTAAAGCGACCGATAAATATTTTTGTTAATTTTATGTGATCGCGACACATTGCATCGGATTTATTGGGCACTTTCGTACACTTTCTATATATGTCGGGGAAAATTAAGTTCAGACTTCGATTCTCACACTTGAGTTTATTTTTAATTTTATATAATTTAAATCGTGTTTTATCTATTTTACGCGACATTGGCCAAGTAAATTGTGTTCTACCTACTGGCATGTCTAAAGTCCGTAAAACCGTATAGTATTTATTATATGATCTGTGGTAAACTAAACTTTAACACAGATTTTTTTTTGTAAAAACTTTTTGGATATAAAGTAGGTATGTATGTATAATATGAATGTTTGCAAAGAGATTAGAGAGCTCTACATTTTAAATTGTGATTTTACTTCTCTTCCTCTTTGCATTGAAAATTGAAAATAACTATTTCTTATTAATAATAAATGAAGATAAATATCCATTCATGGCACCATCTATAAAAAAACATATGTAAATATTAGTAGTGTGTATTATTATATGTAGGTACTTATTATTTTATTACATATTTTGCACTTAAAAAAACAAATAGCTGATTATATTAATCTTACACAACATAATCGTATTAGAATTGTCAAATTCCCCCTAAAATATCTGTTGTCACTCATATGACAACACGCCCTGACGGCACGCGTGTGAACTACCAGGGATTTAATGCTAGACTGATTTTGAACAAATTGTGCATACGACTTATAAATGGTTTTTGATTTTATCGCCCATATCAAATAGTTTTTTGTGCCAATTTTACTGTTCGATTCCATATTTTTAATTTATCAATTTAATAACGATTTTGATAACTAACACTAAAAATACCCAGCAAAGGCATAAATTTAATTTTCTATAATGAATTAATTCACCTTTAGAATGGAAAAGAAAGTCAGGTGTCTTTTCATCTTCAAAATATGAGAAATGCGAATATTTTCATTTAAATAGGCATCTCATGCGTTTAACTAAACATGCAACAGTCATAAAACGTGTATTTATGTTAATTGTCGTCTTCACCTTTCAGATTTTAACTTAATGAGTATAATCGATTGAAAATTAACGCGCCTTCTAAATCGTTAGTGTCGCCATGTGTACATAGTAATTTGTTTGGAATTATAGTTGTTTTGTCAACGCGTGCGCAGACGCAGGTGGTTCCGGAACGTATACCACGATGTTTTAAATGTATGATAATATGTATGATTTGTTATAGATTGCTTCTTAAGATTGGAATCTATAATATCGTTATAAATTCAAGCATACTATAATAGCAATGTACATTGAACGAAATAGGTAGGTAGGTATTTTACTGTATATTCGTTACATAGTATATTGATAGTAGAAATGGTGAATAGCTGAGTCCCTATTGAATATTCACGATAGTTGAGATTTAAATTTTTAATGAATTTATTGAATTCTCGTTATATGTTATAGTAATTAAAACATGACGCTCGCAATAAATTAGATACAAATATAATAAGGTTAATGATATAATAAAAAGACGATTTTAAAATCGATCGTCAAGTATTTGTTGATGCTAATTACTTAATAAGCGATTGTTTTTTTTTTAGACATATGGACTTAGTAGAAAAAAATGTGCGACATAATTTTATCACGTGTATGTTCTTTTTAATAGACTTCTTAAAAAATCTTCTTCTTATTATGGTACGATTTTTAGTAGAAGTATAAAATATAAATATGTTGGGACATTAACGTACAGCATCATCTAGTTCCATGGTAAGTAGCTACGAGGCTTGTGGTGTGGATACCAGATAGTTGATACACATCATATTATATAATATAACTTTAAGTACATTAAATATAGAAACCCATGACTGGAGTACAAACATTCGTGCTCACCACACAAATGAATGCCCCCAGCGGGATTCCAACCCGCAACCGCTGGCACAGTAAATAGGGTCGCCCCAGCGGGATTCGAACCCGCGACCACTGGCATAGTAAGTCATCACTTCAAACTGAGCCAAACGTATCGTCAAAAGTATACAATGTTGAAATCGATATTTTCCTCAAAATATAAATGATCCCATCACTAGCGCACCCAACGCGTCGCGTGCGCATCGCAGGCGAAGTTCCCGAACTGATTCCGATAATATTGCGTAATGTTACTTAGTATTTAGCCTCCCGGCTATATTTACATCGATAATATGCTATGGTTAAATATAGAATACCTTATTTAACAAGCGTTAAAATATATTTTGCTTTGTAGTGTGTCGCATGCTGGCAATGGTTGGGTTCGTGTCGCGCTATTTTATTTTTCAATTTATTTTATAAAAACATAATTTCTTAAAATAAATATTTTCATGATCTTAATTGATAAATTCTATATCTTAAACTCATTATCATATTTAATATAAAAGTTAAATTAAGAAAAAACGGTTTATTATTTAACAATTTTAAACAATTTAATTTTTTTTAAATAGTAGTCCCCGAAATAACGATAACAATTTAATTCAAAAATTTTTGGTCTAATCTCTTGGTCCTTTGAAATAAGAATTAAGGGTGCCTTACATACAGATATGAGATAAATTAAGACTCACCGGCAAAAAAAGCCAGTTCTACTCATCTTCCCCGTCCTAATGGAGCACTGCAGATTCACTCAACTACGACGCCCCGACGGCTGGCCTAACACAACAAGGAGGTTACTTACACGGTCCTTTCTGTTCTCAGAAATGTACAAGGAGCAACCTCCACCCCATAATACCTATCCCTTCTGAGGTTCACCGAGGTGGACCGTCTCTCAATTGTGTTACTTAATTCTTAATTTTACATCCAGTTGGGTTTCCGGATGCTACTGTCTATCTGATGATATACTGTCCTTAGCATACTTGCGCAAAAACCTTAACCTTTATTTCCTTTTTAACTATCCAATAAATTAAGCGTTAAACACTAGTTTGAATTTATTATATGATCTGTGGAAAAACTGTTATAAAAATATATCACTAGAGTAGGCTATTATTTATTATACGGGTACAATCGACACTTTTTTATAATTTTCTTAATTATTGTGTCATTAAAATATAGGTTTCTAGTAAAATTGAAAGGCGCCGCGTCTCCCGCATACGTCAAGACACTGTCGCGTGCATGCAAATTGCCTTTATTAGGCCGTTCTTACTTTCGCGCTTATATTAATATTCTAAACTTCCACCTGGTTGGGAGACAGCTGACCCAATCTTGTATATGATTATTTTTTATTAGGTAATAGTTATAAAATTTTAGTGGCTTTCCGAGATTATTTAATCGGTACAAATTAAAAAGCGAAGAGATAATAACAAAGGGAAAGTTTTATTTGCCATTATTTTAATAATTTTGCCATTGTACGAAATTGAAATCGGGCAAATCAATTGTAGTATTTTTTAAAAGTACAATAAGTCATACCTTTACATCTAGAATAGATTTGGCTTTTAAACTTCTTTTTCATAAATACACTTTGCAATTCAGTAACATGAATTATAGCAGTACGACTTAAAAATCCATAGGTCCCCCTTAATTTAGGATCATCAAAAGGAGGCACAAAATTGTTCAGTAGGTACTTAATCACGTACTCGCATTTCCTTTCAAAGATAATAAAATAATTGAATGTAACTTACGTTTGATTCGTTACATCCTTTATGCTTTGATATAATTGCTCGATCCTAAAAAGTTTGCTTAATCTTTCGAACTAATAAAAAATCTTCTTATCAACAACTACTAACATCTGATATTTTTTTAAGAAATAGTACCTCTTTTCAAACTTGACAACACGTTTGCCTCAGTTTGTAGTGCCAGTGGTCGCGGGTTCGAGTCCCGCTAGGGGCATTCTTTTGTGCATGAGCATGAATGTTTGTACTCCAGTCATGGTTGTTTATATTTATAATATGTATGTATTTAAAGTTATATATTAGTAGTGTATCAACTATCTGGTATCCATAACACAAGCCTCGTAGCTTACCATGGAACTAGATGGTAAGAATGTCCCAACATATTCAAAAGTAAGCATTAAATTTGCAATTTGCAAAACTATTGTACCATGGAAAACAGAAGGATGACATGTCACCTTTGACACTGTTCGGGTCTTTACTATCTCTATACAAATTATCAACATCAACCAGTCCTCTTGTGAAAGAAGAATCGACTAACAAACATACATACATATTTATAATATAAGTAAGTGTTAAACAATAGAAAAATCCTACGCATCAATGATTCTAATCAGCTTGAATTCTCGTTATAACACTTGTAACTTATTCAAACTAAAGTTACATGCCTTAAATTACTCAAGCAGGTGGAAAGGTAGGGTTTACAAAAATCACAGGGATAGTGGTAATCGGCAAAGTGCACTTGAGTTTGGTCATAATAAATTCTCTCACTAATTTGTCTGGTGGATTGCGTCGCCCAATTTTATAATTTGACGTAATATGGTCTCGTAAATTCTTATCGGTACGAAAGTGGTGTACGATTATTTAGTATGGATACTACTTACATAAGTAAATATGGCTTTTTAAATTTTAATTTTGATCTTTAGATATAATTGTGAACGTCTGCGATAATATTAATGTCATAAAACAGATTAAAAATTCCTTAAAATAGATAATTATGATCTAAGGTTATACTTGTGTACATACCTTGCAAGTACCATAAATACTAATAATAGAAAAGTTAATTTAAATATAACTTTCGTGTTAAAAGCTTTTTAAAAGCATATATAAGCTACGCTACGACCAATTAGCCTAAATTAGAAATTTTAATTATAAATTCGATAGACGTGTTTAATATTCCAATATTTGTTACTTAACTGATATTACAAATGCAAAGGTGTGTTTGTTTTTTGTTTTCTTTCACGTAGCAAAAAGTAGTAATTTTGATTGATTTTTAAATAAAGACAGATTATAGACGGAGATATTTTATGTCACTCTCTTGAGATAAATCTCAATCTGTTAAATCTATACTAATATTATCTTCGATCAACAATACTACTGTTGATTGAAGAATATTATAAAGAGGCAGAGTTTGTTTGTCTGAATGCGTTAATCTCAGGAACTACTAATATGATTTAAAAAATTCTTTTTGCATTAGATAGCCCGTTTATTGAGAAAGGCTATAGGTTATATAACATATAGTATATATTCTATCTATTCCATACTAACCGTTAAAACGTACTTAGGTACGAACACGAGCGAAGCAAGGGTGATTTGTTAGTGTAAGGAATAAATTTTTTTTTGGTCAAAGTTTATATTATAATAACACATATTATTTCATATTTTACGTTTCTGATTGAAATATTCGGACGAAGTCTTCAACACGTCACTTAAATATAATGTAAAAATAATATTAAGTAATTAACATTGATTTGTTTGTAATATGAAAATCATAGAGTTCAAAATTTCGTTTATGTAAATAAGTATTTAAAAAGAAAAAATAAATTATTTGAATAAGTTATGATAATTAGTATAGTCAAAGTTATTTTTTACCTGCGTCATGTTTCCGGCCTATGGGCCTTTATATGAATTTAACTGATTTTTGTTAGTTTAGAGGCTGATGTACCTACTACATATATATAGTTTCGCAAATAATCATCATAACACCTGTCTGCTTTCTATAACACGCAGGTTTGATTCTTGACCGCAAAATACAAGTGTTTGTGTCACACTTATGCTAATCTCTTTTAGATTATGTTACCATTAACATATGTTAATAATTTAAAGTTGAAATCTTATTTCGTACAATTAAGTCGGCATAGTTTTTTACTAACAACTAGCGACGCACTCCCGCTTTACTCGGGTGCGTCCCAAGGCAGGTACGTTTTAATTTTTTTGAGCGGAACCTTAATTCTTTTTCTAAAATAAAAGTAGCCTAAGATGCTCTTAATAATATCAGCTATCTGCCAATGAAAGTCCTATTAAAATTGGTCCAGCCGTTTCGGAGATTAGCCGGAACAAACAGACAGACAGATTGACAAAAAAATTAAAAATTGATTTTTTCTTATAATTACCGTATATAGGTACTTTTATATGCATTTAGTAAAAAGCTGTTATTTTGATATTACAAACAGACACTTTTAACGATATTAACTGGCGGCAGGTCCTGTTGATATCAGCGTGGCTGGCGCGTGCCGGGCTGTTTCAAATAAAACACATTGCTGGCGATCGACTCTGTTCCCACTGGCTATATTCTATACTTATAATATAATGATAATAAATTTAAAATTATGTTGACGCTTTTCATAAAAACTCCATATTATATAGAAACACCACATGCTTTTATCTTTTATTTACTAAGTTCCTTATTTTGTTTGACATACAAGAAATAAATCTATACAGATTAATAAAATTGAAGTATCTGTTTGTAACGTCAAAATAACAGCTTTTTACTAAATGCATTATATGAATTTATAAGAAAAACTCAATTTTTTAAATTTTTGTCTGTCTGTCTGTTTTTTCCGGCTAATCTCCGAAACGGCTGGGCCGATTTTGACGGGACTTTCACTGGCAGGTACTTGATGTTATAAGAAGTAACTTAGGCTTCTTTTATTTCAGTAAAAGAATTAGGGTTCCGCACAAAACAAATGTACCTAGTATAAACTAAAAGTAATGAAAGTACAGTCTTATTATGATATCTGTCGTTAATAAAACTTAATTAATATTACAAAGGTTAAAAATGTGTTTAGTTATAATGCTTAACTTTCTTTCACACGGCAAGGAACCAACGGATTGATATCCATATTTTTTGCTAAAAGGCCACTAATTACCTATAAAAATATATCCCTTGACAATCATGTTAAATCATCGATTAAACAATAATAAATTTGTATCATTTGTCCAATCAATACCAATATTAATTTACTCTGCATTACTTTAACAGTTTATTACAATTCAATTATAGCAGCAATCATGGAATTTTCCTGCATTCAGTGAGCAAATTGGCCTGATTACGAACAATTATTACCAAGTGTTCAAATTTAGAAGCGCTGTCAAATCACTCACAATAAAAGAGGGATTTGAAACATGCACTAAAGACTAAAGCTTTATAAGAGAGTATATACATACGTTTTCCTTTAAAATAAAGTGTCTTATTATCTTTCGAATACTTGTTTAAGTTAACAAATTGCATGTACATTGTACAAACTTATTGTAAAAGTACCTACGTATTAGATCCTTGGGTATGGAATGTTATTTTAATTTATATGGGACGACTCTTATAAAGTCTGTTTATCGTAAAAAGAATTGTGAAAATCGTTTGAAATATTTTTAATATTGGCTCAGATATTACACATATAATAGTCAAAAAAATAGCAGAATACAATTACCTATCTCCTTTCTGATAGAATGCTGTTTTAAGTATCTTCTATAACTATGAAATAATTAATAACATATGATATTGTGGTCATTATTATAGATGGCGACTTCGTTAAAATTTGATGCCCCTTCGCCAAATTGATTGTTAAAATTTAAAACTTGATTATTTTTTATAATTATATTAAACTAGCGACTCACCCTCGCTTCGCTTCGAGTTCGTCCCTATACAAAAACCAATCTATCCGACGGGAAACGTACATTTTTCTGGGATAAAAAATAACCTATGTGTTATTCCAGACTATAATCTTTCTGTGTGCCAAATTTCATCTAGATCCGTACATCCGTTCTGGCGTTAAAGCGTAACAAACATCAAACCATCCTCACAAACTTTCTTTATAATAAATAGTATGGATATAACATAAAATAATTCATAATTCTACATTTGCTTCTTGAATGAGATAGTACAAAATATATTTCGAAAATAATTAAAATAAATAAATAGTATACGCAAGTGGATAGGACATCTAAGAATCTGTTTAAAATGGCGATCATTCTCTTAGGACAGGTGACAAAGAGTGACAGATGAAGGAGTCAGGCTTTGTTTGTTCCGTATCTACTATACCAACGCGTGTTTAGTTACCTTTATAGCATGTATGTAGGTACTCGTAAAACTTTGGCGTTCGGAAGATAGGCTTCGAGTTTCGAGATACTGTACACGAGATACTTTCAGGTTTACAAACTAATGTTTTGGCAATATCGACTACGGCAAAGCCACTACTCTACACACTAGTATGGTACCTACTGAGTATTGTCTTTTATGGGCAGTATCCTATCATGATACATGGGAAAAGCAACAAATAAAAATGTATCGATTTTATTAAAAAAATATTAAATTACGTCGTACAATTTCACTACAGTGTACACAAAACTGATGATGTTCTCCTGACCGATTCCGGCACGGCGGCCAATCTCACTGAGACTAGCCAACTGCGCAGGAGATAGAGGAGACACAAGTGCACTCTCTATTCCTGTTTCTCATACTCCGGTGGGACGACTGCTCGACACGACCAGTGAGAGTTAAGGCGCAGGACCGACGGCTTTACATGCTCTCCAAGGCACGGGGGTGAAACATCGCCAACTCCCCAACTCCGGGCTATTACTGAGGCTTACTATACAGAAAGACTCCATAACTAAACTTGGCCCGACCCGGGATTCGAACCTAGGACCACCGCGTGTGCAGCCGTACATGCTAGCCACTACACCACCGAGGCAGTTAACTATATCCACTATGTATCTGTGATTATAAAATTGCGGGTTGTTCTTAACCGTAGTCTAATCATATCTTATATTTTAAAGATTTATTTATTTTTATTTATATAAATAACTAGCGACTCACCCTCGCTTCGCTCGGGTTCGTTCCTAGGTTGATTCCCCATACAAACTTTCATGCCCTATTTCACCCCCTTAAGGGATTATTTCCCGGATAAAAAGTATCCTATGTCCTTCCCAGGGTATCAAACTATCTCATTACCAGATTTCAACTAAATCGGTTTAGTAGAGCCAGAGATTACCCCTTATAACGTCACAAACTCACAACCTTTACCTCTTTTTAATTTTAGTATAGATTAGTATAGATTGATTATGATTAAATTTGATTATGATTAATTGACAATGATAGTGATTGAATATTACGCCACCCTCTGCCAGAGTACTTATAAAACTGTCATCCCTATGCGGAATAGGGAACCCTTTCTTGTCTGTGGTGAAAAGTAGTCTACACTCTATCCACCAGTAAAGTCCCTATAAAATCGATCAAATCTAAAATAGATAAAGCTGCAAAATTCATAACTTACCTAAATCACATTCTTGAAAAAAAAATCGTATAATACAAAATTATAATGGTAAACCCGAATTAAAGTTTGTAAGGTAGAAAGAATTTAATTTTTAAATGAAATGCTAAGTTAGCCGATAACTAACCACAGACAAAACAAATTAGAAAAAAAGTGATCGCAAGCTTAGAACCAAATGCAAGATTTTCTGAAAATGATCGTTCTAGATTTATTTATAGAAATTATTTTTTATTTTTAATTATAAATTAAAAATAATTTATAGAAATAAATTATTTTTTATATAATTTATTTAAAGTGGGAGAAAATTTTGGTAGGAAGGATTAAATTTGGTAGAAAGAATTTTATAAACTGACTGATGTACACAGTTGACAATAAACCTTTAATACTCGTAACTGGCAAAGACAACGTATTTCTTCGATTCTACCGATATCCATTATCACACGTTCACGAAATAGCTTATTAATTAAGCCATACTTGTAAACCTTATTTGGAAAGGATCAAATAAAAAAATAGCAAACGAGTTCTAAATCGGGAAAATACCTCAAGAGCATACATACTTCACTACATAATCTAAAACAAAGTCGCTTCCCGCTGTCTGTCTGTCCCTATGTATGCTTAGATTTATAAAACTACCCAATCGATTTTGATGCAATTTTTTTTAATAGATAGAGTTATTCAAAAGGAAGGTTTATGTGTATAATACATGGATATTATAGTACAAAAAAGCCGAGAAATTCAAAGATTTGTATTTCATACTAACCGTTAAAACGTACTTACTCTATATAACAACGAAAATACAATCGATTCATAATTCCGTTACATTATAATTACAACAAAAACCCACTCGAACCATTACTAATGTCCATCTCAAAACTAAATAGCTGGCCCACATACATGTAATTTATAATCTATTAGACACACCGGTATCGAAAGGTGTCCCTTAATGCGATTTTTTCTCCACTGAGCCACCGAGCAAAAAATATGTCTAGGAAGTGAAATGACAAATGGACTATTTTAATATGTAGGTTGTTTATAGAGATTAATGATTTATTAATGATTACTTTATTTTGAACTGAAAATTATGGGTGAAAATGTAACATTAATATATATATATATATATATATAAATATATATATATATATAAATATATATAAATATATATATTAATATATACATTAATGTTTTGTGTGACGACACTTGTTGTATAAGTAAATAAGTTTATTAGAGATATTCGATCATACTAAACCAATATTTTGAAATTTACGAATTTTGATGATCTTTGGGCATCTATTTTTGCCTAGGTATATGGTTAGTTAACTAGAGAACGTTTAGTCTTTGTAAATGTATCTGCAAAAAAGTGCGTATAATAATATCTAAAAATTACATTGCTTATAAATCAATTAAAAATATATCCCAGTCAATAAATAAATGAAAAGTGGGGTTCGTAACAAAAGATTAAGGAGTGATTTAAGCACATTTGCATTATTTAGTATCATTATCAATAAGTATGTGTTTGCGAGCTTGAACCTCGGTGGCTTATGCTGGCATATTGAAAAAATTAAGCATGACCTGAAACAAAAAGCTTTTGTAGAAAATTATTTTTAATTAAATAAATTAAATTCAGCTAATTTTATTGAAGGTAATTAGTTAACCTGGACCTATAGCCAGATTGCTTATTATAAAATAAACGTAGAGTTCCCTTACTCTACCTTATAGTAATACCTACCTACAGAATTTTTTAAGAATGAACTTAGAAATTTTGTTGAGCTAAGCTCCAAACTTCACCGTTACTTACTTTTGAATTACCTACTATGCAATGGAAAAATATTTCCAACAAAATTGCAAATAAAATCTATTATTTATATTATAACTATATTTAAAATAGTTTTAGTCTACTTAAATGGATAACGCTAGAGAGAATATTCTTGAAAACCTGATTTCGGTACCATTTTTCCATGATAGAGGCGAGAGCAGTGACCGTTTAACGCCACAAATTCGGAAAATAAATTAGGTCACCGAACTGTACAAATTTGCAAATTAGAATGACCTTTTGTAAATCACGTACCTACTAACTAAAATTAAGATAATTTTTAGAATAAAAAACATTATTAAAATTAAAATAATAAAAGACACATATAATTTATTAGCGACTCACCCTCGCTTCGCTCGGGTTCGTCCCTAGCTTGCTTACCCATACAAACTTTTATCCCCATTTTCACGTCCTAAAGGGATAATTTCCGGGATAAAAAGTATCCTATTCCAAGGGTCTCAATCTATCTTCTTACCAAAATTCATCTTAATCGGTTTAGTAGATCTAGAGATTACCCCCTACAACGTCACAAACTCACAATTTACAAACTCATACTTTACCTCTTTGTAATATTAGTATAGATTACACATCTACTCGTACCTCATAGTGTATGTACAGAAAATGTTCTCTGTAGAGAAGTATACGCTCTGTCATTGAAGGGGATAATTATTACAAAAATATTTTTTCAAGGAATTTAATTATATTTTATTAAAAACCATATCGAGTTTTAGTTTCTTAATTAATCCTACATCTTATCGAGTAAATATTAATATAATGCCTTGATACCTGTCGTTATAACTCTATATAAATAAATACAACAATTATTCTTTTATTATTCGCCTATTTTAGCGATATAGATATATTTACATATTTGCCTCTTGCAGGTATCGACTGGAAATATGTAGGTCTTAAGATGAAGGAAAATATCGTGAGGAAACACCTCTGAGAAAGCCTAATTAGTTATAGTAAATCTGTCAAACCGCAATAAGTCAGAGTGGTAAAGTGTAGCCTGATAAAATGCAAGGGCTGAAAAATACCAGACTGAATCAGCAATTGATACCCTTTTTAACAACTATCTTTTGCTTTAATATTTGTGTTAAATTGTCATCAATTAAAAATTAACCCTTTTTAACGTCTCACTGCTGGGTACGAACCTCTTTCTAATGCGAGAGGGAGCAGGCAATTACCCACTATGCCGTCCAAGTGTGGGACTTCACATGCTTTTCGAAAACTTACTAGGTTATTTTTAGACATGTAGGTTTCCTCGCGATGTTTTTCCTCACCGTTAGACAAGTGGTAATCATGTCGGAAATAATTGGAACATAATGTCAGAGGAACATAAGGTGCGAGCCTCGGGATTTGAAGCCACTTCACTCTGTTTCCCAAACGATCGTGTTACCACTGCACTACCACTGCATACAAAATAGTAATAACGTAATACCTAAAGTACCGTACAAGCCAAGTCATAAGCTATATTATAATGATTATATTTAAATACTACCTGGCAAATAATCAAAGACATGTCACAGAATACAATTTCTTTGTCATTAGCGATACGGACCTTAAGCGCCAGTGTTAAACATTTATCCTCAGAATGATAATGTATGGCAGTACCTACTGAATACAAAAAAACAGCTTTTCTACCATATCATCTGCTTATAGGACGCTTAAATTAATTGTAAGCTTCTATATACGCAAAACACAATTAAATAATTAAAACAGGAATAGCAAATGAAATTCAATTCCATATTAAATACAATAATAACTCAATAATAAAGAATCCGGCCAATTAAGAACTTTTTCATCTGACAGATAAATAAAAAGCTAATGGAAGCGAATTGAAGGAAGCTATCTATTTGTACACGCCCATTTGGAGCGGCGCTCACAAATGTATATCTGTCCCTTTCACTCCTATAGCTATCTATCGAATAGATATTTGAAAGGAATGCGAATGTTACCTTCTTAGTTGTAACACTAAGTTATATACTTCGTAAGTTATAATTTGTTTCGGTTACTTTTTTAATTCGATTTCATTAAATATGGAAGAGACTACGTGCCAAATACAGCTGTAAAGAAATAAATCTAGTATTGTATAATGTGAATGTGTTTTGTCAGCTCCATTATGTATACAAACTTGGAAAACGGCATGTTTTTATTAATTTCCATAATTAAATTACCAGGCCGAGATTCATAGTAAGTTACTTATTATTCATATCTCACAATCCAAGCTAGATATCTCATTATGATACTTTTTAACCTACGATTAAAAAAAAAAGATAAAATGTAACTTATTAAAACTATCTTTTCAGATTTTTTCGCGGTTTTACTTTGATTTTTGTTCCCGACGTTTCATTTCTTTTCTTCTTTTCTTTATAGTGATCATGGTCACAGGAGAGACTAAGGTTCTAGATGTTTCAAAGGTTTACAAAATTATTTATAAAATTACAAAAATGCCACCAAAATATTGTAGTTTTATTAAAAACTAGCGACTCACCCTCACTTCGCTCGGATCGTCCCTAGGAACGGTTTTACAGTTTAGATTTCTCAGAGATAAGATATTTCCCCGCAGTAATAAGTATCCTATATGTTGATCCAGATAACCAGCTATCATCATACCCAATTTCATCAAAATCTATCCAGTGGTTTTCTCGTGATACGTTCCCACACAGATAGACAAAAAATCTAAAAAACTATATATTTGGCCTCTGTATCGATAATAACGACTATTTCATTAAAATTTTCCAAAAAATATTTAATGTACAGATTCGATTCAGTTAGAACTTTATTATATGTGTAGAAGTCAAATATTTGCGTAAATCTAAGAAAGTATTATGTAACTTATTAGTTAATTTTTTTATATAAACTGAAAAGAATCAAAATAATACAGGGTGCATGTAAAATCTTTTACACACAGGTGATATTAAATTTTTAAACTAATTGTAAAATAAAAATCGGTTAAGTTATCAGCTTCAGCTTTCAAGTCGCAAAATTTTAAAACAATAACTCATTTGGTGTAATTTGTTGGACGTTAATTTTGACAAGTGGCCTGGCCAAAAGAAAGTTGTTAAAAAATGGCTATATTTTTGTTATTTCCTTATGTAATTGCTACTCTGGAGACGGAAGGCAGATGTGTGTGACTCTTTTTCAAATTTTACGTGTTCAATTAGTGTGACCACGAAAAGTACTACATATATGGTTATAAGAAATGCTAAATACCTAGTAGTGCTAATATTATAAATTCAGTGTTACGGTTAGAACAGAAATAATATCTATATATAATATAAAACAAAGTTGGGTTTGTTACAACACTTATAACTGGAGAACTGCTGGACCGATTTTTATTATCTTTGTTTTGTTGGATTTATCTTCACCCCAAATAGCAGAATAACTATTAGAACATCGGGAGAATTCACGAAAAAAAAAGAAAAAAAAACTATTCCATACTAAGCGTCAAAACGTACCGTAATTAATATTTATGACTTTTGTATATTATAATTGATATTTATCATATCAACAACAGTATGTCGTCAGTTTAAAAGTTTAAAAGTGGCCATAATTTTTTTTATCATTATGTACATTGTACATGTATGTATGTGTAATTAATTAAGCGTATGCGTAATATTAGAATTTACATTTCCAACGTATGAATTCCCAAATCATTAAGAGGATTACGTTGAAACTTTGTGGAGTTGTTATATATCTTCTCAGGATTATTCCTTTTTCCTTTGTCCTCAGTATTAGGGGCACAGCTATGGAGTTATATAGATAAAAGAGAGAGAGAGAAAAGGAGAGATGGGAGTGACGTTCCCTCTATTTCTCTTTTAAAGGAAGTGAAGATGAATAATTCACTGAAGTTCAAAGTTTACCCTGTCACGCGCCCAGTCGAGTAATTCCTCCATAATTCGAGGGTGCCCGCTCGGGTGCGAACGATCGCCGACCAGATAACACGCGCTTCACGTTTCATACCCAGTGGGTGATCAGTCTAGATAGAAACAAATTATATGACCACTAACTGTCAAGGTGTAGTAGTATCTGGTGTAAATTTTCTAGTACTTTCTTTATAAACTAAGTATACTTAGTGCAAAAATTTTGCTTTATTTTGCAAATTTTTAAATTACCGTTTACACGCTACTCTACGTATTTATGTAGAGATTTCATTATCTTACTAATTTTGATACTAATTAGGCTCATTAAATAGAAATAATAAGATTTACTTAGAACTTATTTTCCATTTAATGATTCTATGTCAATTTTTTAACATTTCAGATGTTTTCGCACGGACAATAAGAAGATCTTTTTGTTAAGCTTTATTTACCACTGAGAAGTATCTGGTAGAGCAACTGCAACTAAATATATAAAAGTTTGCTGACAGTAAAATAAACTTAGTATAATAAAGTATTTCTATAATATACAACTCCAATAATTTAATAAGGAATTAACTTAAAACACCTACCTGTTAATTTGGTGTCACGCATCGTAATAATATATATTATCGTATCACAAAAAACTTGGTTCAATTTTCAGAAAAATGCGATAGCTACGATATTACCGTAGTTATTACTATGTTTATACTTATTAATACCTAATCTCTTTACACCGGTTTCTATCTTACTTATAACGATTGTTATTACTTTATTTATTTCTAGCGTCTTATCCTCGCTTCGCTCGAACGGTAAGTATGGAATAGATAGACATATGTGTATTACTCATTATAATATACATATGTATATTATATTGAATAATAGCATGATGATAGCGATAGCCTTCCTCAATGAACGGGCTATCTAATACAAAAAAAAAATCAAATCTGATTAGTAATTCCTGAGATTAGCGCGTGCAAACAAATAATCAAAGTCTGCCTATTTATAATATATTATATTATATTATTCTAGATTATTATTCTTTGCTTCATCAAATATCTTACAATGTCACTAAAACGTATCTGTACATTTCTATATCTAGTCCTGTTTCCAGTCTATAAAAATAATACGGCAGTTGGACTTTTTACATTTTTTAATAAAACACAGTATATAATATATTAATCTAACGCTCAGTTAATTACTGTGAGATGTCACACGCAGCATATAAGGCAAATAGGCATGTACACCGAGAAATAGGTGCGTAATGACCATTGTTTAAACACCGTGACAGTCGTTTGATTGACATCGTTGCAAGAGAAAGGATATAGCGAGGATTTCATTTGTAATACTAAAAATTTTCCGTTTACTAATAAATATTAGTATAAAGGAACGTTATTGGAATTATAATAGATATAGAATATTTATTTATTAAGCCCCATGGACTTCGCCAATTTATATTCAAAGAGTTTAAACCTATTTGTAATTTTAATATTAATTCGATATAAATATGGTAGTTAACTTATTCCTATAAAACTAATAATATCATATCATAACTACTTAGAATAACTTAATATAATAATCAATAATAGAGAAATTAAATATCCGATACAAGGTTTGCGTATGTAATAAAAATGGGTAACGATGATTTTAGACTTATTAGTAAAACTAAGCTGAAATAGAAATATTATGGTATGTGTTTATTGTGTACATAATTTTTTTTTTAGCTTTGGTCAAGTAAATATAAAAACACGCATATAGCTCAATTAACTAAGGAAATAACTTAATCTTTTATAAAAAAATGTAGAGTTTGCCCAACAATGAGTGAGCTCTTTTATGAGAATCTCTGAGGAATATATTAATCAGGAACAAGAGCTGTTTTAGTCCTGAAGTTATACACAAGATGACATGCATCAATCGCTTTCGCTGATAGAAAACTAAACTTTTAGGAAAATATCATATGTATAAGCTAACCTTTATGTCACGTATAATATGTCATTCCTATATTTTTTAATTTTCTTTTAATGAAGTTTATTTTTTTAAGGGGATAAAAATAAATAAAAAGTACTTGATATTCTCGTGTTAGGTACACGGGTGTTACTTTTATAGAACTTAGGTGCATTCGTAGGTGCCTAACAATAACCTATATATTGCTCCAGGTTATGATTGTGTGCTAAATTTCATCTAAATTCGTCCAGCCGTTTCAGCGTGACGGAGTAACAAATATACACACATACACATAGAAACATTCGCATTTATAATAGTAGCGTAAAGTCCTTTCTCTTATGACTCGGGCTTATATGCAATAGACCGACTTGCAGACGAACGTAGCCTCCCATGACGCACACCACACTTCGTTACAGCCATTAGATAGTTATATTCACAAATGCCTTTATTATTTCGCTAACTACCTGTGAATCAAATTTTATTTTTTACTAAAAAGTATTTCAAGAATAACAATTATAATTTTACAGTGGATAATCTTCGCGAAAACGTTTATCTACCTGTGAAAATGATAGATTAAAATTGGAAAAATTGGAATTTAAAATTAGTCTGTGATAATTTAAACATACTTATTTATGTATGTTTGTTTAAATAATACTTTATTAACATTACTAAATTTAACAATTTTATTCGTCCTTATATTATTATTTTAATATATTAAATAATATATTTGATTTAACTGAGTAAATCATGAAATCGATTTAAAAGCAATCTTCATATTGAAGCTCTACGCAAATGATAAAGTCCTCCAAGAACATAATAGCACCCTAATAGAAACCGTTTATATCTACTCATACCTACTGCTATTAAATTTTACAAACGTTTATCTTCCCGCCCAGATGTACCGAAAACCATTACGAATAACAACTAAATACAACCCTATTCCTTACTAATAGGAGTTAAATTCGAATAGCATAGTTTAAATTAAATTTATCAGTGACAACCAGTTAGGGTGACCTATGAGACGTTAAAATCGAACCCCGTAGGGTTCTGTTTAAGTATTTGAGATGAAGGGGGGGTGGGGGTCATTGTGAGTGGTTGGGCTAGTAGGTACGGTAAGTGTGAAGAAGCTAAGAGGTGTATCGGTCCCCTCCGTGGTGTAGGCGGGGCCCCGGACACGCTCCACCGTTACAAGTGATCCACGCATCGTCACGAGCTTACGTGCCTCTCTACACGACACACGAAACTGAATTTATTTTTTCGTATGTGCCAGTGTTATTTTTTTTTTAAATTGTGTACAAAGTTTTTATATTTATTGGACTTTAAAGTTTTGTTTTCAGTTAATTTAATTTTTTTTTTATTCTTTTTAAATAGTATGATGTAAAAACTTTATGGTGAATTAGACGTTTATAAAATTCGTCGTGTTCTTACTAAGGTAAGTTGTTATTTTTATTGTATTTTTAATGCTTAAACCATTAACGAATTTACAGTTATTACATTATTAATCTACTTTTAAAATGTGAAAAGAGCGCTAAATGTACCGATAAGAGACAAGAAAAGACATCAACGCGAGCTTTGACGTAACAGATAAAATGCTAAGGAAAATTTTATAAATGAATTCAAGAACCTATTAGAAAATATAGTTTTATTCTTTACTAGATCGAATACATTCATTTCATTATAGTACAAAGTATTTGCACCGTACCTAATATTATAAATTATGCAAAAAAGTTGATGTAATCATTAATGATTTTTTATGTAATTGTTTAAGCATAAAGGTTTAGTATCTTTTCCTTTTTAATCACTATATTTTAAGTATAATTAAAACAATTATATATAGCACTGTTAACGTCGGTCGATCTGTGTTAATTAATTTTATTGTTCCTGGAAAGGGTAATAAAATAAAATGTTATTGGAAATGTAACTTTAAAACTCGAAATCAAAGCTTCTGAATGTTTTGTTGTTAAACACTATATATTGCGTCGATAAAAGGAATAAAAGATTGGCTTAATGATTAAATCGAATTAGTACCTACAAACTCTTCGTGTAAACGTTATTTCAAGAAATTTTGTTAAATTAGTTTATCAACCTATTAAAAATGTTGACTTAATAAAAAATCTAAGTTTTAAAATATTCTCGGAAACTTTCAATCATCTATACAATACTTTATGAAAATTATTATAATTTTCTTAAAAAACTAAAAATAAGGCTCTTTTCATAATATTATGGTGTAATATAATTTTTAATCTTAGCATTACAAATTAGTTAATATCTTATAAATATACGCTTAATATAGTTATATCTAATCTAAATTGACATTCATTCATTCATGGCGTATAGATTTATTTAATTAAAAAATGAAGGACAAAAACAATTATCAATAATATTTGATGAGGTGGCAAAAATAAATTGTACCTGCAAATAACTTGTTGCATTCTAATTTTTGTAAAATAAATTACTTAAATTTTAAATAGTTTCAGGTTAAATATTTTTCTTTAAAAAAAAAGCTTAATTTAAAAGCTTAAAAGTGGAATAAAACAGAAGTAGAGTTAAGTTTCGTTAATTTTTACTCCACATTCAAATCATTAAGACCATATTGGACTTCATAAAGCATACAAAGTACCTACAATTTTGTTTGACGACTTCTATATTAATATGAACAATAAAAGTCAATGTCAATAACAAAATTATCGATATGTATACAAAACAAATGTTAATTAATAACATATAACTTTTATTGGATAAATAATAATAGCACTAAGTTATGCCCGTGGTTTCGCTCGGGAAATTCATATAGGGTCGTGATATTAAGAAGTCTTACCTATTTGAATAAAAATGCAAAAAAAAAGCAAAAAAATGTTTTAAAACCATCAAACCAAAACACTCTACAGTTTTATATTATTACCAATATAAGTTAATTAGCAAATGGATTAAATAATCAAGTTAAATTTATATGAAATGCTGGATATAACGTAAACTAGAGTATTGCAAGAGACCGTCGGCAGATTATACTTTATAATATTTTATACTAGCTAATTTATAGATCTATATAAATTGTACGCACACGTTCTCTCGAAATATGACAAACTTACTCGTAATTCAAAATTTAATAACTTTAATTATTGTTTTATATTTTTTATATGGTATTTCAGTAACAATGAATAACACCATAGGTGTATTTTACATGGAAATAGATATATATTAAGAATTTTTAGACGATTTTCTAATTAATTTTTGTTTATCTAGTTAATTTTATATAATAATAAGTTTGATCCAAAAGTAAATTTAGGAAGTTAAAATAAAAGAATATAATAATATAATTAAAAAGATACATAAATAAGGCAATATAGTCTTAGATTATTAAAGAAGAAGACAAAAGTGAAAACGTGGATGTAGATAGGGTATATAACTTTCATTTACGACGGCCATAAAATCAAAATATAGGTAAGTTCTATTACTTAGGTACAAATCTCTCGCATTTATTACAAACTTAGGATAAAATTACAAATTGTAACACGTAAAAGCTCAGAGACGTTAATTAATTAAAGTAACACCGCTGTGTACAGTTTTAATTGTTTTAAATAGTTGAAACAAGCCATTGTGTAGAGTTTTCCCATACGATTTGTTGAGTGAGATTTTAGCTGAAAGTTAAGAAAAATATAAAATGACGACTTCTAGTGTCGTGTCGCATCGCACGGCTATTGACCGCTGTAAAGCGTTTTTGGGTAGCATATTCGATTCTCGCTCATTCAATAGGATATACATATTATATTAGCATTAAATACTGTATCAATCTTACATATTAGATCCGGTTTGTTACTGAATTATACTGGATATATTGCTTGGGCTTCGATAGGAAGCAGAGAAGGAAAGGCTGCGTTTTTATTTCTTTATACCCAATAATGAAAGTATCGAAATGTTATATTTTACAAAAATATACTATATATGTTCTGCCGGTGGCTTTATCCATATTATGAACTTTATAGTCCACTAACACCTGTGCTTCATAGAGGAAAACGTATTTGGGAGCATAAGCTACATATTTATATTATTTAAGTGATCGAAATGAATTCATTTTCGAATTTGTATAATTTATATTAAATACTGAAATTCATCTTATTCTATAGTAAAGCATGCTCATACAGGCATACATATATGTAAGTTTAAATAAAATATTAAAAAAAATCCAATTAACAGCTTTGTTTTTTGATATTTCATATATTTATACTCGTATATTTTTAATTTAAAGACCCAATATTTAAAAATATTTAAAAGTATAATTTCTTGGTACAAACATGACATTACAGAGCGTTTAAGCTTAATTGCTAGAACAATTTGGCTTGGTGTAAACAGGTTGTAATTTTTACTTTCGAATAAGTTAAGAAAGTATCTGCTGTAATTTCACGCGTGCAATTAATATTAATTTTACAGTTTTATTTACGAGCATGTTTTAACTTATTTAAAAAAATAACTATCTCTGACCTATACGCAATTTCTGTTTTTAGTGCATGAGGTCTTATATAAGCTACTAGTTTTCGTTCGAAACATCGCTTAAAATATAAAATCTTATATGTACCTATGTAAAACCTGAATATAACGTATATTATGAATTTAATTCAAATCCTTTAGGCTTATGCCGTTACAGCGTGAATAAATAAGAAATACGCACACTAAAAAGCTTCTATATTTATAAATATACTAGCGACTCACCCTCGCTTCGCTCGAGTTCATCCCTAGGTAGGCAATGTAAGCGCACAATACAAATCTTTGAATTTCGCAGCTTTTCTGTTTTATAATATGCATGTATTATACATATAAACCTTTCTTTTGAATCACACTATCTATTGCTGAAAACTGCATTAAATTCCGTTGAGTAGTTTAAAAGATCTAAGCGTACAAACAGCGGGAGCGACTTTGTTTTATACTATGTATAGATTAGTGTGATTAGTCGAATATAATTTCAGTATGGATAGATTGTAAAAGTTTAAAATTATTTTTTATAACATGGCATAAATATCTTCTTTATCATTCGTCTGGTAAAATAAAGGACCCGAATTAGATTCCTGTTGGACTATTTTGTAGGTTAGAGTAATATTTACGTACGTATACTCGTAAATTGTTCATGTAAAAAAAACGTGAAAAGACTTTTGTCTGTACTAATAAGACATATTTATTGTGATTTATCTTTATTTATGTAAGCTTTCTTTGCTTAATGTTATAAGCTTTTTTCTACTGTGGTTTCAGGTTCTCGCCAATTAAAAAAAATGCTTATTAATTAAATACTTTGTATTTAAATAAAATAAGATTGATTGCGAAAATTTTCTTTGCAGCAATATAATTTTAATTTTTTTATGTTATGGAATTTATATAAAGTAATAAATGTTGTAAAAGCCTTCGCTATTTATATGGCTAAGTTTTATTAATTCTATAAGATTATATAAAGCTTTTAAGTATACAAATCTATCTTAACTTATGATGGATGGATGATGAAAAATCAGCCCTAAATCAAACTTATATAAGGCAGTGGTAGACCAGTGGTAACGCGCTCGCTTGGGAAACCGAGTGAAGCGGGTTCAAATCCCGGGTCTCGCACCTCTGATATTTTCATGTGCGAATTATTTCCAACACGATTACTACTTGTCTTAACGGCGAAGGAAAATATCGTGAGGAAACCTGCATGTCTGAGAGAACCTAGCAAGTTTTCATAAGACATGTGAAGTCCACCAACCCGCACATCCCCCTCGTACTGAAGGGAGGCCCGTGCTCAGCAGTGGGACGTTAAAAAGGGCTGAATACAAATCAAAGTTATTATTTTGGACTGATCTTTCCAGCATTAAATAGAATGAAATTAGTCAGTCAACTAAATTATGATGATGGAGAGAATAAAAATGAGAAAGAGAAACATTCCAACTATTTTATTAAAATATCTTTATTATGATACTTTACCCTGTGAATAAATTTTACCTGATGTTTGAAAAATCAACCCTTATTTTAGTTTACCAACTAGCTTTGATTATATTATTTGTTTTACACCAGTATAAATTAAGGTTTAACCTTGCGTATTCCCACTAATCGTTAAATAAATAAAACATTCAAATTAATTCCGTCCAAGACCTAGTAATCCTTAATAATTTTCCACTAAACTAACCATTCGTGCTTTCTGGATATAAATTGTAGGGGAGTTAAATTTTAAAGTGCTTATAATATCGCATGCCTCCTTCACCGTGTCAGTTTTAGGGTTAAAATTATTATTGTGATTTATTTATATATTTTTTTGTACACCCCGATACGGCATTGCGGTTTTAACGCACGATTGTTTAATTTATTCAGCCTATTATATTTAATAGGGGTTAAATTAAATTAATGTGATATGATACAAACACGGTGGACTTTAATTTACCTTAGGAACATTCTGTACTTTGTATCACGAAGGAATAAAATCTATACATATAATAAAATTGTAACTAAGCCGAATCTGTACATTAAATATTTTTTGGAAAATCTTATTGAAATGTACATTATTATCGACACAGAGGCCGAATCTATAGTATTTAGAAATTTTGTCTGTCTGTCTGTTACCGCATCACAGAAAAAGTACACATACACATAGTATATCTATAATGTTTGAAAACTTTATAGATTGTTAAACAAAATTAATAGACATGACATAGCTAATATTATTTTGTCCGTGCCCATATAAAACTGATTCAAACTTTAATTTTTCAAAAACCCAAAATTTACATAGAAATTACATAAATTGATTAAGTTTATTGTCCTCCAGACACATCTAAAATATTTCATTCATACCGGTGCAAATGCGAGAGCCTGTTACAATATCAGATAAGATACCATTAAATTACCATTAACATGCTATTTATATTCAATCATCGATAAAACTCAAATTTAATATTATTCTTGCCAAAATTACCTAGTTTTTTGAATGAAACTCGAAATAATCGGTATTTAATATCGATAGTATCGAAATCGATTGATTTCAATCCATATAAGGCACGGATTCAAAGTTATAGTGGGTTACGTAAATAAATATAAAGAACAGTCCGGATGGTCTTATGCAAAATAGAAAATGTTAAAAAAATATATACATATACCCCATACATTAATGTTAAAAGGTCTAACTAAGGGTTTTAATAATTTTTTTGTTTAGTTCGAATGATTAATTAACACTTTCAGCTTCTTTATCTATTTATTCTATATCTTTATTTTCAATTAAAATTTACAGAAGAATCTACAGCTTATACTCACTCAGCTCATCAAAAAAAAAACTACAAAATCGATATCGCTATTAACTTAATTTACGACATCTAGTTTTTTCTATTCTGGGGCTAATCCATAAAATTATTATAGTTGCTGATTTAAGCATTTGTATTAGTTTGATTCAACAGTAATACTCAAATTTAAAATAGCTTTAGTTCATATCGAATCGAGAGCAATAATTTAATATTAGGGACGTGAAAATATGTATAGGCAATGTAACCGGGCCAATTAGATATAACAGCCGCTTCTCATATTTTATTATGGCTAACACAATTTGATTGATAGCTTTTCATTAAAAATTGTATTAAGCTCGAATGTTGTGAAGTTCAAAGATTCTAAAAATGAAATTCAAGAATCCCTTAATTCAAAAGTTTCAATGCTCTATTGCTTGGCACGGGCCTCCTTTCAATGCGAGAGGATCAGGCTATAGTCGAACGCGCTGGTCAAGTATGTTGTCGCGGCAGGCTTTACATATCTTTCGAAAACTACCTAGATTGCCTCAGACATGCAAGTTTCCTCACGATGTTGTCCATCACCGTAAGGAAAGTAATAATCAAATTGAAAAATTTCGCACTTAATAATCCCTGACTTACGAGATCCGGAATTTGATCCGAATACCACCGTCCTTGTTAATTATGTATTTAAATGCTCTATTAATACTAAAAATCCCAAAATTTGGGGGGTATTAAGCAATAAATCAAAAGATTAGCTTAATTTTTGCGTAGGTAAAGATAAGAAATGGATATATACATATACTAATAGAAAATCCATAATTTTTGAAGTGAAACTTCTTTAGAATCGTTGTGATTTGAAACTCGATGCAACGGAAATGCGACAGTAAAAAGAGACAAACATATAAATATATAGGATTAAGCCGGCGATAGAATGAGATAGAATACATTGCGATGATGCCATGGTAACCGTTGTTATTTGATAGAATACATTACACAGGAAGTGAAAAATAATAAAATTCATTACTGATTATTATGTAATGTTTATATTTATGTTAAATAAAATGTAAAATAACTTTTAAACTTGGTAAAAATAATATAAAAAAATCCTTATGATTATCCTACTCCTGATACTCCATATTCATATCATTTTCTGAAGTTTCACTTCTACGATGTGTGAATTGCACATTTATTTATTGCTAATATTATTTTTGAGTCTAATACACCAAGTATTCCAAAAAGCCACATACCTTTACATAAATGTTACATATATGTGAAATAATTTTGCCAGTAATATGTAATTTGTCAACTAATTTTACTATTAATGGGCAATCCTTGTCATATTAAATTTGGAAATTCATAATAATATTGAGGCATAACATAAAATGAAGTTTGAAATTGCTTTGAAGATTGTAACTGGGCATCCGATGCACAATTATCAACCTGCATACTGCCCCAATGGAACTAAAATACGGCATTAACGCGTAATCAATTCAGGGGTGTTAAACTCAAAACATATCGCGTGTCCACAATAGCTCTATAATGAGATGTTGATGAGCCATTTCATTTTACACCCAATTTTCGCACCTTCCATTCCTGTAATTCACTGTAATTAGCTTCCAATATCCTTGCAATGAACCCACGAATTGAAAACACTGTCTCTTTCTCGCTTTAGGAAAATCCCAAAGTGTGAACAGGATAGCTTTTCGGAAAATGTTACGCCTGAATTGATGATTTCAACATGCTGATGATAAAGCGATTTCGTGTCTTATGCCATTATCATAAGATCTACGATGTCTTAAACTGCTGCAGTGAAATGAGTATAGCTTAAGGGTATTTTAGTATCAACGTGTGTCAAAGGGGCTTGTTAATTTGAATAAATGAGAAACTGAAGAGGTGTTAAGTGTGGGTACTTAAGGGTCTTTGACTTGTGAATTACGCAAAAAAATATGGCGAATAATAACCGATGCCACGAGCGTTGTCCAGCTGTGAGATTTTCCAAGAAGAGAGCTTCGTAAATTATCGACTAAATATCAGCTATTTTAGATAATTGAGATACATTACAGTAGTAATAAGGAATAATTAGATCAATTTGTAAACGCACATATTTCATTTGGAATGAATGCACCAGTTTAAGACTATTTAGCGACATGACAGACGCCTATTTTCTACGATGTTTGCACGTTGGTATGTAAGAACTTTGTTTTGCTCAGTAAAAGCCCTTTTAAATAGTAATCGTTTTACAAAAAATAAAATATAACAAGCGTCCTGTCAGAATACAAATGCAAAAAAATATATTTGAGTCATTACTTTTGGCTATATAGGATAATTTGATATATTAATGCGTCTAGATATATTAAAAATTTAAATAATTAGAATTTTTTCGTTTTCAATAAAAAAATAGTACCTATCTTATTCTATGAACAAAAAAAATATCTATGGATATTGGACATTTACATTCATCTTATCTTATCTTACAGGCATTATAAATATAATTTAATTGAAAATTACGTTATACGTAAAATTACGCAATCATTTTCATAGTTACGAAATATGTAAAAGACTAGCGACTCACTCTCGCCTCGCTCGGGTTCATCCCTACTTACGTTTTAACGTTTAGTGTAGGTTTCTTAGAGGCGAGATATATTCTTTTGCATTCGCGCGATGCGTTCCTAAGCATACAGACAGACACACAAAAAGTCTAAAAACTATAGATTCGGCCTCCATAATAATGACTATTTCAATAAGATTTTCCAAAAAATATTTAATATACACAAAATATATATGTACATATATCTCACTTCATACTCTATTACAGACTAACCCATATCGATTCAACCTATTGAAAGTAATAATCTTACTTTCTGTTATAAAATATAAATAAAATTAGCTTTTCGCTAATTACCATAGTCCATCACGTACCATGTCATAAATACAATTTAAAAAAAACTTACATTATATCTATATTATGTTACTTTAATTCGATAAGCAACTAAGTAGTATTAAATTGCATTGCTCTTGATCACACTTTCAAGGATTTATAATTTCTTGGAATACCATTAGTTATATTATTGTAATAGACAATCAAAATATTATCGACTTTTATTTTTTTCTCTTTCCTTATAATTTGTATTCAGCCCTTTTTAACGTCCCACTGCTGGGCACGGGCCTACCTTCAATACGAGGGGGATCAGGCAATAGTCCGCCACGCTGGCCAAGTGCGGGTTGGCGGACTTCACATGTCTTTCGAAAACTTGCTAAGTTCTCTCTGACATGCAGGTTTCTTCACGATGTTTTCCTTCACCGTTAAGACAAGTGGTAATCATGTTAGAAATGATTCGCACATGAAAATATCAGAGATGCGAGACCCGGGATTTGATCCCGCTTCACTCGGTTTCCCAAGAGAGCAAGTTACCACTGGACTACCACTGCCTCGTGCCTCTTTATAATTTAGTAGCGAGTTACCCTCACTTCACTCAGTGAGTTCTTGAACATGAAAGGCTACGAAGAAAAAAAAACTAAAAAAGGATTCATTAAAATTAAGTGAATGGTTTTAAAGGACAAACATACACAAAAACATCCATTTTTATGTATATACATTATACATAACTACCTACTGTCTATGACAGCGGATACATACCTATGTGTTTCCAGTTAAACCGTAAGCAGTAAACATGACGCATGATTTTTGGGAATTGGGAAAAGCCGAATCTGTACATTAAATATTTTTGGAAAATCTTATTGAAATAGACATTATTATCGATACAGAGTCCGAATCTATAGTTTTTAGAATTTTTGTCTGTCTGTCTGTTACCGCATCACGAGAAAACCACTGGACAGATTTTGATGAAATTTGGTATGATGATAGCTGGATATTCGGGTCAACATATTGGGTACTTTTTACCGCAGGAAAATATCTCATTTCTGAGAAAAATACAAAAACTTCATTGTAAGAGTATACTAATATATAAAACCTAAGAATTTGGTTTTTAGTCATCTGAACGCGGGCGGAGCCGCGGGCAATGCTAGTGCAGTTTTATATTTTTAATTTTATGACTGATTCATACGTCCCATTAATCAATCAAACAGATATCATGAACTTTCACTTTTAAAAAGTATGGGAATTCCAATCTAGTCGGTATCTATCTATAAAAAAAATTACAATTCTAATTTATCGCAGTGACATCTTGTCTATTGTATAAAAATCGAAGAGGTACCGAGTTATATTCCTGCATTACGTGTTTATTTTAATGATGCTAGGGAAACTCATCATGGAGTCAACGGGCAGGGTACTGTGAGATTCTTACTCACTAAAACCGACAGCGGAAACCGTCGCCACAGTGCAATGGGGTGTTGCAGGATCGCTTGCGCACACAAAGCATCGCGACCACCCCGATGAGATGCAGGAGAGTCAACGAGATACTTGAACGAACTTTTTTAGAGGCGTGTTTCTGTTAAAAATAGCTAGGTCCTCTCAGACGTGCAGATTTCCTCATGATTTTCATCACCGTATTAGAGATACGATATACTCAGGAGTATGAAACTCGAGACTCAAACCCGGTTCACTTGGGTTTTCATGTTAGCACGTTTCCACTGCACTACCACTGCTATAGACATTGTTAGAACAAATGAAATATTAAAATGCACTTTTTCTGGCTTGCACATACATCAGTACAATCATGTTATTCAAAACGACCCAAGCTCATGTTACTTATATTTCATATGTAATTTTTTTAGGAATACTTTAAAATTATACTACAACGAACATGATACCAATGCATTTCATGCAACACGAAAATGCAAATGCTACCGTTCTGCTGGTTTTTGTGTCAAAGCCGGTAATAAGTTTTTGCTGGAATGCCGGCTATGCAATTAATTTGGTTTAACCCTTGCTCACTAACAAAAAATATCCCATAAAAAGCTTGAGTAAGACAAGAATGCTAACATTCTACGGTCTAGTATTTAGACCATTTTCTTTTGCGTTTATATGCTTTAATTAGGTATATTTGTTTTTATTAATGAGTGTGTTGTATAATAAGTAGGTACTACTCGTAATAGTTTCTACTGATGATCAATGATCAAATATTCATCTCGTATAAACTACTTATATGACTATATTGTGTCTTGATGATTATGAAGATTACAAGAGAATTAAATTTAAAATAAAAAAAACTACCATCTTGGACAGATTTACATCTAACATAGCTAAGAATACTCCCGACTAATTCACCTTTTAAACAAAAAAAAACAAAATCAAAATCTGTTCATCCGTTCGGGAGCTACGATGCCACAGACAGATGCACACAGACACGTCAAACTTATAACATCCCATCGTTTTTGCGTTTTAGGTTAATAAAATAATTAAATATTAAAAAAGTATTTTAAAATATCACCTCGAGGTAAATTTCTAAGAAATTAATTAAAATTCTAAGAAATCTTTTGTTAACTGACACGTCGGCGTGTCCACGATTTTGGAGGGAATATCAATATTCCGCTTTTCCTTTACACAGGCACTAAAACTCACGCGTCGACCCTTATGTGATTTCCTACGGGAACCGCTTCATGTACTAGGAAATAAATTAACCCATATATCATATCATATCTACACCATATATTTACTATCTTTATATAATATATACTTGCTATCTCTATACAAAAAAATTCATCAGTGTTTTTGGCACATGAATTAGGTACTAAGAAACCTTTAAAGTCAACACTCTCTTATAATAAAAACCAATCTTTGTTTTAGATATCTCATTAGTGCTTGAACTCATAATTTGCCGCAATTCATTCAAATATAATTTACTCAGACCTGGAAGAGTAAAAATATGATTGCTGTTATTTAACTTATTGACACTCAAATAACTCAATTTACTCTTAATCAAGGCGTCACTTTACATGCCTTATAGGTGAATTAATCATCTTTTTGACAGATTGTTATAAAGCTAAGCGCTATTTAAATGGGAGAATAAATGTGACCGCCAGAAAAATCTACTTGCAATCAAGGCTTTTTATAATATCTGTGGAAAAGACATTTCTGAATTATAATTTAATTTCATATTAAATAATTTCTCTATATTAATGACAGATTCAAAAAAGAAGGTGATTGTAGCTCCGATTTTGGAACTTTCTTTGAATAATGAATATTATTATAGATTTAAGTTAACATTAAGCTTAAAGGTCCTCGACTCTACTTGCATGTTATAATGAGAAAATAAATACCTACCGGTATTGGTAACTAAAATCCACACAGAAAATCCTGTTAAATCTGTTCTTCTTCTAACCATATCTTTAGGAACCCTCCTTTTTCCCCAAATTAAAAAGGGTTTTACTTATCACTTTGGCCCGACTCTTTCAAATAGTCCCGTTTAAGTTTTCTTAGCCCCCCTGAAAATCTTATTAAAAAATTCAATATGCACAAACGTAACGTACAAACACATAGAGAGAGACAAGCAAACATACAATTAAATTTATTAATATTTATTAAAATTTAATAACATATTTGATTGTAATACTTTTGCTTTGAGATAACTGTACAGTGGATATCTTGTTTTCCAGTTTATGAGTTATATCTTCATATCCAAATATTCGTAATATTTGGATTATTTACTTTTTTTAAATATATTTTTTTAATCCACCACGCTGGTCAAGTACGTGTTGTCGGACTTCTCATGTCTCTAGAAAACTTGCTAGGTTCTCTCAGACATGCAGGTTTCCTTACGATGTTTTCCTTCACCGTAAGGCAAGTGGTAATCATATTAGAAAATGAAAATATGAGAGGTGCCAGTCCCGGGATTTGAACCCGCTTTACTCGGTTTCCCAAGCGAGCGCGTTACACTCAAATTACTAAGCACAAGGGTGCCCTGTCGAAGCCTTTCAAAACAGACTCCAAGTAAAGCCATAGCTATTCCGCAAAACCATTATCTATTAACAGAGAAACATTATCTATCTACACGACTGGCAGCGTGTAGGCAGAATTGAGAATATTCAGTTGAAATGAGATAAGTCGTACCGTTAGCTTTAGTTTGAACTTCTTAATGAAAATTATTTCCTTGTGAATTTAACATGTTTCTAAATAGCTTTGTTTACCGACTGAAGTCGGTAACGGTCGGTTCTTTGAATTCTTTTCAAGAGGTGTTTTTTTATTTTTCTATGTACGATTGTTAACGGCTTCCATTTACTTTGATTGTTTTTTTGTTCATAAGTTGTTATTATTACCATGTAAAGCTCAGCATGATTTTACTACAAACTTAATTTACGGAAAATGAAACCTATTTTCTCTATTTTCCTACCACAGATTTTAGGTATTAAAAAATAAAAAAAAACTTGACTAAATAATAAAAAATGCGGGTCGCTAATATGAGCTACATATATAACACCTTGTCATCATTTTCTTACTATATACTTAACTACTAGTATCTTTTCTCTTTTTTAATGTTGGAAAACGCATTTACGCATACTACCTGTGGACATACAAGTGATTATGTGGGACTAACTGGCTAGAAAGGCCAGTACTACCCACAAAAACCTTCCCCCGTCTTAATGGGGCGTCGCAGGATCGCTTACACAATCAATCACGACGCCCCGACGGCAGGTCTGCCGAAGCAGACCACAACAACCATGGGGTTGATCCAAGGTCCACTCTGCAACCAGGAGCAATCTCCATAGCACGCCGCCCACCGAAGTGGGGCGCCACCCAGTGCAGTTCCCCGGCATGGTGCCGGACGCTAATGAGCAACAAGCCCCAAACAACAAGGTGAAAGCACGTGGGGGGGTGACAGCTAGTATCCTAGACTATATAGTAATATTTTAACAAAATATAACATTCACCTTTGCCGGAAAACATATTTTATTATAGCGTACAAACAAAACGATAGAGTGACAATTTATTTTATAATACGTGAAAATATTAAAATATGTGGACTTACGAATAAGTTATGATGAATGTAATAATATTTCAGCTTTTTTACTTAAAATGAACAAAAATTAAATTAAATCTTGCAGAGAATAAATAGGAACAATTTCATGTAATCAAAACTGTTCGCATCGTATACCTACTGCGAGGTGGTCTCACTGTGTGGCGATGCAAATGCAAAGTGTCGCGGTCTTTATCTGACACGACCGCAATCACACCGCACTGTAATGTCTTATTAATTGAGAACTGGTGATTGGCAAGCTTGTAAATAATGAATAATTTAATCCGAATTTTATTTCAGTGTGACTTTTGTGCTTTTAATTTTGTTATCTTGACTATGTATTTTGCTGTTCACACCATCATGGATTTACTTAATGTTTCATAATATATATTTTTATAGATTTTTTTAATTTAAAAGCAAATTACGAACGCACATAATTGTATTCTTCATTATAATAAAATAAAAATAATGATGAAATTTCGCTACAAGAAATATAAATTTATATAAAAATTATAAATAAAAATAAATATATCCATAAAAGGAATTTATTAAGCGTTTTTATTTTGGCGTTCGTGGTGGTCTGTCTGTCATTTACATGCAAATGTGTTGTGTTTCAAACATATATGACCGATGCACATACCGAAACCTCTAATCTAATAGTACTTTCAATAATTTTTCGAAATCTGGAATAACGTACAGCTTAATTTTAAAAATATGTACTTATTTATATGTTTCAATCTATACTAATATTATAGAGGTAAAGTTTGTGATATTGTGAGTTTGTGACGTTGTAGGGAATAATTTCTGGATCTACTGAACCGATTTAGGTGAAATTTGGTAAGAAGATAGTTTGAGACCCTGGGAAGGACATTGGATACTTTTTATCCCGGTAATTATCCCTTAAGGGGTGAAAATGGGGATGAAAGTTTGTATGGGGAAGCAAGCTAGGGACAAACCCGAGCGAAGCGAGGGTGAGTCGCTAGTATACAATAATTCTAATATTTTTGTTAGTACATGTCAAATTCAGATGCTCAATTGGGCAACTTTTACTCGTACCATCGACAATATATGCTTGATAAATATGAATAATCAGTAAATTTATAAAGAAAATACTGTCTTAAAAAACCTACAGCAGATCATCAACAGAATATTTTTGTCTTCTTACTCAAATAAGGGAGAAAATATTCTACAACGCATTTTGTTTAACACTTGCATTGGTGCAATAGTTGACCATAACGTATCTCTCGTGCAAATGAAGATATATTCGGCCGTTAATGTTTAAATGGCGTTTCTGTTTGAAAGTCTTTATCATTTGCCCGATATTAATTAAGGTTTCATATAACTGCTATAAAGACGATCTCTCTTATAAGATTGTGGAAATGAATAAAATAATTAAAAACAAATAGGTATGCGTTTTATCTAATAAATTATTTCCCCTTCATTCGGCGTAATATTTTTAAAAGCAAAATCTAGTATAAAATTAATAATATTTGCTTATAAATAGCTTTTGTTTTTCATTTATTTATATTCAATTAGCATCTTACTTCGCTCGGGTACCTACATCCCCAGGTGATAATATGTTTTTCCGTGTATTAATTTTATCCTAATGTTAAATTATATCCAAATCGTTCCAGTCATTTCACAGTCTAAAGGTGTGACAAACATACAAACGTATATACAAACTTCCTTATTTATAATAGCAGCCTAGTATATCCTTATGAGAAAACGAAACACTGACACTTTCCGTCCATTTTGAGGCGATATGAGCTGGGCGTTGCAACTCTTAAGGCGAGTATAATCAATCAATATCATCAAATTGGGGAAGTAGTTTGCTCTACAAAAAGTGGTAGGCATCAGTAAGCGGCAAAGTGCGAATACATTTGTGAAGCAAACTTGCATGCAATCTCCTTGTAGCATGAAAATTGCAAGAAAAGCCCGAAGCACGCTACTTGCATGCTTCTTACTACACGTGCTGTATATTCTTCAAGTTTTATTAGGAATAATAAGTTTAATTAATAACTATTACGTACTAAAAACATAACTTTTCAAACCCCTTTTTTTGCAAAAAATCAACATAATTAATGTACTTAATCTAATTTAATGGCTTATTTAGGAGAAGTCAGTACAAAGCAAGCCGCTGATTTTTGTAAAAATATTCATATATAAATCTACATGGGCGGTAACATACAAACGTTTCAAAGCACCGCCTCCATTATTATAATAAACACTTTAAATAATTTATTCATTACCTACGAAATCTTTTAGAGCAAGCATAATCAGATTTGTAAATGTTTATGCAAATTTAATTCTAGGATTGAGGGTCAAATGGAGTTTTAATAAAAATTGAAACCTGTTGTGCTGCTTTATACTGTGAAGGAAAATCTTGATTCATGATAATTTTACACAATTTCATTATTTATATATTCGTATTATATTTGAAAATGTTATTTGCAGGTTTTAGAGCTATAAATTTGAGTAAAAAATGGAGCAAGAAAATTTATAATTTTATTTAACTCATAATAAGAGAAACAGATAGATGGAGCGTCCATTTTGAATAAATTAAGTCAACATCCGAAATAAAATGTCAATGTAATATAATTTTTGTATTTAACTAAGATTTTTAACTGTTTTAAAGGTTGTTTATGGTTATTTTGCTTCTAATTGCTTAATCGCTCGATCGCGATTTCTGAACACTTCGGGTACATCGGCGAGATTGGTATTAACAGCTAAATTATAACACCATTTCTGGTTTCAAGTTTCAATCATTATATTCTGCGTTCTTCGTCTACCTGAAACTTTTAGCCTGAAAATAAATAGATAAAAATAACATATGTAACAATTCTAAATAATTCCACTTATAATAACTGTGTAGGATCATTAAATAGTCTTTCCATCGAATTTTAAGTAACAGCTTGATCGAATTATTGTGTAACCAATATAAACAATCTTCTACGAAAATCAATTAGAACATTACTTAAAGACTTCCTTGAATGAAAAGAACAAGCAAAGTCACTGAAACATCTAGTTCATTATAAAAATATGTTTAAAAGGCGCCTAGAATTGAATTCAGCAGAAAATAAAGTCAGCACACAATCTCGATAAGGGCGGACGCACACCGCGCACCGCGAGAACAGACAAGTAGCTTAATTGAGAGCTGTCGTGGGGGGTCCCGAGGTGTTGCTTTATGCTAATCAATTCAGTAGTTTGTTTTTTACCTACTATCGCCACTGGAATCGGACCTTTACTTTTTATTCGGGTTCCGCACTTGGAATGTTTTGTTTAGAATTTCGGAGGTTCCCTTTTAATTGGTATTAGTCCGGTTACAGATTGTAGGTCTGCTTTTAAGTCTATTTTACTACTGGGATATCTGGAAAATAATTATTAAATAGGTTTTTTTGCATTAAATAGGTGCTACAGTTATTTTTTAATATTCTTGAATATAGTTAATTTATGATGAGAATAATAGAATCAACGCAATAATATTCAAATAATAATCGTCCAGTACATTTGAGTTCTACTATTTTATCATTCCCTGAGTAAATACTAAATATTATGAATTGAAATAAAATATTTATAAAATATGTGTTTGCTTGATGAGGAAAGTTCTAAAATTATAGTTAAATAAGTATAATTACACTTTGTATTATTTCTTCAATCAAACCCGTCCGTGCGGAACCCACAAATTGATCCAAACAAAACGGTTCTATTTTATTTTTTAACTGAGCGTATAATTTAGCCCTGTCGTCGTCGAGTTACGATATCTTAATGTGTTCTCTGTAAAATGTATTTTGACCGTTCTTTATATATTTTTCATATACATAGAAACCATTTTGAGGTTTAAATAAAATATTTCAATGCCATTAGTCGCAGGAAATTAGAATTAATCGTTTCTTCAAACGGCTAGTTTCAAGTAATACAGTCATATTAAGAACTAAACTAATATAGTATAAATGATATTTAGGCACATATAAGCTACGTTACTAAGAAATCATCGACATGAATTTTGATAGTTAAAAATACTAAGATTTGTTAATGTAGTTTTTTTTTAATTCTATATCAATAATTTTTATAAAAGTTTTAAAAATACATTTTGAATTAACAACTAAAACAATATAAGAAGAAACCGCGAAGTGAACAGTTAGCATATTTATGACCGATTTTTTTTTTATTATTTACAATTTTTTTGTCATTTATATGGGAACACCTTTTGAGGTACAATTTATTCTTTTAAAAAAAAGTATGAAAATCGATTCACATATAATCGACTTACGCGTATTATTCGTATCGAGTATCATTTTACAATAAAATATATGAATATGAAAACATGCCGCCACACAAAATATGAGAACTCTATCCTTGTCGGTTGCACGGTACGTTCATACTCGTATAAACCCAGATAAAGTCCTTTACGCCACTCACTGTAGTGTGTCAAGGTACTGCCACTAATTGGATGAAGCTTGTCATAGTGTCTATACATCGGTGATTGATAACTGATAACAGAACACTGGACTGGCCAATTATTTAACTTATAAATTGCCATTTTGTAATAAATTAATTCATATCCTCAACTGTAAATTCATTTTAAAAAGCTTTTTTTTGTTCTACATGCTCATGCTTTTTATATAGATCCCGTTTGTTTGAACTTTACAATTTCCTTAATAAAATATATGTAATATACATAAAATTACATTATAAATAAATAATTGAAAATAAATATACTGTCTACTGTATATTTATCTATTGATAGCACTTTTTTCTTGGATATACAAAGAAAACTTATGCCATTTTTAGATGACCGTCTATTTGACGCAATGTGCACTTTTTAACGATTATTTCTTACTACCAGATAATAATCAACCGTATCTAACTAATTATAAACGGGAAAGTTTGTATGTATGTTCTTTTATTTCACGCTGAAACGACTGGGCGGATTTGGATATTATTACACAACAGTGGTGAAGGGTGAAATTTTAGCTTACCTATGTAAGCCGTTCTTAAAATATACAATTTTTATATACGTATTAATGCAGAAAGAAGTAAAGCTATTATTATTATTTTATATATCAAAAGAACATTTATGCATTTAAAAAATTAAATGTATGTAAAATTATAGCAAATTAATTTTAAGGTAAGACATCTTGTATCTTTGCCACTGGTACACAAATAGACATTGAACAAAGGTATCAATCACATACGCTACTGTTAGACAAACTCGTATGTATATGGACGCACCAAAGCGAGGGTGAGTCAATAGTAGTACCTAAATAAAAACATTTGTTCTGCGCAAGACATTATTATCGATACAGAGGCCGAATCTATAGTTTTTAGAATTTATGTCTGTCTGTCTGTCTATTACCGCACTGAAAAACCACTGGAGAGATTTTGATGAAATTTGGCATGGTGATAGCTGGTTATCCGGGTCAACATATTAAAGATACTTTTTTCTTCGGGAAAATGTCTCATTTCTGAGAAAAAACATAAGAATTTGGTTTTTGGTCATCTAACCGTGGGCGGAGCCGCATGCAATGCTAGTTTTGTTATAAAATAATGAATTTATGCCTTGTATATCAAAACAAAGCCAATATAACCATATAACAAATATCTAAATTGTAATATAAAATAAATTATAGCTTGTACAAACATAAAACTACTCTAAGCTACGTGTAATTTCCAAATTAATAATGCTTTAAAATGCTTATAAACTTCAAACAACAGTAAAACCTTTTTAGTGTAAAATTCGTGCAAATCACGTCAATCTTGCATAATATGAACATGTAAAGGGGTTAAATGCGAAACCGTGTTTTAAAATCAACCCTTGATTAGAAAAATTTAAAGTTTAGACACTAACATATGTACCTTATGTTAATTTAAAAATTTTACTGTATTTTTGATGAATTTACAAAAATATACTTTTTGTATTACTTACTTCGGTAATTTATAATTAATTTTTTCTTAGATTTAAGCGAGCGAATATTTGAATTTAATCTTTTCGGATTTTTTTAAGGATTTATTATCTGGTGGAGCTCAATCCAGTGATTAGAATTAGAGTCCAGTCTGTTCGTGCTCACGGCTAGTGTAACCTAGTCAAAACGGTGTAAGGTATTTTGCCACTTACGAATTCACGCGTTTAAGTTCCGTAGTGTCATTATTATACAATTATGGAACGCGAAATTTGAAAAAGTTAAATTTAGAGCACGTCTTTTATCTAAGAAATAATAAATAAACGGGATTTTTTAAATTATATCAAAATAAATGTAGCGCTCCTACCTATAATATACGTATTGGTTAATGTCCAGTTGTTCATAAAGTTCAAAAATATAAGCAATACTAATGTTACTTAAATTTAGACATTCACGTAATAAAAATATTGATTAAATCGTTCAAACGTATTGGAAAGTATAATTTCTTATAAAAGTGGCGTGTACGAGCCACGGTCGTAATATGCCGTTTTGTCGTCTAATATTATGTTAATAGTCCCTGTAACGATTTTGATACGCTCGCCCTAACACCGAATCGGTCATGGACACGGGCTTTTATAGTATAATCGAAGTATAACAATGGTGTAAGAAAACTCGAATATGCTAGTTAGTGAGTGTGAGATCATTTGTTTTAAGTTAAGATAAACTTATATAATGTAGAATTGAAAGTCTCTTAGATCTCTACCTCTACTCAGATAAAATCTAAAATAAATATATAAAGTTAGTTAAACTAGCCATAGTAAAAAATTATTTAAATAACATAGCAAATTATTGTATATAAATAACTTTTTGAATTTAAAAGTAAGAGTACATATATGTAGATATATATTTTGCTCTATATAAGAAAAAATCTTCTTATATACATAGTTATTGAATAATAAAAAAAACATTGTCGATATCGATAATTAAATTAATTAGTAAACTATCTACAACACTAGATCATCTTGATATGCAAAACGGAGTGGTGTTTATCAGATTGGTAACGAGTAAGCGCGGTCACACTTGGCCTTTGGTGACGGTTTATTATTTACTGTACCCCGATTAATTTTTTTATAACCTTGCATATATTTTAATATATTAACATATAAAAACGAATAATAATGAAAATGTCGTTGCATAGTATATGTTATTGAATAACCCAATATAAAAATAGTTCATAATATATATAACTATATTTTATGACGAGATTATGCTTATTATAATTAAAACTATTTATATAGGTATATTATAACTTTTTAGTATTTAGTTAGTCTAAATAAATAAAAATTAATTGGTCTCCATTATCAGAATTATCTAGTATTTACTCAAATTATAAAAGAAAAACTAGTTTCTAACTGTTTAAAACGAGCTTTTTATTTGGAGATAAAACACTAAGTTTATAATTTATAGGATTACAAGAGTTCTTTTAAGTCACGTGTTTTTATCAGTATATTATAAATAATTATTTAAATAATGAAAACGGATGATATTCTTAACAATTAAAATATGCAAAGCTAGAAGCACTTTTGTAAAACTAAGTTTTGTAGAAATAAGTAAATGCTAGAGTATTTATAATTTTTACTCTCCTTAAATAGTTTTAGTTTATCGATACCCATTTCTTCACATCCCTACAACGCTATGGTTTAGACTTAAAACTGATATTCGCGTGTAACACATTTTTTTATATTCATAACTTTTTTGATTTTCACGGTGATCGGTCGCTGTGATAACATTGATTTTTCGCCACGGGCACGCACTGGCTCACTTAATTCCTGATTTAGTACCGCATCATATTTTGATAAGTATTTTTAATTTGAATAAATTATGTTTTAAGCGTGCTATCGGTGCGTAATAGCCGGTTTAATCACAACCGTGGTGCCTTTATGCTAGAATGTCACAGTCGACGAGGCTTTACACAGTTGCACGAAATATCGTGGCGATTACGAAAAAATAAACGATAAAGATGTCACGTGATCTCATATTTCGGCGCCGCGCCGATCGTTTTTTGAGATTGCCTTTTTTTATGAGTATAAAATCGTTTATTGTTTTTATTTTTTCGGCCCTTTTTAAACTTTGCTACTGGGTTTAAAATGTTTTTATTTATAATATTGTGCTCGCGCTCAGTTTATTGCCGCCCGTTTTCAAGTTAAACGGCCTTCGTGATTAGATAAGTTCCTTTTTATTTACGTAATTTATTTATTTGCAATAAAAATTCTATTTTAGTTTTGTGCGTAATCCAGATTATAAATTAAAAATGTATATCACCTTATTTTTGTGGCAGAAATATTTTATTTAAACACGCGAATACTTTAAAATAAATAAAACTAATTGTTAAACATAAAGATTTAGAGAACGCTATATACTTAAACGTATTTTATTATAGCTGAGGATGCTAAAATTTAATTACTGATATTAATTCACAAAATTACGACTCCAAAGTAAATTATCGCGATATAAGAAAAAACTAAAAGTCATATTTTATTTTTTGTTTCAGGATTTCGCGCCGCAGAATGCCGCACACAGGTACGTTAGTTCAAAACAAACATCCATCTAAACACCTACGCACCGGCAAAATATAAAGCGGTCACCGCATCGAAAAAATCTTTATAAACGTATTCAGAACTTAATTAACTTAAACGGCAACATTAAGAAACCAAAAGCTTATCCATACAGGAATTTACCTCACGCATTGAAATCATAAGCGTTTCAAAGAACTCTTATCGAGTTGGACCATTACGAGTAATTAAGAGAATCGAGTCGAATCTGGTATCGAGATAATATCGGATCCGTATCGGCCCACCCGGCGAAGGTTTCTAATTCATTATACATGCTTAAAGTTACATTAGTGCTTCGAGGTGGCTGTACACGCTACTTCCTTGGTCAGCCCTCATTATGAGATAAACCGATTTGTTTATTGTTTCACTATCATATTTTTGGTTATGGTTTTCTTAAAGTATTTATGCAAGTTTGGATTTTTTTATGCTTTTCATATTCTATATTTCTTTTTAATATTTTAAATTATTTAAAACAATTTTAAAAATATGTATATAATGACAACTATAAATTTAATAAAAATAATAATTTAATTAAAATAATAATTTAATTCTTAATTACGAACTATGCTGACATAAAATCTGTATTATATTCTATAAAAATACGATATGTATTTCATTGATATTTATGAACATTAGGGTGATGTTTTATTGAAATCAGAATAAAAGGCCCCAACGCGCCAGCCCCTTCTCACATTAGAAGACATATCACACCCACATGAGATCATGAGATGAGGTTTGAACTTACTAAAGACACCCTTGTGCTCCTCACTATCCCGGGGATTCCCATTCATCAATAGAGTCGCTTAAATAAAATATTTTTAAAAGTTTATGAATTTTCACTATACAAAATTAAAACGTATGTAACTATTGACCTGGCTGTAGTTCGAATTTGTGGAGCGTTAACATTTTAGATTGTAATCAACCATACAATATTGAATGAGAAACAGCCACAAATATCCAACTTGATACTAAAACTGATAATAATATCTAAAATAAATGTATAATAAATAATAGCGAACGGATCCAGTTATACTTTTTATAAGCTTCTTTTGACGTTTTGAAATCTTGTCTAGCTTGTGCTATAAAGTGATTTTATCGCGTTAAAATATAAAGTTATACATATCAAATCTTACATAAAATAGCAATTTCATAGAGAACACACACGCAGCTTCCGGCTTAGCAAAAATATATTTTCATACGGCCGTCGAGCAAAAATTAGTTATAATAACATTGTAATGGAAGTCCCTATCTATGTTGGAAGTTTTAATTTTGTTCACACACGTCTTAAAATTAACATTCAAAACCTTTAGTGTACGAGTACGAGCATAATACTTTATTTAAAAACACAATACACATCCAGCATTGCTTGGCTTAGACACATTTCAAAGCAACGACTCACACACATAATTTACACAAAAAAAACAATAAGAATTATTGTATGCTGAGATCAAAATTTCACTCTTCACCTCATTAACTAATCATGTCTCGAAGCCAAAAAGACACTTTTTGCCGCGAAAATTGAGGACATATCAACAAACACACTTTGGAATTTATTGATAAACTTATAATAAAGTAAGGATAACTGTTTTTCTATAATAAAATATTTATGTACACCTTGAAACATTTAAAAGCAACACCTCCGTGTCGTGAGATAGCGTCTAGCGTGTTCGGTTGTCATTCGACGTTTCTGGGACGTTTTACGCCAAATTAACCATGGGCGGTCATCGATCAAACGATAGATTAATGTAGGTGTGCACTAATAATAGTTGAAAGTTTTTTTTTTTATATGTATTTATGCTGAATTTTAATATTTTTGGCTGTAATATAATTCTTACATATCATTATAATAATAGTTACACGTGGCGTGGTTCGCGTGTGTTTTCGTTTTGAATTAACAATCAGTAAGCATGACTGTTGTGTACATATGTATTTTTTACAAACAAACAAAAACTCGTGGAGATTGTGCCTATATTAAATCACAAAGAATATAAAAATATAATGTAAGTAGGTACAACTGATACAAAGTAATATAATATTTTTACCAAGTTAACTAATATTTATATGAAAAAAGTGGTAAAAAATTGCTACACATAATTTTTCTAGGGAACATGGACTCATTAGCATCTTATTTATAATCAATTAACATTATCTTACCTTCTTTTTGTTTTTGATAATATTTGATAAATCGCTAGTGTCATTATAGTTTTTCTAAAACTCTATTGACACTAGCGATTTATCCTCGCTTCGCTCGGGTTCGTCCCTAAGTGCGTTTTGACGGTTAGTATGGAATAGATAGACATAAGTATGATGAGTTTTGATACCTTACTTGAGAAATGATCATCTAAATCAGTTCAGCCATTTAGTCGTGATGAGGTCACAAACAAACAAACAAACAAGCAAGCAAGCAACTAGAGTTACTCCCGCATTTAAAATATTAGTATGGATATAATATTAGTATGTAGCATGATGTAACTTTACCTCGTCATATCCATACTATGAGCTACTGGCAGAGCGGTGCGCATCAAATGAGACCGACATTAAGGCATCACATTTAATTTTCTAGCTGGCTGTTTACAACTGTGTTACAATTTTTACATCGTAAACTTTTATTTAACCGATTTAAATGTAAGAGGTTTAAGTTATTCCAACGTTAAGGTTTAAGTTATTCCAAGGTTTAAGTAATTCCAAAATAAAAAGAATTAAAGGCAAACATCATGATTATTTTTATGTGAATTATTAAATAAGTTTGATAATTTTATTACATTTAGAATAAGGTTTAAGTAGAAAAATTCAAAATACAAAACTATAAATTTTTTAGATACAGTTTTATCCCAAATTTTCGGTAATGATATATGATGATTGTTTAATACAGGCTTTAAACACCCTACTCGTTCCTCAATAAATATTTCGGTAATAGTACGTATATACATGATCACTTAATATGAACTCGGTTAAATAACCTACATATGTCGTCCTCTGAAAGAAAGTAAATTCATTGGTTTCTGTGTAAATGTAGGACTGACCAAACATCAAACTTTTGCATTTATAAAGTCAATTATAAAATAAGTAAACATTGGTATTTAATTGTTATCTATACGTTCGATATAAGCCACAACTCGCTAGTAACACTGATATTATAATATAATAATATATTATATTCATCCCTTATAAGTTATAATATATTATATTCATCGCTTTTTAACGTCTCACTATTGGGCACGGACCTTCTCACAATACAAAGGGGATCAGGCGATAATCCACCACAGTTGGAAATCATTCGCACATGAAAATGTCAGAGGTGCTAGACCCGAGATTTGAACCCGATCACTCGGTTTCCCAAGAGAGCGCGTCACCACTGGACTACCACTGCCTTATTTTTTTACCACTTTATTACCAGAGTTATTATTTTTTTGGAATTAAAATTTCTTTTTGTATTCTAGCGGTTTTTATCTACAAATTTCAACATAAGAGGAATTCATTGAAACGTTAAATGTTGTCAAAAAATCGGGTCAGTGATGCATTCTGATCGAATTACATTATTTATTTTTATTTTTAATGATTTCATTTACCTTGGAATATTCTTATCGAATCTAAGTCTTGGGTGATTAAACAAAAAATTGATACTGAAAATCTATATCTATACTAAAATGTGAAAGTTTGTGAGTAGGTATGGATGTTTGTTACTCTTTCACGCCAGAATGGCTGAACGGATGTGCATGAAATAAGATGGCACAAAGATAGATTATAGTCTGGAATAAGACATAGGCTACTTTTTATCCCGGAAAAATATGCCGTTCCCGTGGGTTCTCCTAGAGGCGAACACGAGCGAAGCGATATGAGCCGCCAGTAATATAATAAAATTACTGACGTAAAATACCCATTAACAATCATTGCCGTAATATTATAAGTTAAGCTAACTTGTTTTAGACAAGTTTAGTACGAGATGTAGCTACTTGTTAGAAATTATAATACTTAAATTATTTAAATAAAATAGCTTTGAATTATTTATAATTGTGTCTGTATATTTTGTAGTATAATTGATGTTTTTTTTAAGTTAAATGCTAAAACAAAGCTTAGTAACCTTTAAGAATTGTAGCACAAGTTCTGTGTTCATTATAATTAAAATATTAGCAAGTTTTTGCGAACGCGGCCGTTAAGATTTTATCGCCACCCATCTGAGTAATGAGATCTTTTAATTAAGTTTTTGAATAAGATTACACGGTGAACTAATTTGTCTTCAAATCAACGCGTATTATAAATTACTACCTACGATTTCGCTTGCGTGTGTTTTTTTCTATTTAGTGTATGACCTTTCATATGAAAGCGTGTAGAACATGCAGTTTAAACTTTCTTCTAATCTATACATATAATAAAATTGTAAGTAAGCCGAATCTGTACATTAAATGTTTTTTGGAAAATCTTATTGAAATAAACATTATTATCGATACAGAGGCCGAATCTATAGTTTTTAGATTTTTTATCTGTCTGTCTGTCTGTTACCGCATCACAGAAAAACCACTGGATGGATTTTGATGAAATTTGGTATGGTGATAGCTGGTTATCCGGGTCAACATTTAGGATACTTTTTACCGCAGGAAAATGTGTCATTTCTGAGAAAAAATACAAAAACAGCAATGAAAGAGTATACAAATATGTAAAACCTAATAATTTGGTTTTTGGTCATCTGAACGCGGCCGGAGCCGCGGGCAATGCTAGTTTTAATTTATCAAAACTTTCAATTTATTCGACCAACTGAATAAAAATCAAAATTGATTTTTTAAAATATTTTTGAATCGTCAATAAACAGTTGTCAGTTTTGTAAGGCCGTGACCTACGCAAACCTACTAGCGCGACGGCTTCAAAGGTGGTTCTGTTGAGAAGAGTCAGCGAAAAATCAAAAATTGCCCGTTTAAAAATTATATTTTATATTTTATTTACTTTAGTATGGACTAGACTTAATGCGACATATTATGTAACATATGTATGTATATATAAACTATTTTGTAACGGCATAATTACTGACGTGCTTGCTTATTCGAAACTTAACCCTTAAGGCTTTTTTTTAATGTTGAAAAAGGCATTTACGGTTACCACTTATAAATACACGTAATTATTTGGGACTCACCGGCTAGAAAAGCCAGTACTACTCACTAAAGTTCAACGGAACCTCCCCTGTCTTAATGGGGCGTCACAGCATCGCTTACACACTCAACCACGATGCCCTGACGACAGGTCTGCCGAAGCAGACCACACAACCAAGTGATTGCTCCCACGGTCCACTCTACTGTCAGAGAAGTACCAGGAGCAACCCACATGACACACGCCCACCGAAGTGGGCCACTACCCACTGTGCCTCTTGGTTTCACGCCTAGCTGAATTGCCGGACGCTAATGAACCTTTAAGGCCTAGTCTATTACCAAAAGAATGATGAAAATCAACTCATAATTAGCTATGCTATCAAGTATCCTACACAAAAAAACTATAGACAAATACGGTAGGTATTTCTCTACTTCCCTTCCGCCTTTTAAAATCTGTCGAACCCTCAAATGAATAGTGAGGAATAAATCTCGATAATATTTTCTATCTATACATATCAACACATAAATATGTAACTGTTTGATCTTACGGTTTTTTTATTGTTTTTCTCTTAAATTTGTAAAACATTTTATCCAACACTCAATCTCGATGATATCTAGCACAGTAGCTTGTGATGTTATCACTTTTAAAAGATAAACGTCACGTCAACTTGTAAGATGCTTTCTCTACTATGATTTAAATTAATATATTTTGAATAATTTTACTGGCTGATATCTATACTAATATTATAAAGAGGTTATTTGTGAGTTTTTGTAAGGATAATCTCTGGATCTACTGATCCGATTTAGATGAAATTTCGTAAGCAGATAGTTTGAGACCCTAGGACGGACATAGGATACTTTTTATCCCGGAAATTATTCCTTAAGGCAGTGAAAATGGGGAAGAAAGTTTGTATGGGGAATCAACCTAGGGATGAACCCGAGCAAATCGAGGGTGAGTTGCTAGTATTTAAATAAAGCTACTGTCGTCGTGTGTAGGTCAATTAATTTAATTAGTAAAAACCAATTAAACGATTTAACATCGTTTCGTAACTCGAATCCAATAACTTTACCGTTTGTTATGTAACTTGATAACACCTGGAATAGCCATATTACAAATTAGTGAACTAAGTCTGTAATGATCATAAACTATTAAATACTAATGTTTTTCCGTGACTTCATTCGCGTTATTTATTCGTCTATAATTATTCTGTTGCTAAGAATCTTAACGTAATATGAAGCTTTAAACTGCAAAGAGAATTTTCTGTTTGACTGGTACTTCTAGAGCGCCGCGGAGACCTATCAATAATCTAAATTCTAGAGATTAGTGCTGTCAAACACAATAAAGAACAAACTCTTCAGCTTTATAATAAATATCGATAGTACTGATGGATTATACATATATACATCACTACACTATAAGCAATTTGACAATTTAAAGTAACATAATAAAAAAAAGACTTATGAATAGACATATGTATGTGTTTATATGTCAGATGATTTCGCAATCACCGTTAAACATCAAAAGCTCTTCCAGAAGCTTCTTAGATATGTTATAGGTATAACTTTTATAATGATGAAGTAATAAGCTGTAATGTGTATTAATTAATGTTTATATTTATATAAGCCGTAAACGATGTGGTGCTAATTTTCTGGTAGTTTAGATGGTTGAATGATCTTTGTAGCTCTTGGTTTTAAAAACTTTAGGTCTTCATAATCGACTCCGTGTCTTACCCATGTTGTTATAAACCCTGATCCTGTCAAGAATAATTTATACTTACCTAAAACTGGTATACTAAATAGGTCCTTTAACTATAAAAAACTATTAATAAAAAAATAACACAATTTAAAAAAAATGACGTAAATGTAGTTAGTATATAAGTTCTTACGTTCGTCGAATTATATCTTAACACGGATATAGTGACATAGTGTTTATTATTGGAGAAAGGATTGGTAGTTTCGATTTAGTTTCAAACTAGCATTGCCCGCGGAACTGCCCGCGTTCAGATGACCAAAAACCAAAAAATAGCTATTTGTTTTCAAGATAAATAAAATAGTTATTTATTTTCAAGATAAGCTATATTTAATAATGTTTGCCTTATTTAGTAAGTTACCTTCCTAAAATATATATAGTATCACCGTGGCTTTATGATATTTTCCCGCGGTAAAAAGTATCCTTTATGTTGACCCGGATAACCAGCTACGATCATACCAAATTTCATCAAAATCCCTCCAGTAGTTTTTCTGTGATGCGGTAACAGACAGACCGACAAAAGTTTTAAAAACTATAGATTCGGCCTCTGTATCGATAAAAATGTCTATTTCAATAAGATTAAATATTTAATGTACAGATTCGACTTAGTTAGAATTTTATTATATGTATATAGATTAATTTACACCTAATACATATATCCGTCTGTTAAAAGTAGCTCTCTCAACTTCAGGTGACTTCATATTCTTCATTGTTTAATATGGGACACTATTTATAAATACTTAACATATAAACGGAAACTCCTCAATATTATTAGATACATAGTTTAGCATTATATGCTTATACTTACTATCATAGTTATCGATAATATCAGGCCTGAAAGTACCAACAGTATACAACCGTAACTTCCTCACAGCAGCTGCATATTCTTCACAACGGCATCGATCCATTATTTTCATAAACTTGCTTTCAAATTTAAGTATGCAAAACTCACAAAAAAATGATTTATTTTTGACATTGACATTTAAAAGATTTGATTTTTTTTCTTAACTCAAATAAATAACAAATAAAGGTATAATAATATTAATAAAATATAAGGCATTTGAAATATTATAAATAATGTTTATTACCATTCATCCGGTTCACCAAATGATTTTAAAGTAATTTTATATAGGTATGATTAATTTTAGTAATCCAATATTACTTAGTAATCCAAGTTCCTTTTTGTAACAGATTTCCTGATATCTGGAACTATGTCTAACCTTTTGGTAGCCTGTATGGTCCATGAACTATTTTGTATATGCAAAAAATCATATCGTTCTGATTCTCCGTTACTATTTGAAAAAGGACAATTTAAAAACACTCCTCCGAATTTATATTATTAGAAAAATATTATGAATTTAATTAATTATCATATTTTTTAAAGAAATTATTTATTAAGTATAATAAGTTATTAATGCACAAAAATCGCAAATAATGATCATAGAGTCGAAGAGGGTTGAAGTTTGCAAGGCAGATAATTTTTATACCGATTATTTAGATATTGCTATAAGGCCAAGGCTACAATACAAAATTCAGAGATATTAAAAATATGTACTTACACTTATATACATTATAATACTTATATAGGTACTAAAAAAACGTTCACGCGTTCATCTGTGTGGATTTGTGGCAAGATACTTTATATATATGAAGGTATATACATATATAATATAAAGTCTATTTATTCCATACTAACCATTAAAACGTACCTAGGGATGAATCCAAGCGAAACGAGGGTAAGTCGCTAGTCTATAATAAAATATGCATATTCTGTATTAAAATTACATTTATAAAAATACTATTATCAAGCACAAAAGATAAATAATAAAAAAACTCCTTTAAATTAAAGCATTTAATTTAAACTTCGAATTTTGCCAATATCGTTGATCAATATAAAAGCTGCCAACGCCTTAAACGTTAAAGGAATCGAGGTGTGCCTATCGATTAAGACTTCCAAAGGGCTATGTCATTTATTGGCAAATCGAACAATTCATGGAATCCGAAATCACCGCTCCCGTTCCCTAACACCGTAGCAATTGACGGGGTCATAAAATCAGTCACAAGCTGTAAAGTCCGCAATAACTTGCGCGATATACGATCGATACTCGTTCGGAAAAAAACGTTTAAATAACGTTTTACGAGGCGATTGTAAAACTGGGAGCACATTAGCGATGATCACGCTTCAATCCGCTTCTTTAAGAACCTTTTCTCGAAAGCTGCATCGTAAACATTCGTACATACGTAGCTATTATTATAAGCCCAGTATAAAGTCCTAGATTATGCAACATTGTTAAATGGTTGTATAGAATCTAGTTAACACTAAATTGGAGTATGGTTTTTAGAAATATTTATTAAAATATTTAAGTTTATCTGGCTAGTTCTCACTCTACGTATACTATACCTATACTTATACCTATTAATACTAGCGTCTCACGTCCTCGTCCATAGGTACGTTTTGACGGTTAATATGGAATAGACTATATATTATATGATATACTCGTAGTTTATAGTTTTCCTCAATAAACGCGGTATTTAATGCAAAAAAAATTTCAAATCGGATTAGAAGTTGCTGAGATAAGCGCATTCAAACAAACAAACAAACAAACAAACAAACAAACAAACAAACAAACAAACAAACAAACAAACAAACAAACTCTGCCTCCTCATAATATTAGTATATACTAGCAGACTTGACCACGCATTGCTGTGGCACACATATGAAAATCGTTAATTTTGCAATAAAAAGAAATAATCGGGATAAAAACTATGCTATCTTTTAAGTTAGAATAAATCACACATTTTGAAAAAAATACGTTAAGATTGGATAAGTAGTTTCAAAGTATATCGCGAACCAACATCATGACACGGGAATTTTATATATTCATATTAATATTTTCTTCTGCTCACTGCCTTATTGTGATATTCCCGAATTTCATCTTTAAAGCGATAGGATAGATAATATACTGAAATGTATATGTATTGTCAAAAAATTGTTTCAAAACGTTTTGAGGATTTAAATACGACATACTGTAATCCATAATGTTTTTATAACAGCTGTAAAAAACAAAAATAATGAAGTTGCTACCTTTTTGTAAAAGCGGGCTGTTGAATTTAAGTCTTTGACAAAATACCTTCATGTTTTTTACGAAGGAAGCGTAACCAAGTTTTTAAGAGAAGAACAATCGTAAACTAAAGAAAGCAATTTGCAACCGTTCATATCGATGCGTCGATTCTGTATGACAATAACCGTGAAATAGTGACGGTGGGTAAAAGATGCCGCAATAAATATAAATTGCTGCGAACAAATTAGAACTCTAATTTTATGATATTAAAGTCATAAATAGCGCTTCGTTTTATTGTTTTACAACGGTCTTAACGGTAGCGGTAAAAGGATTTAATCTCACACTGAAGATGTAATAGGAAATTGATTTTTGTACTGGAAACACGTAAACAAGTGCTGGTAGGAAACTAAATAATGACTTCGTTATAACGATTCAATTATTTATTCCTGCATTTTTTCTATTAATAAATCTAAAGATAGTTAAAAAAAATCTCCCATGAATATTCAAAGTTAAATTTAAACTTACTAATATAAAAACATTACTTAGTTATTTTTAAAAATACTGCTAAAATATAATTTTTTATCTTAATAATAAATAATAAAAAAGTAAAGAGCTTTTGTCTACCTATCTATTTAGTTTAAAAATAAAATTTGAACTTTCTATATAACACACTCTCAAAGCGAAAATTTTGTTAAGTACCGAACAAATCCATAACCTACAAATAAAAGTATCGGTACATAAAATATAAATTCTTTAGGTTGTCAAAAATGTATCTAATAACATAGCTTAAATCAATTAAGCTTATAAACAGATAGACATTTCAGGCTAACTGGACATATTTTATAAAAAGAAAATTGAAGTTTAAGTATTTTTATTTTTAATAAGTTAAGATTTTAAGTTTTATAAAAAAACAGCAAAAAGACCTATAACTATAAAATTAGAAACAAAGAACCATTTTAAAGTTACCGCTATCTCCCCATCTTTCTGTAACGTTTTTCATAATTGGCGACCAGGTAGGAAGGTAACCTTTGCTTTTGGCAATCAAATAAATATTAGTCCCAATGAGACAGGTGTACTGCGAAATAACTCAATGGACCTTTGTTTCGATTGACAGGATTATATCATCCTGCTAATGAAAGTAAATTATAATAATGATCCTGCTGCCTGAAAACTTTGTTTATAATAACTTATTCAAACTATTTAACAAGATGAATTATATAATATGTTTCGCTAGAAACTTAAAAATGGCTAAATACATTTTTTTAATTAAAAAGAAGAATTGAATTCATCTACCTAAATATATCATAATGTTTATAAAAATAATAAATTTTGAAAAGGGGCTTCCTAACAAAACGATCACTGTCACTCAAGACTTCTTCTTCATATAAAATTGTAACATAAATGGCAAACTTAAATTAGCGAGATTCTAATGATAACAACCCTTATTCGATGGGGAAAAATGGACATTTTTTTAGCTAAATCTTCATAAGGAATGTCTTTTTCAGGTCAAGCAGGCGTGAATCAACTAGGAGGCGTGTTTGTAAACGGCCGGCCCCTTCCTGACGTTGTACGGAAACGAATCGTCGAACTTGCCATATTGGGAGTACGTCCGTGTGATATCAGTAGACAATTACTCGTATCACACGGATGTGTGTCGAAGATTCTAACCAGATTCTACGAGACTGGGTCGATAAGACCTGGTTCTATTGGCGGTAGCAAAACTAAGGTAAGGTTATACTTATACCTATTTATGTAAAAGGCAACTTCCTTTTGCATATTCAATACGATTAGGCTCATTAGTCTTATTTAATTAGGTTTTGGTTTTACATCATAGTTACAAGTTGTAATTACATCTGTTTTTAAAATAGGAATGTAAATTACATTTTATTTATATCAAAATTATTTCGTAGATATTATATAAAAAATTGTATTTTTTCTTGAAATTATTAACTCACAATAACCTATATGTATATATGTAGGTATATATAAAAACAAAGTCGGGTTTGTAACAACACTTATAACTCGAGAACGGCTGGACCGATTCTTGTGATCTTTGATTTTTTGAATTTGACTCCGCCCCGAATAGCAGAATAAATAATAAAACATCGGATAAAATCACGAAAAAAAAATTAAAAAAAAATCTATTCCATACTAAGCGTCAAAATATACCTAAGGACGAACCTGAGCGAAGCGAGAGTAAATCGTTAGTTCATAATATTTAGCAATCGATCGTTTAGATAAACCGTCCAGAGGCTAAATACAAAGTCGCTACCAAAAAGTTTCAAATAGAAAATTACTTTAACACCTAAGATAAAACGTAATTCTTTTTATATTGAAATATAAATTTTAAAAACTGTAAAAACGTGGATAAAAACAAAATAAACATTGCAACAGCGGCATTGTAGCGGGGAACCGAGTCACGGCGGCAATCACATGTAATTATAAACTATAAAATGACCTGCCTTTCGGCTTCTTATGGTGGCCTTTCGACACGCCCGAGAAGCAACCGCGGTTATACTGAGGGTTCCGTATTAATTGTACGCCAAGTGTTATGACGTGACCGATTTTCGGCTGTTATAAAAGTTCGTTATGTTCTTTTAATGAAATGTAGAGAATTTCAAATTGGTTTATGCACGAAATGCGTATTCTAATTTAATGCTTTTTTTTAAGAATTTAATTGCAATTAAAATATAAATAAATAAAATATTTAATAGCATATCTAGAAATATATGTAGTCTATATACCTATTTACATATATGATCTCTATTTGTTTTAGTTTGATAATTTAAAGTTTTGGCGAATTTCAGAAATTTTTGTGTCGCCCGATTTAAAGTCCAAAATTAATTTTCAAATCTATTCATTAGCCCAAGCAAAACCAGCTGTAGAACCGATATCAAAACTCTCATGTACCCTAAACATCATGTGTAAAAATCGCTTACCGATCGTCATCGACCTCACTAAATTCGGTACGCTAATAAAATCTCCATTTTGTTGTGCCACAAACGGACGCCGACGTCAGAAATTGATTATAACAAAATACTTCGAATCACCGAATACTTTTATTGATGCTGTTATGTGGAGCCTTAATTGACTACTAATCAACTACTATTGCATGGATACGAGGCTAAGATCATATAGATTATAGATAGACGGAACTTGCCATATATGTCGGTGTGTAGGATTTTTGTTGAATAGTTTTGTTAAAAATTATGGCAACATGTTCAGAAATTTCTGAATTTTAACCCAGTATATCATTTACATATCTGTTTTGATGTTGGTGTAAAAACTATATGCTAGAACACTTTTAAATTACTATTTCATTAAAAATCATGGACTGTATATCATTCATTAAATAAAAAAATGAGTTAAAAATAACGATCTTAGATTAAAATAAAATAAAAAAATAGTACGGCAAATTAATTTTCGTTTTTTGTAGGTTGACAATATATTTGATTATTAATTTGAATCTCAAAATTCATTTGCAAGTATCGAATAAAAATTATTAATAGATAAGCAAAGACACGGCAAACTATAGGTTATAGTAAAACCTAAATTTAAATTTTAAAGTGTTTAATTACCAAATGATCAATTTGAAAGGAATCGTAAAAGAAAATCGTGAGCGATTTTACGTATATAATTATTCGTATAAAATCATCGAACCTTCAAATTATTACCTAAGGTTAGTGAAGGCACCTTGGATTAGAAACAGCGATTATAAACTATTTATTTTGTTCCACATATAAATAAATGCAAATATAATATTGGTCAAAAATATTTATACACTTCTATAAATTATAATAAAAAGCGTTACAAGTTTTTTAAGCTTTTTCTTAAATACATCCCCATGTCTCTCTTTTTTACCTTAAAACAATATACTAATAAAAAATAAAATATTACATTTTACTCCCCGAAGCTGCCTAAAAATAGGATAAATTAACATATTCTAAATAATCTAAAAACTACTATAATGAAACTTTATATATTAGATAATGAAAGAAAAAGATTGTATATTAAAAAAATGCTTAAAAAGCTTACATATAGGTATCTAGAAAAAAAATATACAGATCTTTGATAAGATAACTATAACGCTATGTACATTTATTCCAAACAATAAAATAAGCAAACGTAACGTGGCGCGTAAATGAAATACGAGTACTAGCTAATTGATTTACAACACCATGATTTAAACCTATGATTTATATTAACAAGTTAACCATCTCGCTAAAACGTAGCAATTATCCGGTAGAAGTATATCGTTCAAGAACCGAGACAAATCACAACGGTGGGAACACACGCTATATTAAAAACATAGGCTACAAATATTTACCGTTGTACGCTTTTTACAAGAAAATCCCATGAAAATTCACAATTAATTTCCATGCTAATGTTGTTATAGTTTTATAATTGATTATAGCAAAGACATGTGGTGAAATACCATTTTATGAACATAGAGTGTGAAATTGCTTAGAAATTATACTAAATATTTTATAATAAAGTCGGTATTAGAGCTCGATCAGTAGGTTATCATCCATTGGCGACAATGCAAGTACCACAAAAAATAATAAATAAAAAAATATGTTGGAACATTAACACACAGCGCCATCTAGTTCCATATTAAGCTACGCGGCTTGTGTTATGGATACCAGATAGTTGATACACTACAGGTATAGAATTTTTAAATACATACATATTATAAATATAAACACCCATGACTGGGGTACAAACATTCGTGCTCATCGTACAAATGAATGCGCCCAGCGGGACTCAAACCCGCGACCGCTGGCACTGCAAGTAGGGTCACTAAAAACTGAGCCAAACGTGTCGTAAAATATATATCTCGTCGTCAAATATACTGAAATGCGCTATATGATAGTGTCGCATGAGAGTCAGTAAAAAAATCCTTATAATTAGTTATAAAAAAAACGGCAGTATTTTGTGAAAAAAGCGGTTTTTTTTTTCAAAAAAGACACAAGTTTTTTTCATAAAAGTAAAACCTTATCAAAATTTGATCCAAATCGTTAGAGCCGTTTCCGAAATTAAGAACAAAGTTATGTATATTCGTATATACAAGAATTACTCATTTAATATTAGGTACAAGATTTTCTGTTAAAATTTTACATACTATATTAAGAATATTTACCTATTTAAACGCTATACAATATAAAATCTAAACGTTTTATGCGACAGAAATAACAGAAAATAAGTTAAGTTTAAATTTATTCTATAAGTAAATATAAAGCAGTATTATATATACATTATATACCTATTGAGTAATCTTTCCCGCAATACATATATATTGTATTTATTTTATATAATATAATATCCTTCATATTTAAAAAGAAAATATTTATCACATCATTTCAAACTACGATTAATTGGTTTCAAAATGAATCTGATTTTTTTATTTGGAGGTACAAATTTGATACCATTTCTTAGATATAATATTCTAAGGATGCCGTAACGATTACACCGATACGACATGCTTTTTCTCCCCGCGGTAATTACAGAAGCGTTTATAGTATACATCGGTTGAGCTTCCATTTGTTATAATTTATAATTGAACTTGATTTGATTTTTAGTTTCTATCTGCACGAAGCAGTTATCTCACGATATTAATTTTTATGACGTTACGTTTTATTTTTCCACTTTGTTGTTATTTTGATTGCCGATGCTATGTTAGATTCGATTACTAAATTATTCGTTTTATTTCAGAATTGATTAAACGCTTTCTTGTCTGTCTGAGATGGCGGCACAGTATAGATAGTTCACTTAATATAGCCATGTAAATGCAGGGTAACATTATGTTTAAGGTAAAACATAAAGGTGTCGTATGATTTTAACATTTCAGCAACAATGTTCACTATATGGGCTCTCGTTTTATGGAGAAAGCAAACCTTAAGCTCTGTACAAAGCCATTAAGGAACCCATCTACTGGTACTTGTACGTTTGCTTCGTTACTTGAAGACATTCATTTTTTGCTTTTATATGATGAAATAGATTTACTCTCCCATTTGGTAAAAATACCACTATAGAAACTTTAACATAAATGAGTGTGTAAAAAGTTTATTTTTTGTTTTGCAATAACTTAAATTTAATATGCTAACTAGTTATTTCAAAATCATTAGTAAAATTATGCCTTCATTAGACAAATAGGTATCAATCTGTATTTTATGTGGAAAAATTAGAACATGTCCTATATCCACTTTGCCCTATATCCGCTTAGAGAAGATATTATGGGGTGGCTTAGGCCCCATTATGTCATGTCATGTCAATATACAATTGATAAAGAATAAAATATTTAAAAAATTGTATTGAATATCGAATATTGTATCTATAATAGAATAATAATTACGTTGTTCTCATATTTTTTTAGATTTCTATTCTTCAACGATTGCAAAATTACAAGCGACGATAAATTATTGTTATTTTTACAACTTTTAACTATCCAATTACAGCAATACCGATGTAATTTTGACATCTGAAAACAGAACAAGCATAAAATCTCTGCATTCGAACATTTAGCGAAGGTGCCATATTTTGCGCGTCCGTACATTCGCCGCTATCCACGTTTTACGACCGAGAGTTATGGTCTTTATGATCGATGACCACCATTTATGGTCATTTATGGTCAAATGACCGTAATTAGAGCCGGCACCGCTTTATGGTCACAGGGCGGTTCGCTATTGACCACTTTTACACTGAATTTGTGTGCTCATCGAATAACCCCTGTATAAACATGGCATATCATTTTTCAATATTTATAATTGAGTAATATAATTATAAAAGATTGTGAAGATAAATGGTCTCTGAGTCAGATTGTATAAGATTTAAATTGAAGTTTAATTTAAAAGTAGAGAGGAAAAATTAGACAAAGAAGAATGACAACTCTATACAATATTTCTTGATGCCTTGGAAACTTTTTTGTAAAGAGATAAAATTTAACATACGTTGGTTATTAAAAGTTTACTCCTATGTTAACACATCAGTTGATTCAGTCATTCCGAATAAAAGACTGTATACACAGCCTGACATAAAGGCTCTTGGAGATTTGGCACCATGTAAAAATTAGCATCAACTTATTAAGTGTGTAACTATTTTGTTTGGAATTACGGAGACTCATTTCTTAAATCGCAGACAAACATCTTGTATATATTTATGCTATCCTTGCGACGCAAAGAACTCTATCTACCATCCCATTCTATTTTATAGTTTCCATTGACCAACGAAGCAAGCGTGAGTGGGCGTGAATGATCTCTCAACCATGGCTATATTCACAATACTTACAAATATACATAATCCATATCGAACATTTGTATTGTTTGAACATTAGTCATTCATTTTCTTATAAACTGATGCTGTTCTAATGTATCTACAATTCTACACATATAGTACAAGTGTAACTGATCGCTGTCTATACATGGAAGATATTTGAGAAAAACTATGATTGGGGGATCTTTATTAACAAAATAGAACCCAAAACAATGATTTTTAGAGTTTTTGTCTGTTCATCTGTGCGTTTGTGCACGCTAATCTCAGAAACGGCTTAACCGACTTGGATGCGATTTTCACTAATGTATTGTGGTAAACTTTATTTAACATTTAGTATTTATTTTATTTCAATCGGTTCATAAATAAAAAAAGTTATGTTAATTGAAAGAATCGCCTAGGGACGAACCCGAGCGAAGCGAGGTTAAGTCGCTAGTTCATACATATAATAAAATTGTAACTCAGCCGAATCTGTACATTAAATATTTTTTGGAAAATCTTATTGAAATAGACATTATTATCGATACACAGACCGAACCTATAGTTTTTAGAATTTTTGTCTGTCTGTCAGTTACCGTATCACGAAAAAACAAATGGAGGATTTTGGTGAAATTTGGTATGATAATAGCTGGTTATCTGGGTCAAAATAAAGGATACTTTTTACTGCGGGAAAGTTCTCATCTCGAGAAATCTATACTAAACATTAGTGAGTGAGGTGAGTCGCTAGTATATGATTAAATCTAAAAGTCTCACCGATGCCTTACCAATGAGAAAATAACTTCGCAACAAAGAAAATAGCTGATAAAGTTGTGTTTTCAGAACATACATACGTTTTATGAAGAAACATAAATAGTCTCAATAGAAAAATTATTTTCTTAGCGTAGCGTTACGACCAATTAGTAACTTGGCATACACTTGCGAACTCCTTCACCATGACTTCATTGTAAGGTTACACATTATGAATTTTATGCGCTATTAACGTAACATTTCCTTAGATTTTTCTTGAAATTGTAGTAAATTTTTTATTTATTATTATTATATATTAGTCCTGCTTTATATTTTTTGTCATTTGTATTGCATAATTTTCTTAAAGACAATACTTCTGGAATGTGGTTCTCAATGTCGCGTTTTGTATAAGCTTTATCTGAATTAGGATTTTTATGTATTTCTTATAATTTTCTTGCATATACTTTATGTGAAAGTTTGTATGCCTCGCAATAATGGATGTTTGTTACTCTTTCACGCAAGAACGACTCAACGAATCTGGATGAAATTTGGCACAGAGATAGATTATAGTTTGGAATAGCACATAGGTTACTTTTTATCCCGGAAAAATGTACAACTCCCGTGGGATAGATTTGTTTTTATCTAGGGGCAAACGCGAAGCGAAGCGAGGTTTAGTCGCTATATACTATACATATTTTCTTAAACAAGAATCGAAGTATCTATTGTAGTAGATTGCATTACTAATTATTTAATATAGCAGTTTATGAAAATAATATACCTAATATTAATTATTTAATACAAATTAATTACCCGTGTTTTATGTAAGTAACGATTTATGAAAACAATTCACCCATTCACCGAAGTCCACTCAAAACGAACCCTGCCCAATTAAAGCCACCCTACAGCCGGACACGTACATTATCTAAATAACATGTTAATAGATCGCAGCGGGGTTAAACTTAAACATTTAAAGACCTATTTGCGTGATCTTTATGACATATCTTTTGTATAAACTATACTGTCACTTCTAATTACTGGAAAAATATATTTACGAACCACTCTACTGTTACAAATGGCAAAGTTTGTATGTGTTTGTATGTTTGTTACTCTTTCGCGCTGAAACAGCTGGGAAGATTTAGATAAAATTTAGGACATAAATGGACGATAACCTAAAGTAACATAGGCTATTAATAATAAGAAAATTTGTAAAAACTGGTTTTGCCATTATATCCATACTAATATTATGAATGTGAAAGTGTTTGTTTGTTTGTCTTTCTTTCACGTCGAATCGGCTTAGCCGATTAGCGTGACTTTTTGTGTGGAGATAGAGGGCTGGAGAGTGACATAGGCTACTTTTTTACCGCGGGAGAGTATCTCTTTCCCACGGGAAAACACGTTATAATACATGAAACCTACCATTTTAGAGTTTTTCTTAGTAGTTTTAGGGGGGGGGGGGGGAAGGCGTGGGTTCTGCTAGTACCTAATACATTGTAAAAAAAAAGTATCTGGTCACACTCGAACGAAGCGAGGTTAGCTCGTTAGTGCCAAATATAATGATATAGGGTCAGTGAGTAAAACCACGATTGGTTTCGTCTAGTATTAGGAGTTTTTTTTTAATTGAACTCTATTCCGCTCTACCTTTGATATTAAATATTCTTCTGTATATTAGAAACACAATGTAAGATAGTTTTAAGCTTGCAATTTGCTAATTTTGATAAACGATGTAGAGTTGACAAAACTTTTGCCTGTATTATTCTGATAAAAAAAACTCTATTATACCTTTATCCTCTACATAGATAAACCAACTGGTAAATAAAAATAAATGTTAACGCCAAACCAATGATTAAGTTAGCGGTCAAACATGACACCAACATTATTTTTTACATATTTAATTTTTGATCCCAAACTCAATTACAATTCAAATTGTCCGTAATGACAAATAGTTCGATTCCCATGAATTTAAAAACTATATATTATTGAAAACTGATAAGGATCGCCACAATGACATGCCAAAGTGACATTAACAGTAATGTCAAACAAAATGAAATATCAGGCATTAGGCACGTTAGGCGTGTTTAATTGCGCAAGCAACACCGGCTTGCTTGTTTTAACGCTAGCAATACCTGTAAATTTTATCTTGTCATGTTCAAATATACAATTTCACTTTTAAATTAAATAATGTGAAAAATATATTCTATATATTTTAATTTTTTAACATCCTACTGTATCTAATCTTTACGAGGTGATTATAATCGTCAGCGAGTAATGAGGCGGAAGCAGAGAGCGGACTTTATAATCTATGGTTATCTTAAAAGAAAAAACCTTTTTAAAACTATATAATTAATGTAAATGAAAATTTATACACAAACTAATCAATTAAAACACATCATAAAAAAACAAACAAACGTTAACCAACAACAATCATGTTAAACCAGTTAATACAAAACATTATATAAACAATTCATGCATGACAAATACTAAAATATACCCTAATAACATTTTAATGGTATTCCGATTATATTAATTTTTCCAGTAATGATGGATATTGTCTCAATCTCATAAAGCTATTATATATTTACGAGCTTACATAATTGCCATAGCAATTCGCACCTCTGTATGTACATATATTTTACACGTTATATACCTCATTAGTAAGTAAAAGTCGGTCAACCCGAAGAAAGGTCACGAGTTCAACTCTCAGTTTGACAGGTCGTTTTTTTTAAAGGAGAAACGCCAATGTTGAATATAAAAATCTATTATAAAATATAGTCGTGTTAATTACACCATTTTTAACTCTATTTTTATGATATTTGATTTTTATGATATTTGATTTTTATGATATTTGATTTGTTGGATTTGTTTCCGCCCCGAATAGCGAAATTTATATGTCTAACGCTGACTAATAACAATTTATATCTATTTAATACGTACCCAGGGATGAACCCGAGCGAAGTGAGAGAGAGCCGCTAGTTATAAAACAAACTATTTGGGAGAAAAATTGAGAGTAGATAACATACATTTACAACGTAACGTGATATAGTGTTAGGACGACTTCATAAAGAAAGATATTCGTTCGGTGTAACTTATATGATTCCAATGCCAATTCGATTATTAAGTCTTGACACACACAATCGATTTTCATAAAACATTTTAAATCCTATCCAATAATGGTGGTCTCATTTAAATTCAAAATCAACCCTTAAGTATAGATTTATTACAATAAAACTTATTTTAATTTATAAAGAAAACAATTTAAAAATGAAAGAAAAGAATTATCTATATTTTAATCTATAAAACGAAATAGTTCGATATTTTCCGTGTACAATTGTAGAATCGGGATAATTTGTAACATCGAGGCGGGTCATGGGAGCGCCGAGCACCTGTCAACTGTCACCGCTATCTGTTAATGCCTTAATAACCACGTAGGGTTGAGGAAAAAATAAATTTGTTTTATTGTAACTGTTGTGATTGTTGAAGATAACTTTTTGATCATTTCTTTTATTGCCCTTTTGTTATTTCTACGTTTAAATATACTTATGAGTGTAATGACGGATCTTATATTATATATACATATATTATGTACAAAGGCGAAAGGTCATTCACTCATTAAATAATTGTAAACTAAGTATGGAAAAGAAGAATTTAGCGCCAAAACCGAATTATATTGGAACGTTGAACCACGACGTTAGAAAATAATAAAAAAAGTAGCAATGAGTAAGGAATAAAAATCGGCACTCTACTAATATCACAAACGTGATAATTTGTGAGGATATATGGATAGGTATATACTATGTTAATCTTACACCCAAAATCTGCTGAAGGGATTTTTATGAGATTTTACAGAAACATAGGTTATATAATAGCAAAGTAACATATAGGCTATAAATTATAAAGATATAGTAATACGTTAATGTATTACGCGGGTGGTACCTACTTTAATCCCTCCACGACCACGGACACGCCGGCGTTACAGTTATCAATAGATTTCTTAGAAGTTTAATTAATTTCTAAAAATTTACCTGGAGGTGGTAAAATAAAACGTTATCTACATATTTTAACGTTAACATTGAGTCTTAAAGTGTGAATTTAAAATATTGGAATTATATGTATATACACTTATTCTACTTATTCTTTCCTAAAAGTTATTCTACCCATCGACATCTTTCCGGAAAATGAAAGGAGAGTGTACGCAACACATAATATTTACGATCTAATCGAGCATGTAATATACAATAGTCTACACAATCTGTGACACCCACCGGAAATAATCTATTCTAAAGCCCTGATACGTGTTATGCGAAATACGTGTATCTAACACTTTATTATATTACTACATCCTGCCTATAGGTTTGCGCGTTATTGTCATTTAATTTTGAACTAGCAGCTCACCCTCGCTTCGCTCGGGTTCGCCTCTAGAAAAACAAGAACAAATCTATCCCTCGGGAACCGTATATTTTTCCGGGAAAAAAGTAGCCTATGTGTTATTCTCTATCTATCTTTGTGCCAAATTTCATCCAGATACGTACAGCCGTTCTGGCGTGATTAAGTAACAAACATCCATCCAAACTTTCGCATTTATAATATTAATGGGATTACTTAAAGAAAGATATCCTTTAATGGAATCTTTTAAAGAAGATATCCTTCAAATTTAGCTTTAAAAATCTTTATACGTTATCTTCTAGAACTCTACCCATCGACGTCAACCGAATAGAAGAATATAACTCCTTTGAATGAGATATAATATTTATTCCAGCAAACTATTTTATATGTCATATGTACAACTATGTACTAATGACGTAGTGTACGCCGGCCGTTACCATTCCCGTAACTTAAGTCGGATTTGCACCGATGATATTCGCTTTATGGTCGGCTCACGTGGATTATATTGTCAATATTATTACTCGCCTCTTAATACTGTAAAGCTGGTTCATAAAACATATTGGAAATTATATGCGATATGTCGCGCTATTGCTGCTTAGTGGTTCGCTATCTATATGGTGTCCATACGAGAGAATGTTTGATCTATTTTGTTTTACCATTATTCAATGTTTAGTTACTTTTTAATATTTAAAAAATTCAAGAAAAGCCTTTGTTACCTTACATTACAGCTTTTACATACGAGTACATATATGTAAAAAATTGATTGGCATTAATATAGTATTTATTAAAAATATAGGCGTACTGATTATATTTATTGTATTTGCAACTTTTAACTTTTGAACCATAAAACTGTAATATATTCAAGATCTACTTTAAAGTTTCATATAAAGTAAAGGATTATCATAACTCTTGGTACAAACTTGCATAGTATAAAATTATTAAATATTATCTCTAAAGAATAGATATAGTATAATGTCCCTATTTTTATCTGTCTGTACGTTCCCTTAGTACTGCACAAGATTTATTTAGGCATGTATGTTATTCGTTTATAACTTTGCATTAAAAAATAGTAGGTAGATAGAACGGGAGGCAGGTAGGTAGCTATATATGAATTCAAAAATTTGTGAATGTAATCTTAATATGTTTTTCATTGTAATTATTCATTTAACTTTTTATCGCACAATTTAATTTAATTAATTACATTTATCAAAAAAATTGCCCTAATATTAAATCACTGTAGATATATACGCATAAAATCTTATAGAGGCCCTTTAATTAATTTTAACTAACAAAAAATAAAATTAGATGGTGTTAAAATGAAGAATGGCTTGAATTATAATCTTTTATTTTGAAGATAGTTAATATTAATGTTCATGATTAACACTTAAAAAGTGCCTTATCACCTAATTAGAGATAATACCTACGTATGTACAATCGCCGTAATATATAAGTGTACCCGAAATACTGGTTCAAACTTTAAAGCTTTAAACTGTTTATACCCATTATTTCCGAAACAAATTATCAATTAGTAATAGGAAGTACATGGAGAATTAAATTTAAAATGCAAATTTTTTAAAGTAATATAACCTCAATGATGGTTCACAGGCTCTATGTTGGACGACTCTAATGTTACGATTTGCTTATGTACAAAAAAGTGATGACTAGTAATTAACTTTTATAATGGCAGAATAAATTTATTTTACGTAAGTAGGCAAATTATTATGCTTACATGGAAAATGTCAACATAATATCATGTTTTATTTTCATTATAATAATTTATTAAAAAGATATTTCGGGGTGCTTAAATTTCATGACAAACGTCTGCTTTTATTACATTTTTATATTGTACTGACGACTCACCCTCGCTCCGCTCGGATTCATCCCTACTTACGTTTTAACGTTTAGTGTAGATTTCTCAGAGATGAGCTATTTTCCCGCAGCAAAAAGTATCCTATATGTTGACCAGGATAGCCAGCTATTATCATACCAATTTTGGTCCTTCTTTCACGTCGAAACAGCTCGACGGATTGGCGTGATTTTGCGTGCGGAAATAGTTGGAGGACTGGAGAGTGACATAGGCAAACTTTTACTGCGGAAGATTATTTTATTCCAACTGGAAAAGACGTTATAATAAAAAAAACAAACAAACAAACACACTTTCACATTAATAATATTAATAAGTATAGATATAGTAGGCAAATAAATAGCATAAGACCGCAATTCAGCTAAGAGATATGTGAGCTTTCTATGTATTTGAAAAGCTCAAGAAAAATTGAGAAAAATATTTATATTAGTGACTTTTTTAAAAGCTATATAATAAATAATAATGGTTTAATAACATCTACAATCGACCTTCACAATTACTTAATGGAAGGCTATATTCACCTTTCATTGCGGAACTCACGCGCCTACGGTGTCGTGTAAGACGTTTTTTTTACAAAAGTCACCTAGACAAGCACCTGTAGCCATTAAGCCAATAACGGAGAATCTTCCTCAAATTAATATCGAATCAATCCGTCATTAAAGCAACGGGTCTCACGCCCCGGCAAATTATCTTTCACCCCATCAGGTGGAAAGTCTAATAGAAATCGGTAATAAGAAACGCTAATCGTGCACGCGCTTGACAGTTACAAGCGCCATTTTGTTGCGTAGCGGATTGCGCGAAATAGTGTTGAGCTGCGTACGCATGATAAGATTAATTTATATTTTTTTTATTAAAAGTACAACGGCGTAAAAGCATTCTGATATTTCTAAATTAGTTATATAATCTACAGAAACATGTGATATTTGGTCATTTAATAACAATTATTAAGGATTGATATTCACATGATTATTTTTTATCGATTCCTTCATATTTTTTTTGAAAAAAATACTAAAAGAGTGGACTAAAGAAATATTAGTACAAATATGTATTTGCCGTTTTTGAGAAAATTTAAAAGCATTATTTAACAAAATATGAACCTCAAACAATTAGACCTTTTATTATTAAAGATTTTAATTTTACTATTACTAAGTAGTTTTTTTTTATTAGAATGTACTAAATTTAAAATATTAAGTTCAGATACAGTTCATATCTGTACACTATGAGAGTATTCTTTGGAAATACTAATTTAATTGAACATAGTATATTAAAAAAAAATAGAATCTAAACCTTAAAATAAGAAACTATTCCTTAAAGTAGTTCACAATATAAACTGTCCACTAGCTGAGTTAAATGCGAGCCTATCGCAAAAACCGATATTGGATGTGTCAAGCGATGATGGATGCGCGCGCGCAAAAAGCGTCGCGTCCAACGGAACGGTCACGCGCATCGCCACTGCGCATTTCATCATAGCTTTGTTTACCGTAATGCCTCTTTATTTTCTAACGTATACCTTATTTTAATAGATATCAATATGTAATGTTCTGTTACATTGTTGGTTTTCTTAAGCTTAAAACGAAACGTCAAATTTGCCAATCGAGTCTGTCAACTTCTGCAGCAATAAAAATTAATTACATTAACAGCTTTGGAATTTAAGAAGTATTTAATTGAATTGTCTTCATTACTATAGATATCTACATAACAATATCCAATCCAATTCAATTCTTTCGTTCAATGGATCCTAGGAGTGTCATTTGGGCGCTATTCACTCCGCCAATATCGCGTAGAATGGAGAAGACACGTTTATAGAATGAACGATAAAAAAGTGAAAAAAATCCTATATCTGATTACATGTAGAGACATAAAAAGTGTATAGTGTTTGAAGCAACTTGTCTACCACTTAATAACCAAACCCCAAAAACATAGATAAAATAAGATAGTAGACAGTAGTTAATTTGAATCTGATCGATACCACTTCACAACGACTAATGAGCAAAGCCGTCGGACTAAACAAGTCATTACGGACCGCACCTGTTCTTTCGCACGGACTTTCATTTCCCTATATTGCTGTGTGGAGTGTTCAAGATATATGATATGAATTCCTACACTAATAAACTTTGGTATTTTTATTGTTAATAAACGTATTGCCCAAATTTTGTTCTATTCATGAAGATAAAAAATGATAACTCTAATAGAATGTAGAAAGCATATTTTGATAGTAGGTATGTATCTCATTTTATTTATTATTTTATTTTTTTCTGAATAACTTAGGTTTTTTCTGAATAGTAAATGTATTTTTCATTATTTAATTGCTTTTTTTTATTTTCACAACATACCCTTAAATGTATGTCGTAGGTATTCTTAGCATAATTTTCTTTTCTAAATCAAACTTTTTTGCAAATCATTTAAAAATCATAATTATAGTTAAAATTTCAAATCCACATGAGAATTTAAACTCTCTAGAGTGAACATTTAAATTTATCCAAATTCAGAAGGTTATTAAATATTTTGACAGCAAAATTTCTAAAAAAAATATAATTATATATGTAGAGATGCGCACCCATCAGTTTAAAAACGCATAAAAAAAGGTGGCGGCGTAAAAACGTTCAATAGGATATCGATTGTGCATCTCATGGCGTAATAACTAGTTTCCCGCCAAAATTAACGCCTTTTGATCATTGTAGGTTCTTTAACACTCTCGGTCTCGAAAGCTACTATTTACACATTATTTTTGACAGGCCTTAAAAGTATTATAATTATTTAAACCATGCATGAGGAAGTTACAAAAAGTTAGATTCGTAATGGATTTCTCGACATATGGTTTTGATAATCGTTTAAAAACTAAATGTTGCGGCCTATCGCCTACGAATTACAGCCGAAAAAACTTTTAGAGTTTAAAATTTTATTTATTTTATTTTACAACAATTGTTCTGATTCGCTCTCTAAAATAAACTTTTATACCCCAAGCAATTTTATATATAGTAATATAATAATATTGTAAAATATAATAGTATAGAAATATTATAATAATAAATTGGTTTATGTACTTTTTAAAATATCTTACGTCATCTTTGTAATGTTGCCTTGTCAACTTCTTCGTGGTGGCTAGCGTAGCCTCGAGACCCGATAAAATATTAAAATGACAGAGTTTTTCTGCCAGAAAATACTCAGTTTCAGTTCGGAGTTGGGAATTACTTTATATATGGATCTTTCGGAGAGCATGTTTCACCGTATATCGTATGTTGTATCTATTAACGGTCTTTCGCATTGTCTTCTCTGCAAAATAATTGACTGAGTACATGCTTATTGTTGTTGGTTGATTGGTGGCAGTAACCGAAATCGGTTAGGACGACATTTATATGTATGGGCAAAAAGTTTCTCATGGTAATATTATAAAACATGGTAATATTATATACTATATGCCATACATTGAGTCCACAAAGACAAAAAAAATAAATTCATTCGAAAACATTCACAATTTTACTTTGTAGGTTTAATGTATGATGATATCATTGCGTAAAAGAACAGAGAATATAAGGTTACATGGAATAAGTTTTGGTTACTTGACTCATTGAAATCTTAATTTCATTTCGACATTAAAAACAAATTACTTTTTATCGCTGCTAAATAAGACGTTTCTTGATAAAGAGACAAATGGATATACGTTATTATTACACAGCCATTAAGCAAATACCTACATCATTGGTACCCGCCATGTGCATGTGATAATTGTGGTTTTATTACTATATAAGTATTGCAATTCTTTAAATTATACACTATCCGTGAAGAATTAATTTTGATTAAATTTTAACTGCGGTTTATTTGCGAGTAAAAATTATTAACTGATAAATCGTTTGCTGTTTTAATGAGAATTGCCATATATAATATTTATTATACACTTATAATTATAGTGGTGTGATGTAATAATTTTTATTTTACACTAAAACAGACTTTTTTTTGACAACTAAAAACGATAGAAATAATGTGATTTCGACGCGATATTCGATTCCACATTAGTAGATAAATGATGCCACAATAAAATTAGCTTCTTAACTTTTAATGGCACAAATCCATTTATTTTCAGCAAGTCGCCACACCAACTGTCGTAAAAAAAATTCTTCGGTTAAAGCAAGAAAATCCAGGCATGTTCGCGTGGGAAATCCGTGAAAGGCTACTTAGTGCGAGAGTGTGCGAACCCCACTCCATACCTTCTGTGTCATCTGTGAACAGGATCTTGAGAAATAGTGGATTGGCATGGAGCGAAGATGAAGCGCGAGGTGGCCACGGTGAGTTCGAAATAACAATCGAGTACAATGATTTCTTAGATTTATAATGAACTTTAGCGAATCCTACTAAACCTACTATTATACCTAATATTATACAGGCGAAAGTTTGTGAGGATGTATGGTTGTCTGGATGTGTAGATGTATAGATGTTTGTTACTCTTTCACGCAAAAATTACTGAATGGATGTAAATGAAACTTTACAATACATCAGAATAACACATACGCTACTATTTATCCCGGAAAAATGTACGGTTCCTGTGGAATAGATTTGATTTTATTATTAGAGACGAACCCGAGCGTAGCGAGGGTGAGCCGCTAGTAGTAGTACCTAAAAACAAAAATACTCGAATGCAAAGTTATCTTTATTATCTGCAGATTTTGTCACGGTTTTATTTTGAATTTTTCGACAGTGTTAAATAATCGATAAAATATATCTAATGATCAAATAAGGGAATTAAAAATTTATATATTAATAATTAATATTCAATTTCTATAGAAGAATATTTGTGGTATTTGTTTTGTGAATGAATTTTAGAGTTCTTATTTTAAGGCATTAAATCGATTGGACACCTTAAACCATGGTATAGATAATGCATTAGCCAGGTGCAACGAAATGATTTAAAATGTTTTATTCATTAAATACCATAAGACATCTTATGTCACGGATAAAGTCTGTACTCTTCAAGATTCCAACATATGAGTAGATATTGGCAGCGTGTTCGGCTGTTAAGGCTGTTCGGCTGCTCCGTTTGGGTTCGTCTCTAGAAACGTTTTAACGGTTAGTAAAGATTTCTCAGAGATTTGTTGTCCGGGATAACCAGCTATCATCATACCAAATTTCATAAAAATCTGTCCAGTGGTTTTCTCGTGATACGTTCCCAGACAGACAGACAAAAATTCTAAAAACTATACATTCGGCAGCTGTATCCATAATAATAACTGTTTCATTAATATTTTTCAAAAAATATTTAATGTACCTACAGATTCAACTCAGAATTTTTCAATATATGTATCGATTTTTATTCTAAATTCGAACTTTGACGTCAAAAAAAATATATATATTATATTTGCATGACATACGACAAACCTATAAAGTAGGATTTACTATAAAAGTTTTATATTTTTAATATATTGTCTTTGTCCTAAAACTAACATAGATAGTGTAAGAATCAACATGATTAAATTATACATAATTTAAAAAAAGTTGGTACTTTATAAGCCCTTATATTAAATTATAGATAAAAAGACGTGTAATCATATTAATTTTCTAAAGATAATTGTGTTAAATTAGGCGGTTAACGAATTATTACATCGTTCAATTATTATAATGCAATAAATAACGAAAATCATAAAACAGGTGTTTTATATCTGACACGATCACATATTTCATAAATTTACTAGGCTTTTTTGTGTTCATTTTCGCAAACATTCGATGGTTATCTAAACACCTTAGATAGACTAGATTTCAAGTAAGTTCAATTGATAAATAATTTTAGGAAGTACCCAGAGATTGCAATCGTAAAGCGAAAATTACTTTATCGTCGCAATAATTTAGGTTTAAATAAGGTGGGTAGGAAAAATTTATAGCATACCTTAGGCGAATATGTATTTCTAGAAATCCATAATATTATATAATACTAGCAGAAGCCGCGACTTCGCTCGCGCTAAAACTACAAAAAAATCCTTAAAAAGATAGTTTCATACAAACTTTCACCCCCTATTTTACTCCCTTATAGGATGAATTTCGAAAAATGCGAAAATACGTATTTATTTAATTTTATTGAAGAGCATTAAGTACGAAGTTTCAAGTAATTCTGATCATAATTTTTTTTGGGTTGTGTTATAACGTGTTTTCCCCTAGGAATTAGATAATCTCCCGAGGTAAAAAGTAGCCTATGTCACTCTCCAGCCCTCGAACTATCTCCACACAAAAAAATACGCCAATCCGTCACTCCGTTTCGACGTAAAAGAAGGACAAACAAACAAACACACTTTCACATTTATAATATTAAGTATGGACTGATATAATATGCCTTAGTATCGGTTGTTCACCTTGTTTATAATAATATAGCAAAATAAAATCACCTTTTAGGCTAACATAGTTATTATGGTCTTTTATTAGCAATAAAGTTAAGAAACAGCCGCCATACTATGCATACATACGTCAATGTATAAAAATGGTGGTAAAAAATTATACAGGTGATTATATTATGCGTGTTCACTGATTTTATACGCTTTAGAATAATGAGCTTTATGGTCGCCGTAATTTTACGATTTAGTAATTAAAGCACTTTCATAAATTTATTCAGGGATTGAAATGACGATGCATTATAGTTGTCCAGGTCAATTTCTAAGAAATCTATTGTTAACTGTAACGCCGGCGTGTCCGCGGTCGTTGAGGGATTAACAGTAATATTAATTAAAATATTGTATATTGAAATGATGATGATGTGCTCCTAGCCGATTCCGGCCACGGCGGCCAATCTCAATGAGATTAGCCAACTGCGCAGGAGATATTATAGTGCTCAAGTGTACGCGCAGACACAAGTGCACTCTCTATTCCTATCACTCTCATACTCCGGTGGGACGACCACTCGACACGACCGGTGAGAGTTAAGGCGCAGGACCGACGGCTTTACGTGCTCTCCGAGGCACGGGGGTGAAACACCGCCAACTTCCCAACTCCGGGCTGTTACTGAGACTTACTATACAGGAAGACTCAATAACTAAACTTGGCCCGACCCGGGACTCGAACTCAGGACCTCCGGGTGTGCAGCCGTACATGCTAGCCACTACACCACCAAGATATTGAAATATTATTACACTGCTTATTAATTTGTTATTTCTTTACAGAACCTTTCCCGCCTCCCGAAATTCCACCAAACATGGTGGATTACATGAAGACGACGCTACCTACGCCTTTACCACAGCAAACACCCTCGTATTTTGCTCATACTTCGGTACGAGTTCCTCAACCCACAGAACCACATGCTTACGACAGACGGTTAGCCACATCATGGCTATTAGCGAATCAAGTTCAAGCTCAAGGCCTCTTAAAGCCATATCCCATATCTCCATGGCAAAGGGTAATGATGCCATACCCTGACTGTAAGAACTTCGCTCCATATGCACTTAATCTACACAGCGATCTTCTCAATCGAATAAATCCTGAAGAAGTTAAATCAGAAAATTCCGAACATATTTCTGTAGAAGCAAGCGATGACAGTACCGACCGACCCGACACGGACGAGCAAGATAAACGGCCGAGTGAAAAAGAGAAAAAAAAGAATCCATATTCAATAGAAGAATTATTAAAAAAACCTGATAAAATCGTTAATTCGCACCCGATCGGATTCCAGAATTTTCTTCGTCAGCCAAGTGGTAGCATGATTGAATACAGCCAAGAAAAAACTTCAAGTGACAGAAGCTCTCCCGCCAGTTATTGTTCTGTCACCAGCGGCGTGTCAAACGATTGCTTCGCGGACTCGACCAGTTCAGAAATTAAAGCTGGAAATTAAGCACATAAAATAAATCTAGTCAAAATTTTTGTAGATATAAAATGTCAGTGTATTAATTTATTCGATGCAAATAAAAAAATAGCGAAAATATTTTCTAATAGCCGCCATATTCCATAATATTGAATATTTCAATGTTATAATAAGAAAATTAAGTAACTTATTTTTAAATGTTCTTATGTTCATTTAGCTCGAAGTAGCTGTACAAAAATGTAAATAGTATCGTGATTTAAAATAAATGTAGATAATAGAAGTAAATATTTAAGGTGATGTGTACATATATTGTTTCTTTCAATTTTTGCTTCCAGCCATATTTAACTGTCGAAACTATGATCAGATATTATTATTTATGCTCAAAATTTTTGGTCTGAGAGGTACCGATGCAAATTGTAATCATTTAAATTTCTATCACAAATTAGTTTGTTTTTAGGTAATAATATTATGGCCATGTAATAAAATTGATTATTCCTTATAATATAGGTACTCAGTAAATATGTAGACTTTCAACAAACTCATTGTTATGAATAGCTGATTGTTTTCATCATTATTTATTTCCTATAAGATGCACAAGTTTCATTAAATTTTAATGACTTTGCTCCATGTCCATACATGTTTCTACAAACAACTGTAGTATAACCCAACATTACTCACGCAGCTGACTACTTTTGATTGTTGATATCGTTTAAACATTAAATGTGTTTCAAGTGATGTAATTTTTTGTTATAATGTGGATTTTCTCACCACCAGTTTTATTATTAGTCTAATGATTTATATTAATTATAAATCTTTTAATTCTTAGAAGATTTTAATTTTTGGATTGTTAATTAATCCACTGATTACATTGAAAATTAAGCGGCATAAAAAATGCATCGCTACCTCTTGTACCACTTCATAGGTATATTTTTTGTCGCAATACGTCAATATAGAAAATTTTAATGCTCGTGTGTATGTACATAGTAGTACCTATCCTTTTAATTTTGAAACAAAATGGTTTTTTTTAATATAATTTCTGTATTAAAATTGTATTTCTAATAGTAGCAGTATGTAACGTGACTCTGTGATATTGTACAATATTAGAAACCCCAATAATTCCAGCATATTAAGTGTAAATGTTAGATGTTTACGTTCTTTGCATGAGTATTTAACTTTCGTATAGTTTCTTGTATAGTATACACAGAATAGAATAGTTTTATGTAGAATAGATTATTTTCATGTTGTTTTTCCTATATATGTATAAATATTGTACGGCAAATTTACGACTCCTTACTAGACTTTGATTAGGTTAATTTGTTAAAATTAAAAAAAAAATCGATGTTTGTAACATTGCTATACATAATTGAATATATACATAGAGTACAATAAATATTTATTATAATTAACAGGATTACTTATTTATATGATTAAATTCGAAATGCCATATACTTATATGTATAACTATAGATTATTGTTTATTTAAACAGCACAATAAACCAAATATTAAAAATGTAGAGTATTTTCTTACCCCATTCCTTTGTTTTCTTGCCATGAAGGACGCAAATAAAAACTAGCCACATGAAATAATTACACATCATAGGTTTTAATACTCTTTGTAATTACTAGAAACGTATGCAAATATCGTGGTAATAGAGGTATTATGGAAATGTGATAGAAAAGCCAGTAATTTAATGCAAAAGCTCAATCCCTCCTGTATTGGACATACGATATGTTATTAAAGCAAGTTTGTAATCTTTTTCTTTAATTCAATATAATATTACCTAATAAATAATTATATTACTCTAAACTATTTGTAGGCAGTGGTAGCCCAATGGTAACGTGCTCACTGGGGAAACCGAGTGAAGCGAGTTCATATCCCCCACCTCTGATATTTTTACATGCGAATCATTTCTAACATGATTACACTTTTCTTACGATGAAGCAAAACATCGTGAGGAAGGAAACCTGCATGTAGAGAACCTAGCAAGTTTTTGAAAGACATATGAAGTCCGCCTATCCGCACTTGTCCAGCGTGGTGAACTATAGCCTGATCCCCCTCGTATTATAGGGAGGCCCGAGACCAGCAATGGGACGTTAAGAAGGGCTGAAAACATACATACATATAAAGTATTTGTGTCCGTTTTTCTGGCGACTAATGAAATCAAAAAAGTTTAATCTAAAATAAAAATAACTTCGCTCTAATAAAATAACATTAGAATCTTCAATAGCTTAAAAGTATTTAAAAAATTCTTCGTTCAATTCTTCGTTTAATGTCATTTTTATTAAAATGCATAATATGTTTCATAGTAGGTACCACGCTCCTCCATCTGTGTAGATAAACACAGTGTGTGTATAATTTTGACATTAATTTACAATTAAAATCATAATATCTACATTACTTATGCACTACGCAAGGTCGTACTGACTTCCCTAATTTCTAATCAAAAACTGTGGTATGTTGTCAAAAATCATATCGTACACGTATCTATACATATAAATATATAAATATAAAACAAAGTCGGGTTTGTTACTACATGTATAACTTGAGAACTGCGAACCGATTTTGATGATCTTTGATTTGTTAGGTTAAACATCGGAAAAATTCAAGAAAAAAAAAATTAAATTTACATGGCTAACGCTGGATAATAACTACCTACTTATATCTACTACGGGACAAACCCGAGCGAAGCGAGGGCGATCCGCTAGATTATTAATAAGCAAATACTTTTCATAACCTAACAATACATCAACGTTCAGTCATGCTATTAGACGAAGATAAAATTTAACCGATGAAAAAATGTGGCAGTGTTGAACATTATTTTCATTTTAACGCTTAGTATAGACTAGCGATTAGGTATGTTTTAATGGTTAGTATGGAATAGACGGTCAATCGATCATAAAGTAAATAAAAAAAAACAAAAGTAAAAGCTTTGTATCCGACCGGGATTCAAACCCGGACCTGTAAATGTCAATCTTGCGCCTTGACAGCCTGACCACGATGCTTGTGCCCAAACGTGCGAAATTAGCGACCTTATTTTGAGTGGAATAATGCGAAAAAAAACCGCATGAAAACTCGAAAACACGCGTTTTCCCAGACATAAGATTAATCTACATCGATTTTTTGCCCCCGAAAACCCCCACATACCAAATTTCAGCAAAATCGTTAGAGCCGTTTTCGAGATCGCCGGTATAAATAAATATATGTACAAGAATTGTTCCTTTAAAGGTATTAGATTAGATCATTTTACTTTTAATGTTAATTCTATTCTGCCGTCATAAGAAAGAAGGCCATAACTTCGCCAAAGTTGATTTCGAGATATTTGAAGTTGTCTTACTAGTTACTACTACGTCAAAATGACTACTGGTTTTCACACAATTACGATTTATGATTAAAATGCTTATGGTATCTGGGTAGCTGCATAAGCTTTATGAGTAAGACTATCAAGTAGCATTTTTTTGCTGATTCCGAATCTGCATATAAGTAATTTTTGACCAAATTCTTAGCTACGGCCTTCTTTCTTATGACGTCAGCATTGTTTGAAATGTTTTTGTTCATAGTCTGTGGATATATCTATCAACTGACATTAAACGTCAAATGAACTAGGGTTGCCTATTAGCGAGTGATCTAATTGATTTAAATCGATTATTGAAATAAAACTTTTTTAGGCGTGACTGAAGACTAAGTCAATTCGTTAGAAAGATGAGTGTTGCGGAAGTGAGAGTCAAATTTATTATTAATAATTAAAAATATATATTACTTATATTTTTATAATAATTATTATTTATAAAAATATATGTTTATTATTAATAATTTTACTATAATTATTATTTATAAAATTGAATATTTATTATTAATAATTTTATAAAGATATGATATTAATATTTTGATTTGTTTTAATTTAATTGTGGTATCTGCCATAGCCCTAAAGGAATTTTACTTCAACTGGACGTAAAGGTTACACATTCCTTTATTTTTATTTTTACAGGTCTTATATTTTGCCGTCATTCGCTTATAAGCGTCCGATAATCCAGCCCGGAATAGAGCTCCATTAAGCCTTTGTAGCCACCATAATCCGTTGGAATAACCTTTTGTTGTTGTAGTCTTCGTCGGTAGGCTAACTGTCAGGACGTTGATGCATAAGTGGTCCTATGATGGTCCATCAAGACGAGAAAGATTCCTGTTGAGTTTTAGTGGGTACCAGTACTGGCTTTTCTAGCCGGTGTTTTTCATATAAAAATCTATACATATATGGTACGGTATGCGTCAATGCATTTCCTTGCTCTAATAAAACAAGAGGTAAAGTTATTTATCACTTACAGAATAAAATTACGAATACCAAATTTTCCCCAATAAAATATTATTTATACATTGAGTTTCATTGTGGGTGTTTTTTGTTCTAGTTTTCAACGATTTTTCCATTACGTTCCATTACATTTGACAGATCGTTGACAAGAAATAGAACTGAAAATATCAATTTAAAACATGTAAATGACATTTTAATATTTGACAGATTGGACAATCGAGCTTAGTCGATTATTTTGGTCAGTACTCGACAAGTCACAAACTATTAATATTGTCAATGTCTTGCTATGGTTGTATAGATTATGGAACGTCATTTGTAATTTGTCATTTGTCATTGACATTGTGAAATTTTTTCGTCGATTTTTATTTAGAGATTTAAGTACCTACTCATGAAACTATTATAAAAATTGAAATAAAAAAATATTAAAACAACACTTTAAAAACTACTGAAAAAACTAGTTTTCTATATACATTAATACATATAGAACTAGTCTTGTTAAAGAAACATTCTGTTTAGATATTTAATATTTACTTTTTTATCTCTAATATAAATATATTTTTAAATTGAGGTAATTTCTTACTGAAAATATATCATTATGGACTCTGACAATCTGTCGAAACAGGTATGTACCTTGAAATGCTTATGGATTTAAAGGACCACGCTATTGTCAAATTTAATGATTAATACAAGTAAATTTCTATGAAGTTCTTAATCACATTTTCACTGTTTAATTGTTTGGGTACGATTTGCAATCGTTTGGCAGGAGTGGTGGTAGTAGGGAGAGGGGAAGCGAAAGGAGTGAGTCTCCCCATTCCCCCCATACCACTCTCATGTTTAAATGGCCATAAGTTTTTAAGTGACTTATAACATAACGAATACATTAAGAAATCATTAATAAATTAATGTAAAAATTATAGAATGAAAAGCAATACAAAAATTTAAAAAATCCATTAATTTTAAAAATATTTTTTTCAGGTAGAAGAGATTGAGGCTCTAAGGTCAATTTATGGTGACGATTGGGTAATTGACAATGAATCTTCCAGATCATATAGCATTAAAGTAAAGGATCATAAAAATGAAGTTATTTTATACATTACCATGCCTGATGACTATCCAAGTATGAGTCCGCCAAAGTATGAATTATCAGCACCTTGGATGGATAGAAAAGCTAAAGAAAATTTGCACTATTCTTTAGATGAAATATATCTGTAAGTATAGATTTTATAATGTTATTTTAGTTATATTGAAATATAATCATTATATGTCTTTTAATGTCATTCTTCAAACATTTGCTACCTAAATATTGATTTTATATAGAACACAATTGTAAATTTATTTTTATGTTGAAAAATAGTAATAAACAGATTTATTACAATATAAAGAATATTTTGTGAGTTTACTGATTAATTGTTCCTTAAAAAATTGTATTAATGCTAACCATAGTGAAATATTTATTAGATAAGACATAAATCTTTCTCTATATAGGTTATAAAAGTAATTTAAAAAAAAAAGATTATTTTGATCTATGTTAAAAAATATAAATATATTGGTAATTCAGAATTAACTATTTTCAGAGAAAATTTAGGTGAAACAGTTATATTTCAATGGGTTGAAAAAATAAGGGAGGTTCTACAAAAAATAAAGCCAATTGAGCCAGATAAAAAGGCAGCTAAAGATCTACATGAGAAACAAGCTTTATCTCAGGTATTTACTGGTCCATGTAATAATTTAAAATAAAAATAACCTAAATTTTACTTCAAAATATGTGTCTAAAAGAATAGAGAAAAATGGAAGCCTTTTGGTAATCTTCCATCCGTTATAGTCTACTTTCTTTAAAAGAACTAGACAGAGAAGTTGAAATTTGGTACACAATTATGGATATATGTATATAGCATAATTAATAAATTTAAATTAATTTTGGGAGTCAATTTATGAATTAAAAAAAAATCATTTTTCAAAACCACACACTTCTTTTACATACAGAGAAAAATATGGTCTAAAAAACTCTTCCATAATTTACCTAATTTTATTTACTTTCACTTAATCATAATTATACAAATATTTTAGTAGATACAAGCATAAAATTAGCACAGTATTATTATAATTTTTTCAGTTAGAAATTATAAATAACTGTCCAGAGATAACACACGGGGAAGTAATTCTTGACAGAAAAAGCTCATTTCAAGGCCATGCAGCTGAAGTGCACAGCGTAGATGACGTCAAGTAAGTTTACTCCTTATTTTCCAATATTGTGAAGATATCATCTTGAGGAAACCTGCTTGTGGAAACAGCCGTTGGGCTCGGAAACCCGTTCAACTTTTAAACCGGTTTTGGTCTGACTCCGAAACGAAACGCTTCTCAGTTTAAGGTTTTCATTACATTCTTTAATCCGTTAAAACCCGGAAAATGGTTTTTGATGAATTTTGGTTCCATGTTCGAAAATAAATTTTATTCGAAACGCTTTTCAGTTCAAGGTTTTCATTACATTCTTTAATCCGTTAAAACCCGGAAAACGGTTGTTGATGAATTTGGTTCCATGCTCAAAAAAAAAATTATATTTGGCGAATTTTAGCTAATGGGAAATGCTTTGCTAATGCGTAGTAGAAGGATAAATGTACGTTTTCTGGAATTACTGGTTTATTTCGTTATCAAAGCTGCATTACTGTAAGAGTAAATGTCAATTATTATTTCAGTTTACTAAACCATTAATTTTTATCAATCAGTTAATCAATGAGTGATGAATTAAGCATTACATTGCTGAAATTAACCGTTTCTTTACTAGTATAAACTGGTTCTGAGCCCTGGTCTGAACTAACTGGGTTTTGGACGTCATATAGTGCCAAATATTAAGTCAGTATGTTGGGCTGATGTTAAAACAGCTTAAATAACAATATAAGTTTTAGGACATAAGAAATAAGTAACACAGAAAGCAATGCAATGGTGTGTTATTTTTTTAAATATCTTTTATCCAGAATAACCAGCCATAGTTAGGCTTTGAATATTTTCTACTTGTAATATAAAAATATTAAAGTTGTAATCATAATCATATAAACGTGTAAAAATCTGGGTGTTTGTTAAAACATGCTCACAAATAGGGATATACTAATACTAACTAACTAATTTATTTACAGTGCAGTCCTAATGACACTTAAGCAAAATAAGAAAATATTAAATGCGACACACAACATGTATGCATACAGAATAGAGAGGAAGACGGAGAAAGGTACAACAATGTTGCAGGACTGTGATGATGATGGAGAGACTCATGCTGGTGGTCGGATGCTGCATTTGCTTCAGATACTGGATCAGAAAAGTACATTGGTTGTAGTTTCTAGATGGTAAGCGGTAATTGCTCCTAATTCGCCACACTTGCTTATATAAGCCCATTTGTATTTTTGAGTCTTAAATTATAAACCAAATAGGCTATTTGACAGTGTGAAAAGTATTGTTTTATTTAATGACATCTGTATAGAGGTTTTCAAAGCGATACATAATAATTAGGCGAAAAAAATATTTTATAAGATATGCAATAAGCTTCTTTCTACAAACTTAATTTATTTTGCTCTGTTACCACGTGACTGAAAATGAGCTGAATTGGCTGATTATAATTAGTACAATGACATTACAGAGCAGTAAGCTATCAAACAATGTGTCTGTCAATCAGTATTGACAAACCGTCATTGCCGTTTCTACTTGTATTTGTCCACCTTGGCACTAAACACAATTTGTACATTTTCTTTATTTGATACTAGCGACATATCTCCTTTCATCTCTGGGTTGCTTCCCAATACAAACTTTCATCCCCATTTTCACCCGCTTAAGGGATGATTCCCGGGATAAAAACTATCCTATGTCCTTTCCAGGGTCTCAAACTATCTTCTTACCAAATTTCATATAAATCAGTTCAGTAGTTTCGAAGCCTATTCGGTACAAACATTCAAATCTTTCCTCTTTATAATATTAATATAGAATAGCGATGGTTTTGCATATCTATTTTAGAAATTTGCCATCTTTAACTATACATAACTAATCTGTGTTACTAATTATATATTTATATCATTTATTTCATTCCATTTCAGGTATGGTGGAATACAATTAGGTCCTGATAGATTCCGTCACATCAACAATGCGACGCGACAAGTGATACAACAAGCTGGTCTTCTAAAGAAATAACGTTACACAAAAAATACTGCTTTAGCTTTCACAGGACACATAAAAAAATTAGGTTCTTGTATACATAGAGTATTTACTGAGCCATACTGTCATGAAATTGATCACTTTGTAGAAAGAGAGAAAGTGAACGTCCGGCCTAGGGTGGAGTGAAAAAAAAAATTCTTAGCTTAGGGGTAGAATTTTTAGCTTATAAAAAATCTTTTTTTTAAAAAGAAAAAAAACTTTACTCGACATTTTAAGTTGGCCCATTAATTTTTAAAATAACCTCAAAATGTTGTTTTTTTCCTTCCACCATAGTGCGGCCAATATCTGTCTTTTATTCCAATTTGAATAAATACAATTATATAAGAATTATAATATTATTAAAATGGGATAAAAGATGAAGGTTATAAATATCTATTTTCATTAACCATACTTCAATGAATACAGAAGACTGGGCCGCACATTCGTTTTGTCCTGTCGCTTTTCCGCCATTTTTAGCTGATAGCTAGCAAAGAAATATCAAATACACAGTCCACTCTCTATGTCTATTTACAGGACACATAAAAATAAGTAAATTTGTCATTGTAAAAGTGGCCTAACTTTCAGATTATTATGTATTTATAATATGAAAAAATACGTTTTATTACCAAATTAACATGTACTAATTAAATGTAACAGTGTTCAACTAGTATGTTTAAAATCCATAATCAAAGGAAATGAATTGTATTAGTCTAAATTAAATAGTGTTGAAATAAATTTTTCAATTAATTATAATATATGAAAAAATTAGGTAATGATAAATGACATTGCTGTTTGTAAAAAAAATGCCGTTTTGTAAATATTTCCTAAGCCTAACTGTCTGATGTAATTTTTTTGAGGTAGAACATAGAATATCTGTGGGATAAAAAAAATAAAATTAATTAAAACTTTACTTTCAATGGGACATTTGCAGGAGAAAATTATTTTGAAAGTGATATAGGATAGTTTTTATTCTAGTACAAGTAATCAATCAATAGTTGTGTTCGTCTAGACTACGTACATATTGTGTATCTATATGCTTTTGCATTTTTTTATTTCAAAAAATATACTGGAGACTTAAATTTGGTAATCTATTAAGTTAATATTATAAAGAGAAATGATTTGATTTTTTGTTTGTTTGTTTGTACCGAATAGGGTCCGAAACTACTGAACTGATTTAGATGAAATTTGGTAAGAAGATAGTTTGAGATCCTGGAAAGGTCATAGGATACTTTTTATCCCGGAAATCATCCCTTAAGGGGGTGAAAATGGGGATTAAAGTTTGTATGCGGAAGCAAGTCGCTAGTTATTCAAATCAAAATATACTTTATTCAAATAGACTTTTACAAGCACTCTTGAATCGTCAATTTTACATTTTTTTAATTTAAATTAAATGTGAGTATAGTCAGTCCGTGAGGAATCTACCACCGGCTCGGAAAGGCAGTACTGCTGAGAAGAACCGGCGACAAGCTCAACAGTTGCTCTTTTAAAATAATAATTGTGTACGATATGTACAATATTGTAATACAATAATTATCTATTTATTCTATGTGAGACCCAACCAGACATTAGTTCCACACATTTGATATCTACGAAGTATTTCGTGACAGTATAATAAGCCTTATTCACTAATAAATTTTTAATTATTGACGTAAATTGTTTAAATGGCAAGCTCAAAATCGATTGTGGAATTCTATTATACATAAGTACACTTAGCCCCATAAGAGATCTATTCACTTTTTGAAGACGAAAACCAGGCGTTACCAGTTTATCCTTATTTCTAGAGTTTATTTCGTGTCTATTACTGTATCTTAAATAACAATGAATGTTTTGTCGGACAAACATAATATTACAATATATATATTTTGGATGACACGTTTGGCTCGGCTTGTAGTGACCCTACTTGCTCTGCCAGTGTGATGAGCACAAATTTTGTACTCCAGTTATGGATGTTCATGTTTATAATATGTATGTATTTAAAAATTATATGTATGTAGTGTATCAACTATCTGGTATCCCTAACCCAAACCTCGTAGCTTCATGGAACCCATAGCATGGTAGCCCATGGAACTAGATGGTGCTGTGTGTTAATGTCCCAACCGTAAGTACACCAATTTTCTTAAAAAATCTCGTAGTATATCCCGAGTTCCGATGTTATAAATTGTCCGAATAGTCCTTTTTGTAGAATAAATAAAGATTTTATATCCACTGCATTACCCCACAACAATATTCCATAAGTCAAGATGCTGTGAAAGTAATTGAATAAACAATATTTGTTAGCTGCCCGACTTTCCTAACAGCGAACACAGCGGAGCTGTCTACTCGCGAGAGATGACAGATGGAGGTTCCACTAAAGACCTGAGTCCAATGTTATACCCAAGAAAACTGGAATCTGCAGTATTAAGAATCTCATTATTTAAAAGCAAACTAAAATTCTGTCTCCTTACATTAGGTAGGGTAAATTGAATACATTTAGTTTTCTTGGTGTTTCATGCAAAGTTATTAATATTAAACCACATAGATATGTGAGATTTGCACTGTTTACTTTGTCATAATCAATCATAATCATAAAAAGTATGTTAAATTGTAAATAAAAAAATAAATCTATTTTGTATTCTTTATTGTTCGGTAACTTTTTTGATTTTAAGTGGCAACTTAACAAAAATCCTATTAATATTATTAATGCAAAAGTTTGGATGTTTGTTTCAAACACGCTAGAACGGAAATTTGGCACAGAGGTAGATTAGTTTGGAATAGCACATAGGTTGTTTATTATCCCGGAAAAACGTACGGTTCCCGTGGGATATATTTGTTTTTTACTAGAGACGAACTCAAGCGAAGCGAGAGTAGTAAACAATATTTTCCTTAATGGACTATTTTACTTACTAAATTCTGAATACTAGACCGAATGGTCGTTCAAGTATTTAAAATAAATATCACAACTATTTAAAAAGAAAAAAAAAATTATAGCAGAGATTTAATAATAAATACATAATACAACTAAAATAAAACCCTATAAGTATATAAAATAAGTCATAATTTTATATTGCAATACTACTTTCTATTTCTTGCGTTGTTATCTACCGTTTTCACTGTGATGCACTTTTTATCCATAAATTTAAGCAGGTCCTGAAAAAGATAAAGAATATCTTAATTAAAATGTATTTCTTAGATATAAAAGTTCTGTAAAACATAATATGTAAGATAAAATATTTTTTTTTCTTTCAAAATTTTTAGCTTATATTTCATTAATTAGATATTAAAAAAATTGTCTTTATATTTTTTAGGTAGGTACGTTTTAACAGTTAGTATGGAATGGATAGACTATATCATACTTTCTTCATTCTTAGATTTACGCGAATATTTGACATTCATATTAATATCCATACTTATTATTATGAATGTGAAAGTGTTTGTTTGTTTGTCCTTCTTTCACGTCGAAACGGAGTGACGGATTGGCGTGATTTTTTGTGTGTTTGAGTTGGAGGGCTGGAGAGTGTCATAGGCTTACACATACTTTTTACCACAGGGGATTATCTTCTTCCCACGGGAAAATACGTTATAATACAATCCAAAAAAATATTTATCATCAGAATTACTTGAAACTTGGTATTAATATTCTTCAATAAAATTAAATAAATACGTGTTTTAGCATTTTTCGAAATTCTCCTATAAGGGGGTAAAATAGAGAATGAAAGTTTGTATGAAACTACCTTTTTAACCCCCGACGCAAAAAGAGTGGTGTTATAAGTTTGATGTCGATGTCTATCTGTCTGTGTGTGTGTGTCTGTCTGTCTGTGGCATCGTAGCTCTCAAACGGATGGACCGATTTCGATGCGGTTTGTTTTCATTTGAAAGCCAGTTTCCTTGCGGTGGTTCTTAGCTATGTTTGGTTGATATCGGTCTGGCAGTGTAAGAGTATCAGCTCTTTTCCAAAATGATGTGAGGCATTTTTGCGTATGATTACTCGATTAAGTGCTTCACGCGTGCCAGTGTAATTGTTAAATGACTGTTAAATGTATAATTTAGATTTTAGGGTATGTTTTATGTGTTTTATTAGACATTTTTTTGTAATTTTAGCGCGAGCGAAGCCGCGGGTTCTGCTAGTCTATTTATGTATGTACGCGCATAACTTCAGAACAGCTGCGGCATGGTTAAATGGGATTAAAATGTTTAAGAAAGTCTACATATTATAAACATACCTTAGGATTATATCTATAGCCTATTGAAACGAGTTCTTTATGAATAACATCAATATTGACGGGCTCGTATCTTAATATCGACTCTCGTAAATATTTGCGACACGATACGTAATTGTGAAATGCTATATGTAAAGGAACTCTGCATGAATGTACCTAAAAATATATTTAAGAAAAAAATATAAAAAAAAAGGTATTAGTTGCTTGCAAATTTGTTTGTGGGATTTGTAACATCTATACAGATAAACAAAATTGAAATGTTTATTCGTAATGTCGATATAACACCTTTTTACTAAATGCATATGGAATTATATATGTATGGTGCTGATAGGAAAAACACATTTTTTAAATTTTGCCTGTCTGTTTGTTCCGGCTAATCTCCTGCTGCTGATTGCTGCTGGACTGATTTTGACGGGATTTTCACTAAAAGATAGGAGATGGTATAAGGAGTGACTTGGTTACTTTTATTTTAGAAAAAGAAACAGGGTTTCGCGAAAAAAAAATTAAAACCGATGAATTTGTTAACAAAATCGTACCTAGGGACGCACCCGAATGAAGCGAGGGTAAGTCGCTAATTGATTAATAAATGTTAACAAACCTTAGCTTTTTCTCGTGCTTGAAAAACCCAATCTTCTGGTTCAGAGTAAATTTCTTTGATATCAGGAACATCCTTAGTTTGAATGTACAATAAATTTTCCTTTTCCACGTCTTCTATAAAATTAGATGGTTTTATTGGACTTTTTGAATACTTTAAGGATTTTCGAGGAGATTTTTTTGGTGATTTTTGTACTTGTTTTGTGTTGTATTTTGCTTTTTTTGCGGGAGACGCGCATTCTTCTATATCACATGATTCTACTACTGGGTGTGTTTGATTGTAGAGGTATGTAAGAAGTTGTATTGCTGTTGGATAAAAAGAAAGAAATTTAATTACTTTAGTCGAATTTGATCTTTAGTGAAAAAATATAATGGTAATGTATGCATTGGAGGCCCAGTGGTTGGCCAAAAAAATAGATATGGCTTTTTCTGACAAGAAATTCTAAATATCAGTCCGGAGTGCAATTCCGTAAGAAATTGGTGAAATAATATCTCAGTTTCTTCAAGAACAGATAAAGCCTTCGGTTGTGTGCCCAATCTGTCTCAAGTATGTCGGACAGTCATCACCAGATGTGTAAAAGTAATAGACCACATTTACGCTTTTATGTACATTAATATATTTCGTGTGGGTCTACGACGATTAGTAGCCGTGTTTAAAAATCTGTAGGTTCAATTCAAACCAAATATACTTGTCCCTGTCTGGTGTTACAGGACAAAGTGAGATAGATTAGAATAGAATCTTTATTGACACAATTGTTTGTTGTTACATAAGCCTGTTGAAGCCTCTGACTCCCAAACTAGAATAAATCTGTATGTCAGGAGTCAGCGCCCTCTTCCATCTTTAATGATGGAGGTCAATAATATTACGGTGCATGTTTAACTTAATTTTAAAAATTCTTTGTGAAAGAAAGAAATAACATAAAAAGTAAAATAAAAATTAACTTTAACAAAAATCTACTAAGTGAAGTTACGTAAAATACAGTATAATACATGTGTGTGTGTGTGTTGTTTAGTTGTGACATCGCACGTGTGTAGACGAATTTTTACAGCGGGATGTTTTTCCCGAGAGTTTGTAAACTGGACAAAAGTTGTTTTAGCAGGATTTAAGGTTAGCAAATTACAATTTAGCCAGAGATAAGCCTTGTGAAGTCCCATTTCTGCATTTTGACAAGCTTTATCCCAAGTCTCCCCATGGAATACAAACGCTGTGTCATCGGCATAGGTGAAAATTTTACCATTATTGAGTGACATTTGACACAGATCATTTATGTACAACAAGAAGAGACTTGGACCGAGAATGCTGCCTTGAGGAACTCCACAGGTAACAGTTTCATCACAGCTAACATATTTGCCAATCCTAACCCTCTGTTGTCGATCCGTGAGATGTACATTATATTCTCCATCATTATATATTACATATATATACACTATTAGGGTAGTTATGAAACATGCTTCCAAACGTTAATTACTTTGGATTCATAAAATTTGCTGTATCATTTTGAATAGTATAAAAAATGAATAAAAGCTAAACTCACCTCTTTTCCTTTTAAAAGGCTTTAGTCCATATCTTTTTAACTCCTCATTTCTTTCTGGCGACGACATAGCCGCGTAGTCAGCCATTGGCGTTACATCACGCGTTTTTATTATATACCCATTACTTGCTGGTGTTTGAGTCAAAGCACCTTTCAATTGTTGTCCTAAATCTTTAATTGGTGTTGTATTCTGTGACATATGAGATTTTCTTTTCCGTTTAGGGCTTTCTCTGTTATTTAAGTCACTTTCGCTCATTGATCTATTTAATTTTGTGCTAGATCTCTTTCCAGATTCTTTACTTATATCATCGAACCCATCATCATCATAATTACTGAACCTTGATTGATGTAGGGAATAGTTAAACTCCGTGTCTGACAATTCAAACACTTCAGAATGTTTACTAGAGCTTGAAACATCTGTTGATTCTTTTGCCTTAGATATAGATTTGTGCAAATCATTGTCATCAATTTTATTTTCTAAATCAATAATCTCGTCATAATCTATTGAAATATTCTCTTTCTTGCCGAGGGAATTTTGATTTTGGGTTTGGGCAGTATTTTCATCTGAGGTTTGAGTTAAATCGATTTCATTCTGATCATTATCATTATTTTCATCAGAAACTGGCGAATTTATTTCATAGTAATCATGAATATATGAATGTTCAAACACATAGTCATTATAATTATCTGTCGGACTTAAATTCTCATTGTTTCCTTCGGGGATATTATTTTTATCTAAATCATTAGAAGCATTAACTAAATTGTTAGAATCAATATCTTCATTTTCAGCATAATCTTTGTTACTTTCATGATCATTAATATCTTTCGAAGTTTCATAAATGCTATTCATCTTCTCGGTGTCATAATCAACGTTTTCTAAATCTTCTGTAATATTTCTGTGATTACATGATTGATCGCTCATATTATTTGTGGAGGAACTTTCCTTTTCTATAATATTTACCTCTTTGGATATATAAACAATGGAATTGTTAGCAAAATTAATATCTTTATCAGATTCTACCATTGCAGGATATTTATTTAAACTTTTAGAATTTTCCTTACCTTTACTGTTATTATCATCGTTAATTACGTCGACTAAGGCACCTTGTGTATCATTCTCAATGTCATTATTTTGATCAGGGCTCCAACCTAAATCGAGATTGTTATCTTCATTGAAATTGTCACAGTCATAAATATAGGAGTGCTCAAACACATGATCAGTATAGTTATAAGTTGGGCTGCTTTCCACATTATGCTCTATTGAAATAATATCTTCTGTTGCTTTTGAACAATTCCCTATAAGTTCAGGTTGTTCTTGTAAATTTAAATCATTATCACTTAATACATTTTCAGTGACTATAACTTCTTGATTCTTCTTGGTTTTAGAAGAACATGATATATCAATTGCTGATACTGGAAAATGTTCAACATCATCATTTATTATAATTGTTTCATCTAAAGATTGATTCTTTTTTGAATCAACCACTTCTGCATCATCCTCTGCATCTGAATTTGAAGATTGAGTTAAATCCATTTTTTCTAAATTATTTAGATCCAAAGTTTTATTATTTTTCAATTTATTTGATATATAGCCTTGTGTAAGATCTATTTCTTCTACATGTGAATGTTTTGAACTTGATGGGGCACACTCAGTAATTTCCATAAAATCATTAGATTTTCTCTCGCTATTATTTTCTTCATGAGACATGTAAATATTAGTTTTACATAAATCATTATTAACATCAGCAACACATTCTGTCAAATCCATAAAAACTGTTTGTTCTTTTAAATTGAAACTGGCTTCTTTAGTTGAACTTTTTTCATAAACAAGTGATAAATCATCATCAAAAAGATCAGGTGATACACTTCTAATTTGTTCTGTAACTGATAATGTTTTAGGCACTAAAGGAATCTCATTTATTTCTAAAACATCTTTGGTCTGTAAATTTTTTGATGTATTTATAATTTTACTGACATTTTCAACTTCCATATTATCAATACATATTGATATATTGTCTACACACATTCTTGATTGTGAACCTTGTATCTGTCCTATATTTTTATTTTTAACTATATCTTGTGTTGTATTTAAAGAACCACTTAATATATAATCCAATTCTTCTTGAGTGAAATTTATTTCATTGAATTTAAAGTAAATATTTTTTTCTCTCATAGGACTCGATGGTCTACCTGGAATGTTTGACCAATCTCGTAACAAACAAATATCATGTAAAATTTCAAAATGTAAATCCTTTACATAGAAAGTCTCATTATTTTTAATGCATTCAAAAGGAATGCTTGTAGCCTTGTGATATAAAACTGTTTCTTTGTTACAAATTTTAGAATTATCTTTTTTAGGAGATTTATGTACATTTGTTGCTAAAACTTCAGAATATTTATCCAAAATAATTTGTTTTTTCTCTTCATCTGATGTAAGCAGTAGTTTATACTGCTTCCTGAATTTTCTTCTTCTATTTATATCAGTTTTTAAATTTTTATTAGGAATTTTAAAACCATACTCTTGTAAAGTAAGTCTTATTTTTTCTGTTCTTTCTTGTGAAGATAGAGATGTAGCTACTTTTGAATAATTGCCATCTGATGATGATTGTAGAGATTTTGACAATGCAATAGCCAGCTGTAATTGTTCAGAATCAACATCTAAACCATTCTTTTTACAAACTTTGTCAAAGTCTTTAGAATATGATACCAAATCATTTTCCTTGCTTTTCACAAAAGTCCTTATATCTTTCTGGGCTCTACTTTTCAAAGGTTTCTTCCTAACAACTTTGGGCTTAGTCTTCTGTGTAATTTTTGGTCCAGTAGTATACTGTTTTTTCTCCTGAAAGTCCGAAAAACTTTCATCCATTACAGTTTCTGTTGCGAAATAATTGCTAATAACTTGGCATGATTCACTGGCAACAATTAAAAAACAAAGTGTATAATTTAACTATTTATTTACATTATAATATACTTTTTTACAACACCCACCTACAATTGTTTTCTTTCATATTATTTACTTGGCAAATCTGTTCTAGCTTCTTCTTCCAGTAATTTTCTAATTTTGTCACCAGATCTAATCGGTATGCCACTAGCAATCAAGATTTTCCTTTCTACTTCTTCTATTGGATCTTCATACAAAACTGTTACAGCTTTTCTGTATTTGCTTGTAACACTCGAAAATCTAAAACAAACAGTATTTTTAACCACGTCCAGACAAATAAAAGGATAATAATAATTAATGTTTGGTTTAAAAATAACCCACAAACTTACTGATAAAACGCACCACATAATACCCCAAAACTTAAAATACCAACTCCAATCACTATACTAGCTTTACCAGCCGGGGTTCCATTTAATTTCCTAGGTTTCCATTTAGACGTATCCACTCCAATAGCCATTTTTATTTTGTACGAATTGAAAATGTAACTGTCAAGTGTCAAAGTCAAATTGTATATTTTTAATTTAGTGTATAGGTTCGGATGTTTAAATCGTTACATTATATTATTTTTTGATATATACTAATTTGCTCTCAAAATTATGTAATATTTAAAAGTAAATAAAAAATAATAACTAGCTCAATTAAAACTATTATTATTTTTTCTAAAATGAGCTTGTTTTTTATTGAACTTCTTACGCCATACAAGACTATGTTGTTGTTCCTGATCTGTGGCACGGTAATGTTATAGTATAAAGTTTACCTACATTATAAAAGTCATCTTTTAAAGAAAATTATGTACATCATACATGGATGACAAATACAAATTATGTATACACTAAACAGTATAAGTATGGTATAAGTTTATTGGTATGGTTCAGTTTTAATAGGGGTCAAAGAGTATAGTTATAAACTGGGATAGGGGTCCTCCATGCTTGTTAATGAATAATGGCTATTACCATCGATGACAAAAATTAAAAGGTATTGCTCGAAGTGTAAAATAAAATCATGTCCTTACTGCAAAAATTATCTTATAAAGAATACAAATATGCTTTGGAATTCAGTGTAGAACTGTGTGAAATAATCGCAAAATTAGCCGATTTGAAGTGAGTTTATTTTATATTATTTTGTTTCATTTTAGCTTTTATTTTTTAAACTACAACAAGTAATAATTCTTTTACAGTATATCTTTCAAAGAAAGTAAAATACCGGGTGAACTATTAATCAAATATCTTGACCGTCGCGGCTGCTCACTACAAGAATATAAAAAAATTCTTAATGCTGCACAGAATACTAAAACAATAATAACATATTACCAGCCCCAATCTAAGGTTGCAATACTCATAGCTAATGAAAAATATATACACTTATCTAAATTAGCCACACCATGTATAGACTGTGAGACATTGGCCAGTAATTTATGCAATCTTGGCTTCATTGTAGTCCTAATAAAGAACACAAAAAGTGCCACTTTAAAGGAAATATTATCATGTATTATTTCTAAAATACATGAAGATTCTTACTGTAAGTTATTTTGTATAATTTATGACTCATGAAAAGTTTTTAAGTCTTTATATATTATTTTTACTAGCTACTCAGCCTCGCTTCGCCCGGGTTTTTCCCTAGGTTGGTTCCCCATACTAACTTTCATTGCAATTTTCCCCCCTCTTAAAGGATGATTTCCGGAATAAAAAGTATCCTATTTTCTTTCCAGAATCTCAAACTATCTTCTTAACAATTTCATCTAAATCAGTTTAGTAGATCCAGAGATTACCCCCTACAACGTCACAAACTCACAAATTTTACCTCCTTATAATATTAGTATAGATATGTACCTATATCTACACATACATATTTCTATATCTACACAAACATATTTTCTATACATATTTCTTTTTTTACAGGCCTAATCTTCTATGCAGGTCATGGTTGTGAGTTATTAAATACAAAATGTATCCTTGGCACAGATTGCCCTGTAGAGAACATAGATTTTTCACATTGTGTCACTGAAAACTGGATATTGAGAGAGATTGCAAAATGTAAACCGGAACTATGCTTGTTTGTTATGGATATGTGCAGAATTAATTTAGATAGGTAATTAATTTTTTTTTTACTAATTGGGGTTGAATATATTTATATTTTTCTTATCTTTTAATACTATTTAAGACTAGTGACTTGCCCTCGCTACATTCGGGTTCATCCCCGGGTACATTTAGTATGTAATAGATAGACTATATATTAAAATATACATATATGTATACATAGGTACGATAAGTTTAATATCCTTTAAATTATAATTTTCAGGTTAAAAACCTTCCCAGGGTTACAAAATATTTTCATACCAAATTTCATCTAAATAGGTTCAGCAGATTTTTAGTTTGTCCATTACAAAAAAACATACAATTTGTTTCTCTTTATAATTATTATTAAGTATAGATTAATAAATGCTTTGGTTTTCTATAATTTCAGAAATACAAACCCTACCATATTTAAGGACATGTATGATTTGGAAAATTATACAATACACAGCAATCTTATTATTGTCTACTCAACACAGTCTTCACATTCTGCATATGAGGTTCTTCAAATTGAATGCTCTACAACCATTGATAACAATATTACATATGAACTTAAAACTGGCGACACAGACAGAATAGTTCCAGGTGCAAGTCAATATACAAATGCACTTTGTGCAAAATTAGAAGATAATTTAGATATAAATACTCTTCTAGATAAAGTACATGAAGGTATTATATTCTGATTTTATGATATGTATATTAAATTTTTAATACTTTACTACAGTTGGACATAAATATTAAAAAAAAAGTTATTGATTAGCAGATTAAAAAAATCATATAGCATCATTTTATGTTATCTGTTACATAAATTCAAAAATTATATTATATTTTTTGATTGCATTATAATAAAAATATTTGTAATGTATTATGTATGCTTAATTTTTAGATGTTGAAAACTCCTTTAAAAAGCAAAAGCCTATTAAAGTTCAATGTGGAGTATCTAAGAGGTCTTTATATGATCCTGTAAAAGGTTAGTATTATTGGTTAACTAGAGACTCACCCTTGCTTCGCTCGAGTTTGTCCCTACCTTGCTTCCCAATACAAACTTTCATCCCCATTTTCACCCCCTTAAGGAATGATTTCCGGGATAAAAAGTATCCTATGTCCTTCCCAGGGTCTCAAACTATCTTCTTACCAAATTTCATCTAAATCGGTTCAGTAGCTCCAGAGATTACCCCTTACAAAATTCCGGAACTAAAAGATAACAAAATTTATTGTAGTAAAGACTAATTAAGATTTATCTTTCTTTCAGGTGACATTAATCAGTTACACCTTAAGTTGAAAGAAATTTTAGAAGGAAGCAATAAAGAAAACTGTGAGGTTTTAAACCATCATATAAATGAAAAAATATGTATTAATTTAACATAGTAGTTAGACATAACAATTCTTATCTTTTTGCCATTCAACGGGAGGACGCGGCTAGCAATCTTGCCACTATTCCATGCGAACATGACTTGTACAGTAATAACTAAGTGTACATTTGTTTTGTATATATAATAAAGTATATTTGAAATTTTCTTTATTGTAAATATGTAGTAGTCTTTGTGTGTATGTGACATAGTATAAAAACAAATGGGGATTGTTAATATAATTGAAATTTGATTGTAACTGCCAGCATTATATTTTTTCCTCTTATTTCTAAATTATTATGACAATTTGAAATATATATTTTGTTACATTTTTCATTTTAAGTTTACTAATTAAAGCGATATTTTGTGCTATGGAGTTTATTTTGTATTTTTGTATGTAATATAAAGAAATTTTATATAATTCTAAGAAAAGAATTAAAAAATATTAAATAACAACATTTTTATTTGTTTTAAAAGCATTTGTTCCTATAATCTATATCTTTAATGTGATTTTTTAACAAGTGTTTGAGGTTGGAAGTGATTGACAATATTGACCCACCAGCTATCTTCCACACCTTTCGTAAACTCTCTTATAAAGCGATAGTTGAGAATAAATATTTGGTCTTGGTATTCTGGCTGCACTCTGAAATGAATACATTAATTTTAATAAAAGAAACTTAATGGTATTCTGCAACAGAAAATATATGTGTGTATAACATTTATGCATGTAGAAGTAAAACTTCTTTGGTGTTGTGACAGATACCACAATTAAATTAAAACAAATCAAAATATAATATTTTTATAACTTCAATATTAATAAATATTCATTTTTATAAGTAATAATAATCATAAAATTATTAATCATATATTTTTTAAATTATTGATAAGAAATTTGACTAATTTCTGCGACATTCATTTTTTCAATGTATTGACTTATCCTACAGTCACGCCTAAAGAAGTTCTTCAATAAAACAATAACAAGTATGGTACATACCCCAATGAGATAGGAGGTAAATCTCCTGTTTCTTGCATTTGTTTCAGACCCCTTAAAACATGATAGCACATTGTAATCTCTACCCAACGCTTGTCAGAATCATCAAACATCACTCCTACCTGAAATAAAAGTAACAAGTTTTTATTAGAGCTTATACTAGATTTAAGCCAAAGTAACATTTAATCAAGTGCAAGTATAGTATAGCTAAATTAACTGTGGAAATAATATTGCATACATTTTTTTATTCAGGTTTCTGTAAGTTCAGTGACCAAGGTAATACCAGATATTTATACAAGATATTTTCTTCAACTTCTCAGTGCACTTAAAAATTATAAGAAAATATGTTTATATTCCTCAGGATTCTCATTTTTCGATGATATTACTAAGATATTTTTATTTAAAATATTATTACCTGATAGGGGAAAGCATAAAAAATATCTTCTTTACTTATTGATAACATTTGTCTTTGTGAAACTGAAAGTTTCGAAACTGCTTCTTTTAATGTAGCAATAGCATCTTTATCTACAAGTCCTTCTAGTGATTTAAAATCGCTTCTCTGCAGACTATCTGAAACGACCTAAAATATTTTCAAAAATCAATGCATATAACAGGTTGAAAATAGTCGAAAATTGGAGTAATTATTTTCCTTTGCGTAAAAACTAAAACTAAAATAAACGTAAAAGTAAAAAACAAACCTCCACTGCATGTTTTGAAGCTTCAACAAAGTCATGTAAACTAAATTCAGATTCAAAATAAGGTCTGATAATAAAGTTTGCAAACATCCAATTTTTTATAAATTTAAAAAATGAAGGCCACACTACTGGTGGAAATTCCATTAATTGTGGTAATCTTCTCGTTTCTGTGCGATCTTCGCAATAATTTCGGCGTTGTATAACAGGACATTTTGAAGCAATAGGAATTTGTAAATATTTATACGAAAGCCTATCACATAACCTAAATGCCCGATTTGTCAAGATAGTCCTAACCGCAAAATTCATATTAAATATTAAATAAGTGAATTTAGTATTATGAAATAATAATAAATCTACAGAAAATCATAAATTACAATAAATAAAATATTCACAACATTTACTTTTATATTTATTTTTAATAAACTTATGTCAAAAACTTGAGGTTGACTGTGATTGGTTAAAAATAAAAAATAATATGCTGTTCTCTTCATTCATTGGTTTCTCTTTTAAAAAAGACAATGATCGCAGTTTACTTGGCTCAGAATTTGACAGATAAATTAAAATAATAGATATTACTATATAATAACAATAACTAATAAGTAAGTTTAAGGATAAGACGCTGAAGAACTGTATTAAATAATAAAATATAATATCTCTACTTCACTTTGTAAATAAACATTAATGTCCAGTAGACTTATTGTCCAGAATATTAAAGGCCAGAAAGTATATTGTATTTATCTTTTATTATGCATCTACAACATAAGCATCGTAGGTACATGTTGAAATAGTACGTGCAAAAAGTTAAAATGATTGAAGCATCGCATTGATGAAATCAAGACCAAGAAGCAATTTCATTTAATTTTTGTCTTCTATCCACATCATATTTATATTTAGGTTTGACTTTGGCTGTATAGTAATATAAAACCTATAATGTGAATTTAGATACAGAGGGATAGTTGCAATTATAAGATAATATTAGTAAGTGAAGCATTAAGTCTAAATTCGTGGATTTGTTTTTTAAAATTTACATTATTAGTGAGGTGATATGCGACCTCCGCGCCATATAAACGATCTCCGTAGTGTTGTTAAAACCAAACGTGTCAACTGTCATACTTTGTTATTTATTAATATTAATTTAGTCATTAGATTTGTCTACTGGAATTCTTTCAGATAAATAAAACCAATATTCCTCTTGGTTTCTCGTTTATTATGCCACAATTAGTAATTAAAATAAAGTTTTTTACTTTAAAAATAGAGATTTTGATCATAAGCCTGTCTGTCAAAAAAAAAATTGTTGTCACTGTCAAACATAATACTTCAGGCTTGCGGCGGTAATTTTCACTGTTAAATAAAGTGTATTTGTTTGAAACTATAGGGTCATGATAATAATTGCGCATATTTCATAAAGCCTATTTTAACATTAATATATTATAATGGATGACCAAGCTTGTCCCCGCTGTAAAACCACAAAATACAGAAATCCATCTTTAAAATTGATGGTAAACGTATGTGGCCATGCTTTATGCGAAAGTTGTGTCGATTTATTGTTTTTAAAAGGTAAAGTATAATTATGAAGTGTCATAGTATTAGAAATTTCTTCTATTAATAACTTTTGTTTAAAAATACTTGTTAGTTGCTAAAACCGGTAAATGGTTCGATTTGTAGGATCCGGTTCTTGTCCAGATTGTAATGTACCATTGCGAAGAAGTAATTTTCGTGTTCAACTTTTTGAGGATTCTATGGTTGAAAAAGAAATGGATATAAGAAAAAGGGTTCTAAAAGATTTCAACAAGAAAGAGGAAGACTTTGCAACGTTAAGAGAGTATAATGATTATTTGGAGGAAATTGAAACTATTATATTTAATTTAGTAAATAATATAGATGTTGTAGGCACCAACAAAAGAATAGAACAATATAAAAAGGATAATAAAGAAATAATAATGAAAAATAAAGCAAAAATAGGTGAGATTCTTTTTATTTATTAGCCAAAAAATATAAGTATGTGTTAACTTTTTCAGGAAAAACAGAAATATCAAACATTTTATCATTTTCATATAAAGTTAATATAGATTAATACATACTTTACAATTTTTTTTGTAAATAGAGATTGTTATATTTTTAACAAACTTTGCAGGCCGGGAAGAATTAGAGCTTGAGGAAATATTAGAGATAGAGAAACAAATGGAAGAGTTACGTAGAGCTGAAATTGTGAAAATGGAAGAAGAGGCAAAGAAACAAAAGATAAGGGAAAAAGAAGCTTTAATAGATGAGCTGATGTTTGCCGAAGGAGATGCTAAAGATATTTTGAACACATTTGCTCAAACAGTTGCTAGTAACAAACAGGAAGAAATTGTACCAGTTTTACCTAAAGTATGTTTAAAATTTTAATTATTTCTTCAACTATTTACTACAATATTTTTTGTATATTCAATTTGACTAGCTTTCTTTGTTTTTATTTTATTGAACATAATATTAAATATAAATGATGATATCTATAATTAATAATTCTGAAAAGGTTCATAATTGAGTAATTTAATGATATTTTATTCTAAGATGAAATTCCATTATTTAAATAGGACCACTATTGTCTTATTTAAATAATAGAAAAATTCCAACGCTTAAGTAAAATTTCTGTTTACATTTGCTTTATAAAAAGTATTTTTTGAAAATATGCTTACTTTTATATATGTAATTTTCGAGTTCCTATGGTTTTTTGGCTCCATTATCAGATCAGTTCCTTAGTGCCATATTATTGCTTTGCAAGTTAAATAAATTTACCGAATAAACTCAAATGGATGTTGGTATTAAATTTAAAAATTTTGATCAAGAAAGACAGACATACATATGAAGCTAAATAGAAGAATGTTACAAGGTTTCAATATATATATATATATTGAATTATAAATTTACACTTTATAACAATTCCAGGTAACTCAATTCTCAAGTGGAGTGAAATTCACGAGAGGCTCAGGTCAACAACTGCTTCCCTTGATAGAAGAAGGGCCTCTGTACAAATATGAGGCGCCCATCATACCAGACAGAATTGGTCCCGATCCACCTTCTCTTGAGGATATCATGAATAACGGGTATTTGCATCACGTTAGGTAAGTTGTGGGAATTAAAGAAGCCTATAATTATAAATGTGAAAGTTTGTGAGGATGCATGGATGGAGTTTGTTACACTTTCACACCAGAATGGCTGAACGGATCTGGATGAAAGGCACAGATATAAATTATAGTTTGGAATACAACATAGGTTACTTTTTATTCCGGAAAATGTGCAGTTCCCGTGGAATAGAATTGTTCTTGTCTAGGGACCAACCCAAAGCGAAGGGACGGTGAATCGCTAGTATAAAATATATGAAATGATTAGTTTCTATATTAATATTTTAAAAAGGAAAGATTTGTTTGTTTGTCTTTAGTTGATAAACCGGAACTACTAAACTAATTTCTAATATTTATATATTAATATTAATATATAAATATTATGGAATATGCATGTGATTTAATTAAAGGTGAAATTTTTTTTATAACCTTTATTGCTTTTGAATGAAGTCTATATCAATATTTTTTACAGTAATTTCTATTTGATTAAGAAAAAAATTATTAAAAAGTGCAAATATAGGTGGGAATTTCAAAGTAATTAAAACGTATGCCATTGGTGAGACCAAATATGACATTAAAGTATTATTATAACAGAGGAGTTAGCGATTTTGTCACAATAAAGTCATTGACATGAAATGACAAATTGAAGTCGTTATTTTTCTATGTATGATACTGTGACGTCACACTAAGAATATTTTTTAAAATTATATAGTGATGTTAGCTACTGTATAAAAAAGTAAAAAAAATCACGCATATTCCCTATTGGCTAATGGACTTGTAGAGTATATTCATAGATGGTGCTTTTACTTTTTGTCAGTTGTTTACATCAGTCAAAACTTTTAAATTCACTAATATTTGTTTAAATAAATGCAGGATAAATTTTGCAATATTCAACACATATTTATTAAATAAAATGACAATTTGCATCCCAACGACATCTATTATCTGTTCAAGTAAACAAAAATAGACCAAAGAATAGCCCTAATTAGCTGTATCTAATTTCTTTGTATGGTATAGGCATAAGGAAGAAAGAAAAAATAGTTTAAATAAATGTGATTAGATGATGTTACATGTATCGATTTGTTATCATAGTTGTGTTAAATTAACCAAAGATAAAAAAAGATCATAAAAAGGTGTACTATTGTTTTAAACAATATTTTTAGTGAAGTGAAACGAAATAATGCGCCTGCAAATCAAATTTGCGTAATTTTACAGATAATTGAAATATCAGCAATTAGATTATGGGCTTGTTGTGTATATTCACAGATGGCAATATTACTTTTTATTAATTGTTTATTATGGTTAAAAATTGTTAATCATTGGATTTTTCTTATTCGAATGCAAGATAAATTTTACGATATTTACCATAGTGCACATATTTATAAAATAAAACAGTTTAACTATTTGCGAATCAACGACATCTATTATTATCTGTTCAAGGAAACAAAAATAGTCCAAAGAATAGTCCAAATTAGCGCTGTTCAATTTTTTTGTATGGGATGAGGCATTTGTACTCAGTACTAGTTTCATTGATTCAAAGCAACATTTTAATCCCTCCACGACCGTGGACACGCCGGCGAAACAATAGATTTCTTAGAATTTTTATTAATTTCTTAGAAATTTACCTGGAGGTGTTAACACGTAATGTAACTTCCTTAATGTAAAGTAGAGGTTGATATATTAAATAGTTAGTTTCTACATAGTGAGCATATGTTTGTGTATTCAGCCCTTTTTAACGTCCCACTGCTAGGCACAGTTCTTTCTTCTATACAAAGGAGATCAGGCCATAGTACATCACGCTGGCCAAGTGTGGGCGGACTTCACATGTCTTTCTAAAACTTGTTAGGTTCTCTCATACCAGCAGGTTTCGCATATGAAAATATCAAAGGTGCGAGACCCGGGATTTGAACCAGCTTCACTCGGTTTCCCAAAAGAGTGCAATACCTCTGGGCTACCACTGTCTTATTAAGCATATAATAACGGTAATTCGGGCCAGATAAATAATACAATAAAATAATATTTCAGGGCAGAAACAGAAACAGAGAAGGCCGGTGGGTATACATCAACTCTGCCATGTCTCAGAGCTCTGCAAGACGCTTTAGCTGGCCTCTACCACGCCAGCTGACATACCGAACAAATTGTCGATACCATTGTACTTGATTAGCACATTAAATGCGTTTTTTTTGTTTATTTTGTTTTATTGTTTCTTTTTATATCAAATGTTATATACATTTTCATGCAAAGTAACTGTTGATATTTTTAATGTAATGGTGTAAAAGCTATAGATTAATCAAAAAGACTTTATAATATAAAGACTAATTTCTACTGCCATTTTGCAATATTTAATATGTATTTTTTTATGGTGGTGGATGGATGGTGTCCTTTTTGTTGATAGTGCCACCTGCAAATATCTATAATATTATATAGGATTGACGTAAGCTGTCAATGTCACAATAAAATCTTACCATGGCTATTTCCTCTCATTGTTATGCATAAACATATATTTTTTTGTAGATGTACGTGATATATATTGAGCATGCTGTATGTCTTATAATAATCTAATAATTATGAAAGCATTTGGTTTAAATGGGGTGACTATCATTATTACATAACTAGAAACCTTTCAAATTAAAATTGTATTCAAAGAGTAATAATTCATCTTACTTTCTATACTTATGTGGTGCCATCTAAACAAAAACTTCTCGAAAAAAGTCTCATATTGTGCTATGTTATAATGGCTTTTAATATGTTAATATAACATGTAAAAAATTGTAACATGTTATGCTAACGAAAAATGTGTATATACTTAATTAAAATTTGATCTTTACTTAGGGGATGAGTAGAAAAATTGGAGTGTTTTTTATTGTAGAAATAATTATAATATTATTTATTATTTTTAGCTGTATATAAATTTGTTTATAATAATGGGCAGCGAGCTATCGTTAAGTCATAGGAACTATCTTCGACCGATAGTCGTTGTATAATGTTAATAATAATAGTTAAAGATAAATCCCATTAATATTATAAATGCGAAAGTTTGGATGGATGGATGTTTGTTATTCAATCACGTCAGATCGTCTGAACGGATCTGGATGAAATTTGGCGCACTTTTTATCAAAGAAAAATGTACGGTACCGAAAACCCGAGTGAAGCGAGAGTGAGTTGTTAGTGGAAGATAATGCCTCAATTAATAGTATAAAGTACAAACCAATTACTTAATATAAACAATAAAATAATGTAGGCAGTAAGGGGAATGCCGACAGAAGTATAACTTATATCTTTGGAATAATTGTTTTTCTTTAATTTTTAAATTAATTATAGTATGATAAATTAAAATTTCATAATTTGTAAATTGAAATTATTATTAGTCTTGTTTTCACATCCATTGGTACTCTGAGCAATCATTATTATTTACATTTTGATAAAGTTCATTTATTAATCAAAACATATGTCACACGGCTCTAGCATGTCGGTGACGCGAACCCATAAGTTTTGCCCCTACCAAAAATTGCTCAACGCGACTAAAGAAGTTTTCACTTAAAATAAGATAATCGAGATTAAACTACTAGAAATTATATAAAAATGTATTTGTTCCTGCCATATCACGAAGCAATAAATTAGATAAAATTGAAAATTGGGATTCCTTTATTTGTATGTTGTATTGATAAATAAATGTAATATTTAAAACAAAATAACATTATTGCTAATCCCGCACAATCCAACAGCAAGCCCTAAAAAATGTTTAGAACCTCATGTGTCTATTTTGATTTGCCATCCATGGCGTCTATCGAAAAATTCAAATAGTAATAGGTACGTTACCTATCTTCTATACAGATAAATATAAAAGATAGAATAGAAATATAGATTGAATTGTCTGTTTGTAATGTCAAAATAACAGCTTTTTACTAAATGCATATGAAATTTTATACATATGATAGGTACCTACTTATAAGAAAAACAATTTAAAAAGTTTTTGTAAGTCTGTCTGTTTGTTTCGGCTAATCTTCGAAACGGCTGGACTAATTTTAACGGGACTTTCATTGGTAGATAACAGATGTTATAATGAGTAACTTAGGCTATGTTATTTTAGAAAAAAATTATGGTTCCGCTCAAAAAAATTAAAACGTTTTCTATAAGCTTTTGACTCAACGTAGTATGTAAGTGTTTAATATATAGGTACGTTTATTGACGTTAATGTCAGTCAACGGGTAATAATCATAGAGATATTACACAAATAACACATATTTTCCAAATTCTCTAATATTTTCATACCTAGAATTAAAAGTTTGTATAAAAAATATTTTAATGTTAACTGAAAGCATTTTTGATTGTGTACCTACAATCTAGTATAGTATTATATGTTTTGTGGTACAATGAAGCTGTTTGTTAGAATAAAAAAAAAACTTACAAATGTGTAGTTTTATTTTAAACTAAAATAACGCTCGTTTCGAATGGACCCTACGTGTGCAGACTTTTGCATTAATTCTTATTAACTCAGTACGCCACTACATTCTAATTTTAACGTTACATAAAAAAAAAAGAACCACAATTTCGTTTTGTCCGCTTGGCAAACAAAGTGAAGTTGTGGGTGTTACACATGTATGTTTAAAGTATAGACGTATATAGAGGTATGGACTGAGCAATACATGATGACTTTGATCACTCTTTAGAAAGAGAGAGAGAGAGAGAGAGAGAGCGATCGTGCGGCCAATAACCTGTATTTTATACTAATTTGAATTCATATAATATGGAATGTAAAAAAAATATAATAATATTAAATTATAAAATCATAATAATATAATAGAATGTAAAATGGTCGTAAATATTCATCTTCATTAATCATTTATTTCAATTAATACAGAAGACTTCTGGCCGCACATTCGTTTTGTCTCTGTCGCGCCTTTCCGCCATTTTTACTTACGGCTGGCAAAGAATACTCAGTCCACTCTCTATACTGTCTATGGTTTAACGTCAACTATGCACAAGGGCGGATCTAGCAGGTCCTGGAGGTCATGACCATCCCCCAAAACCAAGTGCAGCAAAAGCAGAACAATCATTTTTTACTTTACGACGTCTTAAAACACGGCTACGTGCGAATATTTGTGGGCTAGCATTAGGTACTAAATACATATCCATTAATGTTGACGATATTATCGCGTTATTTGCAAAAACGAAAAACAGAAGATTATAATTTATCACTTAACGTGATATAAAATTTTTAATAAAATATTTTCTACTTTTCTAAGTTATATGATAATTTCATGGCGAAATTTGTCACTCGTAAGAACTGCTTCCTATTAAGGTGCCCATGTAGAGAATAGCAATTTATACCATTAATGGATAATGATACCTATTATAAATAAGAAGCTTTTAAGATGTTATTTTCTTGGACTTACGCGAATATTTGATATTTTAAATAAAACTATGTATTTATCCGAGTTTTTTTATTTCCGTACGACTCGACGCTTAGTATGCCTTATAGCACACTTTCAACTTTTTCAATTTTCTTGCAATATTTTGAGACGTCAAACTTCTTAGTCTCTTCCGTGACCATGTTTGCTGTAAAACATTCGAGACGTGGTGAACATACGCACGCACGCACACACACGTACCTAGACAATTACATACATACATATACCTATAAAATATTGTATAATTGTTTGGAACCCCTAATGGATTATCATGTTAATATTTTGCATTTCCAATACTATAACATACATAGTGTCAAATTGATAATCTTCTTTTTTTGGAAATCGGTTAAAAAAATCAAAACAAACCGCGAAATAATCAGAAAAATAATTTTACTAAAAATATATTTGTGGTTACTCAATCACGCGTATACGTAGAGCGGATATGGTCGAAAGATTATGGATTAAAAATATCCTGGATTAATTATGATGGTTACTTGTTTAAGGTTTGCTCGTCTCAATAAATGTAAGCAGGTGACGAGCTATTTGTATTGGATAATTATTTGAAATTTATTGCTAGATATTGTAAAGCACGATTCAAAGCTTTTTTAATTTAAATATACTTTTAACGAAAATTTAAATAGAGCGATTTTTATAAAAGAATATGCATTTACCAACATACTTCCTTGACGCATAAAAATTCCGCAGTAGGTAATTTTTCTGTTACTGCACTAAAGAAGGATAAACCAACAAACAAATTTATTGAAATATTTAATTTAAATATAGTCCTAAATACTTATAATATTAAAGAGATAAGAAGAAATTTTATATTTATTTTTCTAGAACCTATACCTACTAGACACGACTAAAGCCGTTCATTGTACGTCGCGCTATCGCTCTAACAATATTTGCTTTCCGTTTGTCGGAATGAAATGCATATCACAATGTATGTATTAACATTCTTGTAAATGGTTAAACTTAACGTATAAATGTTAAATATTTTAACCGTTAAGTGCTTCAAATTATTAAAACGCAACTATATTTTGCTATATCTTTACATATAGCAAAAGTGTAACTGATCGCTGTCTGTACAGGGAAGATATTTGAGAAAAGTATTGTTGAGGGTCTTTATTAACGCAATAGAACCCAATACAATGATTTTTAGAATTTTTGTCGGTTTGTCTTTTATGTGTCTGTTTGTCTGTGTGTTTGTGCGCGCTAATCTCAGAAACGGCTTAACCTGTTTTATTTCAATCGGTTCATAAATAAAAAAGTTAAGTCACTTTAAAGAATCAACTAGGGACTAGTAATGGATATAGTTTTATTTGAAAAATCAGCCATTATTATCGTTTAAAATTAAACCGTTTCATAAATAAGTAGGTCCTTACAAACACAATAACCTAAAAGAAGATATAATGTGTAAGTTTATCTATACCTACCCCTAATAAAATTTTAACTGAGTCGAATCTGTACATTAAATATTTTTGGAAAATCTTATTGAAATAGTCATTATTATTGATACAGAGGCCAAATCTGTAATTTTTAGAATTGTTGTCTGTCTGTCTTTCTGTCTGTGGCCGCATTACGAGAAAATCACTGGACAGATTTTAATGAAATTTAGTATGATGATAGCTGGTTATCCGGGTTAACATATAGGATACTTTTTACCGCGGGAAAATATCTCATCTCTGAGAAATCTCTACTAAACGTCAAAACGTAAAGGTTAGGTTTAAGGTTAAAAGAAAAGGTTATTTGACTTAAGTATTAGTGCAAATAAAATAATATATATTTTGTATAATATACGTACATCTATAATTCTTCTGTATCGATTTTGATGATTTTTTGTGTGTATATTTAATCGGGTTCCTGGATGACTTAAAATTAAGATTCATCACTGGACCCGGTAGGTGGCTCTGTAGTCGGGTTCTAGGGCTTTATGTGAATAATATGGTGAACATGGCGGAGACCATATTCGGCCAGGGCACTGGACAATGTCTGTAGGGTCCACTTCTTATACTTCATTATTTGACAAAAAAAACGTGTGTGTACGCACGTAAGAAGTAATACTTCTTTGACGTAACTGAACAAAAATAGCTAAAGATTTCATCCCGTATGTTACAACTCTCTGTTTGTAAAAGGAAGGCAGCTAGCTAACTTCATTATTCCAAACTTGCCAAAAGATGTAAGTATAACTTCAATAACAAAAAGTCATGTTATTTGTTTATCAATTCCCATACAGTATGTAGGTGCGTCTGTCAATAAATGTGTAACTTCTGAACAGTTTGATTAAGGTCAAATTCATACTCTTTTTATGGTTGCACGGTTCATAGCTGTGCTAGATTTCAAGAGGTAATAGGTATAGATTTTTTAACAAAATCTATAGAATAGATTAAATTACGTACACACAACAATAATATTTGGTATCTTGGTATTATCTGGACTTGACCAATTAGGTGGTCATTAATTAATAAATATTTACTTAAAACTACTATTATTATTCCAAAGATTGCATATTTGTTACTTCTTCACCCTCTAACGGTTAAACAGATTTCGATAACTTTTAGTGCACAGATGGACTGATTTTCTGCTATAAAATTTCTATGTTATTAATAAATTCTCAATAAAGATGGCACTACGTGTACCTATATAAAATTATAACACAAAAACAAAAAAAAACCCCGGAATGTATCCGAGCGAATAGAAAGTAAGATTTTCAGAATAAAACGCTTTGAACATAAAAACAAAAGTTTAAGCCGTACTTAAATTTAAAATACGTACAACGGTAACATAGATTGTTGTTTTTAATTAAGTTTAGCAATTTTATCCCATATGCGTTGCAGACTAAGTTTTGGTACCAGCCATACTAAACTCTACACTATATTAGAATTACCGGACGCTATCTCTTATTGCTTCACAATACTAACCATTGTCTAGTATCCGTACCTTAAGCCCACTACTATAAAACCGATGTTAAATTTTGTTTTTAATCCATTGCGTGTTTTCAATAAACTTATATAGAAATATGCGTATAAAATGTTCAATGGATGAAACACAGCTGTAGTTAATTGTAGAATTCGTAGTGATATTCTAGTCTACGATCGGTGAGGTTACCGTGCGGTAATAAGAAGTCAATATTAGCGCTGGGCGGGCGGATTTGACAAGGATTCTTGTGTATGGAAATGGATTTTGCATTATTTAAATATTTAGGAGTAAAAAGTATAAAGTTGTTATTGTTAATTAATATACGGGGTTTATTAATAAAATAATATATTTTGAAAAATCTTACTGAATATAATATTTAATGAATGTGTATGTAAATATGTTAGTTAATTCACCGATTTATTGGTTTGTAAGCAAGCAATTGCAAGCAGTTACTTATTAGTAAAACATGCAGTAGGTAAAATATCCATGGCATATGTTTTTTTTTCTTTATACATAAATTAAACGTTGTACATAAATATAAAAAAGCCGCGTATAAAAAACAAAAACTGAAACTAGCGTAGAAACATCAAACTGACTTAAAACGCAAAAATCATGTCTATTCCTCACGGTACACCATCAAATACAAATAAATGTACTTTGACACTTAAAATGTATTCAGCACGTTTTTGACACCCCACAGCTGGACACAGGCCTTCTTACAGTACGAACGGGATCAGGTTATAGTTCACCATACTAGTCAAGTGCGAGACTTGGTGAACTATACATGTCTTTCAAAAACTTGCTAGGTTCTCTCAAACTTGTAGGTTCTCTCATGTTGTTTTCCTTCACCACACAAGTGATAATAATGTTGGAATTGATACGAACACTTATAATACGAAGCATTTATATGTACTTCCTTTAAATAAAACGTACCTACGCTATATAATAAAATTACAATAACCAAATCAAAACTCGTATATACCTCGCGATAAACCTTCACCTTCGCTCAGGTACATCTCTAGTACATGACAATTGACAACATGCGTTGAGTATACTAATCGTTACTCCAGGTCACAATCTATCTATATCCTAAATTAATCAAAATAAGTCCAGTCGTTTTAGCGTGATAGAGTAACAAAAATAGACACTCATACACAAAAACTTTCGCATTTGCAAAGTAGTATTAAGTATAATTTGATTATATATAATATAAAAGCGATCTCCATACTATGCTCAAACGCTCGGGGCGTCCCGATAACAGGACAAGTTTACACAGGGCCAATTAGACGGCGCCCGCGGCGGCGGGACAGCGCAGTGTTTTCACATGCTAATTGTATCCTATGAGCCACGCTACGTGAAACTGATATTTTGATGCTATACGTGCGGAATGAAATCTGTGCAATATTTCCTTTACGGATTTTGCTCGGTATTTGTAATAATTGAAGATTAAAATATTAATAGAGATAGCTGTTTTCGAGTATTATATTTATGATATACTAGCAAAATCCGCGGCTTCGCTCCCGCTAAAACTACAAAATAACTCTAAAAAGGTAGTTTTCATACAAAGTTTCATTCCCTAGTTTACCTCCTTATGGGATGGATTTTGAAAAATGCTAAAACACGTATTTAATTAATTCTATTGAAGAGCATTAATACCAAGTTTCAAGTAATTCTGATGATAAATATTTTTTTGGGTTGTATTATAACGAGTTTTCCCGCAGGAATAAGATAATTTCCGCGGTAAAAAGTTGCCTATGTTACTCTCCAGTCCTCAAACTATCTCCACACAATCACGCCAATCTGTCACTCCGTTTCGACGTGAAAGAAGGACACGCAAACACACTTTCACATTTATAATATTAGTATGGATACTGCTAGTTACTGCTTAGACCTACCTAGCTAGCGTTGGATAGATTAAAATATATTTCTATAGTGTAATAATCTTACAAAAGACCGCTTATGAGCCACGCCATGTGAAATTGATAGATATGTAGATATATTATGTACTTATTATGTATGTCCTATATTGCCTTTACAGTTTTTTTGGAATTTCGAAAATAATTAAAGACAGTTGTTTATGATTAAAATATTTATTTATATTTAAATATTAATAAATAATAACTAATTATTATTATATCACATTGCGTTTTTAAGTAATGTCTACTATAATGGAGGGCGCGAGTTTGAATTTCACAGTGTTTTTTTCAATCTCTATTCATTCCTTATAGGAATTTAAAATAGAGTCCTCCTTAGGATTTACTTCTAGAAAAAGTATATGTATGTAAACCACAGAAAAACAATACAAATTATTTTTAAATTGAAAAATTTCTTCATTTTCTTAGATATACCCTGTTTTTCGATATAGATATCAATACGAGAAGTATCAAGTACGGAATATGTCATCAAGAGTGTGTGAGTGTAGGCTTTATGATTTTAAGATAGAGATAAAGTTTACTCTAAAAATTAACTCACTGTTTACCAATAATTGAGAAATCAAAATTAAATTATAACAATTTTTTTAGCTTGTTTCTACTTTTTATTTTACTTTTTTGTTTGCTGATTTAGGATTGTTATACCAAAAGATCTCCAGAGTAGAGGTTTTTTAATAAAAAATAGTATAAAGCAAATTTTTCATTACAACCCCCCTGGGTCGTGTTTGTTAATTTGTTTTATTAAAAAATATATTTCGCCTAGAAAAAGAGTGAGGGATCCACCACATAGATCGGGATCTTAGACTACAAGCAGGTGACGATGACAAGTCAAGTAGCAATAGTTCAATATTCCTCATTAGAAACAAAAACATAAAAATCAAATAAAAAGTATATTTATCTATTATAAATAATACAATTGAAAATAAAAAAATATATTAACAAAAAATAAAGCACTAACGTACGAGGGGATGTAGCTCAGTGGTAGAGCGTTCGCTTTGCATGTGAAAGGCCCCGGGTTCGATCCCCGGCATCTCCAAGTTTTTGCTATGATTATTTTAGTAAAAAAAGTAAAGAGCAACGTAATTTTAATAATAATTTATTTAAAAATATAATGTTTTAGTTTTTTTTTATTATTTCGATTATAATAATTGTGTTTTTGCTTTAGATTGTACTAATCTCTTACAAACATTATAACTATTCATGTTAATTTTAATTTTATTTCATTATAATATTACAATATGAATTTCAAATATGTAAATAACATAATTGTGTATGAATGTTTAATGTAGATTTTAGTTGCCTGCGTATATTATAGAGAATTTATAATAACATTCCTTCAGCCGTATCATTATTATAATAAGTAATTTGTAATATACCGTTTAGATTTTAAATTAAAAGATCGAACGAAAAATTGATAAGGTGAAGGGCTCACTTTTAAAAAGTTGGTTAAATGTAGACAATAATGGCCCTATACCATGGTGTCATGTACACTATACGTTATTGAACACCGAATTATGGTATATCCCCATTCATTCAAATGGATCCTTTGTTCGAAGTTCGAACGGGTTTCAGAACGCAACCCGATGCAAAATGGCGTCTTATAAACGTCATATCATCATGGCGATTGGCGGGAACGGTTATTGTTCTAGACGTCAGTAATTGCAAGGATTTATTATTATGTAGTTTGTCCGCTTATTTCGGTTCCTATTGTACTTTCAAATTAGCAAAAATCATAAAATTGAAATGTTTTAGTTGGAGCATTTTATTTAGGATGTTATTTTTTTATGTGTTTGCAACAATTCAAATAAAAACAGAGATAAATAAATGATTTATGAATTTTATTAAAACTTATTCTATATCCTCCCGACGGTATCGGATTTTCAGCATAGAGTTCCTCTAAGGGCAAAGTAGGTTCAATATTATTAGATTGAATAACTGTACCAAAACATTCCATCAAGAAACCTAAAATAAATGTGCAATTATGTAAAAATATACAAACTATAAAATATAAATATGCATTATACTATTATGGTTAATATATTTCATTATACATTCAATATACCTACTTATCTACTAAACATAGATTTAGTTAAAATTTGTCAGAGTTCTAGACAACCTGATTAGTCGCTAAAATAAATATATTCTTAAAATTTAGCCCAACATTTAAGCCAGAAGTTTTTGCAGCGATTTTATTGTATCGTAAATTAGCCAGTTAATAGAGTTGAACAGATTAATATACACTAAAAACGTACAATTTGGACTGACAAGTTTACACTGGGTTTTATAAAGACGAATGGTTCAGCGTTTTGCCGATGAGTGATTTGAAAATACCACGATGATTGAGCGCTGATACAAGCCAGTATTCTAATAAATAAATAAATGGATTAAGGATGGTATTATTTTTTGGGGAACTTTTATATCGATAGAGCCGTATTTTGATTTTTTAACCTTACCGATATTTTAAATGTACATACCTACAAAGTTTCTATAGGTCTTCAAATTTAATTACGACCACTTCTTGATAGTAATTATATGGAAATACTAGCGACTCACCCTCGCTTCGCTCGGGTTCGTACCTAGCTGGTTTCCCCATACAAACTTTCATCCCCATTTTCAACCCCTTAAGGGATGATTTCCGGGATAAAAAGTATCCTATGTCCTTTCCAGGATCTCAAACTAAATTCTTACCAAATTTCATCTAAATCGGTTCAGTAGATCCAGAGATTACCCCCTACAACGTCACAAACTCACAATTCACAAACCTCTTATCTCTACCTCTTTATTATATTAGTATAGATAAGTAAAAAATAATAATAAGGTAGTATAAAAACGGTGTGTTAACCTACTATTAAACGTCTATAATATAATGATGATGATAAGAGATTAGAGATGACTGATACTATAAATAGACATATATACATTTTCAAACTAATTCTACAATCGTGAATCCTAATTTATACACACAAAAGAATCTTTATCGATATTTTACCACGACTCCCTATAAATCAGTACATGTAAACGGTGCACGTTTACTCTAACCCAATGTTTTTATTCGGCCAGGCTCAAGAGCGATGACGTTCGCGCCAGGCCACTGAGATCAATTTAAAAAATATAAAACCGCTAAATAGCGCCGTTTCCGTTGACCGCGTTCTTTTTTTTCAAAATTTTTAACCAAATTCTAAAAAGGAGGAGGTTCTCAATTTCTCGGAATCTTTTTTTTATGTACATACTAGCGGCTCACCCTCGCTTCGCTCGGGTTCGTCGCTAGGTACGTTTTAAATAGATATAAAAAGAAAAAATCTTTCTTTCTCACATTTTAATTATATGTTTTAATACTTACCTATTCCGGACTAAGAGAAATCCAAAAATTAAAATATCATAAAAATTGGAACGCGGTCGAACGGGATAAAAAGTATCCTATGTCCTTCTCCTGGCTCTAAACTACCTCCCTGCCAATTTTCAGCTAAATCGGTTCAGCCGTTCTTGAGTTATAAGCGAAGTAACTAACACGACTTTCTTTTATATATATAGATACTAGCGGCTCACCCTCGCTTCGCTCGGGTTCGTCGCTAGGTACGTTTTAAATAGATATAAAAAGAAAAAATCTTTCTTTCTCACATTTTAATTATATGTTTTAATACTTACCTATTCCGGACTAAGAGAAATCCAAAAATTAAAATATCATAAAAATTGGAACGCGGTCGAACGGGATAAAAAGTATCCTATGTCCTTCTCCTGGCTCTAAACTACCTCCCTGCCAATTTTCAGCTAAATCGGTTCAGCCGTTCTTGAGTTATAAGCGAAGTAACTAACACGACTTTCTTTTATATATATAGATGTTCACTGATTACTCGAAGATGCCTGAATCGATTTGGAATTTTTTGTAGTTTCTAAGGGTCTACTTTCCAGATGGTGCCATTTAAATTTTATCGAAATCGGTTGAGCGGTTTTAAAAAAATCAACAATAAATTATTTTTGTGAATAAGTTGCTTAATCGAATATGTTATTAAAGCACTTTCTTCTTAAAAATTACCTGCTTATTACGTCTACACTAAAAATGGAAAAACAAAAACTTTGAAAAATAAAATAAAAGCTTCGAAAATATCTGATTATTCTCAATGAAAACCCCCGTTTAGTTATCAACCGACTTCAAAAAGGAGGAGGTTCTCAATTCGACTGTATGTTTTTTTTTTTTTTTTTTTTTATGTTTGTTACCTCAGAACTCCGTCATTTATTAACCGATTTGGACAATTTTGGTTTTGTTTGAAAGGGTATACTTCCAGATTGGTCCCATTTAAATTTCAAAAAAAAATACCACCCCTAAGGGTGGAAAAACAACTAATGATGAATTTAACCTACTTCTAATTGTCATATTGACTTGAAACTTTGCAAGTATTTCTATTTCCGTTGATAGTACAGTGGTTCGGTGTTGTTGACCTGATCTGATGGCAAGGCCAGAAGGTGGATAGGTGGAACTCTTCAACGGCTAATAGTAGATACTTTGAGTTTGGGCTTATTTTGTTTGATTTGACAAGCCTAACACGTTAGAATCCTTACTTTGCTACTACTGTCTACACTAAAAAGGGAAAAATAAAAACTTTTTAACAAAAAAAATAAAAACCGACTTCAAACAAAAGCACTAAAAAGTAAAAAATAACTGATTGGTAGTTTTCATTTACTATACATACCTAATCAAATATTTTCGAAGTCGGTGTGCTTTGGCTAAGTAATTAAAGCCTACCTATTAAATACATACCTAATCAAATATTTTCGAAATTGGTGCCAGCCCATACAAAGCAAAGCACACCGACTTCGAAATTATTTGATTAGGTATGTATAGTAAATGAAAACTACCAATCAGTTATTTTTTACTTTTTAGTGCTTTTGTTTGAAGTCGGTTTTTATTTTTTTGTTAAAAAGTTTTTATTTTGTATATTTTAGTGCCTGAAAGTAGGTTTTTGTTTTATTTTTTTAAGTTTTTATGACTGTAAGACGACGTTAAACACTTTAGTTTAAAATTATGGTAAATGTGAAACAAAATATTTAGTTGCTTCTGGAGTTATAATTTTATTTAGAATAATTTGAAAATTATGCGATTAATTTTTGTTTGTGAATAATTTCACATGGTTTAATACAGGAAGCAGTTACGTAAAAATATTATTTTATTTAATTTTAAGTTATTTTGGATACGAATTCTGTATAATTACATGAAATAATAGTAGCGTTCCTTACTCTCCAATCTTCTAATTCTCATCTCCAAACAAAAATAAGGAATCTGTCACCCCGTTTCGACGCAAAAATCAAAATTACAACAAGAATACACGTGTCAATAATAATTGTACTATGAATTTAATTACTTTCTGCGACAGTTGATTAATAAATACTAATTTAATTAGAAAATCTCAGATTAAAATGCTTAGTGCCAGTTGACGAATTGATTGACAATGAAGACTTCATGAATATTCGTATGGTCTAGATTTGTTTGTCTCGAACTGATTAATATAAAACATCTATTTTAGGTAAATACCAATTTTAATGTCTATAATGTTCTCATGTCTGGTCAGGTGGCCAATCTTAGTGAGATATTATGTGAGGAGAGGATAAACAAACATACAATACACACACGATTTGCCAAAAAAAATTGTTTTAAGAGTTGAAATTATAATGTAAATATTAGACTAATAACAATTTAAACTACCACATTTAGATGGTAATTGTAATTAGGAAATTCAAACACGTCATTTTAAACAAAATTCAAAGAAACAGTATACGTTCTAAAGTTACTTTTATAAGCGAAAAAAGAAAATATAGTAAAGAAGATTTGTTGTAATCGTATCGAAACCAGTTTAATATTAAATGGGATATATCAAAATGTTTCATCTTTCATCATGTTAACATAAGTATGACTACAATGCAACAATAAATTTCGTTCGAGTAAATTTATGTTCTGTAATGGGCCAATATTGCTTATGAAAATATAATATAAATAATATATTATTATACATCGACCACGTTTAAGTTATTTATTGTAGTATTGTTTTCCTTTTTCTTTATGTATTTAAATTGTTTGAATTGAATGGAACTAATTTAATCTATTTAATTAATCGAATCGTTTTAATTGTCTAATAAGACATCGATTTAATTAAAGTAGGCAAATACTCATTTTGGTTCAACTGTATGCAATATTTTATCTCTGTCAGCGAGACTGTTTATTCAAAAGCAAGTTAAATTATTAGTTAGATTTAATATAATACTTTCTTAGATTTACTCGAATATTTGACATTTTAAATAAAACTATAGGGAGAGACTCTCCCGTGACCATGATTGCTGTAAAGAATTCGAAACGTCGGGAACCAAAAATTCAAATAAATCCGAAAAAAAAATCGGAAAAAATAGTTTTATTTAAATTTAGTTTTTTTTTATTTCAATTTTATTTCCTTTAAAAAATTAACTTATTGTTTGTCTGTTTGTTTGTTAATATTCAGATCGTAGTCAATTCATTTTTTTTTTAATTTAACATTACTCCTATTTCGTGCGAAAGTGTCATTCGTTATTTTTTTCATCATAACACATGAGAGGATAAAAAAAGAGTTATTATATAAAAATCATTTAAAAAGGTCAACCTAAATTACCTGAAGCACTTTAATCATTTTAGTGGAATAAAACAACACAATCAGTGACAACCTCTAGCTAGAGTAAACAAAGGAATAAAGATTGGTCTATGAATAAAATAAAAATAGCAAGAGATGATATCGGTGGAATGAGCTGAGTATGGAAGTATGGAATATGCCGACTTATTATACCTAGTCTAATAACACGATCGTATTAGCTCCTGATGCAGACCACGTGAATTTTAGACAGGTTTTTAGTTATTGTTCATATTTTGTTGTTTCATGTGTTTATATCAAATTAGTATTAAGAGATATATTATGTATGTTTGTACGTTTGAATGTATCTGTATCGCTGGATCGAAAGTTTTCTTTTTTTGAAATTATACTTCTTTTGGGACGTTTGGGAAAAAAATATGAGAGTAAAATTTCTACGATGCGCGCACACCGACAGCCAAAAGGCGACATGATGAAGTTAGCTGATTACTGTTTGTTGCCATAGTAACCGTTGCTATTGTCTGACAAATGACATATAATATTACATTCTTTCCTTAAATGGTATTTTATAAATATATGATTGTAATATACCTATTATGCCTTATTTCTTAATTTATTATTCCTTTTACAAACAAGAGTTGTGACATACGGGATGAAATCTTTAGTTATTTTTGTTCTGTTACGCACTTCTTACGTGTGCACATAAGTACACAAACACGTTTTTTTTATAAAAAAGAAGAATTTTTGTCGATCGTTACGTTATCGTTCTTCCTTTATAGTGATATAACATAGATGATGGGTGATATAACATAGATGATGGGTGAGATAACATAATGTTTGGTTTGATTTAATTAGTACGAAAAAAGCTTTAGTATTGTGGTCAATGCATTTGATCTACGTACGCTAAATAAGCGCTTGAATAATTAATTTATATGCCTTTCTATGATATCAAAATAATACCCTGTCAAAATAACCATAATGACTGCATCCGTGTGTCTATTTTAACCCTGGAATGATTGTAACGGGAGTTTTACTGATGGGTAGAAGATTCGGATGAGACTTTCGTTTTTTTTTCATCATAATAATAATAATGTAAACGAAGTTTATGGCAAAAGCTATTTGAATAATAAATATTTGACATATCTATAACTTTCGTAGCCATATTTACCAATGTCTTTAAGGCATTTATAGATTATTCATATTTATAGATTATTCATTTGTATCTCGCAGTATCGATTCTTTTATGTTATTGTTTGGCTGTCGTTTTGTCTACTCTGGATATGGAATGTAATTGCCAGGCAAGTACGACAAATATACGCCATATATTGAATAGCTCTTCTTACTATATCCATAAGGTTTATTTTCCAAGTTTTATTTTCATCTATTAAGTTTTTTTTATTTACTGTCTTGATATTACATATTTTATGTTTATGTTTTTTTAAGGTCAATTATCAAATTAGCTTTTTTTTACTCACATATTAAAGACTAAACTATAGTAATTGTTGTAATAATGTAAAAAAGTAGTCAATGAGTTAAAATATTATAAAGAAAATATTAAAAAAAATTATAACATTCTTGAATGTTTTTCTTTTATTTGTACACCTTTTATGATGAGTTGTTTGAAATTAAAACTGCTAAGACAGAAAATAAAGGCGATCGCAAAGTCAAGAGCAAAATCATTTTGACTCTGTTAATCAAGCTAATAGCTCTATTGCTTTTGTTCACGGCTTCGCTTGTTTTTGACCGACTTTAAAAAGGAGGAGGTATTAAGTTCTGCTGTAGGTGTTTTTGCGGATATATTACTTCCTCAATAATTTGTAAATCGATTTTTATAATTGTTTTTAATACATGTGGCGGTGGTTGCTACATAATATGTTTAAAAAAAAAACCACCCAAATGGTGGAAGAATTACTCTTTATGCGATTGTGTATAACTCTGACCTATTTGTAATTATCATGACTTGAAACTTGGCTGGCACGTATTCCAATATATATATATGATTAATGAAAAATCCCGGTCAGATAAATATCGGACTTTTTAGGGCTTTGCAAACGGTTTGGATTTTTTAAAGATTTTATAATTATAGTTAAAAAGAATTTTTTTTCGTAAATATTTTGGAAATGTCATGTACGCTTTTGAAGTTGGGGTGCGATTTCTGCGTCATGTACATTTTTGTAATGTATTATCCATCAATATGATGTGAACGTGTCTACTGTCTATTAATAAAAGTGACTTTAAAAAAGAACAAAAATTAACCTACGTTTAAATATAAAGCAACATTTTTGTCCTCAGAACCTTATAATTTTGAAAGCTTATTTAGGTCACATTATGGGTCTTGTTAACGTCTTGCTGTAGGGCAGAGGCCCCTTTTAATGAGCACGATTGGATTGTAAACAACTGGGCAATTATTTCGATTAGCAATAAAAAATGTAATGGCTGGATATTAATTATAAGATACCATTTTGCTGAATTCTTTAAATATAGAGTATTATTATACTTAATGTTTCCATTTCTATTATTTTATGTTTGACTGAAAAAAATATACATATAGGTATGTATTATGATTCAGATCGCAAAAAATCATAACTGTATCAAGCTCTAATAAAATATGTCTAGTGGCAATCAAGCTGAAAAATGAAAGAGATATTTTTAAGTGGTAATAGAATAATCTGTTTTTACACTGTTATTGGAATATAACGTTTAAATGTAACTTAAAAAACAACGAGCTATAAAATATCACTCAAGTGAAGTGTAAAGAAAATGAACTAGTTAAAACATTTAATTTATATAGTTAGACGGTCGGACGAACATAGAGTAAAGATTAAATAATAAGACCCGTGTCAAGTACTTTGACATCTGCCTAACTTTAATTATAAAACCAGAAAAAAAAATAAGATTTTTAAGATTTTCGCTATAATTTTTGATTTATTGTAAATGATCTTACTAGCAGAAACCTCGCCATCACTTCATTGTGCATAGATTAAATTACTCTATTCGTATAATAATTGTATAAAACGTCGTTAGAGTTGTGTCAAATCTCTACTTGACCTGTCATCAGAGATCCGTAGACTAACAACGTTAAAACTATAATTTTCGAAATGATTTTAGTGCAAATTCAGAAATATCACCAAACCACCAAATCTAGGTCATCTTTATTTTAATGAATACTACACAAAAAATATTTTGAAAAAACTTTCGCGTAAAATTTTTAATGACATCTGTATTAAAAATATGTTGAATCTAAACATAATAAAACTCTAACGTATCTGTACATTAAATATTTTTTGGAAAATCTTATTGAAATAGTAATTATTATCGATACAGAGGATGAATCTATAGTTTTTAGAATATCTATCTGTCTTTCTGTCTGTCTATCTGTGACCGCATGAAGGAAAAACCACTGGTAGGATTTTAATGAAATTTGGTATGATGATAGCTGATTATCCGGGTCAACATATAAGATATTTCTTACTGCGGCAAAATATCTCATCTTTGAGAAATCTAAACTTAACGTTAAAACGTAAGTAGAGACGAACCCGAGCGAGGGTGAGTTGCTAATGAATAGATACATATATTGGTAGTGAGCGATTCCTTGTCGGCAAGCGACTAAATTAATAATAATTTTCAAAGATTGTAAAATACCTGGCAGAATTTTTTTAAATGGGTAGTTCAATTGAGGTTTCATTAAACAAAATTATGAAAATTGAGTCACAAATGGAGAAACTATCGAAAGTATCCTTCCTTCCTTCTTTTTGAAGTCGGTTAAAAATACATTAAATTGACTTTTACCGCTATTAATTAGTTTGTAATACTGTAAACACGTATCGTTAGTTCCAGGTACTAAGTTAAATTAAGAGTTAAATATAAAGGTACTCGTATGACCGTATGAGTTCTTTTGAGCATAAATGAGCAAATTCAACGGAACCCAATGTAGTGCTTGAAGAAGTCTTTGCTAGTATTATCAATATTTTTAGCAAAGAGAGTTGTTACGGTCATTACAATTGACATAAATCAAAGGTGTACAGGCATCCAAGTATTTATTTACGATTTTATTTATTTTTGCAAAAGTATATATAAAACAAAATATTTAACCATCTTTTTGCATATCAGCAGTAACTTTGTTGCAAATTAAGTTATAACTAAATTTTATTTTATGTACACGTTTCCAGGTCACAGGCATTTTGTAGAATAAATATGAAATTATGATATACATTCATATATATTAAGGCATATATATTCATGATATATTAAGGCTATGTACTTCATTAAATTATTAAGTAGTTTATTATAAATAGTTGCTATATTGGTCTAGTGGTTAGTATTTATGGCTGCAGATCGAGGGTCGATTCCCGCGTGGGGCCAAACAAAGATATTGGGTTTTTCTGTCAATAAATTTTCAGTAATGCTTCATTGATCACCTACACTATAATATTGCCCGCGTAGATATTTAAGCTTAGAGAGATTGGTTGCCTGTTACCGTACACTTTTACAACAACTTTATTTTATTTCATATGGTATATTAGCTTTTTTGCAATTTTATCAAATCATTTTATTTTATATATAAATAAATTGACCAAGATAAATTAAAATAAATAAATGAAACAGAATTATTTATTCAATAACTCTAAATGACTGTACAATGTACATACATCTCGTAATGGCATGACGCAATGTTTAATTCCTGAAGCCTACACAAATTCTCTAGCCTTAATGAAATAATGTTCAAAACAATTTAAAATTGTCATTTTAACCTATCTCGAATTGAAGACAATTGAAATAACTATTTGTGGCAAATTCTACAACAGCAGTGGAATTACATACGAGTATATGTAGCATTTACACGATAAAATCTATTTATGTCAAGATATATCAAACCTTTAAGATTAAACTAGCTTTGGCTTGCGGATACTTTATAATTATTTTGTTCATTAATATTTTTAACCTTGCAAAATCAAACTTTGGTTGATATTCTTCACATTAGTCTGGATTTAGCTAGACATTAGATATCCATATAGATTTAGTTTATAAATTTAAGTATTAAAGCAGATTCTGCTGTTATTATTACTTTATTATTATTTTGTTATTTTTTGCCAGTGGAGAGCAATGTGCCAAAAGTAGGATTTGGCTTAAATGATCAAACTCTTGCCTTCATTCTTAAATAGCTTTGCTTTGAAGTAAAAAGTGTTAATGTATCAGTTCTGTGCCCAACAACTGTTGTTATAAATAAATAGAAATTTTTGTGCCAATCAAAAATCGACTTTATTGAATTGATTGAAAGTGTTATTTAGTTTTGTTGGTGTGAGATGCGCAAAAAGCGCATTAGGCCGGTACAGTTAAGACGTTAAGATGATGGCACACTTACATTCTGCAGTTTAAAATATATTTTTTTTGTTTTCTTTTAAATAGCTCCATTAAGATTATTTAAAAAACTTAATACTACTTTTAACGGAATAGCCAAAGAAAACTTAGTAAGACCTTGTTTTAAATGTTCATATAGATTTTGTATCTATCTGTTTGTTTCCATTTTTTAATGGCAGGCTTGAGTAGATTTGTTAATTGTATAAATAAGAACTAACTGAAGCATCTCCTTATTATGATATTTATTGGCTTTGAGCAATATCAATATGTTATTTATGATTTAAAACTATAAAAACAATTTAAAGTCAGGCAATGGAAATCTACGTTTTTTATTGCCGCATTAAGGTAGGAGAAACCAACAGATATACTATATTATTTACGTACATTATTAGGATCTCAATAACAAAATTATATCACTTAGTGTACAGCCTCCCTCAGTATCGGTCGGTACGTTTGATCTGTTGCAATTACAGTTTTACAGTGATCGTAAACAGCAGAATGCCAGGTAAGCCCTATTGTTGTTTTACCCTCCACATTTAAACACACCGCAAATTTCATAACCCTTATCTGCTAACAAATAAAGCACTGTTTTGCATAAAAGAGTCCATTGAAGTAACTATTTTGAAAGGTGTACAATTGATTTTTTTAAATCAATTATGCCTTACAACCTTTACCTGTAGAGTCATTTTCCTATAGACTCATTTAAAACCAAATGTTGCTGACTGTGCAGGTTACAATTCGAAATAAGTTATGCAATTTTGATCTTTATTATTTTCCTTTAGGGTATATTTTTCCTTGGTAGTTTAATTACGTTAGAGAGTATACAATATATTACAAATTAGTTGCGTTCAATTGTAATGAAATTAGAGCGTGATGCGTGAAAATTGCATCTTTTTGCAATTTTACCTGTCCCCATACATTATGTTCGAGAAATTTAAATTATCAAACGATTTTTTATATAACGTACCCACATATTTTGTACACATTTAACAAATCGAATGGAATTATTTTGCCCAAGTTTATAAAAAAATTAGAAAAAGTTTTAACAACATATTATCTATAAGTACTAATATTACAAATACGAAAGTTTGTGAGGAAAGTGTATGTATGGATGTTTGTAACTCTGTCACGGAAAAACTACTCAATAGATTTTAATGAAACTTTACAATAATATAGCTCATACATCAGAATAACACATATGTAGGCTACTTGTTATCCCGGAAAAATGTACGGTTATGGACTCACTTTTTATCATAGTATTCCTCTAGGCTCGAAGGTTTGGTTTGGACATTGATGAAACATGTAATTTTATGTGTACTATATACGTGTGTACTATATACCAGAACATCTATATGTACTAATCCGTATTAATATTATAAATGTGAAAGTTTGTGAGTATGTATGGACGTTTGTTACTCTTTCACCCCAGAACGGCTGAACGGATCTCGATGAAATTTGGCATAGATATAGATTATAGTCTGGAATAATACATTGGCTACTTTTTATCCCAGAAAAATGTACGGTTCCCGTGGGATAGGTTTGTTTTTGTTTTCCCTACATTAGGACTTACTAGTACGTACTACTAGTACTTACATATTTGTATTTTTCTCTATCACCTTTTATTTCAGCTACGCTACATCAATAAAATTTTCAACTTACTCTGTAATCTGATACGATCATTAATTTTTAATTCAGCTTAGACTTTTATATTTATTAACTATCTATTATCCAATGAGTTGGAAAGCTTTTTACTTTATTAAATCTTAACAAAAACGATATTCTCTTTACTAGAAAAAACTTAATGGGTCCGTTTATCGGAACTAATGGATAAGTTTTATAACTTGGTTCCAGTTATACAGTTTCAATTACAAGAAATAAGTATAGCTTAGACGTGTTGAAGAATAATTAAGTAATATATAATAGGACCAGTTTTTATCGCGGTAAGTTAATAAGTGTATGTTAGGGATAGTGTAGCTTTCTATCATAATTCAGTTAGGTTCAGTAGTTTATACCCTACATACGAACAAACAAATTTCGCCTCTTTATAATAGACTGAGCTATTAAAGTAAATTAAACAATTTATTTTCTATAGTCAACACATTTTGAAGTCTTTTAGTTTATTACAGGACTATTAACAATACAATTGTCATTCCCCAGCACTGTTTTCAATACTATTCGTACTACAAAAAGATTTTCTGGTACTGATTAAGAAATTAAAATGTTCTTTTAACATTCTTTACACTTTCAAAGTTTATAATGTACTATGCAGCGCTAAAATGTAAGGAAGAAACGGTATCAACAAACAAAAATATAGTAAACCTTACTTAGCTCGGGAACTACTGTTACTCCAAGTTATAGCCTATCCGTTTACTAAATTTCATTCAAATCCGTTCAGCCATTTAAGCATCAAGGAGTAACAAACATGCAAACATACACATTTTCGCATTTGTTATTATAATAATAATGCCCTCCTGACCGATTTCGGCCAAGACGGCCAATTTTACTGAGACAAAAGTGCACTCTACTCCTGTCACTCCCATACGCGGGGCGCCGCCGGTGGGGCTACAATTCTAGAGTACCGGGAAGAGATCAAGCGCAGAACCGATGGCTTTACGTGCTCTCTGAGTCAAAGAGGTGAAACACCGCTAGTTTCTCATTGAGATTCATCCGAGAACTTCACAGAAAGTCTCATTAATAGACAGAAGTTTTCAATTTCAGTATATTAATGAGACTTGCTTGACAGAAAAACCCAATAACTATACGTGGCCCGACCCGGGACTCAAGCCTAGGACCTCCGGGTCTGGCCCTAGAGTGAGTTAGTTCGCATTAATGATAGTAGTTCGATAGTATGTATTAGGTACAATATTTTACCTTAATTTTTTATATTAGAAATATATAAAAGAAGAAATAAGCAAATAGATAATGCACAGGAGGCGGCCTTATCGCTATAAGCGATTTCTTCCAGGCAACCTTAGGGCAATAGGGATTAAATAGTTATACGTATTATATTTTTTTCGTATTCGATACGAGTAGTTTGTCGTTTGAGTTATTTTTTTATATACCACGAGATGCAAAAACATTACGACATAGTTACTCCATCCGTACAATTTTCGGATTATTAATGTAAACATCATAAACGTACAAACTAATTATAAAAAAAAAAAACAATTATGTATATATAATCCAAGATTACCGATGATTTCGCGTAACATACTGACAACAATACGGACATATTGAGTATTTCCCCCTTTTTAAGTGTTTCTAAAGATTTTAAAGGTGAGGTGTTATTAGGCCAAAGGGAGGGTTGGAAAGAGATGTTAAACATGAGTTAATTGTAGTAATTAGTATTCGTTAGTGATCGAAATTCGACCATAATATTATTAAAAATTTTAGAAGACTTATATAAATAGAATTTGGTAATCTGTAGGTATTTAAAAAAAAACTGTTTTTTTAATTTTTTTATTGATAACACTATAATTCGTCAATTGCAAGTAAAATAAAAACTTTTTAACAAAAAAATAAAAACCGATTTCAAACAAAATCACTAAAAAGTAAAAAATAACTGATTGGTAGTTTTCATTTACTATACATACCTAATCAAATATTTGCGAAGTCGGTGTGCGTGTGAGTAAATGAAAACCACCAATCAGTTATTTTTTACTTTTTAGTGCTTTTGTTTGAACTCGGTTTTTATTTTTTTGTTAATTTTATTTTATTTTTCCCTTTTTAGTGTAGACAGTAGTAGCAAAGTAAGCACTCTAACGTGTTAAGCTTGTCAAATCGAACAAAATAAGCTCAAACTCAAAGTATCTACTATTAGCCGTTGAAGAGTTCCACATATCCACCTTCTGGCCTTACCATCAGATTAGGTCAACAATACCAAACCACTGTACTATCAATGGAAATAGAAACACTTGCAAAGTTTCAAGTCAATATGACAATTAGAAGTAGGTTAAATTCATCATTAGCTATTTTTCCACCCTTAGGAGTGGTGTTTTTTTTTGAAATTTAAATGGGACCAATCTGGAAGTATACACTTTCAAACAACACAAAAGTTGTCCAAATCGGTTAATAAATGACGGAGTTCTGAGGTAACAAACATAAAAAAAAAATACAGTCGAATTGAGAACCTCCTCCTTTTTGAAGTCGGTTGAAAAAGAAAATCGGTTGACAAAAAGAGAAACAGGCTCTAAACTGTTTTGTCTTTGCCTATTTATATAGATACCATCAAAAAGAAAAGGATTTATCTAGTATTTTTATTGGTGTCCAACGTCATGACGAGTCTACATTGTCTTATTTATTTACTGAAGATAATTTTAAAACGTGAGTATTGTGTAGATCTTAAGAGTGGTTAAACGAGTAAATATGTCAGCGTTAACCTTATCTCCGACTTAATGCAAATCTGTAGTTACCTACAATATGTACACTGGACAGAAAAAATGTTATATTGAATTATTTGATTTAAGTACATAAAGTAATGCTTTCTGTTAAAAAAATCATAGCTTTAAGAACCGATATATGAAAAATATATGCTGTAAAATGTTTTTTTGATGTGACAGTGGGACGTTTGACTCGCTTGTCCTATCAAAGCGGAGATAGCGGGATCGATTTTCGCATGGGGTTGTATTATGCAAAAATGTTTACTGCTCATATAGATGATGTCCATCTGGCAGATAGCAGATGGCAGGTAATAGTAAAAAAAATATTTCTTAAAATAGACATAATATGAAAGATCTCTAGGTTCCCTTAGTCTTTACCGTAAAACAATTTAGCATTACATTTGACCCTTAGAAGAGAGCAATTATACATAAATAAACTATGTGAGCAGATCCACGGCCAAAAGCTTGTTTAATTAAGATAAAAGGCACATGTTAGTGTTCAAATAAAATTGAATAATGGGATCATTATACTACTTAGGTATAGGACTTAACCGATTTCCGCAATAAATAAAATGCAAATACCACAATCTTTCACCTTTAATCTTCTTTACATCAAATATTTTTACTTATTATCCTTTTAGAGTAAGCTGGCTATAAATTATATTATTTATTTTATTTTTGAAATTTCCATACTATGTTTAATATTTACTTGATCTTTCCAAGATTCTTTAGCAATTTTGAAATAATAAAGGAATACGCTTTTCTATCTAATGATTCACGAAATAATCTGCTTCATGCACATACATATATATGTATAAAAATATACGCGTCTGTCTCGTTAAAAAAATAATTTATTCAACAAATGTAGGCTTCTTAGTAAGGGTTAAGGATGAACTAGTGCAGTATTGCATTTACGCCCTCCTAAGCGACCCTTCCCCTACAACGAATCCTATGGAATACTTACAACCGACTTAAAGCAAGCCAGTCTGGTTTTGTATTTCCGACCGTGCGGATCGCAAGCGCGCTTACAAACTATCAGTCTTTCCGACTTACACCGCTTCTTATATTAAATCCCGCCTTTTCATATCATTTATTATTTTCAACCAGTTCGAAAAAGTTCCTTTTGAAAAGTTTTTATTTAAGTTTTTTTTTCGTGAATTTTTGTTTTTGTGTTTTTTTTCCGAAATGTTAATCAAATTTTGGTTGTTTTTTAAATTTTGTGCCGTGATGTGTTGAAGATTGGGTGAGAAGTATTTTTTGTGTTTCTGTAGTACTTTTCCGACACAATGAAGCTTTTCTGGAAAGTTTTGTGTTTCATACTTTTGATGGTTGAGGCGGTTATGGGCAACTGGTGGTAAGTAAGCAAGCTTAAGGCGAACTTTATGAATTTTATATTTATTTTAGCTTAAAATATTAAAAAAAATGTTTACTGGTTAAAATTGCTTTTTAACCAGTAAACATTTTTTTTGCTGCTAAAAGTTTTTTTGTAAGAACATCATTTAATAAAGAATACCTTTATTATAGGTAAAAGTTGTGCCACTAATTATAATGTATAGTTGAATTTTTTCTCAATAAAAATTGTAACGGAAATGAATCACTACATGAGCGTTGAAGTTAAACTACAAGAGATTTCAAGATGAAAATAGCTGGCAACTTTTCGGGTTATCTAAAAATAGTGTTGCCCAATGTAAATAATAATGTTTACATTTCGCTAGTGCGATGTTTGACATGTGGTTTGAGAACAAAACACAATTTATGATCCTTTCACAACTATTGCAGGACTACATGAAAAATCTAAATCTGAACATTTTTTTTGTGTTTTAATATATTCATATATTTTTTGATAAATTAAAATGTAAAGTAATTTGTTATTTTCTTATATGGCACAAACTGTACTTATAATAATTAATTATTACTGCTCTAATTACTACCTGTTTCAAAAAAAAACAGTAATTTATCAGAACATTAAACGGTAACCAAAGGCTGGTCTTTATGTCTTCTTCAGTTTTGAATTCGAAGAAAACAGTTCATTTTATAATAAATTATAATTTTAAATGTTATAAACATGCATCGTCATTTATTAAATAAATTACTCTTGAACTCAACATTAATTAATTATATATTTCTTATTAAGTCGTAAATTGTGGTCTTTTTCTTATAAAAATATTATTTTATTACAATTTCTAAAAAATAATTTTTTTTTATATGTAGCTCTATAATTTTTTCTTATTTATGATGATATATGTATGTGAGAAGCATAAAGAGCGACAACTAGCATTAATTTTATTGAACGTTAAAATATACTGCTTGAAAATTAATTTGTTCTAACAATGCCAAATTATGAATAAATTGCATTTCTCATAATGTTCTTACTCTATGTGGTAGAGCTATTTCACAAGTACCTGTTCTAAAGACGCATCTTTAGCATCCTTGCCAAGAGTACTTCTAGTCCTTTAAATTTTAATAAGACTGCACTTAACTATACAATGACCACAGTATCTATTGATAGGACGCTTAGTTTGCATTTGAACCTCGTATTTTCTCGTATATGAATAAAATGCGTTAGTTCTAAGTTTTACTACTCAAATCTCTGACATATTACTATTTATTTGCAAGTGGTGTGAAGGCTTTATGGCTATTTCAACTTCTATTAGATACACTCGTAGCAGATTCTGTAAAAAAAAACTTTACATATATAAAGAACATCCGTATTAATATTGTAAATTTTGTATGTATGGATGTTTGTTACTTTTATACGCCAGAACTGAACGGATCTGGGTGAAATTTGGCACAAAATAGATTATAGTCTGGAATAACACATAGGTTATTTTTAATCCCGGAAAAAATACAATTCCCGTGGGATAGGTTTCTTTTTATTTTCCTAGAGGCGAACCCGAGCCAAGCGAGGGTGAGCCGCTAGTTTGTATATAATTTTTTTACACACTCAACACCCATTATCTATACTGGTGCAATACTTGCATGACATTTATTCTTGTTTAATATCGCCATTATATCATACGATCGTAAAATACCGTTAATATTTGGAATTAATTATCCTGTTGAAATAAGTTTTACGTGTTTTTTTTTAAGAGAGACGAAGTTATTTGAGAGTAAAACCTATGCTTATATTTACAGTCTATTGTAGTGAGGCAATACTTGCACGACATTTCTGATCGTTGTATATAATTAGCTCTTTTTAATATCCTAATTTTGGACGCGGGCTTCCATCAATACGAGGGCATCAGTTTTGCTATAGTCCACGCTGGTGCAAGTTGTCAGACTTCACAAGTCTTTCGAAAACTAGTTAGGTACATTGGTTCTCTCAGATATGCAGGTTTCGATAATGCGAGTAATAATCATGTTGATTGCAAATGCAAATATCAGAAATGCGGGTTTGAACCCATTTCACATAGTTTCGAAAGCAAACACGTTGCCACTGGGTTCCACTGCTATTAATGATTGATTGGTGTACTACAGATGAATTGTGATATAGGGAATTCATATTTTAATAGATAATCTGAGTCTATACTATTAAAATTTTACATTTTAAAGACAGCTTCAGCTACTTTTTAAGCAAACTTCATCAAAATTGTCATAGCCCAGTGTAAGTTCAGTACAGCTACATTCCTAACGCACGTCCAAAGGGATGTCACGGCAAGTTTACTTAACGTATGCATTGTTTAAAACAATTCTTGTCCAAACATAAGGTTAACTTTCAACTTATAGAAATGGTCACGTCCTGTTTACACGTTGCACACATTTTGTAATGCGATTTCTCTTAAACTTTAATGTATTATCCGGTCTAGAGTAAAAAATTGATAAGAAAAGGTTTGGAAACTAAATTGTTTTCTTATTTTATGAAATAACAAAATTATACAAAAAAGATATTTAAAATCCCATTCTAGGAAATTTATTTTATCATATAATATGACATTGGCGAAGTAAATGGTAGATGGTGCTTGCTAGTTGCTACATGCTGAGCATCAAAAAAAATAAGAACATATGTTACTCAGAAACATAATAATCAAATTCAGTAAAAAATTCATAATGATTATTTCTGAGAAAGAAACTAATTTTAGCGTTTTATCAAATTATACTGAATTTGTGTTGTTTAAAGGATTAACACTTTTTATAATGTGATATTAGTAAAAAAAAAAACAATATTTTCTCAATTCCGTAAAACTCATCGTCTTCCATTTTTTATCTGACTCCAAGAAGGAGGAGGTTCTATTTTGAACTATTATTAGCATAAACGTAAGTATAAATTACCCACTACAATGAATATTCATCTGTCAACATAGTCGGTACAATAGATTCGATAAAACACAAACCGTTATCGTCCTAGAATGGTTCGGGAAACTATTGAAATTAAAAAAAAATATTAAATCCCAATAGGAAGATGGCTAGGTGCTACCATCTTCGTGGGACCCTATAGGTATATAATTAGCATAATAAAATCAAATATAAAAAATACACATAAGACCCTAATGTACTTAGTTCTTACTGTGCAGATTAAATAATAATAGAATTTATAAATATATAATAGCAACACTAAGTAAAATCATTACTTAATAAAGTTTTTTAAAAGTTTGTAATGATTATATCATTAGCAAATAAAAGTAAATAAACAATACATATTTAATATTCAATTATAAAACTTATAAAAATTATAGAAAATGTTTCAATTTATAATTAACTGGCGACGTCCCTATGTACCTTTTAACGGTTAGTATAGATTACTCAGACATGAGATATTTTCCCGCATTGAAAAGTATCTATATGTTGAGCTCGATAACCAGTTATCATTATACCAAGTTTCATCAAAATCTGTCCAGTGGTTTTCTCGTGATGCGTTCCCAGACAGACAGACAAAAATACTAAAAACTATAGATTCGGCCTTTGTGACGTCTTAAAATCCTAGTCTCCCCCGTGATCATGATAAAAAGTAGAGTAAAGCATTCGAAACGTCGGGAATAAAAAACCGAAAAGATAGTTTTATTTAAAATGTCAAATATTAACGTAAATCTGAGAAAGTATTATCATTACAGTGAAATAATTTCAATTAGGAGAAAGAAGCTAGAAAATCAGATATCATGCTACCTGTCAATATTATGTACTATGTTTTCTGTATCAGATATGTTTTTTTTAAAGATATAGAATATCTAAATTTAAGGAAAATCATCTTTCAAAATAAAATTTAAGTTTCTTTTAACAAAATATATAACATCAGTCATACATGTTTGTCAACTGTGCTTTGATGTAGGCGATTTCCGCGCACTAAAATTATTTATACCCTAGCACCGGCACGAAATAACTTTCACCGGCTTTTGTTACACGTTTTGTAAACAATCCCATGTTGAGTTAAAAGTTTAAAAATAAGATATAGGCACTAAAATTGCAGTCTTAAAGATGTTTAAACTGCCGTAACAGAGCTAAGGATGTCGTATTTTACAAGTCTTAATGAGATTTTTAGAGCCACAATTGTATAGTTTTTTAGGTTTTCCCACAAGAAGTTATGTGTGTTTGTTATAATTTAGTATCTCTTTTCTTTTTTCTTGTTGCCTACTAACATACAACGATACAAAAATTTTATATAAAGAATATTTTGTACTTAAATATATTTACTTAATGACTTCTTTTATTTCAATTTTAAAGTATAATTGAAATAGCAAGTAGTTAATAAATTAATAAAAATGATCCCTCTAGCTGCCTACAATAGAAAAGTTTTCTAAAATGACACTCCATGCGAAACATAATTTTGGATGAGCGACACCAATATTTTTAACTAGCAGGAAATGAACCTGTGACCCTAAGAAACTTTTGTCAACGGATTCACTATCAGTTTCTATGTCACTCCGAGTTCCGACTACACATGCAAAAAATCGTGTCGTCGATGCGATGTCGGCAAACCAATGAAACAACAAAATTTATTTTTGCATTTATAATACGTGTTAGTAAGGATTAAGATGCACATTTAATGTTTTGATTATTCCTTTGATATATAGCAAAAACTAATCTTTGCACACAAGTTGCGAGACGGTAGAATGTTATGCATTTAACTGTAGCATTTGTTAATGTCGCTTACGTCGTTGCCAATGTCAGTGCAGAATAACTATAACTAACGGTCTTTCTTCATTGTTAATTCTATGTGGAGTCTATACATATAATAAAATTCTGAGTCGAATCTGTACATTAAATATTTTTTGGAAAATCTTATTGAAATAGTAATTATTATCGATACAGGGGCCGAATCTATAGTTTTTAGAATTTTTGTCTGTCTGTCTGTTACCGCATCACGGGAAAACCACTGGAGGGATTTTGGTGAAATTTGGTAAGATGATAGCTGGTTATTCGAGTCAACATATAGGATACTTTTTACTGCGGGAAAATATCTCATCTCTGAGAAATCTTTACTAAGCGTTAAAACGTAATTATGGACGAACCCGAGCGGAGCGTGGGAGAGTCGCTAGTAATAAGAAAAAATACAAACTAGTGTTTTACTACAGTAAAATTTTGTCTTAAAAATATGGACCTTTTTTATATATTTTTATGGTTTCATTATCGTTAAAGTAAGGCGTTTTTAATTTAATATCAAGAATCATTTACTTAGAAAATTCTTTATATAACGAGTGGCTGAATACATAATAATTAATTTAACAGGAAGTTAAATACACTAAAATATTTTTACTGAAAAACTACTTTAAATGTCTTGGAAAATAAAATTTTGCTAAGTTTCTCTAAGATTTTTCTGCATACATACCTGTTAAATATATGACTCATAACCATATCCGTACAAGCAAACTAGTATAAAATAAATGAAGTGTCAAATAATGCTCTTCATATGCGCGCGCGCAGCTTTGATCTCGAACTATACTCAGAAAGATGTTTTCTTAATTACGGGAAATTATGTCCTTGTTGCTTAAAATATGATCTAATTAGTATGGTCGGTTGCGCGAAACGTCAGTCACGTGACACTGTGATCTATGCTATGGCGAAGTTATTATTCACAAAAATAGTATCGTTTTGGGTAGCGGTTAATAGTCTGTTGCGTGTCTGTCTGTCTGTTGGGCCTCCTGATCTCTGAAATTACTCGACAGATATTAACAAAATTCCGGTAAAAATTGTACCGATTATTTTTTAACTGAGAAAAGAAAATCTTCCCAAGATATGGGTATGGCTTATTTTTTTTAAGCGACCTGCTAAGTTGCTAGTTATAAATAAAAAAATATAATTGTAAATGTTTTTGCTCTATATTTTATTATGTTATGTAATTTATTTAATATATTATAGGCAGCTGCAGTTAAAGACATGAGGTTCTATTTCCACATAAGCCTGCATATTTGCATTGACTTTAGATGTATTCTGCTAAGAAGTCGCCAAACATATGACCTAAACATGAATTAAATTATAAAAACAACATGTGCACATTATTATAATGAGGTGTTTGTTTGTATGTAAGGAATGAATGATTGCCCGGGAATTATTAAATCTATATAGATAAATAAAATTGAAGTGTCTGTTTGTAATGTCAAAATAACAGCTTTTTAATAAATGCATAAAAAACAAAACAATTTATAAAACTTTTGCCTGTCTGTCCGTCTTTCCGTCTGTCCCTCCGCCGTTTGTCGTCTGTCGGCTAATCTCCGAAACGGCTGGACCGATTTTAACGGGACTTTCACCCGCAGACAGCTGATGTTATAAGGAGTAACTTAGGCTACTTTTATTTTAGACAAAGAATCAGAAATGAAATTGTGAACAAAATCAGCGCACCCAGGAATGCACCTGAACGAGGCGAGGGTAAGTCGCTAGTCGATTCTAAAAATTCTTTCACCAACAGAAAGCTAAAACATTTCTAAGTAAAAAATTCTACATTATATTGTTGTTACGTTGAATAAATGCATATTGCTTTAGATAAAGTTTAATTTTTAATACGTTCTTAATTTTATTAGCAAGTAACTCTGAAAATGGTGTAACATCGTTTGAACGAAAGCTATTATTGTCATCTGGTTTGTGTGTAATCTATCGCTTGAACCGAGAGCCATAAATTACACGTGTTGTTGAGACGTAGTTTTGAATCAACATATTGCAAATAAAAAGTGAAGTATTGGATACACTTTGTGCTTTTTTTGTTTCAATTACAAGCGTTTACACAAAAAAAGAGAGAACTTTGTAATGTTACATCTTTCTTCGTTTTTCTTTTTTCTTCGGCACTTTTGTGTCTTAATATTAGGTAGCGGTTTCTAAACCAGATTAGGTATATACATACCTATTACCTATACTATTATACAGGAGTATTAAAATTTGGTATTTACCCCATACAGATATTTAACCCACTACTAACGGCATAGTAGACAGTGCTGGTCCGTCACATTTATTTTGACACTAGCGACTCGCCTTCGCTTCGCTCGGGTTCGTTCTTGATTCCCTATGGGGAATTAAATTGGTATGCCAACTTTCATCAGCATTTTCACCCCTTTAAGGTATGATTTCTTATGAATTTATTCCGGATTAAAAAATCTATGTTCTTCCCAGGGTCTCAAACTATCTTCTTACCAAATTTAATCTAAATCGGCCCAGTACTTTGTGAGTATAAACATACAAAAATACATATCTTTACACTTTATAATAGTCGTGTAGATATAGATTATGATTACAGTTTATTTATGATCCTATACACAAAATTGGTTTTAATATTATACCGACATATATTCTAAGCAAATAACACTTTGACTCTTGGCCTATAGCCGTGCATTATGAAGTTTGTCTTCTGAAATATACCTAACGAGGTAAAAGTTATGAAATATGATGAAGATATTTGTAGACAAATAGATTTCATATCTACCGGATAGTTAAAAAGTTATACGGCCCACGGCTTGATCCGCAGGATAAGCGAAGCGGTATTGTCAATGTCCTATCCTAATCTATATTCTCGCCAAATTTCATCGGAATCCGTTAAGCAATTTAAGCGTATCAGGATAACAAACAAATGGGGATACTTTGACATTTATAGAATTAGTATGATTTGTCAAATTAAATGTACATCTTCATATGTTGTTGTGGTCGCGAAGAAATGGAATAAGAGCTAGCATTCGAAACATAGATCATATAAAAAATGTGGAATTGCATTGCTTGTGGGCGGCAAGTAAGGCAATATGTATTTACATATAAATTTACATGAATAGCAAGATTCTGTGAATTATTGTTACAAAAGAATTTGTGCCATTGAATTCATATTTTAGGTACTTAATATTTAAAACATCCCTCAAAAAATCCATACTAATCCGTATTAATATTATAAATGTTAAAGTTTGTGAGTATGGATGTTTGTTACTCTTTCACACCAAAACGGCTGAGCGGATCTAGATGAAATTTGACTTAGGGATAGATTATAGTATGGAATAACACATAGGCTAGTTTTTATTTAGGAAAAATTTACGGTTCCCTTGGGATAGGTTTGTTTTCCTAGAGGCGAACACGAGCGAAGCGAGGGTGAGAGGCTAGTATTATAAATGTAAAAGCTTGTGAGGATGGATGAATGTTAGTTACTCTTCCACGCCAGAAAGGCTGAACGGATCTGGATAAAAGGCACAAAAATTATAGTCTGGAATAAGAAGAGAATAGTACATAGGTTACTTTTTATCCTGGACAAATGAAAGGTTACTGAATAAAATAAGCAGAATTTAACATCGTTTCACTTTTATCTTAGGCTAGGTTTAATATGTCCAATATTGTTTGTCTGAAGCTAGAATGGTATTTAGAGAACCTTTGGTTAATTAGAAAAGCTGTCACTGAACTATAAAGGTGAATAAAATAACTTAACACAGAATTCGAACTATACTAAGATCATCAGAACCCTAATATTAAGCCGTCATAAAACCCACTTGTTAATTATTCGCAAAAGGGAATCAAAACCGGTTAATTAAAATTAAATTTTGGTATGAAGAGGCGGGACAGTAGGCGTAAACAATTATGTTTAATGAAATATGTATTATATTTATTATTTATTTCTCATTCGTATAACTTGATCGAATTTTAAGACTCACCTTATTTGGTTGTTTAACTACTGTTGAACTAAATGTCAAATTCCATTTAGGTCTTTCAAAAGTACTTCTTCTCTTTAAGGCAAGTGTCGGGGACGATCAAACTCGAATAATCTAAAGGAATATTCATAAATTTTTTACATTTCTTTCATTAATATAAAGTGGTAGGATACAAGGGTTAAACCACATTTTCTTTCTTTTTGGATCGGATCCATTTTTGGAATTCTTTTTTGGAATTAAAATTATTCAAGTGCGAGTTCAATTCGTTTGAAGAGTTCTGTATATAATATTGGAAGTTATATATTTCCTATAACTAATGGTATGGTTGTATATTCATTTTATTTTTTAAATATAAACTTCTTCAGAAAGTTAGGATAAGAAGTAGTTAGAGGTCGTGATACAATAATTCAGTACCTACGGAGCTTTAGAAAAAGAAAGTTTAATTATATGTAAAAATATATTTAACTTGCGACTCACCCTCGCTACGCTCTGGCTCGTCCCTAGTCTGGTTCCCTATACTAACTTTCATCTCCATTTCCCCCACTTAAGGGATGAATTCTGGGATAAAAGTCCTTTCCAGGGTCTCAAACTATATTCTTAGTAAATTTCATCTAAATCGATTCAGTAGATCCAGAGATTACCCCCTACAACGTCACAAACTCACAATCTCACGAACTCCCTAACTTGACCTCTTTTAGTATAGATAAACCTTCTTCTTGAATCACTCTATCTATTGCTGAAATTTGCATTAAAATCCGTTGAGTAGTTTAAAAGATGTAAGCGAACAGACAACAGTAGCGATTCCATTTTATACTATGTAAAGATTGTAATAAGGTAGACAATTTTTCTGTTTCTGAATATCTGCCATACTATTTACATACAATTTGTGAAATATAATTATACAACTGTAAATATACTTTATTTATAGTAACAAGATAAGGAAGTCAAATAAACCATTATTTTTTAAATTAAAATAAAATTTTATGTTCCCAATACCATCTTGATACTTGGTGGTTAATGTTTTTCAATTAGTCTTAATCCTTTTAGTTTATCTAACGGCGTGTAATTTCCAGTCAAAAAGATGTAGATCTTCTGGTTAACATTATGCTTATAAGATTTTAGTTTCAATTAATACTTTAGATGTAAAAAGATATATATAAAAAAAAATATTATTTAATTTTTTTAAATAAGTATTATTGAAATAGCCATCTAAATTCGATACGATTTAAAAATATAAACTGATTTTGGTACAAGATTACCAATTTAGGTTTATAATCTTAAATTACCAACTATAGAATAAAAGGTTCAATATAAAAGTAAAAAGTGGTCTTTGTATGTTTAAAATAATATTTGAATGACTGTACAAAACAAACTAGAGCTTTAATTATTTAGTTTCTATACACTGTAACACCTAAATGGCACTCTGACATCACTACAAAGTATTGGAAATCTCTGCCAAAGACTAAACATATAATATCGAAATAAAAACAAAGTAGGTAGTATAGGTGGTTAATACTTAAAGTATAAAAATAGCTTATTACTCATGCTGGTTTCTCTTAAAACCCATGCTCGATGGTAAGAATCTAGGCACTTAACTATAATAATTGAAGAACAAAGGACCTCTTTTTTAAAGGCATTTGACATTAAACATGTGTACAATTAGGCAACATTGTCAAAATATAGACGAATGCGACCGTCTTTGATAAAAAACTTTTAGGAGTGGAAAGATGTTAAAAGTGTTATTTAGGTTTTTTGTCAAGTTAATTTTTCTACTAACAAGATATTATATAAATGAAAAATTAATTATTAAAATCTCTATCTCTTAAATTTCTTACAAAATCTATGAGAAATTTTGAGATTATGACCTGATCTAAATCATTTCTGATGTATGCCACTTTATTTGCATTGCATATATTGTTTTTGACCGACTAACAAAAATGAAATACAATTCTTATCAATAGATGTAGTAGTACGTACAATTCTTATCAATAATTTTCTTATAAAAAGGTGCTTTTAACTAAATATAAATTAAAAAAAAATATAACTAAGAGTTGAAATTATTTAAATAAAAATATTTAAATAAAATAAGCGAGAATATTTTCTTCTGGGGTTCTTTATAGTTTATGTATTAAGAGAATAAACTTCCATAGTAGTTACTGAGCTGAATATAAATCTTGTAATATAAATTTTAACATCTTAAGTTAAAGTGTAAAACAAATATAATATGTATTTATTTTAATTTTAAACTGTTTTTAACATGCCTATTGCCTACCCTCATAATACTTATAATAACCGTATTACACTGGGGAGTGTATATGCACATGTGTTCTTCACATCTAGTCCAGATTGCGTTCAATTCAATTTTCCAAAGTAATATTTCACACAAAACATGCCGGATAAAATCATTTATAAAGGCGTCACTAAACATTTACATATCGGCGCTAGCTTAAGGGCTGGCAACTTCTAATAATATGTATATTTTTTTAATATTTTTAAGCAAAGTATTCTAATGTTTCTAAATAAAAGTACATAATATATGAATTTATATGAAATTATATTTTTTTAAATTTGCCATGAATTTACTTGTACTTTTTTGCATATATATTATATAAAAAACACGATAATATTGTATAAAATAAAATTAATATAAAAAAATTAAATATTCAAAATATAAAATGTGTATGTGTTTAAATTTGTTTTTTTTTTATTGTACTGTTAAAGGAAATTCCACTGAAGTGGCAGCCCTTGGACGTATAACCTGAGGGCTAGTGTACACTGCTCGGCTAATTTGGTGATGTTATACAAGTCTCACTCTTTACCCTGTCTATTACGATATTGAACTATTTAGTGATGTCAATATGAAACTATCGATATTTTATACATTTAGTAATTTATTTACATAGTTAACGAGGGCATAAATATACAAATTTGTATAACTACCTAATTTATTAATGTTAATTAATTTCTTCGAATATTTGTATTCTGTTATTTCATACGCATGTTTAACATAGTTTTAGCATTTTTATTTAGACTAGTTTCAATTTCATAAATATTTATTAGAACAAAATGACGAAAACATATTACAGCGTTCATATTGTCATGATAATTAAAAAATAAAAAATAATATCGACATCATCCATCACTAGCCATATGAATATTTAATTTTACCCCTTCCGTGTTTATTTATTGGTCGTATATTTCATAGCCCGGGGCGATGCACACGTTGGGGTGCGCAGTGAATATGCAACTAAGGGTGGAAACAAACTCTATTATTACACCAACGATATTAGAATAGCTCATGTATTAGAAACATTCTAATAATTTTAATTACATTCAAATTTTAATTAAAACACTGCAAAATACATTTTTTTTAATTAAAAAATCGTAAGAAGTTATACTTCTTTGGTGTAACAGAACAAAAATAGCTAAAGATTTCATCCCGTATGTCACAACTCTGTAAAAGAAATGCAGCTAACTTCATTATGTTACTTTAAAAAAAAAGTAAAAATTTTATTCTCATTTTTTTCCAATCGTCCCAAAAAGAAGTATACCTTAAAAAAGTACTTGTAATCGTTTTAATGTTTGAAGGAGATATTTTAACTGCTACTTTTCTATTTTTATTTTCAATAAACATCAGTACTAGGTAAGAATCAATCGATTTACTTCATTGATCTCTGTATACTATTTAATAAACTTCAACATTCTGAGAAAATTCAAAGCTATAGATTTTCAGTAACCTAACAAACGTAATTTGAATTATTACATCTTCAGTAACATGATATTTCACATCGCCAACGTTTATTCTCACGGTATTCTAAGAACACACAATATGCCAAAAGTTCTCAGAATGTTTGTGTTAAAAATGTTTTATTTACATATTTTACGTTTTATATACATGTCTCTTTATTGAGTGAAAGATGTATTTTACTAATAAATATATTTTATATACATATGTATATTAAGTATATATATAATATATATACGATCATCTGGTAGTTGTATATATAATAGATCTGTCTCGGTGGTGTAGTGGCTAGCACATGGCTGCACATTTGGAAATCCTGGGTTCGAGGCCTCAATAACAACCCGGAGTTGGGAAGTTGGCGGTGTTTCACCCCCATGTCTCGAAGAGCACGTAAAGCCGTCGGTCCTGCGCCTTAACTCTCACCGGTCGTGTCTCATGTCGTCCCTCCGGAGTATGAGAGTGTCTGTGCGCACACGCGCTGCACTATAATATCTCCTGCGCAGATTGCTAGTCTCAATGAGATTGGCTGCCGTGGCTGAAATCGGCCAGAAGGGCTTATTATGTAACTAGCGTTTGCTTTCAAACTTCATCTAAATCGGTTCAGTAGATCCAGAGTTTACACCCTCTAACATCACAAACTCACAATTCATAAACTCACAAACTTTGCCTCTTTATTATATTAGTATAGATAGATCATAATGTAGAATTTCTTCGGATTAAAGATTTCTTTGGTATATTTATACAAATAAATACCTCATGTTTGAGTATACGGGAATAGAACCTACGATTTCGACCTGTGAATTTAAAATAAATTAAATTAAAAAATATAAGGTAGAATAAATTAATAAAGAGCGAGTCCGGCTTAGTATAAAATTACTTATCAAAACTTACTTTTTCATTTGTAGTCCTTGTGGCAGTAAAGAACATTAGGCGTGAAAGTAAAAATGGCTGGAGATGCCATTAAATCGCGTCCAAATTCTTTCTCTGTTCGAATACATCGAAATATATGCAGCATTCTAAGAAAACTTAGTCGGCATTACCATTTGTTTGCATAAAAACAATTATAGTATTCTTTGTGTCGTCTTATCATTTATTAACTGGCATTTGCAATTTTGCAGATAAGGGTATGATTTGAATTTCAAAATGCTCACATTAATTAAAGATTACCACCTTGGAGCTAAAAATTGTGTTCTTAAAAGGTAGAGAGGTATTAAATACACATGAGTATCATTAAAGGTGCTAGAACATTGAGTATAGCGCTATATAGCATACAAAAGCGTTAAATGCAACTAGTATTTTATATATTAAAATGTAATCGTTGAAAATGATATATTTTCATTTTTGGTTCCCGACATTTCCAATGCTTTTCGAGAGAGTTTCTCCTGTTACCATGAACCAAAAAAAAATATATATATATATATATATATATATATATATATAGTTTAATTGTTTGCCCTGATCGGTAATTGAACTCCTCACTTCGTTTCATTAGCATTATTAGCTAAAAAAAATTTTTTTATTTAATGAGGATTCATCTATTATAATGTGTTTTTATTTACTTTTTGTATCTACTATTTTTACACTATGAAAATATTTTGATGCCGAAATATCGTATTCACTAGCTTTCTATTTGGTGGATCAATAAAATTTGTACCTCTGTTCGTATATGTACCTAATTGCATATTTAAGATTTTATTTATCAGTAATAATTTAATTGAATTTTGATAAATATCTTAGAGATGTATGTATGTTTAAAAAAGGTGAGTTTTAATAATGTAGTGATTATAGTTCTAGTCTTATATTTTTTTACGAATATTTTTTTTTCTTCGTTAAGTAAATATTTATGACTGAACACCCAACAGACGTTATCCTGTCTGTATTTAAAATCTTCGAGGTCTACTAATAACTTTTATTTCTTCTGAATTTCGAAATGAGAATATTGATCAGGTCTGCCGGAGTCACCCTTTTGTGTCGAAAAGGGAGATTCCAACCAAAAGTTCTAAACCTTTATATCAGAGGAACTTTCAAAGTATGACAGATACAGGATAAGTTAGCAGAAACACGCCGGCGATGGAAGCCTGTAGATCACATGACCAGGAAAATGCTTGACCCAAACAGCGCGGAAGAACCCAACTTACGTGGATATCTGTAGTTATACATATAAAATAACGATGTTGACATAATGACAACCCAGAAAAAACATCTCTGGAGAAGAATCATTAGGAGAGCTGTCTATATTACTAACATTTAAAAAAATATATCCGAAATCGGTCCAGCCGTTGTCAAGTGATGAGGTGACCAGCAAACAGCATTTAATTTTTATAAAGATATATTAATAAAGATTGAGTCATTTATATATCAGTAGTAATATATTTTAATTTGGCATATAAAATATATAACACGTGCTCGACTCACACTTATCAAATTTTTGTTTTATGTATTTAATCATTGTGGTCGAAATTTTGATTCTTGCCTTGAAAATACATACAAATATATGAGATATTGTTGGTCTGATATTAACTGAAATGAGAATAATAAAGTTATTACTTATTATTCTTTTGCCATTTGCCAACATTTAAGGGATTTCACTCACAGGATAAATTTTTATTGGTATCGGTTAGTTATCTTAGATATTTCCAATTTAGCGTCTTTGGTCACAAAGGCGATATAGTAGATTTTGAAAAACCTATGTACGTAGGTAATATATAAGGCTATAATATTTTTTCGAATATTTTTTTATTATATGAAAATAACATATTTGCCTATTTACATATTGCTAGGATATTTAAAAACGTCTTAATTATTTTGATATAACATAATTGATATAATAATTTATATACAGTCGCGATTAATTTCATCGTTAAATTAAAAAGCATAATGAAGTCACAATAGAAAAAACGTAAACAGGGCTGGTTCATTCCATAGTCTCAATTAGTATGTGGGTGAGCTTTCTAAATGGATAAAATTTTTGGTTGCGCTTGATAATGAAATTTTAAGCATTGTCAGAATTGTCGATACGTAAAAAGGAGAGGAATGTACGCGGTCCGAACTTCAAGTATCGAATGGCCACCGCTGCGGTTTAAAGGGAATGCTTAATATTTGGTGACATTAGAATAAAAACAAATTGTTTAATTACATATGTTAATTAATTACCTTTTCAATAAATTAAATGATTAAAATTGCTATTTAAGTCTCGTACAGGCTCTATTGAAATTATATTCAAAACGGACTTAAAGTAAATTAAAGAGCAGGAGTAACTAAACGTCATTAAATCTGTATTTTTTAACACTATTAAAAAGAGAATTTATGATATTCAATAAGATATTCTACATGATCATGAAAGATCAGATCAGAGGTAAGCTCCGCATTTATAAGTTTGACGCATGCCCAAATTGACATCGATTATTTATCGGTTATAGTTATTTGTTCTTGCTTTGGTGTTGGTTGTTTTATTTTGTACCTGTTTTCATTTCTTTAATATAGACCATCGATAAATTGCATAAAAAAGTTAAAAATATATTGAACACAACAATTATGATAAAGCTCAAAAACCATTTAAGTTCCTAAACCTTTTTAGAAACAGTAAAAATTATAATAATTAAGGTAAGAGGTATCAATTAAAATCAACGTTTTAACCCAAGAATGAAATTGTAGCGACCCGTTTTAAAGGTATCACATATTATGGGCTCCCGCTTAGATAAATTTCGAGTTTTAATTACTTACATATTTCACGCGATAAAATATTCTAAGGATGCATCACGAGGACATTAGTGTTTTTTATTATTTTGTTACCGAATCCGTTGAGGGTGGACCACCTCTGACTTTGGTAGCACAATAAGCCATGACCGTCATTAATTTTGAGCCCCGGCAGGTGTTGTCAACAGTTTTTAGAATATCTTTTTGTGATAATGATATTTTACAATAATTTATGTGTTTTGATTATATTGGTTGGATAATAAGATGTCAGATGATGTAAGAGTTAAGTATTTATTGGATTGGTATATCAATTGGTCTGTGTTTCATTTTAATAAGTATTGTATTATATATATTAATTTTGTCATATAATACGTTCTTAAGTAAATTTAGGACAAACAGTCCAACCTCTAATTGGCACACTACATACTTGCACCCTACACATAGTAACATTTCTTTTTTGTTGTATGATAAAAGGCCAAAGTAAAAAAACACACTTTTGCACATATTTTATATTATAATTTATAAGTCAGACTAACTTAACTTTAAGACTGCTAGGATACATGTATGTATTACTTCGTTTAAAAATGGAACCAGCAATATCCGATAAAGAAGACAGCGCTTCTGAAAGTGTAAGCTTAACGGTGCATTGCACTATAGGGCTGTCGTCTAGTACTCCCTATTTTATTAATTTATCGAAAGTTTTAAAACTTTTTACTCCATTAAGTTTTTATATAATTTTTCATTTAAGCATCGACTACCAAAGAAGTTATTAAAGTGATACGATCTCGGGCCTGTATTCTTTATAAAGCCTCTTGTGAATTTTAATACTTAATTTAGCCATCGAGGGAAATATTTTACTTAAAACGATGATGGTTAAAAGATTTATAACTTTTACGTGTAAAAATGGAAATTATTACTATCCACTATCGATATTATTATTAAATTTTAAACACAAAATAGGTATATACAAGTACTTACACACTTTTACAGTACATATATAAAAGTATTTTTTGCCCAAATTTCTAGTTGCAGTTAGAATTCTGATTATCTTATTTGTTGGAGCTATAAAACTTAAAAGTATATACTTTTATTGATAACTAGCAAAACAAAAACAAATCTACCCCTCGGGAACCGTATATTTTCCGGGATAAAAAGTAGCCTACTTGTTATTCCAGACTATAATCTATCTCTGTGCCAAATTTCATCCAGATCCATTCAGCCATTTTGGCGTGAAAGAGTAACAAACATACATACTCACAAACTTTCACATTTATAATATTCATAAAACGGATATATATTCAATCGTATTTCTTCTTCTCTTTTCATTCTCAAATATAAAATTACGGTTTAAATACTGCCTCTTAGTCATAGCTTTTTATTCCAGAATTTATTACTCAATTATAATGTAAAATACTGTAAAATTCTTTACCATATTATCATAAAAATCTAGATATTATCATATCTCAGGTAAGGTATAAAAACGTCGTCGTCGTCCGGTGTGGTCGATTGAAGTCATTAGCACTCGATACCGCGATGCTACTGTGCGTAAACAAATACACTCTAGTATTGCACGTTGTTAGGGTGACTAGGTTTAACTATCTTATAATTGAGGCATCACTTAGTCATTTTTTTTAATTAAAGGGGAAAAATATCTATTTTGTGCTATTTGTATATTTTACATTAAAATCTAATTAAATAATCAAGTTTTTATAAGAGATCAGATAGTAAGCTTATAAAACTTAATTACTCTTTCATATATACTAACATCTGTTGAATAAATTACCTATTAATATTCTATTAAAGGAGTAGTTGATACCTCACCTGTGTTGTTCAGTACTGTACATTATATTACGGTTTAAAGCTACAAATCGAGAAGTTCAATATAAAGGGGCATATTTAACAACCCCACTTGATTCCAACAATGACGCTTTACGAAGCCACGTATGTACAGACAGCATAAAAAGTCATTACCAGTCGATATTGCGTATTAAAGATGGTGGAAACATTAATATATGTTATTTCTTGTAACCGGTTCTAAAAAGCTACGAGAATATTTATAATGAAAAAATATCCTAGAACTAGTGACGATTAAGCTCCTTTAGTAAATTATTCATGCATTTTAAGTTTCAATTAAATGTAATTTAATCTGTAGTCACCGAATTGGTAAAAGCTATGTACTGATATTTAGATATGAGAATTTAATGATTGTGTTTTGTTATGGTAGCGCACCCAGTGGTAACGCGCTCGCTTGGGAAACCAAGCAAAGCGGGTTCAAATCCCCGGCTTAAATGCCCGTCTGTGATTTCAAAATAACTATATTTTCTCTTTTAATGAATTAGAAGTAATAATAATTTTATACTTATTATCTAATACCTGACCTAATATCTGTCTGACCCCTCTCGCGTTGAAGGGAGGCCCGTGCTCAGTAGTGGGACTTTAATAGGTGCTGTACACAATATATTCATCGGTGGTGTAGCGGCTAGTATGTACGGCTGCACACCCGGAGGTCCTGGGTTCGAGTCCCGGGTCGAACCAAGTTTAGTTATTGAGTCTTTCTGTATACTAAGCCTCAGTAACAGCCCGGAGTTGGGAAGTTGGCGGTGTTTCACCCCCGTGCCTCGGAGAGCACGTAAAACCGTCGATCCTGCGCCTTAACTCTCACTGGTCGTGTCGAGCAGTCGTCCCACCGGAGTATGAGAGTGACAGGAATAGAGAGTGCACTTGTGTCTGCACGTACACTTGTGCACTATAATATGTCCTGCGCAGTTCGCTAGTCTCAATGAGATTGGCCGCCGTGGCCGGAATCGGTCAGGAGAACATCATATTCAGTAAGATTTCTTGAACATTCTAACTTAACAGGCTTTCTTAGTCATCCTACGAAGTTCAATATTTCGAATTTGAGATATTTTTTAAATACCACGAGTCTCGTAAAATGTACCAAAAAGTTGTCCTTATCGTTGCGTTAATTATAATTAGGAGTAAAACAGCAGGCATTAAAAAAATCCAAACTGTCCAAAAATCTTACTTTACGGAACATAAAATCCCGTGATATTCTTAAATTAAGTGAGATAACGGTATATTTCGACATTTTTAATATGTCTGGCATTTTCATGTGTATCTGATTTTTTTAAGAAAGCTAAATCCTTCTCTTACTTCAATTAAAACTAACTTGGTATATTTTAGACTAGGTGTTTTTATTTTTAAAATATTTTTTTATAATTGTTTAACCTAAAATTACTTGAGTTCAATTGTGAAAAATTAAAATATGGCTAGTGATAATGTACATAAGTGAGTAAGAAGACAGCTAGAAAGGCTCATACAGTTTTACAGCATTATTATTTTACAATGTATTGTATTCGTTATAAAAACATAAAAGATAACAAGGTATGTTTTAATTTGTGTGCATTGTTAAAAGAGATATGCAATAAAATCGCAATGATTATAAACTTATACTAGCATTTCCCGCGGGTCTGCCCGCGTTCAGATGACCAAAAACCAAATTCTTAGGTTTTACATATGAGTATACTCTTACATTGCAGTTTTTGTATTTTTCTGAGAAAGGAGACATTTTCTCGAGGTAAAAAGTATTCTATATGTTGACCCGGATAACCAGCTATCACCATACCAAATTTGATCAAAATCCCTCTAGTAGTTTTCTCGTGATGCGGTAACAGACAGACGGACAGACAAAAATTCTAAAAACTATAGATTCGGCCTCTGTGTCGATAATAATGTTTATTTCAATAAGATTTTCCAAAAAATATTTAATGTACAGATTCGGCTCAATTACAATTTTATCATATGTATAGATTGGCGAGCTAATATGCGAGTCGAATCTGTACATTAAATATTTTTTGGAAAATCTTATTGAAATTGTCATTATTATCGGTACACACTACACAGGCCAAATATATACTTTTTAGAATTTTTGTCTGTCTGTCTGAAAGCATCATAAGAAAACCGCTGGACAGATTTTGGTGAAATTTGGTATGATATTAGCTGGTTATTCGAGTATATTCGAGAATATTTCATTTCTGAGTACTAACAGTTAAAACGTAGGGACGAACCCGAGCGGAGCGAGGGTGAGTCGCTACTCGCTAGTAATATATAATTTTACACAATTATATTAGTATTTTATAAAATTAAAATATGTTCCTTTATTATTTTTTTCGGGCTCTGTAGCGAAAAGGCTAAAAACGGAGCCCTTATAATTTAATATAAGTTCATATGTCACTGTGCGTTAGAGCTAAGATATCGACATCGTACATTGCTAAAATTTAGTAAGCAGACAATTTTGTTATTAAATTTCAAAAATAAAAAAAATAATAGTAATACTCTATACATGTACTCTGTCTCTGAATCAGACTCATATTTGTCCGAGATTTTTTATTTTGGAGTAACATTAATAACAAATCGTAACCTATAACGCCATCTATCGACATTTACTTGAATTTCCTGACAAGATCCCATGCTTTTGCTATTTACTTATAAAAAATTAAATATTTTTCATATAAATAAAAAATAAATAAATAGCTAATTTAAGATAAGTGTACTATTATCTAAGAGCGTTGGTAAAGTAGCTTTTCGAATCCTAAAAAAAGGTCACCAGAAATGCTTTCAGTATTTGGAACAAACGAAAGTAGGCTGGAAAAATGTTTCTTTAAAAAAAAAAGGTCAACTAGTCCTATTATCTAACAAGCAGAATAGCATGGATTTCTTATAATTTGTTTTTTTAAATTAATTTTGTAAAAATACTTTAAATATAATATAACATATATTTTATTTAAATAATATACAGTTTTCTATGGAATTTAGCTAGGGAGTAAATGATATATAATAGGAAACGAATAAGTTATTCGTAATCAACTCTGCTATATGAATGGATAAAACACATAATGGAACTACCTACATTTTCTTTTCTACACTACTATTATAAAGACGAAAGATTTGTATTTTTGTATGTTTGTAGCAAATAAACTCAAAAACTATTGGACCGATTTAGGTGAAATTTGGTAACAAGATAGGTTGAGACCCTGGGAAGGACATAGAATATCCCTTAAAGGGGTGAAAATGGGGATGAAAGTTTGTATGGGAAATCAACCTAGACCTAAACCCGAGCCAAGCAAGGGTGAGCCGCTAGTCGATAATACCTAATAAGGAATAAATATTTTGACGAGATTGTATCATCAATATTTAAACGATAAATATAATTAATATGCAAAAGAACAAAGCCACTGAAATGACATCGCTTGGCAAAGTTTAATAGGTTTAACATTTTGAGCTGGTGTAGACTGATAATCGGGCTCTTAATAAATTCATTACTAAAACAGAAGAGACGTAATATGAATTGCCACAATAATGAATTCAATATAATAATTAAAGTATATCACTTTCTGCAGACATGTATTGTTACTTTATAATAATTAATGCTTTAAAATAAATTTTAATATGTTTTTTTTTAATTATTAATATTTTATTTTATTAACGACATGGCATACCTTTTATAGATTGTAATAGATTAATTTTTGTCAATTTTATTTTTGAACTTATTGTACAGTTTCCTTTCTATATGATAAGAATTAGTTACTTATACATAACATATTTAAGTTTACATCTGTTTTTAAAATCGGTTGAGAACGAAGAAAAAAACGATTTTTTATTCATATTGTACTACACAAATATTTCAAGAAAGCTTTAAAATGGATAGTTTTATTACAAAAATTAAAGCGAATACTACCTACATTTCTTCTATATCTCTATATAATACTAGCGACATACCCTCGCTTTGCTTGGGTTCGTCCCTAGGCTGATTCCCCATACAAACTTTCATGCCCATTTTCACCCCTTTAAGGGATGATTTCCGGGATAAAAAGTATCCTATGCCCTTCCCAGGTCCTCAAACTATCTTCTTACTAAATTTCATTCAAATCGGTTTAGTAGATCCAGAGATTACGTCCTACAATGTCACAAATTCACAATTCACAAACTTTATCTCTTTATTATATTAGTATATATGCTATGCATACGTACATATGTGTAAATTAAAAACATTATTTTGAAGCCATTTAACAAGGGCATTGAATTGAATTGAAAATACCTATATCATAAAATAAGAAAAATGTAAACATGCATTTAAATTACAATTTCAATACTTGTAAAGATTACCGTCAAACAGCTATAAAATAAGAAAAATGTAAACATGCATTTAAATTACAATTTCAATACTTGTAAAGATTACCGTCAAACAGCTACTTGCATAATGCGAGACGTTTTAGCTCCATTTCGCGTTGTCTTGCTCCGGCTGACGGCGGCCGATAGCGCAGAGTGCACCTATTCTTATTGGTAGGGCTCGCAAAATTAACTTATTGAAAATTGCTAAAATGATGTAATTTTTTTTAATAATATTATATATTAATAAGTATATTTAATGAAAAAAGGTCAAATTTAATAAGTGCCAATATTTTTCTAGATGTATGTGAAATTATTTTATTACATAAGAATATTCTAATTTTATAAAATGGTTGATATTGTACCTATAGGAGATAGTTTATACTTTATTGTATTTATTACGTTAAGCACTAATGAAGCAGATAGACATACAAAACTTACAGAGCGTAAACTATCACAAGTGGCACATGCCTATAATAATTAGATAATAAAAAATATATGGTTTTTAAATTTTTACACATCATATTTTACACTATACTTTTGCATACATAATCAAGTTATGTTTATAAAAAAATCGTCAAATCAAATCGTCAAAAATTGATGAATAAGTATTATATACATAAAAAAATCATGTTCGTACTTAGTTTATTGATTTAATTAAGTTATAATCAAACCATGTACTTATATAGTGAAAGATATCTTACCAAATGAATGGGAAAATTCAAGCAGTGACACCCCTGTCATGATTTCGTACGAAAACTCAGTACGTGCGCGCGTCTTCATAAAGGGTGCTTTGTGCATTAGAATTTATACTCTTGTCGCAAATTGAAGTTGTTCGTAGAAAAAATAAAACCTATACTTTACTGCTTACGTTTAAACTCGACTTTCTTATGAGAAGATCGCTGAATGAAATCGCTGGCTGTAACTGAAACATTTTACATGCGTATATGTACATATACAGGTACATATCGTAGAGAAGGCTTGAGAGAGAATGAAAGTAAGTGAATGAATTTTAAAAAGTTTAGAATTGAATTTTGATATTGATTCATTTAATTTAATTAAAAATATTTATTAAAAAAAAACTTTCAATCATTATTATTTTAAGGTTCCTATTAGTATTAAGTTCAAAGTTATTGTTAAATATTAAATTTTAAATGTTGTTAGGTAATACATATTAAACTATGGACCTGTGTCTGAATGAAAATTAAATAAATAAAAAATAAAAAAAAATATTGATTTAAGCTGTAGCAAATTTAAAGTAATAAACAAAAATCAAAGAACATTATTTTTTTAGTACTTCTTTCGACGAGTATTAACCGTACTTTTTTTTATTATTAATTTATTAGCCGTATTTCATTCAATTAAATAACAGAATTTTAGAATTACTAATATATGATTAATAGAAAACGATTAAGTTTTTTTTTAAATAAAACATGCTCTTTATAAAATAATAAAAATAAACATAAGTGGAATCGAAGGTAAAAGCTAGTAAGTATATTTACAAAAGTACCTAATAAAATAAAATTGCCCAAATCTTTCAAGAAATATGAGATCTTATATTAATATAAAAGAAATGTATGTAAAATTACTATCTATATCAATAAATTATATTGTTTTATGCTAAAAGAAATATCTGAGTCAAATAGTATTTTTTCTTGGCAATGAGATACAATTGTCTCGTTAGTGTTGCACTTTAGAAACTGCTGCGGAATCGAACCGCATTCCTTACTCTTTGGTACTCGCCAAGTTATTCACGTTCATTTCTCATGTAAATCTTATAATCCACCAAAGTGGGGCGTTATTCAGCGTTGTTAATACGAAGTACTAATTGTAGCACTCTCAGATGGCCATATTTTGTAGGTATTTCTATGCTTGTGTATATTTTTAATTGTACCTTCATTGAATAACTTTACATCTAAATTTCAATAGAATTTGGTTCATTATTCAAGGTATGCTGTGGGAAAAGTATGTGAAATGTTATTCTTATTTAATACATAATTTTATGCATGTTTTGTACATTTTTTACAGATTCCTTTGTTTGATTTGTCACCGTATACTATAGTTAATTTTTTAGGGTTCCGCACCCAAAAAGGACAAATAGGAGTCGCTATAGTTTCGTTATGTCCGTCTGTGCGTATGCCATAGCCATTTTACTCAGAGTAAATAGGTTCTATAGAGCAGACATTTAGAAGGTAGATATCTTACTTAAATAGCTAGGCAATGCCGTAGACTTATTACGAAAAATTAAAAGTTAAGGGTAACACTAACGTGTAGCTGAGGGGGCAAAAATATTTTTGGATAGATCTATAACAATAAAATGGATGTTACAAACCGATAACGCACTAATTTATATGCCTTTAAAGTCCTATATATTTCACAAGGCAAGAGGTATAAATTAGTAAATATTTTTTTATTTTGCATATAGTAAACCGTTTCCCCCAATCGGTAACATCCGCCTTCACCAGCTACGCCATTGTGTATGAATAAATATTTTATTTTACTTTTAATGTATAAAATTATGAAAGTAAAAATATAATACGCATTAATTAATTGATGCTACAGAACTCTCTGTGTGTCTCGGACCAACTTAAGGCCATTTATTAGGTGTTACATTAATATGTAACACCAAATAAATAAAATTACGTAGATTTAGCTTCCAAATACGTTGTGTGGTGTGTGAATCTATTTTTTCATTACATATTTCATTCTAAAGAAAATGTGACAATTGCTTAAACATTGTTGCTTTCCTATTAAAATATCATTTTTCGAATAAGTATAAACATCTAATATTTTCATGTGTGAATCATTTCTAACATGATTACCACTTGTCTTACGGTGAAGGAAAACATCGTAAGAGTCTGAGAAAACCTAGCAGGTTTTCGAAAGACATGTGAAGTCCGCCAACCCGCACTTGGCCAGCGTGGTGGACTATGGCTTGATCCCCCAATTCGTATTGAAGGGAGGCCCGTGCCCAGCAGGGGACGTTAAAAAGGGCTGAATATACATGAAAATACCTTATAACCTACAACTTATAATTTCAGCATCGTAAAAATAAATTGAATCGATTATTTTATCACATTAACTAAAGCTATATTTTGTGTGGGACTGCAGCCTTATGCCTATATGCCTATCGTTAAGAGGATAAGTCTCTCGATATAGATCTTTCTATAACATTTTGATTTTATTACATTAAAGAAAATTCAATTTTATATGGACTTTTACTTTAATTATTCGCATACTGTTGTTTAGTCAAATGAATGCACATAGTAAAACCAATTAAGGTCAACGCATTGAGAAAAGTAAGATAATTCTTATTGTGTTCGTCCGATAAAATCTAAACGACGCAGCACTAATTTCGGATTTTCAATTTTTTGTGGTCTACAATTTAGCAAATTAAACAGTTTCTTGATACAATTGCATATTATGTTCTTATTGTATTAAGCCTAATGTTACGTACTATGTCTTATTTTTATTTTGTATGACAAAAAATATTGTGTAGGTCATTATATCCCTTATATTAAAAACTTCCAATGCGCCTCATCTGAACCAGATAGGGATAAATATTTGTATCCTACACGGATACCAATTTTGCACAGATACATCCCTATCCGGATACGAATGTTTGATATATTGAATCTGCGACTTTAGGGTGCTATATTTATTGATATTATTATTTTAATTGAAAGTTTAACAAAAATTATAAATACTTAAGCCTCTGTTCGCATTTTTGTAAGTTGGATGGACGGTGATTTTGTAAAGTATTAATTAACAGAAGATTACTATATTATAAAGTATAATTAATATATTATAAATAATTGAATTTTTAATTTCAAAACAACATGTGGTTTTTATGTTACACTCATGTGTATTTTCTTAATAAATCAAAACGGAGGCTATAATTTAATGATACTATTACTTCTTTATTTATTGCTAAAATTTCAAATATCGCGCTTTTTTACATCATCCCGCCACACTCCCGTAGGTACGCATGCCGGACCTTATTTCAGACATGCAGGATTGTCACGACGGTCGTCGGGCCATGTGATTAATTATTTATTAAGTAGCATCATGTATCATATAGGCTAAAACTTAGCTTGAATTTAAACTAATGTCGTCACTTTTGTCTCCTTGATATCTCTTTTGATCATCAAAATAGCTATTGAGGAACAAAAATAAATAGTATTAAAATTCTCCAAAACATAGGGTATGTTTTGGAGAATTTTAATATTATTTATTTTTTCATATCTGTTTCTAAACTTTTTGTCTGCTTGTGCAAACTAGTATCAGGAGGAAAAACTTCTTATAGGATAGAAGATAGAAGAAGAACGATCTCGCCGATTTTTATGGAGTTTCACTGGTAGTACAGTGTAGGTATACTCTAGTAGTTTTCTCGTGATGCGGTAACAGACAGACGGACAGACAAAAATTCTAAAAACTATAGATTCGGCCTCTGTGTCGATAATAATGTTTATTTCAATAAGATTTTCCAAAAAATATTTAATGTACAGATTCGGCTCAATTACAATTTTATCATATGTATAGATTGGCGAGCTAATATGCGAGTCGAATCTGTACATTAAATATTTTTTGGAAAATCTTATTGAAATTGTCATTATTATCGGTACACACTACACAGGCCAAATATATACTTTTTAGAATTTTTGTCTGTCTGTCTGAAAGCATCATAAGAAAACCGCTGGACAGATTTTGGTGAAATTTGGTATGATATTAGCTGGTTATTCGAGTATATTCGAGAATATTTCATTTCTGAGTACTAACAGTTAAAACGTAGGGACGAACCCGAGCGGAGCGAGGGTGAGTCGCTACTCGCTAGTAATATATAATTTTACACAATTATATTAGTATTTTATAAAATTAAAATATGTTCCTTTATTATTTTTTTCGGGCTCTGTAGCGAAAAGGCTAAAAACGGAGCCCTTATAATTTAATATAAGTTCATATGTCACTGTGCGTTAGAGCTACGACATCGACATCGTACATTGCTAAAATTTAGTAAGCAGACAATTTTGTTATTAAATTTCAAAAATAAAAAAAATAATAGTAATACTCTATACATGTACTCTGTCTCTGAATCAGACTCATATTTGTCCGAGATTTTTTATTTTGGAGTAACATTAATAACAAATCGTAACCTATAACGCCATCTATCGACATATACTTGAATTTCCTGACAAGATCCCATGCTTTTGCTATTTACTTATAAAAAATTAAATATTTTTCATATAAATAAAAAATAAATAAATAGCTAATTTAAGATAAGTGTACTATTATCTAAGAGCGTTGGTAAAGTAGCTTTTCGAATCCTAAAAAAAGGTCACCAGAAATGCTTTCAGTATTTGGAACAAACGAAAGTAGGCTGGAAAAATGTTTCTTTAAAAAAAAAAGGTCAACTAGTCCTATTATCTAACAAGCAGAATAGCATGGATTTCTTATAATTTGTTTTTTTAAATTAATTTTGTAAAAATACTTTAAATATAATATAACATATATTTTATTTAAATAATATACAGTTTTCTATGGAATTTAGCTAGGGAGTAAATGATATATAATAGGAAACGAATAAGTTATTCGTAATCAACTCTGCTATATGAATGGATAAAACACATAATGGAACTACCTACATTTTCTTTTCTACACTACTATTATAAAGACGAAAGATTTGTATTTTTGTATGTTTGTAGCAAATAAACTCAAAAACTATTGGACCGATTTAGGTGAAATTTGGTAACAAGATAGGTTGAGACCCTGGGAAGGACATAGAATATCCCTTAAAGGGGTGAAAATGGGGATGAAAGTTTGTATGGGAAATCAACCTAGACCTAAACCCGAGCCAAGCAAGGGTGAGCCGCTAGTCGATAATACCTAATAAGGAATAAATATTTTGACGAGATTGAATCATCAATATTTAAACGATAAATATAATTAATATGCAAAAGAACAAGCCTCTGTTCGCATTTTTGTAAGTTGGATGGACGGTGATTTTGTAAAGTATTAATTAACAGAAGATTACTATATTATAAAGTATAATTAATATATTATAAATAATTGAATTTTTAATTTCAAAACAACATGTGGTTTTTATGTTACACTCATGTGTATTTTCTTAATAAATCAAAACGGAGGCTATAATTTAATGATACTATTACTTCTTTATTTATTGCTAAAATTTCAAATATCGCGCTTTTTTACATCATCCCGCCACACTCCCGTAGGTACGCATGCCGGACCTTATTTCAGACATGCAGGATTGTCACGACGGTCGTCGGGCCATGTGATTAATTATTTATTAAGTAGCATCATGTATCATATAGGCTAAAACTTAGCTTGAATTTAAACTAATGTCGTCACTTTTGTCTCCTTGATATCTCTTTTGATCATCAAAATAGCTATTGAGGAATAAAAATAAATAGTATTAAAATTCTCCAAAACATAGGGTATGTTTTGGAGAATTTTAATATTATTTATTTTTTCATATCTGTTTCTAAACTTTTTGTCTGCTTGTGCAAACTAGTATCAGGAGGAAAAACTTCTTATAGGATAGAAGATAGAAGAAGAACGATCTCGCCGATTTTTATGGAGTTTCACTGGTAGTACAGTGTAGGTATACAAACATACAAATATAATATATGGACATAAAATGAAACGTAGCTATGTCTATAATAAAATCTTGTAAGTTAAGGTTCGGCTACTTTTTAGTATCGTATTAATTTAAAAATTATAAGTTTTCAAAATCCAAATGTAAGTATAATATTTTAATGAAACCAGGTGGAGGATAATGGAGCTTTTCAATGGTTACAAGAAAATTATGTCTAGTTTTGAGTTTTTTATGGTTTTTTAACTGTAGCGATTTTACATTTTTTGATATTTTCGTTATTAATCTGAATCACATATTATGTACTGAGATATATTATATTGCTTACCTATATCTACTTTTTTCAACGAACAAAATTTATATCATAACCTATAATAATAATTTTTGTTGGTATATAAATAAATAAATAATCGGCGGGTACTTTCTTTTATATTTACTATTAATTAAATTCTATAATTATTATGTTTATGTTAAGGATGTAAGTGAATTTCCTTTGTCATTGAAATGAATTTTAAAGTAATTTGAAAGCTATTGAAATTTTGTTGAAATACCAATAATGAAATATATTAATTAATAACTTAAAATAAAAATGTCATAATTCGTTACGTTCTGCCATTTTGTTTTACTAACATAAATTATTCAAGTAAAAATGTTTATTTTTATAAAAATAGTTTACTTATGAAATGTTACATTTACTTATGGCTTAATTAGCGTAATTTTGTTTTTTTAAATTTTAAATATTCTCCCCCCATTATAATAAACAAGTGTGTACCGCATACTTTCCGATACCAGTTTAGACTTTTTTGAGTTCGTTAAATGGCAACCATCCCTTTGAGGTCTGTAATTATAAAGTATTATTCAATATTTAAGCCACGCCCAAGTATGAAAAAGACAAAAGATATTTTTACGATTCGACCTCTCGTACTTTGTAACGGCCAATTATTATGGGTAGAGCTTTTTTGACTAACAAATAACAACTTATTTGGCACCTATACCATGAAAATTTAAATAAAATTTTGATCATATCCCTTGAATATGTATAAGAGACCTTTGAAATATGTTGCAGGTGAATTCTACAAAGACGTGCCGATTCGATATTTACGTATGCCTTTTAGATGGTCTGTTAAATATATTAATACAACCTTATAAGACCCTATTTTCATATTAGGGCATATAAGGTAGCATCAAATTCTACTAATAGCTGCGGCATATATTCTTATGTATATTGTTTTGAGTTATGAAAGGATGTTATAAGAATATTTTCATTTTATTTGACACTAGCGACTCACCCTCGCTCCGCTCTGGTTTGTCCCTAATTTTTTTTTAAATTGACATAACTTTTTTCTTTATGAACCGATTGAAATGAAACAAACACTTAATGTTTAGTGAAGCTTACAATACATTAGTGAAAACCGTACCCAAATTGGTTAAGCCGTTTCTGACATTAGCGCACACAAACCATTTATACTTTTATATGCATTAAGTAAAAAGCTGTTATTTTGATATTACAAACAGACACTTCAATTTTATTTATTTATGTAGGTAGATAAAATATAGTTATATGAAATCCGATATGGCCAGCTTTTACAATATTTTTAATCCTAGCATTGAACTAATATGAACTGGTAACATTGCGGAATAAATGCTGTGTTAACAGTAAGAAATTTTACAAATATTAGTGTAATCTCTTAAAAGCTAAAATCTTCTTCTTCTTGTCCTTATCCCGATCAGCACATGTTTCCTTCTTCCATTTCCTTCTATCAGCCGTCATCTCAGTACACACATCCTCTTCCACACAGTCCATACCTTCCTCTGTCTTCTTCTACTGCTATATTCATCTACATTAGAACCTAATATCCTCTTCCTTATATGACTTTCTTCCCTCATCATATACCCATATCACGCCTATTAACTGCTTAAACACTAATAAGCTTATAATATAATGAGAGAAATCTAATAGGCATAGATAGTATCGACAGATAATGGTACGACGTAGAGATTTTAAATTGCGGTTTATAAGCAAAGTTAATAAGCAAAATTAATAGCTCCATCATAATTTTACTACAGGTGGTCTTTTATCTCGGCGGTGTAGTGGCTAGCATGTATGGCTGCACATCCGGTGGTCCTCTGTTTGACTCCCGGGTAGGGCCAAGTTTAGTTTTTGAGTGTTTCAGTCCTAATAACAGCCTGGAGTTGAGAAGTTGGCGCTGTTTCACCCCCGTGTCTCGGAGAGCATGTAAAGCGTTGGCCTCAAAAGTATCGTCCCATTGGAATTTGAGAGTTACAGGCATAGAGAGTGCACTTGTGTCTGCGCGTACTCTTGTGTACTATAATATCTCCTACGTAGTTGGCTAGTCTCAGTGAGAAAGAGTGTTTGTTTGTTTGTTTGTTTGTTTGTTTGATTGATTGTCCTTCTTTCACGTCAAAACGGAATGACATATTAGCGTGATTTTTTGTTTGGTAATAGTTGGTGGGCTGGAGAGTAACATAGGCTATTTTTTACCGCGGAAGATTATCTGATTCCCACAGGAAAACACGCTATAATACAATTCAAAAAAATATTTATGATCAGAATTACTTAAAACTTGGTAAGTATTAATGCTTTTTAATAAAATTAAAAAAAAATCCGTGTTTTAGCATTTTTCGAAATTCATCCTATAAGGGGGTAAAATTGGGGATGAAAGTTTGTATAAAATTAGCTTTTTAGATTTTTTTACAGTTTTAACGCGAGCGAAGCCGCGGGTTTTGCTAGTATATCATAATTTGCAAATAAAATGAACTCTTTCTAAGTTTTATCATGTCTAATTCAAACGATGTTATACGAAAAAATGAAAAGATTTTGTAATCGATATTATAAATATTGAAAATTATAGCTTATAAAACATTTTGCAATTGGAGTCTAAGCGGTATTTAGCGACGTGTTTCCTCATCGTAGCTGAGTATACGGGAGATAACGGGCTATACAAGAGCGTTCTTTAAAAGTGTAAAAAGAAAAAAATATCGGTGCATCAAGCAAAATGTTACGCAAAAACGACCACTACAGCTTTAGACATACAGATTATTTCTTTTTGTTACCAAGCTAAAAATAGGCAAGGCAATCCGAAATGGTAGTATTGTGTGGAATATGCGAGTATAGCTGTTTGTTTAGACGAAACAGGCTTTAAATTTTATTCTAAGACTTTCGAAATAACATTTTATTTGCTTTTAGTGGTCAATTGTATTCTGCCCTTTTGTGAATTATTCAGTGTTTATATTTTTTTCTTGTAACGTTTTTTATGATGAAGAAAAAGATGATATCGACTTTGGTGCTTGCTTCAAAGTAGAAAGATGCTGTTAGATTAGACTAAGGTACTATTCGTTGAGTTTTATGATTTACGTAATTTGCTTGAAAGTTCAAAGTAAATTATACTTTAGCTATTTGTATAAATCATATTTCATAGTTGTATATCCACTAGAAATATGTAATATGTATGTTGTTAGGCATTTATTAGTCACAACTTTCTTTATTTCAGTATTTATTCGAAGGTATTTAGTATTTACATTTTTAGTACTTGAATTACTGTTAATATTAAAAGCAAATCTTAAGAAATTTATTAAAAAAATTCATCTATATCAGCTATACTAATATTATAAAGAGGTAAAGCTTGTGAGTTTGTGACGTTGTAGCTAGTAATCTCTGTATCTACTGAACCGATTTAGGTGAAATTTGGTATGAAGATAGTTTGAGACCTTGGGAAGGACATAGGATACGTTTTATCCCGGAAATCATCTTTTAAAGGAGTGAAAATGGAGATGAAAGTTTGTATGGGAAATCATGCCGGTGAGTATATGAATATTTTGCAAATCCAATAATATTAGGTACATACATAGGTGTCGAATTGATAACCTTCTTTTTTGTTCGATTAAATAATATGTAAATTGCAGTTAAAGTAGTATGTAGTAATAGCAAATGCGGTTAAAATATTACGCAAGTGTATTGGGAAAAATAATGTTTGACCATATTTTTTTTACAGTAAACTTTTTAAATATTTTAAAAGTTATTATTTGCTAAAAAATAATAAGGTGCATAAATTAAGTACCCGTGCAATTTGTGTTTTTATGGATAAGTTTTGTAACTCAAGTAAATAAGCTTGTAGGTACGATTTAAGCACTAAACATAATGAGTCGCAAACGTTAATATTAAGCTTCAGTAAATAGTACCTGTGTGATTTATCCTACTAATATTATAAATTCGAAAGTTTGTGAAGATGCATAGATATTTGGATGTTTGTTACTCTTTCACGCAAAAACTACTAAATGAATTTTAATGAAACTTTACAATAATATAGGTCGTACATCAGAATAACACATAGACTACTTTTCATCCCGGAAAAATGTACAGTTCTCGTGGGATAGATTTGTTAAAAAATATTCGCAAAGTTTAATTAAAGCAACTATTTTTAATTATAAAGCAAAAGAGCGGCTTGAAATTCAAAATTTTATACGCGCGTGGTATGCTATGACAATAGATTTTCCTGCTCAATAACATGGTTATGTGTATGTATGTGTAATGTTAAACTATATATTCTAGAATTATCTTACTAATTTTAAAGTTTATATCTTGCCTTTAATGAGGGATGCTATTATTATTTAAATACATATCTTTACTATAACATTTATGTTAAAGTAATTACGTGTACATAAATTAGTTATAACATTTACTATATATAGCTCAATTATCTAAAGTTAAAAGCTTTTCATAATGTTATAAATCATGTGTATTTAAGGCGTATATTACAAGATTATGAGATGACGGAAGATCAATTAAAACGGTACACTATCATGCGCGCGCGCAATCCAATTTATTTTAAAGATGATCCAGAGGTAGTCGTTTATAATGTAATGAAAGTGCCAAAAAATATATAATACTACATAGAATATTATAGCAAAAGTTATACAAACAAACGGTTAAACAATGTGAAAAACTTGATTAAAAATCGAACCTCTTATATACATCTACTATAATATAATGATATCAATAAGCAATGAGCTCTCTTAGAGATAAATGAGAGTTAGAGAGATGTCAGAGATAGATGAATTTATAATTTGGGTTTAATGTCAAATTTCATTTTTCAACCGACTTCAAAAAGGAGGAGGTTCTCAATTCGACTGTATGTTTTTTTTTTTTTTTTTTATGTTTGTTACCTCAGAACTCCGTCATTTATTAACCGATTTGGAAAATTTTTGTTTTGTTTGAAAGGGTATACTTCCAGATTGGTCCCATTTAAATTTCAAAAAAAAATACCACCCCTAAGGGTGGAAAAATAACTAATAATGAATTTAACCTACGTCTAATTGTCATATTGACTTGAAACTTTGCAAGTATTTCTATTTTCGTTGATAGTACAGTGGTTCGGTGTTGTTGACCTGATCTGATGGCAAGGCCAGAAGGTGGATAGGTGGAACTCTTCAACGGCTAATAGTAGATACTTTGAGTTTGGGCTTATTTTGTTTGATTTGACAAGCCTAACACGTTAGAATCCTTACTTTGCTACTACTGTCCACACTAAAAAGGGAAAAATAAAAACTTTTTAACAAAAAAATAAAAACCGACTTCAAACAAAAGCACTAAAAAGTGAAAAATAACTGATTGGTAGTTTTCATTTACTATACATACCTAATCAAATATTTTCGAAGTCGGTGTGCTTTGGCTAAGTAATTAAAGCCTACCTATTAAATACATACCTAATCAAATATTTTCGAAATCGGTGCCAGCCCATACAAAGCAAAGCACACCGACTTCGAAAATATTTGATTAGGTATGTATAGTAAATGAAAACTACCAATCAGTTATTTTTCACTTTTTAGTGCTTTTGTTTGAAGTCGGTTTTTATTTTTTTGTTAAAAAGTTTTTATTTAAGTAAATATTATTTTATGTGCATATTATTAGCTCGATCACGTATCAAAGAATAATGGTAAATAGTAAAAAAAAAATAACTTTCTGTTCCAAAAAGTTTTATAGATGTAAAAGAACTAAAAAAATGGTTGATGTAATAGTTTATTTATTATTTGTTAAAAATACTATTAAGATCGTCACAGTTGCAATTTGATATACAAAAGGTAACTATAACAATATGTATATCTAGCTTTTTTAACCAATGTGTCGTTGAACTGCATATTTTTTGTTTCATTCACTCATAATACTCAATAACTGCTGTATTTAATTTTATTCATTTACTATTTATTCGCTTTACCAGTCAGAGTAATAATGAATTGTCAACATTTACTTAAATATTGCATATTCTGTATTGCGTTGAATGTTCACTTTCATCTGCCAATTTATATCCATTGAATCGAGCTTCTAAAAGCATTATTTCGAATTGAATCACGCTTAAATGAGTAAAGCAAATTACATCCACCCACAATATATCTTTTGTTAAGTAATATTTTTTTTATTTTATTTTACGGTTCAGAGTACTTCACAAAAGTTTGTACTTATCTGTGCTTTCATTGACAAGTGACGTTGTAATTGTTTCGGCGAGAATTTATGTCATAAAAGCCTGTTACTGAACATGAACCAAAAGTCTTTGATTTTATTTTACACGCCGTTATCAATTCATTCAATGAAGACATCAAACATCATTGTTTCGTATTGAATCATGTGAGTATTTTAAATAAATTAAATTACAACCACCCATAATAAATCTTTTGTAAACAAATATTTTATTTTTATTTTAACAGCCAGTGCAAAGAGTATGTCATTCAAGTTTATGTTTATCTGTGCTTCCATTGACAAGTGACGTTGCAATGCACGCGAATTGTTTTGGCGGGACGCGACGGAATGCATTTTATGCTTGTTGTTATTTGTATGTATATTTAGGTTTTTAAATAAATCTTACATTCCTAACATGTACCTCAATTACATAAAAAGTATTGTTATTTTTTTTTTGTTCAAGCTCACGCTAGTTTGTATTTGTAAAACAAAGAAAACAATTGAATCGATGAAAAATCCATAACAAGAGACAAAATAAAAGGTAAATGTAAGAATTTAGTAGGAATAGAAAGGACTCAAAAATATTTAGTAAACTTTATAATTTTTAGTACTATTCACTTTATATTTTTTAATTTGTAATACAATCGTGCAAATGCAATCCAAAAACATAAGCCTTGACGATCCCTCTTTTAGATGTCGGATTTAAATGTAAGTAGATATCTATACAATAATAAAAAAGTTTACAAAAGATGAATGATGAGACCAACAGTTACATAGGATGTAACATTCCCCTATAAAATCCGTTTTTAAATCTTCAAACAATCAATCTGAGTCCCCTCAAGCTCAAGGTACTTTAGGGTAAAAAGGTTTTGTTATAACAAATTGTACCACTCGAGAGCAAAAATATCCATTAGCATCATTATCCCATAAGGAAATTTTGAAACGCCGTTCTTATAATTTACTTTCACTTCAAAATGACCCTTTATCTGTTTACACATTAGTCGTTCAAATGACAAACTACATAGTGTAAACCATCCAGTGTAAGAAATTACGATGTCGCATTCATTTAGTATGAAAGCAAAGTTCATTGTAAACCGGTTGCTTGTCGAGACGTCTACACCTTTTCCAAACAAATCAAACGCCTGGAATTATTTGACATGTGGGACAAATATTGGGCCAATGTCGTTTCTTATATAAGAACTGAAAAATGAACTTTATGCGCTTTTAATAAGGTTTATTTTAGTTTATTATTTTTATTCACTTTAAGTTGGGTCGGAGATAAGTTATGATTCAAAGGTGACAAAAGTGCAGCCTACTTCAGTTTTTTTTAGTTTTAATATAGTTAAGTTTCTTTTAATGGTTGGATAAATCGAGCAGTAATTAATTATACTATTGTTATAGACTTTTTGGTTTTACATGGTTAACGAAAAAAGTGAGGACAGTCAGACAGTATTTATAGATTTTCCCTTCTTCAATATTGTATTGGAATGCCAAAATCTTTTTTCAAAAGTAATTTATTATTTATAAAGATCATAAAAAATCATTTCATTTTCTAACAATCGTTAATTTAAATACAGTTATTTTATATTTTTTTAGACGAACCCAATCTACTTCGCTTAATATTACAAAAACTACGGGGCGGGATTCAAAGGTAGCCTATGTCCATCCTAGGATGCAATCTATGTCCTTGCCAAATTTTATTGAAATCTGTCCAACGGCTTACGCATAAGAATATTGTGATACCATATTTTGTAAAAATATGGATATAACGAGAATTTATATATTTTTTGTATTTTTTTTAATAGTGCACAATCGTTTCGGTTTAGTGCATAGGTATACATTTTATAATGTACACTATAGTATTTACTTATAAATATAACCTACTTATTTAAAGTTTAATTTTAGTTTTCATCAGTTGTTCTCATTTTTTAATGTCAAAGAATTAATTAACTGTTAAGAAACAATGTCAAGTGGAATAGAAATTTTGACGTGCATTGATTGCGCTTACAAGGAATGGACCGTAATTACAGCTTTAATGCCATAAGGCTGTGTTTATCTATTGGTCTTTGTTTCACAGACTACGACACAAATCTTACTATTATAAAAATGCAAAAGTTTGGATGGATGGATGTTTATTAGTCAATCACGCTAGAACGGATGAAAGGCACAGTGATAGATTATAGTCTGGAATAGCACATAGGCTACTTCTTATCCCGAAAAATTAACGGTTCCCGTGGGATAAATTTATTTTTGTTTTTCACTAAGGACGAACCCGAGCGAAGTGAGAGTGAACCGCTAGTTATATTATAAAAATCATAATGCAGCTCTCTTTAAAATCACTACTGGGTCACCACTCACACGGGGGACCATATTCTACTGCGCTGGCGTAATGCATTTTGCTATTTAAAAAAGTAGTTAGGATTTGATAATACTGAATTTAAAATATTTAACCGGTGAGTCGTTATTAACTTATCTTTCTTTAACGCGGCAAAGAAATAAGACCAACATGATTATTATATGAAAGGATAATTTCTACGATAAAGTGTCATGTAAGTCAATTTTCGCCAAGAAATTGGCGTGCGATATATGTATTTTAGTAAAGTACAAAAGTTAATAATGATGCTCAGGATTTTCGGCATAAAGGCTTGGGGCATAAAGCCTTAGGGCATAAGGCCCTAATAAGCCTTAGGCTTATTGATGATTAAAATAATTGTTTATAGATAGTAATCAAATAAAAATGAATTCATAGACGGTAATTTATTACAAAATATAAATAATTATACCTATGTGTCATTATTCGCATATTCGCTACGAAAAATATTTGCCTTTAATTTATTAGTATATTATAAACATACATTATATACAAAGTTTGTGTATGTAAATTTTTCTTTACGAATCTCTCTAGTCTCAAGGTTGGGGTCACTTTTGGTGTGAATTTTAAATTCATTTGGTAAAGATTAAATAACATAAAAGTAAAAAGCTGTCAATTCCGTCACCTCAGTACTCCTAAATAGGATTTGTTTGGAATAAAAATTATAAAATAATCTTATAATTAAAGTTTTTTATTATATATATATATATATATATATATATATATATATATATATATATATACATACATACATAAATACGCATGTATATCAAGCCCTAACATTGGTCAGAATGAGCCGTGTAAATAATAATTAAGAACTACGTATACAAACTGAGTGATGGCTTCTAACAATCAAGTGTCATCGTTACATTCCGAGAATAGGAATCTGTACACACATGTAATAAATTTGTAACAAGCACAAAGTTGCAAATAATACAAACATTTTAATTTTAACTTGAATAATTTTTTAGTCTTTTTTAAACGAGATATATTATTATAGGCTACTAATACTATAATTTTTGTCTTTATTAATTGAGCGCAAATTACCAAATAAAGAAAATGCTTCATTTTTTTAAAACTAAGTAGTAATTTGAATTAAAAAATAGATATTATTATAATTACTATACAGAAAATAAAAGAGATAACAAAAATGTATGCAAAGGCGGTCTAATTGCTATGAGTAATCGCTTACAGACAACCTTTGGTAGAACCGTAAACGGGGAAGTACAAATTATATGGAATTAAAAATTTAAGTATACATAGATAAAACATATGTATGTACATTATACAGTAATATTTAATAGTAAATTAATATCTTTATAATTTAAAATAGCTAGTAGGTACTATAACCGTATCATTTCAATTTATTAAGGACATTAAAAGAAACACGAGCTCGAGGACTTCCAAATCAATTTACAAAAATAAAATACCTGACTGCGTAAAAAGCGAACTAAAAAGTTAAGAATAAGTTGACGAAAGGACATAATAAAGAAATTTACAAACATACATACAAGTTACGCGCGAAAAACACAACTCTTCCTTGGCAGTCGGGTAAAAAACTGCAGTCATTTGTTTATTAGACTGAACCCACTAGAAGTCTTCTGTAAAATAAACACAGAGATAAAGCTTTAGGCTAAGATTGAATTTAAAGAATAATAATGTATGTATGCATACAATAAAATTGTAACTAAGCCGAATCTGTACATTAAATATTTTTTGGAAAATCTTTTTGAAATAGACATTATTATCGATACGGAGGCCGAATCTATAGTTTTTACAATTTTTGTCTGTCTGTCTGTCCGTCCGTCCGTCCGTCCGTCTGTCTGTCTGTTACCGCATCACGGAAAAACCACTGGAGGGATTTTGATGAAATTTGGTACGGTGATAGCTGGTTACCCGGGTCAACATATAGGATACTTTTTACCGCGGGAAAATATCTCATTTCTGAGAAAACATACAAAAACTGCAATATAAGAGTATATTACTATGTAAAACCTAAGTATTTGGTTTTCGGTCATCTGAACACGGGCGAAGCCGCGGGCAATGCTAGTTACCTATAATCATTTAACGTCATAAGCTGCTGATTAAAAAGTTTCACCATTTTGTTTATGCAAAGACAGAATTTTTCGACTACGTACAAATATTGCTTGTAAAGTCAAAAATAGGTGGTTAAATTGATTTTATCGACAAATATTTGCTTTGTAGTAGATTGTTGTTTTACAATTTACTAATTGTGTAATTAAATATTTTTATTGTATATTTTTATGTGTATTTCTTGTGTTTGCGAATAGGTAATTTTCATATTCGTTAAACGCGTTAATTGTGTTTAATTAATTATCCCTCTACAATTATAAATACGAATGTTTGTTTGGGTGTGTTTTTGTTAAACATTCACGGCTGGACGGATTTGGATAAAATTATGTACTGGAGTAACACATAAGTTAGGCACTGTTTGGCACATAGGGACCCACCCAAGCGAAGCCAGGGTAAGTGCTAGTTATTAATAGTGTTTAATTTTTAGACGTTAAATTACTTATAATTAGCAACAACCAAGCAAATTATTAACCAAGATACTAAATAATAAATATATTTATTACTAGCATTGCCCGCGGCTCCGCCCGCGTTCAGATGACCAAAAACCAAATTCTTAGGTTTTGCATATTACTATACTCTTACATTGCAGTTTTTGTATTTTTTTCTCAGAAATGAGACATTTTCCCGCGGTAAAAAGTATCCTATATGTTGAACCGGATGACCAGCTATCACCATACCAAATTTCATCAAAATCCCTCCAGTGGTTTTTCTGTGATGCGGTAACAGACAGATAGACAGACAGACAAAAATTCTAAAAACTATAGATTCGGCTTCTGTATCGATAATAATGTCTATTTCAATAAGATTTTCCAAAAAAAAATTAATGTACAGATTCGGCTTAGATAGAATTTTATTATTTGTATAGATATAAATATATTCTTATTTCTATTCTTTCTAGCAATAAAAAAGCTAGCTATTTTTTATTGCTAGAAAGAAAAAAAAACTCGTTGGATAAAGAATAGAAGAAAGAAAAAAGAAACTATTTTAGTGCAATTTACACTAGTGGGTAGAGGTTTTGAAAGAGTTAGGGTTTTGGGGTTTATTTTATTAGTAACATGCGTGGGCGGAAGATAACTATAGTTAATAAATAAATCGGATTACTAATATAATTATGAAAGTTTGTATATAGTGAAAAAAAAATATTTTTTTTTTTATATATGTCTGGAGTAGCACATAGGTGGTGGATAGGCAAATGATAGGCGCACAAAGCGAACGAAACCGAGCGAAGCCAGGGTTAGTTATTAGTATTTTATAAATATTTCGATATTTTATCGTAATTGAGAATAGGAGATGCTGGCATGGTTTTAAATGTAATATTATTATGCATATAGTTTCGTTAGGGCCATTTAAAATATACTACAGCTTGAGCAGCGGTCGAGTCGTGACTGTGCATATGTCTCTGTTATGGTCTAAGTTAAGAGAAAATATCATAAGTAATTTAAACAAAATTAAATTATTTTTGTGTAAAATTTTGCATTTATTAACACTTCCAGGTTAATTTCTAAGAAATTAATTAAAATTCTAAGGAATCTATTGTTAACTGTAACGCCGGATTAAAAATTTGTTAATTATTATTCCTAAATAATATGGTATTTAATGATATTTATCTGGCTTTGGTCTCTGTATGATAAACATGCTTTTTATACTTTTACAACTGTTAATATAGTTTAAAAAAAAGTGTGTGTGTACTTATTTATGGAAGCACGTAAGAAGTTATACTTCTTTAGCGTAACAGAACAAAAATAGCTGAAGATTTTATCCCGTATGTCACAATTCTCTGTTTGTAAAAGGAATGCAATTAACTTCATCATGTCGCATTTTGGCTGTCGGTGTGCGCGCACATCATATAAATGTACAACAGGTTAAAGTAAATTACCTTAATTTGCGAATTTATTATGAAATATATTTATATCTAAAAATCCAGTAACATTAGCACATACATATATCTACTCTTACTCTTGTCATTTGGAACACAAGTGGTTGCCCCCTGAAATTGTGCATTACCATCATCGTACTATGACCTCCCCGCATATTAAGGAGACTCTGACCCCTACGAGGTGAATATTAGGGATGTTTGTATGTAAATCGTATATTAATTTATAATCAGAGGTGCCTTATACTTGGGTAGAGCAAATCTCAATAGTCTACTTTACAGAATCTAATATGGTTGTTTGGCTAAGTAGATACGTGCATGAAATTTGTATACAAAGTGCGGTTTGTAGGAATTATATTAATTATTAGCGACTCACCCTCGCTTCGATCGGGTTCGTCTCTAGGTTGATTCCCCATACAAACTTTCATCCCCATTTACACCCCCTTAAAGGATGATTTCCGCAATAAAAAATGTCCTATCCAGGGTCTCAAACTATTTTTCTTACCAAATTTTATCTAAATCAGTCCAGTAGGTAGTTTTTGAGTTTATTCGTTACAAAAATACAAATCTTTCCTCTTTATAATAGTAGTGTAGACTAGTTATTGCCCGCAGCTGTCCTCTTGTGATAGGTACATATATAAAAGCCTTTGACATATTATGGTGTATAAGCTCATAATCTGTTGTGGAGAAGAACTCACAAACGGACTCTCATAAACGTTCACATTTATAATATTAGTTTGGTTGGTATTTGTACTGTGGGGGGTAGTATAAATTACGATCTAACATGTAGCGAGAACGATCCTGGGTTCGAGTCCCGAGATGGGCAATTATTGGAAATTCAAATATATGAGCAAAGAGAATAGTGAGTAGCATTTTGTTTGCACATATGTACTTGCTCTACAATATCTACCGCGAAGGCGAAAATCGGTTAGAAAGATATTATTTATGATATTTTTGAATACTTAGTTCTAATTTTTCTATAATATAACTTGTGTCATTAAAGATTTTTTTCTCCTGCTTTTATATAAAAGTCTTTCATCCCTGCTTTAATATAAAAGCTTAATGTAAGTCTTTCAAAGATAACATTTTTTTTAAATGGTAATGTTTGTGGAAATAAAATAAAAAGTCGTATTGAGATATACTTATTGTATTAGATGTTAATATATTTTCGTGTTAAGTGGACCCGCCTCGAGTCCATTTGCACCTTTTTAGGAAGAGTTCGAAAAAAAAATCTGAATGTCGGCAACTTTGATCATGTTAGATATATTCTCAAAAACTGTGTACAATATTGATTTTTAAGGAAAATATTTTCGAAATTCAGCAGGACATTGACTTAAGTTATTTATTTAAACCTCTACATATATTTTCATTGTAGGTAATATATCCAAACAAGGTAGGTACATATATGCAAACATAAACAATTTTATTTCACTGTTAGGAATTATATTTAGTATGAATATTTATTGTAATTATGTTTTACTAAAATATGATAGAATGTTGTAAAATAAGCAATAAATATCATATATGTACTTTAACCATAAACTATCACTAGGCAATAAATGTACTTTATTTATTACATCTATAAATATTTGACTATGATTATTGCAAATGTCTGCATATTTAATTGGTACGCGAAGAGTTCCTAATGTACATAATAGAAAAATGTTATTAGTGTACATAATTGATTATTTTTATAATCTGATGTAGAGCTAAGAATTTCGATGTTGTTTGTTCATCATTCATCTATACATATAATAAAATTGTAACTAAGCCGAATCTGTACATTAAATATTTTTTGGAAAATCTTATTGAAATAGACATTATTATCGATACAGAGGCCGAATCTATAGTTTTTAGAATTTTTGTCTGTATGTCTGTCTGTCTGTCTGTTACCGCATCACGGAAAAACCACTGGAGGGATTTGGATGAAATTTGGTATGGTGATAGCTGGTTATCTGGGTTATATAGGATATATAGGATACTTTTTACCGCGGGAAAATATCTCATTTCTGAGAAAAAATACAAAAACTGCATTGTAACAGTATACTAATATGTACAACCTAAGAATTTCGGTTTTGGTCATCTGAACGCGGGCGGAGCCGCGTGCAATGCTAGTAAATAATAAAAGTTTGGTATTATAGACTAGCGTGACTTGCTGTTTGTGCTACTATTCTAGGTTTGCTATACAGGTCGATTACTTTCTTCAAAGAATAAGGGAAATTATATAAACGATATTGTGTTTTCCCGTGGGAATTAAAGATTTTCCTGTAGTAAAAGGTATTCTATTCAAATCAAAAGATTTTATTCAGCATTAAATTATTACAATTTTTTACTGAACGTCATGAGTCTACTACCAGTTCGGAATGAAGAAGCCTCAGACCTGAGAAGAACTGGCGAAAGAAACTCAGCGGGACTAATAATGACTTATCTTTTTTAAAGTAAAATTATAATTTACAATATTTTCATTCTAAATGTTGATCCGAGTAATAAATCATCACTACACAAAATTTAGTTAAAATCGATTCAGTACTTTTTGCGTGAAACGAGTACATCGACTTCGCAAAGTTACTGTTTTATTATATATGTAGATTAACAAATTTTAATGCAATATTCCTTAAACGAAGAAAGGTCGGCAACGAATACAAACTAGGTATAACCAAAAAATTTGATTTGGAAATCGATGATCGACTTAACATTAATTTGTAATGAAAATCAACGTTTAAATGAAATTAAAATATCCTAATGGATCAGCGAAATTAATGCGACAAGCAATAAAATAAATATTTAAAGCAATATGGGGAACGCAGTGAAATTTGAAATTCGATTTTGGAATCCAAAAACTTCATGTTTAAAACACTTGTTGTGTACACACGATTGATCTTGATACTTGATTCCAGTACACTTTTAGAATGTTTTTATAAAAATGATGCATTTATACTGTTAATTTACATTATTAATATTACTAGTAAGTTAGTAATCCTGTAATTTGCTGTAATTCCACAAAGTTCGAAAACAGCCACTAAGTCGGTACGTTAAATCAATACTTACAACCAAAGGCGGATGTAGTCATTCCATTAATTAATATAAAGGACCATGTAGAATTTTTACATAGGTATGTATATTGTATATAACTTTTTTTTTCCTATGAAGATGATTGCTGGAATTTACAATTTTAAACAAATACTATACTCAATATATCAAAAGTATCAAAATATTCGATCTCACTATACGCCATGGTGGTGACCGCGACGAATGTAACAAAAAATGACAAAATGAACCGACTACCTTCCCTGTCCTACCATTGTGAACCCCGGGATAGCTATTAACAGGTAATAATGCGGTTTCTTTTACGTAATACACCCAATTTATGTGACGGAATTATTAATTTTTTCCCAAACGTTTCCCTTGTTCGCCCCTCGGTGCGATTAGTGTCTCTTCTCATTAGCAGCAATCGTTCGTCAATCGATTTCGGCAACTTTTTATCGATTTGGTAGTTTATTAATCATTTATCTCTTAAAACCAAAGTATATGTTTTTGGTGTTAAAAATTAGGTTGTAAAAGTTAAGTCTCCGCGTTTTTGTGTATTTAATATATTTACACACATTTAAAAGTTGATAATATTGCAAGAGAATTTATTCTGCAGATTTTCGCTTTTGATAGCTCTTTTCTACAAACGGCGGCATCTTTCAGATAAAACATAAATAAGTTAAACTGTTTATTTCCAGCCGAGATTTTTTTATTTATAACATGTACCTACCTACATACGTTTATACGTTTACAGTTTTGTTTCAGACATGTGTAAATAGTATTCAAATATTTTAATCGTACCTTTAATATTACGAATTAGTAAGAAAATAAGTTTGTTATCAACAAAAAAAACATAATTCATCTTACATGAAACTCAATAATAACGTTAATTACGCACTTCCTTCTAGGACATTATAAAAAACGTTCCAAATTGATATTTTAATTGGTATATTTTATTACCTTATAAATACTTATATTTTATCAAAAGGAACACACATAAATTCAGAATCGTATAAATTGTAATCGATGTTCGTATAATTAGTGCTCTCGATCTTTTAATTTGTCTATAACAGCAACAGGTTTTTACACTCTGGTTTTTTGTTGATAATATTGATTGATACGTTACTATAAGATATAACAAGGATAAGTACAGTTAGGAATATTAGATCACTAGCGTTTCTCACGGCTTCGTCTGCATAATTGATTTAAGTAATGTATGATTAGGTCTCTATCAGCAAAAATATATTATTTCCTTCAATAAACCCCTTTAATTCAGCCCTGTCGTAGAAATCTGAAGTCTTATACCCAATTTCACCATGTGTCAAGCTTTATATGTCAAGTTTTCGAGATTTTGATTTTAGTCCGTGAGTAGAGCTTTCATTCTTATATATCCCTAGAAGTAATAGTCCGATTTGAACACCACACAACCGTCAAAATACCAATTAAATGCATAATTTCTTACATCTTGAAAATTAATAGTACCAAGATAAGAACTTAGTAAATAAGGGGTTTGTCGCTAGGTTCGTTTTAAAAAGATACCTAGTTATTAGCCATCGTTAGCCATATACATTTAAATTTTTTTTCGTTAATTTTTCTGATATTTTATCCTATTCAGGACTAAGAAAATCAAAAAAATCAAATATCTAAAAATGCCTCAGCCTTTCTTGAGTTATAAATGGTGTAATTAACACTACTTTATTTTAAAACAATAGAAGAAGATATTATAATTTTTTCCATAAAATATTATTAAACGAATATCAGACACATCATAAAATAAAGTATATGTAAAATTTATTTATAATATGTATGTATTTAAAGTTATATGATATGTGTAGTGTATCAACTATTTGGTATCAATAACACGAGCCTCTTAGCTTATTATGGAACTAGATGGTGCTGTGTTAATGCCCCAACGTATTATATTATGTTATTATTATTGAAGTTATAATGATATACATATTGGTAATACCATGTACAGACATACTAATTAACTTAATAACTCAGTTATAAGCGTTTCTATATAAGGCAGGTGTTACTTTATCACAATTATATATAATTTAAACATAATTTTAACTATCGTTAAGGTTGATAAATTACTAATATTAGCCCAGTCAATAAAGAAAAAAATTGTCGAAATCTACATAAAATGAAACAATTTCTGCGATAGTGCCATTCGATAAAAAGGCATTTTCTAAGCTTGAGAGGCGCTGGCGCTACTATCGCGAAAAAAAAATCGCGTTTTATTCAATATGTCTAGAACAGCTCATCCTACGTAAAAAAATAAAAAAAAACTTTTCTCTTTTAAATGAAATTTTCTATCTTTTTTAACTAAAGCTTTTCTTTCTAAAATTAATATTTCACGTGATATCGCGGTCGAAACGAACACATTTCGCGCACTTATCGGTTTTCCGCGATTATCTCCATAAAGGTTGCGAAATTTGTAAATACAATTATTATGTACTTGTCGTTCGGCGCCATATTTGATTTTTTTTAATGTCCCATTCCGTCCATCCGCTAGGCACGGGCCTCCCTTTAATGAGAGTGGGATCAGGCCATAGTCCATCAGGCTGACCAAGTGCGGGTTGGCGGACTTCACATGTCTTTTGAAAATTTGCTAGGTTATTTCATATATGCAGGTTTCCTCACGATGTTATCCTTCACCGTAAGAGAAGTGGAAATCATGTTCAAAATGATTGGCACATGTATATATCAGAGGTGAGAGACCCGGGATTAGAACCGCTTTACTCGGTTTCCCAAGCGAGTGCGTTATCACTAGGCTGACTGCCATATCGTCTGTAAAAAAACCTGTAAGTTTTGTGTTAATCAAGATTTTTTAAATCTTAGTGGTTTCAGAGATAAACTATAAAAACTAACATATTTTATAATAGTGTAAAATAAATACACATTATTAATTATTGACATAAATATATCGCAAGTGAATATTGAGAATCGATTAATACTGTGTTTTAACAAGTATTTATATTATGTATGTCAATAGAATAATGAATATGACATTTAAATGGAGTTCAATTACTGTCTTTCAAGAGTTTATATGTTTCCGCATTTATAATTTATTGTAACATATTTTATTCGCCATAGAACGGCGGATGCATGGAGTCGTATTTCACTGCGTTGACAGATCGCAATAGCATATCATAATGTTACGTAAATGCTACATTCGTTGATACTTTTTATATAGTTTTCGATGTTTTAGATGATTATAATCATTGTAATGATATGCATATTTATTTTTCAATGAATTTTTTTATAGGTTATAGGGAATCTAAATTAAGTTTCGTATTTTTCTTGTTGTTTTTATACTAATTGGATTATTTAGCGCAAATGGGGAAGTTACTACATATATATGTGTGATTGTGTATGTTTATATGTTTGTTTCTTCTCTACGCTTTAAATGAAATTTAGTATATGGATCGAAGTGAGGGTAAGTTTCCTTCACAAAATAAATACGCTTAAAATCAAAATACCATAAGTACTCGTGCTACGTGTTCGTACACGCAGTAAAATTTTTCATTAACATGTTCGCATTCTTATACATAAACTTATATCAATTATTTTACATAAACTTAAATGGTTTTTAATGTTATATGTTGTAAAAAATGTAAAACTTTTAAATTTTTGTGATAAGAAAGGGAAAAAAAATATACATAAAAACAAGGAACAAATCTTTTAATATTAGTAAAGGATAAATTTTCATGTACATACATAGTAGCGTGATAATATAGAAATATTTATTGTTAATAAGAAGAAAATAGAAGAATAGGTCTAGTTATATATTTTTGTTATAGAATAATATTTAAAACTGTCGTACATCAACGAACGCTTATGCGGCTTTCACTAAAAGGTCCGTCTGAGCGATTGTCTTCCGAACGATCGGATAGAGTCCCTTTGAATTTTTAAACGCTAAGCTGCTTATTTTAAAAGTAAATACTAAATATAGAGAAAATAATGTTTATTTCAATTGATATAATTTGAAATTAAAATACTAGCGACTTACCCAGATTTCACTCGAGTGCGTCCCCTAAGTACCTAACAGTAGCCTATGTGTTAAACCAGGTCATAATCTATATCTGTAATAAATTTCATCGAAACTAGTCCAGCCGTTTAACAACAAATATATAAACATATATAAGGTAGTGGTAGGCCAGTGGTAACGCGCTCGCTTGGGAAACCGAGTGAAGCGGGTTCAAATCTCGGGTATCGCACCTCTGATATTTTCATGTGCGAATCATTTCGAACAGATTACCTACCACTTGTTTTACGGTGAAGGAAAACATCGAGAGGAAACCTGCATGTCTGAGATAACTTTACAAGTTTTTGAAAGTCATGTGGAGTCCACCAACCCGCATTTGGCCAGCGTGGTGGACTATGGCCTGATCCCCCTCGTATTGAAGGGAGGCCCACCCCCAGCAGTGGGACGTTAAAAAGGGCTGAATACATACATACATACACCTACATACACAAACTTTGACATTTACAATAGTAGTCCGATCTTATCATATTGATTCTATGCAGACTTTTATGAATAAATAAGGATTTAAAAATAATTAGGCAGAATTCCTTTTGATTTTGTGATAAATGAATTGTGGCAATAATAATTTCTTAACGGCTTTTTTTACCTGGAATATTCCGAGCTGGCTAACACTAGACTAAGATATTGAGAGCTAATTTATTTATCTTTATGAGCCCCCCAACACAATTTCATTGTAAAATTAACACATGATACCATAAAATAAATATAAACAGAAAAAAATATATCTCGTATATAAATTCTAAACTTTTACTTTTCCGTTACAATAACTATTATTATTATAAAATCACATCATTTGTAAGCCTTTTTTAGTATTATTCTGTCTACTAGAATATGTAAAATCTCAAATTTATTGTAAAAATAGCGACTCACTCTTGCTTCGCTCGGGTTCATCCCAAGGTACTTTTTAACGGTTAGTATGGAATCAATAGTCTATATATTATTATAGGTATATACATAGGTACAAAATGAACTGTTTTGAACTTTTTGATTTTTCAGCTGTTTTTTTTTTGGTTTTCTTTGTTTTTTTTATACTTAAACCATCCCTGACACACTCCCAACGAAACAAAAAAAGATTTATTTAAATCGGCCCAGCCATTTTTGAGTTTAAGCGATGCTAATGAGCGGCAATTGATTTTGATATATATAGATAGAAATTATCAGTTATCACTCAGGTTTTACCTGAAGTTAAGGCGTAAGAGCGTCCTGTTAGCTAGCGATATAAGAAATAAGTCATCGTCAGTATATATTGCTACATTACAGTACGGCATAGATTTCGATATTCTGTGGAAGGATTGAGTCACCACGTTTATATTACTAGGGATTATCATCCAACAGATATAGATGCAGTGCGAATAGATGTTTGAAGCCAGCTAATATTATAAATTTTTTACCGTTCACGAAGTCCACTGCAAACAAAACAAGAATATTTTCTGTCATAGTACGGCATTTATGCGGATTTCGCTAATAGGTCCGTCTGATCGATTGTCTTCCAAGCGGTCGGCGAGAGGCTTACGTTAGCTATGAATTTAAGTGCCCTTTTGTTTCGACCTTTTTTATTATACCTTTTAATATATATATATATATATATATATATATATATATAATATATATAATATATATATATATATATCTATATATATAAAAGAAAGTCGTGTTAGTTACTTCGCTTATAACTCAAGAACGGCTGAACCGATTTAGCTGAAAATTGGCAGGGAGGTAGTTTAGAGCCAGGAGAAGGACATAGGATACTTTTTATCCCGTTCGACCGCGTTCCAATTTTTATGATATTTTAATTTTTGGATTTCTCTTAGTCCGGAATAGGTAAGTATTAAAACATATAATTAAAATGTGAGAAAGAAAGATTTTTTCTTTTTATATCTATTTAAAACGTACCTAGCGACGAACCCGAGCGAAGCGAGGGTGAGCCGCTAGTCTATATATATAAAAGAAAGTCGTGTTAGTTACTTCGCTTATAACTCAAGAACGGCTGAACCGATTTAGCTGAAAATTGGCAGGGAGGTAGTTTAGAGCCAGGAGAAGGACATAGGATACTTTTTATCCCGTTCGACCGCGTTCCAATTTTTATGATATTTTAATTTTTGGATTTCTCTTAGTCCGGAATAGGTAAGTATTAAAACATATAATTAAAATGTGAGAAAGAAAGATTTTTTCTTTTTATATCTATTTAAAACGTACCTAGCGACGAACCCGAGCGAAGCGAGGGTGAGCCGCTAGTATATATAATAAATTAAAAGTAATATTTCTTAACTTTTGGAATAATAATGATTTATAAAGCAGAAGAACACGCTATATGGTTTGGTTAATTAATTTTGTTTAACTTTTAATTTACCGAATCTATAGTTAAAAGCAATCGATATTTAACGTTTATATTACAGTTGACCCATTAAAAACTTTTGTTTTTAAGAAATATAATCATTTATTTAAGTAAAAACGGTTGAAGTAGAGTTAAAGCTTTAACATAGGGAATTAGTAATCATTAAATTTAATTAGGGTTAAAATTACCAAAATTACTGTTTACCTTGATCGCTGTTTAAAGAGTAACTTCCCACGGTTCGTGTTCATGTCAAAGACTGGCAGATGGTAAATGACGATAGCCGCTCTTTTTGACCGACTTCAAAAACGATTAGTTATGTATATTCTTTATATATATAATTCTTCTGTGAGTGTGTATGTCACTGAACTTCTCTCAAACGACTGGACCGATTTTGATGAATTTTTTTGTGTGTGTTCAAGGGGATCTGGGAATGGTTTAGATTCACAATTTTGTCCGCTGGACAATGTTTTTTTAATTAATTTTTAATTTATTAGTAGTTGTTGATTTTGGAATGTTTTACATTGGATCCGACAGACGGCGCTACCATCGCAGTGTCAAATTTTAAATAATATTCGAATTTTAATTTTAGTCTGTTCCGACAGTTAGCGCTGCGATCAAATTAAAAAAAAGTTTTGTTATCATTGTAGACAGGACGTCTGTCGGGTCCGCTAGTATGTTATATTTTTCTTAATGTGGATATGGTAAACGATACTTTTGCCAATTCTGAATTGGTTTTAATAATATTTTAAAGATATATTCAATTCAATTCAATTATTATGTTGAATGGCTACTAGGAATGCCGTTTGGATCCATATATTTTTTTTGTGAAGGTAAAGTGACAGTTGGACATTTTAATCGCTAACCGGGGAGCAGTAGACAATTCACGTTTAGAACTACATATAACAAAAAAAAATTACTTATTAATTAATTATGAAAATTTTACGTCATAATTGAATTCGCACTTAGATCTGTTAAATGATATATACAGGTGCGATTATTTAAACAAGCAAAAGAAACGTTATTTACGCGTATGGTGAAATGTTTACACATTATTCGATCAAAGAATAATTTAATAATTCATTCATTTGTTAAGTTCCAACAAAGTAATTGGTTAAATTATTTTATTTTCGCTTATTACAAAACAAGTTATTTAGATTTGCGATTTGAGAACTTTTAAGACCTTAAGACCTAAGATCAAAAATATCGGTCTCTTCCGTGACCATGTTAGCGGTAAAGCATTCAAAAAGTAGGAATAAAAAAAAATACATAAAATTTGAAATATCTAGTTTTATTTATGAAACTAGAAATTGTAATAAATATTATATTTGAAAAGCTTCTTAAAAATTGTTACTTTTCCTGTGTTTACATATAGTTTGTTCGCCGCGAACTTTAGTAATTTGAACGTTTCCCATATCTCATAACCGCAGCCCCAACTATAAACCATTGATAGCAAAACCATAGACTTGTATCGTGGGGTAAAGTTATGTCCTGGGGTTGTTTTACGAGTTTGTTTCTCATTGGGGTGGGAGTGCACTCCATACTTAAAAGAAATGTCTAAGAGTAAACGACGATGCCAAAGAAATGGATATCTTTAATATATGACATATCGATGTTAGTTGTATCGATGTTGGTACTAGACGTTTTAAACTGCAGTTATAAATTACATTATGAGTGAAAGTGTGGAGTAGGACCATATTTGTGGCTTGTAACAGTTGTAAAATTGTTGCACGTTGATTGATATATAATCGGTGTAAATCTTTTAAATTCAAAAATAATAAAACATTGAATATATATTATAAATTAATATAAAAAAATAGGTCAAATTACATCAACATGTCGATAATCGATCATAATTTTCCTCTAAAAATACCCAATTATATAAATTACTCATAAATGAGCACTATCATTGACACTTCCTGTCCTGCCAGCATTATTATTTCGACATTTTTAACTTCCACACTTCTTATATTTTCAAGTCATAAATAATCGCTACCACGAGACCGCTGGAGATACGAAAGGTGTAATTTGTGGTAAACCCTCCATAGAAATGCAACAAAAAATGATTCCACCGGGCCCATGTCCAATTTGAACTAGTGAAAAATGAACCTTTATTATCCTTACTAAATTATTGTAGTATAGCTCTTACCACTGGTTCGGTGATGCTGTTAGTTGTTTTCAATGTAACTATATATATTTTTTAATTATTAAGAAGTTATTGATTACTTCTGAATTATTCTTCTGTAAATTTACCATCTCCTTTAGCTTTAAGTTTCCAATTTTTCGGACCACAATGTTTAACTATTATACATGCGAAAGTTTCTATGTGTGTACATGTTTATTATTCCATTACGTTAAAACGGCTAACCGGATTTAGATGAAAAGTACACAAAAATATTTTGGACCTGAGTAACATAGCTACAGGTTATATATATATATATATATATATATATATATATATATATATATATATATATATATATTATATATATATATATATATATATATATATATATATATATATATATTAATTATTCTTTTCATATATATCAAAAGAATTTTCTAAAGAAATAAACAACACATATTTTTATGTTCTTCATATGTTTTATAAGTCACATATGAAGTATGATCAGAGCTTCATAGTAGGAGCTCGCAACAGACACCGCAACTTTACGATTCTAGCTTTACTGCAACGGCCCTGCAACAGTGGGGAAAAAATAAATTGGAATCCGCGCCCTCCGATGGTAGTGTTTTACGATGCGTGCGTATCACGTACATGCACTATCCTTAATTATAGAGTATTCGATTACTTTGCTTTCTTAAACATGATCATAAATCTGATGTACTCAAGTTGTGTACGAATACTTGCTTTAATAAGGGACTCGCGAAATCATAAAGTTTTTCTAACAACATAGTGTTTAAGTTATTTATTTGCAAAAATCTATATACAGATAAATAAAATTGAAGTGTCTGTTTATAATGTCTAAATAACAGCCTTTCACTAAATGCATATGTAATTATATATGGTACTTATAAGAAAAACACAATTTTTAACATTTTTGTCTGTCTGTCTGTTTGTTCCGGATAATCTCGGAATCGGCTGGACTGATTTTGACGGGACTTTCATTGGAAATAGCTGATGTTATAGGGAGTAACATAGGCTACTTTTATTTTAGAAAAAGAATAAGGGTTCCGCTAAAAAAAAACGTACTCAGAGAGGAACCCGACCGAAGTGAGAGTGAGTCGCTAGTACATCAATAATACTTCTAATATTTTTTATTTTGCTGTTTGTTTCACAGTTTTATCTTTTATATTTTATCTTTCTTATTACACTTAATTTGCGTAGAACACTAATATACTTTCAATTCAATTCAATTTTCTTGTTAACTTAGACTTCTTGATTGCTTCGCCAATGTCACGTAGAATGTTGAAGACACGAAGGATTGGTCCGTTAATTTACTTTCATAACTCCACTCTACGATATGATGATGAACAAATATTTAGTCGATCTGCAGCGGGATAAGTAGTACAAATTAGAAAATAGTGCGTTACAAACTAATTCTACGATATACTCGTATTTCATACCTTACAGGTTAGGTCTTATGCGTAGAATTATTGCACAAATACAGACAACATCACCATTTGGAAAAATTTATTACTAATAGTTATGTATTAATGTATGTGTAATACTCTAGATCCCAGCCTATCTGTTTACTAAATTTCATTCCAATCTGTCATGTTATTATATTAGTATTGATATATATACAGGAATCGAACCTACGACCAATAAGTACAAGTAAAATCATTCAGACAGCTCATTTCCTTTAATTATTTCAAAATTGTTTCTCCCTCGTGTATTACAGAATATGTTCTCCGACGTATAATGATGTTTCTCATTAAACATGTAATTTATCCATTTTAATAAACCATAGCATTTATGGTGCCTTTAATTCGGTTGTAAAGCGACGCCACAATGTAGGGAAGCGGTTTACCTTGGGTTACTGGGAATCTACAATCTTATAATTGAGAACCATCTATACATATAATAAAATTCTGAGTCGAATCTGTACCTTAAATTTTGTTGGAAAATCTTATTGAAATAGTCATTATTATCGATACAGAGGCAAAATTTATAGTTTTTAGAATTCTTGTCGGTCAGTCTGTTTGTCTGTCTGTCTGTGACCGCATCACGAGAAAGCCATTGGACAGACTTTGATGAAATTTTGTACGATGATTGGAGAGCTGGGTATCCGGGTCAACATATAGAATATTTTTTACTGCGGGAAAATATCTCATCTGTGCGAAATCTATACTAAACGTTAAAACGTAACTAGGGGCGAACTCGAGCGAAGTGAGCGTGAGTCCCTAGGTACATGTTTTGAGCAGAAACCTAATTCTATTACTGAAATAAAAGTAGCCTAAGATACTCCTTATAACATCAACTACCTGCCAGTGAAAGTCCGGTCAAAATCGGCCTAGCCGATCACAGACAGACAAACAAAAATTTAACAAATTGTGTTTTTCTAATAAATACCGTATATAATTAATTCTATATGCATATAGTAAAAAGCTATTATTTTGACATTACAAACAGACACCTCAATTTTATTTATCTGTATAGACTACTAAATTGTATGTGAAAGTTGTTTTTGTGTTTGTGTATGAGTGTGTTTTGTAATTCTTTCACGGTGAAAAAGCTGGACGGATTTGGATGAAGTTTAGTACTTAGATGGTTTACGAAACGAACGATAATCAAAGTCCCGCTGAGTTTCTTTCGCCAGTTCTTCTCAAGTCTGAGGCTTCTTCTTTCCGAACTGGTAGTAAAATATTTTGAATTTGAATTTACTTATTTTTAGGCTATTTGAAGAAGTAAAACTTATGTATTTGAAAGCAATTATAGTAAACATTCGCTCCACATGCATGTTACTATGATTAAAAATAAATATAAATACCTAAATAAATATGTTGGGACGTTAACACACATCACCATCTAGTTCCATAGTAAGTTACGAGGCTTGTGTTATGGATACCAGATAGTAGATACATTACACATAAATAACTTTAAATACATACATACATGTTATAAACATAAACACCCATGACTTGAGTACAAATATTCATGCTCATCACACAAATGAATGCCCCCCGGTGGACTCAAACCCATGATCGCTGGCACAGCAAGTAGTCTCATTACAAACTGAACCTAATGTGTAGCCAAAAATACCATGATATGCTTTTTCATATAGATATATCTCTCCAAATCATCTACTCCATTGATAGACAAACAGAAAGTTAAAAATTGTCGTCTTTGGAATAGTGCAAATTCCACTTATATTGAAAGTGGTATTTTAAGATTCTAATCGTTCAATCATTTGATAATCTTTTTATTTAAATATAGGTTTGTACATATATCTTTTATTGGATAACTTGTATTTACTGTAACAGAAACCTGCAAATCGCTATTCTATTGTATGTATTTAGCCCTTTTAACGTCCCGCTGCTGGGCATTGGCCTCGCTATAGTACGAGGGGGATCAAGCCATAGTCCACCACGCTGGCCAAGTGCGGGTTGGCGGACTTCACATGTCTAGCTAACTTGTTAGGTTATCTCAGACATGCATGTTTCCTCACGATGTTTTCCTTCACCGTAAGACAAGTGGTAATCATGTTGAAAATTATTCGCACATGGAAATACAGAGATGCGAGACCCGGGATTTGAACCCGCTTCACTCGGTTACCCAAGCGAGTGCGTCACCACTGGGTTACCACTGCTTATGCTGTTCTATTACTTATGTGTAATTTGCTTAGGGACAGACAGTAGAGCTATAGTTAAAAAAAAAATCTCTTTCATATTACCTATAACTTACTGTAAAGCTCACGTACTTGTATAGTTTTCAATATTGTAATTTTGTGTAAGATACGAGAAGAGAATTCAACAACTACTCACTATACGTTGATAGTTCTATCTGTTTCCCCAAAATTTTGTTGAAATTGGTTAAATAACGTGGAATGCCTTTAATACTTAAATTAAAAAAAAATTGAATGAATCATTTGAGAATAATGACTTTGTTTACTTACTTGTATATAAAAAAATTATTTAATGAAGAGAATTTGAACTATTTAATCGAGGACTACAATCGGATTAAAAAGGAATGGACGCAAAAAAATTTGAAACCCGATCCCCGATATACAGAGCGATCCATCAAATTATGACAGATGGGAAAAGTTCTATACCTTTTGTACTGCTTTTGAGAATATTTTTCGATGCATTGAACTCCATAATTAAAAAAAATCCTTTGTAAACATACCACATAAAGAACAATAATTTATTAACGACTTTGCGGTTGTTTAAGAGAAACTCAAATAACAAAAAAATAGTATTTTAATAATACCTTTAAGATACTATATTTTGGTTTTATCTTCTATGATATTACTCGACTTGAGCTTACTTCTGTCAGCTTCCTCATCGACTGAGCTTAAGTTTAATTAAAAATTGGGGCTTTAAGTGATTGTAATAGCTTATTTGAACAAACTATATTTTGAGTTGAAGTTTGATTTTTTAAAGTTTGAAATGTTAAGATGAAACTAATCAAAAGAAACATATGACAGACAGAAGTCAGAGTAGTAGAAAAACGAACCATCTTAAGAGCCTTAGTTGAACTTTCTCTGTTCTGAAGATGATCGTTATTAAAAATTGTATTTTATATCACATGTTATTAAGCTATTGCATAGCTTCTATCGCGGGCCTTGAGCGTGGGGACCGAATCCAGAAATTCCGTAACGAAAAAAACCTGACACCCCCCACTCCGACCGGCACAGCGGTGATACTTTTTAGTTTTTCCATCTATCGATAAATCCAGAACTTTGAATGACTTTTTGAAATATCACGCTTGTCTCTTTAGTTCAGCAACCCGCCTTTACGTGGCATTGGTTGTATTAGAAAACTACTGTAATCAGCTGTTTGTGAAAAAGTATATAGGTGTGTAGGTATTTATCATCGATATCGATAATTGTCGCTAAGCTAGGTATGCAAAGAATATCTTTTACCTTGATGTCAAACTGAGAATTATTTATACTGTGGTAATCTGTGTATGACCTACAACACCACATAACAAACTGAGAATTGTTTGTACTGTGGTAATCTGTGTATGATCTACAACACCACATAAAATTGGCACAGACGTTTGATTCTGAAGTATTTCTTTCTTATGACATACATACTTCTTCAACGCGCAATAATTTTTTTTGTTAGCAATCATATGGGCACTCACTCCCGAGTTCACATAATATACTAATCTTACCGATAACATTTAAATATTTTCTAGACAAATGGTTTTTTTGCGCTTTTTTATCATCTGGGCCCATAACCTATTGAAACGCAGTTAGACTTTTTTATCATCTTCAAGATCAATACTTTCTAGTACAAAAAAAAATTTCACAACAAAAGCCCAATCATCGTAATTTTCTCGCCCTTTAAGTTTAGGTACGTTAATGATATAGCTACCCGATGACATTTTACACTTTTCCACAAAATTATTCTAACATTTTACTATTTATTTTTGCTAAAATATAGGACTGGGCCCATAACCTATTGAAACGTAGTTAGACTTTTTCTACGAGTGACATTTATTACTTTTATTTTTAAGACGGCCAATATACACTAAAAATTTATTTTGATAAAAAATTACAATACAGTGGCTGAATCTATAGTTTTTAGAATTTTTGTCTGTCTATCTGTGACCGTACCATGAAAAAACCACTGGACAAATTTTGATTAAATTTGGTATAATGATAGCTGGTAATCCGGGTAAACATATAGGATACTTTTACCCGCAGTAAAAAGTTAAACGTTAAAACGTCACTAGGGACGAACCCGAGCGGAGCGAGGGTGAGTCTTCTTTTCAAAATAAGACACGCCAAAACGTCGGGAACCAAAAATCAGAAAAAAAACCGAAAAGATATTTTTATTTTAAAATCAACAAAGAATATTATTCATATTACATAGTATTATTACTCGTCACTCACATTTCATTAATACACGTTTAAAGTATCTTTAAAATCAATTCGTAACATTTGGTTATAAAAGCTCAAGTGGTATATATTTTCGTTTTGAGCTTTTATAATACTGGAAGTGATTTCATCTGACAGAATATATGTACTTATATCCAAAGAGCTTGTAAGCTCATAACTGTAATAAAATTTTATTAATAAGTTAAATGTCATATTACGCACTAAAATGTATGCAACTACATAAATTACTATACAAGCACACTCTTTTACAGCACTATTTGTACAATTTCCTTCAATAAAATTATCTGATACAGAGTTGCATTAATTGGTTACAACCGCGAAGTTTATTTAACAGCAGTAAAACATGTTACTTAAGATGGTGATTTAATAGCTAGTTTATGTCTTCTCCCCTATACAAATATATAATAATAATTTTCTCATTTCGCTTCCTTTTAATTATATGATTCTGTAAAGACGATTTTTTTCGACTTAACTTACAAATTTCATCAAACTGATAAATTTTTGCAAGGTGTTTATAAATTATAGACAACAAATCTCCAAAAAAAAATTCTATCTCTCTTTCTATTGGTAAAAACAGTATCAAAATCCGTACAAAAATTTCTGAGATTTTTCCGAACAAACACACCAACCTTAATTTATAATATATAGTGACTGCTTAGTACTTAGGGATCAATTACTGAAGGAATTTTTAGATATACAAATCAGATATAAAAATTAAAATGAAATCTGACACAGATTACATATTAAAAGTCAAACACATAACCCTCCTTTGGGCTTCACCGCCGTTGAGTAAAAATAGTACCATAATGGTTTGTTTATAAATTAATGTGCATTAAATAATACTTTTCTGTTTTGTTGCTTGACAAAACTAATTTATATGGACACTAGCGGACCCGACAGACGTTGTCCTGTCTACACGTCTTTAATTTGAAAATTTCAAACTTTTTTTAATAATTTTTTTGATGAAAATTATTATTCAAATTGTAAATCTAAACCATTCCCAGATCCCCTTGAACACACACAAAAAATTTCATCAAAATCGGTCCAGTCGTTTGAGAGAAGTTCAGTGACATACACACTCACAGAAGAATTATATATATAAAGATATACTAATTTATTTGGATATATACTATATACATGAACGAATTAGAGACTGGACCTGACATAAAATACAAATGTATGAAAACTAGTTCAACCAAGTGACGCATAACGCACACAAAGATTTTATTACATTATTATAAACACTGATACACAATACAATATTTCTAGTGCTTGAACGTAATCGATAAAATACATATATCGATGAACCAATGAATGACATTTTAGACATTGGTTAGCATAATCATCATATTTTACATATTTTAATTTATTCTTCTTCTTTTAATTTTAATAAATTAAAATAAATGAATTAAAGAGGCAATAATAATGTGTCAAATAATAATTATTTTTTAATTTGATTTATATAAATACGATGGCATCGATGGCAACATTCTGTTGGCCTATAATAATGTTAATGAACAAATGAATATCGGGTATATATTCCATTAATATTTAATAAATATTATTTTGTAAAGATTAAAAAAAATATTAAGCTAATTTAACTAAATAAAGTGATTTTGTTGATTCTGTTATTGAACTATTTTAATTGGCAATTGATTGTCTTGGGTAGTTATAAAAAGGTGACACTGTCCTAATATTGCTCAGTTCTTAATAAACATTTGTGAAATTAGGAAAAAGAAAAAGAGATTGCAAATTAAAGTGAGTGTTGGATCGTGAAAGTAAAATAATTAGTGCAAGTGGTAAAGTGTTTTATTACAAATCGCCAACCCAGAAGTTTAGTGCTAAAACATTATTGTTTGATTTTGTGTAATTTATGTGTTGAAATAAAATGATCTTTATTATTATTACAATGGAATAATATTCCAAAGTATATAAATGTGGAATAAAATAAAATAAAAAATTAAGTACACATACTAATTATAATTTTTGCATTTATATTTTCATTTGATTTAGAAAATATTTTTATAAATTTATTGTCATCAGATTGTAGGACACTGTGGTAAAAGTATTTTATGTTATTGCACTGTACAAATAACACAATTCGTTTAGTAATTTCGTCAAATATCGATATATTTTTCGACATTGTCAAGCACTAGTCGATGTCAAATGGACTCATTCGACAGTTTAGTCATTTGTTCTGAATGGTATAATCCAGGGATTTTATGATGGTTGTCAGATGTCAACAATACATAGAAATATCGACTATATTTAACATAGTTGGATAATATGACATTTTATTTTACATTTAATTAAATTGTGTGATAAATAACAATAAATGTAATAAAATAATGTATTTACAAGTGAAAAGAAATACTGCTGCTTCCGCCGTTATAGTTTTTACATCATTTAACAGAACATTTAGTCATTTTTGGGAGATGTTTTGTTGACAAATAAGTGCTTGAGACTGACGCAAAAAACAAACGACCAAGCCTAAAATCTCCTGGTTACTGAGAAGACCGATAAAGGTACGTCCGCTTATATGTCTAGTCCAGTGGTTAATTCGTTCATGACTATATACATACATATGCTGTCATGCGAAGTGATAACATGTATGTAATTAGAAATTTCTACTGCAATGGAAGTGGGATCCTACGAATTTGAAAGACAGTTCGAAAGGCATTGATAATCGGAGTCACGAATAACTAATACTCTAAAGTCAATTGGCGAGAAATAATTTATCATCACGTATTTGCTAATAATACATCCTATTCAAAATCATCGTTCACTTTATTTTACTGCAATCTAGTCCTTATTTTTAAGCCAATAAGAGCCTTATATCCAATTAACCGAACATTTAGTATAATTGGCACTTTTGTATTCAAGTTATTGAAAGAACATTCTAGTAATTTTCACTTTGCCGCAATAAATATCAATTTGAGGCAAACGAAATTATAGGTTTCATTTCTAAGGGCTTGTGCATATAAGTGGCATGATCGAAGTTAAAGGGTTATTGGATTTAATTTATTAAACACTGTATTTGTCATTTTGATTTGGAATTTTATAATGAAAATTTTAATATAAAATCTGTTTGAATTATCTTACTCTATTATAGAGGTAAAATTTATTTGTTGGTATCTCTATATTTAGGGATAGCCTTTGCAACTATTGAACCTATTTAAACAAATCTTTAAGTTCAAGGTAGCTGTGTTACATCTGGCTTATTTTTAAAGGACATTATATTTGGCGACTTTTTCGCTGTAATTTGATTTTTGGTTCCTGATGTTTCGAATACTTTACAGCAATCATGGTTACGGGAGGTCAATTCCGAGAAAAAAATCCGAAAAGATCGTTTTATTTAAATTGTCAAATATTCGCGTAAGCCTTAGAAATATTTGGCTTAATTTATCGAAGCAAGAAAAATCATATTATGATTCTCTTTCTGACGCTACTATTTCTTATAAGCTTACTTATTATTGTTTTAGAAACTTTTGTTACTGACGTTTTAAGTTCAGCCATATTCGCTGACATTCGATGACAGGTTACTTTTTAAATTTTTATTTTATAGTGCAATCAATATGGAAAAATATGGTGATTATTTAAAATAAAAAAATAAAAATAAAATAATTATCATTCATTCACTAAATATGTATCTTATGATACATAAGACTGAAGAAAAAGGCTGGAAAGTTATATACGCTACTTTTCTCCCAATAATCTAGTATCAAATATAACATACATACTTTGTAATATTACACAATTCGTAAAAGAAGCCTAGGCACAGAAACTAGTATAAATTCGTTTAACACATTTAATTAAAAAAAAAACAGTCATGAGGAGTTCAAGTTTTCAAAAAAGCTTAAAATTATAAAGAAACAGTTGTTATTTTTGGATATTCAAATTAATTATTTGATCTTAAATATATTTAATAATAATTAAAACTGCTTACATTTATCTGGTTTTGACATCTATCGGTACTCTGATTGTTAGCGTTAACACGTCACGTGACCATGTCGATGACGACTTACATGAATTTACTCCCCATCCAAACCTGCCTATAGAAGTTTTTAATTCAAAAATTAACATATTTAAATAAAAACTCAACATAGTGTGGCAAATGGCTTAAATTATTCGACGTCTACAATTTCGGTGTTATTTTGATGAATCGCTGTTAGTACTATAATTACTAAGTGTAAGATTTCACGATGTTGTAAAATTTATTGGTATGTTATTTTAGAAAATTTGTTAATTTATGCTTTTGTAATGTAGTTGTATTTCGTTAATTAATATTATGTATAAGCTGTGTTTTTATTTTATGAGAATTGCTTTTATTTTTATATTTAAAAATATTGTATATTTTCTGTATTTATAGTTTTAGTAATTACTTTGAATTTTGACGGCACGTTTGGGTCAGTTTGTAGTGACCCTACTTGCTGTGCCAGCGGTAGCGGGTTCGAGTCCCGCTAGTGGCATTCATTTGTGTGACGAGCACGAATGTTTGTACTCCGGTCAGGGGTGTTTATATTTATAATATGTATGTATTTAAAGTTACATTTGTGTAGTGTATTAACTATGATATCCATAACACAGGCCTCGTAGCTTACCATGGAACTAAATGGTGCTGTGTTAATGTCCCAAAAAAAATATATGTAAATCTGTGTTATAAATACATATTAAAGATCTTTTTGTAAATTTTGCCTGAAAAAAATGATTAAATTAAAAAATTAAAATAAAATTATTATTTAAATAACATTTTAACTATTTCTTGTTCCATAAACTAATTATATTTTTATATTAAAGGTACATATAAGAGCGCTTAGCTGAAAGTGCCTATATTTTGCTAGGTAAATTATATTACATAATATATATTTTGAAAGTTTCTTCGAAATAGCAGTTAGGTAGATCTTTAACTCTCCATTTGCGTATGATTTATTTGTTAGAGCAACCCAGCCGCCAGCAAATTCATCTGGCAATAATTTAGACGTACTATAATCTTTAACCTGTGGCATAATGTCTTTATCTCTTCCTACTCTCAGAAGCAGTGTGAAAGCTATATTCATATTTAAATAAGATTGATAACCAAGATTCTCATTGTGTTTGATATTTTTATAAAACTGATTTATTTCGGCATTTGTAATTCATCATTAAAATGATTAGGATAATATAATTAATAGCTTTATAAATTTGAAGTTCATCAAAATGGTTTGACTTCATACAAGAATCGAACCTAGACTGCGTATATCTACTTATGTAAATATATGCTGTCATTACACCCAACAGCCATTAAGATCGAGATATTAAATCATAGCCACAGTAGTCTATTTTGCAGTACATAAACAGCACGTACGCGAGTCACGATAAAACAATATTAAATTCTACGTTTTCATTTAACAATAAATAATACAAAGCATCCGCCAACCATAATTTAGACACACCGTAATCTTTAGCCTGTGACACGTATAAAGGTCAGGCTTGGTAACTAAGAGTTGATAGATTGCGACAGTCCGTGCTTCAAATGTAAGGTTTTAATGTTGCAATAAATTGTTATTTGTATAATAAATACGTTTTGGTTTTCATGAAAGTTGAGAAAAATTTTAATTGAATGATAACTTATAAAATAATGTTATTGTATTATATATATACAAGAACTGTTCGTTTAAAGATATAAGATTTGTTACTGACCCAATAAATTTGCAAGATTTAAGTCAAAAATTATTGCAATAAATTCAAAATAATTTAACAATAAATTTTACTGATGAATTCTTATATTGTTAATAAATGGAGAATGGTTAATTCATATCGAATAAGATATCTGACTCTATCATCTCTCTGCTTTCTCTGATAACAGAATAACATGATATCATTTTCGAAAGATAGTAGAGATGTAGAGATAATATATTCCTAAAACAATACCAGATTATGTTATATAATAAATGTTTTTATTTGTTTGAATTATACGTAAATATAATATTTGTTTGTCAATATAATAACGTTTATACTAATTTACGACGTAACGACTAACGATAGTAAACAATTTTAATGTAGAGCATACTAGGGTCTAGACTAAATGTGAATGAAGACGTACAATGTAGTACAATATGGCTTTATTCATAAAACTTTAAACTCCTAAATTTATAGTATTTATTTTATTATATCATTAAATTATACGTGGAGCAATAAAGTATCACATCTAACGCCATCTATTGAGCAGTGGCGGCACTCAGCGAGCTTTACCCGATACGGCCAGCTTTTATTACACGTAAAATCCATTTTCATGAGGTTTTTTATTTTTTTCAATAAAGTGTTTATTAGCTTTCCACTTTATTGCCAAGATAACAGTTTATTAGATTTTTAACTGCGATTTCTTTTTATTTGCCTATATATTTAACTTAGGCCCTAAACAATATTGAGAGTAGTTCCAAACAAAATTGACTACTGCTAGAATAAAATCACAGAAATAGAATATGTTTTGAAATGAAATAAAAAGATAAGAAACAACGTTTTTCCACTTAATATTAGAGCTAGATTTCGAAAGAAAAGGGGCTGTTTCGTCCTTAATAGGTTTTCATAGAAAAATATGTGTCAAAACGAATACCCATCCAATTACAGTCCCTAGTCATATGCACTCCAATAATAAAATACTATATAGAATACAATATTTCAAATGCAACTAGGCCATCACAGTCCTAGATTAGAAGTTTTTGTTTTTAATCAGTCTCTCTAAGTCTCATACAGCCTACAACGGAGAATGAAGTATCATTATATCTTCCTCGTCATTAAGCAACGATTGCTTTGTATACTAGTGTTTTACGGTGGCTTTGTCTATATATTTTCAACCGACTTTTTTAAAAAACTTTTTGTGTTTTGAATAAAACCTCTGTAGATAGTACATTTTAAAATCTAACACCGCTTTTTATTACTTTAGGGCAAAAATAGTTCTTAAATCATTTTTAATTTGCTATTAGCAATTAAATAATAATTAAAAAATAAAGTTTTTTTAATAAACAAAAGTTTAGGAAACAATCATGGGTTTTTATGAAGTTTATTATTAATTTATGTGTATAAAATATATCCAAATTTAATAAATCTGCAGTTTAAATTATATATTTTTTCCAAATTCTATAATGTGTTTTTACAATTATACCTTCTTAAAATTTCTTATTAAATACATTTGATTGATTATAATTGTATACAACTTAACATCTTTACGTTTATGAAATTTTTGTCTTATAATCCATTATCGTCGTCGCATATTCTCGACCGATACTAACATTTCTAAGTCGGGCAGGCTTAGAAATGAAACAAGTCAAGTGGCCATCATACTTCGTTTTCTATTAAGTTTGAACTTTGCATTCAACTAGTTCGTAACTTGTTATGTGTATACTGTGTGAATATCTTATAGTCTGACGTTAAAACAGACTTAGTCTTTTAAAGTATGTTTATTTTTTATTTACAAATATATATTTTTTTAGATTTACGCAAATACTGGACATTTTAAATATCCGCATCTCTCCCGTGACCATGATTTCTGTACAGCATTCGAAACGTCGGAAACCAAAGTCCAAAGTAAATTCGCAAATCTGAAGGACTATTATTTATGACTAGCAATTTACCCATATGATGATGCGTACCTAAATACGTGAATTACAGCCACAATTTCATACGTTTTAATTTTTTTTCGCGGAACCCTGATTCTTTTCCAAAATAAAAGCAGCCTAACTTACTTCTCATAATATCAGCTATCTGCCAGTGAAAGTCCCGTCAGAATCAGTCCAGCCGTTTTGGAGATTAGCATAACCAACAGGCAGACAGACATAAAAAATTTAATAATTATCGTTTTCTTATAACTTTTAAACGCATTTAGTAAAAAGCTGTTATTTTAACAATACAAACATACACTTCAGTTTTATTTATATATATATAGATGTATAGATATTTTTTAATTTAAATATAATAGTGTTTGAAAAATTATTGCTAACAACCTTTTCTACAAATCGACGATTTATGCTTCATTAAAAGTAGCTTTGTTATCTCTCTCGTACAATTTGATTGAAATGTTAAATAGTTTCGTATTTAAAGTAACTTATTAAAACCGTACTAATTTTATAATTTATGATATGGCAATTAATTATGTAAATTACAATTTAAATCATTTCCTTTATTATATTGCCAAAATAAGTATCAATATATTCAGTATTTCCGTCACATATTATGAGAATTCTCGCTTTGCTCGGGTGCGTCTCTAAGTACGTTATAAATAGATATAAATAGTTATTGCGAGTATAGTTTAGGAAAAACACTTATGCTATTGCAGATTTTTGTATATCGATCTCTTGCTCTGTGAAAAACAGAAACAAATTTATCCCACGGGAACCGTACATTTTTCCGGGATAAAAAGTAACTTATGTGCTATTCCAGATTATAATCTATCTATGTGCCACATCCAGATACGCTCAGCCGTTCTGGCGTGATAGTGTAACAAACATCCACCCATCCAAACTTTAGCATTTATAATAGTAATAAGATTAAAGTAAGTAAATTATTTATTAATAGAAAACAAGTCTTTATAACATTTTGTTGAGAAACCACGTGAGCGGAGTCGCATGTGAGTGCTAGTTATTAATGAAGTTATATAAATTCTGTTAAATAAACTAGTTTTTTAATTGATCCAATCACGAGCCCAGTTAATCCAGATCAAACTCGACCCAATCCAATAAGTTATTAAGTATGCGTCAATATGCATACATAAACGTGCTATCAAAGGGGTGAGGACACCTGTGACTCAGGCATGACGAACTTCAGTAAAAACCAAGGGTTGGTTAATTAAATGATTTGGTTATTTGAATTGGTTTTGGATGAATGTGTTTTAAAATTTTATGGTTTTAAGGGTTTCAGATAAAAAAATATATATTTTGTTATTTATTTAGGTAATAAAATATTTCAATATATTATATTTATTATATATTTTGTTATTAAAATTTTTACTACATAAATAGTTTAATATTTATTATTATCGTATGATGGACGGACCTTTAAAAATTATAGCATAAATTTTAATGTGAAAAATAATTATTCCTTTACAATCAGGCTAACATAAACTTTATTGGTATTATTACGATGAAAACATTGTTCCAACTTAATAGCGAAATCTTCACATATAATAAAATTGTAACTAAGCCGAATCTGTACATTAAATATTTTTTGGAATTTTTTATTGAAATAAACAATATTATCGATAGAGAGGCCGAATCTATAGTTTTTAGAATTTTTGTCTGTTTGTCTGTCTGTCTGTTACCGCATCACAGAAAAACCACTAGAGGGATTTTGATGTGGCATGGTGATAGCTGGTTATCAGGGTCAACATATAGGATACTTTTTACCGCGGGAAAATGTCTCATTTCTGAGAAAAAATATAAAAGCTGCAATGTAAGAAGAGTATACTAATATGTATGTAAAACCTAAGAATTTGGTTTTTGGTCATCTGAACGCGGGCGCAGCCGCGGGCAATGCTAGTTATATATAATTTGATCTTAGTTTTTCTTATTCTACATAGGCCTTAGCCTATGTAGAATATAGAACTCTTAAGTTGGATTCTTGTTTTTGTATGAAATGTAGAACGGAAGTACTAAGTAATATTGAATTAGCAAAACTAATAAGGAGTGTTTCCGCGAATTTACATTAATCGTAAATACGATATAAAATTAATTACCGATGATGTGATACGTAGTCCAATTACTTCTTTTTGCAAAATTCCATTTTAATGTCATCACATCTTTATCTATATTCAAAGTGAATAAAATATTGATACACAAGCTTTTATGGTTATACTGATTTTTTATTTAAAAAAAATATTTTTTCTTATGAACGGTTTGTTCGTAACAAATAGAGAAAACAGGTGCGTCGCTACTTTTTATCCTCAAAATAAAACGTATGTGTGGGATAGATGATTTAGGAACGACTGGGTCGATTGTAGTGACTTTCCGGATATTATGATTTAAGGGCAAAATCTATGCTTTAAAATTAATTTATTTTAACTACATACATACATATAGCACGTAAGATTCTTTAAGAGCAAGACGTTTTTTGTTGTTTATAAGAGAATGACTCACATGGTCAGCGGAGTGGGGATAAGGGACAATTTACGTCCCATTATGCAATCCATGTCGTTAACAAAAATCGTAATCTGTTCAGTGGTTTCAAGGTCACAGAAGATAGAATTATTTTCACATTCATTATAAGCGATTTAAATACTAGAATTGCACGTCACTTGAAATTACTATCTAATTATCTCATAATGACCAGCTCCTACATTAAAATTCTAACTGAGTCGAACCCGTACATTAGACATTTTTTAGAAAATCTTATTGAAATAGTCATTATTATTGATACAGAAGCAGCTCTATAGGTTTTAGAATTTTTGTCAGTCTTTCTGTCTGCTTGTCTGGGAACGCACGAAAAAACCACTGGATAGATTTTGATGAAATTCGGTATGATGATAGCTGATTACCTGGGTTATCATATAGGATACTTTTTACTGCGGAAAAATATCTCAAATCTGAGAAATCTATACTAAGCGTTCATATAAGTTTAAGGCATATACGAGTACAACATCATGTAAAACGAGATTGAAATGATAAAAGTGCTATCACTAAATTACCACACCTTAACTAACAATCACTTCCTGTAGTGATAACATTATTTAGGCTAATTGCAAATGCATAAGTGGAGCACAATACTTTAAAATGATTGCATACGAAATTTTAGATTCTTCAATTTCACCGATGTTTTTTTTAATTCCCTCATCTATTGTAATATTATGAAGAGGAATTTTTTTTGTTTGTTTGTATCGAATAGGCTTCGATACTACTGAATCGATTTAGATGGAAAATTGGTAAGAAGATAGTTTGAGACCCTGGGATGGGCATAGGATAGGAATGAAAGTTTGTATGGGGTAGCAACCTAGGGACGAACCCTTTAGTTAGTTAGATACTATTCTTATTATAATACGATAAGGATAAGAAGATAATTAATGTATCTAATATTGATAAAAAAAATAATAATCTTATAATGGTAAATGAACAATTCTTGTACAAGCATATTTGTATGTATACATTATTATATAAATTTAATGCGTATATCTCGGGAAATTTTGTATTTAGATAGGTTTACTTTTTAAGTTTATCTTAATGTGTGTTTTCTGAAAAACCCAATTTTTATATTTTTTGCGTAAAACGCTAAGCGAAGCTCGATCTTTCAGGTACTAATTTATTTTTACAAGAGAACGACTTTGCCTTGACGATTCGAAATCATTTCGTCATTCAAATAAATTCTATATAAATAAACTTTTTTGTAATTTGATAATTTTTTTTAAGATTATAATAATAAATTGTTAAATAAAAAATGCTAATGATAATATTAAAACTTATATAAATCCGTATTTATTATTATAAACGTGAAAATTTGTGAGTATGTATGGATGTTTGTTACTCTTTTACGCCAGAACGGCTGAAGGAAGCACAGAGATAGATTATAGACTTTAATAACCACAGGCTACTTTTTATCCCGGAAAAATGTACGGTTCCCGTGGGATAGGTTTATTTTTGTTTTCCTAGAGGAGAAGCTGAGCCGCTCGCTAGTATCATATATAAATAAATACATATCATACTTTTGCTTGAATATAAAGTTTGCTTAATCTAAATTTGCTTAACACCATCTATTTTTAAAGATTTTAACTAATAAATCATAATTACTGTTAGGAATTTAATCAACCGTCTTTCGAAAATTGGGGATTTTATTGAAATTCTTCTATAGTATAAACTTTGCTTTCCTCTATCAGTTTGTTGGTACTCCTCTATAGGTCGTATTTTACAACCGATTTGGACAAAACTTGGTATACAGGTTTTACAACTTTATAGAATTTTTTCGTCATCGGGGATTTTGATTGGAGGGTACCTACCTCCTCCAAAAAGAGGCAAAAAGGGGGCTACTGGATATCTCCCCCTTATGAGATCCGAATTCGATGTTTTTTTTTATTTGAAAGGTAGTAACTTTAAGTTGGTCTCATAAAAATTAGGTGAAGATCTGATGAGGAACTTCGGCGTGAGCAGAAAACTTCCTCAAAATGCAGTTTGTACTCGCACGGTGTATTGTTCGCAGTATTTCAAGTAATATTATAGCAAGAACTTATTAATGTGGTTGTAAACTAAATTAAAAAATATAGGTCGGGTGAATCCATAGATAGCGTAACTGGAATGGAGTAAACCAATAACGATAATTAGCTATGCACTAATGATTCTCTTTATACATAAAAATGTTATTCTTTTTTATAAATCAAAAGTGTATCTAATGGAAAAACCTAATTGAGGGTTTTTGTGAGGTACAAGTAAACTTATCTGTTATTCGATGATAAGATGATATACGTAATTGTGACTTGGATTTACTACCATACGAGGAAATTATCAATAAAATTAATTAAATTTTGATTTTAATATTTATAGATATTAATATTTCTTTTTAATTAAAGAGATACATCGAATCGAAAAACACTTTAAAACTAATTATTTAATTTGTAGGGAAAGATTTTTTCTTGATATTCGAAAGGGAACGCCGAAAAAAAAAATTGAAAATCGGTTCACTTTTCATTAAAACATCTGGCGAAGATATCGGATAATAGATGTAGCATTCAGCCCTTTTTAACGTCCCACTGCTGGGTACGGGTCTCCCTTCAATACGATGGGGATCAGGCCATAGTCCACCACGCTGGCCAAGTGCGGGTTGGCGGACTTCACATGTCTTTCGAAAACTTGTTAGGTTTTCTCAGACATGGAGGTTTCCTCACGATGTTTTCCTTCACCGTAAGGCATTAGTGGTAATCATGTTGGAAATGATTCGCACATGAAAATATCAGAGGTGCAAGACCCGGGATTTGAACCCGCTTCTCTCGGTTTCCCAAGAGACTGCCATAATAAAATAAAAATAGATGTAGATACCAAAAATATACATCCGAATTAAACATATCTTTTTATGTACACGATCAAAAATTGCTTACTAAGACCCACAAAATTATGTCTATGCAAATTATTACTATATATATATATATATATATATATATATATATATATATATATATATATTATAGGCAGTTTTAGAAAAAAACAAGCTATTGACCAACTGTAATGTATGAAACTCGTTAAAATGAATCAAATGAGCCCAAACTCGAAAGGTTTACTAAAAACTATTGAAGAGTTCTACCAATTGACTTCCTCATCAGATTAGCTCGAGGGTATCAAATTATTGTATTTTCATTGTAATTAATTAGAAATACATCGACAGTTATTAATATGAAAAAGTATCTCATAGAAACGTTAGAAGAGCAGCTGAAGAACTGCTAGTTGTATGGTAATAATTCAAAAGCTAACTACACTAGCATTCAAGAGTTAACAGTTAACAACGTATAGGTATGGATGAAAGAATATGATTTCAAAGTCGAGAATGGGCGCTTTAGCATCAATTCACGCGTCACAAATTTACAAAAGGCCCTCTGGTATAGATTTAGTCACGCTAAGATTCTGGGTAGCTGTGGATTCTATTTGAAAAGTTTTCGCTTCAGTTTATTTTTAAAATGTCTATATTAAAAGAAGTGGGTAAAAAATTTGGATTTTTTGAATTGAATACCTTTATACAGTATGCTATTTATAAAACAGATGTTAATTTTTTTTTCTTAATTCTTGTTTGTTTTTTTCTTTATCCGACCATTCATGATGATACTTTTTATCGAAAGGAAAATATATTCAGTATACACAGATAATTCCACCCCAAAACGTCTACAATGTTCCCGCGTACTTATTTTCTTACCCGCATTCCTTTTACACAAGGGTATGACTAATTACATATTAACAAAATGGTTATCCATATTACCATTGTAACACAGTCTGTCACTTACTTCTACCGTAGAGTTAGTGGGTTCAATTTCGGTTGGATTGGTAATTGATACAAGCTTATTGAAAATAGTTATTCTTCATACCTAGCTGAAATTATGTTCTCTCTACATAGGTAGAATTCAAAGAAAATTGAACCTTTTCCTCGAGTGTTTTATGCGACAAGATAAATGACTTATGAATACTATTATCTTTTGAAAATATAAGCTTTTCAATAATAAAACACGGTATAAGCAAAAAAAACTTTTTCTAGCTTTTGGTTTCTTTTTCAATGTTGGTTTTACTTACGTTAAAGTTTAGTTAATAGATAAATATATACTTCAATTAAATTGAAAAAATCAGCTTTAATTTAATTTTAGATATAGAATATAATGTTTTAATTGATTCCAATTTACATATTATCTTTATCTTTTCATTATACAAATTAAGTGTTTGAGTTGATGTTTGTATGAGAGTAGTGAGTTTGGTTGGGAATTTACAATCAAGTGTTAGCATTCAGGCCCTAAATCGGATTTAAATTTTCAAACTCAAACTCAAGTTCCTCGGTGTTTACGTAAATAACTGTTTCTGGCTTTTAGGTCAGTTTTTGTATTACTGACTTTTATTATTGACTGGTTAAAGTAAATTGGCGAAAATGTAATTTCATTTTCTAATATAGATCTTTCTAACCTTGCATTAAGGTTCAAAATTAAAAATCAAAACGCTTATTCTCACTATAATGTGAATTGAGCAATAAACGTTTGAACGTTAACATGACAGAACACAACGCTTTAAAATTGAACTTTTACCAATAGGCAGAAGATGACATTACGGAATTTTTATACTTTAAATATTATTATAATTTAAATATTATCATTTCCATTCCTGTTTGAAAATATACGTGTCCAAGCTAATTAGAAAAAGATTATAATTAAATATAACTTTTTTTTATCTTTTACATACTTAAGCTTTATAAGCTTTATAACTAAACGGGATATCAAAAAATGTAATTCTCAATCTTTTATTTTGTGGTTTTTTGGTTAAATTTACGTAGCAATGTCAACATAGTCTCTCAATTTTATGTTAAAATATCGTCCGGGTCCATACAAGCATTCGTCCGAAAAATTACCAAATCCAAAACCTTCGGCGAGTTAGGTCTTATTACTAATCAGACTTGAACCGAGAAAGTCTTGCAAAAAATTTATAAAATATAGATCGAATATTTCAATTGGGAAAAGAAAGAAAAGATGTCTAAAATATAAATGTAAAGTAGAAAACTTTTATGTAAAGTAAAACAATTAATCAAAGTTGCCAACTTACTGCTTTACAACACGCGACTATTTAGTTTTCATTTGTGGCAACACTGATTAATTATAATATTTAGTTTATTACATTCACCATGGAAAACAGTCGTTAGACAAAGTCGACTCGTTTTAAAAAGCCCTTATATAATTTAAACGCTTGCTATTACGCTCGGTGGAGAGATAGGAATTATGAGTACTCAACTAATTGCATTTTATTTTATATAAAATGAATAACATCTATTTTAAATTTAAAAAAATATATATATAAAATTAAAATAAAATAAATTATAAGAATGTCTTTTTTTATATAAAAAAATGAATGTTGTTTTGATTTTTGTTCACTTTAAGGGCAGTTAAGCTTAACTTAAGAATATTTAAGTAAAAAAAAAATTAAAAAAAAAATTGTCATCAAGAACAAAATATATGTAATATCACAGAAAAAAAACGAGTGGTTAACTAGAAAAAGGCACTCAATTTTAATTGACCCATATAATGAATCTAGGTAGCTAGACGGTATTACGTCGTACCCCAAGTCCCAACATGGATGACATAAACAAGATCCCTTCTCCCCATTTAGACAAGTTGAATGTGCTTCCATCGCTGCACGTGCAACACTCAAGGTCTACCCTTTACCTCTTATACTTGCAATTAAAACGAAAAACCGAGATCACATGTAAACAACGCGAAGACAAAAAGAGACAGCGTATGTACACAAGCACTTTTTATTTCCACTTAAGGGAGGTCGTCGGCCAATCAACGTAGTGTACCGCGCTCATTCCCATTGGCCGTTTTGAATAGAGATTTTTTTCAAACAAAAGCGGAGGGTAGGTAATAGCGAGTTTTGTTTTCTTCGAGTGGCATTTCGCATTGGAGTGGCGGCATCGTTCGTAGCGGACGTCCCGAGACTAATTACCTTAGCTTACATGCATTGTTAGAAGGGTGCTTTAACTAAGCTCACTTCATTTGAATTGTCAGTTGTTTAACATTGTTATTTATTGTACGGAACTCGTTCTTCAGGAGTTGCAGGGCAAGCAAATTAGCTGTTTACTCTAGCAATCCGACAATGTTTGCTGAGCTCAGGCTGTTTACACTCGGTTATCGAGATACATTCCCTAGTGGTTCTCATTATTTATGCAAAGTTGTTATTTACATATACATTGCTATATGATTGTTGGTTGCGTCTTTTAAAATATCTAATTCATTGCTTTTAGAATATTTTACGTTAGAATTGTATTTTATTATTTTTTTACTTAATTACAAAATTATTCTTCTTTTGCAGGAATTTGGCGACGCCAGTAAGACCCGTTCAAACGTCTAACACGTCTTTGGAAACGTTTACAACACTCCATAAAGAAAGCTGCCACAGGCTAGAGTACCTCGTTGAGCGACAGAAACAGTTATGCATGTTATCTGATAAAATGGTTCAGGTAAGACTGAAGTTATTAAGAGGTAAATCTGCCCCCCTTCAAAACGTCGACTTTCTACAATGGATGTAGATAATAGAAAACTGAAAAATATAATCATTATGGAAATGAGATTTTCTAACCATGTGACGTCATAATGCTTATATTTATAGTGCCCATATATCTTTATGTTTTCTATAGGCCATAGGGATTGTGGACAGTCGTGTAGTCTAATTATCTATATTCTATTATTATTTTTATTTATTTAATTATATTATTATAATGTTACGAGATAATATGAGTTAATGCATTTTCTTTCATAAACAGCCTGTATAGTGTAGTTTTTTTTCATAAATAATAATTTTACTTATAATTTCAATGAAATTACATTTACAATGATAAAAATCAAAAAGGTAAAGCAGAAAAACTAGATAAATATCAATTATTAGTAACAATTTGATAACATAAGAATTATCAAATAATAGCTTGTCTCAATCTAATCAAGATCGAGAAAGAAATGATTTCTGGAAAACATAAATGGAAGCTTATTAATTTATAATTTACCTGACGTTATTCATGAAACCTCATGTTTATTAGTGTTGAGATCCCGATAGAAATCTTCAAAGTTATTTAATTTAAAGTTATACTCTGTTCGATTTCGCATTACCACAATTAAGCGATTGGTCGATGAGTTTAGATATACACACGTAACTTCTTAATACTAGCTTACTTTGTTAGGAGGATAAAATATTGATTTTATTATACTTATTGACAAATAAGTATATTGTGAAAGACAGTAGAAATTAAATCTTAGTTTTATAGGAGCTTAAAAGCTCGAAGTACATTTAATGACGATTCAGTAATTAACTTGCCTTGTATAGCTCGCTCTTGCTTGTTTCAATAATTGACTTGAAGCCAAATGTGGTTGGTCCGTTTGTACACATATGTAGCTAATGTTGGATTAAAATTGACTTTGTAAGACTCGTCGATAGTGCCTACAAAAATATAAAATAACGACGCAACACGTACGATTTTATCGATTTTGCTAAAAATAGCAATAAATTAAGAAAATAATCATGAAAATTGTGTTATAATATGCAAATATATCTTGTAACATACGGAAAAAAATATACACTCGAGTTGAGTACTTCCTTCATTTTTGGAAAAGGGCATGCTACGAGTACAATGGAGGGAAGTGTTCATTTAATAATGTGTACATATTATTAATCTTATTATATACCTTAATTATTAATCTTAAGTATATAAAAAGCGTCTTAATAGATATTAGCATAAAATTTATCTAAGGTTGAGAATAAGATCACGCACAAGTTGGATTCTATAGATTACGAAATTTTAAGGATATTCAAAGAGAATTTTCATTATATTGACCTCATAACCGATTTTGATCAGTCTCATTAAAAGCCAAGGGTGTGCCCAAACACAAGTGCACGCTTTATTCCTTTAACTTTCATATGCTGGTGCGACGACAATTCGACACGACCGGTGAGAGGTCAAACATAGGGCCGTCAGATTTACGGGTTTTCCATGGTACATAGGTGTAGGATGTGGGTACATGTTGTCAACTTGCCAATTCTAAGATGCCACTATTTCATGACAAACTCAGGTATTGTTTTAATTTAGCCCGAGACTCGAACCCATAACCTTAGGATCTGCAGTCGATTATAGTCACTAAACCAAAGATGAGGCAGGTTTTCGTCATACTTTTTCTATCAAGTAAGAATAGAGTAATTTCAGAGGGAAAAAGGAATAAATTTTCCGTGCAATATGTTTAGTTTTTTTAAATATGTTTTAAAATATATATTAGTGTTCCTCATCATCAATCCTTTCCAAGATTTTTTTTTTGATAGGTAGATATATATATATGGTACACTTAATGAACTTCTTTTTTTAAATTTTCTGTAATTACTCCAAAAATTAATTAAAATTCAGTTATTTAAGTTTGATACTAGAGATCAAACTATACTCTCGTCCAGATCCTAAAATTTTTACACCCAGTAGACAAATAGGGGTGTGGTGACATCCTATAAGGGTTAAGGGGATTCAGTTCAAGGCATGAAACTTGGAACTTAAAAAATAATTAAAATTATATTCACTAAAATACATATATATACATTCTCGTCTACGGTTTCAATTATCCTTGCACCAAAGGTTGTCTGTAAGAGATTGCTTATAGCAATAAGACCGCCTTGGAATGCCTTTTCCATTTTTCTGTTCACCTCCTGTACTCTTCTTTTGTGTGAGTAATCAAGTATTTATCTATGATATCATCATTATGTAAGATGTCTAAAAATAGAATTACATATTTATAAATATAAAAAACTACTAATTATTTTTCTTTACCATTCCAGGTGCTACAAACAGGTGCTCAACAAGCGGTGGAGGAATGTCAATATCAGTTCCGCAACAGCCGTTGGAACTGCAGCACTGTAGAGAACAGCACTGACATCTTTGGAGGTGTACTTAAATTTAGTAAGTAACTTGTTTACATACGATTTAATCGATATATCAAGTAGAAATATTTTTTATTATTTAATGATTATTATTAGAATTATAATAAAAGTATGGTATAATGAAATTATTCATGCAGTGGTTTTTTTGTGATGCGGTAACAAACAGACAGACAGACAGACAAAATTCTAAAAACTATAGATTCGGCCTCTGTATTGATAATAATGTTTATTTCAATAAGATTTTCCAAAAAATATTTAATGTGCAAATTCGGCTTAGTTACAATTTTATTACATATATTTATTGATAGACATTAAGGTATAATAACTAAAAAAACATTTCATTTCCAATATGATTACCACTTCAGTTACGGTGAAGGAAAACATCTCGAGAAATCCTGCATATTTGAGAGAACCTGACTTTTCGAAAGACATATGAAGTCCGTCAACCCGCACTTGGCCAGGTGGACTATGGCCTGATAAAAAAAGGCCGAAAGCCCCGTGTCCAGCAGTAGAACGTTAAAAAATGGTTGAAAGAAAAACAACTTGCCTTTACAATTTTTATTTATCCATTTAAAACAATAAACAAATTAAGTAACAGTGGATTACACTGTACTCGTAAATGTGTACGATACTAGATGTTATACCTCTCCGAAAATAAGCGAGACAAATATTATTACCATGGCATATACAAAAGTATTCCTGTATTTTCTAGAATTAGAATTTAAAAAATCAAAAGAAGACCCACTTCTTCTGATTTTTTAAATTCTAATACAATGCTGCCAACTTCAAGCATTGAATATAACTACATATGTTTAGTTATAGTTATCTAAGGTATGAAAACATCAAAAATTATTGTAAATTTTATTAGTAACATGCATTGCCCGCGGATCCGCCCGCGTTCAGATGACCAAAAACCAAATTCTTAGGTTTTACATATTAGTATACTCGTATGTAAAATGTAGTTTTTGTATTTTTTTCTCAGAAATGAGATATTTTCCCGCGGTAAAAAGTGTGTAGACCCGGATAACCAGCTACCATCATACACATACAGATAAAAATTCAAAAAACTATAGATTCGGACTCTGTATCGATATTAATGTTTATTTCAATTAGATTTTCCAATAAATATTTAATGTACAGATTCGACTTAGTTATAATTTTATTATAACTAAATTTTTTAAAAAGAGGAAATGTAAACTTCTGTCATTCTATAAGTAGGTACTGTACGGTGTACCATACATGTGTAGAAAGTAGTTTATTTAATAAAGATATAAAACAAGGTTTAACCAATTAAATGAACGTTTTGATAACATATACGTCTATATCACTGATATAGAAATTACAATACGTAAAAGATAATAGATTTAAAAAAAACTAAACAAACTACGTACAGTAATATATTAATCATACACTCATCTATATTTTACTAGCAGACATGTAGACTGGTTAGAATATATAAAAACAAACATTCATCTCCACAACAGCGCCACCTACAGGGTTCAACTATAACTAAAAACTATCCAGGTGACCTCTGTAAGTACAGTGTAAACTCTTTATAACGAAACTCAAGGGACTGAGCATTTTTTGTCGTTATAGAGAGTTATCGTTATATGGAGTGAACAAAAAAAAACCAAATTAACAAGAATTTTTAATTGTATGTATGTCTTGCGTCATACTGCACGTGTACAAGGCAATTAAGGATAACAAAAGCTAGACCGACCTCGGATGTTTCGGAGCTTCAAAGTCTTTTATTACCTGATAACATAACATAAACAATAATACCGATAATAAATATTTACTGTCTAAAAATATGAACACATTTCTTCGTAATAGAGAATGGCGTATCGCTATAAAGAGTGTTTCAATATGTGAGTTTTAACGCAAACCAACCAACTTGGGCTCACTCCAACGTTATAGGGAGTTTATCGTTATAAAGGATAACGTTATAAAGAGTTTACACTGTACTTACATACAAAAAAAACATCAAAATTGGTCAACCAATTTAAGAGAAGAATTACGAACAAACACACTAAAATTTTCTATACATATAAAGATTAGCATTAGCATGTAATACGAAATGTTCAACGATGCATAATTTAAGCACCAAAGCAAAATAAATTGGCACATACACGGCATCGTAAAACTTATTTCCGTTTGGATTTAGAGTCGAGCAGTAAATACTTAAATAATTATTGGTTCCATACAAATCCTCATCGGTAACTCTTCAAAGGACGTGTTAAGTGAATGCTACACGCTCTTTGATGTTGTTGAAAGGTATACTTTTCAACGGCATCGTAAGCCCTGTTTATGTTTCAATAAAGGAACTGATTTCGGAGAAAATAATGTATCTGCCATTCTATTGTTAACGATATTATTGTAAATGGCAGTAAATATTATTAATTTTGAATGAAAGTATTGAAGTCATATTGTTATTAGGATTACAATATATTACGAGTATAGCTGTTTAGAGATTAATTTTCGATTTTATTAATTATTTATATGAATAAAAAATTTTACAACTGAACTGAGGCTTTTTTCCTCAAATGCTGGTAGTTTTTGATAGACAAGACACTTAGAATAAAGAATTTTTAATTAATGATATTGGTACTTGGGTATATGTCGAGAACTATAATTTACTCTAAATCCTTGAAATACAAATAAAACGATTGATCTAAAACCTTACATGTTAAGAAAACATTGCAAAATTCCACACACAAATAACAAATAATGAAAGGAAGTAAAAATCTATAAATAAAAATCTATCGAAAGAAAAGACTTCTATACTATATTTTTTTAGATTTCATTTATTCAAAAGTCTAGAATGTAAACAACTGCTAAGCATGATGGACATTTATTTATAAATTTATTATATTAAAATCGTGCTGAACATTAACAAACTGACAAGTTTATTTAAGTTAGCAAAAATCAGCATGTAATTTTCGGAAGTGTTTTTTTTTAAGACATGATGTGGGTTGCCAGCAAATATCTAGCGCATAAGAGATATTTGATTAACAAAACATCACGTCTACTTCTGAATGAAGATTGATGGTGCCATTATTATTAGTCCATACTTAATATTATAAATGTGAAAGTGTGTTTGTTTGTCCTTATTTCACGTCGAAACGGAGTGACGGATTGGTGTGATTTTTTGTGTGCAGATATCTATGTCACTCTCCAGCCCTCTGATTAGAGTGTTGGAGAGTGACACAGGCTACTTTTTACCGCGGGAGATTATCTTATTCTCACGGGAAAACATGTTAAAATACTCATACAATCCAAAAAATATTTATAATCAGAATTACTTGAAACTTGGTATTAATGCTATCCATAATAATTAAATAAATACGTGTTTTAGCATTTTTCCAAATTCATACCATAAGGGCGTAAAATAGGGGGTGAAAGTTTGTATGAAACCTACCTTTTCAGAGTTTCTTATAGTTTTAGCGCGAGCGAAGCCGCGGGTTCTGCTACTATTTTTTAAAGTGATAATGTTTTTATCTATTGAAATAACAATCTATTCGTTGGCAAGCGCATCACTTAAGAGTGGTTGGACTGATCTAGCTAATAGTTTTTTTTTATGTTCGTAATGGTTCAATTAAAGGGTTTAAGGAAGAAAAATGGGAAAAATTGCCCAAAAATTTGGACATTGGAAAAAATTTAAATTTTTTTAGTTTTCAATTTTCTTTTGTTTTTTTTTTTAAGTTTAAAAAAATAAGATATATTGACATTTTGACAGAACAACGTCTGTTAGAGCAGCTTGTAACAATTAATGGGCTTTGTACTTAATACGAATAATTTGTGTTTAGAAACTTATATAGCGCCGAACTTTTATTTGGACTTAATGAATGAAGTTTGCATATAAATTTTAAGAAAGTTACACCAAACTCTATAAAAGAAAAGCCTAATCTACTAGCTGTATGAATCCTAAAATAAATTTTAAAACAAGAAGTAATTAACATCACTAAGACAAACTGTTTATTTTGAAGGCGCCTTATGAACTATGTTTCATGTCAGACATATTGGATCGTCCACTTCAAGATTGTTTTCAAGGAATTTCTACTCTTCATGTAACTTGTTTATTTTTAAATGTCGATTACTGGGATCACGTGTGTAGTTGTTGATGGAGCCGCTCAGTTTGTTTAACATTTATCTAACCAGTTTTATTTGATCTGTACTACATCCAGTGAATGTAGATATTTTGTCTACTTGAATATCGATTTTCGGTTATGCACAGGTCGAGATATTTGGTTACACTAAATTCAGTCGGTCAGTGAACTTATGTATTTAATAAAAACTTATAGAATATTATAAATTTTGACATACTGATATCAAAAATTAATGTAACCTTCACCAAATTATAAAAGAAAATATTTTTTTTCTAGATTCTAATTAAACCGTACACCATTCAACCAACCAACTCTAACTCGGATCGCCTTCGCAAAAACATAATTTAGTTAGATCCCACCAAAACTTCTTAACCGTGATCGGGTCCTACACAAAAAACGTCGTAAAGAACTACCTACAAGTAGTATCAATTTATTTCAGAATCCCGTGAATCTGCATTCGTACATGCCCTCTCAGCGGCGGCATTGGCGCATGCAGTAGCCCGTGCGTGTAGTCGCGGTGAATTAAACGAGTGCTCTTGTGATGCCCGCGTGAGAAAACGCACTCCCAGACATTGGCAGTGGGGTGGATGTTCTGAGGTACGATTGTAATCTAAATATATATATTCGATGCATCTATACTTTATATTAATATTAATAAAGAATAAATGTTGAGAATTTTCCTTGCTTGTTGATTTTTTTGTTGACGATAATTTTTTTAATAATGGATAGCTACGTTGTCATAAAGTCCTATAAGTTGTATTAATGTTATGTATTTTAGTCGAGTTGTTACGGTTTTTAGCTGGCAAATCGGAACAATACGCTTGTTTTGTTGTCTAAATAGTGAAAACAATGTATGGCAAATATGTAATAGTAACATTAATAGTCTTACAAAAAGCCTGTGATACTAATATATCTAATTTTTTATACTATATTTGTTTTAATGTTAAGATAAATATTTTTAGAGAAAGTCATTTATAGCAGATTATATACTAAAATAGCTTTGTAATTTAGTTAAATAGTTTACGAGATTGTGAAAAATGGCGCCTGGCTTGAACGAAATACCTAAGGGTGGGGTTAGTATTGCTAGTAAGTTAAAACGTGGTTTTCATTAGTTTTTAATGGACTATCAAAAAGGTATAGTAATTTTCATAAAGGGAAATTTACCCGTGTGTTGCCTATGGTTGTAATGCTCTCAGAGTGTATGTATGTCTGTCAAGACGCTTCATAAATCCCTAAACGACATGATATATTAAAAATACGAGGTGGCATTAAATTATTTTACATATACCTCTTTAATTGTAATATGTAAATAACGTATTGTTAGTATTAACAACGTTACTCGTGTTACAATGACACTGAAAAACAAATCTGTTTTTGACTTATATTAATATTCATATTTCTCATTTTATAGGATATAAGATATGGTGAGAAGTTCAGTCGAGATTTCGTAGATGTAAAGGAAGATAAGGAAAGTGAAGAAGGCATAATGAATTTACACAACAATGAGGCTGGTCGTAGGGTAAGATCATTTTAAAATCAAGTATTATGTTTAAGTTAGATTTAAACTCGATTTAATATATTCTAAGGTTTTTAAATTAAGCTACAAAATCTAAACTTCTTTTTAAAGTTTATTTTAGAAATGTCTGTATTGAATTAATCAATACACATTAAGAATTACATTGTAAGATTGTGAACAGTAAACAATTAAGGCTATCTCCAAATACGTCACTTTAACATAACTATAACCGTGAGAATATTTCAATACAATATTATTTGGAACAATACAGTTGTTCTTCGATATCGGTATTTCGGCATCTTTGTAACGTATCCTTCGAAATTCACTAATGACCATACTTTTTTGTTTCATCGTAATCGACACTATGACGTGGATGTATGCGTTGTTGCGATTTAAAGATTGGAAAGCTTTTCGAATTCGCTTTAACGTTTCCTGTTCTTTAAAATTAATCAAGTGCGTGTTGGTTTTACGAGAGGGTTCCGTACCATAATAATTGTTATGAATTTAACAGTAAAATTTGATTTTATATAGAAATCTTGTCAAGTCAACGTCTCTATAGTAATATCGACTCACACTTGTCCATTTAGCATTATTGATCAATTTAAAAAAAAAGGAGGAATTTAATTGAGATGACGATTTTTTTATGCGGAGGTATGCGACGTGATATCGTCAATTGTAAACCAAGGAATAATTTTTTTCAGGTAATTTTAAAAAAGTCATTTTTTTGTCCTTGAAGTGTTAAAAAAATAAATAAATCCGATTCGATCCGTGCAGTGGACCAGGTGTGCAGCCGTACTTGCTAGCCACTACACCACCGAGGCAGTTGATAAATATATGTACATATTATGTAAATTAAGCACCTTTTTTAAAGTCGAGAATAATATAAATGATTAAATTCGGATAAGGTTATCACCTAATAAGCTTTCTTAGATTTACGCGAATACTTGACATTTTAAACACACAAACAAAATTTAAGAACGCATTATTAAAACATCTTATTTAAAAAAATATATAAATTAAATAGGTATATTGCTAGCGAATATTTGACATTTTAAATAACACAAAGTTTTCGGTTTTTTCGCGGATTTAATATGATTTTTGTTTCCGGCGTGTTGAATGCTATACAGCAATCATGGTCACGGGAGAGATTTTCTCTTACCATGATTGCTGCATAATATAATTCTAAACATACACATTTCACGTATAGGCAGTTCGCGGTCGCATGCAGCGTGTATGTAAATGCCACGGCATGTCTGGCTCGTGCTCCGTGCGCGTGTGCTGGCGGCGCCTGCCGCAGCTGCGAGCGGTAGGGGACGCTCTCACTACGAGATACGAGGGCGCGTCGCATGTTAAGGTACGATATGGTTATTGTTTGGCTTACTTTAGACATTTCTAGAAATAAAAATATATTGTAGTAGATACTATTTATGCTAGTAAGTTTTCGAAAGACTTCTAATTCCGCCAATTTGTAGCCAGCGTGGTGGACTATAGTCTGATCCTCGTGTTGAAGGAGAGGGAGGAATCTTATATGATTATAGAAGAATACTAATTATGTTTATTGTTTATATTATTTAAGAAATCTCTGAAATGTGCTATAGGAGATACTAAGGATTTCATGATCATCATGCTGTAAGTTACGGCCTATTAGCAATTAATAAAAAAAGTTGGAGATTGTAAGAACCTTATATGTATGTATGTTGAATGATTGGAAATGTATTGATCGTATGGATCTCATTATGATATACTAGTGACTCATCCTCGCTTCGCTCGGGTTCGTCCCGAGCTTACTTACAAACTTTCATCTATATTTTCATCCCCTTAAGGGTTGATTTCCGGGATAAAAAGTATCCTATGTCCTTCCCAGGGTCTCAAACTTCTTACCAAATTCATCTAAATTGGTTCAGTAGATCCAAAGATTACCTCATAGAACGTCACAAACTCACAAACTTTACCTTTTTATAATATTATATTAGGTTAGATAGGTAGTAAAGTGTAACATATAGTGTACCTAATAATAAGGAGTATATTTGATGATGGAGAAAAGGGGAGGTCGGAAAGGAAAAAGGAGGAGGAAGAGATAGGAAGAGTTAGGCTACCTAACTCTTCCTATCTCTTATCTCTAAATTTTGTCTTAAATAAAAAATCTAAAATTAAAAATTTCAGGTGGTAGAAAGAAAAAGGGGGAAGAACATAAGAAAATTACGTCCAATACACGCTGATATGAAGAAACCAAATAAAACAGACTTAGTGTATCTAGAAGACTCCCCAGACTACTGTGAGCCCAATGAAGAGTAAGTTATAGTTTGATTTATTTATCTACTAGTATTTGGACAATAAATGGAATAAGGGATCTGCTTTACATTACGTAAGATAACATTGAATGCATTAGGTTTTTACTACCTACTCACCCTAGCTACGGCCGGGTTCGTCCCTAGAGAAAAACAAAAACAAATCTATCCCACGGGAACCGTACATTTTTCTGGGATAAAAAATAACAAATATGCTATTCCAGACGACTATAGTCTCTCTCTGTGCCAAATTTCATCCAGATCCGATCACCCGTTCTGGCGTGATTGAATATCAAATATCCATCCCATTTTCCGCATTTATGTAACTTCCACACTTTGCTCGGATACGTCCTTGGGTATCCAACAGTAGCCTTCAAATCATCTGTTAGGTTCATCTAAATCTGTCCAGCTGTTTCAGTGTGAAGGTGCAACAAACATACACACTCATACATATATAAAAACTTTCGATTTTATAATAGTACCTAATTATAAGAATACTAGCGAATAGCAAGCAACTCACCGTCGCTTCGCTCGGATTCGTCCCTAGATCTAGGCCCCTTGTTGTGGGTTGTATTATAACATGTTTTCCCTTGGGAATGAGATAATTTTCCGTTTCTGTTTTCACATTTATAATATTAGTATGGATATGGAAAGGAAAATAAGGTTATATTATTAATATTTCAGGCTAGGTATTCTCGGTACTAGAGGCCGAACGTGTAACAGAACATCTGCAGGGTTGGACGGATGTCGTCTGCTGTGCTGCGGTCGGGGGTACCAGACTAGGGTTAGGGATCACGAAGAGAAATGCCGATGCCGATTCGTCTGGTGTTGTCGCGTCCATTGCGAGATATGCCGGTCGAAAAGAGATCACCATGTATGTAATTAATCGTTTATCTTTTACAGTAAACTCAATAGATTCGAATGGAATATTCACTTAAGTAGAGTATTTCTGGTATTTGGCGATTGATTTAGAAACAACAATAGTGTTGGTATTGTGTTAATTGATATTTTTTAATAATTTTGCAAAGTTACATATGAAATAGTACTAATAAGAGTTTCAATGAATTAATTGCTTTAAATTGAATTAATCTTGGGTTGTCTTCAACAAAAACCTTCTTTTAAAGAATTTGAAATTGTAATTAGTACTCAGCAGAAATCGCGCGATCTTTAAAGGAATAAATTATTTGATTCTTATCAGTTAAAATTAAGGCAGATGCTATCTTTTTCCACAGAACTGCATTTGTTTTTATAATTAATTAAAATAAATTGTTAATGTCATTGTGTTTACCAATCAATCATTGAAAGATAATATACTTTTAGAGTTTCCGCACACTGTATTCTTTATATAACTTAGTTTATTCAGCTTGCTGTTATTAATGAGTCTAAAGTGTTGATTCCCACACAAACTTTTCGCACCACTTTTTTATATTCAGCGATGGAATTTCTAAAACACTTATTTAATGTTTCTAGAAAATCAAGTTTTTTCTGTATAAAATATCAATTAAAGTCTTTCATGGTCGCAGATAATATTCTTATGATGTAAATACCCCATGGTATTTACCGGGTTTTTCACTTACTTTTATGCGTTTTCGTTATTTCGGCACTTTGACAATGGTCATGGGGATATTTCACCATACAAATGTTATCGATTTAATCATTAAAATGTCTGGATTACTATACTTTAGACGGTTATGAGATGTAGTACATCTCATAACCGTCTAAAGTATTGCATAAAATATCTGCAGTGTGTGGAAGCACTTATCAAGTGAAGTTTTTAATTTACGTATTATGACGACAGTACTTAAAAATTCGTATAGTATTTTCGTTATGAAATAATATACTTGAATTAATGCACGTATAAAAGTAATAAAGGCATATTGCTCTTAACTTTTATTATATGTTACTCGTATTTCTATACTTAAATGTGCAATTGTTAATGATTCAATTTGCCATTTTAAATGAAACTTTCTTTTCGGCTTTTTTCGCGGTTTTATTTTATACTTTTGTTCCCGACGTTTCGAATGCTTTACAGCAAATAAAAGTCGTTTCTGTGACCATGTTTGCTGTAAAGCATTCGAAACGTTGTGAACAAAAATCTTATAATATTAAATGAGCAATTCTTGTACCTATATTTTATTACGTGTATCTCGGAAATGGCTCTAACGATTTGAATCAAATTTTGTATTTTAAATAAGATTTTGCTTTTTTAATTATCTATATGGATGTTTTAATCTTAAATGCAATTTTTATATCTTTTCCAAAAATACACGATTTTACAAAAAAAAAAAAACGCTGAGCGAAGATTGTTCGCAGGCACCTGATGCCTACTATAAAGTAAAACCGCGTTAAATTCCAGAAAGATAGTTTCATTTAAAATGTCAAATATTCGCGTAAATCTATGTAATTTAGAAAGTATTAAATCAATATAATTTTCTCGTACGTTATTATGATATAACAGAAGTTACGCAACTTATCGAATATCCTAAATGGACTGATACTTTTAGTTACTTATAATTTTAATTACGTTTGTTTGATTAAGCTTTAAAATTTTTACAGTATTACCAACTTATTTATTTTATTATTTTTTATTGTACAAAGTTGTAAATAGCTTATGTTATAGGTTATTTTAGTTATCAGTACAAAATGTATGTTATTTTTGACAGGTTTTAAGTTTTGTCGCCTAGACAATAGTTGGAGATACATTGAAATTGTCCACGTTTTAACCGACTTCAAAAATAGGGAATTCTATATTAAAATTAATAATAATAAATTAATTTCAATAGGTTACATATAATTGTTGGTTTTCAATGATTCTTCTTTTATTGAATGAACTTTAATAATATAATTTACGTAAAAACCGTTATTCTGATACACTTAGTGCTAACGATTTACTCTCGTTTCGCTTTGGGTTAATCCTTTGACAAAAATCAATCTAACTCACGGGAACCTTATATTTTCCGGGAAAAAAGTGCTATTCGTATGTGCTTTTCCAGACTGTAATCTGTCTCTGTGCCAAATTTCATCCAGATCCGTTCAGCCGTTCTGGCGTGAAAGTGTAACAAACATCCATCCATCCTCAAACTTTCACATTTATAATATTAGTAGGATCATTTTTCAATGCGTGGATTATTTTGAAGTCGGCTTAAGTTTAATGTTAAAAAGTCACTATTTTCTATTTTTTAATGTATTCGCCTTTGCTCTTACACTTTCATCGTTTGTAAATAATGTCGCACTAAATGTACTTACTAGGATTAAGTTATTTTACGTTCTACCTCAAATGTGAAATCTTAACCAGCTTGAACAAAGCAAAAGGGGCGTAAGACTCGTAGTCTCAAAAAATCGTTGTTGTAAATAAATTTTGATATTAAGATTAGTAATTTATTTTATTAGATTGTGATAGCTTTATATATTACACTAAGATTTCAACTTGGTACGTAGTAATTGATAATTTATACATTTTCCATTTAAATAGATGTAGTCTCCTTGTATATAGTCCATAGTATTCGTTATTATAACTTTGTATCGCCTATGGTTAACTTAAAATCGTTAGATATATTTATTTATTAGGGTGACGCGGAAGAACCAAAAATTGTTTTTTAAGTCTTGTATGAAAATATGTTAGTTTTTCATGTTTTTAGAGCCCTATTAAAAGATCAGCTCAAAAAATGTTTTTGGGGTCGCTCAAGATTTTTAAAAATTCGCTAGGAAACATCAAAAGCTACCAAACATGTTCATAAATTCTGAGGGACCTTTAAAAATCAATATTTTAAGCTGTAACTTTGACAGAGAACTTTGCGAATTTTCAGTGAGACAAAAAATGAAAAATGAAAAGAAGAAATGAATTTTGGCCCTGTTTAAAAATTTTTAAAATCCTAGAGCTTCCTTCCTTGATCCTTTTTTTTTCGAGCTGATCTTTAAAGAGGGCTCTTAAAACGTGAAAAACTAACATATTTTCATACGAGACACAAAAAAATAGTCGGTTTTTGTTTCGCCACCCTACTATTTATGTATCAGTTTATTAGAAGTAAGAGGCTTTTACGGTTACAAAGCTTAGACTTTGACTTACATTTTTCTGGCGTACCTCTGGGGTTTATTTTTGGACCTAAACTTTTAATAATTTTCATTTTACAAAATTTTAATTACACACGTTTCTAGTTTTTAAATATTTTAACAGACTTAACAAATAAGTACACTCAATATAAATCTACTGTTCTAAATTAAAATAAATGTAGGCTTAATATGTTCTTGTCTTGAGAGGTCCGTACCAAATGTTAATGTTTACTAATTATTTGTGTACAGTCAGCAACGAGTGTTGCAATGATATTAATTAGCAGGAATTGTCTGATTAAATGATTTTCGTTGTTAACTGTACACACAGATAGAAACAAAACCTCTAGTGTAATTTTTTTTCGATATGAAATAGTTACTATTTGATGTAAACTGCATTAAATAAATGTATTATTAAATCGAGACCCTCGTTTTGTTTTTTTGGTTTTTTCCAAAAATATCTATATATTATTATTATAATTTATATATGACCATCAGTCGAGGTTTGGGTTTTTGTGTATATATACTCTATATATAAATACTATGGTATGATTTTTTGTGTAGATATTTTACATGGCTAATTCGTTCATGATATTTTATATTGATCCTTTTTTAAGGCAAATCGCTAAGTACAGTATTTGAAAAGACACTATAATTCTATGGCTGCACTAAAATTGGTATGCTTTTAAAATCAGTGCAATCATATCCGTATCTTATCAATACTTATAAACACTACACAAATGTGTCAATATTTGAGAATCAAATAAATCTGGCTAATGATAAGATACTCCTTAGACTACTAAAAATAGTATTTGTTTGCTTATTTCTTTCTATAACGATAATTTTTGGATGTATTGAAGTTATTCTGAAATATTTTATACATAAATACAATATAAATGGTTCTGAAATTTTCGGTTCTCCCTATTTTTTTTTCATATTTAAACAGCCCCTGAATACCCCACAAAACAAAAAAGAACTATTTGAATTGGTCGAGCCGTTTTTGAGTTTTAGTGAAACAAACGAACCGCAATTGATTTTTATAGACATATATGTATAGATTAAAAGCTATACCATAGAATAAAACAAACATGCAGTAGTTGATCGTCTTTGATGTTGGCCGAATTGGTATAGCGTTTTTTAAGGAAGGGTTCATTGTTGAAAGTAAAGAAAGTAAAGAGAACACAAGTATTTAGAAAAATATGTTATTTTAATTAAAATAAAAATCAAAAATCATATGCGTTAAATTATAACGCATATTTACATATATTTATTTTATTGGCCTAAAGGATTATCGACCCATGGGTAGACTCGGGGCATGTATTGCAGATTCTCATGTAGTAAATTTTCTGTAAAAGACAAATTCAGTTATTACGAGACACATTATATTTTAAAAATGTAAAACAATATATGTACATTTACACCGTTATCAATAAAATAACATCTATGTTTATTGTTTAAATTATTTTTAAAAATATGAAAGTTATTGTTTTTAGTGTAAATTTTTTTAAAACTTCCACAAATGGAAAAATCTTGAAAAACGTTATTCGATTGCTCCTAATAAATTTCAGATGAATTCGGATAAAAAACAATTCTACCATCACAAATTTAATGCAGTCGTTGTGAGAATGCATACTATTTTTAGAGATAGTGAGTTTGATTCCTATGCATAATACATTTTTGTACTGATCATATTACATGCATATATTATTTATATACATAGATTATCTTGATATTATACAAAAGTAGGGCTAGTGGGCTAACTAAGAAAATCTTCAAGAGGAATTCGATTCGAGATAACAAAAACAGATAAGAGAAAATTTCAAGAGTAAAAACTGGTTAAAATAAAAGAAAATAACCTCAGTGTGTTCAGCTAGTAATGCGTGAAGTGGGACTGGTTGTCGCACCCATTTAACAACTTCATTGGCGTTTACCTTAAATCATAACATTTGAGGATGAAATTATAAATTATTATTATTCGGAGATTCTTATTCTGCAAGTTATCCTATGGACAGTTTACTAAGATTCTTATACAAAATTATGTTCTATTTCGTTTATTAATAGGTCTAATGTAACCTTAGATTAGCTTAGTAGTAGACTAACCTAATCTAAGTTTACATATTAGTACCTGGGCGACCGAGCTTTGCTCGGAGTTTTTGGCCAAAAAAAAACATTAAAAAAAACAAACTAAGAATTTGAATAAATACAAAAAAAAAAACAAAATTAAAAACTTTGTGTCCGACCGGGATACGAACCTAGATAGATACCTGTGGTTGTCAAACTTGCGCGTTGGCCGCTTGACCATGATGCTTATATCTAAGTGTGCGAAATTATCGAACATAATATTTTGCGTGGAATTATTAATTATTAACTTATTGAAATAATGCAAAAGAAATCATAATAATAATAAAGCTCTATTTATTTATTCATTTATTTATTGTACAGGCTTACTAACTAAATTTACATAAAAACATTTATTTAACATTATAATTTTACCTATTTGTATATAAATTTAATTTAAAAGTATGCACAGCCTTTTATAAAAGTATTCCATTAAAATTTTATTTGGTTAAGAGTATATAAGGAGCCATTTTAGTTGTACAATAAAAAAATGTCTATATCACATTGCTGAAATATAAAATTATATAATTTAGTGACTATTTATTAACTTATAATTTTTTAACTAATAATTTTGTAATCTGGAATTAAATTATTTTAAAAATCTTCATATTATTTGAAATGATATTGTATATATATAAATTATCATAAAGAAATAAATAAATAAACAATCACAATAAATTAAATAATTCAATTGAGTAAATACTAAACATTTCACAATCTATATATATAAAAGAAAGTCGTGTTAGTTACTTCGCTTATAACTCAAGAACGGCTGAACCGATTTAGCTGAAAATTGGCAGGGAGGTAGTTTAGAGCCAGGAGAAGGACATAGGATACTTTTTATCCCGTTCGACCGCGTTCCAATTTTTATGATATTTTAATTTTTGGATTTCTCTTAGTTCGGAATAGGTAAGTATTAAAACATATAATTAAAATGTGAGAAAGAAAGATTTTTTCTTTTTATATCTATTTAAAACGTACCTAGCGACGAACCCGAGCGAAGCGAGGGTGAGCCGCTAGTCTATATATATAAAAGAAAGTCGTGTTAGTTACTTCGCTTATAACTCAAGAACGGCTGAACCGATTTAGCTGAAAATTGGCAGGGAGGTAGTTTAGAGCCAGGAGAAGGACATAGGATACTTTTTATCCCGTTCGACCGCGTTCCAATTTTTATGATATTTTAATTTTTGGATTTCTCTTAGTCCGGAATAGGTAAGTATTAAAACATATAATTAAAATGTGAGAAAGAAAGATTTTTTCTTTTTATATCTATTTAAAACGTACCTAGCGACGAACCCGAGCGAAGCGAGGGTGAGCCGCTAGTAATACATATAGTTAAAATTTCTTTCCATACATTAATTCTGACAATAGTTATAAATTAGGTATTTAATTTCATAATTAAATGTATTTATTTAGTAAATGTATTTTTCATGTATATACCCCTCTCGGTTAAAAGCCTCCTCCAAAGTAGTCCTGCATAGAGCTCTCTGTTGGAGATTATGCTTGTATGATTGCAAAGGGTTTCTTTTCAAATTTTGTTTCCAATATAATATAATTTGTTACTGATATGCCTATAAAGTTTATAATTTTATCTTTGTGTTCTTTTGATTTGTTGTAGGAAATGCTGCTTTTAATTCTAGAAGTTTTTCTGGTGAAGATATGTATTACCTTTGTTCATTGTATGTCTGTTTTTCTTTGGAGGGTTACGGTCGAACTCCCCCACAGTGACCGGCCGTACTGGGGGATAAAAATGAGGAGGTTCCTACTGTGTTTAATATACTGTATCTTGCTGTGTTGTTTTTAGTTCTTCCTGGTTTTCATTTGTGTGGTTGAAAGTTAATTTTGGTTTTTGTAATATAAAGTCTTTATTATTAGCAGGTTTGGTTTTCTTTGTATGTTGTTTATTTTGTTTTCGAGATTCAGATTATATATTGAGATATATATATATACAAGAATAGCTCGTTTAAATATATAAGATTATTAGTAATCATAATAGTTAACATTCAACCACCACACCATATTTGAACCGAATCTTTTGAATCTTACTGTGTAAAGTACTGAGGATAGGTTGTAAGTCAGTATTCCAACCACGTTGTAGTCCGTGTTCTAAAACGAAATTCAACAGTACCGAACACGCGTGATCATCTAATTCTGGCCTTGCATTAGATCGAACATTATCAGAAGCCTGCGCACTCTCAGTCATTGATAAACAAACACTCAATGCTTTTCTGTTGAATACTGCTGGTAATAATCGTAGTGCTAATGATTTACAATTTTTTGATACTTGCTGACAGTATTTGAGGTCTCCGTAGCTGACGTAAACACCACTTTGAGGCATAAGTTCTACGAGTCCTGGCAGTTTGGTTCGATACTTTAATGTCCATCTAGTATCACGAGGATCATATTCCGATGGTAGAACAAAACGCCATGAGTTGCGTTTTTTTTTCGGTGGTTTGTTAGCATCGTCATTACTATGTTGATCTTGAGTACTTGAACTAGTACTTACTGTTATTTCAGTGTGTCTCTTTTTAGGAAACCGACGGAATTCTGGTTTCAAGTTAATCGAAAAAGATTTATTGCTGATTGAATTTTGCGTTGAATTGAATTGTTCGACTGCACCCAGTAACTTTTTATATGTCTGGACAGTGTCAAGGATCGAACTCCGTAAGGTGTTGTACATATCAGTAGTATAACGCAAAGTAGACCCCATTTGAGTGAAGAGGGTAGCGAAGTTGTCCAACATTTCCTGCTCCAATACAACTTTAGAATGCGTCTGGTGGTTCGTGGAGTTTTGTGCAGCTATCGGTCTGTCTGCACAGCTACTTCCGGAAGTGATTCCAGGGCCGTAAGAGTTATTCGTTCTTTCAATAGGTGCTTCATCTGAAGACATCTCATGATCTGAGATTACTTCATGATCGGTACCAATATCGGAATCTGAATTTGCCCCATGATGCGCTGACGGAGTTTCTTCTTCCATCCACTCATCTGTTTGCAACGTATTGTCAATTTCGCTTAGATGATTTTCATTAACAAGTGCACGTTCACTATGATTTCCCTGAAATTGCTGCTCGTTCTGAAGATATTGGTTATGAGTAGTTAATAATGCTTGTCGTACCGAATTTAGAACCTTTGTAAGTATAGGTGACAGCGTTTCTTTTGTGATTTGAAGGGTAGGTGGTTGCCGGTTGTTTTTTGGCTTGGTAGAGATGCCAATACATATTTTCGGTTTCTGTGGTTGCCGTTGTGAGTCTTGCTGAGATGTCTGCGACTGTCTCTGTTGTGGAAGCTTGGAGGTCTGATACAACGGACTGGAAAGGACAATAGAATTTTGTCCGATAGATGGAGTACTCATTCTGATAGTTCGAGAGTTAGGACGCTGTTCATAATTGTTGCTCTCTGCAGATTTCCTAAGTAAGTGTTGTTCAATCTTTCGATTAGTCGGTAAATATTGATTCTGATAAGACGATGTGTGATATTGTTGTTGAGTCGGCACTGATCGCGTCGATAAAGATCCAGTTTGGTCCATCAAATTCGATGAGTTCTGTTCGGTAATAGCCAAATTTCTTGCGATACTCATCGGGCGCATTTTTCTCTCCACCGGTTTTTGAGTCGGTATTAAACGCCGTGCTCCGTTTATTTGACTATATAGTTGAGCAGAAATTTTTGGTGAATTCAGTAAGTTATGAGAAGTAGGTCCATTATTTAAGACGTCATCTATGCGGGATCCTTGATTATTGCTAGTCGTCTCTATTGACGGGGCTACTGAAATTTGAGGTTCCCGGATCGGTTCCGGCTGTTCAGTAAATTGTGAGATAGCTTGATTAGAGGATACTTGCTGTTCCACAATACTGGTAGGCTGGACTTCTTCATCGTCGTCTATAACAAGGGCTGGTGTATCCGGTGTAGCTACATCTATGTACGGCGTACTCAAATCTTGTTGCTCTTGTATTGGTAACAATACTTGAAGGTTTTCATCTTTCCGCTGAGAGGAGCTCGATGTACCGTTGGAATCACTAGTAGTTGTTTCTGTCTGAGCAGATTCCATTAGTTGGTTGTCCTGGGCAATAATCGACTGTTCCTGTCTTGAAGATCCAGGCTCTGCATTAGCGTCGGTAACAACAGCGCTAGATGACTGAGCAGCGTCACCCAGTTTCATCCGTTTCCCATCAAGTTGTTTGTTCGATTCTGGTAGTGCTGGTCGCTTAATTGATGTTCTTGGCAGTGGTTTCCGAGGATTATCATTTAATTTCGACGAATGGTTTCGGTTGGCAATACGCAATCTCTTGTTTAACGGGAACTTTGGTTCTGAATCTGGAAATGAAAAGATTGATTATTATTTGGAGGGCTTTAAATTTCAAATAAGTGGTATTTGAAAATAAATTTACAATGGAAATTAAATCGTTAAGACTAATAAAGTGATTTGATTCTCACCTGTTGTTTTTAATTCTTGTTCCACTAAAGGTCCATAATCATTTCTCGTCGCAATCCAATACTCTGCATCTCCGTAACTATCTGAAAAAAAAAATAAAAAAATATTACTTTTTCCCAATTTCTGAGACAATCTAGGTTCAAATATACTTCCCCCCCAACGTGCGTTCACCTTGTTGTGGTGGAGGGGCTCAGTAGTGCCCGGCAATCCAACCGGGCGCGAAGCTAAGAAACGCACAGGGAGGGTGCCCACTTCGGTGGGCGGTGGGAGGTGGCCCTCTTCGGGGGGGCGGTGTACCATGCGGGTTGCTCCTGGTACTTCTCTGATAGCAGAAAGGACTGTGGAACAACCCCATGGTCGTGGTGGTCTGCTTCGGTAGACCTGCCGTCGGGGCGTCGTAGTTGAATGCGTAAGCGATCCTGCGACGCCCCATTAAGACGGGGGAAGGTTTTGTTGGGTTTTAGTGGGTAGTACTGGCTGTATTACGCCGGTGAGTCCCACACGTCGTGCGTAAATGCATTTCCCAACGTTAAAAAAAAAAAAGGTTCAAATATACTTCGATAATACTACGCATATAACCGAATTAACTAATATATTGATTTAAACTCACCTGATTCATATTTAACGATAGCCATATAAAATCTCCACTCGGCATTGTGTCTTTCCTTCCTTTTAACGCGATCTCTGGTGTTGAAAGGATCTTCGTCTTTAGGGTACGCAACAACGGCCTTCTGATCCGTCGCTTTTCGTACTATCAGCCAAGTTGACGGCACGCATACGTAATCATCAATACCTTCAAAAGGCAATTCTATGAACTGAACGACACAAAACGTTCGCCTATAGTTATTATGACGTTTCATCTGAAACAAATGAAAATACTTTCGTAAATACAAAGTAAATCGATATCGTCAAAGCAACGCAGTAGCGTGATTCTATGAATAGCTATCACCCGGGCGGGCCCCATTCGTTCACAGACCTGCCGCGTGGAGTTTTCCATCGATTATTCAATGGTATCAGAATTTGCGTATTACTTCAAAAGAATTATTGCTAAAACATACCATTTTAATGCTTGTATCTATTTTATGTATGAATTCCAAATATTTCCATCAGTAACTCTTCTTCTTCGTAAATAGATAAACCAATTGCTTCTACTTTTTTTCCACTTAATCTTCGAATAGATAAGTTGTTACACGTCTAAACCATGGATGACAAATAAAAGTCTAAACCAGCCCCGGCCGAGCTCCATACAGGCGCATACTCATAAAACCGCAGGGGATTCGGGGAATAAGAAGAAGCGGGGGCCGGGGGGGTCAAGATAGTCAAAGAAAGATTTTTCCCTATTTACCATTACAAATTAAAAAATAGCTACATGGGATATGTTATTTAATATTTTATTATATTATAAAATATACTTAAGTTAAATATGCTAAAAATGTTTTTTTTTTTATAAATCATATGTGCTATATATTGATTTATATAATAATATTCTAAATGATTTTAACCATTATCGAATATTTTATATTTTAATTATATTTCATATCAAACATAAAATATCTATTAACATAAGTTTTTATGTTATAAAAATTGATTTATATTTTAGAGCTGTGTCATGATATTTGCCTGAATATGGGGACAGTTAAGGCATAAGTGGCAAGTCAAAATATGCTATTGCTGTCACTTTCACGGCTATTGTATTTCTTTTGAGTCGCCACGCATCTCTTTCTAAGGGTATGACATCATATGCAAATCTGGGAGTTAATTTAGTTCGTAGTGATGTAAAAATCGGTATTCATAACGATTACGATTAAGTAGGGATGTATTTTATCGTAATCTTATCGGCATTCAACAACTGTTTTCGGTTTTATAGTGAGGTTTTCATTTTTATGATATTAATTATAATTAGAAATAAAATACAAAGAGATAGGTTTCTAGTTTTTTTATTTTACTATTTTAATGCTACCACTAGTTCGGAGAAAATGCCTTAGACCTGAGAAGAACTAGCAAGGACGGACCTCAGCAGGATAACCTTTTTTTTAAAACATTTATAATATTTGTTTGTTATTACAATAAAAGGACATTTTTAAAGAATTTTATCAATTGAATACAAAATACAAAAAATATAAATTAGTACGATTTGGTATAGACAAAAATTTACGACCTCAAAAAAATTGTGATTGCGAAACAAATTTTTCATTTCTTTAACAACCAATAATGAAAATATTTTATAATACATATTACAATGCAATAAAATTAGAAGTAACATAGAACAATACTTTTTGTTAATAACGAGTTCATATTAAGCGAGTAGTAGTTTTAAGCTTTGAGCCTCAAAGAGTGTCACTGTCACACTCATTGCAACGATAGTTATTAAGAATAAAACATGTCGAACTATGCTTATCAATTATGATGAAGTGTAGAGATTACAGGTAGCATTGGAAATAATTATTGGCATGAAAAAATGAAGTCCCACTTGAGAAAAACTCGGTTGGACTATCACTGGCGATAGCGTTGATACTGATGTGAGATTAGATTGACTTTAAACGTTCTCACTTAAAAATAGAATTAATTTTTTTAGGTATAAATGGCCTTCCCATGCTTGATAAGGGCATATACCAAGTCACACCAAGATACATAGGGACATATTAATTTTTGTAACGCGGGGTTTTTAGGAAAACAACGGTGATCGCGGGGTATCGTGTCGGAACATGTACGATCCTGTAGGGCCGTGTTTTCGTGCGATCGTATAGTTTAGACGCCCGCGCCCCCCCGTCTCCCGCGAACGCGTGAGCGACGGCGTGGCTCGACCAGGCAGCTGTATTCTGTAAACATCCGTATCGTTGTAAGAGTTTATGTAATTTTTTTTGTGTAACTTCCATAACCATAAGTTTTTCTTGTCAAACCTCAAGTGAAATAAATATATTTTAATAGACTTGTGTGAGAGTACCTTTTAATTTTTTTATTTTTTTCTTTTTAATTAATTTTTATTCAGAGTCGGTTTTAACTGTGGTCATATCGCCGACATTAACTGATAGGAGTAGTACGTTTGGTTTTTTTTTGGATTGTGAGAATCGTAACCTATGCGGCAAGGGTTAAATCTCAATCAAGCTGGATTCTAAGACCGGCTTGGGATTCGAACCCACGCCTGGCCGGTGAGTTACCATGTTAGTAATTATTATAGACGACGATACCATGGAGGTCTTGTTAAAACAATCTCAATAGATTCATGGCGTTATATGTATCGATTTGATATTAGAGTAAAATTAACAAAAGGCAAAAGATAGATTCCAATAAGATATTCTCCGAAAATGGTCTAATTAAACGAAAATGAAATTGCGCTAGTAAGTTAAAGAATAAAACTGATCATGGTAATATCAGCAAATATAGAAGTAATGAGTTTGTGGTATATATTAACAGATGGCGCTTTTATTTTTAATGTATTGTTTAATACGGTTAAAAAAAGTCCATTTCACTGAAATTCGTTTCAAGATGAATTTTGCAATATTTATCGTTTTCGGTTTAGACATTTCTATTAATAAAAGAAGGTTTATCGTTATTTTCATATCATTAAGTATTATGTAAAAGAAATATCATTATTTTTTAATCTGTATCTTGCATATTTAGGTACATCTCTGTTTAATACAAATAGCTACTCGTATAATAGAAGGCGGTAATTCCTGTAAGGGCTTGCTCGTTTACATTTGAATAAAATAATTTTATTATATCGAACTGAGTTTTTATTTTTGTCGAAAAGAATGAAACAAAATAACTATGTTAGTTATATTAAAAACATAAGTTTATCGGGCTTATAAGTTATAAACCAAGAGGATTGCCGATCCATGGGTATGTTCTTGGGCAACTGTTGCAAATACGCATCCAGTATTGCATCTGAAATAGAAAAAGTACGATGTTATTACATTATATATTACATAATGTATATAATTATATTAATTAACAAATATATATATATATATATATATATATATATATATATATATATATAAACTTTTCAATTTTATTCTGTTAACATTGGATTAAGAGATAATATTTTAAATGTATGAAGTAAAAACTAAAATAATATTTACTTATTTAATAAATTTAAATTTGTATCTTATGATTTTCGAAAAATTATTATATATATTATTATTATATATATAATATATATTAAAATAGCGAATACTATTAATAATTTTAATAATAGAACATTTATCAACATATGTATAATTGCAAAATTATATAAGTGAGAGAATATTTCATTAGTAATGAACTACTTTACATAACATTTAAAATTGGTATTAAATAACACTTGACGGACTTACTTCAGTATGACTAGAAGACAGAGGTCCACAGCTTGTGACACGGCAAGCACTTGGCGTCCTTCTCGGGCAATCTTTTTGCACATATTCGTTAAGTGGTATAGGATTTTGAACCCAGTTGATAACCTCATTAGCGTTTACCTATAATTAAACATTTTTATAGCTATGCAAAGGCGGTCTTGTTGCCATAGAAATCCCTGTCATATAATCTTTGGTGACAAGATTTGAAGTAATAAAAACGGGACAGTACCAACAAATGCATGTTATTAAAGATTACATACTAGATATAATATAATTATGATTAATGTCATATAACATACCATAAAAACATCGTTAAGATTATTGATCATGTCTAAAAATCTAACAAGCGCTCTTCTTGCAGCGTCGTTTACTGTGAAAAACGCCTCATGCACGTAGTAGCCGAAGGGTGCACGGTTTCCAAGGTAATGTCTTTCAAAGTTTTTAATGATAAACTGGAACCACGCTTCCTCATCATGTCCAGGACTAAAACGTATTTAAACATTAATTTTCTAATGAACAACGAAAGTATAATCAAAGAGAGTACGGTAATAACAATTAATTGTTCGACAATTCAGCCCTTTTTAACGTTCCACTGCTAGGCACGAGCCTGCCTTCAATACGAGGGAGATCAGGCCATAGTCCACTACGCTGCCTAACTTCATATGGCTTTTTTAACCGACTTCCAAAAAGAGGAGGTTCTCAATTCGTCGGAATCTTTTTTTTATGTATGTTCACCGATTACTCGAAGACGCCTGAACCAATTTGGAATTTTATTGTTATGTTTGAAAGGGTATACTTCCCAGGTGGTCCCATATAAGTTTTATCGAAATCGGTCGAGCGGTTTTAAAAAAATCAACAATAAATATTTTTTTAAGCAAATTGCTTAATCGTATATGTTATTAAAAACTTTCTTCCTACAAATTACCTGCTTATTACGTCTACACTAAAAATTTAAAAATAAAAACTCTAAAAAAAAAATAAAACCGACTCCCAGGCACTAAAATGTAAAAAATAACTAAACGGGGGTTTTCATTTAGAATTGATACCTAATCAGACATTTTTGAAGTCGGTGCCAGCGGACAATATTTTAAGATATGAATATCTAATAGTAAGTATGTATTTTACGTATCAAAATATATTAAATTTCCTATGCGTCGGCAGGCACCGACTTCAAAAATATCTGATTAGGTATCTATTCTAAATGAAAACCCCCGTTTAGTTATTTTTTACATTTTAGTGCCTGGAAGTCGGTTTTATTTTTTGTTAAAAAGTTTTTATTAAAATTGTTAGGTACCCTCAGAGTCAGACATGCAGGTTTTTTCACGATGTTTTCCTTCACCGTAAAGCAAGTGGTAATTCTTTTGATAGTATTTTATTTTAATTAAACCAAAAGAAACATATTGTTTCTTAAAAAAACTTTAACATAGAAATAAGAATAGGTAATATTAAAAACGACTATAATATGCGCTTACTTGAAAAAACAAGCATCAACAAAACTGCATGGGAGTCCTCCTAAGTCCGTCCAAGCAACTATTGGCATGACCCATGTACCAGGAATGGAGGCTGTAGGGCAAGGCGGAACGATGCAATCTTGAGTACTTTGATAGTCCAATGTGTAAGGCCATAGTCCTGGATCGGTGAATGCAGTAGTAGGCCAACTCGAATCATATTTGAGTCCAGCACTTGACACCACTTGGAACGACGAATTACCAGAAAGTTGGAGGAAAGGACTACGAATCCCTGAAAAAAAAACACAATTATTTATAAATTTTAGTTAGACTAACCAAATCATCTATCAATAAAAATAATATTTTAATTTTTAGAAAATAAAATACAAACAATTGATTAATTATTTGTTATTAAACTGTCCAATGAATCTAAAATTCCAAACTCAGGGCTGTTACTTAAAATTTTTTGTACTTGGTCCGACCTGAGACTCAAACGCAGAGCTTTGAGATCTACAGCCGTTAGATTAATACTTGTTGTTAGATTAACAAAGCTTAAATATGAGTGTACTAATGATATTAAATTCTCGTTCAAGCTTTGAAGCTACTATCAAGAAATATGTTAAGCTATTGGTCTCATCATTCGTAAAAGATAATTTCATTTATCTATATTTATCAGTATATATATTTAACAGTATATTTATATTTAACAGTATTTACCGAAAATTTCACTCTCGGGAATGTTGGCAAAATGCGACGTTAGAGTTATTTGATCACCAAATTCTCCCATTAATGTTTCATAATCTGCAGTCCTCCAATATACATCGTCAGTTCTATGTGATATTGAGTGTAGAGCGATTTCGAAACCTTGGTTATACAGTTCATTGACTAAACTATAATCAGTGTATTCGTGGCTAACGAAGAAAGTTGTTCCAGCTGGGCAGCTGTTTTTGTTTTTTCTGTTATAAATGAGAGCCCGGTAAGTTTCGATATTGTTGATGTTTACACCATCGTCAAAGGTTAGAAGAACAAACTGTAATAAAATATGATCACAAAATTTATAAATATATTTTTTTTAATTTGTAATATATTTTTTAATATTATGTATAGTTCGCATATTATCCAAGCCAAATTCTTATATACGATTAACACATACAAAGAAAAAAAACGCAAACTTTGTTCTTCAAATCTTTAGAACCAGTCCTATCCTTATTTAGACTAGACTAGTTGTTATTGTTGTGCCAGCCGATGCAAAGCAAATCTATACATATAATAAAATCGTAACTAAGCCGAATCTGTACATTGAATATTTTTTTGAAAATCTTATAGAAATAGACTTTATTATCGATACAGAGGCCGAATCTATAGTTTTTAGATTTTTTATCTGTCTGTCTGTTACCGCATCACGGAAAAACCATTGGAGGGATTTCGATGAAATTTGGTTATCCGGGTCAACATATAGGATACTCTGTACCGTGGGAAAATGTCTCATTTCAGAAAAAAAAATACGAAAACTACATTGTAAGAGTATACTAATATGTAAAACCTAAGTATTTGGTTTTTGGTCATCTGAACGCGGGCGGATAGTCTAATATATTTCGATACGTAAATACATCACAAATTTATGTACAATATTTTAACTATAATTAGAGTCCATATCTAATCATATTTATCTATTAGATATTCGATCTTAAAATATTGTCGGCTGGCTCTGACTTCCAAAATATCTGATTAGTTACTTATCTATTCTAAAGGGAAACCCCCGTTCATTTTTTTTTACATTTTAATGCCTGGAATACGGTTTTTTTAAGTTTTCATAATAAAAAAAATTATAAGCTTCAACAATTTCTATTTGATATATTTACTATTGTGACTACACAATCATACTGTCGTCATAATCGCCATAATTTCGCATAAATAAAATTGTTGACAAAAATTGCTGAGATTCGATTATTTAATTTTTCTTGATAAGTCTATACTCGTACTTAAAACCTAGCTATAGATATAAAAAATAAGTCTATGTCTACAATTTAATAGTTATTGGCACGATGTCAAAGCCCAAAGAACTCGTTAAACTTCGAAACGATTAAGTCATTTTTAATGAAACTTTCACTGAAAGATTGAGATACAGAGGCTTTAAATTACTTTTTACTACGACAAAGAATTATTAGTATATCTTACATACCTGTGGGGTGTCTCTGGGAGCCAAACCTCCAGGAATTTCTACAGATGAACACCTGCAATCAGGTAGCTTGCATTTTTCTGGATCACATGGCTCTGCTAGAGGCAGTTCACTCTCAGCATATACCAATGCCAACACCACCAAATTACATAAAATTAAAGCAACTCTCATAGTTATTGTTTATTCTTTATTGACTAATAGCGGTGTAAGATTTTTTTCGCTATTTATATTCACTATCTACTGCTATATCAAATTTAATTTGAAATAAAGTATGTTCTGATTTAATCGTACTAGCTTTACATTTTAAAAGGCTGGTGATAATATAACTTATCAGCTATTTTTTATTGGGTTATTAAATAAAAACAAAGGTATCAATTTATTAATTGAAACTTTATTATCAACTAGCGACTCATCCTCGCTCCGCTCGGGTTCGTCCCTACGCACGTTTTAAATTAAAATGCATAATATAGTAAGTTATCCTTAAGAGATAGTCACATTGCCGATTTTTCTGTAGACCTATATAAGATACACAATTCCACCATACATTACTTTGTTATATCTCAAAGGGTTTAGGCGGCGTTTTTGTTGAAAGCTCCCAGACGGCTTATTTTTTCCGACACCTCCAACAAATATCGTTATAATTTAGCCAATGTATACAAAAACTTAACATATTATAAACTAAAACCTTCCTCTTGAATCACTTTATCTATTAAAAAACCGCATCATAAGCCGTTGCGTAGTTGTAAAGGTCTAAGCAGATATAGGGACAGACAGATAGTGGGAAGCGACTTTGTTTTATACTATGCAGTGACAAGTGACTTACTCTCTTAATACTTTCTTAGATTTACGCGAATGTTTGACATTTTTAAATAAAACTATCTTTTCGGATTATTTCGCGGATTTATTTTGATTTTTGGTTCCCGACGGAACGGAACGTCACGGGAGAGACTTAGGTACTCTCGTTTCGCTCGGGTGCGTCCCTAGATACTTTTTAACCGGAAAAAAGGAGGAGGGTCTCAATTCAACACGTATATTTTTTTATGGTTGACCTCGTATAATTTTTTACAGTGTAGTCCGATTTCGATGATTGGTTTTTATTGTATATGATATATATACTTCAAAGTTGGTCCCATTTAAATTTGAAAAAGAATCCACCCCTGAGTGTAGAAAATAGGGCATGGTTTATTTTTCACCTATTGAATTTAAAAAAATACTCTATTCTTAGTTCGCTACTGCTATGTCTACACTAAAAATAAAAAAAATTAAACTTAAAAAAATAATTAATGAAAACTAACTTCAAAAAAAAAGAAGCATATTTCGTTAAAATCAGTTCAGTACTTTTTGCGTGAAATGTACACAGAAATACAGACAAACAGGCAGACAGACATACGTTGTAGTAAAATCATTGTTTCGGGGTCTATATTCTATACACAAGACGTTACAGTAATTGATTTTAAAAATATTTCATATTAAGTTTCTGTTCTATTATATAATGCAACATAAATAATGTTATACGTACCACTATCTTAATTTTTAGCATATTTTTTACATTTTGCTGAAAAAACTCCATGACAGTTATTGTTTTATTTATTTGTATTAACTTAATATGATATTATATAGTTGTTTGATATCTTGCACAGAATAAGCACGCGGGCAGCAAGTACTCAATATTTTCTGACCAAGCGTTCGTAAAACACGAGTTAGCAATGAACTCTGCGTTGACACGTTATAAACTAATTATTTTCCATACTTGATCATCTCATTTCGATTTTTTTAAATCGTTTATATCATACGTAATTTGCTTGTTTTGAATACATGGTTAATTCACCCGGTCACCAGGTAGGCGAAGGACGAACTATTCTCGGATATTATATTAAAAGGATAAAGGTGAAACAAAATATGATATTAGACGGACAGAAAGAAAACTTGTATATTATTATTAGCCATCAGGAGTAGGGATAGGGCGCTAGTTTTTACAAAGTTGTTTTCTATTCATTTCCAGCTATTTCGAAATACAATCATGTACGATAATCTTTATTTATTAACAAGAAGTAAAATATAGAAACACACCGACTTTTAATTAAAAGTGATACCTAATCAGTAACAGCCGTTTAATGATTTTCCATTATCAATGTAACTAACAAAATTCTTATCAGCGCTTTCAGTTTAATTTATACTTGTATTATAATAGATTATAGTTTGTATGTTTGAACGCAGACTTGAGTCGAGTTGTTTGAAGTTTCAAGAGATCCGATTGGAAAGTAAAAAGATCAGTTCGATTTGTTATTTTTTGTGTAATAGGGACGATTTTTAAATTTAATGAAACGGTTAAAGAAAATATCCATCTATTGTTTTTTTTTATTTGGTGTATTTATTTGTAGTCGCAATTAAAAACATGACATATTTTATTTTTATCTGAACATATCTAATATATTTAAACGAGCAATTCGTGTATATATATATATATATATATATATATATATATATATATATATATATATTTATTTAAGTGGGTGAGAATGAGGATGAAAGCTTGTATAGGGAATCAAGCTTGGGACGAACCCGAGCGAAGCGAGGGTGAGTCGCTAGTATTTTAAAGAAAGTAAACGATCGTCGGTAGTTATTATATAGATATAGTTATGTGTAGATTTTTTATTGTTGATCAAATTGATTATCATGTTTTTCACTTACTTCTGAGTAACTGATATTTCGGCATTATACAAGTGCCGTGTTCGTGTACGGAAATCATAACAGGAAGTGGAAAAACATATCTCATTTTATATCGACAAGACAAGGCAAGTTATTCAAATTCGGAAAGAGAATCCAGGGAATAAAGAAATTCAACCTTTGTTGCAAAAGGAAAAGTTTAATTATTTCATAAAGTTTTAAATCACTTTAAAGCTTTAGCATCATTAGTACTCTATTTTACTAGATTAGTATCAAGTTCTCGATTGTGAGCTTTTATACTACATTTTATTCCTATTTACGCCATCTATTGAATTCAACTCGAACCAGCATTTATTTACACGTCTTTTATCGTGTAAAGGAACTATTGAATTAGTTATACATAGTATTCATAGATGTCACTATATATTACTTGTAAAAATAATAATAATGGGATATTTTCCTTACATAAAGAATAATTTTACTTAAAAACCCTATTTTATCTCTGTTATTTATTTTAATTGAAATAAGTTATTGATGTAAGTATAGATAGTAATCGTGCAACGTAGGTTGTAAGGGATACGTCGGTCTATGAACTCTGCCTTTACACGAGAGGTCGAAGGTTGAAAACTAGTGCGGTATATTATGTATAATAAATGGTCTAAATTTTATTTATTTCCTCTTCCGTTGTTCGCCTTTGCATGCAAAAAGCGTGATTATATAAATAATAACATGTACCTGACATCAAATATTTTGAAACTCTTACAAAGAAGAAGAAATTATCGTCAATTCTCATAGTAAAATCATAAAGAAGTTTGGTCAGTATCAGTCAGTACAATTCTAAGGAATTTATTTTTTAAATAACCTTCACCGGGACTTTGTTGGTTATGTATTTATACTAAGGTTTGTAAAATATGCAAAAGGTTTTCAAATTGTTTCAACTTGTTCATTATTCAAGTAATGACAACTAGATGGATTGGTTGACATTTGTACAATCTATATAATATATAAAAATGAATCCCTATTATCCTTGGTCACGCCATCACGCGTGAACGGCTGGACCGATTTAACTATATATTTTTGTTGTTTTTGGTTATTGTCAGGAGAAGGTTCTTATGAAAGAAAAAATTAAAAAATTAACGTATAAAATAATAATTTAATCTATATGGCTAACACTGGCTAATAACTATTTATATCTATTTACAACGTACCTAGCGATAAACCCGTGCGAAGCGAGGGTGAGCAGCTAGTAATATATAATCCTGAAAAACAAAAAAAAAAACCAAAAATATATTAAAATGGAAACTACTACATCGATTTTAATATAATAATGTATGTAATGGGAGTGTTAAATTAAAAATAGTAACCAATCTAAACCTAACTGATTTAATTGTTATTAATATCAGTATAGATATTTATTCGTGTATTTGATTTATCAGTAGTGACGTAATTAAGAGATTAACTAATGTTTAATAAACGTAAATAAAAATTCATATCAGACACAATTTAATATTCTATTTACGGTAATTCTAGGAACACTCACATGCTCAACCACTACGCTCCGACGACTGATCTCTACGTTACGAGAAGTAGGTAGAGGGTTCCTCTCATGGTCCACTCTACTATTGCTAATGGACTAAAATATAATGAACGTTTCGAGTTCGTCCCTAGACGAAAACAGATCTATCCCACGGTAACCGTACATTTTTCCGGGATAAAAGTAACTTATGTACTATTCCAGACTATAATCTATCTCTGTGTCAAATTTTATCCAGATCCGTTCAGCCGTTCTGGCGTGAAAGAGTAACAAACATCCATCTATGCTCACAAACTTTGATATTTATAATATTTGTATGGATTAAAAAATGATGGTGTTTAAAGTTGGAAGAGGTTCGAAGAATGTACCAGTAGTACGGCTTAATAATTCGGTGGTAAGAATTGTACTTAACTTAAATTCTTATTTCAAAGAAGACTTAGACATTGATAGAGAAAGATTAATTAAACATGCTTGCAAGAAAATTCTCCAAACATTCCAGTAACGTCAAAAATAGATTTTTAACCAAAGCTTTTACAGCTGTTAGTTCTGAGTAAATTAAATGCTGCTTTATTTTGAATGTGATAAGAAAAAAGCTAAAATAGTATATTCCAGACTACATTTTGTGATGTTAATAGTAATATTATTTTTTGTCTTTGGCTCGCTGTTCACAGAAATGCAAACTGTAAGTGAATACTGTTTTAGTTACTTTAAAATTATGTAAATGCGCTCGCGCTAAAACTACAAAAAACTCTAAAATGGTAGGTTTCATCTTAGAGTACAGCATATGTATAGTCTAAGGGTTTCATACAAACTTTCATCCGCTATTTTGTACCCTTATGAGATGAATTTCGAAAAATGCTAAACACGTATTTAATTACTTGTATTGAAGAGTATTAATACCAAGTTTCAAGTAATTCTGATAAAAAATATTTTTTTTTGGATTGTATTATAACGTGTTTCCCCGTGGGAAAGAGATAATCTCTCGCGGTAAAACGTAAAAAGCCTATGCCACTCTCCAAGCCTCCAACTATCTCCACAAAAAAATCACGCCAATCCGCCAAGTCGTTTCGACGTAAAAGAAAGACAAACAAACAAACAAACACACTTTCACATTTATAGTAGTAGTATGGATTTCAATAATTGTATTTTAATCGATTCGTTATACTTAAAGAATATAGAGACAACGTAGAGGTGGAAGAACAAAACAACTTCTAATTAGTACTAAGTACATGACAATTGTATGGGCCGAAGTGGGGAGAATCGAATCCGCACGCTCCTCTTCAAGATTAGTATCGAAAATGAAAGTAAAATACAACATATTATGCAATATATTTATGGGACGCTTTGAGAGATTTTGTATTTTTTAAGCATCAGAATAAATAAGAGCTTATGAGATTATTCAGTAGCTTGTCTGGACTTGAAAGGTATTTAAGCCAGCTTTTAGGATATACTTAGAGCATAAAAGGCACTTTGTACGTGGTCTTTGTGATCTTGAATATAATTATTTGCACATATACATACATACATATAATATTGTAACAAAACTGTAATGGAATTAAAACGGCATATAAAATATTCTTTGAAAAATTAATATATACATATGTATAATAAACGTGTAACTGATCGTTGTCTGTACATGGAAGATATTTGAGAAAACCTATTATTGGGGTTCTTTAACCAATAGAACCCAAAACAATGATTTTTAGAATTTTTGTCTGTTTGTCTGTGCGTTTGTGCGCGCTAATCTTAGAAACGACTTAACCGATTTGGGTGCAGTTTTAACTAATGTATTGTGGTAAGCTTCACTTAAGATTTAGTATTTGTTTTATTTCAATCGGTTCATAAATATAAAAGATATGTTAATTTAAAAAACTAGGGACGAAACTGAGCGAAGCGAGGGTGAGTCGCTAATGTTTAATAAATTATGTATTGCTTGTTATTTCTTGAAGGTAGTGCAAGAGGATAAGTAAATCGTATAGGTAGTAATACGTACATACGTACGCGGGAGGCCCATGCCCAGCAGCGAGCGCATTACCACTGGACTACCACTGTCTAACACGTTTCTAAAACTAGATAATGTGGCGGATCTTTAATATTTCCTAGTAACATCGGCCTCGGGCCGGTAATTATGTAAAAAAATATTCATGCCTGGTGAAAATCAAGTATATTTTCATACTAGTTTTTAAATGTCACATATTTTTAAATTCAAGGTAATTCAAGCAGTACTTATATAGTAATTAAAAAAACTAAAATAGTATTATAACCACTATTATATATTATTAGTATCCACGCGGACATGACTTGTACAGTACGGTAATAACTCAGTCTACATTTTGTATATATACGAGTATAAGTACCTGGGCCACCGAACTTCGTTCGGAGTGTTTGGTCAATAGTACAATTTACTTTTAAAAAAACTAATAACTTGTATAAATACAAAAAAAAAACAAAGTTATAATTTTGTATCCGACCGGGATTCGAACCCGGATACCTATGATTGTCAATCTTGCGCCCTGGCCGCTTGACAATGATGTTTATTTTATGCCTGAGCGTGCGAAATTATCGACCATATTTAGCGTGGAATAATGCGAAAGAAAACCGCATGAAAATTCGAAAACACGCGTTTTTCCAGACATAAGACTAATCTAGATCGATAATTCGCCCTCGAAACTCCCTGTATATTAAATTTCATGAAAATCGTTTCCGAGATTCAGATTATATATATTTATATATATACAAGAATTGCTCGTTTCAAGATATAGGATAAGGGAACATAGGGTCAGACATACATACACACAGGTCAAACACATAACCCTAATATGGGCTTCGCTTCACCTCACTTAGATACACTAGAAATAAGTATAAAGTAAAATATGTTTTGTCCTCTGACATGGGTCGAGTACAAGTACACATATAATCACGAATTTAACCACTTTTTGCTACAAAATGTGGACTTGAAATCTTACGTTTCATTATGAAAGGGTCATTACATGATATGCTTTACATCGGAATTTGGAATTTCATTTAATTTTCTAGCTTACGATGTTGTTTATAATTAGTACCTAATTGGGCAAAATAAATGAGAAAATTAATAAATAGGCAGTTTAAGTTATATTTGGTATTTTTTTAAAGAAGAAAATTCCTATGAATGGAAATGGGTTGGATTGGAAAAATATTAGAAAAAGATAGTGACAGGTAAGGCTCAAGTAAACAAAAGTATAAGCCAAATGACTCACAAGATCTTTATATATATCTAGCAGAACCCGAGGCTACGCCCATGTTCAATCTACAAAAAAAACCTTTGACTTTATGTTATATTGCGATTCAAAAAAAAAAAAACCAAAAATATAGGGCGGTTGAATCCATAGATAGCGTAATTGGAATGGATTAAACCAATAATGATAATTAGCTATGCACTAATTAATATACGATTCTCTTTATACATAAAAATATTATTCCTTTTTATAAATCAAAAGTGTATCTAATGGAAAAACCCAATTGATGCTTTTTGTGACTTACAAGTGAACTTATCTGTTACACGACGATAAGATGATATACAAACATAATTGTCACTTGGATTACCTACCTACCATACGAGGAAATTATCAGTAAAATTAATTAAATTTTAATATTTATAAATATTAATATTTATTTTTAAGTAAGAACAACATCGAATCGAAAAACACTTTAAAATAGTTATTGCATCTATAATAGGAGAAGAATTTTTCTTGATATTCGAAAGGGAAGAACCTTTACCAAAAAACAAAACTATGAAAATCTGTTCAATCTTTAAAACATCTGGCGAAGATATCAGGTTACACTTTACAGTACATTGAGATACCAAAAATATACATACAAATTAAGCACCTTTTTTTAAGACTAGCTACTCACCCTTGCTTCGCTCGGGTTCTTCCCTAACTTGCTTCCCAATACAAAATTTAATCCCCATTTTCATCCCCTTAAAGGATGATTTCCGAGATAAAAAGTATGCTATGGGTCTCAAGCTATCTTCTTAACAATATAAATATCTCGTGTTACGGTGTGGTCGTAAAGTATTTTCCCACCTACCCCCTCCATTTTTTAATCGCGGTTTTAGTATTTTTGCATGAACAATCGATACTAATATTATAAGGAGCTTGTGAGTTTATGAGGTTGTAAGTGGTAATTTCTGGATCTACTGAACCGATTTAAATGAAATTTGGTAAAAATATAGTTTAAAACTCTGGGAAGGACATAGGATATTTTTATCCCAGAAATCATCGGCTAAGGGGGTGAAAATGGGGATGAAAGTTTGTATTGGGAAGCAAGCTAGGCACGAACCCGGGCGAAGCAAGGGTGAGTCGCTAGTATGAAATAAAATTGTGACTTGTGACTCAAACAGCATTGACAGATGTGCGGAGTACGGATGAAGAGCTTTTAAACTGTTGGATCAAAACAAACTTGGTTCGAAGGTTTAAAACTTTCGAAATTAGGGCGAAGGATTTATATGATATAAACTTCAATGAGCCAGAAGCACGCGTACTTGTTTGTATATCAATAGCCTCCTTAAAAGTTTCGAAAATATTATTTATTAAACATATAGTTGTATGAAGAGTTTTGCTGTCGTATTACATAAAAATTCTTACAGAAAGCAGTAGTAGGTACTAGATATAAATATTGGATGAATATTTTTATTATGAAATGAAGCAAGTGATCTGGATGCAGAACATTCTTAGCGTTTAAATGAATAACATGAATTTTTTATAATATCTAAGAAAATAAAATGTCTAATACAAATAAAAATGTCAAATAATTTAAAATAAATTATAAAATTAATGTTTAAATACGATATAAAATCATTTTTTTATATATATTTTTAAGTATCGGTATTAGGTAATTTCTTTTAGCTTAATTTATCCTAAACGTTGCATTGTAAAAATATAATAAACAGAAAGAAATATCATATACTTTTATACATACTCTATTCAAAATAAGCAAATATGTAGTATGACGCAAAAATAAAAAAAATACATTTAGAAATTACAAAAATATAAAATGATGAGCTTATTAGATACACATACCTATAGCCACGCATAAAATGTAAGAATCTAAAACTGTCAATTTTTTTTTCAGTGACTCAGTCCGAAATGTTATTTCGACAATTTGGTGTTTCGATGCATGTTCTGCAAATTCGGATCGATTATCATTATTAATATTTTATTTTAGTAAACAACAATACACGTCGAGTAAAAAAATTGCGAGGATTTAAAAAAAATCGAATAGACGTATTAGATATACATTAAACATAAGTACTTAGGCGACAACAGAGGCTCGCATGGCGTGGGCGCTCGTTCAGTAATTTATCATCCTAAAGAGAGAGGATCCACCTCTCTCCCGTGACCATGATTCGAAATCCGCGAAAAAATCCAAAAATATAGTTTCTTTAAAATGTCAAATATTCGTGTACTTCTAAGAAATAATTAATAATATCATAAGTTATCATCCATTGGCAACAATACAAGTACCACAAAAATAACGAGATGCCGCTATATAATATTTTCAACATGATAGTAGATAGACAAAGGCTCTAATAATAATTAGTTATAAGAAAATGTGTTTTTCTTCTGTGAAAAAATGCATTTTTTTGCGCCTACAAAATTTGATCAAAATCGTTAGAGCTATTTCTAAAATACCTATATAAATAAATTTATATATATTTACAAGAATTGCTCATTTAATATTAAAATATAAGGTATTAGAGTGTATTGAGAGAAGGTCGTTTCCCTTATTCTTATTTATTTGCGTAAATAGTACGAAAAAATAAATCCCTTTGAAGCGTTTGACCTGTAATATCTCAGTTAAACCTTTACGAGTTTCATTCACATCAGCTTAATTGTTTTTACACATTCGCCCCTTTAATTTATTACGGCTGTTGTGAAGATTTATATTGTGGATAAAAACAATGTTTACGGTTTTTTTTATAATCTTATATTTATGTATTACATTTGATCGTATCAATGAAAAAATATTAAAAGTTATTTAATAACATCGTAATCGTTTTGTTTATAATTTACCAAATATATTTACACTATATGCTGCTATTCTGTACCAAATTTAAGAAGTCTAAATTAAAAACCAAAGTCAAATCCTGGACAAGTAAGAGCTGATTTTCAGTGGTGTATTAACTATTAAGGTCTCATGGTCAAAGTCAAGAATATCTGAAATATAAATTTCCATATAAATAAAGGTTATGTTTAGTTGTCGTGGAATAGATAGGTATGTAGATATACAAAAAAGGTAACGTCACAGAAAATATCAGTAAAATTGTGTTAAAACAGTAAACATTAGTTGATGGCGAGGCTTATTAGCATCCAACAATCCAGCCAGGGCTGAAGCCAAGAAACACATTAGGTGGCGGCCCATCTCGGTGGGCGGTGTACCATGCAGATTGCTCCTGGTACTTCTTTCATAGCAAAGTGGACAGTGGGAGCAATCCCTTGGTAAGGTTTTAGTGGGTAATACTGGCTTTTCTAGCCGCCGGGTTCCACATAACCACCTGTTTGTATGCAGGGGGTATGAGAAAATGCATTTCCCAACGTTTTTTTTTAAAGTTTATCCAGTAATTGCAAGGCTTAGTAGTAACTGTATTATAATATGGTTGTTTTACTTATACTGTTTGCCTTTATCTAAATTAAATGCATTTAATTCATATCGGTTTACTTGCTTATTTTGTGACTAATAAAATTTGTTTATAGATTTTTTTTATTATTTCAGATTTATATCATTTTTTTCTTTATTAATGCATTGAAAATTAAATGGTATGATAAAAAATCATTCTATTTATGTTTTTTTTTTATCAAATATTCTGATAAGTTATTGTTTGTTATTAGGTATCTGTGTAATTTGTATTCATAATATCTTCACCGAATATATTTTAAAATTGATCATAGACACTTTAAATTTGTATATTTTTTATTAGGAATATATTTTTTAATTATATTATTCTTGTCTGAAATAAAGCATATTATTATTATTATTTAAAGCTGAAGTGATTGTTTATTGGGTTTGTTTATTTGTATATCTCTGTTTTGAAAAATTACTTTTTGTCTTTTATAGCTTACTAGCAGAACTCGCGGCTTCGCCCGCGCTAAGATTACTACAGAAAAACGTTAAAAGAACCTCCACCTTTTTGAAGTCGGTTAAAAATACGTTTCATACAAACTTTCATCTCCTATTTTACCTCCATATTAGATGAATTTCGACAAATGATAAAACACGTATTTATTTAATTGTGTTGAAGAGCATATAATTTACCAAGTTTCAAGTAATTCTGATCATAAATAATTTTTGGGTTGTATTATATCATGTTTTCCCGTGAGAATGAGATTATCTTCCGCGGTAAAAAGTAGCCTATGTCACTTTCCAGGCCTCCAACAATCTCCACACAAAAAATCATGTCAATCCGTCACTCCGTTCGACCTGAAAGAAAGACAAACAAACCAACAAACTTTCACATTTATAATATTGGTATGGACTAGCAACTCACTCTCACATCTTTCGGATTCGTCCCTGGATACGTTTTAACGGTTAGTATAGAATAGATAGACTGTATTATTATATCTTTACAGGTATAAGTTTTATATGCCTTGCTAGTTAAATGATTGATTCCTTATACAAATGTCCGCCCCCACTTTCACATTCTTAAGGGATGATATTAGGGATAAAAGCTATCCCATGTCCTTCTCTGCATCTCAAACTATCTTTGTACCAAATTCCATTTAACTAGGTTTAGCCGATTAAACGTGAAAAGGTAACAGACAGATAGACAGTTACTACTATGCAGTTTCGTAATCTGTTACTTTTAACAAAAAAGGCTAAAAAAATAGTTTTTCTTAAATAATTTGAACAACAAATAACTTTCACTTGACATCTTTATCATTTTATATTGCCTCTGAAGATCAGTCGGGACTCGGCGACATTCAACTCAGAAGGTTATTTAAATGTTTGAAGAATAATATTCTATAAATATTATTTATAAATGAAATGATAATAAGAAAACATAAACACTAATCTATATCTATATTATTATTATAAAGAGGTAAAGTTTGTGAGATTGTGACGTTGTAGGGGGTAATCGCTGGACCTACTGTACCGATTTAGATGAAAATTGGTAAGAAGATAGTTTGAGACCCTGAGAAGGACATAAGATACTTTTTATTCCGGAAATCATCCCTTAAAGGGGTGAAAATAGAGATCAAAGTTTGTATGGGTAATGAAGCTAGGGACGAACCCGAGCATAGCGAGGTTGAGTCGCTAGTTGTATTATAAGATAATTTTGAGTGAACAAGTGAGTGTACTATTTGAATTATATATTTGTTGTGAAATTCATTAGTCTGTTACAATAACAAACTTTAAAAATAACGAATATAAACTTCCCAAGCCTTTTATATCCCTTTAGAGGCTGTATTTCCTAGAATACTCCATTTAAGAAATCTACATGCTAAGTTTCATAGCACTTTCTGAGAATTCGTGATTAATTCAGCCGTGGCAATTATATTATTAAACTCATTATTATATAGAATAACTCTTATACCTAATGCATTATCTTTTAAGGTTAATACCACATGCGAATAAGAAATTTATTTGAATGGTTTTTAAGTAAGACATTTATTTTTTCAAAAGAATTACAAATTCACTTACAGAGAAAATACACAAATAATAAAACAAATATATATATATATATATATATTTATTTCACAAGTGAAGAGAAATTTAGTTTCTATATATGTATATGTAAATAATTATTCTGTACGTGTGGTGTAGAATTGTGTTAAAAAAAGAACCTTTATTTTCATTATGGTATGATATCTAAACGTAATTTACGGTGAATATTAATTGATTTGGGCTTAAAATTAAAACAATCTTCTCATCTCACCATTTCCGACTTGAATACTTTTTCTTAGGGCTAATATTTTAGATAATGATATTCACAACTACTTTTTTACAATAACTTTACGTACAATTCTAAATACAAACAAAAAATTTAGTGATATTCAATTATAGCTTTAATATATTTTCAGGTGAAATTCAGCCAACTTATCTAAGAAGTACACATGAGACATTCAAAACGTCGTTTACATAGGTTAAATTTAATATTCGAACTGAGCTGCTGAATCTAATGCTTTAACTTTATACTTAGAAACCTTAACTAGGTTTCTAGCTTGAGACATTTCCAATATTGCGCGATTTCTGTTGAATACTTTGTCTCAGGGGAAAACGAGGTTGTAATGAATATTACTTTGCCTTAGTTTGATCATTCGTTTAGTTACTAGCATAATATGGTTATCTTTTAGATGTAAACTGACTCTACTACTTAAATAATTGAATGTTTTTTAACAAATTATGCTTCTGTCATAGCAGAATTATATAGCAAGATAAATGCCTCAGTGATCTAGCGCTAGCATGTACGACTGCAGATCTAGAGGTCCTGGGTTCGAATCATGGATCGGGCCAAGATCAGTTATTAAGTTTTTCAGTTGGGAAATACTCAAGCCCGGAAGTTGCGAAGTTGGCGATATTGGGAAGTTGATTGGAAGTTTTTTGTTTTTTAAATTATAAATTTGTTTCAAGTTCTAAACAAAAATATTTATTCTAAATATTATTTAATTTATTGTTTTATTTTTGTACTTTGATAGATCATCATATTAATCATTTTTGAACTTTTATCATGGTAGTGCTAGCAGAATAAAAGTCCTTGATATAATAGCTTAACTATTATATACCTTTGGGATATCTCTCCTCAAATATTAGTAATAAAGAGTTAAAATAACATAGGCATTTATTTTAAGCAATCACCTCATACGTTGTTTATTATTGTATATAAGTTTAAATGATAAGAATAAATCTATTACTGAATAAAGGTATTCCCGTGTGGACACGCCGGAAAGAAATTGCGAATGTAGCTACTTATTGTTAAGGAAATGCAAATACAAATAATTTATTCAAAGAAATTCTTGCTTCTGTCTCGATTGAGTTATCCGGCACGAAGGACCATTGGACTTTTGAAATTTTTTACCGTATAATTATATGCCTTTATATATAGATAAGTTTGTTCATAAATAATAAAAAAAAATGATTTCTGTTTGTTTATTCGAATACCGGTTATCTAAGGGACAGAGTATAAAGCTCTTCTCATTTTATTTAGCTCAAATCTAGTATGGACAATATAAACTTTTTCCCCAGAGAACTATCAGTTCAATCGCTATAAAAAGTTGCAAATGTTCAATTCGGCGACACAATGTATCCGTATGCCAAACGCAACGAATGAGCTTGAAAACTACAATGCTGAAGTTCCATTATGACACTTTATGACGTAGCCCGTAGGTATGTTGGGTATTTTATTTTTTAAATATTTGAACGCCCTTTTAGCTTAGACTATTACTAAAAATGCCTAAAAGCAGATCCTATATCGATTTTAGGTCTACAGATCAAAACTATCTTGATGAGTTTATCATTTATGGTCCAGTATCCAATCAAATGTTGTTGTATTTAATTTAATTGAAAATTCCAATGCCAATTATATGTATAACTAGCGGCTCACCATCGCTTCGCTCGGGTTCGTCGCTAGGTACGTTTTAAATAGATATAAAAAGAAAAAATCTTTCTTTCTCACATTTTAATTATATGTTTTAATACTTACCTATTCCGGACTAAGAGAAATCCAAAAATTAAAATATCATAAAAATTGGAACGCGGTCGAACGGGATAAAAAGTATCCTATGTCCTTCTCCTGGCTCTAAACTACCTCCCTGCCAATTTTCAGCTAAATCGGTTCAGCCGTTCTTGAGTTATAAGCGAAGTAACTAACACGACTTTCTTTTATATATATAGATGTATGTACAATAAATAAAATGTTTGATTTTATCTGTAATTAATAAAGAAATAGAGATTAAGTTTAATTAATTATTAGTAGGTACTAATCTAATATCATGGTATCAACATCTGTATTTATCAAAAAAATCGATGCACTGTTGTCTTTTTTAATCAATTTTCGAAAACTATCAAAATTTCTGCCATTTCATTTTCCGACGCGACCCACTTATTATTCATACATACATACATATATGATTCACTTATATAAATAATGCGCACTGCTAGAGAAATGTCAATCAATGTTAGAATAGGGTTTGAATAATTCTTAGAAATCCGTTTTCGGGATCCGGTCGTTTCTCATTTGGGCCGAAGTGTACAAATTACGGACGTTACAGCGTTACGTCAGTAACATCAGATGTTATGCCCCTACTATTGTTTCATCGTCGATCGAAAGTCTTAGTTATTTAACAAAAAAATAAGTTTTAGATTCTACAAGCAGACCCGCGGCTTTGTTCGCGCTAAACTACAAAAAAACTATTAAAAAGGTAGATTTCATACAAACTATTTCCCCCTTATAGGACGAATTTCTAAAAATTCTACAAGACGTATTTATTTAATTGTAACTAAGGGCATTAATTAGTATTAATTATTAGTTTCAACTAATTCTGATCATAAATATTTTTTGGGTTTTATTATAACGTGTATTCTCCAGCCATCCAAATATCTCCACACAAAAAATCACGCCAATGCGTCACTCCGTTCCGACGTGAAAGAAGGACAAACAAACCAACACACTTCCACATTTACAATATTAGTATGGATATGTTTACTATTTTACGAATAGGTGTATTTTTGTCTAAAACGAACGAAGCAATATAATTCTTTTCATAAAAAGCTGCACTACGCACTATGACTATAATTAGCCTGACTTTGTACTCGAACCCAGGACTTTCGGGTTTGCAGTCGTATATGCTATCAACTAGCACCAGCACCCACAAAGTATAAAATGTATGACCTGAGTTTCATACTCGTAGTAGGGATCAGATACAATGTAAAACAATGGCGAGTCGTAACTACTCTAACAGGATTGTTTAGCTAATGAGTGTTGTAGAAAAGTGTTGTTTGGTTTGTTTCAGCATAATGATGCTCATATTAGTTAGTTTTTATATTTTCAAATTAACCTTTTGCGATTCTGATAAAAACGATAAAACTATTATTTGCTAATTTATTTTTTTTACTTAGCCCTTTTTAACGTCATACTGCTAGGCACCGGTCTACTTATGAACGAAACAAATTATTTATATATACATAAAATGTTGAAAGATAACATAAATTTAATGCGACTAATCTATATATTAATACGTGAGGAGAAAACTTTGAGCTCCTTTTTGAGCATATTGCATTCAAGGAGGAGTGTGAGCTTTGGCATAGTTAAAGTTTATATAGAGAATTACTACAGAAAGCCAAAATTTATTGACTTTCTTTTACCCGCGAATCCGTGCTAAAAGATGCAGCATTATGTTAGATAACCTTCATCAATATTATACAAGTACTTACGTAATTTAAATATGAAAAGTTTGTTTGTCTGTACGTGCAAATCTCTGAATCTATGGGCCCGTTTTAAAATACTTATAGATTTTATAAGTTATCTATATAATTTTGAAAAAAGACACTCAATATCGATCAAACTAAATGAATTATGGTCGATTTTCAACCACGGGCCAATCACTTGTAATTATTAATCGGTATGCGAGTCAGATTCGTTTACACTTAAAATCCTAATTAAGTATACATATAGAAAGTTCACCAGTGATAATATTTTTTATCACAAAAAGATTTTTTATCCCATTAGATAATTATGCTTACAATGTTTACGTAAAACATTTTCACGGTACATTTTATAAAGTACTAAAGTTATTCGAAGTGTAGCATTTTCTAAAATATCTATCACATTTCCCCGACACAACTCCCCACGGCATTCGTTCCAATGCTGCCGAGCGTCCTTGATAGAAAGCTACATACTGCGGTATGGAGAACTAATTTGATGTACATTTTTTTTTCAATTTAAATAAACTAAATTTTGTTTATGTATGTGCCTGTATGTGCGTGCGCGTGTGCGTATGTGCATGTATGTATGTGTATGTCTGTATGTATGTGTATGTATGTATGTGTATGTATGTATGTGTAAACTATGTATAGCACTTTTAGCGATAAGGATGCCTGTTGTACATTTTTCTACATTCTTTATATTTTCTTTTCTTTTTGCATGGACAATAAAGGATTTTGTTATTATTGTTATTGTCTTTTTTTTATTTTGCAATACACTAATATCCTACAAATTGAGCGCGATAAAAAATAACCTATTTTACTCTTAAGTTTCACTACTATCACTCCGCCTTTTTTTATGACGCTGGAGGAACCCCACCATGGTACAGTCTGTCGGCCGTTAACGGGCAGGGTACAGTGACTACAGTGAGACCCTGATTCACTAAAACCCACAGCGGAACCCGCCTTTGCAGTGCAATGGGGTCTTGCAGGATCGCTTGCGCACACACTACAACACCCCTGCGGACGGCCCGAACCACGAGGGCATCTATCTCTCCGTCTGCAGCATGTCAATAATATTAATAATATTTTTTTTTAAATAATACTAAAGATGGCATATCCTGTTTATTTTTATAGCTTACGCTATGGGTAGAACAAAAGAACAGTGACGCCAAACTCTGCGCACCATTTTATTTTATAGAGTCAGTAATTCTTTTTATAGAAAATATATATGTTTTTGCAATAAAATCCCAGAAAATATTCGAAAAGCTTATATTTCTAAATTTAAAATAAATATTGAAAAATATTTATGCGCTATAGGTTACCTAATAAATAATTTTATAAAACAAAACACACGCCAAAAAAGAAATGGAAAATTTTAGTCGCGCTGAGTTTCTTTCGCTGTCTCTAACAGGACTAATGATTTTTATTTCCAAACTCTAGGTGGTAATTAGTAGTGATGATTCTACATATATATGTATGTATTGAAGAAAAGAGTGAAACCAACTTAATACATGCAATCAAGTTAGATTTTTTTTTAAATCTCATCTTGGGAAAAATCGAATAAAAGATAAAAGATTCCTTTAACATGACTGGATCATGTGTGGCAGAATATTAGGGTATTTATTAATTTTCTCAAAATTTCAACGCATAATCTATACTTATAATAAAACTGTAACTAAGCCGACTCTGTACATTAAATATTTTTTGGAAAATCTTATTGAAATAAATATTATTTTCGATATATTCAAATCTATAGTTTTTAGAATTTTTGTCTGTCTGTCTGTTACCGCATCACAGAAAAACCACTGAAGGGATTTTGATGAAATTTGGTATAGTGATAGCTGGTTATTCGGGTCAACATATAGGATACTCTTTACCGGGGGAAAATGTCTCATTTCTGAGAAAAAATACAAACACTGCAATGTAAGAGTATACTAATATGTAAAACCTAAGAATTTGGTTTTTAGTCATCTGAACGCGGGTGGAGCCGCGGGCAATACTAGTTAAGAATAAATCACTACAGATGTCATCGTTTTCACGCTCAGTCCTCTTATTTATACGTTTAACTATTTTAGCTTATTTACCATAATCCTATAATACTAGATTTCATTAAAAATTATAAGTAACAAAAAATGTGGCTAAGCAAAACATGTTTACTAAACTCAAAGAAATATCCTCTGGAGCGAATTTCTTTTACGACCTATATCACGCTCTTATATCGCTTTAAATATTTAATATCAAAGGATTTTTTAAGAATGTTTTTGTATACTATACTACAACAAAAATAAATTTTCCCTTCACAAATCAATTTCTCTTCCAGTGTTTAACAAATAATTTTATATCCATTTACACCAGCAGCGTATGTCTTCCGTAAAATTGAGACCGTTCCTACGGAATGCGGTCGACACTTTGAACAAACCAAACAATAGCTTTTTACTATTGTTTTATATTTTATTACAACGTCATAGAGTTCATTTTCATTTAACTTTATTGTTAAATAATTTTGTGTTTCCAAGGGATGCAGTATCCAAACATACTCTATGGTAGTTTCTTATTTTGCTAAGTTTTCATAAAGCGAGAAAAGTTAGTAGGGTCGAAATAATACATATTTGTACATGGTATTGTGAAAAATGCCTATTTTTTTTACAACGAAGAATATTAACAGATGGACGTAGACTAAAACTTTTAGCGTAACTATAATTTCAATAATTTATTTCAAACGAAAATCAAACCTGTTACTGCTACGCAGATATTTTGACCACTTAGTCAGGTGGTAATAATGTAAAATTTTACATATTTTTATAAAAACGTATATTTATTTTCACAACACCTCTATGAGGTAAGGCAGTGAATATAAAGCAAATAATATATTAAAACTATTAAAATACTAAAATTATTGTATTCTACTTTTTAAACACATTACATTATAATTAAAAATGTTAAATTTTGAAATGTATGAATGTGTGTATTTTCGTTACGCTTTCACGCTAAAACGGCTGGACAGATTTGCTAAAAGGTTGCCTTGCCTGCCTTAACATCTATACATGTAATATAATGTTAACCGAGTCAATATGTACGTTAAGTATATTTTTTAAATTCTGATTGAAATAGTCATTATTATCTATACAGAAACCGAATTCATAGTTTTTAGCATTTTTGTCTGTCGGTCTGGGAACTTATCACGAGAAAACCACTGGACAGATTTTGATGAAATTTGGTATGATAATAGCTTGTTATCCATGTCAACATATAGGATACTTTTTACTGTGGAAAAATATTTCATCTCTGAAAAATCTATACTAAACGCTAATACCATGAACGAATTAGTCTCTAATTCGTTCATGGCTAATACGTAACGCTAATAATACTGTAAAACAAAAGGCATTAAGTGAATCGAGGGTAAGTCACTAGTCAATAAATGAATATTAATATTACTTATTTATACTCGCAGAAGCTATTTATTAAAAAATGTGAAAACCGCTAAGCTCAATTATGTAATTAATGTCTTTGATACAGGAACTTGTATAACTCATTTCAAAGCTCCGAACAAATAATTGTACTGAAAGAAGTTCACCTGACCATGTTATATTGTTAGAAGATTTCTTTTATTTTCTGACAGAGTTGCTAATATTTTATAAAAGGAACATTATGTTATTAAGTCACTGAAAATAGTATTTATATTTTTGCCGTTTTTTAAAAATATTCATATTCCTTAGAAATTTCACGCGCCATTTTCTTCTGGCAGGTTAAAAAAATAGTCTACAATTACAATAATGACCTTCAGGCCATTGTCGTGTTGGTGGGCTCATTAGCAGCCGGCTGTTCAGCCGGACGTGATACCAAGAAATACACTGAGAGGTGGCCCACTTCGGTGGGCGGTGTACCATGTGGGTTGCTCCTGGTACTTTTCTGGCAGCAGAGTGGATCGTTGGAGCAACTCTATGGTTGTTGTGGTCTGCTTCGGCAGACTGCCGAATTAACACGGGAGAGGTTTTGTTAGGTTTTAGTGGGTAGTCCTGGGTTTTCTAGCCGGTGAGTCCCACATAACCACCTGTATTTCTACAGGTAGTATGCGTAAATGCATTTCCAAACATAAAAAAAAACCGATTTCAGCCACGGCGGATAATCTTACTGCCTTGTGCGCTAGGAGATGTTGTTGCACCATAGTGTACAAGTGTATGCGTAAGTGCTCTCTCTATTCATTTAACACTCTTAAAGTCAGATGGAACGATACTTCGACGATAGATCAGGTGCAGGACCGATAGCTTTACTTGCTCTTTGAGGTACAGCTATGACACATCAGCAATTTTTTAGCCAATAATTATAGTAGGAACCTAACCTAGGGCCTCCAGATGTGCACTTATATATATGTATGTACTATGTACATTGTACATACTAGCCATTAGACCGGCAGGCTACAATTTTATTTATATAGTTTATTTAAGACTTCAATAGATTATTCCCTACATACAAACAAATTAATTGTACTTTTTATAATTATTATAATATGAGAAAATAACTTCAGTAGTTCGATGCTTGGATTTCCATATATTCAGAATATCATTTCCTATGCAGAGAAAAACATAAAATGCATGGTCAATACAAATTCTACTGATGTAAGAGTCGAACTATTACATATAACCATGTTTACGATTCACATCGATATTCAAACTGCCTTGTATATCCAAAAATATATGTAGCATACATAAAGCTGGCAAAATATTTCCACATTAATGGCGCAATAACAGTTAACAGGAGAGTTAGAAGTTAATTCTATAGAAACGCAGATAATTATGATGGAAAAGTGTGTTTGCGCGTAAAAAATATTTGAAAATTATAGTTTTAATTATGTAATTATAAATTTTAATCTCTCCACGACCGCGGACACGCCAGCGTGTCAGTTATCAATAGATTTCTTAGATTTTTTATAAATTTCTTAGAAATTTACCTGGAGGTGTTAATTATAAATTTAAAAAAAATAAGGTTCAGTAAAGTATGACATATTAGATGGAGTTTCTATTGACAGGAGGAGAAATTCAATGACATATTGTATATTCAAATAAAAAGATGCTTTAATTAACTTTTCGTCAATATCAGCAAACACAAAGCTTTTTTGTATGTCGATCAATTATACCTATTGATATGTATGCGACATTCTGATAGGATATAATATGTATACTGCCTCGGTGGTGTAGTGGCTAGCATGTACGGCTGCACACCCGGAGGTCCTGGGTTCGAGTCCCGGGTCGGGCCAAGTTTAGTTATTGAGTCTTCCTGTATAGTAAGTCTCAGTAACAGCCCGGAGTTGGGAAGTTGGCGGTGTTTCACCCCCGTGCCTCGGAGAGCACGTAAAGCCGTCGGTCCTGCGCCTTAACTCTCACCGGTCGTGTCGAGTGGTCGTCCCACCGGAGTATGAGAGTGATAGGAATAGAGAGTGCACTTGTGTCTGCGCGTACACTTGAGCACTATAATATCTCCTGCGCAGTTGGCTAATCTCATTGAGATTGGCCGCCGTGGCCGGAATCGGCTAGGAGAACATCATCATCATCAATATGTACATTATATTTTATGCCTAAACAATTATTTTGGGAATCAAACTTGTGACTTTTCAGTTTTGGGATAGTGTGTTATTTTTGTAATTTGACCATTTATGTTTTATGTTGCTGTAATGACAACTAAAACTAAACTAGTAAGTGCTAGTCCATACTGATACAATAAATGTTAAAGTGTGTTTGTTTGTTTGTTTGTTTGTTTGTTTGTTTGTTTGTTTGTTTGTTTGTTTGTTTGTTTGTTTGTTTGTTTGTTTGTTTGTTTGTTTGTTTGTTTGTTTGTTTGTTTGTTTGTTTGTTTGTATGTTTGTTTGTTTGTTTTTTTGTCCTTCGTTCACGTCGAAACGGATTGACGGATTGGCGTAATTTCTTGTGTAGAGGTAGTTGGAGGGCTAAAGAGTGAGTGACATAGGCTACTTTTTACTGCAAGAGATTATATCATTTCCACGGGAAAACACGTTATAATATAACATAAAAAAATATTATTAGTTAATTGAGACTTGGTATTAATCTTCTTCAATACAATTCAATAAATACGTGTTTTAGCATTTTTCGAAATTCATCCCATTAGGGGGTAAAATATTTGTATGAAACCTACCTTTTTAGAGTCTATTTTGTAATTGTAGCGCGAACAAAGCCACGGGTTCTGTTAGTAATTCATAAATGAACAAACAGCTCTTACATTAGTGAAGTTTACGATATGCCCGAGCGTTTCAGATACTTGGCTTAAGCAAATGACTGCACACGATATTTATTCGTGGGAGTTTTACATTTTGGTACCAAAATAAAAGGAGAATAAAATATTATTAGATAAGTAAAATAACCTATAACAGTTCCCAGTTGATTATATAGGTACTTGGCGCCAGTTTGGGATAGTGTCCAAAAAACTATTTAACATCCTAGGAGTTTAATAATTTTATAAAGTAAAAGAGTATTTGGTTAATTTTTGTATGTTTAATAATGTTTAGAATTTCTAAAGTGTTGTTTAAAACTATTTAATTGTTCGAAAGCTTTACTATATATAAATAATAGGCTGTTTTATTATCATTAAACCGGGTTAGTGAAAAGAACAGAAACTTTTGCTACAAAAAGTCAGTATTACATACATATATGTATGAACAAGATTATCTTTTAAGCAAAAACAATTCATTTAGGGCCACGTTTATCCTGAATCCCTCTATCAAAGTTAGTAAACTGATGATGATGATGTTCTCCTGACCGATTCTGGCCACGGCGGCCAATCTCATTGAGACTAGCCAACTGCGCAGGAGATATTATAGTGCACAAGTGTACGCGCAGACACAACGTGCACTCTCTATTCCTGTCACTCTCATACTCCGATGGGATGACTACTCGACACGACCGGCGAGAGATAAGGCGCAGGACCGACGGCTTTACCTGCTCTCCGAGGCACGGGGGTGAAACACCGCCAACTTCCCAACTCCGGGCTGTTACTGAGGCTTACTATACAGAAAGACTCAATAACTAAACTTGGCCCGACATGGGACTCGAACCCAGGACCTCCGGGTGTGCAGCCGTACGTGCTAGCCGCTACACCACCGAGGCAGTTTTAGTTTGTTAGTAAACTACACACACATCTTGACTCAAGACATTACTCAAAATTATTATATGGGTGCACACTTATCACGGCCTCAGATGCATGTATATTTAAACGTATGAACTTCCTGGCAGATATGCCTTCTCGGAGAATTTTCCCGAAATTCCTGTGATGAAATATTAAAGCATTTAACAAACATACTATACGCAGCTCGCTAGCTCGCTAAAGCGATTTGTAAACGACACATACGTGTCTAAATACATCTCTGACTTTATTATCTATACTTATTTTGAAATGAAGGCAAAAAATATTTTAATATTTATATATTTTATATATTTTTGAAGTAAAAATCTAAGGGGTAAGTCAATACATTGGAAAAATGAGTGTCGCGGAAGTAAGAGTCTACCTGCCACAGCGCCAAACAAATTTAACTTCAACCACGTGTAAAGGTTACACGCACTCATTTTTTTATCATAGAGATATATATGTAGATAAAGCTTTTTTATTTTCTTATATACACATTAAAATTTACAATATAACACACACTATTTCGATGTCAAATTCACTGATATCTTCTATACATATAATAAAATTCTAACTGAGTCGAATTTGTACATAATATCTTTTGGGAAATCTTATTGAAATAGTCATCATTATCGATACAAAGGCCGAATCTATAGTTTTTAGAATTTTTGTTTGTCTGTGACCGCATCACGAGAAAACCACTAAACAAATGTTGATGAAATTTAGTATGATGCTAGCTGGTTATTCGGGTCAACGTGTAGGATACTTTTTACTGCGGGAAAATAACTCACCTCTGAGAAATCTATACTAAACGTTAAAACGTAAGTAGTACTTGTAATATATATGACAAATCGTGTACAAAGTACTGTCCAAATAAGAAAAACAACTTTTCTATAAAAAAAAGGAGAGAGTTTTTTTCTTCGTGGCGTGATTTTTTGTATAGAGAGAGTGTATGGGTTGGATACCGTCATAAGATACTTTTCTAAGACGTATTTACTGAATTGAAGTCGAATTTTAATTTTTATAAACGTAATGTAGCGTGCAGATTTACGTAAAACTGAACTGTCATCACTGGAGTGAAAGTAAATAGTAGGTACCTATTGCTCTCGTTAGAAATAAATATGTTGGAACATTAACACACCACCATCTAGTTCCATGGTAAGCTACGAGGCTTGTGTTATGGATACCAGATATGTAGTTGATACACTACACAGTATAACTTTTAATACATACATATTAGAAATATAACCACCCATACCTGGAGTACAAACATTCGCGTTCATCACACAAATGAATGCCCCCAGCGGGACTCGAATCCGCGACCGCTGGCACAGCAAGTAGGATCACTACAAATTGAGCTAAACATGTCCTTGAGGATAAGCGTAGACAATTGGGGATCTCAGCCACTTTTTTCTATTCAAACATTTTATAAATAATGCATAAATATCTTTTTATCCAGCCTTTATTTACGGCGTCACCCACGTCTCTACGAGTATTTCTATTTAGTACGCAATCACTAAACATGAGATTTTTATGGAGAAGGGAGAAAGGGTATGGATAAAGAAGTAAAATTTTGGATACACTTATATATTATACATAACCAATATTTCATACTGACATAGCTAATAGTAAGTAAGTTTTTGCTTTGGTTTTTACTAGAATACTTGGTTCCCTCATTAATTATTCACTTTTTTCTTGTAATATTTCCACCTGCCACTAGAAATTTTGAGCCTTTTTTTAATCGACTTCTAAAAACTTTTCACCGATTACTCGAAAACACCTGAACGGATTTGGAATTTTTTTTAGTTTCAAAGGGTATACTTCCCAGGTGGTTCCATATAAATTTTATCGAAATCGGTTAAACGGTTTTTGAAAAAATCAACAATAAATATGTTTTATTAAATAAATTCTTTATAATATTTTAAGATACGAATATCTAATATGTAAATATGTATTTTACGTATCGAAATATATTAGATTTGCTTTGCATCGGCTGGCACTGACTTCGGAAATATCTGATTAGGTATCTATTCTAAATGGAAACCCCCGTTTAGTTATTTTTTACTTTTTAGTGCCTGGAAGTGGTTTATTTAAAAAAAGATTTTATTAATGTTGGAAAATGCATTTACGCATACCTATACATTAAGGTCGTTATGAGGCCTCACTAGCTAGAAAACTACTGAACCTAGAATAAATAAAAAGAAAAAATAGCCAATATAAAGCTTCTTTATATTGTGCTTGTTTAAATGTTTCTTTAACACTTAACAGTATAACTGTGAAAGCTACACCACAATTCATTGAAACAACTATGTAGAGTGCTTCTTGGCAATGCAGTCGGTTTAAACGGTCAATACTGCTCAATCTCAATAAGAGATCTAAATACTGGTACAATTGCTTTAAACTTCAGTCAATATTCCTATTCTATTACATAAGTATGGGTCCTTGCCAGGTTGAGCATTAATAAGCTGGCTTGACTGGGGAATTATTACCCTCTAACAGAAGCCTTCCTTTCTTATCGGATTAGTATTAGGTTATATATTATGTCAAAGTTTGTATGTTTATATGTTTATCTATGTTTGTTACTCTTTTATGTAAAAACAGCTGAACGGATTGGATAGATTAAGAGCTGGAGTAACAGATATGCATCTGTTAGGCACCTAGGGACGCACAGCTTTGGTAGTCGTCGTTTCACATAGGTATAAACGGAAATCATGGAAAAGGGATTTAGGTGGTTTTTTTATAATATACAATATGTTTATCTTTAAAAGTTTATTGTAATTTAAAAAAAAGAACAATAAACCTAAGTATTAATCTAATTTTATAAAACAATATTTTATACTGATATCTTTGGTAGGTATCGATTTCATGGATTTCATGCGAGATACGCTCAGTTGACCAACTAATTACTCGTAAAAAACGTGTTATTATGCACCATAAACTATTATTCTCATATTAATTAATGCAATAAAAATGTTCAGCGTTTTTGCTAAATAATTATGAAAGGCGCTGTATATATATTTATATTCTACTAGCGACTTAACCTCGCTCCGCTCGGGTTCGTTTCTCGATACGTTTTAACGTTTAGTATAGATTTCTCAAAGAAGAGATATTTTCCCGAAGTAAAAAGTATCTTATATATTGACCCGGATCAACCAGCTATCATCATACCAAATTTCATCAAAATCTGTCCAGTTGTTTTCTCGTGATGCGTGCCCAGACAAACAGGTAGACAAAAATTAAAAAAAAAATAAAGATTCGGCCTCTGTATCGATAGTAATGACTGTTTCAATAAGATTTTCCAAAAAAATATTTTATGTACAGATTCGACTCAGAATTTTATTATATGTAAGAAAAGTATAAAGCGGATCGGTAAAACAGATATGACAAAGTTTGGAACAGTTAGAGCGTGAGTTCGTTTTGTACTTGCTTCATTATTTACTATGTTCAAATATATCATGTGACTTGTCAATCAAATAAAATCAGTTGCTCTAACTCATCAAGTTTTGACGACACGTTTGGCTCAGTTTGCAGTGACCCTACTTGCTGTGCTAGCGGTCGCGGGTTTGAGTCCCACTGGGGGCATTTATTTGTGTGATGAGTACGAATGCTTATACACCAGACATGGGTTTTTATATTTATAATATGTATGTACCTATTTAAAGTTATCTAGTGTAGTGTATCAACTATCTGGTATCCATAACACAAGCCTCGCAGCTTACCATGGAACTAGATGGTGCTGTGTGTTAATGTCCCTACATATTTATTTATTTATAGTTATTCGGAGTTCACATACAAAGTATCAAATAAATACTATAATTGGAAGTAGGTAAAAATGACATACGTGCAAAATTCAAATACAGTTATTACTTAATTAATCGGTCAGTCAGATCGGAGAGCCAATCATACATCAGAAACTTAGAAAATTGTGTATATACCAACACTTACAACATGCTTTGACTGCTTACCTCTTTTATTTAACAATGAAGGAGTTGATATATAATTTCCAAAATAAGGTTTTTCTAAAGCTTTGCATAACTATACTATAATAGTCTGAGCTTATTTAAAAATGCATTATATCCAATACACATTTTGTCACTCTCTTTCACACCCCTAAAAAAAGCCCTAAATGCTTGTATTTAAAAAAAAAATGGGGTTTCATTATATTATTTTATATAAATTGTCAAAACTTTAGCAATGTGGTCTTGGAGCATTGGCACAACCAATTTTATCCACAGAAAAGATAGCATAAACTCACGACGAATAATAGCAGTTACAATTTGAATATACAACGGCGAGATGGTTTGGGTTTTCTTATTTATTGCAAAGTAATTTTATTCTTTATATGTCAAGTTTCCGTAAAGTAAAATATTCATGAAATGTCGTAACAAAAGTTCTATTCGTAGCATTTTTATTTTATTGCGATGAACTTACCAGGTGTTGTTGGCGCTATAAAGTGTCTTATGTATCTATACTGAAATTATAAAGAGGCAGAGTTTGTTTGTATGAACGCACTAATCTCAAAACCTACTTATCCGGTTTGAAAAATTTATTTTGCATCAGATAGTCCGTTTATTGAGGAAGGCTATAAGCTATATATCATACTAGCGACTTACTCCCGCTTCGCTCGAGTTCGTCCCTACTTACGTTATAACGTTTAGTATAGATTTCTCAGAGATGAGACATTTTCCCGCAATAAAAAGTATCCTATATGTTGACCCGGATAATCAGCTATCATCGTACCAAATTTCATCAAAGTCCCTCCAGTGGTTTTTCTTTGATGTGATAACAGACAGACAGACAGACTGACAGACAAAAATTCTAAAAACTATAGATACAATGTTTATTTCATCATAAGATTTTCCAAAAAATATCTAATGTACAGATTCGGCTTAGTTACAATTTTATTATATGCATAGATGTATAGATAATACATAGTCTATCATATTAACCGTTAAAGCGTACCTAGTTTTATAATATTCTGTGTCTTGCAACAGGTAGGTATTGGTATCGTATCGATTTACATATTTATTATGTAACTGTAGTGACCAAAAGTTTTTACTAAGTATTCTATAGTACAGTATAATAAGTTACTAAACAAAAAATGCCATTTATATTTAGAAATTTATTTACCGACTTTATAATATTTATTTTTTTGCTTTTTTTTTAGATTGCTTGACGTATATTTTTTTTTGCCTTGAAGTAAGCTCTACATGAATGGAAAGGAAATATATTAATTAAAAGAAAAACCGATTTAATTTTGTATTGAGATAAGTGTGATTATTTTATTTTTATGTGTACCAAAATAATTAAAATTGGATTTTATTTTTTATATATACTTAAATTTTACCATATAAAGACATGAATGGTGACGTGAAATCTAGATTTACAATCCTAGGAATAGGTTCCAAATACTTCAAAGGAATTTCATAGCAGAATGCGGTTTAAATTGTCGACGCTGTCCGATGGCATAAACAGACTACATCTAAGTCGATCGTTGGGAAGTAGCATTGAAATATTTACCACAAAGCACTTTCGATCACTGTTCTGGTAAGTCAATGGATTTTACAGTGGTTAAACTTTTGACGAAAGTTACTGTTGCTTAGTCAATCTATATTTAAGTATTAAAATAAAGTATAATGCAAATTTTTATTATTGCCTAATATATTGTAACAAATAGCATAACTATGTTTATAATATATTGACTTACTATTGAATATATTATTATTATTAATATAAAAAAGTTTAAAGTTGAACTAAAAGTGTTAAAATTGAAATAAATTACTTCATGACTCATGACTTATCTATTTTTTATTCTATGCAATAACCCATAAATAGGTGAAAAGAGATGATAGAGCTAGTAAGCTGCGTCTCCATATAATAAAACTTGATGTTGCTACTTTGACTTTTAGAAATTTCTACACAGCTTATAATATTTTAAATATATAATTAGGTTTCAATACGCAGGTCAAGGATTCTTGTCCTCTGCACTAAGAATTTGCCTATAAATATTTACATAATATTTACCTCAATCCTGTGCAAAAAGTGTACAGTTATCGATCGCTTTTAAACTGCAGTAAAATTTAATATTTTGAAGCACAAAGTTTCGCATTTGTTTCGTTAAACAGAGGGTGCCATTCGCTTGCATGCATGAACCATTTCAATTTTCATCATAATATTATATATCTACATATTATAATAATTTCAACTTTGTTAGTATTAATTGATAGGATATATGTAAATATATGTTATAGAATCAAAATAATTGTTTTAGATTATAGGACAAGATCAAATATGAAAAACATATCTATACATATCATGTATGTACATACAATGTACATATAAAACTTTTTATTAATGCTTCTGCTTTAATTTGGTTCTAATTAAAACTTGAAAAAACTCATGCACTCCAATTATTTTCTAGATTTTCAGAATCAAAAACAAATTTATCTCCGGAAAACAGACTTAACTTTAAATTAGATTTTCTTAAACTTTCATCAATATCTCCAAGCTCACTGACCTAAAATCGTTCCCCAGAAAGTTTCGTCGATACCGTACATTTTGCAACTACAAGTAATCTGAGCAGTATGTTTCACTGGAATATGAGATAATGAGGTTTCTCTAAAACAAATACCAATGATGCCAAAAATGAATGAATGCTTACAAAATAATTTATAATATTGTATAAAGGAAAATGATATGTTTGATTATTAGTATGCTAGGAAAGACCATCATATTTTGAAAAGTTCTTCCACTGAGGGAGCTATTACTAAGCAACAGATAAACAAGATAAAATAGGCTATATCAATTATCAACATGGGCTTAAAAGTAAGAAACTTTGTATTATTATTATTTGTATATTCTTGTATTTTCTTAAAGTTCACAAATGAGGGTCAGGGTCTGTGTCCTTAGGGAAGCTTGCGTGGGAACAGAAATTTTATAATTGGAAGCCCCTTAAGACACCAAAATTTGTTAATGGGACGCATCAATAGGGATCCATCCATCTCTGAGTGATCCATAGGGAAATGGAAAACTAAATGGTACTATGGAATGTTTGAATCTAAAATCTGAGCTATTGGATAGAGTTGTATTTAGAAGAAAAATATTAAATCTTAGGCAGACGGTGACTTCGGCTGGTCGGGGAAGCACGTTGAGAGGTGTGCATCATTTTACCATCGATAGCAAGTCATAAGCGGATTTTCCCTTTATTACGTAGATTTATTACTGCTACTATTCAATTTATGCTTATAAATTTCCAGTACACGCAAGGTCACAAGCAAATGCTATTAATGAAGTTTAAGGCTAACTAGAATTAAAACACCATACTATATTTATTCATCCAAAAACAAGATTTAAAACTTGTAATGCTTGAAAAAATTCCAACGTATTTATATTTTTAATTAAAAGAGCCCTCTGCCAAATGGTACGTACAAATGTTTGCAAATTAGTGAAATCGTAGCCGAGTGGTGGCTTGCTTCATTAGTGTCAATTAATCACCTAGCCGTCCAGCCCGGCCTTGAGTCTTGAGTTCAGCTGCTCGGGTACACACGATCAAAATCTAATAATATATTATGATATTTACTACATAATACTGGAAACATAGTTAAGATCCATACATATAATAAAATTGTGATTAAACCGAATCTGTACATTAAATATTTTTTGGAAAATCTTATTGAAATAAACATTATTATCAATGTGGTGATCCTACTTGCTGTGCCAACGATCGCGGGTTCGAGTCCGTGCTGGAGGCATTCATTTGTGTGATGAGCACGAATGTTTGTACCCAAGTCACGGGTGTTTATATTTATTGTATTTAAAGTTATATACGTGTAGTGTATCAACTATTTGGTATCCATACCTCGATCTTTCGTAGCTTACCATGGAACTAGATGGTGCTATGTGTTAATGTCCCAACATATTTAGAATAAATTTTAAGTATATAACTTTCTCGGATGACGAGTGGTAAATGAAAGAACGGAAAATATGTATAATGACAAACATTAAAGGCTGAGATTAGGTTTTCTAAACGTTTGAAAAATATCTACGAACATTTTTAAATAAAACTAAGAAAGTATTAAGTATCTACGAAGATCACAAAATGAGATTTTATAGGCATGATTAGTATTTGCGTTAGTAAAATATGATTAGTTTTGTAGTGAAATAAAAAAAAGGGTTGAATCGTTTTTGAAATATTACTTGAATTCTTAAGCAGCAGTTAAGGTGATCTCGAGTTAAAATTTTATCTTTTTGTTGATAAAATGCTGCGGCAAAATAACTCAAATGTTCTTAATTTTAAAACCGTTGCGCTGAAACCTCTTATTTAAAATGTAAATTTTGTAATACTTCAGAAATTTCACATTGCTATGCAAGTATCTCATTAAGGAATAATTATATCTGAACTAGTCCGTACCACACTCTTCATATATTTAAAATATATTTTATTTACATACTTCTCCATTAAATTCTCATTGTTAAATACTTTAATCCTACCAGGCTTTAAATCAGAGGTTCCCAGACTTTCTTTCTCATTGACCATTTCAAAATTTAGCTGGTTCCGGTGGACCCCCTGCAGCTACATTTCTACCATATTCCCAAAACTCGACAAAAACTGTGAAGATTCCGTCTTCTGTAGACCCCGTCGAGTCTCCCATGGACATCTGGGGGTCCACCCGGACCACTTTGGGAACTAAGGCAGTTTAGATCATGGGTTCGTTTTTTGGCTAAAGTACCTAAGAATTTGTATTAGCTGTAATTATAAATTATGTCTACTTAAGAGAAACTGCCACGAGAGCCAACGCGTTATTAAAAATGGGATTTGATTGGCATTGTATTTACGACACTTTCTATTCAGCCCCCTAGTTAAGTATAGTGCATACATTTCTAAGTATTCTATTAGCGATTGCGATTGTAGAATGTAATTTAATCTACGAACCTCGATATGTAGAAAATAATGAACTCATATGAATTGTATATGTAATATGCTAATTTATCATGAAACTAGTGAAAAATATAGGCACTTTATTGTGGACTGCGGATTCGATACCAGCACGGGGTAACTATTTGTTAACCGACTTCCAAAAAGGAGGAGGTTGTCAATTCGTCGGAATCTTTTTTTTAATGTATGTTCACCGATTACTCTACACCTGAACCGATTTGGAATCTGTTTTTTGTTTCGAACGGTATACTTTCCAGGTGGTCCCATATAAATTTTACCAAAATCGGTCGAGCGGTTTTAAAAAAAAATACAATACATTATTTTTTTAAATAAATTGCTGTTATTATAAAACTTTCTTCTTACAAATTACCTGCTTATTACGTCTACACTAAAAATGAAAAATAAAAACTAAAAAAAACCGACTTCCAGGCACTAAAATGTAAAAAACTTTTTAACAAAAAAATAAAAACCGACTTCAAACAAAAGCACTAAAAAGTAAAAAATAACTGATTGGTAGTTTTCATTTACTATACATACCTAATCAAATATTTTCGAAGTCGGCGTGCTTTGCTTTGTATGGGCTGGCACCGATTTCGAAAATATTTGATTAGGTATGTATTTAATAGGTAGGCTTTAATTACTTAGCCAAAGCACACCGACTTCGAAAATATTTCATTAGGTATGTATAGTAAATGAAAACTACCAATCAGTTATTTTTTACTTTTTAGTGCTTTTGTTTGAAGTCGGTTTTTATTTTTTTGTTAAAAAGTTTTTATTTTTCCCTTTTTAGTGTAGACAGTAGTAGCAAAGTAAGGATTCTAACGTGTTAGGCTTGTCAAATCAAACAAAATAAGCCCAAACTCAAAGTATCTACTATTAGCCGTTGAAGAGTTCCACCTAACCACCTTCTGGCCTTGCCATCAGATCAGGTCAACAACACTGAACCACTGTACTATCAACGGAAATAGAAATACTTGCAAAGTTTCAAGTCAATATGACAATTAGAACTAGGTTAAATTCATCATTCGTTGTTTTTCCACCCTTAGGGGTGGTATTTTTTTTTGAAATTTAAATGGGACCAATCTGGAAGTATACCCTTTCAAACAAAACAAAAATTGTCCAAATCGGTTAATAAATGACGGAGTTCTGAGGTAACAAACATAAAAAAAAAAAAAAAAACATACAGTCGAATTGAGAACCTCCTCCTTTTTGAAGTCGGTTGAAAATAACTACTCATTTAGAAAAAAATAATTACAGAATCAGATATTTTCGATGTGTTACCCAACGTTGAAAATAGTTATTGAGAACTGCCATGAATAGTAAGTATAAGTAAGAACTGCAGAAAAACTAAAGCACGAAGAAGACAAGGTGATAAAAAAGGAAGCTTAAGGAAAGCGAATTAATTTTGTTTTTAAAAACTTTCCAATAGGATAGATCCGACTTGAATCATGGTACGTGAAATGAGGCGGAAGCGAAGCCTAGTAATCCCGCCCTATATACATATATCATAATTATATATCAGAATGTTAATTTTAAACTTCCATAACTTCCGTCTAATACATTTTATTAAAAAAAAATTTATATAAGTACTTAGACTCACCATAAATTACCCTAATAAAAAATACAACCCACTCTTCCTCCTAAACTAAACAGTTTTGTATTGGGGAACGAAATAATTGCTGTGGAAATACCATGTGGTTCATTTAAAAAATGTATACTATGATTGCGAGTGGCCAACTTTTCTTTTCCTGGAATTCAGTCCATATGTGGCCATATTTAAAAAACGAGGGTTAAAACTAAGTTCAAGGATATAAGACGACAATAAAGGATTATATAATATCGACAAAAAAACTTAGTTATCAGATATTTATATACGTATTTGATCACTACATTTATCTATCAATTCTACTCACTCTGATGTGCAAAATTGAGCTCGTAAAAATTGTGTACTATAGCATTATTTATTTGTTGCTTTTATGCTGTTACTATTTCTATTTTTGATATACGTAAAAATATTTAAAAGGTAAATGTTAGTCAAAACGTGACTTCTAAGTTAATAGGCAATGCTTATAAAATATATTCAGCGCCGCCTTAGCTTAAATGGTAGGTACTTTAGATATAGAATAATATAATTTAAAATTAATAATGAAAAGCAAACACATTATAAAGGTGAAAATATTTTTTTGAATATAAATTTTGAGCAATGATGAAATTGTAAGGGTGTCATTATGGTATTTTGGGATAGAAACTCTAATTAAAATTTAAAAAAAATGTTTTTAGTTTCTTTCTCTAGATCTTCTCTGAATTAAAAGTAGACTTATATTTTAAACTTCCCGCTTAGGATAAGATCAATGACATACCGACAGCAGCGCCACCTAACGCGTCCAATTGTATTTTAAAACCATCCAGGAATCCATTGAAATATACACACAAAAAGTCATCCAAATCGGTTCAGCTTAGGAAGAGTTAGGTGATAAACACACGTACAGAAGAATTATATATATTAAGATATGTAATTGTACGTATTTAAAGTTATATATGTGTAGTGTATCAACTATCTGGTATACATAACACAAGCCTCGTTCGTAGCTTACCATGGAACGTGATGGTGCTGTGTGTTAAAAAAAATGAACTGTTCTAACTCGAACTATTGTCCATCTATTTTGTTGTAACCTACATAATATATGCTGAAAAAATAAAATTGACATCGATAATGGTATCGGAAACCATCTAAACGTATAGAATTATTGCAAATGAGTACTATAATAATTTAGTAACGAAAACGAATTTAATAATTTGTATTAATATATGTATGTTTCCTTTAAACTTTAATTTCAAATAAAATTGATAGAAAATCAATATAATACTTTGAAAATCTAGCTTTTTACTGAAACACACTTTAATAATAGTTAAGTAGAAAACTAATTTTACTCCAACTCAAATGTTGTCAGCGACTAGCGTTATCTCAGTGTAATTTTAAATCTTGCCACCAGAGGGAGTTTGTTCTCGAGAATTGCTTGCGGTCATAATCTGTGAAAAATATATTTAGAAGTGACGCGACGATTACGACTGTGGGAATCCAGTAAATATTACAATTTATAAACTTGTACAATATTATAGTAATTAATTATTTTATTTTAGTTAGCTATATTACGTCAAGCTATCAATGTTTTTATTACACTCTCACTTAGGTAATAATAACATGTTCTTCTAACCGATTTCGGCCACGGCGGCCAATCTCATTTAGACTAGCCAACTGCGCAGGATATATTGTAGTGCACAAGTGTACGCGCAGATACAAGTGCACTCTCTATTCCTGTCACTCTCATACTCCGGTGGGACGAGTCTCGACACGACTGGTGAGAGTTAAGGCGCAGGACCCAGGGCTTTACGGGCTCTCCGAAGAACGGGGGTGAAACACCGCCAACTTACCAACTCCGGACTGTTACTGAGGCTTACTATACAGAAAGACTCAATAACTAAACTTGGACTCGACCCGGGACTCGAACCCAGGATCTCCGGGTATGCAGCCGCACACGCTAGTCACTACACCACTTAGGTAGTTTCCCAATGAATAATTTTCAACATAATTACGACTGGCGCTACGGTGAAGAAAAACATTATGAGCCCGTCAGTGAGATTTTATGAACCAAGCAATTTTTCGAAAGACATGTGAAGTCCGTCAAGTGGAAAAAGGGCTGAATACATTAATTAATACCGCCCTGCTTTTCAGATTGATTTCTGCCCTAGGTTCAGATATTCATTTTCATGGTGAAGTAATAGTAATCAATATAAACTGTTTTACCTACATAGTATTTTATAAGATAAATCTTGTAATTTAATTAAAATAAATAAATAATAAAAAAGGATGTATAAACATAAGAAAAGCCCACAGCCCCGATTAGTTTGAAATTTGGTACACATATGTATTTCGACGCGCTGATAACGAATATGATAGAAAAATGGCCGCATATTTAATTATCAAGTTCGCTTTTGGGTTCCAACAGTATCTGTTGTAGATTTTAAAAATAAATATCTAATAGTCATTTCTTTTAGAAGATCGAATGAAGACTGATTCTATCCTAACTCTTAAGTTTAAATCTTGCAAACAGTAAATATTTCTTAGGGTCAACGTACTTATATATTTAAGTTCAAGTATATAACCCATATATATAAAAAAGTATTATCACTAAAACTGCAGTAATTATGATTCGTCATAAGTAACTCCTTACCAATACCAATCCTTTACTCGATTGTTCGATGAATAAAGAATATGGAATATTAACGTTTTTTGTATATTCTTCAAGGAATAGGAAATAGGAACGTAATTCATATATTTTTAACCATGTTCTTATTTTTATGAGAAAGAATGAGTGTTGTTATTCCATACTTCAAGCTTTCCTTTCATCCAATTTTAAATTCCATAATATAGTGTAACAATTATTATAGTAAACTAGCAGAGCCAGCGGCTTCGTTCGCGCTAAAACTACAAAAAAAACACTAAAAAGGTAAGCTTCATACAAACTTTCATCCCCGATTTTATCCCCTTAAGGGATGAATTTCGAAAAATTCTGACACTCGTATTTATTTAATTGTATTGAAGAGCATGAATACCAAGCTTTAAGTAATTCTGATTCAAAACATTTTCTTGAGTTGTATTATAACGTATATTCCCGGGGAATTAGATAATCTACCGCGGTATAAAGTGGCTTATGTCACTCTCCAGCCTACCAACTATCTCCACACAAAAAATCACGCCAATCCGTCACTCCATTTCGTGAAAGAAAGACAAACAAACAAACACACTTTCACATTTATAATATTAGTATGGTTTTTTTAATTTCAGATGTGAATAGAATCGTTGTCGTCTCGTCAACACATAAAAACGTCTATGACTAACAAGCGACTACAACGTTCTTAGTGATGCTAAAAAATAGTCGCTCTACGCGAGGATTTTAAAAGTACTGCGATAGGAATTCTATTTCCAAAGCTGTGATATTTTTCGATGGAAAAGACGCAGATGAATTTGTAAGATTTTAAATAGCTAGAAAGAGCAAGAATTTTGCAATATACTTTTTACTGTAGGTTATTCCAGAATGAGTTTATTTTTGTATTTAATTTTTTATATGTTAACTTTTTTATTCATATATAATGTCGAAGTCCACTAAATTAGTTTGATCATGGTCTTCTACGCCATTTAATTACTAGGAGTTTTAGAGTTCAAAAAAAACTAAGAATTACTCGGTGGAGAATAACTCTCATAAGTTATTAGGCTCGAAGTTAATATATCCCGTCAATTACAGCTACATTATGATGTTTAGGTAGCATATTGATAAACACACAAGCTTTTGGTCGACCATTTAACGATCGGACATTAATATATTATTTTATATCAAAAATAAAATTTGTAAATTTAAACAATTACAGCTTAATAAAGTATCTCCTTGATATAAAACGTTTAATTTTTCAATAGCACAATTAAATTATTCGAAAATCGGAATCAGCCCAAATGGCAGTAATCATATCGATTAATCCGAATTCACACCACCATTACTGTTAATTTCAGTAGTCATTGTAGTGCATTTAATTATGAAAAATTATTTTATTATTTATATTACAACTACTTATATCCTTTTTCGTTTTCTTTTCTTCTAGCCGCTTTATAAAGTGGCAGTTTCTAATGTTCCGTTGTGTTTTAACTAGACCGGTATAAGTAACAATGTATCAACTAACTCTTGCAGCTTGTTGTGTGGATACCATTTGATTTTTTGTCCTTACTAACATTATTTTCAAGAGTCTTTGTAATGAGTTTTATTTTTTTTTGCTATAGCTGTATATTTTGTGAAGGAATTGAATTTCGAAAAACTTAGAAAATCATTTAATAAGCGAGCAATCAGAAAGAAAAGTTAGAAAGAATATTATATTTATCATATAAAGGTAACCTTTTTTAACATTTTACTAAATTTTTGGCCTAGGCTTAATGAATTGGTTTGTCACGGACGATATTTGTTTTTATATTATACTAACAACTCACACTCGTTTCGCTCGGGTTCGTCCTTAGTAAAAAAAAAAAATAAATCTATCCCATGGGAACCGTGTGTTTTTACGGGATAAAAAGTAACTTATGTACTATTCCAGACTATAATCTATCTCGGTGAGATCCGTTCAGTCGTTTTGGGGTGATTGAGTAATAAATGCATCCAAACTTTCATATTTATAATATTAATTAATGGGATAATCAATTTTATATTCAGAATGCAAATTGCAGGAAGCTATAATATAATATATTATGTGCAAACTTGTTTTCAACCGACTTCAAAAAGGAGGAGGTTCTCAATTCGACGATGTTTTTTTTTTTTTTTTTATGTTTGTTACCTCAGAACTCCGTCATTTATTAACCGATTTGGACAATTTTTGTTTTGTTTGAAAGGGTATACTTCCAGATTGGTCCCATTTAAATTTCAAAAAAAAATACCACCCTTAAGGGTGGAAAAACAACTAATAATGAATTTAACCTACTTCTAATTGTCATATTGACTTGAAACTTTGCAAGTATTTCTATTTCCGTTGATAGTACAGTGGTTCGGTGTTGTTGGCCTGATCTGATGGCAAGGCCAGAAGGTGGACAGGTGGAACTCTTCAACGGCTAATAGTAGATACTTTGAGTTTGGGCTTATTTTGTTTGATTTGACAAGCCTACCACGTTGGAATTCTTACTTTGCTACTACTGTCTACACTGAAAAGGGAAAAATAAAAACTTTTTAACAAAAAAATAAAAACCGACTTCAAAAAAAAAGCACTAAAAAGTAAAAAATAACTGATTGGTAGTTTTCATTTACTATACATACCTAATCAAATATTTTCGAAGTCGGTGTGCTTTGGCTAAGTAATTAAAGCCTACCTATTAAATACATACCTAATCAAATATTTTCGAAATCGGTGCCAGCCCATACAAAGCAAAGCACACCGACTTCGAAAATATTTGATTAGGTATGTATAGTAAATGAAAACTACCAATCAGTAATTTTTTACTTTTTAGTGCTTTTTTTTGAAGTCGGTTTTTATTTTTTTGTTAAAAAGTTTTTATTTTTATGTCCAATGAATTACTTTACCAATTATTAGGAGTCTAATCTATCTGCTGTAATAATTAGGTAATATCTGTATTATATGTACACAATCAAAAGTATTCATATGTACACAATTTCAACTTTAGTTTTGACTAGCATTGCTCACAGCTACCCGCGTTCAGATGACCAAAAACCAAATTCTTAAGTTTTACATATTAGTATACTCTTACATTGCAGTTTTTGTATTTTTTCTTAGCAATAAGATATTGTCCCGCGGTAAAAAATATCCTATATGTTGACCCGGATAACCAGCTATCATCATACCAAATTTCATCAAAATCCCTCCAGTGGTTTTTCTGTGATGCGATAACAGACAGACAAAAATTCTAAAAACTATAGGTTCGGCTTCTGTATCGATAATAATATTTATTTCAATAAGATTTTCCAAAAAAAATATTTAATGTATAGATTCGGCTTAATTACAATTTTATTATTTGTATGTTCGATAAATCAAAGAGGTAGTCTGTACCTATACAAAATTATGTTACGCAGTTAGAAATGAACTAGAAAATTCGCATTGGTAAAGCCGTAGGATAAAACTTGTATATGAATATGCCAGAACTTTTATAAAATTATGTAGTAGCGCACGACTAGATATTCACATCAAAACAAAACAGTGTACAAAGAAACTCAAGAAATTGTTTGCGACGCAGATCAGAAGTTTTTGGACAAAATGGTCGAATAAACAAGCTCACAATTTAAAACTGTCTAAACTTTTAGGAGTTTCGAAGGCAATATTCCGTACAATTGAAAGCGGTATTCTGCATAGTATATCGGTTAGCTGGAGCGAATAAATACTGATACGACCTCAGAAGTGACACTTTAGTAGAAGTGATAACAATTTCGTCACAAAGAAAAATATATCAAAAAACCTGTGTGTGTGTACCTACTTATGTACTTATGTATTAAGAAGTTATATGGCGTAACAGAACAAAAATAGCTAAAGATTTCATCCCGTATGTCACAACTCTCTGCTTGTAAAAGGAACGCAGCTAACTTTATCATGTCGGTGTGCGCGCTTCGTAAAAATTTTACTCTCATAATTTTTGCCAAACGTTCTAAAAGAAGTATGTCTTCAAAAACACCGTAAAAACAAAATTCAAATATTTTTGTCTATAAATTTAATTTAAACCTCATAGTATTTATGTATTACATACATATGCTTATATAGTCCTTTAAAGGTTTTAAACATCTGTATATGAATTTTAAGGAAATTTTCATTGGTGTAGGGAAACTTGATCGGCGATGATATAGCTTATTATCTATAAAAATCTGTAGAAAAGTATACAAAAAAAATACAAATAGCATATTATTATTTAAAAATTGGTTCATCATAGTCGATTTAGTGAAGCTGATCTTTAAACACAAATGACGCCTCTATTTGCGATATTTCTAAAATACATTATCTAAGGATTCTAATGGTTAATATACTGTTACTAGACGGTAAGCGAACTTTTTACTATATAATATCTGTATGAAAAGCCAGGGTGTAAATATCGATGCAGACAGTCAATTAAAAAAATAGATAGATTCGCTTTGCCGAGGATAAAGTTTAGAAATTGATTGTATTGCCTACAGGTTATGAAAAATGGGGTTTTGTTGTATACGATTTTATATTGCCTGCAAAATTTGAGCAAATATTGTTGTTAGTGAAACGTAGTTGGCCATATAGTTTGGAGAGTTTAAAATAAAATTTGTATGCCCTCTGGAATACTCTGCGGAAACGGGAAATATCCTATCCTGGAAAAAACTAGCCAATATCAGTCTCGTACTCATAAAGCATGCGGTTCTGTTTTGCTATTGAATGCATTTGTAAAATTTTACTTAATACTTTCTTAGATTTACTGGAATATTTTCCGGGCCCTTTCAGTGTCTTCCTTGACGATGATTGTAGTTTCGAATCGTCGGGAACCAAAAACCAAAATAAATCTGCAAAACAAACTGAAAAGGTACTGTTATTTAAAATATTTTAAATTAAATTCACTGTTGGGTATTTTATTTTTTCCATCCAAATTGTTTGTGTAATCAGTAAAGAATTTTGATTGTATGGTATGTAGACTTTATAATTCATGTTTAAATAAAAAAAATGTTATTATTTACGTTATAATATTTGGAATTAACGTGCTCAAAGGAAAGGCTCCTTCGGAAGGCTTGCATGGGGATTAGGTCCAAAACCTAGAGGACCCTTGAGAGATTTAAATTTGTTTGATGTGACGCATCAACCGGTATCCATCTCTGAGAACCCATCTATCAATCCATAGGGAATTGCCCAGAGATGGCCGGATAATGCGTAGGGACTATGCTAAACTAAACTAAACTATCACCTTTCTTCTGAATAGTCTCAATATTGAATCTTAGGTAGACGGTGATAGATAGCCCCCCACAAAGCGGCATAGAATCTCGGGCACAACATCGATATGGTTGATGATGGGTATCAAGTGATGTTAACCGGTTTTATCATCACGAGAGTACTCTTGAGCTGATTTCCCCATTATTATGTGGATTAAGCTCTTCCTCTATCGAATAATCTCCATAAGGCAAACCAGCGATATAAAAGCCGATGGACAGATGTTGTTTTTCCTTGGAGATCTCAGATCTTATACACTTTTATTTTATGATGAATTATAGAATAAAAATACAATAACAATATTACTATTTTAAATACGTAAACGTATACACAAATAGATATAATTCAACCATTCCTAACCTATAAAACATTTAGTACGAAATTTAAATTTAACTTGAATTTCTATCAAGCTCAAGCCTCTATCCTGTAAGTTACGTTCCAATCGTTCTCGCGATTTGCACTTAACGCTTATAACTTTCACTTAGCTAGAATTTATTTTATCTTCTCACTGAAATTAAAATTAACTGCAGTTCCCTACTTAATTTTAATACGCGCATAACTTTTTAACCGTATTTCATTGGTTTTGAATGAATATTTCTATTTATGTCTTATATTTGTGGCTTTATTCACACTGCAATGCAGAAAAATATATTTTAAAAAGAGATTTTGAATATATATTTCATATACAAAAGATAATTTACTGGGTTATCTTTCAACTACGTAGCTACAAAATAAGAATAGCTTGCTTTACTATTATTATCTTGAATAATATCTCATTAGTAGTCTGCTTATTTGGCAGATGGATTTTCTACTGATGCTGATTCTCTATGTTCACATAGGGTATGATTATATTGGGATATTATACAAGCGACTCACCCTCGCTTCGCTCGGGGTCGTCCCTAGCTTGCTTCCCCATACAAACTTCCATCCCCATTTTCATCTCTTTAAGAGATGATTTCCGGAATAAAAAGTTTCCTATGTCCTTCCCAGTTCTCAAACTATCTTCTTACCAAATTTCATCTAAATCGGTTCAGTAGATCCAGAGACTACCTCCTAAAACCTCATAAACTCACTAAAACCTCTCTATAATATTAGTATAGATAATTAATAAGGCGTTCACTTTATCGTCTTCATAATCTTCAACAAACTTGTTATATTTATAAAAACCTTTATAATTTAATATTTATTTTTAATATTTTTTTTATTTTTACATTTGCAATATAAATGTCAATAAGTGAAATATTTCAGAACTTGACGCTCTCCGTCTAATGAATAATGACGTCTTTCTGAATTTCTTGCGATTTTCTAATAATTAATTATTCATATTTAAATATTTTTAAATAAAACTATCTTTTCGGATTATTTCGCGGATTTATTTTGATTTTTGGTTCCCGACGTTTCGAATGCTTTACATTTTACAGCATCCATGGTCACGGAGAGACTGAGGTGTTACATGTCTTGAAGGTATAGTTGTTACAGACAGCCTACCCACAATTAACAAAATGAAAATTGCACCAATTACATTACAATATTTTTTAACTTTAAACATTTTTATAATTTTAATTGTAATTGAATATGGAATATTATTTATTTAATTTTTGCTATTATTTTTATAATTATTACAATTTTAAAAATATTAACTACTAATCTATATTTAGTGTTGCTATTATTATATTTATAACCATAAAGAAAAATATAAAATATAGTATTAATTATTTAAGCCATATAATTGTTCTATGTGTAATTTAACAAAGTTAAAATTAATTAAGGATAATCATTTTAATTTAGTTTGCTATTATTTAAAAACAACTTACTAAGCAACACTATTACTATATACTTTTACAAATGAAAAATGAAAAATATTAATCTGATAAGCTGTCATAAATAAATAATCTTAAGTAAGTTACATAAAATAGATACTATATATAGCTCAATATAAAAATGTGTAAGCTCAACTTTTATTGAAATTCTTAACAAAAAACTTTAGTCTGTCGCTGTTTTAGTTCTTAACGAACTTTATAATTTATTATGACTAGTCTATTGAAACTGTGGAGTCGAAACTAAATAGTTATTTATTGTACTTCAGAATACTTTCGGAATAGTTCCCAATGAAAGTGTAGACAGTGAATGACCTAGACTAAATTTATATCCTGATAGGGACTCGATAGCTAATGCTTCTAGTGCTATTGCTATTGAAAAGGTATTGAAGTATGACTTGAATTTAAAATATTAATTTAACAATTTAACAATTATTTTAATTATTACAGTAATATTGTTAAGTGGTTTTGAATTGGATAATGTTCGTTACAGTTCAGATTCTGATGTCTGAGTCCAATACCTACTTTAATTAGAGGAAAGCAACATTATGCTTGAGTGGCATCTTTACATAGTATAAAATGAAGTCGGTACCGCTATCTGTTCGCTTAGATCTTTTAAACTACTCAACGGATTTTAATGCAGTTTCCAGCAATAGATAGAGTGATTCAAGACAAAGGTTTATATGTATAATACATGCATATTATAGTACAGAAAAGCCGTTACTTTAGTTAACCGTTAAAACGTACCTAGGAACGAACCCGAGCGAAGCGAGGGTGAGTCGCTAGTATTTTATATCTCGATGGTCTGTTTCCGAGCGGTTTTTGTGTGATATTACAAAAAAATGTTTTTATTTTATATTAATAATAATAGCTCTAATATTATTGTTATTTTTTATTATATTTCATGCTAGTTTATATGAAAATATTTGTAGTTTATATGTGTCGTTCAAACAGATACCATAATTCATATATTTTTTTTAGTTTTACTCATAAACTGATTGTTCTACTTGTATTATTAAAAGTTGAAAAAAGCTTAAGTAATTATTTTTCCTTAAAATACAATTTTTACTTTCTTTTTTATGACAAAATCCATTTCTTAATGGGATGGATTTTTAAACGTGACAGAAATGACTAAAAAAATATATTGGCAAGTCAGTAATATAACCCCGTCCGATCACTACGCGACTACAGCTAACAAGGTTTTATATCATTTTATATTAACAATTTATTCTTGCTTCACTCGGGTGCGTCCTTACGTGCCTAATTAAAGCGTGTGAATACTCAAGATCTATCTGTGTGTTAACTTTCATCAAAATTCGTCCAACCGTTTAGCATGTAGGAGTAACAAACATATGTACAAACTTTCGCAATTATAATACTTGTTAATATACTGTGCATTATGTGAATAAAAAGCTAGTTATCTGGTCTTTGCGTCTAGTTGCAGTCATGATCACCTACTGCGTAGGCGGTGCAAAAGGTATTTTGGCGATTAATACAGAGTAATTTACTTACGTAATATCGAAATATGGTTTTTGTTTCTATCAAAAATTACCTAAGTGGCTTTTAAAACCGAATTAATATTTATGTTATCAAAGAACTCAGCGTACAAACAAACAGACAAAATCTGTATTGAAATATTTATCTTTTATTTCAAAATAGTTATCTCATACTGAGCTCGTATCATTACATTTAGGTATGTACATGATACAAAAATACAAATTACCTATAAAAATATTTCTTTGAATCTTTGTAATACTGCTGAGTGTAAATACATAGATTTTAGCAAGATTTAAGCTAAAGTGACACAGGCTTCTGTTATCCCAGTAGAGAAAGGGCAGGCTAAAGGTAACTAATTAATAAATTAGATATGAATATTCAGGCTGCATTATAATAAGCCTATTACCATTATTTTATTGTTTAATTTGCTGTAATTAAAAAATAAATCTAAGAGATAAAGGTCGGGACGGTAATATTCCCAAAATGGCACATCGCCAACGTTTTGTTTGAATAATCGTATAGGACAATGAATGTAATTAGAACATGTAAAACCTAACATTAGCGACTTTATGAAACTATTCCGTTAATTAAACGTATAATTTTATTTATACGGATATTTTATAACTTAAAAGTTTTTGCGTAATTTAGATGAGTCAAGTTTAATTATGTTTCTATACATTAAAACTTTGTTAATTTAAATTATTTAAATATTATTTATTTATGGCGAATTATTTGTGACTTTACAGAATGTTTTAAGTTATAACATTATAGGCATTAATGACTCACTTTCGCTTCGCTCGGGTTCGCCCCTTGGCGATTCTTTAAATTGACATAACTTTTTTATTTATGAACTGGTTGACAATTAAAACAAATACCTTTTTTTTTTAATTCTATTTTTGTTTAGGGCCTTCTTAGTAAGAGCTAAATGTCAGTCCCATCGTTCCCTTAATACATTTATATTGCTAATAATACCAGTGAAAACCTCTAATTATAACTTATTTTAATTTAAAGTGGTATATAGTTTTGGCTATCTCTAAGTCAGGTTTAGATAGTGTGCTTTGAAAAATTCCCACAGCTGTCCAGCAGACGTTAAAACTACGCAACAACTCCTGTCTCCTATCAGCCTTATAACATATTCGACTAAGAAATGATGTACATCTTAGAATGGTTGAAAGTGATGTACAAATTACAATTTGGAGAATTAAATACTAAATGTTAAATGAAGCTTACCATAATGTATTAGTGAAAACCGTACCTAAATCAGTTAAACCATTTCTGAGATTAGCGCGTAGAAAAGAACAGACAAACGCAAACATTCTAAAAATCATTGTTTAGGACTCGCAATAATAGTTTTTCTCAAATATCTTCCATGTACAGATAGCAATCTGTTACACTTTTATTATATGTATTGAGTATTCATTAATTCTCTAAAAATTTACGATACTCTTTGTTTACATGTTAGTAGTTAGTATGAATTTGTATGAAACATAAAAACAAAAACAGGGTAATATAAATAAAATTAAAGTCCATTTGTGATTTCGAACTATGTCTATTTACATAATTTTTAATTCAATTCATTTATTAAGTGACTATTACGAGGTTCGTTTGGGCACCATTAATTTGTCAAGTATACTCTTTGGCATTTAAAAATCATTATAGTATTTTCTTCTAGATATAGAGAACAATATAAAGACTTTAAATCTTATCAGATTTAAGTAAAATTAAGTTACACTTTCCCCTGTAATATGAGCAGTATAAGGTGTAAAATAATTTCAGAACGATTTCAAAGAAGGAGTTGGTTAATCTGTATGTACGTTACATATTCTTTAAAGCGGTTAAAAACTTATTTTCATGTTGATGATGCCTCATGGTTAAAAATCATAAAAAAAACATTTTGAAGGGTAAAATTATTTTTAAGTGATTTTAAAATATCTTTTCACTTAAAAATACTTCATATCTTCGTATTTCGTATAAGTAGCGACCTAAATATCTTGACATGAAATAAATAAAAGCTGACCCAACTAGCTTCACTTATAAATTAATTCAATTTTACTACGCTAGATATTAAGCTGGGGGACTGTCAGCGGCAAATACCTCGGTGGAGACGAGAATATGCCTGGATACACACTGTTTTAGTTAAACAATTATAAATATTACAATTATTATATTAAAAAAATCGTTTTGTCTAATTCTCCATTTTTCATAGATTACGGAATGTTAGTAGGTATGTATTTTTGTCTAAAGTGAAACTCCATAAAGAAATATTTTAAAATTGTACCCTATTTTTTTTGTAATTGACATATATCATAGAATATACCTATTACTGGGATAAAAATATATTCTATCCATCTGTCTGTTTAATCTCCGGAACGAACTGTCATTAGCGGATAGATTTGGACGCAAGTGGCTTTGATTGTTTTTTATTCTAAGAAAAAGGATTTCCGCGGCATAAATGGTAGGATAAGAACAAGTTAATTTTAGTACTTTTTATTGATGGGTAAAAGATTTAAAATATGGGTGAGGTAGGCTATTTTACCATTGTAATATATCATAATACACCAATCCTACGTGTCTGCTCCATTCTACGTGACATTGTCGAAGTATTCTGTGCTTAACTGGCACGTTTTAAAACCATTAATAAGATAATTGAATTGAATGCCATAATAGAGATAGAAAGAGAGAGAGAGAAAGAGAGAGAGAGAGAGAGATTTGTTCCTTTTATTGGCGTTGGTAGCATACAATACAAGTTCTTCTAGTGATAACAGAATTTAAATATTTCTGTATTTACAAAAGAGAAAATTGTCTTTGTTACCTTCACGAAGTCCATATATTATATTTATTTGTACTAAAATAAATAAATGAAAAATGTGAACAGAGTTTTAGCTGCAAAGTACTAAAACTATAGAATAGTTTATGATCGTTCTAGCACTGTGGATATATTGTGTCTATGTGGCACCTTATTACGCGAAAGATTTAACAGCATAAAAATGTTACGTTATGACAAAGTTCAATATTCTATATTAATTACATATTCAGCCCTATTTCACGTCCCACTGCTGGGCACGGGCCTCCCTTCAATACGAGGGAGATCAGGCCATAGTCCACCACGCTGGCCAAGTGCGGATTGGCGGACTTCACATATCTTGCAATAACTTGCTAGGTTCTCTCAGGAATGCAGGTTTTGTTACGTAACGTTTTACGTAAAGATGTTACTATGCCTACATCTACAAGTAACAATATTTAAAAATGAAAAACAATATGAACCTCTTCTTGTTTTTTTTCGAATTCTTGAAATTAGTTCATTTAATTTTTAATCCCAAGCCATATTATTATAAATTTTGCCGTATAAATATTACTTTTTAAAGCTATGTTATTAGGGATTTTGCTCTACATTGTTCATGTACGTATGTAAGATGTGGCTTAGTAAATTCACGATATTGGAGGCTTGTATTGCGATAAGTCAGAAAATATTTAGATCTCTTCTAGAGTGGTAACTCAGCAATAAATATTTAATATTACGTGATATTCGATATTATGGAGAGACCAAGTTTGTAACTATTAAAACAGGTAAAATTTATATATTTGTTTGTAAATTCTTAACTGATAGAACCGACTCTGTTTCTAACATTGTTAGGACGGTTTTAGAAACTACTTATATAAATTAAAATTTTGTGGTGGCGGCCATCTTGGATTTGAAATTTATCATAGTTTATAGTATTCTACTAGTCAAGCCCTTTCATTTGATTACTATATTGAGGGAGTTGTGAAAAAATATGTAATCTGCCATTTTGTGGCGTCGGCCATTTTGGACCGATTTTCATCAAACATAGCTAAGAATACTCCAGAATTCACCTTTCAAACGGAAAAAAACTAAATCAAAATCGGTCTATTAGTTCGGGAGCTACGATGGCACACACAAACACATCAAACATATAACACCCCGTCGTTTTTGCGTCGGGGGGTTAAAATGCAATGATAGTAAGAAACTTACTTTATAAATTTTTTTTTATCTTTATGGTAAAAAATACCTTACAAAAGTAGGAGCGGCAATAATTAGATTACGTTTTCTTTTATCAACTTTGACAAATATGTCAGTCAATAGAGTGTTTTATCATCACAATGCTGGATTATATATTATTTTTCTTGGATTTATTTTATTGTGTAGTTTCAAAATTTTACGTATTATCTCAATACATCAACAAAGACAACTTAAGTTGATTGATTTATTTTCCTTCTAAATTTGATACATTACTAAGAACTCCTACAAAACAAAAGAATATCTAATGTACGAGTATAATGGGATCCTTTCAATCTTTATAAATCCAGTGTAATAATTCAATTTTTACACCTGTATTGTTTTAAATAAGTAAAAAAGCTTGCCAAATATAATTTATGATGTTTTTATCAGTAAAAAAAGCTGGATGAATATAATCGTCCCAATGACAGTCGACAAACAACTCTGTTCACGGTTATTTGTATGTTGACCTGGTGATTGGTGTAACCAAAATGCAAACGCTGAATAAAGGATATTTTTTTTAGATTTGAATAAGCCATTTTAAATAGAACTAACTTTTTGGTTTTTTTTTGCGGATTTATTTTGATTTTCGGTTCCCGATGATACTAAAGCTTTACAGCAATTATGGTCAAGTTACTTTCAATATCCACGAGAGAAAAAATCCGAATTTAAAATGTCAAATATTCTAAGAAAGCATTATTTGAATGCGCCATTTAAATAAAAAAAACTATGAATCCTATAAATACACTCGGATCGGGATTTTAGAAGCTATATACTATACTATTTGATGCTGTTAATAAGAGACTAATGGATGATCATTACTTTATTTTTTCTGATTCTCTATAAGTGTTGAAATATTTTAAACACCAATTTCTTTTTAAAAGAAATTAAAAAAAATCGCACTTGACGTTAATCCATTTTTAACAAATTTAACGAAGTAGATATTCAAATATCTTAAAAGGACTTTAAGATATTCATAAAGATATTCAGTACACTACTACTATGTTATTTAATATATAAGTATATAATACATTTATCATCTGTCTAATCCAAATGTTCACCAGAATTAGTTTAGCAATTACTAATTTCAATTAATGTCATCTTAGAGTTTATATATTATTATATGTATAGATATCCATATGACGTCGTGGCGTGTGGTCACCCCAATCAAAGCAGACAGACTGGCGGCTTCCGTCACTAAATCAGCGATTCTGCAACATCCTGATTTAGCTGAAATGTATTGAGCTTTGTGATATATTTAGATGAGTTATTAAATATGATCAAGTATTTCTTATAATAATCTGTTTCATGGTACTTAAATCATCCCATTACAACCTTATGTAGGTATATTTTATTATAATATTAAGTGAGCAATTCTTGTATATATGTATGTAAAATTTCGTGTATCTCGGAAATGGCTCTAATCATTTGGGTCAAATTTTGTATTTAGATAAGGTTTTGTTTTTTGATTTTATCTGTGTTTATAGGCGTCTTTCTGAAAAAAAAAAACATGAGCGAAGCTCGTTCGCCCAGCTACTATCTATAAATATAATTAATTTTAATAAACATAAATATAAATTTTGTACTCACAATTGACAATATATTAATAAATAAATAATTATACATATTAATTATTTGAAGTTTAATTTTTCATTTACAACATTTTTAGACATCGATACTCTTATTATGAACTACAAAATCGGATTAGGAACAATTATTACTGACACAAAAAATACGACGAATAAAATACACACAGCAAGTACAAAACAGATTTATGTTTGCATATCATTTATAAATAGCTTCGTTTCTGTTTTTTAATTAGTAAGCTGGCTTGCGTTTGACGTTTCTTGTTAATTTTCGTATTTTCATTTTAATTTACTTTGTGGTGAATAATTAGAGTATTTATAATTCTTTAGCCACTTATTTGACTTAATTCCGTTAAGATTTTCTTAGCGATTTCAGGAGAGACTTTTTGACTGTCGCGTTGTAGCGTGTATATTTAATTAGTCGCCAGGTTCGATGACTAAATGAATGAATGCGTATATGCTAGGGTATAGTATTTATAGGGTATGTAGGGCATATTTTTTATTTAATTTAGTTATATTTTGTCCACAGTCTGTACAAAATATAACTAAATTAAATTAAAAAATTAAAAAGAAACCCCCACCATGTAATTCGCTATTTTGTAATGGCGTCGTCGGCATCTTGGATTTGAAATTTATCATAGTATTCAACTAGTCAAACCCTTTCATTTGAAATCCATATTGAGGGAGTTGTGAAAAAATATGTAATCCACCATTTTTTGGCGGCGGCCATCTTGGACCGATTTTCATCACACACACACACACACGCACACGCACACGCGCACGCACGCACGCACGCACGCACGCACGCACGCACGCACACACGCACGCACGCACGCACGCACGCACGCACGCACGCACGCACGCACGCACGCACGCACGCACGCACGCACGCACGCACGCACGCACGCACGCACGCACGCACGCACGCACGCACGCACGCACGCACGCACGCACGCACGCACGCACGCACGCACGCACGCACGCACGCACGCACACACACACACACACACACACGCACGCACGCACGCACACACACGTCAAACTTATAACACCGACGTTTTTGCGTCGGGGTTAAAAAATAAGCCTAAAACTGTCCTTTATTGTTTATGAAATACACGAAATACTTTGAAAAAAGTAAGATAAAACATGTTATGTTTTCCATAATATTTTCAACTCAACTTGATTTTTTTCTACCCACAGTAAAATTAATTGATAAACAAAATAACATTTACAAATAAGGCACTTGATAAATTATCTTTTGGTTTTTTGATATAGTATAACTTTTATTTATTTTTATTTATCTATTTATGGCATTAAGATAAAGATATGAGACCTTTAAACCGATTAAATATTTAAAATTTCTAAAAAAAAAAATATTTCTAAAGCTATTTAAAAACTAGAACTAAATCGTTAATTATAAAAAACTTTTACAGACAATAATACTTTCTTAGATTTACATGAATATTTGACATTTTGATTTTTTAGCGGATTTATTTTGAGTTTTGGCTTCTGACGTTCTCGGGATCATGGTCACGGGAGAGACTGAGTCTCTCTCGTCGATTGCTGTAAATGTAATTCAAAACGTAGGGAATAATAATATAAGAGAATAAGATAATGATAATTTTGTTTGACAGACAAATTATATTTTTTACAATGAAACTACTTTAGATAACTATCATCCTATATTCATATCAGACGACACTCAACACGTCTACACATTAAAAATGCTGGAAAATCGTCGTTTAGTTCACATTGCTCGTACCGAGTTCCTTCGTGAAGTATTTTTAAGATGTCTGCGTGCATACTTTCATGAGCTCTTGTGCATGTCATCGGCTTCTGAGGGCGTATCATGGGTTTCTAACGTTTAACAGGCTATGTTTACAGCAACGCTCGTTCTTGTATGCAATTGTTCTATTCATATTATTTATAGATAATTTTACTATGATTATATATGCGTTTTTATTTTGTCATTTTTGTTATCTTTTTTTCGATAATAATGTGTATTTTTGTATAAAATGTATTGGTTGTTTTAATTAAAAAATTTTTTTTTAGGGTTAGCACTCCATACATGTTACTTAGGGGTGAAGAAAATTAAGTCTTAATAAGCATGTGGGATATTTATCAATAGGTTATTAAAATTGAGATGGTTTAAGCATTAATTTTGTATTGATTAGCTTTCGAGATATGGGATATTTTCGGTTTTCCTTAACTTTGTTTCTCATAGAAATACTATGAAATACAAAGTTAACTATGCCATGAATTAATAAAATTAATATTGCGAATAGGTATTTTATATTATTTTAACGAAATATATTATACCATATAAATAATATTTCTTAATACGGAATCTACAATGTGCAAGTCAGACTCATGATTTATATCTAACGCTTCGTGGCTTAAATTTTCAGCAATTTCACTGTAGGTATAGATAGTAAATAAAAGGAAAGGACAGCAAAAACACCTTTTGTATTGATATGGATAAAGTTTGAATTAATTTAACGTAGCCATAAAATAGTAATCTGAGATAAGGGCGGAGTAATAACAAGTTGCTGAGCTCTATGCGGGTTGCCAAATTTACGGCATTGTTGTTAATTTCACACCTATTAAAATATTTAATCGTAGAATTTGTTAAAACCGTATATTGGTGTTAAATTATTTTTTGCCAATAAAATGTGCCTTTTATATTGTATTTACTTTACGGTGATTTTGTATTTTTTCTCAGAAATGAGATATTTTCCCGCGGTAAAAAGTATCCTATATGTTGACCCGGATAACCAGCTATCATCATACCAAATTTCATCAAAATCTGTCCAGTGGTTTTCTCGTGATGCGGTAACAGACAGACAGACAGAAAAAAATTTCTAAAAACTATAGATTCCGACTCTGTATCGATATCAATGTCTATTTCAATAAGATTTTCCAAAAAATATTTAATGTACAGATTCGACTTAGTTACAATTTTATTATATGTATAGATATGTATGTATTTAAAGTTATATATGTGTAGTGTATCAACTATCTGGTGTCCAAAACACAAGTCTTGTAGCTTACCATGGAACTAGATGGTGCTGTGTTAATTGTGTGTGTGTTAATTGTTAACCCAACCTATTTATTTATTTATACATATTTACTTTTGTGAACTTCGATTCTCATGTTTTAAGAAGTCAACCCGATGGTATTTCCCATAAGCAATTTTAACCTATTAATAACTAATTAAATGGGAAATGAATTTGAAAATCCTTCTTTAGTGCTTTCATTAAAATATGAGGAACTCTTGCGTAAAATTCCCTGCCTCTACTTTTTTATCTGCGAATTTAAGATTTCTACTAAGTAGATTTCAATATATAATTAAGTTATTAAAGGGCCATTGCTATATGTACATTATTTTGAATGAAATGTACTAGCTAAGTTAAAAATCAGTTCGATAAATACATACATACATACAAATGTTTATATATAAAACTAGCAACTTACGTACTTGGTACGTTTTTTTGAGCGGAACCCTAATTCTTTTTCTGAAATCAAAGTATTCTAAGTTACTCATTACAACATTTACTATCTTCCAGTGCAAGTCTCATCAAAATCAATCCAGCAGTTTCAGAGATTAGCCAGAACAAACAGACAAACAGACTGACAGACAAAAATTTAAAAATATGTATTTTTCTTATTTGTATCACATATAATTTCATAAACATTTAGTAATAACCTGTTATTTTGACATTACAAACACTTCAAATTTAATTAATCTGTATAGATATAGATGTATAGATTTGCGTTCTGTAAACAATATAAGCTTACAAAACGCATTGAATTCGATATTACAAACAGGTACTCCATATGTCGTCGTTATAATTCATGTGTCCTTTTTTCGTATTCTCCCCCCTTGATTCATCAACGTGATAACATAGGCCTAGATTACTAACATTTTGACGGTAAATTCCTAGAGTGGCCTAGATCTAACAGTTATTAAAATATTTTTCGCATTTTAATGTCCGATTTCACCAACGTCGCCTAAGTTTAAGGGATCCCCTAAGCATGGTTAGGGGACTGTTAGGGGACAGTTTCTGTTTCACCAACAGTTAGGGGTCACCTAAATATTAAAAGGCCCCCTAATTTTAGGTACTCGAAATATGGGCTTAAAGACGATCGTAAAACGAAATTTAATTTAGGGGCTAGTTTAGGGGACTTATAAGCTAGGGATCCCATACGTAAGTGGTAGCTTTAAATGGATTGTTGGTGAAATCGGGTGTAAGTCTGTTTATTTTAACGTTAGGAAATGCATTCACGCATACCACGTACGCACATACAGGTGGTTATGTCGAACTTACCGACTAGAAAAGCCAGTACTACCCACTAAAACCTAACGCAACATTCTCCGTCACAGTTCGTTCCTTAAAATGCCTATAGTGATTGCCGGACACTACTGAATACCCCCACTATGACAAGTTGAACATACATTTATGGGGTATTTTAGACAGATTACTAAGAAAAAGGATAGCAAATATCAGAAATTAACTTTTTGATCAATTTTACTTTAAATTTCGTATTACTGTTCGATACATTTATTTTATCCACTAACAAAAACAAATCTATGAAAACAAACCTATTCTACGGAAACCGTACATTTTTCCGGTATAAAAATATTATTATTATATAATCATAATTTTTTATAAACCATTACTATGAAGCTTAGTAAAGTTTTAGTCAATGCTACTGAACAGAGAAAGAATATCTATATATATATAAAAGAAAGTCGTGTTAGTTACACTATTTATAATTCAAGAACGGCTGAACCGATTTGGCTGAAACTTGGTGGGGAGGTAGCTTAGAACCAGGAGACGGACATAGGATACTTTTTAGCCCGTTCGACTGCGTTCCCGTATACAAGACTCAAGAACGGCTGGACCAATTTTTATGGTATTTGAATTTTTGGATTTCTCTCATTTCGGAATAGGTTAATACCTAAGTATTAAAACGTCAGAAAAATTAACGAAAAAAATATATTTATATGGCTAATAACACTGGCTAATAACTATTTATATCTATTTAAAACGTACCTAGCGACGAACCCGAGCGAAGCGAGGGTGAGCCGCTAGTATAGATATAAATAATTTAACAAATGTTCTTTTTTATTTATAAGTCGATTGATATGAAATAAAAACTAAATGTTAAGTTAAGCTTACCATAATATATTAGTGAAAACCACATCTAAATCGGATAAGCCGTTTCTGATATTAGACAAACGCACAGACAAACAGATAAACAGACAAACAGTCAAAAATTCTAACAATCATTGTTTTGGGTGCTATTTGCGTTGATAAAGGTCCCAGTAATATTTTTTCTCATATATCTTCCACGTACAGACAGCGATCCGTTACATTTTTATTATTAAAATATAAAACAGATTAAAATTTGAAATATCTATTTTCTAAGTGTTGTTATTTTCTAATAAAATGCCCAACATAAATTACTATTATACGATAAATTATTCATTTTCAACTTATCTCATAAACATTTCGTAACAACAAAAATAGGATAAGGACCATTACAACTAATTCAACCCGCTAGCTAAGCCTTCTGGGATAAGCGAAAATTACGGTACCGTTTAATTACATATATTTGTTTCAACATGTTATATGTTTTCTTTAACCTTAACTGCCCTTTGTGAGTTAGCTTAAAACTATAGATTAATAATTTTGAATAGAGTAGAATAATAAATAGTAGAATAGAATGGAATAGAATTTATATAATAGAATGTTTGTGTGTTAGTTTATTACATAAAAAATGATTTCGTAGAAAATAAAAGGCTTTGGGTTAATGTGAGCGATTTGTCGCTATTTTAAAATCTGGATAATAATATAATATTTAATATAAAAAAATATATGAAACAAAGTTCCTTTGAATTTATTTAATATCTTTTTGTATTAGATCAAATTCAAAGTCATTCATATTTATACACCTTTAAATTGCGAACCCTAAATTATAAACTTTACCGATTCCAAAAAATCATAAGGTGAATAGAAAATCTTTCTACTTAATTTATTTTTGAGGTATGTATATTGTATACTATATAGTGTACTTATTTGATCGTTATTCTTTCTTAATAATTAAGATATAATATATAAAATAAAAAGAAAAAGAAGATATCTATACAGATAAATTAAATTGAAGTGTCTGTTTGTAATGTCAAAATAACAGCTTTTTACTAAATGCATATGGATGTATACACGGTACATATAGCAAAACAACATTTTTTACAATTTTTGTCTGTCTGTTTGTTCCGGTTAATCTCTGAAATTGCTGGATCGATTTCGACAGGACTTTAACTGGCAGATAGCTGATGTAATAAGGAGTAACTCAGGCTACTTTTATTTTAGAAATAAAATAGGGTCCCACGAAAAAAATTAAAACCAATGAAAAATTTAATAATATCCGATTCAAATAGGGAAGTTGTATACATACCCTAGACGAACCCGAGCGAAGCGAGGGTGAGTCGCTAGTAATATATATAAAAATGTATGGTTTTTGCTTTCACGTTGCAATAATATATAGGTAGGTTATTGTTAGTAATAAAATTTGCTAAAAGGGGGCGCTGATGGTGTGGCAAAAGATGAATACGAAAATTTCATAATAAGAAGATGACGTCATACTCGCTCAGGAACGGGCCCAAGCGAAGCCAAGGTAAATCAATAGCATAAAAATAAATAAATTCAATGAATTTTTTTATCTTCATTGTCCACAATGTCTTTGATATTCAAAAATTCGATAAGAGTTTCTAGTATTTTATCGCTTGTAAAATTTTATAAGTATTCATTCACATTCAAGCACTGAGCTACTGCTTTGCATTGTTAAGTGCAAAAAGCTAAGATTTTGCTCGCTGCAGAGTAATGAGAATGTTTTCCATTCGATCCACGCGTAGCTTGCTTGTCCAAGATTGGGCTATGAAAAACGCGATTTTTTTTATTTTTAGGTAAAAATATTAGTGGCTTATAGACATATTATACCTACTCTACAGTTCTGACTGCGTATGTATCGTCATGGGGTGACATATAGGGTCTCATCTCATGGGGTCATGTTAAAATAAATGTTGATTACAGTATCGATTTGTTATTGAAGCTTAAGAATAGATCTCAAAAAGGTATAGTAAAGTTTTAAAAAGAATAAATTGACGAAAATGAATAAAGATTGACAGTCTAAATCCATTTTCTGATTTGAGATATAAAATAACTTACATAATTTGCATGTCCACATCTGTTAGAAAAATTTGATTATTTAGGATAAATTACAAATTTTTACTACATACGAGTAGTTTCTACAGTTTTTATACTTATAAGTAACATACTCGTATTATTACATCTTGGAAGTCGATTTTAGCCTACTTCTAACACTCGTATCGATTTGAAACTTTGTATTAATAATTTTACGAGTAGATGAAAATACAATAATTTTATACTACTAAGGTGATTTGATAATGGAACCAGGGTGTAGATGTATATCTATTATTCCCTATGGAAACGAGTGATTCGCCTTACAAAAATCCACCCAGGGTTTCACCTCCTTAAGAGATGGTTTCCGAATAAAAACTATCCTATGTCCTTCAGCGGGTTAATCGTGACCAGAGAACAGACCGACAGACAGACAGATAGATTCCTTGCTTCCTTCTTTGAGAACTTTTTCGAACTTTCGCATTTATAATATTACTATGGATTTCATCCAAATCCATCCATTAGCGCGAAGAAATTACAAACACGCACAGACATATTCACAAATATACATACACAATCACACACACACCTACACACACACACAATCACACACGCAAGCACTGTTTACAAAATAAAATATTTAATCCTTTTACAACCCGCTAATTTCAAACCCCCACTATTAGGGATGCAAGAACAAAAAACGTTATACACAAGCTACGTTACGCACGTGACCGGGGCTGCGATTACATCTAACGACATTCTAATGGCCATTGTAGAACATCACGATGTTTCGACTCTTGAGCAGTAATTGTTAAATGCAATTTGGATTTAAATAAAAATGTGAAGAACTAAAAAGGTAGTTAACTTTTACAATGAATTTTTATTCCAAAATCTCAGTAGATCAATATGTGCCAGAATAAAATTTCTTGGTGAGTAAAATTAAAAAAAAAATGTTTACCCACAAATTATTTCCGTGTTATGTGATATAAAATATGGTGAATGAAGTTCCACATTTGTGATTACTTACACGTCATATACAAAATATCTTATCCAATGTGACTCAAAAGTAATTAAATGCTTATAAAAGTGATTGAAAATGTTTACTGTTGTGTGTGTTTTCAGGAAGATGTTATTCCCCGTGATTTATTACGCTATAATTCTTATTCAATGTTCTTGTGATACAACTTAATTTTTATTTTTTGTTTCAATTATATCATATTATTATACAATTTAGTAATATTATAAATGCGAAAGTTTGGATGGTGTTTGTTACTCAATCACGTCAGAACGGCTGAACGGATTTGATCTGTATGATTCCCGTGGGATGGATTTGTTTTTGTTTTTCTATAGACGAACCCGAGCGAAGTGAGGATGAGTTGCTAGTATTTAAAGTAGTTATATAAAGATTGACTTCACTGAGTGAGATTTATTATCTTTAATCAACAATTCTTTTTTTATATTTTAAAATAAGTTCATATAAAGTACATTTAACAAATTGAATGTACACAAGTAAAAAGTGCTCTAGTTAGACTTCTGCTAGCGAAGGAAATTACTTTTCAACCAAGAAACAACGATTAAAGAGCCAATATAAATAAGAATAGTGTACAACAGACTTAGAAGCCACAGCCGGCCAAATTAATGTTCTCAGATTGAATTTTCGTTTTTGTGGATGACTTGCATGTTACAAAAAATGCTTGCTAAGTTTTCGATTTTCCAGCATAGGGATTGTTTGAAAATGTTTTATAAACGATCGGTTGTAGAATATAACAATGAAAATAAATCGAATCGGTACAGGCACCGATTTAAATTCGTTCCGTATGAATACATGGATGGGATTAAAATATTCAGTTTTGTTATACTTTCGGATATTTCGATGAATTTATGATATTTTAGTAATGAAGTGATATGAAATTGTTGATTTACATGAAATGGTTACTTTGTATGTTTAACTGCTGTGCAATAACCAATACACTTTTTTTTTAATTTTCTTTAAATGTTCAACAATTAATTGTTTAAATTAACCGTAAATTAATGCAAATTAACCGTATTCAGCCTTTTTTTAAGGTCCCATTGCTGGGCACGGGCCTCCCTTTACTACAAGGGGGATCTGGAAATAGTTGCCCAAGCGCGAGTTAGCGAACTTCACATGTCCTTCAAAAACTTGCTAGGTTGTAGATTTCCTCACGATGCTTTCCTTCACTGTAAGACAATTATTACAATCAGACTGAAAATAATTTGTACATTAAAATATCAGAGGATCAAGACTTGGGATTTGAATCCACTTAATTCGCTTTCCCAAGCGAGCGCATTACCACTGGGCTACTAATGCCGTGATAAATATTTAAAATATATATTATAAAATGTATATTTTATTTTATAAACGTAATTAAGATTTCCCATGAGAAAAAACATGTTATGACCTTGTTTAAAAATTACTTATTTACATTTCTATGCAATTTAAGTAGTATTAATGTATGTAGTAGATGTAATAATAGACTAAAAAAAATATAATTTTGTTCTCAAAATTCTACATACATAAGTGTATAAGAGCAACCCCTTGAGTAGGGTTGGTAAATGCTTCCCTTCCGATTTGTTGGTGGAGTGTCATTCGACCGGAAATTGACTCTTACTGATATTTGGTGACTGGTGAATGCACTCGTTGTTTCTTGTGTAGAATACTTTAGTAGATCTAATCGGACCAAAACGAACCGTCATCGGAACTATAGTGTGGTTTTGGCCTTATCCTTCTATTTCTTTAAACGCGGCATCACTTTCGTAACTTGTCAAAGTTAGGAAACTGATGTCGCTTCATTGCTCGGGCCTATTTTTTTTGTATAAAAATTATGATTATTAGATTATTATTATTTAAAATTATTTTGTACTGTACGTAGTTTTGTTAAGGGAAAACACAAATCGTGTTAATGAATGCTTTACATAGCGAGAAGTGTTCGAATATATCGCATAAAAGAATGATTATGATGGTAATAAGATCATTTGTAATTTTAAAAAATCCTTTTTCTTCCCTGTCGAATAATAGTTTTTCGTTATTGTTCTTTAAATATTATTTGACGACACTTTTGGCTCAGTTTATAGTGACCCTACTTGCTGTGTCAAAGGTCGCGGGTTCAAGTCCCGCTGGGGGCATTCATTTGTGTGAAGCACGAATGTTTATACTCCAGTCATTTATATTTATAATATGTATGTATTTAAAGTTATACATATATTCGTAGTATATCAACTATGTGTTTGGTATCCATAACACAGGTCTTGTAGCTTACCTTGGAACCAGATGGCGCTGTATGTTAATGTCCCAACATATTTATTTATTTAATTATGAGTACTTTACAGCAACAACCACTGTTAACTCTTATGCTCCAGAAAGCTTTGCAGTTTGCAGGTTATACAAAGGCCAACAACGTGACCCACATGTGGGTTTTTTTATAAATGCACTATATTCGTTGTAATTATGCTCAAGTACCTTACATGTACACTAGTGCTTTAATATATTACAGTTACTTTGCCAGAATCTTACTGGATTTCAAATTCTTTTGAGAATTTTAAATAACTAGCAATTGTATATGGCTCCGTCTGCTTCGAGTATCTAAGTATAATTTTGCTATTATGAATCGTATGATAGAGAAAATACAAAGAGAATTTTTCAAATCGGACTGATCATTCCAGAAATTAAAGTTCTAATAGATACAAAAACAAATATATTCAGTATATTTTATATAGGTATGTGCGCAAAATTTCACTTGAGTTTATTTCATTGCGCTAATTTTTTTACAGATAGCAATAAAACATAAAATATGGGATATTACCAGCATAATAAACGTGTTCTTAGGATTTTTGTTTATGGTATATCGTTAAAGCGATTATGCATATAAACGGTGAACTTAATGTGATTGTAGTACAATCTTTACGTAAAGCAACAAATAATAAAACACTGCCACGTGAGTTTCATACTTGCGCTACGAGTTTCAAATGCTTAAAATATTAGATTGTATTTTATTGGTAAATGTGTTACATGAATATGTTGTGTAATGGTATGGAACACTTTATACAAGCCTGAATCGTTCATAACCGATTTTATTTTCAACATTTTAAACCTCTTTATATATTACTAGCGACTCACCCTCGCTTCGCTCGGTTTCGTCCTTCGTTTGTTTCCCCATACAAACTTACATCACCATTTTCACTCCTTTAAAGGATGATTTACGGGACAAAGAGTATACTATGCCCTTCCCAGAGTTTTAAACTATGTTCTTACCAAATTTCATCTAAATCGGTTTAGTAGATCCAGAGATTATCTCTTACAATATCACAAACGCATAAACTGACAAACTCACAAACTTTACCTCTTTATAATATTAGTATAAAAAACACTCCGAAAACAAATAATCAAAATCTCTCGAATAATTTAAGATTAGATGACAAGTTTTCTTCATTTATTATAATTATTCCGAAATGTTACAGGAAAGTTATAATTAATAACTATTATTAAATAATTATTTAATTAGCTCAATAGAGATTTAAATTAATGCGAAGATCTGTCCATTAAAAACAGAAGTAGTAAATCCGTAACTTTGGCATTGTTTCAAGACTTAGTCTTGTCAGAACCAAGTTTAGTACCTCTCATTGGGCAAGAAACTTGTAAGCTTGTATACCTTACGAATATTGAGAGTATCTACTTAGAAAATCTTGTTAAATTCTTGCTTTGCTTGCTTGCTTGAAATTGTTGATAATAGTAAAGTTATTAGGGTAAATGAAGTATCTATTTTATACCAAAATAACAATAATATCAACATTCGCATCGCTCGGGTTCGCCTCTAGCAAACCAAAAACAGATCTATCCCACGGGAACCTAAAATTTTTCCGGGATAAAACGTAGCCTAAGTGCTATTTCAGACTATAATCTATCTCTGTGCCAAATTTCACCCAGCCTCGTTCAGTCGTTCTGGCATGATTGAGTAACAAACCATCCAAACATCTAGACATCTATACTTTCACATTTATAATATTAGTAAGAAGTAAGATTATTTATAAAGAAAATTTCATGACAAATAATATTTGACATAAAGTCAATAATGTTGGAGAAATGGTGATTTTTTTATTATGTTTTTTTGCGCATTATTCTACGTTTTTTCAAAAAAAGGGGATTATGTTTTGTTTTTGTAAACTTAATATAAATGCAAAGGCAAGCGAAGCCAGAGGTTAAAGCTGGTATATAATAGGATGTTAATATACGAGTACATACATGACGAGACTGAAGAACTTTTGACCATTGTTTAAAGAATTTTGCATTCACAAACACAAACACACACACACACACACACACACACATACACATACACATACACACACACACACACACTCACACATACATCATCATCTTATTGTTTTTTTAGTTTTTATAAAATAGTTTAGAAATTGTACGGAGGCGGACGTTGATATTTGCAACGCAGTTTATACTTTTGCAGAAACATCGTAGCCATTGTTGTTTACCGTATACTTTAAGAATTGATACTTAATAAATAAATTTCAAATTTCAAATATATGTATCAAGAAGTGGTATTTTTATGTATTAGGGATTCTATTATCGTACAAGTTTTTAAGAATCCGTAGACAGATGGCAAACATGGAGGCCTAATAGTTCACATGAGCGTATCGTGTATCTCTAGATCGGTCTGTAATATTAAGATAGATGTTTCTAAGTGATTTTTTATTTAAACCAATAACTGCCAAACTATGCATATAATATATACGTTCAGAATTTATTTGAAATTTAGGATATATAATAAGGCTTATATTAAATAATTAATATACATTATACATATTATGCACACATACATTTGCATATATATACTTCTTTTGTGAGTCTTCGATATACATACACAGCCATACGCGCACGCACACAAGCATGCACGCACTCACACATATAGTATTTTGATATTGTAATATTACTAAATAGTGTACAACAAAGTCGTTTCCCGCTGTCTGTCTGTCCCTATGTATGCTTAGATCTTTAAAACTACGCAACGGATTTTGATGCGGTTTTTTAATAGAAGAGTGATTCAAGAAGGTTTATAATACATCTATACTAATATTATAAAGAGGTAAAGTTTGTGAGTTTGTGACGTTCTAGGTGGTAATCTCTGGATCTACTGAACCGATTTAAATGAAGTTTGGTAAGAAGATAGTTTGAGATCCTTGGAAGGATATAGTAAACTTTTTATTTCGGAAATCATCTCTTAAGGGGGTGAAAATGGGGATGACAGTTTGTATGGGGAATCAAGATAGGGATAAACCCGAGTGAAGCGAGGGTGAGTCGCTAGTCATATAATATAGGAAATCTAAGCGAAATTATGTAGAGATAGCGAATTTTAAATTTTGGCATCGTTTCAAGTTCAAGCGTCTTCTATGGCGAAAAGCGCGGCAGATGTGCATAACAACGGGTTGAGAGTAATCCCTCATTCGACGATGCTCGGTTTAATGTATCGTCGATTAATGTTTTCTCGTATTTATTATCTATACATACTCCTATAATAATATTTTGAGTCGAATTTGTACAATTTTTTTTAAATCTTATTGAAATAGTAATTATTATCGTTACAGAGGCCGAATCTATAGTTTTCAGAGTTTTTTTGTGTATGTGTCTGTCTGTCCGTTTGTCTGTATGCCTGGGTACGAACGCATCACGAGAAAACCACTGGACAGATTTTGATGAAATTTGGTATGATGACATTATCCGGGTCATATAGGATCTCATCTCTGAGAAATATATACTAAACGTTAAAACGTAACGTAACCAGAGCGGAGCGAGGGTGAGTCGCCGGTTCTTATGATAAATTAAGAGGTAAAATGCATACCTAGCTAGGAAAGTACCAAATAATACCGGTAAGTGAATACAATATGAACATCCCCTATGAGAAACAAAAAAGCTAGGAGTGTGAGTACTGAGCATGTTTTTGTTTTAAATTCCTTAAATTTACTTATTTTTTTATTAACAACTGTCAAAATTTCTTAGTAATTAATAAAAAAAATCGGAAGTTCTTTATTCATCTGTTACATTAAAATTTAGACTGATGTAAGTGTTTTAATACGTGGATTTTGCTGTAATTTGGGTATTATATACATATTTCGCGTTGTCTATTTTGCTGTAACTCGTTAAGAAACAAGATTAAACCAGCAATCCACAAAAATGCATGGCACTTAGTATCTAAATTATTTTGGCCTTACAACGGTCACCGATTCTAAATTTATCTAATTAGGTACCTATAGAAAATGCGATGATGATGAGATGCGAATGATAAACTTCATTCAGTTATTTGTTTAGTCTTATCAAGCACACGTTTACATTTAAATGTTTTTATTAGTATTTAAAATATATATAAAATTTTAACATTCCAGTGTCACACCAGGGTCGTGAACTTAACAAGTCACAATTTGGCAGGTTCTCAAACTTTATATACTATGTACACTGTACGATCTAATATGGACTTTAATTTTAGTATTCTCAGCCAGCTTTGAGCTTTCTAGATAAGCCCTTGAATGAAACGGTTTCAATTAAGTATTCAATTAAACATCTATTTGCAGTTCGTTAATATTTACAAAGGAAAATCGAATTTTGAATGATATTAATTACAATTTGTGTGCTGATACTTGAGGGTAAAAATATTGAAGAGAAAGAAATTTTAACTCACTTATAAACTTTGTGTAGTGGCTAGTATGTACTATAGGAGATCTGGAGGTCTTGGGTTCGAGTTCTGCATTGGGTCAAAAATAATTACCGGGTTATCTGGGTGATAAACAATCCCGTGCCTGATATAGCACGTTACGTTGTCGGTCCTACGCTTGATGTCTCATCGGTCATGTTAATTGAAAGTTTATATATACGTTTATATAACTTGTTATATATAACAGAACGTCATTATACATCTATAAATAGTTTCCTGGAAAACTTAAATAATGATGGGCTAAAGACACCTATTAGAGTACTTTCTGTTTTATGGTGATTGATCATATTTGTATAGCACTAGCACAGTGTACTAATTCATATAGTTGTCTAACGAAGGCTAGCAGGGCCGGATTCAACCGCCCCTGGGCATGGTAAAAAATGCCGCCTTGTTATCGAAATTTTGAATAAAATGGGTAAAGTTTTGATAAAGTTTATTTTTTTTTATTATAAATTTTTGAATAATGCAAAATAAATAAATATTTTTTTTGGAAAATAAAGAAAGTGTTTTCGATAAAGCAAAGATATTTTTTTTTCTCACCCTACGAATTTTGCCGCCCCTAAAAATTTGCCGCCTTGGGCACTAGCCCCGAGTGCCTTTGTGTAAATCTAGCGCTGAAGGCTAGGCTACGTTAGTGAGGTGCACCCGACTATCGTACGTTCTTTTATTTTTCAGTCGGCAAACCGTAATAGGGTTGACGCGGATAACTCTAATTTCCCACAAGATGGCCTTACAGCCCTTGAATTTGGGCAATCTCTGCATTAGGCATAACGTAACATTTTCAATAAAATCTAAGGCATTCGCGTATTACATATATTTTTATACTGTGGTATCAGTCCCCAGGTGATTTTAAGTCAAGAATTTCTCTAAAATACCATATAATATGTTACCTTGAAGCTTAAAGCTTTTGTTTTTTGGACGTTGTATAACATAAAAAGGTAAACAAACTTCTTATATTAAATGTAATAGATTAACTTAAGCCGCTGTCGACCCACGTCACTCACACGAGCCTGACTAGTGCTAACACTGGATTTTAATTTTTGTATGAATTTATCTTCATGATGTTGTATCAGGTAGACAGAATTTGATGACATAATTCGTTTATGGTTTTCGCCACCATGAATGACTATTATAAATGAATGAGGTAAAAAATCTACTTGATCTTAATAAATATTGAATTGTATTTTATCTATAATGAAACATATTATGTTAAGTTTCACTATGTATTAATGATTTCAGTAAAAACACACCTTGGGGATGATGTGATCGTATCCAAACTCATTAAATGTTAGTTATTAAATTTATATTTTTTTCTTGCGTTTTAAATAAAAAAGTTAATTGATGATGATTGATGATGATGATGTTCTCCTAGCCGATTCCGGCTACGGCGGCCAATCTCATTGAGATTAGCCAACTGCGCAGTAGATATTATAGTGCTCAAGTGTACGCGCAGACACAAGTGCACTCTCTATTCCTATCACTCTCATACTCCGGTGGGACGACCACTCGACACGACCGGTGAGAGTTAAGGCGCAGGACCGACGGCTTTCCGTGCTCTCCGAGGCACGGGGGTGAAACACCGCCAACTTCCCAACTCCGGGCTGTTACTGAGACTGACTATACAGAAAGTCTCAATAACTAAACTTGGCCCGACCCGGGACTCGAACCCAGGACCTCCGGGTGTGCAGCCGTACATGCTAGCCACTACACCACCGAAGCAGTCATCAAAAGTTAATTAAAGGACTATAGTCCCACTAAGATTCCTTCGGCATTGTTTTCTAGGATTGAGGCATTTTTTTCTGAATTAGCGACAATTTTCCCAATAAGGTAAAATTTGACGTACGAAATAAAAACCTCATATATATAAACAATAGCGACTCACCCTCGCTCTGCTCGGGGGCGTACCTAGTTACATTTTAACGCTTAGTATAGATTTCTCAGAGATGAGATATTTTCCCGCAGTAAAAAGTATCCTTTATGTTGACTTGTATAATCAGCTATTATTATACAAAATTTCGTCAAAATCTGTCCAATGGTTTTTTCGTGATGCGTTCCCAAACAGTCAGACAGACAAAAAATCTAAAAACTTCAGATTCGTCCTTTGAATATATGATTATTTCAATAAGATTTTCCAAAAAAAAAAAATAACAATGTACAGATTTGACTGAGTTAGAATTTTATTATATATTCTGTAATTATAGATTATTGAGAACCGCCGATAAAGAATTCGACGAAACAAAAGTGTTCGACTTGTTTATTTAGAACTATAGATGAACTTTATTTTTATATAGATATATTTTTTTATTACATTTAAAAGAAAAATATATATCCTAATTTTTATATTCTTTTAGATTGTTTCTTATATTCCATCGCTTTTTGTATATCTTTTAAGCGAGCTCGTAAAATTGACCGTGTAAAAGGTGAAAAAGATTACGTTTAATATTTAAAATTATTTTTGAGATAGATGTTCTATAATTAAGCTAATGAAAAAAAGTAGGTGACCTACTGATCTACCTGAAGAAGACAACGACACATTTTATTATAATACTCGTAAATGAATAATTATTTTAAAGAGTTCAATTGGAAATAATTGTTTTTTTTTATTTACTTATGTATAATAACTTTTTTTTTAATATTTTTTTACGGAACCATATACCCGAAATGAGATGATATTGTTTTTAAGTTGGGAAAGAAATAAGAAAGATTAGAGTCGATTTTTATAGGACTTAGGTTTCCATAATTTTCCATAAAAGTTATTTATAAAATAAATTATAATGACTTAGCATACATAATTATACTATAATCGCTTTGTAATCTTTCTAATATTATAAATATGAAAGTTTCGATGTTTGGATGTTCGTTACTCAATCACACCAGAACGGCTGAACGGATTTGGTTGAAATTTGGCACAGAGATATTCTGAAATAGTAATAATTTATCTTGGAAAAGGAACGGTTCCCGTGGGATAGTTTTGTTTTTGGTTTCACTAGGGTCGAACCTGAAGCAAAGCCAGGATGAGTCGCTAGTTGAATATGAACATAGGAAATAGGTAGGTATACCAACTCTACTCACGGAATATTATAATATTAATATATGAAGTATTTAAAAGTACCCACCTTTAAATATTAATAACGCCATCTACTCAAATTGATGCCAAAACAACATTGTTTTGGTATACACATTTCATACATTTAATATACTAATGGTATTTCCTGTAAAGCTAATAAATGTCATGAAACTAAAACATATAAAATATTCAGAACGCTCTAAGGCTAGTTAGAAAATATTGTGTTAAATGAATCATACAACTTAGTTGGTTGGAAGTTAAGCAAATAGGTGAATAGTGTGTAATTAGGTTAATTATATTGGATTATATTTTGACAATGATATATGAGGTTTTGATAAAATTATCCATTACAGAGTACTTTAGAATGCTTGCAGATGTCAGATACTAAAGACTTTTACATGCGAGATAAAAGAGGAGTTAAAACTTATAATAATAAATATGTTGGGACACACAGCACCATCTAGTTCCATGGTAAGCTACGAGACTTGTGTTATGAATACCAGATAGTTGATACACTACACATATATAAATTTAAATACATATTATGTGTTTATATTATAAATATAAACACCCATGACTAGAGTACAAACATTCGTGCTCATCATACAAATGAATGCCCCCAGCGGGACTCGAACTCGCGACCACTGGCACAGCAAGTAGGGTCGCTACAAACTGAGCCAAACTTGTCATCAGTTTGATAATAATAATGTCCTCCCAACCGATTTCGGCCACGGTGGCTAATCGAATTGAGACTAGCCATCTACGCAGGAGATATTATAGTGCACAAGTGGACGCGCAGACACAAGTGCATTCTCTATTCCTGTCATTCTCATACTCCGGTGGAACCACCACTCGACACGACCAGTGAGAGTTAAGACGCAGGACCGACGGCTTTACGTGTTCTTCGAGGCACGGGGGTGAAACACCGCTAACTTCCCTACTGCGGGCTGTTACTGAGGCTTACTATACAGAAAGATTCAATAACTAAACTTGGCCCAACCCGAAACTCGTACCCAAAACATCTGGATGTGCAGCCGTTCATGTTAACAAATACACCATCGAAGCAGATACGAGATACGTGAACGGTAAATAAAAATAGCACTCACTTTAAAAATCAATAGCCTATCGATTGCTTGGTCTACCAGAGATGTTTGACATAATTACCATGGACATCTTTCTATCTCTAGGAGATCAAACACAGATGCGTTATTAATATTGAAAGTAAATCTAACTTACTGCACATTTTTATTTAAGGTTCCGTAGCTAAAAGGTAAAAATGGATATATAATAATTTTGTCATTTTTATCTGCAATACCATATAAGCAAAAAATTATGAGGTATGGAGTGAAAAATTGTGAAACAATTTGAGATACAAAATTTTTAACAAGTATTATTTTCAAGAACATATTACGTTGAGTAGCTCTTGATAAGTAGGACATTTTCAATTTCATGTCGTAGGCAGCAAAAGTAACTTTGTTTCTCATAGAAATACTAAAAAAATACAAGTTTATTTATGCCTTCGATAAATGCGTATTGTAGATGGGTAAATATTTTATCTAATATATTAAAACGAACAATTCTTGTGTATGTATATATATAATCTGAGTCTTGGAAACGGCTCCAATGATTTTCATGAAATTTAGTATACGAGGGGTTTCGGAGGCGATAAATCGATCTAGATTAGTCTTAAGTCTGAGAAAACGCGTGTTTTCGAGTTTTCATGCAGTTTTCTTTTGCATTATTCCACGCAAAATATGTTCGCTAATTTGCACGCTCGGGAATAAGCATCGTGGTCAACCGGCCGAGGTACAAGATCAACGATCACACAGGTGTCCAGGTTCGAATCTCGGTCGCATACAAAGTTTTTACTTTGGTTTTTTTTTAATATGTATTCAAGTTTTTACTTTTTTTTGTACTTCAGGCCAAAAAGTCAGAGTGCCCGGTCAGATACAAAGGCTTAATTTATTTTTGTTTTTTTTTGTACTTATTTAATTTTTTTTTAAAGAAAATTGTGCTTTTTAACCAAAAACTCCGAGCGAAGATCGGTGGCACAGGTATTTTAATTTAAACGTAATTGGTATGGAAAATATAAAAAAAATATTGAGTTTCTTTTGCGAGTTCTTCTCTTTCTTGACTGAGACTTTTTCTTTCCGAACCAATGATAGGCTCAACGTGACGTTCAGCAAATAAATGTAATGATTTATTGCTCAATAGAATATTCTCAACTTGAATTAATTATATGTAAAAATAATAATATATAATGTTTCAAGCCACAGAACCTTCGGTTTGCGAGTTAGACTCGCTTTTGACCGATCTTTTAGTTCAGTTCCACGTGCCCACAAATATATTACTGTTTGTTCTTTACCATAACAAATAGGATTTAATATTGAATATATGGTAAAGCGGTCGAAACACAGCGTGAAGCAGAGTTATAGTTTAGTTTTTATTATTATTTGTTTTACTATAAAGTTAGTGCTATATCCACACAAATAATACGTGTACATTTAATCTTTTGTACGAAAGAGCAAAAACAAAAAGTTTGATAAAAATAAGTTATTTGTAAAGGGATCCTTCTTATTTATTTGATTACTAGCGATACACCCTCGCTTTGCTCGGATTCTAGTTGATTCCCCATACAAACTTTCATCCCCATTTTCACCCCCTTAATGGATGATTTCCGGGATAAAAAGTATGCTATATTCTTCCCAGGGTCTCAAATTATCTTCTTACCAAATTTTATTTAAATCGGTTTTGTAGATCCAGAGATTACTCCTTACAACCTCACAAACTCACAAACTTTACCTCTCCATAATATTAGTATATAGATAAATTATATAAATTATATTAAACAAAAACCAGATACATGTTACAATACTAAGTATACGACCCTTAAATAAACATATATTATAAACAGATGGACGAACACACTGATATATTTATCTACAAAACCTCATTCAATAAAAAAAAATTATGTATATACATAATATATTTTTAAACGTATACGAGTACATTAAATTTTGAGGCTAAAATTGATGTCTCTGACATGATTTCATAAAACCAAGACGTGTCGCGTTTTCAGTGTATTAACGGGGCGGAAGTGAGTTACCCTTCAAAGTATCGTCTCAATTTCGTTCGACCTCACGTCTGACAGAGAAAGTACAAATGTTTGAACTCACTAATGGGCTGCTTATAGGGTTACCATACAATATTTATCGTAAACATATTATAAATTACATAAATTTATGTAAATATTTTAAATACAAAAGCGTGTTTTTATATATAGCCTTAGACTGAAGAATTATTTTGAGGGAGTCCGCCAAATATACTAGAGTAATCAAATTAAAAAATAGTAGCGTGATTTGCTGATTCTTGATTTTGCCATACATATCGTTTACTTTCTTTAAAATATAAGGGAAATTTTATATTTGTGTTAATTAAATTCATAAATAACGCTACTGCTTTTGACTGGCTTCTAATTAATTTAACATTTTTTGAGAAGAAAATATGAATATTAGTGAATAGTAAAAAAAATTGTAATAACTTTATTTGAAGTCGGAAAAACGGTAATTAGGATATTTTATTGGCCATTGTTAGGCATCTAAAGGTGCGTCCGAGTAAATAAAGGTAAGTTGTTAGTTTTAATTAACAGCCGTTTATCCTAGACATAGTATAGTATACTCTTTGTTTTTTTTATAGAATAAATGTTAACATAGTTATGAATATTATCAATATATAAAGACATGAATATTGATTTTAAAATCAATAAATTAATTAATTACAAAATCCATAAACTTTAAAGTCAAACTAATCATTTATTTTTTCTTTTATCAATTTGCTAAATCGCGCTTCAACTTGTTCACTGTAAGTGTAATCTATTTTAAACACGTTGTTATTGGTTTCACCTGTAACTTATTCATTAAAAAAACTTGGGACAACGCTTCTAACCTACTTTTAAAAGTTGAATCAATGCAAAGTAGGTAAATATATGAAATCTGGATGTATCTATACTAATATTATAAATGTGAAAGTTTGTGAAGATGGATGGATGGATGTTTGTTACTCTTTCAGGCCAGTTAGGCTGAAAGGATCTGGATGGAATTTGCCATAGAGATGGATTATAGTCTGGAATAGTAGGTACATATGTTACTTTTTATCCCCAAAAATGTACGGTTCCCTTGGTATAGAATTGTTTTTGCTCAGGGACGTACCATAAGCGAAGCGAGGGTGAGTCGTTAGTGTTGTATAATAATAATTTGAAATCATTTAACTCTCACCAGCCAAGAATAGGATAGTACAACACTAAGTTATTTATTTTTTAGCTTTTTAAAAATTATATTGTTATACATTTTGCTAACATTAAATTTAAAGTCAGAGTGGGTCAAACAAAAAAATTCAATCGAACTAACAAGTTAAAAGCTAAGTTAGTGCTTGATGATTATAAATTAAAAGGAAAAATACCGTCAAGCTTAGCCACTAACACTTAATATTATAATAAGACTAGCGACTCACCCTTGCTTCGGTCGGGTTTGTGTACTTACGTTTTAACGGTTAGTATGGAATAGATAGACCATATATTATATGATATATATCCTATAGCCTTCCCCAATAAACAGGCTATCTAATGCACAAAGAATTTTTCAAATCGTATTAGTAGCTCCTGAGAGTAGCACGTTCAAATGTACAAAATTGGCCTCTTTATAATAATAAGTATTGATTACTAAGTATAATATAATAAATGACAAAACTTCTATAATATGTGATTGTCCTTTACGCTAAAATGGCTAGACAAATTGAGATGAAATTTAGTACACAGATAAGGACCTGAATGGATGACCTGGATCACATACAATACTGTTATTCGTTCGGTTATGTTGTTGGTAATATTATAATAATAATTAGATCAGATGTCTTTACCATAAATACATCTGTACGCTAGACTGCTATCACCTCAGGTGCAGCCGTAACATAACTTTACGTATGAAACATTGAAATATTGCATCGTGCAAAAGTATACGGTATCTAGGGATATATGATATGGTTTTAGTTACGATAGTGTAGCCATATCTTTAGAATGCCCAACCAGAGAGAAGCGAATTGCATTTTGTTTTCTGAACTCCAAAATAGCAAACGCAAACAAGGCGAGCGATACAAAGATGTCCAGAAAAGACACCTGGAAAAATGCCACGTAGGGCTTTCGAATTGGGAAGCATTAGCAGAAAAACGTAAAGAGTGGAGAAGAGATAATCGAGAAGACAGTCTAAGTTTGAAGATGAGACGAGGCACAATTTTAACCGTAAACGGGACGAATTGTAAAAAAAACCGTCCTCCCAAATAACTTACCATTAGGAAAACGGTATCCTTACATGCAACATCTGCAAACAAAAACGTTTACAGGAAAGATCTGCTATCTTTAACATTAGTCACGTGACAATACACGAAGGAAGCTTTGTCATGTAGCAGATTAGTGTCCATGGCCCAAAATTGGTTAGGAGGAAATTTATTAAATAATTAATATAGAAAAGTACACCAACATTACAAAATATTTGGCAACCCTACTTCGCAGTTGCTGGGCACGGTTAACGGGTTAATCGATCTCTGTTTATCTATACGTAAGGTCTGGGATAGACACTTAAAGTTTTGGGAGCTATGGCTATCCATACTCACCGCATCGCAATAAATTATATAAGAAGTACATAAGAAGCGTATGATTTAGTATTTCTTAGTAAAATTAATATTTAAAACATTAGCTATTAGCCGTTGACAAAAAAATCAAATATTTATCATTTGCCATAAACTTTCCTTTTAGTAAAAATAAATACTCGCTTTTTCTCTTTTTTGTTCTGTATATAAGTTGTTTTTAACTAACCTTCCAATCCTTTACTCTAAAGACTTTTGAATATTCCATTATATATTTTAATTAAAATAACTTATATCGTCAAAAGCATATTCGAAGGGAAAACCGTGTAAAATATTTCGTTACTCGTGGCATGATTCATTTAGTGGCAGAGTACATCACCTATACTACTACACCTATACTAGAAGGCTCGATTTTGAATCTATTCAGTATGTAAAGCTTATAATAAGTACGAGAAAATCTTTCTTGTTAATTCAAAATATATTACTTTGACGACACGTTTGGTTCAGTTTGTAGTGACCCTACTTGCTGTTTGGGGGAGGGGGAGGGGAGGGGGGGCATTCATGTGCCTGATGAGCACGGATGTTTCTACACAAGTCATGGGCGTTTATATTTATAATATGTAAGTATATAAAGTTATATATGTATAGTGTATCAACTATCTGGTATCCGTAACACAAGCCTCGTAGCTTACCATGGAACTAGATGGTGCTGTGTGTTAATGCCCCAACATTATTTAATTAATTAATTTATTATTTATCACTTTCCAGATTCAATATTATGTAAATGTAATGTTATATAAATGATTTCAAAATAGTACCTACATATATTATAAAATGTTTATAATATGCAATACGTAGCGTGTACGTGGCCTGGCAAGCATCTAACGTGGTGTCGTAAATACTCAGTAGGGTTGGGTAGTGGGATAATTCTATATTAAATAATGTTGCTTCATTTAAGTTTATGTGGGAAGTGATGTATCTAATGTCTACGCATATAAAGCTGTTCTTATGATATAAAGACATGTTTACAATATTACATGGCAAATAGTTTTATAACCATATTTTTGAAGTTATACTTCTTTTGGCACGTATGAAAAAAAATATGAGAATAAAATTTGTACGATGCGCGCGCATACCGACAGCCAAAAAGCGACATGATGAAGTTAGCTCCATCCCCGTTACAAATAGAGAGTTATGACATACGGAATGAAATATTTAGCTATTTTTGTTCTGTTACGCCAAAGAAAGAAAGAAAAATTTTGCCTTTGTATTTTATATGGTTGCAGATGATAAATATATATATCTTGAATTTGAGTTTGGATTTCAAAATCTAAATAATTATTCTATCTAGAAATTCTTAGTAGAAGGAGTTAATAAGTATAATAACTCCTTCGTAGACGCAATGAATTCGGTGAAAATGGCCACTGAGAGCGATCAGTCAGTAGGATATTTCTGTTATACTTATGCCTTATGCATGCTTCAGAGGAAGAAATCTAAGTGATAGGTAGGCATCAAGGCATAGGAACTATACTCTAACTATCGAGTCAAATTTGATACATACTGGACTATGAATTCATCACCTTAGTCTACCACCCTGGTAAAGAAATAAACAGTTTTTGTAGGTTACAACAGGTACTTTTTATAAATATTATTATTTAAAAACACGGATATCTCATAAGACGAAGTAACTTAATAAACCAACCAAAAAAACCCAACTGAACGATTCTTCAATCAGGAAATGAACCAGTAACTATCAATATTGCGAAGAAATTTAACCATTACGACCAAGGTACATTATTGTAAAATACTACATATTTGGATTTTAAAATAACACATTTCTAGTAGTTTAACAATTAACATAAAGTATCGCTTCGAAAATGTACTCTCAACCTAACACTTAACCTGAAACAGTAATCAAGATGTATCAGACCTTAGTACCATAAATTACTCCCGTCCCGATTTCTTTCCCGATAATTATTGCAGGCAGTGATTCAACGAGCTGAGTCGGGAAATCTCTAATGTCCACTTACCTTTTGTTACCTGGGTTATAGTTTGTTTTAGGAATGGTTGTACGATAAAATTGATTTGATGCTAGTTCTTATTGCATGTTTTTATTGTATTACGTTATATTAGTATATGTTTTATTGTAGATGTAAATTATGTATTTTTTCATGTGTTAGAAAAATTCTTGCTAAAAATTAAGATATTAGCTCTCTTTAACAAGTTTTTATTAGTTACCTAGTAACTGATTTTCGCACAAATTATAAAAATTTTTGGTCTAGTCGATTTTACCTACTATATGCATGTTTATATCAAACTAGCGACTCACCCTCGCTTCGTCCGGGTTCGTCCCTAGGTTGATTCCCCATACAAACTTTCATCCCCATTTTCACCCCCTTTTCACCCCCTTAAGGGATTATTTCCGGGATAATAAATATCCTATGTCCTTCCCAGGGTCTCAAACTATCTTCTTACTTAGCTATTGTACTCATCGGTCGGTTTTTCGGTACTTATTCATCTTAATCGGTTCAGTAGTGTCTCTCTCATCATATATCTATATATCTATTAGATACAAACAAACAAACAAAAAAAAAACTAATTTTTCCTCTTTATAATATTAGAATAGAAAACGGGTTTGATTTCCGGTGGATAGCAGTTTATTTGTATATTGTATTTATTTAGTATACCAGGAAATCCATGAACAAAGTTTTATTCTAAGAAAGTTTATATAAATACTGTAAAGCTGCAAGACTACATAAGCAGTGGTGTAAAAAAAGGTTCATTTGGATATTACAGTTACTTTCTTGTATTAGAATGAATAATTTCTTACATAGGCTATTAAAAGACCGCAATAGTTTTTTAGGTGGCATAGAATGGTAACAATCTGACCGCTGTGAATAATTTAACAGGAAAGGCAGAATATATCTTTCGCTTACACTCCAACCTTTACCTTATTGAATGAAGTATATTTAAAATACGAATTTATAAAATAAATAGAAAAATGAACTAACTATATATTAATTAGTTGCAATGTAAACAACATTACTATTATAACCATTTATTTCGTTTTTTGGACGAAATTGTTTTTAACAGCCTGCAATTAATTCTTTTAATGAATGATCCCATAAAATACTGTGTCACTGGTGATGTTGCTTAATTTTGGTAAGCTGTTAATATCTTACAGTAAAGTATGGTCTCTATCCAAATAGTTTTATGCTTTGACACTGATTATAAATAAAAATCGGTCAAGTGCGAGTCGAATTCGCACACGAAGCGTTCCATGCCATCGAACATATACTTTTTATTATATGACTTTTACTCTTAGTACGTAGTATATTAACTATCAACTACAACGATCCTTAAAAAGTGGTTCTTGTATCTTTATTATTTGTTGTTATAGCGGCAATAGAAATACATACTTTGTGAAAATTTTAACTCTCTACCTATTACGGTTTATGAGATACAGCCTTCTGTTAGACGCACGGACGGACGGATAGCGGAGGCTTAGTAATAGGGTTCCGTTGGCACCCTTCGGGTACGGAACCCTAAAAATAAAATATGTTAAGGCGATTTTTAATAAGCTACGTATATTATGTTCAAAAATGACACATAAGATATGTCAGTTGCTTTTCACAAGATGTAAATACTGCTAACAACTGTATTTTCAGAAATGTACAATGTCCAAAATTTTTTAAATAGGCTAAGCAGCGTATAAACCTCGACGTCGTTACTGTAAATGTATACATAGATAAGTAGCTTGCTTTAGCTAATATAGTCGCAAGGGAATATCACAAACTCTTGGCACTAAGATCGGGTCTACTTCTGTATCCGTCTGTGCGGATATATGGAATATCCGTCGAGACCACTTATCTAATTCGAATACGATCATGATTTGTATCGTAGTATGACGTTGAGGAGAATTAAATTGTTGACATCAAATATTTATTCTATAATATACTAGCAGAACCCGCGGCTCGCTCGCGCTAAAACTACAATAAAAAGAACTCTAAAATAGTAGGTTTCATACAAACTTTCATTTGCTATTTTATCCCCTTATGGGATGAATTTCGAAAAATGCTAAAACACGTATTTAATTAATTGTATTGAAAAGCATTTATACCAAGTTTCAAGTAATTCTAATCAAAATATAAATATAAATTACAGCATTGAGCTGTAATTTGCCACTAGATAATGCTATAAATAACCCATCAACTTTAGCATCGTTCAACCATGAATGCTAGAACACGAGTGAGTCATGGGTATTTGTAGTGTAGATAATATTTCCTATTAATTATTTACAAGAGCACAGCCACGGACAAAGGCTAGTTAGATACAAAAGAGTTTCAATTTTTTTTTACAGCTGAGACAAATATTTTAAGCTTGCAATATTAAAAAAATTCCAAACTGGTCTTATTTCCAACAATTTTACCATCTATGTCCGTGATTCACGGCAGATTTTAAGTTAAAATTCAATTGAAGCCATTCGATATAGCTACTTAAACAACACTTCCAAAGCAATTGTTTACCGTGTTAACTGCACACAATTAAAATGTTCTGTTTCGTAAAATAGCCTGCAGTAGGTAATCCGAATGGAAGCATTTTACGCAACGTTTTTATTCAATGCCTGGATTTCACGGTAGTGGAATTTAGCACGTTTTTCATTAAAACGTGAAAAACACCGTATATAGCAAAAAAAATTGCACGCTCAATTAAAATATTCAATACTTTTAAGCGGTAATCTTAATAGATGGCTGGAGTTTGTTACTATGCAGTTATTATAATGACGCCAATTTTTTGGACACAGTTGATTATTTATTTTTTAAAGTCTTAACCTATTTTTTTAAACTTAAAGAAATAGCGATATGTCATTTAATTCCTCAAATGTCTATGAGTTTTGGATAATGCTTATAACTGGATAATAGGAATTAATATTTTCTAAGATACGCGAATATTTGACTTATATATTATGTATCTATAATATAATAAAACTGTAGAGGTCGAATGTAAGAACATAGAAAAAAAAATTACATGGTTGTACCTTATATCCCATGTCAACGTTTAAGATAGTTTTCATCCCGGAAAATTAAAGAGTTCCCGTACGATAGTTAAAAAACTAGAGTAACTTATACAGCTTAGTACACAACAACTTATACACCTAATTTAGTAAAATTGGCATGCTGATATTTTACATTACCAGTCAAACAACAGGTTTCTTTTTATCCCGGAAAAATGAATGGTTCCCGTGGGATAGATCTGTTTGCGCTTTTCTAGAGGCGAACCAGAGGGTGCGCCGCTAGTTTATATAATATATCTTTTCAAATTTTTTTCGTGGATTTATTTTGATTTTTTGGTCCCGAAATTATGAAAGCCTTACAGAAATCATGTTCACGTGAAAGACTAAGGTTATTGATGTCTCAAAAGTTATTATGTAGGTATATAGCTCAGTAGGCATTGCTATATTTGGTCTTTTTTGAATAATGCGTTTACACTATCTGTTTTCTGCCCCCTGTGTAGGTGGGCGTGGAACTAATCAACTAGAAAGGCTAATAGTACCCTAACATTCGGGGGTCCGCAAAACACATGACACGCTGACCTACATTCAAAGTGCCACAAATAAACATATAGTTAATATTCCTAACCGGAACTTAAATCTGCCAACTCTCTTGAAGATATTGGGGCTCTCAGACCACGACGTCAGATGGTGGCCATGTTTATATATTATTAATAAACCGATATTTCGAAGTAAATAGTGCATAAATCGTACTTGTTGCCTATGGCATAGTAGGATGAAATTTGTTAAACATTTAGTTAAATAAGATACAAAAAAAATATACCAGAATTATCAATACATATCGAGAATACTAATTCTACTTTTAATTTTTTTGTATTGCTGTAAAGAGCTAAAATTGTACACTAACTGGTTGGTCTAATTTCTTTCCCTATAGTTTTTGATTGACGTCAAAAAGGAGATGTACAATTTGTATTTTTATGTGTACGTTACATGAGATTTTAATGACTATAATTTATTCTAATATAAAATAAAACTATCTTTCACGGGAGCAAGCATTCGAAACGTTGGGAACCAAAAATCTAAATTAAAGTAGCGAAAAAATCCTAAAAGATATGCAGTTTTATTTTATAATGTCAAATATTCGCGTAAATCTAAGAAAGTATTATTATTCTAATATAAATGAATTTTAAGTGATTTTGAAGTCAATTTACCTATTGTCTTCATTGAATTAATATCTTTATTATTTCAAAACATAAGCGAATGGATTGTATGTTTTAAAAGCGAACTCTATTAAAGTTATTAAAATCTGATAAAATTTGTTTTGAAATGGCGAAACAAGATTAAAACATGACAAATAATATGAAAAATACAAATAAAATTACAGTTTGTATCTAATAATTTGTTCTTTCAATGTTAATAATAAAATGCTTCAGGCGATACATTTCGTCTAACGAAATAAATTTCATATTATTCGAGCCTATGTGTCTTTGGTATTCATATTACGTGCGTGTAATTGAAAGGTGTTTATATATTTAACCAGGCTAAAGGGATAGCTTATCCATTCAAATGTAACTAAAATTGAATAAATACTCTACCCAAAGCTCATGTGATTATTTGTACGCTACCAAAACGTAACGATATCTCAAATTTAACTTTCTCTTTGTAGTCTAAGTTAATTTACGCAATAGCAGAATCGGTTTTGATAAGATTTTTTTAGAACTGTTCAGAGATTAATAGGTTCTTTTTGTTATGAAAATGTTTGGGGCTACATTAAGGCTTTTGACGACCTTGTTACATAGCTCTTGGGGCAGCTTCTTTGGTGGACGATACTTATCTTAATTAATTTAATTTAATATCTTTGCATTTTACAATACTTTTTAGGCATTAAGATAATTGTTTTTATTTTATTGTTAAAAATATACAATGTGTTTAAAGTGTCAAAGTTTTTAAGTGATAGTATTCAAGTAGACTTTACCTACTGAAGAGTTTGGTATTTATTGATTAACAGATACAATTAATAAGTAACTTTCTCGTAATTATATACGTATTATATGTATGTATGTATGCGTCACTTAGACCCAAGTATTGCTACACGTTGTAAAAATATATATTTCATATTAAATTATACCAAAAATAATGCAAACGACCAAATCATGGAGTAAAGGCCTGAAACATACGTTTCTCATGACAGAGATTGATGCGCTCCTTTGTTTCAAACCTCGGTAATGATAAGTAATATTATGATGAATGTCATTCACCGCATCATAAAAAGATAAAAATGGAGCGGGTAATTTCGGGGTTTTACGTGGGATGTAAATATATCCAACCTTTTTCGTCTATATCGTAATTTTATATTGAAATATGTTGACTTTGTTGTTGGTTTAATGGCTAGCTTGTGTTTTGATAATATATTACGAGATTCGATTCTCGAGTCTGAATAATATAATAGAGGAACTTGCAATGAGCCTGATGGGACTTTTTATCGCTAATAATATAATTTAAATTAATTTCTAAGTATATTTGACGTACAAAATTTTATACATTTTTAGAATTCGTTTTTAAATGCTCAGTTTATCTGTAAGGAACACTTTAACCCCTAAAAGTGATTAAGTTATATTAATTAAAAGTTTTTATTTCGTACATAATTTATTAACTAAGTTTTTATACAAAACAAATACTCGATGGATAATGGATATCACTTGTTATATTGAGATAAATGGTCCATGATGCTGCTCTATAACTTGTTATAAGGACTTATATATGTGTAAAAAATATATTTGCTAATAGAAGTCAATAACATAACTAGTTATGAGTTATTCAAACGAACATGCCTTAAAAACGTTATTTTTATCATAAAAAATTGGTTCTATCTATTTTCATCAACAATATTATCATTTATTATTCTTTAGGAGATTATGTGATTTTTTTATTACATATTTTTATGATAAACCTTATTTCGTAATTATCTACAACCTATCACAACAAGAGGTCTCATGGGGTCGAGCAATCAAAACTTTTCTCAACATCAACAAACGAATAAACTGGCACAAATATTAGCTTAAGGATCACGTACCTTTCCACCTATTCGTCATCCTTTCAACGAAATTCTGGGGGTAAGAAAATAATGTTTTTATACGAAATATTTCCTGTTATAAATCAAATGCTTTAAGCCTGTTTAATAACAATAATAGTTTATATAACATGCGATCTATCATATTATTTTATTAACCTACTAGAGACTCACCCTCGTTTCGCTCGTATTCGCCCCTAGCTAGCTTCTCAATACAAACTTTGATCCCTATTTTCGCCCCCCTTAAGGGGTGATTTCCGGGATAATAAATAACCTATGCCCTTCACAGGATCTCAAACTATCTTTTTACCAAATTTTATCTAAATCGGTTCAGTAGATCCAGAAATTAGTCCCACAACCTCACAAACTCACAAACTTTAACTCTTTATAATATTAGTATAGATTACATTGATTTCAACAAGAAATTTAATTTTAAATTTAAATAACCCCAACACAATTACTTATTCATTGAGATCATTTCTATGAGCCTAAACATGATATATCTGCAGTATTTTAGTAAAGTGTTAAGTATCTTGCAGATACCAGGTGACGCTGCAGCATCAGGTCTAGATTACCATTCGATTCAATTCTCTTGTTAAAGCCTTCAAAGCATGTCAGTTGAGCACAAATTACTTTGCCAATGTCACGTAGAATCGAGAAGACATGTAGGATATTAGTCTGTAAAAACAATACAATGTCTTTAAAATAAAAGGATACTATATGAGGTTAAAAAAATTACTCATTCCGAGTATTATGCGATATCTTCGCCATTTGGGAATCTATTTCGATGATTCATTTTGTAATAAATCCCATATAATACAAGTGCGAATCGGACTCGCTCACCGAGGGTTCCGTACAAATTTGTAGGAAATCTGTTTAACTTCAATTTTCAACTTTTTTTATTTTTTGGATTTTTTTCTTTATTTGTACTGCGGTAACTTGCGGTAACCTTGCTTTTATAGGTTTTCGACCCCAAACCCTATAGGGCACTTCCGGTTGACCTAGAATTGTCAATTTTGGTTAAAAGCAAGGTCTTACAGCACAAGTAAAGGGAAAATTCCGAAAAATAAAAAAAGTTGAAAATTAAGGTAATTTTTGGTACTTATAAGTTTTCGCGAAAATCTAAATTTGCTCATATCTTTTTATCGTGTTCACTCAGGACCTTGAGTTTTTATACATCTAATAGGGACTATAGACCTCAGTATCTGGTATAAATTTCAACTTACTAGGTCCACCCGTTCTTGAGAAAATTGGTGGTGAAACACGGACAGACAAACGGACAGACCGATAGACACACAGACAAGAGAGTGATTTTAAAAGGATTCTTTTTTACCTTTTCAGGTACGGAACCCTAAAAAAATTTAAAAGTTTCATCTCCAAGGGTAGAACAAACACTTTTAAACTATTTTTGAAGTCCGTGTAGTCAGTGTACTTTTATAAGAAATTACTCGTATTTATGATACACTAATAGAAACATTCAAAACCTATTAAAAGCCCCTTTGAATCTAAAACAAAGTAGCAAACGAAATAAAGTAAAAGTATAAAAGATATATATTTCGCTTATTATTGAAAAATATGTAGATGATAAATAATTTAATTTTCATAGTGCTATTTAACGTCGTACATCATTGCTGGAGTAATTTTAAAAAGCGATTTCCTTTGTTTCAACAGTGGCGCAAACACAAACAAATGTGTTTTGGACCCTCTAATGAATACTAATGGACGTTCCTTTGAAAGGTTCAAGAGAAATTAATAACTCTTATAACTTATTGTCAGGTAAAATTAATCATCTAAATTATGTTAGAGCGCAAACATTCGCTCCTTATATTAAGTAAATGTTAAATTTAATTTTGGGAAAATGTAAATAGTATGTTATAGGGTATTTTAGTAATACCTTTTTAAGAATTCAGTAGATTATTGGATTTAATAATTCAAATTCATCATAGTATAATAGTTTATATTATTAAATTTAGTCAGAATTAATACTATTAAAATTACAGAAATAAATAAGTTGTAGCAATAAAATTGGCCAATAAATCGAGCTCGAGCATCGAAAATATAATATAGGAATTCGTGTAGGTACATACTAGTATGGATTGAACGAAAACCTACAGGACCAATTAATACTATGTCATTTTGTGATAACAACTAATATTCTTATGGAATTAATGGTTGAAGAGGCCAGTGTACAAGTATGTCTGATTTGCGTTAAGGGTTTGAAATTCACTTGACGTTGAACAAATATGTCTGTCTAAACAATTCTATGTATAGAATAGTATACAAGAGACCTACCCCGTATCCTTTTTTAATTTGACAGTGTACAAATGATGTAATTTATAAAACGGATCATATACAACAACGGAAATACATGTTCATTTGTACAGTAGAACCGGAGTAAAAGTGGATCTCCAAGTACTAAAGTACAAAGAGATTTTATATAAAACTAGCGGCTCACCCTTACTTCGCTCGGGTTCGCCTCTAGAAAAACAAAAACAAATCTATCCCACGGGAACCGTACATTTTTTCGGGATAAAAAATAGCTTATATATTATTCTAATATATGAGCTATATTATTGTAGAGTTTAATTAAAATCCATTCAGTAGTTTTTGTGTGAAAGAGTAAGAAACATTCATTCATCTATACATCCATACATCCTCACAAACTTTCGCATTTATAATATTAGTAGGATTGAAGATGATATAAATAACTTATAAAAAAGGGAAAAAACTCGTACTCTCATTTTATTAGTATTTGTGGGCAACATTAAATAAAAATCCTTAAGTTTTCATTCAAATAAGTCAAGTAACACAAAGCGTGGAAAGCGTCACTATTGATTGCGACCTAAGTCGTCAACAAATAACAAGTAGAACAATTTTAATATTTATCTCTAATTTTTTAAGCCCCGACACAAAAAGAGAGGAGTTATAAGTTTAGTGTGTATATCTGTGTATCTATCTGCATGTCTGTGACACCGTAGCGCCATAACGGATAAATAATTTCAATTCAGTTTATTTTTGTTTGAAAGGTGATTTAACCGAAAGTATTCTTTAGCTAAAAATCAAGAAAATTCGTTAAGTCGTTTTCAGGCTATCAGGTCTTTTTTCAACGGTAAAAGGAGAACAACTTCCACAGATTTAATCCATATTCATTCAATCAATTCAATCCTAGCATTCATTTGTGTGATGAGCACGAATGTTTGTACTTCAGTCATGGGTGTTTATATTTATTATATGTATGTATTTAAAGTTATATATGTGTAGTGTAGCAACTATCTGGTATCCATAATGCACTAGATGGTGATGTGTATTAATGCCCCAACATATTTATTTATTTATCTTTTACAGCCAACTTTTTTCATTTTTATCTAATTTTATATCTAAACTAGCGACTTACCCTCAATTCGTAATAATTTCATAATTGCATTTAGCGAAAAGCTGTTATTTCGCATTACTAACAGGTACTACAATTTTATTTATGTATTTACATATATTTATTTCTATTTTATCTAGACTAATAGCCAAATATATAATATATACTCTAAAATTCTTCTTTATATTTAGCAAAATATGCTATAATAACTGTTCGTGTTAACTTTACGGTCTACCCACATTCTGTTGTCTTACGAGAAGATGGAACGTTTTATTCTACGTATTTTCTTTTAATTAAGACATTTGCACGTTTCAGACTAAATTAAGAACTTTTAATCTAACTGCTTCATTGCTTCACGGTAATTTTGAATCGCAGTAATAATTTGATTGAACGATGTTATTTTATAGGTAAGTTCTGTTAAAGAAAATTAAAGTTAAATTATTATGCCCTGTGACTTTACAAACTTTTGTATGTATTCAGCCTTTTCTAACGTCTCACCTCTACTACGGCTATAGTCCACCACGCTGGCCAAGTGCGGGTTGGTGGACTTCACATGTTATTCGAAATTCGGTTCGGAAATTCGGTATTCGAAAATGGTTCTCTCAGACATGCAGGTTTCCTCACGATGTTTTCCTTCACCATAAGACAAGTGGTAATCATGTTGAAATTGATTCGCACGTCATGAAAATATTAGATGTGCGAGACCAACCCGGGTTTGAACCCGTTTCACTCGGCTACCCAAGCGAGCGCATTACCACTGGACTACCACTACCTTTACAAATTTTTATATGTAATAAAATATTTATATGATAATAATTAAATGATAGGATAAAAATATAATACACGTTATAATATTAACCCATGAACTATTTATAAACAGAATTAATAGAAACTTGGTATTAATGCTCTTCAATACAATTAAATAAATATGTGTTATAGCATTTTTCGAAATTCATCCCATAAGGGGGTAAAATAGGGGATGAAAGTTTGTATAAAACCTACCTTTTTGGAGTTTTCTTGTCATCCGCGGGTTCTGCTAGTAATTTATATACGCAAATATTGTCAATAAATTTTGAAAGAAACTAGATTTTTTAATTTTGTGTCAATTTTTTATTTAATTGGTAATGATCAAATATGATCCTGGTTCATACTGAATTTACTTTGCTTTGTTGAGTACGTCCCTAGTGGCCAGTTGCCTATGTGTTACTCCAGGTCTTAGTCTAAATATTATATAGTGTAAAGACACACATAAACTTTTGTATATCTATACTAATATTATAAAGTGATGAGACCCTGGGTAGGACATAGGATACTTTTTATCCCGGAAACCATTTCTAAAGAGGGTAAAAATGGGGATGAAAGTTTCTATTGGGAATCAAGCTAGGGACGAACCCAAGCAAAGCGAGGGTGAGTCGCTATTATTAGTATATAAATAAAAATATATATATATAGATATATATATATACTAATAATAGCGACTCACCCCACTCATATAGATACAATAATTTTTGACTCACTTCAAAATTCAATTAAAGTTAACTTATTAGAACGTTTTATAGATTTACAATACTACTTTGAATAAAAAATTTACAGAGATGGGAAACAGTAGGTCCGAAGTTGTTGAAGTAAAAACTTCTATAGGCAGATTTGTGTGGGGAGTAAATTTATGTAAGTCACTTTGACGCTAATAATCAGAGTGCCGATAGATGTTAAAACCAGATAAATGTAAACAGTTGTAATTTACAAATTTTAATTTAAGATCAAACAATTAATTTGAATATCCAAAAATAACAACTGTTTGTTTATAGTTTTAAGTTTTCACTTCCGTCGTCTGTCAATAGAGTAACATAGAAAGCAGTCATGAGGACTGCCTCAAACTGTTACTTTTAAACCTTTTTAGTTAAAAAGTAACTAAGCAGAAATTCGTTTAACGGATAGTTCGGATGAAATAGAATATTCACAAAAGATAATGTAAACACGGTTCAGCTTTGTATGAGGTCTCATTATCGATATAACGAAGGTGTTGATATTTAGTTTGCTAAATACTCTTAAGTAAACTTAAATCATAATAAAATCATATTATATATTGAACAAAAAGAGATAATATACCTAAATTAAGTAGCATCTTCTTCACTTCATCTTTCTATACATCTTCTATCTCTAGTAACGAAAACTTCATATAGATAGGTCATTGGGAACAGGCGTAAGACGATGATTTGATTATTATAAACAGATAAAGTTTCTGAGATTGTGAGTTTGTGAGATTGTAAGTTTGTGACGTTGTAGGGGGTAATCTCTGGATCTACTGAACCGATTTAGATGAAATTTGGTAAGAAAATAGTTTGAGACCCTTTTTTTTGTTTTGAGAATTATCCCTTAAGGGGGTGAAAATGGGGATGAAATAATAATATTTTCAAAAGCTTCCCACTAGTCCGAGAGCTAAGTAACGTCCAAAACTTAATTTGAACGAAAACACAGGCCTTTAACGCTAATATCATTACACATAATCACAACAATTACGTAAATTAATGTCCTAATTCAGTTTTCAGCATAGCTTTTTAGATTAAAATGTCACGTAAATTCCCGTATGTTACGGGCAGAATGAGCGTTTTACGTCGACAACCCGTAATTTCAGTAAGGGGGTTTGCAATTTTAAACTGACTCGACGTATATGAACGAATATTTTGATGTCAAATTGTTTAGAACATTTTCTTCAATTTGAGTAGTAAATACGCAAAAATTACCGACTTAATAAAATTACTGAAATAACAAGTTTAATATATCTTATACATATAATAAAATTGTAACTAAGCCGAATCTGTACATTAAATATTTTTTGGAAAATCTTATTGAAATAGTCATTATTATGGATATGGAGGCCGAATCTATAGTTTTTTGAATTTTTGTCTGACTGTCTGTCTGGGAACGCATCACGAAAAAAACCACTGGACAGATTTTGATGAAATTTGGTATGGTGATAGCTGGTAATCCGGGTCAACATATAGGATACATTTTACCGCGAGAAAATGTCTTATTTCTGCGAAAAAATACAAAAACTGCAATGTAAGAGTATACTAATATTTAAAACCTTAGAATTTGAATTTTGATCATCTGAACGCGGGCGGAATCGCGGGTTATGCTAGTTAAAAATAATATCAAAAAGTAAATGACAGTCAATTGTAGATATTGAAATCAAGTTAAAGATTTTATTAGTGTTAAATAAAATCTTAGCCTAATTCTATTATTTCTGTTTGTAAAAGAAGCTTTTAACAGGATTAAGCCAGATTTAGAGCAGTTCAGATTATGTAACTACTGGATATATAAATGGTGGCATCTTTATCTTTTGAATTTGAAACTTTTCGAAATTTATAGCTATACCTTTATATATACATAGGTATATAAGCTATACATATAACAAAATTGTAACGAAGCCGAATCGGTACGTTAAATATATTTTGGAAAATCTTATTGAAATAGACATTATTATCGATACAGAGGCCGAATCTATAGTTTTTAGAATTTTTGTCTGTCTGTTACCGCATCACAGAAAAACTATTGGAGGGATTTTGATGAAATTTGGTATGATGGTAGCCGGGTCAACGTATAGGATACTTTTTACTGCGGAAAAAATATCTCATCTCTGAGAAATCTATACTAAACCTTAAAACATAAGTAGGGACGAACTCGAGCGGAGCGAGGGTTAGTCGCTAGTCAAAAATAAATATGTCTCGGCAATTCGTTCTTACTAAAATTTTAATTTATTTTATTAGTAATAACTTACGTAAATATTTGCCGCATTATTTCTGTAATATATACGATTTGAGGAGATAGCAAATTGAAATGATGTAAAAATGATTATTTTACTCAAGTTTACACAAAACCCTTACTAAATGAAGTGCATTTTTTAAATTTTAACTTAGGTATTACTAGTATACTTTTATGCATTTTATTTTAAATAAATTACGCGGATTTATTTTGATTTTTTTAAATCTGAATCAGATAAATTCACACTTATTTTTGTATTAGATTCAATACTTTTTTTATTTACGGGATTTATTGGATATCTGACATCTATACATGCATATAATAAAATTCTAACTAAGGCGAATTAGTATATTAAATATTTATTCAAAAATACATTATTATATCGATAGAGAGGCCGAATCTATAGTTTTTAGAATTTTTGTCTGTTTGTCTGTTACGGCAATCATGGTTACGTTTCTCCCGTGAACATGATTGCTGTAAAGCATATCCGCGAAAAAATCTGGAAAGATAATTTTATTAAATTTATTTAAAATAATATATTTATTATGATAAATTTCTTACTCCAAAAATGACATTTATCTTTTTAATTTAAGATAAATACATATAGTATTACACGTGCTGAATCTATTGACAGGAAGCTTTACGTACAACCACTGGCTCAATTGAGAATTAATCAATTAAGTGGGAAACCATAATCGTTGGTCGATGCGGTGAGGACGATAAATCTTAATATGATTTCGAGTTCTGCGCCCAATTAATGTAATTCATGCCGATAATCAATAAATATTAATGAAGTTGGTTTGTCTTTGCGTGATTTCAAAATACTACCTAATATCTATTCTATATGCATTATATGGTTTTTGCATTACACAAGGACTAAAAATTGTCTCTATACTCTTTAAATAAAAGTATGAGTTTCGTCAAAACGATACGATACGATAGTTAGGTACTTTTAAAGTTATTTTGAAATCAATATACGTGATAATTAACATGATTTTTAAAATCTGAAACCATTTATTAATCATATTTTCATTTAATCAGTCGTCTGTTATATTCTTGCCAATTTCTTTCTAATATTCTTTTGAAACATTGAAAGCCGAAGGAGTAAAATATTGGAAGTTATATTTTCTATGACAATTTGTTCGAGTGCTTACTAGGGATTTTCGTGGAAAAGGCACGTATGTCAATTGTAATGGCGTCGAGATCGATAAATCTTAAAGGAAATATTTGCAAAAGTTATACCACAAAACGGATCCCTTCTGTACCCTATTTCTTTGAATTATAGAAAATTATTAATGAAACAAATTTAATATGTATATATTCGCGTACTGTATTTAAAATCTGGTCAGTATAAATCATAACGTAAAAATAGTTATAATTAATTTAATTTTTATCGGATGAACGTTGGCCCGCTGAAATATATTGTTCCAAATCTCTTTATTTCCAAGTGTTTGTCTCCAATTCCTGATAAGAATTGTTCATATGTCTTGCTCGCCTTCCTCCCAACGTGTCTCCCTACCACCTGTGCTTAGGCCAGCCTCGACTTTTACACTCATCGGATTTACCCTTTAGTAGGCATTTGGGCATTCGGGAATCCTTCGGTAAATAATTTTTTACCTAATTTATGAGCTAACATTTACTATTCTGTCGATTCGACAGAAAAATATGTTTACGGTTTACGTTTAATATATGTTCAGATTGAAAGTGAAAATAAATAAAAACAAAAAAACAAAGAATTTTACTTATTACTTGGACCAGTTGCAGATGGCTACCTTAAATGTATAGAATATATATATATATATATATATATATATATATATATATATATAAATGCTAATTATGGTTTAGATTCTTTATATGCACACTTTACATATATGTACATTAATTTTAATAGATACAATTTACGAAAATTTATGTCAGTGAAGCATTCATATCTTTTATCTTTTATTTACCAATATTTTCGTATTTGCTCTTGTCAATTAGGGACGCAAACCTTGTTTCAAGTAACAAAAGATCAATTGAATTTATTGAGCCATTCTATTGAAAGGATACTTTGTAGATCTCAAGTGTGACTAATACGAATTTATTGGAAAATTTTGAACAAATGGTTTCGTTTTGTGTCACTATTAAATTTAAGTATAAGGGTACATATAATTATATCAAATTAATTGCCTGTCCCGGATCTGCGTACCTTTTTAGGGTGGAATTTTGAAAATTTAGCATTTCATTCATACAAAAAAAATTTTTTGTTATTATCTTCAAAGTGTGTCAGTTGAGCACAGATTACTTTGCCAATGTCACTTAGAATGTAGAAGACAAAACTATATATATATATATATATATATATATATATATATATATATATATATATGTTCCAGACGTTTTTAATACTTTACAGCTTACCGTTTTCACGAGAAAGACCTCCCTTGACCATGTTTGTTAAAGTTTTTTATAAAAGCCCAATTACTTTCTTGAATTAATTATTGCCAATCAATAATATCAATAATAATTAAAATAGAGGTCGGAATATAAAGAGAAAGATATTTGATGGCAAAACAATTTATTTGCATGAATTAGACCATATTCTTCAACGTCCTACTGTCTTCAATGATTTTGAACTGGAATTGGTACTAAGTTTTAATCACCCAAAACAAACAGAAGCCCACGCAATAATCAAAGCGCAATGTACGAGTACATTAGCTAATACCATGAAAATTGAATTTCTTTGTAACCAATTTTACTTTAACGAGAGCAGCAATTTTATAATCCTAATGAAGCAAATTGCGTCTGTACGTATTTATGCTGAGCGAAACCAAGCATTTAATTGGAGTTCAGTGTTTCATATGTTATTTATAGCAGTTGTTGAGGCCTGTACTTCCCTGAGCAACTTATTTTAAAATAAATACAGCTTCGTCTAAATTTTACTAACGTTTATGGATTTTTAACTAGTTTTAGAACTAGAGAAATTTTTTTGAATCATTTATCTAAGCCGTTTTATTTGGCTTAGTATCTAAGTTAAGAATATTGGATGCTTAATTTTAGTTGGTAGAAAAATGTCAAATACAAAAATATAAAATTTGGAGCTGCGTGCACAAATTAGTTTAAAATACAGTTGTAATAAGGCTCTACAAGTTTAAAGTATACTTTTGCAGACTAAGCAGAAAAATACTATAATTACTTCTTTTTTAACCAAATAGATACAAGTAAAAAAAAAAATTTTTGATTTTTTTTGAGAACCTAACTATTGATATTTCAATTTTCACGTACATTAATTTTAATACAAAACATACACGGGTAAATCGAAAATGGATTTACCCGTGTATATTTTTACTGTCGTTTTGTAAACTGAAAGCTTTTGATTTCCCTATTTTCATATATGTGACATATTAACTTGTTAACATTTGATTGATAAATAGTGAATATATTTAAAAGCTTTAAGAATAATTCAATTTTTTTATATCGTGTGCCAAAGACGACACGTTTGGCTCAGTTTTTACTGGTTGTGCCAACAGTCGCGGGTTCGAGTCCCGCTGAACCTGCCGTCCCATCAGAGTATGAGAGTGACAGGAATAGAGAGCGCACTTGTGTCTACGTGTACACTTGTGCACTATAATATCTCCTGCGCAGTTGGCTAGTCTCAGTGAGATTGGCCGCCGTGGCCCAAATCGGACATTATTATGATTATAATTTATGTAAAAAAGCTTATATATTAGTATTTCTGTTATGACTTGTAAGGATCCTGGCTAGAATAAGTAAAACTCAAATTTACAATATAGAAAGGGGACATTGGATTTTAAAAATATATTGTGTGTACAGTTTGTTTGTTTTTTAGATATTTTTGAAGAGGTACTATAGACGTACGTAGTTGCGCGTACTTGTGACCCGATGCACATTTTCACTCGTATGTTACCCTAAATTCGCAAACTTTAAAACTGCCAAGCAAGTTTGTGATGTAGCCAGTTAAAAATTTTACTCGTACCGCCACGTGCTGCGACTTTGTAACATACTACCTACATATCTTGAGGATATTTTACATGCTATGAGTATTTTTTTTATTTTTTTTTTTGTAGTTGATAACTTGAATTTTGACAGAAGTTATCATATGTGTAAAATTCATCTGTGGAAAATTAAATAATTTTCTTATGTATGACTATAATAGCTTTCGGTATCTTTGGTTTTTTAATTTGCTAAATAGGAAGATGAATTTTATTTAATATAAAATTAAATATGTAATATAACACAATGTGTCTATTGATTCTGTAAACAATAAAAATAGTTATTTATGGGCTAGGCAACGGCTTCTATGGACGACATCGCCATCATCTTTAAGTTGTGCTGTCGTGTGTCGCTGACTTCTAGATTAGTACTATTATTAATTAGTAGTAATTTTTTAGCTTCTACGCTTATCACTTATTTGAGAATTATATCTCAAGAGATTGCTCAATTAATGTTGCGATACCATAACCGACTAATATACCATTAATATTACATGCTTTTATAGAAAAGGGTTAACGAGCGGATGATCCACCTGATGGTAACTGGCTATAGTTGCTTATATATATTACTTATATATAAACTACTGAATCACTGAGATATTGCTGAGTAAAGGAGGTAAACAATTCAACAAACACATATTTTTTTATTATTATTCTCATATATTATGTTTATGTACACCACAATAGAATCCAGATTTTACAGTGGTATCTTACCTAAAACTACATAATTACGAAGATCAATGCATTTATTAACCTAAATTATCTCCAAAAAACCTAACGGCTCCCCAGGGCTATTGTAATTAAGTTTGGGATAACGATAATAGATAAGTATTAAGCCAATCGTCCATAAGATATTGCGTAATGAAACTTTCTTATTTCCGGAATAAGTTATTTTAGTGGTTAAATGTTCTTGATGCATATTGATGAAATGGCGTTGACTTGATTAATATTATATGTACAGGTTCAGGTGTTCGATTCTCAGACAGAATGTTTAGTAATAAAAAAATCAATTCAAAAGTTGACAAAAATTAGATATTATTTTCCAAAAAAAAAACCCGTTAAAATGAAAAGGGGTACTAGCGAGTATATCAAAAAATGAAACAATTTTTTCAATTTTTTCCCTGATTTTTAGCTATCTTTAATACAAATGTCTGTGCATGTTGTGATACCTTCAAATGTTAAACATTTTTCTAGATAGATAAATAAATAGATAGGAATATCAGAGGTTCGTGACCCGTGATTTGAACTCGCTTCACTCTATTTCCCAAGCGAGTGCGTCACTACAGGGCAACCACTGCCTTAAAAATACGTACATACCTACATTTATTACCTACTACCTAGTATATATTTAGATAAATATTTTTAGCACAATATTATACATTTTGGTGGATGGTTAGCTTCAAAATAGAAATTCCCAGTGACGCAAACTTTATACAAAAGTTGGGCACAAAACGACCATGAAATAAATATATTACACGGAGAAGGTTTTATGATAATCTATTAACAACTCTTGAGGCAAGATGTTTATGGAACATTGTGGTTTGTAGATTTTCTATTATTGCAACACTAATTGTGCATTGATTATATGAAGATTCATAATTGTTTTCAAGATTTTTTTTGTTAAAAATAAGTAATAATGTTATTTCTTTTAGGGTATTTAACTTTGAAACGGGAAAAAATCTTATAACTTACTTCAGGCTATGCGTCGTCTATTTACTTGACTATTGACTGTGACACAGTCCAAGCGTATTATATGTGAATATAATATATAGAATTATACATAGTAATCATTTGTAAATTCTTACCAAAACGTGTAACTGAGAATATCCAAGTATATTAATTACTAGCAGTACCCGGCTTCGCCTGCGTTCAAACTTCCTATCGCTATCTCACTAGATCACTTGCTGGGCTAAACCGAAGATTGCCTGAAAATTTAATCAAAAAGCTCCAGCCTTTTTGGAGTCCATAGGGAATATGCATACGCATATCGATTTTTATATGTATAGATTTTAACTATGAAAACTTAACTTTATTGCCAAATGGGACCTTAAATTCAGTTCAGTTATCTATAAAATATTGAACACATACGAGTAACATAGATAGTAAATTCTATTCATAATTACTCAAATTTTAAATTATTATTATGGACGAATTTCGACCACTGGGTGAATACGTACTAATAAAAAGTTTTTAAGTTTTAGTAAAACTTACGCTAAGCAATGCGTAAAACTAGTAAATAATTGTTACAACTAGCAAAAAGCACAGTAAGGGCTCGTGAGGTTTTGCATATCTGCCATCTTCATACATGAAGAATTTAAAATATTCATTACTAGCAGAACCAGCGGCTTCGCTCGCGCTAAAACTACAAAAAAATCTCTAAAAAGGCAGGTTTCATACAAACTTTCATCCCCTACTTTACCCTCTTATGGGGTAAATTTCAAAAAATGCTACAACACGATTTATTTAATTGTATTGAAGAGCATTGATACCAAGTTTCAATTAATTCTGATCATAAATAATTGCTTAGGTTGAATTACAACATGTATTCCCGTGGGAATTAGATAATCTCCCGCGGTAAAAAGTAGTCTATGTCACTTTCCAGCCCGTCAACTATCTCCACACAAAAACTCACGCCAATGCGTCACTCCGAGTCAACAAGGGACAAACAAACAAACACACTTTCACATTTATGATGATGTTCTCTCCTAGCCGATTCCGCCCACGGCGGCCAATCTCAATGAGATTAGCCAACTGCGCAGGAGATATTATAGTGCTCAAGTGTACGCGCAGACACAAGTGCACTCTCTATTCCTATCACTCTCATACTCCGGTGGGACGACCACTCGACACGACCGGTGAGAGTTAAGGCGCAGGACCGACGGCTTTACGTGCTCTCCGAGGCACGGGGGTGAAACACCGCCAACTTCCCAACTCAGGGCTGTTACTGAGACTTACTATACGGGAAGACTCAATAACTAAACTTGGCCCGACCCGGGACTCGAACCCAGGCCCTCCGGGTGTGCAGCCGTACATGCTAGTCACTACACCACCGAGGCAGTTAAATACGTTTATAATATTAGTATGGAAGTATGGATTAATACTTACTACCTCTGTATCTTTAACGTCACTCTTACCAGTAAAAAAAATGTATATGCTCTGCAAATATATCAATTAAATTTAATTATTAAAGAATTCAATCTAGATCAAACTAAAACACACAATCTATCATTTTCTTTCTGAATGCACACTGCAGTACACTATTCACTGCTTTGCGATTATATTGAAGTTACCGTTGGGGCTCCAGCTTTATAAACATTATCATATATATTGATCATATACATTATAATATCTTTTGATCATCATCTCCATTATCTAAATTAAATCAAAGATGTTGTTTTTCTTGACTTGATACAAATTATGTAATTATAAAAATATTTAAAATTAAATTTTACAAATATTGTAAGGTATTTAGTGCCATTTTTCAATTTTTTGAATTCATTTTGTTATTTTGTGGCTACGCTGTCTGTAACAACTATATAATGCCCTTGAGACATTCAATCTAATCTGAGTCCCTCCCGTGACCATCACTACTGTAAAGCAATAATTGTTGTGAAGCATTCGAAACGTCGGGAACCAAAAATGAAAATAAATCCGCGAAAAAATTCGGAAAGATAGTTTAATTTCAAAAGTCAAATATTCGCGTACATCTAAGAAAGTATTATGGTTCTATAATTTTTAATTTTTGACAAACATTCTAAACATTCTAAATTGATACAAATTGTTGTCAAAAACGGTTAAAAAATGATATTTTAATGATAGATAACACATCTAAACATGAATTTAAATTACTATGTTAAAGTGCGAACCTACAGGTGTGATAGTTTTTCCGTAAAAAGTACCACAAGAATGTACAGGATGTGTAAAGTGCTTATAATTTTAGCTCTCAGACTAAGAAATGATAAAGATAGAGTGTTATAGAACTAAACAAGAAGCCAAACAATAATGTTAGACGTGACAATGTATTCTGAGTGATAAGTAAATAAATGTTAATAAATAAAAAATGCAAAAGAATATAGTATTATTCTTATTTTCTTCTCAACGTGACAACTAACACTTGTACGAGTATAAAATTTCATTATTCTTTAAAAAACGTAAACGATCTATGGCAAAATCGAGAATAGTATAGTGGCATAAACAGCATATCACGCTACTATTTTTGACTTTGACATTTATTTTAGCTGACTGCGTCTATATAATTATTTAATTTAAGTTTTAACTTCATATTTATTAAACCAATAGATATAATATAATATACATACGTAAAATAATAAACTTTATACACACTTGTAAAGTTTATAATCCAGACCGTACGTATCTGATCTTAGTACGTAACCCTTCTTTTATAGCACTTGAATGCCCATAAAATGAATCTTTATGAGATAGTTCTACACTACCGCTATATTCTTAACTGTTTCAAGTTGTTGTACATAAAGTTTCATGAACTTAGATAAGAAAAAACTAGTGTACATTATCTTTGTAATATGTAGGTGCTTTGTAATATGTTTGTAACATGGAGAGCTTTCTTCACTTAGTTGGAAATCCGTGGGATCACTTAAAAAGCTTTTTGTATGGAAAGTTGTATTGAACTTGTTGAAAATGTTGTGTTAACAATATAAACTACTATTTTAAATGATTTGTATTTTAAAAAGCAGTTAAAAATATATAAAAAATATTAACACACAATACGATCTAGTTCCATGGTAAGCACGAGGTTTGTGTTATGGATACCAGATAATTGATACACTATACATGTATAACTTTAAACACATACATATTATAAATAAAAACACCCATGACTGGAGTACAAACATTCGTGCTGATCACACAAATGAATGCCCCCAGCTGGACTCGAACCCGCAACCTCTGGCACAGCAAGTATGGTCACTACAAACTGAGCCAAACGTGTCGTCAATCATGTATGAAAAATTGTTATATGAATTCAGATATTGTGTTATATATGACAAAAATACAATTTTAAGTTCAAATCTCTAAAGTACCATTATTTAAATCACTTTCAAAACGTACATTTAAGTCACTATCATTTGGTACCATAGCATACAATAACGAAAAAAAAAAATTAACCATGACAGCTTGGACGGAACAAAAGCCCGTCTCTTTGAGTTAGTGAAAAATACTCTCGAGACATCGGAACAGCCTTCATAGGAGATTATGTTGACAGCAAACCAGATCATGCTTTTAAAGGATTGAGAAAATATATTATTTTGTACAATTCATGAATCATGGTGGTTTTCGGATATAATAAATAATATTTAGAATCTAATGAATATTATAGAACTAGAAAAAGCTTTATATTATCACGCATTTATTAACAAAATAGTATAATTATTTGTCCCCCCCAACGTGCGTTCACCTTGTCGTGGTGGGGGGGCTCAGTAGTGCCCGGCAACCCAACCGGGCGCGAAGCCAAGAAACGCACAGGGGGGTGGCCCACTTCGGTGGGCGGTGGGAGGTGGCCTTCTTCGGGGGGCGGTGTACCTTGCGGGTTGCTCCTGGTACTTCTCTGATAGCAGAGTGGACCTTGGAGCAACCCCGTGGTTGTTGTGGTCTGCTTTGGCAGACCTGCCGTCGGGGCGTCGTAGTTGAATGCGTAAGCGATCCTGCGACGCCCCATTAAGACGGGGGAAGGTTTTGTTGGGTTTTAGTGGGTAGTACTGGCTGTATTACGCCGGTGAGTCCCACACGTCGTGCGTAAATGCATTTCCCAACGTTAAAAAAAAAGTATAATTATTTGTACAGTTTTTAAAGTTTGAAACCTCCATTTATAATTTAGTTTTTATTAAAGTCTCACTGCTGGGCCGCGAGGTTTATCTCAATTTGAAGGGAATCCGGCTATAATTCACTAGACTGGCTCAATACGGGTTGGTGGATTTTTCCAAAGCTTGTAAGATTCTTCCAGATTTGCGGGTATCAGTTTTCTTGTCTGGTTTAGCAAGTGTAAATCTAATTTTCAATATGGATATCATGTAAAGCTAAAACTCTAAAGAGAGATATATTACTTTTGGGCCAAGAAACTTATCTAATTTGAACTGAAAATTAACAACAAGAAATTTATTCATACTAATATATCCTTAAAAACGTAGGCTTCGTTAAAAAGAACATAAACAACGAACAAACGTACATATTTTAATATGTAATTCTTAGATTAAGGTGCGGTTAGTATATATGTTCGTATACTCAATCGTCTACTTCTAAGTTTTATACTACTTACAATATTTAAAGTAATTTTATCTCTTTTTCTGACTTCAAACAGCTTGGAATATGAACTTATGCAATTTATCGAGAGCTTTGTTTTCTATCGCAATATATTTGTTGAGCGACAAGCGCACAATAAGCTACTTTAGTTCGAAAATCCCCATCGATTTTCTTGTACTCGACAAAATTACTAGAAATGTCATATTAGTTTCTTATACTTTTAAAACATTACTGGACTAATTATTAAACTATAATTACTGAACTTCTTGGCGAATAAAAGATGGTGCATTGTGAAGATTTAGCATTTTATAGATATGTAAAAAGTGGAAAACCTATTTATAATAGGTAAGTCATCGTGCTTAGAACAATAAAAATGTAATCTGCAACATACAATTTTAGGTGCGTTCAAAAAACTATGTTTTAAAAGAAATATTTATTTCATTATTCCTTTAAGATTCCCATGGCCAATAACATCTGATGTGATGTAGTACTAATACAAATATTTGAAAATAAAATAATAAAAAAAAAAATTTAAAAACAAGCTTTTATAACATATAAACTTTATAACATATAAATCCTTTCATTTGATGTTCATATCATGGGGGTGCATAAAAAAACATAGTCCGCCATCTTTGAGTCCGCCATGTTGGATTAAGAATGACATCACTTAGCTTAATATGCATTGCCATCTAAAGTAGACGTGTATGCACAATTTCAACTCATACGGTTTAGTATAACTGCTTTAAAATTCAGTTGTAAAATTTGACAAGAACAAACATACATACATTGCGATAAAATAAATTATAAAAAATAGATGATACATTTTCCATTTTAAAGAAGTTATTTAATCACGTAGATAATGTATTTCTATAATAATTTCTTAGATTTACGCGAATATTCAACATTTTAAATAAAACTATGCTTTCAGATCTTTTCGCGAATTTATTTTGATTTTTAGTTCCCGACGTTTCGAATACTTTACAACAATCATGGTTACAGGAGATTAGGAAAGACTAAGGTTTGGTGTTGTGAAAAAATCCGAAAAGATACTAAACTTTAGGATTATCTGTATTTTCATGTGTGAATCTTTTCTAACATCGTTACCACTTGCATTGCAGTGAAGGAAAACATCGTGAGGAAACCTGCTTGTCTGAGAGAACTAGGCCAGTGTGGTGGACTATGACCTGATCCCCCGCGTGTAGAAGGCAGACCCGTGTCCAGCAGTGAGACGTTAAAAAGGGCTGAATACATATAAAAATCACTGAGACGCCTAAGTTTCTAATTGAAATAAATTACGAAGAAAAGTATGTAAGTCGATTTTTTAAAGAGAAATCATAAGTTTTATATTTTTAAAAGAATATTCTCTCATACGACCAAGTACAATAGCAAAGTATAACATAAAACATCTGGTAAACTGTTATTTCTTAGAGCTAGTTATGTATATAGTAAGTATTCATTTCTAGGCAAGAAAGCTTCGGCAAGAGACCTATACAGTAGGTAATATGGGAGCTTATAATAATATGTTAAAGGAAATCTAGTCGAGTAAGACAAACATACCATTTAATAATAATTATCTTAGTTGTTTTGACAATTAACCTCTTAACTTCATAATGGAACAAGGGTTCCCAAACTTAACTAATTAAAGTTCAAGCCCAAAGTCTTGAAGATCACGTTTATGGTACCGGCAAATATAACAATTAATAATCATTTAAAAGTAAGGTATATAGACGATGTATGACTCGTATTAAATCAAACGTAGCTCCAGTCATATTTTAAAGACAAGAGATTCATCTCTTATGGCATAACTAAGAATGGATAGCTTCATTTTGAGACAACTGAGTTTCTCGTGATCATGCTTGCTGTAACGCATTCGAAACGTCGGAAGCAAGAGTATAAAATATAACCGCGAAGAAATCTGAAAAGATAGTTATATTTAGATATCAAATCTTCGCATTAATCTAAGAAAAATAGAAATGGAAATTGATCAAGCTGCTTAATCGTTTACGATTGTGCCTAAGTAATAGATTACATCGTTGTTTGCTTAGCTTGCACGATTTAAAATTATTCAATTCAATTCAAATTTGCTTATCAGGTAATAGAACTATGAAAATTTATTGTATTTATCACTTTTAGTTTGTTATTTAGGGTCCAGGATCTTAAAGCATCATTCCCACTCTAATATGAGTATATACATAATCATATTATATAAGCTGTCTGCCTATTTGTCTATTCATCTGTTAAAGTATATTTTGCTAGCGACTCACCCACCCACGGAAACCGTATATTTTTCTGGGGTTATATGTACAGCTTATTATAGCCTTTTTCAATAAATGGGCTATCTAATACAAGAGGCATTTTTCAAATCGAAATAGTAGTTCCTGAGATTAGTGCGTTCAGACAAATAAACAAACAAACAATGAAACAAGCAAACGCCGCCTCTTTATAATAATATTATTAGGAATTAGTATAGTATACATTTGAATGTGTTAAATAGCTGTCATAAATCAAGTCATTAACAAGGAATCGACAGTCGACGTACTTGTAGAACATTTATATTTTATTCCTCTATGAAAAACTAATCTTCACTAACATAAAAAATCAAACAAGTGTAAAATAAGGGCAATTTTCTTACGTGTCATATTAGTAGGTCGTGCCGTATCGCTTTCTTGAGTTACGTATGCTTCATTAGGTCGAGTTCCTGGCTCTCGTTATACTTACCTAAAAGATTTTTGTACCGAGTTTTCAAGTTGAAATCAATTATTTAAGTTAAATTACTAAAATTTAAGCCAAATATAGGATTTACCTATCTATAAAGAAATACTTTTTCCAATTTTTTTTCATAACAGTAAAGCTCGTCAATGGCTACTTCACAAAATAAAACAAAATCGGTTGACAAACAGAGGAAAAAAAGTACTGGATGGTTTTGTCTTTGCCTATTTATATATAGATTACCTAGCCTAACCTAGTAACTTGAAAATTCAGGAGAAAATTTCTGCGAAAAATCGAAAGACATTTTAATTTAACTTTATTAGATAGATACTATGTTTAAATATATTTTATGATATGAAGTTATTAATATAACAAGCATTGCCCGCGGCTCCGCCCGCGTTCAGATGACTAAAAACCAAATTCTTAGGCTTTACACATTAGTATACTCTTACAATGAAGTTTTTGCATTTTTTCTCAGAAATGAGATATTTTCCCGCGGTAAAAAGTTGATGACCCGTTGTTGACCCGGATAACCAGCTATCATCATACCATATTTTATCAAAATCTGTCCATTGGTTTTCTCGTGATGCGGTAATAGACAGACAGACAGACAGACAGACAGACCAAAATTCTAAACACTATAGATTCGGACTCTGTATCGATAATAATGTCTATTTCAATTAGATTTTCCAAAAGATATTTAATGTACAGATTCGACTTTGTTACAATTTTATTATACGTATAGATAACAATATCGTTATTTTGTATATTTTTTATTCAAACAATGATTATAAAATAATATTAGTAAATATAAATAAATTAAAAAATGAGAATAAATAATATTAGCTAACTAGCGGCTAACCCTCACTTCGCTCGGGTTCAACAAACTAACTGCCTCTTTATAATATTAGTATAGATGGGTTTTATCTTAATTACTTTGCATTACATGAATTTAATATTATTGACATTAGACATAATTATATTGATCTACTTATAAATATATCGCAATAGTATGATATTAGGTCTTTACCTATGTAGTTGCCGTTTTACAAAACTGGCCATTTGAAACGTAATTTATGAATGGTGATAAATTCCATTTTATTCAAATGAATTTTAATTTAAAAGTATTTTGTTCTATTTTCAATCTCAGTCATTTGTTAATTGATTAGTTTTGTCTTCACTACACTTGTAGCTTTTTCATCAAAATGGACACGATAAAAATACGATAAAAGTACTTAGTACAAGTATTGTTACATAAAGTTATAAGATTATTATAACAATTTACTTTTCAAAGTAGAAAGAATATTTTCAAAAAAATCTTAATCTAACGTCAGAGTTTCAACGATCTCTGTCCAACGTGCGAAATGACAAATTTAATCAAGAGAATTTTCTCTAGAAAGAAGACTCAGCCTAATTTCCATCGGCTTTTTATATTGTTTTTGAAAGTCTGAAGCAATTGGGAGATTAATAAAATGCAAATCTTCCGTAACGGATCTTTTTTAGATATAAGAGGGGACGGTGAAAGAAGTTTAACTAAGTATTGTGAAGTATACTTGAAAATTAAATATTTTAGCGATGCTCTGTTAATTCAAAGTAAAAATGAGATTTTTTTAGCTTAGTTACTGATAAGAACAATTTTTTATTTGGATATTTATAACAAGAAAATATGTAATATATTTTTTGTGTGGCCCATACAAATAAATAATAATAATAAATAAATATGTTGGGACATTAACACATAGCACTATCACTACAAACTGAGCCAAAGATGTCGTCAAACAAAGATTCAATTAGCGACTCATCCTCGCTTCGCTCGGGTTCGTCCCTACTTACGTAATAAGGTTTTGTGTAGATTTCTCAAAGATGAAATATTTTCCCGCAGTAAAATGTATCCTGTATGTTGACCCGGACAGCCAGCTATCATTATACCAAATTTCATCAAAATCTGCCCAGTAGGTTCCGCGTGATGCGTTAACAGACAGACAGACAAAAATTCTAAAAATGATATATTCGGCCTCTGTATCAATAATAATTACTATTTCAATAAGATTTTCAAAAGAAAAATTAATGTACAGATTCGGCTTAGTTAGAATTTTATTATATGTATTGAAATAATAAGCTCAATACATGTATATAATAAATGATGCACGTTAATTCAAACTTCTGTAATATTATGATTGCATTCCAGATTCCAGACTATAACAATTTTAGCTGCTTATTTGTATGAGAGAAGCAATACTAGGCAGGTGTGTCCAATCGCCGGGGGAAATCGAAGTGGACGCGATCTGAAAGCCTATACAGCACATTATATTGAGGAAACGATGTATAGATACTAGTGAGACGTTTATCCTGCATTTTGTTTTGTAAGAACTCGACAGGTTTATTGAAAGTGTACCAAAACTAAAAACTGAAATTCGAACCTAGAACCTTCGCAATATTCATCTATAGAAACCTTCTAATCTCGGATGAAATAATGAACTGCAACCCTAAACAAATTCTGAAGTATATTACAGCTACAGGTTTCAGTAGTTTACTGTAATTCAACAAACAAACCAACTCTGCTTCTATATAATAATAATAATAATAATAATAATAATAAGTTCTTTATTTCCAAAAGGTAGTAAGTACATCCAGATATTTGCTTAACACTAACTAAATCTAATTTGGTACATACAAATATTTAAAACATAGCATCTGCAGCCGAACTAGGAGACCTGTGCATCAGCTGTCAGCGCCATATCCCCACGGTTAGGTGACATAAATATTACCAAAAAAATAAAGAATTACATATCAACTAAAGATATTAATTAATATTACTAAATATGTCATTCCTCTCTCTTAAGATGTGTAATGCATGACTGTAAGAAGTATTTGTGTAATGAGTGTAATGTGTGTGAGCAATTAAAGGAGAGGAGTGTGTAATGTGTGTCTGTGTATGTGTGTGTGTGTGTGTGTGTGTGTGTGTGTGTGTGTGTGTGTGTGTGTGTGTGTGTGTGTGTGTGTGTGTGTGTGTGTGTGTGTGTGTGTGTGTGTGTGTGTGTGTGTGTGTGTGTGTGTGTGTGTGTGTGTGTGTGTGTGTGTGTGTGTGTGTGTGTGTGTGTGTGTGTGTGTGTGTGTGTGTGTGTGTGTGTGTGTGTGTGTGTGTGTATGCGCGTGTGTGTGCCTGGGTATTATTATTTTACATAGGCAATATTGCAGGATCAAGTTATATAATAAATATTATGATCAGATATGAATACTAAGAAGGTTTTCAGTTTCAATATAAGTTAATTTTTGCAGGTAATCAAATACAGTTTTTTTACAGTCTATTTTATTAAGGTAGTAAATGTCTAATGTTTTATTTAGTTTATTATATAAGTGTGGTCCTAAAAATGCAAAGAATCTTCTTATAAAAGTTGTTTTAAAATTAGTTGTATCTACAGAAAATTTTCTGCGTTTATTTAAGTTCGTTGGGTCATATAGCAGTAGACTATGTTGTTTCTGAATGATCGTTAATATAGACAGTTGTCTTACCGTAAGGACCTTACAGTTATTATAGAGTTGTGATGTAGGATATAGAAAAGGTTTAAATGTTGCTACTTTAAGAATTGCACGTTGAGCGATTTCGATCTTAAGTAATACGGTTTTAGAAGCACCGCCCCACGTTGATATGCAGTACGTTATAATAGACTGACATAAAGCTAAGTAAACTCGTTTTAATATATCTGGATCCAATACGTGTCTAATGGTTTTAAAAATATATATTAATTTATGAGTTCTTCTGCTAAGTGTGTCAATATGTTGTTTAAAATTTAAATTCTGATCTATTATGACCCCTAAATATTTAATATAATCAACAGATTCAAGTGATAGACAGGAACAGCTATTGTCCTTAGTTAAACAATTATATGAATGAATTATTAAGTTAAAATTTTCAAGGTTTCGAATAGGTTTTCTTAATGAAAAAGCTATATATTTTGTTTTCCTAATATTGAGTGAAAGTTTATTACTGTATAGCCAACTAGTAATTGCATTTATACCTATCTGTGCAGATGAGAAAACATCTGCCCACGTATCCGCAGCAAATATCAAAGCAGTATCATCTGCATATGATATTATATGTCCCTGAGAGAGATCAAATTTTGTTAGATGATCAATATAAATAAGAAATAAAGTTGGTCCGAGTATACTCCCTTGGGGCACGCCATGTGTTACTAATAAGTCGTTGCTATTAATATTATTGACACCAACGCATTGATATCTCTCAGAGAGATAGCTTTTGAATAATTTGAGTTGAGTGCCTCTAATACCGATGTTTTCTAGTCGTTTTAATAGTATTTTTATTGACACGGTATCGAATGCTTTAGCCAAATCTAAGAAAACTGTTATACATTTTTTTCCACTGTCTAAATAAGATGATATAAAACTTGTCAAAGTATGAACGGCGTGCTCTGTTGATTTGCCATGCCTAAAACCAAACTGTGTATTCGACAATAAATTATTTCGCTCCAAATAGTTTGTAAGTCTATTATTGATAATTTTCTCCAATATTTTTGACAAAGCTGGTAGAATAGAGATAGGTCTATAATTGCTTATACAAGCCTTATCACCCTCTTTAAAAATAGGCCGAATTACGGACTTTTTAAGATATCTAGGGAATACACCATAATTTAGACATTGATTAAATATATAGGTTAAAGGTGGTATTAACAAATATTTAAAATCTTTAATGAATTTATTTGAGATTCCATCCCAACCAACTGAACAGTCTGTTTTCAAATTGTCATTTCATTGTCATTAGTATAGATTTATTGAGGAATTAAAATTAATTAATTCTACAAAATTAAACGACGCGGAAAGAGCGAATGAAAAGACGAAACAAGCCGTAAGAAAGCGCTAGTTATAAAATAATGATTTAGGTACGTTTATGCATTGTTGTAGAAAAGAACAACTGATTTACAATTTGATCCTAGTAGGTAGTTCAAATGGGATATAATTACGAAAAGTTAGGGGTGCAAGCGTAAGTGTGATACTAGAAGTATATTTTTATTATATACTCATAAAATTGAAACTAGATAGTTATGAGGTTTCTAGGCATTCAGTAAATGAAAAAATCCGTAATATCTTCTGTGGGAATCTCAAGAGGACGATAGAACGCTTATTATGATGTTGATAGCAGGACGAATTATAACTTTTATTAGAATTTATTCTTATAATCTGTATAGTTTTTTTCATTTATTAAACATTCTTTATAATACCTTTAATATTTTCTAAATATTTCTAAAATATACAAATAACGTGTTTCGTTTGAGTAATAATTGATAAATTCAATATTAAGGTACTTTTCTTCCATGTCCCATCCATTTCTTCCATCCTGTACACTACATTATATACTATACTAGTGACTCACCCTCGCTCCGCTCGAGTTCGTCCCTGCTTACGATTTAACGTTTAGTATAAATTTCTCAGAGATGAGATATTTTCCGGCAGTAAAAATTTCATCAAAATCCCTCCCTGGTTTTTCCGTGATGCCGTTACAGACAGACAAAAACTCTAAAAACTATAGATTCGGCCTCTGTATCGATAATAATGTATATTTTAATAAGGTCTTCCAAAAAAATATCAGATTCGGCTTAGTTACAATTTTATTATATGTATAGATTACTATAAATAGATATAAAATACAATTATATCTTATAGATAGAATGTGAAATAACTAAGCCATTTATCTTTAGTTTAATTTTCTCAATTCAACTGAAGGCAGAAATCTAGTTTTCCTTCCAATTAAATCGAACATTCCAGCTTTTGGCTGAATCGGCCGTGTTAAGTTACTCAATTAAGTTTGAAAACATAATTACTGGGGATGTTTTTCTTGATTAAGTTTTGGGGTCTAAGAAACATTATGTTACATTGTTACACCCAAGCAATATAAAATAACTGTTAGTGGATAAAATACTACTAAGTTTCAAGCTATGATTTACTTGGGGATTTACTAATCGATATTTGTAAGGAATGCGGCCTGTAATTTTCAACGCAATTATAGTTCAAACATACTTGTTATTATAGTTGTACTAGCAGAACCCGCGGCTTCGCTCGCGCTAAAGCTACATAAAACACTCTTTGGCTTTTGTTATTAGTAATAATTTGATAGCTGTACTTAAGATTTTTATTTTTTTATTTTAAAGGTAAGGAAGGCACAGTTAGGTTTCATACGAACTTTCATCCCCTATTTTACTGCCTTATGGGATGAATTTTGATAAATGCTGAATCACGTACTTATTTTATTGTATTGATACAAAGTTTCCAGTAATTCTGATCATGCATATTTGTTTTAGGTTTTCCCGTGGCAATGACATAATTTCTCGTGGTAAAAAGTTACCTACACCACTCTCCAGCCTTTCAAATATCTCCACAAAAAAAATCACGCCAACCCGTCACTCTGTTTCGACGTGAAAGAACAACAAACAAACAAACACACTTTCACATTTATAATATTAGTATGGCTATACTTTCTTGGATTTGTTTTGAAAAATATTGAGGACTAATGAAAATTCAGTCGATATAAAGTTAATTTTTTTCACTGTGATAATGTTTATTTTTAAATCCCCACGCAAAAACGACGGGGTGTTATAAGTTTGACGTGTCTGTTTGTGACATCGTAGCTCCCGAACGGATGAACCAATTTTGCTTTTGTTTTATAAAAGTGAATAAGTCGGGAGTGTCCTCATCAAACATGATGAAAATCAGTTCAAGATGGTCGGGGTTTTTTAAATTTTTAATTTAATTTAGTTTTTATGCTAGTTCTAAACAAAACGAAACTACTTTTACGCTAATGTCCTAAGAGATTAGTATGTTTAGTGGTTCTATGTAACTTTAACTTTCTAAAGAAATGAGTAAAGGTGAGTGTAAGTTTTAATTCATTCACTCAGCAATTTAAATATAAAACTAGCAGCTAAGAGTGCGGTTTAAAACATGCATTAAACTACTACAAAACGGAATGAAAGTTATAAATGACAGAAGCTTTTAGTGGTTTTAAATGCCGATTTTATTTACAACTTTTTTATTCTTCAAAGACTATAAAGGATTTGCTTTTGTCTTTGCTATGTGTTAGGTAATATATGGTAGAAGTAAATCTAATATATAAATATCTCGTGTCATGGTGTTTGTGGACGCACTCCTCTGAAACGGCTCGACCGATTTGTATGTTTCTTTATTATTTGGTAGGTTGAGAGGTAGGAGGTAAAGTATTATTTACCCTCCTAACCCCAACCCCATTTTTTATTCGCGATTTTAGTATGAACAATATTATATAAATGTATAGTCATTTCACCATTTAGTCTTACTAATATTATAAATGTGAAAGTTTAAATATTTGGATGTTTGTTACTCTTTCACGCCAGAACGGCTGAACGGATCTGGATGAAATTTGGCACAGAGATAGATTATAGTCTGGAACAGCACATAGACTACATTGTATCCCGGAAAAATATACGGTTCCCGAGGGATAGATTTGTCTTTGTTGTTCGTACTTCGCTAGTAATAAAACTCGTACATAGGTATGCTTCTACTTACGAATGAGAGATCCTATGAAGCAAGGGTTCATTACTAGTATATATATAGAAGAGGGAATTGGTTAAGTGATATATCAATTTACCCTCCAAACTATTTGATCTAGAAACTTGAAATTTGGATGAATTATTCCCTAAGGAAGTATTGGGAAGAGACATTCGTAAATTTAACGGGTTGAGGTCGAAAGGGCTATCAAAGTTAGCGTGGAAAAACAAGTAATAAGTATATACTAAACTTCGACCAATCTTGTTTTGGCTTAGTATTTAGTAACATTAAACTGTTATGACTAAAATATTAGGTTCGATTTCCGTACAAGCTAAATGTTTACATTGGTATTAGATATATCATTATTTATTCTCAGGGAAGCGAAAAGATTTAAACGCTCAAATTTTCCAAAATACTACCGAAAATTCTGATTCTCAGCGTTTAGAAGTATTTCCTTCGGTTACTTTGTATGGGATATAGGCCATAGCGTAAGTTTTTTAATTAAAATACCCATAACTTTCTATATAACATTTATTTAGAGCGTTAATACAATGGTTGAGACCATCTTTTTTAATAAAACACCAAATTTGAAAGTTCCCGAGAGGAAAGTAAAAAATTTAATGGATTTTACGTACCATTCTCATTTCATTCTATCCAGTTTAAAGCTTTGCAAAATCCTTTTTATTCAGTAGGAATTACATTTGATTTTTCACTTATGTAATAGAGGACAGAGGGTGAAAGCACAGTATAGTTGAACAAGCTTAGTTACTAAAATAATATTTTTAGTTCATTTTCATTAAACATAACATTCTCTATAACTCATTATAATGTAGAACTTACTTTAACTGCCTCGGTGGTGTAGTGGCTGGCATGTATGGCTACACACCCGGAGGTCCCGGGTTCGAGTCCTGGGTCGGGCCAAGTTTACTTATTGAGTCTTTCTGTATAGTAAGCTTCAGTAGCAGCCCGGAGTTGGGAAATTGGCGGTGTTTCACCCCCTTGCCTCGGAGAGGTCGGAGAGAGCACGTAAAGCCGTCGTTCCTGCACCTTAACTCTCACCGGTCGTGTTGAAAAGTCGTCCCACCGGAGTATGAGAGTGGCAGGAATAGAGAGTGCACTTGTGTCTGCGCGTACACTTGTGCACTATAATATCTCCTGCGCAGTTAGCTAGTCACAATGAGATTGGCCGCCGTGGCCGGAATCGGCCAGGAGAACGTTATAATAGTTCGTAAAGTATTTTTCACCCTCCTACCCCCACCCCCATTTTTTCACGAATTTAGTATTTTTGTATGAACAATTTTATATAAAAAGCGAGGGTGAGTCGCTGTATAATATAAAGCCAAAGAGTTTCTTTTGTAGATTGAACGCAGCGTAGCCACGGGTTCTACTAGTAATTTATATAATTTGAATTCCTGCAAAATTAAGAGTATATAATATTATAAAGAACTTTAAAAATATAAATGGGCTGAATTGATATTCATGGTATTTTAGATTGTAACTAATAAAGGGCTTAAAGACATGTACTGTATACATAAGGTACAGTTTAACTAAGGGAGATTGATTGATAAGTAATGTCAAGTAGCTGTGCCTGCGGCACGTACTCGATGGGTTAGCGCTTAGTGGCATTACTATTGAACATCCCAATTATCATAAGCGATTGATAGCAGTCGTTAAATAGGTCAAACTTCAAAGTTCTTTGAAAGTAGAGAAGTTTGAAAATAAGCAAACTGTGATATATGTATATCTGATTTCCCGTAACTACTTAACACATAAGAGAAAAAAAACATTCTTACTTCAATCGATTGCTTGGATTCTTTTACGTATTCTACCGTAGCTGAAGTGTTTGTGAGCTGTTGTGTAAATACGACAATGGCACCATATAAACTTTGTGAAGATCTAATGATCGGTTCTGGAGATAAATACTTGTAAGGGAACATTTCCATTGGTCCCAACTACTAATGATATATTGCGGAAATAAACATAATCAAGTTTGATGATAAGAACTGAAGTTTTAAAAAATACATCTAAAGTACGGTAGTTTTTACAGAAGCCATATTTAAATGGATGTATCCACTAAGTATACTTCTTTTTTTTATATATGTCTGTATTCAGACATATATTTTAATGTCTACGACATGGATCTCCGTCCGAGGCTGATCAGACCATATTTCACAATGCTGGCCAAGTGTGGGTTAACGGACTTCACATGTCTTGTGAACAACGTTCATTACGATAATTTCCTTCACCGTAAGAGAATTGGTAATATTGAAAATAGCACAGGTGCGAGTCTCGAGATTTGAGCCCACTTCTCTTGGTCTCCCAAGTAAGCATGTTACCACTGGGCTATATAATAGAATAAAACTACGAAATATTGTATTTCATAAATTATGAGATGCACTGACTTCTCTTAAGACTTTTTGTAATATACAGGTTCTATTTGATGTAGGTACTATTATATATTTTTTATGTTTTTAATTTTAAACTATATAATATATACTAAACATAAATTGTCTGTATATATACAAAATAAATATACACTTAGTTATTACTGTACATTGTACAAGTGATGTCCGCGTGGAATAGTGACAAGAATGCTAGCCGCATTCCCCCGTTGAATGGCAATGCCGATTCTTTGGGCGACAAATGCGCCAGCCCTCCTGTCACCAGTAGAGGTGATAAGACGAGGTGTTATGTCAAAAAAAGATAGTAAATCTCCATGAAGTTTCAGAAGAGTACACAATACCACAAGAAAAATTAATTACAAAAATTTTCTTCCTTTTTAAGTGAATCTTATAATTTAATATTGGATGCTGGATAGTATTGTTTCGAAATGGTAATTAAAAGTACTTTTGAGGTTGATTAAGGAGGTATATAATTTACTTTTCATACGATATATATATTCATATTTCATTGTTACATTTACTCGCATTCTATTATATACTAGCAGTTCCCGTATCTTTGCCCGCATTCAAACTTTCCATCGCTAGCAAACTTCACAGGATCACTTGCTAGGCTAATCTAAAGATTGCCTGAAAATTTTATCAAAATATCTCCAGCCGTTTTGGAGTCCATAGGGAACATCCACACATCGATTTTTATATATTTAAATAGATAGTATCAGTTTCAGAGTATTCACTATTAAATTCTAAACATAGCAAACTATTTTAAATCATAATTATATTCTGGTAGGCCTAGAGCACGAAACAATATAATAGGCATCATTATGAAACACGATCAATTTGTTTTCATAAAATATTGGCTTTGCCCGTTTAATATTACCATACCACAACCAATGACCATAATCATTATTGAAAATTTGAAGAAAACATATCATATGAATAGAATTTCACTTTTTTAAACAAATCTTCTAAACAAAAAGAAAAGTTAATCAGCCCACAAACAGAGGAGAAAAGGTACTGAACTGTTTTTTCTTTGCCTATTTATATAAAGACTAGCGACTCACCCTCGCTCCGCTCGGGTTCGTCCGTGGTTGCATTTTAACGTATAAATACAGATATAGATTTAACGTATAGTATAGATTTCTCAGAGATGAGATATTTTCCCGCATTAAAAAGTCTCCTATATGTTGACCCGGACAACCAGCTATCATCAGAACAAATTTCATTAAAATCTGTCCAGTGGTTTTCTCGTGATGCGTTCAGAGATAGACGGACAGACAGACAGCCACACAGATAGACAAAAATTCTAAAATCTATAGATTCGGCCTCTGCATCGATAATAATGACTATTCCAATAAGATTTTTCAAAAAAATATTTAATGTACAGATTCGAGTCAGTTAGAATTATATTATATGTATAGATATGAGACTCCGGCATTATGTAGAGATACTAAGAACAGGGATAAGTATCAGTTCAATCGGAAAAAATATCTATGTTTTTATTTCTTGTAAATACTTACACATATTTTGTTTAATAAGTCAATCTCAAAAATGCGTGATTAAAAGGCAAAACAATGAAATAGTCTTGGTCTCACTTCTATTATAATTTTTAGGTTAGATAAGGTTCCTTAAATTAAAAATTATAATGTAACATTCTAGCGAATATGATCCTGCGGTGCTCCATTAAGATGTAGGTTTCGTTGGGTTTTAGTGGTCGAAAGCTCTAAAGGCTTAAGGCGGTGCGTACGCGACCCTACAACATCTCTTAGTCCTTTACCTATTAACAGCTGGTAGTGTGATATATTTCTTCAGCGACATACAAAACGGTTTTTCAGGTAAGGTAGGTTTTTTTAGATAAGTTACTTTTTTTAGCAAGAATTTAATAAATTTTCTTTATACTTTCTTAGATTTACGGCAATATTTGACATTTTAAATACAACTACATATATTTTCGGATTTTTTCGCTAATTTATTTTGATTTTCACAAATTTATTTTGAAGAACTCGGGAACCAAAAATCAAAATAAATTCGCGAAAAAAACCCGAAAAGATAGTTTTATTTAAAATTTTCTTAAAAAAAATTTCAATTTTTTTATAAAAAACCATTACGGGTTGTATTAATAATATCATATCGTTGTTGTACGGCTTCACCCGCGTTTTCCATTAATGTATAACTGCTAAATAAATAAGCTATAAATTGCTAAATTCTTACAGTTTCCGTGCAATCCAAAGCAAAAACAGCCTCAGCTTAAAATGTTGGTAAAGATGTATTAATCTATACATATAATAAAATTGTAACTAAGTCGAGCGGAGCAAGGGAGAATCGCTAGTAATTTATATTATCTTATCTCTACTTATATATTATCACTCGTCTTCGTTTACATCTACATTGTACGTAGGACGATAGGATAAAAAAATGTAGCTAGAAGACTTTTTTGAATAGGTACGATACATTACCTTGAACTAAACTTTTATCTATACCTATAATAAAATTATAACTAAGCCGAATCTGTACATTAAATATTTTTTGGAAAATCTTATTGAAATAAACATATTATCGATACAGAGGCCGAATCTATAGTTTTAGAATTTTTGTCTGTCTGTCTGCCTATCTGTCTGTTACCGCATCACAGAAAAACCATTGGAGGGATTTTGATGAAATTTCGTATGGTGGTAGCTGGTTATCCGGGTCAAAAACTGCAATGTAAGAGTTTACTAATATGTAAAACCTAAGAATTTGGTTTTGGTCATCTGAACGCGGGCGGAGCCGTGGGCAAAGCTAGAGTTAAATAAAACGCGTCAGAAAATCACCAAAATATGCAACAGTTCGTTAATTATATGATATTACCTACTAAACTCACTTTTAATCTGTATAGCGATTATAAGATATTGACCTCAACGACTCGTTGTAGCGGCATTACCTTACGTTCATTATAATTAACAAGTATTTAGGGTTATATTCACAAAAGGATCTGCATGAATGGAGTAAAATAGACACAAATTGGTATGCCAGTGATGCCAACCGTAATAGTTGTAGACGGTATAAGCCATTTAGGACGAAATTAATTAAACTACAGAACCACGCTGGACAAGAAAAGCACTCGGTAAAAAACCTTAGAGAGGTAGAGAAGGCCTTTATCAGAGGAACCTCAAACGTGCGCTCATCTTGTCGTAGTGGTTTTAGTGGGTAGTTCTAGCTTTTCTAGCCGGTCAGTCCCACATAACCTATATATGTGAATAAGTAAGGTGATATAAGTAAATGCATTACCCAACTTCAAAAAAAAGAAAAAAGGCCTTTATCAGAGGCAAAGAGATATTAGAGAGAAAAAAACTTATTTAAATGTATGTAAGTTTTATTATAAATACTGGTGCTACATTCTCTGAATGATTAGTTCAAACATTAAATAATAACAATAGAAAATGATCACTCATGTTTTTGATTGTGTCTGTTACAGGCTCTCTTGGAGAAAAGTAGATTTCTTAAGTTGTGCATCAACTTATTCATTGTAGATCATGGTCGTATTGGGTATATATATGCGAATGCTGATTTCGGGGCAAACTTTTTCAACAATTCCTAAAAATCTGACTAGAATACGTTAAACATTTTAAAAGTAATATGGTAATCATTGCATATCATTATTAACGGAAATTTTTAAATCTCTTATAAAATTTAAAGCTCCAAGCAGCATATTCTTTAGACGCTAGTTTCATATTCAAATTACAAAGTGAATAAATTAAAGGTTCTAGCGCTCACTTCGCAACTTATAAGCCTAACGATACTTGGAATCAACAAATTGCAGTACTTTCTTTAAAAATCGTTACACATACGATAGCTTTAATACTAAATTTTTTTGAAAATAAGAGTTATTAAAATAATAAAAATTATCAAAATTTAAAATGATTGAAAATAAGCCTTATAATACTACTACTAAATACTAGCGACTCACCCTCGCTCCGCTCGGGTTCGTCTCTAGATATGTTTTAAATTAAAATGAATATAGTATGTTATCCTTAAGAGATAGACATATATCATCGTGGAGTTTTCTGTAGACGTATATAAATTACACAATTCCACCATACATTATTTTTTTATATCTCAAAGGGCTAAGGCAGCGTTTTCGTTCAGAGGCCCCAGACGGCTTATTTTTTTCTGACACCTCCAACAAATATCGTTATAAAAATATAACTTGAAATTGACTAAAAAGTCAATGTATACAAAAAAATACAAATTATATACTAAAACCTTCCTCGAGAACCACTCTATCCATTGGTGAAAAGAGCATGAAATTGGGTGTAGTAGTTTTTGAGTTTATCGCGAACGGACAGACAGACGCGGCGGAGGACTTTGTTTTATAATATGTAGTGAAATCGACTTGGCGATTTTTTTTTAATTATGGCACACTGCATTACTGGATGTTATAGTTCTAAAAATTAAAAGTAATTTTGACGGATTACAGGTTTTTTGTTAATATATAATTTTTAGTATTAAAATAAAGTGATTATAGAGAAAATTAATGTCATTGTGAAAAAAGCGTGGGGTTCTTTGTACAATATTTTTATACTCATTCTACTTTTAGAAATCGTACCAATGGAATATTTATAGCAACTGATATCGAGCACCCCACGCTTTTTTTACAATAATATCAATTTAGTTCGGTTCATCATTAAAGCGTGTTTTTTTAATTAATCAACCGACTTCCAAAATGTTATCAATTCGTCAGAATCTTTTTTTTTTCTTTTTTTTATATATGTTCACCGATTACTCGAAGACGCCTGAACCGATTTGGATTTTTTTTTTGTTTCAAAGGGCATACTTCCCAGGTGGTCCCATATAATTTTTATCGAAATCGCTAGAGCGGTTTTTTAAAAAATCAACAATAAATATTTTTTAAATAAATTGCTTAATCGAATATGTTATTAAAAAAACTTTCTTTTTACAAATTACCTGCTTATTACGTCTAGACTAAAAATGGAAAAATAAAAACTTTTTAACAAAAAATAAAAACCGATTTCCAGGCACTAAAATGTAAAAAAAACTAAACGGAGGTTTTCATTTAAAATAGATACCTAATCAGATACTTTCTAAGTAGGTGCCAGCCTACCATATTTTAAGATATGAATATCTAATAGGTAAATATTATGTATTTTACGTATCGAAATATATTAGATTTGTTTTGCATCGGCTGGCACCGACTTCGAAAATATCTGATTAGGTATGTATTCTATATGAAAACCTTCGTTTATTTTAAATTTTTTAGTTTGATCTGTTATAAAAGCGTGTTTTTTTTAATTATTACCCTCCTTATTTTTAATTCCTTATTATTATTATACCTTCGTCTTTGTTAAGTAGTAAGTTTTGAAATGTGTGAAAATCACGTTCAAAAGTTCCGTTACATAGATAGAAATAGGTGAAGCTAATAAAAGCGTGTTAATTACATGTTTATTTAATTGTATTGCAGTGTATTAATACGAAGTTTCAAGTAATTCTGGTCACATATTTTTTCCCATATAAATATTACCACCCCCTTTTATCCTTATAAGGGATGAATTTCAAAAAATCTATAAAATATATTTCTTATTTTTATCTTTAAACTAATACCGCGTATTCCTTGTTAACTTGTTTTCATCTTTTTAGTTAGCTTTTATGCAGTTGGTTTCATCCGGGGTAGTCTCGGGGTCCATGACGGAGGTAGAAGAGCGTGGTTTGAGGTGGTGTGGCCATATCGCGCGTTGGTCTGAGGACTATGTCGGAAGGAGTGCCTTGATATATTTGTTCCTGGAACAAAACCTCCAGGGCGCCCAAGAAAGCGATGGCTGGATGTCGTGAAGCAGGACATGATAGCCAGCGGACTAACACAGAATGATACCAAAGACCGTGCAAAGTGGAGGAGGCTAAGTAGGAAGGCAGACCCTGGAAATAGTTGGGGTTAATAAATACCAGGCAGAAAAAATAGTTTTCGAACATATTTTGTAGTTTAATTTTAATATCGTATAGAGGTCCCCGTCTAGAATATTTCAAATACATACTAAAAATTTAATAATTGTATGTATATTTACAAATATGCATAATATACTCTTACATTGTTGATAGATTGCTTCCAATTATACTTTCTATTATAATAACGCCTTAAAGAGTTTCCCCGTTCCCGTCATGTAATTCCCTTGACGATTCCACACACCTGTACTGTTCGCAATCGCTTCGTTCATATGGGGGACTGTTCAAAATAAATTGCAAATTTCAAGACTAATAACAGGTTCACATCATTTTCTGCTCTGTTCTAAAGGTTTTAAATAGTTCTGTTAAATTTGTACAGTACAAGTTCCCAAATTTTAAATAAAATAGGTACTATATAATAATTCAAAAAGTTTGTGTGTGTATTTTTAAAAAACGACGTAACTATGTGATTTTAAATAGCAAGCGATGTATTACATTCATAAATAATTTTTATCTGTTCGTCTGTTTGTTCCTACAATATTTTTTCTTCTATTAAGACCGCAATCTTTGGACAATGCTGAAAAAAAGATAGATTATAAAAATGTTATATAAGAGAATATAAAAATAAATGGTGACATATAAAACAATTTTTTTGTTTTTTTTTATAAATATATCTAAAACTAGTTTTATATAATTTATCGATCACTATTTCAATTATGAATTGAATTGAATTGACATTTGAACGAAAGTTTAAGTATTTATATATTTTTAACTAGTATTAGATAGATCTATTTTTTTTTATTTCATTTTTAATATATTCTTTATACTATACTCGATATAATTCTTTACAAATAAATACGTTGTTCTCATGAAATCCCTTACTGATTCCACACGCCTGGTTCTCTTTGATAATGTGAATTGTTTGAAAATAAAATATTATAATAAATGAAATTTTACAAAAAACAACTTCATTTATTTAACACTTGCCTTTTCTGTGATACCGTTAACCGCAGCTTCATTTAAGCTAAGTATCAAAAAGCACACGCGTCCCTTGTGGGTTTTTGAAAATTAAGAGGTCTATCACAATATGTATTAAATTCTACGGTACTGAGTTCGAGCGGTCGACGTATCGCTTTTTGTAGCATTTTGTGCAGTTGTAATTACTTGTATGAAAAGTTTTATAATAAATTGCTTAAAAAAGTACATTTCTTTTGAACTGACGTATAATCTGGTATAAATTTTACTTAATAATATTAATTTTGTAAGGATATATTTACAGTTGAACGTTTTTAGTAGTTTTTAAGATTTTGAAAAGGATTTTTTTTTTGTATATTTTCAAATTCCAAAGCCGCTACAAACTCAACCACTATATACGAAATATTATTATATATTTTTCATTTCGTTTGCTTAGTTATTTTATTTATTTAGTTATTTTAATCCATGAGCTTGAAAAAGTACCGTCGCGCATTTTATTAAAAACTTTCTTCGGAATTTTGGCTTTATTTAAATTAATAATGAAAATTTGCGTAAAGCGAGGCCGCTATGAACTATATTATTAACTATTCTCCACGAAGAAGAGAATGCCTAAGATGAGCATTTAATTGAAAAATCACGGTCGTAGTGTAATAGGCCTCTTAATATAATTTTATGACAAGCATTTAGTGTAATCCATTAGTGATTTCTATACTTAGTTAGATATTACACCGTTGTTCTTTTGTGGTTCTGTATATAAATAACAATATAAATGTTTGTTTGGGCAAAAGGGCACGGTTTTTAATTTTGATATCCGATAGAAGTGTTCTCACATGGAAAAGGTTGATGCCATGTTGTTATTCGACAGTAGATGTAATCTTAAATTAATTATGTTTTTTACTCGACCATTGCAATTACTCATCTACATTTATTCATTTATCATATTTTGCTATAGTAGACATAAAGTATTTTCCGTGGCCATGATTGCTGTAAAGCATTCGAAACGTCGGGAACCCAAAAATGAAAACAAATCCGCGTAATAATCCGAAAAGATAGTTTTATTTAAAATGTTAAATATTAACGTAAATCTAAGAAAGTATTAGATATAAAGCTGATACATATATACAGACTATGTGCCTCGAAGGACCCCGTCCCTCTTTTCATGAACTTCATTCCTTCAGAGAAATGTAATAATTGAGGTCACCGTCTCAGGTTCGTGACTTGAATAAAACGTTCAACCTGTCTTTTATTAGGAACGTTTATTAATGCGATAATACCTATCTCCTTATTGACTTTCTTGTTACGTTTAATTTTGTATGCAAGATGGCTGACTTCTCGCGATTTTTGTTTCAAATATTTCCACATTACTACTGTAAATACTGAAACATGCTAGTATGCTAAATTATTCACGCAATAAAAAAGTTAGATGAATTGAGATCTGAGTGTTTTTATGTTATTATCTACCGTAAAGAGTGGAGTTTCGGGCAAACACCAGAATTTAATATTTTTTAGTTTGATTATTTTTTAATAAGAAAATAAGTACATAGATTTAAAGTGATTTTATGGCTTGTTATAATCGTCGGATTAAGTTCTTAAATGGAAAAAATAGATAAGTAAAGTTTGTTACTCAAAGGGAAAGAACGACAAAACTTTTTCAAGATACTCCACCTGAGCTTTTAAAGTCACTCCTTTTTGGAACGCATTAACATTCAATGTACTTTTTATGAATATTATGAGATATATTATGAAAAAGTAGTTTTACCTATCTATACTAATATTATAAAGAGGTATAGTTTGTGAGTTTGTGACGTTGTAGGGGGTAATCTCTGGATCTACTGAACAGATTTAGATGAAATTTGATAAAAAGATAGTTTGAGACCCTGGGAAAGGCATAGGATACTTTTTATGCCAGAAATCCTCCCCTAAGGGATTGAAAATGGTGATGGAAGTATGTATTCGGAAGCAAGCTAAGGACGAACCCGAGCGTACCGAGGGCGAGTCGCTAGTTAGCTAGTAGTAATACATGGACTCATTTTGGCAATTTTAATGAAAATTCACTGAAGTCTCTGAAGCGATCAAATCAATGCGCTGTGCTTTCATTTATCTTACTTAGTCTATATATGCCAAGACAATTGTAGTATTCGACAACAGTGTAATTTTTTTCTACAGTTACAAAAATAACACCATCCAAGAAAAATCGAAAGGAGAAAATATTAATGAAAAAATGATCATTTAGAAGAAATGCCATAGCCATAATAATGATGTCAAATTAGGTATTTCAAATTTCAAATCGAATGCAAGATTTAGAACTACATATTATCATCCAATCTCATACATACAATGACATTTTAATTTTTATATAAAAAATTTAATAAATGACATAAATATGGCATATATTTTGTGTGCTACAGTAAATAAAAAATCCTTACCAAACCCCACAAACTACTTTCATATTCGGATTACAAAATGAATAATTCACAACTCTGCTAACTCGCATTGAAGCTAATTTCTTTAACATAGTTACACTTGCATGGAATGAGTGAGTGACTTGTAATAACTGAGGTAGGTCTATGTAATGTCTACCTTCACACTCTCAAATCTATACATATAATAAAATTGTAAGTAAGCCGAATCTATACATAAAATATTTTTTGGAAAATCTTATTGACATTATTATCGATACAGAGGCCGAATCTATAGTTTTTAGACTTTATGTCTGTCTGTCTGTCTGTCTGTTACCACATCACAGAAAAACCACTAGAGGGATTTTGATGAAATTTGGTATGATGTTAGCTGGTTATCCGGGTCAACATATAGGATACTTTTTAGTGCTGGAAAGTATCTCATCTCTGAGCTAAACGTTAAAATGTAACTAGGAAGGATGAGTCGCTAGTGCCTAATAAGCAAATATAAGACTCAGTGGTTATCAATGCTCAATATGTCATTTAATTCATAATTATTATTTAATTGTGGCATAATATAATCATAGTTTTAGTTTATGTACACTGGGTAAGTAGTGTATATATGTATATAAACTGTTAAGTGAAAATAAAAAAAAATATGTATTACTTATTTTGGCTAATTATTCAGAAGGATTAATATGATAAGGAGGATATAATATTTGAAACTTGAAAATATTTGAAATTCGAATATTCAGAAAATGAAATTGCACTAGAAACGTAACTCATATTGCACCGTGTTTAAATAGTTGGTAATAAGTGGAAAAAGTAAAATACTTAGAATTGCCTAATGTGGCTTCTTTTGAGAAATGTATAAAAATATATTTTTTGATATTTTATTGTATTTATTAAAAAGATATTTTTATTTGGATTCCCGTCTCTGTTGTGTTCCAGTTGATACTGAGTCTGTTACTGGAAATAATAATCCAAGACCGTTGTATTTCAGTAGTAATAACTACTATGCCACTTAATATTCAGTAAAATATAAAAAAAATGTCCTTCGCATTACTGAATAAAAAAATAATAAAAAAAATATCTTCAATAGTTCTTGAACGAAGTAATGATGATTAGTCAACTTTATAAAAAATATATTATTATTTTATCTTAATCAAGTAAAAGGCACGTATATTAAGAAAAAGTCGAGTGAAAACCTTAGAAAATAGATAACTTTTCTTGAAATCGCTTTAATTTAACAACATTTATAAGTAAAACAGTGAATATTTTATGTAGTTAACAGTTTTTTTTAAATATGAATTAAATTAATTTAATTTTTTTTTTAATTTGTCATCAGATTTTTATTCTTTGCCATCTCTCAATTGCGATGTTGCAGAATATTCTATCATTAATAAGCGTCGTCTTTCTTAGACTTAGGTAATTAATTAACACTACCAGTAATGTGAGGCTATTAATCAGTATCAAGGCAGTCTAAGTAATGTCTGCCTAAAAGATAATCTATACTATAAACTAAGGACTCCCTGCAGCTTTTTTCCACCAGGTATGAGATGAAGAAAAAGGGGAGAAGCAAAAACTGTGAATATTTCGCTTTTTCGACATAATAAGCTTTTAATTTATCTTTATAATAATTTAAGCGTTATGTTCAAAATATTAATAATATGTTACTTTATTTGGTTTGGCAATAATTCTAATGCATGATAAAATATATATGTAACACCGGTGACTCAACCTCGCTTCGCTTCGGGTTCGTCCCTAGAAATAACAAAGCTATCCCGTGGCAACCGTAGATTTTTCCGGGATGATATATAGTGTTTAGCCTAAATGGGCTATCGAATGCAAAATATTTTTTCAAATAAATTTAGTAATTCCTGAGATTAGCGCGCTTAAAGTAAACAAAAAAGGAAACAAACAAACTAACTCAAATTCTTTTTAAAATATTAGAATAGATTAGTCATCAGTATACAAAAATAAGCATCAGCTATCAGCATTCTATCAAAACATGCTTTTTCGACAACTACTTTTCTGTATCCACAATACTTCCTTTATATACTACAGATTTATAATACCACTAGCGGCTCACCCTCGCTTCGCTCGGGTTCGTCGCTAGGTACGTTTTAAATAGATATAAAAAGAAAAAATCTTTCTTTCTCACATTTTAATTATATGTTTTAATACTTACCTATTCCGGACTAAGAGAAATCCAAAAATTAAAATATCATAAAAATTGGAACGCGGTCGAACGGGATAAAAAGTATCCTATGTCCTTCTCCTGGCTCTAAACTACCTCCCTGCCAATTTTCAGCTAAATCGGTTCAGCCGTTCTTGAGTTATAAGCGAAGTAACTAACACGACTTTCTTTTATATATATAGATAATCCATAAAATTTTCTCGAATTTTTCTTATAATAGAAAACTCATTTTGCACAAAATGCTATTAAACTAAAATAGCCTCGACATTTCTTTCTTAAAACAGATGGCTGTTGGTAACACAATTTTTCTTCCAGGAATTCAGTTTTGCACCCCGCATTTATTTCATCAAGCCACCTGGTCTAATGAAATAAGAAATTAGGTCAATAAGGTCATCATATTTTTACCATAATATTCATCCTAATTAAGGCAATTACAGAATTGGTTTTAATATGGCATAATTACTCAGAAACCTTTCATTGATATTATTGGATAAAGTACTACGAATGCTTCTGGCTGAAAATATTTTGATGTAATGAGTCAAAATAATTTAAAACTTCAATTGAAGATTCTAAGGTTGATTTCTGCATATTACATTTTCATCTAAAATGCGAAAGTTTGAACGGATGGATGTTTGTTACGCAATCACGCTAGAAGGGCCGAACAGATCTGGATGAAATTTGACACAGTGATAGATTATAGTCTGGAATAACACATAGACATTTTTTATTCCGAAAAAATGTACGGTTCCCGTGGGATAGATTTGTTTTTTTTTCACTAGAGACGAATAAATATAAAAATTATAAAAAAAAAGTTTTTTTTTCATTAATATTTGTATGTAACAGCTATTCATATTTTTACATAAAGGTTATCTCTGCCTTTCATACGATCTTTCGTTTATCTTTTAGAGTAATTAGAGTGAAAAAATAACGAATCAGTCCTGTGAAAGGATGATGTGATGTAGTGGCTATAGTACTCTATTAATGCAATAATAATTATGAGACCATAGATTATATATAATATTAAAAAAATAATAAAGTATAAAGTGAAACTACGGTCTCGTTATAGAAGTTACATTTATACATATAATAAAATTGTAACTGAATCGAATCTGTACATTAAATATTTTTTTGGAAATGTTATTGAAATAGTAATCATTATCGATATACAGGCCGAATCTGTAGTTTTTGTTTTTGTCTGTTTATCTGTCTGTCTTGTGTCTTATTCGGGTCAACATATAGGATACTTTTTACTGCGGGAAAATATCTCATCTTTCATACTGCGGCAGAAATCTATACTAATCGTCAAAACGTATCTAGAGTAAGAGCGTAACGAGTCGCTCATTTTTTAAATAAATATTTCAGAAATGTAACAATTCGTTTATACTTTATTATATAATAGTAATATTAAATAATACATAACCAAACATTTAAAAATGTAAATGATTAGCTTTTATAGACATTTTAAAAATCTTTTATTATAGGTACCTACTTTAGTCAAAGATTAGTATTTTATGATGAATAAAATTTCAATAGAAGCAGGAAGTTTTAACATAAGCTCAATGGTACTAGGAAATATGCAATTTCAAGTGTCATTGTATTTTTAAGACACGAATTTTTGGGGATCAAATAAATTAGGGGAGCCTTCTTTTGTTATAATTTTTAGATGAGTTCATAAAAAAATAGGCGACATAATTTTCAATCAAATTTCCTCATCTTAGAAGCCTATCTCTATTACCGGAGGTCTGTACTTTATTAGAGTTTACTACTTACGTACGCAGATAAGAAGATATACTTCTTTGGCGTAACAGAACAAAAATAGCTAAAGATTTCATCCCGTATGTCACAACTCTCTGTTTGTAAAAGGAACGCAGCTAACTTCATCATGTCGTTTTTTTTTGTAAAAATATTTTACTCTCATATTTTTTCCAAACGTGCTATAAAAACTGTAAAAAAGTTGTTAAAAAAAAGTGAATTGACAGTTCTGTTTTTCCGTTAAAGCTACGGAACCCTAAACATATTGGTCAGTATCCGTAGTTCTTATATTGATGAGCATATATAATAAGATTCCACAAAATGTACTAGATTTACGTCTTTAAAAATTTAAAGATATAATTAAAAATATTTTACTGAGCAAAGTTTTTAAAAGTTTTATGTTGATGAGAATGTGTGGAATTGAGAAATATTGACTCATGCGGGCTATCTATATTGTTATATTAATCCCTCTACGACCACGGATACGCCGGCGTTACAGTTAACAATAGATTTCTTAGAAATTTAGCTGGAGATGTTAATAAAACAAATGTAACTTCAATATTTAAAAGAGCAATTGTTGAGTTTCTCCCCGACTCTTCTCAGCAGAACTGCTTTCGAGCCTGTGGTAGTTTCCTCACGGACTGACTACACTGACGCCTAAATTAAATTGACGATTTAAAAGTGCTTGTAATAAGCTTAATTGATTAAAGTTTATTTCATTCATTCAAAGATACTAAATGTTTATGTCTATATAAACTTTAGTTTACATTATATAATCCTTTTGGCTTCATAAGTTCGAACATAATTTTAAGGAAAATCTCAGGAGTATCAGCGTTTACTGGTTTATGATTAATTTACTAATTAATACTCTAAGGCTAAGGAATAATATATGGAGATAGAGTGTCATAGAACAAAAATAAAGTTGGCTTCAATGGGTTGAAATATTGTATACCTACTTAATACAGCTGAATATAAATATAAAAATAACAATTCATTGCTGTGTTAATCAAATAAAAGATAATAAATAAAAATAGGTAACGAATTTTATTATAATCTCTTTCAAGGGCAAAATGCTTAAAAAGTAAAAAAATATAATATATTTTATTTTTAATTTTCATATTTTCTTATCAAAAATTGTAAATTACAGAACAAGGTAAAATCAAGAATTTGTAGCATAAACAGCAAAGCGTGCTGCTACTTTTGAATTTGACATTTATTTTTGACGGGCTCTGTCAATATAATTCTTAAGTAAGTACTACATATACAGTATATGCTGGGCAATATACTGACGATTTCAATTTAATATGTTCCGATGAGTAGGTTTTATATCACCTTAACGGTTAGTATGGAATAGATAGACTACTCGTATATATTATATGATATATACGCTATAGCCTTCCACTATAAACGGGCTATCTAATGCAAAAAGTTTTTGAAGTGAAACTTCTTTAGAATCGTTGTGATTTGAAACTCGATGCAACGGAAATGCGACAGTAAAAAGAGACAAACATATAAATATATAGGATTAAGCCGGCGATAGAATGAGATAGAATACATTGCGATGACGCCATGGTAACCGTTGTCATGGTAACCGTTGTTATTTGATAGAATACATTACACAGGAAGTGAAAAATAATAAAATTCATTACTGATTATTATGTAATGTTTATATTTATGTCAAATAAAATGTAAAATAACTTTTAAACTTGGTAAAAATAATATAAAAAAATCCTTATGATTATCCTACTCCTGATACTCTATATTCATATCATTTTCTGAAGTTTCACTTCTACGATGTGTGAATTGCACATTTATATTTTTTTTCAAATGGGATTAGTAGTTCCTGAGGTTAGCGCTTTCAAACAAACAAACAAGCAAAGATTCAAACAAACTCTGCCTCTTTATAATATAAGTGTAGATATCATTAACTTTTGGCATCACTCAAGTTCAAATAATAGCGTAATCGCATAGTGATAATATTTTATGTCCTACCATTTCATGATACGAGAACTCTTTATATTATTAGTTGACCACATTATTAGGTAAAAATATGCCTCACTGGGAATTGCTTCAATGGGGCAGGTCTATGTTCAGCAGAGGACGTGTTTGCTCATTTTGCTCAGTGCTTTAAGTAACATTTGGCAATAGACTACGAAAACCAGGCGCGAGTTCATAATTAAGTTCCTAAATGAATATTTAAGTAAAAGATTGAATGAAAACGCATTATCAGGATAAAAATGTATTACATTTCTTTTTAAATTAAAAAAATATATATTATCTGGTGTTTTCCCACGTTTTGAATGCTTCAAATTAACCGTGGTTATAAGAGAGATTAAGGTTTTTAACATCTTAAATAAGTTATTACAGAAAGTTTCTACCTACAAAAATATAAATATATATAATAAATATATAATAACTTGAAAGATAAGAGAAATGAATTCATACTGACAAGTACTTTGCTAAGTAAGTAATAACCAGCAGTTATTCTTAAAAAACAAAGTATTAAAAGACAATAAAACATATGAATACCACAAAAATATAAGAAAAAAAATATTAACAGAAAAGGTCCATGCAATATATGGGGACGCAATAATTTTTATAAGGTCAAATATATCACGGAAGTAGAGAAAGCATTGTGTCGTTGACACGTGTCTGATACGCTGAGCTGTCATCTTTAAGCAATTTATCATCGACTCCATAATGCCCACCTTGATTCTTTATACGAACCACCTAATTTTTCCTCAGACCGCGTCAAAGGAGGTTCTTCAATCACCTGGCTTGTACTCGGGCCAGTAAACGAGCGGAAAAGTAATTATAATGGGACTACTATTATTGATGCGAATGTTTGTGTGTGTATATGTGTATGCTTGTTACTCCTTCTGGCTGAAGCGGCTGAACACATTTGGATGAAATTAAGTACACAGATAAATCATGATCTGGATTAACATATAGCCGATGCTAGATAGCTAGGATCGCACCAGAGCGAAGCTAGGGTAAGCCCGTAATTTGTAAATATATTAGCTTTTCGAATACTTTTTGTATGATAGTATTCAGTTAATGAAGATAGTCGTTTTCGTTAAAACACGTATTATTGTATTCTATTTCTGAACTCTGAATGAAATATTTAAGTAGAATTTCGTTTTAAACTATTGTACCGTTTGTTTTGTTTCCAACATATCTGAAGTAGGTACTATTATTCCGTCCAATAATAGCTATTAATTCAATAATTTAAATTGTCTTATATTGTTCTTATTTCATTACATTTACTTTTCATATACTCGTGAAGATTACAGCGTTTATATTTTTGTAATACAATAATTGATTACGTTTTATATTTACTATTGTGGTATATGTTCTTTGTTTGTTTGTTTCGTACTCAATGTATCTAACCTCCGAGTATACCCTCTCGGAATGTCCATTACATGTTTAAAATTTTTGAAATATTGTATGGATAGGTGTGTGTAGGTATCCCGCCGTATTTCCATACAATATTATCTGGGTATTATACACTACAGAAACTTATAACCTATAGAAACCAAGCTATAATATTTATAACTTATTTATTACCTGTACATGAAGTGATATTTATTTTAGAGAAAAAGTGGCACAAGTTCTATATGAAATTAACAATGAGGCTCTAGCCAGCTTAGTTCAAATGAAATGATAATAATGGGATTGCAGATTTTTCTTAATATTTAAAAACGCTTCTTTAATTGCTCGACATCAGATACTACTGCATCTGCCTCTGACAAATGTACGCGGTTTTTTAAGCGCAACGATCGTTACGTTTTATCGTTATCATTTAATTTAATGCTTTATTACATTCAACATAAAGTCCATTTTTCATACTGATGATCTTAAATGTGACAACTGAAGATAAACAGACGAAAGCAAAACGTTGGTCGTTAAAGCTATTTAGCGTTAAGTCGAGCTGAATATGTTTTGTTTTGAAATTTTTCGCGTCACGTACGAAATATTAAGGCCCTTATCAATGGAAAATGATGACAAATTTGGCGAGAAATATAAGTTCTGCCAAGCTTTTCTAATTGTCATTGTTTTATTGCCATATTTAACTTAATAAAGTGTTTTCTAAACTGTTAGGTTATTATTACTACTACTTTGTCCAATGATTACTTTGACGCTTCTCGGTTTAGTTAACCAATATATTATAATTTATTAAATTTTTGTTAAGATTCAATGCTAATGCTTTGTGCCAAAATAAATTATTATGTCAGTCTTGTTTCGACATAATATAAACTTTGGGAATCGACACCCATTACACGTTGTGCTTGAATTTTGCAAAAAATAGGGCGTCTGTTTAATCACTTTCTTACTCGTTTTTGACATTTTAAATAATGCTTTTTTTATATATTTTTTCGCGGATTTATTTTAATTTTTGGTTCCCGACGTTTCAATGTCTCCCATGAAAGATGTTGATCACATAAAAGTATAAATCATGTTAATAAAACACGAAAATTAAATTTCATTAAATATGATGCTGATGATGATTTTCTTCTAGCCGATTCTGGCTATGGCAGCCAATCTCATTGAGACTAGCCAACTGCGCAGGAGATATTATAGTGCACAAGTGTACGCGCAGACACAAGTGCACTTTCTATTTCTGTTACTCTCATACTCCGGTGGGACGACGGCTCGACACGACCAGTCAGAGTTAAGCAACTTCCCAACTCCGGGCTGTTACTGAGACTTACTATACAGAAAGACTCAATAACTAAACTTGGCCCGAAGCGGGACTCTAACCCAGGACCTCCGGGTGTGCAGCCGTACATGCCACCACTACACCACCACCGAGGCAGTTATATAAAGGATAAAGTATAATGCATAATAAAGAATAATATATTACAAATGTGTTATCCATGTATATCAACATCGAAACTCAGGTGTTTATGCGTACATAATTCTCCTAATGGCCTTTCGCAGCCGAATATTATCAAAGTAATTTAGAAGCGCCTTTAATAGCTAGCACACATCAATTTTCATTACATGAATCATTCATGTTGTTTTGAATATTAATGAAATAGAAGTCAATAGCCTAAATTTACATAAACATGTAGATAGGCATGCTCCCTAGGTGGGTCGTCAAATTAATGATTACGGCGCACTCGTTATGGGAAAACGTGAAAAAAGTAATATAGTCCACTTGATATTTATTTCGATATTCAAATTCAAGTTTAAAATATTTTATTCAGCATTAAATTATTACATTTTTTTACTGAACATCATGAGTCTACTGTCAGTTCGAAAAGACGAAGCTCCAGCCAGCCCAAGCTAATATTATTTCTTTAACTAATATTATTTCATTAAGTTAGGTTAGTTAAATCGGTTTTATTCAAGGATTTGTGATGAAAGTATTTTTTTTTGAGGTAAAGGTTCAGAGGTTAGATTTTCGCGCAATTACTGATTATATGGATCATAAAAATAAGGAAAGTCTGTTATAATATCACGAGTATATAAGTAAAAATTCCTTTCACGAAAAACTATCGTAAACAAGTGGAAAATATAATGTAAGTATTATGTAAAATATTATATCTACAAAATAATTGCCAACGTGAAATACTTATGCAATACAAGTTTTTACGCTTAAGAACTTTTATTGCATGCTTAAAAGCTATTTCTAATTAATATGAGTTTTTATTTATTTCTTCACTTTATCAGATAATGAAAAAGATTATAACCAATACTTACAACATATTTAAACCAATTATTAAAGGGTTTTTTTTTATAAAAACGCATTCTATATCCGTAAAATATTTGATGAAAACTTTATTTACTTTTTTCCGTTATTTATTTCGACGCTTCTCACATTGGTACAAAAAATCTACCCTAAAAATCGTAAAAATATTTGGCACACATTCTCATAGCTCGAGCAAACAGTTAGGTGTTTAATGGATAATATTAGCCCTAGCTTCCTGTTTTATTTTAATGTATTCAGCTCTTTTTAATATGGGCCTGTGCCTAACAGTGGAATGCTAGGGGGGTTGGGTCATAGTCAGACACGCTGGCTAAATGAGAGTTGGCGGACTTAACATATCTTTCGAAAACTTCTAACTTGTTAGGTTCTCTCAGACATATAGGTTTCCTCGCGATATTTTTCTTCACCGTAAGTAGTGGTAACTATGTTGAAAATGATTCACACATGAAAATATCACAGGTGCGAGATCTTAGCTTGCTCGGGAACAAAGTGCAGTGGCACTTGGTGACGAGCAATGGCACCCATTGGGCTATTACTGTCTATATCTTACTTTTTATTTTGATAGGCAGACTCGAGCGAAATATGATCAAGTCGCTAGTTAAATAATAACGTTAGTAAATTCTTTATAAAGCTCAATTGTGGTTGGTTTATTTTCTCTGACCCGTCAAAGGCGACGGATGACATCAATAATCCCAATTTGTTACATTGAAAGTTAATCTTGCTAATATCGTGTGATCTGACGCTTCCTTTTAGATTTCTTTATGACATGGAATTTTTCATATTTTTGCTTTGTCATGGGGATAAATTGAGTTTTTTTCATTATTTTAATTCAAGTCGCCATCTTAATATTTCCTTAAAATTTTTGTTTTATTTAGTGTGTAACGATTCTCATAATTCCGATGAATATTTTTTCCACTATTGTAGTGCCATTGTCATTTTAAAAATGTGCTCTAAACATTCATTTTTATATTATATTTAACCTTTCTAACACTCGAACCAATGATATACAAATTGTATATAAGACTAGCGGCTTACCCTCGCTTCGCTCGGGTTCGCCTAGGAAAACCAAAACAAATCTATACCACGGGAACCATACATTTTTCCGGGGTAAAAAGTAACCTATGTGCTATTTCAGACTATAATCTATCTTTGTGCCAAATTTCATCTAGATCCCCGTTCAGCCGTTCGAGCCTGAAAGAGTAAGAAACATCCAAACATCTAAATTTTCACATTAGATAATATTATAGTAGGCTGGTCTATGACTACGCATCCGATAAGTCGCAATGCTAATAGCCAAGACGTTGTTTACGATACGCGGCTATCTTCAGTATTATATTGAAGTGTAAGTTAGCGAGAAATGGTGTGCGAAAAAAAAAGAAAAACCTATACAAAAACATAGAAATGACGTAAGTGTAAACACTTGTCTTTTTGTCTATTTTCTTAAATAATTTTAGCATTTTGGAAGTATATTTACGATAAAACTACAAATATTTTTAAAAATACGATTATGCGGCTTTATCACCTAGAAATTCACCCAGATGTCACAGTAAGTCAAAATCACACAAAGAGGTTACATAAAGAGAGTCAAAGTATTTTGAGAGAAAGAGCGCGTAGAATACCACTTGCTTCCATTAAAATTAAAGGATCAATTAATTCAGTCGCCTCATGTACCACTTGAAGATGTAGCCCCACTACCACGAGCTGAAGTAATCTCAAGATTTAGCCTCAAAACAAACCCCAAAAAAGGCATTCAAAAAGAAAATGTGTAAGTGCCCACCATAAGATGAAGTATGAGTGAACGGACATTTTTCGTAATTTATCTCATATAGGAGTAAAATAGGGCATGAAAGTTTGTATCAAGCCTACCTTTTTAGAGTTTTTTTGTAGTTTTAGCGCGAGCGAAGCCGCTGGTTCTGCTAGTAATATTATTAGTGTGAAAGTTTATATAATATATGTAATTTAGTTCAAGTACCTACAGTGTCTAAAAACTGTGATTTGGAACGATATTTTTCTGTTTTTGTTCAGTTTTCTTATACTGAAAAGCTTTGACATTAAATGCCACGTTTTAGGAGCGATAATAAAATTATACGGTGTACATGTGTGAAAGGAAGTCGTCAATACGAATATTGGATTAACTGGGAGGCGCTGACATTTGCAACTTGTAAGATACGATGCCTTAGAAACTACATATATGGCCCTTATTGGTAAGGTCATAAGACTCATATTACAATATTAAAATGCACATAATATCTCCAATTTTGTCTGGTACAATCGATATTGGTAGTTGATCCTGTTTGGGTTGGAATTGAACTTTATTGCTAAAGTAATCTAGTTCTTAATCCTTAAAAGGCTTATTAAATTTTTATTTGTGCAAAGAAATATATAAAAATCTTATTAACTTGTATATAAGAGTAATATAGATATTAATATTTTAATAATATACGGACGGAATCTAATATGAATATGTTTGAATAATTGAGAGCAATAAAAATTATTTTGCAGATTTTTTCGTGTCTGTCTTTAAAACCGCTGGAGGGAATTACCGCTTTATTATATGATTTGATTATATAGGTAAAACATTTTAACAGTAAAAATTAGGCATACTAAAACTCAACGTAATCTCTGGAGATGGGCGTTAGCGGCACAACACAGTTTTTACTAAGGTCACTATCGTATACAATTTAATTGTAAATGTTCTTTCATGTTCCAAAAAAGATTTTTATTTATTACTAGCGACTCACCCTCCTTCGCTTGGTTTCATTCCGAAGTGCCTAACGTTTTAACAGTTGGTAAGGAAAAGATAGACATACCTAAATTTTAAAAACTAATAAAAGAGCTATTTTTGGTTACATAAGTTATTGTTCTGTCTATCCACTGTCTAGACATGTTCGTGCCTTCATAGTCGTACCTCACGTTGTGAAGATTACTTGAGTGCTCACGTTTTCATTCCGCAGCTGACAAGTGTTTGTAACAATATATTATAGATATTTTCTATTGTTTTGGTTCTTTAGAAATATTTTATGACCTTTAAAAATTAAGGAAGCAGTAAGTTCAATGCGTAGGTATATTTTGACCCCCGACGCAAAAAAAGGGTTGTGTGTCTGTCTGTGGCATCGTAGCTGTCAAACGGATGGATTTCGATGCGGTTTTTTTCATTTGAAAGCTAGTTTCCTTGCAGTGGTTCTTAGCTATGTTTGGTTAATATCGGTCCAGCAGTGTAAGAGTATCAGCTCTTTTCCAAAATGATGTAAGTCATTTTGGCGCATGATTACTCGATTAAGTGCTTCACACGTGCCAGTGTAATCGTTAAATGACAATTAATTTGCGTGTGGTTTTTTTTAATTTTTAATTTATAATTGTTAAAAGAACAGACAAGCCTCACTCAAGTACTGTGGGAGTACCTAGCATTACAAATTTTTATGTTTACAAATCTAGAAGCCTATGTAAATCAGCAACTGTTAGCTTAGAAAAAGTCCTTTAGAATATCAATGTATTACTTTTTTAAAGACTAATAAAAGTTACATAAATTAAAACAATAGATTAATTAATAACATAATTAAATAACTATCATAATATGTTCATGTACTTTAAACTGTGTTTATAGGTAGTATATTTATATGTGTATATAAATGTGACAGCTTTTTTGCTTAATTTAGTTTAAGGTTTTCTACTCTAATTGTGTGTTCTTATTTGTGGAAACTTAATTGGTAAATATGTGTATTTTTTATTGTAAATTTTATGTTCTGTAATACTGTTTGTTTCCCTAAAATAAATTAAAAAAAAACGTCACAAGCTTATGTGTAGATCTTTATAGATTTTCATCCCTGAAGAAATGGCTGTGGTATCCGATGACGAATTTGAAGAAAATGTTAAGGGCATCTTACGCTACGGAGCCCTAATATACATTACATACATTGTGATATATCCAGAAAGATTGACCTCATCCTTTGTCGGTTGGCACCGACACCAAAAATATTTACTTATTCCAAATAAAAAAATCCAGTCATTAAGTAACATACACTTTGTAGTCTTTGAAGAAAGCTTAAAGATATTTAACGTCACTTTATAAATAAACTAGTGACTCACCCTCCCTTCGCTCGGGTTCGACCCTAGCTTGATTCCCCATCCAAATTATCATTCCCATTTTCACCCCCTTAAGGGATGATTTCCGGGATAAAACGTCCTATGTCCTTTCTAGGGTCTCAAACTATCTCCTTACCACATTTCATCTAAATCGGTTCAATAGATCCAGAGATTACCCCCCCTGCAACGTCACAAACTTATAAACTTTACCTCTTTATAATATTAGTATAGATTATTTAAGTTAATTAAATTAAAATAAACATTATTTAATTAGTATAAAAATAAGCTATATTTTATGACTTCTTATCGTGAGGTTCTGGGTTCAAGTCCATTATTGTAAGGCTAAAAAAGTTTAAGAAATATATTGTCTTCAAAAATATCGCAGATACGCAGAGAGATCGTTCAGCGTCACGAAAAACGAGATTAAAAGAGATTAGCTTACTTTTTCGCTATATTTATATAAATATTTGCCACAAATTCTAGAAAAATTATCGTCTCGAATAAAACGTCGCAAAGCACAATTGCTAAGTATACTACAGTCATTTCCTCACCATGGGCAGTTTAATACTGGCAAAATTGCAAAAAACATTTTCACAATCGACCAGGAAGTAACGACATCATAAAAGTCCAGGGCAAATTAATGAGCTGAATACCGACCATTAACTTCACTCAGAATTCACGGTGTCACGGCTCAAGTGTTCGTAACAGAATAAATTTTCTCTATCACTGAGCTTTTCTGACACTGTTGGATAGTTAGAAGCTAATTTTTGTTTTGGGTTTAATTGATTTTAATAGCTTTATTAACTTAATGTGAACATACATTAGTTTTTGAATTTTATACGTATAAAGTAATAAAAATTTAGTTAAATATTATAAGTATTTGCATAGTGATAGAAAATCTACTATAATGTCCTCCTGATCGATTTCAGCTATGGCGGTCAATCTCACTGAAACTAGCCAGATGCGCAGGAGATGTTATAGTGCACAAGTGTACGCGCAGACACAAGTGCACTCTCAATTCTTTTACTCTCAAAGTCCGATGGGGCGATACTTCGACACATCCGGTGTGAGTTAAGGCGCAGGACCGACGAATTTACGTGCCCTCCGACTCACGGGGGTGGAACACCGCCAACTTCCCAACTCCGGGCTATTACTGAGAATATAGCCACTAGACCACTGAGGCAGTTGCTAATTAAAATCGACCATAATCATTACTGAAAAGTTCATATTGATAGAATTTACTTCCAAAAGTTTCTAATATTTTTTTTATTGACTATAGAAGTTGTCAATAGCTATTAAAAAAAATCGTTTGACAAACAAAGGAGAAAAATTGGTGATTCATACAAATAAAACTATTTTACGAATACCTAGATTTTAATAATAAACTTTTTAGCCGTTTCTCTGTTTTTTTTTTTGGCAGTTTTATTATGATTTTTGAATATGAAGTTTCGATATGATTCAATATGATATGACATATTAAAACCTATAAAATTATAACTTTAAAAAAAATTAAGTATTACTGTCTTTTTTTGTTCTTTTTTTAAGTTCACATGCATTTCTTTCATAACATTATGTACACTTTTCTTTAACATACATATAAGGAATAAGACATCATCATGTAATATTGTATATGTATTTTTTGTTAGAGTACTAAATAAATCTATATATATAATAAAATTCAAAACGTTGGACAGATTTTGATAAAATTTGGTATAATGATAGGATATATTTTACTGCGGGAAAATATCTAATCTCTGAGAAATCTATATTAAACGTCGTAACTAGAGACTAAACCGAGCGGAGCGAAGGTAAGTCGCTAGTAAATAAATAACGTTGAAAATAACAAACGATTACATAAGAAAAGGTTTAATTAAATCTCTAGAATCGCTCATCCTGGAATAAATCCCGTTATAAAACGTGGGATAAATTTAAATCCCCCGAAAGTGTCACGTCACTAATAAAAAGGTGGTTTGTTCACAAAATCCCTTTGTTAATCGCTGCTATTCGAGAAAGCGTAAAGTTTTTAGACACAGAGACAGTATTAATGAATAAATGTAATTGGCTTAGGTTAAATACGAAATATGTCTATATACAGTTAAAATGAAATACCACATATGACGGAGCATCTCATGCGAACAACTCGACTGATTTGATTGATTTCTTTATATTTGTGTTCGTAATTACCATGACAAGGTTTGTAACAAATGTAGAATATATTATAGACTTTCTTTAGAATATATCAATAATTTTGAAGAAAAATACTTATTATAAATAATAATTACTAACATTTAAATATTAACTATAAGAAGATATAAAATTGCGTTTTTTTTTCAGAAATGACACATGATATGTAGCTATGTATAGATGAACATGAAAAATAAAAACTTATCTAAATACAAAATTTGATTCAAATTGTTAGAGCCGTTTTAGAGATACACGAAATACATTTATATACATACATATATACAATTTATACATATATACAAAAATTGCACATTTAAAGATATTAAAAACCATATAAGATATTTAAAAATTATTATTAAAGTTTATATTCATTTTATTTTCATTTATCTACGAGTCTTACGAAATTGTAAGTAATGCGAGTAAAACCAAAAGTTTTAAATTATCCAATTGTTAAGAGGCCATGCAAAAACACATTTTTTTTTATATAGATAGTAAAATGCTCTCAAACTAAAGTTATTAGGTACGCTTCGAATAAATTAATTATTCTAAATATAATTTCTCGCACTCTGTTATTAATAGCTTAAATTTTGTTATTACTGTTTTTAATTAAGTGAAACTGTTTTGTTTTATGAAAATCCAACTAAGAAAATATTTTAGTACTTATTTTCGTAATTGCCTGTACTTTTGTACCGTGCTCTACTATTTGCTTGTTTTCAATATAATTATTCTTTCGGATATTTTTGAGGTTTCAATTTGATTTTGCTCCCGAAGTTTCAATACTTTACACCAAACAAAGGATAGAAAGTTTTTTATATTTAGCTTCTCATAAGTCATAGCTATACCAGATAGTATCTACTGTCTAACCACATAAATGATGCAATAATTTGAAAAAAAAAAGAGAATTGACACCGAAGCACCTTACAATTAAAAAAAAATCTAATATATCGAAACATCGAAAACGTGTCTAAAGATTCAAATCTATAGCTGAGACTTGAATACATACTCTGATATTATTTATGAAACAAGAATTTAGGATTCCAGCTACAATTATGATTGTGCCATCGAGTAAGCCGTAAGCTATATTGGTTCGGCTGTCCACACAAGTGGTCAAGAGGAAGCGGTTCTGTTCGTTAATATCCCACCCAATAATATAACAAGTCATAATATAGGTACATATATTCGTCGAAGCATCAAAATACGAAGGTAATACACCCCATTCAAGTAAGCTTCTGTTGACCTGAGAATAATTTACTGAAGTGAAAAGCCTTTATTTTAAATTATATAAAATTATAATATCCGACTCGACAAATATTTAATATCCGGCTCGAAGGACCATTTTATGTCGCGTCCTGGCTAGGTAAGTTATACCTAACATTAAAAATATTTATAGCAAATATTTATAACAAATTTTAATACATATGTAGGTAACTTAAGAAAGGTACAATTGAGGGGCACGTGAACTATCTCATACTCAAAAATAACATAAGGATTGCGTAAAATTTCTATCAACAGTCAACCATTCATATCATTATAAATTGCTATTTACATAATATTTACTCAGGTTACGCTACACCCTATGGTTCTATTTTTGAGTCTGATCAATACTCTAGATTGATGAGGAAAGTGGTGTGATGACTGGTACCTAGGACCTACCTAATTTTTTTTTTAGCTTTTAGTACATTATCTACATCTTTATATCTTTCTTTTAAATTAAACCGTGTAACTTAAAAAAACGTGTGTATATACTTATGTACGTACGTAAAAATGTATACTTCTTTGGCCTAACAGAACAAAAATTGCTATAGATTTCATCCCATACAAAAATACTGTTCGTTAAAGGAATGCAGCTAACTTCATCATGTCGCTTTTTAGCTGTCGGTGTGCGCGCGCATCGTACAAATTTAACTCTCATTTTTTTTCAAACGTGACAAAAGAAGAATAACTTTAATAAATTGACTTATTTTATTAAGTAATGTGCATATATTTCAATAACTATGACAAGAGAATTAAATTAAAAGTTAAAAATAGCCCCGGACCATCTTGCACCGATTTTTATCAAACATAGCTAAAAACGCTCCCGACTATTTCACCTTTCAAACAAAAAAAAACAAAATCAAAATCGGTTCATCCGTTCGGGAGCTACGATGCCACAGACAGACACACACACACACACACACAAACACGTCAAACTTATAACATCCCGTCGTTTTTACGTCGTGGGTTAAAAACATAAACTATAGTTATTATAAACAAAAAATAATAATGTACAAACATGACATAGGTTAAGGATAGAGTCAATAAACTTACTCTAACGAGTATTGTAGAAGATTGTGAAATTGCAGTTCCATTCAAATTAATGAGCCAAACTCCAGCCTAATCACTCAACGGAATAGTGTTGCTTAAGTGTTCGTGACAGAATAAATTTTCCTTACCACTGAACTTTTCACTAGCAATGTTGGACAGTTGGAAAAGCAATTTCAGCGCCGACTGCTCCGCCGCTACCGGAACGATTTACTGAAAGGTTATTTTTGCTGATTGATTCTCTTAATATTTTTGTGTTTAAAAACAAATTGAATGATATATAATCGGAAATTTTCTTATTATATTATTTTTGAACGTTTTCTTTGTTTACCTTTTTAATTATTTACCTTTATATAACACAAAATAGTGGGGGGCGAGGGGTTATATATAGCCTTCGTGAGTCAACGGGTTATGTTATGCTATGTTACGTAATGCAATAATTTTTCAAATCGTATTACTGTAGTTACCGAGATTCGCGCGTTCAACCAAACAAACTCTTCAGCTTTATGATATTAGTATAGAGTACCTGGGCGACCGAGCTTCGGTCGGAGTTCTTTTTTGTTATATCGTATTTTTAGATGATAATCTAGTTTTTGGTCAAAAGTACAATTTTCTTTTAAATTTGGCTTAAAAACAAAAAAAAAACAAAAGTAAAACTTTGTATCCGACCGGGATCCGAACCTGTGAAAGACTAATCTAGATCGATTTTTCGCCCCCGAAAACCTCCACATACCAAATTTCAGCGAGATCTTTAAAGCCGTTTCCGAGATCGCCGGTATATATAAATAGATTAATAAATATACAAGAATTGCTCGTTTAAAGGTATTAGATTCTAAGATTGCATAACTTAATCTAAAGAAAACTGCTATTAAATAATTTACATCATGCGACATCGGAAGACCTGAGATTTAAAGGCACAAAATGGTAAATGAATAGCTCGGCAAATGTTCGCGGGGCCGTTTATAACGCTTTGTGACCACGACACAGTGATTTTTTCTCCCGCAATGGCTTACATTTTACCTTTTTTTCTTTTATTGTACTCGTAAAACCAGAGTAAATAATATTATTCTCTGTGACTTTTCTAATTTATTACGTTTCCACATCTTCAAATAAACACCATTTTAATGTGTTGGATAAAATTAGTTTAGAATGTATGTACTTTTGGAAATATAACAAGTCTCGTCCTGAGGCTTCGCTTACAAGATATTTTCCATAGTAAAATACCCTTGTATACTATTTTTGTGGTGTTTTTGAAGTGAATACTTCTATAGGCGGGCTTGGATGGGGTGTAAATTAATGTAAGTCGTCATCGACATGGTCACGTGACGTGTTAACGCTAACACTCAGAGTACCGATAGATGCAAAACCAGATAAATTTAAGCAGTTTTAATTTACAAATTTTAATTTAAGATGAAACAATTAATTTGAATATCTAAAACTAACAACTGTTTGTTTATAGTTTTAAGTTGGTACTTCTGTCGGCAGTCCTCATGACTGCTTTTTTTGTTATCATATCAAAAACATTTCCAGAAAAGGTAAAAACTAAGAGAATTTCCAAGTGATACTGTAAAATTTACTATAAAATCTACAAATCAATAATAATGAAAAAGAAAAGACTGTTCAAACATATAAGTTCAGTTACTAGAAAACTGTACGCGTTCTCAGTACTCATTTGGTTATAGCATTAGTAATACCAATTAGATTTTAGAATCGAGTGAACTTGGTAAGGGGTATAAGAAATTCTTATATTTTTGACCGATTTCAAAAAGGAAGACTCAATTCTGGGTATTTATATTATGTACTTAAATTATTATTATGTACTTATATTATGGTTTTTGTACCCGTTTTTCATGGTATTTTATTATTGGTTGTATCTCAAAGGTGGTCATATATTTTCATTAAAAATCCCGTATAAGAGACAAGTAATAATTAGGTACATTTAAGTTCGAAAAAAGACAGCTTTTTATGCATCTTGAAGTGCATATGCGACAGACACATTGTTTTATCACTAAACTCAATAACATTTCTTCCTTCTTTTTCTGTCTGTTTGCTTCGGCTAATTTCCGAAATTGCTGGACTGATTTTGACGGAACTTTCACTGGAAGTTAGCTAATGTTATAAGGAATAACTTAGGCTACTTTTATTTTAGAAAAAAAAATAGGGTTTCACTTAAAAAAAATACATACTAAGGACGCACCCGAGCAAAGCGAGATTATATCGCTAGTTATCTATAGAATCATATATTTTGTAATATTGTGCTACACTTAGTAGTTTTTTAATCAAGCTATAGAACCTTCTTGATAATTTTCTCTAATACTGTAGCATAAAAGCATACAATGTCTACAGAAGGAATTACTGAGTCCATAATAGAGTTATAGTTCTTTCAACTTTGTATATTGATGTCAGATCGGAAATTAGATCGTCCTTCACACGTTTGCTTACCGGAAAAGTATTTTGTATTCTTTAGTCCAGTTAGTACAGTAGTATCCACTAATTAAAACAAACACAAGTAGGTAAGTCAGCACTAAGTGATGCTGGAAAGATTCGCACAGACGGATGTAAAGACAAACACACAAATAATCATATATAATAATAATCGTTTTTATTAAATACTCTCTTCTAAATATTGCTAACATTTTTATATAAAACTAATTTTTCACAGATTTATTAAAAATTTTGGTTTCCTACATTTGAAATAGTCTGCAGCAATCATAGTAATGACAGAGACCAAGGTTTTTAACGTCTCTAAAGTTATAATATAGCTATTACAGGCGAAAGAAAACCGAAATGCTACTGAGGTACTTAATAATTTTAAAAATATAGTTTTTAAATGTGAAATATTGGCGTAAATATAATAAAGTATTCCTTAGATATTTTTTACATATGTTTTAATGTAGGCAATTTATCTTCTTAAACTATGGTATTAGCGCACCTCTCCCCGATGTGAGTTCACCTTGCCGTGGAGCAACCCCTTGGTCTGCTTTGACAGACCTGCGTCCAGTTGTTGTGGTTGAGAGCGTAAGCGATCCTGCGACGCCCCATTAATACCGGAAGTCTTAGTTTTTTAGCTTACCACCTATATGTATACATATTGTATGCGTAAATATTAAAAAAATGTTATAAGTGTGCCTCTCCAAAGAACCATTTTATATTTCAAACGATATAAACCGAAAACTCAACCACCGCCATGTCGCCTTTAGTTCGTATCAGCATTAATTTTCTTCGCTACTGTGTATTTCGCTGACACACTGTTGCACACAAAAAGCAATTAACGCGTTTAAATGAAACACTTTTAAAATAAATTAACAATGTGTAAATATTTTAAAATAATATTGCCTAGTAGTTACTTCACGTCGTTCATATTTTTGTTTGTATAATAACTTTTTTAGCGTCCCACTGTTGGACATGGATCTGCCTTCAAAAGCAAGGAGACTTCAATCAGTACATAGTCCACGTTGACCAAGTGCGGGTTGACCGACTTCACATGTCTTTCGATTGACTAGGTTCTATCAGACATACAATTTTCGCAAGATATTTTCTTTAATTGTTAAACACGATGAAAATTATGCGCACAAAGTATCAGAAGTCAGAAACTGAAGTATCATAAGTAAGAAATACGGTATTTGAACCAGCTTCACTTGGTTTCCCAAGCAAACACATCACCACTAGGCTATCACTGCATATTACAAGAATCATAACTTCTTAAATTAAATTATTTGTCACTTATAATATCAATGGAACGATGTGTTTGTTATTTTGTTCCCCTTTTACTCAGCAACAGAACATTGAACAGACGTGACAAACAAAATATGCCATTGACGTTTTATATACACGTCGTTCATTAAAAAATCCTAATCCTAAATAATCTTTCTATCTGCGGTGCTTTACTTATAGTGATAGGAATTTGACATAATTCCTATGAAGTTCAAGTTAAACTATCTTTAGGAAGAAACACTTCCAATAAGTATGTCATTAAGAACCACCATAACACCGACACCAAAATGTTAGTTTATTGCGCAAATTAACTTAAAGACGCTTTTACTAGAACTCATTAAAACCGTTTTCTTAAGCAAAAGTAATACTTTCGTTGCACTAAGCGCGAGAAATGTACAACTAAACAGTTGGAAAAGCAATTTTAGTAGAAGGCTCTGCGGCCGAAACGATTTCTCTCTGAAAGGTTATTTCTCATGATTGATTTTCTAAAATTCAGAAAATATTTACTTTAAAATTTTCAAATCGAGCTACATTTGTTAAATTGAAAAGTTATATCAATAATAGAGTGGGTTGAAAAATTTTCCATCAGCTGTATTACGCTCATATATTTTTAAATGAGAATATTATGTTTGTATTATTTATCTGTTACTAGCGGCTCACCCTCGCTTCGCTCGGGTTTGCCTCTAGGAAAACAAAAACAAACCTATCCCACGGGAACCGTACATTTTTCTGGGATAAAAAGTAGCTTTTATGTTGTTCCAGACTATAATCTATCTCTGTACCATACATCCAGATCCGTTCTGGCGTAAAAGAGTAACAAATATACATACAAACTTTCACATTTATAATAATATATAATACTAATAATACGAATAAATTATAATGTACGGATAATATATATTTTTTTAATCTAATTTAATTTTTTTGATATGTCCTATTTAATATATCTTTTTATTGATTTAATTTAGTACACAATATATTTATTTCCAGCATTTGAATAAAATAATTCCACATTTTGTTCTATATTGAATGCTTAAAAAACTCGATGATTCAGCGTAGCTTTGATAACCATTATCCGGTAAAGCCCTAAGCCACATGTTCTAAGCCAATTTATATAAATTTACGTGTAAAATATACTCTAATACCTTTCATTTAAACAAAGTTGGTAACAGTAGTTCTAAAACATTGTATTTAACTCAGTGATTAAACTGAGAGTCATACGTTTTATCTAACGGGCTTCCAAATCAGACCACCTTGGCAACTGGCTTACCTTAAGGTATTGGTTTTCCGTTTTGTACTACTGGTATCGTCTGTTCCAAAGCAACAAGGAAACCTGCATTTCTTAGAAAACGTAACTATTTCTTAAAAGACATGCGAATCGCACTAATCCACTTGGTCATTAGTAATTCGCGTAGTGAACTACGGCCTGAATACCTTCGCATTTTTCAATGCGAGGAAAATCTATGCCCAGCAGTTAAAAATACCTGAATGAGTTCTAAAACAAAAAAGAAACATAGTAAAAATATTTAAGGTAAGCAGAAGGTTTATCAATCATTCTACAAATTCATTGTTGCTTATTTAAATGACAGTTAAGCCTGGCGGTCTTAAAAACAAAATGCTAATCAAAAGTCTGGCAAATGTTTGTTGAAATATTTTAACGTTTTTATGTTATCAATTTTGTGATGTTTATCCTACTAATATTATAAATACGAAAGTTTGTGAGGATATATGATTGTATAGATGTATGGTAATTTGTTACTCTTTCACCCAAAAACTACTGAATAGATTTTGATGAAACTTTACAATAATATAGCTCTTACATAAGAATAACATTAAGGCTACATTTTATTCCGTAAAAATGTATGGTTCCCGTGGGATAGATTCCTTTTGTTTTTCTATAGGCGAACCCGAGCAAAGCGAGGATGAACTACTAGTTTATTTAATATTTTATTGCGCATTTTTCTTATTGTTTATGAAATAAAATTTGGTTTATATAAATTAAAGGCGGATGTTTGCTGATTAAATAATTAAATAACTGAACAATATAGGTTATTAATATCGATTTAGCACATGAGTATCACCAGTACTCTATTATTTATGTGAAAGTTTATTTATGTGTTTGTTACTCCGTAACACTGGAACTACTTTAGGGATATAGACGTAATTCAGTATACTGAAAGACTATTAACGACCTGAAGTAACACATAGGAATAATAATAATAAAATTCGCCAAAGCTGACATTGCCTTTATTAATATTATAATACAAATTTAACAAAAATATATTGTAAAATATTATAGCCCTAAAAATGTCATTGTGTTCCTATTGTAATCTGTAGGCTAATTAATTTTAATAAAATTAACATAAACAAGTAAAATTTTAAAGATTATCTATTTTTCCTTTGAAACGGGTCTTAGGCAATTCTTTGATATCTCGAGTGGGTCTTGAAACGAGGGTGCGTATTTGAGAGGTGTCGACATTAACTCACGTAGGCGATATAGATTGAAGTGGCTGTAGGATGTCAAAAGATTCTCGAATTTTGTGAAACGTGAATGTAACGTGAATTGTTAGCTAAATTATATAATGTTTACTTAATTTTCTTTATAAATTACTAGAGATACACTCGCTTTTCTTAGGCAGTTCCAGGCGTATTCTGCGACGTCTCATTAAGACTACAATATTTTTTAACGTTTAACTTTAAACATTTTTATATAATAAAAAAAAAATGTAAGGTACTTTGGTGCCATTTTTCAATTTTTTGAATTCATTTTGTTATTTGTGGGTAAGCTGTCTGTAACAACTATATAACACCTTAGAGACATCTAACACCTCAGTCTCTCCCGTGACCATGATTGCTGTAAAGCATTCGAAACGTCGGGAACCAAAAATCAAAATAAATTCGCAAAAAAATCCGAAAAGATAGTTTTATTTAAAATGTCAAGTATTCGCGTAAATCTAAGAAAGTATTAGGCAATAAAAAATCAAAAAGCAATAAGAAATCAATAAAAAAGGCACTTAACGTGAATATTATTATAGGAAAGCTACATATTTTCAGCCTATAAACTATCTCTATGAAAAAAAGAACTCGAAGTATTACTTTATTAATGCGTTAAATATAAAATAACAAGCAAACTTTGTATCTAAATTTTATTTTTTATTATATCTTTTTACTCCAAAAATTCCTTACCTCTAAATCCACGTTTATGGGTACTTCTATTAAATTATGGCTGTTGTTATGTCAAGTACTTCAAGATTGGACCCCTTTTTGAGAGTCAATCATAATCCTTTGTAAATGTAATACTTAAAGAGCATAAGGATCGGAAATAATTTATTTTTTTTCCACACCGGTTTTAGAATTAAGTGCACAATAAGACCACAATATGTATAAGGTCCAATAACAAATTGTTGATTACTTTTTACGTTTATAAAATTACTAGCGCCTCACTCTTGCTTCGCTCGGCTTGAATCCCCATACAAACTTTCGTCCCCATTTTCACCACCTTAAGGGACGATTTCCGGGATAAAAAGTATCCTATGTCCTTCCCAGGGTCTCAAACTATCTTTTTACTAAATTTCATTTAAATCGGTTCGGTAGATCCCGAGATTATCCCCTACAACATCACAAACTGACAAACTTTACCTCTTTATAATATTAGTATAGATAACAGGAGGTTATTTTAACAATGGTTTAGTTGTTAAGTATTTAAAAATATTGATGTTTTAGTTGGTTTGGAATATATTAGATCAGTTTGTATATTTTTAACACTAAATGCCTTGCAAGCGGTTGATAGTGTATTTATTATATTGCACATATAATTTAATGTCCTCCTGAGCGACTTCGGCCATGTGACCAATCTTACTGAGAATAGCCAGTCACGAGGTACGGGGGTGAAACACCGCCAACTTGTCGACTCTGGGTTGTTACTGAGAATATCTTAACAGAAAGCCCAGTAATTAAACTTGGCCCGACACGGAACTCCAACTCAGAACCTCCGGATCCGCAGCCGTACATGCTAGTCACTAGACCACCGAAACAGTTGTGAAAAATTATTATTATTTTCGCATGCATCAAGTTACCAAGTAGCATGTAGACAAATAAAAACAAAGAACACTGTACGTCATAAAGTTTTTATGAAGCCGTAAAAAGAGTCGGAACTATTATATTTTAGAACTCGGCCTTAACTATAATATATGCTACGAAGTATAAGCAGAATGTATTTTATTTACTTTTAGCGGTTAAAATTTATTTTAGTTTTAAAAAAGTTTTACCGAATGGGATTTATTTATATATATTATTAGTATTTTTATTGAACAGTTGATTGAATAATTTGATTAAAAGCCATTTAAAATAAAATCAATAGCCTTCGTTATTGCTTAAATCGTTTTTACCTTTTTGATAAAACTAGAATATTCTTAATTTGGCTATTATGTTATTTTTACCCGACTGCGTCAAAGCTCATAAAAGGGTTATGTGTTTGACCTGTATGTATGTATGTCCGACCCTATATTCCTCAATAATAATAACCGTCTTAACCGATTTTAATGATTCATACGTTGTTAGATTCCAATGTAACGCGAGTATCATAGGCTAATATAGAAATAGTAAAAAATTATAATGGCGTATTTCAGACTCCAATGTCTCCGACTGCATAATACTTTATTCTTTCGTCAATTTGTTTACATCGTTTTAGTTAGCTTTTATGCAGTCGAGTTTTTATTTTTATAATATTTATAAGTTTTTTGTTACAAATATGTCGGGACATTAACACGCAGCACCATCTAGTTCCATGGTAAGCTACGAGGCTTGTGGTATAGATACCAGATAGTTGATACACTACACAATTATAACTTTAAATACATACATATTATAAATGTAAACACCCATGACTGGAGTACAGACATTCTTGTTCATCACACGAATGGATGCCCCCAGCAGGACTCGAACCTGCGACCGCTATCACAGCAAGTAGGTCACTACAAACTGAGCCAAACGTGTAATCTCCTATTAATGTTATATATTGTATTTTTTAAAAAGATCACCTTTTTACGACTATTTATTTGTTTGAGATTTGTTTCTTCTGTTATAATATTTCAAATAAGTTTTGTATGAACATATTTCTTTATTGACAGTGAGGAATATAATAAATTTATTTATTCATTTAATTAGGTATACATAACTTGACAAAAATATACACAATTGTACAAAGGAGGTCTAAATCCAAATGTTATCATACTTATAGGTAACCACGACATGCATGAACAATTACACGGAGCCCTTAAAAAAGTAAAAACTAGCAGCACTATAAATTATAAACAAAAAATAAAATAAAAAGATTATTATAATTAGTTACTTAAAGCAACAATTAATGCATACTCCTAATTATATGCTGGGAAAGTTGATGATTAGTACTGCTATTTCGCACTTTCCCCAAAAATATGCCCTCCAGTAAAGTTCATTTCTACAATCGATTTGGTTAACAGAAAACAAAAAAATGATAATGAAATATATTTTAACAAATTATGAAATAACGCTTATATGTTATAAAGTAACTGCCTCGGTGGTGTAGTGGCTAGCATGTACGGCTGCACACCCGGAGATCCTGGGTTCAAGTCCCGGGTCGGGCCAAGTTTAGTTATTGAGTCTTTCTGTATAGTAAGCCTCAGTAACAGCCCGGAGTTGGGAAGTTGACGGTGTTTCACCCCCGTGCCTCGTAAAGCGTCGTCGGTCCTGCGCCTTAACTCCCACTGGTCGTGTCGAGTGGTCGTCCCACCAGAGTATGAGAGTGACAGGAATAGAGAGTGTACTCGTGTCTACGCGTACACTTGTGCACTATAATATCACCTGCGCAGTTCGCTAGTCTCAATAAGATTGGCCGCCGTGGCCGGAATCGGTCAGGAGAAGATCATATGTTATAATCTAATTTTTATAAGTATTTTATTTTAAACCAATTTTCTAAAGAAGGAGGTTCTATGTTCGTCTGTATGTATTTTCTGATGTTGATTATGGCGATTGTAGAACGACATCTCGTGTAAACGTCTTGACCCAGTCAAAATTGTTTTTTATATGTAAGATACGTCAAAATTACGCTAGGTTTCATAACATATATAAAACAAACTCATAATAATTATAATCAATACATTTTATTACATGGATCATTATGTGAGATCGATAGAGCACAACAGCTGGTACGAATATAATTTACTACTATGAAGGCAAGCACGGCTGTGGCGTAATGGTACCTCAGTAATATTTGATAGTCACTACATTTCATTGAAGTTTAATCTACTTGAAATTCTGAATGTTTCCTTGTTTAAGATAGTTTAAAAATCTATACATACAAATAAAATTGAAGTGTCTGTTTGTAATGTCAAAATAATAGCGTTTTACTAAATGCATATGAAATTATATCCAGTACTTATAAGAAGAACACAATTTTTAAAATTTTTGTCTGTCTGTCTGTCTGTCTGTTCCGGAAAATCTCTGAACCAGCTGGACTGATTTTGACGGGACTTTCACTGGAGTATAGCTGATGTTATAGGGAGTAACATAGGCTACTTTTATTCTAGAAAAATAATTAGGGTTCCGCTCAAAAAAATTAAAACGTACTCGTAACGTAACGAATCCGAGCGAAGCAAGGGTAAGTCGCTAGTGTAATTAATAAATTCAGCAAAAAAATAAAAAAGATTAGAGTTGTTAGTGCATGCCATTGTGACATAGTAAATATATCTGATTAAGAGTGCTTAGGGAGAATTATTGGCAAACACTAAGGGCTTTTATATTGTACTAGCTTCCCTAAATGATCTTCGCATTTATAATATTACTGAAACTCTCAAAAGGGCTATCTTTCAACTTATTTCACAAAAATCATAATACCGGTTGCTCATTTTGGCATTTTTTTTATAAAATCCTTCTTTTTATTGATATAGACGGTATGAAAATCCGTTTAGTAGTTTCTGAGATTAGCCCGAACAAACTCAGCACGGTGGGGTCTTTAAATTATGATAAAAATATTATATATATATATACATATATTTATTATATAGTGAAAAATAATAGTGATGGATAAACACAAGGAGGAAGGAAGAGTATACCTTTATTTCCTCACTCTCTTTTTCCTAAGATGACAAATCGACATGACATTTACTTAAAAATAACATAATTTAATTTATTTGTAACAATTTTGTAACAAATCCTATTACTTTTTAACTTTTGTGTACAGTGAACGCTATGTACACTTGTAATAGATATACGAGTACATATCAAGTACTTTATATTAACAAGTAGTGACTCACCCTCGCTCCGCTCGGGTTCATCAGTAGTTGCGTTTAAACGTGTAGTATAGATTTCTCAGATATGAAATATTTTCCCGCAGTAAAAAGTATCCTATATTTGACCCAGATAACAAATTGTCATCATACCAAATTTCATCAAAATGTATCCAGTGGTTTACTCGTGATGCGTTCCTAGACAGACAGACAGACAAAAATTCTAAAACCTATAGATTCGACATCTGTATCGATAATAATGACTATTTTAATAAGGTTTCCCAAAAAATATTTAATGTACAGATTCGCCCCAGTTAGAATTTCAGTTAAAATTAAGTATTGCTTCCTTTGATTTTCTTTAACTAAGTAGTAAGTATTTTTATCCACAATCGCTTTTAAGATATTCCACCTTTTGCGTAGATTTTTTTATAAATTTTGAACCTTGTTCCTAAAAAGAGACAACAACATTGGTTCATAAAAAGCGAATATATCGCTCGCGTAAAAAACACAAAGTTTCAATTCTGGTGTGTATTACATTTATCCTTTTTGAATCCGGTAAATGAACACTCAATGTCGAAATAGGGAAAACAGTGAAATGTGGAAAACAAAGTGGCAAGCCCTTGTGATCTCTTTAAAAGAAAATGAATATAAAAAATATTTTGTGTTCTCCACAAGTGTACATGACAACTTATAATGGTTTACTTTATGGCTAAAAATGTGCACGGCTTTAAAAAGTCTTAAACATCGATTTTTCCACCATTAGAGGTGGAGTTTTTATAGTCTATATAATAAAAAAAAACGCACAACGACTACAAAAATATCTGATTAGATACCTATAGTAAATGAAAACTACCAATCAGTTACTTTTTACTTTTTAGTAATTTTTTTGAGATCGATCGTTTTAAAAGTTTATATTTTCATCATCATTTCATTAGTGTAGACGCAAAGTAAGAAGAATGTATTTTAAAAATTTAGATGGCGAAAAATCAATCACCCCTATTTTCTACACAGGTGGTTTTTTTTTTCAAATTTATATCGAATCAACTTTGAGGTATGCCCTATCCAATAAAAAAAGAATAATTGAAATTGGACTACACTAAAAGAAAAAAGTTATGCGTGGTCAACCATAAAAAATATGTGTCGAATTGAGAACCTTCTCCATTTTTTCCTTGGTTAAAAGCAATTCATTGATTAACAGATCTTTAAGTTAGTGCTTAAAAAGTATTAAAACATAGACTCTATTCGAAGTCAATCGGTAAATGACGACTTAGTACATATATGTTTAAGTATAACAATAAGTGTGTAAATCAATAAGAGATACTGATCCAATGTAATATCTATTTGTATATACATAATATGATCGAGTATATAAGTGGGAAAACCTTAGGGATTTCCAGGGCGGACGGATCGATCACTAGGTGTTGTTCGAAATATTACTGCGAGTTTTATCCAGTATGAAAACGTGGAAAGAAACTTTAATGATTTGTCTTGGGAATCAAATTTTTTATAGTTGGACTCTTCCTAAACATAAAAAGCACAACAAAGCCAGTACCTTTCTTATTTATAGACTCTTATGTACAACCTTTATTACATGTTTACAATTTTCTATTGAAAAAGTAACAGTAAATGTACTACTGATGTAATAGAATGGAGCGGAAATGAAATCCACGACCGATGGCGAAGTGACAGACCCAGTCAAAATTACTACTGTACACTTTCAACTTTTTCTTTTATTATATATATACTGGCGGCTCACCTTCGCTTCGCTCAGGTTCGCTTCTAGAAAAACAAAAACAAATCTATCCCTTGGGAACCTTATATTTTCCGGGATAAAATGTAGCCTATGTGCTATTCCAGACTATAATCTATCTCTGTGCCTATTTTAATCAAGATCCGTTCTGCCGTTCTGGCCTGAAAGTGTAACAAACATCCATACATACTCACAAACTTCCACATTTACAATGTTTATACAGACAAGCGACTTACCCTTACTTCGTTCAGCCCCTAGTTGCCTAAAAGCCTATATGTTTGTTGTTGTATTCCAGACATTAAGCTCTCTACGTACTAATTTCATTCAAGTCCATTCAGCCGTACGTAAAGGGACGTAGTGTTTTATAAGTTCAATTCTATTTTAATTTGAAATTGTTTAATGCTTTTGTTTCAATATCTTTAACTGCCCCATTGAACACACTTTGTATTCCAAGTACGTGCTTAGAGTAAGATTTTGTTGGAAATAGTTATAACTAGAAACATCTTAGCTTTGTCTGAAAATCAATAGAAGGCTAAGTTTAATAAGAGCTAGTATACACCATAGACAAATGGATATATTAGTTGTTTTAAAACTAGCGACTTTTATCTCTAGGTACGATTTAACGGTTTGTATGGAATAGATAGACTATATGCATTACCGGTGAGTTCTTAAAGAGATCCCGGTGCTTTCCGTTATACGCAGTAGATGGTAACCGAAGAAGTTTTAGTAGGTAAAATTCTACATATCTTAACCATCTCGTACGTTGGTTGGATATCTTTAGAAGATTTCCCCCTTGTTAAATAAAAGAAAATACTATATACATATTATATTACTGCTGCGCTACCTTGGATAGCAGCATGATGATATATAACCTATATATAGCCTTCCTCAATAAACGGGCTATCTAATGCAACAACATTTTTTCAAATCGGATTAGTAGAAGGTGTATTCAAACAAACAAACAAACTCTGCCTCTTTATAATATTAGTATAGATTAATATATATATATATATATATATATATATATATATATGTATATATGTAAGTATTATGTAATCTTAAGAGATATTTTTCCTATGAACCTTTTTTATTATATGATAGTAAGCTTTTAAGCTATTTTAACATTGACATGATATCTTTTAAGTTTCAACTTATATGCAATTTTTTGACTGCATTGACTCTCTCAAGGTCATAACATTCCTAATGAAAATGTTATCATAATCAATTTACCCCGTTTAAGCTGTTAAGTATGAAAACTGCAATATCTGATTTATTATATTACTGCTGTACACGACACTACTACTGTACACGTACGATTAAACGTATCTTCGATTTGTTGTTCGTGTGCAATCGTTCCTTAACATTTTCTCACTGACTGGTCTGGGAGTCGTAGATTATACTTTACTATTGAGTGGACTCGAGTTTGTTGGTATCAGTTTATATGGATCGTGTATACTCGAGAAAGTCCAGATTTTCTCACGATATCAAAAGCTCGAAAGTTTTAGAACAGTATACGAGTATGTTAGTGGCAGACAATATACGACATTGCATGAGTTGCTCTGAAGAAATATATATAACATTAGGGACTGACTCTGTCCGTATGCCTTTTTTACATTGAAAGCTTATTCGCTTTGGAAAGTTCAAACCTCGAGCCCTTTCAAGAATTTGGTGCGCGAACCTCCATTTTAAAATGGTTAAAACTTGCTAATACGATGAAGGAAGACATAATTTAATATACAGATACCACAGTTATATCTAAGACTAGCACTCACTCTCCCTTCGTTCGGGTTCGTCCGTAGCGTGCTTCTCAATACAAACTTTCATCCCCATTTTTAACCCTTAAACTATTTTCTTACGAAATTTCAGGGTCTCAAACTATTTTCTTACGAAATTTCATCTAAATCGGTCCAGTGGATCCAGAGATTACCCCCTACAACCTCATAAACTCGCAAACTTTACCTCTGTATAATATTAGTATAGATTGGCTAGATCAGACTATGACGTAATCTTCATCGCATTGAATGAAGGCACATGATCAGTTATTACGGTACAAGGACTATATAATTAAACAAATTTCTCTTTTTTCTCTAGTTTAAATTAAAATATTTAATTTTAGTTTTTTCAAATAGATTTTAACTTAGCACTTTTGAATCATGAAATTCTCTTTAAGAGAGCACGCGATAAATTTAAAAATTTCCGTTTTGAAATTAAAATAAAGTACTAATTAAAATAAAACTTATTTTTTTAAATCTTTTATTAAAAGACAACAAACAAACAAATTGATGAGACACTTTGCGTGTTTGTGTCTTGTTTTTTTGGTAACTTAAACAAATATATAACAAAACGTGCCTTTAACTTAATCGAAAATTACTATAACATTGCAATAAATGCATCAATAAATTAAGTATTGGATTATATCAACATTCTACAATATATACGTGATACTTCGAGTAAGTGCATATCTCACATTTTCTTTCCTATCTCCTTACTTTGATTCAAAGATCCCAGATTCAAGACGTACGTGATTCTAGTAAATTCAGCTTTGTAACAGTGAAATAAAGTAAAAGTTTGTCGTTTGAGTCAACTACAAGTCCGGTTTTCAATGTTTCGGATGTTTTAGCATCGGATCTTTTATTTGGTACGCTAACATAAAAATTTAAAACTGAATATTTTAAGTTAATTTTGGGCTAATAATTATATAGGATGAAATAGATATTTAACGTATAATAATAATATTATGCGTTAAACATTTTTTGGAAAATCTTATTGAAATAAACATTATTATCGATACAGAGGCCGAATCTATAGCTTTTAGAATTTTTGTCTGTCTATCTGTCTGTCTGTTACCGCATCACAGAAAAACCACTGGAGGGATTTTGATGAAAGGTATGGTGATAGCTGGTTATCCGGGTCAATATAAAGGATACTTTTTACCGTGGGAAAATGTCTCATTTCTGAGAAAAAATACAAAAACTGCAATGTAAGTGTATATTAATATGTAAAATCTAAGAAATTGGTTTTTGGTCATCTGAACGCGGGCGGAGCCGCGGGCAATGCTACTTAAATATATTTGTATTTGTCTAAAAAATATAATAAATAATTAATTGTATAACAACTAACAAAAATAATATATTAACGTAATAATTTTACACAAATGAATAGTGGCGAATCTAAACTTAGGTTATAGCTCGACTCATACAAAGTTTAGGAGTGCTTTTTGGTATGGACAGTGAATGCTTTACGAATGATAGCTTACAATAGGAAATATACTGAGTTGAATGTGATATATTTTATTGTTTAAATTTTCACGACAATAGTAGAATTTTAGTCGGATTCAATATTTGCTTGTCCTTATTGTTGTGAATATTATTATTGTTATTAATAGTTTAAAGCTTAGTATAGATTTCTGAGATTATTTTCCTGCAGTAAAAAGAATCCTATATGTTGACCCGGATAACCAGCTATCATCAAACCAAATTTTATCAAAATCTGTTCAGTGGGTTTCTCGTGATGCATTCCCAGACAGACAGACAGACAGACAAAAATTCTAAAATCTATAGATTCGGCCTCTGTATCGATAATAATGACTATTTCAATAAGATTTTCCAAAAAATATTTAATGTACAGATTTGACTTAGTTACAATTTTATAATATGTGTAGATAGATTATGAGGTTAAAAATATATTTTATATTTTAGTCTAGTAAAAATAAAGTAACAAATTGGGTATTTTCTGTGTTTACTTCACGAGTGGATATTAAGAAAGGGGTGTAGAAAAAATAATAAAGCTTTAATGTTAATAAGTGAGTTTTAAAACAGTAAAGTGTTTAGTTGACCAAAATGCCAATGTCAAAATAAAAATTAGAATGAAATAAAATGTCACTCAGGCTTATTGATTTAGTGATCTAATCCCGTAAATACGATCACACCGCAAGCTCAATTCAAGGCTGCTTAATTATGCATATCCAGATTATTGATATATTAATCATTAATAAATCAAAATCATCCTCGACATATCTACCTATTCGAAAGCAAATGGTATGTTTGTTTCCAGTATTATAATGTTAATATTATTTATTAGATAAAATACTACCACTATTGCATTTCACTCCACCACCCACCTCAACTAACCATCACTTACCCTCGCTCATTCATTCGGTCATTAGGTGACAAACAGTACCTACCCTAACCTTCCTCGTATTATTTTAGGTTATAGAGTATCTTAAAAGTGTGTAATGTGTACGCAAGCTCGTGCAAAACCGTTCCGCTGTTTTTAATGAGTAAGATCCTCACAGCCCGGCAGGAACCATAAACACGGACCTAAAACAAGTTCATAGTTCATCTGTAGACTGAATTGTGTCCAAATCCATTTTGCTGTTTTAGCGTGATAGAGTAACAAATACACACAAACTTCCATTGCTAATCAGCGGTTGACTCTAGGACCAAAAACTTACATATCTGCGAGTTTGTGGTAAACTGTTTGTAATAGTATAGAAAAATAAAATGTCTTCAAAGACCGCGTGATGTTATTAGCTTATAAAAGATGTTATAGAGAAATGTGCAGCAATGGAAGTTACAATTCGAAAGAAACGCGAAGTTTTACTAATATCCATTAAAAAAATTCATTATTACCTGCCATCTTAATCATGAGATCTACTCGATGGTATCAAACTATCGTATATTTGGTTTCGGATTCGGAGAAAAGGGTACTGAAATGCTTCGTTTTTGCCTATTTATATATAAACTAGCGACTCACCCTCGCTTCGCTCGCGTTCGCCCCTAGGTTGTTATTCCCCATATAACTTTTCATCCCCATTTTCACCCTCTTAAGGGATGATTTCCGAGATAAAAAGTGTCCTATATCCTTCCCAGGGTCTCAAGTTATCTTATTGCCAAATTTCATCTAAATCGGTTCAGTAGATCTAGAGATTACCCCCTACAACGTCACAAACTCACAATTCACAAACTTTACCTCTTTAAAATATTAATATAAATAATAAATATTATAACATTTAGGAATAGCTTTTCAAAATCCTAATTAGTTAATTAAAAAGTCTTAAGTATGTTTTGTTTGCTAAAAACATTAATGACATTTAAATCAAACTCAGAATTTATGTAAGTGAAATCTAGATTTATATATCTAATTTAATGTATATTCTATAATAATTTATTGCTCTCATTTTGTTTTTTCGGTACGCTTTAATTGAAACAAAATACAGTTGTTCAAAAACAATTTACTGAGATAAAATATGTACCGTCTCCATTTACCAAGACCATGTGGTGTCTAGAAATGTGTAAGGGCTGAAATTGTTTTAAACTAAGAATATATTTTTAGAAGTTGCATCAATAGCTTTTAGAACATTAAATTTTGTTATTTATTGGTAAAAATACATGAATAGCGTCGATTAAGAATAAATAAATATACATAATATGTAAGTTTTGTTGTTGGCGTTAAATCTGACATTAGTTGTCGTTTAGACCAAAGTATAAAATATATTTTAAGAAATTAATTATATTTCACATTCTACACGATATTGGCGAAGTAAATGGTACCCAAACGGCACTCCTAGAAGCCATTGAACTTAAGAATTGAATTGAATTGGATTATATATCACTCTATACCTAATAGAACTAGTCTACTAAGAGAACATGACCGAGAGAGACCTTGGTGGTTGTTGATCGCGGTTACGAATAGATCGCGTAGGGTGCGGTATTAAATAAAACATAATGTATGGTTTGCGGGTCACCTATAGTGCGTGCATTAAATAAATATAAATAAATATGTTAGGATATTAACAGACAGCACCATCTAGTTCCATGGTAAGCTACGAGGCTTGTGTTATGGATACCAGATAGTTGATACACTACACATATATATCTTTAAATACATATTATAAATATAAACACCCATGACTGGAGTATAAACATTCGTGCTCATCACACAAATGAATGCCCCCAGCGGGACTCGAACCCGCGACCACTGGCACAGCAAGTAGGGTCACTACAAACTGAACCAAGCGTGTCGTCAAAATTGCAACCGTGCATTGTTAAAGTTATAACAATATATATATTATTTTGCTATGTCATTTATATCGAAATGGTAATTTTACAATGCATGAATTATTATATGTATATCTAGCGACTTTCCCTTGCTTCGCTTGAGGTCATACTTAGGTGATACCTCAAATTGACATAGCTTTTTTATTTATGAACCGATTGAAATAAAATAAATACTAAATGTTAAATGAAGCTTACCACAATACACTAGTGAATCATACAAATCAGTTATGCCGTTTCTGGGATTGGCGTGTACAAATTCACAGACAAACAGACAAAAATTCTAAAAATCATTGTTTTGAGTTCTATTACGTAAATAAAAAGCCCCAATAATAGCTTTTATATAATAGTCAAACATCTTCCATGTACCTACAGATAGTTACCAGTTACACTTTAATTATATGTATAGATTTTAATACAATCGTCTGTCGATTTAGAATAATTTGAGTAAACCTGATATCTAAGAAACTAGGGATCCTTAATATTTCATTCAAAAACGTTTTAAATCAAATTAAAAATCCATGTTAATATTTTAATCTTTAAAAAAATATTTATTTCGGGTCGAGATTTATGCCATTTCTACTGTAAACATTGCTGTGTATCTGAATAATTAAAATACGTAAGAATATGCGTCGTCTAAAACTTTTATAGCATGATGCGAAAGTGCGAAATGTACTGAAATGCTGGGGACCATTTTGTAAAGTTTAACCTAATGTAGTGCGGTTGAGTGTCTACATCGTGTAATACGCACTGTTGTAGATAACTAATATTGTTAAATAATACGATATTCTAGCTTAAATAAAATATAAGTAAAAGCTCTTTAGTAATTTCGTTTCACTAAAAATGAGTGTAAATGTCAACCTAAATCGCAATTTTTTTTTCTTTATAATATGGCGGTTTAATATAAAATGAGATAAAACTTATTTATTAAGAAAGTGATGAATAAAATCGGTTCAAAATTGGTGAGGATATTGTGTAACATAAAAACAAACATTCGTTTCACGTATCTTTTCCTTTTTCAAAAATTAGTCAAAAGGGACTAAATATTATTCATAACAACAAATGCAAGTTAGAAATCGGCAATCAATACTAAAATTATAGAGGTAATGTTTGTGAGTTTGTGAGATTGTGAGTTTGTGACGTTGTAGGGGGTAATCTCTGGATTTACTGAACCGATTTAAATGAAATTGGGTAAGAAGATACTTTGAGACCCTAGGAAGGAGATAGGATACTTTTTATCCCGGAAATTATCCCTTAAGGATGTGAAAATCGAGATAAAACTTTGCATCGGGAATCAAGCCAGGGACGAACCCGAGCGAAACGAGGGTGAGCCGCTAGTTATAGCTAAAGGTATTAAAAGTGAGCTATTACAAAATAATAAAATCTTTTATACAAGAAGAAGTCATAGCAAATAACTACGAATAAATAATAAGTCTATTTATTCGTAGATAAATAACGTAATTACAGTATGTACATTGTACACGAGAGTATGTCATAATTTAAAAAAACCGCTATTACAACGCAGGTATAATAATAGAGTTTAAATTATCAATTAATTGCTTACTATTGTTATGTAATTTAACGTATTTATTTAGATTATCAATCCAAAACTTAATTAATAATGATAATAATAATTATATTTATGACATGACTTTATCTGAGGTAGTAATAAAGATCCATTGTACATATATTAGAAAACTAAAAATGTTTAGTAAACTATTACACTTCATTCACCACTTTTATATTTAATTTAGGCAGCTCAGTCAATTTCCACACTTTGTTGCGAACGTTCCCATCAAACTTATATAACTTATATTAGACCTATTTCACGAATATACGCATTCTGTATATTGTACATTACGGAGCTGGTAGCGTAATAATAACCACGAGTAGGAGTCTTTAACGATAAAAGATTTTCTTTATCAAAATTGGCACAAATTGTATGCAATAAATTACTCGCAATAATAATATTGCGTAAATTGTTGTGGAAGTAAGTAGCAAACAGAAATCTTTCGGAATGAAATTGATATAACTAGAGGATTTTGAACCGACTTCCAAAAAGGAGGAGGTTCTCAATTCGTCGGAATCTTTTTTTATGTATGTTCACCGATTACTCGAAGACGCCTAAACCGATTTATAATTTTTTTTTTGGTTTCGAAGGGTAGGCATACTTTAAATTTTATCGAAATCGGTCAAAAAAAAATCAATAATAAATATTTTTTTAAATAATTTGCTCAATCAAATAATATGTTATTAAAAAATTTCTTCATACAAATTACCAGGTTATTTCGTCTACAGTAAAAATGAAAAAAAAAACTTAAAAAAAATGACAATATTTCAGATATTATAAATATATTAGATTATTATATATATTTTAAGATATAATAAATATATTAGATTAGATTTGCTTTTCATCGGCTGGCACCAACTTCGAAAATATCTGATTAGGTAGGTATCTATTCTAAATGAAAACCCCCGTTTAGTTATTTTTTACATTTTAGTGCCTGGAAGTCGGTTTTTCTTAATTTTTATAAAATTTAGAGATGCGATTATTGAAAAATCAGCACAAAGGAGATAAATGGAGAAGAAGAAATACGTGGAAGTGATAAAGTATTGCTTAGTTATAATGATTTTATTAAGGGGAGTATCTTAATTAGTAACGTGTATTTCTGACCTTCACTAAACATGTCTTTTTAGGTAGAAGATGATAACTTTTCAATCATGAAATATCCTATAAACTAAACAAATACTTAACTGACATGTAAATTAATTGATCTATTATATTCAAGTAATTGAACGTTTTTATTACACTAGTGGCTCACCATCGCTTCGTTCGGATTCGCCTCTAAGAAGACAAAAACAAACCTATCCCACGGTAACCGTACATCTTTCCCTTAGCCTATGTATTATTCCAGACTAAAATCTATCTCTGTGCCAAATTTCATCTAGCTCCGTTCAGCCGTTCTGGCGTGAAAGAGTAACAAACATCCATACTCACAAACTTTCACATTTATAATATTAGTATAGATTCTTTAAATACACATAACTTTTTATTTATGAACTGATTGAAATAAAGCACATACTAAATGTTAAGTGAAGCTTACCACAATACAATAGCGAAAACCGCAACCAAATTTGTTAAGCCGTCTGTGAGACTAGTGCGCACACAGACAAACTGACAAACAGACAAACATTCTAAAAATCATTGTTTTGGGTTCTATAGCGTTAATAAATCCCTTCAATAATAGGTTTTTATATAAACGTCCAAAATCTTCCATGTACAGACAGCGATCAGTTAGTTTTATTATATGTATAGATGTATAGATTTTATTATTCTATGAAGAGTGATTTAAATACTATACTATATTTTCATTTGGCTAATATCATATTCGTGTTTCAATAAAATTTAAAAGTCACTTAAAGTTTACGATGAATCTGAAAGATAGAAAATCGAAGTTTGCGTAGATGTCGCGTTTTTAATACAGTCAAATACATTTCTCATATTTACACAAACATAGAAACTATCGAATTTAAACCTTAAATACAATGTATAAAGTAGATTTTTGAATACACTAAGCTGGAGAATGTTGTTAAGTCTTAGTAGGCGTTAGTAAATTAATATTTGCAACAGTAATTGTTGCGCTTACATTTTGTCAGCGAGATAAATATTAACTTACTCTGTTAAGAAATAGATACTTTAGAAAATAAGTTTTGCTTCAATTATCAAGATTGTTTTTTTCATAATAATATTTGTTTCATTTGTTGTCTCAGACTGAGGAATAATATAGACAGAGTGTAATAGAACTTATGTATCAATTATGTTTTAAAAATGATATACAAATATGTAGGAACATTAACACACAGCACCAGTTAGTTCCATGGTGAGCTACGAGGCCTGTGTTATGGATACCAGATAGTTAATACACTACACATATATAACTTTAAATACATACATATTATAAATATAAGCACCCATAACTGGACAAACATTCACGCTTATCACACAAATCGAACCCGCGACCGCTGGCACCGGTAGTAGGGTCACTACAAACTGAGTCAAACGTGTCGTAATGTTTAAAACTAGTATAAAAATGACAATGTGTACTGAGTGATTAGTAAATAAATGTTAATAAATAAAATAGCTGACGGATTTTATTGTAATAAAGAGTAAAAAGCTAATATATTGCTATCTTTCTTTCAAGGGGAATAGGACTAATTCAAAAAAACAAAAGAATATAGTATTATTTATATTTTATTCTCAAAAATTGTACATTAATTTGACTAATAGGTACGTATAAAAAAATTCTCTTATTCTTTAAAGAAAGTTAACGATCTGTATGTCAAAATCGAGAATAGTATACTGGCAAATCAGGCAATTATTTTTGACTTGACTCTGTGTCTATATAATTATTTAGTCTGACATTTTTATATGTAAATTATACGTATAAAATATAATTATACATTTTATATGTAAATTATATATATTTATTTTTAAGTACAATCATATTCTAGAAGATTATCAGTCATTTAAGTAATACGGGGGCTTAAAAAAAATCTAAAAAAATATATGGATATATAATATGATGCAATTAATGATTACAATACAATTTTAAGAATGTCTTTCCTTATCGATTGTAGAATAACATATTGCCTTTTTGATACTGCCTCTTCGTAGTTGCAATGGGTACTTGTACCGAACAATTTGAGTATTATAAAAATAGATACATCATTATCAGAATGATATCATGTAGTAAATATTTAGTAATATTTATTACTAGTGACTCACCCTCGCTTCGCTCGGGTTCATCCCTACTCACGTTTTAAAGTTTAGTACCAATTTCTCAGAGATGAGATATTTTCTTACAGTAAAAATATTCTATATGTTGACCCGGATAACCAGCTATCATCATACCAAATTTCATCAAAATCCCTCCAGTGGTTTTTCCGTGATGAGGTAACAGACAGACAGACAAAAATTCTAAAAACTATAGATTCGACCTCTGTATTGATAGTAATGTCTATTTCAATAACATTTTTCAAAAAATATTTAATGTACAGATTCGACTCCGTTAGTATTTTATTATATATATATATATATATATATATATATATATATATATATATATATATATATATATATATATATTAGATTAAATATTTACTATACGAGTATGATATCATTCCGATAATGGAAAATATATTAATAGTATTTGATAACTTATAACTTCTATAACTTGGTAATAAACATATTTTTATCCTAAAGATTATTTATCTAATGTACATACATAGATGCGTGAAAATGGATGAATAAATAACACATCAACCCCATGATTTTATGAAGGCGATAGTCTAAACACAAAACCTTTTAAAGAAGATTGCTAAAATATACGTGTATAATATTATAGCACTCAGCTTGAAGTCTCTGAGACATGAAACGTATATATATGTACATATATATCTAGCATTATATACTTTCTCCTGAAGAAATATTAGATTTAACTAAATCTTTTTTGATGACATTATAAGAAAATTCATAAATATGGTCACCATCACGTTGGAAAATCATTCAATACTAAAGTTGGCATCATCAAGTGAGTGACTTTGATTTCTTCTCAAGGAATTTGATGTTTAACTTTAAGGAGGGGAAAATTAAAAGTTATCAAAAACTAGCCTTTTTCTTCCAAATAAAAACTTTTTAACAAAAAAATAAAAACCGACTTCAAACAAAAGCACTAAAAAGTAAAAAATTACTGATTGGTAGTTTTCATTTACTATACATACCTAATCAAATATTTTCGAAGTCGGTGTGCTTTGCTTTGTATGGGCTGGCACCGATTTCGAAAATATTTGATTAGGTATGTATTTAATAGGTAAGCTTTAATTACTTAGCCAAAGCACACCGACTTCGAAAATATTTGATTAGGTATGTATAGTAAATGAAAACTACCAATCAGTTATTTTTTACTTTTTAGTGCTTTTGTTTGAAGTCGGTTTTTATTTTTTTGTTAAAAAGTTATTATTTTTCCCTTTTTAGTGTAGACAGTAGTAGCAAAGTAAGAATTCTAAAGTGTTAGGCTTGTCAAACCAAATAAAATAAGCCCAAACTCAAAGTATCTACTATTAGTCGTTGAAGAGTTCCACCTATCCACTTTCTGGCCTTACAGATCAGATCAACAATACCGAACCACTGTACTATCAACGGAAATAGAAACACTTGCAAAGTTTCAAGTCAATATGACAATTAGAAGTAGGTAAAATTCATTATTAGCTATTTTCCACCCTTAGGGTGGTATTTTTTTTTGAAATTTAAATGGGACCAATCTGGAAGTATACCCTTTCAAACAAAATAAAAATTGTCCAAATCGGTTAATAAATGACGGAGTTCTGAGGTAACAAACATAAAAAAAAAAAACATACAGTCGAATTGAGAACCTCCTCCTTTTTGAAGTCGGTTGAAAATATGAAAATACATGTTTATTATATGTATGTAAACAAAAAACACAAGCAGAGATTCAAGGAACCTATATTTATATTTGTTTGAAAGCTACTCTATCATAAAAACAGTCAAAAATTCCAAAAAAACAGTCATTGGTCTGTTTTATTGGAATTTTAAATATTGGCAAAAATACGAACTAATATAATATCAGTACATACAACACATTTGGCTCAGTTTGTAGTGATCCTACTTGCTGTGCCAGCGGTCGCGGGTTCGACTCCCGCTGGGGGCATTCATTTGTGTGATGAGCACGAATGCTTGCACTCCAGTCATGGGTGTTTATATTTATAATATGTATGTATTTAAAGTTATATATGTGTAGTATATCAACTATCTGGTATCCATAACACAAGCCTCGTAGCTTACCATGGAACTAGATGGCGCTGTGTGTTAATGTCCCCACATATTTACATTTACATACCTACTTTTGTTATTAAGAAACAATAGTATAGTGCAACTAGTCCACAGTTCTGCTAATGTAGGTACTTGATTTATATGTAAGTACTAAGCAGAATAACTCATCTTTATGTCTCTAACAGCAAAAACAGAGGACATTCATATATAAACTTATCTAACTTACGATACTTACGATACTCTTAAGACTTTTTTTACTTAGACTTTACTTACCTGCTAAATTTTAGCTTGACTCCAGTAGTATTTGAGATTTCGTGAAAGAATGAATGAGTTTTCGCTTTATACAGACTAATATTCACCTAGTGGTCGAAATTCGATCATAATCGTTATTAAAAAAACATAAATAATAGTACTGAACTGCTTTGTCTTTACCTATCTATATAAAGAACAAAGGACTATTTCCATTTTTTTTTAAACTTAAGCTCGCCCACAGCAACTAAACAAAAAAAATATTGACGGATAGAGGAGAAAAAGGTACCTAGCAGTTTTTTTTCTCTGCCAATTTATATAAATATATATGTAGATGGTACAAAAAATCACCTACATTTGCTAAAAAATGGCAACTAATACAAAAATCTGCCCAGTCATGATGCTTACAGCCAAGTGACCTGTTTATTTCGAAAAGGACACTAAAATATACAAAAGCAGGCTGGAAGTTTCTTTTGAGGGTAACTCAGAAAAGTGAATGCAGAGATTATGAATGTACCATAAATACTACTGGAATGAATAAAATGTTGAAATATTTAAACCTTTAAAACTACAAGATAGTAAGAATGATCAAAATGAATTCAAACTTCAGAGGCTTTTGAGATTAGCGTATTCATACTTTTTAAAAGCAAGTGACTCACTTGCTTTACTCTTGAAAGATTTTTTATGGATCTTTTATTTATCTTACTAATATTATCTATATTATCATCTATACATATAATAAAATTCTAACTAAGCCGAATCTGTAAATTAAATATTTTTTGGAAAATCTTATTGAAATAGACATTATTATCGATACAGAGGCCAAATCTATAGTTTTTAGAATTTTTGTCTGTTTGTCTGCGACTGCTTCACGGAAAAACCACTGGAGAGATTTTGATGAAATTTGGTATGATGATAGCTGGTTATCCGGGTCGACATATAGAATACTTGTTACTGCGAGAAAATATTATGTCATCTCTAAGAAATATGTATATACTAAACGTTAAAACGTACCTAGGGACGAATCCGAGCGGGGTGAGGGTGAGTCGCTAGTAAATACTAAATTTGTGAGGATATCTGGATGTATAGATGTATGGATGTTTGTTACTCTTTCACGTAAAAACTACTGAATGGTTTTTAATGAAACTTTACAATAATATGGCTCATACATCAGAATAATACATATTCTACTTCTTATCCCGGAAAAATGTAAGGTTCCCGTGGGATAGATTTGTTTGTGTAATATTTATATAATATTAATATAGTTATTAGCAAAATTATATTAAATATAAAATATTTTAAGTTATTATTACTGTTTTATTTAAAGGAGCTAAGTTTTAACAAAGAAAGTTTATTTCATTGTTATAAAATAATAATTATAATAGATTTCTTTGAGAAATTGCTTAGTTGTGCTTATAATTCCTTTTTATCTATTTTATTATGATAAAGGTAAATAGATTGTTTTGTCTTCTCTTTATATTTGACGATAATAGCCTATTTGTTGAGAAAATTTATATGTTACCTAACATCATGCTATGTCCTAAGAGAGAGGCAATTTTCAACCGACTTCAAAAAGGAGGAGGTTCTCAATTCGACTGTATGTTTTTTTTTTTTTTTTTTTTTTCTTTATGTTTGTTACCTCAGAACTCCGTCATTTATTAACCGATTTGGACAATTTTTGTTTTGTTTGAAAGGGTATACTTCCAGATTGGTCCCATTTAAATTTCAAAAAAAAAATACCACCCCTAAGGGTGGAAAAACAACTAATGATGAATTTAACCTACTTCTAATTGTCATATTGACTTGAAACTTTGCAAGTATTTCTATTTCCGTTGATAGTACAGTGGTTCGGTGTTGTTGACCTGATCTGATGGCAAGGCCAGAAGGTGGATAGGTAGAACTCTTCAACGGCTAATAGTAGATACTTTGAGTTTGGGCTTATTTTGTTTGATTTGACAAGCCTAACACGTTAGAATCCTTACTTTGCTACTACTGTCTACACTAAAAAGGGAAAAATAAAAACTTTTTAACAAAAAAATAAAAACCGACTTCAAAAAAAAGCACTAAAAAGTAAAAAATAACTGATTGGTAGTTTTCATTTACTATACATACCTAATCAAATATTTTCGAAGTCGGTGTGCTTTGACTAAGTAATTAAAGCCTACCTATTAAATACATACCCAATCAAATATTTTCGAAATCGGTGCCAGCCCATACAAAGCAAAGCACACCGACTTCAAAAATATTTGATTAGGTATGTATAGTAAATGAAAACTACCAATCAGTTATTTTTTACTTTTTAGTGCTTTTTTTTGAAGTCGGTTTTTATTTTTGTAAGTACAAATTAAATAAATAAAGTAGATTATTTATAAATAAGCTAAAGGGCAGAACTGGCAAAAGCTAGTTCATATTGTAAACTAGCGACTTACCCTCGCTCTGCTCGGGTTCCTGCCTAGTTACGTTTTAACGTTTAGTATAACTTTCTCAGAGATGAAATATTTTCCTGTAGTAAAAAGTATCCTATATGTTGACCTGGATAACTAGCTATCATCATACCAAATTTCATCAAAATTTGCCAAGTGGTTTTCTCGCGATGCGGCCACAGACAGACAAAGAGACAGACAAAAATTATAAAAACTATAGATTCGGCCTCTGTATCGAATAATGACTATTTCAATAAGAATTTCCAAAAAATATTTAATGTACAGATTCGGCTTAAAATTTTATTATAATAAGTATAGATATGGGTGTGTTTATTGATTTGTTTGTTTGTTTATCTTTCTTTCACGCGAAAAGAAACAACAGTCTGACGAGATTTTCAAACAGATCGTTTATGGATAGAAAAAATTACATATGCAATTCTAGAACGTTACGTTACGTTTACTTTCATCAAAAGTTACAAGGGATGCACCTGAAGGAACAAGAAATAACCCGTTCTAACACTCTCGTAACATTTAGTTATTCAGTTATAATAAAGATCACGTTTGAATAGTTTAATATATCTATACATATAATAAAATTGTAACTAAGCCGAATCTGTACATTAAATATTTTTTGGAAAATCTTATTGAAATAGACATTATTGTCGATGCAGAGGCTGAATCCATAGTTTTTAGAATTTTGTCTGTCTGTCTGTTACCGCGTCACAGAAAAACCACTGGAGGGATTTTGATGAAATTTGGTATGTTGATAGCTGGTTGTCCGGGTCAACATATAGGATTCTTTTTACCGAGGGAAAATATCTCATTTCTGAGAAAAAATACAAAATGCATTGTAAGTGCAAAACTAATATGTAAAATCTAAAAATTTGGTTTTTGGTCATCTGAACGCGGGCGTAGCCGCGGGCAGTGCTAGTTTATTGATAAATCAATAGAATCACCTACCGCAGTAGGATTTATTAACCCAAGAATTCTCACGTCATGTTTGCGGTACAAAAAATCAATACTATATTATGAAACGATATATCTCTTATATAGAGCCATTCGTACACTTTACGACCGGCCCTACGTTATCCGATCAAGAAGTATGTATGTAGAAACTGGACCTTTCCTGTGATAGATGGGGAAAGAATCTTTTACGCGCCTACAAATCTTAGTATTTATGTCTTCGAGAAACATGCAGTCAATATGCAATTGGCCTGATTCATTTTCACATAAATTGCTAACAATTGGATACAAATTTAAACCTTATGTATTATTATATTGAATACCAGCTATCCGCTTGTTTTTTATCTATACATATAATAAAATTGTAACTAAGCCGAATCTGTACATTAAACATTTTTTCGAAGATCTTATTGAAAAAGACTTTATTATCGATGCAGGGGCCGAATCTATAGTTTTTGAAATTTTTGTCTATCTGTCTGTTTGTTACCGCATCACAGAAAAACCGCTGGAGGGATTTTGAAGAAATTTGGTATGGTGATAGCTGGTTCTTCGGGTCAACATATAGAATACTTTTTAATCCGGGAAAATATCTAATTTCTAAGAAAAAATACAAAAACTGCTATGTAAGAGTATACTAATTTGTAAAATCTAAGAATTTGGTTTTTGGTCATCTGAACGCGGGCGGAGCCACGGGCAATGCTAGTTCATTTATAAAAATCAAGTGTTTGCAATAACTTTTCAAATTTTAATTTACTTAGCATAGACAAAGGTATAACTTTTGTTTGTGTACTATAAATATATAACTTTAAGATACTCATATAGGTGGGTATAAAATTATTGTATTATATTACTGTAATACTACCTATCTATCTATTTATTCCTTTTTTAACGTGGCACTGCTGGGCACGATGCAAATTATTGTAATACTTATTTATACCTATTGTTATTATAATATTATAAAGAGACAAAGTTTGTTTGTTTGTTTATTTGTCTGTTTGAACGCACTAATCTCAGGAACTATTAAATCGATTTGAAAATTATTTTTGCATTAGACAGCCTGTTTATTGAGGAAGGGTATCATCATGCTTCTAAGGGAGCGGAGCATTAATCATAAATATCAACAAATCGGGCAGCTATATATATTATATACATAGAATAGTACTATATACATATATAGTCGCAAGTATTATTTTTAAGAGGGCAACTGTTAAGGTTCTTGCCGGCTCTTCGGCTTTTTAGAACTGTTTCCGAGTCTGTTGAAGTTTCCTTATGGACTTACTATAGTGACATTTCGTAAAGTATAATGTATACGTATAGTGATGATGATGATGATGTTCTCCTGACCGATTCCGGCCACGGCGGCCTATCTCATTGAGACTAGCCAACTGCGCAGGAGATATTATAGTGCACAAGTGTACGCGCAGACACAAGGGCACTCTCTATTCCTGTCACTCTCATACTCCGGTGGGACGACTACTCGACACGACCGGTGAGAGATAAGGCGCAGGACCGACGGCTTTACGTGCTCTCCGAGGCACGGGGGTGAAACACCGCCAACTTCCCAACTCCGGGCTGTTACTGAGGCTTACTATACAGAAAGACTCAATAACTAAACTTGGCCCGACCCGGGACTCGAACCCAGGACCTCCGGGTGTGCAGCCGTACATGCTAGCCGCTACACCACCGAGGCAGTTAATAATAGTAATACATATACATATATTTTTAAATACTTAAGCTTAAAATGACCAAAATTAATATATTTTATTCCTTTAAAGTTTAAAGACACATTTTTCTATATATTCTGATTGTCTTATATTAGACGTACATATATAGAAACATTGGATTTCTAAAAAGCATTGTGCATATTATAGTTAAGTGTCTGTGGCGATAGGTAGCTACAACTGTCCCACATATATATACGTATATCAGATTCGTTTTTTGAAGACTTTACCTTAACAACCCTCTATTGTTGCATGCAGAATTCATACTTATATAAAAGATAGTTTTATTTAAATTGCGTGAGGATTTTAATTCTTATCTTATATCTGGGCTAAAATTTATAACCCGAAAGTGAGTTTTATGGCAATAAAAGTAAAAAAAAACTAACCGGTTTAAATAAATATTAAACTTATACACTTTAGTGAATTACATATGTATGTAATTTAATTCCACATCTCCTCATCTCTCTGTAAGGAAAATAGAGCCGAGCTATATATAACTATTATAAGGCACAACTTATTATATACTTGCGACTCACCATCGCTCCGCTTGGGTTCGTCCCTATGTACGTTTTAACGATTAGCATAGATTTCTCAGAAATAAGATATTTTCTCCTAGTAAAAAGTATCCTATATGTTGATCCGGATAACCAGCTATCATCATACCAAATATCATCAAAATCTGTTCAGTGGTTTTCTCGTGATGCGTTCCAAAACAGATAGACAAAAATTCTAAAATGGATGGATTCGGCCTCTGTATCAATAATAAAGACTATACCAATAAGATTTTCCTAAAAAAATTTTGATGTACACATTCTACTCAGTTAGAATTTTATTATATGTATAGAAAAAAACAAGGACGAAGTAACGTTGCATCGAATCTATTAAGAAGTAAAACTATTTTAATTAAAGTGTACTTTCTCAAGTCATATAAAACACAAAGAACAAAGTAAGCTTTTAAGAGAAAATGATTTATTCAGAGTTAAAAGTTTAAAATGCTTAGTACTTAGATAACTTAACAATAATATTGTAGCGAATATAACACTATGACCCAGATATACACTTGCTTGATTTTCTTTACGACTTACCTACTTCTATTATTTAATTAGTATAGAATTACAATAAAAACTCTTTGGATTTATGTTATACAGCGACTCACCCTCGCTTTTTCGAGTTCGTCGCTATCTATTTATTAATCCCTGACGCAAAAAGAGGGGTGTTATAAGTTTGACGTCTGTCTGTGGTATCGTAGCTCTCAAACGGATGGACCAATTCCGATGCGGTTTTTTTCAATTGAAAGCCAGTTTCCTTGCGGTGGTTCTTAGCTATGTTTGGTTAATATTGGTCCAGCAGTGTAAGAGTATCAGCTCTTTTCCAAAATGATGGCGACATTCTGGCGTATGTATGATTACTCGATTAAGTGCTTCACGCGTGCTAGTGTAATCTTTAAATGACAATTAATTTGCGTAGGGGTTTTTTTAAATTTTTTATTTATAATTATATAATATTTTTCGTACAAAAATACTAAATTATTAAATAAATAATAAAAACTAAAGATTAAAAAATGGGGAGTGGGGGGTAGGATGGTGAAAAATACTTTACGACCTATTCTCATACCTACCAAATATACAACAAAAATTAAAATTAAAATCGGTCGAGTCGTTTCGGAGGAGTGTGATCACAAGCACCGTGACATGATATATGTATATATTAGGTTATCAAATTTGATATATGTATTACAATTTAATTTACACACATATATATATATATATATATATATATATATATATATATATATATATATATATATATATAGATTTACATAAATTTTTCGTTAAATTTAAATCTATATCAATCTACTATTGAACTTACTTGGACTTTACATATAACGAAAATTACAAGCAATATGCATGAATGTTAAAGTATATGCCTAATGTAAATAACGTAATATGATTACATAAAAACTTTTAATTTAAATAAAAAATACTCACATTTTCTGTTAAATAATAACAGCGAAAAACAACATTCAACAATAACATCCAATCTCAAAATTCAAATAAAACAGGCAGTATAAAGTAACTCTTTCCATTACCACCTCATCTCGTATTCAGAGAGAATAGGATCGTAAAAATTGGCATTACTTCACACTAAAGCTCCTTAATATTCCTCTCTCGCTTATATTGACAGCAATTATCGACAATGTCACGTGTGAACTTTGAAAGTTCATAAGTTGTGGTACTTGCACAATCACCTTTACACTACAAAGTTACTTTGTGAAGTCAAGTTTTTGACTAGGTGGTTTTATTTTGCATAAATTAAAAAAAAACGGTTTATTTACAATAATGAAATACGATATTTTTATGACAGGTTTAAAAGGTTATTTCATATCGTTTTAAATTTGTTTTTTTACACAAAAGATTTTTTTCTGTACAATTTTTACCCTTATTTTGTAGTCATTTTATTTTCTTTTATATTAGCAATGCATGTATGTACGAGTTTGTAATTTGTTGGTCAGTGCTACGGGTACCTGTAAGTGACGTACTAGAATTTGTGTATGTGTATTAAGAATGAATTTAAAATGTATTTGTGTGCTATGTTATTTGTGTTCTTAATAAATTAAAAAAAAGGTGAATTTTAAAATTTAATAAGTTTATAGTCCATAAATATAAACAATAAACATACAATACATAGATTCTAGCTATATAGGTGTAATAAGACTGATGAATCAATGATGGTAAAAAAAGTCAAAAATTCATTTAAAAATTGCTGAACATATTACATACGGATGCATGTTCAGCGTTTTTTACAGATTCTAATGTTATTTGGATTTAAACAAATAAATAGTGAGGAAGATGATTGTGGTTTTGTTCCAAACTAGCCCTAATGAATATTGACGATCAACGGTCAACATAATAATTCCAGTTGGAATAAAGAATTGGAAATGTGTCAAATCTGTAATTATCAAATCATAATGAGTTTGTATCGCATATTATTATTAAATAGATGGCATGGCATGTTTATATTTTAATTAACTCCTTTAATTTTAAACACGTATTCTTAAAACAGTTATAATAAGAGTAATCTATAAAGACTATTTAAACTGAAAAATATGCAGAAAGGTCCAAAAAATCAAATTAGATATTAACGTGTTACATAAAACAAAAATCGGTGAATTATAAAGAAAGATTTGTAGTAAACCAAACAAATAGCAATCATCAAAATCACTTCTGAGTACCAAAATCGTTAGTAATATTACTCGATCTTTAGGAGCCGTAAAAATTTATTATTATGCCAGTTAGCCGTAACGAAGGCAGGGCAGATGATAAAGAAGAAATATATATCCAGGAAAATTTACAAAAAATTTAATATTGAAGAAAAGTTTGTAAACACACTGATAATGTTAATATTTTTTTATCTGATACTTTTAAAAGATGATTCATGATGTTCCAAGATACTTAATGATAACCTTTTTATCGTTCCAGTGGTCGCAACTTTGCGTTGAACTTGAACAGTCGCGGTGGTCTTTGATTGCGCAACTTCATTCGTTTGTTTGAATTGAGGTTTGAGAAGATGAATTAATATTTCAAGGCATTGCGTAGTACGTGATAAGAAATGCCTTTTATCTCTATTAATAATAATAAAGTAATATTATTTATTCAACACATTTAGTTTTTAATTTTTTCTTCATGATATTCTCCATATTATCTCAATATTAAAACAGATATATGCATGTGCTAGACACACGTGCTTTCCACATAAGAGCTGACGAGTATGCGTAGTAATTCCAAATGCCATCACTGTCTTTATTTACCGTTTCCGACTTCTATAGCAAGCGAGATTCTCGTCTACGTCTTTTAAAAACTCATTGTCTACAATAATAAACAATGTAATGAATATATAATTAAATAATTAATTATAAGATATATTTTACATAAATAAATATACAAATAATATCATGAAACACTTAATTAAGTTGTAATTTCAATCTATTATTTCGACGACACGTTTGGCTCAGTTTGTAGTAACCCTACTTGCTGTGCCAGTGTCGCGGGTTCGAGTCCCGCTAGGGGCATTCATTTGTGTGATGAGCACGAATGTTTATACTCTAGTCATGGGTGTTTATATTTATAATATGTATGTATTTAAAGTTATATATGTGAAGTGTATCAACTATCTGGTATCCATAACACAGGCCTCGTAGCTTACCATGGAGCTAGATGGTGCTGTGCGTTAATGTCCAAACATATTTATTTATTATATTTTATATACTAGTACACAACCGGTCGCGCGGAATCTGACACCGCAAACGAGAAGCACGTTCGCTTGTGATGATTGTCACAGAGCTGCATCATGAGAGCGCAACAGACTACTGTTCATAGTTTATGTAAAATTATTAAATAAATTCACTGCAGTCTCAAAGACCACGCGCGATTGCTGGAAGGTTAACATTTATTCATCATTTTTGAGAAGAAAATCTAAATATTAATTTGTAGGAGATAAATTTATTATAAGAATCCCGAGTGATGACGGAAAACCATTGTTCAAGAAATATACTAAAATATAATTTCTTTCTTTTTGAATTTTGAAGCCGGAAATAACAAATTTAATTATATATTTATGTAACATAAAATATATTTTATACAAAATAAAGTAACAGAAAGTCGACAAAGGATAATTTATCTGTTTAAGAGATTTCTTTCAGAAACCCTTCAGAAGTGAGAAAATAAGTTAATTTAGTGCGGTGTGTACAGCATCAAAATTATGGAATGGAATTAACCTAATTTTGTAATAGAAATAAACTGGTAAAATTATTATATTTATTTGTAAGCTGGATATTTTTTGTCATATATCTATCTATAAGGCGAGCAAAGCTGCGAATAAATGGTTGTTACATAGCTTAGTCGATATTACAGTTTTAAAATTACACAGGTTTGTTTGGAAAATTTTGCAAACATATTAAATACAAATAAACATTTATTTCCACTAATTAGTATAAAAATGATATGCAACGTTGAAAACTCATGCCAGCTTGAACTTAAATAAGATGTCCCCAAGAGCATACGTTGTCGTTTTTACGGTATGGTTCAAATTATAGGCTTATTTTAGATCATTAATTTTAAATTCCATTTTATGTTTGTTATATATGAAAATTTTCAAATTCAGCGACTGATCGGTACAATTAAAATAGATAAAAAAATTTACATAACGCAAAGACCGTTATTTCGATTTATCATAATTTTTATGTCGAGAATCGAAATGACTAGTGAATTTAGAAAAAAACATTCTTAATGCGGTACGACACTATTGTGTTGTCGCAAGAGATTTTTTGTAAAGATACGGTGTTGAAACTACAACCAGAGAAAAGCTGGGTTGTAATACTATTATAGCAATAAAGAGGTTTTAACTTAAAAGTTACGAGAGACCCTTCAGGTGTATAGCAATTACTTAATAACGACACTCAACTTCGGAGTTTTACTGTGCTACTAAAATTGTCCAATTTAATGTTTTGAGTATATGGGAACATTCTAAGGATATTAGCTGTACTTCGAACAAAACAAGGATACAAACTTCGAATCAATTTAATATATAACAAAAACGAAGATATATTATCGTTTTCATAAGTTTAATTCTTATACCAAAGCTAGAGTGCAAAACATCTTAGAGAACGATATCTTAAGGGAAACGTGACAACGCTGCATAACTGCTAAGGAATCTATATATATAAAAGAAAGTCGTGTTAGTTACTTCGCTTATAACTCAAGAACGGCTGAACCGATTTAGCTGAAAATTGGCAGGGAGGTAGTTTAGAGCCAAGGAGAAGGACATAGGATACTTTTTATCCCGTTCGACCGCGTTCCAATTTTTATGATATTTTAATTTTTGGATTTCTCTTAGTCCGGAATAGGTAAGTATTAAAACATATAATTAAAATGTGAGAAAGAAAGATTTTTTCTTTTTATATCTATTTAAAACGTACCTAGCGACGAACCCGAGCGAAGCGAGGGTGAGCCGCTAGTATGAAATATAATACAAAGTACTTTTAGGCAATTGTTCACGAGAATGAAATGTTAAATTTATCTTGGAAATTATAAACTATTTAAATATTATGATATCTATACATATAATAAAATTGTAACTAAGCCGAATCTGTACATTAATGTTTTTTTTTTGGAAATCTTATTGAAATGAACATCATTATCGATACAGAGGCCGAATCTATAGTTTTCTAAATTTTGTCTGTCTGTCTGTTACCGCATCACAGAAAAACTACTGGAGGGATTTTAATGGAATTTGGTATGGTGATAGCTGGTTATCCGGATCAACATATAGAATACTTTTTACCGCGAGAAAATGTTTCATTTCTGAGAAAAAATACAAAAATTGCAATGTAAGAGTATACTAATACCTAAAACCTAAGAATTTGCTTTATTATCATCTGAACGCGGGCGGAGCCGTGGGCAATGCTAATTAAATATATTTTACTTATTTTTGTTCAATTCAATTCGTTTGTCTTGTTAAAGCATGCCAGTTGAGCACAGATTACTTCGCCAATGTCACGTAGAATGGAGAAGACATGAGGGAACTTATTTTCGTTTATTCTACGGAAATGGATGCCGTGCAGTAATTTAGCACATATTTTTACCATTTACTAATTCTATACATTTTTGACGCATCAGTTTGATCAGATACTATCGGAATTTTATTACTTTGTCAGCTATTCACAGCTCCTTCCATTTTCATTGACCCGAACTAGGTTTCACCTTTGGCTGGTAATAATCTAACTTACAAGATACATATTATTGAAAAGAGAAAATCTATATGACTTAAATAATGCATCCAGAACGTTCTCCAACAATAAGTGCATTAGAAAGCTATATAACGTTTCCCATCAAATGTATTAATTATTTTGATATTGTAAATGTATCGTGTAATGGCGTGAATATTCCGCTGAGACCTAGACCGAGATTATTGTTAGTAATTAATAAAACGATGTAGATATTGAGTTCGATTTCAAGTTGATAGTAAATTATAATTTTTTACATATTATAAAAAAACATTCACAAGTTGCGATGCGGTCATCACGTTTTTGTTCATTTAAATTATGATCTCACGAATAAAAACATAAAACTAAAGTATTTCTTTATGAACAATATTAACAATAGCAGAGGGGATTTTGGGACCTACTCAAGTGAAATATCAAAAGATCTTCACAGAGTGAAATAAAAAATCAAGATGGTGAATTTCAAAATTTCCGCAATGCAAGTAAAATAAACCGATTATGGTACGGAACCCTTCGGTTTTTTAACAATTTATGTTAACAATTTGCTGAACATCCTCTCTCAATGCATCATTTGCTATCACTTTCAGCCTATATAATAATTAATTAGATGAAAGCACCTAATATAACGTCTCAGGCACCAGAATATTTCAACTATGAACATAACGGACGTCTGGTTTTGACAAACGTATGCGTACCCATTTATACAATAGGCTTTGGATACTGGTCATATTGTTATGATATGTTACTATTATAGTATTTTGGGTTATATGAAATACGATTCTACAGAGATTTCACACAGACTGAAAGTCTCTTTTCATATTGTTGTACATCAATTTTCATCAAAGTCATTTTTGGAAACAAAAGTATGACTTTTAATTAAGATTTAATATATTGATAACGTTATAAATCCTAATTTATTTATATATACCGGCAATATAGGAAATGACTCTAATAATTTCTCTGTTTGGTATGTGGGTGTTTTCGGGGGCGAAAAATCGATCTAGATTAGTCTTATGTCTGGAAAAACGTAAAATATGGTCGCTAATTTCGTTCGTTCGGTCATAAGCATCGTGGTCAAGCTGCCAAGGCACAAGATTAACAATCACAGGCAAAGTTATTATTTGTGATTTTCCGTTTTTTTTGTATTTATTCAACTTTTTAGTTTTTTTAATCTAAAAAATAGGATATAACAAAAAAGAACTCCCCGCCGCCCCGATACTATCTTATAGTACGACTATATAAAATTCGAATCCAAAGTTTCTATCCAATAATATAAAAAATAAAAAAAGCAAATAAAAAATATCTGTCCTAAAAAGAACTGCCGAATGAAACTTTAGTCCTTTTTTTACACATTTTAATCCCTCAATGACCACGGACACGCCGGCGTTACAGTTAGCAATAGATTTCTTTGAAATTTAATTAATTTCTTAGAAATTCACCTGGAGGTGTTAAGCATACTCTCAAAATTAGACTATGCTAACACAATCTCTTGTTGTAATAAAACGTTGAATTTTATATTCCTTAAAAAATATTTTCTTTAATATTATAATAATAGAGTAAAGCTAAACATAAACTAAACCTAATCCGGATTTCATCTCCATTATCAGCATTCCACAGTAGTTTTTAGAAAACTAAAAATTGTGGGGTGACATAACGAAGCGTTTCGTCAAATCGTCATCTTACGTCACTCTCTTATATTATTTAATTTCTTTCGGAATGATAACCTTCTATTAAGGGATCGTAATATCATCTCCAATGTTTTTTATATCCTTAATTTAGTCATCTTTTATTCTCATTTGAAGCTAAAAGTCTCTTTATAAGGTAAAAACCATCCTAAATCCACAATGAGTTAGTTTAGTTCAGCTTTTATCTCAATTTTGCGTACATTCGTGGGTAAATAAACAAAAATCTCTCTAAAAGTAATATACAATATAAATATTTACGTACACATCTTTTTTTAAGCTTCCGTTTACCTAAATTGAACTCGTGTGTAAATAGCCTAATATCTTTACCAGCCCTACTCTAAGCAAAGATTAAATTACTTCGAGGTTGTTCTGCTTTTATTAAAATCTTTAAAGTTGTTTTAAATTAGCTGCCAAAAGTATTTTTTGTTCGGGTAAAAAATATTTTTACTTATATTTTTTACAATTTTTTTAAAATATAAGTAGACAATTTAGATTTCTTTTAATAAATTCAGAATAAATGGCTAAGTAATTTGTAATATCTCTTTGTTAGTATGCAAATTCATCAATAGACAATTAAAAAAAGACAAGTATAATTTTACTTTAGGATTATTTAACATCCGATGGAAGATAAAATTAAAAAATCAATGTCATTGAAGTAAACGGGATACCAAATTTCGAATGGATCGATGGATGTGTGGTGTGTTCATATCCTTTTACCGTCTAGAAAAGAGCTGATAGCTATCAAACAGCTTAATAGATTTTTTTTATTTATAACTAAGAACACTTTCGGTTAAGTCACCTTTCAAACGAAAACGAAATCAAAATCGGTTCATCCGCTTGGGCGCTATGATGCCATAGATAGACGGACACACAGATACACACGTTAAACTTATAACACCCCTCTTTTGCGTCGGAGGTTAAAAAAAGGAAACATCACACGATTACTCGCGCGTGCGTCTATCTATCACTTACCCTTTCTCAATAGGAGTAAGAGTAACTCAGTAGGAGTACAAATTTTATACTTATAACAAAAATATGAAAAAGCTAGTTTTATTGAATCTTTTTATAATTAATTTTATATAGCGTAAAATCATTACTGGAATTTCCGTGGAATATAACATAATACTAGAAAATTATTATAATTTTATAAATTTTATTATTTTATTAAAATTACTTCCTATATGCTCTTATTCCACTTTATTATTATTATAAAAGGCCAGCACTCACTCAATCAGCAAAAAAAGAATGTGACCCATTTATAGTATATCCTTACACGGTTCCCTTGGGTTGTCATAGAACCTATTTGACTGGATCAGTTAGTATGGATAACTATAGAAAGCCATGTTTTTGAAGCTTTACTTTGCGGATGATAGTAATTTCTCAGCTATTTTTGGTTTTCTTGAAGCTCGAATTTTACAACAATCTCTTTTTTTCACATAATATAATACTGTGCTGTCTTAAACGTTTGATTAGACTACAAAATTAGTGTATTAATAGAACATATATTGGCTTAAACTATAAGTAAAACTAAAAAAAAAACAGTAAGGTATTACATGCCCTCGTTTTAGGTACGAATTCTTCGAAAACTACTTATAATTCAAGAGACGATTTCTAATACTTATGATTTTTTTTAGTTGTTTAATAAATAAGCGTTCAAATATAAAAATAATTATGGTAACCACATCCAGTAGGATATGTTCATTCTAAGTGGGTACAAGGAGGTAGCAGTGGCGCGGACAGGTGTAATAGTGCGAAAAATTGCTTCGAGGTCAATCGGACTAGCCATTATATTTAACGACAATGCGTATATAAAGTGGGTTGTTTTAAACTTGAAATCGATTTAATTATAAAATCTACGTAAAATATTGAAACAAATTGTTTAGTTTAATAGCTGTTGTTAGTAATTCATATTTTTTTCGTTTGTTAGTTATTGTGCTTAGATAAAAGTCGTTCCTCATTGTTACCGTAAGTTAGATCTCGATTGCACTGCGGCGACGGGTTCCGCTGTGGGTTTTAGTGAGTAGGAGTCTCACAGTACCCTACCCATTGACGGCCGGCCCATGATGGGTTTCCCCAGCGTCAACAAAAAAAAAAGGTTAGATCTCGTTTTTGTAATATTAAGTTTTGTTTGTATGATGTATGATGTGTCTGTATCTAGAAAAATGTAATCCTGTGTATTAATTTTGTAAGCAATTCTTATTTTATATGCGTTTGATTGATATTTTGTTTTTTTTGGACCAATCAAAATAAATAAATAAATTATATCGTTGAAAAGTTTGAGAAACATTTCGCAATATAAGTTTAACTTATTTTTACTATACGGTTACTATTACTTTGATTTTTGAGATAGAGAATTTGATTTGTATAGGAAATAAAACCTAACCCTACGTCATATAAATGCTAAAGAGAAGTATGGTAGCAGTAACGATGGAAAAGGTTTGATGTTATTTTTGCCCATAAAATATCTGTATATATTTTATAGACCAGAGACTGATATATACTTCATTTTATTTCGGTACAATAAATTATAGGTGTGAGCAGGCATAAATAAGCCCAGTAGTATCTTAAGTTTTAATCGCAGAAAATATAATAGATATATATGATATTGGCAAAGTAAATTATTGTGTATTCAGCCTTTTTTAACGTCCTACTGCTGGACACGGGCCTTCTTTCAATACGAGGCGTATCAAGCCATAATCAAGGGGTAGTAATTTTAGAAATGATTCGCAAATGATATTATCAGAGGTGCGAGATCCGGAATTTGAACCCGTTTCACTCGGTTTCCCAAGCGAGCGCGTTACCACTGGGCTACCACTGCCTATTTTATATGACAATATTCAATTTGAGATCAAACGAAGTACTTTCGTCTTAAAAGACATAGCACCTCGTCTTATCGCCTCTATCGGCGACAAGAGGGCTGGCTCGTTTTTCGCTCGATGAATCGGCATTTCGATTCAGCGGGTGCTAACATTCTTGCCACAATTCCACTTGAATATGTTCTGTAGAGTATTTATTATGTTTATATATATTTATATATATATATATATATATATATATATATATACATATATCTGATTTATTGTTTGTTTGAAACATGCTAATCTCTGAATCTACTGGATTTGACAAATTCTTTTTGCGTTTTATAGCCTAATCTATTGAGGTATGTTAGAGGTTCTTACATTACACTATAACCTACTAAAGCGGAGTAATTCTATAAAATTAAAGGAAGCTGCCGGAGGCTCGAGAAAACTTTATTATAAGGTCCTAAATAGGTAACATTTATATTGTATCTACTATCTAGTAATAGATCTCTCAGTGCATGAGTCTAAATGCACTAGACTGGTCTTTTAAAATTTCTTAAACGAAACTTAAATACTTAAATTATGTTGCTTAATATGTACAATATATATATATATATATATATATATATATATATTATTAAGTATAATATAAGAAAAATAATATTTATATAAGTATTATTTTTCTTGCAGCATAAAACATTTGTCTGTTAACGGGACACGTATAGCCCAGAATATATTATCCCTTATTTTTATACCGATTGCTATTAAATGGGTTTTTCGTCCCAATTTAGAGCTTTCCCTTCGAACATCTTGAATGTTTTAAGGGTTGACCGACGCAACGATAACTTGGAAATTGTTTAAATGCAATCTCGGCTATTTTAATGGTTATGTGATATATATATATAATATTCTTTCTTCTGTAGCTCTCATCTTATGTATGGATGGCATAGGTACTTTGGGTGGTAGCCAAGTCTTAATACTTCTTAGTATTAGCCTTAATACATTTACTTTTTGCGCTAGAATGGTTCGCGAAGCTATTGAAATTAAAAAATATATTATTTGCATGCATCTCAGAAACGGCTCTAAATATTTGGATTAAATTTTGTATTTAGATAGTTTATAAGTTTATCTATATAGGTCGACATTCTGAAAAACCGCAATTTTGATATCTTTTTCAAAACCCGCTGCGCGAAACTCAGTCTCGGTATAATTAAATAAATAATATTTAATTATAGAAAAAATATTATAAGGTACTTTGTTGCCATTTTTTATTTCTTAAAAATAATAGTATAATTTTGTGGGTAGGCATTATATATAACAACTATATAAAACCTTTAAGACGTCTAAAGCCTTAGTCTCTTCCATGACTATGTTTGCTGTAAAGCATTCGAAACATCAGAAATGAAAAATCTAAATAAATCAGCGAAAAAATTGAGAAAGATTATTTATTTAAAACCAATCCTTGACATAAAACTAGATCAATAGTACAATGCCATGTAAATTTCGATATTAAATACGTGCTTAACTACAAACCGCTTTTATAATAATTATATCAATAATTGATCTTCGCGTATGGAATAATAAAATCGACATCAAAATCCAGTGTCAGTGAGAAATGTCTTGAGGGAATCCTTAACATACAATATTGAATACCATTTCAGACGTCAATCATTGTATTTCTCTCACTCCATAATATGTCTTATCAATGTTGTTTTAAGGTAGAGCTACATAAATATAGATAAAAAAAAGATTACCTATTGATAAGTTTGGATTTTTTTTGATAGAAATTATATTATTATAATTGAATATATATTTAGTTATATTTTATGTTGAGGCAAAGTTATCATAATATGATAAAATCAAATGTAAAGTTACTTAAATCTTAATTTACTAAAATATTTTTTTCTTAAAATAGGAAGAATATATTATAGAAGAGAAAAATAGTTCCGCAAAAAATAAAAGCTCCTCAGTATAAAGCAAATAATGCAAGGAGAAGAAAATAGAAATCCTCATCATATATAAAATAAAGACTATTTTGCACCAAAATTCCCTCATTTGTACACTTAAGGCGCGTTCCTTCTGCAGCACTAGATTTCTTTCCACACAATGCTAAGATTAAGATGTACGATAATATAAAGCTTTAAATATTAAATATTACAATATAAGACTTATATTGTGAAGAACTGCCTCGGTGGTGTAGTTGCTAGCATGTACGGCTGCAGACCCGGAGGTCCTGGGTGCGAGTCCCGGGTCGGGTCAAGTTATTCGTCGAGCACGCACAACGGACCGGAAGGGAGTCTAAGTGCGGAAAACGAGTCCACTACACATTACATCGGGTCAAGTTTAGTTATTGAGTCTTTCTGTACAGTAAGCCTCAGTAACAGCCCGGAGTTGGAAAATTGGCGATGTTTCACTCCCGTGCCTCGGAGAGCACGTAAATCCGTCGGTCCTGCGCCTTAACTCTAACTGGTTGTGTCAAGTGGTCGTCCCACCAGAATATGAGAGTGATAGGAATAGAGAGTGCACTTGTGTCTGCGCGTACACTTGTGCACTATAATATCTCCTGCGCAGTTGGCTAGTCTCAATGAGATTGGCTGCCGTGGCCGGAATCGGTCAGGAGAAGATCACATCAATGCGAAGAAGAATTATATTTTATGAAATAAAATAATTTTAAAAAATATTTTTAAAACAAGCTTTTATTTAAGTACTCTAAAAACAAGAAAATAAACTTTAAATTAAATGAACCCATAAATTTATTACATTACACAATTAATATGACATAAAAGCTTCAACTCAATTCAATTCTCTTATTTAAGGGTTCAAAGCGTGTCAATTGAGCACAGATTATTTTGCTAATGTCACGTAGAATGGAGAAGACACGAAGGAGATTGGTCGGTAAAATGAGATTGTCACATAAAAGCTTGTCGCGAGATTTACCTGTTTTAGAAAAATCTATTTATAATAATTTGTTTATCATTTTGTTTCTTGTCCGCTTGTCTCAGAGTCCGCCTTAATGGATTTGCAATTACGTCACTTTGCTTATTTTATTTCGCTTGTCAAGCCCTTTCATTTGATGCCCATATCATAAGGGTCACTATGGAAATGATAAATCGCCATATTGTAACGTCCGCCACATTGGATTAAAAATAGCGACAGTAAATAATCGTTTATTGTCTTGGGAATCAAACTAGTGTGCCAAATATCAGGTCAATTGGACAATGGGAAAAGGGTCAAATTCAACTTGCAAGATTCCTCCATTACACAACCCCGGATAAGTGAAACTAAATAAAAGCTTGTAATAAAATATTTTATAGCTTTTATAAAATTAATATTTTAACTAAACCCTATATAAAGGTAACTTTTAGACAATTTTTATTTTAATTTTATTTAAAACCATTTGCTTAACTCGAATATAGTTTTTTATTTTTTATTGTAAATTTTATATCATACACTTTCAATCAAAAACAAGTTATTCTAAATTCTTTATTTTTCATAATTAAATCAACGGCTTCAAGTTTATAAAATTATTACCAATAGAAGTGTAGTTTACCTATCGGTAACTTTACAGCCATTTTAAATATAGCAAAGATATACAAGACGTTCAGTATACCACAAGGTTGATGGAATGCAATCCTTAGGCAAGGTGTTAGCATAAGTTTTATTTCACCCGGGAAGAGAGGAAAGTATGGAAATAGCCACTTGCACTCAATCTACATAATAAGGCGGTAACGCGTTTCTGGAATGATAAATTGAAGCTGTTTTATTCATAGAAGTTTCACTGCGGACCTCTTTCCATCATTAAATTTTAAGTCATTTTACATACATATTATATGTTGACTTTATGATTATTTCTTTTATCTATAAGTTTTATTGGACATATTAGAACGGCATAATTATATTCGCCCACGTTCAGATTACCAAAAACCACATTCTTAGGTTTTACATATTAGTATAGTCTTACAATGCAGTTTTTGTATTTTTTCTCAGAAATGAGATATTTTCCCACGGGAAAAAGTATCCTATATGTTGACCCGGATATCCAACTATCATCATACCAAATTTCATGTAACAGACGGACAGACAGACAAAAATTCTAAAAACTATAGATTTGGCCTCTATATGTATAATAATGTCTATTTCAATAAGATTTTCCAAAAAATATCTAATGTACAGATTCGGCTTAATTGCAATTTTATTATATGTATAGATTTTAAGAAATAAGCTCACGTATCTAAATGTAGATTCACGATCAAACAATATTTACTTGTTTTCTAGATCTAAGAAATCTTTATTAGTGCTCTTAGAATATAGCTAAATCTATCTATCGTCTTAACTCATAACATGCTTATAGTAAATAATAACCAAACATTTTTATTTTTTAATTCAACACTCCACATTTGCAAATTCCACTCTAAAATACGGTTTCTAAACCGCGGCTCCGCCCGCGGATCATCATCAAATCATTCAATCTACAAATTTATGTTATACAGGCTTTATGATATACAGCCGCGACTCACCCTCGCTTAACTCGGCTTTGTCGCTATGTATTTATATGATATTGTGCATACAAAAATACTAAAATCGCGAAAAAATAGGGGTAGGGGGGGAATGTTGGGGGGTGAAACATTCTTTTACGACCTATTGTCATACTTACCAAATATACAAAAACAATTCATTAAAATCGGTCGAGCCGTTTCGAAGGAATGCGATTTAATAAATATATGTTGTTTTGACCAATTACAAACCTAATTAAATTTTTGGTACTTAGTTCGACTGTTTCTGCCTCTCTCAAAGTCAGTCAGCCATTGTCAAGTGAACTATCAAATAATGATAGATATAGCTTTCAAGCTAGGAAGGCTCTCTTAAGAACAACAAGATTCCTATCACACACTATATTATCGAAACTCCCCTCCTTTAATAGATACGTTAATATAGAACAAAGGACGAGCCACAGTCACCACAATTAAAAGCAAAGAAATAGATAATATAGGATGAGTCTGCTTATTGGTAAGTGGAACTTCTTCCAAACAGAAAGTCGTAAAAACTTCATTTATTATAAATCAGATGATAAACACAAAACATTCTTAGATTACTTGCTTTCCATGACATTTTCTAAACAGCGAAGGATATTTTATTCTAAACCCGTCTACTCACTGGTATTTAAGTGCAGTTGTCGTTAGTACTTAGATGTAGAATTAGAGCTGTAAAGCTAATGGAGTAATAATAGAGTCTGGTTAAAGGGCAAAAGTCGTGAACTGTCCTTAACTGGGTGCTTTGCACCGGTAGACGTTTGTTCTCAGCTATCACGATGCACTTAATCCTTATATTTTTCTGCAATCTTGTTATTGTATAATATCCTTTTTCTGATGTATTAATAGTTATTCTGCTATTTGGGGCGGAGACATATCCAACAAAACAAAGATCATAAAAATCGGTCCAGCAGTTCTCGAGTTATAAGTGTTGTAACAAACCCGACTTTGTTTTATATATTATATAGATAATAGATATGGATTTTCTAAGGATTTAGCTTTATACGTATAATAAAAATTTTAACAAGATTAAGAAGGTTGTAGGGAGTAATCTCTGGACATACTGAACCGAATAAAATGAAATTTGGTAAGAAGATAGTTTGAGACTCTGGAAAGAAAATAGGATACTTTATCCCGGAAATCATCCCTTAAGGTAATGAAAATGGGGATGAAAGTTTGTATGGGGAATCAACCTAGGGACAAATCTGAGCGATGCGAGGGTGAGTCGCTAGTTTTTTAATAACTTTACGCTTAAAAATTAATTTAAATATATATTATTTTAAATTATTAATAATAATCTAAATTACTAAGAAAACCAACCTAATATTATAAATGTGAATGTGTGTTTGATTGTTTGTCTTTCTTTCCCGTCGAAAACAGAGAGACGGATTAGCGTGATTTTTTGTGTGGAGATATTTGGAGGGCTGAAGAGTGACATAGGCTACTTTCTATCGCGGGAGATTACTTAATTCCCACGGGAAAACACGTCATAATGCAATCCAAAATAATATTTATTATCAGAATTACTTGAAACTGGGTGTAAGTATATACTCTTCAATAAAATTAAATAAATACGTGTCTTAGCATTTTTCAAAATTCATCCTATAAGGGGATAAAATTGGGGATGAAAGTTTGTATGAAACTACTTACCTTTTTAGAGATGTTTTTGTAGTTATAGACCGAGCGAAGCCGCGGTTTCTGCTAGAAATTTATATATTTTATCATATTTGTCATTTTGTGTTGAAAAAGCTCGGGTAAAACATTGTGTTTTGTTTCATGATTAATGAAATTCGTCGTTGATTTTTGTAATTCTGTTTAAGACTACTCTATCTCTGTACAAAATAATAAAAACTGTGTACTATTGCATCGAATTTTACTTGACCTGTTTCTGAGATACTCTTGTAACACTATACATATATTTAGAAGAAACCATGATCTTTCAAAATTATTCTCATATAGTTTACACAATTTAATTATAAATGAAGCGCAAAATGACACGTAATGTAACAACGTGAATTCCCTTATACAACCACAATGATGGCAATAATTTTATTTAACACCTGATGTATTTAAATTAACATTTATGCCCATACAAAATTATTGTTTATTAGTCATTACTAACGGGGATAATACGAGATGTGATTTTATAAGCGCCTATATGAGATGAATTTATAAGGTATTTAAACGGAAAATGTGTTACTTAATCATAGTTAAGTTTAATTATAGTTAAACTACTATACCTACATCCTACACGTATGTGATTGGTAGATATGATATTGATGATATAAATGTATGTTGGGTAAAGGTGGCCATGGTAAGCTACGAGACTTGTGTTATGGATATCAGATAGTTGATAAACTACAAATATATAACTTTAAATACATACATATTATAAATATAAACACCCATGACTGGAGTACAAACATTCGTGCTCATCACACAAATGAATGCCCCCAGCGGGGCTTGAACCCGCGACCACTGGCACAGGAAGTGACATGAACTGTCGTGATAATTGGTGTGTATTTGATATATATGAGATTAGTATGCCTTTTCACGCATACATGCGTGAATTAAAGGCATTGGTAATTTGTAGTAACGCTCTTGCTTAAAAAATCTAATTGTGAGAGTACAAATTCCAGGACTCGCATCTTTAATAATTATCATGTGCCAATAATAATAATCAACAAACAATTTCAATTTTCATAAACTAATTTGCGAAAGATATATATATATATATATATATATATATATATATATATATATATATATATATATATATATATATACTGTTAGCGGAGAATGCTCAAGAATAGGGGCGTGGCTTGAGTGACGTCGTTTGTGGCGTGATGGTGGCGTGGTGGCTCGCTTGACAACGCACGAGTCGCCGGCACTGGAGCGGCTAGCTTACTTTTGTTGTGGCTGCCGGAACGGACGGACGTTCACATCATCGCTTCTCTTATTTATTTTAGTATTGTTAATATTGTTAATTATTCGTTAAAAATTAATAAAAAGTAATATCTTTAATTTCATCGTGTATAATTTTTTTTATAATAAAGTTAGTGCATAGATAAAATCAGAAGTGGGATACGCATTAAGTTTCTATAGCTTGGTGTGTGTCCCTAAGCCTGCTGTGGCATTCTGATGTAACTGTTTTTGTAAATCTTTTAGTTTTGAGTGAAAGTTCGTCAGTTGTTTATAATGCCGAAATCAAGTACAAGTCAACGAAAAAATAAAAGTAGGACATGTGAACGTTCTCCGAGCCCTGGGCTGCTCCAACAACTCCAGGCGATTGTTTCTCGTCTGAATGTGTTGGAAGACAATTCCAGGTTAGGTTCAACTAGTGTGGCTACCATTGGGGGGCAGCCCGTAGTGGAGTCTCCGGGTCCGGCGGTTGGCACCATAGTGTCGCGTGCACCATCTACATCGCCAACGACGTGTGTGACGCCTCCGCTGCCGTCTGTGCACGCTTCGCAGGTCTCCGCCAATGATAGCGCTGCTATTGAGGTAGCCGACAAGATTGTAAGTGCAATCAATGGATTAATTCCGGTAAGGTCTAATCACAATGTTTATATATCGAATTTTGATCCTAATATAAATGATATTAATACTTGGTGTGACGAGGTCGACCATTTACGAATCATTCATCAATGGGACGATAGGGAGTGTTTGGCGCGTATTGGTAACTGCTTAAAGGGGGACGCTCGTGTGTGGTTGAATGACTGGGTTACTAGCGATCGTAGCTGGACTAATTTTAAACGTGAGTTCAAACCTTTGTGTCCGCGGAAGGTAGACGTAGCGAATATACTTTTTGACACTATGAAAACTGATTCTAATAACTACCCTACATATGCGGAGTATGCTAGGCGGTCTTTGTTACGTCTTCGTATAGTAAACGGACTTAGTGACGAATTAATATCGGCGATCGTAATCCGTGGTATAGTTGATCCACAGATCCGTGCGGCTGCTACCAATGCAAAATTAATGCCCAATGATCTGGTCGAGTTCTTGTCTATATATGTAAAACCCTCTCAGACGAAAGTAAATCATAATACCCGCAACATTTCTAGTCGTTTTCATAATACACCGACTTTATCGCGTAAAAGGGAACATAGTTCTAGTAGGACGGGTTGTTTTTCGTGTGGATCCTTTGGTCATAAGCAGATAAATTGTTCGAAGCGTGCAAGATTACATAATTCACCTACTAGAAATGATAAACCTACAACATCAAAAACAAGTAGCAGTTCCTCTCAGTCAAAGTCTGTTATTTGCTCGTTTTGTAAAAAAATAGGTCACAAAACAGAGGACTGCTTTGCCAAGCAACGTGTCGAGGCTAATGGAAAATCTAATGTTAATTTTTGCCGTGACACTGTAGATAACTATAGAAAGAATGATATAACTACGGCGGTCATACAGGGTATACCGGTCGATATCCTCATAGACAGTGGGTCTACGATCTCGCTTATGTCAGACTCTGTATCGAAGTATTTTAAATGCAAGCAAGTACCCTCTTTTTGTGTTTTACGCGGTATTAGTGATCGTGATATTGAATCCCGTTATTTTAGTACTTTAACAGTAGAGTTTCCGGAAATCACATTAGAAATTGATTTTCAAATAGTACATGACAAATTTTTGAATACCCCGATAATAATTGGAACCGATGTTTTGAACCGAGAAGGGGTTACGTATATAAGGAAGAAGGGTATTCAACGATTAACTCGTATGGAAAGAGTATTTATTGCTGAGACGACTGAGTCAAATGTGATCTCCGTTATTAATACTCCTTTGATAGGTGAAAACAAGGACAAGTTGTTGAATTTGGTTGAACAATATTCAAAATATTTCATTACTGGTACCGCGATCAGTACTGTTACTACCGGATCTATGCAAATTCGTCTCAGCAATGAAACTCCTATTGTATATAGGCCTTATAAACTATCGCATAGTGAAAAACTCCGCGTTCGGGATATATTTAATGACCTTCTTGATAAAGGGGTCATAAGGGAGTCAGAATCAGAATTCTCGAGTCCAATATTACTAGTCAAGAAGAAAGATGGTAGCGACAGAATGTGCGTGGACTTCCGGGCACTTAATTCAAATACTGTGAAGGATCGCTACCCATTGCCATTGATAGATGATCACGTGGATCGATTAGGTAATGCCAAATATTTCACGAGTCTTGATATGGCTACTGGTTTTCACCAGATACCGATGGCTAGCGACTCCATTCACAAAACTGGTTTTGTAACACCTGAGGGGCATTTTGAAAATCTCAAGATGCCCTATGGGTTGGCGAATGCCCCGGTTGTTTACCAACGCATTATCACAAATACCCTAAAGACATTCATTGAAACAGGAAGGGCCTTAGTGTATATTGACGATGTGCTTTTGCCTAGTCAGACTATTGATGAAGGACTCCTCATTTTGCGTGAAGTTTTAGAAGTTTTAACTAAAGCCGGATTTTCAATAAATTTAAAGAAATGTAAATTCCTTACTAACGAAATAGAATATCTGGGGAGAACAATCAGCAATGGTCAGGTTAGGCCAAGCGCTCATAAAGTAGAAGCCTTGAAAAGGGCACCGAGGCCCAGTAATGTAAAACAAGCACGTCAATTTCTAGGCTTGGCGGGTTATTTTAGACGTTATATTCCTGAGTATTCATTAAAGACAATGTGCATATCCAATTTATTTCGAAAGGGTGTTGAGTTTCGATGGGGTGACGAACAAGAGCAAGTTCGCCAGTACATTATTACACGTTTGACTGGCGAACCAGTTCTTGACATTTTTAACCCCTTATTACCTACGGAAGTGCACACTGACGCTTCGTCACTAGGCTATGGGGCTGTCTTAATCCAGACTCATGAGAGTGGTAGTAAGCGGGTGATTGGGTACTTTAGTAAAGTTACTCAGGGTGCTGAACCGCGTTACCACTCTTATGAGCTTGAAACGCTGGCAGTGGTCAAGGCATTGCAATATTTCAGACATTACCTCATAGGTATACATTTCAAAGTAGTTACGGACTGCAACGCCTTGAAGCTCACACAGCGAAAGAAAGATTTATTACCGAGGGTTGCTCGGTGGTGGATCTATTTGCAAGACTATGATTTTGTATTAGAGTATCGCAAAGGCGCTGCGTTACCTCATGCCGATTATTTAAGTCGTAATCCGATAAATATTTGTGAGATTAGAAGACCTTGTAATTGGGCACAGGTAGCGCAAAATGCGGACGAGGAAACCAAAAACTTAATACAAAAATTGGAGGACGGTGTACTAGATGGGACACGTTATGTATTAAAAAATAATATTCTGTATTATAAGTTTGATTCTGCTGGTCAGCCTACTAAACTTCTCTGTTTTATCCCTAAAGGTCACCGCCTTAGTCTATTGCGTGTGTTTCACGATGAGCATCATCATATTGGTGCAGATAAAACAATTGATTTAATTCTAAATCATTTTTGGTTCCCTAATTTAAGACAATTTGTCCGCAAATATATACGTCATTGCATAGTATGTCTTTCACATAAAAAGGTACCACGTCAACCTTTGCTGCCGATCCAGTCGTGGAGAAAACCTGACGTACCTTTTGATACGGTACATAGTGATGTGTTAGGTCCTCTCCCCGAGTCGAACGGCTACAAATTCGTTGTATTAATAGTTGATGCATATAGTAAGTTCTGTTTGTTGTATCCAATATATAAACAAGACGCTAATGAACTGAAGCGTGTCTTTGAGAATGCTATATCCTTATTTAGCACACCTAGGCAGATTGTAGTTGATAGAGGTAGAATGTACGAGAGTAGATTATTTAAACAATGGGTGTCAGACGTGGGCAGTAGTTTATTCTTTATAACACCTGAGATGCATCAGAGTAATGGTCAGGCTGAGCGATATTGCAGGACAATTCTGAATATGATTCGTGTGGAGGTTAATTTTAGAAATGAAAGTTGGTCAGAAGTCTTATGGAAACTGCAGCTCACTCTGAACATTACGAAACAAAAGTCCACTCAATATTCACCCTTATTTTTGTTAATTGGCAGCGATGGTGTGACGCCCGTTATCCGTTCAGTTGTGCGTAATGTGGCCCTTGAGGGAACAAGTGGCAATCGCGAGGCCTTACGTGAGCTGGCCAGACAAAGAGCATCTCAATTGCTGGATCAAAACAGAAAACGGCAAGACACTCGAGTAAATGAACGGCGCAAGCCCCCACATGTTTTTCATGAAAATGACATGGTCTTCGTACATAAGAACAGTCAATCTGTGGGCAAACTTGACTCTGGCATGCGCGGTCCGTACAAAGTTGTGCGCGCATTGCCTCATGGTCGATACGAGCTGAAGCTTATTTCTGGCTCACTCGGGAAGACCACAGAAGCTGCTGCTGAGCATATAAGTGCTTGGCACGGAGAATGGACACCAGATGTGTGCGCCGTATTCTTCGAGTGTGAGTATATTTGTAACTGTAATAGAGACTATTTGCATTGTATCACTTAAGCGATATAATAAAAATAGTACTTTATTACATGTTGGTCATCCTGTGGGCTCTGACACATAACATGTTATGTATAATTGTTTTATTTTGAGATATACCGCGGTCACTGTCTCGGTCATCCTGAGGGCTCTGACACATGTTAAAATTCATGTATTTAAGAACATGCTGCGGCCTCTGTTGTTGAATTACAATTTTTCAGTATTTTATGCTGGTATGGTTTATTTTGTTGGCATAATTCCATCGTAAACATTATATTTCCAGGTGATGAGAATGAGAGCTGCTCTGACGATAGCATCATCGCTGGCCCGTCGCACCAACATGACGTCACCATAGCTGAAAGAGCGGGCGAGGGCGCTCCGCCGTCAGGAGAGGCCGTGTTAGCGGAGAATGCTCAAGAATAGGGGCGTGGCTTGAGTGACGTCGTTTGTGGCGTGATGGTGGCGTGGTGGCTCGCTTGACAACGCACGAGTCGCCGACACTGGAGCGGCTAGCTTACTTTTGTCGTGGCTGCCGGAACGGACGGACGTTCACATCATCGCTTCTCTTATTTATTTTAGTATTGTTAATATTGTTAATTATTCGTTAAAAATTAATAAAAAGTAATATCTTTAATTTCATCGTGTATAATTTTTTTTATAATAAAGTTAGTGCATAGATAAAAATATATATATATATATATATATATATATATATATATATATATATATATATATATATATATATATATATATATATATATATATCAGGCATTGCATGATAGACGAGGCATGATTCCGTCATAATCAGTTTAGTAAATTAGAGTATAATATTATAGCTTTTCGAATGCAAAATCGTTACATATTTGAAGGGATATGAATGTTTTTACTTTGTTCATTAATTCATGTATCCGGAAAGAATGTTATTGAAATTTTTTATTAGCATATTATTATAGCTACCCGGGATACATCTCTAGGTGCCTTGCCCTATGTAGTCTATCTGTGTAATGAATTTCATCCAAATCGGTTCAGTCGTTTCAACGTAAAACAGTAACGGACATACATACACATACTATCGTTTTATAATTATAGTAGTCCAATAATAACCTCATATAACACCTATAATAACTAGTAAATATGTATAATAGAGAAAATCGCTTTGATGTAGGTATTGTGGAGTGGATATAACCGCAGATAATTTTAAATTGCATATGCATAGTGAAAATTCATGTAAACACCTATAACGGTTCAATAATGGAAGTGTTGCTTGCATTGTTAAAAGCGTGCAGGTATTTTCGAATAAATTAAAATATATATTTAGTATTTGTATAAAAAGCTAATATTTTAAGGTTTTTACTTATTTCCAACGTATATTCTAGTATAATAAAAGGTTACGATGTGATCTTGATTCTATATATATAATATAGTTATGTATGTATGTATGTTTATACGTATCTATGTAAATGAATGACTTAAAAATTTAAAAGGTGGACTTATAAATTTAAAGTAATCTAGGTGTATTATGAAAATGTTTTTTTTTTATTTTTATTATGTTCCTATTTTAAAAAGTCTTGTGGTCTTGCGTAAGACCGCAAAACTTAGAAGCGTAGAGGGGAGGCCTTTGCCCTTTGTGGTAGATATGTGCTAACTGCAACCGTAGTCTTAAAAAGTGAAAAAAAAAATTTACCGCTAAATGCGAATTATCTATACATTATACAAGTCGAATCTGTACATTAAACATTTTTTGAAAAACCTTATTGAAATATTCATTATTACCGAAACAAAGGCCGAATCTATAGTTTTTAGGATTTTTGTCCGTCTGTTACCGCATCACGAGAAAACAAACCACTGAACAGATTTTGATGAAATTTGGTATGATGATAGCTGGATATCAACATAATATGTATATTATAGGATATTTTTACTGCGGGAAAATATCTCATTCCTAAGAAATCTATACTAAGCTTTAAAACGGAAGTAGGGGAGAACCCGAGCGAAGCGAGGGTGAGTCGCTAGTCTTTACAAAAATATTTCAAAGCATAAAAATTTATTCTCACTTTTTAAATTTATAAAAAAACAAGAATGCTAACGCGTCTCATATTAGGTTCAACGTAGGCTAGCTGGCTTTATCACTCGGAAGGAGCTTGGCCACTATGCCTTAGTTAGCTAGCGGTTGGGCTGTCGTGATTGAGAGCGAAAGTGATCCTGTTGCGCTCCATTAAAACAGGGTAAGCTGGGTATTAGTGGAGAGTACTGGCTTTTCTTGCAGGTAAATCCTAATCACTACCACCATCAGATCACCTCACCTTTTGTATGTATGAAGCTAATATGGGTAAATTCATTTCCCTACGTCGAAAAAGGCGAAATGATAGATGCAAACGTTAGTAAAATACTATATTTACAACATTTGTATGTATGTACGTATGTATGTGTGCAAGGAATACATACAATACATGTATGTAATGTGTGTATTCAGCTCTTTTTTACGTCGCTGCTACTGCTGGGCACAGGCTTCCTTTCAATAGGAGGGGGATGAGACCACAATCCACCACGCCAAGTGCGGAACGGGGGGCTGTCTTTCGAAAACTTGCTAGGTTCTTTCAGACATGCTGGTTTCTTCACGATGTTTTCCTTAACCGTAAGACAAGTGGTAATCATGTTGGAATAATAATAATGATTTTCACATGAAAATATCAGAGGTGCAAGACTCGGTATATGAACCCGCTTCACTCGGATTCACAAGCGAGCGCGTTACCACTGGGCTACCACTGCTTCATCTGTATCTGTTAGGATAATACAAACTTAACACGTAGATTAAAAATAAATAGATTAGTAAATTAAAGATTGGCTTAAACTTAGCCATATTAATGGCCAATAAACTTTTGTGTGGTAAAACACCGTGTAACCCAAACTCGACTATTACAAGCCGCTTGGGCAGTGATCTATAAAATTGTTAGTTATTTGGCATCATTTATCATGACAATTTGGATCGGAGCTACATCCATTAGCGCTCGGTTAACCATCTCATTAGCGACGTTAGATTTCGAGTTATGTTTACCTGATTTGCTAACACTAGATGGGATATTTTAACATATTCTTTTACTATTCAATACGTAATAACTACCTGTTGAAAACTTATGGTTGAAAATTTAGATGGTTGAAGACTGGTGTCCCCAATAAAAATTAAGTTATATTTATTTCATCAACGGCGGGTTTTAAGTTGCAGCATAGAAGTTTATTAAATTATTAATTTAAAATTATACACATTCCTCTTTTTTAATTTAAGTGTTTTTTTTGTTTATGTTAGAATATGTACCTACTAGTTGATCGTAGATTATAAGATTCCATACGGCATAAAAGATAACATTGCTGATTCACATGCTAATGAAAGATTTTTCATTAATAAGCAAGCTAGAAATATACTCTTTAACAAGCTTTCTCTTTAGTTATTTTTTCAACATTTTATAACTAAAACCGAGGTTTATGTGGTATCAGAGCCGATAGTGAGTGCAGTAACACCACGAATTGGTCTTTGTTTTCAGTGAATTCTGGAACTGGAATATTCCAAACGTAATTTCTTTAAGCAATCGGCAAGAACATCTACGGTAAAGGCAAAAAATATTGTACTTACTTTGGGAATGAAATTATAATTTTTATTTTCCATCATAGATTTATTTTCGGCTGCGAGACTATAAAAATAGTGGTTCTTATAACAGAACCGTTAGATTCAACAGAATCTTTTTATATAACTTTATTATTTCAATCTGTCTTTGTAACAGTCAGCAATATGTGAGTATTTATCATAGGTAAAATTGTACCAAAAACTTTGTTTTATTTAGGTTATACTTTGTTGTCCAAACAATTACATATTATTTTAATTTTTTTTTTTGAAGAATTGTTTCACCTAAAATAGTAATGATCTACATATATCATGAAAAAAAACACACTCCTATGTGTTTTCTTTTGTGAATTCTTAGTTTAAAATTTTAAAATAGTTTTAAAACGCTGAAACAATAAAGAAAAAATATCTCTTCTAGAATACTTAATTCATCCACACAATACGAGACCGATATTACGTAGGTAGGTATTGAGAGATTATAATCTATTTATCTGATGATTAATTGACGTTTCAGTCAGCAAGCACCTGTCTCAAAGGCGCTGATTGTGGCATGATGATATAATTAACTTAGACGTTACAAGTAAATCAGGTTAATATACCGAAAATGTACTTACTGCTTTATATGCTACTGTACTGTACACTATAAAATAATATATGATCCATATTATATATCTTATAATATTAACTGGGCAATTCTTGTATATATTATATAATATGTACATAATATATTTATTTCGTGTGTCACGGAAGCTACACATTGTTTCTTTTTTAATACTACTAGAATAAGTATCTGCAATAATTCTTATCAACATAGCACGAGAAAATCCTCCCAACGAGTTACCCTTTAACTTTTTTTTTTAATTATATTTATCTTCTCAGTGAGAGCTACGAACTATCCAGCCACCATCTTTAATTTAATATTTAAAGTAGCATATACTTGCATCTGTTTAATATATTACTAGCGACTCACTTTGCTTCACTCGGGTTTGTCTCTAGGTACGTTTTACCAATTAGTATGGAATAGATAGACTATATATTAGTATATTCTATATAATAATATGTACATAGGAATGATGAGTTTTATATGCCTTTCTTAAGAAATGATTGATTCCCAATACAAACTTCCATCCCCCATTTCATCCCCTTAAGTAATGATTTCCGGGATAAAAAAATCCTATACCTATCCTTTTTCTCTAGGGTCTTAAACTATCTTCATACAAAATTTCATCTAAATCGATTTAGCGGATTTTTAGTCTATCCATTACAAACAGAAATTCTATTTTTTCATTGTAATATTAGTATAGATAAATCATTTACATTTTAGTTTACAAGATTAGTACCTATGCTAAGCAAGAATATCCTTTATTCCTTTCTCACTGGTGGTTTCTGATAGGATGGTAGTGCCACCGGTGAGAAATAAGGTGCAGTACGATTTTACAAGTATAACCAAAAAAATATCATTGCAGATTTTTGGACAAAAACCCGATAAATATTATTTGTCCTACCCAGGACTCAAACCCAGAATACACTCGATGCACACTAAGTAATATATAATGAGGAAAACTTGCAAAATACAACTAACATAACATCAGCAGCAATGTCACGTTTTAAGATAAAATGTAAACTAAAACTTATCTTCGCAATATTTTCAAATTAAGCTTTTGGAGTATCTTTTAGTGAAAATTGCAGAAATATCTAGATTATACTAGAAATAATATTCATTTTATTCACGTATTAAGTTATAATTACTTCGTAAATTAGATCACTGATTTAATTAAAAATGATCTAATTATAAAAACTTTCTGAGGGCAGTAAAATGTAAATATTATGTGACCGTTTTAAAAATATTACGAACATTTAGGGTCGTTAAGAAATATTTGTTGTAAATTTCCAACTGATTTGTCCGTTCCCTTCACTTTGGTAAAAGCCTAAGTAAGATATTTTTAGGGTCTAAAACACAAAAGTTATATGAGCAAAATTGATTTTTTTGGATGTTAAAGTTTGAAATACTGTCATGTAAATTTACGGACGGACTTACATACTGACATTTAATTTAAATTTAATGTATAAAAGTGACTATTCTAAAGTGCTTCTAAAAGTCTATTTGAATAAAGTATATTTTGATTTGATTTGTTATTGTATGTATAATTTCATTACTATATAGGTACTTATATTTATATGTATAATATCAAAATTGTAAATATAATTTATATAATTGAATGAGTATTAACTTGCTCACTGGCACAAGGTATTGCGGATTAGGTTGCGTATTCCATCTAGCTTCCAAAATAAATAGCACCTTCATTTTATATCTTAAAGTACGAATTCCAGCAAAAATGTTGCTGATCTTAATGTTGTGTATTGTTATATATACAGAAAATAAACTATGTATTCTTTAAAACAATATGCTGCCAAATGGGTTACTTTTTTAATTTTTGTTTTTTATTTTGTTTTTATAAATTTTTATTTTTGCATTATTTACGTAGGTAAGTCTAGTGTTATTTGCCTTTTAAAATTCGACAAAATTAAAATCATGACACTTAAAATTAAATAAACAAATTCAAGTTTTTAGACTTATCACGTTTGTCCTCTAGATCATAATTTTGATGTTTGATGATAAAAATGTATGTAAATACCTAAATAATCTTAAAAACTTTTTAATAAAAACTTTCAATCGCCGCTTCTCAAAGTTTTGGAACAAGATTGTTCAGTTAATAAAATGTAGATGAAGAAAATACGTTTCCAGACGAAATATTTTTTGTGAGCCTTCTAGGTTTATTATATTTTTTATGCAAATGTTTGTAAATGCAGTTAAAGTGAAAAGTTTGTTCGTCACAAACAGCTTGGATGAGTTACTTAGCTTCTCTGAAACTGTTGTAAAAGATAATTGTTTATACAAAACTGTAAGCTTATTTAAAAAACGAATAACCTTTTTATTTCGTCTATAATACCAAATCGTATTAAGGAAAAAATATTTGTTTTTGAGTGTATTCAACTTGTTATGTGGTTGATTTATATAACTAAAACCTAGGTTCGATTTTGGGTTAGATTAGTAGAGAGACACCCCCAAAGGGTGTTCACCTTGTCGTGGTGGGCATTAGCGACCGGCAATCCAGCCAGGCGTGAAGTCAAAAGACGCACTGGGAGGCGGCCCACCTCAGTAGGCGGTATTGAATAATTTCTTTTTTAAGATACGAGTATGTTTGTGATGCTAATAGAAGGCAAAATCAACAGTTTTTAGATTATTTATTTGCCTTTCTCTACTTTATCACTCGAAAATGGTTGTATTTGACGGATCGAGATTTCGTAACAGAACCAAGTACCTTTTTCATATTATACCTGTAAAAGTCATAATTATAAATAAAGCTATATTTGATTTTGTAATAGGTAGTAGATATAAAAGTAAAGTATACAACAATACTTATCATTTGTCTGTGTTATATGAATAAGTTGTCCAAATTTTAGTAGCCCAGACAAAGCCGCTGCATCGTATAGTGTTAATGAAGACAGAGAAAGCATCTTTAAATATATATAGATATTAAAAATATTTTTTCCAATCTTCACATTTTGTACATTTTTATTTCATTCAATAAAAAACTTTTTATGATATCATGTTCTTTTATTTCAAGTCATTAAAAACATTTAATTTTTGATATAAAACTTAACTTAAATACTTCTTGTAGTTAAATGAATTTTTCATGATTATGACACGATAATTTATAGCTTCAAAGTTATAACTTTACTTCAATAAAATGAGAAAAAGGGCCGATAAAATAACGATATTTTATTAAGATTATTTGTTTGAAATATTTATGGAATACGTTGGGGTGGTACCTTGGCAACACTCTAGAGATAGACGTCTATGTATATAAAAATCGGTAGCAAGGCATACTTTGTATAATAAATATTTTTCTGCTATAGGCCTAAATAGGATGTTTTAGCATAATATTTCTATTGCATTTTAAATCGACTGAGAAGATTTAAAAATATACCTAGTTATACTAACTATCCCTTTTGGTTCCATATTTCCATAATCATGATAATAAATACGTGAAAAGTAAGTAAAAACACTAGAAGAACGAGGAAATAATATAATTTAAATAATATGTTTTTAGGGTTTCGTACCTGAAGGGTGCCAAACCCTATTACTATGCCTCCGCTGTCCGTCCGTCCGTCGGTCAGAGGTATGTAGCTCATGAACCATAATAGGTAGAGAGTTGAAATTTTCACAGAGTATATATTTCTATTGCCGCTATAACAAAAAACAATAAAAATTAATTAAAAAAAAACAAAAATACAAGAAACGTTTTTTAACGTTCGTAATCGATTATAGAAATTAATATACTACATACATAGAGTAAAAGTTATAATATATTAATATTAATAAAGAATACGTGTATGATGGTACAGAACTCGAACTCGAATTCGGTTCGCACTAAACCCAATTCATTACCTTTCCAAGCAACGTATCAACATAGTTTTTTTTTTTATATAGAGATACATATAAGCTAGAATGTTTTATATTTTAGTATGGAGTATATGTGCTTAGTATCAACGCAAATTTCTTATTTATTCAAAGAAAAACCTATATTTTTGCTAGATAATTTTATTCCAACCTTAATACTCTCAACTCCTTTTTACTCAAAGCGAATGAAATATTGTTTATTTATGTTTTGAATGTTAAACATAGATAAACAGCTATCAGGGTCATTGAAGACTAAGCGGAACCTGTGTCGCATAAAATAACAAAAAATACAATTTTGAACTTTCCCCTACCATTCAAAGAATGAACAATAATTATGATAAGCTTATCTTTTAACCTGACAAAGGATGGGAAGAAAGGGAAAGTACAACTTCAAAAGCTATCTACATTAATATAACAAGTTTTTAAGCTTCGCAGACAAATTCGAATTTATCACTAAGATTTATGCATACCTCACAATTAAATGATTTAGAATGTAACTATTATCTATAAAATAATAATAATATTATTATTAATGTTATATTAAATATATCATTTTCTTCATACTAATCTATACATATAATAAAATTCTGAGTCGAATCTGTACATAAAATAATTTTTGGAAAATTTTATTGAAGTAGTCATTATTGTTGATACAGAGGCCGAATCTATAGTTGTTAGAATTTTTGTATGTCTGACACATTTTGATGAAATTTTGTATGATAATAGCTGGCTACACGGGTCAACATATAGGATACTTTTTACTGCGGGAAAATATCTCATGTCTGAGAATTCTATACTAAACGTTAAAACGTTACCCTAGTTCTAAAAGTGACCATAATATTTTCATAAGTAGATCATTCTAGTGATGAAATATTGTAAAAAAAAATTAAAGAAAGAAAACCTTTACAAAAACCAGAAAGAACGAAATATTCTTTTACATAAAAATGAGAGGCCTTTAAAATTATAAGATAGCTCTTAAATTATACCAAATCATTAATTTTAAGGGTAGACATTTGTTTCAAAGCTCGCTTGAAAATGAAAAGTATTCAGTGTTCAAAAAGTCGTTTCTTTTCGTGTTTTTTTCCTTAGATCAGTTGAACTTCTATAATCGATAATTCTAATCGAAATCTAAAAGTATCGATAAATATCCAAGAAATCTAAGATATTATGTACTATATAATTTAACCAATCAACTATTAGATATCTTACTTTTATTACTATAATATTTTAATATATAAAATTCCCGTGTCAGGATGTTGGTTCGCGATGTACTCCGAAACTACTTATCCGATCTTAAAGATTTTTTTTCAAAATGTGTGATTTTTTTCAACATAAAGATTTTTTTCCCGTTTTTTCCCGATTATTTACTTTTTTTATTGCAAATTTATCGATTTTCATGTGTGCCACAGCAACGCGTGGCCGAGTCTGCTAGTAATATTATATATGTACTCAAAACAAAACTCAATCAATTTATATTTTTTATTTGCAAGTACATTGCATAACATCAATTGCGAATCAATTTTCATAATTATTGAAAATGTTATACCACAAGGGTACCCTTTAAAGTTTTAATATTAAAGTACACAGTAACAAAATGTAAAAAATAGGTTTTTATGAGATTTTAAAATAGGTTTTGGTAATTAACATTCTATTAGCGACATCAATTGTAAAATATTATATTTATACTAATATTATCAAGAGGTAAAGTTTGTGAGTTTGTGAGGTTGTCTGTATCTACTGAACTGATTTAGATGAAATTTGGTAAGAAGATAGTTTGAGACCCTTTTTTTTTAACGTTGGGAAATGCATTTACGCACGACGTGTGGGACTCACCGGCGTAATACAGCCAGTACTACCCACTAAAACCCAACAAAACCTTCCCCCGTCTTAATGGGGCGTCGCAGGATCGCTTACGCATTCAACTACGACGCCCCGACGGCAGGTCTGCCAAAGCAGACCACCACAACCATGCGGTTGCTCCAAGGTCCACTCTGCTATCAGAGAAGTACCAGGGGCAACCCGCAAGGTACACCACCCCCCGAAGAGGGCCACCTCCTACCGCCCACCGAAGTGGGCAACCTCCCTGTGCGTTTCTTAGCTTCGGGCCCGGTTGGTTTGCCCGGCACTACTGAGCCCCCCCACCACGACAAGGTGAACGCACGTTGGGGGGGAATAGTTTGAGACCCTGGGTAGGACACAGGATACTTTTTATTCCGGAAATTATCCCTTAAGGAGGTGAAAATGGGGATAAAAGTTTGTCGGGAGAATCAACCTAGGGACGAACCCGAGCGAAGCGTGGGTGAGTCGCTTGTCGCCTATAAAACCGCTTGCTAGAAATTACTAAAACGTACTCGCATGTGAATATAAATGAAATGAATTTATGTGTGTCTACTTCTATCCTATCAGCGTTTTTCAAGAATTGATTCGATAGTGATAAAACTTTGGTGAATTTTCATGTTCTTTGTTGGGTCACATCCATAACGATTTTTGGCTACCGTAATGTAATTTGTATCGGATATATCAAGTAACTAGTAAAGTGATGTTAGTGGTAGGCCATATTTCTGAAAGCCCTATAATGTAGTCAAAACAATAAAAAAATATGAGTTCGAAGGCTTGTCGAGGCAATTTTTTTATTGTATAATTCATTTCTTATTTAAAGACGATACTAACATTCAGAATGTAATTTTCCATTCACATAACTATACATTATTTTATTTTTTGGAAATTAGAATGTTTGTCTGTGTATCTGTCTGTCTGACAACGCAGTACGAGAGAACTACTGGACAGATTATGGTGAAATTTGGAACGATGATGCGGGTCAACATAAAAAACACTTTTTTACTGCAGGGAAATATCTGCCTCTCAGAGATCTATACTAAGTCTTAAAACACTAAAACAACTGATGAACCCGAGCAGAGCAAGGATGAGTCGCTAGCTATTTATATAATTAATTATTATCTCCAAAGAAATCCTTCTTTACAGAGCAACTGTTACTTTGTTTCGTAAATACTGACAGTATAACATAAAATCTTATTAGTTACCTCTCTTTCATTAGATTTCATATAAGATCGTACCCAACAAATTACATGAGTGGTCGCTTATTAAGGTCTATAAGAGAAAAGGTTGCAAACATACACTAACATAATGAATCAAAGAAACGTAAAGTTATATGAAAACAAAACGAGATATTTTAATTTGGACATTCCTAACGAAAAAATTTTTTAATATTGACAAAAACATCTTTTATACCTCCTCAATTTGCGGGAGTAATTTCGCCTTTTAAAAGGGCGCCATTGTACCTGCGTTTGAGATTAGACGCCCAAATTATTTTCACCATTTCAAGGAGCGGCACTCAAATACTTCCCAAGATTTTTATTATACTATTATTGACGGTTATCATGGTAATATAATTAATAGATTATAATATAATCAATTATTGGGAATGTTAATGGCAAGGATATTATATTGCTTTGTTTACTTAGTAAGGAAAAACGGAAGAAATGTTGTTATTCTGATTTTGAAATAAGTTTTTGTTTGAGCTAAATGAGACAGTAACAGCTTAGTGGTAACGAGCTCGTTTGAGAACCACAGTGAAGCTAGTTCAAATCCCGAGTCTTGGAAGTTTTATATTCTCATGTGCGAATTATATTTAGCATGAACGCCTGCTTGTCTTATAATAAGGACATCGTGAGAAGTCGTCGTGAGATGACTTACTAGTTTTGAAATAAAAAAAAAATATGTTGGGACATTAACACAGCAACATCTAGTTCCATGGCAAGCTGCGAGGCCTGGGTTATGGATACCAGATAGTTGATACACTACACTTATGTATCTTTAAATTCTCGAACCAACGACCGCTGTCACGGCAAGTAGGGACACTAAAAATTGAGCTAAACGTGTCGTTATTAGATATTTTGAAAGAAGAAAGTCCACTAGCCCGCACTTTGCTATGACTCGAGCACCCTCGCATTGAGGGGAGGCCCATGCCCAGCAGTGTTTAAAAGTAGCAGAATTTAAAATTTGTTTTTATTAAAGAATTTGCATAATATTTAGCAAGAGCTTCATATTACGGTTCATTAGAGGGACTGACAAACTGACAGTGCAGGCTTAGTAATAGGGTCATTTTATTACAATTTGGATATTCCCAAAAATAAATATTATGCTGTAATATCTAGTAATACCGTAATATTTTAACATTTATTTTAGTGCAATTGAATAGAAATCTATAAATTTAAATAAATCACCCGTAGATTGGCATAGCAAATCGACAATCACAGTTATTGCGTCCGTTTTGTGCATGTTACATCATTTGAAAATCCAATTATAAATCCATTCATTCCTTTTCATTTCCATAAAAAGAAGTGCTATCGGTAGTGTTTTGCTTTTTTATTCAAGTTATTATTCATTTTATATTACTCAGTATTATTATTTCTGAGATATGTTTTTATTATTGAACTAGCGACTCACTCTGGCACAGCTCGTGTTGGTATAGATTTCTCAGAGATGAGATATTTTCTCGCAGGAAAAAGTATCCTTATATGTGGACCCGGATAACCATCTATCATCATAACAAATTTCATCAAAATCTTCTCGTTTTCTCGTGATGCGTTTACAGACAGACAGACAAAAATTCTAAAAACTATTGATTCGGCCTCTGTATCAATAATAATATTACTATTTGAAGAAGATTTTTCAAAAAATATTTTGTCTACAGATTCGATTTAGAATTTTATTATATGTAAAAATAAATGTACTCTCTACTAATACAATATGTAATATTTATACAACTTTTACGATAATTAAATATATAAAAATTTTACGATATATTTTTTAATATTTGCTAAATTAAAGAAATATAATAGTGTTGAATTTTTCGATAATCTTATATATAAAATTTCCATGTCACAATGTTTGTTACTGTACTCCTCCGAAACGGCTTTACCGATTTTTACCAAATTTTATATGCGTATTCAGTAGTAGGTCTGAGAATCAGCTACTATCTATTTTTCATACCCCTAAGTGATAAGGATAAGGGTGGTCCTCCCAGACCCCACCCCAGGGACGAACCCGAGCGGAGCGAGGGTGAGTCGCTAGTAATTCATAAAACCAAGATTTTTCTTTAACCAAGCCATGACCAACCGAGCCGGTGGTAGATTCCTCACGGACTGACTACACTAACATTTAATTTAATTAAACTTTAAAACGTAAAATTGACGATTCAAAAGTGTTTCTAAAAGTCTATTTGAATAAAGTATATTTTGATTGATGACACAATATGTGCTTCATAAGTTGTACTGGTTAAAATGCATGAGATATAACCAGATAGGCTACGAAATATTATATTTTTACAAGCTTTTATTTAACTTACAATGATTGTTAGTTGGTATGTTTGTATGGGTCAAATCTTGCAAGACAATTTTTAACCACTTCCTCTAATTATACACAGTACAAATTTTACATGTTGGTTCACTTCCGAAGACAAAGACTTTTTATGATAATTTTGACCTGATTCTCCATCTAGAATTGGCTCCAGACGAAACCACGTCTCAGCGATCAATAGTACAAACACGAAATTTTATATACTCATTCAATAAATATTGTCCATTCTAAGGTTCATAATGACTTGACTGCTGCATCCAGGGTTGGATCCAAATGAGAAAACTCCTCAGTGACCAGCAGCACAGATACGAAATGTTATATACGTATTCAATAACAGCCTCTAAAGTCCACTATGACCTGGCTGCTGCACCCAGAGACATCTCCTCAGCAGTCAATGGTATAGATACGAAATTTTGTACAAGCATTCAATTATGATTCAGTTACTTAAATAGTGCATCCACACCATGACTTATAAACTAAGAAAATTCATAAATAAATAAGTAAAAATAAATTTAATATATTATTTGTTTTAAGGTTCTAAAAATAAACCTAGAAAAAGTTTGCTTTAAAAATGTTTTACTATTTTTTACATTCTAACAGTTTTCCCTTTGCGAAGGTCATCGATTCTATGATGTATCAAAATGATACATTTAACATAAAAGGCTTTCCCGACCTACTAGATTAAAATATACCTAATTAATTTATATTTATAAACCGAGTGAAGTGGGTTCAAATCCCGGGCCACGCAGCTCTGATATTTTCATATGCGAATCATTTGTAACATGATTACCGCTTGCCTTACAGGGAAGTAAAACATCGTGAGGAAACCTGCATATCCGAGAAAACCTAGCAAGTTTTCGAAAGACATGTGAAGTCAGCCAACCCACACTTGGCTAGCGTGGTGGACTATGGCCCAATCGTCCTCGTATTGAAAGGGAGGCCGTGACCAACAACAACGCCCAACGTTAAAAAGGGCTGAATCCAATTAATTTATATAAACTAAATTTATATAAACTATTTACATCTCAGAAATATGAATGCTCGTAGGAAGTATGAATTTTTGAAGATTTTTTTTTTATTTTCCACCTATAAAGGATTAAAAATTGGTTAGAATTTTGTATGAATATCATGTATAAGTACTCGTATATTTTTAAACTACGCAAGCAAAGTCGCGGGTATATACAGGGTCATTTTTAATTTATTAAAAACCTTTTGGGAATACACTATTTACAACATAACAACAACATCTGTAAGAAAAAAAAACAAAAATATCTTAAATTTAACAAAAATAAAAATATTTTTATTGCACCTTCTAAATGGTAATAGTCCAGCATTAGCAAAAGAAAGTGCGTGTCCGGTGGAGGGGGAGGGGTGGAGGGGTGTAGGAAGCCGCGCTTACTCATTTAAACATGGCCAGATGCTAGAACTTTAAAGTTTAGAAGGTGCAAAAAAAATATTTTTATTTTTGTATGAAAATAAAAATTTTAGAAATATTATTTTTTCTTGTTACAGATGTTGTTGTTATGATGTAAATAGTATATTCCCAAAAGGTTTTCAGTAAATTATAAATGACCCTGTATAACTAGTTAAAATTTGTGAAATATGGTAAATTAGCTCTCGTAAATTCAAATTTGAATCTTAGTTTATGTTCTACAAACTAAGACAAGCTTCGTATACAAGTAAATTCTATTGCTAAACTAGTGATATCACAAACGTATATTCAATTTCTGTATCACACTACGTATTATACTATCTCATATAATTTAATACAGCTTTGTCACCTGTATTAACCCACAAATCATATGCGAAACCCCTACTATGTTCTACTATAGTACATATAGTTTACTGATGTTACTATCTTAACGGCCAAAAATTTAGGCGTTAGCACTGAAAACCTATTTTTTTTATTAGCGACTCACCCTCGCTCTGCTCAGTTTCGTCCCTACTTACGTTTTAATGTTTAGTATAGATTTCTCAAAGATGAGATATATTCCCGCAGTAAAAAGTATGCTATATATAAATTTCATCCAAACCCCTCCAGTGGATTTTCCGTGATGCGGTCATAGATAGAAAGACAGACAAAAATTCTTAAAACTATTGATTCGGCCTTTGTATCGATAATAATGAACAATTCAATTACATATTCCTAAAAATATTTAATGCACAGATTCGCCTCAGTCAGATTGTATTATATGTATAGATTTTTGAGACGATAGATGACAAGATGTCATTAACTTAATTTTATGAATGTGGCATCGTACTTCTTTCTTCACGAAGCCAAATAATGTAATATTTTACATAAAAATAATAGTATACCCACTATACCAAGTGATTAAACAAAACGCACTCGATATCGTCTATCGTTTATGCAGGTATTTGAAGGTAAAGACGAAACCTAATTTACATCAATAGTACGATAAATCTCGTTGAACAGAGTGGATTCGACTTTGCATGTATTTAACATAATCGAGAGACATTGGTAAGCTTGTGTCACGGTCATAGTATTCAAATTACGAATATCTAACTATATATAGTATATGTATAATCCATATTACGTATTATGATTAAGAAAGTTGAATAATTTTATTTGTTACAAATAAAAATTTCCATGGTAAGGCTTGTGTATGAATACCAGATAGTTGATACACTACACATAGGTAAATAACTTTTAAATACATACATTTTATAAATATATATAATATAATGGAAAAAAATAAATGAAAACACAGGAAAAAGTATTTACTATATTTATTTGTCAAAGTTACCTTAAACCTATTTTTGTTAGGTACATAATAACCCTTCTGTTTCTCTACAATAATAATTTCGTTATTTAAAACATTCCATGTAATGTAACACCCTATAAAGTATTTTTGCCATTAAAGCATGATTTTAATTTATTGTAACTTAATATTACTTTTGAATCAATTTTTATTTCAAACCAAATCTTATTGAAAAGCATCGGTCACAAAATTATTAGATACACAATCAGCGAAAAAAAATGTCCTCATCGAATTAGCACTCATTTGAACATTTTAGCGCGCTTTTAATTTCTTTTTTGTGAAAACAACTACAATCATTGCATTTAAGGTTCAATTTACATTGTTGTATATTTATTTTAACTAGAATGATTACCTAAACACATTTGGTGATAGTTTTAAGAGAACGTTTGCATAGGATTGTGGATACACGGAAAGTATTAAATATAGTAGGTACTTGATGTTGATAAGTAAGAAAACTTCAAACAAAAATAATATTATAAAAATATTAGTATACAATTATTAACAATCGTTCAGTTTATCTTCCTTATAGTTCCGGTTTTACTCAAACTCTTGGAGGTATACATATGATAGAAATTTCATAAATAAGTATCTTATATAAACCTAGCGGTAGTCAAATCAAGAAAAACTAAAATTGGGGCATATATAAGTAAAGTGGACTCATGTGGGATCCTCTAGACAGGTCTTTAAAATTGAGATAGCTAACTTCTTAGTCACTTTTATTTAAATTCAATCGATAAGTAGACAAATTTGCTTTATAGGGTGTCCATTTAAATTTAAAAAATAATCGATATTGCCGTTTGGAAACAATGAATACATTTAAAATTTATTATGTACAGTATATTTACAAACCTTATGTTACTTTTATTAAATAATTTAATAAATAAATCTAAACGCCTAGCAAATGAACTACAACTAATACGATGGTGCTATGTCGAACAGTGATTCAGTGATAGTATCATTTTAGTTCAAACAGACGTATTTACAGAAAGTTGATTTTTTATATATAAAATAATTAAAATATGTAAAATTTTACAATTCCTCTTTTATTACACGAACAATTTTATTTTTGTTCAGCATATTTCATATTTAAGATTTATTTAAGCATTTTTAATTCGTACCTTTTATAAACACTTTTATATAAATCATAACAAAGATAAAAAACAGTACACGTTTAGGTTAGGATAGCAGCTCAAAATAGAGTAAAAAATTTCACGAGTTCTCGCAATAATTAAATAATTTTCATATTTACATATGTAATTCTTCTTATAACTCAATGACAACAGAAATGTATACTAAAATCAGCCTATATTCTTTTATAATAATAGTCTATTTTTCTTATAAAAAAATAGATTATTACGAACATGTGTCTTTATTTTTAGTAAAGGGATCTCATAATACGTTCTTAAATAACCAAATAAACATTCTTGTTCACTATATATTAGAAATTTGATATTTTCTTATATATATATATTTGTTTATTATTGCTCTTGTATTTTTAATAAGTTAAAGATTAAGTCAGAAATAAATGGTAAAATCTTCTCTTACTTTCTCTACTCAGTCTGATAAAATTGAATTTGAAAGTAATAAAACGTTTATGAAAAACTATATCTACATCATGTTGATTTTATAAAAGTTTATTTATTAATTTTATTCAAATTATACGATAAATTAAGTTTGTTTTATGATTTTTGAACCTAATATGCCTCAATGTTGTTCTGATCTTCATAAGACCGTACTATAGTAGCATTGAATCAAACTAAAAAGGTTTTATTTAACTAAACAAAAATATAATAATTTACCTAATATAAAATAATATATATGTACGTAAACATAGCGTTATATTTATTACACATGAATAAGTTAAAGGCAATAATTTCGTAAAATACTAATAATTTGTATGACAAATACAACGTTTTTTAAGAGCATACCAAAATTGTAGATATCGATGTAATTATTAGTAAATAATCGATTTTGTCATTTATCGTAGTATGAATAACGGAAAGAGGTAAAATAAGCATTGAGTATAAGTTAGGTAAATGTTTATTAAATACTCATGCATTTTACAATAAAAATTGTTATTTTACAAAGTTGCACTTTGTACACAAGGCTCCATGAAAATAATTCATAAATATTTTATATTTATTCTTACCTTTTTCAAATCCCTCAATTCATTTTTACAAAAGTCGCAAAGTTTCAAAATGTAATTTTTTAAAGACATATCTAAAAGAAAAGGTCTCATACAATAAAAGTATAAATAATAATTAAAATATAATTTTTTTTACTCTCTTAATAAATGCTGATCTTCGTATCTAGATTCCAGACTATTCATAAAACGTACGCAATAATATTTTATTGCAATACTGAGATCGCTTTGACAAACTAAGATAAGTAATTTTATGGGCACAAAAATACTTAATCTCAAAGTACGGTCCTATTTGATTTCGTTATAAAGTGGAAAAATCTTTACAATATCTATATAATTTACATATTTTAGTTTTTATGTAATTTTCATCTAAATCCATCGATGGTACTCGTATATATAGTTGCTAGAGTGCAGTAGAGAGAAATGAATAAGTTGACTGAAAGTGCACAAGGTGATGCTGTGTTTGCGTTACCGTGCTGCATGGCCGCCGGATGTTCGCCTGTGAATGGGTAAAATATATTAAAATCATTTTTAACAATAAAAATATAGTATATTACATTATAAATCAAATAGTTGTCATACTAATATTAATAATGCGCAAATTTTTGATTGAGTGTACAACAGCTCAAAGGGTTTGAATGAAAGTTGAAAGGTAGGTAGCTTATATCCTTTTTCTATGTTGGAGAATATATTTACGCACACCACCTGTATAGTACAGGTGGTTACGTGGGACTTACTGGTCAGAAACACCAGTATTAGCGACTACAACTCAACGAAACCTTGTCCGTCCTAGTGGGGCGTCACAGGATCGCTTACCCGCTTAACTATGACGAACCGTTGGCTGGCCAGCCAAGGCAGATTATAATAATCATGCGATTGTTCTACTATCAAATAAGTACCAGGAGCAACCCGCATGGCACACCGTCCATCCAAGGGAGCCACTTTCTACTATATTTCTTGGCTTTACGCCCGGCTGGATTGCCGGATTGCTAATGAGCTTATATCCTGGAATACGACCAAATAAGGTACTTTTTGTCGACATAACCATCACGCGAGTAGAGCTGTGGACTCTAAGTTATTAATATTTTTCTTGGGCACTTTTATCATTAGCCAAACAGAAAGGGAAGTCCACCATTCTCAATATAATTATTCCACTAAACAAACTGAAATTTTAAATTCTTCTTAGTAATATTATAAATGTGACAGTTTAGATGTTTGGATGTTTGTTAATCAAGCCAGAACGTTTGAACGGGATAAAAAGCAGAGAGGTAGATTATAGTCTGGGATAGCACATAGACTTTTTATCCCGTAAAAATGTACGGTTCCCATTGGATAGACTTGTTTTTGTTATTATATATGTATGAAAAATATCCTTAGAGACAAACGTCATACATTAGAGTTGTATCTTAAATAACAGCTGAGTGGCATAACATATTACTTCCATGTACCCTAAGGACTAAGTAATTAAATATACGGTATTTTCATTATATTATAATAAGCCCTGAGAATGTTTAATCGCTTGCAATTATGTAGCATCGTTATAATATAAAATGAAACCCGACTCATTCGTAATGGGCTCATCTTAATTCGTTATCTTAAGAGGAACAAAATAAACCTCGCTAATGCTATTTGGTTTAATGAACATAAAGTTTAAATTCACGATTAATTTTGTTAGGATTCGTCAAATTAATAGGAAGCTATCAGTGGACTATATTTTCACGCGCTACAAAACTTTTTAACGAAGATCAACGATAAGTATGTATTAATAAGAGTTGAAAATATGTAGTTTACTTAGATGGCAGTGGTAGCCCACTGGTAGCGCGCTTGCTTGGGTAATCGAGTGAAGCGGGTTCAAATCCAGGGTTTAGTACCTCTGATATTTTCATGTGCGAATCATTTCCAACATGATTACCACTTGTCTTATGGTGAAGGCAAATATCGTTATATCCGAGAGAACCTTGCAAGTTTTCGAAAGACATTTCGAGTCCGTCACCCCGCATTTGACCAGCGTGGTGGACTATGGCCTGATCCCCCTCGTATTTGAGGGTGGAAAATGCCCAGACGTGGGACGTCAAAAAAGGACTGAATACGAATATTTTTTTCTATCCTTGAGGGATGGAATTTCAAACAATATCTCTTTAGAAGGGAGAACTAATAAGATTCCTCAAGAAATTAACCCCTATAGTGCATGTTCAATACATTTTCGTTTACTGGCTTGAGATGCAAGTTATTTGTTAGCCGATTAGTCAGTTAAAGTATATTTTTATAGGTATAGATTTTACTTGAAAGGCAACATGGTACACTTCCATAGTTAACACCCAATACATATGTACATAATATTATGTATATTGTATTTCCCTATATTGTAAATAAAATCTAGATACATCTGTACATGGCTTCACGCTTTATCCCTTGTAAGGTAGAAAGAGGCAGTATAACAAAATATAACATACAATCTGTGTAATAGTATACATACATACATCGACGAAACTCCTGCTTCGTTGTTATTTACTTTTGAAGTAAAAGATATATATTATATAATAAATCCATATTATTTCCACCAAACCATTTTAAAGTGGTGATTGCGAATGAAAATCACCATTACTTTAATTTAATCGTCTTTGAGAACGCTACCATCAAAAACATTAATAAAAATTATATGCTTATATTTAACTAGCGACTTATCCTCGCTTCGCTCGAGTGCGTATGTAAGTTTAATTTTTTTTTGAAACTCATAATTCTTTTTTTAAAATAAATGTACTCTAAGTTACTATCTGCCCGTGCAAGTTCCGTCAAAAGCAGTCCAGCTGTTTCGGAGATTAGCCGGAACTGAGAGACAGACAGACATTTTTTTTTTAAATTTGTGTTTTTCTTCTAAGTGCCGTATATAATTTCATATTAGGCATTTTCGTGAAAAGCTGTTATTTTGACATTACAGAGATACACGTGAATTTCATTCATTTGTATAGATAATCAATTTAATATCCAATTATTTTAGAAGTATCTTTATCAAATGGTCTTATATTCTCTCCCCAAAAATTTAGCTGTCCAAGACGTAGACTGCGCTGGTAATATTTTCCATACAGCTACATTATACCATAATCCGTTTCACTTAATATCTTTACTATGAAACTTTTACCGAATCCCTCGAAAGAACGTAAGTCTATTTCGAAGTTCCGTCACTCTACTGACTTTGTGCGATGTAACTTTTATATACTTATTCTATACAAAAGACAACAAAAATATTACACTAAAAGTAGTTTATTTATGAAAGACGTATTTAGCGAACAATGGAGATGAGCTAAAACCGCTCAGTTGTGCAAGGCTAAGGGGTTTTATATTTATTTCAATTAATATTTCCTTAATTAGGAAAAATGTCATTTCAATTAAAAGTTTTTTTCAATTTAATTTAAAAAACCCAATTAACATATATATAAAATTTAGAGTAATTAGAAAAAAGTTCTTTCTGGGTTTTATATGAAGAAGCCCGCTTAGAGTCAAATGACATAATCATATTTTTAATTATGAATGAATCTAATATATTTAAACAAGAATTGCTTATATATATATATATATATATATATAAGCAATTCTTGTAATATGCAAGAATTTATATATATATATATATATATATATATATATATATATATATATATATATATATATATATATATATATATATATATATATAATCTGAATCTCCGAAAACGGCTCCAATGATTTTCATGAAATTTAGCATACAGGGGGTTTCGGGGGGAGGGGGGGGGGGGGGCTTGGTGATAAATCGATCTAGATTAGTTTTATGCCTGGGAAAAAGTGGGTTTTCGAGTTTTTATGTGGTTTTGTTTCGCATTATTCTACGCAAAATATGGTCGTTAATTCGCACCCTAGGACATAAGCATCGTGGTCAAGCAGCTAAGGCGCAAGTTTGACAATCACAGGTGTGTGGGTTCGTATCCCGGTCGGATACAAAGTTTTTACTTTTGTTTTTTTTTGTATTTATTCAAATTTTTAGTTTGTTTTCTTTTTAAATGTTTTTTCGACGAAAACTCCGAGCGAAGCTCGGCAGCCCAGGTACTATCTATAATTTGAGAAATATAAATATTTACTTCGTATAGATATCGAACCAGTTAAGCCACGCATATTTGGTAATGCAAGTTAAGACCTAATGTAACATCCTTTGCTGCTATGCGCTGACTTCCTTTAAATCCATCATGATAGCCACATTCAGCTTAGTGAACTATATTCGATTTTCAAAAACTAGTGAAAAGTTTTCAAAAACGAACAGGTTATTACGATATTTTCGTCATTTTTCGCAAACGAAAAGAACGAAAAACCGCAAAATTGCACAATGAGACGGCTTTATCGTACAATTAATAAAAAATACATCTCGGCTAACGGCTTTATTAACAAATATGCGGTCAGTCCCATACAAACTGGAGCAAAAGAAATAAGCATTCTTGAAGCCTTGACCTGATATTTATTGCTGTGCTAGTATTTTACTATAGTAATATTTTAGCAGTAACTATAAGTCTAACTTTATTTATTAGAGCGTTCAAAGCTTTGATACTTGCGCTGGTTTAATTACAAAAAAAACATTAATTTAAGGTTGGTAGCGAATCAGTTCAAAAACTATTCGATGGGATATTAGTTTTTTAGAAAGTGCTAAGTGTCAACCAAACAAAGGGGGATAAAAAATACTTGATGTTTTTTTTATAGTATTCAGTGACAAACGAGCAGACAGCCCACCTGATGGAAAGCGGTACCTGTCGCCCATAACACTTATGGTTCATGCACTTAACAAAAATACAGAACCGCAGGTGCGTAGTCACTATGAGGACTAAGATGATATTCGTCTTGCCCGAAATTGCGCTGGCTACCTTATCCTTCAAACCGGAACAAAGAAATCATTGTTGCTTGGTCGGATAAATAAATAAGGAGGTGGTACCCATCCAGTCGGACTCCTCAGGCTTGACAGAGTCCTACCACCGGTCAAAATGATGAATAATGTAATGTTGTAGACGCACCATGTTTAAATTTGGTATATTACTAGCATTGAAAGAAGAATATTTCAAAGTAGATACTTATATAGTTACTATAATAAATAAGTTAAATCAAAAAGTAGCATTTATGTTGTAATTCAGGATATAAGCTGTCACTGAACCCATACAGCATGAAAAAGTAACAAACACATACATTGACCAATTACAATATTATTGTGATTCTAATAAATTATTTATAATATTACCGTTTATGACGTGAACGTTTACAGATGCGGCTTCTGCCATAGTGGGAACACAGCTATAGTTCCCACTGTCCGTAGGCGTTAGCTTCTCGATTGTTAGTCGAGACGTGAGTTGCTCAGTCCACTCTGTTTTGAGCCTAAGTCTCGGTTCTTCTACCATTTCGTTTGCATCTACTTCTTTATATTCTATTAATTTTGATCCTGAAAAGAAAAAGGTTGTCATTTTTCATCTATTTTTTTAAGCTACTTCATTAATAGTATTCGTACTTATCGAAAAACATACCGTAAGTAATATCAGTAATATCATGTTACCAAATTTAAATATTGAATTCTCGCCTCTCCGTATTAAATGAATTTCAGACTTGTTAATTCAGTAACTGGTGCAAATAGCATTATGTATAAATCCAATGTTTTTTATTAATATTTTCCGCAAAATATCATAAATCACATAGAATTAGTGTCAATATAAATAAATAATAAGCCCTCACACAATACGTGACTGAGAATATCTATTGGAAAGCAAAGATTATTCTTACATCATCTCTGCTACGACGAAAACATATTTGTTACGAACAGATAGCCAATACTGTAAGTGTTATGATACATAATAAAATCGAATTACAGAATGGAAACGGAAAATATATAGCAGACGATTGAAAAATTGTTCGTCTGGTTAAAATGTAATAGAGCAAGAATAAAGAATGGAAGTACCAGAAATGAAGAACATTTTATTGATGGTAACAAATAGGCAATTTGCCAGAAGATACGTGGTTCCGTTCATTTAACAGTGTAGAAGAATCGCTTCTGTTATAAAAGTGTAAAATGAATTAAAGTCGTGGAATCGGGAAGATACAATTAAAAAGAAATCATAAGGCTATCCAGCAAAGGATTTTTAAATTGGAATTGGGTCAGAGCATTTAGTGCGATAATTTTTTGGGGAATAATTTGTCAGTTTCCTTTGGAAAATAATTTTAATTTTGCGAAATTGACACTTATTTGTCATGTCTGCTTGTGAAGGGTAATGAAACAAAAAATGTGATGATGGGGCTTATAAAACACAATAATATGTTAGTGCTAATATGGATAATAGCCAATTTATTTTCTTTCATTGGTGCCGTATTTTCTGGAATTAATGAATTACTAAGTCCCAATATAGCAATTATTAAATTATTTTCGTATAGATTTAACTTGATTTAAAATACTTACCCTTATACCAAAATATAGTTCCCAAATCGTGTGGGCCTTGACTCAAGATACATGTTAGTGAAAGTAGACTGCCAGTTTTCACATACAGGTCTGCTGGACCGAGGATCTTAGCCTTCGCTTCTGTGAATAAAAATCATATTTAATATATATACACACTATAATTAAGGAAAGGTACATATTTAAGTTATGTTTAATTTAAAAAATCTTCTAAATACGCGGAAAACATTTGTTAAATACGCTGTAGCTACGCGTACATATTAATATTTGGTGTTTGTTTTTAATTATATTTTAGCCTTTATATTTTTAAGTAACAAAACCTGTTATAAAGATTTCATTATATATCCGCTATTTACATTACATTAATTATTTTTTTGTAATATAATCCTACTGTGTGATCTGTCTGATTGTAAACCAGTATAGATAGACGCAAGTGTTTCTGAATTCTTTCAATTTCAGCAAGCATAATGCGTAATAAATTAAAAACACTTAAGTACTTTTACTTCAATAAATTAAACAATCTACAGTCTACACTTTTTATTACAGATTAATGTGACATATTGATTAATTTATCCTTAAGTCCAAGTTATTAACCGAAAAGATTTATTGCTTGCCATAAATATTTCTAATTAATCTTTTGTCGACGATTAATATCCTTGCTCAGAGTATAATTTTCAATCAGTACTTTATTGTACTGAAGGTGGTATAACACAATTTTGGGTTGCTTTTAACAGTGGGTCTTTAATAAAGAAGAATCTTATTAAAATTCGTTCCTTAATCTCGTAAAGCACGTAAGAGATAGAAGGTAAATAATACGTTAAAACAAATTTTAGATTAAATCCAAGTATACAACGGCCTTCAACATTTTTATTTGGAGATTTAATCTTCTCAGTGCCTTCAAGAATGTTTTCGTGCCACTTTTGTAATACCTTTAAGTTGATAGCTAGCCAGTGAAAGTGCCGTTGGGCAATCTAACTTAGAAAGAAGCGAAATTGGTTTTTTCTTATATTAGTTAGTTTATTGACAAATAAGATTTTGTGATTTTTGAATTTTATTAAATTTTGGGTATAGTAGTCGTATAGTATTTAGTCTTAGGTATGGATGCGTTACGGTATCGTTTTACTTTGTCTACTTTGCTAGTTGTTAAGAGTTGGATACTGTGAAGTATAAATATTAATTTTTTTTTATTTACCATTTACCTACTTACAATAAAGAAAATTACAAATATACTTAATTAAATATAATAAAAATTCACAAAATATCTTAATTTTGATACGATTGGAACAACTAGGAAAAAGAATGGTTTAAAATAGGAGCAGTTATCTTTCATACAAAAAAGATACTGGAATTAAATTTTTCCATCTTATTTGAAATCGATCAATGTAAACTAAAGTAGGAAAATAATGTTTAACTAACACTTGATTAGCGTATATTTGGAATGGCACATAATAATATATAGGAAGGGAAAGTGTATTTATATAAAAAGATATTTTATTACATTTCTTGATAAAATATTAATCTCTCAACACATAAAATTTTCTTTGATTTTTTATCGTACCAATTAATCTATATATAGATAAGCGAAGACAAAACAATTTATCGTCTTTTTCTCCTCTGTTTTTTAACCGATATACTTTTTTTTGTGTAGTAGCTAATGAATATCTTTCATCGTTATGACAACAACAACAACAAAATTATGATTAATATTAATATTTCCATCATTAGTCAAGCACTAGTTAATTATCAAAAATTGAGTTAAAAAAATCCGCTTTAAATTGCAGATTTCTTATTCTAAAAAACATAGAATATATGAATAACCATCTCTACGAAAGGGATTGCTAGTTACAATACAACCATTTTAATATTTGCATTATCGATGCGGAGAGAATAAAAATAACAAACTTAATAGGTTTCTTTAAAACAACAGACGTTGAAAAGATTGCACGGGTATAGTAATAGCAGTCGTTTTCTTTTTATTACTATATAGCATTATTCTATGGCCCATTTCATTTTAAAACACCAACTATCCATACTTTAAATGTAAGATCGTTAGATTTTTTATTTACTTATAAGTATAAAAGAAAACATAATTAATAATAAATATAATTGATATAAATAGGAGCTAAAATAATTAAACCTCATTGATTTAAGTTATTTTTAAACAAGAATTAAAAAGTTTTTTTTGATAAAAGAAATACTGATTAATGTATTTTAACTGGACTTTTACTACTAATTTTTATATCGAAAAACAGCAACGGTTTCTAAAGGATAAAGGGTAGTATCCTCATAGCTTTATCATAATATGATGCAGGATGGTTGCACGATATGATGGCTACATATAATTGAAGTACTTAAAATAACCGACGTATTTAATGATAAATATTTCATATCTAATTCCATGGTAAGCTACGAACGAGGCTTGTGCTATGGATACCAGATAGTTGATACACTACACATATATAATTTTAAATACATACATATTATAAATATAAACACCCATGACTGAAGTACAAACATTGCTCATCACACAAATGAATGCTCCCAACGGGACTCGAACCCGAAACCGCTGGCACAGCAAGTAGGGTCACTACAAACTGAGCCAAACGTGTCGTCTAACATATAAAACAGAGTTTTCTTACAATGACCTATAAGAAAAGTAAAATTAATTTAACAGAAACAGGTTAAACAAAGACGATACGTATTATACATGTACCTAGTTAGTTTGCGACAACATTATTCATCTCGTTAAAAAGGCAAGATGCCAGCAAGTAGGGAAACCGGCAAATTGCAAGCAAAGACGGTAGACTGCAATTATGGAGTTTGCGTCTTTGTGAACACAATGGGGGTTAAGATTTAGATTGAAAGTTTTAATGGTTGGAAAATTTTCGTTGTAATTCATGCCTGTATTCTCGTTTAATTTCTTGATCATGGAATTTAAATGTGGAGTTTAGTTGAAAAGATATATATCTTAGATGTGATTATTTTTCTAAACATACTATTGGCCATGTTTGTCCTAAATACAATGTAAATTATATTAAACTAGTGACTCACCCTCGCTCCGTTTGGGTTCATCCCTACTTACGTTTTTAAAATTTAGTACAGATTTCTCAGAGATGAGATATTTTCCCGCTGTAAAAAGTATCCTATATGTTGACCCGGATAACCAGCTATCATCATACCAAATTTCATTAAAATCCCTCCAGTGGTTTTTCCGTGATGCGGTAACAGACTGTTTGTTTCAATAAGATTTTCCAAAATATTATATTTAATACACAGGTTCGGCTCAGTTACAATTTTATTATACAAGTATATATAGATGTTGGTGTGAACAATAGTAAATCTTTTGAAATTATTCAAATTCATTTAGTTCCAACGATTAAAGATTCCCACGAGACTCCTCAAAGATTAAGTTTGTTCTAAGTAATAGAATGGGGCAAGAGTCTCAACATTACAAAGGAAATGAGGAAACTGCAAGTAGCAAGGTGCATTACATTGCAAGTTACGGCTTTAAGCGAAGTACGAATGTTTAATTATCATACAATGTTTTTTACACCTTCTCATACTTTTTCCATATTAAATACAAGTACCTGTGCCACCGAGCTTCGCTCGGAGTTTTCGGTCAATAATACAATTTTCTTTTTTAAAAACTAAATACTTGAATAAATACCCAAAAAATCAAAAATAAATTATATATACCTTTGTATCCGACCGGGAATCGAACCCGGACACCTATGATTGTCAAATTGCGCCTTGGCCTCTTGACCATGATACTTATGCTCGAACGTGCGAAATTATCGACCATATTTTGAGTGGAATAATGCGAAAGAAAACCGCATGAAAATTCTAAAACGCGCGTTTTCCCAGACATAAGACTAATCTAGATCGATTTATCGCCCCCGAAACCATAGGTGTACTAAATTTCATCAAAATCGTTAAAGCCGTTTGCGAGATTTAGATTATATATATTATTTGTTATATGTATAGATATACATACTCGTACAAGAATTGTTCCTTTAAAGATATAAGATTACCTATATATAAAACATATTTACTTTGCAATAGATAGAAATGAATTAAGAAATTAATTAGTAAAGGATAAAGTCGTATATTAGAGATTTTCGTCAAACACTGCATGGCACGATTTTAGTTGTGTTTATTTTTCACTAAAGACTTGCCCTCGCTTCGCTCGGGTGCGTCCAAATTTCATGGGTTTCAAATCTTTTGCACGGAATCCTAATTCTTTTTCTTAAATAAAAGTACCTAGCTTAAGTTAGTCCTTATAACATCAGCTGTCTTCTAGTGAAAGTCCCGCCAAAATCAGTCCAGCCGTTTTGAGATTAGCCGAAACAAACAGACAAACAGACTTACAAAAAATATAAAAATTGTATTTTTTAGAAAGTATTGTATATAATTTCATATGCGTTTAGTAAAAAGCTGCTATTTTAACTATACAAACAGACATTTCAATTTTATTTATCTATATAGATGAAGTAACATGAGTATTTAAATACTATATATCTTTAAAAATAGACCTTTAACATTATTGAAAATTTGAGAAAAACTTTATATGTATGAATACTTACATATATTTTTTTCCAACATTATGTTCTACTCTTTTACATTCGTTCATTGTATATCTGAGAATACACACTTTTATATGTAGGTACATACAACACAAAAGTTCAGTAACTTTTTTATCCTATCTGTTTTGCCTTTATCTATCTATACATATAAAAAGAACTATTTCTATTTTTTTTATTGATAATACTAAAGCGCGTCAATAGCTAAACTAAAGAAAAAATCGATTGACTAATAGAATACAAAACTGTTTTGGTTTTGCCTATTAAAGGAATTTTCCGAACTCGCAAATGCTTTTATTGACTGTAGGATTTTAAAAGTAAAAGAAAGAAGAGTAGATTGATGGAAGAGATAAATTCAACCAATTAAAAAAATAGCATTAAACTATTTCAATTTTTACCTCATACATCATGAAGTAACAATTCGGACAGAAAATGACTCAATCATTAGACCTGGATAAAGATTTTTTATATAAATATAAATTACAATATTATTTTAATTCTAAAATAGCTTTACGTATGTTTGAGGCAACTTCCCAATCCTGGCTGCCACTGAGAATTCCTTAAGAGAAAAAAACTTAAAAACTAACATGGACCGACCCGGGATTTGAACTGTGGACCTCCAAATCCGTACATACTAGCCGATTGACCATTGGACAGTTATTGTGAAAGTACTAAAGAATTATCATATACATATCTAGATTTTAAATTGAAAAATATTTTACAATTATAAGTTTTTAATATATTATAAAAAATATAAAATAACTTTATTCTCGGAGTACCGTTTACAAACTTTTAGTTTACAAAACGCAATATAATTTATTCTACTGAGCTCAATTTTAGATCTGAATGCAAATTAAAGCCCTAAAAACCCACTAAAAGCAGTCAAACGATGATACTTAACTAGTTATATGTATATGTATACAAAAGGACCCTTCAATCATTACACACCTCATAACTTCTAATGGAAAGCAATCGAAATCTATGATCCGTATAACCGAATCTACTATCTTTTATCAAGTGAATGTAACCTTAGCCTAGATATGGCTAATCTAAGCCCTAAAGTAAGGTAAGACGCCGGCCGGCATTAATTACTTAAACTGAAAATTGCAAAGTCAAGTATCAGTTAGCTTGCTTTGTCACGCGTTTACGACTCCAGTATGGAAATGAAGATTATTTTGTTATTCAATGGAGTATTTTGAGATTTTTGCCATGATTTATAACCTGCTTTATTAAAAATATGACACTTCCTCGTCGAGCTTTCTTTTAGGGTCCCTTTTTGGTAACAATGGTTTAAAAAGTTCCAACTGATGATTTTTTTCTAGTAATTAAGAATGATCAGTTTTATTTTATTTTTTAATAATCGGGTTCATTAAATTGCTAATAAGAGTGGTATTGTATTTTTTTTTTGTTTTCCTTATTTATATTTTTAAATGATATCTATCTTGCAATATACATATTATATACATATAATATACATATAATAAAATTCTAACTAAGCCGAATCTATATATTAAATATTTTTTGGAAAATTTTACTAAAACATATATTATTTTCGATACAGAGGCCGAATCAATAGTTTTTAGAATTTTTGTCTGTCTGCCTGTCTGTTACCGCATCACGGAAAAACCACTGAAGGGATTTTGATGAAATTTGGTATGATGGTAGCTGGTTATCCGGGTCAACATATAGGATACTTTTTACCGCGGGAATACGTCTCATTTCTAAGAAAAAATACAAAAACTGCAATGTAAGAGTATACTAATATGGAAAACCTAAGAATTTGGTTTATGATTATCTACCGCGGGCGGAGCTGCGGGCAATGCTAGTATAAAATATAACCATAATGTTTCATCATAATATATGGAATATACATACTAGGAGATACAGTTTCGCACGTGCGATCATTGATTACCATAAGACCCTGTTATCTATGCATATAATAAAATTCTAACGAGTCGAATCTGTACATTCAATATTTTTTGGAAAATCTTATTGAAATAGCCATTATTATTGATACAGAGGCCGAATGTATAGTTTTTAGAATTTTTGTCTGTCTGTACTTATATAATACGTAAAGGGCCGCAAAGGTTGCAATAGCAATTTTAGGTATGTAAATACCATACGGTATGAGTATTTGTGTATATACATAATATGTATATGTATATCATTTTGCATTACACAAATAGCTATTCCTTAGATGGCGCGTCAAGTATTTTATCAAATTTCTAGAAGGTACATATAAACCTAAACCACTTGGAAAATTTTTGAAGAAACTTCAGTAATACATTTTCCAACCATTCATTAATAAAATACAGTTAATAATTATGATTAAAGCTTTATAAATGAATAAAGTTGCGCTTTTCGTAATTGAATTTAATTATATTGAAACATAATTAAATCTTCGTGAAAAAGATGGCGAATTAAAGCTAAATATATGAACTTACCGACAACATTCAGTTGGAATGCTAAGGACATCTTTGGTTCAGTGTTAACCTGGCATTCGTAGATGCCAGCATCCCTTTCCTGAGGGAATTTTATCTGCAGCGTCCAGTTCTCAGATTTATCTGGTCGTATGACCTAAAAAAAATATTTAATATATCAAACAAACATATTAGATGATTTAGATGTTCTGTTATGATCCTACTGACAGAATGTTCAAAATGACAGTGATGTTATCATCATCAATTTTGATTACTTCAGCTTAATCCAATCCTTTATTAGTAATCACAGTACTTATTAATTAAATTAATAATTAAATACGATCATTTTTATAGGTAACTAACTATATTTAGGAAACTGTTAGAACTCTCTCTCAACCTGCGCTGAAAGGAAGTAGCTCGTTTCCTCCTAATGGCTGTAAAACGATCAAAATGCGCGTCCGTTCATTTCCGATGCATTGCAATATCGGGTCAGCCCTATCATCCTAAATAATATAAATTTTAGATATAAAAAAAGTTAAAACTTTTTGACAGTTATATATTGACAATGTTACATGTATGTATTATTCAGTCTTTTTAACTTCCTACTGCTGGGCAGGAGTCTGCCTTAATACAAGGGGGGTCAGGCCATAGTCCACCACGCTGGCCAAGTGCAGGTTGGCGGACTTCACATGTCTTTCGAAGTCTTGCTAGTTGTTCGCAGACATGCAAGTTCCTCATGGCTTTACCGGTGTAGTAGTACTTCACAAGTGATAATCATGTTGGAAATGATTCGCACATGATTCGCACTCGGGATTTGAACCCGCTTCTCTCGCTTTCCCAAGCGTGCGCGTTACCACTGGGTTAGCACTACCCTAATAATTTTTCATAACATTATTATATTGACGATGTTATGAAAAATTATTGATTTGTATCATCTAGAAACGCTACATAATATAAAATTACTCATAACTAAAGTAAGAAAATTACATGGCATGGGAATGTCTATAGCATATAATAATCAAATTTTAATGCAATATATTTAATTTCTAACCTGAAATCTTTGATCTGATGTATAAGTAAGTATACCAGCTGTCAAGATATGAAGATCTCGTTTTCTTATCCATGATACCTGAAACAATATAAGATGATGTATTCTTTTTTCTTTTGCTAATAAATCATGAGTCATCTACATCTGAATTTTCTATATAATAAACTAGCATTTACACGCAGATCCTGCTTAGGTTATTTAGTACTCTACTTCTAAAGGTTGTAATGTGATACTAGATAGCCTATAATGATTTATTATTATCAATAAATAGGTATAAAACGCAAAGAGAACTTCCCAAATCGGTCTGACAGTTTTAGATAATAGAATAATCAAACAAAAATCTCCTCAGATTTATATATTAGTATAAAAAGTATATATCGATGTCACAAAGTAGATTTTGCATCCTGAAATTAAGTACCTACATAATATTTATCATAAAAAATGTAAATATATGCCATAAAATAACCAAACATCGTTAAATATTATCGTCAATCTTCCCCAGCTCTTTACAATTTCTGAAATAAAAGAGATATGTCCGAACGGAAATCGAGAATTTATCTTTTATCTTATGCTACGTATCCATATAATATTTTTTGCTACGTATAATCACTGAGTAATGACCGTTCTTTCAGAAGAAGGAACTGGAGCATGAATTACTGCCTACTTACGCATACTATGCCGTAGATGAACTATTGAAATGAGTTTGTTTATGTCATAATGATAAACTTCTAAGCTATATATAAATATTTTCTTTATTCTATACTCCATTCTTATTAAATAAAAGTAAAAGTACCTCTGTTTATTACCTTTCCACGCTTAAACCGCTAAACAGATTTCGATAAAACTTGGCAATTGCATTCTTGAAACGGACACAGGCTACCTCTAAACCACGCCCCACTTACCTCACGGGCGAAGCCGTGGGCAAAAACTAGTATGTATATAATATAAATTGCATTAATAAAAAATGTAATATTTAGTTATATAAAACAATTAGAAGAAATACGCAGAATCAGAATTTTTATAAAATTCAATGGATATGAATACAACATAAAGTAGATTCAGTTTTCTTAAAAATAAATCCGGACGAGTGCGAGTCGGACTCGCCCACCAAGGGTTCCGTACAAATTTGTAAGAAATCTGTTTAACTTTAATTTTCAACTTTTTTATTTTTTGTTGTGTGAATTTAACCTGTTTAAAGCTATACTTCTTTTGGCGCGTTATGAAAAAATAATGAAAGTTATTTTTTTACGATGCCACAGATTTAGACCATTTAGACGTATGTAGTACATACTGTGTGGATCGCTATAATAACAGTAATTCTGATTAATATTTTTTTGTCTATAAAGGTAGCAATATTGTTGCTTAATATTTCAACTTAAAATAATAGCAATCTAAATTAATATTTTAATTTCTTTTAAATTACATATATAACAATATTATTGCTTAAATAAATAATTAATATTTTTTAATATTCTTTATAGTTATACATAATATAATAATAATAACACTAAATAATATTAGTAAGTAATAAAGTATAAAAAAATGTAATATTTATAATAATAACAGCTAAAATTAAATAAATAATATTGCTATACTTAATTATAATAATTATATTTTTTTAAATGTTTAGAAATAAAAATCTACAAATATTGTAAGGTACCTTGTTGCCATTATTGAATTTTTGAAATCATTTTCGTAAAATAGTGGGTTAGCACTGTCTGTAACAAGTGTATGACGCCTTTAAGACGTCTATAAGCTTAGTCTTTCCCGTGACCATGATTGCTGTAAAGCATTCGAAACGTCGAGAACCAAAAATCAAAATAAATTCGCGAAATAATCCGAAAAGATAGTTTTATTTAAGATTCTAATGAATTTAGTTATGAATATGGTCTATATCCTTGATCTTACATTATACATACAATAGTGTTTATTAACGTACCTATCACGCAAGAGAGACTAATTGTTACTACTAATGGGTATTATTCGCCTTAGGCTTAGGTTATCTATGATATCCAAACGTAGTATATAAGCTGGCTAGATAGTATTCGTCGAATTTCGATTAGATATATTTCTATACTACCAAGGAGACGCTATGTTAATCGTACACAAAAGGTCGTTTTAAAATATTCCTGTAATAATAATAATATTAATATATCTTAGCTAGGTACGACCCATTCTTCAAGCTGAGGAAGATGAGGACTATTCTACTAAATTGACGGACACTCCATGTCTTTTGATCCTTCCACGACCACGGACACGCCGGCGTTACAGTTAACAATAGATTTCTTAGAAATTTATTTAATTTCTTAGAAATTTACCTGGAGGTATTAATTATTAATCGCGATCTCTTAGACTTGTAGGTACCCCGATCTTTTTACACATAAAAAAATCATAGTGTAACCTCGGGTTTTTAACTTGTCAGTTTATTTTTATAGTGAGAGCGCTTAAAAAAACCACCACTGGACATAATAATTCATCAAAACCAAAATATACTACAATAAACTTTTACAAGACCTTCCTTAGTTATAATATGTAAGGAAAAACGACAATAAAATCTCCAATCAGTATAGTCCATTCAACTTTATTTAGAAATCCATAGCTATGTATTTTTATTATAAAAAGTAAAAGAAAAAATATAGTTTGAAGATGTTGATTTAGGACTGGCACCCTTTTAGTTAAAGCCGTTATGATTCTTTTCGATATATTATTAAATTCTTAGACTGTTTGAAGGATAATACTTTTTAGGATATTTATCTTTTCGGTTTTTTTTTTCGAGGATTTATTCTGTTTTTGAGTCTCTCTATAACCATGATTACTGTAAAGCATTTAAAACGTCGAAACCAAAAATTAAAAAACCACAAACCAAAAACCGGATACTTCGTTTTATTTAAAATGTTTGAATAATATTCTATTCTGTTAGCTTATTATAATTCAATTTCACTAACATTTTATATACATTATACAAATATAGCTAAAATTAATTTAAAACACTTTAAATACTTTAAATATTATATTACTAAAAGTTTTTAATCTATTAACTATTTAATCTGTAATAAAATTGCTTACTCTAATTAACAATATGAGATTTTGTACCGTCTATACTAATATATAAAGCTGGAGAGTTTATTTGTTTATTGGCTTTAACAACTGGCTTCGCTTGAGGAAAATTATAGGTTATCTTACATCACATCATCCTTAAAAGAGTAGATAATTGTACAAATTGACGCGGGCAGAGCTGCAAGAAAACACTAGTCACGTAATATGATTATATTCGTCGTTTCGTGTTTGTGAAAATGATAAGTAAACATTTTAAGCATAAAGGGTATTTTGAATTGAGATTGGAAGGCTTATGCATGAGCGATAATTTTAGGTTCTTGTTGATACTCAAGTTCTAATAACGACCATGTACCGATTACGGTAGATGGTCGTTATAAAACGCCTTTTAACACCTCCAGGTAAATTTCTAAGAAATTAATTAAATTTCTAAAGAAATCTATTGTTAACTGTAACGCCGGTGTGTCCACGGTCGTGGAGAGATTAAATTTTGAATAGATGGTAAAGCAGTGTATGTAGGATTTAAAATATTTTACCGAAACTAGACATGTGTGCTGACGATACAGTGGTTGTTGTGTTTGCGTGAGAAGTTAAAAGTGCAATCTCTTTCTTTCATTCGCGATATAAGTTGGGACGATAATTTAGTACGACCGTAGAACCAAAGACTTAAGATGCTCTTTAAGGCATAATTATTACTGAGATTTTCTGATAGGAAAAGCCTATAAACTGAACTTGACCTGACTCGAGACTCGAACCTAAGGCCTCCGGATCTGCACTCGCACATGCTAGTCGCTTACTACTAAGCCAACTAGGGCACAACATAATAAGGTAATCCGTTATATGAGATTCATTATTTTTTACCTTATCTCATCTAAACAACTCAATCAATCACCATTAAAGGTAGGCATATAGTTTGATACATATTATATGAAGAGTGATATAGGGTACTTTTTGTTTATATTAGACCATTAAATTAATCTGTGGGAGAGGTGTCGAACGTTGTAGTGTTTTTGAAATATAGTCCAATATTATTTTACATGACGTTGAAGTTCTAAAGGTAGTAACATGCATACTTAATATATATTCTAAATGTGAAAGTTTGTTTGTCCTTCTTTCACTTTGAAACAGAGTAACGAATTGGCGTAATTTATTGTGTGAAGATAATTGAAGGGCTGGAGACAGAAATTTTTACCGCAGGCGATTATCTCATTCCCATGGAAAAACAAGTTTAAGTTTTAATACTACCTAAAACAACTTATCATGCCTATATATATATACATATATACTTAATATATAGTCTATCCATTCCATACTAACCGTTAAAACATACATAAATAAATAAATAAATAAATAATAAATATGTTGGGACATTAACACACAGCGCCATCTAGTTCCATGGTAAGCTACGAGGCTTGTGTTGAGACATGTCTATGGTGAGTCGCTAGTTAATATATATCAAATTCTAACATAATAATATTTGTTCCACTAAACTAAATATCCACACTACTAGCTAGACTTTCATTTGACGGATTCTAATCGTTTACTGACAGAGCTATTGACATGAAATATCGACTATTGAAGCCATATTATTTAGCCAATTTGGTTTCTATCTGTCTAGATAAAGGAGGATATGTCAGAACTACTACGTTCTATTCGAAGTTCGAAGTACTACGTTCTTTGAATTGCTAGATTTTGCACGTATTTTGTGTACACTATTTTTGAGGCTAGTTTTTATTTAAGTCTGTGTTAATTTACTATGACATGAATGACGTGTATTGGTAGTGAAGTGGTATAGTGATTAAAAAAATAGCTAAAACAGGTTTAATTCCTGGATGAAAAAAGCAGAGGATTTTCTTAGATAGAAGATAAAATATCTACGTTAATCTTTATATTTAATACATCACGTGATAAATTTAAAAATTATTCAAGTTGAAAATATCCACAATCAATTCAGAATCACCTTTGAACTAGTTATATTTGTACGTAATATATTAGTCACTGTGACGGTTGAAAATACCTCATAATCAATACTCGAGAATTTATAGTGTCGTGTTTCACACAAGAGGAATAATGTCTTTTGAAATATACGAGTATATAGCCTAAAGATGTGCAATAAAAGTTCTTTTTAAAGTAAGAATATTTGAAAAAGTTATTTTTGAAACTAAAAATTAAGGTATGAATTTTTAATTTTATCCTTAGGCTTACTTTAAATCGTTTATCACAGACCTTTTATACTATGTGTCTTATATATTGGAAATAATTAAAATCTCTATTCATTATTCATATCATTATTTAGTAGTAAATTGTTATAAAACATACGTGAAACCAGTGAAGAGTAGTAGGATAGCTTAAAAAGTGACTTACCGCTTTATCACCAAGCTGTTCAACCCTACAATGTAAGAACGCGGTCTGTCCGACCACGGTCGTCACATTCCGTGGGACATTGTACTCGAAGTATGGAAACGAGCCCACACTGTCCTCGCCGTAATGCGCGGAACCTGCAACACGAGTAACCTCGTTATAATGTTAATAGAGTCATTAGTTCACATCGCTCGTGCTCTGAAAATGTTACCTTCAAATTTTGAAGTAAATTTTAGTACGGAATATGTGTACTTTCATGAAATTCTTTGATAAACCAAAATGTAGTGCTCTACATAATTTGATACGAGAATTAAAATTTTAACTGTTTATTTTTACTAAACAAGATAAGGTAATTTGTCGACGGACATGTTTCAGATATATGAATTAACAACAAGTCACTCTATTCTTCATTTTCTGCTTATATCGAGACATTATTTGTTGAACTGCTTTGACCATGTTTTACATCAACACTGTTATTATTTACCTCAGAGGAGAAACGAATTTGTGACTTTTGGCTCAGTAGCCTATATAGCCAAACAAAAGCTAATAATTTCATTGTTAATATCGATTTCAAGATTTGGTTTCCATATATAATAAATTTATTTTGAATATGATCAGTGTTATCTCATTACAAAAACCCTAGCATTGCATATGAATTTTATCATTGAATGTAATTTCCATTATTTACCAACAGATTAAAAATGCAATTGGAAAATTCAAATATAAATATCCAATAACTCGGCCTACATTGTGCAACAATTAAGGCAGCGTTACTCACGTTATACATAAATAATGTGACAAAGCTGCAGTGAGGGTAAATCTGAAAATAAATTTCCATACATGTTTGCAAACCATTTACAAGGCAATGTTTTTTGGAATTCTGTTTGTAGTTGAGCCCAAATAGAATGGTAAATGACACAATTAGCGTAAACAAAGGTGAGTTGATTAAGAAATTATTTGGGACTGCGACAACATCTGAGCTCTAATGTCTGCCAGTCTCCTAAAATTTAGGGGTTACAAGATCCCTTTTTACGTGGAATTGATGGTAGAAAGTTTGGACACGGCGAATGAGGGTTGACTCCATTTTTGTTTTGACTTTTTGCCCTCGAAATTTGAGTTTGTTCGTTGTAACTTTTACTTTGAACCAAAGTTTAATACGCAAAAATTAAATTAACAAATTGCGTTACATTTGTATTTCGAGTTCAATATTACTTTATACGAGTATGTTTGGCAACATGTTACGAACATGAATGTTACTTTATAGCCCTGAAACATATACTTATTGTTTGAAAATCAACACATTTTAAAATAAAATCTTACTGCTGGTATTATCATAATCAAAGAATTTTGTCGATATATTTCTCCAAATTTTACAAAGCAATGGTTTGACGTAAATTTATGTAATTAATGTCTTTGAGATGGAGAGACACACGCAATAAAGAAGATATTTCAATGACATATCAGTATTGTTTAGTATTTTTTATATGGTATCATCTTAGGTCGGGTTTGAAATGACAGTTGTCAATGGCATTCGGTATTCGTCGGTCGGTGGGACGAGAGCTCCCCTTTTGAATTGTGTCGGTTACAAAGAAAATCAAAGTATTTCGGTCGGATTGATTAATGGGCTTATATATTTTAATCTACATACATACAAAACACCCCTAGTGATCAGTGCTTACACAGGATTAAGGATTCCGAGCCCGGCAACGCTTCCACGGCTAAGTCCACGTACAAGGTCCACAATATATATTATAATTTATTAGCGTTAGTTTTATATATTTACTCCGCGTAACGCGGATCACACAAGTATATTGCAATGAATTTTATCAATTACTAAAGAATGTATGATTTAAGTTCTTTGAAGCGTCGCTAGTTCATAATAATATTAAATGTACATGTAAAATAATACCAGACTCGCGGGTCCAGACTTGCCAATTACCGAAATTATATATATTTTTTGCAATTTCAACTTGCAAAAAGGACCTACCCAAAATTCGTCACCAGCTCTCGGACTAATGTTTCTTTATTTGTTTGCTTATTTTTCTTCCACATCGAAATAGAGTTACAGATTGTTGTGATTTCTTGTATAGAGATATTTCGGGGCTCGAGATTATATGTACTTCTATGTGCTCTTTATGTATCACGGCATGTCACATGAGAACTCGCAATAATATAAAACCGAATAAGCACTTATGGCAGAGCATATTATGGACCAGAAAGGTCACAGTATAGTAAAAAACAAAATAAAAATTACATTAAATAATTTTATTTATATTTAATAATTTGATTTATATTTAATTTTGTAAATATACTTTCAGATAATAAACACATAAAAATTAATATAACATTCTACGAAACTTAATTACAAAAATCATTAAGCGTCCCCGCAGTTAAAACTTTTCGCCTGATAGTTCTTTCGGGATGTGCTAGGCGCACACTGCCGAGCTAAATAGTAGAGTTATTGTCGAGTAAAAATATAAAAATCTGTAGCGCGTGGAATTTAATAATTAAGTAGAAACAATAAACTGCTATGACTAACAAAATATTATTTGCTTAGATAATATAATCATTAGTTAGAAACTATAAATTATATTTCAAATATTTACATTGAACATTGAAATTTATAACAAACGGTGAAGGTCAGAAAATAGGTTTATTAATTGCTTTTCATACTGTCTGGCCTAACAGGATCGCTCAACATAAGACTAACTAACCCTTACAAGTATGGAAGGCACTCGTATTGAAATCGAGTATCCTGAGGGTTGGGCTTGGTTATATATACGAGTATGTTATTCTACAATCCTTGAAAAATAAAAAACTAAACAAAATATATTACGGTATTTTATGATTTATGATTATTATATGTCATAATGATTAAATTTATAATTTCAGTACCATTTTTAAATTTTTTATTCGTCAACGATAAAAAGGCTTAGACAGATGTCAATCTAAAAAATTGACATCTCGTTGGCTCACTATTACAAGGTTCTATGTTAATTTTAATAAAGTTTAGTAATTTTTACATAGAACTTCGTTATTTTGTTATCGTAAAAACAACAACATGGAACTATGTAAAATTGAATAGTTTGTAGTTTAAGTGCCGCTATCTAGTGGTTTGTTTTTGCAAAACTGTGGCTAATTACATATAAAACCTTGTAGCATTAATAACTAAATAAGTACTAAAATTATAACATAGAACCTTATAATTGTGAGCCAACGAACTCTGTCTAAGCCTTCTTTTGATATTCGATCCGCTAAAACCAACAAATCCACGTGACATTTTATAAACTGTCTGTATATTAGTAACGTAATTTCAAATCAGGTTCGTTCGTGCAAAAAAAGGAAAAAATAATCAATGCAGGTAGCAATAGCCCAGTGGTGACATTCTCGCCTGGAAAACCAAGTAAAGTGGGTTCGAATCCCCAGTGTTGCACCTATGATGTTTTAATAAATATTTTTTAATATAATTACTAGTTGCCCGGTGAACGAAACCATCGTGAGGAAACCTGCGTGCCAGAGGGAATATAACTTTCGAAAGACGTCTAGTCCGACAACTCGCTCTTTTACAGCATGGTGTACTGTGGTCTGATCCATCTCGCATTTGGTCTCATGCCTCAAAGGATGAATGAATTATGGAATTATAAATGTACGTATTACATAGAAGAAAATATTATTATATACTAGCGGCTCACCCTCGCTTCGCTCGGGTTCGTCGCTAGGTACGTTTTAAATAGATATAAAAAGAAAAAATCTTTCTTTCTCACATTTTAATTATATGTTTTAATACTTACCTATTCCGGACTAAGAGAAATCCAAAAATTAAAATATCATAAAAATTGGAACGCGGTCGAACGGGATAAAAAGTATCCTATGTCCTTCTCCTGGCTCTAAACTACCTCCCTGCCAATTTTCAGCTAAATCGGTTCAGCCGTTCTTGAGTTATAAGCGAAGTAACTAACACGACTTTCTTTTATATATATAGATTTTAAGTTTTCAAAGTAACACTCTTATAAGTATTTAAGTCAGCTCGTAATCGCTACTTTTTTAAAGTAAGATAGAAGACAAAGTCAAGATTCTAAGTTGCAGGTATGCAATTAGACTGCAATATCAAGAAGGTCAAGTAGCTATATACTTAGATATCATGTTAGAGTTAAAAGAACTTTTCATAATAAAAATGCAACGTTAGAACGTTTTACATTTACATGTGTATTTATATTATAATAATTTTAACTTCGTATAAAAAATTACAATATATAACAAAGGGCTATAAAGAATTTACTCTAAAGATTAAAATAAATTTTCTCATTGTATCTTTTTAATAAAAATCTTAAGTTTTCTAGATGAGCTCAGAACAAGAAATTTTGCACAAGAGTTTATTTATATAATGAAGGTGAAGAAAGTATTTTTGAAAATTCATTTCCTAAATAGGGAAAAAGTTAGTATAGAGGTTCATCATTTCTGAAATTAGAAATATGGAAATTGATGTTTAAGCTTCTATTTATATCAATGGGAAACGTAATGGCTCAACGGATTTGAGTGGAATTTACGATAGGATATAAGCTATCTCCATTCATTCGAGAATGAAGATAGCTTATGTATTGAATACAATTATCCTTGTTTTTATTAGAAATGTTACTGCAAAACCTCGAACTAAGGTAAATTCAAAGATTTTCCAGTAAAACTTAAGGTGCACCGGGTCTTAATGTTTAAAGTCTGAACTGTTTCGTGATTATCGTTTTTCCGAACAATTACCCAACATAATGGTGCGTCCACATGATATAGACTTGATACAAACTTTTTTCGTATAGTCATCTGTACAGACTGAAAAGTCTGAGTGAAAAAGTTCACGCAAATAGTCGATAAAATGTTTAATACCTCATACTTTTATTTTTGAAGATGCACAGCTTTTCTACAAATTTTGTTACCAGAATCGTCGCGAATCTCGGTGCAAGCAGTTGTAACGAGACATATATAAAATCTTATATCAAAAAAGACGTCAATTATTATTATTTTTTATTAATTAATAATTATTTAATGATTAATTCTTTGACTCCAAGTAATACGCAGAGTCGCAGACATACATACCTTTCAACTTTCATGCATAGCTCTGACTTTCATTTGTCTGCACTACTACTAGTAAACTCGTATGTTGCACAGACAAAATTTTACAGAATTCTACATAAGTGTGTACTAAGTATTTATCGTGTGGGCGGACCATAACCTAATACTATGTACCAAGCTCAAATGGCAAAAGTCGGAAAATCCGAGTCTATTTTTATAAAATCTTCACAAGTAAAATCTACTTTTGACTAATATAAGAATTTTATACCAACACTAGCGACTCACCTTCGCTACGAACCCGAGCGAACTAAGGACGAACCGGAGCGGTTCGCCCCTAGTTAACGTTTATTATAGATTTATAAGAAATGAGATACTTTCCCGCAGTAAAAAGTATCCTATATAATCACTCAGATAACCAGCTATTTACCAAATTTCATCAAAATCTGCCCAATGGTTTTCTCGTGATGCGGTCACAGAAAGACAGACAAAAATTCTAAAAACTATAGATTTGGCCTCTACATCGATAATAATGCCTATTTCAATAAGAAATTCCAAAAAATATTTAGTATACAGATTCGATTCAGTTAGAGTTTTTTTATATATTCATACAATTTATAGATTTTCTTTAAAAAATACGGGCTTTACAGTTACAAACATATTTCGCACATTTACTTTTACAATGTGTTTAATATAACAAGCCATAATACAATAACAGGATACGTTATTAAATGAGTCGCACTAACTTTGTCTAATATTACCATATCCAACTTTGTGACATCGCCCATTTCACGGCTACCGTCATTTACCTAAATTGTCAGACTTAAATCGCGCGGTTCACATCTCATTTACCCGGTTTTTACGATTTCAGAGGTGTTTTAAAAGGGCACCTCAAATATAATAGCTATTGTCTCGTGAAGTATACTTTGTGGGAATTTTAGCTTTTGATCGTTTCATCAGATGCTTTATATTTTACGCTGTTGTTTAACAATATGTAATATGCGGTGAGATTTTTATTTAGATATTAAAGTTATTAAAATGATAGTATAATTTATAACTACGGTACCTTTCTGTGTTTTTGTACATTTTATTAGTTACTGATGTTTAAAAATGTAAATAACTCACTTATATTTTACTAGCGGCTCACCCTCGCTTCGCTCGGGATCGCCTCTAGGAAACAAAACCAAACCTATCCCACGGGAATAGTACATTTTACTTCCAGATGTGTATTATTCCAGACTATAATCTATCTCTGTGCCAAATTTCATCTAGCTCCGTACAGCTGTTCTGGCGTGAAGGACTAACAAATATCCATACTCACAACTTTCACATTTATAATATTAGTATAGATGAATGCGTTTTTAGATAAGTATGCGCGCATATCGCTATTTATCATACGTACTCTTTCATTATTTCCTAAATTATAGCAAATGATATAACAAAGGGCAACTTTTTTAAACATATTAGCAACTATTTTAATTTAGATAAAATGTAAGGGTTAAATACGTATATTGTATCTTAGAATTTTTTTAGAATTATAAAAGGCCTACATATTTACCATACATTGTTTTCACTTATTTATACCGGTACGTTACGTACATACCGTATTGTGTAATATTAAAAGTTCGTTAAGCAACCAAACAGCGTTCTTTCTGTCGACGCGCTTGGCGAATTCCATTGATGTTCAAGTATCTATAAGTGTGAGAGCAATTTTTAATGCACATTAGTGTATTAAAAAATTCTCTTTCTGGAGAATTCAGGTCATAATATCAAAAACTACATCTAAATTTGTTCAGTAATAGACGCTTATTGTTTTACGTTAACTCGGTTGCATATTTTATGAGATGATAATTTTAAAAATTGAAAATAATTTAAGGTATCCATTAAGATCATCTTTGCTATTTTGAATTTCGTTAAATCTATCATCGTTAAGTATCATATTTTAATGTAATTAATTTTGAAGTTTAGGTTAAAATTAAATAAAAAATACACCCATAACTAAAACAGTTTGAAAGAAAAATGTTCCAATTTACGATAATAGACAATAAGAGAATTAAATTGAAAAAATCAAAACACTAGATTTCCATTTCACTTATTATTATTTCATTGTTACTACCTATATAACAATAGTTCATATATTCCAAGAAAAGTTTAAAGTAAATTAAAATGAGCAGAACATATACAGTTTTTTTTTTTTAGTTTAGTCATTTACAGTAAAACCACAAAAACTTCAAGCTTCTTGCCACCAGAAATTCATTAAAGTGGTTGCTTAATTAATTTGCTACGCTACTCACATACTTTCAGTATTTTTACCGCAGAATAGTAAAATATATGTTAAATGTTATTTTAAAGTATTGCGCATAATTATTACTCACCTACCGTGAGTTTGAACATTCATAATTTAAAACACGTTTCTGTTAATGTATCAAATTGAGTTTCAATGTCAAAACGTGTTTGAAAAATATCTATACATATAAATAAAACTAGCGACTTACCCTCGCTTCGCTCGGGTTCGTCCATAGCTTGCTTCCCAATTAAAACTTTCATCCCCATTTTCACCCCTTTAAGAATGATTTCCGGGATAAAAAGTATCCTATGCCCCTTTCCAGGTTCTCAAACTAGCTTCTTAACAAATTTCATCTAAATCGGTTCAGTAGATTCAGAGATTACCCCCTACAACGTCACAAAGTTGCAACTCACAAACTTTACCTCTTTATAATATTAGTATAGATTAAGTATCTGTTTGTAATGTCAAAATAACAGATTTTTACTAAATGTAAATAAAATTATATACGGTACATATAAGAAAAAAAAATTAATAAATGTCCGTCTGTCTGTTTGTTCCGGCTAATCTCCCAAACAGCCTGACTGATTTTAACGAGACTTTTACTTGCAGACAATTGATGCTTACAACATGTCCTCCACACGTTACAGGAATAACTTAGGCTAAAAGTATTTTGGAAAAAGCATAAGGGTTCCGCACAAAAAAAACATAAAATTGGTAACAAAATCCGCCTACCTAGTAGGACTAGGAAGCACTCGAGCGAAACGACAGTAAGTCGTTAGTATTTAATAAAGTTAAGCAAAAAATACCTTTTTCAAATAAAAAAGCAGTATCTACTAAAATATAAGGCTTATAATAATCGTTTTGCGCAGTTTTGTGTAGAATTATTAAAAATGGTGTTTTCATTTATTTATAAGTGCACGCGTCGATAAAAGGTTCACGTAGCGTTTTTTCTGCCGACTCGATTCACTTAACCGTCAATACTAGATGGATAGTTGTGTGGATGGATAGAAGTGCTCGGACAATTTTTAATACCTACACAAAAATCTTTCTAGAAAATTGCTAATTGTAACAGCAAAATCCTTATCTAAAAATCTGCCTGTACCTATGTGCAGATTAGACTTGAAAATTAGTCGTCTAAGGATAATCAGCATAACTGTGCTGCATATGTCTACATAAATAAATGTTGAAATTATTTTATGAGGGGTCAGCGGATATATGTTCTTTTTTTGTTTAATTCTAGATACATTTGTTTTACCGTAACATCGTCAAACATTTTGACGATACTTTTGGCTCAGTTTGTAGTGACCCTACTTGCTGTGTCCATGGTCACTGATTTGAGTCGCGCTGGGGGCATTTATTCGTGTGATGAGCACGAATGTTTGTACTCCAGGCACGGGTATTTATGTATATGCATTTAAAGTTATATATATGTAGTGTATCAATCAACTATCTGGTATCCACAACGAAATCCTCGTAGCTCACCATGGAACAAAATGGTGCTGTGTGTTAATATCCCAACATATTTATATATTATTATTTATTACGTACATCACTAGTAAAAACTTTAACCTATAAAATTATTCTTACTAAAGATGTCGAATAAAAAATTACTTTCATAAAAAACAGTCCATTGCTATAATCTTTGACAATGTACTGTTTAGCCTTTCCATAAAACAAAATAATTTTTAAGTCAAAAAAGCCCTAAAACATTAAAAATTCTCATTATAATATAACGAATTTGCTTAAGTTTATTTATTATAAAATATTTAAAAAAGTAGATCGAAAAATCCTATAACTCTACCATTAAGCTTTGTAAACTTAAATAAGTTTTGCAATTTAAACCACAGTGTAGTCCTGCTAATTCCCATGTGACTGGATTATGTGGACTTTACTTTGCAACTGCTAATCTGTTCTAATAATGACCGGGTAACATGGCAATGCGTTTATGCTTCACTGTTTTTGATATGTAATTTTGATTTGGTCTATTATATAAAAGGTTTTTTTATAATTATAGCTTTAGAAAATTAAATAAAAGGCTTACATTTTTAGTAGTTAAAATGAATCAAATGAACCCAAAATCGAAGGTTCTATTAGTTGCGATTCACACATTACCATCCATCTGCTGTCATCATCAGATCTCCGGTGTGGTACGGTACGGTATCAATTTATATAGTACTAGTGACCTAGATTGATTCGCCATTAAGGGATGATTTCCGAGATAAAAAGTATTCTGTGTCCTTTCCAGGATCTCAAACTATCTTCTTACCAAATTTCATCTAAATCGGTTTAGTAGACCCAGAGTTTACCCCCTACAACGTCACAAACTCACAAACTTTACCTCTTTATAATATTAGTATAGATAATCTATACATAGCAGTAACATATATAGTATTTACTATAGTCATTAAGATTCAAACACAAAATTTTAAATGTTAAGATAGTTAGATACAATATTTAATAATAATAATAAAGAATCTTTATTGCACACATAAAAAGAAGACAAAAACAATACAATGGCAGAAAAATGCACAAGAAGCGGTCTTAACCTTAAACAATTTTTTCCAGACAATTTTCAGGTGTAGGAAATAGCAAAGTGTGTGAGCGTGAACACAGAGTTATAAATAAAATGATATATACATAATAAATAAAAACGTATGATATTATACTATATAGATTCGTATATATAAAAATATATTAGGTATATATTTTATTTAATTCGTTATAAATTAAGCGAGTGAAAGCCTTAAAAATGATGATGATGGAAGTGAATATATACAGTACTAGCGGCTCATTATCGCTTCGCTCGGGTTCGCCACTAGAGAAACAAAAACAAATCTATCCCATAGGAATCGTACATTTTTCCTGGATAAAAAGTAGTCTATGTGTTACTCCAGACTATAACTTATCTCTGTGCTAAATTTCATCCAGATACGTTTAGCCGCTCTGGCGTGATTGAGTAACAAACATCCATCCAATCATCCAAACATCTAAACTTTCACATTTATAATATTAGTAAGAAGTAAGATTAATTAATGTGTATATGTAAAAAATGTAAATCTGTAAACTAACTGTAAAATCAAATATGTAAACATTTTATACTTTTTATTTGTAAATAAGAACTCCTTTGATAGCAATTTATATAATTATTTCTCTTTGACAGAGATTAAAAAAGGATGAAATAAAAAAGAGAGACGTTCACAAAAACGTAAACATAATTATATACAAAAAATACCTTTTTATTTAAATTAGAATAGCTATGTAGGTGATAGATTTTACTTTGATGTTTAAGTCATAATAACTGGCATCTAATTTACTGAAATTGCTGTGATAATAATATATTAAATGGCTTTAAATCATCAACCACGATTATAGTACCTACAATTAAAACAAAATAAATGAATACTAAAAAAAAACATTTTTAAAAACAAGCTTTTATATCATATTTATTGTCTAATGTAATAAATGGGTTTAATTTAATTTAAAGTTTTTTATTTTAATTTTTTAGCTATTTATTCGGTATTTTTATTCTTCTCAACAAACCCTTTTATTTGATATCCATATCATGGGGGTGCATAAAAAAACATAGTACGCTATCGTTGGGAGTCCGCCATGTTGGATTTAGGATGACGTCACTTATCTAACCATGCCCTGTCATCTAAACTAAACATATATGCAAATTTTCAGCTCAATAGGTTAAGGATAACTGCTAAAAAATTCAGTTACAAGATTTGACCTGAACAAATATTCATACAAACATTGCAAGTTAAATAAAAGCTTGTAAAATAAACACTTTTCAACAAAACAAATTCAAGTTGATATAGGCTACCTTTTATTCCTGACCCATTTAACATGCAAGCAGAGCCGCAGGCATAAACTATGTAAAAAATTCTATATTTTTCGGATACGCTTCATTTGCCTTACACTTAACTCCTTTTGTTACGGATGTACTCTTCAATACTGTTCCGCCTTGTTAAAACGCTTTATATAATCTTATACTTTATACGTTTTAAGTAAAGAAGCCTGTCACGTACTGTAATATCGGGTTTCAATAACGCAATTGTAAATAACTGTATGAAAAAAGTATTTCCATAACACAAGATATCGAGAAGTTTTGGGTAAAAGAATAAACACGAACGAAAAAATGAGACGATTTTAATTTATACTCTTGTAAATGTGGTAAAATGTTTACAAGATCGCGCTTAAGCATAGTAATTACAAATGATATACCTTCACTTCTCTCGAGTACGACCTTTAATAGGTTCTTTCCATGACTTCATACAAAACATCGAATTCACTTTAAACATACATATAATAATATGTATGTATGTATATATTTATTTAAGTTTTGGAAAACAATCAACGCCACCTTGTAGCCAATTTTATAACTAATTGTAGCCGTGTGTTATTCCAGATCGTAGTCTATCTGTGTAAACAAGACTTTCGCGACGCCATTCAGATAAAGAGAGACACTAGCATTCCCAAGGAGTGTTGACGTCAGGCAGGCGGCCGGTCGTAAAACTTTTGCCAAATCCTTTCAGCAGTACAGAAGATGTACCGCGCCGACCCCAAGTTATTGGCAAATGGGCAGGGAGAAGAAGAAGAAGTCTATCTTATATAATTTTCATACAAATCCATCTAACCGTTTCAACGTAAATGTGTAACAAACATACATACCTACATATAAACTTTCACATTCATAGTAGTAATGTGATTCACTTTGTTATATATTACTAGGTCCAATGAACTATAGCCAAGACTAAAATCATGCACAAAAGTGGTTGAGCGTTGAAATTCTCGAAGAATTCCCACTAGTGAAATGCATAACACTTTCAAGCCCTAATCGGCTTAGCAGGTCAAGTGGTGCGGCTTCTAAACCGTAAGCAAGTTATATTATTAACGCATACTGCGCTGACACGTAAGATTTTATATGAAATTGTTATATTTTTAGCGTTTTAACTTTGTTTTAGAACAGAATTCTTTTAAAACCATACGTTCTTGTCCGATGTTGAATATTTTGATCTCCATACTAAAGAATTATATATATATATATATATATATATATATATATATATATATATATATATATATATATATAGTTATTAGTCAAAGTTAGCCATATACTTACATTTTAATTTTTCTTATGTTTTTTTTTCTATTGTTTTAATAGTTATTCTGATATTCGGGGCAGAGACAAATCCAACAAACCATCGATCATAGAAATCGGCCCCAGCAGTTCTCGAGTTAAAGTGTTGTAACAAACAAAACTTTGTTTTATAATATGTTTATGATTATTTGGCTTCATGTAGAACTAATTCTATGAGACTTAGTTTTATTTTTCTTTAGTTTTTATATTATTATTCCTTTGTCATTTATTTTTTAAAATAGACATTTGTATTGTATTTTACGGAAATCATCTAAAATTAAATTAATAATTTTCATTTTAAAAGATCCGTATATTAAATGAACAATATTGAGCTTTATTAAATTACGATTCCCTAGACGCAATGTTTTTCATTATATTCGAAGTAATGAATCTTTGTAAATTGGCGTTCTTTAAAATAAGGATTGAAAATTTTATGTTTGGTTGTTTGATGATTATCTGTTTGATGACTACATTGTTAGTAGTAGGCTGTGCTGGACTTACACTAGGGGCATTCGGGGCTAGTGCCCAGGACGGCAAAATTCGGAGGGCGTAAAATAATTTCTTCGCGTTATCGAAAATGCTTATTTTATTTTACAAAATATGAAAAATAATAAAAGATTAACTTTTCTTTGAATTTTAAAATAAAACTATTTTTCGGATTATTTCGCGGATTTATTTTGATTTTTGGTTCCCGACGTTTCGCATGCTTTACAGCAATCATGGTCACGGGAGAGACTGAGGTTTTAGACGTCTCAAAGGCATACTTGTAACAGTCTGTAAAAGATTTTATTTTAAAATGTGAAATGTTCGCATAAATCTAAGAAAGATTATTTTTTTGATTTTTTTCATTTTATTTCTATTGAATATAAATTATTCAGGCCTTGTTATTGTATACGTATAAGTGTAACCTAATTCAATGGATCAGGAATAATTGACATAGAGTAAGTAAAAGACGAAAAAAACTATTATTATATGTATATAATTATAGCCTTCTCATGTTTTATATACTATGATATTCGTTATTACTTTTATATATATAAAAGCAAAGTCGGGTTAGTTACACCATTTATAACTCAAGAACGGCTCGACGGATTTTTATGATCTTTGATTTGTTGGATTTGTCTCCATCTCAAATAGCAGAATAACAATAAAATATTACATGGCTAACGCTGGCTAATAACTATTTATATCTATTTAAAATGTACCTAGGGTCGCATCCAAGAAAACAAATGTAAGTTATGTATAAAAAAAAATTAAAAATAGATTAAAGAATCCTCTTAGTCCATCGAATAAACCTTTTTCATTTACATTGCGTGTGACAACCGCTGACGATTCTAATCTCTGCATATTCAAAGCCTTTTGTATGAAAAATATTCTGGTTTTTGGTGACGTTTCAATGTTTAGGAAGATTGATAGCGTATTAAGTCCGACAGACCATTTGTAACGACGAATAAGAATGATGCATAAGAAACATTATCCTCTTAATATATGGCTATAGAGATACTCATATTTTGTTTATATAATAAAACTAGCGACTTACTCTGGCTCCACTCGGGTTCGTCCCTACTTAAGTTTTAATGTTTAGTATAGGTTTCTCAGTGATGAAATACTTTCCCACAGTAAGAAAGTATCCTATATGTCGATCCGGATAACCAGCTATCTTCACACCAAATTTTATCAATATCCTTCTAGTATTTTAAATAAAACAACTATCTTTTCGGATTATTCGCGGATTTATTTTGATTTTTATTTTTCACAATATTACCATCTGATAAAATAACTGTATCCTTAGAACACCTTAATTCTATAAATCCTTAAATACAATTTACAATGGAATTAGAATCGGACAATACCTAACTTTCCTAGATGTCTTAGTTAAACGCAACCCAGATAACACCTTGAGTCATAATGTGTATAGAAAGAAGACCCATACTGATAGGTACCTGAACGGTGAATCTCATCACAATCCTTCACAGTTAGCTACCGTGGGAAAATCTTTGTTTCAGAGAGCGCGCTGGATCTATGACGAGCAATACCTGGCCGGAGAACTGCAACATTTCAAGCAGGTTCTGCGTGACAACAAGCTGTAAATGCCGCGCCTGCATCACAGTGACCGAGTGAAACCAGCCACTGTCGATTGCGTCCCTGCAGTCCTGCCATACATGAAAGGAGTCACTGACAAGATTGGCTACATTCTAAAGCGAGCTTCAATTAAAACTTACTTCAAGCCGCCAAAGAAAATTAGTCAGTTCTTACCACCTGTCAAGTGCCACATCCCTCTACAAGATGCAGGAGTCTAGAAATTAAAAAAACATCCAAATTTCAATAGGGTACTACCATCGTCATGGGATCCTGTTATTAATATAATAAAATCAAATAATTAATCTAAACATAACAGACAGGTAGATGTAGTAAGTTGTGCTGTGTAGATCAAAATGACAGCATATCAGATTAATATTTTTCATTTTTCATTTGTAAAAGTATATAGTATTAGTGTTGCTTAGTAAGTTGTCTTTTTAAATAATAGCAAACTAAATTAAAATTATTATCCTTAAATAATTTTAACTTTTTAAATTACACATAGAACAATTATATTGCTTAAATAATTAATACTATATTTTATATTTTTCTTTATGGTTATAAATTAAATAATGGCAGCACTAAATATAGATTACTAATTGATATTTTAGAATTGTAATAATTATAAGAATAGCAGCAAAAAATAAATTAATAATATTCCATATTCAAATATAAAAATAATTAAAATTATTAAAATGTTTCAAGTTAAAAAATATTGTAAGGTAATTGGCGCAATTTTCATTATGTTAGTTGTGGGTAGGCTGTCTGTAACAACTATACCTTCAAGACATGTAACACCTCAGTCTCTCCCGTGACCATGGATGCTGTAAAGCATTCGAAACGTCGGGAACCAAAAATCAAAATAAATTCGCGAAATAATCCGAAAAGATAGTTTTATTTAAAATGTCAAATATTCGCGTAAATCCAAGAAAGTATTATCCTTAGTAGTTTTTCCGTGATGCAGTCACAGACAGACAGACAGGCAGACAAAAATTCTGTATCAACAATAATGTCGACTTCCAAAAAAGAGGTTCTCAATTCGTCGGTTTTTTTTGTATGTACCGATTACTCGAAGACGCCTGAACCGATTTGAATTTTTTTTTGTTTCGAAGGGTTTACTTCCCAGGTGGTCTCATTTAAATTTTATTGAAATCAGTCGAGCGGTTTTTTAAAAATCAACAAATTTATTTTTTTAAAATAATTTGCTTAATCGAAATGTTATTCAAAAACGTTCTTCTTACAAATTATCTGCTTATTACGTCTACTAAAAGTGAAAAAATAAAACTTAAAAAACAAACCGACTTCCAGGCACTAAAATGTAAAAATTTTAATTTATGCATGATTGTTTTCAAGAAAAAATCTTGTAATGCAATATTTCCTTGCAATATTACTAGTTCATTCATCCACACAAAATATATTAGTAGCAGATGGAAAAGAATTAACTAAAAACCAAGTGCAGTAGTTGCCAAATGCAAACATTTACACGATGCATCAAACTTTTGGTACTGCCATTATGAGACACATGCCAGTCAAGCTATTACTATATCCTTCGTCCCTCATTTTAAGAAGATAAATATATTAAAACTACTACTTTATAAACTAATCTAGAGTTAAATTAAAACAAATAAATACATAATTTTGTATGAATGTATAATTGTTTGTTGTTCCTTGCTAAAAAGGCTGCACGGATTTGGATAAAACTAAGTTCACAGATAAACTATGCATCTGAAATAACATCTAGGCTTTTTAAATAAAACTATATTTTTGGATTTTATCGCGGATTTTGGTTAGGTTGGTGGTTTTAGGGAACCAAATATTATATATATTCAAAATGTCAAATATTCGAGTAAATGTCTAAATAATCTATATGTAGGCTATAAGGCACTTAGGAACGCACCCGAGTGAATCGAGGAGTCACTAGTAAGTAATATGTAACAAATAGATTTTATATTTTAAAATAAGTAATATTTGATACAAAGCTAACCGGTCCACAGTTAGGTACCATATATCTTCCTGTCGGTGCTGCATTATCCTTTGCGTATCGTTCAAACTTGTTGACAGCTCGTGTCGGAAAAGGATGTCATGCCTTCATATAAAGGTCGTGACTATGAATAACGTTTGATAAAATTCAATATAAAATAATATTTAAAATTCATAGTTTTTTGTTCGTTTAGCAAATATTTTTATTGAAAATATATTTTAACAATAGTATTGTATGAAAAACATAAACCCATTTCTTATATTAAGTATTTCAATTTTAAAATATACTCGTAAGTATGGCATATACAAAATTTGCCCTAAGCAGGACTCGAATCTATTATTTTTTAGGTCTTATAATTTTTTAGGTCAAGGTTATATAAAAATAATTATTTTAGCCTTTGACATACAAACGATCTCTAACATTTTTAACTCTATATAGCTATTATATGTTTCTATTGTTCAAACATACGCATTAATTAAGTAACCGATATTTCATACAACTAATATGAAATATGTTTACGAATCAGCTGTCGAGTTACATAATAGTTGTTTCAGAATAGCCCTATAGATAGATTCAAGAGCATTCTTCTAGTTAAATAAACTACTGACGTGTTTAAACAAAACATTTACCTAATGATCATTTCATTTTACCTACGTAAGATTCTAGATTTCTTTCTTGTTATAGATTGTTAGAAATTTCAATAAAAATGCTTTAAATCCAATCGATTACTATATCAGAAGTGTTTTGTAGTTCTATTATTAAGCGTCTAGCTAACTGGACCAAACTGGATATCCAAGCGGCGATTAACCGGTCAAGTGGAAGATCCAGTGCGCTATGAATGTTATGTGCTGTACGTGAAGTTTAGCTAGAGGAAGCGTGGCATGTCTTACACCGAAGATTTTATTTTAATATACTTAAAATTATATATTTTCACAATATTTTCATTTTTTTTATTATATACTATCGGTTTTAGTAGCTTTTGTTTACTTTTAAGTAGTTTTGAAGTCATTTTCTTCTAGGTTCTTTTTACTTAAATAATATTATTTAAATAATAAGAATATAAAAGAAAATGACTTCAAAACTACTTAAAAGTAAGGCAGCTTAATGTGTATTTTAATTATGTGTATTATTATGAATTTAATATTATTATAAATATTAATTTAATATTTTTTTGCTACTTGCGACATCCAGGAAAGTACCCAGGTAATATCAGTCAAGCACAAAATGGCATTGCGCTGCTATTATAAAGCTTGCGGTTATTTACAGCTTGTAGATTAATACAACTAGAGTTCGACCAGTGGTTGAAATAGGAACATAATCACTAATGTTTTTTTTTTATTGATAACAATGAAATCAATCAATAGCTACTAAACAAAAAAAAAAAGATGCGTTGTAAAAACAGAAGAGAAAAAGGTACTGAATTGTGTGGTCTTTGCCTATTTATATAAAGATTATTATACTAGGTTGATTCCACATACAAACTTTCATCCCCATTTTCACCCCTTTAATGGATGATTTCCGGGATAAAAAGTATCTTATGTCCTTCCCAGAGTCACAAACTATCTTGTTACCAAATTTCATCTAAATCGGTTTAGTAGATCTAGAGATTACCACCTACAATGTCACAAACTCACAAACTCACAAACTTTACCTCTTTATAATATTCTATTATAGTATAGATTAAAATCTGTCAGAAATCTCACCGGTCGTTTCCAACATTCGTTCTATCGGAGTATGAGAGTGTCAGGAATAGAGTACCCATGTACTTGCGCACATACGTGTGCATTATAATATCTTATGCACAGATGGCTAGTCTTAGTGAGATTGGCCACCGTGGTCGAAATCATTCAGAAGGTCATTAATTATTATTTATTTTATTATACAATTTGTCACATCAAGATATTGACATATTACTTTGCTTAACTTTTTTTAATATAACATCCCTCTATCTTCTTCTATCTGTCCATTTCCCAATCACTTGGGGTCGGCGCAGTACATCTTCTGTACTGCTGATAGGATTTGGCAAAAGTTTTACGACCGGAAGCCTGCCTGACGTCAACCCTCCTTGGGAATGCTATGGTCTCTCTTTGTCTAAATGGTATCGCGGAGGTGTTATTTTCGGATATATTTATAATAAATTTTGTTGTTATATATAAATATATATACACATCCCTCTATATGTAAACTAAAAATGACATTTTTAATGTTGTAAAGATATCTAAAGAAAATTAACATGAGAGAGTGCTATCAACTAAATTCCTAATTATTATAATTAAGCTCCATTTACATTCATTGACATCTATATTAAATCAAATATTGTTATTTCCCACAAGCGCACAGTGTGATATACGACATAGTGGAATTGTTCATGAAAATATTTCTCTTTCTCTGTAACACACGGTAAAATGAGCTTTTCGGTAAGCTGGCGCATAAAATATTGTATTATACGCGGAAGATGAAAATTTTTAATATTTTCTTAAGAACACACAAAATTTAATAAACAATGAACATTTTTCCTTGGATTGTAAAGAGAATGTCTTAGAAATACTACTTCAAAATGTTACGGTAAACTTTATTTAAAGTGTTAATCTAAACTGAAAAGCTCGTTTTAAATTATTCTTACTATTTTATAAGCAATAGAATGTTAATTTATTATAAAAAATATATACTTAAATTAGTACCTGTAATCATATGAAGACTGCTATTTTATAATATAACTAGCGACTCACCCTCGCTTCGCTCGGGTACGTCCCTAGGTTCGTTTTATTTTTTTGAGCGGAACCCTAATTCTTATTATAAAATAAAAGAAGCCTATGTTACTCCCTATAACATTCCAGTGAAAGTCCCGTCAAAATCAGTCCAGCCGTTTCATAGATCATCAGGAATAAACAAACAGACAGACAAAAATTTCAAAAGTGTATTTTTCTTATAAGTATCGTATATAATAATTTCATATGCATTTATTAAAACGCTGTTATTTTGACATTACAAACAGACACTTCAATAAAAACTACAACTACTCTAAAAATCAATAATAGAAAAATATTTAGTGACTTTTTAAAACAAAATGAAATTTTATCTTTTCGCGGGTTTATTTAGACGTCTAAAACCTTAGTCTCTCCCGTGACCATGATTACTGTAAAGCATTCGAAACGTCAGGAACCAAAAATCAAAATAAATCCGCGAAATAATCCGAAAAGATAGTTTTATTTAAATAGTCAAATATTGGCGTAAATCTAAGAAAGTACAAAATAATATATGGAATATATGGATATAATTACATTGTAAAAGAAAACTCGGGATCACTTTCATAATAAATTATAGAGTAAAAATAAAATAGTATTAAAGAGAGCAAACAGTTGTTACCATGTAACATATTATATTTATGTAAGTATGTTTATTCCTATGTTTGTCTGAAACGCGATTATAGCTTGAATAAAAATAAGATTTTGTCTAAATATCTGAACACAAACAAAGTATAAATTACACGTTATATAAAAATTTTGTATCTATACATATAATAAAATTGTAACTGAGCCGAATCTGTACATTAAATATTTTTTTGGAAAATCTTATTGAAACAAACATTATTATCGATACAGAGGCCGAATCTATAGTTCAGATATTTTCGAAGTCGGTGCTATCCGACAATATTTTAAGATATGAATATTTAATAGCTTAATATATATTTTACGTATCGAAATATATTAGATTTGCTTTGCATCGGCTGGCACCGACTTCGAAAATATCTGGTTAGGTTATCTATTCTAAATGAAAACCCCCGTTTAGTTATTTTTTCCATTTTAGTGCCTGGCTGTCGGTTTTTTTAAGTGTTTATATACTATATAAAGAATTCATCCCTTATTATTTCCCTTTTTAAACACATCCCTTATTTGTTTGCCATTTTTTTGAGCAGATTACTAGTTTATAATATAGTAATTCGATATTTTTTGCTTAGTGATTGCTTTCTATCTCACGACTGGCTTTAGGCAATTACGAGGTTCAGTACTGAGGGGCTTTGATAAGCTTAGTGTAACGTCGCCTACGCTTACGGATTTAGACCCATGTTATAAAGCAGATTGGAAATATATAATATATAAGTTTCCATGTTTATATAAAAACTAGCGACTTACTCTCACTTCGATCGGGTACGTCCCTAGGTGTGTTTTAATTTTTATGAGCTTTGCTTTGTATGGGCTGGCACCGAAAATATTTGATTAGGTATGTATTTAATAGGTAGGCTTTAATTACTTAGCCAAAGCACACCGACTTCGAAAATATTTGATTAGGTATGTATAGTAAATGAAAACTACCAATCAGTTATTTTTTACTTTTTAGTGCTTTTGTTTGAAGTCGGTTTTTATTTTTTTGTTAAAAAGTTTTTATTTTTCCCTTTTTAGTGTAGACAGTAGTAGCAAAGTAAGGATTCTAACGTGTTAGGCTTGTCAAATCAAACAAAATAAGCCCAAACTCAAAGTATCTACTATTAGCCGTTGAAGAGTTCCACCTATCCACCTTGGCCTTGCCATCAGATCAGGTCAACAACACCGAACTACTGTACTATCAACGGAAATAGAAATACTTGCTAAGTTTCAAGTCAATATGACAATTAGGAGTAGGTTAAATTCATCATTAGTTGTTTTTCTACCCTTAGGGGTGGTATTTTTTTTTGAAATTTAAATGGGACCAATCTGGAAGTATATTCTTTCAAACAAAACAAAAATTGTCCAAATCGGTTAATAAATGACGGAGTTCTGAGGTAACAAACATAAAAAAAAAAACATACAGTCGAATTGAGAACCTCCTCCTTTTTGAAGTCGGTTGAAAAGACGCTTCAATTTTATTTATTTGTATATATTGGGTATATCTTATACCATTTTACTTTTATATTTCTGGCCCTCGCCAGACCAGTTACCAACTTTACATATGAAAATACTTTCAGTATACATCAAAATTGTAGCAATTTGACTTCCTAATATTTCGATTTTCCAGACTTTGCTAATCAAAAACTTTTGCATTACTTTCTCTTTAACATTGAAAAGTATATAACGATACAGGTTTAGCAAGTATGCTTGAAGCAATAATAATAATTTCAAATAAAAGTTAATAAAATAATTTCTATATAAAGCCTTTGCTATGACGACGCCTTGTTATGACACTGGTCAAGTGCGGGTAAGCGGACTTTACGTTTTTCAAAAACTTACTAGGTTCTCACAGACATGCAGGTTTCTTTACTATTTTTTTAATAATAATACTTATAATGGCAAAACTATAATATTATTATAAATACTTTAAAATATACACATAACATTTTATTAGAGGCGTTAAACCCGGGATTTGAACCACTCGGGTTTCCAAGCGAGCGCTTTACCAATGGGCTACCACTGCCTAGCACTTTTCCCCACTCAACAGTGAATTTTCAACTTAATATTTTTTCCTAGTTGATATTTATGTTGTATATACATACATTGTGAATTAGTCAGTCAGTTACTAGTAGTTAGAAAAAAAATATTTTTGAACAACGTTGTATATTTAACAAAATGAATTGCACCTTCACTCGCAGGAAGAAGATATTTTTAATACAAATAAAGTAATCCAAAAAAGAATACATAATAATGTCCGCCTGACCGATTTCGGCGGTCAATCCCATTGAAACTAGCCAACTGCGCAGGAGATATTATAGTGCACAAGTTTTAGTTTTAGTTTTAGTGTACGCGCAGACACAAGTGCACTCTCTATCCTTTTTACTCTCAAATGGATCGATACTTAGACACGACCGGTGAGAGTTATAGCGCAGGATAGACGCGACATGTCCTATCCTAAGCACGGTAATGAAATACCGCCAACTTTCCAACACCGGGCTGTTACTGAGGATTTCTCGTCATAAATACTCAATTATTCAACTTGGCCCAATCCGGGACTCGAACCCAGGACCTCCGGATCTGCGACCGTACATGCTAGCCACTAAACCAACGAGGCAGTTAAGAAACAATTACACTTATTATTTAGCACTTTTATCTAATTAAGTTAAAAATATGTGTTACAGATTTAATTAAAACATATATAAAAATGTAAAAATTTAGTGGCTATCAAAATTTTGATAGTTTTTGCTATTTAATCTAAGGCTTTTCTAACAAATTCCAAATCCTAAACCAACTTACATACTTCTATATTAAAAAGATCCAGCTTTATAGACACTAAAACTAGAATAGGGAGTACGCGGCCTAAAGTAGTCGATTGATCGTAAAATACTTAATGTTTGGACACGTACACTTTAGATCGAAGGTCTAAGAAACTTTGCATATACTCGTAAGATTACTCTAGCCTTGTTGTCTATATTAAGCGATTTTTAGGGTTCCGTACCCAAAGGTAAAACGGGACCCTATTACTAAGACTCCGCTGTCTGTCCGTCTGTATGTCTGTCCGTCTGTCACCAGGCTGTATCTCATGAACCGTGAAAGTTAGAGAGTTGAAATTTTCACAGATGATGTATTTCTGTTGCCGCTTTAACAACAAATACTATAAAACAGAATAAAATGAATATTTAAGGGGGCTCCCATACAACAAACGTGATTTTTTCCCTCGTTTTTGCATGATATTGATAATGGCAATAGATAGACGCTTGAAATATTTACTGAATATTTATTTATATATTCACTTTAAAAATAAGTAATTAAATTAAAATAAAACAAATATTTCAGTGGGGCTCCCATACAATGATTGATTGATTGATTTATTGATTGATTGATTGATTGATTGATTGATTGATTGAAAAATTATTTTTTTTGACGTTTTTATAGATAATGGTACGGAACCTCACACTTGGCCGATTTCTTAGCTTCATCTCTCTATCCTCGCCATAGTTTACGAAATACAGTAAGATTAAATGAAATTGCGTGATACAGTACTCTATATTATTACATACATTTTATTCCATCACTATGGAAAGAAAATTTCGCCCTATATTTTTTAAACACATTGAATTATTTTAATAACTTTATTATAGAATATATTATATTACTTTTATTATTTAGTTTAAGTTTATGTTCTTAATTATATAGAAATACATATACTTTGTTCTGTTTGTCAACTGATTATCTGTTTTTTATTTTTTTTGTAGCTGTTGATGAACTTTAGTTCAGACAATAAAAATAAATAAATTACGAGTATAGTATATTTTAATATAATGTGGTTTAAACAAAATAAAACCACATTGTAGAATCCGCTATTCCCATTATAGAAGTAATACCTACGTAGAGAGAGGCGTCTTATCATATTTCTAGTTTCTTTCACCAATTCTTCTCAGGACTGAGGTTTTACCTTTCTTAACTGGTAATATATTTAGGATATTCAGTAAAAACTGTTGTATAACATTTTATTATATAACGAGCATGTAAGGAACCTTGCAACGTATCGAGAGGTCCCAATCGGCTATGATTTCTACGAAATCGTCATCTCAATAGAAGATACGGTATAGAAACACTGCAAAGCGAACTCTTACAGAATCAATTCTTCATCTGGATACTATTTTGTGAATTCCTTCATTTATCGTAGAGAAGATAGCTCGGAGGTTAAAATGAGGAAGAGGAGGTAATATAAATTATTAATATTAGTAAATATTTAACGGAAATCTGATTCCGACTCACCCTTCACCGATTTCTATCATTATTCGCTTATTTAATATTGCTTTATTAAAATTGTACATAATATTGGCACTATCACAAGCTATATTTAGTGCACAGACGTCCTAATAATGTTACATAATGAGAAAGTACCCATTCTAGTTCATAAAAATCTAGCTTTTATAGGTTAATTCTAGGTCGCACTATTGTTACTTGAACTTTACTGTTTCTTCTGTTTATGTATTGTCAGAGGCACATTAACCATTATTTATTGGGGATATATTTTCTTTTATATTACTATAGTCGTTTCCTGCTACTTCAACTCAGAAGTGCGTATTTGGGTGACTATGTTTTATGTAAGTGATTCCTAAGGTTTTGTTCTCTGTCTGAGCTTTATAATTTATTTTATACTAATTTTCCATCTACACATATAATAAAATTGTAAATAAGTCGAACCTGTACATTAAATATTTTTTTGAAAATCATATTGAAATTGACATTATTATCGATACGAAGGCCGAATCTACAGTTTTTAGAATTTTTGTCTGTCTGTCTGTTACCGCATCACAGAAAAACCACTGGACAGATTTTGATGAAATTTGGTATGGTCATAGCTGGTTATCCGGGTCAACATATAGGATCCCCCCCAACGTGCGTTCACCTTGTCGTGGTGGGGGGGAGCTCAGTAGTGCCCGGCAATCCAACCGGGCGCGAAGCTAAGAAACGCAATGGGAGGTTGCCCACTTCGGTGGGCGGTGGGAGGTGGCCCTCTTCGGGGCGTGGTGTACCTTGCGGGTTGCTCCTGGTACTTCTCTGATAGCAGAGTGGACCTTGGAGCAACCCCATGGTTGTGGTGGTCTGCTTTGGCAGACCTGCCCGTCGGGGCGTCGTAGTTGAATGCGTAAGCGATCCTGCGACGGCCCATTAAGACGGGGGAAGGTTTTGTTGGGTTTTAGTGGGTAGTACTTGCTGTATTACGCCGGTGAGTCCCACACGTCGTGCGTAAATGCATTTCCCAACGTTAAAAAAAAGGGTCAACATATAGGATACTTTTTATTGCGGGAAAATATCTCATTTCTGAGAAAAAATACAAGAACTGGTTAGAATAAAACCACGATGATAGTATATACATATTCAAATAAAATTGGTACCTATATGTAATAGTAGGTATAGTAATATGTAAAACCTAAGAGTTTGGTTTTTGGCCATCTGAACGCGGCGGAGCCGCGGGCAATGCTAGTCTTCTACTCGTATATAAAAATATTAATAACTAATAATAGTCTTTATTCAACAATGTTACATATAGTACATATTTTCTTAATTACTAAACTTTATTATTAGACACTAGTTTCGCGAAGATTGTCTTGCTTTCTAGCATAGGCCTCCCCTAAAGCTTGCCAGAGGGTGCGATTATGTGTTTTTCTTATCCACATCCTGCTGTTCTTTTATTATCGTCCTCCCACCTACGACTACATGACTACACGACTACACGACTACGGCGCTGTCTCTCTTTCTTCCTTTTGTAATGTCTTGGATACCACTCGGTTATGTCCTTCGCCCATTTATCTTTTTTATTCCTCATCATGTGATCTATCCATTTCCATTTCAGTTTTTTAATGGAGTACGTCACATCCTGGGCCGGATTTAACCTTAGCGCCGCCCTTGGGCATAGTAAAAAAAGGCCGCCCTATTATCGAAATTTTGCATATAATGGGTAAAGTTTCGATAGCGTTTAATTTTTTTAATTATATTTTTTTTTTAAAAATGCAAAGAAATAATTTACAAATAACATATTTTTTTCGAAAAATTTAGGTTCTATAAAAAAAGCATTTGTGATAACGCGAGGAACTTTTTCCGCTCCCCGAATTTTGCCGCCCCTAAAAATTTGCCGCCCTGGGCTCGAGCTCCGAGTGCCCCTAGTGTAAATCTAGCGCTGGTCACATCCGTAACTGCGTTTGTTTTTAGTATTATTTTATTTCGTAGTTTAATATTAAGCATGCTTCTTTCCGTGCTATGTTGGCAGGTTTCTAGTACGCGTATCTTGTATTCTGTTAAAGTCCAAGTTTGGCATTCGTGAGTCATAAAAGGCAGAATACACGAATCGAATATTTTCTTTTTACGCAAAAGGATAAATGACTCACTCATAAATCAGTGTATAGCCTCAATGATTGGGTAGAAAGTGAAATTTTACAAGACTTGCTATAAAATAAAATAAATGATGACGATCTCTATAAAATTCCATGTTTTTTATGATAGAACTAAATTAAGAAAAGATTTTCGTTTAGAAACAAACAGATGTATGTTTTAGCGATTTTTAAAATTCTAAAGTAAATAACGTAAGCGGAACTGCGGGATAATGGCTAGTGTTATGATAAACTCGTAATTTATAATATAAGACAATTCCGTATTTATTTGGACTTTTGCTATAATAGTTAAGTAATTTAAATGTTTTAAGCTAATTTAAGGATCATTTGAAAGTTAGCTTTGGAAAGTTAGATCGCTTATATATAGCATAGTTTGTAATTATAACATATTAACCGTGTTCACTGAACGTTAATAAATATCTATACTAATATTATAATGCTAAATGATATGTTGTTGGTCTGTTTACATTTTTTTTTGTTTGCGATGTTTCGAATAAGTCCTTAATAGCGAAAATTATAAGGATTAAAGATGTCTAAGGAAAAAAAGTGAAGCAAATCGCTAGTTAATAAATAAACTAGAAAAGTAAAGCCGCGGCAAGTTTATATATAAAAGAGGAAATAGTTTTGAAATTCGCGAGGCTCGAATCAATTTGGGATTGCAAACCACGCGTGTACGTTCAAATTTTACCAGTGCATGTTGTTTAAGTTATATTCCCATTTCTGGTATTTTGTTGAATTTGTGGTTAAAGAGAAACTACATTTAACTAATAATATGCGCAAATTTACATTTTCTGTTTGATATTTAAATTATATGGAATTTCGTTGTATAAAACTGCATAACCTACACGTGTAATATATGTACATATGAAATATGTAATGTGGTAAAGTAACAAAGACTGGTTTTATATGTTTAATAAGCATGGTTTTATATTTAAAAAGTAGAAGTATAATTTACTAGCAGAACCCGCGGCTTCGCTTGCATTCAATCTATAAAAAAAACTCTTTGGCTTTATCTTATATAGCGACTCACTCTCGTTTCACTCGAGTTCGTCTCTTTGTATTTACATAATAATATATATTATATAGTTTTACAATAATGTGTGGAAGTCTGCCCGAATTGTTGCCATTTATGATTATTGTTCCGCTCCGCCTACAGCCTTCCTCAATAAACGGGCTATGTAATGCAAAAAGAATTTTTCAAATCAGATTATTAGGTCTTGAGATTAGCGCGTTCAAACACACAAACAAACTCTTCCTCTTTATTAGTCAGTATTGATAGGTCTTATTCAAAGTTAAACGTATATACGATGTTATAATTTTAACCAAATATAATATGAAAAAATTAAAAGCATAATTGATTTTTCTTTTAAATATATAATTAAGATGACATATGTGATTATATTTACATACATATATTTTAGTTATTCAACATTTTTTACTTAATACACATAAACAATGTATATTTTATATAAAACATATAATATAGACACAGACAAATCGTTAGTATAATATACGTATATATATCATATATGTACGTCTTTATTGTGTAATGTTAGAAAAAAGCTCAGCATGCCAAAGTACCACAAATCTAAGGGCGAGATCGCTCTTACACTTTACTCTATGACTAAGTTTTACTCTTAGCAAAAGTAATGTTTCAGTCTTGTTCATCGCTTCCTTTATCTTTTGCTTAGTAAAGACAGATCACTCATTATCATCAAATAATGACAGACTAGCGGCTCACCCTCGCTCCGCTCGGATTCGTCCCTAAGTACATTTTGACGGTTAACATAAATTTCTCATAGATGAGACATTTTCCCGCAATAAAAAGTATCTTATACATATGTTGACCCAGATAACCAGCTATCATTAGGTATATTAAATTACATCAAAACCTATCCAGTGGTTTTTCGTGATGCGTTCCCAGACAAACAGATGGACAGACAGACAGACAAATATTCGAAATACTATAGATCCGGCCTCTGTATCCATAATAATGATTATTTCAATAAAATTTTCCAAAGAATATCTAATGTACAGATTCGACTCAGAATTTTATTATACGTATAGAAAAGTATATTTTCATTTAGATTACTAAGCTTAAGAATCAACATAATATATTATATCACTGAGAAATTAAAATTACTGAAAGTAAACTTCAGAATGTAAAGCTCACTTTGCAGACTACTTTGACTTAAAGTTATGAGTCTCACTCTAAGTATATATAAAGGAGAGTTTAGAAACTAACAATAAAATTCATTAAAAAGATTTAAAGAGTAAGACAATTTTTTTTCGCACTCTTTCTCAGTATATGCTTCACTACTCTGAAACCAACTCCCTAAATACATCCAAAAAAGCCGCTCTAAACTTCTTTTAAAAATAATATATAATACAGTACCTTCTGTCACAAATTGGTCCTTAATTTTATTATCAGATCCACTATTTTTATGTATTCCAAATGCATACGATTATATTTATATTTTAATATGTATGTATGTATAGTATGTATAGTGTCTTTTTTTATCTTATTTAATTGTATAATTATTTATAATTTTATCTCAAAACCATTGCACTCTTTTAGTCCCGTCATATAACACTATTTCTCACTTCCATAGGTTGGCTGGAAGAGATCTCTTCTAGAGATAAGTCCACCTTTGCCCACATTGGTCTCAGTATTATCTGTGTTACTCTGTTAATATGCAATAAAGAATATATATATATAAAAATCCTAGAATTTCCTAGATACGAGGAACATTCTTTTTCAACATTTTCCTTATCGATTTCAGTAAATATACAAGAATCAATCTTAAAGAAGTTACATAATAAAACAAACTTTTTAATCGATACTAGCACTCGCGAAATAATTAATCTTCTTAAGAAAGTCTCGAAGTTTATAGGCAAGTAGTTTGTTAGCTTCAGGATGGGCTGAACGTATCTATTGATGTCGACGTTAATATATTTTCCTTTATCACTAAGTTTTGGTAACTATGGATAGTTTGTATGGCGTGTGAATGGTTGCCATTGGTAAAGTTTGCTTTTGTTTGCATATACTTGTACATCTATATTAATATTATAAATGTGAAAGTGTTTGTTTGTTTGTCTTTCTTTCACATCGTAACGGCTTGGCGGATTGGTGTAATTTTTTGTGTAGAGATAGTTGGAGGGCTGGAGACTGATATAGGCTACTTTTACCGCGGGAGATTATCTATTTCCCAAGGGAAAACACCTTATAATACAATCAAAAAAAATTATGATCAGAATTACTTGAAACTTAGTATTAATGCTCTTCAATAAAATTAATTAAATACGTGCTTTAGCATTTTTCAAAATTCATCCCATAAGGGGATAAAATAGCGGATGAAAGTTTGTATGAAACGTACCAGTTTAGAGTTTTTTTTATAGTTTTAGCGTGAGCGAAGCCGCGGGTTCTGCTAGTAGTATATTATTTTGTAATGAATGTTAACTAATACAGTCAAACATAGATCTCTATCTAATTTAAAAAATAGCTGGGACGTATAAGTTAGCTTTTATTTGCATAAACACCATGACGACACGTTTGGCTCAGTTTGTAGTGACCCTACCTGCTGTGTTAGCGGCCGCGGGTTCGAGTCCCGCTGGGGGCATTTATTTGTGTAATGAGCAGGAATCTTTTATATTTCAGTCATGGGTGTTTATATTTATAATATGTATGTATCTAAAGTTATATATGTGTAGTGTATCAACTATCTGGTATCTATAACATAAGCCTCAGAGCTTACCATGTAACTAGATGGTGATGAGTGTTATTGTCCCAACATATTTATTTATATGCTTATGTATAAAAGTAAGTTAACATTAATTTTTTTATAACTAAAAATGTGGTAATTACTAAGTTATACGAATAGAGAGCTATCCCAATTTCAGAGGATTTTTAATTTGCAGAATGCAAATTGACAAAATGTGATCTAAATACAATCAAGAGTAACATATAAAAAGAAAGCAATAAGGAAAGATATTTGAAAATTCATCCCAGAAGGGCTTAAATCGGGGACGAAAGTTTGTGTGGAAATTCGTCATTTTTGATGTTAGAAATATGAAAATAGATGTTTACCTTCTGTTTACATTGCCGATGGCAAATCCCATCGGGCTCGCTGCTTATAAATTATAAATTTGTTTTTCAACCGACTTTAAAACAAGGTACTCAATTCTGTTGTTTACTTTTATTGGTGTGTCTGTTACGTGATATTTTCGAGTTTCACACTTCTCTTTTTATAATTATAATGCCTTAAGAGTTCCAATTAAACCATAAGAATTTATATTCTTTAGGAAAAAATTCAAATAAAATCATTTAAAATTATTTCACAGTTTTTGCACAATTTTATTCCGATACGCCTTGACGGCGATTAAATTTGTAATAATGAAAGTTTTGTATCTGAAGGGATAATCATGTGGTTAAGCGAAGATCAAAAAGAAATACAAATTGGAAAAATGGAGTAAAGTGGAATTAACTGTTAGTGAAAGTAGTGTTAGAAAGTTGTGCTCAGTGATTAAATTAAGCCAATACATACATACAAATGTACATACCGCGAATATATCATGTAACTGCTAAAATTATTATATATATATATATATATATGTATATGTTCTTCTGACCGATTCCGGCCACGGCGGCCAATCTCATTGAGACTAGCCAACGCAGGAGATATTATAGTGCACAAGTGTACGCGCAGACACAAGTGCACCCTCTATTCCTGTCACTCTCATACTCCGGTGGGACAACTGCTCGACACGACCAGTGAGAGTTAGGCGCAGGACCGACGGCTTTACGTGCTCTCCGAGGCACGGGGGTGAAACACCGCCAACTTCCCAACTCCGGGCTATTACTGAGGCTTACTATACAGAAAGACTCAGTAACTAAACTTGGCCACTGCACTACAGAGGCATTTTATATATACTAATATTATAAAGGGGCAGTTTGTTTGTTTGAACGCGCTAATCTCATTAACTACTAATCTGATTTGAAAAATTATTTTTGCATTAGACAGCTCGTTTATTGAGGAAGGCTATAGGCTATATATCATATAATAATATAGTGTATCAATTCCATACTAACCGTTAAAACGTACCTAGGGACGAACTCGAACGCAGCGAGGGTGAGTCGCTAGTACTATAATATATATTTTGAGTAGAAACATAATTATTACATTTACAATTTAGTTTATATTCAGTTGACCGAATATTATTATAAAATATTTGTCTACATTTGATTAAATACATTTGAAACTCATATACTTTAGTTTTAATCGGATTTCATAAATTAGTGTGTTCATACATATGTGTGTGTATGTTTGTTACCTCTTCACGTTGTCTAGCCTTTTGCTGGATAAATTTGGATGAATTTCTGTACACAGATAGACTGGAGTTACATAAAGCCTTAACTTATTATTTTAGTTGTGCATACTAATTAAATTCTAAAATGCTATCTTTAAAGAAGTGGAAACTAATATAAAAGTAAAATGGTTATTTTACCAATATAAAGAAACGCTAATTCAATATGTAAATTTAATTATAAGATTCCAAGTCAGTAAGACTATTAGACAGATTACATTAAGACTTCGCGGTATTCTCTTAATGACGAAAACATTCGATTTAATCGAGTTCTTTAACGGTTAAACCATTTATCGAGACGATCGATAAAATTATTATTAGAATACGAAATATCAGACGAATATAATAAAATGAAATGTTTGATATTCCAGACTATAATCTATCTCTGTGCCGAATTTCATCCAGATCTGTTAAGCCGTTTTGGAGTGAAAGAGTAACAAACATCCATACTCACAAACTTTCACATTTAATATATTAATACAGATAATATTATTGTGAAAATTCATAATAAAAATGGTTTTCAACTGTTTATATAACTTGATATGTTATTAATTATGTAATAAAATCTTGGAAATCGATTTTATCCATCACATAATTTTCGCCAATCTGAAATTTTGTAATTGTACCTATACATATATTTAAATGTAGTATGCATTTCTCTTTTCTCTTAGCTCTTTTGACGATTTTTTTTTAAATCTGTACTTAATATTATAGATGTGGAAGTGTGTTTGTTTATTTGTTTGTCCTTCTCTCACGTTGAAATAGAGTGACGGATCGGCGTGATTTTTTGTTTGGAGATAGTTGGAGGGCTGGAGAGTGTTATATATATATGTATTGCCGCGGGAGGTTATCTTATTTCCACGGGAAAACGCGTTACAAGACAACCCACAACAACTAGTCATACCTAGTATATATACATACATATAATTTACAATACAGTCTCTATTAAATACTAACCTTTAAAAAGTACTCAGACTACTTTTTTATCATGATGGTACACTATTTTGATACCACCGAGTGGATCGAATGGTGACGGCTGAAGGTAGAGATTTTTGATGATTACTAGTAATACCCTAAGTTTGGGTGTATTTAACTCAGCGTTTTCTTTGTTTATTGTATTGTATTCAGCCCTTTTTAACGTCCCGCTGCTGGGCACGGGCCTCCCTTCAATATAAGGAGGATCAGGCCACCACGCTGGCCAAGTGTGGGTTGGCGGACTTCACATGTCTTTTAAAAATTATATTCTCTCAGACATGCAAGTTTCCTCATAATGTTTTCCTCCACCGTAAGAGAAGTGGTAATTATATTAGAAATGATTCGCACATGAAAATATTAGAGGTGCGAGACCCGGGATTTGAACCCGCTTGACTCGGTTTCCCAAGCAAGCTCGTTACCACTGGGCTACCATTGTTAACTTAAATTATAATAATATTATATTACTTCTATTTTTAAAAAGCTGTGATATTTTTTAGTGTTTAATGAAATTATAAAATTTTGTTTTAATTAAGTTTTACAAACGGCAAATAGCCATACCTACTCCAATTTCTATATCTTAATATGTAATTATCGTAGTAATTACAAGGAATCTTTCAAGCTTGAAACTTTGGCGGTCGGGGGTTTAATAAATATGGTCAAAATTGTTTCTCTTTTATATTTTTTTAATTATAATAATTGTTTCATTAACGTTTTAGATTGCTTTTCCGCCAATTCAGGAAAAACAATAAACTAAATTTCTATTGAAATCTATTGTATGAAATTTTTATTTAGCTAAGCAATAATCAGAACATTACATCCCATAAATATTATAAATGCGAAATTTTGAATATATGGTAGTTTGTTACTAATTACTTAATCACGCCAGAACGGCTGAACGGATATGGATGAAATTTGGTACAGAAATAGATTTTTGTCCGGAATAACACATTTAACACATAATTTAATCCCGGAAAAATGTGCAGTTCCCGTGGAAATAGATTTGTTTTTGTTTTTAACTAAACTCGAACCCGAGCGAATCCACGGTGAGTAGCTAGTATATTCTCGTATTCCTTGAAATAAATTCATTTGCTTTGTAAAATATTTTTTATCAAAATCATAGCTTTGAACAAACGGACATTAGCATTGTCCAGATAACCATAACGTCGATAAGAACTGATTTAACAGTTACTACTGTAAAGTACAGCGGTGAGAAACTGGTCATTGTTAGTTGTTAGACGACAGAACAGCTGCTTCAAACTTTATTCAGATTTGCATAGGAACCAGACTATAAAAGCATTTCAAGGCTAATGAAGTGCTTTAGTAATTTAAACGGCAACTTACAAATCTAATATTTCTTAAGTCGTTGAAGTTGAGACGTAGACGTTTGTTTCTAGATTTTATTCATTTATAGTCAGTTTTTTTTAGACAGTAGCACACAGCACCATCTAGTTCCATGGTAAGCTACGAGGCATGTGTTATGGATACCTGATAGTTGATACACTACACATATATAACTTTAGATACATACATATTACAAATATAAACACCCATGACTGGAGTACAAACTTTCGTGCTTATCACACAAATGAATGCCCCCAGCGGGACTTGAACCCGCGACCGCTGGCACAGCAAGTAGGGTCATTTCAAACTGAGCCAAACGTGTCGTCAAAGTCATTTATATACAAAAGCTCATATTTTATACATATACAAAATAAATAAAGTGCACAATTCGAAATTGTGCGCCTTTTTAACCGACTTCCAAAAACGAGGAAGTTCTCAATTCATCGGAACCTTTTTTTTATGTATGTTCACCGGTTACTCGATGACGCCTAAACCAATTTGGATTTTTTTTTATTTTGTTTGAAAGGGTATACTTCCCAGGTAGTTTCATATAAATTTTATCGAAATCGGTCGAGCGGTTTTTAAAAAAAATCAACAATAAATATTTTTTTTAAACAAATTGCTTAATCGAATATGTTAATAAAAACTTTCTTCCTACAAATTACCTGCTTATTACGTCTACACTAAAAATATAAAAATAAAAACATAAAAAAAACCGACTTCCAGGCACTAAAATGTAAAAAATAACTAAACGGGGGTTTTCATTTAGAATAGATAACCTAATCAGATATTTTCGAAGTGAAAAAATGTAAAATTATTCTTTAGAACCTTAAAAAAAGGAGGAATTCTAAAAGACGATATTTTCGAAGGCGATTGTTTTTCGGACGACTTTAAAAACGTGACATAACGCACATTGTATTCATACGCGTAAGTTCCAATTTATACCACAATCGGAACTTATGATTTTTGGGTTTTATTGTTAGGTTTCACTTACGATGCCACTTTTTTAAGTGATATTTGTTAGGAACTGTGCATCTATGTTTTTATATATCAACTAGCGACACACTCTCGCTCCGCTCGGGTTCGTCCCTAGTTACGTTTTAAAGTTTAGTATAGATTTATCAGAGATGAGATATTTTCCCGCAATAAAAAGTACCCTATATGTTGACCCGGATAACCAGCTATTATCATATCAAATTTCATCAAAATCTGTCCAGTGGTTTTCTCGTGATGCGCTCACAGACTGACAGACCGACAGACAGACAGATAGATATAATTTCTAAAAACTATAGATATGACCTCTGTATCAATTATAAATGAATATTTCAATAAGATTTTTCGAAAAATATTTAGTCTACAGATTTGACTCAGAATTTTAATATATGTACCTATAGATAGATGTTTATAATCAATATTTAATTAATTCGAATCCTTTTGGTGTTATTTTAATAAAGACAAATCGGTGATTTTTTCACCATTTAGGTACAAAAATCAGACGAATTTTATTTGTTGGAGATCGGACTTTATAAATCCTCTTGTAAATTTGTGGGCACTGGGCGGTTCACACGTAGGTAATTTATTTATGTTTGGGGAATTACCGGTTTTTATTTCATTTACTCAGATAGGTATTTACATACTGTTGTCAGTATTTTCTTTAACGTTGCGTAATAGAAGTTAATTATGTCGGTTTCAAAACAAAAAAAAATGCTATATTTTTGTGATGTCTGAATATAATAAACTTTAAAAGAAAATGGCCTCTAGTAAACCGACCTGTATATGACAGACTGTAATAATATCCAGACCGTGTTGTGAAATCAGAATTTTTATTTATTATTTTTATGGAAAAGACGTTCTTTTTAAACAAAATTTATATTAAAAAAATAATTTATATTTTTGGTAATTTATTTTAATTCGCCTAATGTTCAATTTTTATTATTTGTCTTTGTTGTACATTTTACCATGGCCATAGTTGTTCAAATAAGATATAAAACACGTACTGGGCTTATATATATATATATATATATATATATATATATATATAATACTATAAAAAAATATGTGGAAAAAATTAATGCGCTTATTGTAAGTGTATTTAAAAAAAGACTCGTATAAAGAATAGCCACCATTTTTTAAGAGGTGCACATGCAAATATACAAACAAACAGTAATATGAATTATTTTAATCAAAATAGTTTTCTCCTTTTGTAGTCACAAAAATTACCCATATACAACCCATATCCAATAAATATTTTCAACGCATTCAACAATTTCTTTCCATTAAAAGCACGATATTTTTTTTCTTATAATTTATTTATTTGAACCAATTGTAAAAAGGCTTAAGAACAAAAACGTTACGCCAATAATTAATAAAAGTACAGTTAAAATTGGAAAACAATACGAGATAATTAAAACTCGAGGAAAGTTCTAAAATTAGCAGTGCCATTGTCGACTTTACAACGTACTCCTTTTCAGACCAATACGATACAAGCTCTATTTGCGGATGGAAGTGACACGCGATTTAAGTTAACAATAATAAGTTTTTTTTTAATTTAGAAGTAAGTAGCTCAGTGTTAGATAGTTACTTAGAAAATCAAGTGAAGCTGGTTTAATTCGTTGGTCTCATACCTCTGGTATTTTTATTTGCGAATCTTTTCCAACACGATTACCATTATATGGCTAATACGGTGATGGGATACATTGTGAGGAAACTATGCATGTCTGAGAGAACTTACCAAGGTTTCGAAAGACATATGAAGTCTACCAATACACAGTTGGCCAGCGTGGTGGACTATGGCTTGACCCCCCTTGCATTGACCTGCCTAGCTGTGAGACGTTAAAAGGGCTGAATAGGAAGAGGTAAGTTCGATTTCCTACGATTTTCTTTTTAATATTGGTTACCTGGAAGAGATCACTTTAAGTGATGTGGCCTTTTACATTAAAATACTATTTTTATGTAGTTTTTATATTTTTTTATTAGATTATTTTATTAATATGGTATAATAGGATTAAAACTAAAGACTTTCCAGACAATTGTATTATAAGAAGAAAAGTTCTTTCTCGTAGAATTCAGATTATTTTAATTATTAATGATATGGGTTTACGCATTTTGACAACTTTAGTACACTTGGCATTTTAGCTCATAATCCATAGCAATACGGCTCATAATACAGATCTCTAATTGTATTTTAACTTATTACTCTATGTCACAATGATTTAAATTGAAGATTATAATTTCAATATTTGTTTAGTACTGACACGCTCAATCTAGGCACGTCCTTAGCTAACTTTACCAAAGGCTGATATCCCACAGGATATATAAAGGAGTAATGAGTTGGAAGTTCATATGAAAATTCGTTATTTTATTGTTTAATTTAAAGCACTCAGCCCGCGTACGCCAATAAAACACATTGTTTTCTAAATTCAAATTAAGTTATTATGGTTTTTGACAGTAAACACTTTTTTATTGGAATATAAAATATCCTATAACAGTCGGCGGTAATGTAGCTTTCTGTTAATAAAAGTATTTTCAGAATCAGATCAAAAGTTTCAGAAATCATCCCCTACAATCTTATAAACTATTAATATAGATGCAAAAGAAACAGAGATATGCTCCCGAGTTTAAGAAGGGTAAGTTTAAATAAAATATTTTTAGATTTATACTGTGCGTTACGAATATACTATGTATTACGGTTATTGAAGACCACGGACAGAGAAAGGTAGTGGTGTGTCAGTTGTCCTTATTTTTCAACACACACTTCTAAGTTCTCATTTTATTAAGGATTTCACCTGGATTCTTGCAAAATGAACTGTCTTGTTAACTTACATGAAAAATCTATAAAAAAAATTCAAGTAAGATATATCATTATTGAATATTTTATTAACATTTTCATTAAAAATCTTAATATTTAATATATAATTATAGCGATGCTGTTTTTTTTTTTGTTTAAAAAAATGTACCTAATAAAAAAGTATAACTAATTAAAATAATTGAATATTATTCTGTCCAAAATAGTAAATTTTAAAATTAAAATTTTAATTACTGAATTTTTGTCACATCTAGATTCTCTACATGATGTTTCACTTTAATGAAACACATTAATAACATCCGTGCACTAAAACGCCCATTGTTTCTTATACGATTTCGGAAATTGTATCGTATTGTTCTTTTAATATTATATTTCATATATTTGCGGACTAATATTCATTGAATTTGATAAATTTTCGAATGGTTGCTTTAATTTTAATAGATTTTTGGACTATACAATGACATCTTTTTTATCTATCTATCTCTATTTATTCAGCCTTTTTTAATGCCTCACTGCTGGGGGTGGGCCTCCCTTCAATACGAGGGGATCAGGCCATAGTCCACCACGATGGCCAAGTGCGGGTTGGTGGACTTCGCATGTCTTTCGAAAACTTGATGGGTTCTCTCAGACAAGTAGGTTTCCTCACGATGTTTTCCTTCACCGTAAAGCAAGCGGTAATGATGTTAGAAATGATTCACACATGAAAGTATCAGAGGTGCGAGACCTTCAGCTTGTCAGCGGTCGCGGGTTTGACTTCCACTGCGGGCATTCATTTGTGTGATGAGCACGAATGTTTGTACTCCAGTCATGGGATCTATATTTATAATATTATGTATGTATTTAAAGTTATATATGTGTAGTGTATCAACTATCTGGTATCCATAACACAAGCCTTGTTAGTAAGCTAGTTTACCATGGAACCAGATGGTGCTGTGTATTAATGTCCCAACATATTTATATTAATTAATTTATTTATTTTAATGCTACAAATATTGCTAATTTTCTAAGTGATATTAAAACCAATATTCCTTTTATGTTTTGAATCCTTTATCTTGATTTAAAAAGAAAAACAAATCAACATACTGACAATTAAAACACCCATTCACATTAACAATATTAACAATTAATTCAATTAAATCCATTAAAATTTTATCGTTAAAACGCACTACCTAACCAAACTTCATAACTAATATACACAAAGTGAAAAACAACATGCGTAAATATCGATTCAACGTGTGGATAACACAAATTGGAAATCACAAATATTTGTGATGCTATCGGTAATAACATATTCGGTTATGTGATAAATCTATTTCGTCGAAATAATAGCATTAGTTGATCAAACAATTGAAAGCAAATATTATTTTGGAGGTATTTGCTAATGGGGGAATGGATAAGTGAAATTGTTCCAATGATCGCTTAGAGTTTTAGTTGTACGTCTCAGATAGTTTAGACAATGATGGTGGATGCTGGGTCCAGATAACAATATAGTAACCTATTATAGTTAAGTTCTGTAAGTTATGAACTTAATACTTCAAAACACATTATCCATGTTGACGTTCTAGAAGTATGTTTAATACTTTATAATAGACTAGCGACTCACCCTTGCTTCACTCGGCTTCTTCCGTAGGTATGTTTTAAATTAAAATGGATATAGTATGTTATCCTTAAGAGATAGATATATGCCATCGCGGACTTTTGTGTAGAACTATATAAGATACATAATTCCACCATACATTATTTTTTTATAACTCAAAGGGTTTAGGCAGTGTTTTCGTTGAATGGTCCCAGATGGTTTTTTTTCCGACACCTCCAACAAATATCGTTATATTTTAGCCAATGTATACAAAACTTATCAAATTAAATACTATAATCTTGCTCTTGAATTACTCTATCTATTAAAAAACCGCACCAAAATCCGTTGAGTAGTTGTAAAGATGCAAGCATAGTTACAGGCAGCGGGAAGCGACTTTGTTTTATACTATGTAGTGAAGTAAATATATTTTTTATTTTTTCCTTCGATTTTAAATTGGAAAGCCGTAATATTACGGAAACCCCGTTTATGTATAAATATTAAATAAGCATGTCTGAATAAAAAATATTTGGAAATGAAATAAAAAGCCCATTATAAACCTCGTTCACATCAAACAACATTTTTGCAGTAAGACTACATTTCTGTCATGCACGAGCATCGAACCTGCGATATATCTGTAAGAAGTATAAGTTACATTTTCTATAGATTACAACACTTCATGTATGTTATTAAAATATCATATAACACTATAATATAACAACTGTACAATATATAGAATTAAAACAATATTTTATTTAACTTGCTCTAAGAAGCGAAAAAATTACATTCTACGAAAATATATACAGGTTCGAACTAATAAACCAACAAACACTTTCGTATTTATTATATCACTAGCATTGTCCGCGGCTCCACCCGCGTTCAAATGACTAAAAACCAAATCTTAGGTTTTACATATTAGTATACTCTTATATTGCAGTTTTTGTATTTTTTCTCAGAAATGAGATATTTTTCCGCGGTAAAAAGTATCCTATATGTTGACCCGGATAACCAGCTAAAACCATACCAAATTTTATAAAATCACTTCAGTGGTTTTTCTGTGATGCGGTAACAGACAGACAGACAGACAGACAAAAATTCTTAAAACTATAGATTCGGCCTCTGTATCGATAATAATGTCTATTTCAATAAGATTTTCCAAAAAATATTTAATGTACAGATTCGGCTTAGTTACAATTTTATTATATGTATAGAAGTAAAATTATATATCGATTGGTGCAAAAATGCAAAAATATATTATCGAAATGACTTTAATTTGCCTATATGTACGCTTGTCAGTTCAGTCAATCATAATATCATCAATCTCAATCGACCTAATATCCGCAGGGTCTAATATCAACACCTGAAAAGAACAACACTGTAGCTCAGTATTATCGTAATCTTCAATTCGGATAATATATTATACAGTGATAAATATTTTTATATTTGGAAATGTTGTACTTATTAAAAAAAATCATTTCAAAATTGGCAAAAGAGTGGCGAAGGTATAGCTCTTTTTTTTCTACACTAATGTTTAATACTAGTCTATACTAATATTATAAAGAGGTAAAGTTTGTGAGTTTGTGACGTTTCAGGGGGTAATCTCTGGATCTACTGAACCGATTTAGATGAAATTTGGTAAGAAGATAGTTTGTGACTCTGAAAAGGACATAAGGTAGGTTTTATCTCGGAAATCATACCCTAAGGGGGTGAAAATGGGGATGAAGGTTTGTATGGGGAATCAATCAGTGAGTCGCTTTAGTAATAAACATAATATTTTCTTAAAATATCAGAATTACTTCTAAGTAATCATGGTGAGTTTCCTCACAATGTTTAACTTCATAAGCAAATGGCAATCATGTTAAAAACAGTATCCGTATCACAAAATTTCCGGTTTTATTGGTTTTCCAAGTAATATATTACCATTGTTCATAATATTAGGCAAATCAATAATAAAAGCTGGACCAAATATCGAAGTAGCAAACTTTACTTCCTGTATGGAACAATGTATTATACACACAATGCGAAGTTATGTGAAAACCGCATATTGCTTGCGAAACGACCGTTTAATATTTGCACTGCTATCATTTTTCCCTTTAAAAACGAGATCTACGTTAGTCGCAATAAATAGCCGATTGTTTGCTTACATTCATATAGGATAAAGCCAAAAATGTTAACACTTAACTTTGAGTTATGAAAGTTCTAAGCAATAATCGTAACTGGTTTAACTCTGTATTGGACTTCATACATATGGTAAAATCCATACTAATATAATTATTGTTTATTTGTTTGCTTGTCCTTCTTTTTACGTCGAAACGTAGTGACAGATTTTTGTGATTTTTTGTGATTTTTTGTGTGGAGATAGTCGGAGGGCTGGAGAGTGATATATGCTACTTTTTATCGCGGGAGATTATCTAATTTCCACGAGAAATCACATTATAATACAATCCAGACGATACGTTTGGCTCAGTTTGTAGTGACGCTACTTGCTGTGCCTCTGTGGTCGCTGGTTCGAGTCCCGCTGGGGGCATTCATTTGTGTTATGAGCACAAATATCTGTACTCCAGTCATGAGTGTTTATATTTATAATATGTATGTATTTAAAGTTATAATATATATGTATGCATGGAACATAAATAAACAAAATATAATATGTATGTTGGCATGGAACTATGTAGATATTGTTGTGTGTTAATGTCCGAACATATTTATTATTATTTATCCAAAAAAAAATGTAATCAAAATTACTGAAAACTAGGTATTAATGGTCTTCAATAAAATAAAATAAATACGAGTTTTAGCATATTTCAAAATTCATTATGTAAGGGGATAAAATATGAGATGAAAGTTTATAATTGAAACTATCTTTTTAGAGATTTTTTTTTAGTTTTAGCGCGAGCGCAGCCGCGGCTTCTGCTAGTGGTAAATAAAATGGATACCTAACGTGAAAATTTATGAATTTTTACGTTAGGTATCCATTGAGTGTATTCTCTTAGCTGTTTTAAACCTTTCTTGATTCCGCCTGTTTTCTCTATTTGTTCTTTTAGCACACTCAGTCTATCCGTTTTCCAATGTTTCTTTATGGATGCTTGAATTTTTTTGCTAATTTTTTCAATATTTTCTCGATTGTCTTTTCGTTTCTCTATCATTATGTTCCTTTCTTCCATTAGCTTTAGCGTTTCTTCTCCTAATTTATTTTTCTTCTCTTTCTTAGATCTCGATTTATTTATGTTTCTCAGATCTTTCTATAAAAAATCATACTTTTCTTGTAATGTTTTGTGTTTTTCAATTTCATGTAATGCGTTTTCTAAGTCGTTTAATACATCTTGTGGTATAGGAGATTTTATCGTTATGTTTTTGGTTGAGGAGATAATATGTTTTCTTAATTTACTATTTGTGTGTTGTATAATTCCTCTTACCATTCTATGGTCTGTATTAAAATTTAACTTAATCACTACATCAACATCACTAAAGATCTGTTTTTCTCTCGTAAGTATAAAATCGATTTCATTTCTATCTCTACCATTTGGGAACACCCATGTCCGTGTTTCTTGACTTTCTTTTTTTGAAAAAAGTATTCATTATTTTAAGATTATTTGCAAAAGAAAAATCTATAAATCTGTGTCCATTGTCATTTCTGTCGCCAATACTATAGTCTCCTAAAACAAATTCGTCTTTGTTTGTTTTGCTGCCTACTTTCGCATTAAAATCTCCCATAAGAATTATATTTCTTTTCTTCGTTTGCATCAGTTGTGTCAGATCTTTGTAGAATTTATCTTTCGCTACTTTTGTGTTCTGTTCTGTGGGTGCGTGTACTTGGATAATAGAAGATGGTTGTTTAAATTTTGGTAATTGTATATTCAGCACTGCGATTCTGTCTGATATTCCTTGGAAGCTTTCTAATTTATCTGTCAAATACTTTTTTATTAAGAATCCTATTCCATGTATACCTTGTTTTTCACCATAGAAGTAAAAAATGTATTCGTTATATTCTCTGCTCTCTTCTCCTATTTTTCTTACTTCACAAAGACCAATGATATCCCATTGTATAAGTCTTACAGCTTCTTCTAATTCTTCTAATCTGTTATCTGTCATTAGTGTTCTGGCGTTTAGCGTGGCTATGTATATTTTATTATTTCTTCATTGTTTTCTTTTTTGGCGTGAGGATGAATTTCTAGGGGGTGGTGGTCTAGCAACCCCACGGGGACCAGCCGGATTGGAGTTGTCCTGCCTCTGGTTGCTGATAATTGGTTGCTACTTAGATTTGTTTGAAATATTAGAAAATGAGCTTGATTTTGGTCTCATCAAATCAAAAGTATTTCTCCTGCTTTCTTTTATCGTTGAATTATCTTTAAATCCCGTCGACTTCTTGGTCTGTTGCTGATTTTCCAGAGAAGTTGATTAATCTCTTTTTCTTTTTTCTTTATTTGGATTTCCCTCTTTCACTATCAATTGATCGTATTTTATGTAAGCAATATTGCCTTTCGCGCGTTCTTCTATTAGTTTCGGTTTCAGTTCTCTTCTTTTATCTAATACTTCCTTAGGAAAATCTTCAGTAACGTATACGCGTTGATAAAATAGTGTTTCACAATTGTTTTCGACGGACGATTTGCAAGGTAATGCTTACTGTTCAGTAACCGGAAGCGGAATACTAGCGAAACAATAGAGGATATTTTCCTTTAAATACAAAACTTATAACTAAAAATACACGTTCCATTACCCATTTTATACAGTCAAATTAACTTTCGATATTATACAGCATTGAAATACAGAAATATTGAATAAAATTCACAACTAGAAGAAATTGAAAACACTTTTGAAATCATATGAAATTATTGAACTATTCAATTCTAGACTTGCGTCCATTCAAACGCCATAGTACATATTTATGTATAGTTAACATTTTAGAGATCCATTTATATATTTACCAACTATATATGTGTTTTTAATGCTTTTTGAACTTAGTTTTTACCAGAAATCAACTAGGATATAGAAAGTTATTACAAATATTTCACTGTGCAAGTACGATTTCACGTCTTCCTATAGATAATTAAGCTTCTCCACGCCACAATAAACTCACCCTTATTTTTTCTTGTAGAAAATTCCTTATTCTGCTAATTAATTGTATAGGAATAGTAGATATGACGCTGGAAATACTAGTGTTTCAATTTCCACCACTCTATGACTAATGTATACAAATAAATAAAATATAAATGTCTGTTTGTAATGACAAAATAAGTTTTACTAAATGCATATGAAATTATATACTTACGATACTTATTAAAAAAAAACTTTTTTTAATTTTTTTATGTCTGTATAAGGAATAACTTAGGCTTTTATTTTAGAAAAAGAATAAGGATTCCGCGTAAAAAAATAAAACCTATGAAATTGTAAACAAATTCCGACAGACAGACAGACAAAAAAAATTGTGTTCTTATAAGTACTTAGCTTGTATAATTTCATACGCATTTTGTAAAAAATTGTTATTCTGACTTTGTATATTTGGATTTCCCAACCTTTCTTCTGTTGAGCCTCCCCGGATAGTAAAAAATATGTTCAGGCCCCCTTTTTTATTATAATAAAACACATTTTTTAACGATTTTTATTTATTTTAATTTTAAATTATACAAAATAAACTCTCTATACGTGCACCTAAGGAGGTGTGCCCACTTAGTAGCGGCCTTCTGGTATAGAAGATAAAAATTCACAACGTGCGAGAATCGAAATTCCAGCAGTAAGACAATGCTAGTGGTACAAACAAACATAAATTTGCTTTCCGCTACATACTATTCTTTATGTGGTCTATTTATGACTGCTAACTAATATTCGTGGTTTAGCTAGCAGTTGCAGTTAAGTGAATGTGGTCGTAAAAAGGAAGTAATGGTCGATAAATGTCCTATTGCTAGTCCACTAATTAGGCTTATGCGGGATCGGCTAATTTGAATAATGAATGCTGTTTTTGATTACTAACGTGGTGTTTGGACGAATAAATTTTGTATTGACACAGATTAGATATTTCAATTTTATATTTTTTCCAACTTAATATGAATATCATCGTACCGGATCGGCTCGGCTTAATTTTACAAAATATTGATAATAAATTAAACCTATAAAGTTCTTAGATAAATCGTTCTTCTATCGGAGAAAAATGCATGAAAATCCATATACCTAGTGGTTTCTGCGATAAGTTCGAATAAACAAACTGCGCGGCTTTAATTTATATTATATAGTAGCTATATTACAATAAAAACGATTCTTAATTTTAAAAATAAAATGTAGAAAATAAGCTATTTTTTATTTTAATAAATATAAAATCGTTAGCAAAACAAAAACAAACTGAATAAACAAAATAGAAAAACAAAAACAAATCTATATATAACCATATATTTTTCCGGCATAAAACGTAGCCTATGTTTATTCCAGACTATAATCTATCTCTGTGCCAAATTTCATCTAGCTCCGTTCAGCCGTTCTGGCGTGAAAGAGTAACAAACATCCATACTCACAAACCTTCACATTTATATATATAATATTAGTATAGATATAAGAAGCCACATAAATCCAAAACGTATAAAATTGGTATGGGATTAAAATTATTCATTAATAGGTTATGTACGTTTCGTGATCTGGATCTCTGTAGTGGATACTCTAGAGACAAGCACGAATCTCTTTGTGTATATCTGATGTATTTTTTCCATCTGAAGTATTTTTTGTTTTCTTTGTTATTCTTATTTGTTATTTTGATTTAATTATAACAATATATTATGAAATTTAAAAACTTATACAATTTAAAAAGTATGTACGAAATGGATAGTAAAATACTATTGTAATTATTACTATTTAAAAAAATATATATTTGATAAATAAAATGCTTAATTTAAAACTATAATAAAATATAGGTTGTAAATAATAAATTATTCGTACATTTAATAAGTACTAGCTAAAAACCAGATTTATAGAATAAATCACTTTATTTTTCCCGGATTTTTCAAATCCTAGGTAAATTTTCTAATTTTTCCCTAAAAACCTTACTCGAACTATTATGTACATTAAACAAAATTATCCATTTCGCCGATATTGGGCAGATTTCGGTTAAGCTATTTTCAAGGGATGAGCTTACCAATGAATAGCGTTTATTATTTTAATATAACTACTCGTAACATTCATTCTGTGGTTGAAATTCGACAATAATCATTGTTGAAAATTTAAGGAAAATATATGAATATAATTACTTACCTATCTATATTATTATAATTTACCTATCATAAAAATACTGGCTGTTCCCGAATTTTTTTTATGGATAAAACTAAGCTCGTCAATAGTTACTAAACAAAAATAAAGAAAATCGGTTGGCAAACAGAACAAAAAGGTACTGAAAGGGTCTCTTTTGTGTTTGGCTATTTATATTTTATAATATATAAATATAATTTTATTATATAGGTATAAACTAATACTGAAAATTATAACACAACTAGCGTACATACGTTTTAACGGTTAACATAGATTTCTCAGAGATGAGATATTTTCTCGCAGTAAAAATATCCTATATGTTAACCTGGATAACAAACTATCATCATACCAAATTTAATCAAAATCTGTCTAGTGGTTTTCTCGTGATGCGGTCACAGACAAACAGACAGACAAAAATTCTCAATACTATAGATTCGGCCTCTGTATCGATAATAATAATTATTTCAATAAGATTTCCCAAAAAATATTTAATGTGCAAATTCGACTCTGTTAGAATTTTATTATGTGTATAGACATAGATCATATATTACTATACTAGTAATAGATGTCATCTCATATACATATGTACACTAAAGATCAATAGTGAAACTGAATAGGGATAATTATCTTCCATTAAGCAATAATCGTTAACAATTAGGTAATAAGGAGTGCTGCCTGGTGTTCTCTGATTATCTCAGGTCACATTGCACAGTTAATAGCCCAAGTTCAGTCAAAATATTTGATAACCGCCATATAAATTGTGTCTCAAAATATCGATTAGACAAAAGGTCAAGAGTTTGATGCTCGAAACGAATGTGGTAATTATCAAATTCAATCTTTCCCCAATTGAAGGAGATGTAAATAAAATGAATTTTCATAGTGCTATGTCCACTAATCGGCTAGCTCTCACACTACCAATCAATTATAATGATTAATCTGTATGAAAATGTAAAGCTGAACATTATGTGTGCATGTTTTAAGGCCCCAATATTTGGAATTATTCGTACGATTGGAAAAATTATTTTTGCATTTTATAGCCCTTATATTAAGGATGTAAAGGCTATCTAACATGATATTAACATCTTTCACTTAGGATAAGAAATAATTATTGTATAGCAATATTATAAATTAAATATTTAAAAAGAGCAACTGTTGAGTTCCTCGCTGGGCCTTCTTAGCAAAACTGCCTTTCGAGACGGTGGTAGATTCCTCACGAACTTATGTACAATGTACATGCTGACATTTAATTTAAATTTAAAATATAAAATTAACAATAAAAATAAAGTATTTTTTGGTTTTTGATTCAGCGGAATACTCGTAAATAAAGATAGATGAACTATGAAGGCGAAACCGCGGGCAAGGCTAGTAATGAAGAACATAAAATTATTGGCATATTTTATGCAACGCTTAAAGATAGCTAACACAAGTCTAAAAACCGTTGAAATGAATATAGAGCTTCCTAGTCTTTTTCATATTTGAACAAGACTTAGTGGCAATCCCTAATGAATTTTAGTCCATAAGTGTACACATTATATAGCTACTTTATTTATATCTATATATCTGTTTCTTAGAAAATTGTTGTTTTTATCTCTACAAAAGAGTAAAGGTAATATTACCTGTGACTTACTTAATATTATAAATGTGATAGTGTGTTTGTTTGTTTATCCTTCTTTTACGTCCAAAACACTGTAACGGATTGGCGAGATTTTTTGTGTCGAAAGAGTTGAAGGGCTAGAGAGTGTCATAAGATAGTGATTGGAGACCCTGGGAAGGACAGGATACTTTTTATCCCGGAAATCACCCCTTAAGGGGGTGGAAATGGGGATGAAAGTTTTTATTGGGAAGCAATCTAGTTTTTTATAATCTTACCTTGGCTCTCATTAAAAAATCCTAGCACCATAATGACGATTACGACGAGACCAATCTTGAGCCGGTAGCCCAGGAGACGCGCTTGCATCTCGGGTAGCCACATCACCGCCATGCTAACTTTGTCTCATCCATTCGTTATAGGAAATGTTGGGCGGGCCAGTTTGACGCATTGTCTGCAACAAAAATAAAAACAGAATTAAAAACTTTAAAATCACACTTGGATTATAAAAAAAAATGCTCCTGAGGTTATTACATATTTAGATTTTTGTCTGTGTATATTATTAGTGTTGATAGTCTGTATTTAAATTCAGGTTCAAAGCTACCAGAGTTGTACATTCTGATATTATTTGTGTATTACACATACAGTAGCTACTCAACCTGCTCCACTTCGATTCGTCCCAAGGTTAGGGTTTTAACGGTTACTATAGATTTCTTAGAGATATTTTCCCGTCGTAAAAAGTATCCTGTATGTTGATCTGGATAACCAGCTATCATCGTACCAAACTTCAAAATGTTATGGAAATAGACATTATTATCGATACAGAGGCCGAATCTATAGTTTTTAGAACTTTTGTCTGTCTGTCTGTCTGTTACCGCATCACGAAAAAACGATTTTGATGAAATTTGATATGATGATAGCTGATTATCCGGGTCAACATATAGGATACTTTTTACAGCGGTAAAATATCTCATCTCTGAGAAATCAATACTAAACATTATAACGTAAATAGTGACGAACCCAAGCGAAGCAAGGGTGAGTCGCTAGCTTCCTTTTAATTTTACACGCCATTATACTTGTGAATTAGTTTAATTATTAATATTTATAATATTATATTTATTTTTGTGTAATTATAATATATTTTAATATTAATAATGTTCATATATGTTAATATTAAGTATATACTATTTGTCTTATTATTGCGGTACTATACCTACACCGCATTAAATTAACTTATTTTCTCACTTCTGAGAGGTTTCTGGAAGAAATCTCCAGAGATAAGCTATCCTTTGTTGACTTTCTGTTACTTTATTTTATATAATACATATTTTATGGTATATAAGTAAATAAATAATTATAATTTGGAATACAAAATAATTTTTTCCAACTTAAATATTTATAACAGCTGTATTAATACAATTGGTTCAAGAGGCGCATGTTGCAATGTTGATAGCTCAATGAGATGTTTCCAGCTTCAATACTCATAGAATTTTAAGACATGGTTGAGGAAACTTTAATTAAAATTCGCCATAACGATGCAAATGCTAAGTGGTGTTCACTTCTAAGGGTCTTAAGGGTAGCTATTGTCAATTTCGTAGTATTCTATCGCTTGGAAGCAGTGATTTATAATTAAATATTGTAATAGGATATGGTTCCTTTATTTAGAAGAGTTAATTATAAATTAAATTACAGAAATTTCTGCAAAGATTTATTCAATTTATTTTAAGATTTATTCAATTTTTGTATTTTTTTAAATAATCAACGCTATTTTTGTTATTAGTCCTATTAATATTATAAATGCGCGAGTTTGTGAGAATGTATGGATGTCTGGATATACATACATATAGATTTACAGATGTTTGACAGTTACTCTTTCACGCAAAAACTACTGAATGGATTTTAATGAAACTTTACAAATATAACTCATACATCAGAATAACATATAGGCTACTTTTTATATCGAAAAAATATACGGTTCCCGTGGGATAGATTTGTTTTTGTTTTTCTAGAGGCGAACCCGAGCGAAGCGAGGGGTGAGCCGCTAATATTGAATGTATTACTGTTCCTACTAATACAATCAGCACGGAAGTTTATGAGGATCACGCAATAACTATTGAACGTATTTTGATAAAACTTTACAGTAAATAGTATATAAAATAATGCTAAATTATATAGAAAAAATATAGTCTATAGCTTGTAAAGATATAGTAATAAATACTAAAATATGCAAGTTGGGCCGCGGGGAAAAGATAGTTGAAATTAAATTTAAACGGGGGTGTTTTAATATTTACGTAATATATTTAAATTGAATATCTATTATTATTATATTTTTGCAACTGAATACGTAATCACTAATAGACAAGCTACGGACATCACGGAATTCTAGTGCTATTGAGTGTTAAATATAAAACTTTTAAGTGCACTTCACATGCGTTTAGTCTATACATAATTATGTATATAACATTCTGAGTGGAATCTGTACATTAAATAGTTTTTGGAAAATCTTATTGAAAAAGTCATTATTATCGACACAGAGTCTGCATCTATAGTTGTTACAATTTTCGTCTGTCTGTCCGTTTATCACGAGAAAAACGCTGGACGGATTTTGATGAAATTTGGTACCATGTTAGCCGAATCTTTAGTTTTCAGAATTTTTGTGTCTCTCTAGGAACGCATCACGAGAAAACCTTTAAATAGATTTTAATGAAATTTGGTATGATGATAGCTGGTTATTCGGGTCAATATATAGAACACTTTTTACGCCGGGAAAATATCTCATCTAATATAGATTTGTAGATTTGTATAGACTAAACGTAACGTTTATTATATTTTCAAAAATTATAATTAAAAAATATGTGTCTGTTATCGATACATCTATGTTCCTTAAAAATTTAGTATAATTTTTGAAATGCCTAAGATATAAATATCCATTTTAACATATTGAGAAAAAAAAAATTGACACAACTTTTCTGTTTCATGTTTTTTACATCTTTTGTAGAACATTGATGAATAATAAGAAAAAGCCTTAAAGTTAACTTCTAACTTGGTAGGGAAACGTAAGCTAAGTATGAATTATTGCTTTAACCTAAACTTAGAGTTCAGTACAGTGTTTCTAAAACTAAAATGTATGACGTCACGTGTACAGAAACACATTTGTTATTATCGTCTATACAATACACGTATAATAAAAGTGTTAGTACTACTACTGTACATGGAAGATATTTGAGAATCTACTATTATTCATATATACTAATATTTGGGGTCTTTCATAACGCAATAGAACCAAAAACAATGATCTCAAAAACTGCTTAGCCGATTTGGGTGCGATTTACGCTAATGCATTGTGATAAGCTTCACAAAATATTTAGTATTTGTTTTATTTCAATCGGTTCATAAATAAAAAAGTTATGTCAATTCAAAGAACCACCTAGGGACGGACTCATATTTTTCAACCGACTTCAAAAAGGAGGAGGTTCTCAATTCGACTGTATGTTTTTTTTTTTTTTTTTTTTTTTTTTTTTTTTTTTATGTTTGTTACCTCAGAACTCCGTCATTTATTAACCGATTTGGACAATTTTTGTTTTGTTTGAAAGGGTATACTTCCAGATTGGTCCCATTTAAATTTCAAAAAAAATACCACCCCTAAGGGTGGAAAAACAACTAATAATGAATTTAACCTACTTCTAATTGTCATATTGACTTGAAACTTTGCAAGTATTTCTATTTTCGTTGATAATACAGTGGTTCAGTGTTGTTGACCTGATCTGATGGCAAGGCCAGAAGGTGGATAGGTGGAACTCTTCAACGGCTAATAGTAGATACTTTGAGTTTGGGCTTATTTTGTTTGATTTGACAAGCCTAACACGTTAGAATCCTTACTTTGCTACTACTGTCTACACTAAAAAGGGAAAAATAAAAACTTTTTAACAAAAAATAAAAACCGACTTCAAACAAAAGCACTAAAAAGTAAAAAATAACTGATTGGTAGTTTTCATTTACTATACATACCTAATCAAATATTTTCGAAGTCGGTGTGCTTTGGCTAAGTAATTAAAGCCTACCTATTAAATACATACCTAATCAAATATTTTCGAAATCGGTGCCAGCCCATATAAAGCAAAGCACACCGACTTCGAAAATATTTGATTAGGTATGTATAGTAAATGAAAACTACCAATCAGTTATTTTTTACTTTTTAGTGCTTTTGTTTGAAGTCGGTTTTTATTTTTTTGTTAAAAAGTTTTTTTCCAAACATACTAAAAGAAGTATAACTTCAACAAAACTATCTCCAAAATGTATTTTTTGATAAGAATAAAATTCGTCATTAGCTCCTAATCAAGAACAAAAGAAAAGACTGAACTGTTTCACCTTCACATATTTATATACCTAATCCCTCCACGAGCGCGGACACGCCGGCGTTACAGATAACAATAGATTTTTTAGAAATTTCATTAATTTCTTAGAAATTTACCTAGAGGTAACATAGATACTTTTGTATAAATATAAATATGTACGAGTATATATGAAATTCAACTTTTAAAGAAACTCGTGTTGAAGTATACAAAAATAAATCAACATTTCACAATTATGAAAAACTTTATTTTAACATACCTTTCGCTTTCATAACAAGTAAGTTTATCGTGTGTTTTCCTTAGAGATAAATATATTTTCCCGAAATAAATAGTAGCTTATAACACTCGAACTTCTTCCTATATGTACATAAAAAATCACATCAATCATCCGTAACATTTTAACTCGAAAACAAGACAAAAAATAAAGACGCATTCAAAATTATACTTAATATTAATATGGATTTTGTCTTCATTCCGTATACGTAAGTGAGCATCTTATTTAAGACTGAAATGTGATTTAATATGTAAATCTTGATAAAGCTCTTCCTCAAGTTATTTGTGAAGAACGCCTTCTACTCTAAATATTGTTTGGTTAGCATTTTCTTTGTTATAATATATTATATATACTTGTATTTACAATTGTAATTATTATAACTACCTCGGTCTCGTGGCTAACATTGATGGCTATAAATCTGCAGGTCCTGGGTTCGAATCCCGAATCAGGCCAAGTTTAATTACTGAGTTTTTCTGTTAAGATATTTTCAGTAGTAGACTTCAGTCTTGGAAAGTCAGCGGTTTTATACCCCGGACCTTGAAGAGCACGTAAAGCTGTCGGTCCTGCGCCTTTACTCTCACTGGTCGTGTCGAGGTATTGTCCCATTGGACTATGAGAGTAAAAGAAATAGAGAGTGCTTTTGAATTTACGCGAATACTTGTGCACTATATTATATCGAAATTGACCGCCATGGCCGAAATCACGCAAGAGGACATTATTATATATTATAACATAAGGCAGTATTATTAATCATCTACTATACATATAAGAAAATTCTAAATGAGTTGAATCTGTACATTAATTATTTTTTGGAAAATCTTATTGAAATACTGGACAGATTTCGATGAAATTTGGTATGATGATAGCTGGTTATCCGGATTAATATATAGGATACTTTTTACTGCGGGTTACTACTGTTTTTGTTGAGTTATTTTATCTCAGAGATGAGATAAAATATCTCAGTAAACACATCTATACTTACCGCTAAACGTGCCTAGGGACGAACCCGAGTGGAGCGAGAGTGAATCGCATTTTATTCACATGAATAAAACAAAATAAAGGAGTTGTAATAGATATTGTACTTGAAATTAAATATAATGTACATAGGTATATATTTTTATCAATTCTATTGTCTTTAAAAACGAATGAATATATTTATATGAACAAAATAAACAATATCTTGTAATTATAATAGGGAAAATAATGAATATTGTAAAAACATATTTAAATGGTACAAAGGTACGAAAATTAATTGAGATACTAGTATAGTATTATATGATCTGTGTTGAGTAGTATTATATGATCTGTGATTGAGATAAATCCCTTTTGTTCTATATACATATATAATTTAGTTATTATTTTGATAACAATATAAATACAACAAAAGTGTATTAAAAGAAGCTTTTATTATTGACTTCTACTATAAATGCGAAAATTTGTACGTGTGTATGTCAGTGAATATGCTTGTTATTTCTTGTGTGTTAAACCTGAACAACGATGCAGAAGTACACAAAAAAAAAATTCCTAGTGAGCTATGTATAAAATAAAAAATATTTTTATTGTTAGAAATTATTATTTACGATACGTAAGGCGTAGACAGTAACATACGAGTACTTAAATAAACTTACAAAAACAGCAAGCTTTTAAATGACAATAATTTATTAAAAGTATAACTTTTAAATTAAGACTTCAGGCAAAGCCAACCTTTTATTTATCTAGCTCCTGAAACACACTTTTCTAGTTAAGGAGTTAGGGTTGTATGAATTTGTTACCATTATGTCATTTGAATAGTCTGTTATTTTTCTTTTACTCACATCGTCAGCACCTGGACTCCAAGTCTTTAGTGCTTGGAGACAGAAAGTGAAGTATAGTGAATTATATATGTAGTAAACAGTAAATGATCACTTTATGGCTCCGTCATCAGAACAGCTCCATTATAGTATATTTTTAGGCTATCACTCAAGTGATATACACGCAAGTTAAACACAAAGTAGAAAACAGACAAATTTTAATTGCGCATAATATAAAAAAGGTTTGACGACACGTTTGGCTCAGTTTGTAGTGACCCTACTTTCTGTGCCAGCGGTCGCGGGTTCGAGTCCCGCTGGGGGCATTCATTTGTGTGATGACGAATGTATGTACTCCAGTCATGGGTGTTTATATTTATAATATTTATGTATTTAAAGTTATATATGTGTAGCGTATCAACTGTCTGGTATCCATAACACAAGCCTCTTAGCTTACCATGGAACTAGATGGCGCTGTGTGTTAATGTCCCAACGTATTATTTATTTATAATAATATCCACTTTAGGAACTTTAAGTACGATAAAAGTCGTTATAATTAACACACGTTCATTTCTTTTTAGTCTATTAAGTTTATTTTAAAGTAGTTCAATACGATTTAAATCAAGAACGAGTGCCAGCCAAGCCATTATTTCAATTACGTCGTTCTCTTATTTTCGTTTTAAGTAGTTTGCGCATAGCGGCGTTTGTTTCACTCGTTATCAGATTAAAAATTAACTATATTCAACTAGCAAACTACCCTCTGTTCAAATTCAAAATAGGTTGCATATATTTTTTTATAATAAGCAGTGTTTAGAATTAACAAAAAAAAACATAAAAAAAAATTGTCATAAAAATGAAAAAAAAAAACGTGTGTGTGTACTTATGTACGCACGTAAGAAGTTATACTTCTTTGGTGTAACAGAATAAAAATATTACATCCCGTATGTCACAACTCTCTGTTTGTAAAAGGAATGCAGCCAACTTCATAATGTCGTTTTTTGGTTGTCGATGTGCGCGCGCATCGTAAAAATTTATCCTCATTTTTTTTCCAAACGTACCAAAAGAAGTATAAATTCAAAAACGTAAGTGGAATAAGACATAAGTAATCTAAAGAAATATATTATACATAAAAGATATAAGTTTCATATAATGTTCTTTTTTGGAACATCCTCGCTTCGCTAGAATACGTCCCTTGTTGGTATTTGTATTTATAATATTTTATACTCAACTGGCTCGTATTGAAGTCATTAATTACAGAATTTAATTGAATTGAATATTTTACACAGGTAGCGCCATCTTTATGTGCTACTGCAGGTTAATAAGTTAGGTAAGGTAAGATACTAAGTTTCAACCAAATATGTCCAGCCATTACAGGTGAAGGGAGCAGTAATAAAAATACAAACATACAAAACTTTCACATTTATAGTAGTAATATGATCTATTTATAGTAGGGACTAGGGGCACACCCTCGCTCTGCTTGGGATAGATAGATTTCTCAGAGATAAAACATATGAGTATATGTAAATGGCATGTGGGTAGTCCTATACTATATTATGTTAACTGGAATGTAGTGGTTTTCTCGTGATAGACGGACAGACGAAAATTGTAAAAACTATAGATTCAGACTGTATCGATAATAATGATTATTTCAGTGAGATTTTCCAAAAAATATGTAATGTACAGATTCGAGTCGGTTAGATATTATTATTTGTATAGATTACAAAATTTAAGATATTAAAAATTTGTGAGAATTAATTACAAGAAAAATTTTAGTCAGATTTACAAATGGTACTAGATTCTCAATTCAGTTGTATACTTACTTACCTGTGTCTATATTACGAGATGATATTTGCTATTTTGAAGTAATTGTCATGATTTCTTCAATTTCAATATATTTTCCCTATGGATGGAATTAATAAAATTGAAATGACTAAAATTAATAACATAAAAATCGAGCTAAATATATTTGGTATCAGCGTTATCCCACGGCTTTTCTCGCACATTTTATTTTTATATATTTGATCCGTTACTAAGTTTCACTAATCATCTACAGTACTTTTCATCCCCAGAAGGTAAATAGCCAGAAATTTTCTAATAAAAACAGCTGGTGACATTTTGAATCTATACTAATATTATAAGAGGTAAACTTTGTGAGGTTGTAGGGAGTAATCTCTGGATCTACTAAACCAATTTAGATGTTTGTTAAGAAGATAATTTGAAACCCTGGGAAGGACATAGGATACTTTTTATTCAGGAAATCATCCCTTAAGGGAGTGAAAATGGGGATGAAAGTTTGTATTGGGAAGGAAGCTTAGGACGAACCCAAGCGAAGCGAGGGTGAGTCGCTAGTTAGAAATATAATTTTAATTTTGGTAACTGTTATTTTAATGAAGATAACTTTTAAAGATTTTTATATAAATTTCCAGGCCTCTTTTGGCCTTTAAGGGCTTTTATTTTTTAAATATAGGTAAAAATCCCTTTTGAGAAATTTACCTACCTTTTAGCATTTTTACTTTCTGATATGTCGTGATTAATCGCTGAGTGGTATTTTTATTTATATATAAAGCTATTCATATTATTCTACATATCCATAGTACAGTATGATCAGCCATAAAAAACTTGTTTCCTATAATTTTAAACAACCCTCAGGAAGATGTTCACAAATAAAGTTCTTTGCCATCCGTGACCGCAACAAAAGAATTTTTTAGAAGACATTAAAACTTGTACGTTAGCAACTCGGGATGATTCAAAAGCGTTTTAATGGTGGAGGAGTTTTAGAAGTTTCTTTGTGAAAAGTAAACTCGCTAATTGAGAAGTTTCACCGTGAAGAAGAAAAAATACGAAGACATGAAGGGTATGAATCAGTGGGACGTAACGAGTTTGTTTATAAATGTACGATTTTTGAGAGGCGCTCGTATGGAAAAGAGATAATTTTTTGTCGCTCTTTCAATAATAATTCTTTGCTTCGTTTAACTCGTTTATTTATAATGAAATTATCATTAAATTAGTTTGACTGATGACAGACACGTGTAACATTTTAAATGTTACATTGTTTATCTACACAGGTAAATCTCACGACAAGCTTTTATATCATACTAGCATTGCCCGCGGCTCCGCCCGCGTTCAGGTGACCAAAAACCAAATTCTTACGTTTTACATATTAGTATACTCTTACATTGCAGTTTTTGTATTTTTTCTCAAAAATAAGACATTTTCCCGGGGTAAAAAGTATCCTATATGTTGACTCGGATAGCTATCACCATACCAAATTTTATCAAAATCCCTCCAGTGGTTTATCTGTGATGCGGTAACAGACAGACAGACAGACAACAATTCTATAAACTATAGATTCGGCCTCTGTGTCGATAATAATGTCTATTTCAATAAGATTTTCCAAAAAATATTTAATGTACAGATTCGGCTTAGTTACAATTTTATTATATGTATAGATAAATTGTGTTATGTGATAAATTGTTGTGTTTGATTTAATTTAAAGTTTATTTTCTTCTTTTTAGAGCATTTAAATAAAAGCTTGTTTTTAAAAATATTTTTTTACTATTAATTTATTTAAAGATAGATGTCACGGGATAGACTAAAAATGAGGTAATTTTCTCATAAATTTATGTTTATTTTTAGTTATCATATACTGCAAGATTCATTTCACAAAGCCAAGGGCTTTTTATATTTAACCCTTTTTATATAACATAGGGCTTAAAAATGTAAATAATAAATTATAACAAAACATTACTCTCTTTTTAGAGTAACCGGTTAAAATTTCCACTCAGTTTCAAATATATAAATCGGAAATAAATTAAATATCCAACCTATTTATTGCAGAAAACTCGAACTGGTACGCTTTGTAGCTCAATTGAAAATGTTCAGAATACGATTGAGCATATAAATGGAATTGAATTAAATGAAATACCTCTGCAATATTTTTACTTTACTTAACTTGTATACTTGTTAAAACTATATAATAAAAATGAAATATATTTTTGATGTACATGGAAAGACTAATAAAACTTAAAAGAAGATTTCATCGGGTTTTTTTATATACTCGCATGGTAAAACACCCACCGGAGTGGTCTTCCAGTCTTTTGGCTTCACGCCCGGCTGGATTGCCGGACGCTAATAAGCCCCTCATCACGAATATGTGAACACACATCGTGGGGGCTAATCCAAGTACCTAAAATGCGGACGACATCGTGGGCAAAAACTTTTATTTATTTACATATTTATTTATATTATGTATTTATCTATACTAACATTATAAAGATGCAAAGTTTGTTTGTTTGAACGCGCTAATCTCAGGAACTACTAATCCGATTTAAAAAAATGTTTTTGCATTACATAGCCCGTTTATTGAGGAAGGCTTATATATTATTACAACTGCCCAAGGCAGCGGAGCAGTAATGATAAATGTTAACAAGTCGAACAGACTTCCATACATTATTGTAAAACTATATATTATTATACATATACATAGAGAAGAACACGAGTCAAGCGAGGATGACTCGCTAGTGTATTCTAAGTTTTATGTACGTAAGCGTTAAGTACGACGTAGAAATATGATCTATGTTTTTTTAGTGAACATGTGAAGACATATGTTGTTAAAGGATTTAGATTTCGGCTATCATTTCACATTTGTCAGGCACTAAGCCCTAGGCAATCTTCAAGGGAGAATCGTTGTTTAGTTTGAGGGGCAAAAGTTTATTTTAGGTTTCAGATATCTCTTACTTTTATTTATCATCTTACAAAAGACTTCTTGAAAGAAAAGTATTAAAAATCTTAAAGATATTTTTTGAATATTTTATCTCTTCAATATTATTTATATAAAATAAACTAGCATTGCCCGCGGCTCCGCCAGCGTTCAGATGACCAAAAACCAAATCCTTAGGTTTTACATATTAGTATACTCTTACATTGCAGTTTTTGTATTTTTTTATCAAAAACGAGATATTTTCCAGCAGTAAAAAGTATCCTATAATATGTTGAACCGGATAACCAGCTATCACTATACCAAATTTCATCAAAATTCCTCCAGTAGTTTTTCTGTGATGCGGTAACAGACAGACAGACAGAGAGACAAAAATTCTAAAAACTACAGATTCCAAAAAATATGTAATGTACAGATTTGGCTTAGTTACAATTTTATTATATGTATAGATTGACCATGCCCTTTAATTTGCTTATGAAGTAGGAATTTGTATTATTATACGAGTAGTATTCAATACTAATAGATGATCTGTTATTATTAAATAATTTATTCTGTACATTATTTAAAATGATTAATTTTATGTTTGATTAAGCATTATATTGGTATTTTTCTTTAATAATAGATAAAGTTTATTTAAATAAATTATGCTTAAGATAAAATAAACTAGCATTGCCCGCGGCTCCGCCAGCGTTCAGATGACCAAAAACCAAATCCTTAGGTTTTACATATTAGTATACTCTTACATTGCAGTTTTTGTATTTTTTTATCAAAAACGAGATATTTTCCAGCAGTAAAAAGTATCCTATAATATGTTGAACCGGATAACCAGCTATCACTATACCAAATTTCATCAAAATTCCTCCAGTAGTTTTTCTGTGATGCGGTAACAGACAGACAGACAGAGAGACAAAAATTCTAAAAACTACAGATTCCAAAAAATATGTAATGTACAGATTTGGCTTAGTTACAATTTTATTATATGTATAGATTGACCATGCCCTTTAATTTGCTTATGAAGTAGGAATTTGTATTATTATACGAGTAGTATTCAATACTAATAGATGATCTGTTATTATTAAATAATTTATTCTGTACATTATTTAAAATGATTAATTTTATGTTTGATTAAGCATTATATTGGTATTTTTCTTTAATAATAGATAAAGTTTATTTAAATAAATTATGCTTAAGAGAATATGTTTTTGTTTGTTTGTGTGTTTGAACTCAATAATCGCTTGAACTACCAGTCAGATTTGATAGTTTTTTTTATAGTTTAGCTAATGTCACGCTGTCTTTAGAAACGGGGGAAATTACCATAAATAAAGAATGCGAGTGGGGCCGCGGGAAAAGCGATTTAAAATGTATTAAACCCTTTTTAATGTCTCATAGCTGGGCATGGGCCTCCTTTCAATACGAGGAAGATCAGGCCATAGTCCAACACGCTCGCCAAGTGCGAGTTGGCGGACTTCACATATCTTTTGAAAACTTGGTACATTCTCTTAGACATGCAGGTTTTTTCACGATTTTTTCACAGTAAGACAAGTAAGTAGTAATCATGTTGGAAATGATTTGAAAATTTCAGAGTTGCGAGACCCGGGAGTTAAACCCGCTTCACTCGATTTTCTAAGCGAGCGCGTTGTCACTGGGCTACCACTGCCTAAAGATATTTAAAATATAGCTAAATTTTATTTCAATCGCCATGTGTACAAAAAGACTTCTTAGAAGAAGACCACTTCTGAGACACATCTATAAGCGATTTTCTTCTAATATAATACATGTTCCATGCCATCTTTACCTAGTAAATTATAATCTATGATTAATGCTGGAAATACCCAAAAAGTAATAAGAACTCTAACCAAAGAGTCATATAGTTCATAAAGTGAGCAGTTTATGAAAACATAAATTGTACTAAAGTTTCGATGCCTTTATTCGGAGTCCGTATATTCGAAGTTATAAGGCTCATATTGAAATTTGTAGCATGACTTATTTGGTAGTGGCCGTTACATTTGCAAAAAATGCAGGAAGTAATAAACAGTTTGTTGTAAATGGAGCATTCGTTCAGAGAATTTTGAATTAATTTCACATCATGGCTTTATCGATGATATCTATTTAGATAACTGCTTCGATTGTCTAGTGGCTAGCATTTACGGTCACAGATCCGGAGGTCTTCGGTTCGAGTCCCAGGTCTGGCCAAGTTCAGTTATTGAGTTTTCTATCAAGAAATTCTCAGTAAAACCCGATGTTCGGAAGTTGGCGGTATTTCTACCCTATGCCTCGTAGAACATGTAAAACTGCCAGTACTGCGTTTGATCTCTCACTGGTTGTATCAAATTATCGTGCTATCGGAATTATAGATTCAAAGGATACACGGTGTATTTGCGCGTACTCTTGCACTATAATATCTCTTCGCAGATGGCTAGTCACAGTGAGATTGGCTACCGTGGCCAAAACAGGTAAAGAGGATAGCATTACTGGTCTAATATTTCATTTAAATTTACGGGATAGCTTAAAACACGAGTGTCAAATGCGACTAAACTTTGCATATTTTCTTAATTTTATCAATTGTCACCAGTCCCCTTATAAATTGTCGGAACGTTCTTAGAATTTTGATAGCTATTTATCTTTTGTCGAAATTAAATCTATAATATGTAATTTTATACATAAGTTTATCGATAAAAGGTTGAATACAATAAATGAAATCAATATGTAGATAGAAAGCTGTTCTCTTTGAACTTTTTATTTACCTAAATAAAAGACAGCTGTACTTTGATCTTTGGAAGGACAATGTAAATGAATACTTATTTTTGTGAAGAATATTTACGGACGTCATGAAACCTAATACTTATGAACTTCAATATTAGATTTATAATATACTTGAATACGATATATTATTTCGTCAACAAAAACAATTTTTTGTTTTCTAATATTTATTATAGTTATAGTGATTTTTATGTTATTCAAAAAGTATTATTATGGATGTGAACATTTTTTTAAATATTTGTTACCATGATTCTTAATGAAGTTAAATATACTCACACTAATCTATACAAATAAATGCTGTTCGTTGGTAAGCGCATAACTTGAAAACCGCTGGATAGTTTTGATTATTTCTATAAATATTCAAATAATTTCAATAAGGTTCATAGGGAAAAATTATAAAAGCTACTCGGTAAGTTAGGAAATTTAGGAAAAGCTAAAAATACTTTATTCTACAAGACTTTTATGATAATAAAACTCAGAGCGCACAAACGAATTTAGTAAGGACAGGATAATGTCTAACAGGTGAAATATTATTATAATAATTATAACTATTAATTATACAAATACTAACGACTCACACGGTTCGTCCCTAGGTACGTTTTAACGATTAGTATGAATTACAAATCTTTGAATTTCTCAGATTTTCTATACTATAATATGCATGTATCATAATATAAACAATATATAAATAATATAATATAAAAAAATAATATAAACCTTCCTCAAGAGGAAGGTTCAAGAATCACTATATCTATTGCTGAAAACTGCATTAAAATCCGTTGAGTAGTTTAAAAGATCTAAGCGCACACACAACGAAAGCGACTTCATTTTATACTATGTAATAAAGATTTTCGCTATAATAATACATGCGAAAATAGCCCTTCTTTTTAGTTTTAAGGACTAAGTTGATCTAAATGATTTTTTTTCGATAATAAAACTCACTAACTCTTAAACAATCGTATTCGTAATAGGTATACAGTTCATCGAAGAAATATCTATATATGTATAATATTATAAAATATAAAAACGATGTACGCACTGCGGGATTGTATCGCGATCATTACTATGTTAGCTTTATTTCAACAAAATACTAGGTCAGCGTGATAGCTTCCAAATTGCGTAGGCGAGTTCCTGTGAGAAATAATGTCCCTAAAAGATTTTGTCTTTTACTTAATCTATACATTTAATAAAATTCTGAGTTGAATTTGTACATTAGTTATTTTTTGGAAAATCTTACTGAAATAGTCATTATTATCGATACAGAGACCGAATCTATAGTTTTTAGAACTTTAGTCTGTCTGTCTGTCTGTTAAAGCATCACGAAATAACCACTGGACAGATTTTGATAAAAGTTGATATGATGATAGCTGGTTATCCGGGTCCTTATGGGATGAAATTCGAAAAATACTAAAATATTTATTTAATTGTTTTGAAGACCATTAATACCAAGATTCAAGTAATTCTGATCATAAATAATAATTTTTGGGTTGTATTATAACGTGTTGTCCCGTGGGAATTAGATTATCTCCCGCGGTAAAAAGTATCTCCACACAAAAAATCACGTCAATCCGTCACTCCGTTTTGACGTGAAAGAAAGATAAACAAATAAACATACTTTCACATTTATAATATTAGTATGGATATGGATTTTACAAACCCCTATGAAACCCCATAACCACCATAACAGACGAACAGATGACAAGATATATATTGTAATACTAAAATTTTTGTTTTTGAGGTATATTCTAAAACACGTATTAATTTATAGAATTGAAATGTAAAGATAAAATAGCGTGAGATTTTGCGACTGCATTCAAATAGGCTCATATGGAAATGCGCAAACTTTCTAGAACAGCTGTTTAATCTGAGTAGTAAGTACTTACTAAGGAACTCAAGGCGTGAAATATCGAATACGTATGTTTTCTCGAGTCGAATGATTATATTTGATATACAATGTGACCCCTAAAATTTGTACATTCTACATACTTATATTATATATTATATCAGTGAGTAATAGATTACGTAAGATTTTTCGATCAGGTAATATTTTGTTATTATAACTGCCTCGATGGTGTAGTGGTTAGCATGTACGGCTGCACACCCGGAGGTCCTGGGTTCGAGTCCCGGGTCGGGCCAAGTTTAGTTATTGAGTCTTTCTGTATAGTAAGCCTCAGTAAGAGCTCGGAGTTGGGAAGTTGGCGGTGTTTCACCCCCGTGCCTCGGAGAGCACGCAAAGCCGTCGGTCATGCGCCTTAACTCTCACCGGTCGTGTCGAACAGTCGTCCCACCGGAGTATGGGAGTGACAGGAATATAGAGTGCACTTGTGTCTGCGCGTACACTTGTGCACTATAATATCTCCTGCGCAGTTGGCTAGTCTCAATGAGATTGGCCGCCGTGGCCGGAATCAGTCAGGAGAACATCATGTTGTTATATATTAATGATATTAAGTTTCTGTATATCTGATACAATTAATTTGTCTATGCAAGAAACAGTTTTATTCCAATTTATTGTGTATAACCGTACATTGTTTTTTATACTTGCTTACGTATAGAGTTATTTAATTTTCTGGATAATTCTAGTAATTAAAACAGAAAAGTAAAATATTTCTTTTCAAATAAATAAGTGTCATAAAACACCTTTCGTTAATCCTAAGAGTAAAAATAAAAAATAAAAACAAATTGTAAATCCTCGTTATTATAACATGACTATTTGAAGATCTTCAAATTTTACTCATTTCATGAGAGATGAGTATTTCAATACGATTAGGAAACAGACACAATAAATAAAAATAATTACTTTGTAATCTATATAAATAAAAATGAATGTTGCTAAGAGCAAAACTCGAGAACTGTTCCACCAATTCAGCTAATTTTTTTTCGTATGCTCCTTAAGGTGCACGGAAAGTTTCGATAAAGAAAAAAACATATAAAATGAGTAGTCCGGAATCTATACAGATAAACAAAATTGAAGTGTCTGTTTGTAATGCCAAAATAATAGCTTTTTACTAAATGCATATGGAGTTATATACGGTATTTATAAGCAAAACACATTTTTTTTTATTTTTGTTTGTCTGTCTGTCTATCTGTTTGTTCCGGCTAATCTCCGAAACGGCTGGACCGATTTGGACGGGACTTTCACTGGCAGGTAGTTGATGCTATAAGGGCTACTTTTAATTCAGTAAAAAAATTATGGTTCCGCCCAAAAAAAAATGTACTTGGGGACGCACGAACCCGAGCGAAGCGATTGTGAGTCGCTAGTAGGATAATTAGTATTAAAACATCAGAAAAATTAACGAAAAAAAAAATTTATGTGGCTAACGCTTGCTAATAATTATTTGTATCTATTCAAAACGTAGCCAGCGACAAACCCGAGCGAAGCGAGGGTGAGCCGCTAATAAAAAGATACAATGTTGTAAGGAGTGAGAACTATACTATATGTATATGTGTAGTGAATCAACTATCGGGTATCCATGACACAGGCCTCGTAGCTTATCATGGAACTAGATGGTACTGTGTGTTAATGTCCCAACATATTTTATTTATTAGCACTAATAAGTAAATTCAAATTAAAATCAAATTAACTCATACGTATCGCCACTTAATAGCACGAATAAAAAAAAACAAAGAAAAAAATAAATAAGCCAATATTTCCGAAAAAAAATTAATAATGAAAACGAGTAGTAATCAAAAAAAAAGTAACTATCGCGTTTTATATATTTTTAATTGGAAATAATATTTTAACTAAAAAATACACTGTTGGTGCTATTACATAAAAATAAAAAAATAAACTTCACAAGCTTTTGATGGACAGCAACGTCAGTGGGTTGGTATTGATCTACCAATCAATTTGTAAGCTTCGTACAGGCTTGTCCTATAAAAACCAAACATATTATTTTTTCTTTTATTTCCAACCGAAATTTAAGCTATGATTGTATTGTAAATGTAAAAATGTGTGAGTTTGGCATATTAAACTGTTAACTCTAAGAACTTGGACTTTTAAGAGAGAAGTTTCTTAGGAAGTCAAGAATTTATGTATTACTATGTATGTATGTATTCAAGCTTTTTTAACATCGCAATGCTAGGGATTATCTCACTCGCATCTTTAATATTTGGAGGCTAAAGCCACCACGCTGGCCAAGTGCAGGTTGATGGACTTTACGTGTCTTTCAAAAACGTATTAGGTTCTCTTCGACAAGATGTTTTCCTTCACCGTCCATCGTTTCCTGGGAATTCACTAAATATGCTTCAGTACAGGAACATTCACTAAATATGCATTAGTATATTAAAGTATAGGAAATAAAATAATTTTATAAGGAAAGTGCTCAAAAACAAACAATAAATTAAAAAAAATCGTTCTCTAAAGAAGAGTTAATTTCGGATATTGAAAAATGGATATGTATGTTTAAACTTCTGTTTATATTGCCGATGGGGAATCCCATCGGGCTCACTGCTTCTATTGAATAATATCATAATATGCTAATTCAAATATAAACCTCTATTGTAAATCCTCATCATGAAACCTTTAATCTATTGCAGATAACAATTATAACGAAACCAGCCAATATAAAAAAATACTAAATATTAATCTAAACCGCAATTCATGTACATTTTATTAAAACAACTAGCGACTCACCCTCGTTTCGCTCGGGTTCGTCCCTAGGTTGATTCCCTATACAAATTTTCACCCCCATTTTAACACCCTTAAGGGATGATTTCCGGGATAAAACTATCCTATGTCCTTCCCAGGGTCTTAAACTATCTTCTAACTAAAGTTCATCTAAATCAGTTCAGTAGTTTCGGAGCCTATTCGATACAAGCAAACAAATAACAAAACTAATTTTCCCTCTTTATAATATTAGAACAGATGTACATATGTACAGATAGGTCTAAGTGTAATAGATTTTTAACATCATCAAACAACAACAAAGCAAATAACAGGATTTATGCAGATAAAACGGATTCGATTAGCTCAAACAAGTTGATAGTTATTTTGTCAATATGTTACATATTGTGTTACCTTTATTGTTATGCTTTGTAGTCCAATTAACAGTGCTTGATGACACTATTTTGCAATTCACATGAGACTTTATATATATTGAAAAAGTACTTATAATATACTACCTATTATTAATGCGAAAATCCGTATGCGCGTATGTTTGTTACCTTAATACTGAAACGGCTTGACTAATTTGGATAAAACTAAATATACAGATAGATAATAACCTGAAGTAAATGCTTTTGTTGCTTTTCGTAAATACAATGTTTATTATATGTAATAGACTCCTCTGTTTCTCACGTAAACTGCACTTAAGCATCTATCTCATATTAAAATTATTTAATAATTTTACCGAGAACATATTAGTACGAGTAATACAAACATACCCTAAGCGGAATTCAAATACACGACCTTCTTGGAAAGTAATGGTAATTCGACATAATTATGTACATATATCACACATGTCACAACGCTGATTTATTTATTAATATTAATTATTTGTACAATAATTATTAGTTATTTAGTCCTTTTTAATTTCTATATCAATGATTCGAACATCAAACTACAGAGGTGCGAGACCCGAGTTTGGACCAACATCATTCGGTTTTACAAGCGAGCGTGCAACCAATGTCCTACAACTGCTTTTTATAATATTAATTAAAAATATGAAGGCATAAAAAATGTATAGACTGAATAAGTCATTAATTGTATACATTTTGAATTAGATTCAACCGTCCATAATGAAGTCGGTTAATTAAAGCATACTGTCAGTAATTTATTTTGCAAAGTTGCTCCGCCCAGCTTTACCTTGCCTAATAAACCTGTTTGTTCAATTAACAAGTTTAGCATTTGGGAAACTTTGTAACCAGCACGTTTTCAGTAAATTATAAATAAAATGATCGATAAAATTATCTTTTGTTAGTACTATGATTTACCAAAAAAAATTAATAATATCTATTTACGTTATGTTTTGATTTTTCTTTTTTGCACCAATCATGGTCAAATACTTATGTTTTTGACTTCTTAAAACTTATTACTGACAGTTATTACAGATGGTCTTTTTTGTGGGTAGTTACACACAAACAAGTAATTATGACTGGTGGAAAAACTAAAACAAACCATAACATAATTGGAATGTATTCATTCATTTGTATATATTCAGCCCTTTTTACTGCCCCGCTACTGGGCACAGGCCTCCCTTCCAATACGAACGGGATCAGACCATAGTCCACCACGCTGGTTAAGTTCGGGTTGGCGGAATACAACATGTCTTTCGAAAACTTGCTAGGTTCTCTCAGACATGCAAGTTTTCTTACAATGTATTCCTTCGCCATAAGAAAAGTAGTAATGATATTGAAAAGACAGTGATACCCCCGTGGTAACGCGCTCGCTTGCATAACGGAGTGAAGTAGGTTCAAATCTCAGATCGCACCTTTGATATTTTCGTGTGCGAATCATTTTCAACATGAATGGAAACAGGTAGTTTTATTTATAACGTCATATGTTCACATAAGTCTAAGGGATAATTAGACATTACTTTGCATAATAATTATAACAATATTGTATTTTAGCTACCAAATTAAATCAAAAATCAAATCAAATGAAAATATACTTTTACAAGCACTTTTGAATCGTCAATTTTACATTTTAAATTTAAATTAAGTTTCAGTGTAGTCAGTTTGTGAGGAATCTACGATCGGCTCGGAAGGCAGTTCTGCTAAGAAGAGCCGGCGAAAAACTCAACATTGCTCTTTTAAAATAATATTTTAATACAATAATTATCTACGTGAGATCCAACCAGACATTAGCTCCACACTTTGACATTTACAAACTATAATTATTGTGTAATACCATTATTGTGTTTACTCAGATACACCAAAGGCCGATTCTTTAATAGTCAAGCCCATTCATCTCAAGAAATCACTTTAGATCGATTCAATAGATCAAAAGAAAAGTTCTTTACAGCTTCTGCACCAAAATGGAACTAAATAGAAGCGAATTGACAATTATTAAGTAAACTTGTCCCACTTTGTTCACCTTTACCGATAAGCTTGTTTGTCCAATTAACAATTCTGGGATTTGATGGGGACTTTGCTTTGTAATTAACCGCTGCCTCCATCCTTGATGTTTACTTCTTTGTTTGAAATCTTTTTTATATTCTATTTACCCGCGTATTTAGAAGAAGGGTAATGTTTTTATGCATTCTTCTCCCTCAAATATGTTGTAGGTTCATAACTCTAAATGTCTTGATAGGTTTTAAAATAGGTACTACGTTTTACATAAAATCTCTCCCTCCCTGTAATTTTTTTAGCATTCGGAACATCGGAAATCACATCTATACTAATATTATAAAGAGGTAAAGTTTGTGATCTTGTGAGTTTGTGAGTTTGTGACGTTGTAGGGGGTAATCTCTGGACCTACTGAACCGATTTTCAAAATTCTTTTACCAATAGAAAGCCACGTTCTTTCTGAGTGTCATAGGCTATATATTAACCCGAAAAATGAAAAGGCTTTTTCGTGGTAGTCGGATTTGCAAAGTAAGTCGGAGAAAAAACGGTCGAACGAAAACGTTTCTTACGAACGCTGCCTTAACGATGAGAGATATATGATTATGTTCTAGAGAAAAGTTGTAGAGCTTTATAATGCCTACAAAAAAGTCAGCGACAGCATATGTCTAACTTTTATATTTAAGTCACAAAAAGTAGTTTTTTATATTAAAAAAATCATTTAAATCGGTAGTTCAGGTTTATTGGTCATATTATCAACAATTATGAATTCTTATCAAAATAAGTAAATTTATCGTCTAAAATGCTTAAAATAAAAGACTTTTCCCTTTTACTGCATATAATTTGGACAAATGGTTAAAGAGATATTACAACATTTTCGTATGTATGGACGAACCCGAGCGAGCTGTTTATCTGTTTTTCTCTTTGTACGGGCTAATCTCTGGATCTATTGAACTTATTTAAATGAAATTTTGCATAGTGGTACCTTATATCACCTGGCAACATCTTAGATACTTTTCATCCTGGAAAATTAAAGGGTTCCCGTGGGATAGTTAAAAAACTATAACAACTTATACATCTTAATACACGAAAACTACTGATTGGATTTTAATGAAACTTTACAATAATATAGTTCATACATAACAAAAACAAATCAGCTACTTTTCATCCCGGAAAATTAAAGAGTTTCCGTGGGAGAGTCAAAAAACTATAGTAACTTATACAGCTTAGTACACAAAAACCACTGATTGGATTTTGATGAAACTTTACAATAATATAGTTCATACATCAGAATAACAAATAGGTAACTTTTTATCCCGGAAAAACGTACTTTTCCCGTGGGATAGATGTTTTTGTTTATTTGTAACGTATTATGTACACAACATAGACCCCAAAACAATAGTTATTAAAAAAATTGTCTGTTTGTCTGTTTGCCTGTATGTCTGTTTTTGTGTGCGCGTTTCACGCGAAAAGTAATGTACCAATTTCAACGAAATTTGGTGAAGTGATAACTTATTACTCGAGTCAACATTTAGGGTACCTTTTGTATGTATGTATGTATGTATGTATGTATGTTGTATTCAGCCCTTTTTAACACACGCACGGGCCTCCTTTCAGTACGAGATGGATTAGGCCATAGTCCACCACGCTGGCCAATATCAGAGGTGCTAGACCCGGGATTTGAACTTGCTACACTCGGTTTCCCAAGCGAGCGCGTTACCACTGGGATACCACTGCCTAGATACCTTATACTTAAAGAAAATCTTTCTTTCCCACGGGAAAATATAATAACTGGTTTTATCGAGTCCTCCCTAGAAACCTTCCTCTGACTAAGCCTTAAGACATACATCGAAACAATATACTAAAAAATTGTAGGTCTTGAAAAGTCCTACAGAAAAGTTCTGAATAGTATATGTCTATCTCCTAAGTTACACTCGCAATATTTATTCTTATCTATACCTATAATAAAACTTAGTCAAATCGATGTGCGCGTTTTACGCAAAAAGTACTCAACCGATTTTAACTTCATTTTGTATAGTGATAAAACTTAGTGCTCGGGTCAACATTTAAAATACTTTTTACGACAGGCAAATTATTCATTCCCACGGGAAAATACAATAACTGGTTCTATCGAATTGTCCTTAGAAATTTATATGGCTAACGTTGGCTCAACCTTAAGAGATAGATCAAAACATTGTACAAGAAAATTGTAAGTCTTAAAAAGGTCTATAGAAAAGTTCTACATAGTATATTATGTCTATCTCCTAAGGTACACTCGCTATAACTATTTTCATTATTATATATTTCTGTTTTATTGTATGTTATTTATTCTATCTGAATATAGGTACATATATGAATAATAAAACTGTAGAGGTCGAATGTCTGTCTGTACATAGATGGTAGTAAAAATTGCTAAAAAACGAGTCAGTTCTCTTCTTACATACCGTAAGGAGAGAAATAGAACAAATCCAGATTTTTTCAAATTTTTTGTTTCTTTGTCTGTTCGTAGGGGCTAATCTCCGATACTATTGAACCTATTTAAATGAAATTTGATACTTTTCATTCCGGAAAATTAAAGAGTTCCCGTGGGATAGTTAAAAAATTATAGTAACTTATACAGCTCAGTACACAACAACTTATGCACCTAATTTAGTAAAATTTGGCATGCTGATACCTTATATTGCAGGTCGAACAACAGGTTACTTATTTTTATCCCGGAAAAATGAATGGTTCCCGTGGGATAGATCTGTTTGTGCTTTCCTAGAGGTGAACCCGAGCGAAGCGAGGGTGAGCCGCTAGTAATATAATAAAACCACGAGGAATAAAAGTTCTATTCAAAATGTCAAATATTCACTTTATATTATATTTTATTAGTTTTGTGCTCGTTTTAACATATGAGTTAACTCAAGTTCTGAAAGGAGATGCTAAAGGAAGCAAGCAATAATTCTATTGTAGTAAAATGATGTGTTGATAGTCTTTCCTAAAAGTAAACTATAATAATTAACATACTCTATAACTAGTATCTGTTTGTCCTAGTAGTGTTCGAAATTCGACCATAGTCATTATTTTTTTTATTGATTATCAATACTAAAGCTCGTCAATAAAACAAAAAAAAATCGAAAAAGAAACAAAGACGAAAAACGTTCAGAATTGTTTTATCATTTCTAATCTATATAAGAAAATATATTTTAAAGTATACTAAAATTATAAAGAGGTAAAGTTTCTGAGTTTGTGACGTTGTAGGGGGTAATCTTTCGATCTACTGAACCGATTTAGATGAAATTTGGTAAGAAGATAGCTTGAGACCCAGGGAAGGACATATAATACTTTTTATTGCGGAAATCATCTCTTAAAGGGGTGAAAATGTGGATGAAAATTTGTATGGGAAATCAACCTAGGGACGAACCCGAGCGAAGCGAGGGTGAGTCGCTAGTAATTAATAACAAGGAAGCTCGTCAATAGCTAGGTACTGAATAAAAAAAAGAAAATCCGTTAACAAGCCGAGGAGCAAACGGCACAAAACGGTTTTGTTTTTGCCTATTTATACAAACATGATTATTTTAAGTGCACCTAATATAGAGAATCACGTATTTTGAACTATTTTTATCTAACGTTATGATATAGATTTGTATAAAACAAACGCCTTTACTCAGAACATACAAGATCCGAATAAAGGCCATAAAGGAAACAGGCTGAAAGCAAAGACTAAAATCGATAATGTACAGTGTATAACTGGACCCGTAGCCAGGTCCAATTAGTACCTATATTGACCTCTATATAATAGAAAGATATCGTATTTTTTCTTTTCCCTCATTTTTTACAGTTTGCTTTCAAGAACGCAGGCGACTACGAGGGAATAGCTATACAGTGTTTAAAAAATTGGGAGGTGCTTTTAATAAGATGCTCCTGAGGTACAGATTTTTCTTTCGGAATTTTAAATCAACAGCGTTAAGAAGAAAAAATTACGAGATTAGGTTAATAATTGAATGAATTATTAACAATATTTTAAAGAGCCGCGGGATGCTTGATATTTCTAATAAGTGAAAAATAATATCTGTTATTTATTAAAAAATAATATTTTATAAACCGACTAAAAATTATACAATTTTGATGAAAAAATAAAACATTCGAACTAAAATATATACCTACACTAAGTTTGAAATTCCCGGAAAACCCATTTGAACAATAGTTTACAGTTTTTAAATATTCTATATATAAATAAACATAGGAAGTGGTAGCCCAGTGGTAACGCGCTTACTTGGGAAACCGAGTGAAGCGGGTTTAAATCCAGGGTCTCGCACCTCTGATATTTTCATGTGCGGATTATTTCCAACATTATTACCACTTGTCTTAACGGTGAAGGAAAACATCGTGAGAAAACCTGCATGTCTGAGAGAACCTAGTAAGTTTTCAAAAAGATATGTGAAGTCCGCCAACCCGCACTTCGCCAGCGTGGTGGACTATAGCCTGATTATCCTTGTACTAAAGGGAGACCCATGCCCAGCAGTGAGACGTTAAAAATACGCTGAATACAAATAAACAAAGACAAAGCAGCAGACATTTTTTTTGCTTAAAAATAAAAAAAAAATGGAAAAAGTTTTTTTTATGGTTATGGTAAATTATATTCATGTGTTTTCCTAAAATTTTCAATAATAATTATTATTATAGTCGAATTCGGATCGCTGAGCGAACATTAGTTTTTTGAAAATGGCAGAAAATTTAGATGTTTTAGTCTCACTACTTATTACATTAACATCACAATTTCACTATAATCATTTCAAAGTAGCTACGAGTATGCTTGTAAATACACTTAAGGTAATGTGTTTTCTTCCGTTTATATCCCAAGTTCATGAAATTTTCTGTCTATGTAATGTTATTTACTCGGAACTTTACAGATTTGTTTTATACAAATCTATCTCGTTACGTTAGATGAAAACAGTTAAGTACGTTATTTTCTTAAATCGCCGTTAAAATAATCACTCTAATATCGCGTTCGTCCCTAAGTATTAAGCATATGTATATGTCACTCCAGGTCATAGCCTATCTATACAATGAATTTTATCTTAATCCGTCTAGCCGTTTCAACGTGAATCACAAAACAAATAAACACATTCACATACACACACGCATACACATACAAACCAACAAAGACAAACAAACAAACAGACAGACACAAACTTTCGCAATTATAACAATAGCCAGTAATATATACAGGCAAACCCAATTATGAAATATTTTACTAATGTGTTACTCCAGGTCATAGTATGTGTAATAAATCCTGTTGTATTTATAAATAGGTACGTAAGAGAAATATATTGCACGGTGCTACAGAACTCTGAATACGCAATAACAACTAGAATTTGAATAGAATTTTTCAATTTTGTATGTAAGCTTTAAATCTCTTTTCAGTATCTTTCTCTAACATAATTACCCTTTAACAAATAAAGTACACTGACTTCAAAATTACTTAAAAGTTCTTTCACCCTTAAGAATGGATTTTTTTATTTTACTTGAGATTATGTATTGTATTGTATTCATCCCTTTTTAACGTCATATTGATGGGTCCAGACTTCCCTTCAATACGTGGGGATCAGGCCCTTTCTCAAGAATGATGTAAATTATTCGCACCTGAAAATATAAGAGTTGCAAAATGCGGGATTACAACTCGCTTCACATGGTCTTTACGTAGATCTGTATTTAATAAAACAAAAATTAAAAAAAATCAATCCATACAAACATAGAAAAACTTGAGTAGCTCTTCCTTTTTAAAGTCGGTTAACAAAAGCTGATTTGGACTGAACGAACCATATCCGGTATATCTCCACAATCATTGTTCCGAATTTCGGTTCAAATTATGATTTATATCTAAAGTTTAGAAAAAGTACCTTGTTGTTCTAAAGGAAAATAAGTGGCTTAAGTTGTCAGTGTAAAAGTTGATATGGAATTTTGACTCATATCGTCATAGAAATGTAGACTATTATTGTGAATGATATACTGAATTTTATTTATTCACATTTGGATACAGTCCAAATAGGTTTCGAGGTTCGTGTGCGATTTATTTACGATGTGGAATATTTTATACGCAAATTTTGAATGTTTATCGCAATATAATATTGTTTTGAATTTCTATTTCATTAATAAAATGTTAACTGATTTCATATTTCAATAATCTTTATGAAGCCCAAAATGAATTACGCTAACGTTATAAAAATATGAAATAGCTGTCAATTTGGAACAAAAATTATCATCACATTGTACAAAATTTGGTTGAAATTAAAAAAAAAAACAATCTTTATTTATCGCACCAAAAAATATTTTTTCGTTGACAATTCTGTTTGTTGTTGATGAATTACCGTGTTCCTGCTATGGATAAAATCTCGTTATTTAGTGAATAATTTCACTGTTATACAAGAGACAATATAAATTAGTAATTAGAGTGGATGTGGCATATTTGCATATGTAATATATCTTTATAGTGCATAGAGAAGACAATGATAAAATAATATATCACTTTGAATCCATATAATCTAAAATGTAAAATTATTGCAGTTATAACTTTTAGGTATGTTATGTTCACTTAATATGCTAAATATGAAGAGCTTTTTGTTTGTTTTTTGTTATCTCTTGAACTGCTTTTAACAATTTTCCATTTTATATGATACTAGCGACTCATCCTCGCTTCGCTCGCTCGGGTTCGTTCCTAGCTTGATTCCCCATACAAACTTTCATCCCCATTTTCACCTTTATAGAATAATTTTAGGGATAAAAACTATCATATGTCCTTTCCAGGGTTGAAACTATCTTCTTACTAAATTTCATCTAAATCGGTCCAGTTGTTTTAGAAATCATTCAGTACAAACAAAACAAAAAAAACCTTTTTATTATTACTCGTAGTATAGATTTAGGGGTTATAATATCTACATTGCCGTTGAAGCCATAAAAGATTATTTAAAACTATTTAATCCAAAAAAATTTAAACCGACCAAGCTCCTTCGTGTCTTCTCCATTCTACGTGTCATTGTCGATGTAATCTGTTGTGTGCTCAACTGGCACGCTTTGAAGCCAATTAATAAGAAATTGAATTGCTATTGAAAGAGGTCTTGGTTAAAAAAATAATTAAGAGTATGTGTTTATATTTGTGCATACATTTATATTATATTTATATGAATATGTTATGAATACTAACTTTAGTGAAGTAAACAACTTACGTGTCAGCGAATGTGAGAACACGTGCATGTATTTGTATCCAAACAATGTCTGTTCAAGACAGCTGCGAATACATCCATACATATAATAAAATTGTAACTAAGCCGAATCTGTACATTAAATATTTTTTGGAAAATCTTATTAAAAATAGACATTATTATCGACACAGAGGCCGAATCTATAGTTTTTAGAACTTTTGTCTGTCTTTCTGTTACCGCATCACAGAAAAACTACTGGAGAGTTTTTGATGAAATTTAGTATGGTGATAGCTGGTTATCCGGGTCAACATATAGGATAATTTTTACCGCAGGAAAATGTCTTGTTTCTGAGAAAAAATACAAAAAACTGCAATGTAAGAGTATACTAATATGTAAAACCTAAGTATTTGGGTTTTTGGTCATCTGAACGCGGGCGGAGCCGCGGGCAATGCTAGTTTAGAATATGATATGGTACATCTTTCAATGAAAGGTTACTAATAAAATACTCCACTTCACAGCTCACCAAGCGAACTCCATTTTCTTTAAAATATAATATCTATACAGTATTTTGTTAAGAAAACTTCAGACGATTTACTCGGGAGTAATCGCGAGTGAAATCAGAATAGCGTCTCAAGAGCCTCTGGAGCTATTTTAAAGTTAGGCATTTATCTGTTCATCTTGCAAACTCTTCTTTGAAGCAAAAATGCTGACGTAATGCTTTATAAAAAATGTTGACGAGAACAACTTTACATTATGATTTTATGGTATAAATAAAATTTTACTAGTTTATTTCGTTAGAGAATATTTATTTTATAAAATTTTCAAAGTAGAGAACAAAATATATTTATATATTGCATGCATTGATGTACTAAAACTTAATATACATAAACGTCTTAAAAGTGTCCTCAAAAAGAAGCGCAGACTTCGAAATTATGCGCTGTTATCTTTTATTTATTCAATTTTCATCATTCATTTTTGGATGACAAAATTAAAACGCACGATGTTTCGTTTAAGTACTAATAATTGTAATATCTCCTAAATTTACTCGATAATGTGGCTAACTATTAGCGAATGAGTGGATCAAATCGGTTCTGTAGTTTCAATTTATTAATTACAAAAAAACAATCAAATCTTTACCTGTTTTAGTAGATATATAAATTAAGTTGAATCCCATGAATCAAGCTGCGGTACAAGGTACAGCAAGCGGTACAATTTCGATAACAAAATATATAAAAGGAATCTACTACAATATCATTTCACTTTCAATATCTATTTTCGTTGCAAAAGATACAAGATCGAACATGTATCGTCAATGAACACACCATGCGCAAATAAGATTCACGATTTCTGATATACACTATATTATGCTAGTAAACTTCTCATGACTGACTTTTGGTCGCAGCGTTTACGCGAAATATGTTATTTTTTTATTTGTTAAGTTGAAAGCTTATTTCTAAAAATATAAATCTATACGTATAATAAGATTCTAACCAAGCCGAATCTGTACATTAAATATTTTTTGGAAAATCCTATTGCAATTGATATTATTATCGATACAGAGGCCGAATCTATAGTTTTATGAATTTTTGTCTGTCTGTCTGTTACCGCAACATACCACAACATATAGGATACTTTTAACGCGGGAAAATATCTCATTTCTGAGAAAAAATACAAAAACTGCAATGTAAGAGTATACTAAAATGTAAAACCTAAGAATTTGTTTTTGGTCATCTGAACGCGGGCGGAGCTGCGGGCATTGCTAGTATGATATAAAAACTTTATTATATTTAATACTTTCTTAGATTTGCGCGAATATTTGAAATTTTTAAAAAAACTATCTTTTTGGATTTTTTCGCAGATTTATTTTGATTTTTGGTTGCCGACGTTTCGAATGCTTTAGAGCAATCTTGGTCGCGGGAGATAGTCTCTCCCGTGACCATTATATTTGCTTAGAAAATTTTCATATAATGTATAAGTATGAAGAATAATGTGATCGCCTTCAGGCTATTTTAAGGTTGAAAGATTATTACTATCCATAATTTACAAAAAAATAAGACAATTAATTTTAGCCCCGCTGAGTTTCTTTTCCCAGTTTTTCTCAGGACTGAGATTTTTCTCTTTCGAGATGGCTCTATAGCTAAAGCGTTCAGTAAAAAATATAATAATACTAGAGACTCACCCTCACTCCTCTCGGGTTCATCCCTAGTTACGTTTTAACGTTTAGCTCAGAGATGAGATATTTTCACGCAGTAAAAAGTATCCTATACGTTGACCCGAATAACCAGCTATCATCATACAAAATTTTATTGAAGTCTGTCCAACGGTTTTCTCGTGGTGTGGTCACAGACTGACAGACAGACAAAAAATCCTAAAACTATAGATTCTTATCGACCTCTGTATCGATAATAAAGACTATTTCAATAAAATTTTCGAAAAAATATTTAATGTACAGATTCGACTAAGTTAGAATATTATTATATGTATAGATAATGCTGACTAAAAATTATTATTATATAAATACAGAGGACATACATAAATACATTTGTACATATGTATGTTTTCAATACTACCCACCAACCTGCCTACGGCCTTACGTGCTCTCTGTACTACGAAACAAACAAAAAAAAACAAACAATCTCTTCAGTTGTATAATATTAGCAGATAAAAAATGTATATAGATAAAAAAATACAAATGGATAAAAAGAAATATTTAATATTGTTACGATATTATTACAGGATTATTTTACATTACATACTCCTTTCGGGTGTGATGAAGCGTACTCCAGGTGCGGAAGCTATGCATGAATTCGCATTTGGGTTCTTCCAAATCGATTCCATTATTTCGAGATAATGTTATCAGAAATCGAATGTGTAATAGAATTAGGTATGTTAGCTATAAATTTAATTTTAAGAATTTTTATTAGATGATATTATATCCTTTCTTCAATTTTATTTTCAGAAAACCTTGTCCTTTATAAGAACGAAAAACAGGTATAATAAATATTATATTGAGACATTAACACACAGCAACATCTAGTTCCATGGTAAGCTACAAGGCTTGTGTTATGGATACCAGATAGTTGATACACTACACATATTATATAACTTTAAATACATACATATCATTTTTTTTTTAATCTATTTTTATTTAGGGACCTCTTAGCAACAAAGCTAAATGTCAGTCCCATCGTTCCCTTAAGACATGAATACCACTAATAATACTACTACCTCTAATTATAACTTATTTTAACTTAAATTGATATACAGTTTTGGCTATCTCTGAGTTCGGTTTAGACAGTGCGCTTTGAAAAACTCCCACATCATTCCAGCAAACGTTAAAACGGCGCATCAACTCCTGTCTCCTATCCGCGTTACGAACACATTCCACTAAGAAATGATGCACATCTTCCTCTACACCGCATAAATTACAATTTGGAGAATTAGATTTTTTCATTAGAAACATAAATCTGTTAAGTGGAACGTGTCCCGAACGCAGCCTAAGAGCCATAACAATTTGTTGACGCGTCAACCCTGAGTCGCAGAACCACGGGATACGAGGAGGCTCACTTTGTATAGTCTTATACCATATTCTCTTAAGTTTTGATCTTTCGTCAAAGTACTCTTTAAAGCGGTTTACACATTCTTGCTTATATTTAACTAAAAAATCAGAATAATTTGGTCTTAAATTTATAACTGTCCCTACGAGAGGAGCTTGTTTTGCAAGAATATCAGCCTCCTCGTTTCCCGTTAGTCCAATGTTAGAGGGAATCCATTGCAATTTTAAAGACTTTCCGATAGATTGTATTTTAGTTAATTCATGTAAAATTTTGTAGGCTACAGATACTCCCCTCGTTCCTCTTACGCAACTTATAAGATGCAGTATAGCACTTTCGCTGTCTGTAAAAATCACAATGTTATCTCTATACACATCTCTAGAATAACGTAAAGCTTCCAAAATAGCAACAAGCTCCACAGTCATTATTGATGACATACATATCATAAAATTATAAACAGTAAACACTCATGACTGGAGTACAAACATTCGTGCTCATCACACAAATGAATGCCCCTAGCGGGACTCAAACCCGCGACCGCCGATACAGCAAGTATCACTGCAAGCTGAGACAAACGGGTCGTAATAAATCAAAGCCTATCATGCTTCCAATTTTCATTCAATATTTTATTATGTTTCTCTTAAAGAACGAATAGAATGATCCGTTTGGATTTTCTGAAACTCCATGTTGTAAATGTATATCATTTTTCACCATAAAAGTAGCAAGTGGCATGAACAGCGATAACAATAGAAATGTCGATACGACATTTTGAAACGTCACAAATTTGAATGTCATGAACTTTTATTCAATTTTATACTTATTCAATCATTAAATTTGACTGTAAAATGAATTTATAAAATTTCCAGCCAACTCTGCCTTACCAGGCTGTTTTTTTCTTTAATTTCAACAGTGACATTTAATACTACATATATATTTTATCACCCGTTTTAAGGGCTTAATTTGAAAAATATTCAAAATTCTATAGCAGCTATTATTTAATTATGGAATCAACTAAATTTCAATCTTGCAGGTGACCTTAGTTTAGACGATAATGAATCAGTCAGTACTTTGGATGTGTAATATAATGTAAATGAAGTTTTAACATAAGATTAATGTTATGTTTCACATTAAGTTTTCTAAAAGCCTACATGCATAAATAAAGTCCAATACAATAAAATTATAAGATTATCTATACTAATATTATAAAAAGGCAAAGTTTGTCTGTTTAAACGAGTTAATTTCAAGAACTACTCGTATTAATCCGATTTGAAAAAAATATTTTTGCATTAGATAGCCCATTTATTGAAGAAGGCTATATCATCATGCTACTACTCAAGGGAGCAGAGCAGTAATTATAAATGTCAACAAAACAGCAGACTTCCATACATTATTGTAACGGAAAGAAGATTTATTTTTTACTTTGAACGGGTGAGGCCGTGGGTTCTGCTAGTAAATAATAAACGAATAAGGTACACTCGTATCATTTACATATATCTATACGTTTTTAGAATCGCATATTATATGTAAATATATATATAAAAAAATATAAACATAGAAAACTAATTAAGAAAGCTTTTTATATTAATGTAAAAAGCTTGACGTGTGAACTTAGCTTTCCAAAGGAGGGTTACCTTAGAGTTATTCCGCGGTTTTATCTCGCACTTTATCCTACGAATACTGGTGCGAGCTTATTAATTATGAACGTAGAGGCCAATGTTGCGTAACCGAGCTAGAAATTTCTAAGCGAATTAAGTGATATGAAAAAGGCCGAGTAATAAATATTTTAAACTTTTAAAAGTAACTTATTTAAAAAGTCACAACTAACTAACTAACTGTTTACTGCAGTTCATTTTATATTTAAATAAAAAAAGATTTTATTTAAATGAAAAATCAATGACTTTGAATGAGAAATCTATACATATAATAAAATTCTGAGTCGAATCTGTACATTAAATAATTTTTGAAAAATCTTATTGAAATAGACATTATTATCGAAACAGAGGCCGAATCTATAGTTTTTAGATTTTTTTTCTGTCTGTCTATTTGTGATCGCATCACGGAAAAACCATTGGAGGGATTTTGATGAAATTTGGTATGGTGATAGCTGGTTATCCGGGTCCAATATATACTTTTAACTACGGGATCATATCTTATCTCGAAGAAAGCTATACTAACCGTTAAAACATATCTAGAGACGAAGCCGAGTGAAGTGAGGGACAGTCGCTAGTGTACTGACTATATAATCATGGGTATCTCATCGGCATCCGACAATCCAGCTGTGAAGCCAACAGACACACTGGAAGGTGCGCTATTTCGGTAAACGGTCTACCATGCAGGTTGCTTCTGGTACTTCTCTGATCCCCTCCAATGTGCATTCACCTTATCGTGGTGGGGGGAAGCTCAGTAGTGCCAGGCAATCCAGCCGGGTGCGAAGTCAAGAAACGCACAGAGAGGTGGCCCACCTCGGTGGGCAGTGTGCCATGCAGGTTGCTCTTGGTACTTCTCTGATAACAGAGTGATAGTGGGACCATACAGTATAATATATGCAACAGGTATGCATAAATGAATTTCCGAACGTTAAAATAGGGTAAAAGTTAAGTTAAATCCCAAGCAAACATAATATTTGGGTTAATTTACAAATAATTAATTTACATAACCAACAATTCTATTTTGAGTGCTCCACTAAACTTTAGAGCAAATTGTTTATTATAAACTGAAGATATTATTATTCAAACAAGACTTTTCATTAAAGCTACAGAAGCAAGTACTTCTGATAGAATTAATAAATTTGAATTCATTCATAAAATAGACTTCTCAATTGGGATGCTAATTTACATTTAATAAATACCTTTATTTATATATAAATAGGCAAAGACAAAACAGTTCACTATCGTTTTTTCTCTGTTTGTCAACTAATTTTTATTGTTCATCTATTGATGAGCTTTAGTAATATATGTATGTATTCAGTCCTTTCTAACGTCCCACTGCTGGGCACGGGCCTCCCTTCAGTACGAGGGGAATCAGGCTATAATCCACCACCCTGGCCAAGTGCGGTTTGACGGACTTCACATGTCTTTTTGAAAACTTGCTAGGTTCTCTCAGACATGCAGGTTTAATCACGATGTTTTACTTCACCGTTAAAACAAGCATTAATCATGTTGGAAATGATTCGCATATGAATATATCAGAGGTGCGAGACCCGGGATTTGAACTCGCTTCGCTCGGTTTCCCAAGCGAGCGCGTTACCACTGGGCTACCACAAAAAAGTTAGCTTTTTTTATATACGACTAGCGACTTCATCTTCGTCCCTAGGTTGATTCCCCATACAAATTTTCATTCCCATTTTCATCCCATTAAGGGATGATTTCCGGAATAAAAAATACTTTATGTCCTTCCCAAGATCACAAACTATGTTCTTACCAAATTTCATCTAAATCGGTAGTCCTATAGTTTTTGAGTTTATTTGTTACAAACATACAAAAATAGATAGAGTTATGAGTTATTCTTTATAATAGTAGTGTAGGTAGATGTAAGTCTTGAAATTGTATATCTATACATATAGTTTCAAATATACAATGAACTTATATTTAACTAACTTATATATTTATATAGGAATTTATCGGCATAAGATTATGGATAGTCATCTTTTCACCATAAAGAAATAATAAAATTAATTACAAAATATTATATCATAACAATTCCATAAAAGCACAACAATTCGTATTTGATGCGAACAGTAAAGTTTAGAACAATAGTACTAAAAATCTAAGCTACTTGTCGCTTTGTGTTTATAACTCTTGCAATGTTGTTGGCAGGTTATCAAACTTGCACAATGGAGTCAAACAGCAGAAGAACTTGCAAAGGATATAGCGGAAGTACAAGTAATTATCTAATAAACCGAAACAAAGCTTTCTGCATAGCATGGTACGAGTAGCTTACTAGTGTACTTGATGTTACTTGTAATGTCTTTTGGTTTAATGTAATGTGCTTGAAACTGGAATAGAAAAGGAATAATGATTTTTTTACAACAAAAGAATATTGCCTTCAAAATCATCTAAAGTACAATTATTTATATATTTATTAAAACTTTTATAAAATTGTTTAAAACTAAAATTAACAAATATTGTAAGGTACTTTTGTGCCATTATTCTATTTCTTTAAAATTGTAGTTATTTAATTTTGTGAGTAGATACTGTCTGCAACAACTATATAATAACCTTTTAAGCGCCTAAAACCTTAGCCTCTGTCGAAACCATGATTGCTGTAGAGCATTCGAAACGTCAGGAACAAAAATAAAAAGTAAAACTGCGGCAAAATCCGAAAACATAGTTTCGTTTAAAATATTTACGTTTCATTTTAATTTTTAAAAATTATACCTTTGTGTAAAATCTAATATTGACAAAGTAAGCTAAATTGATTAATAATCGGCAAAGATAATACGTAATTTACATAAAAATATAGCAAGTAAGTACTTCCTTTTTTTGATATCGATTAAAAATAGCACACAAAACACCATTTTTTTAACGCCATGCAATTATCCCCATAATGATAAACAGGGTGATATTAAATTTTTGAGATACATTAAAAATTAACCAGAATATAAAATAACATAATAATAAAAAAATCATTATATAAAAACAAAAACGATTTCCAACGTTATACTATACTGAAACTGGTAATATTCATTCAACTTTACATGGTCCATATTATATCAAACATCAAGTGAAGATCAAAACTATTTTTTTTAATATAGAGGTATCACCTAAGCACAAATGCTGTTTCGATTCGATCATATATCATTTTTAAAACAACATCCATTTGACTCCTGTTGCATTCTCTAATAACACTCAAAGCTTCTACTGAATTTGTTTTCTAGAAGCTCTATCCATCAAGCCCGACGTCCACCGACAGAAAAATTAAGCATCGAAAACGTTTTTTAAACGAGCCAGCTTCCCATCAATCATATACTTAGTAATTTTTCACTGTCTATTTAAAATGATGGCTTGTACCCAATGTAATTTTCTGAATGACATATTATTGTTGTAAAAACTTAATTAGTGTCTATGAATCTATATAAATAATAATAAAAGTAAATAAAATTGAACTGTCTGTTTGTGTTGTCAAAATAATAGCTTTTTACTAAATGGTTATGAAAGTACTCGTATATACAGTATTTATAAGAAAAAATAGTTTTTGTCTGTCTGTTTGTTCCAGCTACTCTTCCAAACAGCTAGATCCATTTGTGCCGGAAAGTTCACAGACTTTTATTTTAGTAAAGTATTAGAGTGCCGGTCAAAAAAAATTAAAACCCATAAAATTGTGATTAAAATCTGCGTACCGATCGATGCACCCGAGCAAAGCGAGGGTAAGACGCTTGTTTAAAATAAAATTATTACCTGCATCCATGATCTATTTGACTTGTACTACCTTTATGTAAGAGGCGAGTTCAGTTTGATTACCATTCAACCTAAACAAAGCATAGGTTAGTCTGTTTTCGACCTTTAATTATTTTTAGTTTTATGTTTCAAGAGCTTTTTCATATGTCATGAGAGATAATAATTGATTGAATGATTTGTAAAATTTTTAAATCCCAATTTTCTCTAAAATAACCTCCAAACTCAGAAATACGCTATATTTCCCTTATTTCATATCTAATTAGACCCAGAAAAATAGACTGTAACAGAGAACGTACACAGGAATGCGAATAATCTTATAAAGATAATTCATTTTGAAATCGAATCTAATTGCAAGTGGAAATTGTTTTCTTTTTAAATTATGTTCATTTATTACTTGTTTGTAAATTAACACGACATTTGATAATGATGATGATCACAAGCCCTTTGTCTAATTCTTCCATTTTTCTGTGTAAGTATATTAAGAAATAACTATCTACAGTTAATAAACCTTAATTGACCTTTTCTACGCATATATTTGACATCTATACATATAATAAAATTGTAAATAAGTCGAATCTGTACATTAAATATTTTTGGAAAATTTAATTGAAATAGGCATTATTATCGATACAGAGTACGAATCTATAGTTTTTAGAATTTTTGTCTGTCTGTCTGTCTATCTGTCTGTCTGTCTGTTACCGCATCACGAGAAATCCACTTGACAGATTTTGATGAAATTTGGTATGATGATAGCTGGTTATCCGGGTCAACATATAGGATACTTTTTATCGCGGGAAACTATCTCATTTCTGAGAAAAAATACAAAAAACTGCATTGTAAGAGTATACTAATATGTGAAACCTAAGAATTTGGTTTTTGGTCATTTGAACGCGGGCGGAGCCGCGGGTAATGCTAGTATTAAATAAAACTATCTTTTTGTACATACACATTCTACTTTTGTGGGTATATATATATATATATATACCTTTGAGTCTAAAACCTTATTCTCTCCCGTGACCATAATTACTGTAAAGCATTCGAAACCTCGAGAACCAATAATCAAAATAAATCCGCGAAAAAATCCGAAAAGATTGTGTTATTTAAAATTTCTATTTCTAGTAGACTTCTAAATAAAACTAACCTAAGCATATAATATATTTTTAGGTATATATAATATACTGTACATATTGAATCCCTTCCTTGAAACGTAGAAAACAGCGCTATTCAATCCAATTGCTTTCTATTACATCTATTCAAGACGCGGATTTTCAAGTGCAACTTTGAATATATTTCAAATAGTGTATTGGGAGACTACAGACGTCGAGCTTTGCAACATGTAACGGAAAGGCAACGCCAAATATTACTAAGCTCAAGCAGCTTTAAAGCTGTACTATTTTACAGTATTATTATATTCTAGCTTAGACTAGGATACGGCAATTGTATTGTTTATTTTAAGAATAATTATCATATGTGATATATTCTATTATTGTACGAAGTCAGATTTTACTAAAAAAAACGGTGATAAAAATCATATAGAAATAGTCCAGTCATACCATGAACAAACACTCCAATTATTATTATATTTTATATGTTTAACATAATAATACTATGTTATTTAAATATAATAATGCTCAAAATATTATACTATATATAATGTATTGTATGTATTCAGCCCTTCTTAACGTCCCACTGCTGGGCACGGGCCTCCCTTCAATACGAGGGGGATCAGGCCATAGTCCACCACGCTGGCCAAGTGCGGGTTGACGGACATCACGTTTTGCGAAAACTTGTTAGGTTATCCCAGACGTGCAAGTTTCTTCAAGATATTTTCCTTCACCGTAAGACAAGTGGTAATCATGTTGAAAATGATTCGCACATGAAAATATCAGAGGTGCGAAACCCGGGATTTGAACCCGCTTCACTCGGTTACCCAAGCGAGCACGTCACCACTGTCCTACCACTGTCTTTAATATATAATGCTGAAAAGAAAATACGAATATAAAGAAAATAATCAGCCTAAATCTAAACATTTGCATGATCGATTGAACAAGTAACAAAGAGAACTTATATACATTCCTACATCAAAAACTAATATTAAGAATTTTTTATTAAAGAACAAAGCTAGAGAGATGACCCAGACTGATTTACACTTGCCTCGCTCAAAAAGGAAATTGTTCTTCAGGCAAACGACAAATGACACCCAAAAGTAGTCATACTTAAACGAAAATACAAAAAAACAACCAAAATTTAAGCTTACGAATTCAGAGTTTCGTGGAACAATTTCCAGCGATTCTCTTTATATTGGATAGTTCTTTGAAACCCATTATATCAATGTTTACGTCAATGGCAATGGTACGTTTTATTCAATACATTTTTGGCTTACAATGTTTAAATGAGAACTTTTCAATTGACTTTAAGCGAAAGAATGTAGTTTTTGAATATCACGGTTTCTATATCCCTTGCACAAACATAAAAGTATAAACAGTGTTCTTTTATTGAGTTGCCGCAGTTTTTTTTTAATTTAAAGTAATGAAAAGCTTATGCGAAAACTTATCTACTACAAAACAGAGTAATATATTATAAGTATAATATAAAATACGTCAGTATCATAAAGCTGTTTTTTATTTCCATTTCTTTTCTCTCCCTAGATCAGCGCCTTCAAAGACGAGCTAATATCTAAAATTATCACCCATATATAAACAAAAACATCGATCGAGTTTAAAGTCTTGTTAGTTAAAAACTTATAGAAAAAGAAAAGATAAAAATTGATAGATTACAAATATAAAATATGTTGGGACATTAACACACACCACCATCTAGTTCTATGGTAAGCTACGAGGCCTGTGTTACGGATACCAGATAGTTGATACACTACATAATATATAATTTTAAATACATACATATTATAAATATAAATACCCATGACTGGATTACAAACATTCGTGCTCATCACACAAATGAATGCCCACAGCGGGACTCGAACCCGCAACCGCTGGCACAGCAAGCAGGGTTACTACAAACTGAGCCAAACGTGTCGTTTAAAAGTTTAAGTTTAAAAGAAAACACAAGAATACTACAACAGAGGTACGAGACCCGGGATACCCAAGCAAGCGCGTTATCACCGAGCTACACACTACACTACTAGATACTCATTGCTTTTCGAGATTTATTCACATAATAAAAAGAAATATTTAAATCAGACCAGTGCAGTGGCTCTCAAGATATAACCGCACAAACCGACGAGCAGAAATATAGTGTGCAGCAACAAAGTAAATATGTAAAAGAAATCACTTTTGCACATTGCTATATTTTATGCTACTCCGTTTAATTTTCCATACCGTTGTCCGTTTTCAAGTGGAGCTGACAGCCGGACAAAATTTTAACAATGTGATTGTAGCGGCGAACATCATGTCTACACAGTTTTAATTACTTTTTAACTAAAATACACACCGAATGCAAAGTACTTTTAAATATACTGAATATTCGACCTGTAAGGGTCGATTTTACTTTTTATAAATAATAGTCAGTATGGAATAGATAGAGTAATATACTATATCATATATATAGGCCTATAGCCTTCCTCAATAAACGTCTAATGCAAAAAGAATTTTTCAAATTGAATCAGTAGGTCCTGAGATTAGCGCGTTCAAACAAACAAACAAACTCTGCCTCTTTAAAAAATTAGTATAGATTACAAAAAAATCATAATAGTCTGTTCATAATTGTAGAAATATAGTGCTCACAAAAATTTAACTCCGAGTTTTTGAAGCTACTGAGCTGAAATCCTTCAAGAAAAAAACTAGTTACTAGCGGCTCCCCCTTGCTTCGTTCGGGTCTGCCTCTGGGAAAACAAAAACAAAGCTATCCCACGGGAACCGTACACTTTCTGGGATAAAATATATTCCAGGCCTATAATATATTTCAGACTATAATCTATCTCTGTGCCAAATTTCATCCAAATCCGTTCAGCCGTTCTGGCGTGAAAAAGTAACAAACATCCACACTCACAAACTGTCACATTTATAATATTTATACAGATTTATTTCTATGATATATGTAGTTATATCAATATCAAACCTTCATATTTTATATACGCAAAATAAATACACATATTTTCACAAATATGCCTTATATTCGCAAGAACATGTAAATTTCAATATATTATGTCAAGTATTTCAAACTTTTCTAAGCATATTTGACTTTGGGCTAAAATTCGCAATGTATGTGATTACATCATACATAAAATACTCGTAGCTTATAGTATAAAATATTTCACAAAGTTTATTTGTTGTTCGATACAAAAATAAGTAAAATACGTTAATAGAGCCTTAGGGATTGTTACGAGAGTAACTTAATATTGAAATTTCGCACAGGGGTCTAATTTTGGGGAATTTAATTTTGATTTTTATTTTTTTAAATTAATGTGTCACCTCCAATGGATAGTTTAATTTTTATTATGTTTTGTGGGAAAATGTTGAATTGAGAGAATAATAACTACTATAATACAGTTTAAGCTCGTAACTATCGGTGGTGTGCGAGCATAAATGCACAGGAAATCTTTTTTAAAGTAGAGCTGTGAGATATGATGAAGATAATGATTTTTAAAAAAATTAAAGAAAAAATATAGCTATCTTTATATATAAAAGGAAGCCATACTGACTGACTGATCTATCAACGTATAGTTGAAACCGTTGAATGGAATGGGTTGAGATTATATTGGCACACAGATAATTATTATGGCATGATGACGAAAGTATGACCCCTAAAGGGGCGAAACGGGGGTTCAAAATGTGTATTGTGAAATCATATAACAGAGATGTATCAATTCAAAATTTGGCAGGATTACTCCTTTCAACATAATAATAAACACATATTTCGTGTTTTTCCAAATTAAAATAACTTTAGGGAATGAAAAGAGAAAATATTTAAAAAATCAAATTCTGTGAGAGCAAAGCCATGGGCAAAAAATAGTATGAAATATGATGCTTAGACCGTGTGAGTAACGATCAAAGTCATGTTATACATGGCTATAAATAAATAGTACGGTATACACTACAGTATAAACTCACTTTTAGTAGAAAGGCCGGTATAATTTTGTATGCAAAAAGGTGTTTATTATACATAAATTAGCGACTCACTCTCGCTCCGCTCAGGTTCGTCCCTACTTACGCTTTAAGGTCTAGTATAGATTTCTCAGAGATGAGATATTTTCCCGCAGTAAAAAGTATCCTATATGTTGACTCGGATAACCAGTTATCATCATACCAAATTTCATCAAAATCCCTCCAGTGGTTTTTCTGTGATCCGGTCACAGACAGACAAACAGACGAACGAAAATTCGAAAAACTATAGATTAGGCCTCTGTGTCGATAATAATGTCTATTTCAATAAGGTTTCCCAAAAAATATTTAATGTACAGATTCGGTTTAGTTACAATTTTATTATATGTATGGATTAAAAAAACTTTGCAAGCTCATTCGTTCGTTCTTTCTCAATCGTTTTAAAGTAAGAAACTGAAAATGTAATATATGTCTGCGTAACTTTTTGTTTGTGGTACTATTTATTCTATATTGATTTTAAATAATAATTATGAAATTTTCATCACTAGTCGAAAACTAGCTTATATCAAATAACTTAAATATATTAAGCAACTCTCAAACATACATAATATATTTAAATGGAATTAAGTATTAGATACATATGTCCGATATTATTGATTTAACTTTTTTAAATAATATTACTTTTAAAGTCTCAAATGAATAAAACTTGCAATAGAAAAGCTTATTAACCTTTTACTATTATCTATCAGCATTAAAGCTCATTTGAAGCAGTTTGAATTACAACTTTAATGTATAGACTAGAGTATTTAGATAGAAGGAGGTAATAACATTCTTCAATATGCAAATCCAATTCGAAGTTTAAATTACATGGCCTTTACGTTCTCAAGGTAGTTAAATATATCGTCATTTTGGGAATATTCGAGATAATGCACAGAATATATTAGAGACTAAAAACCGATTAAACTTAAAGATTTATTTATTTATTTATTTATTTATGTACCAGAAAAAAAATTCAAGTTTAAACAGATACCATGTGTACAAAGGATGACTTATCTCTTTAAGAGATCTCTACCAGAAACCCTCAAGCGTGAGAAAATATAAAAATAATAATGCGGTGCGGTGTAGGTACAAACTACAAACATCAATTATAATATAAATATACACATATACAAACATACATACATGCGTACATAGATACATACATACATATATACATATACATACATATTACATACATATATCCATACATACATACACATACTTCAAGAAATATATAATAAGGAAATAATGTGGAGTCACTTAGATAAAGTTCTTTTAAGCGAGATTTAAACAGTTTTAGTGATGGATTGTCATTTGTAATCTTATCGGGAAGGGAGTTCCAGAGTTTTGCTGCTTGTACTGTGAAGGATTTCTCATAAAAAGTAGTGTTATAAGAAGGTACGTTAAGCTTTTTTAGCCTAACACAGGGGCGTATGGGTCTTGAGCTAGGGATCGATAGCTGAAAACGAAAAGAATTACTTAAAATAGTTTTTAAAATAGTTTACTTATTGATACTACGAGTATATCTATATATATAATAAAATTGTAACTAAGTCGCATCTGTAGGATTAAATATTTTTTGGACAATCTAATTGAAATAGACATTATTATCGATACAGAGTCCGAATCTTTAGTTTTTAGAATTTTTGTCTGTCTGTCTATTACCGCATCACGAGAAAACCACTGGACAGATTTTGATGAAATTTGGTATGATGATAACTGGTTATCCGGATCAACATATATGATACTTTTTACCGCGGGAAAATATCTCATTTCTTAGAAAAAATACAAAAACTGCAATGTAAAAGTACCTATACTAATATGCAAAACCTAAGAATTTGTTTTTGGTCATCTGAACGCGTTCGGAGCCGCGGGCAATGCTAGTTTTGCTATATAAAATATTAAAGACACGAATTAAAAAAAGAGAGCAGGAACTCTTTTTAAATTTGATAGTATCTCCTTGATTTATTTTAAGCACAGGTGTTGAATCTCTTGAGAAAAAATTCTGCTTTTATATCAGCTGGATGACATATGATGTGGTTTGACATAGATAAGCTCTTTACAACTCTGAGGGTGTCAAAGTTACTAAAATATTCACTTTAATCTCAATGCCTGTCAAGATCAATTAAATATAGCTATTATATGTTATTTATGTTTGGCTCAGTTTGTAGTGACCCTACTTGCTGTGCCAGCGGTTGCGGGTTCGAGTCCCGCGGGGGGCATTCATTTGTGTGATAAGCACGAATGTTTGTACTCCGGTCATGTCATGTTAATCATACAAACTGAACCATACGTGATACGTGTCGTCAATAATAATAAGCTTTTTAACGATAAGCTTTTAAAGGATAAATATTTGACCATTCACGTATCCTAAACCCAAAAAGTAATTCACCACAGAAACTTAACACTAACATTTTGCAAATTCAACTTGCGTCTCTGTTTTTGCTGTTAAAACTTCACTTTGTTATCTGTCAAAAGTTTTGGGTTGGAAACAAAGGATTACCGACGAGGTACATGCGCAACTTTAGCTCAGATCGCATTAGTTTGCGTTTGACGTTCTCTCATTATGGTGTTATTTTCCATTAATAAAATGTATGAATTATAGAATAATTATTGTTACTAAATAAATAATTTGAAATTTTAATTGAATGTTTTCAATAACTTAGATGAGATAATTTTTAAAGATTGATATAGTAATATAAAAATACTTGAATGAGTAAATTACAGGGTGTTAGTCCGATTCCCGCTCAAGTTTTGCAACTTTGATTAAACTGAATTAATTTATGTCTATTATCCAAAGAGCATTAAGATAAATTTTACATGTTATATACAAAAAAATGTGCGTATTAAGCACGTAAGAAGTTAATTCTTTGTTTTTTTGGAGCATTCAATTATAAGCATGTTTTTTAATTTGTTAATTCTTTTTTCTTTTATTTAAGAGCTAATAAAGAGCCTTCGTGATATCAATAAGAAAAAAATTTAAACCGTTAGTGTTTTTTAAATAGATAGGTAAATAAAATTCATATTTGACATTTTAAAACTAAAACTATCTTTTCGGATTTAATTTGATTTTTGGATTCCGACGTTTCGAATGTTTTACAGCAATCATGGTCATGGGAGAAATATTTTTGTTTTATGATTTACTCAAATTTTTACTCATGATTATGGTTGAATTTCGGCCACTGGGCTTTAATGGTACTAGTCATAATAAATGAAAGTCGAGAAGTTTTATAGAGCTCAGTACTAAGCCAGTAGTTTTTATGGTAAGAACACTACAAGTCTTACAATCTCTTGAGAAAAAGAATTGGGTTCATATTTGCTGGATAAATTATACATAATGTAGGTCTCGACACGACAAAGTCAATCTCTTTACTACACTAGATGGTGTCAGAGTTAATAAAATATTTATTTTAATCACAATACCTACCGAATTTATTTAAATACTAGCGACTCACCCTCGCTTCGCTCGGGTTCGTCCCTACAATTTCCCTATTTGAATCGGATATAATATTTTTTTTATTTTTCATTGGTTTTAAAGCTTTTTCGTGGGACCCTATTTTTTTTCTAAAATAAAAGTAGCCTAAGTTACTCCTTATTATATCAGCTATCTGCCAGTGAAAGTCCCGTCAAAATCAGTCCAGCCATTTCAGAGATTAGCTCGAATAAACCGACAGATAGACAAAAATTGTAAAAAAAAGTTGTTTTGGTATATGTACCGTGTATACATCCATATGCATTTAGTAAAAAGCTGTTATTTTGACATTACAAACAGACACTTCAATATTATTTATCTTTATAGATTTCAATAAATATATATTATCATATTTTGCAAGCGGTCCTCATTCTAATTGTGTCGGCGGTAATTAAGGTCACTGAATAAATTGTTGACATATTTTATTTCCTGAATACCTACTAAAGTAATTTGATTGATGAATAGAAAATTTAGTGTAATTGGACATTGATTTCTCATATTAGGCTTAGTTTTGTTTGTATCATACAAAACTACTCTAGCGAAAGTGTAGTTAAGATCTCTCTGGGCTAATAAAAGAAAATTGGGAAATAATGGTTATTATATAATATTTAGTAAATCTTAAATTTTGTATATTCCACACATACATACATAATTTCTTCTTGAAATATATATATATATATATATATATATATATATATATATATATATATATATATACACCAGTATATAGGATATAGGAGGTAACCAGTTACATGCAAACATACACCTACACACATAGATTTTCATATCTCTTTACTTTTGAAGTCAGTCAAAAGAAATTAAAATCTTTATATATTTAGTATACTGAAGTTAAAAAAATCATATTATTACTTTCAGACTAAGTAAGCCTATTAATTAGCGTAAGATTTTCTCAACAGATGTTAGTTCACATTCCACGGGACGTTGATTAGCCTTTCCAAATAGGTCACCGGAGAAAATGACAATAGCAAGAAAATATCGATCCATTCTCATTATTCAGATATCTATTTAGTTAATTATTATTTGAGACAATCTACCTTATAGCTTAGTGGTTTATATTTAACTGGCAAATAAACCAGTTTGATTTCTAGAGTTGGTGTTTTTTTAAGTTTCGGTGGTAAAATAACAAAAAAATAAAAACCGACTTCAAACAAAAGCACTAAAAAGTAAAAAATAACAGATTGGTTGTTTTCATTTACTATACATACCTAATCAAATATTTTCGAAGTCGGTGTGCTTTGCTTTGTATGGGCTGGCACCGATTTCGAAAATATTTGATTAGGTATGTATTTAATAGGTAGGCTTTAATTACTTAGCCAAAGCAATGATGACATTACTTGACGACACGTTAAAAAGTGTTGACTGAAGTCTATGAAGTTGACTAAACCAAGTAAGGCCCCGCTAGCTACGAGTAGCTACGAGTACCATATATGTAGATTGACCTTATGCGTATTGTTTTCATTTTTTAATCCAAATACCTAGAATAAAAAGAAACAGTATAACAATACCCGACTGACTTCTTAAGGAGATTGTACCTGCAATTAGAACAGACCATTATTACATAAATAATTTCTAATATTAAAAACGAGAAACTAGTACATATAATAGGTACTTACACCAAAGTTTTTAAGTGATTGTCTTTCTGTTACTAACTAAAGTAATAACGGACTTTAATTAAGTGTTCGCTCAGAGGTTGAAATTCCACTGTAATCATTATATTAAAAACATAACTTTTACCATTTTTTTATTAATAACACTAAAGCTGGTCGTCAACAAACAAAAAAAAAAAGGAAAAGCAGTTGTCAAGCAGAGGAGAAAAAAAACCGAACTGTTATGACCTCGCCTATTTATACATAGATTAAGATTGGTGATAAGTCATGTCTTATAATACCCACTACGCGAGCGTAGTCACGAGCTGAAAGCAGTATAACATAGTAAAGAACAGAATATTAAAGCTTTTAAATAAATGTGAGGCTTAGAAATGATATTATCATTCTATACGTGACGTTGACGAATAAAAGTTAAAAAAAAATAATAGGAATTACACAATATTTCTATTTTGTAATTTTTTTATTCGTAAGCATTTGCAGAATCTTATCTTGTTTAGGCCCTTCAAGGGAAATCAAGAAATTGTAGTTTATACCGTTAAAAAAAATTGAAATGTCAAATACATATTGAAGTAGGTATATACGGTAGTTATATGATTTTTTTTTTTGTTTTGTTTACTTTTATTTTAGAAAAAGAATTAGGGTTCCGCGCAAAAAAATAAAACCTATGAAATCGTGACGGAATCGTACCTACTTACTTAGTACTTACACTTCTCAATATATTCTTACCTTTAAAAAAAATACCTTTATAAATACTACTAAAGAATCACTTAGGCTTTTGTCAGCTCTCACATTTCAGTTACATTAGAAAATGCTTTAAAAATGAAATAGAGAATGAATAGACCATTTTTCATATAAATGTTCCGTTCTCAACACATTAAGTTACAGTCCTTTGTGGTCTCAAAATTATCATATATCTTTTGCATTCGAGTAGAGTTTTATCAATTTTATAATATTCTATAAATCTTCTAAGCGCTTGGAAATTTCATTTAGATACGAAGGGGTTTAAAAATATTTTTGTAAGTTTGAATACTGGGCTAGAGTGATAGGCTTCCATTACGTGAATACCAGTGTGTTTACTTTACCATTTTTATGTTGGTTCGTGGACATTTTAAAAATAACCATATTTTTTTGGTTCAGAAAAGTGAGTTTTTCTATAACGACTCATCGGACTACTATTATATATGAGATTTTGTTTATGTATGTTTGTTACTCGTTCATGCTGAAATGGCTTGACGGATTTAGATAAAATTTTGTACACAGATACATTATGACCTGGAGCAAGACAGGCTTTTTGGCACCTAAGGAAGTATTCTAGTGAAGCAAGGGTACGTCACTAGTAAGCGAATTTAAAAAAAAAAGTTTATACGCTAACCATATAGAGAAGACGTGAAAATAATTAATTAAAAACAAACTAGATCTAATTTTTTTTGCTCATTAAAGAAAAATACTAACATAATAAAAAAAAAAATTACAAAAACAATATATACATTTATTTATTACTGTACTATTTTCTTTTTTAATTAATTGTTTACTTACTTTTGTTACTTTTGAAGAAATAAAAAGGCTTTTTTATTTTTATTTTATTTATAACTAGATCCTATTATCGACGTATCATATCCATAGACAGTGCGTCAGTCAATTTATTATTTCAGCTCAATAGGTTCATACGATACTTCTATTAATTATATCTAGTTCATGCGTAAAATTCGTATTTTCAGGCTTTATATCTCTGTATCTCTTTGTCTTGTAATATCCATGCCTATATTAACAATATGATTTTCTACAACCGCTATAGAAAACTAAAAGTGTATAGAAATGACATATCTAAAGGTGATCTAATCACGTGGTAAGAATTATAGTTTTTACCATATATAATTTTTGGTATTTTCATTAGTGATGCAAATCAAAGAATGTGATTCTTACTACTTAAATAAGGACTTGCATGAATTACATAGCGAAGCCCACAAAATATTTTTATTTCATAACTAGCAGAACCCGCGGCTTCGCTTGCGCTAAAACTACAAAAAAAATTCTAAAAAGGTAGTTTCATACAAACTTTCACCTCCTGTTTTACCTCTTATTATAGGATGAATTTCGAAAAATGCTAAAACACATATTTATTTAATTTATTAAATGATACCAAGTTTCAAGTAATTCTGATTATAAATATTTTTTTTGATTGTATTATATCGTGAATTCCCGTGGGAATTAGATAATATCCCACGGTAAAAAGTATGTCACTCTCCAGCCCTCTAACTATCTCCACACAAAATATCACGCTAATCCGTCACTCCGTTTCAACGTGAAAGAAGGACAAACAAACAAACACATTTTCACATTTATAATATTAAAGTATGGATGGTTTTGGATTGAACGGATAAACATACAATGAAATATTTGAAAGCCATAGAGAGCCATAGAGGCTTTGATTTTAAGTAATCTACGTAGTTCAATAGATAAGATAGTAGGGGAATTCTTGGCTTACTTCAAAAATAAAGACGGTGCTTAATTTGATTGTCAATATGTTATTATACAATATCCACTAGTTGTGTACTGGTTTCTTATTATATTTAATGGAGAGGTACATGAGTAATTCCATATAATATTTAAGACAAAATACCACCCAAGGGTAGAACAATTAGTTTTTTTGCTGCTATGTGAACCACGTTAGTCCAATATTATGTTATTTTTTCAACCAAATGTGTTTCTGGAACAATTTTTGAAGTAACTACGATATTGAAAAAAACAAAGTGTAAACTAACATAAAAAAAACAATAATTGCTTGAATGTCCGCTGGAATTACCAGATTTTGTTAGAATAGCCAATAAAAGCTTCAAATTCTGTCATTCACTTGTTTATTATAGGTGTTACAAGTTTGATGGGTATCAATATTACCTATACATTTAGCCTTTTTTAACGTCCTACTGCTGGGCCTCCCTTTAATACGAGGGGATCAGGCCATAGCTCACCATATTGACCAACGGGGCTGGCAGACTTCACATATCTTCCGAAAACTTACTAAGTTCTCTTAAAGCTTCGGATTTCCTTACGATGTCTTCCTTCACCGTAAGAGTAGATGACCGTAATCATGATGTAAATATTCACATGAAAATATTATGAAGGCTTGAAGGGTCGCGGATACGCCGGCATGTCAGTTAACAATTGATTTCCCGGAAACTAACCAAGGAGGTGCTAAAAACTTATAGTTAGGGTATTCTGTATGTCTGTTATTTCTTCACTTTAAAACGACTAAACGGATTTAGATAAAACAAAGTACTCAGATAGACTATAACCTGGACTAACACAAAGCTGGAGCTACGGCTTGCGTATAATATTTTATATATTAAAAAGAACGGGGTCGCACCCGAAATTTAAGTCGATAGTAAGTAAAAGAAATTTTTACTATACTTAAGACTCTATGAAGATACATATATAATAATCAAGAAACGTCCACACAAATCAGTATCGAGCTATCTAGCGCTAATGGAACGTCATATAAACAGTCAGGTGTGACATACGTGAGCGCTTGATGTATTATCCACGAATCCATCTGACAATATCCATAGAACGATTTGCGTATGGTAATGTAATTTCAGCATTTTTCCTCTCCAAAGTGTTGAAATTATGTAATTGAAGTATGAAATCAACTCGAGTATATCGTGAGATTTGGACGGTCTTTTTTATACTCATATATCAACGAAATTTGGAAGCTTTGAGAAACTAACTTTGGATTATTTATAAAAAAATATCTTTTTAATTATTTTATTAGACGCAATAAAGATATGTAAGTATGTAAAATATTAAATATATATATATATATATATATATATATATATATCAAAAATGTACGGTTCCCGTGGGATAGATTGGTTTTTGTTTTTCTAGAAGCGAAGGCGAGCGGAGCCAGGGTGAGCCGCTAAATAACATATATTAGCCTATTAAGTTTCTAAAATGGTCCATTCTGGACAAAAGCTGTAATTATTGCTTATACCATTAAAGTAGTTATAGTTATTTACCATAAGTTCAAACGGAAGTTGTTTTGAGACACAAATAGATACTTCAGTTTCTTTATTAAAATATGTACAAACCTCTAAAGCTCGCAGCGTACATTAAGTTAACATGTGATTAATTTAAATAAGCAATTTATAAAATGCAAAACAAATTATTCAAAGCAGACTAGTACTAGTCCCAGAGATTAACGCAAAAGAAGCTAGAATAAAATCTAATTATCCTTACAAAAGTATAGTATACTATAGATTTATGGTATCCTATCAGAAATCGCCTCATAACTCATAAGACTTGGACGCTGTAGAGCTTTTTTTTAAATATTTTTTTATATCTTTTTATGCAATTACCTCGAACCATTGTTATGCTACAGGGTGAAAGTTGAAAAGAAAATTAATATATTCCGTGTCTAAAAGGGTTTTATATTGTGTGTAAATTTTAAGCTTTAAGAATACATACATGTATTATGAAAATAAGTCAGATAAATTTTCAATGAAGCGTGAGACGTATCCGAGCGTGTTTAAATGAGAACTTATCGGTTATAATGAACCTTCTGAGAAATAAGTACCCCCCAAAGGCCTTAAATCATTAAATTTCCGGTTTGAAATCGTGCATGGTTTTGTTATTATGGTAAATTATATATATATTATACAATTTATAAGTACTATTAAATAATTTAATTTTTATTTGATAAAACAACGACAATTATAATATTGTTTATTTGCTTCTGAAAATGTTAATTTTCTAAATTTTCAAATCGATTTTCGCTGATAAGCTGTATTTATTGAAATTTTAATATCTTTTTTGGGAAGGATAGTGTTTGAGATAAGAATCGATGTTTTACGCTTTAAAATAGTGTACAATATTCCCATTCGAAATTAGAATGAGGTTCAAGCCTTACTCTATACGCTGGCCAATTACAGGTTGGTGACCTTTAAAAAACTAGTTAGGTTCTCTTAGACATGCAGGTTTTCTTATATTGTTTTCGTTTATCGTAATTCGGTGATCGTATTAAAATTACTCGCACGTGAAAATATCAGAGACGTGAGACCGATGACTTAAACTCATGTCATTTGGTTTTTAAGCTACTACTGCATTTGTCTATACATATAATAAAATTGTAACTAAGCCAAATCTGTACGTTAAATAGTTTTTGGAAAATCTTATTGAAATAGACATTATTATCGATATAGACGCCAAATCTATACTTTTTAGAATTTTTGTCTGTCTGTTACCGCATCACGGAAAAACCACTGGAGGGATTTTGATGAAATTTGGTATGATGATAGCTAGGTTATTCGCGTCAACATATAGGATACTTTAAATTTATTAAACTTAATTTACTTTAAATTTATTAAACTTAATTTTAAGTATAACAAAACGCCACCAATTCAAATGAACAGAATAGTCCTCCACTTTCATACTATTGTGTTTCTCACTAAGTTATTATTTAACATTTAAAAAGAACATGTCCGAACACGACACGTTTGCTCAGTTTGTAGTGACCCTACTTGCTGTGCCAGCGGTTGCGGGTTCGAGTTCCGCTGGGGATATTCATTTGTGTGATGAGTTTGTTGACCGATTCTTATGAAATTTTGTACTGTCGTCTCGGAGAGGTTTTGTTATAAGCACTGTGACACGAGAATTTTATATATTAGATATATATTAGATTACATCTATTTATTTGTATGTTGGAAGTAATTTCTTTATTATTTAAACGATTTTTAAACTTCCTTCACTTAAATCTTCTTCACTTAAAATTAAATAAAGACAGGTGTGAAAATGAGTATGAAATCAATCAACTGATATTACTGGCTCTTAATTTATTTCAAAAAGTTTAATTATCTTCTCGGAACACTGCTATATAATATCTGGACATAAATGAAACGCGATGAATTACTTTTTGGTATAATAAAATAGTAATAAAGTGAAATCTGTACATGACTTATTTAAAAAACAATGACTGTTACGTATTATATACAGAACATAGAACAAAACAAAAACAATAAAAATTGAAATTTTTGTCTGCTCGTCTGCGTATCTGTGTGCAATTCACGCAAAATGTACTTTAGCAATATAGTTCAAGTAGGTCAATAAGTCAAGTAGGTCTTTCATTAAAGTCTTTCATACTCACTGGTAAACACAATAACTGGTTCTGTCGAGTCGTCCTTAGAAATTTACATGGTTAACACTGGCTAAACTCTATAGTTTGATAAATGACAAATATGATAAATATGTTGGTACATTAACACACACCACTATCTAGTTCCATGGTAAGCTACGAGGCCTGTGTAACGGAAACCAGATAGTTGATACACTACATATATATAATTTTAAATACATACATATTATAAATATAAACACCCATGACTGGATTACAAACATTCGTGCTCATCACACAAATGAATGCCCCCAGCGGGACTCGAACCCGCAACCGCTGGCACAGCAAGCAGGGTTACTACAAACTGAGCCAAACGTGTCGTCATGTTTAGTTAGTTTACAATTCTATCTCTATAGATACACCAAAACAATGTGCCTTAAAATTATAAATATTAAAAAGGCCCACAGAAAAGCCCGCAATATCAGATTATACTTATTTTCTAAGGTACCTTCGCAATAACTATTTTAACGTACCTAGGTGCGTTTTAAATAGATAAAAATGAGGACGACGCAACTGAGCGAAGCGAGGTTAAGTCGCTAGTGGAAAATAAAATACTTCTTTATTTACTACTTGCTTCCTTCCCAATATGAACTTTCATCTCCATTTTCACCCCCTCAAGGGATGATTTCCGGGATAAAAATTATCCTATGTCCATCCCATGGTCTCAAACTATCTTTTTAACAAATCTCATCTAAATCGCTTCAGTGGATCTAACGATTACCCCCTACAACGCCACAAACTCACAAACTTTACCTCTTTATAATATTAGTATAGATATTTCAGGGCTATTACATAATATATTAATATGAAGTAACCAGCCCTTATTTAAATTTCCTAAGTTCATATTTGATACAGAATACTTTCCCATGAGAACACTAATATCGCGTCCCTATGTAATAAATTCATGTTCTAATTTATATAACTTAAGTCGATCTATACATAACCTGACATAAACCAACAAGTATTTTCGCATTTATAATATTTAAATACAATATGTCTTGTATATAAGAGTAGACTTGTGAAGTTTCGTTTGTTTGTATTAAAGAGGTAAATAGGCCAAGAGGGATGCAGGGAGGAGTGCCAAGAAACGGAACTGTTCGGAGTACCATTTTATACAGTGTCTAGGTATTTTTTGTACTTCTTTCTTATTCTTACATTTCACCCTTTGTTAATAGTGATTATGTGAAACAATAGACCCATTGCGTTTGAATTTACGTACTTTGTATTTGTATTTTCCCAATTATATATCGATTAATCTACTAATAATGTTTATTCTATATTTATTTATGAATTAAATTTATAATGGACTCAAAGTTGTACACTTAATTTATTTCTAAATTTTGTTTGGGATGTTATTAAAGCTTATAAAGTTTGATCATTCTCACTAATTTTATAATTGGGAAAGTTTGTGAGTGATGTTGTGTGTTCGATTTTTCCTTTAATAATAATGTTTAAAGGGATTTTATTAAATTTAAATGGGTAGAGTACTATTCCAATATTAGTATAAAACCGTCTTTCTATTACCTACTACGTGAGTAAAGTCACGGGGAAAAATAGTCTAACATAAAATTTTGTTTTATAGGTACAAAATTTAAGTAGTGGTACGACACAGATCAATAAAGTTAGACTCGATATATCCACCAAGTTGGACAAATGCGGGTTGGCTGACTTTTCTTGCTTTTCGAAAATTATTCAGATTAATTTCTCTCTTAGAAATGCGGGTTTTCTCACAATGTTTTCCATCATTGTGTAGCAATAAAAAATCCGCATTTAAAAATGCCAGCGCAAGACGTAGGGTTTGAATCTGCTTTACTTCACTTCCAAAGCAATCGTGCTCTTAGTGGCTTAGTATTGGAAAAGGCACTAAACGATAACGATTTAAAACAAATATTTTTTCTGTAACTAAAATCAAACCCACGCTCATATTGTTAAGGCAATCACTGCTCAAATTGCGTTATTACATATTGTAAAATCGAATTTCTATAAAAATACCCCCATGTCACAGCGCTCCTAGATTCAAGAAGTTATTGTGATATAAAAACAGCCTTTAAGGCTCCTAAGGGAGATAGCGACGGTGTAACACAAATATGGATATTTACGGCTTTAGTAAAACACATGATACCTTAGATAAGTATTGGTATTTTATCCACCCAACATTTGTACTGAGATTCCAAAAACTGAATATACGACGTAATCTGTTAATTTGTATTTTGGACTTTAAATGCGAAATTTTATATGTTTATGTTTGTTACTCCGCCGAAACGTCTGTTTGTCTGTCTGTCTAGGAACGCATCATGAGAAAACCACTGGTCGGATTTTGATGAAATTTGGTATGATGGTAGCTGGTTATCCAAGTCAACATATAGGATAATTTTTACTACGGGACAATATCTCATACCTGAGAAATCTGTACTAAACGTTAAAAGCTTAGCTTAGCTTTTAACGTTTAAACCGATAAGTCACTTATATATTAATATAATTATTATCTATGTGCATTATAAAAGGCTCAAATCATGCTGATCTGTCATAGACTAAAGTAATAGACATATAGAAGTGGATGAAGCCGTCGCCTGTAGCTTATAAAAAAAAAATTATAGTCTTACATTTTACTGTTAATATTAGCCATTTATTAACAGCCTCTGTAGTTTTAGGACTTTGGATTGTATTATACAGTATTGCTAAAGAAATACTCGTATTGTATATAAGTTCATGAGAAAATAATGCTATGGAATATTTTTTATTCGGTAAATAAAAATGTTCACATGAAATATATATGTGTAAATTATAAAGACACTAGCAAAATATAGCTGGTAAAGTAATTATTTTACCTATTCAATACATATACGAGTATGTATATAATAATGTGTTTGAACCTGTCTAACTTGTTAAAGGCCCTACATTAAATACGAAATATTAAATAATAGGAATATTCATATTAATATGAAGAAAAGTGATGGCAAGTAAGCTTGATAACTGCATTTACCCACTAAATCGTAATACGTCACCTAGCAGTGCCACCCAGTCACCTACAAAATTATCGAATATATTCGAAGAGTGTGATGTTTACTACATCTACTTTACAATGGAAAACACTTGAATCTGCAACGAATGTTGTAGAAGTTATATAAAACTAACATCAAATCCAACGTCTCTTAGATAAATATATCTGGAGATGTTATTTTTTCCGCCTACAAACACTTGCAAAACTAAACTTGTCAAAACAAGAGCTGTTACCCTGAAATATTCCCTTTAGGACCCGCGTCATTTGTCCAATGTTTGTTGTGGATGCTTATTTCCGGCCATCTCTCGGCCTATTTAATGACCGGAGGTAAAATATGGCTGGCACTTACAGCCGGCTTTGAAGAATTGGAAGAATGATTTTGCGAAGACCACTCTTTTATTGATGGTTTGGATAGGTGAGATGTCTGAATCGTTCGTTTAGATGGGAGAAAAAATATTTAAAAGATAAATAGATAATAATAAGTGATTTGTATATTATTATTATGTACTTAAACAAAAAATATATTCTAATTTTATGTCATAGTTTGTTTTTGTCTTGCGAAAAAATTGAAAAATAAAGTAATATCCATATTAATATTATAAACTAGCATTGCCCGCGTTCAGATGACCAAAAACCAAATTCTTAGGTTTTACATATTTTAGTATACTCTTAGATTGCAGTTTTCGTATTTATTCTCAGAAATGAGACATTTTTTCGCGGTAAAAAGTATTCTATATGTTGACCCGGACCATAAGCTACCATGATACCTAATTTCATCAAAATCTGTTCAGTGGTTTTCTCGTGATGCGGTAACAGACAGACAGACAAACAAAAATTAATAGTCTGGAATAGCACATAGGCTACTTTTTATCCCGGAAAGATGTACGGTTCCCGTGGGATAGATTTGTTTTCGTTTTTCACTAGGGCGAAACGAAGCAAGAGTCGCTAGTACATAATGATTTTAAAATTGCTTAGGATATCATGGTGATATTACTGACTTGTCAAAGGTCATGAGTTCAATTCCTTAGCTTGCTATAATGCTGTATTGTATAATGAAATAGAAAATAGTATAGTACCTACCTATTGCTTTTACTAAAAAATGTACGAAGATGACAAAAATCTGGTAAAGTGGCGAATGGCTTGTTCAGGAAAATACAATTTTTACTTATAAATTATGACACTTACAAAACAATATCGTAACTCAGTATTAACATATAATAAAACAAAATTATTTTATAAAATATTTAAAAATCTTTTACATTACAATGCTGTGTTACCCTGTTGTTCCTTGCAGGTGTCGAGTATCAATATCCGTACCATGGAATTTCTATAGGTGAGTGAAAATACAAGGGGACTAACCACTCTCCCTCACTGTACTCTTCCCTCCCCTTTATCTAACAGGTGTTAAAGCGCCCTAAAGTGATTCCCATTGATAGGATACAAAGGTTACGATTACTGTTTAAGCCAAGTTAAGCTGTAGGCTTATTTACTTGTTATAAAATATGTTTTAGACAGGTTAGTTACCGTAGATGTATTTATTAATTATGATATCAGCTGAATAAACAGCCGGATGGACAGACAAAAAAGTTATTATATAAGAGTTTTTTTTTAGATATGGTACCTTAAAAACGCTACAGCATTATATAAACTAAAGCGTATTATTCAGTTTTCGAGTTGAAAACATCCATTTTCTACATTTAAATGAAACACGCTTATCTAAATAAATATTTGCACGAAACACATATCATCTTGGAACATACATTTATTCATGTTCTGTAAAACATGGCTTAAATATATTTCAAAAGTAAGTAATCCTTTTAATATTATGATATTGTTGATTCAAAGTTCTGGTAAATATTTATCATTATTTTATCATGTTCTACTTAGCGGATTTTAAGGAGCATGTAAAAGGTTTTATATGAAACTAGCGACTCACCCTCGCTTCGCTCGGGTTCGTCCCTAACTTTATTCCCCATACAAACTTTCATCCCCATTTTTACCCCTTTAAAGGATGATTTCCGGGATAAAAAGTGTCCTATGTCTTTTCCAATGTCTCAAACTATCTTTTTACCAAATATCATTCAAATCGGTTCGGTAGAACCAGATATTACCACCTACAACGTCACAAACTCACAATCTCACGAACGTTACCTCTTTATAACATTAGTATAGACTAGCGACTTACTCTCGCTTCGCTAGGGTGCTTCCCTAGGCACTTTTTTTTTGAGCGGAACCCTAATTCTTTTTCTAAAATCAAAGTACCCTAAGTCACTCCTTATAACATGAGTTATCTGCCACTGAAAGTTCCGTCAGACAGAAAGACGGACGGACGGCCGTCAGACAGACTTTTTTTTAAAATTGTGTTCTTCTTATAAGTAGGCACCGTATATATTTTCTTACAGAAATTACAAACTAACACTTCAATTTTATTTATCTGTAATATATTAAGTTTAACTTATATTTATAATCGAATACACATAATATGTACATGTTTGCTTACACGTCTTGTATTTAGACTAACTTAAAAAATGATAAATAAATTAAACCGTAAATCATGCGCCTGATTTCTTACCGATCATGTCGAATTTTATCATCCCACTAGCCTTTGAGAATGAAGGGAAGAGAAAGTGCTTATATTTGCGTGTCACCAGTGTATTAGTCTTTACCTATTTAATTACTCAGGCTAATCCAATCTTAAAATAGTCTGTAGTGCCAACTCTTTACCTCGATGGTCTAGTGGCAAACATGGCTGAAAATCTGGAGATCCTTGGTTCGAGTCCCGGATTGAGCCAAATTCTGTTATTGAGTTTTTCAATCAAGAAATAACAGCCCGGATTTGGAATTTTGGCGGTGTTTCACCCAGGTGCCTCGAAGTGCTCGTAAAGCCAGCACACCTGCGCTTTAATTATCTGCTCGTGTTGAGTTTTCGGTTCACCAGAGTATGAAAGTGCAGGAATATAGAGTGCACAACAATAAACAGGAATAGTGTTGTAGTACTTGCTAGTGTCAAAGAGATTGGCTATTGTAGCCAAAATCAGTCATTAAGACATTAATACTATATTACATACCTTTATATCAGCACACCAAAGTTTCATCACATTGGGATCATCAACCGACTTCAAAAAGGAGGAGGTTCTCAATTCGACAGTATTTTTTTTTAATGTTTGTTACCTCAGAACTCCGTCATTTATTAACTGATTTGGACAATTTTTGTGTTGTTTGAAAGGGTATACTTCCAGATTGGTCCTATTTAAATTTCAAAAAAAAAATACTACCCCTAAGGGTGGAAAAATAGCTAATGATCAATTTAACCTACTTCTAATTGTCATATTAACTTTAAATTTGCAAGTGTTTCTATTTCCGTTGATAGTACAGTGGTTCGGTATTATTGACCTGATCTGATGGTAAGGCCAGAAGGTGGATAGGTGGAACTCTTCAACGGCTAGTAGTAGATACTTTGAGTTTGGGCTTATTTTGTTTGGTTTGACAAGCCTAACACGTTAGAATTCTTACTTTGCTACTACTGTGTACACTAAAAAGGGAAAAATAAGAACTTTTTAACAAAAAAATAAAAACCGACTTCAAACAAAAGCACTAAAAAGTAAAAAATAACTGATTGGCAGTTTTCATTTACTATACATACCTAATCAAATATATTCGAAGTCGGTGTGCATACATACCTAATCAAATATTTTCGAAATCGGTGCCAGCCCATACAAAGCAAAGCACACCGACATGTATAGTAAATAAAAACTACCAATCAGTTATTTTTTACTTTTAAGTGCTTTTGCTTGAAGTCGGTTTTTATTTTTTTGTTAAAAAGTTTTTATTTTTTTGCAATATATGTACATGATACGGAGAAAGAGAAAACTATAAATTCACTTACATATACATAAACTATAAATTTAAATTTGTAATCCCTCTCCTTTCACATCTTTTTATTCAAATGAAAGTATTTCGCGATACGTTTGACTAAATCACCGCATTTCGTCCCATTCGCCATAAAATCGTATAAGCTTACTTTCTCCCAAAGAATTGCTGAATAGTAAAAAATGGAACAATGTAACGTATATCGTAACCCGAATATATTTTACCTTGACTCAAAGACTATCTGACTCAAAAGATTTAGTTTACCAAATAATGCAGAGGCCACCGATACGATTGTTGTGTATAGAAAATACGTGGATATTATCTTGTAAAATATTTTATACAAATAAGTTGTAAAATGAAATGCTTAAAATAAATTAAAATGAAAAATTAAAATAATTATACTCGTATAATTCCCTTAAAAATGGCGACATCTAAGAGAGCAGCAGAATACGGTTAATATTAATTAGTATAAATTGCACTGTAATTTATGTTTGTGCTAGCTAGCGTGAGTAGTTTACCAAGCCATGACAATAAAGGTAGTGCAGGATTAGGCCCTATTTACTCATCGGTGTTAAAATTAAGGATGTAAATAAAACTATAATTATACTCACTTTTATATATATATTAACACAATACTCACAACTATTCTTTCGTTTTGTCTCACTTTTTACACTGACACTCCACACGTTGCGAAACAACACTTATGCACTACACAACACTTAAACACCACACCTCCACTGCACAAATACACTGTTTTATTAAATAATCACTATACAACACTTCCACTTTGAGTTGACACTTGTCTCTTTGGCGTTCAGTGAGAGACTGTCCTCTTGACAGCATATACCCCCTATTTATGCATTCACAAGCACTGCCATCTATTATTAGGTACGTGCGTGTAGTCAATACAATATCTTAATTATCGTTAAATAACAATATGAGTAACTAAATATTACTAAAAATAACAATGTTGATGACAGTCGGCCATCCGAATAGAATCGTATGACCTCATACGAGATTTAAACAAAATAACTCATTGTAAGAATCAAAGACAAAATACAAGAAAAACATAAAAACCATTCATAAGTAAACTTGATTAATTACTACATTTTAAAACAATTCTGTCCTGAATACAAGGCAACAGGCCCCTTACGTCCTGAATACCAAGCAACAGGCCCCTTGTAGCCCTGAATACATGGCAACAGGCCCCTTACATCTTGAATACCAATAACAGGCCCCTTTTAGTCCTGAATACATGGCAACAGGCCCCTTACGTCCTGAATACCAAGTAACAGGCCCCTTGTAGTCCTGAATACAAGGCAACAGGCCCCTTATGTCCTGAATACCAAGTAACAGGCCCCTTGTAGTCCTGAATACATGGCAACAGGCCCCTTACGTCCTGAATACCAAGTAACAGGCCCCTTGTAATCCTGAATACTCGAAAAAAAAAATGCTCTCTGACAGTAAACATTTCAATAAACACATTTTGACCAATAATATATTATATAAAATCACAAAATTATATTTTAAGTTAAATAACCTATAAAGATAGAAAGATTGTATAATGTTTAATGATACTAAAACATTAATTTCACACAAGTCCATTACTACATAACAAAATCAATTATCTTAACAACGAAAGAGTATTTATTATATTTAATCAATATATTTAATTATATTATTTATTAACTATTTTTCGTAATTATATATTCAGACAAAATTTAAATAAAATACATACATAAAACATTCTTAGTTCATTACTCACGAGATTCCTCATCGTCAGATTCACTGGAGTATGTCCCACTCACGTGTGGTCTATTGAAATTAAGCCATGGTTTGATTTTATCAATAGCTACGATAGTCGAGAAGCTTCTTCCTCTCTTTGAAGTCAATGGTGTGTCTTCTATGGCAAAGCGATCATGGTCTAGAATAGATGCGATTCTATAAGGTCCCTGAAACTTAGGCACAAGTTTTTTGCTCTGTCCTGTTGCAGGTACTTGGCGTTCCACTCTTACCAAATCCCCTACATTATATTTCGGAGGGATACAACGGTGCTTATCGAATGATTCCTTTTGATTTTGTTGGCATGCTTCAATATGAGTGTTAATTTCATCCCTTATATTAGCTCTGTTCTTATCCAAATCGTGTATTATTTTACTTTCAGTGGATCCCGTAGGTCTTACCCCAAATAGAGCTTCCGCGGGAGTTCGATTTATGCCCTTATTGAAAGTATTATTCAGACCCCACTGAATATCCGGCAAGTGGTCATCCCATTTATTTTCGGATGTACCAACTGACTTGGCTGTCAATGCGTCAACAATAACTTTATTGTAACGCTCCACTTGCCCATTTGCCCTTGGGGTGGCCACAGCATTCATCACGTGCTTAACATCTTTCGCGGTGACAAATTTCTTAAATAAACTACTAGAAAAAGAAGTTCCTCTATCTGAAATGATTCTTCGTGGTACGCCGAAAATTCCGAAATATTCCTTGAGTATTCTAATGGTACTATTAGATTTAGTATTTCTCACCGGTTTTAAATAAATATACTTTGTGTAAGCATCGATTATTACTAGAATATGCATGTTGCCTCTACTGGAGCGCACAAATGGACCGACATGATCGACATGAATGGTATCAAATGGAATGTCAATCTTCTCAATAGGATGAAGATAACCAGGCTTCTTACCTCCAGTTGCTTTGGCATAGCTTCGCATTTTTGGAAACCAATACACGGATTTAACCTTTTCCAATGTCTTATCCATAGAAAAGTGTCCTATATCATCGTGATTAATTTTTAGTATTTGCCAACGTACCCCCTTAGGTACTACCCATCTGTCACCGTCTGGAGTAATCTTAAATAATTTTTCACCCTTTAATTTAAAATTAGTTTTTATATCTATTATGTCATCTAAATTTGGATCTTTAAGTATCTGGACTTTTCTTTGAATCTCGGAATCAGCACTCTGGACGGTAGCAAGCCAACTTTCCTCAGTAACGCTCCTTACCATACAGGAAGCGATCGGAGAAGAATTTGGAACCGGGTTACGACTCAAGGCGTCAACATGAGCCATAGAGACACCTGCTCTATATTCAATATTAAAAGTGTACTCTTGCATCTGTTCCCACCATCGAGCTACTCGTGGTATCATGTCTCGTTTTTGAAATGTTGCACGCAAAGAGTTGCAATCGGTTACAATTTTGAAAGTTATGCCAATAAGGTATACTCTGAATTTCCGAAGGGATGCCACCACAGCGAGAGTCTCGAGGTCGTATGAGGAGTAATTCTGTTCTTCTGGACTAGTTTGTCTACTAAAATATGCGACAGGCAAGCGTACTCTTTCCTTATTCAATTGTATTAAAATGCCAGCTACACCTACCTTGCATGCATCTGTGTGGAGCTCCGTCTCAGCGTTTGGATCGTATAGAGCTAAAGTAGGTTTTTGTGTCAATTTATTTTGAAGCTCCTTAAAAGCGGACTGTTGTTCATGCCCCCAATTCCATGACGTATCCTTTCCGAGGAGGCGTGTCAAGGGTTTAGCTATTATGGAGAATCCGGGTACGAACCGTCTAAAGAAACTTGCCAGACCTAGAAATTGCCGCACATTGTGTTGATTTTGTGGTACTGGAAACTTCGCTACAGCCTCTACTTTACTAGAACCTGGTTGTATTCCACCTTTTGACACCTGAAATCCTAAATAGTCTACATTATTACCAAAAAATATACACTTAGAAAGTTTAAGTGTCAACCCAGCATTAGAGAACAAGCTCAGAACTTTTTCCAAGCGCTGTATACCTTCTTGGAAATCCTTGGCTGGAATTATTACGTCGTCCAAGTATGCAAGAGCTTCTCTGTGACGAGTTGACCCTAAAACTTGGTTCATTATACGTTGGAATGTGGAAGGGGCGTTTGCAAGACCAAAGGGCATTCTGTTAAACTCAAAATGTCCCTCTGGTGTTACAAAGCCCGTTTTGTGTTTATCACTTTCTCGTATGGGTATTTGATAGTACCCCGAAGCAAGGTCTAGAGTAGTGTAGAACTCATTTCCAGCTAATAAATCAATCTGATCATCGATCAGGGGCATAGGATAATTCTCTCTTACAGTTTTTTTATTAAGCGCCCTATAATCTATGCACAGACGGTAATCGCCAGTTTTCTTGCGCACCAGTACTACTGGGCTGGCGTATGACGATGTGGATGGCTGAATTATCCCATTGTCAAGCAGCTCTGTTATCATTTCTCTCACCACCTCCTTTTCTTTTATGGACAGTCTGTATGGTCGGTAAACTACCGGCTCATCATCATGCAGAGTTATAGACATTTCTCCAACTGTAGCCTTACCTAATTCTGCCAAACTCGCTGCGAAACAATTTCTAAAGTTGTTTAAAAGCAATAGAAGTTTCTCCTTCTCCTCAGAAGAAATATTAGGTCCGGTTTTAACCTCGTCCATTCTTATCGGTTGATATAGACCTTGAGTTACATTATTAACCGCCATCACCTTTGGATCTACAGTATCCTTATATTCTTCTGCCATATATCCTCGGGCTAATAAATAGTCCTTGTTTATAGTGATTTTCTTACCTGATGCAATACTAACCAATAGCTCTCCTTCTCCGTTATCATTAATTGAAAACAGACCTGCTAACACGGAAAAGACAGTATCTTTTATTAATCTTAATCCTCCCTCTATGTATACGTCACCTGTAACTAATGGCTCAGTATAGACACTAATAACTGATGTACCTGAAACTAAAGTTTCATATTTACAGAACAATTTAATTTTGTAATGCTTACTGGAATAATTAAAAGCCGGAAGGAGTTCAAGTTTATCGCTTGTTTTATGGACTACAATATGAGGTTGCTCTGTAAATGTTTGGCCAATCATAACTGGTACATGCATAGCTTCATCTGGTACCACAAATAGTTCTACATCAGCTTCTACTTCATCAATTTTTATTGTTACCAACTGTCTACCCAAAACATTAACAATGGAATTACCGAAACCTTTTAAAGTCGGGAGAGCATCAGTTTCGTATTGGTTATGAGATTTAATAAAATCCGATATCCTTATCATGCAACAATCGCTTCCAAAATCCAGAAACGCTTTGTAAGGAATCCCGTTGACTTCAATCGTTTTTAAATATTTTTCCCCAAGTTGTTTATCATTAGTCACGCGCAGAACATTCTTATCCGTTGTCAATGGTCCTTTAGAATAACACTGCTCTGCGTCATGACCTACTTTCTGACACTTGCCACATTTCTTAACCGGTTGTGGACATTGTGGTACTGTATGTCCTTCTTGCTTACAATTAAAACAGCGTGGTCCCTTGCTCATTTGTTTCAATGAAGACTCCTGAGTTCTACTCATGAATTGATTCCTTTTACGCTCATTCGTGCGACTGTTCCTGGTATTTCTAAGATACGCAAGTAGTTTATCAGGATTATCATATTGAACCGCCTCTGCACCCAATCTAATTGATCGTTCGTCTATGCCATGAAGAATACATTCTACAGCTCGACTACCTGTTATGCCACATCGATTCAATAAAGCAATTTTATCATAATAATAAGTTTCCAGTGAATCTCCGAATCGGGCGCGCTTGGCTAGCATATCACTAAGCATTTGCCCATAATTTTCTGTGGACGGAAATGCCGACAACAATTTAGTTTGCCATTCATCCCATGAGAAAAGAACAGAAGGTAAGCCTTCATACCAACGCTGGGCAATTCCACGTAATTTTGGTAAAGCAAAATGAACTATTTGTTTTTCAGTCCATCCATAAATAGTTGAGCATTCATTAACCTTATGTAACCACATTGTCATAGTCTGTTCTTTCCTCGAGGGATCGAATTCGGGAATGGTATTATTCATATTTACTAACTTATCTAAATTGTTATCCGTACGACCAGCATATTTAAGTGCATCGAGTAATTGCTGTAACCCACTATTAGCGAACTGAGTTGACTCACCATTGTCCAATAGTCTTCCACGATGGCTACTAGGATAATTCTGGGTGCGAACGTTTCTTCTTGACTCCCGGCTGCGTGGCGTACTGCGAGAACGACTTCGTTCCCGACTGCGTAATCGTTCTCGTTGATGGCTACGCGACCGACCTTGTCGATGGCTGGGGACACGGAGATGGTGAAGATTCCTGCTTCGAGATTCGCTGCATTGTCCGGTGCGACGCCGGCTCGGCTGCCTGATATGGAGTCGGCTCGACGATCTGCTGCGAGGCCGACTCGACGGCCTTCCACGTGATCGCTCTAGTTGTTGACTACCAGAAGGGAGCCCGTCAGGGCTACGTAACTGGCGTGACCTTACCCCTCGTGGGCAAGGCCGATTGAGAATCGGGCTGCGAGCTGCACTCGACCTCATGAACTCTACTGGGCTCCGAGAGCGCTGTGCCAACCTATCCATATGGCACGATGAACGAGAACTTTCTTGAATGTCCACTGCAAAGCCCAAGATTATTACTCGCATAGTGTAGTGCTCACATCATGTAGTATCATAATACTAAACTGTTGTATTAACCCATATACATTATTATTATTATTATTTTATGAGATAAGTAGGAGGGTGAGAAAAGAAAAAAAAAATTGGAAAAGGTAGGGGAAAAGAGGAAAAAGTACAGTAACACTACAGTGCAGAAGTAGAGAAAATTATCACGGCAAATATAATATGAACAATTGAACATAAATAATAAACATTAAAATAAATAATGAAAATAGAGAAAAAAAATAAAAAAATAAATAAATAAATAAATGAATAAATAAATAGTAATTAGTTAAAATACTTACGTCCCATATAAAACACAAAAAAAAAATATATAAGATAATCAAATTAAATAATGTATATTTATATACCTTCACAAAAAAAAATAATATAATAATAAAAAATAAAAAAAGTAATAATAATAATAATAAATTACATATTATTAATTTTGTGATCCCACTTCTGAAACTGCAGGATTAGGCCCTATTTACTCATCGGTGTTAAAATTAAGGATGTAAATAAAACTATAATTATACTCACTTTTATATATATATTAACACAATACTCACAACTATTCTTTCGTTTTGTCTCACTTTTTACACTGACACTCCACACGTTGCGAAACAACACTTATGCACTACACAACACTTAAACACCACACCTCCACTGCACAAATACACTGTTTTATTAAATAATCACTATACAACACTTCCACTTTGAGTTGACACTTGTCTCTTTGGCGTTCAGTGAGAGACTGTCCTCTTGACAGCATATACCCCCTATTTATGCATTCACAAGCACTGCCATCTATTATTAGGTACGTGCGTGTAGTCAATACAATATCTTAATTATCGTTAAATAACAATATGAGTAACTAAATATTACTAAAAATAACAATGTTGATGACAGTAGATACTAAGGTTGTTTGAAAACTTATAGTCGTATATTTAACTGATGTTGGTTTCTCTTTTACATAAAAACTACTGAACGGATTTTGATGAAACTTTACAGTAATATACATAGTTTATATATATATATATATATATATATATATATATATATATATATATATAGAAATAAAAACAAAAATACGAACTATGATATAAAATAAACGAGCGAAACCGCGGGCAAAATCTAGTACTAAATATATAAACTCGACGCCATCATTACTTTATTACATGTATAAACACAATTTGGATGTTGACTTAAATCAAAGCTACGGAGCTACAAAATTGATCACTGAACTTATTTAGATATTCTGAGACGACATTAAAAGCCAAAATGGGAGACTGTTTTCATTACTGCTGTTAGCTACTTTGCTTTGAGTTTCAATGATTTATATATTTAACTTCTATAATTATAAAGGAAATTAAAGTATCTGTCTGTGAATTTGAAATAGCTAACCTATAACGAGATTTTATGATTATTTGCACAATATGGAAGCTCAAACTATCGTTCACAAATATTAATTCCGTCTGTCTGCTTGCTGTCTGTCTATCTGCTGTTTGTACCTGTTAATCTTCAGAATAGCTAAACCTAATTAAACGCAAAGTTGATGAGGTAATAAAAGGACATATTAAAAGAAAACAAAAACAATCCTATCCCACGGGATCCTTACATTTTCCCAAGATAAAAAGTAGCCTATCTGTTATTCCAGACTATAATCTATCTCTGTGCCAAATTTCATCCAGATCCGGTCAGAAACATTTTTAAATTCTTACTAACTTGACTAAAGGCTTGTCCTTCTTTCATGCTATATCGTAGAAACGTATCGATTTTTTTTTTAAATACTGTCTAGGCTTTGAATAATGATAATATAGATTTGATCTCCTTTCTGTTCTATGTTCGTATTCTGTGGAATGTATTTTTTTTGTTTTTTTTATATATTTATATTTTTTTGTAAGTAAAAAATACACTAACTTAAATCACTTTAAAGTAATCACTCCATTCGTAGGGATTGAATTATTACTATCGCTTGTTCATTAAAAAATAATCAATAAAATCGATTTCAAACATCCAAATTGAATACTTAAATCGTCAAAACGTAACAGTTGCTCGCTGTATCTTTTAAGGATTTACCAAGGAAAGATACTGTAAAAAAATTTGCTCTATTTTGTATTGGTAAACAAATAGACCCTAAGATTAACCTTAATTACCTTAAGCATTAGCCTTCATCCATTAAAATAGATGAAAGACTAATTTTATTCACTGTACTCTGTGTGTACTGTGCATGGGATACTAAAACCAGTCAACGATACTGCCCAAAATCATTGAAAGGTTAAAAGAGAAAGCATTTTTTACTTGTAAATATAGGAAATATGGATCGTTTGCCATTCGATTCGAATATCGTATCATTTAAATCTAATGGAAATGTTGTCTCGAGACGTTGCCTACTAAATATATGGCATATAACAAGTAATATCATTGTAAAGGGTCGAGATAACGCTTGTAAACACGGATTATTGTTTGAAATGTTTGACGCAAGTTGATGTCAAGTTAAATTGTATTGCTTTACGAATGGCTCTGACTGGTTACGATATCAAGTTTTATTATATTAATTTAATTTTGATATGAATTTACGAGCAATGTTGGTTTGAGATGATATATAAATTCCGAATGAAGTTGCGAAATTGGGGCATGCAAAATTCCATTTGTTTTATATGAGAAATTGATTTTATTTAACCGGATCTTAAAAAGGATGTTTTATGTTCGTCTGTATATTTTTCTGTAGTTTTTGTCTTTGTTATGATTAAAGGCAAAGGTGGGCTAATAACGAAAAATAGAGGTACGATTAATTTTATTTTATTTTTCCCTTAAGTGAAAAGTTTCTGTGAGTCAGACAAACGTGACGAGGTTCCCTACATCTATATATATATATATATATATATATATATATATATATATATATATATATATATAAAACAAAGTCGGGTTAGTTAAATTACACACATTTATAACTCAAGAAACTGGAAACATCTGAAAAATTCACGAAAAAAAAAAACAAATTTACATCGATTACGCTGGCTAATAACTATTCATATTTATTTAAAACGTAGCTAGGGATGCACCCTAGTGACGGTATATCGCTAGATATGGTTTTTTTTTTATTTTTCAGTTAAATCCTAAAAAAATCTTACAATAAACATCTTTAAAAACGACACATACATATTAATTTATCATAGTAAAACTACAGAAAACTTTATGAGAAAACTAGCAGTCTCATATTTTGCTTCAAATTTATTGCACGTCGTTACCAAGACGCTCTGCATGCATCAACTTGGTACGTTTGAGATATTATTTCTGCGCAATAATTAATGGTCTTTAGCTTTAAAATAGTGGCTCTTTATATGAGTCATTATTTTACATTTATGTTTTATAATTTAAATGCATAGTTCATTGTTTTTATACTATTTACTGGATCAAAACTATTCTTACTTGCGAAGTTCAACATTTATAACAGATATACATATAAACATATAGTACCTGAGCCACCGAGCTTCGCTCGGAGTTTTTGCTAGAAAGGTACAATTTTCTTTAAAAAAAAACTAAAAACTTGAATAAATACTAAAAAAAAACAAAAATAAATTATACCTTTGTATCCGACCGGGATTCGAACCCGGACACTTATTCAATCTTTCGCCTTGGCCGCTTGACAATGATGCTTATATCCGAGTGTGCGTAATTATCGAACATAATATTTTGCGTGGAATAATGCAAAAGAAAACCGCATGAAAATTCGAAAACACGCGTTTTCCCAGACATAAGACGAATCTAGATCGATTTATCGCCCCCGAAACCCCATGTATGATAAATTTCATGAAAATCGTTGGAGCCGTTACCGAGATTCAGATTATATATTGATATATAAATATATGTACAAGAATTGCTCGTTTAAATTTATTAGATTAATTATAAAGCTAACATAAAAGTCTTAAAAACTTTTCCTGTATAGAGACTCCTTTTAAATTTTCTTTTTTTGTATTACGTAAACCACAAACAACATTCAAACATATCTTGCAACTCATCTACAAATGAATTCCATCTCTTCCCATAAGTCTATACCTCGCTAACTATAACTTCTCAGTTTCTCTACCACTTTGTGCAGGAACTTTAAAAGAAACATAATCATCTATACATATAATAAAATTGTAACTAAGCCGTATCTGTACATTAAATATTTTTTGGAAAATCTTATTGACATAGACATTATTATCGATACAGAGGCCGAATCTATAGTTTTTAGAATTTTTGTCTGTCTGTTTGTTACCGCATCACGGAAAAACCACTGGAGGGATTTTGATGAAATTTGGTATGATGATAGCTGGTTATCCGCGTCAACATATAGGATATTTTTTACCGCGGGAAAATATCTAATTTCTAAGAAAAAATACAAAAACTTCAATGTAAGAGTATCCTAATATGTAAAACCCAAGAATTTGGTTGTTGGTCATCTGAACGCGGGCGGAGCCGCAGGCAATGCTAGTACCTATCAAAATATTTATGTTGCTTTCACGTCACGCTCTAATATCTTTTTTGTTGTGGCTTAGTTTTTTTAAATAAAAAAAAAATTATAAATATCTTGTTTCAAAGGAAAGTCTTTTATACGGTCTCTAATAACCGTACATTGTACATCGTAATTGTAAAACAAGTAGTTCATACAAACATATGTAAGTGTTAAACATAATTTCATTGATTAATTATACTTATTAGCTGTCTGTAGCCAATAATTAAGGCCAATTATGAAGCCAAACATAAATCAAATAGATCAACTGATTTTGTGTTATGATTATATCCACGTGTAAACATACATAAAATATACATAATTAATAAATTAGCATGCAAATTAAACGTAGAATGGACAAGTGTAATTATTTAATCGGGCAATTCGAGTAGAAGATTGCATTCGAAATTGTAATGAGGCCGAATAATATTTTCATCGTACAATCTAAGGTTTTTGCAGGTTCGATTTCTATTAGATACAATAATTAAAAAAAATACTTTTGACTTGAGATGAGAATACATTGCTCAAGACCTTTAATAATAAATTACTTTTAATGTTTGTATTTAAAATTTAGGTCTGGTTTCAGCTAAATGGCTCAACTAACTTCGATGAATGTTGCTTGTGGTAGGTACTTATCGTACTTGGATAATTTTTACCTATATTTGGATCCGGTGGCATTGTCAATTGTTAATTTATCGACCAATATTATAACAATATTGCATTTTTTTTTGTTTTTCAAAAAATATATAATTTCTCAGCCTATTCAACGTAAGAACGAATCTTTTTTTATGGTGCTCAGCGATAAACGAGCAAACAGCCCACCTGATGAAAAGCGGTACCCATCGCCTATAACACCTACGTTTCACGCATTTCAGTTTTATGTAACAAAAATGCAAAACCGAAGATGAGTTATCTCTGTAAGGACAAAGATGATATGCCTCTTGCCTGTAATTGCGCTGGCTACCTTATCCGTCAAACCGGAACACAACAATATAATCATTGTTGCTTGCTGGAAGAAATAGATAAGGGGGTGATACCTACCCATCCAGTCGGACTCCTCAGACTTGACAGAGTCCTACCGCCAGTAAAAAAAAAAGTCAGTCTAGTCTAGTATAAAAAAATATGCAATTTTAATTTAGTATATTTTAACTTAAACACTTTATAACGATAACCGTATATTAGTTTAGTACAACGTAATATTCTAAAAGAATATATAAAATTAAAAGTAGCTTGAGGTTTTACAAACAAAATATCTTAGATTAAAGTACTCAATTCTGAAAATCATCAAGCCTAAGCGAAGTGAGGGCGGTCCCTAATTTAAATAATAAATTTTAAAGCACATAATGTAAAATAGTATATGAGTATACTCAAAGCCTGTATAAAGTTAATTTAACGGGTAAAACTAAGGTGCCGCTCTCATATACATATACGTTAATGATTATACTTTATAATTTATCTTCGAAATATGTTCATTCTATTTTTTTATCCATACTAATATTATAAATGTTTAAGTGTGTTTGTTTGTTTGTTTGTTTGTTTGTTTGTTTGTTTGTTTGTTTGTTTGTTTGTTTGTTTGTTTGTTTGTTTGTTTATTTGTTTGTTTGTTTGTTTGTTTGTTTGTTTGTTTGTTTGTTTGTTTGTTTGTTTGTTTGTTTGTTTGTTTGTTTGTTTGTTTGTTGTTTGTTTGTTTGTTTGTTTGTTTGTTTGTTTGTTTGTTTGTTTGTTTGTTTGTTTGTTTGTTTGTTTGTTTGTTTGTTTGTTTGTTTGTTTGTTTGTTTGTTTGTTTGTTTGTTTGTTTGTTTGTTTGTTTGTTTGTTTGTTTGTTTGTTTGTTTGTTTGTTTGTTTGTTTGTTTGTTTGTTTGTTTGTTTGTTTGTTGTTTGTTTGTTTGTTTGTTTGTTTGTTTGTTTGTTTGTTTGTTTGTTTGTTTGTTTGTTTGTTTGTTTGTTTGTTTATTTGTTTGTTTGTTTGTTTGTTTGTCCTTCTTTCACGTCGAAACGGATCGACGGATTGGCGTGGTTTTTTGTGTGGAGATACTCGTAGTTGTAGAGTTGGAGAGTGACATACGCTACTTGTTACCGCGGGAGATTATCTCACTCCCAAGGGAAAACACGTTATAATACAACCCAAAAAATATTTATGATCAGAATTACTTGAAAGTTGGTATTAATGATCTTCAATACAGTCAAAGAAATACATGTTTTAGCAAATTTCGAAATTTATCCCATAAGGGCGTAAAATAGGGGATGGAAATTTGTATAAAACCTGCCTTTTTAGTTTTTTTTTTAATTTTAGCGCGAGCGAAGCCGTGGGTTCTGCTAAAAGTAGGTATATAAAGCCGCAGTACATATCATTCAGCGGCTTAGTAGTAAAACGACTAAATCTTCCGGGTAGGTAACCGTAAAATACACAAAGCTTTTATTATCATCCGTATTTTTTTTTTATTAATATTATAAATGTCAAGTTTGTGAGTATATAATATGTATGTTTGTTACTCTTTCACGCCAGAACGGCTAAACGGATCTGGATAAAATTTGGCACAGAGATTTTAGTCTGAAATAACGCATAAGTTACTTTTTATCTCGGTAAAATGTATGGTTCCCGCAACATAGGTTTGTTTTTGTTTTCCTAGAGGTAAATCCGAGCAAAGCGAGGGGGAGCTGCTCGTATATTATAAATGCAACATTCCACTCTGCCATCAGAGAAGTAGCAGGAGCAAACCACATGATACACCACCCACCGAATCGGGTCACCTCCGAGTGTGTCTTTGGGCTTCATGCCCGGCTGGATTGCCGGATGCTAATGAGCCCCCAAGCCACGACGACGTGAACACACATCGGAGAGGGAGAGTCCCCCTTTAGAATCTAGTTCATAGAGATACATTTTAGCATCAAAATAATAGCGCTGGAATAAGGAATTCCTTTATTCAAATACGATATAAATTTGCGCAGTCTCTTCAACTGCTGCAGAATTTTCGTATATAGCATGCCACTTTAAATACTTGAATTAAGGACATCGTAACTTATATTAAAATAAAGATAATACTGTTAGTCTGAATTCAAAAGGAAGCTTAGTGTTTTTATGGTCGATCTAAATGGGTATACCTACTTGTTTTTGCAAGTAGCTTCATTCATATTGTATGTTGATAAATATGTATATACATTTTTACTAAGTCTCTCCCAGACTGTGATTGCTGTAAAGCATTACAAACGTTAGGAACCAAAAAATAAAAATATATCTGTGAAAAAATCCGAAAAGATAGTTTTATTTAAAACTAGCAGAACTCCAAAAAAATCTCTGAAAGGGTAGTTTCATACAAACTTTCACTCCCTGCTTACCCCCTTATAGGATGAATTTCGAAAAATTCTAAAACACGTATTTATTTAATTTTATTGAAGAGCATTAATACCAAGTTTCAAGTAATTCTGATCATAAATACTTTTTTGGGTTGTATTATAACGCGTTTTCCTCAGGGAATGAGATAATCTCCCGCAGCAAAAAGTACTCTATGTCACTCTCCAGCCTTCCAACTATCTCCACACAAAAAATCACGCCAATCCGTCACTTCGTTTCGACGTGAAAGAATGACAGACAAACAAACACACTTTCACATTTAAAAAATTAGTATGGATGTCAAATACTTGCGTAAATCTAAAAGTCTTATGCATTGTATATGCAGTTATGGCTAAGAAGCTAAGTATAAATACAGTTCCGAATTCGAGTTAAATCTATTAAACCATACAGCTGAAGAAGTAACTAACATTCACAAACTTTTTCATTTCAATATTTGTAAAAATAGCACAATATATTTCAATTGTACCCACAGAAATATATTCACATTTTTAAAACTTAACTAAATCGAGTCTACATCATTGTATGTTTCAGCGATATTTAAAAAAAAATATTTTCCTATATTTTACGAGCAGAAATCGTACTGAAAATTAGTGCAGAAAAGTATTCAGAAAAATATTTGCAACAGAACGAATATTTTCCGCTGTACTGGAATAAGAAATTGCTATCGCATATTTGATAACGTCACCAGCTTGTTTGAAATATTATACAGTAACTTAGACAGCTTACTCGCTTACATTCTTAATAGTAGAGCTGACGTGCAAAGTAATAAAATATTATAAGACTAAGACGTAGGTTCGATTTTCTGAATAGTATGTGGCATCTAACTCGTTTCGACTTTGTTTTAGGATTTAATTTTTTGTCATTTTCGAGATATATATTTACAAAAATAACTATTAAAAACAAATAAACAAACAAAAAGAACTTATATGCAAATTGAGAGTCACTTTGTTTAAAGTCGGTTAATATAATACATGAAAAATATAGATTTGAAAGTAAAAAATATTTGTTGGACATGTATAAAAAGAATCAAAATAAAATAATAATAAATGGTGCCATTTGTAACTTTCCTTTGTAATTGATCTCATATGTACAGTATACACTGATACAAATTAATAGTATTTCTATGTATAATATTGTATCCTATAGGTAGTATAATTTGCTACAACGTTGTTCGAGCGTAAAAATAGATACTTAGACGCCAGGCAGGTAGTTTTCATGCACATCTTAAATATATAAAATTCCCATGTCACGATGTTGGTCCGGGACGAACTCCGAAACTATTTATCCGATCTTAGCGTATTTTTTTCAAAATGTGTGATTGGTTCCAACTTAAAAGATAGGAGAGTTTTTATCCCGATTATTTCCTTGTTTAACCCCCGACGCAAAAACGACGGGGTGCTATAAGTTTGACGTATCTGTATGTGTGTCTGTATGTGGCATCGTAGCTCCCGAACGGAGGAACCGATTTTGATTTTGTTTAAAAGGTGAATTAGTCGGGATGAAAATCGGCCCAAGATGGTAGGCGGTTTTTTAAATTTCTAATTTTTTAATTACAAAATTAACGATTTTTATATGTGTGCCACAGCAACGCGTGGCCGGGTCTGCTAGTATTATATAATAATTTTTCATCTTTTAAGTAATAATAATTATAATTACTTAGCATTATTTCTGATATTTCATGAAATGAAACGAAAACGTCGAGATAAAAATCTACATTACACTAGCCCTCTATATATTAAAATAAGAATTAAATTGTAAAATAATACGTACTTCTCAGCGATCCCAACTGTTTCTCATAATAGGATCGCTATCGATAGAGAGCTCTAACTGGAAAATTATTTCATGGAGAGGCTTTGATACTAAGTTAGAATAATATTAACACAATGTATTGTTTTGATTTATATTCCTTTCTAAATATAAAGCTTTTAATGGAATTGAAATTGGATGATTCAATTAACAGATTAAATTTAAAAAAAAAAACTATGTATTAAATAACATTTTTTTTAATTCATTCAAGGATAATAGGTGCATATTGTACATATATACTAATGAAAAATACAAATATACTTAATCGTATATACAAAACAAATGTAGACTTAGTTATTACTATACAAGTCATGTCCGCGTGGAATAGTGGCAAGCATGGTAGCCGCATTCCCCCGTTGAATGGCAATGCCGATTCTTTGGGCGAAAAATGCGCCAGCCATCCTGTCACCAGTAGAGGTGATAAGACGAGGTATATATATACTTATATAATATACATATTTCTTACTAAAAAGGCAGTGGTAGCCCAGTGGTAACGCTCTCGCTTGGGAAACCGAGTGACGTGGGTTCAAATCCCGGGTCTCGCACCTCTGATATTTTCATGTGCGAATCATTTCTAACATGATTACCACTTGCTTTACGGTGAAGGAAAACATCGTGAGGAAACCTGCATGTCTGAGAGAACTTAGCAAGTTTTCGAAAGACATGTGAAGTCCACCAACCCGCACTTGGCCAGCGTGGTGGACTATGGCCTGATCCCCCTCGTATTGAAGGGAGGCCCGTGCCCAGCAGTGGGACGTTAAAAAGGGCTGAATACAAATTTTTACTAAAGTTGGCTGGAATTGATCTATTAAAAGATGAGTCAGATTTTATCTACATTATATTGCTGGAGGTCCTGGGTTCAAGTATCGGGGCGAACCAAGTATGATTACTGCGTTTTTCTGTTAAGATATTTTCAGTAACAACCTGGAGTTGGGAAGTTGGCGGTGTTACACAACCAGTGCAAAACATTCAATAATTATTAACCCTCATTCGTGGCGGCATGAATTTATTTTTTTATATAAATCCCACAAACTTAGGTATAACATCCCATATTTTTTTATTGAGATTTAAAAACAAATATATTTAATCAAATAACTTTAAAATTAAATATATTATCATGACCTTTTCAACCGACTTCAAAAAGGAGGAGGTTCTCAATTCGACTGTATTTTTTTTTTTTATGTTTGTTACCTCAGAACTTTGTCATTATGTTATGTGGTTACATGTAAAACGGAGAACTACATAATGAGATGCTTAGAAACTAGAAATAAATGCATAGTAGAAGGTATAAATAATTATATTACAACGCGTGCGACCTACTTCGCTTAGATCGTAACTGTAAGGCGTTCTTTAATTAATTTTTACATAATTTCACGAGAAACACTTCTACGGTTAGCATAAAACTATATAATGCTACTTCATACAATACCTAAATACATCCATACTAATAATATAAATGTGAAAGTGACTCGGTTAACTTTTCACGCTTAAACCGCTTAACAAATTTCTATAAAATTTTACAAGAACAAAATCCTGGGATTGCAAATACGCAAAAACATAAATAGGCAGGCAAAAACTAGTAATCTGTACATACAATAAAATTCAGAGTCGAATCAGTAAATTATAGGTAAATTTTTTGGAAAATCTTATTGAAATAGACATTATTATCGAAACGGAGACCGGATCTACCTAGAGTTTTATAGAATTTTTATCGGTCTGTCTGTCTGTCTATCTGTGAGCGCATCACGAAGAAACCACTGTACTGATTTTGATAAAATTTGGTATGATGATTGCTTGTTATCTGGGTCAAGATACTATAGGATATTTTTTACTGCGGGAAAATATCTCATCTCTGAGATGTCTATAATCGCCTTAATAAGAAATAATTGAATAGTTTTCGGTTAGCCGTAGATATCTACCTATTATATACAGTCATAGGTTAACCATAGATATTCTCTGCTTAAAAGAAAATTGTGTGGAACCAATCTACTTTAATAGAAGAACAATTTAAACAAGCCACATCAAGTCTTCTAGAAAATCTGTACACATAAAAAATTGTTAAGTTAAATTTTAAACGCTTCAAATCGTGCTAATTGAGCAAAGGCTACTTAGCCATTATCACGTAGATTGAAGACAGAAGAATACACGAAAAGGATTGGTTGGTAAAATACAAATCAAACTATACTAAATTATAATGTGTAAGAAAGGGAGTAAATCCTTTATAAATCTTACACCTATAACAAAAAACAGTACAATTAATATAATATATAAAAAACCTAAATTAGAGATAAATAAAAAAAATGCGACGCAATAAATAAATACATACTTCCTTTTCTTGAAGTAAGTAAAAAACTACAATTATTGAAAAGCATTTATTTTAAGGAGGAGGGCTATATATGTCACTACATAACTCTGAAGGTAGTTAGCCCTTATCCTTTTCATTAGAAGATTATTAACACCTATCCCTCGAAGTATATCTAGTTGTCATTCATTACGACTTTGGGATCTCGTCACATTCTATTCTGACAATTTAATGCCGACATTTCAAATGTTCTACGACGAAACTTCATTACTTAATTGTTTTTATATTATGAATTAACGTTAAATCGCTTGCTTATCTCGTTCACTTTAATTACAGGTAAATTAAAAATGAAAAACATATAATACTAGCGACTCACCCTCGCTCCGCTCCGGTTCGTCACTAGGTAGCTTTCCCATACAAACTTTCAATCCCTTAAAGGATGATTTCCGAGATAAATATTATCCTATGTCCTTCCCAGGACGTGACTATTACAGAAAGTGACTATATCTATTTTAATATTATAAAGAGGAAAAATTAGTTTTTTTGCTTGTTTGTTTGTTTGTATAGTTTGTAACTTCCCAAGGTCTCTAACTATTCCCTTACCAAATTTCATTTAAATCGGTTGTTTGTATATACTATAATATTGACAGTGTATTTGTTCATTTCTTTGTCTTTCTATCACTTCGAAATATAGTGGACGGATTGGCGTGATTTTTTGTGTGTACTTGGAGGGCTGGAGAGTGACATAGACTATTTTTTTTTACTATGGGAGATAATCTCATTCTCACGGGAAAACATGTTACAATACAACCCACACAACTCATCATACCTACGTAGTATGTATATATATATATATATATAGTCTATTTCATAGTAGGTAGGCAGTGGTAGTCCAATGGTAACGCGCTTGTTTGGGAAACCGAGTGAAGCGGGTTCAAATCCCGTGCCAAGCACCTGTGATATTTTCATGTGCGAGTATTTTCTAACATGATTACCACTTGCATTACGGTGAAGGAAAACATCGTGAGGAAACCTGCGTGTCCGAGAGAACCTAGCAAGCTTTCGAAAGACATGTGAAGTCCGCCAACCCGCACTTGGCCAGCGTGGTGAACTATGGCTTGATGCCCCTCGAACTGAGAGGAGGCCCGTTCCCAGCTGTGGGACGTTAAAAAGGGCTGAATACATTCCATAGTAACTGTTAAAACATATCCAGTAAATATTATGTACATATATAAAACACCATCCGCTCCGTCTTATTATTTAAACAATTTTACATTGCTTCATTACTCAACAGTATTAAATTACTCGCTTCGTAACTATAAATTGGTGAAGTTACAGTTGGGTCTATGTACATTACGAGACTTGGAGTGGTCATCTTTTGGCGTAGACATGCGTAAATATTTGTAAGGGAACTATTTATCTTACAGCGTTTAGCAAATGTTATTAAGTATGTAAATATTTTTGGGCTCATATCAATATAGCTAAATTTAGTTCTTATATGGCTTGCTTTTGGTTTTTGGGGTATAATATTTTTTGCGGGCATTTTAAAAGGTTACTTCAATAACTTAAAAATTAATTAAATTAAAAGCCAATTTTGGACATATACATAGAATTTTATGACGCCAATATATAATATATATAATATTGTAATTCTACTTTCTAATCTATTATTCTTATATATCAAAGTTTGAGAAGATTTTTGGATATTTGTTACTCAATCTTGCATCAATTATTCAACTAATTTGAATTTTTAAAATTTGGTACATTTTATAACGTCCTGGACGTACTCAATGGATACTTTTTCTGTCGAAATTACATTTCTGCAGGGTAAATAGGGCAATCTCATTGAGATTAGCCAACTGCTCAGGAGATATTATAGTGCTCAAGTGTACGCGCAGACACAAGTGCACTCTCTATTCTTATCACTCTCATACTCTGGTGGGACGACCACTCGACACGACCGGTGAGAGTTAAGGCGCAGGACCGACGGCTTCACGTGCTCTCCGCGGCACGGGGGTGAAACACCGCCAACTTCCCAATTCCGGGCTGTTACTGAGGCTTACTATACAGAAAGACTCAATAACTAAACTTGAGCCGACCCAGGACTTGAACCCAGGACCTCCGGCTGTGCAGCTGTAAATGCTAGCCACTACACCACCGAGGTAGATAAATCTATAAGAGAGAATTAATCTATAAAAGCATTAAATCAAATAAAATTGTACTTTTTTCAAAATATTTAAATGAAAAAAACTGTTTAGGTAACAGACAGAGCTAGTTTCACATCTTTACTAATATTATAAATGTGAAAGTTTGTGAGTATGGATGTAGGTATGTTTATTACTCTTTCACGCCAGAACGGCTGAACAGATCTGGATGAAATTTGGCACAGAGATAGATTATAGTTTAGAATAACACATGGACTACTTTTTAGCTCGCAAAAATGTACGGTTCCCGTGGTTTGTTTGCGAAGCAAGGGCGAGCAGGTAGTTTAGCATATCCGTATAGATCTTTTCAAGATCCTTTTATCCCAAATTAATACAGAAAGATCTCTTCCTTTTTCATGTCGGTCAAAATTTAATTTCATAGTGTATTCATTTCTTAGATGTATAGCTTTTATCGAAAAAAGGGGTACAGCAAGTACTTTGCCAAGTAGGGCAAGCCTTATGCCAAAAGACAAATGATATTTTATTTATTTTTTACTGCTCACAATACAGATGAATAAAATGTAATAAAAATATTATTATGTGTAAGGGCAATGTCGATAGTTAGGTCGAATAGTAATAGTTTTGTAATAGCAACACCTTAAACAAGGATAGATATAGCAAATAAATGTAATGTTGGAGTGAGATAGCGTTATTGATAATACATATACTTCCAAGATGTCGTTGTTTCATTAAGCCACCCTATCATTATGTAATAAAATAAACTGGAAAGACAGTTAAAATTAGTTTTTAATAATTATTTTTTTTACTCAAAATAAAAAATATATATATTTGTAGGGCTGACAAATACTTCGTAAACAAAATGCCTCTCAAGAGCTGGCTAAAACTCAGCGATACTACATTTTTTTTAATTTTATTTGATATAAATTTATTAATTATGAGGCCTACAGGAGTGACATTTACTTCAGAGATAACAGGTTTGATTTTCGTAGTGATTATCAGGCATTTTGTGGTTCAAACAAAGCCTGTCCTACATTATTTCCACACAAAATGCAAAACTTATCGCTTATTACCAAAGTTGAATTTTGTGGGCAGTACCTTATATCTTTTTTATCAACTAATCGCCATAATATAATGATTTGTATATACTACGATCAATAGGTTTTATGCGTTAATAATTAATATGTTTATCAAAGATAAAAAAACTGCAATATAATATTATGTATGTATGTATGTATATATTTAAGCTCATGGCTAATTTATGACTTAATTTTCTTAAACTCATGAACTTTACCTGGCCTTCGTTTTCTCCTGATTCATTATTTGAAGATAAAATAGCATTAATTTGACTAAAAACCAATAAGCCAACAGCGATTAGAGTCATTAGGAATTTCGAGAAGCGAACGCTGCGGTAAGGAATTGTTCCAAAGAGAAATTAATGTACTTTAATCAAAATATATATTAAAGACTAGCTATTCACCCTCGCTTCGTTCGAGTTCGTCCCTAGGTTGATTCCCCATACAAACTTCCATCCTCATTTTCACCTCCTTAAGGGATGGTTTCCGGGATAAAAGTATCCTATGGCCTTTCCAGTGTCTCAAGCTATCTTCTTACCAAATTTCATCTAAATCCCTCCAGTGGTTTTTCCGTGATACGGTAACTGACAGACAGACAAAAATTCTAAAAACTATAGATTCGGCCTCTGTATCGATAATAATGTCTATTTCAATAAGATTTTCCAAAATATATTTAATGTACAGATCCGGCTTAGTTAGCATTTTATTATATGTATAGATTATTAGGAATAAAGCCCCAAATAATTTTGCATCGGTGGAAGAGCTTAAAATTATAAGAAATATACAAATAAATACAATTTTACTCAATATCAGACGATTCTCGATACTAAATTAAAATTTAATTAACGTTTTTATTAAAATAACAACCAAAATCACATTTCTCTTCCAATTTAAAATAGAACATCAGATCTTAAAATATTCAAAGTGACTTAATTGGTCTTTGGGCGAGTCGAGGTCGTATAAAAATAAGACAATGCTTTCTCAGCAAACAAACTCTATCTTTCTATTGTGGCAAACAAAACCTTGGTAACAGAAACAGCGTCAAAATGTTATTTTTTATAAAAAGCTAACGACTTGAGGTAATTGTGTCGCGGCGTTAAATAAGCTATACTTATTCGTGTTATATTTTTCAGGCGAATAATGAAGGAACATAAAATCTTAAGTTTCGAGATAATCTTTTAGATTTGATTTAATTAATATTTTTTCTTAGATATAACGATATTATAAATGTAAAAGTAATTATTACACTAAACTAAGTTATTATTACACTTAATTCATCATACAAACGTTCATCCCCATTTTCACCCCTTTAAGGGATGATTTCCGGAATAAAAAGTATCCTATGTCCTGTCCAGGGTCTCAAACTATCTTCTTACCAAATTTCATCTAAATCGGTTCAGTAGATCCAGAGATTACCCCCTACAACGTCACGAACTCACAATTCACAAACTCACATACTTTACCTCTTTATAATATTAAGTATGAGTGTCTGTTGCTTTCCTTAACAGCTCAATAATACACCAATTTTCAAGGAATTTTAGGACGTATGCTAGTTTTTAAATTTGATATGAATCAAATTTAAATTTGAAGCAATTAAAATTAATAAATTTGTATGTAAATATCCGTACTAATATTATAAATATGAAAGTTTGACAGTATGGATGTTTGTTACTCTTTCATGCCAAAACGGCTGAACGGATCTGGATGGAAGCACAGAGATAGACTATAGTCTGGAATAACACATAGGCTACTTTTTATCCCGGAAAAATGTACGGTTCCCGTGGGATAGGGTTGTCTTTTACCTAGAGGCGAACCCAAGCGTAGCAAGGGTGAGTTGCTAGTTTATTTATAAAGTTGAAAAATATACCACTCCCTAACCGATTAATCACGAAATCTCAAAAATTATTGTAAATGCTAAAAATTGGAAATTGACAGGTAGATTTCTCATAGGAATGAACGTAATAGAATAATGCATTATAACAAGACACAGGAAGCCGATATCAACTTAGATAGGATTTTTAGAAATTCACCTCCTGGGACATTAAAAGGCTGAATTCATACATACATACCTGCATACATATATCTCCCAAAGGGATAAAAAAGGAGTTGTAATTTGTATAAAAAATCGTTATTTTTAAACTACACGGATAAATGCGGGCAAATGCTACTTGTACATGAATAATAACAAAAATATAATATTTCAATTACATTTAGAGTCAACGCCTTTTGTTCAGATCTAAATAGATTTAACTTTATTGTCTGCCTCACGTTGGTTGGCACCGGCTTCAAAAATATTTCATTTGGTACCTATTGTAAATCCCGTTCATTTAATTATCACGGTTTAATTCTTTGAAGTCGTCGGTTTTAATTACTTTTTTAAAGTTTTTATTTCATATTATCTTTGATACCTTTTTTAATTACCAGCGTCGGAAATATGAAACTCTATGACAGACAGACAAGTATCTAAGAACATTTTCTTTTTGAAGTTTCTGAATGCGGTTTAAAATATTCTTAAATTATTTATAAAACATAAAAGTTTAGTTCAAGGTAAATGTATCGTACCTATTCAAAAAAGTCTTTTAGCCACGTTTTTTTATCCTATCGTCCTACGTACAATGTAGATGTAAACGAAGACGAGTGATAATATATAAGTAGAGATAAGATAATATAAATTACTAGCGATTCTCCCTTGCTCTAGCTCTTGTCCCTAGTTACGTTTTAACGTTTAATACAGATTTCTCAGAGCCGAGATATTTTTCCGCAGCAAAAAGTGTCCTATATGTTGACCCGGATAACCTACTATCATTATACGAAATTTCATTAAAATCTGTTCGATGGTATTCTCGTGATGTGTCCCCAGACAGACATATAGACAGACAGGCAGAAATTATAAAAATTATAGATTTGGCCTCTGTATCGATAGTAATGACTACCTTAATAAGATTTTCCAAAAAAATATTTAATATACAGATTCAACTCAGAATTTTATTATACGTTTACATGTATAGAAAAGCGTTTTCTCGTGTACAAATTATTTTTTTATAAACATAACATGTCTATTAAATCATTTTACAGTATAATATATATAGTTATGTATGTGAATTATTAAATCTATTATATAATATTTTTTATATACATTCAAACTCTATTAAAACTCTAAGTACATAAAATCGTGGCTAAGAGCTGTTTTAAGCGTACACGTCTGAAGTGGTTATCGAACACTTTTCAATATTTATGGAAGGGGAATATAAAATGACAGGCATCTGTCGGTATTCATCGACTGCTATTATTCCAACGGTGCTTTAATCACTTCTAGTGATTTATCCTGACTTTGGACGGGTGTGTCGCTAGGTTTCATTTGGGACTTGATACAAAAGTTGTTTACCTATACATATAATAAAATTGTAACTAAGCCGAATCTGTACATTAGATATTTTTTGGAAAATCTTGTTGAAATTATTATAATTATCGATACAGAGTCCGAATCTATAGTTTTTAGAATTTTCGTCTGTCTGTCTGTCTGTCTGTTACCATATTACACAAAAAACACTGGAGGGATTATGATGAAATTTGGTATGGTGATAGCTGGTTATCCGGGTCAACATATAGGATACTTTTTTCGGCGGGAAAATAACTTAACTAACTGTAATAACTTGTTCTTGTATCGAAGTCCGCTCGTTGAATTTGCCAGACCATGTTCTGCTAAGGCTTATCGTAATACGTGACCATTACATAATTTTGCAAAAAATATATTTATACGCGATTCATAAAGTAAAATATATCTATATTCCCAACTAAACCTTTCGCCATATTGTCATATGTCCAGGCATATTGTCAAATAGTGGCAATTTACATTATATTACGTCATATACAAGCTTGGTAATATTTATTAGAATTAGAAAAAAGTAGCGAAGCTTCCAACTTAACATTACCGTCAGATTTTTATCTTCTCTAAGATTACCATTTCAATGGCGAATTTAACGATCGGACTTTGACACTTTTAAAAATAAAATGTTTTAAAACGTCTTAATCATTTTTTTAATGATAATTCACTCATTTTTGATTCCTGAAATTGATAAATTTTAGTTTTTGCATAAAAATGGTTTATGAGTCAAAGCACTAGAACCTAAAGAGCTAATAGGTTTCTTACTATCCAGATATAAGAGTTATAGCTAATAGAATATAATAATAATATAATAGAACTGCTATAATTAGTTTGGAAATGCAAAAGTTGACGGTTTCTAGGTTTTAATAGATTTGTGTGTCATTATTATATGTCAACCATTTACCAAAAAAGAATTGTCATGGTCACGTGAATTTAGACACTACTGTTGGGGCTTTTAATAATATTAATTTATAAGGTAACTAACTTGTAGAGGATAATTTTCTATTAGATCTTTATATAGTCAATTAAATTATGAACTTTTTTATATTATTGTATTTAAAAATAACACAAAAAACTATTCCTTCAAATTGAAGATTTGTTTTCTTCTACTACATAAGAAGTCGTATTGTAATTAGTCCATATCATAAAAACTACTGAACCGTTTTTGATGAAATCTTTATTATTCCCTAAGTTGAAAGAAATGTAAGCCAATAAAAAAATAATGATCATTTTCGATAAATAGTTTCGAAAAATGCGTAGACAAACATACAATACATACACCTAAAAAATTTGTATATTTGTTTGGAAACCCTAATAGATTTTGCAATTCCAATCACATACGTGTCGAATTAATAACCTCCTTTTTTTGAAGTTGGTTTTAAAGTAATAATCATAGCTAACAAGACTTTTCGCTTAACTATTAAAAATACGTTGTATTGTATTGTATTTAACCCTTTTTAACGTCCCACTGCTGGGCACGGGCCTCCCTTCACTACGAGAGAATCAGGCCATAGTCCACCACGCTGGCCAAGTAGCGGCATACACATGTCTTTTGAAAACTTGCTGGGTTCTCTCAGTCATGCAAGTTTCCTTACGCTGTTTCCTTCACCGTTAAGACAAGTGGTAATCAAGTTGGAAATGATTCGCACATGAAAATATCAGAAGTGCGAGACCCGGGATTCGAACTCGCTTCACTCGGTTTCCCAAACGAGCGCCAGTGAAAAATTATGATGATGTATAACTTTTACTTCATGCGGTTTTATTTAATTCGAACGGCTGAATATTTAAAAGAAATATTCGGTTGAACATATTTACATTATCAATATAACCCTTCGTTTCAAACAGAATAATAAAAAATAACATGTTTGAGAAATAACAATGCATAATAATAACTTGCCTTTTGTATTACATATAAAAGCCAAATCAGGAAAAGAACTTAAAAGACTAGAGCCCAAAGTATACGAAAAAAAGTAAGTATTGTTACAATTTCGTTCTTAAAAATTTTAAAGAACGCATTCGATGCTTTATACGAAGCCGGATTTGAACAAAAAATATCAAACAAAAGGAAATGAGTATGTGTAATTTTTGCTGCAAGATAATTAAAAGAGAATAATGAACCAAGAATATTAGCATGGAACGGTAATTAGACCAAAATTTCTCTTGAAAATCGCTGCTAAAAGCCTGTACAGTTAAGGATGCCTTAAATAGGTCGTAATACATGAATTTTGAATACATACCCATTAGTGTTTTAATATTGTATATATCTATTATACAGTATATTCTAAGACTGTATTATTAGAGTAATCTATACATATAATAAAACTGTAGAGGTTGAATGTCTGTACATAGAAAAAAAATGCTAAAAACCGAGCCAGGGGGATGTAAGAAGAGAAATAGAATAAATCCAGATTTTTTCAATTTTTTTGTTTTTCTCTCTGTTTGTGTGTTTGTGGGGCTAATCTCCGAAACTGTTGAACCGATTTAAATGAAATTTTGCATGGTGCTACCTTATATCCCTGGTAAATGTTTTAAATACTTTTCATCCCGTAAAATTGAAGAGTTCCCGTGAGATAGTTAAAAAACTATAGTAACTTATACAACGTAGTACACAAAAATAAGAAAAATATAGTTCATACATTAGAATAACATTTACTCGGATATTTTAACTATTTATCTCGGAAAAATTTGCGATAGATTTGTATTAGTTCGAAATTTTGACTAATACCTAAGCATCTCAGATCAGATCTTTCAGACATGCGGGTTTCCTTACGATGTTTTCCTTCACCGTTAAGACAATTGGTAATCATGTTGGAAATGATTCGCACATGAAAATATAAGAGGTGCGAGACCCGAGATTTGAACCCGCTCACTCGGTTTTCCAAACGAGCGCGTTACCACTAGGCTACCACTGCCTTTTTTTATTATACTGTGTGAGCATATTAAAAATGATTAGCAAATGAAAACTTCAGAGATGTCAGACTCGTTGTTAAAATCCGCCTCACTTGGATAGACTACTACTGGTAATAATCTAATGGATATTATTATGATAACTAGGTCAAGAGATTTATCAGAAAATGAATGGTTTACACGATTTTCTTTTTATACTACAGGCATATGAAAACCGATTAAGTTATAGTAAGAGATCCCAATCTATGTGGTGGACCCCTCACTCTTTTTCACGACAATTTTTTAAGCCATAAAATATATTAAAAAATACGAACCAGGCTTTTTTAGTAAAAAAAAATAATAATTGTGTTTTTTAAGTACAAGAAATTCTTTCCCGTGATAAATTAATATCAATCGAAAGTAAAAGACTTGTAGAAAATGCTATCATACGTTTGGCGGCCTTTTTCGAACACATTATCTAACATCCAGGTATAAATAGGTAAATTGAAGTAGTTGATTGTCCCAACATAATATTCAATATTTAATAAAAAAATAGCCTGTGGTAAATTTTTGGTGACAACCCCCCTGTGTCATGTTTGTTAATATGTTTTATGGTTTAAAAAATATACTTTGGAAAAAGAATGAGGGATCCACCACATAGATCGGGATCTTAGACTATTAAATATACATCAAAACAATAATTATTTGAAAATACCTTATCATAAAATCTGTACAGTAAACACAAAGCCCTAGGCGATAAGTAGTTATAATTTATTTGACTTACCTTGTATTATTAATAGTCATAATTTACCGACATGGGTTGACTTGTGCCTGATATCCCACCCTTTGTGTGCTACTTACTTAAGATGATTTGTTGCTGTAACCTAATGCTTCCTTTTGATAACTGATTGTGTGCACGTAAAAATAAACCTTATTGTCATAGAAATTCGATTCGATAATGCCTATTTGGATAGTGTTTCAATTAATGTTTGTGATATTTAACTGAATATAAAATAAAACTAGTGGCTTTCTGGTTTGAATGAGTAAAAAATAACCAAACATTCAAACATACATTTATAATATTAGTAATATTGTTTTCATTTGCCTAATTCATTTTTGAATTTAGGCCGTTCATGTATTACAGATATTTTTCTAGCTGATATAAATATGCCTTGGTAAAATTTAATTTCATTAAATTACGGTTAGCGTAGACAAAGCAACATCTAAAACTTATGTGGAACCTATAAGGAAAGTCGGTGAGGATAGTCCACATAGGTTTCATACCAGTTCTCTTGAGAATTATTCGAAAAGCATCAGTTATAATGAAAATTTACTTTAGAGGGAAAGGAACTCGCGACCTTTGTGGTTTACATTAGATTTTGTTTATTATTATCATAATTTAATTCTAAAGGCACAATCTTGCTTCATAATGTAATAATAAAACTTTACATTCACAAGTAATAGATTTCAAAGCAATAACTAAAGATATTCAAGAAGAAAAAATTCTTTCAATAAAAGGCAGGACTACTTTGGACGTTTGCCAGCAATTTTTCTTTTTATTACTACCAACTGATATTTTTGACTTAAGAGCTTATGACAATACGAAAAGCGCTTTATGAAATAGAACAATACTCAACGAGTTCAGGGGTTCTCATTTTTAGGATTCCGTACCCGTAGGGTGCCAACGGAACCCTATTACTAAGCTTCCGCTGCCCGTCCGTCTGTCAAAGGGCTGTATCTCATGAACCGTAATAGGTAGAGAGTTGAAATTTTTGCAGAGTAAGTATTTCTGTTGCCACTATAACAAAAAAATATATAAGAAACATTTTTTATCGATCGTAGTCGATCATCGAAGTTAATATGCTACATAGGTACGTACAAAGCGTAAAATCCATATTTATAAAAAGTACATGTACGATGGTACGGAACCCTTAGTGTGCGAATTCGACTCGCACTTGACTGATTTTTATTATTTATCTAGAACAATCATGTAAAAAATATCTTTCTTACATATAAATTAAATGTACTCACTAACTCACTGACTCATCGAGGCTCAGATCATACTAGTGTTTGAAATCTTAACAATGTAATCCTATAACGAATTGAGATTAAAAGGTATTTTTAGATTGTCTCACAAGGAGTTTTGTTCAGTTTTTAATTTTTACATAATGAAGAATAATGGCATAGGGTTAAAAATCGAGCCTTTTCAGAGACAAAAAGGGTACAAAACTAGTATGAAAAAAATTGTAATTTCATAAAGTACCAAATAACCAAAGCAGAATCAAATTGTTAGTTTTTTTATATTATATGTATAATAATGTTCTCCTGGCCGGTTCCGGTCACGGTGGCCAATCTTATTGAGATTAGCCAACTGCGCAGGAGATATTATAGTGCACAAGTGTACGCGCAGACACAAGTGCACTCTCTATTCCTGTCACTCAAACTCCGGTGGGACGACTACTCGACACGACCAGTGAGAGTTAAGGCACAGGCCGACGGCTTTACGCGCTTTCGAGGCACGAGGGTGAAACACCGCCAATTTCCCAACTCCGGGCTGTTACTGAAGCTTACTATATAGAAATACTCAATAACTGAACTTGGCCCGCCCGGGACTCGTACCCAGGACCTCCGGCCGTACATGCTAGCCACTACACCACCGACCCAGTTATATGTATATACATAAACCCTTGTATCAGATTTCTTGAATAAATTCAACTTTCTCAAACTACAACTATACAATAATAGATTGAGTACTAGATGAAGCAACCACAAGTAACGATAGTATCCCATTAATACACTAATGCTAAAAATATAATACTTTACGGGTACTCTAGCGACTATCGAGTAGATTGCGTAGTAAGGGTAAGTCACTGATATGATAATCTGAGCCTGATCTAGATTAAACTTGAAAAATGCTTGAGATCTTTTATTAAAGTTTTAAATTGCTTATTTTTACATAAAACAAATTTATCTCAACGGTCTCAATAAGGCTATAAATAGGTCGCAGATTCACTGTGAGAACAATGAATTCAATAAAACTTTTTATATTTAATCTTTGTAATAAAATGTTTTATAACACAAGAAAATTTAAAAAATTGTACTTATAAGTTTTTAGTAAAATAAATAAAGCGACATTTTTTTATATTAATAAAAAGGCTTTAATTTTGAAGAGAAACAAGATTCAAAATTGCTAGAAATGCAATAGAAATATTGAATTAGAATCGAATATATTTTTTCTAAAAATAATCTGTTACGTTTATCGCTATATTGTTAAACTCATTTTAATTGCATTAATAGCAGATATTCGGGAAAGCTTTTTCTTTTTGAGTGTATACTAGCGTTATCCCGCGGTTCCGTTCGCATAGTTTTGCAAGATATGGTACAATGTTAAGTTTTTTTTTTAAATTCAGACTAGTATTATTATTTTTATTATAAACCTGTACTGTCCCACTGCAGGGCAAAGGCCTCTTTCTTCACTCTTCCTCCACTGCTCCCTATCTTTCGCCATAATAAGCCACTCAGATTAGTAGATTTAAAGAAAAGTGCAATAAAACAAACAATCGAAAAAACTCGTATTACTAAAATCTTTGTACACACTCGTATTTAATACTAGCAACTCACCCTCGCTTCGCTCGGTTTCGACCCCAGCTTGTTTCCCAAAACAAACTTTTATCCCCATTTTCACCCCCTACAGGGATGATTTCCGGGATAAAAAATATCCTATTCCTTCCCAGGGTCTTATCAAATTTCATCTAAATCAGTTGAGTAGATCCACAGATTACCCTCTACAACCTCAGAAACTTACAAATTTTACTTTTTTATAATATTAGTATAGATAAACTTAATGAAAATCATAATTCTAGACAAATAAGCTTTTTATAAATAAAACCTATGTGTATACCACTATATTATACAATTTAATACCTTAATTTCATGGTACATTAAAGAAACATTTTATACGATAGAATTTTCTTTCAAAAATGTAATACATTTTTATATAAAAATAACCCATGATTTATAGCCATCGATTAGAGATTGCAGCGAGGGTGCAATTGTTACGATCGGAGTATTCTCTACACTCTCGTCTTCGTATCATTTTATATGAATGCCTGTCATATTGACGATACAGGATATTATATCATTAGTGTGTCTCTACACGTTATTTTCCTAAGCTCAAACAATATTTATTAGTTTATTCATTCTATTATTTTTTAATTATTTTAGAACGAATAAACGTAAAATAAATGAATTATTTCTTTAATCTGAAGTTGTTAGAAACTATTATAGACTTTTCGTCCGATACTCTGATTTTGGGCACGGCGTCCAGTCTCAATGAGACTAGAAACTGCGCAGAAGATATTATAGTGCACAAGTGTACGTGCAGACACAAGTGCACTCTCAATTTCTGTCACTCTCATACTCTGGCGACACGACCAGAGAGAGATCACGATGGGACTTTATTTAAGGATTTACGTGTTCTTCCTACCTAAAACATGAACGATTTGTGGCCTTACATGCTAGCAACTAGGTTAACGAGGCAGTTATAAAAAACTATATATATATATATATATATATATATATATATATATATATATATATATATATATATATATATATATATGCTTTGTATGGGCTGGCACCGAATTCGAAAATGTTTGATTAGGTATGTATAGTAAATGAAAACTACCAATCAGTTATTTTGTACTTTTTAGTGCTTTTGTTTGAAGTCGGTTTTTATTTTTTTGTTAAAAAGTTTTTATTTATCATTAGACTGATTTTTCAATAAACTTAACAAGTTAAACTATGCTATAAATTACAACCAAACTGCATATAAAAACAAAACAAATGGATTACTTTACTCATATAACTGATGTATTTAATTTATTTTATTCTATGAATTATTTTATTCTGATAATTGAAAAGTCAACTCTTAACTAACCAAGAGATGTATGATAAAATTAAACATTCCTAACGTTAAGAGTTTGAAATAATACCTCATATTTGATTATATAATATATATTTCGTTTTGTGTTGTAAATGAATATTTACTTTACGGGGGCACAGTTTACTGTTGTAGATTTTTATTTAATATCTATCTAGATGTACATATATATAAATATGAGTGTACAAAACCGATAATATATTTTTATTGAAATTTTGACGTATATAGTGTACATATACATATATATGTAAGTGTTCTTTAATGGAGAGAGCTAATTATTTTGCTCAACTAAATGTCACTGCAGCAAATGAACTTTAGCATCATTATCCACCAATATCTATAAAATTTGGTAGATGCAAAACAACAAAATGATAAATTTGAAAAATCACAATGTCGATTGTGATAAATCGCTTAATATGAATTTGAAATTCATTTACCACATTTAGGTACATTTTAATTTCTTTGAGCGGAACCCTAATTCTTTTACTGAAATAAAAGTAGCCTAAGTGACTACTTATAATATTAATTACCTGTCCGTGAAGGACTCGTCAAAATCGGCCCAGCCGTTCCGGAGATTAGCCAGGACATATAGACAGACAGACAAAAAATAAAAAAAATGTGTTTTTCTTATAAATACTGTATATAATAAGCTGTTATTTTGACATGTAATGTCAACAGACACTTCAATTTTATTTATCTGTATCCCTTTACAACCGGCGAACTTTATTTTTATTTTTTCGTGTATGATTTATGTATTCTAGTTATTTAAGCTTCAAACAACCTAAAAAAAATATTAAAAAAAATTGCGTACCCCCCTTTTTTAAAAAAAAGTACCCTCACGATCGTGATGATCAGGATTAAATTGACTTCCGTACGATAGTGATTTTTTAGGAATCAGTTGGGTTAATGAAATAAAAATCTAGTATAATCAACTTAATTTATATCCGTGATTAAATAATTTGGTAATCTGTACATAAGTCTTTATAATTGAGCATATATTTTTGGTTTAATTATACTTATATATATTAAACTTATCTATATTTGTATTTATTATACAATGTAAACAACTTCAGCATATAAAGTAGATTAAATCTTTGAAAGCATAAAAATAACTAACATATTAGGAACCATTTTGTGATCAACTGCAATATCTAATAATTTTATTTGTAAGATACAAATAAAATTATTAGATTTTGCAGTTCGCATGGTATAATCGGAAATAATCTTTTCCCCACGACATGCACAAGTATACATCGTATTTACACAGCAAATTTTGCTTCTATTTGTGCATGTCTCCAATCTGCAGGAACGTTGAGCCGATAACTGTGCAAAGGTTGGCTGATGATCATATCCATCATATCTCTTTGCTTGCTTACTCTCCAATGTCTTGCTGGCATATACTTGAAAGGCGGTGCCTCATCTTCAGTACCTGTGTCTTGATTCAATCGGCGTTTGTGGTCTGGACTACTCAACCAAGCATCTGCTACTTCCAATTAAAGTTCAAAAGATTTTTTTTGGGTAGTTTATTAGCTTCACAATCTATTTTATACTTCCGCTATGCATTAACTACAGCTAAATCCAAAAAATGAATGATTACCTTCAGAGTCCACTTTTTCGTTTTTATGAAGACACGCTATTAATCCATTATTTGATCTAAAACTTCCACTCCACCCATGTGACTAATATAATTGCTAACTACCCTGGGAATAATATTATCCTTGTAAGATTTTGTTTGTTTGTCCCATCGTTTAACGTAGTCTTGATGTTTAGCACCAGTACAATTGGACGCCATCAACATAGCTTTATTATCTTCCGTTTTTACTTAGGTAGTAAATATTGGAGCAAATGAAACATAATGGATATTGGAGCAGCTAGTTCCATGAATTCCTTATCAAAATAGTCATAAATATACTCACTAGGTGTCTTGACTGGTCCTGAGGGTGGGCTTGGGTAATTATGATCTTTATCAGTAAATGATGATTGCCTCCACATATCAAATGACGAACAGACATATTTTCAGTAATTACCTACATCAGAAAACAGTTCCCAATGTGCTGGAGGAACCTTCTGGATGATATTCATCGCTAAATTTTTGAGAAAGGAAACGATCAAATTCCTCACCTTCATCGTGTAGCACCTCAATATCAAAGAACATATCTATTTTGCAAGAGGTCCAAAACCTCTATCCCCTCAAAACTGCGCCTAAAATTAATATAAAATTATAAAACTTTACATGTACTGTCAAAAAGCAGCTTTGGAAAAAATATATTTTTCGTAATTATAAATGAATTAAAACCCGGATTATCACGATCGTGACGATGTAAGTTTGAGAGATCAGAAACAAAAGAACAACTATGCTATCAAAATACAAATGACGGATTTGTGTTAATTATTATCTACATTAAACTTTAATAACAAAAAAAGACGCCAAGCTATGAAAAATATAGTAAAAAAATGTACTTATGTGATCGAGACCCATGTCCAAAATGCGCTGCCATCTTTGTCGACGGTCCTTCGACCACTGGACACATTACAACGTGTCCTTTTAATTTTTGAATAAAGAGTATATATCAACACTATCGTGTGAGGCCGATTGCGTTCACAAAAACAATTACATTTTGAATTAGAATTTTTTTTACCAAATGTCACGCTCGTATTGAATCGGTCGTAAAGGGGTATAGATACATGGAAAGACGATATTAGATTTTTATATGTAAAAAACGTGTAAAAAGTAAAATATTTTAGCTTGGAAGAGTATAAAATTGAAAAAAAAACAAACCGAAAATGAATCGCTTGTCAACAATATAAATCAAACTTACTTTGCTGCTATTTAATGATATTAGCATATGTATTGCTAATGCCTGAACATTTGATATCAAAAGGTTTTATAAATTAAAATTTTATAAAGCGTACTGAAAGCGCCAACATAACACTTACAAAAGCAAAATTAATATCATTGAAATTATGTTTTCAAAAGACATGAACGAATCTGTTTAACACTTTGCTTATAATATAACGAGCTAATGTTGCTTCAGTGTGAAATGTCTGGAAAATAGAGTGGGTCACGTCTCACCTAGGTATGATGTGACACAAATTCCTATAAAAAGCTTAAGACTGCTTTAACAATTTGTTTATTTTTCGGACATATGAAAATTTATATATTTTGTTTGTTATTAATATCTTTATTAATATTATAAAGAGACAGAGTTTGTTTGTTTGCACGCGCTAATCTCAGGAACTATTAATCCAATTTGAGAAATTCTTTTTGCATTAGATAGTTTATTGAAGAAGGCTATAGGCTAACTCAATATATCATATAATTCATATAGTCTATGTATTCCATACTGTTCGTTAAAACGTACCTAGGGACGAACCCGAGCGAAGCGAGGATGAGTCGCTAGTTAAAAATAGAGCTAACTAACGATATACCCAGGTTTTTTTTAATTGGTTAGATACGTGATATTTTACACTTTCCCTAAATTAGAACACGAAAGCATCTGCTATATATAATTTCAGACACTATGTTACGAATTACGATGTTAAAAATTATAAAATTACTAACATACCCATATATATCTTTTAGTATGTCCATGGTATGTTTGACGGCATTTTTATATATATGTTCTCATATATTTTTAATGGCCAAAGAGTCTATCTATACCTACATATAATAAAATTGTAACCAAGCCGAATCTGTACATTAAATATTTTTTGGAAAATCTTATTGAAATAGACATTATTATCGATACAGAGGCCAAATCTATAGTTTTTAAAAATTTTGTCTGTCTGTCTGTTACCGCATCACAGAAAAACCGCTGGAGGGATTTTGATGAAATGCTGCATGATGATAGCTGGTAATACGGGTCAACATATAGGATTTTTACTGCGGAAAAGTATCTCATTTCTGAGAAAAAATACAAAAACTGCATTGTAAGAGTATACTAATATGTAAAACCTAAGAATTTGCTTTTTGGTCACCTGAACGCGGGCGGAGCCGCGGGCAATGCTAGTTTAAGCTATATTTTACTTCTTTTCGTCAAAGACTTCCCGGTGAATACTGCAAAAAGTTTCTACAGCACTTACAGGGTATAATTAGGTTGAAGAAATATCAATTATAAATATAAACATTATCTATTCTTTTTTATTTATAGTAATTCACTGGCTTTGTTCTGCGGTTTTATCTGCTTTAATTATAAATATCATCTAATATTCTCCAAACTCAAATACCCATGTTCACGAATTTCCATGAATTTCCGATCGGATAAATATTAGTGGAAGTTGATGTACTGCTACGTGTTCTAGAGGTTGGTTACATCAAAATGGAAAACATAAAATTTGTTCCATCTAAAAACGCATAAGGAAATCAAAATTTTGAACTAATCGTTGAAGAACTTTCTAAGATGTACAATTTGGACAAACGAACATTTACATTTTTATTTTTTATTTATATATGGAAAATTATGTACATGAATTTTCATTACTCTCAAGACATCTCAATAGTTCTTAGAAGGGATGTGATTCAATCAAGCTAACACGTCGCTTATCGTGTATTATATATGGAGCTAATGTTATCTTTTACTCGCAGACGGGAGAAAGTGGATCACGTCTTCGCTAGGTAAGATGGTATGGCTTTGTATTACGACTATATTTATCTTATTAAATGAATGCCAGTTATTATTGTGGCATAGTTTGTTTGGCTCAGTTTGTAGTGATGTTACTTGCTGTGCCACCGGTCGCGGGTTAGAGTCCCGCTGGGGCATTCATTTGTGTGATGAGTACGAAAGTTTGTACTCCGGTCATGGCTGTTTATATCTACAATATGTGTGTATTTCAAGTTTTTTAAATATATGTGTAGTGTATTAACTATCTGGTATCCACAACACAAGCCTCTTAGAGTACCATGGATGATGACCATGATGGAGATTGCCATGGATTAGACTAGATATGGTGCTGTGTGTTAATGTACCAACATATTATATTTGCCATATATATCCCATAAAATACTATAATAGTTCTCGTTGTCTAGTTCAAGTAGCAATAATTGTAAATTTTGAGCGAATGTAGTCACGAAGTAATGATTTGCTACTCATTTTAAGAGTACTAGTGATAAAAAAATCCTTTTTAGTGGGTATTTTTATAAGTAATAATAACACACTGACAAAATATTTCTAGAAATATTTTGTCTCTCTTAAGTACTGCATCTAGATGCAGTACTTAAGAGAGGGCTTTGATGAATGAGTTATTTAGATAGTTATTTCTCGAGTTCTTATACTTAACTATAAAGTAGTTACATCTCTTAGACGGAATAAAATATATGTTCATATGTTTATTTAAAACATACATCATTTTAATTTAAGCATTACTAAAACTCATCAGAATCATGTTTGCTTGATCTATTTCACAAAAAAAATATTACTTTAAGCTACATAGAGGAACAGTAATAGTACATTTTTTTCTTACATAATAAATGGAGATTTTGAATAAAATAAACGTTCGTCATATTTATGGACTGATTGTTTAGAATTATCATTTTTTGGATTCAGGCCAAATCATTACAAAGTGTTCAGTGAATTGCGGTGTCGGTATATGCATTGTACTTAGAGTGGTATAACATTTCTATGGTAAAACAACAATAAAAGTATCTATACAAAAGCATGAATTAAATTAAATAAAGTACATAATGGTATTCTAGTTGAACCTTTTATCATTTCTTTTATAAGTTAGAAGCGTAACCCACAAGGGTTCGTACACTTGTACGTTTGTGAGATTAGATTACATGCCTCAGTTATAAAATATCTAAATATATTTAAGCATTCTCTTTAATTTTACAATTTTACTAACCTATGTTTTTAAACAATTATAATAATACTAGCGACTCACCCTCGCTTCGCTCGGGTTCGTCCCTAGCTTTCTTCCCAATACAAACTTTTATTCCTATTTTCACCCCCTTAAGGGGTGATTTCCGGGGTTAATTAATCAGATTTTATACTCTTGAGTTCAACAGTATAAAATTATTTGTAATATAAGATTCAACTAACAATAAATGTACGTAACCGTTTTCTGTTCGGACACTGCAAGTAGCTAAACAAAAATATTGCTCTAGAAAGTTATTTTGGAAATGGTGCCATATTGGGCTTGCAGACGTTCTAACAGATAATCTAGATTGTCTAAATAATATGGTCTAAATCTTACGCTTAAGAGACAGAACCTTAAACTAAAACATAATAAATCATCAATGCAAAAGTTTATATTGCGTGCATGTTTGTTACTCCTCACATTGAAAAAGCCGGACGAATTTGAATGAAATTTAAGTACATACATAGAAAGACCTGGAGTAATACATAAACTTCGGTTAGTAATAAAAACTCCCAACAGAGGCGCTACCTGTATATAAAATTTTGAATATAAAAGGCACATACAGACACACCGCCACGTATCGAGGATAAGTGGCTAATAACTAAATAATTATTAACAAAATAATATTAACTAACGATTAAAAAGGCAGTGGTAGCCCAGTGGTAATGCGCTCGCTTGGGAAACCGAGTGAAGTGGGTTCAAATCCCGGGTCTCGCACCTCTGATATTTACATGTGCGAATCATTTCTAACATGATTACCACTTGTCTTACGGTGAAGGAAAAACATGGTGAGGAAACCTGCATGTTTGAGAGAACGTAGCAAGTCTTCGAAAGACATGTGAAGTCCACCAACCCGCACTTGGCCAGCGTGGTGGACTATGGCCTGATGCCCCTCGTATTAAAGGGAGGCCCGTGCCCAGTAGTGGGACGTTAAAAAAAAGGGCTGAATACAACTAAATAATTTGTAAAATAAGCACTGAAATATTTAAAGTTAAATTACTCCATAAGCTTATCTCATTAGTGTAGGTTAAAACTAACAACAATATTAATTGGTTCATTTGATCAGGTAATACTTTAACTGTTTTAAACGACATTTAAAACCAGGTTTAATTAAATCACCGTTATAATACCATTATTCTGTTTCGGTAAAAATAATATATAGTGGCTGTGATTTAGTTCAATAATTTTTTTGGTAGAGATTTGCAGTGCCTACTTTAAATGAAAGTCTGATATGAACAAATATGTGCTTAGATGATTGTACCTATGTAGAATTTCGATTTTTTTTTATAAAATAGTTTTTTTAATATATTTTTCATTTTATATTAAAAAAACCATGTACTATTTAAAAAAAAACTAGAACATATGCTGTGGAAGAGTGATTGAAAGGCAATACAGGGAGAGACCTCGAAGGATTTATGAGGGTCCAGTGTTTTTTAATACTTAAAGAAGACCAAGTCTAAGGACCCTTCGATAAACGTGTATGATAAGAATGATAAAAATGCATATAGAAGCGAAAAATGTATCAAGAGATCGTAAGGCTTGGCACTCTGTTGTTTTTGACTGGACAAGGACTGGTAGTATAAATTCTATATGGCACCATCAAACATCCTCAATGATTGAAGTAGGGGGACAGTTTGAGCTTATATAAAACAAGAGTAAAAAGTTATTACAAAGGCATGTAATGGATGTATGAATCTAAGGGGTCAGGAAGGTGAAGCTTGAGTTTTAAATCTAATTTGAAAAGTTTTAGTCGTTTATCCCATATTTTGATAAGAAGTCTCATTTAATATAATTGCATAAAAAATAATAATGTAAAAATTAATTATCTCAGCTCAGTACTTTCCTTATACATTATAAATATATATATATATATATATAAAAATTTTTATATCATATTATATAGGTACTTAAAACATACAATCAATCTGAATAAACATAGAATTGATTATTTTCACGGCATCCCAACAACGTAGAGTAATATATAATACTAGCCGACCCGACAGACGTTGTCCTGTCTACACGTCTTTAATTTGAAAATTTCAAACTTTTTTTAATATATTATTTTCTATTAAAAAAATTGTGAATCTAAACCATTCCCAGATCCCCTTGAACACACACAAAAAATTTCATCAAAATCGGTCCAGTCGTTTGAGAGAAGTTCAGTGACATACACACTCACAGAAGAATTATATATATAAAGCTATGCCGGGATAATTTTATTTATCACAGGTAAAATTTCTTGCTGATATCATAATACCGAGTATTGTTCTCACAAAAATAATGAGATCCAGTCGTAAGTATGGAAATCGGGCTTTTTAATTAAGGAAAACATATTGGTAAAATTGGAACTTACCGCCTGTTTCTTCGCTTATTTGGTTACATGATTAATCCAATTAATTATTTTATTTGGGAAAAGTATAACTTTATGTTACTATGTATGACCGATTTTAGAAAAGAGGAGGTACTCAATGAGGGGCTGCTTTTTTGTATGTTTTTTTCTTATGATGATGTCCTGCCGACGATTTCTGCCACGCTGGCCAATCTCATCTAGACCACCCACTGGGCCGCCTACTAGTGCGTTCCTTAGTTTCGCGCCCGGCTGAATTGCCGCTATTGTGCCAATGAGCCCTCTCCCCACCACGCACGTTAGGGGGTAGTTCAAGCAATCCTAGCCTATCTTGTAATTCTAATATCTCCCAGTAACCAGGATAAAAACTATAGGTCTAACAAGGCGTTTCGTATAATAATATAAAATATATTTTTATAATAATTACTATTTCGTAAATCACAGGTTTGATTCTCGCGTAAGATGAATGTGCGTGATACTGGTTGAACGTAATAATTTTTTTTTAAGAAAATATCTGGTATTATATAATAACAGCACACGTGTGCCAATATTTGTGGAAATCTGAGAATGAAGGAGGAGTTACTATGACAACATGTTATTTGGGCTTTTAACAGAGCCACTTATAGAGAAAATAAAACAATTTTCACTTTCACATTTGAAGAGAACATATCTAGATAATATTTTGGCCATAAAATGGCTAGATTATTTATAAATTTGCAAAAATAAAATTGTTACTTATACGAACCTATCGCATATTAGGCAACACATGCTGCCACTGTGCAAAATGTCGTTAAAATTAATGGATTTCCTTTAATATTGTCACGTAGCTTACAAACGGCCGATGTAAGCCCTCCCAAAATTGTTGGGTATAACTCATGCACTAAATATAGTGTATAGATCGAAATTCCAATACATTAATTGTCATCTTAAAGCCGAAGGCTTACTGTATGTAAAACTAGCTTCCAATATCTCGTATCTTTAATATACATACAAGTGTTAGTCAGTATGTGAAATAGTTATTATTTAATTGATTGCCATAAAAAAAATATAAATTTTGCTTTAATTTTAAAGTAGTTTTGGTTATATTTAAATCATTCATATGTGTTTCGAATCCTACTTACATAATAACGCGTAAGCTTCCGAGAATTTATACATACATGTATGGATGTATGTTTTTCACTATTTCACACACTACTGAAAGGACTACTTTCAAAACTCCTGAAAGGATTTTGGTAAAACTTTACAACTTATAGTATCAGAACTATTAAAGTAAGCATAACGAAGAAACGTATTCACCTGTGGTTTTAGGACCAGATGGGTTTTCAGTCTTCTTATCTGTTCATTTTTCAGTGGGTACAAAAAATAAAATCGCATCTTTAATATTTCAAAGAAAGAAATTTGCAGTAAAAGGAGTAAGATCTTGTTGTAAAACCGTGGCTACACTATCAAGCTTAACAGGCTGTAATGCTTATCATATACAGCGGCTGGAAGAGATCAGAATACTTATGTGTCTCATAATAAGCAGCTCTGAAGGCAGAAGTTAAAGGAGATCAAAGCTTCATTAGATGAAGTGGTTTAATACGATATAAGTATTAGCATTCCAAACTGGAGGACGTTGGCCATGGATATATCAAAATTGAATTAATTACGTATCACGTCGACCCTTTTCTTTGTTATCTGCAGGACAAATCAGCAAATATTGGCATATATAGTATTAACAAAATTTATAATCGATAGCCTCTACTGTTTTAGAAATAACTACACTTTAGAATGCTTAGAAACATAGAATATGTAAGTAGGTACCGTTATATTCTATGCTCCATCAATTTTTATTTCTTTTCCGTATTATAAATACGTAAAACATCGACCATTTCTTAGAAGTATTAGTTTTATGATGTTCGATTTCAAAGAAACCCAACTTTAAACGTGGAAAAAGGTCTTCCCCCATTGTGATAAAACGACCTTCTTAGTGTTGAAAGCTTCAAACCTAAATGCCTGCCTAAGTATGTTTTGTCACTCAACTTGCTTTTAAAGTCAAATCAGTGATAACCATGTTCAATATTAAAAATACCTAGAGTTTAGCAAAGTGCAATTTTACAGTGGTTATCTGTATAACTAATATAAAAAGGATTTATATAATGTTTCCGATTCTACGTTTCTATGTATATTTCCGAGTGTAATGAAGCATATGTGCATTTGCCAGCGGTATAAGGTTTCTGACGTATACGCACTAATGAATTATTATTATCAATTGACACATGTAAGCGTTAATGTAATTAGGACATTTCATTTAAATAGTTGACTTTCGCTCATTATTGGCGATATTATTACATTATACTAACAGAACCCGCGGTTTCGCTCGCGCTAAAACTACAAAAATCTCTAAAAAAGTAGTTTCATACAAATTTTCATCCCCTATTTCACTCCCTTATAAGATGAATTTCGAAAAATGCTAAAACACGTATTTATTTAATTTTATTGAAGAGCCATTAAGGTATTAATAAACTTAAAACTTGGTAAAGTTACAAGTAATTCTGATCATAAATATTTTTTTGGAATGTATTATAACGTGTATTCTCGTGGGAGTTACATAATCTCCGGCGGTTAAAAGTAGCCTATGTCACTCTCCAGCCCTCCAACTATCTCCACACAAAAAATTACGCAAATCCGTCACTCCGTTTCGATATAAAAGAAAGACAGACAAAGAAACAAACAAACACACTTTCACATTTATAATATTAAGTATGGATTATTACGGGCGACTTTTGGTACTTTTGCTGTTAACGCTATCTTTTGGCAAATTTTATTATTGACAGTAGCATAGATCTTAAATTGAAATAAATTGCAAGTGTGTTAAACATCCAAATCCTTTTTAGCCGTTTCAGTGTAGAAGTAACAAACTAGCAAACAGATATTCACACAATATATTTCATATTTATGATAGTGAGGTTATATTTGATATTCTTAAGCATAATATTGTAAGTAATAATAATAACAAGAGGCATTATTTATCATTGTGTACCAAAATCTTGTTACAGATGATGTATTATACATACACTAATGTACTGTCGACTAAATGGAATTCGCTTTGTGTCAAACCACCTTCAAATGGAATCTAGTTAATAAATAGGGTAATAGATCTCATTGAATTACAAATTTGTATAGCAATGTTGTTATAGAATGGAAAACTATGATTTTAGCTGATGAAAACATAATATTATAGCAGAATACACAATATTGTGGTAAAGAGACAAAACATCCAAATATCGAAGGCTCCTAACGTAATGCTTTTTTAACTGAACTGGGATAAATATTTACTTTGCATGCGAATTTTGATTGACACCCCTGTTATTCTATACTTAGGGGTTGATTTTTTCTTGAAATTTATATGCCAATTTGAAGAATTATATTCATTGCGTATAATTCTTCATAAGAAAATGCATAATATACACACAAATAATAATAAGCATCCGATGAAATTGTATCCGACAAAATCGCTTCTTTTTTCAAACGAAAAAAAATATCACGATAATCGATTCGCAATCGACGTACAAGTACAACTCGATTTGAGAACCTAAAACCGTTTTAAGTCAGTAATGAATGTAATGCAATGAAATGTAGAATAATAATATTATTTTATCAACAAACCTCTCTCGTATTTTTTTTTTCAATCTACGTGACATTGGCGAAATAATCAATGCTCAACTAACTAGTATGCTTAAATTCAGCAGAACATCTCTCATATGAAACCTTATACATTATACAATGGTAAAATCAAACTACAAATATAAAACCACTTTAAAAAAAAGTTAGTAGAAGAAAATTCAAGGTTTCCCAAATTTGGTGATTAACGGGTTAACGTATTATAGAAGATTTTTTTACATTTGATTGTATAGAAAGAAGTTAATTCTAATAAATGTATTCATTGTGTTAGTTCTCGTAACAACTTTAAATAATTGCAAATTCAATCTATTTAAAAAGTCACGTAACACATTTTGAATGGTTCAGAATATTTCTATGAAGATCAGATTGTTAGGTTTCATTTTACGGAAATTGAAAAAAAGCTGTATCTAAACTAGGTAGACATAGCCGTGAACTTGGTGACAAAAGGTTCATAATATGAAAAAACCTTATGAAAATGTACAGAAAGCAAATGTCAGATTTTTTGTCGTCACCATTCTGTAAAAAATATGTGTTACGAGTAAGGACTACTTGAAATCCGTGACCATGTGTAACATTGAATATAAACTTAAAAAAAAACACAAATTCCACCAAATGAAAAGCATATTAATTTATAGATATACATACATGATTTACAACATAATTCAAAATCCACGAAGACTTTAATTTTATTTATAATAAGAAATAATGTATTTCGAACGCCAAGAAATTCCAAATTATGGTGTGATGAAGAAAACGTCAATCTAGTATTTTCCTTACAATTAAACAACTTACTATTGAAAAACTATTGATTCATCCATCTCCGATTTGAGTTATGGTTTTGGGTAGATGAATTGAAAGGAACGCAGGAAATAGGGCGTGTCCAGAAAAAAAACAAGGAAAATGGTGAACTAATATTTGTAATCAACAGAGCGTCTCGTAAACAAAACCGTTTATCCATCAGCGGATCAAGTATAGTATAAGGTCGGCAGTAAAAAGTTTCTGTGATTAATTCTTACTGGCGTCTTCCTGCTATAAAATATAAATTATGGCATTCTGTAGGGTAATTCTGGAAAGATTGATAGAATATTTTGTACTTGGATAGTTAAAGTTATTATTATCTATTAAGCTCTACAGAGGTAACTTTTCTTGAAAAAAAAATGTACAAATTTAATACTAAATTTACATACTATCATCGAAATTAATTACATTTATAAAATTTGTGGCATTTTTAACCACTTTAGAGATTGTAGCTCATAATGGATTGTAGCTATGGCATTTGATAAACTAGCAGCTTACCCTAGCTTCGCTCGGGTTCGTCTCTAGAAAAACAAAAACATATTATGATAAGATAAAAAATAACTTATGTACTATTCCAGACTATAATCTATCTCTGTGAAAAATGTCATCTAGATCCGTTCAGCCATTGTAGCGTGATTGAGTAACAAACATCCATCCAAACATATAAACTACTACTACTTTATAATAATTAGTAAGGTGGCTAAAATATCAATATTATAATATATTCTTTATTATTTTAATTATATCTATTTTATTTTTTATTTTAATTATATTTATATCCATATTATAATATTAATATTATTAAGTCCAACAGCTAGGACTGGGCATTGTTTAATCAACACTATCCAAATTAACTAACCTTTGATGTAATTTTACGAACCTAAAGTTTTTACTAAACTCTTCTAACCTTTTGGTATAATTTGATCATCAATTTATTCAGTTTTTAACTTCCCACTTCATTAAGAGAAGGATAAAGCCATAGGCCACCACGCTGACCAGGTACAGGTTGGCAAACTTCACGTCTTTCGAAAATTTGCTAGGTGCTCTCAGAAATGCAGGTTACCTTACGACGTTTTCCTTCACCGTTAGGCAAGTGTTCATCATGCTTAAAATGATTCGCGCACGAAAGCATCAGAGGTGTGAGACCAGAGATTTGAATTCTCTTCAATTATTTCCCCAAGAACGTTCGTTATCACTGAGCTACCACTGCCATTTATTTATATGAACCACAAATTTAATCATTCAGCTATCATACTTTCATATACTCTGCTAATAAAATACCTTGAGACCTTCCAAATTTATAGACCAATAAAGCTGTTACTCGTCACATAACCAATTTAATCTCCATCCCTTTGACAGGCACTCGATTCGCAATAAAAGGGATTTAGTACAAGTGCCCTGAACATGTAGATCTAATGGTCAAAGGTCATATTTGGTTTCACACATTTGATATATTATGAAACTAAGAGTAGGGATATGTCGTGAAAACTCGCTTTGTTCTAGGAAGTTGAGTAATTTAGTTATATATTATAATTAAAAAGTCAGCCTTATTTCTGATTTAATAAACTTAGATATAGATTTCTTTCTTAAATAAAACTATCTTTTCAGGTTTTATTTTTTATTCTTGTTCCCGACGATTCGAATGCTTTACAACAAACATGGTCATGGAAGAGACTAAGGTTGTAGCAGTCTTAAAATTTAGTATATAATTGGTACAGACAGTATCTTCCCACAAAATTATGTAATGATTTTAAAGATATCGAAAAATAGCACCATAACCTTACAATATTTGTTAATTTTAATAAACTCAAATTATCACGATTTTATCAGTTTTACTTGTAACTAATACAATTTAACCTACTTTTCATCATCAAAACTGCGATATTACTTAAAACTTTGTAATTATGTTAGGTCTATAATAAATACCATCAAACTGCTTCCAAATTGGAATCAGAAGGTAAAGTGAAATTCATCACTCACTCACTCGGAAAACTTTCAAAATTTGTTTGGACGAGTCCTGCGCTTTACAGTTTCTCAAGTGTTTTTTTTGTGATTTAAAAAAAACTCATATAATTTTATAACTGTCATATTTTTTATCATTATTAATTCCTGTAAAAAATTGATCTTTTGCTATAAGGAAGTCATAATACTCAGCTCCTTCTCAGCTATCTTTTCACTATTCTGGTATCGATTCTAATTATTACATACAAAGTACAATTCTTAAGACAATACACTATAGAACCTTGGTCTTACATAGTACAAACGATCTCGATTATGAGGAATTTCTAATAATAACTAGTCAAATGAATTTTAACTTTTGATAAGCTACATATATATTTTTAAGATTTGAACGAGTTAGAAGACAATAAGTTGAACCATGCTTTTAATTTTGCCACGTGCTTTTAATTTAATTTATAGAAGGTTTAAGCGTGAAAATGACCTAAACAGTAAACAAAGGATACGACGAGGTAAGCAAATTGTAATAAGTGAAAAAAGTATAATGGCAATGGCAAATTGATATGATCTTCTAGCAAAATTCACTTTTTAATAAAACTTACATAAAATAGATTTATGAGATTCCAGATTGACATAGAATGCCTCGTCTTAAGATCGATTAGTATGTTATATTTTTGCGTCAAATAAATCACTAGCTGTATTATAATGAAGAAATCAGCGAATCTCCATTAAAATTAGAGATATAAAATAAATGTATTGTCAACGTACTTAATTTATACATATATATATATATATATATATATATATATATATATATATGTAATTTATACGATCAATGAGTAAGAGAGTATAGCTTTATCTAGACTTGTCCAATATTCTAAAGGAAATATGATATAGCACTGTCAACTAGTATTTTAGGAGACATATTACGATGTCCTATCTTTGTCAGAGTCTTTGTCGTTTGAAATTTATTTATAAATTGAAGATTTTAAAATGTTAATACCAAATATTTTGATATTAGATATAGCTGACAGTTTTAGATATAATGTCACCACGACTTAACTGCAATAGCGTGAAAATTCTCGGCTAGATCGGCAGCTTCAATCAATACAAAGTTTTCAAATATTCATAATAAGTTTATTGATATTTACGAGTACCATACAATATTGATACATTGTACGATAAATATCAATTAAATGATACATACACATAATTTTTTAATGAGATGGAAATAAAATAACAATTTCAATGAAGCCCGAAAACCTCCTTTAAAATAATAATATATAACAACCACCAAAATTTTTAATTATCCGGCTAATTAAAGACGACGTTGTAATTAAACCTAGCATGAATTCTCATTAGTCCTTACAGTTGCTCAAAATAAATATGTTAAAACAATGTGTGCTGTCAGGCAGTTCGGAACCAATCAATCGTGACATTTTAATTTGTTCAAAAATGAATATTATTTTGCGTTACTATGAATATTAAATAATAATTACTATGTAACAAATTATGCTTCATGAAGTAAATCATATATATTAATAAAAATGCATCGGAAATTACGTTTTATATATTTTTAACTCTGCTACATTTTTTGACGTAACATTTTTGCAATATGGCAATATCAGGGTCGATAATTTTTAAAACAAAAAAAAATAGTAGAATGAAACCCATTGGAAAAGAAAGAAAATGTAACAAAAATGAAAGGAAAAATAATTTACGTGCGATTTTCTGAGAAAATTTACCAAAGTAATGTATATTTTTTTACACCATCAGAAAGTAGGGATTTCAAAGAAAAAAACCACCGAGTTTTTTAAAAAAGCAGATCGCCCATAAATTATTTTTCCTTTCATTTTTGTTATTTTCTCTTTCTTTTCTAATGGGTTTCATCCTACCATTATTTTTTTTCGCTTTTTAACATTTTCAAAGTCTTCAGCCCTGGTCTATATAGGCAAATATAGCATAATAATAGGATGATTAGTTTAGTGCTTTTTAAATAAAACTATCTTTTCGGATGACTTCGCGGATTTATTTTGACTTTTGGTTCCCGACGTTTCGAATGCTTTGCAGCAATCATGGTCACGGGAAAGACTAAGGTTTTAGACAGCTCAAAGGCGTTGTATACTTATTTATATTTGAGATCATTTTTGTAAAATTGTGGTTGGTTGGTTGGTGGTGGTAAAGGCACTGTCTGTAACAAATATAAATAACGTCTTTGAGATGTATGTTAATTGGAGCATCCCAATCGATAAAATAATATTATTCGAAAAATGTATCTTTCTGTTTTGGCAAATGCTACAAACTTTATCAATAAGCCTTGCTTACTCCAGTTAAGTTTCCAAGTCTATGAAATTCTTATAGATGTACAATAGGAATAGACCGTGTTAATCATATCGTATCACCGATGCCATATACCACATATGAGATTATTAAAATTAGAATAGGGAGGAAAAAATCTGTAGAATAACCTCACTGAATTGCAATGTCGACTCTTGTTGTCTCATAACTGGTGGAGGAAGTAAGTCGAGGTGTTATATTTTTAATTAATTTGTAGCGGTGTCACTTTATAGTTTATATACCATTCGTTTTTACGGTAACTACTTTTAGGTTTGACTTATTTCATTCGTCAGTCGATTTCTAATAGCAAAATCTAATTTACTTAAAACACATGGGTTATTATGTATCATGATATTCCAGTACTTTATATAATAAAATATTTTATAGATAATGGTTTCGTATGTAGTAAAAATACTGTAAAAATAAATTCGAAGCTTTGGAATTGACCTCATATTATGTTCGTACAGTTTTTACTATACTTATAATATATTCCGAACGAAATATAACATGGAGTAAGAATTTTTTTTTTTTATATATTTTATACTAGCGACCCGACTTAGCTACGTACAAGATCTATCTACAATTCTCGGGTCTTTTTAGCAAATTCTAACTTACTTCAATAAAAGATGATATGCTGAAATTAGATGTATGTTTTAAAAAAATGTAATATATATATATATATATAATCTTACTATAAATGTGAAAGTTTAGATGGATGTTTGGAAGTTTAGATGTTGAAGAACGGATCTGGATGGAATTTGGCAAAGAGATAGATTATAGTCTGGAATAGCACATAGGCTACCTTTCATCTCGGAAAAATGTACGGTTCCCGTGGGATAGTTTAGTTTTGGTTTTTCTAGACGTGAATCCGAGGGAAGCGAGGGTGAGCCGGTTGTAAAACTTTATTTCATTTCAAGCAAGCTTTCATTTATTTACCAAAATTGTAATTTGCAAAGTTATCATTAATCTGGTTAAATATATTAGCCATCTTTGATATAGTCACTATGCCACGAATTTACGTACATATATATGTATGTCCTATGCAGGGATAGAACTCACATCGGACCTAATAGCCAGTTTACGTGAAGCACTTTATACGACAACTGTTATATATAGGTTGTATGTAATCATACTATTTCCAACTATAACTAAGTTACCTTGCATGATCTAATATGGCTGCAGCTCCTAGGTTTGAGTATCGGATTCGGCCATTCAATAATTACTGAACCTTACAGTTAAGAAGTTTTAATATTATCTTAGATTGACAGTTAGATACTTTGTAAGCCAAGACGATGAAAAAACAAACAGAATATAAATTATTAACTATGTGGGTACTTGAGACGATAATAAAATACAAGAATTAGATAAAGTATGTAATGCAATGCCAGATAACTTATCCTTTTATTTTCTTATTGCATCATCATTCAAAGTATTTTACTATTGAACATTTAATTGGCACCTTTAATTATTCTATTTCAAAAGTGCAACACAGTCTTATCTATATAATTATCTAATCTAAAATATTTTATCCATTTTAAACGTGAAATCTTCAAAGCGAAATTCGAATAAAGCAAATATAATTATATAAAAATTCTCAGTTTTATTTCAATTCGCACGAACGCGAAATATTTTTCACTGTTATATACTGTTATTTTTTATACATACACTTTCAGTTTACAAGCGATGCTTCTCGCTAGCACCCGTACGGTTATAAAATTATACTGTCTACGTGATCTGCCTTTGATTATTTTGATACGGGTCAAATTGCCTCCAAAAATTTGTCATGAAATGATATAATATTTTGGTACCGACAAATTGAGAGTACGTTATTGAGTTAATATTTAATTTTAAAATGACAACTATCAAACTTAATTATTTATAGATCAAAATTTTATAATTTACACATAATATGTACATATTATATACATACATACATACATACACGTGCTTATTATGTCTGTTTATTTGTAAAGTATTTAATTCTTTTGACAGTACGCGATAAAACTAGCAACTTGCTGTCTACTCGCCCGTGAATATTTGACATCCATACTAGCAAAGTATAGGTGGTATATGAATAATTATATGAGACAATTGGCGGCTCACCCTCGCTTCGCTCAAGTTCTACCCCAGTTTTGACACTTATTATGGGGCAGTTTTTTTTTTAATTTTATTTTGTCGCTTATGTTTTAATAGTTATTCTGCTATTCGGGGTGAAGACAATATAAAAATCGGTCCAGCAGTTCTCGAGTTATAAGTGTTGGAACAGACTCGACTTTGTTTTATATATATCTAAAGATTTGACATTTTTTAGTTATCCTACATTTTTTTATAACGTATCACAGGGAAAACCCATCAGGAGGTCTCTCCCGTTTGTCATTGGGTAGGGAATTGTGAAACTCTTATACACGACAATCACTTATCATTGTCACGTTAGACGGTTAGAGGGACGCTGTTGTAGGATCGTTAGCACATACATCAAACACTAAAACGGCTTCTACTACATTTTACGCCTACAAATGCTGGCTCAAAACTCAAAATATTAAATACTAAAATATTAAGATTTCTCAGAGATGAGATATTTTCCGCAGTAAAAAGTATCCTATATGTTGACCCGAATAACCAGCTATCATCATACCAAATTTAATTAAAATCTGTCTAGTGCTTTTCTCGTGATGCGATAACAGACAGACAGACAGAGAGACAGACCGACAGACAAAAATTATAATAACTATAGATTCGGCCTTTGCATCGATTATAATGATAATTTCAATAAGATTTTCCAAAAAATATTTAATGTACAGATTCGACTCAGATTTTTATTATACGTATAGAAGTTGTATTAAATATGTTGTGACTATATTAGGAGAAAATATTAAATAGTACTCTATGTATAGCTCATAAAGGAAAATCTATGTATTATAAATATACAATTATCATATATGAATATGTAGTTTCCAATTGATAATTTCTTTCTTTTAAAGTTGCTTAAAAAAACGAGCATATGTACTTATGTACGCATGTAAGACCGGGTTATACCTATTTCTTTGGCGTAACAGAACAAAAATCGCTAAAAATTTCATCCCGTATGTCACAACTCTCTGTTTGTAAAAGGAATGCAGCTAACTTCATCATGTCGCTTTTTGGCTGTCGGTGTGCGCGCGCATCGTAAAAATTTTACTCTCATATTTTTTTCCAAGCGTGCCAAAAGAAGTATAACTACAAAAGGTACAAAGTTGGAAGCTAAGCAAGACAAAGACTATGAAATATAAGTAAAATCTTTAAAAATGTTTTTATCCTAAATTAATAAATTGAAATAATTCATTTTCAATCGTTATAAGTATTTTTTCCAACAATAGCGCTAATTAGTTTACAATGCTTTAATAAAATATTCTTTTGTTTGACTTCCCGATTTTCCCGATTTATTTTACTTTTCCTCTCAGGAAAGATTAGATGTTTGAGTAAAGTATTAAATATAATTCTTACCTGATTTTAAATGAATTATTTTTGTTCTATAAAAAGTTAAATAGTCCGAAGAGAAAAAATATTTTAGTTAGTAAGTATTTTTAGTATTCTATGGACTGCGAATTTCGATTTGTTAATGCTTAATTTAAATGAAAGGTCTTTATCCATTTGCATTATTGTATGGAATTTTATATAAAATACAAGTTTTTTCCGCGGCTTCGCGCATGATAAGCGAGTCGTGGTTCGTGAGTTGATGCCGGGTCCTAGAATGTAATCTATATCCTTGCCAAATTTTATCGAAATCTGTGCAGCGGTCTAATCCTTAGAGTTACTTTTACATTACTTTAGATCATACATTAGTAAGGATTAACAAAATTAAAATAAAGCAACATTAAAAACTTAATTCATTGATGTAAAAGACAAATTACAATACATGGCTAATGGAAATAGATACTCAAAAACTAAACTAATCGACTGTTTGTTTTATTCGTTTCGTTGGTGTTTCAAAAGTTTTTCATTTAAAGTAAGTACAAAAGCTGTAAATAGCAAAGTGAATATTTAAACACTAATTTCTTTAGATAAAACTTTTACTGCGTAAGATTTTGTATCTTCTAAAAATACGTTGCGTAAATTCTACCTACTACGAGTATGTTTACGTATAAATAGGCTTATAAGCCCAAACTCAATAATTTCTTACTGGCTAAGCTATTCACATACGATATTTTACTATTATTATACTACTGTACAAACTAGTAATGGAGAAAAATATCATACACAGTGGTTTGTATATACATATTAAACAGAGTTGTGTCTGTAGTCTCCAACGTAGAAGCTAAACCTATTTTATTGGGACTTTCAATGAGTGATAAAGAATTAAGTGATAGGGATAAAGATTATTTTTTATCACTTACGAGGATAGAAGGAAAACGGCTTAATCGATTTTATCAGCAATCTTTTGGCAGATAAAAGATTCAGTCGCAAGTGACATCTTAGGAAATATATCACCAGTTCATATTTTTCTCCACATTTTGTCGGATATAGTAAGCTTGTTTGTATACAATTAAATGAAAAAAACTATGAAAGTGGCCTTTTTTTCTAAGACTAATTTCATTTAATAACATCAATAATGGTAAAAAAGTAGGGACATTGCTAATTGGGAGCTTCGTATTTCATGTAATCTATATCTATACTTATTTTATAAAGAGATTGATTTTTTGTTTCTTTGTTTGTACTGAATAGGCTCCGAAACTACTGAACCAATATAGATAAAATTGGGTAAGAAGATAGATTGAGACCCAAGAAGGACACAGGATAGTTTTTATCCCGGAAATCATCCCCTAAGGGGGTAAAAATGGAGATGATAATTTGTATGGGGAATCAACCTAGGAACGAACCCGAGCGAAGTGAGGATGAGTCGCGGTTTAAGCTTTTGAGTTTCATACTAGTGTTTACAGAATACCTCTATAGTTATATATACGAGAAAGTTTTAAGATGTCAGTAATGATATCATTAACACAATTCTTAGTTATTTTTTACAACATAAATGGATTTTAATAAAATAAAAAAAAAGAATAATGGAAATATGTTAACAAAAACATACACTCGAAATGAGAACTTTCATTTTTCACAGTAAAGTACATTCTAACCGCAAATGAAATAATAGGATGAAGCTATAAAAATTGGATTTCTTTGACGCTACTGTATCGGCCATAGTAATCGGCATTCTAACGTTTCGATGTCATGTGTTTTTGTTAAAATACAGCGGAAATTAAGTTTTTTTTTTCAAAATACACAAACTTATATTGAAAAAAAAATCATTAGTGTTGATTCACCTAGCTTCACCTGAGGCCATACTCTACAATCTACGAGTACATCAAGCATTTGTTACAGATCACAAGTATTATCATTTTTACAGCAGAAAAAGAAAAAGAACCCTTAAAACAATTTTGTGGTGACCTAAGTATTAGATTTTTTATTATTATTTAAAAATTTAGTCACTGTAATATATAATTTTTGCATATATTACTATTACCATAAATATTGCCTTAAAAGTAGGAGAGACAAAAGAATCAAGTTTTAAAATGATAAAAATGATAAAAATGAAAAAAAAACGCATCAAACACCGAAAAATACCCTTACATTTATAGATATACTAACGTTTTCTCGCGGCTAAGACCGTAACGTTGATTTTTATAGAATTTATCCGCTCTCGTAGGTCATAGCTTGATGTTAGATGGCCTATAGGGTATCTTTCTAGTGAGAAATGGCCTACTTATTGAAGTAGGCCACAAAATGCAAAAAGAAATTTTCAAAACGGACCAGTAGATCACGAGATTAGCAAACAAACAATTTATCTTTATATACTGACGCTTAGTATGGAATAGGTAGACTATATTTGTATACATACATAAGTATGACGAGTTTTATATCCTTTACATGAAAAATTATTGATTCCCCATACAAACTTCCACCCTCCTTAAGGGATGATTTCAGGTTAAAAAACGATCCTATAAAAATGTCTCTAACTATCTCCACACAAAATTTAATCTAAATCTGTTCAGCGGATTAAGTGTAAAAAGTTAACAGACAGACAGACACAGTTACTTTCGCATTCATAATATTAAATATAGATGGATATATAAGTTACTTATAAATTAAACGTAGTATTCTTTTAACTAATAGTTTAATATAATAGGAAACTAGATACCAAAATATATGTAGTGCATAATTCACCTTAATCGCATTATGTCGATATATGTACATGTACATATTCGACATTGTTGTACGAGACCTGTTTCAGGTTTTATAATAATTTTCATATTGTATTCTAAATAGTAAATTAGTATTACAAATGCTTTTCATGAATAAATAATTAATTAATGTGATATACGTGTATGAATTATATTTTACATTAATAATGAATAATTTATCTTTTCGACACTTATATGGCTTATTTATATCATTGTTAATTATAAAATGACCCGGATAACCAGATATTATCATACCAAATTTCATCAAAATCTGTGCAGTGGTTGTCTTGTGATCCGTTCCCAGACAGACAGACAGACATGCAGACAAAAATTCTAAAAACTATAGATTCGGCCTCTGTATCGATAATAATGACTCTTTCAAGAAGATTTTCCAAAAAATATTTAATTTACAGATTCAAATCAGCATTTTATTATATAATATAATGTAGATGATATTTGACTCATGTGATTTTACATAAACGAGTAAATAAATACACCATTTTTTTATACAAAATATCATATTCTAAGTTTAAAACATTTTACTATTATTTTAATTATCTTTGCTAAGTATAAAATATTATTGTGAAACATTCAAATATTATAATTGGTCTTTTGAATTTATATTGAGTACCGCTTTATTTGAACCCTTACCTGACACAAAGAGAATGCCAGTACCAAATCCAGCTTCATTTTTTAACTCGACACATACATACCTGACCTTTCAGAAACAAATTTATTGGAGACCCGTTTAATATTTATTTTTCCTTGGCTTTTTCAAATAAGCTTCTATAAAAATCTTTTTCCTTCAAACTGCTTGGATCTCTGATTGTCTCTTTATGAAGGTAAGATGAATATTTGATTTCTTTTGCCCCTTATTTTTCTTCGCTGTCTAACTTCGCTAGAGTAACGAGTTTAACTGCTGCGGTTTCTTTATACAAAACCGTCTATTTTATCTTGTCATCGACCTATTATTTAATATTTTATTATTTATCAAGAGCGAGCGATCTGCTCTAATTAAATAGATTTACTTATTTCTAATAAAATACTAGAACACTTTAGAACAAACTCTAGAAAACTGATCCGTAAGAGATTCTATATAACACGATATAAGTTACATAGTTTGGGAATGTCAGTACTGAATCTGTAAAAATATATAGGTTAAATGAAAGTAAGGAAAACTTGTACCATATATATTTTGGCCATTGAAGTCGATATTAGAAGTTGGGTTCCATAGGCAAAAGAGAAAAGCGGAAGCCTGAAAGTTTTACTATTTCCGTCTGTGCGTCACAAAAATTTTGCTCAGAGACATTTTTGATTTTGACAGCATCTTTGAGAAATATTATGAAATTCAAACTTATTTTGTTGATAATGACTATTGTTGATACGTAAATATTTTAATTTAGTTATGACCTACCAAATGATATAAATGAAAATTTGCTATCTGCTGGTGGAACCTTTTACGTGTAGGCCAAATTCGCACTTGTCCGATCTTTTACACCAACTAACAGTATTGTTTATATTATAATATATAGACAGTTTTTCGTATATATTATATTTATTTATCTTCCTGTTTCATCTAAATGCTTCACTTTATTGAAATCGAGCTTCAGCTTGATTAATATAGTTATCAAGATCAAAAACAAAGTACTTTTGCATATTCGATGCAAAAAATCACCATTGATTTTTTTTTAATAACTACCTACCTATCTGATATTTGTACCACTTACGTTACTAAAACATAAACAATATTACGCTTTATTATTGATATCTTATACCTTCAATAAAGTAATTAACTGTTGTGTCTATATCTCACTGGCACTGTCTAATATGCTTGATATCACGGGTTCTATTCCTGGTAAACTAGTTAGACCAAAACATTCAAAGTTGTTACTGATTTAGTAAATTTAATATATTTCATACATTTTAAGACGTAATTGAATACTAACTGATTACTACAATGGACAATTGTATTATAACTGAAAATATCCCATATATTTCTTGTATTTGTCACTAGCAACACACCCTCACTTCGCTCGGGTTCCTCCCTAGATTGATTCCCCATACAAACTTTCATCCCCATTTTCACCCTCTCAAGGGATGATTTCCGGGATAAAAAGTATCCTATGGCCTTCCTAGTGTCTCAAATTATCTTCTTACCAAATTTCATCTAAACCGGTTCAGTAAATCCAGAGATTACCCCCTACGACCTCACAAACTCACAAACTTTACCTTTTTATAATATTAGTATAGACAACGTATAATTTGTTAGCTTTGTAAATTATGTAAAACGTAAACCGTCTATCCTCCATAATATATACTCAGTACATAAGTTTTCTGTTAAATATGAAGAAAATTCGCCATTCGATAACGAAAAGGAAAAATTATGTGGACTATTAAAACGCGTTGATGAGTTTCCGGCATTTTTCCTTAATGCCCCAAAACTGTTAAGTCATTTAGATAAATACAGAGCTTGGCTTGTAGGAATCTGTGTAAGAAGAACGATTTGTTATTTCGTATACCCGTAATTATCTAGATTTTCTGTAGGGAAATATTTATTTGAATGTAGTACAAGGTCGTTGTCGGATTTCAGAGTACATCAAGAGTATATTCCAATTATTTTGGTGGATAACTTTTAGTGCAGGTTTTACTGTTTTATTCTGTTGAAATGTTTTCACTTTAAAAATATAGTAGTTCTGTAATTATATTCAAAGTAGGTATATGCCACGTAAAGAGTTTTCTCCATGAAATGAGTATTATAATTTATTATTTTATACTAATAAGTTCTTTTTTTCTTTTACGTTTTTAGAAGTGTTTAATTTTCAAAAATATTAATAAAAAATAACAAGTTTAAAAATAGGTAATAACAATCTCTCACACTCTTTTATAAAAAATCCAAAAAATCATAAAGAAATAATTTCGCTCTGTAATATTATAAGTTTTTGAATAAAATAAGAACAATAGACAGTATTGAAGTAAACATTTCAAATTGTTTTAAAGAAGTTTTTATTACATACTAGCGACTCATCCTCACTTCGCTCAGGTTCGTTTCTAGGTTACGTTATATTATAACGTGTTTTCCCGTGGGAATGAGATAATCTTCCGCGGTAAAAAATACCCTATATGATCCTTCAGCCCTCCAACTTTCCACACGCAAAAAGTAATGCCAATCTGTCACTCTGTTTCGATATAAAAGAAGGACAAACAAAGAAACAAACAAACAATCAAACACACTTTCACATTTATAATATTTATAAGTACGAATCCATTTCGTAACAATTCATACAAAAGTAATTTATCAAGTGTCCATTATATTATTAGTTCTTGCTTTAAAGTTTCAACATAATATATGACTCGTGAAACAAACTAAAAGGTATTGTAAAAAATATCACCTGTTGTGTTCTTAGAGCAACTTCATCCACCTAATTACGTTTCTCGAGCTCTATGTAATTAAAAATACAGTGGAAAAGAAAACTATTTTAAATTTTGATCGTATATTATAATTTACAATTGCTTAGTAATCTACTATATAATAACAATGAATTATAAGGTGTTAGTGAGTAAATGTGTATAGTGTACACATACACGTTTGTATGACACTCAAAGTGCGAGTTCGATTTTTGCACCGTATAAGTATACTTTTTTTGAGAACATCCTCTTCTATGTCCTTATCTCATAAAATTATTAGTTTTGAAAAGTACAGACGTTCAAAATGGATTTTAATACACTTTTTTTAATTATGATTAAAAACGTGTCATTTTTACACAAAAAATAATATAGTACATACAAAATCAGTTCTTCTTTCTCTTAAAATAGATCGAAATTGTGTAAAGTAGAAAATATTTTTTGCCACTCTAATCTTCAATATATCAAAAAGAGCGTAAATCTATTATAGATAAAAATATAATATTGCTATATGAAAAATAGCTAAGTTAAGTAAAAAATGTATATTTAATATAGAAGCCTTAGGGCGTCATTGAAATTTAATGCAAGCTTATCGTGGGGACGAAATCCTTTGAAAAGAAGCTTTTAATGGATGAAAAAATATTATCTTTCACTTAAACTGTCTAAACTCAAAATAAATAGTGCAGATTAGTTAGGAATCTGAGTTTGGTTCATATAAAATATTTTACAACACACATTAAAAAAACTTTTATTGCTAGATTTAAAAAAGCTCAACAAGCTTTGTTTTAAAAGCTTCGTAGTTTAATAGAAAACAGATCTTGGAAACAATGGTAACGTAATTATGCTATTATGGCTTGGGAAACCGAGTAAAGCGGGTTCAAATCCCGGGTTCCGCACCTCTGATATTTTCATGTGCGAATCATTTCTAGCATGATTACTACAATTACTTGCCTTATGGTGAAGAAAAACATCGTGAAGAAACCAACATGTCTGAGAGAACTAGCAAGTTCTCGAAAGGCATATGAAGTCCGCCAACCCGCACTTGGCCTGCGTAGTGGATTATGGCCTGATACCCCTCGTATTTAAGGGAGGTCCACTCCCAGCAGTGAAATATTAAAAAGGGCTGAATACTATACAATTACGCTATAGTAATAATATATGACCAGTATTTTTTTTGAATTTTTAATCCCTCCACGACCGCGGACACGCCGGCGCTACAATTAACAATAGATTTCTTAGAAATTTAATTAATTTCTTAGAAATTTACCTGGAAGTGATATAGAAAAGTAAAAAATATATAATTTTATCAGGGCAGTTCTTAGGGTCGAGGCATTTTTTTGCGAATTGCTGGTAGAGTTATTGACAAACAATATGTGTCTTTATAATATACCAATATTGATTAAGAATTTAAACTTTGAGTTTTGTTTTTATTTTGGTAATTTAAATGAAATGATATTTATTAGAAATTCTTGGCGTTTTCGTTTTCAATAATTAAATTTCTAAGAAATCTATTGTTAACTGTAACGCCGGCGTGTCCGCGGTCGTGGAGAGATTAAATAAAATAAGCTATTCGGGCAAAACCACAGTTGAATGTCAGTGTAGAATATTATTGTAGTAAGTTCCTAAAAACATTATTAATATAAAGTATGAAAGTACAAAATACACAATTTTTGCAACATTTTGAGTCCATATCTTATGTAAATTGCTTACACTTGAACTACAGTATAAGTGACGCCAACTTTCGGTCTAAAGGGAACTAGATATAATATTCGTATATTTGGATACTAAAAGTTTCAACACAAATTGGAGCCAAGAATGCTTCGGACCGCAAGATCCAGTTCAGAACTCATTCATCAAATTGTTCGATTACTCCAAAATATATGATTGATGAAAGACTAAAACTTGTGTCTAACACATTTTTATTTTGAGCAAAGAAGTTTTTTAACTATTTATATGTTGATGATGTATATATGTTTATTATAATTAATGCTCTTATCGTTAAATTTTACTCTTAAGTGGTCGTCTATATATATAAACTTAACTGCCTCGGTGGTGTAGTGGCTAGCATGTACGGCTGCACACCCGGAGGTCCTGGGTTCGAGTCCCGGGTCGGGCCAAGTTTAGCTATTGAGTCTTTCTGTATAAGCAAGCCTCAGTAACAGCCCGGAGTTGGAAAGTTGGCGGTGTTTCACACCCGTGCCTCGGGGAGCACGTAAAGCCGTCGGTCCTGCGCCTTAACTTCTCACTGGTCGTGTCGAGTGATCGTTCCACCGGAATATGAGAGTGACAGGAATAGAGAGTGCACTTGTGTCTGCGCGTACACTTGTACACTATAATATCTCCTGCGCAGTTGGCTAGTCTCAATGAGATTGGCCGCCGTGGCCGGAATCGGCCAGGAGAACATCATCATCATCATCATCATCATCATATAAACTTATATAGAAGAGAATTTCGTCTAAGCACAAAAGCAGTACTGACAAATATCAGTGTGTCAGAATAGTTAGTAATATATAGTCAGAATAGTATAGTAATAGGTTAAATTATTTACAAAAATAAAAAACTCGACTGCGTAAAAAGCGAACTAAAATGATGAAAACTAGTTGACGAAGGTATGTATGTACATATTTTATAATAGCAGCGTGTGTGTATTTTTTTTATTTGTTGTTTTTGAGCATTTCTTATTCCAAAATACTTTTTATTATTAATTAATTTTAATACCCCATTCGATAGGTTTTAAGAAAAAAAATTGTAGATATAATATGGCGCCAAAAATCGGCTTTTCAAAATTTATAATTTTTATATAACCACAGTGCCACTCTCACAATTAAGACGAATCTAACGACACCTCTCAAGGTAAAATCCAACAAGCCGTTTAGACTACAAATCCTGCCAAAGAAATATATATACATGCATGTATCCTTCTGACGCAGTCGGGTAAAACTACAAGTTTTCATAAATCTAATCCTGACAAAATCTACAGTGTGCACTGAATATCTATTTTGTGGCCAAGTCAAAATTTTCGCGAATTTAAGCCTGTACGGATTAGTCTTTATTGTGAGGACAAAGTAATCCATACTAATATTATAAATGTGAAAGTATGTTTGTTTGTTTGTTTGTCCTTCTTTCGACGGATCGGCGAATTAGCGTGATTTTTTGTGTGGAGTTAGTTGGAAGGCTGGAAAGTCACATAGGCTACTTTTTACTGCGGGATATAACCTAATTCCCACGGGAAAACACGTTATAATACAATCCAAAAAAATAATTATGATCAGAATTACTTGAGGCTTGTTATTAATGCTATTCAATAAAATTAAATAATTACGTATTGTAGCATTTTCCGAAATTTATCCGATAAGGGGGTAAAATAGGGGATAAAAGTTTGTATGAAACTACCTTTTTAGAGATTTTTTTGTAGTTTTAGCGCGAGTCAAGCCGCGGGTTCTGCTAGTAATTCTATAAATGCGAAAAATTGTAAGTGTCCGTATGTTTTCTACTCCACGTTTAAACGGCTGAATGGATTTGGATATAATTTAGGATGTACACAGACTATAAGCTGTATGTAGTAACACATATGCTAATGTTCTTGCTTAAAATTTTCAAACGATGGCGCTACCTGTATATGTACAATATGTTATATTATAAATACCAAAGAAACCCAGGAACTTCGTGCTAGTATATTATAAATATAAGATGCAATATTTGTTAGCAGTTAATTCAGATAAGTAACAAGCGCAAGCTTTTATAATATTGCTAAGATAAATAATAATTAATACGAGCTCAATGTTGAATTTTACGCGAAGAGAGAATCTTTAATCAAAAGAAGTAAATAAACCCTCTTTCATTTCAAAGAGACGAGTCAATCATTTTTGTGATAGCATAATATGTTGTAACACGAACTTTTCAAGTGGATGTGGATAGCGAAATCCGAATCTGAAATCCGATAACATCTCTAAGAAATCACAGAACGATTTTGATAAGCACTTGTTGTATTTCTAGTTTGGTGAAGAAATATTTATTTAGCCAGACATTGATTTATATTATATATATATATATATAAAAATATTTTGTAATATAGCACTATCTATTAATTCATAATAAATAAAACATTCTATATTATAATTGTCCATTTCTCAGAAAATAGAACAAGCATATGGTATCTTATATACTTATGTACGTACACTGTGATTTACATGATTTAAAAAATTGATGACTGCGATGGCACAGTGGTAAATGCTTTTGCCATAAATAATATACGCATTTTATATTTAAAGGTTCGATTTTAATGTTTATTCTTTTATATAAACATTTGTTTTCAATTATTTTCTAATATAGATAGAATGTATTTTATGGTGCAAAATAAAACATTTTCTATAAAGATTACCGTGAACCGAAAAGTGTTTAAAATATCATATGGAAAGCCATAAAAAATATAGGCAGTTAAAAGTATTTAAAAAGCGTTTTCGCATGATATATTTTTTTTTTGCTTTAACATTTTCCTATATTCGTACATCATTTGACACTTTTTTCATGAACATATTTTCATGTATAGTACAAGCTACTTTGCTACTTTCCACAGTTACAATGTAACGTTAAAATAGCTGAGAAGCTACGAAACAAAAGTTCCAAATAATTTTAGATAAAATAAAAAAAAGCTTTTCATCAAAATAAAGAACTTTTAGTACTTCAAAGATGGCAGGACAGAAAGGTTACTTTAAGGAAAACCCAATTATCGGAGTAATTTTTCGGGCAGTCCGTAGCTTATTGGCGACTAGAACAGATTGAAAAGAAGGTACGATAAGCGTAAAATTAGGTAGTTAGGTACGTTTTCTTAAATTGAATTGAACATATTTCTTGAATTTTCCGGAAATTCCAAACAATTAGGTTTGGAAATTCACTTTTTTTATAGCTATTTCGACTTATTTCTTCTAATTAAATAATCAATTTAACATCAAATCTAATAATTTCTTTATTGAATTAGTATTCGTTATAATATCATCCAATATATTTTTTCCCAACAATAGTATTACTATCAAGTATCATTTTTTGTAAGTATTAACTTAATTAGTAATAATATATTTATATATTTCATATATTACGAGAACATCATATAAATAAGCTATAAAGATTACCGTGAACCGAAAAGTGTTTAAAATATCACATGGAAAGCCATATAAAGTTTAGCCAGTTAAAAGTATTTTATAAGCATTTTCGCATATAATAATTTTTTTTATCGATCTAACTTAGTAAGAGTGTACTACTAATATTTCATATAATATTACGAGAACATCGTGTAAATGAGATGACTTTCAATAATATATATGCCTAAATTCCCTTCATTGACTAAAACATCTTTCCCTATCTTATTATAATTAATTTGAATATTTTTTAACTATATTTATATTACACAGTTATTTTATTTACAACTTTTTCATAACTTACCTGATAAAAATCCAAAAAAAAATATAAACTTCTCAGCTGAAAACCAGTAAATTCACTACACTTCACTTATCAAAACAAAGTTTATCTCAGGAGCCACGAGTTCACAAACTTTGACAATTTATTTAAATATAAATCACTAAAATTATTGCACACAATTTGTTCGAAGTTCACATTTCGTTTCACTTATAACATGACAATAATAACGTCCACTCTACACTGCATTTAGTGGTCGACTAACGTATAGCGCTTTCTAGGGTGAGATTGCGTTTGTGTGCGCTTAGTGTACTTATATTGTAAATATGAGAAAAGTTATATCAATGTGTGTGTAATTCCAGACACTGGTGTCAGTGATTTCAGACTTTCCGCTATTCTGTTAGTCCAAGATTACGAATGTGTTGGTTAAATCACCTCAAGATGTACATGTGTGCGTGCACTGCCGGGAAAAATGACGCGGTTTGCGCCTGCGTACAAAAATCATGTTTCGCGCTACTTAAATACTGATTTGAAAAGAGATTATTAATGCTAATCTTGTTTGAACAAGTTTTATGATATCGTAAGTTTTTTTTTATATGTAGCTGTATATTTTTAATGTATTATTTATATTTTATTATTCATAACTCCTAAAGTACACTTTTATAAGTATCAAGACAATGTAAGTGTATTATACATATATTTTAAATATCTGGGCTATAAATAATATTTTGAAGCAATAATAATTATTCCTGATATTGCAAGTGCAATAACGTGTCTATTGGTTTGTTGTTTTCACGCAGGAACAAGTGAAAGAACAACAAAATTATTTTGAACGGAAGAGTGGCATAGGTTTCATAGTTGTATCCATAGGACATAAAAAGAAAATGAGCGTCTGAACTCTAACCTTTCATAAGTTGACACAATAAAAATATAACTATAGTCAATAAAAATATTATGACTATGTTTGGACATCATTCACTTAACAAATAAACTTCAAAGCTGATTATAACAAAGTTGGAAATACTCCAAATGGATGTTTTATAACCTAGTATTGTGACAACACGCGGTAACATGATATACAATGGTAATCTACACGATAATGCGTAATTTATGTAAAAGAAATTCTTTTAATTAGCATTTGTGTAATGATATAATATGTAACTTTTTTAGATACTTTGAGGCTATGTTATAACACTCCGTAAAAAACTTATAAGTTTGACGAGTCTGTGTGTGTCTGTGTTTGGCATCGTAGCTCCCGAACGGATGAACCGATTTTGATTTTGTTTGTTTTTGTTTGAATGGTAAATTAGTCGGGAGTGTTCTTAGCTATGTTTGATGAAAATCGTTCAAAGGTGACTGCCACCACAAAATGACGAATTACATGTCGGGGGGTTTTCTTTTTTTAATTTAATCCAGTTAAAGTAATTTTAAGTTTCACCGATTATGAATTACTTGTATGTTACTTTAGCCGGGAAATGTAAATAAAAATGTTTTTTTTATTTACATTCTAAATTGAATTTTTTTTAAATTGGCATTACAACAAACGCTTTAACCTTTTTTTTGTATTTATTAAGAACACCAACAACATTACACACATTACATTTTAAATTCACCCGTAATCACAAGTTTTAGTATCTTAGTCATAAACAGGTGTCCATAACACTAACCAATAAATTACATAAATATTAATACCAGTGCTCGGAAACCAATTTTTAAACCGGTTTTGGTTATTCGGTTTAAGGTTTCGGGTACGTTCTTTAACCGGTTAAATTTGGGATAACGGATTTTGACGAATTTAGATTCCATGAAGAAAATTAACCGGTTAAAATGAGTTTTTTTTATTTGATAATGGTGAATGCCTTAGTAGATGGATGAATGCACGTTTCTTATTTATAAATGAATCAACCCGTTTATTTCGGTATCAAAACCGGAATCCAACTTCTACGAATAACCGTTAACCAATATTATTTTGGTTTACTAAGCCGTTCGTTTTCATTAACCGGTTAATGAATGAGCGATGATTTAACAATTACATTACCAAAATAAACCGTTTTTTAAGCATTTCGGACCCTGGCTAATACTGCTAATATAGGAAGAAAATAAAATGACTAAAAAAAAAGGGTTAAAAAAATGTACAGAAAAAAAACGATTAATTATTAAACTAATTTTAAAATAATATATAATAAAGCAAATGTAGGCTGACAAGTAGAATAGTTCATTACGTTTATATAAAAAAAAATTAAAACATTAAAATTTATAAATAGGGTTTAAGTTAGTTAAACTAGCTTGTTGTATAAAAAGGTAACATTTATGTTATTATTGGAAAATAAAATGTAACTTTAAAAATATTAAAAGACAAAGTAAAAGCAATTTTCAACAAATATAGTATTATTTTGTATTCACATCAGCAACTTACCTTACCTACAAATCTTAAGAGTGCAAGCCCAGAGCCTTTTGAAAGTTGCTACTACTAAGTGTTTTGATTTTAGAGATAGCAATCGTATTGTAATGTAAAACGAGATCGTTTGTGCTGAATCTATTTTACAATTGTGTTTTTTTTACAAATTCTGCTAACCAAAGACAGTGTATTTTTAAAAGCTACTCAATAAGTTCAATTCAATTATCTGTTTTAAAATTTTTATGTATTGTTTTATATATTTTCAGTTCACGCAATCTTTCTATATTTACAAAACAATATACTATATTAGATAACTTATTTAAAGAAGACTTAAACAATACTTCAAAAGGAAAAAATGAAACCTTTGTAGGATTACTCGATTTAATGTACTATTTTCTATGTAATTTGGTGCATATTTAGAATTAGGTGGTGCATATGTATTTAGAATTAGGTGAGATCTTTAAAAAGGCTTTGAGTTAAATCTAAATATTATAGTGCGTTTTATCATATAAAGGGTCATACAAAAGGGTTTGTTATGAGGTACACAATATGTTGTTCTAAAATATTAAAATGAGATGTGTATAAAAACACATGTCAAGTTTTCATAAAATTACACAGATAAATCTTGTCCTTGACCAATATCTAGAATGTACTTTACACCTTTATAAGTTTGAATTTCATCTGAATAGCTGAAAGTTAATTAAAGGAAGTCTTATAAAATTACTCGAAAGATATGCAAAGTTTAAAAGCTAAACCAAACCAAAATGAAGGCAATTTGAACTCTTATATCATCAAGTTATCCTTAAACGGTTTTATTTTAAATAACTTTTAATTTGTATGCCTATTATTTATTTAGCCCTTTTTAATGTCCCACTGCTGGGCACGGGCTTCCCTTTAATACGAAGGGGATCAGTCATCAGGCCATAGTCCACCACGCTGGCCAACTGCGGGTTAGCGGACAAATTTTAATTTATAAAAAAAAATCTTTAAATTTGTAGGTACTAAACGATTTACATATACTGTTTTTAATTTCTTCTTTAAAAAAAAACATTTTTACTAAATAAAACTACTCTTATGATTTGAAGTTTTAAACTACAGTTAATCTAATAATAAAATATTTTAGTGCAGGCATGTTATATGAAAATTATAATTTATGCAAATTAATAGTGCATTTCAACAGATGGCTCATGAAGCATGATCTAAATTTGCAATGGCTTTATTAAACTAATTTAATTAACTATTGACGTGTAGTACACATAATATGATAAGAGTTATTTGTAAAAGTAATTTTATATGAGTAATTCAAAACTATCTATTTCTTAAAAAATATCAGATGTTTAATTCAACTTCATCCTTAAGTTAAAAGTTAGGGTAATGTCTTTGTCTTCTTCATATTCTATAATTCTAAGCAATAGAACCGACAGCAATCATCACCTGATCTCTCACCGATCATGTCAAATTATCTTCTGGGTTACCTCAAATAATTGATAGATAAAACTAATTTAATAGTTTTTAAGGTACATTTTGCTGACATTAACAATTTATTAATTGAAAATTTTTGCAGTTTGTGCACTACACTGGAAGATTCGTGATGGGATACTCATTAGCATCCGGCAACTCAAGCATCCGGTAAAAGACGAACTAGCAGGCGGTCCGCTTCGGTGGGCAGAATACCTAAAAATACAAAAAGGTTCACTGAAAGAGATGTTTTTTTTGAGAAAAGTCTTATTTTTGTGCGTGTTCTAAAAATATTAACATACATAATATTTTTGTTAAGTACAATATAAGTGTTGTAAGAGAATATTTGGATAAATATTATCCATAAATAAAGAAGAAGCAGCCAGTTAATCTAGTTAACATGTTAGGATCTATTTCATTTCCGGAAATATACGGATCACATTCCTTTCATCTAATCATATATAGTACAGTATATAGAGAGTTTCTCGGCATTTGACAAAAGGTCTATTGTCAAATGCTACTGAACACTTGTAAAGTTGGGGAAGTTATCACAATTACTGGAACTGTCATGAAACTATTTGAGATCAGTTAAATAGCAATATTTGTGTAACTTACTAATTAATTCTATATTCACTAAGGCGTTCTCGTTATCGTGTCCTTGTTAATGTAAAATATTTATTAATTTTCACTCGGGGGTAATGATGATAACGAATTTACTATGAATTGTCTAACCGTCAGTTCAAATCCCAATCTATCCCGTGAAAATTAAATGTTAGAAAATTTGTCTACTTATAAGCCACTAAGTGTTAGCCTGATGCATCAAGCAACCAGCACTTTGCAGTATCTTCATTTTCTTGTTAATGTAGTACTAAATCTACATAGTCCTATATACTATATATGCCATTGAAATATAAATAAATAAAAATAAAAGCACCATAGAACTACATTGCTAATTTTATATTAATTTATCAACTGCCATAAAAAAGATTTTCCCAAATATGTATTTATAGGCTAAACTTAAATTATTATTATTAATATAAGTTATTTTAAAACTTCAAGCTCCCAGTTAATGTGAATATCCCAGGCTTAGAACAAAGTTAACAAACAGCATGTTGTAAACATAGCATTTCTATTCGACGTGGCGCGTCGCTCGAGGGATTAACGAGTTCTTCCTAAAGAAAATTAGGAGTGAATGTTGGCTTAGTATCTGGTAGTATCGATTTGGGCATACGGGCAGTTCGTGTATTGAATTCTTTTATTGTTCATTAAACATTTGTTTATTGCCTCAATGTAGTGGATAACCATATTCGACTAAAAATACTCAGATTCTGAGTTTTTTTAAAGAATTTCTCATTACACAGCCTAGAGTTGGAAAAACGGTGGTGTCACATCCCCGTGTCGACTTTTGGGAGCAACAACGTAGAAACGTTGGTCCTTCGCCTGATTTTTTACCAGTTATGTCAAACATTGGAGTCGAGAGAACTTGTACATAATATTATTATGTTAGTCTAAATGTTTATGAAGTTCAAATATTTTTTGCATTTATAAGTAAACATGATGGTCTTATAATTGCTATAGAAATGAGTTTGTATGGGCACAGTTGGACATAAACGATTAACTTTTATCTTTTACTATTTATACACAAAATCGTTTCGAAATAAAACCAACTGAAATCAAGAACCAACAGTACCGTATCAAACAAACAAATTTTCACATTTACAATATTGCTAATATTACCTATATTTGAAAGATTATTACACTTTCCAACGACAATTATTTAATACTAGCGTTTTTCTGCGGATTCGCTCGCATAGTACATTAATTACCAACACATCATATACTAAAACCTTTTCCGAAACACGCTGCATCTTATGGTATGAGTATTATTCCGATCGGTTCAGCAGTTATCACAGTATAACCGAAAAAAAATCGGCATTCCATTTATTAGTATAGATTACATGAATAAAGTTGCCTGTGTTCTTTTTTGACCCTTTAGCTATTTATAAAATAATAATAATCAGAAGTCTAATTTTATGTTACTGATAAGCCCATTTTTGATTTAATTGTATAATTGTAAATGAATTAACGTACGGCGGCCAATTTCACAGAGACTAGTCGACAGTGCAGGATATGTTATAGTGCACAAATATACGCGCAAATACAAGTGCACTCTCTATTCCTTTTATTCTTTAAGTCCAATGGGACGATACTTTAACACGACCGGTGAAAGTTAAGGTGCAGGACAGACGGCTTTACGTGCTCTCCGAGGCACGGCGGTGTAACACCGCTAACTTCTTAACTCCCGGATACTACTGAGAATATCTTAACAGAAAAACTCTGAATTAAGTAAGTCTCCAGTCCATGATTGATGCAAAGCATTCGAAACGTCGGAAATCAAAAATTCCACAAGATAGTTTTATTTAAAATGTCAAATATTTGTGTAAATACAAAAAAGTATTAGTAATTAAACTCGGCCCTAACTAGGGCTTGAACCCAGTACCTCCGGATCTGCAGCCGTACATGCTAGACACTACACCACCGAGATAATTAACTAATGTATATGAACCCTAATAATATAAGGAAAATCCTATATAATTAATTGTACGAATATTGTATTGTATGAGATTTTAGTAAATAAAATACCTTGTCTGCCAAATACCAAGCCTTTGTTTCAATATTACAGGGAACGTTGCGTGATAACTACCCGTTACTAGCACGAGCATGTGATTATTACCAATTCGACTAAGATTATTCAGCAGATATGACAAAGTAGTTAAAAGATAATTAGTTAAAGTAAAAATATTATATGTTTAAAAATAATACACATATAAAATTTATAATTATAAACAACTCGTTTCTGGTCACGTGACATTTTACGTTTCCCTTTTTTTAATATTTTAATTAAGAGTGAAAGTTAATAAAGGTAAAATGTATTTTTGTTCATAAGAACACTCATCGAGCCAAAAATTATCGTAAACGTTTGTCCAAGACATAGATTATGTATGTATGTTTGTCTTTTATTGAAATCCAATAGCATATTTAATAAAAAAAATATACAACATTAAACAACAAGACGTCGATTGTGCTAAAAAGTGATTGTAATTTTATAATAGCTATGAAAATATTTGTAAGATTTAAAAAAAAAACAAATCTTTTCCATTGTTTTAATATCCGACGATTTGTGACAGATCTATCGATGCTTATAGCACTGTGCGATATTAATTTAATCTATACTAATATTATAAAGGGATAAAGTTTGTGAATTTGTGAATTGTGAGTTTGTGGGGTAATCTCTGGATCTACTGAACCGATTTAGATGAAATTTGGTAAGAAGATAGTTTGAGACCCTGCAAAGGACATAGGATGCATTTTATCCCGTAAATCATCCCTAAAGGGGGTGGAAATGGGGATGAAAGTTTGTTTGGGGATCAAGCCACGGACGAACCCGAGCGAAGCGAGGGTGAGTCGTTAGTCATATGTAAAATGTTAAATTCCCAGAAAACAATCTGCACGAAATAATCACATACTTACGTATTTATTTGCATATAATTTTTCGTCACGTCTAAATCATTTCAATTCTTTTTTCAAAAACAACTGTGTATCTCAGATCCTACAAGATAGTTATGTTTTTTTTTTAAATTTATTATTAGTGCTGTTTAGTGTTGTTTTTTGCTGTTTTTTTAATTTATTTTTCCCAGTAAATCAAATACTTTACAGAAAACATTGTCACGGGAGAGACTAATATTTTTGATGTTTCAAAAGTCAATGCCATGACAGATGGAGTCTACTCATAAAATTATACAACAATTTGGGAGGAATAGAAATGGTACCGTAAGATACTTTATAATTTACAAATAGGCAATTTTCTTGTTAATGTTCTCTCTCATTAATAAAAAAATTATTAAAAAAGCTAAAAGAGGGTATTTTGATTAATTAAAAAAAAAACTACTAACAAAAAATACTTACACATAACTATCCCCAAAAATAAATTTAATATTCCAACATTATTTGAGCATATTAAGAAATACAATACAGAATCGCACTAAATATTTACTTTTCTCATTCGACTGATGTGACGCAACAGCTGAGTAAACTGCACTGTGGCTCACGTATCTCATGTTACCAAAAAGAAACAAGCCCTAGCCAAATCAAACATATCGATCGAGTTTGAGATTGATATTGGTTTTTGATGTTTTATTCAAAATAGATTTAAGCCAACTAGAAAAGAGTTTTAATACCTAATTGTATCTATACTAATATTATAAAGAGGTAAAGTTTGTGAGTTTGTGACGTTGTAGGGGGTAATCTCTGGATCCACTTAACCGATTTAGATGAAATTTGGTAAGAAGATAGTTTGAGACCCTGGGAAGGACATGAAACACTTTTTATCCCGGAAATTATCCTTTAAGGAGATGAAAATGGGGATGAAAGTTTTTATGGAGAACCAACGTAGGACGAATCCGAGCGAAGCAAGGGTGAGTCGCTAGTGTTAATATAACTATAGTACTAAATTTGCTTACTGCTCGCATACTATAAGACATGTACATCGACAAAAAGCTTATATTTATGCAGGTTGAAACTATCCCCATTTTGTTTTCACCTAAATTCTTTAAGCCATTACAGCGTAAATCCTATGGGTGTACTTATGTAGGTATGCACGTAAGTAGTTATACTACTTTAGCGTAACAGAACTAAAATAGCTAAAGATTTCATCCCATTTGTCATAGCTTTCTGCCAGTGAAAGGAATGCAGGTAACTTTATCATGTCGCTTTAAGCTAACTTCATCATGTCAATTTTTGGCTGTCGATGTGCGCGCGCATCGTAAATATTTTACTCTCATAATTTTTTCCAAACTTGTCGAAAGAAGTATAACGTCAAAAATAGTAAAAACATAAAATTCACAATAATAAACTAAATAATCCACAGAATTTGCCCATTTATAATATTAGTATGATAAGTCGCTTAGCTGTAATCATATATAAAGCTCAATATAACATATTTAGCTTTTTTCAACTTAAATGCAAACCTTTTTTGCAAATTCGTTAGGTTGCTGGGTTGATGCTGGGGCGTTCTACTTGTAAAAGTAAACGATCCCATGTAGCTTTACTATGGCCGTGATGGTATCGCTGACTTTTAGTAGTTATTTTAGTTGGTAGTCTCTCATGGAGGATGAAAATTATGCACCTAACGCAATTATCATTATCTATACATAATATATATGTATAATAAAATTGTAACCAAGTCGAATCTGTTCATTAAAAAATTTTTAGAAAGTCTTATTGAAATAGTCATTATTATCGATACAGAGGCCGAAATCCGAATCTATAGTTTTCAGAATTTTTGTCTGTCTGGGAACGCATCACGAGAAAACCACTGAACAGATTTTAATGAGATATGATTATAACTGTCTATCCGCGTCAACATATAGCATACTTTTTACTGCAGGAAAATATCTTATCTCTGAAAAATCTATACTAACCGTTAAAACGCATAAGAAGGGATGAATCCAAGCGGAACGAGTGTGAGTTGCTAGTCCGTATTATCTGTATTCCGTATTATTATTTCATATTATAATAATGTGAAAGTTTGTGAGTATGTATGGATTTTTGTTACTCTTTCACGCCAAAACGGCTAAACGGATCTGGATGAAATTTGGCACAATGTTAGACTATACTCTGAAATAACACATAAGCTACTTTTTATCCCGGAAAAATATATGGTTCCGTGGTAAGTTTATTTTTGTTTTCCTCTAGTTAATATATAATAAATGAATAAAAAAGGTCCCAGATTTGCTTCAAACATATACTAAGTATTGATATGATATCTTTATTTTTTTAAGACTGAATAAATATAGTAGTGGAAAATGTTCTCTTCACAAGGGGCCGCTATCAGACAAATCAAACAAATCGATCAAGCGATACATTGAGACTGTTGTTTTTTCGTCTAGGAATGAGATTTGTTTTAAGTAAAATGTTTATTTATTCAATCAAAGAGATTTGTAAATATTTCTTTATCTGCTTTAGAAATGTACCTAAGGTGTTTTGTTCATAAATGTTTGTATAAATCATTTAAAGAAAAAAGAATGATAGGTCATAGTATTTGTCCTTTTTACACCAGGAAAATTTAAATCAATAATTTGGTAATATTATACTTAACACACATTTCACATCTACATGATCAATATTCTTTGAACAAATTCTATATTAGCCGGCTAATAAAGGAGGTATGGCATTTTGATTAGACTTGATTTGGTAGCGCATGTACGTGACGATTCTTACTAACATTTAGGGGCTATAAGACAAATTAAAATTTTAATATTATTTATACACGCATTCAATTCAATTTACTTGTAATATGATATTAAGTTAAAATTACCTTAATTTATGAAGCAACTTAATGTATGTATTTTCGGTATTTTTTTATATTTATTAATTTAAAGTTTATAAGAATGTGTGTATGTTTGTTACTCTTTCATGCCAGAACGGCTAAACGAATCTGAAAGAAATTTGGCACAGAGGTAGATTATAGTCTGGAATAATACATAGGCTGCTTTTTATCTCGGAAAAATGTACGGCTCCCGAGGGATAGATTAGTTTTTGTTTTTCTAGAGGCGAACCCAAGTGAATCGAGTATGTCTTGTTGGCTTTTCAAATATGGTAATAATTATTGAAAACTGTTGCGTAGTGGAGCAGACTTCTTCGACCATGCAAGATATCAGTTCTATTCCTACGTATATTATTATTATTCTAGATAACGTGTGAAATTGGAAACCAATCACTCATCACTCTTCTCATTATTGATGCGATCATTTAATTTAATTTGATTAAAGCTTCCAAAAAAAAAAAACCAGTGCAAATACTTAAAAATTGAAAAGGAAAATACTTTTCAAATTAAAAAAATGAAAATGTCATAAAACTCTATTTTAAGATTTTTTACATTACGTTGATACCTTAAAATGCTTTAAAAATAAATTAGAATTGAAAAGAAAAAGACAAATAGACATACGAATAAAAAAAATTGTAAAAAAGATAAAGATCGATAATAATTTCTTCAATTAAGATGTCAATCCATATACTCGTATTCAACCCATAATTCGCTTTATCGAGCCACGGCTGAGTGACACGCGTCAAAATTAATTACTTTCGATTCGAGGGACGTCAGAGATCAATATCATTGAGTGAACGACCAAACTACCATAACTTATACCAATCTATGCCTTTCAAAAATTGCATTTTTTATAAATTTTGGCTTTTTATTTTGTTATGGAGAAATAGTCTCTCTGTGTTGTTTTTATTTTCCGCTTATTACTAGTTTTATTATTAGGTCAAGTCAATTTTGTGGTATTATATACGAAACGGTAGTAAAAATGAGGTAAAAATTAGACAATTTAATCTTAGCATATATACCATACTCTTAGCATATAAACAAAAAACTTTTTAACAAAAAATAAAAACCGACTTCAAACAAAAGCACTAAAAAGTAAAAAATAACTGATTGGTAGTTTTCATTTACTATACATACCTAATCAAATATTTTCGAAGTCGGTGTGCTTTGGCTAAGTAATTAAAGCCTACCTATTAAATACATACCTAATCAAATATTTTCGAAATCGGTGCCAGCCCATACAAAGCAAAGCACACCGACTTCGAAAATATTTGATTAGGTATGTATAGTAAATGAAAACTACCAATCAGTTATTTTTTACTTTTTAGTGCTTTTGTTTGAAGTCGGTTTTTATTTTTTTGTTAAAAAGTTTTTATTAGTGCTTTTGTTTGAAGTCGGTTTTTATTTTTTTGTTAAAAAGTTTTTATTTTTCCCTTTTTAGTGTAGACAGTAGTAGCAAAGTAAGGATTCTAACGTGTTAGGCTTGTCAAACCAAACAAAATAAGCCCAAACTCGAAGTATCTACTATTTATCGTTGAAGAGTTCCACCTATCCGCCTTCTGGCCTTACCATCAGATCAGGTAAACAATACCGAACCTCTGTACTATCAACGGAAATAGAAACACTTGCAAAGTTTCAAGTCAATATGACAATTAGAAGTAGGTTAAATTCATTATTAGCTATTTTTCCACCCTTAGGGGTGGTATTTTTTTTTGAAATTTAAATGGGACCAATCTGGAAGTATACCCTTTCAAACAAAAAAAAAATTGTCCAAATCGGTTAATAAATGACGAAGTTCTGAGGTAACAAACATAAAAAAAAAAAATACAGTCGAATTGAGAACCTCCTCCTTTTTGAAGTCGGTTGAAAATAGGTGTCATCGACTATTTTTATACTTTGAATTTATCATTTTAATTGACATAGATACATTTATATGAGAATTCTTCTATTCTATTTAGCCCTTTTTAAGGTCCCACTGCTGGGCACGGGCCTCCTTTCAATACGAGGGGGATCGGGCCATAGTCCACCACGCTGGCCAAGTGCGGGTTGGCGACTTCACATATCTTTCGGAAACGTGTTAGGTTCTCTCAGATATACAGGTTTCCTATTACACACACAATATTTTTCTTCACCGTAAGGCAACCAGTAATCATGTTAGAAATGATTTACACAAAAAAAATTCAGAGGTACGAGACCCGAGATTTGAACCTGCTACGCTCGGTTTCCCAAGTGACCGCGTTACTATTCGGTTACAAACTCTTATTTTTTGACATTTCTGGCTTACGAATACAAAAAGCTATTTTAATAGAAAGTTAGAGTTGGGAAAAGTTTGGTATTAGATAAAATGAAAGCTTTTATTAAATTTACAAACATTTGCATAGCTCTACAGCTTACGACCGCGCAAATATCGAAAGGGAAGGGTCATAAAGTTCTATTATTATGATTCAAATAACTTTATAATATTGTGCCTTGATTATTAAAAGATTTCGTAATAATACTAAGACACTTTACCAATTTTCATTTGTTTCGATTCTATGTACTTATCATATTTAGACAGGCGCTACTCACGAGTTTTTTGGCAAGTTTTCGTTATCATTTTAGTCATGTGAAGATTTTCCTCTAGTACAGTATTATATGTTCTGTGTCTATACTAATATTATAAAGAGGCAGAGTTTGTTTGTTTGTTCGAACGCGCTAATCTTCGGAACAAGTAAGCCGATTTGAAAAATTCATTCATTCGCAATACAGAAATGTATTGTGTAAACAGATTGCAATTCCTACTAAAGTGAAAACATGTGACGATGAATAAAAACGGATAATAAAATTGAAAAATATGTGATGTAATGTTAAGAGGCTAGAAGTTAATGCTGCAAAGGATAACGTAAAGGAAATAAAAAGAAATATTTTGCTTAGTAGCTATTAGCTGCTCAAAGGTATAATGCATCAACGCGTGGAAGCCTTACTCTTGATACGCTCTTTTTTATTTTCACGTTTTAGAAAAATTTAATCTAATATATTAAATCGAGCTATTCTTGTGTATTTATTTTGTTATACTGGCTATCTCGGAAACGTTTTTAAGGATTTCGCTGAAATTTGGTATGTGGGGATTTTTGGGGGCGAAAAATCGATCTAGATTAGTCTTTGTCTGGAAAAACGCGTGTTTTCAAGTTTTCATGCGGTTTTCTTTCGCATTGTTTTCATTCCACGGAAAATATGGTCGCTAATTTCGCACGCTCGGGAATAACTATCGTGACCAAACGGCCAAGGCACAAGTTTGACAATCGCAGGGGTCCAGGTTCGAATCCCAGTCGGATAGCTAGCTAGCTAATATAACAAAAAAGAACTCCCACGCCCAGTTACTTATATATTTATACGTTATTACGTTTATATTTTACGTTACGTTTTAAATTTTAACAAAAGTTATCGCGTATTATTTACTAAGTATATGATTATTTTTGTAATATTAATATCAATTAAAGACTTTTTAAATCAAATTACGTACAGTAAGACAATAATTCTGAAAATTTAATTAATTTTTTTGTTTGAATAGAGTAATCTCTGGAACTACAAGTCAAATTTAAAAAATCTGTTTTACATTGATAGCCTTATTCTTGATGAAAATTCAGACTAAGTCATACCACTACGACTTTTAGGATCAAAATATTAAACAGTTATATAAAAATAGACTACACGAACGGAGCCATGGGAAAAGTTAGTAAGTTAATAAAATCCACTCAGAAATAGCAATACTATCAATTTTGTAGGCAGCGAAAAATCTTTAAAACAAAGCTAAATTAAGGAGCAAAGAGCGATTTCATCACTATTAAAGTAGAATGGAATGCAGATCCAGGCTTTATATTGGCTAAAGCATTAACAAGCTAAATTTAATCCATCGTAGTTTTAAAAAACCCATTTTAGCTCAACAAATTTTAGTTTTTGTATACGCATTTATTCGAAACGTCAAAAACTTTATAATTTAAAAAGATATAGAAACCGTAAAGATATAAAATACCTCGCTAGTAATATGAATATGGCTTTTACATTTAATTTCTAGGCTAATCATATTCTACGGCTTATATATTATGTACTAGAATGTGTTATCTATAATTAATACTGTATCGTGTTCCTCACATTCATTTGCGTGTATTGATTCGTTATTTACACTAAATCCGGTTGCATCCAATAAAAACTAAAATCCAATTAAAAGGTTTAAACGGAGTTCAATCCTAAGCTTATATGTTTATTAGCTTTAGCACTGCATTTGACTGAGTTTGTGTCACGAAAACTATGAAAGTTCTTTAAATGTACAAATATTGTTTAATTTTATGTATTTGTTTTAAGGAATATTATTATGTATGATTGGAACTAAGCTATGAGAATTATTATAAAATATTTTGGTGATCGAAACGATTGTTCCAAAGAAAATTTTTGAAATGCTCTGTTCTAATACAGGGTTATTGGTAATTCGACGTTTTCCTGTTATCATGTTTTTTAGCTTTTTTTTTAAATAAGTCAAAAATCATCATCGTCATTATCAATAAATTTATTAAAAAAGTATCGATTTAAATCTATTTTTTTTCTTCTGATTTATAAAAAAATAATATCGATTTTCGTTTTACATGTTTAAATTTGGAACGATAATTGTTGTTTTAATATTGGATAAATAACCAGTGTTTAATAATTTTTATAAATCATCTAAGGAATGACTAGGGAAACTTTTCTCGAAGCGCTCTATAAATTTTAGTTTCGGTCAGTTTTATCTTATTTATTAAATAAATTGAATTATTAAATTTGCAACCAACATCATAATATATCAAATTAAAATATTCTTGGTTATGAAACATCATAGGTGTACTATTGTACTATGACTCCTAATTATTTTAACTAATCCTAATATTAAGATAACGAAAAGTTTATAAGCTTAGTTAATATATCGAGAATTAATAATCGATTCTGAAAATTCTTCTCTCGAGCTGAATTATCGTATAAGTACTATTATATTATTTTATTCTAATAATTAAAATGAAAATAAAACATTTATTGCCATAAATAAAACAGTGAAAACGTTACGACCTAGGGAAACCTCATAAAGTTGAGTTTTAGTACGAAATCACAATCACATCTGTATGATTTTGGAAAGAGAACATGTCTAAGGAGGCAGATTACACATCGGTATCATCATCATAAATATTCACACCTCGCAGGATTCGAACCCGCGAATTCATACCTAATACGCACTATCAAACAATACTACTTTTCTAATTTATTGAAGAGACTATTTGAATTTTATTTACATAATTTTATTTAATATTTAGTAATAATATCATAAAAAGGTTTATGATAGCATAAATTGTGAAAGTTACTTAAGTTAGTAATGGCAAGTTAATCGCGCTGAAGAATCTTTGACATCTTGTTTTTGCAACGTTGTTATCGCTTCCTTAGAAATGAAGGAATTTCAGGAAGTTTAATATCAAGAAATTTAAGATATAAACACTTCATGCTGTATAGTTGTTTTAAAATAACTTTCAAAGGCAAAGCTCGTTATATATTTTAAGCAGAAATAATATTTTTTATCTTTAAAATAAATTTGCTTGATCTAATTAATTTGTCAACGCATAGACTAAACTACTTTATTTAAAGAACAAAGATTTTGATAATAATTTATTTTTTTATGTAATAAGTAAAAAAATAACCATAAAAAGATATTTCAAAATTCAATCCCTAATACATTCATAGCCAAGCAAAACCATGACAGGCCGCTAGTTTTCAATGTTATGTTAAATGGTGAAAGCTACAATGCTCCACAATACTGACTGAATTTGTGATTATTATAATATACCAGCGCTCGGGTTACTTACGTTTTTACAATTATTATAGATTTCTCAGAGATGAGATATTTTCCCGCAGTAAAAAGTATCCTATAATATGTTGACTCTGATAACCCTGATAAGCTATCAACATACCAAATTTCATCAAAATCTCTCCAGTAATTTTCCGTGATGCAGTCACAGACACAGACAGACCGACAGACAGAGAAAATTAAAAAAATATATTGATTTGGGCTCTGTATCGATAATGTCAATAAGATTTCCCAATAATATTTAATGTACGGATTCGGCTTAAGTAGTTACAATTTTGTTATATGTATAGATTTTTATATATTATTTTAAGGCTAACAATTATAGGCATTATAGAAATAATTAATTTATCAATAAATCTCATCTCGAACCCAATCAACAGTTTTATTTTAACCAAAAAAGTTTTTATAGTTTTTAAAACGTGAAATAACAATACAATATACATATATAAACTTTTTATTGCTCTATCTCACGATAAAACTCGATGTTTCCATTTTATTTGTGTATTTTTAATCGTCGATCGAAACTGATGTGAAAATTGTGTAGCCTCAATAAAATGTCCCTAGGTGCACTATTCTCATAAAATCCAAACCAAAGTATATATAGCTTAAAAAAATATATTTATTTTAAAAACTTTGTGATTTTTTAAAACCAATCAGAAGTCAACTAACTATACTAATATTCTAAATTCGAACATGTTTGTTTGTTACCCCTAGTTGCTTTAAAATCTAATCAAGATTCAATCCGGTATAATACTCTTATTAGCCCAAGAACCCACGATGGCCAGACCTTAGTTATTTTATAAAAGCTGAAAGTTTTTCTGTGCATGTCCCCTATACAGGTAAGAACGACCAGCGACTGTAGAGTTATAGGTAGGTATGAGAATAGGTTGTAAAGTATTTTACACCCTCGTACCGCCACCCCCCATTTTTTAATAATCTTTAATAATTATTTTTTGCATCTTACGTTAGATATCATTGATAATTTATATAGCAAAACAACGTTTACCGGGCCAGCTATTTTATATATTGATACATTCTAGTATGATGGTTGTACGTACATAATAGAATAAAAGATAGTTTTCCCATTTTATACACATATACACATACATATATATGTACATACAAAAACAATGTATAATATAATAAGTTTTATTTATTTTTACAACAATAATAAAAATACTAGCATGTATAAAATACGAATATAAATACTGATAGTATTGAAATGAAATATGATGCTATAAATATGTTATAGCATCCCAAGAGTATTTAACTATCCAACATTTTCGGTTTTATTCTCATCCACTGTCCTTTGGGGTAAGCAAAAGAGGCATATTTTAAAATACTTCGCAAATGTACATCATTTTTTAAATTATTTTCTTAAGAGTATTGTTAAATTCATATTAAAAAAAACTTATACACAACAAGCGACTAAAATAATGGCATAATTTTTCTCTCTCCTAATAGCACATGCGATACCTATACAATATACATCTTATTGCCTCGAAGTACACTTGCGTCATTTAGAAGAATTTTAAATTGATTTATTTTGGATAGACCCACAAATAGACTTAGATTTAATTTTCACAAAAGTTCCTTATAAAACGAAAATGAATGTTTAGGAAAAAAAAATGATATTTGCCTCTTTGATTGGTAAAAAGTGGATGAAGTTTTGTTATTAATATGAAACTACATCATTTTTAAGAAACAAGGAAACAAGTAGATGTTGAGTGTTTTTAACCGAATCAAACCAAAAGCCTGCTACAAAAATCTCTGTGCAAAAAATCACATCAAAATCTATCAAGAAGAATAAACCAAAAACTCACTTTTATACCATTTGTATAACACTGTATTTAAAGTATCAATAATAATTAAATAATAATATGTTAATTTCATAATTTTTCACCCCACATCCGTTTCGCTTCCGGTCGACCATTACGTTTTAGCTTGCTATTATGGGGCTGAAAATATATGTTTCAATTAAATATATATGAACGCATAGGAAATGAGTCTATTGTTTCGTTGATCTTAAAAATCATTAATCATAAGAAATCTAACCAAAATTTGTAGCGGTCAGTCCCTTGTAATATATAGATCGTTAGATATATTATGTTCGAAGTAATGTCCGAAATAAAGGTTTGTTTTATGATAGGTTAAATTATCCTTGGTACGTTCGAATGAAGATCAGTAAAGTGGGTTCTAATCTACGTCATTATTTCTGGGATTTTTATTATCGTTTGCTAATGTCGTGAAGGCAAATATTGTGAAGAAATCTGTAGATATGAGAGAACTAGTTGTCCAATGTCCATAGTCATGTAAAGTTTTTCAACTCGTTTCAACCCATTGTGGTGAGCTATAGCCCTACATGGTTGGTTATTGCTAAAGAAAGTTACCCACGCACCACAGTTCCTTCTATTCATTTATAAATGCGTAGTACATACGAACAATACTCATTGTATAATTATGTTATACTAGCGGCTCAACCTCATTTCGCCCGGGTTCGCCTCTAGGAAAAAAAAACAAATCTATCCCTCGGGAACCGTATATTTTTCCGGGATAAAAAGCTATAGCCTATGTGTTATTCCAGTCTATAATCTATCTCTGTGCCAAAATCCATCCAGATCCGTTCAGCAGTTCTGGCGTGAAAGAGTAACAAACATCCATACATGCTCACAAACTGTCACATTTATAGTATTTATACAGATTTAGATACTTAAAATACACTTCTTAAAAGACAAAACATCTTTACTGGTTACAAGAGAGCTGGCTTGTTTTGAACATTTGTTCCTTTTTTGTATAAATATGTAAATTCTATACATATATTGTTTTCCTCAAATTTTCAATAATGATTATAATCGAATTTCGACCAATAAGCGAACAGTTGGTAAATTAATATTGAATTAATATATATATATATATTGTATAAATGTCTATTTTTACGAAGTCCATCTAAAGAGCACAGTTTGCACTGTCTAGTTAAATTGTAACTTACTCTGCCTCGAGCATCTAATAGGCGATATCTCACTTAATGAATTCGTACTATCGTTATTTGGATGTGGCATTCTCCCTAAAGCACTGTACTGTGGTTTCCTATTTATGTATACATTTAAAGCACAGATTTACTATTAACTCTTATCTATACATATAATAAAATTGTAACTAAGCCGTATCTGTACATAAAAATTTTTTTGGAAAATCTTATTGAAATAAACATTATTATCGATACAGAGGCCGAATCTATAGTTTTTAGAATTTTTGTCTGTCTGTCTGTTACCGCATGAAAGAAAAACCTCTGGATGGATTTTGATTAAATTTGGTATGGTGATAGCTGGTTATCTGGGGCAACATATAGACTTTTTACCGCGGGAAAATGTCTCATTTCTGAGAAAAATACAAAAACTGCAATGTGGAGTATACTACTATGTAAAACGTATACGTACGTAGGTACTATGCAAGAGTATACTAATATGTAAAACCTAAGAATTTGGTTTTTGGTTATCTGAACGCAGGCAGAGCCACTGGCAGTGCTAGTTTGTTTTATATTTTCTCACGCATGAGGGTTTCTATTAGAGATCACTGAAAGAGATAAGTCATCTTTTGTACACATGGTATCTGTTTTCACATCTCTATTTTTCTTTCTGGTACATAAATAAATAAATAAAAAACTCTGAGTAGTTTCTACTTTAGTACGTTTATTGACTGACTTTAAAATATGAGGTACCTACTCAATCTTTTATTTGGGTGTATTTTATATGACAAAAAATAATCACTCTACCCTTAGGGGTAGACTGATTATTTTTTAAGCGAATAAACTTTATTTCTTTATAATTATGTGAAAAGGAAGATTGAGTTTTCATTATATATTTACCTTTTGTTTGATTCCATATATAAAGATCAATTAAATATTTGAGTATACTAACTATTGCTCAATAATACTCTAAATTTCATGAACAAAGCTTTTTTCTGAGGAACAGAAAAACGCTAACACTTCGTTTTTCGTATAAGTTTCTTATGTTCGTAAATTATTAAAGTTAAAAACAATCTCATAATAGAAAGTTAAACATAATCTAGATACTAAAAGCAAAATCTTAAACATGTTGGCTCAACGTATATACTCGTACTTGTGCTTCTGATTTTCAGAGAAGTTCGTGTAATACACACACATTGTTTTCTAAGTTGCTTAATAGTGGCACTTTGCCAATTCGGAGGTTCTTGCGCGCTACCCATGACGTTTGGCTTACAAAGATTTTACTTCGAGTTAGTAATGTGTATACGAAAATTATATTATCTTTTACTAGCTTTTTCTCGCAGTTTCGCTCGTTTTTTTTATTATTTTTTTGGTTCTATTTGTTTATAACAATTATTTTAGCTAATATACCATATTGGTACATACAAAAAGATTTTAACGCGAATGTTCGACGATTTATGACAAAAAATCTCGTTGCATTCATCAGATTTTTCGCAGACTAAAACGCAATCCACTATGTGCGGTTTCATTTAATATTTTATCTATTTCTCTGTGTTCATTAGGTTCAGTGACAGCGTTATTTTTCTCATAAATATAATTGAGAATTCAATTCCTGTTTTAGACAAATGATGAAAAATATGAAGGTACTAATAACTTATCCTCGCTTTGCTCGGAATATTCCTAAGTGCCAAACAGTTGCCAATTGTTATAGTGTAGGTGATACTCTACCGGTGTACTAAATTTCATCAGATGGCGTGAAAGACACAAATACCACGCAATTGCACGCACGCAAAATCACAGACTAGCACGCATAGACACACACAGGCATGCACGCAAGCACACACGCACGCACGTAATATTATATATCGGAACTGACATAAATCAGGATGTCCATTGATAACAAAACGTAAGTGTAAAGACGACGTGCCTACAGAATCTGTTGTTAGCGTGTCTCGATGACAGATGGCTACGTGGTCTAGCATTCACTCTCCGTCAAGACTCCGAGTGCACAACAAATGTCTGTCTGTCAAAATGCCTCACGTTTACGTTGAGAACAAATTCTAGTTTAAATGATTCATACTGGTTTACGAGTTTTCTCCAATAAAGCTCTAATAAAGATGGTGAATACCATATCAGCAACAGATTACGTCATAAATAAGGAAAACCATTGTATAGTCTAATCGCTAAATAATTTTTTACAATATTTTAATGTCCCATAGGATAAAATTTATTTACAATGAAATTATTAACGTATATATAATATATTACCAACAAAGATAAAAAAATGTCAAAGTCAATCAGCTCTATATTTATAGCTCTAATCATTTCTGTAAAAAAATCGATCTGTTCATTTGTTTATGTGTGATAATAAAATAAGTGAATGAACACACAGAAATACTTTCGCATTAGTAAATGTGTGAGGATTATATGCTTTACAAGTCTTAAATCTAAAAAAATTCAATACAAATAATTAAGTAATATTATTATTTATTAGATTTTAGCCAAATAATTCATTAACAAAGAGGATCAAATTATGAAATTTCGAGTAAGAATATAATTTTAATGTCCTTAGTTTGTTATATCAATTTTCACTGTTTGCAATTCAAAATTATAGTAAAAGCGAGGAGTTGAGACAAAGTCGCTGTCTTAATTATCGCACTGTAACACTTTGTCCTCTGTATATTCCCTTAGGTACATGATATGAATATATATTATAATATTCGTATGAATATTTTATCAAACAAACTTAATATTTTATGTTTACTAAAATGTTAAGTGAAATAAAGCTATTTAGAGGATAGCAAAGATATAAAATGGCGAGAACTAATATAGACATAAATTATTAGAATATGCAGCTAACGTGGATTATTGATCGGCACTAACTCTGTAACTGCCGTGGCTAAAATAATGACTCTCTCGGTACCAATTGCGAGTTATAGTCCATGTGTGTCACAAGAAATTGCTATAAGTTAGAATAAAGTGGAAAATTTTGATTTAATTTCCATAGTTGTTCGTATTTGATTCAAATATTAGTTATTTGTATTTGAATAAAATCTTATTAGTTTTGAGTAATATATACGGTAAGTTTACATAAAATCATGGCAGGAAGTAAAGCCTCGTTATGATTTCTGCCTCCTATACGTAGCATATAGATTTTTGAATCATACTTCCTCAATTAAAGCGTTTAACTCTTCAGTGTCTATACAAATGGCCAACTCAAGAATATTATATTTTATACCACCACAATAATATATTATATTATAATTCAGGCCAAAATCGAGATTGCTTTATACTCATTAAAGGTTGTCAACTAATGTACGTAATATCAGTTCTTTACTTGCAAGACCAACAAATATTTGCTTGCTTCTCATGATTTTTATGGAAAACAACCATTTAAGTGACAATAAGAGACATTGTGTTCTTTTTCGACATTAAAAGCCAATTTCACCCAATTTCATTAAAATAAACATTAATTAGCTAATCAATGCTTAGAATAATTAACAACTCTGCTAAAATATTATTCGCCCCATGGCGAAAATGTAACTGACCATTGATATATCTAACATTAGTCGAATCATTTTCAGAATATTCACTCACATTCTTAAATAACCATGATAAAATAAACTTTGCACATGACCATGTAATTGTAGAGTCATCATCAAGTATAAAAATGTTTAGTAAAAACATCCCGATATCAAACTCACTAAACTTAGCATGAAATATTTATGAACACAATCAATAATCTAGTTAGAATACGGAAAATAATTATTAAAAAAAAAAGATAACGAGTTAATAATTAATATTAGTCCCGCTGAGTTTCTTTCGCCAGTTCTTCTCAGGTCTGAGGCTTCTTCTTTCCTAACTGGTAGTAGACTCATGACGTTCAGTAAAAAATTGTAATAATTTAATAAAAATATTTTGAATTTGATGAATGCGATGATAAAGTCATTTGAAAAAAATATGGTACTCTACAGGTGCAGAAAAATTAGTTAATTTTAAAAGTTAAATCAGAATATATTTTTATAGTTTTTTTTTGTAATTTTACAGATAAATTTATTGTTTGTTAATTTGCCTGTTTTATTTGTTGGTTTTTCTGCATGATTTACACTTGGTAAAGGTTTTAGTTAGCTTGACATGTACCATTCTCAAATTAGAAATCAAATTAATAAAATAAAATATTATCTTACGTCATAATTTATCCACTATTTTCCAGGACACTTGTTGATTTTAAAGAAGTAAGTTACAGGGTACGTTGCTGAGCAAAGAGACATTTTTTTTCGTTTTTACTTTGATCTGTTTCAGGAGCCGTACATTTAATTGTGCTCTCTTTGTTGCCTAAAAAATAGTATGATATATTAAACTTATTTTTGCAATTAATGAAATTAATATAATGCTTGTGTAAATATTTTAATTATAACAATAATTTAACCAATTTTATTGGTAATGCTACGAGACTCTCATTACACGAATGAAATCCCCACGTATCAGATTTTGTAATTTTATATTGAAACAGAACGAACGCTTAATCCATCCTTTCGCCTTTTCATCTCTATGTGTAAATGGTTCAGCGGCGTCCCGATGGGAAAAATTTGGTTGGGCTTAAGTGGGTAGTATTGGTTTTTTTTAGCAGGTAAGTCTCCATATTACCACCTGTATGTATGCAGGTCGTATGTATGCATAAATGCATTTGCCAAACGTTTAAGAGAAATGTAATATTACCCAGACATACCCACATACACATCAACCACCTTTGTTAGGCTATCTGAAGAGCTATACCTAGCTATGATATATGACCTAACTTTTACCCATTTTCTAATTAAGATGCTCACGAGTCATCTTTAATTCTTGTGTTGTCAACTACTGGCCTTATTTCTGGTTGGGTCTCAAGTAAGATACTACTTCCACCACAACCATACTCGTGTCAGATAATTATTGTATTGCAATATTGTACACAAATATTACTTTAAAGGGCAACTGTTGATTTCCTTGCCTAGTCTTCTCAGCAGAACTATCTCCCGAGCCGGTGGCAGATTCACATACAGATTCAAATACATACTGACATTTAATTTAAATTTTAAAAAAATGTTAAAAGTGATGATTTAAAAGTGATAGTTTATTTGAATAAAGTATACTTTAATTCGAACTCACTTTCAAATAATGCAATATTCAGAAGGTCACCGCACAATATACTCCTTCCATTTTTTAACTCTAGAAATACACTACAGTATGAAGTATCTCTTATTTGTTTGTATTATTAACCACAAAATAAAATACAGAGGCAACATTTTTACTGGGGAATTGTTTTAAAATTTAGTTAAATTTAACTACGAGTACTTCGAATTGTACAATTTTTAGGTATAACGAAGTTTTGTAAATTCTAAAAGGAATATAATATTCCAAATTCTCATTGTTATTTCAATTTCGATATGGTATTGTAACAAAAACATTTTATCAAAAATACAGTTTATGTTTTATATTTTTCAAATCATCGACCGAAACTGATTCGACAATTTTGTAAGCTTAAAAAGGTCCCGGTGCGCTATTCTCGTAAAATCGCGTCCATTTTTTAAATATGTTGCTACATCCTAATAAATACATACACTAAAAGAGCATTGTAAGGGTTGGGTCCTTTGTTGCGCGCTGTTTTAAATAGAATTAGTTTCATAATCGGTAAGACCTTCATAATTTATCACTTTATAAATATGAGCTTAATTATGTTGTTGCTTGACTGCTTGCTTTAAACGTAGGATAATTTCTCAATATGGTATATGGAGTATTTATTTTTTTAAGTTTAAGTCGAACTATCTTTTTGGATTTTTTCGCGGGTTTGTTTTGATTTTTGGTTCCCAAAGAATCGAGTGCATCAATCGAGGTCACGGGAGAGATTGATTAATCGCGTAAATCTAAGAAAGTAAATATTTTTATTTTACTTATGCCTTTATTGCATAATATATATTTTTCTATATAGTTTTCTGTCCCTCTAACACAATTTCCTACATATATGGGTTGACTGGAACAGATCTCTTTTATAGGTAAGTCCACCTTTGTCTATGTAATTTTTCTATATAAATTTTTGTATCAAATGTTTAGTGTAATAAAGAATAGAATTATGATTTATAATTTACCAGCGACTCAACTAGCGACCAAACGTCGTTAGGTACATTTTAAATAGACATAGTTATTACGAGTACCTTAGGAGATAGATACGTGCTTATGCAGACTTTTCTATAGGTCTCTTTAAGACCTACAATTTTCTAGTACATTCTTTTGATGTATATCTATAGGTTTAGCCAGCGTTAGCAATATAAACTAAGAACGACTCGACAGAACCAGATACTGTGTTTCCCCGTTGGAACGAATAATTTTCCTATAGTAAAAGGTATCATAAATGTTGTCTCGAGTAATAAGTTATAACTACACAACATTAAGTGAAAATTGATTTAGTACTATTTGCATGAAATATACACACATGTACAAATGAACAGACAAACAGACAAATAGACAAAAAAATTAATAACTTATTTTCGGGTCTATATTATGTATATAGTACTTCACAGTAATTGTTTATAAAATATAGTTCATGTACAGTTCTCGCTGAGTTACTGTTTTATTATATGTATAGATCATATATTTTATTGGTCAATTAATATACTATATTAGTACCCGCTATATGTAGAAACGCACAATGTTTTGAATCGCTCTGCTAGTCACCCACGTCCGCGTCGAAGCGCAACGGAACCATAAAGTAAAATTGACGACTTACATTACGATTTGTCATAAAATGCTATGACATACGTATACGTTGGTTATTATGATTTTAAGATTCTACGCGACATTGGCGAAGTAAATTGTGCTCATACAGTTACGCCTAAAAGTCAAAAAACTAGTAATATATAGATAGATAATTTTAAGAGCTTATTTAAATAAAATAATTTAAAGAAGGAATATATAATATGGACATCATAATATCAATATAGGTAAATGCTTGAATTAATTGATATATATATATATATATATATATATATATATATATATATATATATCTATATATATATATATATATATATATATATATATATATATATATTAATGATTAATAAATACGTACATCAATTCAATCATTTGACTCGTCATGCTTCTCCTGTAAAGAGGGAATGCGCAATAATTGCGGCGATTTTACTTAACTAAAACGGTACAGTTTTCTTTAAAAATTTTATATAAGTAGGTCTAGGTAATAATATTATTTTTATTTGTGAGAGATAAATATATTATCGTATGTAACATAAAAATATACACTCAAATCAAGCTACTCGCTGTATTGAAGCCGCTCAAAAAGAATCTCTTGTTTTTCATTACGAAATGAAAATTGCCACGCATATTTTGTTTTAAAATAAATTCCGCCAGGACCAATACGTCCTGTTCGCAGTCATGTGATATTTACAGCAAAATTCATCGTATACTTAGCTAATAAAAGTATGGTTTACATTTTTATTTTAGCATAACCCAGTGTCATAAATGATAATGAAAATGTATGACGTCATATGTATCATCACCCATCTGTCAAAAAGAGCTTTTTTTTATGAAAAGAAAAAACACCCTCTATAAGATAAGTGAGATATCATGTTAAGATTATGACTTTCAAGCAAATAAGTGAAAAGTACAATAATTGATATGCTCTACACACCACCCACGATCTAGCCAGGAGTGTACAGGGGCATTTAATACATACGACTTCCTCAAAAAGGAGGAGGTTCTCAATTTGGCTGTATGTTTTTTTTTATGTTTGTTACCTCAGAACTTCGTCATTTATTAACCGATTTAGATAATGTTTGTTTTGTTTGAAAGTATATACTTCCAGATTGGTCCCATTTAAATTTCAAAACAAAAACCCCTAAGGGTGGAAAAATATAGCTATTTTTCCACCCTTAGGGGTATACAAATCAAAGCACACCGACTTTTAAAATATTTGTTTAAGTATGTATAGTAAATGAAAACTGCCAATCAGTTATTTTTTACTTATTAGTGCTTTTGTTTGAAGTCGGTTTTTATTTTTTTGTTTAAAAGTTTTTATCTTCGTCGTCGTCGTCTCAGCCCAAACACGTCCACTGCTGCACATAGGCCTCCCCCAAAGATTGCCACGACAACCAATCTTGTGCCATCCGTACCTATCCAGTATGTTACAGCGACTTTGACCAAGGTCGTTGATCCACCTTGTGGGAGGCTTACACACGCTTTGCCTTCCGGTACGTAGCCGCCACTCGAGAAATTTTCGTCGAGAAACGATGATTTTAATTATTCTTAATATACCTACTATATGTAGTCGCAGTTTGCCAAGCCGTACTTGGTCTCCATGGTGGACTATGGCCTGTTCCCGCTCATATTAAAGGTAGGCCCGTGCCCAGCAGTGGGACGTTAAAAAGTTTGAATATACATATATCCATAACTAAATAAATAATACTCACGCACAAGTAGTGCGATAATTCTTAATCAACGAGACTATGTCGATCTGGTTTAGGAAAGGGCCCCTTTTTTTGTTCTTCAAAATTTATTCCCTTACTTGAGAAATGATTATAAATGTTAGGACATTAAATAAATGTTGGGACATTAACACACAGCGCCATCTAGTTCCATGGTAAGCTACGAGGCTTGTGTTATGGACACCAGATAGTTGATACACTACATATATATAACTTTTAAATACATACATATTATAAATATAAACACCCATGACTGGAGTACAAACATTCGTGCTCATCACACAAATGAATGCCCCCAGCGGGAATCGAACCCGCGACCGCTGGCACATCAAGTAGGGTCACTACCAACTGAGCCAAACGTGTCGTCAAATGATTGATTCCCCTTACAAACTTTCATCCCACTTTTTACTTCCTTAAGGGATAATTTCGGAATAAAATATCTTATATCCTTTCCAGGCTCTCAAACTATCTTCATACAAAATTTTATCTAAATCGGTTCCGCAGATTTTTATTTTATGCATTACAAACAAACAAAAATCATTTTTTTCTCTTTTTTATATTAGTATTGATAATTAATTTATTATTTTATTTCTACCTAAGGACACATACATAACGAAACTTCTCTACAATATCTAAGCCTTTAATCAGCTATTTTCATGAGAAAACAAGTAACATTTTCCATAATAATAAAACCAAACCAATCTGAAATAGGTTTAATTTAAGTCTCTCATATATCGTTAGTGTAATGGACTTCTTTGTGTTCAGACTCGTTACAAATGCTTTCATTATAAGCGTTATTTCTGTTATTTTTGGTATAACATAATTTATAACTTCTAATCAGAACTGTATCTTGTATCATTAATTAACAGGCATCATATATTTAAGATATAGCAAGTACATTCGAAGAAAGACCATCTTTCACTTATCGTTTGCTGAATAGAAAGTATTGTGTATTAATAATTAAATACTACTTTTATAAATGGGAATTTGTGTGTGTATGTATGTTTCTCACTCCTTCACTTAATAATTTTAATGTTTAGCACTCAGATAGACAATGCTCTTAAGTAACTATAAAAATACATAGGATATTTTGACGACTCGTTTGGCTCAGTTTGTAGTGACCCTACTTGCTCTGCAAGCGGTCGCGGGTTCGAGTCCCGCTGGGGGCATTCATTTGTATGATGAGCACGAATGTTTGTACTCCAGTCATAGGTTTTTATATTTATAATATGTATGTATATAAAGTTATATATGTGTAGTATATCAATTATCTGGTATCCATAACACAGGAATTATCTGGGATCCATAACACATATCCTCGTAGCTTACCATGGAACTAGATGGTGTTGTGTGTTAATGTTCCAATTTATTTATTTATTTATAGGGATGAACCTGAGCGAAACGAGGGTGAGTTGCTGTATAACATAAGGCTAAAGAGATTTTTTTGTAGATTAAACGCGGGCGGAGCCACGGGTTCTGCTAGTAATAGTATAAATATTAAGTAGTTAGCCTTATGAATTTACTATCGGTAATATGGAACAAAAGCTTAAACGTCAATTTCCATATTTAAACTTTAAAAAATACCGAACTTGCAAACTATCATCCGCTATTTTACCTTGTTAGAGGATGAATTTTCAAAAAGCCTTTTCTGTTACTCACTTTCGTTATAAAAGGAACTGTAATGCGAAATTTTATGCTTCTAAACCCAGCGGCTTTGATTATGTGTGTTGTACTTAAATGCAGGTAAATTAAATTGAACTGTCTGTTTGTAATGTAATAATAACAGTTTTTTACTAAGCATATGAAAGTGTATAAGAGACAAAAAATTGCCTATCTATCTGTTTGTTTATTCCGGCTAATTTCCAAAACGAGTCGACCGATTTTAAAGGAACTTTCACTGTCAGATATCTGATGTTATAAGGAGTAACTTAGGCTACTTTTATGCATAAACCTTATGTTAAATTAATGCTAATTCGAGATAAAGGATTGTGAGTTTCATAGGATTTTCTTATCGGATTTACAAATTGTTGTTTATCTCATATATTTTATTTTATTTCAAAAAGTGCAATAAAAGAAGGTATTTTAGTAGAAGTTTTTGTAGTAAAGTTGTTGTAGTAGAAGTTTTTGTAGGTTACTATATTATTAGTAGTCCAAAAAAGCAGATATTGAACCTGTTGATAGTCGCTGGAACCCATCGGATGCTGTAGGTTCAAGATCGTTTAGCTTGAAAATATTTAGGGGAGGCCAATATCCACCATTAAATGTTTTTACTAAGAAGGAACAAGTAGTAATATAATATTATTGTGCCCAAAAGATTGTGTGATATGTAATAATTTTTCCGATATCTATAATGAGCTTCATAAATAAACATGAGATATTTATTATTTTATCTTGTTTAAGTTTAAGTTAATCATTTGCTGTTATTCTTTTATCTAACCAGACAGGAAAATGCATAAATCTATACATATAATAAAATTGTAACTAAGCCGAAACTGTACATTAAATATTTTTTGGAAAATCTTATAGAAATAAACATTATAATCGATACAGAGGCCGAATATATAGTTTTTAGAATTTTTGTCCGTCTGGCTGTCTGTCTGTTACCGCATCATAGAAAAACCACTGAAGGGATTTTAATGAAATTTGGTATGGTGATAGCTGGTTATCTGGATCAACATATAGGATACTTTTTACCGCGCAAAAATATCTCATTTCTGAGAAAAAATACAAAAACTGCGATGTAAGAGTTTAGTAATATGTAAAGCCTAAGAATTTGGCTTTTGGTCATCTGAACGCGGGCGGAGCCACGGGCAATCCTAGTGCATATATTAAAACTGTAACTGATCGCTGTCTGTACATAGGAGATATTTGAGAAAAACTTTTATTGGGGGTCTTTATTAACACAATAAAATCCAAAACAATGATTTTTATAATGTTTGTCCGTTGTTTGTGCGTCTGTGCGTGCTAATCTCAGAAACGGCTTTACCGATTTGGATGCGGTTTTCTCTAATAAATTGTAGTAAGCTACACTTAACAAAAAGTTATGTCAGTTTAAAGAATCACATGAAACCTTTATTGACAAATAATACTATAAAATACTATTCAATTTTATTGGCTGAAACTTTGGTTAACTATATTATAGCTTGTAAAACGATGATGATTTAAAGTTTATATGAACACAACAAAGTTAAAAAAAAGATAGTTACGAAAATTTAGAAGCTTCCAATGTAAGCTAAGCTCACATCTACATAATTATATGGTCGAGCATATTAAATAGCGTTCACCTTGCTTCGGTCGGACGCCAGCTCACCCCAGTAACAGCTAAATTCAGCAAATTTTATTTTAAATAAACCATTAGGCTTCGGCACAAAAAAAAAAAAACCTATGAAATACTAAACAAAATCCGCGTGCCTAAGCAATACTTAGTCGTAAGTAGAAAATAAAAATTTTATATTCTTACTAGCAGAACCCGCGGCTTCGCCCGCGTTCAATCTACAAAAAAAAAACTCTTTGGCTTTATGCTGTCATCTATTTTACCCTCTAAGGGGTTGAATTTTGGAAAACGCTGAAATACGTATCTCATTATTTTTGTCGTACTCAATTCATACGAAATTTCATGCAAATATGTCAAAGGAATAAAAATTTTCATACCAACTTTTATCCCCTATTTCACCTAATTGGTGGGGTCGAAATTTCAATTTTCTAGCCCACCAATGAGGGTCTAGGGTTTGGCCTGTGCGTTGATACATCAGTCAATCACTTTTACCTTTATTATATATATATATATATATATATATATATATATATATATATATACTATGTGATGTAACTAATTTACATTCTCAATAATCAATGTACATACACATGTAATTGGAACAAAGAAATAGATTTCTCGAATCTACATTTAAATCTGCTAGCTTCCCGCAAGTAGGTCGACGCCTTTGTTTTGTTAAACTCTTTAATTAACTTGTATTGCACCTGCTCTCTCTGGGACTGTCGAAACTTTATACTGTTCACACTCTTGCCAGGAATGCCGTGACTGAAAGAATATATTTTGTGGCAGTTTTAATTTAGTTATCTGTTAGTTAAATGTAACTTTACTTCTTAATCAATAACATATTAAATGTTTAATAGAATGAATGAAAAATGAATTCATTTTTAATACAAATTATATTATTACTAGCATTGCCCGCGGCTTCGCCCGCGTTCAGATGACCAAAAACCAAATTCTTAGGTTTTACATATTAGTATACTCATTACAGTTACATTACAGTTTTTGTATTTTTTCTCAGAAGTGTGATATTTTTCCACGGTAAAAAGTATTCTATATGTTGACCCGGCTAATCAGCTATGACCATACCAAATTTCATCAATATACGTCCAGTAGTTTTTCTGTGATGCGGTAACAGACAGACAGACAGACAGACAGACAGACAAAAATTCTAAAAACTATAGATTCGGCCTCTGTATTGATAATAATGTCTATTTCAATAAGATTTTCCAAAAAAATATTTAATGTACAGATTTGATTCCATTAGAATTTTATTATATGTGTAGATAACCAAAATTTCATTGGGTTTTGCTATGACTGACCAAGCATTGGTGAATGCATTGAAGCATTATAATTATATTAGTGACGTACCCTTGCTTCAATCAGGTAGGTTCGTATGGACCTGAAATTTGCCCCCAGTCCTTTGTTAGTCTGTAAGGACTCCGTTATTGTTTTTCTCTGTGACATAGAAAAAGAGGTAGATGGTACTCTTTAATAAATACTAGTAAAATTGTGTTCAAAATTAGGGTCTTTGCAGATATAAATATATCATTATGTATCGATATATAATAATATCTCTATAGATTATATTAGATGTTACATAATTTATTCAGAATGTTTGTCGGTCTGTTAATTTGTAAATAATTAATTAGAGAACAGTTGGATAGCATTTCCGTAGGACACGACGTATGTTTTAAATATACATAATTGAAAATATCGGTCTATTAGATCCAATTACCAACTTTACCTTGCTATTACGCCTTTCTATACAAAACAATTTGTACTCGTAGTATAATAGTTTAATGATAAATTATTTTTACCGCGACTCCGCTCACATGCTAGGTAAAATTAAGATATAGTATAAAATGTGAATAAATATAAAAAATGCGTTTTTGTCCGAAAAGACACCTAATAGAAAAACTTAAAAAGCAGAACCTTACTTAAAAATAAGTTTGATCCAAATCGTTACAGCCGTTTCTAGATACATGAGATAAATTAGTATACATATAGCAACTCACCCTGGCTTCACTCAGGTTCGTCCCTAGGTTGATTTCCCATACAAACTTACAAGCCCATTTTCACCCCCTTAAGGGATGATTTCTGAAATAAAAACTATCCTATATCCTATTCTTAGGGTCTCAAACAATCTTCTTCTTATCCATCCAAATCGGTCCAGTAGTTTTTGAGTTTATTCGTTACAAACAGACAGAAACACAAATCTTTCCTCTTTATAATGTTATTGTAGATATTTATAGAAGAATTGCATATTTAATATTATAAGATTATATTCTATATCTAGTTCTAGACTCAGATATATTATGCTGTATATGATTATGAAGTAATAATTACATTTATTCATAAGCCCTCCCATTTATAAGATTTGAGTGATCCATTCAATTCTTATATACAACATAGAAAACGAGTGTTTATTTTAGTATCCAATTCTTCTTTAGCTTATTTTAAGGAAAAATTAACACTTTAAACATTCATTAGTCTCGACGAGAGTGATATTACTGAGTAAAATGTACATGTTACCTTAGGTTGTATACTCAGGCATGTTGTTAGTTCTTAGCACAACCTTTTTGGCTTTGTACATAATATGTATATTATATAGAGAACTAGCTGTCGCTTTTGCTTGGTCCTGCTGATTTTTAGGGTATTTCATTACTGTTGTGTTTTTGTGTCCGTCTGTCACAGTCTATTTTAACCGACTTCAAAAGGAAGTTACTTAACCCGCCAATTATTGTCATATATGCGCAGTATAAACAAGAAAAGATCCACCCCAAATGAATCTTAAAGTTGAAGATGTTTTTCGACACCAAATTTCATCACAAACGACTGAGCTATTAAAACTAAGTAGAGAGACTTCCGTATTTATAATATTAACATATTATTTTGGACCTTGAACTACAACTAACATCTATATCTATACCAATACGAGTATCTATACTAATAATATTATAAATGTGAAAATTTGTGAGTATGGAAGTATGTTTGTTACTCTTTCACGCCAAAACGGCTGAACGGATCTGGATGATTGGTACAGAGATAGATTATAGTCCGGAATAATACATAGGCTACTTTTTATTTAAAAAAATATACGGTATCCGAGGGATAGATTTGTTTTTGTTTTTCTAGAGGCAAACCCGAGCGAAGCGAGTGTGACCTTCTAGTCTTTCTATATTACATTGTTGTTTACATTATAATCACTAACTTGTTACAATTATGTAGCAATATAATATAAGTTTCATGTAAACAAATAGTTTAAATGGAAAGGAAAACGGGTCACATGGCAAGAAGGAAATGGGACACCATACCTTGCCCATACTTTACGACTTGTTACTTGTTTTTATATGCGAATCTCTTTGTAATGTAAGTTTGTCGTGTATTTTAAATATTTAGTTTATAAATAATTGTATTTTTCATATAAATGTACTAATAACTTATAAATAAATATGTAGGAACATTAACACACAGCACCATCTAGTTCCATGGTAAGCTACGAGGCTTGTAGGTATTATGGATACCAGATAGTTGATACACTATACATATATAACTTTAAATACCTACATATTATAACTCATCACATAAATGAATGCCTCCAGCGGTACTCGAACCCGTGACCGTTAGCACAGCAAGTAGGTACGAAAACTACAGTTTGGTACCTAGGTACCAAACTTTAATCTTTGTGTTACTCTAGCTCATATTAATCTGATCTACCTGTGTATTAAATTTTATCCAAATTCGTTCACGCGTTTTAGCGTGAAGTAACAAACATATACTTGCACATACGTATACAAACTTTATATATGTAATAAATAAAATGTTCCATATACAAATGGTTAGAAAACTAATGATGCGATGTTTAAAATGAAATAAAGCTAAATATATTTTAAATGTAGCCATTTAGGTAACTTAAATGCTATTGGATACCACTCTTAAACTTTCATTATTTCAAAGAAATATCAATTTTTGTCGATTAAATTTCCGTCATGTAAAAATCGAACCTACGAGCTTAGTTTGAAATACAAATAACAACTGGATAAAATTTTGTAATAATCCAACTGGTTTGTTGTTTTTTTTCTTTATTCATTCACCAAAGAAGATACGCATGGACGAGATTATTTTCATAGATATATTTTGATCGTGTATATTTTCATAAGATACTTTTATCCTTATACTTGAAAGCATCACATTTTCCGGAGAATCTGGAATATGAATGTATGTTTATTATTCATTTAATGCCTCGGTGGTGTAGTGGCTAGCATGTACGGCTGCACACTCGGAGGTCCTGGGTTCGAGTCCCGGGTCGGTCCAAGTTTAGTTATTGAGTCTTTCTGTATAGTAAGTCTCAGTAACAGCCCGGAGTTGGGAAGTTGGCGGTGTTTCACCCCCGTGCCTCGGAGAGCACGTAAAGCCGTCGGTCCTGCGTCTTAACTCTCACTGGTCGTGTCGAGCAGTCGTCCCACCGGAGTAATGAGAGTAACAGGAATAGAGAGTGCACGTTGTATCTGCGCGTACACTTGTGCACTATAATATCTCCTGCGCAGTTGGCTAGTCTCAATGAGATTGGCCGCCGTGGCCGGAATCGGCTAGGAGAACATCATCATCATATTCATTTACATAGAAACATTTATATAGAAACATTTACATAAAACCAGCGGACGAAACTAACTTATGATAATATTTATAGTCTATTTTTTATAAGTAATGCTAATTTAAATTATCGAAAATAAATACGATATTTGACAATAAATCAACGTTGACTCCATTTACAATGAAAACGTAGCAGCGGAGTGTTGAAACTTTTAATAGCTATATTTAATGTAACTTCGATCATTGTTCGTTGGAAGAGCGAAAAGCAGTCATAATCCTAAAAGTGGAAGACCGCCACAATACATGAGACATACGGAATTATAGGTTTACAATAATAATATTGGTTTTTAATATAGACCTAGCTGTTAAAAATCCATTAGAGAGATTTTTAATTTCGTGTTATATTGAAAGGTAAAGAAAGGAAAAAAACTAGCGGCTCATCCCTAGTGAAAAACAAAAACAAATCTATCCCATGGGAACAAATATTCTAAAAACTATAGATTCGGCCTCTGTATCGATAATAATGCTTATTCCATTAAGATTTTCCAAAAAATATTTAATGTACAGATTCGGCTTAGTTACAATTTTATTATATGTATAGATAAAATAACTTTCGTTATTCGTCGTTTCGCCAGTAAGTAAAGTCCTCCAAATCGAATTTCAGTCACGGCGACCAATCTCACCGAGACTAGTCTGCGAGGAGATGTATTGCGGACGTGTGTGCGCAAACACTAATTCACTATCTATTCCTTTCACTCTCACAATTCAGTTGGAAGTACTATTAGAATAGTTTTTTTTTTAAATAATTGTAAAATATATTCCATACACGGTTAGTATGGATTATATATATGTTATATATTATATGATATATTATAGCCTCTAGCCTCGATAGGGCTATCTAATGCAAAAAGAATTCTTCTAATCGGACTAGTAGTTCCTGAGATTAGCACTTTCAAACAAACAAACTCTGCCTCTTTATAATATTAGCATAGATTTCTCTTATACTTAGCTGTTATAGAGAGTTTTGCTTAATGTTTATTTACTTATCGAAAAACAGTGTTTCGATTATAGGTGGAATTTACATATTCCTAAATAAATGAGGTTCCCAGACTTTTTTTCTCATAGGCCACGTTCAAAATTTAGCTGGTTCCGGTGGACCCCCTGCAGCTACATTTTTGCCATATTCCCAAAACTCGACAAAAAATGTGAAGATTCCGTCCCCCTTAGGCCCCCGTCGAGTCTTCCGTGGACCCCTGGGGGTCCACATGGACCACTTTGGGAATTCTGTAGATAAATGCTGTTATCTCTAACACTCAAAATTAATAACAAAGACTATTTCCCCTACCTTTTCTGTGAGGAAAAAAACGTGAAAGTTGACGTTTTAATAGAAATAACATAATTACCCCATGAAGGATTTTGGTCATGGTGGCCAGAGGAAAAATCATAGTGCACAAGTAATATCATAGTGCTAAGAAGAAGAAAAATGTAGCAGTAGGTACATTTGCTCGCAAACACAAGTACGCTCTCTATTCCTTTCACTCTTAAAGTCTGATGAGACGATATTTCGACACGGCACAACTCTGGACTGCTATTATGAATTTATTAACAGCTAAACTCAATATATTAACTTGAATCCAGGACCTCTAATCGAAACATTTATACACAGAACTATATATTACTAGCTAGTGGCTCACCCTCATTTCGCTTAGATTCGTTTCTAGAAATACAAAAACAAATCTGTCCTACGGGAACCGTTTATTTTTCCGGGATTAAAAGTAGCCTATATTTTATTTTGATACATGACCTATATTATTGTAAAGTTTCATTAAAATCCAATCAGTAGTTTTTACATGAAAGAGTAACAAACATCCATACATATATACATCCAAACATCCATACATATTCACAAACTTTCGCATTTATAATATTAATAGGATTATCGTCTTTATTTAATATTTTTTTTGATATCAACATAGCATCCAATCTGTCATCCACGTTTTGACTAACCCTGTATCTGTGTGTCTCACGTTATAGCGACCCGATTATAGGAACCGTCTGTCTAACTCCATTCTAGTTAACACCTCAACTTATTCGATTTATCGTAGAATTTACAAATTTGTTAACGCGCTTTATTCTATATGAGAAACTCCACATTAAATCTGTAATAAAATATGGCTTTTGTTTTGAAACGAGTTATGAATTTTAATTGGGTTTATTAATGAAAATATTTGGCTTCGTTACGATTTTATCGGTTGATTTACATCATCTGTTTGCTTTCGAACTTGAAATATATGTAGCTTAGTTTATGTTTGTTTAATCTAAGTGCTAAAATTATAAACTGTTATTTTAATTTAAAGGTTAAAACAACTGAATTTTGTCTAAGTTAATTATTAAAAAGGAGTAATAATCGCAACTTATATTAAAACGCATGAGTGTTTTTGATGGCTTCACCCTTTCTTTTCGCAGCAATAGGACGTTATTAGTTTTTGAATAGAGGTAATTTATAGACTGAAGAAAAAGTTAGTATTAAGTAAGGTAGATCCTCAGCGACCCAGAAAAAAATATCTTTTACAACTTTGCTACCGAATCATTTTTACGTATACCTAACCATATCAATTTTTTTTTATTAAGACTAACTGCATATCTACTAGTTATATTTATCGAAAAGTGTGTATATTACTTGCTTAACTTGCTTCAGTAAAACATTAAAAGCCTGCAAAATTCACGCTGTATCCAATACTGCAAAAGAATCAAAATTTTCGCTGATAGAAAGAAATCATACAAATGTGGGTCGCTTCAACATGCCTTTCTCCATTCGTTCACTGATTGGAAACAATTTTGTGGAATTTATTTTTGAACTTTTCTAAAACCAAATGGCAAAGTAAATAAAGACAATCATTTCAAACGATCTATATAATATAAAGAAAAATAAAATGGAATCAACCAGTAACTTATGTATGGATGTTATTCGTTATGTACTGATTTATGTATGTACTATTGTATTATCCCTATATAGTATATTGTACCTAAGTAGGAGTTCGTCTCTTTGTGTCTAACAGTAGCTAATGAAATACTCCAGATTATATAATATTATATAGTCTATCAGTACACTAAATTTGATACAAATCCGTTTAGCAGTTTCAGCGTGAGGGAGTAGCAAACATACACACAAATAAATTTCAAATAGTAGTATATGAAATAATTTAACTTTCAAAATAATGTCCTGCTGATTGATTTCGGCTGCGGTGGCCAATGTCATTGAGACTATCTGCGCAGGATATATTGTAGTGCACAAGTGTGCGCGCAAACACAAGTGCACTCTCTATTCCTGTCAATCTCATACTCTGGTCGGACGACTACTCGACACAACCAGTGAGAATTTAATCAGACGGCTTTACACTGCGAACTTCTCAACTCCGGAATGTTACTGCGGATTTCTGCGGGACTCGAACCCAGGACCTCCGAATCTGCGGTTGTACAAGCTAGCCGCTAGACCACCGAGTCAGTTCAATCGAAGATCATTCAATATCTATTGTACGTGAATGAATAGGTTTCATTGACAGAGATTATTTGAAACTGTATCAATGGTAGGCACTAAATATGAAATCTATTTTCGAACACTATTTGCTGTATTGAAAGGATGTATGGATATTAAATTAATTTCTACGAAACGTTATCCAACCTACACAGTTTTGCAAAAAAAGGAAAAAGAAAAGAAAGTCTCAAAGGAATGTGTTAAAGAAAAATGGTAGTTTACTTGACTTTTATTAAGCATCTACTATACTATCTACCTTTCAAAACTAAAGTTATGCTAGCGTAATCTCTTTTGTTGCCTATTCTCAACTACGTCTACGACTCTACATAATATTATCTATACATACTCGTAATATAAAATTGTAACTAAGCCGAATCTGTACATTAGATATATTTAGAAAAACTTATTGAAATAAACATTATTATCGATACTGAGGCCGAATCTATAGTTTTTATAATTTTTGTCGGTCTGTCTGTCTGTCTGTCAACATATAGGATACGTTTTACCGCGGGAAAATATCTCATTTTTGAGAAAAATTACAAAAACTGCAATGTAAGAGTACACAAATATGTAAAATCTAAGAATCTGGTTTTCGGTCATCTGAACGCGAGCGGAGCCGCGGGCAATGCTAGTGTAGAATAAAATTAATAGTACCTACCTATGTTTCTGTATATTATCATGATATTTTTTTTTCTCGCGCCAAAAATTTGCGTAAGTATGAAAATAAAATGCCTGCTTATAAACTATACTTAATTAACAGATTCATACAAAACTTGTTTGATCTATGTGACTTCTTTTTGAGGTAAAATGCCTAAGTTTCTAAGAATCCTTTCAATACAATTTTTATAATTTAATAAAAGTCAGGACCAATTTTGCATTTATTAATACATTCTAGTATTGATGACAGTACAATATTTTGTTATTATGGAGCTCATCTAATGTAAATGTAATAACCCTGGAGATATAGAGGAATTCCTAAATGTCTACTTGGAAGCCCTTCGAATTGGGGCTTATATGATTTGTTTTGACGAATCCAATACGTTAGACATGGGTCAGAATGGATCAGATTTCGAATTTAATTGCTACCTAACAAAAGTATGTTTTTAGTTTTTAGAAAAATAATAAATTATATTTTTTTTACAAAATATAGGTATAAAAATAGGTAAATTATACAGATATTTTCTAATACATAAATAACATGTTCATATAAATAATATGAACTCTAAACATAACTCTCAACGTATAAATATGAACTATCAACAAATAATAGGCAGCTTAGCGATTTTGTTTTAGTTATAATATTGGCGACAAACTAATACAAGTTGTTTTAATAAATGTAAGGAAATGACTTTGTTATTCCAAATTGGCGACTACTACATTACACCACATTAAAAAGGAAAAAATAAGAAATTTCAAAAAATAATAGGGGACTCTTAGGTACCTAATCGAATTATTATAATTATTAAAGTTGGTACCAAATAAAAGACGAATAAATAAAAAAAAATACAATTTGTATAAACATAAGTACATTTTGTATTCACTTTCATTATAATTAAAATATATATTAATCAAATTGTGATGTTCATACGTGTTTGAATAGATTTGCTTTACCTTTGTCTTATAAGTCTTCTTGCATTTAATTTACTCCCGCTATATAATCCTATCCCCGTCATACACATCAATGTTTTCATTAGAAGAAATCTTTTATAGAGACCACAAGATTGCTTGTACAATTTTATCTCATTATATCCGGCGTTCCCGGGTTTGAGTCTTGGATTGGACCAAGTTCAGGTGTCAGTAACAGCCCGGAGTTAGGAATTTGGCAATGCTTAGCTCCCGTGCCTCGGAGAGCACGTAAAGCCATCGGTCCTGCGCCTTAACGTTCACTGGTCATATCGAGTAGTCATCTCACCGAAGTATTAGAGTGACAGGAATATAAAGTGCACATATGTCTGTACGCACACTTGTGCACTATAATAACTCCTGCGCAGATGGCTAGTCTCAACCAGATTGGCTGCAGCGGCCCAAAACGGTCGGAAGGACATTATTATTATTTTAAGTGCAATTAAAAATGTCATATAATACCTATTGTATTTCTTTTAATTTATTTATATTTATCATGTATAAAAAGATAAAATGAGATAAAATTTTATTGAAAAAACATAACTTATTATTATTATTAATAACCATTAAATTATGGAATTTTCTTTATATTTACTTAAATATAAACAAATAATAACCAAAAATTAAGTAGTTGTATATTTTATTCTTATCGTGTAATATTGGCTAAACGTTTAAAATACATTGACCTCGAGATATCCCGACATTTCATTCAGGCCAGGAAAGACCGGATACGTCTGCGACGCGTCCGGTCAGATTGCAATCGAATTTCAAATTTCGAATTCGAATGAAACCGCAATCGTACGAAATGCATTTCGTTCTTTTTTCGTCTTTTCCGGTAAGGAAGAAATCAAACACAGATAGCGATGTGCATTTTATGTTATATTTGAAGTGAATGTTATATTTTAAAATTTATATATTATAATAACTTTTTACTGTGACTTAGCTGGTGTGATATGATAAACAATTGCACTCCTCTTAAGAAAACGCTGTACTTAATGATAACAGGGAAACTCAAATAAGACTTTGTGAATGTCTATCTAACGAATAATTACCGATATAAAAGATGATACTCTAAACTGAAGCCTCCTTTCATCAACAGTTTTATTCAAATTGGTTTATCCATTTCTGAAATGATCTACATTATTTATTTATAAACATTTCTCACAGTCTATCCCTCGTCTTCTTAGTATATTTCGTGAATCTTGACATTTAGTTATCTATTAAAATGTTTAATATTAATGTTATACTGTTATAAATAAGAGAAATCTGTACCACCAATAGACACGCGTTGTATAAAGCCCTTCAGAAATGTAAAATCCCTAGAAACTTAGTTCTCCCTGTCAAACTAACAAATTGGAGTGCTTGGTAATAGTGCTAAGTGATTAGATAATATTTAAGTACATTGCAATATATATATACATATTGTCCTAGGTACGAATGGTTTTTAATTATAGATACATATTGCTATCGATTTGTAGAGGCACTAGCGACTCGGTATATTTTAACGGTCAGTATGGAATAGATAGACTATATATTAGTATAGTAGCAGGCCTCGCGGCTTCGCTCGCGCTAAAACTACAAAAAAAACCTCTAAAATGGGAGGTTGCATACAAACTACCATCCGCTATTTCATCCCCTTACGAGATGAATTTCGAAAATGCAAACATGTATTTAATTAATTAAATAATTGAAGAGCATTTACGAGTATATTAAGTTTTAAATAATTCTGATCATAAATATTTTTTTGGATTGTATTATAACGTCTTTTCCCGAGGGAAAAAGATAATCCCCCGCGGTAAAAAGTAGCCTATGCCACTCTCCAGCCCTCCAATTATCTCTACACAAAAAATCAAACCAATCCGCCAAGTCGTTTCGACGTGAAAGAAAGACAAACAAACAAACAAAGAAACAAACAAACAAACAAACAAACAAACAAACAAACAAACAAACAAACAAACAAACACACAAAAAAACAAACAAACCCATTTTCACATTTATAATATTAGTATGGATATTATGTATATACAATATACATAGATGTGATGAGTTTAATGTTATTTATTTGAGAAATGCTTGATTCTCCATTCAAATTTTGATCCCACTTTTCACGCACTTCAAGGATGATTTCTGGGATAAAAATGATACTTTGTCCTTCCCAGGGTCTCAAACTATCTTTATACCAAATTTCATCTAAATCGGTTCAGCGGATTTTTAGTTATCTTTACAAACAAATATACTTACTTTCTACTGGACTTTATGAGCACCCATCAATAATGTGTTTTGTTCTTCGCATGTTTCTGGAATTGTAAGTTGCAAAGCTAACGGGTTGGGATGTTTAGTTACTTAGTTAGACTTGCTTTATATTTGGCACTAAAGGACCTGATTTCATACTTAACCGTCACTACTCTAAGATGTAAATTGAGTTCTGTGATCTTTATGAACCACTGAATGTTGGATATCTGTTTTGCGATGTAGTTTTGAGCCCTTTGAATTATACTTGAATTGGTATCAGACGATAAGTTGGATACCACATGTCCATATAGGTTTCTATATTGTTTAGTTAATAATATAAGACTTGGATTTAATTTTCTTAATACTTTTTTAAATTTACGCTAATATTTGACGTTATAAATTAAACTGGCCTTTCGGTTTTTTTCGCAGATGTATTTTGATATTTGATTCCCGACGTTTCGAATGCTTTACAGCAATCATGGTCACGGAAGAGACTAAGGTTTTAGATGTCTTAAAGGCGTTATATACATAGTTGTTACAGACAGCCTACCAACAAAATAACAAAATTAATTCAAAAATGCCACCAAAATACCTTAGAATATTTGTTAATGTTAATTTTAAATATTTTTATAATTGAATATGGAATATTATTTAATTATTTTCTTTACTAATTAGTTTTTACTGATACTTTATTTATGATTTACTAGAATAAAATTTTGTCAAAAAAATAAGAAATGTTCCAGTTAAATTAGAAATACATACAAATATATAACGTTTAAACTTATTCATGATCTATTAAGAACGTTAAAGCGAATTTGTTCGTAAATCAAATATTAAAGGGCTTTATTGCTTTTAAACGGTAAAAGCCTAAACGGATATAATTCGAGTAATTTCATGAAAGTTTATTGAAATGAAACGTACTCGTATGTCCCGGCTGTAATTTGGTTTTTTTTTAAAAAGGCCATTAAAAATTATGGTATTGGGTTCATTTCTCAAGTAATATTGGTAGAAAAATATGAAAAAATATTGTGCATTACAGTTATTTATTTATGGAAAATATTGTACATTAATTTTATGTATCTATTCAGCCCTTTTTAACGCCCACTGCTAGGCACGGGCCTCCCTTTAATACGAGGGGGGGTCAGGCCATACTCCACCACGCTGGCCAAGTGCGGGTTGGTGGACTTCACATGTCTTTCAAAAACTTGCTAAGTTCTTTCAGACATGCAGGTTTCTTCACGATGTTTTCCTTCACCGTAAGGCAAATGGTAATCATGTTAGAAATGATCCGCACATGAAAATATCAGAAATGCGAGACCCGGGATTTGAACCCCCTTCACTCGGTTTTCCAAGCGAGCGCGTTACCATTGGGCTACCACTGCCTTTAATTTATTTTATACATTAAATAATTGAAGTATCTCAGCTAAGGAATTAGGTATAAGAAGTATTGTGTTTTTACGCTTTGTCCCATTTTTGTTTTACAACACCATATATTATATTGTTCTTACCCATTTACTTGATCACGCTTCGTCCGAGCAATCATGAAGTCAAACGGCCCAAATTCGGAGTCGTACAGAGTTTGACGATTCAAATAAATTAGTTTTATCAAAGGATCAATGTAATTTTCTTGTTAATCTTATCTTACAATATTAAATAAGTAATTCTTGTGTATATATAAATTTAGTACAGATTTCTCAGAATGAGATATTTTCCTGCAGTAAAAAGTATGTTGACCCGGATAACCAGCTATCATCATACCAAATTTCATCAAAATCTGTCCTGTGGTTTTCTTCGTTCTTTCCGTGATGCGGTCACAGACAGACAGACAGACAAAGATTCTTAAAACTATAGATTCGACCTCTATCGATAATAATATCTAGTTCAATAAGATTTTCCAATAAATATTTAATGTACAGATTCGGCTTAGTTATAATTTTATTATATATATGTACAGATTTCGTGTATCGGAAACTGCTCTAATGATTATATCAAATTTTGTATTAGGGTAAGGTTTTGCTTTTTAAATGTATATATATAAGTGTCTTTTCTGGAAAAAAAACACAATTTTTATATCTATTCCAAAAAAAAAAACGCACAGCGAAGCTCGTTCGACCAGATACTAGTTTCTAAGCATAGCACGGAATTGTCAGAATGTCATGTAGAATGAAGAAGACATGAGGAAGATTGTTCGATAAAACATGAATATATAAAGCTGAAGGGTGTTTATTTATTAAATAGATAAGTTAGCATTCACATACATAAAAAATCCTTATTTCATTCTTTTTCAAATATTCTTTTGTTTAGAATGATACTGTAAGGCGCTTTGGCCGACGATGTCTATAATTCATTTATATATATATATATATATATATATATATATATATATATATATATATATATATATATTTTAATAAAGGTTTTTATAACATTTTTTAGGTTCGCTTTATTAACATCTACAATCTTCAATTAAGAAAATAATATAAATTATAAACATCCCACATGTTCGATATTGTTATTTAAAAAAAATCTACTTCGAATATTATAATCAAATATCCGTCCAACCAAGTGGAAATTCGATATTTTAAAAGCCTTACGTCCTCGCGTTGTAAGAATGAGTGAAGACAGGAATAAATAAGTGATACACTATGTCAAATGCAATGTAGGTCTTTGGGAACGTATTCCATAAATATGAAGGTATCTAAATTGCAAATGTCCGTTACAGAAAACTTTGTGAATAAACAGGGATGTTTGTAAAGGAATAATGAGATCGAAGAAGCAAGTTAGTTGTGGTTGATTTAGAAAATAAACGTCAGACCGGAAAATTTTAAGCGAAATTTGTTAAGCAAATATTTTGCTGATATTTTTGTGTATCCAAAATTTGGGGATCATTCAAAAACCTAAATAAACTGTACAGTAGGATTGTTACGCTTTAAAAAGGTAGCTGAATACACATATTTTCCGTTACGAATATTAATTTGTTTTGTGTTTCTAATTTAAATGTATATTGTATCGTCAGTCAAATATTTTGGCTTTCTTAATATAATTGGAAGTCATGTAGTCGATTTCTGACATATTTAAACTTTTAAAAGACAAAGCATGCCCTTATAAGGCAATAGAGTACCTACATATTATGTACGTATATTACTTAATGAAACATACATCAATTGATCTATACGAGTAGGAGCATTTGCTGAGAACATAAAAATGAATTGAGAATATTACAGATATATAACTAGAATATAAAGTAGTATAAGAAATTTCTTTTAAACTACAAACTAGTTTGAAGAAGCTTTCTTTTATTTTACATAAGAAATTTTATTTACTTTGACATTATTTTGTATCTATATTTATTGATAAAACATCTATTTTCTACACCTGATTTTGCTGTATCTAATTTTTTGATGAACAATTTTTTGGATGAACCATGACTCGAATGAGTAAGCCGTAAAAGTTAGTCACTAGCATTACAAGGTAATTATATCTAATTAATATGAGATTTAAGCATATTATATTTATGATATGTATAAGATAAAACCATCGAAATTTTCTATATAAATATCGAATTTCTTCTTGGTTGGGGGATATTTGATTTGAATATTCAAAAAGGTCAAATGGTAAAACATTACTGAGTTTAGCATGATTGACTTGGCTTGACCGGGAAAGATCAACTCTTCCACAAATCATCTATATAATATTTAAAGCAACAATTTACTCTATCCCCTTTCCCTACTTCTTTTCATCTGTAAGTACACTCAAATGAGATCCCTCTGTTAATGCTTGCCATTTGTCAGACCGCCTACTTACTATCGCGTCGGCCGTGACAAGATGTCATACCTCAACACGTATTAAGTGATAATGTATACTCTAAGAAGACAAAAGTGGATTGTAAGAGTCTCACGCATTTCAGCTTAACTAGATCTGTAGTCTCTGTAAGGTTAGTATTGATACATGCTCCTGGAATTGAACGCACTACCTTCCATCTACAGTACTGATAGATGTAACATATAAAAATAAATGTATATTTGTCTATATACCTAATTGTAACTTCCACTACGAGTAATTATCCAGTTGTTATAATAAAACATCAGTGGATTATTGTGGACACCCCACAAAACATGTAACCAAATACCGTCAAGGCAAAAACATAATAATATGATACACTAAAGCTATCAAATAACGTATACATAATATATTCGATATATCGAGTTCGTCTCTAGGTACGTTTTAATGGTTAGGATACCTAGATTTCTCGGAGATGGGATATTTTCCGCATTAAAAAGTATCTTAAATGTTCACCTGGACAGTCAGCTATCACCATAACAAATTTCATCAAAATCCGTCCAACGCTTTTCTCATGATACGTTCCCATACAGACAGACATACAAACAGACAGTGACAAAAATTCTAAAAAGTAGTATAGATTCGGCCTTTGTATCGATAATAATGACTATTTTCAATAAGATTATCCAAAAAAAAAATTAAATGTACAGATTCGACTCAGAACTTTATTATATCTATAGATAGATAATAGTCTGATAATACATTATGAATGTATGTACGTATTCATCATAATCCAATGCACAGTGTTTATCTAGTAGGTAAACTTAATTTCATTTTAATTAGTTCAGTCACGTTATCGTTACTAACATACATACACTTATAGAATTTAGCATTATAACAGTAATTTATTTTGAATATATGTATATATTTAACGTAATCCTAGTAACTCTAGTCTGTACATCTTGTAAACACGTCAGCAGACGACCGAACTTGATTACTTCCCGTGTTGACACCCTTTAATCCGACAGATCGTGAGGCAATTGCATTGCATTCATGCTATACTTACTGGATGATTTTTTAATTATATTCTCTTGTTTGAGAGTATCTGATAGCAACATTATTACATAATTATATAGAACTGTAGTTTTGCATTTTTAAGTTTTTACTTATGTTTTTGTATATAATAAGTAAGTAGTTTATTATAAATAATAATTATATTATTTATAAAAATAATTGAAAAATGAATATTTTAAGTGATTTTCATCAATAATAAAACTAGCTTTCGCGATGACTCGGCTTTTTATGTGTAGCTAACTAATACTAAATGAGAAATAATTGTTGTACTATAGTCCGTTTATTGAGGAAAGTTTTAGTCTAACGAATCTTGCTACGAAACCTTCGAAGCGAAATAATTATAAAGAGTGGAGCCGAGGGGAAAAGTCTGTTTATCCATAGGCCAATTGCAAAAGAAAATGTGAGAAGATGGGAGAAAAAAAACGTGTGTGTGTAGTGTGTACTTTCAGAACAAAAATAGCTAAAGATTTCATCCCCTACCTCACAACTTTCTGTTTGTAAAAGGAATGAAAAATAATAAAATAAATAAATAAAGCATATTAGGCATATTACAATCATATATTTATTCTATATCATTTCAAGAAAGAATATATAATATTATATATCATTTGTCATATAATAACAACGGTTAGCATGGCAGCAAAGAGTTATCAGCTAACTTCATCATGTCGCTTTTTGGCTGTCATATTTTCCAAACGTCCCAAAAGAAGTATAACTTCAATAAAATATTGCTTATACATATATTAATTCAATTTTCTTGTAAATGACTTCAAAACGTATGTGTAAAAAAACTGGTAAGTGTTATCTAAAATAGCTGTAAATAAATGTAAGTTTTTTAAGTGCTTTCGTTGCATTTAATGTAAAAATAATTTTAAATTTTATAAAAAAAGCTCCGTATGCAGCATATACTTGTGTACTTAACTTGCTCGTAACTTAAAGGATGCGCTCTGTTTTTTTATATTACTACATAGTCATCTTTACGAGTATGCCATTACTGTAATGAAGGACTATTTTTTATCTTTGTTTATTTTGAGCTTTATAATTAAAATCTTGGTAGCTTAACTTTTAGGAATTATAATACTAAGTCATAAATCATAAAGGTTTAGACAGAAAAAGTTTATGTACGCTCGTATATTTTTATTATCTCCCGAAAATTTATGTATATGTTAAACTTATTCGTCGAAAAGTCAGATAAAAATGACAGTTGATGTTATCTATTGACAGGTAAAGATATATTACGTGAGTAATCTTTCAAATAAGTATGGACAGGTTTACTCATAAATATCTTATAATATTAAATGAGCTATTCTTGTAAATATACCTAGTAAATTTATTTTATTTATCTCGGAAACGGCTCTAACGATATGGATCAGATTTTGTATTTAGTTAATATTTTGCTGTTTAAATTTATCTATATACATAGGTGCCTTTTCTAGAAAAACTTAATTTGAAAAACCTGAAAAACAACGAGTGAAGCTCGATTTCGGCACTGTTATTTAAACACAACGATTTTTAGTATAAGTTAGAGAATAATGAGTATTATATTACTTAAAAATTCATTATAATTACCTATCAATCATTGAACGTAATATAAAAAAATAACCTATAAATGAAAATATTTGTAAAAATAATTCCATGAATTAACTATTTACAAAACTTATAAATCAACTTTATGAATTGAAAGGATTTTCATTCAATTCTATCTATAAAATATATTAAATTCTGAAATTTAGCTATCAATTAAGTATTCAAATATTATTTTGTTAACGTTTTGAGTGAGGTTCCTATGACTCCATTGTAGTTTTTCAGCTCTGGATATTTTGACAAGGCAATTTCTCCGCTTTACAGGATGAATAATACCCTTTTCAACTGTCTCTAGAAGACTGTGATTCAAGATAGATTTGTCCGTAAAAGAGAATCTCAATTACAAGCTTTTGTAGTCTTCTCTGAACCTTAAAATCGAAATTATGTTTCTTTTGAGACCGAAAATTCTAATTTTACTACAGTTGTAGTAGTACTTGTTTCTTAAGATTTTATATAAAATATTTATATTTAGATACTATAATATAAAGAGGCAGTGCTAGCCCAGCGGTAACGCGCTCGCTTGGGAAACCAAGTGAAGCAGATCCAAATCCCGGGTCTCGCATCTCTGATATGTTCATGTGCGAATCATTTCTAACATGATTATTACTTGCCTTATGGTATAGGAAAACATCTTGAGGAAGTTTTCGAAAGACTATGGCCTGATCCCTCTCAAATTGAAGGAAGGCCAGTGCCCAATAGTGAGAAGTTAAAAAAGACTGAATACGTAAAAAGCTATAATATATAGAAATAAAGTAAACAATATAATGAAGATAAACATTCAAAAATATGTATAAAAATATATACGTGATAGATTGACTAAAGAACGCCTTCTAGATTTATATTAACAAATATGTACATAAATACTTCCACTATACTAAATGCTTAAATTAATTAATCTTATTAGAAGATTTATTATAATATCTTCCTCCCACCATATAAGATTATAGGATCTATGAAACTACATACATGTAATGCTCGGAATACATATCATCATTAATCACAATTGTCATCGACACAATAAGTAATCTACTATAATTCAAGCTGTCAGTACCTAAGTGGTCTATCTAGCCTTAGAATATTTTCGAAGAAAATTAGTTTTGTATTAAAATGAATGATATTCATTCAATAAATTTTGAGATTATTAAAAAAAAATTTCATTTAGAAAATCACAAAAAATGAAAAAAACTTTTTGGGGCGAGCCACCCTTATCACTTAGGGGTATAAAAATTAGTTATAAACCTATTCTCAGACCTACTGAATATGCATATAAAATTTTATCAAAATCGGTCAAGCCGTTTCGGAGGAGTATAAATCACATTCCATCATCGTTCACAGCTCTCAATGCCTCTTCCACTCGTATACTACATACCCACACAACAATAAATAAATAACTTACAATAAATAAGATATATTTTCATACTCTAGAAATAACTCATATGGCAAAACAACGTTTGCCGGGTCAGCTAGTTTACATATAAATATTTAAAAAATGAAAAGGCTTTCGAAATTTTTGGCCTGCTTCAAAAGGATGAGGTACTCAAATCTTCCGTCGATATCTTCAGTTATTGTGAATTTATTTTCATAATTCTTTCTTTAATTAATAAAATCAAATATGTTAAAAACATTTACCCCTTTTTAGAGAAATAAGTATTCTTTTTAAGTGTTTATTGGTAAAAAATATTTGATTAAAAAGTTTGGATAGTGCTGATAGTTGCAGTCTAGATAGTGCTATAGGATATTTATCTTTAAATAGGATTCTTATTGGTGTAGTAGCTGGCGGTATGGCTGCAGATCCAAGATGCAGGGCGATTTTTAAGGTTCGAGTCCTGGGCTGGGCCACGAAAGTTTTTTTCTGCCAATAAATCCTCAAGAACAGTTAAAAGTTTTATCTTTAAATCCCCATATCCTGAAAAATACGTAAGGCTTATTAATCTAGTTATGTCTATAGGTGGTGGAAGCAGTGGTAGCTCATTGATGCCGCAACGGCATGTTTTAGAGTTTACTTGAAAAACCAAGTGAAGCAAATTCAAACCCGGATCTCACAACTCAAATTATGTTATCTGCGAATCAATTCAACACGATTACCTCTGAATAATGGTTAACGAAATCATTTTAAATCTATATTTGTGAAAGAAACTGACAAGTTTTATAAAAAGGTATTAAGTCCGTCAACTTACACTTGTTCACCGTGGTGGGCTATCGCTTGATCTTTCCTCACAGGAACTTTAAAGAAGGCATTAAAACTATTATAATCATCTAGAAGCGCAGATTTATAATCATTCACCAGTCAAGTCAATGAATACTTTAAAAATGGGATCTGGGTGGCTTGCTTATTATAAATGATATAGTATTTATGATGTAATACGTATAACAATACGAAATAAAGTATCAATATGAAAATTGCCTTCAACTAAAATCTTATGTCAGTCGAACCCGCCCCGCATGCACACGGTTTGAACTATCGCGATTGTGCCATGCGTATCGACAAATTTACTTTTGCTATCGCTTAAACCTTTATAACAAAAGTCTTAAGGTTCAAAATCTCAGGTTTTGTAATTCGCTTGTAATGGATTGTTTGCGTTACGAATGCCATTCCGCTACGGCGTGCTACGCTTGTATCACTGGATTTACGAGCTACACTCAAACTAAAACCTGCATTTCATTATAATCTAGTGTTCTATTTGTTGCAAAAATACGTATCCTACGAACTTTATTTAGGATTAATTTTAGTACTAAGAATAATAAATAATAAATAAATATGTCAGGACATTAACACACAACACCATCTAGTTCCATAGTAAGCTACGAGGCTTGTGTTATGGATACCAGATAGTTGATACATATATAACTTTTAAATAAATACATATTATAAATATAAACACCCATGACTGGAGTACAAATATTCGTGCTCAGCACACAAATGAATGCCCCCAGCGGGACTCGAACCCGCGACCGCTGGCGTAGCAAGTAGGGTCACTACAAACTGAGCCAAACGTGTCGTCAATATTCAGAATCATTAACTTCCTTAGGTCTAATAACATTATTATTAGTGGAAAAATATTTTATATCCATACATGTAATCGATTGGTTTTTTTTCATGATGTAACGATAATATCAATATAATCTTAAATATGTGTACACTTAATAATTATTATCAAAACATATGTAGTAACAAAAACCTTGAAAAATCAAATAGGTATAAAAGACTAGAATTGGTCCACATCCGGTTGGCATTTTACGACATGTAGGTATAGAATATAATATAAAAGAATATGCCTTTATATTTTTTAGAATTTAAAACAGTCAATACCTGTATATTTTTATGAAATATAAAATATTTAAAAAATAATAACATACTAAAACACACGCTAACACTTTAACTATACAGTTCTACTCAGAACTACTAAGTACATCAAGAAACAATATTATTCATTTAACATTAAAATCGCTTCCTGCAATACTAATCCAAGTTAGACTAATGTTCCAAAGCCAAATGTAAATTACCAGGCAATTCCACTGCAACTCCGACACGTCTATTCGCTTTCAATTTCTAAACCGATTGTGTCTGACTTAAGCTGAGCCGTAATTATGCCACTAATGGATACGAAAATTACAAACGTGGGTGAAGCTCTAGCGTTCTAAAATCGCGTGATGAGAAGGTAGCTTTTTGATAGTGCTTTGACACGAATCCATACTGATATTATAATTGCGAAAGTTTTTTTTTAACTACTTAGTGTTTGTGGTAATTGCTAGACCGATTTTGATGGGCTTCGGTATACCTACATTTTATACTGAGGAAGAACATAAGCTATATTTAAAACACAAATAAATTGACTGTATGTTATTTTTACGTATTGTAAAAAATTTTGCGTATAAAATCTGCAATAAAATAACTATACAGTATCAACAATCTAAAAAACTTATGAAAAGTGCGAGTCACTACATTGTAAAAAAGTTATCATATTAATTTTGATTCATTATTTTTATTTAGTATAAAGGAATTTACAGTGAATCCTGAATACGCTTTCTGTCCGCACGTAGAAAATAAGAAGAGAGACGAATATGTGGCTCTGTCAATGTGTTGCTAAACATAAATAATTGAATGATATTTTGTGTCATCAACACAAAATTCCAACCATTCCAACCTTGTATTACGAACAATCGCCTTTTACTATAGAGTGTTATATGTTGTAAATTCTATTTTACAAAGATATAATATATCCCTCTAAAGACTAAAAAGGTTCCTGAGAAAAAGTTTTAAGCTACATGAATTATAATTTAAGTCTATATTTCAAAATGCTAGTTTCAATATTGTAGGTGACACTTTGCAGGATATTAAATTTCATTATGAATATTGATGCATAGTTGCGAACATAGTATCTGCTTACATCAAAACGTATTTAGACCTTTTTTTAACGTCCCTCTGCTGGGCACGAGTCTACCTTCAATACGAGGGGGACCAGGCCATAGTCCACCACGCTGGCATAATCGTACATTAAAATAACACGCGGTACGCCTCAATTATACTTAAGAATAATAGTCAAATAATGCCAAGTATACTTTAAAGAAGATTGTCGTAAGTGAGAAAGAGACGAAACATTTCCAGAAAGAAATAGCCACTTCTAGAATATGTTCAAAATACCTATGCTAGAGTATTTTTTTCATGAAGATGAGCGAACAGCACGGGTTCAGAAGAAGAACCCTAAACATCAAGAAGGACTTCATAGGACTGAAAAGTGTAGTGTAGTAATAGTGGTAGTGGAATTAGTAACGGATATGAACGGAGCAGTGATTTGTATGAAATTAGCGTATATTACTCTGCATTTGCATGTGTAAATTACCATTGATATACGTAAACTATTCTAGGTGACTCTCGTGTACATAAAAGCATTACAACGCCTAAATTACAAATGACCAGTAATCCTATCCCAGAACCTTGGCTCGAAACACAATTATATTAAATTTTTATATTTTACTTAATTTTTTAAACTCAAACCGACATTAATTTGTTTTTTCGTCCATTCTACAAGATGTAATTGAAAAAATTAACTACGAATACTTTGCCTCATTATTTTAAAAGCTTTCTGGGACGATTCTTTTAATTTCCATTTCAAATGTCAGCTCGGTTTTATTTTGTCATAATTAGATTATCAAGATAATTCTTTAAGATACTACTTGTTCATAAAAACCCCAAATGAATATAAAATGAATGAGAACACAAATTAATTATGTATACTTAAATTTTCAATACTGCAAATTGTTTCAATTAATATTTATAAAAAAATGATAATTGTATACCAAATCGAACAAAAGAAGAGTAGTAAATAATTTGGCTTAGTTGTAGAAAAAAAATATTTTTTATTTAAATACTTTTCTGCAAATTTCCAATTGCTGTGGAAGATAAATATGGAGATAGAGAGTGAGAGCACATCCAAAGTGGATTATTAGAACGTTCTTCTTTATCCAACGAAAGTTGCTAACCAAAAGTTGTACTTTGCATTATAGATTGATAAAAATCAATTCGAGATCCATTATAAATAACGTTAGCTGAAGCAACCACACCAGTTGTTATTAACATATCAGAAGTCCGATTTCTGCGCTGCTGAGGCAGATTATTTTGCAGCCAAATACTTGTAAGTAGACTGTAAAATCATCATATTTCTAAATTGACCAAAAAAGTCATTGAAATAGATTTTAGTTGAAAGTAATCAACAAGTCCAGTCATTGCTTGTAATTTGCACTTCATAAATATTGCAAAGAAAATAAACAGGAATGCCCGAAGCTAAACCATGTCAATCCAACTTTTTAAATTAAACGAAGTATGAAGTTTTGCGTGTATTTTTGTTTCATAAAATATGATGGTACAATGTTTATATCAGTCATTTTGATGAATGTTATTTTAATCATTTATTCAATATGATATCTTTTGACTATAGAAAAAAAACCTTATTTGTTACTGCAAATCTTGATAACATGCCCTTTTGAATAAAGATGAAGCACAAACGAAATGGAGAAGGCGAGAAAAAAAGTTGTGGTTGGGTTTCTAAACTAGTATTTTAGTGATGATTACTTTCTTTTTTTTTAATTTATAACCATTCACAAAGCATTGGATTAACATAATATACTCTGCAATTTATTGATTGGTATCATCATTTTCGCGAAAATCCTTTTGACGTTGTAATGGAGCAAATAAATCATTTTCATGGAGACTTCCTGAACAAGATAGCTTATTCTTTTCAATCTGCAGACTATATTATAATAAAACTGGAGATTTGACATTATTTGACATGAGTTACAAGGAGATCTGGAGCGAACTATCTCAGATGAATTTCAACAGGAAGACTTCAAGCGAGAGATAACAAAGGCTACAGTAATTGCTATTCTCATTTCCAAACAAATCTGTAACAAATCTCGGAATAGCCTCCAAGAGACAGCTGAAAAGGGTATTCTTTGTTATCAACGGTAAAAAAATGCCTTGTCAAAATTGTGCTCGCAAATGAAATATTCAAATGTGGTAAAGTTTTTTTTGTCAGGACAATGACTTAAGTTTGTGAAGTAAAACAAAGTTATAATTGAAGGGCTTATTAATTTGTTATTTTTTGATTAGTGATACTTGAAATTAATGATTTTATTTGTTTCTGACAATTGACATTATATACTTATTGATATTCAAATAATAGTATTTCTTACTCTTTAATGTCTATATGTGATTTCAAAATAGCTAACTCATGTTAAGCTCATAGGGGAACTTGTGCGATTTTCGAGTGACTAGCTTGAGGTTGCAAGTTCGGAGGTTCTGGGTTCGAGTCCCGGGTCGAGCGTAGTATGGATATTGAGTTAAGAAATACTCAGGAACAGCTTATAGTTGAGAAATTGACAGTACTATACAAACTACTTTATTACTATTTTAGTAAGAAGTCATTACTTATAGAGCTAATCTATATTCAATAATATAAAACAGACGAGATTTTGTTTGTTTGTTTGAAAGAATTTAACTTCTGGAGGTCCCTGTCACATTAGAAAAGTTCTTTACCATTTATCTTTCTATTTATTGAGAAAATTTGTACGCTATCCTTATCATATACGAGTATAACATCAAGCTACCCTTAGGAGCGGGTGCTTAATAAAATTGTAAAAAATATTCTTAAAAATATATACATAATATGTATATTGTATATACAGTCGAATTGAGAACCTTCTCCTTTTTTAAAGTTGGTTAAAAAGTATAAAATTAACATAATATACTGTTAAGATACTTGAGAAAAAATGCACTTAAATGTGTCATCACGACTACTATAAATATTATTATTATTATTATTAAAGGTTTTACACAGTTTGGTTGTCAGATGGATTTGCTTAGCTTATTTCATAATTGTAAATTACTTATGGGTATATGTTATTAATTTTAAGTTTCAAATAATTTTAATTGTGTTCTTCTTATTCACGTCTTACTTTTGATTCTTAAAAATGTTAATATTTTATACAGATAATAGATATATATATTTTAATTATAACTGAATCGAACCTGTACATTAAATATTTTTTGATAAAATCTTATTGAATTAGTCATTATTATCGATATAGAGTCCGAATCTTTATTTTTTTTTTAATTTTGTCTGTTTGTCTGGAAACACATCACGAAAAAACCACTAGACAGATTTTGATGAAATTTAATATCATGATAGCTGTCTTTCCGGGTCAACATATAGGATACTTTTTACAGCGGGGAAATATCTCATCTCTTAGATAAACGTTAAAACGTAACTAGGGACGAACCAAAGCGGAGCGAGGGTGAGTTGCTAATAATGTATATGACTCTTTGCGTCATATCATTTTAATATTTAAAGAAAATCGAAAATATATAAAAATAAATTTTATATTTATTTTCAATTTACACTTTGTAAGTCATTCAACATCTAAAAATTTATGGTGTATTTTAAGAAACTTTTGTTGTTTCCAGCTGAAAATGAGAAGTTTATCCCTAAACGTCATCTAATTCTGATTTATACTGTTGTTATAGACTGCTGCTACGCCGTTCAAGGTTGGAGAAGAAGATTTATAACTGCGTTTAATACGATAATAGTATTTCTTTGTTATATTTATGAGCGATTCTAACCTTTTATTTCCTTTTTTTTAAATCTTTACATATAACGACATCATCAGCAATATATTCCCGCAGTATAAAGTACCTATACTACATATAATATGTTAACCCGGATAATCTAATTACCCGGATATTAACCCGGATAGCTAGTCGTTTTCCCGTGATGTGGTTAGTGGTAGTGTTTCATACTGTTTTTTAAATATTATGGAAAACAAGTTAATTTTGCAGTTACTAAACTGTCAAAGCAGGTACCATAAAGAATTCCATATCTCAAAAACTACTTAATGTATACATATATGTATTCTGAAAAGTAATTATGGTTTTTTATATATACTAGTGTTATGTAAAAAAGTTTGATTTTTGGTTATTTCAACGAGTGGAGTCAAGTAGAGATTTAAAAAAAAACTTTTTTTAAACAGAACTGGTTAGTTCAAGATTATTAGCATTATATTATTAGTATTATAGCCAAACAATTTATATCTATTACTGACGGCTCACCCTCGCTTCGCTCAGGTTTGCCTCAACAAAAACAAATCTATCCCACGGGAACCTTACATTTTTTCGGAATAAAAATTAGTCTTTGTGCTATTCCAGACTATCTATCTCTGTGCCAAATTTTATCCAGATCAGCTGAGCAGCTGTTCTGGTGTGATTGAGATATAACATCCAAACATCCGTCTAAACTTTTACATTTATAATATTGTATAGATAAATTGCTATAAAGAATTAACATTTATCTCTTAACTTATAAACTTGGAAACTTTTAAAATTTATAAAACAGCTAATATAAAATAATGTCTGTTTCGCAAACCAGAAAAAGTATCTCCCTCGGGCTTAGTGAGCAATGCTAAAAGATAATTAGCAAATTAAAAATATTACGTAGTATCATACTACCATGAAATAAAATCTTGGATTCAAGGGAAATATATGATCGTATTTTACTATAAAAATAATATAACTGCCATAAAAATTTGCCTACATTTTATTTTAACATGGAGCAAATCGTATCTTGTTGGACAAATTGCTTACAAAATATCTAAAATTATTTTAAGGTTAACATTTAATGATGGGGTTGAAAATTCAATACGTATAACATTTGTAGGCACTTTATAATACAGAAGAAAAACATGTAAATTAATTTTGATTATATATATATAATATCAATATCTATTGTTAATATTACCGATTTTAGTTACAATGGTTACTCTTACTGAGATTAACTAAGATATCTTACATGATCTCGGTGATCTAGTTGCTAGGACGAACCGCTGCAGATCCATAGGTCCTTAGTTCGAGTCCTGGATCAGGCGAATTTTAGTTATTAAGTCTTTCTGTTAGAAAATTCTAGTTGGGAAGTTAGAGTTCTAGTATTTCGAATTTGGAACTTGGCGGTGTTTCAACCCTATGCCAGAGAACAGAGATTCCACCGGAGTCACACGTTTTATCCTTGCCGCGAGATATACATACTCGTATGTATGTCTCCGACTGCATAATACTATATTCCTTCGTGAACTTGTTTTCATCTTTTTAGTTAGCTTTTATGCAGTCGGGTTTTTTATTCTTGTAATATATTTTTTTATATACAGCTGTTTAGTTTTAGCCAATTAGATATTTGAAGTTATATTTAGGAATATTTTATCCAAAGTTACTTTTAAATATATAATTTGTATATATTTGTGTAATCGCCTTTTAAAAATCTTAATTTTGATGCCCCCTAATAATTCGGAAGATTTTTTTTTAAAGACACTAATTGCCACCTAAAGTCCGCCATTTTAATTTTTAACAATCAAGACGAATCTAACGACGTATAAATCATCAAAATCGGCCTACGCATTTTGTCTCTAAAACGCTACATAGGAACTAACATACATATATACATACATACAAACATTACCTAAAAGACACATTACCTTTCTTTGCGTCGCACAGTCGGGTAAAAAATAAAAACGAAGATATAAAACACCCAACTAAAAGAGGAGAAGAAGCGAGCTCATATCGCTCAGGCTTAACGATTTGATTATAAAACATCCGGAAGACCTTCCAGAAAATCATTATAAAATTCGTATTTAAATCTATTGCCTACTTTAGAAGAACTAATTGCTCACACATGATGATGTTCTCCTGACCGATTCCGGCCACGGCGGGCAATCTCATTGAGACTAGCCATCTGCGCGGGAGATATTATAGTGCACAAGTGTACGCGCAGACACAAGTGCACTCTCTATTCCTGTCACTCTCATACTCCGGTGGGTCGACTACTCGACACGTACGGTGAGAGTTAAGGCGCAGGACCGACGGCTTTACGTGCTCTCCGAGGCACAGGGCTGTAACACCGCCAACTTCCCAACTCCGGGCTGTTACTGAGGCTTACTATACAGAAAGACTCAATAACTAAACTTAGCCCGACCCGGGACTCGAACCCAGGACCTCCGGGTGGGCATGTATTGTTGCATGTATTTTTTATCTATCCTCACGCTAGCCACTACACCACCAAAGCACTTGCTCACACATACAAACGTGGAGAGTGATTATGTTTTATATTATTTAAAGGTATGCAGTAAATTTTTAATAATGAAAACAAAATTCGAAATATTATTTTATTAACCAATCTATACATATGTTAAAATTGTAACTAGGCTGAATCTGTACATTAAAAATTTTTTGGAAAATCTAATTGAAATAAACATTATTATCGATACAGAGGCTGAATCTATAGTTTTTAGAATTTTTGTCTGTCTGTCAGTCTGTTACCGCATCACAGAAAAACCATTGGAGGGATTTTAGTGAAATTGGGTATGGTGATAGCTGGTTATCCGGGTCAACATATAGGATACTTTTTACCGCGGGAAAATATCTCATGTATGCAATGTAAGAGTATACTAATATGTAAAGCCTATGAATTTGGTTTTTGGTCATCTGAACGTGGGCGGAGCCGCAAGCAATGCTAGTTATATATGTACCTACATATCTACTTTTAGCACAAGTTATTCGACAGTTTCATCGCTTTCGTATTCAAAGGGATACATGTTAGTTATATTTATGTAACTAAACCCCAAGCTATATATTGCATGCAAACGACCGCTAAACCTCATTTACGTAACCACATAACAACAGAGAGAATAAATCTATAAGGAATCTAGGCCGTCTGATATCAACCACGTAATATGAAACTAATGTAGTATAAAAACCTACTATAATTACAAATAACACAAGCTACATAAATTCATTGAAACTTCGCTTCTAACACGGAGATCCTTAAATGCTCATCCTTTCTTTATAATATTACTAGCGACTCACCCTCACTTCGCACTTCGTCTTTAGGTACGTTTTAACGTTTAGTATAGAATAGATAGACTATATATTAAATGATATATAACCTATAGCCTTTATCAATAAACGGGCTATCTAATGCAAAAAGAATTTTTCAAATCGGATTAGTAGTTCCTGAGATTAGCGCGTTTAATCAAACAAACAAACATACAAACTTTTCCTCTTTATAATATTAGTATAGACTAGTTTTACTTCCTAAGATATATAACACCTCGTCTTATCGCCTCCACTGTTGGCAGGAGAGCTGGCTCGTGTTTCGCCCAAATAATCGGCATTGCCATTCAGTGGAGGAATGCTGCTAGCATTCTTGCCACTATTTCACGTCAACATAACTTGTACAGTAATTTAGTGTATATTTGTTTTGTACTCGTATATATTATTAAGTGTTAAATATAAATATAAAATATGTTGAGACATTAACACACAGCACCATCTAGTTCCATGATAAGCTTCAGAGCGTATGTTATGGCTACATACACTACACACATATAACTTTTAAATACATACATATTATAAATATAAACACCCATGACTGGAGTACAAACATTCATGCCCATCATACAAATGAATGCCCCCAGAGGGACTCGAACCCGCGACCGGTGGCACAGCAAGTAGGGTCACTACAAACTGAGCCAAACGTGTCGTCAATGTGTATTTTGTAAATAAATATATAGTAATTTTCCATACAACGTTTTATTAACAAAATTCATTTGAATTAATACTAATACCAAAAAGCATGTTTTTAGTCATATTAATAATATATTTAACATATCTCATGAGATTAAAAAACTAGGAAAGACTTAGCAGAAATGAAAAATATTTTCTCTACCTCTGTCTTACGATCTTTTTAGTGAGTTGTCCCTCGTAATTCATGTCAAGGCTCATTCAAATTCATCTACAGTCTTGCATTAAATTAGTATTTTATATTTAATAAACGTTTAAATGTAATAGTGCACCAGGATAAGACGTGCAACATTAACTAAAGAGTAGTATTTAAATAAAGTGTAGAGCACTTGAAGTAAGTCAAAAGGTTTTCTGGTTAAAATGTAAGCGGTACGCTCCTTTAATTTCATTGAAATGGAAATAAGTAAGTATTTTTTTATATCATTTGAATAAGAAATAAAATTATCATAGCGAGAGAAAATATATTATAATTTATTATAATCATTGAGTATACTGTATTTTATAACTTTGCAAAATACACAAAATGTACTCGTACCTCTGTACGATTGAGTAGAAAATATTTTCTTTTTCCATAATTAAAAATAGTCTAGTTAGCTTTCAGGCATTTCTATCCGGTTCAAGCCAATTTACTTCTATCCTCTGTCACGCGTAAAACTTTGGGACTTTGACAAAATGTCATTCTACAGTTATAAAAGGATAGAAATCTAAAGAAATACAGGATAAGGACATATGACGATATGATTTTATTACATTGCGGTAAATTTTTTTATGTCAATACAATTTTTAAAACTTGTCTAAGCCTCTATTTATTTGCCAATTTAAAAAGTACTTTATGTTGATCCCATTAAATTCTATCCACCTATAAAAGTTCTTTAATAATCTTCTTAGGCTTTGTTATCGTGTAAATTAGCAGTATCTGGACCACGGAGCTTCCCTCGACGTTTTTTTCAGGAAAAACACCGATATGGACATACTAAATATTTAAAAAGTAATATTTTATCTATACACAAAATTTGATATAAATCGTTAGAGTCGTAGACACGAAATAAATTTTACATATACAAGAAATTATTACATTTAATATTATAATAATATCAAACATAAAAAAACAGTTAGTAGCGTCAAATTAAGAGCAAATCTAGTATCTTAATAAAGCACAGTATTTTATAAACTAAGCATGCAAATAGTTTAAATTTAAATAAAACCCTTCCATACAAGATATTCTTTATAAGGACCCTTTCACAAGTTGATGGATCACCTTTAACGTATGAAGGTCATCCCTTGAATTTTGCCGGTTAATAATAGAGATTCACGCTGATATGAACATGTAAAGTGACATTTATAAATGGTTCTAAGACTAAGACCTTCGGGTTTCTTCAGAACTGTACCTAACCGCCTCTAGTGGATGATATTGAAATAATTCTAACATTTACAGATTACGATTATACATACCTACTTATATCGAAATAGTGTCTAATCCTCGTATCTATAGTATGTATAGTGCGCAAAAAGTCACAGGTGTTATCCCCATCTAGAGCATATTATATCCCTATTAATCGTAGAAAGAGCTAAGAGAAGTAAACGGAATAAGACCTAAATGAAGCCACAAGTCTTCAAATTGCAATATTACACCATAAGGCCTGCCGTGATCATGGAAAATCAAAAACCAGATTTCTAGTAAAAAGCTAATATTTGTAGTAAAATAGTTGTTTTTTGTGACTTAGTGTCTTTACTTTTCATCCCATCTTATTTCCCATAAAATTTATTGTATTTCCCATAAAACGTGTACTGGAACATTTTCAAATATATATCGTTTGATAAAATACATGAACTCTCCCGTGACCATATTTGCTGTAAAACATTCGAAATGTCAGGAACCAAAAATCCAAATAAATCCGCAAAAAAATCCAAAAAGATAGTTTTATTTAAAAAAATTTTTAACAAAAAATAAAAACCAACTTCCAGACACTAAAATGTAAAAAAATAACTAAAGGGGTTTTCATTTAGAATAGATACCTAATCAGATATTTTCGAAGTTGGTGCTAGCCGATGCAAAGCAAATCTAATATATTTCGATACGTAAAATACATAATATTTACCTATTAGATATTCATATCTTAAAATATTGTAGGCTACCACCGACTTCGAAAATATCTGTTTGGGTATCTATTCTAAATGAAAACCTCCGTTTAGTTATTTTTTACATTTTAGTGCCTGGAAGTCGGTTTTTATTTTTTGTTAAAAAGTTTATATTATATTCCGACGAATTGAGAACCTCCTCCTTTTTGGAAGTCGGTTAAAAATAAAATGGATGTATTTTTCTAAGTGATTTTTTTTATTTTTTATTCAATCCAATGGTTGCCTAGATATATATTATAACGAGTAGGCTTCTGAATTCGTAAATATTTTTGAAAAATCTAATAATACCATAACATTACACAATCTGATTATTAGCATTATTTTATTACAATATTTTTATAATAAATCGCATATTAATAACTAACTTAAAAAACAGATATACGTAATTATCCTATAAATATCTTCAAACTCCCATCACTCCTTATTCAGTAGATGACAGAGTGCCAAATCACAATCAAGATAGTTCTTTTTCATTCATTCGGTATTCTCTTTACGCTGGCTCGTTAGGGATTTCTCAAATGCTTTTGATACCATGGAGTATTTTACTACAGATGGTCGCTTTAGATAGATGCTTTCTTTTTATTTTTAACTTTTAATTTTGAGATATTTTACGTCGATGTATTTGACCATTAAACTGTTGTGTATATACAATAGTATATATTATGTACATGATAATCTATTATAATATGTATAAATAGGCAAAGAAAAAACAGTTTTTCTGTTCTATTTTTCAAGCCATTTTCTTTTTTTTTGGTTTAGTAGCTATTGACGAATTTGAGTGTTATCAATAAAAAAACTTTGGTAACAGTTTTTTTTACATATTTAGTAAAATTGAATAAATATGGTCGAATTTGACCACTTGGTGAACACTAGTTACTATATTTTAATGCTTATATATATCATTTTTTACATAGATAAGCAGTGGTAGCCCATTGGTAATGCGCTCGCTTGGAAAATCAAGTGATGCGGGTTCAAAATGTGGTCTCGTTGAGATTTTCAACATGAGTATCACTTACCTTACAGTGGCTGAAAATGTTTAGAAGAAACTTGCATGTCTCAGAAAATCTAAGTAGTTCTTGGATGTGTGAAGTTTGCCAATTTTGAACATTTGGCCAGCGTGGTGGATTATGGTCTGATGACATTACGAATACGCGTTAAAGAAAGCTCAATTATTACTTTAATATAATGGATTTTGTTTAGAAATATCCACGATTAACTTTGGGTACTTTTATAAAACAAAAAATACAAATATAACATAAGTACATATATTTAAAGTACACAGAAGATAAAATAATGTCTATACATCTTATAATAAAATTCTAACTGAGTCGAATCTGCACAATAAATATTTTTTGGAAGATCTTATTGAAATAGTCATTGTTATCGATATAGAGGCCGAATCTATAGTTTTTATCACGGAAAAACCACTGGAGGGATTTTCATGAAATTTAGTATGATGATATCTAGTTATCCGGGTTAACATAAAGGGTACTTTTTACAGCGGGATAATATGTAATCTCTGAGAAATCTATACTAAACGTTAAAATGTAAGTACGGGAAGTAAGGGACGAACCCGAGCGGAGCGAGGGTGAGTCGCTAGTTTTATAAATAATTTTATGTTAAAACTTTGGATAAAAGAATTAAATATTGAAAGTTTCATCAGAAAGGCTTCAATCGAGTCAATTCGAGTCTATCTATCTCGTTTGTTGGTCACAAACATCTTAGGTTAACTAATCCCGTTTTCTAGCCTTAATTGATTTGTAGAGTTTAAACAGATGCTTAGTAGTAAATGGTAATTTGCAAATTGAATGTTCGATTAGTTAGCATACTCGTCTGTGTTACTTAAAGAGATATTTACTTTAAATACAATTTCGCTTAATATATTTTATATTTATCAATGCTTAGTCTATCTTGAATTATTATTTAAGGCATCTTCAATAAGAAATAATGGGACTGTGTGTATATTTTAAAGTAAAATAATTAAGTAATTTTGTATATATCTATACGCATTCTATAGTTTTATGCCTATTTTTTTAATTATTATTTTAAAAAAAACTCCAGCTACTGAGAATATCTTGGCAGCAAAACCAATAACTATAATAACCTAACCTAGGACTTAAACCCGGGTGTTTTGATCTGCAGCCGTATATGTTAATACTAGACCAACGAAAAAATTGTATATATTGAAATGCACTATTTAAGTAAGGTTGTATATATTTAAATAGATATATTATTCTTTTGAATATAAAATTTATAAATTTCAAAACTTTTTTCAATCAACGGATAAAAATTATCAATCAATTAAGTTATGATTGAATATTAAAATGAAACAATCAAAGTACTATTGTATTGAAACAATTGCAATTTTTAAATTGTTTATGTTATATTTTAGCATATGAATAACTTTTATTTAATTTTAAAGGATAAATCAAGTCTTAATTTATTGCAAAAAATATGAAATACTTATTTGTTAGATATAATAATGTATATAAAAATAGAATGTTCGTATTTTTATCCTATGCGTTCTTAAACCATTGATCCGATTGTGATGAAACCCTGATAGGTTATTTTGATTTTGTGAGTTTGTAACGTTGTGAGTTTGTGACGTTGTGAGTTGGTAAGTTTGTGAGTTTGTGACGTTGTAGGGGGTAATTTCTGGATCTACTGAACTGATTTAGATGAAATTTGGTAAGAACATAGTTTGAGATCCTGAGAAGCACATAGGATACTTTTTAACTCGGTAATCATCCTTTAAGGGGGTGAAAATGGGGATGAAAGTTTGTATTGGGAAGCGAGCTAGGGACGAACCCGAGCGAAGCGAAGGCGAGTCGCTAGTAAATTATAAGCATCAAAGGCCTCCTACAATGTGAGTGAGGTTGAGTCTATCACGTTGGCCAAATGAGAGTTGACGACTCCATAAATTTTCAAAAATTAAATTCTCTTATTTATGCATGTTCTCTCAATACTTTTCTTCGTGTAATATTGAAAATTATTCAAACACGAAAATCTCAAAGGTGTATTCAGGAATATTAAACTACGAAGCGAATGCCATATGAACTGACACCATTGTACTAACGTACTAAGTACTTTAAAGTTAGTTATGTTGTAAATAGAAACATAAGAATTATAGTGTTTGAAAACCACATTCCAAGTTACTAAAGACCCGTAAAACGTTAAGCCCGTATACTTTAAGACAAACACAAGCTACAACAAACTTAGTAAAGTGAACGGACCTAAATACAATATGTGATGCCAAGTTGAAGGCAAAAAGTAATGAATAATGGTTTTGTATCCAGCAAAAGTTGCATTATTTATCTTTAAACTACGAGGCTTGTGTTATGGATATCAGATAATTGGTACACTCCACATATATAACTTTAATAAAAACTTTTTAACAAAAAAATAAAAACCGACTTCAAACAAAAGCACTAAAAAGTAAAAAATAACTGATTGGTAGTTTTCATTTACTATACATACCTAATCAAATATTTTCGAAGTCGGCGTGCTTTGCTTTGTATGGGCTGGCACCGATTTCGAAAATATTTGATTAAGTATGTATTTAATAGGTAAGCTTTAATTACTTAGCCAAAGCACACCGACTTCGAAAATATTTGATTAGGTATGTATAGTAAATGAAAACTACCAATCAGTTATTTTTTACTTTTTAGTGCTTTTGTTTGAAGTCGGTTTTTATTTTTTTGTTAAAAAGTTTTTATTTTTCCCTTTTTAGTGTAGGCAGTAGTAGCATAGTAAGGATTCTAACGTGTTAGGCTTGTCAAATCAAACAAAATAAGCCCAAACTCAAAGTATCTACTATTAGCCGTTGAAGAGTTCCACCTATCCACCTTCTGGCCTTGCCATCAGATCAGGTCAACAACACCGAACCACTGTACTATCAACGGAAATAGCTATACTTGCAAAGTTTCAAGTCAATATGACAATTAGAAGTAGGTTAAATTCATCATTAGTTGTTTTTCCACCCTTAGGGGTGGTATTTTTTTTTGAAATTTAAATGGGACCAATCTGGAAGTATACCCTTTCAAACAAAACAAAAATTGTCCAAATCGGTTAATAAATAACGGAGTTCTGAGGTAACAAACATAAAAAAAAAAAAAACATACAGTCGAATTGAGAACCTCCTCCTTTTTGAAGTCGGTTGAATACTAAATAATATTATAAATATAAACAACCATGACTGGAGTATAAACATTCGTGCTCATCACTCAAATGATTGCCCCCAGCAGGACTCGAACTCGCGACCGCTGGCACAGCAAGTAGGGTCATTACAAACTGATCCAAACGTGTCGTCAAAATTTATGTTATTAGAAGAATTTTCAAATATATTTTAATTATTTCAAACATTATATCCTCTACACAAACAAACATACTTTTAAACACGTAGCATCGTATCCGTTGCTCAGCAAGTTTTTTTTTACAAGATTTTTAATAACTCTATCTTTGCTCTATACTCAATTTTATTTCATTTAGTGTAGTGGATCAAAAGTTCACCTTGATTCTGTTATTGTATATAAGCAAAAATTAAATTTGACCATGAGATTGGTATTTCTTAGAATTACTTGATCTTGGCGCAAAAAACAAGGTAATAGAATAGATTTATTCAGAAAATAAACATAACGAAATATTGTGTCCCATGCCATCGTTACAACACCCTTTTATGTAAACAAAGAGTGATGTACCTATCACTATCGATTGTTTTTCTCAACAAATATTCTGAAAACTATGGAAGCAAAAAGTATGAAAATATCACAGAAAAATTATATTTCCGTAATGTTTATCTATACTAATATATATTATAAACAGGAAAGATTTATTTTTTGTTTGTTTGTTTGTATGTATCGAATAGGTTCTGAAACTACTGAACCGATTTAGATGAAATTTGGTAAAAAGATAGTTTGAGACCCTGGAAAGGACATAGGATAGTTTTTATCCCGGAAATTATCCCTTAAGGTGGTGAAAATGGGGATGAGAGTTTGTATGGACAACCAAAACATTTGTCAGTAACCTAGGGACCAACCCGAGCTAAACGAGGGTGAGTCACTAGTATTATAATAAACAAGTTATACACACTTGCTGCACTCAGGAGCGTCGTACGTTGTTCGCGAGTGTATACGTATATTACTCCAAGTCATAAAGTATATGTGTATTTCCATCCAAATAGATTCAGATGTTTTAGCGTTAAGGAGTAACAATCATACAAACTTACGTATTTTTAATAATAACACGATTACTTCTAGGCTGTTACTTCCGTTGCCTAGACGAGAACCGCTGACATCGCGCACGGTCCGGAGTCGCCGCTACGCGCGTGCCTCCAAATTAAGACCGCTTCATCAATTTAGAATAATATATATTCCGATCGTAATAAGTAATTAGTATTCAACATGTGACTAACATCGATCAATATTGTTTCATAGTATTAAGTTTAGATGTAATTTTAAAATTTTAAGAAATTTTAATAATTAAAGTATTAAGTAAAAACTGGTTTTTGAGTCATCCAGCTATCATAAACGTAATTAGGCTATCAAAAACTATTTAATAATATTTACCATATTATGCATAATATTTATTAGCTTTGTAAAGCCATACATTAGTACCATATTTTGAACAGCAGCATATGAAAAAAATAAAATAAAATCAGTCAATCGATTACTGTCATCATCCTCGTAGAAACGTAACGTTTTTAAAATGATTCCTTCCAATATAAAAAAAAATATATTTCATCCATAATAAGAGTATATTAAAATAATTATTTATTAAATTGCTAGCGATTCACCCTCACTTCACTAGACGACTAACAGAAGCCTTAGATGTGTTACTGTAGGTCATAGTCTATTTACTAAATATCCAAATCTTTTCATAACAAACATAAATATACACATATGAACTTCCGCTTTTATTATAGCACTCCGATTAATATTAAATGTTTATTAAAAATAATTACTTTTAACCGTAAACTTAGTCGTAGGTGAAACAAGTGATATTGTATAAACAATAAAAAAATTAAGTAATAATATAATATTTTCAAGAATTTATAAAAAGCATTGAAAATAAAAAATTGAAATCTAAAACATCACTACGCCAAGCATTTGCTTAGATGCCCATTTAAGATTTACGATGGATCACATCACGGGTGCAATACGTCTGATATTGCATTTCCTATGGCGACAGATTGCTGGCACCGGCTCGGTTTGGTTCTCCACGAAAATTATCATAATTTTATAAATTGTTGAACAAGATATTTATGTTTTGACTGAAATAGTCTAATACTTTCTCAACGGGAGAACAAAGAATATTAAAGAATGTTATTTTATTAAAAATATACATTCTTCAATGTCCTTTGTCCTGCGGTTTAAAGGCGTGCCAATGGGTAACATTTCTAGAAAGGAGGGCGCCACGCGTATCGCCTATTTACATTCAGTCTGAGGTTAAGCAATTCATTGTGATATCTCTTTTGTACCTGGTTTTTTGACCCTTCAGTTATATTTATGGACAGCCTTCCTACATTTTTTATTTTAAATGAAATGATATCATATTCACCTAGTTAGTGGCTTACAGAAGTCCTTATTTTAGTTATTACCACTAAATTTCATGAATATGTCCGACAGTCTCCAATTGAAAAGGCTATTAAATATGAACAGACGACGTTATAAAGGTTCGGTTCTTGTCTTTTGGCTAGGGTACCATCAAAAAAGACAGATAACTCATTGTATCTTCATTATTTTTCAATAAGTTTTATCATCAAGAATATCTACATAAATTTCAATACGTTATACACCTAGGGCTCGGAGTGTCGGAATGTCGGCCTGTCGGTGTGTCGGAGTGTCGGAGTGTTGGAGTGCGTGTGGATATTGTGGACTCACCTGCTAGAAAAGTCAGTACTACCCACTAAAACCCAACAAAACCTCCCCCGTCTTAATGGGGCGTAGCAGGATCGCTTAAGCACTCAACCATGACATCCTGATGGCAGGTCTGCCGAAGCAGACCTCAATCATTGGTTTACTCCCACGGTCCACTCTGCCATCAGAGAAGTACTGGAGCAACCCGCGTGGTACACCTCCCACCGAAGTGGGTCAATTTGGATTTTTTTTGTTTTGTTTGAAAGCGTACACTTCCCAGGTGGTCTCATATAAATTTTATCAAAATTGGTCGAGCGGTTTTTAAACAAATTAACAATAAATATATTTTTTAAACAAATTGTTTAATCGAATATGTTATTAAGAACTTTCTTCCTACAAATTACCTGCTTATTACGTCTACACTAAAAATATAAAAATAAAAACTTTAAAAAAACCGACTTCCAGGCACAGCGAACCATATTTTAAGACATGAATATCTAATAGGTAAATATGTATAAAATATATTAGATTTCCTATGCGTCGCCTGGCACCGACTTCGAAAATATCTGATTAGGTATCTATTGTAAATGAAAACCCCCGTTTAGTTATTTTTTACATTTTAGTGCCTGGAAGTCGTTTTTTTTTTTAAGTTTTTATATATGTGTGGCTGTATGCTTCACGCTCTGTCTAACTTATTATTTTAGGTTAAACTTTAAAGGTTGATCGTTAAAAATCTAATATGATTTAGTTGGAGGTTAATAGATTTTAAATAATACTTGTTTATTTATTTTTATTTATTTATTTACATATATCGCTTGTCCGTGTATCCGTTCATGTGGAATTCGGATAAAATATGGCCTGTTCGAGCGCAGTCATGCGTCAGTTTTCCAATACATTTTTTTTTTATTAAAAAACGTGTTTTACAAAGCCTTTTCATAATACAAATAATATATTACAGCATATTTTATTACTTTTACAATATTAAATTGTATAAAAATATGATTATACAAATATTTTATTCTGTTGCTTATATCGTTTTGCTTTTAAATATTCAATTCAAACCAATTCTTTAAATTCGTAGCTTCTAGGATGCCTTTGGTTTTTAAATAATAATGTAAATTTTGTATTATTTTGCCGAAACTATTAAGTAGAACAGAAGGAAGCGCAATATACCCCAGATGTCAGTTGTGGTGATATATCAGCATGAATTACAATGTTTACAATGTCAATAAGATAAATTATATTATGTTTAGATTACCTGGAAGTTCGGAAGCTGGAATCATAAAACGTGTTTATAAACAATTATTTTTAAATGATAAATTATCGTTTCCTATAGGTAAAAGTGATTTCCTAATAATTTCATATGAAACTAGTTTTTGTTAGTTTTGCTCACGTGTTGAGGAGGCAATGTGGCATATGTTCGGTTCAGGATGCAATCTATATCCTTGACAAATTTTATTGAAATCTGTTTAGAGGTTTAAGCGTGACAATGTATACTTTTATATTTTTATTATTAGTATGGATAAGCAATGCAATAATCGCAGGGTTTATATATTTGATCAAACTTTAACAATATATCTAAGTATATCTTGAGAGTGAATATATGAGTACAATCAATGGCAAAACATGATTCCTTTTAAGTCATTTTTTTTATTAAGTTTATGGGATTATTCTCGTATACTTATTGAAAAATAATCTTCAAAGTCCATACTACTCGTAATCGAAAAATATACATACACAAACAATTATTATAATATAATCTATTTTAATACTAGGTATAAAGAAGAAAAATTTGTTTTTTGTTTGTCTGTTTGTATCGAATAAGCTCCGAAACTACTGGGCTGATTTAGATGAAATTGGGTAAGAAGACAGTTTGAAACCCTGGGAAGGACATAGAATAGTTTTTATCCCGGAAATCATCCTCTAAGGGGGTGAAAATGGGGGTGAAAGTTTTTATATGGAAACAACCTAGGGATGAACCCGAGTGAAGCAAGTGCTCACTCTTTCTAGTTAAAAAATAAAATTACAGAAAAATACTGCACAAATACACAAAAAATGCACACATTACAAAAGCTTTTCACACTAAACGAATATCAGTTCTTTGAAGGAACATGTTAGAAATATTTATAACAGTTCCAACTATATATTGCATGCAAACGACCGCTAAACCTCATTTACGTACTACACTGTGAAGAAAATAAATCTATAAAGAATCTAGGCCATCTGGTATCAAAGTAATGCAAAGTTTAGTTTTATAATCATACTAGTTTTTCCAACAGCTTTACTCGCTAGGTAAAATAGCTAATGCATTAATTCAGGGAGCTTAGACAAAAAGTCATCCTATAATAGCTAAAGAATGGAAATAAAAAAATATTTGGGATGAAATTTTATGACTTCATGATAAAACAATTAAGTTTATTATTATATACCTACATTTTTTTAATGTTCAGATATATTTTTTAAAGCTATTCTATAAATAAAATCTTATCTTGTAATAAATAACACACTCACTCCCACAAAACCTTAATATTTAAGCGTAAATTGAACAAAATTAACTTTCCATATAAAAATACCAAATTTTTGTGCTTTTATATAAACTGTACTGAACTTCAAGTCACTCGCAAAACCTCTTTGAATAATGAGATACGACAGGCAGCGAAATGTTACCTAATTATTGGTTTATTTTAAATACATTATTTATTTTAATATTAGTAATTTTACATAATATTATGTTTGTGGTTCAAATGGCATTTAGTCTACTGGCTTGAAATGCAGCTGGAGATCTTGAGATTGGTTCGATTCCCAGGTTAGAATAAAATTAGGCGTTGATAGTTATTTCTGCTAAAAAATTCTCAGTTATAATTAGTAAAGTAAGTTAACAGAGCTTCTGGTATTAATGCTCTTCAATAGAATTAAATAAATACGTGTTTCAGCATTTTTCAAAATTCATCCTATAAGGGAGTAAAATTGGTGATGAAAGTTTGTATGAAACTACCTTTTTAGAGATTTTTTGTAGTTTTAGCGCGAGTGAAGCCGCGGGGTCTGCTAGTTCATTATAATATATTGAAAATGCGTCATACTTGAAGATGCGGATTTACTAGACTATAAAAAACAAGGAGAGAATGATGACATATAAAAGCCATAGAGGGATAGTAAGATAAGTTATTAGCTAAATGCTCTATATCTCGTATATCATCACGTCAAGCAAGAAATATATAATAGAGATATAGAACCTAGCTGTTCCCTTAGAAAAATAACATATTCAGAAATTGTAAATTTTTCACAATTTCTAAAAAAATCTGAAAAGAAAATTTGACTATTAGGTACATTACATATTTTATTAGAATTGAAATGGTGACAGAATTCTCAACGCAACGCACGCCGCAACCGCTCAAATGCAATGCCAATTTTTGAGAGTAAAACGAGTAGATTGAGCACTCTTGCCAGTAGCGTGGGCGTTAAGTTTGTTATTTAGCGAGCACGGTACGTTTTCGTTTGTCACCGTCAGCGACGAAAATTTTATTTCAACAAACACAAGCATGACAGAAAATAGTATGAATACTTATTTACAAGTCGTAGTAACCAGATAAAAAAACCTATTTTAAAAAAATTGGTTTTTTTTATTTGGTAATTTTTTTTAATATAAAAACCATATTACGATGAAAATAAAAATCTACTACAATATGCAATAAGAAAATTTAATAAAGTTAATTTATACTGTAGACTTACATAACAAATAGTTTACCAAAATATTTGTCTTTATACCGAAGGTCATTAGGTCAAGTCCCGACTCCGTATAAACATTAATAGTGGCCAAGAATTTGTCACATTTCATGAGCTTCCGCTACAGGGTTAAACCTAGTTGAAGACCGTTGAATTTATAGAAATACTAGCAGAACCCGCGACTACTCCCGCGTTAAATCTAAAAAAAAAAACTGGCTTTATGTTATACTGCGTGCGTCTATGTATTTATATAATATTGTTCATGTAAGATACTAAAATCGAGATTTAAAAATGAGGGATGGGGGGTAGAAGTTTGAAAAATACTTTACGACCTATACTCATACTTACCAAATATACGAAAAACAATAATTAAAATCGGTCGAGCCGTTTCGGAGGAGTGCGTCCACAAACACCGTGACACGAGATTTTAATATATTAGATTAATATGTACCTTGTAGAGGGAAAATTCTAAAATTACAACGCGCAATCACCACCTGTATTCAACAAAATGTTGATAGACATTTTCTATTTTTTTTTTTAAATCTTAAATATGTAAAGACAAAACATCGTAATACAAGAATTCTTATAGCTGATGGAAATGTTTACCTCATAGTCAGCAAGTTGGGTAACACCCGACATGTCTCAGCACCACCACGATCAAATTCAAAATATTTTATTCAGCATTAAATTATTACAATTTTTTACTGAATGTCATGCGTCTACTACTCTCAACTATCTATCTAATTGCCTCGGTGATGTAGTGGCTAGCATGTACGGCTGCACACCTGGGGGTCCTGGGTTCGAGTCCCGGGTCGGGCCAATTGAGTCTAGTTATTGAGTTTTTCTGTATAGTAAGTCTCAGTAAAAGCCCGGAGTTGCGAAGTTGGCGGTGTTTCACCCCCGTGCCTCGGAGAGCATGTAAATCCGTCGGTCCTGCGCCTTAACTCTCACCGGTCGTGTCGAGTGGTCGTCCCACCGGATTATGAGAGTGATAGGAATAGAGTGTGCACTTGTGTCTGAGCGTACACTTGAGCACTATAATATCTCCTGCGCAGTTGGCTAATCTCAATGAGATTGGCCGCCGTGGCCGGAATCGGCTAGGAGAACATTATCATCATCACTACCAGTTCGGAAAGAAGTAGCCTCAGACCTGATAGAACTGGCGAAAGAAACTCAGCGGGATTAATATTAATTCGTTTTCTTTTTTTTAAAGTAAATTTTATTACAGTTTATAACATCATTATATTAAAGTTTATTACATCATTAGGGTACATTTTTTGTATCTGGCAAGAAACGGCACGTTCTCATCACGCTTAAGTGTCAGTGTTTATTACAGTTTGCATAAATAGTGCCAAAAAGAGTTGACACCCTTTAATATATTACGCTAGTGCCACTTGGCTGTATGCCCGAAATTGTGGAATAAGTAAGAAAATATAACTTTAAATTTTTATTTACTCTTATCGCTACAGCTTTCGGATTGATTAAAATTTGACTTCATCGTGAGTTCTATCTATACGCTTTATAAGTTAATATTTTTTCTAGGAAGTGGGATCATAAGAGAAAAAAATATTTTTTTAATGGCTAATTTTCGTAAAGATAATTTTAAATTTCATAAGTATTTATCGCAAGTGTTTCTATATTTAATGAAACTTTGACGATACACCTAAGTATGTCCTAACAAGACTGTCTTGGTGGTGTAGTGGCTAGCGTGTACAGCTGCACATGCGGAGATCCTGCGTTCGAATCCTGGGTTGGACCAAGTTTAGTTATTGAGTCTACTTTCTGTTTAAAGAGTCTCAGTATCAACCCGGGGTTGAGAAGTTGGGGATGTTTCACCCCCCTGCCTCGGAAAGCACGTAAAGCCGTCGGTCCTGCGCCAAAACTTACTTTTTTAGAAAAGTATTTTGAAAAAGCATTCGAAAAGTCGGGAAGCAAAAATCCAAATAAAACTTCGAAAAATATCCGAAAAGATAGATATATATTAAGTCAAATATTGGCATAAATCTAAGAAAGTACTACTCTTATCACTTCAGCTTTTGTGTCAGAGTGATCAAAACGTAATATCTGTACGTAATATATATATATATATATATATATATATATATATATATATATATATATATATATATTATATGAGTTATTTTCCTGCTATAAACAAGGTATTACAATTTTAAGTATATTTTAATTATTTCATGTAATTTTAAGCTATATTTGGGGTTATCATTTAAAAAAAAAAACTGGGTAACATATTATGTATTTTCTGAATGTTTGTGCCAAATATGAATGATTCATATAAATATGTACCAAACTGGCATTTTGGTCATAAGAGAAATGTCATTCAATTGTAAGTTTCTTTAATCATATTTATATCTTTAGTAATATTTTAAATGCTAAACTAATTTTGTCTATCTGCATAGTCGTTATAGACGTCTAAAATAACTTTAATAATTAGAATAAAGATTACTGAAATCATGAGGTATAGACGTAATATAAAAAAGTGCTAAAACTCATAAACTTACATGAAATAATCAGTTTTCTGTAAATTAATTCTCAAATATATTTATTTGACAAAAAAAGAAATAACCAATTCATACAATAAAATAATAATATATGTATCTTTTATTAAATATATCGTTCAACGATAGATTAAATAGCACTGCCTCGGTGGTGTAGTGGCTAGCATGTACGGCTGCGCACTCGGAGGTCCTGGGTTCGAGTCCCGGGTCGGGCCAAGTTTAGTTATTGAGTCTTTCTGTATAGTAAGCCTCAGTAACAGCCCGGAGTTGGGAAGTTGGCGGTGTTTCACCCCCGTGCCTCGGAGAGCACGTAAAGCCGTCGGTCCTGCGCCTTAACTCTCACTGGTCGTGTCGATTAGTCGTCCCACCGGAGTATGAGAGTGACAGGAATAGAGAGTGCACTTGTGTCTGCGCGTACACTTGTGCACTATAATATCTCCTGCGCAGTTGGCTAGTCTCAACGAGATTAGCCGCCGTAGCCGGAATCGGATAGGAGAACATCATTCATCAGATTAAATAATATCTTCTCACTTATACGTTTCAAAGACATTTTAATCTTCGTACGAATTTCTATATTCCTCGGTTCAGTAAATGTAAAATAATCGACATCAGTTTATAACATTATGTATATTGCCCCATGCCTGAAATCTAAAGCGCGTGTACAGAATTTAAGAGATAAACGAGTTGTCTGATTATATAATTTTCACGAATAGAATATTTTGATGGAATAAAGAAAATATTATAATTGGGTCTTAAATCGGAGTACGTCGCGTTCTATTTTAATTGCATGAAGTTTTTTCGATAAGTCGAGGTACTTTTATTTCAGACTAGCGGAAAACAAAAACACCTATCCCACAGAAGCCGTACATTTTTTTGGGATAAAAAGTAGCCTTTGTGTTATTCCAGACTACAAACTATATCTATGCCAAATTTCATCCAGATCTGGTCAGCCGTTCTGGCATGAGAGAATAACAAACATTAATTTGACGACCCGTTTGACTCAGTTTGTAGTGATCCTATTTGCTGTGCCAGCGGTCGCGGGTTCGAGTCCCGCTGGGGGCATTCATTTGTGTGATGAGTACGAACATTTGTACTCCAGTCATGAGTGTTTATATTTATAATATGTATGTATTACATGTGTAATGTATCAACTATCTGGTATCCATAACACAAGCCTTGTAGCTTACTATGGGACTAGATGGTGCTGTGTGTTAATGTTCCAATATATATTCATACTCACAAACTTTCACATTTATATTATTAGTATGGATATTAAGAAATATCAATATAATATCTCCAACAACGAACAAATTCAGAAAACAAACACTTCCGTCATACACAAGACGATTTAGGTAAACTGTAGAACTCTAAACAAATAAAAGCAAATATTTTGTGCACATCTGATACAGACGTCGAGTGACAGCTCGTGAAAGGATTGTTATTGAGCGCGATTGTGAATGGGTTAAATCAAAATTTCGAATAGATATCAACTGTGATTGATGGCATCTACAGTTTTAGAAGTCTAGTGGTTTTGTACGTTTGAAAATAAAAATAGTTTGATTAATTTTTGAAAAATTGAGTCTTGATTTTTTTTATTAACCCCCCACGCAAAAAAGGTGTTACAAGTTTGATCGATGTCTGTCTGTCTGTGTATGTGTATGTCTGTCTGTGGAATTGTAGCTGTCAAACGGATGGACCGATTTCGATGCGATTTTTTCATTTGAAAGCCAATTTCCGGTGGTTCTTAGCTATTTTTGATTAATATCGGTCCAGCAGTGTAAGAGTGTCAGCTGTTTTTCAAAAAGTTGTAAGGAATTTTGGCGTATGATTACTTACTCGATTAAGTGCTTCACGCGTGCGTAATTGTTAAATGACAATTAATTTGCGTAGGCTTTTTTAAATTTTTAATTTATAATTATTTTAACCATGTGTTTCATGCTGTGTTATTTACTTTCATAACCTTTTTTTTTTCGGGATAAACAGAAGATATTCTCATAGTACATGAATATGCTAAAATATTATGTTACCTGGTTAAAACATAATATTAGGGCATATTCTATCTGATGTCTGGAGCTAATATTATGAGTACACTAACGACTCACCCTTGCTTCATTCTTATTTTTTACTTTCCTCTTGCTACGTTTCGTGCGATAGATTTGTTTTTATAATTTCGGTAAGAAATAAAGAACGATTCGGCGTTTTCACTAATCAAGGTAAAATAGGTGATGATTTCAATTTTTTTTAGTACTCACCTACTTTTCTGTACATATAGTATGTATGTAAATATATTAATAATATAAGTACATAGTTAAAATGAACTTAGGGGCCCACCCGAGCGAAGCGTGGGTGAGTTGCTACCAATTTATTAAGTAAAAAAGATTTTTTTCTTGAAACTATCAGTCGGATTTGATTTTTTTTACAAAATTACAGTCTATCTAACATCTCGCTGTAGCCCTTAAATAGGGCAGTTATAAATAAATAAACTACGAGAGCAGAGCCGCGGTCTAAAGCTAATATTAATAGAGGCAGAGAGTAAAAGCTTATTACGCACCATAAAATAAGCTTCGCCGTTATATTAGCTGCAGCTGATTCAAAGCATTTAGTCTACAAGAAATCTCTATTGTTTTAAGAACTCACCTGTTACTTTACAGTTACAGTCTTCGTATTTTCTGTAAAATCAGTAGCTAAAATAAATTCTAAGCTCTTCAAGGTATTTTAAAATTGTATAAGTAAATATTTCTCGTTCATTTTGAAGTGATTTTTTTGATCGAGTAAGGTTATGGGCAGTAGTGTGGTCCACTTTTGGATTTGACTTCATAATGAATTTGCTTGTTTGTTTTTTTTTGTATTTTTTAATTTGGACAAATTCACCCCCAAAGGAAATAATTATTTCTAAACTGATTTTGAAGTCGGTGAATCTCTTTAGTTTAACAAAAAGCGCTATACGTGAAATAAGTCCGTTGGAAATTTTAAATAGTTAGTTTCCAATATGGTTATTTCTCACAAGTTTAGTATATTCGATGAGCCTTTGGAGGAGTGGGTAGTATTTTTGGATAGGGGAGGTGATATATATTTAGACTTAGGGAGTATAAAAAAAATTTTTAGGAAATGAAGCCATCATAACTGCAGCCTTATTACGAAACTGATTTAAGAATCACTGACTTTTTAGATTAAAAAAATAATTGCAATACTAGAAGTCCCGTGGGAATTTAAATAATTGCAATATAATACCTTGAAACAAGCCATTTTTTAAGGTTGGGAAAGGCATTTACGTATACCACCTGTATACATACAGGTGGTTGTGGGACGCACCAGCTAAAAAAATTGGTACTACATACTAAAACCGAACGGAACCTTCCCTGCCTCGCTAGATTGCTTACGTATTCAACCACGACACTTCGACACCTGGAAACGCGCCTAAGTTAAGCGAAAACAATTCACTAGTAATTATAATGTAAGCTTACCATTCAGTAAAGAGAGCCCGAAGTGTTTCATATTTACTGTTAACTTAGTGAAAGGCAGTAATTTATTTAGGGGCTTCTAATGTTTCTAGTTCTTATGTTTGTTCAAACTTGCTTATACGATGTTTAAGTTACTGTAGTCTATACATATAATAAAATTCTGACTCAGTTGAATCTGTACATTAATTTTTTTTTTGAAAATCTTACTGAAATAGTCGTTATTATCGATACAGAGGCCGAATCTATAATTTTTTGAATTTTTGTCTGTCTGTCTGTCTGGGAATGCATCACGAGAATACCACTGAACAGATTTGATAAAATTTGGTGTGATGATATCTGGTTACCTGGATCAACATATAGGATACTTTTACTGCAGGAAAATATCTCATCTCTGAGTTCATACTAACCGTTAAAATGTTCCTAGGGACGAGCCCAAGTGGAGCGAGGATAAGTCGCTAGTCTAAAAATAATTTGAGACAGCAAATTGTTAAATAAAACTTAAAATCATTATGAAAATTATGATTATGGCATCACAATTATTGGTTATTATATACCCAAAAAAATGCACTATAATAGTGTAAATTTCAGTTTAAAATATAAAATAACTTAAACATTGTACACGGTTTAAAGTAGTTTTAGCAATTTAAACAAATATTATTATAACATTATAATGACGTACAAAGTATAATGTTTAACAACACTTTAGCCACTCGTACTTTATCGACAGTTTTGTTCAAACAGTTTTTCTGAACTATAAACTAAAATTTTAACTTTTAATATTGTTCATGTAACGTTTGTTTATTGACTTAAGAATAAATTCGCTTGTTGTTGTTTTAAAATTATTATGGCCTTAAAAGTTAGGTATTTCTTAAAGTAAAACAAGAAATAGGTTTGCTCAAAGAACTGTAGACAGTTCTTTTATTATAAAATATATCGTTTACAATCAAAAGAGGTTATACTTTCAAACTTAACGCAGTTTTTTGGATATTTTTGACATTTTGACTTTTGGCATTTTTGGCAAAAATATAACAGAAAAATTTTTACAATGCGCACGCACACCGACAGCCAAAAAGACACATGATGAAGTTTGCTGCATTCCTTTTACAAACAGAGACTTTTACGTTGTAAGTATTTTTTTTTTTGTATTTTATATAAAATTAAAGATATAGGTGAATATTAAACTTACAAATCAGATATTAACTCGGCAGGAAAATATTTCACTTAATAAACACAAAACAACCTTCTTGTTTGAAATCGATCCAGAAATATTAAACTTTGACCCTATTACAATTTTATTATATAAATAATAATTGCAGATATATGTATAAGTTAATATTTTTCTGACGAGCTTTAGAGGGATCAATATTTTTTTTTTGGAAATAACTATTTTTTTATGTTCTATTCAAAAATATTTTCCTTACATGTTCAATCATGTTTATGGTTGATTTTCGATGATTTCCACTAAGCGAACTCTACTATGAATAAATGTCCAATACAATATCAGTACTGTAACGTTTTTACGTCAAGAAGTACCTATTATTTCTTTTATTAATTAATTACTGGTTTATCAAAAGTAGTATTTTTTGCTGCCACACTACTTGGCCTAACTTCAACAAGAATGATTTTCTTTGGGATAAAATATTCGCCACATCTATCTTGGCCTCCATTATTGATGACTGTCACGTCATCTCAAATCGACTTAAATAAATTTCTGAAAAACAAATCTACTTAAAGTATTCTAAGTAATTATTGATAGTAAAATGCTTGTTTATTGTAATTTATACTAATACGAGTAAGTATTATAAAAAGGTATAGTTTGTGAGTTTGTGAGATTGTGAGTTTGTGACATTGTAGGGGGTAATCTCTAGATCTACTGAACCGATTTAGATGAAATTTGGTAAGAAGATAATTTTAGACCCTGGGAAGGACATAGGAAACTTTTTATCCCGGAAATCGTAATAAATCGAATTACAGAATTATTCTTATATCTTAAGTATATTTTAAAAAGATCCGCCTATCAAACTGTAGCAAAGCAATGTGCACGTACTTAGGGACGTATCCGAGCAAAGCGAGGGTAAGTCACTCGTGATTAATATATGTACATATGTAACTGAGATTATTTTCTTTTAAAAATTACTGCTTTCTTGAACCTAACAAAATTGCTAATGTGTTTATGTTTGACTAGCGACTCACCCTCACTTCGCTCGGGTTCGTCCCTAGGTTGATTCCCCATACAAACTCTCAACCTCATATTCATCCCCTTAAGGGATGATGATTTCCGGGATAAAAAGTTTTCTATCTCCTGCCTAGGGTCTCAAACTATCTTCTTACCAAATTTCATCTAAATCGGTTTAGTAGATCCATAGATTACCCCCTACAACGTCACAAACTCACAATTCACAAACTTTACCTTTTAATAATATTAGTATAGATAACATGTGCACTTGAAACCCTAATAACAACTATATTGTACCATTCTGGGACTGTACAGTATCTGATATTTGAAATTATCACCACATACCTCTCAGTCGCCACTAACAGTATTGATTACATTCGCTTTACCTAGAATTGAGTCTTATTAACTTAATAAGGCTAAAGTCCAGACTAAATAAACTTAGATCGTTGTGAATTAACGCTAATCTTTCATGTCATCTTAAGCCACGTTGGTGAAGGGTGATTACAACTTGCTTATTTTATTAATCTTGTGTTTCAGAAGATAATTTGTAATAAATACTTTTTTATGTTTATTTGCCTTTTTTGTAACTTTTATCATGGTTTATTATACTACTAGCGACTTAACCTCGCTATGCTCGGATTCGTCCCTACTTATGTTTTGACTTTTAGTATAGATTTCTCAGAGATGAGACATTTTCCCGCAGTAAAAAGTGTCCTATATGTTAACTCAGATAACCAGCTACCATCTTACCAAATTTATCAAAATCTCTCTAGTGGTTTTTCCGTGATGTCACAGACAGACAAAAATTCTAAAAACTTAGATTTGGCCTCTGCATCGGTAATAATATCTATGTCAATAAGATTTTCCAAAAAATATTCAATGTACAGATTCGGCTTTGTTACAATTTTATTATATGTATAATAAAAGTTAGCATTGAGTCTTTAACTAAGTAAGGTTATGCTAATATAGGTATATCAAAGATTTTGTTGTAAAAGGTTAAGTAAGATCAGATATTAAATGAAGTATTAGTCTGTTGCAGAAATAGAATATGCGATCTATGTTCTAATAAGAGCGTCAGTCCGACCATTGTACCAAGTAAAATAACAGATGTTAACATTAACATTACATGCATACATGCAGTCATTAACACAATTATTAGCTTAGTGATATAATTAACTAGTATTTACTCGTAGCTTTACCCGCATCGTTTAATTTTACAGAATATTTCGCTCTCGTAGATTGCAGCGTGATTTAAGATAGCATATAACCATACTCAAATCTATATATACCAAACAAAGTCGGGCTTTGTTACAACATTTATAACTCGAGAACTGCTGGATGGATTTTCATTGTTTTTGCTTTATTAGATTATTCTCCGCCTCGAATAGCAAAATAACTATTAAAAAAACGGAAAAATCACTAAAAAATTTTAAAAAGTCTCCATACTGAGCGTCAAAACGTACCTAGGGACGAACCTGAGCGAAGCGATGGTGAGTCGCTAGTACGCTATAAAAGGCAAAAATAATCTTTCAAATTGGACCAGTAGGTGCAGAGATTAGCGCGTTCAGACAAACAAATAATATGTGTATAATGAGTATAGATTAATATTGTATATATGTATTTATATGCAATGTGAATGTTTAAATGAATAGCAATGCTCGAATCCTATAGGGGGCGTAGTAATTTTCCTAAGAATTTCTTTATTTATGGACTAAAATGCTCGCAACTTATTATAGTGCAGACTGATGGATAGCGCGGCGCTATGTCAAGTGATTATTTTCTCTATTATAAGAGTTAACTAATAATAGAGGTCATTTTCTACTTACATCAAGGCAGCGATAGCTCAGTGGTAACACTCTCGTTTGGAAAACCGAGTGAAGCGCGTTCAAATCCCGGGTCTCGCAACAGATATTTTCATGTGCGAATCATTTTCCAACCTGTTTTTTGGTTAGGGAAACCGTCTTGAGGAAACCTGCATGTCTGAAAGGACGAAGCAAGTTTCCGAAAGACACGTGAAGTCCGCCAACCCGTACTTGGCCAGAGTGGACTATGGCCTGATCTTCCTTGTATTGAAGGAAGACATATGCCCAGCATTGGAACCTTAAAACAAGGACAATATAGGTACTACTTTTTATTATATTTATTTCCTTTACAAATTTTTAACTATATAATAATCACATGTAAATTATAGTATAGAAACAGAAGTAAAAACAGACAGACAAACAGACAACATTTTTAAAATTGTGATTTTTTTATGAGTACCGTAGATAATTTCATATACATTTAGTAAAAAGCTGTTATTTTAACATTACAAACAGACAAAGCAATAGTATTAATCTGTACAGATATAACAATCACTGTAAAAACTATAAGGGCAGAGATTTATGTTAACACAAATTTACTAAATCAAAATTACATGTATAAATTAATACTTATTATGAGTTTAGGCTTAAATAGGTTTAAGCGCGCTATATATTAGTGCGAACGTTAGTGAGCTTTCAAACTTCGAGCATCTCTTGTAACTACATAAACCAAACAAACGTCTATAACACGAAGAAGAATTCCTATTAACAAACTTTAAAAACACTAGATAGGATTTCTAAGGAGACCCTCTAAAGTATACCATGTCAAACAAAAAGTTTGCTTTAGCTAGACAAAGAGTACGACCAACTTTACTACACTCTTCACAGGTGATTCATTGCAGTTTCTATGTTTTTCTAACTGAAGTTCACTTGTGCATTACTATGTACTTATTGTAGTCGTTACAATCCATCAAGATTTACTGAATTTATTTCTAACTAACTGGCCTATATAAGACTTTATTTCTGAACGACGATTTTGTACATAATATGTATATAATAAATTCGTAATAGATCAAAGTAAAGTTTTACCTTTAACATTCGTAATACTTGTAAATTAGATTTAATGAAAGTTAAATACAGATCACGATTACTCAAAAAGCTTGACAGATTTCGATGAAAATTTCTTATTGTATAAGGAAAATTATTATGACAATTAAATCATTGTAAACTTAGTTTCATTTTAATCGCAAGATAAGGACATATAACTGCTTCGTCAAACAAACCAGATGTCCCATCAAATCCGAAATATTACATATACAATATGTAATATACTGTATGTATAGTAGTAGCATAATATATTATACATAAACATTGTGAAGAAACCTGTATGTCTAAGAGAACCTAACTAGTTTTCGAAAGACATGTGAAGTTCGCCAACTCGCACTTGGCCAGTGTAGTGGACTATGGCCTGATCCCCCTCATATTGAAGTGAGACCTGTGCCCAGCAGTGGGACGTTAAAAAGGGCTGAAAATATAGACATAATATCTAAAAGAAATAATTGTTATATAAATTATCTATCTACCTAAGGTATTTGTCTAATTAGTCCATTACCCTTACATGACCTCGCTTAGTATGGGAACTTGTAAAACAAGTGGCTCAAACTTTTGACCTACTTTAATTAACCGAACCATTTCTTCTTAAATGTATAGATTTAAATCTATTCCACGGGAACCGTACATTTTTGCGGGATAAAAAGGAGCCTATGTGTTATTCGGATGTATTAGTTATATTATTGTAAAGAGTCATTAAAATCCAATTAGTAGTTTTTGCGTGAAAGAGTAAGTAACATCCATACATCTATACATCCAGACATCCATTTATCCTTACAAGCTATCGCATTTACGATATTATTAAGATATTTCACGCCTATATAACAAAACTGACAAAATTTAAAAAAAAAACTTCAATGCCATCCTGAATGTCTTATCATCATTACATGAAATTATCAAATTTAGTACACAAAATATATTATGTTAGACACCTAAAGACGCACCCGAGCGAAGTCAGAGTAAATAGCTATAACATAATATTTGAAGCTTAATTTAGAGAGATAATAACATTTAACTGTCCTACAGTTAAATATAACAGCATCTAATTATTATGTATTTAATTAGGTCGAGCGGATATATTGAACGGAAACGGAAGCCTTTGCGACGTGTATCCGCTCCAAATAACTTAAACATCCGAACATTGTGTATTCTGTATATTTTTCCTTAAAAAATGTACGTGAAAATTAATTAATTTTATTACTCAATTTTATATTTATCTAGACTTAGCTCGGGGCTTAATTTTGTGTAGTAAAATACAAATATTCTAAAATCACACTTTCGCTTTGACGCTTTAACCGCCTATGAAAATCCTATTGAGTTTGGTAGATATATGTAGTTTGTGAAAGATTTGATGTTTGGCATTTGTGACCTAAATGTCTGCGCATTTCATTTTCTATTCCTTTTTCTCTCAAGATCCGGTGGGATAATAATTCCGACAAAAAATACGACCACAATGGTTTAACACCGCCAACCTCCCAACTCCGGACTGTTAGAGTGACTTTGTTTGACAGAAATACCTAATAACTATTCTTAGCCTGACTCGGGATAGAAACCTAAGACTTCCAGATCTGTAGCCGTACATACAGCTGCTCTATAGACTTTATAAGCTCAAAATAATATTAATATTTGTATTTTGAAATCAAAATCAGACACATATATTTTTGTAATTTTTATAGTAAGATTGATAAAGTCATTTGTTCTAAGTTCGTTTGTACAGACAATACATGTTATATATTACAGTATATGCTATACATAATATATAGTGCAATATTATATAGTGATTGTACAGATATGATCTATACATATAATAAAATTCTAATTCTGTCGAATCTGCACATAAAATATTTTTTGGAAAATCTTCTTGAAATAGTCATTATTATCGACACAGAGGCCGATTCTATAGTTTTTAGAATTTTTGTCTGTTTGTCTGTCTGTCTAAGAACACATCACGAGAAAACCACTGGACAGATTTTGATGAAATTTGGTATGATGATAGCTGGTTATCCGGTTCAACATAATATTATAGAATACTTTTTACTGCGGGTAAATATCTCATAACTGAGAAATCTACATATACTAAACATAATGTAAATAAATTACATAAATTTAAAACAAAGATATAACTTGAAAATCGATAGGGACTTCTCTAAGTAGCCAAACTTAATGTTTGTATACGAGTTATGGGTCCATAGACTAATTAATTAAGATCGACTGAGTTTCTACGAAATTTCAACACCCTCGGGTGTCGTACGACAAACTTCTGTGACGTATGTCAATGAATTATGTTTGGGTACTTAAGAAAAGGTAACATTATTTTAAAATAAGTATATCCATATTTTAATAAAACTTATGATAGTTAAATAGTGTCTGTCCTAATAGTCTATCTCATGCATGTCCTCTTAACTAATTTAAAACCGTATATAATCACGTGCCCTATGATCTACAGGAGTTAAATACCGCCAACTACTACCCGCTACTGAGAATTTCATATCAGAAAAAACTCAATAAAAACCCAGGACTCGAACCCAGGACCTCTGCAGTCGTACATGCTAGCCACTAGACTGTAAGCACGTACTAAGCAGTTACCCTGTATATAGTTCGTGTATGTGATACTATATCTTAATAATATATAAAAAGTTTGTATTGATATTTTATTAATAAATAAAATATAACTTAAGTAATTCTATTTGTAAGGAAGAAACTTCTAAACATTTAACGTGGGTTAGATGTTCATGTTCTCGTACCTTTTAAATAAAAAAAATATTTATCTCTTTACGCTTTTAAAACTGATGATGATGTTCTCCTAGCCGATTCCGTCCACGGCAGCCAATCTCATTGAGACTAGCCAACTGCGCAGGAGATATTATAGTGCACAAGTGTGCGCGCCGACACTACGTGCACTCTCTATTCCTATCACTCTCATACTCCGGTGGGACGACTGCTCGACACGACCAGTGAGAGTTAAGGCGCAGGACCGACGGCTTTACGTGCTCCCCGAGGCACGGGGGTGAAACACCGCCGACTTCCCAACCTCGGGCTGTTACTGAGACTTACTATACAGAAAGACTCAATAACTAAACTTGGCCCGACCCAGGACTCGAATCCAGGATCTCGGAGTGTGCAGTCGTACATGCTAGCCACTACACAATCGAGGCCTTTAAAACTACCGCATATTTGACCCATGTTGATTACAGCATTACATTTGTTACTCCTAATTTTACAACGAATCGCTCCGTTCTTTCTACATGTAATGACATCTAGTGACTTTTTATCTTTTTTTTTACAGGTCTTTCTATATACAAATATATATACATATAATATGACTTCTTCATTCTACACGACATTGGAGTAGTAAATTATGCCCAAACAGCACTCCTCGAAGCCACTGAGTAACAGAATTGAAATTCAATTCAAAACATTTTTTATTATTCACACAAATTTTTATAAAAAGATACTTATTATAGATTCTACTGGATTATTTAATGCATAGAATATTTCTCACTTGATAAGTTTTATTTTTATATAGCGAATCAACATCGTTTCGTTAAATTAATACTGATTTAGTTAACGCTTGCATAATTAAAGAGATGACAGTTTCTGATCAAATGGTGTTTCTATTAGTAAGATAATTTATCATTACTATACATATATTATTATACTAGTATCTTCGTTTATATTGTGTTGATGTTATTATGACATAATAACATTTTTTGGAAAATCTTATTGAAAGAGACATTGTTGATACAGAAGCCGTATCTATAGTTTTTAGATTTTTTGTCTGTATGTCTGTGAAAAAACCAATGGAGGGATTTTGATGAAATTTGGTATGACAATAGGTGATTATCCGGGTCAATATATAGAATACTTTTTAATTATTATAATTTAGTCCTTTTAAAGAGACAAATGGATCGCGACAATGCTAGGACCAAATCTAAATTACCAGACTTTCGTGCCCTTTGAAAAAACTGGTTTGCTTTGTATGGGCTGGCACCGATTTCAAAAATATTTGATTAGGTATGTATTTAATAGGTAGGCTTTAATTACTTAACCAAAGCACACCGACTTCGAAAATATTTGATTAGGTATGTATAGTAAATGAAAACTACCAATCAGACAGTAGTAGCAAAGTAAGAATTCTAACGTGTTAGGCTTGTCAAATCAAACAAAATAAGCCCAAACTCAAAGTATCTACTATTAGCCGTTGAAGAGTTCCACTTATCCACCTTCTGGCCATACCATCAGATCTGGTCAACAATACCGAACCACTGAACTATTTATTTAGTTTTATTATTTGTATTTTCAATAATTTATTTATATATTTTTCACCGTACATATTTACCAATTTTATTTTTTAATTTATCATTTCTTTATTTTTCACTTTTTGACTTTACCATTATGCAGTATAAAGTCATATAAGACAAAAACCTAATAAACTACAGCTATCCAGTACCTACCAATTTCTTCTAGACTACTAAAACGCCTGTGGCATGACGAAATTATAAAATTCCATTCAAATATAAGCTGATAAGCTGCTGAACTCCAAAAAGAGGTGGTTTAATACAAAATTGTTTTAAACAGCTTTTCCAAATTTCTCATTAAATTTACAAAAAAAAACATTGATTTCTAACGTTTCTTATTAAATATGTCCTGTTACTTACGATTCCCCGAAAGCGTGAGCTTAAATGTTTTTAAAAATAAAAGGTTTAAGAATCAAATCTGGCAAAAAAGCCTTTCAGACGAGGTGAGCTTTTGATCATTTTTGTATAAATAATATATTACTTACACGTGACTAACGATCTATTCTAATGTTTACTTAACGTTTTCCTTTGTAGTATTTTTGAAAATCCCATTTGATTTATATATTATTTAAACATGCAAAGATTTAACCAATATAGATTGTAGCTCTCATAAATTGTTTATTTTTGAATTTAAAGAATTTTTGATTTGTCTAAATATTAAACACATTTGACTAGAGCTTGCTTTTTTCATAAGAACTATATAATTTAAAAAAAATGGCGTCTATAATTATTCTTTGAACCATAATTTTATGAATTTAAATGTATAAATAAAAAAACAATTACAAAGGCTTTAGATTATTATACATAAACCGTAGTTATATATAAGTTACGTATATAAAATATATAAAAAATAAATGCATCAGCAAACAAAATTTTGTAAAGTGTTATTTTTAAGGAAAACTATAACTAATTCTATTATAATAAAGTTATTTTATCAGAATATTGTTATCGCACACTTTCTACGCATTGCTGATCTCACAAATAATTTAAGTACTGGTAGCATTTTCGATGATTACATTAGTCTAGGCAGCCCGAGGCGAGACCTCTAGCGATTTAGTTACTTTCACTGGAAAGCTGTTATATATTCCGTTTTAAGCAAACGATTTTAACCATTTTATAATATAAAGCAAAGTATTTGCAGCAATGAGATTGGCCTCAGTGGTGTAGTGGCTAGCATGTACGGCTGTACACTCGGAGGTCCTGGGTTCGAGTCCCGGGTCGGGCCAAGTTTAGTTATTGAGTCTTTCTGTATAGTAAGTCTCAGTAACAGCCCGGAGTTGGGAAGTTGGCGGTGTGTCCACCAGAGTATGAGAGTGACAGGAATAGCAGTGCACTTGTGTCTGCGCGTACACTTGTGCACTATAATATCTCCTACGCAGTTGGCTAGTCTCAATGAGATTGGCCACCGTGGCCGGAATCGGCTAGGAGAACATCAATATAAAGCAAATTCAAAGTTTTTTTTTTGGAATTCTGTGTATTAGTTTAATTTTAAGTATTGTGAAAAAATATATAAAAACCTATTCATATGTTTAAAAATAACAGTTAAAGTGTACTTAATTCTTTTGATCAACTGAATAACGTAAAATTAATAATGAATTTATTTTGATGTTTATATATTTATTTTAATGTTGAATGTAAAACTTCGATGTGTCTAAAGAAAGAGAACTATGATTGCTGTACAAAATATGTTTCAGAAACTTTAGAATAAGTGAGTTGCTGCGATTGTTACGTTGTGCCAATGTTATTTAATTATTTTTCTCATCGTTTACTTAACAGTTACTTGTTTCTGATACCAGCGCGGCTGTTCTATACTATTAGAACAATTATAAAAATCGTTATTTTGCCTTTTTTGTATTCAGCCCCATTTTGTTCCCACTGCTGGGCACGGATCTCCCTTCAATGGCCAAAGTCCACTACGCTGGCCAAGTGCAGGTTGGCTTACTTCACATGTTTTTTGAAAACTACCTAGGTTCCTTCAGGCATGCTTGTTTCCTCATGATGTTTTCCTTCACCGTCAAACAACTGGCAATCAAACAACTTGTAAGGTAAAAAAACAAGTGGTAAGGTAAAATAATTTTGAAAATGATTCGCACGTGATAATATCAGAGGTGCGAGACCCGGGATTTAAACCCGCTTCACTCGGTTTCCCAAGCGAGCACGTTACCTGAGCTATATGGTATACTTTGCTACCACTGCCTTTGCCTTTTTTATTTCATAATATATATGAAATAAAAAGGCAAAGGCATAATATTATTATGCTATAGGTTAATTAAATAAATATTAAATAATATGTGAGCTGGGACCGAGAAATGTCTGTCAGGTTAACTAGTTATCAATTGTAGTGTTCGCTTAGTGGTTGAAATTTGAAAAAAAATGATAACACTAAAACTTATCAATAGCTACTAAACAGAATAAAAATTAAATCGGTTGACAAACAAAGGAAGAAAAGGTACTGAAACTATATTGTCTTTGCTTATTTATATATGGATTTCATAGAGATGAGATATTGTCCAGGTAAAAAGTATCCTATATGCTGACCAGGATAACCATCTACTATCATACCGAATTTTATCAAAATCTGTCCAGTAGTTTTCTCGTGATGCGTTCCCAGACAGACAGATAGACAAAAATTTTAAAAAGTATAGATTCGACCTATGCATCGATAATGATGTTCTCCCGACCGATTCCGGCCACGGTGGCCAATCTCATTGAGACTAGCCAACTGCGCAGGAGATATTATAGTGCACAAGTGTACGCGCAGACACAAGTGCACTCTCTATTCCTATCACTCTCATATTCCGGTGGGACGACTGCTCGACACGACCAGTGAGAGTAAAGGCGCAGGACCGACGGCTTTACGTGCTCTCCGAGGCACGGGGGTGAAACACCGCCAACTTCCCAACTCCGGGCTGTTACTGAGACTTACTTATACAGAAAGACAATAACTAAACTTGGCCCGACCCGGGACTCGAACCCAGGACCTCCGGGTGTGCAGCCGTACATGCTAGCCACTACACCACGGAGGCAGCATAATGACTATAATGACAATTCCAATAAGATTTTGGAAAAAATATTTATTGTACAGATTTGACTCAGAATTTTATTATATTATGTAAAGATGAATGTTACAAAACGTTTACTCCGTTTAAGAATCAAACTCACTTCTTCAGACATATGCACTAAATGTAACCATTTACTATGTAACAACGTCATCTTAAGTTTATAAGCAAAACGTGCTCAATTTTATATCTTAATTTGTAGCGACACAGGTGTTGCATTAATAAAATCTTTTGATCAAATCCATTACCCAAGCGGGAGCCGCTATAATCCTCTGAATAATTTCATTAAACGATTCAATTTTATTAATGAATATTCAAGAAGATATATTTAATTTATAAGTGACAAAATCAAATTTACTAAGCGACAGTATTGAATTGATTTGCAAAATTCAAAATTAATATACAGATATTGTGTGCTCATAATTATATTGTTGTTTTCAAAATCTTTACAAGATTGATCAAAATTCGTATGTCATTTAACACGTTCACAGCGCACTGATTTATCTGTATTTTCCATTTCTGAGGTACGAGGCCTATTGAGCCCCGTAAGGTTTTAAAGACTAAAATCCTTTTTTTGGCATAAGACAAATTATAAGTATAAAATAATTTATGAATTTTTGTTTCGATCATTTTAAATAACAAATTAATTGATCTAAATTTGAAGGCGTAAACCGAAAGCTTAGTTAGCTATGATTCTATAGGTAAAAGAAATTACAAAGCCTCATTCACCCCGTGCCGCACTCAATAACGGAAGTTTTGCACATATTTAGAGTTTATAATATTTTATTTTACATTAAGAAAAAAAATATCTTCACAATAACATGTATCATTTTTTGTATTGATATATAAAATTTATATTAAAAAAAAAATTGTCTGTTTTTTGGAACGACTTAACTCTGTTAAATTTTCATATGAAGCGTTCACAAAAAATCCTAAGTAATGTAGCGTACTATTAATAATAATAATATCCTGCTGACCGATTTCGGTCACCGCGGCCAATCTCACTGAGATTAGTTACTAACTGTAGGAGATATTATATGTAGTGCATAAGTGTACGAGCAGATACAATTGCACTCTCTATTCTATTGGACTATACTTCGACACGATCGATGAGAGTTAAGGCACAGGACCGACGCGTCACGTGCTCTGCATGGCACAGGGTGAAACATCGCCAACTTCTCAACTCCGGGCTTAATTAAACTTGACCTTGATTCGGGACTCGAACCCAGGACCTCTGGATCTGCAGTCGTACATGCTAACCACTAGACCACTAAGGCAGTTTTAGATAGCATACATAACCTATCTCAATAAATAAACTATGCAAATACTAATGAAACATTTCAAAATAATAACATCAATAAATTCCTCAGTGTTATAATATTAGGATAGATTTTTTTCTAGTTTTAATTAAGCCGAATGTAAGGTTTCGAAGCCAACCATTAATCACTGACCAAAGATCGGCAAGAATTTGCTAAGTAGAGTGATTATCCCTGAAAAGGAAAGTCTCCCAAGAGATAGAGGAAATTCAACATCTATATGTTATATGAAAAAGTATATTTTATTACTACTATGTGCAAGCTAACTTATTTATAATGTGAAGACGAATAAACTTCAAAATTAATTAATTCTTTAATATTTATTTAACTCCTTGTAAATTACCAACAAATAACTTTTGTTCCAAAAGATTATTTGGCATTAGATTGTAAAGATCATAATTTAATAACAATATTATCCTCAAAACATCCTTTTAAAATGGCTTATATTTTATATTATAGCGGTATAATACTCTTTTCTGTTCCCATAAAATGTGTTGAAGGGCAATTTAGGGTGATATCTGACATTTGTGGTGCTCTCATTTCATTTCGAAATGCTCGAAACTGACAAGTCAGTTCGGTTTATATGTTAACGATTTTGCATACGATTATTCGACACGACCATCGTGTAGCAAAGAATGGTATTAAATTTCTGTAGTCCGTCTACTCTCTGAATAATGATTTAAACCATGCGATATTGGGTAGTTTTGAAGTTTATAATTTTGTTTGTTTGAATGCTCTTATCTAAGAAATTAGCAATCTGTTCTGATAATTATTTTTACACTTTATAGTGTTTTCAGCTTTACTTTATTACATATTATATATTAGTCTGTATTGTAACATATTATAAACGTGAAAGTTTGGGAAGTGGTTTGGATTTTTATTACTCCATCACGAAGTAACGGAACAACGTATCGACGTGATTTTTGCATTTTGCATTAAAACAGCATATCTCTAGATGGGCTGATTTATACGTCGATACCTAGCGATATTTAGATTATTTAGCGTTTTCTATAGAATATTAAACTATTGTGAAAGTTTTATAGAAATATACTAAATCATCTAAATTCTGAAGACATGTTATAGGTAACATTTGATAACATTTGATTTTACAAAAAATTAAAAATAATATTATCGTCATTTTTTTAACGTATAAGCGTAACAAGTTATCATCTTAAAATTAGACTTTTAATAACTTAAAATGAAGTCAAGTAAAATCGTGAGACGTTACAAAGTCGTATGTATACAAACGCTCGAAATTCTTCGCGAAAGAAAAATGGCACCGTTGTCACGGTTTTTCTATAATTGAATAAGACCTGTTTTGTTTTAAGGAGAAAGAAATAAATACATTTGTATTGAAAATTTGGGATCAAATTATTTTATTTGTCAAATATAACAAGCTAAAATTTTACCTCGAAGTATTTTTTTGTATTTCCCATAAAAGTTTGCTTCTCTATATTAGAATAATTCTGTCGAATATAGAGTTTGAAACCGCTATTTTACATAATAAAGATGGAAAACAGACGTACTGGTATTTGTAGCTAATAGTATTTCTTTGCTCAGAAAAAGCTTACAATATTAATATTTATTTAGCGTGAAAAAGTATTTTACTAGTATACTAGGCAGCAGATCGAAGTGTGAAATTTTAGCAGTGGTAAGCCGTTCCAAAAATATACAATTTTTATATACGTACTAGCATTGCCCGCGGCTTCGCCCGCGTTCAGATGACCAAAATCCAAATTCTTAAGTTTTACATATTAGTATACTCTTACATTGCACTTTTTGTATTTTTTTCTAAAAATGAGACATTTTCTCGCGATAAAAATAATCCTAAATGTTGACCCGGATAACCAGCTATCTCTATACTAAATTTCATCAAAATCCCTCCAGTGGTTTTTCTGTGATGCGGTAACAAACAGACAGACAAAAAACTTAAAAACCATTGATTCGGCCTCTGTATATCAAAAAGAATAATGATTATTTCAATAATATTTTCCAAAAAATATCTAATGTACGGATTCGGCTTAATTACAATTTTATTATATGTATAGACTAAACTAAAGCTCCTCAATAGCTACTGAATAAAAATAAAAGAAAAGCATTTGACAAACAGATGAAAAAAAGGTACAGAAATGTTTTGTCTTTGCCTATTTATTTATATAGAAGCATTCTAGTAGAAATTTAAGCACATAATATAAAATATCTTTTTTATTGGTACAATTTTTCAGTCTGTGTACATAAGTCTCAAGTTCTTTGTAAAGCTGACAGACACAATTAACTTGAAGGCCTTGTTTTGTTTAGTCTAGCTTTTATAAATAGTTTGTTTTTCTTTTACACTTGATAGTAAAAGCTTTTGACTTTTTTAAAGCTTTGTTATTTTTCATAGCGAAGTTTATATATTATTTTGCTTTAGGGAACCAATAAATATAACACGATTTTACTTATTATGCTTTGTTTATTTGTACTCGGAAAACTCTTGCTCAATTTGAATTAACAGCAAAGTGAGAATAATCATTTCATATCATATTGGATTACTGAACATAAATATATTAGATAAATAATCATAGAAAGAAAAATGTTATATGAAGCCTCCTAGAACAATAATCTCAAAAGAATTTCTTAATATACTGGATAAATAAAAACTTTTTAACAAAAAAATAAAAACCGACTTCAAACGTAGTTTTCATTTACTATACATACCTAATCAAATATTTTCTGTATGGGCTGGCACCGATTTCGAAAATATTTGATTAGGTATGTATTTAATAGGTAAAGCACACCGACTTCGAAAATATTTGATTAGTTTTACTTTTTAGTGCTCAGCCGTTGAAGAGTTCCACCTATCCACCTTCTGGCCTTGCCATCAGATCAGGTCAACAACACCGAACCACTGTACTATCAACGGAAATAGAAATACTTGCAAAGTTTCAAGTCAATATGAAAACTTTTGAATATTGAACATAACTTTAAGTAATACAAACAATTTATACCAAAATTTAAACTTCCTATTTATGCCATATTTTAAGGTAGTAATTTTTTTGGGAATCATCACGTGGCTTATCACGATTCAAAGGTTTAGCTATATAAACCACTAAGGGCCGATCGACGTTATAATGCCGATCGCACCGAGTTTCGGTCGAATCACATTCCAGGAACGTTTCTTATATAAAATACTTTACCAAATCGATATTAGACCGAAAACGATCGATACCGTACTATGAATCGGTCTTAATTTGGCGTATATGAGTAAACAGTATTAAACAATTTGTGGGAGACAGTTAAAATATGATTGCAGTAATACTTTCTTAGATTTAGGCGAATATTTGACAGTAGGAGTAATTATAACTACTATTGAATAATAGAACATTACACAGAATTTCCCATTCTAAGCAAATATATATATATATATATATATATATATATATATATATATATATATAAATACAGATATTCAGAGATCTTTCATGTTTGATAAAGATAGTTGGATAAATTAAAAGCTGATAAAAATAGTTTTTAAAAAAAAATACTAAAATTAGTATTTCATCTCCGCAATTCAAAAAGTGTAATAATTTACCTATAAGCTATATAAATGATTTTTTTACTAAATAGCCGTCACAGCGTATTCTATTAAAATTTTACTGAAAATGGTAATTATAAACAGATATCATAATATAAAAATTATTAAAGCCAAAAATGTTTAGCTTTATTATATTTTCGTCTGCAGCACACATAAATTCTAAGTTACTTGTAATATATTCGGTAAAAAAAATGAATATGAACCCTTCCTAATTCATATGTATGGGCGAAAATCTGAATAAAATGTGAGCACTCGATTCCTTTATTACGAATACCTGAGCTTTATTCTGCCCTCGCTTTACACGAAGGACTTTGGATAATTCAGCATATCCAATATTTCATAGAAACTTGATGTCGAAGTGTTATAAGTATGAATAATTCGATGGAATATATAATTCTTATAAGAGAACATTTGGTCAGGGTCAAGCAACTTCACTTCTCGAAAAATTTCAAACTTTTTAGTTTATTCTATATTTATTCTAATATTATGAAGACGAAAAATTTGTTTTTTTGTTTCTTTGTATCGCATAGGCTCCGAAACTACTGAATCGATTTAGATGAAATTTGGTAACGAGATAGTTTGAGACCCTGTGAATTACAAATGAAAGTTTTTATCCCGGAAATCATCCACTAAGGGGGTGACAATGGGGGTGAAAGTTTGTATGGGGAAGCAACCTAGGGACGAACCCGAGCGAAGCGATATATAATATGCTTCTCGTAGCTGATTTCAGCGAGATTCGCCTCTGTCACTAAAAATTATTCAGGTGAAGACCTTATAATTATTAAATGAAAGGGTCTGCCCTTATAATTACTTTTGTGGCATGTAGCATGTGAGTATACGCGGCGTTAATTAAGAGATATTCACAAAATTCTTTCATAGTTTTTCTAACCTTCTACACGCAAAATAAATGATTTGCGATTATCTATATCTATACTAATATTATAAAGTGAAATACTTTTTTTTTGTATGTTTGTAATAGATAAACTAAAAAACTGCTGAATCAATTTTAAAAATTCTTGTATCAATCACAGCTATAATTATCAGCAAATAACATGGGCCATTGTTTATTAAAAAAAACTAGAGTATGATAATTGCAATAATGTAACCTAAGGTATTAAAAATTTACCTATAATGCCTGCGAAAACAAGGGAATCAGAGCGAAGCGAGAATGAGTTGGTAGCGGAGGCGGAGGGTTCCAAAAATATACAATTTTTATATACGTATTAACGCAGAAAGAAATAAAACTATTATTTATTTATTTTATTATTATATATATTTCCAAAATTATACATTTAAAAAATTAAATGTATGTAAAATTATAGCAAGATAATTTTAAGGTAAGACGTCTTGTATGGACCTTTCGCCACTGGTCGCTAGTCTTATATTTATACTATAATAAAACAGTAGAGGTCGAATGTCTGTACATAGCAAAAAAATGCTAAAAACCGAGTCAGGGGATGTAAGAAGACAAATAGAACAAATCCAGATTTTTTTTTAATTTTTCGTTTCCCTGTCTGTTTGTCTGTTTGTACGGGCTAATCTCCTAATCTATTAGACCGATTGAAATGAAATTTTGCATGGTGGTACCTTATACCCCGGGCAACATCTTAGATACCTTTTAACCTGGAAAAGTAAATAGTTCCCGTGGGATAGTTAAAAAACTATAGTAACTTGTACAGCTTAGCACACAAAAACTACTGATTGGATTTTAATAAAACTTTACAATAATATAGTTCATACATGACAATAACAAATCGGCTACTTTTCATCCCGAAAAATTAAAGGGTTCCCGTGGGACAGTCAAAAAACTATAGTAACTTGTACAGCTTAGCACACAAAAACTACTGATTGGATTTTGATGAAACTTTACAATAATATAGGTCATACATCAGAATAACAAATAGCCTACTTTTTATCCCGGAAAAATGTACAGTTCCCGTAGGATAGATGTTTTCGTTTATTTGTAACGTATTATGTACACAACATGTTTCCGTCCGATTACAACATGGGTGTCTTCAAGGCAAGAGTGAATAGGTGGCTACTGAATTAGTGCGACTTACCATCTACGACTGCGTTACCACTTACCATCAGGTGGAACGTAGTCAAGCACTAATTCAGAATACTATAAAAAAAAAATAGACCCCAAAACAATAGTTATTAAAAAAATTGTCTGTTTGTCTGTTTGTCTGTTTGTCTGTTTGTCTGTTTGCCTGTATGTCTGTTTGTCAGTTTGTCTGTTTGTATGTTTGTACGGGCTAATCTCCGAAACTGTTGGACCGATTTAAATGAAATTTTGCATGGTGGTACCTTGTATCCCCGGTCAACATCTTAGATATTTTTCATCCCAGAAAATTAAATAGTTCCCGTGGGATAGTTAAAAAACTATAGTATCTTATACAGCTTAGTGCACAAATAAGAAGAGAACCCGAGCGAAGCGAGGGTGAGCCGCTAGTATGAAATAAAGCGATAGCCTCTTAAAATTATTATAAAAAGTTTCGTGTTAACCAGTCAAATGAAAATTTCACTCTCCACATACGCAAAGAGCTTGACGTTACGTACACATACTTTTAAACGTTAAAGGTGTTAGAATACGTGTGAATACTTTGAAATTCCCCTAGAAAGTTTTCCGCATAACTGAGTGTTCATCTTTAGTGATGCGTGGTTGGACTAACGTAGTTTAGCTGGCTTTATGTTCGATTTCATACAATTTGACTTTTCATTTGGTCTATAAAAAATCAATTCTTGAATATAAAGATAATTTTTCTTCTACTTCATTTTATATAAACTTTTATAAACATATAAAAACATCATTCCAATTTACAGTGTACCTGTTTTTTTTTTATTTCGGAAGGAGTGTAATACAGTATGTTTATATGTATATAAAAATCAATTGGCGTTTCGTTAGTCTCGCTAAAACTCAAAAACGGCTGGTCCGATTTGAATAATTCTTTTGTGTTTTATTAGGGGTGTATCAGGGGTAGTTTAAGTATTAAAAAAATAGGGAAAACCAAAAAAAAAACAGCTAGAAAATTGAAAAGTTCAGAATCGTTTATTTTGTATCTACGTATATTAAATATGCATATAGTCTATCTATTCCATACTAACCATTTAAACGTATCTAGAGATGAACCCGAGCAAAGGGAGGATGAGTCGCTAGTTAATTGTATAAACATTAGTAATTATAGTATAGGATAAGAAAAAGTACAACATTGGAAAACCCATTTAACACCCAATAATGACATGTTATTAACTGAAAATGACAATTTAATATTCCTTGCTTTTAGTATCTGAATAGGAAAACAACGTGTATTTAGGCTGTAAAACAGAAAAAAATACAAATAAATACTGATATTAAATGAATTGACAGTATCGTACTGAACGTGTAGCAAATAAATAAAATACTAACAAAGCCGTCTAAAAAGCAACCTTTGGCCTATTTCCGCTGTAATGAAGTATTCATCACTCGCCTCCAGCGTGTACTGTTATGGAGTAATTTACAAGCTCATGGATGTAAATGGTTGATGAAATCTGAATCAGTAATATATGAGTATTAATTATTTTTTGCAGTTATACTTCTTTTGGCATGTTTGAAAGAAAATATGAGAGTAAAATTTTTACGATGGCGCACACACAGACAGCCAAAAAGCGACATGATGAAGATAGCTAAAAGCGACATGATGAAGTTAGCTGCATTCCTTTTACAAGCAGAGAGTTGTGACATAGGTGACGAAATGTTTAGCTATTATTGTTCTGTTACGCCAAACAAGTATAACTTTTTACGGGCGTACATAAGTACACACACATTTTTTTTATTATTTTATTGTTACAAATATTATTATAATATTATATACACTAAGCTCATATTAATACTTTCTAACACAACTATCGGAGAATCTCTCTCGTGACCATATTTGCTGTGAAGCATTCAAAACATCGTCAAATAAAAAAACAAATTAAACTGCAACAGAATCCGAAAAGTTTCATTTAAAATGTCATATTATGGATGTTGGACTTATTTTTAACTTCAATACTGTGCAATCTACCAGTTTACAAAAAAATAATAATAATATTATATCAAAATGGTCATATTAGAGCATTTAAAATTTAAACGATTTATCTAAAAATCTTACGCTCACACAAAAAATTACTTAATCTTTTAAAAAAAATACTTAAACTACTTAAAATCTCAATATGTTCTAATGAATTATGATAAAATTATTAATTATAGATTATATAATCTATGAATATGTAAGAAATGAAAAGCATCTGATACAGGTTTAAAAAAATAAATTATTGCAATTAGCCACAAAATAGACTGTTTCTAAAACAACATTTTCAGAACCTTATTTCTTAAAGTAGTAGATAAGAAACTTACGGCTACCAATTTTCAACTTCACCCTCCTTTGGGTCACACTTTCGCCTTACCAGCGGTGAGTTATCGGTCCTTACAAAGGCTTGGATTTATACCAAAATTCATTGTTTCCAACTACAATCGCATTATGTTTTGACCTCATATTACTAAAGTACGTAGTGTGGAAATTAATCGTTTGGCTCAGTTTGTAGTGACCCTACTTGCTGTGCCAGCGGTCGCGAGTTCGAGTCCCGCTGGGGGCATTCATTTGTGTGGTGAGCACGAATGTTTGTACTCCAGTCATGGGTATTCATTACACAGGCCTCATAGCTTACCATGGAACTAGATGGTGTTGGGTTTTGTCCCAACATATCAATGTCCCAACAACATATTAAATTACACTTGCTAACGATGGTTATCCGCTCTTCATAAATGATAGTTAGTTGTAGTGTACTTCATAAATGTCATCTGAACGCGGGCAATGCTAGTTCATTTATAAATCTTTCATAACCTATACCGACCAATCTCCTACATGTCTTCTCCATTCTACGTGACATTGGTGAAGTAGTAATCTGTGCTCAACTGGCTCGCTTTGAAGCCATTGATAAGAGAATTGAATTGAATTTATAACATAAAATATAATTTAATATGCAATGTCTGTATTGTTTTACATAAATGCAATAAGATATATATACTCGTACATAAAAAAACGCTCAATACAACTACCAAGCCCTACCGAATATATTTTAAGCTGTTAATGAAACGCTATTCGATGCTTTTGATGGAGCCTAATTATTGCGCCGCACTCTAATCTACATGTAAATAACAACTATACATTAACTTAAAATAAATGTTGATCGCCGAATGCAAATGTATGTGAAATTTAAATTAAAAGGAAGTGTAGATTATGTAATTTTGTTAACTATGTATAAAACTAATTTTCTTTTATGGAATAATACTACTCATAGTACAATGTATGCATGTATTCAGCCAGTAACGTCCTACTGCTGGGCGTGGGCCTCCGTTCAATACGAGGGGGATCAGGCCATAGTCCACCACGCTGGCCAAGTGCGGGTTGGTGGACATTACATGTCTTTCCAAAACTTGCTAAGTTCTCTAAGACATGCAAGTTTCCTCACGATGTTTTCCTTTACCGTTAAGACTAATGTTAATCATGTTGGAGATGATTCGCACATAAAAATATCAGAAGTGCGAGACCCGGGATTTGAACTCGCTTCACTCGGTTTCCCAAGCGAGCGCGTTACCACTGGGCTACCACTGCCTATTTTATAGTATTTAAATAAAATAATAGATAGAATTAAAACAGATAAATTTTGTCATATCTTCGCCAATTTGGATTTCAATTTCATAATTTTTCTTTATATAAATTACTAGCGAATCACCCTCGCTTCGCTCGGGTTCGTCCCTAGGTACATTTTAACGGCTAGTACGGAATAGAAATACTATTATATACTATACATAGGAATGATGAGTTGTTTTAGGGTATATTATGACGAGCTTTCTCGTGGAAATGAGATAATCTCCCGCGATAAAAAGTAGCCTATGTCACTCCCCAGCCCTCCAACTATCTCCACACAAATCACCCCAATCCGTCCCCCCTTTTTGACGCGATAGAAGGACAAATAAACAAACAAATAAACACAATTTCACATTTATAATATTAGTATGGAAGTATGGATGCTATACTTCTAGGGTTGCCTGATATAAGTTCTTAAGTGTAATAGTTAATTTTAAAGTGATTTTGAAGTCGATATACTCTTTTAGTTTAACAAGTAATAATAATACGAACAAACAAACAGTACTACCTCTTAATATATTTATCTTTTAATATATTTAAAATTAAGATAAGAATCAATGACCTCAAAAAAACATCCTTCCATAAAACCATTAAGGAATTGTTATCGCTTTAGTTCAAAAACAAAGTTAGATATTATTAGATAGTTACTATCGCGAACGTACGTTTACGTTATGTCACGTGCTTTCATAAAGTTGCTTACAAGGATGTTTTAATTAATTTTTTGAGCTACTAGTTTATGAATTGTTGATCTTTTATCTTACAATAATATAATATTTTAGTCATTATTTGTAGTATAGTATTCCATATTGGGCATATACGTAAGAATGTATAAAATATATACTCGTATATAGCAAATGTCAAATAAAACAATAATTTCCGTACATAATTTTATTTCGACTTTCTTGAATTAATTTTACAATATAGTATATACATACACATAATGAAATTCTAACTAAGTCGAAATTGTACATTAAATATTTCAGATTTCAGATGCCGAATCTATAGTTTTAGTATTTTTGTCTGTCTGTCTATGAGCGCATCATGATAAAACCTGGACAGATTTTGATGTTTGGTATGATGATAGCTGGTAATCTGGGTCAACATTTTAACAACAAGTAATTTTTATAGCGGGAAAATATCTTATCCCTGAGAAATCTGTACTAACCGTTATGGTTGTAATTGACGGAAATTGGTCTGTGAATAAATTGAAAATACATAAATAAATTGAGACGATAGGGTTAAATTTGTACAAATAAAATATTATGATAATAAGAACATTATATTGTACTAGCGACTCACCCTTGTTCTGCTCGCATTCGCCCTTAGATTCGTTTTAACGGTTAATATAGATTTCTTAGAGATGAGTTATTTTCCCGCAGTAAAAAGTATCCTATGTGTTGACCCGAATAACCAGCTATCATCATACCAAATTTCATCAAAACCTGTCTAGTCTTTTTCTCGTGATGCGTTCCCAGACAGACAGACAGACAGACAGACAGACAAAAGTTCTAAAAACTATAGATACGACCTCTGTATCGATCATAATGGCTATTTAAAAAAATATTTTTCAAAAAAATATTTAATTTATAGATTTTAGTTAGTTACAATTTTATTATATGTATATACTTCATACTATTTTTGGAAAACCCTAGTTCATCGGATATTATATCTTGAGATATTATTCCTCGTTATTTTCTTAGTCGACTCTAAATAGGTTAAATAAATGCCTCGTATAATTAATACTTCATCAAAGCAATACGATACGATAATCAAAGTTACAGAAAGAATATACTGCGTAGGATTAAGGAGGAAATATGAAGATTTTTTTATTTACCTTTTTCCTTACAACACTATTTTCCCTTAAAAAAAATAAGTATTAGAACAGTGACAAAGCTAACAATCTAAGCTTTATTAAAACCCATCACAACCATTAAGTATTCTGATAAGAAAAGAAATTAGTGATTAGTAAGAAATAATTAAAATATAGGTATATTAAACTGTTATAATTTTAAGGCAGTGGAAGCTGAATGATAACGCGTAAAATAAAAACCAAGTAAATCGAGCTTAAATACCAGGTCTTATATTTCTGATATTTCCATGTGCGAATTATTTTCAAAATTATATTCATTTATTTTACGGTGAAGGAAAATATCGTGAGGCAAACTGTATATCTGAGAGAATCATGCAAGTTCTCGAAAGACGTGTAAAGTCCGCCAACCCGCACTTGGTCAGCGTGGTGGTCTATGGCTCAATCCCTCTCATATTTAAGGGAGGCCTATGGCTAGCGGCGGGATGTTAAAGGGTTAAATGCATACATATTGATGATGTCCTCCTCCTAGCCGATTCCGGCCACGGCGGCCAATCTCAATGAGATTAGCCAACTGCGCAGGAGATATTATAGTGCTCAAGTGTACGCGCAGACAAGTGCACTCTCTATTCCTATCACTCTCATACTCCGGTGGGACGACCACTCGACACGACTAGTGAGAGTTAAGGCGCAGGACCGACGGCTTTACGTGCTCTCCGAGGCACGGGGGTGAAACACCGCCAACTTCCCAACTCCAGGCTGTTACTGAGACTTACTATACAGGAAGACTCAATAACTAAACGTGGCCCGACCCGGGACTCGAACCCAGGACCTCCGGGTGTGCAGCCATATTAGTTCGTATTCTAAACGAATAATTAAAAAAAACAGGCTTATGACTCGTGTAATATATGAGACACGCTAAAACGGGACATATTTCACCATACTATGGTTCTAATATCATAATTTTATCTAAATGTTATCCAATTACTGTATTATAATGCATTGCCGAATCTGTACAATAAATATTTTTCTGGAAAATCTTACTGAAATAGATACAGAGGCTATATAGTTAGATACTACAATTTTTAGAATTTTTTCTGTCTCTCTGTCTGTGTGTCTAAGAATGCATCACGAGAAAACTACTGGACAGATTTTGATGAAATTTGGCATGGTGATAACTGGTTATTGTTTGTGGTGATCTGAACGCGGATGGAGCCGCGGGCAATGCTAGTAGTAGAATAAAAGTCTGTTTATATAGATACAAGTAAGCCTAGTGTTCAAAATACCCACTCTTACATACAAATCCTTAAACGCCAAGCACGTAACTATTTCAATTCAGCACAAAATGTTTTCTGTGCTGATTCCGAGAGGTTGTAATATTCATAACTTATTATCCCACAGTACATTGAAAATATGCTTTACACCTTTAAAAATAAGATTGGTTAGAGGACGTGTGTCGGGCTATTCGCTAGTCCTTACCTCTTTCATCTGCGTCCTTTTAACCGGAGGCTGTAATTATAGCTAACGTACCCTAGGGATGTTTATATTTCAGAGATCTCTGCGTTAAAAAAATGAGAAACTTATAACAAAGGCGGTTTTCCTTTTGTTTATTAATTGCTACCATTGAATGCGGATTTCTTGTACAAATCTAGCTTTTTTTAACCGTGTGTTTATGTACAATTGTACCGCTACGTTGGTTTTAACTGTTTTTATTTATTCGCTGGTCCTGAAGTTATTATCTGGACATGTTGCTCATACCTAGTTTTAGCAAACGTTAATCGATAGTTATAATTTTAGTGAGTATCGATATTTACTTGGTTAATATTATATTAAAAGTTTGTTTTATAGGGATGTTCGGATATTTATTACCAACCCAATTATGCTTCTATTTTAATAATCTAAAAGAGATAAAAGGAACATACGAGCGAAGCCGCCGGCAGAGGCTGCTATAATAACCAGGAAACCAAAAATTTGATTTCTAAACTCTGTCAATGGAATAAATAGTATTAAACATATCACACTATCTCATTCGTTTAATAAATTCTTTTATGTATACTAATATTATAAAGAGGAAAGATTTGTTTTTTTTTGTTTGTTTGTTTGTACTGAATAGGCTCCGAAACTACTGGACCGATTTAGATGAAATTTGGTAAGAAGATAGTTTGAGACTCAGGGAAGGACATATAGTTTTTTTCCCGAAAATAACCTCTTAAGGGGGTGAAAGTGGGGATGAAATTTTGTATGGGGACATAGGGACGAACTCAAGCGAAGCAAGGGTGAGCGCTAGTGTAGAATATTTTAAAAACACTACCTACATTTTATGACATAACAAATTTTATAGTAGCGCTTGTTAGACATCATTAACATTGTAAAGTACCTGAAATATATAAACATGTATTATAAATAAAGGTGTTTGTTAAAGTTACTTTATTATACTTTTTATGGAATAAAGTTATAGGTACTTATAATGATAATAATTATGTGCTACTCCAGGTCATAGTCTATCTGTGTACTAAATTTTATCCAAATTCGTTCAGCCGTTACAGCGTGAAGAAGTAACAAACAAACATACATACCAACATAATATAAACTTTTGCATTTATATAGCAGTAATAATAACAATTTATGTAATATATATTATAATTGAAAGACAAATATTTTAAAATATTTATTTTTATTTTTTAAAAGTTAGCCTAAAATGCGCAGAGTGCAGTTGATATTTGAGCGAAGCGAGGGCGGGATGCAATTAAGAATATAACGCTATATAATATAAAATATAACGCTATATAATAAAGAATATACATTGCTTACAGCGTGCTCTACATTCTTAAAATCCTTACTTTACGGAACCCTTGATTGCCTTCAAAAGCTTCCTTTCCCGCGAAGATTTTTCACCTTTTATACTGCAAGCTATAAGCCTCAGCTCCTCTCATTTTACTAAGGAAAATACAAAATTTTCGTCGTAGCGTTTTCTGTAAGAAGTTATCTATCTATACATATAATAAAATTCTGAGTCGAATCTGTACATTGAATATTTTTGGAACATCTTATTGAAATAGTTATTATTATCGATACAGAGGCCGAATCTGTAGTTTTGATAATTTTTGTCTGTCTGTTTGTCTGTCTGGGAACGCATCACGAGAAAACCACACGACCGATTTAGATGTTTTTTTATGATGATAGCTGGTTAATCGAGTCAACATAAAGGGTACTTTTTACTGCGGGAAAATATCTCATCTCTGAGAAATCTATACTAAACGTTAAAACGTAACAAGGGGCAAACCCGAGCGAAGCCTGGGCGAGTCGCTAGTATAAGATATATACAAGTCATGACTTTATGAGTATTCAATTGACATTATCTTAAGTAAACAAGATAACGTTATCATTTAAGATACAAAACTTAGTTTAATCACAGAAAATAATTATGTTTTGATCCGATGTTTATTTTTTGCGGCTTTATTGTTGCTTAAAATAACTTGAAAAAACCAACTTTCAGGCACTAAAATGTAAAAAAATGTTTAGTTAAAGGTGGTTTTCATTTAGAATATATACTTAATCAGATATTTTCGAATTTGGTGCCAGCCGATGCAAAGCAAATCTAATATATTTAAATTAAATATACGTAAAATACATATTTTCCTATTAGATATTCATTTCTTAAAATATTGTCGGCTCCTCCTTTTTGGAAGACGGTTAAAAAGGATTGTCATTAATATGTAATTTATGATTAATAGGTTAAATTCTCTTTAATTACCATCGTGGAGGAGTTACAATGTCAATGTGACCGTTTACTGTTTAGAACGTATATGTACATATATATGTGTTATGTAAATAATCAAGTAATAGAGGAATAAATATAAGAGGGTAATAGAAAGTTTATGTAAATAGCTGATAAGAACAATATTATAATACCACTTATTACATACAACTTTGTCTCTATAATTTGAAATAAAATATGATCCACTTGATTTATATGAGAGCTCGCAGGATAAGAAAACTAAAATACAATTTGGATCGATCGATATATATATACGAGTATATAATATTTTTTTTATTTACCAGGTGTTGATTGAGCTTTTAAGCATGGAGATGATAAAATTATTAAAACTACTAGCAGCTCGTACGTTTAAAATAGATATAGGTATATAGTTATTAGCCAGCGTTAGCTATATAAATTTTATTTTTTTCCTTAATTTTTCTGATGTTTTAATATTTATGTATTATCCTATTCCGGACTAAGAGAAATCCAACAAATCAAATATCATTAAAATTGGTCCGGCCGTTCTTGAGTTATAAATGGTGTAGCTAACAGTGTTTTTTCCGTCACAGACAGAAAACTAATTCAATCGTATTTTAGTGATATGGAATTTTGTATTAAAGAAAAGAAATATTATAAAATTCTAACGTGATATTGTTAAAAGAATAAGTCTTTTTATTACAAAATAACGAATGTTTGTACTCCAGTTTTTTTTATAATATTATGTATTTAAAGTTTATATGTGTATTAACTATTTTTATTAGCTTACCATGGAACTAGATGCATTGCACTGTTGACTTATTATTTATTTATTTATTATTATTATAATTACTGGAGATTAAATTACTATTATAATGTTAAATGCAAAAGTTTGTGTGTGTTTGTGTGTATATGTTTGCGACTTTTTCTCAGAAACGGCTGGACAGATTTGGATGTACGAGTATAACACACTATTTAAATAATATATAGGTAATAGAAAGACTATCTAAACTCACAAATAGGCAACTGCTAGTTCTAAAATTTGGTTAAAGGTAGAGCTGCCTATTTAACGAATAATATCTGTATAAATATTATAAATGTGCAAGTTGGTGAGTATGTATGGATGTATGTTACTCTTTCACGCCGGAACGGCTGAATGGATCTGGATGAAATTTGGCACAGAGATAGATTATAGTCTGAAATAACACATAGGTTACTTTTTATCCCGGAAAAATATATGGATTCCGAGGGATAGATTTGTTTATGTTTTTCTAGAGGTGAATGTTAGCCACTAATTATTATAATAATTTACAAAATTAAAAAAACTGACTGAAAAGATGAGGACGACTTTACGAAGTAACATAGTATTACGTACATAGAATATATGTATATACCTTAAGACATTCGCGTTATCAAGACGATTCGAATAATGTTTAAATTACCAAAATCGGTTAAGCCCTTTAGTAATTACGCGGGAACATAGAATAGGACAAACATACATACATCACCGTACAGGTCAACCACATAACCTTCCTTTGCAGTCGGGTAAATACAAAAAATACTACTATAGCACCCGAACGAAGCAAGGGTAAGGCGCTTTATAACATATAAGTTTTAGTTAACGATGTCCCCAGTTATACTTGAGTACTTTTCTATTTGTTTGTGAGAGATTTAGTGTGAGGCCCTCACGAAATTCTTCAGTTTCGTGTTTTATTATGCTTAGTGTCTTTTTTATAATATATAAGTTTTTTTTAATAAATAAGAAATTTTAATGTTGTTTTTGTTAGGACTTTAAAGATAGAAAGATATTAGTAATGTAAGAACACAAAATAATTTCTTAAAAAATTTGACTGTCAGATAATAATCTCCGTTGGGAAACGATTTTTTTGCTTAATAGCTGTTGACTTGTTATCAATTTAAAAAAAATAAACAGTTATTTTCATATGTAATTAGATAAATTCTACTCATATTATAATATGTTTTCTTCAAATTTTCAAAAATGGTTCCGGTTCAATATTGACCACTGGGCGAACACTAGTAATTTATAAGCTACACTTCGCTTCACTCGGGTTCGCCTCTAGAAAAGCACAAACAGATCAATCCCACGGGAACTCTTTAATTTTCCGGCAGAAAAGTATCTGAAATGTTGACCGGGGATATAAGGTATCATCATGCAATATTTCATTTAAATTGCTCCTACAGTTTCGGAGACTAGCCCATACAGACAGACAAACAGACAGAGAAACCAAAAAATTGAAAAAAAAAATGGTTTTGTTCTATTTCTCTTCTGACATCCACCTGACTCGGTTGATAGCATTTTTTTTATGTACAGACATTCGACCTCTTCAATTTTATTATATGTATCTATAGTATTTAACATCCCTTTGAGAATGTATTAAGATCCTTTATCATGGCACTTAAATAAGTAGTCATTATAAATTGTTATCACTTTTCAACTAGTTTAACCATTAAATACGTGTATGTTGGATAAATTTTAATTTTTATACAACTTTATTTTGTTTTTTTTTTCTTTATCTGTGTATCTGTTTGTAGAATACTGTGATACGTCATGTCCATTCATAAACTACATACATATTAAGATTATTTTGACAGAAATCGTATTCTTTTTTGTACATAAACATAATTATAAATATTTACACATTTTTTTCTGTGTGTAATACATATATTTTTAGATTAGATTAACAATGAAATTTATTATAGATACATACTAGCATTGCCCGCGGCTCCGCCCGCATTCAGATTAGCAAAAACCAAATTCTTAGGTTTTACATATTTGTATACTTTTACACTGCAGTTTTTATATTTTTTCTCAGACATGAGACATTTTCCCGCGATAAAAAGTATCCTATATGTTGACCCGGATAACCAGCTATCATCATACCAAATTTCATCAAAAACTGTCCGGTGGTTTTCTCGTGATGCGGTAACAGACAGACAGACAGAGAGACCAAAAATTCTAAAAACTATAGATTCGGCTTCTGTATCGATAATAATGTTTATTTCAATAAAATTTCCAAAAAAAATATTTAATGTACAGATTCGGCTTAGTTACAATTTTATTATATGTATAGATGTTATAAAATTCATTATTCATGGCCATCCAACTTGCATCCATGCTTCATAAATCATATATATGCTCGTATATATATATATATATATATATATATATATATTACTTAGAAAATTATTCTGTTGCATTTTATCTGCTAAGTTCGAAAATGATAGTGCTATACACGGTTTTCACACTTATTTGTGCTTCATTATGTTTGTTGTATTATTACACAATAAAAAATTACAATTATTGGAAAAAAAGAAATGTACCATATCTCAAGCCTGTACCATTTTTCGGAAATTATCGTGAATATATATTATTCAGAAAGTATGGACCCCAAGTTGCTCAGGAAATTTGTCAAAAGTTCCCAAACGAACCTTACGTCGGTGTATATTATGGAACGGACCCAGCTTTGATCGTAAAGGATCCTAATATTATCAAGCTAGTGATGACCAAGGATTTCTATTACTTTAACCATAGAGAAGTAGCAAATTATACCCATAAAGAATTAATAACCCAAAATATGTTCTTCACAGGCGGCGACAGGTGGAAAGTATTACGACAAAATCTTACATCATTATTTTCGTCTTCAAAACTCAAAAACATGTTTTATTTAATAGAAAATTGTGCAACAAACTTAGAAGAAGTATTAAACTACGAGGTAAAATTAAATAAAACACTCGAAACCAAGTCTATTTTAGCAAGGTTTACAATGGATTGCATAGGATCATGTGTTTTTGGTGTGAATACGGGTACATTAGAAAAAAATTCAAGAAACAACCCGTTTACAATTTTGGGGGAAAAGTTGTTTGACAACTCAAATTATGGAGGATTTAGACTTATTTCACGTGCAATGTGGCCAGCAATTTTCTACAAATTAAGGTTTCAACTGTTTGAAAGCAGTGTTGATGACTTTTTCATTCAACTTCTTACTGATGTGTTTAAAAGTCGTAATTATAAGACATCATCGAGACAGGATTTTGTTGATCTATTTTTGACTTGGAAGAAAAAAGATTGTATAGTTGGAGATAAAATTTCTAACATGATAACAGACGAGAAAAAAACAATGGAAATAAAAGTCGATAATAAATTACTGGTAGGTCTGAGTGCGATGCTGTTTGCAGCTGGCTACGATACAACATCTACTACGACTAGTCATTTACTTTTTGAGCTCGCGAAACAGAAAGAAGTCCAATCGAAAGTAATTAAGGAAGTAGACGATTATTTTCAAAAACACGACGGTAAATTAGATTTTGATTGCATTAACGAAATGCCATTCCTTCAAGCTTGTATAGACGAAACCTTACGACTTTATCCAGTTTTGGGAACTCTTACACGAGAAGTAGAAGCAGAATATACTTTACCAACAGGTCTTCGTCTCAACAAAGGGATGCGTATTCATATACCAGTATATTATCTTCATCACAACGAAGAGTATTTCCCAGAACCTGAGAAATTCCGACCTGAACGTTTCTTTGGGGATGAAAAGAAAAACATCAAACAATTCACATATATGCCGTTTGGAGAAGGACCAAGGATATGCATGGGTATTATTTATTTTCTTAACTAATTAAATTATTCAGTCAGTTGATCCTCTTTGGATAAGTTATGAATTAGATTTCCTCTATAGGTTTATATTATTATGGGCAAATTAATTACCTTCAAGTATTTGCGCATATACATACTATGTATTTACCTATACATTCAACCCTCCTGTAAGTAATTTATATAATTTGAATCATCAGCAAAGTTTACAACTGACTTTATAACCAAAGAGAAATATATTTAAAGGCAACCCCTAATTTGATTTCTTTAATTTAAAGTTGCAGCTTTGTGTATGCGGTACAGTAAGTATTATTCTGGCAAACATCTTCTACCTTAAAGAATACTTAAAATATTTAATCATCATCATGTAATTGCGTTGTTTTTATGAATATAACGCAATAACATAAAGATAGAATTATAAATCTACGTATATCTATTAGAGCATGTAATTAAACTATGCTGTCACGCAATAGATAAGAAAGGTTATGTGTTTTACATAAGTGATACGCGTGGTTTTTATCTCAAGAGAGATCGATAATATTATTTCCTGTATTGCAATATTGTAAACATTGTCATTTTAGTATCAAAACCCTGAGAAAACTGTAACATCAAATAAGTAAATTAAAAAAAAAGGAAGTACTCATACAGTTTATTATTATTTTCCACTATTATTACAATTATATTTGGACATTGAACCCTATATCTTTTATCAATTATATTATATACATACTAGCGACTCATCCTCGCCTAGCTTCGGGTTCGTCCCTAAACAAAAACAAATTTATCAAACGGGAACCGGACGTTTTTCCGGAATGATATACCTATAGCCTATAGCCTACCTCATTAAACCAGCTATCTAAAGAAAAAGATTTTTTCAATTCGGATTAAAAGTTCCTAAGATTAGCGCGTTCAACCAAACAAACTCTGCCTCTTTATAATATTTGTAAAGATGATAGTCTATAGAAGCTGCCATAATACGAAGTATAAGCAAACTTTATCTTAAAACTTTAGCTTATCCGGTTTGTTTTTAGTGCGACATTAGTATGACACCTCAACAATACTGTTGCCTATATACATTTTACCATCCCTTTTTACCTCTATAAGGATATATAATATAAAAGAATGCTCCATAAAGGTTACTTCTTTTGTTATAGAATATTAAAATTTCAACGGCTTATTCTGGGTTATGAATTACACAAGACAAGCCACTTTATTTAATATGTTAATAGATTCATCAGACGTATACCTAACACGATATTAGTCATTTTGGAGGAACAAAAGTTACAGTTTAATTAAAAACGAAATAACACGCTTTTGTTGCCATCACACTTTATACACCTCCTGTCTTCATCATCCGACTTTCATCCGCTAGTACTTATATTGTGTTAAACTCGTAAAAAAGTTTGTTGAGTAATGAAACATGTCTGATATCTTATTTAATATGTTTTAAAATTAAGACTTATAAGTAGATATAGACTTGCTTCTTTCTTTTATTTATTATATAAAAAAATCTTTACACATTAACAAAAAAACACTAAATATTAATATTTTCATTACATGTTAATATTATTGTTATCTGTTTCTTATTCACAGGTCTTCGTTTCGCAAAGATGCCAATGACAGCCGCAATTATGACGGTTCTCAAGAAATATCGAGTTCAATTAGCAAATAAAATGCATACAAGTTTGAAGTTTGAGCCAAGATGTATAGTTACTCAGCCAGTAGGTGGTGTTCATTTGGAGTTCATACCACGTGATACATAACTGAATGATTGATATTTGAACAAAGTAATAGTAATATTATATGTAGCAAAATTAATAAGTTGTTTATTATTTTCATCCCCTTAATGGATGATTTCCGGGATAAAACTATCCTATGTCCTTCCCAGTGTCACAAAACATCTACTTACCGAATTTCATCTAAATCGGTTCAATAGTTTCGGAGCTTATTCGGTACAAACAAACAAATAAAAAAAATATTTCCTCTTTATAATATTAGTATAGATATAGTCTAAATCGCAATATCATTTGTGTGTGTGTGTATACTAAACTAATATTTCTAAATTAGCGGGATACATATCTACAATGTATAAAGTATTTAGATTTAGAAACCTTGATATAAATTAATTAACACTTAAGTATTTTAAAATATTTCTTCACTATTTAAAAGAAAAGACAATTAAGTTCAAATACTTTAATAAATTAAGGCTCATTTTGCAGTTTTCACGATTTTAAACCAAGAGAAATGGTCTTGTATTAAGGAGTAAGATTAAAAGAAACTCCTGAATATTTATAGCTTAACGCCTAATTTGCACAATATTAATTCTGGCTGTATAAACGAAACCGTTATAACTGTTGGTATAATGACATCTTAAGATAATTATTACGGTGGCTAAAACTTATGGTTAAAACTAGTCTACTACTTGCCTGACTAGACAGACATGTTATATTTTACGTAAAATGGCCGCCACGAACAAATGGATAATTAAATTATTTACTGGGATTTTATTTCAATACTTGTGTTATGTACAGTCTGTGTATTATGTAGTCTTAAACTAATAATAAGGCAGAAAGAAAACCTATTAAAACAGCCCATCTAATTTTACGTAAAAAAACATACCCTGTTTAACTTTTATGACATTCCAAATATTTGCTAATCATATTGTACCAAAAAATTTTCAGTCATATCTGTACTAATATAATAAAACTGAAATTAGAATTCCAAGTTTGTCTGTTTTTTTTTGTTTGAATATGCGAAACTCTAGAATAATTAATCGGACTTGATGATTTTTTTTTGCAATTGATAGCCCAATGTTTAAAGAAGGTAATAGACTATTTAATATAAGGCTGCGATTCTTAGGATCGAAGAGTTATAGGTACATACCTACTAAACTACGCATGTGAAGTCACCGTTAAAGCTAGTGAATAAAATTTTAGAATTTTCTTTTGTTTCTTCCTACGAATATTTGGTTATACTAACCGTTGTATAATAAATAAAGAACTTACATAAAATGCTAATTTTATAGAGACTCGTGGCCCAGTGATATTATACGTAGTTCCGGTTCAAGCGTTGGTTTTATATATTTTTACTAGCTATGCTTATATATAGTTTCTTCGCGCCTAAGGGTCGAAACGTGATGTTAGATACCCTATGACCTTCTGCATTAATAGGCATTAAAATGCAAAATGTTTTTATCTTATCTGGTCAGAAGTTTAAAAAGAAAGAAGAATCTTCGCCCAAAGAATCAGCATTGCCATTCAGCAAAGGAATGTAGGTTTTTCACTGTAAGGCAATCATGTTGGAAATGATTTGCACATGGAAATCTCAGAGATGCAAGACCCGAGACTTGAACCCGCTTCGTTGGTTTCCTAAGCAAGCGCGTTACCACTGGGCTACCACTACTTGTGCCCTTCTTTTGTAAATAAAGAATATATTTTGGTCATTAAAAAAAATAAGATTCATGAGTAAGTGCAGTAGTGAAAAATCCTAAGAACTAAACAAGAAACAAGACAAGTTTAAAACAGCTTAAACTTATAACTCCTGTATAACACGCACTCACTTGCATGATGCGACGATATATTGCCATACTAATAGATTATGACAAAGTTGAAGTAACTTTCTCAACGGAAACTCGTAAGTTCAAATCTTTTGATATTTTATTGGATTACTGTACATTACATCACATTTACAATACTAGTATATATATATATATATATATATATACTATATTGCCAATGTCAACATTGATGTGAGATTGACCCAATGGAGTTACTAATAACGCTACCTTTCAAAATATGATTTTTACAATTACTTACAAACTTTCACTCTGTGTGGAAATCGAACCCGTGGTTTCTTATATAGAAAGCAGAACTAGTCTAGTACAATATACCTAGATTGTTATCGAAAGAAAAATTAATTAAATTATAAATCTTGAGCAACAAAATTTCTTACTATACATAGTTTCTTTAACTTTTATAAAGGAAGAAAGGTGAAAAATCACGTCATCTGTCGCAGTAAATCTTAGCAGCGAACGAGATAAAATGAAACAATGCGCCGTCCGTGTCCCTAATTGTATACTCTTGTTGAGGGTTTTCAGAAATAAAAATGCTAGAAGTGAAATAAAAAAAGTGTTATCCCCACTCATCGCGCTAATTTATATATAAATAGGTAAAGACAAAACAGTTCCTTGTGCTGCTCTGTTTATTAACCGACTTTTTTAATTTAATAGCTATGAGTTTCTGTGTTATCAATTAAAAAAAAAACGGATAGAGTTTTTCGTATATGCTTTTCCTCTGATTATGTCCGAATTTCGAGCACTGGGCGAACACACTGGTGTTACAAACGCGAAATAGTCCGTGCTTGTTACTTTTTTACGGTGTCACGGCTTATGGGATTCGAGTGGAATTTGGAATGCTTATATTCTTAGAAGCAACACATAGGCTTCTTTTAACCGTCTATCTGCTACGAGTTAACGCGGCTCGATTGAAAATGAGTAAACGGGCTAGTATTATAAATACAAAAGTTAATATTTGTGCATACGCGTGTGCGTGCGTGTGCGTTCGTGGTGCGTGGGTGTAGATGTGGGTGTGTGTGTTTGTGTGTGTGTTTGATTTTGATTGAATATGATATTATATGCAAGATTTAGCATTCACAAAGGGAACTCAATTAGAACATGTTGCCTTGAACGTTATAGAAATTAGATCGATCAGTATCAAGTGGTCCAATTCTCTATTCAAAATTGATTCTACAGGGACTAACGTTTCGAAGACAAAGCTATAGCAAATATGTACATATTATATATGGATTTGAATTTACCATTGATTGGTTTAATGTAACGGATCAAAGCGTTTTTATTTAATTCGAAAATTTCGTTTTAATTTATGTCTAAGCTATAATAAATTTTATGTAAAATTTTCGATATTAATACTAAGAATGGTATTAAAATTTTAATAAAATAAATTTGTTACAAACTTAGTCGTTCTAGTTGTTTGTTTAATCATACATCACTTAAATGCAACTTACAGATTTTGTTTTAAAACTCAATGAATACTAATGTTCGTCGAGTGAAAATTGAAATTTATTAATACATGAATAGAATTTAACTAGAAATCGAAAACGCCAAAACAAAATTTATGGTATAATAAAAATTTATTTTAAAATATATCCGAAAATAACATTAAAAATTTATGTAATAGTATAAAAAATTTTTTAAAAGACAACAAAATTGAAAGTGCATAATAATTACAAGACTTCCGCGACACCATTCAGACAAAAAGAGACAATAGCATTCCCAAGGAGGGTTGACGTCAGGCAGGCGGTAGGTCGTAAAGCTTTTGCCAAATCCTATCAGCAGTACAGAAGATGTACTGCGCCGACCCCAAGTGATTGGGAAATGGGCAGGGAGAAGAAATGAATAGAATTTAACTATAGACTATAAAGAATATTATATACTATTTCAAATTTTTTTATTGATCAAAGCTCCTCAATAGCCAAAACAATGGTAGACAAACAAAGGAGAAAAAGGTACTGAAATGTTTTTTTTTGTTTATTTTTATACAGATTATGTCAAAGAAAGTAATAAAAACCTTTTTAACACCCGAAAGTAATGGATGTTGAAAGTTTTTCACCTTTAACAAACTATTGTGTTTGCGTGTTTTCTTATGATAAAGTGGCTTGAAAATAAACGACCGATTTAAGTGTTTGACTGACTTCAAAAAAAGGAAATAATTAAAAATATTCTTTAATAAGTTGTTTACACCAAAAAAGTTATCATCTATCTATATATAAAAATGAATCCATATTTCCCTTGGTCACGCCATCACGCGTAAACGGCTGGACCGATTTAACTGTAATTTTTTTTGTTGTGTTTGTTATTGTCAGGAAAAGGTTCTTATAAAAGAAAAAAATTAAAAAATTTCGCGGCAAATCATGAAATTTAAGAATACTTATTTAAGAATACTTAACAACCATATTTAAATTTATATGGCTAACGCTGGGTAATAACTATTTATATATATTTAAAACGTACCGTATAAAATAAAATAAAAAATACCTAAGGATTTATTTGAAGTGGTATTTCGTAGTCGGTGTCTGTTATTGGTTAACAAGTAGGTAATTAATTTTAAATCTATACATATAATAAAATTCTAACTGAGTCTAATCTGTACATTAAATATTTGTTGGAAAATCTTATTGAAATATACATTATTATCGATACAGAGGCCGAATTTATAGTTTTTTTAATTTCTGTCTGTCTGTCTATCTGTGAACGCATCACGAGAAAACTACTCAACAGATTTTGATGAAATTTTGAATGATGATAGCTGGTTATCCGTGTCAACATAAAGGATACTTTTAACTTCAGAAATACATCTCATCTCTGAAAAATCTATACTAAACGTTAAAACGTAAGTAGAGTCGAATTCGAGCGAGGGTGAACCGCTAATTAAATATATGTATATAATTCGTCAGTTTCATAGCATCTCATAGCTCCTATTTCTTAAGTATATTTAAGTAACGCTTTCATCAAAACCCAACGATAGTCATATATATGTTAATTTATAATACACAACGACAATCAAGCCAGTAACTGGTTCATGCTACGCGTAATTGGAACTTATAACCGATGCTCTCTCGATTAACTCATGCAAATTGTTATTAGGATAACATTGGACATTGAAGTTTAAAGATAGGAAGTAAACTATTACTAACCAATTTTACCAAATAGCGAGGTATATTCTTTCTTAGGTTAATCCCTCCACGACCGCGGACACGCTGGCGTTACAGTCAACAATAGATTTCTTAGAAATTTAATTATTTCTTAGTAATTTACCTGGAGGTGTTAACGTAAATATAATATGAATATTTGTGTAATGAAGTCCACCGTAGACTTCTACGTGACAATATTTGCTGTAAAGTATCCGAAAATTTTTAATTGAAAATCAAAATAAAACACGTATTACGGATGTATATTTTAGTGTATAATGTGAGCTGGTTTTATATTCCTTTCAATAACTAAACTATGGACTATAGATATATAAGGACTATGAAGATATTATGTATGACGTCATACGTAATTATTATCTTCATAGTCTTATATATTATATAAGTTTCATAAAAAATATATAGCTTAGTGCAGTATCACTACATATTTATAAAATAAATACTCCCCCCCACTCCCCCACTCCCCACCGCAATCCCCCTCCCCCACGTCTGTTTGTCCGCGTGTCTGTCTGAACGCGATAAACTCAAAAAAATACCGAACGGATTTGCCTACGGTTCTCACCAACAGACAGAATGGGTCATGAGGATGTGTATAATTCATTAAGATTTGTGTAAATTGGCTGAAATGAGACTGGGAGCTTTATTCGTGTGCTCTACGTAAACCAATAGAGTTATTAGAAAACAATGCATACGGAATTATTCCTGTTAAAGGTATGTAGTTAAAATTATATACATATATGCAAATTCTAATAATAATTAGAATATTCGGTAAAATAAACAAGTACATACATTAATTGATTGAGAGAATTTAATCTATTTCAATTGCGGTACAGAGGATTAGTTATAATGGAGATTTAATCATAACAAATATTATTTACGTGTATTATTCATAGTGTGTTATTTAATTGATGAAGTAAAATCTTCTATTACTTGTTATTGGGTCAAAATATTTTAAGGCTAGATTATTACATTATAATAAGGTTAGGTTTTAATTATAAAGCTAGGTTATACACAATTAAAACCATAGACATTGCAGAGTAATACTAGTGCAGATGTCCTTCTGACCGATTTCGGCCACGGCGGCTATTCTCACTGAAACTAGCCAACTGGACAGAAAATATTATAGTACACATGTGTTCGCGTAGATACAAGTGTAGTATCTATTCCTTTTCAATCTCAAAGTCCGATGGAACGATACTTCGACACGACCGGCAAAAGTTAAGGCGAAAGACCGACGACTTTACATGTTCTTTGAGGCACGGAATAGCACCAGCTATCCAACTCCGGGCTGCTTCTGAGAATTATTTAACAGGAAAACTTAATAACTGAACTTGGCCCGACTCGAGACACGAACCTAGGACTTCCAGATCTACACCCGTACATGATAGCCACTAGACCACCGAAGCAGTTAGTAAGACTATGCACATAAATATGAAATACACTACTGTATTTATATGTACATATATAACTTCCAAGTGAATATAAAACTGGAATAGAAAATAACTAAGTCAGGAGTAACAATATATCTTTCGATACTAAAAACGTGGCATCTTCCAAGATGTATCTAACATTGTAGTGTAACATATTCTATTCTAAACTGGAATTGGCAACTTAAATTGTTTACAATAGAACTATTTTTATTTAACTTGGATGCATGCTATTTCACATGAATTCAAATGAGATGTGAGGAAAGGAATATTGTGTTAAGAACGTTTGGTAGACATTTACTGGGACTTTAGATAAATTGAAAGAAGAGAAACATATACTATTAACACCTCCAGGTAAATTTCTAAGAAATTAATTAAATTTCTAAGAAATTTCTATTGTTAACTGTAACGCCGGTGTGTCCGCGGTCGCGGGGGGATTAAGCAGTAACTATAAATTTTTATTGATTTCCAGAAAAAAGATATTTTTAGTCTATGCTCCATTTAGTCCAATTAGCTAGAATACACTTTATGATAACGGAATTTTTCACTTATTGCCATATTCTTGCATGCTGACGAGTGACGACAATATAAATATTAACAGCAAACCAGAATCGAATGTCGACCTCCATCCATAATATAAATACACGATTACTTTTAAATTACATTCATATTTTTCTTTTAAATATTTAATCGATAAAATCATCTTTTGGAGACGATGACGAGTATTTTTTCCATTTATTAGTTATTTTTAAGCTACTCGTAGTTTTAACCAAAAAAGTATGTTTTATTAACATTAAAACAATATTACTTTCGATATTTTGATTAGAACAATTAAGTTTTATATAACGTACCTATGAGCGACTCACCCTCGCTACGATTGGGTTCGTCCCTAGGTTGATTCTAAATACAAACTTTCATCCCTATTTTCACTCTCTTAAGGGATGATTTCCGGGATAAAAAGTATTTTATGTCCTTTCCAGGGTCTCAAACTATCTTCGTACCAAATTTCATCTCAATCAATTCAGTAGATCCAGAGATTACCCGCTACAACGTCACAAACTCACAATTCACAAGCTCACAAACTTTACTTCTTCATATATTAGTATAGATAATGTATGAGTCATATAAATTATTATATCTTAACCTATTATTATTTTATTTTAATTCTAACATTATGAAAGTTGGTAACGGCGGGATGCAGGTACGATATGAAATTTAAATGAACTCAGGTACTCTAATTTTAGATCCTTTTGTCATTCGGAATCGTCCACAGTTCTAGAATTAATGTAAATGGTGAATTTCAAAGTTTCACTGTGTTAGATGAAAAGATTTCTTTGTATTAAATAGTTGTGAAATAAAATAATTTTAAATAGCTTATTTAAAATCATGAATAGAATTGTAATTTGAAGTATTATTTAACTTGTTCAAACGAGATTTTATTTGCAGTAATAATAACACAAGAGCGTTAAGCCTACCTTTCTACGTAACTTTTTTAAGACCTACAAAAAACACTTGGTTTCGGGAGAAAAAGCCTATTACTATTCTTTTGCATCGTCACTACTAAGAAGATAATTACATACTCGCATAGAAGAAGATAATGACATATTAACAAAAAGGTTACATTTAGTACTGTTTAACTTGCTTGTTGCCAAATTGAGAGTTTTGTATATTTTTGGAAAGCACTTCCCTTTGAATGGCTAAATGAATTTCAATGGGTTTTTTGTTGTATATATTTTTTTTTATTAAGAACATAAAAAGGCAGATTTAATCTACATTTAAGATATTATACATTTTTGTAAAAAAAACACGAAAAGCGGTTATATAGATTTAAATTAGTTTTTTAAAAAGTATTATATCTGGTGTTTTTCCACTTCCTCGGGTAAATAGTGTTTTCTGCCATTTCAACGGGTTACACTATTAATTAATATTTATTTATACATACAATCTAAAATCTTTTAAAATTATACATATTTTTTTTAAATATACATTATATTTTTTACTTCCATAGGTTAGCTAGAAATGATTTTCTTTAAAGATAAATTCACCTTTATCCCAATTGATATGAATTAAAATAAAATTAAACTTTAATCAAGTAGACTTATACAAGCACTTATGACTTGTCAATTTAATTTAAATAGAGTCAGCGTTGTCAGTTCGACTCGGAAAGCAGTTCTGCTGAGAAAAGCCGGCGAGAAACTCAACAGTTGCTCTTTTGAATATCATTGAGTTACATTTTCTTTATTTTTTTAACATAACATTGTGGATAACCAGCATATAAGTCAATATACCATAATTCTAAACATTTTCATCAACACGAATAATTTATTACTGTATCATAAAAAAGTAACCCAATCACACATTCATCATTAGTTTTTTTTCTGAGGTGAATTTTAAAACGGCTTTCAGTAAATTCCACTATACATTGTAAAATTATTTACAACAAAATAATTACGAATTCATAATTTTGTGCTGAGAACAGCATAATAGCCCGTATATTCTAAACAACGTGACTGTCTCTCAGAGACTATCAGTAGTCTAATAGAGATTTGAACATCGCTGCACTTTGTTTGCTCCACACCTATTTGCGTCTAACCTGAGACCATTGGAAGCAAATGCATTTTAGTGATGGCCTTCTTATATCGATAAGTTTTACAAAAATACTTTTGCCATTTTTGTTTTATTACGGGAAATTTATGTATTTCTTTACGGTTGTTACACTTATATAGTACTTTTCATGTTTGAGTAAAAAACACTCAAACTCACAAATACACAGGTAAATTCGCTAGCTTAAAGAAAAAAAACATTTTATTGCTTTAAATTGAGATAAGTAAATTTCTATAACTTCCAAATGAAATATGAGATAGATTGTTACTTTCTCAGCGATAAAAAGGGTCGAAACCATATTAATAAAGGTTAGAATGTCCATATGTACGTTTTTCTTGTCTACCTACATTTATATCTTTTGAATTTAATTAGAAATCAGTCAAATAAGGATCAAATTTACTACGAGTATGATGGTAGAATAAACACTAAAGTAAAACAACGTAAATAAAACCTGATTAAGTACGTGCTGGATAAATGCCAGGGGTAGCACCCACGAATAATATAAGATCTTCAATCTTCCTATCTTGTTTATTGTCATTTGACAGAATTAAATACATACGTATATACATAATTATTTTTCCAAATAACCAAAGAAAAAGATTCTCAATAAATTAAAATTATTAATTAATATCATTAACTAGGAGTACCTGCAGCTTCGTTCACATTCAAACTTCCAATCGCTACTAAACTTATTAGAATCACCCGCTGGGCTAATCTGAAGATTGTCTGAAAATTTCATCAAAATCGCTCAAGCCCTTTTGGAGTTCATAGAGAATAAACATACACACATCCATTTTTATATTTATAAATGTGTCCTTGATTTTCGGGACATTAACGTTACAACGGATGGATCTACTCTTGCTGTTGTACAAAAACACAGTTTATAGGCTTCTTATCTTAGCTTCTTAATCTTAGAAAAAATAGCGGTATACGTTGGTAAATTCTTTACATTTTTTGCGTTACAGGCCAGTTTTTATAAAAGGCAGACGCATACCTTGCGTTAAATTCTATAATAATATCTATTTCAATGAAATTCTAATAAAATATTTACGTATACTAAGAATAATTTTCTTAATTTGGGTAATTTTTGAAAAACAATCGATACACTAAGCCCATCTCTACCGTACAAGACACCTTAATAGTCCAGCACTTTGCTCATTTTACATAGCGACCGCTATTTTATGTGTTAACCACCCTCTGGTGTGTGCTTGTGTTTTCTTCAAATTCCTAACGTTATTTGCTCTAAGTATTGTAAAAATAAAGTTTTATGGTTACCAGAGCATTGCGTGAAGCAAAGTTTCTTTAGTAATTTGCATTTAGATGCAATAATAATTTTGTACGACTACCGAAAAAAATATGTATGTATATTATGAGATTTTAATTGCTTTTTATAATCTATATTATATATATATATATACTAAAATCGTATCAAAGCCGAATCTGTACATTGAATATTTTTTGGAAAATCTTATTGAAACAGACTTTATTATCGATACAGAGGCCGAATCTATATTTTTAGAATTTTGTCTGTTTGTCTGTTACCGCATCACAGAAAAACCACTAGAGGGATTTTGATAAAATTTGGTGTAGTGATAGCTAGCTATCCGGGTCAACATATAGGATACTTTATACCTCAAGAAAATATCTCATTTCTGAGAAAAAATACAAAAACTGCAATGTAAGAGTAAACTAATATGTAAAACCTAAGAATTTGGTTTTTCTCATCTGAACGCGGGCGGAGCCACGGGCAATGCTAGTGTATAAATAAATGACTTATCCGATTTTGATGTACTTTAAAATTTTATAAATTTCAATACTAACTAAAAGGATTAAAAGCCTATATTATAACAAGTTAAATATTATCCTCGAGATTCTTACTGGTGTTCATTCGAGTGACTCTCTTGTTCACTCTAGATACTGAGGTCGTGGATTCAAATTCCACATTAGATTAATTATAGATATTGAGATTTAACGTCTCACTAACTTTAATAGTGAAAGAATAGAGAGTGCACCCAGATGTCTTGTCTAATAAATCCCTTTTTTTAGCGTTCGGAAATGTATTTAGGCACGAGGTGTGGGACTTACCGACAAAGCCAGTACTACCCACTAAAACCCAACGGAACCTCCTCCGTGTTAATGGGTCGTCGCAGAATCGCTTACGCACTCAACAACGGCGCTTCACGGTCCAGCTGCTATCAGAGAAGTACCAGGAGCAACCTGTCTAATAGATATCCTACGGGAACATTATCGTTCAAGAGGATTATCAGACTTTAGTTTAGAATGTTGTCAAAAATATTTAAAAGAAATACCCAACAAGAAAAAATATTTGTTTAATCTTGTAACAAATATCCTTTTATAAATATAAAGTATAAAATACAGTGCATGAAATCTTAAAAAGTTTTTATAACATCGTGATAAGTTTTTGCGTATAAGCGATACCCAGTAATTAGTTTAAACTTTTTACACGCCTGTATTTATAATGTTGATTGTAATGAGCTATTTTCTTAAACTTAATATTGAGCTTTCATTTTTAAAGCACTACTTGTTCCTCGTTTTTCTATTAAAATGCAAAGTTATTAAGGGATTCAAAACTTTCTGCTTATTCATAGCCCTATAATGAAATAAATTATAATAAATTTCAACTCGTGAATCTATTAAATTGTCTTACTTAGACGCAAAGTAAATCGCCGCCTTAGAATAAGAAATTACAATAATTAAGGATTAATTTTGCAAATGAGACCTCTAATGAATATTCTATTTGCCTTCCACCTTCACTGGCCGTAGTTGCGATAGATCGTTGCTGGATTTTACTCATTAACGTTTTGTAATATACTAATAATCAAAGGTTTTTTTTTAGATTGACTCAAATATTTGACATTATAAATCTATACATATAATAAAATTCTAACTGAGTTTTTGTGCAAAAATCCCGTCGATCCGTTATCATCTTGATATTGATATGAATTTCTTTAGAGTTTTTTTTTTTCATTGAATAAAACCAAAAATAATAAAACGTACTTTATTAATTGTGTCGAACAACAATCTTTAATCAAAAAAGTTTTCAATAAAAATGCCATCACTCTTTTAATTCAAAGTGATCTAAAAAAATTAAATTTTAAAACGTCCTTTTTTAGCGAATATAGAAATATGCTGATTTAATAATTTTAACTCTCTAGATTCAGCGATTGGCTTGAGGTTGATGAATCTTTCCACCACATTTACGGGTGGGCACTACCTTTTTTTTTTTTTTTTTTTTTTTTTTTTTTTTTTTTTTTTTTTTTTTTTAACGTTGGGAAAGTGGGCACTACCTACACTAAGCTTGGACATCGAGCGGACTAAGGTCACCTTGGTCCACATATCTCCGCACTTCTGATCTCGCAGCGAATCTCTGGTACTGATAATAATAAGAAACAAATAATTTTCTATATTCTATTTATGGCTAAAGAAAGAGAAAGAAAACTTGACGTGAAATAGAAAAAACATTGTTTATTGCACAGTGTTTCTTACTTAACACCGTCGTTAAATGTTGATACGTAGTTCGTAAAGCACTTGAGTAAACGTGCAGAGATCCTACAACTTTGTTATAATCTATTAGTAAGACTATTATATCCTCGTGTCATACAGGTGTATGTAGGTTACAACGTAGTTAAAGTTTAAGTTGTTTTAAACTAACTTAATGTACGGCGCGGTGCAGAATTTATTATACTGTGTTTAATCTATACTTACTAAAACGCAATAAGTGATAAACTATATAATAATTCTTTTATATTTTTTAGTTATACGAATGACATATAATTTAATTTCAATTTCATTACTGACCTTTTAACGGTGAAGGAAAAATATCATAAGGAAACCTGCATGTCTCAGAGAACCTAGCAAGTTTTCGAAAGACATGTGAAGTCCGCCAACCCGCGCTTGGCCAGTGTGGTGGACTATGGCCTGATCCCCCTTGTACTGAACGGAGGCCCGTGCCCAGCAGTGGGACGTTAAAAAGGGCTGAATATATTCATACATTGACCTTTTTGGTATTTACTTTTAGGCTTAAGATAATTGCCTTGCTGCTAAAGAGTATCCACTAAAATAAAAAAAATCTTAAATCGGAATTTTGATCTTCCGCATGATACAGAAAGCCATAATAATAGAAGCTACTGAAAAGATCACCTTAATTATATACATCCTCCTTAATATCTTACTGCTGGAAGGGGGATGACACTCCCATGTGAGGGAGATTGGGTCATTGTGGACTACACTGGCCAAATCATTGTGATTGAGAAATTTGTTTTAGTAAGGCAGGTTTTATAACGTATTGGTTTTACTATTAACTGTGATTCACTTTTGAACTACTCAGAAGTATAAAACAAGACCGCCTGCCTTCCACACGAACGCATTAGAAAAGGGTTACCAGTACTACATTAGAATTTACATACATAAAAAATCATCATACGTTTTTGAGTTTGGCTTTCTTCAAAATAAGCTTTGAGTCTAAAATAAAATGTATATTTTTATAAAACAACGACGTTTATTACAATCTCTCTTAATTTTCGTTATTACAAAGTACAGACATTTACTTGGTTTCTTCATTAAAAATACGCAAATTAATCGTATTTTACTTAATCAAGTAAACGCTTGATTGTGTTTGTTATGATAAATTCTATGTTTAATCTTAGTTTTATTTAGACCGCGTTACTTGTTAAATAACAATTAGTTAGTCTAGGGGCTAACATGTCCAATTGCATATCCGGCGGTCTTGGGTTCGAGTCTTTGGTCGGGCCACGATTAGTAATTTAAAAAATAAATCTGATATATGAGTACCTATCTATAATATGTCCGGAGATGGGAATTGGCGGTACATAATTAAAGCCGTTAATACTGCGCCTGATCTCTCACCGGTGGCCAAAGTCGGTCAGAAGAACATCATCATCATCATTATCGTATTATTATTTTTTATTTAATATAATATATCTAATTAGTAATTATATAATAATAAATCTGAAAAGTTTTAGTTTTTATTTTTGTTAGTTTAAACGTTCTAATTTTTACTACCAGTACATTATCAGTCCAATTTAAGAAAATCTCAGTAACCTTTAAAAAATGAGATATTTGCCCGTGGTAAGAAGTATCCTATATGTTGACCCGGATAACCAGCTATCACCATACCAAATTTCATCAGAATCCATCCAGAGGTTTTTCTGTCATGCGGTAACAGACAGACAGACAAAAATTCTAAAAACTATAGATTCGGCCTCTGTATCGATAATAATGTCTATTTCAATTAGATTTTCCAAAAAATATTTAATGTACAGATTCGACTTAGTTACAATTTTATTATAATATGTATAGATTAACTGCAAAGATTTATGATAGCAAAAACTAAGTTGCATTCTAAATCAATAAAGCCTTAATTTGTCTAGCAATAAGTATTTTCAAATATCCAAAAACAATAAAATGTATTATGTAACCTATTTCTATATTGCTTAATATCAATAGATGTACACTTTAAATTAAATTAAAAAAAACATATTTGTCCTAGAATAATCCATAAAGTACACCATATAACTACCTAATTAATAACTAAATTAATAGTTAAAGTTTTAACTATTATCTTCAACACTTTACACCGTATTTAGTGCACTTCGACAAACTTAAAAGTCCGTATAAATTTTATGCGTCTGTTTACATAGGCTTGATAGTTTCCGTCCTTTTTATATACTTACGATTGGAAAGAGAGGTACGTTTTGGTTTAAAGGACAAAGTCTTGGCCCAGAATGTTTGCATCTCAGCAGTTTATGAAGGCAGATAATGGGAGTGTAGCAACAGCAGATGGGTCTTATTTGTGGCAAGTAAATAAGCGATTACAAATAAAAAATATATAACTTTAAAGTAAATTTATGTCTAAATACGTATAAATTATATCATTAAGACATTATCAAATTTGAGTTTTTATTGTATTACTATATTATTATATTTCTTTTTATTGTGAGTTATTTATAAAAAATAACTTATTTACTATATTTTATAATTTTTATTATTATGTAAAAAAGTATTACATATATAATTTTATATACAAATAAGTTTTTTGGATAACAAATAGCAATTTTTTTAATTCCAATGAATATTACTGTCTTATAATATTTTTTTTGGACTATATATTTTACTTAATTTTTTCTAAAGATTTAATGGCCACAAACGGTTTCTTAGATGACTCAGCCGTAGAAATTATTCCGTCGGTCTTTGTTCGAAACTTTCTTGTTTTACTCACAATAGACGTAGGATTCGAAATATTCAAAACTCTCATATATCTCGCTTTTGAGTCCTTTTGTTTTGTAATATATGATATATTTTCAACATTTCCTATAGATATTTGATAAAAGCGTTCCACAAGTTAGTTGTTAGACAGAATTATTATAATCATTTTTTTCACCAAATTCTACAAATAAGAAAAATGTAATATATACGACCAACCACGAGAATATAATATCAAAATGAAAACGTACATATTTGACGACACGTTTGGCTAGATTTGTAGTGACCCTACTTGCTGAGCCAGCAGTCGCGGGTTCGAGTCCCGCTGGGGACATCCATTTGTGTGATGAACACGAATGTTTGTACTCCAGTCATGGGTGTTTATATTCATAATATGTATGTGTTTAAAGTTATATGTGTGTAATGTATCAACTATCTGGTATGTAGATAGCTGGCCTCGTAGCTTATCATGGAACTAGATAGTGCTAGTGTTAATGTCCCAACATATTTATTTATATTTATTTATTCTGTAATATTATAATAAATCTAGTATATTTAACTGTTTATTTGGATTTGAATTATTTTTTTGCTAAAATTTGATTGATCAATAATTGTTGAAGAGGTCATCTTACATAAGTATGACTCTTAGGATCTTTAGATCTCTGCTTACAGCAATATATAAATAGACTAAGCAAGCGAAGCTGCGGGAAAAGCTAGTCTAAGAAATGTTCATAAACATTTTTAGCTTTAATGAAAGCAATATGGTTAGATGTATTAGTTATTGCCAATGGATTTTGAGCTGTATGTTATGGATATTTACGAATTATATTTGGCATTTTATTTTTAAACGACTGACTCAAGTTATATTTGAATTTGTAAGATAAATTATAAGTGCATTTATGGTTACGTGGTTTCGTAAGTTTTGATGAATTTGGAAATCTTTCAAAATACGCATATTCTAAGTTTTGAGGTAATGTCTAGAAACTATACATTTAATATTAAAAGTTTTGGCAAGTTAAGGTAACCGTCGCTAATTAATACCTGTATTCTTGCAAATATTCTGTAAAATCTCTGCAAATATTATACAAAATCTTGAATGTTGAATTTTTTTTATAAACCACACCACAAGTTTTTGTTTTTGAATTCACCAAAATTGTCGTAACAATTAATCAATCCACCAGTGATAATTTAAAGAAGTTTCGAATAATATCAATATTTGTATCATAGACTAATTCATTGTATGAACCACTTGCGTTAATCGTTAAAATATAGTAATTTGATTAAAATAACATAATTATGTAAAGTAAACGTCAAATTCTGCTTTTAGATGTTCACTCAACATATTCGTGTGATATCCAATTTACGTGACATTAACGAAGTAATCTTTGCTCAACTAGTACGCTTTATTTTGAAAATATTAAAAATATTGTAATTAAATTAAGAATTTTCATATAAATGACTTATGTAAAAATTATCTATGCTAAAAGCATCCTAGCGCATCCATGCAAAATGTCGTCTAAAAAGTTTCATTCATATTATCATAAAATTAGGAAGGAGTGCGGATTAAAACAAGATGGCACTCTACAATCGCTGTAGAAATTATGAAAATTGTATTGAAATCAGTGGCGTAGCTATGCCAATGCTAACAATGCGGTTGCATTGGGCCCCTAATTAAAGGGGGCCCCAGCTTATCACAAACGAATTTTTTATTTCAAAAAATTTTTTTAAGGATGATCCTTATACAAGTTAAAAAAAACCGGAAGAAAAAAGTGTCCTATATTTCCCTATATTTTTTTACATTTTTTTTGCATTAGGGCCCAAAAAGGATAATTACGTCACTGATTGAAACACTTAATTTAAGAGTTTGCATTGAGATTTCTAGTTGTAAACAATTATGGAATATCATCTTGCCAACGCTAAAAAAAACCGTCCATATATGAAGAAATATAAGAAAATTTTAACAAAACCAATTTCGTTTCTTTTATTGATGAAATAAAAATTCAAGAGGCATCTAGAGTTTATAAAAACTTCTTTAACAAGTTTCTTGTATTCCAATCAGGACAAGTTTCTGCTGTATCTCGGAAAGTTCCGATATCCATTGAGAAACTATAGTAAAGCTAAACAGACCAATATCGAAAATAACTGAACTCAAACTCGCAGTTTTCAAACTAAAATTAAAACTTACGAAGGAAACGATAATTTTATAACTAAGTAATATTTTTTACTGAGTAATAGCAATAACTTTTTAGTCCTTAGTCAATTAAAAAAATAGGTCAGTTACAATAATTATTTGTATTCATTAGTGTTGGCGTAGTGTCGAAATTCGATCATCATTATTATTGAAAATTGGAAAATGAGAAAAAAGGAAAAAAAACTGTTTCAATTTTTTTTATTAATAAGACGAAAGCTCGGCAACAGATACTAAATAAAAATATAAGAAAATCAGTTGACAAATAGAGGAGAAATAAGTTTTGAACTGTTTTGTCTTTGCCTATTTATACATAGATTTTATGACGTGTGTACATAAAATAAATGCAAATTATTAATTTTACCTTTTCCCCAATTATATTTTACGCAGTAAGAATTGATCAAAGAATGCATACTACTATTACATCTGACTTTATAAGTATGAAATTGCTATATAATATATAATTTTATAAAAATAAAATAAATAAATGTTTTCTTTGATTAAGAAAATGTTAGCAGTTAATATGTATAATGTATACTCTTATTCTGTATCGGATGATCTCATATTATATATATATATAATATTATTGTCTTATTCAGTCCTATCAGAAGACGAATTTGAGGTCTTTATAATAATCAGAAAGAATATTTAAAGTGAAAGTTATTAGAAACTTGTAAATGCTCTTCACTTCAGTTTTTCATTAATTTTAATTGTGAAGACGGTTAATATAATCTTCAGATTTTATAATTATATCAAAAATTATTGTTTTAAGTTACTATTATATATTTTTTGATATTTTATAATATAAGAAACCTCACTTAATAAATTTATGATTATTGCTAAATACATTAATCCCATAGATGAGCATTGTGATATCCAAGCGAGTTTCTCTGAACATATGGCACTAATATTCAACGGCGTCCAACTCATATTGGCACTGAAAACTAAAGAAATTTATATCAATTTATATGGTTCAACATTGATTAATTTAACAAATATATAGTACAAATGTAACAGCAGTTCGAATGATACTCATTCTTTAGTAATTTTTCTCGAAAAACTTTAAATAGAATGGTTACTCCTTTTAAAATTTGCAAATATTAACATTTTTTTCAAAGAATCTCTACAAGGTCACAAAAAATTTGAAAAAGTACGGACTCGCGCGTTAGAGGTTCTGTAGCACCGCACAATACCGATATGTATGGCGTTACATAAATGTGCACTAATATAATAAAATTTTATATTTATTATACTAAGTATAGATTATTATTTTTCGATAAAGTAAATACAAAAAAAAACACAAAATCTAACTTCTTTTTTACTTAATATAGCTTAATAGGCATCTGAGAGACCCTTCGGTTATGGAACTCTATAAATCAGATGACCGTCGTAGCGCAGTGGAGATGTCTGACTGGAGGACTAGCATATAGTGCTGAAGGTTGCTCAGTTCGAATTACCTTTTGTTTTATGTTATTTTTTCTTATTTTACTACATATCAAAAAAGATACCTTTTGAAATATCGCTTCATAAATAATTATATTATATTCACAATAGTAGCAGTGAGAAATGGTGTATTGATTGACAGATGTGCTTCCTACTAAAAATGGTACTTTGTTATAAAAATAACGATAATCTACTGATTAAAAAAAACAGTATAATGTCATACATCTTATACAATGTAAATAATTTTTATTTTATTTCAAAATGACCCTCACATATGATGGACGTAGTCGTAACATCATAATAAGGAGGACTTTTAATAAAATACTGTGTATATTATTTAATATTTTTATTATTGTACCCTCCAAAATCTGTTTTGTATAAATAATAACTTTGTTTACGTTTTTCCAAACTTAACAAGATGAAAATCTTATTTTCTATTATATTTAAGAATAAATTTTATAGTATAAAATTAATGTATTGTTAATTTGTTAAAATATGCTTGAATTGCTTTGATCTATAAAAAAAATTAATTAACATTATACTTTTCAATGGATTCAAATGCTCAGCAATTTAAAAAAATAACATAAAAATGTTTTGCTCTAAAATATGTATGTATGTATGTAGTTAGAAAATAATCTAAATAACTTACAAAGGAAAATAACAGTGTAAGCTTATCAAAAAAATATAGTTCTTGAACAAAATATCTATTTCAGAGCAGAGAAATTATTACACTAATAACTAAATGCAAGCTAACCTTGAACAAGAATTAACTTAATAAAGCACAAAATGGTAACATTTTTATATAAAATTAACATAAACATTTTGCTATTCAATTTAAATTTTTGTATTTACAAATTTTATTTTTTTAAATATTATATACTAAATAGATGTATTCAGCCCTTTTTAGTGTCCCACTGCTGGGCACGGGCGCGAGAGATTAGACCATAGTCAACCACGTTGGCCAAGTGTTTCCTCAGGATGCTTTTGATTCACCATAAAGCAAAATGGTAATCATGTTGAAAAAAAACATAACTTATTTAATACTAAATAATTGTATAAATTAATATTTATAGATAATCTTCTTTAATCATATCTGACGCTTTTTCTGCAATCATTATGGTAGGGGCATTAGTGTTACCCCTTACTATCTTAGGCATAATTGAGGCATCAATTACTCTTAATTTATTAATACCATACACTTTTAATCTTGGATCAACAACCGCTTCTTTATCCCATACTGGACCCATTTTGCATGTTCCTACAGGATGGTATATAGTGGCTGTATACTCTATAAGAAGACAGGCAAAGTAATCGTACGTACCCCAAATATATTCGGTACACCCTGGTACAGGTGTTTTAACAAAGCTAGCACCACCATGCTTAAAGGCATCCGTTTCTTCTAAGCTAACTGCAAATCGCATTCCTTCAATTAACACATCTAAATCTTCTTTGATCGTGAAAAATGACGGATAAATCAATGGTGGACCAAATACCGGGTCAGTGTGATTCAAAAAAATGACACCTCGGCTCTTAGGTGTCAACAAAAGTGGTCTTGCAGCCAGGCCATTGTAAAAGGATAATGGAAAAATATTTGTTGCTATATACGTCGTTGGATCTGAATAGAAATCTTCTACATTTCTAGCATCGAAATGAAATTGTATATCCGGTACATGTTCACGCTCATACTTGGTTTTAATGAAACCGATTCCGCTTAATGTACTTGTCGTTGCTAATGGACCATTCTTTTTAGGATATTGTTCTTTATAATTACGAAGTTCTTGTAATAATTCTTGGCCGGTTACTTGAGTTGACGTTTTGTTCGACAAACTAATGATAAGCGCATTAGTGGTAACGTGATCTTGCAAATTATGCCCTACTTTTAAATCAGCTAATACTGGAATGTTTAAACTCTCTAGATGTTCTTTAGGACCGATGCCAGAAAGCATAAGAATTTTTGGAGAATTTATTGTTCCACTGCTAATTATTACTTCTTTTTTAGCATATACGTTATACTGTATACCATTTTTGATATAGGTAACTCCATGAGCAGTTTTACTTTGCGGGTCGATAATTAATTTTGTAACAAAAGAATCCACTTCGATTCGGAGATTTGATCTTTTATCTCGGATAGGTTTTATAAAAGCAACATTTACTGAGTCCCTTCGTCCATCTCTAGACGTTGATTGTGCAATATCAGTTCCAATGTTATCTTCTCTATTTAAATCCTTTACTGGTAGCCCTCGTTCTTTAAAAGCTTCTACTAACATTAATGTATTGGAATCAATATATGAGAATCTCTCTACATTTAATGGTCCACCGACTGAGTGATAATATTTATCATGAGATTCGATGTCCTTGTTATTTTCAGATTTTTTAAAATAAGGCAAGACCTGCAAATAAATATAAATGCTTATAATATTTTAGTATACTATAATGTTTTGCAATATTTAACTTTGTTCAAGGGACAATGTATCACAACAGTCAATATACTTAAATTATGTTAAGCTTTCATTACTTTCCCTATCTAAACTTCATTATTTATGCATAGCTATTATATGCATACATTTTTATTAATATGTAAATTTTACTTAATTATAACTTTTGTTAACATGTGTATTTGACATACATTTTAACCCCCGACGCAAAAACGACGGGGTGTTATAAGTTTGGCGTATCTCTGTGTGTATCTGTCTGTGGCATCGTAGCTCCCGGTCGGATGAACCGATTTTGATTCTGTTTGTTTTTTTGTTTGAAAGGTGAATTAGTTGGCAGTGTTCTTAGCTATGTTTCATGAAAATTGGTTCAAGATGGTCAGGTTTTATTTTAATTTTAGTCATTTTTTACACGAAAACATAATATTCATAAGCTTTACCTAGGTTAGAAAAAACTAGCAGGCCAATTGAGAGTATAATGCTAAAATTGATGTAAATCGTTTTACTATATAAGATTATATTTAAAATATTCAGTTTTTAGTCTTAAACATTAATTATGAACATTAGGAAAGCCTTTATTACACGAAAGTCAAAATGTTATAAATTATATAGCATAATTGTTAGTTTGACCAATGAATACCTCTTTATAACTCCACCCATAATTTCCCAGCTCGGCCCAGAAATCATAATCCCGTTTATTTCCTCTCATGTAAACCATATAATTGAGAGCACTTGAGCCTCCCATTGTCTTGCCCCTTTGAAAAGATGAATATTATTTTATATCAAGTTTGGTTAGCAAATTTATTATTTAACGAAAAAAACTAAAGCACTTAAAAAAAAAGATTTTAAAATATGTCTCAAAATTTATCCGTAGAACCTGTAAGCAAATTAAGCGATGTCTTACATTTCATTATTTGTATTTCATAATTTTTTTAAGTCATACTCAAGTAACCTTAAGACGGTATTTAAAATATTTTGCCCAATCTGAAGGATATTCTTGCGTTATAGAGAAGAAAAACACAAAATTTCACATAATAGATGATGACGGCCATATTTAACACATAATATGAGTGTTAATAATAACTAAAACGTGATAATTAAAATAATTAACATCTATATACCTATACCATTTTATTTAAATCAGTAACGTGTAAACAATTATATAAAGTATTTATTTTAAATAAACATAAAAAATATTCTCACCGTAAGTTTGCAATTACTACAGTTAGAACTATTTAGCTAATTTGAAATCCCATTTATCTTTGTCAATACAACAGGATATAAAAAAAGCTAGCTATTATTTAATACATATATAGATTTTAAATTTATTCAATAAAATGCTAAATTTAACGCTGGTTCCTTATATATACATATATTTTGTTTTATAAATCTGCTTTGTTACGGTTATGTTGCTTTCACGTATACGATAGTTTACGACCTCAGAAGAGCCATTACTCGACCTAACTGTTGAGATGTAGCAATCGTGGCATCGTGATTTATATCCCAACCTACTCTTAATGGGACCAACATGCTATGGAGACTTAGCAAAGGGTTCTCCTATGAAAAATTTATGTTAGCTTAAATCTTCCGTAGGTCTATCTCGTTTACATTAAATAGTACATAATATTATATATTATTTTTATTAACATAATATTAAAAGATAGTAGAGTGTCAAAATGTGTTAATCTTTGTTTATTCAAGATAATGAAATGTTCATACAGCTTCTATCTTGTATTAAATGGGAACCATCTTATTCTCAAGAAGTAAATCATTTATGTATGTACATTGTACAGCCTTTGAACAATTGATGAACTTGACATTTGTTTAGAGATTTTATTTATGTTTAAACAGATATGTATGTATAAGAGCTAAAATAAGGTGTCATTCTTCAAACGCTTACAAATAGAAAGTAGTTGGTTTGTTAGGTAACCTTCCTCAATAATTGGGCTATCAAATGAAAAAAGATTTTTCGTATCCGACTGATAATTCTACAGATTATCCTGTTCAAACAAACTAACTTTACGGTTTTTTTTACTAGTATCGATGACATGATAATAGGATCATAACATATCATCCTCACATAATTTTTATTAGTAAGCTATTGTAGAATATTATCTTGTCTGATGGTGTTAGCCCATAGGTCGAAAGTTGACCATAATCATTTAAAAAAAATTTAGGTTAACATATGTATGTATATGAATAAAATTAACCTTTTTATCTATCTTATATTATCTATATAAAAAACTAACTATTCCCAAATTTTGAGTAATAACAAAACAACTAAAGCTTGTCAACAGCTATTAAAAAAAATGAAAATCAGTAGACAGAAGAAACAAAGGAGAAACGGTACTAAATTGTATTGTCTTTGCCTATTTACATATGAGTAGGGGGAATAAACAGCGTCCATAAAGTTTATGGACGTTTTTTTTCTCTGGCTTGTGCAAATCGGCATATTATTGAATTGCACGCATGTAACTAGCCCACCACACCAATATTTTTAAATATTTTGATCGGCTACCCAAGACGCGTGACCTTATACAGAGGACTTATATATGATGGAGGTACTCAATAGAGTGCAAAGTATAACCCCCCCCCCCTCCTCCCCCCATGTTAATCTGCCGCGCATAATTAAATCCCAAAATCCCCTCTTGGGCTTCCCTAATATATAGATTATAGATGTTTCTGACATTACCTGATCCAAGCACATGTTTGACCTCTATTAGATCTGCATGTCAGTTTTTCAGGTTGTGTTCTATAATTCCAATCGATGCTCGATCCTGCAAGTACTGGTGGTAATCCTGGTACCATCGTTACATCAGGCTCCTCTGGTCCAGCTTCTAATAGTAATATCTGTAAAATTAATATTTTTTTAAATAATAAATGTAGTAAGATTGTATGGGCATATTATGTATATATTTGTTACTTCTTTATGTTTTAACGGTTGGATGCATTTGGATATTTAGTACATAGATAGAATATGACTTAGAGTTACACCTAAACTACAGTAAGTATTAAGACTTTTCGATAGGTTGCGTTGGTCGATTTAGATAAGATGTAGGTATACATAATGGTATATAAAAAGAAATATCGATATTTTTGTATCAAGTCGCAAAAGGCACCTAGGGATCGCGACCGAGCGAACTAATAAAGTAGGTATATGTTTTATATGGAAGATGCAATTACGTGTTAGCAGATTAGATTTAGATTTTTTAGATACGTATATTTCAACATGCAGCTCAACCCTTTGATCTAGGAAATTTTATGTGTAAAAAATTCAGGAAGTCGAAAACCTTGCTTCATTGTTTTCGTCTAGAAAAGTGAAAGGGAATCTAACTAACATGTTTTGTTAAGTTTAAAATATATAATATAGAATGGCTATCATAATTTTTATCCATTTTTTTTTTATTTTGAATAATGCACGCACCAAATTTTCAATATAACGCAAAATAAACTATTAAGATTTGTCACGAAGTCTGATCGCTTATAGTAGCATTATTTGAATTTATACTTTCTTATAGTTTCGTGCATGTTATTTCTTTTCTGTGTTTTTGGTGTTATGGTTTTTTTTACTTCTTTACTATTAAAACTCTAATGATGCAATTTTTGTTATTATAAAATTTTACCTAATGACTCCGTTGACTATTTTTTCGGTACTCTTCATAGTTTTGAACTTCGTAGTGGACTACATCCACTTGAAATGTTCGTTATATAAACAAATATATGATATATATGATAAATTATATAGTTAGTAGATAAAATATGATGATATAACTATATATAATTGTAAAACATTTTTATCAAAAGTTCTGATGGAAATATCGAAACAAGCAATAACAGTGAGTATAAAAAATTATGTACCAATATGTTACCAAAAAAATTATTGAATTTCGTCTATTGGAATTAAATTAATTGATGTAAAGCGGTCGACTACCAAATTAACTTGATTACTCATGAATTTTCCGTACAATTTTTTTATAGAATTTCAACTTTGATATCGCTACATATTGTTAAACTGTTTTTAAAAATCAAATAAATATTTTTTTGTTGAATATTTCTCAGTTGGAATTATATGGAAAATACAAATATAAGCGTTTATAATGTTATTAAGTTTATATCACATAAATAGTTAAGTATATTTTATAAATAGTTGCTTTGTCAGCAAGTTTTGGAACAGTTTTTCTTCGCCTTGCGATAGAGAACTTATATCAACTATGAAGAAAATGAAGAACAAACACAGTTAAGCTCACGTAATTGATCGTTCTGTAGGAGATAAAGCAATATATATCAATATATCCATACTAATATTATAAATGTAAAAGTGTTTTTGTTTGTTTTTCCTTCTTTCACGTTGAAACATAGCGACGGATTTGCTTGATTTTTTGTGTGGAGGTAATTAGATTGCAGGAGAGTGACATAGGCTACTTGTTACCGCGAAAGATTATCTCATTCCCACGGGAAACACGTTACAATACAAACCAAAAAATATTTATGATCAGATTATAAAATATTTTTTATTAGTACATTATTTACTTTTGTTTGCGATAATTTATAATATAACCATCTACTTAGTGTAAGTGGCACCGCCCGATCTGACTAGATAAGACATAAATAAATATAAATATGTACATTTAACATATTATTCTACAATGGCCATTGCGTTATTATCATGATACCCTAATTTTAAATTTTAATACAACTATAATATAATATAGCAGTAATGTTACATGTAAAATTTTACTCTTATAACAAATTGTCGTTTGAAATGGTTATGAGAATACTTGGTTGTTAAATTTGAAATCACGTTTTTACAATGAAGCAATTTTGTTGATATATTTTCGCATGTATGTATACATAATATAATAATAATAAATAAATATAATATGTTTATTAATAAAAATATACCCAAAAGCGACTTTAAGTTATTATAAATCAGTAAACGAATCTTTCATATATAAGGTTTTATCTTAATTTTGAAATATTTAAAAAAAATACAAAAATGAATCGTCCTTCCTACCGTACCTCCAAACGTTTTAAGCTTAGAAATTCGACAAAAATATAAGGCTTCCTTAATTTACAAAAGAATGACTTTTGCACTATTGAATCTTAATTTTAGAATTTATAGCAAAAAATATCCACATTTACTTGGGAAATAACCGAAACAAGTAAGTAAATAAATGGCGATTAACCAATTTTCAAGCACTATTGTACTTATTTAGAAATGGCACTAATATTTTGATAATAAAAACTTAAAAAATAAAATAAATACCAACTTCAAAAAAAAAACTAAAAACCAAACGAAGTCGTGTGCTTTGATTTGTATCGGCTGACGCCGACTTCAAAAATCTTTGATTAGGTATGTATAGTAATGAAAAGTACCAATCAGTTATTTTTTATTTTTTTAGTGCTTTTTTGAAGTTGGATTTTATTTTTTTAAATTTTTATTTTTCCCTTTTTAATGCAGACATAGGTACTAGTAGCAAAGAAAGAAGATAGTATTTCAATAAAATATTCGCTTAAGCCATTTAAGTTAGTTTGATACCAATTTTTATATAAAGATTGACAAACTAAAATTCGCTTTTATTAGAAACACTAAAAAATCCCAAGCCCAAACTCAAAGTATCTACTATTAGCCGTTGAAGAGTTCCCCCTATCTTCTAGCCTTACCATCAGATCAGGTCGAAGATACCGAACCACTGCACTGTCAACCTAACTAGAAACACTTGCAAAGTTTCAAGTCAATATGACAATTAGAAGTAGGTTAAATTTTCACTAGCTATTTTTCCACCCTTAGGGGTGTGAAAAGAATAATAATATCACCCTTAGGGGTGATATTATTATTCTTTTTAAATTAAAATTGGACCAACTTGAAAGTATACACTTTCTAACAAAACAATAATTGTTCAAATCGGTTAATAAATGACGAAATTTTGAGGTAACAAACATTAAAAAAAAACGTGTGTCTTCTTTGGCGTAACAGAACAAAAATAGCTAAATATTTCATACTCCATATTACTACTCTCTGTTTGAAAAAATAATGCAGCTAACTTCGTCATGTCACTTTTAGCTAACTTCGTCATGTCGTCTTTTGGCTGTCGATGTGCGCGCGCATCGTAAAAAGTGTAATCTCATATTTTTTTCCAAACGTCCGAAATAAAGTATAACTTAAAAAAACTGCCAAATTGAGAACCTCCTTCTTTTTGAAAAAAATCAGTTGAAAATATAAAATATTTACGACCTACGTATTACTCTCATTTTTCCTCTCCCATTCGTTTAAAGTATAAAACCCCTTGACTATTCATGGGTTCTCTTGTTGAGGGAAATATGTAAAACACCAATTATATGGCATCATATAATAATGGTGCAATGAACTGGTAGGTTTCTGATCAGAACAAGTTTCAGTTTGATGCAAAGTTCCAATATTAATATTGAACGTCTATTGCGGAACTACTAGTTTAGCAAATAACAGAACTTAGTAAACTTCAACGGACAGAAAGTCGTCAAATACGCGTGTATATTACTAGCGTTTCCTAACAGCTTTTCTTGTATACTTCATTTATTTGTAGTTCTTCCACTCTTAAGTTTCAAATCATCCCATATTTAACATCCCCTGAGGATATTCTGTCTTTAACATTGAATAAGAATAATCGTCATTTTTAATAAGAAAGATTATTTCTTATTTTCGTCACTGTACTTTTAGGTATTTATTCATATAAAGTATATTTTTCATATAAAGGTCACACATTTTTTCCCTTTTAGGGGTTGCATTTCCAAAAATCTTATTTTTTATTGAAACTTTTTAAAATAAACGTCATCATGTAAAGAAAGGAATAATTTTAAGTACTAATACTAGTTTATTATTATAATCATAGTCCTCAAATATCGATTTATTTTCACGAGAAAGTATTATATAATGTTTAGATAATGTTTTATTTTAATATCTTTATTTGAATTAAAATAATTTGTTTATTTTTCGCTTCACTACTTCAATACTTTGACGACAGTTTTTGGGCTGTACCATATTGTGTGTGACATATTTTCCTTATTCTATACATCAATAAAACATACGCATAGGTTGGCAGAATTACTTATACAATAAATATTCTCAGATAAAGTTTATCTATTTTTAACGTTGGAAAATTCATTTAAGCATATAACCTGTGTACACTGTAATACAGGGAATTATGCGGAGAGTCACTTGCTAGAAAAACCAGTACTACCCACTAAAACCCAACAGAACCTTCTCGGCCTAAATGGGGTGTTGCAGAATCGCTTCCGCACTCAATCACGACAGCCCGTAGGCTGGCTTAACCAGGCACACCGTAGCAACCAGGGGGTTGCTCCCACGGTCTACTCTGTTATCATAGAAGTACCAGAAGCAAACCACATGATACATCGCCCATTTAGATATATCGGCTTATAAGTGAGCTTCTTGGCGTCACTCCTAGCTTCATATAGAAATTTTAACAAATATGTATGTCAACTACCTATTGAATAAAATAATTCATGTATTCGTAAACATTTTATGATAAATCATCATAATAAAAGCGCATACACACACACATATATATATATATATATATATATATATATATATTGATATTTTGGTTATTAATTATTCTGATACTTCATCATTTAACTAAATAATTCATCAATTGAGTTACAGCTATATTCAATTTGAATCAATTAGCCAGTACTTGGATATTTATATTTTATAGATTGCAAATATGGAAAAAATTGGGTATTCTAGAGGTGACCTACGAAAATATTTTTGCAAAACCCCTAAAGGATTTAGTTAAAGATGGAATAGTTTGAATATGATTTCCATGGTGCCACCATTAAGGGACAGATTTAATTTAAATTTTTAGTTCTGAATATCATACTAACTACCTTCGCTCTCAGATGTGTCCCTAAATGCCTATCCAGGTATACATATGTGTTTGTCCAGATCCATAGTCTGTCTGTCTTTGTCTGTCTAATAAATTATCTATTTAATTTATTACTAACGGCTCACCCTCGCGTCTCTCGGGCTCGTCGCTAGGTACGTTTTACATAGATATAAAGAGTTATTACCCAGCGTTAGCCATATAATTTTTTTTTCATTAAAATTCCTGTTTTAATACTTATTATCCTATTTTGGACTAAGAGAAATCCAAAAAATCAAATATCTTAAATAAAACTATCTTTTCGGATTTTGTCGCGGATTTATTTGCATTTTTGTTTTTCATTTGTCCCGACGTTTGAATTATAATTTAAATTATAAGAATGTTTAAAGTTAAAAAATATTGTAATGTAATTGGTGCAATTTTTATTTTGTTAATTGTGGGTAGGCTGTCTGTAACAACTATATCTTTAAGACATGTAACACCTCAGTCTCTCCCGTGACCATGGATGCTGTAAAGCATTCGAAACGTCGGGAAACAAAAATGCAAATAAATCCGCGACAAAATCCGAAAAGATAGTTTTATTTAAAATGTCAAATATTCGCGTAAATCTAAGAAAATATTAAGTCAAATATCATAAAAATTAGTCCAGCAGTTTATGAGTTATAAATGGTGTAAATAACACGACTTTGTTTTATATAATATATATTTACCTTATTTTATATTTTTTTCTCTTTATCAAAACTTTTCGTGTACTTTAAGGAACATACGAAAAAAAAAATTTGAATTGGTCGAGCCGTACTCGAGTTTTGCGCTTAGCAACATCCATATTTATTTTGTATAGATTAATCTACTCTTCTGTGTAATTTTCATCCAAATCCGTCCAGCCGTTTCAACATGAGCTACTAAAAGTGTTAGTGCATAATACAATCAATCATCAATCTATAACGATATATAATGAAGATAATCACTCCCTGAAATTCAAGTGGATGGGTATTAAAATTAATAGATTCAGAACAAATGAGACGCTTTCAACTCTACACACATAGTCACAAGGTCGATACTACAAACTCTGTACATTGACTACCGCACTGTGTCGCACTAGGACTTTCAAATTCATTATTAAGTCCTTATCGACGTTACACAAATACAATACATATATTCTATACATACTCGTATATTTATTGCACATCATTATTTTACATTACATAATAAAACAAAAGCTAAGTAGAAATAATACATCGGCCTTATCAGAGACAAAGAGGGAGCAATCAATCTAAACTATATTTAGAAATGAGTACATTGTTACAGAGTCGTTTAAAATTATTGACTTTCAAAAAGGATACACTAAATTGGCGTATTTTTTTGCGTTGTGTATCTTCGCCAATCACAAACGTTTAAGCGAATATTTGAGATCTTAAACCAAGCAATGTTTTCGGTTTTTTTTCGTGATCTTATTTTAATTTTAAATCCCTCCGTTCCGAATGCTTACCTACAGATAAACACGGTCATCGAACGGTGAGAAAATTTTCATATAATTAAATATTCATAATTCTTTTTAATAAATTTTATCTCAAAAGAATCCACTCTTCTTAGTCGAATAGTCACTTTTAGAGTGATTTCGAAGTCGATGTACTTTTTTTGTTAAATTAATTATTTTACATTCGGTTTATAATAATATTTGGAGTGTCTATTCGTTCTTGGTTAGGACGAATAAAATATAATTATTTGTCCTTTATAAAATATATAAATTACTAGCAAAACCCGCGGCTTCACCCGCGTTCAATCTACAAAAAAAAACTATTGCTTTATGTTATATAGCGACTCACCCTCACTTCGCCGGAGTTCGTCCCTATGTATTTATATAATATTTAATTATTTAGTTAATGTTCATACAATAATTCTAATATCGCAATTTAAAAATGGTGGTTGTTGGTAGGAGGGTGCAAAATACTTTACGATCTATTCTCATATCTACCAAATGTACAAAAAAAATCATTCCAATCGGTCGAGCCGTTTCGGAGGAGTGCGACCACAAACACCGTGACACGAGATGTTTATATATTAGATAAGGAAGGACGAATAGACTAATAAATAAGTATGTAGAATGAGTAGCTCGGCTCAGCTTGGTTGGATATGGTTATTTTATTTTTTTTACATACAGAAAGTCCTGCACCAAAAATAATTTTTTAACCTCAAAAACTCTTGAACTCAAAATTAAGGGTTTTAAAAGAATAATTTTCTAGCCCGGTAGGTTAAGGTATTTTTTTTGTATACAGAAACTCCTGCATTAAAAATCACTTATTTTACATTAGAAAACAAAAAAGTTGTAAATATTCGTAGCAACCGACAATATCCGGACGAATAATTTATTTTTTATTCATCCGATTATCGGACGAATAGCAATAACCTCATTTATTTATTATTCGTCCTTATTTTAAGTACGATAGCAACAGCCAATAATATTAATGCGAAATTGATATAACTATCTTGAGAATGAATATATTTGAATTAAACTACAGCTATTCAATTCGACGAGCTATTTCATATCTATTGAACAATTTACCTAAAATTTAGTCAAGGTTGTATAAAATGTAGTACTAGTACATTATTTAACGTAACTTCGATGTTGAATTATTGAATTTCTTATATAGTTTTAAAATAATAGATGGCATTAAAATTTTAATCTTGACAAAAATAACAATGAATGTGCTGATTTTGATTTGATATTCCGTACTCGAACTGGTCTTTGATCACTTTTTATTTAATTAATTTATACATTTTTTATTGCGCAAGTTGTTTTGCTAATTTTTTTACATATTTTTAATTATAAATTGCACTTTATTTATGAATAAATTTGTTACATAATAAGCCGAATATCTTAAGTAGAGCAAAAAAGGGCAAAGGCGTGACATCCTTTCCTCGAAGCCATTCTGGACACTTTCGACCCTCCTGTAATTCGTTGTGGTAAAGCTAGAAGCCTAAATTTTCAGTGACTAAGAGGATATAATATAACTAAGTATATTCCCAAATTATATTCAATTCAAACCTGCAGTTTAAAAACTAAAAACTGATTCTAGGATGGACAAAGGATATTTTTTATCCCGTAAATTATCCCTTAAGGGGGTAAAAATAGGGATGAAAGTTTGTATTGGCAAGCAAGCTAAGGACGAACCCGACCGAAGCGAGGGTGAGTCGCTAGTTATTAAAGCCAATTTAACTCATCACCATACCCTAGAATACTCCACCATACAAAAATTTACAATATACAATTTTATATTAAATATTTGAACGTCATTAATTAACCTCGTTACTACATACAATGTACTATTTACGTAAAATTTAAATATCGTTAGGCTTTATTATATATTCTAGTCAGGCGATGCAATACTCACAGAAAAAAATGTTTTTTCGTAACTCAAGTTCGTGTCTATAATTAGACCAATCTAGCTTAAGCAAGCAATTTAGCTATATTCCATTAGAATAACTACATTGTATAAGTGTGGCAACATTTTGTTTAATAGTTACTATTATTGGGTGCTAAATGCTTCACTGATCACAATCGACTTATAGGAATGCGGTAAATTGGCATTGAGGATGATTGAGCAACACTGTTAAGTTTCTACTATCGATATCACTTGTAGAAAAGAAAAAATCCTACTTATATATAACCGCAAAACTTTGTCAGGATGTATGGATCTTTGTTACTCAATCACGCCAGAATAGCTGAATGGATCTGGATGAAATGTGGTACAGAGATAGATTATAGTTTGGAACAGCACATAGGTTCCTTTTTACCCCCGAAAAATGTACGGTTCCAGTGGGATAAATTTGTTGTTGTCCTTCGCTAATAACAAACCCGAGTTATTTTATATGTAATTAGTATTTCCTACATATTAAGTTACATTATCTATACTAATGTTATAAATGTGAAAGTTTGTGAGTATAGATGTATGGATGTTTGTTACTCTTTCACGCCAGAACGGCTGAACGGATCTGGACACATAGGCTACTTTTTATCCCGGAAAAATGAATGGTTCCCATGTGTTTGGTTTATTTTTCTTTTCCTAGAGGTGAATCCGAGCAAAGCGAGGGTTAGCCGTTAGTTAAGAATATTTGATAGTTTATTATAAGAATAGATAGTGATTGCACTGCGAATCGTTGACCTTGTAAGAAGTTTAGAGTATCAGTTAAATAACACGCAAAACACAAGATGTCCCAGGTGGAACCAAGATTATATATTTAAAATTTAGTCTAAGAGTGTTCAGTTATTGCAATAGAAGAATGTTATTATTATATCATTTACCTATTATTTTAATTAATCTTTTACGGCCGATTGTTAACAAGCTTATTATAATGCTATAAAGAATCTCGTTGTGGACAAATAGAGCTTTGAGATTTCTTTCTTTAGACGACACCTTTGGCTTAGTTTGTTGTGATCCTTGCTGTGCTAGCGGTCGCGGGTTCGAGTCCCGCTGGAGGTATTAATTTGTGTAAAGAACACGTATGTTTTTACTCAGTCATGGGTGTTTATATTTATATATAATATATATGTAGTGTATCACCTATCTGGTATCCTTAACACCAACCTCGTAGCTTACCATGGAACTAGATAGTGATATGTGTTAATGTCCCAATATATCAATTTAGTGCAAGCAAATTCACATCTTGACATAGTTATTATATCAATTTCATTTATTATTCATATAAATAAAACATGAATATGTATGTATGTATGTCACATTAATATCTATAGCACGCTACAAAATCCGAACTATTTATCCATACTAATATTACAAACTAGTGGCTAACTACAAACAAACAGAAACAAAGCTATCCCAGGGAAACCGTATATTTTTCCGGGATAAAAAGTAGCCTATTTGTTATTCTGATGTATGAACTATATTATTGTAAAGTTTCATTAAAATCCAATTAGTAGTTTTTATGTACTAAGATGTAGAAGTTACTATAGTTTTTTAACTATCCCACGAGAACTCTTTTTCGTTAATATTTATTTCGTTAATAATTTTCCGGGATAAAAGGTATCTAAAATGTTGACCGGGAATATAAGGTATTACCATGCAAAATTTCATTTAAATCGGTCCAATCGTTACGGAGATTAGCCTGTATTTGTACAGGTTAACAGATAAACAGGCAGACAGACAGAGAAACAAAAAATCGAAAAAATCTGGATTTGTTCTATTTCTCTTCTTACATCCCCCTGACTCAGTATAAAGCATATTTTTCTATGTACAGACATTCGACCTCTACAGTTTTATTATATGTATAGATGTGAAAGTAGCTCTGTCTGCTCATTTCACGCTTAAACCGCTGAACATATTTTGATAAAATACATGCTACTTGAAATTACTAAAAATATCAGTTGAAATACTTAAACATGAAGTTAATCAAGAGGTTTTAACTAGAGTTTTAGGATTTTAGTGCATGGAATAGTAGGGACAAACCTCATATAAACCATAAATATTGATAAAATTGTTTCAATATAGCTTCAATTTACAAATAGGTTATAGATATTAAAACTGGGAAGGGTCAAATGTTAAACTATCTTTTAAAATTATATAGCACTAGCAGAACACGCAGCTTTGTTCGCGCTAAAACTACAAAAAAACTCTAAAATGGTAGGGTTCATATAAACTTTCATCCCGTATTTTACCCCCTTGTGGAAAGAACTTCACACACAATTTAATTAATGATATTGAAGAGCATTAATACCAAGTTTCAAGTAATTCTGATCATAAATATTTATTTGGTTCGTATTATAACGTGTTTTCCCGTGGGAATTAGACAATCTTCCGCGGTATAAAGTAGTCTATGTCATTCCCCGGCTGTCCCACTATCTCCAGATAAAATATCACGCCAATCTGCCAAGCCGTTTTGACGTGAAAGAACGACAAACAAACACACTTTCACATTTATAATATTAAGTATGGATTTTTTAATAACTATAGTATATAGACGACAACTTATATCTGTAGTACCTAAGTATATCTTTCTTTGGCTATCAAGTGGAACAATAGTCTCTCATAAATTATTTATGTAATCTTATTCTTACCTAACAATGTTATGCATGCTGTTTGAGTTTTCTTTTGACTTGCATCTTTTATATTTCACTAGCAACTTTCCCTCGCTTTGTTCGGGTGCCTTGGTACGTTTAAAGTTTTGTGAGCAAAGCCCTAATTGTTTTTTCCAAAATAAAAGTAGCCTAAGTTACTGTTATAACATCCACTATCTGCCAGTGAAAGTCCCGTCAAAATCAGTCCAGCCGTTTCGGAGATTACATATTATATTATTAGACAAACAGACGGTCAGACAGACAAAAATTTTAAAAAATGTGTTTTTCCTATAAGCACCATATATAATTTCATATGCATTTAGTAAAAGAATAAGCATTAAGTGAAAGAGTAACAAACATAATCACAAGCAACCTTTACAATTATATTAGTAGAATGATACCAAATTATTAAGATCAAAAGCTAACCCTTAAACCCTAACTTAGTTCGTATTTTATGAATAAATAATTATTATTGTTAAGGGATAAGTAAACTGATGATTATAGGTTATATATATAGGTATATATATATATATATATATTATTTAATCTGAATCTCAAAACGGCTCCAAAGATTTTCATGAAATTTAGTATACTAGGGGGTTCGGGGCGATAAATCGATCTAGATTAGTTTTATGTCTGGGAAAACGCGTTTTTTCGAGTTTTCATACGGTTTTGACTCAGAATTTTATTATATGTATAGATTACGACAAGTGAAATATTACACACTGTCCGGAAAATTCTATTTGTTATACGCGTTTTAAAACTGTTCTCTATTAAGTAAGTATTACAGAACCAGTTCCAAGAAGTACCAACAAAGCGATTGTAAAAGTTTTTCGCTTTGGGACTCGCTGTCATTGTTTTAGTTTTATCATAAAAATCTTGTCTAGATGTGGCATTTGGTTATTATTTAAACATTTTTGTTACTATAATAAAAAATACAATGAATAATTCTTTACTTAAATAAATATATATTATGAATCAAATATGCATTATTCTATAAAAAAAATTAATCTATACATATAATAAAAGTGTCACTAAGCCGAATCTATACATTAAATATTTTTTGAAAAATCTTATTGAAATAAGCATTATTATCGATACAGAGGCCGAATCTATCTTAGGACTTACATATAGCCCATTTCTCACGTATAAAAACAAAGTCGCACTATTTAATTTTTTATTATAAAAAGTGACATGGAATTGATTTAAAGAAAAGTTACGATTTAAATTCACAATAATTGCTTTTTCATATACTACTCGTACTTGGCCAATGAATTTCTAAAATTATTATGTCTTTATACAATATTATGTTCAGGTTTTGTTAAATTTACTATTTATAAATAACATTAAAAAAATCGAAGGCATATGCAGAGACTATCTAGACATCTACATATAATAAAATTGTAACTGAGTCGAATCTGTACATTAAATATTTTTTGGAAAATCTTATTGAAATAGTCATTATAATGATTTTACATTACAGAGGCCGAATCTATAGTTTTTAAAATTTTTGTCTTTCTGTCTGTGACCAAAAACCACTAGTGGAATTTTGATGAAATTTGGTATGATGATGGCTGGTTATCTGGGACAACATATAGGATAATTTCTACCGCGGGAAAATATCTCATCTCTGAGAAATCTATACTAACCGTTAAAACGTAAGTAGGGACGAACCCGAGTCGAGCAAGGGTGAGTCGCTAGTAGTAATATAAAATAAAAAATAAAAGACTCTTCTAGTTGAAAATATATTCGAGATATTATCACGCGGAAGTTTTTGCTAAGGCAATACTAATTTAAACAGTTCCTACAACAGTTGCTGAATACGAATAGTTATTCTTTCATAGTCACTTTTTAAATTGTTATGCTTTAAAGAAAATTTTGAACCAACGAGGAAATTATGGGATTGTGGATAGACATGATTATTTCTTGTAATTATATTACTATCAAAAGTTTTATCTAGTAGAGAGTAGTGGTATAAATGTACAAATAAATAAAATTGAAACGTCTGTTTGTAATGTTAAAATAACAGCTTTTTACTAAATGTATATAAAATTATACACAGTACTTAAAAGAAATTTTTTTTTTCTGTCTATCTGTTGAGTGTCTGTCTGTTTCCGCATCACGGAAAAACCACTGAAGAGATTTTGATGAAATTTGGTTTGATGATATGTGGTTATCCAGGTCAACATATAGGATACTTTTTACTGTGGGAAAATATCTCATCTCTGAGAAATCTATACTAAACGATAAAACCTAAGTAGGGACGAACCCGAACGGAGCGAGGGCGAGTCGTTAATCTAATCTAAGCCCCCTGGATCGATACATAACTTAGTGCTATCGTATGAAATTGTCGAAAACTATTTGAATTATAATAAGTGTCCCAGATTATAATAAACCTTGACGTATTTTGTAACCTTGACACGTCAGATTGGTTACACTTACGCAACGCCTTGATAGTTCAAAAAGGAAAAAAGAAATGTTGCATATTAAGACTTTGTCTCAAGGAGTCCTAACAAAGTAGTCACCAGAGTAATAATTATTTAATTTAATATTTTATTTTATTATCTATGTAGGTTATACTGTGTTTAGTTCTAGCAACTCACCCCCGCTCCGCTCGGGTTTGTCCCTAGGTACGTTTTGACGCTTACTATAGATTTCTCAGAGATGAGATATTATCCCCCAGTAAAAAGTATATATGTTGACCCGGATAACCAACTATCATTACACTTAATTTCATCAAAATCTGTCCAACGGTTTTCTTGTGATGCGGTGACAGACAGACCGGCAAAAATTCTAACATTTCTTCGGCCTCTGTATCGATAATAATGACTTTTTCAATATGATTTTTCAAAAAATATTAAATGGTCAGATTGGGCTCATAATTTTATTATATGTATATTGTATATATAATAATAATTTTCTCCTGACAGATTCCGGCCTCGGCGGCCAATTTAGTGCTGATCGCTGACTGGCGAGAGTTATGGTGCAGGACCGACGCCTTTACGTGCTCTTCGAGGTACGGAGTTGAAATATCGCCAACTCCCCAACTCCAGGCTGTTACTGAGGCTTACCATACAGAAAGACTCAATAACTAAACTTGGCCATACCCAAGACTCGAACCCAGGACCTCAGGGTGTGCAGCCGTACTTGCCAGCCACTACACCACCGAGGCAGTTATATTTAAAATTTATATATTTATGTTATATGTTAAAGTGAAAAATATGGGTAAAGCAAACTTTTCATATAATACTCCTACTTCATTAGAATTAGGTCGATCTCATATATAGTACTCGATTAAAGATCTTTTAAGAAGTTCTTCTATTAAGGTTTTTATGCAAATTATACTTTCTAAGCCTTGTTACCCTTGAAATATAGTTTGGTTCTTTTTGTATTCATGACTTAATAACTATGAATATTCAACCATGAAAAGTTTTTGAAATTATAGTAGTAATAAAAAAAAATATAAATATTGAAACCAGAATTGCGTAGAAAGCGAACTAAAAATATGAAAATTTGTTATATAATACGCAGTTGGAGACATTCATGTTTTATACTGGCTACAAATTTGGCTATAAGTACATAATATATCTATAGTACATCTCTTATGTGAATAAAATAATTCTGATTGTTTAATTTTTATATTAAACTTGCGACTCACCCTCGCTCCGCTCGGGTTCGTCCCTAACGTGTGCCACCCTTGTCACTTAGGGGTATGGAAAATAGTAGCCGATTCTCAGACCTACTGAATACGCATATTAAATTTGGTAAAAATCGGTAAAGCCGTTTCGGAGGAGTACGGTAACTAACATTGTGACATGGAAATTTTATATATTAGATTAGAAAAAGGTTGGAGTACTTTTGTATGTGTTATAAATGCAATAGTTTGTAATCTTGTAGTTTTTAGTCCTTCACACTAAAATATCTAAACACATTTAGACGAAATTTATTACTTATTTATTGTATTTATTTAGGTACAGGAATAGAAAACAAATTAAAAAAATTACAACTACGTATTAAAAATAAAAATTTCATTTTAAATTTGTTGTCCGATTATATCTGTACACGAAATTCAAATAAATACATATAATTATGATGTTCTCCTGGCCGATTTCGGCTACGGCGGCCAATCTCATTGAGACTAGCCAATTGCGCAGGAGATATTATAGTGTATAAGTGTACACGCAGACACAAGTGCACTCTCTATTTCTGTCACTCTCATACTCCGGTGGGACGACTGCCCGACACGACCAGTGAGAGTTAAGGCGCAGGACCGACGGCTTTACGTGCTCTCCGCGGCACGGGGGTGAAACACCGCCAACTTCCCAACTCCGGGCTGTTACTGAGACTTACTATACAAAAAGACTCAATAACTAAACTTGGCCCAACCCGGGACTCGAACCCAGGACCTCCGACTGTGCAGCCGTACATGCTAGCCACTACACCACCGAGGCAGTTATATATAAATAAACTTTAAAGGGGGAAAAGTGAATATACAAATGCACATAGCATTTAAAGTTAGATAAAAATATAAAAAACAAAATATATCTACATTTCTAATTCATTTCAAAAAAAAAAACAACGAAAGATATAAAAGAATAAGGAACAGAGAGAAAGTATATCCTTACTATTGAAAATGTAAAAGATAAAACTAAAAATAATTTAGACAAATCGACAAATAGACTAAACCGTACAGTAACACAGACTGTCCTGGGACGTACCCTAACAAAGCAAGAGGAAAGTCTCTAGTATGCTGTATTTAAAGGTGTATAATAATTTTATTTTCTTAAAAACTATTAAATCTGCATATACCTATTTAACTATTCGCTTCAAAGTAAGAAACTTACCCGCCATCTTTTTACTTCTGACAACCGATTCGCGAGTACACAACCAGCAGATCCCCCACCAACAATTATAAAATCATATTCTTCTATTTGCCTTGTTTTTCTTGACCCTGTTTCCCTTTTTATTATTTTTATTTCCTTCGTCACTGAAACTTTCTTGGAATCTGCAAAATCTGCATCTTCAAAGGATTTCTTCAAGAAATCGAAATCAAAAATTGGTTGGCGTGCTTCAAATTTGGCAAAATCATTTTTATATCCAAAATCGTGATAGAACGGATTTTGTAATGGACTAGATTCAAATGAGTGGAAATTATTTTTATGCTTATATGGTGAAGGATGTGAAGTTTCTATACTGTAACCAGATTTAAATGCTTCTAAAGGATAGTCGTCTGCCCTCGTAGGATTCTCCCATGGCAATACGTAGCTCGTGCTTAAAAAGCCATTATTATATGGGTTCTTCTTTAAATTAGGCACACTGTATGACACACCGCCAAAGAGTTGAGTCACAAGCGACAAGAACATGTATCCTGTGGGAGAACACTGAGTTATAGGCGCGTGTTGCTCCGGACAAATAGAACTTATATCCAATGGCGTCCAAGTTGACATTTTACTTTCACTCTCACAGCATATATTTTATACAACGTTTTTATTAGTTTATATGTAAATGATATAACTTTTAATTAAAAAATACACTTAATGTTAATTATTTAGTGTACTTCGCGTGAGCGCTACAGATCGAATGATCGATTGCTGTTAGAGCGAGTGAAAGAAACTATGGCACGAAATTTATTGTTATCTGAGTAAATACTTCTATTGTTTAATAAGGTTAAAAAATTAAATAAATATAAAATACATAACTGTAGTTTATTGATTTTTTTAATAATAGTTTTATTTTAATTATATTATTTTAATATTATCTGTGCATAATTTCTAACCTTGTTTTTTTTCTTTCTTAGTATGCAAACGATACTGTTTTGTATGAGGTTTTCTTTATTTATTTTATTTGTTTATTTATGTACCAGAAAAAATAAAATAATGCGGAGCGGTGGTACAAACTACAAACATCAATACGTACATAGATACATACACATATTTACATAGATAATTACATACATACCTACATATTACATATATATTTATTACTAACTAATAAGTTTTATTATAAATTGTTAAACTACAACTTGTTATTTTATTGGTATTTAAATTAAATATTCCTAAATAAAACATACAATATACTAATACAGACATGATAATAGCGGTGATCTTTAATCGTTAAAAGAAAAAGAGGAAATAATTTATGCATCGATAGGTATATAAATAGATTTTTATATTTAGTAGGACTAGTTTTCATGAATCTTTTTTAATTCAAGACAAACTTTCACATGTATAGGTGGAATATTTTATTTTTAAGTGATTTTCAAATTGGTTTACCTTTTTATATATTTAAACCACTTACATTTAATTTATACATACACTTTTATTTTATTTTAGATTTTGTTGTTTCAAATATATATTTATTTAAAGGTTTAATATAGATTTCTCAGAGATGAGATATTTTCCCGCAGTAAAAAGTATCCTATATGTTGACCTGGATAACAAGTTATCGTCATATAAAATTTATTAAAAGTCTATTCATTGGATTTGTCGTGATGCGTTCCCAAATAGACAGACAGACAGACATACAAAAATCCTAAAAACTATAAATCTGCTTCTGTATCGATAATAATAATTATTTAAATAAAATTTTTCAAAAAAAATTAATATACAGATTCGATTCAGTTGGAATATTATTATTATGTATAGATAGATAAATGAATAAGCGTAAATTGTAAAGTAATGAATAACATCACTCAACACATAAAGTTTTTATTTCAAATGTAATATTTAAATTAATTTTATAAAACCACAATAAAACTTCCCCGTGAACAAAATTTCTAAATTTATTGTTAATTATGTAATACATATTACAAATATAGTAGTAGTTTTATTTTATTCTATTATACGAATTTTAAAGACGTACGTAGATTACGTACTGTATCATATATTTTTTAATATAAAAAATTCAAACTAGACTATTTTTTTAAATGTTTACGATATAAGTGTTACATTTTTTAATATGTACTTAATTATATTTTATTATTATCATTTAAACGTCGACCAGTCTTCTTTGATTAAATCAGCTGCTTTTTCACCAATCATTATTATAGGTGCATTTGTATTACCCCGAACTGTAGTTGGCATAATAGAGCCATCAATAACACGTAAAAATTTAATTCCATGCACTCTTAATCTTGGATCTACTACGGCCGTTTTATCCCATGTTGGCCCCATTTTACAAGTCCCTACTGGATGGAAGATGATAGAAGTATATTCATATAGTATACAGGCGAAGTAGTCGTATGATCCCCATTCATATGACTCACAACCTGGCAGTGGTTTCCGTATATAAGATGCCCCGATACTTTTAAATGCATTTGTATTTTCTAAAGTAATTGCAGTCCTAAATCCTTCTACCAAAACGCGTACATCTTCTTGAGATGTAAAGAATTCTGGATATATTAGCGGTTGGGCAAAAATTGGATCGGTTAAATTTAATAGTATACGCCCCCTACTTTTCGGTGTCAGTAAAAAAGGTTTTACAGCCATGCCATTGTAAAAAGATAGGGGTAATATAGTGCTTTGTAAATATGTTTGTGGGTCACCATAAAAATCTTCCACCTTTATTGAGCCAAAATGATATTCTATATCAGGTGCATTTACTGTAGCATATTTAGTTTTAATAAATCCAACGGCATTTAAATTCCCTGGAGCTGAAAGAGGTCCATTATTATGATCTTGTGACCTATATAGCAATACCTCGTTTAGTAATTGGGTGGTATTAAGTTGAGTTGAAGTATTTTGAAGAGAAAATATTAGTCATTCAGTTGTTACATGTTCCTGTAAGTTTTCACCAACATTTAAGTCAGCGATTACTGATATGTTTAAACTTTCTAAATGTTGTCTTGGTCCTATACCAGATAGCATAAGGATTTTCGGAGAACTTATTGTACCTCCACTTACAATCACTTCTTTACTCGAATATACATTATAAAATTGACCATTTTTATAAAATGTTACTCCTTGTGCATTTTTGGTTTCTGGGTTTATTATTATTTTAGTAACAAATGCATCTAATATTATGTTAAGATTTGGTCTTACGTTACGTATTGGTCTTATGTAGGCCAAATTTGCTGAAAATCGCCTTCCATTCTTTAAAGTACTTTGCACAAGATTGACTCCGAGATTATCTGGTAAAGTTAAATCTCTTTGTTTTAGTCCAATTTCTTTAAAAGCTTCTATCAATGTTAGCGTATTATCGTTTACGTATGGTGGCCTTTCGACATTGAGTGGTCCGCCAACTCCGTGATATTTTGTATCAAATGCTTCCTCATTTCGATTGTTTTCAGATTTTTTGAAATAAGGTAGGACCTTAAAATATTAAGCCTATTTAAATATAACTCTTTTTTTTCAATAAATTAAAACATATAATTTTATAATTCTAATATATATTATACTTCATCATAACTCCAGCCAGAGTTTCCCATATCTGCCCAGCCATCATAGTCAAGCCTATTTCCTCTCATATATATTAAATAATTTATAGCACTGGAACCTCCCAAAGTCTTTCCTCTAAAAATAATAATCCATAGTGAATTATAATATATTTTTTCTTTAATGTAGCAAATAGCGAATACATGTTTTATTGGACATTATAAGCAATATTAAGTGAGAATTAAAATATATTCATTAAGGAAGGAGGAGATATATAGAAGGAGGATCATATATATATATATATATATATATATATATATATATATATATATATATATAATATAGTACCTGGGCCACCGAGCTTCAATCGGAGCTTTTGGTTTATTAATATTTAAAAAAATATAAAAGTGAAAACTTTGTATGCAACCGAGATTCGAACCTGGACACCTGTGATTGTTGATCTTGCACCTTGGCCGCTTGAGCACGATGCTTATACCCGAGCGTGCAAATTACCGACCATATTTTGCGTGGAATAATGCAAAAGAAAACTGCATGAAAACTCGAAAACATGCGTTTACTTAGACATAAGACTACTCTAGATCGATTTACCGCCCCTGAAACACCCTATGCGCTGAATTTCATGAAAATCGTTGGAGCCGTTTCCAAGATTCAGATTATATAGATATATAATTTGATAAATTCAATTAGAGTTTAGACCATTTAGATTTTACCTTGGCCACGTACACTGTCCACTAAATATTCTACATGTAAGTTTTTCGGGTTGTGTCCTGAAATTCCAGTCTATATTGGATCTACTTAGGATTGGTGGAAATGCTGGTACCATTGTAATATCTGGTTCTTCAGAACCTGCTTCTAGTAAGAGTACCTGGTCATATTAATAATATAATAATTTAACATAAACATCTAGTACGTATAAGAAAATAAATGAAATTAAATTGAAGTAAATAATCCATGTACCATAGATTAAGAGAAAAGATTCCATTTTGACTATTGTTTAACGTGATTACATTAAAGTATGTATTAAAAATACTTGGTATCAACGTTTTGTCACATTTTAAAATGATTTTGCCATAATATTTCAACGATTAAAAAATTCTATGCACTTTACTGATGAAGATAAAAAATATAAAGGGAAAGTCATTGTACAGCGTTTATGAATTGATATTAATTGTTTTTCTTCATGACAATACTAGACGTGCATTGTAGTTTTGTATTGTCTTTGTGCTAACATTGTATTACTCAACAATTGGTTCCCAAGTTCTTACGAGTTAGTATTGTTTGTAAGCCAGAAAATCTGTGTTGTAATGTAACAAATACTTAGATAATTACAGTATATTTAATAGTGTTGCATTGATTATAATATTTTCAAACATTATTTTATACATTAAAATACAAAGGCTACATTAAGAAAAGGGGATAAAAGTTTTTTTTTGTGTGTGAAAATTACTGCATTGATTTTTATGTAACTGATAATTGTTTAATGGAAATGGTATTTTTTTACTTAAAATTATAATAAAAGAGAAGTTTATATTAATGTACACATTACGTTGTTATACTAATATACTAAAACCAAAGATACACACACTGTCAGCGTCTTAAAAGTATCCTCAAAAAGCAGGATAGAATATCGTACTTTGGATAGTTAAAATTTGTGAGGATTATTTTTAATGTTCTTCTAATTTGTTTTAACATATCGGTCGAGGTATACTATACGACAAATTTTAATGGCCGCTAATATGATATAAAAACAGTAAATAACAATCTCCTTTTATATCTAGTCGACTAATACAAATAACTCTGCGTTTAATTAAATGAAGTCGTTATCGTTATGTATCTTTTTAATTATTTGTATGTAGTACTAATTTAGTGACATATTTTATAAGTTAAAAATAATCCGTTTTCATTTATAACGAATAATGTGTTTTATTTAAAAAGAACAAATTCACCAGTTATTTTCATTTTTCCTTTAAAATAATTCATTGGTCAAAGCCATTACATAATTTTAATGATCATAGAAATTTTACGGATTTATTATCAAATTGTAATTTTTCTCAGAAAATATAATAAATATAACAACGATTCTACTAATAGGAATTCTACCATCTAGCTTTTATTCAGCCTGACTCCCAAAGGCCATTACTTTTCCGAAGACAAATTTTAAAACATGACATGACGGAAATTATTTTGTTTAAAAAAATTTATTTGGTGTAAGTTCAAATTTATGTTTACATAATCAGAACTTACGATTTATGGGTATACGAATTCTTTGGTTTACTAAGAGTTACAATTTAACGCCACTTATTGAAAAGATACTTTTTAGGATTTTTTACTAAAAAACCTTTAATGAACTAAATTTCTGTCTAGATCAGATTCACTATTCGTTGTTTAATTTCAAAACTTTGAAAAGTTTAAAATATAAAAAAAGTACTTACTCTCCAATGTCTTACTTCCGATAAGCGATTTGCTAGCACACAGCCAGCAGATCCACCACCAACAATAATGAAATCATATTCCGTAAAAGATTGTTGTTGCCACGTCCTTGACGTACCACCTTTTTCGTTAGCATTCTTAATTAGAGAAGCCGTTGTTTCGGGTAATGTTGCAGAAATTTCTTCATATTCTGATATTTCTGATAATGATGATATTCCATACATTGGCAGTCCTCCTGATATTGTTGGGTTTTCTGCTATTGATTGCCATGTTGATGACGTTTTTGACGTTGGCGTGGGTGACATGGCTGGCAATGATGGTTGAATAGACAGTAAAGAAGGTATAAGTGGTGAAGGTGGTGGTGGTGGATATGGTACCTGATCTGGGTATGCGATTGTACCTGTATAAGATATACTATACGAAACACCACCAAACAGTTGAGTAATAAGGTTTAAAAACATATATCCCGTTGACGAACACTGTGTTAATGGGGCAGTTTCCTGTGCGCATATAGCGCTTAGATCTAAAGGTCTCCATACTGTCGTCATTGTTAGCAGGTAAAAATAAAATAGATATAAAGTTGTCTTCAACAGACCATTTGTGTAACTACAGATATTATTTACTTGACTTTCGCAAATGAACACATCAAATTAAAGAGAAGGCTATAAATAGCATTTTTTTTATTTGTATTTAAAACCCAATTATTTTTTTATAAAATTAATGAATATATTAGCAAAATTGGTTTATGTAGGTTGTGAATTAATCATGAGAATAATAGATATCTTTTTTTTTTAATTTTGATAATTTATAATTTACCACTAAAAATTCATCGATAACTTTCTTATCTGTGTTTTATGTAAATGTTATTTTCAATGTGTAATTAACTTTTAATTAACATGTTTGCAAACTTAAGTAAATATCAATGTAATATTAAGATAAAAATTCTGTTTCATACTATTTTTATGTATCGATATTGTTGTTAAATAATGTTTGAAGTCGAGTCTTTCTTTCTTGCACTTGCGAATGAAAAAACCGGCTAAAATTACAAAGAAAATATTTTTTACTGTTGTGATTAAGACGGATCATGAAATATCATCATGTTCCATGGTATTCCAAGTTCCATGGTAAGCTACGAGGCTTGTGTTATAGATACCAGATAGTTGATACACTACACACATATAACTTCTAAATACATACATATTATAAATATAAATATAAACACCCATGACTGGAGTACAAACATCGAATCGAACTCGAATCGTCGCATCAGCTTTGCTCTACAAACAACGCGCGGCGACGACAAGACAAGGTCAGGCGCAAGTGCAGCAGCCACCTACATTTTATCAATGCCAATATCTCAACTTCCTACAATATTGTTGTATAAAAGGCATTACTTGGTTGCATCTTCACTGATTTGATCTAATATCGATCGACAGTCATTTTAGTAGTAAGAAATTTTAGTTAATAAAATAATTTTAAGTTAATTTGCATTTCTTTGCATTACTGGCTGCCTTTTTGCATTTAGAAACAATAGGAAAGGCAAGTCAAAAAAATACCATTTCTTTGTAAAAAAATGTAATAGATATTTTTAAGCATTTCGATCAAGCCGTCAACGAGAAGTACGCTTTAGAAAGTAGCTCTTTGAGGGTACTAATCGCCTTAATATAGATTTCTCAGAGATGATATATTTTCCCGCAGTAAAAAGTATCCTATATGTTGAATTTCATCAAAATCTATCCAATGGGTTTGTCGTAATGCGTTCCCAGACAGACTGACAGACAATATATGACAGATAATAGTAATATTTCAATAAGATTTAAAAAAAAAAAATTAATGTACAGATTCGATTCAGTTGGAATTTTATTATATGTATAGGTAGATAGATGAATGAGCGTAAATTGTAAAGTAATGAAGAACATCACTAAACACATAAAGTTATTATTTCAAATGTAATCATTAAATTAATTTTATAAAACCGCAATAAAACTTCCCCGTGAACAAAATTTCTATATTTATTATTATGTAATACATAGTACAAATTATAGTAGTAGTTTTATTTTATTCTAGTATAGGTATTTTGAAGACGTACGTAGAGTACGTATGGTATCAAATATTTATATAAAAAAGGCAAGCCAGACCATTTTTTTATAATGTTTACGATATAAGTGTTATGTTTTTAATATGTATGAAGACAAACGTACTTAATTATATTTTATTATTATTATTTAAACGCCGACCAGTCTTCTTTGATTAAATCAGCTGCTTTTTCACCAATCATTATTATAGGTGCATTTGTATTACCCCGAACTGTAGTTGGCATAATAGAGCCATCAATAACACGTAAAGATTTAATTCCATGCACTCTTAATCTTGGATCTACTACGGCCGTTTTATCCCATGTTGGCCCCATTTTACAAGTCCCTACTGGATGGAAGATGATAGAAGTATATTCATATAGTATACAGGCGAAGTAGTCGTATGATCCCCATTCATATGACTCACAACCTGGCAGTGGTTTCCGTATATAAGATGCCCCGATACTTTTAAACGCATTTGTATTTTCTAAAGTAATTGCAGTCCTAAATCCTTCTACCAAAACGCGTACATCTTCTTGAGATGTAAAGAATTCTGGATATATTAGCGGTTGGGCAAAAATTGGATCGGTTAAATTTAATAGTATACGCCCCCTACTTTTCGGTGTGAGTAAAAAAGGTTTTACAGCCATGCCATTGTAAAAAGATAGGGGTAATATAGTGCTTTGTAAATATGTTTGTGGGTCACCATAAAAATCTTCCACATTTCTTGAATCAAAATGATATTCTATATCAGGTGCATTTACTGTAGCATATTTAGTTTTAATAAATCCAACGGCATTTAAGTTCCCTGAAGCTGAAAGAGGTCCATTATTATGATCTTGTGACCTATATAGCAATACCTCGTTTAGTAATTGGGTGGTATTAAGTTGAGTTGAAGTATTTTGAAGAGAAAGTATTAGTCCTTCAGTTGTTACATGTTCCTGTAAGTTTTCACCAACATTTAAGTCAGCGATTACTGGTATGTTTAAACTTTCTAAATGTTGTCTTGGTCCTATACCAGATAGCATAAGGACTTTCGGAGAACTTATTGTACCTCCACTTACAATCACTTCTTTACTCGAATATACATTATAAAATTGACCATTTTTATAAAATGTTACTCCTTGTGCAGTTTTTGTTACTGGGTTTATTTTTATTTTAGTAACAAATGCATCTAATATTATGTTAAGATTTGGTCTTACATTACGTATTGGTCTTATGTAGGCCAAATTTGCTGAAAATCGCCTTCCATTCTTTGAAGTACTTTGCACAAGATTTACTCCGAGATTGTCTGGTAAAGTTAAATCTCTTTGTTTTAGTCCAATTTCTTTAAAAGCTTCTATCAATGCTAGCGTATTATCGTTTACGTATGGTGGCCTTTCGACATTGAGTGGTCCGCCAACTCCGTGATATTTTGTATCAAATGCTTCCTCATTTCGATTGTTTTCAGATTTTTTGAAATAAGGTAGGACCTTAAAATATTAAGCTTTGTTAAATATAACTCTTTTTTTCAATAAATTAAAACATATAATTTTATAATTCTAATATATATTATACTTCATCATAACTCCAGCCAGAGTTTCCCATATCTGCCCAGCCATCATAGTCAAGCCTATTTCCTCTCATATATACTAAATAATTTATAGCACTGGAACCTCCCAAAGTCTTTCCTCTAAAAATAATAATTTATAGTGATTTTTAATATATTTTTTCTTTAAAGTAGCAAATAGCGAACACATATTTTAATGACAATATGAGCAATATTAAGTGAGAAATAAAATATATTAATTAAGGAATATTTCTATTATGTATTTTATTAAAGTATGAAGTGATATTGTACTTACTAACTTGATCATGTGTATATATTGTATATATATATAGCGAGCGAAGCTCGGTGGCCCAGGTACTCTATCTTTATATATATATAATTCTTCTGTGAGTGTGTATGTCACTGAACTTCTCTCAAACGACTGGACCGATTTTGATGAAATTTTTTGTGTGTGTTCAAGGGGATCTGGAAATGGTTTAGATTCACAATTTGAATAATAATTTTCATCAAAAAAATTATTAAAAAAAGTTTGAAATTTTCAAATTAAAGATGTGTAGACAGGACAACGTCTGTCGGGTCCGCTAGTATATATATATATATATATGTGTGTGTGTATAGTACCTGGGTCACCGAGCTCCGAATGGAGTTTTTGGTAAAAAAGTACAATTTTCTTTAAAAAAAAAACTAAAAATTTGAATAAATAAATACAAAAAGAAAACAAAAATAAATTATACCTTTGTATTCGACTGGGATTCGAACCCGGACCTATGATTGTCAATCTTGCGTCAATCATGCATCAAAATAAAAGTAAAAACTTGCGTCAATCGTGCATCAAAATAAAAGTAAAAACTTTGTATGCTACCGAGATTTAAACCTGGACACCTGTGATTCTTGATCTTGCACCTTGGCCGTTTAAACACGATGCTTATACCCGAGCGTGCAAATTACAGACCATATTTTGCGTGGAATAATGCAAAAGAAAACTGCATGAAAACTCGAAAACATGCGTTTTCTTAGACATAAGACTAATCTAGATCGATTTACCGCCCCCGAAACACCCTGGATTTATAATTTGATAAATTCAATTGGATTTTAGACCATTTAGATTTTACCTTGGCCACGTACACTGTCCACTAAATATTCTACATGTAAGTTTTTCGGGTTGTGTCCTGAAATTCCAGTCTATATTGGATCTACTTAGGATTGGTGGAAATGCTGGTACCATTGTAATATCTGGTTCTTCAGAACCTGCTTCTAGTAAGAGTACCTGGTCATTTTAATAATATAATAATTTAACATAAACATCTAGTACGTATAAGAAAATAAATGAAATTAAATTGAAGTAAATAATTCATGTACCATAGATTAAGAGAAAAGATTTCATTTTAACTATTATCTAACGTGATTACATTAAAGTATGTATTAAATATACTTAGTACCAACATTTTGTCACATTTTAAAATGATTTTGCTATAATATTTCTACGATTAAAAATGTTATTACTAATATACTAAAACTAAAGATACACACTGTCAGCGTCTCAAAAGTATCCTCAAAAAGCAGGATAGAATATCGTACTTTGGATAGTTAAAATTTATGAGGATTATTTTTTAATGTTCTTTTAATTTGTTTTAACATATCGGTCGAGATATTATACGACAAATTTTAATGGTCGCTGATATGTTAAATAAAAACAGTAAATAACAATCTCCTTTTATATCTAGTCGACTAATACAAATAACTCTGCGTTTAATTAAATGAAGTCGTTATCGTTATGTATTTTTTAATTATTTTTATGTAGTACTAATTTAATGACATATTTTATAAGTTAAAAATAATCTGTTTTTTTTTGAAAAAAAATTTGAAAAGAACAAATGCACCAGTGATTTTCATTTTTTCTTTAAAAGTATTCATTGGTCAAAGCCATTACATAAGTTTAATGATCATAGGAATTTTACGGATTTATTATCAAATTGTAATTTTTCTCAGAAAATATAATAATTTATATAACAACAATTCTACTTACAGAAATTTTACCATGTAGATTTTATTCTGCCTGACTCCCAAAGGCCATTACTTTTCGAAGACAAATTTTAAAACGTGACATAAACAATTTGTTTTGTTAAAAAAAAAATTGGTGTAAGTTCAAATTTATGTTTACATAATCAGAACTTACGATTTATGGGAATACGAATTCTTTGGTTTACTAAGAGTTACAATTTAACGCCACTTGTTGAAGAGGTATTTTTTAGGATTTTATACTAAAAATCAGATTCACTACTCGTTGTTTAATTTCAAAACTTTCAATATTTAGAATATAAAAAAAGTACTTACTCTCCAATTTCTTACTTCAGATAAGCGATTTGCTAGCACGCAGCCGGCAGACCCACCACCAACAATAATGAAATCATATTCCGTAAAAGATTGTTGTTGCCACGTCCTTGACGTACCATCTTTTTCATTAGCATTCTTAATTGGTGAAGCCGTTGTTTCGGGTATTGTTACAGAAATCTCTTCATATTTTGATATTTCTGATAATGATGATATTCCATACATTGGCAGTCCTCCTGATATTGTTGGGTTTTCTGCTATTGATTGCCATGTTGATGACGTTTTTGACGTTGGTGTGGGTGACATGACTGGCAATGATGGTTGGATAGACAGTAAAGAAGGTATAAGTGGTGAAGGTAGTGGTGGTGGATTAGGTACCTGATCTGGGTATGCGATTGTTCCTATATAAGATATACTATACGAAACACCACCAAACAGTTGAGTAATAAGGTATAAAAACATATATCCCGTTGACGAACACTGTGTTAATGGGGCAGTTTCCTGTGCGCATATAGCGCTTAGATCTAAAGGTCTCCATACTGTCGTCATTGTTAGCAGGTAAAAATAAAATAGATATAAAGTTGTCTTCAACAGACCATTTCTGTAACAACAGATTACTTACTTGACTTTCGTAAATGAACACATCAAATTAAAGAGAAGGGTATAAATAACATTTTTTTATTTGTATTTAAAACCCAATTATTTTTTATAAAATTAATGAATATATTAGTAAAATTGGTTAATGTAGGTTGTAAATTATTTTTTTTAATTTTGATAATATAATTTACCACTAAATATTCATCGATAACTTTCTTATCTGTGTTTTATGTAAATGTTATTTTAAATGTGTAATTAATTTTTAATTAACATGTGTGCATTTAAGTAAACATCGATTTTATATTAAGATAAACATTCTGTTTCATACTATTTTTATGTATCGATATTGTTGTTAAATAATGTTTGAAGTCGAGTCTTTCTTTCTTGCACTTGCGAGTTTAAAAACCGGCTAAAATTACAAAGAAAATATTTTTTACTGTTGTGATTAAGACGGATCATGAAATATCATCATGTTGGCAAAAAATTACAAAAAAAAAATAGATTTTTATATATAATGCGAAGAACTCATCCTCTAACTTTTGAGCTAGGTACTCTAAATTCCCCGGGGGAGAAGCCAACTCCTACCGGGCGCGTCCCCAGGTGGCGGATAGGGGAATGCCACCCGCTTAGGGCGGCGGGTGGTACCGGAGAAATCCGGCGCGGACCAAATGGCTTGGGTGGGGCCGCTCGTCTAGGACTCGAGCCGAAGACGTTGCGGCCACCGGTGGTGGGACCGCTTGGTCCCACAACCGGATGATGGGTGCCGGTTGCGGGACTGTGGTCGCAGGCCCGCATCCGGCGGAGGAGTAGGCCGCGGCGGGAGAGGAGTGCCGGTATTTCGGTGCGCCGTTCTCCCTACCTTCCGCGGCCTAGACGGGGCCGCCACCGTTTGATGGCGGACGCGGTGGGGCTGCAGGGGAAGAGGAGTGTCGGTGTTTCGTTGCCGCTCTCCCTGTCCTCTGCAGCCGATTGGAGGTGGCCCACTTCGGTGGGCGGTTGTTAGGTTTAATGGGGCTGCTTCGGGTACCTGTCTGGCGTAGCAGAGTTGACTGTGGAGCAGCCCCATTGGTTTGGTGGTCTGCCTAGCGCTTAGGCAGACCTGCCGCCGGGGCGCCGTAGTAGTTATGCGCAAGCGATCCTGCGGCGTCCCATTAAGGCGGAGGGGAGGGGAATGTCGGGTTTTAGTGGGTAGTACCGGCTCTTCTAGCCGGTGAGCCCCACATCACCACCTGGGGGATCAGGTGGTATGCGTAAATGCATTTCCCGACATAAAAAAAAAAAAAAAAAAGGTACTCTAAATTCAACTTAATCAGAATTTTACTTTGATAGACGTCAAAACAAAATTACAGTTACTTGAGAGAAAATGCAATTAAAAATAAGTAAAACCATGATGGAAATAAAAATAAATATGTTGGTACATTAACGCACAGCACCATCTAGTTCCATGGTACACTACACACATATAACTTCTAAATACTTGTACATACATATTATAAATATAAATATAAACACCCATGACTGGAGTACAAACATTCATCCTAATCACACAAATGAATGCCCCAAGCGGGACTCAATCCTGCGACCGCTGGCAAAGGAAGTAGGATCACTACAAACAAAGCCACCGTGTCAGGTTTGGCTCAGTTTGTAGTGACCCTAAAAAATAAAACGAAAACAAAAATTAACAGTAACAAGAATCTTTTCCATTTTAGCCTTTTAGCTACGGAACCTTAAAAAACAGCCTCCTATGCAATCTCTAATTTTTTGCATATTTAAGATTAATATATCTTCCTAATTGCGAGTTTTTTTCCCCATCGATGGACTGTCTGTTCATTACTGGTAAGGCAATTTCCAATTTAACAATATATGTATAGTATAACTAGCATTGCCCCCGGCTCTACCCGCTTTCAGATGACCAAAACCAAATTCTTAGGTTTTTCATAATTAGTATACTATTACATTGCAGTTTTTGTATATTTTCTCAGAAATGTGATATTTTCCCGCGGTAAAAAGTATCCTATATGTTGACCCGGATAACCAGCTACCACCATACCAAATTTCATCAAAATCCCTCGAGTGGTTTTTCTGTGATGTGGTAACAGACAGACAGACAAAAATTATAAAAACCATATATTCGGCCTTTGTATCGATAATAATGTTTATTTCAAGATTTAAAAAAAAAATCTAATGTACAGATTCGGTTTAGTTACAATTTTATTATATGTATAGATATTAGTATTCAACATTTTATCTGTTCTCGATGATCATAACAAGCTCATAACAGAATTACGTTAAACCTCCAGCGTGATTTTATTACGGTTGTAATCGCTTCCGGAACATTTTAATTACATACACAATGTTTCAAATTAGCGGAAAACATAATTACGTATTGTATCTCGGTTTGCAAAATCATCTACTCTGCGAGCTTGGTTTTACCTTTGGTTTTGTATTTTACCTTTCTTTAATACTTTTTGAGTGCTATTCGCGCATTGAAGTAAGTGTTCATTTGTTCGTCTATCCTTTTCGCCTGATAACAAAAAAGAATTGCTAAGTATAAATCGATTTGGTTCTACCAACTTCTTATATTAGCATTTGTTTTGTGTGGCAATATAACGTGTAATTTTAATTATATTTATAGTCTCAAAAATACTCAGCGTTAAAATGGTGGCCAGGAAAAAAAAATAATTAAAGCTTTATTTCAAACAAAATAATATATAAGTTCCTTAATTAATTAACTTTTATTTATAAATATCTCTTTGATCGTATTGAATGTGAATGTCAAAAGGAGAGTAATGGTAATTTTTTTAAGCTTCCAATACTGATCATAAGGATTAAGTATAATATTGAAAAATCAATAGGCTAATTTATATAATACTAGCGGCTCACCCTCGCTTGTGTGGTGTGTTGTGTACTAAGTTAGATAAGTTACTATAGTTTTTTAACTATCCCACGTGAAGTCTTTAATTTTCCGGGATGTAAAGTATCTAAAATGTTGACTGGGGATATAAAATACCACCATGCAAAATTTCATTTAAATCGATACTACAGTTTCGGAGATTAACCAGTACAAACAGACAAACAGAGAGAAACAAAAAAAATTGAAAAAAAAACTGGATTTGTTCTATTTCTCTTCTTACATCCCCCTGACTCGGTTTTTAGCATTTTTTTTCAATGTACAGACATTCGACCTCTACATTTTAATTATATGTATAGATGTACATTCTTAGATTTACGCGAATATTTGACAATTTAATTAATACTATTTTTTCGGATTATTTGGCGGATTTATTTTAATTTTTGGTTCCCGACTTTTCGAATGCTTTTTAATACATGCACTGTCTGTAAGAAGTATATAATGCCTTTGAGACGTCTGTAGAAACCCTTGGTCTCTCCCGTGACCATGATTGCTGTAAATTGTTATTCTATTTTTTTATCCTTATGATAAGGATAAGAAAATAAAATTAGAATGTTGAAACAAATCACTGTAACTACTAAAACAACGTGTATGTACTGTTGCTGTGTAGTGTCGTGTCTTATGTACCGTACGTAGCAACAGTAAGTAACATTTGGCCAAATCTGAAAGAAATTTATAAGCTAAGAAAGTAAAATCCCTTTTTCTTTTATTTTTCTATACCATACCTTCAAGCGTACGTTATCTTCTATTAAATATTACTCATTATTTTCAGGGTCTTATGTTTGCTCGTAGTCTGAGAATTTAACAGAGCTAATATTCTACAATGATATTACTAATGGAATCGAAATTTATATGTTTATGAGATATTATTGATTTAATCTCGTTATAAAGATACAAATTAAGCTACCTTACAAACAGATTTTACGACCTGTTGTCTATATTTTAGGTATAATTTTAATTGTAATCATTTCGTGAATTATTAGTCATCAAGTTTCCACGTGTAAAATTTCCATACATATCTTTTCATCTCAAATGAAAGTATCTCAAAGGAATGAAAAGGTTATTTTTTATAGTATAAACTAAGCTTACTCAGTGTCGAGCTAACACAAACATCACTAAATCGGTTTAACCATTTAGACGTAAATGAAGTAGACAGATGTACTTTGTACAGCCTTACTTTTACACTATATATTAGTAGAGAAGAGAGGGTAAGTCACTGAGACACTCCCTGGGTGCCTTTTTTTATTTCCTTCTATTTAACATACAAGCTACGATCAAGTCAAAATCTATTTGTATTCATCTTAATCTATCCAACTATTTTTTCATATTTTATGAATTATTGTGTTGATTTTTGATTCTTGACGTATCACAATGCACAATGCAAATAAATTTAAATGCAAACGTATGTATGTAATGCTTTACACCACTCAAGCTTTCGCATTTACATATATACACATCGTTTGAACATTTTTACATCTATGTATTATAAACTAGTCGCTCACCCTCGCTTCGCTCTAGGTACGTTTTAAATAGATACAAATAGTTAGTAGGCAGAGTTACCTACTAGATATGTAAATCATATTATTATTATTTTTTTGTGAATTTTATCGATGTTTTAATAATCATTATGCTGTGCTATTCGGGGCGGAGACAAACCAAACAAATCAAGAACCACGAAAATCGGTCCAGGAGTTCTCGATTATAAGTGTTGTAACAAAACCGACTTTATTTTATATATACAATATAGATAGTGTGAACATAGTATACCATTTTCCACGGCGTAATTTAAATAAATCGAAACCAAATGAAAAATCTATTCAAAATATTAAATAACAAAGTGATTTCCGACCTATAATTGAAATTGTGGGACAATTAATATGACGTGAGTGCATTATTCAATAAAAGCTAATTAATGCTGCAGTACTTGACAAAACAGTTCGTTTATGAATCATTGTAAGTTCAAAAAATTTTGCATATACATATCTTTTTAAATTCGGGTATTATTTATGGGATAGAGCCAAAGTCAACCACGCTGATCAAAAGTGGATTGGCAGACTTAACATGTCTTTTGAAAACTAGTTAGATTGACGCACATAGAGTTTCGTCATCATGTTTTCTCTATCGTACTAGCAAGTAGAAATTGCTTTCAAAACGAGATTTTCGCACTTGAAATTATTAGAGGTCTGATTCGGAGTTTGAACTCACTTCATTTGGTGCAAGCAGATGCGTTACTAATAAGTGGTATATAATATTTTAATTTATTACATCCATTAACTAATATAAAAGAATATATTTTGTACACTCGCTTAAAAGAAATTATGAATTAAAATCTAGAACAGGTATAATGTAAAACATTTTACTAGCATTTATAAAATGGAACTCAGGAGCTCAACGAATGTACAACGGTCTTCCTGGCTTAATGGATTTACAAGTGCAAAAGAATTACCCCATAGCGTACGGTAAAGTGTACTTATATGGTGCCTTTTTGTTTTAGGCGTGCTATAATCTATGATAGCTATTGGTCTAGGTAGCCTTATTTTGTGTTATTGTCTGAAGAGAAGAGATACTCCATTTTATACTTTTGGTCGATATTGAGATTGCATTTCGAGTGGGTTTCAACTCCACAATTATAATATTTATGCCAGTAATGCTCGCTTGCACAAAGATATGTGCTTCCTGCCAGATACGGGTGTATTTGCCATCTTGCACAACTGTAGCTGGCATGCAAGTAAATTCCACGAGATCTGATTTTTGGTATACAATATGCAAGGCTAATGGGAGAAGGCAAACCTTACACCAAAAGCATTTAAACAATTGATACAAATATATGTCTCATCTACTGGCATGAATTTGTCTTATTCTCTTTCTGAATAATTTAGCTACTCAATTTTTAACCGACTTCCAAAAAGGAGGAGGTTTTCAATTCGTTGGAGTATTTTTTTTAATTTTACAAATGAGTGTAAGGAGCCTCTTGCAAGTTACAGGCATTGAGTAAGGAAATTTTATGCTATTCCAAATGTATTGTATGAAAACTCGTAATATAATGACAATATAAATAGCCTGTAATTTCTTTTAATTCTATCGCCATGGCAGTCGAAAGGAGGATATTTTTTTATGAAAAATAATATTTTTCGATGCATTTTAACAATTCATGAAAAAAACAGCCAGGCGAATCTGAGGCAACCTGCTTGAAGTATATGGTACAATATTATTTCTTTTAACTTCAACAAAACGATGTACAAGATAGAAGGAGTTACACAAACTCAGTATAGAAAAGATACTTTTAAATCATCTCAATATAATAAAGTAAGTTAGCACAAACCGCTTCACAAGTTTAGATGAAACGATGCGCTAAATGACGAAGGTTGTTATCATAATGCTTTGGCAGTATTTCTACAGGAATATAGTTAAATAAAGCGCTCGTGTTACATTTTATTATTTTGATCTCATAAGTTGTATTTTAAAAGCTTACGTTCTTATTCTACATCACATTCTTCGGATGATCTGCAAGTAGCATGTATTTTATTTTTAATAGCAATTATAACTACAGTCATAGCTAAATTAATTGTCTATACATATAATAAAATTCTAACGAGTCGAATCTGTACACTATGAAATATTTTTTGAAAAATCTTTTTGAAATAATTTTATCGATACAGAGGCTGAATCTATAGTTTTTAGGATTTTTTTCTGTCTGTCTGTTTGTCTGTGACCGCATCACGAGAAAACCACTGCACACTTTTTGATGAAATTTGGTATTATAAAATCTGCTTATCCGCGTCAACATATAGGATACTTTCTAATGCGCAAAAATTTCTATTAAACGTGAAGATGCAACCAGGGACGAACCCGAGCGGAGCGAGGATGACTCGCTAATAATAAATATATTAGTAATAATAATACGTTTTAACTCTTAATTCTTACTTTATAATTGTCAGGCAGACATATCCAATATTCACTCCTTGCTCGTGTGCAAAAATACTCGTTATACGAATATCAATCGATGTGAATTGTGTTGCAAAATTTACATACATAATAAGCTACATGTGTTCAAAATAATAATTTAAATTAAGATAAAAATGAGTTATAACATGTGATTAAATGTAACATTTAACTTTTATGTTAAACTTTAAATTATTATTCCGATAAGTTCAGCGTCAAACTACAACGGTAAAACGCTTGTAAGCCCATAGGTATAGTACATTGAATGATATTTTCAACCGACTTCAAAAAGGAGGAGGTTCTCAATTCGACTGTATTTTTTTTTATGTTTGTTACCTCAGAACTCCGTCATTTATTAACCGAATTGGACAATTTTTGTGTTGTTTGAAAGTGTATACTTCCAGATTGGTCCCATTTAAATAAAAAAAAAATACTACCCCTAAGGGTGGAAAAATAGCTAATGATGAATTTAACCTACTTCTAGTTGTCATATTAACTTGTTAATAAAATCAACAAAATATGATTCGAATATGTCATCATTTGATATAAAAAATATAGTCTTTTCGAGCCTGTGAGTCCCACATAACCACCCGTATGTATGTCTACAGCCGGTATTCGTAAATGCATTTCCCAACATTAAAAAAAAATAAAAAAAAAATAATAAAAATATGTTTTATATGGTAGAATAAAGTTTGTGTTATGGTAGAAAAAAATGTTATGTAAGGCATTAATAGTGCGAAATGGGCTAGCATTTGCTCTGTACTAATGTTTAACTCTCACATTCAATATACGGACAGTCCTACTAATGCGAACTTTATTGCCATTCAAAAGAAATTACAGTTTTTAGATTTAATGCACATAGTGCCTACTCGATAATTACTAAGAATTATACATATATAAGAATCTGTTTTACTTCACAATACAAATTCTATGACTAAAACTGCAAGGAAAGCCATAGTATTTTTTGGCTAAACTAAGAAAATATTAGATTTTAGAATACTTTCGAAGCCACGTACCATTTTATTTTCAATAAAGCTTTCCAATAGTCTATTTGTGTTCAAAATATACTCCAGAGTTTCTTGGGCAGAAAATTCAGTTGTATACAAAAGTGACAGAAAATAAGCTACTTCACAAAAGCTATATTTGGTCTTTTTGATTTAACATAGAGTTCACTGTGTTTTTGAGCAGAAGTTTTCTTGGAAACTGAAATAGTTTTAAATGTTAATAAAACATAATCACTAACGTGACCAGATGTTATTGATATGTATTTAAAAAAAAAAGTTGTTTTTTGTTATTGAAACCTAAGTTCGTCCATACATGCATTATATAAATATATACATATATGTATATACATCAAGTTTGTTCTATTATGGAAGCGATTTAAAGAGTATCATGCATTATTTTTAACTGAGACACGACATAAATTTAAACACTTGAACAAGAGAAACGATATAATTTAACTTACTACGACTTAAAGTTACGACTAAGCCACGGCAAGTTCGATCATTACGTTTCTATCAGATTTAAGAATACTTATTTTGATAATATTCTTTTAGAAGTAACTTACTGTCACTCCACGTCCATGCGTCCCTAAACGATTAACAGTAAATTTAGGTTACCCTTGGGTCTAGCTCAAAGATTGGTCGCCCCCCCCCCCCCTCCCGCACGCACGCACGCACGACACCCACACACAAAAACGCACGCACACACACCCACAAACACACACACACACACCCACATACACGCACATGCACACGCCCAATTTCGCCTAATATAATAATCGGATAATCTCCCTATTTTTTTCAATAAAAAATACAGTGTTGAATACATAAATCCAAAATTTAATAGAATTAGATTTTATATCTACAAGGAGGTAAGAACGATTTTGGCTCGACGCTGTTAACTGTCCATAAAAGTATAGTTGTAGGTCAGTTATTACAGTTCAGATGTTAGGAAAAATGAAACTACAGCTAATTTCACAACTGTTCTAAGGTTCGCTTTGGAATTGAGTTCGTTTATAGTATTTCTTATTTATGAAATCTCTCTTTGTTTTACGACTGTATGCTCAAGTTTTATGTCGAATTTTACCGTTTATGACTTTACACTTTTGTTTTAAATGTTAGCAAAGGAAATAGTATAGTGCTAGTAAAACCGCCAAAATTATATTAGATCATTATGGCATGTGTCTTCTTTGCATTGCTCAATTGGTATTTATAGCGTGTACCTGTACCTACATTGTTTTCTTGGAAAATTTTATTACTAACAGTAGCCTATGTGATAATTCAGGCCATTTATCTTATCTGTTTAGTATATTTCATCAAAATCTGTCAAGCCGTTTCAGCGTGTGGTGTGATAAACATACACATAATATAGTTGGTTAATACAAAGTATTTAGCACGTTTACCTCCTACACAATATTTCTACTGGGAATCGTACATTATAACGCGACCGATTTGCTACCGGCACAGATATTTCGGTTTTTGCTGTTTTTATTTACGGTACTTATTTTATACATATAAACATAAGAGCTAGTTTTCATAATATATTAATAACTAGCGACATATCCCTAGGTAGGTTTTTTTTTAATGGAGCCCTAATTCTTTTTATAAAATTACAGTAGCCTAAGTCACTTTTTTATAATATCAGCTATTTGCCAGTGAAAGTTCCGTTAAAATCAATGTAGCCGTTTCAGAGATTATCCGAGATAAACAGACAAAACATTAAAAAATGTGTGTTTTTCTTATAAGTACCGTGTATAATTTCATATGAATTTAGTTAAAAGGTGTTATTTTGACATGACAAACAGACAGTTTAATTTAATTTACCTGTATAGATGTATAGATTTGCAATTTAACTGGTCTTAATTGCAATTATACTTTTCTTGTAAAAGTTCTCGGAATATGACTATAAATATAAAGATCTCTTCTCATTATATACGAATATATCTATAAATATAAAGATCTCTCGTTCTCGGAAAATACCTATAAGTATAAAGATCTGTTTAAATTGTTTTTATGAGGACGATTACTAAATAAACGTTTAAAAATAAATAGTACACTGTTTTATAGCAGAATGAAAGTTAGTGAAAAATTTCAAAAGTGCCTAACCAATTGTAAACCCCACTAATAAACATGGATTGGACAGATTTTACGTTTCAACAAAAGCTACACTTTATGAAGTTTTATACAATAGAGTGGCCTCATATTCTGGCAAATAAAAATTGGAAATACCAGAAATCTGATAAGCTTACAAAAATATAAGGCTCATCCAAAATTTTCATTTTCTTTAAAAATTAAGTTCTTAGAATAATGAATCTACCTTTTTTGGGAGATGAAGACAGCTAGATGACTTAGCCATTCATAAGTAATGCATATGAAAACAAATTTATTTGTATTATACAAATTATTATTGATCTTAGTCTAAAATCTGAAGTTACCCCGTCCTCCACCTACAAAATATTTTTCTTTATTTTGTAGGTGGAGGACTTAAAATTTTTTATTAATGCAAAACGTTCATAATCATCATCATCATCATCATCATTGTGATCATCATATAAGTCAGCCTGCTTTCATCTACTGCTAGATGTAAGCTTGTCATGTGGCACATCACTGAGCTTGATCTCTAGATCTACACATCCAATTGCTATCAAGTGTACATATTATATCGTAATCTATACATATAATTAAAGTGTGACTGATCGCTGTCTGTACATGGAAGATATTTAAGAAAAAATAGTATTGGGGGTCTTTATTAACGCAATAGAAACCCAAAACAATGATTTTTAGATTTTTGTCTGTTTGTCTGTGCGCGCTAATCTTGGAAATAGCTTAACCGATTTGGGTGTGGTTTTCACTAATGTATTGTGGTAAGTTTCACTTAATATTAATTAGTGTTTGTATTCTTATAATAATCGGTTCATAAATAAAAAAGCTATGTCAATTTAAATAATCACATAGGTATGAACCCGAGCGAAGCGAAGGTGTGTCGCTAGTGACTAATAATAATGATAACCAAAACTTTAAACTCGTTATAATATTGTCACGTCATGTAAAAATACAAAAGCAACCTCTTTCAATGTTTAAAAGAAAATATCGTTTTATTTTGCAGCATCGGAGATACTAACTTAGTGTTAAAGTCCGGATGCACTTAAAAGTTACCGTTCTCTGTTGTTTTTATTCTATCATCAGTCTCTTTCGACGTTAAGCATATAAACAACTTATAAGTATGTGAGTAAGTTTGTTTAACATCGTTAAAGTTTGCGTGTGATTCGATATAGTGGAAAGTTTGTTGTATAGTTTCAATACACAGAAAGGTTATAGGGACTAATGCTTGGATGCTTGCTCTTAAATAAGAGTTCAAGCAACATTGTTGCATGAAACCTAGTATTGGAATATTATGAAGGTATTTTTCCGAACATACATATTATGTCTGAATAGTATTCGATAATTCACCAGGACGTGAAGCTAAGAGCGGCATTTGTGAACTTACAGCCGCCACTCGCAAGTTGTTATGTATTTTCATTTTACCTATTTATAATACATGAAATGCTTAATCTACACTAATATTTTAAAGAGGTAGAGTTGTTTGTTTGAACGCGATAATCTCAGGAACTACTAAACCGATTTGATAAATATTTTTTGCATTAGATAGCCCGTTTATTAGGAAGACTATAGGCTATATATCATATAATATGTAGTCTCCCATACTAACTGCTAAAACGTACGCTAGTTTTTAATAAGTATAAAACAAAATGTCTATTCGCATCTCTTTCTGTGTGGGTAATCTTATACTAATATAATAAAAAGGTAAGGTTTGTGAGTTAGTGAATTCTGAGTTTGTAACATTGATGGTTGTAATCTCTGGATCTACTGAACCGATTTATATGAAATTTGATAAAAAAATAGTTTAAGTCCCTGGGAAGGACTTAAAATACTTTTTATCCTGGAAATCATCCCTTAAGGGGGGTGAAAATGGGGATGAAAGTTTGTATGGGGAATCAACCTAGGGACGAACCCAAGCGAAGCGAGGGTGAGTCGCTAGTAATAATTAAAGATAATTATTAATCCTACGCAAAACGTTAAAGCTACTAAATGGATTTTAATGAAACTTTACAATAATATAGCTTATAGGTACATTAGAATAACGGACTACTTTTTATCCTGAAAAAATGTACGATTCCCGTGGGATAGATTTATTTTGTTTTTCTAGAGGGAATCCCGCACGATGCGAGAATGAGCCGCTAGTATCGACTAATGGATGATATAATAGAACCTTATGTAGTTTAGAAATTTTTATATATAAACATGTAAGCGCAGTGAAGTCAGTCAGTGCAAAATAAGTCGCAGGCCAGAATTAAACTTGCTTTAATGGGAAAATATATAATTCAACATTTAAAACTTTAAATCTATGTCAGAACTTCTACAAATCTCAACGGTTATCCTTCAAGCTTAATGGATTTACAAGAGTAGGAGTACGAGTATAATCCTTACAACCTACATAGCATTTACGGAAGCAGTGACAACTATAGAAAATGCTTTATGCAAACGCTTTTATTTTAAAATCTTTTATGTGATTGCAATGTCCTTATTTTAATTGTTTTTTTTTTATTATAACTTTCTGCAATAATCTTAGCTGTATTTAATGAAAATCTGTCTAATAATATTGGGTTTTCTTTAAATTTAATGTGACAATTTCATATCTTTTTTTTTATCAAAGATTTTTTTTTCTTTTTCACCCATAAATCGAATTATAAAAATTTTCATAAAAAGTATCTTCTTCAAAAAATTTCATTGAAAGCGTTTAGAAAGTATCATTTCTTGGATTTTTTTAAGACCTAGAATATTAACGACGTTAGGAGCTAACTGCACAACTATTATCTATAATAAAAAAGCATGTGTTAGAAGTATTTCCATGAGGTAAACTTTAAAAATATAAATTCAGTGTTTTTGAAGTTATATTTTTGTTCAAATATTGAAAATTACAACATTCAATTTTCAATAATTGATTACTTCGTTCGAAAGAGTGAATGCAATCGTGGTGACTCGTTTGTATTGGGGGACGAAAAATTGAAGCAAATCTGTTAATAAATCCGAAAAGTTAGTTTATGAATATATAAACTAACTATTCGGATTTAGTCACGGATTATACATGAATATACTAAATATTTTTACGTAAATCTAAGAAAACTCCATTAAAGCTTGTATTATTTAGAAATTATATTATGAATTGTAAAACTTGAACTGGTACGTATGTAATTATTTGCTCTCTCAAACGTATAATAGATTTAATATGCGTAGAAAATATTGCGCTTTCTCATAACGATTTCCACGTTCCGCAATCTTTTATATAAAAAAATTAATCTCTTTGTATATTTGTATTCTATGCGTTCTTAAACTATTCATCTGACTGTAGTGAAACTTTGATGAGTTGATTCTTGATTCAAAAAGAAATCAATTTTTCTTAATATGTTAAAATTATATATAAACAGACGCACAAAGGACCTACCTAGAGTTTAAGTGCGGAAAATTGAGTCCACCCTACATTACATTACATATATATAAACAGTACATCCCTAGGAACCTACCCGAATGAAACGAGGGTAAGCCGATAGTATGTTATAAAGTAATAGACCATCCCTATGAGGTTAAAATACTATAAATGCTCCATAAATTGTCACTATCATCGTTAGGGCCACTGTTATAATTCTTAAATGATAAGATACTCCATGATAACTTTATTATATAATGATAATATTTTCTTGAGCGAGTTTCTTGTTTAACTGTTCTCAAACTTGCACATCATATTAAGAGTTCTTGAAACTACAGCAAAACTAAACATGTAGGCGTGACATATGAAATGATTCAGTTATTAGATTTTTACGATCTTTTATTTAGCTTGGAATTTTTGTTAGTTGATATGTTTGTATGGATCAAGTCTTGCAGGTTGAGTTCTCCTCTTCCTTATACTACAGAGTTCAAATTTTACATGTTGGTTCATTTCTTTTGACAATGACTTTTATGATAATTATGACCTGATACTTCATCTAGTATTTCCTCCAGACGAAGCAACTACTCAACGGTAAACAGTACAGACTACAGACACGAAAATTCATATATTATGCATTCATTTATAATAAATAGCCCATTCTAAAATCTACCAAAATCTGGCTGCTTTGTCCAGGGTTGGCTCCAAATGAGAAATCTCCTCAGTGGTCAACAGCACAAATATGAAATTTTGATTTTAAGATTTAGTTGATTTAAGCACCCACACGCCACGAATTTTAAACACCAAGCCTTGTAAACTAATAAAAAATAGATTAATTAATCAATAGTAAAAAAAAACATTTTTGTAGCATATTGTTTATTGCTTTATTATAAAAGCTTGTTTTTTTAAAAAAATGTTTGTGTTATTAATTTATTTATTTTCTCGTGGTGCTTTAATTATATAAAGAAGTATAATATGTAAATTAGAAAAAGAAGACCTATTTCTCACTGAATCTTACTAAACTAGATTTAGCAGAAGATGTTACTATAAAAGCAAGTTAACTGATTCCTGTGCACTCTCAATTAACTGCCTCTGTGGTGTAGTGGCTAGCATGTACCGCTGCACACCCGGAGGTCCTGGGTTCGAGTCCCGGGTCGGGCCAAGTTTAGTTATTGAGTCTTCCTGTATAGTAAGTCTCAGTAACAGCCCGGAGTTGGGAAGTTGGCGGTGTTTCACCCCCGTGCCTCCTTTCGTTCCGTTGGTCCTGCGCCTTAACTCTCACCGGTCGTGTCGAGTGGTCGTCCCACCGGAGTATGAGAGTGATAGGAATAGAGAGTGCACTTGTGTCTGCGCGTACACTTGAGCACTATAATATCTCCTGCGCAGTTGGCTAATCTCATTGAGATTGGCCGCCGTAGCCGGAATCGGCTAGGAGAACATCATCATCACTCTTATAGTTTAAGGTATTTAATAACTTCAGGGGCATCAGGTGTAGTACCGAAGGCTTAACGTGTTACTTTATTAACACGTACCATCAACTTTCTAATTTCTAATTGGCGTTAAAAACTTTGATAGCAAAAAGCAAGAACTGTAAAGACTGTCCTAATATTTGAGTATCATAAATTATCAAAAATTAAAGGTGGGAAGAATCGGTTTTTTGTTACTTTATAACTTTAGTAATAATTAATAAGCAGATATTATGTATAAATGTATAATTATGTAGCTATACCATTTTTCCTAAATGAGTAAGTTTATGAAACATCATATTATTTTAGACTTATACTGCTACTCAGTCCGTCTCACTGTTGGCTTTTAACTCAAAAACGTTGGATCGCATAAAATACCATTTCAGACTAAATTTATAGAAATTTTTACACTCTATAACTTTTATTACGATTTGAAATCACATTTTGAGCAAAGGAAACAGTATATTTACTTGAAACCGATTTTCATCACTTTTTACCTCTTCTCACTTGTAACGTGGACACGAGTTTAAAGGAGACTTTTAAGCCAACATACAACATACAAACCTTACTTACCTTTAATTCCAAGATTTTCCACTTTTTGTCTTACGTGACTGTACTAAAAGAAATTAAAAAAAATAGTAAATTCGAAAATGTTATTAGTAACTAATATCAATTTCTCTGTAAAAAATGTTATTTCTTTTCAAAAAATACTCGTCATGCATCAACAACTATATCGATAACTAGCGATTCACCCTCGCTTTACTCGGGTTCATCCCTAGGTGGTTCTTTAAATTGACAGAACTTTCATATTTACGAACCGACTGAAATAAAAAAAATAATAAATGTTAACTGATAAGCGCAAGCACACAGACAAACAGACAAAAATTCTAAAAACCATTGTTTTTGGTTCTATTACTTTAATATAGACCCCCCAATAAAAGTTTTTCTCAATTATCTTCCATGTACAGACAGCGATCAGTTACACTTTTGTTATCATCGTCATCTCCCTGCCCATTTCCCAATCACTTAGGGTCGGCGCAGTACATCTTCCGTACTACTGATAGGTTTTGGCAAAAGTTTTACGACCGGCCGCCTCTCTGACATCAACCCTCCTTGGGAAGTTACACTTTTGTTATATATATAGATTATTATTAAGAACGGTTCAGACGTGCTATTCGAATGTAAAGGCGTTCTAAATTATGAAAACTATATTATCAAATTGTAAATTTTTAGTATTTTTTCCGAAATAAAAATTATCAAGCGTTGAGAGCTACAAAAGCAGATATAAATTTTATCATACGCAGTAGTAATAAATCGTTTTATTTGAACGAAGCAACAAAGGGAAGATGAGTTCCAACAAGTCTCAGATGCGAGTTTATGACTTGGAATTCAATATTTCCAATATCAGCTGTTTGCGACGTATCGTGGCTTTAAATGGAACTTTGTATTTTATTGTTCTTTCTATGTTCAGACTTTGTACAACATTAATGTTTGGAATAGTGCAATAAATGTGTATAATTTTATGTTAGTTAGTACAGTAATAATCTTATTCAGCAATAAAAACTTCTATGCCCGTCAGGCGAATTAGCAAGCGTGATTCATATCTATGTAAATAAAAATGAAATGCTGTTTGTTGGTAAGCGCTTCTCTTGAGAATAGCTGGAGTGATTTAGGTCATCTTGGTAAAAATGTTTTTTATATTACCAAATAAGGTTTTTAGAGGGAATATTTTGCGGAACCTTGTAAATAGCTTTGGACACATTTTAAAAATTGGTAGCGGACCAAAATTACATGATATTGTTACGTTTTGGGAGACTGACATATTAAGTTATTTTAAATAAATGTTATGTTTAACAAATTATTTTATTTACTAAGGCACTTTTATAATTAAATTTTACAAAATTCGATTTAAAATTTTAAAATATCTTATCAAAAATTTCTGCTATTTCTAATTTATAAGTAATGTAATGATACAAAAACTAAATATTATAACTTTGTTACGATTTTGAGTCTTAAATATTTGATTTTTACATTACCTTGTAAGAGAAAATCTGGGTTAAAGGTAATTCTATCCTTACATAATGTGCAATTGGGACTCCATTCAGACGGATTGTACATGACGTGTTTAAGATGCATATTCTAGCGTTGTATACTTAGTATACTACCTAGTTCCTATGTATCTTCAAGTTTCACATATTATACATTAAGTTCCATTATGACTAATGATCACGAAGTCCTGGATTCGATGTAAGAGTTTATTCGATGTTCGAGTTACTTAAGTTTTAAGGGAACTTATATTAGCAAGGAATTTAGGTGTGTGTGTGTGTGTGTTCGTATGTTTGCTTATGCGTTTGTGTGTTGATTTGTGGGCACAAGCTTAGTATATGGGACGCGGCCCCTGGAGAGGTAAATGGTATTTTTGGATAGAAGAGGTGACAGGGATTCCAAGTATATAAATTTTGTTTTGAGGAAACGAAAGAGTCAAAAGTTATTGAGAGTTAAAGTTATAAATTTCCATACATTATTATGGCATTACTGCCATTTTGACACTTGGAAATGTCAAAATATATCTATCCAAAAATACCACCCACTCTTCAGTGTTCAGTTCATATACTAAACTGTAGCTGGTTTGAGTGTGTGTTAAATGTAAACGAATCCAGAATAAGTTGCTCGTTATTTTAAATAGTTTCGTTAAGCGTCAATATATTTAAGGTCATATCATTCTTAATTCACAAAGTATAACTTTCGTACAAGTAGGTACTGGTAAGTTACTTTATAGTTTCTCCTATATTTCTTGAAACATTTTCTTTTAGTAACAGCTTTAAGTTCTGCTGGAAGCTGATTTCGATATTACTAAAGTATAAGTGTTAGTAGTTCTTGACCAGTTAGTTAACTTAAGTATAGTACAAATTAAGTAATATAATAAACGTGAATTATGTGTATGTATTTAGCCCTTTTTAACGTCCCACTGCTGGGCACGGGCCTCTCTTCAATGCGAGGGGGATCAGACCGATCCGACCGATCAGGGGGACAGTTGATCACGCTGGCCAAGTGCGTATGTTATAATAATAGTATGTTAATTCTATTCCATTTTTTTGTTTAGTGGCTTCCAGGAGTGCCAATTGGGCACAAATTACTTCGCCAATGTCACGTAGTATGGAGAAAACACGTTATATTAAAAATGACCGGTAAAAGAGAGAAAGAACATCACTAGATCTGATTACATGTTGAAACAGAGCAATTCGTTGTAAAATCAGGATCTATAGTATGTTAATAAAAATAGCAATTATATATTATTGACAGTGTTATTTTTAATGTAATTTTTCTTAAATGAAATTAAGTACAAAGATTATTTACTAAAACATAAAAAAAAACAAACGGTATTCTCGTCTTAATAATGTATGATATACATATAATTAATTCAAAATATATAATTATCCAAATAAAGTCATGTAAAGTATTTCATTCTCATTTTACGAAAATTAGTATTGTAGTTCTAGGATCTATAAACATGATCAGTATAAATAGTTTTATTAGTATGAAACATTAAAATTAACTTTGCATATTATATGCCTGCATTTAAATACAAGTACTTACTCGCTTTGTATTAGAAATTAGAATCTATAGACCAGGGTATATTTTTAAAACCAAAAAAAATAATAGTAGGATGCAACCCATTAGAAAAGGAGGGGAATATTATAAAAATGAAAGGAAAAATAATTTACGGGCGATCTGAGGTCGGGAAGGGGTGGGGGGTCAGCTTTTAAGGGTAAAAAACGGTTTTTCTCGATTTCCGGCAAAACTAAAAGTCCTATCGAAAAAAGTCATATAGCAAAGTTGTAGGTAATAAAAAGATCTAAAACTTTTGTATTTACACTTTTTTCACATAACCTCAAAATTTATGTGAAAAAATCAAAAAACCAAGTTTTTTGTTATTTATTTTTATCTTTTACAAAAAAAATTTTTAACGAAATTTGGTGAAAACTTACCTTTTTATGTCCCAAATACGATGTAATTTATTTGATTAAAAATATTTATTTTTTCACCTTATTTTGAATTAATATCGAAAAAGCACCCTCCTTTTCAATCGAAAATTCACCCGTCAAAATATCAGTTTTTTTCAAAAAATTGGTATGTTTTCTGTTCGTTGAAATCTCTACTTTCCGATGGTGAAAAAAAATATATATGTTACTACAGTAAATCTTCTGAGAAAATGCAAAAAACAAAAGACCTTTTTTATTTCATACACTTGCTTATCATCTGCCTTATTGCAGATGATACAAACAGATTCATCCATACTGATAATCTGAATAGACAAAATCGAATTAATAATACCTTTACTATTTTATCGTAAGTATACCCCCATGAAAAAAAAAATATTAAAGAAATAAATGTCAAAATGTATAAAAAATATATTATAAATATATTAAAAATCTATAATAAAATATATGAAATATACATGAAAATCGGCCAAAAGTTAGTTATTAAAATTATATTTACTATACATATTTTTTATATATTTATACATTTTTATAAATTTCGTTAAAAAATTTTTTTTTTGTAAAAGATAAAAATAAAAAACAAAAAACTTTGGTTTTTGATTTTTTTACATAAATTTTGAGGTTATGTGAAAAAAGTGTAAATACAAAAGTTTTAGGTCTTTTTATTACCTACAACTTTGCCTTATGACTTTTTTCGATAGGACTTTTAGTTTTGCCGGAAATCGAGAAAAACCGTTTTTTACCCTTAAAAGCTGACCCCCCACCCCTTCCCGACCTCAGATCGCCCGTAAATTATTTTTCCTTTCATTTTTATAATATTCCCCTCCTTTTCTAATGGGTTGCATCCTACTATTATTATTTTTTTCACTTTTTATTATTTTTAAAGGCTTCTACCCTGGTCTACTATTACATAATTAATGTTTTTTTGTATTGTTTAAAAATCCATAAACATATATCCATTTATTTAATAAAATATTAATATTTTGAAATCATGGACTTTCTAATGTTTATACAGATACTGTACATAAGTGGTAGCTCCAAGTTAATGCGCTTGCTAGGGAAAGCGAGTGAAGCGGGTTCAAATCCCGGGTATCGCACCTCTGATATTTCCATGTGCGATTCATTTCCAACATGATTACCATTTGTCTCACGGTAAAGGAAAATATCGTGAGGAAACCAGATATTCATATCTTAGAGAATCTAGCAATTTTTCGAAAGGTATGTGAAGTCCGCCAACCCGCACTTGGCCAGCGTGGTTGACTATGGCCCGATCCTCCTCCCCTATTGAAGGGAGGCCCAGCCCCAGCAGTGGTATATTAGAAAAGGTTGAATATATATTGTACGTAAAGAAAAAACACAAACCTAGTCACAGTCGAAAGCTAGTATAGCAAAAAATGAAATGACACGACACATCCGGCACGAGTGTGAAACATGCATATTGTGCATTCCGTTCCGGAACTTTTGTTTAAATTTTAATGCGTAATACAGTGGGCGAGAATGGTGACATTTATTTTACTTATTTCGTATAAGAAATTAAAGTTTTCATTTTCGCTGCAAGATTGTGGAATTCTCAATGGGATGGAAAATTGTACTTGGTTTTTTATGACATATTTTTATGAAAGCTTATTATGAACCAGTCTCTTCCTATACTGTTTTTGTTATAGTATGGTGACACATGTCAGCACCATATGAATTGCGAAGTTTATTATTTAATCAATTTATCATAACTAGCGGCTCACCCTCGTTCCGCTCGCGTTCGTCCCTACTTAAGTTTTAACGTTTAGTATAGATTTCTCAGAAAACCCCTCCATTAGTTTTTCCGTGATGCGGTCACAGACAGACAGGCAAAAATTCTAAAAACTATAGATTCGGCCTCTGTATCGATAATAATACCTATTTCAATAAGATTTTCCAAAAAATATTTAACGTACTGATTCGGCTTGGATACAATTTTATTATATGTATAGAAGACTATCGTTAAAACCGAACTAATGTTTTTTACCGGTGGTAGGACTCTGTCAAGCCTGAGGAGTCCGATTGGATGGGTACTACCCCCTTATTTATTTCTAGCGCCAAGCAACAATGATTATATTGTTGTGTTCCGGTTTGAAGGATAAGGTAGCCAGCGCAATTACAGGCAAGAGGCATATATATCACCTAAGTCCTCACAGTGACAACGCACCTGCGGTTCTGCCTTTTTGTAACATAAAACTTAAGTGCATGAACTGTAGGTGCCATGGGCAACAGGTACCGCTTTCCGTCAGGTGGACTGTCTGCATTGGCTCACTCACTACTGTAACTAATTCTAGACTATGTTGATTGCTGTTACCTGTATGTTTCAGAGAAACAGCTAAACAAACTTGAACTTATGTACTATCCTTGTGTGTGCAATAAAGTATTTATTAATAAACTAGCGACTCAACCTCGCTTCGCTCGGGTTCGTCCCTAGCTTGATTCCCAATACAAACTTTTATCCCCATTTTCACCCCCTTTAGGGATGATTTCCGGGAAAAAAGGTATCCTACGTCCTTCCCAAACTATCTTTTTAACAAATTTCATCCAAATCGGATCAGTAGATCAAGAGATTACCCCATACAACGTCACAAACTCACAAACTTTACCTTTTTATAATATTAGTATAGGTTATTATTAGTATGAATAAATAAATAGACCCTATCCCAATACCTGTATAAAGGTATAACAAACAAATACAAAAACAAACCACTGCAACAGATGTGGCTCAGTCGCGTAATACGCGACGATGTATCATTTTTACGACTGTTACTTGTCCATATTAGCGTAACTGCAGAATTAACAGGCAACGTCGTTAAGTTAGGTGCGGTCAACATTTTATGCCATATAATCTATACATATAATAAAATTCTAACTAAGTCGAATCTGTACATTAAATATTTTTTGGAAAATCTTATTGCAATAGACATTATTATCGATACAGAGGCCGAATCAATAGTTTTTAGAATTTTTGTCTGTTTGTCTGTTACCGCATCACGGAAAAACCACTGGAGGGATTTTGATGAAATTTGGTATGGTGATAGCTGGTTATCCGGGTCAACATATAGGATACTTTATACTACTGGAGAATATCTCATCTCTGAGATACTTAAATTACGTTAAAAGGTAAGTGGTTAAAAGTAAGGAGCGAGGGTGAGTCGCTAGTACAACTATAAAACCATCTCTTTTTTTTGGATTTATCCATTTATGATTTTAATATATATGTCATTTCAATATTTAATACAATACCAATTTTTCTCAAACTACCCTCGTATATAGTTGTCGTTTTCAAATGTTATTTGAAGTACATAAATATGAAGTGGAAAAATTCACTCTAAATAGAAAATGAATGTAACAAACCAGACATAAACCCAAAATGTATATGATTTTAATTATTAGTAACTGGATTATTGTAGTACAATACGTTCTAAGTATTATAGTATGGCAGTAATTGAGATCGCGCTATGAATATTGATCTGCTACGAATTTAGCATAGCAATTCTAGCACAGCCTTATACAATATCTATGAAATAGAATGTTAGACATGACCTACAATATTGGATAGAAATTACGAAAAATGGTTTAAATTAATTAAAACGTTGATTGTTTATATATGTAAAGTTACGAGTATATGTCAAAAAAAAATCTTTAGAAATTATTTTTGTTTTAATTGCATTTAATCTTAACCGTTTGGAGGTTTTCAATTCGGTTGGTTTATTTAAGTTTGTTACCTCAAAACTCCGACATATATTAACCGATTTGAACAATATTCAGAGCCTGATTTTTTAGTGTTACTAATAAAAGCTATTTTAGTTTGTCAGTCTTCATATAAAAATTAGCATCATCGTAAACGACAATTTTATTAAAATACTTTGCTACTACTATGTTCACACTAAAAATGGAAAATAAAAACTGACTTCAAAAAAAGCACAAAAAAGCGAAGTCGGTGCCAGACGATACAAATCAAAGCACACCGACTTCGAAAATATCTGATTAGGTATCTATAGTAGGTACATGAGAACTACCAATAACTTATTTTTTACTTTTTATCTACTTTGTTTTCATTTTGTCATTTTGAGATAAATGCTTTTGTCACGGCCAATGGCTAACTAATGGTCATAATTATTTACTCTAAAATAATAAGAATCGAATCTCTATAAGCCGCAGGAAACCTAAGCTATTTACCATTTAAAATGTTAAATTAAACTTAGAAAAACCTGTAAATTTATTATAAAAAAATGAAAATACTAAATGCATTTAATAATATATGCAAATAAATGAAATCATTGGCATTAAAATTGACCTACGATTTTTACAGAATATAGTTCAAACCTCTTTCATTTCATAGGAAGCCATTCAAACGTGTAATTCCGAGTAGCTACCATAATCTCTTCGTAATGCTACGCGAGGGAGTTTATAGGTCACGTGCTATTTTCCTAGGAACATATCGAACTGGATATAATTTTTAATACTTGTTGTAATTGTTACATATATTTTACCAAAAATACTTGTATTATTCTTTTTTACCCATCTGCTGCGAGGCCCTAAGGAGGGTTATGTGGTTTATGTGTTTCATGTATGTATGTAAGTCCGATCCTATACTTTCTCGTATTTATCAAACTTATTTGGAGTACTTTTTTGTCATCTCTGTCAATCACCAAAATATGTTTTATATAATAATAAACGTTTTTTGACTAAACAGATTGAAAACTGTTTATCAGTTTTCAATCTTATACTGTTCAGTGTTGCTTAACAGTCTCTTAATATCTGTAAATCACAAGTCGTGCAAGGTTTGTCTTTTAAAAAGTTTATGTTACAAATAAATGGAAGCGTCTTCATTCGCGACGTCTGGAAAGGAGATATTATGATGCACACTGCACAGTTAGTGTTCGCGGCAAGATGCAATCTCTATTTATCTCTTTAATGCCGTCCTGCAGATTTCACTTACGTTCGCCAATCTTTAAGATCAACCATCTGTGTGGGTGATATTATGGTACAAGTATGCGTGCACTCTAAAGGTTGAATGGAACGACAATTTAAAATTATCGGTGAGGGACCAGGCGAAGGATTGCCAACTTTATGTGTATTCGTAGACACTGAAGTATCCCCCCCAACGTGCGTTCACCTTGTTGTGGTGGGGGGGCTCAGTAGTGCCCGGCAATCCAACCGGGCGCGAAGCTAAGAAACGCACAGGGAGGTTGCCCACTTCGGTGGGCGGTGAGAGGTGGCCCTCTTCGGGGGGTGGTGTACCATGCGGGTTGCTCCTGGTACTTCTCTGATAGCGGAGTGGACTGTGGAGCAACCCCATGGTTGTGGTGGTCTGCTTCGGCAGACCTGCCGTCGGGGCGTCGTAGTTGAATGCTTAAGCGATCCTGCGACGCCCCATTAAGACGGGGGAAGGTTTTGTTGGGTTTTAGTGGGTAGTACTGGCTGTATTACGCCGGTGAGTCCCACACGTCGTGCGTAAATGCATTTCCCAACGTTAAAAAAAAAAAAAGAAGACACTGAAGTATAATACTGTCAACTTCCCAACTCTGGGCAGTTACTGAGTATTTTTGGACATAAAAACTATATTTAGTATGACCCAGAATTGAACTCAGGACTTCTGGACTTGCAGCTTTATGCCACTAGCTCAACGATTAGGTACTAGATATATATCAGTCGCGGAGTCGCTTATCCTCCTATTATATATTTTTAATAGGCATATTTTAAGAAGCAACAGTTCATATCGGAGTGTATTCGTCCTTTAATAGGACGAATAAAAAATAATTATTCGTTCTTTATAAAATATATAAATTGTAAGGAAGGACGAATAGACTAATAAATAAGTAAGTATAATAAGTAGCTCGGTCCAGCTCGGTAGGTTAAGGTAATTTTTTTATTGATACAGACACTCCTACACCTAAAAATATTTTTTTAATCTCAAAAACTCTTGAACATAAAAAACGTTTGGATTTAAAAGAATAAATGCTTAGCTCGGTAGGTAAAGGTATATTTATTTTACATATAGAAACACCTGCACCTAAAAATCACTTATTTTACATTAGAAAATAAAATAGTGGTAAATATTCGTAAACCGACAATAGTCGAACAAATAATATATTTTTTATTCATCCGTTTATCGAACGGATAGCAACAGCCTCCTTTATTTAATATTCGTCCTATTAAAGTATGAACAATAATTTTTTATTTGTCCTTATTTTAAGTACAAATAGCAACATTCTAGTTATATATTATATATACATATTTACTATCTTTTCTTTCCTATTTGCTGAAAAAAGCACCAAAATATTACTTAAAATTAATGTTCATACGAAATTAAAATTACATCATAATTATTTATTATTAGGCAAACTGTAAATGTGCCACTCAAGTGTTACATGTTTATGTTGATTTCAGATAGAAAATTTATTCTAATCCATCCTATCCTAGTAACAAATAACCCTCTGACGTTATATCCGAACGGGTGGATGAATATTCAACTGGAATTATGGATACAAGCTGTTTGCTGTGGACATGTTTAGATGGTTTATATTACATGTATTAGTACGTTATTACTTTGCTGTTCTAATAGTAATACTAACTTGAAAGTTTGTGAACATGCTTGCAACTCGTATGTCAAATGTTAAAGAGATAGAGAGAAACTTGTCACTTAGGAAGAACATGTCATGGACTCATACCCCACTTTTTACTCCAATGATTTGATTTCGTGGAATACTAAAAAATTCAATAAGAAATAAAATAATATTTTAATAACAGTTTAGTTCTGAACATATAAAATACTAGCATTGCCCGCGGCTTCGCCTGCGTTCAGGTGACCAAAAACCAAATTCTTAGGTTTTATTCTATATATATTAGTATACTCTTACATTGCAGTTTTTGTATTTTTTCTCAGATATGAGATATTTTCCCGCTGTAAAAAGTATTCGATATGTTGACCCGGATAACCAGCTATCACCATACCAAATTTCATCAAAATCCCTTCAGTGGTTTTTCTGTGATGCGGTAACAGACAGACGGACAAACAGACAGACAAAAATTCTAAAAACTAAAGATTCGGCCTCTGTATCGATAACAATGTTTATTTCAATAAGATTTTCCAAAAAATATTTAACTACAATTCGGCTTAGTTACAATTTTATTATATGTGTAGACAGCAGACCTGACAAACATTGTCCTGTCCGAACATATAAATAATTCTTCTCTGAATGTGTATATCAATGAAATTTCTCCAAAAAATCCTTTTTAGGAGGAGTTCAGTGAAAATGTTTAGATGTACAATTGAACCCGGTAGGTGGTGCTGCAGTCGAGTTCTAGGTTTTTTTGCGATTTTTTTTCTTACAGCGCCAATTTACCATCAAATAATACTTTTCCATGACATTGACTAACTTGATAAAATCTAAGAATTGTGTATATTCATTTACTTAACTGTGTCGATAACAATTGTCATAAAGCTTTAGTGTACAGACAAACATATATGTCAAACCGGCTTTTGTGCATAATTATACCATATATCCTTCCTATTCCTCGCATTTTCAGAGCTATATCTTGTAAGAAATTAAGCTATTTTATTTGAGAGGATGAATTGTATACCTGTAGTATAGTATATATGTAACATTGAGACTACCGTACAAAGTCTCTACCTCATGCTGAGAAATGGACGAGGAAATGAATTTTCGTTTGATAAAATTGAGGTAATAAATCTATTCTAAAACGATTATTGAAGTGTCTGTAAGTAAAACATGGATGTTTAATGATATGAAAATTTCTGTAGTTTATTTCCCAAATATATTTTATTTATAATAAATCAATTTTCATAAAATTTTGTATATACAGTGTACAGTCCATAGATTAATAATAAAAAAAAACAACTAACAAGAAAATCTTCGTTTTAAGCATATTTATATTTTAAAAATGAAATACAAGTTATTACTAAAACAAAGTACCTATTTTCTTTCATAATTTATACTCTAAATACATATAAAGTAAAAGATTTCATTTCTACGGCAATGAGAATGAAAGAAACCAAATGAATAAGCGTATAAAGCACAATTTTAAGTTTTACTTAATAATATAATATAAATAGACTAAACAATTTTGATCTATTTAGTGTCACAAATATTCATAAAAACACAAAAACACCATACAAAACCCATGTAACGTAGAAAATATGGTGACAATATCTTTAATAACAGCAAAATAGGTCGGTGTAAGCACTGAAAATTTGAATAGAAGACTATTGTAAAATTTTATCACTCACTCGCTCGGAACGAATGGGCCATTTTCCCGTACAGCACATTTCCCAACGATGATTAATTGTCATTTTTTCATACAGCTTACTACAATGAGAGATGCAAGCTTGTTATTTCAAAACAGTACATTCAGATAATGGATGTGAACTGGACTATGCGAGATAGTCTATGGTTTGTCTTGGTATTTGTTCAATTAATTACGGAAATACTTCGTATGTTATTGGCATAAAAAAGATATTGTAAAATTAGAAGATGAAGAGGCACAAAAGATACATATTAGCATGAGTTATCTTAAAAAGATTCAGTTTATGTTTTATCTCTACAGAATCCTAAAAAGTGTAGTGAAATCTATACTATGCTAGTTTGTTTTCATGTAAAGTGTTTTTGAATATTGTCTAAATCAGGTCTTCCCAACCTTTCTTCTGCTAAGCATCCCCGGATTATAAAATATATTTTATACCCCCCTTTTTAAATACAATAAAACACACATTATTTTAACGATTATTATTTAGTTTTATTTTAAGTTATACAAAATTAACCCCTCTACACCCTCCTAGGGGGGCACGTCCCCCTGGTTGGGAACTCCTGGTTTAGATACTTGTGCAAATAAGAGCATGTACCGAATGAATCCAAAATTGCGTTTTTTTAATTAGTCTTAATTGAAAAGCATACTATTTTTTATATATTAAATACTTGCGAGTCACCCTCGCTTCTTTCGGGTTCGTCCCTAGGTGATTCTTTAAATTGAGATAACTTTTTTATTTATAAACCGATTGAAATAAAACAAATAAGTGAAGTGTTAAGTGAAGCTTACCACAATATATCAATGAAAGCCGCACATAAATCGATTATAAATCGATTAGCGCGCACAAACACACAGACAGAGAGACAAACGGACAAAAATTCTAAAATATTTGTTTTGGGTTCTATTGCGTTAATAAAGACCCGTATTTTTCTTAAATATCTTCCTTATACAGACAGCGATCAGTTACACTTTTATTTTATGTATGAATATTACAGGCATTATTGTGTATAAATATAAATCATCATTAAAATATTATTAGTAATCTAAATTTAACAAAAATTTAATTTTTTTTTTAATTAGTCGAGATAATAAAGCTCCCCATTCATATTTAATATTAGTTATGGCTTCAGTAGAAATATAATTATCTATATTTGGAGTGTCAATCAATTATTCTTTATAAATCTATTATAACTCAATTTAAGTAGATATTGGAATAGAAAATGATATTGAAATAGTAAATGAAGCAAGGAATATGGACACTATTTGAATCAGAGAACAAGTGAATTCACTAACTAAAGTTACTGTTGGAGTTTATAACTTGGGCGGAACAGTTCGTGTATTGCGTCCGATAGTGTGCTAAAAAGGTGTTTAAGGGAAATCAAACAAAATTAAACGTTAGGTGTAAGTAATAAAGTACATATTATAATAATGGATATCAGGATAGTTATTGACCTTTTTGGTCTATTACCACTTTAGATATGAGTTTAAATTTGATTGAGGTATTGTTATTGGTATAATTGGTAGTTTGAAAGGAGAATTGCACTAAATAAATAAATTTGAAGTTTTATTTCATTGTGTGTAAGCTTTTGTAGTACTAAATAAAATATGATATTTGAAGATTGGTACTAAAACTAATGGAAGCACAAAACAATAAAAATATATTTAATTAAAAATTTCAGCATCATTCACAATAATAACAGTTTCTTCAAAAGAAACTATAGAAAATTGTTATTTTTACTACTATAACTATAGAAACTCTAGGAAATTGTTGTTTTTACTTCCTATCTATACTAATATATACTAATACTAGCGACTCACCCTCGCTCCGCTCAGGTTCGTCCCTAGATGATTCTTTAAATTGACATAACTTTTTTATTTATGAAGCGATTGAAATAAAATAAATACTTATGTTAAGTGAAGCTTACCACAATATATTATTGAAAATCGCATCCAAATCGGGTAAGCCGTTTCTGAGATTAGCGCGCACAAAAGCACAGACAAATAGACAAAAATTCTAAAAATCATTGTATTGAGTTCTGTGGCATAAATAAAGACCCCCAATGATAGTTTTTCTCAAATATATTCCATGTACAGACAGTGATCAGTTACACTTTTATTATATGTATCTACTCGTAATATAATAAAAGGGTAAAGTTTGTGAATTGTGAGTTTGTGACGTTGTAGGGTGTAATTTCTGGATCCACTGAACCGAATTAGATGAAATTTCGTATGAAGATTGTTTGAGGCCCTGGAAAGGACATAGGATACTTTTATCCCGGGAATAATTCCTTAAGGGGGTGAAAATGGGCATGAACATTTGTATTGGGAAGCAAGCTAGGGACGAACCCGAGCGAAGCGAAGGTAAGTCGCTAGTATATATATTTCTAAAACATAATTGTCACTTTAATTATATTATATCAAAAATAAAATATTTGTTCAATTATTTATTTTTTGGACCTTCTCCCATAAACACGAACGGTTAATCTTATTTTATTTGAGGGCGTAAAAATCCAGTGTAACATCCAAGTTAATCCAAAGAATTAGGCGTGTAACGCTAACCAGGCGTGAATCCTGAACGATGAACGAGCTATCTTCATTTATCCAAGTTCTATATTGAAATAAAACGGTTTTCTTCTTTAAATAAGTAAAATATTTATTATTGTTAAAAATCGTACTTAATTCGACATCATTTTTAATAAAGTAATAAGTTAAGCTGTTCAAGCTTAACCGGATTACGACATTTGGCTCAGGCTCATTTGACGACACGTTTGGATCAGTTTGTAGTGATCCTACTTGATGTGCCAGCGGTCGCGGGTTCGAGTCCCGCTGGAGGCATTAATTTGTGTGATGAGCACGAATTTTTGTACTCCAGTCATGGGTGTTTATATTTAAAATATATATGTATTTAAAGTTATATATGTGTAATGTATCAACTATCCGGTATCCATAACACAAGCCTCGTAGCTTACCATGGAACTAGATGGTGCTATGTGGTAATGTCCCAACATATATTTTGTTTATTTTATTACTGTGTAGCGTGCGTGCGTATGTGCGTTTATTATTCCCCCACAATAAAATAGCGGAATCTACTTATTGTAATATTATAAAAACAAAAAAACACCTAAGGTTGCACACGACTGAATCTAAGCTATATCACTAGTTGTGAATATTTCTTATAGAAATAACTATACGATAATTTTAATTAAAATGTATATTTGGGCGAATATAAACATCTTTTGGGTTAATAGTGTATTATCTGTGCATAAAGTTTCTAAATTGTTATTTAGAAATTGCAGTTCATGAGCTTGGACCGTCAGTGTAATACAGTTTAGACTTATTTCGGTTATAACATTATAATTTACAAGCTTTCCTAAGTAGTCGCTAAGCAGTCATAGCTTAGTATTGGATAGTCTATTATCATCGTTAAGGATTGGGCAATAAAATATTACAAAAGATTTTCCGAGCCCAACTGATAGTTTCAAATATCAGCGCATTCAAGCAAAAAAAACACTTTAGCTTTAGTATATTAAGTACTCGTATATTATAGATTTCTTTTAGTAATAATCTTGCAACGTTATATTTAAATACTAGCGACTCACCCTTGCTTCGCTCGGGTTCGTATCTAGTTTTAACGTTTAGTATGGAATAGACATACTACTTCTGCGACATACATATACATATAATACAAAACAAAAGCATCTAAGGTTGTCGTCCTAACTTAGAACTAAAACGGACTTCGTAATAATATATTATATTCGCGGAACTTCTTGATACTAAAACATACAATGTCAACAACGCGAGTGTATGTGAATGTATGAATAATGCAAAACATGAATTAATTTATAGAGACTGGTTGGCGAATAAACGAAATAATACAATATGCTTTGCGACATATACAAAGGGGATGTAAATATAAACTAATTCATTACTTCTCTTTGTTTTTAGAGTGTATCTTATAATAAAGTTTTACATTAGATCTATATAAAAGAGATTCAAGAGGACTGGAGTCCTTATAGCTGATATTTGGGCCATCTAACCCAAGTGCTTGCCATTCAAAACAAAAAAAAACTAAAAACATGAATAAATACAAAAAAAAGAATAAAAGTAAAAACTTTGTATCCGACCGCGGGATTCGAACGCGTACACCTGTCATTGTCAATCTTGTGCCTTGGCCGCTTGACCACAATATTTATACACCAGTAGGCAAAATTAGCGACCATATTTTGCGTGCGAAAGAAAACCACATGAAAACTCAAAAACACGCGTTTTTCCGGACAAAAGACTAATCTAGATCGATTTTTCACAACCGAGAACCTCCCCACACCAAATTTCGGTAAAATCGTTATGGCCGTTTCCGAGATCGCCGGTATAAATATACAAGAATTGCTCGTTTAAAGGTATTAGATATATGGCTACTTTAAGCAAACATGACTTTGTAACTAGTCTGCTTGAACAAACTTACTTACGAATAGCTTCCCAGAATTATTGGCAATTGCAGCAAATTACTTTTAATAACATTAAAATATTTCATTTTCAGACATCTTTTAGTCTCCTTATTGATAACGTTGACAAAAAAAATTATAACAGTAAAATATTACTTGATTTGGATGTGTAGTACACAAATTGAGTATAATATTAATGTGGCTAGCTCTTTGGCATCGATCGAAACGATGATAAGTCTTTAGTAGCCTATTAAATGCAAAAAAAAAGATTGTAACAAAGATTATTTAATTCAGAAATCATCGACAACAAATTTTCATAGATAAAACTAAAAAAAAACTAATTATTTATTTCTTTGAAAATGTTTCTTTTGTTATTTTAAATTTATTTGTCTCAACAAATATACATATTCAGTGTGACATTCTGGCTGAGCCCTGCTAGTTTATTTAGCTGATACAAAGCAATAAGCGTCGGAACTAAGCAGCGCAAATCCGTTCTACAATTCCGATTTGTTGTATAAATAGTTGAATGTTGTAGGATAAACCATGGGGTGGAATAAATTTTGCCAAGTTTTGTTTAAGGCTTGTACTTTTTGCAATGAAATATTTCAATATATTTTAATAAAAAATCTAAATAAAAAATTTCATTTATATACCAACAGTACCAGAATTATTAAAATAGTACAAAATCAAAAAAGTATGGTACCTAATTCCTAGTTCATATTAAAAAACACGTGTTATATTTAATTCGTGTATGATAATTATTAATACTAATATTATGAATGTAAAAGTAATTCTGTTTACAGACTATTTCACGCTTTACCCTTGAACAGATTTCGATAAAATTTAACAAGAACATAGATTGCAACCTTGGATCGGACATAGGCTACCCTGTAACACATCCCTGCTTATCAATATATTTTTTTAATATAGCAATATATATTACATCTATATATGTATATAAAAATCGATGTTGCTTATAAGCAAATTCAACTCGGCAAATATATTTTTTTATAAAAAAGCAAATTACGCAAAAACTGAGAGGGTTTTTAATTATTCTTTGTAGTATGTTAAAATGATAGACGCAGTCAAGAATGACAGCTTGTTAAATATTAAATAAAAACTTAAAAAGAAATGAAAACCGACTTGCAGGCACTAAAATTTAAAAAATAACTAAACGGCGGGTTTCATTTAGAAGAGATACCTAATCAGATATTTTCTAAGTCGTATCGGTTGAGGCTCTGTTGATCTGCTTTAAAATTCAGTTGCAAGATTTGACCCGACCAAACATACGTACAAACATTGCAAGTTTATATTATTTACTTTAAAGAATAAAGTAAATTTTATATGTATAGGTAATAGTAATTTTATATGTGTAGGTATTAATCGTATTAATTTACAATTTTTGAGAAGAAAATATGAATAAAGATAATGAAAATAATATTTTTTTAAGCATTAATTCTCTTGCCCTTGAAAGAGAGATGGCATATATTATCATATTGTCTTTTCTTTATTATAGTAAAATACGTTAGCTATTTTTATTTATTTTCATTTATTTATTTATTACAGTAATATTTTATTAATGTTTTAAAACATTATATACTCTATTATTTTAGAACATTATTATTTGGCTTCGTTTTTAGTTTTCTGACACATACATACATACATACATATATAGACATACTCTCCATTTATTTACAAGAATCTATGAATAATTTTAACACATATTTATACGTTTTCATAGTGACCATCAATATGACGTCATTCCGTAACAGGAAGTCTACCATCAGCTGTCGCCGGATGCCACTTTGTACATTTGTAACAGAATACGACCTTACTTTAAATTCATTATTCTTTTCCGATTAAGATGATCGTTTTGGCCATGATATGAATGGCATCGTTCAAAAAAAAAAGAAAACAGTTTTCCTCAATAACTGTATTGCTATTCTTATTAATATTATAAATGCGAAAAAGTCTGTCTGTTACGTTTTCACGCTTAGTCCGCTGAACCGATTTAGATGAAATTTCGTAATGAGATAGTTTGAGACCCTGGGAAAGTCATAGGATTGTATTTATCCCGTAAATCATCCCTTAAGGGGCTGAAAAGGGGGTTGGAAGTTTGTATGGGTAGTCAATCATTTCTCAAGTAAGATATATAAAACTCATCATACCTATGTATATCCATATTAATATTATAAATGTGAAAGTGTGTTTGTGTGTTTCTCCTTCTTTCACGTCAAAACGGAGTGACAGATTGGCGTAACTTTTTGTGTTGAGGTAGTTCGAGGGCTGAAGAGTGACATGGGCTACTTTTTACCGCGGGAGATTATCTCATTCCCACGGGAAAACACGTTGTAATACAATCCAAAAAAATGTTGATAATCAGAATTACTTGAAGCTTGGTATTAATGCTCTTCAATAAAATTAAATAAATACGTGTTTTAGCATATTTCGAGATTTACCCTATAAGAGGGTAAAACAGGGGATGAAAGTTTGTATGAAACTACTTTTTTAGAGATCTTTTTGTAGTTTTAGCGCGAGCGAAGCCGCGGGTTCTGCTAGTATAATATAATATAGTCTCTCTATTCCATACTAAGCGACAATGCCAAAGTCGTTAAGTATTCGTTCCTTCATTATAGATTTTACAGTAATTTGTTTTTTCTTATATTTTTTTTATATGGCCCTTAGTAACTCGCCAGTGTCTTCGCCATCTTTTACCTAACCATATTTTTTAGATTCATATAAAATTTCAAAATAGAGTGGTGCGACTTAGATAAAGAATTTTCAATTAAAACATTTGGGCGCTATACTGCCAGGAAAAATAATAAAATTGTAACTGAGCCGAATCTGTGCATTAAATATTTTTTGGAAAATGTTATTTAAATAAACATTATTATCGATACAGAGGCCGAATCTATAGTTTTTAGAATTTTTGTCTGTCTGTCTGTCTGTTACCGCATCACGAGAAAAAGACTGGACAGATTTTGATGAAATTTGGTATGATGATAGCTGATTATCCGCGTCAACATATAGGATATTTTTTACCGCGTTAAAATATCTCATTTCTTAGAAAAAATACAAAAACTGCAATGTAAGATTATACTAATATGTAAAACCTAAGAATTTGGTTTTTGGTCACCTGAACGCGGGCGGAGCCGCGGGCAATGCTAGTAAATAAATAAACGGTATAATAATACATTATGTATCATTTTTAATTATTTCCGTTAGATTATGTTTATTTAGGTTATGACTTAGAGACATACTCATAGGCCGTGGCCCGTTGGAGTATTTGTTTTACATACTTTGGATTTTTCACAAGTCCCTTAAACTAACAGAAAAAAACGGATTTTAGATACTTGTCTTATTTTTAACCGACTTCCAAAAAGGAGGAGGTGCTATGTTCGTCTGTATATATGATATTTTAAAATGTATTAACCGACTTCTCGGAGACGCCTTGATCGATTTTGCTGCTTTAAACGGTATAGTATAGATATATATACAAGATAGATCCTAAGGTGCTCCTATACTTATTATATTATTTTTTTTGCATAGAGTATACCGTTTTCGAAAAAATCAGTAAAAATCATGAAATTTGAATTATGTTCATAGATCTAAATATTCTTTTATACCTACTTCTAATTGACATGTCGACTTGAAACTTCGCAAGTTTTGTATTTCTGATAATAATGTACTTAATTATTTGGTATCTATCTGATATGAAATATATAGGTATCTATAGTAAATGAAAACCCCCGTTTAGCTATTTTTTTTTACTTTTTAGTGCCTATAAGTCGGATTTTTTTAGTTTTTATTCTAAAACTGTTTATTTAGCTTATATAATATTATCCAAAATACATCCATAACATCAAATAAAGATAAAAATGCATAACTTATACTCTAACCATTTTGTTTTGATATACAGACGTACCTATTGACCGAATTATAAGGTTTAAAATTACAATTTATACACATATATTTTTGTTAACAATAGCGTAACGACTGTTAATGTTATACTGCAATATTTTAACCTAATATACAACGAGAACGATCAATCAAAACTTAAGTAAGATTTGCGAAATATGTACAATGTACGAGTACATTGTAAGTGGTATATTAGTATATTACTATTTTCTAATATTAACAAATCCAAGACAAGTTACCTTGTTTAAAATTTAAAACCTATAATAATTATGTCCTCCTGATGGCTTCAAGCACCGTGACCGTAGACTAGTATAGTGTTTAGGATTCATCCACATCTTGCACATTGTAAATAATGTGAGCGGAGCTGCGGGCAAAAGCTATTTTAAGCACAAATCATTTAAAACTACTTTGCAATACTTTTCTCGTTAATTACTGAGCTTTGTGGGAGCATTGTTGTATATTATTTTAAGACATCAAGACAAATATATATTTTTAGCTAAAAATGTAAACTTCAAAGTTGCTTTAAAAGTAATTAATTCATCTCTAGGAATGCAATTTGTTCATTATAGTAGATATTCTAGAGATTCGAAGATTTGAAGAGAGAGAGAGAATAGAGATATAAACTATTCTATGAAAAGAATTTTAAAAATCGGATCACATTATTGAAAATATCACGTACCATTAAAACCTGAATTCAAAATAAATAGTAAATTCTAGTTATTTTGCAAAAAAGTTAGTTTATATTATTCCTTTATAATTTACTAGCGGACCCGACAGACGTTGTCCTGTCTACACGTCTTTAATTTGAAAATTTCAAACTTTTTTTAATAAGCTAAAACATTCTGGACCATTTTGATGAAAATTATTATTCAAATTGTGTATCTAAACCATTCCCAGATCCCCTTGAACACGCACAAAAAATTTCATCAAAATCGGTTCAGTCGTTTGAGAGAAGCTCAGTGACATACACACTCACAGAAGAATTATATATATAAAGATTTATAGGACTAAACATAAACATTGTAGTGTCTAGGACAGCTAAAAGGAATATGAGGTCTTTATCAAAAACAAATTCAAAAAATATCCATTTCAGAATAAATCCTAGTATTTAAACAATAAAATTAATAATAAATAAATATGTTGGGACATTCATACACAGCACCATCTAGTTCCATGGTAAGCTACAAGGCTTTTGTTATGAATACCAGATAGTTAATACACTACATATATATATAACTTTAAATACAAACATATTATGAATATAAACACCCATGACTGGAGTACAAACATTCATGCTCATTACACAAATGAATACCCCCTTTTTTTAACGTTGGGAAATACATATACGCACGAGGTGTGGGACTCACCGGCAAAGCCAGTACTACCCACTAAAACCCAACAAAACCTTCCCCCGTCTTAATGGGGCGTCGCAGGATCGCTTACGCATTCATACTACGACGCCCCGACGCCAGGTCTGCCGAAGCAGACCACATCAACCATGGGATTGCTCCAAAGTCCACTCTGCTATCAGAGAAGTACCAGGAGCAACCCGCATGGTACACCGCCCACCGAAGAGGGCCACCTTCCACCGCCCACCGAAGTGGGCCACCTCCCTGTGCGTTTCTTGGCTTCGCGCCCGGTGGATTGCCGGACACTACTGAGCCCCCCCACCACGACAAGGTGACCGCACGTTGGGGGGGGGGGGGGGCAGTTATCTATTTACTTGTTTCGAAATACTATAATACAGTAAATTTTGATGGTAAGTTAAAATTATTAGTTTTTGGAAAAACTACAAATTATTAGAAAAATCCAGTCAAAATGCTGATTAATAATATAAAACGTAGTGCTAAAACATTTTGAAACATTGTACGTTTTTAAAATTTCATATATAATAGCAGGCAATTATGTGTATCGGTGCGTGAAATTAGAGAAAATATTGTGGCTATAATAAAAGGTCGGTGTGATGAAAGTGACATTTGTTATATGAATTTATTAAACTAGATAATATGTACAATGTACGTAATATCGATTATCGTCACTAGTGATGTTATTTTATAATTAAACTAGCGACTCACCCTCGCTCCGCTCGGGTTCGTCCCTAGTTACATTTTAACGTTTAGCTCAGAAATGAGACATTTTGAGACATTTTCCCGCAGTAAAAAGTATCTTATATGTTGACCGGGATAACCAGCTATCATCATACTAAATTTTATCAAAATCTGTCCAGTGCTTTTTCATGATGCAGTCACAGACAGATAGACAGACAGACATAAAAAAAATTATAAACTAAAAATTCGAGCTTTGTATCGATAGTAATGTCTATTTCAATAAAAAAATTCAAAATATATTTAATGTACATATTCGGCTTAGTTACAATTTTATTATATGTATAGATGTATAAAAATTCGTAAGTAAAATGTCTCCCACGTTCAAACAACCGATCAAAATTAAAAAAAGTCTGAATCTTGTGTATAGATTTGTTAGGATCTCAATAGCTATACGATTTAATTAAAACCCCCACCAAATAGAAATACATGAATTTCAAATGACGCAATAAAGATTAAAGCGACCACAATCGGCGGGCTAATTACGTTGACAACTAACCGTTGCTTTCAATGGCGTGGATTAAAAGGGGTTTACCCATAGTTTCTATTATACAGATATTCAAAACCATATTGTATATGCATTAAAATATTTTTAAGCAACAAAAAATGACTTCAAAATCAATAAAAAATTAATAATATCGCTCTAAGGGGTGGTTTTTTTTAATTTAAAAAATAATTATGAAAACCTATTCTCTATTGGCAAAGGTATCGCGCAACATACATATACTCAAAATAAACAGCTGGATTCAGCTCTTTTCTTTTTGAAGTCGGTTATATACTTTACTGGTTATATTTTACTTTTTTTGATTTGATGAATTAAAAAGTGATTTACGTACATATCTCCTTATCATTTCAAGTTAAACCTTAAAGGATACATGAAAATATTTAATGTCTATAGTTTGGTCGAAATATATACGTTTAAGTAGTTTTTGCATTAAACACTAATAAATTAATGTACAGACAAACAAACATTTTTTATGATTTAAGCTAACTTCTATAATTTTTTTATAAATGTTACATATTATGTAATGTTTAATGTTTTAAAATCAAAAAACTAAGAATAAATTCAGTAGAGCAAATCAAAAATGCATGTTTTGGCGAAATAATATATCCTCAAACATGAACGTGTAAAATAATATAAATTCTAAATTACCATCATACAAACTTGAAGAGAAGTCGAATAATATACCCTGGCTATATCCTACAGAGTTTGAGTGTGTAGGTAGAGTTACAGATTCGATAGACATTATTTACTTTAATATTAACAGATTATTTATTATATAAATTTAGTTTTTTTTTTACTTGTAAATACGGATTAAACTGCTTTTTATATGAGCTCTCAATGACCGAGCTAAACTGAGTATAATATATAATAAATACATCGAATTTTGTCAGAAAATATGCAAAATTTGATTCAAGTCGTGGGTGCTGTTTCCGAGATACACGAAATAAGTTTATATATGTACAAGAATTACTCGTTTCATATAATAAGATAGAATTTTTATATGTAAATGTAGTTTCAAGCTTCCAAACTGAGTACTTAGAATATAATAACTTTTTCTCCTTATTTACTGCTGATATCGAGTACTACTTGTTAGGTTAGGTTGACTTAATAATGATATCCTAATCTATATATAAAATATGACATCTGGATTCTGGACTCAAAATTGATTGTAAGTTTTAAACTTTAACTAGCATCGCAGCTGATTGATTTTTTTTAATATTATATTATAAGTATTATATTATTTCTTCCCTTATATTTTTTTTTCATTTGGTAGCTCTAAACATATTAAAATTCTTAACTCTATAGTCAAAGTAAGCTGATCGGAAAGCAAGTACTTCCCTCGCTAAATATGTCAAAACTTGCCTGATCTCATTCACACCCCGATTTATGGTATTTTACCACCGCGCGAAAACTTCTTAACTTCCAAACGCATACATTTCATTTTAATATCCAAATCGAAGATATTTCAAGAATTTTGCTTACAACAGATAATAATATATGAGGTATTATGTACTGTTAATAATGTTTGTTTGAGTAAGAAAATACTATAAAAACACAAAGTAGACTTCAAAGCTTAACTTAAAAAGCGTAGAAAAATTCCTTGAAGGAGTGATAGGGTCTGCTTTTAAAAAGAAGTTTGGAAATTCACTATAAGTTATGACTTTAATGTTAAGAATACTAGGGGAGAATTTAGTTTTGGACATAAATATATATTTTTGGTATAACTGTAGAGAAAATCCATATTTAATATTACAAATGTGAAAGTTTGTGAGTATGGATGTTTGTTACTCTTTCACGCCAGAACAGCTGAACGGATCTGGATGAAATTTGGTACAGAGATAGATTATAGTCTGGAATACTACATAATCTATTTTTTATCTCGGAAAAATGTACGGTTCCCGTTGGACAGGTTTGTTTTTGTTTTCCTAGAGGCGAACCCGAGCAAAGCAAGGGGGAGTCACTAGTTAGAAATAAACCGTATATTACCCGTCTATCAGTTATTTATCTATTGAATACATTATTCAAACGTAAACTAATTCCATTTCAAACGTATTCTACTTTGATCCCTAAATAATCATTGGATGTCAGTTCTCATTGATTTCGCTAATCATATCAATTTTCTAACAAGGCAAATGCAGATTGTACTAATCACATTGTACTGGTACTGTAACGTTCGAAGCTTTCTCATAATTTCAGGTGTTTGGACTACATATTATAGGGTTATGTAAATTGTGGTATTAATAAGTAAATAAAATATCTTAATTTTAAAGAAATCAGGCAAGTGCGAGTCTGATTCGCACACCGAAGGTTCCGTAGCATGTAAAACTTATATGCTATATTTTAACATACTGATTAAAGATAAAATAAAATGTTTACCCATCTACAATATTTATTTTAAAGACGTCATAACGTTGGCTCACTATTACAAGGTTCTATGTATCATTAGCTACAGTTTTCCAAAAACAAACCACTAGAGAGCGGCACTATGACTACAAAATATTCAATGTTACATAGTTCTATGTTATTTTTTTACGATAGCAAAATAACGAAGTTCTATGTAAAAATTACTTAGCTTCATTAAAATTAACATAGAGCCTTGTAATAGTAAACCAACGATAAATAAGTTTGTATTTCATATTATTATTATGAAACACAAAGTTAGTTAGTTTTACATAAAACAAAGAATATGCCATATCTCAAAAACTACTCAATGTTTTTAAAATAATAATTTTCATTGAAAGTATTATGAAAAGCTCTATTATCTTACATTTTTCAGAAATTATAAAGGTATCATTTTAGACTTTTTGTTTACGGAACCCTAGAAATATGGTGCAAATTTGTTTTTTATATATAAGTTTCTGTAGTATACTATTTAATGACTATATTAAAAACATAATGTCCTTCCGGTTTGAATTTTTGAAAAACAGCTGCCGAAAATAGAATTAAAATAGATTCATTTTCTTCTTTAAGTTACTTTTCTATAAGTGGCAAATAAGTTGACTATATAAATACATAACATAGCTCACTTAAAGTATTGTTTAAAACAGCCAAAACAAAGTACAATCTTTATAATACGTATGTTTTTGGTAGATCGAAGAAATTTTAATAACATTTTACTGTTTATGACCAGCCGCAATGCGGTACTTAAAGGTTAAACCGTTTATGCTTCTGTGGAGATTGTTAAATATTTTATTATCTCTTGAGGTTCAAGTGTAAACAAGTGCTCGTAATCGCTTTCTTTTTCACTATACACAACTATTTACTTATTAGGTCGTATTTAGCCCTTTATAATGTCCCACTGCTGGGAACAGGCCTCCCAATACGATGCATCAGGCCATAATCCACCACACTGGCCAAGTGCGGTTGACGGACTTCACATGTCTTTCGAAAACTTGCTAGGTTCTCCAAGACATAAAGGCTTCCTCACGATATTTTCCTTCAGCATAATACAAGTTGTAATCATGTCAGAAATGATTCGTACTTAAAAATATCAGAGGTGTGAAACCCGAGATTTGAACCCGCTTCACTCGGTTTCCCAAGCGCGCGTTCTCCTCTGGGCTACCACTGCCTTACTAATGGAGTCAGTCAAGTAAATCTGAACTGTTTGGTCTTTACCTATTTATGTACTCGTATATTGTAATGATTATGATGATGTTGCCCCAATTTTGGCACTGCAGCCAATCTCACTGAGACGGTTAGTCTGCGCAGGAAATATATGTTACAAGTGCACTCTCTATTCCTTTCACCCTCGAATACCGATGGTACGATAATTCGACATATCAGGTGCAGGACCGACGCGACACGCTGCTCTCCGAGGTACGGGGGGAAACACCACCAACTTCCCAAATCCGGGCTGTTTATTCCTTAACAAACTCATTAGCTAAATTTTGCCCGAACCGGAACTCGAATTCAGGACCTCCAGATGTGCAGCCGAACATGCTAGCTACTGCACCAAATATTAATTTATATGTGCATACATGCATGATTATCTATACATATAATAAAATTGTAACTAAGTCAAATCTGTACATTAAATATTTTTTGAAAAATCTTATTGAAATAGACATTATTACCGATACAGAGACCGAATCTATAGTTTTTAAAAATTTTGTCTGTCTATCTGTCTGTTACCGCATCACGGAAAAACCACTAGAGGGATTTTGATGAAATTTGGTACGATGATAACTGGTTATCCGGGTCAACATATAGGATACTTTATACCGCGAAAAAATATCTCATTTTTGAGAAAAAATACAAAAACTCCAATGTGAGAGTATACTAATATGTAAAACCTAAGAATTTGGTTTTTGGGCACCTGAACGCGGGCGGAGCCGCGGGCAATGCTAGTCTACTATAACACTTCTCCCGCAACGTACATATAGCCTCGTTGAAACGGTAGCAAAGAGGTATAAGCATACGATTTAGGTAAATAAAAACAAGGGTAATTTATTTGAACTATTAAGTATAGCATGGCAGGTAGGTTGTTTATACTCGTAGGTAGAAGACGTCACACGGAGAGGTATGATTTTATTTCAGGGCCAAATTAAAGGGCAAAATTAAGGAGAGTTTGCAACATAATATAAATAAGCCAATTTGACAATTTAGATTCTGAATTGCTACAAAACTTAATTACAGTGCTCGTCGTAAGTGTATTTACACAAAGCAAAAGTATACTTATTAATAATTAATAGTGTACTGTCTGTATATACGATATTGTCTGTCTGTCGATCAAATCAATGGTGCCAATCAAATACATGGTTTATTTCTGTCTGTAATGAGTTTAAATACTGTAAAAGGATACAAAAATATTTTGTAAATAATTTAATGTTTAAGAAGAAATATTATTTATTGAGTCTGTGTAAATGAAAAGCGATATTGTAAAAACCTTTTGTAGGTTGTACATACGAAAATGAGTAGGTATTGTGGCTGTCGAATTAATGAAATAAACTTATATTTGCAATTCGGTAAGGTTTCAATGAATTGGTTTTCTGGCGGATAAATGGTAAATTAAGTTTATCAACTTGTGTTAACAGTGAATAAATCTTATATTTTATGGAGCTAAAATTTATTCTTCATAAATTTTAATTTTATATTATTATATATAGGATAATATATGCACCTATATAGGGAGGAACAAATGGGTAGGCCTTAGAAGAAAAGTATCTTAACTATTGAAACTATTAAGTTTTACTCAAAGGAAACATTCTTTTATTTTAAAAAAGAAGCTTACTTTAACGGGTAATCGAACCAAATAAAAATACAATGAAATACACCGTCACTATATTATTGAACTAATACATGGAGTCTATGGTAAGGATAAAATCAGGTCGAACAAGTATTGTATCTTACAATTAAAGAAAACAATAAAATCTTACAATTTTTACATTACGATTCTAACTAACATGGTGAAAAAAATGTACTGGACATGGAAGGAAAGTGTCTTAAATACTGAAAATATTAAGTTTCAGGTATAATATTTTTGAAGTAAAACTTCTTTACGTACGCTTGACTTGGGGAGTAAGCTGGTGAATGCGTGACGAGAGCGTTACGTAAAGTGTGATCGGGCGAGGCGAACGTTTGTTGCCCATGATAACCGTTGTTATTGTCTCACAAATGATATATAATATTATATTCTTTACTTAAATAGTATGATTGTAATATGCCGAATATGCGTTATGTAATTATTTTTATTAAAATTTATCATTCCTTTTACAAACAGAGAGTTGTGACATACGGGATGAAATCTTTAGCTATTTTTGTTCTGTTACGCCAAAGAAGTATAACTTCTTACGTGCGTTCATAAGTACACACACGTTTTTTACTAATAAGAATGAATATTTATTACTAATAATTTTATAAAAAAATGATATTTATATTTTATTTGTATTAATTTAATTGCGGTATCTACCACAGCGTCATAGACTTCCAAAGAAGTTTTTACTTCAAACGCGCGTAAAGGTTACTGGCACTATTTTTTTAAATATAGCAATGTCGCCTTTCAGTAAAAGATAACTTTAATATTTAAGGTACTTTCCTTCCATGTCCCATACATTTGTTCCATCCTATATATTATATCTACATAATAAATTCGAATTAAAATAATATTGTTCACCAACAGTTAATCCCTAAGAAATAATCAGTTTATAAAAGACATGAAATACAAAATGTAAGGATTTCACTTTAAAAAATTAAACTAAATCTCTGTGTAAAAATGAAAAAAAAGTGTCCAAATCATTTATTCAAATGTGTTAAAAGTATTTCGCTATTACGTGGCGTGATTAGAAGTTGACGGTGAACGTTAAGTGTTCGCACTCGAGATAAGCAGTTAAGCTATTAAGAGCAACATACAAGAATTTCACTACGTCAGTTCGTGTATTAAAACGTATTAAAATTTTCTACGTATATAGTATATATATATATGTAGTATATATATATACGTGTATATATATACGTATATAATATATATATATATATATATATATATATATATATATAATATATATATATATATATATATATATATATAGTAGATCATGTCTAATGATTTATGATGATGTTGATTATACAATATGATGACTAACAAATAAAAAAGAACAATTGCTTTCGTTTCTATTTTGCGCTTAATATTTAAAAAAGATGTGCACAAATCTACCGGTCACATACTTAAAAAATATACAACATAGTTATTATTTATATTTTTATACCTTTCAATACTTAGTTATGTCATAAGTTTCCTCGCGATGTTTTCCTTCACAGTAAGGTAAATGGTAAACATGCTCAAAAATAAAATATATGAGAGGTGTGAAACTCGGGCTTGAACCCGTTCACAGGCTTTCTGAGTAAAAGCATTACCACTGGGCTACACTGCTACGCCTGCATGAAAAAATCCCAGTAAGTTTAAAGACATGTGAAATCTACCAACCCGCCCTTGGCCAGTGTGGTGGACTATGGCCTGGTCCCTCTCGCATTACGATGAGGCCTGTGCCTAACAGCGACACATTAAAAACGGTTACGGATAGACAAAATGAGTTATATCATTATACAGCAAATATAAAGTAATAGTTGTAATAGCGATTAAATATTAAGTGGTGAAATTGCTGAAGAAACAAACTAACTCAGAAACTTTAGATCTTTATTCTATTAGAATTTTGAAGTAATCGACCTCACATTATACAATTACACGCATTTACATATTTGATTAACAACATTCTGTTCATAAATCAAGCTTAGTAAGATGACTTAGAGGAATTATTAGGTAACGACCCATTTTGAATTCGGTTATTTCGAAAGTTTAGGAGTTAAATGTCCAAAGTTAAACATTCACATCTATATACCTAATACTAGTGACTGATTGTTTCGCTGATTATTGTACATAGAAGCATGCTAGAGACAGACTAGTAAGAGATGCTTAATTCGTGTCTTCCTCAAAATACGCGACTCTGGAAGAATTTATTGCGTCTGTTACCACAACTCTAAGCAACTAAAGAAAAAAAGATGATTAGCAGGCATGCACCGTTTAGGAAGACAAGATCATTAAAAACATTATCATAGATCGGGAATAGAACCCTGGACTTCCACTGTAATCAATAAGCAACACTGTAAAGTAACAACTCTTGCAACATATTATATAAAAATTCTTAATAAATAAAACCTATAATATTTAAGCTTATACTTAACTTGTATTATAGTCAAGACGCTCATATAATTACCCTTTTAAACGAAAAGCGTACTCATGTTTTCATATCCAAAGGTCTCGTAAAACTTAGTTCTTTAAGTAATAAAGGGTAGCATTTTCTGTAATGTGCTTCTCATGTATAGGGAACTAGATGAAATAATTTTTAGGTCAACCTTGTAATTATATTTTTTTTGGGTTCTACACCTCAAAATGAATGGATATAAAAGCTAGTTTTCTTAGAAATACAAAAACGAACATTAAAATTAGTTTAAGTAATTTTGATTTTTTTTAATGAATCCTACTAATATTATAAATGCGAAAGTTTGCGAGGCTGTGTGGGTGTCTGGATGTATAGATGTATGGATGTTTGTTACTCTTTCACGCAAAAGCTAATGAATAAATTTTAATGAAACTTTACAATAATATAGCTCGTACATCAGAATAACACATAGGCTACATTTTATCCTAGAAAAATGTACGATTCCCGTGGAATAGATTTGTTTTTTTGTTCTCTGTAGGTAAATAAGTTTCAATGATAAAACACATTCCTAAGTGTAGAATTATAAATTAATGAAGTGATTTTCAAGTCCCCGTAACTTTTTGGATAAGAACCGTTACCGTTAAGTTGGGGTTTCATGTTGCTAACATAGAATAGATGGCCCCACTCAACCACGATACATAGTTAGTATATATCCAGTATAGATATTTATCGCTCTAGGAATTCGAATCTGCAGTCTCCGGAGATTTCTACAACATACAGTCGTGTCGTGTAGCATTATAATATTTATCATGATAATTACTAATATTTCATAATATTAAATATTATATACTCTTATTCTTACTGAAATTACAAACTATGTCTCCTTCATACTTTTATTTAATACTATTATAAATGCTAAAGTGCGCTTATTTGCTGTACAGCTTCTAGCTGAAATAAAAGTTTTTTTATTTTAATTACTGCTGAGAAAAAATATATTTTAAGAAGAAATCGTAATGTAATGAAACAATATTTTAATGCTATTCCGCTTGCAAAGTTAAATGATGAAGAATAGCCTATGTCATTTTCATCCGAATTCTTTATCTATACTAATATTATATATAAAGAGGTAAAGTTTGTGAGTTTGTGAATTGTGAGCTTGTGACGTTGTAGGGGGTAATCTCTTTATCTATTGAACCATTTAGATGAAATTTGGTAAGGAGATAGCTTGAGACCCTAGGAAGGACATAGCATACTTTTTTCCTGGAAATCATCCCTTCAGGGGGTCAAAATGGGGATGAAAGTTTGTATGGGGAATCTAGCTAGGAATGAACCCGAGCGAAGCGATGATGAGTCGGTAGTATGCAATATTATGATGATATGCACAGAATGATTATACTTTCTAATATTTATCTATTTATTTAAACTTTTATTTAAATTATATGTTTTATCTAAACCATTAAAATAAAATCTCTAACCTCGAGAGAGAAAATGTTTTTATCTATAGGTATTTAAATAAAATAATTATTAATTACAATAATTCTTTAACATTGATTTAGTGTGGAGGTGACCATATCACAGTCAATGTCACTTAAACAATAAAAAAACACACAGACACACAGATACTGAAACAAATTATTGAATAAGCACAATGGTAAATTACCATCCAAATAATTATAACGTATAACATTCAAATCGTAAGCAGTACCATTAAATTATTAGTACTTAGATAAAAATGTGCAATTCTGTAATAAGCTGATTTCCATCAAAGAGAAGATTGTTATTATACTGCGATGTTTACATTGAAATTCTAGCCACGTATACGAAAACTTGCATCGCTGTGATATTAAGTGAATTAAATAGATCTTCTAGAGAAGACGTCGGCTTTCTGCAGTATACTAATAATTCACGCCCTTTCATAAATCAAAATTAAATTAATTTTATTTTGGGGAACTTTTTATTCGCTTCTGTACGTCATGAATTGTCCAGTTAATAAAAACCTATACATATAATAAAATTGTAACTAAGCCGAATCTGTACGTGAAATATTTTTTGGAAAATTTTATTGAAATTAAGATTATTATCTATACAGAGACCGAATCTATAGTTTTTAGAATTTTTGTCTGTCTGTCTGTCTGCCTGTTACCGCATCACAGCAAAACCACTGGAGGGGTTTTGATAAAATTTGGTATGTTGATAGGTGGTTATCCGGGTCAACATATAGGATAGTTTTTATAGCGGGAAAATATCTCATTTATGAAAAAAAAATACAAAAACTACAATGTAAAAGTATACTAATATGTAAAACCTAAGAATTTCTTTTTTGGTCATCTGATCACGGGCGGAGCCGCGGGCAATGCTAGTAATTAATATTTTTTAGCTAACAGAATAATATATCATAGCCAGATTAATATAAATTAGTTAAAACGCCACCCCTCGAAGTGACAAAATTACTTTAAAGTTATTTTAAAGTTGGGCATATCTTTATCATTAAAACTATTAATTTATTATTATATTTTAAACCTCGTAGCTATTTTAAAAACAAGAGATACAAATATTATTTAACCATTAATCGTATTAACATTATAAATATGAAATTTAGTGAAAATGGGGAAATCTGTTAATTTTTCTTACTCAATCAGGCATAAGTCGTATTTGGACATCAAAAAAGTACTAGATACGCAATCCCATGAAAAAGTTCTCTTAAAACTGTCACCAATTGTGTTTAAGTAATTATTCTAGTTGAAATAAATATATGGCAAAAGTTTAGTATATGGGACGCGGCTCCTGGCGGAGTGGGTGGTATTTTTGGATAGGGTAGGTGACAGGGAGCCCAAATATATAAAAAATATTTTAAGGAAACGTAGAAGTAAAAAGTTACTGAGACTTAAAGTTACAACATTTCCATATATTTCGTTACCAACTGGCGGAGTGGGTGATATTTTTGGATAGGGGAGGTGACAGAGAGTCAAAATATATAAAAAAATATTTTGAGGAAACGTAGGAGTAAAAAGTTATTGAGACTTAAAGTTACAACATATCTAATACATTTCCATACATTTCTTTACCTAACTATGTAATTACAAAAGATAAACATACCTTTAACAACAATGTAAATTGAACTTTAAATGCATTGCTTAAAGTTGTTTGCTACTAAATTAAAAGAGCAGCTAAATGTTCAAGTGGGCGCTCATTCGGTGAGGACATTTTTTGTCGCTGATTTTGTATCTGGTACTTTTTGATCAATGGATTTGGATGAAAGAGATAGACCGCTTCCTAAAGTAACTATATACTATATCAAAAGTTGTAAGAATCTATTAAAAACAACCCAAACTAAATATTTTTAAATAGTATAACTACGTATGTTACATGAAAATTGTTTTTTAAATGTTTTAAATTTATTAAGTATCGTAAGCTACTTTGATACTATTTCTCTTTTTCTCTTCGAATTATTGTATAATTTTGTAGGTAGACGTCTAAGAACTATGACTTTTAAAACGTCAAATACGTTAGTAAAAATATGTAGTAAAATTAGAAAAGATATCTACATATTTAAAAAGCACAGTGTACTTTGAACAAAAAGTTTTCTTAGGACAAAAATGAAACTTGTAAAGTAAATGCGCTGATAAAGAACTTCTTCAAGCAAAAAATATGAAATATATATAAAAATATACATATAAAGTAAATACGGTATACAACATGTATATATATATATATATATATATATATATATATATATATATATATAATATATACGACGTTCAAAATCATATAGCGATTTTGAGTGGCGATCATCGTAAAAATATAATACTTAATTTTACGATGGAGCTGAAACGTGTCATATAAATGTGCCTACTCTGCATTAAGGCAAACTAGTGAAGAAAACGCATGCAATATGATTTTCTCACTTAAAAAAGATGAATGCAGGCCGCCCAGAACCGGGATGATTGGCACTCTATGGGAAAGGGCTTTGAAGAGCACTGAACAGCTGCGATAGACTGAAAAAGATCTTAATTAATAGTTTTAAGATTCAAAATTACTTATTTCTTTTTAATAGTTAAGTGCCTTACGTTAATTACCTAAGTATAATTTATATGTTAACTATCCAAAGAACGTTCTCACCACAAAATCTTAAGTAATTCTGTAATGAATTTAACGGATTACTAAGAAGGTAAATTGCTGAGTTCCGAACTCAAAACAAGGTGAAGTTTAAATTATTTAAATTGGGACATTCAAACTTCAAAGTGCCGCCTCGGGGTACGTTGTATTGTTAAGACGACAACAGTTTCATGATATTTCATATTGAAATCGTAAGCGATTTCAGTATTCGACTAATATACTTTTACATTCTAAAGCGTAAGTTCTGGAATTGTAAAAGTTTTACGTTTAATAGGCAACTTTACGTAACAGAAACCTAACTATACTAATATAATGAAGAATTATTTTTATATAAAAAGTATACTTACTTACATATTTGTGCCTACAAAATCATTAAGTATGACCGAATCTTCGACCTCCAATGGAAATGGTAGTGCCAGATCACTGCCACTGCACTGTCATCGACACTGGAATGTACAATTAAGTTAACACACATGAAGGCACCAGCACTTGTTAGGAATTCCCAAGACAGTTTCATCGCCCATCTAGCGTTATGAGCGCATTACGAACGAGACCTTGACTAACTACATGTAATGTTATAATTTTGAAACCTATATTATTTTATTTATTTTATTTATTTTATGACTTATAGTTTTAATAAAAACTTTTTAACAAAAAATGAAAACCTACTTCCAGGCACTAAAATGTAAAAAATAACTAAACGGAGGTTTTCATTTAAAATAGATACCTAATCAGATATTTTGGAAGTCGGTGCCAACTAATGCAAAGCAAATCTAATAATATTTCGATACGTAAAATACATATTTACCTATTAGATATTCATATCTTAAAATATTGTAGGATGGCACATACAAACTTTCCCACATACAAATATATTAGTCCGATTCTGTATGTCATCTAATAAATTTCCTATGTAGTTTTAATTGATTTTTCGCACGTTTTGATAGTGAAAACTAGCAATAAATTACATCTATGAATGCAATCGAGTGCTGTTTGGAACAGTGTCCCGAGCCTTTCAAACCTAACTTTTTTACCAGCTACGATAGAACCATGAACGAATGTCTCTAATTCGTTCATGGATAGAACATATATACAAAACTTTTAAGGTATATATATATATATATTATGGGCCTCTGTTTAAATATTTAAGATCTTTTTGTTAACATTGCTTGAAATAAATGATTAAATTAATTAAATTAAAAGTATCGCTATCTATACAGATTTGTAATGTCAAAATAACCGCTTTTTACTACATGCGTATAAAACTATAATTGTTCTTATAAGAAAAACACTACTTTAAAAAAAATTCTGTCTGTATGTTTGTCCCAGCTAATCTCCGATAGGGCTGGACTGATTTTCACGGGACTTTAACTAGCAGATTGCTGACATTATAAGGAGTATCTAAGGCTACTTTTATTTAAGAAAAAGAATTAGGGTTCCGCGCAAAAAAAATTAAAGCGTATTCACGAACGCACCCGAGAGAAGCGAGGGTAAGTCACTAGCACAATATAAAACTAACACTACAAATATTCATTATAAGTATATGATTACTAATGAGCTACTGACATCAATTTTACAATGGAAATCTACGGTGAGTTTGAAATTGCTAGATCAAAATATTTTTCTAACAGAATTCTTTTTTTTTTAATTTTGTTTTACTATAGTCATTGACACATGCATAAAGCATCGACAAAAATATGATTCAATTTTTTTTTTTTTGTTACTTGAATGAAAAATCTAGATATAGCAATTTTCTTTCACAGCAACAGGACAAAAGAACACAGTGATTATTTTGAGTATAGTGACAATATTTTACTCATTGTTTATGAGACGATACCCATAAAGTATTAGCATAACGCAAGTTAGCAAGTTGTTTTAGGACGTAGAGAGTGTAGTTAAGGTCTAACTAAAAGGAAAGCATATATCTATTCTATTATTAGATAAAATAATAAGTGACATTTAATATCAAGCTTCACTATACGTCTCTTACTAAATGTACTACTACACTTATGTACTTAGATATCATAATACAGCTTATAGCCCAGCCATTTGGTAGTTTTACCTGGAACATTTTACGCGAGTTTTGAAATTGCTGATTTTATGGAATTCGATGTGCTCTTTCCGAATTTTAATTTTGCCTTACTCTCATTTCACGATGTCATTTTTCAATCATTATACAAAATTAATCTAGAAAAATGTTTCTAAAATTTATGTAATAACATTTTTTTTTGTAAAATCAACGATTTGGCTAAAAAACCATTTCTACATCACTTTGAGGTATGGTAAGTGGCGCTTTTTTTCTCATGGTATCCCATCCCAAAAGGCTTAATCCACATGCAATACACTAATACAATATTTAGCGCGTTCTCCTTTTCTAATAATTAGGTGTAAAAGACTGTTGTCTATATAAATTATAAGAAAAATTCTTTCTGTAATAGGTTGAATGATAACAATAATAAATCACCCATAAACTCACCTTGCACAGGATCGAACCTACCCTTTACCAAGAGAATCTGTTCTGTCATTTCTAATTAAGGAGAGACTAGGTCAAGGCTAGGTCTCAAATTGAGCATAACTTTAAGTAATTATTTTAGTTCTAAGCTATTCACAAAGTTACTTAAGTCCAAACTACGATATTAGCATGTCTGAAGATTAAATTTACTCCGCATCAAATATACATCTTTGTAGTTCAGTGTCTCTTTCTCCTCTGTTTGGGAACCGATTTGCTTTTTTTTGTTTAGTAGCTACTGTCGAGCTTTAGCGTTAATGATAAATTTATTTAAATGATTAAAAAAAATTGGTTACACTTAGTTATTTTTTATAGATAGTTAAATTCCTTTCATATTGCATTTTCGTCACATTTTCAAAAATGATTATGCTCGAATTTTGATTTCTGGATGAACACTGTTAAGTAAATGCAAAATAAATTCAAACAATAATCCTCAGACTTTGATTGATCTTTGAAGATGAGATTAGAAATAAGTTAATATTGCTAAAATTCGGTTTTATTTGTATGTACTTTATTTATACTGATGCTCAAAAAAAAATAACAAAGTGAAGTAGTCTTATAAAACGACTCTTTTTATTTACTTGAGATTTTTAATTTTAGGTAATATGCAAACACTAGCGAATTACACTTGATTCACTCGGTGCGTCCAAAGAGCATTTTGTGACTTGATACAAACACATCAGCTTTTCTCTACGAGTTATATAATGTATTATGGACAATTATAGATTCCTCTTACTCCCATACTACAGACATGATTTTTTGCCCGTTTTTACAGATAATGGCGTACCAAGGGATCCGTAGAACTCTTCGTGCGCGAGTCAGACTCGCACTTGGCTGGTTTTATTGTACTCTTTGAATCACATCTCAAATAATTTTAAGTAGTATATATTATGAAAGGATGTTAGTTCTAGACTCGTATTTTCCTTGTTTCATTTAACAGTTGTTGTTCTATGTACTTTCATTTAACTGCCGAAATAGCGTAGCACCTAACGAGCTTTTCTTTACAGAGCTCTTATGTGTCTTATCAAACTCGAAATTGCCATTTTGGATATAATTTATAAGGAAGGATGTGATGTTTTAAGATGAAAATTAAATATTTGAAATTAAGAAGTCCAAGTTTAGTAAATTTTTACGATCTATAAAGCAAATTGGATTTCTGACATTTACTAAGCTTTAGTAAAAGTATATGAAATCTCTTTAACTCATTGTTAAAGAATGTAGGTTACTAATATAATGATTTTATAAATCTATTCTAATATTATTAGTTTGAGATCCTGGAAAGGACATATGATATTTTTTATTCCGGAAATCATCCCTTAAGGGGATGTAAATTGAGGTGAAAGTTTGTATGGGGAAGCAACCTAGGGACGAACCCGAGAGAAGCGAGGGTGAATCGCTAGTTATTAATTAAAATAATTTATTCATTTTTATTCCAATTAAATTTGCTAGTACCCGCTTGCATTGCATTGCATGTTTTGCCCGTGAAAATAAATAGCACGAAAATATTCTCGGTACTCAAATATCATATTTACAATTTTCGTGGCGAACAGTTAACCGTTGTAGAAGTTGATTTATGCTGCAGCTCTAGCAAGTGACATCAAAATGATGAACATAAAAACTATTTTTATGTATCAAATTTTCAAATCAATTAATAAAAAAATTAGGATACGACTATCTGTGGTTCTTTGAAGCCATTGACAAGAAAATTGAATGGAATTAAATTGAATATCTTAGGTCTTCTCTAACGAACATTTATATTATTATATAAACTTACCAGCTACTTACCTTTGCTTCGCTTGGGGGCTTTCCTAGTAGGTACGATTCAATTTTTTGGAGCAGAACCCTAATATCTTTTTATCAAATAAAAGTAACCCAAGTTACTCCTTAAAACATCAGCTATCTGCAAGTGAAAGTCACGTCAAACGCAGTTCAGCCATTTCGGAGATTAGACGGAACAAGCAGACAGACAGACAAACGTTTTAAAAATTGGGTTTCTCTTACATAATTTAATATGCATTTAGTAAAAAGCTGTTATTTTAACATTACAAACAGAAACTTCAATTTCATATATCTATATAGATGGTAATAATATAAATAATATAAGCTTACATAACAATTAATGTAATCTTTAAAAATTGATTAAATTTACATGATTCTAAAAAGGAAACGAATTAAATATTTATAAAGTTGATCAATCGTGCACTATTTGCTTAAGAGCTTATGTAAATATTTCATTAAATGTAATTGCTCCATTTCAACAAAGTTTTACATTAGCTTTAGCTTGTATTATTAAACTTTCAAGCGATAATCGACTTTCGACTTAATCTTATATATAGGTATAATTCTTCCGTATGTGTGTTTGTTAACCTACACCTTCTAAAGAACTGGACCGATTTGGATGAAATGTTGTGTATATAATTCAATGGGTTCTTGGAAGGTTTGGAAATACAAATGGACCCAGTAGGTGACTCTGCAGTCGGTGTGCCACTGATCATCTCCTAAACGGCAGGGACGATTTTAATGATAATTTTTGTATACGTTCGAGTAGGTCCCTGCAAGGATTGAAAACACAAATGGATCCGGTAGGTGGCGCTGCAGTCGGTGTGTCACTAAATTTTCATAAAAGACTCCATTTTCCGAGCAATAAATAAATTTAAACTGCTTAAAGCGTTTTAAACAGAATTATCGACTTTTAAATGTCAATTATATTGGTATAAAATACGCATTTTACTTCTTACACACTACAGTACACACACATATAGTATAAATCTTAGTAAAGCTTTGTTTTTTAAAATAGAAAAAAAAATCTCTCCATCGTAAAGTACAACAAGTTTAGGTAATTTGAGCATTTAAGCACCCAAGGCGACGATAAAGTATGATATATGTCACTACATCAAAATATGGCTAGTATAATATTATTTAAAAATTTAATCATATAATAATTTCTTAGATTTACGCGAATATTAGACATTCTAAATAAAACTATTCGGATTTTATCGCAGTTTTACTTTATATCTCTGTCGCTTCGCAATAGGAATAAACCAACAAGATAAAGAATATATATATATATATATATATATATATATATATATATATATATATATATATATATATATGTAGGTGCTATTACGTATATATTTATTATAAAAAAAAATGTTTTGAATATAGGTACCTACTAATTAGATGCAAAATGAACGGTCCATTTAGTTATTAGCAAACACAATTTGTAATACTAAAGAGCTAACACTATCTAATAAAAGCATCTTCCTACATTATTTCAAAATAATTCTCTCTTATAAAACTAGACTTTCAACCAGCCGTAACTTTTGCTTTAAAACGTCATAACTTAAACAAAATATAAAGCGGAATTCAACCGTATACATTACAAAATATAGTGGATTTTTGATTAGTATCTACTTGTAGAGTTATATGATACTTTCTAAGCAAGTAGAGCTCAGTAGGTAATGAAAGACGGACCGCATGCGGCGAGGCAAATTACTTTCAGACGACACATTGCATTAGGATATACGCTTTGTTACTTTATCCAACACAATTACATCATGGAATGAATAATAGTTGTGACACTCTGAAAAATTATATTTTAGAAAATAGCGACAAATCGCCATCAAAATATTATAAATAAAAGGATTTTAAAGCAAAAGGAAATCAATATCTATTTATAATAAATATACATTATTATCGATACAGAGGCCGAATCTATATAATTTTAGAATTTTTGTTTGTCTGTTTGTCTGTCTGTCTGTTACCGCATCACGGAAAAACCACTTTAGGGATTTTGATAAAATTTAGTATGATAATAGCCGGTTATTCGGGTCAACATATGGAATACTTTTTATCGCGGGAAAATATCTCATTTCTGAGAAAAAATACAAAAACTGCATTGTATACTAATATGTAAAATCTAAGAATTTGGTTTTTGGTCATCTCAACGCGGGCAGAGCCGCAGGCATTGCTGGTCTAATATATAAATATCTCGTGTCACGAGATGGATGGATGTATACACGGTACATAATATATACCAAACAACATTTTTTACACATTTTGAATTCATTTTGTTAATTGTGGGTAGGCTGTCTGTAACAACTATACCTTCCAGACATGTAACACCTCAGTCTCTCCCGTGACCATGGATGGTGTAAAGCATTCGAAACGTCGGGAACCAAAAATCAAAATAAATCCGCAAAATAATCCGAAAAGATAGTTTTATTTAAAATGTCAAATATTCGCGTAAATCTAAGAAAGTATAATGTCCTGACATATTTATTTACTCATTCCAATTTCATTTTTTACAGCAGTCTAATCATTTTCGTGTTACAAAATCTCTTTGAAAACCATAATATATTCACTGGCATTCATACTATTGGCGCTAATTAGTGATCAAATAAGCGCTGAACGAAGTTTGGAGTAAATTCTTTATTTAAAAGTTCGAAAGTAAGGTAAAATACAAACTAGCTTTTTTACTTCTACTAATGTTCGTCCTTCGTCCATAATCATTATTGAAAATTTGAAAAAAGAACATATAAATAGAATTAACCTATGTATCTATATGAAAAAACTATTTCCAAAATATTTTATTGATAACTAAGTATATGTATATACTAAATAGGTCGTCAATAGATACAAAACAATTTTTTTTTTATGAAAATCGTTTGAAAAAATATACCTAACTATTTTCTCTATACATATAATAAAAATCTGAGTGAAATCTGTACATTAAGCATTTTTTTGGAAAATCTTATTGAAATAATCATTATTATCGATACAGAGGCCGAATCTGTGGTTTTTAGAATTTGTGTCTGTCTGGGAACGCATCACGAGAAAACCACTGGCCAGATTTTGATAAAATTTGGTATGATGATAGCTGGTTATCTGGATCAACATTCAGGATACTTTTTACTGCGGGAAAATATCTCATCTCTGAGAAATCGATACTAAGCGTTAAAGTTCGTCTATGGAACACCCGTATATACTCTCATATGCATTTTGTAAAAATCTGTTACTTTTACGCCACAAACAGACACTTTAATTTTATGTTTCTATTACTGTTTATAGGGCTTTTATATATATGCAGTATATACTTACATGTATATAAAAGGTTAAAAATATTCTAGAAATAATCCACTTAACAATGGTAAAATTGAGTTTTTAAAGTTTATAAAGAATAACGTCAGGCAAAGTCCAATTAAATATTTTCTATGAGAAAAAAAAAAGAAATAAACAGTGTCACAACAGCGATTTAAAAAACGGATTCAAACGACTGAAATTCAGATTTTTATTAGAATAGTAAAAAATAAAACACTACAGAAGGCAAAAAAAAGACGATATTGCAGTATGAAATAATGTTATCTTAGACGAATCAACTTCAAACTTATACAATTAATGCAATTTTTTTAATTCAAAATTCAAAATATTCAATAATTTTCACGCTGAAACTGGATGAATTTTAATGAAATTTAGTACACAAATAGACCTAAGTACCTAAAGTAACACATAGTCTCCTAAAGTACCTAAGTAACATATAGGCTACGGTCAGGCACTAGGTAAATCGCTTATTATGTAAAACAGTTTTATTATAAACTATCTCGCTTTTTTATAAATCTTACTAATATTATAAGCTTGAAAGTTTATGAGGATAGATAGATGGATTTTGTTACTCATTCATAAAAACCACTAAACGGATTTCGATGAAACTTTACAGTAATACAACTTATACATAAGAGTAACAAATAGGCTATAATTTTAAAAAATATAGTTGGAAATACTCGTCCTGAACCGTGGGAAACAGGTTAAATATAATCCAGTCGAACCGGGTGTAAAGCGCCTAAATCATGTATTGTAATTATCGCTAAACCCCTATTCACGTGTCAACGCTTCAACCGAATATGGTGTGAATGACTTTGATTGCAACGAGCGGTGGTTCCAATTAGGCTTTTTCAATCAGTGTTGTAAGTAAAAACATACACTGGGGTTACCATTTCAGTTACAAACGTGTAAAATTTTACTATATTTTTCAAAAAAAATATAAATAATTTGTTTGTTTTTGCCATTCAGGATTTTACTCTTCCTGTATGTTTTCAAGGCAAAACTGCTTCGTTGGTATTAGAGTGGCTAGCATGTTCGGCTGCAGAATCGATCGAGAGGTTCTGGGTTCGAATTGTTAGTTGGGCTGTATAAAATTATTGATTTCGGTTAAGAAATTCAAAACAACAGCCTGGAGTTGGAAAATTAGCGGTGATACGGCAATTATAGTGCTATGGAGAGCTTCAAAAACGTTTGTCCTGCGTCGGATCCCTTACCGGTCGTGTAAATGTGTTGCACCATCGGGCTTTAAGTGTAAAAAAATTGTTAAGAATTCAATTTTATTCATACACACACTTGAGAAGTTACTAATTTTATACGTGTATATGCAATTAATTTAATTTACTCGATATTTCCGAACGATATAACGTTTTCTTATTAATATACGTAGATTATAATCCTATGGGTTACCTATTTTTTAAATAATAAACAAACACACAGAAATTAATTTAATATACCTTCAATATACAGGGTCATTTTTAATTTACTGAAAACATTTTGGGAATACACTATTTACAACATAACAACAACATCTGTAAGAAAAAAAATATATCTTAAATTTTACAAAAATAAAAATATTTTTATTGCACCTTCCAAACGGTAATAGTCCAGCATTAGCGAAAGAAAGTGCGTGTCCGGTGGAGGGGGAGGGGTGTAGGAAGTCGCGCTTACTCATTTAAACTTGGCCAGATGCTAAAACTTTAAAGTTTAGAAAAAAAGGTGAGAGGTGCAAAAAAGATATTTTTATTTTTGTATGAAAATAAAAATTGAAGAAATATTATTTTTTCTTGTAACAGATGTTGTTGTTATGATGTAAATAATATATTCCCAAAAGGTTTTCAGTAAATTAAAAATGACCCTGTATATGTATTGAAAAACATTAATAAGAAAGATAAGTTAAATTGAATTCTAGATATCTATATTTTCTAGTAGTACCGTAGCACACGTTTATTGAATTGACTGCCAAAATTGGCACAACTAACCTACAAACCGACGTAAGCCCTCGCTGCAATCTAATCTTGTTTAGTAAACAGTGTCTTCATTTCAGTCATGTCGAACTTTCCTATCGGGCTTAACGTTATCCGTCCGTCCCGTTTTCCCTTACTGTAATAGTGTTATAAGGTTATAATATATATCATCTCATGTCCCATCCTTATCAGTCTTACATGAAGATGATGAAAGAAAAAAAACAAAAACTTATATTATAGTTATCTAATACTATATAGCCATCCATACTAATATTCCGAAGTGAAAGAAACTCTGCCTGTTATCGTTTCACACTTAAATCGCTGAACAGATTTCGATAAAATTTTGCAAGGATATAGATAGTATCTTGTGAACGAATATATACTACCTTTGATCTCACCATACGTCTGATCTCTTACTGGTAATTTCGAATTGTCATCCCATCAGAGTAAGAGAGTGACAGGAGTAGACACTAGACAGTGCACGCTTTGCGCGCGTACGCTAGCACTATAATATCTCCTGCAGTTGGCTAATCTCAGTAAGTAAAATCAATAAAGAGTATTTATTTTTATTATTATCGAACTTTCCTTTTAACATAAGATACATATCTTACGTTAAAAGGGATGTAAAAAGTTGAATCCTTAAGAATATACTTTTTTATAAAAAATAATTATTATTATATAATTTCATTTATATGTAACAAATAATAAAAAATAACACACACTCACAAACACACACACACACAGACACATATACACACATTATTTTACTAATAAATAATGAAAACCTTAATTTGCTATAACAAGTTACTTTTGATGTGGGTATGGAAGAGCGAGATTGTCTGTCACAGGTGTTTTTTACACTTAAAAGGCGATTTCAACCTTGTTTGTAATTTTTAAACATTTTGTTAATGAATAAAATATTTTTATTTATTTAAAAAAATAATATTAATAACAGCATAACAGATATAAATATAATCACGAAGATCAAAACAAATCTAGATGTAATATTTTGCAAAAATATACAAAAAAGCCGTTGGGTAAGAAGAATTCATAAAAGTCACGTAAATAGGTTATTATAAAAGTAAAATAATTTTCGATATACATGTTTCTATGCGTATTACATGGTTTTCTAACTTTGTATCACGAGAAAACCTATATTTCTGCGAAGAAAGATCTGTTATAAAACCCAACTTTATTTTTTTGGGTTGTTCATGTAAAGACAGTGCGATAATGATTCCTAGTCAGCTTCTTTGAATAAGTTGAATTTCTTCGCTGGATATTGATAAAGGAATTCTAAAAATGTATGAAAATTACATATCCTTAACCCGTGTCATAGTAATTAAATATATCAATCCCATATTATGTTATTGTCGTGTTTTTTATTTATTAAGAACACCAACACACCACACCAACATAAAAACAGGTAAAATTGTTAAAAAAAAAACAAAATCGATTAAGTTTAAAATAAATGCAGGCTGACAAAACAGTTATTTAATTTTTTTTTTTTTAAATAAGTTACGCTGACACCTCAAGTACATGACGTAACAAAAAGTTAATTAAAACACAGTTGTCTATACTAATATTATAACGAGGCCAGGTTTGTTTGTTTGTTTAGACGCGCTAAGCTCAGGAACTACTAATCGTTTTGAAAAATTATTTTTGCATTAGATAGCCCGTTTATTGAGGAAGGTTATAAGCTATATATCATCATGCTACTACCCAAGGGAGCGGAGCAGTAATCATAAATGTCAACAAATCGGGTAGAGTTCCACACATTATTACTAATAATATAAAGCCAAAGACTTTATGCTATTAGTAATAATATATGCAATTATATTTTATTATTTTTTTATAGTTTTAACGCGAGCGAAGCCGCGGGTTCTGCTACTAAAAAAGGTTTTTATTAAACTTGATAAGTTCTTATACATGCAGGTTTCCTCACGCTGTTTTCCTTCACCGTAAAACAAGTAATCGTGTTGGAAACGATTCGCACTTGGAAACATTAGTGGTGCGACAACCGGGATTTGACCCGCTTCACTCGGTTTCCCAAGCGACCGCGTTACCACTGGGCTACCACTGCCTTTATAACAATGTTTATTTATTTATTTATCATCATTTTATTTAAGATAAAAGCTAAAATATCTGCCAAAAACAAAATATATAGGCACAGTACAAAAACGTACGAATATAATTTAATTCGGGCGTCAACATAAAATGTCGCACCTATTAGCAGCGTAAGATATTAAGTTTGTCAAGTTTTTGATAGACATGAATCAATTAATACGTTATTGCTTTAGTTGTTGACATTTGATGTACGAGGTCGTAGATAAAATATACCAGATTATAGGCAATTAATTTTAACGATGCGTAAAATAAAGTAGAAGCTTATTTTTGCAATATCTATCTATATACATAATATTATCTTTCTTTTATTTGTTTGTTTGTTTGGCTAAATTTTGGATCTACTGGTCCTATTTGAAAAAATCTTTTTCCGATTTATAGTATATTTATTGAGGAAGGTTTATATCTTACATTGCGCTATGACCTACAAGAGCGAAGTAATTCTACAAAGTATATATAAAAAATCTAAAGTCTGTTATGATGAACTATGAAGCTAAAATTTGGCAGGTAAAAGTAAAATAAAAATGATATTGAAATGCTTGCTTAATATTGAACGTACGTACGTATTTATGTAATTTTGTTATATCTTAATGCTTAAATGCCTAAACCAATACTGAAAATTCTTTCCATGCATGTGAGCTACACAGTGAAAACAGTATAAAAAAGGATAAACTACCTTATCTTCTATACATATAATAAAATTCTGAGTCGAAGCTATACATTTAATATATTTTTGGAAAATCTTATTGAAATAGTCATTAGTATCGATACAGAGGCTGAATCTATAGTTTTTAGATTTTTTTTATTTGTCTGTCTGTCTGTCTGACCAAGAAAACTATTGGATTGGATGAAATTTGGTATGATGATAGCTGGTTATCCGGGCCAACATATATCGAGATATCAAACGAACCCGAGCGGAGCGAGAGTGAGTCGTATGTACCTTATAAATCTAGGTTATGTGAAATCTAGGTTTGTAAGGAATATAAGAAAAGTAAAAGTAGAAGCTATAAGAATATGTTTACTGAAATTTGGTTTCAATGCTGAAGTACTTATAAACTAAATAAGGATAATTCTTAGAATTAGCTTCTCTAAGTCATCCTTAATCTCGCTTTATAAAACTAAACAAAAGAAAATTATTAAAAACCAAAACTTGTTAGCCATAATCATAATTCTATTTTTAGCTCATAAATATAAAGGTCTTGTCCTAATAACCTTAATAAAGATATAATTGAAAAATTATGTCATTTAAAGCTAAAAGATGTGTTTTTGCGCTTAATTTATGTATTTTCAAAATATTTATTTATATTCTTTTCTAACTTTATATATATTTCTGCTTATATTAGTTACAGAAATGAAATATAGTAGTACTGTACACACAGATAAATAAAATTAAAGTGACTGTTTGTAACGTCAAAATAATCTCTTTATTAAATTAAATATAAAAAATATATACGGAATTTATATGAAAAACCCATTTTTTTGTTTCTGAGTTTGTTCCGGATAATCTCCGAAACGACTGGACTGATTTTGATGGGACTTGCACTGGCAGAAATCTTATTTTAATAGGAATAATTTAGGCTACTTTCGAGTTGCCCTCGAAATAAAACCTACCCAGGAACTCACCCGAGCAATGCGAGGGTAAATCCCTAGTAAAATACAATATACTAAATAGAAGCTGTGACAAAAGTTTTCAACAATACATTTTAATATAGCTCAGACATTTGGAGTAATGAGACCAGAATATTGCAGTAATCCCCATGTCGCGTGCCCAACTTGTAATGGAAAAACTAAGGGTAGTCTGATTCCGTTTCGATACGTTCGCGGAATCATTCCATTTCTTTCGATACCGCTCGTTTATTTTGTTTACGACTGTACTGTTCAATCGATAGATAACATCAACTGATTTAACATACGTATACACTTTTCTTCGACTTTTACTTTACCTTTTGTATGTATCTTATATCCTATATGTAAGTCTACATTATCTATAGTAATATTATAAACAGGTAAAGTTTGTGAGTTTTTGAGGTTGTAGGGGGTAATCTCTGGATCTACTACACCGATTTAGATGAAATTTGGTAAGAAGATAGTTTGAGACCCTGGGAAGGATATAGGATACTTTTTATCCCGGAAATCATCGCTTACGGGGTTGAAATGCGTATGAAACTTTTTATTACTAAGCAAGCTAGGGACGAACCGGAGCGAAGCGAGGGTGAGTCGCTAGTGTTTTATAATTGCAATAAAGAATATATGTATTACTAGCAGAATCCCCGGCTACGCCCGCATTCAATCTACTATCGTAGGCACTTTTAATATTATAAATTTTTGACAAGTTTAGATTTTTCCCAGATTCCAAATGTTATATTGTAAATTGGAAACAGGAAATCTCGCAAACTAATATTATAATTTTAATGAAAGTTTAAATATTCTATTAGATCTATTATTATTATTTAGATAATGGTATTCTGTTAGATATTAAAAAAACTTTCGAGTAAAAATCAAAAAACAGATAAAATCATCTAATATGTATGTTACTTTAATAAAACTTTGTTTCTAAACTTATCAATGGATGCGCTATACCATATCGTATCTATCAAATTTTAGCTTATCTCGGTTATCATTAAGTTTAGTTTTGTTTCTAACGGATCACGAGTAATTTATTATATATTTATTTATTTTACATCCAATTAGAACGGCGGCGCCACTTACACTAACTAGATTATACATTATAAATTATTACAAACATAAAATACACAAACAAAACATAAGTAAATATTACTTGGGTTCTGAGAGCATGCTGAGAATATCGAATAGTCCCGTTTAATAACAGGGCTATTCAATATTCTCAGCATACCTCAGCAACTCAAAGACCAAAGTTGACCACTTGTCATTGAATGGATCCCAATGAGCGTTGTTGTCCAAGAGCGCGTTGAACGATGCCAATGAACGCGGTATAGGTGCCATGGTTCGAGCAATAGTGCGACAATATGGGACAACGAATAACTTATTTTTTCGGGGGCGGAGATTGTTGATAATTGGGGCATGAATGCGACACAGTTGGGCATGAAGATCCGGAGCATCAACGTCTCCTCGCAAAATTCGGCACATAGTTTTTAGTTGGTCACAAGTCCGTCTGACTTCCAAGGAGTTAAAACCTAAGCAACCTAAAAGAAATTTGGTTGGGTATAGAAATGGGTAATATCCATAGCACCGTTTGAATAGGTATCTCAGGAAGGCCTTTTGTACTTTTTCCAATATAAGCCCATACTTTTTCTCGTATGGGTGCCAGACGCAGGCGCTTGTCTCCAGTTTGCTTCGGACTAGAGCGTAATATAGTAACCGTATTACTACAGGACTACTGAACTCCCGAGAGTTGCGCAATACGAACCCTAATCTTCTAAATGTAAAAAAATATTTTTTTTTTTATTACACAAAAGCTTATTTTTTAAAGATTATTATCTCGTTCTATTTGTTATATGAAAATGCCAGTCAATTTTTTTCATATTCAACACATACAAGGTTTTGGTTAACACAGCTATGACGAAAAAAGTGTGCCTTATTTAACCTTATTTTTTCTATATTTTTTCTCCGGGACATAGTTTCCGTAGGATGTATTTTTCTATTCCAAAATTAGACTTATAGACGTTTACTTACAAATAAGAACTTGTGGACAAATATGATTTATTAGTATTTATATTTTCACATTATATACCACTTTTTTATAATATTTCTGCTGCTAAGGGATAAGCCCACATTAATATAATAAATGGAAAAATAGCTCTGTCTGTTAAAGTTCCTTTCCGTGCTTGAACTTGAAAGCTCTGAAAGATAAGTAGAGATAAACAAACAAAACACAAACAAACTTCTCAGCTTTATAATACTAATGTAGATGCTGTGAGTAAGTAATTAAACGTTGATGACATGTTTGGGTCAGTTTGTAGTGGTGCACTCTACTTGGTGTGCCAGCAGTCGCGGGTTCGAGTCCCGCTGGAAGCATTCATTTGTGTGATAAGCACGAATGTTTTTATTCCAGCCATGGGTGTTTGTTTAGATTTATAATATTAAAGTTATATATGTGTAGTGTATCAACTAACTGGTTTCCATAACGCCTCGTAGCTTACCATGGAACTAGATGGTGCTGTGTGTTAATGTCCCAACATATTTCTTATTAATATTAATTAATAAATTATATTAATGGAAATATACTAATTTAAGTTTAAATAAAAGAAAGAATTATATGCAAAAAATTTTTTCGCAAATCTCTAATTGTAATTAAAACTACCGCCATTTTAATACTTCACGGTAGTTTTTCTACAGTATTTTTTCAGTGCGTAAAAAATTGAAGTCAGGACGTATAAATGTGTGGGAATTTCTGTATTTTAGGTGACCTGCTTGTGGGAAATATGATTGTACATTTGAAGTATAAATTTTAAAACGTGAAAGTGCTGACATATTTACAACGTTTAAAATTAATTAAGTTGACTTTTTAATTGCTAACAAATTAAAAAAAATCAAAATTATATTTATAATATTTAAAATTCTTTCAAAGTAATATTTTTCAGTTCAAAAATTTATAAGGATTATTGTTAATATTTAACCTGGAAATCATAGGTTACATAATTACAAAGCTTTTTACTGGTCATTGTATGTATATATTATGTATGTATTTGTATGGTTATATTCAGCCCTTTTTAACGTCCCACTGCTGGGCAAAGACGTCCCTTCAATAATAGGGGGATCATGTCATAGTCACCATGCCTCCATGCTTTCCTTCACCGTAAGGCAGACGGTGATCATGTTGTAAATGATTCACACATGAATATATCAGAGATACAAGACCGGGGTTTTGTACCCGCTTCACTCGGTTTCCCAAGCTACATTACTATTTGGCTACCACCGCCTTTATTTATTGTATTAAAAGAAAATGATTATGGGCTTTACGATATTATGTACTTCAAAAAGACTCTTAAGCTTTAAACGACAAAAAGGTAAATCTTCATAATGCTAATTTTCACAAATTACTTTTGTCATATCATCGTACTACTATTTGTTGACCGACTTCAAAAAAAGAGTAAAACTTTGAGTATATTCTACATCAATGAAAAGACATCAAGATTCTTCTATACTACTCGTAATATTATAAACAAGTAAAGTTTGTGAGTTTGTTACGTTGTAGGGGTAATCTCTGGATCCACTGAACCGATTTAGATGAAATTTGGTAATAACATAGTTGAAGACCCTGGGAAGGACATAGGATAATTTTTATCCCGGAAATCTTCCCTTAAGGGAGTAAAAATGGGGATGAAAGTTTGTATGGGTAATCAAGATATGCTATGCTTTCAATAAATATGATATACCTTAATGATTGAATATGCACGTTTAAAGTTATTTTGAAATCGGATTATTATCCTTTTTTAATCGATTTTGAACTGGGAACATCGCAGGGGAGCATGTTCCATAGCTTTAACAGTGAAAGAGTTTCTGTAGTAATATATAGTGTAAGGTGGTAATTTCAGACGGTTGTCATTCTGTGACCTAATATCGGGTCCTAGATAACTGAAACGTTCCTAAAAGTAAGATTAAAGAGTAAACTGGTTATGAAGGATGGAGAAAAGTAGGGAAAGAACCTGAAAATCTGAGTTATCGAAAATCTATCTACTAAATCCAAGACCAATTCAACTTAGAAATACGGATGTACCATATATTTTTTCCATATTGATTGTCTAATTTTCCTGTTTTCACCTCAACGTCATTATATTTTGTGCTACCTCTCAGTTAAAAAAAATCTGTCCTCGTATGAAAAACGATATATCTATGACAATTAATATGAGAAATACTAACATTCATACTGCACTCTTAGCCAAAATGTCTTATCAAGACATATCAAAAATTAAAAATATATGTCATCTAGAATTTATTTGACTCTAAACGTTTAGATATTTCGCAACCACATGTGTTTTAGCTTTCTGTTATCTCAATGCAATTGCACTATGCGTATTTATTTGCATCAAAAACCATCAAAAACCGTCCAAGAATCGAACCTATTACCTACCACTCAATATACAGTGTTAATCAAAATGTACGACACGACCGTCGTCGAATGATTTATACTGACTATGCCTCACTTTCCGAATATACTCAATCATCGCGATCGGTCTCAATCTCAGATCGTGGAAATCGGGGCCTCGGGAATCTGTAGGCTCGTAAATATAGGAAACAGCCAGCTGTTTGTACAGAGATGAGTGAATTGATTACTTTTTTCACTCCCTCCATTCCTCTATTTTATTGGACGCCTCGTTAAGCGTAGGGGTGTGCTTTTAAACTAAAAATTCTATTATATATAATATTTGTAATTATTTGAATAGTATATATATACTATTCAAATAATTACAAATGAAATGATTGTCTCAAATTGAGTAATAAATTACTTATTAATGATTAAGTAGAACGTTTGTAAGGTGGTAGAGTATAATTGTACTACGAATTTGTTAAATACAGCGCTTTGTCTTTAAACGGAGGTAAATTGACAATGATAGTAAACATATCACAAACAACCAACAAACATATTGTTCTCATTATATTAATACGTGAATATTAAATCATTTTTATAGCCTTTATAAAATACTAGCGACTCACCCTCGCTTCGCTCGGGTTCGTCCCTAGCTTGCTTCCCCATATATACTTTCATCCCCATTCTCACCCACTTAAGGGATTAATTATTTCCGGGATAAAAACTATTTCATCACTCATTTTTCATATCATGAGATTTATTTATTTTTTATTTAAGTAAACATTTTTTTTTTATTTTCTTCTATACAAAACTTCCTGACAATAACAAACACAAAAAAAGGATTATCACATTTTGGTGATTTATTTTTATTTATATTTATACATATAGTAATGTAAATACAAACTAAAATATTTTTATTAACGAAAGACTCAGCAACCCTATAGAGCCAAGCAAAATGAAGAAAGGACGGCCTCTAAGTTAATTCAGCTAAGTACATCGATAAGGTCAAATATACCCGTGTTAATATATAAGTTTATGTATGAAAGATATCGCCCTATTTTGGTGGGGATGTGAAAATTTCGGTTTCCATGTGGAACAATGTTAAGGAAAATGTTTTTGGTAACATCACAGTTGGGTGTACTATTTACTCAGTAAAAATATAAAATAATGTATTTTTTTGGAAAAAAGAAATAAATGCTTATGTGATCACTCGTGTATCCATATCTTTGTTTGTCTGTACGTCTGTCATAACCATTTTCTTCATATCTGCTGGATGGCATAACCTGAAATATGGTACATGGAAAATTTGCTAAGTCCACCAGCCCTCACGTGGACAGCGTGACGGACTATAGCCTGATACCCCTCGTATTGTAGGGAGGCCCACCCCCAGCAGTGGGACGTTAAAAGGGTAAAATATATATGAATTCTGATTTTTTCGATCAAACCAAGATTTCGAAAAGTGATGAAACTTTTTTAATTCATGTGCTCCGTATATTAATGCTCTTTCCAATTGTTCTTGTCGTACTGTCATGACATAACTTTTATTAAGTTAACCTACTCTATATATATGTACGTTGCAAGAGAAAACGGAATGCAAAAATTAAGACATTCCATATAATAAAACTTTTAATGCATATATGTATTTTTTTATTTACAATTAACATTCATAGATTTGACGACCCGTTTGGCGCAGTTGGTAGTGACCCTACTTGATGTGCCAGTGGTCGCGGGTTCGAGTCCTGCTGGGGACATTCATTTGTGTGATGAGCATGAATGTTTGTACTCCAGTCATGGGTGTTTATATCTATAATATGTATGTATTTAAAGTTATATATGTGTAGTGTATCAACTATCTGGTATCCATAACACAAGCCTAGTAGCTTACCATGGAACTAAATGGCGCTATGTGTTAATGTTCCAACATTTATTATTTATTTATTATAGATGAAATAGAGCAACAATTCTTATTTTTTTGTATGTAGGATAATATTTATAAAGTAGTAAATTGATTTTATCACTGTTACTTATAGAGATATATACTATCCATTCATAATATCGGCTAATTATTTCATGACATAATTTCCACAACACAAAACCTAAGGAAATTCGTATAAAAATTATTTTAAATAAGCGGTACAACGCTGCATTGTACATGCATACAAATAGGTAGATTTTCATGTTAAATCGCTGGATGGATTTCGCAGAAGTGTCATATGAATATTGATATATTGTTTCGTTTTGGCGTCACTCCAAAATTTTTCAAAACAGTGTTAGATTTGGGAAGTGTTGAAAAATTTAAAAATCAGATCACCATTTTGTTGCTTATATAACGAATATGTGAAATGTCTACATCGTCCGTTGAGGGTTAGATTTTGTGTATAGAAAAATATTTATGTTATTACTAAAACAAAAACAAACCTATCCCACGGGAACCGTACATTTTTCCGGCATAAGAAGTAGTGTTATTCCAGACTATAATTATAATCTATCCCTATGCCAAATTTCATCCAGATCCTTTCAACCGTTCTGGGTGAAAGAGTAACAAACATCCATACATCCATACTCACATACTTTCACATTTATAATATTAGTAGAGTTTAGTTAACCTTTTCCTTTTTGTCAACTAAATGTAATAATAATATGTTGGGACATTAATACACAGCACCATCTAGTTCCATGGTAAGCTACGAGGCTTGTGTTATGGATAGCGGATAGTTGATACACTTCACATATATAACTTTAAATACATACATATTATAAATATAAACACCTATGACAAGAGTTTAAACATTCGTACTCATTACACAAATGAATGCCTCTAGCGGGACGCGAACCCGCAACCGCTGGCTCAGCGAGTAGGTTCACTACAAACTGAGCCAAACGTGTCGTCTAAACTAAAGGTAATTTGATAGGTAGCACGTATAGAAAAATAAAAGTGAAGTTAAACTTTCGCTGCAGCCCCTTAATAGTAAGAGCTCTGTAGACATACAAATACAATGATAATAATGTAATTTTAGACTCAGACTCATCTACTTGTTTGTTTTTTTATAATTTCAGACACTTTGTGTTATAATTTGACTTTTATCTATTATCAATGAATTTTTTATATGTAAAAAAATTCGTCCGCACATCGTATATAAAAAAATAAACGTTTCCAAATTTTTTTCATTGATGCTGAATGATGAAAACTAAAAAAGATAATTAATTGGCTAATAAAGGAGAAAAAGTAATGATCTGTTTTGTCTTTGTTATATATATATATATATATATATATATATATATATATATATATATATATATATATATAACCTAACCTAACCTTCCTCACGTTCCTTCTTACACCGCACGTGGACACGTGGACGCCGTGGAAAAAATATTCTCGACCTGAAACCTGCAAAGTATAATATAACTCTCTTTATATAGCAGAAAATGTTAAGCGTATAGAAATTTCCATAAAAACTTACATTTATTTATAGACAAAATTATTTATTTCCCGGAAAGCATTTCCATAACATAAAAATAGAAGCTTCTATAACAACTAAACTTGTTCATATGTGAAAAATATTGCATGAATTTAAACACACTATAATATTTTTCATTTACTCAAACGAATAGAGCTAGATAAAAAAAATTCTAAGCCTCTCGTCTAAACTCTAAGCATTACCTAAATTAAAAAGATACGAAGACAATATTCAAGGCAAAATTTGTTTATTTTTATATTATTTAGACATTTAAATCCTCTACGAACACGGACACGCCGGCATTACAGTTAACAATAGATTTCTTAGAAATTTTATTTATTTCTTAGAAATTCACCTGGAGGTGTTAATATATGAAATACGAAACTATATTACATAGTTGACCCTCAGAATTGAGAGCTAATCTTTTAAAAATTAACTATAAATATTAATTAACAATTCTTTAATAGCCAAAGCAATTAAAACGTTTGTGACCATTTCGTCTACAAAGAACAGCCTCGGGCCTCAAATTAGCCAAATTATATTAAATCACATTGCTTCGTCCGCGAAATTGTATTATTTATAACATCTTTTTAGCTATCTAGGTTTTGGGGAGAGCATCTAATTTGTTCAATTAACCAATACAAGACTTAGTATTACGTACTAATTCTTTTATTTAATTTTATATTATTACTAGCAGAACTCGCGGCCTTGCTCGTGCTAAAACTAAAAAAAAAATCTCTGAAAAGGTAGTTTCATACAAACTTTCATCCCTTATTTTAGCCCCTTATAGAATGAATTACGAAAAATGTTAAAACACGTATTTATTTAATTTTATTGAAAAACATGAATACCAAGTTTCAAGTAATTCTGATCATCAATATTTTGTTTGATTGTATTATAACGTGTTTCCCCGTGGGAATTGGATAATTTCCCGCGGTAAAAAGTAGCCTCCGTCACTCTCCAACCATCCAACTATCTCCATACAAAAAATCACGCTAATCCGTCACTCCGTTTCGACGTAAAAGAAACACAAACAAACAAACTCACTTTCACATTTATAATATTAGTATGGGTTATATTTAAAATAAGTAAAATTATATCTTTTTTGTGAACATTTTATATAATAATGGTTTTTAAATAGATTATAAAACAGTTGACTTAGATTATAATGTATTATGTACACAATTCATCTTTTCAATGGAGACATAAAGGAGAGTTCTAATTAAGTAGACTTTGACCTTAAATAGCTGCCGCTTGCGCCTCCATTTTGAAAAATAGCACTGAAAACCAGTTTTAAAAAATCAAATATAACTATTACATATTATTTTATATTAGTAAAGAATTAAATATAAAATATGTTAGTTTAGAATACTAATAAAGATATAAAAATGTACAAATATTCGAATTTGAACCTTTTGTTACTCCAACCTATCATCAACTGCATATCTTACATCTTTGAGCAAATCCTTTCTCTTATAATATAATATATTCCATACAGAAAATTGAGTTATACACTCGACCGGGAATAAAATATTTTCTACTGAAAGGTAAAGCTTACAAATCATTGAGTGGGTTAGATTTTAAGCCCCTTGGGAACCATTCACGTTGGAAAGTTTGAAAATTGGCGTTATTGTTAAATAGTTTTACTTGGTTTATTCTTTTATTTTTATATTGGTGATTTAAATCAAATATCCATACGATTTGATTATTCTCATATTTATTTTAATCTGTAAAACTAGATCTGTAAATAAGTTTGTCTATTTGTCTATATATCAATTTATCAATCCACCTGTAAGTTTCAAAATTAAAACCTGCAGTGCGTGATATCGACTTATTTTTGACCAAATATAATATAAATTCAAAGAGGAGTGCAGTTATTACATTCTTCTTCTATTTTTATATAGACCTCGATATTTCAACACTGTTTCAACCGCATTGATCACGAGTTTAAAGTTGCGTAATGCTAAGATAGAAAAGAAAAGATTTTCTAATAAGAAAACGACATTGTGAGAACAATTTCTGAAACTCTATTAAGAATTTTCTTAGTTCAGTCCACATAAGGAAGGGCATATTATCGTTGAGAAATTGTTAAGAGCTCGAATAAAATATTACTTTCTTGGACTTATGCGAAAATTTAACATTTTAGAGCAGTGGTACCCCAGTGATAACGCACTTGCTTGGGAAACCAAGTGAAGCGAGTTTAAATCCGGGTCTCACACCTTTGATATTTTTATGTGTGAATCATTTTGGACATGATTACCACTTGCCTCACGTTAAAGAAAAACATCGTGAGGAAACCTGCATGTCTGAGAGAACGTAGAAAATTTGTGAAAGACAGGTGAAGTCCGCCAATCCGCACTTAGCCAGCGTCGTGGACTACGGCCTTATAACCCTTGTATTGAAGGAAGGCCTATGCCTAGCGGCGGCGCGTTAAAAAGGGCTGAGTACACTTAACATATTTTTAATAAAACTATCTCTTCACATTTTTTCGAAAATTAAAAAAATATATAGTTTCATTTAAAAGGCTCAAAGTAAATATAGAGAAGAAGAGTGGTAGTGGAACTAGCAATCGAATAGAATGCATTTGTGTGCTTGATGAAGATGGTCCCAATATCGAACCTACGACCCCTCGAATACTGATCGTATCTCTTAAAACCGATAGGTATTAGATAGTATTAGGTTAGGTATTTGTACTGAAATATTATAACAACTAAATTATTTTTATAATATACTGAATTCATAGAACATAGAAAAATCTTCAAAAGCAAACAGGTACTGTATAAAACTTCGTTATACTATTACAATTGTAATACTAGTTTCAAACTACACGTGAGGTACATGTTTCATTTCAATATGAAATAAGTGAGCTAGATACGAAATAAAGGTTACCTCCAAACCCGAATAATAAAAAAAAAATCCAAATAGGTATGCTTCAAAAATACTGTAAAATTCTATTTAGATTTACATATTCCATATAGACTCGTTGAATCTCTTGAATATTATATACCAAAAGCTAGTAATAAAGTTAAGGAGTAACACGTGTAACTAAAGTATGAAAAGTTCAAAATCTATTGAATAATTTTAGAGCTCTGTTAAGTGTTGTAGTCGCAAAAGATATTAGAACACCTCCAAGGGCTAGCAACAAAAAAGTGCGTGTGTGTGCAATTCACACATGCTAGAAGTGTAACTTAATATTATATATTTGTCAGACAATAATAACGGTTACTATGGCAACATGGCAATGTATTCTATATCCTTCTCTCGCCGACTTAATCCTATATATTTATGTGTTTGTCTCTTTTTAGTGTAACATTTCCGTTTCATCGAGTTTTAAATCACAACGATTCTAAAGAAGTTTCACTTCAATGAAAACTAAAAACCTGCAGCATCTGGAGATCTGTAGCTGACAGTGTCAGAAATTACAACAGTCGTTTGGACCTGTTTAAGTAATTCTGCGATTTTTTCAAATTTTCTTAGACTGTTTTTAACAACGAATTCTGATGAATAATTCGATTTAGTTCTTGCCAATCCCGTGAGTTTTTTGGTTATTGTTAAGATAGCAGTATTTTTTTTTTTGTGAAACCGGATAGAGCAACATAATCAAGCTTTTCAACTAATTATCAACTTTTTAAATAAAACTATCTTTTCGGATTTTTTTGCGGATTTATTTAGATTTTTGGTTCCCGACGTTTCGAATGCTTTACAGCATTCATGGTCACGGGAGAGACTGAGGTGTTAGATGTCTCGAAAGTATAGTTGTTACAGACAGCCTACCCACAATTAACAAAATGAAAATTGCACCAATTACCTCACAATATTTTTTAACTTTAAACATTTTTATAATTTTAATTACTATTATAATTGAATATGGAAAATTATTTATTTAATTTTTACTGTTATTATTATAATTATTACAATTTTAAAAATATTAATTACTAATCTATATTTAGTGTTGCCATTATTATATTTATAACCATAATGAAAAATATAAAATATAGTATTAATTATTTAAGGCATATAATTGTTTAATACATATAATTTAAAAAGTTAAAATTAATTAAGGATAATACTTTCTTAGATTTACGCGAATACTTGACATTTTATATAAAACTATCTTTTCAGATTTTTTCGCGAATTTATTTTGATTTTTGGTTCCCGACGTTTCGAATGCTTTACAGCAATCATGGTCACGGGAGAGACTGTAAAGCATTCGAAACGTCACCATACAAAATCCATGTATATTTCGATTGATTCTGCTAACCTTCCACTGCCGTCTTAACAGACGTAATTTTAGTTTTTTTTTAATTTGATATCAGTCAGCACAATTTTTTTATAACCTTATCTCTTCTTTGATTGTGTCTCAAGAATGGCCGTATGCTTACCTTTTACGTAGTATTTTGCTACGATTAAACATAAGACAATGTCTAAGCAAAGTTAAAATTTAGAGAGAGACTAGAACATAGTAAATATTTGACGACACGTTTGGCTAGTTTGTAGTGGCCCTACTTGCTGTGCCAGCGGTCGCGGGTTCGAGTCCCGCTTGGGCATTCATTTGTGTGATGAGCACGAATGTTTGTACTCCAGTCATAGATGTTTATATTTATAATATGTATATATTTAAAGTTATATATGTGTAGTGTATTAACTATCTGGTATCCATAACACAAGCCTCGTAGCTTACCATGGAACTAGGTGGTGCTGTGTGTCAATGTCCCAACATATTTATTTATTTATTTTATTTATATTATACAGAAAGGAAATTATGAAGAAGTGACATAAACGTAAAAAATGTAGTCAAAGTGAATCTAATAGAGTGTAAAAACAACCATCAAAAGTCCCGGTTTTTTAATCGAGACGACATTTATAACTTTTTTATTTGATGTCAGTTACTCATAAAAACGAATAGTGAGATAAGCGAGCAATAAAAAACAGCATTTAACAGTTTTTCGATACCAGTTTTATTTGTATGTAAATCTGTTATATTGGTGTAATAATACCTATCTCCAGTTCCACCATATATCTTGAGGATATCCGCTAGATAAGAGAAATAGATTATATCTCTTTGAAGATGTAATTTAAGCATTAGTCTATTCCATTAGGGATATTGTTGGTAATAATAATAGTAATTACTAGCATTGCCCGCGGCTCCGCCCGCGTTCAGATGACCAAAAACCAAATTCTTAGGTTTTACATATTGATAAACTCTTACATTGCAGTTTTTGTATTTTTTTTCCAAAATAAAATAATTTCCCGCGGTAAAAAGTATCCTATATGTTGATCCGGATAACCAGCTATCACCATACCAAGGTTCATCAAAACCCCTACAGTGGTTTTTCTGTGATGCGGTAACAGACAGAGAGACAGACAAGGATTCTAAAAATTATAGATTCGGCCTCTGTATCGATAATAATGTTTATTTCAATAAAATTTTCCAAAAAATATCTAATGTACCTACAGATTCGGCTTAGTTACAATTTTAGAAGATTATGCGTGTGTGTTTGTGTGTGTGTGTGTGTATTTGTATGGGTGTGTTATCCATATTTTAATTATTAATTATAATATTAAAAATGTGAAAGAGTGTTCGTTTGTTTATCTTTCTTTCACCTTGAAACAGAATGACGGATTGGCGTAATTTTTTTGTGTGGAGATAGTTGGAGGGCTGGAGAGTGACATAGCCTACCTTACCGCCAAAAATTATCTCATTCCCACTGGAAAACAGGTTATAATACAACTTAAAAAAATATTTTTTTATCAGAATTACTTTAAACTTAATATTAACACTCTTCAATACAATTAAATAAATACGTGTTTTAGCATTTTTCGAAATTCATCCCACAAGGAGGTAAAATAGGGATAAAAGTTTGTATGAAACCTACCTTTTAGAGTTTTTTTGTAGTTTTAGCGCAAGCGAAGCCGCGAGTTCTGCTAGTACAATATATATAGTCGTACCTAGTGACAAACCCGGGCGAAGCTAGGGTGAGCCGCTAGTAGTTTACAATTCTTTTGAAGAAGATGTGTTCATAAATTACCAGTATTGAAGACTTTTCACTTATGAAGATTAATGACCCGTTAGCACATCATATGGGGCAGTTACGACGATAACTAGGACACTCAATTCGGCCGGCTATGCTAACCTTTAGCCGGGGTGTTCATTATCACGATGAGAGTTCCCATGAGTTTTTTTATATTATTCATACTATATTCATATATATATATATATATATATATATATATATATATATATATATATATATATATATATATATATATATACTATCGATATTTTTAATCGAATCCCAAACACTTATGCGATGGTAAAGCGCGGCACTCGTGATAGCGTAACCGCAACACCTCTGAAAAAAGTTTTTTGCTAATGATAACGGAAAATAACAAAAAAACATGATTAAGTTATATATTATTAAATACTTCAATATTTAATTGTATTGAAGAGCATTAATATCAAATTTCAAGTAATTCTGATCATAAATAATTTTTGGGTTGTATTATAACTAATTGTGTTTTCCCGTGGGAATGAGGTTACCTTCCGCGGTAAAAAGTAAGCCTATGTCACCATATCTCCAGACCTCCAACTATCTCCACACAAAAATCATGCCAAGCCGTTTCGACGTGAAAGAAAGACAAACAAACAAACAAACAAACAAACAAACACACTTTCACATTTATAATATTAGTATGAATAACACGCACATTATGTTTTTACATCTCATTAATATTCACCAATCTAGAAAATAAACAGACGTTTCAATAGTAAAAAAAATTACCAATAAATATTGTCTTTAAGTTTATCGTAACTTAAAACTAAAATCTTAGGTATTCGTGGCTTACTCCAAAATAATTATTATTTTCTTTGAAAATAATCGACAGTGAATATCACCTTTCCGTTCACTTTATTGTATAATCACGAAAATTATTGCGAACAAATAATAGCAAACCAATTATTATAATAAGCGTATAACTTAAAATTAAGCTAAAATCCATATGAAAACATCACTAAAGATAGAATAGAACTAATACTTTCTTTATTTAAAATGTTTTATTTAACATGTAGAATAAAACTTCTTTTTTTCTTCTTCATATCTTAATTTTCGGCAAAAAAATGATTTTTAAATTATAATTCGTACATATATATTCATTTAGAATCACTAATATATTTAACTAGCGACTCACAGTCGCTTCGCTCGGGTTTGTCCCTGGGTACGTTTTAACGCTTAGTATGGAATAGATAGACTGTACATATATTATACGATATAAAGCATATAGCCTTTCTTAATAAACTGACTATCTAATGCAAAAAACAAACAAACAAAGAAAACAAACAATATAATGTTAGTATAGATGTATTATTAAATAGTAGCAACTCTACCTCGCTTCGCTCAGGTTCATCCCTAGGTTCCCCACCAACGTGCGTTCACCTTGTCGTGGTGGGGGGGGGGCTCAGTAGTGCCCGGCAATCCTGCCGGGCGCGAAGCTAAGAAACGCACAGGGAAATGGCCCACTTCGGTGGGCGGTGTACCATGCGGGTTGCTCCTGGTACTTCTCTGATAGCAGAGTGGACCTTGGAGCGACCCCGTGGTTGTTGTGGTCTGCTTCTGCAGACGTGCCGTCGGGGCATCGTAGTTGAATGCGTAAGCGATCCTGCGACGCTCCATTAAGACGGGGGAAGGTTTTGTTGGGTTTTAGTGGGTAGTACTGGCTTTGCCGGTGAGTCCCACACCTCGTGCGTAAATGCATTTCCTAACGTTAAAAAAAAGGTTCATCCCTAGGTTGATTCCCCATACAAACTTTCATCCCCATTTTCTCCCCCTTAAGGGATGATTTCAGGGATTAAAAGTATCCTATGTCCTTCCCAGGGTCTCAAACTATCTTCTTACCAAATTTCATTTAAATGGTTCAATAGATCCAGAGATTACTCCCTACAACATCACAAACTCACAAACTTTATCTCTTTATAATATTAGTATAGATAAGGATAGTGGTCAAAATTCGATAATAATATTTTTTATTGACAACACTAAATCTCGTCAATAACTACTAAACAAAAACAAATAAAAATCGGTTGAAAACAGAGAAGAAAAAGTTACTGAACTGTTTTGTCTTTATAATATAGATGATTTAATATTCATTTACTCATTTTGGGATATAAAATAAGGCTTAGGCTTCAAACTTCAATTTGCATCATCAGACCCTGAAAATATATGGAGACAGACTGGCATTAAAAACATTGTAACTTAGTTTTAGTTTTATAACCATTTTAAATCTAGATAAATAAAAATGAATGTTGGTAAGCGCATAACTCAAGAATGGCTGGACCAATTCGGCAAATTTTTTTTTCGTATATTCCTTAAGGTCCACGAAAAGTTTTAATAAAGAGAAAAAATGAAAAATTAACGAAAAAAAAATTTATATTTATATGGCTAACGCTGGCTAATAACTATTTATATCTATTTAAAACGTACCTAGCGACGAACCAGAGTGAAGCGAGTGTGAGCCGCTAGTTTTAAATATATGTATGTATGAGAAATAAATTTCAATTTTTTAACTATTTCAAAACTAATTTACAATATTGTTTTTTGCAAATACAAAAATGTGATAAATGTCCCAAGTATCCAACTATAAACGTATGAAATTCACAAAAACTTCTACCACCTCAGTTCTTTGAAAGCCTAGAATCTTATTCCAGTTAGGCCGCAACATTGGCTCAGGGAGATGTTTAAACGATTTTGAACCTTATTTCTTCACTTTATTGTACATAATAACGTATATTGAAAGTATAATGGAACTACTTCGTAGAATGTACTGTAAGCATGATATATGACCTCAGAGTATTGTAGTTTTCCAACTGTCAAAGTTTATACCTCAAAATTTATATTGGTAAATTGTGAATCATGTAGTGATATTTTATTGTAAATGGAATGCAATTCTCTTAATATTTCGGTATTGACTTTACCAGCCAAGGTATTGTTTCAGGAATCAAAGTTTAAATGGGTTTTAAAATTCCTTGAACATTAACAATATTGAGTAGGTTGTGAGTTCTATTCCTGTTTAAGTCAATTTTAAGCAAAATATAAAAATAATCAGCCCAAAGGTTGTATAACAAATTACGCAACATTAAATATTTTATAAATACACTAATAAAGTAAATTTTATAACAAAATGTTCAAAATGTAATATCCCTTTTGTAATAAATTATGTCACCGTCACTCGTTGCCAATATTGTATTCAAAATTTTACTAATTAAACTGTTGTTTGGCTTTTATTTAAAATGGAGCCTTATTTTTTAAATCATAAGATTCATTTACGATTATCAAAAAATAATTAGAGACCAAGAGGTGGGAAAATACGTTAGGAAACGTCTTGTTTGTGTCACTATCTATTCTTAACATGCTTTAATAAATTATAGCTCGTAGCTTAACTTGTAATTAAAAAACTATCAGTTAATCCCAATAACCTATCTATCTGTTATTCCCTTTATTAGAGACAGACGACTTACCCGGAGCTTCGTCCCTAGGTGATTCTTTCCATTAGCATAAGATTTTTATTTATGAACCGATTGAAATAAAACAAATACAAAATATTAAGTGAAGCTTACCACAATACATTATTGAAACCGCACCCAAATTGCTTTAGCCGTTTCTCAGATTAGCGGACACAGACGCACAGACAAACAGAGAAAAATTCTAAAAATCATTGTTTTGGGTTCTATTGCTTTAACACGTTCGCTGCATTACGAGATCTATCAGATCTCTTGCAGGACTTTTGTACTGTGCGTTGACTATAATCGTGTTGTTTCACTCCTTGCGGGAGGCTCTAACGTGTAAAGTTCTTTAAGTATGAGTAAGACAAATATACATATTTGCTTCCTACTTAAAGGTGAATTCGAGGACATAAAAAAAATAAATAGAGATGGATTAGGTACCTAACGCACAGTAGTATAATTATTTTTATTCCTTGCGTTAGGAGACATGTCGATACTCGTGGAATCGTACGCCTCGTAGACGCAAGAAAGGGAGGTTGGGGGGCGCGGGCGCTGTGTGAATCGATTTAGTGTTGTCCTAGTGTCGACGTGGGAGGTTGCGCGCACGTTTCGAAAAAGTGTAAAAAAATTTTTATTTAATATATTTTATTTAATTATTTAATAAAATTGTTTTATTTTGGTGAGATTTCTAAGAATGAAAAATCACCGCTGGATTATAGTGCTGCATCGTCCAGTATAATTACAATTTTGGAAAATATAATGCTTTTTATTACAGAATTCCCCGAAGGAAGATGTACAGATCATATTTTCAACCGACTTCAAAAAGGAGGAGGTTCTCAATTCGACTGTATGTTTTTTTTTTTTTTTTATGTTTGTTACCTCAGAACTCCGTCATTTATTAACCGATTTGGACAATTTTTGTTTTGTTTGAAAGGGTATACTTCCAGATTGGTCCCATTTAAATTTAAAAAAAAATACCACCCCTAAGGGTGGAAAAACATTTAATGATGAATTTAACCTACTTCTAATTGTCATATTGACTTGAAACTTTGCAAGTATTTCTATTTCTGTTGATAGTACAGTGGTTCGGTGTTGTTGACCTGATCTGATGGCAAGGCCAGAAGGTGGATAGGTGCAACTCTTCAACGGCTAATAGTAGATACTTTGAGTTTGGGCTTATTTTGTTTGATTTGACAAGCCTAACATGTTAGAATTCTTACTTTGCTACTACTGTCTACACTAAAAAGGGAAAAATAAAAACTTTTTAACAAAAAAATAAAAACCGACTTCAAACAAAAGCACTAAAAAGTAAAAAATAACTGATTGGTAGTTTTCATTTACTATACATACCTAATCAAATATTTTCGAAGTCGGTGTGCTTTGGCTAAGTAATTAAAGCCTACCTATTAAATACATACCTAATCAAATATTTTCGAAATCGGTGCCAGCCCATACAAAGCAAAGCACACCGACTTCGAAAATATTTGATTAGGTATGTATAGTAAATGAAAACTACCAATCAGTTATTTTTTACTTTTTAGTGCTTTTGTTTGAAGTCGGTTTTTATTTTTTTGTTAAAAAGTTTTTATCCAGTGTGGCGACAAAAAAAGACGTTGTGTGGGTTGTTATGAAAAATTACGACGCACATTAAACAGCACTGACGCTTCTTAAAAAAGCTGAAAAAATACCATTTGCGCGCAATGCAAATAATCAATGTGCTTACTATGTTTTAATGAAAAACACTTTGCATAGTTTATAAATAAACTTCTTTAATAAAACTTTTTCAATCGACAACTGAGATATTATTTTATTCCCATCACTACTTACTACACATATTGAACTATCTTCGGTTGCGGTACGAGATACAATCGATATCTAATTTTTTTTTGGTATTTGTAGCTTATTCTAATGTCATAACTGCGTGCGAACCTAGCAAAATGTAGAGCAATAGGCTCTCTTGACCCACAAAAACTTTAAAATATATGTCATTAGTTTTTTGGAAGATATAAATTATTTTCAAAACTGTATTTTTAGGAGACTGATTTGGTCTCTAACGCACCAAAGGGTAGGCTAGTTTCGAGATCTTTTAGGTCTCCAAAGCACCAGCTGAAAGTTCTTTCAAAATGATGACGCAGTGAACGTGTTAATAAAGTCCGGCAATAATAGTTTTTCTCAAATATCTTCCATGTACCGACAGCGAACAGTTTTTGTCAAACTAACCGATATAATAGTCTATGCCTTTGCCTATGGTAAGGATAAAGTCTCTCGAGCAAACATTTGTATGTTAGAATTAAAGAAAAACGATGAAATCTAATAACTTATACATATCGACTCTAATTAACATCGTGGAACAAACGTACTGACCGTGAAAAAAAGTGTCTTAAATACTGAAAATATCAAGTTTCACTCAAGAAAAACATCATTTTATATTTATTATTTTATTCAATTTGTTCTCATAATTTAAAAATTACAAGGCATTTTATGAGCAATGGTGTTAGAAATAAACACATTTTTAAAGGTAATAGAAAAATTCCCTAAAAGATTGCATTCTCAAAAAGCCTTGGTAGGGGCGTGACCGTTACAATACATTTGGGGGCGAACAATAAAACTGGAACGATCTATATCTACGAAGTGACAATATTGGCTTGATATATTTGTTCATTATACCAACATAAGATTAACTGAGATTAAACATAGAGGGAGTACCAAAAGAGTGCTCATATAAGAAATGGAAAATTATAATGTGTGTATGTTTGTTGCTCCTTAAGGGCGAAAATGCTGGACGGATTTGGATGAAATTTTATATACAGATAAACTATTATCTGAGTACCGTAGATGACTATTAGGTACCTAGGAACGCATTCGATCAAAGCGAGTGTAAGTTATTAATTTTAAATAAAGGTAATTTATCTATACTAATAGTACAAAGAGGTAAAGTGAGTTTGTAGGAAGTAATTTCTGGATCTACTGAGCCGATTTAGATGAAATTTGGTAAGAAGATAGTTTGAGACCCTGGGAAGGACATAGGACTTTATATCCCGGAAATTATATCATATAAGGGTAACGCAAAGTGGACCCCCCAATGAGTATATGAAGAAAAGATGAGTATATCATAGCAATGGAAGAAGAGAAAGTCTGTTCAATACAATAACGATCAAAGTCTACCATAAGCAATAGCTATTTTGTTAGCAAGGTTTCTATTTAACATCCCAATGCTAGGCATTATACGTTAATGTTTCTATTTATTTACTAAAAATAAACGTAATTCATGTTTTTACAATTTTATAAGTAAATATAAAACATTTTTTTTTAATTACTAAGTATTACTTTAGAGGAGAAAGTAAGTGGAGATCGTTGTTCTTTCTCACCTATTCCGCAAATGATAAAGATTATAAATGATAGGATATAAGGATAAATGCTAGCTAGCAACATCCAAAATATACGAACTATATTTCAAAATAAATAATGTTAATCGATAGAGTTTGTATCTTAAATATTTTACTTTCTGAATAATAAGCTCGTATAGAATCCATTATATCCAATGATGTTATTCTACCTTAAATTGGCTTAGCCAGTTGGCTGAATTCATCTAATTCTCTTTCTATACATATAATAAAATTATTCCGAGTCGAATTTGCACATTAAATATTTTTTGGAAATTCTTATTGAAATAGTCATTATTATCGATACAGAGGCTGAATCTATAGTTTTTAGACTTTTTGTCTATCTTTTTGTATGTCTGTCTGTCTGACTATTTGTGTCTGTGACCGCATCACGAAAAAACCATTCCACAGATTTTGATGAAATTTGGTATGATGATAATTGGTTATCCGTACTGGTAATCTATACCTACAAAACGTTAAAATATAATTATTATTTTAGTAACTAAAATACAACTTTTATTTCGAGAAAATTGTACCTATTTAGTTCGTGAAATTGAATACCATTGATGATCTCCTGACCGATTCCGGCCACGGCGGCCAATCTCATTGAGACTAGCCAACTGCGCAGAAGATATTATAGTGCACAAGTGTACGCGCAGACACAAGTGCACTCTCTATTCCTGTCACTCTCATACTCTGGTGGGACGACGACTCGTCACGACCAGTGAGAGTTAAGGCGCAGGACCAACGGCTTTACGTGCTCTCCGAGGCACGGGGGTGAAACACCGCCAACTTCCCAACTCCGGTCTGTTACTGAGGCGTACTACACAGAAAGACTCAATAACTAAACTTGGCCCGACCCGGGACTCGAACCCAGGACCTCCGGGTGTGCAGCCGTACATGCTAGCCACTACACCACCGAGGCAGTTGAATGCCATTAATAGTAAAGTAAAGCGAAAATTCCGCTATTTTCATAGCATAAAGTAACATTATATTCTTGTGCTAAAACTTACCTGTTTCTATCCGAAACTATGTATTTTGGGGTATTTTCCCACAAATGTTGTTTAATAGGGCGGAACAGCGGCTAAGTGGTGAGTCCACATTTTATTTACGGCTCGTGAACTTGCAACGTGAGAGGAATTACGTTGTGGCTACACTGTCTAATAGTCATCTTAGTGTGGCACTGGGAATAGTTTGTACGGAAAATTTATTGGTATTTAAATCTATACTAATAATATAAAGAGGTAAAGTTAGTGATTTTGTGACGTTGTATGGGGTAATCTCTGGATCTACTGAACTGATTTAGATGAAATTTGGTAAGAAGATAGTTTAAGACCCTGGAAAGGATATATGATACTTTTTATTCCGAAAATCATCCCTTAAGGTGATGAAAATGGGGATGAAATTTTGTATGGGGAATCAACCTAGCAAGCTACCCTCGTTATGCTTAGATGCCCTAAGTAAGTTTTAAATAGATAAAAATAGTTATTGCGAGTGTACTTTAACAGAGAGATATATGTTATTGCTGACTTTTCTGTAGGCCTATTATGTATCTCTAACCATATAAATGTCTACAAACATCTCGACAAAGCCAATTACCGTATTTTCCCGAAAGATTTTCCTACAGTAAGTGGTATCCTAAAGGTTGATCCGAATAATAAGTTATCATTACACAAAATTTAATTAAAATCGGTTCAGTACTTTTTGTGTGAAATGTACATACATACTATACAGACATACGGACATACAGATAAATAGACAAAAAATCAATAACTATTGTTTTGGGGTCTATATTTTGTACAAAATACGTTCCAGTCATTGTTTTTAAAAAATATTTTATTTACAGATTTCGCTAAGTTACTGTTTTATTAAATATATTCTATTAAATATATTTTATTGTATAGTTTGGCCTTAGCTGCGTAAGAGTGGTCTACGTACTCCAAGTACTACGCTTCGTTCAATTCAGTATAGCCGTTTCGTCATGAAGGAGCAACACACAAAAGACATACAAACCGTCACATTTATATCTATACATATAATGAATGTGCGACTGATCGCTATCTGTACATGGAAGATATTTGAGTAAAACCATTATAGGGGGTATTTATTAACACAAGAGAAAAACAAAGATTTTTACAATTTCTAGAATTGTCTGTTTGTTTGTGCGTTTGTGCGTGCTTATCTCAAAAACGTTTCTACCAATTTGCGTGCAGTTTTCACTAATGTATTTTGGTAAGCTTCACTCAACATTTAGTATTTGCTGTAATTCAATCGGTTCATAAATAAATAAGTAATGTCAATTTAAAGAATCACCTGAGTCACTAGTTTATAATAATATCTATTTCGATATATAACGAATCAAATTTTCATCTTTAAATAAAACTATCTTTTCGGATTATTTCGCGGATTTATTTTGATTTTTGGTTCCATCAATCAAATCAAACTTCCGTTCGTAATTTTTTTTTTATTTTGCACGTAATGACGTTTTACAAGGAAACGTATATTACCAGGAACTGGTATTTACCATGATTTTCTTAACTATTTGAAACAAAACTTAGGTCTGTTATTAATTTACTCAAATGTATAAAATATTTAAATAATAAACAAACAGACAGGACAGTAACATTTATGAATTTGACTATCATTACTGAGATAAATGATGCATAAAAACAGATCTTTTAAACATACCTACATATATATTAGGGCTACCATTAAATGGTAATATAAAATACGGCTCTTGCAATATTATTACAATATTTTTATATAGATCTTTATTTTATATTTCGTATGTGAGCTTTTACTGTAGTGGTCATTTTTCAAACGTCGTTTTGATCCTCGCGGGAGCTTTAAGGTTTCAATAAGGGCGAGATAAAACGGAAGAGTGAAGGGAGCCTATATGTTATTGAAGCCGAAATGTATCTTTTTTTATTATACTATTTCCTCTTTTTTTATTTCTAGGTATAATAATTATATTTAATATTTAATTTAATAGGCACAAGTTTAGAATATGGGACATTACCCCTGGCGGAGTGGGTGGTATTTCTGGATAGGGGACGTGATAGGGCGTCGAAAAGTTAAATAAAAAATTTTCCGAAAACGTACGAGTAAAAAGTTATTGAGACTTAAAGTTACAACATTTCCATACATTTTCATATATTTCTTTTCCACCATTCGGAGTGGGTGGTATTTTTAGATAGGGGAGGTGACAGAGAGTCAAAATATATTAAAAATATTTGGAGGAAACGTACGAGTAAAAAGTTATTGAGACTTAAAGTTATAACATATCTAACACATTTCCATACATTTCTTTACCTAAATAAGTGATTACAACAGATAAACATACCTTTAACGAATAGTACGCATCCTTTTTTATGTACAAGACATATTTTCACAACAATTAATGCTTTATTGTATTTAATATTTTAATAATTTCACAACATAAACAAAATGATCTTACATTTTGACAAAAGCAAAACTGACACTTTGTTTTATATTACCGCTTAAATGACAACAGATTATATTTGATTATGTTTGCTTTTTCTGTTGGTAAAATATTACTATTAATAAATAAATAAATAAATAAAAAGAAAAATATTATTTTCATTTTATAAATACATTTATGACTTTTTATTTGATTTATGTAAAATATATTGTTTTACAATTGTACATTTAGTAAAAAGAATCATTTTTTTATCTGTGAATATTTTTCAGTATTATTGGTGGGTGTTCTTAAAATACCGCGAAGTTTCATAATTTGTGACTTTGTACTCAATGCGTGTTTTAAGTTTTCCGTTTTATATGTCTTGTTCTTTTTCATTGTTATTTTTTTCTTATTATTTTCCATTAGTTATTAGTTTTTGTTAATTTTTATATACTTTCGTTTCTTGTTTTTGTTTAATATTATTTTTATAGTTTTAAGTGTTCATAGTTTTAGTGTACTTAAATAGTGAGTTAGTTTTAGTTCTGTTAGTGACTTTTTTTGTAAATATGAATATATTTAAGCTTACAACCACACATTTAAAAGACAGAGAGACCTGTCTAAGCTGGTTGAGGAGTGAAGGACTTTTAATAAGTGACTTGGACTGTTCCATATGTAAATATAAAAATAAAATAGTGAAAAAAAATGATTGGAGCCGGGTCATGGTTTAGGACGGTTTAAATGCAGATATAGGCATGACCAAAAAACCATTAGTGCTACTCAGGGTACATGGTTTGAAAATGTTAAAGTTTCGCCTGAGAAAGTAGTTCTACTCACTTACGCCTTTGCTAATAAATTTAATCAGGAGCAGGCTATCAAAGAAACTTCTATAGATAAGATCACATCTTCAGCTACAGTAGTTGATTGGTATTCATACTGTCGGGAAGTCTGCATGATATCTCTAGATGAACAATTCGAGACTGAAGGCCAGATTGGAGGACTAGGTAAGATAGTGGAAATAGACGAATCCCTGGTAGGGAAAAGGAAATATAACCGAGGTCGTCCACGCGAAGGCAATTGGATATTAGGTATGATTGAAAAAGATGGCCCCGGTTATAGACTGGAAATATGTCCGGATAATAAACGTGAGCGTAACACTCTATTTCCACTTATTCAGAAACATATTGCCCCTGGTACAGAAATTTGGACAGATTGTTGGAAAGCGTATGAGGGCTTAGCAGACATACCTGGCAAAAACTACACTCATAAGACAGTCAATCATAGCTCTATGGGTGTAGGGAGATTTGTAGAGCCTACCAGTGGTGTTAACACTCAGGCAATAGAAGGAAGCTGGAAGCACCTTAAATATGAAGTGACAAATGCAGGATATAAAAAAGAGGCCCTTGCTGACCACCTGTGCACATACATGTGGCACAGAATCGTGAGAAACAGAAGAGAGGATCCTTTTGATTGTATGTGGCAGGCAATCAAAAATGTATATCCATTAAAGGAAAGCAATTTATAAACGTGAGTAGACTATTTTTAAAATCTAAATGTATTATTTACTTTTGGTTTTTATTTTGCGACATTGTGGTTAGTTTAAGACATAGGTTATTTATTTATTATTCGTCATATCTGGGTTAGGTTAGGTTAGAATATTAAGATTATTTATTTATTATTCCTCATATCTGGGTTAGGTTAGGTTAGAACGTTTAAGATTATTTATTTATTATTCCTCATATCTGGGTTAGGTTAGGTTAGAATATTTAAGATTATTTATTTATTATTCCTCATATTTGGGTTAGGTTAGGTTAGAATACTAAGATTATTTATTTATTATTCCTCATATCTGGGTTAGGTTAGGTTAGATTACCCCGGGTGGCGGATAGGGGAATGCCACCACATTGGTGGTACCGGTCTGACCGGCGCGGACCAAAACCAGCAGGCATGGCCGTGCCTTTAGGGGTTCGTTAACCCCACGGCCTAGGGGAGCACACCCTAAACAAAGCCGAAGCTGTGGATCAGCAAACAACCATCATGCAAGCAGAAAGTAAAGAGAGACTACCCCAGGAGGGTACCGGTGTGACATTCCACCGGGAATCCCTTCACGCTACGGCGTGCTGCCCCTTGAATTCTGGGGGGGGCAACTCCTGCTTAAGTGATGCCGGTGAAGAGCCCGAGAAGGGTGGAGTAGATGGTGAGCCTGAGATGGGCGGAGTGACTGTGGGGCCCGCGAAGGGCGGAGTAAAGGAGAGGCCTGCGACGGGCGGAGTTAAAGAAAGGCTTTTGAAGGGCGTACCTACTAAAGGCACTACTGTTTCTGTTGCCCAGGGTTATCGGAGCCAGTCTGGTTCTCCAGATGATGACAAAAGGCTCGATGCGAGAGTACCAGTTACTCGCATGAGAGGTCGTCCACCAACCACTGGACAATATATGGGATTGGCCGAAGCCCAACGAGCCCTCAACGAGGCGAGGAGGGAGGAGCTCAGACTCAAGGCCCAAAAGGAGGTGGCAGAAAAGGCGGCGGCACTTAGGATCAGAGCCAGCCCACGCACCTGTGCACCCGCTAACAAGACTGGAGCGATTGGGGAGGCTGAGTTAGTCACGGACCTCCAGGGCAAGATCCAAACAAGTCTGGAGGTGATCAAGATGGTTGCAACAAAATCTGGCAACTTGAAGGGTGGCTTTGTGAAGGCGCTGAAAGACGCGGCAAGTACAATTGCCAGTGCCGTGGACAATCTAGCGCGGCGAACAGCAACTGAGGAGGCAGCGCAACTCCGGGCCAATAACGCCAAGCTACAGAAGGAGGTTGATGACCTGAGAAAGGAAGTAGCAGCGATGAGGTCGGAACTGGATCGAGCTCGGACAGCGCCACCACTGCAATCATCTACTGCAAATTTGGCGCCTAGTATGGAGATAGCGGAACTCAGGAGGGAGCTCGCGCTGATTAAGGAACAACGTACTGTTACCCCAACGGCGGGCCCGGCTCCTATCGACGCTGATAAATTGGTGCGCTCCATCATAGGACAGATTAGCACCATGGTAGATGCCCGCTTCGAGGCATTGGAGACAAGGATGATGCCACCAGAAGAACAAATGGCTCAACCGTCATTGGCTACAAACGTGGATCGCACCCGGGAGCCGCAAGCCATTGCTACCACGTTGATGGCTCCCGCCAATCCTGGTAAGAAGGGACGCCAAAAGAAAAAGAAGAAAGAGTCTTCCAAATTGGCGCAACCAGTTGCCCCTAAACATGCTGAACCGCCTCCACCTGCTTCTAGTATATCAGAGGGATGGAACTTGGTGGTCAAGCGGGGCGCAAAGAAGAAGGCAGTGGCAGCAAACCAGTCACAAAAGAAGGTACCATCTGGTGAGCCAAAACTGAAGCTGCGTCCACCCCGTTCCGCTGCGGTTACTATCAAGCTTCAGCCCGCAGCCGTCGAACGGAATTTAACATACGGAGAGGTGTTTGCCCAGGTAAAGCAAAAGCTGGACCTAAACGACCTGGGCATCAACGACCTAAGGTATAAGGTGGCTGCAACAGGCGCCAGGATGCTGGAGATACCTGGTTCCAATAAGGATGACAAGGCCGATGCTCTAGCTCAGCAGCTGAGAACTATCTTGGCCGCGGAGGATGTACACATCTCTCGTCCAATGAAATGTGCCGAACTGCAGATACTAGGTCTTGACGACTCGGTAACAGTGGAAGACCTGACTGAAGCTGTCAGCAAGATGGGAAGCTGCTCCAAGGAGATGATAAAGGTCGGGGAGATACGCCGCAATCAGATAGGCCTAGGAACAGCCTGGATCAAATGTCCTGTGATGGCTGCTAAAAAGGTCGCAGATGGGGGCAGAATACGAGTTGGTTTTGTATCGGCCCAAGCCAAACTGCTACAGCCCCGACCCCAGCGGTGCTTCCGCTGTCATGAAGTGGGGCACGTGGTGGCTAAGTGCAAAAGCGGTAATGACCGGAGCAACCAATGTTTCCGATGTGGACTCCCGGGACACAAGCGTGGGCAATGCTCTGCCACGCCGCACTGCCCGGTATGTGAGGTGGCCAAGAGGCCGGCCAATCATATAGTTGGGAGCAAAGCTTGCACCCGGGCCCCGGCTCGTTGCCGTCCTGCGACTAAGACAGTCGAGCCGCCCACGGAGGATCTGGGAGCTGACAACAATAATGGCCACTGCCACTAAATGTTTGCAGGCGAACCTAAACCACTGTGCCAGAGCTCAAGACTTGCTGGTCCAGAGCCTGGTGCAGTGGTCGGTACAGGTGGCGATTATAGCGGAGCCGTATTTTGTTCCCCCGCGGGATAACTGGGCCGGGGATGAAAATGGGCAGGTCGCCATCGTGACCCAGGTCGCCGCCGGCGCCCCGCCTTTTGCACGGATTGTAAAGGGGTCGGGATATGTCGCGGCACTGCTGGGTCGGTTGGTTGTGATTGGGGCATATTTCTCCCCCAACAAAACTCTGGCAGAATTTGAAGAGTTCTTAGACGAGTTGGGGGAAGTAATTGCCAGGTTTGAGCCGGCAGAAGTTCTCCTCGCGGGGGACTTGAATTCGAAGTCCACCATGTGGGGATCGACAGTGGAGGATGCGCGAGGAAGGGAGCTCGCGGAGTGGGCCGTTGCTACCGGCCTGACGATCCTGAACCAGGGAACGGTCGACACGTGCGTGCGACGGCAGGGCGGGTCCATCGTGGACGTAACGTTCGCGAGCCCTGCTTTAGCGCGCCGTGTCCACGGCTGGCGAGTGCTGGATGATGTGGAGACACTTTCGGACCACCGTTACATCAGATATGAGATCTCCACTCATCCGGCGGTGCCGCCAAGCCCTAACCGAACCCTGAGGGGGGAGGGTCCGCGGTGGCAGGTGAAGCGCCTCAATCCGGAGGTGCTGAAAGAGGCGGCAATTGTAGCCGCTTGGCTGCCTCATGAAATTACATCCCCGGAAGATACAGCAAGGCGGATTGAAGAGCTAGCGAAGCGCATTTGCGATGCCGCAATGCCTCGTTCCGGACGTCGCCCTCCTAAGAAACAGGTATGGTGGTGGACGGCAGAAATCGCGCAACTGCGTGAGGACTGCGTCGCTGCCAGACGCCTGTTCTCGCATTACCGAAGGAGGGTGCATCGAGATAGGGCGGAGGAGGATCGTAGATATGCAGGATATGTGGAGGCGAAGGCGAGCCTGCAAGCTCAGATTGCCAAGGCCATTGCTGAGGGGAGGGCCGCAATGTTGGAGGGGCTCAATGAAGATCCCTGGGGCACACCGTACAGACTGGTCATGGACAAGCTCCGCCCCTGGGCTCCCCCAATCACTGAGTCGCTCGATAGGGAAGTGCTGCGAAGTGTGTTGGAGAATTTATTTCCACACCGACATAACTTTGCGCCGCCGCAGATGGCTCCGAGTGCAAACGGCTGAAGAGGCTGAAGGGCAGGAGGAAGTGCCGGAAGTCGATGAGGACGAGATGGCAGTTGCAGTAGCGCGCCTGCGGAGAAAATCGGTCGCACCCGGGCTGGATGGAATACCGGGTCGCGCTCTAGTCCTGGCGATGGACGCTTTAGGGCCTTGTATGAGGGGACTATTCACTGCCTGTCTGGCTCAAGCCACAATTCCACAGAGGTGGAAGACAGGCAGGCTAGTCCTCCTCAGGAAGGAAGGGCGTCCAGCGGAGTCTCCCTCTGGTTACCGCCCCATCGTGCTTTTGAGTGAGATAGCTAAGTTGTTCGAGCGCATCGTGGTAGAACGCCTAATCAAGCACATGGCGGAGGTCGGGCCAGATCTATCGGACACGCAGTTTGGCTTCCGCGGTGGTCGCTCAACCGTGGATGCCATCCTGTGGGTGAAGTCCCGCGCGCAGGATGCGGTCTCCCGGGGTGAGGTAGTTTTTGCGGTGTCCCTGGACATCGCAAACGCCTTTAACTCTTTGCCCTGGGCTTGCATCAGGGAAGCACTCCGATATCACGGGGTGCCCACCTACCTGCGTCGCGTTATCAAGGATTACCTCTCCGATAGATCGGTGGTCTTTCCCGAGCGGGACGGCTGGGGGAGACGCGAGGTGTCGTGCGGTGTTCCACAGGGCTCGGTACTTGGGCCGCTCCTGTGGAACATCGGTTACGACTGGGTGCTGAGGGGTAGGACACTAACGGGAATCAGCGTAGTGTGTTACGCAGATGACACCCTCGTCTTGGCGCGGGCGAAGAGCCACAGAGAGGCGGCGATATTGGCGACGGCGGGAGTGGCCCATATAGTCAGTAGGATAAGGTGGTTGGGATTGGAGGTTGCTCTCGGGAAATCGGAAGCGATCTGTTTCCATGGCCCTAGAAGAGCACCTCCACCGGACACCCACATCACGGTCGGCGGAGTCCGCATCGGCTTGTCGAGCACGATGAAGTACCTGGGACTCGTGCTCGACGGCCGGTGGAACTTCCGGGCCCATTTCAAAAACCTCGCACCAAAACTGACGAAGACAGCGGGTGCACTCGGAAGATTACTACCGAACGTCAGTGGACCGAATTGCGCCAGTAGGCGCTTGTATCTTGGAGTCTTGAGGTCCATGGCGCTTTACGGTGCCCCGGTATGGGCAGATGCTCTCAGTCGCGAGAACGTGGCTGTCTTGCGGCAGTCACAAAGAATAATGGCGACAAGAGTCGTGCGAGGGTACCGGACCATCTCGGGCGAAGTAGCGTGCGTGCTGGCTGGAGTACTACCCTGGGACCTGGATGCGCTTTCCTTGGCGTCGACCTATTGTCGGCGTCGAGGCTATGCATCCGGGGACCTGAGTCCAGACACGCACGAGAGCGAGGAGCGGGATGCCGCACTTGAGGGATGGCTTAGTAGATTAGAGCACCCCTCGGCTGGACATAGGACAATTGACGCAGTTCGCCCCGTCTTTAGGCAGTGGTTGGCGAGACGTCACGGTGTCCTCACTTTCCGGCTGACGCAGGTCCTCACGGGGCACGGGTGCTTCGGCGGATACCTGTGCCGCGTCGCCGGAAGAGAACCGGATCCACGCTGCCACCACTGCCACAACTGCGTTGACGAGTCCGCACAGCATGTGCTGGCAGAGTGCCCAGCGTGGCAGTCAGAGCGCGAGGCGCTTTGTAGTGTGGTGGGGGCTGACCTGACGTTGCCGGCCGTGATTTCAGCCATGGTCGGTGACGAAAGGTCATGGGCTGCCGTCCTATCCTTTTGCGAGGATGTAATGTCGCGGAAGGAGGCGGCGGAGAGAGAAAGGGAGGTGACTTCCGATCTTGCCATCCGCCGCAAAAGGACCGGGCGCCGGAGAGCGGCCCACGATCGCCGCCTCCCCCCCTAACACCAGCCAGAGGGCGGTAGACTTGGGGAAGTCTGCCGCCTAACAACCTGGCCCGAGTAGGCGCGCGCGGTGTCCGCCGTGCGCCACTCCAGAAGAGTCGTAGAGGGTAGTGCTCCCACCCTCCGACACCGAGTCGTGCCGTTGGGCAATCGCCGTCGGGGTCGCGGATGATTTCCTGGTTCCCGTGGCCCCCGACCTCAAGGCGAGTAAGGTGGACACCGTCAGGTTTTAGTGGGTAGGCTGCCGCGCGTTTACTACCTTTGCGCGGCAGGAGCCCCACATAACCCGTCGTTTTTCCCCAGGCGGCGGGTACCCGGCAACAGGGTTTCCTGACGTAAAAAAAAAAAAAAAAAAAGTTAGAACGTTTAAGATTATTTATTTATTATTCCTCATATCTGGGTTAGGTTAGGTTAGAACGTTTAAGATTATTTATTTATTATTCCTCATATCTGGGTTAGGTTAGGTTAGAATATTTAAGATTATTTATTTATTATTCCTCATATTTGGGTTAGGTTAGGTTAGAATATTAAGATTATTTATTTATTATTCCTCATATCTGGGTTAGGTTAGGTTAGAACGTTTAAGATTATTTATTTATTATTCCTCATATCTGGGTTAGGTTAGGTTAGAACGTTTAAGATTATTTATTTATTATTCCTCATATCTGGGTTAGGTTCCACAACGCACGAGCCGAGCGAGCGAAGCGAGCGTGCCGCGGTAGCGGCCGGCGAGTGCCATAAATGACTAGAAAACTAGAAAATTCGAATTTCACGCAAGTACAAATAAAGACAATCATCTGGAGATCATTTTGACAATTGAAAGTGACGTTTTGACTCCAAGTGTCTAAATGGTAGTAATGTCAAAATAATGTATGGAGATGTTGTAACTTTAAGTCTCAATAACTTTTTTCTCGTACGTTTTCGGAAAAAATTTTATTTAACTTTTCGACGCCCTATCACGTCCCCTATCCAGAAATACCACCCACTCCGCCAGGGGTAATGTCCCATATTCTAAACTGCAGCCATTTAATAATATAATGATATAAGCACATTTCGTCAATATTTATAAGTATGATAAACATAAACATATGTTCTGCGATGACAGACAAGTCGAATTGACAGACCGTTTTTTTTTTTTTAATTTAAAGAAAGATGAACTTTTCTATTAGTAGATACGCCTAATTTATTTAACAAATTAAAAAAACAACAAGTCCAGAATTCGCGTGTGTATTTGCTTGTGTGTTACGTGATATCTTCCTAATTATAAATTGGTTTTCACTATAATAATAATTTGTTTTAATTAAAAAAATCTATCACTACTGAAATAAATAATTGAAATCAATGTTGAAGTCATGTAATGTAGCCTTTTTGCTTAGTTATTTGAAATATTATGCACTATGTATCAAAATAAGAAACGTTACTGATAGAACGATATTGATATAGATATGAATCTTACTAAATGTGTAAAAAGCTGGTTCCTAAAAAAATCCGTTGACAAACAGAGGAGAAAAAAACTGAACTGTTGTTTTGTCTTTGCATATTTATATATAGACTAGCATTGCCCGCGGCTCCGCCCGCGTTCAGATGACCAAAAACCAAATTCTTAGGTATTATATATTAGTATATTCTTACATTACAGTTTTTGTATTTTTTCTCAGAAATGAGTTATTTTCCGCTGTAAAAAGTATCCTATATGTTGACCCGGATAATCAGCTATGATTATGCCAAATTTCATCAAAATCCGTCTAGTAGTTTTTCTGTGATGCGGTAACAGACAGACAGACAGACAGACAGACAAAAATTCTAAAACTATAGATTCGGCCTCTGTATCGATAATGATGTCTATTTCAATAAGATTTTCCAAAAAATATTTAATGTACAGATTTGACTCAGAATTTTATTATATGTGTAAATAGCGGGACATAAAGAACCTTTTTTATATGTCATTCCCCGAAGTAATACCTATATAATGTTTTCAATAGAATTTTGAATTACAACGCAAGGGACGAACTATCAAAAAGATATTTAGTTCCACAAGTTTACATTTGCAAAGTATTCCGCGACGGAATAATATCTTTTAACAACATTAATATACAAAAACTCAAGATGAATGTCTCAAAAGTCTTCTCAAAAAATACAGTCGAATTGAGAACCTCCTCCTTTTTGAAGTCGGTTGAAAAGTGCGCAATTCGAAATTGAATTGCGCTTTTTTCAAATCTCCTTTGTCCATTGCTTTTCGCATGACAAAATTAAGACTCACGTTGTTTTGTTTAAAAAAGTACTTTATGTGGTGTGCGTAAGTTCGAATTTATGTTTAGACTATAAGGACTTTCGATGTTTGAATTTTATTCTTTGGTTTGACTTAACGTCACATGTCGACGCCACTTTTTGGAGACTTCTTTAGAATCGTTGTGATTTGAAACTCGTTGAAACGGAAATGCAACACTTAAAAGAGACAAACACATAAATATATAGGATTAAGCCGGTGAGAGAATGAGATAGAATACATTTCCATGTTGCCATGGTAACCGTTATTATAGCCTGACAAATATATAATATATACTTTCCGTAAATGATTGTAATATGCCTAATGCCTTATTGAATTATTGATTTGTTTTAATTTAATTGCGATATTTGCCAAAGAAGTTTTACTTCAACCAGGCGTACAGATAACACGTAACCATTTTTTCCAGAATCTATCTTTTTTTTATGTTTCATTATATTCCCCGCTTACAAATCGACTGGTCAGCTCACTTACAATATGATGCAATAACTTAAATTAAACTCACCCGCATAACTTAGGGTGGGCTCCCCATAAATTGATACCCTTACCGAATCGATGTCTAAACGATTTATGCTGTACTTATTATATTAATAATTCAAATTCCTTACATATTTGTTTTGAAATATTAGCGTTTGCTTTTATTTAGATATTGTATTTATTTAGTATATATATTATTTAATAATTATTTTGAATTTTTTTTTTCAATATGTAATATGAATTAAAGCACAGATGACAAAACTACTGTACCTATATTAAGGTCAGTTTAGAGAAAAATAAAATATAGGTAAAAAATATTAAGGTACCATCATAATTTTTGAAATTTGATCAAGTGAAGACTACTAGTTAATACTATCCAAAATTACTGAAAAAATGATCAAAACAGATAAAACAAGATTATTTTTAGGAATTTGCGCTTTTAAATTCATTTTAACATAGAAACAACTTAGAGCATCATATTCTTTCTTTGTCTTGGCATCAACTCCAGTATTATTGTAAGGTATCATTTACGTTATAGCAATAAGATATATGTTTTTAAATCTTGAAGTATTTTTATACTGAAATTGCTGCGCATATATAGAAGTAAACAGACTATGATGTGGAATGAACTTGCGCTAATCAAAGGAAACTCGTTATAACAAAAAAAATCGCCATTCATCGCTAATAAATATAAACATAAGCTTAAATACAAACTTTACAATTTAAAATAGCTTTTTGACTATTTACACTAATATTATAAAAAGGAATTCAAAAACTACGGACCGATTTAGATGAAATTTAGTAAGAAGATAGTTTAAGATCCTGGAAAGGACATAGGATTTTTTATCCCGAAAATCATCCCTTAAGGGGGTGAAAATGGGGTTGAAAGTTTGTATGGGTACATTGTTTGCAGGGACGAACCTGAGCGAAACGAGGGTAAGTCGCTAGTCTACTAAAGGATACCTATTAAAAAAATGATATTTCAAAATTGTTTCTTCAATATAAATATAATGTATATTAATTGAAAAACGTTTTATATTATGATAAAAATTCATATCTAAGATATAACTAAAAAGCTTACTTTAAAGTTAAATAAATACAAAGGAGTTGTCAGCATGGATATGACTGATTACGTAGTATTCGTTCTACTCAAGATAAATGCAATGTAATATTTTATAGAATATTTTTAATGTATCTACGTAATATTCATACTAATATTTTATACTTATCTATCCATTTGTAGTGACCCCACATGCTGCGCTAACGATCGCGGGTTCGAGTCCCGCTGGTGCCATTCCTTTGTGTGATGAGCACAAATGTTTGTACTCCACCATGGGCGTTTGTATTTATAATATGTATGTATTTAAAGTTATGTATGTGTAGTGTATTAACTATCTGGTATCCATAACATAAGCCTCGTAGCTTACCATGGAACTAGATGGGGCTGTGTATTAATGTCCCAACATATTTATTTTACTTACTTTGAACCTTGAATAGGCAATTTTATCAAATATTCCATTATTTAGAGCATGAAATTATTCCGAAACGGTTTGCAAAATTGAACATAATTATTCACAATTTAAAATTAGACTATTCTATAGAAAAATAATGTTAAGTAATCTATACAGATAAATAAAATTGAAGTGTCTGTTTGTAATGTCAAAATAACATACTCATACGGTATTATATACGGTATTTATAAGAAAAACACCATTTTTAAAATTTTTGTCTGTCTGTTTGTCTGTTTGTTCTGGCTAATCTCCAAAACGGCTGGGCCGATTTTGACGGAACTTTCACTGTCAGGTAGTTAATGTTATAAGGAGGATCTTAGGCTACTTTTATTTTAGTAAAAGAATTAGGGTTCCGTTCAATAAAATGAAAATGTACTTAGGGACGAACCCAAGCGAAGCGAGGGTGAGTCGCTAGTAGACTTTACAATAAATGTTTAAAGCGATAATCGTTTCACTGGATTGAATTTTACCGCACATCAAATTTCCTTTTGGATATTATAACAAAATACAATTGCCTCATCCACCCTCAGAGTGATCTCTTGATTATACCTTAATTTAGGGTTTAATTTTACTTGTGAAGGTTAATTAATCTGGTTCATTGAATAGCCCACGGCCTTAAAATTAAATTCAATACACGTAGTGATTTTAGACATTTATTTGAGAACATAAACCATGAAACTAAAAGAATACTTAAATATATAAAAAAATATGATATTGTGGCGTGAATGCTTTGAATTACAATCGCGATTCTATGGCCAACCATCTTACCACCGGTAGAGGCGATAAGACCAGGTGTTATATCTTTTAAGAAGTATTTAGCACTTCGACTTATAATGTACAATGTACATATGTATTGATTTTTAATAGACTTATCAACGCATACTTTATTTTCTATTTTGCTCGTAATTAAAAAAAATATTGGATTTATTTGGAAGGATTTTTTTGTTCACAGTTATTATTTAATCAATAGATTTCATTAAAATTATCTTTTTCTAGCATCTTTTTCTATAGTAGGGGAGCCCAAGATGGGATTTTCTGTAGTTACTCGAGCGCGGCAGATTAGCATAAAAGAGGTTACCTTGCACTCTATTGAGTACTTTCACCACAATATAAGTCTTCTATATAAAGGGGCGCGTCTAGGGAAGCCGATTAAAATATTTAAAAAATGTTTTGATAAGGTAAAAATACTTGAAACCGTCAGATTAAGGTGTGGTAGGCTAGTCACATCCTGAAAAGTGTCCAATTTAATAATCTGCCGATTTGCACAAGCCTAAGAGGCAAAAATCATCATAAACTTTATAGTCGATTTTTGCCATCGTCCATTAGAACCCGGGTCAAAGAACACATAGCTGATGTGAAGCACCGTCGCAATACAACATCTGCTGTCTGCAAACATAGTCAGGACCGCCCAAGCCATTATATTCGCTTTGATAGACCTCAAATCCTGGCGAAAGAAAACCGATATCGCCCTAGAATGATTCGAGAAGCCATAGAAATTAAAAAACATCCTAATTTCAATAGGGAAGATGGCTGGGTACTACCATCGTCATGGGATCCTGTTATTAATATAATAAAATCAAATAATAAATATAAACATAACAGACAGACAGATGTAGTAAGTTCATACTGTGTAGATCAAAATGACAGCTTATCAGATTAATATTTTTCATTTTTCATTTGTAAAAGTATACATTAATAGTGTTGCTTAGTAAGTTGTTTTTAAATAATAGCAAACTAAATTAAAATTATTATCCTTAATTAATTTTAACTTTTTAAATTACACATAGAACAATTATATGGCTTAAATAATTAATACTATATTTTATATTTTTCTTTATGGTTATAAATATAATAATGGCAACACTAAATATAGATTACTAATTAATATTTAAAATTGTAATAATTATAAAAAAAATAGCAAAAATTAAATAAATAATTTTCCATATTCAATTATAATTAAAATTATAAAAATGTTTAAATTTAAAAAATATTGTAATGTAATTAGTGCAATTTTCATTTTGTTAATTGTGGGTAGGCTGTCTGTAACAACTATACATTCAAGACATGTAACACCTCAGTCTCTCCCGTGACCATGGATGCTGTAAAGCATTCGAAACGTCGGGAAACAAAAATCCAAATAAATCCGCGACAAAATCCGAAAAGATAGTTTTATTTAAAATGTCAAATATTCGCGTAAATCTAAGAAAGTATGATGGAACGCTTGATTAACTTATAGTAAAAAGAGATTGAATTTATTTAAGCTCCATTGTAATCGGTCAAGCGTGGTCTTCAGTTTATTAAATTACAATGATTATTATTGAACTAGCATTGCCCGCGGCTCCGCCCGCGTTCAGATGACCAAAAACCAAATTATTAGGTTTTATATATAAGTATACTCTTACATTGCAGTTTTTATATTTTTTCTCAGAAATCGGATATTTTCCCGCGGAAAAAAGTATCCTATATGTTGACACGGATAACCAGCTATCATCATACCAAATTTCTTCAAAATCCCTCCAGTGGCTTTTCTGTGATGCGGTAGCAGACAGACAGACAAAAATTCTAAAAACTATAGATGCGGCCTCTGTATCTATAACAATGTCTATTTCAATAAGATTTTCCAAAAAATATTTAATGTACAAATTCGGCTCAATTGGAATTTTATTATATGTATAGTCAATACAAATATGTTGTTTGGTGATACGGAATCCTCAATGCGTGAATTTGACTGGCATGCAAATAATTTTACTTTGAATAATTATTATAATTAGCGTCTTACCCTCGCTTCGCTCGGATACGTCCCTATGTTGATTCCCCATACAAACACTTATCCCCATTTTCACCCTCTTAAGAAATGATTTCTGAAAAAAAATATCATCTGTCCTTCCTAGGGTCTCAAACTATCTTCTTATCAAATTTCATCTAAATCAGTCCAGTAGTTTTTGAGTTTATTCGTTACAGACATACAGAAATACAAATCTTTCCTCTTTATAATAGTATTGTAGAGAACAGTATTATACAAAGGATCAAATTACAGGCCATAAACATTACAACACACTCATGTGAATGTAATAAAATTAAATACACTGAAACAAAAATTAACAATATACATTTATTAATATATTATTAATTAATATTAATTACTTAATTTTACATGTTAGTCATTAGAATTCGACATTTATTTTTAGTAGCTTAGCGTCAATTATAACTAAATTGAACCGATGAATCTTCGACTTTGAACTTAATACGTATGGATATAAAATTTATTTTAGCTAGTCAGTATTTTTAAAGGGGTCTTGAATATTCAAATGGGTTATGAAATTAGAATTTCTCGTTAAATGTGTACAATAAAGTATTTATTTTTATTCTGGAAGGATTTTTAGGTACATAATGAATGTAACGATTCAACATAAAAGGCTAAAAATAAACACATAATATAGGCCTTGGAACATACATACATACACACACATATATATATATATATATATATATATATATATATATATATATATGTGTGTGTTAAGTAATAAGTTTATATTATACGTAACTAGCGACTTAACCTCGCTTAGCTTGGGTGCTCCCTAGGTACGTTTTAATTTTTTTTAAGTTTTAATTTTGTTAAAATAAAAATAGCCCAAATTACTCCTTATAGCATCAACTATCTGCCAGTGAAAGTCCCATTAAAATCTGTCCAGCCGTTTCGGAGATTAGCCGGGACAAACAGACAGATAAAAAATTTAAAAATTGTATTTTTCTTATAAGAGCCATACCTTTATATAATTCCATATGCATTCAGAAAAAAGCTGTTATTTTGACATTACAAACAGACCGTTCAATTATCTGTATACATAAAATGAATAAAAAATAGTACAGGAAATAAAAAAAAAAAATTGCGAAAAAGTTTTATATCCTTTACTTTTTTGATACTGAAACGTTATTTTAAATACATCCTCTACATTTATTCCATGTCACGCCCACAACTGATAGAATTGTACCATATAATTTAAAAGCCATAATATGCCGTTAGACTCTGAAGCGTGCCAAAAAGTACATAGATACAAACACACACTATAAGAGCACCTTCGATCTACAGAAAATACTTTATTTTAACGGAAACCTTTTCTTAGAAGAAGAAATATAATATTAGTAACGAATTCCCCATACACTTCATTTAACCTCCCTTAACGACTAATGAAAGTCTTTAATCGACATCAAAAATGGATATCATTAGCTATAAACTGTAATGTAATATTGAGTACAGATAAAGATCCTGAGAATATTTTTATGAGCTTTTGACGTAAAACGTCTTTAAAATCATACAGAAATATACCTACTGGTACTGGGTCAGACAAGTGGACCGTAACGAAATAGGTTGCATTAGGTTGCCATAGTAACCGTTGTTATTGTCTGAAATATATAATATTATACTATTTCCGTTACTATCTTCAAAGATTATTATTTTACTATATTTTTTTTGTCAAATATGCAAATTTTGATAAAAAACACTAAAAGCGAATCGCTGAAATAGACGTTTCACACAGAATCAACCGTTTTTTTTTAATTTCTAGTCAAAGGCACATTGCATTAAAGTATCATATATAAATATAATTAATCTTTTATAGAATAATACTTATTGTTAAGATTGTTATTGTGTGCATATGACTGCAAATAATTAAAGCGTATTTATAAGATTTAAGTAGGTACATACGAGCATATGTGTAGGGAGACGAAGATAAAGTACGTGAAAAAAGGAATCATTTAATAAATATTTCATAACAAGAGTATTATATATGAACTAGCGACTCACTTTCGCTTCGCTCGGGTTTGTCCCTACGTTTTAACGGTTAATATAGATTTCTCAGAGATGAGATTTCCCCGCAGTAAAAAGTATCCTATATGTTGATCCGGATAACAATCTATCATCATAACAAAAAATAAAAATAAAATACCAAATTTCATCAAAACCTGTTCAGTAGTTTTGTCGTGATGTGGTCACAGACATACAAACAGACAAAAAATTTACAAACTTTAGATTCGGCCTCCGTGTCGATAATAATGACTTTTTCAATAAGATTTTCCAAAAAATATTTAATGTACAGATTCGACTCACTTAGAATTTTATCATAATAGATCTCATACGGCGGTCCTTGTGTAGGTAAATTTTAACAATAACAAGGAAATCTGATTGAAAATAAAAATGTATATCTGAAACAGAATATTTTCCTCTATTTCAAAAGCTGTAAGGTGTGATCATTAAAAAAATATTTAGATGGTGCACAAACTCGTATTTGGTTTGCTTCATTTTATTACAACGTGTTGCACACACGCCATGTTCGTGTAATAAGAGCAGTTGAAAGTTATTTTTTATGCATTTTAATTCAAAACGCAAATTTAATTTTCAATTTTTTTCATTGACATCACTATAATCTCATTTTTAGAGAGTAGTGATGTGAAAATGTTTGTTTGATTTTATTTTTTTCATGCAATAACAATGTAAACATTTTATAACCTACAAACTGCAAAAAAGCAAGAGGCATTTTTAGGAAAGGAAATCCTTTAAGTAAATTAACTTTGATTCAAAATGGTACTTGTATTAGTTTGCAAAATATTAAAACACACACTCTTAACCTTTTTCTCGTACGTAAATGATCCGATAAGATCCGAACATGGACTAAAAGTCTTCAACAGGTAGAAGTAAATCGAATTTAGGTGATGCTTGGAAAGATGATTTTGTTACTAAAAGAAAAATATCAGCTAATTCTACTATGTAAACTCATTGTCAAGACATTTATTTGCTTAGACAGTCTTTGCTAGTGTTCTTGAAGTTATTGATGTTTATGAGAAGTTATATACGTTTTTAGTAAACACGAGCTTACAAGAATTTCTTATATATACTTATATATACAGTATATACATACCTATGGATTATATATATATAACACTATTAGCATTGCCCGCGGCTCCGCCCGCATTCAGATGACCAAAAAGTAAATTCGTAAGTTGTACATATTATTAGTATACTCTTTCTTACATTGCAGAGTTTGTATTTTTTCTCAGAAATGCGACATTTTCCCTAGGTAAAATGTGTCCTATACGTTGACCCAGATAACCAGCTATCACCATACCAAATTTCATAAAAATCCCTGTAGTGGTTTTTCTGTGATGCGGTAACAGACAGACAGACAAAAAATCTTAAAACTATAGATTCTGCCTGTGTATCAATAATATTGTATATTTCAATAAGATTTTCCAAAAAATATTTAATGTGCAGATTCGACTTAGTTACAATTTTCAACCGACTTCAAAAAGGAGGAGGTTCTCAATTTGACTGTATGTTTTTTTTTTTTATGTTTGTTACCTCAGAACTCCGTCATTTATTAACCGATTTGGACAATTTTTGTTTTGTTTGAAAGGATATACTTCCAGATTGGTCCCATTTAAATTTCAAAAAAAAATACCACCCCTAAGGGTGGAAAAATTGCAAATAATGAATTTAACCTACTTCTAATTGTCATATTGACTTGAAACTTTGCAAGTGTTTCTATTTTCGTTGATAGTACAGTGGTTCGGTATTGTTGACCCGATCTGATGGTAAGGCCAGAAGGTGGATAGGTGGAACTCTTCAACAACTAATAGTAGATACTTTGAGTTTGGGTTTATTTTGTTTGGTTTGACAAGCCTAACACTTTAGAATTCTTACTTTGCTACTACTGTCTACACTAAAAAGGGAAAAATAAAAACTTTTTAACAAAAAAATAAAAACCAACTTCAAAGAAAAGCACTAAAAAGTAAAAAATAACTGATTGGTAGTTTTCATTTACTATACATACCTAATCAAATATTTTCGAAGTCGGTGTGCTTTGCTTTGTATGGGCTGGCACCGATTTCGAAAATATTTGATTAGGTATGTATTTAATAGGTAGGCTTTAATTACTTAGCCAAAGCACACCGACTTCGAAAATATTTGATTAGGTATGTATAGTAAATGAAAACTACCAATCAGTTATTTTTTACTTTTTAGTGCTTTTCTTTGAAGTCGGTTTTTATTTTTTTGTTAAAAAGTTTTTTATTATACGTATAGATATATAACATTAGTATTGTATCACTGTTAATCTGTTTCATTGTATGTCATATATTGCGGTGAGCAGCAAAGATAGGCAATTTAGTTTATCTAAATAAAGCTCCAAGTAAATCCGACTATTTCAGTGAACGTCAGCCACAGGCGCCAACTAACAGAGTGCACGAGGATTGCAATAAAAACGGTTGTGAAAAGGAAATCTAAATTTGGATAGATGGGATTTTTTTAAAAACTTTATACTGACCAATTTTATTTAGACTTGATAATTTTTAGTTGTCATGTTACTGCTAAAGCGCGAAATTGAAATAATCTAGTTTAACAGTTAGGTACAAAGCCTGCTACTTAAAATGAAATTTTGATATAATACCTACTCGGAAATCTGTAGAACATCTAGTTATTCTGCAGGTTGATGAGTTCTGCATTTCTTGACAGTACGATATGATTTTTTTACGAATGCTGTTTACTTAAAAAATGAGAGATTTTCTATGTATTTGAATATTATATTTAGTAGATTGTCATAATATTTTAATTTAAAGTGTACATACATTAAAAGTTGTTGTTTAATATTATGTCAATAAAAAAGCCCTTTTTAACCCCCGACGTAAAAACAACGGGGTTTTATAAGTTTGAGGTGTCTGTCTGTGGCATCGTAGCTCCCGAACAATGGTCATGAAATGTCAATGTCAATGAAAATTGGTATAAGATGGTCGAGTTTTTTTTTTAATATTTAATTCTTGTTATTAACATATATTCATTCCTCCAATATATTGTAGTAATACTCAATCATCATTTCAATCTTCATTCATAATATTGCCTTAATAACTAAATTTTATCATAATAATATTCTCTACTGGCTGACCTGACCGACGATGTTCATACAAAAATAGAAAAAAACAATTTTAATTTGATTTTGATTTACTCTTTGATCTCGCGCATTTTCCAGGCAACTCGCAATAAATACCATTTTATTTATTTATAAGATAGTCAGACACATTAGTTTTAAGCAGGTAGAAATAACAAAAAATAAACGTAGACTAAATAGAATAATAATATTAAACATCGACACCATAATTTGTATACACAATGTTATTAGTAACAATTGTAAAGGTATTTTCGTGCACAAAATCCACAAACTTTTACTATAAGACTAAAAACACGTATCTTATGACTAACACCTTGTTATCGCTTCATTCAAGTGCGTCCCTAGGTGCCTTGCAGTAGCTTATGTGTAACTCCAAGTCATAATCTATCTGTATACTAAAGTTTAATCCAAATCCGCCTAGTTGTTTCAGTGTGAACGGATAACTAATATACACTCATTAAAGTTTCATATTTATAATAGTATCTAGTTCATAAATCTAAGAATAATAAGGCTAAATAAATATTTATAAAGTGACAGACATCGATCAAAAAAATACTAGATACACAATCAGCAACAAAACATGTCCTCACCGAATGAGCGCTCATTTGAAGATTTGAGCGCGCATTTAAATTTTTTTAATGTGAAAACAACTCTAAGCATTGCGTTTAAGGTTCAATTTACATTGTTATACATTTATTTCAACTACAATAATTACCTAAACACAATTGGTGGCAGTTGTAAGAGAACTTTTGCATGGGATTGTGTATGTAGTGGCAGAATTTGTCCAAACGACCAATTTATCGAAAGAGTTTTTAATACAGAAATATGGACTTTTTAATGTATTTAATTTAATATTTTACTTGACCGAAAAAATGTATTTTATCTTTATAATAAAGCTTTTTTTATAAAATAGAGAAATAAATCCATCTACTGTAAAATAAAACGAGTATTGGTGGTTTGAACAAATAAGCACTGAGGCGTCGAGTAGTCGACAGACAGATATTTACTTATTTATTATATCTCATTCGATTAGTATCGAACGATAGCCGTAAGTAGAAAAATAGCCATTTATTTTTTATAGTAATACAATTTATACTTCTAAACATGTAACAAAATTCAGAGTGGAATCTGTAATTTTTTTTTTTATCTTATTGAAATAGTAATTATTGTCGATACAGAGGTCGAATCTATAGTTTTGTAGTCTACGTGTTCTGTCTGTCTGTCTGTCTGTCTGTCTGGGAACGGAGATCACGAGAAACCACTGGACAGATTTTGATGAAATTTGTTTTAGATTATGCATGTCAGATGTACATCTTTTTAATATCCACATTGTTAATTATAACTGTACCAACATGCAGAAATGTTCATCTTTGTTGAGAAATATCTCCCCAAATAAATTGAAATGTCTGTAGTTTTCAAATAACGCATCTGTTGCACGCTACAAAAGTCAATGTATTTTAAAATGTTCATGCTTTCCTGTTTCTCAGTGGTTATTTTAAAATCACCATAGAAATTAAATTACAAATTTAACTGGCTTGTGCTGGATATGGCATTGGAGAAGGAAATGATTACTCAAATAAGTTAGTTTATTTCAGAAATAAAAAAGAAACATGTTTAGCTTCTAGTAATTTTTTTTGTCTATATTCATTAGTTGCACCATTTCCTTTATACATATTGCCAATCCCTTTGTCTTAAGGTTGCCTAGAGAAGATCGCTATTTTAGCAATAACACCACATCTTGTGCAAGATTGTACTTTTTTATTATTATGCTACATCTTGTTGAACTAATTTCATTATGAAAACTATTTATTATTATTATTATTGTTGAACTAGCGACTTAATCTCGCTTCGCTCAGGTTCGTCCCTAGGTACGTTTTAACGGTTAGCGTGGAATAGATATAACTTGTTTTCCCGTAGGAACGAAATAATCTCCAGCCCTCTATCTTCACACAATATAAACACGACAATCTGGCACTTTATTTCGACGTGAAAAAAGGACAAACAAACAAACAAACAAACAAACAAACAAACAAACAAACAAACAAACAAACAAACAAACAAACTAAACAAACAAACAAACAAACAAACAAACAAACAAACAAACAAACAAACAAACAAACAAACAAACAAACAAACAAACAAACAAACAAACAAACAAACAAACAAACAAACAAACAAACAAACAAACAAACAAACAAACAAACAAACAAATAAAGTCAACGTCAAATTGTATATCGTAGAAACAGAAAGTTTCAAATATTATACAAATGAAGTCAAGTAGTTTATATTAATTTTAAGGTTACGTTCATAATTATCATGTAGTTAGTAGTAAGGAAAAAGAAAAATGTGTTTTATTTTAAATTTATTCTAATAGGTATTGTATGTATGTATGTATATTTGTATATTGCTTGCTTCGCTCGGGTTCTTCGCTATGTATGTACATAATATTGTTCATACAAAAATACTAAACTCGCGATTTAAAAATGAGGGGCGGGGGTAGTAAAGTGAATTATACTTTAAGACCTATTCCATGCCTACCAAATATACAAAAAAAAACATTAAAATCGGTCGAGCCGTTTCGGAGGAGTGCGACCACAAACACCATGGCACGAGATATTTATATATTAGATACCTATATATTATATACGAGCCGAGCCGAGCGAAGCGAGGGTGAGTCGCTAATATACTAATAAAACTAGCAATCTATTTATATAGAGTAAAAAAAACTATATGTTTTGTTAATATTTAGGTTTGTGAATTGTGAGACAGGTTAGACATTACAAGAATAAAAAAAAATTGTATTATTACGTTATTCGTTCGTTGCTCCGATGAATTTGTATTTAATACTTGTTTATAGTTTGCCTTTCACTCACACACCTTCATATTTCACTCACACAGACACAGGTATAAATGTGTGCGTTAAATTCCTGCTCTGTTTAATTACAACCTCGCTAAAATCAAAATCTAAATATATTATAATAAAATAGTGAAAAAGCGAATTCTGCACATGAAATATTTTTTAAAAACGATGACTGTTACGTATTGTGTACAGAATATAAACCTCGAAACAATAGTTACTAAAATTTTCGTCTGTTTGTCTGTAAGTATATTTATTTGATATTCACGCCTTGATTTCTTCCAATATAATATAACATCAATTTAAATAGCCATACACTAAAAAGCAGATTTAAATACTGATTTGTTTCTTATAGGAGCCGAAATAACTGAACGTAGTGGCAATTCGATACAATGAAGTACGTCATTCACTTACAAATGTTCCATTGGTTTGATTTGAATTGGTATCAATCATTCAAAGTGTCAAACATGCATCGAGAGTTAATGAAATTCGGTATCCACATGCATATATTACAATAAAGGCAACCTGTTACCGCTTTGTATCGCTTTAAATTACCAATAAATTACTCTTCAATACTGAGTCAATTTTTTTCATACTTAATACTTTCTTAGATTTACGCGAATACTTGACATTTTAAATAAAACTATCTTTTTGGATTTTTTCGCGAATTTATTTTGATTTTTGGTTCCCGACGCTAGTAAGAAAATATTAACAAAAAAATTATAGCTGTCAATGCACAGACTTTGTATGGTTAAATAGAGCTTGTATTCTTTGAATACCAATAGATACCTACATCTAATTGGCCTAATATGTATAATATTAAGTTCACTTATATGGATTACATTTTGTTGTAAACCTCTAATACATTCGGTAAAATAGTAAAAATCGACCAGATCAGACCAGGCAAGCTTGGCAGAGAAGGAGGTTATTGTCTCACTGTGGAAGAAGAAGGTACGAGTGGGTACTCAATTTTAATGTAGGTTTTCTTATTACTATTACGAGTAATTCTTTTAAACAGTGTGAGAACACCACAATGACTTCAAGAAAATATTCTATCATTTAAAACTCTTGCCAAATCAACAAAAATCAGCAGTACGGAAAATGTACTGCGCAGACCTCAAGTGATTGAGAAATAGGCAGGGAGATGATGATGATCATTTTTCAATTCTTTAAAGTGATATCAATTTCGGTGCACATTTTTAGTAATAAAAATCATAATTTCCAGTATTTTAAAAATTTACGTCCAATATTTTCAGTTACAATACAATAGCGAATGCCGAACGGTAAAGTAAAATTACAAAACATGTAATGGTTGAAGTTCGTATAATAAACGGCAAATGGTCCCGCGCTCGTATTTATTATTCCGTTGCATACAAAGTTCGTTATTAATACCGCTTTGCTTGCCGATGGGAGAAATAATTTAGTTTTTAAAAGTTTTAAATTAATAATTTGCTTTAACTATCCTGCCTAATAGCTGGCTAGGGAAGTTATAACTAACGATTTCACTGCGTTACGTTATTTGGACGAAGTATTTTGAGATAGTTAAGTGTTTACAGTTTAAGATGAACAGTAGTTTTTAGTTATGGACTACGAACATTACGTTTAGCATTAAGGCCTTTGCAAATAATAAATAATATAAATATGTGGGGACATTAACACACTGCGCCATCTAGTTCCATGGTAAGCTACGAGGCTTGTGTTATGGATACCAGATAGTTGATACACTACACATATATAACTTTAAATACGTACATATTATAAATATGAACACCCATGACTGGAGTGCAAGCTTTCGTGCTCATCATACAAATGAATGCCCCCAGCGGGACTCGAACCCGCGACCGCTGGCACAGCAACTAGGATCACCACAAACTGAGCCAAACGTGTCGTCAAATGTACTCTTTTATTCTTATTTTATTCCAAATACTTATTCTTAACTAGCAACTCACCCTCGCTTCGCTTGGGTTCGTCCCTAGGTTGAGTCCCCATACTTAAAATTCATACCCATTTTCACCCCCTTAAGGGATGATTTCCAGGATAAAAAGTATCGTATGTCCTTCCCAGGGTCTCAGGCTATTTTCTTACGAAATTTCATCTATATCGGTTTAGTAAATCCAGAGATTACCCCGTACAACGTCACAAACTCACAAATTTTACCTCTTTATAATATATTTATAGATTAGTACTGACTAATTGTTGGCCACGGGTGTGCTTGTATTTAATGTTGATATAAAATTTATTGAAATGAAAACTTTTATTGGCAGGTTTGGATGGGGAGTAAATTCATGTAAGTAGTAATCGATATGGTCACGTGAAGAGTTAACGCTAACACTCAGAGTGCCGATAGATGTCAAAATCAGATAAATGTAAACAGTTTTAATTTACAAATTTTAATTTAAGATCAAACAATTTGAATGTAGAAAAATAATAACGGCTTGATTATGATCATGATTGTTTTTTTTTGATAATTACACAACTTTCTTACTAGAGAAGAATTCTTTATCGATTTAGTATTTTATGCATTATTCTCTACATACAAACACTAACGCCTCACCCTCGCTTCGCTCGGGTTCGCCTCTAGACAAACAAAAACAAACCCCACGGGAACCTTTCATTTTTCCGGGAAAAAAATAGCCTATATGTTATTCCAGAGTATAATCTATCTCTGTGCCAAATTTCATCCAGATCCGATAAGCCGTTCTGGCGTGAAAGAGTAACAAACATACATCCATACTTACATTCTTACAAACTTTCGCGTTTATAATACTTGCAGGATATTTATATTATAGTACCTCTTCATCGTAGTGTAAGACATTATATATAGGGTCATACACAAAAATTGAAAAAAAAGTGTTCACTCGTTGTAAAATCTATTTATTCGAAACAATGCAAGCTTGAGTTGACTTTATTATTTGAAGCTCCTAATTATATATTATTTTATGCAAAAAATAAGTAATTTTTATTGCGTTAAATTTATAATTATTCATTGTTTAATAGAAAATGTCTCCTTCTGTAGACTGTTCGGATACGGAGTACTGGATTTTAAGGGGTAATTTAAAGTATTTATCATTACATTATTTCATTAATAGTCTAAGCACAGTATTCTTCATTTAGATGACTTCATATTTAGTAATAATAAAAAAAAAACCTTAAACTGTATTACTGAAATAAATTAAATAAACATAGTGTTCTTAATTTCATGATCATTCCTGTAGACGCAAAAAACTAATCGAAAATCTGCGTTTAGAGAAACGTATCTGGGTTTTTATTTTTTTACTTGGCAACATTGTTATATCTGTCACTCATTGCTTGGAAGTCTAGTAACGGCGCGTGCTAATTATTATAAAATCATATATTTAAACAAGTACACAAGTTTTTGTAAAACCTCGGTGTGTCTTTCCTTGAAGACGTGCTTAAAAGTAAGTACGTTGAGTAAAAATGTTTAATTATTGTGGACTTGTATATTTTGGGGAGCAGTACGCAAATGCTAAGTTGTTAAATTTCTAACCTCAAAATTCTTCGTTGTATCGTTTATTAACCACATGTATGTCCCTTCTGTAGAAATCTTTTCTGTAGACACACTTGTCTTCAGAAGAGTCAATGTCTACAGAAGGGATGTTTATCTTTTCTATAGACACATGCGTCCCTTCTGTGATACTAATTCTTCTATACATAAGCACACGGTTGAATAGTTAATGGTAGATTTTTGACATTTATTAATATTTATTTACATCTTTTAGATTCGAAACATCTTCTATCAAAATTTTATAGATTTTTTTATTCTTTGATTTTGGATGATTCTTATAATCCGTTTATTTTCAGTAGAAATATTTATTGCTTTATATTTATGTATTGGTATATATATTTTCATAGTCTATTTAATCATTCATTGACCCCTTCTACCATTTGTTAATTCAATCATTTTAATCGCACCTACGTATTCCGCATATTAGCTTTCTCAGGCATCAACTAAAACCTTTGGGAGCATGTATGAAATTGAATTTATTTTCTTTTAGGATGTCAAGAAGAAGTAGGTCGACTGCGCAACTATCTAAAGAAGAAAAGATAAAACGAAGGCGTGAACAGAAAAAAATAGCATTCGTCGCGCTCGGGCAAAAATGACTGAAGCAGATTTAGAAGAAAGAAGGAGAAAAGATAAAGAAAGATATCAGAGGAAAAAGGAACAAGGACTTATTAAAACGATAAAAGACTTCACTCCTAGGAAACAGAGACAAATTAGAAAACTGTGGAGAGAAAAAGCAAAAAAGAAGCGTGACAAGGAAAAAAGAAACAAAACTACACGTAATTTTATGGAAACAAATACTCCACCATCAACTCCCACCGGATCACGTGCAAACAGTGGTAGAGCAGTAGCAAAACGTAATAGAAAACTACTTAAGACTGAAAATATTTACCTGAAAAAAAGGATTTGCGAGTTAGAGTCTAAGTTATCGAAATATAGAATGCGAATTATTAGAAAGAGTTACTCAAATGAAAAAGACAAGAAGAAACCAAAAAAAGTTACCACTAAGTCAGTTCTAAAAACAAGGAAAGCAGTTTGTGAATTTTTATTGCAAGACGAAAATAGTAGATCAACATCAGGAAAAAAAGATACGATAACGCGCAAAAAAATAAAAAAACAAGTACGTTTTTTGAACGATTCACTCTTAAACTTACATAAAAAATTTATAAAGGAAACTGGCATGCGAATATCTTACGAAACGTTTCGCAGATGCCGGCCGTTTTGGGTTCTATTTCCAAAAGCTGAAACTAGGAATACTTGTTTATGTGTTATACACACTAATACAAACTTTCTAGTTCAAGCTCTTTATCATGCAAAAATAATTCCTTTTAAATCGGCAACTGATTTGATTAAGTCCTTATGCTGTAAAAATATTTTAAATGTCCCTTGTTTAGAACGCAAATGTACTTTATGTAAGAATAAAGATATTACTTCTACTAATTTATATGATCATGACTCCGTTACGTATGAAAGGTGGGTCACTAAAGATGTCACTGTTGTCATTAAAGGTAACCCTAGACAATGTAAAAAAACCGTTAAAGAAAAGGTCCAAACAACCAACAGAATTCTATTTAATAAGTTAAATTCAGCTTTACCTTTATTTATGAAACATGTCGCATGCATGATACATCAAATAAAGGCTATCCAGTTTGTAAAAAAGAATATTTCTCCTATTGATGGTCTACTTCACATTGATTTTGCTGAAAATTACAATTGTAAATATAAAGAAGAAGTTCAATCTGCTCATTTTGGTGGTTCGAAAATACAACTATCTCTACATACATCTGTTTATTATAGTACTCAATTAGAACCTCCAAATAATTTTATAAGAACAACATCTTTTTGTACTATTTCTGACAATCTCAGACATGATCCTGTCTTAATTTGTGTTCATTTGCAAGCTATAATAACAAAAATAAAGGAGTTGTCTCCCAGTTTAAAACATTTACATATATTAAGTGATGGCCCATCAACTCAATATCGTAACAAGTCTTTATTCAATTTGATCGCTACCTTTATTAGTAAAGAGTTTGGTGTTGACACAATCACATGGCATTACAGTGAAAGGGGGCACGGTAAAGGAGCACCTGATGGTGTAGGCGGGTGTGTTAAACGTCTTGCTGATATGCATGTTGCAAAAGGAAACGATGTTTCAAGTCTTGATGAATTGATGTCATATTTATATGCGAATACAAAACGAATAAATGTTTACAGGATCAATAACTATATAATACCTAAAGTTCAACAAATTTTAGACCAAAGTGTTTTACAAACTTTTAAGGGTACTCGTAACATTCACCAATTAACGTGGAACATTAAAGAACCTTCTGTTATACACGCGAGACGTTTAAGCTGTTTGACTTGTGACCCACACGAGAAATGTCCTCATTATGAACTGGGACAAATAGATGTCAACTGTGAGCATCTCGACACATTAGATGTCCTAGATATTTTAGAAGCTCCAAATACTTCAGATGCTCTTTGTATGCCACAAGCTTCAGGAACCCCAGAAGCCTCTAATAGTCCAGAACTCCCAGGTACCCCAGATGCTTCGACTGTGTCAATTTCACCGGGTTTAAGCGACAGATTGACACCTGAGGAAAACATTGAAGCGAACGTACAAAATGTCAGACCGACTAAAAGAGCTCGATTGATCTGGGCTGAAGATGAAACGGAAGACTCTGATTCCTCCCTGGAAATATTTAACACAAAAAAACCCTTGCCTAAAATTCGGAATGACTATGGTCTCAATTCTGATGATGACGCTTTATTTTAATTTTAACCTACAGAAAAGACTTCATTACTGTAGACAATTTTTAAAATATTTTTTACCAGTTCCTAAATATTTTTTTGTTTTAAATAATTAAAGAAATAAGAAACAAAATAAATTGTGATTATTATGAACGCATAATGTATATTGTATAATGAGTGATTTTTTTTGTATAAGACGCTAAAATGCGTATTTTGTTAATTTCTGTAGACAAGTGATCTCATCTGTAGACGTACAATAATAACAAATGTGATTTTTTTCCTTAAGTAATGAAAACTGAGCTGTGTAAATATTTTTGTAAGACTGTTAGCGATTACGTTTAAATAAATAAAAAGTCACCAAATCAATAACTGAGTTTAACTTTTATTTTTTTTTTAAATTCATATTTTGTGTATGACCATATATGACAAAACTGTTGTAAAATATTTTTATGATAGAAGTGCAATAAAAATGTCAAAAAATATACAGTCATAAGTCAATCAAATTGCTCTATTTTGCATTAATCAATCAGCATTGTCGATTGAATAGCGAATTTTGCTTATGTTTTATTAGTTTCAATACAATGTAGGCTACGTTTTTATATTTGAACTAGCGACTCACCCTCGCTTCGCTCGAATTCGTCTAGTTCGTCGTCCTAGTTCTCATCCTAGTCCGCGTCCTAGTTCTCGTCCTAGTTCTCGTCCTAGTTCTCGTCCTAGTTCTCGTCCTAGTTCGCGTCCTAGTTCTCGTCCTAGTTCTCGTCCTAGCTCTCGTCCTAGTTATGTTTTAACGTTTAGTATAGTAGTGATTTCTCTAAGTTGAAATATATTCTCGTTGTAAAAAGTATCCTGTATGTGGTATCCCTCTAGTGGTTTTTCCGTGAAGCGGTCACAAACAGACAGAAAGACTAGATTCTGCCTCGATAATAATGACTATTCAATAAGATTTAATGTACAGATTCGACTTAGAATTTTATTAAATGTATAAATGAATGATGTATTAATTTTAGTTACAAAATGATCCCAAAAGTTACTAATAATCTATACGGACAAATAAAATTGAAATTTCCGTTTGTAATTTCAAAAAACAGCTTTTTACTAAACGCATGTGAAATAATATATACGGTATACTTATAAGAAAAACATAATTTTTAAAAATTTTGTCTGTCTATCTATGCCTGTCTGTTTATTCCGAGTAATCTCCGAAACAGTCTAGACTGATTTTGACGAGACTTTCACTGGCAGATAGTTGCTGTTATAAGAAGTAACTAAGTCTACATTTTTTAGAAAAAGAATTAGGGTCCTGCTGTTAAAGCGTATAATTGTCGTTAAGAAATAGCTACTCCATATTGAGATCATACTGTTATTTCCACGATATCTAAAGACCAAACAACTATTAAAAATGCCTTTCTGTTGCTTTCAATTGTTTTCGGAATAGCTGAATCAAACGGAATTTTCAGAGGCAAGTAGATAATAGAGCCAAGAAATATATAGGCTACATTTAACCCTGTAAAAGATTTAATTGGGTTTAAGTATCAAATTTACTAATGGGTAGTGTATTAGATTAGAAATGACATATTATGTGTGTATGTATTTAGCCTTTCAATGTGAGGAAGATTTGACCATTGTCCACCACGCTGGCTGAGTACGGGCTGGAGGGCTTTACGTGTCTTTCGATTTGTTAGGGCTTCTCAGATATGCAGATTTCGATTCACGATGTTCCTCCATCGTGAGGTAAGGCGTAATCATGTTGAAAATGATTTGCATATGAAAATATCATATGGGAGACCCGTTTTTGAACCCACTTCACTTAGATTCCCAAGCAAACGCGTTACGACTGGTCTACCACTTTTTTTTTTAACGTTGGGAAATGCATTTACGCACGAGGTGTGGGACTCACTGGCAAAGCCAGTACTACCCACTAAAACCCAACAAAGTCTTCCACCGTCTTAATGGGGCGTCGCAGGATCGCTTACGCATTCAACTACGATGCCCCGATGGCAGGTCTGCCAAAGCAGACCACAACAACCACGGGGTTGCTCCAAGGTCCACTCTGCTATCAGAGAAGTACCAGGAGCAACCCGCATGGTACACCGCCCTCCGAAGAGGTCCGCCTCCCACCGCCCACCGAAGTGGGCCACCTCCCTGTGCGTTTTTTGGCTTCGCGCCCGGTTGGGTTGCCGGGCACTACTAAGCCCCCCCACCACGACAAGGTGAACGCACGTTGGGGGGGGGGGACTGGACTACCACTGCCTTAACTGGTATAAGTTAACTTTAATCCCTAACAAATTCTTCAGCTTTACTAGCAATATAATAAACGAAGTCTGCACTATTTCTCCATTGATTTTGAGCAAGTTATGGTTGACATTGAGAAACTTAAATATATCGTGTATTCACAAAAAAATTACTTAGTCTGGAAATCGGACCTATTAGAGCCTGAGATAAAGATAATTATTATTCAAAAGCATTCCAAAAACGAACAGATCAATTAAAAATATATTTAAAACCCATCTATATAATATAATATACTACGAAAAAGTTACACCGAAAGCCTTTCTTTAATTACTTTCTTTCTTCTTTGGTTACTCCTAATGGACCATGAATGTGCGAGAAAGTTTAATATAGCGAAAAGCTAAAGTTAAAGTTCCGGGAATCCACCCCTAAATCAAAAACAAACGGAGAAGTAATAGAAGTTCATTTACTGGATGTTGCTAATATACATATGAATAACAGTACCAGTAAAGCTACATATATGAAATGAATTCCAGTTATTTACTTTTTTTATATTTAACTAACGACATACCCCCATTTCGCTTGGGTGTTTTTCCATCTGACTTTTATATATATATATTATTTATTTTTATATTTTTTACCAAATTTTAATACTATCCAGCCTATCCTACTAACATAATCCTATCCTACGTAATATGTAATATAGCCTATCCTAATCCATGTAATAGTATTCTATAAATTAATAAATAAACATGTTCGGACATTAACACACAGCGCCATCTAGGCTACGAGGCTTGTGTTATGGATACCAGATAGTTGGTACACTACACATATATAACTTTAAATACATACATATTATAAATATAATTACATATGATTATAATATAATAGTATTAAATCATTATCTATCTGTGTACTAAATTTCCTCAAAAATCGTCTAGCCGTTTCAGCGTGAAGGAATAAATAAAACATACACACAAATGTCCATTCTTAATTCAAAATACAAAAGCATTTATGTATTTGTGTAGTATGACAACAACTTGACGATACGTTTGGCTCTGTTTATAGTGACCCTACTTTCTGTACCAGCGGTCGCGGATTCGAGTCCCGTTTGGGGCATTCTTGTTTTGTATGATGAGCACGAATGTTTGTACTCCAATCATGGGTGTCTATATTTATAATATGTATGTACTATTTATTGTCCATAATACAGGCCTCGTAGCTTACCATGGAATTACATGGTGTTGTGTGTTAATGTCCCAACATATTTATTTATTTATTACATTTCCTGTAAAACTCTGATGGATATTAATCGAATTACTTTTTATTTTTCATTCTGTTTCATAGAATTAATTAAAGCTTGTTCGTGGTCGCTCTCATACATTTTATTTAATTTTGTATCACCCATATTAAAATATACTCCGAATGTTGTAATGTGGCTATTTCTAGCGCAATTAAAATTCTAGTTCCGCTTTTGGTATTTTCCGACATCTAAAATCTATTTCGTTATATTATGATCCCACCAAAACATTTTCATGTAAAATGTTGCCAAGACGAGACCATATAGCTCGCACTGTCAAAAAGTTATCAGATCTTATGTAAAGCCAAGCTTCTAACTCTACAAGCCCTAACTTCACAAACTCTCTATCTTAGTCAAAATATGTGGCTTAGATTTTTCTGTTATACTTCTTGTAGTAACGGCACGGCCATGACATGACGTGGTCTACTTTGGCAGACCTGCCGTCGGGGCGTCATGGTTGAGTGCGTAGTCACAAAGACCGGAGACGTAATTTAAAAAAAAAAGGCAGGTTAACCTAATACCACTTGTATTGAATACCAAGACTATCTAAAAAAATACAAATACGTTCTATTAAGACCGCTTGAGTTTATCGTAATGATATTTGCAATAAAAAAAATGGTTTTCGAATCAAAATGTGATAAAAGTTTAAAAAAAATTATCTTTTATAAGCAGAATTCGAGCCAGCTCTTTTTCAGAGACTAAGTTTAGTAAATATAAAAATGGACAAATCAAGTAGTTGTAGAATTGAATAAAACATCCTAAAAAGGAAATTAAAAATATATTAACACCCCTATTTCCACCCCCTTAAGGAACGATTTCCGGAATAAAAAGTATCCTATGTCCTTCTCCGGGTCTCAAACTGTCTTCTTACCAAATTTCATCTAAATCAGTTCAATAGTTCTAGAGATTACCCCCTACAGCGTCACTAACTCACAAACTCACAATTCACAAACTTAACCTCTTTATAATATTAGTATAGAAGAAATATTTCACTGAAAACAGTTTAATCTCAAGTTTTTCCTAAATCTTTCTAAAGCCAAACAAAACGGGATATTAAGGCGCAGACACTTGAAGACGACCTCACATAAATTTTCCGGTAGCTTTCCTCCGTCGAGTTGCGGTAAAGCTACCCGCCCATTGAATATATTCATTTGTAGTAATAAACAGAATCTTTTTATATATGACGCCTCATTTTAGTAGTTAAAGACATTTTAAGTAAAAATATCTTTTGGATTTATTTTGATTTTTGGTTCCTGACATTTCAAATGATTTACAGCAACTATAGTCACGGAAGATACTGTGGCCATAATTGCTGTACAGCATTCGAAACGTCAGGAACGGAAAATCAAAATAAGTCCCCGAAAAAATCAGAAAAGATTTACAAATAAATAACTATTTATTCGTAGGAAAAGATAGTATTAGTTTAAAATAATTTCACGTTATTTCTATTAAAGATTTATTTTTTTATTACACATTATTTTATATAATAAATGTATTAGTACATCACTAATATTTTTGTCTTTGTCTCATCCCTAATTGATTGATTTATACTCTATGACACACTTTGTAAAAGATTTTGCGACATATTATGCAGCATATTTTATAATATTAGCTAAACTTTAATCTAATATTAATAAGTATTATTTGTATTTTTTTTATTTTGTAATTTTGTTATAACTGACTTGCTATTTAGTACTAATAATATCTACTTAAAATGACTGTGACAGACGGACAGGCGAAATAATATGTGAGACTTATATACGAACATTTTAAAAATATTTTATTTACCATGTTCAAGCCAACCTTAAGCAATTTACGAAACTCCAGATCTTTCTTACAATAAATTACCTGCTATTGCTTTAACGAGAAAAAATAAATGTAAGGGAAATTTACGCTGAATCAATGCCACTCGGTGCGAACTTGATATATCAGTGTTGAAAAAACATTCGCTCTTCAAAGTAATATAATATTGTATGCCAATTCTATTAAAGAAATTATTTATAATAGTTCTTTATACATTTATAAATATTATTTTTATTCGACTTCAAAAAAAGAGGAGGTTCTCAATTCGTCGGAATCATTTTTTTATGTAGGTATGTTCACCGATTACTCGAAGACGCCTGAACTGATTTGGATTTTTTTGTTTCAAAGGCTATATACTTCCCAGGTGGTCCCATATAAATTTTATCGAAATCGGTCGAGCGGTTTTTTAAAATATCAACAATAAATATTCTTTTTAAATAAATTGCTTAATTGAATATGTCATTTAATTTTTGACAAATCTATATAGTCGTCTTACACTTAAAATTATCATACCTAGTAAGTTAAAAACTAAAACCACTGATCCATATGTATATCGATACATATCTGAGTGTAGCTACTATCTAAGCTGTTCTATCACAAAATTTAAAGTTTAATAAAATATTATAAATCCTAGACTTTCAAATTTTGTCTTGTTATATTATAAGATACTAGCGACTCACCCTTGATTCGCTCGGGTGCGTCTCTAAGTTTTGAATGGTTTATAAACAAATAAACATACATAATAAAATTAACGAAAGTTGTATGTGCCTGGTATTATTAGAACCTAAAACATTTTTAGCATAAGTTGTGAGTGAAAGAAAAAGTACTCCGGTGTGATTCTTATAAGTAAAGTAAATGAAAAAATCGGTCAAGTGCGAGTCGGTCTCGCACACGAAGAGTTCCGTACCATAATCGTTTTTTTTTTTAAATTCACCATCTTGGTTTTTTATTATTTGTTGTTATAGCGGCAAGAGACACACACTCTGTGAAAATTTCAACTCTCTACGTTCATGACGTGACATGATGACATGGACGGACGGACGAACGGACGGACGAACAATAGGACGGACGGACGAACCACGGAGGCTTATAAAAAGGGTTCCGTAAGCACCCTTCGGCTACGGAACCCTAAAAAGTAGACGTTCTTCTTACCAAATATTTCATTGGTGGGTAGAAGATTTGGATAAGATACGAGTATATGTACATATACCGTTATTTGTCTTTGTATTATGAGACATGATAGAGTGCTGTCTTCAGCAAAGTTAATAATACAATTATTTTATGCATAATTATTTTATTAATCTAAGACGTGATTTACCATCTATAAAAATAAAAATGAATTTTCATATGTTTGTCCTCTATGCGTTCATTGTGATAAAATTCTGGTGGGTTATGTATACTCCTGCGAAGACTCCTGGTGCAAAAAGAAAGAATTTTTCTTTGGACTTTTTGTCTTTCATTCGTTCCAAAACATTCAAGTTTAGGAACACGCCCAGGCGAAGCTAGTGAGAAATAAAATAAAAATCTGTACACTTTTTTAAAATATAAAGACGGACGTATTATAATATTATACTTATATATAACATTGCTTACAAGTGACATTTTAAGGGTAATTTTAAAGGATAACAATGCGTAATGTGATCCCCAGACTGAAAGGTACACGATAATTACACCCACTGTACGTTCATATCGAGCTTCAGGTAAATTAAAAAAAAAACCTACTTTATTATAAATAAACATTTTGTTTCTTGGTATGTTGGCTTGGTAATTTTTACATAGGGACAGTTTTTTAAGCCAGAATGCGGCATTAGTTACTTTTCATTTAAATACTCCAGTGGTTCATACCAAATATTCATTCGTGTTTTACAAAAACTTACATTATCGGCTGAGCGAAAGGCGCAGCACTAAAATCTTAATATTTTTGAGTTTCGATCTCACTTTTACCTAAAATAAATAGAGTAATCGTCAAAAATAGTGAAGTAGTACATTTTTCATATAGAAAATCGAACTCCATACATCACACCAATTAATTATAAATGTGAAAATTTGGGAGTTACACGACTTCGTGCGTGTTGTTTTTTTAAATATAAAATCTTCTCAGTCCATACTAATATTATAAATGTGAAAGTGTGTTTATTTGTTTGTTTGTCCTTCTTTCACATCAAAACAGAGTGACGAATTGGGGTGATTTTTTGTGCAGATAGTTTATATAAATATAAAAGTTTGTATTAGGGTATAATAATATGTTGTCCAAGTCTCGTTATTGGAAAATATGACTGAAAATATAGTACTAAAAACGGTTTCATATTAAGAATTCATTCTAATTACGAACGTGCATGATATTTAAGGACGAGATTATTCAGGACCGGACAAACAGTGCCCCTTGAGGTTAAAATGTTTATTATTTCCGCTATAATTACACTTCCTGATTATTATTGCCCTCTTTATATGATCCTGTGAGGAAAATGAGAAATTTTATACGTATTTACCCCATGATCCCGTATACAGAGCATAAGTTCAAAGGGAACTAGCTAAATGACTATCGTCTAGTTAATATGTTTTAGTTGACTCAGTGGTAACGTGTACTATTGAACTAGAGGTAATGGATTCGATTTTGTATGAAAATCTACTCATATTATAAACACGAAAGATTGTGAGGATGTATGAATATAATATGTTTGTTACTCTTTCACGCAAAAACTACTAAATGGATTTGATGCTACTTTACAGTAATATAAGCTACTAGCATTGCCCGCGGCTCCGCCCGCGTTCAGATGAACAAAAACCAAATTCTTAGGTTTAACATATTAGTCTATACTCTTACATTGCAGTTTTGTATTTTTTCTCAGAAATGTCTGTCTCTTTGTTCCGGCTAATCTCTGAAACGGCTGGACTGATTTTGACGGAACTTTCACTGGTAAATAGCTTATGTTATAAGGAGTCACCTAGGCTACTTTTATTTTGGAAAAAGAACTAGGGTTCCGTTCAAAAACAAAATGTAGTTAGAGAAGCGAGGGTAAGTCGCTAGCAAAACATAAGATACAGAACTTTTACCCGCTAAGGAGTTCTATTCTTTTAAGGAGTTCCAAATTTTATTTTGGGGCTACATATCTAATATCTAACTATCAAATAAAAAAATCCCTTTCAAATATCACACATATCGGTCCACAGAAATCAGAATTATGGATATCTTTCCACCAATGCCGGATTTAACCTTAGCGCCGCCCCTGGGCATAGTAAAAATGCCGCCCTATAATCGAAATTTAGAATAAAATGTTGAAATTTAAAAAAAACCATTTTTTTGAAAAATACTAAAAAATAGTTTATAAATAATATCAATTTTTCTAAAAATGTAGTTACTAGGTGTTTTTTTTTTATTTGTTTTTTTTTTGGAAAAAATAATAAGCATTTTTGATAACGCCAAGAAATTTTTTCCCGCCCTCTGAATTTTCCACCACAAAATCACCCCACCTTTCACATCAAAATCCACTGTTCACTTCCATTCCACATTGTCAAACCTTACCCTCGTTGGTGACATACTTATTTTGCGAACTTTTGTAGTTTGCAAAAGTAATTAATATTGTTCGTGCCGAATACTTTGAATCACAATTTATTTCTATTCATCAGATCATCTCCATGTACAAAGATTTCCAAGATTTTTTTAAAGTACACTTTAAAAAAATTATCACCCTCGCTTCGCTCGGTTTCGTCTCTGGGTATGTTTTATCGGTTACTATGGAATAGATAGACTATATATTCATGCTATTATGTATGACATACAGCCTATAACCTTCCTCAATAAACGGGTTATCTAATGCAAAAAGAATTTTTCAAATCGGATTAGTAGTTACAAACAAACGAACGAACGAACGAACAAACGAACGAACGAACGAACGAACGAACGACCGAACGAACGAACGAACGAACGAACGAACGAACGAACGAACGAACGAACGAACGAACGAACGAACGAACGAACAAACAAACAAACAAACAAACAAACAAACAAACAAACAAACAAACAAACAAACAAACAATCAAACTCTGCCTCTTTATAATATTAGCATAGATGTATGTAGGTACATTTAGAATTAAAAAATAGTACCTTAGTATATACTCGTAACTTTATAATATGATTTTTGTAATTAATTACTTTTAGTTTTTTTTTTAATTAATTTTAACAGAAATAATAAATTATTAAGCCACCAAAATATTAAAAATACAGCAAAAGACAAATAATTTACCAGTGGAACACAAAATAATGATCACAAATTCTTCGCACATTATGTACGAGATATTCCAATAATAGGTAAAGTTATACCGTGGTAAGTACCAACGAAAATGAAGACTGAATTCAGTATACACTGCTGCGTCTTTAGTTACATTTGTTAGGAAGTAATATATCAGCACAAGGTATTTTCCTTAAATATATTGACTCGTTGTTTTGATGAGTAACTTGAAAGGACGTTAATCATTTATTTAGGTCGAGATTCGAGTCCCGGACAGAGCAATTTTTGGGAAAAAGCATTCTCATCCTTTAAGGGTTGAAATAAAAGGTGCACTGATATTGCACACATATTTTTACACTTTAATATCCATATAGTTTTCGTTACAACTATGATACGACTGCAATTTGATGACTGACATAAATATAATCTGTAGGAATCAAACCTACACCTTTTTTAAATTAAGTCTATAATAATCTACTGAACATAAAAGCTTTTTGAGTACTCAAACAATGTTTTAACCATATAAACATAAAATAATCACCAAAAATACCTAAAGGCGAGCAAGGTATTAAATCTTTATTATATCGTATGTAAAGTTGATAAAAAGTATTAAAATCTATACCGAGCTTTTTTCACGCTGGCATGAATAGTTATGTATCATGTAACATCAATAATGTAAGAAAGTATATAACTCTAAAAACGTTACGAGTATTCTCTCAAACTTTGAAGGTATCATCATACTGACTCGAATATTTTTTTTAAACCAAAACCTAAGGTGAGTTAGTGTAAATCGAAAAATTCCACCACTTTAAAAGGGACCTTAGAGTTCTGTGACATTTGTCGTATCAAGTATCTTTTCTGCATTATTTCTTATATATTTGTAAATTCGCTTTTTTGATATATTTATGACATTTCTTTTGTTTGTGTTTCATTTATATACATTTTAACAAAACAATAAGCTAAATCAAATAATTAAAAAAATGATTGAGTTACTTTAAATACTTCAATTTTGTATACTTATAATTTATACTTGACATTATGATCTCAGATTATATCTATATCTACTAATATTATAAAGAGGTAAAGTTTGTGAGTTTGTGAGTTTATGTCGTTGTAGGGGCTAATCTCTAGATCTACAGAACCGATTAAGATGAAAATTGATAAGATAGCTTGAGATCCTGGGAATGACATAGGATACTTTTATCCCGGAAATCATCCCGTAAGGGGTTAAAAATGGGGATGAAAGTTTATACTGGAAAGCAAGCTAGGGACGAAACCGAGCGAAGCGAGGGTGAGTCGCTAATCTTCCTATAAAAAAGCTTGTCCTGAGAATTGTCCTGAGAAAAGAATTTTCTCATTACAGTGTTAAGTATCAACACCATTCTTATCAGGCTAAAAACTATATAATATAAATCCATCTAAAAATAGCTTCAAGTAAAAATCAAATTTCAGATATCCAATAGACTATCACGCTATTTAGAAAAATAAATTGCGAACTTGGTTGACGTACTACCGTGTATATATACTTAAAACTGATTTAAATCAATTTTAAATGAATTTGCGTAAGAAAATACACGCTTTCTTTTGCATCAAACTCTCCTCCAGTCAGTGTGAAACGTGTCTTGTAGGTATACTTTACGGCACACGTTGGCATATAGAATTTATAGCGGTTTGGGTAATTTAGAAGGGATAAGTGCTTTATTTTATGATCGTTTTGAGTTAAAGCTGTTTACTTGTTTGCGTCTTCTGTTTTGTTATATGAGAACCAATTCAACGTACACTCTTTAAAAATATGAATTTTTAATAAGTACATTTATCATTTTTTCCTTACTTCTCCCTGTATCTTCATAGATTTTTGTATGATTAAGTGTACTTTAAAATATGTAAAAATATTCAAATAGAAAGCGAGAATGTGTGGCCTCCAATAAAAAACTCTCTGCAAAATAGTCGACATCCGATAGGCAATCCAATTGTGACATATGTAATATCTCTTGGGAACTATTACATGTGACACTTTAAATAGAGCCCAATGTCACTCTCCAAGGCATAAACTACTAGGTAAAAATCAATCGATCTAATTCTCCCGTACTGTTTGAAAAAAATATATAAACCTCAACAATTACTTTTGTCTCATGCTGTTTTAAGGAAGATGAAAGGATTCCATATGAGATAAGTAATCCTTTGTACACAACGTATTGGATTTCTTTTTTTTGTGTGTGTGTGTGTTTTTTTTTTAATATATATAATTATTACACTTTTATGATTTACTTTTAATTTTACAGTGGACCCACAAAACTGTTTGCACAGTTTGTCTGTGGGATCAGAGATTCTATTTGTATATATTTTTGTAGTATATAAATAAATAAACCAACCAACTATCGTTTATATATAAAGAAGCGTTACGTTTAAACGTTTAGTAAGTAGCAGTAGATATTTTCCCGCAGTAAAAAGTACCCTACATGTTGACCCGGATAACCAACAATCATCATACCAAATTTCATCAAAATTTGTCTAGTGGTGTTCCAGACAGAAAGACAGACAAAAATCCAAAAAAAGCTATAGATTCCGCCTCTGTATTGATAATAATGACTATTTAAACAAGATTTTCCAGAAAATAATTAATGTACAGAAACGACTCAGTTGGAATTTTATTATATGTATAGAATACCATTATCGATAAATATACAATGTTAATTAATCTAATAACTGATATATCACTAGGATTACATGAAATATATGAAAATTCGTACAGAATTACTCCATATATTAGTAAATTAGTAAATACTGATACGTTCACGTGAAGCGTAATAAAGCAGTTTGCTGTTCTAATTACTTCGAGCTAAATGGTCGAACTGAAAGACGTCTAGTATCGGATACATATCGACTTAGAGAACCATGTTAGTAACAGATATTTTATTTTCCTAAATTAATACTTGAAATTCGCTAAAATATTAATAAACTAGCATTGCCTCCGGCTTCCCCCGGCAGATAACCAAAAACCCAATTCTTAGGTTTTACATATTAGTATACTCTTACATTGCAGTTTTTGTATTTTTACTCACAAATGAGATATTTTCCCGCTGTAAAAAGTATCCTATACGTTGACCCGGATAGGCAGCTATCACCATACCAAATGTCATCAAAATCCCTCCAATGGTTTTTCTGTAATGCGGTGACAGTCAGACAGACAAAAAATCTAAAAACTATAGATTCAGCCTCTTTATCGATAATAATGTTTATTTCAATAAGATTTTCCAAAAAAATCTAATGTACAGATTCGGCTTAGTTACAATATATTAATTTATTATATGTATAGATAAGTCGAATAATTGTACTCGTACCTAGTTGAAATAAACTATGAAACACGATTGCATACTGTGCGTTTACTTTAGACTTTTTAAGTATGACGCTTCCTCGATGTGTTCAGACCTTATTTGAAAACTCACGTCGCTGTGCCATTTTTCCTCCCACATAAACTTAAATTGTTACGGCGTATATCCTAGATTTCCTATTGTGACTAAAACAAAACCTAGGAGCTTAAGCAAGATGGCATTTCACAATCTTTTACAATTTAAAGTTTAACAAACTGTATGAGAAGACATACTAGCGATTCACCCTCGCCTCGCTCATGTTCGTCTCTAGGTAGGTACTTTTTAACTGTTAGTATGGAATAGATAGACTATATATAGGTATGATAAGTTGTTGTGGGTTGTAATATATCGTGTTTCCCCGTGGAAATGAGATAATCTCTCGTGGTAAAAAGTAGGGTATGTCATTCACCACCCTATAAATATCTCCACAAGAAATCACGCCAATCCGTTACTCTGTTTCGACGTAAAAGAGGGACAAACAAACAAATAAACAAACAAACACACTTTCAAATTTGTAATATTAATGTATGGATTATATTATGACTGAGACAATAAACTCGAGTTGATTCGAAGTGCAAGAATAGACAGACAGAAACGTAGTATTTTACAGTATATGGATGCATAACTCAAACCGCAGATCCTAGGGACTTGAGAAAAAATGTGAGGGGAATATTTAATAGGTGCCCCAGGAGAGCAGTAAGCTGTTATTTTTAAAAATTCAACCCCTAACGGAACAAAAACGTATGATGCATTAAATATAGGACAATTAATACTCTTTTTATTGCAACAATATCACGGGATTTTTACAGTTGTGTTTTTTAATATAATTATACTAGCGACTTACCCTCGATCTTCTCGGATACATCCCTAGAAACCTTTTATATTCATAATAATATTATATAATATATTTAGACAGCTCCACCTGTTATCACTTTATCATGTTGGGCTCAGTAGCATCTGGCAATCCAGCTGGCATAAAACCAAGAAAAGTACTTGGGAGGCGGCCCATGAAATTTACTACCCCGCATATTATTCCTAGTACTGTTCTGATACCATGGTGGACCGTGGAACCACCATGGTTGTTCTGGTCTGCTTCGGCAGGTCGGCCGACTGTCGGGGCGCGGTGGTTGAGTGCGTTAAAGATCTTGCGAAGCCCCACTAAAACGAGAATGGTTCTGTTGGATTTTAGTGGGTTAAACTGGTTTTCCTAGTGCGGTGAGTCCCACATACAATCTTCATATACCCGTGACCGTAGCACTTGTCGAAATATCGAGAACTCTCAAAAGTAAGTAAACATGGTAAATTTCCCGTTTTACATCATAATAGTAGATTATATGTACGTATATCTGTCCATCCAAACCCATCTAGAAGCTTCAGCGTGCAAAAGTACTACACACACAAAAAAACTTGTTCTTTTATAATAGTAGTATGATTAATTAATTAATCGAACTTGAAATACTCTCAACAAAAGCATTATCACTGCTACACAATCATAACAGAAAAAGACAGTGAAAAAAAGATAAAATTATATATGGCATATAATTAAAATAGTTCGCAACGGCTGGCGATAACTGAATAATTTAGGATATTCAGAATTAATTTGAAAGAAGCGGACTTTGGAGCTGAATTAAATTCTTAAAAGTTTTTTAATAAAAGCCTTAGCACTGTGGAGAGTGGAGATTTATTGAGTTTTCCAAATCACCGGAAGATGTTACCTGTCGCGAATATTTTAATATGTTAGGTTTTTATTAAGAAGTTTGTCAAAAAATTTGGTTAAAACATAAAATTGGACGTCTAAAAATATTCAAATAGTGTAATTCGTTTTGATACTCTCTTATATTTGAGATAATGATGACGGATTGACGAGATTACTAGCCACAGAGTGATATACGAGTAAATTTGAATTTTGGGTTGAGTAATTATTTCATACTGTCTTGATATATTTTTTAAATACATATTATGACTGATATTAATAAAATTTTACAGAAAAGTATAATAATAATTGAATATTACTTTGGTTTTGCACCCTAAATCAATTTTTAGTACATATAAATTTTTAACTTATAAAAGTGTTCAAAATAATTATCCAATAGAGTCTCCTGAAACCTCAAAACAATGTATGAATATTTTAAATAAAACTGCTCTTCTTAGTCTCTCCCGTGACCATGATTGCTGTAAAGCATTCGAAACGTCGTGAACCAAAAATCAAAATACAATCCGCGAAAAAATCCGAAATGATAGCTTTATAAATGTCAAATATTGGCGTAAATTTAAGAAAGTATCAATGCTAGAATAATAGATAAATTAACAGTACGTATCTGAATAGCGTTGTAGCATCACGCCATCACTGAACAATGTTGTGAGCTAGTGTTGTAACATCACGCCAACAAAATAAGTAACATCGTAAGTTTTATATTAGTTTATTGATTTTAAAAGAAGGTACTGTAAAAAGTATATTAATAACAAAGAATGTAATGCATGAACAAATCTCTTCGAAAAGTAGTTGGAAAGAACTGTCAAGTTTCAAAGTATTTCAGTTATTGAATTTTCAACTTTAACAATAGAATGAAATAAAGTAACTAGCCTTTTCTTGAAAATGAAACAAAGTAGACTGGCTCTCGTACACAATGCATTAATCTTTTTTTAAATATAGTTATAACGTATCAAAATTGGATAGAAATTATTCTCTGTCTCCATTAATTTCTTAATTTGATCGATATAAGAATAAAATTTAATTTATTTATTTCTACAGCTTATATTAACTTTGAAAACTATTTTCATTTAACATATAACAAATATAAATTATAAGAAAATTATACGAAATTATACAATTACTAGCGACCACCCTCACTCCGCTCGGATTCGTCCCTACTTACGTTTTAACGTTTAGTATCGATTTCTCAGAGATGAGATATTTTCCCTCAATAAAAAGTATCCTATATGTTGACCCGGACAACCAACTATCATCATACCAAATTTCATCAAAATCCCTCCAGTGGTTTTCCGTGATGCTGTAACAGACAGACAGGCAGACAAATATTCTAAAAATTATATATTCGGCCTCTGTATCGATTAATAATGTCTATTTCAATACGATGTCCCAAAAAATATTTAATGTTTTTTCAATTTTATTCGGCTTAGTAACAATTTTCAAAAAACAAGTTACAAGTTACAAGTTTCAAATTCATGGTCAGACCAATTTTAATTCATAATAATTGTGCCATCACAAGTAAAATATACCGTCACAGTATAAAAATCCATACAGAACGGCCCATTGATTTTCAATTTAATTCTTTGTAATTTGGCTTTAAGACTCGCCAGTTGGACACATATTAATTACTTCGCCAATGTCGTGCCCATTTTAAAATTAATGCTGTCAAATACAAAGGTTGTCAAAATTTACATGACAACCGATGTCAAAGTCAAAGTGTACTGTAACGCCATCTCGTGGCACGTTCAGTTATACCCATCTACCCTAAAGCCGTTGACCGAATGTCATATAAAAGTAAGTCACAGTAAGATTTCGATAACGTCTGTATGAATAAAAAAATTTAAAATAGTATCGTGGGACACCAGATAGTCGAGATAAAAAGAAAATAATTATTCGGGTATAAATTTTTATTATGATTTTTTTTTATCGATAAAAATCTAAAACTACTCAACAATATTAAATTAACACTTTTATTTTATTCACAATGATTCATAAAAATATATAATATCAATAAGTCATTACGTAGACTATACATGAGACACTGTATAGCGAACACACATCAACTATACATAAAAATCTTACTCCACGCATTTTCGTTACGCAGGTTTTTTGCCGGCTAGGGTACCTCCGCATCGTCCCATAAGGAACTTCGTTCCAATAGACTGAGATAATATTATTATCATTATGAACTACTCGCCTGAATCATCCCCATCGTTTGATGAGTCGCTAAAACTTCTAAATATTAGCGGATATATAAAAAAACAGACAGATAGGCAAACACGATCATTATAAATACATTATATATTTTGTTTTTTCTTCAAATCAGCTATATTTGCCCTAATATGAACCCAAAATATGGGTTAGCTATTTTGCGAACAGCCTTTTGCTTTATTATATTTAATAAAATACATAGATGTTAAAAAAAATGAATACACAGTAAATTAAACAAAAAATATACCTATTATAGTTCTTTTATCAATCGCAATGACCAGCAAGTTTCTAACCGTTAGTGGTCGTGACTCGCGAATCTCACGAATATTCCTTCTACGTGATACGCGATAATCGTTTTATTATACGAATCTTTAATATATTAAGAATCATGTTATAAATATTACATTATTTAACTTTAATCTTAGTTTAATTAATAATGATATAATATGAAACTCATAGAAACTTCCTACTTAACTCCTTTAAGGGTTGATTTGTCAAAAATCCTTTCTTAGCGGAAACTGATGTACCGAAACAGAAGTACCTGGCAAATAAGTAACATTTATATTTTATACTTTGTAAATAGTGAATAAATAAGTATTTCGCATTTATATATAGAAACTTCATATATCTTTTATTTCTATAATACCATCATCTTAGTTAGTTTAGTAACAAGTACGTTTGCATTTTGTTTAGTGGTTTAAAGCACCAGACACCCAACTATTCACTTTCTAAGCCCATCCATCTTCATTTCAACCTCCCCTCTCCCCTTCCCTCCCTCCCATTCTTAAAGAATTACCCTGTTGTTGCAGACATGCAATATATAAAAAGATCACTATTTATTGTCAGATACATCATGAGCTCAGATTAAGGAATAATATAGACAAAGCGCATATAGAACTAAACATGAAGCCAAACAATAACGTTTTAAAATAGTATACAAATAACGATTTGTATACTAGGTGATAAGTACATAGATATTAAAAAATAAAAATAGCTATTTTTTATATAAAACAATAAATTAAATAACTTTAATATTTTGCTATCTCTTTCTTATTTTAAGTGGAAGAGAAGTAACGCTTAAAAATACAAAAAGTTATAGTATTATTTTTAATTTTCATATTAAAAAAAATAAAAAAAAAATTATTTCTTAATCTTCTTACAATAAGTATGTTAGAGTCTTCCCAGTAAGTAATCTGAAGATTGTGTTGGGAATGGCCGCTTCTTCCGGGATGCTAATCTATGATTAAGTAGGTAATACTTTTTTAAACTATATAATACTTATATTAAAGATCTTAGATAGTTTCAAGATTAAAGGTAATTAATTTTAAATAAAATTTTAGTGCAAAAAAATTACAATAGTAAGTGGGCCGAATTAACCATGTCGGGGGCCCCTAGGCAATGTAATTTTAGGGGCCCCTTCATCCTTTTGTAACTTATTGAAATACATTTTTCTACCACAATGCAATTACATTCGTAATTATTACGCTATAAGGTAGATTTCATAAAAATCTAACTGTTGCATTTGTCCTCATGATGGGATTTCCACCTATTTTTAAAAAAAAATATTAATTTTTCACTCGATGATACATTTTTTTTTTCAATTTTTTATCTCCGTGCGTGGGGCCCCTAGCCAATGCGGGGCCCATAGGCAGTTGCCTAAACTGCCTTATGGATAATCCGGCCCTGGCCGCGAATACGAGCGGAGAGAGGGTGAGCTAGTATTTACTATGAAGAACTTAAAACTGCAGTTCAATTCCTTATCCTCCTCTGTTTGTCAACCGGTTATCTTTTTTTATTTACTATCTATTGACGAGGCTTATTATTGTCGATATTTTTTTTAACAACTGTACATTTTTTCGAAATCAAAAGACCATAATTATCTCTATGCCAAATTTTATCCAGATCCGTTCAGCCGTTCTGACGTGATTGAGGAACAAATCCAGACATCCAAACATCCATCTAAACTTTCACATTTATAATATTAGTAAGATTCCCTATTAAAATGAAAAATCATCAGTCATTACACGAATTATATGCTTTTACGAATTACAAGTGACATTTAATTCTCTCGTTCACGGTACTAAAATTAATACACGTGTTTTGTGACGCGCGGCTGCACGTTTTAATGCTGCATTAAAAGAGGGAAACTTGAGGATTGGCTATAAACCATTTCAACATTTTTTGTGTAACACTAATTAAAACATCCCGATTTACACGTGGATTTTTGAATTTGTTTCCAATATAGCAACTAATAAAATAATTTCATTCGTCGCTATGTATGTACATTGTATATGTACACGTAATGTTTTTGTCCTATTTTTACCCAACTGCGCGACGCAAAGGAGGATAATGTGTTTATCTATAAATCACTATTCTATAAATACTATTACAAAAATTTTAAAGCCATTGTGTTTTTACAATAAGTTATATTCTATATTTATATTAGCCATTACCATTTTTAAAATGACGACTTCCGAAAAGGATAATGTTATCTAATTTTTATTTCAAAATACACACAAAGACACATATTTATTTATTTCGTATTAAATTGCTATGAAGTTTTTACATTAAATTGTATTTTACGTGTAAAATTACATCCATACGAGTATATTTATATAAAGGCCAATTCTGTAAATATAATATACCGTATCGTATACGACTTAATTGTTCGTTGAATGGAGCAATATAATTTTTAACTTCAGTATTTTTATAACGTTATAAATCAAATGAATGTGACCATTTCCGTTAGGCATCCATATTTTTGAATTGATTCGACTTAAAAATTTGTTAGTTCTGTTTTGATTTATTCTAACGACTCCTTTTGAAATATTTGTTTACGATTCGTTAGATTTGTTAGAGTTAAAATTCTAAATGATGACATTCATTGAAAAACCCATAGACTTGTTGATGCCAAATGAAGTTTTTCTTTAATTTAAGCAAATGTTGCACAGATAAATAACTCGCGCTCACTGGGAAAGACCTCTGTTCTTGGCCACATTCAGTGGATTATAAGTTGATCCCCATCGCATTGAAGGGAGACCCGTTCCTAGCCCAGTTTTACATTTGCCATGCCTCTTAGAATCTCCAAAAGAACTTTCAATAAGTATAAAAGTTAGAACTTAGACCATAATCAAGATAAAAATCGATCAAAATTGTGGTACAACAAAGAGGAACAGTTTTGTATTTGTAAGTAACGTATCCATAATATTTTCTTTATAAAACATTCAAAAAAAAACCATTAAAATTTCTCTATAGCCTACAATTTATCAAAAAAATATTTTTTATATTATCTTTTACATCAATTTTGTTATCGTTTAATTTTACATGCCATAATATATTCCTTCCACATTGACTGTTTCGAGGAATAATAATTGTAAAAAATGTTTTATTAATTGCAGTATCGAAATTGTGTAAACTCGAACGTTGATTAAAAAATGATTAAACTGGAGAGCGAAAACAAAACAAGAATTTCAAAAAATGAAAAATATGAAATTTTATCGAAAATAACTATAATAGTGTTTTTTTTATGATAGACAGATAGAATAAAAACAAAAATACAATGCACCAAAATCGAATGCTAGACCTTCGACCTAATGTACGTTTAACTAATAATAATAATAGACAGTTAAGTATATAATGTTAATTTAATAACAAAGAATATAGTATATAAGCCTTTTTTTAAATATATTTTCTTAAAAATGCTTCAGAATATCAAATCTTAAGATTCGTTAAAATTATAATTACATCACGTCCGCCCTTCCGGGCGTGTAACCCTCCCTAATGGATAAGTACTGTTCGAGACGTTTGGTAATGAAATTTCACAAATAATTGCAAGTGATGCTTCTTTTTATACACATATTTATGATTAATTCTGATTTATAAGCACCTAGCGACTCAACCTCGCTTCCCTCAGATTCGTCTCTAGGTATATTTTGGCACTTAGTATGGAATAGATATATTTTTTTTTAATTTTTCTTTTTATACACATATTGATTATTATTTATGATTTATAAGCAAATAGCGACTCAACCTTGCTTCCCTCAGATTCGTCCCTAAGTATATTTTGACACTTAGTATGGAATAGTTTTTTTTTTATTTTATTATTGTGAATTTTTCCAATGTTTTAATAGTAATTCTGCTATTCTGGATAGACATATCCAACAAAACAAAGATCGTAAAAATGGGTCTGGCAGTTCTCGAGTTATAAGTGTTGTAACAAACCCGACTTTGTTTCATATATAGAAAATGAATAAATCCTTTTTCACTACAAATATTACACCGACTTCAAAAACAAAAATCATGCAACCAAATAGAATACCTCTTTTATGAAATCAGTCAGATAGTGCCTAGTAAAATTTTCTTAAGAAATAAGCTGAATCAGCTTCAATAAACGTAAACAAACAACGTTGATGAAGGCAAACTTTTCATTTCGAGCAATTACGACAAGGAACTGATTACAACGGAGTGTTTTACAACTGTCATAATAATTGCCATTGATATTATAATTTACTTGGATAAATTGCAAATATTTATGAAGCGACAAACTTGTAAATCCTAATAAAAGTTATAAAATTCATAATAAAATAAAAAAGACAACAAAATAGAGATAAACAAAGGTACTCTTTTATTAATACAGATACGTGCAGCAGAATTAAAAACATATATATCACTAACAGAACCCGCGGCTACGTCCGCGTTCAATCTTCAAAAAAAACTCTGGCTTTATGTTATACAACGTTATTTATATAGTATTGTTCATACAAAAATATTAAAATTCGATTAAAAAATAGGGGATGTGGGTAGGAGGGTGAAAAATACTTTACATATATCTATATTACTATATACAAAAAAACCATTAAAATAGATCCAGCCGTTTCGGAAGAGTGCGACCACATAAACCGTGACACGAGATATTTATATATTAGATGTTTCAACAATTATGAATATAAATATTTTTTACAAAAAATAACGTCTACCAACTTCAAAATTAGTTAAAAAGTAGGTATATACGACCAGTGAGAGGTTTTTGAAATTAGCATGGGGCCTTGATGTATGTACCAACGATTTACCTTTGCTTTGCTGGTGTGCGTTCCAGGGTTCCTTTTGAACTTGTACCATTACTAGCAAAACTTGAGGCTTCGCTCGCCCTAAAACTACAAAAGAAATTCTAAAATGGTAGGTTTCATACAAACTTTCATCCGCTATTTTACCCTCTTATGGGATGCTAAAACACGAATTTAATTAATTGTATTGAAGAGCATTTATACCAGTTTCAAGTAATTCTAACCATAAATTTTTTTGGATTGTATTATAACGTGTTTTCCCGTGGGAAAAAGATAATATCCCGGTAAACTTTAACCTATGTCACTCTCCAGCCCTCCACCTTTCTCCACACAAAAAATCACGCCAATCCGCCAATCCGTTTCGACGTGAAAGAAAGACAAACAAACAAACAAACAAACAAACAAACAAACAAACAAACAAACAAACAAACAAACAAACAAACAAACAAACAAACAAACACTTTCACATTTATGATATCAGTAAAGTATGGATTTACAGACAGTGCCACCTTTTGGCAAATTTTATTACCTATAGTGTTGTGTATAGTTTATTTTACTCCAGATCATAGTCTTCGGTTATTTTTATACTCCATTTCATTTATATCGACCGTTTCAGCGTTTCAAAGTAAGCCATTCAATAAGAACATATCGTGAAAAACCCATACAAAAACACGTACACTCTAATTGGGTAGTTTCTCCTCCTTTTGTTGGTCACTAAAAAAGTACATCACATGCCTCAAAGGCCGACCCAAGGAAAACTTAATCGCCTTTACTGAAGCAAAGATTCTGTAAACGTGGATTAATTTTCAATATCTCAAACACACTTTGACGCTAAAATAACAATCTGGCCGTTTTTATAATATTTCTTATCCGCATTTCACGATTTCTACACATACGTTTGAACAAGCTGGAAAGGGCTATATCTCACATTTTGCTGCATAAAATTGAACTTTAAGATTTACGAAGTAGAATTGAATATAGAATAGCTAAATTTATTTCATATTGTGTTTTCAGTCGTGTATATTTTGTCCACTAAATCCGGAAGAGCAAGCCCTTTTGTAGCCAGGCTTTGTGTTTCTTATATTCGAAGGAAGTTTCATTCATCATGTCACACATAAAATATATCATAACATTTTTCGTCAAAAAGTTGTATTTCTATTGGATAGCTCGATTTATTGGTATGGGTTAGTTAGGATTGAATTGGTTCTGAAAAATGAAATTTTGTCATTTTTACAAAAATCTATAAGTAATCTAATTTTAAGTTTGATGGAATTTCTAGCGAATAAAGGACTCGTGTTATCGATCGAACTTACATTTATACTAAATTATAATACAACAAAAGTATAATAAATATGTTAATTAGATTCAGAAACAATAATCGAATCTGCGACCAGGAGGGAGTAGTTCATCGATAAAAATAACTACAATATAAAAACCGATAGCTTAACGTATGCTCCAAGTCATATAACTTACTTTAAATATAAAATTATTTACGAGTTTTTGCATATCAACATACTTGTTAATGACCAAAGTTAAAATTAACCGCATTATGATTTATACTTGAGGTGGAAACATTCGAGAGTATAGCTTCAATAAAGTGAAGTTTCATTAAAATATATCAAAAGTTCGAAGAAGTTTTGAACAAATAAAACTCGTATTCGAATAAACCATTTTAATGATTATTGATGGAATCCGAATAAAACTTTAAGTATATACTTTATATACGTTTCTTTTTTGTTCTTTTGTGAAAAATATTTCCATTTAACACTAGCTACTGTTTCCTTAGCTCGGTTGCTATTTTTTTTTAGTTTACAGAAAAATCGGTACATAGATCACTTAGACGATGTTGTACTAAATTAGATTATTGTTACACATAAGAAAAAGTATAAGCTAACGCAAATTATTTGGAAAAATACTTTTTCTTGCGTAAAAATTGGTAAAATGGGTAGCCAAAAGGACAGGTGGTTATGTGAGATTCACCGGTCAGAAAAGCCAGTACAACCTACTAAAACCTAACGGAATCTCTCCCGTCCTAATAGGACAATCGCAAGATCGCTTTTAGCCATGGCGTCTAACTGTCGGGAGGGACTCGGGCTACAATGGTCCACTGTGCTATGAGGTACGTGAAGCAACGAGCATGGTACACCGGCCACTGAGGTGGGCCGCCTTCCAAACGAAGTGCGTTTCTTGGCTTATAACCCGGCTGGATTGCCGGATGCTAATGAGGCCCTCCATCATGACAAAGTAAACACACATCGAGGAGGACATATAAATGATTACCTGCTATAACACTAATATTTTCTGAAAATTTTGATATGTATAATCTTATCAAAAAATGCTTTCAATATTGGACATATCTTAATAGTTCATAAATTAGACGCTTATCATTTTAAATTTAGGTAGAATTTTAGCTGAAAAATATAAAAGGAAACCTAATAAAATTTCTATTTACAAACTATTTCGCAATTCATTCTCCGTTGTCACCGTGACACGTTTGTGCATACGTATTTCACACCCCGAGTCTTGGAGAGATTTGCTTCGTAAATCTCTTTTATACAAAATCTTGGACTTTTGAACACCTACTTTAGCTCTTCAATGATAAATTTTGTAGCATATATTCTGAATTATATTTTGTTATCAAATTTTAGTTTTCAGAATTTCGCCATTGATATCTAGAAATGTTGAGGCGAATATACAAACAAATGACATTTATTAACTACTGGTACTTTTGTTTGCGCAGTTTGAAGTTTCCTAATGATTTTGTGTAATGAGTATACCAACCAATCTTTGTATTGAGGTTAAAATATACCGATCAAAACATATGGCAACACCTATTCTAATCTCTTCTACTCTTTTGGACATTTTTAGTTAGAGATATAGATATCGCTCCTCTTTTTTATGTTGGGAAATGCATTTACGCATAACACCATAGACAATACAAGTGGTTATGTGGAACTCACCGGCTAGAAAAGCCAGTACTACTAACTTAAACACAACAAAACCTCCCCCGTCTTAATGGGGCGTCGCAGGATCTATCACTACGACGCCTCGACGGCGAGTTTGTTTTAGCATACCACAACAACCATGGGATTGTTCCCACTGTCCACTCTGTACTCGGTATCACGCTCTGATCCAAGCACTACGTATATACATATTTATATTTACGCTTTAAATTTTATTGATCTGTTTTGCTGCCTTAAAGAAAGATTAACAAACAAACACTTTCACATTTTTAGTAATATAATTATTATTATAGATAACAAAAGGTTCATGGATTGTAACATAAATTACTTAGCTTTCATAATTTTGTGTTAAAGCTTTATTATATCTAGAAAGATGTTGATATAGTTGATAACAAAGTATCGAAATTTAGTTAAGAACATTAAAGATGGTGGCAAGTCTGAATATTCATTAGAGAGGTCTCATTTGCAAAATTAATCCTTAAGTCTCAGAATTTCTTATTGTTCAGCGCTGATTTGCTTTGATTCTCACTAAGTAAGACAATTTACTAAACTTGCGAATTTGAATTCGTTATCGTTTACTTTGTTATAAGGTTATGAATAAACAGTCACTTTGGTTTGTAATGATTTTATTATAAGTTTGGGTTTTTTATTAGAATATTTTTATATATTTCATAATATATGAAAATTAATCAATTTCAAATTGAAATTTTCTCTACAATGATCATGGTTACCTAAACCATGATTATTGTAGTAAAAAAAGTCACTGAGAAATATTATTTATATTATATTATATTTGAATTTTAAAGACCAATCCAGGGGTACTTCAAGTCTTTGCCATAATTTGTTAGGCGGCTCATTTGTGATTTTATATTTTATGTAATCTATACATATAATAAAATTGTACTAAGCCGAATCTGTACATTAAATATTTTTTGGAAAATCTTATTGAAATAGACAGATTAGATAGATATCGATGCAGAGGCCGAATCTATAGTTTTTAGAATTTTTGTCTGTCCGTCTGTCTGTTACCGCATCACAGAAAAACCACTGGAGAGATTTTGATGAAATTTGGTATGGTGATAGCTGGTTATCCGGGTCACTATATAGGATACTTTTTACCCTGGGAAAATATCTCGTTTCTGAGAAAAATACAAAAACTGCAATGTAAGAGATACTAATATGTAAAACTTAAGAATTTGGTTTTCGGTCATTTGAACGCGGGCTTAAGAGAAATTATGTGAAATACCACTTTAATTTCATGTACTTATTAGTCAAATTAATACTCAATTTTTGAAAATAACATGAATTATGAAATTAATACTATATATTTTTGGATTTTTTAAGCATTGTTTTTTGAAAAAGATGTAAAAAAAATTAGCTTATTTAATTTTATCACTCTATTTACTTTTTACCTTAGTCTGAGCCATATGTTTCTTATAAATATTTTTCATGAAGTCAAATGGAGTGTAACTTTACTCCGCATCTTAGACTTCAAATGCTAAACCTATTACATGTTAATATTTCAAAACAGTTATCGGTTTTTATTATCATTGTTATGTGGAAGAAAGAATTTGTTTCCAGAAGGAATCGAAATCACTACCTCCGTTCCAATATACAGTATATTTTGGCGTACTAGCGGCCTCTAGAAAAACAAATCTATCCAACGGGAACCGTACATTTTTCCGGGATATAAAGTAGCCTATGTGTTATTTCAGACTATAATCTATGTCTGTGCCAAATTTCATCCAGATCCGTTCAGCTGTTCTAACGTGATTGAGTAACAAACACACAAATATCCAAACTTTCATATTATAATAATAGTAAGATATTTTTTTTTAATTTTCTTAAATCATAATGAATAACAAATTACCCAGGTAACATATATCAGGACTAATATTAATTTCTTCAACATCTATCATTAAATCTTTGATCACTCTCTTAAAGTTAGTAGGTAGGTAGTTATTTTACATTTGGCAAATACGTATGAAACAATGTTCACTCAAACTTCGAAGTTTTAACATAAACGAGCAGACGATTTGCGTCTGTTTTGGTACGTTTTGAAAGTTTCAATCTCAAACTTTTAAGTTCTTTCAGGTTCGATGACTTTTACAAAGATGATAGTGCTGAAACTACCTCAGTTGTTTTTAAAAGATCCAATTCCGTACCTTTAACGAATTTTGACAGCAGTAATTGTCGAAAATAGCGGGTTCGATTAAATTAGAGGTCAAATGTTTATATTAGACATAATATTAAGTCTATACAAATAACTTAGTATATATATTTTATTTCTTATATTAATGGGAGTAATTAGACACCCAAAAATCTTTGACTTAATTTTTTTTAATTTCAACTAAAAAAGCATTCATTTACTCTAAATAAAAATAACATGTACATCAGTATAAGAGCTCCCTAAGTTATATCTTGATTTTGTCTATCAAAACTTGACTTTACTATTAAATTTCACGACTAAATATTTTTTCTAATTTAAGAAAACAAATATGACTTTATAGCGTCTAGATCTGAAAATCCTGCTACTTTAAAAGTGACAGGAAAACTAAAAATGACACTTTTATTTTAAAAAATATACTTTATATCTCTTCATTATATTTATTTTTCTTTTAAAAAACGTACAGACACAAGTTTCGTACCTGCATTAAAGCATTTTTGAAATAATTTTAAAATTCTGACCGACCATACTTCCGTATCACGTTTTGCGTGGTATTAAGGCAAATCTCTGGTTTAGAAGATTTGTTTAAAGTATATCTCTATAATACTTATATATTAAGAGGACGTGATTTTTAAACAGTTTCAAACTGTTATAAAACTCATTTAAAATTTAAATGTGAAACTTATTCTGAAAATATCCATGGGAGGTTCACAGGTGTATATATATTTATATGTATGTATATATATATATATATATATATATATATATATATATATATATATATATATATATAGAATACCAATTTAAATAAAAGATAGCTAAAATATATTACTTTCTTTCTACAATCGCTTACGTATAGAATAGAAATTGTCTCGAAATGACAAATTTAAGCGTTTTGTCAGAAAGATATGAAGATTATAGAAAATTGTGTTTTCTAAGCTAGCAGATATCTATTATGCGATAAAGTATCTATATTTCATTAAAATCTGTTAATGTACCAGCTTTTATGGCAAAATTAATTCAATAAAATCAATCCTTATAAACATATTAATACATTTTCAATATAAATTATACTTTGCTCTCATAAATTACACTTAGTCTTTGCCAATTGAGTTAAGAAACAAACATCTCACGCTTTCGTATCTTAAACGAAAACAAATACCTCTTATCTTACTTACGAGCTACATTGAGACAAAAAGTTGAAAAGTATACGGAACATAAGTAATGGCTGGCACTAAGTGCATCATTTACACAACGTTAATTATACGCTGTAACAGTAAACTTGGGCGCGGGAACTAGCATGAGTAGACCGAGAGTTGACTGCAAAATTGCTTTAATGTGAAAATTAGACTCAACTTCCCTCTTTAGTTAAGTTAAATATAGTTTTTTTAAGAATAATACTAAAATAGACTTACCCGTTCAATTTAATTATAATGTCTATGTTTTCAGCCCTTTTTAACGTCCCACTGCTGGGTGGGTGGGGAGGAGGTCCATAGGACCTCCTTCAATGCGAAGGAGATCAGGCTCAGGAGGGATCACGATAGCACACTACGCTGCCAAGTGCGGGTTGGCGGACTTCACATGTCTTTCGAAATCTTGCAAAAGTTCAGACATGCAGGTTTCGTTACGATGTTTTCCCTCACCGTAAGACAAGTGGTACTCATGCTAGAAAATATTCGCACATGAAAATATCAGAGGTGCGAGCTATAATGTCTATATTTCATTTAAATAAAATTAAACTTCTGTGAATGCTAAGAGGATGTACATCGTGTCCTGGAGAAATCACAAAAAATATTTATTGATCACATCGCTGATGTCTTTTCTAGAAACATTTCATATTAAAATAGTACTAATGTGCTAAAACTGAAATAAAATTTATTATTAAATTTACGGCCAAGAGGCCGTCTTTAGTTTTTTCCCCTAGTTTTTTTAAATGTAAGACTTTTTTTAAATACGACTGCCTCTCAGACTATAAGCCCGCGGCAATCAACTGCACACGATAGCATTTCAGACTTTGCTGCCGCTTTGCAAGATGCATGCCCGACCTTTACTATAGTCTAAGAGCATTGTGCAATTAAGCAAATTATACCAACAACTCCCATACAAATGTGTACATTAAAAGTTTCTTAAGACGCGACGAGAAACGTAAACGTCTCTTATAATTTGTTTTTAAGTTTTAATGATACCATTAATATATTGCCAGTAGAAGTTTTAATTCAAAAAGTTTCTAAAAGAAGTTACAAACGGCCGCCTCTTACATTGAATCTAATAATGACAAGTCTGACAAATTACAATAGATTTACTTTAAGTAATTAGTATAGAATACAAATCTATGCATTTTTTATAACTTCGCAATTTCCACATTATTAACGTAAAAGACTTGTCCAAAAGAAATCAAACAAGCGTATAGTCACAGGTTTTTCAGTAGCCGTGGAGATTTCTACTACCCACAACAAGTCCATGGTATAAAACTATTGTATTGTCATTACTGCATTCAATTAATTTCATTATACACAATTACAAGTTATTAATAATACAAGATATTTAGAAATAATATAATTGACTTGCAAGATATGATTACAGGCATCGTTACTGTTAACATGGGGACTCATCCACAGATTAAACAAGTCTCATCATGAGCAAAGAAAAATTAGTTTAAATACATATCAATAGATGACTTTCTTATCAATATTAAATACTTATCAATAGATTACTTTATCGAGTTGTCATTAAAGTCGTGTTAAAATAACAAAAGATAAATAATTAGATCTCAAAAATGTGTGTGTAAGATCTTAAAACTAAAAAATCCTTTAATCGATGCGTAATTTTACTTATTTTTGAAATATCAGCAATCAGATGATAGGTTTGTAGTGTATATTCACAGATGGTGCTTTTACTTTTTATGAATTGTTTATTACGGCTAAAGATGGTTTAAATCACAGATTTTTTAAATTCTAATACAGGATGAATATTTCAATATTTATCATAGGTTAGTTTGCATATATTTATAAAATAAAACAATTTGCGAATCAACGACGTCTATTATATTCTATTCAAGCAAAAAAAAAATAGTCCGAAGAATAACCCGAATCAGTTCTGTCCAATTTCTGTGTATGGGATGAGGCATCTGTATTGGTATAGTATTATGTGATCTGTGCTGTTAGTAATGAGGCAACAAAATAAAAAGGATTTTGATTACGGGAAAAATAAACACCATTTCCATTAAATTATTAACGTGTCCAAATTAAACATAACGAAACATACAAAAATTAATGAAATTAAACCTTAGTTTTATACTTTTTTATAGAAATGGACGGAACAAGCCGGTATAAAGCCTTAAAAGGAATATATTGTCGGCGCTGGGCTCTTTAAGAGATTCATCACAAGCGTGTTAAAATATTTCTTTCGGCTAAAGCCCAATTTACATAATGAAAATAGTGACATCAAGCTATTTACATGACATGAATTTCATTACAAATTTCAAAGGAGTATTACGTAAAAAAATCTACATATCTTTTATTTATGATTACACTCCTGCCATTTTAACGTACTTCTAGATACTTTGGCCATTTTTTGAGATCAAATCTGGTACTGTCTATTATATTACATGAATATTATTAGTAATATTTATATCTAAAATAAAAAATACTTCTAAATAGATGTACTAAGAAAGCTGTGAAATCAAATAAATAAGGCTCATTATGAATAAATAAATATGATGGGACATTAAAACACAGGACCATCTAGTTCCATGATAAGCTATGCTTGTGTTATGGATACCAGATAGTTGATACACTACACATATATAACTTTTAATATAACCATATATACAAACATTCATGCTCATCACACAAATGAATGCCCCGAGCGAGACTCGAACCCGCGACTTCTAGTACAGCAAGTAAGGTCACTACAAACTGAGTCAGTTGTGTTGTCTATATTATGATATAATCTATCATTAAAATTTCATTCTCAAATTATTTTACTTAGCCGTATAATAGGTATTAGCAATTGCCTGTGATTTAAAATTTACTTCGGAAACACAATACAATCACAACATCCGCTTCTGTCGGACCGCAGTCTGGCTGTAACTTTGAATCCACTTAACCAATTTGACTTTGTTTCAAGTTGGAATATTCCCATACATGTTTAACTGTTTTCAAAGGAGGTTATATATGCGAAATTTTTTACGTGTACACCCACCCATATTTTTCATCAAAATAAAACTCTTAAAAGGAAAACTCATAATTTTAATAGTTTCGTAGGTTTTAGCGAATATTTAACATGTACATATAAAAAAAATATGTGTTTGTATGTTTCCCGTGAACTCGAAAACGGCTGGAGAAATTTTGATGAAATTATAAGGCAATCTTCAGATTAGCCCAGCGGGTGATTTTGTGAAGTTTGGTAGTGATTGGAAGTTTGAACGCGGGCGAAGTCACGGTGCTATCTTTTCGGATGTTTCGCAAATTTATTTTGATTTTTGTTTCTAGACTTTTCGTGTGCTTTACAGCAATCATGTTCAGCATAATTAATCAGCGAAAAAAACCCAAAAAAGATCGTTCTATTTAAAATGTATACATTTCATTATATTATTTTGAATTCTGAAACACCAAATGGCAAACAACATTAGAAAGGTGTCATAAATAGGACAGACAGTGACAAAAGAGGTTAGCACAGGCAACAAAGCCTACATCGACACAGCGACGTATTGACTAGGAAGCGGTGACAGACAATTCGTCATGGTGTAACGATGTGAAGGATTTAGGTAGACACTCGGTATTCATCATAAATATTAAAATTGCAATAAAAATTTTTTTAGTATACAATTAAATAATTTTGGCCGTCTATTTCTCGTAATAATTTCTGATATCTTCTTTTTGGCATACAAATTTCCATTTTAAACATTGATAATTTTGTAAAGGTTTTATTTTAAATGAAAAGTAAGACTTTTTTAAAAGTAAGTATCAAAATACAGTGTAAAATATACGTCAAATACGTTATTTTTAATACTAGCATTGCCCGCGGCTCCGCCCGCGTTCAGATGACCAAAAACCAAATTCTTAGGTTTTACATATTAGTATACTCTTACATTGCATTTTTTGTATTTTTTTTTCAGAAATGAAACATTTTCCGGTGTTAAAAAGTATCATATATGTTGACCCAGATAACCAGCTATCACCATACAAAATTTCATCAAAATCCCTCCAGTGTTTTTTCTGTGATGCGGTAACAGACAGACAGACAGACAGACGGACGGACGGACGGACGGACGGACGGACGGACGGACGGACGGACGGACGGACGGACGGACGGACGTATGAATTACAAGAGCTTATATGTGACACCACATTAATCACACAAGGTACGTTTAAAAATGGGAAAATTTGTATATGTGTTTGTTCGTTACACCTTTACGCTGAAACTACTGAAAACATTCGGATGAAAAGTATTCAGCTAGACCTGGAATAACACAGGAAACTTGGCAAAAGATAGTGCTATTAATATATCCATAATTATATTAGTTATTATTATTATATTATAAAGAGGCAGAGTTTGTTTGTTTGAACACGTTAATCTCAGGAACTACTAATCCCATTTGAAAAAATATTTTTACATTAGATAGCCCGTTTATTGAGGAAGGTTATAGGCGGAGCAGTAATCATGAATGTCACCAAATCGGTCAGACTTCCATACATTATTGTAAAACTATAATATAATATGTATTTTACCTAGTATAAAATATATTCAATATTATAGAATTCAATGGTTAAAAAAATGGATTTCAAACTAAATGCAAATCACTTTCTGCTTAAAATGATATTTTAAAGATTTCATTAGTTATAAAAATAAGCTGTTATTAAAAAATCGACTCTAAGAACAGGTGATAAAACACAAATTGACATATTTATTTATTGAAAACTTTGAGAACAATACGCACGGTAACTCAAACTGGCTTTTATACATATTTCACAGCGAAATCCGATGACATTTCCTTTAGAATTTTTAACGTAGGTCTTAATAAAACAATGTGCCTTTTTATGTCATTGTCACAAAATCTTTTGATCATTTTAAGCGAGCTTAAGTAGTAGGTACAAATGTAATATAATATGTAACACTTCATATGGTAGACTAAAGCTTAGCTTCCTATGTGATTAAATATTCTGTTTCTACTTTAAATAAAACTAGCTTTTCGGATTGTTACGTGGATTTATTTTGATTTTTGGTTCCCGATACTTCGAATGCTTTACAGCAATCATGGCGACTCATGGGTTTTAGACGTCCTAAAGGCATTATAGTTGTTACAGACAGTCTATCCACAAAATTACAAAAAAGGCACTGAAGTACCTTACAATATTTAATCATTTTAATTTTAAATATTTTTTATACTTTTAATTGGTTTCATAATGGCAATACATTTTATTGAATTTTAGCTGTTATTATAATAATAATTATAACATTTTTTTTAAACATTTGATTAGTAATCTTAGTTGGTGTTGCTATTATTATATTTATGAACATACAGAAAAATAAAATATTATTATTCAAGCTATATTATTGTTCTATATGTAATTTAAAAACATACAAAATTAAGAATATTAATTTTAATTTAATTTGCTATTATTTAAAATCAAAATATTAAGCAACACTATTAACTACATTTATAAATGAAAACTATTAATTTGAATTACTGTCATTTTGATCCACACAATAAGAACTTACTACATAATAAATCTTATATTTAGCCTTAGTCTCTCCCGTGACCATGTTCGCTGTAAAGCATACGAAACGTCGGGAACCAAAATTCTAAATAAATCCGGGGAAAAAATCTAAAAACATAGTTTTATTTAAAACTAGCGGCTTACTCTCGCTTCGCTCGGGTTCGTCCCTAGGTACGTTTAAAGGGTTAGTATTAGTAGTGTTTTCCCATAGGAATAAGATAACCCCCACGGAAAAAAATGCCTTTGTCACTCTCCAGCCCTCCAACTATCTCCACACAAAAAATCACGCCAATCCGTCACTCTGTTTCGACGTGAAAGAAGAACAAACAAACACACTTTCACATTAATAATATTAAGTATATATGTCAAATGAAAATTTTAAGAAACTGTATTGAAAATTTATCTTTCAGGATAAATACTAAAAAAGCATATTATTATTTTCACCTCCTGCAATTTCTCTTTGAACTCAATATCTAACTTTGCTACTATATTTAAACTAAGAGTAGCTTTAACTCTTTATGGAGAGTTCATCTTTTACGTCTTTCGAAGCTCACTTGTTTGTCGGTTTTTATAGGTTTTAAAATCTCCTTCGATAGAGCTGAGTATTTTATTGCTATTTGAGTGAATATGGCTTTTGTTAGAGTTTGTAAAGATGTTTTGAATTATACGAAGTTATTTGTATCAGTTTAAGTACCGAAGCCTGTAACAGAAATGTCAGAATGGCTTACTTTTGGATTATTCCGATGAAATCATAGTTACAATACTCATTCATACTATGAAAGAAACATACACAAGTTCTAGTTTTAACTAGAAATAATTGAAACATATTGTAAAATGGAATATTCGCTCTCTCCTGTAAAATCGGTTGTTCAAAAATTTTGTTACGTGTTGAATAAAATTCATCTAGTCCATGGAAATACATGAAAAATAACTTCCATTTGTAGATTTCTTTTATATTTTTTTCTATTGGACATGAAAATTGGCAGATTTCATTGAAATTTGCTATGACCTTAACCGTATTTAAGTTTTATTTTAACTAATGTTCGCCTAGTGGTTCGACTATCGATTGTGGAAATTCAACCATCCATACTAATATTATAAATACGAAAGTAACTCTGTTTGTCTGTCTTTCTGTCTATCTGTCTGTATGCCTATATTTCTCTATGTCTGTCTGTCTATCTATCTGTCAATATGTCTGTCTGTCTGTTCACGCTTTATCCGCTGAACCTATTAAAATAAAATTTGGTACGGAAGTAGTTTGAGACTATGCGAAGGAGATAGTTTTTAGCCCGGAAATCATCCCTAAAGGCAGTGAAAATGCGAGTGGAACTTTGTATGGGGAATCAATCATTTCTCAAGTAAGGGACATAAAACTCATCATACCTATATATATAGGTATGATGAGGTGAGAGTCCATACCAACCGTTAAAACGTACCTAGGACGAACTCGAGAGAAGCGATGGTGAGTGGCTAGTAATCATAATATGTTTAAAAAAACTGACTCCTTCCAAAAAAATATTAACTCATCAAGAGCTACTAAAGAAAAAAAAGAAAATTAGTTAACAAACAAAGGAGAAAACGATAAATAACTGTTTTGTCTTTACCTAATTATACATAATATATTTATAAAGTAATTACTTAACAGCTAAGGTAGGTAAGGTCGACTTTAAAATCAATTAAATGATAACGGACCACACTTAGAGATGGAATCTATATGAAATAACTCACGAGATTCATTTTTTTTTAAACAATTTCAAACAAAATTTAAACAAACTCAATAAATACATACATCGAATCAAATAGGTTCTAACACAACATTACTTAACTATGCGCTGTATAGTCTTCTTCTTCTTATCTTAGTCTTCAAACGTCTAGTAAATAATGAAATACATACGCAAAACCACAACGAAAAATAATATATAAACATTATGAATATAAATCTGTTTCTATTAATCTCCACGCGTTTTCTGACCTGGATTATTTATATAATATCACATAATAAGCAGTAATAAGAACAAGCATTTACCACCACTTTACTTAATTACATCGTAACAAATTACCCAGCTCTTAGAGGATAAGCTGTGATGACAATAACATGGCAAATACAAGAGGGTTAGAAGTGAAGAATAATAGAGTTGTTAAAAATGTAAGAGTTTTACTCCTTTGGACATTTCTTTTTAATTAATGTAATAGGTTTTTTTTAAATATAACATGATTAGCTCCTGTCGGTGACTTTACCCACGAGGGAAATGTTTTTTTCTTTCGATAACGTTCGAAAAAGAAAAAATTGTTCAAATTATTATTTTACTACTGACTCATCCTGGTTTCGCTCGGGTTTGTCCCTAGGTAAGATTTAACAGTTAGTATGGAATAAATATACTATACATCTATACATATAATAAAATTGTAATTAAACCGAATCTGTACATTAAATATTTTTTGGAAAATCTTATTGAAATAAACATTATTATCGACACAGAGGCCGAATCTATAGTTTTTAGAATTGTTGTCTGTCTGTGTGTCTGTTACCGCATCACAGAAAAACCACTGGACAGATTTTGATGAAATTTGGTATGGTGATAGCTGGTTTTCCGGGTCAACATATAGAAAACTTTTTATCGCGGGAAAATGTCTCACTTCTGAGGAAAAATACAAAAACTACAATGTAAGAATATACTAATATGTAAAACCTAAGAATTTGGTTTTTGGTCATCTGAACGCGGGCGGAGCCGCGGGCAATGCTAGTTAGTATATATATACATAGATATAAGGAGTTTTATATCCCTTACTTGAGAAATAATTGATTCCCACACAAGCGACAGAGTTCTTACTACGACTATCTTTATAGCAAATTTCATATAAATTGGTACAGCGGACTTTTAGTTTATCCCTTACAACAAAAATAAAATACAAGTTTTTTTTTCTCTTTATAATATTATATGTATTATTTTATTACTCTGTTTTTTTGTGTTTCGTGTTTTTTAGGTTTCCTATAAATTGGGTCTATAAAAATGACGTTAAAATAATAGTTAAATAAGAAAAACTAATACTTTAACAATAAAACAAAAAAATACGCAAAAAATTTTTAGTTTATACATTTCTACAATCTTGTGAAGTCAAAGTTTTCCGATCCTCTTTCTAAATAGAAAATCTTATCGAAAGAAATGAAGATTCTTAGTAAAACTTTGTCGCCTTAACTCCGCGACCCACCTAGCTTAGTTTCAAATTTTCGTACTATACATTTCAAGTTTCAAATGTAAATTTTAATATTAACCTATTTTACAATAAATAATATAAGTATAATAAAGTAAAAAGTATTATAAGTTTGATATTGTTCGATCCCCGAGAAAAACAAAAGCAAATCTATGCCACGGGACCGTACATTTTTCTGGGATATAGATCTATCATTGAGCAAAATTTCATCCAGATTCGTTCAACCATTCTGGCGTGATTGAGTAACAAACATCCAAACATTAATCTAAAATTTCAGATTTATAATATTATTTATAGTAAGATAAATTTTAGTTTATCTGATTTTGTTACTTGAGAGTGAGTACTAGTTTGGAAATGTGAGTGATATTAGAGTGGAGTTATTGTGTATCTCTGAAACTTTTTGACGTAATAGATACAGTAGCACGCAATACATATATTAAGTATAATAGAATTAGATTATAGAATATATATTTTTTTTGTAAAATAACCACTTATTTTTAATTAAGGTTTTATATTATAATAATAAAACTAAATATATTATTATAAAAAAAATAAACTGAGAGAACTGGCATACTTAAAAACCATTGAAAATATACGTGTTGAATTGAGAACCTCTTGGTTAACAAAAGTTACTTATGGAGATTTACTAACACGTGCAGTATATGCAGAGTTCTGACTAAATTCAATCACCACACTAATTTTCACCACTATATACACTTTCACTATGACTTCACTCCACTTCACTTTTACACTTTTTCGTACTTCTTCTCAGTCTTTACTTAGCTTAGAAATTCAACTGATCTCTCGAAACACTGCTGGCCTTTTTATATGCATAAACAAAGAACATTCTAGTATTCGAAAATTCAAAACTTTACTAAAAATTTAGGTTCCTTTCTCGAAAATGTTTTGTTCCTCTCTTATACATGGCAATTTACAATTATCTGTCCTTGTCTGTTAATTGTCATGTGTTGACAACTGTCTTAGGATGTATAAAGCATGCTTCAGACGTGCCTTTTTAATTATTATTAATTTTGGTGTGAAGACGTTACACACTCTCCACTATGCGACACTATTAAATATTATTTCCATATTAAAACATCATTTAACATTTCTAACCCTTTCATTTCTGTTATTACAAGCTGCACGATATTGCTAATTAAGCTAACTTAATTAAAAGGGGTTGACAGATTCTGATTAATTATTATCGCTGTTATCTAATATTAATATTTAATGTTAACAAATAATGTCCTCATATTATAATCTACATATAACTAGCACTTGATTTGCAAACGCACTATTTAGTCTTCAATCATTTAATATGATAACCGTCTAATAGAAGCGCAGGAAGTATGGAGCGTACATAAATTTTTATATCTACTAAAGTTTATGGAAAATAAAAATAAAAACTTAAGTATGTTTTTAATTTAGAATATATGCAACAAATAAGTCCCATTAAAATTTCATCAGTTGACGTGTTTTCACTCATAACTATGAGAAAGTTGACAGATAAAACAAAATATAAAACTAAATTTTTAAAGGCTGTTTTTATAAAATATTTTTTATAATTTTTTTATAAAATATCAAAAATCCTAGATCAATATGAATATAAAAAATTAGTTAACATTCACTATAATTAATATTGTTACTAAAATGATACACCGACTTCAAAATCACATAAGATTAATTGAAATTCAATTTTTTATTGAAGTTAGTTCAAACTTTTTTTTAAATTATATGAGCCTATCCGTCGGGCTTAATCTTTTAATTAAGAAAAAATTTTAAAAATCGAACTATACAATAAAAAAACAGCTAATTTTAAAAAATCCTCCTTTAAAGTTCATCAAAAAACTGTATTTACACTATTGCTATATTTTAGCACTGGAACCCTTGGTAATGCACTGAATTGCAAAGCTAAGTGAAGCGGGTTCAAATCCAAGTACCACCTCTGAGATTTTTATGACAGAATAACACATAGTACGTACAGTAAACGAAAAAAAGCATAAAGAAACTAGCAGAACCCGCGGCTTCGCTCGCGCTAAAACTAAAAAAAAACACTCTAAAAACGTAGGTTTCATACAAACTTTCATCCCCTATTTTACCCCATTAGCGGATAAATTTCGAAGAATGCTAAAACATGTATTTATTTAATTGTATTGAAGAGCGTTAATACTAAGTTTCAAGTAATTCTGATCATAAATATTTTTTTGGGTTGTATTATAACATGTTTTACCGTGGTAATGAGATAATCTTCCGCGGTAAAAAGTAGGTACCCTATATCACTCTCCAGCCCTCCAACTATCTTCACCCAAAAAATTACCCCAATCCGTCACTCCGTTTCGACGTGAAAGAAGGACAAACAAACAGACAAACAAACACACTTTCACATTTGTAATATTAGTATGGATATTATAACTCTGTCATTTGGTTGATACGCTATGGCGGGAGTACGGGCGATTTAAATTAAACACTGTGGCATCTTATTAGGTAATAGAAGCGATTGTGCAATATAAATGTAAATAATTAACTCAAAAGATTTATTATGACAAATTTTAGATAAAGAACATGTAATCGCATTTTGTGAGTTTTTTTATTTAATATCTCCAAAAATGAATTAATTGTCAATAAAAATAATTAAAAAAATTCAATCCTCTAACTACACAAATAAACTTGAAGGTTATGTTGGTTGTTAATAAACGCACGTGTAAATTAAAAAAGATAATTTATAAAAAATATACTCACTTCGATTCCGCACTAAATTTACAAAATGTATAAGTTATTTATATACACTTCAGAACTCTTCGAAAACTAATAAATATTTTAATTAGCAACTTCACTTGAATAACACAATTATAACACAAAATAACGAAATACTTTTTCAAATTGATCGTAGCACTATCTGTCGGGACAAACTAAAATTAAAATAGAATAATATTGAATGCGATGGTAGCGCCATCCGTCGAATCTGATATAAAACATTCCAAAATCAAAAACTCCTTACAAATAAAAATGAATTAAAAAAACATCTGAATTCACAAAATTATTTATACACACTTCAAAACTCTTTAAAAAATAATTACATTTAATATTTTAATCAGCACATGAATTGAATAACAATTTTTTTTTCAAATTAATCGTAGCACCATCTGTCGGGACAAACTAAAATTGAAATAGAATAATATTGAATGCGATGATAGCGCCGTCCGCCGGATCTAATGTAAAACATTCCAAAATCAACAACTCCTTATAAATAAGAAATTAATTAAAAAAGCATCTGAATTCACAAAATTATTTATACACACTTCAAAACTCTTTAAAAAATAATTACATTTAATATTTTAATCAGCACATGAATTGAATAACAAAATTTTTTTCAAATTAATCGTAGCACCATCTGTCGGGACAAACTAAAATTGAAATAGAATAATATTGAATGCGATGATAGCGCCGTCCGCCGGATCTAATGTAAAACATTCCAAAATCAACAACTCCTTATAAATAAGAAATTAATTGAAAAAACATTTTCCAGTAGACCAAACTGTAAATCTAAACCATTCTCGAATCTCCACGAACACACACAAAAAATTTCATCAAAATTGGTCCAGTCGTTTAGGAGGAGTTCAGTCACATACACACGCACACAAGAAATATATATATTAAGATTGCACATCTAAGAAACTTAACTAGGATATGATTACTATATTTCTTTATTTATCAAAACCGAACCCACTATCTCCCATTTAGATTATCAAAATATAAAACCACAAAAAAACAATGGCTTACACTATATTTTCTTAGTAACGAGGCGTAGGAACTTTATTAAATTTCCCATCTTTTCTCTTGTTCTTTTGTTACTGTAAACGAACGTTATATGATTGTATTGTATTTTTAACCCACGATTTATGTAGTTGATGTCAAGGGCCCCAATATTTATTGGCCCTCGAAGTTAGAACAATAGGAAACCCTATTTAGGGTATAGATTCGATGTAGTATAAAATATACGAGTAGTTTACACCATTTAAATATGATACACAAATAGTACCTACCTGCATATTTCGTAGTTTTTCTTATAAATATTTTTCCATCTCTCTTACTTCTAACCTCAAAACTTACGGTTTTAAGTTAACTGTTAAGTTGGCATACTTAAAATTATAAATAATAAAATAATTTATATAATTATAAATAATTAATAATTTTTTAATTAAAGTCATTAATAATAAATAATAAAATTAATAGGAAATGATTTGATTACTTCAAATTAAAATGGAATACCAATCGACTTCGATCAAGAATATAATTTAGTTAAAGACTTGACTCCTTTCTTATATACTCATATAACTAGTTGCAGTCTGCGGTTCTTCTTGTGTGTTACGTTGATAATATGTCTTAATCCATCCTGGATATGAATGTCAGTGCCTTCTTCTTCAGGCTAAAGCACTACTACGAGTAAAGTTCTGAATATCTAAGCTCTATCAGATAATATATATTCTCTATATGTACTAGTATAAATCGGAAAATATGTTTATTGGAGTGTTGCTTTGTTCTTCAAGCAGCAACCTAGCAAAAGACAAAGTAGCATACAGCCATTTATAATCTGGGGAATTACATAGACTTCTATACAAATCCGGTAAATTAAATAGCTTTCGTAAGGTTATGAGAATAAAAATAGACACTAATTACCAAAATATTAGTTTTTGTTAATTATTGTCTGTCTGTCTCTCTGTCTGGAACTGACATTAAAAAAGTACTGGACAGATTATGATGAAATTTGGCTTCATGATAGCTGGTTCTTCGAATCAACATATATAGATAGGATACTTTTTATTGTGGAAAAATATTTCATCTCTGAAAAATCTATAGTAAACGTTACAACGTAACCGGGAAAGAACCCGAGCGGAGCGAGGGTGAGTCGCTAGTCATACGGATGAATACATCATTTCGCTTTTAAAGCTAATATACTGTTCCCATTTTCACATAATGTTTTACCGAAAGTCCATAAGAATTTCCTATTATGTCACTTTATGGCCATACATATTTCATATTCCAAAATTTTCGATGGTCGTAAATCGAGCAGCAATTGATATATAAACGGAAGAACTGTTTATGCCGGAGTCTGGCCGTAAAATTGAATATGTCCACTGGATTTGGATGAGCGTATAATACAACATGTGCTTGGATTTAGAGAAAGATCTAAATAAAATGGATGGGACATTATACTTAACTTACATTAAGAAATCGGGAAATTTGTTTAGAACGGTGAAGAATCTCGATTTGGAGTACAAATTTGTCAATCAAATTACGTAAGGGCAGTAAAGCTTAAACCATAACCGGACCACATTGGTATGAACTATCGTTAGCAGACTATGATATGATAACTTTTTAAGTTTAAAAGTATTTATTAGTATACATTTTCTTGAAATGTATATTGGCTCCTACTGAAGGATAAGATTTGAACTCAATCAATTCTTTATAATATGAATTATTTTATAATGATTAATATCTCAGTACATCAAAAACAGTATCACGAAAATTGCTTCATAATTGCCGAAGATATTGCTTATTTTATAAAACACAACAAACGTACATCCAAATGGTTGGTCGGTCAACTATTTTATTAGTCGATACATATCTGACTGTATTTTATAATATTATTTCAGGGTCCTATTATTCTACTGAATGAATTTTTATAAAATGACATAATATATTAGCATAAGGATAATTCTCGTAATCAAGTGATGGAAAATAGGTTGAAAATAAATTGAGTAAGTCTCACCAGCCAGTACTACCCATTAAAACCGAACAGAACCTCCCACGTCCACTTGTAACAAGAACTTCCATTTATCTTGCAAAATTTAAGTAATATTTGAAAATGTTCCTAGACAAATATGGCATAAAGGCTTTTCCAGACATTTTCTATAACAGTAACGTTTTTTGGGATAAAGCGATTTTGGGTTAAAGCATGTGCCGTTTCACATTCATCATCTGCGTTATTTATTGTTGTGAAAGGACGTAATGTGTTACATAAAATAAACAAATTTAAACCTTAGCTGTTAATATTAGGGTTGGTATTTAAATATCTTTCTTTCCAAATTACACTCGCAGTTAGCAAAACCTAAATTAATTTTCACCTAAATATGTAGTATAACTACGGAATTCCCGTATTTACAAAATGTTAGTAGAAATTTGTGGACGCTTTTTCTACTTGTAATTCTTGTGTTTTAATGGGTTTAGAAAGGAATGATTAATTCAGGAAAGTTTCTTCTTAGTTGAATTTATGACACATCGCTATGCATAGATTAATAATGTTGGGAAATCTGATTATGCAATGTTCTTCCATAGGGAATTTAGTGAAATTAAGTTGAAAGATACATTGATGCTTTCTATTAGTGAAAGTATTCTCAGAACAGTTATAAAAATCTTTACAAAGAAATAAAGCTATAAATATCTTTCATTAAAGATAGAATATAAATATCTTTCATTAAAGATAGAAGAATAGAAGAAGAGTAAGATCCAACGTATCCATTAAAAATACGGCTCACGACGAGATTCAAGCAATGTTCTCTTATTTCATTTTAGAGACAATATGATAAAATCTTTCTTTAACAACAGATTGCTTATTCCTAGATTTGCTACGTGTAGGAGTCGAATCTAGTACCATCGGAAAAGAAGATGGTGTAGCTGCTAAGTTCTCAAAATAGATATTCCTTCAACATATATATACATACATGTTTTAAGTTTTTACGTTTTATAATTCCCTTTGCGATTTGAGCCATGTTTTTACTTGTTTAGTTAATGTGGTATCCCATCGTTATATTTTGTTATGACTTAAACGATCCATGCAACAGTGTGTGCGATTTGAAGATTGAAGTAACAACAGCCGTTAAAAAATAAGTGTAGTGTATCTCTAAGCATTTTTGGTGATCGACTGAGTATTTTTCTTTTTATCTTTGTAAATGGATAAAAATATTTGTTTTGTTTCTTGGAATGTACATATTTTATATTTTTATTTAGTCCTAATATATTTATTTTAGTATAAATTTTTCAGAGATGATATATTTTCCCGTATAATTTAGTAAAAAGTATCCTATATTTTGACTTGGATGAACAACATTCATCATACCAAATTTCATCAAAATCTGTCCAGTGATTTTCTCGTGATGCATTCCTAGACAGACGGACAGACTGATAGACAGACAGACAAAAATTCTAAAATCTGTAGATTCGGCCTCTATATTGATAATAATGACTATTTCAATTAGATTTTCCAAATAATACTTAATGTACAGATTCGAAACAGTTAGTTTTTTTTATTATATGTGTAGATAGATGAGCAAGATGTGGTCTCCTATAATTGAAGAAGCACACATACTGTAACGCAAAATTACCTTTTTATATTTATAATGTAAAGTGCGTATCTTTTGTAGGACCCCAATCCTAAGTAAAAATAAAAAGACAAATTTTTCCGAAATAAAAAAAAGAACAATTACACTCTTTACCAACGTCAATCATCGCAAAAACGAATAACGTGATAAGAGGGTTAGTTGGTTACAATCAATTTTTCGTTACAAGTTTCGATACAAAAAACTCGTTGCAAGTAAAACTAATAAGAACAATATTGAGATAGAAACACAAGTACATCGAGGCATCATAGTGGAATACGGAACCCTGCGGCGCCTCGTTAGGACGGGAAAGGTCTCGTTGGGTTTTAATGAGTAGTATTGGTTTTCCCAAACGTAGTAGATAATCTACATGTACGCATGTGATGTGTAAATGCATTCCCCAAAACTAAAAAAGACACATAGAAGTAAGTTACCTGTTTACGTAAAAGTTTAATAGCTGACTTAAACTAATTTATCTTTTCTCAAGAGAATCATCACTTCACAACTTCCTTGGAACAACTTTTACTTATTCTACGATATCCTAAAATACTTAATGTAAGAAATTTTTGGTTAGATTTAAATGGTGAGAATCAAGAGGTAACATTACTATTGAACAATTTAAATAAACTCTTGGCATTCCTAATATTATTAAAAGTAACTAAAAAAACATTATTTTAGCTTTATCCTACATTACGAAATGAATGTATATATATATATACAATATTTTCAAACATTACCCCAAAAAATCATATATAACCTTTTTTTTATTTAAAGCACATAATTTTATACCATTACTTTCAGAATCCATTTAGATCAAGTTCAAATAATTTAGCCGAAACCGATAACCAATTTCAATAATTTATCCCAAAAATCCGGGCTTTCTCCTTTAATGGACGTGAAGCATGTACTGTGTTACGTGTAGTATAAGGATAACAAAAAATAACCTGATAAAATATCTATTAGGTAGAATCTATTAAGATATTGCTATAAAGCCCAACTATTGTTTTCAGTAAATTATGAGGCGATCTATAACATGATTTTATTTAACTTGCAATGTTTATTTGTTTGGGTCAAATCTTGCAACTGAATTTAAAGCAGTTATCCTCAACCAATTGAACTCAAATTTTTCATATACGTTTTTTTTAGGTGAAAATGCATGATTAGCTAAGTGACGGCATTCTAAATTCAATATGGCGGACTGCCAATGATGGCAGAATATGTTTTTTTAATGCACCCCCATGATATGGATATCAAATGAAGGGGTTTGCTGAGTAGAATACAAATAAAATAAGGTCCGCGTTCAGCTCGTCGAGGAGATGATATACTACTCGTTGAAACGGTAAGACTTAGCGGGATCGTATCCTTACTAATATCGATTATCGACCTACACGCTGAGCAAATTCTAGCGGTGGTAAATAAAAATCAAAATGACAATCTTTTATATCATATAAATTGTGTAATGTAATAAATTGATGGGTTTCATTTAATTTAAAATTTATTTCCTTCGTTTTAGAGCATTTAAATAAATGCTTTTTTTAATGGTTTTTACTTTTATTTTTTTACGATGTATCTCTATATAGATGTGTCTAAATAGATGTGTTGCTATAAGTGGACTTTTACCGACTCCTGTTGATTATGAGAAGAACTTGTAAAGTTTGTAAATAATAATTACCTATATAATTTTATATTCTCTTTTTTATTAGTTAAAGGTTGTCCACTAATACTTCCTTAGATTTACCCGACTGTGCCAGAAGGAGGGTTACGTTTATAATTATATAAATTATGATTATCTAAACATAACAGACAGATGAAGTAAGTTCTTACTGTGCGGATCAAAACAACAGTCCCTCAAATTAATATTCTTCATTGCAAATGTATGTAGTAATAGTTTTGCTTATAATTTTGATTCTTTTCTAAATAATTGCAATCTAAATTAAGTTAGGGGAAAAAACCGGTGGTTAGGAATGCAAGTACCATAGACATAAAGTAACCAGTACAAAACAAAAAAAAACTTGTGACATTCACTATTCTTCGCCTATATCCTCCATATTGTCTTTTCATACTTTTACCAAAGACTAAAAGAAACGTAAGAAGCTCTCATAGTAAGCAATGAAGGAGTTGAATCCCTAAAACTCGTAGTTTCATTTATAACCATGTTTTGACATCTACAATTTATTACATGTTCAACAGATGAAGAGTAAGGCTTAAATGTGTCAACATTTTTATGTTACAGAGTATCATCTTGATAGAAACTAAGCTGGTAAATTATTGTCTATGTCAACACTAGGTATGTTCTGCTGGTTCACCTGTGAATAGCAATTATTTCATTGCTTTTGAAACTTTTATGAATACAATTTTTGAAACTATAATTTATATAAAGTACATATATACGTATAAATTTTATAAACCTACAAACTATATTAGACGACACGTTTGGTTTAGTTTGTAGTGACCCCACATGCTGTGCCAGCGATCGCGGGTTCGAGTAACGTTGGGGGCATTTCTGCAAATGTTCGCACTCTAGTCATGGGTGTTTATATTTACAATGTGTATGTATTTAAAGTTATATATGTATGGTGTATCAATTATTCGGTATCCACAGTACAAGCCTCGTAGCTTACCATGTAGGGGTGTATTTTTTTTTCAAATTTAAATGGCACCATTTCGGAATAAACTTCTTTCGATCAAAAAAAGAATTTTGCATATCAATCTATATATGACGAAGTTATGCCAAAACATACCATAAGAAAAATATAAACATCCGAATTGAGAACCTCCTCCTTTTTTGCAGTCTGTTAAAAATCATGTCTTTGTTTTATCATTTCATTATAATCATAAGCTTGCCCTTATTCTCAGAAATAATAAGGACAAAGAAAACTTCCAGGTTAATTACGTTTTTATTATATTTTCTTACTAGATATTAGATACAGTAATGAAAACGTTTACCTAAAGAGTACTCAGAATATAAGATTTTAGAAGAAAATGTGATTTCTTAAAATCCATTTAGTTGACAAAATTCTTATGAAAATGTCAAACATTTTTATTAACATTTTACTCTTTAAAGCTTTATTATTGAAACGAGTACATCAAAAGAAATTAAAAAATCTGTTTAATAATGTCTTGGTAATTTATAGAAGTTATTCCAGGTCTGAAGCTGGACCCTCGATGCGAGTAAGCTGAGCCGGGCGTGATACTAAGAGGCACACTGTGAAGAGACCCATTTCGGTGGGCGGTGTACCATGCGGGTTGTTCCTGGTACTTCTCTGACAGTAAAGTAGACCGAGGGAGCAACCCCTTGGTTATATATATATATATATATATATATATATATATATATATATATATATATATATATATATATATATATATATGATTTGTTTTATATCTCTTACTTCAGAAATGATTGATTCCCCATACAAAGTTCCACCCAGTTTTTCACCCCCTTAAGATATGTTTTCGGGTGTAAAAACTATCCTATGTCCTACACAGGATCTTAAACTATCTCCATACCCATAAATCGGTTGTGCGGATTAAGCGTGAAAAGGTAACAGACAGACAGAGTTACTTTCGCATTTATACATATATTAATATGGATATAATACGGATGATATTAAAATAAACGTAAAAAAACCTTTAAAAGTCAATTAGGCGGTGCACTTAGTATGCATTACTTTGAAATTTCTGATAGCAAGCTTTATACTTTAGCGAACCATAGCTATGTTTAAAGTCTTTGTGAGGCTCCTTTGTTCCCATTGATACAAGTGTCGCTCAATCGGATTTCGAGCAGACAACAAAAGGAAATACTATTTCTTACACTCTTTCATTTTTAAGCTACGCTACATCGAGAAATTTACTTCCTTATTGTATTTTTAAGTGAAATATCTAACATAGCTTAATCTATGTTTCTGCCTGAGTTTAATTGAACTGCGCATTATAAGTTACATTTTACTAAACCTAATTAATATACATTATTACATTTAATGTACCAAAAGACAAATTAGTAGAAATAAATATATTGCTCTGGTACCGCGTATATGAGGGACTGACGAACATACATTGATAATGTTCCCCGGCCGTGGTAGCCATCTCACTGATTCTTGCCATGTTTGCACAATATTATAGGGTACCTTCCGCAGAACCAACTTTATTGATTGCTATTTTTGAAGTCCAATTGGATGACAATTGGTCACGACTGATAAGAAATTAAGAGTAGGGCTTTACATTCTACCTAAGACACGGCTAACGTCAACGTTCCAACTCCGAGCCTACTCAGCCATACATGGCCCGACTCAAGCATACTAACCACTAAAGCAACATCATATTTCTATATAAGTAGGGGCTATGAAAGAGTAAATATATATAAAGAACAAAGAAGTTTGCATATGAAGTAAAGTGTAAACGAAACAAGGCACAATCGCTTTACTAACAGCATGTTTATTCAAACAATTGACATTTGACTTCAGTACGCTCAGTTTATCTTTTAGAAATATGACAATTTGTAATAAACATAAAATAAAAAAAATAAAAAAATAATAAAACGTAGACTATGAAGAGTATGCTTGTATTCACAAGTACTACAGTCTTGCAAGAGCCCAATAAAATTATTTTACTCGAAGAGAGTGTTATAAATGAGACGCTTATTTTGTGTCTCCTACTATTTTATTAGATTTACGCGAATATTTGACATTTAAAAAAAACTAATTTTCGCCAAAATGCTAGCCAAGGGCCTTTACAAGGTAAAATAAAGATTAAATAGAATACGCTGTGAATACACATTTGGAGAGTATGAAATACTTATATTACGCATTAAACCCGTTTTAAGGTTCCTGCTGGATACAGGTTTCTCTCGCGTTGAAGATTGCGAGGAGGATCAAGTTATAGCCAGCGGATCATGTACTGGTTGACGGACTTTACATGTCTTTTGAAAACTAGTCAGGTCTTCGCAGACATGCAGGTTTCTTCACGAAGTAAGTGACAATGTTGAAAATGTAAACCCTAGTACATGTATAATATAATATCATAATAGCTTATGAGGAACTAGCGACTTACTCTAGCTCCGCTCGGGTCATCCGTTTACGTTACGTTAGTTACATTTACTATAGATTTCTCAAAGATGACATATTTTCTCGCAATAAAAAGTATTCTATATGTTGACTCGGATAAACAATAATCATCGGTCCAAATTTTATCAAAATCTGTCCAATGGTTTTCTCGTGATGAAGTCACAGACAGATAGACAGACAGATACAGACAGACGAAAATTCTAAAAAGTATAGGTTCGGCCTCTGTATCGATAATAATGACTATTTTAATTAGTTTGTCCAAAAAATATTTAATGTACAGGTTCGATTTAGTTACAATTTTATTGTATGTATATATAATAGGAATATCATAATCCAGGCAGAAAATACATGGGTAGTAAAATTACGTAGTCGGCCTGAGCCGCAATCGATAGTGAATGAAAACAAAGGATCACGGCTCCTTTACTGAACGAAGTCTGGATATTGTTAAGGTGGATGCACATAGAAGTTAATATTTATTTTTGGTAATGAATTGTTTTATTAAAAAATTAACACAAAGAATATTGCCCTAGAACATTTTTTTATTTTGTTACCATGGAATTAATTTTTACCATGGATGAGTAATAAAAGTAATTACTGTAATATAGTACAAATTTTTATTGCTAACTTGGGTATTCATTGTTTCCGAGTAGAAGGGTGCTTAAATTATTTATTTGATTACTTAAGTAATTATTTACTATGTTGGTCTAAAATTTTGAAATAACTCGCTAAATAAATATAATATTTAAGTAAAACTGTACTTTAATTACCATATTTTCATTTTATATATCAACTATGTAGAACGAGTATATTTCTTATGATTATACTTGGGTAATATTTTGTTCAAAATAGAAATAGATCTAACAATTTTAGGAATTTATTCTCTTATTATTTATTACTTCATTTTTGCAACAAGTCTTGATCTCTATCTTATTTTTATTATATAATGTTCTTAGTAAATAAATAATAAATGGTCAATCTGCAGTGTATATTCTGAAGCTACAGAAAGGGATAGTGACACAGAATATTAAACTAAACAAGATATATGCCGAACTATAGATAAAAATAACTAACTAATCCGTATGTATACACCCTAACTAATCTGTCATGGCTTTTATGTGCTATTTGAGCACATTTTACTTGCATAAACTTTACATCATGTGTTAACGGAAAAAACATGATTATAATATAATAATTGTACTGCATTATATAACTTTTTTATATCCTCTCGTTCTTGAATTCAAACGCCATACACAATAATTTTTTGTCCTATTTCCTTAATCAATAAAGACAAACCTAAATAACCTCTCTTTAGTTAGCCTGAGAAATAACATACACAAAAACTTGAAAAATATTAGCTTTTTTCTAGAGCTTTCTGGTAAAAATAAAATCCGTTATAAAATACCTTAACTAAGTGCCTCTTCAAGCCGATTTCCTACTGCAAACGTTATACAGGGTAGATGCAAGTAGTTCTGACAATGAGTTTTTAAAATTTCACTGCTGCGTCCCACAAAAAGAACATGTCAAATGAAAGGTCACTTTGCTGAATTTTTACTGTACGAAAAAGTATGTGCCAGTTTTAATGAAACAGCTTTTACGATCTAAAATTGAGGTTCAGTTAGGAAAATGTACTTATAATTTGAATTTTAACTTACTTAATAAAAAGTGGTAGATATAGCTCAGCAGTAACGCGCTCGCTTAACTGAGTGAAGCGGCGGACCACTAACCCTTTGATTTGAATTCCACCAACCCGTACCTGGCCAGCGTGGTGGACTATGGCCTGATTCTCAACCTCCCCTCCCCCGTATTGAAGGAAGGCCCATGTCCAACAGTGGGACTTTAAAAAAGGCTAAATAAGTACAAACAATATATTTAATAAAATGCCTTTATTTTAAGCAAAAAGAGTTTAAAAAAAGGAGATTCTAATTAGGAAATCCTTTATGGTTATGTAGAACGTCAATTGACACTTTATTATATCAAATCATATGTACATTAGTCTAGATGTAACTCCAAATCATAGTCTATTTCATTCAAATTCATCCATCCGTTTCAATGTTAAGGAGTTACAAACATATACACACGTACAAACAACTTTCGCATTGATAATAATAAAAAAAAATCCTAACCGATTTTGGCTACCGCGGCTAATCTCAGACTAGCCATGTGCGTAGGACACGCTGTTGCTGATATTGTGCAAACACAACGTGCATCGTGCATATTTATTCCTCATACTCTCATGTTCCAGTGGGATGGCACTTCGACTTTGACAGGACGGACGGCTTTACATGCTTTCTGAGGCACGGAAGTGATACACCACTTCCCAACTTCGGACTGATAATGAGAATTTCTTGAAAGAAAATTCCAATTACGACGAATACATTTTGCCCGACCTGGCACTTGAACCCCAAACCTCGGATCTGCAGCCTGTACATACTAGTCACTAGACTACTGAGGCAGCCAATAGTAAATTGCTTTTAAAATACTAATCTGATTATGTATTTAGGAACTATTTGTAAATAAAATGTTTCTAAGTTACAGTTCTGAATCGTATCTCCAAAAGTATACAGCAAAGTGTGCAATCAAATCGTTTTACACGAAGCAAATATTGTTTGAAGTCTCGTAAAACTTTCCAATGCACGTCTGTTGTACATTTTACACAGTTTCATTTAGCCGTTATATTTCTAGGTTATACTTGATACGGAGTTTACTTTTACCTACTTCGATCCTCTAAAGCTATTAAATATAGGATTTAGTGTTAACCATTTCGTGTGGTTTTCTACGATCTTGAATATATTAAGGCCTGGTCGATTTTGTTAAAGTATGAATGTGGGATAATTCTGTATCATAAATATCTCGATGATTGATTTTATCATATACTTTTTTTATTGAAACAATATAGTAACAATGTTAGATTTTAGGGTTTAGTATAGATTTCTCAGAGACGAAATATTTTCCAGCAGTAAAGAGGATCCTATATATTGAACTGGATAGCTATCACCATATCAACTTTCCTTAGAATGTGTCCAATGGGTTTCTCGTGTTGCGGTAACAGACAGAGAGACAGACAGATAAAATTCTAAAAACTATAGATTCAGCATCTGTATCGATATTAATATCTATTTCAATAAGATTTTCCAAAAAATATTTAATGTACAGATTCGGCTTAGTTACAATTTTATTATATGTAAAGATAAAAATATGACATCTCCTTTATTTACTCTACGATCAGTTTTCTACGAAAAATATTAAAAAAATAGTCTACAATGGTTTCAGCGCTTATTTTCTTTTGATAACACTGGGGAATTATTCTTGTCAGTACTAGATTTTTTCATGAATATAGTATTTGTATTGTGTAATATATTTGACTGGTTCATTTGTCAGTGGCTAGCATGTATGATAACAGATCATGAGGTCTTGTGTTCAAGTCTTGGATCAAAACAGTTATTGGGTTTTTCTGCTACGAAGTAGGTATGGGAAAGGTGCCACGAATGGGACTTTATTTTATATTATAAGATTTTGAACAATAAACGAGGTATAATAAAAAATCTTTTGTGTTTAACGTAACTTTATCAATTCTTCTTTCAAAATGTAAGCCAAAAACAATATCTTTTAGAAATATTGTAGCATTAAGGTCAAATTTAAAAATTCTTAAGATATGCCCCATTCATGACGGCGTGGTTTTGAATGGGACATTGATGGTCATGAAAGGGACATATTATAAACAAGTTCTTAGCTATTATTATAGAAGCTCTTATGTTTTTAATCGTTATTAATACACCTCCAATAAATAATATACCTATAATGATGATGATGATGTCTTCCTGACCGATTCCGGCCACGGCGGCCAATCTCATTGAGACTAGCCAGCTGCGCAGGAGATATTATAGTGCACAAGTGTACGCGCAGACACAACGTGCACTCTCTATTCCTGTCACTCTCATACTCCGGTGGGACGACTACTCGACACGACCAGTGAGAGTTAAGGCGCAGGACCGACGGCTTTACGTGCTCTCCGAGGCACGGGGGTGAAACACCGCCAACTTCCCAACTCCGGGCTGTTACTGAGGCTTACTATACAGGAAGGCTCAATAACTAAACTTGGCCCGACCCGGGACTCGAACCCAGGACCTCCGGGTGTGCAGCCGTACATGCTAGCCACTACACCACCGAGGCAGAATACCTATAATATACCATACTTAATCATAATCTGGCCGATGCGTTTAAATGTTGGGAAATGCATTTACGTATACCACCTGTATACACATAGGTGATTATGTAGGACTCACCGGCTAGAGAAGCCAGTACTAAAACTCAACAGAACCTCCCCGGTCTTAATGGGGCGTTTTAAATCCTGCCTCAATTACTACTTTTTCGTCCCTTTCAAAGCCTATGTAGTTGACCCTTTCAAGACTTTCATACTATTTTGAAAATATCCTCGCAACAAAAAAAAATTCGAATAACTTTGTATTATTGTACACTCACTTTTTAAGTAGTTAAACCAATGGTCAGTTAGCGGTACAATAACTATCAAACATTATTTAAATAATCTAATAAATAACAAATAACGAATAAATTACTTTTACTCACGAAATAATTAAATCACGCATCGCCAATTTCTTTGTTTTGAAAACCAAATGATATTTACGTCAATATTGTTACTGAGTAAATGTTGTAAGAATGTATAAAACAAAAATCTACTACTTGGTTCCTACCGCCGTAAATTTAATTTGTCCCATTCTGAACTTGTCCCTTTCATAGCACTTTTCTCCTACTTACTAAACAGGTAGGTATAGTATGAACGGGAACGCATAATGTGCAATGATGAAAATAGTTGTATTATAAAAAGTATCATCAGCTCAAATTGGATATTTTGAAAAACATTCAGTGAAGAATTATACTTTCGTATATAAATTAAACCACGTCCTCCGACACAGAAAACATTAAAAGTGCCATAAGAAAAAATAAAGTCATAAAAGCACTACAAAATCCACGATAATATAAAAAATATTTCAAATTCACGCTACGTATCACGTGTTTCGAATTTCAAACATATTTTGTACCATATTCATGCATGTTAGAAGTGGAATTAAAATTACAAGTTCACTCGCCGACGTAGCGATGTTAAGGATCTTTGTGTATGATACAATAACTTTGATGTTAGTAACTCTCAGTTTACAAATACTGTACCCTAAAATGAGATAAAATTGCAGGTCTGAGAAAATCATAACAACAACAGGATAAAGAGTTTTATTATATTTAATGATTTTATTATTTTCACTATTAATTATGCTACCAAAATTAAATGTTTTTCAACCGACTTCAAAAAGGAGGAGGTTCTCAATTCGACTGTATGTTTTTTTTTATGTTTGTTACCTCAGAACTCCGTCATTTATAAACCGATTTGGACAATTTTTGTTTTGTTTGAAAGGGTATACTTCCAGATTGGTCAAAATTAAATTTCAAAAAAAAAAATACCACCCCTAAGGGTGGAATAACAACTAATGATGAATTTAACCTACTTCTAATTGTCATATTGACTTGAAACTTTGCAAGTATTTCTATTTCCGTTGATAGTACAGTGGTTCGGTGTTGTTGACCTGATCTGATGGCAAGGCCAGAAGGTGGATAGGTGAAACTCTTCAACGGCTAATAGTAGATACTTTGAGTTTGGGCTTATTTTGTTTGATTTGACAAGCCTAACACGTTGGAATTCTTACTTTGCTACTACTGTCTACACTAAAAAGGGAAAAATAAAAACTTTTTAACAAAAAAATAAAAACCGACTTCAAACAAAAGCACTAAAAAGTAAAAAATAACTGATTGGTAGATTTCATTTACTATACACACCTAATCAAATATTTTCGAAGTCGGTGTGCTTTGGCTAAGTAATTAAAGCCTACCTATTAAGTACATACCTAATCAAATATTTTCGAAATCGGTGCCAGCCCATACAAAGCAAAGCACACCGACTTCGAAAATATTTGATTAGGTATGTATAGTAAATGAAAACTACCAATCAGTTATTTTTTACTTCTTAGTACTTTTGTTTGAAGTCGGTTTTTATTTTTTTGTTAAAAAGTTTTTATCAACCCATTACCCAGTGGCGAATTAACTATAGAAAGTATAGAAAAGCTGAGACTTTTGGATTAAAATTACGCTTCGAGACTTATGTCATCTCAGTTAACAAACGCTTTCTGACTTCCAACACTTAATGAGCCACCAACAAACTGGTGTAATGCTTCAAGCACAAGATTAGCGTGATCGTGAATTAAGGATCTCAATAGGTGTGCACTGAGAAAGTTCAAAGGTCTAATATATTATTAGCCAACGAGGACAACCCATAAACGATGAATAAATGTTGTTTGCCCCTGGAATTTTCTGGCCCTTGGTATTAACACTGACCAACAGCTCGCAATAATTTACTCTGCAAATTATTTATGAATATTATTATTAATTTACAGTCATCATCTTACTACTATATAAATGCTAAAGTTTGGATGAATAGATGTTTGTTACCCAATCACGCTAGAACGGCTAAACGGATCTAGATAAAATTTGGCACAGTGATATATTATAGTCTGGAATAGCACATACTTTTCATCCTGAAAAAATGTACGGTTCCCGTGGGATAGATTTTTTTTGTTTCTCGCTAGGGATGAACCCGAGCGAAGCAAAGGTGAGCTGCTAGTAAACATATAAATACAAAAGTATTTGTTGTTTTTGTCTTGTTCTTTCTTCTTTCAAGTAGCAATTTTAATGTGATTTTTTGTGTAGGTATAGATAGTTTATGGATCGAAGAGACATAGGCTTTTATTTGTCCCGTTATATCAATTAATTGACATATAAAACCAGTCTACTGCAAAATCTTACGGTAGTATAAGATTTATAAATACATTGACATCGTCATAAATATAAAATCCGATGGGAATAGCTCAGAGATTTCTCAAAGATTTTAATGTTGTGTAATTCTTATGTAACTAGATATCGGTTCCTATAATCGCATCGCGTGCTCTTATAAATGGAACTTTAAGCCATTTATCTTCTTGTTTCATGTACGATTTATATTATATTTTCATTTTATGTGATTACATGTTTTGATAATATTTTTTTATATGATACTTATAAAAGAGATATCAAAATTTTAAAGTTATTTAGTAAAAAACTTTGGTAGCCAATTAGTGATAAATCTCAATGCATTAATATTAATAACTAGCGACTCAAAGCGAATCGTTTTAGTAGTTTCGGAGCATATTCAGTACATACAAACAAACAAAAAATCAAATCTTTCCTCTTTATAATATTAGTAGATATGTTTTATATAAACATTTCGGGTGCGTATTTACACGAAGCGATGCTAACAAATTGAGTAACATTTATTTATTCAATATACTAAAAGGCATTAACAGAGTGTGTAATACCTATTTAAGATAGGGTTATCAAAATTATTTAATTGATATAATATAGCTACTTTCTGCGACTTTGCCTGCGAATGTTTTTTTTATTTGTGGTCACAGTACATAATTTCCACTTCTATTAAAAGTGAAGAAAACGAATAGCTTTGTATTTACTAGTCAAGTTGAATTAAAACGTATCTATGTATGTAGTATGTATGTAACGACACGTTTGGCTCAGTTTGTAGTGACCCTACTTGCTGTGCCAGTAGTCGCAGGCTCGAGTCCCGCTAGGGGCATTTGTTTGTGTGATGAGCACGAATGTTTGTACTTCAGTCATGGGTGTTTATATTTATAATATGTCTGTATTTAAAGTTATATAATATGTATAGCGTATCAACTATCTGGTATCCACAACACAAGCCTCGTAACTTACCATGGAACTAGATAGTGTTGTGTGTTGATATTGCAACAACATATGCTTTAGATTTCAATTATTGCCTATACAATAAAAAAGTTTTATTAAAACAAATCCAGCTATTCTTGAGCGATATGCAAAAAAACAGATGGACAACAATTTAAAAACTGTCACCGCTTTTAAAATATTACTTCACACTTAACCTTGCTCAGGTGAGAACAACTAGTTAGATTCTATCGGTATATATGTATCGGCTATATAGCTATATTAGTACAACTTACGTGCTAGAACTTTTATCAAACCAATTTCTTTAAAACAGTCTGTAAAGTATCGTAGTGACTACTGAAAAACTAATACAAATATATTAGTGACAAAGAAAATTCCGCACATGTCGTCTATAAATTCGAGTGTATTAAATTTACATAATCGATTCAAGTAAATTGCTCCAAGAAAGCGATACATTTGCAATCGCTTAAATAAAAGTACTTTTAAGACCTATTTTGAATATATTATGTAGGTAAGATCTAGTTTTCTGTACAGCGAGAGAATAATTTTTCTTACATTTCTTTAATTGTGTTTATTTTTTGCTTTTTCTTTTAGTATAAATTTTAAGTGAGAAATAGTTTTAATAACCGACTCATTAGCTTCAGAGATGTTCCTCCTGTTAAATCCTGAAAATAAAACCAACATGCATCGATAAAAAAATACTAGATACACAATCAGCGACAAAAAATGTCCTCACCGTATGAACGCTCATTTGAACATTTGAGCGCGCTTTTAATATTTTTGATGTGAAAACGACTTTAAGCATTGCATTTAACGTTCAATTAACAGATTTTTATATTTATTTCAGATTTAAGAGTAATTACCTAAACACAATTGGTGACAGTTTTAAGAGAACTTTTGTATGGGATAGTGTATCTAGTACTTTTTGTTCGATGCCTTCATGATTGAAATTTTACACCAAACGTTTGAAATAAAATAAAAGAATACTGGAGACCCTTAAAAACCTTGAACCATTTGCGACAGGTATTTGTAGAGGGAGAAAGAAACACGCACTAAATCATCACGAGTGTGATTTTCGTACAATGAAAATATCATAAATGACCTTTATAAGTTTTGCATACAGCATGATTTCAGAGACCACAAGTTAATTAATTCTAAAAATTAAAATGATTTTCATTTCTAACATGATTACCACTTGCCTTACGATGAAGGAAAACATCATGAGGAAACCTGCATGTCTGAGAGAACCTAGCAAGTTTTCGAAAGACATGTGAAGTCCGCCAACCCGTACCTGGCCAGCGTGGTGTGGACTATGGCCTGATCCCCCTCGTATTGAAGGGAGGCCCGTGCCCAGTAGTGGGACGTTGAAAAGGGCTGAATACAAAATGAATTTTAAATATTTTGCATAATATCAATATTACTATTACTATGCAGAATTAATAATAATAAAGATAAATTGTATCCTCAAGTTCCTATTTATTTAGAAACTAGCGACTCACCCTCGCTTCGTTCGAGTTCGTCCCTAGATACGTTTCAACGGTTAGTATAAAATACAAATCTTTGAATTTCTCGGCTTTTCTGTACTATAATATGCATGTATTATACATATAAACCTTCCTCTTGAATCACTCTATTTATTCCTGAAAACTGCATTAAAATCCGTTGAGTAGTTTAAAAGATTTCAGCGAACAGACAGCGGAAGCGACTTCATTTTATACTATGTAAAGATTAGTCTTCTGCAAGAATTTACCTAAAAATATGCTACAATTTCGTCATCAATAAAAACTGAAGTGCTTTATTTTATTACTTTATTTTATTGTTCGTACACAACGCTATAAAGGATACACAACCCTATAAGATACACGCCTAATGTTCCCAACTCAGGTGAATTGATTCCAAAACAAACATTTGACGACAACTTGAGAACAAACTCCTTTACTATTGAAAGGAGGCGAGATTATTGGCTCGTGTACTAATTGAATTGAAAGGTGTTTTGGTACGTAATTTAACCTACTGTATAAAAACACTGCGTATATTTTTCATCTTTGACAAAAATTGATTTACCTGATTGTGATGAAACTTTAGCAGGGTGCTGTTTGCTCGTCAGCATATGTTTCATCAAAGTACAGTAAGGAGTAAGATAAGATACAAAAAATACAACCAGCAAGTTTAAAGTTTGTATGTTTGTGTGAGTGTATGTATGCGTGTTAGAACGTGCGCGTGTTTAAAGAAAATTAGAAAAAATAAACGCCATTTTATATTCTTGAAATCATGTAAAGTGGACTTCACATTTTCTTCAAAAAAAGCAAATGCTCTAGCTAAGGCAGCTAGTATAGTTTATACATAATATTGTGTACAAAAATTGTAATGAGTTAAAGTTACACGCACGATACTTGTATATATATTACATATGTAATATGTATATACATATATTCACATAACTCTTACGAAAACGATTCAAGGAAATTTTAAATTATTAAATATACATAGCTATAAAATAAATCGGCTAACTATATTCCATTGTGTAAAAATAATAAAGCTTTTTGCATATAAAATAAATGTGAATCCAATGCAATGACTTACTAGTACGAGTAATATAGAAGAAACAACAGTCTTCCTATGCATAATGCAGAATCTCGTGCAGGCATGTTGAGTTTACATACTATTGTAAAATTCCATCTTTTATTTACAGGGCGTGTTTTTACGACACATCCATACTAAATTGCTGGTTTTATATACATATACCGACAACTACCTGTCGGTTGGCTATCTCTCTCTACACAGGAGTACGGGTTCGAAGCCTACTCGTAACAGATATTTATATCAGCCATATAAGATTTTCACTTTTTCTGAATGCGTATTAATAATCATATTCTATTGTTTTTTGCTTACTTGGCAGGCATGTTGACCAAAATTAACCTTGATATAGGTAAGCTATGTTTGTTTAGAATTTAAAGTACTCAATTCACCCACTCAATTTTACAAGCAATTTTCATTTTTTTTTTGTCTAAAACCTATTCTTTTAGATTAAGATTACAAAATATATTCTAGGAAAAATTAACCAAACCTTGCCGCTTACCAACAAACAGATTTTTAATTTTATTCTGTTAATAATTTAATACTTTAACGGTATTAACGGTAGCGTTCGCTCATTTGTCGCGCACACTCATTCACTCATTCGCCCATTCGTTTTCAATCATTTGTTTACTTATATTTCATATCATATTTAATACATAATAAAATAAATTAATATTAAAAAAATCATTTTTAAAAACAAGCTTTTATATCATATAAATTATGTAATGAATTAGTTTGATTTAATTTAAAGTTTATATTATATATTTTTAGGTATTTATTCGTATTCTTCTCAACAAACCCTTTCGTTTGATATCCAAATCATGGGGTTACACAAAACAAATCATACTCCGCCATCGTTGGTCGTCCGCCATGTTGGATTTAGAATGACGTCACTTACCTAACTATGCATTGTCATCCAAACTAAACGTATATGCAAAATTTCAGCTCAATCGATTGAGGATAACTGCTTTAAAATTCAGTTGCAAGATTTGACCTGAACAAACATACATACACACAATGCAAGTTCAAATACTAAGGCACAGGTAAATAATGAAACAGCCACTCTTTACCTGAATATTAAACTAATTTTGAACTTTATTAACAAAAGCTTCAAACATTCTATATAGAAATTTAAATTGTAAATTCCTATGAATTTAATCAAAAATATTTCAGTTACTAACTAGCTAACTATTCTGTCTGTGGCTTAGCACTGGCGTTTAATATCATTTAGTCCGACTGTATATTACAGCTCATCTAAATTATCAAATTTTATTTCTATTGGCTAAATAAATAATTACATATACGCAATATTTTTTTATTTAGAGAAGATAAAAATTACCACATGGTAGGTTTTCTTTAAAAAAAAGCAAATGTGACCTTAAACTGAAAAGTCTGAACATTAATCTTGACGTGACAAAAAGAAACAGTGAAGAAAAACTTTTGTACAAGTTGTTACTTCAGCAAAATAGAGGACAAATAAGGAGTTGAAATTTTATATAGGTACAAAAATAAAACATCTTAGGAATATTGTCTGTAATGTCATTGTGCTGAGCATTTTCTCATCTTCTCTACGTCCTTACAGTATAGATATAGAAAAAAATGATAATTTTGATCCCACTCACTTTTCGTTTTAACACTGCGTATTTTCATACACGAAGGTCGTACCTAAAGGTTCCAATGATATTGTGGGAATTTTTTTTCGTTCATTCATACAGCTCTTTTAAACATCCCACTGCTGGATTTCCCTCGCATTGAAAATTGCGTGGGGGATCAGGTCATAGTTCACCACGCAGGCTTAAGTGTATGTTGATGAAATTTACATGTCTTTCGAAAACTTGCTGGGTTCTCTCGGACAAGCAGGTGTCCTCACGTTTGATGTTTTTCTTGCTTGTTAAACGAGTGATAATTATGTTAAAAATAATTAGCACATGAAAATCTCAGAGATGGGAAACCTGAGATTTGAACACGCATGGCTTGATTTTTCAAGTTACTACGTTTACGCGTTACCACAGCCTGTTGACAATAAAAATTAAATAAAATCTTATATAATAATTTATTTATAAAAAAGATGGAATTCACTGGACGAATGCCATTTCGTGAAGATATTGTTATATCTCATTTAAGGGGGAATCGCCATAATATGAAATTGTATTTCACCGTAAGGGGTAGCACTTAGCAGTTAGTTTTCAATGAAACCGAAGAATTAAACATCTATAAGAGCAACACAAACGTTAGTACTGTGCGAAAACCGAGAAAAACGTTGTACGAATATAACTAGGTAGTGCTAGTATAACAAATTACTCAATGAACCAATAATGTAAAAAATCTGCCAATCTCCGCTGTTTGCCCGAAGAAAATTAAGATTGAATATAAAATCTTTTTAGTATTTAATGTTAAAGCGATAAAAATATTTATAAAATTTTCAGATAAATCTTCCAACGATTATAAGAAAACTGCAAGAGGAGCTATGAAAGTAAAGTATAAAATGAGAAAGGAATTTAGAACAAACAAAAGGAATAAGCTGAAGACATTTGCAATAAAAGCAAAAGATGAATGCACCTTTCACAGGAACATAAAGTACTGATACGAACCAGAAAGCGGTAAATGCGTTTTAAAACATATATTGGACTACTATTATTGATGTCAAAGTTAGTATGTGTGTATGTTTGTTAGTCTTTTACACTGAAACGGCTGGATATTTAGTACATAGATAGACTATGACCTGAATAAATACATAGGCTACTGTGAAGCATCTAGGGACGTACCCAAGCGAAGCCAAGGTAAGTCGCTACTATAATAATAATACGTTGTATTAAACCCTTATAAAATTCAGAATGCCATGTAGGCGATACAAATATATGTAATATATATACTTGTACAATATAAACACATAGCTAGAGGCATGACACAGAATAAAAAATATTATAAATGTGGTTTTTGTTTGGTTTGTCTTTGTGTTTGTAATTGGTTGAATTCAAGTATTCGTTGCTTTGTCACGCTGTAACGGCTCAACGTATTTGAGAGAAATTCAATTCAAAATAGTTTCCGGGCTTATTAACGTGTGTATTGTGTATGTACTTATATATAATTTGCCAATTTTGCAAAAAAAGTCATACATATACATATAGATGACTATATAAAAAGCATATTAAATCTAAATTATAATTTTTTCAAATACTGAGACTTAGCTAACTTTTATTGTTATAACGTTATTTTTGTATATTTATATTCTATCTAAGATAATCCCATAAAAATTTTCAAAGCGTGTAAACTCAAATTTCAAACGACCATAAATATAAATAATTATATATAAATAGTTTCCTTAAATAATCTCATTCATTGTAAGATAATATTTACTAAACACAAATTAGTATAAATTATAATAACACTTAGTAAATCACACAAAAACCTATTACCTTTTGCTCGTTTACAACAGACAGAATGCTAGAAGTCACGACATCGCATGTCCAGTAGAAATGTAAGTTTTCAAAGTTTAGTATTAATAACTGTCGAGTAACAAGTAATTAAAATGGTGAAATCTGCTTTTATAGCGGCATATTTCAACACTCGTTAAATAATTAATTAATTAGATTTCGGATATTAATGACATATTTTTATATGACTTGTAGTTATAATTTAATTAGATTGGTCGGTAATTTTAATGCTTTTTCTGGTAATCTATACTAATAATATAAAGAGAAAAGATTTTTTTTATTTGTTTGTACCGAATAAGCTCCGAAACTACTGAACCGATTTAGATAAAATTTGGTAAGAAGATAGTTTGAGACTTGAGTTTTTATCCCGGAAATCATCCTTTAACGAGGTGAAAATGGGGATGAAATTTTGTATTGGGAAGCATCCTAGTAAAAAATATTAATAACTAGACCTATAAATCCAGATTCAGATCCAGTCATTTTTAACACTATCAAGCGTACTAACTGCAACGATTATACATTATATGTATGTATATAATATCTTCATATAATTAGTACATGTATTTTAACAATTGAAGATTATAATAGCCGTTTCTTGTTTCTAATATTAAGATATATTCACACCACGTCAAGTTTTAATGAGTAAATGGATAAAATGTTTGATTCATACAAACATTTTAATCAATTTCAACCTCGAGACAGAAATTAAATGTACAATAATTATCTAAAAAAGAAAATTTTAATTTGATATTTTTAAGGTACATGAAAGCCAAAGGGTCAGTGTTGCAAGAAATCGTGAGGGCTATTTAGCGATGTGGCTGGAACGATTCACGCCCCAATTCTTTTAGTGGCCTCTGCCGAGGAAAAATGTTTTACCCTGTCTTAATATTATTTTTCATTAGAAAATCTTTTTTAAATGCCAAAATAGATTTTTTTTTCGACTCTCGTACATAACGTAAAATTTAGTGCGTGATTGTTTAAAAACTTCATATTAAATCATATTAAGTGGACTTCATTAAAATTATTATATACTAGCGACTCACCCTCGCTTTGCTCGGGTTCGCCGGTAGCTTGATTCCCCATACAAACTTTCATCCCCGTTTTACCCCCTCAAGGGCTGATTTCCGGGATAAAAAGTATCCAATATCCTTCCCAGGGTCTCAAACTATCTTCTTATCAAATTTATAAGTATTCTTAAGTTTTATTATTTTCCGCGCAATTTTTCAATTTTTTAATTTTTTTCTTTCATAAGAACCTTCTCCTGACAATAACAAACACAGCAAAAAAAAATATTTAAATCGGTCCAGCCATTCACGCGTGATGGCGTGACCAAGGGAAATAGGGATTCATTTATATTTTATATAAAATATATAGATAGATAGATATTGGAACAAAATAAATATTATTTTGGGATAGAAGTAAACAAAACACAACGAAAGAATACTATATAATACATAAGAAGACATGTTCCATTAGAAGAAGACAAAATAATTATCTATATATATAAAAGAAAGTCGTGTTAGTTACTTCGCTTATAACTCAAGAACGGCTGAACCGATTTAGCTGAAAATTGGCAGGGAGGTAGTTTAGAGCCAGGAGAAGGACATAGGATACTTTTTATCCCGTTCGACCGCGTTCCAATTTTTATGATATTTTAATTTTTGGATTTCTCTTAGTCCGGAATAGGTAAGTATTAAAACATATAATTAAAATGTGAGAAAGAAAGATTTTTTCTTTTTATATCTATTTAAAACGTACCTAGCGACGAACCCGAGCGAAGCGAGGGTGAGCCGCTAGTTGTTTAATGAAAAAGCTACACCGACTTCAAAATTATTCTTCTATTAAATTCAATTTAAATTATTCCACTGAAAGAGATGGATTTTTGCCTTAAATTTATATAGGACTATGTTTGAAGTATATCTATTATCTATTATTGAAGAATTGGCAAAGTTGCTGCGAAAAATCTAAAAAACACACCGAAATTGAAAATCGCATTTTTTTTTGAAATCTGTGTATAGTGTCACTTTTTTTGTACCTACTGCTCAAAGTAAACATATATATATTTATATATATATATACCCTATTTGCTGCCAGCGGTCGCGGGTTTGAGTCCCGCTGGGGGCATTCATTTGTGTGATGAGCACGAATGTTTGTACTCCAGTCATGAGTATTTATATTTATAATATGTATGTATTTAAAGTTATATATGTGTAATGTATCAACTATCCGGTATCCATAACACAGGCCTCGTAGCTTACCATGGAACTAGATGGTGTCGTGTGTTAATATCCCAACAAAAAAAAATTGTATACTTTTGAGGTAATTCAATGTTTGATTTTTACGTTTTTTCCATAAATATTAAACAATAATTTCTGAATCCACAAAAAAGTCAAAAAAATCGGAAGTCTTCCGAAAACGCTAATATCGTACGCGACAGTGTTAAATGGTGTAACACGTAATATAAATATAATTTACGATGTAATAACTGTGTTCCCGTCGCCTAATAAATAACTTTTACGCGCACGTTCCCATGGATTTCGATAAAATCGTACACTATCTCCATTGTTATCAAAAAGATTATAATCCCTTATAATTGGAGACCTAGTATTTATAAATTCATATATATATATATATATATATATATATATATATATATATATATATATATATATATATATATATATATATATATATAAAAACAACGAAAGTACCTAAATCAATAAATATGTTGAGACTTTGACACAGCACCATCTAGTTCCATGGTAAGCTACGAGGCTTGTGTTATGGATACCAGATAGTTGATACACTACACCTATATCACTTTAAATACATACATATTATAAATATAAACACCCATAACTGGTGTACAAACATTCGTGCTCATCACACAAATGGATGCCCCCAGAGGGACTCGCACAGCAAGTAAGGTCACTACAGACTGAGCTAAACTCTTTCACAGTTAATGATTTTGATGAATTAAAGAAAGTAGAATGTGAATACCCTAAACTCTAAGGGCTTATTAAATGAAGTCGGTTGATTAATAACATTGACTTTTATGGAAAAATCTTATTAATAAAACCATCGTGAAAATTATTTTAATAATTTTAGAAGAGAGTGTCAAATAAAATATTCCCGATGTTTTCACATAACGCTAGTCTCTAATTTTAAAATAATGTTAGAAAATCACTTGTTATACTCCATATTATGTTAATGTCAGTATTGAAAACGATAATAATATGGTCCTGAATATATTTTTATTTTGTTTTTCTTATATATGATATCATCATTACTTGATGTCTAAACCCACCATATTGTTTTTTTTTTAATTTCAATGTAGATACTCTTGCATTATCACGATGAATTCAATGGCATTTGATATATAATTCATCCAAATTGACTCCCAGACGTTTATAAGTTACGAGGAAATACAAAGTTAAACAAACGTACATAAAAATCAAACACATAACTCTCCTTTTGGACTTGACCACTTTTGATAAAAATATTATTTACAAAAATATATTATTATATTACAATGGAAACAGTTTCTTATAAGGTGTCAATAATTTATCATGGCAAGGATTACGTCATCGGTGAATAAATATTGTATTAAACAGAACCAAATTTGAGCAGTAAAAATGTATATAGACTTTTCGACTTTTTCTTTGAAGCGAACTAATTAAGATAAATTTTGTTTAGGTTTATTAAGTAAATAAATAATGTTTCATAATAGCTCGCCTAGCCATTACGTTAGCCCGACAGACATTCCCTTTTACCATGACGTCACCTAACGGGTCTAACTATAGTTAAAAACTATCGAGGTGATCCGGGTCAACATATAGGATACTTTTTACTGCGGGAAAATATCTCATCTCTGAGAATTCTATACTAAACGTTCAAACGTAAGTAGGAACCAACCCGAGCAAAGCAAGGGTGAGTTACTAGTTAATAAATAAATGTCAAATTAAAAGCAATAAGAAAAGGGTTTATCGAATAAGCCCACATCGCTCAAACTCGATTCAATTGTATCATTTCATCCGCTCGCGACTGTCACAGAGGTTTTAGAATTTAAATATATCTCATTTTGACTCAATTCTGATGAAATTCTAGCCAGTCTTTGCCATGTTCCTATTGTGTTTTGTCTAGAAAATTAGATTGATACAAAAAGCTTTACTAACGCTGATGAGAATTACCGTTATTTTATGTATTTTTAGGCATTATCTCAAATGATTAGCTCTGTAATGTAGTTTACTCGTCTTGTATAAGTAAGTACTCGTAGTTGCCTTTTACATTTATTCTGCTTAAATTATAATACATATTAGATAACTTCGATAACCTAAAGCTTTTTTTCGTATTTATAGAAATCTGTAAATTTTAAGAATGATCTCAATTTATTACATTATTATAGTCTTTCTTTTTAGTCCTTTATCGACCATACACTTTTTTCTGAATAAAATAACATATTATGACTAAAATTACCTAAACTAAATTCGATATATTGTGCTACTCACTACTACCTGCTAAGGTTGGGAAATATTATGATTTCCTCGAAGCATTTTGACTGATAGATCTTAATCAGTTAAAATAATTATATATTCACACACACGCACATTTATTATTATAACAAAGTCAAACCACTAAACAGATTTCTATATTGTTTGAAAAGAACTTTCACCCCCTTATATGCGAAGTCGTGGTCTAAAACATATATAAGTTTAGTATAGATTTCTCAGAAATGAGATATTTTCTCGCAGTAAAAAGTATTCTATATATTGACCCGGATAACCAGCTATCATCATACCAAATTTCATCAAAATCTGTCCAGTGGTTTTCTCGTGATGCGGTCACAGACAGATAGACAGACAAAAATTCTAACAACTACAAATTCGGCCTCTGTATCGATAATAATTACTATTTCAGATTCGACTCAGTTACAATTTTATTATAAGTATGTATAGATAAAGATTTAATTGTGCTATTAATGCAATAAATGTTTTATATTTCGTCCACCTGTAACTATGTTGTATGGCTACGGATAATATAAGGACAAGAATTCTAGTATGAAGTTTTATAGATATCTTAGTAAATCCCTAAAGTTAGAAAGTTGGTGATATACATGCACAATGCCCATGCCTCTGAAAGCACGTATCTAAAGCTGTCAGTCTTGCGCCTAAGCTCTCTCCAGTCACGTCAGATTATAGTACCGTGGGACTACGAGAGTGGAAGAACACTGTGAATCTGTGTTTAGGAAATCCCGCAGTATGTAAAAATAATCAGTCAGAAGATATTATTGATTTTTGTCATACTCGTACATGTACCAATTTTAAAAGTATCATAATTTTTTTTATAATACAGAGCTAAAAACTACTTGGTCATTAAATAAACTAAAGCCAAATTAATTGAAATTAGTTTTTAATCAAAATTACTTTCAGTTTATAATAATACAGTTATATGTACAGTTTGTACCATATATAGTAAAATCTGTATATAAATATTATAAATGTGAAAGTTTGTGAGTATGGATGTTTGTAACTCTTTCACGCCAGAACGGCTGAACGGATCTGGATGAAATTTGGCACAGAGATAGATTATCGTCTGGAATAACACATAGGCTACTTTTTATCCCGGAAAATGTACGGTTTCCGTGGGATAGGTTCGTTTTGGTTTTCCTTGAGGCGAACCCAAGCGAAGCGAGGGTGAGCCGCTAATTATAATTGGCCTAATGTAATGTCTAAATTTAACATCTTGCCTTAGTTGCCTAGGAGCACTCATGTATGCACTGATAGCACTAATGTGCCTTTAATTAATAATAACTATGCTATTTGTGGTTCAATCGAGTATAGTAAATATATTAATATGTTATATTAATATTATCTATACGTCAACACACAAAGTCTATATTGAAAAAAGCAAGATGCAATGACTACTCTTTTCACACCTCTGTTCTGAATTTTAGATTAAGCATCATAAATAACAAGCATTTTTATAAATTTAAACGATAATAATTAATACACTTATACGTCTAATAACAATTCATTTATAGGAACTAAAATCTAAATTATATTCAACTGCAAACAGCGCCGCAACTTAGATATAAGTTAATCCCATTTTACTGCTGGCTTAATTCAAGGAGTAGTTTAGAACTAAAGTTACCGCTGACAATCGTATTTTCAAACATAAATAAAAAATTGAGCATTTTAAAATAAACAGCGAGATTATGAATATTTTTCAAAATGTTACTTTGAAAATTTTTATCCAGTTACTGCGATTATAACTAAATTAAATGAAGTTTTCTGTATTATGATATTAATTAGTGCGATTCCAAAAATATGGCTTTATTTCGCTTATATATAAACACTATAGTAATGAAATATCCATTATTGTTGTACATAGATGAAATTAAGCTTTTCCGGATAAATAACTTAATGTTAACCAATTTTCATAGTGTTATGTGTTATTTATTATTAGAATTACATAATGAATGAAAACTGATTTTGCTGCTATTATCAGTACAAATGTTTGTATGTTCGTAGTACCTCATCACAGTGACTAATCTCGCTGAGACTAGCCAACTGCGTAGGAGATATTATAGTGCACAAATGTACGCGCAGACACAAGTGCACTCTCTATTCCTGTCACTCTCATACTCCGGTGGGACGACTACTCTACACGATCGGTGAAAAATCAAGCGCAGGACCGACTGCTTTACGTACTGTCCGAGACACGATGGTGTATGAAACACCAACTCTTATACTATTACAGTTTTAGAAGTACATAACTCAGCAACTATCAACATGAACAAAACCGTTTCATAGACATATTATGTGGATACATTTCTCTTTTATCACCCCTCACCAATTTTTTATCACCCCTAAATTACTTATAAGAGTGCCAACCCTATTGTTTAGTTTTTTGATAATTAGACTGCAGTATTTTCTAGCTGTTGACATATAACAGCTTCCTACCAAATTTCAACCATATCGCTTCATCAGTCTCAGAGTAAAATTGCTGGTAAATGAAAATTATAAGGGATTCCTTTTTGCTTTTTGGCTATAGCTAAAACTAAATATACTTACAAATATTTCGATGTAATTTGCAGTTGAAATGGAATACTAATATTCAAAAAATTGTTTAATGATTTACAGGATTCTGAGCAAAATAAGAATTGATTGCTAGTTAAAAATTCGCTATGGCTTGACACCATTTAATAACATGATCATTTATATATCTAGTTCACTTTGAATTTTATAGCCGATTTATGTAAACAAGTAATGGTGAAAGAAAGTTGAAAGATTTAGCGCAATGCCGATCCGTAATAAAAGTATCTTATTGGAGGAAATAACAATAAAAGGTTTATTGGCTTACAAATTGATGGAGACGAATGCAATATATTCTGTTAAACCATTATAATTTGAAATTTAAATACTATATAGCTAGCTATATCGTCTATCATATCGTCGTTTCAGTGCTTATTTGTCTGAATTACCAGTTTACCGAAAGAGTTTTTATTGAACTGACTTATAGAAATAAAAAAAAACAAAGGTTAAAAATAAAGGGTTTCTTTCAAAATAGAAGAAAAAACTCTATACTGTAAAATACAATAAGTATTGGTTGTTTGAACAAATAAGCACTAAACGATGATATGGGTGCTGAAAGTTGAAAGTCAAATCTAAATCTATACATATAATAAAATTGTAACTTAGTCAAATCTGTTCACTACATATTTTTGGAAAATCTTATTTGAATAGTCATTATTATCGATACAGCGGCCGAATCTATAGTTTTTAGTATTTTTGTCTGTCTGTCTGTAACCGCATCACAAGAAAACCACTTGACAGATTTTGATAAAATGTAGTATGATGATAGCTGGTTATCTGGTTGAATATATATATATGATACTTTTTTTTGCGGGAAAATATCTCAGCTCTGAGAAATCTATACTAAATGACAAATCTTACCTATCTATCGCTAGTCTATTAAATAAAAATCTAACGCTTCCTGTTTGGAAATACACCCTTAAACATAAAATTTTTCACATGCTTTTCTTGTACTACATCATAAGTGAGTATTAAGATAGGATTTATGAAAAATCATCCATCATAGGGTCTAGACATATTCACTCATCCCTCCCCAAAAGTAGGGGTTATGTGTTTGACTTATATGTATTGTTGTTATGTATGTATTCTAATCTTAATTATATGCTACCCTAATTACTAAGCGACTGAACCGATTTTTATTACCTAATTATATGTCGATAGATTCATTTTGATTACGCGTTTGTGATGTAAATAAAAAAGTAGAAGAAGAATTAGACTTGCAACAAATATAAAATATGTATATCTCTGACTGTATCAGTGTGGGTTTTAGTTCTTTTTATTCAGTCGGATTTTTTTTGTTTTTATAGTTTATCATAACTTTAGTCACTACCTAGCGTCACGATTATAAATTATTACTAGCGACTCACCCTCGCTTGGCTCGGGTTCCGTCCTTAGCTTGATTCCCCATACAAACTTTAACCCCCAATTTTCACCCCTTTAAGTGATGATTTCCGAGATAAAAAGTTTTGTCCTTCCCAGGATGTCAAACTATCTTCTTACTAAATTTCATCTAAATCGGTTCAGTAGATCCAGAGATTACCCCCTACAACGTAAAAAACTCACAATCTCACAAACTCACAAACTCACAAACTTTACGTCTTTATAATATTAGTATAGATTAAGCAAATTTCGAACCTGCGATCATTACTGTAATACGCACGATCGGACATATAATAGATATTTCACATTATTTGATATATTCATATTACCTTTACCTGTGTGAATTGTATAACGAGTGTGTACAAGTTTTTTCACTTAGCCAATGAACATTAAGGAGTAAAAATATTTAAAGCACTTTAAATTTTTTTGAACATTAGCACGCTACTACAAAACCTTTTTAATTTTATTTGTTTTTAAAAAAAACTTAAATTTAAATAAATTAGATTAACAAAAAATATACGCTTATTTTTCACTTTTATTCTGCAAAGATACAGTTCTGTACATACAAAATTATCTTGGGAACTAACGAGTCAATTTTACTAACATTTAACCATTTAATATTAAAAAGTATTAATACAAAATTACTCAATACTTAAATAATATAATATTTTTTTACCAACGAATGCAAGCGGAGCTATGAGCAAAAGCTGGTATAATATATATATATATATATATATATATATATATATATATATATATATAAATAATTATTTTATAGCCTTATATTATACTAGCGGCTCACCCTCGCTTCGCTCGGGTTCGTCGCTAGGTACGTTTTAAATAGATATAAAAAGAAAAAATCTTTCTTTCTCACATTTTAATTATATGTTTTAATACTTACCTATTCCGGACTAAGAGAAATCCAAAAATTAAAATATCATAAAAATTGGAACGCGGTCGAACGGGATAAAAAGTATCCTATGTCCTTCTCCTGGCTCTAAACTACCTCCCTGCCAATTTTCAGCTAAATCGGTTCAGCCGTTCTTGAGTTATAAGCGAAGTAACTAACACGACTTTCTTTTATATATATAGACTAGCGGCTCACCCTCGCTTCGCTCGGGTTCGTCGCTAGGTACGTTTTAAATAGATATAAAAAGAAAAAATCTTTCTTTCTCACATTTTAATTATATGTTTTAATACTTACCTATTCCGGACTAAGAGAAATCCAAAAATTAAAATATCATAAAAATTTGAACGCGGTCGAACGGGATAAAAAGTATCCTATGTCCTTCTCCTGGCTCTAAACTACCTCCCTGCCAATTTTCAGCTAAATCGGTTCAGCCGTTCTTGAGTTATAAGCGAAGTAACTAACACGACTTTCTTTTATATATATAGATTTAATTTGACTTTTGACAAACCTTCATTTCAGTGACCGACATTTTAGGGTGAAACGAAACTCAATTAATTTAAATAAATGAGATATTCATTTGAAACAAGAAATAACTAATTATTGGATACGGTAAAACACTTTACTCATGCTAGATCGTTGATAAGAAGTAGTTTCTGCAATTGAAATAGCTCGATCGAATCTATCGATTATTATTAACTAGTGACTTACCCTCGCTTTGCTGGGTATTTATATATATTTTTAATATTATTTACATACAGCTCCACCTTTCGCTAAATATCATTATTATTAGTAGCCTGTGTTTTGATCTAAGTCATCTATCTATATATTAATAGGTGAAGAAAAAATTTTATACCCATTTTTACGAAAATTGCACGGACGGAGGAGTACGAAATTTCCCACACTTATAGTTAATATACCTAGAGAAGAAGTGCAGAATGCTGATATTTTTTAAATTATGCATAAAAATACATTAAATCAATAAAAAAGCATTACACATACTACCATGTATTTGACACACACCCGCATATAAGAGTCTCTTTTGTTTATTATTGAAGTCTGTGGTCAAATTGAGAATTATGTATTAATACGTGAAGCAAAAACTTTGTATACCTTTTTAAGAAAAATCAATAATAATCATGGTCAAAGTTCGACCACTCGGCGAACTCTAGTATGTATAAATATTTAATCTAGGTCATCTGTGTATTCGTCCAAATACGCTTAGTCTTCCACCTGGGCAGGACGTATGTAATATGTATAGTCTAAGTGAGAGAGGCTATCGCAGTCGAAATCGATTAGGAGAATATTTTTATCATTAAACTTTATAACGAAGTATAGAACGGAAGGCTGATATGTATATTTCTGTTTCTTCAGCCGATGGAAATGATTTATGCATGTACATTTTGTTAGCACTTAAATGTAAATAACTTGCCTAAACGAGACACTGAGTTAGAAATGCTCACTAAAATTTTAAATCTACAAAGCATTTGAAATAAAGCTATGATATATTAATCTATTAGCTTTATAACTTTTATCCAAGAAAGCTTTCAACGAATCGAAATAAAAATTATATTAGAGACAGTATTATATAACTAAGTAGTAACAAATATGATATTATCGCATAGAAATCTTACAATCTCCTATGAAGCTCTTAAGTATAGCAGTTAAGATTTTCAGAACTTAGCTCTTTTTCAAATAATTTGACAGAATATTTTACCGCAAAGTGGCAAATTAAACAAAAAGAATGTAAAAAAATGTTTATATTTAAATAAATTTATACTATCATATACACTCAAGAATTTATTCCGTAGTTTAGGGTGGATATATTTTATATTATTTTTTGTTAATATATGTAGAGGGTGATTACAGAATCACCCTCTAGATACCTAATTCATTAAAAAAAAGCCGTGAATATCTGGCCACTATAGGAGAGACACGTGTAACATAAACACGAATAAAATATATTGCTGGTTTGAGTACTCCTCTTCCTTGAAATCGGTCAATAATAAAGAACATAATAATAAAGTTCTACATTATATACCTTTTCTATCTTCTGTCAGTTAGTTTATCATTATTAATTAGTAAACAACATATATTTCATTTCTGAATAGAAATAATTACCGCATCCATTATCATTTTCTAACATCGATGTTTAAGTCAAACCTTGTCTTCTAGTTAATTAATAATATTGGAACGATTGTTTCTGGCGTCAGCTTACCATCTGTCCTATTCACTCATGTACAATGGACATATCTTGTTGTATTTCCCTCTCTTTTTCGTTTAGGAGAAATATTTAATTAATATTGCATCAAATTAGGTACAATATATAGTAGGTACTCCGTTAACCAAAGATTCATTTTGAATCCTTTGTTTTTGAGCTGTAAAATTATTTGTTTACTGCCTTATCCAAGAAAACAAAAACGTTTTATTTAAAACTACAATATTTTAAGGTTTAGATTAGATTCTCAGAGATGATATTTTCCCGCAGTATAAAGTATCCTTCCTATATCTATATGTTGACCCGGATAACCACCTAGCATCATAACAAATTTCATCAAAATCTGTCCAGTGGTTTTCTCGTGATGCGTTTCCAGAAAGACAGACAGACAAAAATTCTAAAAACTATAGATTCGGCCTCTGTATCAATAACTAGTGACTCACCCTCGCTTCGCTCGTGTTCGTCCCTAGATTGATTCCCCATACAAACTTTCATCCCAATTTTCACCTCCTTAAGGGAAGGTCCCAAAGTTTAGTAGGTCCAGAGATTACCCCCTACAACCTCACAAACTCACAAACTTTACCTCTTTATAATATTAGCATAGATAATGACTATTTCAATAGGATTTACCAAAAAATATTTCAGGTACAGATTCGACTCCGTTAGAATTTTATTATATGTATAGATGTCAAATATTCGCTTAAATCTAAGAAAGAAAAATATTATATTATAATTATGTAATCTTTTTTATGCATCGCTTTGAATATAGTACAAAGGTGTGATACCTTTTCTAAAACAAATTTACTGTACCTCTATCAGGCACTCTACATACATATACGTTATAATGTTGTTGCATCAACTGAAAAAACCTGACTTAATCTTAATAACTAGCAGACTACATTTTTGTTAACAAACTTCTTCTAAGTAACTTTTTGATAAGTACCTTTTTATGATTCTCAACGGAACATAACTCGTGTAAGTATGAGAGAGGTACGAAAATAATACCAGCAAACACATTTTTAATATTAAAAAGGAAGTGAGGATCAACAATAGAAGCATAAGATATAAAACAAGCTATTAAATTAAACAAGTACGGATAATGAGTAAAGTTTGCAGATAAGAGTGGCCATCAAAACACCAATATCTTTGGAGCCGTTTGTTTCAACCTGCCAATTTTAATGAGATCGAGATACCATCACGATATTTGCGAAAAGTTAGATTAAATAAGTTATTTTTCTTCAATGTCTAAAGACCTCATTAAAAAGTTTATAACAAAAACCAAAGAGTAGCCGAATCTTATCACATTGTGATAACATCCAAAGTATTGACTATTGTCCTGTAATATTAAACTAGGGCTTGCATATGACTCTTTAAGGACTTGTATTAAAATATACTAGAAGAAGTACTAGAACTCCCTTCTTTTTGTAACACCTAATGAAGAGAGAATACAATGTACACTATACAGTAATCTCAAGCAGTATCATTCACCTTAAACGATTACACTTCTTAATATGTATTAGCCAGTAGCAATGTACATTGTACATTATACAACAAAAGTTATAGTTTAAAAAAATAAAAACTTTAAAAAATAAATAAAAACCGATATCAAAAAAACACTTAAAAATAAAAAAAAATAATGGTAGTTATCATTTACTATAGATACCTAATGAGATATTTTCAAAGTCAGTGTGCTTTGATTTGTATCGTCTGGCACTGACTTCGAAAATATCTGATTAGGTATCTATAGTAAATGAAAATTACCTATCAGTTATTTACTAGTTTTTAGTTTTTTTTTTTTTTGAACTCTGTTTTTATTTTTTATTTTTAAGTTTTGATTTTTTTCTATTTTTAGTGTAGACATACTAGTAACAAATTAAGAAGAAAATATTTAAAAAAGTCAGTAGGTAAAAAATCAATTATCTTCTATGTTCTATACTTAGGGGTAGAGTTTTTTTTTTAATTTAAATGAGACGAACTTTGAGGTATATATACAATAGCCAATAAAAGTTATGCGTGGTGAAACATAAATCAAATATACGTCGAATTGAGAACCTTCGTGTCGAATTGAGAACCTCCTTTCCTCCTTTTTTTCGTCGGTTACAAAACTAAAAAAAACGCTTTTTATCAACTCAAACTTAGGAATAATATAGACAGAGTATCATAGAACTAAACATGAAACCAAACAATCATTTTTATTATAATACTAGCATTGCCCGCGGCTCCGCCCGCGTTCAGATGACCAAAAACTAAATTCTTAGGTGTTACATATTAGTATACTCTTACATTGCAGTTTTTGTATTTTTCCTCAGAAATAAGATATTTTCCCGCGGTAAAAAGTATCCTAGGATCGCGCGCTACATCGCCCGGTTTATATAGCTTGAGCAGGCGGTCGAGCGATGCGGGGCAGAGGGGATGGACTCGCCGTAGGCATCTCAATGCTCGCCAAGCATTAAAAATGTTTCGCTACTAATTACTTCTAACAACGATATCTCAAAAACTATTCATCTGATTGATTTAGTGTAAAGAGCAATTTTAATCTGCATTAAATGACTAAGCTAACTAAAATATTCATTTGGATAAGGATTAATACCGAACTAAAGAAAATAACTTTGAAAATAACGTAATGTTTTTAATTAAAAATGTTAACATAAAAGTGGTTATTGTAAGTCAACCGTAAGAGATAGAGATATGCTATCGCGGACTTTTTTGTAGCATTTTTATAGATTTTGAATTCTCTAGTACATTACTTAACTGTATCTTTGCTAGTTTACGCGGCGTTCGCGTGGAAAGTTCCCATTTGGCGAGATTTTTTGCGACCTCTTCAACATTTGTCGCCGTATTTCAGCTAATTTACATAAAAGCATAATAAATTATATACCTAAACCTTCCTCAAGAATTACTCTTTCTATTGTTGAAAACCGTATAAAAATCCGTTCAGTAGTTTTCGAGTTTATCGCGTTCAGACAGACAGGAGGACAGACAGGAGGACAGACAGGAGGACAGAAAGACGCGGCCGGGGGACTTATTTTTATAATAAGTATAGATATATTGCTTTAAAATAATTAAAGAGAATTAATGCTTGAAAAATATAAAATAATTAAATAGCGTGCTCCAACTACCTGTTAATTGAGAATAAATTTAAAGATTTATTTCAAAAATTATAAATTTGAAGACACTACGTTCTTGTTGTTTAAACTGCAAGGGAAAGCATTTTATTATAAAATATATTTTCATACAAGGAAACCCCTCTTTTAAAGCAAAGACCGTGTCCATAAGTTTAAAATTCAGAGTTCATTGATCAACTAACGTCATAAATTGAACTTTCTTACTTTTATAGTACCATTTATCACTAAGAACTTAACATTCTTTATAACTAAAGTTAAAGCACGAGGTCTTGCGACTATCAAAATAGAGTTATCGCCCAATAAAGTTGGTAATCTCTGGTTGAAATCTTATAAGATTTGCTCTTACATTCAAGCTACAGGTGGTACTAAAGTACTGCAATTTTTACATATAAATTGTAATGGACGAGTATAATGCATTAAGATCCTGTCACTGCCTTCTATAACAGAAATTTCAGATTCGATTTCCAATTAGGATAAATGTTTTGACCAAAAATGTCTTTCCTGTGTAGTTAAGATGAAGTAAGATATTATCATCCAGCACTTGTATCTTGATTGCAGACTTCAATCCCAAACGCAAGGTGTAGTTTGACAGATAAATATTACAGAATTAGACATTTGAGGTTAAATTCAATTTTGATGCGAATTCGTACGATACAATAGACGTAGATACGCAAAATATATCCAACCACAAAAACTTACTTTTAAGAAAATAGGAGTTTTAGTAAAATTGGTCTATGAAAATTATATCAAAAGACCGTAGTTTTTTTTTGAAATTCCTCTTAAATATTAAGTATTTTATCTACTTTCTGTATATAAATTGATATGTAGGTGTCATTTATGACAGTAACTCAAAAAAACGGCGTTCGTGGCCTGGATCCATTTTGCAAAACTACGTCCAATTACAGAATACTCAGCAAACTTTCGTATTATGGTAACGAGAATAATAAAATAAAACACATTTTATTTCCCAAATTTATTAAAGCGTTTAACTATCTTCCGCAGCAGTTGGCAAAGTGAAGCGTGAAGTATGCGTGTCTTTTTCCACGGGCTCTTCCACGCTTGGAATACGATAGGCCATGAGAGCCGCGCCATAGTTTCCCATACCCGTGTTACAGAACACTATCTATATATAAAGTAAAGAAAAATTCAGTCAATTGTGAACTGGACTTACGTTTTGAGTCTCGTACTAGTACATAAACATATATTAGAGAGATAGATAAATATTTTTTTAATTTATTGCACACACAAGAATAATACAAAAGATGAAAAGGAAAAAAAAGATAACAAAAAATAGCCAAATGCGTGTCCCCATCCCGGGGAGGGTTAGGGGGTGGGGGGATCACTTGACTCTAACAAAAATTTGTAATTTAAAGCTTATTACTCCACAAACGGATTCCTTAATGAAATATTGTTTTCATAAACGCACAATAAAAAACGTTTCGTGTCAAAACGTATGGTCGAACTTGGATGAAATTTATTAGACAAACTATGAGTACTATTATGTATGTAACCCACCCGAGCGAAGCGAAGTTAAGTCGCTAGTACATTATTTAACGCGTCATATGTAAGTAACAAAAAATTGCAGCCGTCATATAAATCAAATCAAAATATACTTTATTCAAATTAAAAATTTTCAAACACTTTTGAATTGTCACTTTTTACATTTTCAAAATTTAAATTAAATGTCAGTATGTAAGTCCGTGAGGATTCGACCACAGGCTCGGAAGGCAGTATAAACAGTTAGCCGCTGTGGCCAAAGTCACGACCGCGGTTACATAATGCGCGGGCAGGTCAAACATAAGTCCGACTCATACTTGATCACTTTTTACTGAATCTGTAGCTTTAAAATTTAAACCGTGATTGACGCTTAGTTTAGTTTCAATAAGCAAAAACCAAGAATAACCATTTTTGTACAACCTTGTTAATTTTACTTTTCGCTATTTTATTTAAAAATATACATACTTAAATAGCTGCTTAAAGGGCATAATACTACTTACTAAGAATATAAACACAGATAAATCCACACACAATATTTAGTATCTAAAGTTAAAACTAAATAAATATATATGTTGGAACATTAACACGCAGCACCATCTAGTTCCATGGTAAGGTAGCTACGAGGCTTGTGTTATGGATACCAGATAGTTGATACACTGCACATATAACTTAAAATACATACAATATAAATATTATAAATACTTTTCCAAGAACTTACCTCATCATGAATAAGATATCTCACATAGTACAGCTCGTTATATTTCTCAAAGCCCAATTCCTCTGTAATTTGTTGACCTCGACTCGTTGTGAAAATACCCGTAACGGCCGGTACGTTAGCGCTCTCGCTTAATGCTATTGCGGCTTTTAGCATTTCTTTGGCAATACCTAACAAAAGTAAAGAATAAATCATATATCTTGCTTTTTGATAGTCTAAAAGGATTTTAAAAAAAGGTAACCTAATAAGTGACTCTATTAATCTAAGTCGTGCAACATACTCATGGGAACTTAAAGTATTAGATTCATACAATGGTTATTTAATACTATTCAAAAATCATTTAATTAGTACTCATTGCTGCTAGAATATAAAACAAACTTAGCCAACCAACTCAATTTTTATTAGTAATATTATTTAAAGTATTAATTATATTTAGCATAAATCAAAATAAAAGAAATAGTATTATAATACTCATAAAGTAAGTTGTACTTTAAAATATATACTAATCATGTTATTTATTTACATATTTCTATTTTATATATATTTAAAAAAATGCTTAATGTTTACTTTGTCATAGGAAAAAACTGCTTTTTAGAGTGAGTTCCTTGAGAAATTGTTACTTAGTTATAATATCTTATGAGATTTTCAAAGTATACTGAGGACTGAAGTTTAACCAAACAGAGATCGAACCCACAATCTTCATCACAGTTAATTTTCAAAAAACTGCAAGTTAAAGTTATATAAAAATATAACATTTTACCCCTATGCCGATATCTAGGTTTCAACGCCAAAACGTAAATCTTGAAGAACTTCTTCACGCCGAGCTTCTCATACAAATCTATAGGTTTCTCAATTGCTTTATAAAAAGTCATCACTGTAGTGTATTGGGCATTGTACGTTATCTTCACACGACTAAATGTTCTGGAGAAGGCATCTAAAAGATATTATTAACTTTTTTAATTTTTTAATTTTCCTTGTCCTTAAAACTTGTTTTTTTTTAAATAATGTTACTTTTTCATAACGTAGCTTTCCAATAGTGAAAGAATCGCCAATTAAAACCAATTCAGTAAATCAAGATATTATGGATCACAAACAAAGCTTTTCTCTTCATAATATCGATATATGTATATTTATGGTTTAACTTGAAATCCATGTTAAAAGTTTAATTAAAGAGCGTTTAATAGAACGCCAATAGCCAACAATACCCAGATATAATATATTTGAACTCAATGAAAATTTTGAGAAGTTTACTAGCAGCTATTGAGCTATTACTATTAAGAAGTTTCACCCTCCATATTCTGACTCCATCAGACCAATTCAATAGTTCTAAATTATTGCATTACTTGCCCGTTCCGTTATATTCAATCGTATGCACTTCAACCCTCTAAATAAATTAAATATAATAATAAATAGTATAGTAGTATATAGTAGTAGTATAATAGATAAGTTAAATATAATAATAAATATATATACATATAAGTAAAATTAATTCAAAAGGGGTTTAAAAAAATATAATTTTTGGATATTAACTTTTCCTCGCTTTGCTTTGGGGTTGCTTATAGCCTATGTGTTACTCCAGCTTACAGTCTATTTGTGTACAAAATTTCACCCAAATTGGTACAGCTGTTTCAGAGGGAAGGACCAAAAAACAAACATACATATATACAAACTTTCGCATATAAATATAATAGTAGTCCAAAGTCCGATTTTTTTTTGTTGGGACGTTAGTTAACACAGAACACTATCTAGTTCCATGGTACGCTACGAGGCTTGTGTTATGGATACCAAATAGTTGATACACTACATATTAAACTTTAAATACATACATATAAATATAAACACCCATGACTGGAGTACAAACATTCGTGCTCATCACACAAATGAAAATCCCCAGCAGGACTCGTACCCGCGACCGCTGGCACAGCAAGTAGGGTCACACTAAAAACTGAGCCAAACGTGTCGTCAAGTATGGAGACTGCTTGTTGGGCACTATATATTCACTACATATATTCAGGCTTACATAATCTTCTTCGAATGGCTTAAACCGTAACAATATCATGACTTACACTCCTACCTTTCTCTTTGGCTACTTATTCTAACAACTTCCCCTAATACAGATCTACCCCGATGGAATACTTCGAAACCAATTTATGTTCAAACTGTGGGACATAAGTTAAAGATGAAAGCGTTAAGAAAAATATTAATCTTAATAATATATCTGTCATCATAATAACATAATATAGTATTTCTTTATTTCTTTGAACGTAACGCGATAATCTCTGGCATATCCCCTTTTAAAAAAATCTCGTTGCATTGACCAGCCAGCTTCTTACATATATTTATTGAGGATGAACATGTAAATGTTTATTTTTCAATTTTGAAATCGAACGTTAAGTATTTATTGTGTTGACATTTAATATTATAGAGCAATCTCTTTCGTGTCTTCTCCATTTTACGTGACAACTGGCACGCTTTTAAGCCTTAACATCGAAATCAATTAAATAATTTATTAATTTTACATAAATCTTCTTATAACGCCCTTAGCTATCTCCATGACATAATAAGTAGCTAAACCTTATAATATAACTATCACTGTCACACTCGCTGCAATCAGGTTCACCTTTAGAAAAACAAAAACAAATCTATCCCGCAGGAACTGTACATTTTTCCGGGATAAAAAGTAGCCTATGTGCTATTCCAGACTATAATCTATCTTTGACCAAATTACATCCAAATCCGTTCACTGGCGTGATTGAGTCACAAACATCCATCCATCTATCTTAACTTTCACATTTATTATATTAGTAAGATATTATAATGTAAAAGTATAATTTAGAGAAAAAGGGAGTAGAGGAAAAAGGAAACATTTATTGGTTTTTCCCACAAACTTTCACACAGTAACGGAGTACTTTTTGCATAGAGATAATTTATAATGCGTAGACTGTTACAGGATAATAGTTAACTACGTTCCCATGAGATGGGATACAAATAGTGCCAAATAGTATGAGAGCGCGCCTAAGCGTTTAAAAAATTTCATTTCAAAACTTGGGGCAAAGGCCAAATCCTAAAGCTGAATTCGAATTTCTTTTACGGATGCAGTAAAAATTTAGGCTCAAAGCAGTCGAGGAGCCCGCGCCTAATGTTACGATACGTCGAGTATAAGAATCGATACAAATGATACGCAAATAGATTCTGAATAGTGAAGGTTTTCCATATAAATTGATATTGGTGCTATTCGGGCAAGTATAAAAAAAAGAAATAACTTGTTTCAACTAAAATGAATTTTACATTAAGTGATCTGTTATATGAATTAGAAAATGATTTATTGTAGACATCAAATGTCTGAAACGAACTTGTACGAAGACAACAGCGTTATTTTTACAAATATTGATATACTAGCATTGCCCGCGGCTCCGCCCGCATTCATATGACCAAAAACCAAATTCTTAGTATACTCTTACATTGCAGTTTTTGTATTTTTTCTCAGAAATGAGATATTTTCCTGCGGTAAAAAGTATTCTATATGTTGACACGGATAACCAGCTATCACCATACCAAAGTTCATTAGATTCGGCCTCTGTGCCGATAATAATGTTTATTTCAATAAGATTTTCAAAAAAATATTTCATGTACAGATTCGGCTTAGTTACAATTTTATTATTTGTATAGATTTTGGTTGTGGTTATACTCGTTCATATTTAAAAGTTTATTTATTAATTTAATATTTTCATTATTTGGTAATGCCACAATTTCACCTTATTTTTTTACTGGACCGGAAGTTCCATAACTATACACGGTATATTTTTTCAATAAAATTGACCTTATATTGAATTTCATACAATTTTGTTATTAATGGTTCTTCGGCGGTGCCAGTTAAGCCTATTTTACTTCGCTAAAACCACGTAGATTGAAGACGACACCGTGGGAACCTAAGAGAACTCTAACGCGAGTCCGAGTCACACGTGATCAGAAAATCTGGACATTAGATGTTTAGGCAAACAAAGATTGATGGATACAAGCTAGCGTTTTTTTAGGCTTTGATGTCATGCAAATCTATACCTATATATAATAAAGTTTTAACTGAGTCGAATTTGTACATTAATTATTTTTTTTAAACCTTATTGAAATAGTTATTATTATCGATACAGAGACCGAATCTATAGTTTTTAGAATTATTGTCTGTCAATCTGGGAACGCATCACGAGAAAACCACTGGATAAATTTTCATGAAATTTGGTATGATGATAGCTGGTTATCCGGGTCAACATATACGATACTTTTTACGGTGAAATTTGAACTAAATGTTAAAACGTAGGGACGAACCCGAACGGATCGAGGGTGAGTCGCTAGTAATAATATAAACTCAATATAGCGTAGCTATTTTGGAATGCCAGACAAACAATTCATTCTTATTTATGAGTATGGATAAATATTTACGTACTTTTCTCCTGAATTCTCATTATTAGGACGCCGACAAGTTTATCATCGCCTTCTTTCACGGCGGCTATAGACATTTTATCTTTCATCCAAATTCTTGCGTTGTGAACAAACTCGTCTGTACCCTCTTTGCTTTCTGATATTTTGACTGATCGGTACGTTATCTAAAAAAATAGGAATTATGATTAAATTTTTAACGAAAAAGATACAACGACCTTAATTTTTCAAATACACACGTGCACGCACGCTGGATCCCGTGCGGTGTAGCTATAAATAACAAAGTATCGAGGGCTACGATCTCTACATTTTTTACGTTTTAAATACATAACCAAAATATTACAGATGGAATATTTCTTGAAATTTATATGCAACTACCCTTGAGGATTATTAAAAATAAGTATCATAAATATCGATTCACAATAAATGAAAATATAACACACAAATAAATATACACCATGATAAAGCCAAAAAATAAAACCAACAAGCGACTCACACTCGCTTCGCTTCGGGTTTATCCCTAGTAAAAAGTAGCCTATGTGCCATTCCAGACTATAACCTATCTCTATGCCAAAATTAATATTTGTTATCGTGAGTACTGGTAGTACCTAAAGTACAGGTTGTTGGTTCCCTGTACATACTTTAAATCCCTATTTCACCCTCTTCAAGTATTATACGACAAAAAGTATTAAAGTAGCTTATATCTTTCTCTAAGATCCCATCTATCTCTATACCAAAATTCATCATAATTGGTTCAATGGTTCAGGCGTAAAATCATAACAGACAGACACACAAACAGACAGAGTTACTTTCGCATTTATAATATTAGTTTGGATATATTTTGTTTGTAGGAGACCTTAAGCATCGCGGTCTGATACAAACTTGGCAGAGACCAATTGAAAGAATTTCTTTTTCCACCCGTCTGGCCATATTACCATAGGTTTTTCTAACAAATACCTACGAGTATATGGATTTGTAATCTATTCAACTAAATATTTGCAAACGATACTCTGAGTGCTTTTGTAGAAATGTAACGTGAAATTGAATTTTCTTTTTTTACTACACCCTCCTTAAATAAATACATTTGCATTTTTTTTCTCTTCGGTGTTTGGAATTTTTATAAATCTATCTTTACATATAAATAAATTATAAGCCTATATTTGAAACGCATTCGAATGACATCGAGCCTCTAACATCCATTTTAAAACTATTAAAAAAGAAATGTCCACCTATTGACCCGTCACGATGACCAATCTCACCGACATATGTAAATGCAAAGGACAAACAATGAAAGATAAGACGCAGGACCGACCTTAGCCCCACGAAGGACTCGAACCCAGGATCTTAGGATTTACTCCTACTTTAGATACTTTAGTATGAAAATAGACTAGTACTCGGAACTTTAATAAAAAATTCTGCAGAATGCAATTTTGATAAAGTGACATCGTTTTATAGGTATTCTGAAAAAGTGTTCATTTTACATATTGCTTTAATATAATATATATGTATGTTTTGATGACCGTATTTACATTTTTGATATTATCTTTTCTGTCTACGACTACAGATCTCAAAGGTTACACTATAAAAATAATAATTAAAACACAGTTACACAGTTTGTGATTGTTTATACCACATCCACAGGCGATAACTAGTGATTAAGTTAATGAACTCAAATCCAAATCAATCTTAATAAATTTACAGCTCAGTAATAATTTCGGTAATCATTTTAGTAATTAAGAAGTTTTGGGAACTCGATCACTTCCGTAATACGTACTTTAGAATTACGCAAAAGACTGTTTGGTGAAGTTGGATTTCGAGTTCAATTAATCAAAGCGTGTATCATCAATTATATTGCTATTGAGATATTAGTAGCTTTGGTTACTGAAATTAATTTGGTCAAATGTCACTAATGACAAACTTAATTTTAAGTTGCTGTATGTAAAATACTAGCGACTAACCCTCGCTTCGCCCGGAACTAACTCGGAACTATCCTACGGGAACCGTTTATTTTTCCAGGATAAAAAGTAATGTATGTGCTATTCTAGACTATAATCTATCTCTGTGCCAAATTTCATCCAGATCCGTTCTGCCGTTCTGGCGTGAAAGAGTAACAAACATCCATCCATCCAAACTTTCGCATTTATAATATTTACAACGGGATATTTATATTATATTATACCTTAATATATGGAGATCGAACATGCTTAGGATATCTAAATAGGTTTATTTACTATGGGTCATGTGTCTAAGAGGTACTTTCTACTACAAAAGATATCGTAGGTTTTGCGAATCGAGGTGATAAAAGTCAAAGTATGTCTAAGCTTTATAGTTTTGGATCTCCGATTATACCCTTTCCCTTGCTATCTCTATCAAGATCAAGTTATACCCTTTGTTTGTCTTAATCAAAATTTTGCTTTTTACAAAAACATGATAACAAAGAAAAAAAATGTATAAAAAAATAATTTTAAAAATACGCTTGTATAATAAATGAGTTTATTTTAATTTAAATCTCATTTATTTATTTATCGTTGGGAGTCCGCCATGTTGAATTAAGAATTACGTCACTTATCTAACCATGCATTGTCATCGAAACTAACGTGTATGCAAAATTTCAGCTCAATCGGTTGAGGATAACTGCTTTAAAATTCAGTTGCAAGATTTGACACGAACAAACATTCATACAAGCTTTGCAAGTTAAATAAAAAGCTTGTAATAAACGTATTTATAAGTAACGCGGGAGCGAATAGACTGACAAAAAAGCGTAATCAGTTAAGGGTCTCGTCCCGACACCTATGCATACAGTAGTGAAGTAGGGTGAAGTTTCAATACAAGTAAGATATATGTATACTTTTTGCTTAAATATTATTTACGTATGAAAACTAGGACTACGGGACAAATATATATTTTTGTTTTATTTTTAAGCCATGATCACTGGATTTACAAAAGGTAAGCCGATGAAACTTAATCTATATGGACCCTTTTCCATTATACGAAACCCTAAAAGAACAAAACAACTATTTAAAACTAAAGTATTCACCAAAATTTGTTGAATACATCATACGAGTAATTCATTAGTGCTGGCTAAAACTAATAGCTATATTAATTGGTTCATTTGATCAGGTAATACTTTAATAGTTTTAAACGTAATTTTAACCCAGGTTTAATTAAATCGCTGTTATAAAACTATTGTTTCAGTTAGCACGTTTAATACAAACAATATAATATTATGATGATACTAGCGACTCACCCTCGCTTCGCTCGGGTTCGACCCTAGCTTGATTCCCAATACAAACATACATCCCCATTTTCACCCCCTTAAGGGAAGTTTTCCGAGATAAAAAGTATCCTATGTCCTTCCCAGGGTCTCAAACTATCTTATTACCAAATTTCATCTAAATCGATTCAGTAGATCCAGAGATTACCCCCTACAACGTCACAAACTCACAAACTTGACCTCTTTATAATATTAGTACAAATTGGTAATTTAGTGAAAAAATAATTTTTATAAAAGCCAAAACTCGTCTACGTTTAGTAATTAATTATTCTGTAACTTACACGTTGCTCGACAGCCGAATATACTACATCACTAGAGTTTTACTGCTTCGGTAACGTTCGTCTCTAGGCACCGAATCTAGTAAATAGAAGACTATGTGTTACTTCACAGTCTATCTGTGTACTTAATGTTATCGGACAACCGTTTTAACCGACTTCAAAAAAAAGAAGGTTCTCAATTCGGATGTTCATTTTTTTTTATTCAAGATCGGGCATAATTCTTTTTTTGTTCGAAAGAGCTTTATTTCGAAAAGGTCGATTTAAATTTGACAAAGAATCCATCTCTAATTGTAGAAAATAGAGGTGATTGATTTTCACCTACTGAATTTTTAAAATACTTTCTTCTTATTTTGCTACTACTAATTCTACACTAAAAATGGAAAAATAAAATTAAAAAAATAAAATAAAAACCCGAATTAAAAAAAAAAATAAGTGATCGGTGGTTTTCATTTACCTACTATAGATACCTAATCAGATATTTTTGAAGTCGGTGCCAGACTATACAAATCAAAGCAAGCCCCTAATTTTTAATATCCAATCTTATTTTTAAAACGTCAAAAAATAATAAATATGTATATATTAGAGTCTAGAATAAATATGTATATTTAGACTAGACATAGGCTACTGTTGGTAGTACAATTTGCCAAAAAGTGGCGCTGATTGTTTGTCAAATGGTAAGTACATGCATATTATATTACATATACAATTTACATATATTATATTGGTATACTAGTATATATGTCACTCTATTACAAGAAGATTTTCCAAAAAATATTTAATGTACAGATTCGGCTTAGTTACAATTTTATTATATGTATAGATAAGAAAAGTCGATTTTTTTGTATCAAGTCGCAAGAGTCTTGGACTGCACCCGAACGAAGCGAGTGTATGTCACTAGCTGACCAAATAGATATATTGGACTCATTTATGCACATTTTCACTCGCTATCTCGCGTGGATTCTTTATTTTCGCAGAATGCAATGTCTGCTAAATATTAACGTTAGTATAACATAATAACCACGTAAACTTGAAATAATATAATTTAAAACAAAATTACATGATAGTAGGTACCTACTATAGAATAAATTATATAACAAATAATTCGTAATTATCTTTATTGACGGACTTCAATTTGATAATTATTAATGCATTGCTTTTTATTGGCTATTGGTTGATAAAACATTAGATATATTGGGAAAACTAAAAGCTAGCTGTGATACCAGACTAAAGTTTATATGAAAGTTTTCTTAAAATATATTAGATCACTACAAGGATTTCAGTGTTTTTTTTAATGTAACTTTCACGACACGTTTCAGTTTAGTGACCCTACTTGCTATGCCAGCGGTCGCGGGTTCGAGTCCCGCTGGTGGCATTCATTTTTGTGATGTGTACGAAGGTTTGTACTCCAGTCATGGGTGTTTATTATTATTATAAATATATAATATATATGTATTTAAACTTATATATATGTAGTGTATCAACTATCTGATATCCATAACACAAGCCTCGTAGCTTACCATAGAACTAGATGGTGCTGTGTTAATGTCCCAACATATTTATTTTATTATATCTTCAATTGGTTCATATACCCGATTTTTCTATAATACGAAACAAGCAAAATTAAAGGCTTTTAGCCAGTCTCATAATGATATAATAAGGCGGGAAAAACAACCCATTAAAGTTTGCAATATGTTTCTTGGGATTACAACTTTCCCCTTTAACAAGTACTCTTTCAACTAAATGAGAGCATCCACGAATAATGAACACTGAAATGATCTCATAGACTAAGTACTTAAGTACTTTATGTAATATTTTCTAGGCTTTCACCAAGTTATCTTGAAATTTAGATTATTATACAATAGGGCTCAACTTTTGCTATGTTTACTTATAATAAAGTTTTTAATATAATGGTATGTGTGTGTGTTTGTCATAGCTTCATGATGATTTTAGCTAAATCATTAATACATAGGTGATTATAATGTCTGAACAGTTAAGTCGAAAGAGTATGCCTTTTATAAATCATGTACAATAGTTTTTTTAATTTGAATACAATATAATCTATACATACGAGTACAATAAAATTAAATATTTTTTGGAAAATCTTATTTAAATCATTATTATCGATACAGAGGCCGAATCTATAGTTCTTAAAATTTTTGTCTGTCTGTCTGTTACCGCATCACGGAAAAACCACTGGAGGGATTTTGATTAAATTTGGTATGGTGATAGCTGGTTATCCAGGTCAACATATAGGATACTTTTTACCGCGTGAAAATATCTCATTTCTGAGAAAAAAATGCAAAAACTGCAATGTGAAAGAATATTATAAAATGTAAAACCTAAGACTTTAATTTTTGATTATCTGAAGACGGGCGGAGCCGCGGGAAATGCTAGTCAATAAATAAAATTGAGAAGTTTGATTCTTTTTAGTTGATAACATGTTAATCTCTGGGACTACCAGTCTCATTACATTTTTTTATTGTATAGTATATTTATTAGGGAAGGTACAAACTTCTTTAATAACGCTAAGATCCTAAGGAGCGGAGCCTCATGCTAACGCTATCTATCTACACTAATATTATAAAGAGGTAAAGTAAATTTGTGAGTTTGTTTGTAGGAAGTAATCTCTGGAAGTACTGAACCGATTTAGATGAAATTTGGTAATAATATAGTATGAGACCCTGGTAAGGACATAGGATAGTTTTATCCGAGAAATCCTCCCTTAAGGGGTTGAAATGGGGATCAAAGTTCAATCAACCCGAGCGAAGCGAAGGTGAATCGCTAATCTGATTATAAGACAATATATGTATGATTTTTTTTTATTCTTAACATTCTACGAATTTTTCATATGCATAAATAGAGTCATAATATATACATCCTTCTACATAAAACAGTTTTAATTGACTTTTTGACTGTATACGATACAAATATCTACAACTTTAAACTAACCTAAGAATTTTGAAAATGTTTGCCTAAATAGCATATGCTATTCGTATGATCAAACATACACAGTATAAACAGTCTCCAATTTCCACCTTGATATTGCACCAAAAATTTACTTGCAAAGGAATCGATTACCTAAAAGCCTAACCACAACTTAAATCTAGGCCAAACTAACACGAACCACTTTCGAAGTTTGTTAACAAATTACAGGTGAAAGTAATTAGGTGAGAATGAAAGACTTAAAACGCTTAATAGGACGAGTACTTTCGTAGCCATCTTGGAAATTTTTAACTTTTTAGTTTTTATATGTTACATAGAAGATAGTTCAGGAATAACTAGTTTTAGACCGCGGCTCTACTTGCGGAGTATGATAAAAAATTTGGTAATTTAGTGTTAACCCAGAATATAAGTTGTTTTTGATAGGTTGAAAACGGTAGATTGCTTGCTGGGTATTTATATTAAAACTAGCGACTCACCCTCACTTCACTCGGATCCTTAGGTTGATTCCCCATACAAACTTTCATCCCCATTTTCACCCCCATAAGAGATGAAATCCGGAATAAAAAGTATTTTATCTCCTTCCCAGGGTCTTAAACTATCTTCTTACCAAATTTCATCTAAATCGGTTCTGTAGATCCAGATATTACCCCCTACAACGTCACAAACTCACAAACTTCACCTCTTTATAATATTATAGTATAGATAACTTTGCAATTTGTAAAAACCACTGTAATAAAACAAATAAATAAAAAAAATTGCTGAATGTATTCAAATTAGCGGCAATATCCCAAATATATACAGTGTAAAAAAATTATTAATAATTAATTTATACAACATTAACTTTATGTAAAGCAGTATTTTAATTATGACCAAAGATTTTATATTTAGTAAACATTTACTTTTATTATAAAGCTCGTTGAATCTCTCTACAAATTAGATTATAAACTAATAAATAAAATTGGCTGCTAAAAATTAAAATGAAACCAAATATTATGAATTAATTAATATTTCTACTTTGAAAGTTAATTAATAAAAATGATTTTTTTATTGTATTTTAAATATAAAGATCTCTTACTATCTTCTTGCATTATAAAGCCGCATGTTCTATTCCTACTTGAAGCAATTACTTAAACAAGAGCAAAACATAACAGCACCTACCAGTACATCAGTTCGCAACGCAATATACTCGTAAATCCTAAAAACATAAAGTAAGACCTTTATTCGAGCTCAGAAGGAAAAATATGTGATATTATTAAAAAAATTGGTACTCATACTCCTTCCACCAAAACGCCTGGACAGATTTGGATGAAATTCAGTACACAGATAGACAACGAAGTTGACCTGGAGTAACACACAGGCTACTGTTAGGCACGTAGGGATGCGACCGAACGAAATAACTGTACGTCGCTAGCGTGCAAAATATGATTAATAATTATAATTAATAAATATGTTGGGACAGTAACACAACACCCTCTAGTCCCATGGTAAGCTAGGGGACTTGCGTTATGGATACTAGATAGTTGATACACCACACATATATAGCTTTAAATAAATACATATTATAAATATAAACCCATGACTAGAGTACAAACAATCGCGCTCATCACACAAATGAATGCTCCCAGCGGTACTCGAACCCGCGACCGCTGGCACAGCAAGTACTACAAACAAGCACTACAAACTGAGCCAAACGTGTCGTTAATACCCGTAAAATCTCTAAATTAATATGCTAATACGGTGCCACAGCAGCATGCTATTAACTAATTAAATAATTAATAATTACTAGCAACGTTTGAATGGATGCAATATATAAAATCGGTTCGATTTTTTATTTATTCATAAAACATCCACGCTTAACATGTAAATCAATATGTCATAATGTCAACTGAGCGAGTTAAATCCGTATTGAGAGAACCCTTTATTCAATAATAAAAGAGAGGATAACAATAGGTTTAAATGGAAACGCATTTTTTCATTGAACGATGTGCCTAAATTAATTTAATTAGCAGTCCGGAAAGGCTTTGAATGGGAAAGCTATATTCATATTTAAGAGGAGATTTAGATTTTCTTTTAAAGATTCTTTGAATTTTGGAGGAATATTCAAGCGTTTTGGGTAGATTGAATGAATTACGAAAGAATGGTTAAAAAAAAAGATATTATGATAGAAATGGATGATGCAGAAGATGAAAAATTTTTGAAGACCAAGTTAACCTGATACGAGATTAAAGGTGGTAAAAGGTCAGTGGATAACTCGAAGAGTGTGAAGAAAATGATAAGAATGGAAGAACAGAAAAAGCTGTTCACTCTACCTAACCAGCAATCGATAATAATTAATGGTGAAGTATGTATTAGAGTATACATAATTAGATTTTTTTGCTTTGTACTAGTTGCGTGTCTGTCTATTTATTCTTAAAACCTGCTTTTACTTTTCATAGAACGCCTAACTTATTTTAGTAGAACTTTCTTTGAGGTAGAGATGATTTGAGAAAGAGAAAGATGGGTTACTTTAGCTATAAAATATTATTTTATAAGATAACCAGCTATTTACTACTAGTTTAATAAAATATTTAATTGGGGTAGAATACAAATTAAGCTTTTAAAGTCTATTATTATATATCACTAGCAGAACCCGCGGTTTCGCTTACACTATACTACAAAAAAATTCTAAAAAAAGATAGGTTTCATACAAACTTTTATGCCCTATTTTACCTCCTTAAGGGATGAATTTCAAAAAAATCTAAATCTCGTATTTATTTAATTGTATTGTAGAGCGTTAATACTAAGTTTCAAGTAATTCTGATCATATTTTTTTGAGTTGTCTTATAAACGTGTTTTCCGTGGGAATGAGATAATCTCCTGCGGTATAAAGTAGCCTATGTCACTCTCCAGCCTTTCAACTATCTCCACACACAACAACATCTCCACAAAAAATCACGCCAATCTGTCACTCCGTTTTGACGTGAAAGAAAGACAAACAAACAAACAAACAAACAAACAAACAAACAAACAAACAAACAAACAAACAAACAAACAAACAAACAAACAAACAAACAAACAAACAAACAAACACACTTTCACATTTATAATACATATTAAGTATGGATTTTGCTTTTCACTGTGACTACCACATACTTAGATTTACTGATGGAAGCTGACATCCATATTAGCCCTTCGAACAAGACTGAATAGACGGACCACTAGTTTCAGCAACGTCAAAAGTTAGAGTAATAGTAGGGGAGCCCAAGAGGGGATTTTCTGTAGTTACTCGAGCGCGGCAGATTAACATAACAGAGGTTACCTTGCACTCTATTGAGTACTTTCACCATAATATAAGTCTTCTATATAAAGGGGCGCGTCTAGGGAAGCCGATTAAAATATTTAAAAAATGTTTTGATACGGTAGAAATACTTTAAACCGTCAGATTAAGGTGTGGTAGGCTAGTCACATCCTGAAAAGTGTCCAATTCAATAATCTGCCGATTTGCACAAGCCGAAGAGGCAAAAATCGACTATAAAGTTTATGATGATTTTTGCCTCTTAGGCTTGTGCAAATCGGCAGATTATTAAATTGGACACTTTTCAGGATGTGACTAGCCTACCACACCTTAATCTGACGGTTTCAAGTATTTCTACCTTATCAAAACATTTTTTAAATATTTTAATCGGCTTCCCTAGACGCGCCCCTTTATATAGAAGACTTATATTATGGTGAAAGTACTCAATAGAGTGCAAGGTAACCTCTGTTATGTTAATCTGCCGCGCTCAAGTAACTACAGAAAATCCCCTCTTGGGCTCCCCTACGATAAGAGTAGGGTGACTCTAATGATCAGTCTATCCATTGTTATTATGAGCATTTTGAAACTAAAATTCCTATTTATATTAGTAGCGACTCAACCTCGCACCACTCGGGTTCACCCTACTTGCGTTGTAACGTTTAGTATAGATTTTTCAGAGATGAGATATTTTTCTGCAGTAAAAAGTATCCTATACGTTGACCCGTATAACCAGCTATTATCATACCAAATTTCATCCAAATCCAATGGTTTTCCTGTGGTGCGGTCACAGAGAGACAGACAAAAATTCTAAAAGCTATAGATACTGCTTCTGAATCGATAATAACGTCTATTTCAATAAGATTCTCCAAAAAATATTTAATGTACAGATTCGACTCAGTTAGAATTTTATTATATGTATAGATATACGATAAAGTCATGAAAATCACAAATCTATCCAAAACCGACCCCTATTAAACCTTTAACGCGATTATTTTTTTCATCTCTCCCTTCGGTAATGTAATTAAATAAATCGAGACTTTGTTGCGAACAATCCATCTTTTTTTCATCTTAATTAAATATTGGGAATCCGACGAAGCATTTATAGATTGCTTTTTATAATTGCATTGGTTTATTTGAACTTTAAAAGCTTTTTAAGATAAATGGTTACCTTGGGCAATAAAATGATTAGACCTACTTTTATTTGAAATGAATTATGCTTAAAAATATAAAAATTCTTGAATATTTCATTATACTAATGTATTTAAGCAGAGTAAAGTTTTATTGATATATAACAGTAACTTCAGCCTATACTTAATTTGAGTAGCTAAGAGCTATACTAAATAATCCAGCGTATTGGTCCGTATCAGTAGTATACCGCTGTATCGATACATACACCGACCTAGCGAATCACCTTCGCTTGGCTCGGATTTTTTAGGTTGCTTCCCCATACAAACTTCCATCCCCATTTTCACCCCCCTAAGGAATGCTTTCCAGGATAAAGCTGTCCTATGCCCTTCCTAGGGTCACAAACTATCTTCTTATAAAATTTCATCTAAATCGGTTTAGTAGTTTCGGAGCTTATTCGGTACAAACAAACAAAAACATCTTTCCTCTTTATAATATTTCTATAGATATGGGTGAGAAGATAGGTCGAGGTTGATCTTTATTGGTGCATAAAACTTTGTGCTTAAAAGCTATGAAAGATCGTAAGTCACTATAAGTGATTTTCTAAAATAATTTTGCGGCATTGTGTAACCCTTACACGAAGCAAATATTATAGATATGTACCACCCACAAGAAGTCCTGTTTATCTTAAAACTAGAAAGTTTTACCGTATATTGCTATAGTAGTCTGGAGTATACATATATAAATGGTATGGTAAATATTATTAAATCACGTATAAACACTAGAATTTCATTTATAATATGAATTTTTTATTCGTATGAATTTGCAAAATACGGTTTATTTCAAAAATATTTTTGCTGCTAACTTGATATATTATTTTAGGTCCTCACCTCTTCAGGCAAGTAATGCTTCTTCAACAAACGTACAGCGTCTTCATATCGTCTATCTTGTAAGTCTTCGAAACGAACCCCGCACGGTACGCGGCCCCATATAGATGGCGCCTTTATTCTTTCTTCAAGCATTTTCATCTTTTCCACTTCAGCTTCAGCACTTTTAGCCATTTTGGATTACTGGAAAAATAGAAAAATAGACCAATCTATTAAACTTAGACGTAAAATCTTATTGCACAGTAGCTATAGCTTATAGAAAACTAAAAAAATATATGGAATTGACATATTACGTAAGCTAAGCAAAATTAGGTGTCTAAAATTTGAGATATTATTGGCATTACGTGCTACGCAGGGGATCGCTGGTTCGGCTCATGTATATGGTGATAGATATGAACTATACCCTATCCATACATACAATTTGCTGAATTACTTAATAACTAATTCATAAACGTTCTAAACAAATCAATGGACTCAAAGGCCTAAAATTTTACAGCGTACATATTTATATATGAAATTTACGTCAAATTTCTGGAAAAAAGGGCAAAGGCCTATGAAATATAACATAAAAATTGATATTCTAATTTACATATTTTGAAATATTTAATAAGCCATAAGTATTAAACTTGAAACAATTAATAAAAAAAATATTTACATAGGCATTTATTTATGTTGTAAAACAGTTTTAGTGCCATACTTTATTATTTCTAACTTTTACCATACATGTGTCAGGCACACGATATTTCAGCATATAACAATTAGACGTTAACCCACCGTCATTAAGCCTCATTATCTTAATGAGTTTCATCAGCTCTCTTCAACATTTTCTACATTATAAAAAACATTTCTATATTCAAACGTTTAATAAACATTATCAAAATGTGTAAATTAGTATATCAATTTTGAGATCTACTTTATCCCCTTAGACATTTTTTGTTTTCAGTTTTGAAATAATACGCAAGTGACAATTTGATGAATTATAGCAGTGGTAGTCCAGTGGTAACGCGCTTGTTTGGAAAACCAAGGGAAACGGGTTCAAATCCCGGATCTAGCACCACTGATATTCTCATGTGCGAATTACTTTTAACATAATTACCATTTGCTTTACGGTGAAAGAAGACATTGTGAGGTTATCTGTATGTTATAGAGAACTTAGTAAGTTTTCGCCAGACACGTGAAGTCCACCAACCCGCACTTGGCCAGCTTGATGGACTATGGCCTGATCCCCCTCGTATTGAAGGGAGGCCCGTGCCCAGTAGTGAGACAATAAAAATGGGCCAATAAAATTTAATGAAAACTTTAAAAATATAGAATAATTGGAGGAGCTGTTCCACTAATCAATAAGTATAATCTATTGCGTTTACATATTATACTATTTTTGTACTGCTACATCATAATTGAATTAACATATGTATCCAATTTCGATGACATGCAAAAGCACTTTATTAATTATTACGTCTGTACTTGTATTATTGCTTACGTTAATTGATATACGAGTATTTTATTATAAATTAATATACAAGGTACAGCCTGCGGTTTTCCTGACAACAGACAGTTTTAAAAAAATCACGCAACTAAACAGACAGGCGGACACTGTTAGTGTATCTATTAGATATATGTAGGGACATTAACACACAGCACCATCTAGTTTCATGGTAAGCTAAGACGCTTGTGTTATGGATACCAGATAGTTGATACACTACACATAGGTATAATTATAACTTTAAATATACACATATTTAACCATAAATGAATGCCCCCAGCGGGACTCGAACCTGCGACCGTTGCCACAGCAAGTAAGGTCACAGCTAATTGAGCCAATCGTGCCGTCAAAGTATATCGTAGATCCTCCAAATACAAATTTAAAAATACATAATATCTATTATAATTATGTCTTAGATTTAAATACAATGAATCTAATTACTTACCTATAGTTTAGTAAATTGTCAATCAATCAAATATTATGGTATATTTGTTTTGCTTGGATCTAACTTAGAGGTAGCCTATAAGTTACTCCAGATCTTAATTTATCTATTATCAAATTTCATCCAAATCCGTCCAGACGTTTTAGAATGAAATAACCAAAAACAAACACACATCTTAAAAACTATCTGGCATAAAGCTTCAGCCGAAGAAGCAACAAGCAGATCTACGAAAGAAGTACTAAAACGCAGGTAAAGCCAATAATCTATACATCTAATTAAATTCTAACTAAGCCGAATCTGTACATTAAATATTTTTTGGAAAATCTCATTGAAATAAACATTATTATCGATACAGAGGTCGAATCTATAGTTTTTAGAATGTTTGTCTGTCTGTCACTGCATAACAGAAAAACCACTGGAGGGATTTTGATGAAATTTGGTATTTATAGCTGGTTATCCGGGTCGATATAGGATACTCTTTACCGCGGGAAAATATCTCATTTCTGAGAAAAAATACAATAAGTGCAATGTAAGAGTATGCTAATATGTAAAACCTAAGAATTTGGTTTTTGGTCATCGATACGCAGGCGAAGCCGTGGGCAATGCTAGTAATATATATAAATATAGATATGATCTAGCAATCCCATTAATAATCTAGAAACCCTCAATTTACGTAGTTGCTTTGATCACGATGCCTTTATCTGTTACCCTACGAACCTTTGTAAATACAGCTGTGTGATTAAACTTGACATAACAATTTCAAATATTAATATTGTAGAACATATCAAATAAAATTATAAATATTATTGTTTACAAACATAAAATATCAAATTTGACAACTTACAAACATAGATATTAAATAAAATAGAAAAACAATTATTAGGTACCTAATTATATAAAAACTCTTTTGTAAGATTATACGATGGGTTAATGGTTTTATCTTAGTAATTTTTGACATTATTAAAATTATGCTCAATGATTATATATAGGTATATATATATCTATATATAGGTATGAGTATAGGTATAGTATATATTATAAAAAGACAGGGTTTGTTTGTTTGTTTGAATTAATCTCAGGAACTACTAATCCGATTTGAAAAATTCTTTTTGCATTAGTTTTATGAAGTAGCAAACCTTAAATTATAATTATATAGAATTTTTTGTCTACCCTTCCCATTTTCTCCGAGTAAGGGACTAAAATAAAAGTGATTAGAATGATTTGTACAGAACTCTCGTTTGCAATCTTGGCACAAACAACCATTTATATTATTTATATAGATAGTAAAGATTTTAAATGAACTTAGTTTCCGTTTTGTTCGCAATTATTCTCTATTTTATATCACAGTTTATTGCTAATATTCAATAGTAAAGTTAATATTTATCATACGATTTAACTCTTATAATAATGAATTCCGGTGGGAACTGTTATAAATGGTGAATTCTTGCTTCGCTCGGGTTTGTCCCTAGTTACGTTGTAACATTTAGTATAGATTTTTCAGAGATGAGATATTTTCCCGCAATAAAAAGTATCCTATATGTTGACCCGGATAACCAGATATCATCATACTAAATTTCATCAAAATCTGTCGAGTGGTTTTCTCGTGATGCGTTCCCAGACAGACAGGCAAAAATTCTAAAAACTATAGATTCGGCTTCCGTATCGATAATAGTAACTATTTTAATAAGATTTTCCAAAAAATATTTAATGTACAAATTCGACTCAGAATTTTATTCTATGTACAGATGTATTTTACTTTTTTATGTTTTAATTTTATAATTTAAATTTTTTATTAATAAAACTTACATCTCACAAATAATATGGATAACAACAGATAATATAATTTTAAAAATGTTGTTTTAGAATTCAGTGTTGATTTGTAAAATAAATCTAAATATTTATTTTAAGTTTCACAACATTAAAAGAAATAAACTGAAATATTCCTCCGGGAATTTGTTGAAAATTTTAATTTTTAAATGTGTTGCACACGAAGCTACATACTGCTAAGAGCATATTTTAAATGTTAGGATGTCACATAACTTCAAAGATGCGTGTTCTCTTTGTAACTTAAAAATTCCTTTCGACGTTTAACATAACTATTTTTTACGTCTACATTTTTATATACAGGACTGATCAAAATTTCCAGAGATTCCATTTCAAAAGACCAGTTTTAAAAAAAACCACTTTCAGGCACTAAAAGTAAAAAATAACTCAACGGGGGTTTTCATTTACTATAGATCCCTAATCAGATGTTTTCGAAGTCGGTGCTAGCCGACAAAGAAGACGGCGTGTTAATATTATATCACGTAGAATTTTTATAGGATATTCCACTTAACAACTAAAGCTGTCTATATGTCAAATTTTACATACAAAAACGTACACATTTTTTATAAGTAACTAGCGGCTCACCCTTGCTTCGCTCGGGTTTGTCGCTAGGATTTAAATAGATATAAATAGTTATTAGCCAGCGTTAATCATATAAATCTTAATTTTTTTTCGTGATTTTCTGGTGTTTTAATACTTATTAACCTATTCCAGACTAAGAGAAATCCAAAAATTCAAATATCATAAAAATTGTTCCACCCATTCTTGAGTTTTATGTCACGTCAGACGGGAACGCGGTCGAACGGGATAAAAAGTATCCTATGTCCGTCTCCTGGTTCTAAGCTACCTCCCCACCAATTTTCAGCCAAATCAGTTCAGCCGTTCTTGAGTTATAAATAGTGTAACTAACACGACTTTCTTTTATATATATAGAAGATTTATAGGAATTTTATTGTAGACTAGCGCCTCACCCTCGCTTTGCTTGGGTTTTTCGCTAGGTACGTTTTAGCGGTTAGTGATTCCCATACAAAACTTTTCGAATTTCCAGCAATTTTTTTTTTTGGATTTCCCCTATCTTTTTTAAAACACCCCTTACAAAATAAAAAAAAGAATGATTCAAATCGGTCCAGCCGTTTTTGAGTTTTAGCGAGACTAACGAACAGCAATTGATTTTTATATATATAGATATTATATAGTAGATAAACTAGTGTATTTTTTCTTACTGGCATTTCTTGGTTGTGGTCAAAAGTTCTAGCAAGGTTTATATCCCAAAAACGCTAAAATTAGCTAGTAAATAAAAGAAATTTTAATATCCTTACAACAAATATGTGAATTACATAATGAAAAAAAAAACAAAAAAAATCTCATAATACCGTTTAGAGTATTCGGCTGAACCGATGAAAAAAATTTCCGACGTGTTTGAGGTTTAGAGAATTTTAATCCTTCTTTTGTTCGAATAAAACTGCGGGTGAACTCGAATTTTATCGCTTTAAAAATTCATTTGCTTTCCAAGTACTGTGCAGTATATTGCCAAGGTTTTTGCAGAGTTCGGTCTAGCCTGGAATCAATACCTCGTTAGTAGATATTTATCAACTACCAAATGTGTTTTATGTTCTAACATGATCGAATTGAATACGAAATTCAAAGGAAATTTTCCTATTTTTTATACGTAAAAAAGTGTTTTTTGAACTGAATAATATCGTACACTTAAACCTAATTGGCAATTAATTACAACATTCTATGCAATGAAATCGCATTTAGCTATTTGGCAGGTAAGTACAGGTTCGAAAAATATTTTTAGTCTTTATAAAAAATAAGAGTGCGATGTGGATTTAAGAACAATAGTTAAACGGATTTTAACCGAACTATACTGGTATAAAGATGATTCAGAGCGGCATAAGCTTTGTAAAGGCAGAATAACAATTCTAAACATTTATGGAACTCGACAGTTGAATCCGCGTATATACATCGTACAAATTTGAAGTATATTGACGAATTTAGTTGTAAGTGTCATAAAGTTCATCTATAGGTACATATAATAAAATTATAACTAAACCGAATCTGTACCTTGAATATTTTTGGGAAAATCTTATAGAAATAGACATTATTGTCGATACAGAGGCCGAATCTATAGTTTTTAGAATTTTTGTCTGTCTGTCTGTCTGTTACCGCATCACAGATAAACCACTGGAGGGATTTTGATGAAATTTGGTATGGTAATAGCTGGTTATCCGGGTCAACATATAGGATACTTTTTACGGTGAGAAAATATCTTATTTCTGGGAAAAAATACAAAAACTGTAATGTAAGAGTGTACTAATATGTAAAACCTAAGAATTTGCTTTTTGGTCATCTGAACCCTTGGTCTTTTCTTGGTCTTGAAATCTTTGGTCAAGCGGAACCGCGGGCAACGTTGGTACAGAATAACATTTGACATTTATTTAAAATCGTATCGTGCGAACGAAGTCACGGGCGAAAGTCAGTAAAACAAAAAATATACTTCATTAACTTACCCTTTCTTTGTTTTGTTAACAAACAAAGCAATATTTGTTTAAAAAAAATGTAAATTAATTTCCTTTCATTTTCAATGAAAAATGGAGTATCTACTATTAAGCACAAAAGGGCTCATTTCCGTCAAAACAAACAAAACGTCAAAATAAGACAACCCTGTGTTTTCGGCGTAAATCAGTTGTGACAACCCTCCCATTTACAAAACCTTCGGAAAGTAGACGGCCCTATGTAAAGGGCTTATTTAAGGAAAACATAAAGAAACGTTTAAGTTTGACTAATTTTAGCTTTTATATAAATTGTAGAATCCAAAATCTATGTAAAAAAAATTCTTAGTATACAATCTCATTCATTGAAAGCAAGTAGTTATGTTAATTTAACAGATTCAGAATTATATATTTGTATCGATGATTTACTTTAATATTATTTTAATATTAAATTTTCACATATTTTTTACTTCAGGAGTTCAGTACTTATTGTGTGAAATACGTCTGAAGTATTTATTTATCATGTTACTTTTTAAGTATTCAGTAAAGATATTTAATAAATAACATTTTATTTAATATAATTTATGTTTGCTGTAATATGGCTATAAAATATAAAAATAAAAATATAATAAATATGCTCGCTTGTAAAATCATGTATGGAAGGACCAAATGTTTGTATTGAAGGTAAATGTGATACTGGCAAGAGACGTAACCAACTATAGCTTCACCAGCTCCGATGTAACCGCCGCTAACATCCCAAATCAAGAATTTTTTAAAACTCTCTTAATCTGACCCAGGAATTGAATCCAATACCTCTATAGCCGCAAACGCTAGCCACTAAAAATACTATATAACATGTTTTGTGAGATAATTATAACTCGTACTCCACTTTCAGTTTAGAAGAAAACAAAGCGATTAGAATTGCAAACCGGTTATTTTTTTAATTTTAATAGAAAACTTTTTTGAAAAGCCATTGCTAATATATATAATGTGTATATATATATATATATATATATGTACACGTATATTATATATGTATAGTCTAGACATAGATTTTTAAGATTGTATATATTTTCAACCGACTTCAAAAAGGAGGAGGTTCTCAATTCGACTGTATGTTTTTTTTTTTTTTTTATGTTTGTTACCTCAGAGCTCCGTCATTTATTAACCGATTTGGACAATTTTTGTTTTGTTTGAAAGGGTATACTTCCAGATTGGTCCCATTTAAATTTCAAAAAAAAATACCACCCCTAAGGGTGGAAAAACAACTAATGATGAATTTAACCTACTTCTAATTGTCATATTGACTTGAAACTTTGCAAGTATTTCTATTTCCGTTGATAGTACAGTGGTTCGGTGTTGTTGACCTGATCTGATGGCAAGGCCAGAAGGTGGATAGGTGGAACTCTTCAACGGCTAATAGTAGATACTTTGAGTTTGGGCTTATTTTGTTTGATTTGACAAGCCTAACACGTTAGAATTCTTACTTTGCTACTACTGTCTACACTAAAAAGGGAAAAATAAAAACTTTTTAACAAAAAAATAAAAACCGACTTCAAACAAAAGCACTAAAAAGTAAAAAATAACTGATTGGTAGTTTTCATTTACTATACATACCTAATCAAATATTTTCGAAGTCGGTGTGCTTTGCTTTGTATGGGCTGGCACCGATTTCGAAAATATTTGATTAGGTATGTATTTAATAAGTAGGCTTTAATTACTTAGCCAAAGCACACCGACTTCGAAAATATTTGATTAGGTATGTATAGTAAATGAAAACTACCAATCAGTTATTTTTTACTTTTTAGTGCTTTTGTTTGAAGTCGGTTTTTATTTTTTTGTTAAAAAGTTTTTATGTATTAATTGTACCGTCCCGCTTACGGTTTCATTTCACAAAACGTCAAAATAAGACAACCCGTAACAACATTATCATGTAACCGTCATTAAGAGATGGTTTGATAAAAATATATTTTTTATAATAAATGGATTATTATTCTCATCGTTTCTAAAATCTAAATATGCTTATATTTTATCTATATATATTATATAAACATCTTAGAAATAATAATTTATTTTCAAAATAAAGAAATAACCTCTCTGCTGTAAAGTATAACAAGTATTGTTTAATATAATAAAGTATAATAAGTGTTTGTTTCTTTGACGCATTATTCTCAGGAACTACTTATCCGATTTGAAAAGTTATTTTGAATTAAATAGCCCGTTTATTGAGGAAGGCTATCCAAGGCTATCCAAGACAGCGGAGCAGTAATACAATATATAGTCTATCTATTCCATACTAACCGTTAAAACGTACCTACCTAGGAACGAATCCGAGCGAAGCCAGGTTAAGTCGCTACTAAGCAATAAGGCGTTAATATGGATAAATTTAATCGTTTATGACTTTTGACTTATAAATACAATAATAATATGTGTAAATAAAAATATCTATACATATAATAAAATTCTGAGTCAAATCTGTACATCATTTTTTTTTGAAAAATCTTATTGAAATAGACATTATTATCGATACAGAGGCCGAATCTATAGTTTTAAGAATTTTTGTCTGTCTGTCTGTCTGTTATCGCATCACAGAAAAACTACTGGACGGATTTTGATGAAATTTGGTATGGTCATAGCTGATTATCCGGGTCAACATATAAGATACTCTTTACAGCGGATAAATATCTTATTTTTGAGAAAAAATACAAAAACTGTAATGTAAGAATATACTAATATGTAAAACCTAAGAATTTGGTTGTTGGTAGTCTGAACGCGGGCGGAGCCGCGGGCAATACTAGTCCTTATATATTCCGTTAGAAAATCGTATTTATTTTTTATATACATAATAAATATGCTCGCTTGTAAAATCATGTATGGAAGGACCAAATGTTTGTATTGAAGGTAAATGTGATACTGGCAAGAGACGTAACCAACTATAGCTTCACCAGCTCCGATGTAACCGCCGCTAACATCCCAAATCAAGAATTTTTTAAAACTCTCTTAATCTGACCCAGGAATTGAATCCAATACCTCTATAGCCGCAAACGCTAGCCACTAAAAATACTATATAACATGTTTTGTGAGATAATTATAACTCGTACTCCACTTTCAGTTTAGAAGAAAACAAAGCGATTAGAATTGCAAACCGGTTATTTTTTTAATTTTAATAGAAAACTTTTTTGAAAAGCCATTGCTAATATATATAATGTGTATATATATATATATATATATATGTACACGTATATTATATATGTATAGTCTAGACATAGATTTTTAAGATTGTATATATTTTCAACCGACTTCAAAAAGGAGGAGGTTCTCAATTCGACTGTATGTTTTTTTTTTTTTTTTTATGTTTGTTACCTCAGAGCTCCGTCATTTATTAACCGATTTGGACAATTTTTGTTTTGTTTGAAAGGGTATACTTCCAGATTGGTCCCATTTAAATTTCAAAAAAAATACCACCCCTAAGGGTGGAAAAACAACTAATGATGAATTTAACCTACTTCTAATTGTCATATTGACTTGAAACTTTGCAAGTATTTCTATTTCCGTTGATAGTACAGTGGTTCGGTGTTGTTGACCTGATCTGATGGCAAGGCCAGAAGGTGGATAGGTGGAACTCTTCAATGGCTAATAGTAGATACTTTGAGTTTGGGCTTATTTTGTTTGATTTGACAAGCCTAACACGTTAGAATTCTTACTTTGCTACTACTGTCTACACTAAAAAGGGAAAAATAAAAACTTTTTAACAAAAAAATAAAAACCGACTTCAAACAAAAGCACTAAAAAGTAAAAAATAACTGATTGGTAGTTTTCATTTACTATACATACCTAATCAAATATTTTCGAAGTCGGTGTGCTTTGCTTTGTATGGGCTGGCACCGATTTCGAAAATATTTGATTAGGTATGTATTTAATAAGTAGGCTTTAATTACTTAGCCAAAGCACACCGACTTCGAAAATATTTGATTAGGTATGTATAGTAAATGAAAACTACCAATCAGTTATTTTTTACTTTTTAGTGCTTTTGTTTGAAGTCGGTTTTTATTTTTTTGTTAAAAAGTTTTTATGTATTAATTGTACCGTCCCGCTTACGGTTTCATTTCACAAAACGTCAAAATAAGACAACCCGTAACAACATTATCATGTAACCGTCATTAAGAGATGGTTTGATAAAAATATATATTTTTTATAATAAATGGATTATTATTCTCATCGTTTCTAAAATCTAAATATGCTTATATTTTATCTATATATATTATATAAACATCTTAGAAATAATAATTTATTTTCAAAATAAAGAAATAACCTCTCTGCTGTAAAGTATAACAAGTATTGTTTAATATAATAAAGTATAATAAGTGTTTGTTTCTTTGACGCATTATTCTCAGGAACTACTTATCCGATTTGAAAAGTTATTTTTGAATTAAATAGCCCGTTTATTGAGGAAGGCTATCCAAGGCTATCCAAGACAGCGGAGCAGTAATACAATATATAGTCTATCTATTCCATACTAACCGTTAAAACGTACCTACCTAGGAACGAATCCGAGCGAAGCCAGGTTAAGTCGCTACTAAGCAATAAGGCGTTAATATGGATAAATTTAATCGTTTATGACTTTTGACTTATAAATACAATAATAATATGTGTAAATAAAAATATCTATACATATAATAAAATTCTGAGTCAAATCTGTACATCATTTTTTTTTGAAAAATCTTATTGAAATAGACATTATTATCGATACAGAGGCCGAATCTATAGTTTTAAGAATTTTTGTCTGTCTGTCTGTCTGTTATCGCATCACAGAAAAACTACTGGACGGATTTTGATGAAATTTGGTATGGTCATAGCTGATTATCCGGGTCAACATATAAGATACTCTTTACAGCGGATAAATATCTTATTTTTGAGAAAAAATACAAAAACTGTAATGTAAGAATATACTAATATGTAAAACCTAAGAATTTGGTTGTTGGTAGTCTGAACGCGGGCGGAGCCGCGGGCAATACTAGTCCTTATATATTCCGTTAGAAAATCGTATTTATTTTTTATATACATTCTAAGAAATATGTCAGTCGTGGTTAATTTTTGGGCACCCTTATCTAGGAGGAACGAGTACAGGTGACGTTTGATTAAATAAAGGTAACTTCGACCTACATTCTCCCTGATAGAATTGTCTGTAAACGTGCCTAGCTTTTCTTGGGAACTTATTGATTTTGGTAATAAATATTCTTTTTGTATTAAAAAGACTTTCTAAGCGTGAAAACTCATTAACTTTGCTTTATTAAATTGTTTGTTTTTGTAACATTACTTTCACGTATTTTTTTTATAAATTTTTTTTTCCGAACGTATAAAAATCTATTTTACTTAAGTTTGATTTGGTCATGGTTTAAAGACAGTTATACGTATATATATATATATATATACAGCTTTGCTGTAAAAAGAACTAGTGGTACAAACTTTCTCTTAAGCTTTTTTAGAATTTTAAATTCATATTTTATTTATGTGTTTTTACTCCACTTCTAGTTTTTAAGGCAATGCACTCTATAACCCTCTTCAACAAATAAGTTAGAAAATGAAAAAAATATTATCTAATACCAAAAGAATGAACAAACCAACGGTTTGTTCGTTCAGACGAACTAACAAAGTGTTCAATTTTATATATTAGTATAGATAGATAGCGCTTCCTAAATAAGTTTATTTAAAATTATATAATAAACAACCACTCACATGGACAAAAGCAAGAGTACTTATATAAATAGTATAAATGGAGGCTAAAAATAAATATGCAAAATTTGGATTCTAGATGATGACACCATTTTTTGTTAACCTCAAATACATACTCGTAGAAGATCATTATTACGTTTTAAGACATAGAAACCCATGACTAATGAAACTTAAACTAGAATTTAAAAATATCCTACTATTTAAGAATGATTCACAATGGGGATATAGCTCAGTGGTAGAGCATTCGACTGCATATCGAGAGGTCCCCGGTTCAAACCCGGGTGTCCCCTAATAATATTTTTTTCTTGCATGATATTTTTTTATTTCGCAATTATGAATTAGGTAGCTCTATTTAACCTTTACTAACAGCCCTTCGAGTTGTAAGTCTCTATTATAAAATTCCTGAACTGCGTGCAGATTCGGAGGTCCTGGATTCGAGTCTTGGGTCGGGCCAAGTTTAATTACGGAGTTTGTTTTGTTAAGATATTCTCAGTAGTAAAAAGGTATATAAATAAATATGTATGTATGTATTATTAAATAAAACTATCTTTTCGGATTATTTCGCGAATTTATTTTGATTTTTGGTTCTTGGTTCCCGACGTTTCGAATGCTTTACAGCATCCATGGTCACGGGAGAGACTGAGGTGTTACATGTCTTAAAGGTATTGGTTATGTATGTATGTATGTTTGTTTATTGTGTAATAAAATCGATGGTAAGTTGATTAGCAATTATACTAACGACTTACTATCGATTCACTTCGCTGCGTTTCTAGTTAACTAAAGTAGTAAGTAAGTTAGTAGCTATGTGTTACTCCACAGGATTGGCTTTTTTTATCTATTCCGTGTGTTACTCTATCATACAAGGATACACGCGTGTACATACACACACGCACACATATGTACAAACTTTCGCATAGATGTGTATCACACTGATGTATTTTTTATTATATCTTTATTTTTCCCGAGACACAAAATAATTGTAAAATAGAATAATTATCCCAATTGTTATTAAAATAACATATAAATTTTCGTTTTCTAAGTTAAAAAAAATATCATATATCTTCTGATCATTTTCTATACATAGATATACAGACAAACATCTATTATCCAATCTATATCCATACTCCCATACTAATATTATAAATGTGAAAGTGTGTTTGTTTGTCCTTCTTTCACGTCGAAACAGAGTGATGGACTGACGTGATTTTTTGTGTGGAGATAGTTGGAGGGCTACTTTTTGCGAGAAATTATCTCATTCCCACGAGAAAATACGCTATAATACAACCCACAATAACTCATCTCATATGTATATAGACTATTTATTCCATACTAACCGTTGAAACGTATCTAGGGAGGAACCCGAACGAAGCGAGGGTGAGCCGCTAGTTTATAATAAGCGTATAATATAGTTTCGTGATTGAAGCAGTTTCATATCAATTAGCAAGATTATAATACTCGGGATTCCGGGCGTGTTGGAAGCAATATCGCATAACAATGATTATAATATTCCATTAAATTAGAATTATACGTAATACAATCTATATCAGAACTTGATTGTCACTTGCGATTATTTTGAAAGATAATATTGAAATAATAAGAGTCGATTTATTTGAAAAACATTTAAGAATCTTTATATACAACAATTTTAGCAAATATATTAAATTTAAGGTTCTGTACAACTTGTGAAAAAATTGAATCCAGTGGTACTCCAGGTCATAGTTTGTATACTAAGTGTGATAGCCTGAATAAATTATGATGATTGATGATGACTGATGATGACTGAAATTATGATGACTGATGTTAATAATGAAAAATAACATTTCAATGCTTTGTGAGGTACTTGTCTAACTATTAAATTTTAATTTAAAAATTTAATATTCATCCGATAGTTGAAAGAATTGGATGAGTATTTAATTTTCAACTTTTATTCATCCAACTATTTAAGTAACATTTTCATGTTATTCTATACATATAATAAAATTGTAACTAAGCCAAATATGTACATTATTATTTTTTTTGGAAAATCTTATTGAAATAAACATTATTATCGATACAGAGGCTAAATCTATAGTTTTTAGAATTTTTGTCTGTCTGTCTGTCTGTTACCGCATCATAGAAAAACCACTGAGGGATTTTAATGGATTTTAATTTAGTATAGTGATAGCTGGTTATCCGGGTCAACATAAAGGATGCTTTTTACCGCGGGAAAATGTCTCATTTCTGAGAAAAAATACAAAAAAATACAATGTAAGAGTATACTAATATGTAAAACCTAAGAATTTGGTTTTTGGTCATCTGAACGCGGGCGGGTCCGCGGGCAATGCTAGTCGTTAAATATATTTTTTAAGTTTGTAATGATTTTTATTAGCAAAAGCATCTAAAAACTTTATCAAACTAAATATGTAAGTAAAAAGAAACTTATCACACGAATAATAATTTCGCCCTAGAATTATAATATCAACCTAAGTATTAAGCAATCAATTACAAATTTAAAAAATATGAAACAATATCTCAAAAACTCGTACCACTCGTCGACAGTAAAGAAAAATAAATGACGCTAATTAGAGGCGCTGATTATTTAAAAAAAAACCTTGAAAATTATTTAAATAAATAACTTTTGAAATAAAAGTTGAACAGCAACTAAATAATATTTTAAATACACAAATTAATTGAAAGTAAAAAAATATATCATTAGTTAAGAATACGTACTGTGAGACATCAAAGCCAATATAAACTACTGTACCAACTTTCTTTAAAAAACGCCAAATACCGACTGGCACGGTTACTGAAGGAACTGAACAAAAAATGAAAAATAAATCAATATAAGGTTTGTGGTTCGTAGAAAAGTTTGTGCGGTGTTGACACACGGGAAATAGACGTCTTTATTATGGTTCCTATTGGTAAAATATTATTACTCTTTCTCATTTAGTATATAATGTATCACTAGAATTTGGAACTGGGTTGCTGTGTTCGATATTTTTATTAAGAAAAATATCTTGTTAAAGATATAATACGACCCAAAGAAATATTCATATGGTCAGAAATACTTTAAACTGCTCTTTGAAAATGCTCTTCAATACAATTAAATAAGTACGTGCTTTAGAATTTTTCAAAATTTATCCCATAGTTGGGTAAATTTATTTAACATTTAAATTAGGGCATTGAGATTTGTCGTGGTGAGGTTTGTTTGTCGTTTGGTCAGGTGGGCGCGAAGCCAAGAAACGCACTAGGAGGCGGCCCACCTCTGTGGGCGGTGTGCTATGCGGGTTGCTCCTGGTACTTCTCTCATGGCAGAATGAATCGTGGAAGCAACCCCATGGTTGTTGTGATCTGCTTCGGCAGACCTACCGTCGGGGCATCGTGGTTGAGTGCGTAAGTGATTCTGCGACGCCCATCAAGACAGAGGAGGTTCCGTTGGGTTTTAGTGGGTAGTACTGGTTTTTTCGCCTGTAAGTCCCACATAACCACCTGTATGTATACAGGTGGTATGCGTAAATATATTACCCAATAATAAAAATAATTAAACGTTATTTTTCTACTTCTAAGTACAAGTAAAAGAAGAAATATTAGATAGATAATATGATATACTCGTATAACAAGCATTTTTCTTTGATCTATAGCATTTAGAAATGAGGTTTTTGAATACTTGCTTTCAAATCAAAACAAAATATAATTTGTTATATACCTTAATCATCAACACATAGTACTATTCATTCGAATCATGAATAATAATTTAACAACCTTACACCTTTTACACCTTTTGCGTCAAATAACAGATTAAGATTGATTTCAGGTAGAAGCATTATTCAAGTAACAGAATAACTTTAGATATTTGTTGGAAAGGGGCTCTACGGATTTTAGAACCCCGACATTCCTATAATGACAGTAAAGTCTCAGGAAATCTGTTCCTATCACCTACATCAAACCTTTGAAATTGAAAGTTTGGGGTTGATTGGAAGAGAAAGCATTGCACACTTCACCGTATTCTTCTCATACCGGCTACAGTTATGCTATAGGCACTAAAAACTCCTTCGAACTTAAATTAAAGCGATAATGTTTTGTTACTTAATAGTTTTAAAAAAACTAACAGCTCATATTCCAATACACGTGGAGTTTAGAGAAATGCGGGAACATTTCATAATTTTCTCTGTTATTTTGATCTTAAATAAAAAAAACTCTATGATTTCTATACCACAAATAAATAAAATTGAAAGTCTGTCGGTAATGTCAAAATAAAAGCTTTTTACTAAATGCATATCAAAAGTATATACGATACTTACTTACGATTACGATGATACTTAACATTTTTGTCTGTCTGTTGTTTGTTCCGGATAACCTTCGAAACGGCTGGACCGATTTTGACGGGACTTTCACTGGCAGATAGCTGATGTTATAAGGAGTAACTTAGTCTTTTATTACAGAAATAAGGGATCCGTGCAAAAAATTAAAGCCCATGAAAATCCGCGTACCTAGTGACGCACCTGAGCGAAGCGAGGCAAGTTGTTAGTACAAATAATAGTGACATATAATCTCTACTAATCCTGGTGATACGATTTAGGCAATAGATATGAAATCAGCTTGAATCAATTAGGCAACAATTAATCACGGGCGCATCCGTTGCACATTCATCACGGGATTGTCGATCAATCTTATATGCGATTCGGTCGTTTGCTGACCGAAATGCTTCGCTAACTTCTGTAATATATCTATTTAGATAGATGTATGATATGTTAATTAAACTTGATGGAACACAGGTATTCTAAACTATTGAGAATTATTTTCAAATAAAAATCCCACATCAAAAATGGCTTATCCCTTTAGCCACGCTAAGAAACCAATCTAAAGAATCTAGTATCAATCAGATTCACTGTGCCATTTCATTTGAATGTATACCGTTTAAGAAAATAAAGAATTTAAATCGCTAAGATGTATCTTTTATTCAAAAATTGTAATGAAAATATAATGTTGATGGAAGATGCGAAGAAAAAAGTTTTGGGCTATAATATTTTCCTTAAACATTTCATTTAAATTCGCTAAGCTCGCAAAACGATCTTAAACTCCGGTAAATAATACAAAAAAAAAGATGCCAAATTAAGATTGATTGGAAAACTTATTTCTAGCATTTTTAATTAATTACATGTACAAAAATTCTATCACGCTACTAATATAAATGCGAAAGTTTGTGTGTACATGTTTGTTTGTCTTCACGCTGAAACGGCTGGACGGATTCGGATGAAATTTAGTACAAAGACAGTCTATGACCACATCAAAAATGGCTGTAATATGAAGAAAATAAAGAATAATAAATAAATAAATATGTAGGGACATTAACACACAGCACCATCTAATTCCATGGTAAGTTACGAGGCTTATGTTATGGATACCAGATAGTTGATACACTACACATATATTACTTTTAAATATATACATATTATAAATATAAACACCCATGACTGGAGTACAAACATTCGTGCTCATCACACAAATGAATACCCCCAGCGGGACTAGAACCCGCGACCGCTGGCACAGCAAGTAGGGTCAAACTGAGCCAAACGTGTCGTCATATGATGATAATGATGTAAATGATGGATTGAGAATGGAAATAATAGATACATAACATTGATACTACATAAAAAATAATGGAGTAAATACACTATTGCTAGGCACGAAGCAACACACCAGAGCGAAGCGAGGATAAATCACTAGTATACAGCTAACAACATATTACCCTGATCTATTACAAACACGTCGAAACACATGAAAAGCCTTGGACTTGGATAGTTAAAACTTGGAGAAAAATGAAAAGCTATCATAGAATGAATGATTTGGACGTTTGTTTTTGTTAGCTATGTATTTCTTTACATGTCCTTATATTTAATGTGAGGTTGATCACATGACGTAAGGTAACCTAATGAAGGTCTTATATGATTACGTATGATATTTAACTTTTAATTATATATATATATAACGACTAAACTTATTTTAATGACACTACTTTACAGTACAGATAATAATTCAATTTTTTTTTTTAATAAATGCTTAGTTTCATTTCAATCAATTTATCAGATTTAACTATCGTGACGAACTAAATAAAATTACTTACCAACACGAATAAAATTACAGGTTGTAACAAGTATATTACAATATAACGTCTCTGTCAAACAAATCGATCAACATCAGCTCATTTAGGTTAACCCACAAATGAAATTGAGTGTAGAAATCAATTAGCACATAAATTATGGTATAGCCAGATCAGAATTATTATTAATGGTTGGCTGGAATGAAACGAGGATTTATGCCCCAAGTAATCTACATAATACTCCAATTTTAGGTATTAATATTAGGTATTAATCGAGTCTAGGATATTTTTGGTATTAGATTATATCTTGTGGTATATGTAATATGTATGTATTATGTGTTGCTTATAAAAATCTGGTATCGTTTTGATATTATGATTATATTAATGTTAATGGTATATCGACATCAAAATCACTTTTCTTTACTTTAAAAGTACACTTTTGGATAGAATTTTGACAAAAATTTACAGAAACTTTTAAGGTGACATTTATGTATTAAGCAACAATGCAAGAAATTAGTTCAAAAATATCATTTTTATGTAGTACTAGCATTACCCGCGGCTCCAAAATCACCAAAAACCAAATTCTTAGGTTTTACATATTACTATACTCTTACATTGTAGTTTTTGTATTTTTTCTCAGAAGTGAGACATTTTCCCGCGGTAAAAAGTATCCTAAATGTTAACCCGGATAACCAGCTATCACATCAAAATCCCTGCAATGGTTTTTTCTGTGATGCGGTAACAGACAGACAAAAATTCCAAAAACTATAGATTCGGCCTCTGTATCGATAATAATAATTATTTCAATAAGATTTTCCATAAAATATTTAATGTACAGATTCGGCATAGTCACAATTTTATTATAATATGTATAAATGTAGTAGGTATATAGGTTACTAGCGTTTCACACTCGCTTCGCTTTGGGTTCGTCCCTACGATCTGCTTCTCCCGAAGGACAACGTGATCTGACACTGACTTAAAATATGTATTTTATCAAGCGTGTCATCGCTGAGCTATCAACACTGCCTTTGCTACCACCACCTTTTTTTTGAAATCATGATATATATATATTATAATAACTTACATAGGCATATCCTATCTGAATTACCATAATTTATATATAGGTAACCTACTTTACTTTAAATTTTTGACCTATTAACCTTTACCACAAATCTCATTAAACATTAAAACTCTTAATGAATACGGTCATTAATTCAAAAAAACTTTGTTATCATGTAAAGTAGAATTACGTCCCATCCATAAATCAGGCGTATAAATATTAATGTTGGTGTTTCAAATGACTTTATTTAACATATCATATTCCTGTCATGTACTCGTATGAGCCCTAACGTGACTTTTGTGCGGAAATTTCGCTTCACCTAAAATAATTTTAAAATCCAAGATGCATTCAGAATCTTTATAGTGTACGTTTGGGGATCTATTTAGAGCTAGATATCGCATAGGGATGTGCTTAAGTTATTTTTTACTATCGCCATTGGGTCACATCACGAATAAAGTAAAAATAAGTTAAAAAAAATTATAACAGACGGCGTAATATGTATCAATTTGTTTATAATGTCTATAATTCAAAATACAAAAAAATATGAGAAAAGTGTTATTCCTAATAGTTTTAGTATAGTATTATATGATTTATGCTATCACTATAGAAAAGTGAAAGAAATATTGGTATTGTTTACTCATTTTTGATGAAGTAAAAGCACATTTCTAAGCGAATAGCGGTCGTTTTGATTGATATTAATGTATAAAAATATTAAATAATAAATAAAATTGTTTATTTCTCACCACAAGCCAAAATTACATAATAATACATACATACTTGTATATCAATAACGAAATTTATTAACTAGATGTCTTAAGGGATGATTTCCAGAGTAAAAACTATTCTATGTCCTTCCCAAGAGCTCAAGCTATCTCCATACCAAATTTAATCTAAGTCGTATTAAGCGGATTAAGGGTTTAAAGGAAACAAATAGACAGAGTTACTTTTGCATTTATATTATTAGTATGGATATGATAATAGCATTGGGTGAGATAAAATTTGGTTGCGGAACGCTGGTGCCTGTGATACCTATCACACCCTAACACCCGTGTTAAATCGGATGAACAAGTGTGATTAAAATAATTTTGTATGACGCTTGTGTATGATTATTACATAAAAACAATAAGAAATAAAATAAATTGAAAAAGAAACAAAACATCTATACTTTTATTCTTAGCACTAAATTATTATTTTATTATTGCTCTAAAACTTAAAAAAGCTAAACCTAAACTACAGCTCCACTTAACGAGTTCAATAGCCAAGAACCATTCAGTTTCATCAAAATTGGTTAAGCTAAGATGAAGAAGAGTTGTCAACAAACGCATGGACACCTTAATTTTATATATAAGTATTAAAAAATACTTAAATGAAGTGGTTTATTTATTGTGCACAATTAAAAAAATTTTTTTAACGAGAGTAATCACTAAAAGCAAAATATCTTTGCACCTATCAATTGTCTGGCAAATTTGGTTGGTCTAGTTTCTCGTGTCCAATGCAGTTTTATCCGACCGAATAAACATTCAACTTGTACAGAAGTGTATAGAGATAGGTAAAGTTTTATTCAGCTTATCTCATACTTGGCACTTAGCCCGAGAGTTTTGTGGTCAACTCACTGCATTCTATTCAATTCCTAGATATTTAAATTATTTAACGTAAGTATATCATTTATGTTTTGCCTTTAATTATAAAATATTGTATTTTTGCATATGTTATATTGTAGATACATTTTAATTTAAAAGTTATAATAATCATGATAAACTATTAAAAATAAGGAAAAACGTAATCTTTTTCTTTTTGATATCATTAAATTCGGTCCACAATTTGCGAAGATACATAAATAACACACAAAACATAAACTGGTTAAAATCTTCGTTTTTAAAGTCAAATATATTTGTTGAATAGTCATTTTTCCGTGATCGTATACTATACTAAGTTTAAGCGAAATAAAAGCGATTCACGAGTTAAGGAGAATAAATATGTTGGGACATTAACACACAGCAACATCTAGTTCCATAGTAAGCTACGAGGCTTGTGTTATAGATACTAGATAGTTGATACACTACACATATGTAACTTTAAATACATACATATTATAAATATAAACACCCATGTGTACAAACATTTGTGGTCATCACACAAATGAACGCCCCCAGCGGGACTCGAACCCGCGACCGCTGGCACAGCAAGTGGTATCACTACAAACTGAGCCAAACATGTCATCAAACTTAAATGACCTTAAGTTTCCATTGTACCTAGATCGAAAATTGAGAGAAATTCTATTTATTTTACATTATCATTATAACTAGTTTCCGTCCAGTTGTCAAAATTTCATTATAATCATTATTGAACATTTGAGAAAAAACATACATACATACATACATGAATAGAATTTACCTATCTATAAAACTACTAAAAAAAATACTACAAACTACTAAAAAAAATACTACAAAACTAGCAGATTTTTTTATTTATAACAATTAAGCTCGACATAATTACTCAACAAAAAAAAAATGATGGACAAACAGAGAAGAAAAAAGTACCGAAATTGTCTTTGCCTATTCATGTATAGAGATAAATATTATATTCCATAGATTCTCTACCCTTTTAAATATAGCAGAAGTCATGCTTATTCGCACGAATGCTTAAATTTATACAAAAAAGAAAAGTATATAATATTTACAAAGTACATTACCCAATAATAAAGAAAGTCAACGCAAAAAATGGCAACATCGTAACACCATTTCTTTCATACATTTCACACGGAAAAATCCTGTTTTGCGCTTTGGATATTTAATTTTAAGGAAAGAGGATTTGATGGCGCTATATGATTTAATTTGTGTCCTCCTTCAAAACGTAAAAAAGTATTTTCTTAGATATTTAATAAAAGAAAACAGAAAGATTACAATTTATAACAAAAAGTTGCTCCATTTTAGTAGATTACTGACTAATAAAGTATTCATTTTAGTAGTAAAATGTACTATGATAATAAATATTCATATTTTTTTAATATCCCACTGCTGGGTATAGGTTTCCTGGGTCACAGGGGTCTCAACGTGAGGGCCAAATACGGGTTAGCGTACACTCATCTTTCAAGAACTACGAGTAGTTAGTGTCTCTTAGGCACGCAGGTTTCCTCACAATATTTTTGTTCACTATATTAGCAATTGATAACCATGTTGAAAGTGATTGATTAAACCCACGACGTACGAGAACAGTTTGAAGTTGGTTGTGACTTAAAGGTAACTTAGTGTGTTACTTAGTGTGTTATCTAAATTATTACATCTAAATTCATGAAATGAGCCCTTAATTTAAAATTTATGAACCATAATATTTACTTCTAAATATCTCATATTTCACCCGAAGAATCGGTATAGCGATTCAGCAAGGGAATTTCAAAGTGGACGCGGACACGACTTGTACAATGATTACGTATTTTATTAAGTGTAGGCACATTTTTGTTTATTTATAGTATACCTACCTATTTTGTTTTATTGTACTGTTTTCTTATAAATCATAGATTTTTATGTAAAGGAAACATAATATAATTTACATAAGAAAGTGTTCAAGCAAGCTTCATTACATAACTTCTATAAAACAAATTCCACCCGCCGCGCTTGTCTGTCTGTATGAATTAACTCAAAAACTACCGAACGGACGAAGTGATTCATGAGGCAGATTTAGGTAATTTAGGTAATTCATAAAGGTTTTATGTAAATTGGTTGAAATATAACGATGATTGTTGAAGATGTCGCAAAAAATCTTGCCAACGTGAGCTCTATTGCCGCGTCAACCAATAAAGTTATATGAAAACAACGTATTACGAAATTATTCCTCATAAAAAAAGCTATTGAAATGTAGCAACGCTATATGTAGGTACGTGATTAAGTTTTCCTGACCGATTCCGGCTACGGCGGCCAATCTCTGGACTAGCCAACTGTGCAGGAGATATTATAGTGCACGAGTGTACGCGCAGACACAAGTGCACTCTCTATTCCTATCACTGTCATACTCCGGTGGGACGACTGTTCAACACGACCGGTGAGAGTTAAGGCGCAGGACCGTCGGCTTTACGTGCTCTCCGAGGCACGGGGGTAAAACAGCGCCAACTTCCCAACTCCGGGCTGTTACTGAGGCTTACTATACAGAAATACTCAATAACTAAACTTGGCCCGACCCGGGACTCAAACTCAGGACCTCCGGGTGTGCAGCCGTACATGTACGTACCATATGCTATATGGACGCACCCAAACGAAGCGAGGGTAAGTCACTAGTATTATATAGAAAAAATAAATCAACCTCTTTTACGCATAACAATATTATATATAATGTAAAATGTGATGTAAATACAAAATGAAAATTGTAGTTTTATTTCTACAAATGTTTATATATATATATATATATATATATATATATATATATATATATATATATATATATACTTTTTCTTAAACACCCCGAATAAGTTCAGAGTATTTCATAAGCATTTAAGCAGATTTGTTCTCATGAACCAACAAAGTCAAATAGAGCTTTGTTGTATTTACACCAGCTATTACCTAAAAAGAGGTTATTTGAATCGCGCATGAAATGGCCGCGTTAAATAACATCGTTACAATCGCTATTATGGGACTATTACGCTCATATCTCACTTAGTTTTAAAATGAACTCGACCGCAAAATCTGTATATATATACCAGACTTTTAGACACATGTTGTCTGTGTGAATAATAATTTATTTAAAAACCTTACTAATATTCTTTTTATTAGTTGTTCCTTCTTTTATATATTTAAGTAACGGGTAAGCATTAGTCTGACACGTAGTGTTGACTAAGAGAATAAAAAATATGTTGTAAATAAATTCAATCGTACTCATATCTGACAATATCAGAAAACAAGGATGTCAAACCAATGATTATTTATAAACCAAAATGAAATGCTGTTTGTTGGCATACGCATCACGTAACAACAACTGGAGTGATTTACCTTTTTTAAATGTTCGTAGTAATTCAAACGAGCTTTTTAGGGAAAAAAACATTTCCCAAAAAATTGGGAAAATTGGGAATAAGTAAAATATGAAGGTGCTTTTTTCTATGGGAATATAGGATACATTTGCATTAACTCAAAGAACATTAACTGAAAATTGAAGTGGACAACGTCTAATGACTTTAAATTTTTATTTAGACGATGAGATTTAACAATGAATGTCAGAACAATTATCTAGTTAATATTGCAAATACATTGCGATGTATAAGTATAACAGTGGAGGTATAAGTGTTTATTATAAACAACTAAATATAATATAATACTATTAAAGACTTCGATCAATATTTCTACACGCTCCGTCTATCTTATTCTTTTAGTCTGAAAGCTTACTATGGAGACTGTCTGTATACGCCTGATTGGCGCTACCAAATATGGCTTATTTCGTAAAGCCACCCTAAAACAGCCACCCTAAGATATACGAGTATACTCCATATACGTAATATTCACCTTGACGAAGTAGATAAACAAAACTTCTGATTCTTATTAGATATTTTATCCCAAAAACGGTAAAACAGAAAATATTTATCCTGTAGATATTTAAAAAAATATAACATTTTTGTAGTGTAAAAAATGATTATACCTAACACAAAAAAATCTATCAAAACTATTGCCACTTGTTACTTTACGCACACTTCTTAGAACATTTTACGTGATGTTTTGAGAGAGCAGGACAGTTTTTCTCGCGTGATATATGACAATAAATATTTTTACCTATAAAAAAATCGTCCTCAAAATCTCTAATAAACCTTACACGTTAATAGGTGAAATTTTTCGTTAAATTTATATGTAGTAAAAAAACAATATGTAGTAACATCTTTAATATATGTATAAAATGTATCTATTCATTTAAAAAATTCAAAGTTTCAAATAGAAACACTAATTTAATAACGGATTAGGTATACATATTTTATATTCAGCCCTTTTTAACGTCCCACTGCTGGTCACGGGCCTCCCTTCAATACGAGGTTGATCAAGCCATAGTCCACTATGTTGGCCAAATGTGGATTGGTGGACTTCACATGCTTTTAAAAACTTACTAGATTTTCTCGGGATTTGAACCCGCTTCACTTGGTGTCCGAAGAAAGCGCATTACCACTGGGCTACCACTGCCTGCAATCACGGATTGAGCACTTCCTTTTTCGAAGTCGGTAAAAAAGTCCCACGTGACTTAGTTAACGTGAAAGCTACACTATATTAATATTTTTTAGAATCGGTCCAGTAGCTCCAAACAAACGTCTTTAGGATACTACACAAATAGATGGGTATGATATAGACATGTGGATCAAGTAGGGTTGAGTTATAGCCGCATTAGCCGTTAATGATACGCCAGCACACTATTTCTGATCACGATCCATCACAGAGGGTTGTTGATTGCTGTTTGGAAACAATGCTCGCAACAGTCCTTGTTGAGTGTTTGACCATTTAATTAAGAGCGACAATTGTCATTGCAATGGAAATGAATGTGAGAAGTTGTTTTCGAAAGTGCAATTTTAGTTATCGAAGATTTTGATAACATTTCAAGATTTAAGATTAGATTAATCTATCTAACACCTTTAAATGAGCAATTCTTGTATATTTATTTATTTATATGTATGTATATACCGGCGATCTCGGAAACGGTTTTAACGATATCGCTGAAATTTGGTATGTTTTTGAGGGCGAAAAATCGCTCTACATCGTCGTAACATTGGATACAAAGTTTTAAATAAAATATAAAATTATATTTTTGGTCAAAAACTCCGAGCGAAGCTCGGTCGCCCAGGTACTTTCTTTTAATTTATCAATGACTATTACTCAGTATGACTCAGTATGTGGGTAAAAAGGGTTGTTTTTACGAAAATTGAATAGAAAAACAAGGCGAAGTTGAATGATAGTGTAAATTTAAAGATACTGCTTGAGCTTGTGTGTATATACATATGTTTGTTCTTCTTCGTGCTAAAACGGCTGGACACATTTAGATGAAATTTAATACAGAAATATAATAGGATTATGTAAATAGACTTTGAGCTAGAGTAATACATAGGCTACTGTTAGTACATTTGCCAAAAGAAGGTATTATCTAATAATAAATAAATAATAACTAAAAATACACGAACTATTTAAAATAAAAATACAAAAGTAAAACATATTTGGCGCTGTGGCAGATACCGCAATTAAATTAAAACAAATCAAAATATAAATATAATATTTTTTATAAAATTACTATTAATAAATATATATATATATATATATAATAAAGACTCTCACTTCCGCGACATTAATTTTCCAATGTATTACTTACCCCTCAATCATGTCGAAAGAAGTTTTACTTCAAAAATAAAGGCACCATATTATAGATATTCATAGTTTTTTATCATAGACAAAAACACAAATATTAACTAGTTTAGAAAATAAAGGGATTATACCGCACTGTAAGGACCACACATCAATTTTAGTGGAAGCAAGATTGGTTAGTAGTATGTGATCTGAAAACTACAGGCTTTCGACGAAGAAAATTCGGACTATTTCGCTTTATTATACCCCTGTGTTTAAGACGGACTAGAGTGACCAATATTTTAAAGAAAAATGTTCCAATCTGACAATTTATAACTTCTTTTTATTGTGAATTAAAACTTTACTAGTCACATTATTTAGTATCAATACTCCCTCTCAGATATCAGATAAAGATCTCTCTCTCTCTCTCTCTCTCTCTCTCTCTCTCTCTATTGTATTCTGTCTCACTTACTCACTTTTTTACATGGAGATTTTTTAACCCAATCTTTCACTTTTCGGTACAATTTTTCAAACATTTTCTTTCACACAAACCTTGTCCTGACCACTCAAACACAAAAAAAATTATTAGCCAAACAGGTGCATCCGTTCTAAAGTTATGCGCTTACATACATTCGGCAATCAATTTTTTATTATTTATTTTATTAAGATATATCGAGACAAAAATTCGTTTTTTTTTAAATTCGGGCGTTATGCAAAAACTGTCCGATGTCTTTTAAAAGTATGTAACCCAGTTATCGATGACTGTCTATGTCGACTGCTGCATTAAAAGACCCTAATAAATATTTATATGAACATTCGCGATGTCAAAGCTGATATTCATATCTTTATTTAATAATTCATATCTTTCATGAAAATACTTTGTAGATAGTCTAAGATTAATGATTTTTAAAAATTTGACTCTCAAAACTGACTGAAATGATATCTTGTAACAGTTAACCGTTACAAGATATAATTTCATTTTTTTATAAAATTTAAGTATATAAGTATATAATATAATACATATATATTTTACTAGCGACTCGCCCTCGGTTGATTCACCATACAAACTTTCATGCCCATTTTCACCCTCTTAAGGGATGATTTCCGTGATAAAAAGTATCCTATGTCCTTCCCAGGGTCTCAAACTATCTTCTTACCAAATTTCATCTAAATCGGTTTAGTAGATCCAAAGATTACCCCCTACAATGTCACAAACTCACAATTCACAAACTCTTTATAATATTAGTATTTAGTATAGATTACCTACACAAATGAATATGCAAATACATACAACAAACTAAGCCAATAAGTATTATATATTTCCTCAGGCAAACTATCCGCTATGCGGCAAAATACATTATATACCTAAATAAAACTTTTAATTATACGTATTACTATTGTGTATAAATTACCTATATTTTTAAAGTCATATTAAAAATTTGTTAACTTTTATGACAACATAATATTTTATTTTAAACTATGATTTTTGAACGAACGTTTAAAAATATTTTAATAACGTATTTTTTATTTTTTTACGATTGTACATACCATAGAAAACAAGACAACAACAACAATTGTTATTTCAAGATTAGATATATGTTTAAGCATTGTAATAGAATGACGCATAAAAAGTACCTTATATCCCTTTTATATAACTCGTAAAATAAAATTGACTCTATAGTGTCAGATTCTACCAGCCGTGCGTTGCAAACAACAGATTTGTTTGTCATACCAATCACGTCGTACAATACACGGCTGCATCGTGCTCGATATTCTGTTAAAAATAGGGTGGTTGATGGCGAAGTTTTATTTATTTAATCACCAACATGATATGCAGTAACATAACAAAAATACACAGTTGTACAAAGGAGGTCTAAATCGAACTGTTATCATACTTATAGGTAACCACGACATGCATAAACAATTACACGGAGCATTTAAAAAAATAAAAATTAACAGCACTATTATAGATTGTAAACAAAAAAAATAAATACACTATTATACTTAGTTACTTAAAGCAACAAAAGAAGAAAAAAAAAATATCTATGTCTATGTCTGTCTATGAGTAGGTATATGTGTCTTTGATTCACTTAAAAACTAGGACTGCGAGTATTATAATGTTATGATTAACTAGCGACTCACCCTTGGTTTACTCTGGTATGCTTTAATGGTTACGATGGTATAAATACATAGGTATAGAAAAGTAGGTAAGTACTTTAAAAAATAAAAAAAAACCCTCGAAGGGATGATTTCCGGGATACGCGTGAAAATGTAACAGACAGACAGACAGAGTTACTTTCTCATTTATAACATTTGTAATCATATTAATGTTATTGCATCTAATGTTATTGTAGATATCAATCTGCAATGATTTCTTAATGTTTTGTCGAATTACTACTCGTTATTAAAGACTTTATATGACAACGCAGCCTACATAACTATAAAGTTTCTATTTTCAGCATTCGTGGACAAAACCAAAGCAAACAACAAGCTAACATGAAAATACATTTGCATACTAACAAATGCACTGTATGTTCAATTTTCATGCAATAACAATACTGAGCTCACCATTGCCAATTACTAAGACAATCAAGGGCTATATTAGTACAAAATGCTAGCTTGTTAGCTTGGCGAGACTCCAACGCATAATTGCTTTTATATCTTATCGGGTATCGCGGACTAAGAGCATGTAATATGCTGATATTCTAGTGCTGACTCGTTAAATACTAAAACCTAATGTGTGGTTTTAGATCTTGTGATAAATCTAGCGGCTCACCCTCGCTTGAATTTGTCCCTAGACACGTTTTAACGGTTAGTATGGAATAGGTATTCGATCTTGCTTTGTAAAAAAACAAAAACAAATCTATTCCACGGGCACCGTATATTTTCCAGAATAAAAAGTAACCTATGTGCTATTCCAGACTATAATCTACATCTATGCCAAATTTCATCCTGATCCGTTCAGCCGTTCTGGCGCGATTAAGTAACAAACATCCATCCATCCAAACTTTCGCTTTTATATAGTAGTAAGATAATGGAATAGAATAATGGGATAACACACATTTTTCCCTTACGTAGGAATAGTGATATATTATGTTAGTTCTTGCGACTAGGAAAAACATCTGAATAATAGGAGTTTATTTTCTAATTATCAAACAAAACTATCCCATTATTATTGACTTAATATATATAAAAATAAATAAAACAAGGTTTATTTCATACAATTTTTTTGTTTATTTAATAGTGTTTAGTATTTATTGACTGAATCAAGCTAACTAGATCAGTTTCAATTGTATCCTAACTCCTGACGCGCCTAAAGCGATCTATAAACATCGATACGAAAAGTATTTTGACTTCATTTTGCCCTTGGTTTTTCCACTAATATTTGCGTTTATTTACTAAGGCAATGGTAGCCCAATAGTAACGCGCTCCCTTGGGAAACCGAGTGAAGCGGGTTCAAATCCCGGGTCACGCACCTCTGATATGTTCATGTGCGAGTCATTTCTAACATGATTACCACTTGCCTTACGGTGAAGGAAACATCGTGAGGAAACTTGTATGTCCGAGAGAACCTAGCAAGTTTTCGAAAGACATGTGAAATCCGCCAACCCGCACTTGGCCAGCGTGGTGGACTCCATAGTCCAGCCTGATCCCCCTCGTACTAAAGGGAGGCCTGTGCCCAGCAGTGAGACATTAAAAAGGGTTGAATACAATCCAAAATTACACACTCTTATGCGCTCACCATTTTTTCATGGATAAATCAACGTCAAGAAATGATGAGGATCCCATTATTAATCGAATTTGTTTTTATCGTTACAAAATGCGTTTGAACATACTGCCTGACCAAAATTCCAATTCGAAGCCAATTTTGAATACATCTTTAATTATAAGATACACAGATTATTTATTTTTATAATCAGTAACATAAAATGTTGTTACTAATGAACTTGGCTTGAGCACTGCCGTGCCCCAAGTAACATTATAAAATAAAAAAAAGAATTATTGATTGTCATATCACAATGATACGTTGAATGACGAGTGAATGAGTTGAATTATATGTATGTGAAGATAGATGAGTGTTTCTATACGACTTTCGATAATTATCTAGATCTAGATAGAAAGCTACAACATCATATCTCTTTACAAAACTCTTTATATATAAAATTACTTCGATCCTTTACATTGTTTACATCGCTGTAAAAAAGAAAGACAATCTAACAAATAAACCTATTTTTATACTTAATAATTAAATATGGATTTTACTCACACATTCAAATGCTACTAAAAAGTTATCACACGAAACTCGTGTACCTATGAAGGATAAAAGTGCTGTAAAAGATCAAAACAACACGCCTACAAGCTTAATTACAAATTATTGTGCGGTACGCCATAGCAAGCCCCAATGTTGTCAAAAACTCATCGAGGCATTACATTGGATAGTTTCATACAATAATGTTTCATTGATAATAAAATATATATTAAATTTACAACATTTAGTAAAAAAAACTCGATGAGATGTTAATATTAAAAGGTAGATTAAAATTAGTGCTTTTATAACAATATAACGAACGTAAGAATAATACTTACAATTAATATTGATTTGTAACAGGCCCACTGTTAAAACAATAGATAATTTGTGAATTTATAAAATAAAAAAGGGTGGCTAATAACCCTGAGTTAAGAACCGAACAATAGCGCTACCTTAATTTCGTTTAAAACTATCTATAATAATAGATTTTATAAAGACAAAATGTCAATTAGTTTAGGCCCCCAAGAAATGTTAGCACGTGGCCCCCAAATTCACGGTACGCCCCGGGGTGCTCTAAATTGTTGGAAGAATCAACAGCCTATTTGTCTAGATGTTTCTACAAAATATAACTTATAAACTTTCAAGCGACCTAAGTCTCGGCCTGTCCTGACCTAGTTAACAGTTATTAAATATATAAAAAATACATAACTAACACTTACTGCATAATGCGAGCCATACTTTTACACACGGGTCGTGCCGTGAGTTCGGACAACCTAATTAAAATATTTCGCTCGCTAAAAAGGAAAAGTTAAGTGTCGACTTAATTATTGCTAAAATATTTTAATATTAACGGCATATTTCGCAAATGTAGGATATAAGGATATGTGAAATACTGACTGAAAGAAATTAATCTTACTAATAATATTATACAAGTAAAAGTTTAAATTTACTCAATCACGCCATAACGGCTAAACGTTTGACACAGAGATAGATTATAGTCTGGAATAACACATAGGCTACTTTTTATCCTCGGGAAAAATTACGGTTACCCGTGGGATAGATTTGTTTTTATTTTTCTAGAGGCGAGCGATGAGCCGCTAGTTAAGCTATAAATGATTGTTATTACACAAATATTTACTATTATATTGGGGTTAAAATAGAATATTTTTGCACTTCTAAAAGAATCATTCGTGTTATGTAGCAAGAGAGTACAAAATATGTGAATATACTTTTCTAGTCTCTCACGTGACCATGATTGCTGTAAAGCATTCGAAATGTCTTACAAAAAGAAAAAATCCGGGAAAAAGCCCAAAAAATTTTTTTAGATATAAAGATGGTCATTGATATAAGATGTTTTTATATATCAATGTATATGTTGTTTTTTTTTTTCATCATATTGAATTCTTCAATCTTTATGTAAGTAAGTATACGTGATTTTAGAAAGGGTTAGAACAAATTTGATAACAACTGCAATAATAACAAATAGGTACTTTTCTATACTAACTAAAAATACATCAAATTAAAAATGACGATTCAATATATTATTGCACCATTTGATCCCATTTTCACCTAATAATGATAAAAGTTATCCTATGTCCTTCCCAGGGTCTCAAACTATTTTCTTCCTAAATTTCAACTAAATCAGTTCAGTAGTTCCAGAGATTACTTTCTACAAACAAACTCATAAACTTACAAACTTTAGCTCTTTATAGTATTATTAGTATTAGTATGATAATAACATAAATCCGAATTAAGTTACTTCCCTTTTTTGAAGTCGGTTAAAAATAAAAATAAACATGTGGGCAATTGCAATCAGAAATTATTATAGAATAAATTACAACCCATGTAAAGGTTTGACCAAAACTTGTACCTTAAAATGTGAATCACATTCTATTCTCATTTATCTTTGAAGTTCTCATCTATCTGTTTACCTCAAAATTTTACATACTAACAAACGCATAAGTTTAATTTTAAGTTTACATTGTTTATAACTTTAGTTTTAAACTTAATTTTCAGTTAGCACTTAAGTTAATTTGTTCTTTAATTTACTAATTTTTAATTTATCGCGTTTTACAATGTATAGATTAACGACTGCTTTTACGATTGGTAATGACAAGTAATTACGAATCGTAAAAAAACAATTCAGTACTTTACGGTCTCTTAAATTTTTACGAGTTCCCATCTCTCAACAGTGGTCTAGTTTTAGTTGTTATATTGTTGAATATTTCTATATTTTCTCAGTTTTAACACGAATGACTTCTCATTTATTTACTTTATATATAGGAAAAAATTAAAACATTAAATTAGAAGAATTTGAATCACTAACGTCCTTGCTTTGTCCAACGCGTCTTTTAGTAACTGAAAATCCTAATATCCCATGTATACGAGTTAATATAGGACAAATAAACATACACACTCTCTCATTTATCATATTAGTCAGAAATAAAGATTTCTTATTTCAATAATTGAATATACGATAAATTTATTTATATAAACTTTTTAAATAATTTATGTCAAATCTTGAGAAATCCTAGCTGTCAACATTAAAACATTCTTACAAGATTTATTTTATGATTTTATTAAAATAATACAAATGTAACCATCCTTTAATGTACGATAAAGAAAAATTGGAAACGCAGGAGCAGTCTACAGAAGAACAATCTGATACAAGTAATAAAATAATTGAGAAAGCAAAAATAATTCCCCAAGACGATGCTGGACCTTCAGGAGTAACATTACCCGGAGCAATTCCTCAAAGCCCCTTCAACAAAATAAAACCGGGAGTATCGAAATCTGAACATAATATACGACAAATAATCACTAGTAAGGATGTTGCAAACGCTCTTAAACTGACCTCTCTAAGTTTTGGAAATGCGAATAAAACTAATGTTGAAGTAAAAGAACTAAAAATACCAATTTTAGATGAAAATAAGGAAGATGAATCGATAACACTTGTAGAGTTAAAACAATTCATGACATCATGTTTTAAACTTAACAAAAATATATCTAATATTGTAAACGAAACAACAAATGTTAACGTCCATTCTGCTATAAGCACAATAACTAATGACTTAGTACAAAATATTCCAAATATCAGTCTAGCAACAAATAAAAGACCTTTGAATGAAGTGGTCGTAACAAATACGGATTCTAAGCAACCAAAGAATTTAGAGAATAACAAAAAAAAGAATTCAGGAAGTTTATCAGAAAAATCAGATTTAGGAGTGACCCAAAGGGACTCTCTATCAAGTATTGGGTCAAACGTTTGCAGAATTTGCATGACAAGGGGAAGAGAAAGGTATACTATTTCTTTAAGTTTACTTCCGATTTCGGTAATTATTTTGTTTTCATAAATCATAAGTCTGTTTTTGAAATTTCATCAAATTATTCAGGGAATATTTTAGATGATAAATATATTTTTTACTTAAAACCAAAAAAGAAATCTGGTATTAGACCTATCTCATAAACGTTTCAGCCTCAAATAAAATATAATACCTTTTAAAAGAAGATCAAACTGTTCGAAATATATTAGCAAAGCACAGACGTAACGTAATTATCAGGGCCGCTAGGGTACGGAAGCTTCATTAGGGCCCGCCGAATGAGTTTGAAATTGCTTTGGACATTACCGAATTATTATCGACATATTTGCTTCAAAAACTTTTGCGGAAACCATTTTTAAGGTAGTTTCACGATTCGTTAGTGTTTGCGTTACTTTACGATAAATTCCATAATAAGTTTGGGCTTGCTTCATATTTGTCTAAAGTATAACTTAACTCTAATTAATTACCATTGTATGTTTAGACACTAAGTATATTATGATGAGTTATGTTTTTTCTATTTTTCTCTAAACTCTTTAGGATTAACATCCTTATGGTTAAAGCAAATATTAACTTAGAGCAGAATAAAATCCGAGACTTGAAATATTATTAAGTGGAATAAATATTATTTTAGGACTATATTAATTCAAAATGTTTACAAAAAGTCCGTAAATTCACATTATATGATAGATGTAATGTTACTAAATTAATTGGATAATTATAAAATTAGTACTCAAGTTAAAATAAATAATTCATTTTAATTTATTTCTTCTATAGACCAAAATTGCCGAGATGAGAGAGTTAATGGAAAAAGTTGAATATTCATACAGACTTTTTTACCCACGCATCTACGTATTGACCCTCGGAAATGATATTCGTGTGAATCGGTGAAATAGCGCAAGAACAACGTAAAAGGCGAAAGCCTTTAAGGCTTTATAAAATACTACTGGCTTACCCTCGCTTCGCTCGGGTTCGTCCCTAGTTAAAAACAAAAACAAACCTATCCCACGGGAACTGTACATTTTTTCGGAATAAAAAGTAACCTATGTGCTATTCCAAACTATAATCTATCTTTGCGCCAAATGTCATCCAGCTCGGTTCAACCGTTGTAGTGTGCTCGAGTAACAAACATCCATCCTTCGCATTTATATAGTAGTAAGATTCTTAGTTACATTTTTGTTGTTTCACAATATTATGTCGCTTGCGGAGTAATCTCTATCTTTTTTCTTTATTAATTTATATTTAAATAAAACAGCTCAGTACCTTTTTCTATGATGTTAGTCAATCAAATTTTCTTTTTTTTAGTAGGTATTGACGAGATTTAGTGTAAAACAATAAAAAAATATATTATGGTCGAATGTCGACCACTGGGCGGACACGGACACCATTTAGAATAAATGTATGAAAACTTTATTTGGACGTACACTACAATACAATAACATTAAATAGCAAAACAAAATATTAAACAAAAATAGCGATGCCTGTCAACGAAGACAATGTTGAGACAATCTTCGAGGTTCAACGCTGATTTCCGGTGGCTGATTTAAAAAGATCCACAAGTAACAAATGATATTAACAGCTTGGTTATAGAAATAAATAAAAATTCAAGCATTTGTATAATGATGTATAGAAGAAAGTCGCTTTTTATGATACTTATATAGTTTTAGGTATACAAATTAATTAAAAACATTTACATTATATTACAAGAATCGAACATCTACCTCAAATAAATGGACCTAAAAAAACTATACTACTATATAGTCATAGTCTATATATTATATATCTTACTATTCTTGTTTAATATCATGCGTTAAAATATTGTGATGAAAAGCTCTTCTTTCAATACGAGAAGTATTTCACGCAATGTTATTTATTCTTAGGAGAAACTAGCTTTTAATTCCTTATTAAAATGTTTTTTCACTGTAATTTTAGCTTTCAAGCAAAATTTTTCTTGCAAGATCGGAAATTACCTTCCTTTTTAATGTTCCAGATTAATATCGCCTTGCAACTGTAAGGGGTCTTTGGCAAACGTCCATCTTTCGTGCTTGCAGAGGTGGCTTAATCAAGTGGGCAGAAACCACTGTGAACTGTGCGGTTTCAGGTGGGTTAAATATTATATATTTTACTAGATTTATACTGCGGCTTTTTCTGTGTAAGCAACATGTCTATATGAAACACTAGACCGCTATCACGCAGCCACCACGACCTAGTTGTGGTAATCTGTAATTGTAATAATACTATTATATAAAATACTAGCGACTCACCCTCGCTTCGCTCGGGTTCGTCCTTAGCTTGCGTCTCAATACAAACTTTCATTACCATTTTCACCCCTTAAGGGATGATTTCCGGGATAAAAATTATTCTATGTCCTTTCCAGGGTCTCAAATTATCTTCTTACCAAATTTCATCTAAATCAGTTCAGTAGATCCAGAGATTACTCCCCACAACGTAAAAAACTCACAAACTTTACCTCTTTATAATATAAGTATAGATTAGTGACTATCCTCGTTACGATTTTGTTCTATATGATTTTAGCTTTATTTTTTCATACAATGTACCGAAATCACCTAAAACTTACTTTATCAGAACAAATTGAACCTTGTCATATTTACCTAAGAGATTTATATCTACCAATGAAAGTATTATTATTAAAATCGGTTCAGCTATTCCAAATATTAGCGGATAAAAAGGCGGAAATGTAAAATCTTATTTATAGGTCACCGTTTTGTTGTTGTTTTTAATATCGACATGAAGTTTTGAAATTAAAGACATTTTCAATTTTATTTCTTTTAAAGAATTCTTTTTTTGTATGCACTCACTCCCTATTTGAGGAAAGAGAAACCCTACATACATATAGCTTCGTCCTTCTCAAAAACATGCTCAATCCGCCAACCAGCACTTGGCCAGCGTGGTGGGCTTTGACCTGATCCCCCACGTATTGAAATGAGGGCTATACACAGCAGTGGGACGTTAAAAAAGGCTGAATACATACATAATATATACATGCCATAGTCCATCACGCCAAGTGCAGGTTGGTAGATTGCACATGTCTTTGAAAACTTGCTAGATTCTCTCAGACATGCAGGTTCCTTATGGTGTTTTCCCTAAACGTTAGGCAAGGGGTAATCATGTTGAAAATGATTCGCACATGAAAATATCAGAGGTGCGATACTCGGGATTTGAACCCACTTCACTTGATTTCCCAAGCAAGCGTGTGACCACTTGACTACCAATGCATTTAACAAAATTTTACGTTTATCAGTATAAAGAACTTAACATATTACGTTGGTGTAATCAAGTAGGTAGGAACCACTGTAAGCCGTGCAGTTTAAGGTAGCTTATATCAGTTGTATTTTGCTCGATTTAGCTTGCGGCCACCTGCATTAGCAGCTTCCGCTTTAAAATTTACTTGTAAGAATATATTAATTTAGTCACAGCATAGAGATTCTAAATTTCACCTCACTTTTATTAGTAGATACATAATATGCCTCTAGAGAATTTTTACGTAGGGATTAAAAAAACCTGAAAATAAGTAATAACCTATCTCTCTGAAGGTTTTCTTATTAGCGATAGAAACTCAAATTCCTATTTCTAGTAATCAAACCACAGATAGGTTACCGTGATTCGAAATATTTGATTCGATGTTTTCAATTGAATTAATCGACTAAAAAGATTAAAAGTTGAAAGTTCCTTATAAAAGTAAAATCAGTCTTGTTGACTGATCGATCGGAATCGGTTTAAATATTTTCTAAATTAATAGAGACAGGGAACTAACGGATAAATTGATTTGACGATTTCAAATTTCAGATTTTAAGAAACTTAAATTGCTATTATATTTTTATGTTACATATAAAAAATTTCAATTAAAAATTGAACGAAGTAATACTTACTATTTATTACATAGCAAGCGGTGAGTCCAATGGGATTTCTTATCGAAAATATACGTAAATAGAAGCTGAAATATCAATAAAGGTATTTATACAGATAAATAAAATTGAAGTGTCTGTTTGTAATGTTAAAATAACAGCTTTTTACTAAATGCATATGAATCCATTATTTACGGTACTTTTACGAAAAACGCATTTTTAACATTTTTGTCTCTTGTCTGTTTGTCGGTATGTCTATCTGGCTGTCTGTCTGTTTATTCCTGCTATTGTCCGAATCGGCTGGACTAATTTTGACGGGACTTTCACTGGCAGATAGCTGATTTTATAACAAGTAACTTAGGCTACTTTAATTTTCGAAAAAGGATTATGATTCCGCTCAAAAAATAAGAGTATATTTTTCGCGATTTTATTCTTATTTAAATTTCTGGTGTCCAATATTTCGAATGCTTTAAGCAAAATATGGTGGTTAAGAATGTCAAAAAATTAAATTCACGAAAACCTAAAAAAATTATAATATTTTAGATTCCATTCACCGCCGTGAGCATTACTGCTGAAAAGCATTCAAATGATCGGGAACGTTTTTAGAATTTTTGTCTGTCTGTCGGTCTGTCTGTCTGTCTGCGAACACATCACAAAAAACCGCTGGACAGATTTTGATGAAATTTGGTATGATGATAGCTGGTTATCAGGGTCAACATACGGAATACTCTTTACTGCGGGGAAATATATCTGAAAAATAAAATTTAAAAATAAATATTTTCCTACAAAGTCGTAATACTGTGTTACAACTAAAAAAATATAGTGGCATGAACTATGAATAAAATACAAAAGTCAATTTTTTCACTTTATTTATTTATTTATACTTTATTGTACGCCACAATCATGAAATAAATACAGTGAACAAAATATCAAAAAACAAAAACAACAGTTTGACCACTTTCATTCATGTAGTTTATATTTTAGTTAATGAATAATTTATCTGTTAATTTCAATAAAGTCACGCGAAAGCAAAGATTATTCGCAATGACTGTTAGCCAAATTAACATCATTTAACGCCAGTTTTAGAGGAACTCATTTACTATATTATTGGAAAATTTAATAAACCAATCCGATTAGCAGGCTCGGTAATTAAACGGCGGAATGACTACCGAATTTATCTTCATTGCACAAAATGTGCATTGAATGGCACAAATAATTGAATACCATGCAATGAATGCAAATAATACGGAGCAAATAAAACTAAGGGTGCCGTAGACGAGCGTTTTTCCAAGTATTAACGAATACTCTTACATAGATTAACCATTGTAAGTGTATGATTTTTTTTTATAGAGTTTCAGTATTCAACTGTTTTTGATAGAGTTCACGAAACTGTTTTTTTTTATTTCTTAGAAGACTTTTTTAATTGAATTTTGACTTTTTTAAATTGAAATTAACTATTTTTAATTGAATTTGACTGTATTAGGATACGTTTTTAGTGCTATCAGATTAAAATTACAGGCTAGTATAGTATTATATGATCCGTGTTACAGGTATAAAAATATTTAGGCATTACAACTTTAAATATTTTTTTTATGTTCACGTACTCGTATGAGGCAATCACTTTTCATTTCCTTTTTTTACCATCTAGTAGCACATATTAAATTAGTGTAAGGCTCAATTTTTCATACGGTTTATACATAATTATTAATAATTAATTTAGTATCCCGTCTGTGTCGCCGTGAATGCTTTTAAAACGAATCTCGCCAGTAATATTTCATTAGTAAAACTTATTTAATGGCCCCAATCGTAACAGTTGTTCGTAGATAACGGTTCGCTTGTTCCAAATTTGAAGATCGGATTTTCCAAGAATTGTTTTGTTTTTCTCATAAATATTCATATGGACTTTTTAATAAAAATATTGTATTTTTAAGGCTTTAGGGAGTAAAGTTAAGTTATAATTTTAATGAATGGAGCGGTTAAATAAATTAATAAATAAAACTAAATCTAACTGCAGCTCTAAGTACTACAAAAAATATTATTTAATAAAACATCTACTGAAACTGATTGATACACATGAATCGAGTTCAATTTTAAAAATTATTTCAATTTGAACGACCATCCGAAATAAAAAAAAAACAAAAAAAAACTTACAAACAATTGTTCTTAGAAAGAGAAATAAGATAGTAAACCGATAGTCATTAAGTAGAAAAATCTGCAGTCCATTGGAACGGACGTCTCGGCGAGTCAGATAAATCACATCAACTAATTGCGGGGAAATCGAACTGATTACGGTTGAGCCGAGACTCCATCGTGCAAGTTCGAGTATCCGAGAGGCCGGGTTAAGGGCTGCTACGATTTTTTTTCTGCTTACATGTAATTTATGGTTGTAATTACATTCAATTCAATTCTCTTCTTGATTGATACAAAACGTGCCAGTTTCAATTGCATTAATAAGTTGTCATACTAATTTTAACAGCCCTTACATTTGATCCTTTGGAATTAAAAAAAAAATCTAGACTACCCACAAAATTCATAGGTTGTATTTTGTGGGTAGTTCGTAGTATTAAAATGTGTAATATTCTAATGTAATCAGACATTACATTCAAATATACACTTGTTGTTCTCTCATAACTTTACTGTAAATAATTATTATGGTTCGTTCATGTTGGTAATCCATGGTTGGTTCATGTTGGTGGTCCTCAATAGTGAGTCGATTTTCTTCTTTTTTTAATGGATAGGTATTTTTGTTTGTTAAGTCTCTCTTTGCTAGGAAACTTATTTCTAAAGATCCCTGTTGCACTATTAGAAAAAGTTAGTACTAACAACCCTTAAAAATAAAATATCGACAGACGTTTTAATTCAGCTCTCAACCATCCTCAGATTTTCCTCGGTCTGTTTACTATTGAAGTCATTTGCTATTTGCGACTAGATTTTAACGTTTCCCAACGTTAAATGCATTTTATTCAATCACTTAACCTTTAAATTCATGAAAATTGTCCTCATTACTACATAATAATTCATCAGTTACACTGAGTTTGATTGTTCGGACTAATCTTAGAAATTACTGTACAGATTTTCATACGGTTTTAATCAATAGATAGAGTAATTATTTATGAAGACTGCAGACTATAATTTATGAACATTTTGCGAAAGTAAGCTACCGACATGATAGTATCATAAATGTGTAGAAAAAGAGTATCTAGCGTCACTAATATAGTATACAGCCATTATACCTAATTAATAATTCAGAACTGATAAGGTAATTTTTCATATGAAGCAATACATTAAAAAAATGTCTAAAAGAAAAGAGCGACTGAAATCACTCCTTAATTTAATCCTCCTTCTCTAAATATTATAGTAAAACTAGCATTGCCCACGGCTCCGCCCGCGTTCAGATGACCAAAAACCAAATTCTTAGGTTTTACATATTAGTTTACTCTTACATTGCAGTTTTTGTATTTTTTCTCAGAAATGAGACATTTTCCCGCGGTAAAAAGTATCCTATATGTTGACTCGGATAACCAGCTATCGCCATACCGAATTTCATCAAAATCCCTCTAGTAGTTTTTCTGTGATACGCTAACAGACAGACAGACAGAAATATATTTTAATGTACAGATTCGGCTTAGTTACAATTTTATTATATGTATAGATATGGTTGACAATCGACAATACAATTTTTATAGAGGTAGTTTATGAATTGGAAAATAATATACTTTTTATCTGGGTATTTTAAGTGGCTAAATAAGATTGTGACAAAAAACTACTTAAAGTCACTAATTGTTTTTATTTTTATAATATTTTTTTAGCCATAGGTATTATGCAGAAATTATCTGCCAATATAGCCAAGAGGTAACTGACAAACATGTCTCGCATACTTTTAAGTTTAAAGGTCGAAAATACTTGGAAGAAATTTAAATATACAATGGTATAGGTAAGAATAGAAAATACGCACAATTTAATATTGTATTTTCAGTTATCCAGCCATCCGTACGCCTCGTTACACAATACTTCAAGCGCTGCGGCTGTGGTTCTGCAATCCACGAAATAGGAGTCATCTACAGGTGAATATTATGCTACTATACCCACACTTTGGTGGCTTAGTGGATATTTTTAATATTTTACAACATATTATAAAATAAAATCCCCTCGACGTGTCTATCTCTTTGTCTGTCTGAACGCGATAAACTCAAAAACTACCAAACAGATTTTCATACGGTTTTCACCAATAGAGGGAGTGATTCACGAGGAAACCTTCTTGGTGTATAATTGATTAATTTTTTTTGTAAATTGGCTGAAATATGACGATGATTGTTGACAATATGGGAAAAAATCAAGTCGACTGGGAGTTTTACTGGCGTTATTCGATTATTCCTCTTTAAAAGATCTATTAAACTGTAGCAACGCTTTATGTACGTATCTAAGGACGCGCCCGAGCGAAGCGAGAGCAAGGCACTAGTTTTTTTAATAAATAAACCTTAGTTAAATAGTTAAGGGTTGGGGGAAGGATCATGCGGTCACAGGTTTGATTCTGGGTAAAAAAGAAATGTTTCTCCAAAGTTTTACTTTAGGTACCCAACAATTAACGCACGCACGCTTCGGTGGGCGGTGTACTATGCGGGTTACTCCTGGTACTTCTCTGACAGCAGTGGACCGTGGGAGCAACCCCATGGTTGTTGGGGTCTACTTCGGTAGACTTGCCGTCGGGGCATCGTGCTTGTATGCGCAAGCGATCCTGCGATGCCCGGGCGAGGTTTTGTTGGGTTTTAGTGGGTATTACTGGCTTTTCTAGCCGGTGAGTCCCAAATATGTATCCGTAAATGCATTTCAACTTATGTAATGTAGTGCATGTCCAAGTATAGTTTTCATTAATTTATTCATTTTGACCACATTTAAATACATAATATGCCAAAACTGTACGATTTCTAGGTATATTAAAAAATGTTGAAAATATTTAAAACTATTGTTTATTTAACAATTTTTTTTATTAAACCAATGCGGCATCAAACATTTTATTTAACTTTATAAACTTGCTATTAATGACGCACCTTATTAAAATAAACAAAAAACCATACAGCCTTTGAATATTTATTTTATTAATTATAATATCGAATAAACATGGTCACCGCGCTAATGCACAGGTACATTGACATTATTTAAAAAGCCAGAATCCCTCTCTTTTTTCGTAATTTTTATAAAAAATAAAAACCTGAAGTAGAGTAACAAGCCACTCTTGATCCTCATAATGTGTATTCATAAATGTTTTTTCACATTTACAAAATGGATATGTCACATTTAATACGAGTACATTTTATACTGTAATGTAAGTATGGAATATTTTATCTACATCCGTCTAGAGATCCTTAGAGATTTAAAAAAAAATATAATACATATTTTATAGTACTCGTTTATTAAGTAAAAAGGCTTTATAATTTAACTAAAATTATTCAAATAAACTATAAACAATCATCGAAATAAGAAATTCTTGTATTGAACGCACAAATATTTGTTAATCGCATCAGATAAAGCTCGACATTGATAACCACCACCTAGGATTGTCTTGATATTTCATACTAGTATCCTCTAAAAATCCCTATTACGTATTGCCTCCATATCTTTAAGGTGGTTGTAATGGTATAATTAAAAATCAATTATCTATATAATAAAAATGAAATGCTGTTCGTTTTTAAACTTTAAATGCCTGAACCAATTTGGCTAATGTTTATTCAAAATATTGCTAATATTTAATAGATTTTACGGGGAAAAAAATTGGAAAAGTTGCTCGGAAAATTAGGAAAAGGAGAAGAAACTTTTTCAATACAATTTTTATTTGATCTCAAAAATCTATATATGTATAAAAATCAATTGCCATTCGTTAATCTCGCTAAAACACAAAAACGGCTGGACCGTTTTGAATAATTCTTTTTTTTTGTTGAGGGTGTGCCAGGGGTGGTTTAAGTATAAAAAAATAGGGGAAACTCAAAAAAAAGCTAAAAAATCGAAAAGTTTAGAACCGTATATATTATAGTCTATCTATTCCATAGTAACCGTTGAGACGTACCTAGGGATGTACCCGAGCGAAGCAAGGGTGAGTCGCTAGTCATAAATAAAATTGAATTTGAGGCAGGAAATTTTCTGTGGGGTCATCTGACGATATAATATAATATCATTATTATATATATTCTATTTAAATCTAAAGCCTTGTCACATACATTCCAGACCATTTTACTCGGTGCCATTTGCGACCGCCCGCACCCGCCCATCCGGCAATACGTCTTCGAATTTTTGTTCGCACTCCCAAATTTTTTGCAACAATATTTTCAAACGCTCCGATCGGTCCTTCGCTTTTAAAAGCCCATTTGCGTCGTAACAGCTTGTTTATGACTTAAAAGTTCGACGTCACAATTTGGATGAAGAGAAAAAAGTATTTTGATGAATATATCCAATAGTAACTAGCAAGTAAGTGCCTACGTCATTACTCGCCCGTATAGATAGATATCTATTTAGTCTACAAACACTTAACAATTAGTATGAAAGCGCGTTTTAGAGCACAAGCTGTCTTTGGATCTTCCCAGACTATCATCTAATTAATCAGTTAATGTCCCAGCATATTTATTTATTTATAAATAATTTCGCCCAAATCTAATGAGTAATGCGCGTAATGAAATAAGAAACTTATTTTCTTCTTTACTTATTCTTTACTTAAACTTTATAAATACGATAGAATAAACTATCGTAATTATAATATTTATGTAATTATTATCTCATTTACCTAACATGGAATTGTGTAAAACATAATTACTGCACGTACTTCAGCTTCAGTGGAAAAGAAAAAAATTAAAAAAAAACATTTTGAAAAAGGTTTGAAAGGAAAAATCTATTTTATAAGTGTTTAATACATACATACACGACCTTAAATGAGTTAATTAATATAAAGTTTCATGTAGATAAAGATATCGTTTTTAAGCTTTTCCAATAAAATAATTTATTTTAAAGCATTTTTGCTCTTGTCTTATTAGAATATACCTCTGCGGTTTATTTTGCTTTTAATTATATTTACATTTAAATACAACGAACCCGAAAATTATAATTATTTATGTAAAATATATTATTTACCTAGACCAATGTTCGTAAACCGTAGGTTAAATGTTAAATGAACTCAACGACGTTAAATAGACTATTTTTCACGCATACACTACGCGTACATGTTCCCGTTAGGAATTTCATTACGAATTGACAAGCGCATATTGCTTTTGTGCCTTTATAGGCGCACGTCTTTTCAATAGGCATTTTCCCGCGACTTCATTCAAATTCTATATAAATGAAGCTCCGAGTGTAATCCCGCAATGAAAAAGTATAATTAAGTGGGTTTTTCACCACGCCAGCTAATAAATTAGTAATGAATTAGGTTTTATGTCATAACTCGTACTATTCATCTCGTATAACACTACAGTTGCCGCAATAAAAAGAATTTTATAATCAAAGCGTTTTAACAAGGTTCACTTACATTACAACTTGACACAAATTTTTATACTGTTGATATAGGTGAATATAATGTTTCTCAGCAATAATTAATTTTTAAAACAATAACTTAAAATACATATAAGATTTGATAACGATATAATGAAATATTAATTTAAAAGTGAAAGAAGATAAATCACAAAATACCACTTCTCAGCCCGACCATATTTTATGACCACAAGAGGGCGCTGTCACCCGCCAACCGCGCGTTAAAGATGGCGGCTGACATCTCGTGACAAGACATGGGCATATTGAATTTCTGTATCGCTTTTGCCACATATTGAATTACCGTTGCTCTAAAATGTACTGAACGTTAATTTGTCTTACATTTACGTAAACAACGTTGACTTGAAGCATACGAAATTTTGCTATTTTGAATATCTTGGGTAACATTGAATACAATTATTAAGCTGAATATAAAATATTTTTTCATACTTTTATGCTCAGAACCCGCAAAAATGCTAAAGTCAAAAATAGTAGCGTGATTTACTGTTTAAGCTACCTACTATTTTTGATTTTGCCATGTAAGTTGTTTACTTTTTTTAAAAGAATAGGTAATGGAAATTTTATGGAATATGGAATAAAATCTATACATATAATAAAATTCTAACTAAGCCGATACTGTACATTGAATATTTTTTGGAAAATCTTATTAAAATAGACATTATTTTCGATACACAGGCCGAATCTATAGTTTTTAGAATTTTTGTCTGTCTATTTGTTACCGCATCACGAGAAATTTTATGACATCCGCAGTCTCACAAATTAACCTTTGACATATTTTATGATGCAAATTGTTTTTTTTTTTTTGTTCTAATACTCAAATTAATATTGTCTTTTAGTGAATCTAATAAAAGAAATGCCAACTTACTCGTAATTTAAAATTAATGGCTGATACTATGTATATATTAAAGCTCATATATAACTTTACTTCATTCTACATAAAGGAAACAATAATAGTATAGATAGTAATAGATTTTCCACTAGTCGGTGCATCATCGGCGGTTTGCGAGGGCAAAAATGTATGGAAACCGTCGTCGATCAATGGAAGAACGTGCCTACTACGTATATTTTTCACATATTTTTCTGCCGCGCCATGCTGGCTATTAAAAAAACGGACTATGGTTACTTTAATCAGAATAGAAAAGTGAAGCATTTGTATAAAAACACAATACGTCTGCTGCGTACAGTAGGAACGCTGTGCGTGCAACCGCTAACCAATAAAATTCTTTATTTCCCCGATATAATATTATAAGGAATTTAATTATGTCGCATGTTGATAATGTAAATTATTTGACAACTACAACCGCATTTTTAGATAATGCTATTCTCCATTACATTGGCCCTTCTAGAAATAAAAAAAAAATACAATTATTTTTAATCCACTTCCATAAATTGTTGCTCACATTACAGCCGATTGGCTTTACTTCTGTCATAAACATAAAATTCGATTCAGAAGTTCGACCAAGACACCATACAAACGTTTATATATGTATGTACTTTACGTTATATTATTTATTGTTACATTATTAAAATACTTGAAGATTATTTAACATTACGAGTAGGTATTAGTTTATTTTAACATACCAGGGAAGATTTCAGTAGTTATCATTTTCTTTTATAATTTATTTATTTAGATACCTTGATTTCAGTGTTATACTAAGGATTTAAAAATTTTAAATTCCTGTCACGTATCAAAAACCTATACTGAACAACACTTTATATTTCTGTTCACAGTCCGACTGCTTGATTTTCTGGCTACTCTCCACGGTGACCGCGGGTCTGCTGGCTGTATGCATCGTTGGCACACAATACTTTGTTATTGAGGGTAACAATTTTGGTAAGCTCGATGCGGTTAGGAAAAGTGAAGGTGCGTTTTTTTTCTTTTTTCTTTTTTTTTAACGATAATATTAGGATGGAGAAAAAAATATTAGTTCAAAATATTCCAATTTTTTATTTATTTTTGTAATACAATTTATTAATTTTATATTTATTAATTATTTATATTTACCGATTTTGTAATAAAGAATTGTCATTAAACAATGTTTATCAGTTCTCTGTAATGATTTTTTTGGGATTAATAATTAATTTTTTTGTACTCCCAATATTCATCAGGCTCTATCCAGCTTTTCCTAAGATATCCAAAAAAATTTGTTTCTCATACAAAATTCCCTGCCGCATTTCATTTCTGTACATTAAAAAAATCTTAACTGATTATATTACGTCATTATAAGCATAGGTTATCAAATTTTTACCCTTCTTTGTAGTGCCTTTAACTTATGTTGATTTCAAATATTTAAATATATATAATCGACTAACGACTTAATTTATATTTTGTTAATTTTAACTTTTTAATGTAACAACTTATTTGTTTCGTAGGTATATCTCATCGCATCACAGAAACTGCAATGGATTTTTTCATGGCAATAGTTCTATGTGGCTATTCTGTGACTGTTTACTTTTTATGGAAAGATCACTACGTGATGTGGAATCGCTGGCGACGAGCAAACGTCAATGTACAATTATTACTTACTCCAGACTCGAACCCTATACCCTTCGTGCCAAGATCTAGATATAACGTTGTTTAAATACATTCTGTAATATTAGAAACTTATTATTTGTATGTATTTATTTGATTGTAAAAGTAGCATTGTGAATAACCGTATTTTAAAAATAAAGCTTTTGGAACCTTTTGAATTTTAATTACCTACTTATAAATTACTTATCTATATTATTATATGATAATCATACACAATGCAAATATTCACAGTCAAAAATCTTTATTTAACACCTCCAGATAAATTTCTAAGAAATTAATTATTTTTCTAAGAAATCTATTGTTAACTGTAACGCCGGCGTGTCCGCAGTCTTGGAGGGATTAATACTGGTTACTGAAATACATTTAATGATATTAACAAGTAAAAAAAAGTCGTCTGTTAAAGAAAGTGCTCAACCGAACAGATGAAAAAATCTCAGCAGGACTATTTCATTTTAATGTTTTTCCAGTCGAGTCATCTTCCGATCGAAATTTAACAATGAAGAGAATAGGATGGACTGATGTCTGCGCGTAGGTACACTTGTGCACAATAATATCTCAATCGCAGTTGGCTATGTTCATTGAGATTGGCCTCCGAGGCCGAAATTAGGAGGGCACCTATCATCATACTTAAGAAACAATAATTGCATATGAAAAGAAATTGGCCAAATGCAAAAATGCTAATCAAAACCGCTTTGAATTCTGCTATACCAAACAATATTACATACATAATATGTATGTTTCACCAATAACGTGATTTTTTATTTCGACCTTCATAAGGCCAGATCCACACTAGAATGCCCATCACAGTCAATTCTCGGTCCGATGTCGGTCTGGTAGAGTGTTTTTATAAAAGAAACGTTGCCGGAGTGTGATTCGACCGAAACTAAACTCTCACTAATAGCGTGAATACACTTATTGTTTTTTATATAGAAATACTTTACTAGACCAATATCGGACTGAGAATGAACCGAGATCCGCAATATAGTGTGAATCGGGTCTAAGTTCTATAGCAAGAAGATCGAACGAATATTTTTACGACTCCAACGAACGAAGATTTTTACGACATCGACGATAAATTACATCAATAGAAATAAAATAAGATGAAAAGGATTTTATTAATAAATAGCATAGATTAAATATGTACATCGTAATCTATGGTGCGATCTATATAAAATATTCTTTATCTATCGCTATAATATCTAACCTACTTGTCCTCTAAGACATTGGCTATTGCGAAAATGTGTCTATGAAGCTTTTCAACGTAAAGTTAGTATTGCATTACTGCCTGACTTTGTAAATTACACTAAATGAAAGAACCATAAAATAGCTATTAATGGTCGTGAGGTTCTAGGTTTGCGTTTCGAATCAGGCCAAAGTAGTTGCAGATTTAATTAGTAGGGTTTTTCTTTCTTTTAATACTCAGTAGCAGCTTGAAGTTTAGAAATCGGTGATAATTACACAAAGTAATCACCTAAATGGGAGTATACTCTTACATTGCAGCTTTTGTATTTTTTTCAGAAATGAGACGTTTTCCCCCGGTAAAAAGTATCCTGAAAGTTGACCCGGATAACCAGCTATCACCATACCAAATTTCACCAAAATCCCTCCAGTGGTTTTTCCGTGATGCGGTAACAAAATTCTAAAATCTATAGATTCGGTCTTTGTATCGATAATAATGTGTCAATAAGATTTTCTAAAAAATATCTAATGTACAGATTCGGCTTAGTTACAATTTTATTATAATATGTATAGATTGACTTTAGTGTCAGGTCTATTCGTATGTAGCGAAAAACAAATGTTTTGTATCTGTGAAAAACAGATGGTTTGTATCTGGCTATTCCAATTCCAGACCTATTTATGTAACAGCTTTCGGTGCATTTTCAATACATACAATAAACAAGTAAATTATTCACCTATATTATATTACTTTATATTACAAAGTTCATCAATCTGAAGTACACCCAGCACATGCACGCATTATAGTTCTTTGTGATATGATTTCATGAACTTTCACGGCTCATTGCCGTATCTGAGGAATCGTCCATTAATCATGTGAGGCTTGAAAAGGGGGGGAGGGGGTTCTGAAAAAATCATTTTTTCGTTGAATTCAGAAGACTGAAAAAGTTCTCACAGAAGTATAGAATAATATGTTATTGAGGGCCATGACGTCGTAGCAGAGTATGTCGAGCCGGATGAAAGTGCTGAAAGCTTTATTCTAGACCTGCCTTCTCCGCAGTAGTATAGCGAGCATGTGCGAGAGAGCTAGTATTTGCTTCAGTTACTTAATCGCAAATCTTAATGTCTGTCTGGACATTTTTATCACGGTGCATAATTTTCTAGAATTAAATTAGATTATACCTGTATTTAAAGTAATATTCTGAAAGTTTTTAAAATACTTTGTACCAAAAAAAATACACGTGGTTTTTTATAGGTAGGCAGGGTAGTCTAAAACCTCATCACATATCACCGGGAGGAGGAGGGAGTTAAAAAGTAGCTAAAAAATACCACGTAATTAATGGACGACCTCTCTAGCTAGAAGCTCTTCTATAAAAGAAAAGACATACCGGAACTTCTTTCATGCTATTTAAAAATAATGTTGTCTCAATATATTATTATTTTAAATTAAAATAATAGTAATACTAGATTTATATTTTCTTTGAAAACTATACAGAACACTATAGAATACCTAGGTAAAAACAAAGCAAGTATTTAATCTATTATATGTTTTTTTATTTGTATCTGTATTCTGGCAACTATTTGTATTTACTATTTAGTCTATGCTGTAGAACTGCGGCGGCATTTATTTGCTGACAGATAGTTTTGCAAAGTTCATTATTTAAAATAAATAGTTTTATAAAATAGTGGCATAATAAAATAAATATATTACATAAAATTCTAGCTTTGTACTTTTAAGAACCATGAGTTTCACATTCGGCCAAGCCACAACAACTACGGGAGGTACTTTCGGTACTAATACTCCCTCAGGTAACGATCATATTTTTATTTCATTAATTACATTAATTAAGTATTTAGATATAATGTTATATGAGAACTAAAAAAATCCTTATTTCGAATCCTGAAATCATTATTTTCTATTCAAATCTGAGTTTATTTTCAATTTGACATAACCTTACAAATCAAACTAGACGAATGAATTCACTTTTCTTCCAAAACAGACGCAACATTGTAAACATATCGTTCTACTATGGATACACTAGTGATGAATTTGCCACAGTAGAACAATAAATGGTATATAGATGTAGTTATTTCCATAAAAGTATAGTTTAACTTTGAGATAAAATTTCCAGGCTCGCAATTTGGTGGTGGCGATGCATCAAAATTATATCAATCGGACTCTGGTATCGTGTCCAGCTTGTGTTTTTATTTATTTGATCCTAGTTTACTTTAGAATAGTTTTTGTAATTTTTGTTGTTATAATACTAGCGACTCACCCTCGCTTCGCTCCAGTTCATCCCTATCCCATTCTCACCCCCTTAAAGGATGATTTCCGGGATAAAAACTATTTCCCTCACTCACTTTTCATATCAGGAGTTTTAAAAAAACTTATTTTAATAAAAAAAATCTTTTAATTTTCTTCTATACCAAACTTCCTGACAATAACAAACACAAAAAAAAAGAATTATCCAATTTGGTACAGTCGATCTGAAGTTAGTATGTACATACATTTTGGTGATTCATTTTTATTTATATACATAGGTTAAAATGACATTTCATAATACATATTTTGTAATCATTACAGACAATAAACCTAGTTTATTCAGTAATCCTCAAGCTAGTACTCCAGCCTTTGGTGGATTTTCATTTGGAGCTAAAACTACTACTACTGCATCTTCTTCAAGCTTGTGTAAGTAATATTTTTTAACAGTAAAAACTAAAATAGTATTTAAAATACTTCTTCAATATTATCAAGGCATAATATGTAATGATGACTTTGTTTCGTTTACTGTTGCATTAAATAATATTATAAATTATTTAGTTCAATGCATATTTTAATTAATGTTATACATTTAAAATTAAAAATCAATATTAACTATAAAAATCTACAAATTTCATATACAATATGAAAATAATTATAAAAATATAAATTTTTGCAATATTTTTATATTTTTAGTTTCAACACCTAGCACTACTACATCAGCTTTTGGAGCGAGCAAACCTTTATCTTTTGGAGGTTTCACATCACCTCCAGTACAAACTGTTGGTTCACCTGGCTTTGGACAATCACCTAACCCTGTAAGCATCATAATTGATTTTTCAAAGGAGTTTATATAGTTACATATATACTCTAGATTCTGAATATAACATAGAATGGAAAGTATAAAAAAATAATAAAAAGGGATGGGACACCTAAATTTTATAATTTTTATACATATGCTTATTTGTGAATACTATATTTAAAAAAGACAAAGAGTCCCGCTGAAATTCTTTTGTAAAAGTGTAGCTCTTTGGGAAACTGACATATTTTATTCGCAAAATGGTGGTAGTTGCTTTGTTTGTAATAATAATAACATTTAAGCAAGTATAAATAACATTTTTTAGGTTAAGTTATAATTTTTCTTTATTTATCTTTTCGAATGTTGTCTGAATGTATTTGGATAACAGAATGGTAATATGTTAATTTTTAATATTATTCTGCTTTTTTATATTATGTTTATGTATAATATATAATAAATATTTGCCTAATATAATAAATTTTAATGCCAAGGGAGACTTATGTCTTTAAACTATTTGTCTAAACAGCTGTCATGAAATGAAAAAGATCGTTACATGTAACCTTTACGCACGGTTAAAGTAAAACTTCTTTGGCAAATATGGCAATTAAATCAAAACATTGGCTTTATTTCGTATCTTTTTAAAAAAAATTTTTAACTCAATTGTTTTTTTTTTCTGTACAATTTTTTACCCTTATTTTGTAGACGTTTTATTTTCTTTTATATTAGAAGTGCGTTTATGTAATTTTTTGGTCAGTGCTATGGACACCTGTAAGTGACTAAAGTACTAGAATTTGTGTATTAAGAATGAATTTAAAATGTATTTGTGTGTTATGTTGTTGGTGTTCATAATAAATTAAAAAAAAAACTAATCAACAATTAAGTAAGGCATATTTATAGAGTATCATACACGGAAAGAATATAGGATTATATATTTGTCAGACCATAACAATGGTTACCATGGCAACATGGCAATGTATTCTATTTCTCATTCTCTCGCTGGCTTAATCCTATATATTTGTCTCTTTTTAGTATCGCATTTTCGTTTCATCGAGTTTCAAAATCACAACGATTCTAAAGAAGTTTCACTCCAAAAATGTTAACTGTTTTTTACAGGCAAACGCAGCAGATATTAAACCACCTGCATTTGGGGCGACACAACAAACTTCTGCTTTTGGAAGTCCTACAACACAAGGTAACTTTATAAAATATGCTTTAATCCTTACTAATAATAATAAATGCAGTTGTTAATTTGTCGTAAACAAAATGACAACAAAAATGATAATTCCTATTTAGTATAAGATTCTTACTAGTATTAAATATATATTAGATGATTAATTACCAGCAATTTGAAATCTTTATCCGAAATTAATTACCCTGTTTCTGGGATAGTTGGGTAAATACTACAGTATAAAGTAAAAAAAATTGGTCAATGGACAAGTTTTGAGTGAACTAAAACAAAAAAGAACTTATTTTCTTTAATTTCATATTCGATACGCTGCCTGTTGTTTTTTAGTGCTTTTAAACCATAATCACTATTTCAGCACCAGCCTTTAGTTCACCGGGTAATTCTAATCTATCCTTCGGCAAACCTGGAGGTGGTTTCAACTTCACAACCCCTACGTTTGGTGGTTTTGCACAACCGCAACCCACTGCGGTAAGATTGGCTTTATTTCGTTAATTATTTTACCTATTTAAAAAAAAGAAATTGTTTAATATAAATGTTTTTGAAGTGAAAACTTCTATAGGCAGGTTTGGATGGGAAGTAAATTCATGTAAGTCGTTATCGACATGGTCACGTGACGTGAACGCTAACACTCAGAGTGCCGATAGTTGTAAACAGTCTTAATTTACAAATTTTAATTTAATATCAAATAATTTATTTGAATATCCAAAAATAGCAATTATTTTTTTGTAGTACATATTAAGTTTTCAGTTCTGTCGGCAGTCCTCATGACTGCTTATTTTTATCATAACATTTGTAGTTTAATGTTGTACATGTTTTTCTGAAAAAAAAATCGGCATTATCTACAGAACTTGGCATCCATCTCTATTCTTTTGTTGGTGAAGTTGACAACCACGCATATTCTTAATATTGAACTTGGCTGCCATTTACACATTTATGTTTTTGGTGATCCCATCAAATTATTACGTGATTTCATTAGAAAAACAAAATCAGTTTATTAATATAAAATATTTTTTATTTTTATTTCTTTTAACATATTCAGTAGAGAATTTTATTTATTTATTTTCAGACAACAACTACAGCAACTACCACCCAGTCATTTGGTTTAACAGCGAGTCCGCAGAGTAACTTTGGTAATACTGGGTTCGGTGGTAAACCATTTGGCACTGCCACTACTGAAGGTATGTTTGTTTGTTTGTGTGATTGTGTTTGATATTATGTTTGATATGATATGAAACATGTTGTTACTAATTAAGTACTTTTAGGAACAAAATATGTATTTAATTAGTCAATTGGAATATATGGAAAATGAGTTACTATGTAGGTTTTTACATCAAAAAGTAGTATTAACCTCCTAGATTGTTCGTCAAATCAGTTCAAACGGACAAATATACACAAAATTACTATTAACAAGAAATGTTCTTGAAATTGTCCTAGTTGTATTACACTGCTGAAGCATTATGGCAATTATTTCAGTATACGTTATCATAAGTATGTTTTAGTTACCTTGAATTATATGATCATAAATCTAATGCATAATTAGTAGACTTGCAAGTTGCAACGAAGCTATTATTCGGTATTCGGCTACTTTTGTCCTATTTGGCCGAATACCGAATATTTAGATACTTTGTAGCCGAATACCGGATACTTAGTAATATCTTTGTTATAATCGGGTAATTGGTATAATGAAAATATTGATTTATTTTATAATATATTTTTCTCATTAATTAAAGTAAAATAAAAATAGTAATAGGTAACCAGTCAAAAAAGTACTAGATACACAATTCCATGTAAAAATTCTCTTAAAACTGTAATCGTCAATTGTGTTTAGGTGATTATTCTAGTTCAAAGCAGAAAACAAACAATCTAAATTGAACCTTAAATGCAATACTTAAAGTTGTTTTCAAAAAAAAAAAATTAAGAGCGCGCTCAAATAATGTTCAAATGAGCACTCATTTGGTAAGGACATTTTTTGTCACTGATTGTGTGTCTAGTCCTTTTTTGATCGATGTAATAGGCACGATGTATAACATTTGAACAAATTACTTCTTTAAAATGAGCAAAAAACAAACACGTCGATATAAGATTTTCCTCTAACTTTGATTTTTTGATTACTTTTGCCTAATATTCAGCAGCTATTCGGCCAGAAAGACCAAAGAATATTCGGCATTCGGCGTATGGCCGCATATACTATTCGTTGCAAGTCTAATAAGTAGATGCAAATATATAATTGAAAAAAAAACACATTCTCCTAATTTAGAACTAAATTAGTATTTATATTTTAAATAAAACTTATCTTTTCAGATGTTTTCGTGGATTCATATTAATTTTTAGTTACCAACAATCATGGTCGTAGGAGTCTCTTCCGCCACCATGTTTTATTTAAATCTATAAAATAATATTCACATTAATCTGAGAAAGTACTGAATTAATATTTTCAGCTCCCGCATTTGGAACGACAACATCTTCATCTGGATTTTCCTTCGGGCAAACACAAAGTACACCTCAAACCCAGTTGCAAACTCAAAATGCGCAAAATCAATCCTTCCCATTTTCAAGTCAAAATCAAACTCCAGCTTTTGGAACTCAAACCACTCAATCCTTGAGTTTTGGTCAACCAACTCAAGCAAATCAAACGTCAGCTTTTTCTGCTCAACCCACTCAAGCAAATCAAACGTCAGCTTTTTCTGCTCAACCTACTCAATCAAATCAAACATCGGCTTTTTCTGCTCAACCCACTCAAGCTCAAACGACAGGTTTTGGTCAAACAACAACTCAACCAAATTTTATGACTCAAACAACTCAAGCCACTGGCTTTGGTACAAGTCAGCCACAAACAACTCAAAGTTTCGGCTCGACTCAAGCACTTAATTTCTCCAAACCTCAAACCAGTCAACCAATTAGTTTTGGAGGTCAAACTCAAACCCAAACTCCAGCTTTCGGGCAAACTCAAACAAGTCAGCCTTCGTTCGGCTCAACTCAAGCAAGTTTGAGTTTTGGAACTTCACCTCAACCAACATCTACTTTTGGTACAACAACTCAACAAAACCAGACTACTAGTTTCGGGACAACTCAACCGACGTCAACTTTTGGTGCAACAACTCAACCAACTTCAAGCTTTGGCCCAACTCAAACTACTCAAGCAAACTTAAGTTTTGGCACAACTCAAGCTACCACAGCGGGTTTGAGTTTTGGCACAACAACTCAAAGTCAGTCCAACTTAAGTTTTGGAACTTCTACGGCTCAACCGACTTCAAGTTTTGGCACAACTTCAACTTTGAGTTTTGGTGGGAATCAAACGAGTCAAGCGAGTACTGTACCAAGCACTACTCAAAGTGGATTCGGATTTGGAACTACATCAACTACAACAAGTTTCAGTTTGAATTCTGGACTATCGTTTGGTAAAACTACTTCTACTACCGCTGCTACAAGTAAGTATTATTATATCTTATTAACTTAAGACTGTTATTATAAGTGTGAAAGTTTGTATGTATGTATGTTTGTTTGTTACTCCTTCACGCTGTAACGGCTGGACGGAAGTAAACATATAGACTATGGATTAGTACTTAACATACTTTAATACATACACTTAGCGAGCAAAGCCTAGCCTTACTTACAATAGTAAGTAAGGCTAGGGTAAATAATAATAATTTCATTTAAATAGTTTTATGGTTTATAGTTTAAAAAAAGTTTGTATATTATTTGTTTCTTCAATCCATATTATTCACCTGTAGATGATTTGAAAGTTGTCATTTAAATTAAATTGTAAATATACATAATAGACCTTTACAATATACTGCGGATCATAGTGATTGCGACATCTGGCGGAAGAAAATGGCAAAATTCTTCCCCATTCTAGTTTATGGGTCATGATGTTTTTTTAAATTTGTTTTTTGCCAATAGTAACAGTGTCAGATAGTAAATATAAACATTGAATATATTATTTATTGGTGAAATTTTTGTAAATATTAACTTACCCTCGTTTTAATTGGGTGCATCCCTAGAAATATTTTATATAGTAGATGTAAGTAGTTGTTGTGAGAGAGGCTTTTTTAAGTCCCACAATTTTCTAGTACATCGCATTGATGTAACTCTAAAGACTACAAATTATATACACAAACATTCTTCGTTTATCTCTCTTTCTATTAGTGACAACCGTATCAATGTCCGTTGCTTGGTTTAGAAGTAAGCGGGGAAACAGACAGACGCAAACAGCGACTTTATACTAGCGACTCACCCTCGCTTCGCTCGGGTTCGTCCCTAGCTTGCTTCCACATACAAACTTTCATCTCCTTAAAGGATGATTTCCGGGATAAAAAGTATCTTATGTCCTTCCCAGGGTCGCAAACTATCTTCTTAACAAATTTTATCTAAATCTGTTCAGTAGATCCAGATATTACCCCCTACAACGTTATAAACTTACCAACTTTACCTCTATAATATTAGTATGTATAGATAAATTGATACTAATTATTATATATCGTGTATGCAAATCTGACTTTAATTTACTGTAACCTTAAATACAAATTAATATTCGATGTATAATAATAATTTATTATTAGGACAATAAATCTCGTCCAAATCCGTCCAGCCGTTTTAGTATTAAAGAGTGACAAACAAACATATGTACATACTTTCACGTATATATATGTAAGTTTAAGGTTTAGTATAGATTTCTCAGAGATGAGATATTTTCCCGCAGTAAAAAGTATCTAAATATTAACACAGATAACCAGCTGTCATCATACCAAATTTCATTAAAATCTGTCCAGTGATATTCTCGTGAAGCATTCCCAGACAGACAAACAAAAATTCCAAAAACCATAGATTCGGCCTCTGTATCGATAATAATGACTATTTCAATAAGATTTTTCAAATAATATTTAATGAACATATTTCGAATCAGAATTTTATTATATGTGTATAATTTCCAGCATCCTCAACAGCCCCGTCCGGTATCACAGCTTTGGGAAAGTCTACTGCAATGGCCTCCTTGACCACCACTACCACGTAAGTGTTGAACTTATTGTTAAATATATGTATGTACCTATTTGTATTGTAACTGCAAAATGATGCTATTTTTATTTATATTTGAAATATATTCTTCCTAATTTAATGTTATAATTAGCAACTTATACTCCCTACGCTCGGTTCGGGTAGGTCCCTAAGTATGTTTTAATTTTTTTGAACGGAACTATAATTCTTTTTCTAAAATAAAAGTAGCCTAAGTTAGTCACATACATCAACATATAACATCAACTATCTGCCAGTAACAGTTCTATCAAAATCGGTTCAGCCGCTTCGGAGATTAGCCGGAACAAACAAACAGACCGACGCAAACAAAAAAATATTAAAAATTTTTTTTCTTATAAGTACCATATATAATTTCATAAGCATTTAGTAAAAAGCTGTTATTTTCACATTACAAACAAACACTTCAATTATATATATCTGTATAGATAAATAAATGAATATGTACTTTTTTTAGCACAACAGCATCTGGACCACCGGCAGCGATATCATCAATAACATTTGCACAACTGGAAGAGAATATAAACAAATGGAGTTTAGAACTGAACGAGCAAGAGAGCAATTTTATAAAGCAGGCTACAATGATCAACGCTTGGGATAGATTACTTGTTGCTAATGGAGAAAAGGTAAATATCAAATATATCTATCTACACAAGCAGAACCCGCGGCTTCGCTCGTTCTGAAACTACAAAAAAAATCTCTTAAAAAGGTCGTTTCATACACTCTTTCATCCCCTATTTTACCCCCTCATAGGATGAAAATGAGAAATGCTAAAACACGTACTATTAATTTAATTTTATTGTAGAGCATTATTACCAAGTTTCAAGTAATTCGGATCATAAATGTTTTTTTTTAATTGTATTATGTGTTTTCGTGGGAATTAGGTAATATCCCGCAGTAAAAAGTAGCCTATGTCACTCTCCAACCCTCCATCTATCTCCACACAAAAAATCACGCCAATCCGTTTCGACGTGAAAGAAAGACAAACGAACACACTTTAACATTTATAATATTAGTATGGATATATTTACAAAATTAAATAAAAAAGCGTAAAAGGTGAATTAAAAAATCAGAACAAATTAACGAAGGAACATAGTTTAATGTATTCGGAGACATACATGTTTTATATATACGACGACACGTTTGGCTCAGTTTGTAGTGACTCTACTTGCTGTGTCAGCGGTCGTGGGTTCGACTCCCGCTGGGGGCATTTATTTGTGTGCTGAGCACAAATGTTTGTACTCCGGTCATGGGTGTTTGTTTATATTTATAATATGTATGTATTTATAGTTATATATGTGTAGTGTATCAACTATCTGGTATCCATAACACAAGCCTCGTAGCTTACCATGGAACTAGATGGAGGGGAATAGATTTATGGTCCTAAAAGATGTTTTATTTAAAATGGTTATGTAACTTTCTTTGTTATTAGATATTAAATCATTTTTGATTTCTTAACTCCAAAGCAATTTATAATTTGAATAAACAATTACTTACAGATCCTTGAGTTGAATGATGCAGTGGAAGCAGTCAAAAATGAACAAACCAGTTTAGAACACGAGTTAGATTTTATTTTAGCGCAACAAAAGGAATTAGAGGAGTTATTGAAGCCGTTGGAAAAACAACTGTTGGAAGATACCGGTGATAGAATGAGAGATCCTGAAAGGGAGCATATGTATGTAGAAATTTATCTTTGTAATATTATAAATGTATGTTTGTTTGTTCTCCGTTAATGCAGTGATGGGTTGTTTTTGACCGAGTACAATAGGAACTGACTGACTGACTACTCATTTTATGTGTATATTTTGAGTGTATGTTAGGTGGTTTCTTTGCATATTAAATGATCCTGAACTGGTTTTAATACTATTTTTTAGGGTTCTGTACGCAAAGGGCTAATACTTAGCCTCTACTATCTACTTGTCTGTTTGTCAGAGGGCTGTAACTCATGAACCGTAATAGGTAGAGAGTTGAAATTTTCACAGTGTGTATTTCTTTTGCCGCTATAACAACAAATAATAACATAGATGGTGAATTTAAAAATGGCCGCCATGCAATTTAAAACAAGAATTTGATTATGCTGGTATTGGTCAACGTGTTCAATCCTATTAATAATATACATGGGTAGTTTTCAAAATTATTGTACATTTCTTTTCTGTTTATTTTGTGTTATCGTGACACAAAAGTAACACAAATGAAGAATAAGGGTAAATACACAGCGAAGTGATTAAAAAAAACAATGTTCTAGTAATAAATCAATTTTTTAATCTTTAAATTTAGAAACTAAATAAAAATGATGTCTTAAACTTATCATGATCATAAAAATCACATTTCAAAATAATTATATTAGCAGTCTCGCATTTTTTAACATACGTTTAACGTTTTATTCATATATTTTTGGAATATTTAACGACTTAAAAACCTTATAATATTTAACAATGTCACCTACATTATAGAGTTATTTAATAACATTTTTTTATGTTCGTTACCATATATTTTCAATGTTGTGTAAAAGTCACATAATATAGAATTAAAGAAATTTTATAAAACTGAATAGACTAACAATTTTTTTTAAATAATTCAACATTCTTGAATAGTATTTTTGGATTGTTAAAATAATACGTACATTGAATATTATACATATTATAAATATACATATTATTTTCACGATATAAGCATATTTTCTCAACTATTATTTTAATTATAAAAAAACGTCTTGTTGTACTTACTAATTTAACAATCAACATTTTGTATATTAAGTCCTTATATGCCCCTAGTATTGGGCTTATACCTGTGACTGTTAACTTCATATATATTACGTATTAGAAGAGCGCAGCTTCAATGGCCTAATTTTAGAAAGCGTAAGACTGGCGACTATTGGCCTAAAGGTTTATACGTCTAACGGACGTAAGATCTAAAGTTTCGAATGACTATCTTAAAAGGGTAATTTAGGTATGAAAGCTTAGGTTTTCTGATAAGTAATCTATAAAAAACTAACAAGCGATGCCTGTAAAAATGTAATTAAAAAATAGCTTCATCGTCACTATCATCAAACATCTCACTAAACTCTTTTTTTAAATCAAATGAGGATACATTGTAAGATTGGGCTGATTTTGTCATTTTTTGCAAGTCGGATAACTTATAGTTTACTCGTACATTTGAAAGTATAGTGACTTTGGACTTGCTTGGTTTATTAGCATCTGTATTAAAATAAGCCGATTTATGATTTTTTGCGTTATAACCAGTTTTGACGATTACTTCATCATTATCAGAATCGCTGTTCTCGGAATCAGACGAATAAATAATTTTTCTTTTTCTTGTCGGACATGGTTGAACCTTTTTTTTCAGCAATCTATGTTCTTTTAAAGAAAAGCAATCACAAAATCCCTTTATGAAAGAAGACCCTTCACTATGACAAAAGCAGCTCAATTTTCTATAACTGATTACACACAGTTCTTGTTTTACAAATAATTCAGATATACCAAAGGAACTTGTTATCTGATGTATCTGCATTGTTTGCGGTACAGCAACTAAGTCATATGAGCTTATTTGCCTTTCAATGTCCTTAATATCTTCTTCTTCGATTAGGTACAGCTTCACTGCAGTTTCATTTTTTAAAGCGTCATATGCCGTTTTCGCGCCATTTATGTCCACATGGTAAGCTACCTTCTTGTCCAAAGTTCTTTTGATGACACCTCCTATGCCATCAGCAGCACCTTTGCCGTGAGCGGCTTCAAAAAATTCCAGGTAGCAAAAGAAAATCCTATGGATTCCAACATACTCGAGAATAAAAAAAAGTTCTTTTTTTGCCTGTACTGGCTAGTGGGTCCATCTGAGTAAAAATGAAACTATGTTCACATGCGGTGATTTTTTTCTTATATCCCTTAGTATGGGCAGAAGGTGAGCCCAAATTGCTTCCGGAGTGTGCTTAGTTGAGTCTGAAAATGTGCAAAAAGACTCCAAAGAATTATGCCCGTACACAACACTGGTATGAAGACTAATTTGTATTTGGGATGCACCAAAATGAAGAGCTTGGATTTCTTTATGCAGCTTACATGTATAATTTTCCGAGAAATCGCAATGGATTAGAATTTCATTTACGCTTAAATTTTCTTTTAAGTATTTGTAACACTTATATTGGTGATATATATTGTAACAGTGGACTTTGAATTCTACTAGTTCTTTTTTAAACTCCACGATTAAATGTCTTAGAGTACCTGATTTTATTATTTTCGCCATTCTTTTCGTTGTTTTGTTTTTATTCTCTTTTTGATATTCAATAGTTTGAACTGTCCATTCCAGCCAAGACACTTCGTCATCTAAATTACAGTCCGAGAAATCATAAACAGTTGTCTCTTCCTTTAAATGACATTTGCATTCTGAGTACATACATTCCCTCTTTTGAGTATCACAGACATTATTTTTTATGAATTCCTCTAAATCTTTAGACTTCACTATTGAAAGATTTTTAAGTGTAGTATATTTAAATTCTATATTACCATGTTTTTTACAGCCGCATGTTTCACGATTAGAGAGATTGGGACTTAATACAAAAAAGGGCTTGTATCTAGTAAAAGTGGTATAAGACACTGGAATCTTTGTCTCTTGAATAAATTTATAGCGTAATTTTTCTCATTGACTCTAGAAGATATCGTCGTTGCATCTTATTTTTTTTCACCGTCTTCGTTTCCTTTTTGCCAGCTGTAGCGCGGCTAACGTCATCTTGTAAAAAAAAGTTATGAATTTTGTGTGCGAGTGCCTCGTGTTTCATTGGAATTTTCTTCCTCCGAACTCGAATTCTACCCTTGAGTCCAATTATTCCTTCCAGCTTGGTTTTTGTTCTATACTTTTTAACCAAATTATTATCAACAATTTTTTTTAATGTGCTTTTTTGCTCATTACTTGACGCTAATTCATACTGACGCTTGACTGATTCGCACAATATATTTTTATGGAAGAGTTCCTTTTTAACTTTTTCTCTTTCTGAAAGCGGAATATTCAACGAATTCACGAACGATTCTGTTTTGGAATTTGGCGTTAGGTCCCTTAAATTTGAAATATTATTCTCTTTATATTGTTCATCATCCTGTGAATGCGCTGCTTGTAGAATTTTGTACCTATATATTGTTTTCTTCAGTGCTTTATTTTTTATAATTAATGCATTTACCTTTTCTTTTAATTTTTTATTTTCTTTTGTTATTTCGCTATGTCTCTTTTTATACACTTTTCGACAAAGTTTTATTTTATCCCTTGTTTCTTCACTTTTTTGTTGCTTAAACCTTCGCCATTCCTTTCTCTTAATTTTTTTTTCGGATTCAGATAGTTGGTTGATCGGTATGTATTTATTTTTCGTTCTTATTAAATTTTTTTTTTGGACTTCCTTCCACTTTTGTGGATCATTTATCTTTAAGCGCTCTCGATAACGCCTTTGCCTTTCAGCAGGCGTCAACGGCATCTTTCCTAAAACCGAAAATGGAATTACTATTCACATAGGTAATACTGCATACTGTAAACAGGCCCTAACCCATTCCATTGTGTAACGTTACACAAAAATAATAACACAATGGTCACACAATTGAACAAAATGCACGTGTCCCCAATATACAATTAATAATATTATTGTAATTTCATCCTCGAGTTACTCGTGAAACATGCATTTATCTATAATTTATCATTACCTACACTGACATGGTGCGTAGCAAAATGTAGTACTTACCGAATTCACGTATTTTGGCACTTTTTAACTAGTTTTTAATTGTCCTTTTTACGACGCACACGAAGTAACACCATCAGTCTTAAAACACAAAATGGTGACTGAAAGAAACTAGCGTCCTCTAGTTGTAACTAATTTGACGCATGGAGTTGCCATAGTAAATTAGAAATTTACTTCTCTTATTATTAAATATCGACGTTACAAGAAAGAATAACACAAAATAATCGAATATGAGACACGTGTTTAGGGGCAAATAAATAAATGGTTTGTTATAATTATATTGTTTTATAGTATATTTCATATAACTTACACTTTTACCTGACTAAATATTGTGTAATAAGGTTATTTTTGAGTGTATTACTTATTAATTGCTGCTTTTTTTTAAATACGCGCGAGTGTGGACATTGCACTTTTGTATGAGAAAACAAATGACGACAGGAATTAAATTTAGGTTTTTTATTAGAATAAAATGAATTGTCACAGAGAAACATATGTATGTTTCCTATTTTATTACTAGTTAATCTGAATATTGGCTTATATGTTTAAATTTCGTACTGTTTTATATTTTATTTTTACCATAAGTTTGATGGACACATAATTGCAACAAAATGTACACTAATTTTGAAAACGACCCACATAGTGTTATATCTTGTACGATGGAACGGAGCCCTTCGGGTGCGAGTCTGACTCGCACTTGACGGGCATTTTTGTTTAATTTGAGTTTGTTACACGATATTTTCTCCATTTTTTACTTATTTTTTTTAATTTTAAGTTTGGTGCAATCTGTATGTTTGTATGGTAGTAATATATCTCAAACAAATTCCGTTCCTAAGTGAAATTATTATTTTTAAGACAATTTTGAACATGGAATGCTTTTTTAATCAAGCAATTATTTTATAGGTATACTTTAGCAGAAACATTAGATACTCAACTACGGCAAATGTCCGAGGATTTGAAGGAAGTCATTGAACACATTAATGAGACAAACAGAAGTCAAGACAGCAATGATCCTGTAAGTATAGAAAAAAACGCCATTTTTTAATATGATTTTATTATCATTATGTTAGGTCTATTTATTTAATCGGCTCAGGCAGTGGTAGCCCAATGGTAATCTGCTCGCATGAGAAGCCGTGTGAAGCGGGTTCAAATCCCGGGTCTTGCACCTCTGATATTTTCATGTGCGAATCATTTCTAACATGATTACCACTTGCCTTACGGTGAAGGAAAACATCAGAAAACGGCATGTCTGAGAACCTAGCAAGTTTTCGAAAGACATGAAATCTACTCCCACTTGTCCAGCGTGGACTATGGCCTGATCCTCGTATTGAAAGGAGGCCCACTAGTAGGACGTTAAAGGGCTAATATATTTATCTAATGCAAAACAATACCTGGTTACAGATAGTGCAAATCGGACGTATACTCAGCGCTCACATGTCGTCCATGCAGTGGGTTGAAAGCGGGGCCGCTCATATCGCAGCGGCTTTACATTCATTGCAAGATGAAACGAGGGCATTAAAACAACGCAGTGAGGCTGCATTCCAACGTGCGTATCACTAGATGGACCATGGACCGGCATGGATCACACGGTGTATATCGAGCCTGTGGATAAGTGTGGACCGTTTATATAGTGTAGAGTTGTGGATCGTACGATACAAGTCGAGCTCTGTGGCTAGTGTGGTGGAAAAAAATGATGATGTACTTTAAAAACTTTTTTTTATCACAAAACACAAATATATTTACAACTAGCGACTTACCCTCGCTTCGCTCGGGTTCGTCTTTAGGTACGTTTTCATTTTTTTGAACGGGACCCTAATTCTTATTCTAGAATGAAAGTAGCCTAAGTTACTCCTTATAATATCAGCTATCTCGCAGTGAAAGTCCCGTCAAAATCAGTCCAGCCGTTTCAGAGATTAGCCAGAACAAACAGACTGATAGACAAAAATTTTAAAAATTGTGTTTTTCTTATAAGTACCCTATATATTTTTATATGCATTTGGTAAAAAGCTGTTATTTTGTAATTACAAACAGACACTTCAATTTTATTTGTCTGTATAAATTTGTGTATTAAAAATAATTTAGAATAACAAATTAATCTTCTTTCCATCTAATATGAAATTCTTTTGTAACTTAATTTTTTTACAGGTTTCAAGTTTAACATAGAAATAGCGAGATTGTAACGAGTATCCATTTAAATACATTTATCAGCGTGTTTTTTGTTGTAAAAAAGATACGTGTTTCTATGTACAATGTCAGTCACTACTTAAGCCGCGTTCTGCTTTGACAAAGTAGCTTCAATCAAAATTTACTTGGATACCTATTGACACGCTCGATGTCTGCTTTGACAAAAAGCTTTGAAACGAAGTTCTCTTTGGATAAAAGTCCACTTTGATTGAACGCCAACGTCAAAGTGCTCTTTGATTGCTCGTTTACATGATCAAAGTAGACTTTGATCATGTCAATGTGACTTAAGTAATAAACAAGTTTGGTCTGTCTGTTTATTAAATTAAACTGTAAGTTTGTAATATTTATGGCTCTATACTAGGCTTTTTTGTATCTGTGACAGTTTTTTTTTAATTTGAGAATAGTGTTTTTTTTTATTTAATGTTAGAAAGAACTTTCACATACAAGTATTCTAATTTAATTAATATCTTCTTTTCATGTAATAAATTTTGAAAACAAAATAGAAATATTTCCATATTTATGGCTCCTTTGTTATGTCAATGGTCAAATTAATGTTATATAATGCTGTAAATCAATTGATTTTAAATAAATAATATGTTTAATATTTGTTATTTTATTTTTTGGGAAGAATATCAGGTTTTTGGTTAATTAAATTTAAAAACCAAGTGAAAATGAAAAGTGCAAAAGACTTTTGCGAAGGATAATATCTTAGATTATCAGATTTAGATGGAATTTTTAGATGCATTTACTGTAATCTATAATATACATAAAACAAAGTCGGGTTTGTTACAGCACTTATAACTCGAGTACTGCTGGACCGATTTTTATGATCCTTGATTTATTGGATTTGTCTTTACTCTGAATATCAGAATAACTATTAAAACATGGGAAAAATTCACAAAAAAATTTTATTCTATACTAAGTGTCCCTAAAACCCTGAGCGAAGCGTGGATGAGTCGCTAGTATATTATGTAAAACCGTAAGGTTTAGGTTACATTTTATATTTGGAATTCTAGGTGCAATAGTTTTGGGAGTTAGGAATAATTCAGATTTTCATATGTTTCCATTAACTTTTAATGTATACAATCATAATAAATAAAAACATTTTATTACATTTGGAATATTCCTAATTAAAATTTACAACAAGGCTGTAAAAATAAGTATTATTCATAGATTTTTTCAGAATCAAACCTACTGAAAAAAAATATAAATGTGCAATTCACACATCGTAGAAGTGAAACTTCAGAAAATGATATGAATATAGAGTATCAGGAGTAGGACAATCATAAGGACTTTTTTATATTATTTTTACCAAGTTTAAAAGTTATTTGACATAAATATAAACATTACATAATAATCAGTAATGAATTTTATTATTTTTCACTTCCTGTGTAATGTATTCTATCAAATAACAACGGTTACCACGACAACGGTTACCATGGCATCATCGCAATGTATTCTATCTCATTCTATCGCCGGCTTAATCCTATATATTTATATGTTTGTCTCTTTTTACTGTCGCATTTCCGTCGAGTTTCAAATCACAACGATTCTAAAGAAGTTTCACTTCAAAAATAAAAGATATTAAATTAAAAAAAAAAATCCTTTGAAGATTTTAAACACAATAATTATATTCTAAATGTGAAAGATTGAGTATTCGATAGTTCTCCACAATAATTGTTAATAATTAGTGTGATTTTTTTTATATTTATGTTCGTATCTAGTATAATACATATTCCAGTTTTAGGCATGAGCTACTAAAAATAAAACAACAAATTAAATAAAACTATCTTTTCAAGCCAAAAACCATGAGTCTCACGTGACCATGATTGCTGTTAAAGCATTTAAAACATCAGGAACCGTTACAAAATCCGAAATGATAGTTTCATTTAAAATGCCAAATATTAAATACAAAAACTAAAATATTACATAAAAAATGAACCATTATTTAATACTTTTTCTTAAAATCTCATATAAAATCAGTCAAATGTAATGAGCAAAAAAATCTTATTTAATCACGTTCATTTATATATTTTTAAAACACAATACCACCAATAAAACACTGCAATTTCACATTTTCTTCAGTCTCGAGACACAAAATCACTAATCTCTTATGCACAATACTGCATATAGTTCTATTGTGAGATATGTTATCGGCACTAAGGAACATTGAGAACTTCTTGGCATCTACTCGGCAATAGCAAAGTTTGGATAAATCCTCATTTGCTTGGGTCTCTGTTTCTGAATCTGAATGATCGATGGGACCTGAAATTATTATGATTATAATATTTGATATTAAGTATCTATTAAATGTAATTTTTAAGTCTTTTCTCAAAATATAAAAACTCCAAATATATAATATTGCTAGTCAGTATTTTCTGTGTATTTAAAATAGTTGTCTAATATTAAACTCAAACAATCATTAAAAATTTTGTCTGTCATTTTTTTCCTTTTCATCCAAGATTAGAGAAGGGTCAAATACTAGTTTCACCTATCTCATAAGAAGATTTACTAAATAGTAATAAATATCAAATATGATGTTATTTATTGGCTACATATAGCATTATATTCTACGCCTCACTCTTGCTAAGCTTCGGGTTCATCCCTAGGCAAAAACAAATCCCATGGGAACAATACATTTTTCTAGGATGATATATAGGTTATTCCTTCCTTTTAAAAATCAAATTAGTAGTTCCTGAGATTAGCGTGTTCAAAAAAACAAACTCTGCCTCTTTATAACATCGGAGTAAATTTTATCAATTTAAGAAGTATGCTCAACTCAAATCCATTTTTGCCAAATTAAAAAAAAGAAATGCTTTCTGACCTCAAAATAAAAATAAAAGAAATTTAAAAGTAGATTCATTTTTACAGAGAGGATGTTATCTTAAAAACAGATGTACAATAACAAAAAAAATAATTAAATATTGATTCAAAAAAAAACAATCAACAACCTTCAAAAGCTTCAACTCTTAAATTTTTAAACCTTGTTGATACTTTAGCCATATCAGTTTTTATTTGTAATGTCAACCTTCCTTCTGACGAGGCTCTGATTACAACTTCCGATGCCATTGCTCTCATTCTATCTATTGTTGTACGTAATTGTTTTAATGATGGTAGCTCTATTGATATCTGTAATAAAAATATTAAATAAAGAAAACATCACTTATAAATAAAAATAACTATTATACATATATCAAATTTACAAATATATCCAATGTATTATATTTTCAAAATCTTTTTGAGTTCATTTTGATTTTGCATTCAAAACAATCGCAAACATGGGAGATAAAATAAGCCCACATGTATATTAAATATTATTTTTTACAACAAAAATAAAACTTACATCAGGTTGTGGTATTCTAGGTTTATGAAATTCATTCCATAGCTTTCTAGGTACAACTACAACAGGAATGTCATGTGTTACTTGCCTTGTTTGCTGAGTTATTGTAGATGACTAAAAATTGTTAAGTTTAATTTAAATATAAGTCAATTTCAATAATAAGTACAGTAAGTTTTAATTTATAACAGGAAAGCAAATTATGTAATATATTCTTAAATAATTAAAAGTATAAAAACTAAACAAAATTGTACAGACCATTTCAATTTCAAATGTTAAACATGGACATTGCTTTTTAGTGAGTTTCATTTTTAAGGATTTAGCAGTCTTCAATGTCACTAGCGACCTTGCCAAATTTGCTAAAAATGTAGATAATATTTAAACATTATAATTTTTTTTTAGTAAAATCCATTAATATACATATTGACAGCACTTACCTGAAACGATGCCAAGATAGATATCTTTATGTTCATCATCAATGCCTATCATTTGATAATCAGAAAAGAAAACAGCTGGAGACATCTCACACCAAAGCACAGGAGGTGCAGGTCCACTATTGTCTTCGCATACAATAAAATACAACTTATCATCTGATAGCCTTAATACACACTCCTTGGATAATTTGGATATAGTGGTTACTATATCTGAAAATATTTTGTAATATAAATTTATTGAAATGTTAATGCAACAAAATGTAAGTATTTACAATTACATACTTGAAAATTCCCTCATAGGGCCGGTATCAACCATAACTGCACGGAATTTCATTTTGAATAATAAGACAGAAATTCAAGATCTTTATCTAATAAATTTTAAAGTAAACTTAAAAGAACTTTATCTTATAAATTTTAAAGTAAACACACTGCACACATCATTCACAAATTCGCGCGATAAGCTTAACATTCAATTATATTTTTTTCTTTTTTTTGTCTATGGCATGATATCCTGAAATGGGGAAGATTTCTAGAAAAGAATGCGCCACACGTATAGCCTATTTACATTCAGTCTGAGTTTAGGAAATTTATTGTTATATCAGCTCTTTTATACCTTGGTTTTACTTCTATACTTCTATTGTGTTCACATCTGACCTTTGCATCTGTATTGTACCAGGAAGTTGACCAGCTGAAGAAAGAATTGAGAAGGAAAGTTGCATCCTGCGCTGTTACTGACTGACTGATGGATCAACACACAGCCTAAGCCGGTAGTCGTAGAAAAGTGAAATTTAGAGAACGTATTTCTTATATGATAAGAAGGGATTTTTCGAAATCGGTGCCCGCCCATATAAAGCAAAGCACACCGACTTCGAAAGTATTTGATTAGGTATGTATAGTAAATGAAAACTACCAATCAGTTATTTTCTACTTTTTAGTGCTTTTGTTTGAAGTCGGTTTTTATTTTTTTGTTAAAAAGTTTTTATTAATATCCCACTACTGGGCACGGGCCTCCCTTCAATACAAGGGGGATCAGGCTGTCCACCACGCTGGCCAAGTGCGGGTTGGCGGACTTCAGATGTCATGTACCGGGGTTTATATCCAATCACTCGGTTTCCCAAGCGAGCGCGTTACCACTGGGCTACCACTGCCTTTTTTAAGTTATACATATAATAAAATGCTCAGTCGAATCTGTACATTATATATTTTTTTGAAAAATCTCATTGAATTAGTCACTATTATTAATACAGAGGCAGAATTAATAGTTATTAGAATTTTTGTCTGTCTATCTGTCTGTCTGTGACCGTATCATGAGAAAACCACTCGACAAATTTTGATGAAATTTGGCATGATGATAGCTGGTTATCCGGGTCAACATATAGGATACTTTTTACTGCGGGTAAATATCTTTTGGAAAATCTTATTGAATTAGACATTATTATCGATACAGAAGCCGAATTTATAGTGTTTAGAATTATTATCTGTTTGTTACCGCATCACGGAAAAACCACTGGACGGATTTTGATGAAATTTGATATTATGATAGCTGGTTATCCGGAATATCAACATATAGGATACTTTTTACAGCGGGAAAATATCTCATCTCTGAGAAATCGATACTAAACGTTAAAACGTAACTAAAGACGAACCTAAGCGGAGCGAGGGTGAGTCGCTAGTATGTTAATAAAACCGTGGCGTCGTGCCTTTTTTTTATGTTGGGAAATGCATTTATGTATACTACCTGTAAAAACAAAAAATTTGGTATAATTCAATTTTATTATTTTATAATAAATATATTTTTTTTTTCATATGACAACATCATTTACAGCCATAGACGAAAATACCGTATTTCCTGCGCAAGTATGGCGCTTGACATATCTGGCATACTGATAAGTTTATTTACACTGGCTTTTACTATCTCTTTCTAACTTTGGTAGATTTTGAATGGAATGATAAAGATAAACGATGTCCTCTTTTGATTGTAACGAATATTAACGAATTGTGGTTATTTTACTTCAAGATTTTATTTATTTTTCTAAATTATTGTGCAATTTTAGTTCATATATTAGCAAATACTATTTATTTATTGCCTATTATTTTAATATATACCTTCCTTTATATGAGAAAATTCTTATAAGAAGAGAATATATGGAGAATAATGCCAAGTCAAGGTATGTGTACAAATATACGATCGATAATTTCATCATGTCATAACCAAATAAACTTCCTTGTTTATTTCTTGCTGTGATTATCGATACGAATAAGTTAAAAAATGTGTTCTGTCTTTAAAGTGGTAAAGTTTTAAAATAAGGGTATATAAAAGAAAAATTACCACGCTACAAGTGTCAATTCGGAATCCAAATCAAGGATCACCGTTGTTAACGTTTTTCCTTCGAATTCGATCTTCAAATATTTAACGGACTTATGTTTTGAAAGGTGATTTTTAATGTTGACAATATGATGATGTTTACTAAAAATTATTACGACCGTCCTGTTTCGTATTAACTACGTGTTACGTTTTCCTGCATGACCTATTCATAGCGATCGTATACATAGTAATAAGTTCAATGTCGTCCATGATTATGTAACTCAATGACAGTTTCAATTTCATATAAACTCCTTTAATATTCTATATAACAGTTAATAAGCCCATATTACTCATTTTCTAGAGATCTGCACAGAACCAAGTCCGCATTTCAGAAAGTGAGGTTATGTCGCTTGCAAGAAGATTATTTTTAAACATTTGGTAAACATCGATGGATCGTGCATTTGCTAATGTACTTTTGCATTTCCAGCACAATAATACATTTAATACAAATTGATATCTTTAATTAAATCTTTGAAAGACATATTTTATATTACTTACAACGTAATCGCTTAGGTAACGATGTTTGAAAGTTAATTCATTCGATTATTTCTTGAGCGAAACAAATTGAGAATTAATTATGATATGAATTATTTAACGATTAAGTATTAAACAAACTCTTCGCTGTATATATAAATAATTACATACTATTTTTAAGCGAACTAAGACAATATTAACAGTTAATTATTTATAGCTGTTGTGCTACAAAATTTTGTCTTTACATAAGTATATAATACATATTCCCTCCACGACTGCGGACACGCCAGCGTTACAGTTAACAAAGATTTCTTAGAAATTTACCTGGTGTTGGTTTTTCTAGGAAGTAATCTAAAACTGGTTGTTTAAACACTTAATTTATATTGAGAAATATTTAGAAAAATAAAGAGAAATAGTACAAAATAATAAAATATACTAGTAATAGTACATTTAAATACTGTTAAGAAGGACTTGAAATTACACCTTTTTAAAATGATATGTACATGATTTTTATGACCCGAACTCATCACTCTTTTTATATCTCTTGAATGTATAATAAATTAATACTAGGTATATCTCTTTTTTTTTCAATTTGACAGCCGATATGTGGTTTTTAAGTAGAAAATCTTATTGTGTTTTACCAGAATTAGTTTTTACTAAAAATACTTTAGAAGGCTTAAGAATAAGTGCCCATCAATAACAAATTGAAATTATTTTTTATTTTTATAAATTGTATAGGTATACTAGCGGACCCGACAGACGTTGTCCTGTCTACACGTCTTTAATTTGAAAATTTCAAACTTTTTTTAATAATTTTTTTGATGAAAATTATTATTCAAATTGTGAATCTAAACCATTCCCAGATCCCCTTGAACAAACCCAAAAAATTTCATCAAAATCGGTCCAGTCGTTTGAGAGAAGTTCAGTGACATACACACTCACAGAAGAATTATATATATAAAGATGTCGCAGGAAAATTGTACTTAACATGCGTTAAATTATAATTTCGAATTTACCTCCTTTGCTTGCAATATCATGGGACAATTTCAGGTAAATTATAATTTCACTAAGCACATTCAGTAAAATTGTGAATCCGTCACTGATTGGTCAGATTTAGACACCTTTTTTGATGCGCAGCGTTACCTATAGACTTATTATTATTATTAATTCCTTATTACATCAAAAACAACTTAGTAAAATAAAGAAATAGAAAAGTAGTATTTTTAATTGTTATTTAAGTACTTAGTTAACAAAAAAATCTCAACTTGCGATACATAGGTATATTTAATAAAATATGGTAATAGTTTTCATTTGGAATTATTAGCGATGAAACAGTTTGCCGCATCACTATTAAGTTTTTTTCTTTGCCCATTCAAAATATTACATTTATTTTTATAGGTTCTGGGTGTAAAGAAAAGACCTAACGAGAAGGCGAAAGCTAGATTTCGCTCCAGTCTTAACGTTCTCAACCTACGTTATCCGAATCGTATCTGTCACGTAATTGAAAATTACAAATAAATAATCTCAAATAAAAAAAATAGTCTTATTTAATTTCTATACATATGAATATCTTAACACGGATTGTTTCTTGTAGAAGTTATAGTACTTTCTTGGCTCTATGCCGAAATTACGTTTTTGGTTTTAAAACGTTTTGATTGATCGATTAACTGTGATCAGTGACCGAGGCTTTCCACCAAATCCTGGAAGCTAATATTGACAATTTACCTAGGGTAATTACAATTTCACTGAATGTCCTGAGTGAAACTATAATTTAACTAAATCCCCATATATTTTTTATGTCACCTATCTAAGAACACTTGGAATAATGAGACGAATCCAACGATACCTTAATTAAAGAAATCCATTGAATGGTTTGGAAGATATGAGGGAATAAAGAATATTACAAACAAACATACAAAAATAGGCGCGAAAAACATAACTCTTTCCTTACAGTCGGGTAAAAATACACCCATATCGCCCATATATATTATTTTACAATTTTTAACTGCGATAAATATTATTTCCATCGACACTACCGTTGGTTTACGAGATAAGAATTTCGTGTAGAATCGTACGTACAATTTGTTCCATTATAGTACATATTCTATTTGAGTTGTGTTTAAGCCAAGTTCTCCGTACGAATTCCTGTTTATGGAACTTACTAATATAATTAATAAGTACATAAAGGATAATGTGGACAGCTTCTATGGTTGTTCATGTATTACGCTGCCATCGTGATTGTCACATTTATGTAAAGAAATAAGAATACAAATATAAATTGGGAAACTTATTGAATGAGCGACTGAAAAATTTGTTGTCAATTAATAACGGCATGGTATAAACCTTACATAAGCAAGATTCTTTAGTTTATACGAAAAATTTTCTAAACCGGCTGTAAGTGTGAATTAATCAATAAATAAAATGAAATTTTGGAATGCTAAGTCACTCATATGAAAATTGAAAATAAAGTTTTAAAAGGGATGCAAATGCGGCAAATAAATACATTCATTATAAGTATTATGTTAGAAAAATTATATAAATAATAAAAAATAATAATCGAATAATTAAAATACTAATTAAGCGACGAGATGTTTAACTGGATTTCACCTCCAGGTAAATTTCTAAGAAATGTATTGTTAACTGTAACGCCGGCGTGTCCGCGGTCGTGGAGGGATTAAAGCTAGTAACTAAGTTGGAAGACTTAGAAAATGCGTTTGATTAACGTTTTATGCTACGTTATTTATATGTTGGTGATCTTAGTACTTGATATTTATATATGACATACACATCACAGTTCCGCAATGAATGTTATGTGTTGACAAATATTGTATAGAGTTTTCAATTATTTATTTTTTTAAATACCTGTTGTCTTTGCCCAAGTTTATTCGCGTGCCATCTATCGCGCATTAGTAGAATTAATAAATCACGAAAGTGTATATAACAACTCATTGTTTTTTTATACGCAAAAAAGACCAAAAAATTCTTTGCAATTACATATATGGTTTAGCCATTTATATACATTACAAACAAATATATATTACTTAAAAAATATTTATATGAAAATTGAAATTAATTTGTGATGTAGGATCGCAATGGATTCTGGTATACAATCAGTCACACAAAAGTCATTACACTTCGCAATCTGATAAAAATAATATAATAAGGTATTTTTGAACAACTTAAAGAAAGGAAGTACCTACTAATTACCAATCTCATACCGATTTCACGACTCTTTTTAAAGAAGAATGGCTTTTTTATTATGCCTAAAGGGTTGATTTGTACATATGTATGTCACGGAAGAATTCCTCCCCTAAGGGACGTGCAATATTTATAGTGATTTTTAATAAATAGTTCTACTTTAGTTAAAAAGTAATTATCCGTATTTCTGTGAGTTTATAAAGCTTAATTTTGTAAGTTAATTATACAAGACAATATGGCTGCACGTGTAGAAAAGTTAAAAATATAATGCTTTTTAAAATGATAAATATACTAGCGACTCAACCTCGCTTCACTCCGGTTCGTCCCTAGGTTGATTCCCCATACAAACTTTCATCCCAATTTTCGCCCCCTTGAGGGATGACTTCCGGCATAAAAAATATCCTAGGTCCTTCCCAAGGTCTCAAACTATCTTCTTACCAAATTTCATCTAAATCGGTTCAGTAGATCCAGAGATGACCCTCTACAACATCACAAAGTCACAAAACTTTACCTCTTTATAATATTAATAGGTATAGATTATTGTTTATCAATCATTGTCTTATGGATTGCAGTATTAACAGCTAGTCATTAACTTAGTTATTCAGTAATATGTCCACATGATTCAATTGAATTGAATATAATTCATTTAAATAATACCTTATAATATTTAAAATGCCTAAGAAATAAGGCTACATTTAAACTGAAAAATCAATAAAAGTTAAGTTCCGTTCTAATACTATTTCAATCTTCAACATAAACCTTTAACTTATCTAAAGTTTTATTTTAGGATGGATCAAGAAGGTGCCAAATCGTTCATGCAGTTACAAATTGAAAAATTAAAAGCTCTACGAGCAAAACTGTCTACTGAGGCTGAAGAGGATTACGTTATTATAAAGGAAGAACAGTAAGTACTTTTTATACTATAAATATCTATTTATATTTTATATATTATAATGTGTATTACGATGTAAATTTGATACGTTGAAGATGATAGCCTATACAATATACATTATACATACGTGATACGTAAATAATAAATTAGTAAACGGATCAGCTTTCCAAATGAAATGTTTTTTAAAGAATTAATCAAGTACCGAGTCAATTTTGGACCAAATCTAGGCACACGGGCTCTTATTTACTCGCTAAAAGCTGAATAGACTTAAAACTTTAGATAAACTTTTAAGTTTACCTGTTAAAAAATTATAGGTTATTGGCGACAACGCTAAACAATAAAAATACACGTTTTACTATGTTGTTTTTAAAGTTCTATTTTTGATTTAAATGAAAAAGGTTTAAACTTAAAATTTAAAGTATGAAATGATTTGAATAGTGAGCAAGTTTTTGAAATAAAAATGTTAAATTATTTATGCCCCAAATTATTTAATTAACGTCACAGAAATTATTGTCGAACTTGACGGAGAATTTTAAAATATAAACCAAGTAGTCAAACTTGTCGTCGCACGACAAAAAGTTTGTTATCTTAAACCTGGAAGTGGTCTATCCGGTGTATGGTTGCACTGAGCTTATGTCATTATGTACCAATAATTTTAAAAACCAATATTTATTATTAATATTAATTTACAATAACTAATCATACATTAATTCAAGAATTATATAGGTACGTATTTTTCATATACTTATGTCCTCACAATTCAGAACAAACTGTATTCTAAGCTTTAGTCATTAGCCATTACTTATTAATTCATCTGAAATATGTTTTTTATTGTATGGTCCGTCTACCAAATACGAAAATATCCTAATAGTAGATTATAATAAAACGAATGGTAACTACTAACTATTAAGTTAGGAATTCGCGGCCATTATAAAGCGACCCAGGGCGAGCCGGGTGGGACAACCATGCCGGTCCCGCACTAACCGCGCCCCGTCGTTTTCGTTCACTGTTCAGTCAGTCCGGCTCCGCACGCGTTACGGCCGTGATTCGTCGTGCTCGCGTCAAGAAAATTAAAAATAAAAAAAAAATTGTTGTCTATTCCTTTTATTTTGGCGGCATATATTAATAAGAAATTGTCAAAGTAATGTTTGCGTGATTTTATTTGATACAAGTGAAAAAGTTCTATGTTAAGTATGTTTTGTAACAATGATCCTAAGGTCAAGTTATGATAAGGGTGGTTAATTTCGTCATACGCTTTCTAATTAGTGTGTAAGCGATGCAATATCAAAGTAATGAAGAGGACGACTTGCAATATCAGATTTTTGGAGAATCCTTCAACTTTCCTGTCGAGAGTAACAGCTCGGCCAGCCGGCGTAGAAAGTGAGTTTTGCTTTCGTTTTGTTTACAATCAGTTTAACAATAAATTAATACATTTTTTATAATATTCTTTATTATAATAACTTTAGTAAAATGTTATAACAAAATGTAGGTAGAAATCATAATCATAAATTAGGCCTGTGAAATATATACTTACCTACTTAGTTATTAACACAAATTATATTTTAGTTTCTTATCATCTAATTCTTGTTTTATTATGTTTGTGATTGTAGCGCACAATATTTTATGTAATATATAAAAATAACAACCAGTCTTATGTTAATTTGAACAATTTACTTAATAAGGATAAATTAAATTTTATTAAAAGAAATAGTAAAATCCGAAGCCAAAACTTCATAATATAAAATATATACTAGGTATAAGATTTTAAGTAATCTATATATATAAAAGAAAGTCGTGTTAGTTACTTCGCTTATAACTCAAGAACGGCTGAACCGATTTAGCTGAAAATTGGCAGGGAGGTAGTTTAGAGCCAGGAGAAGGACATAGGATACTTTTTATCCCGTTCGACCGCGTTCCAATTTTTATGATATTTTAATTTTTGGATTTCTCTTAGTCCGGAATAGGTAAGTATTAAAACATATAATTAAAATGTGAGAAAGAAAGATTTTTTCTTTTTATATCTATTTAAAACGTACCTAGCGACGAACCCGAGCGAAGCGAGGGTGAGCCGCTAGTAATATGATAAATGCACGAAATTTATATCGCTTTCTTCTATTAGAGGGTATATATAATTTTTTTCTTTAATGACAATATCTTTTTTTACATTAACACAGCATCATCTAGTTCCATGGTAAGCTACGAGGCTTATGTTATACCAGAATCCAGATAGTTGATACACTACACGTACCTATATAACTTTTAAATACATACATATCTATTATATAAACACCCATGACAGGAGTACAAACATTCGTGCTCATCACATAAATGAATGCCCCCTGCGGGACTCGAACCCGCGACCGCTAGCACAGAAAGTAGCGTCACTACAAACAGTCAAACGTCAAATATTTGAAATTAGTTCATAAGTTTAATTTAAGTTTCATATAAAATATCAGTACCAAACAATTTAATAATAAGGTTGGGTAAAGATAAAAAATACAGAGCAGCCTATCCTACGATACGTATAACCTTACAAGTTAAACTTAATACTATGTGTAAAAAGTTTACGAGGTATAAACTGAGTGTATAATAAGAATGTTGCGGCTTGCAGGGTAGATACTAGATAGCATAAAATATCTAAGCGGAACTATGAAAAAAAAATCTTTTTGGTTTACTTCAAACTGCCACATATCATTTGAATCAGATTTTAACACGAAACAAAAGAATTGAATTAAGTTTGTATGTTTTAATATATACAGAACCATACCTGCTCAATAATACGCGTAGAATGTTAATACTTGTGGAATCGTATTTGTGGCCAGTACCTACCGTAAAGGACAGTGCCAATCACATGTTACAAAAGCCACGTTAACTACATTGCTCTTTCTCGTTCCATATATTTTCTCTTGCTATTGAAAGATTGGATATTAAAGGTTTTAAATCACTATCATCACTGGTACATAAAACAGGCATGAAATCAATGCCTAAGCTCTAACAATATTTGCATGTCGTTTTCCGTATAGACTTCTATGGATACTTAATTTTTCTAAGAGGATAATACAAATAGGTGCTATGTGAGACCTTCATTGTTGCATCGAATATATAGCACCCTGTTGTCTTAAATAAAATAACTTTAACTGTGCGATTGATGCCAGTTTTGTGTGTACTTTTGCTGTAGTGCGAAACTACTTGTCAAAAACAAGTATAAATTTTTCAAATTTAGAAGTATTCGATACATGAGATATCTACCGGTTGCTTCAATAGCCAAATTTGAATAAGACGTGACCTTCAACTCGTCTGGGTAATCCTGCGTGCTCTCGTGGACCTTGAAACGTTTCAAGGCCCCACGTACAATGCCTACATAACTAGATAAAGCCTTATGATAATCGTAAAAAACTACCCGATTATAATATCCCGGAAAGTAAACATTATGTTAGCACGTGACTTTTATTCAGGGTTAGCACTTTTTGACCGAATTCTTCTATACAAATTGCGATGGGTGTCATGAATATTTTTGATATATATATATATATATACTCAATATGTAAAGTAGGTTAATGATACATACATATATTTCTGCTGCTATCAATATTACTATTATTTATATTAAGTATTTTCCTATTTAGTTATTGTATGACGCAAATTTTTCACAACATCAATTTTAAGATTATTAGCAAAATCCAAGTAGATTTAAAGAAAAACAGGTGTTTATGCCTTATCGAAGGCATCGAATTACTTAAATTATAAATTACTCCAATATGTTGTTGTTCAATATTTTAAATATTTATTAATTAATCAAAAATCCAAATATATAGATAACTTGATTTATGCTATCAATATAACAAAGAGATTTTTTTGTCTACACCGAATGAGCGCTCATTTGAACATTTGAGGGTGCTTTTAATTTTTTTTCTTTCTAAAATAACTTTAAGTATTGCACTTAAGGATCGATTTACATTGTTCTATATTTATTTCAACTAGAATAATTATTACCTAAACACAATTGGTGATAGTTTTACTTAGAACCTTTGCATGGGATCGTGTGTCTAGTGCTTTTTTGATCGATGTAAATAAAGGACTGAAATAACAACGAAAACGAAACGAAAATAATAACGAAATGTAACAAACAGGTATACATATTATGGAGTAATTTTTAAGAATTCGCTAATCTCTTGAACAGTCAAAGTTCTACAAAGTAGTTTTTGAACGTAGTCTATTTGTTGAAGAAGTTTATTATCCTATCAATACGTTACAACTAATAACATGGAAGCGGTGCTATTGCAATACATAATTAAACTACACGAGCAAAACCGCGGGCAAAAGCTATGGCGTGGGAATATGAATGAAGCAATTTCAATAAACACATCCACGCTGTTTGCCGTGGTATTTCCGGTCTTATCTAAACGAGTTTTGGCTACAATCATACATGTCTGAATTCATAAGTCATTATTGTACTAAACGTACAGTCGAGAGAGAGCAAATATGCACAAGTATAATTTTTATAGAATATGGTTTTTTCTTTACAATTTTTTTTGTAATGGTTAATGACGGTTTTTTTATTACTTATTAAAAAATTGTATAAAAATAACCTGTTGTTTAATTTTACTTTTTAGCTAATAAGAAACTTATATTTTGATTTATTGATGTTGTACGTATGTGACATTAGTAATTTTGTTGTAGGTACATTTTTTGTGGAGGAATGATCTCACAAATGACCTTGAGTATAGTTAGTAGATATCATATACACGTGGTCCTTTAAATTATTATAAAGGATCTTTTTTTAATGTCGACGGAACAACATATTATGTGCTTTCAGTTTTCATTAAATTCCAGAAAAGCGGTAATGGTAAAGTTATACCTCTTTATATATTATATTTTTTAATTAGTCTAAGCTATTTCATACAAAATGAACGCTTTGGGAATGTACCGGGCAAAACGAATCAAACACTTGTCATAAGCTTTTAATTTGAAACAAAAAAATCTACATTTTATTATTTTTATTTTTTCAAAACAAAACTATCCCTTGGGAACTGTATATTTTTCCAGGATAAAAAGTAGCCTTATTGTTTGACCGGCAATATAAGGTATCGGCATGCCAAATTTTACTTAATTAAGGTGCATAAGTTATTGTGTACTAAGCTTCATAAGTTACTACAGTTTTTTAACTATCCCACAGAAACTCTTTAATTAAAAATCAAGAAAAATAAATAAAGAAAAGTACTTAAAATGTTGAGGGTGGGTATAAAGTAACACCATGCAAAATTTCATTTAAATCGGTCCAATAGTTTCGGAGATTAGCCCGTACAAACAGAGAAACGAGAAATTAAAAGAAATCTGGATTGGTTCTATTTCTGTTCTTACATCCTCCTAGCTCAGTTTTTAGCAATTTTTTTTATGTACACGTACAGACATTTGACCTCTACAGTCTTATTATAATATGAAGAGATAGATTATGTTTTTAGAGAGAGAGATTATGTCAACATAATATTTGAAACAAGATTAATAATTAATTAAAGGATACGCCTAATATTTTGAATTTGTATAAATTTCTATGGAAAATTGAAGAATTTTCAAAAGACGATGTTCATTTTTAAACTATCCTCTATAGCACTCAATTATTGTACTTTTCTTGTATTTGTGAGAACAAGTACAAACAAGTAGCGTTGACCGCGCAACCCCTAGAGGTAAACGACCAACGAGGGTGGCACCCCCAGTTCGATGCCTTAATTGCCTCACGTGCATCGGCAGATGGCAGTCAAGGTGCGAGCCAGTGATGACCTTTGGAACTTATCGATATTATTTTCTATCGATAAGGAAGTAACATGAGACACAGTACAGCTGCTACTTTCATGCTAATATTTTTTTATCTTGTAATTGAATAGCGATGAAATCGGATTGACAGTGATCGAATAAATGTGTAAAAAACATTCAATTCACGATTGTATTTCAGCCTTTACTAGTTCCAAATATTTATTATAAACGTGAAAATGTTTGGTAATTTGTAGGTTTGTCCCTCTTTCAAGCAATCAAGTAGCTACGCAGTGACGTGATATTTTGTGTATAGATAGTTTACAGACCTGAAAATGGTATATGCTTTTATATATAGAAGTTTATAAGGTTCGTTAGGTAGGTAATATAATAGAGTATTGCAAAAATTATTAGGGTTGTATTCCTAGAAAATTAAAATTGGTTGATCATCGATAGTCGATAGTTAATAACAATGGCCATCCTTATCTAACTATTCTATGAATACCAAAGTAATTGGGGTGGCAGGACGTAACTTTCACACGATGCAACTGAACAACTTGCAACTATTGCTGTAATAACACTCATGTTTTATGCTTCATAAACATACCTCTTTCATTTTTTGTATCATTTGTTGACATTTCTTGAAATTTTCATGGATATAAATTATCTTTATAATTTTCTTTTTTCCTGTGTTTTATATAAAAGGATTTTGTATTAGCTCTTTCAGCGTATTTAATAAATGAACTTTGATATTTGATAATGAAGTCGCTTATTTTTTAATGATACAAAAATGTTAATAGTGAAATGTAAAAAAAACCCTGAATTTTACGTGAATTACTTGAAAAATTTACATAGAGGAAGTATATGTTGCTGTTGTGATAGCAACAGTAAAAATAATATTTAAAGCCCACGTGGCTGACAGCTCTACTTTTTTTTTAAAAAGCTATTGAATAGAACAGCTGTTTCAAGAAATACACTTATAATGCCTTAAGGAATCGGGGGAGCCTATTGAGCCCATTTAACTTAGTCCCCATACCTAGTTCCTTTGTTGAATAATATTCGCTATAGTTGTTTCGCAATGAATAAGAGACATGGGTGGCTCTCGTATATGTGTCAAAGTTCGTCTGGGCCAACATTTTTTTAAGAATTTTAATTTTGAAATGAAGTCTTGCAAATCTATACATATACTTAATAAAGTTTAACTAAGCCGAATCTGTACATTAAACATTTTTCGGAAAATCTTATTGAAATAGACATTATTATCGATACAGAGGTCGAATCTATGGTTTTTAGAATTTTCGTCTGTCTGTTACCGCATCACGAAAAACCACTGGAGGAATTTCGATGAAATTTGGTATAACGATAGCTAGCGTATAGCTTTGGTAGATCCGGGTCAACATATAGGGCACTTTTTACAGCGGGAAAATATATTTCAAAATATAAACTTGTCCTTCAATGTTAAGTGTTTATGAACGTGATGTTACGTGTTTCTTTATAGTTCATACGATGTTTCAAAAGGTATTATGTATAATATGTTATGAATGACGAAATTAAACGCCTAAACTTTAACGTTTAGAATTTACTTCTGTGTATTTCGTGAGGGACATATCCGTAATCCGTATTGCATAAGAAACGTGTATGGTTATTATATATTTTTACAGGGTCCTTGCACGAAACACAAGTAATGAAATCCTAACAAAAAGGATGGCCCAACCTCATAGATAAAAAAGCTTAAAGCGAGTTTAGCACACTTCCTGACCTTCAAATTGATATCGAAAAACTTTCCCATTTATAATATGAATATACTTGTATGTAGAATTATGTTTTTGGATTTTTTGGCGGATTTATTTTGATCGGAATTCGAAAAGATAGTTTTATTTAAAATGTCAAATATTCGCTTAATCTAAAAGAAAGTATTATACATATGAAGATTAAGTCATATGTTAGAAAGAAATATTTCTTCCAGTTTACTTCAATGTTTATCTAAAACTGTATCTTAGCGCGTGCGATGCCCGGTGTTTCCATTAGGTAGTACCTTCCCTTGACTTTGACAGCTGGTGCACAGACAATGTAGTTTTTTTTTATTTTTTGACACGGCACTTATCAAATACATTTTATACTTACAAACTTTTTGATGTGACACTGTATCGAATTACTTAGACGTTAAACTTTTAGATCTATGATAGAATTAATCGTTTCAATCTGGATAACCAATCTTTAAAATCACAATCTTAAAATCCGTCATGATATTTAAGAAATGTAAATAATGAAGAGATACAATTTTATTATATTTATTAGTGAAAGTGAGTTAACAAATAGCCGATTTAAATTATATATATTTTTAAATTTACCGGATACTCGTATCCCTTTATTATATTACGCATTACATTTATATGTAAGTACCTACTTATAAACATTGCATAATTATATGTGTTGTCATGTTTTCAAGTCGAGCGTGCGGAGAAAATTGCGATAGAATTACACGCTTGCAAATCATTCAGCATTTCTAGACCAAAAAGAAATACTACCTATAATATCTAAATGCTTTACTATTTATCTATTTTTCCATTATAATAATATTAAAACATATATAAAATTACTTAAATACACTCTATACTTTAAAAAAATACTTTGAAAAAAAACATAATTTATCTGATAAATAATAATATTAAGCACGTAAGGGCAACTTCGCATTAATAATTAGTTTTATTCATAAAGCTTAAAAAAAGTTAATGAAAATAAAATCGGATAATAATTAAATCGATATATCGTTTTTAAATTCTATCTAGGGATTTGTTTTTGTGAAAACATTCCAAGTAACAAATGTTTATTATTCATCCTCTAATATTAATAATTCTAATAAAAACTATAACATATTTATTGGCCTCACAATTTTGAGACACGCAAACCACAATAAAAGTGTATTGCGAGCACCTTTTCAAGTAGACCATGCGGGCAAGTTCAATGCTATTTCATATAAAACGGCTAGGGTTGTCCATTATCTAATGTATAGAGTATAGGCTTTTAAAGGCCTGTAAATGATAAAATTGAAAAAAGTCTTTAAAAACATATCTTTTATGATTATCTTTTTAATGTAATAGTTTTCTACTGTAATGTAAAGTATAATAAAATGCTAATAATATTTTAGCGACAGTAAAAATGTTTTCATTGTCAAGCGATCATTAGAGATGTTTTTTTTTTTTTTTTAACGTTGGGAAATGCATTTACGCACGAGGTGTGGGACTCACCGGCAAAGCCAGTACTACCCACTAAAACCCAACAAAGCCTTCCCCCGTCTTAATGGGGCGTCGCAGGATCGCTTACGCATTCAACTACGACGCCCCGACGGCAGGTCTGCCAAAGCAGACCACAATGACCACGAGGTTGCTCCAAGGTCCACTCTGCTATCAGAGAAGTACCAGGAGCAACCCGCATGGTACACCGCCCTCCGAAGAGGGCCACCTCCCACCGCCCACTGAAGTGGGCCACCTCCTTGTGCGTTTCTTGGCTTCGCGCCCGGCTGGGTTGCCGGGCACTACTGAGCCCCCCCACCACGACAAGGTGAACGCACGTTGGGGGGGATTAGAGATGTAACCAACCTACTAGCAACTCACCTTCGCTTCGCTCGGATTCGTCCCTAGGTTGATTCCCCATACAAACTTTCATGCCCATTTTCATGATTCATTTTCTGGAATAAAATAGGGTCTCAAACTATCTTCTTACCAAATTTCATCTAAATTGGTCCATTAGTTTTTGAGTTTATTCCTTACAAACATACAAAAATCCAAATCTTTCCCCTTTATAATAGTAGTGTAGATGTATGAAAATGATATAATTTAAGAAAATATTAGAAATATGTAAAATCGGGCAATTCAGATAGAATAACGGGTTTATACCTTTGTATTTTTGACGCTCTACTTATTTTGTTAGTGGACTGAATTCTTTTGTTTTAATTTAAACTTTTTTGGTGATCTCTTATTACTATTGATCGACTTCGAAAAGGAGGAGGTGACTTTGAAGCCAGTGTATTTTTTACTATTTAAGAAAAAAAACTTTTGTTCCTGTTACTTGGTGTATTAATATTCAAAATGTTGCCAACCCTGCCTATTACTTACATTGGCAAACCCACATGAAGATAATTTTACTGTTTTAAGGAAACTATACCACATACACGCTTACTTAATGTATGTGGGCTTCGCTTATCAATTGATTATATTTCCAACTAACATGTGGTGAATGTTTTAAAGTCGATTTAATCGATTTAAGCCAAAGTGTGTAGTTTATTTTATTTTTGCCTTATTTATACAAATATAATTTAAAAAAAAAATATTAAAAAAGTTTTTGAAGTTTTTTTTTGAAAAAATACTTAGTCATTTTGTTATCCGTTACATATTTAATTTTAATAAAAGGTTTTTTAAATCAATAGTGTAATAATTATTAGCAATTCCTATTATCCGATTTTAATTTAATCCCTTCTTTGTTTTGCCCATTCACCATGACATTGGCAAGAAGGTATGCTTAACTTTCATGCTTATAAACCTTAAAAATTTGATTTGTTATCTCTATAGTATCTTTTTTTGAATAGTAATCAATTAACTAACTAAATAGCATGTAATTGTAAGCTTCCATACAAATTAATTCAATTTATTCCTTCATCGTAATCGTCATCAAGAGGCGTGACCGTCATATTGCACCTTTTTCATGCTCTGGCGATTGAGGGTCTATGGGAAAATTCAAAATAGGCATTTGAAAGATTATTTGTTTATCTATTTAAGATTTTTAATCTGTATAATTTAACATGAGTTATTTTTGTTAATTTTTCGTACTTTTCAGCGACAATGGTAATTATAAATTTTTATTACCTCTTCCTATTACTTGTCATATAATAAAACTATCGGTTCACCCTCGCTTCGCTCGGGGTCGCCTCTAGGAAAACAAAAACAAATCCGTTCCACGGGAACTAATTTTTCCGGAATAAAAAGTAGCCTATATGTTCTTCTGATGTACGAGCTATATTATTGTAGTTTCATTAAAATCCATTCAGTAGTTTCTGCGTGAAAGAGTAACAAACATCCATACATCTATACATCCAGACACCTAGACATCGTCACAAACTTTCACAATTCACATTTATAATATTAGTAGGATATTTCATATACAATTTTGCCTTAATTTAACACGACTTAATTGCTTGATACGGGAACTAAAGCCTTTCAATTTTAATTACACGCCTAATAAGGAAAGTCTTAAATGATATAAAAATATCGTTTTAAACGAAAGTAAACTTACATGCTCACTTTGAAATTCCGAGAGTAAAATTAAACTTTAAAATACTTTACTCTCTTTAAACATGAGAATTAATATGGTGATTATAATTTATCGCCTACTATAATTAATTTTGGGGTGTGAATACCCTACATATTGTGTTAAATTCACATCTATGTACGTACAGGTAAATTTCAATTCCCACGATTTCAATAGGGGGTTTACATTGCTTGGACAAAGCGACAAGCTTGCACGTTGTATCTCACCAAACTTAAGGGATGATGCTACATTTGTTTTGATCTTTGGTGTATTGACCCCAAGTGAGGCTGGATTTTAAACAGAAATTGAGTGACATTGTTAATAACAGAGTAGATTAAAAAGGATTTTTGTTTAGAATATATTTTTATAGGGAATAGGACAGATTGATTTATATATTGTACGTCGTTTTTGTATATATATATATATATATATATATATATTTTACATATTATACCAACTTTGTTAAAAAGCTCCTTTTCATATTTTATTTTTATGTAATAAAAGTGTATCAGAGACATGTAGATTAGCGACAAGTATAAAACATGTAAATCTCCGACTTAATACACTAGTATATAGTATTACATAATCTGTGATAATACTATTTTCCTTCCTAAACTTTCTTCTTTTCTTCTTAGTTGTCTCAACTTGTTCCTTTTTTTTAGTTCGTTTTTTACGTAGTCGGGTAGTATTTTTGTATTTTTTTTTCTTTACAGCTTTTTAGTTTTGGCTAGTTAGATATATTTTTGTGTTGCCTCTTAAAATCTTTCATTTTGATACCTCACTTTAATCGCCTGAATCTGTACATAAAAAATCGTGTAAATACTGCAAGCTAAAAGCTTTAATTCTTTTAATATAATGCACTCAATACAGTGCATTAGATAAGAACAGGAAATTTATATTTCTCGTCTGTTTATAAACAGAGAAATAATACACTATATTAAATAATGAAGCAATTCAAATAAATTATAATCGCTAATACATTGTACCCAGGATGTGATACCCTTTATCCAAAACAGATACTTTTGTAGGGTATGTGTTTAGGGATCCGTTCAAAATTGATTTATATTTTAAACTAGCATTGCCCGCGGCTCCGCCCGCGTTCAGATGACTAAAAACCAAATTCTTAGGTTTTACACACTCTTACATTGCAGATTTTGTATTTTTTCTCAGAAATGAGATATTTTCCCGCGGTAAAAAGTATCCTATATGTTGACCCGGATAACCAGCTATCACCATACCAAATTTCATCAAAATCCCTCCAGTGGTTTTTCCGTGATGTGGTAACAGACAGACAGACAGACAAAAATTCTAAAAACTAGATTCGGCCTCTGTAAATAATGTCTATTTCAATAAGAGATTCGGCTTAGAATTTTATTCTATGTAAGTATAGGTTTCAAGCAATATTTTAAATTTCAGCAAATAGCTTATAATTCAGTTCTGAAGACTTTCTGGCTGAACCCTGAGAAAGGACATAGACTGTTTTTACTTTTTTTGCATAATGGCATCCAAGCAAAGACGGACAGATATACTAGTGTATGAATATTTGCTATAAAATAGTATATTAAATTTTATCTAATGCATTTAATATGTACGGAATTCATGTAAAGGTTTTTTCGTAGTAACATCGCACAGCTGCTATATTCATTGTGGGGGCCGCAGATGGCGCGTGTACTCCCGCGTTTCATTTCGATCGATATTTCTGTATTACTTTATTATATTGATATGGTACATATATGTTGAATAAATAATATAACGATATGTGTTATGTTATTAATTTCATGAAGTCGGTGAATTTTATAATTTGTACTTATTTATTAGGACGTATTGTATTTGTTACAATTTGTATCATACCACAGCATTTCGTATATCATTTCACCATCACCACTTTAATCATAAAATAAAAAAAAACCGTCCTGTAAAACAATAAAAAGTGAAAAATAATTCATTGAATGGCACTTTTCATTTAGTATATGCTACCTAGATTTCGAAGTCGGTGCCAGCGAAAATATCTGTTTAGGTTATCTATCCATAGTAGGTAAATGAAAACTGCCATTCAGTTATTTTTTACTTTTTAGTGTTGTGTTGTGTTTTGAAATTAGTTTTTTTTTTAAGATTTTATTTTTTCATTTTTAGTGTAGACGTAATAGGAAAGTAAGAAGGAACTATTTGAATTTTATTATTTTATTATTAATTTAACTATTCGCTTAAGCCGTTTAAGTTAACTTTAGTTTAATTTGCCAGTTTTTTTATATGAACACTAAAAATCTAGTAACATTAAAAATCTAGTTCTAAAATCCAATTCTATCGTATTGGGTCTATCAAAAGAAACAAAATAAGCCTGAACTTAGTATCTACTATTGTTCCACTATTCACTTTCTGGATGCACTGTCAACGGAAATACAAACTTTTGCAAAGGTTCAAGTCAAAATGACAATTGGAAGGTTAAATTTTCAGTAGCTCTTTTTCCATCCGTACGGGATGGTATTTTTTCTTTTTTAAATGGGACGAAACTGGAAGTATACACTTTTAAACAAAAACCACAACCAAAAAAATACAACCGCATTGAGAACCTCCTCCTATTTAGAAGTCGATTGAAAACGATATTGAGTTCAAAGTACCTACAGTTCCTTGATCCTTGATTAGTTGCGCTTTCATAAAATTTCATTTAAAAAAAATTACAATATCTTTTAAAATGTGTGAAGCGTGAATCGCCTTATCAATATTCTTTTTTTAGTGTTAATAAATAATAAATTAATATTTATCACATCTGGTATCCAAAGGCAAAATTTCGTAAACTGTTAATCGTATTTGAGAGTTTTTTACCAACATTGGTGCCAAATTGTTCCACCATTAATCAATGTTATCAAAGGACTATTAAAAGCCGATAAAAGCATTAGCAGAACAAAAAGTTGATTTCGATATCGAAATCTAATTTTCGATAATTGGCGGACTATATTGAAAATTCGATTGACACGTGGGACCCAGATGGCTTGACACCTGCCTCGGAACTCGACTCGAACTGCATTCTTCACAACTACCGGTCGTTGCACTGCGATTTTTTTGATTTTTCCAGCGATCGTATATACGAAATGGTGTACTTTAAAGTATTTCAGCTCTCAACTTCAATTATACTGCCGCCAAAGACCGGCCGGTTAATTTTAACCGCTGGTTTTATTTTTTAAGCACGTATTGAAGTATAGTACGACACAAATATACTTTGTATGTATAAAACTTTGGCAAAATGTGTTCATTATTAAAAGTTTTAAAGGTACAATCTGAAGAAAGTAATTTATTTGTAGCTCATCTATACAGAAAAGCTTTGCGTAAATGTACTTATATGATAACATGAGAATCGAAAAGGGATGATTAGGTAAATTGTCATCATCACATATATTTTATTATTTTACGTATATTATTTGAATGAAGTAGCGGATTTGGTCTATTAACTATTCGTGATTTGTAACAGAGAGAAGTGGCGATAATATGATAAACTGTAACAATTTAGCTCCGTGGCGCTTGCCTGGAACAATGACCTCATACAATAAACAAGAGGCCCCTTGGCTGTGTGATTGCTTTGTGCTATATTTCTGAAACGCTCAAGTAATTATAGAATGTTTGTCTCGATTTTGTAAGGAATTTACGATTGAAAGTTATGCGTATTAGCGGATTATTGTTAAAAATTATTCAATTCAATTCAATTTTCTTGTTAAAATGGCTTCAAAATAAAGGCTATGGCTTTAAAAATTATATCATCATAATTTGTGGTTCTTTATTCATAAACAAGCTAAGCTACATTTTAACATAATTATCATCTTTTATCTATGACAGTAACTTTTTAAATGTTATAATTTTAAAACATCTGCTTTTGCTATAACTTTATATTAATAGGTAATTGCAAATACTTTTTACATTTCTTACTTAATACCCTGTAATTATACAAGCTACTTCTATGTTGTTCCCACAATACATAGTTTGAATTCAAATGCGAATGGTTCATTAGCGCTTTCTCTAAACACCTTTCGAGCGCGTGCTGCTTCGTAATTATTGTAAGACGATAATAAGGGGAGGAAGTTGGAAAAAAAGGGAAAAAAGCCACGCGGGGTTGAGAAATGTCAGGCCATGTGTGCGGGAGTCATTGTACGCCTTGAGACATTAATCTTAGGGGAAATGACCAGGTGAACAACCCCTAGACTTTTGTTGGGCGACAATACAAGTTTTTACATGTTGACTTTAAGAATTTGTCAGTCTGAGTTTGCGAATGAAAATTTTGTGAAGATGATTTTGTACCGTAAAATATTTTTATTCATGTCCCGACGGACTAGCGATCGTAATCACTACGAGGGACAGCTGTCCCTTTATAATGCACCCCACCTTTATAGTTATTCTAATGTCCTTTGCATAATAAAAAAGTAATTACAATTGTTCCTTTGGTAATGAAACCACTGTTTTCTACTTTTGGGTTTTAGCATGTGAACGTTATCAATTTAAAGATAAGAGAAGCTTGTTTCTCTAAAAGTTGACTCCATTTGGCTAGTATAAAAACATCACATGTTATAAAATGTGTCATCATCGGCATATGGTCTGGCGCAGTCGCGTCGTATACAAAAACCTGGAACCCCTCGTTTTGTAAACAAGTCGGAAGTTGCTACCAGATTTTTAAGTTTTTGCCCTTATGTCCACATTGATTCCAGAAATCCATTTTTATTTTGGCAAGCTATAACGATACGTATTACCGTAAATTAATCCTGAACCTATACATGGAATTGGTTGTAATTTTTTAGTATTTTTCTTTTCACACGTTCAGTGCTGTGGATATTTTTCAATATATATCTGAGTGTTTTGTTCTATTGATAAATTACCTATGACCATGACGGTGCGTGAGAAAGCTAATGAAAGGCAAGGCTTAATTTCGCATCCTTCCCCTATTCTATTGTAAGCTCAGGTGTGCATATTAGATTTTGTCTACTACTATTTGTCTGTCAAGGGATGAACCTGTTTGAACCCTTGCTTATCGGGGGGCACGGCAGTGCCCCCGCCAAGTCGAGCAAAAAAGGGCACGGCAGTACCATCCTTTTCTCGAAGGGATTCAGAGCATTTTCCACCCCCCCATAACTTCGTTATGGATAAAGCTAGAAGCTTGAATTTTGAGTGACTAAGAGAACATAATAAAACTAGGTACATTTCTAAATTACATTCAATTTGAACCAGTAGTTTATGAACTGTTGCAGATCAAAATTCGTTAATATCGTCACTCACTCACTCACCGATCATCAAAATTCTAAGGTACTTCTAGCAGACATAGAAGCTTCAAATTTTGAACACAATTCGTGTTTACTCTATAACCCAAGGAAAAATTCAAACATCACGCAATTTCAATCCTGTTTTCGAGATATACAACAAACTGCATCAGTAACTTTGTAATCCTATACAAAAAGATATGCGATATATGGGATTACAAAGTTACTTGTGCAGTTCATACATATAATTGTCGTCACTTGCAATGTAAAAGGAGGTTAGGTTAGTGTTTAACCTGTGTGTATGTTTGTATGTTCGATCCTATGTTCCCTCGTAATTACTAACCTAATCACGATTCGTCTATTTATTTATTAATGTTGATATTGCAACTATTGTATACATTAGAAAAATATTATTCAAATGTGAAAATATTATTTCAAGCGTTTTCAGTAGCTGTATACATTTTTATGCATATACAAATGGATACATATATACAACGTGAAGCGTGTATAGTGTATTACCAACTAATATTCGATTACCTGTTATTTATAATGAATTTATTAAAATATATACCTAATTACGACAAAACTTGACGATTACTTAATTTTTGACGACACGTTTGGCTCAGTTTGTAGTGGTCCGGCCCTACTTTCTGTGCCGGCGGTCGCGGGTTCGAGTCCCGCTGGGGGCATTCATTTGTGTGATGACTAAAGTTTGTACTCTAGTCATGGGTGTTTATATTTATAATATGTATGTATTTAAAGTTATATATGTGTAGTGTATATACTCTATCTGATATCCATAACTCAAGCCTCGTACCTTACCATGGAACTAGATGGTTCTGTGTGTTACTGTCCCAACATATTTTGAAACAAAGCTCGTATATTTTCTTTTATAAAGTATGATGTTGATTTGAATTAGAAAACTTGTTAACATTTCATTGCTCGTAACTGTACCCACCTAATAGAACATGGATTATAGAGGTCATGAAATATCAATCCCTTCGAAAATTACTTTTAAAATGGCCAATGGAATCAGTGAATGAAGTGAGTTGGCAACCTCACTTTTTTATTAAACTGCATCAAAATTGACTGAACAAGCAATAATAATTAAGTATAACAACCTTCGGGATTTACCTACGATGCCGCAGATAGACACATAAATCTACACGTTTTATTAAACTTACGTAAGTTCAATATCAGTATCGGGGTAGGTATTTAGGGTCAACAATGAAATTAAAATATTCATTAAATTAACTATACATATTTATACTTAATGCATAAGATAGTAGTAATGAAGCCCAGGAATCCGCAATTTCCGAATACAATAGACTTAGATTTTTTATCATCCAGACTTGTCAAAATTTGTCATATCAAAGCCTCTGAAAAAAGCCCACAGAGACAGGGAGTGGGCTTTTAAGAAGTCCTTAGCTGACACACAAGAAATAGTACAAGAAAAGGGAAAAAGAAGAAATATTTACAAAAAGAAATGAGATCCCATCAAAAACATACTGTAAAAATATTGCAAGTCTCGCAACGCATCTTTCTACCGCAAAAAGCTATGAGATATAATGTAAAACCAAGTCGGTTAATTTATTCATTACCTATCTATGGAAGCATCTATCCGACAACTTTGTCATAAATCGTTACCGAATTAGTTAAGTTACAACATTTTATAGTGACCGTATTAATATTAGATATATTTATTTCTTTAATTAATAGAATGACTTGGCCATCGCACATGATAACAGAACCTACAAATAACAAAATTTACCTAATATTACCGTTCTGAGTGCATTATTTAAGTATTGTTAGTGTATGCATCAATTTGACCCGCTAGTACTATGTTCCGTTCATTTCAGCCCAAACACGTCCACAGCTGGGCATAGGCCTCCCCCAAAAATTTCCCCGACAACCAGTCTTATGCTATCCGCATCCAGTGGGCTTCAGCGACTTTGACCAAGTCGTCCGTCCACCTTGGTCATGGTATTTTTAATTAGGACTATTTAAAGTAGTCGACTCTTATGTGATTATGTTTCCGTGCGATGGCCAAGTCACTCTATTAATTAAAGAAATAAATATATCTAATATTAATACGGTCACTATAAAATGTTGTAACTTAACTAATTCGGTAACGATTTATGACAAAGTTGTCGGATAGATGCTTCCATAGATAGGTAATGAATAAATTAACCGACTTGGTTTTACATTATATCTCATAGCTTTTTGCGGTAGAAAGATGCGTTGCGAGACTTGCAATATTTTTACAGTATGTTTTTGATGGGATTTACCTTACACTATACACTCTAAGACTAGCATAGACAAGATCCTTAAAAAATTTCTAAAGATAAGATATTTTTTTCATCGAGATGTTGATAAGTAACCTTCGTAAGAAACAGACACACGAGTACTTTTTTTTTAATTTAGATTTGAATGAATTATTGTATTAAGTTCAAAGTTCTTATTGTACGTAATGCCGATTTATTAGAGTCTCATAGAAGAATTTAGGTCAAAGGAGTTGGGAGTTACGTATCGAGTGTAAATATGACACACTATTTTCAACCGACTTCAAAAAGGAGGAGGTTCTCAATTCGACTTTTTTTTTTTTTTTTTTTTTTTTTTTTTTTTTTTTTTTTTTTTTTTTTTTTTTTTTATGTTTGGTACCTCAGAACTCCGTCATTTATTAACCGATTTGGACAATTTTTGTTTTGTTTGAAAGGGTATACTTCCAGATTGGTCCCATTTAAATTTCAAAGAAAAATACCACCCCTAAGGGTGGAAAAACAACTAATGATGAATTTAACCTGCTTCTAATTGTCATATTGACTTGAAACTTTGCAAGTATTTCTATTTCCGTTGATAGTACAGTGGTTCGGTGTTGTTGACCTGATCTGATGGCAAGGCCAGAAGGTGGATAGGTGGAACTCTTTAACGGCTAATAGTAGATACTTTGAGTTTGGGCTTATTTTGTTTGATTTGACAAGCCTAACACGTTAAAATCCTTACTATGCTACTACTGTCTACACTAAAAAGGGAAAAATAAAAACTTTTTAACAAAAAAATAAAAACCGACTTCAAACAAAAGCACTAAAAAGTAAAAAATAACTGATTGGTAGTTTTCATTTACTATACATACCTAATCAAATATTTTCGAAGTCGGTGTGCTTTGGCTAAGGAATTAAAGCCTACCTATTAAATACATACCTAATCAAATATTTTCGAAATCGGTGCCAGCCCATACAAAGCAAAGCACACCGACTTCGAAAATATTTGATTAGGTATGTATAGTAAATGAAAACTACCAATCAGTTATTTTTTACTTTTTAGTGCTTTTGTTTGAAGTCGGTTTTTATTTTTTTGTTAAAAAGTTTTTATTAAAATTACTTTGTACTTTTATACACAGTCGTCGTAATTAGCAATTAATCTATACATAAAATAAAATTATAAGAAGCCGAATCTGTTCGTTAGATATTTTTTGGAAAATCTTATTGAAATAGTCATTATTATTGATACAGAGGTCGAATCTATGGTTTTTAGAATTTTTGTCTGTCTGTTTACCGCATCACGGAAAAACCACTCGAGGGATTTTTGATGAAATTTGGTATAATGATAGCTGGTTATACGGGCCAACATATAAGATATTTTTTACTGTGGGAAATTTTTTCATTTTTGAGAAATCTATACTAAACGTAAAATCGTAAGTAGGGACGAACCCGAGCGGAGCGAGGGTGAGTCGCTAGTTTTGAATAAAATGTACCTACATAATAACTATTGCTAAAATATCTAAAATTTAAGCAGCCAATAAATAATGTCCAAATTCAAAGAACTTAATTGTATAGGCATTGAAGATTTCAGCCACTCTCCGCCTATCATTTATTTTGCCACTTCATTAGTTACATTCAGTCGAGTCACATAGGGCTAATGCTAAATAGAAAAAATAGCTAAGTCTCCGTTATCAAGACTTAGAAGGACTATATATTTACATTCAAGTCTAGCTAATAAAAGCATGATATATTGTAGTATTATAAAATCAGAAATTTAAAAAACAATCTACGCAAATAAATTGTCATTTAACGATTACAATGGCACACGTGAAGTACTTAATCGAGTGATCGTACGTCAAAATGCCTTACATCATTTTGGAAAAGAGCTGATACTCTTAGACTGCTGAACCGATATTACCCAAACAAAGCTAAGAACCACCGCAAGGAAACTGGCTTTCAAATGAAAAAAGACCGCATCGTAATCGGTCCATCCGTTGTGTCACGTACATCATGTCACAGACAGACACACACAGAGACAGACAGACATCGACGTCAAACTTATAACACCCCTCTTTTTACATCGGGGACTAAAAATGGCAGAATGTTTTCCCATGTGCTAGCAGGAAAAGTCTTAGCCATGGTAACATATTATATGGTTAAAATTACATGAATCCTTAATTGCATGTTAAGTATGCACGAAAGCGTCTTCCGCAGCTCGTAGCTATGACACGGTAGATTACTTCGCGTATGTGACTTCGAAACTAAATCTAGGCAGTTTAAAACGTATTTCTAGATAAAATCAACGTGCTTAAATTGTTATTTAGCTGTTAGAAAATAGTTATTATGCCAGTAAGTGCTCAAATGTTTGCATATTTGTTATATACGTTTTAAGAATACCAAAAATTAAATTATCGACGACACGTTTGGCTCAGTATGTAGTGACCCTGCTTGCTGTGCTGGCGGTCTCGGCTTTGAGTCCCGCTGAGGGAATTTATTTGTGTGATAAGTACGAATGCTTGTACTCCAGTTATGGGTGTTTATATTTATAATCTGTATGTATTTAAAATTATATATGTGTAGTGTATCAACTATCTGGTGTCCATAACACAAGCCTCCTAGCTTACCATGGAACTATATGGTGCAGGGTGCTGTGTGTTAATGTCCCATTTACATATTATATTTATTTATTTTTATATATATTTTTATTTATAATTATATACAATAATTATTATTTAAATTACTTATTTATTAAAATACAGGATATTAAAAGTTACTTCATAAGTACATTGAGTGGTCGATAATATGCGAGACGATTTTAATTAGTAAAATGAGACAAAAACATCTCGATAAACATTAACATTTATTTAAAAGAGCCGACTGTCCTTCGCCATATACAGAGGGAGACCAACTTGTTTCTTTTGTAAGGACTAACTTAACGGCTTTTAAAGTACATTTTAGATACAAATAACGATAACTTACTATATGATTATATTACATTCATGATTATAAAGTTTTACTGCTCCTATTTATAGAAAAAAAATTAAAAGGATCTAAATTCTAAAAAGTTTTTACTATATATTTTCTATATAAACCATGGTTGTAACCAAAAAACCTAAAGTGTATACAATTAAAGGCTATAACCATATTATAATTTAGTAAATTATATGACTCTTCCTTGTCAAAAATTATTCCTAATCCGCATTCCAAGTACAATAGTGAATAACACCTACGCTTCGTTACACTTAGAATGTAGACTATGACAATATATTTTCGTGCTGTCTTCAAATTGCGTGTGCCTATATTTAGACAATAAATATTTTATCATCCTTGATGGAAACAAATTGTATGACCAAATCTAAAACATTATAAATTATGTACCTAAATAATGGTCGAAGTCATGAACTGTATTTGCTAATCAAATACCTTGTTTTATTTCAGTATTTATAGCTCATGTATATACCTATTTATTATATATATATATATATATATATATATATATATATATATTATATATAATAAATAGGATATATATATATATAAACATTTCATTACATGGAAAAGAAAAAGAATTAGGGTCCCGCTCAAAAAAATTAAAACGTACCAAGGGACGAACCCGATACAACATACTGGCCTGTATATAGCGATAACCCGCGTAACTGTACCGGCTTACAAATGAGTACAAATTATATTATAGTCGAAGTTTTTTTATGGTCTTGCTATTTAGTTGGTATATATTATAGTTATTTATAGATATAGCGGTATTTATTACCTTTCTTCAAGTTAAATATAGATCAGATGAAACCTGTCTTAGCAAGGATGAGAATAATTAGTTCCATTCCAATGGAGGGCGGATAGTGTTACGTAAAATTGCTTCGCCGGAGGCCGCCTAAGTGTTTTCTCATAAGCGAAATCCGGTGTCATATTGTCTTACAACTACTTGTTTATAGGCGTGATTTATTATGGTACAAGAGCTTAAAGTGAAAAAAATAATAATATGTGTTCCATATTTAAATTTACAAATATTAATAAATATCTGTTCGCATGATGTTTAGAAAGTCTTGACAATTAATTTTTACATAAAATTATCTATATACATTTATCATACAGATATAATAAAATTCTGAGTCGAACCTTTAGGTACATTAAATATTTTTTGGAACATCTTATTGAAATAGCCTTTATTATCGATACAGGGGCCGAATCTATAGATTTTAGGATATTTGTCTGTCTGTCTGGCTGGGAAAGCATTACAAGAGAACCATTGGGCAGATTTTGATGAAATTTGGTGATAGCCGGTTATCCGGGTCAATATATAGGATACTTTTTACTGCGGAAAATATCTCATCTCTAAGAAATCTATACTGTACATTAAAACGTAACTAGGGACGAACCCGAGCGGAGCGAGGGTGCTTCGCTAGTATGCCATAAAATTGAACTCTAATACAAAAAATACCCGCTTCTAAATGTCATAGTGTAGTACAAAAAGAATGTTTAAATTCGAACTGTTAGTTCAAAGAAACTCTTCACCTTTACAAATTAGTAAAAAATATTATTTTATTTCAATTACTAAAAATTGATTTATTATATTTCTTTAGCAGTTACTTTTTAGCTATTTCATAGAAAAGCAGTAGGAAAATAATATATGGCAAATATTTGATTAAATGCTAATGTTATCAAATCCACATTCTAGGTACATTGTACTGGCAACTATGCAACCCATTCAACTGGTCAGGTCAAACATGTCTATTTGAGTGTAATGTAAGAAGTTTATTTTTATTATTCCTGTTATTTAACACGAACTTAACTGGGATAGCTATCATTTTGCAAATTTAGGGATATATTATTTTTTGTTGTAGTTAAAAATTTATTTTTAAATATTGGTATTACTAATATTTATGTATGATGTCCTCCGATCAATTTTGGCCACGGCGCGGCGGCCAATTAGAATAAAATATAACAAAAACAAACTAAATAAAAGCGGATATTTAGCTTATATTTGGACTGAACTTCTAATTAAAATACCAACAATTCATTATTTTTTTAAATCAATTAGTTATTACTAGGTTTTTTTGCAATATGCCATGAATGATGAGCTTGGTTACCCTATTTTATGAATGGAGTCCTGCGGAATTTGTGACACATCTTGCGCAGTGTGTTGTGTCATTATATAAATAAAAGCTATCATCTTCTTAGTTTTTATTTCAATATAAAATTCTAGATTCAGGTAAAATTGTTAGCGATTTGAATCATTTTCGAATGAACAAAAATTTACATTTGGCTGTCATTTACATAAAGACAAATTAAATTGCATTTATAAAGGTAAGAAACTTTTGGCAATGGAAAAATAAGATATTTTGTTACAAAACTTAGCTAGCTGACATATTTATACAATTAATTATGTTATGTTTAGTTAATATTACTTTATATAACTTACAGTTACATGTAAAATAATTAACTATTGAATAACTTTTGTGCGAGCTTTCATTTGTAAAGCTAATTGTTAGACTTAAAGCTTTATTATTTTTCAAACCACCGCACGGAAAACCCGTTTTAAAAATGTGACTTATTGATCGTACATTGCATTTTCAAAGACAATCCGATACTTAGAAACAATACCTCTGGGAACATAAACGGGTTTTAATCCAGGTATTAAAAAAGGATAAACGACGATGTTAGTAAAACACCTACTCTCTTTATTAATAGAAATAGATAATTACAAATTCAGTACAATTTTTTTTTCTATATATAAAAGATAAAATATTGAATGTTAAATAATACATTTTTATATAGTTAACTGAAAGAAAACCTTATTATGCAGTTTACATGTTGCATATAGAATATCAATAAAGGTAGCTTTCCGTCCCTGTATGGACTGTACTGCATCTGTATAGCATTTGTTGAAAGTTAAGTTGAAGTATTATGGCGTTAGAAAGTGTTAATTAAAAGGTCTATTTTGAGAATCCTTATGCATCTTTAGTTAGGCCAATAAATTTTCTTTCTCTACACTGCAAATGTACATAATTAAGCGTGCATATAAAAATTGCCACGTAACAGTAGCCTATGTGTTACTTCAGGTCAAAGTCTATCTGTATTCTAAATTTTGTATAAATCGGTCAGTTTCAGCGTGAAAGAGTAACAAACATCCACACATACAAACTTTCGTATTTATATAGAAGTTCGATGAAATCAGGTACTTGTAACAAAATAAATATGTTGGGGCATAAACACACAGCACCATCTAGTTCCGTGGTAAGCCACGAGGCTTGTGTTATGGATACCAGATAATTGATACACCACACATATACATATAACTTTAAATACATACATATTTTAAATATAAACACCTATGACTGGAGTACAAACATTCGTGCTCATCACACAAATGAATGCCCATGCACAAATGAATGCCAGCGGGACTCGACCCCGCGTCCGCTGGCACAGCAAGTAGGGTCACTACAAACTGAGCCAAACGTGTCATCAATATCTTATTCTCGTATAACTCAACATTTGGTAACCAAACAAAATGATTCCCCAAATATAACGGGACGCTGTTTGGAATACCTTTAAACTTGTTTTGAGTCTTGGAGTGCTAACTATCCAGTCATTGAGACATAGGGGACATAAGGCAGGAAACATGGTATGCGTGAGTTAACCGATGACTTCCTTAAAACCCCTCTATACTTTGCCTTATTCTCAACTGTTAGTTACTTGTGATTGTTGATAATTATCGTCTAAGAAGCTTACTTCATAGTATTATATGATGTATATTATATTTAAAAAAACAATAGGTAAGTTCTTGAAATATTTGAGTTTAGTTTCATACACAAATTCTTATTACGTTCCTTGCCCTCGCACCCTTATATGGTCGTAATTATCATGGCGCATATAGATTGTAGGACGTACAGGTATGAGTCATACGTTATATTTAAAAAAAACCAGTACAGTGGTTAAATATTAATGTTATTCGTGTGAAAATTTATGAAGATGTTTGTATGTTTGTTACTTTTTTTTTGCGTTTACTTTCAACTTTGTATATATGTACTGTAAGCATTCTGCCGTACTAAAAAAGAAGGCTGCAACTTCGTCAAAGTTGATTTCGGGATATTTGAAGTTTTGTCTTACTACTACATACGTCAAAATTCTAGTTTTGACGTAGTTACGATGAAAATGGTTATGGTATGTCCGCATTCATAAGACTTAGAGCTTTATGAGTAAGACATATCAAGTAGCATTTTTTTGCTGATTCCAAATCTGTATTTAAGTTATTTTGGACAAATTGTTATTGAGGACTTTATTATGACAGCAGCTTTGATGAGTAGGATTGATTCTTAAGGAGTGTTGATGTCAGGCAGGCGGCTGGTCGTAAAACTTGCCAAATTCTATCAGCAGTACGGATGTACTGCGCCGACCCCAAGTGATTGGGAAATGGGCAGGGAGGTCATGATGATGACACGTTGATGAGTTATGATATTGCCTAGTTCACTGACTTCATTTTTTTATTAAAAAGAAACGAAGAATGATAAAAATATCTATCACGGTTATTAAAACAAATTCGACCGGAACTGACCTTAAGAAAATTTAATTGTCACAATTATAAAATACTTTGAAAGTAGGATTTCCTTCATAATTCCAATTGTTAATGTTTCGGTTCGTAGATAATCAGACTATTTCCGTCCACAATCGAAGTTAAAATCACATGTCTGAAGGGTGGCGAGGACAGGTGGAAATGGCCATAGATGAACTATCTACTTCCTTACTTTAATTAGAATATATTCTACACCTTACGTTTGTTGCTAAGTATGGACTTGTTATCCTTGTATTTTAAATATACTTTATAACAAAATTATTATATAAGCGAGGAATTTTATTACTTTCATGTAGTGGTTAAGAACCTTCTTTGGCCTTTCGTAATACATGTAGTATGTAATATGAAATAATATGTTATGTATGCGAAAAACCATTAAGTATGTGCTTGTTCTGTAAAAGAGCGAAGTATATTTAGAGACAAATTAGAACATATATTTAAAATTGTATTATTTAAAAGAAAAAGTCGGGAAATACGATATTTTTTGTAAAAGCTCAAGTTAATAGACACCATTGCCTAATATTAGCTTTTTGTGTGAAAAAAATTGACTTATCAACGGCTCTGATTAGATTTTTCGATATCTGGCAATGCCCTTTAAGCTTCAAAGGAACTTTATCATTGCATATCACAGGAAGTTGATTTATTTATGATCCTCCCATTGCATAATATATAATTTTACAGATGACGTAATTGTAGGCTGAATAAATTTTTTTAAATCTATATTATAACATTTATATAACTCATATATATATATATATATATATATATATATATATATATATATATATATATATATATATATATATATATATGAGTTATATAAATGTTAGGTTATTTAATAAACTGATATGACAGTTGGCAATATTTGCAGTATTAACATATGACCTCTCGAACTTGACAAAAACCAAAATGGTGTCGAATTAGTTCGGCATCCGCTCAAAGCGCTCCAGATTTTTTGTGATGTTTTTTGTAAGAAGAAAGTCCCGTTTTAACTAAATTTACAGGAATTGATCTGGTTTCCACATTTTTAACCGACGAAAAAAGGAGGAGGTTCTCAATTCGACTCGTATACTCGTATATATTATGTATTTATGTAGGTATATATATTTTCTTTTTTTTTTATATTTAACCACGCATCGTTTTTTTACCGTGTAGTCTTTTGGATAGGGTTTTTGGATTGGATAGAATAGGGTATAGGTACCTTAAATATGGTTCCATTTAAATTTGAAAAAAAATCCACCCCTGAATTTTTAAAATACTTTAATGTAAGAATACCTTGCTATTACTAAGTCCACACTAAAAATTAAAAAGAAACCTAAAAAATAAATAAAAACGAAGTTAAAAAAAAACAACACTAGAAAAAAATAACTGATTGGCAGTTTTCATTTACTATAGATACTATAATCAGAAATTTTCGAAGTCGGTAATCGGTATCGGCCAGACGATACAAATCAAAGCACACCGACTTCGAAAATATCTGATTAGGGATGTATAGTTACTAGGTAAATGAAAACTACCAATCAAATATTTTTAATTTTTAGTGTTTTTTTTAAGACGGTTTTTATTTATTTTTTAAGTTTTTTTAAGAAATTGTGCCTATAGTGTATGTATGTATATGTGTATTATGAGGTACAAAATTATTTCTTAAGCCTACAAAAGTACCATCTGCTACTGCTACTTATTAATGACATTTTTCAAATATAATACTTTAAAGCAGTTTTCCCTATTCATTAATTCTCCACCACTGACCTGTCCAATATTAAAAAAAAAAGATATAATCGACTTTCTTTGTCTATGTACGTACACCTGCTTACCTTTGCTTGTGTTGCACAAGTTCCCATCGGAGGGTATGATTTCTGTACATTATTCTATCCTTGTCACTCCTTTGTATTTTCACGTTGTCCTTTTCATTACCGCGTCCCTTTAGGGGTTTTTACGTTTTTGTACTCTTCACCCCTATTGCGTACGAGTCGTGTAGGCGTGTGTGCGTGTATGGGAGAATTAAGGATAGTTTCTACTCTTACATTAGTGTGCCCCAGCCCTTCAATGCGTGTGCGTCAAAATGTGTTAGAGTTTTGGCGGGAAATATTTGTTTTGTTTTATTTGTGGTTTGTTTAAGATAATATAATGGATTTAAGTGGTTAAAATGATTTGGTTAATGCATCGGCGTCTCGTTTTTGGATAGTTCATCGTGATGTTATATGAGTAAGTGTGCTATTTAGCTTCCCTAATGTTGTTATGATTAAACTTTTTGTTTACCTTGCTTTGTGGTATGGATATTATTTTGTTTATAACTTATTATCCGACTGCTCATGAAGGAGGGTAATGTTTTTTTGAATGTATGTGTGTTAAATCATAAATGGATTTTAACAAATTTTGTAGTAGAATCATAATACTTTCTTAGATTTATTCTTAATACTTTAGATATTTGAGTCTCTCTCGTGACCATGATTGCGTAAAGCATTCGAAGCGTCGACTACCAAAAATCAAAATAAATCCGCGAAATAATCCGAAAAAATAGTTTTAAGTAGAATCGTCGTAATTTTAGTCTTGTAACGATATATTTTACAACTTTGTTCTCTAACCTCTACAAGGCAAGTACATATATTATTATAATATTTCACTCTATCTCTACTTTTCATTTTATTCATGGCCTACTTTTGTTTAAAGTCGTCATTACTATATGTATGACTAGCATTGCCCGCGACTCCGCCCGCGTTCAGATGACCAAAAACTAAATTGTTAGGTTTTACATATTAGTATACTCTTACATTGCAGTTTTTGTACTAATGTATGACTAGCATTGCCCGCGACTCCGCCCGCGTTCAGATGACCAAAAACTAAATTCTTAGGTTTTACATATTAGTATACTCTTACATTGCAGTTTTTGTATTTTCCCAGAAATGAGATATTTTCCCGCGATAAAAAGTATCCTATATGTTGACCGGATAACCAGCTATCACCATACCAAATTGCATCAAAATCACCCCAGTGGTTTTTCTGTGATGCGGTAACCGACAGACAGACAGACAAAAATTCTAAAAACTATAGAGTCGGCCTCTGTATCGATCGAAATAATGTCTATTTTAATAAGATTTTCCAAAAAATATTTAATTTGCAGATTTGGCTTAGTTACAATTTTATTACTTATATGTATAGATCATACATTTTCTTAATTCAATAATCATATTTTAACTCTCTTTTTGCAGTTTCTAACCAAATATATATTATATATATATGTATGTAAAAAATACAAGTTTAATTGCTTTTGTTAATAAAGTTTTATGTAGATCAAAAGTAAAAAATATTCGACACGTAGCTGTATAAAAAGTATTATTCCATTCCGGTTTTGTTTGATTATTATTGATTCGGGATCGCCTCGTCTGGCTCTTAGAGGCCTCATGTAGTATCAATGACATCATATTACGAAGTTGAGAATAGTAACTTAGATGTAATATAGTTGTTGGTTTTCGGAAACCTCAGTATATTCATATTTTCTTGTAATGATGAATTAAAGGTATATTTAAGTTCATTATTCATATTTAAGTTGATTTTGTTTACGTTTTCTTCTTTGACATTGTTTTTATATTTGTTTTGAGTGCAATTGTAAATATATTGGTATGTACACTTGAAAGGTCGTCACATCGTTTATTTAATGAAAATGTAGAAATAAACTTATTTTATTTGAATATTATTTGACTTAATCTTTGAGATTCCGATTTTCATATTACCTAATTTTAATTATTAAAAAACTAGCGGCTCACCCTCGCTTCGCTCAGGTTCGCCTCTACAAAAACAAGAACATATTTATCCCACGGGAACCACACATTTCTGCGGGATAAAAAGTAGTCTTATGTGTTATTCTGATGTATAAGTTATGTTATTGTAAAGTTCCATCAAAATCCATTCAATAGTTTTTGCGTAAAAGAGTAACAAACATACATCCATACATACATTCTTACAAACTTTTGCGTTTATAATATTATTAGGACTTTTTTTTACTTTTGTTTTCTTTAACTATTGTGCCTTGATATTTCATTTTTATATTAGTATATATACAAAAGCACTATTTTCTAAAATCGTTGCAACAATTAATATCCTCGCGTCAATGTCTGAACACGATATGAATGAGACACAACTCGTTCTCAATCAGCTGATATTTGGCACGCATAAATTATTTTATTTTTACTTCCATTACCTAATCGAAAGTATGGACGATTATAAAGCTTCCTTAAACCGGAATATTTTACATTAAAACTTGTTTCTTATATCAAAGAATGCTTATCTCACAGATATATCAAATGTAAACCTTATAGAGTACTAATGTAGAGTTATAATCGCATAGCCTATACTAACATGAGGTCGCATTAAACTTGGGCCGGTCTTCTGGGAATTTTTGTTCTGTGTCTACAAATTGAATGAATGGCGCCAGGATTTACGTATAAAGATAAATTCTTAAGCTGTTAGTATGGTTTGTGGCTGTAAATGATTTTTTTGCTTCGTCTATTTTCTACCTGTAGCGAGTTAATGTTGAATAAGTATATTGTGGGAATACTTAAATGAAAACATATTGTACGAAAATATTTAGTATAAGATAAGACTACATAATTATGGTACTAAAACGAGCTCTAGCTTTGTCTATACATCGAGTGTAATAAGGAATGAAGAAACAGACAGTTAAAATTAATTTCATTGCACGTAATATTTAAATAATTGAAGCTCTATATTATTGAAATTTTTTATGTAAAACTAATATAATAACGTTCGAAAGTATATAAATATATATATTTTTTATGACTTTATCAACGGAATACAATTTAGTCGCTGTAATTAACACTGACATTTCACGATAAGTGAGCCGTATTTTTTAAACCCATTCCTTATTTGCACGGGCTGTACTTACACCTATGTACATTAGAAGATATACATTATACATGCATAAAGTTATTCCATGTAATATTCACAATTATAAATATATATATATATATAACTGCCTCGGTGGTGTAGTGGCTAGCATGTACGGCTGCACACCCGGAGGTCCTGGGTTCGAGTCCCGGGTCGGGCCAAGTTTAGTTATTGAGTCTTCCTGTATAGTAAGTCTCAGTAACAGCCTGGAGTTGGGAAGTTGGCGGTGTTTCACCCCCGTGCCTCGGAGAGCACGTAAAGCCGTCGGTCCTGCGCCTTAACTCTCACCGGTCGTGTCGAGTGGTCGTCCCACCGGAGTATGAGAGTGATAGGAATAGAGAGTGCACTTGTGTCTGCGCGTACACTTGAGCACTATAATATCTCCTGCGCAGTTGGCTAATCTCATTGAGATTGGCCGCCGTGGCCGGAATCGGCTAGGAGGACATCATATATATATATATATATATAATTACCTATGTTATATTTTTCCACGAGACTGCTTTAATTCAGAAAATACTAGTATAAGTTATAGTTAACTTTATTTCAACTATACATATTTATTATTTAGTATTTACATAGTAAAGCTTTCTTTTGAACAACAATGTAACTTTTACCATTTATTTAATTAGTACACCTACCTGAGCGACCGAGCCTCGATAGGCGTGTAAAATCGACTTTTTTCAAAAAAAAATGCAAAAAATGCGTTTTTTTAGAAAAGACATATATATACACTTAAAAAGTAAAACCCTATAAATACGATTACATACAAAATTTGTATTTCTATCCAAAACGTTAGAGCCGTTTACGAGATACCAAAGGTAAATTTATATACCTAAGTGTATACAAGAATTGTTCATTTAATATTAATAAGATTTGTTGTAATATATACTTTACTTTAGTGTAACAAATCCTCTTTACAGACGCAGTGGCTATGATTCAGAGTCTAGCGAATATTCCGAAGACTCGGCAGCATATGAAGATGTGCCGGCTGCAACCAAAAGCACTGGGGCGAGGAAGAATGTCAATAAGGGGAAGTGGACGAAGGATGAGGTTAGAAAAAAAATATGTACATATATCAGACCATTATTATAATATAGTAATTATGTTTGTGCGTGTGTGTATGTTTGTTACTCCTTCACGTTCAAACATCGATCAAAGTACTAGACACACAATCCCATGCAAAATTTCTCTTAAAACTGTCACCAATTGTGTTTAGGTAAATATTCTAGTTGAAATAAATACACAATAATGTAAATTGAACCTTAAATGTAATGCTTAAAATTGTTTTCATATATATTTTTTTGTAAATTAAAAGCGCGCTCAAATGTTCAAATGAGCGCTCATTTGGTGAGTATATTTTTTGTCGCTGATTGTGTATCTAGTACATACTTTTTTGATCGATGCGCTCAAATGACTGGAAGGATTAAATATATTTTTGAACTACTAGGCTACTTTTTATCCCGGAAAAATGTACGGTTTCCGTGGGATAGGTTTGTTTTTGTTTTCCTAGAGGCTGACCCGAAAGTCTGAGCCCTGAAGCGAGGGTGAGCCGCTAGTTCTAATATTTTAAATATATAAGTTACTTCTATATTCAGTTTTGTTTAAGTACACGCTAACTAGTTTTTTTTTAATAATTTAGTTTTCGCCCACGACTTCGCTCGCTTTCATATATGTATATAAAAATAGTCAATTAAATAGTAAGTAGACAATCATACAGATATTGTTGAAACAAATATCTCTTTATTATAATGTGAAATATAAAATAAAGTTTTTATATAGGTATGTATGCATTCATTAAAATTTACTACACCTATTATAAATATCAATTTTATTCACGAATAATGTATTCGAATAGAATATATCTGGTGATGTCATCAATGACTTCAGTCTAAATTAATTTGCAACTCGAAATCTTCTCTGTTCTCTACAGTTTATCTACTGGGTCAAAAGTTTACAATAATGTCAACTTTCGACACAAATCTGAATGAGTCTTACTTATTAATTGTTTTTTTTTATATGTACTTCAATTTGATAAGAACTTATCTCACTGTTCTACTTATCTTTTGTTGCTGAATATAATTTTTATTAGTGCATATTATAATAATGCAATTAAAAAGCTATAAAATAAAATTATTGAGACTACGGAAAATATGTATATTAATGATTTTTTAATAGTGTTGCCTTTAACGTTTTAAGGTTAAACTCTTTAATAAAAAAAACAAACTGACATTCTACAATCGCTATTGTTTATAGAAAACTAATAAAAAAAATTGTATAGAAAATAGAAATGACTCATTGAATCGATTATTAACTCATTTAAAATAGATCATTTCAATGTAAATTTTTTACTTTTCTATTAACGATAGCTATTGTAGAAAGTTAATTAATCTATGTTACTTTAAATTTTTAATTATTCCCATACAGGATAGAATGCTCAAAATGTTAGTCAAGAGCTATAATGAGAATTGGGAGCTAATAGCTGCCGAGTTCTCAGACAGATCAGACGTTCAATGCCAGCAAAGATGGTCGAAAGTCGTCAATCCTGAACTAGTCAAAGGCCCTTGGACAAAGGAGGTGGGTTTATATTATATATATTTATACCTATATATTTCTCTGTTCAAATTTTTAAAATTTCAAATCCTTGCAGTCGATAACTTACCTGTAAAAAATGTATTGATTTAAAACTTTTCGATCGATTGATCGCATGACATACACATATATATAATAATCTAATACCATTACACATATGTATGAGACCAACATTGAGGTATAGTTTTGATATTTTTGAAGTGAAACTTCTTTAGAATCGTTGTGATTTGAAACTCGATGCAACGGAAATGCGACAGTAAAAAGAGACAAACATTTCGCTTCGCTCGGGTTCACCTCTAGAAAAGTACAAACAGATCTATCCCACGGGAACCGTTCATTTTTCCGGGATAAAAATAAGTAACCTGTTGTTCGACCGACAATATAAGGTATCAGCATGCCTACATTACTCAATTAGGAGCATAAGTTGTTGTGTACTGAGCTGTATAAGTTACTATAGTTTTTAACTATCCCACGGGAACTCTTTAATTTTCTGGAATGAAAAGTACCAAATTTCATTTAAATAGGTTGAATAGTATCGGAGATTAGCCCGTACAAACAGGCAGAGTAAGAAAAAAATTGAAAAAAATCTGGATTTGTTCTATTTCTCTTCTTACGGGATGTAAGAAGAGAACTGACTCGTTTTTCTGCATTTTTTTCTACCATCTAGGTACAGACATTCGACCTCTACAGTTTTATTTTATTCATATATGTATATTCAGATAGAATAAATAACGTATAATAAAACAGTAATATATAATAATAAAAATAGTTATAGCGAGTGTACCTTAGAAGATAGACATATACTATGTAGAACTTTTCTATAGACCTTTTTAAGACTTACAATTTTCTTGTACAATGTTTGATGAGCCAACGTTAGCCATATAAATTTCTAAGGACAATTCGATAGAACCAGTTATTGTGTTTTCCCGTGGCATTGAATAATTTGCCTGTCGTATTCTAAATGTTAACCCGAGCACTAAGTTTTAACACTATACAAAATTAAGTTAAAATCGGTTGATTACTTTTTTTTCGTGAAACGCGCACATCGATTTGACTAAGTTTTATTATAGGTATAGATAAGAATAAATATTGCGAGCGTAACTTAGGAGATAGACATATACTATTCAGAATTTTTCTGTAGGAGTTTTCAAGACCTACAATTTTTTAGTATATTGTTTTGATGTATGTAAGTCTTAAGGCTTAGCCAGCGGAAGGTTTCTAGGGAGGACTCGATAAAACCAGTTATTGTATTTTCCCGTGGGAAAGAAAGATTTTCTTTAAGTAAAAGGTATCTAGGCAGTGGTATCCCAGTGGTAACGCGCTCGCTTGAGAAACCGAGTGGAGCAAGTTCAAATCCCGGGTCTCGCACCTCTTATATGTGCGAATCATTTCTAACAAAATTACCACTTGTCTTAACGGTGAAGGAAAACCTGCATGTCTGAAAAAACCTAGCAAGTTTTCGAAAGACATGTGAAGTCCACCAACCCGCACTTGGCCAGCGTGGGGGACTATGGCCTGATCCACCTCGTACTAAAGGGAGGCCCGTGCCCAGCAGTGGTACGTTAAAAAGGGCTAAATACAACATACATACATACATACTACATACAAAAAGTACCCTAAATGTTGACTCGATTAATAAGTTATCATACAGGCAAACAGTCAAACAGACAATTTTTTAATAACTATTGTTTTGGGGTTTATGTTGTGTATATAATACGTTACAAATAAACGAAAACATCTATCCCATGGGAAAAGTACATTTTTCCGGGATCAAAAGTAACCTATTTGTTATTCTGATGTATGAACTATATTATTGTAAAGTTTCATCAAAATCCAATCAGTAGTTTTTATGTACTAAGCTGTATAAGTTACTATAGTTTTTTGACGATCCCACGGAAACTCTTTAATTTTCCGGGATGAAAAGTAGCTCATTTGTTTTTGTCATGTATGAACTATATTATTGTAAAGTTTCATTAAAATCCAATCTGTAGTTTTTGTGTACTAAGCTGTATAAGTTGTTATAGTTTTTTAACTATCCCACGGGAACTATTTAATTTTCCGGGATGAAAAGTATCTAAGATGTTGCCCAGGGATATAAGGTACCACCATGCAAAATTTCATTTAAATCGGTCTAATAGATTCGGAGATTACCCCGTACAAACAGGAAAACAGACAAACAGTTCGCTCGGGTTCGTCCATACATACGAATATGTTATCTCTTTAACCATTTGTCCAAATTATATGCAGTAAAAGGGAAAAGTATTTTGTTTTAAACATTTTAGACGATTAATTTGCTTATTTTGATAAGAATTCATAATTGTTGATAATATGACCAATAAACATGACCTACCGATTTAAATTGTTTTTTTAATATAAATAACTACTTTTTGTGACTTAAATATAAAAGTTAGTCATATGCTGTCGCTGACTTTTTTGTAGGCATTATTAAGCTCTACAACTTTTCTCTAGAACATAATCATATATCTCTCATAGTTAAGGCAGCGTTCGTAAGAAACGTTTTCGTTCGATCGTTTTTTCTCCGACTTACTTTGCAAATACGACTACCACGAAAAATTTTCATTTTTCGGGTTAATATATAGCCTATGACACTCAGAAAGAACGTGGCTTTCTATTGGTAAAAGAATTTTGAAAATCGGTTCAGTAGATCCAGAGATTACCCCCTACAACGTCACAAACTCACAAACTCACAAACTCACAAGATCACAAACTTTACCTCTTTATAATATTAGTATAGATTAAGCCGGCGATAGAATGAGATAGAATACATTGCGATGATGCCATGGTAACCGTTGTCATGGTAACCGTTGTTATTTGATAGAATACATTACAAAGGAAGTGAAAAATAATAAAATTCATTACTGATTATTATGTAATGTTTATATTTATGTCAAATAAAATGTAAAATAACTTTTAAACTTGGTAAAAATAATATAAATAAAAAAATCCTTATGATTATCCTACTCCTGATACTCTATATTCATATCATTTTCTGAAGTTTCACTTCTACGATGTGTGAATTGCACATTTATATTTTTTTTTAATTAAAATCTTTATTGCTTAAGATACACAAAAAATGCCCGAATGGAGCAACTTCACCTTTTTAATGAGTAAAATAACAGTTTTATGCTATGTTCATCATAAAAAATTTAAAATAAAGTTTTTTATACAGAGACTAGCAATACGTTTAATACTCAAAAGTAATACAAAGAAAGTTAAACATGTATGGAATGTATTCATTTCCGCACCACAAAGGTAAAATTAATGCATAGCGCGTTTTTCTATAGGTATAGTATCTATCATAGGCCAAAATAATGAATTAAAAATAAGTTTAGGTTTTATTTTTCCTATACCAACTTTATATATTACCTATAATTAATCTGATTATCGAGATATCGTGACACATTTTGTTAAAATATGGTAAAAAAGATGTTAAATTATTACTAAAATATTTCGAAATCTTGAAATTAGAAATAAACAATTAAAATTTAGTCTCAATGACATCGTTGGAAATGGTTTGAATATTTAAATTGTTTACAAAACGTGAATGTTGGATGGAAAAAATATAATAAGTTTATTTATTGAATTTCCTACTCGTATATAATCTTAATCCCTCCACGACCGCGGACACGCAGGCGTGTCAGTTAACAATAGATTTCTTAGAATTTCAATTAATTTTATTTTAATTTTAAATAATATTAATTTAGAAATTTATCTGGAGGTGCTAATTTAATTATTTGTTACTAAAAATGTATACCGTTAATCCACTCTTATAGATGTGGAGTTTTCATGGGACCACCATGGACGTATAACTTATTCATTAAAAACATGATTATAAAAATTTGTTGACAATTGATGATCATATCTCCCGTACACTACCTACACACACAAAAAGCAGTCGAATCACCTTCAGTTTTAGTACTTTCTCTTTTTTGAAGTAGGTCAAATATAATATCTTCCTGATGGAATTTCGGTCACGGCGGCCAATCTCATTAAGACTAGCCATATAAGTAAGTAAGATATAGTGCAGTGTACATGTTTAGTTTATATTCTCGACTTGCGAATCACCCTCGCTACGCTCGGGTTCTCTTTTCTCAGAGATGAGATATTTTCCCGCATTTAAAAATTATTCTATATGTTGACCCGAATAACCAGCTATCATCATACCAAATTTTATCAAAGTTCCCCCAGTGATTTTTCCGTGATGCGGTCACAGACAGACAGACAATCAGATAAAAAATCTAAAAACTATAGATTCGGCCTCTATATCGATAATAATGACTACTTCAATAAGAATTTCCAAAAAATATTTAATGTACAGATTCGACTTGTTAGAATTTTATTATTTGTATAGATTAGTGAAGTTTATTATACAATCTGATACATAGGTCAAGTCATATCCTTTTCCAAGTCTGGTAAGTCTAGACTACTACTAAAATATATTTTTATCAAAACTGCCCGTCACGGGACTCGAATCCAGGACTTAGATTAATCATAAGTTACTTAGATTAATCATAACTACCTAAATAAATATAATAAGACAAGATAATTTATTATTCAAAGAAAGTAAACGGTAATAAACGGAAGTGGTTAAAATATAAACAAATGCAATACGAGACATTCGCCATTGAGTCTAACGCAAGTAAGATGATTCATAGGTCAGTAACATGCACAATGTGTTGCATCGTTCATTCATAGTGACCTTCGTCGTTGTCTTAACTAAATGTGATGTGGTTTTCGCGAAATAAGCATTTCTAATTTAGATTTAGATTGTTCATATTATTTTATTTCTATAATCTATAAACAAACTCTACCACGAGAAATGCGTTTTGAAGAGTTATATGTCTGGCGTTTAAAACCGAGTCAGTGAAGTGAGATAAAATAACTTCTAATTTTTATGTATATTCAAAGTTAAATCATTAAATTCGGTCCACTAGTTTTTGTGTGATCAAACAAACACATAAATATTTTTTTTTAATATCTTTTGTCCACAAATTCAGCTCTTACTTTTGTTACAATTTTATATGAAACATTTGTAGGTATATTAAATACTAGCGACTCACCCTCGCTTCGCTCGGGTTCGCGCCTGGTGATTCCTTAAATTGACATAACTATTTTATTTATGAGCCAATGGAAATAAACATTAAATGTTAAGTGAAGCTTACCACAATACATTAGAAAGAACCGCACCTAAATTGGTTAGCCCGTTTCTGCGATTATCGCGCACAAACGCACAGACATACAGACAAAAATTCTAAAAATCATTGTTTTGGGGTACATTACGTTAACAATAATACTTTTTCTAAAATATCGTCCACATACAGACAGCGATCGGTTACAAATCATAACTTTATTATACTCGTATGTATAATGATTACTATAGAAGGTACATTCTTAAGAAAAAAAAAAACTTATGTATTATCAAAAAGTACCGTAACCATGATATCTATATTACTATACAACCACGTGAATTAAATCTCGTATTTAATTTTCATATTGATATCCGAAATAGCTGAATACATCTAACAATTCTTAGATTTTATGAATGAAACCCATTGTCTAAGGAATGCGTATTGAATTTTAAACGTTTTACACTTCGTATTACTGCTTTTTAATAGGCTTTGTAAAGGACACATAATATGACGAATGAAATCGTGCATTTTTTTTAGAATTAGGTACTATTGATAGCAAACTCCTTGGAGTTTATCCTAATATTATAGTTTATGTGTATGTTTAAGTGTTGGCCGAAGTCAAAAATCATTTTTTTTTTCTAATAATCTTTAACCTGTTCACCTATCGCCCATATATTATGTATCTTTTACTAATATACATACATATGTCAAATAAGTTGTAATAGACATACTGACATACAGACTTATTGTTACCTAAAAGAATTCCGTTTGGTTAATGGTAATACAACCGAATTCCAAAGAATTATAAAAATATGAAGCATTTTCATGGCTAGCATATTATCATATTCATTTATTTACTTAAAATTTATACTCTATATATACATATATCTCATTTATAATAACATCACTCGCGATTACCACACGTTTAGTTCATTCAAATTCATTCTATCCCCGCCTCCATTTTATGGCTTTAATTTAAATATTGACGTAATAAAGCAGCTGTTGATATCATCTGTTAAAATTAATTGATAGGCAACTTTAAATCTTTAAAGCGGTTAGTGTAATATTTATTTTTCCTTGTAATTTATGTGACACTCATATGAAGACTTGCTGTGAATTAAATGATATCTATTATCTACATACATAAGTATATAATTGAATTTTCGTAGGTGGTCTTATATGAAAGTGCATTGTAAGAATAACCAAATTAATTTTGGAGGTTATACGTGCTTCTTTTGGCACGTTTGGAAAAAAATATGAGAGTAAAGTTTTTACGATACGCGTGCACACCAACAGCCAAAAAGCGACATGATGAAGTTAGGTGAAAGCGACAAGATGAAGTTAGCTGCATTCCTTTTATAAACAGAGAGTTGAGATATACGGGATGAAACCTTTAGCTATTTTTGTCCTTTCCAAAGAAGTATAACTTCTCACGTGCGTACATAAGTACACAATACTTTTTTTAATGTGGCGTTTTACTTCAAATATCATATATTGACTCATAGTGTTATTATAAATGTTAGTCTATTTTAATAATAAGAAGGTAACTCAAATCGGCTTCTTGCCTGAAGTTTTATTATATTGTGATTTCTTCGCTATATGAATAGGTTATATATAAGTTCAAGAATGGCTCTATTTAAAGATAATTTTGAAGTTTATGCACCTTTTTATTGGATTATATTGTCGTTTATCTAAATATATTTACATATACTTTAAATAATGGTTTCATAAGATTTTTTTAAACAACAAAACCACTTTAATGATGACATGAATTAATGATGAAAAAACCAAAAAAAGCCAACTTTAAATTATAATATATTGGGGAAAACCAAATTTAATATTTATTGATAGATCAAAACCATTTCCTATTTCGACTTGTTTCCGAAAAAGGTAATATATAATTTATATTTGAACCATAATATCCTGTATGATCAAATGGAATGCCGTCTAAGGCGTGACTGCAACCATAACTTAGTTTTTTTGTTTTATATTTTATACATATATGTATAAAAACTAGCGACTCACCCTTGTTCCGCTCGGGTTCGTCCCTATTTATGTTTTCATGTTTAGTATAGATTTCTCAGATGTGAGATATTTTCCCGCAGTAAAAAGTATCCTATATGTTGTCCTATCATCATACCAAATTTCATAGACATCCCTCCAGTGGATTTTCCGTGATGCGGTCACAGACAGACAGACAAAAATTCAAAAAACTATAGATTTAGCCTCTGTATCGATAGTAATGTCTATTTCTATAAGATTTTCTAAAAAAACATTTAATGTATAGTTACGGTTTAGTTAAAATTTTATAATAATACTAGCACTGCCCGCGCCTCCGCCCGCGTTCAGATGACCAAAAACCAAATTCTTAGGTTTTACATATTCGTATACTCTTGCAATGCAGTTTTTGTATTCTTTCTCAGAAATGAGATATTTTCCCGCGGTAAAAAGTATCCTATATGTTGACCCGGATAACCAGCTATCACCATACCAAATTTCATTAAAATCCCTCCAGTAGTTTTTCTGTCATGTGGTAACAGACACAGACAGACAAATAGACAGACAAAAATTCTAAAAACTATAGATTCGGCCTCTGTATCGATAATAATGTCTATTTCAATAAGATTTTCCAAAAAATATTTAATGTACAGATTCGTCTTAGTTACAATTTTATTATATGTATAGATCTATAGAAGAATTGGATTATATATATCAAGTATATTATGTTACAATGTGGTCAGAAATCTAATATATACTTATAAAAAATTAAAATTTAATGAATAGTTCCTATTAAAGAAATATTATATGTATGTATTATATATATTTAAATATGTCTCCCAACATATTTAAAAAAAATGTTTATTATTGATTGATCCTTTAATGAACATCGATTTAGAGTATATTTCTAGAACAAAGTACTAACTTAATAACATTTATTATTAAATTACGTAATTATAATTATTATCTCATTATATAACAAAAACACGAAACGAAACAAGTCTCGCTAATATCTAAAAACCAATAATAACAATATATCGTTTCTCAATTCCCACAGTACTTTTAAGTGGATGATTAATTACCTTTAAAAAGCTTATGCCTAAAAAGTGTTTTGGTTTAAATAACACTCTTGGGTTCATGATGTAAACACTAAATCCAGAGGTAGCAAACCTAAACAGATTAAGGTTTACTGTAATATTTTTGGCCGACTTTAAAAAAGGATGTACTCAATTCGAGTATTTATTTTTTGTGTTTATTACGCGATATCTTTAGTAATAATTGTAAAACGAGCTGTTACGTTTTCATGAATTGAATACACTCCAAGGATGATGTTTCCATGTAAATTTTCTAAAAAAGCCCACTACCTAAACGTAAAGACGATGACCTAAAGTTAGAATAATGGAATAATTTCATTTTTTAATTTATCTTTTTTTATTTAAAACTAGCATTGCCCGCGGCTCCGCCCGCTTTCAGATGACCAAAAACTAAGTTCTTAATTTTTACATATTAGTGTATACTCTTACATCGCAGTTTTTGTATTTTTTCTCGGAATTGAGATGTTGACCCGGATAACCAGCTATCACCATACCAAATTTTATCAAAATCCCTCCAGTGGTTTTTCTGTGATGCGGTAACAGACAGACAGACAGACAAAAATTCTAAAAACTATACATTTGGCCTCTGTATCGGTAATAATGTCTATTTCAATAAGATTTTCCAAAAAATATTTAATTCAGATTCGGCTTAGTTAGAATTTTAGTATATGTATACACAATTAATTGTTTGTGCTGCAATAAAATATTAATAAAGACTAGAAATATAAAACATATTATTATCATGTCGCAAAAGTTGAATACCCCTGACAAGTTTAATGCTCTAATTCATATTGAGCAATTCACAACAACTTAAAATCATTTACTCGTATAACAAACTTTGTTTAGACCCATTTAGACCGTGACTTAGTCTGACCTTGGTTTTTTTGCCTATATGTCTCACAATGTTCCTTATTTCTATACTCTACCTACATACAATATGTTGAGACATACTTGAGATTATTGAGATTATAATTAAGATGGCTTTATTTGTTTTGACTTTTGGTTACGTTAATTGATATATTTTTCTTTAAATAAAGAAAATATTGAATTTAGAGTGAATATTTTTCTTATACGTTAGTTATTAGATGCTAATATTAAATAGTGTTATTTTGATTGTGTGAAAATACAATTAGATATAATTATATACTATATAGAAAGAAATTATTTCTTGTAGAAAGTTTGACACCCCTTTTTTAACCCTCTCTTGGGTTGAATTTCCATGGTAAACCGTCAAAATTTCGGCTTTTCGCAAAGAACTGAATTAGAATACTATGGTGTAGAATAATTCAATAACACACATTGGTACTGGGAGCACTAAGCTATTTATAAAAATATGATACATTACACAAAATTGTGATCGTCTTTTAAAGTAGGTACTGAAGGACTACGAACCAAATATGACGTTATCAAGGACACAAATTATCGTGCAGATGTGTTCAAACAATATAAATTTGTGAATTTAAACAATTTTTAGTTCATATTACTTTAGCTTGCTTTAGCTTTAATTAAGTAAAATCCGGACTTAGTATAAAATTTGGCTTACCACATGGGCTTATTTTTTATCGATAGCGACAACTTTGGTCAATAATTATTTAATATTTTTTCTCTGGAGCAATACTAGTTAAAATGAATATTTGATACGACTATAGTAATATTATTAGAATATTAAAAGTAAAGAATAATGTAGTTGTTTTAATATAAGTACTTAGTTTCAGACATTTCCTTTTTAGATTTTACTAACAATTTATTATAAAGAACTTAATCATGCGGCCTTATTTTGAGAGCACCTGCAAGTGATTTACAACGAAGGATGTTTTTGTTTATAGCTGATAAACTTAACACGTGCATTGAAATATTATAGGCGTGGCTAATTCGTTAGACCGATCTCAGGATAGATTTGAAAAATAAATTGGCTTTTTAGTTTTTACCCTTATATTATAATATATATATATATATATATATATATATATATATATGTCATCTATACATATAATAAAATTGTAACTTAGCCGAATCTGAACATTAAATATTTTTTTGGAAAGTCCTATTAAAATGGACATTATATCGATAGAGGCCGAATCTATACAAAGTTTTTAGAATTTTTGTGTCTGTCTATCTGTCTGTGATCGCATCACGGAAAAACCAAGGGGGGTATTTTTATGAAATTTGGTATAATGATAGCTGGTTATCAGGGTCAACATATAGGATACTTTTTACTGCGGGTAAATATCTTATCTCTGAGAAATCTACACTAAACGTTAAAACGTAAGTAGGGACCAACCCGAGCGGAGTGTGGGTGAGTCGCTAGTGTCATGTATGTATGTAAAATATGTCTTTATCAAACTCCTGGTATTAAGGAAAAAGTCGTGACCTACAGAAGTAGCATAAAGGACAGTATAATAGATCGGTCGTCTTAATAATTTTAAAATTATCAACTAAAAATGTGGCTTTTTAGATGAAAACGTTTGGCGTACAATATGAGAACAGAGTTATTTTTAACTTTGTTTTTGTATAACTTAACATATTATATTGAAGCTACTATAATGTTATCAACGCCGTCTTCTTTACATACGTGTAAATAAAAATGAAATACTATTCTTTGGTAAGTCCATTACTAAAGAAAGTCTGGGCTGATTTGGATGATTTTTGTAATGTTATAAACATTAAAAAATAGTTTGAATAAATTTTTATTAAAAAAAAACCAAAAGTTGCCCCGAAAGTTCGTAAATTCTGGAATAACTGAAAGAGCTTTTGTTGTAAAGTATAATTTCAAAGATCATAAATTATATTGAAATAGGGATGGGACAACTGTCAAGCCTGAGCTCAGATAGTATAAAATAAACATCGAGACCAAAACAATCTTGTTCAACGAGTTGTCTTATTTTCAAATATCTCTCTCAGCTGATCAACGGCTTTTACCGAAACAAGATCACCTTGCAACCTAACGACTTCTCATAGATCTTTTGTTATGTTTTTGTGTTAAAATATCGACCATTGATGATTCGCAGATTGGTTTTTTATGCACACTTTATTTAAGTATGTAATATTAAAACGCGTTACGAATTACGTTATGGATCATGGCACATTAAAATAAAAGCATAGTCTAGTTTTAATGAAGATTTAGTGTCAATTCTGGGTATAAAATGTTAAGTGATTTCGTTTAATCTACTAGATAGCTATTATCGCCTCAATAACATTTAATAGTGCTATGGTTTTTTTATATGAATGATTTTTGTACTTTTTCAATCTATATAATTATAGAGAAGATATTACAACAGCCTCATCCCATACAAAGAAATTGAACAGCGCTAATTCGGGCTATTCTTCGGGCTATTTTTGTTTGTTGAATAGATGTCGTTGATTCGCAAATAAAATTGTTTTATTTTATAAATATGTGCAAACTAACGTATGCTAAATATTGTAAAATTCATTCTTCATTCAAATAAAGAATTTTTTTAATCATGATAAACAATTCATAAAAAGTAAAAGCGCCATCTGTGAATATACACTGCAAACCCAGCATCTGATTGCTTATATTTCATTAGTCAGTAAAATTACGCAAATTTGGTTTATTTCTTTTCCCTTACCTTTTTGGGATCTATTTTTTTTATCTTTTGTAAAAACACTAATAACAAATCGACACATGTAGCGTCATTTTTTGATATTTTTTCTAACTAATTTTTCTTTTTCGTGATGAGACCCCATGGTATAACTTTACACTCACAGAAGGTAATGAAAGTAATATTTATCACAAGGAGTATCCTACAAATCCTACTAATATTATAAATACGAAAGTTTGTGAGGATGTATGGATGTCTGGATGTATGTTTGTTACTCCACGCAAACACTTCTGAATGGATTTTAGTAAAACTTTACAGTAGTATCATACATCTCTCATATACAGAATAACACATAGGCTACTTTTTATCCCGGAAAAATGTACGGTTCCCGTGGGATAGATTTGTTTTTTTTTTCTAGAGGCAAAGCCGAACGAAGCGAGGGTGATCCGCTAGTTTACTATATATAGCAATTTTTTTTTGCATTGAATATTTATTTAGGTCTATCTAGGACTCTTAGGTCATTAAAATACCATATTAAAAATGTAGGTGTATAAAATTCAACTCGTTAGGATTTTTTCAAAAGCAATAAAATTTATATAGCTTCGTTTTATTATACCTGCGTTTTTCTGAAATATTTATGGGAATTTAATTTATTAACATTAATTTTTATGAATTGTGACTAATATATTTATTTGTTTCAATTGAAAATAAAATTTTATAATATTTTTTACTCAATTACACGATATTTTTTTAACCGACTTTCAAAAAAGAAAAGGTTCTACTCGTATGTTTGTCTGTATGTATTTTTTTATATACATAAAACCGTCAAGCCGTTTCGGAGAAATCTTTCAATATTCGTTTATTAAAATTGTTTATCACTCACGTTTACCGATTTTTCCGAGACGGCTTGACCGTTTTTGCTACTTTAAACCATATTTTATTATGGGGCATATGTCCCAAGGTGGTGGAATTGGGGAAAACCAGGAATTGTGTATGTTAACAGATTTACTAAGACTTTTTTACCAACATCTAAATGTTTATAATTATTTTTTATGTTACAGGAAGATGAAAAAGTAATGGAATTAGTAGCTAAGTACGGTCCAAAGAAATGGACTTTAATCGCGAGGCACCTTAAGGGCAGAATAGGTAAACAGTGCAGGTTAGTGTTTTCTTTATTATAAATATCATAGTTTTTTGTACATAATATATTATACACCTATATATAGTCATTTAAAAATTATATATAAGTAATTATATAATCATAAATTATTTTTTGAGGTTGTTAATAGAGAAGATTGTGGTGTTGATATATGTATGTATTTTCTTGTAAAAGTTCCTAGAATAATAAATACAATGTAGCATTTACATAAAATATATTGGGCTTAATCTATACAATGAACTTTTATTTAAACAAATTGGTTATTTGTAACCAAAATAATAATAATAAAAAAAATTATTGTCTTTATTACACTAAAACATATAATATTAATTAAATTATTTATTAATAGTACAACAATACAATTTCAGAGAACGATGGCACAATCACCTAAATCCATCCATAAAGAAAACAGCATGGACAGAACACGAAGACAGAATCATATATCAAGCGCACAAACAGCTCGGCAACCAGTGGGCGAAAATAGCCAAGTTATTACCTGGCAGGTTTGTATTGTATATGTATTGTATGTATATTACCGTGGTAATATTTGCTTATGCCACGGGATACTAGATGTAACGGATTAGATAAACAATCGTGGGTAGTACATATATGTACTAGCATAAATAGTATTTTTTAAATTCGTATATTGTCGCATTAGTGCTTATTTGTTCAAAGTACCAATACTTGTGGTACTTCATAGTAGAGTTTTTACGTCTTCACATTTTTTGGGCTTTTTTAAAGTAAAATGTGTATTTTGTACCAATAAATTAACATTTAAAAGTCAATAATTCTGTATAAAAACTCTTACGGTAAATTGGTCGTTTGTACAAATAAGCATAAGTCTTTATTATGGTTAAAGTGTTTTTGTTTTTTTTTTATTAAGTAAAGGAATTTGATTGTACCTTGTATTCAACCCTTTTTGAACGTCCCACTGCTGGACACGAGAATATAATACGAGAGGAAACAGGCCATAGTCCACCACGCTGGCCAAGTGCGTGTAGGCGGACTTCACATGTTTTTTGAAAACTTACTTGGTTCACTCAGACATGCAGGTTCCCTCACGATGTTTTCCTTCACCCTAAGGCAAGTGGTAATCATGTTAGAAATGATTCGCACATGAAAATATCAGAGGTGCGAGACCCGGGATTTGAACCCGCTTCACTCGGTTTCTCAAGCAAGCGCGTAACCACTGGGTTACCACCGACCTACCTACTTGATTATTATCAAATCAATATCTTATACCCTATCCTATCTAAAGTATGATTATTTTTATTTCCAGGACAGACAACGCAATAAAGAACCACTGGAACTCAACAATGAGAAGAAAATACGAGCCAGATTTACTAGACAGTTATGAGAACATACGGAGAAAGCAACGTACAAAACGTATAGAAGTGAATGATACAAGAGAAAAAGTCACAGTTGCTTACAATAATGATGTTAGTTTGCTTTTTATGTTTTTTTTTAATAATGGGATTCTATGGGATGGAAGTCGATGACCTAGAATCAGTACTTAGGCTTAAAAATGGGTTTTATTAAAAATCACTTGGCATTTTGCACTCACTAACAGACTTACTATTACATTTTGTTTGTTTGTATTGATTATTTTTATAATAGTTCTCCCTTTTTCTATTTTCTCTTTAACCTTTTCACCCCCTTAAGGGATGATTTCCGGAATTAAAAGTACCCTATGTCCTTCCCAGGGTCTCAAACTATGTTCTTACCAAATTTCATCTAAATAGGTTCAGTAGATCCAGAGATTACCCCCTACAACCTGACAAAGTCACAAACTCACAAACTTTACCTCTTTATAATATTAGTATAGATTACTAATTAGTATTTATTTAGATATATGATTAGCTCTATAGATAATAAAAAAAAATTGGTCATACTAATCCTACTAATATTATAAATGTGAAAGTTCGTAAGGATGTATGTTTGTTTCTCTTTCATGCTAGAATGGCTGAAGGGATCTGGATGAAATTTGGCATAGAGATAGATTATAGTCTGGAACAGCACATAGGCTTTTTATCCCGAAAAAAATTATGGTTCCCGTGGGATGGATTTGTTTTTGTCTAGGGACGAACCCGAAGCGAAACGAAAGTTAATCGCCAGTATTTAATAATAGTGAACAATGTAACAATGCATAAAGGTTTTTATCTACAACAAGAAAAGCTATTTTTTAAGAAATATAAAGAAAACAATATATTAGTAAAAAAGATCATATAAACATTTGTTTTCCTTAAGTATTTTTTAAATCTCCTAACCTGATCTTATCGAATCGTAATTTTAAATTATTTTTCTTTGTTTGTATATAACTAAATAATAACCGAAATTATAATTAAACAAATTATAATATTTTACGAGCGCCTTACTACTGGGCTACCACTACATTAAAAACTAATTTAACTCAACATTTCCAGTCAACATGGTCAGATCCATTCAACGAGTCAACCCAAAGCCCGTCGTCAAGTCAGCCATCCAAGCAAGTGCAGCATTTCCGCCAACTACTGCGAGCTCAGCTCCGAGCACGCTCGCCACCAGCTAACGGCCTCATGCCAGCCGACACCCTGGAGATCGTGGAATCGCCTTTCAAGTTAGTATTAGTTGTGATTACGGTAATATTGATGATGGTAATATCGGTAATATTAACATAGGTAATATTAATATCGGTAATAGTAATATTTGTAATTCATTAAAAGTTTCGAAGGTTGGCATGTGTGTGTTTGTGTGCTTGTGTGTACGCTTTCGTGTGTGTGCCACGAGTGGGAAGGAAGTGTGTGTTATATCAACATACTTCTTATGTGTGCACTTCCGTCAGTTGTAGAAGGAACTGCATATGAGATTTTATAGTTCAGTGTGTGTGCGTTCTTTACATTATCATGATCCGGTTTACGACAGGCACAAGGATGTAACTACTTTAATGTTCCTAACTCAAACTCAATAAAACTATTATTGTTTTATAAACTAACGTTATTATTAAATATTTTTACAGATTCGTAAACATAGAGTCGCTGCCTTCCAACTCACCCATAAAGAACTACTTAAGTCAAGTGTCAGCTGAAAGTAATGATCCGAATACAGGTGAATAATTATTTTAATATGATATTAAATTATTAAATGTCATTTGGAATTCCTAAACATACTAATATTCTGTAGGAAACACTACATAAAAAACTAGTCTTTGTCTCCTGAAAATTTTTTTATGTAAAAATTTCATCTACCATTATTTTGTGTAGTACATACTTTCACTTTCCTGCTATAATTATTTTACTGTAATTATAATAAATAAAACTACATATAATAATTAAAATATAGTCATCTATACAGATAAATAAAATTAAAATGTCTGTTTGTAATGTCGAAGTAAAAGCTTTTTACTAAGTGCATATGATATTATATAATATGGTACTTTTATAAGAAAACACCATTTTTAAAATTTTTGTCCGTCCATCTGTTTGTTCCGGTTAATCTTCGAAACGGCTGAACTGATATTGACGGGACTTTCACTGGAAGATAGCTGATATTATAAGGAGTAACCTAATCTACTTTTATTCTGGAAAACGAGTTAGGGTTTCGCTAGAGACGCCATTATAATATAAATATTTCAATTTTCCAGTGACGTACGCAATTCAAGGGAATTCATCTAAAGAAATAATAGTACCATCAATATTCTCTCCGAAGAAAATGGAAACAAACAGTCCACCTCCAATACTGAGACGAGGCAAAGGAAAGAAACCACAAGTGGCCACCCCAAACCCCAATGTGAGTTGGTATCAAAGGGTTTTCTGTTTTATTATTTACTAGCTTTATTTTTATTTATTTATTATTTGTTGGTACATTCATTCATTCGTTCATTCACTTATTACAAAGTTAAACATTTTGGTATCATTGTGGCTTTAAGCCCAATTTGGCTTGTTTAATCATTGCATATTCCTTTATTATGTCTCTTTATAGCTATCTTAATATGTCTATATATAATTATTATACATATTTTATTTTATATAACTAAATTATCAGATTAAAAAAAAGGGAAAAATAAGATCACTACTCCTATTATAACTTTAATAATTTAATTATATTTTATTTTTAACGGTTATATTTTATTTATATGTATTATTATTATTTATTAATATTAAAATTAATTATATTTTATCTTTAATAGTTATATTTTTATAATTAGGGTGCATTCGAAACGTCGAGAACCTAAAAATCAAAATAAATCCGCGAAATAATTCCAAAAAGATAGTTTTATGTAAAAGTATTATATTCTATCACAAAACAAATTCAGAATCAGTTTTTTTTAATATATAACAATAATTTAAATTTCAGTCGTGGGCAGAGACAATATCAAAAGCAATAGAAGGAGCTACACCAATCAAAGCGTTGCCCTTCAGTCCGTCCCAGTTCCTCAACTCTCCGGCAGGACTGTCTTTTCCAGCATTTGATTCTACACCATTAAGGCATAATGGGAATAAGGTGAGCTTATTACTTGTATATGTATTCAGTCCTTTTTAACGTCCCACTGCTGGGGGTGGGCCTCCCTTTAATACGAGGGGGATCAGGCCATAGTCCACTACGCTGGCCAAGTGCGGGCGGGGCAGTTACTAGGTTCTCACACACATGCAGGTCCTTCACCATTAAGCCTATATGCTATTCTAGATTGTAATCTATCTATAATTTATGTGCCAAATTTCATCCAGATCCGTTCAGCTGTTTTGGCATGATTGAGTAACAAACATCCAAACATCCATCTAAACTTTCACATTTATAATAATAGGAAGATTAAAGAAGTATCCTCTCTTTATATATTCATAAAAAATATTTATAATTTCCAGGAGTTAATAGGAGTGAGTCCTCTATTGCATACTCCGACACCCGCCAACCTAACACCGGGAGGGACACAACTAAAAAATAACACACCCAAGTAAGTTAATATTCTCTATTTATTTAAAAGATTTAAGTACTTCAAAGAAAAATTTTGAAAACAGTGCTAATATTGTACCACCACAGACATTTCGTTACAATCAGATATTAAGTACTGAAATCTCAAACAAGTGCAGTCTTCACTTGTATCATGTATAGCTTAGGAATTCATCATCTATGCCTATTTCAAAATATAAGTCCTGTTATTAGCATAACTTAAAAAAATATTAAAATATGGTATATACCAACGACTTTCTATAGATTAATTTCGTAATATATTGTGTTTATATAACTACTAACGACTCACCCTTGCTTCGCTTGGGTTCGGGCTTGCTTTCCAATACAAACTTTCATCCCCATTTTCATCCTTAAGGGATGATTTTCGGCATAAAAAGTATCCTATGCCCTACCCAGGGTCTCAAACTATCTTCTTACCAAATTTCATCTAAATGGGTTCAGTAGATCCAGAGATTACCTCCTACAACGTCACAAACGCTCCCAGTCGGCATGATTTTTCCGTCATCTTCATATTTTAACCAATTTACACAAAACCATAATAAATTACATATTACCTAAACCTCTCTCGTGAACTATCACTCCGTCTACTGGTGAAAACCGTAGTTTTTGAGTATATTGCGTTCAAACAGACAGACCCAGCGTGGGGACTTTGTTGTGTAATATAGTATAATGACTAATGGTTTTGTAATGAAATAGGTTAAACTTGCTCTTAGAGTATATCGAGAGACTTGTATTTTAGCTTTTATTTTAGTTGTAGGCAATTATTTAAAATACAATAAAAATTAAAGAATCCACATGAATTAATAAATTATACCTAACACAAAAAACTAATTATTCCAGAACACCAACACCCTTCAAAAGGGCTATGGCGGAAATAGGGAAGAAATCAGGATTGAAATACGAACCCTCCAGTCCCGGATTGTTGGTAGAAGATATCACTGAAATGATACAGAGGGAGGAAAATTCAGATAGTACGGTACAATTGAATGACTCCTTACTATCGTCTACTGCGGAACAAGATGGTAACATGCAGGTGAGATACTCATTCATTTGATTTTCAAAGGAAACCTATGTACAGTCAATACGGTACAATGAATTAAATTAAAAAACTTATAATATCCACACATAATTTTATAAATGTAACAGTTAAAAAACGAAATGGAGTGCCAGATTGGCGTGAGTTTTTGTGTGGAGATAGTTGGAGAGCTGGAGAGTGACATAGGCTACTTTTTGCTGTGCGAGATTATCTCATTTCCACAGGAAACCATGTTATAAATACAACCGAAAGAAATATTTATGATCAGAATTACTTGAAACTGGGTATTAATGCTCTTCAATACAAATAAATAAATACGTGTTTTAGCATTTTTTGAAATTCATCCTGTAAGGGGGTAAACCTACCATTTTAAGAGTTTTTTAGTTATAGTGCGAGCGAAGCAGCGGGTTCTGCTAGTTTTAAATAAAACTATCTTTCGGATTATTTCTTTGAGACGTCTAAAAATCGTAGTCTTCTCAAAAGTCAATAAGTAGTCTAGTCAAAATTGACGACACGTTTGACTCGGTTTGTAGTGACCCTACTTGCTGTGCCAGCGGTCGCGGGTTCGAGTCCCGCTGGGGGTACCCATTTGTGTGATGAGCACGAATGTTTGTACTCCAGTCATGGGTGTTTATATTTATAATGTGTATCCATAACACAAGCCTCGTAGCTTACCATGGAACTAGATGGTGCTGTGTGTTAGTGTCCTAACATATATATTTATATTTATTTATTTATAATATTTTATCTAAATCCATTGGGACATAAAATATTATGCATTGACAACAATTATGTTATATTAATAAAATATAAAAAGCATAATATTAATTCACTAGCGACTCTCCTTGTTTCGCTTCGGGTTTGCCTCTAGAAAAACAAAAATAAACGTATCCCACGGGAACCGTTTATTTTTCCGGAAAAATAAGTCACCAATATATTATCAAGACTTTAATCTATCTCTGTGCCTTTCATCCAGATCCGTTCATCCGTTCTGGCATGATTGCGTAACAAATATCACATCAACATCCTCACAAACATTCACATTTATAATATTAGTATGGATTAAAATAACTAACAATAAAATCCATCAGGTAAACGACTCGGGCATAGGCAGTGGCAGACGTGGCAAAGAGAACATGCCGTCACACAAGAAAGCACGTAAAGCACTAGCCCACAGCTGGGGAGCCGCCACCAGCACGCCCCACGCCCACGCCCACGCCCACAATACAGTGCCAGATGTTTCCTTCATGGAAACACCTGTAAGTATAACAAAATGGCTGCCTTTTTGTAAAACCGATATCTGTTAAACGATTTTCATCATAGCGTAGGGGGGTCATCATATGAGTTGGAAAGTGACAATATAGCCCAGTCATTTGGTAGTTTTATCTGGAAAGTTTTCCGGGATTTTTGAAAATTGGGGATTGTATAGATTTCGATGTGTCTATCCGAATTTTAATTTTGCCGCCTCGTATCGAATGGCGGCGCGAGCCGCATGGTAGTTTTTTGATATTATCTCCATTCCAACAAATTTTTCGGTAAAAACTCCGAAATTTATATACAAAATTATACTAGAGAAAATTTCCTACAATTTATGTAATGACTCCTTTTTTTTGTCAAATCAATATTTTCGGCGTATGATAGCCGCAAAGTGTACCTTGACATGCGTTTTGGCTAAAAAACTCATTTCCACATAACTTTGAGGTAGATTAAGTAACGCGTTTTTTTATCGTAGTATCCTATCCGAGTAAGCCTAATCCATATGCAATGCAATATTACAATTATATTTAGCACATCACCAAGTCCCCAATTTTCAAAACTCCCTGAAAACTTTCTACTTCTTTTTTGAGCACCAAATGACTGTACTAATTCAATCAATTTAAAAAAGTGTCAAGAAAGTGTCAAAGCCTTGCTTTACAATAATCATTGATCATTATATAAGATCTTCCTTGAAAAATTCTGTCACTATTACATAAAAATTTATTTATTTGTTGAGTACAAGTTTTTATAACTAAACCAATAATAATTAATAAATGTATTCTATCTTGTTCCAGAGCAAAACTCTAGTAGGGGACAGTTCAGTACTATTCTCACCGCCATCGATAGTAAAGCATTCCCTTCTAGAAGAATCTACGAGCCTTCACAGCTTAATGAGTGCTGAAAATACCCCCGAACCAACCAAATACGAAGACATGGATATAGAAACACAGACAGAAAAAAATAAGGTACAACACCGGTCCTTAATCCATACTAATCCCATACCTAACCTTGACCCTAACATTATGTACGAATATACAAACCAACAGACAAACATACCAAACCCTAATATATTTAGAAATATTACTAATATAGAATCGCCTAGAAGCTTTGCGCGGTTGAACGCCGAACGACTTAGAACTATTACCTCGTCGAATGAATTGGCATGCGATATTAACCTCATTAACTGTAATAGTAATAACGGTAATATTGGTAACAGTAATGTCGGTAATAGTAATATAGGTAGTAATGGTAATAACGGTAACAATGGTAATGTCGGTAATAATGGTAATACATTAATAGCTCCGAAGGATGTTTTAGCGAACGCTTTAGTAGATCATATATACAAAGTGACAAATCAAAAACCTTCAACGTCCCGAATAGATGAAATTTTAACGAACAAAGTTATGAATAAACCAAATGATGTCGAAAAGGAAAATCAATGGTGGCAAATGGGTAAAGATACGACGGACGATTTATATAGCGATTATTATATGTTTACTAATATGTAAACTTTGCGTTTTTTTTTGGTAATGTAACGTAACGTTGATCGTAACGTTTTCATTTTTAACGTATCGTTAACGTTTTATTGGTTGTGATGATATTGTTCTTTTGAACTAATCAAAGGCTCTTGACGGTGTACGACATTGCGAAATAATACTGTCGTATGCTAATTTTTTTTTAATATAATTATAATATAATAACGACTAAATCAAATAATACATATCCAAGATAACAAAACAGGGAAAGGTTTTTCTCTAAGGACAAATATTATATGAATGAAATTTTAAATTAAAATTAAATTTTAATTCTAATAATAATTTTTTAATTGTATTTAACAAAAGAATTATGCTATAATGATTTCCTTAATTCAAGAAATTTCATTAACAGAAATATACTTAATAATCATGATCATAAATAAAAAGTGGACTACAACTAATCATCCATTGCAAGTATACAAACAAAAATAATATAAAATATTGCTATTTAAAGTAGTTATATAATATTTGAAACAATCGTGATAGTATTTTTGGGATTTACATTAAATGTTAATAAAAAAGAAAATTAACATCTAATTTTGACTAATCATTGGTTTAAAAAAAAGGTAAAATAACACTAATAGTAGCATTCACTAACGACTAAAATTATAAACAAACAGGATGTTGCAAATCTAGTTAGGGTTTAAAAAAGGTTATAAATATTTTTTCTTTGTACAAAAAGCTTTTTAACATTTTAGACGTAGTTATAGATTAAGTGCACCAAATCGAAGAGATTAGGCGGTAGACTACCAAAGATGAAATTTTCATCAAATGAATATTTGTTTTCGAATTCTAATATATAAATTAGGTTTAATTTATGTTTTACGTTTAAAACTATACCTCAAGTTTACCATGCACCAAATCGTTTTAGTGTTACTATGGTTAATTTTAATTAAGAATCAAGTATTAATTTTAGTTTAGGGGTTGTTTTTTTTAATATAAAAAAAAATCGCGTATTAAATTGGCTGTATGGTATAAGATCTTTGCCTTTGGCAGAATAAATTTGAGCTTTCGATTTAAAAAATACTAATTGTCCCCCGTTAGGAGCCCTTTCCTATCCTTATATTTATTTATTTTAAATGTCTATTAAATAATATTTTGCTTTGTAATTTGCCTATAAAATTATTAACACTTTCTTTTTTTTAATTTATCCGATTTAACCGCGAGGGTTTATTGTGTAATGTAATTACGAAACTATTTATTTTGTATTCACTTTTTTTTTGTTATAATATTCACAATTTTAATATAAATCGGCAGCTACTTAATGAGTACTTTATTTGAAATTAAAAAATGACATTCCTTAAACCTTATCCCGCCATTTTGTCCTTTTCCCCGCCCTTTCCCTTGCAATATTGACAGACCAGTGTTGAATCTACATTTTTTATTTATTTTAAAAACCTATTTATTATTCTTGTTGACTTGTTTATTTTTTTCTTTTTGTTACTAATTTATGTTTTAAAATTGTTTTTACTTTTTTTTAATTTATTCTGTAGGGGTAGATTTTGTATGCGACAATTTTGTATAAAATGTGTTTTTTTTTCTGTTTTGTAGTTTAGTAACTGTCAATATTGTTAGTTCCATTCCACAGTCCAAATGAAATCCAATGTCATTTTTTATTTCAATAAATGTATTTATTCACTATATGTTTGTTTATTTTCACCTGATGCTACGTTTTGAGTTGTGTATGTTACCATTACATATGAATAATCTTTTTAATATTTTGCTTGGTAAAAGTAAATATTTTTATTTGTAAGCTTAATTAAAAATAACTTTATTGCTTCTTGAATTAGAAAATAGAGTAGTTTTGTAGTATTAAGATGGTTGTAATTTGTCACTGAATATTTAAATTTTTTGACACCTTTTTTTTTACAATTTTTTTATCACAAATATTTTAACAATTATTTTAACAATTTTTTCGTTTTGTTTTTGGAAAACTCAAAATTTTATATTTTTTTTTTAGAATATATCGATATAATTATAGTTTTAATCATTTCAATATTAATGATATTGTTCATATAATATTTTTAACACATTTACAATCTTACTTATATTAAATATTTACAATCTTATTTACACTACAGTTCGATATTTTTTTTCAAATTTATGTAAGTATAAAATATAAAATTTAATTTTTAGAAACTTTTAGACAAAAAAATAGTCAATAAATTTTTCTCATAATTATTTTTTATCATTTCCATTTTACTAAACGTTGATATTAATAATTTCAAAATTACTAATATACTCTAATACATCACTATAGTATAAATATAATGGTTTTTCATATGTTTCAATCATACTATATCAATTCTAAATGCAAAAGTTTGTGCTGTCAGAAATTAATTTCCAATATATAATAACGTACCATGCAAATAGACTCATATTTCAATTTAAACTAATTAATTGTAAAAAAAGTTGAGAATAAATCTTTTTTAAGCCTTGATTACTGAAAAAAAAAACAAGTTTATTTAAAGAAATTTTTACAATTTAATTAAATTACCAACACGCAACTTACATAGTGTAAGTTCCTTTCTACACAAAGTAGTATAAATGAAACATATTGAATAGAGACTGAAATATTTTTAGGCACGAAGGCTATCTGGAGAACCTTTGGTGGTAAAAAAATCTGCAGTCCGCTCTATAAAATTCGATCAAGAAATACCAGAAGAAGCGAAAGAAGAAAGACCATCTTTTATATTGGTTTGTATAAATGTTATTTTTAAAATCATTTAAGATTGTGAAATCTGTCATATAATGCCTTTATGAAGTTGATAATACAAGTTTTATGATTCTTATTGCACAAAATATTAGAAATGTTTTAAAGGCGAACTTAGCAATTAAACTAATTTTCTTTTATCAAATAACCTTTAGGTCTTAATAAAGAAAGTCTACAGAAGTGTGATTTTTAATTAAAATACGAAATAGTGACATGTTTATATAAGTTAGAGTAAGTAATTGTAATAAACAGTCTATCTAGAGCTAGCAATACAATAAAGTCATTAGTATTCATTTTATGAATGAAATAAATTTCGAAGTAAATTTCGAAGGAGTTCATAGTCGTACATATTTTTTTAAACAGTTTAGTCAAATATGTTTGAGACTTAATCTTTGTCTAGTTATTCGAATGGTAAACAAATTATTTCATTATTGCTTTAATATAATAAAAAAAAAAAACGATAGATATCAATACTGGTTAACTTTAAGAACACTTTCGACTATTTAACAAAATTGAACGTATGAAAAATTGCTAAATAGAATCAAATGAGCTTAATATGGTTTTATGAGAAACCATTGTAGGTAAAGTTTCGCTATATCGCGTAGCTTTCAATATGTATTACACAGTCATTCTGATTTACCATAAATAGAAAGTTTCAAATTAAGGTATATATAAATGATCCTAATATTAAAAAATATTTTTTATTTCAGGCTGATAAGTGGGAGACATATGCATGCGGTAAAACTCAAGATCAGTTAGATTTAACGATGTTAGCACATCAGTATTTAAGGAAAACCGCGTTAAAACCTAGATCACTTAATTTTTAATGTATGATATAGCATATTTTTTCTGATTTTCAAGAGAAATGGTAAAATCATCGAATTTTATTTGCTTTTTGTAAGGTTTTGTAATTTTCGTAAAAAATGCTTTAAAATATTTTTTCTATATAAAATCTATAAGAATGCGATGGTTTGATAAAATATATGAGTATGAAAAAAATAATAATTTTAGAACAATTAAAAGGTAACAATGTATAAAATAATTTGTAAAATTTTTTACAGAAATTAATTTAGAAAACGAAGTCTTTTTATTTATGTTACTTTTTACACATAATAGTACCACAGACATAAAAATGAAAGGCAGTGCCTGTTTTTCTCTTTAATTTCTTTATTAGTTGTGATTTTGCTACAATAATTAAAATTTAAATTAAATAATATTATTATTTGTGTAATATTGAACGCACGATGTTTGATTATAAATATTATTATATAAATTGTAGCAAAAAATCCGGAAAGATAGTTTTATTTAAAATGTGTGAATTTAAAAATCAATATTCAGAACTGAAATGGTAAGAAATTATGTGGTAAAATTAAATTAGGTGAAATGGTATTTTTTTTTACTTTTAAAATAAATAATTAAAGTATCCTAAAAATAGAATATAAGTGGTAAAAATAGTAGTTTTTGTGAGTGGTAAATTTGGTAAATCATAGGTCATCTAAAATATAAAGAAATTATGTAGTGTTAATAAATAGATTCTTTTGTGAATTGTTCAAATAAATATTTTTCTATACTAATATTCGAGAACTTATTAAGTTCAAAGTGATTTGTATATAGAAATTGTGTGATGCTAATTTTAAGATTCTTATTTATAAGTGAATTACTATGATACAGTTTTATTTTTCAGTTATTTTTTAAAAAAGATTTAATGGAACTTTACAATATTTTATTTCTCTTAAAAATATCAATGTTTGAAAAAAAAGAGTTTAATTTAAAGTTTTTTTTAAATATAATAATGATGCCATTATTATTTTAGAACTTTTACTTTGCACATTTTTTTAAATATTTAAGCAATTTGTATGTGTGTTTGTGTGAAGGAAATTTTTGAATAACTCGTTTTATCTTGTGACACATTTATCGCGTTAATTTTGACGTAGCTATTTATTTAATATCCATTTTTTCTTTGCAAGTTATAAATATTTAAAGGATTTGTAATATGGTATCACATAGACGTGACGTGAGCGTTGCTATACAAAAACTTAAAGAAAATCATTTGAGTAGTTTTGATTCCGTTATTTTAACGTATTTTACTTTATAACTCTATTTATGTTGTAGATAATTCGTTTAAGTAAACTATTTAATATTGTCATTTTAAGTAAATTTTTGAGAGTGCATTTGTCTTTTCTACGTTAATACTTGAATATTTTAGATGTAATTTGTATAAGTGATGTAGAAAGGTAGATTTAAGTAAAGTTTTAATATGTGACACAAATATTGTATGTTATTGTATATAGTTAAGTTTTAAGGAAGGAAATAAAGGATTGAGTATATTTGTGGTTTTATTTTAATATTATTGTGTAATCACATGCTTTTAAAGCTAAAACATTTTGATATGTTTAAAAATATATACCTTTATAAATCACATATTTAGTATGAGTATGTATATTGGTAAATAAATCACTTTATATAGTGTAGTAATTCTTTCAAATACTAATATGTAAAACCTAAGAATTTGGTTTTTGGTCACCTGAACGCGGGCGGAGCCTCGGGCAATGCTAGTTGTATATTAATATGGACACTTGCTGTTCAAGTTTGACTCACGATTGGCAATTTTTTTTTGTTATTGTAGGGCAAGGTTAGCGGTAAATGCGATATACTTAATGTTTTATGCTCATTTGGCTGGTTTCGTGTTCCATACATTACAGCTACTCAAAAGGTTTTTTCTTTAGCTTTTAAACTACCTTTATTTAATTAAATCTACGAATTTCTGTTTCCTTGGCCAAGTTTTTCAATTAACTTGTCTCCTTTATTTCCATGTTTGGTCACAAATGTTTCTCTTTGCTTCAAAGATGATTCTGGATCGAAAACCCAAGGCTGTGATGTATGGATAAGTGGAAATCCGATAAAATTTGTTTGTAGGAACTGGCCGATTGGTCCCGCTGGGCTTGTTGATATGCGACAAAGCACGCATAGACATGAAAACTGTAAAAATTATTATAAATATCGTTAAAACATGGTTACATGTTCTCATTTTTAAGATCACGGTTTGTTTCAATCAATAAGAAACCCTAAAACAATAGTTATTAAAATGTTTGTTGGTCTTCGTTTCACGCAAAAAATACTGAACCGATTTGAACAAAATTTTGTGTAGTGATAACTTATTACTCGAATTAAGATTTAGGATATACCTTTTACAACAGGAAAATCTTTTATTTCCACGGGACGACCTGAGAGAAGTGAGGGTAGCTAAGTCTTTAGTTATAGTATAGAACACAAAAACTGATATCCAATCATCCTACCTATATAAAGATTGACCTAGAGCGGGATTCGAACCTCAGGTACTACTGTTATTGGTTATTGCTATATTCCTACCTACGCTAGATGGTCATACAATAAATGATTTCAAATCAAAATAATTCGAGATTATAAAGTGTAAAAATAAAAAAAAGATACCTTATTAAAAAGAAAATAACACTTGGCAATTTCAAATGAAACTATCTTTTCGGATGTTTTCGCGGATTTATTTTGATTTTTCTTTCCCGACGTCTCGAATGCTTTACACTTTACAGCAATCATGGTCACGGGAGAGACTAAGGATTTAGACGTCTCATAAATCCGAAAATATAGTTTTATTTAAAATGACAAATATTTGCGTAAATCTAAGAAAGTATTATAACACTTACCAAAATCAATAATATATTCATTTTAGAAAAAAACACGTTCACGCTGCTATGAGGCGAGTTGTGTATTGCACCTTAAAGCTGTTGGTTACTCAACGCTTACCGTTCTATAATTTTAAAGTGTTACGAAAATATTCCGATCACTAGATTATTATAGTTTATCTACGTATTAAAAACTTTTTTATCCATTTTTTGACTTTCTCTAAAAGTGCAGAACCTAAAAAATAATTGGAAAAGTACAATCATTTTAGCTGATCGAAAATGTTTGACCGACTTCAAAAAGGAAGAAGAACCAAAAATTAAAATAAATCCGCCAAATAATCCGAAAAGATAGTTTTATTTAAAATATCAAATATTCGCGTAAATCTAAGAAAGTATCATTATGGTTTTGTGTAAAATGTTGTTTCATTGGCTGATGATCATTTGTATTGGCTAAAATGTGATAATGACTGTTAAAGATGTTGGAAAAAATGCGGACTGGCTACTTAATTAGCGCGCTCCGCGAAACCAATAGAGTTATATGATAACAATGTGTTACGAAATTATTCCTCTTTAAAAGATTTATTAAGTAAGTTACTGTATACGAGTACAACTACATATAACGCAATAATAATATTACACTCGATAGTAAGTATCTGCGCAATTTGAAGTGGCCAACTCAGCTTAAGCAATAAATAACGACAGTGATCTCAATATAACGATAAATGAACGTTATTTGCACGTTACCAAAACCCAAAGAACGATGAAAAAATTTTGAAACTTGCAATGAACAAAATCATTCCTCAATATATATCATAACAATTTTAAAGTAGAGGAAATATATGATAAAATTAATTTCTATTTATAACCAAAAAAAACGATAATTATCATTTAGCCTATGGGGTTATTTTTACGCGTTATCATCTATACATATAATAAAATTGTAACTAAACCGAATCTGTACATTAGATATTTTTAGAAAATCGTATTAAAATAGTCATTATTATCGATACAGAGTCCACTGGACAGATTTTGATGAATTTTTTTATGATAATAGCTGGTTATCCGGGTCAACATATAGGATACTTTTTACTGCGGGAAAATATCTCATCTTTATGAAATCTATACTAACCGATAAAACGTACCTAGGGACGAACCCTAGCGGAGCGAGGATGAGTCACTAGTTATTTATATTAAACAATAATGCAATAAGACATACTTATTAATTAACAGCTAGTGTTTAATAAAAATGCGTAGATAAGACAAGGAATGAACCTGTTATTATTTCCCTACAATCATCTTATATTAGCGTATGCGGGGAAGACCTGAGTTCAGAGACCTACAGAAGTCCCCTGAGATGACGAGATCTGGATGCTGTATAAATAAACCGGTTAGCAAGAAGAAGGCTTTTTTTTTAATTTTAAGAATATCATACCTATTAGATAATTCTTTATAAGTTGGTAAATTAGTAGTTTTCATTAGCTTTTCTTAAAAAAAACCAAAACTATTCGGTTTGACGCAAAAAGTGTCATATACAAAAACAATCTACAATAAATTGTGAACAAAAATGGTTATTATATATATATATATATATATATATATATATATATATATATATATATATATATATATATATATATCTATACTAATATTATAAAGAGGTAAAGTTTGTGATCTTGTGAGTTTGTGAGTTTGTGACGTTGTAGGGGGTAATCTCTGGATCTATTGAACCGATTTTCAAAATTCTTTTATCAATAGAAAGCCACGTTCTTTCTGAGTGTCATAGGCTATATATTAACCCGAAAAATGAAAAGGCTTTTTCGTGGTAGTCGGATTTGCAAAGTAAGTCGGAGAAAAAACGGTCGAACGAAAACGTTTCTTACGAACGCTGCCTTAACGATGAGAGATATATGATTATGTTCTATAGAAAAGTTGTAGAGCTTAATAATGCCTACAAAAAAGTCAGCGACAGCATATGTCTAACTTTTATATTTAAGTCACAAAAAGTAGTTTTTTATATTAAAAAAATCATTTAAATCGGTAGGTCATGTTTATTGGTCATATTATCAACAATTATGAATTCTTATCAAAATAAGTAAATTTATCGTCTAAAATGCTTAAAATAAAAGACTTTTCCCTTTTACTGCATATAATTTGGACAAATGGTTAAAGAGATAATACAACATATTCGTATGTATGGACGAACCCGAGCGAGCTGTTTATCTGTTTTTCTCTTTGTACGGGCTAATCTCCGGATCTATTGAACCTATTTAAATGAAATTTTGCATAGTGGTACCTTATATCCCTTGGCAACATTTTAGATACTTTTCATCCTGGAAAATTAAAGGGTTCCCGTGGGATAGTTAAAAAACTATAACAACTTATACATCTTAATACACGAAAACTACTGATTGGATTTTAATGAAACTTTACAATAATATAGTTCATACATAACAAAAACAAATCAGCTACTTTTCATCCCGGAAAATTAAAGAGTTTCCGTGGGAGAGTCAAAAAACTATAGTAACTTATACAGCTTAGTACACAAAAACCACTGATTGGATTTTGATGAAACTTTACAATAATATAGTTCATACATCAGAATAACAAATAGGTAACTTTTTATCCCGGAAAAACGTACTTTTCCCGTGGGATAGGTGTTTTTGTTTATTTGTAACGTATTATGTACACAACATAGACCCCAAAACAATAGTTATTAAAAAAATTGTCTGTTTGTCTGTTTGCCTGTATGTCTGTTTTTGTGTGCGCGTTTCACGCGAAAAGTAATGTACCAATTTCAACGAAATTTGGTGAAGTGATAACTTATTACTCGAGTCAACATTTAGGGTACCTTTTGTATGTATGTATGTATGTATGTTGTATTCAGCCCTTTTTAACACACGCACGGGCCTCCCTTCAGTACGAGGGGGATCAGGCCATAGTCCACCACGCTGGCCAACATCAGAGGTGCTAGACCCGAGATTTGAACTTGCTTCACTCGGTTTCCCAAGCGAGCGCGTTACCACTGGAATACCACTGCCTAGATACCTTTTAGTTAAAGAAAATCTTTCTTTCCCACTGGAAAATATAATAACTGGTTTTATCGAGTCCTCCCTAGAAACCTTCCTCTGGCTAAGCCTTAAGACATACATCAAAACAATATACTAAAAAATTGTAGGTCTTGAAAAGTCCTACAGAAAAGTTGTGAATAGTGTATGTCTATCTTCTAAGTTACACACGCAATATTTATTCTTATCTATACCTATAATAAAACTTAGTCAAATCGATGTGCGCGTTTCACGCAAAAAGTACTCAACCGATTTTAACTTAATTTTCTATAGTGATAAAACTTAGTGCTCGGATCAACATTTAGAATACTTTTTACGACAGGCAAATTATTCATTCCCACGGGAAAATACAATAACTGGTTATATCGAATTGTCCTTAGAAATTTATATGGCTAACGTTGGCTCAACCTTAAGAGATAGATCAAAACATTGTACAAGAAAATTCTAAGTATTAAAAAGGTCTATAGAAAAGTTCTACATAGTATATGTCTATCTCCTAAGGTACACTCGCTATAACTATTTTCATTATTATATATTTCTGTTTTATTATATGTTATTTATTCTATCTGAATATAGGTACATATATAAATAATAAAACTGTAGAGGTCGAATGTCTGTCTGTAAATAGATGGTAGAAAAAATTGCTGAAAAACGAGTCAGTTCTCTTCTTACATACCGTAAGGAGAGAAATAGAACAAATCCAGATTTTTTCAAATTTTTTGTTTCTTTGTCTGTTCGTAGGGGCTAATCTCCGATACTATTGAACCTATTTAAATGAAATTTGATACTTTTCATTCCGGAAAATTAAAGAGTTCCCGTGGGATAGTTAAAAAATTATAGTAACTAATACAGCTCAGTACACAACAACTTATGCACCAAACTTAGTACAATTTGGCATGCTGATACCTTATATTGCAGGTCAAACAACAGGTTACTTATTTTTATCCCGGAAAAATGAATGGTTCCCATGGGATAGATCTGTTTGTGCTATCCTAGAGGTGAACCCGAGCGAAGCGAGGGTGAGCCGCTAGTATATATATATATATATATATATATATATATATATATATATAGTTTATTATATCTATTTAAAGTTTGACTCCCCATACAAACTTTAATCCCCTCTTCTCAATCTTGGTCTGATTTTATATTTATAATTGAAAAAATCGATAGTTCATAGAGTAATAATAGGCAAAAAATCAAGCTTCTCTCTGTTCCTTGTAAACGAGTATTTTGTTTTTGCGGTGCCTCTGTGAGGCTGGGGGCCCTAGGCCGGTGCCTCGTGTGCCCTTATGGTAAAGACTGTACTGATTGCAGCGCCATCTAGTGGCAAGTTACAGAAAAAATAGCGTAAAAACTTTAAAAAACAACAAAAAAACGTTTAAAATAAACATTTTATGTTTATTTAATATTACTTTATAACTATCCGGTATCTTGTCACACTCGACAAGCAGATCGGCGACGTACGTGTGTTTGGGACACTCGGACAGAACGATGCTGGACTATTTGTAAGAATTTATATATTTAATATCGTAACTTACTTTCCCTTAGATCGGGTGCCTATCAGCCTTTGTGCTACTCCAGGTCATAATCTATCTCTGTACTAAATTTCAACAAAATCCATCCGTAAAAGCAACAACAACAAATATAGGTACACACACATTTATAACGGAATTACGATTACCATGGTACTGCTAGTATGTTAGAATGATAAAAAATAATATGTCACTCCAACTTAAACCTTATATCAGACTAGCGTTGCCCGCGGCTACACCCGCGTTCAGATGACCAAAAACCAAATTCTTAGGTTTTACATATTAGTATACTCTTACAATGCAGTTTTTGTATTTTTTCTTAGAAATGAGATATTCTCTCGCGATAAAAAGTATTCTATATGTTGACCCGGATAACCAGCTATCACCATACCAAATTTCATAAAAATCCCTCCAGTGGTTTTTCCGTGATGCGGTAACAGACAGACAGACAGACAGAGAGACAGACAGACAAAAATTCTAAAAACTATAGATTTGGCCTCTGTATCGATATTAAACTTTTCTTTGCCTATCCTCTGAAGTCTAACCCTAAGGAATCCTTTTTCTTTTCTGAGATCACAAATAATATATGTCACTTTATTCAGAATCGTCTATTCAAGGTTTTTAATGGTCTTTTGGGCTTATACGTCTACAGCGACTTATATATTAAATATAAATAGAAAAGAAGTTAAGTAAAATATTGCTTGTTTCGGGATCTCTAACTCTAAGGAGTGCCGTAAAGTTATGTGGGAAAATGAAGCAAATCCCATAGCGGTTCAACATAAAGCTTTATAAGAAGTTAAAATATTTTCTTAACATAAGAATTTAACAACTCAGTATGATTTTAAGAAAGTAAAATAAACCGGAGAATTAATAATAATAAAGACGTTATAAGCGAATATTTCTATTTAGGATTTTAACGTAAAAATTATTATAAAAAAAATTGTCAGGTATTGTTTCAGTGAGAGATTATACTGTATGAATACGAAACGAAACGGTTACGGTTCTATATTTTTAATTTTTCTGTAGTTTTTTTAATATAATATTCCTTATACTTATACATTATTATGTACATATATCGGACTACTATTATAAATGCGAAAGTTTGTATGTATGCATCGATCAAAAAAGTACTAGATACACAATCAGCAACAAAAAATGTCCTCACCGAATGAGCGCTCATTAGAACATTTGCAAACATGTGCATGGCAGCACTCTATAAGGCACACCTTATTTATCATATAAAGCTCTTTTAACAAAGAATCCATATTTGTATTAGAAATGTCATAAATTCAAGTTGTTATGTACTTGAGATATGAAGAGCAAGGTATTAAGTACTTATCCAATCAAATGGGTACCTTTAACTTAATCTGCACCAAATTTTAAATTATTTAAAGTAATCTTGATGCATTAAATTATAAACACACAAATCACAAAGATAAAGAACTCTAAAACGATTTAGGTACATATATTTGATAAATCAGCTAGTGTAATTTCATTTATGTGCAAATATTAGAGATAATTCTTGTTTAAAAAGTTTGTTTTCCAGTTTCTACCAATTATATTGTATGGGTTACGTCTTAATGAATTAAGTTAGCTGAAGCTCTAAAGTTTTACTAATAGCCAATGAAGAGTGTCGCTCTGCAACCAATAATTCTACCAACATTAGCTTAATGGTATAAAAAAATTGTTATATTGTCCTGATACCATACATACGAGTGTACAATTAAAAGTTTCAAATCGAGACGATAATTAGAAGTAAGCTAAAATCGGTTTGCAAGATTGATACTTAGTTCCAATATAAAACATATTAAAAATTTAGATTAGTTATATTATTTTTAGTGACACAAACCGACAGATCTATCAAAAAATACATTGTTAGTTAGCTTTGAGCTCATATTGAAAGTTTAATTGTGTGTACGTTTAATTAAATTACCCGATTGTAAATTAAATATTGATATTTCTATACAGATATTTTTATATAGTGAACAATTTTTATTATTTAAGCTTACAATATGTTCTCTGACAATTTATAAAATCCATACTAATATTATAAATGTGAAAGTTTGTAAGAGTGGATGTTTGTTACTCTTTCACGCTAGACGGCTGAACGGATCTGGATGAAATTTGGCACAGAGATAGATTATAGTCTGAAATAACACATAAGCTACTTTTTATTCCGAAAAAATGTATGGTTCCCGTGGGATAGATTTGTTTTTGTCTAGGGACAAACCCGAAGCGAAGCGAATGTGTCGCAAACCATGATATAACTTAGTAGATATACCCATGATTCGATCAGGTGGATCCCTAGTCCCATCCCATAGGCTGTGTTCAGGGCTTCAAGGCTTCAGGCTATAGTTTGTGTACTAAATTTCATCTAAATCCGTACAGCCGTTTCAGCGTAAAGGAACAAACATACATACATACATAACAGTAGTCCGATGTATGTATAACTAACGCGCTCGATATCGCGTGTCGTATCTTATTTCGTTAGAAGCAACTAACTCTCTTAGTTTGTTTATCCAAATGATTTTGAACTGTTTGGCGTATATACCAAAAGTTGTAACTTCATCTTCAACAAGATCACTGCAAACTAACATTGCTCGTAGCAATTAAGATTGCATGAGGCCAAATTTAGTTAAAGCCTGGCTCTAATTTATCGGTTCACTTGCTTGTGTACGACGAAAGTTAGTTAAAATTAGAGAACATTTAACTACAACTCATAAGATTTTGACAAAATACATGAATTTATGATTTAGTTTGGTTTTGTTGCATCTACGAGTAAATCGTCTTCACATCTAAATTGATTTCTAAAAGGAATACCAAATTGAGCGTCGTGTGTAATCAATGGTTTTCAACGTGAACAAATAGCTTTTAGTTAATTATAAAGCGTTTTGTATGAAGAAAATATCTTGTGTATATTAGACAGCGTATACCAAATATACAAAATGAGTGACTTACGCTTATGTCATGCTTTTTTAATCAATGAAGTTAGGTTAGTGTATGCTTAAAGTTTTATGGTAAAGGTATTATAATTGTAACAAATAAAGTAAATGACAAACGCAAAATATTGTCTAAAAGTTTCTTGCAGATGTGGAGAAAACTTCATAAAAAATGAAAGCTCAGATAATTTAGGAAATAATATAACATTCCTAAGCTTATTCTATAATTTTTATATTATTAAAGATGTTATGAGTTCTCTGAATATTAGAGTCTTCTGAGAAATTTAATATACGGAAAATAGATATTGTTTCTATACTTAATATTATGAACAGGCAGCGTTTGTTTGTTTGGTAGAACGTGCTAATCTCAGTAACTACCTACTTATCCGATTTGAAAAATTATTTTTGCATTAGATATCCCGTTTATTGAGGAAGGCTATAGGCTATATATCATATAAAATATAGTATATCTATCCATAGTAAGCGTTTAAATAAAATTATATATGTTTACATAGATATAAGACTATATTTTTCAGGCAGGGAAGTGAACTTTGACGCGTCAGACTTCTATAATGGAAGTAATCGACATCCATTATTTGATAAAAGCCTCAAGATGACATATAATTGGCATCAAGAAGCGAAGCGAAACACCCAAACCGCATGAGACTTCGGTAACAGCATTTAATCTCGACCTACGTACTCACCCTTTAGCTAGAGACACCATGCTTTTGACTTTCTTAGGTTATTGTTAATCTTCGATGAAGAGTAAGGTATATTATAAGTAAATCTCTTTGGTTTTGCAACTAGAGGAAATTTATATTTGGAAATATTTTAATGGGAATAGTTTTTGAAATTCTTACGCAGTTTTCTTTGTGGGGAAGATTCCAAGTTACCCAACCGTGGTAACTCTATTATCTTCACATTCTAGCTACATTGAAGCAATAATATAATAAACAGAGCGGTAAATATTTGCATAATAATTTATATCTTGCAAAAACGGAAGTATAGATAAGAACGAGCGATCAATCAGTCAGTGCAATTCAAGCACAAAACGACCTATTTGGGATAGATTGACTGCTTCCCATCCCTCTCCCTTCTTGCAAAGAGATTAACATACTCATCTTGCCATCTCATCGGAATAATTCAGAAACATTGACAACGAAAAAACATTAGGTATATAATAAAAAATAGTTATTAATTTATCTGAAATTCTCAATCTACACTACTATTATAAAGAGGAAAGATTTGTATTTTTGCATGTTGGTAATAAACTCAAAAACTACTGAACCGATTTAAATGAAATTTGGTAAGAAGATAGTTTGAGAATCTGGGAAGGACATAGGATATTTTATTATTGGTGAAATTGGGGATGAAAATTTGTATGGGGAATCAACCTAGGAACGAACCCGAGCGAAGCGAGGTGAGTCGCTAGTGAAATATAAGCTAGAGTTAATGTAATTAATTATAAGCAGGCTTGTTTCAATCGTAAACTCGTTTAGTTTAACATTTTACATGATATTTATGATTGTCAAAAGCTGCTGGAAGAGCGATAAGAATAAGGAAAAGTTTCGTTGTTAGCATTTTTTAATACTTTGAAATGTAATTATTTTTATAAGAAAGGATTTTTTAACCGACTTCCAAAAAAGGAGGAGGTTCTATTTTCGACTTTATGTTTTTTTTATGAATGTTTGAAATGAACGGTATATTAACCTTTACTGTATGTTATTGGGTGCTTATACTGTACTGTAGTATACTGAACTGTATATTATTGGATGTTTTTATATAGGTTCGTTATTATTACTTAAATCAATTATGTATCATCTCTATCATCATAGCACATAATGTTCAAATATAAATCCTGTTCGAAGCAAAACCGGGTCTAGTTAGTCTAACTAGTTTAATATAAATAAAAAAAAGATCTTAGTGAATAAAATATTCAAATATCGGAATATGGGAATTTTTATCATTTTACTATGACACCATAATTCCTTTAAAAGTTATAACCATGGCTACACCAGAGTACGCTCAAATGGAGAGTTCACCTTAATTGGCGGCCCCGATACAGTAACAAGGCAAATGGAAATTACTATCAGGGGCAAATGTAATCGAATGAGAACCGCCATCTTAACTATCGGTTAAAATATAAAGATTAGTGTTTCGTCTGTATTTTGTTAGCTTAACGGTAAAAAAATTGTGCAGGTATATAGAGTGCTTTATAAATAGAACTGTTAGAGTTTTATCGCAATCGGTATAGATAGATTGATATATAAAAAAAGAAATAGTATTAGTCCCGCTGAGTTTCTTTTGCCAGTTCTTCTCAGGTCTAAGGTTTCTTCTTTCGGAACTGGGAGTAAACTCATGACCTTAAAAAAATGTAATAATTTGATGCTGAATAAAATATTTTGAATTTGAATTGAATGAATTTGAATATTGTGAAAAATATAAATAATCTTTATGTAAGTCTATACATAGATAAATTGCCTCGGTGGTCTAGTAGCTAGCATATACAGCAAATCTTACGGTCTTGGTTTCGAGATCCGGGTTGGGTCAAGTTCAGTTATTGAGTTTTTCTGTTAAGAAATTTTAAGCAACAGCTCGTAATTGGATATTTGGCTGTGTTTCATCTCCGTATCTCGGAGAGCACGTAAAACCGTCGGTCCTGCGCCGGACTTTGGTCGTGTCCAGTAGTCGTCCCACCGGAGTATGAGAGTAAATGGAATAGAGAGTGCACGTTGTGTCTGCGCGTACACTTGTGCACTATAATAACTCCTGCGCAGTTGGCTAGTCTTAATGAGATTGGCCGCCGTGGCCGGAATCGTTCGGGAGGACATTATTATTATGCGGCCGTTTTTTTCATTATCATTAGATAATTTATTTTAATAAACTTACTTATTGTTTAATTTTATTTTTAATATATATCTCTATTAATATCACTTCTAGTTATAATTATTTCCACAAATCAACATTTATTTCCACTAATGTACGTATGCGGCTTAATAAGCATTTTTTAATTTCAGGTTCCATAGATAACACCATAAGTTAAATTTTATAAATTATTAAAATAAGGACGAATTTTCAGTGTACTCAACGCTTTTATGACAATTTTATCGATTTACTTACATATTTCTATATTTTATATGATATCACAGTCATAGCCATTGAGTTTATGTATAGTTTTGAAGAATGTTAGCAAAAAAGTGAAACAATGTATACCTTGTAATTTTTTTATTAAATATCACAGATTTAAACTCTTATACAATGATGTGTTAGGTGATAAATCACCAGCGATAGTTAAAGTTAGCGAGTCCGCCGTACTCACGCCGCATGCCCGCCTGGCGCCCGTACGTGCCTTGCAGCGAGAAGTCGCCGTTCTTGCCCACCGGCCATCTGCCTCCCGCTGCTGCTTGGTACTGCAGACAAACAAATAAACAAACATTACTAATCCCTCCCTCTAGTAATCTCTCATATGGAAAAGTAAACGACTATAATTTTTAATAGGTACATTTAACACTATTGTGATCATTAAGATATTTCAAGTTTTTTTACTTTTAAACAAAATATATTTTTGATTTACAAAAACTTGCCAAGTAAGGATAAAATTATACAGAAGTTTTGTTAAAGGTTTTTTATAGGATAAATGTGTAACTTACAGAAGTGCCGCCATGCACTTGTTTGCTGATGTCGAAGGAGGCGGCTGCGTGGGGGTCCTTCCAGTTCAGGGCCCCGCCGAAGCTAGACGAGTCCCCGGCCGGTCCCAGCACGTGCGTGCCGTACACCTGTCCATTCAACTTGCCGCGGTCGTCGTTGAAGAATTGATGCTCATAACCTCCCTTACCCTAAAATAGGTTTTAATTTGAATATTAATCTCAATTCTTTTGCAATATGCCATTTTCAAATAATATAGTTTCCCATTTTAAGCTAGCCCTTTTGTGGTTAGCATATTCTCTTGACCAATTTCAGCCACACAGTTTGAAACTGCCTCGAAGGCTCAGTGGATAGCATGTACGCACCATGCAGGTCCGGAGGTCCTGGGTTCGAGTCCCGGGTCGGGCTCAGTTTAGTCATTGAGTAAAATTTATGAACACTTAATTAATAAATCAGTATAAACATAACATCTTACAAATAGTCCAGCATCGTTCTGTCCGAGTGTCCCAAACACACGTCCGTCGCCGATCTGTTTGTCGAGTGTGACGTCTCGACGCTCTCTCGCGAGCTCTTTACCCAAGTACCATACTGGGTAGCTGAAGGATAATAAGCAAAATATTGTTAAATATTATAATAGAATTCAAAAATTTTAAAATTACAGTTCCTTTTTTTTGTTAATAGGAAAAGTATTTAACATTCGAAAGTAATAGGCGGAAAAAACAAATATAAGCGCACGCGCATCCCCTTAATAAGGTGACTTAAAAAGTTTATAACCACATTAATCTGAATTATTCTAGCCATATCGTATCTTCATTTATGTTATATTGGAACTTGAAGTAATGAGACAAAGATCATTCAAAGTTAAACGAACATTTTAAGTCCATAATGTACTATTGATACAAATGTAATATTGTAAATAAAAATTACATTTAAGTGCAAATTTAAATAAATAATAAATTTACAATAGTTACGTATACTTACGAAACGTCGGGCTGCCATTGATACTCCTGAGCCGCTATAGCGAGGAAAACCGCAGGAAGAATATATAAGCACTGCATTTTGTTATTTAAATATTTTATCATTAACAATATCCGTAATAAATGAAATATTACGAATAAATGCTTATTCAATTCAATAAATAATATGTACAATATTCCTTACGAGAATGATGCTGTTGAGATATGAACATGTTTATATAGTATCATCCAGACTTCAGGGGATTCCTGTAAGTCCTTGAACTTAGTTCTTCCCCGTACACGCAAAATTAAGATATTTGCAGCGAAAATGATAAGAGGTTATTTACTTGTTTTATCTTCATAGATTTATGATTCATTTGCTATGTGAATATGTTATCAATATTTACTTTATTTATATTATGTCATAGTACCTTATTAAGTTCTTACGAGTACAGCAATAAATGATGTGTGGTTATATTAAAACTCTTTTCTTATTATTATGTAAAAATACAAGTGGCTCTAATTGCTTTTTAAAACAAGCTTTTATTGTATTAATATTTAGAAATATTTAAGTGTATTCAGCCCTTTTTATCGTCCTACTGCTGGGCACGGGCCTCCCTCCAGTATGAGGGGGATCCGGCCATAGTCCACCACGCTGGCCAAGTGCGGGTTAGCGGAGTTCACGTGTCTTTCGAAACTTGCTAGGTTCCCTCAGACATTCATTTATTCCTCACGATGTTTTCCTTCACTGTAAGGCAAGTGGTAAACATGGTAGAAATGATTCGCACATAAAAATATCAGAGGTGCGAGACCCGGGATTTGAACCCACTTTATTCGGTTTCCCAAGCGAGCGCGTTACCACTGGGCTACCACTGCCTTAAACCTTTTATTAGTAGTTACTAAATAAGAACTAAAAAGTTAAAATTAACTTTATTCTGATTGGAAATAAACCGTTTTATACTTCTTAATCTTTAAACGATTATAAAACCCCTCTCTCATCTATGTCGAAATTACTCCACACTATAATTATATATCCTCAAACCTTGAAACTTAATTTCATATATTAAATCTTTCTGTAATTATCTGTTTCAAGTTGTTAAATAAAAGCGCGTTACAAACTCTTTTTCTCTCTCTTACAGTTAAAATGTAATTAATTAAACGAATCAGTTGAACCAAAAATTGGGTTGCGTCGTTTTATTACAGAGTTTTCATGGCCACCTTCCGGTTCCATCGTCAGATCAACTCCATGTCATAATTAAATTGTCATCCAATTTACATAATATGCGTGCGAAATTTCAGTTCAATTGGCATTAAAGGGATCAAAAACTTCCAAGATTTGATTACATACAGACATCAAGATAGGCGAAACAAATAAAAGCTTGTAAAAAAGCTTTTTTTTCATTTTAAAAGCTCTTAAAACGGAATTATCTATCATCATTTAGAACTACTCGTCATACCTACTAATATAATTCTAATAGCTAGTGAGTGAGCAAGCACACGTTTGTTATTTCTTCACGCTATAACAGCTGTACATATTTTAGTGAAATTTGGAATGGAGATAGCTTATAATTTGGATTATCATATAGTTTTAATACGTACTATACGAGCAGAGCCTCGGTTTAAAACTAGCAAGATTATAAATTTAAACTAAGCCGGTGAGTGTCGTTATATTTGAATAAAGTTCTAAAACACAACTTATAAAGTGTTCATTCCATTTCCCTTGTGCAATGCATCGTGAAAGGACGTCATTTGACGGCTATAACTTGAGATAGGTCTTTTTGTAGACAACTCGCCAGTTCCATTTCGCGCTTCGACGGAACGGGCCTCGTCTTACACGAGCTGGGGGTACAATGAGCACTTGCAATGGAAAAATTATTTGTTTTTTTTTAGAAAGAAATATTTTTAGTAATATAAAACAAAAAATTTTACAGACATATAATCGTGTTATGAGAGCGTATGGATTTTAATAGAACAAAATCAATAATTTGGATTTTATATCAGCAAATTTTAGAACATAATAAAATATTATACAATATCGAGGATAGGCCTTCATTTACTCCATTTATACATGCAAATACAATGTGTAACATTTCTGATAAAATTGAAATTGTAAGCAATTTTATTTAACTTTACTCTTTAAGATTGTTTGTTTTGATTCGATTCATAGATTCGTGCAGAAATTTAAATTTTTATTTATTAAGTTATACAGCTTAATAGTTTTTGACTACCTTTTGTTTTTTTTTTACTTAAAAAGATAAATCATATACACGATTGTTTTTCTGTTGTGTATAAAATACATACATATATGTATTTTTATATAAATTTTAATTTGCTTGTCGTATTTTATTATATAAATATATCAAAAATAAACCTTCCTATTAAAATAAACTTGAATAACTAAAAAAATGTGTATTCAGCCCTTTTTTTTAAAAACTTGAATAACTAAAAAAATAACAAATATCTCGGTGTATCACAATATTTAGTATTTTGAACTTCCGTTTCCCGCTCTATAACAAACTCACCATCTTCAGCGAATATTTCATTATAAACTTTACAAATTACATCCCAGTCTCTGAGCGCTGTTTACACGCGATCTCTACAAAGAATCAAGTAATTTGCTATTATGAAGCTCTTTGATATAATCTTGGCGATTACAAATATAGTAATAAATAGCTTTTTAGATGAAAGCTAATATTTTTAAGTTACACTGTAAAGTATAGTCGAAGAATAGTGATAACTTTTTTCTAGAAATAAGGAGCGAAACGAGTGATGTTCTAACTGATGGTAAGTGGCTACCGTCGCTGCAACATAGTAGCCCGAGAGCTCGTGACGAATTTTGGGAAGGTCCTTTTGGCAAGTTGAAATTGTGAAAAAATATAATTTCGTGAATTGGCGAGTCCAGTCCCGCGAGTCTGGTATAGCTTTAGCGGTTATTTCGCTACTGCACAGTATACAACATTTGCAAAAAAAAAATATCCAAAAAAACATATTTTTGGCAACTTGATTTTTGTTTAATCCTTTAATTTAGCTTTCATATAATTCAAAAAAAAGAACCCCAGACGTTTTTGTCGGTTAAAAAGTATTGCCAGACCTCTCCAAAGACTCTTTTTTTTTATTCCAAAAAACATACTTTCGGCAATCTGAAATTTTAATCACGTATTTATTGAGTAATTTTCAATAATATTTGCAAATCGCCAGACGAATTTAGCGGTTTTAAACCCTTCCCAGACGTAAATAAAGTTTACAAATTAGTACTACAAAAAAGTCTTTTTAGATATAAGAAAGATAGCTTATCGAGGTATGCCAGCAGCTGCTGGGGGCCCAAGGTCCTCGCGCTGTGATTGGTTATCGAGAAACCGCACGTTTCGAGTATGGTTCGGGCTCTGCGTTTACAACAGAGTATTTTACAGTAGCTTATTAGGGTTCCGTACCCAAAGGGTAAAACGGGACCCTATTACTAAGACTCCGCTGTCCGTCCGTCTGTCTATCCGTCTGTGACCAGGCTGTATCTCATGAACCGTGATAGTTAAACAGTTGAAATTTTCACAGATGATGTATTTCTGTTGCCGCTATAACAACCAATACAAAACAATAGAATAAAAGAAATATTTAAGGGGGCTCCCATACAACAAACGTGATTTTTTTGCTATTTTTATAGATAGTGGTACGAAACCCTTTATGCGTAATATAACATTGCTGTAAATAGGTATTTTTACCCAGCTCTAGGGAATACACAATTAGCTCTATCGGTATATTTAGTTAATACTTGTGATTTCGTTCGCGTATATCTGTATGATCCAAGACGAATATTAAAGGTTAATTAGTTGTAACTCAAATTAAGCCAGTAGGTTTAGTTTTAAATCTGATCCTTTCTTGTGGTCAACAACACAAGCGTTTTTTATTAGTTAAGAGGTCATTTTATATGTCATGGTTTAATTTTTTTATCACTTATGTACACTTGATATAATTAACAGAATTATGACAAACGCAGTTGCGGAATAAAAATGAATTCTTCTCTTGAACAGAATCTTCTGAGATTTTTTTGCGGGTTTATTTTTATTTTTGGTTCTGGACCTTTCGAATGCTTTACAGCATGTATGCTTTTCATAGTCTCGAGAGAGACCAAGGCTACTGTAAAGCATTCAAAAGGTCAGGAACCAAAAATTAAAATAAATGCGCGAAAAAATTCGAAGAGATAGTTTTATTTAAAATGTCAAATATTCGCGTAAATCTAAGAAAGTATTACAGTTGCGGAAGACGAACCCGTACCTTTCACAGCAGTAGCATTGTGAAAAGATGTTTGTATGTGTAGCTTTTTATACATCATCAGTAATTCATATAACTGTATTTCTTTATTAAATCTACTAAATTTTTTAGTAGTCTTGCATTCATAGTGACCCTTTTCTGGGCTTTTTTAATTACTACGATATTATATATATATATATATATATATATATATTTGTGTGTACCTACAAAACTTAAAAAAATGCATAAATTCAATAGTAGTTTTCTATTGTATTAGTGTTTTTATAAGTTCAGATTTATTTTCGCCTGACTACGTGGAGAATTTGGTACTACAACTCTCCATCCCAGGTCGAAAATCCAGAGGTACACCGAAAACTAGATGGAAAGATGTAGTGTCAAGGACATGAAGGAGTGCAGGCTTTCCGAAGACGATATCTCCGATAGAACGAAGTGGAGAAGAAAAATACGGAAAGCTGACCCTACCACCATGTGGGACACAGCCAGAAAGAGACAGATAAGTTCGGATTTATTTTACGTACGCTGAGAAATAAATAAATATATTTTTATTGACCTAATTGTCTACATACAAGTGATTATAAATTCCCTAGCCTCTGTGCTCGTATAAATTGTATTGCAAGACTCAGCCAAGCGCGTCAAAATACAGCGCCGTCCTATCGCATAATATTGATCTTAGCGGCTTAATAAGCATTTTTTAATTTCAGGTTCCATAGATAACACCAGAAAGTTAAATGTTATAAATTATTAAAATAAGGATGACAATTTTATCGAATTTACTTACATATTTCTATATTTTATATTAAATCACAGTCATAGCCATTGAGTTTATGTATAGTTTTGAAGAATGTTAGCAAAAAAGTGAAACAATGTATACCTTATAATTTTTTTTATTGAATATCACAGACTTAAACTCTTATACAATAATGTGTTAGGTGATAAATCACCAGCGATAGTTAAAGTTAGCGAGTCCGCCGTACTCGCGCCGCATGCCCACCTGGCGCCCGTACGTGCCTTGCAGCGAGAAGTCGCCGTTCTTGCCCACCGGCCATCTGCCCCCCGCTGCTGCTTGGTACTGCAGACAAACAAATAAACAAACATTACTAATCCCTCCCTCTAGTAATCTCTCATATGGAAAAGTAAACTACTATAATATTTTTAACAGGTACATTTAACACTATTGTGATAATTAAGATATTTCAAGTTTTTTACTTTTAAACAAAATATATTCTTGATCAACAAAAACTAGCCAAGTAGGGATAAAATTATACAGAAGTTTTGTTTAAGGTTTTTTATAGGATAAATTTGTGACTTACAGAAGTGCCGCCATGTTATTGTATACTTGCTACCAAGCATTCAAATTAGATGCTATTTTTGGCGGACATAGGTAAATTTGTGAAAAAAATGATAACTACCAATCAAATTCAATAAATTTATTTACAATGGGTTAATTAAATAGAATGAAATAAAAAAAAAACATGTGATCACAATCACTATCAACGTTTGTTCACATGAATTGTAATTTTATTATTATTATTATTAAAAATACAGAGTAATTAATTAATTTAAAGAAAAAAATACATTGCATAAAAATACAAATAATTCAACATTAACTGATATCACACAGTTATAAACATACGATCTGGTAATTCTTTCTGTGTCTTAGCCGCGCTTCGAAAACTGTCACAGCATATAGCCTATTATCAGATTGACTGAGTCACAAACTCAAATGCGATCAAGTATATTTCTACTAGACAAGTCCTTCTATCAATCTTGAAATTAGACACAGTCTTCTAGAGAGGACATCTTAATTGTGCTCACAATCGCACAGTCGCACTTATTCATACCTGATTAATCTTTCATAATAATCGGTCCTCTATAGTAAGGATTCGGAACGTGTGTAAGCGAACGTGCTGTGCCTTCCTTAATTTCTACTTTATAGAAACGTGCGTTGGGTAACCGATAATATTTATTCTCGACCCAAATGCCAACAGTCAGAGGCGCGAATTCATCATCTTCCTGAGGGATGTCATCAATCGTGGAAACTTTTGTGGGATCTTTTTTCTCCACGCATTGTTCTGGTCGTTTCACACTGGACCAGCAACCAGAAGCTAATCCATTGGTTCTGCCGTCCGGTATCCCTGTTGAAGCAAAAATTGAAAATATAACTATCTAATCCACTTCCAATTTTTTTAATGTATTTTATAAATAATTGAAATCATTTTCAATAGAAAATATCACTAAAACTTACATGAGGTACCCAGGATGGCTACCAGTAAAACAAGTAAGGTTTTGCTGAACAACATTGCGCCACGGTGGTTCGATGCTAACTGTGTGATACCTGGCCAGTGATGGCTTTTATAGAATTAGTTTGTAGGCATTCAAATGACTTCAGTTGACCATTACAAAACACAGACTCCCATACACTCCACGTAATAGAAGTAATTGTTTTTTCCGACGAGTCATTAAAAAACAAACTGATCGTAGTGATTTTCAGGACATTTACTCGGAAATTTTTTGTTATCAATCCCATACACTTTACTCGTAGTTTTTCAGTTTATCGTTGAAAAAAAATTGTTTTTGAATTTATTAAAATTTTTTTGCATAAGTTATCTTGACTCTATTATTATAAGAATAATTCTTTCCAATCAAGATAAAAAAATTCTCTTTTTTAACACAATTCAAATTATATGCATGATCTGTACCGGGAAGATTATGGTTGTAATTAAATTAATTTTTGATGATGTCATCAATTGGCGTACTCTACTAGTTTATTCGTACTTTGTAACTAAGAAAACTATCGCATAAAATAGCCATCATCTTCAAATGTAATTAAACAGTTCAAAAATTGGTAGCAGCTTGAAATTGAAAGATCACTATCTAGAAACCATCTGGCGTCTTTCCAATGATTCCTAGATGAAAACAATCTAAAAATAGTGACTGTTTTTCAGTTAATAATGCAGAATGATGCTTATACACTGCTCAGGATTTTCCTATCATAAATGTCGTCTCAGTTGTGATCAGACTCTGAACGCAATTTTCAAATTCTTGCTTCAACAGGGGCACCAAAAGGCAACAGCAATACCAGTAACCCTTTATGGTTGTCAATCGTCAAAGAGATCGATACCATAGTGGAGCTGTTCTAAGCTTCCATGTCCCTTTTCTGAAGTTTAGGAATAATTCGCTGCTTTTTACCGGAATCTAGGCCGGAGAAACACATCGCTTACCCATCGCATCTTTATCTATAATAGAATTGAGGAAGGGCTCAGAATCATCGAGTATATTCACTCCGAACTCATTCTATCCAAAAACATAGATATGTTAATATCATAATCGAAACTATGTAGCACAATAAAGATGTAATTTTTGAAATATTGAGTCTTATTTCAAGATTGACAGAAGGATTTCCAGTAACAGTGTATTAGATAAATCAGACTCAAGTGGATAAGTCAACCAATCTGGTGTTAAGCTACAAGCTGTGACAGCTCTTAAAGCACAGCTAAGAAACAAAAAGAATTACCAGCTTACATTTGTACAACAGTGGGGTATAATAATAATAACCTACGGTTCTGGTTTTCCGTTAGATTGTACGCTAATTGCCCTATAAATAAATGTTAATAAATTCTATTGCGTCATGTTTTTTCATTGTTATTTGGGTTTTACCTACTGTATACACTATTCTGTTTCCGATAATAAATTTTTTGTTCTATTTGCTAAATTATCATGATTATTATTATACACGTTAATAGAGACTCATTATCGGTATATAACGCCCCGCAAGCTCATTTTGACAAGTTTTGACAACATTATTAAGTTGATAAGCCGAAACTCTGTCCGTTTGTTCAAATATAATCAGTTCAAGTACTTGTCTTTTTTTAATACATCACCCTTCTGCTTTGCTACAATGAAAAAAAAAAACTTTTTTTTAGGGTGTATGAACTGTGCTAATTAGTAAGTGGTATAATTGGCAATATTGGGTGCAATATTTCAAGTCATACTATTAAACTTTCCAAGGAATCACTAGATGTACACATCTATTATATTATAAAATGTAGTTTACTTTAGGAAGCTGATGGTATGAGTAAAACGATAGGAAAATGATAAAAAATTGATATTTATTAAAAAAAAATGAGAAACAGTTTACCCTGCAGACTATACCTGAAATTTTTCGCTAAATCTAAGTGCAAAACGCTTAATTTATTTTCTGCCATATGATTTTGATCTTAAAAATCCATTTTTGACTTCGAAAAACAGTTTTTTTTTCATTTTGAATGTCATGTGGTTCACAGCATTCGATACAGTTTTTAGGCGCAACAACGATGATGATTAAAAACGATGTTGCGCAAAATTCCGACGTTATATATAAACAACCCTTATTAGAATTTTTTCAACATATCCGTTGAACAAATTTTAAAATTTTGGTCTTGAGATAAAACTCTTTCGAATGCTGCAATTCTTATTTTGATCGGTCAAGTTGGTCAAAAGTTATAAGAAGTTAACATGAATACATATCTAGCGACATCTGTATTAAAATAATTAGAACTACTTCTTAAGACCTCGAAACGTGATTTGCATGGAAAAAAAGTGATTCTAGATTTGTATCTACACGTGGTTCTAAATTTGTATCTTATGTATTATATCTATACACTTATTATACAAACACAGCATGTATTATACCACTGAGCCGAAAATAGCACCACGGTGATACAAAATTAGAATCATATTTTTTTCCGCGTGATAAGAACTTGATTATCGCAAAATTGAAAGAAAGACAATTGAATACATATAAATCAATGTTATTTAGAACTATATAGTCTAGGAACTCTATACAATTATTGAAAACAGAACGGTTAAAACAAATTGGGATTTAGAACTTATTGAATAAAACATAATAACAACGTTGAAATTACAATTGCTTTTGGTATGCCTTTCAGTGTGAAAGTGGTCCATCATACAAATCCACAATCTCTCGAACAATAGGTGCATGAGGGTTACGTCGGTTCTTCAATCCGTTCAGGAAGTGCCTGACGCCGCTTCCAGATGGAAACTTATTGCGGTGAATACCTCCAAATCTGTTTCTTGTTTCAATTACGTTCATTGGTAACGTGACAAAATTCTTCATGGCTCCTGATCCCTTAGCGGGAACAATCTGAATCATTGGCGACTTCTTATGACTCCAATACATTCCTCTAATTACTCCTTCGTTCTCCATGATGTTCTTTCCTGTAATATGGTGGACTTGGAAATTACCGTCATATACGTTCCGAGATTTTCTAATGTTAGGTCCATAAATTTCATGAATTTGATGTTGGCCGATATATACATTATCAATCATATTAACCTGATGTGCACTTATACGATGGTCCTGCTCGGATCCGAAGAATCCATTGTGCTCCGGAACTCCAAAACAAATTGTTTTTCAGTTTATTTGACAATGGATTCATTGAATGGAATAAAATATAACAAAAACATGTGGTAACAAAACCTATCAATGTTTGTTCACATAGCAGTTGGCGGACAATCTAACGGAAAACAAGAACTATGAGTTGTAATTATTATAATATTATTATTAAAAATTCAGAGTGCTCAATCAATTCAAAGGAAAAAATACATTACATAAACATACAAATAATTCAACATTAACTGATATCACAATGTTATAAACATACGAGCTGGTAATTCTTTCTGTGTCTGAGCTGCACTTTGAAAACTGTCACAACATGTAGCCTAACATCAGAATGATCGAGTTACAAACTTAAATGTCCGAGCAAAACAAAGAAGCTCTATAGAGCTTCTTCGTTTTGCTCGGTGCGCTGAGTTTGAGTTCTTTGTTCAGTTCTCGAGTTATTATTGGAAGCAGCAGCAGTTTCTTGTGTCTGAGCGAGTTTTGTTGATGGGTTGTCTTGAATGCTGGTCGATTGTTCCCTTTTTGACTCTGTATTAGCGTCGGTAACAGAAGCGCTAGATGACTTAGCAGCTTTCTTCAGTTTAAACCGTTTCCCATCAAGTTGTTCGTTCAGTTCTGGTAAAGTTGGTCGCTTGATTAATGTTCTTGGCAGTGTATCTATAAATAAAAATTTATAAATAAAAATTATTATTACTATTCAAAAGCTTTAAATTTAAAACAAGTAGTATTCGAAAAAGTATTTTCAATAGAAATTCAATCGTGAAGACTAATAAATTTATTTGATTCTTACCAGGCATTTTTCTTGTTTCTCTTTCTACTAAAAGTCGATGATCATTTCTTGACGCTATCCAAGTTTCTGCATTTTGGTAACTATCTGAAAAGAAAAAAAAATAATTCTTATTTTATCTTCATTTTTGAGATATTGTGAATCTGAACATACTTTAGCGATAAAACACAACGAATTGACTAATGAAATTATTTACTCACTTGACTGATATTTGACAGCAGCCAAAAAAAACTCCACTCATTAATGCATTTTTCCTTTCTTTTAACGCGATCTCTTGTGAGGGAAGGATCTTCGCCTGTAGGGTAGGTAACAACAGCTTTCCCATCCTGTCCTCCACGCATAATTAGCCAAGTGTATGGGTACGCATACGTAATCATCAATACCTTCATAAGGCAATTCCAAGAATTGAACAACATAGAATGCCAGCTTATCACTATTACGTGTCATCTGAAACGATCCAAAAAATTTCCGTTAATGCTAAGTAAAACGATATTATCAAAACAACATTTATTCTAGCTATATCATAAACAAGTGGGCCTTAATTAATAAGAACTAAACACTATCACTGAATCACAAACATATTTTTTTCGTTGTGGAAATCACTTAAAAAAATATTTTCAATAAATCAGAAATTATTCTGACCTTTTAATGTAGATAGAAATCTCTTGTAACAAAAAAATGTTATTATTCCAACCGATTACGTTGTTAAAGTCGCGTAGCGCTTCACTGACTGAAACCCGGGTTCCATGGTCATCTCACAATCCCCGTAAGGGGAGTGGGAAAACGGTTTCGGGGCATAGCCCCCTGACCGTGGGTTCTTCCGCCGCCCACAACTATGGGCGCGTCGCTGGGAGGGCCCTTCTGGGACCCTTAAGGGTTCATAATGGTAGTCGCCCGGGCGATCAGCCCGGCCGGTTGAGACCCTATTCAGGGAGGCGACCGAACGGCGGCTACTGAGGCGTTATTGTTGCAGAAAACGTGGTCCGATGGTGGGGAAGTGAACTTGACTGATTGCGTCAACAGGTCAATACCAGTTAGTTCTGCGCAGTAGATAAACAATAATTACGCCCACCCAATTACATATCGGTATTTGCTCCTTTACAGTAGATAATTACTCCGAAAATGAAGTAGCAATTAGTAATATATTATTCAATTTAATAAGGAAAAATAGTAAAAATTATTAATTTCAAGGACCATGTTATAATAAATATCAATTTGAATCATGCTATATCGATCGGTCTAGTCTTTGTAATAAAGTTTTAAAAGTTAAAAATCTTTCTTTTCTTTTTTAGTTAAGACTTTTATTCTCATTGTAAAACTCATACATTCCCGTGGCCTGGTGACGTAATAGAAGTTATTATTTTTTCCGATCAGTCATTAAAAACAAACTGATAGTAGACATTATCAGAATGAGACATGTACTCAGAAATTTTTTGTTATCAATCCCATACGCTTGACTATGGTTATTCATTTTATCAATGAAAAAAAACTGTTTTTTTTTTAATTTATTAAAATTTTGTTGCATAAATTATCTTGACTCTATTGTTATAAGAATAATTCTTTCCAATCAAGATATAAGTTTTCTCTTTAACACAATTCAGATTATATGCATGATCTGTACAGGAAAGATTATAGTTGTAATCAAATTAATTGTTTGATGATGTCATCAATTGGCGTACTCTACTATGTTATTTGTGCTTTGTAACTAAGAAAACTATCGCATAAAATTTCTATCATCTTCAAATGTAATTAAACAATTTAATAATTGGTAGCAGCTTGAAATTGAAAGATCACTATCTAGAAACCGTCTGGCGTCTTTCCAATGATTCCTAGACGAAAACAATCTAAAAATAGTGACTGTTCTTCAGTTAATAATGCAGAATGATGCTTATACACTGCTCAGGATTTTCCTATCATAAATATCGTCTTAGTTGTGATCAGACTTTGAATGCAATTTTCAAATTTTTGCTTCAACAGGGGCACCAGAAGGCAGAAGCAATACCATTAACCCTTTATGGTTGTCAATCGTCAAAGAGATCGATACCATAGTGGAGCTGTTTTAAGCTTCCATGTCACTTTTCTGAAGCCTGGGAATAATTCGCTGCTTTTTACTGGAATCTAGGCCGGAGAAACACATCGCTTACCCATCGCATCTTCAGACAGAATAGAATTGAGGAAGGGCTCAGAATCATCGAGTATATTCGTACCGAATCCATTCTATCCAAGAACATAAGTATGTTAATATCATAATCAAAACTATGTAGCATAATAAAGATGTAATTTTTGGAATAGTGAGTTTTATTTCAAGATTGACAGAAGGATTTCCAGTAAAAGTCTATTTGTTTAGTTTAGTAAAGTAGATATGAGTTGGTTAGAATTTTTATTATAGTGTTTTCATGGGATTCTTTTCGATAAATATTATTTTTTTGGGCCAGAACTATTGCCAGAATGTAAGGGAACAACAAGAGATTCGAAAAGGAAGAGACGTTCTAGGAAATTGAAGCGTTTCTTTAATTAAGAGGGAGTTTACTTATAGAGAATGGAGAAAAGGAGGTATGGCCGATGCAGCAATGTAAAACTATTTAATTCAGAATAGAAATAAAAACCGTGTATATATAATTATACGCCTTTACACTATTTTTGATTTTTACCAAATCTGTCAAAAAGGTAAACCTTATAAATGTCTTGCTTACAGAAGTCACTCGAAATTATTTAAATTATTTAAACGTATTCGAAAACGTGGCTCAATTTACGTAAATACAAATCTAATTAATATATTGTGCAGATGTTGGAGTGTATAGCTGTACTTCTAAGGCGTTGAGGTAGCAGCAATTATCATAGAATAGAGAATTGGTAGCAAAGAGAAAAACGTGGGAGAAGTTAAGAAGAGAAAAGTAGAAAAGAGAAAGAAGAAAAGATATTACTATTATTATATAAGATTATTATATATTAAGAAGAAGATATATTATTATATAAGATTATTATTGTTACCTCACATTTTTTTATGTTCATTTCCCATAACTTGACTGAAAACACTAGACAATTTTATTGTTATTTCTAAACCGCGGTATTATCTTTTATTTTATTACTATAATTTATAGAGAATATTACGCTTGAATAAAGGATTTAAGAGCTTTAATAGCCATTGCGGGTACTTAGGCCTAAACATTTAAGGATTTTGATGATAAACGGTTCATACAGTATCATTTATATATGAGTTATGTCATTAAGCGGTTATGAAATAATACAAAGGTAAATTTATATGTATTGTATATATTTACCAGTAAAATAAATGTTGTGGGTGAGGTAGGACAAGGGAGGTACTATTTCAAATAGCTATGTGTATATTATTATTTCAACTAGTGTTCTTCACCCAGTAGTCAAAATTTTACTGTAATTATTATTGAAAATTTGAAGAAAACATATACGAATAGAATTTACCTATCTATATAAAAAAAAACTATTTTCCACATTTTTTTATTGATAGTACTAAAATTCGTTAGCTACTTAACAAAAAAAATCGGTTGACAAACATAGGAGAAAAGGTGCTGAACTATTTCGTCTTTGCCTATTTATATACAGATTATGTTGTATTATATATCCTAAATGGAGAAAAGGCTGTGCAAAAAAAGTATTTTATACATACATTAAAGTTGAAATGGATTAAAAAGTTTTACATATTTTAAATTAATCATATGAAAGATACACACAAAATTGTAATGGTTTTAATTTATATACAGAATTTATACTCTGTAATTATATTGAAACTTTTAAAATAAAAATAAAAATCGACTTCCAGGCCCTAAAATGTTAAAAAATAACTAAACGAGGGTTTTCATTTAGAATAGATACCTAATCAGATATTTTCGAAGTCGTTGCCGGCCGATGCAAAGCAAATCTAATAAATTTAAAGTATTGTCGGCTGGCACCGATTTCGAAAATATCTGAACCCCCGTTTAGTTATTTTTTACATTTTAGTGCCTGGAAGTAGGTTTCTTTTTAAGTTTTTATTTTTCCATTTTTTTTAGTGTAGATATAATAAGCAAGTAATTTGTAAGAAGAAAGTTTTTTAATAACATATTCGAACACGTTATTTCCATTTTACGTGACATTGGCGATGTAAATTGTGCCCAATTGGCACTCCTGGAAGCCACTAAACAAAAGAATTGAATTGAATTAGAATATTTAGTTTAGTTTTACTTCGTATTTGGTAGAAAGCAGTACAATATGTACATACATTAATTACGAGAATATTGATGTTTTATTGGCCATCCCATCAAAATATGTTCGTATCCTCTTTGTCACTCTCCCAGGTTTCCTAATGCACAGTAAAAAGATGTTGTTAAATATATAGTGTGATCTTAAAAAGTTTTAAAATATTAATTTTACTTAGGTATATTTTTGCGTACGCTAAGCTCCCATAGCGCAAAAAGTAGTGATAATTTTATCTACAAATTTAGAAATAATAAAGATGGTACTAAGCCAGAAACTTTTTCTTTATAACTGAAAAGTTTACAAATTTTTAAATTGCCTCACAGAAAGGCGAAAAACGTTTTAAGTACCAAATGGAGATTTCATGTCATAGAATCTGAAAGTCATGCGAAGTGTATAAAACGGCGACCAATCAATTCTTACTGACTTAGCTGACTTTGAAAATGGACGGTATTTATTTTGTATTCACAGGATATATGAGAAAAACCAAAAAGTCGCTACTTCGTCCGTGTTGAAAGAGAAAATAAAGCAGCTTCTGTAAATAATGCATCCTTGCGAACGTAACGTTCTAAGGGAGTTCCTATGGAAATTTTATGTTGTTAACTCGCAATACTTTTGGGGTTTTTAGGCCATAAATTATTTTAAATGTCGATATTTGCTAATGATAATCATATAAAATTTTACTATGTAACACAAAAAAATTATTTTTATTGTTCAGGAAACCTTTTTTTTTCTGGATTGCAATTATTTATCAATTAAAGATTAAGATTTTTTTTTAGTAAATTTCATCTTCGTTTCCGTTGAATATTTTCCAATTTTTAAAAATAAATATTATTCTATGCTATGTAAATTATTTTAGTGGATATTTCACTGCTTAGTTTAGGGTTTTGGACATTAAATAACATTGCCGCAGTTGCGCTACTACGTAAATATAAAGACAAAAATATTCTTACGATGCGAGTAAAAATGATAATAAGAAATCGTGTTCATAAAAAAAACTTGTCAATACGTTAAAATAATAACCTCTTTGTGTTAATGGTCGTATATTCCATTGTTTGGATTAAATTTGTTCTAATTATAAAATAACGTAATCCATCTGTAATAGGTTCTTTATTTATAAAGTAATGTTTAAATTATTATTAACTAGCGACTCACCTTCGCTCCGCTCGGGTTCGTCCCTACTTAATTTTTAACGTTTAGTATAGATTACTCAGAGATGAGATATTTTCCCGCAGTAAAAAGTATCCTATATGTTGACCCGGATAGCCAGTTATCGTCCTACCAAATTTCATCAAAATCTCTCCAGTTGTTTTCCCGTGATGTGGTCACAGAAAGACAGAGAGATAGATATATCTATCTATCTATCTATAGATTCGGCTTCCGTATTGATAATAATATCTATTTCAATAAGATTATCCAAAAAATATTTAATGTACAGATTCGGCTTAGTTACAATTTTATTGTATGTATAGATTAAATAAAAATGTTTATGCTGTTCATACACGTATATGAACGTGTAAATGAAGAGAACATTTTTGACTCGAGTTTTTCTAAAAATATTCACAGTTGGCTTCCCGATACCATCTGTATGCATGGATATAAAGGCCAATGTGGGCAGCCAATCTTTTTAGGCACTCGCCAAAAATGTTGCAACTTTGAAATTGCAAGTCGGATTTTGATGTACATAATATGGAATGCACATGTGCATTCAGTTAGTGATTCCACCGAGTATTTCAAGAATCTTTTTTGAAAGATAAAATTATTGTATATATTGGTGGTAGTGTGGTAATGGTCGCTGTGGTAATGCGCTAAATTAGAAAACCTAATGTGAAAAATTTCGAATCCCAGCCTCTGAACCCCGCACTTCTGAAATTTTCATGTGCGAACATAATTCGTTCATGATAAAAACATAGAGACACATTTCCTAACAAATATCTCTTCCAAAAGTAGCGTTGACATGGAATAAAATTCAAAAATCGAAAGTTCTATTTGTCTAAACAAACTCAAATTCGAACTTACACACACCACAAAAGAAGTTTTTTAAAAGAAACAACGTGTATTTTAATTTTGTAATCTGAAAAGCAATGAACAAAAGAGATTTAAAAAAGTGCACTTCTTTTGAGGACATATTTGAGAAGCTAATTGTGTATCTTGAGCTTTTGTAAATCAATGTGTGCGAATCATTTTCAACATAATTACCACTTTCATTGTGTTAAAGGAAAGCATCGTGACGAAACTTGTATGTCTGATAGAACCTAACTAGTTCCCGAAAGACATATGAAGTCCATCAACTCGCACTAGGCCAGCGAAGTAGACTATAGCTTGATCCCTGATCCTTTCGAAAACAGTTGCTTCGATAGGAAATCTGTACCCAGCAATGGGATGCTACATAAAAACTTTTTAACAAAAAAATAAAAACCGACTTCAAACAAAAGCACTAAAAAGTAAAAAATAACTGATTGGTAGTTTTCATTTACTATACATACCTAATCAAATATTTTCGAAGTCGGTGTGCTTTGGCTAAGTAATTAAAGCCTACCTATTAAATACATACCTAATCAAATATTTTCGAAATCGGTGCCAGCCCATACAAAGCAAAGCACACCGACTTCGAAAATATTTGATTAGGTATGTATACTAAATGAAAACTACCAATCAGTTATTTTTTACTTTTTAGTGCTTTTGTTTGAAGTCGGTTTTTATTTTTTTGTTAAAAAGTTTTTATTTTTCCCTTTTTAGTGTAGACAGTAGTAGCAAAGTAAGAATTCTAACATGTTAGGCTTGTCGAATCAAACAAAATAAGCCCAAACTCGAAGTATCTACTATTTATCGTTGAAGAGTTCCACCTGTCCGCCTTCTGGCCTTACCATCAGATCAGGTCAACAATACCGAACCTCTGTACTATCAACGGAAATAGAAACACTTGCAAAGTTTCAAGTCAATATGACAATTAAAAGTAGGTTAAATTCATCATTCGTTGTTTTTCCACCCTTAGGGGTGGTATTTTTTTTGAAATTTAAATGAGACCAATCTGAAAGTATACCCTTTCAAACAAAAAAAAATTGTCCAAATCGGTTAATAAATGACGAAGTTCTGAGGTAACAAACATAAAAAAAAAATACAGTCGAATTGAGAACCTCCTCCTTTTTGAAGTCGGTTGAAAAGGCTAAATTATTTGTTATATTATATAGAAAAGATATTTCTATTATTAGATATGCAAATACTGTTCTTAAAATTCCTTTTGGATGTGTGTTTAAAAGTTTTTGCCAAGTTAATAATTTAATGAAAAGTTTCTGAAATTCATGGCTTTTACTTTGTTTAATTTTAAATAATAAATTGAAACAATTTTGAATATAAAATCCCGCTGAGTCGATCTTGACAGGTTTTTTCAAAACTCAAGTCGTGAGATCTATTTCCGCGTAATTAATAATTGTGAATATTACGTTCTCAATTTGGATATGAAAATAAACTTGGCATATAATAAATTCTGAACACTCAAAAATACGCTGTTTCGTAAAAATGTTTTTATTGTCCGTGGAATTTAAAGCGTGTATTCCACTGACTTAATTCTTGTTAAACTGGAAAAAAAATTTTCTTAATAAAATATATTTTATAGATATTTATCTAATTTTTAGTGAGCTAAAATAGTTATAAATAGATCAAAATTTGCTTAGAAAACACAGGTGATTGTTCCGGCCTGGTTAACTGTTCAGTCAAACAGCAATTTTAGATACGTATATTTAATCCTTACTTATGTAGATATATTGAAAAAGGGGAAGGTTTGTCGGGTTGTCTTTCTCTTACGTGGCAAATGCCTAAATATTCCTCCTTTAAGGGTAAAATTACTTTGACGTCAAGGTAATACATGCCTTTTTTGAACGTTGAAGGGCACATACGAGCAGACAATACCCCTAATTATAGTAAGATCGTTTTTTAGTCGTTTCGTAGCCGGCGTTTAAACGGTCTAAAACCCAACTCTTGAAGCGCTAAGAGAAAATCATAACTTGTACGTGCGGGGCACAAGTGGATGTGGGGCATGTACATTAAGGATAATGGAACACTTCCATAATAGTTGGTTTTATTTTCACCGATATATTTAAATCAAATGTACTTCGTAATTGAATCAAAAACTTGTTTATTTTCAAACTAAATAAAAATCTTTTTGGATTTTTACTTAGAATAAAAAATTCCCATGATCATGTTTTGCTGTAAAATATCGCCATGAATAAAAAAAAAACAAAAAAAAAAACGGAAAAAATATTGTAATAAGATGTCAAATATTCGCATATGTCAAAAAAATCTGTCAAGTGTGAGTCGACTTCACACACGACGGCTTCCGCACCACACGAAGGTGTGTGTGGATGTACTTTTTATTAATATGACTTTTACTCTATGTATGTACTATGTAGTATATTAACTGTTTCTTGTAATTTTTTATAAATTTTTTTATTATTTGTTGTTATAGCGGCAATGACAATACATATTCTGTGAAAATTTCAACTCTCTACCTATTAAGGTTCATGAGATACAGCCCTCTGACAGACGGACGGGAAGCGGAGGCTTAGTAATAGGATTCCGTTAGCACGCTTCGGGTACGGAACCCTAAAAACTATTATATTTACAAATTATCAAAACAAATTCATTTCCATGTTTAAATATTTAATACAATAATTCTGTATGTATGCACAGACACCGTTCCGTATTACATTATGTCTGTTAAGCCTCTTACACTTCGGTTGAATGTAGGTAATCGTTTTACTAATAATACTATCTTTGCACATCCGTATTTATTACCATATATGGTGTCCTAGGTATATAATAAAGAAGATGCTTAGGTATAATAATATTGTGATACGTGATTATATTATATTTTACACTACTTCTGTTTGGATTTTATTTTACATTTATCAAACATGTAACAATATAAAATAAACATTTAGCCTCGTAAAATCTGAGCTTTCGAGCAATTTAGGACCAATTGAAACAAAATTAGACTGAAATGTTAATGGTGTGTAAAAACCTATTCATAAAATGTTGAAAGAATTAAATAAGCTAATGGTATTGTATATATATTTATATAGATATTATATTTTCTCTTAAATATTTGTGTTGTAACATTACAAGCATGTCTTCTTGACGGCACGTTTGGCTCAGTTTGTAGTGACCCTACTTGCTGTGCCAGCGGTCGTTGGTGCCAGTCTCGCTGGGGGTATTCATTTGTGTGATGAGCACGAATGTTTGTATTCCAGTCATGGGTGTTTATATTTTTAATATTATGTATGTATTTAAAGTTATATATGTGTAGTGTATCAACTATCTGGTATCCATAACACAAGCCTCGTAGCTTACCATGGAACTAGATGGCGCTGTGTGTTAATGTCCCAACATATTTATTGTTTATTTATTTATTATGTTTTATTAAAATTAATGTTCAGTGGACAGTTGACCTAACTCTGACGTTATATTGTCTATAGGACACTGAATACAAAATAAAAAGAGAGGCAATCTTTTAAAGTAACTCGTAAACCACGCTTTACAGATAAATGTTTGCGGTCTGTTTGTCCATCATTGTATACAGCGTGTATTTAATTGTCATTGTAATATATTTCTATAAACAGATTTTCTTATATTATTATGGGTTTCGTCGTATTATTTTAGTTTTAGCAGTGTTGATATTATAATGGAAGTTTTTGTCGGTCTGTTTTCTTAACACCTCGTGGTTAATTTCTAAGAAAAAGAAATCAATCTGTGGCTCGGCAGTCGCTGACAGGTTACGATTTTATATTAATTGAAAAAGTATTTTAGGGCACAAGGATTTGTCTTGAGGTGTCTTTTAATTGCATAATAATGGTTGGTAGATAATATAGGATTAAAAGGTAATTTTGCTTAATTTTAATGTTAATATATAAAATATTTATGAGAAAATTAAAATACCCTCTGTTTCCTTAAATTTACATGGGATCCTTTGAAATATGGCCTATTAAATAAAAATGTTATAAAAATAAAAAAAATAGCATAGATATCACTCAAGATACACGTAACACATATTTATAAAATATATATATATATATAAATTCGGTCTAAAATAAGAAACGTATTGATTGGTACGAAAATCAAACTCGCTATCTCTAAAATCGTAAAAGAAAATTCAAACACGCTACTGCTGTAGGCGGTTACAGAAAGCAAGAAAATATCTACTCTTACAAAGCTTTCTCCTCTAATAGTGGCCTGAAGGTTTGTAGGCGTGTATTTGAAATGATCCTATCTTAAAACCTATGAGAAATGCCTTGACTCGATTCTCTCATTTGCAGCTAACCCATCTCCAAAGGGCGTAATATTATTAAAAAAGTAGCTTATCTCTGTTTTCTTTTAACATCCATAAAAACTTTACGCTCTTGGAATTCTAAAGTTTATGCTTGTCATGTGTTTTATTAAATCAAAATCAATTTGCAAATACAACATTTTAAAATACTTAGCGCTTCTACAAATTACTAACATAATTAAAGCATTTAAATCAAATTCAGACTGGTGCAAGTAGTATATATGTACTCAAATACTCATGTATACTAGTGGTCGACATTCAACTTTTATTTATACCTATCTATAAGCATTCAAAAAACTTAGTTTCCAAAAAAAAATGATACTAGCCCATCGATTCTACTACTAAACAAAAATTAACGGCTAACAAACAGAGGCTAAAAGGGTTATAAACTGATTTTCTCTGTCTTTTTTATATATATAGATAGATTTTTTTTATACAGAAGTTGTTTAAATTAATAAATATGTTGGGACATTAACACAGCACCATCTAGTTCCATGGTAAGGTACGAGGCTTGTGTTATGGATACCAGATACTTCGTACACTACACATGTGTATATAATCTATACATATAATTCAATTGTAACTAAGCCGAATCTGTACATTAAATATTTTTTGGAAAATCTAATTGAAATAGACATTATTATCGATACAGAGTCCGAATCTATAGTTTTTAGAATTTTTGTCTGTCTGTCTGTCTGTTAACGCATCACGAGAAAACCACTGGACAGATTTTGATGACATTTGGTGTGATGATAGCTGGATATCCGGGTCAACATATAGGATACTTTTTACCGCGGGAAAATATCTCATTTCTGAGAAAAATACAAAAACTTCATTGTAAGAGTATACTAATATGTAAACCTAAGAATTTGGTTTTTAGTCATCTGAACGCGGGCGGAGCCGCGGGCAATGCTAGTTTTAAATAAATACATATTATAAATGTAAACTCCCATGACTGAAGTACAAACATTTCTGCTCATCACACAAATTACTGCCAGCGGGTCTCGAACCCGCGACCGCTGGCACAGCAAGTAGAGTCACTACAAACTGAGCCAAACGTATCGTCGTGGGTTTACAGGACAATTGTTTATTTTGGATGTGCTTACCCTAAACAAGCTAAAAAAACATGTTAATTAATTTACATCTCTGTTCTCCGTCAGCGTTGAGCAAACCACGTTTAAAATTACGTGTACTACTTAAGAATTAAAGTTCAAGAAAAGAAATATTACGATATATATACAATTTATATTATTTAAAGGAACATGTAGGCATTATTAACATTTATTCAAATTAGAATTTGTGTTTATTCAGAAAAAAGTGAATTTAAAGACATTTTTTTAAATAAATCTCATCTTACCCTTAAAACAAATCATTCTCGACATTTCAAGTAATTTGTTTAACCAATGAACGTCTTACAAAAATTATAAAAGGCCAAATTATTATAATAACAATTACAAGACTATTAGCAATTTTGTATTTTTAAAAAAAAAAATTCTTTAAGCTTTAATATATTGATAATGATCACATCCATTCGGTTGATTAAAGTAATACCTACAAAGGCATTGTTCTAAGGGCAAGACTTTTCCCGTGTTTAAATTTCAATTTAGCTCGCCATAAGCAACTGGATGGTTAGGATGACTATCCAGGTGAAGCAGTGAGAAAACTTTATTTTATCTCGTTTCGTTCTTTTCTTTCGAGTTTGAAAGTCAATAATATCCTGTGTTAGTTCAGAACATGAGCGTTCAGTGTCAAAATTCAGCCAAATACTTTTAACAGTTTTCCAAGTACGAATCACAAATAGTCTATACATATAATATAATAAAATTGTAACTAAGCCGAATCTGTACACTAAATATTTTTTGGAAAAATTAATGAAATAAACATTATTATCGATACAGAGGCCGAATTTATAGTTTTTAGAATTTTTGTCTGTCTGTCTGTTACTGCATCACAGAAAAATCACTGGAGGGATTTTCATGAAATTTGGTATGGTGATAGCTGGTTATCCGAGTCAACATATAGGATACTTTTTACCGCGGGAAAATGTTTCTGAAAAAAATATATACTAAAACTGTAATATAAGAGTATACTAATATGTCAAACCTAAGAATTTGGTTTTTGGTCATCTGAACGCGGCCGAAGACGCGGGCAATCCTAGTAACATATATAAACTTAACTTAGGTAGTTTTTTGTGTGCTTTAAGAGATCATTCATATCGTCATCTTCAGTTTAAGATCGAATTTTTAGATTTTTGTAGTCAGACGTCCGGTAGTATTATCCAATAGCCCAGTTTTTAGCCAAACCAGACTCCATTCCATAGTTATTATACAATGCGGTGACTTTAGACTTTAAGCTAATCGTAGCTAGTTGGTTACCTTTTTTTTTAACGTTGGGAAATGCATTTACGTACGAGGTGTGGGACTCACCGGCAAAGCCAGTGCTACCCACTAAAACCCAACAAAGCCTTCACCCCCTCTTAATGGGGCGTCACAGGATCGCTTACGCATTCAACTACGACGCCCCGACGGCAGGTCTGCCAAATCAGACCACAACAACCACGGGGTTGCTCCAAGGTCCACTCTGCTATCAGAGAAGTACCAGGAGCAACCCGCATGGTACACCGCCCTCCGAAGAGGGCCACCTCCCACCGCCCACCGAAGTGGGCCACTCCCTGTGCGTTTTTTGGCTTCGCGCCCGGCTGGCTAGTTGGTTTTCTGTTTTTTTTTCGCTGGGGAAACCCATCATGGGGATCCTGCCGCCGTCATGGGCAGGGTACTGTGAGACTCCTACTCACTAAAACCCACAGCGAAACCCTTCGCCGCAGTGCAATGGGGCGTGCAGGATCGCTTTCGCACTCACTGCAACACCCCTGCGGTTTAGTACTAGTTGGTTACCTTACCTAACCTAACCTAACTTGTGGTCCATATAAGATTTCTAAAGGATTCAGACCCCTTTAACCTTATATCTTATATTATCAAAATTGGTTCATCCGCTTACTCGTTAAAAGCAAACAAACAGTCACACAGAGAGTTTTATACTTTCGTATTCATATTAGTATGTATCTCTGCAATTAACAACACAATCCAACCCTTACTTATCAAACGATAGAGCATTAATATTTGCACCGCATCTTTTCGGTTTTTCGTTACTGGTTTTGTGTCCTAAAAACCATTGTCTCAGATCGGAGATCCTCGGAAACAATTTTCCGAAGCTGAACTCTCTTGATAATGTCCCGACGCGTCTCGTTTATGTTGGAGTTGAGATTTAAAGTTTGTGGAAGACTCATTATGAACTGGAAATAAGCAGAAATACAAGTTTAAGTTTTATTTAGACTTATCCAGTGAAGTCACTGTTGCTACTGCTGTAATCACTAATATTTGCACTAGCTATTGCACTTGGCTTTAAGCGATGTCTAAACGATTCTCAGATATAAAATCTATGAGATAGAAAATCTAAAACAGTTATTCAACACCAACATGTCCCAACATATTTATATTTCGATATTACAGACAATCTTTATGTTTTATTATATATTTGTAACCCGTTTTGTTTCCGTTTTATTTTTCATCTAGTGTCTTTAATTTTTACATACATTTAACAATAGATTTCTAAGAATTTTAATTAATTTCTTAGTTTACCTGGAGGTGTTAAAAGACACATGGTAGGAATATATATATCAAGTTGATATAAGGTCAGTATATGGGTTTAAGCAGTTTGGTCTTCAATAATAATTATTGTTTAAATTAACTGTTGATGAATGAATGAGACTCGTCAAAATGATTCAACTGAGTCCAAACTTAAAACTTTAAATCTACGTTATAACGTAGATTTAAAGTTTGGAATCAATTCTTAACCTATTAAAGCTAGATATATCTAGCTTTAATAGGTTAAGAATTGATTTTTCAATTTTTATATATAGCCACGATTTACGGTAATTGCCAATAAAACTATTGGCAATTACCGTAAATCGTAGCTAAAAAAACCTGATATTAGAAAAAAATTACGTCACGTTAAAAAAATACGTGGTTACGTTATTACGTTGTAACAATTCATGGGTTTTAGGGGATTTTAATGTAGGGATATCTCATACCTAGGATAATTATATGTGCTTTTATTAACGTGCCTACGATGGATGGAGTCGGGGACATTAAGTAGTCTATACATATAATAAAACTGTAACTAAGCCGGATCTGTACATTAAATATTTTTTGGAAAATCTTATTGAACTAGACATTATTATCGATACAGAGGCCGAATTTATAGTTTTTAGTATTTTTGTCTGTCTGTTACCGCATCACGAAAAATCCATTGGAGGGATTTTGATGAAATTTGGCATGATGATGATACTGGTTATCCGGGTCAACATATAGGAAAATTTTTTACCGCGGGAATATATCTCATTTCCGAGAAAAAAATACAAAAACTGCAATGTAAGAGTATACTAATATGTAAAACCTAAGAATTTAGTTTTTCGTCATCTGAACGCAGGCAGAGCCGCGGGCAATACTAGTAAAATATAAAAGTAAAACAATTAATTTGTATTATTTATACAACTTAAGGCAATTTTTAATTTCTTGCGTTTTATGCCATTAATTAGTTTTATTTATTATATTGCCTCGGTGGTGTAGAGGTTAGCATGTACGGCTGCACATTCGAAGGTCCTGGGTTCGAGTGCCGGTCCAGGCAAAGTTTACTTATTGAGTCTTTCTGTTAAGGAAGTCTTTTCTTATCTCGGAGAGCACGTAAAGCGTAAAGGTCGGTCCTGCGCCTTAACTCTCACTGGTTGTGTCGAAATATCGTCCCATCGGACATTGAGAGTGATAGGATTCTCCCAGACTCCCTAACCAAATATAGCAGAACACTTGTATATGATCTAGGAGGGTGGTAAGTCACTCTACATAAGCTGACTGAGTAGAATAAAGTATGTAGTATTTAAAAAAATAACGCCTGATAAAAAGGAGTAGCAAACACAATATATCTGGTTGGTTACGGTTGTACGAGTAGCTTTTTTCTTAAATAGACTTCTTATATAGTGTTCTATTTATGCTATAAGTTTATTGCAACATGTTTTGCTCAGTTGCTGTGCCACCGGTCGCGGGTTCGACGCCCGCTGGGGGCATTCATATGTGCGATGAGTACGAATGTTTTTACTCCAGTCAAGAGTTTATATTTATAATATGTATGTATTTAAAGTTATATATGTGTAGTGTATCAACTATCTGGTATCTATAACACAAGCCTCGTAGCTTATCATGGAACTAGATGGTGCTGTGTGTTAATGTCCCAACATATTTATATGTATTTATTACTAGATAAAGTAAAAAAATAATATACCAAAAATTTGAATTTCTCTTTTGTAGAATAACATCTTCCTACCAAGCCTTCTAGATTTGTTGTGTAGTGTTGAGAAAATGACATATCCAGTAACGTAAGATGTTAGATCAGTGACCTATTCGTTTATTATGATTTTAACTTGCGGCCCATTGAATTCACAGGACAAAAGATTTGCTCTCGACAAAATATTATGTTAAGAACAATGTTTCTTATAAATACTTTGCTTCACTTTAAATTAATTATATTTTATAATGAATTTCCTATATCGTTGCGTCAAATTGTTTTGTTTTAGTTAGAATCTTATAATATTAAACTAGTGACTTACCCTTGCTTCGCTCGTGTGCGACTTTAGCGGACTTTTAATTCTATTTCTAAAATAAAAGTAGCCTAAGTTACTTATAACATCATCTATCTGTCAGTGAAAGTCGCGTCAAAATCAGCCCAGCCGTTTCGGAGATTAGCTTGATCAACCAGACAGATAATTTTTTTTTAAATTCTGTTTTCTTTGAAGTACCTTCTTTTAATTTTTATGCATTTAGTAAAAAGCTAGTATTTTGACTTTACAAACAGACACTTTAATTTTATTTATCTGTATTTATATAAACAATTTTAATTAATCTATTTACAGTACTAATCTGAAAATATATTCCTAAAAGTAAATAAAATATATCTTATCTTATCGTCTCTATCAAATACTCAAGAATAAGCTTGATTTATGCCAAAATAATCATTGCGATTCAAAAGGAAAAGAATCATTGCGATTCAAGGAAAGAGCAGCCGATATCCTTGCTACTTATCATATAATTTGTACAGTTACTATTAAATTTTAGTTTCATTGCTATTTTTGTTGTTATACCTTTGTTGGAATTACCTTTATATAAATATATATATATATATATATATATATATATATATATATAATATGTTCTAGCCTGAGGAGTATGAGTAGCAAGCGAAACTACTAGGTCTAAAGCTAAAGTAAAACCGGATTTTTATTTTTCTATATTAGCTTCTCACCTATATCCGTTTTTTTTAATTCAATCTCTGAAGCCATTTAAATGTAGAAAAGTTTATAATGAAATCAGTATTTATCTGTTTTTTTGTTTTTTTTTTTTTTGTTTTTTTTTTTAAATAATATTTAAATAGTATTTATCTGATTAAATTTACTTAAAACAGGTATTTCGGCATACTTAAATGTTCAGTCTTTTAGATGACATAACAAATTGGTATCAGAAATCATATTTTCCTCGAAACTTATCAAATTAAAAAAAAATACAAGGGCGAGTCCTACTCGGGTATCTTGGTCTTTGTATCATTGCGTATTTTATTTGTGCTGCAGTTGGTGTCAAATGGTTGCTAGTTACATACAGATGGACATGACAAAAAAAATCCGTTTTCACGCTTTTGCCATGAAACTCTAAAATTCGCCGGGCCGGGCTAAACTATCACAGGTTATTAGTAGTATAAATTCGTAGGATTTCAAGATAAGTTATTTTAATCCGATTTTTTTGCGCAATATTCGAGATACACGCCATTTTCCTTTTTTAAGCAATTAACAATATATTATGTATTTCCTTACGGATCGAAATAAAATCGAAAAAAAATTGATATTAAAAATCTACAAAAATGTAATAAACAAAATGAACTTTAAGAATCGTAACTTTACTATCTATACTATAATAAAACTGTAGAGGTCGAATGTCTGTACATAGAAAAAATATGCTAAAAACCAAATCAGGACGATGTAAGAAAACAAATAAAACAAATCCATTTTTTTTTTGTTTCTCTGTCTGTTTGTCTGTTTTTATGGGCTAATCTTCGAAACTATTGGACCGATTTAAATGAAATTTTGTATGGTGGTACCTTATATCCCCGGTCAACATCTAAGATACTTTTCATTCCAGAAAATTAAAGAGTTCGCGTGGGATAGTTAAAAAACTATAGTATCTGATACAGCTTAGCACACAACAACTTATGCACCTAATTTAGTAAAATTTGGCATGCTCATACCTTATATTGCCGGTCAAAGAACAGGTTACTTTTCATCCCGGAAAAATGAACGGTTCCCGTGGGAACTAATAGATCTCTATTAGTGTTTTTCTATTCTATTTAATAAATTTTGATGTGAGTCGGTCTCGTCGTGTAAACGTTACAAAACCCTAATTTACCAGCGGCTACGTGGCAACTGAATACGAGTATACGATAAACAACAAAACGTAATCTAATACTGAGATAATTTAAAAAATATATAATATTTATTTCCCCATTTCTAAGTTGTTGACCGTCTTCAAAAAGGAGTTCACTCAATATTATTTACTACTTGTGACTCACCCTCGCTTCGCTTCAGGTTCGGCCCTAGACAAAAGCAATCTATCCCACGGGTATCGTACATTTTCCCGAAATGATTTACAGCCTATAACCTTCCTCAATAAATGGGCTATCTAATGCAAAAATAATTTTTCAAATCGGATTTGTAGTTTCTGAGATTACAAACAAACAAACAAACAAACAAACAAACAAACAAACAAACAAACAAACAAACAAACAAAAAACAAACTCTGCCTCTTTATACTATTAAGTATAAATGTAGTATTTATTTACTCAATTGTAGTTTCTTATTTATAACTCAACAAAAAGGCTTTTTTAATATATACATACCTCAATAAAATATAATTTCGCCAATTGGGTTGTGAATAGATTTTTTAACGAATAAGGTCAAGGGTGATCTTATATATATTTCATGAATAAAAGCCGCACAGGGGCAGTAACTTTCAAGTGATGTTGAAGTCGGTGTACCTTTATAAGTTAACAAGTAATTATTACGATACTGAGTTACAATTTTATTCTTCGCAGATGTCGATGCCTGATATATTGCCTGATGAAATAAAAGCTAGGCGTGAATCATATTCTTCTTTCTACGAATTATTATTATACATATATTATATATACAAGCGACTCACCCTCGCTCCGCTCAGATTCTTCCCTAGGTACGTATTAACGGTTAGTAAAGATTTCTCAGAGATGAGATATTTTCCCGCAGTAAAAAGTATCCTATATGTTGACCAGGATAACAAGCTATTATCATACCTTTCATCAAAATCAATCTAGTGGTTTTCTCGTGATGCGTTTCCAGACAGACAGAAAGAAAAAATGTCTTAAAACCAAATCTATAATTCGGTCTCTGAATCGATAATAATGACTATTTCAATAAGATTTTTTGAAAAATATTTAATTAAGAGATTCAGCTCACAATTTTATTATATGTATAGCTATAGATATAAGAACTGTGCAAATGCAAATAAACATTTCCCAACAACAAATTACAACAAATTCAACAAGTACCCACCATTCTCTATCATATAAAGTGGAACTATAAGGCAAGGAGCAAACGATAATAAATAAATTTTTCAAGTCATCATTTGTTAGAAGTGGAGCTTTTTGGCTTGTAATACAAAAATATCTCAAAATAAAATAGATTATCCCAACAGGGAGTTATGTTGAACAAATATACGTAATCCTATTTACTTAGGGTCCTAATTCAACGGACTTGAGGCGGATTTTCCGAAATCACTGGAAGCCGTTCATCCACTTTAAAGTTATCATCTTTTAATATTAAACCTTATTACAGAATAATAAAGTCTATTTTTCATTCTCATATATAAAAATGTTGTGATGAAACAAATACAAATTGCGATATGAAATTCTATTTTAAGAGACATAAAGTTGATTTTAGATTGTTGCTTCGAACATTGTATTTAATGGGTAGAAATTTGAGAAGAGTATCTGATTGAATGATAGGCTTTGTTGATAATTTATTTGTGAGGAATTAGAGTGGTATGTCATACTGTCTGTATATCCATACGCGGAATAGGTTTGTTTTTGTTTTCCTAGAGGGGAACCCGAGCGAAGCAAGGGTGAGTCGATAGTTTTATTTATATAACCTTGTAAAATATATATATATTACAAGGTTTTGTTTAACTTATATGAATGTTGATTCAGGTCAAATCCTGAAACTGAATTTTAAAGCCATTATCCTCAACCGATTTAGCTGAAATTTGGCTTTTTAGCTTAGATGATAATGCTAGTTAGATGAGTGACATTATTCCAAATCCAACACGGCGGACTCCCAACGATGGCGGACTATGTTTTTTTATGCACCCCCATCTCATATCAAATCTCAAATGAATTTACTGAGAAGAATACGAATAAGTACCTAAAAATAAAAATGTGGAGGTCTTGGACTCGAGTCTCGGGTCGTTCAGTATAGTTATTAAAGGTTTCTGTCAAGAAACTCTCCGTAAAACCCGGAGTTGGGAGTTAAGAGGTTAAAACTCAAGAGTTGTGAGCGTGAAAGTAATAGAGAGTGCATTTGTATTTGTGCGTCTAGTCACAGTGATATTGGTGACCGTGACCGAGATTGATACGGACGACACTAATTTTCCATATTAAGGGAAATGATCATGATTTATTGTCTTCTCATTTTTTGAAGTAGGTTAAAAACACCATATACAAGATATATGTACACATCTACATCCAAAAAGAAGCGTAAATGAAGGACACACAAACAAACAAACATGTTATCATAATAATTGTAATAAACAGCAAAGAGAGTCGTAGGAAACAACTAAATTGTTCATTTTAAATGAGATTTTAAGCCCCGCTGGAAATATAAAACGCTTGAGATTATCGTAGTTCTTACACGTCGCGTTTATCCGTAAACATTTCTATAAAGAAAACGATATCCTCTGAAGCGGTAATGTGTGGGTGGTATTTTTAAATCTGGTTTAAGATTTAAAATAAAATAAAATATGATTCTTATATTTTAATGCTTTTATTTATTTAAACTAGCCACTATCTTTGGCTTTGCCTAAGTGATACATAGATAATTATACATTTTCACACAAACAAACATACATACATACATACATAAAATTACATTATTAATTAGTTATTGGTTTTAATGAAAGTAAATACTTCTAAAAAACCGCGCTCTACCTAAATATTTAATGCACGATTATGATATGTCAGAGAGAATCACATATGGGCGTACAATAATATCAAAAACTAGTTTTTTCTTCGGTTCCGCCTATATGTTACTCTGATGTACAAGATATATTACTGTAAAGTTTCATCAAAATCCGTTCAGTAGTTTTTGCGGGAACGAATAACAAACAGACATACATACATCCATACATCTATCCATCCATTACAATCAATCATCATCAGAACAATCACGAAAATATATTTTTTTGTTTACAACTAGCATTGCCCTGGGCTCCGCCTGCGTTCAGATGACCAAAAACCAAATTCTTAGGTTTTACATATTAGTATACTCTTACATTAAAGTTTTTGTATTTTTTCTCAGAAATGAAACATTTTCCTGCGATAAAAAGTATCCTATATGTTGATCCGCATAACCAGCTATCATTATAACAAAATTAATTAAAATCCCTCCAGTTGTTTTCCTGTGATGTGATGTGATGGTCACAGACAGACAGAGAGATAGGCAGACTAAAATTCTAAAAACTAGAGATTCGGCCTCTGTATCGATAATAATGTTTATTTCAATAAGATTTTCCAAAAAAATATCTAATGTACAGATTCGGCTTAGTTACAATTTTATTATATGTATAGATTAATGCTCAATGTCGTAGCGTAATTTAATCTCATTGATGCGGTTCACAGCGCAGGGTTAGGGTTGGTGGTTCGATTTTTGCAACATATAGTAAGTATTGCATGATTATGACCATATATGTATATGTTAAAATACTTATCATATAGTATGTTTTGACTATAAAGAGAAAAATGAAGTATGTTACTTGTATTATTTGTATGATAATTAAAATATTTAGGAAAAAAGCCGTCTATGTTTAAGCAACTCATTCCTGTTATAACTTATATCATCTATCCATTATTCTTATGAGTTACAAAACAGAAATTTCGGCCATGGAAATATAATAAATTAAAGTGATATTCGTAAGACCGTACGTAATATGCTACGTACAAAATCATTTATTTTTCAGATTTTAAGTAATATTGATAAAAAAAACAAAGACAAATTAAAAGAATATATAAATAAATACTTGAAAAAAATATTATCACTTGTTCACTTATTTTAATTATTTTTTTTACCAAAAAGATACATTATTTTAACTCTCGAGCCTTAAATGCCACTATTTTGAAGTCGAACGAAATCAACGGAGACAAGAGAGATCTATCTCTCTTTAAAATATTTGCACTTACATATTTATGACATTTAAATATTCATTCATACTTTAATATTATAAATAAGAAAGTGTGTTTGTTTGTCCTTCTTTCACGTCGAAACAGAGTGACCGATTAAAGTGATTTTTTTGCGGAGATAGTTGAAGGGCTGTAGCGTGACATAAGCTTTTTACCGCGCGAGATTATCTCATTCCCACGGGAAAAAAACGTTATAATACAGTCCACAACAACTCATCATACCTATGTATATATGTGTCCATTTCAAACTAACCGTTAAACGTACCTAGGGACGAATCCGAGCGAAGCGAGGGTGAGTCACACTAGTATACTATATTTTTCTAAAAATACGTCGGAGTAAATAAGAGAGTTGTAAATTTCTTCATTTCTCTGCACTACAGTAGATATTACGTTTAGATATGATATAAAAAAATGACTAACTAATTTATCGTATGCTGCAAGAATATTCCACGGACCCACATTTCTACCATTACAGAGATTAAAGCGGAAAAACAAGGATCTTGAAATTTTATGCACCACTAAATATATGGTTTTGCTTCCGATTCGTTTTAATTAATTTTAAAAACATACGAAATGTAATTACGAATTTGCTTTTTTGGACTAATTAAGGAAACTTGACATGTTTATTTATTAATAAAAAAAAGGATAATGAAGGATTTTGTTGTAATATATTCAGTTATTTTAATATGAAATCAAAATTTTTAAGTTTTTAGGGCATCTATTATTGTTATTACAAATATAATAAGTAAAATCGCAAAAGAGAAAATATAAATAAAAAAAAATAAACTCTTACGTAACCATAAAATTCTCTCAAAGTTCAGCATCTTCAAGTACAACGTCGTAACGTTATTTTAATTGAAACGTAAAGTTTGTTGCATTTCGATTTTTCAATTTCACAGCACGGCATTTTTGAAATAACTTTTTTCTACTTATGCTTGTTATCCACTGAAGCTTGAACTTAACATATGGCACTACAGTACTCCCGCATTCGAGATCCAATGCAATTAAAATGTATTATACTTCAATTATTCTTTATAATTTTTCTGCATAACTCAGTTATTCGTTAGAGAGACGTTGGTTAAACATATTTTGTATCTGAAATAAAGTAAGATATATATATTAACTAGAGATTTATGGGTTGATTCCCCATACAAACTTTCATCCCCATTTTCACCCTCTTAAGGGATGATTTCCGGGATAAAAAGTATTCTGTCCTTTTCAGGGTCTTAAACTATCTTTTTACCAAATTTGATCTAAATCGGTTCAGTAGATCCAGAGATTACCCCCTACAACATCACAATCTCACAAACTTTACCTCTTTGTAATATTAGTATAGATATTTTTTCAGTGGTCTCTAGGCCTTAATGAAGAAGTTAGTCTCAACGGAGTGCAGGTGCTCGAAATATTTATATCTCGTTTTTCGTCGCAAGTTTTGTTCCGGAAGCCGCTGGGAAATTTACTATTGCTCTCATTTTAGCATCTAGCCTTACTATAAACCATATTTTATGTTTTTTATGTATACTTTACTGGTTCGTGCTAATTTATTAAAAACGTGGGTTTTCGTTATTTTCAGTGGAGTGATGTTTTTATCATACTTACTTTTAGTAAATATATAATTTTTATTTTGTTTCTTTAATTAGTACCTCGTCTTGATTCTTATGGGTTCGATTTTCGCATTATATCTATTTTATTGATTTGTGTAACCAAATATGTTAGAAAAAATACATTAAGTAAAATGTTAAATAAAGCGTTTGAATTGATGGGTATTAAATATTTTAGTTTTTTTTTATTACAGCTATTTATTTTTTTTCGTCTAGAAACTTTTTTTGTTGGTAATTCATTTTTAAGCTTTGCAAGTTGAATGTGTCAAATATATCGTGCGGCTGTTGCTAAGGTTAGCCAACAATAGGTTGGAATCGGAATAATAGATAGGAGCAAAACTCTGTATACTATATTGATCAGTATTAATCCAGTGCTTGTGGAGTGCACCCTCATATTTTCTTATTAGTCCCATATGATGGCAATCTTATATGACCGGAAAAGGTAGGATGTCTCAACTTTATAAGCTTTCTTAGATACGAGTCTGTAATACTGTCGTGATGATTCAAATACTAATGCGTGCAGGAATCATCGATCAAAAAATAAACAATCAGCGACATAAAATGTACTCACCCCCGCTCCGCCCGCGTTCAGATGACCAAAAACCAAATTCTTAGGTTTTACATATTAGTACTCTTACATTGCAGTTTTAGTATTTTTTCTCAGAAATGAAACATTTTCCTGCGGTAAAAGTATCCTATATGTTAATCCGGATAAGCAGCTATCACCATACTAAATTTCATCAAAATCCCTCCTGTGGTTTTTCTGTCTGACAGACAGACAGACAGACAGACAGACAGACAGACAAAAATTATAAAAACTATAAATTCGTAATCTGTATCGATAATAATGTTTACTTCAATAAGACTTTCCAAAAAATATTTAATGTACAGATTCGGCTTAGTTACAATTTTATTATATGTATAGATTATTATACTTGAATCATTCTTTAACATATCAGCTTCAATTCTCATACTATATTAAATACGAGTACCTCGAGGATTGATAAAGCCTTAGTACATAAATTGTAGTAATAGGCTACGAAACATGTTTTTCAGAAGCCCCCGGGACACCGAGGTACCGGTAACGACGTTACCATTCTTTCTTGTCAGTTACTCGGAAAATTTTCTCACTCTTGACATCTATTTCAATATTATTTTGTAACAAAATAGCAAACTACAAATATAAAAATTAGTTATTAAATATAAGAAGAATTTTCAATAGTTCATTTTTGATTCTTATAGAATTAAGTTTTATTTATTTAATAAGTTAGTGACTCACTCTCGTTTCTTTTCGGGTTCGTCCCTGAACAAAAACAAATCTATCCCTAGAGAACCTTACATTTTTCTGGGATAAAAGGTAACTTATGGGCTATTTTAACAAATTAATTTAATCTATACATATAAATAAAATGGAAGTGTCTATTTGTAATGTCAAAATAGCAGCTTTTTACTCAACGCATATGGAATTACTCGTATATACGGTACTTTTAGGAAAAACACAATTTTTAAATTTTTTATCTCTGTCTGTCTGCCTATTTGTTCCGGCTAATCTACGAAATGGCTGGACTGATTTTGACGGGTCTTACACTGGCAGATAGCTGATGTTTTAAAGGAGTAACTTAGGCTACTATTATTTTAGAAAAAAATAGGGTTCCGCTCAAAAAAATTAAAACGCACCCCAGCGAAGCGAAAGTAAGGGTCGCTAGTGTTTACTAATTAACCTAAAAGCCCTATTGGCCTATATATTTATAAATTGCATTAGTTTTCTTTTCTAGTATATAGCATTAAATATCTAATTTTCATTCTCTTTTTTCTAATGTAAAATATCAATAAACTTTATGAGTATGACTGTACAAGATAATCTCTAATAATCTAAGAATCCTTACTATGATATATTTTTATTCGTAGCTCCTGTGGTATTTAAGGTGACATGAGATGTAATTGAAGTTTTAAGCACAAGTCATTTTAAAGGAAGTTTAGAGAAAGCACTGAATGGAGGGTCAAGCTGCTGTCTTTAAATTCACTCGCCATTTATCCGCCTAACAAGCCAATGTAAATAAAAATAATAGAATTGCATTATTGAGTAAATAAAATATGTGCGAGTCTATCGTTCCTCTTTAATGCTAAAAAACAGCTTATAACAAAACTAGCATTGCCCGCGGCTCCGCCCGCGTTCAGATGACCAAAATCCAAATTCTTATGTTTTACATATTAGTATACTCTTACCTTGCAGTTTTTGTATTTTTTCTCAGAAATGAGACATTTTCCCGCGGTAAAAAGTATCCTATATGTTGACCCGGATAACCAGCTATCACTATACCCAATTTCATCAAAATCGCTCCAGTGGTTTTTCTGTGATGCGGTAACAGACAGACAGACAGACAAAAATTCTAAAAGCTATAGATTCGGCCTCTGTATCGATAATAATGTTTGTTTCAATAAGATTTTCCAATAAATATTTAATGTACAGATTCGGCTTAGTTACAATTTTATTATATGTATAGATTAGAGACCTTCGCTTCACTGGGGTGAGTACTTAGGTGCCTTTTGCGACTTGATACAAAACATCGACTTTTGTCATACTATATCGAATACTTTAATAGATACGATAATTTGTATGTACGTGTTTTTGTTACGGTATTGGTTCTCTTCTTTAATTAATTTATTACAAAGATTACGACCTAAAACTATGACCTAGAATAACACATAGGCTATTGTTATAGCTATATATATTCCCTAGTATCTACAAATTTTCACATTTGTATTTATTAAGGGTGTGACAAATTTTTAAATGCCTTATAATGCATGCTTATATAACAGCTTTGCTAAAACATTGAAAATAATGATAAATATATTATAAAACTATATATAATTTAATTTATGTAATATAATTTGCTAGATATAATTTATTTATATTATAAGTTAATTTATTTCATTCTAATTATCTAGTTACTCATTAAATTATTATAATGTTACATAAAAATATTCAACTAATCAAATCAAATAATTTTTAAACAAATTTTTAAATACTTTATAATGCATGCAATAGCTTTGTTAAAAAAATTAATATAGTACATAAATATATAAAACTAAATAAAATTTAACTTATGTAATATGATTTGCTAGACTTAATTTATTTATATTAAAAGTTAATTTATGTCATTCTAATTATCTAGTTATTCATTTAAAATATTCATTAAAATAAATTTTAATGTTACATAAAAATATCCTATTAAATCGAATAATTGTTAAATCAATTGTATGTAAATTTTAGGGAAAAAAGACTTATTATTATTATAGTGGTTTGATACTATTTCTAATTCGCAAGCTTTTTATTCCACTCTTTCCGATTAAATCTGTTTTATTTTTTATTCCAATTTTTGAAATATATATGAGTGTTTCAAGTTTATTATGAAATTTAACATTTAGAAACATAATACTAACTTGTGGCGAAACACTAAAAAGATTTTATGTGTCGTTTTGTTTCGCACGAATTACAAAAAAAAAAGAAAATGTTAAGTTAATTGTAAACATCATGTAATTTTATTATGTGTCGTTTTATTAAACTCACGTTAATCTATACTAATGTTATAAAGTAGCAGAATTTGTTTGTTAGAACGAGCTAATCTCAGGAACTACTAATCCGATTTGAAAAATTCTTTTTGCGTTAGATAGCCCGTTTAATGAGGAAGGCTATAGGCTATATATCATAGTTGAAAAATGTACGATTCCCTTGGGGTAGATAATAATGTAACGGAGACCGGAGTTGGTATTTTATTTAGTCTATTCTCCAACTTCCAACTTATACTGTATGTACATAAAACATTGAATTCATAGACACGATATACCATTTTATTGTATACTAGCATTGCCCGCGGCTCTACCCGCGTTCAGATGACCAAAAACCAAATTCTTAGGTTTTACATATTAGTATACTCTTACAATGCAGGTTTTATTATCATCATACCAAATTTCATCAAAATCTGTCCAGTGGTTTTCTCGTGATGCGGTAACAGACAGACAGACAGACAAAAATTCTAAAAACTATAGATTTCGACTCTGTATCGAGAATAATGTCTATTTTAATTATATTTTCCAAAAAAATATTTAATGTACAGATTCGACTTAGTTACAATTTTATTATATGTACCTATAGATAGAGACGTGGAAGCATGAAAAATGTACAGAAAAATTAGATTATTTCCAGCTACCTACAATATTCTTGTATGAGTAGCTAAATGGAAGGTGACGCTGAGACGGTAACGATGTTGGCATTTTTGCATTACGTCGTCAATTATAGGAAAATATGCTTTAATATTTTCAGTTCGTGGAAGCGGAGTCGTGACATTTATTATGATAAATGGCACTTGGATGTTTTTTTTAATGTACATGGTTTGTAAAGTTCAATAGTCTTCTTTAGTGTATATATATTTAGTGAATAGACGTATCGTTGCTTTTGTGTTTATTTGTTTAAAGTACCAATACTTGTATTTTACAGAAGAGGTTTTTTTTACTCTTTTTTAAACAAAGCTTTATATCTATAATATAAAAAATCGTTGAATGTGTTGGTAAGCGCAAATCTCGAGAGCAGCTATACCGATTTCGTTAATTCTTTTTTTTAGAATATTCCTTGAAGTACGAGGATGGTTCTTACGGAGAGAGAAATTTTAGTATCGTATAAATATTAATGTCAATATTTGACAATATTATTAACAAAAAAAAATTATATGGCTAACGCTGGCTAATAACTATTTATATCTATTTAAAACGTGCGATGCGACAGTGAGCCGCTAGTACATATATACCTATAGATAAAATTCATATTTTTAAGGCTTGTTTAAAACTAAAATGTATATTTTATCATAATAGAATTGATATTTAAAAGCCATTTGGTACATATATGACATCTAGTCCAGTCCATTTGCCTTTGTATAATTAAATACTAAAGCAGTTGAAAGCTCAAAATTAAAAATATCTATATTTGTTTTACGAACAAACTTTTCAGAAAGTAAAACTTTTATAAGCCATATTCGAATACGAGCCTTAATTCATAATATCAAAAAGCAGTTTTGATGTGCCATCGTAACAGCGTTTAACTGAAATTTAGTATGGACTTTTCATACTAGATGGAAGACTAATAATTAATTAATTAATGATGAGTTGAATATATAAATATATATCGGTGCTAGGACTCTGTCAAGTCTGAGGAGTCCGACTGGATGGGTACCACCCCCTTATCTATTTCTTCCGCCAAGCAACAATGATTACATTGTTGTGTTCCGGTTTGAAGGATAAGGTAGCCAGCGCAATTACAGGCAAGAGGCATATCATCTTAGTCCTCACAGTGACAACGCATCTACGGTTCTGTATTTTTGTAACATAAAACCTAAGTGCATGAACCGTAGGTGTTATGGGCGACAGGCACCGCTTTCCATCAGGTGGACTTTCGGCTCGTTTGTCATTGAAAAAAGAAAAACGGTGTTAATTGTAGTTATTGCATCAAACAACCTCAGCTAAACAACCTCTATAGGACGGCCTATTTCGCAAGAAATTGGACCTTAAATATTAGGCATAAGAAAGAAATTGTGGACGACAGGAATGGGCGACAGGTACCACTTTCAAAAGTTGTATGAAAAAGCGCTTTTAGTTTCTTCTGAATTATCAGTTCAGCCGTTCTTAAGTAAGTCGCTTACCAACGAATAGTATTTCTCAAAGCATTAAAATTGTTTTTTATGTTTTTTTTATAACAATATAAATTACATTAATTCCCTAACATTGCAATATCTGGTATTAACATATTATTATTGTATTTCGTATAAACTTTTTAGAACAAAAACTTTTTATATTTTTTTATGTAACGATAAAAGCTTTTTAAAAGTCTCTGGGTGCCTTAGTGCCTCTATGTATTTATCTATATGTTTGTCTTTCTTAAAGACTGGCTGACTGTAGGGTACCTGATTAGTTCATACTAACCGTCTGTATATTTTCGTACTAGACAAAAACCCTTGGTTATGTGATGTTGTACCTCACTTGTGTAAAACCATTTGGGCCGCCACATCCCCCGGTAATGGAAAATATCAAAGAGACGCTAAAAGCGTATCATCGGTTAGTGTCTGAATTTTAGTTACCGCGAACATTTTAAATCATCTTTCGTTGAAAATATGAAATAGTTAATTTTAATTAAAATATAAAAAAATAATCTATTTATTCTCTCTGATGTATACTATAGTATATTAATACTGGACGATCGAGCTTCTGAGTTTTTTTAAACAGATATAAAAATTGCGTTTTTTTCAGAAAATACACTTTTAGATAAACTTAAAAAGTAAAACCTATTTTTAAAATTAACATACTCAAGAGTCATCGTTATATTTCAGCAAATTTACACAAAACCTTAATGAATTATACACCTAAGCCTTCTTCATGAATTATTCCGTCTATTAGTGGATACTGTATTAAAATCCGTTTCGTAGTTCTTGAGTTTATCGCGTTCCGATTGACAGACAGATACACGCCGTCACGCACGACTTTGTTTTATATTAAATAAAATTTTGAAAAACGGTTTTCAATCCACAGACACACCTAAAATTATTAAATTCCTAATATTACCCATTAAGTACCCTAATTTTTGTAGTTGATCAAAATGACAGGGATTGATATGGTATTGCAAAGTGCAAGTATGTATGGAAAAATAGCTTATTGAGATAATAGCTATTAACATATACAACTAAGCGAAACGAGGGCGGAACAGTAGACAACGAACAGAAAACATACCAACTTTTTGAAAAAAGCTGATATTTTGACGGGTGAATTTTCGATTGAAAATTAGGGTGTTTTTTCGATATTAATTCAAAATAAGGTGAAAAAGTAAATATTTTTAATCAAATAAATTACAGCGTATTTGGGACATAAAAAGGTAAGTTTTCACCAAATTTCGTTAAAACAAAAACATTTTTGTAAAAGATAAATATAAAAAACCAAAAACTTGGTTTTTTGAATTTTTCACATAAATTTTGAGGTTATGTGAAAAAAGTGTAAATAAAAAAGTTTTAGATCTTTTTATTACCTACAACTTTGCCATTTGACTTTTTTCGATAGGACTTTTAGTTTTGCCGGATATCGAGAAAAACCATTTTTTACCCTTAAAAGCTCCCCCCACCCCCTTCCCGACCTCAGATCGCCCGTAAATTATTTTTCCTTTCATTTTTATAATATTCCCCTCCTTTTCTAATGGGTTGCATCCTACTATTTTTTTTTGGTTTCAAAAATTATCGACTCTGGTCTTGGAATGTTGATAAATTTTAAACAGCTGTAATAAAATTAAAAGTTCGCTTAAAAATCAAATTCTAGTGTCAGTCAGTTTGGAATTTAAAGTAATTAGTTACTCTATCCATGTTCATATAACTTATATGAACCAAAAACAAATATAAAGTATTTTTTTGTATGTATGTATGATTGCAGTTTGTTTGTCTGTTGATAACATCTTATCTCTGGAAATTCTCAGTAGATTTTAATGAGTTTCATTAAAAGTGACAGATATGGGCAAGCATATCAAAACTAGCGGACCCGGTTGGCAGACGTTGTGCTGCGAAAATAAATCTCTGGGTCTCGGCAACAGCGCCACCTACCGGGTACAACTGTAGGTAAAAAGATTCAGGACTATAAGTACATAAAAATATATGTATTCAGCCCTTTCTTTTAATGTCCCACTGCTGGGCACGGGCCTCTCTTCAATGTGAGGGGGAGTCAGACCATAGTCCACTACGCGGGCTAAATGTAGGTTGGCGGACTTCACATATCTTTCGAAAATTTGCTAGGTTTTCTCAGATATGCAGGTTTCCTCACGATGTTTTCCTTCACCGTAAATAAAGTGGTAATCATGTTAGAAATGATTCACACATGAAATATCAGAGGTGCGAGAACCGGGATTTGAAAATGCTTCACTCAGTTATCCAAGCGAGCGCATTACCACTGGGCTACCACTGTCTTTTTTTTTTTACGAATTTTTTAACAAAGATACGTGAGTGGAGCTGCGGGTAAAAATTAGTCGACCACACTTTATTTTACCTCTTAATTTAGAATCTACCAAAATAATTTTTCTACTTCTAAAGTACACCTTAAAGTATAGTAGACGCTTTATTCTAAAAGCTTTTAGGCTAAATCAGAACATTTGTATGGCCACAATAAAAAGGAGAAACAAAATCGACTACTGAAAGTATATGGAGTGGTACGAGTACTTTATATAGACTTGGAATATAAATGTATACTGCAAAGTGCAAGTAAAATAGTTACTGAGCATGGGTGATAAATTCCATATTAGTTTAACTCAGTTTTTATATTTGAAACCTATTATATAAATATATTATTGCCTTTACTATTTATAATGACTATTTATAATATAATTATATTATATTATAAATAGGCAAAGACAATTTTTTCTCCTCTGTTTGTCAACCGCTTTTCTTATCTTTTTTTGTTTAATAGCCAATGACGATTGACCACTGGACAAACACTAGTACAACTAAATATTTTAAGTAATTACCTCTTCATATTTTTTATTATTACACACACGCACACACACACATACACACACGCACACAGACACACACTCACACGCACAATTTTTTGCATGTATTATAAATTATAGTAGTTTGATTTATTAATATTTATTGTTAATTTTGCATTAGACTGAATAATTTGTAGAGGCTAATGCCTCTTCATTTTGTAGGTTAATTATGAATGATTTCTTAACGCTTTCAATTGCTGAAGTTTAAAATGAATGAAATGTATTAATTATTATAGATTCGTAAATGTATTTATTTTGTTCGCTCAAACCTTACTTCAAAGGCAATTTTGGTCAAAATAAAAATATTTTTTGTGTTCATATCCTAACGTGTTAAACATCCTAGTGTTTTATTCCATTCAAACAAATAAAGCAACATATTTGTAAGGCTTTAACACTTTTGTTGTGACATCTTATCGAAAAATATTCTTTATATAAATTTCATCAAAATCTGTCCAGTGGTTTTCTCGTGATGCGGTAACAGACAGACAGACAAAAATTCTAAAAAGTATAGATTCGAACTCTGTATCGATAATAATGTTTATTTCAATTAGATTTTCCAAAAAATGTTAAATGTACAGATTCGACTTAGTTACAATGTTATTATAATTCGTTGGCTCATTATTACAAGGTTCTATGTTACTATTTTAGTACTTATTTAGTTATTAATGCTGCAAGGTTCTATGTGTCTTTAGCTACAGTTTTGCAGAAACAAACCACTAGATAGCGGCACTATAACTACAAAATATTCAATTTTACATAGTTCTATGTTGTTTTTTACGGTAACAAAATAACGAAGTTCTATGTAAAAATTACTAAACTTCATTGCATTAACATAGAACCTTGTAATAGTGAGCCAACGAATTTATGTATATAGATTTCTGCAAAAACTTTTTGATATTCATGAAACTAGGGGAATATAATCTTCAAAATACATATAATAACCATTTTTGTAAAATCAAAATGTTTATCCGTTTATTCCTTCCTTTCTTAGGCTTCAAACTTCTATAAAAAGTATATTTATTTATGTGGCTTTGGGGGGGGGGGGTCATGAGATCCGCCCTTGATTTCGAAGCTAAATGAAGAATGAGAAGTACGAAAAAGTTAAAAAATGAAGAAAAATGGAGTGAAGTTATAGTGAAAGTGTATCTAGTGTTGGAAATTAGTGTTCAGTAACTGAATTAACCAGAACTGTGTACCTATATAAATATACATACTGCGCGTGTTAGTGAATCTCCATCAGTCTCTCTTGTTAACCAATAACAATCATCAGTAGTGCAAAAGGCGTGCTTTAATTTTCGATCCCTGAACTTATAGAATTTAACAATAAACAATAGCCGATACTCTCCTTATACTTTTTATTAAAAACAGTATTATCGTAATAACCAAACAGACACACATACAAAGCTTTTAATCCCACGTATAAAATTAACAAGTATACACCACTTAAGTATAACGAAGTTAAAATACGAGCTAAATATTCTATTACTGGTAGAAACAGTAAAATTTAGACTTCAGTATTATTGAAAGGCTTTATTAACAAAACTCCCTTAAGTCTCGCTCCGTGTAAATGAAATTATTTAATGTTATTCGCTTAACTGTTGTTCGGGTAAAGTTGTTTTCATTGATTTAATCCAACGTTTTGTTGACTTAAGTCACATAATTTTATGAAAGTCTCGAATTAATTTGATTACATATGAGCGAAAAGTTCGGCGGAAAATAAAATAAAATACATACAATAATTGTATTGACAATACCATTGAGTGTATTAAAAAAAATGTTATTAATGGTCATCTGACGACACGTTTGACTCAGTTTGTAGAGACCCCACTTGCTGTGCCAGCTGGGGGCATTCATTTGTGTGAAAAGTTTTTGTACTCCAGTCATGGGTGTTTATATTTATAATATGAATGTATTTAAAGTTATATATGTGTAGTGTATCAACTATCTGGTATCCATAACACAAGCCTCGTAGCTTACCATGGAACTAGATGGTGCTGTGTATTAATATCCCAACTTTTTTATTTATTGTTTTATAAAACCCAAATCAAGACTTGTTTGTTTGAACCCTTTCAAGGATTCTCTAAGATTTTTGTCCATATTAATTTCATCGAATTTATTATTAATATTGTAACACAATTTTTACCCACGACGGAACGAAGACGGTATATGCGTTTGGGGTGAGAGGATGTTTGTTTGTCTGTGCAATTTTACATGTTGCCATTTTTCTCCAAAACTACTAGTCCGATTTTAATACAGTTTTTGGTTATGGGTTTTGGTTTGATTGGTGCATGTTCTTAGATAGGTGTTACGGTTACAATTCACCAGGGGGCGCTGCAGTAAATATCTATTTGTGCAAAACCAAAACTACTAGTCCGATTTTGATGCGGTTTTTAGTAATGGGCTTGTAGTTGATTAGTGAGGGTTCTTAAATAGGTGTTACGATAGTAGCTCACTAGGGGACGCTCCATTAATATATTTTATTTTATAGTAGCTACTACGTAATAAGAAAACTCGATAGAACTCGATAGGTAAGTACTTCTGTAGGAAGTAGTGATGTAGAAACTAAAAATTCTTTAGAAAAAAAAATTAAAACATACGTCGTACACGATTTAAGCGCAAAAATGTATGTGAGGCAAAAGACGAAGGCAACGTACATACACAATATCTATGCTCTGTAAAAAGTTTAAAATAAAAAGCAAAATTAAAAAAAAATCTATGAACATACATTCGACCTCAACAGTTTTATTATATGTATGGATTATACATAACCTTAGACGTGAGCACGACGATTTTGTTTGCTTTTAAAATAATAACATTACATTAACATATCTAAGACAAAATTTAAAATTTCATTGAGATGCGTAGGGTGGGTTAGATCCCCAGTAAAGTAACGGCGGGTCACTAATGTAAATAATAAGCATATTCCATATATAACTTCGTCATATTTAGGACGAAAATGCCAAAGTAAATAGAAAATGGAATGACATCTTTTTAACAACATCGGATACTCGTATTCCATTTCCCTTTGAATGGAAATACGTTGCGTTAGAAACATTCTTACATACATACTGATGGTTTTATTTTATATGGAAAATTATATTTTAAATATATAACGCGAATTACATTGAGGATGGGCGAGTTATTATAGTGCACAAGAGTGTTATTTTTGACCTGATACAGGATTTGAATCTAGGACCTCGGAATCTGCAGTTGTACATGATAATGAGCGATACCAACGAGATTGAGTTTTTGGAAAATCTTATTGAAATAGTCATTATTATCAACACAGAGGTCGAATCTATAGATTTTAAATTTTTGTCTGCGACCGCATCACGAAAAAAACCACTGGACAGATTTTGATAAAATTTGGTTATCCCGGCTAACATATAGGATACTTTTTACCGGAAAATATCTCATTTCTGAGAAATCTATACTAAACGATAAAACGTAAGTAGCGACGAACCCGAGCAGAGCGAGGGTGAGTCTCTAGTTAAAAGATAAAATGAAATATACTCTGTTATTTTCGGCACCTTTATTTGATTTTTGTATGTACATAAATATATACATGTACAATATACATGCAAAAGTCAAACACACAAATTGAGTACTTTGTTCTATTTTGTTGGTCATCAATAAACAAATGTATATATATATATATATATGCCATATAATATATTTAAGATGTATTTGAACAGCTGGGACAAATCAAATAGCATAGTGGTGAACCTGATTACTGCGACTCGTGATTTGGCGAACGTGACTTTAGCGAGGTTAATCTACTCAACTAGTTATGCCACTAAATATAAGGATTTAGGAAAAATTCTGAGTTTGTTTAGCTTGGAATATCATTGTCTTCATTCTATTTTATGTCGAAAAAAAGAGAAAAAAATTCAAGGCCAAAATTTTATTTTACCAACCTTTTGGGGGGTCACTGGGGAATGGTTCAATATCTCGGGCATTTTCAACTTTTGGATTAAAATCATAAGGACTAAAGTTATTATTGAATTTCCTACATTTAAAGTATTGCTGATTTTTCCGTGCAATCGATATTTTCCGAGTTAAGAGAGAAACTTACCGGTGGTACGACTCTGTCAAGCCTCAGGAGTCCGACTGGATGGGTACCACCCCCTTATCTATTTCTCCCGCCATACAACAATGATTACATCGTTGTGTTCCGGTTTGAAGGATAGAGTAGCCAGCGCGATTACAGGCAAGAGGCGTATCATCTTAGTCCTCACAGTGACAACGCACCTGCGGTTCTGCATTTTTGTTACATAAAACCTCAGTGCATGAATCGTAGGTGTTATGGGCGACAGGCACCGCTTTCCATCAGGTGGACTTTCGGCTCGTTTGTCATTGAAAAAAGAAAAACGGTGGTAATTGTAGTTATTGCATCAAATAACTTCAGCTAAACAACCTCTATAGGACGGCCTATTTCGCAAGAAATTGGACCTTAAATATGAGCATTAGAAAGAAATTGTGGAAATCAAAATTGTAGGTATTTCTGTATATTCAGGCTGAATTTAAATTTCAAGTCAATAATAAATAAGATAATACAATTTGACTATTATTTAATGACACTATTATCAATGATAAACTGCCTTTGCCGAGGTTTACGAAATATTTTACAAAATTACAATGTGATTATTCATTTTTTTAGGGTTAATGCCTGCCTGCCTATGCTGTTCTAATCGAAACTTGAATAATAGAAAGATATTCTCTTCTATAGAAAATGCTTTATAATTCATAGGTTATGGGCCGAACTTGACAACAGGTACCTTTAAATTCCAGTACATTAGGTGGTTTCCAGGAATAGCTAAAGATGGATGTAACTCGTTAACTATAAATAAATAATTTTATAAAAAAACTATTTCCAAAACTTTTTTTATTGATAACACTAAAGCTCTTCAATAGTTACTAAACAAAAAAAAAACAAAATCGGTTGTCAAACCAGGAGAAGGTAGTGAACTGTTTAATTTTTTTTTATATTTATATACAATCAGCTCACAAACACAAACACATCTATCTCACGGGAACTGTACATTTTTCCGGGATGAAAATCCATGTGAACAAAAACTCAAAAGCCTATGTTCTATTCCAGACTATAATTAATTTATCTCTGTGCCAAATTTCATCCAAATTGGTTCTCCCGTTTTGGCGTGATTGAGAAACAAACATCCAATCATCCAAACATCTAAGCTTTCACATTTAAAATATTAGTAAGATAGAGATAATGTTATTGTCTTAAGTTCTTAGTTACGGTAGTTCTAACAAGTTTCAAGGAAGAGTTTAGCAACTAATCTAAAACTGTGGCGCTTATTGATTTATATTAACAGAGCCATATATAGACTTATTTGATGGAAAACTTTTATACACGTCGCAAAACTTTGAAAAACTTGGAAAAATTAAATTACCTTTGGCAAAGCAATTTCAGTTGGTAACTTAGTATTGGTTCCGTGATTTTAGGTCTTTTATTCGGGAATTATTTTCATACAGTAAGCATATTGGCTTTTTTAAATTTCACTCTGTATTTTTAGTTTAGGTCAAGGGTCGGATTTAAAACCGTGTGGGCAATTCAGGAGTGGTCCTTTATTATTGCTAAGAAATTAAAAAAGTTCGTTTGGCTATGTTTTTTAATGTATGGACCCACCAAAATTAGTTATTTTATGTAAAATATAAAAAAAATTAGAACCCCCCAGAATTTCTACCGTGGACGTCCTCGTCTCGGTTGCCTTCCCATAAGTTTGACTCTCAGACCACAACCGTAACTATGTACCTACATCTAGTGATTTACTGAATTAGAGGTATCATTTCAAAATGAACGTTGAACATCTCATGAGAATCAAACCCATGACCTTCGATAGGAATATTAGAACATGATAAAAATAATAAATAATGATTTTATTCAGTATTAGAAGCACTCGGAGGGATTAGCTACAGTCATCCATCAACCGTCAGTCCCCTGTGAGAGCTAGCACCGAACTTTGTTCCAGGCACTTTGCCAAATGAGTTTGATTTAGGCAAAACAAGTAATAACTTTCCATTTATACGAAAAATCTTGAAAGGTTCTTTCTGTCAAACAAAGCAGAATTCTAAAAATCTTTAATAGAACATTTGAACTTAAAATAAAAGGTTAGTAGCAGCTTCAAAACTCACTTTTAAAGTATTTATTCTTTTCTTAAGGGAGAAACTTTTTCTTCAAAATTATAATTAATTTCAAAACATGCCCAAAAAAGTATGATCGAATTGGATTTTTCCTTTTTTGGTCGACAGAATCTTAGCTTTCTCAGAATTTCTATCAAATATGTTTCAATGATAAAAATAGAAATAGCTATTTGATTATTTTTTAATTTTTTATTAGTCGTGGCATAACAGGATTGTAGGTCGGTTTCGTGAAATAGATGCGCGTTCGGAATAAACACCCTATCTTGTCCTGTGTTAAAACGTTTTTGTAAGCTATTCAAATTAAGTCTTTGAGAACAATTTTAAAGCAGTTTTAATTTAAAAAATATTTTTTATGGAATCTGAATGAAATAAAAGAATTGCTTGACATCGAGCAGATCTGATGACGGATTCAGGAAGTACAGGTTTGGGCTATTTGATGTTTTTTGATTATTTTCCCACATTAAAGTTGATAAAATCAAGTTTTATAGTATTTTAGAACTATAATTCGACATATTTTAACTTTTAAAAGTTGAAATACGTGTTTCGTTAAACGACATGTTATTCCAAACATAACATTAATACGATGTTGATGTCGCATTAATTTTATATGTGGACTATATTATAAGGACATTATATTCCATATGAACGTTACTTAACTTTCTTAGAAGTCCTGGAGGACTACTTTCAAAATATCCTGTAGTGAAGAATATACAGGGTAATTTTTAATTTCCTGGAAACCTTTTGGAAATATACTATTTACATCATAATCAACAACATCTGTAATAAGAAAAAATAATATTTCTTAAATTTTTATTTCCATACAAAAATAAAAATATTTTTATTGCATCTTCTAAACGGTAAAGTTCTAGCATCTGGCCAAGTTTAAATTAGTAAGCGCCGCTTCCTACACTCCTCCACCTCTCCCCCTAAATCGGTCGTGCGCTTTCTTTTGCTAATGTATTACCGTTAAGAAGGTGCAATAAAAATATGTTTATTTTTGTAAAACTTAAGAATTTTTTTTCTTACAGATGTTGTTATGATGTAAAAAGTATATTCCCAAAAGGTTTTCAGTAAATTAAAAAGGACTCTGTATAAATAGCGATAATATACCAAAAGAAGAGAAGAGAATACAGCACAATACGATTTCATTCTCATATACCTTATAAAACATACACCTACAATTACAGTAAAATTCAAATAAATTCTTGTTTTAGAAAAACACTTGGATATAAATAGAAAAGGAAAAAATAGCCATAGCTTATATTATATTCTATCTAGCTTATATATATATATATATATATATATATATATATATAATCAATAGGTTAATATAAATATTATAGGAATATAAAAATACCAAAACGGAACATAGAAAGTAACGTACAAAAATAAAAGCTAAAGCTATATAAGATGTTAGTAGAGCAGGTTAAAGGTCATCTATCAAGCGTCAGAGCTCCGTGAGGAAAAATCAAGCTAAGTTTTAAAGTGCAGCTTATATAACATTGTTTGTTTTCAACTGTAAAAATAAAATAACACTTTAAACTAACATTAAAAAAGAGATTTTTAATCTATACTAATACTGCGAAGATGCAGATTTTGTTTGTTTGTTTGAACGCGTTAATCTCAGGAACTATTAATCCGATTTGAAAAATTCTTCATGCATTAGATAGCCCGTTTCTTGTGGAAGGCTATAGGCTATATATCATCATGCTACTACCCAAGGGAGCGGAGTAGTAATCATAAAGATCAAAAAATCGCGCAGACTTCCATATATTATTACTAATAGCATAAATCAAAGAGATTTTATTGTAGTTAAAGCGCGAGCGAAGCTGCGGGTTCTGCTAGTATGATTATAATTTTAAACTTATTTTAATTGCTTCAGTCATAGTGTAATGTTATTCAATTTTACCAAATTCTTTTTTTAATCTTAAAACAGAAAGTAACTTTAAAAAATAAGTTTAAAAAAGTTTTAATTAGGGTTACGCGTAAAAAAACTAAAACTTATGAAATTCTGAACAATTTAAGTAAGTAGAGAAGTATATTTTAATTACATATTAAATATTTAAAATAAAATAACAATTTAACAGTAGTTTGTAATTTTATCTGTTTCAAACGTACCTAGGGTGTACAGACGCACTCGAGCGAAGCGAGGTTACATCTGTATAAGATACTACGTTTAATAATTAAGTATCATATCAGATGCTAGTGGATTACCCCACAAATTGTCAAACAATCAAGTTGAATGCTGTCTCAGATGCGGTTTGTAGTAATCTTCATTCTCTAAGCGAATATTATATGTGTGTAACTTGAAGGATATAGTGCTTCTAGAAGTGTCTGTAACAATAAAATTATCGACATTCAAAAATTAAATTTTAATATTAAAAAGTTAAATTATAATGTAATAAATATTAGTTCAGTGGTAACACGCTCGGATTGAAAACCAAGTGAAGGGAGTTCAAATCCCGGGTTTCGAACCTCTGATATTTTCATGTGCGAATCATTTCCAACATGATTACCATTTGTATTAAGAAGGAAAACATTGTGAGTAAATCTGCATGTCAGAGAGAACCTGACAAGTTTTTTATAAGACATGTGAAGTCCGCCAATAGCAGTTGGTCAGCGTGCTGGACTATGGCCTGATCGCCCTTGTAGTAAAGGAAAGCCCGTGCCACAATAAATAACGGGTTTGTTTCCTATCTGAAGCCATAAATGTTCATATAGGTATGTTTTTTTAATAAATATCTGACAGTAACTAAACTTTTATAATAATTTACACCAATTTGGCACTTATCATTACAATATTATAAAAAGTGCAAGTTTGGTGTAAATAAATTACATCAATTTTGTTCTTATTATAATATTGTTAATAGTTAGTTGTAGTGCTGTATAAACAAGTCTTTAAAATGTGGCCAAAAAAGTATAGTAAATGTGAAGGCCATCGTAACTAAATTATACCGAAAAAAACGATTCAATTTTATCCTTGAAAATAATATTCGCAATTTATTATATATCCTTATGGGCAGATTTTATTAGTTATTCATTCATTAATATCTTTGTACTTCATAAATAAGATAGCGGAATGAATAGAAGATATTAATAGAAGTCTGACATGATATTATAATTAGTTATTTATAATACTACTAGCAGAACCCGCGGCTTCTAATTACAACAAAACCTTTAAAAAGATAGTATCATACAAACTTTCAACCCCTATTTTACACCCTTATAGGATGAATATTTAAGGAAGAGAATGAAAATATTTAATTTTATTGGAGAGCATTAATACCAAGTTTCAAGCAATTCTGATCACAAATATTTTTTTGGATTGTATTATAACGTGTTTTCCCGTGGGAATGAGATAATCTCCCACGGTAAAAAGTAGCCTATGTCACTCTCCAGCCCTCCAACTATCTCCACACAAAAAATCACGCCAATCCGTTACTCGGTTTCGACGTGAAAGAAGGACAAACAAACAAACACTTTCACCTTTATAATATTAATATTCCCATCATTGTACAACCAATATGCGCAGTAAGACACATTGTGAAAAATATTATAAATACACATTTTGACATTTGGCAAACTTCGTTTGGCGTTTATTGTTTCGTATACTCCACCTATACTCGTATAATTACTTATTTTTAGTCTAAACATGTTACTTAATGTAAAGCAAAAACTAGCAAAGTTAATCGATTTAAAAAATGCGTATATTTTTTTGTTAGTGATAAATACGTCTTATTATTTTTGCACATCTTATTCATTTTACGAGATCATGATGACCTTAACGTTTAAAATTTAGTTACATTTTTTGTTCAAGTTTTAAAATAAAACCTAATTAATATAATATGTAAAAACGTGGAAAATTACTCATTGTTATGCACATAACAATTTTTCTACATCTAATTATTTCATTGTGGATACGAGTTTCTGCTAGTACCATCTATTAAAATATATGTAAGTCTTTGATCATCAACGACTAATGGATTGGTGCTTGATGAATTGATTCTGTGTTCTAAGCATTTAATAACAAGTTGTATCGAAATCACAAGCACACTATTATGTATGTTTGTATGTATATATAGATACTTAATACATATGTATGTTCAGCCCTTTTTAACGTCCCACTGCTGGGCACGGCCTCCCTTCAGTACGAGGAGAATCAGGCCATAGTCCACCACGCTGGCCAAGTGCGAGTTGGCGGACTTCACATATCTTTTGGAAACTTGCCAGTTTGTCTCAAACATGCAGGTTTTCTTAAGATATTTTCCTTCACCGTAAGACAAGTGGTGATCATGTTGGAAATGATTCGCACATGAAAATATCAGTGGTACGAGATCCGGGATTTGATTCATTCAGTTTCTTAAGCGAGCGCGTTACTACTGGGCTACCCCTGGCTATACATACATATGATACAGCAATTAGTATATATATATATATATATATATATATATATAAGATAGCGGAATGCAAAATAAACTCTCTCTATGTCTCCGTAGGGGAGTGCGCTGTAAACTTTTGGATTAGATTATTAGATATTTAGATTAGAAACCTTAGGTTTCCTCTTATCTCATGATGACTTTATCAAAGGGCGCTAGTTGCTTTTACTTCCTTCTAATATTATAAATGCGAAAGTTTGTGAGGATGTACTGATTTCTGGACTCTAGATGTATAGATGTATGGATGTTTGTAACTCTTTCACGCAAAAACTATCGAAGGATTTTAATAAAACTTTTCATTAATATAGCTCATACATTAAAATAACACATATGCTACTTTTTATCCCAGAAAAATGTATGGTTCCCGTGGGAAAAATTTGTTTTTGTTTTTCTAGAGGCAAACCTGAGGGAAGCCAGGGTGAACCGCTAGTTAAGAATAAAATAAGAATAACTATGCTTCCTTTACATATCACAGTTGACATAAAGCTAGCACTGAGCAAAAAGTATAATAAAGGTTACTTACCTATAAGTGTTTTTATATTTTACCAAAACCAAATAGCACCACGTTTGTTGAATCATCTGTCATTAGATTTAATAATAATTTGCTATAGGTATAAATATATCGGCATTGAGTCGGGATTATCACTAAAGCTATTTATAACTATATTTTTTTGTTTCATACAACCAGTTTCTCCGAGATCTGTTGGCTAATTATTTTTTTTTGATTTTAACGTCCATAAATTACACTAGAACGACAGTCTCACACAAAAACCAGTTTTAATTACTTCTTTTACAGTTTAAAAGACAAATAATTTCATTGTTATATTTTTTGTATTTCTAAGTTGTATTTTATATATATTAGGCGGACATCTTGCAGTGGTTTTGTTATATTTTAATAGATTTTTATTATTTGTATATTTGTTTAAGAGTGATGATAACTGCCTCGGTGGTGTAGTGGCTAGCATGTACAGCTGCACACTCAGAGGTCCTGGGTTCGAGTCCCGGGTCGGGCCAAGTTTAGTTATTGAGTCTTTCTGTATAGTAAGTCTCAGTAACAGCCCGGAGTTGGGAAGTTGGCGGTGTTTCACCCCCGTGCCTCGGAGAGCACGTAAAGCCGTCGGTCCTGCGCCTTGACTCTCACTGGTCGTGTCGAGCAGTCGTCCCACCGGAGTATGAGAGTGACAGGAATAGAGAGTGCACTTGTGTTTGCGCGTACACTTGTGCACTATAATATCTCCTGCGCAGTTGGCTGGTCTCAATGAGATTGGCCGCCGTGGCCGGAATCGGTCAGGAGAACATCACATATTTGTTTATTTATAAGTACATATATATAGTCTATATTGTTTCACAATTTATAACTTACACTGATAGACACTGCATGTAGGCATATAGACAGGAAAATTTAAAAATTAATGTTCACAGAAAAAAAACGTGTGTGTACTTATTTATGTACGCAGTACGTAAGAAGTTATACATACTTCTTTGGAGTAACAGAACAAAAATAGCTAAAGATTTCATCCCGTATGTCAAAACTCTGTTTGTAAAAAAATGCAGCTAACTTCATCATGTTGTTTTTGCTGACGGCGTGCTCATCGAAAAATTTTACTCTCGTATATTTTTTTTCAAACTTGCCAAAACAAGTATAACTTCCAAAATAATAATAAGTAAGTAATATAATAAAAAATTAAAATAATAGTATTAAAAAATACAAAAATGAAAAAATGATTTTTATTTCACGACCTGGGCAATTTTCATAGATAGTAATATATTTTTTTATTTTACTTGGGGAATCAAAAATCCATTAGTACCTAAGTATAATTTTTGGAAGTCGGTTTTAAAAATTGATGGAATAGTAAACATAAAATATATAATTGTAATTTTCTGAATCAACCGAACTCATTTTTAACTTGTGGCGGTTGTGTGCCTACTTTTTTCTTTTATTTTTAAAATTGTCATGTTCCAATGTTACTGTAAAAAGTATTTATTCAGTAAGAAACAAAATATACTACAATTAAATCACTCGCTTTAATAGATATTACTTATGGAATCAGCATAAACGACTTCGAAAAAGGAGAAGGTTCTATGTTCGGCTGTATGTATTTTTTTTTATACATATATGCTCTACGAATTATTAATGAAAATAGTACCATGTAAACCTAGCATTAGTTCTGACACTGCATAAGCCACGCCATTGTTCATAAATTCGATCGTATAGCTTACCACATAGTTTTGGTTTTGCGTTTGGAATAAGCAGTTTTAAGTTAAGTCGATTTTGCTGTTTAATTCAGCTAAATCGAAGTTCTTTCTTAGCTCATAGTACATATACATACATACATATATCTTTTATCTTTAAACTTGTTTTTTAATTTAACTGATACAAATATAATTTTCCTTATTTTTAAAGAAAGTAAACTATCTGTATAGCTAAATCTAGAATAGTAGCATAAGCAGCAAATGACGCTATTATTTTTGACTTTGACATTTATTTTGGTGGACTCCGTCTATATCAATTTTTAGTCTAAGATTAGCATTTACACATATGCTACAAACTACGAGTATAATCGTTCATAAAACCATAATATTAGAAAAAAGTATAGATCAAACATTGAGACCATCTGGTGCAATAATTTACGAGTCAAATTGCGGTTAGCAACTTCGATTTGTCAGCAGTCACTGAAATACTTATTGCTTACTTAGGTATTTGGAAATTTAATTTATGTCGTACTCGCCACTAAGGAAAATGATATTATACCACATAGATCAGCAATTTTTGCCCCGACCCCGGTCGAGTGGCACGATTGTAAATAAATGAAAATATTTTTTGTAGAAAATCATGTTTTCGTCTTCTCCGCAACAATTTATGGGTCACAAACCGTACAGCACTTATTCTCTAGCACTACACTTTACTCTCTTAACGTTCTAGATTGGAATTGTAATTAAAGACATTTTTTATAATACATATTATTTATTTGTTAGCACACCTTCCTTGCTCGGTATCTAGCCAACGGATGGCTTATTTTCTGACTTTTTTTTTAATTTCGAGTCAAAATAAAATCTATATTGTCAATAAATAATTATTTAACTCTGGGCGGAAAGTGTCAATTGAGATACCAAAATATTTGTAATATAAAGTTTCGTGATTTATTATATATAATTTTGCTTAAAAACTAAAAATATCTAAAGCCAAACAACCAATTAAAAAAAAATAAAAATAAAACAGAAAGTTTAGCAAGGTTTATTGTCCGGTAATACTTTTTACAGTGACATTGCAACATGACAATTTTAAAGAGAAAAGAAAAAAGTAGGCACAGAACCGCAATAAGTTAAAAAAGAGGTTGGAACTGGTCATTCTGTAAAATTAAAATTATAAACATAAACATAAAATATTACTATTCCAACAATTTTGAAAGCCGCCTTCCAAAAATTATACTTACTAATGGATTTTTGGTTCCCCGAGTAAAATAAAAAAAAACGTCGGGAACCAAAAATCAAAATAAATCCGCGAAATAATCCGAAAAGATAGTTATATTTAATAAAAAATATATTACTATCTATGAAAATTGTCCAGGTCGTGACATAAAAATCATTTTTTCATTTTTGTATTGTGTTATACTATTTTTTAATTTTTTATTGTATTACTTACTCGTTATTATTATTATTTTTGAAGTTAAACTTCTTTCGGTACGTTTGAAAAAAATATATGAGAGTAAAATTTTTCGATGCGCAACACCGTCAGCCAAAAAACGACATGATGAATTTAGTTGCATTCCATTTACAAACAGAGAGTTTTGACATACGGGATAAAATCTTTAGCTATTTTTGTTCTGTTACGCTAAAAAAGTATAACTTCTTACGTTCTGCGTAATAGCTACTGTATAAGCTAATCGTGCATTCTGTTATATATCACCGGCATTTTATTGATCGATGTGAACAGCAAAAGTGTCCTAAATGGGTCTATTTAAACTATTAATTCTGAAATTGCCTAAATAAAGCGCGGACATCCACATCACAGTGCTCATTTAGATTTTATATTAATTAGAAGGGAACTTGATGTGATTTCCCATCATTCCGAGGAGCTTAAAAAAAGTAAATATTTATATTTTTAACTATAAATATAACATATTCTAATAATAGATAATCACCCCCAATTATTTTCACCAATAAATAGAGTGGTTCTCGAGGAAGGTTTTAATATAAATTTGTTAAATTTTTGTATCATCGGCTAAATGTTGGAGGTGTCGGAAAAAAATGAGCCGTCTGGGAGCTTTCAACGAAAACGCTGCCTAAACCTTTTGAGATATAACAAAATAATGTATGGTAGAATTGTGTATCTTATATAGATCTACAGAAAAGTCCACAATGGTATATGTCTATTGTCTATCTCTTAAGGATAGCATACTATATCCATTTTAATAGTTTAAAAAATTGGCAATTATAATGTGGTAATGTAAAAGCTATTTACACAAATACGGTATTAATCCTAATCGTTTTAAATAAGTTGGAGGCTTTAAGCATTTCATGCACATTATTTTACTCTTTTACACCATATAAATTAAATGAATGTCTTAGGAGTAATCCCAAAAAAATGACGGATGCGAGTATAAAATTCAAGCGACTCGTTTCGCTTGATGCAATCGCCAAAATATCGCTGGTTAATATAATAAAATCACAACATATATGTATATTATGACTAGCGGCTTACCCTCGATACGCTCGTGTTCACTTCTACATAAGCACAAACAGATGTATCCGGGAACCATTCATTTTTCCGGGATAAAAATTAACCTGTTGTTTGACCGGCAATATAAGGTATAAGCATGCCAAATTTTACTAAATCAGGTGCATAAGTCGTTGTGTACTATGCTGTATAAGTTACTATGTTTTTTTAACTATCCCACGGGAACTCTTTAATTTTAACGGGATGAAACTTAAACTATAAATGAAAAGCTGACCGGTATACCGTACCACCATGCAAAATTTCATTTAAATGGGTCCAACAGATTAGCCCGTACAAACAGACCAACAGACAGAGTAACAAAAAATTTGAAAAAAAAAATGGATTTGTTCTATTTATCTTCTTACATCCCCCTGACTCATTCTTTTTTCTATGTACAGACATTCGACCTCTACAGTTTTATATATAATAATATAGATAAGATCAAGTACATTTTGTTAACAAAAAAGTTTAAGAATATCCATATTTTTAACTTTAATAACGTATTTCTAAATTTAAAACTTTAATCTTTTACTCAAAATAATACCTAGAATATAAATGATATTAATTAATAAAATAAGATCTTAACAGATACAATATAATAGTAATGTAGCCATGTATTTCATGTTCTTTTTGAGGATATATAAAATTGAGGTTTTATTATGTGTATAGATAAGATCAAGTACATTTTTGTTAACAAAAAAGTTAATGAATATTCATATTTTTAACTTTAAAAACATATTCCTAAATTTAAAACTTTAATCCTTTACTGAAAATAATACTTAGAATATAATAATATTAATTAATACAATGAAATCTCAACACATACAATATAATAGTAATGTAGCCATGTATTTTATGTCCTTTTTGAGGATATATAAAATAACAAATATAGTGTTACAACATTTTGACAAAAATAAAAAAAATATAATATTAAAAAAATTGTTTATATTAATATTGGTTTGAATAAAATGATGACCAAAATAAAAAAAAACCTCTTGTGTGTTTAAAATTAAATTGTATTTCTATGCAAGTTTATAGAAGAGTTTATTATGATATTTTGTTTTAAATAAAAAAATCATTTATTTGATAATACGCTTTATATAGTATAGAACGGAACGGAAGTGAATTTCAAAAACCGACGGGCCGCTAATCACGTTGTTTTATAAAAAAAAAAAATATTAAAAAAATATCGGCCTGTACGCAATCGCCTCGCATCTTTTATAGATAAGAGCGTTATTATACAGGACTTTCTTCTCATTCATTATGAGAAGTATAGATTATTTTAACTATATAAGCTTCAATAAATGTTTTTATACATACATACAGTAGAAAAATATATTCAACTTACGAAATAATAAGGTGATTTTAATAATTATAATACAATGAGCGTGGTCTCCCTACTTATTTTATACCTGCGATACTTCCTACTATATATATTACTGAATAATATCAACGACTTAGCATTTCATATTTAGAGCTCTAAAATGATTATCCTATATCCGATAGTGTTACTTGTTTGTGTGTTGTATTACTACACTACCAAAAATTACAATTATTGGAAAAAAAGAAATGTGCCATATATCAAGCCATTACCATTTTTCGGTAATTATGCAGAATATATATTATTTAAGAAAACTGGACCACAAGTGGCGCATGAAATTTGTGAAAAGTTTCCAAATGAACCATACGTTGGAGTATACTATGGTACGGATCCCGCTTTGATCATCAAGGATCCTAATATTCTAAAGGTGGTGATGACTAAGGATTTTTATTATTTTAATCACCGTGAAATATCCGGACATCTCCATAAAGAAGTAATAACACAAAATATGTTTTTTTCTGGCGGTGACAGATGGAAAATTTTACGTCAAAACATGACTGCGTTGTTTTCTTCTGCAAAACTTAAAGCCATGTTCTATTTAATTGAAAACTGTGCAACGAATTTAGATAAGTTGTTAAACGAAGAAGTGAAAATGACGACAACCTTAGAAGTAAAGTCACTCCTAGCAAGATATACAATGGACTGTATAGGAACATGTGCATTTGGTGTCCACACCGGTACACTGGAAAGTCATTCAAAAATTAACCCTTTTGCAGTAATTGGAGAGAAGATATTTGACTCCTCAAATTATGGTGGATTTAGACTCGTCACTCGCGCAATGTGGCCTGATATTTTCTACTCTTTAGGATTTCAATTGTTCCCAGAAAGTATAAGCATTTTTTTTAAAACTTTGCTCACGGATGTATTCAAAAGTCGTCAGAATAAAGCGTCATCACGGAATGACTTTGTAGATCTCCTTCTGACTTGGAAAACTAACAAATACTTAGTTGGAGATAGTATGTCAAATATGAAATTACGCCAAAATGATAAAAAAACGACGGAATTAGAAATCGATGATACGTTACTGATTGGCCTTTGTACGTTAATATTTTCAGCTGGCTATGAAACAACATCCTCTACGACGAGCTATTTATTATTTGAATTATCAAAAAATCAAGAAGCTCAGACTAGAGTAATCGAAGAAGTTGATGATTACTTTCGAAGACACGATGGCAAAATAGAATACGAGTGCATTAACGAGATGCCTTACCTCCAAGCTTGCATGGAAGAAACTGAAAGATTGTATCCCGTTTTAGGAATCCTTACTCGGGAAGTTTCAGAAGAATATACCTTACCATCAGGCCTTTGCTTAGAAAAAGGCATGCGTATTCATATACCAGTATACCATCTTCATTACAACTCAGAATACTTTCCGAATCCCGAAGAGTTCCGACCGGAACGCTTTTTTGGTAATGAAAGGAAAAACGTTAAACAATTTACCTTTATGCCCTTTGGAGAGGGGCCAAGGATATGTATAGGTAATCTTGTTTATTCAAATGGCTAAATACAATGCTTTATTTGACTTTATGTAAGAATTTAAGAAGTTTAAAATAAATTTGAATAAAATGGGCATTATTTAGTAATTAAACCAACGGTAATATTTGAAGTGTTTCCAAAAATACTAACCACAGAGGCGCAGATCTCGTTGCCTAGGTGGCTGCTTTTACATAACCACCACTAACTATTTAATATTTTATAAATATAAAGCGAATATTAATATTTAATTAGATTTAACTACTTAGTAACATATGTAGTTGAGATACAATGAATTTATGTATATAATATAATAATCTTTTTGTTCCCAGGTCTTCGTTTCTCAAAAATGCCAATGATTGCAGGACTTTTAACAATATTCAGGAAGTATCGAGTCGAATTAAGCGATAATATGCCTACAAAAGTGAAGTTCGATCCGCGATCAATCGTTACTAACCAACCTTTTGGTGGAATCCATTTAAATTTCATCCCACGTCAAATTAATTAAAATGTAATTTTGTGAAGTAACACTAAGAACAAAACTAAAATATCTGTAGTACTGTATCCTAGCTTATATACTTGAGTTTAGCTTTGTGTGTTTGGTCACGATTGAAAAAAATTATGAAAATATTATTATGCATGTAACTATCTTATTAAATAAATGATATTTATTGAATAGCATAGTGGACTATGGCCTGATGCCCCTCGCATTGAATGAAGGCCTACCCCCAGCAGTGGGACGTTAAAAAAGGCTGAATATGTTGCATTTTTTCTAGTGAGGGCGATTTTTAAAAGAAAATGTAATATGTATAAATTATGGTAATTTCTACAATGTAGTCATATTAAATAAAACTACTTTTCGGATTATTTCGCGGTTTTATTTTGATTTTTCGTTCCCGACGTTTCGAATGCTTTACAGCAAACATGGTCACGGGAGAGACTAAGGTTATAGACGTCTCAAACATATATATTTGTTACAGACAGTGTCTACCCACTATTTTACAAAAATGATTTCAAAAATTCAAAAATGGCGATAAAGTACCATACAATATTTGTTGATTTTTAATTCTAAACATTTTAAAAAAATAATAATAAATATTATAATTAAATTTAGCAATATTATTTATTTAGTTTTAGCTGTTATTATTATAAATATTACAATTTTTACAAACTTTATTATTGCTTACCATGGAACTAGAGATGCTGCTGTGTCAACACACATGTCACAACAAATTCTTATTTAATTACATATTTATCCTTTTTTTTTAAATATAAAATATGTCCGATTTTACATGCATTGATATATCAATACCTGCAAGGAATAATATTGTACCTAAGTTTTGTAGCTTTGGACTTTAAATATATGAAAAGCAATAAAAAAAATTAAATTAACTCAATGTAGAGTTACAATTGCTGTTTTTTTCAGTCGAATGAATGCATACTAATTGATGATGTGATGATGATGTTATCCTGACCGATTCCGGCCACGGCGGCCAATCTCATTGAGACCAGCCAACTGCGCAGGAGATATTATAGTGCACAAGTGTACGCGCAGACACAACGTGCACTCTCTATTCCTGTCACTCTCATACTCCGGTGGGACGACCACTCGACACGACCAGTGAGAGTTAAGGCGCAGGACCGGCTTTACGTGCTCTCCGAGGCATGGGGGTGATACACCGCCAACTTCCCAACTCCGGGCTGTTACTGAGGCTTAATATACAGAAAGACTCAATAACTAAACTTGGCCCGACCCGGGACTCGAACCCAGGACCCCCGGGTGTGCAGCCGTACATGCTAGCCACTACACCACCGAGGCAGTTATTATTATATATTTTATTACTAATTATAGTAGTAATGTAATAAAAATGTATGTAGGTATGTACATTCTACTCTTAAGTGTTTATTTATTATTATTACATCGATATTTTTAGCTAAGCAAAAACATTGTAGACAAAAAATGAACAGTCGTTTTTATAACGATGAAAAAAATCAATGTACAACAACGTGTAACATAAGAACGTACTTTGACTGCTTTTAGCTTTAGTTTATTTATAGAATTGCGTGACCTTAAAGAATATATTTTATTTTAAAAATATCTTTATTTAACCAACATAATTATAAATCATTTAATTAAGTACAACAGTGACAAAGTACAAGTCTGAACGCGGGCGGAGCCGCGGGTAATGCTAGTTATCTATAAAATAGCAAAAAAATCACGTTTTTTGTATGGGGGCCCCCTTAAATATTTATTTTATTCTATTGTTTTGTATTTGTTGTTATAGCGGCAACAGAAATACATGATCTGTGAAAATTTCAACTGTTTAACTATCACGATTCATGAGATACAGCCTGGTCACAGACGGATAGACAGACGGACGGACAGCGGAGTCTTAGTAATAGAGTCCCGTTTTACCCTTTGGGTACGAAACCCTAATAAACTACTGTAAAATACTCTGTTGTGAACGCAGAGCCCGAACCATACTCGAAACGTGCGGTTTCTCGATAACCAATCACAGCGCGAGGACCTTGGGCCCCCATCAGGTGCTGGCATACCTCGATAAGCTACCTTTCTCGCACCTATGGCTACGCATAAGACTTTTTTGTAGTACTAATTTGTAAACTTTATTTACTGGGAATGGTTTATAACCGGTAAATTCGTCTGGCGACTTGCAATTATTATGGAAAATTACTCAATAAATACGTGATTAAAATTTCAGATTGCTAAAAGTATATTTTTTGGGAATTTTAATAAAGCATATTTGGAGAGGTCTGGCAATACTTTACAACCGACAAAAACGTCTGGGGTTCTTTTTTTTTAATTATACGAAAACTAAATTAAAAGATTAAATAAAAATCAAGTTGCCAAAAATATGTTTTTTTGGATATTTTTTTTTGCAAATGTTATATACTGCGCAGTAACGAAATAACCGCTAAAGCTATACCAGACTCGCGGGACTGGACTCGCCAATTCACGAAATTATATTTTTTCACAATTTCAACTTGCCAAAGGACCTTCCCAAAATTCGTCACGAGCTCTCGGGCTATCAGTTTGTACTTACTGTGCCAACGGGTTCGTCCCGTTGGGGACATTTGGTTTGGGGGCTTTGAGGGACGATTTTTTAAGAAAGAAATGACGGATTCTCCGTACATTTCATTATCTATTTCACTAATTTCATTTTTTTATATTAAATTATATACAAAATCGGTTCTACAATTTAGGCGTGGGCACAATATAACAAACAAACAGAAAAAGAGACAGAAAACTAGCTCCTCGCTACGGTAAATACTTAATTTTTGTTGTTCTCGGAACATTGCCAAAGCGATTTTTTACGTACTTAATAATTAAAATTGAAGTATCCTTTAGACTTTATAGTATTACATTTTGAATTGCACGATACTAAACTTAAAAAGTTACGAGAAAAATAAAGGGTTCCTGTGGGATAGGGATTAAATTTTTGTGCATTTTTATAGTAAAGGGAGACCTACTTCTACTGTTTATTAAAATGTGCATTTACATTAATTTTACAAACAGGAAGGGAGCTTGATGAGTTTTCTCATCATCCCGAGGAGTTAAAAAAAATATTACATATATTCATATTTTCAAATTCAAAAATTTAATTAATACAATAAAATCGTAACATATATTAAATGATAACATAAAGTGATTAAGTATTTTGTTTTTAAAAAACTTTTATAAATATTGATATTTTTAAATTCAAAAACATGTTTATGCTACAAAATGCTACAAAATGATTTAATACATAAAAAACTCGATATTAATGTAGCCATGTATTTTATGTTTTTTTTTATATATAATATAAGATATATAGTATTATAACATTTTAACAAAAACAAAACAAAATACATTAAAAAGTGTTTGTATTAATATTAGTTTAAAAAAAAATATATCACCAAAATAAAAACACTCTTTTGTTTTTGGAAACTAAATTATATTTCTATGCAAGTTTATATAAAAAAAAAATTAAAAAATATATCTTTCGTTGGATAATATACACTTATACAGTGTAGAAAGTTCGAAAACGGACGGGGCGCGAATAATCACGTTGTTGTATAAAAAAATAATTTAAGGGTATCAGCTTCTACACAATCGCCTTATACATCTTTTATAGATAAGAGCTTTTTTATATAGAACTTTCTCTCATTTATTATGAGAAGTATAGATTATTGAAGCTATATAAGTTTATGTATAAAAGTACATCCAGTGGAAAAATATATTCAATTGAAGAAATAATAAGGTGCTCTTAATAATCAGATTGCGATGAGCGTGGTCTCCCTAGTTGTTTTGTATTTACAATACTTCCCACTATATATTACTAAATAATATCAATGATTCCATTCATTTCACATTCAGAGCTCTAAAATGATTGTCCTATATTCGATAGTGTTACTTTTTTGTGCGATAATATGTTTGTTTTATTATTACGCTACCAAAAATTACAATTATTGGAAGAAAAGAAATGTGCCATATATCAAGCCTTTACCACTTTTCGGTAATTATGCGGAATATATATTATTTAAGAAGACTGGAGCACAAGTGGCGCAAGACATTTGTAAAAAGTTTCCAAATGAACCATACGTTGGGGTATACTATGGTACGGATCCCGCTTTAATCGTCAAAGATCCTAATATTATAAAGCTGGTGATGACTAAAGATTTTTATTATTTTAATCAACGTGAAATATCCGGACATGTCCATAAAGAAATAATAACACAAAATATGTTTTTTTCTGGCGGTGACAGATGGAAAATTTTACGTCAAAACACGACTGCGTTGTTTTCTTCTGCAAAACTTAAAGGCATGTTCTATTTAATTGAAAACTGTGCAACGAGCTTAGATAAGTTGTTAAACCAAGAAGTGAAAATGACAAAGACCTTGGAAATAAAGTCACTTTTAGCAAGATATACAATGGACTGTATAGGATCATGTGCATTTGGTGTCCACACCGGTACACTGGAAAGTCATTCAAAAACTAATCCTTTTTCAATAATTGGGGAAAAGATATTTGACTCTTCAAATTATGGTGGATTTAGACTCATCACTCGCACGATGTGGCCGGAAATTTTCTACGGTTTACGATTTCAATTGTTCCCAGAAAGTATAAGCACTTTTTTTTTAAGTTTGCTCACTGATGTATTCAAAAGTCGTCAGTATAAAGCATCATCACGAAATGATTTTGTGGATCTCATTCTGACTTGGAAAAATAAAAAATACTTAGTTGGAGATAGTATGTCGAATATGAAAACAAGCCAAAACGATAAAAAAGTAGTGGAATTAGAAATCGATGATACGTTAATGATTAGTTTTTGTGTATTATTTTTCGCAGCTGGCTTTGAAACAACATCCATTACGACGAGCCTTTTACTCTTTGAGTTGTCAAAACATCAAGAAGCTCAGACTAGAGTAATCGAAGAAGTTGATGAATACTTTCAAAGACACGATGGGAAAATCGAATTCGAGTGCATTAACGAGATGCCCTACCTCCAAGCTTGCATGGAAGAAACTGGACGACTCTATCCTGTTTTAGGAATCCTTACTCGGGAAGTTTCAGAAAAATATACCTTACCATCAGGTCTTTGCTTAGAAAAAGGCATGCGTATTCATATACCAGTAAACTATCTTCATTACAACTCAGAATACTTTCCAAATCCCGAAGAATTCCGACCAGAACGCTTCTTTGGTAATGAAAGGAAAAACGTTAAACAATTTACCTATATGCCCTTTGGAGAGGGGCCAAGGATATGTATAGGTAATCTTATTTATACTATTGCTATATATTTTGTCATAGTCAAATAGCAAAATAAACTGCTTTATTTGACTTTATTATTCGAAGTTAGTAGTTAGGATATGACTAAAAATAAATTTAATTGAAATGGGCATTATTTAGTTTAAGTGACGGCTATAATTAAAGGCTGTTGCTATTTGTCCGATAATTATAATCGGATGAATAAAAAATATATTATTTGTCTGACTATGGTCGATTTGTAGGAAGGTTTTTGTGTTCTAATGTAAAATAAGTGATTTTTAGGCGCAGGAGTTTCTATATGCAGTAAAAACCTAACCTACCGAGCTGAAAACTTATTCTTTTGGATCAGAACGATTTTTAAGTTCGCGAATTTTTATGTATAAAAAGTGATATTTAGGTGCAGGAGTTCTTATATAGAAAAAAAATTACATTAACCTACCGAGCTAAAAACTTATTCTTGTAAATCCCAACGATTTTTAAGTTCAAGAGTTTTTAAGGTAAAAATATTATTTTTATGTGCAGGAGTTTCTGTATGCAAAAAAAATGAAATAAACTTAACCAACCGAGCTGAGCCGAGTTACTTATTCGACTTACTTATTATTAGTATTTTATAAAGGACGAATAATATTTTTTTATTCATCTTTTAAAAGAACGAATAGACACTCCGATAATTAAAGTGTTTCCAAAAAAACTGACCACAAGGGCGCAGATCTCGCAACCTAGATGGCTGCTTTTACTTAACCAGTACTAATTATTCAGTATTTTCTGAATATAAATTTAAAATAATATTTTATTAGATTTAACTATTTATTCATATCGTTTTAAAAAATAAATTTATGTATCTTTTTGTTCCCAGGTCTTCGTTTCTCCAAAATGCCAATGATTGCAGGACTTTTAACAATATTCAGGAAGTATCGAGTCGAATTAAGCAATAATATGGCCACAAAAGTGACGTTCGATCCGCGATCAATCGTTTCCAACCAACCTTTTGGTGGAATTCATTTAAATTTCATCCCACGTCAGATTAATTAAGATGTAAACTTTCGAATTAAATGTAAGAGTAAAACTAAAATACCTTTAGTCCCGTATCCTTAAGTAAAATAAAAGTTAATATAATATGCTTGAGTTTATCAAATATGCATAAATACCCGTTTGGTTGGGTTTGGCCTTGATTTAAAAAAAACATAAAAAATATTATTATATATATATATATATATATATATATATATATATATATATATATATATATATACATGTATAATTCACTACACCAGTTTTTCTATCTCGGCCGATAACTCTTAAAATATTGGTTTTATCAATAAAAATGGGTCCATTAAAAAAAATTTTTACAAAGTTAAATTCTAATTTTACTGGCCTAACAGTAGCATTGATATATCAACACCTGCAAGGAATAATATTTGTAACTCAGTTTTTTAGCTTTGGACTTTAAATATATGAAAAACAATATTTTTCATTTAAATTATCTCAATGTAGAGTTACAATGGTTGTTTATTGCAGTAGTCGAATCATTGCACACTAATTATAGTAGTAATGTAATAAAAAATGTTTGTATGTAAATTATACGCTTAAGGTATCGATCTATATATATTAAATCGATATTTTTAGCTTACCAAAAACATTGTATACAAAAAATGAACAGACGTTTTTATAACGATGAAAAAAATCTATGTACAACGTTCTGTAATTTAAAAACGTATTTTTTCGGTTAGTTTATTTATAGCATTGCGTAATCTTAACATGTTCTTAGGTATCGCTTATCACTTAAGTAGATTTTAGTAGTCGCATCAAGCAATAAATGTAACGCGTCGTGTATCACAGGACAAAAAACTTTTATTTTCTACTGACTGTCCCTTTAGAGTTTAGACAGTGGAAAATATTTTTTCTCAACAATATAAAATTTATTTTAATTATTTATTATTTATCTGAATTATTATTTGTAAATAATAAAGTTTGTTTCTATTTGTGTTAAGTCTTTTGATTCACTTTTTTATTATTTTTGTCACTGAAGCCTTCTTAATCAATTTAAATGTTATTCAAATCTGCTGTGGTTCAGGATTCTCCTTTTTTACTTCTTCTGTAGTAAGATATCCGTGTATAGCATCTTTAGACCAAACCTTCTTTAAAAATTTCAAAGTTGATGATATTAATATACTTTAAATTTTGTAATATGTATGTTGTGATTTGTAACGTACTATTAGTTTTCTATTATGGTGATTGTAGAATGCCATTTTGTCAAAGCTCCCTGATATCTGGGGGCACGGTAGTGCCCCGTCAAGTCGAGCAAAAAAAGGTTAATTATATTGCGAATACCACGATGTTTATCGTTCACTAGCATTACCCGCTGTTTCGCTCGTATTCAAACTTTTAATCGCTGAAGATTGTCTGAAAATTTCATCAAATTCGCTCCAGCTGTTCTGGATTCCATAGGGAACTTTTATTAATTAATAATATTTAGTGTTGCTATTACTATGATATGTATAACCACAAGGAAATTAAAAATTGAAAATATTTATATATTTCACCGGGTTCGAGTCTCGCTAGCGTCTAGCATCTAGAAGCATTTATTTGGGTTTAGGTCTTCGAGGGATGATTTTTCAAGAAACGTTGAAATATTTTTTAATTGTGATCAAAAGCATAAATATGAATTTGCATATTTTTAATTTGATAAATGTCGGATTCACCATACAAGATTTCATTCTCTATTTCATGCATTATATTTTTTTAATACAAAACTGAAAAATCTTCTTCAAGGTCCAATATGTCTTAATATTAAATTTTATGTTTAAAGTTATAAAATATTGTAAGGTACCTGGTGCAATTTTCATTTTGTTATTTGTGGGTAGGCTGTCTGTAACAACTATACCTTCGAGATATCTAACACCTCAGTCTCTCCCGTGACCATGATTGCTGTAAAGCATTCGAAACGTTGGGAACCAAAAATCAAAATAAATCTGCGAAATAATCCGAAAAGACAGTTTAAAACTCAATAAGGTATTTAATATAGCAGATAAAAATAGTTCATGTCATGTCTGGCTCATATTTAAAGAATTAAGTCGATTCGATACTTCGTAGATTCGTCAAAAAGGCATACTAAAAATTAAACAAGAATGTAAGATCCTAGAAGTACTTTAAATATATTTATCTATACATATAATAAAATTGTAACTAAGCCGAATCTGTAAAATCATCTGTAAAGTCATTAAATAGTTTTTGGAAAATCTTGTTTAAATAGTCATTACTATCGATACAGAGGCCAAATCTATAGTTTTTTATAATTTTTGTCTGTCTGTCTATCTGTCTGTCTGGGAATGCATGACGAGAAAACCACTGGACAGATTTTGATGAAATTTGGTATGATGATAGCTGGTTATGTTATGGCCGGTCAACATATGGAATACTTTTTACTGTGGGAAAATACCTCATCTCTGAGAAGTCTATACTAAATCTTAAAACGAAACTAGGGACGAACCCGAGCAGAGCGAGGGGAGTCGTTAGTGTTTATAATTTCCTAATATCTGTGGTCGTGTAAAGCTTAACTATCGTCCAAGGATACACTGTAAATGTTTGTCACTGAATAAGTGTGTAAATCTCTAAAAGTAAACAGTATTTCGCGAGTCTAACTTTATGGGTTTACTTGGATGATATTACCGAAACAATCGTAAAACTTGAATATGAAGTTGAAAGGAATCAGGTTAAACGTACTTTACTTAAGAGTTGGGTGCTGCCTCTAAATATTTATGAAAAGACATCGTATTCATATGCAAAGCTATAGGATAGTCTCTGTAGGAAGTTACGATAAACAAAGTCGATAATATATCAAGGTTGGTCTTTTACTTAGTGTATCATGAAGAATTGAATAAAAGTGTGTCAAAAAATCAAAAGTTGTCTTAGCGCTTGAACATTTTTTTTAACCGACTTCCAAACTGTCGGCTGGCACCGACTTCGGAAATATCTGATTAGGTATCAATTTTAAATGAAAACCCCCGTTTAGTTATTTTTTACATTTTAGTGCCTGGAAGTCAGTTTTTATTTTTTTAAAGTTTTTATTAATGTTAGTAAATGCATTAAGGTATACAACTGTATACATACAAGTGGTTATATGGAGACTTTTTGGCTAGAAAATCAAGCTAAAGTAAGACCAAAACAACCACGCGGTTCCTCCCACGGTTCATTCTGTTATTAGAGAAGTACCAGGAGCAATCCACATGGAACACCGCACCACGTTGGGGGTTAAGATATTATACTATGTACTACCGTTAAAGAATAGTTTAAAAATTGTATTGTAATGACAAATTTGATGGTTGTGTTATAGAATCATAACAATGTTTTTTTCCTTTGTATTGTTTTAGATTTCTCTTCTTCAAAAGATATAAAATTACTTCTTGTCAAGCTTCCTTCTTCAACTTGGTCTTTTAGCCGAAGAAAAATTAGAAAATAGGCGTATATATTTATTTATTACTTATAATAATTGTAGCAATACATTTCATATGCGGTTTTTGAGTAATAATTGTTTAAAATTGTGTATATCTACAACATATGTATATGTACGTAAAACTTTACATAATATTTTACATTTTGCGACCATAGTTGAGTTTATTTGCAATAAAGCAAATTCATCAGAAAATTAATATTAGTTTCAGTCCCGTGCTCCGATAACAATATGTCGAATAGCGCAAATCTGAAATGAAAATCATCTAATTTTATGATTAATTTGGATATTTAACTGCTTTCAACTAGTAACGTTTTAACGTGTTAACCTCTGTTTACATATTTTTAATAAGTCCTTAATATCTCTACGACCGCGGACACGCGGGCGTTACAGTTAACAATAGATTTCTTTTTAATTTCTTAGAAATTTACCTGGAGGTGTTAATCACAATATTTTACTCTTATTTTATGGGGTAATGCTAATGCACTACACTACACTCTATACTACACGCGTCGTACTCGATGAGTTAATACTTAAATCTTAAAGTATGTAATACTTTCTTAGATTTACGCGAATGTTTGACATTTTTAAATAAAACTATCTTTTCGGATTATTTCGCGGATTTATTTTGATGTTTGGTTCCCGACGTTTCGAATGCTTTACAGCATCCATGGTCACGGGAGAGACTGAGGTGTTACATGTCTTGAAGGTATAGTTGTTACAGACAATCTACCCACAATTAACAAAATGAAAATTGCACCAATTACATTACAATATATATTTTTTTAACTTTATTATAAAAAATTTTTAATTTATATATATATATATATATATATATATATATATATATATATATATATATATATATATATAATAGATACTCATGAAAGCAGATGTTAGTTTAAATTAATTAGATATTTTAGAATAATTTACAATTTAACATTTACGCAAAAATCTACATGGTACGATTTTTCATATCATGGTTTGCCCCACTAGAAAAAGGGATTTATACTAGGAAAATAACCTACTAGTATGATGACATTTGTGAATTAACTCGACAGAAAATCATCCCTTTTAAGAGTTTCCGTAGAATTATACATGAGAATGAAATCTAACAACACTACCTAAGGATAGATTTTTTTTATTGGTATGGTAATTATAACAAGAAATACCTACAAATACGCGTAGGAATCGAACCTAACTTTATAGTGGGAATCTTATATTGTTTCACTAAAGTTGTAATATAACTTCATAATTCAAGCCCAATTAAACATGTAAATGTTTGGAGAGCAATAGAGCAAATTATTCGGGAAATTTATGTTAGTGCTGCACTCTGCGGCTTCCGATAAGAGTATGCTGAATGTTGGAATACATTACGATCTGCAAGGTAATTATGTTAAACAGTGTTTTAATTATAATAATAAAACTTTTATTGATATAATGTTAATATCTTTATGTACTGCTTTGAGAGTTTTAGAGAGTTTTTATAAAGGAGCTTATATTCTACCCAAAAATCCTTTCTTTGTGGATGTTTACATAATTGAAATGCATCAATTGTTAAAATTTCAAGTTTTTAACCCCTGTGGCTTAGGCTCTGCCTTGATAAACAGTCAGGACAAGTAATTTTATATATGTATATAATTATATAGATAAGGAACAAGACAGTCTGTGGAATCTTATTATATATGCATATACTCAGGCCCATGAAGGACTTATTCACCTTTTGGAATCGAAATCTAGGCGCAATAAGTTTATTTTTATTTCTAGTTTTTATTGTGTGTCTATCACTTGCTTTTCAAATAATTATTTAGATTTTTATGTACAAACAATACATAACACAATACGCAGTATATATGAGTTTAGTAACAGGACTAATATTAAGAAATTGAAACATTCAATAACATCGAATGGGCGATTTATTTCACGATTAGGCAAAAATTACAATAGTCATTGTATGTGCTCTTCTCTTTATTACTCTGATTCCTTCTGCCCTTCTCGATTTCTCATCCAATTTTAAATATAAAAACTTGTAATTCGTTAAAATATTCTACATATTATTACCGAAAGGTTTTGAAAATAATAATAATATTATACATTTTAATATTTTTTTTTTCTATATTTTATTTTAAAACGAAGTAATACATTAATAATCTACACGAGTGTAAAAATTATTGTGAACGACGAATGAAATCTAAATGAATACCACTGATAGGCTGGGTAACGATCACTCGCGGTTCAAAAGATACATTGTTAGCCATTTTTTCTCCTAATTTTATTTCATAGTTTCTAAATATTGTTAAAAGTCCAGCAACCATCGGCATTTTTGCGAATCGAAGTCCTGCAAAAAAAAACAAGGATTACTAAATTGATATGATAATATTAGTTATTTTTGCAACTATAATAGGACATTAGGATAACAGCTGACATGGGCTGGATCACCACAACATTGAAAAACTGATCCATAAAAGTCTCAAGGATTGGTATGATGTGAGGCTGTTTAAAATAATTGTTGTTATTTTTATATTAACACTATCAACTTACTCTTGCTTCGGCCGGCTGCGTCTCTAGGACCCAACGGTACCCTATGTATTTATTATGCCCAGTTATAGTTTATTGGCATTACTAAGTTTTATCCAAATTTGTTCAGTGGTTAGCATGAAAGAGTAACACACTCATACTTTTGCTATATATCCATTACCCATTTTAGCTGTTTAATTACCTATTTTAACTTTTTTAAATTTTGTGTTAGTGTTCGGGTATTTATTTAAAATGTAAAATTTGAATTTATATTTAAATTACATTATATAAAAATTACCTATACATATCCTTGGTCCCTCTCCAAATGGCATATACGTGAATGGCTTAATATTTTTCTTTTCATTACCAAAGAAACGTTCTGGTCGGAATGTTTCGGGTTCTGGAAAGTATTGAGGGTCATGATGGAGATGGTACACTGGAATATGAATACGCATGCCTTTTTCTAGTCGAAGACCTGTCGGTAAGACGTATTCTTCTTCAACTTCCCGAGTAATAGTCCCTAAAACGGGGTATAATCGTAAAGTTTCATCTATGCAAGCTTGGAGGTAGGGCATCTCGTTAATGCACTCGAATTCTATTTTGCCATTGTGTCTTTGAAAGTAATCATCAACTTCTTCGATTACTTTAGACTGAGCTTTTTGATTTTTTGATAACTCAAAGAGTAAAAGGCTCGTCGTAGTGGATGTTGTCTCAAAACCAGCTGCGAATAATAATACACAAAAGCCTATGAGTAACGTATCATCGATTTCTAATTCCGCTGACTCTCTTTTGCATTCGCCCGATTTCATATTTGATATACTATCTCCAACTAAGTATTTTTTGTTTTTCCAGTTTAGGACTAGATCTACGAAATCATTTCGTGATGATGCTTTATATTGTCGGCATTTGAATACATCAGTGAGAAGACTTTTAAAAAAAGTGTTTATACTTTCTGGAAACAATTGCAATCGTAAACCGTAGAAAATTTCTGGCCACATTGTGCGAGTAATAAGTCTAAATCCACCATAATTTGAAGTGTCAAATAACTTTTCCCCAATTACTGAAAAAGGGTTCGTTTTTGAGTGACTTTCCAGTGTACCGGTGTGGATACCAAATGCACATGTTCCTATACAGTCCATGGTATATCTCGCTAATAGTGACTTAACCTCTATTGTTTTTTTCATTTTAACTTCATGACTTAATACATTATCTAAACTAGTAGCACAGTTTTCAATTAAATAGAACATATTTTTAATTTTTGATGAGGTAAATAATGCTGTCATATTTTGACGTAGTACTTTCCACCTATCACCTCCAGAGAAGAACATATTCTGGGTGATTACTTCTTTATCAGTATATTTGGATACTTCTCGATGGTTGAAAAAGTAGAAATCCTTAGTCATCACCAGCTTGATAATATTAGGATCCTGGATGATCAAAGCAGGATCTGTCCCATAGTAAGCGCCGATGTAAGATTCATGGGGAAAATGTTGGCAGATTTCCTGTGCGACATGTGGTCCATACTTTTTCAATAATATGTATTCTCGATAATTACCAAAAAATGGCAAAGGTTTTAAATGTGGAACCTTCCTTTTTTCCCAGTAATTATTATTTTTAGTAATTTTATAGTAAAATAAATATAACACTAGACCAATTACTGCGAATACCGGATACAAGACAATCATGTTGAAAGTCATAAATAAAAATACTTGAATTGTTACTTGTTCTTCTTAATTATATACAGTATGAACGTTTTCAAAGGAAGAAGGGAGACCATATTTAACGTCCCTTTATGTTCAAAATAATATTTAATTATTGTTTTAAACATTAATTACTATAAGTTTTTAGATATAATTAGAGTCTATCCTTTCTTATAACACATTGTGTTAATTATTAGTTCATTAGGAATCAATAATAATTCGATATCTGCGATAAACTTTATCTTTAAATTAACTAACAATTATGATTTAAGTGTTTTTTACTTAAACGATATTTCAATAGTTAAATAAAAAAATGATATTTATAAAAAATCTCTCCAACCCTCCAACTCTTTCTCATATTAACTCTTGTTGTTAATCTATTACTTAAAAACAAAACAGTTCAGAACTTTTTTATCTCCTCTTTAATGGTTTATGTGATTTTTTTTGTTCAGTAGATATTGACGTATTATTGTTGTGCGAGTTGTAGATTACGATCCGTTCTCAAACTTGATCATTTGATTACAAAACATCGACTTTTCCGTATTCTTTTATTGACCGAGCGAGCAAAGTAAGCGAAGCTTTAAGTCTGGCAAAATTTGGTTTTCTCTGACAGTTTGCTGGTGATCTTCTACAGGTTTACATACAGGTGTTACGACTTTATACGATTTTTTTGTCATCGTGGATTTTTGATTGCAGAAGGTTTTTGTCCAAAAAGGGGCAAAAAGGGGGCTACTGGATATATGCGCTTTATAAAATCCGATTTCGATGTTTTTTTTATTTGAAAGGTAGTTACTTTAAATTGGTCTCATAGAAATTAGATGAAGGTTTGATGAGTGTCTTCGGCGTGATGAGCAGAATAGCTCCACAGTTTGTGGTCGCGAAGTCTACGGTTTACAGATTACTAGTATATACATATAGATATATAATATGGATTGGATGGCATGGATTATGCAAGATTTCCAAAAACAACCTCAATGAAAGTGAAAATAATATAAAAATATAAACTAAAAAATGGAAGGACAAAATGGCGACTTTATTTTATACTAGCGACTGACATTCACTTTGCTTGTGTGCTTCTCTAGGGGCCTAATGTTACTCCAGGTTTATAGTACTCGTATATCCGTGTACTAAACTCCATTCAAATTCATCCAGCCGTCACAATTATTTACATACAAACATTCGGATTTGTTATTCTGACTATTTAGTAAGATAAATACAATAACTATGTAGTTAAGAAAAATGTCCGGCAACTTCAAATTTTAGCGTCACTCTTGTTACAAGATTATAAACTGTCAACAATAACAGCTAAATAGGATATATTATAAAAACAATTAGTATTGACGTAAAACACAGTAATTTATTAACACAATAACTATACCAAAAATATATAATTTTTAATAAAAACCGACATTCAGACACTGAAAAGTAAAATATTACTGAACGGGGCCTTTTTATTTACCAAATCAGATTTTTTCAAAGTCGGCATCGTTATACCTAACGGCTAATAATTTAAAAATATATATATTTGTTATTTATATTTTTTATTAGTATATTTCATTACTTGACAAATCAAGTAATTTTAAATTGTCAAACTCAAAGAGTTGTTATTATTATAATTTAGTACCTGGGCGACCGAGCTTCGCTCGGAGTTCTCTTTTATTATATCGTATTTTTTAGAAAAAAAAAAATTAAAAACTTAAATAAATTAAAGAAAACAAAAGTAAAAACTTCGTATCCGACGGGATCCGAACCCGGGCACCTGTGATTGACCTGTGTTTGTCAATCTTGCGCCTAGGCCGCTTGATCACGATGCTTATGCCCGAATGTGCGAAATTGGCAACCATATTTCCGTAAATAGATGAATAGATTTTTTTGATTTATAGCTAAGAAGACTCTCGACCAAGTCATCTTTAAAACGAAAACTTAATCATAATCAGTTAATCCGTTTGGGAGTTAACCGATTACGCACACACCGACCGACACACAGATACACACCTTAAACTTATAACTGTACGTTAAACTTATAACGGTAGATAGAATGAATACCTGTCATAGTGAGGTATTTTGTATTTTATATACCCAACCACGATTCTCCGATGGCTGCCAGATCTTCTTCATAACGACCAGGGGGTTGTTTGCACAGCCCACTCTTCTATCAAAGTAGTACCGGTAGCAACCCGCACGGTATAGGTATCTTAAAAATCACTGTGCGTCTCTCTTTGCTTCACGCCCACATGAAGGAGCCCACAGGAGACACGTTTTTATAAGTAACAATTACAGTTATTTGTATATAAACAAATACGTAAATTATAAAAATGCTGAATTTAAAATAATTATTAAAAATCATATCCCAGGCAGATAAAGTCATAGACATAAACTAAAGCAATAGACAATCTATCTGAGGATGTGCCAAATTAAATTATTAAGATCATTACATTTTTTGCTTCGTAATTTCGTAAGTTTAAAGTAAAATATTTTTTTTTCAGTTGGCAGTTATAAACATAAAAACTTTTTAACAAAAAAATAAAAACCGACTTCAAACAAAAGCACTAAAAAGTGAAAAATAACTGATTGGTAGTTTTCATTTACTATACATACCTAATCAAATATTTTCGAAGTCGATGTGCTTTGCTTTGTATGGGCTGGCACCGATTTCGAAAATATTTGATTAGGTATATGTATTTAATAGGTAGGCTTTAATTACTTAGCCAAAGCACACCGACTTCGAAAATATTTGATTAGGTATGTATAGTAAATGAAAACTACCAATCAGTTATTTTTCACTTTTTAGTGCTTTTGTTTGAAGTCGGTTTTTATTTTTTTTTTAAAAAGTTTTTATTTTTCCCTTTTTAGTGTAGACAGTAGTAGCAAAGTAAGGATTCTAACGTGTTAGGCTTGTCAAATCAAACAAAATAAGCCCAAACTCAAAGTATCTACTATTAGCCGTTGAAGAGTTCCACCTATCCACCTTCTGGCCTTGCCATCTGATCAAGTCAACAACACCGAACCACTGTACTATCAACGAAAATAGAAATACTTGCAAAGTTTCAAGTCAATATGACAATTAGAAGTATGTTAAATTCATTATTAGTTGTTTTTCCACCCTTAGGGGTGGTATTTTTTTTTTGAAATTTAAATGGGACCAATCTGGAAGTATACCCTTTCAAACAAAACAAAAATTGTCCAAATCGGTTAATAAATGACGGAGTTCTGAGGTAACAAACATAAAAAAAAAAAAAAAAAAAAAACATACAGTCGAATTGAGAACCTCCTCCTTTTTGAAGTCGGTTGAAAATACCGTCCTCGCTTCAGCCTCTAATTATGAAATACGCGTTCTGTAAGGGGACTTAGACAAGGTGTCATTAATATATGGGAATCACAATATACTGATTCTATGACATAAAGATTTTTGTCATTTCAATATTTTTTTACTATTCTACAAAGATGGTAGACTGACATTTAGTATACACTAGCATTGCCTGCGGCTCTGCCCGCGTTCAGATGACCAAAAACCAAATTCTTATGCTTTACATAATATTAGTATAATTTACATTGCAGTTTTTGTATTTTTTCTCAGAAATGAGATATTTTGCCGCGGTAAAAAGTATCTCATATGTTGACCCGGATAATTAGCTATCACCATATCAAATTTCATCAAAATCCCTCCAGTGGTTTTTCTGTGATGCGGTAACAGACAGACAGACAGACAAAAATTCTAAAAACTATAGATTCGGCCTTTGTATCGATAATAATGTCTATTTAAATAAGATTTTTCAAAAAATATTTAATGAACAGATTCGGCTTAGTTACAATCTTTATATATATAATTCTTCTGTGAGTGTGTATGTCACTGAACTTCTCTCAAACGACTGGACCGATTTTGATGAAATTTTTTGTGTGTGTTCAAGGGGATCTGGGAATGGTTTAGATTCACAATTTGAATAATAATTTTCATCAAAAAAATTATTAAAAAAAGTTTGAAATTTTCAAATTAAAGACGTGTAGACAGGACAACGTCTGTCGGGTCCGCTAGTTTTATTATATGTTTAGATAGGCTCCAAGATCATTTGATTAAATTGTGTCATAATACTTCTTTGCCATAGACAAAAATTACTATATGCTAGCATATTACAAACAGATGCTAACATAAGTTCTAACCTGTAAAAATAAATGTGGCAAGTCACGCTTACTACTAGATATTTTGAAGGTAAGATTTAAAAACATGTTGTTAGGTCTTATTACATTTTTACATCAATCATATCTGATTATGGCATTAATCAAAATTAAGTGACATATTAATAATTATTAATGAGACGAGGAGAACCCGCAAAGGTAATATTATGCATTAAACTTTTTCTTTGATATTTATAATTTACGTTTGTGACTTGTTTCAAACACATTGAAATTTCATAACACCTCCAGGTAAATTTCTAAGAAATTAAACTAAATTCTAAGAAATCTATTGTTAACTGACACGCCGGCGTGTCCGTAGTCTTGGAGGGATTAAATATAATATACTAGGTAGTAGATACTTACCCTCGCTTTCCTCGAGTGCTTCCATAGTTATAAAAACATACATACACACACGTGCGCACACACATACACACATACACACGCACATACTTACACACGCACCCACACAATAGGGTAATACCCATCTGCGTAGTTGTTACGGCTTGAAGTGTTCAACTTATTATGGCTTTTGCCCGCAACTTTGCCTGCGTTTTTGATGATAGTCAACTACTATCGTTGTCTTTTGCATAGTTTATAATTCCTATAAATTAATTTGTTAAAAGCATGATTGGTTTACCGATTTTTAATAGTAGTTCGTGAAGTAGCAAATGAATTCAAAGAATTTAATAGTTTTTGTATCGTGGTGTCTTGCGGTACATACATATGTGTTATCTAATAATAGGTATTATTTTATATTATCTATACATATAATAAAATTGTAACTAAGCCGAATCTGTAAATTAAATATTTTTTGGAAAATCTTATTGAAATAAACATTAGTATCGATACAGAGGACGATTCTATAGTTTTTAGAATTTTTGTCTGTCTATCTGTCTATCTGTCTGATACTCATTACCGCGGGAAAATATCTCATTTCTGAGAAAAAATACAAAAACTGCATTGTAAGCAATGCGCGGGCAATGCTAGTCTCATATACATTGTAACCAAATGACATGAAAAGATCGACAAATATTATCTCTTTTAAGTACTTGTGATGATAAAATAACATATTTTTATTTATATTATTATAAGGATCAATTGTTTATAGTACAAAGAATCCTATATACATATTCTAGTCAAAAATCTTCTTATATACAAAAAAAAAAAACAATTATATCTTAAGTGTCGCCAATAGTCTCCCACTGCTATTATTATAGTACAAATTATAAACATACATACATACATAATATGTAGTGACGGTAATAAGCTTATGATATGTTATTATATAACGTTTACTGGTCTTCGGATTTTCATAGAAGTTAATCTGCCAGTCATTTAAGATTGTTGTGGAATATTTTAATTTTGTTTAATGCCTTTTAAATATATACTATTAAGATGATAACAAAGTAACAAGTTAGTCATTACGTTTTCTCGTACATGTTTGTATATATTGCATTGTAATTGGACTGCTATTATAAATGCAATTGTTTGTTTGTATGTTTGTCTCCTTACGTTAAAATGGCTGGACAGAATTGGACAAAATCTATACTATAATAAAACAGTAAAGGTCGAATGTCTGTACATAGCAAAAAAATGCTAAATACCGACTCAGGGGATGTAAGAAGACAAATAGAACAAATCCAGATTTTTTTCAAATTTTTTGTTTCTCTGTCTGTCTGTTTGTCTGTTTGTACGGACTAATATCCAAATAGCTAATAGCCAAATGTAACGTTACCTGTTCGTACGTTCTGTCCTAATGAGCTCGCTTCGTTCAGATATTAACTACTAATTTTCCAAAGAAATCGCTTAATATATTTAATATATTAAAAAAAACCGACTTCCAGGCACTAAAATGTATAAAATAACTAAACGGGGGTTTTCATTTAGAATACGTACCTAATCAGATATTTTCGAAGTCGGTACCAGCCGACTATAAGTATTATACCCTTTGAGACAAGAAATCCAAATCGGTTCAGGCGTTTTTGAGTAATCGGTGAACATACATAAAAAAAAAGATTCCGATGAATTGAGAACTTTCTCCTTTTTGGAAGTCAGTTAAAAATAACTTTAACATTCTTCACCTGTAATACTTTATGTTAAATTACTAACTCTATGTAAACCGTAGGCTAAGGATTCGATTACCATCGGAGTAAACTTTTTTGTATATTAATAAATAAGTCTTTCGTTTGGGTCAAGACAAAGCTACTCGACACTCATTGTATTCACAAAAGGGTTTCTAAAATAAAGTACAGGGCTTTTCAGTTAATTAAAATGCGTTTTTCTCGCGTTTCTATTAAAATAGCAAATTTGGCTTTAGTTGTTTAAACAAAATTAAACTTAATATTTATCTATACAGCTAAATAAAATTGAAATATTTGTTTATAATGAATTAAATTAAATAAATTTTTTACTCAATGTATATTAAATTATGTACGGTACATATAAGGAAAACACAAAAATTTTGTCTGTCTGTCTGTTTGTTCCGGATAATCTCTGATGAAGTTAGACCGATTTTATAATAGAAAAAGTGGAAATTATTACACAACACTTACAACAATTTTGAGGAGTAATTTAAAAAAAAATTGCCACAAAATTCATTAATCATATTCATTCATATTCTAAAATTAGACGTTCATTATTTGAGAACAACAGAAAACAATGTAACTATCTCAGGCTATATCTTTTGTTCTTAAGGGAAGCCAATGGCTGGTGCTATTCAGGACCACCAATTGTTATTGTGGACAACAATGCCGTCTGAATTAAGAATTTTTACTTAAGTACTATCGTTATAATTTTGGAAAGTGCAGGTGAGAGAAAATATTTAAGATATATGTAAGTTAATTTTGGATCTAAAGATATAACTAATAGTATTTATTAACCGCCGACGCAAAAAGAGGGTGTTATAAGTTTGACCGCTATGTGTGTCTGTGTGTCTGTGTGTAGCACCGCAGCTTTTAATCGAGTGAACCGATTTGGTTGTGGTTTGTTTTTATTCGAAGGCTAGTTTTATCATTATTAAAATATTAATTCTTCTTCCTCGTTTCCTCACTGATGATCGTGACCACTTATGATTTTTTCCAGTCAGTTCTGTTCAGCGATGCCTGGACTGCGGCATGGACAGTAGCGCCCACTGCTTTCTTTATCGCGTCTAGTCGTAGCCTAAAAAATATTAATAGATACTTTTAATTAAGTTAAAAAGCCAAGAGAAAGAATTAATTTTAATTGTTTACTTAAAATTTGTATAGAGAATTTATGATTTTTTTCTATTGACTGGATTTATTTAAATAGCGCTTTGAATTTATAATGATTCTAGTGACTCACTAGTATGGATATATGTAGATAAAGCTTGAGCTTACTACATATATTGAAAATGTAGAGCTTGAAAAACCATCTTTCGAATCAACCGCACTTTAAAGGTCTCAAGACATACATACATATAATATGTATAAAGGGATAGATAGATGTCGATTGGACATAATACACCTGAAGTGAGGAGTTTTCTTTATCTTTAGTAAAATATCTTTGGTAATTTATAGGAAGTGTACGTATTATCTATGTCATATAAATAAAAATTATAGTTCGTATGTTTGTCCTCTATCGTTCCTAAGCCATTGATCCGATTGTGATGGGTGATGGCTTTGGTAGGATATTGTGCTGCTCCTGGTACTTCTCTGATAGCAAAGTGGACTGTTGGAGCAACCCCATGGCTGTTGTAGTCTGCTTCGGCAGACTTGTCATCGGAGAGTCGTGGTTGAGTGCGCAAGCGATCCTGCGACGCCCCATTAAGACATGGGAGGTTTTGTTGGGTTTTAGGGGGTAGTACTGACTTTTCTGGCCGATGAGTCCCACATAATCATCTGTATGTCTACAGGAAGTATGCGTAAATGCACCTTCCAACATTAAAAAAAACGTGCGTGTGTACTTAAGTACGCACGTAATAAGTTATACTTCTTTATACAATGCGTAACAAAACAAAAATAGCTGAAGATTTCATCTTGTATATCACAACTTTCTGTTTGTAAAAGGAATGCAGCTAGCTTCATCGTGTCGTTTTTTGGCTGTCGGTGTGCGCGTGCATAGTAAAAATAAATCTCATATTTTTTCCAAATGTGCCAAAAGAAGTATAACCTCAATTTTTTTGGATATTCTGTATATAAAAATATATGTAAAAAAATTCAAGCTAAGTCGAATAAGTCTCTAGTTAACTATAAAAAGATACTATTCATTGTTTTTTTACAGTTTTGTAATCACCAAAGATATATTTATACAGCACACTTAATTTTCGTTATTTCTGAGGGACGGTTTTTAGTATCTAATCGATTGGCCGCCCTTTCCTTGTTTACATTTCCATCAGCCTTCATCAATCATCATCTTTCATTTTCGTCTGTTACAGAGAATATACGTATTAAGTATCAAATACCATTTACTAAAACCCCTATCACTACTAGCCATGAGTGTAGAATGTAATTATTTTGTCCATACATTAATATTTTAGTACTAAATCCATGATGTTGCTTTACTCAGGCACTTTGCGATAGTTTATGGCGCAGAGGAAGACAGAAAATACTTTTTTAGGTATGTCTGTATGTAACGAGTATTCCATAGACAAATAGACAAGCGGCTTATATCCTTAGTAGCCTTTTGTATCTATAATAAAACATAGGACATAAACAAAGGAAGATGTAGCGTCTTCCTTTATTACTTACAGTGGCCCATGTGTTACTCCAGATAGACTATCTGTGAATTAAATTTCATCTAAATCGGTCCAGCCGTTTCATAGTGAAAGAGTAACTAACAAATAAGGTAAGCGGCTAGTTATACAATGCAATTCGTATGTGTGTGTATCATACAAAGTATATTGCATAACCTCCAATTTTTGCTCCGATTGCTTCGGCAGACCTACCGTCGTATCGTCGCAGTTGAGTGCGTAAGCAATCCTGCGACGCTCCCTTAAAACGGGGGCAGGTTTTGTTGGGTTTTAGTGCGTAATACTGGCTTTTCGAGCCGGTGAATCCCACATAACCACCTGTATGTGTAGAGGTGGTAGGCGTAAATGCATTTCCCAACATTAAAAAAAAGGTACTGGTATATATGATACTTATATAATAACTCTTATGTGCTTGAGAAAGCATACTTATTTTGAAATGATAGACATAAATAAATAAATAAATATGTTGGGGACGTTAACACACAGCGCCATCTAGTTCCATAGTAAGCTACGAGGCTTGTGTTATGGATACCAGATAGTTGATACACTACACATATATAACTTTTAAATACATACATACAAATATAAACACCCATAACTGGGGTACAAACATTCGTGCTCATCACACAAATGAATGCGCCCAGCGGGACTCGAACCCGCGACCGCTGGCGCAGCAAGTAGGATCACTACAAACTGAGCCAAACGTATCGTCAAATGATAGATTGATAGTTCAATTTTAATTTATTTACATATATATATATAGAAGTGAATGATATTTAGGAGAGGATGATACGAGGGATTTATACTTAATCACATATAAGTTGCCTTAACGATTCTCTAAAACAGCAGTAAAATAGCGCGGTATACCGGAATGGTTATACTGCCAACCACTATCAATTACTTAATGCACGGCCATACATGAATATGGAAGCGAGCTCAGTGAATTCGGTCATTAGGCTATTCAATCTTCCATGTATGGATTTCGTATTAGATATATTTTTAGAATTTGAATATAATATTCTATAATGTTAAAATGCTTAATAAGGATTTATATTTAAGTAAATATATATATATGTAGTTACAACACTTATAACTCGAGAACGGCTAGACCAATTTTTATGATCTATATTATATTGTCTCCACCCCGAATATTACTATTAAAACATCGGAAAAGTTCACGAAAAGAAAATAAAAATGTATTCAACGCTAACCGTCAAAACGTGCCTAGGGACGAACCCGAGCGAAGCGAGGGTGAGTCGCTAATTCAAAATTATTTATAGAAATAAGAAATACGATTGCGCAAAAAGCAAACTAAAAAGACAGAAGTTAAGTCGAATACCTAATACATAAGTACATACATAAATACGTGCATACATACAGGTCAAACACATAACCCTGCTTCTGAGCTTTGCCGCTATTGGGTAACAATTTACTATTTAACAAATTACTAAACTTAATTTTATTTTTACGCGGAATTATAGCAAACACGCAGTTTATGCGAAAGAGTGACTCTAAAAGCGCGAGTTTAAACCTAAAATTGCTATATATTATAAATTAATGAATAAATAATGCTGCACACTCCATGTCTTTCATTTGTCCACCATAATTGGTGCGTGTTTATGTTGAAAATCACAGAACATAGTTGAAACGTTTAGATTATATTTATATTGCCAATATAAATAAGTATTTGCACCTAGTGGGATTCGAACCTGTGATTGACAGCTTAAGATAATGATGGTTTTAAAATTAGACAATAAAATTAAGTTATTAAATTCATTTTATAAGCTCTTACTGCAGTTCTAATGTTACAGATGTAACGCGAATAACATTAATGTGCTTAGTGACAGCGACAGGGGAAAACGTTACTTATTTCCACAACCCCTTCTGTAATTACTATATTTGGTGTTCTTAAATAGTTTTCCATAATTAATAACTTAAAAATATTAGAGGACCTAGTACGTCGATATTGTCCTGCCACAGATCTCGTTTGATTGTAAAATAAAAAAAATTTGGATCTCGAGAACAGTGTCACCTAACGGTTCCAATTATAGATAAGAACCATCTAGGTGCTTTCTTAAGTACACAAAAAAATCATCAAAATCGGTCAAACCGTTTGAGAGGAGAAAAATTACGAACACACGTACATCGGAATTTTATATATAAATACTTTTCCGAGGCAGCACGACGTAAGATTTAGTAAAAACAATTCACTAAGTCGACGTACGTACTCTATCCTCCTATCCTTTTGTTCTACTTTTCAAAGGCTTTTGAATCGCAAGCCACTTCAAATGTTAACAGGATATGTGCTGTTATACCGGATATCCTAAATTTTATAATAAAGGGAAACCCTGTACGATGAGTTAGGGTTCATTACTTTGTTTGAAATCGAAACATTATAAGCGTCAACCTTGTTAAGAAAAAAATGTGCTCCTGAGAGTGAAATAATGAATTTAATAGCGATTTGACGAATTTTGAAATCGGTAAATCTTTTAAGATACAAAAATCGAATATATAAATATCTCGTGTTATGGTGTTTGTGGTCGCATCCCTCCGAAACGGCTTGACCGATTTAAATGTTCTTCTTTTTGTTTATTTGGTAGGTATGAGAATAGGTCGTAAAGTATTTTTCACACCGACCTCCCTCCCCCCCCCCCCCCTTATTTAATCGCGATTATAGTATTTTGTATGAACAATCTATACATATAATAAAATTGTTACGAAGCCGAATCTTATTTTTTGGAAAATCTTATTGAAATAGACATTATTATCGATACAGAGGCCAAATCTATAATTTTTAGAATTTTTGTCTGTCTGTCGTTTACCGCATCACGGAAAAACCACTTTGGATTTGGATTTTGATGAAATTTGGTATGATGGTAGTTGGTTATCCGGGTTAACATATAGGATACTTTTTACTGCGGGAAAATATCTCATCTCTGAGAAATCTATCCTAAACGTTAAAACGTAGGTAGGGACGAACCCGAGCGGAGCGAGGTAGAGTTGCTAGTATTATATTAAAACATATACGCTGTATAACATAAAGTGAAAGAGATTTTTTTTGCAGATTGAAGGCGGGCGAAGCCGCGGGTTTTGCTAGTAACTATATATAAATGCTACTTTGCAACTACTAACAATTTGTTATAAGTACCTATCAGAAATCTCTTCACTTCTACAGAAAATAGAGTAAAATCTTTAAAAAACTGCATGGGAAGCCATTTTAAGTAGCTTTTCTAGCTATGAATAACATATTAAATTTGAATGGTAGTTTGAGTACTTATTTATATCAACATTTTAGTATTTCGTATATTTTACGCATAAAATTTTCATATCCTTTCACAGATATTTATTAATTTTAAACTCTGAAATGCGTTATATTTTTGCACGACTCTTGATATTTTTAATTAAACTGCGAATCTATAAATACGAGTAATTCCGCTTTGTAATTAATGTTTCATAATAAATTTTATTTCAAAATGTTGTTACTTGATTTTATATAATATGAATTTCATTTTCTGTGATTTCAATCAATGTGTACTTGCCACGGTAATAACGTGTCGTTCACTGTATAGAGGTCGCAGGTTTGATGCTGGCTGGAGAGGCTTTTAATATACTAGAATTGAAAGGAGCCTATGTCATTGATAGAATTATGAAATGATGTTAAATAAAATAGATTTAAAATTATACGCATAGAAATGAATTAAATCCATACTTAATATTGTAAATGTGAAAGTTTGTTTGTTTGTTTGTTTGTTTGTTTGTTTGTTTGTTTGTTTGTTTGTTTGTTTGTTTGTTTGTTTGTTTGTTTGTTTGTTTGTTTGTTTGTTTGTTTGTTTATCCTTCTTTCACGTCAAAATGGAGTGGCAGATTGTCGTGATTTTTTGTGTGGAGATAGCCGGAGGGCTGGAGAGTGACATTGGCTACTGTACTTTCTCTGTTATTTTGATTTTTAATGATATCCATATTATCTTATTAAGACTTATCTAATGATGTATGAATTATTAATATCGATTAAGTCGTTTAGTATTTATGAGGTATATTAGGATCGAACATACATACATAATATATATAAACAGGTCAAACACATACATACAGGTCAAACACATAACCCTTCTTTAGGCTTCACTGCAGTCGAGAAAAAAACTAATAGTATAAGATTAATCCCTCTACGACCGCGAACACGCCGGCGTGTCAGTTAACAATAGATTTCTTAGAATCTTAATTAATTTCTTAGTAATTTACCTGGAGGTGTTAATATGTTGGTACTTTGTAACGTAAAGCTAAACGTAAAGTTTTATATTTAATCCAATAAGTATTTCTATTAAGAAACATAATGTGACAATTTAACTCAAGGAAAAACTTGCCATGAGAAAAAATGCTAGAAAATTAGCTTCAGCATCAAAGCGACGTTACAGAGTTAATTGAAGATTTCTTAAAGAGAACAAAAAGCTTAACTATTCCGTAGGGAAATGTTGGGATTTTTTACCTGACAATGAAATAGAATTACGATGGCGTAATAAATTTTCATCAGTTATTTACTAACAATCATCGGTAATTAATTAATTAATGTTTTGATAAAATGTAGAATTTATTTCTAATGGAAAATAGGTTTTTTTTGACGACACGTTTGGCTCAATTTGTAATAACCTTACTTGCGGTGCCAGCGGTCGCGGGTTCGAGTCCCGCTGAGGGCATTCATTTGTGTGATGAGCACGAATGTAATATGTATGTACTCTAGTCATGGGTGTTTATATTTATATTATGTATGTAGTTGAAAATACATATGTGTAGTGTACCAAATATCTGGTATCCATAACACAAGCCTCGTTGCTTACCATGGAACTAGATGGTGCTGAGTGTTATTGACCCAACATATTTACTTATTTATTTAAATCGCCTCGGTTGTAATATTGAGCTCATATGATCATTTGCACGATATTAAAGTCCAAGTAACTTCTAAATATTATTGGTGAAATACCTACTCAATAGTCGCGAGCCGAAAATATTTCCTATTGATATTGTCGGCTTGTTTCAGCAGATTCTATAAAAAAATATACTAAGTGAAGATTATTTATATAATACCATTTGTCTGCCTATTTGTTTGTGTATCTTTATCGAATGTATGATCGTTAAGACCAAGAGTTTTTTTTCAAGAAAATTGTAATTCGAACTTCGAAGGCGAGACGTAAAACGGGGATGTACGAGATACAATTATAAGTATACAGTACAGTTGTATATATATAAAGTCCTTCTGACCCAGTTCCGATCACAGCAGCTAATCTATGTAGAAGATATAGAAGTGCGTCCGTATGTGCAAATAGTTAAATAAATTTTTTCTCTATTCCTTTGCCTTACTAGTGATGCCTGGCGCGAGACTTACAGGTCTACCTAGGGCCGTCCTACATCCGACCTCGTCTAGAAATTGTTAACGCAATAAACACAGTATTTTTAGAAGAAATAAGAAGAAAAATTACATATTAAAACGAAGCAAGTTGTTTTTTCGTGTAATTACTTTAATAATTTACCTTTATAGATATCATAATATTTGAGAGTATATCGAAATCAGCAGAGTCTCATGAAAATCTAATCGCTATGTGATCGCAACGTATCACTCGTAGTGCATAGGGTTTTCACGTTTACCTAATATTTTTCATATCAGAGAAATTGAAGTGTCTGTTTATAATTTTGTCTTTTTTTTAAATGCCTATGAAACTTTTAATTTTTGCCTGTCTGTCTATCTGTCTCTTTGTTCCGACTAATTTTCGAACGACTGAACCGATTTTGATGGGACTTTCACTGGCGGTAAACTACGTATATAATTTCATATGCATTTAGTAAAAAGTTACGTTTTAATTTTTTTACAGAACCCTAATTTTAAAAATGTAGCCTAAGTTTCTCCTTATAACATCAGTTATTTGCCAGTGAAAGTTCCGTCAAAATTGTTTAAGCCGATTCGGAGATTAGCCGGAACAAACAGACAGATAGACAGCCAGACAGACAAAAATGTTAAAAATTATGTTTTTCTTATAAGTGCCGTAAGTATAAGTGTCAATTTTATCTATCTGTATAGAGTATAGATGATGTATAGGTTATATCACTACAGCTAAACTGAATTTGATATTTTTGTGAGTTTGAGTATTGAATATTATTCAAAATATTTATTGAGTAGAATAATAAAATTTAAGTATATAATTGAAAACCTATCCTGATAAAATAAGCAATCTGCTTAGGACATGAGACAGAAGGCCTCGCTCTTCTATAACAAATATAAAACGAAATAAGATAAAAATCTATGTCTGTATTGCATAATATATACATAGCATACGGGGACTATTTTGTCTTAACTACAGTACTTTTACTTCGTTTAAAGTACACAAAGTCCACTTTAATACTGCTTTGAGACCTTTGCACTAAAATTACACTGAACCGTTAATGTATTTGCATCACAAGAAACTAATTTTATATTTCTAATAAATTAAAGTATACAGTATTATAGTATATATTTACCGGTGGTAGGACTCTGTCAAGCCTGAGGAGTCCGACTGGATGGGTACCACCCCCTTATCTATTTCTTCCGCCAAGTAACAATGATTACATTGTTGTGTTCCGGTTTGAAGGATAAGGTAGCCAGCGCAATTATAGGCAAGAGGCATATTATCTTAGTCAGTTAGGTAGGTGTTATGGGCGACAGGTACCGCTTTCCAGCGGGTACCATAAAAAAACCTATAATTATAATGTGTTAGTCCTAAAATAACAAAAAGATAAGGCTATATTAAAACAAAAAATTGAAACAAAATTCCACCATCCTACACACAACCCTATTTCCACGGCAATATTCCGAGGTATGCATTATTCAGTTTCATTACTCCCGAGCCACTTCAGCTATAAATCGAACGCCTTTATTCATTTTCGCCTGTTTTCTTGTTTTATATCAATAGTGTATTTGATTGGACTGATTCATCCTGTGGAGATTGTATTAAGAACCGCATATTATTACATACTAGCATTGCCCGCGACTCCGCTTGCGTTCAGATGACCAAAAACCAAATTCTTAGTTTTTACATATTAGTGTATACTCTTACGTTAGAGTTTTTGTATTTTTTCTCAGAAATGAGATATTTTCCCGCAGTAAAAAGTATCCCATATATTGACCCCGATAACCAGCTATCGCCATACCAAATTTCATCAAAATCCCTCCAGTGGTTTTTCTGTGATGCGGTAACAGACAGACAGACAAAAATTCTAAAAACTATAGATTCGGCCTCGATATCGATAATAATGTCTATTTCAATAAGATTTTCCAAAAAATATTTAATGTACAGATTTGGCTTAGTCACAATTTAATTATATGTATAGATTTACCAATATTTATGTCAAGGTTTTGAAGAACAAAATATAGTTTTTTTTCGACTGGTATAAAAATAACCTAACTAAACAAATAGGATTTACAGATTTTACGATTGGATGTCGTGTCCTAGATTTGGGGCTCGGGTTATGTCAAATAAATTATTCCTGTTTTATGTTAAAATATTCTTAATCCGAAGGTAACAATGAGGTGATACGAGCATACATAGAAATTAAATTCTTAAGCCATTACGAAAAAAAAGGAATTACTAGTGTAAAAAACAAAACTATCCCACGGGAACCGTACATTTTTTCCGGGTTAAAAAGTGTGCAATGTATTTGCTATTCGAGACTATAATCTATCTCTGTGCCAAATTTCATCCAGATCCGATCAATCGTTCTGGCGTGGAAGAGTAACAAACATCCAGACATTCATACTCACAAACTTTCACATTTATAATATTGTCATTTATAATATGTCATTGTTATTATTGTGTGGGTTTTTAATTTAATATATGATAAATTTAGTGATTATGTCTAATGATAATTATTTTATGTCATAGAGGAAGGAACTGTCGACTGTAATACAGGCTCGGCCTAGTACAGTCGGCACTCGGCAGTGACAAACCGATGTAAGTAACAAAATGTACTAAGCTTTATTTTGCGCTTAGTGTAAATTTAGTTTAAAAACCTATTAATAATAAAGTTTTATTTATTATTTATTTATTATAAACACAAATGAACCAAGAAAATTGGTGTTTACTACGTGGACTTAAATGTACTTGATAGTAAATAAATTATAATTAATATAAATTATATTAGTATGGATATGGATGTACATAATATGAAATTCTATATATAGCTATATAATATTATATTATATATTATATTCTATATAATACCATATGTCAATAATGGTTTCAATACCCTCGTTTTTTCCTTTTATCGAGAATCGAACTTGCGATATTACTAGTAAAAAAAATTTAAACTATTTTCTGTTAAAACCTAACAATCCAAAGTATATTTGGCGAAAGAAAATGAAAAACTGATTCTCTTGATAGAAATACAGTGTAAGAGCGCTATTACGTTAATCGCCTTTGGCTTTCACTAGCATTCCAAGTTGTAGTAAGGAAATTATTGTACGACGTGCATTGCTTACTGTGTATACGCACATTTTAATACATTTTCAAAGAAACCATCGATGGATATGGTATAAGGTCTTGTCTCTCTATTTTGTATAGTTAAGTACTGTAAAAAGTAATCAATGCAAAGTCGTTTCCGATGAAGAGGCCACTTTATGACGAATTAATATTGTCTTAAAAGAAAACGTTTATTGATAATCTTTTTATGAGAAGAGCTTAGGAAGCCAATATTAACATTTCCGAGTTTTTTTACTGATTTGTTTTCGTAGTTTAATGAAAGTTCGGCGCCTTGTAATGGGTCTAATAAAAAAAAAGAAATTATTATATCATTTATGTGGGAAGATACCGTATGTCTTCTGAAACATCAAAAACATGTCTATCTTGTTGTCATATCCATACTAATATTATGTCCTGCCTCGGTGGTGTAGTAGCATGTACGGCTGCACACTTGGAGGTTCTGGGTTCGAGTCCCGGGTAGGGCCAAATTTAGTTATTGAGTCTTTCTGTATAGTAAGTCTCAGTAACAGCCCGGAGTTGGGAAGTTGGCGGTGTCTCACCCCCGTGCCTCGGAGAGCACGTAAAGCCGTGGATCCTGCACCTTAACTCTCACTGGTCGTGTCGAGCAGTCGTCCCACCGGAGTATGAGAGTGACAGGAATAGAGAGTGTACTTGTGTCTGCGCGTACACTTGTGTGTATAATATCTCCTGCGCAGTTGGCTAGTCTCAATGAGATTGGCCGCTGTAGCCGGAATCGGCTAGGAGAACATCACTAATGTTATAAATGTGAAAGTGTGTTTGTTTGTTTGTCCTTTCACGTCGAAACGGAGTAATGGACTGGCGTGAAATTTTGTGTGGAGATAGTTAGAGGGCTGGAGAGTGACATAGGCTACTTTTTACCGCGGAAGATTATCTCATTCCCACGACCCAAAAACCCAAAAAAAAATATGATCAGAATTATTTGAAACTTGGTATTAATGATCTTCGATATAATTAAATAGATACGTATTTTAGAATTTTTATAAATTTCTACCATAAGGGTGTAAAATAGAGGATGAAAGTACGAGTATGTATGAAACCTACCTATCTAGAGTGTATTTTGTTGTTTTAGCGCGAGCGAAACCGCGGGTTCTGCTAGTTTGCTATAAAGCATTAAATGAAAAGAGTAAAATAAAAACGTAAGATATTAAATATTCGCCTAAGTCTAAGAAGGTAGTAAAAATTTTACTATTCGTGCTGATTGTATTGCCATTTATTTCTGTCTACTGCAAAACAATTTTTTTTGGGTACTTTTGATCCCTGGGCATCAAGTGATTTCCGTAAGAATTCCAGTTTGTTGAGAAAACTTAGTATAGAATATGCTGGATGTATGTATTCAACGTTATTTTGCCTTTGTTTAAGACCTACATCTATACATATAATAAAATTGTAACTAAGCCGAATCTGCACATTAAATTTTTTTAGAAAATCTTATTGAAACTAACATTATTATCGATACAGAGGCCGGATCTATAGTTTTGAGAATTTTTGTCTCTCTGTCTGTCTGTCTGTTACCGCATCACAGAAAAATCACTGGAGGGATTTTGATGAGGTATGATGATAGCTGGTTATCCGGGTCAACATATAGGATACTTTTTATCGCGGGAAAATATCTCATTTCTGAGAAAAAATACAAAAACTGCATTGTAAGAGTATACTAATATGTAAAACCTAAGAATTTGGTTTTTGGTCATTTGAACGCGGGCGGAGCCGCGGGCAATGCTAGTTTAATATAAGTAAAGTACAGGTCTTCTAGCTATTTCCGACTGTAACTTTGATGTTATGAAAATATGTATTTTATTCTTGGCTTAACTACAAAATATAAAATAAACTTTTAAAATTTTAAATGCGAAAAATTTTATGTGTGTATTTATTGTAAGAAATAACTACTTCACAATGAAAAATCTGGACAGATTTGGATTTTTAGAACATAGATAGATTAGCACCTGGAGTAACATTACTATTAGGCACTTAGGGACGCACATGAACTAGACAACGGTGGCGAAGGGTGAAATTTTAGCAGAGGTAAGACTTTCTAAAAATATACAATTTTTATATGTGTATTAATACAGAAAGAAATAAAGCTATATGTTTATATTAATATATTTATTATGTGTACATATATATTTCCTATGTAAAATTATAGTAAAATAATTTAAAGGTAAGACGTCTTGTATGGACCCTTCGCCACTGCTAGGCAAATACATACACGCTATATGTTGGGAATATGTTGGGACATTAACACACAATATCATCTAGTTCCATGGTAAGCTACGAGGCTTGTGTTATGGATACCAGATTGTTGATACACTACACATATATAACTTTAAATACATAAATATAAACACCCACAACATACAAACATTCGTGCTCATCACACAAATGAATACCTCCAGCGGGACTCAAACCCGCGACCGTTGGCACAGCAAGTAGGATCATTACAAACTGAGCCAAACGTGTTGTCAAAAAAAGAAAGATAAGTACTATGTTTATATGTTTTTCATAATAATATGTTCTATAATATTTACTACTTTGCTACAAATTACGATCCATCCAGTCTGTAGAGGGCACCCGCGACCGGAGCGGAGTGAAATTTTAATGCAATTAAACCCCGGTAAATGCCTCAGGAAATTTATTTACTTCTAAGTGTTGATTAAGAAATACTATTTATGGAGTACATACTAATATACTTACAGGGTAAGAGAAGTCTTACGTCAGCTTATTCTGTAATAAGAATATTTTAACGATTTCATTCGAGTTTCATCTTATTATTTTGGTTTTCGATATTTCATATGGTTAACAGTAAACGTAGTAGAATGTAAAAGTATTCGTAAAAATAAATTAAATTTAAAATAAAATAATGTGTTCCTTTAAACTTTAGAAAATATTAAACTCTTTATTGTGTTAAAGTTAGTTTGTGTGATGGTAGAGGCTATAAAAATGATCATATTATGAATCACAATTTGATTTATATAGTCTATAATATCTATACTAATATTATAAAGAAGCAAGATTTTTTTGCATCGAATAGGCGCCGAAACTACTGAACCGATTTAGATGAAATTTGGTAACAAGATAGTTTGAGAGCCTGGGAAGGACATATTATTTATCCTTATATAGACATATTATTTAACCCGCAAATCATTCCTAAAGGGCGTGAAAATGGGTATGAAAGTTTGTATGGGGAAGCAAGCTAGGGACGAACCCGAGCGAAGCGAGGGTGAGTCGTTAGTATTATGATATATTGATAAGTTTAATTTATTTTATACAGAATAAAGTTTGCGATCGATTATGTTAAAGGGATAGCTAGAAGTATAATATATAGTTAGAAGAATAATAATATCGCTTATCGGACTACTATTATAATTGGAAAAGTTTTTATTTATGTGTATGTTTGTTACTCCTTCGCGCTGAAATAGGTAGACGGATTTTGACGAAAAGTACACAGGTATTCCATAATTTGTCATATAGGCTCTTGATTAGGCATCTTTGTTGATAGTGTATAAAGTGTAACCCTGACCAGCCATCATAGTTGTCAATGACTGCGCATTACACCATTAACACGCTACAGTATCATTTCATTGTATTCAGCCCTTTTTTACGTCCCACTGCTGGGCACGGGTCTTTCTTCAATACAAAGGGAGATCAGGTCGTAGTCCACCACGCTGGCCAAGTGCGGGATAGTGGACTTAACAAGTCTTTAGAGCTAGGTTCTCTCAGATATTTAGGTTTCCTGGATGTTTTCATTCACCATTAAGACGTAAATATGTTGGAAATGATTCGAACATGAAAATATCAGAGTTTTTGAATTTTGAACCCGCTTCACTCGGTTTCCCAGGTACTACTGGGCTACTGCTTTATACAAATAATTAACTGGTTACTGTGACCATCTAGACGGTAGTCTCCTGTTGTATTTGTGCTATTATAATTATAAAAGGTGTAGAATTTAGAAAAAATTCACGAAGATTTATAACTCAAGTTATTTATATAGTGTTAGCCGTTGATTTAGGAGACCCGCCGTCTGTTTGAATTATGAGGCTAGTTTGGGGAAGTTTTTGTTGTCTGTGGGCTTATACATTAACAACGTTTTTAAAGCGTTTTTGAGAATAATGATTCAATAAGAACTGAACCTTGACTTTCTTTCTCTATATTTTTTTAATTATCGCTGTATTACTAATTAAAAGCAAAGTATACGCATTTGATTTATTGAAATTTGAAATGTACTTATAGGATTCATTTAAGCATAATAAATAAAACTAAATTTAAAAAGTTAACTAAAGCCATTAAAAAGTATCCCTATTATCTACCTCTCTGGCTGGAGCCAGCTTCCGCAGTTCGATGATAAGTCATAAGATACTCGTAATTCGATAAAAGCAAACAAAATCATGTAAAATGTGGATGTTATTCAATTTATTTTCGATGCCTTTCTCAAGATTTTCTATAATTTAAACTAACAAGTAATCTTCTAAATTAAAAAAAGGGCTACGTTTAAAAATATAGTAATGATGCTAGTTATTTTGTTCAAAAGATTTCTATGCATAAATGAAAATAAAATGACAAAGTTTTTATAACAAATTTATTGATATTTAGCTGGAAAATCTATTTTAGGCCGCTGCATAAACGCAGCACGTGTGAAGAGCCTTTATATTTCAAAGTTAAGGCAATAAAAACAATGTTAGTTTCATTAATTCTCAGGGCGTCCATATAATTTATGGTCGGCATAGTTCACATCCCTGGCGTATTTAAGGACTTTAGTATATACAATATACATACTAGTTTTCGCCCTGTGTTCGAAATTCGACAATAATTATTATTGAATATTACTATACCTGCTGCAGCTATTTTTTTTTAGTCAAAAATGATAATAATAGGGGATAGCATTATGCCATATAATATGTAACTGAGAGATGAAAAAATATTTTTAGTCTGTGTGGAAAAAATGTATGGGATATTTTTGAAGAGTCGTATACTAAGTCACTTTTTGAAGTGAAATTTGAAACTCGATGAAACGGAAATGCAACACTAAACATATACAAACTCATAAATATACAGGATTAAGCCGGCGAGAGAATGAGATAGAATACATTGCCATGTTACTATGGTAACCGGTGTTATTTGAGATAGAATACATTACACAGGAAGTGAAAAATAATGAAATTAATTACTGAATAATATGTAATGTACATATATTTATGTCAAATAAAATGTGACATAACGGTTAAACTTGGTAAAAATATTATAAAAAAATAAACCTTATAATTATCCTACTTCTGATACTCTGTATTCATCTTATTCTCTCATAGGTTACTTTTCTGAAGTTTCACTTCTACCATGTGTGAATTGCACACTCACGCACTTTTCTTTGTTTTAAAAGCGCTTCGTTGTAGATCTATAATCTAATTAACTCTAATATAATCTTAAAATAATTAAGTCTAACTTTTAAAGTATGGGGGTGGAAAATTAAAAAATATACATAGATAATAAAGCTTCCAACTTAATTTCAATAAAAACTATTTGAAGAAGTTACATTGAATAGTTTTGATATATGGATATTTTTAATATTATAAATGTGAAAGTGTGTTTGTTTGTTTGTTTGTTTGTTTGTTTGTTTGTTTGTTTGTTTGTTTGTTTGTTTGTTTGTTTGTTTGTTTGTTTGTTTGTTTGTTTGTTTGTTTGTTTGTTTGTTTGTTTGTTTGTTTGTTTGTTTGTTTGTTTGTTTGTTTGTTCGTTTGTCTGTCTGTCTTTCTTGTACGTCGAAACGGCTTGACAGAATGGCGTGATTTTTTGTGTGGAGATAGTTGGAGGCCTGGACATAGGCTACTTTTTACCGCGAAAAATTATCTTTTTCCCACGGAAAAACACGTTATAATACAATCCAAAAAAAAATTTATGATCAGAATTACTTTAAATTTCAATTACTTTTACTATCTTATTTTACTTCAATACGTGTAAATATAATTAAACACGTGTTTTAGCATTTTTCGTAATTTATCCCATAAGGGGATAAAATAGCGGATGAAAGTTTGTATGAAACCGTTTTAGAGTTTTTTGTAGTTTTAGTGCGAGCGAAGCCGCGAATTCTGCTAGTATGGACTGTTTCTCATAGTGATAATATGAAATACAAAGTTATTTATGCCATCCATGAAATAAATATCGTACATGGATAAATATTATATTTTACTTTTGACGAAACAAAATAATCTGTTAAATAAATAAAACATACATTTAATATCTCATACGGGACGCTCAGTGTACGAGTTAGACTTACACTTGTCCGGTTCTTTTATTGGATAAGGTACCTAAGTATTAATTGGAAGGATAAATGGAATTTAGCCACAAAAATTATAAAATTAACAGGGTTTAACAAAAAACAACAACGTTTTATTATAATTAACCGTCAAAAAATGAAAAGCGCAAACAAACCTTTTTAATCGATAATTAAGCTTCTAAAATTTTGGATTGACGTGTTCATTTCACGCTTTTTTATCTCGTTAAGCCCAAAAATTAGGAAAGTTATAATTAGGTATATATTTTTATGATAATTTCATATTAATCTAATCTACAAAATCTTCTATGTTAGAATATAAAAATAATATAAATAATGGAAAAACGTATACTATGTATATTAGATGCAGCGAATAGGTCATTCCCATGAGAGAAAATCGACGGTAATGTTACCTTTCTTGTTTTACGTCTAGCCAATTTATCAAAGCAGTTGTTATCTTCCGGTAGATATAAAAAGGAGTAAAAAATACGTACAAAATTTGGCCTATTTATTTTTTTACGTAAGTATTTTTTATGCACGGCTTATTTATAGTTAGTTATTTAAAATGTAATGTACATGCATGTATCTATGTACGCATGTATGTATGTTTGTATATGTGTATATTTATATTATAATTGATGTTTATAGTTTGTACCTACACCGCACCGCATTATTATTTTTATATTTTCTCACGCTTGAGGGTTTCTGGTAGAGATCTCTTAAAGAGATAAGTCATCCTTTTTACACATGGTATCTGTTTTCACTTGTATTTTTTTCTGGTACATAAATAAATAAATAAATACATAAAAGTCTTTTTTTTCCTTTTAATACAATTATTTATATCTGTTTAGAAATCATAATTATGTCCTACTAGATACTCATTCTCGCTTCGCTTGTGTTTATTTCTGGTGAAAAACAAAAACAAATCTATCCTATGGGAACTGTACAATTTTCCGGGATAAAAGTAACCTATGAATTGAATATGATATAAAATTATCTTATAATATTAAATGAGCAATCCTTGTATACATACATAAATATGTATAAAATCTTGTATCTCGGAAAAGACTAACGATTTGGTACGAATGTTATTTTTAGATAAGGGTTTGTTTTTTAAGTTTTTCTATATGTCTATTATATATTTACCATTATATTATTATATCTTTTCTAAAAAAAGGCCACGCGAAACTTGGTCGCCCAGGTATTTTTTATTAATCCCATAAACATTAATACGAATATTTGGATGGATGTTTGTTACTCTTTCACGCCAAAACAGCTGAACGGATCTGGATGACCAAATCTCCTCACAGAGATAGATTATAGTCTGGAATAACACATATATCTATATATCTATTTTTTATCCCCGAAAAATAAACGTTTCTGAGGGACAGATTTGTTTTTGTTTTCCTAGAGGCGAACCCGAGCGAAGCGAGGCTGAGCCACTAGTGTTCAATAAATACAATCCTTTTATATGAAGAGGACAGATATACAGTTGGAGAGACAGTGTAGGGTTAGTAGGGTTAAAGCCCTTTGAATATGAAGCTGTAAACCTGGTAGAAAACGAAAACAAAACTATAAAATATTATTATATCCATATACCTATGTGCTTTATCGATAATCGATAGCCCGTCATAATTTAACCAATTAATAGCAAAAATTTAACAAAGAACGTTTAAAAGTAGATAAAAGAATAAAAGTCAATAATAAAAATATAGATAGCATACGACGTGAGTTGCTATTCAGTGAGCGCGATATGCGTGTCGTGGTGGAAAATATCGAACATCTGGAAGAGTTATCGCTGCTATTTAAACAAGAATGTAAGATCCTAGAAGTACTTTAAATATATTTATCTATACATATAATAAAATTGTAACAAAGCCGAATCTGTACATTAAATAGTTTTTGGAAATTCTTATTGAAATAGACGTTCTTATCGATACAGAGGGCGAATCTATAGTTTTTAGAATTTTTGTCTGTCTGTCTGTTACCGCATTACAGAAAAACCACTGGAAGGATTTTGATGAAATTTAGTATAGTGGTAGCTGGTAATCCGGGTCTACATATAGGATACTTTTTACCAACGGAAAATGTCTTATTTCTGAGAAAAAATACAAAAACTGCAGTGTAAGAGTATACTAATATGTAAAACCTAAGAATTTGGTTTTTGGTCAATGCTAGTCTATTTATATGATATTTTATTACACCAAAACAAAAATACAACTTAAAAAGAATATATAGTTATATAGTCACAAATATCAGTGTGTTTGATTATCTATACTAATATTATAAAGAGGTAAAGTTTGTGATCTTGTGAGTTTGTGAGTTTGTGAGTTTGTGAGTTTGTGAGTTTGTGACGTTGTAAGGGGTAATCTCTGGATCTACTGAACCGATTTACAAAATTCTTTTACCAATAGAAAGCCACGTTCTTTCTGAGTGTCATAGGCTATATATTGACCCGAAAAATGAAAAGGCTTTTTCGTGGTAGTCGGATTTGCAAAGTAAGTCGGAGTAAAAACGGTCGAACGAAAACGTTTCTTACGAACGCTGCCTTAACGATGAGAGATATATGATTATGTTCTAGAGAAAAGTTGTAGAGCTTAATAATGCCTACAAAAAAGTCAGCGACAGCATATGTCTAACTTTTATATTTAAGTCACAAAAAGTAGTTTTTTATATTAAAAAAACAATTTAAATCGGTAGGTCATGTTTATTGGTCATATTATCAACAATTATGAATTCTTATCAAAATAAGTAAATTTATCATCTAAAATGCTTAAAATAAAAGACTTTTCCCTTTTACTGCATATAATTTGGACAAATGGTTAAAGAGATAATACAACATATTCGTATGTATGGACGAACCCGAGCGAGCTGTTTATCTGTTTTTCTCTTTGTACGGGCTAATCTCCGGATCTATTAAACCTATTTAAATGAAATTTTGCATGGTGGTACTTTATATCCCCGGGCAACATCTTAGATACTTTCCATCCTGGAAAATTAAAGGGTTCCCGTGGGATAGTTAAAAAACTATAATAACTTATACATCTTAGTACACAAAAACTACTGATTGGATTTTAGTGAAACTTTACAATAATATAGTTCATACATAACAAAAACAAATCAGCTACTTTTCATCCCGGAAAATTAAAGAGTTTCCGTGGGATAGTCAAAAAACTATAGTAACTTATACAGCTTAGTACACAAAAACCACTGATTGGATTTTGCTGAAACTTTACAATAATATAGTTCATACATCAGAATAACAAATAGGTAACTTTTTATCCCGGAAAAACGTACTTTTCCCGTGGGACAGATGTTTTTGTTTATTTGTAACGTATTATGTACAAACATAGACCCCAAAACAATAGTTATTAAAAAATTGTATTATTGTCTGTTTGCCTGTATGTCTGTTTGTCTGTTTTTGTGTGCGCGTTTCACGCGAAAAGTAATGTACCAATTTCAACGAAATTTGGTGAAGTGATAACTTATTACTCGAGTCAACATTTAGGATACCTTTTGTATCTATGTATGTATGTATGTATGTATGTATGTTGTATTTAGCCCTTTTTAACACACGCACGGGCCTCCTTTCAGTACGAGGTGGATCAGGCCATAGTCCACCACGCTGGCCAATATCAGAGGTGCTAGACCCGGGATTAGAAAATGCTTCACTCGGTTTCCCAAGCGAGCGCGTTACCACTGGGATACCACTGCCTAGATACCTTTTACTTAAAGAAAATCTTTCTTTCCCACGGGAAAATATAATAACTGATAGTTAAAATATTATAGTAACTTATACAGCTCAGTACACAACAACTTATGCACCTAATTTAGTAAAATTTGGCATGCTGATACCTTATATTGCAGGTCAAACAACAGGTTACTTATTTTTATCCCGGAAAAATGAACGGTTCCCGTGGGATAGATCTGTTTGTGCTTTTCTAGAGGTGAACCCGAGCGAAGCGAGGGTGAGCCGCTAGTTATATATTAATTCAGAAAATATTATTATCATGATTTTTTTAGCTCAAAATTTATTTAATAATAAAACTGGATTTAATAGGAAAGTGTGTTTTCTAGAGAACAAGTTATTCTTCAGAAGACGAAAATAAGAATTAGAAAGACTGTGAAGAAATGTAATACTAATATCTATAATTTACACATGGACTATATAGCGAACATCTTATTAAAAACTTATCCAGTACGAAATCGAACTTGGCATCTCATGTTACAAACAATATAATATTTATTTATTATTATTTATTTTCTTTTCAAGAGACATATACATTATACAACACAATAAATAATTAAATAAAACATATAAAATGAATCCTAAAACCAATAAAATTTTCACAAATATCTTGTACATAGAAAAAACTTGCCACCTCAATACCATGTATAAAAAAATAGAATATAAAAATAAAAAGTACTGAATGGTACCTACTTATAATTAAACATTAGTTAGGTACTTACGCAGTTAAAAGTAATATTACTATTTAAATAATAAAATTGAACGTTTCCAGTTCTTTATTATATTACCGCTCCAGTGAGCTGGATTTATAAGGTCTTGGTCGGGTATAAATTCAGACGCGTGTGCGTACTCAGATGAATGTTTTATGTTTCATTCGATTTCATACCTCCTTTACGTACCAACTATCTGGAATATCCTGAAGTCATTTGGTTTTATTACCACGAAAACATGTTAGATAAAGTCGTGGATTTCGTAGATGATAGTATTTTTTCTCGTAATTTGTGGTAAAATAGTTATGGAGTTTCTATATTGCCTTCATGGTCTAATGGTGTATAGTTTATATGGTTGTAAATCAGGAGTCTCACGTTCAAATCCCGAGTCAAGCCAAAAATTATTAATAGGATTTTCTGTGAAGTAATTTTATGGAGTAGTCCGGAGATCAGAATCTTATAGAATTACATACGAATACTTCAAAAACCATGAAAAGTCTCTTACGTGTTCTGATGTGTGTATGGTCGTGACTTCTGCCATCTCGTCCAACAATTATAGTGAGGAACCAAACGTAACCTATATTTACGATCTCACTTGTACACTATAATAACTCCTGCACAGATGATTAGTTCGTGATATAGGTCGTAAAAGAAATTCGCTTCAGAGGATATTTCTTTGAGTTTAGTAAACATGTTTTGCTTAGCCACATTTTTTGTTACTTATAATTTTTAATGAAATCTAGTATTATAGGATTATGGTAAATAAGCTAAAATAGGTAAACGTATAAATAAGAGGACTGAGCGTGAAAACGATGACATCTGTAGTGATTTATTCTTAACTAGTATTGCCCGCAGCTCCGCCCGCGTTCAGATGACCAAAAACCAAATTCTTAGGTTTTACATAAATTAGCATACTCTTACATTGCAGTTTTTGTATTTTTTCTCAGAAATGAGATATTTTCCCGCGGTTAAAAGTATTCTATATGTTGCCCGGATAACCAGTTATCACCATACCAAATTTCATCAAAACCCGTCCAGTGGTTTTTTCCGTGATGCGGTAACAGACAGACAGACGGATAGACAGACAAAATTCTAAAAACTATAGATTCGGCCTCTGTATCGATAATAATGTCTATTTCTATAAGATTTTCTAAAAAATATTTAATATACAGATTCGGCTTAGTTACAATTTTATTATATGTATAGATAAACTAAATAGTATGTAAATATACAAGGAGGTTTGCTATATATATAAAATACATCATACAATATATTTCAACAATTTTGATGTTTGATTTCTTATAAAGAATTCATTACAATAAAAGCTTGCTCTACTGACTAAAGACAAAAATCTTTTGAGTATGAGATACAATATTTCATTAATTCATTTTCATACTTAGCTTACGTAGGACTTTCTACTATCATAATTTTTATGTTCGTTATTTTTCAAGGACATGTTTATGTAAGACACTTTTAAGGTGACAATTCGATATCATTCCATTATGTTAGTTAAAGACAGAGTCGGTAGGTCCCTTGGTGCCTTTTGTACGTACTTATAATATTACAAGCGACTCACCCTCGCTCCGCACGGGTTCTTCCCTAGTTACGTTTTAACGTTTAGTATAGATTTCTCAGAGATGAGATATTTTCCCGCAGTAAAAAGTATCCTATATGATGGCCTGGATAACCAGTCATCAAAATCTGTTCAGTAGTTTTCCCGTGATGTGTTCCCAGACAGACAGACAGACGGGCAGACAAAAATTCTAAAAACTATAGATTCGACCTCTGTATCGATGATCATGATAATTTCAATAAAATTTTCCAAAAAATATAAAATATACAGATTCGACTCAGAATTTTATTATAATATCCGTAGATGTATCGGTAGCGTCACTTTTTGGCAAATTTTGGCGAGTTCCGCATTACTCTAGTTTATTTCTGTGTACTAAATTTTATCCAAGTCTGTCCAGCTGCGTCAGAATATACACAATTGTTAATTATAGCATTTATATTAATAGTGTTATTATTTTTTTCCATAAACATAAAGGCTATTTAATATTATAAAGAGGTTTGGTTTATTTTTTGTTTTATTTATTTTTATTTTATTTTATTTAATACGCGCATATTTCATTTTCAATGACTAATTTAGACAACATTTTTCATTGTTTTTTGCACTTATCGTGATAAATATTGATTCTAGAGGAAAATATTTAATACAAAACTTGTATTAAATATTTTCAAAGTATTGTATGAAAAAAAAAAAATTTTTTGTTTAATAATTCTTTCTATTCGGAAGTACACCCAAGAAACCAATATTTCAATTTTCTAATATCAATTCTCCTAGAAGAAAGTCACTCGAATTGATGGTTAATACGTACATTTTTAGTACATACATAAGGGTTTACCCAGTGTCAACAAGTGGTATGTGTAAAAGCATTTCCCAACTTTAAAAAAAAAGTGTTCACCCAGTAGCCAAAATTTGACTATAATATTTTTTATTGATATCACATGGTTCGTCAATAGCTACTAAACAAAACGCCATCGCGGGTAAAAAAAAAAATTATCCACAAATAGAAGAGAAAAAGGTACTGAACTGTTTGGTTTGTGCTCATTTATTTATAGACTAGTGACTCACCCTCGCTTCGCTCGGGTTCGTCCCTAGGTTGATTCCCCATACAAACTTTCATCCCCATTTTCACCACCTTAAAGGAAGATTTCCGGGATAAAAAGTATCCTGTGTCCTTTCCAGGGCCTCAAACTATCTTCTTATCAAATTTCATCTAAATCGGTTCAGTAGATCCAGAGATTACCCCTACAAAGTCACAAACTTACAATTCACAAACTCACAAACTTTACCTCTTTATAATATTAGTATAGATATTAAAAATATAATTTGTGTATATACAAACAATGAACATACGGCGGTCAGAAAAACTAACATATGCCCCATACGAATAGTTTCCCTTTAATACATGAACCCTCATGAATATTCCATGTCCGACGAGATTTATTGGGGACGGTTTTCCGTCTTGCCGTAGATTTATGTTGCGTCCGTATGAATTAGATTTGCTACGTAGCTTCCATAAGCATTAATGCTACAGATTGGTCATATATATGTTACGTAATAATAAAATTGATGTATTTGTTTGTTCGTAAGTTTTATTTTGTGTGGGTGGTGTTAACTTTTTTTCCATTATATAAATTTATTACGTTAGGAGGGTTACGGTTTTCGAGTGTATGTTTGTTTATACATACGTATGTACTTTTATTTTTTGATGAGCCCCTCAACCTGTATAATTCAAGATATATTTTTTGCACTAGTGACTTACCGTCGTTTCCATAAGTGTCGAACAATTGCCTATGTATGATTCCAGGTCAAGGTCCGTTCCATCTTTGTACTAAAACTGTTATCCATCCCCATTCAATCATTTCCACAACACACATGCAAACACTCACTCACACATACATACAAACTTTGGCATTTATAACACATAGTAATCTGAATCAGTCCAGTGAAGCAGCAGATTATATGAAGCAGCTGTTGGTTATATAGTAGAAATAGCACTCCACATTTTGCTTAGCGATTTTTTATTTTTAATTTTACACGTTTCGTGGCAGCGTATGTATTACAGCAGTATTTTTGATCCGAAACGTGACAGATAAACTATGCAAATATTTTCGCGTCAGAATCGAATCTACGTTATGGGAATAGTGTTTTTATTTTAAAAGAATTTGGCAAATAGTTGAAGAAACAATAGGGATAAAATACTTTCTTAGATTTACGCGAATATTTGACATTTCAAATAAAACTATCTTTTCGCGGAATTATTTTGATTTTTGGTTCCAGACGGATTTCGGATGCTTTACAGCAATTATAGTCACGTTCGAGTCCCGCTAGGGGCATTCATTTGTGTGATAAGCACGAATGTTTGTACTCCAGTCATGGGTGTTTATATTTATAACGTATTGGGTGTTTATATTTAAATGTATTTAAAGTTATATATGTGTAGTGTATCAACAATCTGGTATCCATAACACAAGCCTCGTAGCTTACCATGGAACTAGATGGTGCTGTGTGTTAATGTCCCAAAATATTTATTTATAATATTTATGTCTCAAAAGCATTTATATAGTTGTTTAATAAAAGATAGTTTTATTTAAGATAAGCACAAAGTGTACTGGTAAATTCATATTATGGTAATTATTACCATGAGATATATGACGCTACATAGATAAAATACAATATCCATTTTTTTGCTCTCCGTAAAGTACTATAATTAGCCAAGTAAAAATTAACTCAATATCATTATATAACCTTTTATGTTTTTGCCAATAACATAATATTTAATTTTCAACACTGACTAAACCTCAATCGCGAAAAAGACTCACACTTGACCAGTTTTGTTTATATATTGATATAGGAAATTTTAAGTTAATACTAAAAGCACTATAAACTCCCTTTAAATACGTCCAACTTTTCCAAATACTTAGCGACAAGTGAACAACGTTTAATAAATAATATATAATAGTTAAAAAAACAACACATTTTTAACACACTGCTATACATAGGATCTGTCAAATGGAATTAGATAACTTGTAGATTTTAGGAATAGCCATTGAAAAATTACCCTGTCCACTTCCAGGTTGCATCATCAGAACAGCACTATGGTATAAAGGGACAGACTAAGATTTTTGGCGTCTCAAAAGTCATACTCGTATTTATATAGTACATACAGTGTCTATCTGTGGCCATTTCCCATAAATATTTTTGCTGTAAAGCAATCGGAACATCGGAAGCAAAAAAAAATATTCGAAACACCGAAAAAATCCGAAAAATCAGTTTTATTTGAAATGTCGAATGTTCGTGTAAATCTTCAAAAACTCATGACTATTTTATCTCCATAAATAAAATATCAATCTAAAATAAGAACTTTTATTCCAACGCTAGTCGCGTTGGCATAAAATTATGTAAATTTTGCCTAATACAGTACAGAGCTTTGTTTTCGAGCCCTCTTTTATAAGTCGCCTTTCATGAAGATTAAATTAGCGAAATTATTCTGTTATTCGTTCCTGAAGTGAATTGTTTGAATTGATTTACGTATTTTGTTTATTTTTGTAGCGTTTTTATTTAATTTTATTTAAATTACTACACATTATAAAACGAAGTCCCCCCACCGCATGTCTGTTTGTTTGAACGCGATAAATTCAAAAACTATCTAACGGATTTTCATACGGATAATGGACGGAGTGATTCATGAGAAAAGTTTAGGTGTATAATTCATTTAGGTTATTCATTATATCAAGGCAAGGGGTAGCCCAGTGGTAACGTGCTTACTTGGGAAACCGAGTGAAGCGGGTTCAAATCCTGGATTTCGCACCTCTAATATTAGCATGTACGAATCATTTTCAACATGATTACCATTTGCCTTACGGTGCATGTTCAGACATCTTTCAGGACAACCCTGATTCCCTGATTCCCCTCGTATTGAACGGAGGTCCGTGCCCAGCAGTGGGATCTTAAAAAGGGCTGAATACATTCAATAAATCATGCCAACATTTGCAAGCTTAAAACAAATAGAGTTATATTAAATCTCGGCTCGGGTTCGTCCCTAGTTACGTTTTAACATTTAATATAGATTTCTCAGAGAAGAGATATTTTTCCGCAGTAAAAAGTATCCAAATTTCATCAAAATCTGTCCAGTAACAGACATATAAAAATTCTTAAAAGTATAGATAGAGCCTCTGTATCGATAATAAAGAATATTTATAATATTTTCCAAAAAATATTTAATACATAATATAAAATATTTAATAATAATGTACAGTTTCGACTTAGTTAGAATTTTATTATACGTACAGATTTGTTTCTGGTAAAAGAGTTTTTTTTAAAGATAAATTTAATATTTGTAACAAAAAGTACTGCTTATTTAAAGTCAAGATGCTAAGTAAAGGGTTCTTATGAAGGAAGGCGCTCTTACATTGCCCCACTTGTAAATCTTCCTAAATGTGCCAACAATATTTTTAAATTTTCTTATATTTTAAACTTCCAAAAAAAAAGAATTAAAACGTTAAAAGCAAAATTCACTTTAATTTTGGAATATTTTTTTAATAATACTTTATAGATTTTTACTTTAATTTATCTTACCAATTCTAGGTTTACAGACAGACATACATAGGTTTATGTATATACAATATACACTATATATGTACATATATATTATACAGTCTATATATTTTAATTTCACAATAATTGTTATCTATAAAAAAAATCTAACCGTACTTTCTCTGTATAGTTAATTTTCAGAATGTCTACAAACATTTTTTTCATAGCTAAGAGTAGGTTAACTGGAAGAAATGCTGTATAAGCGCTACGCTTTTTATATATTAAAAAATATGCAACAAAGTAAAGAAAAAATACTGTTATTAAATAAAAACTATTTATAAGTATATGTTTATACTATACTAGCGACTCACCCTTGCTCCCGTTGGGATCGGCGCTACTTACGTTAGAAGTATCCCATAATATGTTGACCCGAATAACCAGCTATCATCATACCAAATTTCATCATAGTCACAGACAGATAGCCAAAAATTCTAAAAACTATAGATTCGGCCTCTGTATCGATAATAATATCTATTTCAATAAGATTTTCCAAAAAATATTTAATGTACAGATTCGGGTTTGTTACAATTTTATTATATGTATAGGTAGATATTATAGATTTCGATAGTTAATGTATGTAAATAAAAATGGAGTGTGGCTAAATACTATAAAAATGTACAAACATTTGTATATATAGCTACTATACTTCATATCATGATGATTGACATTATTCCTTTTTTTAATATGATAATTTTTTACGTAGCTAGATTCTATAACTATAAGTCAATAAATTGACTGATAAGACTTGCAGTCTAGTTTATCCGTAGAAACAATTTGGGAAAACGTCGTGTGGGTTCTTTATAGATGCGGCTTAGTTATCGCTTTATAGAAGCAAGTACATATATGTTTACACTATAGAAAAATATTCTAGTTTGGAGAAACGGCGTCTAATCTAAAAATCGTGACAGAACAGTTAAGTTACGTATATACGTTTTTTGTGGTCAAAATTTTATCTCGAGGCATTTTGCAATAGAATCCCATAACACAAGGAGTCGAAATGCTAAACAATTTCTAAAAGAAATAATACCTCGTGTTATTACCACTACCTATGACAAGTGGGATGGTTCGATTTTAGCTTCCACATAGCTATTTTGCGGAATAATTGAATGAATGGTTCTATTCAATTCTTTTGGGCTTCAAAAATGAATGAAAGATTGTATTGTGCCGGAATCAATTATCGACTTTCAGTTGCTTTTGCTTACTAAAAGCCATCAGACACGCTGTTCATGTCCACTCCAGCTAATTCCAAAAAAATCTATTTAGAAATTCGAAGCAAGTACGTTTTAGTATGGCTTTATAAAAAAAATGTGCCTCTAAAGGAGAAGGTAAAAATACGAAAGTAAATATAAAATCAGGAGTGAAATGTTTTTAATAACGTCGGGTAAGCGGCACAGTTTTCCGCTAGACAGCGCTCTTTAAGTAGCGGGGCAAATAAACTCGCTGGTAGGCTCGTAGGGTCCCGCAGGAAACCTTGTGAAATGAACTATGGTTTACCATACTAATTAAATACTTAATTATCTATATATAAATAGGCAAAGACAAAACCGTCTTACCTCTTTCTCATCTGTTTGTTAGCAAATTTTCGTTTTTGTGTAGAATCTATTGATAAGCTTGAGTGTTATCAATAAAAAATGATTATGGTCGAAATTCTACAACTAGTTTTAATAAATTATCCGAATTATTAAGAAGCAAACAGTAATAGATAAAGTATTAAAAATGGACTACATATTTTTTTTGGCTTATGGAAAATTATATATAACTAGCGGCTTACCCTGGCTTCCCCCGGGTATGTCGCTAGGTACGTTTTAAATAGATATAAATAGTTATTAGCCAGCGTTAGCCATAGTATACATTTTTTTTGTTAATAATATTGACAAATATTGACATTAATATTTATACGATACTAACGTCACTAAATTGTTTTGCCTTCCCGGAACCTCTCCACTAACACTTAAACTTTATGGTATGGTATTAAAGTTCAAATTGACTTTTAAGTATTATTACGAATCTTTTGTATGGGAGTATAGAAAAGTGTTGTTTTAGACTCTTTCAGGCAATTTTTTAATTTTTTCTCTCCGTAAGAACAATCAAGGAATATTCTAAAAATAGAATTAGCGAAATCGGTTCAGCTGCTCTCGAGATTTGCGCTTAGCAACACATTCAGCGATTTATTTTTATACTATAGAAGATTAGTTCTATATATACAAATTCCCCATTCCCATTATACATATATTATCGAAAGACAATACTCTCCTTCTGGGATAATCGAGAAGAAGAATATTAAGTTTAGTCAACGGTCACGTGTCAGCGGTCGCGGGTTCCAGTCCCGCTAGGGGCATTCATTTGTGTGATGAGCACGAATGTTTGTACTCCAGTCATGGGTGTTTATATTTATAATATGTATGTATTTAAAGTTATAAATGTGCAGTGTATCAACTATCTGGTATCTATAACACAAGCCTCGTAGCTTACCATGGAACTAGATGGTGCTGTGTGTTAATGTCGCAACATATTTATAATATTTTTTTTTGTGTACGACAACAAAGAAATAGCTGTCAGCGAGGCCATGCCTATTTAGTGCTTTTGGCACAGTTTATATAAAGGATCTTCATAGATCACCACAATTAATATCGTTGCCAGCTTCTAAGCATTTCTTTAACAGTTATTTCTATTAAATTCACATAATGATAAATTTTAATCTTTGTATTTTTATGAGAACACGAAAAATGTAGTGAATAGGTCTAAACATTTAATTCACAATTTATAATTATACTAGCGACACAGTCGCTTCGCCCAGGCAATTAGAAAGGTCAAAGTTATATACAGAAGACAGTAGAATTAATAAAATTAATATAATATTTCATACGGACCCCGAGCTTTTAATAAACGTAAAGCGCTCCCACTACATAGCTACTCGGTGAATTTAATGTGTATCCCAGTTGGCTGCTAATGCGAGGATGCATATTTCGTTACACTAACGCTTTCCGCTGGGTTCTACTTTAACTGGGATGATTAAGATTTTACTACAAGGGTTTATTTAAATTAAAGCTCTAAAACTTATACTTCATTTGCATCATTTCGATATTGGATGGATACTATGTTTTTTTTAAATATTTAATTTATTTATTTAATAAGGTTTGCTAGTGGTTATTATGAATGACACAAAAAAAAACAATTATATAGAGCACAATTATGCATAACCGTTTAAAAGCAAACACAACTCGCACATTCTTGTGTCCATTTTATTTTAAACATTATGTTAAATTAAATAAAAATATAACAACAATAACAATTTACAAATGATAATTATTTATATAAATACCAATATTCCATACTAATATTATAAATGTGAAAGTGTGTTTGTTTATTTGTCCTTCTTTCACATCGAAACGGAGTAAGGGATTGGCGTGATTTTTTGTGTGGACATAGTTGGAGGGCTGGAGAGTGACATTTGTGACAGTTTGGCTCAGTTTGTAGTGACTTGCTGCGCCAGCGGTCGCGGGTTGAGTCCCGCTGGGGGCATTCATTTGTGTGATGAGCACGATCGTTGTACATGGGTCTTTATATTTATAATAATATGTACGAGTATGTATTTATGTTATATTTATGTGTAGTGTATCAACTATCTGGTATCCATAACACAAGCCTCGTAGCTGACCATGGAACTAGGTGGTGCTGTGTGTTAATGTCCCAACATATTTATTTATTTATTCAATTCATAATTGTATGCTGGAGGTAGAATACAACAAAATGTAACTTTTAGTAGTAACTAATAGTAAGTAGATATAGTAATATCAATTACAACATACTCATATGATATGAGCCTTACGTCTCACAAGTTTGACGAAGTTGGTCTTTGCCGAAGGACTCCTTAACTATACTTAACCAACTTTGTTTATTTTGTCTCTTGCACCTTTTAAAAGTCTCGTCTGACTGAAGGTTGAACAACTGCTTTTTGCTTTTTACTTGCACACTGCGTCTACTAAATATAAGGCAGCCATGAATATAACAGGTCGTCTAAAATAGCCTTTAAAAATGGTTAAAATAATTAAAATATTTATATACTAGCGGCTCACCCTCGCTTCGCTCGGGTTCACCTCTAGAAAAGTACAAACAGATCTATCCCAACCGAAACCGTTCATTTTTCCGGGATAAAAATAAGTAACCTGTTGTTCGACTGGCAATATAAGGTATCAGCATGCCTATATTACTCAATTAGGTGCATAAGTTATTGTGTACTGAGCTGTATAAGTTACTATAGTTCTATTTATATTCTCTGATAGCAGAGTGGACCTTGGAGCAACCCCATGGTTGTGGTGGTCTGCTTTGGCAGACCTGCCGTCGGGGCGTCGGTCTTGCTTCTTTCCCACGGGAACTCTTTAATTTTCCGGAATGAAAAGTACCAAATTTCATTTAAATCGGTTCAATAGTATCGGAGATTAGCCCGTACAAACAGGTTTCTAGGGAGGAATCGATAAAACCAGTTATTGTATTTTCCCGTGGGAAAGAAAGATTTTCTTTAAGTAAAATGTATCTAGGCAGTGGTATCATAGTGGTAACGCGCTCGCTTGAGAAACCGAGTGAAGCAAGTTCAAATCCCGGGTCTCGCACCTCTGATATTTTCATGTGCGAATCATTTCTAACACAATTACCACTTGTCTTAACGGTGAAGGAAAACCTGCATGTCTGACAGAACCTAGCAAGTTTTCGAAAGACATGTGAAGTCCACCAACCCGCACTTGGCCAACGTGGTGGACTATGGCCTGATCCACCTCGTACTGAAGGGAGGCCCGTGCCCAGCAGTGGTACGTTAAAAAGGGCTGAATACAACATACATACATACATACATACAAAAGGTACCCTAAATGTTGACTCGATTAATAAGTTATCATACAGGCAAACAGTCAAACAGACAATTTTTTTAATAACTATTGTTTTGGGGTTTATGTTGTGTACATAATACGTTACAAATAAACAAAAACATCTATCCCACGGGAAAAGTACATTTTTCCGGGATAAAAAGTAACCTTTATTGTTATTCTGATGTATGAACTATATTATTGTAAAGTTTCATCAAAATCCAATCAGTAGTTTTTATGTACTAAGCTGTATAAGTTACTATAGTTTTTTGACGATCCCACAGAAACTCTTTAATTTTCCGGGACGAAAAGTAGCTGATTTGTTTTTGTCATGTATGAACTATATTATTGTAAAGTTTCACTAAAATCCAATCAGTAGTTTTTGTGTACTAAGATGTATAAGTTATTATAGTTTTTTAACTATCCCACGGGAACTCTTTAATTTTCCGTGATGAAAAGTATCTAAGATATTGCCCGGGGATATAAGGTACCACCATGCAAAATTTTATTTAAATAGATCCAATAGATCCGGAGATTAGCCCGTACAAAGAGAAAAACAGACAAACAGCTTGCTCGGGTTCGTCCATACCTACGAATATGTTGTATTATCTCTTTAACGATTTGTTCAAATTACATGCAGTAAAAGGGAAAAGTCTTTTGTTTTAAGCATTTTAGACGATTAATTTGCTTATTTTGATAAGAATTCATAATTGCTGATAATATGACCAATAAACATGACCTACCGATTTAAATTGTTTTTTTAATATAAAAAACTACTTTTTGTGACTTAAATATAAAAGTTAGACATATGCTATCGCTGACTTTTTTGTAGGCATTATTAAGCTCTACAACTTTTCTCTAGAACATAATCATATATCTCTCATAGTTAAGGCAGCGTTCGTAAGAAACGTTTTCGTTCGATCGTTTTTTCTCCGACTTACTTTGCAAATCCGACTACCACGAAAAAGCCTTTTCATTTTTCGGGTTAATATATAGCCTATGACACTCAGAAAGAACGTGGCTTTCTATTGGTAAAAGAATTTTGAAAATCGGTTCAGTAGATCCAGAGATTACCCCCTACAACATCACAAACTCACAAACTCACAAGATCACAAACTTTACCTCTTTATAATATTAGTATAGATAATATCTTAATAACATAAATATGATTATATAGCTTAATTAATGTAATTTAACATTGCGATGTTGGTATGTACTGACTTTTATTTCAGTATAAAAGTATAATATTATACATAAAAATGAGTCGCGAAATGTATGTACATGCAAAACTTCGGATCGACTCCACCAAATTGGATAATTCTTCTTTTATGTGTTTGTTATTGTCAGGACAAGTTTTGTATAGAAGAAAATTAAAAGAAATTATTTTTTTCTAAAATAAGATTTTTTTAAATCTCATGATATGAAAAATGAAATAGTTTTTATCCCGGAAATCATCCATTAAGGGAGTGAGAATGGGATGAAAGTTTGTATGTGCGAGCAAGTGAGGGACGAACCCGAGCAAAGCGAGGGTGAGTCGCTAGTATTAAAATAAAAAATATTACCAGATTGTTATTAGCTTGGAATTTCATACCATTGTAGTAAAATTACTAATAAAATCCACTCGTTTCTAAGATATTTTTAAAAACAGACAAACAGAAAAAGTATTAAGGACTTTTCTATCTTAAAATAAGCTAATGCGAGACTGCTAAGGAAATCCTTACTTGGAGTTCTAAACGGACGTTCTTTTATACTTATGTAGGTATATATATTTTTTATTTACTCGCGGTTTTGCAATTTGCAGAGTGCTTTTACCTTTAAATATGAAAGGTAAATGCATTAAGACAGTACAAGCGCAAGTTTAATACAATTTCATCTCAAAGTTTTATGATGTTGTATGAAATTCACTGACGGCGAGTTTGGTTTTAACAACATAAAAAAACAGCAACGTTGAGAAAATATTTAATCAATTTAAATGTGACTTTGCTAGCGCAACTAATTATTATATCTATACTATATATAATAAAATTCTAACTAAGACGAATCTGTATATTAAATACTTTTTAAGAAAATCTTATTGAAATGGTGATTACTACGATATATATACTCGATACAGGGGCCAAATCTATAGTTTTTAGAATTTTTGTCCGTCTGTCAGTCTGGGAACGCATCACAAGAAAATCACTGGACAGATTTTGATAAAATTTGGTATGATGATAGATGGTTATCCGGGTCAACATATAGGATACCTCTTACTGCGGGAAAATATCTCATCTCTTAGAAATCTATACTAACCGTTAAAACGTATCTAGGGACGAACGAGTGGAGCGAGGGTGAGTCACTAGTAATAATTATAAATAATAATTATAAAACACGCTTTTCACTAACTGTATTGTATATAACTGTAATAGAATTCGTTTAAAACGAACCAAATAATATCTGTCTTTGAAGCTTCACTAGCCATATAATATGTATACGGTGTATAAAATGTTCAATTGATATAATAAAAATACGTTAGTACAATATCAATGTTATAACTCTAAAATAGAGTCAAACATTCTTGAGCGATACTACATCGACAGAAATATTATGAAAAATAATTGTAACCATTGTTTTACTCAATGTAAAAAAAAATCTTTCGAGCTTTTTCTCGTTTTTGAACGCCGCTTCACTCGCTCGAGGCCCGCATTGTTAATGAGACAGGAAGTAGCATATGTCAATCATGCAATCTATCGATTCTTGAAAAAAGAAATTCAACTTATCGAGTGGTACGAATAAGTTAAAATACAAATCATTCGTGCAATATTCATCACTGTCTATACTCTAGCCTCTAGGTTCTTGAAAGATTAACTTCTTTGACGAAAATATTTACTTTTAATTGGTTTTCCTAGAATATATTAATTTTTCAAGAACATAAGTTTATTTATTTAGGTATGTTTTATTAGACTATCGCCTGTGTGAGCCAGAGGACCGATCTCAAACTAAATTCAAAAGCAATTATTAATTTGTTCCAAAACTTTTCTTTTTTTCTTTCTTTTTTCAAAATTTATTGGGTTTGATTATATTAAAACTTTTCCTATTCATTAAAAAGAAGGATAATGTAAATGGAGTATTTAAATAAAAATAAATATAATAAAACTCACATCTGGAATTGGAATCCTTTTTTTTTACATCGGATAAAAATAACGAAGTAACACTTTATCCCATCGAGAAGATCGACCAATACAGCAAGACAAAGTGACAGCGTTTTTAAGATGTTGAAGACTAATTTTTAAAAACTCCGAAAAAAACAAACATCACTAATACTAGGTATATATAGAGCTTTTGCATATATAAAAATATCTCGTGGAAAAAACTAACCATACTGCGATAAAAGCTGTCCAGTGGCGAATTTACACATTTTCCAACTATAGGCTAATATATTTGCTGCCCTCACCTCTTTCTGTCTATCTCTCTCTAACTGTCATTCCAACAATTTGGTCGACATGACACAAGAATTTGAGTATATTTTTGAGCTAAGTGAAGCTCAATCATGTTTCAAAATTTTACAGGAGTCTTGTAATTTCTGCAAGACGCTTAAAAAGAATTTTGCCCTAAAGCGGCCCTTAGCTTAAGCCTACTGATAAATAAACCACTGTCCAGCCCATTCACTATCTCTACGCAAAAAGCACAAACGAAAATATCCACTAATATATATATTCAGAATATAAGTACAATTTTCTAAATAAAGAATATTTTGGAATTATTTCTGCAAGTTTTATTTCTAATACTGAAGTAATAGCGTATAAGGTTTCAATCACTGTCTGGGTCGACGTATTGACATATTGGCCGAAAGCTAACCGTAATGTATACTTTGATTGGATACTTTCAGTAAATTGAAATAGTAAAGATATTGAGTCTTCGAGATTATTTAATAGAACCCTTTTAGTTTTTTACGTCATATTTTTTATATAAAAATATTTCCTTTGGGTATCTTTATATACTTTATATAAATTGTAAGCTTCGTTGGTCTAGTCACCTAGTGGCTGACATATAGGTTCTGGGTTCGAATCCTGGGACCGGCCAAGTAGTTAACAAAGCTTGCTGTCAAGAAATTCTCAGTAGCAGCACGAAGTCGGAAAGTTGGCCGGTCTTCGGCACGCAAATCCTGAATCTGATCTCTAACTGGCCGTGTTGGAGTTGTCCCATCGAAATTTGAGAGTGAAAAGATTAGAATGTGCACTTGTGTTTGCGAATATACTTGTGCCATCGATTAAAAAAGTACTAGATACACAATCGGCGACAAAAAATGTCCTCATCGAATGAGCGCTCATTTGAACATTTGAGCGCGCTTTTAATTTAAAACGTTTATTGTGAAAACTACTTTAAGTATTGCATTTAAGGTTAAATTTACACTAGAATAATTACCTAAACACATTTGGTGATAGTTTAAAGAGAACTTTTGCATGGGATTGTGTATCTAGTACTCTTTTGATCGATGACATGTGCACTATAATATATCCTGCGTACATGGCTAGCCGCAGTGAGATCGGCAAAAATAAGAAATCCTCAATACGTTAGTATTTTTTGTGGGTTTGTCACAAGATATCTTCCCCAATCAATTTTTTATGAATAGCCAAACATGTTCCAATATCAATTTAAAAAATAATAATATCCAAGGATGGAATCTATACTAATATTATAAATGTGAAAGTTTGTGAGTATGGTTGTATGGATGTATGTTTGTTACTCTTTCACTCAAAAACTACTAAATGGATTTTAATGAAAATTTACAATAATATAGCTCATACATCAGAATAACACATAAACTATTTTTTATCCCGAAAAATTTTCGGTTCCCGTGGGATAGATTCGTTTTTGTTTTTCTAGAGGCGAATCAGAGCGAAGCGAGGGTGAGCTGCTAATAATAAATATTCTTTTAAGAGAGTTTGAAATCGGTACTTTTCTGTTGACAATTTGTAACTTAATTTAATTTTTTGTACATAAAATATCGCTTTAGTATTAGGTATAAGAAGTACTCGCAAAGATTAGCCGGTAGTCATCCATCAATCGTTAGTCTGTGGGAAGCCCGAAGCGTGAAAGCTTTAGGCACTCTGCCAAATGAGGCTGAAGCTATGTGCAGACTCAAAGTAAGATGACGGTAGATTAAACGTACGTATGTACATCTCTATTTATAAAATTAATTTGACGATAAATATATTTGATCGGTTTTGTAAATATGTAATGATAATTTCATTTTTAAGTATTTTTTTTATTGTATGAAACTTTTTTTTTATATTTTTTAACTTTTTATATTTATTAAAAAAACGGGTTCTTTAATATCTTAAAATGTATTTATTTTAGGGTAGTGAACAAAAGAATGAGATTTTATATTAAACTAGCTTGATTCCCATACAAATTTTCATCCCCATTTTCAACCCCTTAAGGGATGATTTCCTATATCCTTCCCAGGGTCTCAAACTATCTTTGTATCAAATTTCATCTAAATCAGTTCAGTAGATCTAGTGATTACTCCCTACAACCTCAGAAACTCACAAACTCTACCTCTTTATAATATTAGTATAGATAGTTGTATACACCTGATGTGAAATATGCTTAGAGACTTGAGATAGATCTTCAAAAGTAGAAGAAAGAAGGTCTTAAAAAATATATAACTTATTCTTAAAAAAACGTATTGTTTCTGAACCGCCTTTCTGTTTGAATAAATTTAGGAGTTACAGCGCCTTTACTGATTTATTCAACAAAAAAAACGTATACATTAAGTAGATACGTATAGATGTCTCCTCGATGTGCGTTCATCATGTCGTGGTGGGGTGCTCGTTAACGTCCGACAATCCAGCCGGACGTGAAACCACGATATACTCTGAGGTGGCCCACTTTTTTATGCAATACTGTACTATGTAGGTAGCTCCTGGTACTTTTTTGATAGCAGAATGATCATGGACGCCGCCTTTTGGCAGGCCAGCCATCGGGGACTCACAGGATTAACCACAACCCTTACTAAGGCGAGGGAGGTTCCGTTGGTTTTAGTGGGTAGTACTGGCTTTCCTGACCGGTGAGTCCCACATAACCTGTAGGTAATATACGTAAATGCCTTTCCTAATGTTAAAAAAAGACATATGTATAGGTGTAAGAATGTTCTTGTAAATGTCTTTATTATTTTTGGGCAAAGCCAGGGGAGATCGCTAGTTTAAAATATTAAAAAAATATTTGGAATTTCTTTCATACAACCTGCATCTACCGTAGAAAATATCACAGTATTATTACCGTCGCTTAGGGCCGTAAAGGGCGGTATATAACGCTTATCTCGGCTTTAATTGCCTTTTTGCCACTTTATTGTCATTTCCCTGCATGCTTGTATCTCGTTTTGCTACTTTATCGTCATTCCCCCGTGCACATTTTTCCTTTTTAGCATTTAGTGCTTACTAAAATAGCGTTACAGTTTGATGAGGTTTGTATATACAATTTGTAGTTAAAGCTAAATGAGTTCTTAAATTGTTAGGAAGAATTATCTATACATATAATAAAATTCTAAGTCGAATCTGTACTTTAAATATTTTTTGGGAATTCTAATTGAAATAGACATTATTATCGATACAGAGTCCGAATCCATAGTTTTTAGAATTTTTGTCTGTCTGTCTGTTAGCGCATCACGAGAAAACCACTGGACAGATTTTGATAAAATTTGATATCACGATAGCTGGTTATCCGGGTCAACATATAGGCTACTTTTTACCGCGGAAAAATATCTCTTTTCTGAGAAAAAATACAAAAACACAAAAACTGCATTGTAAGAGTATACTAATAGGTTTTTGGTCATCTGAACGCGGGCGGAGCCGCGGGCAATGCTAGTTAAAAAATATTAAAACATTTAAAATGAAATTATTTTATAGAATTTTGTCGTATTAACAATACCTACAATATTTTAAGATATGAATATCTAATAGGTAAATATGTATTTTACGTACATATCGAAATATATTAGATTTGCTTTGCATCGGCTGGCATCGACTTAGAAAATATCTGATTAGGTATCTCTTCTAAATAAAAATCGCCGTTTAGTTATTTTTTACATTTTAGTGCAGGCACGTGGGTTTTTTTTTATTTTTTATGATGAGTTCCGGTAAATACTCCATCACTAAACATAACTAATATCATATTTACTTCTAATCAATGGCTTTTAAATTTATATGGTTACTAAAAAAATTAATATGATTTTGTTGTAAGTTCGAATTCATTTATTTTTAATAAATTTTTATTTCTAATCTCCTTAGTAATGAAGTACTTAACGTTAGCCATTAAGGGTTTTTAGGTTTTCTTTTCCTTTTACTCAATAACGGAGCAATAAATTGATCACATTTTTTGTATGCATTTTTATATTACTAGTGACTCATCCTCGCTCCTACGTCCCTAGATACGGTTTAGCCATTAGTATAGATTTCTCAGATATGAGATTTTTCCATGCAGTAAGAAGTATCATATATGTTGACCCGGATAACAAGCTATCATCATACCAAATTTCATCAAAATCTGTCTAGTGGTTTTCTTGTGACGTGTTCTCAGTCAGACGCACTAAAGTTCTAAAAACTATAGATTAGTACCTCTACATCGAACCTCTGTATCGATAATAATGACTATTTCAACAAGATCTTCCAAAAATTATTTAATGTACAGATTCGTATCAGTTATAATTTTATTATATGTATAGATATATTGATACAGTACCTTAGTTTTCTATTAGTTCTTTTTGTAAGACACAACAATGCAAAAAAGTAAATAAATAAAAGAATAATAATTATATCTCGCGGGTAATCAGAATCCTGTGATTCCTATATTGAAATTCCCATTTTGGATGAATAATATTTTTATAGATCATACATAATAATATTATCTACACCTCCTACATAAATCCCTTTTAATTAATTTATTTAAAATGTGAAGTACAAAAATCTATTTAACATATCGTCGCATTAGTGCTTAATTGTTCAAACGATCAATACTTGTACTTTACAGCATATAGTTACTATCCTCTAATTTAAAACCAAAGCTTTATTTCTAAGATTATATAAAATATGCATTTAATACCAAAAGAATTGAAATTTAAAAGTTAATAATTCTGTATTAAAAACTCTTTCGGTAAAATATTGGCTTGAAAAAGTACGTGGATGAAGCCACTGAAAATTGTTAGTGATGAAGAGTCCAAAAACCAAAATAAGCACTTTTAAAAGTTACTGGATCACAAATCGCAGTCAAAACCGAATTCAACTCGTAAATTACAGTAACAGATGTGTTCAATGTTTGCTCCACGCTTTTTGCAAATGTTACGGTTTTAAAAGTGACTTTTTTAGTTTGTTAACTAGAGTATTAAAAGTTTTAAAACCTTTATATGGACAGTTTTATCTGATTTTAGTTTTAAATAATTTCAATTTAATACAACGTTGTTGAACATTTAATATTTGGTTTAATTAACATTTAAAATGAATTTTTAGTGTAATAAAGATATTAATTTATTATTTCATAATGTAATGTTTCTGTCCTACTTCTTATTCTTTGTTTTATGCCATTACTTCATATTTCAATGGGATGAAAATTTGACACGATCTGTTTAAAATCAGGCGCAGGACCAACGATTGAGTCTGATGACATGGCACGAGAATAAGATCCTGAGAATTTCTTGACAGATAACCCTAAAAACATAACCATGAGGCCATGGAACACCCTGATGGACTACATGGATAGAAAACCCTAAAACATGACCAGGAGGCTATGGAGGCCAAATATTTGGTCCGACGTATAATTTGAACCCAAGGCCTCCGAAACTGCAGCCGAACACGCTAGGTACTAGATTGAAGCATTCGGCATTATTCATTTATGGCTCTACCTGATATACTATCAGACAAATAAGGGTCAAAGTCTGTAAAGTAATTAAAAGTTATCCTTTAGAGCAATAAATCTAAAATCACATTATTTATTTACATTTTTAACTTCATCCTTTTAGATGGATATTTTATTTTCTTAATATTTAATATTTGAAGGCTTATAATGATGAATGGCATATTGGAGGGTCATCCATCAAAGACCCTTTTAACGCCTCCAACACCAAAATGATACATTACGATATAATAACAGTTGCTGTCAAAGATTATAGGGAAAATATAATTTAGGGTCAACCTTTAGGGAATTTTAGTTCTTTATAAGTACCATATATTTTTTCTTTATGACCTTCTGCTTGATCTAACTATGTGTAAATGTGTGATGTTAAACATCTGTTGTATTTACCATACTGCAAGGAAAGGGTTATGTTTTACGTGCCTATCTTTGTATGTTTGATTGTAGTATTCTTTATTCCCTCACATCTTCCAAACCACTCGATGGATTTCTTTAATTAAGGTATCGTTAGATTTGTCTCATTAGTCTAAGTATTCTTAGGTAGGTGACATAAAAAAAATATGGGGGGGTGCTAGATTCCATAATGTGAAAAAGGAAAAAATATTGAAAATTGACGAACTATGTCAAGTTTGAATAGGTATTTAAAACATCTTTGAATAGGTATTTAAAACATCTTTGAATAGGTATTTAAAAATTATTTTTAAGTTTCTTTCATCATTTTTTATTTTAAATAACAGTTTAGGATATATAATGATTTAAAGTTGGTCAACAACCATTCTCGCTAATTTCCCTACTTAAAAATACTTAAAAAGCTGTAAATAAATAAATATGTACATTAAAAAAATAAAAAATATTCCCCGACTGCATAAAAGGCAAAAGCTTTTTTACTTTTGTAATATACTAGCGGCTCACCCTCGCTTCACTCGGGTTTATCGCTAGGTACGTTTTAAATAGATATAAATAGTTATTAGCCAGCGTTAGTCATATATATATTTTTTGTTAATAATATTCACAAATATTGACATTAATATTTATACGATACTAACGTAACTCAATTGTTTTGCTTTCCCGGAACCTCTCCACTAACACTTAAACTTTATGGTATGGTATTAAAGTTCAAATTGACTTTTAAGTATTATTACGAATCTTTTGTATGGGAGTATAGAAAAGTGTTGTTTTTAGACGTTTTCAGGAAATTTTTAAAAATTTTCTCTTCGTTAGCACCATCCTCGTACTTCAAGGAATATTCTAAAAAAAGATTTAAGAAATCGGTTCAGTTGCTCTCGAGATTTGCGCTTACCAACACATTCAGCGGTTCATTTTTATATTATAGATTTATTTATTATAATAGCAGTATTTATAGTACACTGCAGAGTGTAAATAATATTTTTGATCTTTACAATCGGATTTGTGTAATACCGTACTTTAAAAGGTGCCTTACGTATCTATCGTTCTATCGTTTTTGCATGCACCTACGGACACATACGAGCGTAGCGAGAGTAAGACATAAGTAATTAAATGTAGTAATGCTTCTTTTTGATTTTTTACCTGACTGCGCGAGAAGGAGGGTTATGTTTTTCGATGTATGTATGTATGTATGTTTATTTCTTTAGCACGCTCTGTAGCCTAAGCGGCTTAATTGATTTTAGCTTGAAGGGTGCCGCTAGATTCGACTTAATTGTAAGAGTGATACTGGATCATGGATGTATCCAAATAATAAAAATTAAAATGGACGATTTTTATGGAATCATATTTTCTTTAATTTTTTTCCTCAAAACCTTTCGTTCGAGTGGAGTTTTAAAATAAATTATTTTCATCTTTTTATTTTATTTATTTATTTATTAATCTTTATTGTACATACAATAAGAACAAAAATACAGGTATTGTTAGATAAAGTACATCAAGTATGCAAAGGCGTTCTTATTGCTAAAAACAATCTCTACCAAACCTTTGATGAAAGGATTTAATAACGGTAACATTTTTAATGTTTAATTTGTGAAGAATATAATTAGAATTCTTATAAGGAAATATTGTACAAATGCTTTTAGACCAGTGAACTGGTTTAGAATGTGTTGCCTATCAATAATTTAATTTTAAGATTTTTATTAAATATTTAATAAAAGGTTTAGTCTATCTATCATATCTAATAGTTCTTTATTAAAGAAAGGCGCAGATTATATACGATATCATGTTCAAAATTCACTTTAAAGTTAATAATAAATAGTAAGGCAGAATAACCGCTCTAAAGCTCATTCGTATTATTTGGAGCGTGCAAGATTTATTTTAGACGAACATGTACTGTTGAATTGAGTTTTTGCTTTGGTATACAGTTATGTATACATGACATAATATATAATAAAATTGTAACTAAGCCGAATATATATATATTCAATTTCGTAAACAAAAATTTATTTGCAAATAATTACAGGTTTATATTTTTACAAGGTGTAATTACTATATATAATTTGATCCGGTAAACATTAAAGGATCGTATACAACGAGAAACCTAATTAAAGCTGTTCGAAGGCCGTTTTACTTAATAAGGGAATTTTAATTAAAATCAACAAATCCACATTCCGGATCAATTGCCTATGTCAAGGTATCACGAGTCCAGAATTTTTAATGTTTTAGCAATTTTAGGATTTCGGAATGAGGGTGGAGATAATGAAAAATACTTTAGATATTTTTAAGATTTGGCTATCTTTTGACGTCATCTTTGAGATTTCAACTTGTTGTTTTATTTATTTTTTGCTGTCTTACTGCTCTAATGGCTTATTTGGTTGCAGATTCTATGATCATGGGTTCAACTTCCAGGTAGGAGCAAGTATAGTTTTAGAGAATTTCTGCCAAGAAATTCTGACTAGAAAGTTGCATAACACTCTCTTGCAACTGAAGAAGTGACTGTTAGAAACAGTTTAAAATTGTGAAATTTTACGGTTTAATTTACATCAGGCGCCATCAGTTTGCTGTTCTGCTAAAAAAAACAGGCGAGAAACTCAACAGTTATTGTAAAAATATTTGTTACAATAATTTTTCTTAGCAATATTCTAGTATTAAAATCACTTTATATCCATCTATACAATTAGCATATCTACTAAAATTCGTCGATCCTTCTACGTCTTAAACCTGTCTCGTCATACGTATTATGACAATTAAAATATACGAAAATCTACAAAGCAAAGTAGCGTCAAAATAAGTTAATTAAGTTAATTAATCAAGCGCGTTATCTCTGACAGTTGGAGTCGTGGGGTTGGAGATAGATAGAGGCATTCGTTATATGAATTTTACATCATTTGTCAAACAAAAATAATAGGATTCAATTTATTTTGACAAACATAAGGGATAGGATTGGATATTCAGGATTTATGTATACAATCAATTGGTAACATCTGGCTAAGTTTGTCATTTAATGATTTTGTTACTTTCTGGTATCATAATATTTCATATATAGCTTGCTTCATAATACAAACTTTCATCCCAATTTTCACCCCCTTAAAAGATGATCTCGGGGATAAAAAGTATCCAATGTCCTTCTCAGGGTCTCAAACTATCTTAATACCAAATTTCATCTAAATCGGTTCAGTAGATCTAAATATTACCCCCTACAACCTCACAAACTCACGAACTTTACATCTTTCTAATATGAGTATACATGTGAAATAAAGAATGTCAATGCTAAATTATAAACTTATTTTAGATATATTTTTTATTTTTTTGTAACTTCGTACTGCTTTGGGTCATCGAACAAAGATATCTGACGAAAGAGCCGCAACTTTGCATTTGCTTAAAGGAATATAATGCATATTATCAATGTTTTTATTAAGCACATTAACAATAGGATATTTAAACCTAGATGGCATTGCACCGACTAAAATTACGTAATGAGAATATATTATATTATATGACGACACGTTTGGCTCAGTTTACAGTGACCCTACTTGCCACGCCAGCGGTCGCGGGTTCGAGTCTTACTGGGGGCATTCATTTGTGTGATGAGCACGAATGTTTGTACTCCAGTCATGGGTGTTTATATTTATCTTTTATGTATTTAAAGTTATATACGTATAGTGTATCAATTATCTGGTATCCATAACTCAAGCCTCGTAGATTACCATGTAACTAAATGGTGCTGTGTGTTAATGTTTTAACATATTTATTTATTTATTATCCAGTTTACAATATTAAATATAAGTGCATAATATTATAAAGCTTATAAAGTTTTCTATAAAAAAATTTATTACTATAGTACTTCAAAGCTACTTGAGTGATTATATTTTTTTATCTAAGACAATTAAATTGCAAATAGTAGAGTGACAGCCATACATACACACAAATACGCTTACAAACATAAAAATTGTGACTTCTTTTACCTGTTGCATTTCGACGAATAACTTTTAACTTAATATTTTTTGGTACTTTTTATGTATATATATACCTATTATATAATGTATGACAAACTCCCTTATATGCTTAACAACTTGTGAATGTTTCAACATAATTGGACAGCAAAATGCATGTGTAACTTTAACTATATTTAAAAGCTTATTTTACTAATTTAAAAAAAATACTTTTATTGTAAATTTTTTTGCTGTTTTAAACAATATTTTTACATGGTTATAAGTTAATTCCTCCACGACCGCCGACACCCCGGCGTTACAGTTAACAATAGATTTCTTAGAAATTTAATTAATTTCTTAGAAATTTACCTGGAGGTGTTAAATATTACGTGTTCAGAAACTAAATATTATTATTATCTTTCGTACAGTGCATCTGTCCCACTTTAATATAGAACAGCTGCTGTAAAAACTGCCCAATCAGGTTAATGGAAGGCTTTTGGTTTAGATGACTGCATAGGTTTTCTTAAAATTTAGTACATGTATTCAACCCTTTCTTTACGTCCCACTTCTGTACTCAGGTCTTGTAGAGAGGTTTTTGGCCTCAATGTGAGTGGGATCTGGGAGATTAGGCTGGCCAAGTGTGGGCTGGTGGACTTCACAGATCTTTCAAAAAATTGTTAGGTTGTCTCAGACTGCAGGTTTCCTCACGATGTTTCCCTTCACCGTTAGACATGTAATAATCAGAGCGAAAATGATTCGCACATGGCATTTCAGCAAACTTAATACTACTTAAATCTATTTATCTTAAAACTTATAAAATCGGCATTGCCATCCAGCGGGGGAGTGTTGCTAGTATTTTTGCCACTATTCCACGCGGACTTGACTTGTATGGCAATAATTAAGTGTAGGTAGTGTACATTTGTTTTGTGTCTATACTAATATTATAAAGAGGTAAAGTTTGTGAGCTTGTGAGTGTTGCTTGTTTGTGAGTTGTAGGGGGTAATCTCTAGATCTACTGAACCGATTTACATTCAATTTGGTAAGAAGATAGTTTGAGATCCTGAGAAGCCTGGACATAGAATACTTTTTTTCCGGAAATCATCCCTCAAGGGGTTAAAATGGGGATGAAAGTTTGCATCGGGAAACAAGCTAGGGACGAACCCGAGCGAAGCGAGGGTGAGTCGCTAGTATACATATTATCAGCATAATCTCGATAATTTTTATATGTTTCGTGACGTCATGCAACAGCGTTAATAAAAGTAGTTTCCTACCCGCTCAGAGCTTATTTTGCTTCTCGGCTTTCGGAACGCTAGGTCGTTGTTTCATGACGAGCGCGTATACTATTTTTATATTCAAATTAACGGTTGATTGCTTGGTTAATTTAAATTGCAATTCTTATGTTTGTGTTTTTCTTATTTAGTTAGTGGTTAAGGTTAATTTCGTGATAATTGTTCGAGTTGTCAAATTATTAATAAATAGAAGTTAAGTGTTCGGTTTTGTGTCTTTTTTTTAATAAATAAGTTTGTTTTCACCTAAAATCAGAAGTGGGATAGATCCTTACGACACCACTTCATAAGCAAACAGCCGTTAATTTGAAATCGTCATGCCGCGTTCACGATCGGGCCGTTCGCCTTCACGTAGTCGATCGGGTAGAACTCCTAGCCGTGTAGATAGACAGTCCCGCGGTAAATCGTTGAGGAACGAACAAACGCGCAATAGGCCGTCACGGGCAACTCGCCGCCGTCATAGATCGCGAAGTGAATCTGACGATAAAAGGTTATCTCGTTCGCGTAGTAGGTCAGTAGGTTCTCCCTTTAGTGAAAGACGATCTCGCAGCAGATCGCGTCGTAACAAACGTGTGCACAATCGTCGCGAGCGAGTATCGCGTCAAAGTACTGAACGTTCTCGGCGACCGCGCAGGCTGTGTTCGGAGAATCGTGAGCGGATATCACGCGGTAACAGTGAGTATTCATTAGTTTCGGGTAGATCTCGTTCGCGCAGTGGTAGTAATTCGATTAAACGTACGTTAGATGCGATTATGACTCGTCTGTCTGCTATCGAGCAATCGACAGTCAACTCGTCACGAAATTCGTTACAAACTGATCACGGTAGCGTACCTGTAGTGGAAAGCGACGCGTCCACGAGCACTGCTCAAGCGTTTACGGAAGCATTGCTTGCCATTACCCGAGCGAAGCCGCAGGGTTATTATGTGTCGAATTTTGATCCGGCTGTGCACGATTTTGAAGTGTGGTGTAGTGAAGTAAATAGGGCGAAGCAAATTAATAATTGGGACGATTTAGAGTGCTTATCGCGAGTCGCTAATTGTTTAAAGGGCGATGCCAAGATTTGGTTAAACGAATGGACCAGTAATGATCGTTCGTGGTCCAATTTCTGTAGAGAGTTTAGGTCATTGTGTCCGCATCAGCTAGATTACGCGAATATACTCTACGAGGTTATGAGCACAAATTCTGATAGGTTTTCGACGTACGCCTAATACGCGCGTAGATCTTTATTGCGATTACGTATTGTAAAGGGGGTAAGCGAAGATCTTATGGTCCAAATAGTTCTCCGTGGAATAAACAACGCGCAGGTTAGGGCAGCTGCTATAAATGCCAATCTGACCGTAGATAATTTAGTACCGTTTTTGGCTATTTATGTTAAACCTAAACCGAACTTTAAATACGAGGGTCGTAGGGCTACTAATAGTTTTACTAACAGTTCCGATACTCGCCGACTTAAGTGTCACGGTTGTGGTAAATTAGGTCATATGCGTAATGAATGTCGAAAGAGAACCGTTGATGATAAACGGAAACATAAGGTAGACAATGAGGGATCGAAACCGACTTGCTCATTTTGTAAAAAGATAGGTCATACGGAGAATGTCTGTTTTGCGAAATCTAGGGCTCTTACTCAGGGCAGTAATCACAGAAATGTTAACCTATGTAAACAAGTAACTAGTGGTCGGGAAGTTGGGGACATTAGTACTGCGGTAATACAGGGTATACCTGTAGACGTTTTGATAGACAGCGGAGCGCTTAATATTTCCTTAATGTCATCGGACACTGTTAAGTATTTTAGTTGCCAACGTAAGCCAATTAATTGCGTATTGAGGGGTATAGGTAAACAGACTATTGTCGCTCAGGAATTTGTTACCCTTGTTGTTGAATTTTGTAAAATCGCTCTTGAGATTGATTTCGTGATCGTTCCCGATACGTGTATGAACACTTCAATAATTATAGGCACGGACGTCCTCGATAGAGAGGGAATTATTTATGTTCGATCAAAGTACGGTCAGTATTTGATGCATACTCCGAATTCTAATATAGTTAACTCTGTTGAGACTGAAGCTGTTAAAATCAATTCATCTCTTCAAGGTTCCGATTTTAATTCATTAAAGATTGTAATTGATAAGTTCACGCCGTTTTTGATATCTGGCACTGCCACTTCCACAGTGAAGACAGGCAAGATGCAAATTAAATTAACTAGCCAGGTTCCTATTGCATATCACCCTTATTGTTGTCTCATCAAGAGAAATTAAAAGTCCGCGAATTAATAAAAGATTTATTGGACAAAAATATAATTAAGGTATCGACTTCTGCATATGCGAGCCCTATCATCCTTGTTAAGAAAAAGGATGGTACGGATCGCATGTGCGTTGACTTTCGTGCGTTAAATCGAATAACTATAAAAGATCGTTATCCGCTTCCGCTTATAGAGGACCATATAGATCGTCTTGGGGGGTCTAAATACTTTAGTTGCCTAGATATGGCGTCAGGATTTTATCAAATCCCAATTAGCGACGAATGTACACACTTAACGGGGTTCGTTACACCCGAGGGACATTACGAGTTTCTTAAAATGCCATTTGGACTTTGTAACTCACCTACAGTCTATCAAAGAATAATAAATGACACCCTTCGAAGATTTATCGATGCCGGAAGTGTACTTGTGTATATTGATGATGTACTTTTAATGAGCATGTCTATTCCTGAAGGTGTCAACTTACTTCATGATGTACTGACAACACTTACCGATGCAGGATTTTCGATAAACCTTCGAAAGTGCTCGTTTTTGACTACAGAAGTAGAATATTTGGGTAGAAGTATTAGTCATGGTCAGGTTAGGCCGAACCCTCAGAAAATAGCAGCTTTGGTGAACGCACCCACACCAAATAATGTTAGGCAGGTTAGACAGTTCTTGGGGCTAGCCGGTTACTTTCGTCGATATATCAAAGACTATGCAACGAAAACTGCAAGTATTTCCAAATTAACTAAAAAGAATGTAAAGTTTGAATGGGGTGAAGAACAGGAACGGGTTCGTCAGTATTTAATTAGCCAGCTTACGAATGAACCTATACTTGCTATATTCGATCCACAGTTAGTTACAGAGTTGCATACGGACGCGAGTAGCGCAGGTTATGGGGCGGTATTAATGCAGGTTCATGGGGATGGTAGCAAAAGGGTGGTAGCTTACTACAGTAGGGTGACCCTGGGAGCGGAAAGCCGCTATCATTCCTATGAGTTAGAGACATTGGCGGTCGTCAAAGCATTACAACATTACAGGCATTATTTAATCGGTATTCAATTTAAGATCATTACTGATTGTAATGCTTTGAAGGCCACCGAAAAGAAAAAAGATTTACTGCCACGGGTCGCGCGATGGTGGATCTACTTACAAGACTTTAACTTCACTATGGAATATAGGAAGGGCGTTATGATGTCACATGCCGATTATCTAAGTAGAAACCCACCAGTAGCGCAAGTAAATTACGTTGACAGGCCATTAAACTGGGCGCAGATGGCTCAAGCTGCTGATAGTGAAACCTTAGAACTTATACAAAAGGTTAATGAGGGGCATTTAGATTCAACTCGCTATGTCTGTAAGAACGATGTTTTATATTATCGGTACACTCCAGTCGGGCAGGAATCTAGGCTTTTGTGTTATATTCCTAAGGGTCATCGCTTAAGTGTTCTTCGTGTCTTTCATGATGAACACCAACACATAGGAGAGGACAAGACATATGATCTCATACTGAAACACTTTTGGTTTCCCGGCCTTAAAGTTTTTGTTCATAAATACATTTCTCACTGTCTAATTTGTATCTCCAAGAAAAGAGTCCCTCGAGCCCCAGAACAGCCAATAACATCTTGGGAAAAACCAAATGTTCCATTTAGTACTGTTCATGTAGACGCTCTCGGGCCTTTACCCGAGTCGAACGGATACAAGTTTGTATTAGTGTTAGTAGATTCGTTTACAAAATTCTGCTTGTTATATCCTTTGTACCGTCAGGATACCAGTGAACTTAAACGCACTATTAATAACGCAATATCCTTGTTCGGTGTACCTAAACTTCTAGTATGCGATCGCGGGCGTATGTTTGAGGCATCTAGCTTTAAAAGTTGGCTGTCTGAACTCGGCTGTGACATTCATTATATAACGCCCGAAATGCACCACGCTAATGGGCAGGCCGAGCGTTATATAAGAAAGGTTTTAAATTTAATTCGCGTTGAAAGTCGCAACAAGGATGTTGCTTGGTCAAATTCGATTAGTAAGATTCAGCTTGTACTAAACATTACTAAGCAAAAAACCACTCAATCATCTGCCATGAATTTGTTAATTGGTACTGATGCGACAACTCCCGTGATCCGTGCGCTGATTCGAGATGTGGCTGTGGATATAGCTGAACCTAATTGTGATGCAAGACGAGAATTAAGTCGGAGTCGAGCCGCGAGCCTGCTGAGTCGAAACCAAGCCAAGCAGGATGCCCAGGTTAACCGTCACCGACACCCTCCTAGAGTATTTGCTGTTGGCGACTTGGTGTTTGTCATTAAAATGTCACAGCCCACAGGCAAACTTGACTCGGGTATGAGAGGACCATACAGAGTCACGAGAGCTTTACCGAGTGACCGTTATGAACTGAAACTGTTGAGTGGTGCCCGTGGGAAGACCACTCAAGCCGCAGCACAGTACATGTTGCCGTGGAAAGGAGAATGGTGTCCCGAGTCCTGTGCAGCATTTTTCGATGGTAAACTGTTTAACATTTTTAATGTTCTGTTATGTTTCAGATGTACTATAGGCAACGGCTGCCTTACGTATGTCTGGTGTCTGGAGTGTATGATCTCCAATGTGTGATACGGTTTTATCTGACACATTTAGTGCGTAGCGGGCCCTGGTCTGATTAGAGCGTTTCTTTATGAACGTACACGGCAAATGTCCGGCAGACGCAAAGTGGTTATGCGTGCAGACCTTGGTTCAGCTTTCATATTTCATAATGTGTGCAGACTCTAGTCTGGTTTTGGGCCCAAGGCCTTGTTGAACGTTCACGGACTCTGTCCGGCTGGCACATTTATGTGCACGGTCCTTGGTCTGATTAGAGCGTATACGTACACGGCACATGTCCGGCAGACGCAAAGTGGTTATGCGTGCAGACCTTGGTCCGACGGACACGTTACTAAATGTAGCGTGTCTGTAGGTTGCATGTAACGCGCGTTCGCTTTTATAAAATGAGTTGATAGAAAATGAATGAAGACGATTGAACGATTGGTGAAGTTGTAACTGATCGAAAGGTTTTCTTAAAACTTTAACATGTGTGAATAATTGAATGAGGGCCTTGAGAGCGGGAAGTATGAAAGAATAGGCAATTCTTTGCCAACTGTTTATTAAACTCATATTTTGTTATGTATTTCTCGTGAACAGAGTCTGCTACAGAAGATGAACGTGATGATAATCAACCTGGGCCTTCGACGGCTCCCGCTACTGCTCCCCCAGGAGTTCCACCTGGAGACGGCAAGATCGAGTCCTCATCAACATCCACTGACTAGCCAGCGCTCGTGGTGAAAATGTGCACCGGGGACGGCGCACGGTCAGGAGAGGCCGTATCAGCATAATCTCGATAATTTTTATATGTTTCGTGACGTCATGCAACAGCGTTAATAAAAGTAGTTTCCTACCCGCTCAGAGCTCATTTTGCTTCTCGGCTTTCGGAACGCTAGGTCGTTGTTTCATGACGAGCGCGTATACTATTTTTATATTCAAATTAACGGTTGATTGCTTGGTTAATTTAAATTGCAATTCTTATGTTTGTGTTTTTCTTATTTAGTTAGTGGTTAAGGTTAATTTCGTGATAATTGTTCGAGTTGTCAAATTATTAATAAATAGAAGTTAAGTGTTCGGTTTTGTGTCTTTTTTTTAATAAATAAGTTTGTTTTCACCTAAAAATATAATTAAGATTTTTGTAATTTCAATGAATTTCATTTATTGTACACAAAAATTATATAGGCTTAAATATAACATTCATAATAAGCTTAAATATACAGTAAAAACTTTGTAGGAAATCTAAATCTACGTGGAAATCTCTAGGCAAAGATTAAACTCATATATCAAGTACTCAGCTGCGTTGTGTTCTTAACGAATGAGATTTTTTTCCTACAAATGCATGGAATAACAAAGAACTATCTAGCTTATACAATAGTGGGTGTAGGTTCAATTATGGATGAGGTAAATGTTTTGGCTAAGGCAAAATGACATTACTTTAATTGCGAATGTTTGTATGTATGTGTATGTTTGTTACTCTTTAACGCTGAAACTGTTGGACGGATTTGTATAAAATTTAGTATACAGACTATGACAAAAGGCAAGCAGTAACGACTAACTCTTGCTTTACTCTTTTCTTCACCGATTTTAATTATTTCTTTTGTATATTTGGTAGGTATGAGAATAGGTTGTAAAGTATTTTTCGCCCTGTTATTAAATATGTACCCTTGATATTAAAATAGCTCGAAATAAATTAAAATCTATTTTAAACTCATTTTAAACTTAAAACCATATAAGCTATCTAAAATGCACTATATTATATAAAATGTACCGCAATGCGATCTATCGAGCTGCATCTAAACTGGCTGGAATAATACATTCGGATGCCCGCACGATTGCTTTTCCAATGAATAAATTGACAATTGGGCTCAGCTGTTTTCAAATCTTCAGCTTTTCTAGCTTAAAAAATTACTATGGAGTGAGTGATTTTTTTTACAAATCTATACATATAATAAGTGTAACAGATCGCTGTCAGTACACTGAAGATATTTGAGTAAAACTATTTTTGGGGCCTTTATTAACGCTACAGACCCTAAAACAATGATTTTTAGAATTTTTGTCTGTTTGTCTGTGCGTTTATGCGCGCTAATCTCAGATAGAGCTTAACCGATGGGTGTAGTTTCACTACTTGATGTAGTAAGCTTCACTTAATATTTAGTATTTGTTTTATTTCAATTCGGTTCATAAATAAAAAAGTTATGTCAATGGAAAGAATCACCAAGGAACGAACAAGAGTGAAACGAAGTGAGTCGCTAGTACCTAATTAATTTGAATATGACCGTCGTAGCGTTAGGAGGCAAATGATTATACAAAATCCCATAAACCAATCAATCGTACGATCCACTATGATGTATGCAAATGTTTGTATGTATGTATATTATGTACATTCGTTCACGCTCAAACGGCAGAATACATTTCGATGTTATTTTGTCCACAGATAGATTATGTCCTGGAGTAGATTGTAAGCTAATATTAGGTACCCAAGTGAAGCAAGGATAAGTAGCTTGTTAAATTAATATAATTTTCAACGTTACTAAGTACAAAGTAGTGCAAAAATATATAGCCTTTAATATTCCATAGCAGCAGCAGTTCTCAGAATCAAGACTGATATAAGTAAGTTGGTAATATATATTTTTTAAAAATATGTTAGAATAGCTACGTGATTGCCAGCAAATGTTGTCGAAGGGAATTTCCAATAGAGCAAATTGTTCGCTAGAAAATTAATGTTAGTTTTGCTGCAATCACTGCGTGTTGAACAGTGGAGTTCTGAAGAAAATTGTTTTAAACTTTAGAAAATATTTTTTATGATCCATATGCGTTTGAGAGTGTTGATTTTTCAATTGGAATAAAAGTTTTATCTGACTTATAACTAGATTTAATACAGAAGTGAAATTATTACACTACTATTATAAATGAGAAAGTTTGTATGTATGTGTTTGTCACCTGTTAACACCTCCAGGTAAATTTCTAAGAAATTAATTAAGATTCTAAGAAATCTATTGTTAACTGACACGCCGGCATGTCCGCGGTCGTGGAGGGATTAGGACATAAATGTCTGGACAGGTTTCGATGAAATTCAGTACATAGGTGTTTATGATCTGGAATATCATAGGTATTAGATATTTAGGTAGTGACGCACCCGAGCCAAGAAGTAGACTAGTAGCAAGCAGAATATAATATTAAATTCAAATCGAAGTCAATAGTTATACTGGCACTTCCTTTATTCTATTTAAAAAAAAAAACATCAAGACCGTCTTCAGAAGTAGATAAGCTATCCAATTTTTATTTTAATTGAATTGACATAAATAACGACCATACAGTCTGAAGTGCAAAGAATGAGGCCGAGAAGCTATTTGATAGTTTCATTAAATCGATTTTAATGAAAGCTCGCTATGTTATAATTCGCTATAAAAGGAATACTAAAAAATGTAAAATTCCATAGATTCATCTAACTTTAGATGTTATTTTATTTTTATTTATTTTATTTATTTAGTTTTTACCTATTAATTATATATTTACGCAACAGGCTGCTTTTGAGAAATTTTAGGCTAATATCATCAATAATATTCTTATCTTAAACCGAGATTCGAACCCAGAACCTGTAGATTTGAAACCATATAAGCTAATAAACATATATCTACTTAGCCCATATGAAAAATAATACATGTGTATGAAAAACGTGTTATAAGTTTATGGTAAGAACATATAGATTGAGTAAATTAATTTAGAATGGATATTATATGAACGTAACTTTAGAATTTCAAAACCAATACAGTATTTTCCAAATAATTTAATATTTTAACGCTAGTGTAAGTAAATGCTGCAAATTGTTTGATGTTAAATTAATGTTAGTTTTACTCTCGCCGTGCTCCAGTTCTGCAGCTGTGGGAGTTGTGGCAAGTTAGATTATGATTGGTATTATATTGTACTCGTTATGTCGTCATGGTAATATAAAAAATATATTTAATTCTTTTATTCATAGGAATCTATACTAATCCATGCTAATATTATAAATGTGAAAGTAACTACGTCTACCTGTTATGTTTATCACTCCTGAACCAATTTTGATGAATTTTTCTTTACACTGAACTGACTGAACAGATATAACACTTAGTACATAGAAAGACTAACACCGGAATAATATATTGTTAGGCACTTAGGGACACACCCGAACGAAACGAAGTTAAGCCTACAAGTTGAAAAAATTAATATTTAATACCAATGTGTTTTATTTTGATTTTCTATTTCATAAAAGTCTAAAATTCATTTATTTAAGTGAGTAAATATTAAATTCTGTTAGTGATAACAGAACTCACAACCTAAACTGGTTGGTCTAATAGAAGAAATTTGAATAAACACCCATTTTAAATAAAACTATCTTTTCGGATTTTGTCGCGGATTTATTTGCATTTTTGTTTCCCGACGTTTCGAATGCTTTACAGCATCCATGGTCACGGGAGAGACTGAGGTGTTACATGTCTTGTATGTATAGTTGTTACAGACAGCCTACCCACAATTAACAAAATGAAAATTGCACCAATTACATCACAATATTTTTTAACTTTAAACATTTTTATAATTTTAATTATAATTGAATATGGAATATTATTTATTTAATTTTTGCTATTATTTTTATAATTATTACAATTTTAAAATATTAATTAGTAATCTATATTTAGTGTTGCCATTATTATATTTATAACCATAAAGAAAAATATAAAATATAGTGTTAATTATTTAAGCCATATAATTGTTCTATGTGTAATTTAAAAAAGTTAAAGTTAATTAAGGATAATTATTTTAATTTAGTTTGCTATTATTTAAAAACAACTTACTAAGCAACACTATTACTATATACTTTTACAAATGAGAAATGAAAAATATTAATCTGATATGCTGTCATTTTGATCTACACAGTAAGAACTTACTACATCTACCTGTCTGTTATGTTTATATTTATTATTTGATTTTATTATATTAATAACAGGATCCCATGACGATGGTAGTACCCAGCCATCTTCCCTGTTGAAATTAGGATGTTTTTTAATTTCTATGGCTTCTCGAATCATTCTAGGGCGATATCGGTTTTCTTTCGCCAGGATTTGAGGTCTATCAAAGCGAATGTAATGGCTTGGGCGGTCCTGGCTATGTTTGCAGACAGCAGATGTTGTATTGCGACGGTGCTTCACATCAGCTATGTGTTCTTTGACCCGGGTTCTAATGGATCGCTTTGTTTGTCCGATGTAAGAGAGCCCACAATCACAATCAAGCTTGTAAACTCCTGCATCTTGTAGATTGATGTGGCACTTGACAGGTGGTAAGAACTGACTAATTTTCTTTGGCGGCTTGAAGTAAGTTTTAATTGAAGCTCGCTTTAGAATGTAGCCAATCTTGTCTGTGACGCCTCTCATGTAAGGTAAGACTGCAGGGACGCGCTCGACTGTGGCTGGTTTCACTCGGTCCCTGTGACGTAGGCGCGGCACTTGCAGCTTGTTGTCTCGCAGAACTTGCTTGACATGTTGCAGTTCTCCGGCCAGGTGTTGCTCGTCACAGATCCCGCGCGCCCTCTGAAACAAAGATTTTCCCACGGTAGCTAACTGTGAAGGGTGGTGGTGAGATTCACCATTCAAGTACCTATCTGTATGGGTCTTTTTTCGATACACTGTATGACTCAGGGTGTTATCTGGTTTACGCATAACTAATACATCTAAGAAAGCTAAAGAATTATTAGACTCCAGTTCCATTGTAAATTGTATTTTAGGGTTTATGGAGTTAAGATGTTCTAAGAATACAGAGATTCGCTTTGATAGACCTCAAATCCTGGCGAAAGAAAACCGATATCGCCCTAGAATGATTCGAGAAGCCATAGAAATTAAAAAACATCCTAATTTCAACAGGGAAGATGGCTGGGTACTACCATCGTCATGGGATCCTGTTATTAATATAATAAAATCAAATAATAAATATAAACATAACAGACAGGTAGATGTAGTAAGTTCTTACTGTGTAGATCAAAATGACAGCATATCAGATTAATATTTTTCATTTCTCATTTGTAAAAGTATATAGTAATAGTGTTGCTTAGTAAGTTGTTTTTAAATAATAGCAAACTAAATTAAAATAATTATCCTTAATTAACTTTAACTTTTTTAAATTACACATAGAACAATTATATGGCTTAAATAATTAACACTATATTTTATATTTTTCTTTATGGTTATAAATATAATAATGGCAACACTAAATATAGATTACTAATTAATATTTTAAAATTGTAATAATTATAAAAATAATAGCAAAAATTAAATAAATAATATTCCATATTCAATTATAATTAAAATTATAAAAATGTTTAAAGTTAAAAAATATTGTAATGTAATTGGTGCAATTTTCATTTTGTTAATTGTGGGTAGGCTGTCTGTAACAACTATACATCCAAGACATGTAACACCTCAGTCTCTCCCGTGACCATGGATGCTGTAAAGCATTCGAAACGTCGGGAAACAAAAATGCAAATAAATCCGCGACAAAATCCGAAAAGATAGTTTTATTTAAAATGTCAAATATTCGCGTAAATCTAAGAAAGTATTATGTGAAACACCCATTTTATAACGAATGTGTGCACTAAGGAAAGATTTTTATAAATTCAAACCCTAATCCAATATGGGATCAAATTTGTAAGAAATTTCATAATTTTTGAAGTTAGAATCATGAAAGTTACTAGGAATAGGAAGTTATGTCACAGATTTTTTACAACATCTCATGGAGGATACATAGGAAATGAAAAACCACATTCGACAAACGAATAATATTTAATGGTGGGTCAAGATCATGGTGCAATATTGTAAAATTACTTGTTTTTACTAAATATCATCAACATATCAAACTAAAGCATAATATAAATGTACTGTCATATCGCAGTAAAATTGAGAAAATTCTTTCCATTCTAAATTGTTAACATACAGTTAGTTCAACTTTCTACGAGTATATTCTATTTACTTTCTTGCGAATCATTCGCCCGTGCATGCATGTTACTCGTATAAACGAAAGCGCTAAACGTAAGGCACATAACAATTTACGATGTCAACGAGTTTAAAAACTATAGAAGAGATATCCATACTAATAATAATAATATTATAAACGTGAAAATGTGTTTGTTTGTTTGTTTGTTTGTTTGTCCTTCTTTCACGTCGAAACGGTGTGACGGTTTGGCGTGATTTTTTGTGTGGAGATAGTTGGAGGACTGGAGAGTGACATAGAATATTTTTTATCCCATGGTTGTTGTAGACCACAACAACCATGGGGTTCCTCGGCAAGCACCTGTAGGGGCGTTGTTGTGGAGTGCATAAGCGATCCGGCGACGCCCCATAAAGACGAAACAGTTCCGTTGGGTTATAATAGGTAATACTGGCCTTTTTACAACTTGTAAAAGTTTTAGTGGGTTTTTAACAGATAAGTTACCACATAACCACTTTTTGTACTGGTGGTAAGAGTAAATAGATTTTCCAATATAAATTAAACTATCTTTTCGGATTTTTCCAGAATCTATTTTGATTTTTAGTTCACGACGCGACGTTTCTAATGCTTTACAGCAATCATAGTCACGGGAGAGACTAACTGAATCAATGAACGAAAAATCCATAAAGTAAGTTTTAATTAAAATGTCAAATATTCTAGTAAATCTAAGAAAGTATTATACATTTTTCAAATAATAAAAAAACTATGTCATGTAATTAAATGGTTTTATTTATTTATTAATAACACTTCCATGTTCGTGATATCTATGTAATCGTTAGAGGCAGTATACAGGCTGATTGCGATGGGAGCGTTGTTTGCGTATCGAGGCGCGGGCGTTTTATAAATACTTGTTAGGTTACCTATATTGAATTCAGTTAAACTATAAAAAAAATCATTTAAATTCAATTTTATCTTAGATTAAAAAGGTTTTGTGCTCTTATCTATTTTATAAAAAAAAATTGAACTTTTAGAGCTGAGAAAATGTTATTTACTAAATTTCTCATTTATACTATACTAGCGACTCACCCTCGCTCTGCTCAGGTTCGTCCCTACTTGCATTTTATCGTTTTGGTATGGTGTATGGTGTTATTTGGTATGGTGATAGCTGGTTATCCGGGATATATATTATATAGGATACTTTTTACCGCGGGAAAATATCTCATTACTGAGAGAAAATACAAAAACTGCATTGTGAGAATATACTAATATGTAAAACCTAAGAATTTGGTTTTTGGTCATCTGAACGGGGGCGGAGCCGCGGCCCATGCTAGTCAAGCTTTTATAGCTTTTATAGCACAATCTGCGATATTAGTAATTACTATTATAAAATAGTTTTATCTGAAGGATCCGAACTTATTTAATTTTAAATATATTCGGCATAAGCAAAATATTTTACTAATAAATATTAGATAGAAAAATCTTTATTGATATACATTTTCATGTTGGACGATAACAAAGATTAAGTAATAAAAAAACATACATACAGATGAACATAGAACCTCTTCCTTTTTGGAAGTCGGCTGAAGAGTAACTGTTGGCATTTGGAATAACCGTGTGAAAATTATCTATATATTTATCTTTTAGCAAAAGTATATTTTCTTTAAATTATATTAATAAAAAGCTTATTTAGCTTACATAGTTATTTACGAATAAAATATGTATATTAATAATTGAATATTAAGGAAAAAATGTGTTTGTGCGTTTCATTATTTTAAAGCACGTTGATACTTTTTTTATTTATTAACATCCACCAGTGGTAATTATTAATTACATTGTATAGTAAAAAATAGTATAAATTAATTTTAAAATGCATTATACTTTAAGGCAGATAAGGCATGCAATAATAAGGAAGTTTACAAATAATTTATGATTTATAAACTTCCTTATTATTACGACATACTTTTCGAATAAAATAAATAATCGATATTCGAAAATTTACTTTGAATGGGAGCTTCTATTTTATCTCCTATAAAATCCCCTTTAATTTCCATCACATTGACGGCAAACTACTACCATGGTAAAGCACATAATATATTTATAGCATTTGGAACATTTTTCAGTCTTCGTTTTTTTGTCTTATGCGTATTTTTTTAATATAGTGATTATCAAATGAGTAAGAAAGGCTACGTTAAAATTGTTGTACTTTTAAAATAGATTTTCTTCCACAAAGTGATGGAAAATGACGATGCACTTGTAATATAAGGTGCATTGCGTCTGCCCAAGGAGGCCACTTTGCTTTGAACCAAAGTTAATAGATAGCGCTTAAATGCTTAGACCACGTCCATAGACATGCGATGGTGCATTTTATGAAGATTGGTAGCATGTTTTCCTTACAAATTTCGTTCGATTCAAAATTTTATATATGCTCCTTTGTGCATTTCCCAATAGTTGAAGTATTTTAGAGGCATTTATAATACTAGCAACCTGCTATGGCTTTGTCCAGTAATTTGTAATTATAAATATCAACTGTACATGATAACAAATCCAACGAGAAGTTTAAATATTGTCTATAAAAGCTTTCTCAGTGGTTACTTAAATACGTAAAGAAATAGGCTTACAAAAATTTGTGCATTTTGAATTTATCACTATCATGTTTAAATGTTAGAAATCATAAGAACGACGGTAAGATTTCTAACATTCTAGCGTTTACATATATTTAATTACTACTACTTACTACTATAGATAATAACAAATCTATACCACGGGAACCGTAATTTTTCCGGGATTAAAAGTAACTTATGTGCTTGTCCAGACGATAATCTATCTCAGTGCCGAATTTCGTCCAGAGCCGTTCAGCCGTTCTGGCGTGATAGAGTAATAAACATTCATACTTCCTCACTTTTCACATTTATGATATTAGTATGATTTTAGAATTGGGTAAATGGATGATGAATTGGATGAATATATACGTGACAATTTTTATCGCGATCATGTACTGAGATTACGAAAAAAATATTAGAAATTTAAGTACTTAGACATTTTTACCGTATATTTTGTCTTTTGGCTGATAATAGGTAAAGGCTATAGAAATCTAGCTTAAGAAGCTGTAGAAATTCTAGAAAAATTTTAAGAATTGAGTCTATTTAATATTATCAACAAAGAAATAGCCAGAAGGCAAGTGCTTTATTTCATGGTGTATTGTGCCAGCGTATCTAAAAGGACGGGGCGTTAAAATTTGCATAATCTTTTTAAATCTATTCAAGTATTTGTAAAACAACTAGCTTTATAATAAACTAGTGACTCACCCTCTCATCGCTCGGGTTCGCCCCTAGCTTGCTTCCCAATACAAATTTTCATCCCTATTTTCACCCCCTTAAGGGATGATTTCCGGGATAAAAAGTATTGTATGTCCTTCCCAGGGTCTCAAACTATCTTCTTACCAAATTTCATCTAAATAGGTTCAGTAGATCCAGACATTACCCCCTACAACATCACAAACTATACCTCTTCATTATATTAGTATAGACTAGTTACTCACCCTGGCGTCGCCTGCTCTCTGACTAAGACTCATTTAAATTTCGGTAGCTTTTGCTAATTTATTAATTCTCTTAGGGCACTTTTGTCCCTAAACTATTTGTATGGACTAAATAACGTTAATATTTTATTATGTTTGAAAATAGGACAAACACAGATTTTAACTTGCGACTAACATAGTTATAGGTACATCGATAAAACGTATCGATAATATTGTGCTAATCCAAGCTATCTTAATTTGGAATTTTACTAAAATATTTGTAATATTAGTATTATTGTTAGAATGGAGACTTTCAAACAAACTCTACGTGGTTTTTTTAAATATATTTATAATTTTTTTTACTTAAATAATCATAATTACGAATTAGTTCTAGTCTATAACAAGCTGCCAAACTATTACACAATTTAATAGTCTGCTCAAGATATTTATTTTATTTTATTTATTTAGATACAGAAACAGAAAACAAATTAAAAAAAATTACATATACGTATTAAAAACTAAAAATAGCATTTTAAATTTGCTGTCCAATTATATCTGTACACAACATTCAAATAAAAACATATAATAATTATATTAACAAACTTAACCAGAAAATAAATATTACAGTACGAGTCTGTGCATTTAAAGTTACATAAAAAATTAAAAAACAAAAAGAAAATAATATTTACATTTCATGTGAAAAAAAACAATGAAAAAAAAGGTAAAGGAGAAGAAACAAAGAGAAAGCATATTATACTTATTATCGAAAATGTAAAGTAAGAACTACATATAATTTTTTTAATTTTTTCTTGAATGATAAAAAATATTATTAAAAATGTCGTATTCATTTTTTAAATTATTGTATGTTTTACACATTCTGTGTAAAGGGTTGTTTTGGGAAACGTTATTAGTTGCCGAAGGTATATCAAAAAGTTGTGGCTGACGAATCGAGTGAGTATGAATTATAAATTCCAGTTTTTCTAACAATTATCACTTACTTACACGAAGTACTTACTTTTCAAAGGCCTTCCTCCTTCTATATTTACGAACTAGCGGCTCACCCTCGCTTCGCTCGGGTTCGCCTCTAGAAAAGCACAAACAGATCTATCCCACGGGAACCGTTCATTTTTCCGGGATGAAAAGTAACCTGTTGTTTGATCGGCAACATAAGGTATAAAATGCCAAATTTTACTACATTAGGTGCATAAGTTGTTGTGTACTAAGCTGTATAAGTTACTATAGTTTTTTAACTATCCCACGGGAACTCTTTAATTTTTCGAGGTGAAAAGTATTTTAGATATTGACCGGGGACATAAGGTATCACCATGCAAAATTTCATTTAAATCGGTCCAATAGATTCGGAGATTAGCCCGTACAAACAGACAAACAGACAGAGAAACAAAAAAATTAAAAAAAATCTGGATTTGTTCTATTTGTCTTCTTACATCCCCCTGACTCGGTTTTTAGCATTTTTTTTCTATGTACAGACATTCGACCTCTACAGTTTTATTAAAGTATAGATATCTCAGGTACTACCGCGTGAATGATTTCTCAAGTTGCAAGTACATGACTACAGTTCCTCTTTAGAATCAGACACTACCGTATGCATACACCATCTTTGCATTATAAAAAAACATGTAAGAAAAACATCTTACAGGTCTCATTAAGATTCACATTCTTATATACTTGGAATCTACAAAAAAACAGTGTAAGTCTCTAAGACCGTTTCTTTTGTTTTCGTAAGAAAAGAGCCGATGGGCAGTGCTTTTCAGCGCTGTAATGATTATCACTGTGAGCTTTTAACAATAGTCTATACTTATAATAAAACTAGCATTGCCCGCGGCTCCGCCTGCGTTCAGATGACCAAAAACCAAATTCTTAGGTTTTACATATTAATATACTTTTACTTATTATATCTTACATTGCAGTTTTTGTATTTTTTCTCAGAAATGAAATATTTTCCTATGGTAAAAAGTATTCTACGAGTATATGTTGGCCCGGGTAACCAGCTATACCATACCCAATTTTATCAAACTCCCTCCAGTGGTTTTTGTGCGATGCGGTAACAGACAGACAGACAGACAAAATTTTTAAAAACCATAGATTCGGCCTCTGTATCGATAATACTGTTTATTTCAATAAGATTTTCCAAAAAATATCTAATGTACAGATTCGGCTTAGTTACAATTTACTTATATGTATAGAATGTAATAAGTGACTCGCTAGTCACTTATTTAAAAAAATCGAGCGATAAAGGATCCTATTAAATTGTCTGAAATATACGGATAGATCTAAAAATACGATATGACAAAATTATAAGGGTTCCATTTTTTCCCTTTTGGCTGTCATCATAAAGGCCCTATTTCCGCTAGATGGGGTAGAGGGCGTCCACAGTGCGTAGCCATCCCGGTCGCTCCTAACATTTGCGTTTTATTTCATTTCCGGTCTTCGCTATAGCCTTCGTTTCTGCCATGACTGAGCGTCACCAGGGTTGTTGAGGGCGGCCACGCTTACGATTTCCCGGAGGATTCCAGTCTAGGATTCACTAAGTGCTCAGAGTCCCTTTGGAGCGTATGCCCAATCAGTTCCAATCCAAATATACTTAATATTGTCTGTAACGAGCCCAAATTTTCTAAAAGTTTTACATCTTCCACTACGAACGCACGCTACGTACGTAGCACACCACCTACCTACCATCAAGTGATTTGATAGCACGGGAGTAGCAAATAAAAGTGTTTAAAATATATTTTATTGTATAACTTAAAAGGAAAAAAAAATATATTTTTGAAGAGAGGGTCGAGTTATAATCTACTGCAGGGTTGTTCAAACTTACTTTGATACGTACCCTAATTAAGAATGCCAGGTACTGAAATACATCGAATTGAAGCAGTTGCTATTAGTAGCCCAAATATTACTTTTATTGTTTTGAACTTTGTTCTTCGAATAGAAAAATACTTTTTTAATTATGTAATATAATAATTAAGCAGCATATTTAAAAGAAAATACTTATATCTTGTCGCAAATATCCTATGACTATTCAACGATTGATCCTAAAAATTGATATACCGTATTTTTAGATATCTTACCCGATTATATTAATGTATTTATTAACTGACTTCCAAAAACGAGGAGGTTCTTAATTCGTCGGAATCTTTTTTTTATGTATGTTCACCGATTACTCGAAGACGCCTAAACCGATTTTGAATTTTTTTATTTTGTTTGAAAGGGTATTCTTCCTAGGTGGTCACATATAAATTTTATTAAAATCGGTCGAGCGGTTTTAAAAAAAATCAACAATAAATATTTATTTTCAAACAAATTGCTTAATCGAATATGTTATTAAAAACTTTCGTCCTACAAATTACCTGCTTTTACGTCTACACTAAAAATTAAAAAATAAAAACTTTTTTACAAAAAATAAAACCGACTTCCAGGCATTCCAGCGGACAATATTTTAAGATATGACTATCTAATAGGTGAATGTGTATTTTACGTATTAAAATATATTAGATTTCCTATGCGTCGGCTGGCACCGACTTCGAAAATATCTGATTAGGTATCATTTCTAAATGAAAACCCCCGCTTAGTTATTTTTACATTTTAGTGCCTGGCAGTCGGTCTTATTTTTTGTAAAAAAGTTTTTCATAAACATTTGCATTAAAGCCATACATAATCGGAATACTGAAATAAATAAGTTTTTTTTTGTGTATGTGAATACGGCTTGACTGATTCTGATTAAATTTAGTATTAACCAAGCAAAGTATTGGTAAGTCGCTATTATACTATATGCATATTTCATCCCCCCCCCCAACGTGCGTTCACCTTGTCGTGGTGGGGGGAGGGGGGGGCTCAGTAGTGCCCGGCAATCCAACCGGGCTCGAAGCTAAGAAACGCACAGGGAGGTTGCCCACTTCGGCGGGCGGTGGGAGGTGGCCCTCTTCGGGGGGCGGTGTACCACGCGGGTTGCTCCTGGTACTTCTCTGATAGCAGAGTGGACCTTGGAGTAACCCCATGGTTGTGGTGGTCTGCTTCGGCAGACCTGCCGTCGGGGCGTCGTAGTTGAATGCGTAAGCGATCCTGCGAAGCCCCATTAAGACGGGGGAAGGTTTTGTTGGGTTTTAGTGGGTAGTACTGGCTGTATTACGCCGGTGAATCCCACACGTCGTGCGTAAATGCATTTCCCAACGTTAAAAAAAAAGTATATTTCATAGAAATTTTATTTTATTCTTCATTTCATTCTTCGCCTTCTTCTTGCTTCGCTCAGGTTCGTCCCTAGCTTGCTTCCCAATACAAATTTTCATCCCCATTTTCACCCCCTTAAGGTATGATTTCCGGGATAAAAAGTATTGTATGTCCTTTCCAGGGTCTCAGATTATATTCTCACCAAATTTCATCTGAATCGGCTCAGTAGATCCAGAGATTACCCTCCATAACGTCACAAACTCACAAATTTTACCTCTTTAGTATAGATAAATAAAATATATTTGAATTTGTATTAAAAGATACTCACTATATTCGAATTTTTATTACAAATCTATAATACTATAACTCGGTAATAAATTGCCAATAAAATTTTAGTAAGTTCGGAATTGAGTTAAAAGTTTCCGAAAATAAACAAACATCGTCAATCCGAATAATCCAGTAGAATATTGGCGTTGAAATATAGGTCAGCCAGTCTACTGCTGCGGCTGTCAATTATTAGTCAATATTCCTAGTTAGTGTTTTGGGTTACGATGAATATAAATCTATACTAATATTATAAATGTGAAAGCTTATATGGATGTATGGATGTTTGTTACTCTTTCACGCCAAAACGACTGAACGGATCTGGATGAAATTTTTCACAGAGATAGATTATAGTGTGGAATAACATGCTACTTTTTATCCTGGAAAAATATACGGTTCCCGTGGGATAGGTTTATTTTTGTTTTTCTAGCGACGAACCCGAGCGAAGCGAGGGTGAGCTGTGAGGTGAGGAGTGAGAAAATCTTCACAGAAAAACTCAGTAATTAAACTTGGCCCAACCCGGGACTCAAACCCAGGACTTCTGGATTTGCAGCCATAAATTCTAGTCTCTAGATCACCGAGGCAGTTTCTACATATTGACGGAAAATCCAATAAAACATTTGTATTCTAGTAATATAATTAACTTACATTGTAGTGTATTTCACCAAAAGCTAAACTATACATTAGTTAATTAAATGTTAGTTGTAATATAGCAGACCTACTTTGTAACTATTATAATATATTTTTAAGGATATAAATAGTAATGACATAAATATTAATATATTTTACAATAATACTAGCATTGCCCGCGGCTCCGCCCGAGTTCAGATGACCAAAAAGCAAATTCTTAGGTGTTACATATTAGTATACTCTTACAATGCAGTTTTTGTATTTTTTCTCAGAAATGAAATATTTTCCCGCGATAAAAAGTATCCTATATAATGACCCGGATAACCAGCTATCACCATACCAAATTTCATCAAAATCCCTCCATTGGTTTTTCTGTGATGCGGTAACAGACAGACAGACAAAAATTCTAAAACCTATAGATTCGGCTTCTGTATCGATAATGGTGTCTATTTCAATAAGATTTTCCAATAAATATTTAATGTACAGATTCGGCCTAGTTACAATTTTATTATATGTATAGTGATGTTACCTGACATTAACTTATAATATGAGCTATTCTTGTATATACTATGTATATATAAATGTATTTTGTGTATCTTGGAAAGGGGTCTTACGATTTGGATAATTTTTTTTTAGTCAAGGTTTTGCTTTTTAAATTTATCTTTTTTGAAAAAACTTAATTTTTCAAAAAAAATTAGATATTTTCTTATAAAAATGCCAATCACAGTTCATCTAGGTATAATTTATTAAATTGATACCACAACAAGGATTTCATAGGATAAAGCAACATGATTACAAAAAATATATTTAAAATAAACCTTCGTTACTCTCATCGTTATTTCACTTGAAATCTCTTAGATGTGCAAACACAATCTGGACAAGGTTTTCTAATTTTTAGATTAAATTTATTCACTATATGAATTATGACAAGAACGATCACTTTTACCTGCAATAATTTTTACGGTGCATTTAAAATCTATTAGCAAGCTTTATTTTGAGTAATTTATATTCATGATTATAACTATCATCTCTTCTGAAAAGCTTTTAAGAGCTTAAAGCGTATAATCAAAGCTAAAGAGAACAGCAAACTAGATGTGTCATGGCGACTATCAATTACCTAATGCGCGGCCACAGCGCATGAATATGGAAGTGCACTCAGTGAATTCGGTCATTAGACTTTACTACTAGGGTTGATATTCGAGGTACTGACTGCATATTAGATACTTAACATGGACTTTTATCGTGTTCGATTTTGTAGGAACGCTAAATTAAGTATATTGATTTTATAATAACTATAATCTATTGTGCTTTGTAATTGGTAAATATGAGTCTTTAGTGTAGGTTTTAATATTCGTAATGTAATATATTTTTATAGATATTATGAAAGTGAGAAATGTTAATTTTTAAATAAAGGTATATTAAAGAGAATATTGGATATTTCAAATGTAAATAATAAATGATGACAATTCGATACGACCGCGTAGGAACGACGGTTTTACGTGCTCTCCTAGTTACAGTGAAAGATCGCTAACTTCCCAACTTCGGCTGTTATGAAGAATTTTTCGACAGAAAACCCCAATAAATATACTTGGTCCGAGCTGGGAACCTATAATCATGACCAGGACCTCCGAATCTGCAGTCGTACATGCTAGCCACTAGACGACCGAGGCAATTAATATATTTCATAATACATTAAACATCTACTAAGTTACACTGAAATGTCCGCAACACGAAGTACACTGAAGTGCTTAGCGACAGCGACGAGCGAGAGCTGTTACTTCTTTCCACAAACTCTCCCTTAATTGCTCCGATACGTTTTATTTGAGATTTCAAACTACGTTGTTTTAAACTACAAATATTTTTTTTACTGCACCATGTCGTTATGTTGGTCTATACAATTGAATTTAATTCTTATTTTTATAAAATACTAGCGACTCACCCTCGCTCCGCTCGGGTACGTCCCCTCTTACGTTTTAACGTTTAGTATACATTTCTCAGATCATCGGATCTGAGAATCCCGATGATTTTCCCGCAGTAAAAAGTATCCTATATGTTGACCCGGATAACCAGCTATCATCATACCAAATTTCATCAAAATCTGTCCAGTGGTTTTCTCGTGATGCGGTAACAGACAGACAAAAATTCTAAAAACTATAGATTCGGACTCTGTATCGATAATAATGTCTATTTCAGTTACATTTTCCAAAAAATATTTAATGTACAGATTCGACTTAGTTACAATTTAATTATATGTATAGATAATCACGTTTAGATAGACGAGATTTAATATTTTATACTATTGTAATTTTAGTAAATGTAGAAATAAGAACAGAAATAACCATTTTCCGCCGTTGATAAACAACGCGCTTCGTCTTAATCAAATAAGGATAATTTATATATGCATTGGTTATTGTAATGAGGCAAAATTTATTATGTATCGACTTACTGATTAGAACATTCCTTAGTGGCAATTTTTTTTTCAAAGTATAACCGAGCAGAGTTGCAGGCGAAAACTAGTATAGTATAATTTAAATATTTACAACAAAGGAAAACTGCAATATTATACAAGGTCTAGAAAAAAAATGCTTTAAGAGAGAGAGAGAGAGAGAGATAATGATATATTTAACGATCTTGTTTATGATACGCATTGAGGCGTACATTTTAAATGTGCGTAGAATCCTAAAACGAAGCGAGCGTAAGTCCGCATATGCGCAGTCTCTAGGAAATTAAAACGTTTGAATTCTTTATTTTCTAATATTTACTGACTTATCTTTTTACTAAGTTATATTAACTTTAATGTATATAGCACTATCTATATTATTTTTATTGACGACACGTTTGGCTTAGTTTGTATTGGACCTACTTGCTGTGCGAGCGGTCGCGGGTTCGAGTCCCGCTGGGGGCATTCATTTGTGTAATTAGCACGAATGTTTGTACTCCAGTCATGAGTTTTTATATTTATAATATGTATGTAGTGTATCAACTATCTGATATCCATAACACAAGCCTCGGAGCTAAGAGTATACTAATGTGTAAAACCTAAGAATTTGGTGTTTGGTCATCTCAACGCGGGCGGAGCCGCGGGCAATGCTAGTACATATTAAGTTTAATTATACCGTATTAAGTATTTTTAAACAATAGCCTTTAGTTGCACTAATAAATAAAAACATTTCATGCATCATTATTCCACTAGACAACAGCACTTCACTTGTGCGTAGTTCAGAAATATTGTATTGTTAGTTAATTAATAAAATATTATGACTTTAGGAATTCACAATTTTAATATACGTATCATTACATAGATTTTTTATAATATTCGTCTGCTAATAAATATCTTTATACTAATGTCCTCCTCTGACTCCTTACAGACCTGTAAAATTATATACACAGATGACACACATTACATAGCTATAAAATATAACAGAATAATATTATCTTAGATTTACGCGAATGTTTGACATTATTAAATAAAACTATCTTTTCGAATAATTTCGCGGATTTATTTTGATTTTTTTTTTTGGTTCCCGACGTTTCGAATGCTTTACAGCATCCATGGTCACGGGAGAGACTGACCACATGGCATGGTCTCTCGCGTGACCATGGATGCTGTAAAGTATTCGAAACGTCGGGAACCAAAAAAAATCAAAATAAATCCGCGAAATAATCCGAAAAGATAGTTTTATTTAATAACAGAATAATTTAAAGATAGCAAAGTCTTATTAATCCCTCCACGACCTCGAACACGCCGGCGTGTCAGTTAACAATAGATTTCTTAGAATTTTAATTAATGTCTTAGAAATTTACCTGGAGGTGTTAAGAAACTGTTATAAGTAGAATGGTTAGTACAAAAGTCATCCTACAATATTTAACTATAAAATTGTTTGTGATCAACTTCAAATTAGACGGGCTGAGTGAACTAAATGAATCAATTTTCACATTTCTTTTCGAGATAATGGTTATCTATACATATTACATATAATAAAATTCTCAGTCGAATCTGTACATTAAATATATTTTTTAGAAAATCTTATTAAAATAGACATTATTATCGATACAGAGGTAGAATCTATAGTTTTTAGAATTTTTGTCTGAGAATGATAATGAGAAAACCACTTTACAGATTTTGAAGAAATTTGATAATATAGGATACTTTTTAATTCAGGCAAATATCTCTCTCATCTTTGAGTTAACCGTTAAATTTCATCATGGGATAATCACTTCAAAGTGATTTTTAAGTCAATTTGTCAATCGTAAATCGATGCACATCAAGATAAAACCTTATCACACTTTAACCTACTTCCATAACATGTGCTTATATTAAAAATCATATGAATCATTGTATGGATAACAAGGAAACTAACAAACTTTTGCACTAGTCATAATTAATTTTATAAATGTACCTAATATTTAATATTTTTAATAATAAAATTTTGTTATGAAAGAAATGACCGATATTAATTAGTTTTACTTTCAAAGGGACGGCATACAGTTAATTGGAGTCTTACTAAAGAGAACAAAACACGAACTAACCCATTGGGAATAGGTTTCAGTTTAAATTTTATTTTGTTTGCTAGAAAATTCCGAAGGAGCTTACAAGTTTTTTTGGATGTTTTCGGATTTGTAATGTTAAAAATTGTATTAAAAATTAATTTTTAAATATATAAATAAATTATTTACAAAAATATATTTTATTTATTTAATATACAATTGAAAGCTATAAAGTTTTTTTATCACGTGAGAATAAAAAATGGCAAAGTAAATATGAAAATTTAAATTTTAACAATACCTAATCAGTTATTTTTGAAGTAAAATATTTATTTTATTTAGAAAATAATTTTATTATTCAGAAATATGATAACATATTTTATGAGAAACCGCAAAGTAATGAATCTATAAGTTATACATATTCGAGTCTAAGATGTGCTTTAGGGTCTACTTGATATGGAGGGCAACTTATTACTCGACTATCGCATCTCGAGAGTCCATCCAAATCAGCAGAGCCTCATGAAAATCTAATCGCTGTGTGATCGCACGATACCCTTTGTGCTAGGGATGGCACTGCTTGTAATATTTAACCCGCGACTCAAAAACGACGTGGTGTTACGAGTTCGACGTGCCTGTGTGTGTCTGTGTGTGGCATCGAAGCTCCAGAACGGATGAACTGCTTTTAATTTTGTTTTTTTTTGTTTGAAAGGTGAATTAGTCGGGAGTGTTCTTAGCTATGTTTGATGAAAATCGGTCCAAGATGATCGGGGTTTTTTTAAATTTTCAATTTATTTTTTAATTTTATTTCACATCTGTCAATGTCAATTTCTTCAACAATTTAATTACAATTAATATTTTCTTAGATTTACGCGAATATTTGACATTTTAAACAAAACTATCTTTTCGGGTTTTTTCGGGTTATTTGTGTCCGAAAACTAAATCCGCGATAAAAGCCGAAAATTTATTTATTTAAAATATAATTAATTTATTTATACGTAAAAACTTTACTTATCCAACTTCTTATTAATTTATTTGTCTGGAACTTCTGGTTACATTTGAATTATTAATATCATCTTTTTGAGTTTTATAAATTGTATTGAAATGTGACATTTTATGGTTATGTCATAGAATCATATGACATCATAGACAGCTCGTAAACCTTCACTTTTCTTATGAGAAAACCATTCGTTCTAAAATGTCTTACCCATACAAGTATATGCGTATTACTTGCTTTAAATTTAAATTCTAAGATAATTTTTTTTTAAATCTCTTTTCATACAAAAAATCGACAGGACAGCTTCTGAAATTTGCATCAAATATATTTTTTTATATTATCAAAAAAATCTTTTCCACCGCACAACCCTATTTCCACGGCAATATTCCGAGGTATGCATTATTCAGTTTCATTACTCCCGAGCCACTTCAGCTATAAATCGAACGCGCCTTTATTCATTTCCGTTATTTTCTCCCATTTTCTTGTTTTGCGAACAGTGATAAGATTTGATTGGATTGACGTTTCAGTTTTTATAGAATTTTTGTTTGAACTACTATCGTTACGGTTTATTTATTTAAATTAAAGTGGAATACGAATGGATATTCTTAACTGTTTTTCCCATGAACGAATTAACCACTGGACTAGACATATAAGCTGACGTACCTTTATCGGTCTTCTCAGTAACCAGGAGATTTTAGGCTTGGTCGTTTGTTTTTTGCGTCAGTCTCAAGCACTTATTTGTCAACAAAACATCTCCCAAAAATGACTAAATGTTCTGTTAAATGATGTAAAAACTATAACGGCGGAAGCAGCAGTATTTCTTTTCACTTGTAAATACATTATTTTATTACATTTATTGTTATTTATCACACAATTTAATTAAATGTAAAATAAAATGTCATATTATCCAACTATGTTAAATATAGTCGATATTTCTATGTATTGTTGACATCTGACAACCATCATAAAATCCCTGGATTATACCATTCAGAACAAATGACTAAACTGTCGAGTGAGTCCATTTGACATCGACTAGTGCTTGACAATGTCGAAAAATATATCGATATTTGACGAAATTACTAAACGAATTGTGTTATTTGTACAGTACAATAACATAAAATGCTTTTACCACAGTATCCTACTTTCACGATCCAACACTCACTTTAATTTGCAATCTCTTTTTCTTTTTCCTAATTTCACAAATGTTTATTAAGAACTGAGCAATATTAGGACAGTGTCACATTTTTATAACTACCCGAGACAATCAATTGCCAATTAAAATAGTTCAATAACAGAATCAACAAAATCACTTTATTTAATTAAATTAGCTTAATATTTTTTTAATCTTTACAAAATAATATTTATTATATATTAATGGAATATATACCCGATATTCATTTGTTCATTAACATTATTATAGGCCAACAGAATGTTGCCATCAATGCCATCGTATTTATATAAATCAAATTAAAAAATAATTATTATTTGAAACATTATTATTGCCTCTTTAATTCATTTATTTTAATTTATTAAAATTAAAAGAAGAAGAATAAATTAAAAGATGTAAAATATGATGACTATGCTAACCAATGTCTAAAATGTCATTCATTGGTTCATCGATATATGTATTTTATCGATTACGTTCAAGCACTAGAAATATTGTATTGTGTATCAGTGTTTATAATAATGTAATAAAATCTTTGTGTGCGTTATGCGTCACTTGGTTGAACTAGTTTTCATACATTTGTATTTTATGTCAGGTCCAGTCTCTAATTCGTTCATGGTTTTTCCATTCAATAAAAGTTACTGAGTATTTCCGAAACGGTAATTATTTAGTATATATTTTAAAAATTTCATCAAAATTGATCATGTATTTTACCTATAAGGAATTTTGTATTTAAATATTGTTTATATGCACCCATTTAGACAAATGTATTTAAAATTTAGATGTTACGTTTCAATCATCAGTAAAAATCGAAATTTTTCAATGATAATTAATTCTACAACGGAAATTTTTTAACATGTTTTTAACTTTTTTTATAGACGTTTCGGAGATATTATGTTTGTTTCCATTTTAAAATTTCAAATACTCATAAATTTAAGTAGTTTTTTTTATACTATCATTTATCTTAAGAGATAAGAGGTATTATCTATTTCCATTCAATTCAAGTCTTTTATTTAGTGGCTTCCAGGAGTTCCTGTTGGGCACAATTTACTTCGCCAATGTCGCGTAGAATGAAGAAAACACGTTATAATAAGAACCGGTAAAAGAGAGAAAAAACATCACTAGGTGACTAGATCTGATTACATGTTGAAACGGGTTGTAAAATCAGGATCTTTATCAATTTCAAGAGAAACCAATGTAGTTATTTCACTTTATTTCCATTTTTTGCATATATACCGATGTCATACTTAATCTTTATATATATAATTCTTCTGTGAGTGTGTATGTCACTGAACTTCTCTCAAACGACTGGACCGATTTTGATGAAATTATTTGTGTGTGTTCAAGGGGATCTGGGAATGGTTTAGATTCACAATTTGAATAATAATTTTCATCAAAATGGTCCAGAATGTTTTAGCTTATTAAAAAAAGTTTGAAATTTTCAAATTAAAGACGTGTAGACAGGACAACGTCTGTCGGGTCCGCTAGTTTTATATATAATAACGATGGTCAATTATATAAGTACGTACTGCTAATAGAAAATATTAAATCTTTAATGTAAAAAAGAAAGATTTGTTTTAACTCTCGATAGAAATAGCGTGTAAAAGCCATTAAGTTAATCGCCTTAGACTTTCAACGCGTCTTTTACTTTCCACTAACAGTAATCTGTTTCTCATTTCCATTACCTTTTTTTTATATTTTTTTATATAACCTTTTCAGTAAAACCGTCAATGGATGTTGTGCTATTAATTTTGTTAGTAAATTAAGATATTTTTAACAATTGCTTTGGGAAAACGTAATCAATTCAAAGTCATTTTCGGCTGATAAAGCTACTTTGCAGGATAAATTAATATTATTTCTAGTGAAAAAGGTTTTATAATCTCTTTATAGGGAAAATCTGGTTTACAGTGTATTTAATTTTTTGAACTTATATATTAAACTAGCGGACCCGACAGACGTTGTCCTGTCTACACGTCTTTAATTTGAAAATTTCAAACTTTTTTTAATAAGCTAAAACATTCTGGACCATTTTGATGAAAATTATTATTCAAATTGTGAATCTAAACCATTCCCAGATCCCCTTGAACACACACAAAAAATTTCATCAAAAACGGTCTAGTCGTTTGAGAGAAGTTCAGTGACATACACACTCACAGAAGAATTATATATATAAAGATTATATATATAAAGATAACACCCGTTTGCGCGTTTTTATATGCGTGTTTATTATATTTTTGTTGTCTTTTCCGCATTCAGGCAGCTTGTTGCCTTTTGTGTGTGGGATTGCGAGGAATACTAAATTCATGATAATTAAATTTTGTTTACATGAGGCGGTCTAGAAAACAACTAGGTTAGTTGTGGTTTGCTTTGTTTTTAAGAATGACGTCTTATATCTTAGTTTTTGATTGTTTTTTTTTGTGTATTGTCATTAAATATGAACCAATTTTAATATTATTTTAATTATACATAATTTATAATGGTAACTACTTACCATAATAGCATTTAAAAATATATGAAATTTTTGACTATTATTATGTTTTCTTTACATATCGTGTATATTTTTACTCTTAAGAATATGCTATAAACATTTAATGAACAAATTAAAAAGCAGTAGTATTATATCTAATAGAAAAACAAAATTTGTAAAAGCTAAAAATATGAAATGGGTCTTTTGAAAACGATTTTTTTACACCAATTATTAAAATATCTCATAGCTTAAATGAATCGCACGTAACTTGTATAAAAGAATCCTATAGGGAGTACCAGTGCTTTAATGTAATTAAACCTTACTCGGAAAATATGAGCTTTTTTCTGCAAATACAGATTAAAAGATTTTTCTATTCCAACAAATTATGCAAGCTGTAACTCTTTCCATCTTTTATCGCATATAAATTAAATTAGTCTAACAAATGTATGGTTTGGGTAACGTAGTGTTTGACTTCTAACCGCATATTTCAAATTTTGACATATATTTTTAAACTAGTGACATACCCTCGCTTCGCTCGGGTCCATTTTAATTTTTTTGAACGGAACCCTAATTCTTTTTATAAAATACAAGTAGCCTAAGTTACTCCTTATAACATCAGCTACCTGCCAGTGTAAGTCCCGTTAAAATCGGTCTAGCCCTTTAATTAGCCGTAACAAACAGACAGACAAAATTTTTAAAAATCTTTTTTTCTTATAAGTACCGTATATAATTGCATAATTGCATTTAGTAAAAAGCAATTTTTAACACTACAAACAGACACTTTAATTTTATTTATCTAATGTGTTTTAACGGAGCCATTATACGCCCATTGCATCCATACATAGGTACACTACATGCGGAATATACGGACTGACAGACATATACGGATACAAAGACATGTTGAAATGTTAAAAAATACCTGAAAGATGAAATCCTGGTATAGTTGAAGGATTTCGCATTATGTAAAAATATACAGAAACACGTTAAAAGTTTTAACATACTGTTCATGCGTTGATATTATAATATTATGTACTAGCGACTCATCTTCGCTTCGGGTTGGTCCCTGGGTACATTTTAACGGTAATTATGGAATAGTTAGACTGTATGTATATTATGTATTTGACTACCTCGGTGGTGTAGTAGCTAGCATCTACGGCTGCACACCCGGAGATCCTGGGTTTGAGTCCCGGGTTAGGCCAAGTTTAGTTATTGAGTCTTTCTGTATAGTAAGCCTCAGTAACAGTCCGGAGTTGGGAAGTTGGCGGTGTTTCACCCCAGTGCCTCGGAGAGCACGTAAAGCCTTCGGTCCTGCGTCTTAACTCTCACGGGTCTTGTCGAGTAATTGTCCCACCGGGGTATGAGAGTGACAGGAATAGAGAGCGCACCTGTGTCTGCGCGTACGGTGCGAATCGGTCAGGAGAACATCATCATCATATGTATAAACACGGGTATGATGAGTTGTTGTAGGTTATATTATAACGTGTTTTCCCGTGGGACTGAGATAATCTCCGGCGGTAAAAAGTAGCCTATGCCACTCTCCTACCCTCCAATTATCTCCACACAAAATTTCACGAGAATCCCTCACTCTGTTTAACGAGAAGTGAAGTCTGTTTGATGTGAATCACAAAGAAATAAACACATTTTGACATTTATAAAATTGGTATATTAGAATATGGATGCCTTAGCAACAACACACTTGTAACTTTGTTGATAAAAATATGATAAGAATATTTTTCTATCCATTTTGCATATTTTTTTATATTTGCATCTCCATATTTTTGTTCTGATTTGCAGTTTGAGGATAAAATTACATCTAGATTCTAAACTATCTACTCTTCTATACAATTATTATGACAGTAGCTTTATCTGATTGTTTCTTAGCCTTTCACGCTTAAATTGCTGGACAGATTTTAATGAAATTTGGCAAGAACATAGAAAGCACTATAGGAGTATATATATATTCTACCTTACATCCTCTTCCCGCTTACTATGCGAACGGGGCCGCGTGATAAGAGCGCGAAATTAAATAATTTAGGCTAATGGTAACCACGATATTAACTTCGGTGGTATTATTTCATATTAATGTATAATTTAGTAGGTAGATACCGTCTGTAATAATTATATAATAACTTTTAGATATCTTTTAAAGATTTTTTTTTTTTCAATTTTTGGTTTCCGATGCTCCGAATGCTTTACAGTGTACAGCATTCGCAGCCTCGGGAGAGACTGAAAGATAGTTTTATTTAGAATATCAAGTATTTGCGTAAATATAAAAAAAGTATTAATAACCTTTTTATTTTTATATATACATATAATAAAATTGTAACTAAGTCGAATCTGTACATTAAATATTTTTTGGAAAATCTAATTCAAATAGACATTATTATCGATACAGAGTCCGAATTTATAGTTTTTAGAATTTTTGTCTGTCTGTCTGTCTGTTACCGCATTACGAGAAAAGCACTGGACAGATTTTGATGAAATTTGGTATGATGATAGCTGGTTATCCGGGTCAACATATAATATACTTTTTATCGCGGGAAAATATCTCATTTCTGAGATAAAATACAAAAACTGCATTGTAAGAGTATATTAATATGTGAAACCTAAGAATTTGGTTTTTGGCCATCTGAACGCGGGCGGAGCTGCGGGCAATGCTAGTGTAAATTATTTTAAAAAATTTCGTTATGGAAATCGTATAAAATTACTTTTAAAAATACAGTTTTACAGTAACTTGTACATAAAACTAGTTTACTCATAGTAGGCGGTTCATTACATGTTTTTCTGAATGTTATCCATTTTAAAGTTTGTTAATTGGGAAAAGTCGTAACGATATGCCTTTATTGCAACCAGACCGTAGCAAATATGATGAAATGTACAATTATTTCATAAAATTTAAAATGAAATATACTAAATGTAAAAAAGTCGATTAAATGATAAGAGGGGTCCATTGACATATTTATGTTTCTGCCTCATTGCTAAAATGGCAAGTATGTACGGCTGATAATTAAGAGGTACTGGGTTCGAATTTCGGATCAAATCTTAATAGTTACTTGTAATTGGGAAGCTGGCAGTGTGTATATATATGCCTCCCCATATGTGTTTACCTCGTCTGTTAGAGAAACACCATGGTCGTTGTAGTCTATTTCGGCACAGTCTTGTCATCAGGGCGTCGTGGTTGAGTGCGTAAGCGATCCTGCGACGTCCCATTAAGACAGTGTTCAGGACAGGTTCTGTTGGGTTTTAATGGGTAGTAATGGCTTTGCCGGTGAGTGCCACATATCAACCTGTATGTATGTATGCAGGTGAAAAAAAAGTGTGTACACCACCTCTTCGGAGAGCACGTTAAGCTGTCAGTCCTGTACCTTATAGATCATATTGCAGTCCTATCAGAATGTGACAATTAAAGTAATAGAGAGTGCAATTGCGTCTACGCACATATTTGCACCTTACAATACTTCCAGCGTTTATTGGTCAGTCAGTCGCTGTCAGATTGGCTGCCGTAACAGAAATCACTTTGGAGCACGCATTACGTTTATATAGGAAATACTAATAAATAGTTATTTATATTGCGTTAGTAAATTTTAAAGTCTGGCTAATTTTTAATATTTCTGTACTATTTAATGTAGTAAAATCTGACAAATATTAATAAATATATTTACAGAGATCCAGCTAGTACCTTTTAGTATGGAACTCTAACAAGCTTCTGACGTTCAGTAATAAGAAAAATACGCATTCCTAATTCTCTGAACGTTTACATGATTTATGCTTGTCCAGTGAATGTTTATGTTCTAGAGGGATTTTATGAAACGTTGGTATTAACTTTCGGTTTCCATTATAAATTTTTATTGTTTTTTTATCCAACTGCCCTATATGGGGTTATGTTTTTCGAGCGTATCTTTGTGTAATTTATTCGTATAATTTTTTTGTGCATACAATTTGAGATGGGTATATGTAGCACTTGGTCGAGTGCGTAAGCGATCGTTCGACCCCCCAATTAAACGACGGAGGTTCCATGGGGTTTTACTTGGTAGTAACTATTATTGGTTTTTCTAGCCGGTGAGTCTCAGGTGAGTGTATGTTTACAGGTGGTATGCGTAAATGCATTTCCCCATGATAAAAAAGGGATAAGAAGCACTTCGCTGGAGTCATCGCCAACCTGTGTTACTCCAAATAAAATTCTATTTAGACACTAAATATCGTCCAAATTCAATCAGCAGTTTCAGTGTGGATTTTTAGGAGTAACATATTAACTTACACATGTAAAATACTTTACGGTATTTTCAACTTCTGTCTATTATTTTTCACTTCTTAGGACTGTATTAAGTAAAAAGATTTTTAGAATTATCTTTACTCGAGACAAATGTTTTGTTTTAAAACATTAATATGTAGCAATAAAAGTCAGCATTTGGCAAACCTATTAACGTAACGCTTGAAGCATTTTATGGTATTTTAGGAAAAATAAGAAAATGTACTAGAACATCTGGTGATGATGTCTGCATTCATCAGAAACACACATACTTTGCTTTATTATTTGAAAAGCATGATCGTAAACATGTTAGATCTTTGAAAGTGTAATTCTATTGTTTGTCGAATCAATCAAACGAAATGGAATAAACTCCAGCGTCCCTGGTGAAGTTTTGCAATGTACTCAGGTGTATCTCGGTGGAATAAAATTTTCTACTTTACTTACCGTCAATAAATCCCTTGAAAAATAATAATAATGTGTAAAAATCATATTAAACTGTTGTGTTGTGAAAATATACCTATATTATTCTTTTAAACGTTCTGCTGCTGGTTACGGACCTCCCCTTCATATAATCAGATTAGGCCGTATCCCAACACGCTGGCCAAGTTCGGGTTGGTGGTATTCACATGCGTTTAGAAAACTTGCTAGGTTCTCTCAGATATCCAGGTTTCCTCAGGATGTTCTATTTTACCGTAAGCTAGAGGTTCATCATGTTCGAAATGACTCGCACAATATATAAAATACAAGAGATGTGAGATCCGGGATTTGAACCCGTTTAACCTGGATTTTTAAGCGAGTGCATTACCATCGCGCTACCACTTTCACAAGGAAGGGGTGCAATAAACCAATAAGCGCTCATACACATATTTATTTAATTGCTAGCAACTCACCCTCGCTTCGCTCAAGTTCGTCCCTAGGGTTTTTTTTAATTAACATACCTTTTTTATTTATGAACCGATTGAAATAAAACAAATACTAAATGTTAAGTGGAGCTTAGCACAATACATTAGTGTAAACCGCACCCAAATCGTTTCAGTCAGTTCTGAGACATTACACTTATACATTATTAAATACACATTTATTATATACACATTTATTATATTATGTATAGATTTAGTATTTCTTTTATTTTCTATATAAAACAATTTATTAGGTATAATTTAATTTTAAATTATGTATTAATCATATTTTAATTCAAATATTCGTGGAAAAATAATATTATACAGGTCGGTAAAATAGTTCAATATTTTTTTAAGTATAAAATTTCTCATTACGATTTTATTTCAATAGAAGTTATTCATAATTATTTTCTGCCATTTTTTGTAAGTTCGCTTGTTAAAATGTTTACAGTTTTAATCTAGCTAGTGGTTTTATTCTATTTTTCATATTTTTCTTTGGGAAAGAGATATTTTCCCGCAGTAAAAAATTTTTATAGATACATATATTGACTAAGTAAGGTTATAATATACTAAATTTCATCAAAATCAAGTTATTTATCCCCTGATGTAGACTTTGCATCGATACTAATGACAACAATAAAACTAGCTAGCTAACATTTTGTTGTATTTTTAAGTCGTTCGAAAAAAGAAGTTAAAAATAAAATTTAAAATTTTAAAGTCATTGAATAGATGTTGCTTATAGTTACATGCAGGAATCGAAGCTGTAACTTTCAACGTGGAAGGAAAATATATGGGAATGCCTAACATTTTTCTTATGGGGAATAAATAAAACACCTAATACTTCAAACATTTATTTTATATGACGTCAATAAATAATTACGAGAATACGTTGAGAGTAACAACAAAGAACCTAATTTATGTATATGTATAATAGTTACAGCGAACTAGATACAACTTTGTCAAAGAAGACACTTTATCCTTTAAAAGAGATACGAGAAAGATTCTCAGATAAATTTACTATGACAAAGTTCCACTTAAGTATGATACAACTGAACTTTGGCACAAAACGTTGGCGTTTAAAACTTACTTCTATGAAGAATCATCAGTCTTTCAATAAAGATAATAATATTTGACAGCGAATTTTTAAATCTAAATGGGTAACATCTCGTGATATTAATTTTTAATTTTAAATACTAAAAGTCACTGAGTGACTGAATTTATTTTGATCAAACTATTCACGAAAGAATACACCCAAAACTATACGTACAAAGTTATGACTCCATTATTAACTATACTAAGTCTAATAATCCAGTGTGCTTATGATATGACTCAAAAGTTATATTATAACAAAATTACATTATTTAAATTCTTTCTAATGACCCTAATTTATGTTAAAATTAACTTCAACTAGTTTATGGATAGATTTTAATACAGCGGTCCTTAGGCAAACGCTCATATACATAATTTATATTCTATTGTAAGGTATGAAGTTTTAAATAAAAAAATATATTTATATAATTCTAAATAGTTTTATTTTATGAAAGAGATACATATCGTATGTGTGAATTGAAATTTTAATTAATTTTTTTTCATAATAAGTCATATTACATAATCATTTATTATAAGCCATAAGTTATAGATCATAAAAAATATATATAATAGTCCGAAAACCTAACAATGTGCTTTAATATCCATATGATGAAAAGGAAGAATATGTAGAGATCAAAGCTTTGCACCTTTTTTCAGCTATATTGTGAAAATATATAACTTTTCTAGTTAAACGCATTTGCTGAAGGACCGTCGAATTAATCTTGCAGTTTTATTTTGGATAAAAGTATGGCTAGAAGTATTTCCCTCAGGTACATATAAAGTCCATTAGGTTTTAAAACAGAAAAATTTACTACTTACTCTAACATTTTTAATTTCTTTCTTAGCTTTATAAAAGCTTCTAGTACCGGTGTTATTAACTTATTACATTAAATGTATTTTACTTGTAAAATTAAATATTTAATTATAACATTTTTTAAAAAGCTTAACAAAATGACAGAAATCGTTCAATATTTTTACAAATATGGCAGTGTTCGAAAAATATTATAATGCGTTGGATTTAAACATATTGCGATCAGCTGACATTCGTACGGACGTGTATCAATTTTACACTTGCAAAAAATTATTATCAAGGTTAATTCCAAAAAATTACAATATCATTAATGTAACGAAATCAAAATGAAATTAATGTAAATATATTTTTGACTTTTTATTTACACAAAATTTAATAGATTTCTAAATAATAAAACTATATAAAATTACACCACTTATGATGAAACTTGTATTAATAAATAAATAGCTCGCTTTCACACTTAAGAAGATAATAACTGAAAAATTAAAGGCGAAAAGTATTACCTCAAATCAATATAAAATAGTGTCAGCAAAAAAATTACCCAATCGTCATGATTTGTATTATGATGACGAAATTTGTAAAAATACAGTATAAAAAATACAGCCAAATTAAGATTCCTTTTTCTTAAAGTCGGTCAAAGTGACAATGACGGTATCATTTGCTAATTCAATAAACGCACAAAGACATATTAGGTATAATAAATTTAAATTCTCAACTTAGGCCACTTTTCTGCTGACAGTCTCTAACAAATGTACATAAATAAAATATATAAAACCACGTGTATGAAGTCCCTTGATATATGAAGCCATAAAACATAAAATATGTAACACTGTTCATACGACTATAGTAATAATAACAAAAGTAAAATATTTCTCAAACAAAAATGCTATAAAATTATTTAAATACCATGAGTCTATTCTTAGACAAAAATATCAGGAAATACCTATAAAAAATATCTGGAAATAAAAAAAATATATGAGGAAATTGATAAAATAAAGAGAAATAGAGTTTTTTATCTGTGATGCGGAGTTCGGCAGTGGCCTGAAACAAGTGATTTATTAACATTGTAGTTTTCATCTCGTAAACAAGTTTTTGTACTTTTATTTGCGTGAGCTTTTAGCTGAAAAAATATTACAGGTAGCTTTCATAGAAGAAAATGGGATTTTTAATGTGGTTTTTCGGAGTGTATGCATTTTACATTTTCAGACAGTGTAAAAAATGGTTTGTTTCTGTGTACACTTGTAACTACGAGTATTCGTTTTATAAGATACTAGCGACTCTCCCTCGCTCCGCTCAGGTTCGTCCCTGATTATGTTTTAACGTTTAGTATAGATTTCTCAGAGATGAGATATTTTCCAGTAGTAAAAAGTATCCTATATGTTGACCCGGATAATCAGCTATCATCATACCAAATTTCATCAAAATCTGTCCAGTGGTTTTTTCGTAATGCGTTGACAAACAGACAGACAGAATAAAAATTCTAAAAACTGTCGGCCTTCTGCATCCATAATAATGACTATTTCAATAAGATTATCCAAAAAATATTTAATGTACAGATTCGACTCAGAATTTTATCATATGTATAGATTTCGATGTGTCTGCTAAGACTCGTGCTGTTTTTAACTCAACTTTTAAAAAAAAAGAAATAAAAACAATTGTTTTAAAACATTTCGAACAATTTTCATTTAGTCCACAATTTCTAGTCCAATTTTGAGTTCCATTTGCATTAAATAATGATAAATTACATATATATACATATTACACACACACATATATATATATATATATATATATATTACATACATTCTAAAATAGAAAAGAAGTATGAATAGAGATTTTTTATTCAATTTATAACATCCAAATGTGTCTGCGAAACAATAGTAAAATATACAAAATATATGAAAAGAACATAATGTTGTATATAATTTCTTTTTGAATTCATTACAATTTGCCTTTTTACTTTAGTTTTAATGTAAACGTTTCACCGACTCACTATCTTGCATACGGTTTAGTAAGCACACCGCTCGAAAGGCTTTTGTCTAGTAACTACTGTTAATAGGCTAAAGTACTAAGCGTCGGTTTTGAAATTACGTTAAGTGTGCTTAAGATTCCTTTTACAGTATTCTGTTTCAATGCTGGTTAATGAAAATTAAATTTATTTGAATTTCATATCCATATTTTTTAATATTATAAATGTGAAAGTGTGTTTGTTTTTTTGTGTGTTTGTTTGTTTGTCCTTCTTTCACGTCGAAAGGGAGTGACGGATTAGTGTGATTTTTTGTGTTAAGATAGTTGGAGGGCTAGAGAGTGACATAGGCTACTTTTTACCGCGAAAAATTATGTCATTCCTACGGGAAAATACGTTATAATACAATCCAAAAAGATATTTATAATCAGAATTACTTGAAACTTGGTATTAATACTCTTCAATTCAATTTATTAGTATTATAGCATCTTTTGAAATTCATCCCATAAAGGGTAAAATACGGGATGAAAGTTTGTATGAAATCTACCTTTATAGAGTTTTTTATGTAGTTATACCGCGAGCGAAGCCGCGGGTTCTTGCTAGTAGGACAATAAATTTCATTAAGCATATAACAGAATATAATATGTTTTGTTAGCTGTAAGATTACTTCGATGTAATATCGTGTCTGCAATTAGGGAACTTTGTTAATTTCTCCATATTCAGTGCTGCATCATCAAAAACTTTCGTAGCGCAAGTACTACGTACGTTACGTCATTCTTAGGAACATTCTACGAGTATATGAGATTCAGCATACGGATATTAAATTATATTACCTATCTCATGTTTAGTGGTAGGCCATTGGGAATAGCTTTAGAAATAGAGTGAAACGGGTTCAAATTCTAGGTTTTACATCACAAATTTCATGATTATTCCTTTTATTATATAGTGGAAGAAAACATCATGAGAAAATATGCATGTCTGACACAACCTAACTCGTTTTCGAAGGACATAAGGTTTGTTAACCGGCATTTTGTGAGCGTGGTGGAATATAGCACTGAAGTGAAAACCGATTGAAGCTATTATTTCGTAACTTTGTATGAAAGATAAACACATAACATATAGAATAAAAAAAATATAAATTAATTATAATTGGAAGGATGTCAACAAATTATAATTATAAAAAGTTCGTAGTTGATATATAACTTTAATTATACATATATAACTTTAATTACATACATATTATAAATATAAAAACCCATGACTGGAGTACAAACATTGGTGCTTATTACACAAATGAATGCCCCCAGCGGAACTCGAACCAGCGACCGCTGGTATGGCAAGTAGGATCACTACAAACTGAGCCAAACGTGTCGTCGGAATGATAGTTTTATTTAAAACATAAGTTGTTTTTTAAAGTTTTTAGTAAAAGTTTGTGATTAATTAAAAGCTAGACATGATGTACGTTTAATCTTAGTTCAATAACATACTAGATTTCTATGGCTTCTATTTGAGCTGCGTCAACAAATCGCTTCATTATGTAACTTCGATGCACTATGACGGCTTAATGAAAGCGTTCATCGTATTAAAGGAATATGTGAGTCAGTGGTTTGTAATTAAATGTTTATTTTATTTATATATCCATTTTGTTGTGCTACAGTGATTATCTATATACATATATTAAAATTCTAACTAAACCAAATCTGTACATAAAATATTTTTTGGAAAATCTTATTGAAATTGACATAATTATCGATATAGAGGCCGAATATATAGTTTTTAGAATTTTTGTCTACCTGTCTGTTACCGTATCACGGAAAAACCACTGAAGGGATTTTTATGAAATTTTTTATGATGATAGCTGGCTATCCGGGTCAACATATAGGATACTTTTTACCGCGGGAAAATATCTCATTTCTGAGTAAAAATACAAAAACTGCATTGTAAGAGTATAATACTAATATGTAAAACCTAAGTATTTTGATTTTGGTCATCTGAACGCGGGCGGAGCCGCGGGCAATGCTAGTATCTGATAAAATAATACAATTAATTTATGTAATTTATCCTAAAGATGATATCGCTTAGAAATATTTCTTTACTGTTTCTTATAGCTGTACTTTTTCTACTGTTTCTAATAAAATAGATAAATAATAGTGATATTTTGTAGAAAGTCGTTTGGCTGAAAAGCTCAAAAATGTATTTATATTCCATTTCAATGCCGAATTCAAAACTAAAAATATAGATGTCTACTGTAAATAATCAAAGATTCTATTATAAATCTATATTCTATATTGATAATTGAGATCCGCATTCGCTTCGCTCAGGTTTTAACAACGCTCTGGGAGCGCAATATTCTAGATAACATCGCACGTAAATGACTAGACATTGGGCTTTAAACTAGTTAATGTTCTTATTTGGCCCAAAAGCTATTTTTGTGTAAAAATAATTCTAATATATACTGAGAGAAAGAATAATAAGAATACAATTCCATACTTAATATTATAAATGCGAAAGTAACTCTGTCCGTCCGTCTCTTAGATAGTTTGGGACCCTGGGTAGGATATAGGATAGTTTTCATCCCGGAAATCATCCCTTAGGAGGGTGCAAAGGGAGTTAAAGTTTGTATGGGGATTCAATCAAACAATTGAAAAACCAATTCAATTAAAACAATGTCGTTTTTTTTTTAATTATTCCTAATCGAATACTCTAATATTAATTGTATATTTTTTCAGAATCCAGTGAAATGTTACCGTATAAATGAAGCAAAGTATTTCCTGATAGAGAGATTTACGATACATTTGTTTTGATAGCTCTATCGGATGGACTACAATAATAAAATTCGGTTGATTTGAAAAGAAAAATTGCCAGTATTTCGATTTTGTTTGGTAAACTACTTATTTATCGTTAAAAACTCTTTTGAAGTTTGTTTAAAAGGTATTTAACTTGAAGATTTATTTATTTATTTTTTACTAGCGAAACACAAATAGATCTATCCCACGGGAACCGTTCATTTTTCCGGGAAGAAAAGTTACCTGTTGTTTGACCGGAAATATAAGGTATCAGCATGCCAAATTTAACTGAATTAGGTGCATAAGTTCTTGTTTACTAAGCTGTATAAGTTACTATAGTTTTTTAACTATCCCACGGGAACTCTTTAATTTTCCGAGGTGAAAAGTATCTAAGATGTTGCCCGGGGATATAAGGTATCACCATGCAAAATTTCATTTAAATCGGTCCAATAGATTCGGAGATTAGCCCGTACAAACAGACAGAAAAACAAAAAGTTTAAAAAAAACTGGATTTGTTCTATTTGTCTTCTCACATCCCCCTGACTTGGTTTTAAGCATTTTTTATCTATGTACAGACATTCGACCTGTACAGTTTTATTATAGCTTTACAAAGAATAATCAATTTGAAGGGATTGCTTATTGCGTAGGATCTTCGGTAATTATTGTGTATCGATTTCCATAGTCCTTTTTTTCAGCCCCCGACGCGAAAAGAGGGGTGTTATAAGTTTGACGTTGATGTCTGTCGGTGTGTGTGTGTCTGTCTGTGGCATCGTAGCTCTCAAACAGATGGACCGATTTCGATGCAGTTTTTTCATTTGAAAGCCAGTTTCCTTGCGGTGGTTCTTATTATATTACGTTATATTACGTTTGGTTAATATCGGTCCAGCAATGTTAGAGTATCAGCTCTTTTCCAAAATTATGTAAGGCATTTTGGCGTATGATTACTCGATTAAGTAATTCACGCGTGACAATTGATTTGCATAGGGTTTTTTTTTTAATTTTAATTTATAATTCTTAATGCATTTATACACACATATATGCATGGTTATATTATTTTAAAGGTAATGTAGACTTAATATTATAACAAAAAATAACTCTGTCCGTTACCTTTTTAACTCTTCTTCGCTTAAACTGCTGAGCAAATTTCGATAAAACTTACAACTAAGGACATAGATTACATAATAGGGACGAACATTTTATCCCCGCCCCAGTCACCACGCGAGCGAAGCCGCGGGCAAGAACTAAATAAAAAAATCTGGCCCTACAAGTAGATTAATTACTTTTAAGTGGTTTTAAAGTCGGCGTATATTATATAAGTAAAAAGTATTAAAAACTATGTTAGAAAATAACGGATAATTAATATTAATTAAATTACAATGTACATAATGTCGTGTATCAGAAGTAATAAAACATCGATAGTGCAAAAGACGTGCTTTAACTCATAGGACGTAACAATACTATTACAATCAGTAACTAAGTGTTTATACCTTAGCATAAATAGTTTTTTTAAATTTGTTTTTAGTCATTCTTAGTAAATTTGTTTAGTAGATTTAGCTACTTTAGTACATTTATATCGATGTATAATAACAGATATCTCAAATTTCGTCATCAAGCATAATATTATATTCTAGTTCATAATTTAGTTATTTTAAATATTTACAAATATATATTTTAACAATAACAATGATTTTACCTTCAATAAACAAAATGTTATCTAGTCAGTCCGCGAATGCCCAAATAAATCAAGCTAAGTTCTCAGTATCCGTTACAGTGAGATTTACGATACGTTCGCTACGAGTTAAATGGAGTACCAAAGATAAAATAAGTATATAATTGCTTTATTATATTAGTTTATCTCTTTTTATCTTTTTTTTTCACTTTTTGTTTTTTTTTCTTGACAGTAAAACCTTATGACTAATGAAGTAGACCCAGGTCTTAAATTCGGGACTTCCGGATTTACAGCTGTATATGCTAGCCACTAGACCACTAGACCAACGAGTCAGCTATTATTACGTATATATATATGCGTATTATATTTTGTTATGTTACTGTTGTGAAAATATTACATTTACAGAATTGTAACGCACAGTTTCTTCAAAAACATATAGACAGTTACCAATTTCTTTACATATATACCATGTATATATATTTTTGATTTTCTAAAGTGTTTCCAGTTTTATTTTCCACCTTGCAAAGCTAACTTCGCAACCGTTATTCAGTGCTATGTTCCCGTGTAAATCAAGCCAAGCTCTCACTACCGCACAGAAAGATTTACGATACATTTGCTTTGAAAGCTCCGAATGGACTAACAAAGATAGCTGAGCGATAGTTGTTTTATGCACTTACATAAACCTAACAAAGAGCGGAATAACAGCCCAAGTTAACTGACAATTGAGTAAATATAAAGTTTTCTATTAATATTGTTGTAGAGTTTGTTGATATATTTTTGTTAGATTTTGTTATAATTAAATAATCCAAAATTATTACGTGTAAAGAGACACGGACATGATTTGTATAGTAATAGTTAAGTACACATTTGTTTTGTATATAGAATTAAGTGTATTTGTAGTTTCAATGTTTTAAATTAAATTCAAATTATGTAAATTAAAAGACATAAGACTGAAAGACACACGCTTCCTTATGTCTATCTATTCAGCCCTTTTCTGGGCACGGGTCTCCCTTCAATACGAGGAGGATCATGCCATAGTCCACCACGCTGGCCAAGTGCGAATTGGCGGACTTCACATGTCTTTCGAACTTGTTAGATTCTTTCAGACATGCAGGTTTCCTCACGATGTTTTCCTTCACCGTAAAGCAAATAGTGATCATGTTAGAAAAGATTTGCACATGAAAATATTAGAGGTGCGAGACCCGGAATTTGAACCCGCTTCACGGTTTCTCAAGCGAGCGCGTTACCACTTGGCTACCACTGCCTATTGAATGTATATCTATCTAAAAATATATCTATCTACCTAAATAAAAATTATATTTTTGTAAATCATCTAGAACTTGTCATCGTTTGCTTAGAAATATGATATAGTGACATACCTGGCTTCGTTCAGGTGTCCCTAAGTACCTAGCAGTAGCCTATGTGTTACTTTAGGTCTTATACTAAATATAATCTAAATCAGTCTAGTCGTTTTAGCAAAAAATAATTTAAAAAATTCAACATTTATACGAGTAATGTCTGATATAAAATTTTAAATATTGGCTTTACTATGAGTACTGCGAAAATCTTTCAATTATAATGGATCATGGGCCATAAAGAAGAAACTCAGATGAAAATCAATAATAACTTGGTAGTATACTCTTAAGAAAAACTAGTGGAACTTTCGATTGCTTTCAAAGGAGTATCCATTTAAAGTTGGTCGGAACTATATTGAATCTATATCGAGTATTGCAGAATAGTTTTAAAATGTTACCAGAATACTAATAAAGTCTGAAATATTTGCAGATATCTATACATAAATATGTATAGATATATACAATTGTACATATTGCAACAAATTTTATGAAAAGCAATAAGTCCGATGGGATTTTTCAATTTTTCATCCACTATAATATTAATTTTCATATAATTTCTTACTTGAAAAATTTTTCGGTCTCCTAGGTACTACGTTGAACTAGTCTATACATACATTATCTGCCTCGGTGGTGTAGTGGCTAGCATGTACGGCTGCACAACCGGAGGTCCTGGGTTCGAGTCCCGGGTCGGGCCAAGTTTAGTTATTGTGACTTTCTGTTTAGTAAGTCTCAGTAACAGCCCGGAGTTGGGAAGTTGGCGGTGTTTCACCCCCGTGCCTCGGAGAGCACGTAAAGCCTGACGTAAGGTCCTGCGCCTTAACTCTCACCGGTCGTGTCGAGTGGTCGTCCCACCGGAGTATGAGAGTGATAGGAATAGAGAGTGCACGTTGTGTCTGCGCGTACACTTGAGCACTATAATATGTCCTGCGCAGTTGGTTAATCTCAATGAGATTGGCCGCCGTAGCCGGAATCGGCTAGGAGAACATCATACATACACACTATATAGTAATAAAATTGAAGTTACCCACTTAATTTACAGTTGTCTTAAATGATCATTCACGCTTTCAAACCTAAATTTTTAGTTTTTTGTCTGACTGTTAGTTCGTCCTTACTGCTGCCGAACCGATTTCGATGACACTTCTGATTAGAATATATATAATTAATAATTATTTGTAACTGTTATGAAAATTTATAAAAAATATTCACGGATTTTTCAGAAGAAATATTTGAAATTGGGTACATTTTTACCTACTCTATGCGACGCTTGAGAGCCAAGTTATGAAGTAAAGTAGTAAAATAGTCGTAAAAGAAGACTTGCTCACCCTCGCCTCAGGATTTAGTACTTTTAAAATAATACAATTAAAATTTTTATATTAAAACATATATTTTATTTCTGAAATCTTTAACAAACGTCTAAAATCTCACGAAAACGACCTAACTACATATAATGAAAAAAAAACAGCTTATGTGACTTTCGGGTATTAAAAATATATTCATGCAAAAAAATATAAGAGTTCAAAAAAGTACCTAAATTCTGCTTGTTTGATGTCGGTGTAAAAATCACGATAGATCGATTTCTTCTCGCGTAAATGAAGGACAAACTGACATACTTAGGTATTCTTATCTATACTAATATTATAGAGGTAAAGTTTGTGAATTTGTGAGATTGTGAGTTTGTGACGTTGTAGGGGGTAATCTCTAGATCTACTAAGCCGATTTAAATGAAATTTGGTAAAAAGATAGTTTGAGATCCTGGGAAGGACATAGGATACTTTTTATCCTGGAAATCATCCCTTAAGGAGGTGAAAATGGTGATGAAAGCTTGTATGGGGAATAAACTAATAATAAGATTTTAATATTAGATTTATACTTAACTAGCGACTCGCCCTCGCTTCGCTCGGGGTAGTCCATCGATCCCTTTTAACGGTTAGTATTGAAGGGATATACATAGTATGATGAGTTGTTATGGGTTGCATTTTAACGTGCTTTCCCGTGGGAATGAGACAAGTAATGTAAAGTGGACTCGTTTTCCGCACTTAGACTCTCTTCTGGTCCGTTGTGCGTGGAATGAGACAAGTAAAAGTAACCTACATCACTCTCCTATCCTTTTTACCATCTCCACATAAAAATCACGCCAACCCGTCCTTCTGTTTCGACGTGAAAGAAGGGCAAAACAAACACTTTCACATTTATATTATTGGTATGGATTTGCAACCTCCATTGATTGTCGACCCCCACACAAAAATTGATCTTGCGATTTGACACAATATGTTACACAAACAGATAAGTAATATTAATAATAATTTATATAACTTAATGGAAATTGCCATTTAAATTGACTATAGCTTAGTTGGCGATAGGAACGGTCTGTTCACATGAAATTTATTTCATCGTTTTGACCTTATTTCAAGCGTATTGGTACTGGCTGAATGCCAATATAGGTAATAGCTATTATATGCGCTTGACTCAACACCTCTCAGTTAATTTTAATCTTTGACAAGTGCATTAAAATACCTTCCTAAGTATAATAGGAATTTTGTTATATTATTTAGAGATCGCCATAAACTGAACCACTATATACGATATATTATTATATATTTTTCATTTTGTTTGCTTAGTGTAGTATTTCAATCTATGAGCTAAAGAAGTGCCGTCGCGCAATTTATTAAAAACTTGCTTCGGAATTTTGGATTTATTTCAATTAATAATGAAAATTTGCGAAAAGCGAGTCCGCTATGAACTATATTATTAACTATTCTCCACCATATATTAAGTCAAAATGGCTGCAGTTTAGAATATGGGACATTACCCCTGGCGGAGTGGGTGGTATTTCTGGATAGGGGACGTGATAGGGCGTCGAAAAGTTAAATAAATTTTTTTCCGAAAACGTACGAGAAAAAAGTTATTGAGACTTAAAGTTACAACATCTCCATACATTATTTTGACATTACTACCATTTAGACACTTGGAGTCAAAACGTCACTTTCAATTGTCAAAATGATCTCCAGATGATTGTCTTTATTTGTACTTGCGTGAAATTCGAATTTTCTAGTTTTCTAGTCATTTATGGCACTCGCCGGCCGCTACCGCGGCACGCTCGCTTCGCTCGCTCGGCTCGTGCGTTGTGGAACCTAACCCAGATATGAGGAATAATAAATAAATAATCTTAAACGTTCTAACCTAACCTAACCCAGATATGAGGAATAATAAATAATCTTAATATTCTAACCTAACCTAACCCAAATATGAGGAATAATAAATAAATAATCTTAAATATTCTAACCTAACCTAACCCAGATATGAGGAATAATAAATAAATAATCTTAAACGTTCTAACCTAACCTAACCCAGATATGAGGAATAATAAATAAATAATCTTAAACGTTCTAACCTAACCTAACCCAGATATGAGGAATAATAAATAAATAATCTTAATATTCTAACCTAACCTAACCCAGATATGACGAATAATAAATAAATAACCTATGTCTTAAACTAACCACAATGTCGCAAAATAAAAACCAAAAGTAAATAATACATTTAGATTTTAAAAATAGTCTACTCACGTTTATAAATTGCTTTCCTTTAATGGATATACATTTTTGATTGCCTGCCACATACAATCAAAAGGATCCTCTCTTCTGTTTCTCACGATTCTGTGCCACATGTATGTGCACAGGTGGTCAGCAAGGGCCTCTTTTTTATATCCTGCATTTGTCACTTCATATTTAAGGTGCTTCCAGCTTCCTTCTATTGCCTGAGTGTTAACACCACTGGTAGGCTCTACAAATCTCCCTACACCCATAGAGCTATGATTGACTGTCTTATGAGTGTAGTTTTTGCCAGGTATGTCTGCTAAGCCCTCATACGCTTTCCAACAATCTGTCCAAATTTCTGTACCAGGGGCAATATGTTTCTGAATAAGTGGAAATAGAGTGTTACGCTCACGTTTATTATCCGGACATATTTCCAGTCTATAACCGGGGCCATCTTTTTCAATCATACCTAATATCCAATTGCCTTCGCGTGGACGACCTCGGTTATATTTCCTTTTCCCTACCAGGGATTCGTCTATTTCCACTATCTTACCTAGTCCTCCAATCTGGCCTTCAGTCTCGAATTGTTCATCTAGAGATATCATGCAGACTTCCCGACAGTATGAATACCAATCAACTACTGTAGCTGAAGATGTGATCTTATCTATAGAAGTTTCTTTGATAGCCTGCTCCTGATTAAATTTATTAGCAAAGGCGTAAGTGAGTAGAACTACTTTCTCAGGCGAAACTTTAACATTTTCAAACCATGTACCCTGAGTAGCACTAATGGTTTTTTGGTCATGCCTATATCTGCATTTAAACCGTCCTAAACCATGACCCGGCTCCAATATCATTTTTTTCACTATTTTATTTTTATATTTACATATGGAACAGTCCAAGTCACTTATTAAAAGTCCTTCACTCCTCAACCAGCTTAGACAGGTCTCTCTGTCTTTTAAATGTGTGGTTGTAAGCTTAAATATATTCATATTTACAAAAAAAGTCACTAACAGAACTAAAACTAACTCACTATTTAAGTACACTAAAACTATGAACACTTAAAACTATAAAAATAATATTAAACAAAAACAAGAAACGAAAGTATATAAAAATTAACAAAAACTAATAACTAATGGAAAATAATAAGAAAAAAATAACAATGAAAAAGAACAAGACATATAAAACGGAAAACTTAAAACACGCATTGAGTACAAAGTCACAAATTATGAAACTTCGCGGTATTTTAAGAACACCCACCAATAATACTGAAAAATATTCACAGATAAAAAAATGATTCTTTTTACTAAATGTACAATTGTAAAACAATATATTTTACATAAATCAAATAAAAAGTCATAAATGTATTTATAAAATGAAAATAATATTTTTCTTTTTATTTATTTATTTATTTATTAATAGTAATATTTTACCAACAGAAAAAGCAAACATAATCAAATATAATCTGTTGTCATTTAAGCGGTAATATAAAACAAAGTGTCAGTTTTGCTTTTGTCAAAATGTAAGATCATTTTGTTTATGTTGTGAAATTATTAAAATATTAAATACAATAAAGCATTAATTGTTGTGAAAATATGTCTTGTACATAAAAAAGGATGCGTACTATTCGTTAAAGGTATGTTTATCTGTTGTAATCACTTATTTAGGTAAAGAAATGTATGGAAATGTGTTAGATATGTTATAACTTTAAGTCTCAATAACTTTTTACTCGTACGTTTCCTCCAAATATTTTTAATATATTTTGACTCTCTGTCACCTCCCCTATCTAAAAATACCACCCACTCCGAATGGTGGAAAAGAAATATATGAAAATGTATGGAAATGTTGTAACTTTAAGTCTCAATAACTTTTTACTCGTACGTTTTCGGAAAATTTTTTATTTAACTTTTCGACGCCCTATCACGTCCCCTATCCAGAAATACCACCCACTCCGCCAGGGGTAATGTCCCATATTCTAAACTTGTGCCCATAATGTAATAGGCCTCAGCTTGTATTTTGAATTAATATAGGGTATTTTGTTTGAGACACTGACCACGCAGGCAAAAATTATGAATGTAATCCATACTAATATTATAAATGTGAAAGTGTGTTTGTTTGTTTGTTTGTTTGTCTTTCTTTCACGTCAAAACGACTTGTCAGATTGGCTTGATTTTTTGTATGGGGATAGTTGCAGGGCTGGATAGTGACAGACTACTTTTTCCGCGGGAGATTATCTTTTTCCCACGGGAAAACATGCTATAATACAATCCAAAAAAATATTTATGATTAGAATTACTTAAAACTTTGTATAAGTTCAATACAATTAATTAAATACGTGTTTTAGCATTATTCGAAATTCATCCCACAAGCAAGCAAGGTAAAATAGCGGATGAAAGTTTGTATGAAACCTACCATTTCAGAGTTTTTTTTAATAGTCTTAGCGTGAGCGAAGCCGCGGGTTCCGCTAGTACATTATGAATTTTTTACGATTATTTTATTTTATTTTTATTATACAACCCTTATAATAATACACTGAGACATAATTCTAACATTTTATATTTTTAATTACACTTCAAATTAAAAAGAATATCATATCATGTGTAATATAACAAATTGTACTCTTGAAAAATAAGTACTAAATAATGAAAATGATTGTTAAAATAAACGTTTAACTGTTGTAATGTTTACGTTACGCAAACACTCTAGCTCTAATTCTATGCTCTTTGCGGATAATTTTTCTATGCATTTTAAATATAATAATTTTTGCTGTACGTTTTCAAAGTATTATAGCTATTATGTATTTGAAAATGTTAAAATTATATTTTTTTTCTTTATCTTCTATATATATATATATATAAAAGGCAGAAGTTATTTCTCAGAGATGAGATATTTTCTCGCAGTAAAAAGTATTCGTTATGTTGACCCGGACAACCAGCTATCATCATAATAATAAATAATAATAATAATAACTATTCCAATAAGATTTTCCAATATACAGACTCGACTCAAAATTTTATTATATGTATAGATGACTTTTGACATGACATACATTGTACAACTATTTTATTCCTTAAATTGTCATTATTTGTATAAAAAATAAAATAATACGTAAATAATTTTATTTTATTCAGTACCATTTCTTAAATTTATCTATAAATTAATAAATGTTAAAGCGGTTAAGCACAAATAACTGAAAATTATTCGAAACGTTGCATTCATTTAATGAAATTAATCAAATTGTAATACAATATACCTACACAGAATTTCATTCGTTAAAAATACTTTCATTATGTAATCATATTATTGATTTATAGTACAAAGAATAAATAATATCTTTAAATTTTAAGGAAATACGCATTGGATTATAATAAAACTGTCTGAATTTTATTACTTATTTGATATGTAAATATACTTACCATGAACGAAATAACCACTGGACCAGACATATAAGCGGACGTACCTTTAACGGTCATGTCAGTAACCAGGGAATTTTAGCCTAGGTCGTTTGTTTCTTGTGTCAGTCTCAAGCACTTACTTGTCAACAAAACATCTCCCAAAAATGACTAAATGTTCTGTTAAATGGTGTAAAAACTATAACGGCGGAAGCAGCACTATTTCTTTTCACTTGTAAATACATTATTTTATTACATTTATTGTTATTTATCACAAAATTTAATTAAATTTAAAATAAAATGTCATATTATCCAACTATGTTAAATATAGTCGATATTTCTATGTATTGTTGACATCTGACAACCATCATAAACGGGTTGGATTATACCATTCAGAACAAATGACAAAACTGTCGAGTGAGTCCATTTGACATCGACTAGTGCTTGACAATGTCGAAAGATATATCGATATTGGATGAAATAACTGAACGAATTGTGTTATTTGTACAGTACAATAACATAAAATACTTTTATCACAGTATCCTACAATCTGATGACAATAAATTTATAAAAATATTTTCTAAATCAAATAAAAATATAAATGCAAAAATTATAATTAGTATGTGTACTTAATTTTTTATTTTATTTTATTCCACATTTATATACTTTGGAATATTATTCCATTGTAATAATAATAAAGATCATTTTATTTCAACACATAAATTACACAAAATCAAACAATAATGTTTTAGCACTAAACTTCTGGGTTGGCGATTTGTAATAAAACACTTTACCACTTGCACTAATTATTTTACTTTCACGATCCAACACTCACTTTTTCACAATTTGCAATAACTTTTTCTTTTTCCTAATTTCACAAATGTTTATTAATAACTGAGCAATATTAGGACAGTGTCACATTTTTATAACTACCCGAGACAATCAATTGCCAATTAAAATAGTTCAATAACAGAATCAACAAAATCACTTTATTTAATTAAATTAGCTTAATATTTTTTTAATCTTTACAAAATAATATTTATTATATATTAATGGAATATACACCCGATATTCATTTGTTTATTAACGTTATTATAGGCCAACAGAATGTTGCCATCAATGCCATCGTATTTATGTAAATCAAATTAAAAAATAATTATTATTTGACATATTATTATTGCCTCTTTAATTCATTTATTTTAATTTATTATAATAAATACAGATATTTTAAATTAAAAGATGTAAAATATGATGACTATGCTAACCAATGTCTAAAATGTCATTCATTGGTTCATCGATATATGTGTTTTATCGATTACGTTCAAACACTAGAAATATTGTATTGTGTATCAGTGTTTATAATAATGTAATAAATTCTTTGTGTGCGTTATGCGTCTCTTGGTTGAACTAGTTTTCATACATTTGTATTTTATGTCAGGTCCAGTCTCTAATTCGTCCATGATACTTACGTCTTGGCATTCCAGAGACGGTTGCTTTTGACGTGCTGTCACTGTCGTCTGACTCTGATCGAGTCTGGAAGCTGGTTTCTGTAACAAATATAAGAATAAAATATTTTATATAATCACTAACCATCACCTGCTTTTCTGAGAGTACGTACATGTTTCTTTTGGTATTCAAGGACCTTAATTTGTATTTAGGTTTTTTACTTAGAAATTTATTAAATATGTTGCGACATTAACACACAGCACCGTCTAGGTTCATATGGTAAGCTCCGAAGCTTGTATTATGGATACCAGGTAGTCGATACACTACACATATATAACTTTAAATACATACATATTATGAATGGGTGTTAAATCCATGACAGGAGTGGAGAGACAAACATTCGTGCTTATCACACAAATGCATGCCCCTAGCGGGACTTAAACCCGCGACCCCTGTACAGCAAGTAGAGTCACTAAAACTGAGCTTACCGTGTCGTCAAAAGTATAGATTAAACAATAACTTTTATCTCGATATTAAAGGTTGTTCTTGAGGTCTATGACAAAATTTATCTTACGACTATAAACTAGTTAGAGTAGGAAAAAGTGAACTTATTTAGGTATGCAGAAATCATAGCATTTATCTACACGTTTGAAAACAACACAGAAAATTATATACACATATTAAAAAAAACTTTTAACTATATATTTTACTACCATACCATATACGTGCAGTAATACTGTAAAATAAAATATTTTATTTCATTATACTACTACAAGAATAACGCATGCTTCGTGGCAATAAAAATATTTAACAAACTGCCATCCGAAACGAAGCCGGCCTCTCCAAGCTTTTAAGAGAGAATTAAAATTGCAGCTTATATAAAAAATATTTTATAAATTAAATAAACTTTTTTGAAATAATTCAAGAACAGATGACCTAGTATGGTTTTTAATGACTTTCAAAAACCAGAGCGAATTCTACTATTTGGTGTGGAAGAAATAGTTTCGCAATATTTTATGCTGCTTTACAACCTTTGAGTTTCAAACATTTGAACTTCATAAAGTATATAATAATAATTAATATCTATCGTTGGTAATAAATCGATATTAAAAGGTTTAAGACGATTAGCTCTAGATCTCAGACTAAAAGAAAGATTGGTGAAGCAGTTATATATGTTATCTATACTAATATTATAAAGAGGTAAAGTTTCTAAGTTTGTGATTTTGTGAGTTTGTGACGTTGTAGGGGGTAATCTCTGGATCTACTAAACCGATTTAGATGATACCTATATATGTAAGATACTTTTATCCCGGAAAGTATAGTTTTTCGTAGCTAATATCCTGTAAAAGTACGTTGTCTTTTCTGAATATATTAGTACTTGCTAGCAAATTATTTTCACTGAACTCTGTCAGTTCTCTATATAACAAGTAGCCTGTGTTACTCCAGGTCATACTCTATTTGCCTACTAAATTTTATCCAATTCTGTCCAGCCATATAAGCGTGAAGGAGTAACAAACATGGACATACAAATTACAAACGCACTTAAATCTCTAAGTTTTTTAAATATATTGGTACGTACTTATAGTAACTGAGGATACATTTAAAAAATATACATTATAATATCTTTAAGTTTTTCTACTTTAAAGTCTTTAAGTTCATGAAGGTTCATGAGCAAAGTTGTGGTAGGTAGCTAGATTTAGATATATTCATAGATACAAGATTAACTTAAGCGTACAATTCAAATTATAAAGTTTTTCATATATTTATACGTATTTTTCATGGACGAATTGTGGTTAATTTGTTCATGGTATTTTTATAAAGAATTTACCTGAATCGTTGCTAACTTCAATCGATTTAATGTTATTTAATGTTGAGCGAATCGGTAAATGGATGAGTAACGGAATGTTGCCTTGAAAAAAATATTTCCTTTTCGTAGAAATTTCCCGATGATAAGCTCGAATTATTCAAGTTTGCTGTGTGATGGCTTGCTACGTAATATCATTGCTTTGAAGATTTGATCTTATTATACCTATAAGCCCAGTATAACGTTTGTCTGTCGATCTAACTTGTGAAAAGCTTTTATGTCTGTATTTAATTTTTATCTATATACAAAAGAGAAAAAAAAACTTAATGAGGATGTAAATTTTTGTTTATAAAAAATATTCGTAATAAATATAGATAAATATATCAAGTATGGATAAATTATTTTTAAAAATCGAATCAGTGAACTTTTTTAATTAAAAAACAATAATAATATAAGCTACTGCATTTCATATAAATTAATGAAAAACTTACTATTCATAAATTAAATACCTGGGCGTTTCTCGGAAAAGGTATAAAAATAGCGATTTTTGAGTAAAGACATATATATATATATATATATATATATATATATATATATATATATATATATATATATATATATATATATACATAGATAAACTTACAAAGTGAACCCATATCTAAATACAAAATTTGATCGAAATTGTTAGAGCCGTTTCCGAGATACAAAGAATAAATGTATAATCTATACTAATAAATGGAGAGCCGATTTTTATGTTCGGTTATACTGCAATAACTACTGAACCGATCGGTATAATACTCATGCAACTTATGGTAACTCCGAAACACGCTGAATCTTATTCAGCGTATTTCGGAGAAGGTTTTAGTATATACGAGTAATATGTTGGTGATTAATGTACTATACGGGCGGAGCCGCAGGAAAACGCTAGTGTATATAGCGTATAATACATAATCATGAATTACTCATTTAAAATTATGTATACTATTATTATAAAGAGGTAAAGTTACTAATGCAAAATCGTGTTTGGTTGTTTGTCCATTTTCGAGCACCGGAGGGTGATACAAATATAGGCTACTTTTTCATTCTTTCCACGAGTAGCTCTTTAAGATACAAAAAGTTACTTAGGCTATATTCGAGAATCTAATACAGCTGTGAAATATTTAAACAGACCCTATATAACTTTTTTCATCCAACATCTTATAGATTTACTCTCAGTTTTAATCTAAGTTACTAGAAGAAGACTATTTCTAATAAAATTGAAGCCATACTCTTACTCCGAAGCCAAAACAATTTATCAGCACAGTGATCGATCAGTTTATATCAAATAAGTTACCGGAAAGAAGAAAGAAACTATATAGAACAACAGAGTCATTAATTTTATTAAATTAGATCAAGATTGATGGTGATAGAGTATCTCGGGTTTATGGCAACGAAATGAGAGATTCGGCTCGAGCGAAAAGGATTTTGTAATTAATTAAATACTCTGTTTAAGTATTACTTGTTTTTATTTTCAGGATTAAAAATTGTTTTCAATTAAAAATAGATACATGCTATGGCTTCATTCTTGGCAGACTTTTTGTAACTTTTATGCATGTACTAATTACTACGCCAACTTTGATATACCGGGGATCCTATGTTCAATTCCCGGGTCAGGCCAAAGTTGGCTCCCTGGGCTATGTGCCATCGGAAAGCACCTAAAACCTTTCTGTGCCTGATCTTTCACCGGTCATATAGAATTGTCATCCCACTGGACGTTTAGAGTAAAGGTAACAAAAAAACCATTCGGTTTGCACACTCATCGGTTACATCGTCAATCGGTCGGAAGAACAATATAAAAAGTAATAAATAGTAAAAAGGGTGGTCCCGTATAAATCCGTCAAGACGAAGGCTTTATACGTCAAAATTCTAAGGGCAGAATATTAAAATTTTAACTTTTCAAATTTTAAAAAGTAATTATTATTAATAATTTGATTATATATTATCTTTAAATTCTTCATATAATAAAAAACTATTCTATATTGCCAGTGTCCCAACGCTCAGTGTTTTCTTCACCTATATGAATATAGGCTTGGCCCTTCTAAACCCTCGTCAGATGCTATCAGCCATCCAATATCTATTCACGGGTCACATACTTTCTTTATAGTTCAACTGTTATTAGTATTTTTGAATAATTTCCCACAAATATTTTCCTACGACATAGAGAAAATGATCAAAATAACTCTACCCAAATTCTGTCTTTGAGCCTTCGATGGCGGGTTTGAGTCCAAAAAACAAATATAATATCTTACGTGCATTATTTATATAATACTAGTTGTTGTTTTAGAGTCTGTTTGTTCTATACGTGAGCCGTTGAGAAATTATTAAAATTCATATTAGTGAAATTGTGTTTCTTTTACATTAGTGCCTGTCTGTGTGTTTTTATATAAAGTCGTAAATAGCATCTAATGCACTCGAGCGATGACAGGGTAAATCTATAGTATAATACAAGCCACAACCCGCGGCTATGCCTGAGTTCAATCAACAAAAAAATCTTTGACTTTACGTTATACAGCGACTCACCCTCGCTTCGCCCGGGTTCGTCGTTATGTATGTATTTATATAATATTGTTCATACAAAAATACTAAATTCACGATTAAAAAATGAGGGGTTGGGGTAGAAGGGTGACAAATACTTTACGACCTATTCTCATACCTACCAAATATACAAAAAAAAAACATTAAAATCAGAGTGCGACCACAAACACCGTGCCACGAGATTTTTATATATTAGACTAGCATTGCCCGCGGCTCCGCCCGTGTTCAGATGACCAAAACCAAATTCTTAGGTTTTACATATTAGTATACTCTTACATTGCAGTTTTTGTATTTTTTCTCAGAAATAAGACATTTTCCCTTGGTAAAAATACATATTTTCCTATATATTGATCCGGATAACCAGCTCTCACCATACCAAATTTCATCAAAATCCCTCCAGTGGTTTTTCTGTGATGCGGTAACAGACACACAGACAGACAAACATACAGACAAAAATTCTAAAAACTATATGGCCTCTGTATCGATAATAATGTCTATTTTAATAAGATTTTCCAAAAAATATTTAATGTACAGATTCGGCTTGATTACAATTTTATTATATGCATAGATAAACACTTATACACATAATAAGAAAATTTATAAAATAAACGCTATACATGTGGCCGATCGAGTAAGCGATACGATAAATGAAACTTTTGAAATTGCTTTTGTTGACAGCTTCATAAAAGCAAATGCGTAAAGATTTATCAATAAATGAAAATCGCTTACATAATCGATTTGCAAATGAACAAAGTGATAGGACCATGTAGCCTGACTTCAATAGGTGTTTTTTTTACATACGTGATATGATTTATTCCCTATATTTTAACTGACATTTATTCCTATCAGATTTTTTTAACATTTATGTTATTTTACATTCAAATTAATGTAATATAATTACTCGTAGTAATACAATTTAAGGTAAGATATCAGTCGTATTATATCCTATGGTGTTTTACTATGGAGAAATGCTACCGCTATTAATTCATTTTGTCTTTTTGTGCAATTTATCGCTTAGGCTCTGGATTATCATAAGAGATAGTTTAAACAAATAAAAATATTGACTGTTGCTTCTTAGTGCGTGCAAGAAAATATTATATATGATCGTAAAAATATTTGTAAATTTCCCAAGATATTCATGATATTAATACTATGTGCAAAAATAAACTTTCCAAATTAAAAAAAAATGTTAAAGAACATTTGTATGGTACAGGCTCAATACAATTAAAGATTTTATGGAAGATGGCACGCTTTGATGATTATGAATATTGTAGAATTATAATAATGCATAATTTTTATTTACAAAAAAAGACAAAGAAATAAATAATCTAGTTCTAGTAGGTACCGCTGAGTTTCTTTCGCCAGTTTTTCTCAAGACTGAGGCTTTTGTTTCCGAACTAGTGACGTTCAGTAAGAAATTGTAATAATATAATGTTGAACAAAACATTTTGAATTTGAATTATTATTACTACTAACTGCTAATAAAATTTGACTACTAACAGTACAAAATTTCATCTCAATCTGTCCAGCCGTTTGATAATCACAGTATTATCTATACTAATATTATAAAGAGGTAAAGTTTGTGAGTTTGTGACGTTGTAGGGGGTAATCTCTGATCTACTAAACCGATTTAGATGAAAGGTAAGGAGATAGTTTGAGACCCTGGGAAGGACATAGGATACTTATTATCCCAGAAATCATCCCTTAAGGGGTTGAAAATGGGGATGATATGTTTGTATGGGGAATCAAGCTAGGGACGAACCCGAGCGAAGCGAGGGTGAATCGCTAGTTCTAAATATAATTGAATTGTCGTTATCAAAAAGTATAATCAATAAATACATAGATAGAAGTAGATAACTTTAAGAGGAATTATCTTCTTATTTAAAATGAGCATATGAAAGCAGATATTATACACATTTAGTAACGCTACTTATATATGAATAAAGAAAAAAATGGTCAAGTCGGACTCATATGAAAGATATTCATTCCGTGTAATAGCGATTTGAAAGGAATTTAACGACTTAAGTTTTCCTTATATTTTACCGAAAAGTATGAATGAAGCTCTTATATTTACATTTGTTTTACTTTAAAGGATTTATAACGAGGGCTAAGCTTTGGTCTAGACGATGTCATATAGTCTTGAATCAAAATATTTGCTTTTCAACTAAAAAACGTGCATTGACTATGAAATAACTTGAAATAAAATTACTACATCATTTGATAGATAGATCCTTTGATATTGTGGTTTTCTTTAAATTGGTTTATGGGACTCTGAGCTTATAAAACACCATCAAAATCGATTCATAAACATATTCACAACATTACTCTGTTTTTTGGATGTTGGTAAAAAGTGTATCTGGTTATCACCGTATAGGTTGATAATAGGGGTCGATATATCCTGTAGTGCTCTATCCAAAGGCAGATAATTGAGTTACCTTGGTACAAAGTCGACGTTTCGTCCTCGCAATCAATTTTAGAGTGGACGTCATATTTCAAAGGAATGTGATCCCCTTTGTATGCGATGATTTAGTTTTATGTATCTGGTAACACACTGGGGATAAAAGTACCTGTTCAGAAATAGGGTTTATTCGTTTTATTTGGTTAGTGGAACAAATCGTATTGATTCTTTAATATAGAAAATAGTTACGAAGTTTCCCTGTAAATATATTTAGGATTTTTACATATACGAGATGAAAACATATTGTTTTAAGAAAAATATTTATTTTTAATAAAATTAACTTTGATACTAGTTGTTACAGACAACACTTATATAACCTTTGAGATGTCTAAAACCTCAGTCTCTCCCGTGTCCATGATTGCTGTAGAGCATTCGAAACGTTGGGAACCAAAAAATCAAAATAATCCGAAAAGATAGCTATGTTTGAAATATCAAATATTTATTAATACACTAGCGACTCACCCTCGCTTCGCTCGGGTTCATTCCTAGCTTGCTTCCCGATAAAAACTTCAATCCTCATTTTCACCCTCTTGAGGGATGATTTCTGGGATAATAAGTATCCTCCGAGTATGTCCATTCCAGGGTCTCAAACTATCTTCTTACCTTTCATCTAAATCGGTTTAGTAGATCCAGAGATTAACCCCTACAACGTCACAAACTCAAAATCTCACAAACTTTACCTCTTTATAATATTAGTATAGATAGATTACAGTTTGGGTGAAATTTAATTTTTATGAAAATTGTAATCTGTTAAAAGAAAATTCTACCATATTTTTAAATTCATCTCAGCACTGACATTGTATTCGGAAATTGCTACTACGCTTCCATAGTGCACTGTGGGACTAAATCTTGAAAATTGGAAATCCACTATATCAAATAGGACGATGTATAGAGCGCAAAATATGAAATTTCAAATAAAAAATATTTCTATTGTTTCGTATAACGATAGTTTAACTGGTATTGTCATAGTTTAGTTGTAAACAAAACTGCGCATGAATATAAATGGATGTTTTTTTTAATTTTATAATATATAATTTAACACTAGCGACTCGCCCTCGTTCCGCTCAGGTTTTTTCCTTGGTACGTTTTAACGGTTAGTATAGATTTAAAAAGTATCCTGTATTGTTGACCCGGATAACCAGCTATCATCATACCAAATTTCATCAAAATCTGTCAAGTGGTTTTCTCGTAATGCGTTCTCAGACAGACAGACAAAAATTTAAAAAACTATAGATTTGGCCTATTATCGATAATAATTATTATTTCAATAAGATTTTCAAAAAAATATTTAATGTACAAGTTCGACTCAGTTAGAATTTTATTATATGTAGAGATAAATACTTAATAACACCCTCCACTGTATTTATACTAAGGAATGGAAATCTATGATCATATTCAACATTTAGGCTGTTTTTGTACTAAATTAGGACGAGATAAAATTAAAAATGTTGCCCCATAAGTGTGCAAAACATACATCGCTTGAAATAATTCTTGTATAATATTATTTAACGCTAGCAACATCACAAACTGTCATTGGCAATGCTGCAGTACAATTAAATCTCTTTAATAATATAACTTTTAAATCATTAAATTAAATTGTTTCATTGTTAAGTAATTTTATAATAATTGAAGGCAACATTCACATAAATAATATACATGTACAAAATGAGCTAAAGTTTTTCGATTGTGAATGAAAAGCCTTGATTTCAGCAGTACAGAATCGTGCGAACTGCTTTTAAATCACAAATTGCATGTTATATTTAAAATAAATTAAATAGATTAGTCGTTTGGAAAAACAACTGAAGCAGATTTAAACCCATTGATTGTGTGTAGGTCATTTTCAACATTAATTTATTTGCTAATACGATGAAGGAAGACATCGTAAAGAAACTTGTGTGATTGCTTAAAGAAGACGTGTGAAGTGCAACAACCGATATTTAGATGTAGGCTAGCGTGGTAGACTATCAGCTGACGTTAAGAAGAGCTATTAATTTTTATTAGCGAATTACATTTACTTCGCTTGGGCGGGCTCCTACATAATATGTAGGTGATAAACCGTGTGTTAGTTTAGGTCATAGCCTGTCTGTATATTGAATTTCATCCAAATTGGTCCAGCATTTTTAACGTGAGAAAGTAATAACCATACAAAAGACACATACACAAAGACTTTCGCAATTATAATAGTACACCTATTAATCACATATTCTACTATAAATTCATATAAATATGAGCTTACTCACGGGAGAAATATTTAGACTCATCCATAAAACAAAATGATGTTGTGTCCGGAAATTGCTTACTACATTGCATCGTACTGCATTTGGTCTTGGAAAATTGAAAATCTAGGGTTTGAGTTATAAACTATATAGTAAATGGACTGGTATGATAAATTCTCACTTAGATATCTGGCTTAGTGTATTTATTAAAGCACATCGAGACCGATGTAAGTTCGTTGAATTTGAAAGAAGCAAAATATTTCTGCATGAAAGCTTCGATAGTCCTTGACTTGGGATATAGCCTTATCCTCTTTAAACTAAATTGCTTGCAATATATAAATACACATCAGGCGTGCCAAAAGTTTTGATAATTTTAAGGTACAGTTAAAATCATATTATTTGTCTCTATAGTATCTTATATTGAACTTTTTATACTTTTTCATTTGATCTACATTTATGTATGTATATATGTATGTATGTATGTATGTATGTATGTATGTATGTATGTATGTATGTATGTATGTATGTATGTATGTATGTATGTATATATTTATGTATATCTGTATTTAGGATATGCAATTGTGTGTAGTAAGTACACCGCCTACCATTTCGTATAATTTTTCCTACGCCCTAAGGTTGCCTGGAAGAGATCGCTTATAGCGATAAGGCCGCCTGCTGTGCATCATCTATTGTTTATATCTTCTTTTTGTATATTTATTTGTGGTGTACAATAAAGCATCTATCTATGTGTAGACAGCTGAGTAATGTCAGATTTGTTAATTTTTATATTTATGTAAGTTTGGTACGTAATATCTACATCTACATAAATATTATAAAAAGGTAAATTTTTTAAGTTTGTATGTACTAATGTAATCTATGAAACTTGATTCGATGAACTTTGAAAGTTCTTTGACTAATAGGAAGCTACATTACCTACGAGTGCTACAGGCTATATTTATTGATAAAAATGTATTTACTGGTCGTTAAGTTGTTTTATTCGCACGCGCTGCCTAAACGGCTTGAAATAAACCAATAAAATATATGGCCAAAACACACCTATACTATATTCGCCGAATGAACCAAGTACTGAGATTTTGCGCTTCCACGTGATTAGTTGCAGATAAGATGCTTAGACCGCGATTACAATGCAGGTCATAATTAGTCCTTCGTTGCATTCCGTACCGTTCACACGTCTCTCGTGTATATACTGATTTATTATCAATGTAGGAGATGATAGTGATACGTCGGAAAACTAAAATTAATAAATAATGTATATAAATATTGAAAAATACACTTAATTTTACTTTAATGTTGATTTTGTTTTATTAGAAACTATTAATAATTCCTCACTAAACCATTAGCAACATGAACTAGCCCTATGATTCCAAACCAGTTGCAAGTGTTAGTGGGTGGATCTAGACAGTTTACTATTGCTTTGCATGAATCACTCCGTGAACAGAGTATAGAGTCTAAGGACGCACCCAAACGAAGCAATGGTAAGTCGCTAGTAAGGGATAATTCACTATCTAATTTCACACTATTAAAAAAGCAAATCGATTTAATAAATAGCTAAGAAGCTCTCAATCGACCAAATAAATAAGATATTTTTCGGTCATATAAAACAGCTATAATATTTAGCAGTTTTGACGACATGTTTGGCCTTGCTGTGCTAGCGGTTGCGGGTTCGAGTCCCACTAGAGGTATTCATTTGTGTGATAAGCAAGAATGCTTTGTACTCCAGTCATGGGTGTTTATATTTAAAGTAATATTTATGTGTAGTGTATCAACTATCTGGTATCCATTTTTTTTTCTGTCAAGAAAAACCCTGTTCCCGGGTACCCGCCCGCCAATGGGGGATGCGAGACGGGTTATGTGGGACTCTTGCCGCGCAAAGATGGTAAGCGCGCGGCAAGCTACCCACTAAAAACCTGACAAAGCACCTCCTTCGCCTTAAGGCCGGGGCCACAGGTAAACTATCTGGTATCCATAACGCAAGCCTCGTAACTTACCATGGAACAAGAAGAGGTTGTGTACTAATTTCCCCACATATTTATTTATTTATATTTACTTTGACATGAAGAAATAAGTAAGGTTTTATATTTAAAATAAAAATATACCTTTAACATTTTTCAATAAAAATTTGTGATATTTGCGATATTTTTCCAAACTAAAATAAAATAAAGTTTTGTAGGTATAAAGAGAGGTAAACAAAAAATTAATCGTTTGTGCTCTCAAATAATCTTGTTTTTTAATTTAAATAACAATTTCTATGGAAACATGGATATATGACATAATATGTTATATATCATTTTATCATTGTTTTTTATAAATTAATAAAAAAAATATTAAAACTACGTATATATTTTTTAATACTTTACAAAGCCTTTACAAATCTTTGGAGCTGCTCTGTATTGATTCTGAAAGTTTTTTTACTAAAGGAGAACCGTAATATCTTATTTTTACTATAAGTAATAATAGGATATGGTTCAAAATTAAAGTTTTTAAAAACAATTTTTTACTAAGTGCTAGGTTTAAATTTTGTAAAATGTTTTATTTAGCAATAACATATTATGTGAATTATGTCATTACACTATAACATTTCATAATAGAATAGCGAAAAACTGATCTTTAACATATATTCTTATGTTCTTAAAATATTCAGAAGTTGTACGAATAGAACAATTTACATGAAAATAATAATTTCGAAACATATAAAATTTAATTAATGGATAAAATATAGCGATATTTTCAAGTATTTAATATACGTTTAACTAAAAATTGAATCTTAAAACGTTATAATTATGAACCTGGAAAATTTTTACGGAAAAAATATAGACAATATTAATTTTCCTTAAAAGATATTCTGTAAAGTATTCATTGCGGAATTAAATTCAAAGCTGTTACTCCGCCATGCCATTCCGAATAATATACCCGTAATTAAACTAATGGACATTTTATTTCGAAATTATCTCAAGTTTTTGCGAAGTGTAAAATCTAGTTTAAAACAAATTAGGATAATTGTTTTTGTTGATGATGTACATATATTAACTTCATACATTCGAAAATACATATGTATGATATAACGACGACACGTTTGGCTTAGTTTGTAGTGACCCTTGTGTACTTGCTGTGCCAGCGGTCGCGGGTTCGAGTCCCGCTGGGGGCATTCATTTGTGTCATAATCACTAAATGTTTCTACTCCAGTCATGAGTGTTTATATTTATAATATGTATGTATTTAAAGTTGTATATGTGTAGTGTATCAACTATCTGGTATCCATAACACAAGCCTCGTACCTTACCATGGAACTAGATGTTGCTGTGTGTTAATGTTCCAACGAAATTTATATTTATTTACAGTTTCTTCAGGTGATCGTAATGAACGTTATTAACTCCATCTATTAGTTTATATTGTCTTGCCATATAGATTGCACATTATTTATTTGCATTACTCTACTTTGAATCAATTCGATAGGAATAATGTAATTTTTAATTATTCTTCCTACATTTTATATTTAAGAAAACCTCTAATCTGCCATAAAATGTTATGTATGAAACAATAATAGATTGTGAAACGTTGCGTAAAATAGTAATAGTTATTAATTAACCAAAACTGACCCTAACATTAAAAATGTTCTTAATAGTGTTAAGTTCTGTTTTATAGTTAAATGGTTAGATAAAAGAGAAATATAAATATATAGACCTGTGCCTAAATATATATATATATATATATATATATATATATAAATATATAATAAAATAAAACTATCTTTTAGGATTTTTCGCGGATTTTTTTTGATTTTGGGTTCCTGGCGTTTCGAATGCTTTACAGCAATCATGGTCACGGGAGACACATGATTGCCGTAAAGCAATCGAATCATAGGGAACCAAAAATCAAAATAAATCCGCGAAATATTCCGAAAAGACAGATTTATTTAAAACTAGCAGAACCCGTGGCTTTGCTCGCGATAAAACTACAAAAAAAAACTTTAAACAGATACAAACTTTCATCCCATATTTTACCCCCTTATGGGACGAATTTCGAAAAATGCTAATACGCGTATTTATTTAATTGTATTGAAGAGCATTAATATCAAGTTTCAAGTAATTCGAATCATACATTTTTTTTTTTGGATTGCATTATAATGTGTTTTCCCGTGGGAATGAGATAATCTCCCGCGGTAAAAAGTAGCCTTATATGACTCTCCAGCTCTCCAACTATCTCGACACGCCAATCCGTCTTTCCGTTTCCACTTGAAAGAAGGACAAACAAACGAACACACTTTCACATTTATAATATTACGTATGGAAATATGGATGCCAAATATTCTCGTAAATCTAAGAAAATATTAAATAAAATAAATTAACTCACCGGTATCGAAGCGCGGCCTCGCCGGCAGTCGGTGCGGGAGGTCTTGGTTCTCCGCGTGCTCGAATGTTCGGAAACCGAGCGCGAACTCTGCATATGGACTTATCTCGAACATTTCTATGGGATATTGGAATTTTATTAAAGTTTTTGTTTAAATAATAAGGAGAAAATTATTTTATGCTATACTATATTATTATACCTTTAACTATGTTATGTAAGTTACTTAAAGTAAGTTGCGGGTTAAAGTTACAAATGTCGGACTTAGCTATACATTATATATCTAATCTAACATATAAAATTCTCGTGTCACAGTGTTTGTAACAAAACTCCTCCGAAACGGCTTGACCGACATTTATGAAATTTTGTGCGTATATTCAGTAGGTCTGAGAATAGGACATAAACTATTTTTCATACCCCTAAGTGATAAGGATGGTCCAACCATAGTTTTAAATAATATTTTCTTTTGGATCCCATTATATTAAGGTATACAACATATATCAAATTTCATTTTAAACACCTTCATACTGAATATTAAATATTATATATAATAAGAATTTGAATTAAAGATGAAATATACCAAATTTATGAAGAAATACACGTTTAACCTAAAATGCTGAAAGTTTGATTGAAGAGATAGAATAAATCATGGTAATATTAGTAAAAGATCAAAGCAATATTAGTATGAAGACAGGGCTATGTTCGGTTATCTTAGGATTATCATTCAAAGAAGTAATTTAAATATTTTTATAAGTAAAAAATATATCTAACTAGCGACTCACACTCGCTTCACTCGGGTTTCGTCCTTAGGTACGTTTTGACGGTTAGTATGAAATACAAATCTTTGAATTTCTCGGCTTTTCTGTACTATAATATGCATGTATTATACATATAAACCTTCCTCTTGAATCACTCTATCTATTAAACATTCGCGTAGTTTTAAAGATGTAAGCATACAAAGGGACAGACAGACAGCGGGAAGCGACTTTTTTTTATACTATGTAGTGACACTAGCAACTTATCCTTGCTTCACTGTAGGTACCTGATAGTAGTCAATGTGTTACTTTAAGTAAGACACTACCTATGTACCTACTAAATTTCATCCAAATCCGTCCAATCATTTTAGCGTGAAGGAGAAACAAACATACACGCACACAAATACATAAATATTCACGTAGTCTATAATACTAGCGACTCTCTGTTTTCGTTTCGGGTTCATCCCTAAATAACAAATCTATCCTACGGGAACTGTACATTTTTTTGGGATAAAAACTAACCTATGTGCTATTTCAGACTATAATCTATCTCCGTGCCAAACTTCATCCTGATCCGTTAAGCCGTTCTGACAAAAAAGAGTAACAAACATCCATACATACTCACAAACTCTCACATTTATTATATTTATACCGATATACAGATGATAAATACCATTTTTGCTAGTTTTCCTCGGATGTACGGGAGACGTGTATATCCGCGGCGTGTGCGCGTAACGCTCTTTGTGTTCTGAATGTGAGGCGACACTCTCGTTCCTTGATTTTACTTCCTCGGTGATGGAATGGCGATATTGTGATGTGTAGTTTTGCCTAAAATTTATATATACATAAATATACCAGAGACTTATTTATTTATATATGCTATTTATATTTCAAGTTATGTTTTTTTTTTCATTTGGTACGATTCCATTCGATCACAAAATATTGGACTCCTAAAATAAATGCATATATTTAAAAAAAAACGATCTTTTCGGATTTTTCCGGATTTATTTTTTAATTTTTTTTTTTGCTATAAAGCATTCGAAACAACGGGAACCAAAAATCAAAATTAATCCGCGAAATAATCCGAAAATAGTCTTTTTTTGTTTATTACTTAACACTTTTTGTGTTGTACAAAAAAATGTACTATATCTTTCCATTCCATATTCAAATAGAACATATAATGCGAATAATTTTCGATAAAAATTTACCACCTAAAACATATTATAAAGATGAGTACAAAATAAAACAAAGCAATACTGAAATATAACTTCTATAGCAAATGAAATAATACAAATTTTGCTTGTGGGAAATTCTACGAAGTCCTTTGTAAGGAGGAATGATGGATTATGTAAATTACGCAAGCCATTTTGCCTAAATATAATGCCTAAGTACGATATTTATATAAAAATATAAGAATAAGTATAAAAAAAATGGAAACCGATCTTTTTATATTATTATTTTCTATTTTCACAAAAATCTTGATCAAGATATATGTTATAGCTTAAACTTTATATATGAAATCATATAATTTTTCACGAAACAAGCTTTATAAAGAATAGACACAGAGTAAAAAGTAAAAACTGTCACTATTTTTTCTATACTAATTTTTTTTTCTAAACTTTTCGCTGGCAATTAACTCATATACTAAATAATTTAATTAATTATTAGAAAATATAGGAATTACAAAAATAATTTTTAATTATAGATTGATTAAAATTAATTGTGTAAAATGAATCTAAAATTATAACATTAAAATATTTTCATTATAAACAAAATGACGTGAAAAATTGTTTACAAGGAAATATTTGACAAAATAACTTACCGTCTCCTCAATAGTATGCAAGTGAAAGCGACCAGACATATGACAAGGAGGATCGAACTGCACATGATCACTAGCATATTGAGGTCGAAGAAATCTGACGGCGGACCAATTTCCTCTAAAAAGTTACAAACGTTAGAATACTATGTTTTTAAATTAATTAAATATGTTATATTGAAAAAATCTCCATACATAGTACCTACTTTACACATACGAGTGGATTATTTTCTTTCAATTTATATGAAGACTAGCATTGCCCGCTCCTCCGCGCGCGTTCAGATGACCAAAACCAAATTCTTAGGTTTTACATATTAGTATATTCTTACATTACAGTTTTTGTATTGTTTCTCAGAAATGAGACATTTTCCCTCGGTAAAAAGTATCCTATATGTTGTTCCGGATAACCAGCTATCACCATACCAAATTTCATCAAAATCCCTCCAGTGGTTTTTTCTGTGATGCAGTAACAGACAGACAGACAAAAATTCTAAAAACTATAGATAAGATTTTCCAACAAATACTTAATGTACAGATTCGGCTAAGTTATAATCTATATATATAAAAGAAAGTCGTGTTAGTTACTTCGCTTATAACTCAAGAACGGCTGAACCGATTTAGCTGAAAATTGGCAGGGAGGTAGTTTAGAGCCAGGAGAAGGACATAGGATACTTTTTATCCCGTTCGACCGCGTTCCAATTTTTATGATATTTTAATTTTTGGATTTCTCTTAGTCCGGAATAGGTAAGTATTAAAACATATAATTAAAATGTGAGAAAGAAAGATTTTTTCTTTTTATATCTATTTAAAACGTACCTAGCGACGAACCCGAGCGAAGCGAGGGTGAGCCGCTAGTTTTTTATATGTATAGATACTCTACATTTAATATTATATCCTATCCAGTTGAAAAGAACCATTAAAATTGGTTCATAATAATTACCTAAATAGCTAAACATACATAATATAACAGGCAATTTAGCCGTATTCAGTATATTCTCATATTTATTTTATGAAATTTCGTGTTATAAAAATAAGCAAATGCTAAGACAATATATACTAATTAGATAGAATTCTAACCATTATAATTGTAATAATCAGTTAACAGAGACTTAAATATAAGGACAAAGGAAATATTATAGTGCTACTAGTAGACACAAGTGCACTCTCTATTCCTGTCACTCTCATACTTTGGTGGGATGACACGAGACACGACCGGTGAGAGTGAAGGCGCAGAACCGACGCGACACGTGCTCTCCGAGGCACGGGGGTAAAACCCTGCCAGCTTCCCTACTCCAGGTTCGAAATTTCTTGACAGAAAAAAATTATAACTGAACTTGGCCTGACTTGGGAATCGAACTCAAGACCTCTGGATCCGTAGCCGTTAATTTTAGCCACTAGACCATTGAGACAAGTTAAAAATAAGACTATAATATATAAAATACCTGATAAATACAGTATTTTTCTTTTCAAAATAAAACAACGTGTAAGGGAACGCATCGGTTTTATCGCGAATAACTATAGAGACCTATTAAATACTATCGAGCAATACAATTTAATGGCAACTTTTTATAGAAGCAATCGTTGATTGGATCTATATTTATATCTATAGTGGCAGTTTGAATCAACCCATTATTTTTCGCATTTCTGAATAAAGCTAAACAAAAGTACACAAAAAACGCTCACACAAAAGAAGCCGCTAGCAGTAATATCTATACGATTTATTTATTTAATTAAGTAAAAGAAAAATAAGTAATAGTGATATTTATACATAAAATTATATTTTAGAATTTTTTCGCTGATTTATTTTGGTTATTGGTTCCGACATTTCGAACGCTTTACAGCAATCATGGTCACGTGAAAGACTGATTGTTGTTGTTGTTGATGAGTTTAATTTAAAACTAGCGACTCACCCTTGCTGCGCTCGGGTTCGTCCCTACTTACGTTTTAACGTTTAGAATAGATTTCTCAGAAATGAGGTATTTTCCCGCAATAAAAAGTATTCTATATGTTGACCCGGATTACCAGCTATCATCATACCAAATTACATCAAAATCTCTCCAGTGGTTTTTCCGTGATGCGGTAACAGACAGACAGACAAAAATTCTAAAAACTATAGATTCGGCCTCTGTATCGATAATAACGTCTATTTCAATAAGATTTCCCAAAAAATATTTCATGTACAGATTCGACTCAGTTAGAATTTTATTATATGTATTTATGTAGATATCAAATATTCGCGTAAATCTACGAAAGTATTATATTTAAAAAAATATATATGAAAGTATTAAAAATAATAATATTAAAAATGTCAAGTGGGATTGTTTATTAATTTTTAATTTATATACTAACTGTATATAAATTAAAAATTAATAAACAAATAAATGAACAGTTGAGTTAAAATAAGCATTGATATTACGATTCCAGTTGTTCTCGAATTGTCTTACACAGAGAATTCAAGATTTTCCGTAACTAGAAATCCTGAGAGAAATTACTAATTAAGCTCTCGAGCGTTTATTAAGTTTTTAGCTTCCGAGCTAGTTTGATTACTGCATTAAAATTTGTACGCCGTAGTTACTTTGTTATTATTTCTATGTTATGTATCAAAGTTATTCTTTAGGAAAATGATGCAAAAAATTAATAATTTGCTTGGAAAAATTATCTTCTATACATATATTGAAATTGTAACTAAGCCGAATCTATACATTAAATATTTTTTGGAAAATCATATTGAAATAAACATTATTATCGATACAGATGCCGAATCTATAGTTTTTTGAATTTATGTCTGTCTGTCTGTTACCGCATCACAGAAAAACCACTGCAGGGATTTTGATATTTGGTATGGTGATAGCTGGTTATCCGGGTCAACATAAAGGATATTTTTTACCGCGGGAAAGTATCTAATTTCTGAGAAAAAATACAAAAACGGCAATGTACCTAAGAATTTGGTTTTTTAGTTTTCTGAACGCGGGCGGAGCCGCGGGCAATGCTAGTTATATAATAGTTATATATAAAAAACCTCTTCCAATATCAAATTTAAGTTGAAATTTCATTTTTAAGTATTGTTTGAAGCAGTTTTTTTATATTTTAAAGCGCTAGTTTTCTATATTAGAATCTCATTGGCAGATCAATCATGCATAATTTAAAAACCTTATTGCGATAGACGGCATGTTTTTTTTGCAGAAAGCTATATGAAATGTATGTTAGTTTATCTATTAATTCTTAGATTTACACGAATATATAACATATTAAATTAAACTATTTATTCGGATTTTATCGACATTTTATTTTGATTTTAATATATTGAAGTTTCCTATACTTCTTAGTCGAATACTAAAAGAGACTACGATTCTTATATGTACTAAATAGAATTAAAAACACAAGCAAAGCCATAGGCAATAGCTTATATATAAACAAAAAGTTTAAAATTGATAAGAGTTTATCATAATATGTTACCATTTAATTGCAACTACATAATATAATTATCTTTGGGATATTATGAAAGTAGTTAAATGTCACTGTCGGCTTAGACAGGCTCAAATCCTGTACGTAATGACAAAAGTTTTGCTCAAACGATTTTAGTATTATAATGAATGTTAAAGATGTTATCGATTAACTGTCATGAGTTAAATATTGTTAACGTTTCAAGGGAGATAAAGTTTCATTATGAAGTTTTAAAGTGATTTGATATTACTCGTAGAAGGCTTCGTTAGCTCTTTTTTTCATAATAATATTGTATTTATGGTTTTAAATTTTAATAAATCCATGCTTAACGATTATATTTATATCAACACTAACGGCTCACCCTTGCTTCGCTCGGGTTGGTCCTTAGGTACATTTAAACGGTTAATATGGAATAGGTAGATTATATATTATATTACTGCTTCACTCCCTTGATCACGATGATATATAAGCGTGTTATTGTGGAAGGCTATACTTTCCACAATATACGAGCTATCATGCAAAAAGAATTTTTCAAATCGGATTAATAGTTTCTAAGATTAGTGCGTTCAAACAAACAAACAAAATCTGCCTGTTTATATTACTAATATAGAGAATATCTTGTCGGAATGTGAATGTTTGTTGTACATGTACATGTACAATGTACATGGACAATAAAAGTTGTAATAAACTATAAAAGCGACCTAAAAGAAACACTCGATTCGGCTGTATGTTTATATACACGATATTTACACTGTTGTGAACCAATTTTTATAGTTATATTTTATTGAATATAGGTTAGTCCCGTTTGAAATAAAAAAAAAATAATCCACCACCGCGAGTAGAACATAGATGAAATAAATTATAAATGGATATTATGCAATTTTATTTAAATTTCATACCAATAATTATACCTCACTAGTATTAACCCGCGGCCTCGAGCGAGTAGTTCTATTATGTATTACTATATTTACCATATACATTATACTATGTGTTACTTTGATATATAAGTTACATTTCTGTTAAAATCATAAGAACCATTCAGTAGTTTTTGTGAAAGAGTAACAAACATACATACATCCTCACCAACTTTCGCGTTTAATTATTAACGCTACGTGATATCAGGAAAAATAAAATGATTGAACCTAAAATTAACACTTTAAAAAAACAACACGCAACTTTCACTTTTAATTTTTATTTCCAATCTTTCTCTGCACATCCCATATGAATGTATAAAGATTTTACCTGCATTAAACGATTTATTATTATTATTAGACACTCACTCTCGCTTCGCTCGGGTTCGTCCTTAAGTACCTTTTAATTTTTTTGAACGAAACCCTAATTCTCTTTCTAAAATAAAAGTAGCTTATCTTACTCCCTATAACGTTAGCTATCTTCCAGTGTAAGTCCCGTCAAAAGTCCAGCCGTATCAGAGATTATGCGGAACAAACAGACAGACAAAAATTAAAAAAAAATGTGTTCTTCTTATAAGTACCGTACATAATTTCATATGCATTTAGTAAAACGCTGTTATTTTGACATTACAAACATACACTTCAATTATATTTATCTGTATAAATGTATAGATTATATGAAAACACTTACCGCCGTCCATAGTTTTGGTAGCGTAAGTGTATACAGTAGAGGCGGTGCCGGCGTCGTTGGCGGCCGTCACGCGCACTTGGTACCAGCTGCCGGGCAGCAGCGCGCCCACGGCGTACGACGCGGGCGCGGAGCGCAGCGGCGGCGCTCGGTAGTGCGTGTCTACGTAACCCCAGCCCAGGTTCATATCCATTGTCTGGTGGATACGATATTATTACCCCTATTTGTATATCAGATTTTATAATTATTACTAGCGATTCACCCTCGCTTCACTCGGGTTTCGTCCCTAGGTACGTTTTAACTGTTGGTATGAAATACAAATCTTTGAATTTCTCGGCTTTTCTGTACTATAATATGCATGTATTGTACATATAAACCTTCCTCTTGAATCACTCTATCTATTAAAAGAAACCGCATCAAAATCTGTTGCGTAGTTTTAAAACTCTAAGCATACATAGGGACAGACAGACAGCGGGAAGCGACTTTTTTCAACCGACTTCAAAAAGGAGGAGGTTCTCAATTCGACTGTATTTTTTTTTTTTATGTTTGTTACCTCAGAACTTCGTCATTTACGAACTGATTTGGACAATTTTTGTTTTGTTTGAAAGAGTATACTTCCAGATTGGTCCCATTTAAATTTCAAAAAAAAATACCACCCCTAAGGGTGGAAAAATAGCTAATAATGAATTTAACCTACTTCTAATTGTCATATTGACTTGAAACTTTGCAAGTGTTTCTATTTCCGTTGATAGTACAGTGGTTCGGTATTGTTGACCTGATTTGATGGTAAGGCCAGAAGGTGGATAGGTGGAACTCTTCAACGGCTAATAGTAGATACTTTGCGTTTGGGCTTATTTTGTTTGATTCGACAAGCCTAACACTTTAGAATTCGTACTTTGCTACTACTGTCTACACTAAAAAGGTAAAAATAAAAACTTTTTAACAAAAAAATAAAAACCGACTTCAAACAAAAGCACTAAAATGTTAAAAATAACTGATTGGTAGTTTTCATTTACTATACATACCTAATCAAATATTTTCGAAGTCGGTGTGCTTTGCTTTGTATGGGCTGGCACCGATTTCGAAAATATTTGATTAGGTATGTATTTAATAGGTAGGCTTTAATTACTTAGCCAAAGCACACCGACTTCGAAAATATTTGATTAGTTATGTATAGTAAATGAAAACTACCAATCAGTTATTTTTAACTTTTTAGTGCTTTTGTTTGAAGTCGGTTTTTATTTTTTTGTTAAAAAGTTTTTATTATACTATGTAGTGTTAATTATCTATGAGGTTTTTGAATATTTTTAGTTTTTTTACATGTGTTACATGCTTTGTTAGTTCTAAAACATTCTTTATTTTCATCTTTTTGTATTCTCCACGAACGGACCAGGGAATAGAGATTTTCTAGACCTTGATAACACACAGTCTACTAAATCCAACTATATGAATGAATCATTTAGCTGACATCATAAATCATCGAAATAAAAATTTAGGAGAAGAATTACAAACACACACCGCAAGTATTTAAAGATAAATATTATTTATATATATATATATATATATATATATATATATATATATATATATATTAGACTGATTCAAAAAAACCGACTATTTTTTTTTTAATATTGAAAATATTGTCAGAAATGACGAAAAAAAAATCCTGTGAAAGTTAGAGCTCTTAATATTAATATTAAGAGGTGCCGAGTGGAAAATTTCGATTTCCCATTTGATTAACGTGGGAAAATTTTTTTTTCTTACTTTGGAATTCTGTAGCTCTTTAACAAGTCATCAGATTGGTTGAGTCAGAACATATTCTTGTAGAGAATTGAACGCTCTACAAAAAAGGTCTCTTATGATTTTTTGATATATTTACTTTTTCAAAACTTATTCAACCCTAAAGATGAATTGATTCAAAATTTTTACATTTTTCTAATTTTCCGACGCAAGCATCAACTTTATGAGAAAATTTAATAGGACTGTTTTGTAAAACATTCAATTTCCTATAACTTATCTCTCAAAAAATTAAAATTTTTTTTACAGATCGTAAGTTATTTGCAAAAAACTAAAATTTTTTTTAAAAAGTTGTCATTTTTATTCTTAAAATTAATTATCATGTTAAACAAATAAAGTTTTAACCTAAAAATTGAATGTTTATTACAATTTAATCAATAAATGGAAAAGCTTTTTTTTTTAACAAATAATGCTGATTTATGTTATTCGATTTTTGGAAATCATTTCAAGGTCAAGACGAACAATTCTCAAAAGCAAATAAAAACATTTTTTATCTATTTTATATTTAATATGACTCTACTATCCATATCAATTAAAAATCCTTTCAAGCTCGCCCCCCTCTACCTATATTTGATATACTTCAACGCTGTTGTGATTCCAAGAATTAGGTAATTGCCGAGCTTTTTTGAATAGAGTAATATATTTTTATTGTTAAGTAAGCATGGAAATGATTGCTACTTTTAAATCATTATCATATGATAAAATTACGTATATCATCATAATCACCTGCTACTTTTCACAGGCAATGACTTTTCCTTTGCGGTTTTTTTTTATATATGGTTTTTATATTATGGTTGCGTCGGAAAATTAGAAAAATGTAAAAATTTTGAATCAATTCATCTTTAGGGTTGAATAACTTTTGAAAAAGTAAATATATCAAAAAATCATAAGAGACCTTTTTTGTAGAGCGTTCAATTCTCTACAAGAATATGTTCTGACTCAACCAATCCGATGACTTGTTTAAGAGCTACAGAATTCCAAAGTAAGAAAAAAAAATTTTCCCACGTTAATCAAATGGGAAATCGAAATTTTCCACTCGGCACCTCTTAATATTAATATTAAGAGCTCTAACTTTCACAGGATTTTTTTTTCGTCATTTCTGACAATATTTTCAATATTAAAAAAAAAAATAGTCGGTTTTTTTGAATCAGTCTAATATATATATATATATATATATATTAGAATTTTAATAAAAAAAATAATATACACAATATTTTATTCTCTTTTTGTAGTGTGTTTCGCACGAGTATGTCTGATAACAATTAAAAGAACTCTAGTAAAACCAATTTTTTAATCGAATAAAATATCGGCATGGTACAAAAATAGGACCATCATAAATGTACAGCATTGTTAAGCGCGTTTGCTATAGAAAACATAATTAAATAACACATACATATTATTTAAGAGCTTATCTACACATACGTAATAGGGATTATAAGATTATTTATAATCCCTATTACGTATACGTATTCATATGATGGAATTAAATTAACGTAGGTAATATTTGACTTTTAAACACTAAGTAAAAAATAGTATAATTTTAAAAAGCTGTAAAATATAAGCTTTTGACTAACTGAAAAAGCTTTTACTAGAAAGTGTTACGTTACGACAATAAAAAGACAATTAAAATCGACTTCCAAGATTTGATTTCATAATAATGTGAGTAACAAGTATTAGGTACCTATAAATGAAGCTAATACAAGCGTATTATAAGTAAAATGTGCTTTTTAATTTATAATAGATTAGCCATCCCTTGCTCGTTATGCTAAGCATGCGTAAATGTTTCTTTTAAATCTTGCGAGACCTTAATGTAAGTATTAGGTTTTTCGCTTAAAAAAAATACGGGCAAATGCGAGTCGGACTCGCCCACTGAGGGTTTCCTACATATTTTCTACTTGTTTGGAATTTTTTGGAATTTTTCCTTTATTTGTGCTGTAAGACGCTGCTTTTTGCTAAATTTCGTGATTCTAAGTCAACGGTAACTACCATATAGGTTTTCGACTTAAAACCGGGTAAATAAGGGTACTTCCGGTTGACCTAGAATTGTCAATTTTGGTTAAAAGCAAGGTCATACAGCACAAGTAAAGAGAAAATTAAAAAAAATAAAAAGAGTTGAAAATTAAGGTAAATATTGGACTTAGAAGTTTTCGCGAAAATCTAAATTTGCCCATAACTTTTTGCCTTGTTGATTCAGGACCTTGATTTTTATACACCTAATAGGTTCTATAGACCTCAATATCTGGCATAAATTTTCAACTTGCTAGGTCCACCCGTTCCTGAGAAAATCAGTGGTAACACGAACAGACGGACAAGAGAGCTCCATTTTTTACCTTTTGAGGTACGGAACCCTAAAAACAATAAATCATAGATACAAACTCACCGCTAAATTCTCAGAGCGATGCCAAAAGGTACTCCCCAACAAACGGTACTCTACGTCCCATTTCGTGACGTCACACCCGCCGTCGTCCCAACCGCTTAGTTGTATGTAGATGTGCGTAGCATTACTCCATAACCAGTCGGTGGTTAATGGGGATATTGGAGCTGTAAAGGGTGTTATTATTATACACATTTTACGACACGTTTCGCTCAGTTTGTAGTGACCCTATTCGTTGTGTGTTCGAGTCCCGCTGTTTATATTTATAATATGTATGTATTTAAAGTTATATATGTGTAGTGTATCAACTATCTCGTATATAATATAATAGCTTACCATGGAACTAAATGGTGCTGTGTGTTCATGTCCCAACATATACTGTGTTTATGGCTAACGACTTGCTATGCCTTAGGTGCTTAATAGCCTATGTGTTACAGATTATACAGAGAGATGCCTACAGATTATAGGAAAACTGTGTACTAATTTTTATCCAATTTTGTTCAGCTGTTTCACCTAGCTTTAATATTATATTGATTATTATTATACAAGTACCTAATACAAGACTAATGAAAACGAAAATATTAACACTTTCATCAAATTGACTCTATTTTTTGATATAGGGAAAATTCATTAAAATAAAGGATAAAAAACTATTAATTATTAACTATATAAAAAACAATTAAGTATGTACATAAATCTAAGCATCGAGAACAGTGCTTGCCAGACATTGCCCGGTAATTTTTATACTGCCCCTTTGTAACCCATTTCATAATTATAACCCCCAAACTAATAACTTTCCAAACTATATTTCGGTATCGGCTATTTGAGAAGTAAGGGGCTGCTTATTTATTTACCAAAGAATCCAAGTTTACCTCAAATGATGAAAGTTTTATCTTGAGAAATGGTTCCACTTCAAGTCGGTTTCTATATTTATTTTTAACTTTACATTTATAGGTTGTGACAAAAGGCATCAAAAATGTTATTGCTTGATTAACTAATTTTGTGTATTCTTGACGACAAGATAACTTAAAATCTATCAATGGTCTTATCTCGAATATGTCGGAAATGCTTCCACCCGGTATTTTATTTTGATGGCCCGGTATCAGGTTGCGACCCACCGAATGAGAAAGACTGAAATCTAGAACTTTCTTACCTCCACCCAACGTCATGACATCGGCCTGCGCCGGCGCGGAGGTGCCCACGCGGTCCGTCGCCGTAACTCGCACCGAGTACTTCGTGCCGCACTTCAGGCCCGATATCGAATGTTGATGTATCCCACCAATCCTTGTCTCTTTGGTCGGCCAGGCCTCTTGCCAGGGACCGTCCTCCTCCCTCCAAGTTAGGTTGTAACCTAGTTACCGTGTTACCATGGTTACCACATGTATACTAATATTATAAAGAGGCAGTTTGTTTGTTTGAACGCGATAATTTTAGGACCTACTAAAGCGATTTGAAAAATTCTTCTTCAATAAACGGACTATCTATCTCAAAAATAAGTTTTCAAATCGAATTAATAGTTTCTGAGATTAGCCCTTTCAAACAAACAAACAAACAAACAAACAAACAAACAAACAAACAAACAAACAAACAAGTTCTGCCACTTTATAATATTAGTATATGTAGGTATGTTTTTAACATACCCTTAATATTATATGTGAAGTAAAAAACGAATATGCGATTAGAAGTATTGAAAACAACCAAAAAAAATATAGACAAAAGTAATTCTGAAAGGACTGAAATACATTCATATTATATATATTTCCTTAGTATTATCGATATTACTTTCGATACCACACAAGTGTCTCACAAACTGTATCATGCAAAGTTACAGCGCAAGCTGTTAGAACATTAGTATGTAGATGGCTTAAACTTTGGATTCCGTCCAATGGGTCTGAGCACTAAACTAAGTTGATTTAAATCTAAGCTATTGATTTTCCTAAGATTGCGAATTTAAGGGGAAATATTGCATATATTGCAAGTTTGGATCTATATCTTTATATATATAATTCTTCTGTGAGTGTGTATGTCACTGAACTTCTCTCAAACGACTGGACCGATTTTGATGAAATTTTTTGTGTGTGTTCAAGGGGATCTGAGAATGGTTTAGATTCACAATTTGAATAATAATTTTCATCAAAAAAATTATTAAAAAAAGTTTGAAATTTTCAAATTAAAGACGTGTAGACAGGACAACGTCTGTCGGGTCCGCTAGTTTCAATATATTTGACTAATTCGTAATCTAAAATAAATATATATTTTAATAAAATTCTAACTGAGTCGAATCTGTACAATAAATATTTATTTGAAAATCTTTTTCGTCCCTACTAACTTTTTAATGTTTAGTATAGATTTCTCACAGATGAGATATTTCCCGCAGTAAAAAGTATCCTATATAATGACCCGGATAACCAGCTACCATCATACTCATCAAAATCCCTCCAGTGGTTTTTTCTGTGATGCGGTCACAGACAGACAGACAAAAATTCTAAAATCTATAGATTCGGCCTCTGTATCGATCACAATGTTTATTTCAATATGATTTTCCAAAAAATATTTAATGTACAGATTCGGCTTAGTTACAATTTTATAATATGTAAAGACTATAGTTAACAAAAGCAAATAAATATCTACTATATATTACTTACTAATTCCATAAGACATTGAATCGTTAGCTGTTTTGATTTCATCCCATTCCACTACGATAGAATCTTTGTAAGGCGTCGCTCGTAAGCTCGGAGGGTCCGGTAATGGTAAAACTTTTACAGAATACACCACTGAGTCAGATCCGTACAGATTTTTCGCCAAGCATGTGTAATTGCCGCTCAAAGATTGATCTATGCCTAAAGAAAAAAATACATAATATAAAAATAAAAATATATTAACATACTAAAATAATAATTAAATATCTATACTAATAATACGGTGAATGATATGATGGACGGTGCATATTGGGAGCAAGATCGCTTTAGAATCATAATTTTTGAGATTGTCACGTGTAAATTTATTTTATATTACATACAATATATTATATAAACTTTGCGAGAAAGCTTACGTCTCTATAGTATATATATCTAAGAAAACTTAAAATTTCTTATTGAGAGAATATATGGAATCCGCCTATTGCCCATCCCATCATATCTCTTTCCCATTTAAAAGAGAGCATAGCATTGGGATTTTTAAAAGGGTTCAGTTACTATAATCACTATACAAACAAATAAAATCTGGAACTGATTTGAAAAATGTAAATTAAAATATTGCTCACGTATAGTTATTTGATATTTTATGCCTAAATAGCTATTTTATAAAATTTCTTGGTTGAAATTTGTCACATATTGCCGAAACCACTTTAACTTGCGGATAAAACTTTACTTTAACTCGCGAATAAAATCTATACTAATATAATAAAGAGGTAAACTTTGTTTGTATGTAAGTCGTAATCTCTGGAACTACTGAACTGATTTCAAAAATTCTTTCACTTACAGAAAGCTACACTATATCTGACGGATATAGACTACATTTTATTTTGATTTAAAAAGTTTTTTGTTTATAACTTAGTATTTGCGAATCAAGTCCGACTAAAAGACGCTATATTGGCCTGCGCTAGCCTAATCGTTGCCTGTATATGAAAATAATAGAGCTCATTTTTACTATCGTAAAACACGAGCGTAGCCACGTTGAAAAGCTAATTTGTACATGGCATAATATTACGAGATTTTATTGTAACTTCTTTCATTTGATAAGTAGGTTTCAAAGAAATGATTCCTACCTCATTCCACGTCAAGTACCTACTCACTCAAAGCTCTTTTACTTATTGAAGGATAAGTGCTCTTTAATAAAGATTAAAGCATAGATTCTACATCGAAGATTAAAATTAGAACTTTTGTTACGCATTATTAATGACGATGAATATGTGTGAAGTATTATATATATATATATATATATATATATATATATATATATATATATATATATATATATATATATATTTATACTATCTTCGTTCTGATTATCACGTCGACGTTAGAGCGTGAAGAAAAAGGCACTCACTTTTCTATACATTTGTACACATACACACACACACATCTAATAAATTACAAATCCATATTACAAATTATAATAATCATTAAAAAACCAACATTTTAACGTAAATACGCCTGAAATAACCGAAACAAAAGAAACCAACTCACTTTTAATGAGCAAGCTGTCATCTTTGTTCCGCGTGAACCTCGGGTGGTGGGTGATGATGTTGTGGTTGTGGTACCACACGGTGCGCGGCGGCGGCGCGCCCACGCTGCGGCACGCCAGCGGCAGCGCGCGCCGCACCGCCACCGCCACCGCGCCGCCCAGCGACCACACGCCCGCCACCACTGCGGGGGAACTGGCTTGTCAGTGTTAGCTATACTATCAATTCTTACTAGTATGAACAAAGAATAAATTTAGTCATCGTTATAATTTTAAATGAAATAATCATTTCCTGTCTACCTTGTAGAGATGGCAACACCAAAAACTGTATTTAGTATGAATTATAATTCTCAAAATAAAGTCAAAACAGTTAATACTCTTTAATTGAAAATATGTAGATTTGGAAAACTTATAAGGTATAAACGAGGTATTTTGTAACATGAAGGGCAGTGTACTTTCTAGAGTGAGTTGAAGTAGATGAAAGTTTAAGGTGTCATAATGTAAATTCTTATAATATAAATTGTGATTGTGATAAATAAGTGTTAAGTGATGTGTAAGTGAAATAAATATGGTAAAGTATAAACGAGTTTCTTCTACCGGCCTTTGGTAAGACATAAATTCTTACATGAAGTGATGATGACGTTCTCCTAGCCGATTCCGGCCACGGCGGCCAATCTCAATGAGATTAGCCAACTGCGCAGGAGATATTATAGTGCTCAAGTGTACGCGCAGACACAAGTGCACTCTCTATTCCTATCACTCTCATACTCCGGTGGGAGGACCACTCGACATGACCGGTGAGAGTTAAGGCGCAGGACCGACGGCTTTACGTGCTCTCCGAGGCACGGGGGTGAAACACCGCCAACTTCCCAACTACGGGCTGTTACTGAGACTTACTATACAGGAAGACTCAATAACTAAACTTGGCCCGACCTGGGACTCGAACCCAGGACCTCCGGGTGTGCAGCCGTATATGCTAGCCACTACACCACCGAGGCAGTTACATGAAGTATCGAACTTATAACCAGAGCATATCATTATTATCGTATAATATATGATTTCGGTCACAGCGGCCAGTCTTATTAATGTTAGTCAACTACAGGAAACACTATAGTGCTGATGTATGCACGCAAACAAAAGCGCACTCTCTATTCCTGTCACTCTCATACTTCGGTGGAACGAGACACGTCCGGCGAGTGAAGACGCAGGACCGATACGACATGGAAAAGGAACACTGTTAACTTCGCAACTTCGGGCTGTTACTAAGAATTTTTTGACAGAAAAGCTCAATGACTGAACTTGACCTGACCCAGGACTCAAAGGAAGGCGGCCGTACATGCTAGCCACTAGACCACCGAGGCAGTTAAAGCTTAAATATACTTACGTACTATATAATACAAACCTAACTATTTAACACCCAATTACCAATACCCTGACCTCTTTGTGAAAGATGTTAAATAACTTTCTAATTTCATGGTCTCTTAGAATAGCGATACTCACAATTACTCAAACGGCATGAGACGTCTCATATAAAGGTTCAAGGATTTGTGTTTAAATTCTTACAACATCATTTAAGCTTCCCAAAGAACTAGTACTTTAAAGAATCAAATCTGCTACCTCTAGCATAAAAAACAGTGTAAAAAATTGACATTCCAATTGAATTACCGTCTTTCAATTTTTACTTATTGAATGATAGTTGAAGACTAAAATTAGAATTGCACCATCAAAACTTGACTAACCTTAGATGAAACTAAAAATTCTTAACATTATCTATAACTCAATATTCCGCAGTAACATATATATGAAGATATACGAGTATTTTAAATAAAACTATCTTTTCGGATTATTTTGCGGATTTATTTAGATTTTTGGTTCCCGACGTTTCGAATGCTTTACAGCATTCATGGTCACGGGAGAGACTGAGGTGATAGATGTCTCGAAGGAATAGTTGTTACAGACAGCCTACCCACTTTGTTAATTGTAGGTATATAGTAATAGTTTTATTTAAAATGTCAAATAAGGAAGTATTATATACGAGTAGGTATGTATTTTTGTTTTCATTAATATTTACCTCTTTGAGAGGGCGTGTTAGTAACTCTTCGACTCTCCGGTCCCTCCCCCACTGCAGTGCTCGCGGTCACCCACACGTCGTACTGACGACCCTCATACAAACCCTTCAGCTCAAGACTTTGTGTTTGTTCGTACGGTTCCGTGTCTGATTCGACGTCCACACGGTGTATTTGTGGACCGTCGTTGCTATGGGGAATGATAAATTGTGATATATTTCGTTTTAATCAAAAAAGATTTGTAAGTAAATATTTATTATAGATATTTTAAAACAAATGTATGTGAAACATACATAAAAAAGAAAACGAAAGAAGAAAACAAAAGAAGAAAAATAGATCTTCGTCAAGATATTATACTTCATGTAAAACAAAAAAAAAATTAATTTGATTGGCGCTATCAGTATTTATTTGATTGGTTTATAGAGTTTTTACAAAGAAAAAAATGTGACTTCAGCTTTTTCATAATAAAATAGTTAATAACTGTTTGACGACACGTTTCGTTCAGTTTGTAGGAACCCTACTTCCTGTGTTAGCGGTCGCGGGTTCGAGTTCCGCTGAGGGCATTCATTTTTGTGCTTAGCACGAATGTTTCTACTCCAGTCATGAGTGTATCAACTATCTGGTGTCAATAGCACAAGCCTCCTAGCTTACCATGGAACTAGATAGTGCTATGTGTTAATTTCCAAAACATTTATTTATTTAATTTACATGTGAAAAAGTTTTAATAATTTGTTTTGATACAATATTATTTAATAGCCATAAACAACAGACTAGGTACACGTCTGTCAATAATCGAAAATACCATTTTCATGCACGTTTAAGGTTGAAATTTAGACACGTGCGTACACGTGTGGAAGTAATGTGATCGCCAGATCAAAGTTCCATGAAGCGAGTAATATTAGACCTTTTTGTGAGGATTTGATATAGTCCGAAATTTACAGTATATTAATATTAATATTTTTAGTTAATTATAAAGAAGGATATTTTTGCTTAGCAATAAACTAATTTCGTTTTATAATCTAAATATTTTTTTGTTTAAACCAAGATAAAAAGAACCACAATGTTTCACTTTTCAGTAAAGAAACTTGTTCTATTTATATATGTATATTAATTATTATGTCGATCTATTAGGCTTAAATGCTGCGCTAAATGAAGTACAAACAGAAAAGGTTTTCGCGTTTATATTTCGCATTATAAGCGTAAATATATACAGAAATAGTTAGTTAAAATGTAGTTTATTATTTCCGTAAATATGAATATATGTAAATCTATCTATATAAATCTATATGACGACACGTTTAACTCAGCTTGTGAAGCTACTTGCTGTGCCAGCGGTCGCGGGTTCGAATCCATTTGTGTGGGGCATTCATTTGTGTAATGAGCACTTATATTTGTACTCCAGTCATGGGTGTTTATATTTATAATATGTATGTATTTAAAGTTATATACGAGTAGTGTAGCAACCATCTGGTATTCATAACACAAGCTTCGTAGCTTACCATGGAACTAGATGGTGCTGTGTGTTAATGTCCCAACATATATTTACTAATAAATTTTCGTTAAAAGATCAATTAACGCGCGGCTTTTCGTAGCAAACGTTAATGATAACTGACGCCATGTTACATTTGACAAGTTTTAAAACTAATTCTTTTCAGTACATAAAATAAATTATTCGGATGACCCTCTTTGCTAAGAGGTCTTTAAATAAAATGTTAATGAAGAAACTTGGCAGGCTGAATTAGACGTACTTAAGTAAAATTTACATAAATGAAGGAGCCCTAAATTTCTCATCTTAATTACTAAGTAGTTACGCACTCGAATTGACTTGACTATCATCTGAGGAAGAATTATGATGTTTAATTTTTAAGTATATTTTAATTCTTACTTGTGTTACTTAATGTATGTGAAAATTTAGATGCTTGGATGTTTAATGGGTGTTTGTTACTCAATCACGTCAGAACGGCTGAACGGATTTGGATATACTTTTTATCCCGTTAAAATGTACGGTTCTCGTGGGATAGGATGGGATATCGTTCTCGCGTTTCGAATGCTTTACAGCAATCATGACTATGGAAGAGACTAAAGGTTTAGACGTCTCAATAGCTAATAATATATAGTTGTTACAGACAGTATTTACTCACAGAATTTTACAATTATTTGGAAGAAATAGACAAATTTTAAAACTTTACAATTTTTGTTAATTTAATTTTAAAACATATTTATATATTTTTTTTAAATTTTAAAATTAAATATTAAATATCATATTTTAATTTTGGATGATGTTATTAATATTCTAAAAAATTGTAAAAATTTCAAGAAGAGAAGAAGAAGAAAACAAATTCTAATTTTTATTAGAGCCATTGTGATAAAGATTTTGAGAAAAAATTAAAATAAGATAAAATAGTGCGTTTTATTTTAATTAAAACAATAATAACTATAAATCGTGAAATAAAACAACATGTGTTGTGGATTAAAACGTCTACTCGTACGATATATTTATATTTATTTATTTGCCTGGTCAAATAAGTAAACAATTCGCCCAATAAATATTTATTCCTAACAAATGTGAATAAAAGTACCTACTATCACCATTTTATATTTATGACGCTTGAAAACATTTAATTTCGTTTACTTTTTGACTTATAAGTCATAATCGTTAAAATTTCTAGTTCCCAAGAAGTCTTAAGTTCATTAAGTATTAAATTGATGCAAATATAATTATTGTTATTTTGATAACAATGTAATAATTTCATATATACATAGGTACAGTTTTATAACTTTTAGAAGTAAGTAGTTTAAAATCGACTTTTAACTTTTAAGATTTGACTACATAACTTGTTAAATTAATAATAAAAGCTAAAATTAACATTGAATTGCTGATAAGATATTTTAATCCCATAAAGCACGGCGTAATATCCTTATAAATAATAGGACGTAAAGGTAAATCTCCATCAAAATCAGCTCAGTAATTTTTGCGTGAAAAAATAAGACATAAATCTGCAACTTAATTATAATAAGATTAGTAGGATTGATATAACAAAATAAAGTTGCAACTAACCTGGCAGTAGGTTTGCAGTACACCGTGTAATGGAGTAGCTTTCCATTACGCTGTTTCGGCCTCTTCCAACTCACTAGCAACGCGGTTGATGATTGCGAAAGCAATTTAATTTCTGCCGGCGCATCTGGTACTACAATTTTATATAGATATTTATATATCTAGTGGTTTTATAATGATTTAAATACATAATTATATGTTATATATAAATATTATATATCTAAACATATATTATTAAATTCCTCCTTTTTGGGAACTTCAAAATGTAATTAATCATTGTATTTTTTGTGTAAGTTATTTGATATCTGCATATATTGCGAATCGATTTTCATTTTCATTCTATCGTTAATAAATCACAGCTCATGACTACGTATAAATTTACAGAAATAATACTAAGAGAATAATGACTTTTATGAAGTAGGCTTATTGATTAGTACTATAGAAGTAATTTTCGTCAGGAAATGAATAAGCTGTATGACACATTAGTGAAAATCTAAACATTTTCGCCTAAACCCTATAACATTTGGCAAGTCTTAAAGATAAAAATTCTAATTATTCTTGCCTGTTAATAATAATATTATTATTATTTAACATAATTAATAGTAAATACTACTACTACTAATACTATTAATAATTAAGCCAGTTTACTTATCAATAATAAATATTTTATTTAAATATTCTAGAGTCATATGTATATAAACAAAAATCAAAACTTTCTACATAAACATCAATACAAACTTATCACTTCATACAATTTATACATTAACTAAAACAAAACAACTCCAAAAGTCCTAAACAATAAGCGTTACGTTAAACTGAAAATGAACAATAAAGCTTAGAAAGCCGTAAACATTCAAACAATACTTACCGTCTTGAAGAGTGGAACAAACAATGGGGAAGGAATACGGTCCGGTCCCGTAGTTAGAGAAACCCGCCACTTTAACTGTGTAGTTAGTGTATTTGATAAGTCCTTGCAATCGTAGTTCCGTTACGAGAGACGTTGCGTTTTGCCATTGACGACCTAGAATTGATTTAATTGATAAACATATCTCCTTTTCAGTAGTTTTCCTTGTAGATAGCGTGAAAGTATTTTCATGGTATTAATCTTCTAATATATAAAATTCTCGTGTCACAGTGTTTGTAACAAAACTCCTCCGAAACGGCTTGACCGATTCTTATGAAATTTTGTGGGTCTGAGAATAGGACGTTAATTATTTTTCATACCCCTAAGTGATAAGGGTGGTCCACCCCCAAAAAATTTATTTTTATTTTTTTGACATTTTTTTTTATTTTAAGCCGAAAATATTTTAAGATATGAAATATCTAATAGGTAAATATGAATTTTATGTATCGAAATATATTAGATTTGCTTTGCATCGGCTGGCACCGACTTCGAAAATATCTGATTCGGTATCTATTCTAAATGAAAACCCCCGTTTAGTTTTTTTACATTTTAGTGCCTGGAATTCGGTTTTTTTTTTAAGTTTTTATTAGCTTCATGTTTAGTTCTATAACACTATCTATATTCTTAGCCCGAGGATATACTCGTATTACATATAAAATTATAATGACCAGCAGAAAGTAAAGTCAAATTAATGCATTATATTTTAAAATATTTTATATAAAATATGAATATCTTAACACAATATCTATTACGTGAAAGTTACAGAACATCAAAGTTGTTGTTAGGAAACTTAAAATTTTGACGAGGAGAAAGTTACGCGAAGTTTTTAAAAGAACATCAAGATAAACTTATTTATATTAGTTTTCGCAGAATTTTTATTCTACCTTTAATTTTGCTTTAGTTGAAAAATGCTATAAAAATATACTTAATAATCAGTCAACAGCGAGTTCGGGCTTGCATTGAATCGTCCGCACTTGACATATTTACCCGACTGCAACTAAAGGGTTATGTGTTTTTCGCGCCTATCTTTGTATGTTTGTTTGTTTGTAATATTCTTTATTCCCTCATATCTTCCAAACCACTCGATTGTTTTTTTTAATTAAGTTATCGTTAGATTCGTCTCATTAGTCCAAGTGTTTTTAGATGACATAAAAAAGTTCAATATGGCGGCTGCTAGATTTCATTGTTTAAGGTGATTTTTTTTTGATACAGTGATATGATGTTTTGTTATTATTTAAGCATTTTAATTAGAACTATCTTTTTGGATTTTTTCATTGATTCATTTCGGTTTTTGGTTTCCAACCATAAACCAAAATAAATCCGCGTTTGCTTGTTTTACCAACCAAATAGCTCTAGTTTAAAATATCAAATACTCGCATTAATATCTAATATATTTAAACGAGCAATTCTTGTATATTTATATATACCGGTGACCTCGGAAACGGCTGTAACGATTTCGCTGAAATTTGATATGTGAGGGTTTTCGGGATCGAAAAATTGATCTTTTTGTATTTATTCAAGTTTTTAGTTTAAAAAATTTTTTGGCCAAAAACTCCCAGCGTAACTTTGTCGCTCAGGTACTATTCATATGATAACAGTATAATTTGCTTATATAAACGCTTTAAAACATAATATGAATACAAACCTTGTCCAGCATACAGTACCGAGTACCCGATAAGAGCCCCGGCCTGCTTGTGCGGCGGTATCGGCTGCCAGCTGACGCGCAGCGCGGTGGACGTCACGCCGCCGCACTCTACTGACGTCGGGCCTTCCTCTGGTGCTATTTGTTTATAGATATTGGTAATATACTTAAGTTATTAATAAGGCAGTGGTAACCCAGTGGTAACGCGCTCGCTTGGGAAGCCGAGTGAAGCAGGTTCAAATCCCGGGTCTCGCACCTCTGATATTTTCATGTGCGAATCATTTCTAACATGATTACCAGTTGTCTTAACGGTGAAGAAAAACATCGTGAGGAAACCTGCATGTCTGATAGAATCTAGCAAGTTTTCGAAAGACATGCTCATTGCTCATTCCGCCCGCACTTGGCCAGCGTGGTGGACTATGGCCTGATCCCCCTCGTATTGAAGGGAGGCCCGTGCCCAGCAGTGGGACGTTAAAAAGGACCGAATACATATATTAAATTATTTGTTTCGGTTAACATTATTAAATTAAAATATCTTCTTTATAAATCTTCTACATTATATAATGTAAAAGTGACGATTCAAAAGTGCTTGTAAAAGTCTATTTGTATAAAATATATTTTGATTTCATTTATCTCACATTATAAGTTTTTTTTTTAATTAAACTATTTATTTTTTTTGTTTAAATTGAAATATTGTAATAAACTCAATATTAAAAAATAAAATAACTACTAACATATAATCATTAAGGTAAATTTTTTTCACCAACAAATATATCTTGATATAAATTATTACTAATAATAATAAATATGTAATCAGTATTTTGGAAGCGTCTAAAATATTAAAACGATAAATTATATTTAATTTAACCCTAGTTGAATACTTGATTACAAAATGAGATGTATTTTGATATATTCAACCGTTTTGACATCCCACTGCTAAGCACGGACCCAATGTGAGTTCTATTTTATATATCATCTATACATATAATAAAATTCTGAGTCTAATCTGTACATTAAATATTTTTTAGAAAATCAGGTCAGTACAGAGGTCGAATCTATAGTTTTTAGATTTTTTTCTGTTTGTCTATCTGTCTGGGAACGCATCACAAGAAACCCACTGGACAGATTTAGATGAAATTTGGTATGATGATAGCTGGGTTATCTGGGTTAACATACCTATAAGATACTTTTTACTGCAGAAAAATATCTCATCTCTGAGAAATCTATAGTAAACGGTAAAACGTAATTAGGGACGAACCCGAGCGGAGCAAGGGTGAATCGCTAGTTATAAAATAAAAACTTTAAAATGCTACAAACAATATATTTAGAAACATTAAATTATTAAATTCAAGTGAAACTTTGACTCCTCAAACAAAATCTATAAAAAAAATTCGTTAAAAACTTTTTTAACGTAACGTTGGAACAAAAAACGTAATAAAATAAACTTAACAATATAACTTTAAGTCGTTAATTGCACTCGTGAGGTAAAGTACTGTGAGAAATTCAAATTAAAAAGGCAAAGCAATTTTAAGAACAATAACAAAAATGATGAGGACCGAAGTTAGTTAAAGCGTCCTAATTTAGAAAAACGTTAAAAGTTTCAATAGGAAAATAAACATTTGAATACGCATTTTTGCTTTTGTAGCTGAAAATGTCTTTGCGTAAACGAAAATTATGTTATTTGTTATTAATTATATCTATGCACTAGCATTGCCCGCGGCTCCGCCCGCGTTCAGATGACCAAAAACTAAATTCTTAGGTTTTACATATTAGTATACTCTTACATTGCAGTTTTAGCGTTTTTTCTCAGAAATGAAATATTTTGCCGCGGTAAAAAGAATCCTTTATGTTGAGCCGGATAACCAGCTATTACCGTACCAAATTTTATTAAAATCCCTCGGGTGGTTTTTCTGTGATCGGTAACAGACAGACAGACAAAAATTCTAAAAACAATAGATTCGGCCTCTGTATCGATAATAAAGTCAATTTCAATAAGATTTTCCAAAAAATATTTAATGGACAGATTCGGCTTAGTTACAATTTCATTATATGTATAGATTGCAATGCAGGTTTCCTCTCGATGTTTCCTTGACAAGTGGCAATCATGTTGAAAATGGTTCGCACATGAAAATATCAGAGGTGCGAGACCCGGGACTTGAACCCGCTTACTCAGTTTCCTGAGAGAGCGCGTTACCACTGGGCTACCGCTGCCTTCATTAAAATGTGAATATAAAAAAACAATATTTCAACATTCTCAGGAGTAATATTAAAAAAAACAATGAGCTTTAAAAATAAGTACATAAATAGTAGAGCGGAAAGCACTTAAGAGCTTTTTAAAATGGACCATATTTCCATTTTTACCTAGAAATTGAAATAATGAATGTATTTGTTCGTTTCAAAGGATTTAAATAACAAATAGGTTGCATTTTCGAGTGAATTGAGAATAAATTGATATAAAATAAACATACCTCCTTCTCTAGTGTCTTGAAAGAGTGGAATCGAGAACGGTCCATTCCCAGCGCTATTGAAAGCCGCGATGGACACTGAATACCTAATAAATTGGAATAAAATATATTTTTGAATAAATTGGATTACCATGAAACATGTAAAGATTCGTATGTGTGTGTGTATGTTACTTTTTCGGCTAAACAGATTTGGATGAAACTTAGCTAACAGATGGAATATGATCTGGAATAGTATAAACTACTTATAGACAATGTATTGTTAGGTAATAAGTAAAAAGTTTTTAATAAATTTAAACAAAACGCCTATAAAATATTAAATTTTATCCGAGTGATATGTATGGGATACGACATTATGTATCTAATGAGTCTACACTTTAAGCACAGATCATATAATACTATACTAGGACTTAAAGTATTTATTAGTAGCAATTGATAAATAATAAATAAATATGTTGGAACATTAACACACAACACCATCTAGTTCCATGGTAAGCTACGAGGCTTGTGTTATGGATACCAGATAGTTGATACACTACACATATATAACTTTAAATACATACATATTATAAATATAGACACACCCATGACTGGAGTATAAAACATTCGTGTTCATCACACAAATGAATGCCCCCAGCGGGACTCGAACCCGAGACGGCTGGCAGAGCAAGTAGGGTCACTACAAACTGAGCCAAACGTTCGTCGCAAGTAGAAACTGAGCAAAACGTGTGGTCAAATCTATGACTTCCACTATACACGTTCTGGTACCCAGATTAAATCGATGTTGATATCAAGTTTATTCAAATGAACTTTGAAATTGTTTAAAAGTGTTAGTAGAAAACACGATTCCTATTAGATTTGAGCACCACTTAACCTATAAATACTTTAGCAACATCTACATATTAATATATTTAAAAAAGAAGTGTCTTTGTTCAAAAAAAAAAACTTTTTAACTTTTATAATCATAACGCTAATTAAACTCTTTACAGTATACTCACCGAACTCCTTTCAAAAGACCGGTGATTACGGTTTCTTGTTTTGAATAAAGTGATGATGTTTTGATGATTTTGTCATTTGTTTCTTGGTTTTCTAAAAAAAAAAGATTTTACTGTTTCATGTACATTTTCTTCAAGTGTTAGTGTTTTTTTTTTGTTTTTTTTTAAATAATGTTTGTATATTTATATTTATTGTGTTGAAAAAAAAAACATACAGTCGAATTGAGAACCTCCTCCTTTTTGAAGTCGGTTGAAAATAGTGATCGACAAAGACAATATATCTGTGTTACGTACTCAATAAAATAATATTAAAAGCTCTTCAAGATATTTTTTTTTTTTGTATTGCATAAATGCGCTAGTCTTTTATAGTAGTAATCAGATATAAAAACATAACTTTTCATTTTATTGTCCATTCGTCTACTAACACTTAATATTATAAAGAAGTAAAGTTAGTAAGTTTCTTTGTACGAAGTAATCGCTGGAACTACTGAATCAATTTAGATGAAATTTGCTATGAAGATAGTTTGAGATCAGAGATTGAGTTTGGGGAGGACAAAGGATAATTTTTATCCCGGAAATCATCCCTTAAGGAGGTGAAAAGTGGGATGAAAGTTTGTATGGGGAATCAATCATTTCTCAAGTAAGGGTTATGAAACTTAACCATACCTATGTAGTATGTATAGTCTATCTATTCCTAGTAACCGTTAAAACGTACCGAGGAACGAGCTCGAGCGAAGCAAGGATGAGTCGCTATATATTGGGTCGCTATATGTTGAGTCCCTGGGTTAATGTATCGATTATACCTATAAGTCTACAACCCATAGGAGGGTTTTTTTTATAAATAAAACACGACTGAAGCCGCGGACTGAAGCTATTTGGTAAATAATATAAAATTTTCAATAGCTATTGGTATTCAGCAAAGAAAGATAAGTAAAACAACGTAAATATCAATTAGAAGTAAAATATCGTTCATAAATAGGGTCGGTCTGGGTAAAATAAAATTATTACCAACCCTTCTCTACTTTCAATGAGTTGATCTCGAGTGGTAATATAAGTTCATTTGTGCTCGCCCCTCGATGAATCTTTGTTTTAACTTCCCTTTTATTCTTGAGTTTAATAACTCTTTATCTATATTATCATTTTTAGAAATAAAATTCTGGTGTATGTGTATTCGTAATCTTTCGTAATTTGACCGATTTTGATGAAAATTCTGTGTTTGTATAGGGTCACTTAGACTATTCTTAGCTATAGTTTATACCGATAGGTGGCGATGTTGTAGAGAAATAGATAGTAAAAGATTTTTTTTATTTTCTGAGAATTGGAGGTCTGTGGTACCATAACGCCTGCCTACTGAGTCCGTTAGTAGGTATAATAAATAAATTAAACGCAAAAGGTCGATCATTCTTTCACTACGATTTTCATCGTTTTCATAAACTCGAACCAATAAGCTTGAATTGAACTTTATTTCCAAATATCTCGGAAACGTGACTCTTTAGGATATTATATTGCTGATACTTTTGGAATGTTTTTTATTCATATATTTAGTTTTGTGCACCGAAGTTTAGAAAAAATTATAATAAACAGGCAGTGCTTAAAAGTTCTATCCTCTTTCAAATAAATACAACATTTAGAAGTATTTTACAAAATCGACTCTGTTTGATTACGTAAGTTTAATTTATTATTAAGTTATAGGTGAAGCTAATCAAAACACAGGTTAAAATTTTATATAATAGTTGATCGCATTAATCTTAATGGAAGCCCCATCAAAGGTCAGGATACCTCTACGCGTTTCTGAGACTGGGGCTTTGACAAACAGACAGATAGATGGACGGTGAAATGCAAGCAATCAATTAATAAGAAAAAAAACAAATATTACCTATAACTCCACTGATCTGTGGGACTGCTTTTAGTCTGTAACCAAGTATGACTCCATTATGAGAGTCACTCGGTGGTGGCAGCCATCGCGCTTTTAATTCTCCTGGTGATTCGGTTTGTTCTAACTGCACTCCCAATGGCGGAGAAGATGGGGCTAGACAATCAAATATATATATATATATATATATATATATATATATATATATTATATGTGTGTTTGCGTGTGTGTGTGTGTATGTTTGGTACTCTTGCACGTTGAAACGGCTGAATGGATTTGGTCGAAAATTAGTGCATAGAATATAGTAATGAAATAAAAGCTGGTGATGTATGTATGTATATTATATTTTAAAATATATATTGGGACAAAAATATGTTGGGACATTAACACACAGCACCATCTAATTCCATGGTAAGCTACGAGGTTTTTGCTATACCGATAGTTGGTACACTACACATATATAACTTTAAATACACACAATATATTATAAATATAAACAACAATGACTGGAGTGTAAACATTCGTGCTCATCACACAAATGAATGCCTCCAGCGGGACTCGAACCCACGACCGCTGGCAGCAGGGTCACTACAAACTGAGCCAAAGGTATCGTCAATATTTTTAATACAAAAGATACCTAGTTCCAATACTTTGGATTTATTACTAAAAAGGAATAAGTAAGTCAGGCATATAATGTCACTGAAATGTGACAACACTTATTAGACGTTGATATATGACTATTTTATATGACTTCTACGTAAAAAACCTCTTAACCTTTGCTCTTTAATTCAATCCGAAGGAAAATAACAAAAAATATAGGTACTTTGTGCTATTCTATCAATGTCAAAAGTTAAAGCAAAAGCTTTCATTGAAAATCATTGAGTCTAAAAAAATTTGTGAAAATTTTGTGTAACGCAAATTAAAAACATTATGTTAATTAGAAAACTGTCAAAAGAATAGAACATTAAAAGCTGTAAAGAAAACTTAACTAATATAGATGTAAATTACAAATAAAATTTAAAAAATATATTCATTTACTCCATTCTAATTATTAAAAAGTATTATTAAGAGTCTGTATACGAAATTTTACTGACTTCGCTGGTTTACGCGATTTTATTAACGCTATTTCGCATTTAAAAAACAATTAAGATTTTTAACTTCATTTTTTTAACTGTTACATGTTATGTCATAATAAAAACTATAATAATATCCATTAATTGAATTACATATAGATCCACTATATGAAAAAGGTCATATTATTGACATAAATACAAAAGTTCTCCCTAATTCCCGTATTGAAGGAAGGCCCGTGCCCAACAGTGGGACGTTAAAAAGGGCTGAATCCAATACAAAAGTTTGAGGTTTATTTATCGATCCTTCCCAAGCGAAGTCACGAGCATGGTATTGTGTGTATAAGTAAATATTATTATGAGTGTATGTGTGTATTTTATACCTTTACGCTGAAACGGTAAAGTGGTAGGCAAATAGACTAGAGCCTGAAGTAACATATTATATTAACTTTTAGGCTAAGGAGACATCCGAGCGAAGCAAGAGTAAGTAGCTAATTAATACTTTCTTAGATTTATGCGAATATTTGACATTTTAATAAAACTATCTTTTCGGATTATTTCGCGGATTTATTTCGATTTTTCGTTCCCGACGTTTCGAATGCGGGATTCGAAAATCAAAATAAATTCGCGAAAAAATCCGAAAAGACAGTTTTATTTAAAAAGTTGCTGATTAATTATGATTACAAAACAATTAATTTATATTAAAAAAAAACAAATATTAAGTAAGTCATTCGTTACTCATATATAATTAGTGTATAAACAGAGCAACATATCAACTGCTATGCATTTCAAGCGGTTCCCAATAACATCTGTTGTGTTCCTCGCGCTCGCTAGGGAAACCGAGTGAAGCGGGTTCAAATCCCGGGTCTCACACCTCTGATATTTTCATGCGCGAATCATTTCTAACATGATTACCACTTATCTTACGGTGAAGGAAAACATCGTGAGGAAACCTGCATGTCTGAGAGAACCTAGCGAGTTTTCAAAGGACATATGAAGTCCGCCAACCCGCACTTGTCCAGCATGGTGGACTAAGGCCTGATTCCCCTCGTACTGAAGGGAGGCCGTGCCCAGCAGTAGGACGTTAAAAAGGGCTGAATAATGGCTGTTGTCTTCTTTACTATCAATAATGACATTTGTATACTATCTCTAGTAAATAAACTTAAATAGATTATTGGGAACAGGTGTTAGTAATTAAAACAATCTAACCTTCTTCAGTAGTACTAAATCTGATAGGCGTGGAGTAAGCACTGAGGTCTGCCTGGTTCCCGCCGGCGACGCGCGCCGCGTAGCTCGTCGCCGGCTGCAGTTCCTCTATGTCGACGGTGTGACGGATTTCGTCTGACCTTTTATGATAATAATAATAATCTATACTAATATTATAAATGTGAAAGTGTGTTTGTTTGTTTGTTGATCCATCTTTCACGTCGAAACGGAGTGACAGATTGGCATGATTTTTTGTGTGGAGATAGTCGGAGAAGAGATTTTCTTTTTTGAAGATTTTTTGAGATTTTCGAAATTTATCCTATAAAGGAGAGTATAATACGGGAAGAAAGTTTGTATGAAACTACTTTCTTAGAGATTTTTGTGTAGTTTTAGCGCGAGCGAAGCCGCGGGTTCTGCTAGTAATCTATATATTAATACGTGAGGAGAAAACTTTGAACCCCTTTTTAAGCATATTACATGTACGGGGGAGGATTAGCTTTGGTATAGTTAAAGTTTATATAGAGGAGGACTGCAGAAAGCCAAAATTTATTTATATATAAGTACTTCAATTAAATCAAACTTAATGAATTATGGTTAATTTTCAACCACGGAGAGATCACTAGTAATAATTTATGGAACAATAAAACACATAAACAGTTAACAATATCACAACAAACATACATATATTATTATACAGAACAATCTTAGTTTAATACAAAAGATATGGTAGTCTATATATATATATATTATATATATATATATATTATATATATATATATTATATATATATATATATATATATATATATAGAGTATTTAGTACTATTTAGTATTTAGTGATATACTTGTAAAGAAAATAATGAGTAGGAAAAACATCGATTAAAAAAAGTATTAAACACATAATCAGTGACAAAAAATGTCCTCACCGAATGAGCGCTTACTTGAACATTTGAGCGCGCTTTTAATTATGATTTTTTTTGTGAAAACAACTTTAAGCATTGCATTTAAGATTCAATTTACATTATTGCATATTTATTTCAACTAGAATAATTATCTAAACACAATTGGTGACAGTTTTAAGAGAACTTTCGCATGACATTGTGTATCTAATATTGTTTTGATCGATGAAGAAAAAGGATGAAATATATTATTCAATTTGGATATATGACAGTTTAAAACACACCTGGTGACATTAATAGTTCTGGCAGAATTCCACGTCAGCCTCTGTCCGTCCGTCACTTGCACGCTGTAGTACTGCGCGAGGGAACGAGTCGCGTCTCGCCAGGAGATACGTACGGAACGACTCCGGGTCGCGTCTGCGGATACTAATGTGGGGGGGAGAGGGGGTTCTATGGGAAGAAGAATGGAATAAAGAAGAATTATTATAGGATAATTATAAAGAAGACATTAGAAGAATTATTCAGAAGAATCTCAATTATTTAATGTGTTTTAATTAATTGTTTCGTTGGGCTAACATTTGTGGCAGAAGTCCTGGGTTCGAGACCCAAGTCAAGAAACTTCTTACTCATAACTATGAGAAAGAGCTTAGAATTGGGTAGTTAGTAATTTTTGCCCGAGCTAACTGTTCTCTAGTTGGTGGTGTCGAATTATTGTCGTCCCAACGGAGTATGAGTGCCTAATTATATTGCATATTATGTTAGTTCTTTTATTATCATTTCTCATACGAATTTATTTACTTGATCCCTATTACATAATTGCCAAATGAATGGTTTAACCTCAATTTTGTCCCTTAATGACATTGGATTTCATATACTCGTAGCAAGTTATTAAGTTTTATTCGAAATCTTATTTTATTTTTTTACGACGAGATGAGAGAATTTGCTCCTTAAAACTTTATTTATTTTTCTGATTTGAGTTCATCACATATATATACTATGCTAACAAATTTTATTGTATGTTAATTTCTGTATTTTATATATGTGCAATAAAATATAATATATATACTAGAAATATAACACACTCCTTATTTGTATGAAACTCAATTTCAGTGCGGAAAGATCGAACAAATTTGCGTTCATTCACTGGACTGGACTGAAATGATATGACCGTTACGTCATGCATACATTTCACAGTATCGGGTAACTATACAATAATTTATATATATATATATATATATATATATATATATATATATATATATATATATATATATATATTAAAATTATTTCAGCGGTTTAGTAAATAATATGAAAATCATCCAATTAAATTAAAAATGAAATGTTTTTTGATGGGAACCGCATCACTTGCGAATGGCTGACCATTTTTAATTCTTTAAAATTGTTATTTATAGTTCGAAAAGCTATCTTATTCGAAAGAAAAAAACCCTAATAAATTTGGAAATTTTGGAAAAAACTAAAAGTACTTTTTATAATATTTTCATATAAACTCAAAGAAGTTTATTGAAATGGACAGGACGGCGACTTATAAAAATATAACTAAAGACAATCGTGTTTTATATTAATTTGTTAAATTACACATTTTAGTATATATAATATAACTGATATTTTAAAATATACATAAATTAAACGTCCACTTTCATTACTAACATAATATGTATATACAAAATATATTTAGGGATTTTTTTTCAGTTTTTTTTTCTTGAGAAATCAAAAACTATTATGAATATGAAACATTTGTCTCTTTAAACATACAAATTGTTAGCACTATGACAATAATTTCTAGCTTTGAACCATCGTTTCAAGTGTACCCATCGTGTGAAAATGTCGGTCGGTCTTATTTAGTCCTTCAGATGTTAGTTACACGACCCCTAAGAGACAGGGATACAGAGCTACTATTTTGACAGCATCTTATAATGATATAGGTATTAGATAATAAGAGTTATAAGATTTAACTTGAAGTTTAGAATGGAGCAATAGAATTTATAAGGAAAAAAAAATATTTTCCGTTTATCGAATTAAAAATAACGGACAGTTCGCATATTGGCATTACGTATTATAAATTAAAGTTAAATAAGTTTGTTCGGGCTAATCTCAGAAAATAAAGCACAAATTTTCATTCGGTTTTCACCTGTGGATAGCACAATTATTTAGAAAGGTTATAAGCTATAATTTATAAACATTTTAAGAAAATAACCTATCGTTATAAATATTTTGATTGTTGATATTTGTGAATGAAGTCGGAAAATCTATACTAATATTATAAAAAGGTAAAACTTGTGAGTTTGTGAGGTTGTAGGGGGTAATTTCTGGATCTACTGAACCGATTTAGATGAAATTTGGTAAGTAAGTAGTTTGAGATCCTGGAAAGGACATGGGATACTTTTTATCCTGGAAATCATCCCATAAGGGGATGAAAATGGGGATGAAAGTTAGTATTGGGGAGAAATAAAAATAAAATTAGAATCATATTAATATTTTTTATATATTATATAATAATAACTTACCTAATATAGTTAAGTAAACATTATAAACATCAGCCCCGAAAGGGTTTCCTGCTTTACACTGATATAACGCGCCATCACTCGTCTCCGTTTGTAACAACTCAAGTATACTCGTCATGCCTTCGTCTGTTTTCGCTTCGGATATTTTCACTCTGAAAATATTTTATTTTATTTAACATATAATATAGAAATTAATAATATTTTATCACAAAATAATTAATATTTAAATGTAAAAATATCAATAATATATTTATGTTTCATAAAATATTAAAATATGTACAATAATTGGATTAATGATATGATTACTTTTTTTTACATTTTATATAATTAAAAATATATTATTAATTTATTATTGATATTTTAATAATATTATTGTAAATAATATATTATGTTAAATATACCTTTGCGTTAACGGATTAATGGGTTTTCCGTTCTTCGTCCACATAATCCGTATCGGGTCGTCGCCTTTCGCTTGGCATTCTATTGTTACGTGTTTCCCTAATTTGGCGGTTAGGTTTCTAGATATTATGTCGAATGTTACTGGTTCTAAAAGAAAATTATATATTATTATATATTTTTTGGACTTTCATTCATTCATTTCAACATAAAGGTATCTTATAAAATAAATAAAAATGTATATATTTAAAAACAAGTTCTTTTTTAATTCATATTAAAATTTTAAATTTAATTTTGATATTTATAGTTAAATTATCAAGCACGAATTTGATTTGAAATTTTTATCATTAATAAATAAATAAAATAATATCATTAATTAATATACATTTATTTACTTATAAAAAAGTTTGTTTAAGTAATACAAAATATATAAAACCCAGTAAAATCACTTACTGTTAACAGAAATCCATATAGTTTTACTCAACGCGTCCCCGACCCCGTTCTCGACGTGACAAGTGTAAAGCCCGGCGTCGGATAGCGCGACAGAATCAAATATAAGAGATCCGTTCGACAAACTAAGGACACCTCCACCCGCTACTTCTAACACCGGTCTCCATGTTTCTGATATAACTAAAATATTTGTTATTGTATTATCTATACATATAATAAAATTGTAACTAAGCCAAATCTGTACATTATATATTTTTAAAATCTTATTGAAATTATATCATAAATTATTATCGATACAGAGGCGAAACCATAGTTTTTTAAAATTTTATCTGTCTGTCTGTCTGGGAACGCAACACGGAAAAACTACTAGAGTGATTTTGATGAAATTTAGTATGATGATAGCTGATTATCCGGGCAACATATAGGATACTTTATGGGAAAATATCTCATCTCTGAGAAATTTATACTAAACGTCAAAACGGAAGTAGGGACGAACCCGAGCGGAACGAGGGTAAATCGCTAGTTTATCCTATTAGTATTTAAATGCGAAAGTTTGTATGTATGTATGTGTGTATGTCTTTCATCCCTGGACGGATTTGGATGTTTAGTGCACAGCCAAAGCCTATGCACTGTTACTATGCACTAAACACTAATTACTGTTAAAATTTGTCAACAGGTGGTGTCGATAATATAATAATATAAATAATCACAAAAATAAAAAATGCGACTGTGTAAAAAGCGAATTAAAAAGACGAGAACAAGTTGACGAAGGCACATAGTATTATGCAGTCGGAGACATACATACAAGCAGTACATATTACGTATGTATGCACGAATTTACGATTAGACGAAAAAATACTCAATAGCATGTGTATATCTCCTAAGTTACTGTCAGAATAACTACTTGTTGGTATTAAAAACGTATCGTTAAAAACAAAAAGTATGTAAGAAATACTTACTATCTTTTTTCAACCAATGTGTTTGAGGCTGCGGGTAGCCGTTAGCTCTACAAGAGATGTGGCCGTTTCTTCCCAACAGTAGAGAGGTATTCTGTGGCTCTTCACTCCACTTAGGAGCAACTGAATATTAAATATTTTGGATAAAACATTTCTAAATTATAGTTCAACTTTTAAAAAAATATTGTAATATTCAAAATGTTTATGATTTTTAATTAGGATTAATTAAAATTAATTCTCTTTTATTGTTTTTGACAAACATTATGTGTAATTCTAAAATACCAATTGAAAAAATGGAGTTTTAAAACATGGTAATTTTGGGAGAAACTAAATTTTTTTTTTCTATATTATTTTCTATGACCTTAAAGATTAAAAATTAATATTAGAATTGGACGTTTCACGTATCAGGTATTTATTAAAAAAAAATCTAATATAATATAACAAAATATTTAAAAATAAACTAAATTTTTTAACATTTATAACATAATATTATACTAAAACATACCTTTTATATACAAATTAACTGTTCTATTAACTTTAGCGACATGGTTGGCGGCGACGCACGTATACGTCCCGCAGTGTTCTAAAGACACATTCTTGATTATAAGCACACTGAATACTTCCAAGCTCCTCTCTACAATCTGTACCAAAGACATTCCCCACTTTAATACCATTTGCACGGCAATTTTGTAAACACTATACAATTTCACGCTTTAACTACTTAGTTTATGTATTTAGTGGGTAAAACTAATAATGTTAATTTTATTTAACAAAAACAAAGCTAAAAACTTCATTTTGAAAATAACTTAAAGATATTAATTTCCCTTTTAGTGGTATCATAAAGAAAACATTAATATTTAGTTGAAATTGTTTCGTACATTAATGCCCGCGAAATTATGATTTCAGAAGCATTTTTGTATACAAATTTTTACATAGATTTATGTGCACGCGCTCGTGTGTGTGTGTGTGTGTGTGTGTGTGTGTGTTTATGTGCGTGCGTGTTTGTTTTTGTGTTTTTTTATATGTCAAGTCTAACCTACATACACCTACCTATACATGCGTGTAAGGTTCGAAAATACATAAATGCTAAAGACTTTTATTTATTGGGTATACGAGTTTAGTAAAGTAATAGGAATGCTGTTTTCTCAAAGCTGATCTAATGCTAACCTTTTTTCAAATTTTAGCTCTCATCGATATTTATATTGTAAGCTCACGTTAGATGCCAAAGTACTCCAAAGTATTGTTTTGATAAACTTCAGTTTTTTAGGTATAGTTTGACGACAAGTTTGGCTCAGTTTGTAGTGACTCTACTTGCTGTGTCAGCGGTCGCGGGTTCCGAGTCCCGCTGGGGGCATTCATTTGTGTGATGAGCACGAATGTCTGTCTTCCAGTCATGGGTGTTTATATTTACAATATGTATGTATTTAATATTATATATGTGTAGTGTATTAACTATCTGGTATCCATAACACAAGCCTCGTAGCTTACCATGGAACTAGATGGTGCTGTGTGTTAATGTCCCAAAAAAATAGTTCTCTTCTACACTCACAAAGAATAATTAAAGCTTAAAGCTTTATCATATTTTACATATAAATACATTTTTTATTTAGTCTTTTATTACGTGTTCAATTCAAACTATAGAGTCACGTCCTAAAGCATTGTATACAAAGAAATTCCGGACGTTAATAGCCTTCATAGCGGAGATACTTACGGAATATTTGCTCAAATGTTTTCTAGAGTACAGTGTTTTTATGTTGAAATTAAATAGAAATACTTAATAAGTAAAGCCTTTCTTTAGATAAAATATGAGTGGTGTTATTAGAATGAAGCCTGTATGTGTGTAATATTAGTACTTATATTATGTATGTATCTGTGGCATCGTCGCTCCGAAATGAAGAGACCGATTCCGATGCGAGTTTTCTAAAGAAATAGATGGTTTCAAAGGAAATCTCTCGCTGGCATTAATATTTTGTTTGGGTTTTATTATTTTGGTGGGTATTGTAATCAAAGTTATTTAAGATACACTAGATATGACAATTTTTGTCTTTGTCGCGTATTGCTTTAAGTCTAAATTATAAGAGGCAGTAGTGCCTGCAAAACACATTGTGCAATTTGTTAGGTTTACTGTTTTGTGGTTAGTTCAAGCGTGCTTGTAAAGGGAAATAATTTTATGCTAGTTTTATACAATTATGATGTCATTTATGAATTATATATACAGAAAATAAACACATTAACTATTACTGTACAAGTCAAGTGAAATTGAGCTGTATTGTGATAAGAGATAGCATGTTACCTTCCTTTATAAATCAGATTACCTACATAGCGTACCCAAATTAATAGTATGTGAATGTTCGGGTGCGTGTGTTTGTGTGGGTATTTGTATGTGTGTGTTTGTTTGTGTACGCTTGTTACACATTCACGTTAAAACGGCTAGAGGCATAAAGCAATATTATAAGCATCTAGGCAGGCATCCAAGTGAAAGAAGTAAGCTATAAAACGCGTTTTGTTTTACACTTCTAGTACCAGACATAAGTGCGTTCAAACAAACAAAAGAACAAGCCATCTTTTCAGCATTAGAATATTAGTACATTTTTTTTAATAGGTGCATGTTGGTAATAATATTACTGGGCAAAATATTCAGTCAGTACTGTGATGTTTGAAATATCATACACAAAGACATTGCACGCTTACTAGATGGCTATTTACATAGTTGCTCACAAAGTTACGTATAACGTTTGCTATTTTAAAACTAGATAAATTTAATATTGCACTAGTCATTGTTCGGGACTTTGCTTGTGATTTTTTATTATTAATTTTAAGTAAAAAATCATAATCATGAGCACAAAAATTATTTATTAATTAGGCAGTAACATTAGTTTTTTTTAATTAATAGGTATTTCTATTAAGTAAGATAAGTCTGTCAGTTTCATAGTTATTAATGAAAATTAATCTTAGCAATAAAATAGTTTAAAATTATTTTAAGTGTCCTATTAATTAACGTTAATTAAAATTTATTGTACTTAAATGTCTATAGTTATAAAAAATATATTTAAAAATCTATATATAACATATTTAAAGCATTTATTAATCAAAACAAAGAAACAAACTTAAAAAACTTCTAATTATAATTCTCCTCCAAAATTTTAAAATATCTGTTTATTGAATAGTAAAAAAATAGTTATAAAAATAATAATACATTTACACAACTCACCTTTAAATGCGCAGGTATTTTCTTCCCATCCTTTAACCAGGAATAATAAACGGGGGAATCCCCGCTCTTTAAATTACAATGTATTTGTACTATCTGGCCCTCTTGTAGGTCTGAGGCTAACAATATTTCCTCTAACTGAGGCGATTCTACTATTTGCAATTCAAACGCACGTTTTGCCATTTCACCAGAAGGACTTCGAACTATACAGGCAAATAACACTCCATTTTCGCTTTTACTCACTCTATTTAGGTTTAAAACCCCATTTGTGACACTTACATCCCTTTTTTGTCTTAATTTTGGCTTACGACCGAATATTTCTATGCTTAAAGCGGTGTTGTTTATGAATCGTTTGTATCTAACTTGTGTGGAATCTGAGTTCAACTCTTTCCCTTTATACTCCCACGTTATTTCTCTGGAAAGGTTATTACTTATTTACTTCACAATAATAGTAATAATTAATCAAAAACAAGTTTTAAGAATCGTAATTTTAATCTTTCGGTATATTAACTAATAAATATATTATAAAGATCATTGGAATAGAATCATTACTAGCATTCCGTTATTTTGTTTTTTTTTTCAATCTGGCAGTGCACGAATGAAATATAATATATGATAGAAGACAGTAAAATAAATGTAATAAACAACGAATATAATGCCCTGAAAAAGTCACGTTTCCAAGATATTTAAAGGTAAGACTTGCTAAATGTATCGCATTAAAAACTCATTACGTACTAAGTACATTTATACAGAAGTCATTAAAAAAATACTCGGAACATAGTTGTATTCAAAAAATAGTTTTAACTGTAGACAAAAATAAATCTATCCCGCAGGAATTATACATTTTTTCGGGATAAAAACTAACCTTTGTGCTATTCCGAACTATAATCTATTTCTGTGCCAAATTTCATCCAGATCCGTTCAGCCGTTCTGGTGTGTGAGAGTAACAAACATCCAACAATCCATCCTCACAAACTTTCACATTTATAATATTAGTAGGATAGTTATCATATCACTTATACCTTTACTTTAAATATCTCTAATACATCTTAGGGCATCATATTGTTGATTTTATTGGTTTGTTAAATTGTGGACTATCCATTTATACAAGTTTCATCATATGTCGCTACGTTGATAAAATGGCGGCGGTTTGCTAATTCTAACTTCAGTTCAAACATGTTGAAACGTCTTTCATTTAAAAAAAAACTTTATGCACATGGTCTGCACAATTCAGACATACATTTTTTTATTTATAATATTTAAAAAGAACTCTAAAAAACTTACCTAATTGGATACCCATAGTATGGACATCTGAGTGTGACACTTTGACCGCTTTGAACTTTGAAGGGTGGCAATGTCCGGATGTAAGGCGGCCCTTGGAAGTTAAAACTTTATTTTTAAAACTTTCTGACATGTCCATGATTGAGTTTAAGCGGAAATTAAATCATTATATTTTGTATTTTTGTTATACACAAGAAAATTTACTTTGGATATATTCTCTATATTAAATAATTGTAGATAAGTTAAAAATTACTATAGGCTAAAGTAACAAATAAAATGAACAAAAAATATTATTTTTATATAATAATACACTTATTTTTTTCATTTTATTTGTTCTTTTAACAATGAGAATTTTAATACGAAGAATTTATTATTTGAACTCTCAACCTAATTTAAAAATGCAGTACGTGTAAAATCAAATCATGCTAAAAAACACACAATTTTGGAACCCAACACTGACACATTTACATTTTTTTTATTATTTCTTCGTATGTTTTAAGTTGACATTATTTATTAATGATGATTTATTAGTCAGCACTTGCCAAAGGTCTTTTACATGTCAAAATTCAAAAAGAAACGCTATATCTTTTAAGTTAACTAAAAAAAAGAGTAGCTAAAACCAAAAAATACACTTATTATTTTATATATCCTAATATATTACCATAAACATTAACCCTGTCCTCATGAGACACCATAGTATCGCCATGATGAGCGACGCACGCGAATCTACCGCCATCGTCCACTCTCACATGTGAAATGTTTAACTGCGTCATTACCCCGTCAGTAGTCATAGTTTGACCTATTGAGTACCTAAAATCGAGTAAATTTAATTAAGGGCTCATGCACACAGAGACTTTTTAACGCACAGTCAAAGCGTATTTCTGAAAAAATGCATCGAAATAAAGCATTGCTTGCGTTTGTTGTACGTTTGCGCATATATTAATACATATTCTGTTCACGTGCAAATATGTACGTCTGTAGCGCTCGTTGCGCGTTTGTATCAATATCATCGCAAAAAACTGCGTCTAGTGAACCAACGACGGCGCGGCGTCGCCTTCGCCTTCATAAAACGCAGTATGCATAGGCCCTAACACTTTATAAGACAACCATATTTTTTTACAAATAAATGTAAGTATCAAAATATTATTTTAATAGCCTATTACCATGAAAATGTTTTTTTTATATAATTTATTTAATAATTTATGGCATAAAGATATATATAGAATATTTCTACTAAGGAATTTGATTAACATATTACGTTTTTAAAAAAGAAATTATGTTCGTAAGCTCATCACTTGAGAACGGCGGGACCGTTTCAGTACATTTCTTTTTGAAGTCAAATGTTCGTAATTTCGAACATTTTCAATAGAAACATAACAACAACAAGATTTTTAAGAGACCAAAAATTGGATAATTCATCACAAAAATCAGGAAATTCGGATAATTCTATGAACTCAAAATACTTTTACTTCATTGAAATTTGGACAAGACAACGTTTATCGGGTCAACTAGGTAGGTACCTAATAGAAAAATTCTAAAGAAGTACATAAAGACAGAACAAAGAACATTAACATTAAGGCTTAATTGATGATGATGATGTTCTCCTAGCCGATTCCGGCCACGGCGGCCAATCTCATTGAGATTAGCCAACTGCGCAGGAGATATTATAGTGCTCAAGTGTACGCGCAGACACAAGTGCACTCTCTATTCCTATCACTCTCATACTCCGGTGGGACGACCACTCGACACGACCGGTGAGAGTTAAGGCGCAGGACCGACGGCTTTACGTGCTCTCCGAGGCACGGGGGTGAAACACCGCCAACTTCCCAACTCCGGGCTGTTACTGAGACTTACTATACAGAAAGTCTCAATAACTAAACTTGGCCCGACCCGGGACTCGAACCCAGGACCTCCGGGTGTGCAGCCGTACATGCTAGCCACTACACCACCGAGGCAGTCAAGGCGAGGCAGGAAGGCTTAATTATTAATTATACAATACAAAGATTTAATATGTCGATGCTATATTTTTTCATTTCTATACAAATTTAAAATTATAGGTAACTTGAAAATATTTCTTATCTATACAGATAAATAAAATTGCAAGTGTCTGTTTGTAATGTCGAAATAAAAGCTTTTTACTAAATGCATAGGAAATTATATAAATTGTATAGGGTACTTAGAAGAAAAACACAATTTTTAAAATGTTTTTGCATGTCTGCTTGTCTGTTTGTTCTGACTAATCTCTGAAACGGCTACATGATTTTGATGGAACTTTTAGTGGCAGACAGCTGATGTTATAAAGAGTAACGTAGCCTACTATTTTAGAAAAAAAATCCTCTCAAAAAAATTTAAACGTACCCAGAAACGCACCCGAGCAAAGCGCGGGTAATTCGCTAGTTAATAATATATAAAATAATTTTAATCAAAGTTAAATTAACATTATACAATAGATTTTAATTAATATAAACTTACCTAGAATCTGTATTGGAAGAGATAACAACGCCGTCCCTCTCCCAAACAAATCTCGCAGGATGAGGGCCATTGACTATACATTTAAGGTTTACCTAAGAAAATAATTTCTATTTTAACTTTTGTAAAATAATATTAGCTTAGAAATATATTAATCTCTTAAAATATTATCTTAATATAATATGTATTTAACCTCCAACCTACATCAATGTTTGATGAATATTTATATTAAGAAAATATGAAAGAAAAATAAGAGCAAATTTATAATGTTTTTTTTTTAATTTTACCTAAAATATTTTTTTTATACTGGAATATGTATTTTACACTTAATATTATTGTATGTCTTTATAACTCGTCAGAATATAATATTTATTTATTTAATTTATTTATTTAATCATTTATTTCAGGCAATATTTACAAAAAGATCTTAAATATGTAAACTGCCCATAGCATATTATATAACTTAAAACTAACATATATATATATATATATATATATATATATTAAAACTATTATTAATTATATATATTAATTATAGATATTACGTGTGCTATTAATTTTAGTCTTCTCAATGTTCAAAGACTACCTATATTAATAAATAACGTGACGCGCTCGTCTGTCAAATTATTTAAAATTATCTCTAAGAAACTGTACTAAAAAGTGATCCAGATACAATTGAAGTATATAAAAGTGTATAAAAAAGGCGTTTTCTTCACAATTCCTCAAGCATTTTGTTTATAGCAAAACAAGTTCATCATAAGCCCGTGGGATCCCGTGGGATAGTTTAGGGATTGAGCCCCATTGTGCCACAATGGAAAAGGGGCATGTGCTTTGTTTAATGTTACACAAACAATAAATTAACATACTTTATATGATGTCAAAAAGCAATTCGCCTTTAGATTAATGTGGCAATAGTCTGTGACGTAACTTTTTTTGCCTACTCAATTTATTTACTATTTATTGATATTAAAGCTACGAATAAATGATAAGTATTTATTCGTAGTGTCAAAGTAACTAAAAATATAATTTTGCAGTTAATTTAAAATAATCAGGCTTTAAGGGTTGACCAAACGTGTTTTTTTAGAAAATTTGTATCTAGAAATTATTGATTATTGGCATTAAATACCCGTTTATTATATTTATGTCTAAGCTTTTTTATAATGTAATGTATTTCTGATTAACTTAAATCTTAGTTTCGGTTAAAACTATCATTTTTGATAAAGCATTACTATCTCTATAAATTATTTGATACTAAATGTAACATGAATGTGACTTTTCAAAACAAATCTAACATCACGCCAACCTACTGACGAAACGTTACTTTTGTACAATCTAATCCAAACTTTATTGTACTGTGAAAGAGTTCAATTTCCTCTAATACAAACGTCTCGTGAGAGTAATTACATTTGAAATTCATGAAAACCATATTACAAGGGCAATAAAACACAATATTGTGTGAATTTAAACAGCCAATTAAGTTTGGGATTCGAAATATTATCTATATAAGTCCTTATAAAACTTTGAAGGTAATAAACCCTTAACTCGATTTTAGAAATTATTAATAGCATATGATTTAACCATTAGTACAAATAACAAGTGTAAATGGAAACTTAGGCTCTATGTTGATCTAGACAAAGTGAGATGAAGCTAGTAGTGCTTAAGTGACTTATCTTAGGAATAAAGATTTTTGAAGTGAAAACTTCTTTAAGCACATTGGGCACTTTTGGGATGGGGAAAAAGCACTGAACTCGTGTGACCGTCACGCTCGGATACATAGTGACGCTAAATTGACAGAGAGACAGAGAGTCATTTTACGAAGTGTTTAGTTATATTTTATAAAATTGATATATTTATAAATTTATATTTATTACATAGATAACAATCATTATTTTTCATGTAAAACAGCGCAAGAAATGAAATTTTTATTACTTAACTTATTATTATATGATGTTTACAAGTTTGGGAAGCTAAGAAGTTTTCACTTCTGACGCACGTCAGACGACTTACGACTGGCAGTTGTTTTTTTTATTATTATTTTATAATAAAAATACTTATTTACGTGTAATTTTATTATAATAATAATTATAAATAAGAAATTTAAACTTTTTTTTATTTTTTTTTATAATATTATTATTTTTTATATACTTACATCAACGCCAGGCGTAACTGTAGTCTCGCTGAAGTGCTGTGATAAAATCATTGGTAATGACCTCTTAAAGCGTTTGCTTCTTCTTTTGAATCCTGAAACATTTTTTGTCTGATAATTGAACAATAATAATGATTAAGATTTTGTGCTGTAGATAGATTTTGATAGATTTTGTATTTATCGAAAATATGAATAGACGCTTATATTCATAAATATTCATATTACTAACTAGCGACTCCCCCTCCGCTCGAGTTCGTCCCTACGTTTTAAGGTTTGTATAGATTTCTCAGAGATGAGATAATTTCCCTCAGTAAAAAGTATCCTAAATGTTGATCTGGATAATTGGCTATCATCATATAAATTTCATCAAAATCTGTCCACTTTATCTGTGGTTTTCTCGTGTTGCGTTCCCATACAGACACACAGACAGACAAAAATTCTAAAAACTATAGATTCGGACTCTGTATCGATAATAATAATGATTGTTTCAATAAGATTTTCCGAAAATTATTTAATGTACAAACTCGATTTAGTAAGAATTTCATTATATGCTTAGATTTCGAATATAGTGAATATTGTGTCTTATAAAATTTCATCCCCTATTTAAATTATGTTCATAAATTCTTGTCTAATGTTCGCCTTTGTTATATTATAAGTAACACATGTCCAACATTTCATGTCCTTTACGGTTTACCCAGCGGTTTAGGTGGTCTGTCAGCCAGTCAGTCTTAATTTTATTATGTTGAAAATCTACATAAATCTATATAAATAGGCAAAGAAAAATCAGTTCAGTAGCTTTTTCTCCTTTTTTGTTTAGTTGTTTCGGCTTTGGCTGTCAAAGAATCTTGATACGTTTTACACTTTTTTCTATACTAATATTATGAAGAGGTAAAGTTTTTGAGGTTGTAGGAGGTAATCTCTGGATCTACAGAACCGATTTAGATTAGATTTGGTAAGAAGATAGTTGAGACCTTGGGAAGGACATAGGATACTTTTTATCCTGGAAATCATCCCTGAAGGGTAACAACGGGGGTGAAAGTTTGTATGGGAAATCAACCTAGGGACGAACCCGAGTGAAGCGAGGTGAGTCGCTAGTTTTATTATAAATACATTGATGACATCAAATTTCGAAAATCGAACCCGCGAATTATATTAATATAGTAACATCACTGCGACACATGGTAGAGGTTAGCATTAGCAATACTATACGATATTTTATGAACATGAAAAGTACTCATAAGTCAATTGAAATGTATCCGTAAAATAATTCCACATTATATATTATTTTATAATAGAATACGAGTAATATGATTAAAAATAATATTAAATTTCTATTTCTATTGTTTTCTTTGTAATGTAAGAGCACTCACCGCTGTATTGAAAATTCGATTTTGTCAATCCATAAGTGTCTGTTTTCACGTAATTGGATATCGATCTGAAAAGAAAAATTAGTTATTATTTTTAATTAAAGGTAATGTATATTTTAACTGAGACTGCAAATCTATACTAATATTATTATAAATGTGAAAGTTTCTGAGTATGTATGGATGTTTGTTACTCTTTCACGCCAGAACAGCTGAACGGATCTGGATGAAATTTGGCACAGAGATAGATTATAGTCTGGAATAATACATGGGCTACTTTTTATTCCGGAAAATGGTACGGTTCCCGTGGGATAGGTTTGTGTTTGTTTTCCTAGAGGCGAACCCGAGCGAAGCTTGGGTGAGCCGCTAATAATAAGATATTTTTTTTAATATAATTGAATACATACTAGCTTTTGCCCGCGAATCTGCTTGCGTAGTTTATTCGTATATAATTCTTTTATACTTAAAGGTCGTAGTGTAATGCTGATCCATTAGCCCTTTTCATTAGTTAACAGTAATATTATAAGGAATTGAAGTTTAGATGTAAAGGGTGACTGGTGGCTCTGAAAGTATTCATTTGAAAATGCTGACATTACCGCTGAGTGCTATAGGTTTTTGTTCTCATTAAAATGCGTTTACTCTCAAAAATCATAAAATCTTTAATGGAAGTCAGAAATTAACTAAAAGCACCGGAGCGAAGTGAGGATAAGCCACTAGTTGGTTATGAAATGCAAGAAATATTTTTTTCAAAAGTTTAGTTATTGGACTTTCTGTTAAGAAATCTCAGTAGCAGCCCTAATCTCTGAGTAATCGTGTCGAATTCGAGTGCAACACCTACTTATATACTTGCGAAATTGTAAATGTTGAAAATAATAATTAGGTATTATATTAAATATTTTCTTCAAAATAATTATAATTGTAATACACTAAATTTTATCTAAATCGATTCAGTAGTTCCAGAGTTTACTTCCTACAAGCAAACTCACCAACTTTTAAACTTTATCTCTTTATAATTATATAGAAGATTAAATTAAAATATACAAACTTTAGTCAGAATAAGAAAATAAAATTGATGAATACACATATTTGGTAATACGTAGATTTATTATTAAGGCAATAAGCTTAAACTTTAGTATAGTTGTGAATTTTTTAAACGCATTCTAAACATAACAACTAAAATTGTAATTTTTATTTTCAACATATCCTTCTATACATCATACATTCTATCAATATTCTTCTTAACCTTTATATGAGTACTAATTCTTTTTAAGATACGCTACAAAATTCAGTGGCTCGAACATGGTTATTTCTTGTGAGTAAACATGAAGGGTCTTTAAAGGCTAAACGAGGTCCCTTGAGCAATCAGAGGGATGGTCTTTTAAATATAAAAATAGATTTCGTTAAGGAAAGGGCCTTGTGATTTTAGACCCTTCTTTCATAAAATTAGAAAATGTAGAGTCAATAGCTTCATAAAATTTTCTATTAGCTGTAAAATTTGTATGGAATTAAAAATAAAATAAGATTGCTTGCTTAAAAATTACTGCAGATTATTTATATTTAATATGAACCAAAAAATATTGTTTTCCATACAACTTTACCACCACTTTGGATAAATTTTTTATCATCTATCACAGAATAGTTCAATTTTCATATTAATTTAATTCAATCGTGAAAATATCAATATATACTTCCAAAGAGCTTTTCACGTGGAGAAAGCCGTAGGCAAAATTCAAAACGCATATTTAATCTTTAAATTCTATGAAATCTTTTGCAAGGCAAGTCTGACATCCGTTTCAAAGCTATCGCTTTGATAAGAAATGATAACGTAATGATATTATTAGTTACTAGCAGAACCCGCGGCTTCGCTCGCGCTAAAATTACAAAAAAGAACTCTAAAAAGCTAGTTTTCATACAAACTTTGATCCACTATTTTACCTCCTTATGGGATGAATTTCGAAAAATACTAAAACACGTATTTATTTAATTGTATTGAAAAGCATTAATACTATTTCAAGTACAAAATTCTGATCATAAATATTTTTTAGATTGCATTATATTATGGTTTCCAGTGGGAATGTGATAATCTCCCGCGGTATAAAATAGTCTGTATCACTCTCCAGCCCTCCAACTATCTCCACACAAAAAATCACGCCAATCCGTCGCTCTGTTTTGACATGAAATTAGGCCAACAAACAAACACACTTTCACATTTATAATATTAGTATGGATATGAATATCATTATCACTATTTAATTGACTTGATTGTATTAATATATGTGCGAAATGAAGTAATTCATTGTCATGTGTTAGTTTGTACGTTGCTTATTTAATTTTTAAAGTATTTCAACGAAATTATGCGTACATAATAACAAAATTTGCTAAACATTGTAACAATAGTTTGTTATTGTTTACATAACGCAAGTCTAAATGGAAAATTCTCAAAGTAAATAAGAGCTATTAGTTACCTTTTGCAAATAAAATATAAAACGTGAGTAAAAACACGGTTCACTTTCAAAATAGATTGTTTAAATTCTTCAATACAAAATATTCAGTAGCATGCCAATATATGAATTGGAGTTTTTTATTCATAAATCGCTAGCGAGGTCAGTTTTTATGTAACAAAAATATCGTTTAAAAAGCCTGTCAAGCTAACAACGTACTGATGGTTCACACTTGACTATGCTCTGTAAGCGCCGAGGGCTCTCATTGCAATGCCAAGAGTACAAAATTTTATATTTGCTCCAAAGAAAATGCATTTTTAGTTTTCAAATTACTCACGTGGTTATTATTTTAGTATATCTTACATATATTATTCAAATAGCTAGTGCCGATATTATATATGTACGAAATTGATATAAAAATTGCTTGTAACATAACAATAAAATTTTAGATATAAAGAGGTGAGTGTTCTGTTTTAACGTCAGAAATGGCTAATAAATAAGTATGGCTTTAATAACCGACCTATTTCTTTTCTAATTATATTATATTGTATTATATATATACACTATGATTTTCCTGCGGCTCCGCCCGTATAGTACATTAATCACCAACATATCATAATATACTAAAACCTTCTCCGAAACACGCTGCATCTTATGGTATGGCTATTATTTCGATCGGTTCAGTAGATATCGCAGTATAATCGAACTAAAAAATCGACTCTCCATTTATTAGTAGGTATAGATTATACATCGAGTTTCGTAATCTGTGGGCTAATTTACGTGAACTTTTCTATTTAAAAGTATACTTACATACCTCTATACAAATATTGATTGATAGATAACGAAGCTCCTTAGCGAAAAGGAGTAAAATGACTATGATTCAAAATATTTCTTTGAGGTACTTGTTATTGGGCAGTGGTAGACCAGTGGTAACGCGCTCCCTTGGGAAACCGAGTGAAGCGGGTTCAAATCCCGAGTCACGCACCTCTGATATTTTCATGTGCGAATCATTTCTAACATGATTACCACATAAGGTGAAGGAAAACATCGTGAGGAAACCTGCATGTCTAAGAGAACCTAGCAAGTTTTCGGAAGACACGTGAAGTCCGCCAACCCGTACTTAGCCAGCGTGGTGGACTATGGTCTGATCCCCCTCGTATTGAAGGGAGGCCCGTGCCCAGCAGTGAGACGTTAAAAAGGACTGAATACATACGTACATATATACTTCTTATTCTAATATTAAATTATGAAATAAATAGTATTTATAATGGTCCCAATGTAATTACATTTGTATGAATTTTAGGGTAACTAAACACATACATAGTGTATAACTTGAACAAAGAAATCCCGCAATCTACACGCGCACTATTGTTGAAGCTCTTGACTTCTATAAGAAGTTATAAGGCCATATATGGCCTCTGATAGAAGTAAAATGCTATTCGCAAGAGACCACATATATTTTCTAAATAAGACAAATTTAGTAACATTTAATATTTTGACAAGGTTAGTACCTTTCTTGATCCTCCTCATCCTTTACTTATTTAGAGTATTCTGATATTGTTTTCTTAGTTGTGTAATGTTCTTATTAAACTCACACAGACTCCTAAAATACGAAAATACGAGTACAATGACATCGATTTACCTATATATCAAGGCAAAGACACAACAGTTTAGTACTTTTTTCCTCTGTTTGTCAACAAATTTTCTTTTTTTTTTAAATTTAGTAGCTATTGAAGTTACTTTTTTATATACATCTTAGTATATATGTCATATAATATATTTTCCAGAAATTTTCAATAGTGATTTTGATCGAATTTTGACCACTAGTAAGAATAATTAACAACTAAAATCAATTTTAATATATCAATGATATTTAAACTATAAATCTACAAAACATACGTAATATATAAATATTTAGTTATGTTATATGTACGAGTAATATATTTTTTTTAGCTTTTGATAAGACAAAAACCGATAAGCATACAACTTTTTATCTTCAAATACTATTTTTTTGAATATTTTCTTTTAACTAATATTCCTTTTATATCAAAAGAATACTTCATGCTAACCAGAATCGGGCATCTTTTTCATATCTTTTATAGTTGAGCCCTAGTGCTATGTAGCACAAGAGATTTGTAAATAGCAGAGAGAATTATAAATAACAAATCAACACCTATAAAGATTTTTACTAATGAAAATAACATTGCTTGAGAATATTCAACATTTCCACTTTAAGATTAAACAATATTTTTAGCTAACACTACAAATAGGACACTTTGAGTCACGGAAAGTTCCGATAAAACCACAAGAGTGGCTCTTATGTAAAACAAACTGGAAACTCGAAAACTTTGTATTCCTTTGTTTTAGGCCTCTATAACCCGAAATTCAAATTCGTGGTAAAATTTGAATACGAATCTAGGTCAAACCTAAAAGCACATATATTCTAATACCAGGAAGCAGACTGATGTAGCATAAAGTGTCAAAATTAGTGATATATTGCTTAATACATTTCAGGATTCTTTTTCGAATAATAACTGAATAATTGGTCAATATGACTGTCACTATTTATCTACTGAAGGTAGCGGGTTCGAGCCTAGAATGTTAAAAAGCCCACAATAATAATGATTTTAGTCTGAATATAAAAAAAATCTGATATATACCAGAAGCTCCTGATCTTCGTCTATGTACGAAATAATTAAATACAATATTTTATTACTACATTTATATAGCTCTAGCTACTCACCCTCGCTTCGCTCGGATTCGTCCCTAGCTTGCTTACCAATACTAACTTTCATCCCCATTTTCACCCCTTTAAGGGATAATTTCCGGGATAAAAAGTATCCTATGTCTTTCGCAGGGTCTCAAACTATCTTTTTACCAAATTTCATTTAAATCGGTTGAGTAGATCCAGAAATTACCCCCTACAACGTCACAAACTCACAAACTTAACTTCTTTATAATATTTTTATAGACGTATACCTATAATGTCTTATATTTTGTCACACGTCTGTCGATATATAAAAATAAAAAATAATACCAAAAATACATTAAATATATATTTTTGATCGTACAGTAGTATCTTTGACGCTGTTCCTAAATAAAATAAACTAGTATGTACTTTAAACTGTTTCCTTTGTTCTGCTTCAATAACCCGAAATTCAGACAATTTGTGCCACAGTTTAAACTGAATCTAGGGCATACCAAAAGCACATTTATTTCAATATTAGGATATGGGTATTCGTAGATGGCCATGTACTTGTAATGGAAATAATATATTTCACTTTTATACACCACATTGTCGTATGTTTTGTAATTCCACCATGATTTATAGTTATTACTGGCATTATCCGCGGCTCCGCCCGAGTTCAGATGACCAAAAGCCAAATTCTTAGGTTTTACATATTAGTATAGACTTACATTGCAGTTTTTGTATTTTTTCTCAGAAATGAAACATTTTCCCGTGGTAAAAAGTATCCTATATGTTGACCCAGATAACCAGCTATCACCATACCAAATTTCATCAAAATCCCTCCAGTAGTTTTTCTGTGATGCGGTAACAGACAGACAAACAGACAGACAGACAAAAATTCTAAAAACTATAGATTCGGCTTCTTTATCGATAATAATGTTTATTTCAATAAAATTTTCCAAAAAATACTTAATGTACAGATTCGGCTTAGTTACAATTTTATTATAGGTATGTATAGATTTTTTGTTGGAGCTGTAAAAATAAACAATGTTCAGCTCTAGCTCTGCATATTTTTTATAAAATATTTTTTTTTTCTTAACAATGTGGTATTCCGATTTCCGAGATGATAACCTACATAATATATTGAGAAAAATGTTTTGAAAATTCGTTTTTCAACCGACTTCAAAAAGGAGGAGGTTCTCAATTCGACTGTATTTTTTTTTATGTTTGTTACCTCAGAACTTCGTCATTTATTAACCGATTTGGACAATTTTTTTTGTTTGAAAGGGTATACTTCCAGATTGGTCCCATTTAAATTTCAAAAAAAAATACCACCCCTAAGGGTGGAAAAATAGCTAATAATGAATTTAACCTACTTCTAATTGTCATATTGACTTGAAACTTTGCAAGTGTTTCTATTTCCGTTGATAGTACAGAGGTTCGGTATTGTTGACCTGATCTGATGGTAAGGCCAGAAGGCTGATAGGTGGAACTCTTCAACGATAAATAGTAGATACTTCGAGTTTGGGCTTATTTTGTTTGGTTTGACAAGCCTAACACTTTAGAATTCTTACTTTGCTACTACTGTCTACACTAAAAAGGGAAAAATAAAAACTTTTTAACAAAAAAATAAAAACCGACTTCAAACAAAAGCACTAAAAAGTAAAAAATAACTGATTGGTAGTTTTCATTAACTATACATACCTAATCAAATATTTTTGAAGTCGGTGTGCTTTGCTTTGTATGGGCTGGCACCGATTTCAAAAATATTTGAGTAGGTATGTATTTAATAGGTAGGCTTTAATTACTTAGCCAAAGCACACCGACTTCGAAAATATTTGATTAGGTATGTATAGTAAATGAAAACTACCAATCAGTTATTTTTTACTTTTTAGTGCTTTTGTCTGAAGTCGGTTTTTATTTTTTTGTTAAAAAGTTTTTATTTCCTCTAATTTAATATAGAGATAGATAGAATAATTCTAAAAATTAACTCATGCGAATTAGTCAATATTACGCGGTATCTTCTGGCGTAAGATAATATTTTCATAAAGTCTACATAATTAAAACGAAACCCTTTTACAGTTCATAAAAGAACCCTTTTATATTTTGACACCTGCGAGGAACAACATTGTATTTCTCATTCGGAATAACTTAGAATATCTACTTTAAGCATATAAAAAACTAGCGACTCACCCTCGCTTCGCTCGGGTCCGTCCCTAGCTTAATTCCCCATACAAACTTTCATCCCCTTTTTTTTTAACGTTGGGAAATGCATTTACGCACGAGGTGTGGGACTCACCGGCAATATTAACAAACTTAAGGGACGATTTCCGAGATAAAACGTATCCTATGTCCTTCCCAGGGTCTCAAACTATCTTCTTACCAAATTTCATCTAAATCGGTTCAGTAGATCCAGGGATTACCCCCTACAACGTCACAAACTCACAATCTCACAAACTTTACCTCTTTATAATATTAGTATAGATGAACTAAAACTTTTTAACAAAAAAATAAAAACCGATTTCAAACAAAAGCACTAAAAAGTAAAAAATAACTGATTGGTAGTTTTCATTTACTATACATACCTAATCAAATATTTTCGAAGTCGGTGTGCTTTGCTTTGTATGGGCTGGCACCGATTTCGAAAATATTTGATTAGGTATGTATTTAATAGGTAGGCTTTAATTACTTAGCCAAGGCACACCGACTTCAAAAATATTTGATTAGGTATGTATAGTTAATGAAAACTACCAATCAGTTATTTTTTACTTTTTAGTGCTTTTGTTTGAAGTCGGTTTTTATTTTTTTGTTAAAAAGTTTTTATTTTTCCCTTTTTAGTGTAGATAGTAGTAGCAAAGTAAGAATTCTAACGTGTTAGGCTTGTCAAATCAAACAAAATAAGCCCAAACTCAAAGTATCTACTATTAGCCGTTGAAGAGTTCCACCTATCCACCTTCTGGCCTTACCATCAGATTAGGTCAACAATACCGAACCACTGTACTATCAACGGAAATAGAAACACTTGCAAAGTTTCAAGTCAATATGACAATTAGAAGTAGGTTAAATTCATCATTAGCTATTTTTCCACCCTTAGGGGTGGTATTTTTTTTTTGATATTTAAATGGGACCAATCTGGAAGTATACACTTTCAAACAACACAAAAATTGTCCAAATCGGTCAATAAATGATGGAATTCTGAGGTAACAAACATAAAAAAAAATACATTCGAATTGAGAACCTCCTCCATTTTGAAGTCGGTTGAAAACCAAAACTAAGTTACAATATTAAAGTTCGCATGTATATATGTATAATCTAAAATGTTAGATCAAACAGCCAATTCGTATCAATAGCTCAAATATTTTCTTTCAAAATCAAACTTTAACTAGATAGTGGAAGTTGGGTTCAGAAATGAAATCTATTTCATCTTGTTTTTCTTTCTCATTGAATGAAATACCCTAAGGTATTAAATTTAAACATTAAAACGTTGTGGTAAAGTTGATTATCGTTAGTTTCTAAGGGTAATATACATTAGAATTCAAAGGATAGAGGCAAACTTTTGACTCGCATTCCCTCAAGTTTAAACGAAGTTGTACAAGCTGTGGGATTTGTAATAGTAATCCAGTTAAATTGTATGAAAATCCCGGGTTCTAGTCCAGTATTTAGGTTAATGGTGGAATTTAGACATTTTACACAACACTGCCAATCGTTGCGTTTGAATGTGGTGATTTGGACACGTATTTGCTTTATGTATGCTCTTATAGAGGATGCTGATTGATTTGGTAGTTTGTAATCCATAGTACTTAAATAATGTCATTAATTAGTTTTTTAGCATTTATTTAGCGTTCAGATGACCAAAAACCTAATTATTTGTTTTTACATATTAGTATACTCTTACATTACAATTATTGTATTTTTTCTCAGAAATGATATACTTTTCCGCGGTAAAAAGTATTCTATATGTTGACCCGGATAATCAGCTATGACCATACCAAATTTCATCAAAATCCGTCCAGTAGTTTTTCTGTGATGCGGTAACAGACAGACAGACAAAAATTCGAAAAACTATAAATTCGGCCTCTGTATCGATAATAATGTCTATTTCAATAAGATTTTCAAAAAAATATTTAATGTACAGATTTAAACAGTTCGAATTTTATTATATGTATAGATATGGAACTTTTTCTTATATGAATATGGTTAAAAGAAGAACCATTAAAATTTCTGTATATAAAATGTATACTGAACTTCGAATGTTGATAGATTTTATTTATGTTGTAATCCATACTTAATATTATAAATTTGAAAGTGTGTTTGTTTGTCCTTCTTTCACGTCGAAACGGAGAGACGGATTGGCGTGATTTTTTGTGTGGAGATAATTGGAGGGTTGGAGAGTAACATAGGCTATTTTTTTCCGCGGGAGATTATCTAATTCACACGAAAAAACGCGTGATCATACAACCCAACAAAATAATTATGATCAGAATTACTTGAAACTTAGTATAAGAGCATTCTCTTCAATATAATTAAATAAATAAGTGTTCTAGTATTTTTCGAAATTCATCCTATAAAGGGGTAAAGTAGGCGATCAAAAGTTTGTTTGAAACTACCTTTCTAGATATTTTTGTAGTTTTAGCGCGAGCAAAGCCGCGGGTTCTGCTAGTATAAAATAAGACAACACTATAACTTACGTGAAAAGTAATTCTTTATCCCTTCATTCATTTTCCTTGAAAAGTTACTTAGTAACGTCTCACTTTGTTTTACGGAGGGATTAATTTACTTTCAGACCTTGATTTGTTTGAACTCAATCAACTCCTACTTATGAAGTTAATACAAATGTTTGCTATTATTCGGAATCCAATAAAACACTTCTAGCCCAACTTTCATACCATTTTACTCGATTTTTTAATTTTTTTATCAATCATCATAGTGATTTTTATGAAGTCTGATAAGACCTAAGAGGTCGATCTATAAACGCCACCCCTTCACCCTTTAATTTTCATTAATTTCAATCTTAATTGAAAGATGAAAAATCGTCGACCAAGCTCCATCATAATTTATAAATTTGTTAATTTCATTTATTAATTGGAGTGTATTTTTATATTAATTTTGTTAATATTAAGTCAAATTTCTCTGATTTCATGTTCTAAATATAATAACTTACGTGTAATATATTAATTAGTAAAGCAGTACAAGGCAAAAATAAATGTTTACGAAGGAATATTATTTGTTCACGTCGAATTTTTTGTAATTCATTTTAAATAAAACTGTCTTTTTAATTATTTTTCGTGGCTTTATTTGGATTTTAACACGCTTTACGGGATGAAATCTTTACCTAATTTTGTTCTGTTATGCCAAAGAGGTATAACTTCTTACGTGCGTACATAAGTACACTACACACACTGGTTTTTTTTGTTATATAGAATAATTTAATATTAAACTCCTGGACACAGATCTCCTCATTACGGATGGCTATAAGGCTAGCTACCCATCACGCAGATAAAATGGGGGATGGCGATTTACACCTTTCAAAAACAGTTAAATTCTAAACGTGTAGGTTTCATCGCAATATTTTCCACCACCGTACTCTCAACTTGTAATCATGTGAAAATGGTATAGTTAAGGCACGGATTTAAACCCACTTTACTTATTTAAAAAAAAAACTATCTTTTCGGATTATTTCGCGGATATATATTAGTTTTTGGTTCCCGACGTTTCGAATGCTTTACAGCAATCATAGTCACGGGAGAGAATAAGGTTTTAGACATATCAAAGGCGTTATATACTTGTTACAGACAGTGCCTACCCACAATTTTATAAAAATAATTTCAAAAATTCAAAAATAGCATCAGAGTACCTTTACAATATTTGTTGATTTTAATTCTAAACATTTTAAAAAACCGCTATACTTAGTTTTTCAATAAAATGTATTACTAAAGGATTAGTTATAATTGTATGCAGCCCTATTTAACGTCCCACTGCTGGGCACGGGCCTCCCTTCAATACGAGGGGGATCAGGCCATAGTACACCACACTGGCCAAGTGCGGGTTGGCGGACTTCACATGTCTTTCGAAAACTTGCTAAGTTCTCTAAGACATGCAGGTTTCCTCACGATGTTTTCCTTCACCGTTAAGACAAGTGGTAATCATGTTGGAAATGATTCGCACATCCCATAAGGGGATAAAATAGCGGATGAAAGTTTGTATGAAACCTACCATTTTAGAGTTTTTTGTAGTTTTAGCGCGAGTAAAGCCGCGGGTTCTGCTAGTATTAACATAATTGACATACAGCTTTTTTACTCGCCTTTTATTCCACGGTAAAAAAATCTTACAAACGATATTTTCAAAGTGATAGATAGTAAAATATACTTTTATTATAAGTCATGCTTCGTAGCAAATAAACGCAGTAGTTATAGATAGTAACACGATTTTTTACATAAATTGAGTCTTTTATGAACTCTAGCCAATATACATTAAAATTTATTTAGTAATATTTGCATTATAGCGGAATTTTCATACAACTTTTATGCCTTATCCCGTGGGAATCGCTAGTTTCTAGATTAAAAAGGTAAGCTGCCTTCAAATGCTGGAAAAAATGTGGTTCAACTCAATAATTACGAGTACCAGCATGATAAAATACGCTTTTGTATATATTTTGCTGAAACCATAGAGGAGGAAGGAGATTTATTTATTTATCGCAAACTGCCTCGGTGATGTAGTGGCTAGCATGTACGGCAGCACACTCGAAGGTCCTGAGTTTGAGTACCGGGTCGGGCCAAGCTTAGTTACTGAGTCTTTCTGTATTGTAAGTCTCAGTAACAGCCCGGAGTTAGGAAGTTGGCGGTGTTTAACCCTCGTGCCTCAGAGAGCACGTAAAGCCATCGGTACTGCGCCTTAACTCTCACTGGTCGTGTCGAGCAGTCGTCCCACTGGAGTATAAGAGTGACAGGAAGAGAGAGTGCACGTTGTGTCTGCGCCTACACTTGTGCACTATAATATCTCCTGCGCAGTTGGCTAGTCTCAATGAGATTGGCCGCCGTAGCCGGAATCGGCTAGGAGAACATCATCATTTATTTATCATTGGGAAACATACAGCGTATAGTTAATAAAATTTAGTTAAACACTTCTCAACAAAAATCTTAAGCCAATGAAGTTTCCACTAAAAAAATAAACGAAGTGAACCTAAAATTCACAAACCATGATTCAATGAATATGCTTTGATTGAGTCAGTAATAACGTACTATATCAAATCGTGGGGTGGAACTTGTAAAACATATCTGTTAAAACTAGAAAGAGCCTAACGAGCGATATTAAAAGTCATGACATCTAAACCATTTAGTTACCCATCAACAGATTTATATTCTGAATCCGATGTCCTTTCTGTCAGACAGCTATTCATAAGGAATACAATAATCGATTAACATCGGAAACTTGAATATGACCATAGTCTCACAATAAATAGACTGAAGCATAAAGTATGTAAAATGAACCGGTACAGAACCTGTGAATACCTAAATAATTAATTAGTAAGATTTACCACATAAAAATATACTCATATTGTGTAAAACTAGGTACATAAATAAAAAAATATATAATCTAGTACATTTAAAATTTGGCATAAGTTATTATTTTCAGTGGTCTAACTTTACCTACTACCATACTTTACTTTTATGGCGGTACTTGTAAAAAAATTACAATTATGTTTAATATCAATGTTTAAAACTTTAATATATAACTGAAATTGTAATGTCATTGTTATTGTTGTGTGGCTTTTTAGTTTTTATGTTAAATTTAGTGATAATGTCTAATGATAAGCTTTTATGTCATAGAGGAAGGAACTGTTGTCTGTAATACAGGCTCGGCCTAGTACAGTCGGCACTCGGCAGTGACAAACCGATGTAAGTAACATAAATTGTAATTAGCTTTATTTTGCGCTTAGTGTAAATTTAGTGTAAAAACTTAATGCTAATAACTTTTTATTATTATTTATTATTATGTTAATGTATGTATGTTCATTTGAAAATCAATCAATCAATGATTTCGATTTGAAAATTTTTCCAATTCCGATTCCGAAATGCGCCGATTTTAGAACCTAAAAATAAATATTTATAACAATAACTTCGTACTTACCTTAGAGCTGATGAGCTTGTTGTTAACTGGAGGATTTCTATGGCAGTGACGTCTGTTACAAAATCTGTAACAAATTGTGTTAATTAAAAAATTGCATCTGTATTAAAGTTGTTAAAATTGTTAATTAAACTTAAGAGTAAAAGTTTATTAAAATCAAATCTGGATCTATACGCTTTCGCATTTTATGGCAATTTTACTATGTCATAACCAGTGACTCATACTCGCTTCGCTCGAATTAGTCCTCTAGGTATGTTAGTATGGAATAGATAGACTATATATACATAGGTATAGAAAAGAGGTAAGTACGTTAAAAATTAAAAAAAAATCCCTTAGGTGAAATATTATTGATTCGACATACTACCTTCCACCCTCTCATTTTTTACCCCTTTAAGGGATGATTTCCGGGATAAAAACTATTTTATGTCCTTTTCAGGGTCTCGTAATATCTTCATACGAAATTTTATTTAAATCGGTTTAGCGGATGAAACTTGAAAAGGTAACAAACGGACAGACTTGCTTTCGCATTTATAATATTAGTATGGATTTGTACTAAATCGGTCTATACATATAAAATTCTGAGTCAAATCTGTACCTTGAACATTTTTTGGAAAATCTTATTGAAATAGTCATTATTATCGATCGATACAGAGTCCGAATCTATAATTTTTAGAATTTTTGTCTGTCTGTCTGTCTGTCTGGGACCGCATCACGAGAAAACCATTAGACACATTTTGATGAACTTTGGTATGATGATAGCTAGTTATCCGAGTCAACATATAGGGTACTTTTTACTGCGGGAAAATTTCTCATCTCTGAAAAGTATATAGTAAATATTATAATGTAACTACGAATGTACCCGAGCGGAGCAAGGGTAAGTCACTAGTGCGTTATATAATTATAATATTCTAACCAGACATTTCTCATATAAATTAGATTATTTTTATATTTTTCTTACACTAAAATTATATCAGCCCATTAAGAAAACTAAACCTTTAAAACTAACTAATAAAAAACTTCGTGCTATAACAAAAGCTACTTCTCGAAATTCCCATCAATACTGTAATTTATTAAACCCACATTTCTTAATTCTCAACGGAATATGAGTATAGAATTTCTGATAGCAGATAATAAACTATTGTAGAAGCAAAATTTATATAAACATGGACCAAATAAGTCCAAACCTCTAAGGATTGATATTACAGCATACATTAATATTTGTTTAAACCACTATAATATTTACATAATAATGATGCCTTTATAACTACATAGTAACTTATGAATAGTATTTGCTTGAAATATTAAAACCATTTTATTTACTTAATCATGACGTTTAATTATTAATTAATAAGTTTATTTACTTGATCCAAAATAATAACTCTAAATTAAAAAGTATAACGACTGCAAAATCAATTTGGAATTGAAGATTATTCTACCACATTTTATAGTGCCAATATTTCTTAACATTTATTTGGAATAATTTTAAATAAAAAAACATGAAAATCAGAAAAATCATGATGAAAATGTCATCGACTATACAAACATACATACATACATACACAAAAATACTTAGATGCTTAAAAAGACTCATACTTGTGAGTATCGCCGCTTTTTTGAAGTAGAGCAAAATCGAATTTATTTCCTGTAACCTAAACTAAAAACCTAAAATCGAAAAACTATATATATGTTAAAAAATATTATATACCTAGATAAAAGAGGCAGAGTTTGTTTGTTTGCACGCGCTAATCTCAGGAACAACTAATCCGATTTAAAAAAAATTGCATTAGATAGCCCGTTTATTGAGGAACGCTACAAGCTATATATCATCCCGGAAAAATGTACGGTTCCCGTTGGATAGATTTGTTTTTGTTTAGAGACGAACCCTAAGCGGAGCAAGGGTGAGTCGCTAATTAGATATAAGGACTAAAAACAAATAGATCACATCCATATATAAAGAATATTGTGAAATTTCAACAAATATTATTTTCTTTACTTTGAAATGGGCTACTTTGATGGTTGTTTGGAATTTCGCAATCTCAAACTTTAAACTGCATACCAAAGCCTATGGCAAAGCCATACTAATCTTCGTACTTTGAAAATGTTCAATACAAGACTTTGATAAGGAACTAATACCGTTCTAAATGAAATCTCAATTATGATCACGTCTTCTTGAGAATTTCCACTGTGGTATTTTATTTGACATTCGTGTCCTTTTATTTCTGCTCTACCTGCATTTAGTTTTGAAGATATTTTGACTCTTTGAAGTCAATATATTATAAGGTATTATATAGTCGGTATTCTAGTTTATATCGACATAGAGAAAGGGAAGCACTAGGCTCGAGGCAGTAAGTAAGATGCGGTTGTAGAGGGCATGAAGTAGTTCTGGGGACGGTAGAGTGGGTAAATCTCAAAGAAAAAGCAATGGAAAATGAGAATTAGTTTGTACTTTAAGTAGAGTGATGTTTTGTTTTATAATAAACTAGCGACTTACCCTTGCTTTGCTCGGGTGCGTCCCTAGGTAAGCGGATTTTCTTCACAATTTAATGTGTTTTAATTTTTTTACGCGGAACCCTAGTTCTTATTCTAAAATAAAAGTAGCCTAGGTTTACTCCTTATAAAATAAGCTATCTGCCAGTGAAAGTGTCAAAATTGGTCCAGCCATTTCGGGGTTTGCCGGAAGAAACAAACATACAGAAAGACAGAGAGACAAAATTTTTAAAAATTGATAAATATTAACATTATATAGATCTTATAGCCCCACATACTTGCTTGTAAGTGTAAGTGCTAACTTCACTTCACTTTATTTCACTATGTGACTACTCAAACCGTTTTGCGATGCACACATCGTAGCTCTATTGGGAAGATTTTTAAGAGTGCGACGCTTTGACTGATTCATACATATCAGTATAAGGAACAATATTGTAACTCCGTATCGCTGCTATCTTGGATTTAAAGTAATATAAGAAATAAATTATATTGTTAAATAATCTTCATACTAAGTTACAATTTCATTTCAACTTAGCATTGTACTATCGTCTCACCCTCGCTTCGCTCGGGCTCGTCCCTGGTGATTCTTTAAATAAATATAACTTTTTTTTTTATAAACCGATTGAAATAAAACAAATGCTAAATATTAAGTGAAGCTTACCAAAATATATTAATGAAAATCGCAACTAAATTGGTTAAGCCGTTTCTGAGATTAACACGCACATACAAGCAGACAAAATTAGAAAAATTGTTGTTTTGGGTTCTATTGCGTTAATAAAATCTCCAATAATAGTTTTTCTCGAACATCTTCTATATACAGACAGCGATCAGTTACAATTTTATTATTTGTATAGATTATGTACAATTTTATGTAAACAAACGATTATAAAGAGACAGGCTGTATATGAAGAAGATGGCGTATATTTGCACCGTAATAAATAGAAATTTCAATTTCTTCCTCGTAATTTATAGAAGCAATGACCACCATTCATTACGTTATAACTAATCCACATATTTAAAAATCGATGTGTATATGTATGTTTCCTATGAACTCGAAAACGGATGAAGCGATTTTGATGAAATTTTCAGGCAATCTTTAAATTAGCCAAGTCCGTGAAGTTTGGTAGCGAGCAGAAGTTTGAACGCGGGTTAAGACGGGGGTGCTACTAGTATAATAGAGTCGCCAAACTTAAATTAAATAAACTCCAGTAAAAGCCATTACTCGAAGCCACATATTCAAAAAGTTTTTATGTGATTTTGTTTAATAAATATGTAATACAAAAGCTTCTATGAGTACATATGTGTTTCATCTTAAAATAAACTCGTAAGAAAGTGAACGCGTCAAGTGTAAGAGACTGGCTTCAATGGCACGTCATTAAAACTTCCACAATTACATACAGACAGACGTCTCCTGTCCTATAACAAAGACGAAAGTACCTACGTATTATATATAACAATATATAGCTTTCAAAGCTATTTACTTAAAATTGGCAACTTTGGTATACATTTCGGGATTGCGAGTTGAGGCTTATGGTAAATCGTGGGTTCAAAACTGGATAAATATATGTTTATAGGTTTTATCATTTGTTTGTTTGTTCTTCTTACATTCAATAACAGATCGACATAGCTTTTTTTTGTATAAATAGGAGAATACAATATATGTATCTAGTTGTATCATATTTTTATTCGGATCCATTGTTATTACGTATTAATAATAGTGCCAAGTAAATTATCCATACAATGAATACTAACGTTTACATCGTATGGAACTCAAAAACTCTTAACATGTTTATGCACTTTTAAATTGTCAATTTTCATATTAAAACTAATTGTCAGTAATGTAAGTCTGTATAAAAGCTATCACCATATTGAAACGGTCGTCTAACTAATTACTATTATTATAAATGCGAAAGTTTGTATGTATTGTATGTATGTTTGTGTGTATTTTCAAGTTGAAACAGCTGGCCGAATTTGGATGAAATGTATTATACAGATAGACTTTGACTTGGAATAATACTTAGAATACTGCTAGTAGTACAATTTTAAAAAAGTTGGCGCTGATCGTGAACAAAGTGAACACTTAATTTTTTTTATTTTTAAATATATTTGGGAAACATACAGTGCTATATTAAATAGAAATAAATAATTATATATAAAACACAAACCAGTAAATTGTCCACTTAAAATAATACATAAATTAACCAGCGACAGTGAAAAAAAAAACAAAACAGTTAACAATATTGGAAAAATAAAATGAAGAGAAGATTATTATTATTAGTTTTAACTATAACTGATCATATTATATTACATAATACATATTGTATTACATAACATACTCGTATTATATATTGCATACATACGTCTGTCTATACTAATACTAATTAATATACTAATAATATTGTGAATTGTGAGTTTGTGAGTTTCCGAGTAATCTCTGGATCTACAGAACCGATTTAGATGAAATTTGGTAAAAAGATAGTTTAAGACCCTGGAAAGGACATAGGATACTTTTTATCCCGGAAATTATCCCTTAATGGGCCGAAAATAGGGATGAAAGTTTGTATGGGGAATCAACCTAGGGACGAACTCGAGCAAAGCGATGGTGAGTCGCTAGTTGTATATATTTTTGTATCAAGTAGCCAAAGGCATCAGGATCGCAGCAGAGAGATGTGAAGATAAGTCAGTAGTGGTAATACTCGTATATTCCAGCATAAAAGTGGGTACAAAATAAAAATTACTATAAATTTTTAATTTTCCTCTGAACGCGTGTGAAACTCTTTTAAACACAGTATTTGCTGACTTCGAAGTCGTTAAAACTTTGACTATTACGTCAACTTTTACCTCATCTCCGTTTTCTTATGTACATAGTTGAAAGGATTTTCTTTTACGCTACTGTAAAGAGAGTTAGTTTTGGATTGACTATTGCAAAACTTTCGTTTTCAAATATAAAGTAGTTAAAATTGAATTATTCTAAATAAAGTACACACTTGATGTAGCTATATAAGTATATATCGTATTTGACGACACGTTTGGCTCAGTTTGTAGTGATATACTTGCTGTGCCAGCGGTCGCGGGTTTGAGTCCCGCTGGGGGCATCGTTTGTATGATGAACACGAATGTTTGTACTCCAGTCATGGATGTTTACATTTATAATATGTATGTATTCAAAATTATATATGTGTAGTGTATCAACTATCTGGTAACCATAGCACAAGCCTCGTAGCCTACCATGGAACTAGATGGTGCTGTGTGGTAATGTCCCAACACATTTATTTATTTGTATAGTATAACAAATATTACTTCCACATAAATTACTATAAATAGATAAAAAAACGTTGCCTGCATAAATACTGGAGTAGAGGATTAACTGTTAGTATTTGTCAAGAAAATTCCTCTAGACAATAAATATACCTACGTAGAATCTTTTCATTGCTTCAAAAGTATATAAACATATAATAAAATTATCATTAGGTAAACTTATTTTTTTAATAAAATCATAATTTTGTAATATAGTAGTATAGAGGTTTTAAATCTAGACAGATTTAAATCGTTATCCAAATCGTAGTAGACATTGGACCGTGCATTATTCGACAAACGCTTCAATGGATCAGGAATTGTAAGCATAGTTAAATTTCATTTGAATTAGTCAAGTGGATTCAAAGATACAGTTTGTATTGACCCGGTTTAGTTACCCTAAACCGGGTCAATGATCTAAACCGATTTGAAAATTTAATTAAAAGGAATGCAGGTTTCGATTATCGGTATTTTTACCGGTTACAAAGTACGATTTTGTTGAGTGAAATTAAACGGTTAATTTGAGTATAGATGAGCGCCATCTCTTATAGTTGAACACACACGCTTGCATATGCATGGCCACAGATACCCACACTTGAGTACATTGCAATCATTTAAGAAAACTTAATTCTTAAAAGAAAATCGTGGTGGAACGCGTACGTCTAACGACGAAATGAAATAAATAAGCTTGTAAAATCTAACAAAAAAGCAGCGCAACAGGGCGGGGCGACCTTGTACCTAAATGTTTGGTGCCTAACCGAGTTATTTAGTTCTTAATACCGATTTGCGCGAATTTTAAAATTTTATTATCTTTATTAAAATCAGGCTATTAATCGGTTAATCATTTAACGTAATAATAACAGTATTAACCGGTAATTTAAAACCGATTCCAGACCTTGCCTTGTACAAAAAGCATGTTTTATACTATCCCATACAAAGCGAAATAGAAGTATTACAGACCGACATTTTTTTTGTTTTAATAACCTTATAAGTGCCCTATAAAAATTTATTGGGAGATGAAATGGTTTTTACTTTCTTTTGTTTATTACCAAGTGGCTCATTTTCCGGTACCATTTTACCATTTATTATCACCAACTACAAAAGGAGTTGACAAAGAATCTACTGTATTCATTGTAGAAGACGATTACTTTTATGTTGAATAGTCAGATTCCCTTATTAAAATATATCACTTATTTTTTATGTTTTTTTTTTTTGCTATAATAAACATCTCCCTTCAAATACAAGCGATTGAAGCTTGGTTGAATTATCTGTATGTTTGTATTCAATATGTATAATGATGTTCTCCTAGCCGATTCCGGCTACGGCGGCCAATCTCATTGAGACTAACCAACTGCGCAGGAGATATTATAGTGCACAAGTGTACGCACAGACACAACATGCACTCTCTCTTCCTGTCACTCTCATACTGCGGTCGGACGACTGCTCGACACGACCAGTGAGGGTTAAGGCGCAGGACCGACGGCTTTACGTGCTCTCCGAGGCACGGGGGTGAAACACCGCCAACTTCCCAACTCCGGGCTGTTACTGACACTTACTATACAGAAAGACTCAGTTACTAAACTTGGCCCGACCCGGGACTCGAACCCAGGACCTCCGGGTGTGCAGCCGTACATGCTAGCCACTACACCACCGAGGCAGTTAATATGTATAATAATACAGAAATGAAGTAAAATAAGTTATAAACTATTAAGGCCAAATTATTTTATTTATAATTAAGTAAAATATAATCAAAACTTTGATTAATTTAAAAGACTTTCAGATAACACTATTTGAAAGTTTTATTTGTATTATTTTACTTTTATTCACAAATATATGAGTTTGGACAAGAAGGAAGACGAGTTGACTTGAACGCAAGGTTTACGCGACGTCATTAAAACTTCGTCTATTATTTTAAGTTTTGCCTTGTCTCTCAGATTTCCCACTTTTTATTTATCATATTTGTTTTGTTTTCATCTACAGACATCAATAATTTACCTTTAAATACTAATAATATAACCGCGAAACTTTTTGGCTTTATGTGGATGTTTGTTACGTAGTAAGAAATTACGATGATATCCACTTTATAAGTAATATGTATTTCAAAAACAATAAGGGTACACTGACTTCATAATAATAATGTAATTATACTAAGGGTGAGCTTTTCGTGAAATTTATATGAGACCATACTTGAAATATAACCCATTTATTAAACAAAGAACCGTAAAAATCCTTTTCTAATTGACGAAAATATCGCGAGCCCGGATTGAGTTCGTTTTGATTTTCGAAAATAAAAATGTGACAGACAAATAGACATAATATTTATGCTTAGCAGAAATCTATACATATAATAAAATTCTGAGTCGAATCTGTACATGGAATATTTTTTGGAAAATGTAATTGAAATGAATGTCTTTATTATCAATACAGAAGATGAATCTATAGTTTTTAGAAATTTTGTCTGTCTGTCTAGGAACGCATGACTTGAAAACCACTTGACAGATTTTGATATTTTTTTTTATGATGATAGCTGGTTATCCGGATCAACATACCTATAAGATACTTTTCACTGCACGAAAATGTCTTATTTCTATGAAATCTATACTAAACCTTAAAAATGAAATGTAGAAGTGGTATAAATAGGAATTATAAGAATCCATCAAAGTGTTTATTCTATAGGTACATATAATAAAACTGGAACTGAGCAGCGTCTGTATATTTAATATTTATTGGAAAATCTTCTTCTAATAGTCATTAATCTGTCCAATTTTTGTGTTTAAAGATCAGAATCGGTATGAATAACAAAATATTACTCGTACTAATATATAGAGAGATATCGTATTTCGGGCGTTTAAACGCGGGCAGAGTAGGAGGTAACGCAAGTTATAGGTTCTCAATCGAATAATGATTTCAAAATGCCAAAATGGACAAAATAAATATTTTAAATTTTATTCATATTTTCCAATACCGCAGCCGGCAGTCAACTTTAAAGACCAGGAATTATATTCTTCTCAATAATTCAACTCATATAAACGATTGCTCGCTCCACTGGCTTCATGCTATCCAGATAGCGTGAAATGAAAATCAAAAATCAAATATTTTTAAATAACCTTTTTAAAATAAAATTAAAAAAAATAGATACTAATTAATTTAAATCAAACAAAATGTTAAAACTTTTTATTCCTGTCATACATCTTCAACATATATGAAAGACATTTTTTTTTGACAAAAATTCTATGTACATTGTACAGCTTTAAAATATGTACAGTTCTAACTCTACATCTAATTTTATTATATGGATGTATAAAGAGGCATAAGTAATTGAATGACAATTTTAGTATAGATTCCATATATTGTGACGAATGAACGAATGTGAGTACTGATAATAATGTATTTTTTATGGTGTTCAGTGACAAACGAGCAGGCCTGATGGAAAGCATTACGTGTCGCCCATAACACCTACGGTTCATGCTTAGGTTTTATGTTACAAAAATGCAGAACCGCAGGTGCGTTGTCACTGTGAGGACTAAGGTGATATGTTTCTTGCCTGTAATTGCGCTGGCTACCTTATCCTTCAAACCGGAACACAACAATGTAATCATTGTTACTTGGCGGAAGAAATAGATAAGGGGGTGGTACCCATCCAGTCGGACTCCTCAGGCTTGACAGAGTCCTACCACCGGTATTTTTGAAAATCCATCCCCTAAATGGCTGAGAATATCCTTAGCTACATTTTTGAATTTCAAAATACGAGGATTATATTACTAAGCTTTGAGATATTATTACTAGTATTACAAATATATCATATCCATATACATAAATATATATATGTACGCAGAAATTTTATTATTCCATATACATCGTTTACAAAAATTATGTTAAATAGGTAGAACAAACACTTGGGAAGTTGCAAGCAATCTTTGGTTACAAATAAATGTCTTTCACACGATCGTTTGTACACGTCTATTCCGGGGTTGGCTAGGACTCGTGATATATAGGAGGCGAGTAGCCCCGTCTATAAATAAATGTGCTTAATTTATAAACTTTTAAGCTACCTCTATATAATATAATATTATATAATATTCTTTATTTACCGAGATGTAATCATGTTAATGTTATGTAATTAACCATATTAAGAGCAATGGTATAGATAGCATTGGTAACCAAGTAGGCTCAAAACCAGGTCTTGCACCAGTGAAATGTTCAATTAACTACTCTTAATTTTTACACCTTGTATGTGGAATTGAATCCTTTAGTATTGATATTAAAATATATACTAAACTAGGGGCTCACCCTCGCTTCGCTCGGGTTCGCCTCTAGACAAACAAAAACGAATATATCCCACGGGAACCGTACATTTTTCCGGGATGAAAAGTATTTATAATGTTAACTGTTGCTATAAGATACTACCATGCAAAATTTCATTTAAATCGGTGCAGCGGTTTCGGAGATTAGCCCATACAAACAGACAAACAGAAACAAAAAAAAATGAAAAAAAACTGGATTTATTCTATATCTCTTCTTACATCCCCTTGACTCAGTTTTTAGCTGTTTTTCTATGTACAGACATTCGACCTCTCCAGTTTTATTATAAATATATACCCGTCTTTATAATGTAAAAATATATACTATCTAGCCTTTTTATCTAGTAAAACCTTTCAAAGTATTTTTTTAAATAAGGTATTACTCAATAAAATGTTAAATTATTTTTTCATTATAAAAACATAAGCAAAAACATTAACTTTGTAGTTTTTAATACACAGTGTGGTTTGAAGATAAAACGTCTCATCTTGCAAAAATCCTCGCAAGACTCTTAAGAGCGTTTTAGGGCGACGCGACGGCTTACCTTAAGTTTTTAGCTTATCTAGGTTACATCTCGGCAATCCCATTGACGCGTTGAAAGTACTCAAAGGCATGGGGGAACTCTTTTATCGTACTTTATATTTAAAAATAATGGAAGATATAAAGTTCTTTGAGGAAAAATTAAGAAAATGGAGGTTCTTTACAATTTTTAAAATTGTACAAAATTTTCTTTAATATTTAATGTGACGTCCGATATTGCGAGTCTCCAACACGAATTAAACTAGATACTTTATTGAAAAATGCAGGTTAGAGGCTCCCATGGGATAAATGTTTGGTGAGAAAAATGACATCACCGAAAAAGAGCAAGTATATCTTATATTATGTTATATAATATGCTCTGACACTTTTTATATACATACCTTGGCAAGAAAATATTTATGTATTTATAACAATTAAAGCCGTTGCGGGACGCCTGGCAGATGTAAAACATCGGAACTATTTTGTATAGAAAATATCCATGACGAGATGGTTTTTAAAGGCAATAAATATGACATAATTAAAAAAAATATTCAGATTTTTTTTAAAGAAAAAATCTTTATTTAAAAATGCATTTAATTATTATCGGTTTAATCCGTCGCATTAAATGTTTCACATCAACAATTTTAAAATTAATCTTACGCTGTTATAGTGCTTATTAATTAAATACATAATAATATAACTGTCGTCCTGACAGATTCGAACCGTCCAATTTTATTGAGACTAGCCATCTATGCGAGAGGCATATTTTATTCCTTTCACCCGCAAAATCCGGACAATTTGATAAAACTATGAAAGATCAGGCGCAGGACCGATTGATGACCGACTGAGGCTTTAATGCAAGTGTTAGTTAGTGAAAATTTCTAGAATAAAGAAATCAAATTACTCAACTTGCCAGGCCTAGGACTCGAACCCAGGACCTTCACTCGCAATTATAATTGCTAGCCCCTACAATAACAAGGCCTTTACTTATGGAAGTAAATAGTTGAGACGAAATAATTATTAATTTCTTTCATTTCTCTTACGTTTCATCCTCAAAGTAAGGATTACATTACATATAAATTAGCCTCATTTATTTATAAAAGGACCACTCAGTAACAATATATCAAGGGTCTAACGTCCTTATATCAAACGTGAGATGTGTATATACTAGCACATACTATCTATCACTCGATGCGTTTATTTTCACGCTCAATTAGTAAGATTATTGGGTCGAAATAATAAAGTTATACAAATACTCGCTTGAGAAGATTTACTTAATTAAAACTAGCGGCTCACCCTCGCTTCGCTCGGGTTCGTCGCTAGGTACGTTTTAAATAGATATAAAAAGAAAAAATCTTTCTTTCTCACATTTTAATTATATGTTTTAATACTTACCTATTCCGGACTAAGAGAAATCCAAAAATTAAAATATCATAAAAATTGGAACGCGGTCGAACGGGATAAAAAGTATCCTATGTCCTTCTCCTGGCTCTAAACTACCTCCCTGCCAATTTTCAGCTAAATCGGTTCAGCCGTTCTTGAGTTATAAGCGAAGTAACTAACACGACTTTCTTTTATATATATAGATATTAATAAAATTTAAAAGCAAAACCAACCATTTTTTTAAGAAAAAATTAAATTATAACGTGAATCTTTTATTATAAAAAAAATAAGATTCAATAATTTTATCTATATATAAACAAAATTATATTTTTCTTAATAAAAAGCTCTACACTTTTTTTGCTAGCAGTTTGTATCAGTTTCTTAGTTTGACAACAACTTTTTTTTAAATACCAGAAAATAGAATAGAAGGCAATTATCTTTTTGGTTTAAAAATTAATTTTCCATGCATATAATAAAGTTATAACTAAGCTGAATCTGTACATTAAATATTTTTGGAAAATTTTATTGAAATAGACATTATTATCGATACAAAGCCCGAATCTATTCTTTTTAGAATTTTTGTCTGTCTGTCTGTCTGTTACCGCATCACAGAAAACCCACTGGAGGGATTTTGATGAAATTTGGTATGGTGATAGCTGGTTATCCGGGTCAACATATAGGATACTTTTTACCGTAGGAAAATATACCATTTCTGAGAAAAATAGAAAACTGCATTGTAAGAGTATACTAATATGTAAAACCTAAGAATTTGGTTTTTGGTCATCTGAACGCGGGCAATGCTAGTGTACATATATAGTAGCTTATATATTATATAAGTCATAGTAAATATTTATGTACCAAATATTCAAATAAGCCCAACTGTTTTAGCGTGAAGGTGTAACAAACATACACACACATACAAACTTTCGCATTACTAATTTTAAAGTAAAGGAACTTGTCTTCCTGCTAATAGTAACAAATCTAAAGTCCTAGATACTATTTGCTAAAATAAATGTGGCATAAAGTCGAGAAGAAACTGATGATCTTTACGATCCTATTTCAGTAGTAATAACTAGCTGTCTGTCATAGCAAAGTCCATCCCGTGCAAGATTTATGATCTGTTCGTCGACCAAAAAACCCTTATTATTGTCCTGAACGGAATATTGATTTTGTTTTTCATTTTAATTGCATCTTTCAGTAATTTATTATCCCATGGTGAAGTGGTAACTAGAACTACCTATTATACTACGATAATGGGTTCAATTTGTAATCACAACAGCTGTTTAAATTATGGCAGATTTAGTACGTTTTGGGGATTTATTTAACTTACACGAGTTCTAGATGAAAGCGCTAAAAAGCTAAGCATAAGAAAGCGAAAAACAAGCTTACTTTTATAGATAACAAATAAATTAAAAAAAAAATATCCCGTCAAATAAAAAGACTTACTGAAAAATTGTTCAAAAGACCATTAAAATCCATTGTCGTTCTTATCTCGTAAACAAGTAGATAGGAATAAAATCAACAAATAACGTAGATCTTACTGTTATTCTCTATATCTCGAAAGTACTCTGTGATGTATGGATGCATGTTTCTGTCTTTTTCACGCAAACTGCTGAACGGATTTTGATGAAACTTTAAAGTAACATAGCTTATACCTCAGACTAACACATAGGCTATAATTTATAAAGAGCTGCGGGAAAACGCACTCCATTTCGACGTTAAAGAGAGACAAACAAACAAACAAACAAACAAACAAACAAACAAACAAACAAACAAACAAACAAACACTTTCACATTTATAATATTAAGTATGGATTTCTTTCTTTCACGATTTAATAATTGTACTATTAATAAATTATTCATATTCTACGTAATTGTATGGAAACAAATATAGCCTATATTTATTTAAGGTAATAATTGAACTTGTGTAATTAATGCTTAACACAATATTTTACTCTATTTGGAGAACCTCAATTACAGACATATTATTTGTTCGCTATTCGGTTATTATTGTTGGAAATAGGTTTAACTACAGTGTTTTTTTTAATTTATCTACATATACTAGTTTTAGTTCGTGGATTTTCTCGCGTTGTTTAATTATATGTATACCTACTAATAATACTATTGCGTCATTTCTAAGAGATATATGAATAGACTATAAAAATATGTAAAAATATAATACTTTTTAAATAAAACTATCTTTTCGGATTATTTCGCAGATTTATTTTGATTTTTGGTTTCCGACGTTTCGAATGCTTTACAGCAGTTATAGTCACAGGAGAGACCTTAAACTAAACTAAGAAAAAAAACTAAAACCTAAACTCTAAAACCTTATTAGACGCCTTAAAGGCGTTATATAAATACTTGTAACAGACAGTGACAACCCACAATTTTAAAAAAGATTTCAAAAATTCAAAAAAAGTAACAAAATACCTTACACTACTTGTTCATTTTAATTCTAAACATTTTATAATACTTTATGAGGTTTACATGAATACTTGAATTTTTCAGCGATTGAAACGTATGGAATAAAAAAATTAAAATAAAACCGCGATAGACTCCGGACAGATAGTTTTATTTAAAATGAACTGTATATTTTCCAACCTGACTCGTTGTTTCACAGATAAGCGCGTTATAGTAACAAAAAAAATCTTTACAGATACATCGCATGGCGTGAGAAAAATTGTTAATTTTAAGCGCATTATTCGAAATGACGTCCGAATAACCTAAATGGCGGAAAACAATACGAATATGATTGATTACTATAATGTTGCATATTTCCTATGCATGAAAATAATATTTTTGTGTGGCATTATTTTTTATTACTTAAATCTTTAATTAACACTTCACTTTTATAATAAACTTTATTTCATAATTAATGTACTGTAAAATTATTGCATAGTCTGAGTGTAAAATATAATACATTCATATTAAAAAAACGCACGCGAATCTCGGACTTATTACTAGTTAGAAATAAAATTTGGTAAACAGATTGTCAAACAAAATATTTTTATTTATTAAATAACTGCATATATATATTAATTACATAAATTATTATTAAAAAATATATGAGGAAGTACAAATAATATTAAAAATATTTATTCTTATTTACCAATAAAAGTATTATAAATAAACTAACCTTAAAACTTATTTGACTCTAAACCTTTCTTGAAAAACAAAATTTTATATAGTTAAGCGTTTTAAATTTATTTTCACTGATTAAGACAACACAATATTATATTTAAAATACATTTACCGCCAAAAGTACTCAAGTTTTTTGTTTGTAGTTTGTACGATATATTTTTAATAGCGCTTTGACTAAACTTCATTCAGCCAACACAACATTTAAAAAGTTAAATAGAAATATTTATCAACGTAAGTCAAACTTTCTAATGAAGTGTTATGTTAAGTAATTAAAACTGTATTCGAATTACCTACTTAATAAAAATAAAATAATAAAATATTATAATTCTTTAGATTAAGCCCAAAATTTAATGTAATTTACTATGCTTAATATTTATTATAGTAAAGAAAATTTTGAAACTGAAAAATAATATGGCAACCTATTAAGAATAAGCATTTTTTTTAAATCAATTTGATAGCACAATAAAAAAAACAATAATTAATTTTGTTTAAAAAGTTTATGAATAAAATACTTACGAGATAAAAATGGCGCGAACAGCAAAAACATCCAAAAAGTATCCATTTTTTTAATACACATTCAATTTTACACGTAAATTTTTCAAAGTAAAACTTCACGTGACGTTCCTTTTAAATTCATCTTCTTATTTTAAATTATATCGTACATTTTTCAAAAGTGTTCGTTGCGAATTTTTTTTCGCGATGTTCCCGCTTTTTTGCTGTGGAAAAGCGTGCGTCTCTCGACACGTCTGGACTCTAACTGACTTTAAGCGCGGGCCAGTAGATTTAGGTACTGCTTGTATTCGATATACTGTAATTAAATAGAGTGAAGTGGCCCTTGGTTACTGTTTGACTTAGTGTTTTATTTAAATTACTTTTTGACCGACTTCCAACAAAGCTGGTACTTAATTGAATTAGATATTTTATGTGTGTTTGTAACGTGATATCTTCGTCAATTGGGAACCGATTTAAATGATTCCTATTTCAAAAGTACTTTCCACAAAAAAATAATTAATATAAAATAAAAAAATTAAATAAATAAAATTAAAAAAAGAACAATTAAATTTTGTTATGTTAGATTTAAATTTTGAAAAAAGTGAACGTAAACTTTTGATAATAAAAATACAATAGCTTTCATAGAATAAACACTATAGCCTTTTTTTTAATCAAAAACTTTAGTCCACTTTATCATTCAAAACTTTTAGTCTAACATAACAATTACTTGTTATTTTTGGGGTTCTGTACATCGAAAGGAAATAAAGAACACTTGAAGGATAACTTCGTTCTTGGCTGTCTGTCTGTCAAGACCCTTTTTCTCAGGAACGCGTGGAGGTATTAACTAATTTAAGCACTGTTTGTAATAGCGTTTTACCTCGCCCTTTTGTAGCATATATAAACATAGAAAACATTAGATTTAAATGTTTTATTTCCTTATCGAATTATTTTTGTCTTTAAACGTTAACATTTATTGCATAGTTGTACATACATATTAATCCCTCCACGACCGCGGACACCCCGGCGTGTCAGTTAACAATAGATTTCTTAGAAATTTAATTAATTCCTTTGAAATTCACCTTTAGGTGTTAAAACATCTTAAATACATAGTATATGTACATACATTCTATGACCTAGCAAGTCTTCCTTACTGGAGATCACAGGTTCGAGCCTAGTAATAAATATTAAAATATAAGTAGTTATAGGTCAAGCCAGAATACGATATGAGAAGCATTTAAATTATAAATAGAAAACAGACTTAAGACAAAATTGTTCCAGCCGTTTTGGAGATTAGCCGGAATAAACAGACAGTTAAAAATTGTTTTTTTATAAGCGCCGTATATACTTTTATATGCAAAAAGTTTGTTGTTTTTTTAACATTACAAACAGACACTTCAATTTCATTTATACTAATATTATAAAGAGGAAAGTTTTTTTTCTTTGTTTGTATCGAATAGGCTCCAAAATTACTGAACCGATTTAGATGAAATTCGGTAAGACATAGGATAGTTTTTAATCATCCCTTCAGGGGTTGAAAATGGGGTTGAAAGTATATATAGGGAAGAATCCTTGTTTGTAATATAGATGCATATATCGTGGTAAGGGCAAAGTCTAGCAATATAATACTACTCTTGGGATCTTACGTTTGAAGAGATGATCTCTATAACGCAGATATTCCATATACCCGAGGGTAGCTAACGGTAGGTTAATCCTGTGGCCATGAAATACAAACAGTAAACCGTAACATACTTGAATGTGCGGTTTAATTTTCAAACATTATGAAACTTGAATATAACTCTATTTATTACTTAGAAAATGTTTCAAATGTAAATGAATGGTTAAATTTTAGTCTGTGCTAGAAAAGGTCTATTTATTTTGATATCTAATTGTATTATAGATATGTACATATATTTGTATCTTTGTTACATAATTTCATATAGGTAATACCTATGTCTTAATTATTTTATTTTTCTATATGATAAAAAGGTTAAATTGTCAAACAAATGCTTATAATATCGATATTACCCGCTTAAATAACATAGTAATAATTCTACAATAGCTATTACTAGTAGAAAACTACAATGTATATATAATTTGGAATTTATCTATCTAATACACTACACGTTCAGAATCTCATCATCGTCGATTCTGTATTATTTTCAATTTCTATTAAAGTTGTTCTACCATCGCTAAAAACCATAAAGTGTATAAAAATACCATAAATCTAAGCATTAAGCAACGGAACGAAACTGAGAAGTGGACGTAAAGCTCTATTAATCAACACACACAAACATTTTTTTAGTTTAAACAGTTTTGAAAACTAGTGACCCGATTTTGCTTAAGCCCTCGATTCTTTTCAGTATCACTGAAAAGGTGTTATTCAGTTATTCCACGGTATGATTTTTTTTTTTAAATCGAAGTGATGGACGTCCCTTGCGATTTTTTGATTCGGAATGTTATAAAGTGATATAACGTGACAAACAAGCAAACATAAAAACACATAAATTTGTTATTTCAATTAGGATTTTTAATTCTAATTCTTGAGGTTTTTTCCTTAATCCTAATTTAAGGATAGAGTATGATGTTCTCCTGACCGATTCCGGCCACGGCGGCCAATCTCATTGAGACTATCAAACTGCGCAGGAGATATTATAGTGCACAGGTGTACGCGCAGACACAAGTGCACTCTCTATTCCTGTCACTCTCATACTCTGGGGGGACGACCACTCAACACGACCAGTGAGAGTTAAGGCGCAGGACCGACGGCTTTACGTGCTCTCCGAGGCACGGGGGTGAAACACCGCCAACTTCCCAACTCCAGACTTAATATACAGAAAGACTTAATAACTAAACTTGGCCCGACCCGGCACTCGAACCCAGGACCTCCGGTGTGCAGCCGTACATGCTAGCCACTACACCACCGAGGCAGTTAAAAAAAAGGGTAGAGTATAATAACTACACAAAACGACCAAATGACTTCAAAATTACTTTCAAATTAGTTATCTCGCCCTAGGAACAGTATTTTTCTTAAAATTTATATATATAGTTCTTTCTGAGGTATAACTTATTAATTAACACCTCCAGGTAAATTTCTAAGAAATTAATTAAATTTCTAAGAAATCTATTGTTAACTGTAACGCTGGCGTAACCGCGGTCGTAGAGGGATTAAAAATAGAATCATGACAATCTGCCCACAATTTCCTCTTTTTTGAAGTTGAGCAAAAATAGGCAATATTTTAGACTAGGCACTATAATTGAAGCGTAATGTTTGTATGTATGTGTGTTTTTGTGTATGTTACTCCTTCACGCTAAAACGGATTTGGATAAGTACACAGACTATAACCTAGAGTAACACATAGGCTACTGTTTCATACTAAGAGTCGAACTCAAGCGAAGAGAGGGTAAGTGTCTAGTATATAATAATGGAAAATGGTTTAATAGTAACGCAAAAACTTATATGCTTAAATATAAATAGCATTAGTAAAATGATATTATTTTGTAAGATTTAATTAGAATTAATGGGTTGCCAACGTAAATTTATAGCCTCTATGTTATCGAGTTTCAAGCTGACTTTAGCAGAAATTCATTCAGTTGTTTATAGAGCGGGTTTTTTATGTTTTATTATTGTATCAAAATTTCAAAGAGAATAAAACCATAAGCACAGTAACAGTACAGATGTGAAAATCTCTCAGTGAGTACCATTGTTACTTTTTCTCTTTTTTTTTTGTTCTTTTGTACGGCTATAACCTTTTAGTACTTCAATAACTTAAATACTAGAATATTTGCAAAGACTAGAATAATATTATAAAAATCAACATAACCTAATTCTTGTGGAGTAGGTACTGTAAAAAGTCGCTGAACGTAACGCGGAGTATAACTAAGCCTTAGCTACAGTGCGTCAATAGTAATTAATGTCTTTACCGTAAATCAATTTATGGCATTAGGTTCGATTCCTGCGCAAAGCGAAATGATTGATTGAGAGAAGATTGTCATATCTTATATTGGCTTCATTAGTGATAGGCTATAGTTAATTAATAAAATAAAAATAAATAGAAAATAAGTAAATGAGACAACCTACATTTGTTTATTTAAAGTTTTTTAATTTTAATTTTTTATATATAACATGAATTAACAAAAAAATTGTGCAGTAGAAGAAAGTGTCAAATTAAAAAATATATCTAAACCGTCATAAATAATGTATAAACACAATACAACGAGATATACATATATTTATATATAAATAGGCAAAGACAAAACAATGCAGCAAAAACAAAAAAAATTAAAAAGTTAAAAATCCCCGACCATCTTGGACCAATTTTCATCCAACTTAGCTAAAAACACTCCCGACTAATTCACCTTTCAAACAAAAAAAACAATATCAAAATCTGTTCATCCATTCGGGAGATACGACGCCACAGATAGACACACACATATACAGACAAGTCAAACTTATAACACCCGTCGTTTTTGCGTCGGGGGTTAAAAAATGATTTTGCTTGAAAATCGTCCATAATTTTTTTTATCGATATCATTATTAATTATCATCCATTCATATATTGGTATTGACACTAGTACTAATACAATACTTAGTCAATAACAATTTCCCTCATAATTACTATTAAATAATTTACTAGCACCGATCTATCGATCTCAAGCCATTCTAATAATAGAATAAACAGTATTACAATTAAGTAAATTTCAAATACATACCCTCTATTACCTTGGGAGTAAGGCTTATAGTCGCTTAATTATATTAGAACCTTAATGGTCACATGTAGACTCAAGAGCACATGGTCGCTAATTCCGCACCAGCTGCTACTGCAAATCGACCATTACTGTATGTCATCTTTGTTCTGCGAGGGATGTAATATATCGATAAGAGAAACGATTCACCTACTGTTGAAATATCGATATTTATTTATTAGTTTGTGTTCTTGTTTAATCACTCTATAACTTACACTATAATAGTACTCTATACAACACTATTTCTTTTTTAAAAATCAATTGTGTTTACTAAGTTTAAAGGTGCAACATTTAATTATAGCAAATACTCGTAGCAATATTATAAATATATACATACGTCTCTAAATTAAATATAATATATATGTAGTTTTGGTTTTGTGTTCATGCTTAGGATAAAATTGTTGTATATAACGTAGACCTACTGATATCTTTATAATACGTGTATTAAATAGACTTTATTACTCTAAGGTAGTAAAATATATAGTAAGTGAAAGGTTTTTGAAGTGAAACTTCTTTAGAATCGTTGTGATTTGAAACTCGATGCAACGGAAATGCGACAGTAAAAAGAGACAAACATATAAATATATAGGATTAAGCCGGCGATAGAATGAGATAGAATACATTGCGATGATGCCATGGTAACCGTTGTCATGGTAACCGTTGTTATTTGATAGAATACATTACACGGGAAGTGAAAAATAATAAAATTCATTACTGATTATTATGTAATGTTTATATTTATGTCAAATAAAATGTAAAATAACTTTTAAACTTGGTAAAAATAATATAAAAAATCCTTATGATTATCCTACTCCTGATACTCTATATTCATATCATTTTCTGAAGTTTCACTTCTACGATGTGTAAATTGCACATTTATCTCTCTTAGTTTCATTTCTTTATCAATTTATAAAGTATACATACGTTTTTATGTATTTAGAGTCTAGATACATACAAACAACCAAATTATACCTTTTTACAATAAAATAAGGTTAGATATTGATTAAACCACTGTGTTTATATTAATAATAATCATGTCATTATAAATTATAATGCAACTTAATGCAAAATACTAAAGTTTTTAATATATTCACTCATGTTTAAATAGTTAACCTGAAAAATTAACTTGATATTCTACTAAATGGAAATAATGAGAGCCACTCATGTTAAAATAAGCGATTAAAATAATTTAATTTGTCGATTCTAAAATAATATTCAAACAAATTATGCCATAATTAATGGAAAGCTACAATAAGCGGAATTGCGTTGGCTTTGAATTATTAATCATTTTGTTCATAATGAAAACGCTATGATTATACAAATTTGAACAGAATCAAACATCTAATTAACTGTCGATTTAACGTCTAAATCTGAAACAATATAATCTGGACGTTTTTGGAGCATTATAATAACAATAACACAATATAGTAACAATAATTCGAATTCTATTATATCAATATAAACAATGTATGTACAAATATTTCATTTACCTTATATCTGTATATAAATAGGCAAAGACAAAACAGTTCACTACCTTCTTCTCCACTGTTTGTCAACTGATTTTCGTTTTTTTTTTAGTAGCTATTGATGAGCTTTATTTAGTGTTATCAATAATCTATTTAGGGTTTTTGGTTTTAATAGTTTTTGTAGTATTGTTTTTTAACACGTTTTGCTTTCACAATAACGTTAATTTTCTCGTTACTCATTTATTCTTATATTAAAAATTATTTTTTACTTTTTAGTTCGGTTCATCATTAAAGCGTGTTTTTTAGTCCTTTGAGGTATTATATTTTTTTATACAGTGATTATATTCTTTCGATCATTAGGCGAACGCCAGTTATTATAAAGAGGTATTTTTGTTTATTTGTTTATATATACTATATTACATACCTAATTAAAAAAAATCTTATAAAAAACTACACTATCGCTGAGAGAAATAAACTTTTATTTATTTATTACGTAAGTGGAAGTCTGGCTGTTATAAATATTATATTAATATTATTTAATATTCCATATTTTAATGTGGGAAGGTTTTATATTTATTTTATTTAACTTTTTTTTTGGTTTTCAATGGACCGATGGGTTAGAGATATATGTTGCTTTCAACATCAATGGGAATCATTTAGGCTTTTTGTATAAATATACTTAATATTATTTGAATATGTCATATATTCTATATTGACCAAATTCTAACATTAAAATGCCCTAAAATGTAACATGTGCGTAATTTATTCATAAAAAACATGAAATTAAATTAAGTACCTATACATTATCGTTTACATTATATTCATATCGAATACATTACTAGATAAGTAATAATAAATAAATAAATATGTCAGGACATTAACACATAGCACTATCTAGTTCCATGGTAAGCTACGAGGCTTGTGTTATGGATACCAGATAGTTGATACATTATACATATATAACTTTAAATACATACATATTATAAATATAAACATTCATGACTGGAGTACAAACATTCGTGCTTATCACACAAATGAATGCCCCCAGCAGGACTCGAACCCGCGACCGCTGGCGCAGTAAGTAGGGTCATTACAAACTGAGCCAAACGTGTCGTCAAGTCACTTATTATGCCATTTGTCTTGAATATATTTTTATCGATAAAAAACAGGTACAACACTACACCTTGCTGTCTAAAAGCTATTAGCAGTTGCCGTCGGAGGCGCACCTGCGACTGTCATTTCCTTGCTACAGATTACTTACCTTTACCTCTACTTGTATCTGTCACTACTATAAACTGTCCTCGTAATGTATAGATTTAGTTTATATTTCGATACAACAGACTTACCCCGCTTCGCTCGTGGAGCATCACTAGTAGCTTCTTGCATTTTAAATATTATGACTCGCACTGACTTTGCTATTTCATTAGAAAACATCGACTTTTTTTGCTTTCTATAAACATAGTATATAGTATGTATTATATATAAATACTTTACGGAAGAAATATTCTAAATGATAGTGAGAACTGCATTATATTTGTGGCTTAGAAGTTAATGAAGAAATGGATATCATTTTTTTTATACATTTATATATATATATATATATATATATATATATATATATATATATATATATATATATATATAACTTTAGAGTCTTTACGATACAGGAAGATAGATAGAATATGATACTTAAATCTATTACTCTCTAATCACTTGGACAAGCAAATGAACTACCACACATAACTTTCATATAGACTATATAAATAAAAATTAAATATTGTTCGTTGTTCGCATCACTTGAGAGCATTGCCGATTTGGCTAATTTCTTTTTAAAAATATTCGTCTGAATTAGGTAGATATATTTAAGAAAGTTGTTCGGAAAATTGAGAAATTTGGAAAAAAGAAAATGCTATTTCCTAAACGATTTTTGTATGAATCCAAAGATTATGAAAGAATTAAAATTTTAACAGCGAAAAGTCTGTCGGGTCATCTAGTTCACTATAGTAGTTGAAGTTACTCTTTAAATTGCTCAATTAATATGTGGATTATCAGATGTTAGACTAGCCTCCAAACCCACCAGTCCAATTTCAAGAATTCTGTGTGAATTTTCATGCGAGCATAACCGCGGGCAAAAGCTGATTTCTTACATATTAGTAAAAAAAAATCTGTGTTTATATATTTTTTTATATATTTTAAAATACAAATGAAGAAATATAAACAACTTAGAGACAATACTAAAATATTCGCATATACTCAAAGTTGGCTTTAGTTAAATACGTAATTTGTTAAACAAAAAATGAAACTTTCATTTCCAGTGGCAGTCCGTTCAAGTTTTGGAGTTAAACAGAGTTGAATAAATCTAACTCACAGTCACAGATTGTTTTTAACGGCGGCTGTGTGGTACAATTGTATTGTATACAATCAAGTCTGATGATAATCTATACTAATAGGTATATACTAATATTATAAAGATTTGTGAGTTTGTGACGTTGTAGGGGATAATCTATGGATTTACTGAACCGTTTTAGATGAAATTTGGTAAGATAGTTTGAGATCCTGGGAAGGATATATAATATATTATTATCTTATGGGAATGAAAATAGGGATGAAAGTTTGTATTGGGACTAAATTCCAAATAAGTTTGTAATGTTATTTAGGGATGAAAAGAGTAAAAATAAAAAGGCTATAAACTTAATCCATATACTAATATTATAAATATGAACGTTTGTGAGGATGGATGGATGTTTGTTACTCTTTCACGCCAGAACGGCTGAACGGATCTGGATGACGTTTGGCACAGAGATAGATTATAGTCTGGAATAGCATATAGGTTATTCAGGAAAAATGTAATAATAGATTTATTTTTGTATAGGGACGAACCCGAAGCGAAGCGCGGTTGAGTCGCTAGTAGGAAATAAACATCCGCGGAGACTTTATACCGTAATATATATTATGTATGAACTATGTAGATAGGTGATTCGAAATATTGTAATACATTTATGCATTTCTTAATAACTTAAATTTTTGTAAAGAACGAAAAATGTTTCTTGCCATGAAATAATAATAGTACAATTTTTAACAATAATATCAGGCTCAGATATAGCGATTTTTTTAGATATTGTCGTTAAACTCTTGACTTTTATTTTTAAAAGATTGTCACAAAATTAAGACTAACGTGGTATAATTATGGTTATTTAAATATTTCGCTCTCCGTAAAGGAATAACTACTACCATTTCTGTTATTCAATATAACTGAACACCTCAAATACATAACAAAATTCCGCATACGGTTTAGATGAAAAAGTATAAAATCAATACTTACCAAAAAAAATTATAACATGTATACTTAACAAAAAATATTTTATGCTTAATATACAAATTTTATCCCATAACAACGTTCTAAATTTCCTTAAAACAAGACTTTTTGTTTGTTATGACTAATCTCAGAAACTACTGTACTGATTTTGATACAGTTACCACCAAAACAAAAATGGATTATCTAAAACGGTCATACTTTATTAATATAATAAACTATGGTGATTATAAACATACTAACGATTTTTCTCGCTTATTTCCACACTTGTTATTTCAAGTTATATCATATCAAGGTATATAATATAGTCTATATGTGCACTAAACTTAACTGAATCAGTTCTGTAATTTCAGCGTGAAAGAGAAAGAAACACACAAACACAAACACAGATAACACAAAATTTTCGCATTTATAATAGTAGTTCGATGAATATTTTTAAATTTATTCAAACCGCTTCATGCTAAGGTTTAGGGCAATACAAATTGCGGTGGCTGGCGAAGTTGCTCCTGTGATTATTCAATTATTGCCACAGTTAAGAGTTTTGCGCGAGCTTAAAAATATCCCCCATCTTTGAATAACCTTTGAATTTTCAAGACGGAAATTACAATTTGTTTTATTGCGAAAAAGGTTAGAATAAGTTTATTTTGACATTCATTTTAGGAGATTAAAATATATTTTTTTATGTTTTGTTGTTTGTTTAGTTTATTTCGAGACTGTTTACGCACTTTAAGTTAGATTATACACTATACAGTGTTATCTATTTTCTTTTTTTACTACTAGGTACTTTATCTCACTTTTTCATCATCGATCATCACGAAAATGTAACGTTGTGGCATCCCCAGGAACTATCTCATGAATCTAAAAGGCAAATAGTTTATATTATTCAATAGCCTGCCAGCTACATCTATGTAAAATATTAACGTAAAGCCATTGCCTTATGACATAAAAAAAAACAAATTATTATCGCAATCTATATAATATTATCTTTTTGATGTAAAAGCATTCTGGGTATAGCGAAGTACAAAATCCAATGAATCTCTACAATGCGACCACTTTAAAGCTAAAAGTATCCCAACATGAAAGAATAATTGTAATCGTAAATATTTTTATACAGGAAAAATGGAAACCACCTTTTTGAAGTGTGTTATTTTTTTTAAAGAACGACAGTAAAAACAATGGCTGAAATGAATTAAGATAGTAAAGAGAATATTAATTTATTATGGCCATTTAAATAATGCTCTGTAATGCTATTTATTACTACAACAAAGTCAAAGGGAAACTACCAACTAGTTCCATGGTAAGCTACGAGGCCTATGTTATGGATACCAGATAGTTGATACACTACTCATACATTACTTTAAATACTTATAAATGTAAACACCCATGACTTTAGTACAAACATCGTGTTCCATCACACAAATGAATGCCCCCAGCGGGACTCGAACCCGGCACAGCAAGTAGGGTCGCTACAAACTGAGCCAAACGTGTCGTCAAATTTCATCTAAACCAGTTCAGTAGTTTCGGAGCTTATTCAGATGTGAACATATTATAGTAATTTAAGTTTAATGATAAACTTGTAAGAAAAGTAAAAACCTGCGGCATTGTTCACTTAAAATAATTATAAATATGTATTATAAAATAAGAGCTAGTATTCTATGGTGACTTTGCAGCTTCCTATTTGACTTTCTTGTTTTCTCGCAAATAGAATACATTAAATATTATTAAAATCATGCCAAGTTATTGAAGATCCATTAAATATGTAGTTCTCGCGTAGTATCAGAATTATCGTATAATTATTGTCCCGTATGTATAACTGCCTCGGTGGTGTAGTGTCTAGCATGTACGGCTGCACACCCGGAGGTCCTGGGTTCGAGTCCCGGGTCGGGCCAAGTTTAGTTATTGAGCCTTTCTGTATATTAAGCCTCAGTAACAGCCCGGAGTTGGGAAGATGGCGGTGTTTCACCCCCGTGCCTCGGAAAGCACGTAAAGCCGTCGGTCCTGCGCCTTAACTCTTACTGGTCGTGTCGAGTGGTCGTTCCACCAGAATATGAAAGTGACAGGAATAGAGAGTGCACTTGTGTCTGCGCGTACACTTGTGCACTATAATATCTCCTGCGCAGTTGGCTAGTCTCAATGAGATTGGCCGCCGTGGCCGGAATCGGTCAGGAGAACATCATCATGTATACGCAATTGACTGAGTAAACAGCAATACGAAAAGACGACAGATTTTCGAAACTTAGAAAAATAAAATACTGTGCATATAAAACGTTACTTATGATAACATAATTATATTTATTAATATGAGTAAATACTTCACAAGCAATGATATGAAAATACTGTTTTGAATATATAGTGACAATGAAAGTTTAAAATTTCTTCGTAAAAATAAATCCACCGCCCTTATTCCAATTTCCATTATGGCACGGTGTGACAGTTTTGTTAGCCCCGACGTTGAAGTCTAGAGAAGATGTAGGAGTCTTATGCAAGTTCAAAGATCCGCCAACTGAGTAGTCGGTTTGTTTAAACATCGGAGTATGAGATACAGATGCGTTTGCGCCGACTTTCTCCCTGAAAAAGTATGGTTTAAAAGTTTTATATTAATTTGAGCTTATTTTTATTTAAATTCAAAGCTTTATTTTCTATACTTAGTATTAAAAAAACTTTTTAACAAAAAAATAAAAACCGACTTGAAACAAAAGCACTAAAAAGTAAAAAATTACTGATTGGTTTTTCTTCGGACTTCGAAAATATTTGATTAGGTATGTATAGGAAATGAAAACTACCAATTAGTTATTTTTTTCTTTTTAGTGCTTTTGTTTGAAGTCGGTTTTTATTTTTTTGTTAAAAAGTTTTTATTTTTCCCTTTTTAGTGTAGACAGTAGTAGCAAAGAAAGAATTCTAACGTGTTAGGCTTGTCACATCAAACAAAATAAGCCCAAACTCAAAGTATCTACTATTAGCCATTGAAGAGTTCCACCTATCCACCTTCTGGCCTTACCATCAGATCAGGTCAACAATACCGAACCACTGTACTGTCAACGGAAATAGAATCACTTGCAAAGTTTCAAGTCAATACGACAATTAGAAGTAGGTTAAATTCATCATTAGCTATTTTTCCACCGTTAGGGGTGGTATTTTTTTTGAAATTTAAACGGGACCAATCTGGAAGTATACCCTTTCAAACAAAACAAAAATTTTCCAAATCGGTTAATAAATGACGGAGTTCTGAGGTGACAAACATAAAAAAAAGTACAGTCGAATTGAGAACCTCCTCCTTTTTGAAGTCTGTTGAAAAGAGGAAAGATTTGTTTATTTGTACTGAAAAATTAATTGCTCTAGGTATTTTCATAGATTTAAAAAAAGCCTTTGATACAGTTAATCATGAAATACTTTTGATGAAATTGATGAGCATAGGTATCACTGGTAATGCCCATAAAATGCTTAAATCATATCTTGAAAATCGATATCAAATAGTTAAAATAAAGGAGAATCAGAGTAGACCTTCTTTAATTACATGTGGAGTCCCACAGGGATCGGTTTTGGGACCTCTTTTGTTTCTTATTTATATAAATAATATACAAGAAATCGGTTTATATGGAGATATTACCCTCTACGCTGATGATACCTGTTTATTTTACTTTGGTAATTCTATTGATACTATTATAGATAAAGCACAGAATGACCTTAATATACTCAATGAATGGTTTCAATATAATTTACTAACAATAAATACTAAAAAAACTAACTATATAATATTTTCGGCCAAAAATAAAAGAATTAATAATTACCAACCTCTTACAATAAATAACGAAATAATTAATAAAGTTAAAAGTGAAAAATATCTTGGCCTAACCCTTGATAGTCATCTCACATGGAAGCCACATCTAGAAAAGTTACGTGGAAAGTTATTATCTCTCATGGGATCCGTCAGAAGTTTTGTTAGATGTCTTCCGAAACAAGTCAAATATATAATATACAATACATTAGCGAAACCTCATATTGATTACCTTATCGAAGTCTGGGGTTCAGCCGCTAAATCTAATATAAAACCCATTCAAGTTGCACAAAATAAACTCATTAAAATTTTATTTCAATATGATTTCTTAACATCATCAGAGAAAATCTATAAAGAAACGAACATATTGAGCGTGACGCAAACATATACCTATAATACATGTATGCTAATAAGAAAAGTGCTGAGCGGAGATATACATTCTAACATAAAATTCACTAAAAAACAACAAATTCAAAAGCATTTCCTAAGAAATGCCAACAACTTAGTCTTATACGCCCCGAGAACTAACTACGGAAAAAGGAGTCTTATGTTTGAAGGAGCACAGTTATATAATAAATTACCAACAGATATAAAGGAATCAAAAACAATTACAACATTCAAAAAAACGCTAAAATATTATATCTTAAAAAACTTAAAGTAAAATGTAGTCTTTGCCATTTCCATGATTTCTTTATTCTTAGCGCTTTGCTCTAACTGTATTGTTAACTTGTTTGTAGTTTTAAGTATTATTTTTAAGGATTACCCGCATACTATGTATTTCTCACAAATGTAACTTGTACGTACTCGCATTTAGTGAATGTTATAATATTTAATGTGTTTTCTCATGTAAGTGAATTTGTTATTCTTAATGAGAAATAAAAAGATTCTAAACAGAAACAGAATAAGCTCCGAAACTACTGAACCGATTTAGATGAAATTTTGTAAAAAGATAGTTTGAGACACAAGGAAGGACATAGGATAGTTTTTATCAAGGAAATCATCTCTTAAGGGGGTAAAAATGGTAATTCTAAATAAATTGAGATATTAGTAACTAAATACTTGTATCGCCTTATTTCAACTATTTTGAATTAATATAAGGAGTTTTTTTTTTTTGAAACTTTGCATAATGTAATAATATGTAAATTGCAAATGACATTACTAATATAAATGCAAAAGTTTGTAAGTGTGTATATGCTTGTTATTTTTTATGTTGTAACGGCTGAACGGATTTGGATGAATTTTAGTTCATGGATAGATTATGAGATGGAGTAACAAGACAAAAGGCAGCTAGAGAAGCACTCGAGCGAAGTAAGAGTTAGTTAGTAAGTAAATTAAAAAAACTTTGTGATATGCATATACATAAAAGCAAGATCTTTTGAAATATATCTCGTAAATCTTTTTCTAATATAAAGTAATAAAATACGAATATAAAAACTTACTTAAACATATATTCCGCTCCAGCACCATGAGTCATGAAATTGGGCGAGTTTTTGGGAAAGTTGGCCGTACTGTGCGCGTTTACGTGAAACCTATGGTTATCAGTTTTAAGAACATTGACGTTACTTGAGGCTGTAACTTGATTGGCAAACGTCGGAATATGCTGAGCTTTCAGGCCAACTGCATGACCATTTCTGTAAAAAATGGGAAGAATGGGTAATGCATCGTTTATACGGTAGAATAAGATTAAATAAAGCAAAAAAAAATAAGAAAAAAGTTTCATAGTGATTAAAATTATTGAAGAACAATAAAAATTTCAATAGGGCAGTGGTAGCCCAGTATAGACGCGCTCGCTTTGAAAACCAAGTGGATCGGGCTCAAACACCGCACCACTGGTATCTTCATGTAATAATTATTTTCAACATGATTACTACTTTTTTTACGGTGAATAAAAACATCGTGAGAAAACGTACATGTCTGAAATAAAAACTTTTTAACAAAAAAATAAAAACCGACTTCAAACAAAAGCACTAAAAAGTAAAAAATAACTGATTGGTAGTTTTTATTTACTATACATACCTAATCAAATATTTTCGAAGTCGGTGTGCTTTGCTTTGTATGGACTGATACCGATTTCGAAAATATTTGATTAGGTATGTATTTAATAGGTAGGCTTTAATTACTTAGCCAAAGCACACCGACTTCGAAAATATTTGATTAGGTATGTATAGTAAATAAAAACTACCAATCAGTTATTTTTTACTTTTTAGTGCTTTTGTTTGAAGTCGGTTTTTATTTTTTTGTTAAAAAGTTTTTATTTTTCCCTTTTTAGTGTACACAGTAGTAGCGAAGTAAGCATTCTAACGTGTTAGGCTTGTCAAATCAAACAAAATAAGCCCAAACTCAAAGTATCTACTATTAGCCGTTGAAGAGTTCCACCTATCCACCTTCTGGCCTTACCATCAGATCAGGTCAATAATACCGAACCACTGTACTATCAACGGAAATAGAAACACTTGCAAATTTAAAGTTAATATGACAATTAGAAGTAGGTTAAATTCGTCATTAGCTATTTTTCCACCCTTAGGGGTGGTATTTTTTTTTTGAAATTTAAATGGGACCAATCTGGAAGTATACCCTTTCAAACAACTTAAAAATTGTCCAAATCGGTTAATAAATGACGGAGTTCTGAGGTAACAAACATAAAAAAAAAAAAAAAAAAAAAAAAAAAATACAGTCGAATTGAGAACCTCCTCCTTTTTGAAGTCGGTTGAAAACCTAACAAGTTTATGACAGATATGTGAAGATCCACCAACCCGCACTTGAACAGTGTATTGGACTATGACCTAGTCCTCCTCGCATTGAAGAGAGGCCGTGACCAGTAGTGAGATGTTAAATACTAAATACACACATAGATCGTTTTCCGATATAAAAAAAGTTTACTTACTCATGAGCAGCATTTAGGCTAACTCCCGCAACATTGTAGTGGGAAGCATTGAGTTTTGTTGGATCAGGTGTATCTCTGTACCCACTAACAAACGCAGTCGCTGATACAGAATTTCCTCCATCTTCCCAACCAGCTGTTACACTATAATTCTTCGTCTTATCGTCATTTACTGACATATTTCCAGTGACTGACATTTTGTAGTTTTAGAGTATAATGCAAAGTCCAAAACGCCTTGAATTATCAATATCAACTGCGTACTCTAATATTTGATTTGCGTTTATATACTCGGAGCAAGTGGACGTCGGGACTTTACGGCTCTTATCGATGCTTTATTAAAAATAGTCCCGCGATGTAGTGATTTGTTTTTTAATACAAACTAATTATCATAATGTGTACACTAATATATATATATATATATATATATATATATATATATATATATGTATATATATATAAAGCTGCAGATTTTGGTTTTTGTTTGAATCTCTGAAATTACCAGCCGAATAAAAAAAACGTATTAAATGACCTACTTGTGATATAATTGAGAAAGATTACTTAAAAAACATAAATAAACTATTAGTTACAGTTAAAATAATAGGCTATAATAAATATTGTATATGAATACTTCAACAATGAGATATTTAAAACAATATATAAGAAGAATAATAAGATGAGACTAAAATGAAATTGTAGCAATAGTGATTCTAACAGACAAAGTAAAATTGCAAAAAAAAATGTTTTAAAAGTAAATATCCTATTCTACTCAAAATACTTCAATAAAAATATACAGTATACTATTTCTTATCGACTATGTAACAGCGCTATTCCGTTTAACTCACGTCTATTTTAGTAGGGAATTCCCGGCATACTCCTTTATATGTATGTATAATGTACCTAAATGATGTTAATGTCGGTAATATTAGGGACGAGACAAAGAAACAAAAAAGCATAGAATATAATATATTTTTTGTCTATAAAGGTAGCAATAGTGTTGCTTAATATTTTAACTTCTTTTAAATTACATATAAAACAATATACAAAAAAAAAATTTAGATAAATAATTAGTATTTATTTAATATTTAATATCCCTCGCATGTGCAAGTTGTGGAACAATCTTCCTCCTGAGGTTTTTCTTGAGGTTTCCCTCTAGAATATGGGGCTCTTTAACATTTGTGTCTTCGGTAATGACTGTAATTAATGTAATAATTCGGTAATTCGGTAATCTGATGATGGACCACCCCCATGTTAACGCTTTTTTTTAAATATACATCAATAATAACTGAGAGTCTGTACAAGTTCCCTAGAAAGTAAATCTACACTAATATTATAAATGTGAAAGTTTGAATGGATGTTTGTTACTCTTTCACGCCAGAACGGCTGAACGGATCTGAATGAAATTTGGCACAAAGATAGATTATAGTCTGGAATAACACATAGGCTTATCTTACACATACTTTTTATCCCGGAAAAATGTACGGTTCCCGGGGGATAGGTTTCTTTTTGTTATCCTAGAGGCGAACCTGAGTGAAGGGACGGTGAGCCGCTAGTAATAAATAAATATAAGCGAAGCGAAGAAAATGAATTTTGTAGGTGTATATGTAAGAGATTCTATATAAGAATTCTTCGTAACGCTATGTAGTATATGTATATTGTATATGTATGCCTGACTGATATTGCATACAGTTTGTAACCGACTTCCAAAAAGGAGGAGGTTCTCAATTCGTCGGAATCTTTTTTACATAAAAAAGATTCCGACGAATTGAGAACCTCCTCCTTTTGTTCACTTACTTCGATTACTCGAAGACTCCTGAACCGATTTAGATTTTTTGTTTCGATGGTATACTTCCCAGGTGGTCCCATTTAAATTTTATCGAAATCGGTCGAGCGGTTTTTTTAAAAATAAAGAAATAAATTGTTTTTTTAAATAAAATACTTAATCGATATGTTCGATCGATATGTTATTAAAAAACTTTTGTTTTTACAAATTACCTGCTTATTACGTCTGCACTACAAATAATTTGACTCACAGGCATTAAAATGTAAAAAATAACTAAAGGGGTTTAATTTAGAATAGATACCTAATCAGATATTTTCGAAGTCAGTGCCAGCCGATGCAAAGCAAATCTAATATATTTCGATACATAAAACACATATTTCCCTATTAGATATTCATATCTTAAAATATTGTCTGCTGGCACCGACTTCGAAAATATCTGATTAGGTATCTATTCTAAATTAAACGCCCCCCCCCCCCCCCCTTTAGTTATTTTTTACATCTTAGTGCTTGGAAATCGATTTTTTTAAGTTCATATTAAAGTGGCTAGTTCAATTCTTGAATAAGTCAAAATCGAACAACTGTTCTTATTAAAACAGATATTTGTGAATTATTTGATTGTTATGGGATACTTTAAAATTTTAAGAAGTTACTATAGTATAATTTGACGAAGTAACGAATTGAGTGAAACAAAGGTTTTCAAACAAAAAAAAGTGAAAGGTTTTGCCAGAAAAAAATCTGAGCTGTAAAGTTTTTAATATGCTAGTGATTTTTTTTTTCACAAAAAAAAACACTTCATAAAACAGTATTGCTTATTTTAAAACACAATTTAATGCACTTGAAGATAAGAACGATAATTGAATGACATTATAAGTGAAAGGAAGTGAGTCACATACCAAAGCTTTAGGGGAATAACCGAGCTAATAAATATAACCTAGAAGGAAGACTTTGATGATCTAACCATTAAATAAAATCTATTAAGAGTAAAATTTTTATTTATATCAAAAACTAAACCAAAAATTTTTATGTATATTTTTAAATACAACACTTTTTTCCGATTTCTTTCGCGATTTAATTTCACTTTTTGGTCAAAATATCGCGTAAACCTAATAATGTGTTATTTTTTCTTTCGGTACATTTATCATAATGATTGTAGTATATACTACACTATAACTTTTTCAATTATACTTTGAACTTTTTTTGAACACATGATATTTTTTACTTATGTTGCTAGAAAAGAATTGATATTAAGGAAAATCTATATTTTTATAAACATAGGTAAATATATATATATATATATATATATATATATTAACATATTTACATAATATATAATTACAAGTTACTAATAAACAAATTAATTTTCAATAACAGATTCAATTTCAGATAAAATGTTCGAAACGAAGTTATGTCTTGAAAATCTCACACTTTATTTAGTTTTTGAAATGAAGAGGTTAACAAAAAATATGAAAAAATTGATTAAAAAAATAAGACCCAAAAATAAGACTTTCCACATAAAATATTTGCAATTAATGTATCAAGTATATTGCTCACTACTTTGATTCAGGCGTAACAATAAGCGTTTCAAACACTCGATATACCTACATACAGACGATATATTATGTACATTGTGTATATTTTTGATAATAATTATAAAAATAAAACTGTTTTCGCGGATTTATTTAGATTGGTTTTTAAATATCAAATATTCGCGTACCTAAACCTAACAACTTTCTTAGATTTACCCGAATATTTGTCATTAATTATAAAAATAATATTATTATCTATTAAATATTATAGGTACAACATCAGTTGTCAGTCGTAAAACGAATTTGAATTTATCTTAGCACACAGATAGAATTTGTTCTGCTTATACATACTTTTTAATACATAAGTATTAAAGTACTGTACATCGTCCAGAACTAAAGTATTGTTAAAATAATAGGTATCTTTTTTGACAAAAATTATACCCCGACTTTAATATAACTTTGAAAGTTACTATTCAATGCCTAGAAATGGAAGTTTATTCGAAATTCATATAAAAATCTTGAAGTAGGTATAAATTATTCAAGAAAAAGAGTAGGTAACATCAAAAAATATCGCTCAATACAATTTTGTGTACAAAAAAAATCCACATGATTTGGCTATCTCGTTTTTTTATATCCATTTCGCCTAAAGTTTAATATTAATTGCTTATTATGCATTAAATAATTACATTATATTATAATTTTTCTTTCTCAACTTATAGAGAAAAAACCTTCTTTTGCGATTTATTACCTTTTGGAGATTTAAGCAATAGAAAGAAAGCAAGAAATAATTAATTAATATTCGCCTAGTGGTCAAATTCATGTCGTCGGGTCGTCGTGGTTGAGTGATCCTGGGACACCCCATTAAGAAGGTGGAGGTTTTGTTGGGTTTTAGTGGGTAGTACTGACTTTTCTAGCCGGTAAGTCCCACATAACTACATGTATATATACGTAAATGCATCTCCCAATATAAAAAAAATTTGTCGATATTCGACCATAATTATTGCTGAAAATTTGAGGAAAATCTAGCCTTAAGAAAACAGTATCCCTTTTTATATTAAAAAACTAATTGTATCCAAACATTTTATCGATTCGAACTGAAGCTCGAAGAATAGATAATTTTATTGTATGTATAAGAATAGATAATAAACATAAAAAACTTGAATGTGCAAGGCACTTAGTTACGACAGTCTCCTAACTAGGTTTATCACAAGTGCACAAGATTGTAGAACTGTACTTCCAGTTCCAAACTACACTTGCATTTGATTCGCGAGTTCTAAACTCTGTAATTGTTATCGTTTAATTACTGCACCGCGGACCGACTGTTGTTTCACGTAATATATGTGTATTTGCCTTTAATTTCTACTACAATATCATATTTGACTTCTTAATTTAGATTAAGAAGATTGAACAACCTATGGATTATTGTACATGGATTCCTGTAATAGAAAAATAATTTCCTTAATAATTATTGTAACTTCAATAATATGATAATAAAAAAAAAATTACCATTTAAGAGTTATCAATAATTTTTTAAGTCTTAGTTTTTCTAATTGAAACCTTAACTTCAAGAAAGGTTTATTTTTTTATTTTGCTAAAATGCTTCCCGTTTTTCAACTGACTTCAAAAAGGAGGAGGTTCTCAATTCGACTGTATGTTTTTTTTTTTTTTATGTTTGTTACCTCAGAACTCCGTCATTTATTAACCGATTTGGACAATTTTTGTTTTGTTTGAAAGGGTATACTTCCAGATTGGTCCCATTTAAATTTCAAAAAAAAATACCACTCCTAAGGGTGGAAAAACAACTAATGATGAATTTAACCTACTTCTAATTGTCATATTGACTTGAAACTTTGCAAGTATTTCTATTTCCGTTGATAGTACAGTGGTTCGGTGTTGTTGACCTGATCTGATGGCAAGGCCAGAAGGTGGATAGGTGCAACTCTTCAACGGCTAATAGTAGATACTTTGAGTTTGGGCTTATTTTGTTTGATTTGACAAGCCTAACACGTTAGAATTCTTACTTTGCTACTACTGTCTACACTAAAAAGGGAAAAATAAAAACTTTTTAACAAAAAAATAAAAACCGACTTCAAACAAAAGCACTAAAAAGTAAAAAATAACTGATTGGTAGTTTTCATTTACTATACATACCTAATCAAATATTTTCGAAGTCGGTGTGCTTTGGCTAAGTAATTAAAGCCTACCTATTAAATACATACCTAATCAAATATTTTCGAAATCGGTGCCAGCCCATACAAAGCAAAGCACACCGACTTCGAAAATATTTGATTAGGTATGTATAGTAAATGAAAACTACCAATCAGTTATTTTTTACTTTTTAGTGCTTTTGTTTGAAGTCGGTTTTTATTTTTTTGTTAAAAAGTTTTTATAGTGATAATGTTTCAAAGTTGACAATACTTCTGAAATGTCAGAATTCCGTCGAATTAAAAATCAGACTATAGGTAGGTTTTCTAACGCCTTTTTCAAAGAGACACAGTGCAGACGATCCTTCCTTTTATCCGATGTATCCATTTAATTATTTATTTAGAAACCGATTACGAGTGAATATTTGCACAAAGTCAGAGGCATTATATTATATCGCATTATTGCAATAAGTTTAATAATTTGTATGTAAGTGTGTGGTGTATGTTTGTTAATTCTTCAAGTTGAATGACTGGACGAATTTAAAAGAATTTAGAAGGGATAGACTATACTTTTTGAATGTTCCGAAATGCATTTACACATATCTACGTACATTCATATAGGTGGTTATGTGGTAAGGCTTATATTTTTTTTTTATATATAATAAAATTGTAACTAAGTCGAATCTGTACATTTAATATTTTTGTGAAAATCTAATTGAAATAGACATTATTATCGATACAGAGTCCGAATCTATAGTTTTTAGAATTTTTGTCTGTCTGTCTGTCTGTCTGTCTATTACCGCATCACGAGAAAACCACTGAACAGATTTTGATGAAATTTGGTATGATGATGGCTGGTTATCCGGGTCAACATATAGGGTACTTTTTATTGCGGGAAAATATCTCATTTCTGAGAAAAAGTACAAAAACTGCATTGTAAGAGTATACTAATATGTAAAACCTGAGAATATGCTTTTTGGTCATCTGAACGCAGGCAGAGCCGCGGGCAATGCTAGTATTTTATATAATGTCCTTCCTAGAGAGTACTGAGCTCGAAAGCCATGAGTATGACCATATATCTAGTTGAAAGGATGTCCATTAGTTCGATTGTCCACGAGAAACAAAGGAAAATATGCGTAATATCCAACGTGTATACACGTATATAGTTAAGGTTTTACAACAATTGCAGCATGTACTGAATAGGGGATTATACAAAATGATACGTATAAATTCTACTAAAATTTTGTAAATATTTACCATTCACTGTAAAATCGAAATGAATTTGAGCGTTTTTCAACCAACTTCAAGAATGAAGATACTCAATTCAATAATGTTAATAGGGAAAGACAGATGACCTAAAGTAACATATAGGATAAATTTTCTATACCTTTAACCTTATAGTCTAGACAGGTTACATGTTAAAATTTTAAAACTTCTGAAAAAATTGAGATAACAGAGCTTCCAAAAATACTTTTAACGAATATTATTTTAAAGAAGTTACTTTATACATTTTGTATTTTTTGAGACTGAGATATTTTCCATTTCACTCGTTCTTTCTTTTTAATAGTGATACTATGAAACACAAAATTTATGCTTTTAATAAAATGTATATATAGATAGGTAAATATTTATTTTTACTATTGATGTAAGAAATTAACAAAACATTAATTTGATGTTTGAAGCTACGGAACTCTCCGTGGGAGTGAGACTCGCATTTATCTGATTTCTAAACCATAAGCCTAACCATTCTTATAACCATATTTTAAGAAATACTTGGTTATTTAATTAATTTTTTTTAATATCACTAACATAAAATTAACTAGTAGTATAAAACAGAGTCACTATCCTCTGCTCTGTTTGTGCCCTAAGTTCTAAGTGCTTACATATCGAAAAAATCGTGTCATAAAGTAAAATAATACGGTATGTTTTCTTTATCATTAAGAGAATTTCTTTCGGCGAGTTTATATTGGTTTACACAAAATAAAGAAAAGTCGATGTTTCAAATAGTTTTTAAGCCTGAGTATGAGGCCATAGCGAGGATGGGTCGTTAGCTTAGTAATAAAAGCTTTATCGATTTTATTAAAAACCAAGATTCCATAGAAAGAAACTACCGATTCGATGTAATCGATTAATACTTTTAATTCTCGATCCAATGAATAGAACTCATTTGTAAATAAAATGGGTTTTCACAAGCAATTTTGGGGCGAGTTCACCAATTGGTCTAAAAATACTTTTGTTCATTGTTTTATCCCCACAGAACAAACTTTACGACACCTGTCCCAACCCTACTGTGAAACCCCCTTTTTAATCTAAGATAAAGGGTGCATTGAGTGCTTAACCATCGTTATGATCGCACCATTGTGAATTGATCTTTCTTGTGGCCTCTATTACAAGGAAGTAAAGCTCATTTTAGACTAGCTTATTTTCATTCATTAATTTGCTTGCGCTATAATCAACAATGATATCGTTTGCAATTTAAATATGCCTTAAATATATATACATAAGAGTTATATTTAAGTGTCATGCTGCACATAATTTTAATGCTAGAGGATATCTCTAGATGCAGGACTTGACAATGGGCTCTTGTTTTACCGACCGCTGAACGTGGCTGAGATTATATCCTGATATTATTCTGATGGAATCGATTTTCTCATTTAATTATAATAAGTGACCACTCGATTTTCAACTCTCAAGGCTCTTAGGAATTTTAATATCTGCAAAATTGGATATTATAACGATTTATGAAACTATGTCATGTATATACACATAATATTATGTTTCGTTTTTATTTGTATTATTAGTAATATCTTCTTAATCTTTACCAATTCTGTGTGTGTGTGTCTGTAGGTTCATTTTTCTCCTCTGTTTGTCAATAGATTTTTTTGTTTAATAGCTTTAGTGCTATCAATAAAAACAATTTTGGAAACCAAAAATATAGAGATAAGTAGGTACATTCTATTTATATATGTTTTCCTGAAATTAATATGTAATGACTGAAAATTAAATATTAAATGATTGAATACTACTAGGTATACGTTAATGTACTAGAAGTAATGTTAAATATTAAAAAACAACTTTACAGTAAATAATTAAACAATAAAATATTCTGTAGATAATCAAATTTTTCCCAAGATGTGTTATTTTTTAAGAAAAAAATTCTCAACACCTAGAACATAAAAGACAAAATGTACTATAATTTCACTACATTCGTCTCAGGCTCATAGAAATTCTTATATTAATACTCTGTTACACGATTTTTTTTAAATTATTTTTCAAAATTGATTACTTTAAAAGTATATAAAATATTTAACGCTACCAAATAGCAAAGTACTTAAGCATGCTCAATTCTCCCCTAAAGCGGGGGTCTATCCCACCCCATTGACAACAGATTATCTTAAAACCACTTCATTACGTCCCATGAAATTTTTGCAGGATTTTCAACAAAATCTGAAGGATCCTCGATGAGTTGATGCTGCAATTTTGAATTTTAAATTGAGTAGATAGAGATTTTTAATTCTAAGCCCTTAATTACTCTACACATAAAAATATTATCTTTGAATAATATTAGCGAATGAACAAAAATAAAAAGTTGTGCTATGTATGAACTATTTAAAATAAAACTTTTAACTTCTTCTACCTATCTCTTTCTTTTTAGTTCCCGACGCAAAAGAGGGGTGTTATAAGTTTAATGTGTGTAACTGTGTGTCTCTCTGTCGCTTCGTAGCGCCCAAACAGATAAACTGATTTTAATTTAGTTTGTTTTTGTTTGAAAGGTGACTTAATGTAGAGTGTTCTTAGCTATGTATAAACCAATAAAATTCGATTAGCCGTAAGCGGGCTTTTAGCTTTATCTAGACGGTATAATTATATGAGCAGCTTCCACAATTCTAATCTATTCGAAACTTGGTATCCCGTTACTTCAATGACATTACAATAATATGGTAACATTGGCATTTCTCAGCAAACCCTTTTATTTGATATCTATATCATGGGGGTGAATAAAAAAAACATAGTCCGCCATCTTTGGTAACCTGTCATTTTAAATGACGTCACTTAGCTAACCATGCATTGTCATCCAAATTAATCGAGTGTGTCAAATTTCACTTCAAACGTTTGAGGATAAATTCAGTTGCACAATTTGTCCCACACACAAATGTACTAACTAACAGGGCAAGTTAAATAAAAGCTTCTAATTAGAATAACTAGTGTTCACCCAGTAGTCAATATTCGAGGATAATCATTATTGGAAATTTTAGCAAAACATATAAATAGAACTAAAGATGACCAAAAACCAAATTCTTAGGATTTACATGTAGGTATACTCTTACAATGCAGTTTTGTATTTTTTCTCCAAAATTAGACCTTTTCCCGCGGTAAAAAGTATTCTATATGTTGACCCGGATAACCAGCTATCACCATACCAAATTTTATCAAAATCCCTTCAGTGGTTTTTCTGTGATGCGGTAACAGACAGACAGACAGACAGGCAAGCAGACAAAATTTTTAAAAACTATAGATTCGGCCTCTGTAACGATAATAATGTTTATTTCAATAAGATTTTCCAAAAAATATTGAATGTACAGATAACCGCTTAGTTACAATTTTATTATATGTATAGATTATACCTATTTCAATAAAAGAAAAATAAGTGTCCAAAAAAATTATATTGGTAATTAAGCTCGTCAATATGGAGAAACAAACAAAGGAGAAAAAGATATTCAGTTGTTTAGTCTTTACCTATCTTATTCTTAATATATAAAATTCCCGTATTACAATGTTGGTCCGCGATGAACTCTGAAATTACATATTTAACCGATCTTGACGTATTTTTTTAAATATGTGGTTTGTTCCAACTCAAAAGATAGGTTAGTTTTATCCCGATTATTTCCTTTTTATTGCAAAATTAACGATTTTCATATTCGGAGAGGGATTTCGGGGAGAGAACCTGAGAAACGGCTACCCTAAGCTACAAATTCTACCCCAAACTAAAGAAAAAAAAAATAAAGTGCGCAACAGCAACGCATGGCCGGGTCTACTAATTTATTTATTACATATTTAACAGTTAGTGTAGATTCCTCAGAGATGATATATTTTCCTGCAGTAAAAAGTATCCTATATGTTGGCCCACCTATCATCATACCAAATTTCATCAAAATCTGTCCAATGATTTTCTTGTAATGCGTTCCCAGACAGACAGACAGATAGACAGACAAAAATTCTAAAAACTATAGATTCGGATTCAATAAGATTTTCCAAAAAATATTGAATGTACAGATTCGACTCGGTTAGAATTGTATTATATGTATAGATGTGTATTCAATAAAGATATTTTTGGTAGAGACTAAAGGGTTAATAATCTCTTGCCAGTCACAAAGGATTATAGAAGGCAAGTTACCACAGGACTGGTTGTAATCAGATCAAGTGTTTTACTTCTGTGCGGTCAGAAAATGGCGGTCCTCTTTGGTTTGTTGGCCTAATTAAGATTGAGTACTACTTTATACTTTGTATATAAACTTGTGACTTACCTTTACTTCACTCGGGTGTGTTTCTAGGTGATTTTGGTATTTATAACGACGACACGTTTGGCTCAGTTTGTAGTGATCCTACTTGCTGTGCCAGCGGTCGCGGGTTCGAGTCCCGCTGGGAGCATTCATTTGTGTGATGACGAATGTTTGTACTCCAGTCATGGGTGTTTATATTTATATTATGTATGTATTTAAAGTTATATATGTGTAGTGTATCAACTATCTGGTATCCATAACACAGGCCTCGTAGCTTACCATAGAACTAGATGGTGCCAAAAAAAAATACACATCCAAGTAGCGCCATCATTGTCAAATTTTATTACTAACAGGAGTATGTGTAATTCTATGTAGATCATAGTTTATCAATTTACTAATATCATCTAAATCCATCTAGCCGTTTGCGCGTGAAGGAGTAACAAACATACAAACAGACACTCATACACATTTTCGTTTTTATAATAATAATTAGTAAAAGCGAAACGAGGACAAAAACTAGTACATTATGAACATTCTTTAGAAAATCGAACCTATCATTTGTAGCCAAATTATACTTAACACTGCAAGCACTGTGCCAAGCATTCTTGCTTTTAATTTATCAAATCGGTAATAAATTATGTAATTCAAATGTGTAATACAAGCTGTTTATTTTTCTATTTCTACTAATAAAATGTATGCACCAAACATAAAAGTTTAACATAATTTGGTTTTACTTCAATGGAAACAAAAATGTACACATCTAATAAACGGTTTTTCATTTTTCCACAGCTGCTTTCGAAGAACGTACACTTCAGGCCAATCCATTTGAAATAACATCAAATATTTTTATATAATTTAAGAGGAAAAAATACTATTTTTAAAGCGATAAGAATTTTTAATTCTGTTCTAGACACTAAATAAGCAAAGCGACATTATTATGTATATTAAAAAGATATGTAATGGGAGCTATATTATCAACTTGTAACAAGAAAAACTTATTAAGGAACGTCGATCGATGTGTATGTGTGTGTGTGTGTGTGTGTGCATGAGGCGTGCGTGCGTGCGTGGGGGCGAGTATGTGTGTGCGTGTGAGAACGCGTGTACACAGTACATTTACGTGTAAAAGCCGGGCTTAGTACATGTATGCGTGCGTGTAAGTGTATTTGTTACTATTTTAACGACTTACGAGATTTTAGTAATATTCGGATTGCATATAGCTTATATGCTACATTAACACAAATATTATTTTTTTCACAATATTCCTACGACGTAGTCAAACCCACAGCAAAATTATATATTTTTTAAGATGCAATTTTTTGAGTAGTAAGCAAAATTATGATAAGTTCGTTTATCTATATAGATAAATAAAATTGAAGTGTTTGTTTGTAATTACAGAATAATAACTTTTTACTAAAGTAAATGCATATAAAATTATATACGGTACTTATGAGAAAAAGACAATTTTTAAATTTTTTGTCTATCTATCTGTCTGTTTCTTTTGGCTAATCTCCTAAACGGCTGGACTGATTTTGACAGGAGTTTCACTGGTAGATAGCTGATGTTATAAGGAGTAGCTTAAGCTACTTTTATTTTAGAATAAGAATTAGGGTCCCGTTCGAAAAAATGAAAACGTACCTAGAGACAAAACCGAGCGAAGCGAGTGTAAGCCTCTAGTTACCTATAACTTATAGTATATTAAATTAAATTTTAAACTTGCCCATTTATTGAAGCTCGCCGAGTGAAATGTCGAATGCATATTAAAATAATCGTAATTGTTTGAATGTGCGATTTCATCACAACGTTATTTGATTCTTATTTTACTACATCTCTATTTAATTTTTAATGACCTTTATTGATTTTTTGATAAAAAATCAATAATATTTAAAATAATAGTAATAACAATGTAAAATATACTTATATAAAGTCGTGATCGACTTCATATAAGTTTATTTTACATTGTTATAAAACTTGATGGATTTTAAAAAATCTAAAAATACCTAACCGTTTGTTTGAACAGGACATATTATTATTTCCTAATACAAACTCTCACATACTCTTTTTGTATGTTATATTTATATTTTTGTAGTGCAAAAGATGCTATCTTAATTTAATATTAAATTTAATAATAATAATTGTAAAAGAAAATGTTACAAAATAAAAAATAAAAAATTTATTACATACTAGCGACTCACCCTCGCTTCGCTTGGATTCGTCCGTAGGTTATTCTTTAAATTGATATAACGTTTTCACAATACATTATTGAAAACGGCAGCCAAATCGGTTCAGCCGTTTCTGAGATTAACGCGCACCAACGCACAGACAAACAGACAAAAATTCTAAAAATCATTGTTTGGGTTATATTGAGTTGATAAAGACCCCCCAATAATAGGTTTTCTCAAATATCTTCCATTTCCAGACAGCGATTAATCACAATTTTATTATATGTAGGTATAAATAAATAAATAATTTTCTAATGAATATTATAATATTTTAGTTGTCATACAAAACTTGTTTTTGAAGAGTATAAAGACCTTCATAGAGTCATGAATGTTATCAACTGGATAGAGATCTCTTTATACACGAGTTCTTCTATAAATTATTACAATACGAGTAAAATCACGGGCTCATCTTGTATTTCAATGGAAGATAAGTTGTCTGCAGCAGTACGTACGAAAGAGCGTTCAATGCTTTGTTTTGGTTTCATCGCATTGTCTCTTGTTCTTGACGTATATTGTTTTAAGTTTTATCTGTTTTTCTACAATTGGTTTCTTTTATTCGACGGTTTATTGAAAGAAGAATAAGTTTCAAGACCGTTTGGCGTACGTGTATGACTACAAAGCGGATATCGCAAGTTCGAATCTTATTTCGCCTGCTAGTACTCGTATGTCCAATAAAATATTTTCACTAAATATTTTATTGGACATACTAGCGCCTCATCCTCGCTTCGCTCGAGTTCGCATCTACACATACAAAAACAAATCTGTCCCACGGGAACCGTACATTTTTCCGGGATAATGTATAAACTATATTATTGTAAGGTTTTATTAAAATCCAATTAGTAATTTTTGTGTACTAAGCTGTATAAGTTACTATAGTTTTTTAACTATTCCTCGAGAACTCATTAATTTTCCGGAATGAAAATTATCTAAAATGTTGACCAGGAATATAAGGTACCACCATGCAAAATGTCATTTAAATCGGTCCAACAACTGCGGAGATTAGCCCGTACAAACAGACAAACAGATAGAGAAACAAAAAAATTGAAAAAAACTGGATTTCTTCTATTTCTCTTCTTATATTCCCCTGACTCGGTTTTAAGCATATATTTTTTTTCTATGTACAAACATTCGACCTCTACAGTTTTATTATATGTATAAATATATCATGGTTTCTTATATATCTAAATGATTATGTATGTGTTTCACACTGAATTTGCTTATAATATATCTACTATGGATATTAGTAGTTTATGTTGAAAGAAAATCGCAGAAAACTCGTAGGACTTGTGAAAAATTTTACCTCGTGCGGATATCGAACTTGCGATCTTGGATTTATTACGAGTATAATACCAGATAAGAACAAATTTTTAAAATCTATTTAGTTAAAAACTGTTACAAAATAATAATCTGAAAGCTAACACTTTGTACGTTACAACGTCAGTTCAAAGTTACGCAGTAAACTTTAATTGCGCGTGACCCATTGTCTGGGACCGTTGCTTTGTATAAATGTACAGAAATAACCATTCCTTTATATTTATTAACAAGAAGTAAGAATCTTTTTGGAGTATAAAATATTTTTTATACATGAGTTATGTATATATAAACTTAGTTTATTGGTGTTTTTTTTTCAAAACTTTTGATAATTTGATGTTAGTTAAAAATTACTTATATGTGAATCTCTTTTAAGTAAACTGTAGTAGGTGCTAGTATCAGTACTAGTGTGAGGCAGTGGTAGCCCAAGCGCGCTCACTTGGGAAACCGAGTGAAGCGGATTCAAATCCCGGGTTCTCGCACCTCTGATATTTTCATGTGCGAATCATTTCCAACATGATTACCACTTGTCTTACTATGAAGGAAAACATCGCGAGGAAACCTACATGTCTGAGAGAACCTAACAAGTTTTCGAAAAACATGAAACCCGCCAACCCGCATTTGGCCAGCGTGGTGGACTATGATCTGATCCCCCTCGTACTGAAGGGAGGCCCGTGTCCAGCAGTGGGACGTTAAAAACGGCCGAATACTAGTATCAGTTCGAACTTTTTGGAGTATAATATTCACAAAACATCGCGTTATATACAGAAAAAAAAGAGTTTAAAGCTTCTACCTTTTGTGACGGTGGTAAAAAATATTTACAGATAGAATCTTCACTAAATCCCTAGGGCTTAAGCAGACATGACAGAGCAAAGTGTGAGATGTTAGTGTACCTTTTTTGCTTCTATCATAGTCATAATATATCGTAGTCTAGAGTATAAATTCTTCAGAATATTTAAGTATTTTCCCCATGAATTTATTATTTACTACTCTCTGCCTGCCTGTAATTTTATCTTCTGTTTGTAATTTTGTTATTTCTTATGGAAGCGCGATAGATATGGGGACTTCGAGACATATTTTTAAATTTACTTAAGCAAGTGATATAAAACTTAAAAATATTTTAAACTAGTTTTGCCCGCGGCTCCGTTCGCAAGCCGGAGATAAAAGACAATATCCTATGCCCGTATCCAAGAAGTTTCTTTGTCTAAGAAAAATCTATTCAGCCGCTTAAGCAGGAGACCTATAGACATAGCAGCTTAAATATAAAATATAATATTAGTATGGCTAATGGCTGTAGATTATGTCAAAAATGGCTAATTTTCACTTGTTACCATCAAACAAAGTCAGCTAACACAAAATTTACACAAATATTATGGAACTTTCACTAAAAAATGTTGTCATTGTAATTCTTCCACCAATATTTTGATAAGCCAATATTTTTCCAATATCTAAAATATCTATTACTTCTGTTCCCTACCAATCAGGGATCTATCAAAATATTCATAGTGTTGGAAACAACGTCGAATCTTCTGAAATACAGTTTTCTTTTCAATTTAGAACTGTCGCTCGATTGTTTGGTGGAACAAGTGCGGAAATAGAACTTGGTAAAGAATGTTATGGGAATGTGAAATAATAAAATCGAAAAGTTTTATTCTTTTGTTAATGGACAATATAGTTTTTTTGTGTAATAATATTGCTATAATGAATTAGCAAAAGCTCTTGCAACAACCATTAGGTTCAAATCCATAATTTTTGATTTAATGGGATATCCTATGATTCTTATCCACTCTTCAATCGTTGTCTTTCGTTTTTATTATCTTACAGGTACTAATTTCATTTTTGAAGTTATACTTCTTTTGGCACGTTTGGAAAAAATAATCAGAGTAAAATTTTTACGATGCGTGCGCACAACGACAGCCAAAAAGCGACATGATGAAGTTAGCTGGATTACTTTTACATACGGGATGAAATATTTCGCTATTTTTGTTCTGTTACGCCAAAGAAGTATTACTTCTTACGTGCGTACATAAGTACACACACATGTTTCTTTTTTATTTAAAAACTGAGCGCTGCATAAATTGCTCCTTCAAATTTTCTATTTCCTATTTCAAACAGCTTTTGGCTTATCCATATAAAGCTAGCCTTATCAAGAGGCAGAGCGTATCGCGTTGTCTAAATTCCCTGTTAGGGAGTGCATTTTTACACAAAGTTCTGTTTTCTATAATTTAAATTGTACTACATTTTTAAGTATAAGAGAACAGCTTATTTTAATGTAGCAAAACGGTAATATTTTTTTTTGTATATTCTTTATAAATCTGTTTCTACTACCTTTTTTTTACTAATCACATCAATCATTTTAATTGGGCGCAATCTTAAAACTATGCCTTTTGTCTTATGTCTTGTCTCGTACTTATGTCTTCTTATAAACAAGCTATGTCATTCTTAAAATTAAGATGAATCGAATGACATAACACACATATTTTTTAACGCATACCACCTGCTTACAGGCTATGTGGGACTCATCAGGTAGAATCTGTTTGTAGTGTGTCTATGTGTTGTTTTTTTCATATTAAAATATATACATATTCTATTTTTTTATAACTTTACGAGCACTAATATCTATGCCAAAATAATAAATATCGCATTAAAAAAAATTACGCACCAATTTTCCTGTTATATTGTAACTTGTTTTAAAATTAGTACCGGGCGACTGAGCTTCGCTCTGAGTTTTTAGCCAAAAAAAACATTAAAAAAAAACAAACTAAAAATTTGAATAAATACAAAAAAAAACAAAAGTAAAAACGACCGTGATACGAACCCAAACACCTGTGGTTATCAAATTTGCGCCTTGGCCGCTTGACCACGATGCTTATGTCCTAGCATGCGAATTAGCGACCGTATTTTGCGTGGAATAATGCGAAACAAAACCGCATGAAAACTCGAAAACAGGCGTTTTCCCAGACATAAAACTAATGTAGATCGATTTATCGCCCCCAAAACCCTCTGTATACCAAATTTCATGAAAATCGTTGGATACGTTTCCGAGATTCAGATTATATATATACAAGAATTGCTCGTTTAAATATGTTAGATATAGAAAATATTATATAGAAAATATCCTGTTTATTAAATGCATGAAAATTAATGGCTAAACTTAAAAATATGCTAAACGTAACATTGTAGTCCATTAAATGTCAAAGACAAGAACGTGTTTGTATAATAAATTCCCTGTAATTTGGAAGTTTTAAGTCCTGCAAACACGCTTCTGTATAAATTGTCTACAATTTAACTAAATTGCAGCAGAATTTCCTTCAATTTTCCTAATAAAGTAAAATATTGTGTAATTACTTTGAGTACTGTCTGTATAATTTATTGGATCATACTAGTACACCGCCCTTGCTTCGTTCGCTTGACCCGCCTTTTTGCAATACAATATATGAAAGAATAAAATTTAAAATGCTCTATATGATACTTTCTTAGTTTTACGCGAATATTTGATATTTTAAATAAAAATATCTTTTGGACATTTCCCAATTTTGTTGGTAATCACTGTCTGTAACAACTACACAATTACACATATAATGAACTTTAAGACGTATAAAACCTTAATCTCTCCCCGCTCCCGTGACCAAGATTGCTGTAAAGCATTGGAAACGTCGGGAACCAAAAATCTAAATAAATCCGCGAAAAAAATCCGAAAAGATAGTTTAATTTAAAATATTCTATATGATTTTAAATAATAAAATTGTTAAAATATCATCTGGTCGAGACATTCAGCGATATCAAGTTTTTGCATGTTAAGAAACATACCCGAAATAAACTTTTTGACTTTAGTTATTTAAGTACTTAGATACTCAATTCTATTTTTTGTTATTTAGATACTCAAATCGGATATACGTTTTTTTTTGTACTTAATCGAGATATCTTCTCCATGAATCGATTTTTATCTAGGGATTTCACTAGATGGTGGTATATAAACAAAAATAAAACGTAGCTCTACAGGTCGAGTACAGTGATTTAAATGTCAGTGTATCTTTATATCTAAAATTTTCATATCAAAAACATTGATGCCACTTCACCAAACAAGCGTAATAAGTAAGAGTCAAAATTAAAAAGGTTTTTTTTTTTTAAGTAATTATTTAGGATAATCCTTTAATTATAATAACCTTTCAAATTAATTCATTTAAAAAGAAATATTTGCATTAAATCACATGATATTTGCGTAACGTACGCAATAAAAGAACACAGTGTTTTTTCAAAGTTGGTAAAATGGATGAAATCCCAGACTAAGTGAGATTTGCCTTTGATCTATTAAATAAGGAAAAGATTATCGTATAAGGAAAAGAGAGTGGCACTAAAAGAAAACGTTAATTAATCTTCTTTACATACCTACTCGTATCTATATATATATATATATATATATATATATATATATATATATATATATAGTCGGGTTTGTTACAACACTTATAACTCGAGAACTGCTGGACCGATTTTTATGAACTTTGTTTTGTTAGATTTGTCTTCATCTCGAATTGAAGAATAAAAATAATTAATCGCAAAATTTACGAAAAAAAAAACAAAAAAATTGAAAAAAACAATTTTTTCCCTACTATCTAGGGATGAACCTGAGCGAAGAGAGGGTGAGTCGCTAGTTAAATATATAATACGTATGTCTTTATATTATTAATTAGTATTAGAACTTACAAAGTTGAATAGAAACTTTACGGTGTTTACAATTTACTTAATGTTACAAGTTGTTGCAAGAAGCCGTTAGGGGTTGTGGTGAAATTAACTTAGTTCTAGCTTTATGACCTAACTTTCTGAGCTATTGTCCGTTTGAACAAAGGCATTTGTTTATATCGAATTAATATCATTCAATTTTGGTCACTTTATTCACAACAAAATTATCTAAAGGACCCTTATTAAATTGATCTATAGTATGTACTCATTTAAACTATTTGATAATTACTAGTACACACTGAAGAGTTAATGCAGTGGTGGCCCAGTGGTAATGCACTCGCTTGGGAAACTGTGAAGCGGGTTCAAATCCCGAGTCTCGCACCTCTGATTTTTTATGTGAGGATCATTTCTGATATGATTACCGCTTGTTTTACGATACAGGAAAACATTGTGAGAAAACCTGCATGTCTGAGAGAACCTAACAAGCTATAATAAAATTGTAACTTAGCCGAATCTGTACATTAAATATTTTGGGAAAATCTTATTGAAATAAACATTATTATCGATACAGAGGCCGAATCGAATCGTCTGTTACCGCATCACCGAAAAACCACTGGAGGGATTTTGATGAAATTTGGTATGGTGATAACTGGTAATCGGGGTCAACATATAGGATACTTTTTACCGCGGAAAAATATCTCATTTCTGAGAAAAATGCAAAAACTGCTATGCAAGAGTATACTAATTTGTAAAACCTAAGTATTTGGTTTTTGGTCATCTGAACTTGGATGGAGCCGCGGGCAATGCTAGTTCCATAATATATCTGGCCTACATAGGAAGCTAAGTCCTAAGCTACCTAACTGATAAAGGAAGGTTATAAAGGTGTGTGCGGAACTTCCCTCCAACGGCACGTAAAAACTGTTATCAGAGGGTTTACAGCTTATAAAGTTTTATCTTATGTGATAGGCTTTAAGGCATTTGTGGGGAAAAAGTTGTTATGGATAAATATTTTCATAATATAAATTTAAAACATACAGTTTTAAAATAGGGGAAAAATATGTTACCCTCTTACCCTCTTCAATCTACTGTCTAATATGACTATAACATCTATGTATTCCCTCAGTTTCAGAATAACAAATTTCATTTAATTAAATTTGTTGCTTTTGTGGGATAAAGAAAAAGCTTGGCGAGACATCTACTATCCTTCTAAGTATTACCTCGACAATGAACTCGGTAATATTTTCATTAAGCGGTAATCAAACTCGCAACGTAGCATACACCATTTCAGACATGTCACACAATTTTCCTTATAATAATATTAAAAATATATAAAATTTAAATATATAATATATTATTATGTTTTACGTCTTGGTATATTAGTCTGCTTCAAAAAGTTAAAGTAAGTAAAGTAAGTACTAGTTTAAAGTAATAAAGCGACACTAAAATATTGGTTTTACTTAAAAAAAGTAAAAGTCTAAAATGCAGATATCGTTGGGAGAACCGCAACAATTTTAATTAAAACTGCGTCGAAACGACACTGCTTTATCTCAAACCACAGCTATCCAATAACCAGCAGAAAAAAAAACGATCAAATATCTGCAGTATGAAAATATGAGAAAGAAAAACTGAGTGAAGTAAATATTAATTTTTTTCGATACTAAAATAACTTTTTTAAATATGTAGGTATTGTTAGAATTTTATTTATACATATAATAAAATTGTAACTAAGTCGAATCTGTACATTTAATGTTTTTTGGAAAATCTTATTCAAATTGTCATTATTATCGATACAGAGGCCGAATCTATAGTTTTTAGAATTTTTGTCTGTCTGTCTGGAAACGCATCACGCGAAAACTACAAGAAAGATTTTCATGAAATTTGTTACGATGATAGCTGGTTATCCGGGTCTACATATAGGATAATTTTTACTTCGCGAAAATATCTCATCTCTGAGAAATCTATACTAAACGTTTACTATAAAATGCAAAAGGAATTTTTCAAATCTGACGGATAGTTCCTGAGATTACCGTATCCAGACAAATGAGACAATATACAGTTATTATTATAAAAAGATAGCTATCAACGTACGTGTACTTGTTATTTTTATTTGTAAAATAAATCTTACATTATTATTCTATTCATGCTTGAGGCGACGTAAGCTTGATGTACTGTGTAAATGCTTTAAATTGAATTTCCTTTAACTTTTCTCATCGCCGCTCATACGAAGCCATAATAATGCTTTGTTACTTTAAAATATATCGGAGTGTGTTTCATATATTTACTTAGTAAATAGTATCTATATCATATTATTTAGTCTAAAACGATACTATTTGATAAAATGACGTCCATTTCAAGAAATTGCTTTAAAAACTCTTAATATATATATATATATATATATATATATATATATATATATATATATATATATATATATATATATTATTAGTGCTAACAACAATTATTTATATAAATATATATATATATGTAAACACTAAGAAAAAAAAAATATATATAGATAGTCGTCTGTTGTAGATCCTGCATTTACAACGAATTGCTCCGTTTCAAAATGTAATCAGATTTAGTGATGTTTTTTCTCTCTTTTACCAGTCATTCTTAATATAACGCGTTTTCTCCATTCTACGCGACATAGCGAAGTAATTTGTGCCCAACTGGCACTCCTGGAAGCCACTAAACAAAAAGAATAGAATAATATTGACATATACGCATGAGATATAAAATATTATGTAAGTACACAGCGGAATAATTACTACGCGACTATTATCCCATCCTATACAAAGATATTAGACCCTATTAATAAACCATCTACATAAACCATCAATGAGAAATCGATCCACATAACGTCATTTATCAACTCCATTGCAAGAGAGTACGAGCTAAAATCACATAGAGATTTCTCGCAGAAATTTCTGCGTGATTAGTTTTGTAGAATCACTCCTCTCTTCTAGGTAGAAATTTGATGTAAAAAAGCCTCAATAAATAGGCTATAAAACGCTAAAAAAATTTATCAAATCGGAACACTAGATCCAGAGAAATTTAAAAGATTAAAAAACTATTTTTATATTCGTGTAGATAATATAGGTTAAGCGTCTTAACATATTTCAGTAGACAGTACATTTACATGCCTTAAGACTTCGATCAAAGTATTGTTGATCGAAGCCTTAAAAGCTAAGGTACTAACTTTCCAACTTTATGATGTTGTACTACCTCATAGGTTTGAGTTTCAAAATTTTATCAAAATTGGTCCCGCAATTTATAAGTGACGCCAAAACTAGATTATAGGCTGATTACACATTCGAAAAACTGACAACTTGGACTTTAACCCTAAAGCTTAATTTTTTCCATATACTAGCAGAACCCGCGACTTCGCTCGCGCTAAAACTACAAAAAAACTCTAGAAAGGTATGTTTCATACAAACATTCATTCTCTATTTTACCCCCTTATGGGATGAATTTTGGAAAATACTAAAACACGTACCGAGCATTATTACTAAGTTTCAAATAATTTTTCAGGTGGTATAATAACGTGTTTGCCTGTGTGAATAAGATGATTTCCCGCGGTATAAAGTAGCGTATGTCACTCTTCAGCCCTCCAACTATCTCTACACAAAAACTCACGCCAATCCGTCACTCTGTATCAACCTGAAAGAAGGACAAACAAACAAACAAACAAACAAACAAACAAGCAAACAAACAAACAAACAAACAAACAAACAAACAAACAAACAAACAAACAAACAAACAAACAAACAAACAAACAAACAAACAAACAAACAAACAAACAAACAAACAAACAAACAAACAAACAAACAAACAAACAAACAAACAAACAAACTAACTAACTAACTTTCACAATTATAATATTAGTATGGATTTAATGTATAGTTTTAACTATCCAATTTTATTATTTATGTATGTTGATACCATAATTTACTATGCAGAAGTAAGTCTCATAATGGCTAACGTTTGAGATAGTCGTATGTAAAGCAATGTGTTGCTCTGTTTGGCTATAAAATAGAAATATGGGCGTAGAAAAGGTTTATAATATCGTTTTGTAAGAGAAATCAGTTTACTAAAGTTGGAATTTTAAAGTAATTTGGACTTTAGTGTATTAAAATAAAAAATATATATATTTAAAGTTTAAATATTAAAAATGTGTAAATGTACGTTTGTTTTTTTTAAGTAACAACGGAATTTACTTATAAAAGGAACGGGTAGATGTGCTTTTTCAACCGACTTCAACAAAGGTATATAAAGGTATATATATATATATATATATATATATATATATATATATATATATATATATATATATATATATATATATATATATGTATAGTAGTATAATTTCCAACATGATTGACACTTGTCTTAACGGTGAAGGAAAACATCGTGAGGAAACCTGTCTGAGAGAATGTAGCAAGTTTTCAAAAGAAATGTGAAGTCCGCCAACCCACACAAAGCCAACGTGGTGGACTAAGGCCTGATCCCCCTCGTACTGAAGAGAGACCCGTGCCCAGCAGTGGGACGTTAAAAAAGGGCTCAATATATACAATACATATGTATAGATAGCATATTTTTGCTCATGAGATTATATGTAAAATTAGTAACTTGTATGAAAAAATACAATTTTTGTAACAAATATATATCTTAAAATAGTTTATGTACATAAATTCAATATTTATCTACCCACACTTCCTTGTGGAAGGCGCTCTACGTGCTGTATTCAACTGTTAAATTTTTATAAGCCACCGCGCGACAATTTTTTCCTACATTCAGCACTTTACAGATACACTACGCTTAAAATCTGGTTTCTAAAACCGACCGTACATAGTTACTTAAGGGTCAGACTGTTTTTATATTTATATATTTATTAAAAATTACCTCTAGATTCAGGGTTCGAGTCCCGGTTTAGGCCAAGTTGTTTTGGGATGTTTTACACAACTCGTGGTTGAAATTTAAGTCAGGAGGATTTTATTTAGGCATTTATTGTAACTTTATTTATGTATATGTTATTATGCAAAAGTCTAAAATAATATACTTTCGCATTTATAATATTAATGATTCCCTATACGTTATATGAATATAAACTGAAAAATTTTAAAGTAATTTAAAACGTTTTCGACGTAATTATCTTTCAATAAAATTATTTTAAACAAATCTATCCTTCAGGAACCGTACATTTTTCCGGGATAAAAAGTAGCCTATGTAATAGTCTGACGTATGAGCTATATTATTGTAAGGTTTCATTAAAATCGATTTAGTAGTTTTTGCGTGAAAGTGTAACAAATATCCATACATCTATCTATACATGCAGATATCCATACATCCTCACAAACTTTCGCATTTATAATATTATGTAGGAAGTCTATCTTTATAAGTAAAAGGCAGTGGTAGCCCAGTGGTAACGCGCTCGCTTGGGAAATCGAGTGAAACGGGTTCAAATCCTGAGTCTCACACCTCTGACATTTTCATGTGCGATTCATCTCTTACATGATTACCACTTGCCTTACGGAGAAGGAAGTTGGCCAGCGTGGTGGACTATGGCCTGATCCCTTTCATATTCAAGAGAGGCCCGTGCCCAACGTTAAAAAAGAGCTAAATACAATACTATCTTTATATACGTGTAATGTATCTAAAATTAATATATTAATTAAAAAATTATATATATATATATATATATATATATATATATATATATATATATATATATATATATATATATATGTAGTTTTCCAATTTTGAAAAGTCGATTAAAAAACTTATTATTTTCGACACAAAATATACAATATACCTATACTATATAGCATCTAAAGTCTATCAAAACCATTTTAAAATAGAAAATTTATTTAATATTCATAAATGAATAGCATCTTCCCTTAACAAGAGCGGACGTAAACCGTGCATAATTAATATCTTCAAGCGGACACATGCTGCATATTCATGAGATGACGCCTCAGCATAAAACTAGATTATTAGACCGTTTTCAAATGTTGCACCATTTTTGTATCCATTTAATGCGAAACATAATTTATTTGTTGTTTACTTAATAAAACTCTTATAATAACTAACCGACTCAATACAGCTTACATTATCATGTCGAAAACTATGAACTTTTCACCAGAGTCCATAAAAGAATTTTGCAAAAATCCCCGAAGTCAAAGATTTTTTATTGAAATTAGTCATTTTTGAAGTAATCAATAGATGTTAAATCTTTTGCTTATATTGTGGATAGAAACCTCATCAGGCTTAATGTATGTATGTATGTATTCAGCCCTTTTTAACGTCCCACTGCTGGACACGGGCCTCCCTTCAGTACGAGGGGAATCAGGCCATAGTCCACCACGCTGGCCAAGTGCGGGTTGGCGGACTTCACATGCCTTTTGAAAACTTACTAGGTTCTCTCAGACATACAGGTTTCCTCACGATGTTTTCCTTGACCGTTAAGACAAGTGGTAATCATGTTGGAAATGATTCGCACATGAAAATATTAGAGGTGCGAGACCCGGGATTTGAACTCGCTTCACTCGGTTTCCCAAGCGAGCGCGTTACCACTGGGCTACCACTGCCTTTTACATTCAGGCTTAATGCTTTTATTAAAATATCTTTATGTATAAAAATAAAAAACGTGAGATGTACGTGTGAACGTGTGTGTATATATAAAACCCGACTGCATAAGTCGGGTATTTTATTTTTATAATATATTTTTGTATTTACAGCTTTTTAGTTTTTGCCAATTAAACATTTGAAGTTATATCTAACAATTTATCCTAAATTACTTTTAAACATAATATATTCATATATTCTAAATAGGAAAATTAGTGAGAATGGTGGCTAACCACTTTAAATCATTATATATCCTAACTTTTATTTAAAATGAAAAATGATTTTTAAACACCTATTCAACGATACCCCAATTGACATAGTTATAGAGACATAGGAGTCTGGTTATGACTGTGATGAATTTTGAATACTTTTATGTCTTTAGTGGCATTCGCAAAGTTAAGACGAATCGATTGATGTAAGAATTATCAAAATCGGCCATTGCTTTTGATCTCTAGAACGTCATATAGGAACAAACAAACATACATAGGCTGATAAACACATTACCCTCCTCTGCGTTGCGCAGTCGGGTAAAAAAAGGGCCTTAAAGCCTCCATTCACGTCCCTATTAAAAGTAACAACAATATGCCGATTTTCCTTCATATATAGTATGTATCTACCTCTGTGTGTCTGCCTCTGTTTCTCTTCTTCTAGACCACAATGAATTTTGATACGATTTCACTGATAGATATAGATAAATTCTTTAGCTTTCTATAGGTATAATCAAATTAAAAATATCGATCAACTCGCAGATTCAAGGTCTAAGCAAAGCGGAAACGAATCGCCATAATTACAGCAATATATTATTCAGTAAATTTTAATTAATGACGCTCGTCTAATATGGAAAAAATATTCCTTTACGTTTTATTAAGATATTTTAGATATACTATACATAATGGAAAATTAATTACTGTAAATACATATATGAACATTACGCTAATGTTATAAATCCGAAATTTCGTGTGTGTATGTTTGTTACTCCTTCACGTTGAAATGGCTGGACTGATTTGAATGTAATTTAGCACACAGATATATCCTGGAGTAATACATAGCTAAAGCCTTTATTCTCTACTACATTTTCTTATACAAATAAAAACACTAATAGAGATCTATTAGTTACCACGGGAACCGTTCATTTTTCCGGGATGAAAAGTAACCTGTTGTTTGACCGGCAATATCCTTATATTGCCGGTCAAACAACATCTTAAGAACCTACCTAAGATACCTTTATCAGAATGTTAAATTTTACTAAATTAAGTGCATGAGTTGTTGTGTACTAAGCTGCATACGTTATTATAGTTTTTTAACTAATTTTCCGGGATAAAAAGCATCTAAGATGTTGTCCGGGGATATAAGGTACCACCATGCAAAAATCATTTAAATCGGTCCAATAGATTCGGAGATTAGCCCGTACAAACAGACAAACAGACAGAGAAACAAACAAATTGAAAAAAAATCTGGATTTGTTCTATTTGTCTTCTTACATCCCCCTGACTCGGTTTTTAGAATTTTTTGGGCTATGTACAGACATTCGACCTCTACTGTTTTATTATAGTATAGATTTAGATCTTCTATTTTTAATTACTTATATCCAAGTATATAAGAAATGTTCTTATACATAGATTCTATTTACATACATATATTATACATATTATCATTTAGACTCGTAACTCGTACTCGCACCTGAATGAAGAGATGGTATGGTATTAATCAATATTATTCTACAAATTTATCTTTTCAAAAACACCTTTAAATTAAAGATCAAAATGTCCATATAACTAACCACTTCTTGGCAACATAGTATAAAAAAGGTTTTGTTTCTAAAGCCCTATCTACGCTACGAGGGTTCTCCATTTGGCTACAGTCCTAACGATTTAAATAACGAACAAACCGAGCTACGGTAATCTGATAGAAGTTTCTGCCAAATATTTTGATTGTAATATTATATATGTACTATATTCTTTGTGACTTTATGATATATATGTATTTGACCAACCTAAAGCTCTAGATCTAGATAACAGTATGATACGAAGTATGAAGAGTTTACGTACTCAAGTGTGTCTGCCGCGGAAACAAAAGGAGTGAGATAAAAGCGCCGACGTACCTGGCCACATTGATTATGCAGACAGTTTATATTAAATGGACGGTTCGAGATTTCAATTGATATTGTATTTGCCTTTGTTTCAATGCAATATTAAGAATGAATATTGAAAATCGCGAACAAAGAGCGTAAAAGGAATTGGGATTCAAAGTTGTTGATATTTAGCAAATTGCTACACAATTTTTAAGTTTAAAAATGTTCTTATAAGGATGTTTGTAAAAATAATTTTTATCTCAATAATGTTTGGATGATGAAATATAAAATACTAGTGACTCACCATCGCTTCGCTTTAGGGTCGTCCCTATACAAAAACAAAGCTATCCCAAGGGTAACGTACATTTTTCCGTGATATAAAGTAACTTATATGCTATTCCAGACTATAATCTATCTCTGTGCCTTTCATCGAGATCCGTTCAGCCTATCTGGCGTGAAAGAGTAACAAACATCCATCCATCCTTACAAATTTTCACATTTATAGTATTAGTATGGATATGGATTAGTACTTACAAAAATAAATTCTTTTATTATCTATACTAATATTATAAAGAGGTAAAGTTTGTGAGATTGTGAGCTTGTGACGTTGTAGGGGGTAATGTCTGGATCTACAGAACCGATTTAGACGAAATTTGGTAAGAAGATAGTTTGAGACCCTGGGAAGGACATAGGATACTTTTTATACCGGAAATCGTCCCTTAAGGGGGTGAAAATGTGGATGAAAGTTTGTATTGGGAATCAAGCGAGGGACGAACCCGAGCGAAGCGTGGGTGAGTCGCTAGTCGTCTAATAGAGATACAATTTGCACTTCAGAGTTCAGACCATCATATCATTTAGTTATATAATTAAGAAAATCTGAAAAATGAAAATAAACTAACAAAACTATCTAGAAGCGCATTAAAACCGATTTGCTATGTATTTGTTTATGTGTAATGTTTAATACAAAATAATTTTTATCCAGTAAGCTGATGGATTTAGATCTCGTATTTCAGGAAGGTTTCGGATCTAAGATACCAGAACCAAGTCCATATTATTTCTTAGAAGTTGCTATACCAACGATTATTCTTAATTTAAAAGTCCACAAAAGAATTAATTGCAATTGTCTTACAGTTCATTAGAAACCAAGTAAATTTAAACCTTTATCCAAACTTTACTCTATTACACATTAACTTTAATAGTTTTCGTACAATTGTATCCAGGCCTTTGTTTTTGACGTCATTTCTAGGAGATTCGTTTCATTGTTGCTCCAATTTGTCGTTCAATATTATTTACCTTTATAAAAAAGAATTTTAAGTAAAACAAAGTCGTTCCGAACATTTTTTTTAATTAAACACAAGACTTACAACAACTAAAATGGCATTAGAATAGAGATAATAGTAACCCTTAATACTTTTTAATTTTAATATAAAAATCAGATCATACTCGTATATCTTTGGTAGTCAGATTTAGTTTTATGATGTCGTCAATTTAAAAGTACTTCGAAAAGGACATGCCGAATGTTGGTTGCCAATTGCTCTTAGGTATGTACGGTGATACTGATTTTGAATATCCAGCATTGAAATCAAGGGAGGAGGATGGCGTTTTGAACAAGTTCAGGTTACCCATCGCTGAATAGTCTGTACGTTTGAACAGATCTGTGTGAGCTGCCCCTACGGAAGCTCCGAGCTTATTGCTGAAAACATAAGTAAACATCAAAATATTGTACAAATACATACAGTTGATACCAATAAATGCAACGTGATATTTGGTATGAAAATTATTAACAGATCGTGGAAATTTATCAGCTGTTATTTCTGAACCTAAGATCTTTATAATCAGCAAAAATTAACGCTTTCGTGTGAAGTCAAGATTGCCTCTTGCCATAATAAGGCGTCAGTATTATGCATCCATTATATTGCAATAGAATTTACAAGTAGATAGTTGTCTTAGATCTATATAATTATTTTACTTTACTTACTTGAAATTGTAGTCGACACCAGCTCCATACGTTTTGAAGTCGGGAATCATGGGGTTGTTGGGCATCGTCTTAGTAGCAAAGGCATTAGCCGTAAGGTCGTGACGGTCATTGTGGAAAAGGTTCGCTTTAGCAGCTGCAGTCATTTGATCGCCGAAGTCTGGGATATGTTTGCCTGTAAGACTCAAACCATGGCCGTTCCTGAAAATATATATTTTATAATTATTATATCTTGTTGAAATTATTGAGTTTAAAAATATAAAAATAAATAAATATATTGTTATATTCACTTACACATTGTCCAAAGCCAGTCCACCACTCACAGAACCATAGCTTTTTCCATCTGGTCTTAGCGCAGTAGCACTGCCGATAGCACTTAAAATGTTCTTATCATTACCAGCGATAGGAACCTTAGCACTTAAATTGACTGTCCCATCAGGGTTAGTATTCGCTACTCCTATTTGACGACGAACTCTTGAGTTTACGTAAACTGGCCTTACAGATTCAAATTCATGATCAGAGTATAAATCTTCTAAGTCATCTTCCAATAAGTTGGCACTATCAATTAACAATACTGCGGGTCCATGCGGCACCGAGACGTACCGACAGCTAACACCGACCAGGAGGACGGTTAGTAAAAAGATCTTTGCGACCATTTTGTTATAATAGCTTGTTAATGTTACTATTAGTAAATGCAAGTAAGGAATGATAATTTTAAAAGTACGATCTGCATTAAATACTAAAGAGACATGTGAAGGAAACCCCCGGGAGATTATTGCTTTGTTACTGGATGCGTCATCTATAAAGATAGCACTTTTGACACATAATATATATAAATATATATTATTTAATAACAAATCATCTCAGTATTATAATATATTATTTGTAGTATTTAAATTATTTCTTTATAATTTTAACAATTATATTAAACTAGCATTGCCCGCGGTTCCGAAAAACATTGAATGTACAGTTTAGTTTGAAATTGTTAAATAAAACTAAGTATGTATTTGTCATTTCATTTATGACTCACGTTATTGTTATTAGCATAAAGGCAAGGGACGCAATGACAATGAAATTAAGCATTTTATTCATTTCAATTTGTTTATTTATATTTTTTTAATTGTTAAATGTTCCTAAACTAGTTTATTAAAGTAAGTAAAACTAGTAAAGAGATTTAAATTTAATACCTTTACATTTACTTACTTTAATAAACTAGTTTATAACTATTGTTATATATGTTAGTAGTCTCTTCCAGTCCAGTCAACATTCCAGATCTAATTTCTGTTATCTCAGGTCTAAAGAGTTCCCCTGTGATCTTACATTTGACCTCTCGCAGTTCGTTGATACGTAGCAAGTGAATCCCTCTTATCGGTGATACAATTTGAATGCGCAAGCGCATACATAACAATTTGTTACGGCCTTGAATTTCATTACGAACGATTTATAATTTCTGTTTGTTTTTATTGTATAATTATGTCTAAAAATTTATTATTTTGTTTGTTTGTAAAAAAACAAAAAGATGCAAATAAATTATAATTACATATATCACAGACCATATAATACTATACTAGTGCCTAATATATGTTTATTATAGACAGTGTGTATTCGCATAAGGTAAGCGTTCCAACAGCTTAAAGAAAGGTAGTTGAGCACTATCAGAGGATGACTAATTTACATTCTCTATAGTACACCTGATGCACTAATGCAGGTTCGGCTAAATGCGTTGTGTACTTATTTACAAGATAAGAAAAGTCCTTTTTACCTCTCAAAATATACTTTTTATTTGTTCTTTTAGTTAAAGGTTTTTCTTATCAATTCGTCCCAAATATTAGCATGAATATTTGGATATTCATTCAATTCAGATATATAATTTGTTCTTTATGTAAAACTAGCGACTCACCTTCGCTTTGCTCGGGTTCACCTCTAGAAAAATAAAAACAAATCTACCTCAGTACCGTCTTTACCATAAGGGCACACGGGGCACCGGCCCAAGACCCCCAGCCTCACGGAGCCCCGCAAACACAAAATATTCATTTACATGGAACAGAGAGAAGCTTGATTTTTTGCGTATTATTACTAATCTAACCTAAGCAAATTGTTCATTTTTCCGGGATAATATGTAGTCTCTGTGCTATTCCAGACTATAATCTATCTCTGTGCCAAATTTCATCGAGAACCATCTAATATCCAAACATCCATATCAACTTTCACATTTACAATAATTAGTAAGATATTAAGATAAAATATGCAGTCTTATGAAAATCAGGAATAAATTTTTGTGGTTCTGAGAAAAGGAAATACAAACCGATGCGAAGTTCGATATAGCAACTAGTTCATACATAATACTAGCGACTCACCCTCGATTCCCAGTATAAACTTTCAACCCCATTTTCACCCCCATAAGGAAAAAAGTATCCTATATCCTTCCCAGGGTCACAAACTATCTTCTTACTAAATTTCATCAAAATCGATTTAGTAGATCCAGCGATTACCCCCTAGAACGTCACAAACTCACAATTCACAAACTTTACCTCTTTAATATAATATTAGAATAGGTTTAGTTAGTTATTATTCAAATATAAACGATTTCAATGCATTTAGTTATATATAGTATTACTATACATGTATAAGAAACTATTAAAGCTTAATGAGCTTTTCACTAGAAATTTAAAGCTTGATTGGTTTCTTCTTCATTATAAGATTTATCCTTCTAAGATGAGTTAAAGGAGTTTTACATTACTGTGACAAATTAATTTTGCTTCGCTTAGTTTAGAAGGTATTTCTTGTCTAACTATATAATATATACAAATTTTTGTAATTTTTTATATACTACCTTATATACCTAAACTATATCTTATGAGTTCTTTATAAATTCTTACATTATTTTAAATTACTTGAGATACATTTAAACATTGTTAGAAGAGAAAAATTGGACAAACGCACGTGACTGGCACTCAAAGTATCTTGTATTTTAACATACTAATTTGTTACATTAAAAGTTAAACAAAATATTAACTCATGTACAATATTCATTTAACAAATGTCATAAATAAGTTTGCATTTCATAATATGTCTATGAAAAATAAAAACTTTTTAACAAAAAAATAAAAACCGACTTCAAACAAAAGCACTAAAAAGTAAAAAATAACTGATTGGTAGTTTTCATTTACTATACATACCTAATCAAATATTTTCGAAGTCGGTGTGCTTTGCTTTGTATGGGCTGGCACCGATTTCGAAAATATTTGATTAGGTATGTATTTAATAGGTAGGCTTTAATTACTTAGCCAAAGCACACCGACTTCGAAAATATTTGATTAGGTAGGTATGTATAGTAAATGAAAACTACCAATCAGTTATTTTTTATTTTTTAGTGCTTTTGTTTGAAGTCGGTTTTTATTTTTTTGTTAAAAAGTTTTTATTTTTCCCTTTTTAGTGTAGACAGTAGTAGCAAAGTAAGGATTCTAACGTGTTAGGCTTGTCAAATCAAACAAAATAAGCTCAAACTCAAAGTATCTACTATTAGCCGTTGAAGAGTTCCACCTATCCCCCTTTTGGCCTTGCCATCAGATCAGGTCAACAACACCGAACCACTGTACTATCAACGGAAATAGAAATACTTGCAAAGTTTCAAGTCAATATGACAATTAGAAGTAGGTTAAATTCATCATTAGTTGTTTTTCCACCCTTAGTGGTGGTATTTTTTTTTTTAAATTTAAATGGGACCAATCTGGAAGTATACCCTTTCAAACAAAACAAAAATTGTCCAAATCGGTTAGTAAATGACGGAGTTCTGAGGTAACAAACATAAAAAAAAAAAAAAAAAAAAAAAAAAACAAAACAAAAAAAAAACATACAGTCGAATTGAGAACCTCCTCCTTTTTGAAGTCGGTTGATAAAGTTAATATATCTCAATAAGTCAACGTGTCTTCTTTAATATTACAACAAATTCACGAAAATTACGGACAGACGGACATGACGAAATTTGTAAGTGTTAAATTTTACATATTATAATATATACTATCTCTGCACAAAGAATTACACGAGTAACTGCGTTAAAGAAGGACGAACAATCAAACAAACATTACCATTTGAACATTAGTAAAGATAATCCCTATAAATAAATAAATATGTTAGGACATTAATACAACACCATCTACATAGTTCCATGGTGAGCTACGAGACCTGTTTTATGGATACCAGATAATTGATACACTACACATTTACAATAAATACATCATATATCTATATGTAATAAAATTGTAACTAAGCTGAATCATGTACATAAAATATTTTTTGAAAATCTTATTGAAATAAACATATTGATCGATACAGAGGCCGAATCTAGCTTTTTAGAATTTTTGTCTGTCTACCTGTCTGTTACCGCATCACAGAAAAACCACTGGAGGAATTTTGATGAAATTTGGTATGGTGATAGCTGGTTATCCGGGTCAACATATAAGATACTTTTACTGCGGAAAAATGTTTAATTTCTTAGAAAAAATACAAAAACTGCAATAAAGAGTATATTCATGTGTAAAACCTAAGAATTTGTTTTTTTTCATCTGAACGCGGGCGGAGCCGCTAGCAATGCTGGTTATAAATATAAATACCCATGACTAGAGTACAAACATTCGTGCTCATCACACAAATGAATGTTCCCAGCGAGACTCGAACCCGCGTCCGCTGGCACAGCAAGTAGGGTCACTACAAACTGAGCCAAACGTGTCGTCGACGTATGAAAACCATAAACATGTTTCAACAATTATTAATCAACAGTTCATTTGCTAACATAACATAATGTCAAACTATTCTATACACGACATCTCATACAAATTAACGTTAAAATATTAGAGAGTTCTGACGTAACAAATTCATTTTAAAGCTAATTATCACCAGAAACAAACGAACACATAATATTATAAAGAAAACATCACACAAGCAATTTCATTCAGAACTGCATTAAATGATTAGTCCATAGTAGGTTATATATTGAATTTAAAAAAACTGTAAACTGTTACAGAGTTCCTGTAATAAAATGGAAGAAACATTTTATAAATCGAGTTCTCAATTCGACTTTCATTTTTTACCGAATTGAACTTTTTCTGTCAGTCAATTCCCGTGTATATTTATAATACATATGTATGTACTTGATTTCTTATTAATATAAATTTTTAGAAAAAGTTCCACCTCTTAGAATGGGTATAATGTACGGCTGCATACCCGGAGGTCCTAGGTTCGAGTCCCGGATCGGGCCAAGTTTAGTTATTGAGTCTTTTTGTATAGTAAGCCTCAGTTAACAGCCTGGAGTAGGGAAGTTGGCGGTGTTTCACCCCCGTGCCTCGGAGATCACGTAAAGCCGTCGGTCCTGCGCCTTATCTCTCACTGTCGAGTCGAGTGGTCGCCCACCAGAGTATGAGAGTGACAGGAATAGAGAGTGCACTTGTGTCTGCGCGTACACTTGTGCACTATAATATCTCCTGCGCAGTTGGCTAGTTTCAATGAGATTGGCCGCCGTGGCCGGAATCGGTCAGGAGAACATCAAGCTTATACTATATTTTATTTCAATCTAAAAATCCAAATCTATTCTAAATAAATATGAAGAATTTGTTTGTTTGTTGGTTTGAACGCGCTAATCTCAGGAACTGTTAGACCGATTTTAAATAAAATTTTGCATGGTGGTATCCCCGAACAACATTTTAGAATTCCCGTGGGATAGTTAAAAAACTATAGTAACTTGTGCAGCTTAGTACACAACAACTTATGCACCTAATTTAGTAAAATTTGTCATGCTGATACCTTATATTGCCAGTCAAATAACAGATTACTTTTTACCCCGGAAAAATGAACGACTCCCGTGGAACAGATCTGTTTGTGCTTGTTACGAATAAGACATAATATGTAAATCCAAAATATGTCCCATATATGTCAAGTTTGAATCCTTTACACGTTTTACGTGCAATTATAAAGTAAATACCGTCTCAAACTTGTTAAATGAACATTTTTTCCTTATTATTATATAATTAGGAACCAATGGTAGGGTATTCACCAGTTTTTATATTGCCACGACCCGGATTGAAAGAATTTAATCTGGAAATTGCTTGCTTAGCGATTTCTATCGTTCGTAAAACAAAACGATATTGCGTACTTCTTTATTTGATAATTTTTCAATCTTGCTATAGAGCCAAATGGCTACCATAAATTTTAAGTGTTTGATATTAAATTTTATATTAACATTGGATTGGAGACTATTCGTTACACTAAATTTTGATCATATTTTTAATGCGCTTGCATTTTGTTCGGTTTAAGTGAAACGAAAATCAGAAACGATGTTGTAAGTTTTGGTAGTTTACTAGTATGTATTTGGTTTTTCGCTAAAATTTCTGGCAAAATTTAATTACAAGAACAAAAAAAACAATCTGCATATACAGCGTACTAATTAGATAGAAAGAAGATGGTAAAATCAAAGACGTAAGATCATCCCATTTATCCTATTATTATTATCCTATTCCATTAATATTATTAATATTATACATGCGAAAGATTCGATGGATGTTTCTTACTCAATCATGAATGATGATGATGATGATAAGGAAGAATTTCACAGACATAGATTGTAGTCTGGAATAGCACATAGGTTACTTTTTATCCCGAAAAAATGTACGGTTCCCGTGGGATAAAATTGTTTTTGTTTTTTAAAGAGCAAGAGATCGACTATCTCCTCCATACTAACGTTAAAACGTTGTAACGTAGGTCTTAGTTACCCAGGGACAAACCCGAGCGAAGCGAGGGTGAGTCACTAGTAGAAGGTATTATAATAAATAAATAATAAATATATATTTAAAAGTTTATGCCGTCAGCAATTGTGTAGAAAGAGTAGAGAAAAGTTTGTATGGTAAGTAACTACTTATTTTTTTATAATAATCAATAATCGATAATAAAGGTTCTATTCTGTAAGAAGTTTTAAGTGGCTCGATAACTAAATCCGATCATACTTCATACAAAATACTTTAAGTTTGCGGATTTTTCCGTTGAGTTAGAAAAAGTTATTACATAATAACATAAGTGTTTACAATATTGATCGGCAATCCCATAGGAGTCTCTCCATCTATTAGTAACGTCCATTGTATTTGTACTATTTGTTCCCTTTATGTTTGACAGGATGGTAATTGCCATGATCATTGACAGTGATGGATCAAACGTCACACCGATGGCTTAATGTTCTATAATTGAGACCTTCCAGCTGCTTGCAATAATTCGTATAGAAAAATAAAATAAGTCTTTAAACCTAAACTGAAATTCAAAACCATAGTGAGAGTGTACAGATCCTATTTCCACACCCCAATATAAACTAGAAATATCCAACAAAAGCCTATTATCATTCCATTTCTTAGTTAAATAAAGTGAAAATATTTTCCATTAACAATCTACCAAATAAATTATGTGGTAGCAAAATACAAAAATGAGCATTTGAACTATTTTATTCAGGCTATTATATTTTTTTTGTTAAAACATACTTTATCTAATAATAATATATAATAATATGTTAAGACACACAGCACGATCTAGTTCCATGGTAAGCTACGAGGTTTGTGTTATGGATACCAGATAGTGATACAATACACATTTATAACTTTAAATACATACATATTATAAATATAAACACCCATGACTAGTATAAACATTCATGCTTATCACACAAAAGAATGCCCCCAGCGGGCCTTGAACTTGCGACCGCTGGCACAGCCAGTAGTTTGGGTCACTACAAACTGAGCCAAACGTGTCGTCATAATAATGAATAGCTTAAATATTATCTGATCATTGATAATTGCTTTTTGGCTAAAAAGTTTGTGCTAACTTCAAAAACAAAAATCCTTGAAATCTAATCTTAGTATCTAAATTGACTAAAATGTCGCCACAGATCACATAATACTATGCAAGTGCAGATGCCTCATCCCATACAAAGAAATTGGACAGCGCTAATTCAGGCTATCATTCGAGCTATTTTTACTGGCTTGAATAGATAATAGATGTCGTTGATTCGCAAATAATTAAACTATTTTATTTCATAAATATGTGCAAACTAACGTATGGTAAATAATGTAAAATTCATCCTGCATTCGAATAAAAAATCTGGGATTTTATTAATTAGTAGTAAGTTTAATTAGTAAAAGTGCTATCTGTAATTTATACACACTACAAACCTATCATCTAATTGCTGATAGTTTAATAATCAGTAAAACTACACAAAAATTTACGAGCGCATTATTTCGTTTCCATTTATTCGGTTCTATTATTTTATGTTTTGTAAATTTTAACACAACTTTAATAACAAATCGATACACGTAACGTCATCTATTGACATTTATTTGAACTAATTTTTCTCTGTTAGTGATGAGACCCATGACGTTGCGTCACGTACACAAAGAATATATATTCAAATTAGTATTGGTTGAGTACATCGTAATTTCCTGAAATAAGCCTAAATATAATAAAGCATTTCCAGTATAAATGAGAAAAAATAACTGTAAATATCCACCCAAGAAAATCGCCTCCAAACCTAATATGAAACTCGTTGGTAGCTCATTTCCGACTCATCGTAGCTATTTATCTGACGGTTTGAGATAGCGGAAATTTAAAACAGCTAAACATCCCTAGGGACAGATATTGAATTACTTTGGAGTTCTCGCCAGAGTTCAGATAAAGGAAGTATTCTAGTCTACTTGATGGTGATAGTGACAAGAATTACCAGTAATTTTGTTATGCTATATTGTTTTCTTATCTTAAACGTTTTCTGACTGCGTTTGCTACTGAATATTTTTGGGAATTTACCTAATGAGTTTTTTTTGAAAATATTGAAGAAAAATGTATTATTTAGCGTGACTGCTAAGTATAAGGTTACACTTTCGATTTTCTTGCAATAAACATTTAAGTACTTATCCCACATCATAATCACATATACACATCATTGAAATCACACCAAGTATTTTTTCCTTGGCGCTATTTTAATATAATAAAAATTACACGTGATAGAGCAATGGATAAGGTATTTATATATTAACAAGCGGCTCACCCTCGCTTCGCTCGAGTTCGTCCCTGGGTACGTATAAACGGTAAGTATGGAATAGAAACATACTCGTACATAGGTACGATGAATTGTTGTGGGTCGTATTATAGCAAGTAAATACATAAACAAACAAACAAACAAACAAACAAACAAACAAACAAACAAACAAACAAACAAACAAACAAACAAACAAACAAACAAACAAACAAACAAACAAACAAACAAACAAACAAACAAACAAACAAACAAACTTTCATATTTATAAAATTAAGTATGAATAATACTAAATATCTTATTATCACTTTATTCGTTTGAGTATTTTTAGAAATAATATGATCTTATAGTCTATGATCCAAATCGTTCCTCAAATACAACATCTTAATCCATCATATTACTGGATGAAAATTATTTTGCATTAAACATTACACATAAACAAATACATAACAGATCGGTTTTAATGCATCCCTAGATAGTTTTGTTAGTTTATTTTCATTTTTCAGTATTTCTAAATTATATAATTAAATGACATAGTCTGAAGTACGAATTGTATCTCTATTAAGTTATAATGAAAGAATTAATTTTTATAAGGACTAACTCACATCCATACTACGAGTAACATTATAAACTAGCGACTTATTACATTTTGATTTTTTTAAGTGGAACCCTAATTCTTTTACTGAAATAAAAGTAGCCTAAATTACTCCTTATAACATCAACTACCTGCCAGTGAAAGTTCCGTCAAAATGGGCCCAGCCGTTTCGGGGATTAGCCGGAACAAACATACAGACAGGCAAAAATTTTAAAAATTGTGTTTTTCTTATAAACACCGTACCTATATAATTATTCCATATGCATTAAGTAAAAAGCTGTTATTTTGACATTACAAACAGACACTTCAATTTTATTTCCTATGTAGATGTATAGATGTGAGTCTGTGAGGATGGATGGATGTTTGTTACTCTTTCACGGCAGAACGGATGAACAAATCTGGATGAAATTTGGCACAGAGAAAGATTATAATAGAAAAATGTACGATTCCCGTGGGATAGATTTGTTTTTGTATAAAGACGAATCCGAAGCGAAGCGAGGGTCAGTCGCTAGAATTTTATATTTCATCGTCTAAACATTATTGAGATATAAAATATTTTTAAAAACATCCATATAAAAACATTTTTAAACTTAAAAATTGTGTAGCAATTTGCTAAATATCAACAACTTTAAATCGCAATTCCTTTTACACTCTTTGTTCGCGATTTTCAATATTCATTCTTAATATTGCATTGAAACAAAGGTAAATACAATATCAATTTAAATCTCGAACCGTCCATTTAATATAAACTGTCTGCATAATCGATGTGGCCAGGTACGTCGGCGCTTTTATCTCACTCCTTTTGTTTCCGCGGCAGACACACTTGAGTACGTAAACTCTTCATACTTCGGATCATACTGTTATCTAGATCTAGAGCTTTAGGACATGTATTCATTGGAGAGCTATTTTTTGTCTAAATGTAATACATATTGATTGAAAAAATTTAATATAAAAATTGTCTAATAGCGTCTTAGATGACTAATGTATGTACCAGAGTAAAAGAAAATATGTCACCCCATGGTTGATGTGGTCTGCCTTGGCAGGCTTGCCATCGAGGGGTTAAGTGCGTAAGTGATCCTGCGACGTCCAATTAAAACGGAGAAAATTCCGTTGGATTTTTGTGAGCCGTATTGGCTTCTCCAGCCGGTGAATCTATAACCTATATAACCACCTGTATGTATGTATGTAAGCAGGTGGTATGCGTAATTGATTGGCATTTTCATACTTTAAATTTAGTTGTTTTTTTTATTATTGCTTAGCTTTAGAAGAAATAATTACTTTAGAATAACTGCAAGTATAATTATTAATCAATACTGTTTACGATAATGTAGTACTTCTAAACACAAATGCTTATGTAGTAGATGGTGACCTGCCTCGCGTAAATAATGTCTTGAAATAGGCCACCTAGAAAACTTCTATGCCTTTTTAATATATTAACAAATAAAGATTTATAAACATATGGAAATGTCAGAACGGCATCTGTTATATTATATACAGATTATAACAAGGGTTTTAAGTTTTTAACGGTTAGTATGCAATGATAGACTATACATTATACTCGTATATATACAGGTACAAAATAAATAGTTGTGAACTTTTCGATTTTTAAGATATTTTTAGGTTTTTGAGTTTAGTTCGTCACTATTGCAGGTAAGGAAATGAGCTATTAATTGTTAAGTACACGAAACATCGTTTTTTTTTAAATTGTTTGATAAATTTTTACCATATTAGACTATTCATACCTCGAAATTTTCAACCTTACGCCCGGTGGTCTAACATTGAACGTCCTATAGCTCAAAAAGTATGGAAATTAGAAAATAAAGTTTGAAACAAAAGTTATAGAAAATAAATCGATCTTTCAATGATAGATGCATTTTATTTATTAAACCAGTATTTTAAGAGTTATCGGCCGAGATAGAAAAATCGGTACATTAAATAGGTCATAAATCGTAAACGATAAGCTTCACAAAAAAAATTACAGGAAACAAAAGATGCCTAATTTTATTATCTACAAAAATGATATTTATAACTTTTGACCTAAAGTACATAGTTTCCGAGATATCGGCTTATAATTTTTTTCAAGATGGCGCCTGAAACTCCACCAGAATCTGTCAGCATTTTATGATTTTATACTCAGTAAGTGATCCTAAGCCTTATAAAATAAAAAAATGGGTTGCAAAGTTAGTGCAAAGTTGACAAAAAATCGATTATTTTTACTGGCCTAAATATATATATAATATTACAATCAAAATACGTGGCAGAAACTTCTATCAGATTACCGTAGCTCGGTTTGTTCGTTATTTAAATCGTTAGGACTGTAGCCAAATGGAGAACCCTCATAGCGTAGATAGGGCTTTAGAAACAAAACATGTTACATACTATGTTAACAAGAAGTGGTAATTTTTTCCATATTTGACGAGCGTCATTAATAAAAATTTACTGAATAATATAATGCTAGCGATTCGTTTCCGCTTTGCTTAGACCTTAAATCTGCGAGTTGTTCGATATTTTTAATTCGCTTATACTAATACCTATAGAAAGCTGAAGAATTTGTGTTTGTTTGTGTACGCTTGTCATCGGAACTACCAATTCCATATGAAAAACTCTTTTAAAATAGATAGATTTGTGGATAAATTCAAAATACTTTATTCAGCATTAAATTATTACAATTTTTACCGATCGTCATGAGTCTACTAGGTACCAGTTCGGAAAGAAGAAATCTTAAGACCTGAGAAAAAATGGCGAAAAAACTCAGCGAAATTTTGCGAGTAAAGCCGCGCGGTATAGTTAGTACCTACTTTATATTTAATAAATAATAAAGCATTGTCGTAAGCTAACTCGAATGGGGATCTACCCTCTTACAGAATATCGATGTGAATTAGCTGTACCAATACCATTTCATTTGAAAAATTGAGAAGGCTATAGACTCAAGCAAGGCCTTTTCCCTTTCGTCTTCTGTGAAGATTTTGCATAAAATACCAACAAAATATGTATTTACACTAGATTTAGATAGAGACAGAGATTTGAGTTGCTTCTATTATTTAAAGTCAGTCAAAAGAGAATATACTAAAGAAAACGTATTCAAATTTACAATATAAATAAAGATTACAAAAATAATAAATTCTGTTTTACTATCTAACTAATATTATAAAAATATGAAAGTTTAGATGGATGTTTGGATGTTACTCAATCACGCCAGAACGGCTGAACGGATGTGGGTGAAAGGCACAGAGATAGATTATAGTCTGGAATAGCATATAGGCTACTTTTTATCCCGAAAAAATGTACGGTTCCCGTGGGATAGATTTATTTTTGTTTTTCCGCTGCTAATGTTACATAGAGGGCAAATTATACATCGTTGAATATATTTTTAACTAAAAGGACAAATAAAAAGTATATTTTGGAAGGTAATAAAGAAATTTCTTATTTGGTAAATTAGTACACAACGTATTTAACCGAATCTGCATTAGTGCATCAGGTGTATAGACTAAAAAGAATGTAAATTAGTCGTAATGAAATTCAAGGCCATTAGTCATAATGAATTTCAAGGCCGTAATAAATTGTTATTTATGCGCTTGCGCATTCAAACTGTATCACCGATAAGAGGGATTCACTTGCTACGACTGCGAGAGGTCAAACGTAAGATCTCAGGGGAACTCTTTAAACCTGATATAACGAAAATTAGATCTGGAATGTTGACTGGACTGGAAGTGACAATTTACATAAAAAATAAACCTTAGTTTAATCAAAGCTTACTAAAAAATAATAAAATAATTTTATTTATGTACTAGCTTTTTGCATATTATATTTTTGATATCTATCCGGCGCGGCGTAGAGGTTAAAATTAAAATATCTATCTGCAAGTGGGAATTCGAAGGTTCGAATCCCGCTCCAGGCAGCAATATAATTAAGAAAAGCACAGTATGAGTGTATTTATATAATGTGTACCTTAATTTAACTGCCTCGGTGGTGTAGTGGCTAGCATGTACGGCTGCACACCCGGAGGTCCTGGGTTCGAGTCCCCGGTCGGACCAAGTTTAGTTATTGAGTCTTTCTGTCTAGTAAGTCTCAGTAACAGCCCGGAGTTGGGAAGTTGGCGGTGTTTCACCCCCGTGCCTCGGAGAGCACGTAAAGCCGTCGGTCCTGCGCCTTAACTCTCACTGGTCGTGTCGAGTGGTCGTCCCACCGGAGTATGAGAGTGATAGGAATAGAGAGTGCACTTGTGTCTGCGCGTACACTTGAGCGCTATAATATCTCCTGCGCAGTTGGCTAATCTCAATGAGATTGGCCGCCGTAGCCGAAATCGGCTAGGAGAAAATCATCAATCACCTTAATTATATGCTTTGTAATGGCTTATCTTGTTGGTATTAAACTGTATTAAGATTTACGAATTTACTAAACAGATGTTAATGACAAGGTTGTGACAATCAAGTATGAGACTAAAATCCTATTAATTTTATTACTGTTTGTATATAACTACTAGCATTGCCCGCGGCTCCGCCCGCGTTCAGACCAAAAACCAAATTCTTACATTGCAGTTTTTGTATTTTTTCTCAGAAATGAGATATTTTCCCGCGATAAAAAGTATTCTATATATTGACCCAGATAGCCAGCTATCATCATACCAAATTTCATCAAAATCCCTCCAGTGGTTTTTCTGTGATGCGGTAACAAACAGACAAAAATGTGTGAAATGTGTGTGAAATGACAAAAATTCTAAAAACTATAGATTCGGCCTCTGTATCGATAATAATGTTTATTTCAATAAGATTTTCCAAAAAATATTTAATGTACAGATTCGGCTAAGTTACGATTTTATTATATGTATAGATGTAACATAATTATTAAGGAAATAATTTAAATAATAATAATATATTATAATATTGAGATGATTTGTTACTAAATATATACATTTATTATGTGGCAAAAGTGCTATCTTTGTAGATGACACATCCAGTAACAAAGCAATAATCTCCCGGGGGTTTCCTTCACATGTCTCTTTAGTATTTAATGCAGATCGTACTTTTAAAATTATCATTCCTTACTTGCATTTACTAATAGTGCCTAACACTAACAAGCTATTATAACAAAATGGTCGCAAAGATCTTTTTACTAACCGTCCTCCTGGTCGGTGTTAGCTGTCGGTACGTCTCGGTGCCGCATAGACCCGCACTATTGTTAATTGATAGTGCCAACTTATTGGAAGATGATTTAGAAGATTTATACTCTGATCATGAATTTGAATCTGTAAGGCCAGTTTACGTAAACTCAAGGGTTCGTCGTCAAATAGGAGTAGCAAATACTAACCCTGATGGGACGGTCAATTTAAGTGCTAAGGTTCCTATCGCTGGTAATGACAAGAACATTTTGAGTGCTATTGGCAGTGCTACTGCGCTAAGACCAGATGGAAAAAGCTATGGTTCTGTGAGTGGTGGAATGGCTTTGGACAACGTGTAAGTGAATATAACAATATATTTATTTATTTTTATATTTTCAAACTCAATAATTTCAACAAGAAAATGTATCCCATAAATATTTTTCATATGATATAATAATTATAAAATATACATTTTCAGAAACGGCCATGGTTTGAGTCTCACAGGCAAACATATTCCAGACTTCGGTGATCAAATGACTGCAGCCGCTAAAGCGAACCTTTTCCACAATGACCGTCACGATCTTACAGCTAATGCCTTCGCTACTAAGACGATGCCCAACAACCCAATGATTCCCGACTTCAAAACGTATGGAGCTGGTGTCGACTACAACTTCAAGTAAGTAAAGAAAAATAATTTTATAGATCTAAGATAACTACTTGTAAATTCTATTGCAATGTAATGGATGTATAATACTGACGCCTTATTATGGCAAAAGACAATCTTGACTTCACACAAAACCGTTCTTTTGTTGCTGATTATAAAGATCTTAGGTTTAGAAATAACAGCTGATAAATTTCCACGATCTGTTAATAATTTTCATACCAAATATCACATTGCATTTATTGGTATCAACTTTATATATTTGTACAATATTTTGATGTTTACTTATGTTTTCAGCAATAAACTCGGAGCTTCCGTAGGGGCAGCTCACACAGATCTGTTCAAACGTACAGACTATTCAGCGATGGGTAACCTGAACTTGTTCAAGACGCCATCCTCTTCCCTTGATTTCAACGCTGGATATTCAAAATCCATTTCACCGTACATACCTAAGAGCAATTGGCAACCAACATTCGGCATGTCTTTTTCGAAGTATTTTTAAATTGACATCATAAAACTAAATTTGACTGCCAAAGATATACGAGTACGATCTGGTTTTTATATTAAAAAGTATTAAGGGTTTTATATACTATTATCTCTATTCTAATGCCATTTTAGTTGTTGTAATTATTGTGCTTAATTAAACAAAATGTTCGGAACGACTTTGTTTTACTTAACATTCCTTTTTATAAAGGTAATTAATGTTGAACGATAAATTTGAACAACAATGAAACGAATCTCCCAGAAATGACGTCAAAAACAAAGGCCTGGATACAATTGTACCAAAACTATTAAAGTTAATGTGTAATAGAGTAAAGTTTGGATAAAGGTTTAAATTTACTTGGTTTCTAATGAACTGTAAAACAATTGCAATAGATACATTTGTGGTGGAATAGAAATGCCTTCCTTAAATTGGTTATAGTTAAACCGAAATTCATATATTCGTACTACCTCATCTATTTGCATTTCATAGAATTAGATTTTTCATCTTTTTGCATTTCATAGGATTAGATTGAAGATATATAATTGTTTTTTTTTATAAACTAAGAAGTATATCGACTTCGCCCTCGCTTCGCGCGGTTTCGTCCCTACATGATTCTTTAAATTGACATAACTTTTTTATTTGTGAACCGAATACCGATTCAAATAAAATAACTACTGATACTAACACTAAATGTTCAATGAAGCTTATCACAACACATTAGTTAAAACCGTATCCAAATCGATTAATCCGTTTCTGAGAATAGCGAGCACAAAAGCACAGACAAATAGACAAAAATTCTAAAAATTATTGTTTTGGGTTCTATTGCGTTCATAAAGACCCCCAATAATAGGTTTCCTTAAATATCTTCCATGTACAGACATCGATCAGTTACAATTTTATTATGTGTATACTTAATAGATATAGATATATAATTTTCTCTTAGAACCACCCTTAAGATATAACATATACCTACATTAAAAATAACATGAAATTCAATATATTTTATATTCAATTATATATACAGGTACACATGCACAATTTAAAACAGATACCAATTTGCTTATCTTCTGCGTTTTGTAACATCAAAAAAATAAGTTCTAACATTTAACTTTTTTCTCTCAACATTTTGTATTATAGTAAGAGTAAATAATATGGACATACATACTTATTGGTTAAAAATGATACAAAAATATATACTTAGGCCTTATATCTCGTCTTTATAAATGATAGGTTTAATGGGCAAGGAGGAATTTTACGACGTTATTTAATGGCTTGGTGTTTCGTGTTTTATGTTAAGCTCTTTTAGAAGGTCTGTTCTAACATTGTATTTAGGTATAAAATTAGATTTTTATAACTCCAATGACAGTTAAGAATTTATATCTACTGACTTTTGGCAACGATTCTCAATATATTTCTTACTAGCACAACAACACTAATAGAGATCTATTAGTTCCCACGGGAACCGTTCATTTTTCCGGGATGAAAAGTAACCTGTTGTTTGACCGGCAATATAAGGTATCAGCATGCCAAATACTAAATTAGGTGCATAAGTTGTTGTGTACTAAGCTGTATAAGTTACTATAGTTTTTTAACTATCCCACGGGAACTATTTAATTTTCCGGGATAAAAAGTTATTTTAAAATCTGTCCAATAGATTCGAAGATTAGCCCGTACAAACAGACAAACACACAGAGAAACAAAAAAATTGAAAGAAATCTGGATTTGTTCTATTTGTCTTCTTACACTTTTTGCATGTACAGACATTCGACCTCTACTGTTTTATTATAGTATAGATAAGTTACCTAACTTAAGTATTTTTTAACAATGGATTAATGTAACATTTTTATACTAAATAACTACTAGAAACTTTATTGGGTACTCATGAGAAATTTTATGTAACTCGACAGCTGAATCCGCGTACCTTCATACTTCACACTGTTGTATGAATGAATATTATCGCGAATTCAGCTATCGTTTAATTTTTTTTTAACGAATAGCACTAAGATTTGTGAAACTTGTTTAAAATATATGGGTACATATATTTGATTTTATATAATTATACTAGCAGATCCGGCTACGTGTTGCTGTATCTTCGTAATACACACTTATAACCCCGTAACTTAATGTCAATAATTGATTAGTCCGATTCTCTCTCCCGAATCTCTCTCCGGATATGAAAATCGTTAATTTTCTAATAAAGAAAATAAATAATCGGGATAAAAATTATCCTATCTTTGAAGTTCGAAGAAATCACACATTTTAATTTCGTTTCGTTTAGAAGTGACACGGGTATTTCATATAATATAGCTTATCGATAACCACGTTTTGACTAAAAAGTTGCATGAACTCTTTAGTTAAAATTGAATAGAAAGTTTTTGAATTGAAAGTTAGGAAACTTTAGGCATGGAGGTTTTTGTTTTAAATTTATATGGAACCTTTGAGGTAAACCACACTAGGCACAAATATACCTATTAAAAGTCGATAGAAATATATAAAATGAGACTTGGGATATAAATGAAGAATAATCCAATCCTATTTTAATATAATAGTTTATCTATTTCTGTGGATACTTCATACAAATTACGTGGATGCCTTTGATATCAATTTTTTAGGGTTCCGTACCTCAAAAGGTAAAAAAGGAACCCTTATAAGATCACTCTCTTGTCCGTCTGTCCGTGTGTCTGTCTGTCTGTCTGTCTGTGTGTCACCACCGATTTTCTCAGGAACGGGTGGACCTAGCAAGTTGAAATTTATACCAGATACTGAAGTCTATAGTCCCTATTAGGTGTATAAAAATCAAGGTCCTGAATTAACACGATAAATAGATGTGGGCAAATTTAGATTTTCGCGAAAACATGTAAGTACAAAAATTTACCTTAATTTTCAACTTTTTTATTTTTTGGAATTTTCCCTTTACTTGTGCTGTAAGACCTTGTTTTTAACCAAAATTGACAATTCTAGGTCAACCGGAAGTACCCTATAGGTTTTAGGTCCAAAACCTATATGGTAGTTCCCGTTGTCCTAGAATCACGAAATTTGGCAAAACGCGAGGTCTTACAACACAAATAAAGGAAAAATTCTAAAAAATAAAAATAGTTGAAAATTAAAGTTAAACAGATTTCTTAAAAATTTGTACGAAACCCTCGGTGGGCGAGTCTGACTCTCACTAGTCCGGATTTTTAATGTGTAATATAAGCGATCAAAAAATAAGTATACCTGACTAAATTTCCATCACGCTTTAAAAGCAAAATTAACATTACATTAGATCTATTATATATTAATATATAGGTACACGTGTATTCAAAATGGTGCGCAAAGCTAATAAAATAAATCTTTTAAATTGGTACGACGATAAAATAAACATTATGAAGTATACAAAATAAAGTGTAACGCAAATATGAATTTCCTCACGCACTCAGACAGTATAAACATCTCGAAAAATCCCTAGATGTGAAAAAAATCTCAACGGATTTTATTTTATAGAACGGGCCAAGAGCGAGCAGACAGTGATAGTTAAGTGCTTAATGTATCCGAAGAGGCCGTCGTGCGCCGGGAAATTGAAATTGCTTAACCTGGAGTTCCTCTAGTCAGACTTTTTATATAAATCTTAATTATTTTGTAGCCTGTCTAGTCACTAGTATGTCTGTAATTTTAACTTCGTATACTTTAAAGCTTAACCACTTAGATTACAATATGCAAAAATAACTAACCTTTATTACAGTCTTGTAAATATAACCAGTTTATAAATTGATTAAACATAATATCTGTATTGGTAGTTGGTACAAGAAGAATTCAACTGAAATCCCAAAAAAATAATATCAATTCCATCCCATTGAGACTGCTAACACAAGTGTACTCTCTTTTCCGATCATCCTCACAATTCAGTGGGACGACAATTCGACACAACAAGACAGCATGGGTAACGAAACAGGGTTGTCAACTACCCACTGCCGGGCTGTTATTAAGAATTTCTTGACAGAAAAACAATAACTAAACTTAGCCCAACCTGGGACTTGAACCGAGGACCTCCGGATCTGTAACAATACATTCCACCCGCTAAACCAACGAAGCAATTTGCTTCACTAGATTAATTCAACGAAAAATCAGTTGCTGCAGAGAAACTGTACTTTAATCAAAGTCTACTTTATGAGAGTTATTCAGTTTTAATATTTTGCCTGCGAAATAAGCTCTAATGGCGAGCGTTTATGATAAAGGCTTTCATTAGACTATGTCATGCGTTATAAAGTGTGTCTGTTTATAATGTATTCAAATTTAAATTTGGTCTATAAAGTCTTTTAATTACTTTTTAATAGATATTTTTATGTAAAATTATATTTAATATTCAGGTCTTAGACACTTTATTTTCTGCGAAGTCCACGTGCCCCATAAAAGTGCTATTAAAATTTGTTAGTTTTCCGTTACTGGTCACGCTTAAATATGAAATTGCCTTATGATAATTTTTTAATAAATTAAAAATGCTTAAAATAATAAAATACCGGTTAAGCGTGAGTCGGACTAACACGCTGAGAATGTTCCGTCACACAATATTTTTATCATACGTATTTACCAATTTTAAATTAAAGTACCTGGGCGACCGAGTTTCATTTTTGTTACATCAAATTTTTAGATCAAAAAGAAAACTAAAAACTCGAATAAATACAAAAAAAATTAAATGTATAAACTTTATCCGACCGGGATTCGAACCTGTCTAATTAAGAAAACAGGAGAAAAAAACATATAAAATAATATATAAAATAAGTATAATTACTCTATTAACAGGCCTTTAAAGGGATTTTGAGGACTAAAGCCATAATATTTTCGATGTAACTAGATGAGATCTAGTATGTATGAAAGATAAACATTACTTTGCAATGCAGCCTCCTACACAGGAACTGCATATTTGAAGAGATAACATCAAAAGCATTCCGGAATTCGTGAATAGTTTGAAATTCAACCAATACGTTTTAATTAATCAATGTTTGAACAAGAGTCAGATTGTTAGACTGGAGCAGTGAGAAACCGAGTAAATGCAAAATGAAATGGACTAACGGATGCTGTGGAGTCGAAACTAACTGCTCTTTTACTCTATGCTAAACGTCACGAATTTAATACTCGTATGATGCTCAATTTGGGACTAATTAAGGTATAACAGCCATACACCAAACACATTACTTCCTAAAATATTCGAAAAACATAGAATATATAACATATTCATATGTGCATTACGTTTTCCCTAAATGCAAGAGAAACAATTTTCTGTAATTTTTATAGCCCTACAATGGTATTTATACTACAAATCCGTAATTAAAATATCAATTTAGAAAATAATCTCCTAATGTGACTCACCCTGGGAGTTGAATTAGTAATTAAATCTAAAGTTATTGGTAAATACATAACAGAAATCCATTTTGAGGTCGTACTTATGCGCATGAGTCTGACTCGCATTTGACCGGTATTTTTTTATTATCTTAATTATGTATTGTCTATAGATACAACTTTGTCCTGTGTTTAGTATAATTAATTGGCTTATATTAATCCTAAGTAATATGAAAAATGTCAAATACCACATTATTAGCGTGCACATGTGTTTATCAGTAAGTACCGCGAATAATTGAATATTTCGATTTATGCTCTAAATTAGGTTTGGACAGCAGTTTAACCTAAATTTAGATTAATACAGTTGCTCGAAAAGCAATTCTCTTTTAAAAACATACATACATCGACAATGAAGTCACGTTAAAAGTAATCAAATCAAATACATCAAATCAGTAAATGGCATCATTGGCAAAAATTACATACGTCTGAATTGAACTTTTTGAACTCTGGCAAAAATTTATACATGAATAGGTAAAAAAAATCTATACTAAAAATAGCTCAGTATCTTTTTCTCCTCTGCTTGTCAACTGATTTTCTTTTTTTAGGGTTCCGTACCCGAAGGGTGCCACCGGAAACCTATTTCTAAGCCTCCGCTATCCATCCTTCCGTCTGTCAGAGGGCTGTATCTCAAGAACCGTAATAGATAGATAGTTGACATTTTCACAGAGTGCGTATTTCTATTGCCGCTATAACTACAAATAATAAAAAAAGATGGTGAATTCCAAAAAGGTTGCTTTGCAAAAAAAAATTGATTATGGTACGGAACCCGACTCGCACTTGACCGTTTATAGTTTAGTAGCTATTGACGAGTTCTAGTGTTATTAATAAAAAAATAATTTGGTCGAATTTCGACTGCTAGGCATAACACTAGACTTTACTACATATAAATGCATAAGCAATTTTTTACGTAGTCTTAAATTGTAAGAATAATTGAAGAGGGCTTAGAGTTTAGTTCAGTTATAACTTCCTGTACTCAACGTCAATGGTAAAAGCTAAGCTGAGGATTGTGAGAAATTATAACACACTTGCTGTACCCGCGAATTCGTTTTTAAGGTTAGACAAAAGTTGATCAACCTCATTTTTCCATCAAATGTTAAGCTTTCCAAAGTTTTTTGTAACTGGTCCTTACCCAACAATTAATATAGATAAAATTCATGTCATAACCGTTGGTAAGAGAAATATCTAATGAACTTAAAGTAGTTCACAAGAATCATGCTAATTTTTAGACTAAAACATTCTTATCGCGAATATTTGACATCTATACATATAATAAAATTGTAACCAAGCCGAATCTATACATTAAATATTTTTTGGAAAAACTTATTGAAATAAACATTATTATCGATACCAGAGGCCGAATCTATAGTTTTTAGAATTTTTGTATGTCTGTCTGTCTGTTATTGCATCACAGAAAAACCACTGGAGGGACTTTGATGAAATTTGGTATGATGATAGCTGGTTATCCGGGTCAACGTATAGGATACTTTTTACCGCGGGAAATTATCTCATTTCTGAAAAAAAATACAAAAACTGCAATGTAAGAGTATATTAATATGTAAGACCTAAGAATTTGGTTTTTGGTCATCTGAACGGGCGGAGCCGCTAGTTCTATAATATACACTAACTAACTTTTCGGATTTTTTCACAGATCTATTTTAATTTTTGGTCCCCTAAATTTCACGAGAGAGACTAAGACTGGACTTATTAAGAATTTCGAAATAACAATATTAACAAACTTATGTACTATGTATATTGAAAATGTATATAATGATTTAATTTCCTATGTACATATAAAAAAATAATAAAATATCGTTTCGTTCTACGTGAAAGATGAATAAACAAACAAACAAATTCGCATTTATAATATTAGTAAGGATAATATAATTTTCTTGCAAAATTCATGAATTATTTATATTTTAATGCGAAATCTTCAAACCAGGCGGGAAGACGTCATGGTCGTCGCCTTACGTGCTCTTTGAGGCAAGGGAAGGATTAAATGATACTCAACTAAATCTTACAGTCATTTCCAGTTTATATAGGCTCACTCGTAGATAAACGTTTACTGTCGCAGTCATAGAGACAGGGATTTAGAGGCATTTAATTTTGACTTCATCCCGCATATTTTATGTTTTAAAAGATTTATAATAGAAACTAGCGTTTTCTCATGGCTTTGTCCGCACCTTTTTATTTTGTAGAATTGCTTCATTTTAGGTTAGGTAGTTATATGATGTAAGATAGCCTATAATATTCCTCTATAAATAGCCTATAAAAGGCTAAAAATTTTTTTACAAAGCAGACTAGTGAATCCAGAAATCAGCGCGTTCAAACAAACAAACTCTTCAGCTTTATATATTAGTAAACAATATAATTTTTTAATATACCAACTATTGACAATTGATTTCCTCATATACTAGTTTGTGTACAACGACCAAAGAAATTATAATGGAACACGTGAAAGAAAAAATACAACTCAAAAATCATTTTAATTAATTGTCTTTTACAGACACTTGTAAATTGTAAACTTCATTTAAAGAAGCTACCACAAGCTTGAAATGCATTTCCGCTAAGTACCTAAAGCTGACAAAGAACTCAACAGTTGCTCTTTAAAAATTCGAGTTACATCTTATAAGATGTCACTCGAATTTTTAATTTTTTTGCTAAAAATTATTTAAAAAACAGTTATTCCACTCTAACTGATTAAGTTATTTCTTAATATCTATATATATAAAAGGCAAACGTGATTGACTGATGTATCAACGCACAGGCCAAACCCTTAGTTAGTTCTAGAAGCTTAAAATTTCGGACACGTATTCCTCTTATAACGTAGGCATCCACTAAGGAAGTATTTTTCAAAATTCCACCTCCAATGGGATGAAGTAGGGGTTAAAAGTTTCCCCCCCAACGTGCGTTCACCTTGTCGTGGTGGAGGGGCTCAGTAGTGCCCGGCAATATAGCCGGGCGCAAAGCTAAGAAACGCACAGGGAGGATGCCCACTTCGGTGGGCGGTGTATCATGCGGGTTGCTCCTGGTACTTCTCTGATAGCAGAGTGGACCTTGGAGCAACCCCATGGTTGTGATGGTCTGCTGACCTGCCGTCGGGGCGTCGTAGTTAAATGCGTAAGCGATCCTGCGACGCCCCATTAAGACGGGAGAAGGTTTTGTTGGGTTTTAGTGGGTATTACTGGCTGTATTACGCCGGTGAGTCCCACACGTCGTGCGTAAATGCATTTCCCAACGTTAAAAAAAAAAGGGGTTAAAAGTTTGTATGAAACTTTTTATTACTTGGACATATTCGTATGAATTGAGTACGGCAAAAATAATGAGTTACGTATTTCAACGATTTCCAAAATTCAACCCTTATGAAGGTAAAATAAAGTTTTTAAGAAAACTACCTTTTTAGAGTTTTTTTTGTAGTTTTAGCGCGAGCGAAGCCGCAGGTTCTGCTCGTTTTAAACTAAATACCTAATATGTAATCATCATTTTAATATCTGTGAAACATTCAAAAGTAGAACATACATACTAATTTCTTTTATAAAGCAGTCACAATTTTGTATGACTTTGCTGACCAAAGCTTTAGTCAAAGCTTTCTAAAATAAGTAATTAAGCATCTCTTTGCTCATATTTCACGTCACAGAGGGTTATGTATGGCTGTCTCCGAATATTCAGAGTTCTATTTGGACATGACTTCGGACGTTACAAAAGCATATCTATAACCCGGTACACTATCTGGCAGTAAATTTGGGCGCTCGCCAAATACGGAGCACATACATTATGTTGACTCGGCAGTGCATGGGGAACGCTTGTTTCCATTTGCCAACGATATGAGATCTTAATTTTGGCTGGAAGTTTTCTTATGATTTTTACGGCGGCTCAAGGCTGTATTACTCTATAGGTCGTGGGTTCGATCCTCACATGTGTCATAATTTCGCCTAGGCTAAATTAAGTTAGTTTTTCGTGTTTTGATATATGTAGTAAATAATAAAGGGCTAACGGAGTGAGTTACTCAATAGTAGATAAGAGTAGTACAGCCACTCTCCGAGTCACGGGGATTTACACATCGTCGACTTCCTAACTCCAGGCTACTAATAAGTGTTTAATTGAGTATAAAAAACTCGGTTTCTCTTTTGACTCAACCTTGAGCTCGAACCCAGGACCTCACGATGTGCAGCCGTACATATAAAAATCAACTAGACAGTCAAAATATCACTATATTCTTTATTTAAGTAAAGGAAATCGTAAAACCATAATTTATTTCAAACGATAATTTTTGTTTTGACTTTTGACCGACTTCAAAAAGGAGGACAGAAATTTTGTTGTGTAAGTTCAGCGATGTTTTCACCAATTGCAAACTGATTTTCATTATTATTTTTTATGGATAGGTTTTAATACCAATAAATCCACAACATTGTAAGTTACAAAACACGAAATTGTAGATTATGCTTAACTTAGTCATAAACAAATAAAAACTTAAAAAAACAGCCAGCACAAATTGAAGCACGCCAACTTCGAAAATTTCTGTATCTATTTTAAATGAAAACCCTCGTTTAGTTACATATTTTTTACTTTTTAGTACCTGGAAGTCAGTTTTTTTAAGTTTTTATTTTTCCATTTTTAGTGTATACGTGATAAGCAGGTAATTTGTAAGAAGAAACTTTCTTAATAACATATTCGATTAAAACATTGATTTATAAATAATTCATTGTTGATTTTTTTAAAACCGCTCGACCGATTTCGATAAAATTTAAATGGGACCACCTGGGAAGTACCCTTTGAAAGCAAAAATGAATTTTCCAAATTGGTTCAGGCGTCTTCGAGTAATCGGTGAACATACATAAAAAAAGCTTTTTCTAGCATCAAAGCAACAAAAAAATCATACTTCACTGGAATTTTACTTGACCTATGAAGCTTTAATGCCAAAACTCCAGCCCACTAACGCCAATAACGCTACAACAAGTAGTGCAAAAGCTCAGATAACTGATCGCGATAACTTTTACTATCGAAAAGTAAAATTCAATGAAACCACACACATTATGTACACAGTAAATACAGTTCTCTGGAGTGTACTCTGTGATTGAAGCATGTTACATGTCCGGTGCGGGTCCATTTCCCCAAAATGCATGGATTTAGGTTACGTGTATGCGGAGCTTTGTGCGTCGTGCCATAGAGTAGAGAGATAAGTATTTAATTTCTTGATCCTTATTAATATTAAAAATTAAACACTGCCCTTTTGCGCAATAACAGAGTAATATGTTAATAAACTTATGCACATAGAGATAGGCTGTATATAGGTTATATAAGCTATTTTTAACCCGACCTTTAAAGATATTTAACTGTAAACTTAATACTGTCTTAAAATTAAAAAAAAGAAGCTAGAAGTATACGGTTTTTACCTTATATATTGCAACTGGGATTTATAATCGTGAAAATCAAGAAAATATTCAATTTGCCGGCTTTCAATGCTGACTTTATTTAAACTCTTACATACATAACGTGAGTTAAAGGTAAAAAAAAATAATTATAGAAAATGAAGTCAATTTCGCCTCATATAGTATTAATTTAACACGTTTTACAATATGCTAATGAAATAATACAAAAATTTTAAAATCGGTAGGTACTTGTGCGTATACTGTGTATAAAGTCGAAAAATATTATTTTATACTGTAATTTTCATACTATGTCTCTTGCCTGACGTCAGAAGGGTAAAGCGTATCGTCTAATAGAGAATCACGTCTAAGCAAGTTAACTGGAGCTTGCTAATATTAATATTACACTTTTGATGTCATTGTCCTCCGTTAAAATTAATTTTGGCGAGTATGAAGAGTATATTCGTATTATAGCTGACGTGGTGTTGACGGTACATAATATTTTAAAATTAAATTTTCCTAAATAACTGAATTTTCCTTGATCTAAAGTAGATTTTTAGATATAACTAGCATTGCCCGCGGCTCCGCCCGCGTTCAGATGACCAAAAACCAAATTCTTAGGTTTTACATATTAGTATACTCTTACATTGCAGTTTTTGTATTTTTACTCAGAAATGAGACATTTTCATCAAAATCCCTCCAGTGGTTTTTCTGTGATGCGGTAACAGACAGACCGACAAAAATTCTAAAAACTATAGATTCGGCTTCTGTATCGATAATAATGTTTATTTCAATAAGCTTTTCCACAAAATATCTAAAGTACAAATTCTTAGTTTCAATTTTATTATATGTATAGATATAGATAGGGTATAATAAATATTTGTTTGATACAGAAGTCAAGTAAAAACAATTTAAAGTTAGTTGTTTCAAAATTAGGTTACAGATATTTACCATGCAAGTACCAGAAATGCATTTATGTACAATTATATTAGGTAGGTACTTTATATCTAGAGTGATAAAACAAATATTGTTTCTGTGTAGAGTATAGTTGTGGCGTTTACAACTGGGATATGAAATCATGAACACGAGACGAGAGTTATATGCCAACTCTTTTATTAAGTAAATACATCGCTTCATATATTCGAGCTAATTACATATGTGTGCACGCGTGTTCTCACATAGCTCATACCTAGTAATTAATACAAATATGTACGAAAGTAACAGCTTAAGAGATTTTTTCGTATTTTACCATTTCTAATCTCTAAATTACCAGTCTGATTGGAAATTCTTTTTATGCTATATAGTATATAATATCGAGGAAGGCTTAAAGTAACATACAATTGCGACCATTAGAAGTTGAATGTGAAAAAATTACATATAAATAAACTATACGGGTAAAGCCACTGACAAGCACTAGTCAAATTATATATGAAAAACGAATAAAAATAATATCAGGTCGTAACTAGTTTCTTTGAAAGGAAACGTAAAGCACAAAGTAAAAATTAATCCCAACATATTTACACCTTCATAATCGCTAACTGAAATAAAATAGCAAACAAACCACTTCAATATTAGTACAAAATGTTGCAAACTTTTACAAGGCCTTTTAAAATATTTTCCTTTCCTAAATTCAGGCTCGATTTTTGTGATTTTAAAGCATTTTATGCACACATTCCAGTCTGTACAGAACTAGGGCACCGCGCTCGCCGTATGACGTATTTGTTTTACTAAACAAATAGCGGATATATCGATAAACCAATGAGAGTTTCATCTTTTGTACTGAATTATTAATATGTGTCTAAACCTATAGTTTATATTCAGTATGTTGCATTCGTATGAGGTAACTTTAGAATCGTTGTGTTTTGAAATACGATGAAACGGAAATGCGGCACTAGAAAGAGACAAACATATATATAGGATTGAGCCGGCGAGAGAATGAGATAGAATACATTACCATGTTGCCATGGTAACCGTTGTTATTAATTCTTATTTAATTATTTGAGATAGAATACATTATACAGGAAGTGAAAAATAATAAAATTAATTACTGAATAATATTTAATATATATTTATGTCAAATAAAATGTAACATAACTTTTAAACTTGGTAAAAACATAAAAAAATAAATAAACCTTATAATTATCCTCCTCCTGATACTCTATATTCATTTCATTCAATCGTAGGTTACTTTTCTGAAGTTTCACTTCTACCATGTCTGAATTGCACACACGTCACACACGCAATTTTATTTTCTTTGGGTGTAAAATATCAGCCAAGAAAACTGAATTGAATCCAAAGCCAGGCCTTTTGTCATAGATAGAGGTAGAGCTGAATACTATTTTTCTAGGTTTTTATTCCCCCGCTAATATTTTATTTCTGATCCATAATGAGCCAAAGAATAAATATAAATTGGTATATTTTTTTCGTTTTAAGGTATGCCGATACTTACAAGTTCGCTAAGACTGCGTGTCGTCTGATGTTAGTTTAGATAAACAAGAAACTCAGGTTGAAACGGTAAGTAGGTAGTCATTTTCATTATTAATGTTATTTTATTTCTTGATAGATAATTCTAAATTAATTTGTGTGTAAACAATGGTAGTCTAGTACTACTAGGTAGTATCTATTAATGCACTCGCTTGGAAAACCGAGCGAAGTAACTTCAAATTCTGGCTCTTGCACCTCTGATATTCTCATATGCGTATCATTTACAGCATGATTGCTGCTCTCCAATAAAGTGAAGTAAATGTCTGGAGAAAATATGTATGTCTGTATTTAACTATTTTAAATCACTTAAACTATTACAGCGCGAAGAAGGAATCGAATACACATATTAACTCACAAAAATTCTCATTCATTCATTGTATTAGTACTTACGACTTTTAACGTTTAGTATAGATTTCTCAGAGATGAGATATTTTCCCGCAGTAAAAAGTATCATATGTGTTGACCCGGATAACCAGCTAGCATCATACCTTTCATCAAAATCTGTCCAGTGGTTTTCCAGTGATGCGTTCCCAGACAGACAGACAGACAAAAATTCTAAAAACTATAGATTCGACCTCTATATCGATAATGACTATTTCAATAAGATTTTCCAAAAAATATTTAACGTATAGATTCGGCTTGTTTTTCTTCTATCTCGGCTTCGTTAAAATTTTATTATAAACTAGCGGCTCACCCTCGCTTCGCTCGGGTTCGCCTCTAGAAAGACACTAATAGAGATCTATTAGTTCCCACGGGAACCATTCATTTTTCCGGAATGAAAAGTAACCTGTTGTTAGACCTGCAATATAAAGTATCAGAACATTAAATTTTACTAAATTAGGTGCACAAGTTGTTGTGTACTAAGCTGTATAAGTTACTATCGTTTTTTGACTATCCCACGGGAACTCTTTAATTTTCCGGAATGAAAAGTATCTTACATGTCGACCGGGGATATACGGTACGACCATGCAAAGTTTACTTACATCCCCCTGACTTGGTTTTTAGCATTTTTTTGCTATGTACAGACATTTAACCTCTACTGTTTTATTATAGTATAGATATATAGATAATAAACTAATTAACTGATGCTATATCCTATGAGTATTAAAATTTTAAAGTAATGAAATTTTTCCTATAATTTTAATCTAAAAACATTTCTAGGGCGAAGTGGCCTACGACCAAGGTGTCGACGATAACAAAGGTACATTAAAAGCTGAAGCAAAAGCTCTTATATTCGGAACGACTGTTTATGTAGGAGATAAATTAGACTCCACCAACGTCGATAAAAAGGCCAGAACAACTTTAGAAGTAACGAAGCAAAGTGATAGCAAAACTAGTGCAAGTTAAATATATTTCATATCCTGACACACAAAGATGTTATATATTAAAACAAAGTATGATGTTTATTATTTATTAGATTCTTTGGTATAATTAAAAACAAATAAACACTCAATCTTTTATTTTGTGCCTAGTATGTTTACACAGAGCCCTTTCAATTAGTTGTAATTAAGAATAACATAATTAAAAAACGAGATGATAAATTCTCATCTATATTTAATATTATAAAGAGGCAGAGTTTGTTTGTTTAAACGTGCTAATCTCAGGAACTACTAATTCGATCTGAAAAAACCTTTTTGCATTGGATAGCCCGTTTATTGAGAAAGACTAAATAAAGAAGACTAAAAATAATATTATCATTTTTTTAATGTCATAGTAGGTATAATAGCAACGGCCCCCCCAACGAGCGTTCACCTTGTCGTGGTGGGGGGGCTCAGTAGTGCCCGGCAACCCAACCGGGCGCGAAGCCAAGAAACGCATAGGGAGGTGGCCCACTTCGGTGGGCGGTGGGAGGTGGCCCTCTTCGGAGGGCAGTGTACCATGCGGGTTGCTCCTGGTACTTCTCTTATAGCAGAGTGGACTGTGGAGCAACCCCGTGGTTGTTGTGGTCTGCTTCGGCAGACCTGCCGTCGGGGCGTCGTAGTTGAATGCGTAAGCGATCCTGCGACGCCCCATTAAGACGGGGGAAGGTTTTGTTGGCTTTTAGTGGGTAGTACTGGCTTTGCCACTGCCTCGGTGGTGTAGTGGCTAGCATGTACGGCTGCACACCCGGAGGTCCTGGGTTCGAGTCCCGGGTCGGGCCAAGTTTAGTTATTAAGTCTTTCTGTATAGAAAGTCTCAGTAACAGCCCGGAGTTGGGAAGTTGGCGGTGTTTCACCCCCGTGCCTCGGAGAGCACGTAAAGCCGTCGGTCCTGCGCCTTAACTCTCACCGGTCGTGTCGAATGGTCGTCCCACCGGAGTATGAGAGTGATAGGAATAGAGAGTGCACTTGTGTCTGCGCGTACACTTGAGCACTATAATATCTCCTGCGCAGTTGGCTAATCTCAATGAGATTGGCCGCCGTAGCCGGAATCGGCTAGGAGAACATCATCAACATCATCATCATCACTGGCTTTGCCGGTGAGTCCCACACCTCGTGCGTAAATGCATTTCCCAACGTTAAAAAAAAAAGTATAATAGCAACAAAAGCACAAGTATCCTTCTAACCGCTAAACCAGATGACTAACTATCAGAATTAAGACGAAGACACACTTCTCAAAGTTATTTCATTATATACAACATGGTTTCTGAAGTTTAAAGTGGAGTCGCATTATATATTTACAAAAATAATAAAAATGTACCTTATAACATCGACTTAAAGATGCAATTTAAAGAATAATTACAAACATTTAGGTTGTTTTAGAATCGAGTCCTGTACAGACCATGAAGCAGAGACTACTAGTAATTGTAAAAGTTTCGAACTGTCCATTTAAGTACATAAAACACTGTATAATAAATTGTTACGTGTTATGATATAACTTTTATTATTGTCATGACTCATGGCCTTATTAAAAACTATTTTCTTATTTTATATTATCAACAATGAAAATCTTTCAAACAAATATCTCAGGTGCTATAAATGAAATATTCAAAAATATTGTTATAATAAACTAGCAGAACTCGAATTATTTTTCTAAAATAAAAGTGGCCTAAATTACTGCTTATAACATCAACTATTTGCCAGTGAAAGTCCCGTTAAAATCAGTCTAGCCGTTTTGGAGATTAGCCGGAACAAACAGACAGACAGACAGACAGACAGACAGACAGACAAAAATGTTTAAGTACCTACCGTAGATAATTTCATATGAATTTAGTAAAAAGCTTTTATTTCGACATTACCAACAGACACTTCAATTTTATTTATATGTATAGGTACTTGTTAATTAAAATAATTCATTATTTTCACCTAAAAAATATTATTAATTATTTGTATTACTTTCACTAAAATAAAAAAGTACTTATTTATAGTACCTTGTATAATTTTTACATTACAATAAATATATTTATTTATGTATTTAAAAATTATTCAACTTTACGAAAAAATATATGATACAATAGCATTCTACTTTTGGTTATTTACGTCATCTATTGCTATTTTCTCAAACCTTTAAGAACCATAATGAAACTGAATACGTACGTAGTTTCTAGTTAATAAACTAGATGCGTTCTCATACGCATTTATGAACTTTCTTAATAGATGGCGCTGATATAGCTAAAAGATATAGTTAATTTTCCAATAAATGACACTATATTCATATATAATTATATTTTACATCATAAATCTATAAACGAGCAATTCTTGTATATTATGTATAATCTGAATCTCGGAAAAGGTTCCAACGATTTTCATGAAATTTATTATACCGATGGTTTCGGGGGCGATAAATCGATCTAGATTAGTCTTATGTTTGGGAAAACGCGTCTTTTCGAGTTTTCATGCAGTTTTCTTTTGCATTATTCCATGCAAAATATGTTCGGTAATTTGCACGCTCGGGCATCGTGGTCAAGCGGCCAATATTATTGTTTCTTACGCTTTGACAATTTTGAGAATAAACTATTTTGTAGTCGCAATTTGTAATCATGAATGAAAGTGAGGGCGAAGAAAAGTGTGGTGTTTCGACGCCAAAGAAGAAACGCGTTGAAAGATGCGATTTAAAAGTGAAGGAAAAACATAGACAACAAAAACACAGAGTCGAATGGGAATGTGATCCAAAATTTTGTAAGTGGCTTACTCGTGATCCTCAAGATAATTTCAAATCACGATGTAAAGTATGTAATGTTTCAATGATGGCCGCCAAGCATGTTTTATCGACTCATTCTGAGGGAGAAAAAACACGAGAAAAATTTATATTCGATCCGTGCGCTAAACCCGGTGACGTCTTATTTTTCATCACCAATTACTTCTAAGGAAAATAACACTGTTAAGTTGGCGCGAGTGGCTGAAGTCAAGCTTGCTGCTTATTTTGCAGAACATAATATAGCTTTTAATTCTGCTGACCACCTTGGCAAAGTATTAAAAGAATGTTTTACAGATTTAAAAATTTTAAAAGAAACTACTATTACACGAAAAAAGACTGCAAAAATCATATATAACGGCATCGGTCCAGAGCACAAAGAAGAATTAGCGAACAAATTAAAAACGTCTAATTCAGCGTTATGACAGACGAATCGACAGATATTTCTACGACAAAAGTGTCTTGTGTAGTGGTACGGTTCTTCGACGAGACTTCTGGCCGTATTGAGACCAAATTCTGGAATATTCACGAAATTTTCAGCTCTGATGATCCCAGTGCAGTAAACGAAGGAGCAATAGCAGAAAATATATATGTTAAATTGAAAAAATGCTTTACGGAACGAATGATGGTCGATGTCAAAAATTATACCGGGTCTATAACATTTATGGATTATGATCCTCCTCCTCGAGATTATTGGAATTATTATTGGGATTAATAAATCTAGACCCGTGTCCTATATTTAGTTCTGTTTCTGGTCTTCCAATATGTGACGTGGTTTATTAATAGCTACCTAAAATGTAATCAACTTTAAAAAATTGTTATCCAAGTATAAGTCTACAAAATAAAAAGACTGTTATCTAATAATTATGTTGTAATCTGTGGTAAATTTTATAATCTTTTATTCTATCTATAGCGCCATCTATTTCCTCACCCCTACTGTTCTATGTAATTACTTTACCTGTCATGGCGTTGCGTATAAGTTTTTCTGTGTTCGAAAGTTATAAAATAAATATAAAATAGTACTGGTCTGTTTTGATTTAATATCTACATGATACATTACTTCAACAAATTATTTAGTTTCCATTCTATTAACCCTATAATATGTCTTATGTAGAATACAGGCGAATGACTTTTGATTGGTGGCTCAAGAATTGAGTTCGAAATAATGTCTTATTAACCAAATGTTGTCTACAAGCTCGCATTCGAATAATCTTAAAAAAAATACATTTAACGTTCAGTCAAATGATCGTCATCGTAATAATTGCGATGTCTGTAACGTCACGATAACGCATCGAGCATCAGAAGGTCTCACGGGTCCGACGAAAATATAGATATATGTACACATAAATTATTGAGTCGCCTTTAAAATCCGTAGTTGTAATAACTTTGCTATTGACGTGATATTATCAACCAATAAATTAATTAGTATATGAAAGAAACTCTTTCATGCGATAGGAGAATTTAATCTATTTCTCTAGATAAAAAATGAGTGACCTGACTGATAGTATAGTTTATGGTTTATTTTTTTAAAAACATCGATCTAATAATACTTAGAGTAGCTACATCAAAACACTCTTTTCGTTGAGTTGAGTCATTCGAGTTTACCCCCACCCACTCGTTACGTCATGCCCTTTGAATATCGTACAAATACCGCTAGCAACTTTTATTTGTCATCCATGCTAGCAAGTAGCAACCATTTTGTCTATTCAGTTTGGAACCGAGCGTTGTACGATCAGGAAGTCCCCAAAATCTGATCCGCATTAAAAATGGTTGATTATTTTATTTACGCAAAAGATTGTTCGGATTCGATAAATAGAGCCGAGTATTACCACAGTAACAATTTGAAGACTCTTGAACAATTCAAATGTGACATCGAAAGCATCAAAGGACAATCGCTTGCCCAAGAGCCTGCAAGACAATTTAAAATTCTTTATTTGCATTGGAGCGACGTCTGTTGGGAGGTCAATGAAGATAAGGTTGGAATGAAGAATTATACAAGTGGCGACGTGTCTGGACAATCAAACGTCGATATTTGTGAACGGAGAGATCCAGGATGTCTTGTACGGTACCTTCGAAAAAACTATATTATTTCTGAAAATGATCGAATCAAATTATTGTACATCGTCACAAATGGCATGATTAGCCGGGAAAGTATAGACGAATGTTTGGAATTGAATAAAGACATAGATTATGAAATGGTTGTTTTCCATGCATTCAATGAAGACCCGGAAAAAATCGACCTTTCAGTAGCTGCACCTTTCTTCAAGAGCCGTTGTATCGCTTATCGCAATAATGAACTTTGTGACAGCACTGATATTTCCAAGGAGTTTGATTACGATAAAATTAATAGTGACAACTTTGCAGTTGAAATGCTACAGCTTAAGTCTTATATTAAATTGAAGTTCATCAATAAATTCAAACGAGACGCTGATGATTGGCGAGAAATTGCATAACCTAAGAAATCGAATGCATAGAGAGTTGGCAAAAAACAAACCAAAATGTCCATATTTTGACCGAATGGAAGATAAGGAAAGAAGAAAATTAATGCTTAGATTTGACCTCAATAAATACAAGAATTATATGGAGATGGCGTATGTAATGAAGACTGACGTTGAAAAATATGTTGCAGCTATGGTTAACTACATCAAGAGCAATAAAAAATCCTGCTCGCTTGACGTCTTGAAGTTCAAACCTAAAGTCAGAGAGTTCGTTAAACAAAAGCAGATCGATGATGCTGATTCTATAGACGATGAAGAAAGTAATTTAGTCCTGATAGTTGATGAAGAAAATTGTCAAGACAACTTGTCTTGATTCGGATGAAAAATTCCTCGAGTTTTCGAACAGTACAAAACATTTGATAAAGAAATCTAATGCAACTTTATATTAACAAGCATAAAAACTGAAAATTGAGTATACGAATAAATATTACTTTTAATTTACCGAAGTTCTTCTTTAAATCCTCATTCATAAACCTAACAACAAAATGATGCAGTTAGTTACTTATCGTAGATACACATGAGTAAATTTCCTGGCATAACCTTTTGAACCCATTAAATCATATCAGAAAATTTTTTCACGCATATATGACCTGGCCAAACAATTTTTTGGTAGACTTAATTCTTATTCTTTTGTTTCTAACACGCTTGTATTAAGTAATAAATAAAAGATATTATTTTAATAAATGTTTAATCCAAAAATATATTAGGTAAATAAACTTATTTGAGAAGATTAAGACTTACATAAATAAATGGTTACATTAATAGTTTCCATACAAATTAGATGTTCTTTTGCATTTAAAGTAGCTTATTTATTACGATCCTTAATTTCTGCGGACAGTCCAGGTGCAAGGCCTATAATTTCCACTAGATAAAATAGTATTCCATAACATAGTTTGACATTCTTCATTACCATTTTTTTTTATTTTTTTCGCAAATGGTGGCAGCACTTCCGCTTCGGCTGTTTGGATTTCAGTAGGAAATATTAGTAAGGCTAAAGCATAGGTCTCAAACATTTGGACGTCAGTCAAACGTTCACACACTTGGGCCAACAGACACTCACTTTTCAATTCAGTGTCATAAGTCATTGATATAATAATTTGTGAAATTTCACTAGCCAGTTGACTATAAAAGCTAGTGTACAACATTTGGTTTTGTTTCAAGTCCATTAACGATGTTACCAATTTATCAGTAAACTCTTGGGCAATATCTGTAGTATAAGTTGTAGAACTTATTTCGTTAGTCAATAATTCCATATTTTTGGTTCCCATCACTTTCTTCGAAACAAGAACAAATGAAAATTTACAATATATAATATATATTTCTCTTATTGGAATTAATTCTCTTAGTTCTTTCATTATATTCTGTAAAACAGGTATGGCTTGGCCTTTATTCCTATCACAGTAAGATTCATTTAGTAATGTATCTAAAAACTCGATTAGAAATTTGCGAGTAGTATAAATATTTTGGGAAACACAATCCCACATTTCCACACATTTTTTAATAATAAAGGATGCCAATTCCAAACTTCTGCTAAGTTGTTCTTGATTATCGAAATGGAGTATATATTTCACAGCAAGAGTCCACATTTCTTGGATTAATTCTACAATTTTATAATTTTTATATTCTACGTGAATTTTTCTCTCAACTAACATTGATTTGATAAAATCATCCAAAATTTGACTGCGACAGAATTCTTTATCCATTATATCAATATTTGACTGAATTTTTTTTATGACTTCTCTTTTTCTATCAAAGTTCTTTATGTTTTTATCTGATAATTTTTGAACAGCTTTCCAAGCTGTCTGCAAATAGTCCCCTTTCAAATGTTCTGGTAATGATGATACACTACACAACAGACCAAATATCTCATCGTCGTCATCGTCACTTAGTTGTAAGGTAATTAGTTTAAGTAGTTCATAAAAATCTTCGATCGCGTCGTCGCCGGCCGTCACACGATCATAGAGACCTTTATAAAGAATTCTTCGTAAAGACGCATTTTTAGTTCTGCCCCAACAATCCAATACAAGTTTCTTCAATTCATCAGGATTAAAGCATTGGAACGCTAGACGTAGACCGTGTTTCTGTACTGACACCGGTGTGTTTAGGATCGCCGCTATAAATTGGAGAACCATAGGGGGCGGCAGGTTCATGACATAAAAGCCGAACATCGGCAAGCAAAAGTGTACGTAATCGCCCTTAATAAATTTAAGAAGTTCTTGCAAAGGTATCGGCGGCCTTGAGTAATGAGCAAATCGACAAATAGACTCTTGGATTCTTAAGACGTGTTGATCTATCCTATCATGCGCTATCTTTGCATCAGTAGGGGTGTACTTCGACATGAAATTAATTTTGTAATCTTCGTCTGCTATTTGGAATATACTGCATATAGTCACTCTGTAAATAACGTACGTAATATTCTCGACATCTGACAACCACTTTTCAAAAGTATTAAGACAATCTCTTGCTATATCATTAGAAAAGTATATTTTAATCTTCTTCATTAAACTGTTTAGTCGTAATGAAGAATAAATTGAAAGACCTTTTTTAGCTTCTGTTAATTTGCTCAATAAAAGTTTGGCATCTTGTTTAAGCAAGCGAATTAAATAACTTTCTGTAATATTCTCTTTTTTCACCAGAAATTCTGAATGTTTAAAATAGTCCCAATCCAATTTTATATATTTCATAATAATCTCCGGACAGTCATCCTTTGTTTTTTTAAAGTGATTTAAAATAAGTAAAACAGAAGACAGAATAGTTCTTACATTATTCTTATCATACTCTTGACCAGCAAAAGCTTCAGCTTTGCTAGTTAATAGATTTAAATAATATTTATATACCAGATTAATTTCATCTTTAGTTAACTTTCGCAAGTGTCCATTGAAATAATGCAGTCTAGTTTCAGTTATAATCTCAACCTGTAATGTGTCTGGTATTTTTTTGTTGTTTAAGATATGATAAACAATGGAAAGAGTCCTAAATTGATCATAAAAAAAGTCTTTGGTGTAAACTTTCATACTATGTAAAATTTTGTTGAAAGCTGTCCAGCAAGATTCCTTAAATTTGAAAACATTATGATTTTCACATATTTTTTCAACAAAATCTACTTTATCAAAGCCTCTTTCATTAATATGTCTATCATAATAATAATTAATAACTTTTTCCAAATCTTCTTCGGTTCTTGCTGCACCTACCAATATACTAAGCATCTGGGTTCTCTTAAAATGATCAGTTGCCAGTAAAATATACTTTTTTATTTCCTTGAATGCTAATTCAAAACTTACATATTTACACCAAATGAACTCTTGATCACTGCCTAGGAATTCTGTGTTTTCTTTAATGTACGTCAAGGCCCAAACTTCCCTCTCTTCACAAGTCATCAGCTCAAACATATTATTATTGTAAAACTCATGACTACTTTCAAATGGCTCCGCCGGATATTTTGTTATAAATATTTGTTTCAAAAAATTATATTTGTCATTTTCTGGTAGGAGTTTCAAAATTGATATCATTTTCTTTGAATTACCACTATACTTTGAAAAATTTGGCCAAAAATCTACTGCTTTGTCTGGCAATAAAGTCTTTAAATACAACTTTGCATCTTCAACAGTACTATATTTTAATATCATATTAATATCCAAGTATTCAATATAAAGCGCTGGATTATTGGTAACTCTTTGTTTTTGCTTTGTTAAAATACTTTTAGAAATCCTGCGTCCAAATTTTAAACCATATGAATGGTCACAAGAGCTTTCAAATAAATCTAAATATCTTTCACTACATACAGAGTACAAATAGCATAACTCGCTGAGTAAGATACTCCTGTTGGAGTATTTTTCAGCAAGACAAAATGAATCACCAACAAAATGAGGAATGTCTATAGAGTAAGCTAAATAAGTTTTCTTCTCTAAATATTCCAATTTATGTTTCTCAGAAGTAAATAATAGGAACTTATTTGCAATGTTCTGAAATTTATTTTCACAGCAATATTTGTAGAAGCTGAGTGCTCTCTCTTCACTTCTTATATTTTTAGATATAGTTGTTAAAAGCTTTTTTGTCATTTTCACTGACATTGATGGGAATATATTCTTGTGCAAATAATCAGGGTTAATGATAGACACATATTCTTCACTATAGAGCCACGATGACTTTAAAGCTCTCGAAATGTACAACGAATCACCACTTGTAAACATTTCTAAGATATAAGCTGCATTTTTATACTCCGAGGCCACATCAATTTTAAATAGCCTATCAACATCAGATTTTTCTTCTAAAAGTTTAACATCATTAAAATCAACATTTTGGGTTACTGCTTCTTTTACCTTAATATTTAGTTCTTGTTGCCTATTTGGCAAATTTTTTCCTGTTAATTCCAGCATATTTCACAGGTCAGTTATCTGAAAAGGACAATGTTATTAATACCTAATTAATTTTTCATTACAATTTTATTTATTGTACATTCATATTTATTGTAATTTATACATGTTATGCGATAACTAAAGTCCTATTGATAACAATAGATATTGATATCAAAATCTGGGCATGGTTTGAATTTAGTACTGATAAGTCAAAAATAAATATGACTCATTAAAATACAATCTAATACTTTAAAAAAACATAATAATATCTATTAGTTTTTAAAATACATATTAGGCGACCTATCAATGTTTAGTAAGAGAATCATTAATAATAGTCTTTACTAGATATGATGATTTATAATTGATATAGATGATGAGGTGATTGATAGAAGTTCGAAACCTGTTGATTAATTCAAGGTTTGTATTTAAGGTAAAGGTGTAATATTAACTTTTATAAAATTTTATGTTGTACTATGGCACTTTATTGTACTTTTAAATTTATTCAAAAAATATTTACCAGTTTATTACATATTACTACGTACATACGACAACAACCTTTCAAAATATTATTTTAACTACATTTAAGAATTGAAATTTCTATAATTCAAATAAATTTTAACTGCACCCACCTTTTTTTCTACACTCGAAATTAGTAACCGGGCAATTTTTTAAAGATATGACATCATGGATCACCGAAAAAGGCAGAGTGTAAAATTACTAAATACTACTTAGAGTCGGTGATTGCCGATTGGTGAAATTGTTTACGATTTTTTATCAGGAAACAGATTATACTCGTACAATATAAATAATTCTCTATGGGCAACAGTGCCTCCAACTGCTGCATATTGTAAGTATCAGCAACCGGGACACTACTCAGTACCATTGGAGGGGTATAAAAGCATTTTAATTATATCCTCTTCAAATTTGTGTTTCCCGTGTAATATTAATGTTTATTTTAAATTATAAATTTCGTCACCCTTGAAGTTTTACTGACACTAGGGTAACAATATGAATGAGATCTTGACCTGGAAAAACTATAATTTACTAACATTATTTATCTTCCCATATAGCTTTCGTTTTAGCTTGTAAGTTTTAATAAAATAAAGATATTTAAAGTATAATAACTATGGATGACTATCGACTAATACAAATATTAACTTTTTTTGCTAGTGTTGTAGTGTTGCCATATTGTTGACATTTATTATATTATTGACATATATTTGAAGTGGCAATACAAGTTAAATCTGTTGGGTTTCCCCAAACAAAAGTTATGTTCATTACCCATAGATGATTTTTTTATGCTAGTCGTGTACTAGCATTGTGTCAAACAAAACACATCAAATAAACCATAGTACTTATGTTCGTTTGACATCTTATGCCCATCTTTTTAGTTAAATTAAACATTTAACTAGCAGTTGGGTTTTTTCATTTTTGTAATTTGACATTTTGTACTAGGTGGCTTTACTTTAAATCTATGCTATAAAACAGGGAAGTATTATCCACATGCAGGGTGTGCGGGATTATGCATGCCTTATGAGGCTGCCGGGCTGCCCGTAGCATTTCCATATAGTTTGTGGGGCTGCCGCTTACGGGAAATATCTGTATCCTGTATATCGACCGATATGATGTAGAGGTTCGGGGACTCCCCTCAGGCGACTAACGATGAAGTTCACGTAACGGCCAACTTGATGTAAGCCTTACATTAATTGGACTATCATCGGGTAAAGATTTGAAATGACAACACTAAATTGTTCTAGGTAAATGTTTAATTCTCATTCATCTATTCTAAACACATGCAGACAACCTGCAAGCTGCCTCAGATCAGTTGACAAAAACGAAAGAAGCTTCATAGGTTAAGGATAAAATCTTACAAAGTATAATTGAATCAATTTTTAATATCAATCGAATACAAGGGATAAAAATGAGCATAATTGAGCAATACACAGTAGTATTGTCGTTGCCACAATAAAAAACAAACTTGGAGGGATTTCATTAGAAATAAGAAGAAAATTATAAATATCAATTAAAGCTAAAAATAACATTTAAATTTAAATATTGCGTAACTTAACTTAGGGTCTAGTTTAAATATATTTTTTCTATCACGTAACTCTATAATTTGTCGATGACAAAAATACTGTGATACACTTGTTGGCCTGTTGACTGTCTTGAGACCGCGGAATTGTAAGTCAAAGCTCTTTAGTAAAATGCAAGTATTTTAATAGTGAAATAGTAATCGAGTGAAATAAACACTTAATATACGACTGACAAGTCACCAACTATTTTTACTTTAATATAGTATACTATAACAAGTATTCGAAATTTAGGGCCTCAATATCACAAACATACGAACAAGCAACGAGTTCAAACATCAACAATGCGACCCGATTGGCACAAACCACCACACTTCGTCGCAACTTACACCTCCTAACCACCGTCCCACTAAATGCACTATACTTAATCTCCTAATTGAAAACATACTCAATGAATAAAAGCTTACATCACAAGGAACGATTACGATAAATGCAATAAATTGGCCTCGACCGAAACAAATTAAACTAAACGAAGCCCATTCAATAGCCTAATAATGAAATTATCTAATTACATATATTTATATGAATAAATATATTTATTTATACTGAGACGAATAGAAACGTGCCTCTAACGTTCGGAAAAATAGAACATTTACTTATTGTCATGATGTTTGTTATCGGCTCCGACCGAAGTACGATGCAGATAAAAAAAATTCAATTCATTAAAAACACTTATGAAAGCAGTGAGTTATCTAACAATATTTCAAATAATATCCCGTACGATATTAAAGACTTACAATAATATGTTCAAACATCAACATCGATAAATATATATTATATATATATACAAGTACGATAGGTGTCCTAAACGAGACAATAGTTCAAAATATCACTCTCAAAGACTAAACAGTAAAAAGGATTACAGTAAATGCACGAAAAATAGTTACATAGTCTCATGAGTTCTAGTAACAACAATATACTCTGTGAGCTATAACACTTGCTTGCCGATATTCCGTCTGTATGTGTGTAACTAACGTACCTATTAATACCTCCACGACCGCGGACACGCCGGCGTTACAGTTAACGATAGATTTCTTAGAAATTTACCTGGAGGTGTTAAAAATGTGAAAGATATGGAACTGAAATCAATTTCAATTATACTATAAGTATTAAATTTAAGATAATAGTACTTAAATATTTTTTTGTTGAGAAATTCCAGAAAAAGTCTTTGTTTTTTTTTTAATTCAACAAATATTGTGTAACGGAATATTAGCAAGCAATCTTAAGAGTAAATTTCAAAGAGTAGCAATTTCACGTAAATTACCATTAGATAAAACTAATTAACTTAAATGATGGTTTCAATCATTAAATTCTGTTATTTGATGAAAAAAATCACAGATATAGATTAAAAAAAATATTTGAACTACTTAAAATACTAAAAAAATTATGAAAGTTGAAAATATTATGCATAATTCATATATTTTTTCCGAAAAAGTGTCTAAAACATGAAATTGCTGCTCTTATTATGCGTATAGAGTTAAATACAACTTGATAGTGAATATAACATTGTATTACATATAATAATTATAACTTTCAACATATTTACAAGTAACAGTACTTATACTGACCAGTATAATTACATTATTTTAAAATCGACCATATATAGTCGAGGATAGAGTTCATTTTATAACGGTCGAAGTGTTAGTTATTTATAAAGCTATACACATTTCTAATTATATCGTTTTTTATTAAGTAATAGATTATATTTTAATTTTCACTCTCATATAACAGATCTTCTTCCTTTCCGCCATTAGTAAGCTCAAATGTGACGTTTTGGTCGAACTTTCATAATATGAACCTCTAGACCGAAACTTATAGAAAGAAAATAGTATATTTTTATTTATAATAATTATTGATTATGAAGTAATTTAAAAATATATATTTTTTTAGTGTAGAAATTTTGATATATTTTGTTTAAAACGCGTGCATTGAATTTGAATTGCTTTTAATTTAATAGTACAAAAGTATCTAATGATAAGGTTTTTAATTTATATATTAAGTTCTTATGTAAATTTGAAATATTATGTCAAGAAACAGAATAAAGTTGAAACTTCGACTTAAATGATATACTTTTAATACTTGTTTTTCTAAAAATCAAAATATAATATCCAATTGTCATCTCTTTGCATACGTTCATATAAGTAAAATGTTCAGTATATTTAATTCGAATTTAAAGTTCGCACACTGGACGATAACGCGCTATGTAAAAATATATTTTGTAATAACTTCCTTCTATTTATGTCAGCGCATTATTAAAAAAGTGCATCGTCTCTGTCTAGCTTCACACGAGTGAAAGAGACATAACTAACATATTGTATAAAGATATAGAGTAGGTTGTGTCCTGTGGGAGAGCAAGAATATGTCAAAAATCGACACGATATTCAATTTATTAATATCTTAAATTTGTTTTTATTAACAGAAGGTATTTCGTATCCATCACGACAAACCTAGTATTAAAATACCACAGTCATCTTCATTCATTTTAAACGATTGAACGGTAATGGAAACGCACATTGGTGATTTTTACGAAATGATTTTTATTATTTTCTTATGCAACGCGATAAACGGTTAAAATTAATATAGTGTTTAGAGTATTCATATAAGAAGTAAAAACCTTCTTGCAAAGACCTTTATCGTAAAATTCGACAATGTGCGTCCGTCTCAGCCACTATAACGAAGAATATTTTGAATAGATTAATGTAAACCTATTAACGTCAATGTACCAACAAGTTATTTAACACTATATCTTAACAATATAGGCGCTAATGCAACATTTTATATGAATTTCTTAAATAGTCCGTTTTGAAGAGAAGTTTTATCAAAATATAAGGTTTATTTAATTTTAAATTTAATATTTTTGACTAGCTTTTATTGTATTGTAACGTAGCTATTAATGATAGATTAAAACAGATGCCATTCATAGCTGCACAATTAACACCGCGAAGGTTTCTTGTAAGTAAAAATATTTTTTATAAAGCTATCTAAACACATCGACATTATTGCACGAAAGTCTTGTCAATCATTGTTACATCCCTTTAATCTTTGACAAGTAAATATGTATATTTTCTTAGATTTACGCGAATATTTGATATTTTAAATAAAACTATCTTTTCGGATTTTATTTTGATTTTTGGTTCCCGACGTTTCGAATGCTTTACAGCAAACATGGTCACGGGAGAGACTAAGATTTTAGACGTTTCAAAGGTAATTGTATATAATTATTACATAGGTCATATACCTGTTACAGACAGGACATCCCCACAAAATTAAAAATGATAAAAAAATACAAGAAAACTACAACTGTCTGCATATAATCAAAATAAATCCATGAATAAACCTGAAAAGATAGTTTTACTTAAAAATTAAATACATATTTTACATATATTTATCAAAAAGATTTAATGTCTTTTTAGTACTAAATATAATTTGAATAACCATAATTTTTTTATTAAGTATAATAGTTAAAATATATTTGTAATGATATTTCGAACCGTGAATGAATTTCATACTATCTAGTATGTAAGAATAAGTTAAGTAATTCTTCCTTGCTAGGTAGTATGGTATTTTATTTCATTTCAGAATATCATTAAAACTCGTACTAATTTCACAAAAAAAAATACTTCACATAGACATATAAATATTAATGAAAATGGAATACATGGACATGACTATTTTAATTTATTGAGACTTGTTTCAATTTTTTTTTAAATATACAGTACAATGTTACTTATCAGCTTTAAAATCTTTGAAAATCAGATTTTTATCACTTTTAAAAACATAATATGTTTATATAATACTTTCTTAGATTTACGCGAATATTTGACATTTTAAATAAAACTATCTTCTCGGAATATTTCGCGGATTTATTTTGATTTTTGGGTCTCTTTGGAAACGTCGGGAACCAAAAATCAAAATAAATCCGCGAAATAATCCGAAAAGATAGTTTTATTTAAAATAATATGTTTATATGTAAAAAGATAGAATTAGTCCCTATTATTCATTTGTTTGTGTAACATTAATTTTTGATTTATAGGTACTTTCAATACTCCAATCTTAGTGATTCTAAATATTCTTGAAATAAGATTTATACTTTAAATTCGAAGGAACAAACAAATATTGTCTTATTATATATATATTTAATTTTTTGACTTTAATTAAGGGCTACCAGGACAGCATAAACTAGGAGGAAGTAAGGTGAAATAAATGGTGGGATGAATTTGGGATATTACTATTTATATTATTATTTATGTGCTAAGTCCACTCGGGACAGAAGCGTGACAAGTAAAACGCAGATAATTTAATTTTCATGAAAGTATCGAAAATACGTCAAATTGAAATAATTTTTTGTTCGAAGTGGATGAGAAGGGAGAAGGAGGGGAGGAGGAGTAGGAGAAGGAACAAAGAAAGGTTAGGTTTAAGGTATCTGTCCACTACGCCGTCCCGTTCCATGACCGTGCTAGGACTGTGTCAGGCAAAAAAACATTCTTTGTATGGAAAAATATGAGACTCTGCCCAATAGACCGTTCTGTCATCGGACCGGCACCGTCGTGTGCCGTGCACGGAGCGGCAACAATTGTCGTCGAGAATATTTTGCCGGTGCCGGTACGCTCCGTGTCTGGCATGCGACGCCGCGGGACAGGTGCGCGCAGGCGGCGCAATGGTCAGCATACACAGCACTAAAACCGTTATGTACGGGTATGATACGCCGTTGATACACTCTAGTGGGCATAGTAGTCCGTGCCATGGTCGTTTCCGTGCCTGATACGTTCATAGCACGGTCATGGTATGAGACGGTGTAGTGGGCAGACTCTTTTAGGATGTCCGACATTCCTTCTCTCCCCTCTCCTTTGGGGGTAGGATTAGGGTGGGATGGGATGTGGCGTGTGAGGAAGAAAGGAAGAGGGTCTAGGATATCAGACAATCTCAGGAGCGCGTGTCCCGCGCTATATCCCTCTCGGGTCAGAAGTAGATGACCTCCTCCTCTGCGGCGTGCGCGGCGTGCGCGGGGGGCGCGGGGGGCGCGGGGGGCGCGGGGGGCGCGGGCGCGGCCTCCGGCGACCGCACGCGGAACTTGTCTGGTAGCTTTGGGTATGTGTTTGTTCTGTGGATAGAGTTGTTTTAGTTATAGAGTATACTAGCGGCTCACCCTCGCTTCACTGGGTTCGTCCCTAGATACACTTAATTTTTTTTGACCGGAACCCTAATAAATCTTTTACTGAAATAAAAGTTGCCTGAATTACTCCTCATAGCATCAACTACCTGCTAGTGAAAGTCCCGTCAAAATCGGCCCAGCCATTTCGGAGATTAGCCGGAACGAACAGAACAGGCAATTTAAAAAAAAAAATGTTTTTCTTATAAATAACAATAACATTTAGTAAAATTGCTGTTATTTTGACATCACAAACAGACACTTTAATTTTATTTATCTGTATAGATAAGGAAGTGGTAGTCCAGTGGTAACACACTCGCTTAGGAAACCGTGTGAAGCGGGTTTAAGTCCTGGGTCTCGCCTCTGATATTGTCACGTGCGAATCATTTCCAACTTGATTACCACTTGTGTTAACGGTGAAGGAAAATATCGTGAGGAAACCTGCATGTCTGAGAGAACCTAGCAAGTTTTCGAAAGACATGATGATGTCCGCCAACCCGCACTTGGCCAGCGTGGTGGACTGTCTGGTCTGATCCCTCTCGTATTGAAGGGGGACCCGTGCCCAAAGGCTGAATACATACATACATAGAATATATAGTTGTTTTAATGTGAAGGAGTAACAAACACACACATGCACACTAACACACACGCTAGTACCCACACACATGTAAATACATATTTTCCTACCGTTTTTCTGCATTTTTTCTATATTTTCCGCTACTTTAACTCTATAACCCACATACATCGGTTGACTGGAAGAGATCTATTTTAGAGATAGATCCGCTTTTGTCGACGTCACTTTTTATTTACTAACCAACTTCCAAAAAGGAGGACGTTCTCAATTCGTCGGAATCTTTTTTTATGTATGTTCACCGATTACTCGGAGACAAACCGATTTAAAATAATTTTTTCGAAGGGTATACTTCCCAGGTGGTCCTATTTAAATTTTATCGAAATCGGTCGAGCGGTTTTTTTTAAAAATCAACAATAATAATTATTTTTTAAATAAATTGCCTAATCAAATATTATGTAATTTAAAAACTTTCTTTTTATTTTGTATCAATTGTTTAGTCACTTATTCAATATACACACTAAACACTTAAAAAATAATATAAATTTACCTAGTAGCCTTGTTGTTGAGATGCTGTTGCGAGGGCAGCGGCGCGGGCGAGCTGCCCGTGCGTGTGTGATGGATCACTAGTCCTTGGGTTTGCTGGAATTATATTAATAAATAATAGAAAATGTGGTAGAAGTTTTTTTATATACAATATAAATAAAAAAGAGTTATATAAATAAAAATATCAATATAATGGTGACCTAAAAATTATTTTTGGATATATTTTTTGTTGGAACATTAACACACAACACCATATAGTTCCATGGTAAGCTACGAGACTTATGTTATGGATACCAGACAGTTGATATACTACACCTACATAACTTTAAATACATACATATTATAAATATAAACACCTATGACTGGAGTAAAAACACTAGTGCTCATCACACAAATTAATGCCCTCAGCGGGACTCGAACCCCCGACCGCTGGCACAGCAAGTAGGGTCACTACAAACTGAGCCAAACGTATAGTAATTTATATTTGAATCGCTATTTAAATCGATAACAATTAAAATGGACTCAATACTTCTGATATAAGCGATATTTATCTCAAAATATCTTAGAAATCTGACATCTTACAACACGATAATAATATTGTCATTATTTCTTTAAATTTCCTCTACGCATACATATCAGTTTCATTGTACACCGATACTTTAGAATAAATAATATAAAAATGGCGGCGAATGACTAATGTTAGCTTTCATAGAAAAAAATTCTAATCTATTTATTATTTGTACGTATATTATAAGTAAAATTTTGAATGGCTTGAATTTTTTTAAACACAATACATATTATAATGTTCACCATACATTAAATGTCGCATTTTCATGTTGCTTTTTATTTAATACCTGTATTAGTGCAATACCTATAATATTGTAGTGTAAAATATAGAAGCTTACTTCACTAATATCTAAACATAAAATATTCATTGAACAGCAAATGTAGTACAATAACTGAAAAACAAAACATGCGAATACATCGAAAAGCTGAACAGATAAAATGGTTGTGTATAGAAGAAGATTGTCGTAAGCACAGTATAATTTACATTTCAACTACAGCAAATCAACTGAGATAGCGTTTGTATAGAAAATAAAATTTAATATCCATATTTTATTATTGAACATATTATATAGGTAATTAATTTATACATGACTTTCACGTAGTTTCAATTTATATAAAAATATATTTTGTTGCTTTTCTCTTTACGTATCGATGTTGATTTAACAGTTTTCATAAAGTGCGAGAGCTTTCAGCTTTGTTGATATAGTTTATTTAAGCCATATAAAAAAAAAATACGCAAAAAATTGAAAATAAGTCTTTTTGTTGTCTGAAAGTCTTAATAATGATATTTTCAAAATTAATCAAAATTGATTTTTTAATTTTATTTAAAGAAATATAAACACCAAAGCCATCTCAGTTAAATAAGGCAAAATAATTCCATTATACACAATCTACGAGACACCAATACATTACTTACATAGAAATAAAATTTTGTGTTAAAATACATTTGGATACTCCGCTTCCTGTAAAACAACCATTTAATCTGCTTCAGGGATCTCTTTAAGCTGATATATTTTGAATAATTTAAGAGAAGTAACAGTTAGTACGTTTATATGACAAAAAATAATTATAATGATAGGGTTCTTGACAGAATTCGATCATGGTGGCCAATCTCATAGACGATGGGGACAATCGCCTGTACACTCCATGACAGGGATAACCGGACTACCCAGGAGAAAATGAATTAAAGATTGGACTACACTAAATTCGCTTATTACTACAGGCAGAGCTAATCCGACAAGTATTTTTATTTAGATTAATTACACCCAATTAGCAACATGAGGGAAATAGTTCTGGCCGATCATCGAACCAGTGTCTTGCTCTTGCCGTCCCGCAACCCCCGCTACTATAACGCTCATGCACTAATATCAGGCCCAAGTTCGTCTTCATCACTACTCTTTCACTCACTCTCAAAATCCGATGACAAATCCATACTAATGGGACGTGTAACACCGAAAAATTTTAATTTCATGCTGGCATTAAGAACTTCTTGACAGAAAATCTCAATATCTTGACATACTTGGCCCAACTCGGGACTCAAACTTAGAATCTTCGGATATGTAACAACCATGCTAGTGATTACGCTAACATTATTAGGTTCAAGACAATACCAAAATAGTGCTTAAGAGTAATTCCTACAACATTGCATCCTTTTTTTTTTTGGGATCTTCATGAGATACATATCTATAACTTCAGATGCCACCTACATTAGAAGTTGTTGTTATTTACATATTACCAAATATAAAACAAAATGAACTTATAACAACTAACATAACTAATCTTTACCTCGCTAGGTGACTCGTGTAATCGGTGATATCCCGGCGGTGGCTGTTGGCTTTTCCCACTCGCCAGTTTGAGAGGTAACTGTTGTTTTACCATTTGCTGGAACAAATATACAGCATTACTTTAATTAATACGCAATAATGTTATTTTCTTGTTTATCTACACAAGTAAATCTTGCGACAAACTTTTATATCATATTAATTGTGTAGTGTAATAAATAGCTGGGTTTGATTTAATTTAAAGTTTATTTACTTCTTTTAAGAGCATATATACGTGAAGCAAAAACTTTGTACCCCTTTTTACGAAAATTGCGCGGACGGAGAAGTATGAAATTGAGCGCAGAATGCTAATATTTTTTTTAATTATGCATAAAAATACATTAAATCAATAAAAAAAGCATTACACACACTACCATGTATTTGACACACACACACGCATATATACTTCTTTTGTTTATTGTTAAAGTCTATGGTCAAATTAAGGATTATGTATTAATATGTGAAGCAAAAACTTTGTATCACTTTTTAAGAAAAATCTATAGAAATCATGGTCGAAGTTCAACAACTCTGCGAACTCTAGTTTAAATAAAAGCTATTCAAAAATATCAGCAGTACCTGCATGGCGGGCGCGCGCACGGTGGCGCGCGTCTCGTTCTGCGCGGACAGCAGCTGCGGCGGCGGCAGCGCCGCGCACGAGCCCTCCGACCCCGTCGAGCCGCGGTTGTCTGATCGTGGATAAATATTATAAACAACTAACGAAAAACAAAAACAAATCTATCCCTCGGGTACCGTATATTTTTTCGAGATAAAAAGTAGCCTATGTGTTATTCCAGACTATAATCTATCTCTGTGACAAAACTTCATACAGATCCGTTTAGCAGTTCTGGCGTGAAAGAGTAACAAATATCCTTACATACTCACAAACTTTCCCATTTATAATATTTATACAGACTAGCGATTACCGTCGTTTCACTATGGTGCGCCCCTATCTATGTACGCGAATTTTATTCGCAATTTCATGGGTTTTAATTGTTGTTGTTGCGCGGAACCCTAATCCTTTTTCTTAAATAAAAGTAGCCAAGTTATCCTTATGACATCAGCTATATGCCAGTAAAAGTCCCGTCAAAATCGGTTTAGCTGTTTTGAAGATTAGCCGGAACAAACGGACAACAAAATTAAAAATGGTTTTTTTAAAGTAAATAATTTGCATATAAAACAATATAATGACAATATACATAAAAACTCACTCCTCCACTTGGGCTCTTTCCGTCTATTCGTATCACTGACGCTCGAGTCCGGTGAGAGAGTGCCCACACTAGCGATTTCTTCTTGAGACCCACCTGGTAAAGAATTTATAATAATTTTGATTTTATGCTAATAAAAATTAAAAGACAACATTAAAAAATATTATTTCATGATAATATAAAATTGTTTTGATTCCTCAAATGGTTTAAAAGATAATGTTTTAGAGTTACGATAGACGGACAGACGTGTATAGCATATGCTTAATAAATGGATCCTTAAGTCATTCAAAGTGGTCCAAACATTTTTCCATTGAAGCTGGCATTCGTAATCCCCCGTCGTTTTAATTTGTTTTTTAAAGTAGCAGCGCACGATGTAATTGGTATTAAGGGATAGAGGACACTTAAACAAACAAAAAATATCAGCAATATTGTGCCCTAAAATGTCACGTTTCCCAAATATTTTGAAATAAATTTATAGTTATTTGAGCTTAAACGAGGACTATAGAAACTATCAAATATATACTTATTTATTTATTTATTTATTTATTTATTTATTTACAAGTACAAGTATATAGTTCATTTTTAATTATTAACATCGTTTTCATAAACCAGTCTATACCTTACAAATCTTGGAAACGTGACACTAGTACCATATTACTAATATTTTTTATTAGTATAAGTATCTTTCATTCATATACACTTGGTTCATAGTGCGTCCTAAATTAAGAAAAAATAAATAAAAATGGCCGCCATTTTATCAATGCCACAAAGGTTCTATCTTACTTTAGACGAATTTAATATCGTTAAACATAATTACCATGTTGTTGGAGTCTCTCTAACCGTCGATACAACCTCTCCCTCTGTTGCTCCACGTCCTTCTGTTGTTCCTCCAGTTCCTGCCGCGCCGCTTGCAGTTGTCTTCGATCTGTTTACAACAGTCGACTATTAACATTTTCTTATTTTTAATTTATTATTGTTTATTTGACGACACGTTTGGCTCAGTTTGTAGTGACCCTACTTGCTGTGCCAGCGGTCGCGGGTTCGAGTCCCGCTGGGGGCGTTTATCTAAATCATTATATAACCTAAACTGTTTAAAACGAATAATACAGGGGTATTATACCTTTTTGGAATTCTTGTTATGAGCCCTTTAATTTGATACCCATGTTGCAAAAAGAAGATTAAAAAAAATCACCTTAAACAATGAAATCTACCAGCCCCCACATTTATTTATTTTTTATGTCACCTATCTAAGAACACTTAAGACTAATGAGACGAATCTAACGATACTTTAATTAAAGAAGTCGAGTGCTTTGGAAGATATGAGAGAATAAAGAATATTACAAACAAACAAACAAAGATAGGCGCGAAAAACATAACCCTTTTCTTGCAGACGGGTAAAAACAAATAAACAAAGCGCCACCACTCCTAATCTCAGACCCCAACCTCCCTAAACCCCACATTTCACCGTGTTCATTCCTAAACCTTAAGATTTCTTTCATTATATTGTAACTAATAAAAATTGTAAAAAAGGTCTCCGAAGTCCATGTCGGAGGAAATTCGGTCTAAAAAATAAAACAACAGACCGTGCTCTAGCGCGTCCCGGTCGCGCGCGCGCTGCGCCTCCCAGCCGGCGCGCTCGGCCGTGAGGCGCGCCTGCGCGTGGCGCAGCTCCTCCAGCTGCGCGTCGTGCGCGCGCGCCGCGCCGCCGCCGCCGCCGTGCGAGCGCCACGCGCACACCTGCGCCTCCAGGCTGGAATCGAATCACTATTGTATTGTATGGTCTGTATACGGCCCTTAAGAACGTGCTAGGCACAGGCTTCCCTTCATTGCGCGGGGGGTCAGACACTGGTCACTACTACACATATCTTTCGATAACGTGCTAGATTTTTTCAGACATGCAGGTTTCCTCCTTATGTTTTCCTACACCGGAAAAACAAGTGATAATCATATGTTAAAAATGATTTGCACATAAAAATTTCAGAAATGCGTAATTCGAGATTTGAACCCGCTTAAGTCGTTTCTGCAAGCGAGTAAAATTACGAAGTACCCCATGCAAATCCTGTAATTTGTCACAGCTGCAGGACTTAATGGTTTACTCTAGTTCAACATACGGCAATCACATTAAACCAGCAATTCCAAGATAGCCGCAACAACGAAATAAAAAAAGTAAGAATAAACAACCCGATGGTAACCATAGCAACCAACCTGTGTATGGTGGTGAGCTGCTGCCACACGATGCAGGCGAGCGTGTACACGGCGTGCTGCAGCCGCAGGGCCGCCGCCTCGCCCTCGCCGGGCGCCTCAGACGCCGCCGCGCGCACCGTCACGCCCGACCCCCGAATATCTTTAAACATTACAAGTTATTTTGTTAAAAAATAACCTTAATGGTAAATTAGGATTTAAATCTGTTAAGACACTAATTGACTTTGAGCTCAATGACATTATTATAATTAAATACGCGCGAATGTCTTCATGCATTACAACTTTGGTTAACACCTCCAGGTAATTTTTTATGAAATTAATTAAATTTCTAAGAAATCTATTGTTAACTGACACGCCAGCGTGTCCTCAGTCGTGGAGGGATTAAAAAGTAATCTAAGTAGTAAATTAGGATTTACATCTGTTAAGACACTTATTGACTTGAGCTGAATGATGTATTTTTAAATGAAAATTTTCATTAATTTTCTTAAAAAATATAAATTTAGTGAAGATGACGAAATCAATTATAGGGTAATGAGTTTGTTATGTATAATTAAGTCGGCTCTGTGCGCATATTGAGAAATAGTCTATTATGTTAACATTTTTTTTTATATTTCATCATATTTTAAACATATTCATAAAAGAAATATGTAGCAATTTTCAAATTAACGTATATATAATGTTTTTCGACATAACAATATTAAGCTTACGCTATGGATTTTTCGCCGAAATGACAAAAAAATTCGCAATGCGCATCCAGCCTAAGTACTTGAAACGTTTATCATAAAACCTAACCAAGTAGCTATATCGTTAGTGAGTAACACAAGTAAACCAATGGTGTAATACCTCTGTGCAACGAGACGTAAAAGAAGAACATTATATATAGGGTCTAATAACAAAGGCGACAAAGTCCCATATAATAAGTCGATTATTCGATTAAGTCGATCGCGTTATATAAGTGTCTTAGTTAACTGACCTGTTTTAGCATTAAAATACAGCTTAAAATAAAAGGTATCAAATTCATACTCGTATAAATAAATTGGAACAGTAAATATATTCTAAATGTTATTCGTTTTTTTTGTAAACGATTTTAACTGGACTGATATAGCAAATAGTAGTAATATATTGTTATAATGTATGTATGTATGTATACAAATAAACGAATGGTGCATTACCCCTGTGCTGCGAGGCGTCGAAGCCGGCGAAGGTGTCGGCGCGGCGCGGCAGCGCGGGGCTCTGGTAGTGCGCGGAGTGGCGCTCGCCCGCCGAGCTGGTGCTGCGGCCCAGCGCGCCGCCGCCCGCCCACGCCGCCCACCCCGCGCTCGACGCCTCCAGCGCGTCCTGCCACACGACCACCACACACTCGTATATTATAATACTAGCGATTCATCCTCGATTCGCTCGGATTCGTCCCTGACTTGCTTCCCCATACAAACTTTCATCCTCATTCTCACCCCTTAAGGGATGATTTCCGGGATAAAAACTATTTCACTCATTCACTTTTCATATCATAAGATTTAAAAAAGAAACATATTTTAGTAGAAAAAATTTTTATTCTTTTTTTTCTATAGAAAGCTTGTCTTGTCTTTTTTCTATACAATAACAAACGCAAAAAAAAATTATTATCCAATTTGGTGCAGTCGACTGGAAGTTATGCGCGTACATACATTTCGGTGATTCATTTTTATTTAAATAGATTCAAAGGATTGCTATTGCTAGCTTGCTTCCCAGTACAAACGTTCATCCCCATTTTTACCCCTTAAGGGATGATTTCCGGAATAAAAAGTATCCTATGTCCTTCACAGGGTCTTAAACTACCTTCTTACAAAATTTCACCTAAATCGGTTCAGTAGATCTAGCGATTACCCCCTACAAACTCACAAACATTACCCTTTATAGTATTAGTATAGATGATTGTGTTGTGTAAAAGCATTGTAACAAACAAATGGTGACCACAAACAGACATACCTTCACAACTTTGCAGACCTCGTGCCACAGCGCGTGCGTGTCGGGCGACGGCGCCGCCAGCCGCACGTAGTCCGGGAACACTAGCCCGCCCGGGAACGTGCTCGATGATATGCCTTAAACATATTTTAAATATTTTTCATATTATTTAAATAGACAGCCAAATATAATATAAAAAGTATCTTATGCTAACTTATATAAACGTTTAAAATTAGTACAAAAATGTATAACATATATTCTAAGTAAAGGCAAATTTGACATGTTAAAAAACGTTATCAGTAATCGAGCGAAACGCTCAGGAGGACATTATTATTTATTACACCATATATTTAACGTGGGTACTTCATACATAAGTCTGTTATTAAGAAACGCTAAATACAAGTTTGAGTGAAACAGAAGTGTAGTAAAATCATATTTACCGGTAGTAGGTACATCCAGTGTGGAGGTGCCAGTGTGACCGACCATCTTCATGTGTAACGCCATTTTCTCTTCTAACAATTGAGCATGCTCTCTGTCCTTAGCTCTTAAAGCCTCTGTAATTAAATAATAATAGGAATGATTTAGCCTTTAAAAGTATTTAATTCTCATGGAGGCAATACAAAGATTAAATTAAATAATTAATTTATTTATTTCTAACATTAAAAAATTAAATTAAACGACCGTAAACAGTATTGAACAGAGATAGTACAGTTTGTAGTAGCGAAAACTTCTAGTACTTCATGCATCAGTAAACAAACAACAAGAATGGAAAATACAAAAGATAATTTTTTGTAAATGAGATAATATAACAAGACCAATATATATGGATCGAGATCCGGCTGCAAGATTGCTACGTTCATAGCATATTTAATCAAAATCAATTTTTATATACAATAATAAAAGGAACAATATGTTTCGACCGGGGTGCCTATTAAAATGTCACCGCTAGTATGTTAAATTAAATAAATAATAATTGATTTTTTGGAACATCAACGATGCATTTGTTATTAAAATGAATTATACTCCACTTCACAGAAATATACGTAGAGATGTTGAAAACTATTACCTGCCGTTGCGCACTTGGCCGCAACCTTTTCGCAGCCAGGTGTAAGCATCATCATCATTTCTATATCAAATTAAAGCTAATGTTTTTCTGTGCATGATAAAATACCTCTACCTATGTAAAAGTGGCCGCAAAAGTGGTTGCGAGTCATTAAAGATTTTTTTGTTACATTTATACGTTCATGGCGTATATTCATCATTTATATATCAAATTAAAGCTAATTTATCCCTTTTATTATTGTATATAAATAACAAAAAAATAAAAACCGACTGCAAACAAAAGCACTAAAAAGTAAAAAATAACTGATTGGTAGTTTTCATTTACTATACATACCTAATCAAATATTTTCGAAATCGGTGCCAGCCCGTACAAAGCAAAGCACACCGACTTCGAAAATATTTGATTAGGTATGTATAGTAAATGAAAACTACCAATCAGTTATTTTTTACTTTTTAGTGCTTTTGTTTGAAGTCGGTTTTTATTTTTTTGTTAAAAAGTTTTTATTTTTCCCTTTTTAGTGTAGACAGTAGTAGCAATGTAAGAATTCTAAAGTGTTAGGCTTGTCAAATCAAACAAAATAAGCCCAAACTCAAAGTATCTACTATTAGCCGTTGAAGAGTTCCACCTATCCACCTTCCGGCCTTACCATCAGATCAGGTCAACAATACCGAACCACTGTACTATCAACGGAAATAGAAACACTTGCAAAGTTTCAAATCAATATGACATTTAGAAGTAGGTTAAATTCATTATTAGCTAATTTTCCACCCTTAGGGGTGGTATTTTTTTTTTGAAATTTAAATGGGACCAATCTGGAAGTATACACCCTTGTATGTATATACCTTTTCAAACAAAACAAAAATTGTCCAAATCGGTTAATAAATGATGAAGTTCTGAAGTAACAAACATAAAAAAAAACACAGTCGAATTGAGAACCTCCACCTTTTTGAAGTCGGTTGAAAAATGATTTTAATTAAATATGCTATGAACGTAGCAATCTTGCAGCGGGATCTTAGTCCAATATTTTTATATAAAAAACACACTTGATATTTCTAGCAATGTCACATATAAAAAAATAACTAGGAATATCTATTTCACGTTTCAAATAATATCCATAAATATCACATAGAATAACCTAACTCGACAACAAGTAAAATAGAATAATGCAAAGATTTTAATAACATTTAAGACAAACATGACTGCATGCAAAAATAAAGGGTTTATTGATTCATGTCACCTTCGATATGCCACCACGGTGTTTCGTCTGAGATAAAAATGAATCAAATTTTACTTCAATACATTTTTTAACTATTGTAAACCGCAACAAGTTAGGTATATGAGTTTTTTTTTTCAATTCAGAAAAATAAAATATTAAGCTATAAAGTTCCTTAGATAAGCGTGTTGAATATATAATTACACTCACTGATCTACCTACTATTATAAATGTGAAAATGTGTATGTGTATGTATGTCTGTTACTCCTTTAAGCTGAAACGGCTGGACAAATTTAAATGAAATTATACACATAGACTTTGTATTATTGTATACATTTATATATATATATATATATATATATATATATATATATATATATATAGTGTGTATTATATATATCATTGTATACATTTATATATATATAATACACACTAGCAGAACCCGCAGCTACGCCCGCGTTCAATCCACAAACGTTAGTTATAGTTGCACAATTGATTCTTGTTAATTATAGCATCTCAATTGATATTATTGTTCATTATTTATAGATCATATTGATTTTTCATATTTTGTTAGTTATAATTATCTTATATTTAATATAAGATCCTCCTTCTCCTCCTGATCCTTAATTAACTTTAACTTTTTTAAATTACACATAGAACAATTATATGGCTTAAATAATTAATACTATATTTTATATTTTCCTTTATGGTTATAAATATAATAATGGCAACACTAAATATAGATTACTAATTAATATTTTTAAAATTGTAATAATTATAAAAATAATAGCAAAAATTAAACAAATAATATTCCATATTCAATTATAATTAAAATTATAAAAATGTTGAAAGTTAAAAAATATTGTAATGTAATTGGTGCAATTTTCATTTTGTTAATTGTGGGTTGGCTGTCTGTAACAACTATACCTTCAAGACATGTAACACCTCAGTCTCTCCCGTGACCATGGATGCTGTAAAGCATTCGAAACGTCGGGAAACAAAAATGCAAATAAATCCGCGACAAAATCCGAAAAGATCTATCTAAGAAAGTATTATGATTTTATATTTTATTACATTAATTTGATATTGATTATGTATATATATATATATATATTATTATATTAATTTGATATTGATTATTTATAATTTATTATTTACAATTTTATAATATTAATAACGATATCTGTTAGTTGTATTTGTAATATTAATTTTTTTAAAGTATTATCATTCACCGTTTGGTAATGTTATAAGTTGTAGACATATGTCGCTACGTTACACCCAATGGTGGGAAAATAATGTTTAAATAGTTATAATTGCCATTTTGGCATTCCGTTAAATGATCGAAGAGGAATTGCTGAATCTCTGTAGTCTTATTAAAATATATTACTAACAGTAGGTACATATGTGCAACACAAACCAGTAATCAGTCTTATATTCTCGTGCCTCGCCTCCAGCTGCCGCTGGCGCTCCTCCGCCGACGTGGCGGCCGCGCCCGCCTCCGCCTCCTCGCGCTCCTCCGGGCAACTTTGCACTGCGCCTCTGTTTCAATTATATAACAAAGTATAAAAAGAAGTCGCTTCTCTTCTTCCCCTTCTGCTTCTGTCTGTCCCTATGTATGCTTACATTTTTAAAACTACGCAACGGATTTTGATGCGGTTTTTTAATAGATAGAGTGATTCAAGAGGAAGGTTTATATGTATAATGCATGCATATTATAGTACAGAAATGCCGAGAAATTCGAAGATTTGTATTTCATGTATAAATGTTTGTTACTCTTTCGCGCCAGAACAGCTGAACGGATCTAGATGAAATTTGGTACAGAGATAGATTATAGTCTGGAATAACAAGGCTATTTTTTATTCCGGAAAAATATAATGTTCCCGAGGAATAGGTTTGTGATTGTTTTTCTAGAAATCCAAAAATCCGAAAAGAGATATTTTGTTTTAAATGTCAAATATTCGCGTAAATCTAAGAAAGTATTATATATGCAATAATTCGTGAATGTGTAAGGCAGTGGTACCCTAGTGATAACGCGGTCGATTGAGAAACCGAGTGAAGCGGGTTCAAATCCCGGATCTCGCACCTCTGATATTTTTATGTGTGAATCATTTCCAACAAGATTACCATTTGTCTTACGGTGAAGGAAAACATCGTGAAACCTGTATTGTGATTATGACCTTTTGAAAATGGAATAGATACATATCATCATCTATAATCGTATAGATGACGACCTGGTCTGGTAATCATCATTACCTAATAGCATGTATCCAGCCAGCGATATCCTTGGGGCGGTGCACTCGCAGCTCGAACATCTCCGGCTCGGGCGGGCCGTTGCATATGAGGTAGAGGCCGCGGCCCTCCGCGCCTGCCTTCTCCCGCACTAGTAGCTTCCACAGCGACACTACGCCTGTCTGGATCAAAATAACATGAGAAATATTAAAAAATATTATTTAAAACAAGCTCTAAAAAGTAGAAAATAAACGTTAAATTAAATCAGACCCGTCAATTTATTACGTTACACAATTTATCTGTACTAATATTATAAATGTGAAAGTTTGTGAATATGGGTGTTTGTTACTCTTTCTCGCCAGATTGGCTGAACGGATCGGGATGCAATTTGGCATAGAGATTAAATTATAAACCAGTCTTAATTGGGATAAAAAAAAACTTTGCAGTATACTAATCCATACGTACAGTCGTTAACAAAGGCGTTTCGACAGGACTATACCAGATGGCACTACACTGCTTTAACTTCGAACCCGTTTGCCAATAATATTGCTTTTTTGACAACTATTTGCATTTGACATCACATCCATAACAATCAATAAACAATCGATTACTTTATGGATTTTTATACTGTGGTATCTAGTAATTATTTACAAAATCCATACAAAATAAAATAAATAATGTATTGTTAGGATACTTGTGATTCCTAAAATTATTATAATAATTGATCACTAACCTTATTATCAGGTGTGAAGAAGGTGTATTTATTATTATTATCGTGCAAAAAAAACAGCACGTCCGTCAGCACGATCACAAGCAGCGTCTGCATCTTGCTGCGTCCCTGCATCAACGTTGCTACGCCTTCGAACCTGTTGTGTGATAATTTAAATAAATGAAGATAATTTTGTATATTAACTAACGACTCACGCTCGCTTCGGTCAGGTCCGTCCTTGTACCCCAGGTACATTTTAACGGTTAGTATGAAATAGAAATCTTTGAATTTCTCGGTTATTCTGTACTGTAATATGCATTTATTATACATATAAACCGTCCTCTTGAATCACTATCTATTAAAAAAACCGCATCAAAATCCGATGCGTAGTTTTAAAGATCTAAGCATATATAGGGACAGACAGACAGCGGGGAGAAACTTTGTTTTATACTATGTAATGATGCGTACGACTCAATAATACATTAAGTAGATAAAAACTTTTTAACAAAAAAATAAAAACCGACTTCAAACAAAAGCACTAAAAAGTAAAAAATAACTGATTGGTAGTTTTCATTTACTATACATACCTAATCAAATATTTTCGAAGTCGGTGTGCTTTGCTTTGTATGGGCTGGCACCGATTTCGAAAATATTTGATTTGGTATGTACTTAATAGGTAGGTTTTAATTACTTAGCCAAAGCACACCGACTTCGAAAATATTTGATTAGGTATGTATAGTAAATGAAAACTACCAATCAGTTATTTTTTACTTTTTAGTGCTTTTGTTTGAAGTCGGTTTTTATTTTTTTGTTAAAAAGTTTTTATTTTTCCCTTTTTAGTGTAGACAGTAGTAGCAAAGTAAGGATTCTAACGTGTTAAGCTTGTCAAATCAAACAAAATAAGCCCAAACTCAAAGTATCTACTATTAGCCGTTGAAGAGTTCCACCTAACCACCTTCTGGCCTTGCCATCAGATTAGGTCAACAACACTGAACCACTGTACTATCAACGGAAATAGAAATACTTGCAAATTTTCAAGTCAATATGACAATTAGAAGTAGGTTAAATTCATCATTCGTTGTTTTTCCACCCTTAGGGGTGGTATTTTTTTTTGAAATTTAAATGGGACCAATCTGGAAGTATACCCTTTTAAACAAAACAAAAATTGTCCAAATCGGTTAATAAATGACGGAGTTCTGAGGTAACAAACATAAAAAAAAAAAAAAAAAACATACAGTCGAATTGAGAACCTCCTCCTTTTTGAAGTCGGTTGAAAAGTCAACTGAAAAACTGTCATCTATGTCAATCTTTATATCTGTCAAATACTACTATTTAAATGTATTTTTTTTTTTCAAAATCAGAATGAAACATGAAAAACTATTTGCAAATTAGGATTGCCAGATTCATAATGAACAATTTATGATATGCAAATATTTTCATTGTGCTACACATGACTTCAAAAGGAACCAAGTCCCATATAATTTCTGTCGATCTCCTTTGGTATAGAGGTTACTATTATACATTAATTAATAAAAAAAAGTAGGACTTTCTCATATATATAACTTAGATATCACTATATACAACATAAAAATGCGAGATTAATATTCCATAGATAAGCATATATTTTGTACCATTAATATTTTATAAGTAAATTCATTTAGTCATATACATATTTTATACAAAAGTATAAAATATAAGAACTTACTTTAAACTCCTATTGCCTTGTAATATGTCACTCTTCTTGAACTTCCGCCCTCGGAAGTTGGCGAAGGACTTGGCGTCGATGCGATGGTATATTTCCAACTTTCGGTCCTCCCGCTCTTTAGCTGCCACTTGATTATCTACGTCTACTAGAATCTCCTAAAAAATAAAAAAAATAAATGATTTTTGATCAGCAGTTTAGTCTTAAAATTAAATTCGTCCAGTGTTTGTCACGTTATTGCTTAATTATGATGAACGGGGATTTAATGCTACATAATCCCAATCGTTTTATAACAATATTTGAATAAATTATTCATGTTTTAATTATATTATGTATACGTCGTATCCATATAGACATCTACATATTTTAATTAAAACTGTCGAATCTATCTTTTCGGTTTTTGTCTTGGGATTTATTATGATTTTTAGTTCACGACGTTTCGAATGCTTTACAGCAGTTTTCTTGTTAATGGCTTTAAAGTATGCCAGACAGCAATCATGGCCATAAATCAATATAAATCCACGAGAAAATCCTAAAAACATAGTCTTGCTTAATAATTAACATGTCCAAAAGTCGCATATTTTTTTTAGATACAGCGTATTTAGCGATTTTTTTCTAGAATATGTCAAAATATTGCGGAAATATTTTTAGATTCATTTATATTTATAGATTCATATAACTATATATTAACGACATTTATCTTATAACTAACGACTCACCCTCGCTTCTCTCGGGCTCGTCCCTAGCTTGCTTCTAAATAAAAACTTTCACCCCCTTAAAAGATCATTTCCGGGATAAAAAGTATCCTATGTCCTTCCCAGGGTCTCAAATTATCTTCTTACGAAATTTCATCAAAATCGGTTCAGTAGATTTAGAAATTACCCCCTACAATGTCACGAACTCACAAACTTTAACTCTTTTTAAAATTTGTATAGATATCACCTTGACTCCACACAAGGCCTTCTGCAACAACTCCCTCTCACCGACGTCGTCGCCGGCCGTCTTCAGCAACGGCTCGAGCAGCAACGGATACTTGGTTAACCGCTGCGCTACAAATAGCACGCATTCGGGGACACCCTGTTTTGATAAAACATTGAGATTATTTCATTACAATTATAATTTTATTATTTAAAATACAGAAAACACGGCAGATATGTGGAAACTGTAAAAGTTCCGATTATGCCTTTTGGCTATGGAACTGTAACAGTTATTGGTTTAAAATCCGTTATTTTTTTTAATGCCTCGGTGGTGTAGTGGCTAGCATGTACGGCTGCACACCCGGAGGTCCTGGGTTCGAGTCCCGGGTCGGGCCAAGTTTAGCTATTGTGTCTTTCTGTATAGTAAGCCTCAGTAACAGCCCGGAGTTGGGAAGTTGGCGGTGTTTCACCCCCGTGCCTCGGAGAGCACGTAAACCCGTCGGTCCTGCGCCTTAACTCTCACCGGTCGTGTCGAGTGGTCGTCCCACCGGAGTATGAGAGTGACAGTAATAGAGAGTGCACGTTGTGTCTGCGCGTACACTTGTGCACTATAATATCTCCTGCGCAGTTGGCTAGTCTCAATGAGATTGGCCGCCGTAACCGGAATCGGCTAGGAGAACATCATCATCATTTTTTTGATAAACCTAGCACTATTTCTTTGTATAAAAGCCATATCTTTTTAAATTTAGTCAACTAATAAACGCAAAATTTAGGTAAACTTAATGACATACATTCTTTATGATAATATTTAAAAACATTTCAAATAATAATATTTTTACCTTCTTCCTTAACAGTGGGTTCTGTTGACATTTCCGTATGAACCTCGCCAGCCTCGGCTCACGCGCGCAGCACTCCTTGAACACTTCCACTGCGTCACGATGACGCGCACAGAATTCACCTGTTGTGAATAAACATTATATTATACACCTTTCAAGAGTAATAGACGAAATATACTAAAAAAATTAACAGAAAATATAATATTCTTAATTCAATTCTCTTTTTAATGGCTTCAAAACGTGCCAGTTTAACACAGATTACTTCGACAATGTCTTCATTAATATTCTCATGAAATGACAGCTCTCTTCAATTACAAATTATGCAAATTTTTGTGTGAACGCTTGTAATATTAGAATGTAACTAATTTGAATAAGAAATTAATAGACTCTATGTTTACACGTGATGACGTCATACACAGTTTAGTAACAATTGAGGACGCACACACATAGGCGGGCGAGACAAGGACAGGGATAATCAGGGGCATGTGTATGAGCGAGGTGGACACTCATCGTATGTGGTCTTCAGACGATGGCGCGGTGGGGACGCGCGGTGTGCAAGACAAGGACGGCGAGAGCGCAGGAGTGTACGTGCGAGCGAGAGGGAGGAGGCTGGAGGACTCACAGTAAGCAGCCTTCAGCCGGTGGTGGGCGGGCGGCGCGAGTGTGTCAGCCAGTATGACGGCGACGGTGGAGACGCGCGGCGTGCGAGACAAGGACGGCGAGAGCGCGGTCGCGTACGTGCGAGCGAGCAGCACTCACCGTAAGCTGCCTTCAGCCGCTGGTGCGCGGGCGGCGCGAAGGTGTCGGCCAGTATGTCGGCGACGGAGGCGACGCGCGGCGCGGCGCGCTGGCGGGCGCGCAGGCGGGCCAGCAGCGCGGCGTGCAGCGCCCACAGCTCGTCGAGGCGCGGGAACATGCGCGCCACCTGCGCCTCCGACACAACCGCTAAACGCGCCATGCCGTCCGAGAACATCTGGGGAACGGGATTTTTTTTTGTATTTTCATTTTATTAAATAGCTAATTAAATAATTTAAAATTGTTAAATATTAGAATTATTTATTATTTACATTTAGATTACTCTTTTTTGTTAATTTATGTATATTCTGTAAATACACGCTATTTAACATAAAGCTATTAAATATTATAACTTAAATTTTAAGGCTTCAAAAACCTAAGTTTCTAATGTGACCATGATTGCTGTAAAGCATTCCAATATCGGGAATCAAAACCACGTCGAAAAAATTTTATTTAAATGTCACTATGTTACTCCAAATAACAACCTATCTGTAAACGAAACTTCATTCAAATCCGTCCAGCCGTTTTAACATGAAAAAGTAACAAACATATAAACTTTCACTGTTGTAATAGTTCTGCGGTTATATTATTACTCATAAACTAATGAGAATAAATAAATACATGTGTATTCAAACATAATATTAAAAACTGATTTAAAATACCTTCTGCATAAGTCGTATTGTAAGACAATGATGTTTCTCCGTCAAAATAAGTTCATAGATGTGTTCTTGCCGTTTTGTTTCTCTGTCGCCAATTGATCTGAAAGTTGAAAAATATTTATTTACTACTTATACACAAACTTTCCACAACTTATAAAATTCAAATCTTAAAATTAAATATTAGTTAGTATTATAATATTTTTGAAATAATTATTTTAAAGTCCTTCGAGCCGGACATAAAAAAATAACACATTTTTATTTTCAAACAAATATAATAATATACTAGCGATTTAGTCGCGTCGTTCGGGTGCGTTATGTGCCAAGCAGCCCATATGTTACTCTAGATCATAATCTGGTAAAATTTCATCCAAATCCGTCCAGCTTCTTTGTTTGTTATAACGTAACAAACATACACGCACATACAAACTCGCAATTATACATAATCCTATTTAAACTCACTTAGCAAGTCCTTTAGGTGCACCAGCAGCCCACGTGTCGGGCTCACACGCTCCCAGGCCCAAGAGTATTGCTTCCTCGCCGAGCTGGTCCGGCGTGATGTATACTTCTGGCCACTCCGCGCCCGCCGCGTCGTCTGATGCACTGGAGAGTTGTGTTAGTTATATTTAACCGACTTCCAAAAAGGAGGAAGTTCTCAATTCGGGGGCATCTTTGTTTTTTTATGTATATTCACCGATTACTCGAAGATGCCTGAACCGATTTGGATTTTTTTGTTTCGATGGATTTCGAAGGTTTTTACTTCCAAGGTGGCCTCATTTAAATTTTATCGAAATCAGTCGAGTGGTTTTTAAAAAATCAACAATAAATTAAGTTTTTATATAAATCGCTTAATCGACTTCGAAAATATCTGATTAAGTATCTATTCTAAATGAAAACCCCCGTTTAGTTATTTTTTACAATTTAGTGCCTGGAAGTCGTTTTTTTTTAGTTTTTATGTATATAATATTTTACATCACTATGCGCCACTATGATGATGATATTGATGTACTCCGGACAGTTTTCGGCTACGGCGGCCAATCTCATTAAGGCTAGCCAACTGCGCAGGATACATTATACATATACACAGACACAGCGAGCACTCCCTATTTCTTTCACCCTCACTCAACTTAGGTATGTTACCGAGACTTTTTTAACAGAAATGCTCAATAACCAAATTTGGCCCGACCCGGGAGTCGAACGCTCCGGATTCGGGGCCTTATATACTAGCCCACCAAAGCAGTAGAAGGTTAAATGACACAGCTGGTGACCCCAGGTGTGGCAATTATTTTTCTCAACGTATGAGTATTGCAATTGAAAGAAATAATGTTGCCAGTCTTCTGGGCACCTAGCCTTGTGAAGACGCGCTTAATGTTATTTATTATTTTAAATTTCTTTTTGCTGCTATATTGTAACATTATTATTTTATATACATAATAATGTTCAAATAATTTTATATTTCGTATAGATATAGTATTGATTTCCCAATACATTTGCATGGAATACTTTTGAACATACATATTTTATTTTATATATTTTTTTAATATCAGTAAAGCTATGATGATTACGAAGATACGTTAATGATTTAATGTGTTTATTATTAACTCGATTTGTAACTACAGAACAAATATAAGTAAAAAAATATTGAATTATTTTTAAACAAAACTTACTTGCTCTGATCATGCTTGTGATCTGATCCGTCTTTATCGTCGTTATAAATATGGCTCGTGCTACAAAAATATAAATGTTAAATTAACAATACTATTTTATAAATATCTTGTATATTCCTGTTTGAGACCACAGAAGAACAATAAAATTATGTAAAATATTATAAATACATGTACAATATATTGGCGTTTAAACATACTTTTTTCTGTCCTGGCAACATTATAATTTTAGTGGGAGTACAATACAAGGGCCAAAATTCAATATTCATTACAAAATTCATACGGGATAAGGTCAAATATCGGGATTATTTTAGATTTTAACAAATTTATTATTAAGTTACCTTTCGTAAGCTTCAATTATCGAAATTAGCGAAGCCTAAATAATAAAAAGAAGCTTTCATAGAGACGCTCACATTTTACTATAAAAAACGGTCATGCAAATTTTGAAATATAATGATGTAAAAACCAATACAAAATAACAGTTGATAAAAAAAAATACACAAAAATGTTGACTGAAAAATAAAAACTTAAAAAATATTAAGAATATTATTGATAAACACTAATTTTAACATAATATTCTCATATTAAAAGATATTTTTATTATCATATTACACGCATATAGCTTCTCAAATAATAATGTGCATTGTAACATATATTTGACAAATATAACTTATTGCGAACATATAACAATTTCAACAGAACTACCATACTAAGACTCAAAATTGTGTACATTTGTTTCAATTAGACGTGAAATTCAAATTGCATACTGTCAATTCAACAGATAAAACAAAGAAAAGGATTAAAAAAAATATAACAATAACTCGATCACGTCTACAACAACAATATCGTCAAGAGAAATATCAAACTACCTCCAAATAGACAGAAAGATACACAAGTAAGGCGTTGTGAATGATTCAAGAATCAGCTAGAAGTCTGTATGTGTGATGACGACCACGTACTGCTATGTAATATGTTCAATTCAGAAGCACTCTTAATACTACTATTTTTCAATATATATCAAAGAAAGTCTGCCATTTTCTAAATTATTTATTTATACAAAGTTAATATTTTATTTTATGATATTTACAGTATTGTAAAGACTTAGTATATTGTGTTGAATATTAAAAATGCTTCTAATTTAAATAACCTTCAACAAAACAAAACTAACAAGAAATAAACAAAACAATCTCAACCTATCAGAAACAACGAGTCGGAATGACGAAGAGAAAGAACGAGACGATGGTACGTGCGATGGGAAAATTAGAAAGAGATAGCGTTATCTTAACGAATTTTTATCGCGGTTTATACATAGCATCGGAACACACTAAAGTTAATTATGTAATGTCAAATTGACAATAATTTTACTTATTTCCATTTAGTACTATCACAGTCTACTAATCCATACAGTCGTCTAACGAAGGCGTCTCGAGAAGGAAATGGCGTGGGGCTAGCAGTAGAATTGATCCCCGACTGTCATACATATTTTTATATACCACTCGGGAAATTGCTTTAGGGTTGACGACTGTAACTTCGAAACCGTTCGTAATTACAATTATAATTTTCAACCACTGCATTTGACAGCATTTCCAATAAAATCAAAGGCGAATCTGTATGGATTTTTATACTGCGTTACTAACTTTACAAATTCAAAATTAAATTTCAAAAATCGAACACCCAAACCCCAAATCCCTACCACCTTAACCCAAACCGCCCCAAATTAAAATTAAAAAAAAAAACAACCCAACCGCGATGAAAACCCGTCAAAACAACGGTGACCGTATGCGCACTTACTGCACGCCGAGCTTGGTCGCGACGCGCCGCCACGGCGAGTAGCACCCGGTCGACTGCTTCTTGCTACCAACACCAATATCACCAATCACCCCTTGTATTGTTTAATCGAATGCACCCGATTATACTAATGGATGGATCAATTGAGGCAATGTAGGAGTTTAATTTAATATATATGTCTTATTCGAGTTAATACTCGAGTAATATTGTGAAGGTTTATAAGAATCATTTAAGTAATTTAACGAGAAAGTAAGGCGTATTTCTAATTAAACTGAATGTACCAAATAATCGTTTTTATTTTGCTTGACATGTACTAAACATATATTAGTACCAATTAAATTTATAAGCCTCAGTCCATCCAAATATCCAATTTTGTTATAAGAAGACATTATTTCCCCCAAACAAATCTAAAAAATTGAAAACGTAATTAGCTTAAAAAATAAAACACGAGAAAAGAAACCGAAAACCAACCAAAAAAAAACGCTAAATCAAACGAACGGACAAAACAAAACCAAACCAGCAACCACAAAGCAAATATACAATAGCAAGGAAGAACATTGAGTGTAAGATACATAGTGGTAATAATAAAAAAAAAGTGTCTCATACTTGTGTATCTTCTTATAATCAAACCGTGAACGTGAACCAAAATTTAGGGCCCTCCATTAAAACGTATCGGAAGTTCGATCCAATCGATTTAAACATATTATCGTACGCAAATAAATTCGAAAATGCATCATACAGAGCAAAATGGCGTCCTCGTCCCGTGCCTTCAGGATCGTTGCAATGAAAAAATAAAGCAGCAAAACATATGCCATACAAATTATACTTAAAGTTTACGATTATACGCTGCTATTATATTCTTTATTTATATTTTTATTCTTATTATTTACATATTAATTACTGCTGTGCTATTTAGAATGGTTGACTTACCTATTGGTGCTTTGAGATTGTCCGGACACTGAACTTCGCTTGCTACTCTTTCCGCTACTTGCACTCAACGATTTCCCCACTGAAGACTGTAATGAGAACTTTTAAAGCTTTAAAATGATAATAATCACATTTCGCATAAAACCATCAAATTTAATATAAAATAATACTAAAAATAAACATTACCTTTGAAGATTTAGGTTTATTGCACTCCACTATGTAGTCTTTGCACACGTTTTGATGTACTGTCATGGTACAATCTGAAAAATATTAGATTTACTTACATGTATACATATAATAAAATTGTAACTAAGTTGAATCTGTACATTAAATATTTTTTGGAAAATGTAATTGAAATAGACATTATTATCGAAACAGAGTCAAATCTACAGCTTGTAGAATTTTTGTCTGTCTGTTACCGCACCACGAGAAAACCACTAGACAGATTTTGATATATGATACTTTATTTTATTTTTTTATTTATAAGAATTTTGTTTTTGGTCATCTGAACGCGGGCGGAGCCGCGGGCAATGCTGGTATTATATATATATATATATATATATATATATATATATATATATATATATATATATATATATATATATATATATATATATATATCGATTAGTTATTTTCATTTTAAGCACATATAGGTATTATTATATAATATTATAATTTTATTATTTGCAAATGTTTGACAATGTTACTATTCTATATGCAGTATAAAACTGAAACGTCGAAATCAAGGCAATAAAAAAATCTGCAATAACACAGAGAGTCGTGGGCCTCCGAAATGCGATAATTAAAAAGAAAATTGAGTCACATGAAATGGTCCGTATATTTGACTAAATATGTCACGTTGCTTTTTTACCGTATATTTTTATATTGTCGCTTCGATAATTAAAGACTCTACACGTAAATAAAGTATACTATCGACTTAATATAAAAAATACATTAAGCGTTTAAATTCAGCGAAAATATTGCCAAATGCAAACGCTGTTAAGGAATATTAATAATGAGTGGCAAGTTATAGTATACCGTATATATTATAGTCAACCTTACAGCCGTCTCCCGACTGTGATATAAAAATTTGTATGGAAGTCGGGAGCACGTTGTCTCGCCTTCATTAGACCGCTGTATGGATTAGTAGTGCCTGTGATATCGGTACGAGCAGGATTCGACGATACGTTTGGCTCAGTGTGTAGTGACCCCTACTTGCTGTGCCAGGGGTCGCGGGTTCGAGTCCTGCCGAAGGCATTCGTTTTTGTAATGAGCACGGATATTTGTACTCCAGTTATGTTTATATTTATAATATGTATGTATTTAAAGTTATGTATGTGTAGTGTATCAACTATCTGGTATCCATAACACAAGCCTCGTAGCTTACCATGGAACTAGATGGTGATGTGTGCTAATGTCCCAACATATTTATTTATTATTATTTATTTATACTCACTCTCGCAATACAAGGCGGGCTGGTCGGCCAGCTCGCGCGCGCACCAGTCGCAGTGCCCGCCCGCCACCGCCGCCTGCCATGTGTGCGAGCCTTTACGAGATTTGTCCTGTAATGATAATATGTAAATAATATGTAACAAAGTTATTTAAAACTAGTTTTCGTTTACGGATCCACAACCGAATTTCACTATGTGAGTGAGCCTTTACAGTATAAAGAAGTAAAAAACAATGGATTAAAAATCACACATTTTTATTTTACCTTCCCATCGATCAAAAAAGTACTAGATACATTATATGCGACAAAAAATTGTCCTCACCGAATGAGCGCTCATTTTAACATTTGAGCCCGCTTTTATTTTATTTTTTTGTGAAAACACCTTTAAGTATTGCTTTTAATCCCTCCACGACCGCGGACACGCCGGCGTGTCAGTTAACAATAGATTTCTTAGAATTTTAATTAATTTCTTAGAAATTTACCTAGAGGTGTTACGGTTCAATTTACATAATTGTACATTTATTTCAACTGGAATAATTACCTAAACTAATTAAGAGAACTTTTAAATGAGTTTGTGTATCTAGTAATTTTTTGATCGATGCTCCTTCACGCTCAAATGACTGGATTTAGATTAAATACACACATAGATTATCATCTAGAGTACGCTACTGTCAATGATAATATTTGCTAAAAGAAACATAATATTATAAATACAAATGCCAACTGGTGACACTAAAGCGAAGCGATGATAAGTCCCAAGTTAATTATATAACTATTTTTAACTATAAATACACATATCTATACATATAATAAAATCGTAACGAATTTTTGTCTATCTGTCTGTCTGTTACCGCATCACAGAAAAACTACTGGAAGGATTTTGATGAAATTTGGTATGGTGATAGCTGGTTATCCGGGTCAACATATAGGATACTTTTTACCGCAGGAAAATATCTCATTTCTGAGAAAAATTGCAAAAACTTCAATGTAAGAGTATACTAATCGCTAAAACCTAAGAATTTGGTTTTTGCTCATATAAACGCGGGCGGAGCCGCGGGCAATACTAGTATAGACTAATAAGCTAACATACTTTCTTTTTTCTGAAGAACAAACTGCCTCGTTTTCGTCTTTTCTCAGCATGATGATCATACGCCACCCTGTTTTAAAAAAAATCAACCTTATTGCGATGCAATGAAGTGTCTTTTTGTATGGCACATGCAACATTAAAACCTCATGAAATCTAAACAAACATCAAGCAAAGCGTAGTGCTTAAAAACATGCGCAAACAAATATTCTATTAAGTAAAAAATATAATATTTTATATTAAAAATATTTTGTTGATAAAATTATTTATATGAATATTATATAAAAATGCGTAAGGTAAATAAATATTCACTTACACACCTTACCTTAAATAGTGTATCTAGACTGACTTTTACTGCTTTAGCCTTTAATTGTAAGCATATTCTTTCTTTTTTTTTAATACTTTTATATTTCAATGTCAAGAATCCTTGACGAAATTCAGTTAAATTCTGGACTTAACAAACGATTCAAGTTTGTATTTTGATTAACATTGTCGTTTCATAGTCTCAAGCCTTCTATACTTGTAGTAAAGTAGTGGTCATGTTGAAATAATTAACTATTTAGAGAGCAAATATTTTTTGTTGACGATGTTTGGCACTTATAGATATACTCGTACTACACGTCGCTACTAATTTTTCAGTATGATTAATGACCTTTAATATAAAATATTTCTTTTAACTTTTCACCGTTAAAAACCAACAAATCTTAATTATTCTAAACCTTAATTTAACATAAAAAATTTATTACAAATATAGAAGCTAGAATAACTCCAATTCACCCCAAATATATCTGTTACCTTGTTACCGGCAATGTATGTAATATCGGTATTCTATAGAATACCTAGACAAATATAAAAAAATATCTAACTTAACCATAATCATTACATATTTGCTTAACTTTCGTACTTTATATTTAAAACATTCATCCTAATCTAATTTGTTTCGCATCTCAATTTGTATTAAACCATTCGTATATAATGCAATTAGTATAATACATATTATAGGCATTCTACAAAATGTCGGTATCAACACATTAGCGGTAACGCATCCCTAACAAACTCACTGTTCCAAGAAGGCCAAGCGATGGAGGCCCAGATCCTGCGCACTCCTGCGCGGCGCGGGGGCGGGCGGGGCGTCCTCGTCGCTCTCCGTCTCGCTCGCACCGCCGCGAGTCATGCTGGCACCGAGCGAGACAGCGATAGGTTTGTTTGTGTCAGAGTGTCTAAGTGTTATGTTGTTTTGTCTCTTTCTCTCTTAAGCGCATAGCATTGTGTGAGACAGTGTTTAAGTGTTATGTGGTTTTGTTTTAGAGATGCCTCGAATTTTTGGTTATATTCGGCGTATTTTTTGATGTTCGAACATTCGGTTAATTTGCCGAATATTTAAATAGTATTTTTAAAAATTAATATGTGCTACTTATTGTAATATAGGTTTTATTCTAAGAACCGTACATAGTGTTTGTAAAACACAAACACTACCTTGTGTAATAATAATTTATTAATTTGTTTCAATAAAAAAAGTTAAGTTAAAAAAGCTAAGTTATTGATAAAATAAAAAAAGGAAGAATTACATAATTCAATTTTTACAAATTGTACGAAAATGAACCCAATAATCGATCCAATATTTAGTTTCGTACATATTGGAGTGATTAGGTCGAACATTCGTGTTCGTAAACCCCAGTTCGGAGTATCATTATTTTGTTTGAAATATTGTTGTTATTCTATCTCTTTCTTTTTTTGAAGGCGAAAAGCGTGAAGATTTAATATAACATAACACTTAAACAACACTAGTAACACTACTTTTGTTCACTTTCCTAAGCGTTAAGCTTACAAAAGTGTGTGATGATTATGGAAGTATGATTGATCGAACCTGTGACCTTCATGGAGTAGTCCCATATTCAATAAATTGTATATAGTTTTGGGCAGTGTAAATACTTTTGTAAATACCATAATTTTAAACATTAAAAATAATTATTTTGAACTATATACTCTCTCTATTTGTAATTATTTAAAAATATGGTAATTAACAATAGTAGTAATATTAAACAATACAAAAGCCAGCTTTTGTCTTGAGCTGGTTGATAATGTTTGGTGCCTTTTCCAAGGCTAAGCAAAAAACGGTGCAAACAATAAAACACTGACTTTAGGACATGCACACACATATTCCTTAAAGATATCAAACACCATGCACAAAATAAAAATATACTACAATTTTTTTTTTAATTAATAAGATTTTTTATTAAACTTTCATTTACGCTCACCAAACAAATTATTATTTAAAATATCATATTTTTTACTTACTGTGGCAATTAATTTCCTATTTTATACTAAAGATATCGTCATATTAAAATATATTTAAAAAAATCTAGAAATATCATGGAAACAATAAAAAATAGCCTATTAGTATAGTTAGTAATATTTACATTATGTGAATAATTTATTAAAATAAATCTATCTTTTCTAGGGATACTATTAAATTTAGTTATATGTAAGTAAATATTTATAATGAACTTTTCATAGACTTAACGACCCTTTCATGTGTGTAACTTATATTTATAAAATATTTTGTATTTGTGTTTGTGCTTTAAAGTTTTAAACACATTTTTTATTTTTTTGGTCAACAAAATAGGCTGCTAAATTACTATTTACCATAATACTTTCTTAGATTTACGCGAATATAAAACTATAATATGAGCGTCCGTCAAGTCTGTAGCGGTTAAGAAAAATATTGTAAATGTTGATCATGTAGCGTTGTGATGAGAAAATAAATCCTTACTATACTTTTCACGCTTAATCCACTGAACCGATTTAGATTAAATTTGGGATGGAGATAGTTTTGAGTCCCTGAGAAGAATACATGTAGAATAATTTTTATCCCGGATATTATTCCTTAAGAGGGTGAAAAGGAGGATAAAAGTTTGTATGGGGGATCAATCATTTCTCAAGTAAGTGATATAAAACTCATCATAACTATTTTAATATAGTCTACCTATTCCATACTAAGCGTCATTATAAAGTAATGGTAAGTGTGTAAGTCTTACGCGTTGGCGGGCGGCGCGGGCGGCGGCTGCACGGCGGCCACGATGCTGGGCGTGGACACGGACTTCTGCAGCGGCAGGCGCGGCGCCAGGCGCGCGGCCGGCGACCCCGCGCGCCCCGCCGCGCGCAGCGCCGCCGTCACCTTCTCGAACTCCTTCTGTCGCATAATACCTTCTTAGATTTACGCGAATGTTTGACATTATTAAATAAAACTATCTTTTCGGATTATTTCACGGATTTATTTTAAATTTTGGTTCCCGACGTTTCGAATGCTTTATAGCGTCCATGGTCACGGGAGAGACTGATCTGATGAATAATCCGAAAAGATAGTTTTGTTTAATAATGTCCTTCTGTCGCGTTCCCGGGTCATGTGTTACATTAGAAGTCTACCTCATACTCTCTCTCTCTCTCTCTCTCTGTGTGTGTATTATACACACAAATCCGTCCAACCTTTTTATAGTCCATTCACGTTAAGGAATCTAGGAATAGTAAAAGAATTAGCTTAAAAAAGGTCAGTAGAAGACTAAATTTAGATTTTCGAGGCACCAGACCCGTTGCGTCATCCGCCATCTTGTCTTTAAGGGTTGATTTTTGTTTATTGAATAACTCGTTTATTTTTAATTTTACGCGACAAAAGATATTATATTTAAAAAAATAAACTTACAGCGAGATCATTGTCGTTTAATGAATGTGTTGAATGTCGGACCGGTCTCGGTACCTCGCCTTCTGATTCCATAGACGAGAGCGAAGCGCTATGGCCATTGAGTGTGCTGAAAAAATATTACAATTAAGTAACAAATCTTTAGTAAATATGTCTTAAATTCAATTGGTTTGTATCATTTTATAGTACAAAGTAAAAAAAAAACACTATTGCGCTATTTATTTTAGTATAAGCTTCTTTGTTATACAGAACTTATAGTAAACATTTGAAATGAAAAAAAGTGAATACCGGTAAATATTTCTAAAATGAACTCAAACCCCAAGTTTTGCACTGCGTTGCTTCGTGCATTTTCAACCCCCTTGACCAACGATGACCACTTGTTTTATATTGAATTAGAAAATCATCATGAGGTAAAGATACATATTATGTTTTAGAAAACCCAACTAGTTTTCGGAAGATCGTACGGCACTCATTAGATTTATATTCATAAATATTGTTCGAACCGTTTGAAAATGTTATGATGATATAATTTCAATTAAAGATACCTTCACCTGAAAATGGTCGCCCAATCCACAAGAAGTGCGGCAACCCACGCTTTTTACTAAACTATGGCCTGGTTCCCTGCACATTAATGGGAGACCAGCCTGTGCCCAGCAGTGGGACATTCATAACGGCTATATTATCGTTATTATATTTTATTATTTATCATAACCAACGTAGTACAGTACCTTCTCTGCCTCTGCGCGTCATGCAACCGCGCACCGGGCTCAAGCGCGGCCCACGAGCTACGTCTCCCTTCGTCACGTCTCTCCCACATACCCCATTGTCGAGATTCAGCTGTGAATTGTATTGACCGTATTAAGAGCTTTATTAAGCCTTTAGTAATAATAATTGTTATTTCATTAATACATGAGTGCATGCAATATTTGCTAACATGTCTGACTGCAGGTCCGGAGATGTTGAGTTCAAATCTCGGATCGGGCCTTGGTTAGGTGTTCTAATTCTCAACTTAGGGCTGTCACTGATGTTTTTCTTTTATAGAAAAACTCTAACTACTTAAATCGACGCGTGACTCGAACCCAGGACCTCCAGATCTACAGCAATGCATGCTAACCTCTAGGGTCTAGACCGACAAAACAGTTGTCTTGTTTTTATAGTAGGATGTCATTCAAAAAGCTTGCTCAGTATACAAAATGAATAAAAATAGTTTATATGTTTTTAACTAGATGGCGCTACCGATTTTCTAAATCGCACTATGGTTTAGTTTACTCTCAAGTTATTTTTTTTTAAATAAAAGTAAATAAGAACAAAGGCTAAATAGCCTTTGTTCTTATTTACTTGTTTTATTGATGAATCAGATATATAAAAGAGGTTTAAAAGATTGAACATGGTCCTTCGAGCCGGATATAAGACGCGTAACCGATTGAGGTAGGAAGTATCGAGCCTTCGTTTCCTCAGACAACAAATTATTGTCAAAGGCGAAGTCGGAGCCCTTAAGATAAAGAAGCAAAGGAGTCTGGTGAACAAGCAGCAGGCCAGAAAACCCCTCAGAGTAACCAGGTGGCATTCATTCTAATGCAATTTTATCATTATTGCTTAATGCAAGAGGCTTTTATTATAAATAAAAGCAAAGTCACTGCAATCAAGGATATTTACCTACTATACTTAGAAACATTTTCATCACTTACCACTTCCTTTTCTACTTTGAGGATAGAAGTCCAGGTGGGTAGGCGACGAGCACTCAGGCTCAACCACGCCATCTTTGCAAAGCGACGGACAAGATGTACTTAGACGACAGGTACCTGTGGCCTGTAATAAATCAAAAATATTAGAAGTGGTTTATTTAAATAAACACTTGTAAATTATTATTTTTCCTCATACACAACGTTGTCTTTTAATATGAGAGAGAATTTCAAACTTTCTTAAATATTGTTTTTTTATATTCAAAATTTTTCGTCTTACAGTGACTGTATTAACAGTGCTTCGTACACTTCATTATAATATTTAATTTTTGAAATAAAAACTTCCGCTCCCGTTTTCCCTAAATTTTAACATTTTTAATATGATCCACTATCTTGAATGGGAATAAGAATCCCATGTTTCCCCGGTATAAAAAGTAGCATATAACCTGGTCTCTCTTATCATTAGAGGACCCATTCAAGTTACTTTTAAAAAGCAGCTTTAAAAGTTACCTAGATAAATTTTAATAGTATAATTTCTTCGACGCTCTGGAATCTTACAAATGTCCATACTAAAAACTACTATAAACTAATATGTCAATTATTTTAAAACTACAAACGGTTAATTATTATTATATTTAATATATCAGCACATATTCTTTAACATATAAATTGCATGCAAATAGCACGAATTTTGATTTTCCTATGAGATCTTATAATATGGTAAAGTAAAAATATCTTCTCACCAATAGTGGTAAAGGGGCCGCTCGCATACGCTGTACCGCCGCGTGCAACCGTCTTAATTGTTGAAGACTATCTTCAAGCAAGCCCGGACTGTGTGGCGTCACGCTTATAGTAGGCACCTGGGAACAAATTGAAAGCGTCATCTTGATTTATTTTCGTTCATCACGGCCATTTTTACTGAGATTTTTTTTTAATTAGAAATCGGCTTACTCTTGACCTTCATCTTAGCTCGAAGGCACAGATAAGGTCTACGATCTAGCGAGTTTGCCAGGAGAAGCCTGTTAACACGCATAAATAGATTAGAAGAGATTAGCTAAAGTATCTAAGAGAAATTATTATAGTGAACGTGTGTGTACCCAAATATTTTCCAAATTCGCTTTCTTATCATAGTATGTAGAAAGGTTTCAGAGGTGGTTTAACACCTCCAGATAAATTTCTAAGAAACTAATTAAAATTCTAAGAAATCTATTGTTAACTGACACGCCGGCGTGTCCGCGGTCGTGGAGGGATTAACATTTGTAACTGTTTTTTTTTTCACTAAGAAACACCAATTAAAGATCTTCTGTCTGATCCTGCTACTAAGCTAATGAACTTAGGACTAACCGCATAAAATGCGTAATACTTTCTTAGATTTACGCGAATATTTGACATTTTAAATAAAATAAAGCTACTATTGTCAGTCTCTCCCGTGACCATCCAAACCACCAATCAAAATAACCGAAAATAATATTATAATAGTGGAACCAAAAATCAAAATAAATCCGCGAAAAAAACCCAAAATATAGTTTTATTTTATTTAAAAAATCATAAAATGCATGCATTCTTTAAGCTTACTTCTTAAAATTTCAAGATTAATTTTCAGAAAATACTCAAATTTTTATAATTTCTCATTTCCCCGAATGGTTCGAAAATCTCTTTGAATTTCGCAAACACAAAATGCGTTGTAACCAGCTAGTATAAACTAAAATTGAACTTATTTAAATATTTGTTTCCTCCCAGTATAAAGTTGTTTCTCCCATAATAAAAGAAAGTTACATGGGTTCTTTCAAATTTATTTTATACCACTGTTTTAAACAACTTATAACTAATATTATATGAGTATTGTTTATCTAAGTATAATAAAATATATATGAATGTCAATTTACTTGTATCGGTACCTGTGCCCTGGCAGCGGCCATAGTGGGCGGTTGTGGTACGTGCTCGGTCACTTCGTCCTCGCTGCTGTCGGAACGCGAGTCCGAACTGCCGCCACCTTCGTCTGCTGAATCATAGAAATAAAAAAGTCAGTTTAAATCATACTTAATTTAATGAGAAATTATAGCGACATAAAAAATACCTAAAAGTTTCTTCACAATAACTTCTTCCCTTAAAGCCAGATTTTTTTTTAATTTACCGAATCTCGAGTTACTGCTTATTCAATAAAGTAACTAGAATCATTATAGTCTATACCTACATATAATAAAATTGTAACTAAGCCGAATCTGTACATTAAATATTTTTTGAAAAATCTTATTGAAATAAATAGACATTATTATCGATACAGAGGATCTATAGTTTTTAGATTTTTTGTCTGTCTGTCTGTTTGTCTGTCTGTTACCGCATCACAGAAAAACCACTGGAGAGATTTTAATGAAATTTGGTATGGTGATAGCTGGTTATCCGGGTCAACATATAGGATACTTTTTACAGCGGGAAAATATTTCATTTGTGAGAAAAAATACAAAAACTGCAATGTTAGAGTATACTAATATGTAAAACCTAAGAGTTGGTTTTTGGTCATCTGAATGCGGGCGGAGCCGCGGGCAATGCTAGTACTATTCTAAAAATAGACTAGATTGTATACGTTATCATATATATAATATATAACATATAGTAGACTTACACAATCATGATATCACGGTCACTAAATTCTCTTCTTACTATTTGTTCTCCAAACAATAAATGAAGTAGAAATGTAATATAAAATCTATTAAACTTCTCTTTATGGAACCATAAATCCGTTTATGTTTCCCATCGTATACAAAGTTGGAAGTTATCAGACGCTATCATCCGGAAAAACGGTGAAAACGGATATTGAGCGCTCCAGATGATTATGGAACAGAGAATTATGGAACGTAGAGGTCAAAGATGAATATATTTTTTTCGTCGAAAAGTTTTTGTTTTTTTTTTTTATTTATCAACGCTATGCTCTGTATTATGAATTCGGAATATTTAAAAATATATATTTTAAGGTTCAAAGTATTTAAATGAAAAATATGAATTGTATACATTCAAGGCATTTTTAATTTGTGATGAACCTTATAAGCCTTATAATGCTGTCCTAAATATTAAACTTTCATCACATTTGAACAGACTAAATTAAGAAAAGTACACCATTTTGTAAACGGAAACTTTTCTAAAATGTCCTCCAATTCGCCCGTTAGACTTAACTTTGCGAGTTGATCGAAGTAAAAAGCAAAAGCCAACTCGAGAGCATAAAATGTCCCATAATTTGCCATTTCCGATGACGAGCCACTTAAAATTTATAATTATCTCGAGTTATAGACTGGAAAATCCTTGCTATCGGATATTGTTTCAGACGAGAAACGACAGGGGTGAATTATGTTAAACGTTAATTTGCAAATAATTACAAACTGTACATCGCTCTAAACATTTTAATTATCGTATATTTGATAACCTGTTGTAGACTTCATTACTTTAACTTAATAACAAGATGACCTGCATGAACAAGCGCATTGCAGATCAAGTTGGAAATATTTACATTAAGTTCGTCAGACATACCAACCTACTAATCATAATGAATTTATGTAGAAACTAGAAATTATAAAAAGGAACCTGCATTTTAACGTAGTTTATATATTAGTTTCTTACATTTACGCGAATATTTGACTTTGACATTCATACTTAATATATATATACTTAATATAAATTTGAAAGTGTGTTTGTTTGTCCCTCTTTCACGTCGAAACAAAGTGATGGATTGACGTCATTTTTTGTATAGAGATAGTTGGAGGGCTGGAGAGTGACATAGGCTACTCTTTACCGCGGGAAATTATCTCATTCCTACAAGAAAACACGTTATAATACAATCCAAAAAAATATTTAATATCAGAATTACTTGAAACTTGGTATTAATGCTCTTCAATAAGTTGAAATAATTTATGTGTTTTAGCATTTTTCGAAATTAATCCTATATGAGGGTAAAATAGGGGATGAAAGTTTGTATGAAACCTACCTTTTTAGATTATATAATACCCTTTTGTATACCTTTTTAGATATGGATTTTTGTAGTTTTAGCGCAAGCGAAGCTGCGGGTTCTGCTAGTTCTAAATAAAACTATCTTTTGAATGTCGTTTTATTTTGATTTTAGGTTCCCGACGTCTCGAATGCTTTACAGCAATTAGTCTCGGGAGAGATAGTAAGTTAGAAGATACTAAGTTTATATAATTTTTGCATTATTATTGATACCTATTACCTACTCGTATTATAAAATACTTTCATCGAAAATTGTAAATACACTAAAACAAAACTAGTAAAAATACAATTTTTACGAGACACAAGTGAGATTGCCTCTATCGAAATTAATTCAATAATTATAATGGAACATTTCCTTTTAACCAAATTCTGTATTGCGTCAATCCTGACCTCGTAATCGATGCTAGCCTAATCCTAGCGTAATCCATTTAACCTGGAAAAGCTTAATGGAATCATAGGTTAAATAAATTTAACTTATGATTCTATTAATTTTTTGATGAGAATGCTAAGTATATAATTTCATAAACTTAACTTTCACAAACAATTATTAACAAATGTAAGTCATATCGTATCAATTTGTAGTACTATCGTACTATATACATACACTAGCATTGTCTGCGGCTCCGCCCGTGTTCAGATGACCAAAAAGCAAATTCTTAGGTTTTACATATTAGTATACTCTTACTATGCAGTTTTTGTATTTTTTCTCAGAAATGAGATAATTTCCCGTGGTAAAAAGTATCCTATATGTTGACTCGGATAACCAGGTATCACCATACCAAATTTCATTAAATCCCTCCAGAGGTTTTTCAGTGATGCGGTAACAGACAGACAAAATTCTAAAAACTATAGATTCGACCTCTGTATCGATAATAATGTCTATTTCAATAAGCTTTTCCAAAAAATATGTAATGTACAGATTCGGCTTAGTTACAATTTTAATATATGTATACTAGTATAGATATTATGTTTCCCTCAACATTGTTACCGTATAGTATATACGAAGACAATACTTATAATTGGCTTGTGCTACATTTATCGTCAGATTTCATAACTGCATATCATCAAAATATCGTATTATGACTCTTCAAAAAATAATAAATAATAACATTAGGTAGTTCTTGATATACTTTTAAATTTCAGAAGAGCTTTTACACTACATTGTTGTAGTTTATCTATACATATAATAAAATAGTTTAAGGATGTATGTTTGTTACTCTTTCACGCCAGAACGGCTGAGCAGATCCGGATGAAATTTGACACAGAGATAGATTATAGTCTTGAATAACACATAGGCTACTTTTTATCCCGGTAAAATGTACGGTTCCCGTGGGATAGATTTGTTTGTTTTTTGTAGCAAAAGATATATCTAACAGCCTATGCTCCATAGCATCTTGGTTGATAGCTACCAATTAGTAAAAGAATTATTAAAATCGATTCAGTACTTTAAGAGTTTATCGATTACAATAAAACATAATATCTTCTTTCCTCTTAAGCTATTATCTAATAACGATATATGAGAACAAGTACTTAAGTAGTTAAATAAAACCTAGGCACATGTCTTTAGCAGAATGAGTTTAGAACTTTCACTCCAGTGAAATAAAAGTTTCGACATCGCATCTGCATTATGCTTAAAAATTAATTATTAATCGCAAAAAGCACCACGTAACAATACGTAATGACGCGAATGAGGCTACATCGGTGACCTAGTTCGCGCTATCAAGGCTGCATTTGAACGTAGAAAAACCAGTCTATTTGAACCCTTGTCAGAGATGATATCCGCACATTTGAGATAAGAGAACAGGTCTTTTCAATTTGGACACTTGGAAACATTTGTGCTGTCATAAAGCTTTTGATACATTATTTTACAAAAACCCCACTATGATATAAATCATCTGTACTAACAATGTCGTGCCTGTGAGTTATTTTTATACGTGATTCACTTAAAACAACTGGATAGAACTTGCTTGAATTTTATATGCATATCTAAGTACATTTTTTTTTGGGACATTAACACACAGCACCATCTAGTTCCATGGTAAGCTACGAGGCTTGTGTTATAGATACCAGATAGTTGATACACTACACATATATAACATTAAATACATACATATTATAAATATAAATATAAACACACATGACTGGAGTACAAACATTGAAATGAATGCCCAGAGCGGGACTCGAACTCGCGACTGCTGGCACAGCAAGTAGAGTCACTACAAACTGAGCCAAACGTGTCGTCAATATGAGGTACCTTTATTTTATTTTTGGAAAATAATGATGCCTCCCGGGAATGAGATTTTTTTTTTTATTGTTCATAAGCGGAAATTACTGCATCAAAATTTAGTTACCTAAATTGTTTCCATGACTTGTTACTTATATCAATTTAACGTCCTTTAATTTTTATTTCTGAAATTTTAATGATTCTCGCGAGGAATGAATATGAATATTAATCGTTATAATATCTAATGTTAATAATTAGAGTATTTTTATTTCACTAAATTAATAGCTTTCTACGGCTGTGGGTGGGGTTTTCTACGGGAGTGGGAAATTTTAAGATAATTCGGCCATTACATATAAGTAACTCGACAGATTTTAATATCAATCGGTCTTATTATTTATTATGCAATGGCTAAGTCATTAATTAACATAAGATTTATCTTAGGAAACGTTTCCTGCAAATTCCTGCATTTTCAATAAAAGAATTATTCATCAATTGATTGAAATATAATAATCGTTATATTAGATAATAATCGGTCAAATAGACGCTTTGTTACGATTAAGTTACAATTTAATACTTGTTTTACATTTAGAAAAATTTTTGGTGGCGGAAAAATATCTAAAATTTCCTTGGGATATATGTACAATGTACATATATGGATATGTCTAATAAAAGGAAAGTTATCTAGAGAGTTGATTAAAATATTATTTATTATAATATTTTACTCTTAAGAAAAGGTACATATAAGCTTAAGTTTGTACTTAAATATAATTTAGGTAAAAAAAACATTTTATGATTCTATTCCGTATTATTTAATACTAGTATTGCCAGCGGCTCCGCCCGCGTTCAGATGACCAAAAACCAAATTCTTAGGTTTTACATATTAGTATACTCTTACATTGCCGTTTTTGTATTTTTTCTCAGAAATGAGACATTTTATCGCGGTAAAAAGTATCCTATATGTTGACCCGGATAACCAGCTATCATCATACCAAATTTCATCAAAATCTGTCCAGTGGTTTTCTCGTGATGCGGTAACAGACTGACAGATAGACAGACCAAAATTCTAAAAACTATAGATTCGGTCTCTGTATCGATAATAATGTCTATTTTAATTAGATTTTCCAAAAAATATTTAATGTACAGATTCGAATTAGTTATAATTTTATTATATGAATAATAAAATTGTTGGAATAACAAATAGGCTACTTTTATCCCGGAAAAATGTACGATTCCCGTGGGATAGGTTCGTTTTTGTTTTGCTAGAGAAGAACGCGAGCGAAGCGAGGAACGATAAATAATTTAAATTATATAACAAAAAATTTATGCATACAAATTACAAAGACATCTTTAAACTGAACCACCACCTTTTGCGAAGCCAGAGCAAACCGCTAGTATAACATAATATACCGTATACATTTTATATGCTCTAATAACAAGACAATCGTTAAATAAATGTGTATATATTAAGATTGACCTATAGTATATATTGAAGAGACTATGATACAAATGCCAGTTTACTTTAAGAGGCAGAGTAACAGTTATTGGCTCTTATACGAGATATAGAGATTAAAACCCTCTACGACATAAATTTGGATGCCTGTCACGAACAAAACACTTAAAATTCAAAGACTCCGTTCACAAAACGGTAATTCGCCAATAGACCCGGGAAATATCTGGTAAAGGTAAAAATAAATAGGTCGTAGCAAATAGAACGGTCAATATATTAAAAAGACAGTCGAGGTAAATCTGCATCTACTCTATATATACTTGTTGCGATAAAAATAACAATCTAGTATTTTCAGGTAGATTGTTCACGCGATAATTCAAGTTTTCTTATGGGAACGCATGCATCTTGCAACCAGATCCGTGATATAATGTTTCAATCGCAGTTGGTTAAGCGTGATCGTTACAGGTATAAGATAGGGTCGTTTCCTATGTTTTTATTGTAATGTAGAGATTAAAATTACTAAATATATAATAACTAGCAGAGCTCGCGGCTTCGCTTGCGCTAAAACTACAAAGAAATCTCTAAAAAGGTAGGTTTCATACAAAATTTCATCCCCTATTTTACCCTCTCATATGGATGTATTTCGAAAAATGCTAAAACACCTATATATTTAATTGTATTAATATCAAATTTCAATTAATTCTGATCATACATATTTTTTTACATTGTATTACAACGTGTTTTTCCGTGGGAATTAAATAATCTCCTGATAAAAAGTAGCCTATGTCACTCTCCAGCCCTCCGACTATCTCCATACAAAAAATACGCCAATCCGTCACTCTGTTTCGACATGAAAGAATGACAAACAAACAAACAAACAAACAAAACACACTTTCGCATTTATAATATTAGTATGGAAGTATGGATGTATCTACTTTTTTATCGAAATATTAATAGAATCTCTTTTAAAAACTCATCTATCCATCATCCTTGACGGTCATATTTATAAAATTGATTATCAATGCGAAATACTAATACAATATGTATACATGACAATGTTTTGTAAACTACGGGAGAGTTTTATCATTAATTGAATAATGTAATATACATATATACAACAGAGCTCATACGGAATACGTTTTTGCCAAAACTTTTACTTTCAAATAAGGACGTACGTAAATAATATACAACACTGATCCCATTGAATTTTGGTAGACATCTTGCGCTCAGAGAGAGAGAAGAAAATTGTTTATTACACAGAAATAGATTAATAACGGGAGAAAGTTATATGAAAATTCTATTAGTATCTATACGAAAACTTTACCATGGAAGAATTACGCACCGATCTTTGAGATCACATAATCTATCAAATTGGACGTAAATAACTACTTTTGTTTGAGTATAAACAAGTCCTAACAACAAAAGAACTCCACATTTTACAACGTTGTTCTATTCTCACAAAAGTAAGGGCTTTATCTGGAAAAACAATAATAATACAAATATAATCATGTAAATAAACAATTTCATAATGACCAACGTATGTGAAGAACGAATTATGATAAGATATCATTATTAAATTTAGATAATCGACATAAAATTCCGCGCACACTTCAGGCATCTAACATTGCAATTACAATCGCTATTAATTGCGCTTACACGATAAGAAAACAATGAGATAGATGAAATGCTAACATGAAATATAGTTATTTATTTTGAATATATATACAAGCTTCAACAATGTAATTTTCGACGAATCTTTTTTATATATGAATATTTATTAAATTTTTCTAATATTCGCTTTAAAAGTAATGGAAAAAAAGGCTAGTTTTCAAGTATCATATAATATAGTCATTTTATTTATTGGTTTAAACTGATATTATTATTTTATTTTATTTATTTATTACTTATTATCATATTATTTATATTAGTTACGTATACCTAATTTATATATTTTATATACGTACTAGCGGCTCACCCTCGCTTCGCTCGGGTTCGTCGCTAGGTACGTTTTAAATAGATATAAAAAGAAAAAATCTTTCTTTCTCACATTTTAATTTTTCAGCTAAATCGGTTCAGCCGTTCTTGAGTTATAGCGAAGTAACTAACACGACTTTCTTTTATATATAGACTAGCGGCTCACCCTCGCTTCGCTCGGGTTCGTCGCTAGGTACGTTTTAAATAGATATAAAAAGAAAAAATCTTTCTTTCTCACATTTTAATTATATGTTTTAATACTTACCTATTCCGAACTAAGAGAAATCCAAAAATTAAAATATCATAAAAATTGGAACGCGGTCGAACGGGATAAAAAGTATCCTATGTCCTTCTCCTGGCTCTAAACTACCTCCCTGCCAATTTTCAGCTAAATCGGTTCAGCCGTTCTTGAGTTATAAGCGAAGTAACTAACACGACTTTCTTTTATATATATAGACTAGCGGCTCACCCTCGCTTCGCTCGGGTTCGTCGCTAGGTACGTTTTAAATAGATATAAAAAGAAAAAATCTTTCTTTCTCACATTTTAATTATATGTTTTAATACTTACCTATTCCGGACTAAGAGAAATCCAAAAATTAAAATATCATAAAAATTGGAACGCGGTCGAACGGGATAAAAAGTATCCTATGTCCTTCTCCTGGCTCTAAACTACCTCCCTGCCAATTTTCAGCTAAATCGGTTCAGCCGTTCTTGAGTTATAAGCGAAGTAACTAACACGACTTTCTTTTATATATATAGATATAAAATATCATATATATGTATATATCTATTTATCATTTTTATTTATCTTATGCCTGTTATTTGTTCACACCCTTCCACTTCACACTTTGCTATTTCCTACACCTAAAGGTTGCCTGGAAGAAATCGCTGTTTTAGCGATAAGGCCGCCTCTTGTGCATTTTGCTACTACTGTATTGTTCTTTGTTTTATATTTCTTCCTATGTTGTGTGTGCAATAAAGAGTTTTTACTATTATTATTATTATTATTATGTTCTGACTCTTTTGGAAGTCTTTCGCTGTTGTAGACTTTTAATTCGCGCCTCTAAAAGACACTATTATGTTTATCATCGTTATCAAAGAACAAACTATCTAGTTTTTCTTAATGCTTATCGCATTACTGACTAGAGATTTGCCCTTTCGCTTGAATACGTCGCTATGTGCTAAACAGTAGCCTATACGTATGTTATACCAGGTGTGTGTATCAGTCTTTTTATGCGTTTTGTGCATATGCGTCCATCCAAATCCGTCCAACTTCATCCATACATCATGAAGGAGTAGTTCCAAATTTACATATAACTATACTAGCAGAACCCGCAGCTTCGCTCGCGCTAATACTACAAAAAAAACTCTAAAAAAGTAGATTTCCTACAAACTTTCATCCTCTATTTTACCACCTCATGGGATGAATTTCGAAAAAATGTTAAAACACGTATATATTTAATTGTATTGAAGAGCCCTAGTACCAAATTTCAAGTAATTCTGGTCATAAATATTTTTTGGGTTGTATTATAACGTGTGTCGTGTGGGAATGATATTATCTGCCGCGGTAAAAATTAGCCTATGTCACTCTCCATTCCTTCAACTATCTCCACACAAAAATTCACGTCAATCCATCACTCCGTTTCAGCGTGAAAGAAAGACAAAGAAACAAACACACACTTTTACATTTATAATATTAGTATGGATTCCGATTAATATATAGAATAATTTTAATTTATGCATAGCATAGGGTACATCGACCAATCGATGTATATGCTAAGAGGAAATTAACTGCGAGGCGGACACGAGAAGTGCTTCCCGGCGGTTCCGGTGCCGGGGGAAAATGAGGTTGACATTATCCAAGTTAAGGGTAATTTTGAACACAATGGAGGAACTGATATGTATTCTATTAAAGCCATTTGTTGTCTATGGCTCAATGGAAATATTATACATAATATTAGAATCAGAATAGAATCAATATTTATTTGTCTTCGTACCTTCATAAAAATCGCAAAGCTTTACCTTTTCGTCTTCGTGTCTATATGTCAGACCTTACACCTTATTTTTGTCGAATCTATGTAGATTTCAGTGCAAGCATCAATTATTAGTAAGATAATATGAATTACACCCAATGACGGACTGCAAGCAAATGAGGTTTTATTGTTTTGCTCTTTGACGTGGTTTGGTTTTATTTTGTTAAGTGATTTTGATAAATGATAACACCCTAACTTTATAAAGTTCACACATTATAAAAACTCGTTTTTTAAGCAGCGTTGGAGCATTTTTTTTATTTTTTTTTTTTTCATTTCCATTATTTTATCTCCATGTGCAATGTAACTCTTTAATAATTTGATTTACCCCCTTAAAATATTCTAAGTAATTATATATGAAAAATAATATTAAAGTTAATTACAAAAAAAACTTCATATAAACCTCAACCTACAAATAATTCAGTTTTATAACTACCATATATTCGCTTTCCTTTTAAATAGCTGGCATAAAGAGAATATTTTCTAAATAAGTCCATGTTGACTGAAATAGGCGAACCAGTTGTCACGAGCACAGATTTAATAATAGATTCTGAGCCAGGTGCTGCTAACTTGTTTAAAAGGTAGACATTTTTATAATAAAATATCGACTACAAATTGCACTGGATTAAAAATTACCGTATTTTAGTTGTCATTACAATTCATTGTATAGACCGACTAATACCACCAAAAGTGCGGATGTTTGGATCTGTTTGTATTTTTTATTTATTTTTAGGTAAATCTATATGTACTAAAATTGTAACTAAGCCGAATCTGTACATTAAATATTTTTTGGAAAATCTTATTGAAATAGACATTACAATATTATTGATACAGACGCCAAATTTATAGTTTTTAGAATTTTTGTCTGTCTGTTACCGCATCACAGAAAAACCACTGGAGGGATTTTGATGAAATTTGGTATGATGATAGCTGGTTGTCCGGGTCAACATATAGGATACTTTTTACTGTGAGAAAATATCTCATCTCTGAGAAATAATAAACGTTAAAACGTAAGTAGAGACGAACCCGAGCGGAGCAAGGGTGAGTCGCTAGTATGTAAATAAGATACTAAAACGTTGGTTAGTAATACAGTTGGGTAGTAGGTATATCAACTTCAACAATGACTACATGTTATGGAGAAAAAAAAAATGCATATATAAGGCAAAAATTTACACATATGGATCCTGATACTAAATTATAATGCCAAAAATTCATAATGCCTTACATATAATAATTATTGTCGTGAGAATAACTAAGAAAATATGTTCAAAATCCCAATAATATGCTGTTGTAACTGAACACGTTTATGTTTAGATACTTTAACATTGTGTTTAGTACTGAAGAGATTTTTAATATATTATTTATAGTACCGTTTTTTCAGAAAAGACACCTTAGATACAGATAAACTTATACATCAAAACCTTATATAAATACAAAATTTGATCCAAATCGTTAGAGCTGTTTCCGTGATACACTAAATATTTTTTTATTTACATATACAAGAATTGCTCATTTAATGTTATGAAATAAAAAAATAATTTTAAGAAATATAGCAACTTTGTTGTATTTACCTATAATATATATATATATATATATATATATATATATATATATATATATATATAGTAAGAAATATTTTTTCGCTTAAATTTCAACTAATTTTTATTTTATCTTTGCTTTTGCTACAACAAAATTCAACACAAAAATATAAAAATGTTAATAAGCAAAACATTAAGTACACATACGCTAGTATACACCTCATATTAAGTGATATTTAAAGGATATCCATTAACAGCGAAAATTTTATAACGACATCAATCAAATAAGCGATATAATACCAACAAAGTATTAGAAAATTAGAGTAATATACCTTACCTATATATTTTTTAACTGCATGACTATTTAGTATTTAGTAGCTTAGTTGAATTTGACGAATGTAATAGGCATGAACGAATTGTGGTTAATTCGTTCATGGTAATAGGTTACTTATGTATAAGTAGTTTTGTTTCAGATTCGCTACTAAATCTATACTAATATTATAAAGATACAGAATTTCTTTGTTTGTTTGAACGCACTAATCTCAGGAGCTATTTGCTTTCTTTTTGCATTAGGTACCCCGTTTGTTGATGAAGGCTATAGGCCATATATCATATATATAATATATAGCCTATCTATTCCATATCAACCGTCAAAATGTACCTAAAGAGTCTACGAGCTTATCACTTCGAATGTACTAAACGAATCAAAATGGAAGTTACTTGATTTAAACATCTTGTCCAACAAAATTTTAAAAAAGTATTTTTTTATATCTATCCGTATTAATACTATAAATGTGAAAGTCTGTGTGTGTGTACGGATGTTTGTTGCTCTTTCACCCCAGAACGGCTGAACGGATCTGGATAAAATTTGGCACAGATTATAGTCTGAAATAATACATAGGCTACTTTTTATCCCAGAAAAATGTACGGTTCCCGTGGGATAGGTTTGTTTTTGTTTTCCTAGAGGCGAACCCAAGCGAAGCGAGGATGAGCCGCTACTTTCATATATTTCTTGGTCTAAAAATAAATGAAACTACAGGGGAGTGCTAATATTTTCTATAAATAAAAACTTAATAAGGGTAGTTATAACGGTACACCTATAGTTTATGATCGCAAAAACATTATTTTGCAAAACGATTGCAAAGTACGTACACTACATAATTAATGGCGGAGATGAGTTATTGCCCCTTATCGGTAAAAGTTATTAATTATTATTAGAGATATCGTTAAATGTAAACCGTATATCATAACGATGTAATAATTTCATATCACTATAAGATTAACACTATAGAATGAATTAGTTTTATATGTCGATTTTTCTTTCTATACCTATGGAATATTAAAATGTTTTTCGTAAAAACATTATATGAATAAAAATATTTAGAATAAAAACTTAATATTTAATAGGTAAGCAAAAAAAAATATTTTTTTTATAAAAATAGTAATATCAAAATTATTTATATATACAAACAAAATAATCGTTAATACACTTTAAAATGTCACATTACGTAATCGACCATAAAGGCGCAACAAGTAAACGAAAGCTAACTCTACAAGTACTATACATACCCAGCTGCAACCGCACTACATTTTCGAAAGGCAAGCACTAATTTAATTACGTCCTAGCCACAAAAAGACACACATTCTGTTCAAAGTCGTGCACACATTATTAAAAAAAAAATACGTTAAAATTAACGACTTATATAGCGAACGTATATGTTAATGAATGATACATTTATTTTTTTGTTATTAAAACGGTAAACTAGATGGTTCGCGTGTGAAAATCGCGAAATTCCAATATTATTTTGACAGAGTCTGCTCGAGCAGTCGCCTAGCCTTTGTACGGGCTAAAATATTTGCGCATGCGTCAAATCGATCCACCCAGCGCGGTGGAGGTTGAACTATTCAACAGTCTCAGTCACCCCAGAGATATGGTCAGGATACTTACTTAAATGGGAAATCCACTATAGCACCTCATGAAAAATTCAGGGCAATGAATGTTCAACACATGAGGGTTGGCTTTCAACAAAGAGTAAAAGGTTTAGATAGAAGGGTTATCTATATGAACTTTGCGATTTTACTCCAACAGAAATTTTATAGCGCTGTATATTTTTAAAACGATTGCCTATTTATGAAATGATATTTTGAAATCAAATAATTACCTACTAATACATTAGAGTCTCTAGTACCCTTTTTGAACGACATCAAAAAGAACGAGTTATTCGATTCTCGTATATTCTAGTAGTCATTGTGTATTTTACTCGATATTTTCGCCAATTCGAAATCGATTTTCATAATTCTTTTTCTAATATATAAGTTATACATTTCCGAGTATTACCTCAAGGTCCCATATAAATGTATAAAAGATTGAACCGCATAAGTCACGTTATTACCTTTAAGTGATTTTGAATTCGGTACAAAACCATCATTTAAAGTGCCGGAATCAAAAGTACCCTATGGTACTCTATGACCTATTATAGGCTAACTCGCTCGTTGCGTGAATAAAGCTTATACCAACAAACTAATAAACACGCTTCCGCATTAATAATATTATAATGCATGTTACCATATTTTAACATACGAAATCACATTGTGTGATCTCAAAAATATTTCCTCTATATACGAAGCAACCTTCAAAAAAAATATTTTTTCAAGCGGTTACTATTAGATAATTGAGCGTAGCCGGCGCAGACGTCATTGCTCGCAATCTTGAAATTTTTGTAATAATCGTAACAAATATGAACTGAATAGAGTAAAATGTGTATCGAAAACGAAGACCCGTTCCGTGTTTTAAACAGGATGTGGTTGTCGGTTGTTTCCTTTTACTCATCTATTTAAAACCAAAATGGTGATATCATATTTAAGAAAACATTAACACGTTTTGTTTGTAGTAATGGGTCTATCTATGGCTTTCATATCTATACTAATATAATAAAGAGGTAAAGTTTGAGAGTGAGATACCAATTGTAGGGGGTAATCTCTGGATCTACTGAACCGATTTAGATGAAATTTGGTAAGAAGATAGTTCGAGACCCTGGGAAGGACAGAGGATACTTTTTTCCCCGGAAATCATCCCTTAAGGGGGTGAAAATGGGGATGAAAGTTTGTATGGAGAATCATGCTAGGGACGAACCCGAACGAAGCGAGGGTGAGTCGCTAGTTGATAAATAAACTTAACTCAATACTCAATAGTGAATTAACTGTATATTAATTACTGTCATTATTATTATTAAAATAAGATAAACACAGAAGAAAAAGTTTGGTTTATTTAGGTACATCATACTAATATTAAAGGAGGTAAAAGTTTGTAAGATTGTAAGTTTGTTTGTTGAAAGTAATCTCTGGGACTACTGAAGCGATTTAGATGAAATTTGGTAAAAAGATTGTTTGGGACTCTGGAAATGACAATGCATAGTTTTTATCCCTGAAATCATCCCTTAAGGGGATGAAAAATTGTATGGAGAATCAACCTAATAAACGCTAGGTGCTAGATTATAATGGTATGTAGGTAATAAAATTATGATTGTTGAAATCTATTTTTAAAACCGTTTTAAATAAAAAATCAAAATAAAAAATAATAATAAGTAGAAAAGTCCTTGCAGACTTGTTAATTATAAAAAAGAGCCTATTAAAAATAAACTTTCATTAAGTTTACTAATTATTGATTATAAACTTAGCTTTCATTTCAAAACTCAAACACTATATCCATTTGATATAAGAATATTTCGATTGTCTAAGTTAGTACTATTACGTTATAATATTTAAAGATTAAACTGAATAAAACATAAAAAATTGTTTCCGCCCGGGATCGAACCGGGGACCTTGTGCGTGTGAAGCACACGTGATAACCGCTACACTACGGAAACGACGTACGTTGACATCGAAAATGGTAGCCGTATGGAATACAAATTCAGTTTTTAAATAAGTTTTTATATTGCCTAGCATTAGGATTTGCATAACATTATGTTTATTTATTTGAAGCACAACTAGATCACATATATGTTACACGTTATAAGATAAAATCGTCGCCGCAGTTAAGTGTAGGTTTTGAACTTTTAGTGATTAAGTAATATTTAATTGTAGGTATATCTATACATATAATAAAATCTGAGTCGTAAATAGAGTTAAATATTTTTTTGGAAAATCTTATTGAAATATTCATTATTATCCATCTAATCTGTAGTTGGCCGAATCTATAGTTTTTAGAATTTTTGTCTGTCTGTCTGGGAACGCATTAGAAGACCATTGGTCAGATTTTGATGAATTTTGGTATGATGATAGCTGGTTATCCGGATCAACATATAGGAATTTTTACTGCAGGAAAATAAGATGTTTACTCTCTGAGAAACGAACCCGAGTAGAGCGAAGGTGCATACTGAATAGCTATTAGCTAGTATTGAAATAAATGAGTATATATTTTAAGTATATTATATTGAAATAATGAGATAGTATTGAAATAAATCAAAGTTTATTTATATTATTACAAAATGGGTACTAATATGCCAAATTGGTTTAAATTAAATTACCAAGAATATTATGTCCCTAGAAAAAAAAATATTAATAGTATATTACACTTATTAATTATTACGCCAATCCATCACTCTGTCCAGATGTGAAAAAAGAACAAACAATGAGATGAAGAATAAAGAATGAGAGATCATAATCAGCTACATTTTAACCTAACCATACAGGTAAATTAAATACTGCTAAAAATAAATAAAAAATATTTAAAATTTTACACATCATACTTTACAAGCAAAATTTTAGGCATTTAAATAGACTCATCGTGTTCGTTTTTATTTCCTTACTATAGAGTTCAAAGTCCTGAAACAGACTGATAATTGACAGGTCCATTTCTTAAAAAGCATTGTAGCTTAGATAAATGAGGTATTTAAAGAATTCTATTGTTTTGTTTCAAATCTATTGACTTTCATACATCTGTTAAATCTTGTTGATCGTTCCATTTAAATACTACAAGGTTCATGCATCATATGTTTTAAAAAGGCTTTTTTTTACATTGTTGTTTTCATATAAATTAATGTTTTATAGATTTATATTGTGGTCTATTTTCAATAAATAATACTTTCTTAGATTTACATGAACATTTTAAATATAACTTTTTTTAGATTATATTGAAGTTATTATTTGATTTTTCCAGTTAATTGAATTTTGTAGCGACATTAAAAGGTGGGCCACCTCCCAGTATGTTTCTTGGCTTCACTCCATGTTAGATGAGGCCCCTAACCATGACAAGGTGAACAAATATACCATGTGTGAAATATGATCATGGGTACTATTTCAGGCCACGGCTCCCGCATATTATTTTTTATAAATTTAACACAATAATGTTTACCTACTATGTTGAATCTATACACAATTTCTTATATAATTTGCTAAAACTAAAGTTTTTATTTGAAAAGCATGTTTAGACACCAGCCTACAGAACTTAGCCTTTAGAACCAAACTTCTTCAAGTTTTCTCATCCAAGCATTTTGTATTTTCTGATAATATCACATAATGCTATGAGTAACTTTTGAATAATCAATTTCCATGTTGCCAAGTAGAATGTGTTTCTTTAAAAGATTTAAGTTAAATAAAATAGATGTTGGTGTTTGCAACAGCATTCCCGCTTCACCCCTATCGAATCAAGCGAGGATACTATATACAATTGGTATTAAAAACATAGAATAGATTTGAAATTTGTAGTAGTCTCTATAATCAAACCCATCCAAAAATAAAGAATAAAAAAATCCAAGTTAGATTATGGTGTTCGAGGATTATTATTGTAAGGATTAAAATTAAAATAGTACCTGAAGAAATGATTCCAACATTTTCTTGGGACTGGACATTCATTTTCTCAACACTGAACTGAAAAATAAAAACTTAAAATATAATTTAACCATTACAAAAATTTAAATTTTATATTAAATTTACAAAAAAATACTGTTCATTAAAATTACATACAAAATAAATACATATATAGATAGGAATTTACCATTTCAACACCAAATAAAAGTGTAATATAATTGAAAATGCAATATTACTAAGATTTATTGAGTTACATTTATTATTACATGATATTAGATTACCTATTAAAATAAAAGTTATTTAATATATTATTATTTTTAATTACAATTTCAAATAGTCACTAGCCAGGGATTAGGATAAAAAAGAAAAAGGGGCATTATGTTTTCCTTCGTTATAATAAATTATTATCCTTTTTTGGGGGAAAAAAAATGAATTAATAGCTTTAAGAGAAACATTATAAATAGTTTAATTTCAAAACATAATTCATATAGAACTATTTTTTAAGCGTGCACTGAATAAATTGATAATGCAGTTAGATCCATTATCTCAAGTTTCAAGATAACTATAGTAGGAGTATTATAGAAAGATAAATGTATATACAACATATTCTTAATATTTTAGTACGAAAAATAGTCGTTAGATTAAATGTTTTTATAATAATAAATAATATTTACAACTTACATGTTTTACGAAGGAGTAAAATCATATATCACTGTTTCGACACATTGCACTAAAACAGGTCGATTCATATATCTTACGCAAGTTACTCGCTCGGCGTTTTCTCAACAGTTACCCGGAAAGTTTTAAACAATGGGATCTAAATTTTATGCGAAAATACACTTTCACAATGGGACAAACCAATCCACATAGGTAGCCACCTACACAAAACAATAAACAGTTATACAACTTGAAACATCACAAAAAAGTTTCTTTAAATTGATTTTTACATAGCTTTTTTAAGTTTTAGTATGAAATTTAACTTGAAACGATGAAATGTGCCACGAAAAAAGTTTGTTTGAATGTTCAAAAAAGTTCCAAACTTTTAACAAATGTCGACGACTTCAGTTCATCAGTTGTAAACAGGGTCATTCAACTTATATACAAATCACGTGGTAATTCAAATATTGAAGTTGTCCTACCATGCAATAGAGATGGCAGGGTAAAACTTATAAATTTTTTTGAATTCGTTCAATAGATGTCACTGCTGAGACCAGATGAGATGAGTTTTTAAATGTCCGCCGTTGATGATAAAGGTATCTTTAACAATGTGATATTTTAAAAATTTATAATTTTCCCCAAACTAAGTGCCCGTTATTGTGTTTTAACGTTGAGTTGAGCTTATGTTCCTTCGATAAATTCATATGACTGTGATCTCAATATATCACAATTTCGTAGTTAGTCGAACAGAGTTAGGACTCGTTTCTGGCGTTTGGGTTTATTTGCGATTTTTTCATTTTTGGTGTGCTCATTAAGAAGGTCAAGGCCCAATTATGCCATCAGACAAGCAATGCTGCGTTCCTGGATGTAAAGAGACTGAAGGTACCTATGTCAAATATATGAATACCCGTCATACTCGTTTTACTGTCGTAAGTATTATAATATATTAATGTTATTTTAAAGTGTCAATCAATTTTATAGAAATGAAATAGAAATTGGTAATTTATTTTCAGAATTAGTGTTTATATCTGAATGGTGGTCAGGAACAAAGTTGTCCATATACATAAAGAATGATGATACCTAGATACCATGGGAAAGAACATGGCTATCTTATTATGAACCATAGTTATGAAGTAGACTGGCTCATGGGTTGGCACTTCTGTGACGGTATCAAAGTTTTAGGAGTGAGTATATCGATCTGATATTTCTATAAATTACATAAATGACTTTTGTTTATAGTGTTCATAATATTTCAAACTGTTGTTGGTAAATAAAACTACATTCTAATAAAACTACAATACTATTATGATCAAAAATAAATGTAACTAAAAACATAACAATATAATTATTAATAATATGTAGAATATGCTATAGCTATATATGTATGTATATGTGTATGTACTTACATTTTTTTAATATATTTTTTAATTTTGTATTAACATCATGCTATTTAAACAATTTGAGGCTTGTTCATTTTCAAAAAGCAAGCAAAAAAAAGCAAGAAAGCTCCATTCAAGGTATTAAAAAAATAGATACAGAGTAATATTTTCATTGTTTTAACTAATGTTCATGTTGCAATTTATAAAATTCCATAGTGATTCTATGTAGCATTGTTGTTGCTAGATGAATGTAGTTTTAAATAACAATTTAGCTATAAAAATATAACAATACAAAGTATCTAGAAAAATAATTTCTAAACTATAGTATAGTACTTAAAATTGAAAAAACATGAGATCCTTTTTCAAAGTACCCCAGAAAGTACCACAGAAAAGTAAATGTTGTAGCCAAAAGAGTAAAATAATTATATTGATTTTGAAATCTGTTCAGTCATAATATAGATTAGAATGCACAAACATGCAGTATTAATTCCAATAGACAATGTATGTTTATATGTATATTATAAATTTATTTTATACTAATGAATTATATATTTAATTTTATAATAATTTCTGCATAAACATTCCCTGTACTCAATATATTCAATTCATTTAACATAACTTAAAATAATTGGAATATTTTCATGATATGTATTATAAATTTAGTCAGTTATAACTTATAAACTAGTTAATAACATTAAATATTTAATGGTGAAATAGTTAATGAGTTATACAATATATACTTAATTAAATATTTAGACCTGAATTTGCTAATAACATGGCTATCTCAAAGCTGAGTTTCATAAATGAGTGATGTTAAACATAAATCATAATATAAGTTTTTTCCTATAAAATTTCCATTTAGAAAAAGATAAACAATTCTTTATTTAATTAAATATATAAGCAAATGAACTATCTATTGGCCTTTATGGTTGTTAAACTTTTGTGATTTCAATGAAATTTCATTATGGACATAAATTCCCGAATCCCATTCCAAGTATTTCTATATACTTGGAATGGGATTCGAGGAGCTCTTCAATATAGTTTTCGCTACTATATCGAAGTTCAGATCGAGAAGATGTATCTGTAAAGATATGTATGCTATCAGAAGCTTGTTGAATAATACCGGCGCGGGCACTGGCTTAGTAGTTTCTTGGATCAATTTTGCATTTAGGACATCCTTAGACTGTCTCTTCTGTGTCACGGGGCTTATTATTGAGATGAGAATTTTCAGGAGGAAGGCGTCAAATCGAAAACGCGTTGTGGATTTACTTGAGGTATCTGTTCCATACGCGTCACCCATATTACGTTCCTTCTGTGCTGAAATCGTTTTTGAAAATATACGCGCATGGCGCATTTACGATTTTTCTAAAATTAATCAAAAGAACAACAATCTTTTGAAAAATATATCATAGCTACATTATGAAATTAAGTTGAATTTGGAATTTGAAGTCAATCGCGAGATTTTGAGCTTCACACTACGTTTGTATTGGAAATCGGTAATATTGTAAGAGCTTATAGGATGATTGGTAGTTATAATTTATATTGTAATCCCTTAATTATATATACTCAGTCTATGGTATAATATAATCTATAGGTACATATAATAAAGAGGTCGAATGTCTGTACATAGAAAAAAATGTTAAAAGCCGAGTCGGGGACGTAAGAAGAGAAATAGAACAAATCCAGTTTTTTTTTTTCATTTATTTTTTTCTGTCTGTTTGTCTGTTTATAAGGGCTAATCTCCAAAACTGTTGGACTGATTTAAATGAAATTTTGATGGTGGTACCTTATATCCCCGGTCAACATTTTAAATACTTTTCATCCCGGAAAATCAAAGAGTTCTCGTAGGATAGTTAAAAAACTATAGTAACTTATAAAGCTTAGTACAGAACAACTTATGCACGTAATTTAGTAAAATTTGGCATGCACTTTATATTGCCGGTCAAACAATAGGCTACTTTTTATCCTGGAAAAATATACGGTTCCCGAGGGATAGATTTGTTCATGTTTATCTAGAGGCGAACCCGAGCAAAGCGAGGATAAGCCGCTAGTATACAAAATATAATCTAAACCCAGTGTAGTTGTAAATTTAATTTATTAGAATGAATAATATTGTAATAACAGCACCATATCAAGTTGTAGCAACAGTTACAATAGTTTGCCGTAGCTTCATGCGATTTAAGAAAATTAAATACATATAAGAAATAGTGTTCCTTTTGAAACCTTTTGTTTTCAATACATATTATAATAAAATTCTAACTAAATCAAATCTGTACATTAAATATTTTTTAGAAAATCTTATTGAAATCGTCATTATTATCGATACAGAGCCGAATCTATAGTTTTGAGAATGTTCGTCTGTTTGTCTGTTTGGGAATGTATAACGAGAAAATCACCGAACAGATTTTGATGAAATTTTGTATGATGATATCTAGTTATACGGATCAACATATACGAGTAGGATACTTATTACTGCGAGAAAATATCTTATCTCTGAGAAATGTATACTAAACATTAAAACGTAATTAGAGTCGCGCGAATTCGGTTCAGCAGTTTTAAAAACGTATTCGGAAATAAATATTGTGTGTAATTTTTTAACCGTTAAGTATTGAATTGTGGAAATCTCTAATATACTCGTATGTACATAATATTATGAACATGTTCCATTAATTGAAGCAAAGATTATTAACCTTACAAACCTTGACTACTTCTCTCAAAAGAGAAATGAATTCAGTACCACGTAAATTGCACTGTATGAATTGTACTGAATTTTAATTTCAAAATTTGGTTGAGAAAAGTATTATTTTAAATATATCTTTGCTATTGTTAAGCGAAAATATTTGCTAGGAATTAGTCAAAGCAAATGCGGTCTTAGCAATTATAAATAACTAGAATTTATAAATAACTATTGATAAAGATAGATCTTACCACTTTTTTGTTTATTATGATAAGTAGACTTCTATGTATAACAACTAATAACTATGTTTATAGATTAGCGGTGTGTCAAACAAATCGATACTTATAAATAACATTAACTACAAGTAAAAAATATATATTATAAAAATAAAAATCCCGACTGCATAAAAGCTAACTAAAAAGATGAAAACAAGTTCACGGAGGAATATACTCGTAGTATTATGCAGTTGGAGACGTACACGTTTCATCCTAGCCGCAAGATGTATGCAAATACATAATAATGTATAATGTATGTATCCGACTACATAATACTATATTCCTTTGTGAACTTGTTTTCATCTTTTTAGTTAGCTTTTATGCAGTAGTTTCTTATTTTTACAATATTTCTTTTTTATTTACAGCTTTTTAGTTTTTGCCAATCAGACATTAGAAGTTATATTTAACAATTTTTTATCTTAAATTATTATAAGGAATACAGGAATTTTATACCTTTTTGGAATCCTTGTTATGAGACCTTTAATATGATACCCATATTGCAGAAAAAGATTTAAAAAGAATCACCTTAAACAATGAAATCTAGCAGCCCGCATATTTTTAATTCTTGCATTAATGAGACGAATCTAACGATACCTTAATTAAAGAAATCCATCGAGTGGTTTGGAAGATATGAGGGAATAAAGAATATTAAAAACGAACATACAAAGATAGGCGCGAAAAACATACGCCTCTCCTTGCAGTCGGGTCGGTCGCACGGTTAGGTCATCCTTCTCCTTTTAGGAAGTTGGTTAAATAAAATAGCTCTCTTTAATATTTTCTTTATTATTCAAATTGTTACAATAAGTAAACACTCGTTTTCTCGCCATATGTGCTATAGGTACAAGTAAGATTCTCATAGTTTACTTTAATATAATCTAAATCCTTACTTATTTAAATGTACTATCAATTATAAAATAGATATTATTTCACGTATAGCACACGTCACAAGTGCCGTTAAATAACCGAGATAATGTTTGCAACAGGTGTTTTTGTTCAGAATATGCATGGCTGAAAATCCAAAGTCCTCCCAATATAAAGCTTCATTATGTTTTATGTACCTAATTAAAATAAAACAAGGTATTGTAATTTGAAAAGAATTTATATATAAATTGCGATTTAACGAGCAGTGTAATTATAGTAACAGTTGACAGTAAATAATGATTTTGTAGTAAATAGGGAAAGAATGACCAAAATTGCATTTTGTTTAAAGATAATTTACCTATTTCTGATGATTTAAACAGTATTAACGATACATTATATATACTTTAAAAGATGTTAAAACTACTAACATTGAGTTTAAAATATTCTAATTAAATTATTAGTCTTCGATAACAATTGTGACATGACTGCTAATCGAATTGTGTTCGTTATAATATATTTATTGAAGTAAATACATATACCTATACATATTTTTTATCTATGGCTACTATGGACCCGTTTCATAGCATCATGCAATCTATATACTTAGTTTAATTGTTACTTATATTTGTTATAAGTAAACTTCAATAACGAACAGTATTGATACAATTTGCTGCTAAGTACTATTCTAAACTTAATAAAGCCTTTAACTTATTATTATCAATATAAGTTTTACAATAATGTATGGAAGTCTGCCTGATTTGTTGACATGATTACTGCAATGCACTCCCTTGGGTAGTAGCATAATGATATACAAACCTTATAGTCTTTTTCAATAAACCGGCTATATACAAATAATAGATTTTTCAAATCGGATTAATAGTTCCCAAGATTAGCGCGTTCAAACAAATAAACTCTGTATCTTTATAATATTAGTATAGATAAGATATTAAATGAATTGTCAGTTTAAACAAGACGGTGAATCTTAAAAGTTTATGTTTACAGAAAATATACTAATTATACATTTTTTAAGATGAATGAACTAATAATTTGTATCATTTTTCTTTTAGAACTGTAAAGCCTATGCGAAAAAATCAATACAGTATTTACCACCTATTGGTTGGATATGGAAATTTTCGCAGAGCAGGGAGCAGCCGGGACATCGACGCAAGAATCTTCATTCAAGAACCAAAGGAATAGTCAATATATATGAACCAGCAACATCATGGTAAGCAAGCAAATAATATTTTTAATTTCGAGGTGTTTATCCATTTAGACATATAGTCGGGGTAGAAATATACCGTGATAAGTACCTGCATTAAAACTACATCTAGATCTAGTGATAAATGTGCTTAAAAAAGACAAAGACAACAGCTACATAAAAAGTTTGATTTGGGCACTTGCGACCTATATACTATAAGATGTAGCAGATGGTTTATTTACTAAGTCTTATTTTCATTTTTACAGGAGAGCAGAGAGCAGACGGGACATCGACGCAAGAATCTTCACTCAAGAACCAAAGGAATAGTCAATATATATGAACCAGCAACATCATGGTAAGCAAGCAAATAATATTTTTAATTTCAAGGTGTTTATCCATTTAGACATATAGTCGGGGTAGAAATATACCGTGATAAGTACCTGCATTAAAACTACATCTAGATCTAGTGATAAATGTGCTTAAAAAAGACAAAGACAACAGCTACATAAAAAGTTTGATTTGGGCACTTGCAACCTATATACTATAAGATGTAGCAGATGGTTTATTTACTAAGTCTTATTTTCATTTTTACAGGAGAGAGAGCAGTGGGGAAAACTATAATGAAGACCCAGGCAACCGGGGCAATAGATTAATCCCTAAAGTGTGCATTTAAGGATTAATCTGATGGCCCTGTTACCAACATCAACAAACCACATCCAAAGAAAAGCAAATTTAATAAAAGTGAAATTAATGTCTTTAATATTAAGCCATACTAACATTTGTGCTCATGAATGAATTCCCTCAGCAGAACCCGAACCCGCGACCGCTGGTATAGCCAGTAGCGTCACTACAAACTGAGTCGAACTTGTCATTATGCAAATGAAACTTAAATATTTTTTTTGTGTCCTTTATGCTATAAATATATTAAATACTGGACCTCGCTTCGCTCGGGTCCGTCATCATATCGTTTATATGTTAATTTATGTGTTTACCTTGTTAACCTACCTGTCATCATCCCAAATTTTCATTTAATCTGTCCAGTTGTTTTCGAGTGATTTGGTCACAGACAGACAAATTGTAAAAAATTCGTCCTCTGTATTGTTAAATTGATTAACAAAATATTTAATTTATAGATATTATATAAGTTAGAATTTTATTAAATGTATAGATAGATACATTTTACTCATTGTTTCTGTTATTTTTTAATTAGATGTATAAATATTATTTTTGTTTTAGTTGTTTATTTTTCTTTTTCTTGTCTTCTGCTTCTTATTTTTTTTTGTTATATGTGAAAACTTGATTGGTTTATGTAATGTCTTGTTATTATTTATTTATTATCGTGCTATTTGTGGCATATGCCATAATACAGTTCTCCTAGTATGGCAATAGAGACTACCAGACGGCAGACCTTCTATGTTGACAAAAATATAAAATCAGTAATGATTGTTATGTATATATATAATATGTTTGTTTCTGTATTTAATATTGCTTACTGTAAATATTTTTTGGTCATAAAATATTATAATTACCATTATTAGCAGGTGTAAAACTAGTGAAATGATGGTAAAGCATTTCCAACTTTGTAAAGTCTACTACTAAGTTAAGTTAGTTGAAGGACGATGTCTATATTTGAATTTTATTGTTATAAGAATTATTAATGTTCAAATAAATTATAATACATCATATATTTTTTTTATTTTTACCCTTTGCGCCTAAGTAAAAATATTAATGAACAATAATATGAATATATATATATATATATATATATATATATATATATATATATATAGCTACGTATATACCTATATAGAAAGTTTCACGCAATACAATAGAGATGGCGCTTTTTAAGCATTACCAGCTTCGACGACGAGTTGTACCTCTATTTATATATGTAGCAATATACTCTATGGTTGTAAATTTCTCACTGACAAGTTTTAAGAATGCCGATCGCCGAACGGAATTAGCGTGTTACTTGAATACTGAACGCTACTTTATTACCAAGGCTTAAATTCTAAATTTGCTTATTTTAAAATAAGACAGAACCTATATATCATACCATTGCATATTTTAATGTTTATAATTAAAATAACTCTTGATATATTGAAAAATACTTACTATAATAATTTCTATTCAAAAATTATTAAGTTTTCTTTGTAAATATAAATAAAACGATAATAGTGTAATGGTTATTTTTAAACTGGCAACAAGTGTTAAAATGGTGACTGTAATAACATTATCAATATCTGACTATCCTTAATCCTAACATTAATACAATTATGAAAGAGAATTGTTTTTAATCTACCAGCCGCCAGGGATACATTTATAATTATTATTATTCTAAAGATAGAGATAATAAGTTAAATCATACATAAAATGTTCACAATTCAATACAATTGCATTGAATTGTAAACATTTTAAGTTAATTTTTGATAGCTTTCGTAACAGCTTATTACTTTAGTACTATTTGCTTTTTTAATCATTGTAAAAACTGAAAAAAAAAACAAAAATAATAATAAAATAAAAGGCAGTCATGAGGACTGCCGACAGAAGTGAAAACTTAAAACTATAAAAAAACAGTTGTTATTTTTGGATATTCAAATTAACTGTTTGATCTTAAATTAACATTAGTAAATTAAAACTGTTTACATTTATCTGGTTTTGATATCTATCGGCATTCTGAGTGTTAGCGTCTTCGAGAAATAACAAGCATGGAGGACTCGTATTAAACTGAACTAATAAACTTATAATTTTCACTGCTTTGTCTTAATAATGAACAAACTATCGTCTTCAACGATGTGAAGCCAATGTTTGCTTGCTGAAGTGACCAGCTGGTGACTTACAGAGTTTTTGATATTTGTGATTATTTTAATAATTAAAAGCAATTAGATATAACAGACTTTGTTTTAAAGAAACTTGAAACATTTTGTCTCGATGGCTAGTGTAGCTTACGGCGCTAACAGCCATAGTTCAAAGAAAAGTGAAGATAATCACTATAATAATTAATAATCAATATATAAATACATATAGTAATTCTATAGCATAACCGGCTTCATTGCGATTTTAAGAAAGGACAAATTGTGTACCTCAGTCTCTGTCCGTCGCGTTGGGAAGTCTATAAGAAAGACACAATTAAATATAGATTATAGATCCTGTAAGCTTGTTATTGCTCTAAGCTAGCGATAACACGTCACGTGACCACGTCACGTGACCATGTCAATGACGACTTACATGAATTTACTCCCCATCCAAACCTGCCTATAGAAGTTTTCACTTCGAAAAAGGATCGTTAATGCATGTTTTTATTATTATATTGATTTGATGAAACATGTTACAAATAAATAAATACCGATTTACGATTGTTATGTAGCTATTTAGTATAGTTCGGTGCTGCCATATAAAAAAAGTGTAATATTATTATCTATTTTCTGTCAATTGTCAATTTTCATTTATCAATTAACATTCGTTTTATGGCGCGAAAAGCATCGCACACGCAGACTGCGGAGTGCGAACTGCTAGAGAAATATTACTTATTTTTATTTATGGAACTGCCACAGCTGAAGCCAGAGCTGAGCACATAGTATTTAAAGTATTTATTTTTCAAATTTTAGTTTTTATGCATTGATGAGTTATTAAATAAAACTATCTTTTCGGATTATTTCGCGGATTTATTTTGATTTTTGGTTCTCCCGTGACCATGGATGCTGTAAAGCATTCGAAACGTCGGGAACCAAAAATCAAAATAAATCCGCGAAATAATCCGAAAAGATAGTTTTATTTAATAATGTCAAACATTCGCGTAAATCTAAGAAAGTATCATTGATGAGTTTTTGTATATCAATGTTTTTATGATTAAGTTAGCACTCCAATGCCCGATTTCACCAACAACCCATAAGCTACCACCTACGTATGGGTTCCCTAGCTTAAAAGTCCCCTAAACTAGCCCCTAAATTAAATTTTGTTTTACGATCGTCTTTAAGCCCATATTTCGAGCACCTAAATTAAGGGGGCCTTTTAATATTTGACCCCTAACTGTCGATGAAACAGAAACTGACCCCAAACCGGCCCCCTAATCATGCTTAGGGGATCCCTTAAACTTGGGTGACGGTGAAATCGGGCATAAGTTAGTTACATATGGTTTTTGCTATTAAAAATAATAAAGCACTTACAATGAAAACAGTTCCTAATATTAGTTGCGATTTTTACAGGTGTTTAATTTTTAAAATGTGTGTGAAATTGGCCGCCATAGTCATATTTGCATAGCATCGACCTATGATTGTGTTCTATTTTCTTTTCAAAAGATATTCTTAATTTTGAATATTGTATGATTTTATTTATTATTTACTAATCATTCAATTTCATATCTAGGACATTTTTCAAATTTGTTTATTAAGAATTTATAAGAGAATATTTTGTAGATTTGATACAGAAATATTTTTGGTCAATGTAGGTACAATATGTTTAGGTAAATAAAACTAAAGCATCACATTTTTACACATTTATTTAATAATAACTTACACAAAATAGTGACTGGAAATATTTTTGTTTATATTTTAGAGCAATTACAATCCTTTGGTTATTAGGTAACAAACTAGATTTATTAATACTTATTTCCATAATGATTTCTTATGCTAGTTAGGTAGGTACTTAGAACATATAAAAATATTTTTACATTACATTTTATAGCTAGTAAGACATTCTATACATATATACTATTGAAGGCAGTGGTAGCCCAGTGGTAACGCGCTTACTTGGGAAACCGAGTGAAGCGGGTTCAAATCCCGGGTCTCGCACCTCTGATATTTTCATGTGCGAATCATTTCTAACATGATTATCACTCATCTTACGGTGAAGGAAAACATCGTGAGGAAACCTGCATGTCTGAGAGAACCTAGCAAGTTTTCGAAAGACATGTGAAGTCCGCCAACCCGCACTTGGCCACTGTGGTGGACTATGGCCTGATCTCCCTCGTATTGAAAGGAGGCCTGAGCTCAGCAGTCGGACGTTAAAAAAAAAGGACCGAATACAAGACATTCTAGTACTTTTTGAAATTATCAAAATCAAAGGCTTCAAATATAATAAATATAATAGTTTTAACTGATGTGCTCATATTTTTAAATTTTAATTCTTGTTAACATAAGTTTTTTATTTGAATAATCAATTGTTTATATTGACATAAAAAATACTAGCTGAATTATAATATCTTTCGGAAGATTAAATGTCTTATACTAAAGATATGCATAGTCTTGGTTGTAATTATATACATGTTCTACAAGAAATAATTTGTGCTGTACACTGTACAATAACATTTAACATTATTTTATGATATGGTGTATACAATCTGCTTTTCATATACATAATATGTACTTAAAACAAAAATTAATAATCTTTCACAAATAAACTACAGTCTTTGAGCGAAAAATAATTATATATAATAAAAATATCTATATTTATAAATTTAAAGAGCAACATCTTTATATTTCGTCAAGTCATCAGATTCATTGCCAACAGAATTATGACTGTTGCGCATTCCATAGTACACTCTGTCGGGTCCATTATAGTAATCGTTTCTCATGTATTCATCTCTTTTGTAATCTTGGTAGAATCTAGGATCATAGTCGGGTGGGAACATTCTAGGATCATATATGTATGTAGGTCGGTAGGGGTATGCCATCTCGCTCTTGCAGTCCATTCTGTCTTCATATTCATAGTTTTTGTAGTCCTCGATATTAAAAGCACCTACTACTGAGTGTCTTCGCTTGTAAGGATTATCTGGTACGGTTCTAGGTGCCCATGTGCCGAAGTTATGTGGTGGTTTCGGATATCCTCGTAGACTGGCAGCGTATTGTCGTTCTAACTGATGCCAGTACGGCGGTGGTTGGGGCATTATCATGGGATAGCCCATGTTGAACGACTGTCGGGTCGCTAAGTGACGACGTAGGTCTGGCATTGAACCGGATTTACCTGAAAGAAAAATTAAAAAATGGTAATTTTTATTCCTGTTTTTCCATAAAAAATATTGTAGTTTTGATCCGAATCCCTTATAATTTAGTGAAAGATCCGTTTAATTTGGTAAAGACCTGTTTTTCTTTCATCCATTTTTTATTTTCGAGATACAAAATAGCCTTTGTTACTTATGGTGAAGACACTATCCAATGAAGTCCGATTAATATTCGATTCAGTCGTTCAAAAGATAAGTGGTTTCAAATAGATAAATAAATATTTTTAATAGTTGTTCAGTATTTCATATAAAACAAATACCAAACTAAACAACCAAAATGTCTCTAGTGGTTTTTCCGTGATGCGGTCACAGACAGACAGACAGATAAAAATTCTAAAAACTATAAATTGGACCTCTGTATCGATAATAATAACTATTTCAATAAGTTTCTCAAAAAAATTTAATGTACAGATTCGACTCACAATCAGTTAGAATTTCATTATATGTATAGATTTCAATTGTTTCACATTAACTTTTTCGATATATTAACTCTAAAATTACCACTGTCAGATAAGAAGCCATCGTTTGTGAAAGCGTTCGGCGTGTCCGGCACAAAATGGCTGGCATCAAACTCGCTACCACTTACTGGAACGCCATTGACATATTCAGCTTTCCTGTTGAGTGAAATATTTTACGTTAGCTCTTCTTATATACAAAAGATAAAGTCTACAAAATATAAAGTAAGTATCAAAATTTAAGTAATGCTAACTTCCTAAACTACTAAATATAGGTTTCCTAAATATATATGTATAAGCGCCTAGGACGGAGATCTCATATTTATATTATAAATTATAATTAACACGACCAGTGCCGGATTCGACCTTTTTTTTTTTTTTGTTGACGCTGGGGAAACCCATCATGGGGACCCTACCGGCCGTCAATGGGTAGGGTACTGTGAGACTCCTACTCACTAAATCCCACAGCGGTATCCGTCGCCGCAGTGCAATGGGGTGTGCAGGATCGCTTGCGAATTCACTACAACACCCCTGCGGACAGCCCGTACCCCGCGGGCCTGTGCCGGATTCAACCTTACCGCCGCCCTTGGACTTAGTAAAAAAATACCGCCCAATTGTCGAAATTTTGCATAAAATGGATAAAGTTTCGATAAAGTTTTTTTTTATATAATTTTTTGAAAAATACGAAAAAATAATTTATAAATGAATTCAATTTTTTGAAAAATGTACTAATTAATTATTTTTTTTTTCAAATTATTCATTTTTTGGAAAATAAAAAAAGCACTTTCGGTAACGCGAAGATAATTTTTATTCGCACCCTCCGAATTTTGCCGCCCCCAAAAAGCCCTGGACACTGGCCCCGAGTGCCCCTAGTGTAAATCCAGCGCTGTATATGACCTATTGATACAACTTAGCTATGTTTTTAATTAAGATAAATATGATTACATTACCATATCGCTTAGAAAGCCATCATCGAATGTTGTGATATGTGATTTATTAATCATAAAACAGCCGATTTCGTTCATTGATTGATTCATCTTGTGAAATTATTAGATTTTTATTGTGTTAGTAGAAAACCGTGTGTCGTAAGTGATAGCTTACGTCATATTAACATACCTGAGATGAAATATGTAATGATTTACAAATTTCATCTAACATACATATATAAGACGTAAGGAGTTGAGCTAACTCAGCGTAAGCCCACTATTTTTTTGAGGTAGCTAGCAATAGGTAGACCGTTGAGTAGTAATTGTAAAACTCTTACTCACTGAACCGCTATCAAAATTCTATCGTTCCGATATTGGAGTGTTATGGGATCGCTTGCATACGCGTTATACTGTGCATGAAGTCCAAGCTATAGTCTAACTTTATCCCCTTCACATAGTAGAGAACGCGTGCCAAGTTATGGAAAGTTAAAAATAAGGGATACCTACACACTTCAAAAATATGTACATACCGTGCCTCTCTCAACGCATACGCGGACTGCACCAGTACAACGCCACATACAATCGCGGGCAAACGTGCCACGTAGCACGCCAGCTCTGCACCTCCGTATACACCTTGTAAACCCTGTCAAAGAAATTACAGATTGTTTATGACTAGAAGCATATAAATGCAACTATTGACGACACGTTTGACTTAGTTTGTAGTGACTTTAATACTTGCTGTGCCACCAGTCGCGTGTTCGAGTCCCGCTGGGGGAATTTATTTGTGTGATGAACACGAATATTTGTAATCCAGTCATGGGGGTTTATATTTATAATATAGTATTTATAATGTACTAGCAGAACCCGCGGCTTCGCTCGCTCTAAAAATACAATAAAACTAAAAAGGTAGTTTTATACAAACTTTCGTCCCCTATTTTACCCCTTTATAGGATAAATTTTGAAAAATACTAAAACATGTGTTTATTTAATTTTATTGAAGAGCCTTAATACCAAGTTTCAAGTAATTCCGACCATAAATATTATTTTGGATTGTATTATAATGTGTATTCCCGTGGGAATTAGATAATACCTCGCGGTGAAAAGTAGCCTTAGTCACTCTTCAGCCCTCCGACTATCTCCACACAAAAAATTACGCCAATCCGTCACTCCGTTTCGACGTGAAAGAAAGACAAACAAACACACTTTCACGTTTATACTAATAGTATGGATTAAACGTTATATGCATATGTGTATTGTATCAACTTCCTGGTATCCATAACACAAGCCTCGTAGCTTACCATGGAATTCGATAGTATTGTGTGTTAATGTCCCGATATAAAAAAAAGCTATTGGCTTGAACAAAAAAGTCATAGAGAGTACTAGATACTGATTAGTATATAGAGACACTGCACACGCTAATGTTGACGTAAATTTTTTTTTCACCCCTCAGCTACTCATGTATAAAGCTCCATCCCTATTTTTTTATAACTTGACTACAGAATTTTCTATCCTCAGCACTGTAGCTCCAATAGTCTTCTAAGTAAAATAGCTATGACAGACGGACATGACGAAATTATAACAGTTCTGTTTTAGCCATTGGGAACCCTAATAAAAATGAAATTTTTAAAATGTGTATTTTTAGATGAATTGTTGCAGCCACAAAGGTTCTTAAGTTATGACATTGGTTACTCCGCGACTTCTGTCAGATAATAGGTACCAGCTACCAAGTAATCAACTAACACATGACTAAATTCTAAACTAATGATAAGTTAGCAAAAAATGATTAAAGGGTTTCGGGTCAATTTTGATATGAAAACTAAATCTGCATCGTTCAAAGCCAGGTATCAAATTCGTTATTTTTTACAAGCTTTTATATATTATCTTGTAATATTTCCGAGATGCTTGAATGGGTCAAATTTCGCAAACTAAATTCGTAACACTTTCCTCTTATCCTACAGAATTGAAAACAGCTATTGTAGGCTCAAAATTGGCTTTATAACAATAACGTTATAATTTAAAAAAATGGTTTATATAAAGTACAGTTAGTATAAAAGGCTATTTAGTTAAGTAAAATATTGTACTTCCATAGCAAATTTCGAAATTGAACTTAATTGGACAACCCAAGCATTCATTTACTTAGAAAATGTGTTATTATAATAACACTACAACTAGTAATAATTAACACTACTTCAGTATTTAAATTACACAATACAAGTTTATATTACAGTTAGCATTACCCGCGGCTCCGCCCGCGCTCAGATGACCAAAAACCAAATTCTTAGGTTTTACATATTAGTATACTCTTACATTGCAGTTTTTGTATTTTTCCATAAAAATGAGCTATTTTCCCGCGGTAAAAAGTATCCTATATGTTAACCCGGATCATCATACCAAATTTCATCAAAATCTCTCCAGTCATTTTTCTGTGATGCGGTAACAGACAGATAGACAAAAATTCTAAAAACTATAGATTCGGCCTCTGTGTCGATAATAATGTTTATTTCAATAAGATTTTTCAAAAAATATTTAATGTACAGATTCAGCTTAGTTACAATTTTATTATATGTATAGATAACACTACTACTAGTAATAAATCACACTATTTCAGTAGGTATTTAAATCATACAATACAAAAAAATAAAATAAAGCATGTTAACTTACCCAATGACTAATAGACATGTAGAAGACTAGAGCACATTCTGGTATCAGCACTAGAATGACTGAGATGAGCCACGCCAATAAGTACGTGTTGTTTTTCTGTAAAATATAAGAGAAACGATTTATTTTTAACTTCAACTCTAATAAATTAAGTTACAACTGATGTTGTTGTTATAATTTTCAAAGTTGAATATTGTTCTCAGATATAATTTTACTCGTATTTCCATTACTAGGGAGCTAGTTACGTTTAGCATAGATTTCTCAGAGATGAGATATTTTTCCGCAGTAAAAAGTATCTTATGTGTCGACCCGGATAATCAACTATTATCTTACTAAAATTCATTAAAATCTGTCCAGTGGTTTTTTCAGACCGACAAAAAAATTCTAAAAACTAGATTCGGCCTCTGTATCGATAATAATATTCATTTCAATAGGATTTTTCAAAAAAAAATTTAATGTACAGATTCGACTCAGAATTTTATTACATGTATGTACCTATAGATTTGTCACTTATTTTCGTTATATATTTTTATGATATTTTTTGGATATACATATTATATAATAACACGCTATATTCTCAGCCAGAAACAAAATTGAATTGCAAATCTTAGTATAATACGAAAGCATTAAGAAACATTCAAATGATTAACATTAATATTCTTTAAGTAAAAAAAAAAAGAGTTTAACGATCTCCTATTTTATATTATTATTATTCATGTACATTCTTAATATGTGCATCACACGCACTGTGAAAATAGAATATTACGCAGATCGGTGCAATATTGGTAACCGAGTATCTTATTTACATACAAGCATACGCAGTCAGCGTATGAAGAATACACCTATTGCATGATACATCTATAAATCATAATGTAGACAGACACGCAATCAAAATATATACATCATATAATAAAATTGTAACTAAGTCTAATCAGTACATTAAATATTTTTTGGAAAATCTTATTGAAATAGACATTATTATCGATACAGAGTCCGAATCTATAGTTTTTAGAATTTTTGTCTGTCTGTCTGTCTGTTACCGCATCACGAGAAAATCACTGGACAGATTTTGATGAAATTTGGTATGATGATAGCTGGTTATCCGGGTCAACATAACGAATACTTTTTACCGCGGGAAAATATCTCATTTCTGAGAAAAAATACAAAAACGGCATTGTAAGAGTATACTAATATGTAAAACCTTAGAATTTAGTTTTTGGTCATCTGAACGCGGGCGGAGCCGCGGGCAATGCTAGTTAATAATATTATAAAACATTTATTACTGTTTTGTGTTCTTGTTTTTAACATTTAAAGTCAAATGAAGGATACAGTATAAATATACTAAGCAATAAAATGAAGTCATAATTGAATTAGTCTGTAACTAGCGACTCACCCTTGCTTTGCCCGGGTCCATCCCTATTTACGTTCTAACGTTTAGTATGGAATAGATAGACTATATATTATGTGATATGTAGCCTTTCTCAATAAATATCTAATGCAAAAATATTTTTTCAAATGGGATAAGTAGTTTCTGAGATTCGCTCGTTCAAACAAACAAACAAACTCTGTCTCTTTATAATATTATATAGTAATAATAGTAGGTATAGATGAATATGACTATTAATATCTATCTGTTAACAAATCGATGATTTATTATACTAGAAGTAAATTCGATAAATGTTTTTTTTCTTAATAAGTGTTAACTATTAAAATGCTTTTGAAATATTATTAATGATTAATTAAAAACTCTTAATACATACTGATATAAGGCCGTGCACCAAGGTGACGGTGGCCGCGATAATGATACAGTAACATATCATGAGAAGTACTGACGGCACTGGAAGCCCGCTTTGTGATTCAACCACCCATACTATTTCGTAGATAAGAGCTATTGCGTATGCGACCTGGAATGAAATAAATATTACTTACTTAGTATTAGGTAATTTAAATTATTTTGTATACAAATAGATGCTTAAAGGGAAACGAAGACATCCTTCCGCCATGTTCGTTTTAATTGAGGAGACTGAGGCTATTAGATATTGCTCGAATGGCGCCCCTTATTATTTTTGATCGATTTCAAAAATAAAGGTAGTAAATAAAAAAATCTTTTCGGATTTTTTCGCGGATTTCTTTTGAGTTTTGGTTCCCGACGTTTCGAATGCTTTACAGCAATCATGGTCACGGGAGAGACTTAAGTGTTAGATGTCTCAAAGGTATTATATAGTTGTTACAGACTACCTACCCACAAATAACAAAATGAATTCAAAAAAATTTGAAAAATGGCACCAAAGATATAATAATACTTTTTTTTATAGAACCAAAAATCTAAATAAATCTGCAAAAAAATCCGAAAAGATAGTTTTATTTAAAATGTCAAATATTAGCGTAAATCTAAGAAAGTATAAAGGCAGTAGTATAAAGCATTATTGGTCTATTAGCTAACATTTAGGTAGATACAGATAAGGAGGTCCTAGGTACGATGTCTAGGTTGGGAGAAGTACCTATTTTATTGAGGTTTTTAACTCTTTAGCAGCTCAGAGTAGAAAAAATGCCGATGTTCAAAATTTTATTAGTATTAGCTACTCTTTGTTAATTGTTACTTTGTAGCTTAACACATTAAGACTACATAATACACTCAACTCTTGACATAATCTCATCATAGTTACATATTTATATTCATAAAATTACGATCCAGTTAGCAATCGTAAAACAAATCTTATCGTAGCTTATTACGCATTCTGCTAAGCGCTGCTCTCACTGTTTCAACATCTCGTGAGATAACTTGGCCTTAAAGTTGGTAGCCCCTTCTATTTAATAAACAATGTTGTTCTCTGCAGCCTAGATTCCCTTGAAACGTTAAAATCAAAAACCTACTGATTATGTAATTACGTAGGTAATCTACTCGATAAAATTAATCTGTCTTAGCGGATATATGTCGGTACATTAAGTGAATATTTAATACAAGTAAACTTTCAAAAGTGCTTTTATAGACCGACTTAAAATACAATTTAATGCTACTATGCGATGCAATCTTAGCATTATAAATAAGACTTTACGAAAATTTTAACTATGTAGATGTATTATGTATAAGAATAGTGCTTAGCTCCGTCGTAATATATTTTAATACTAATAAATATACTTTACTAGCAGAACCCGTGGTTTCGCTCGCGTTAAAACTCGAAAAAGGTAGGTTTCACACAAACTTTCATGCCCTATTTTACCCACTTATGGGATGAATTTCGAAAAATGCTTAAACGCGTATTTATTGAATTATATTGAAAAGTATTAATACCAAGCTTCAAGTAATTCTAATCTTTTTTCAACCGACTTCAAAAAGGAGGAGGTTCTCAATTCGACTGTATGTTTTTTTTTTTTATGCTTGTTACCTCAGAACTCCGTCATTTATTAACCGATTTGGACAATTTTTGTTTTGTTTGAAAGGGTATACTTCCAGATTGGTCCCATTTAAATTTCAAAAAAAAAAATACCACCCCTAAGGGTGGAAAAACAACTAATGATGAATTTAACCTACTTCTAATTGTCATATTGACTTGAAACTTTGCAAGTATTTCTATTTCCGTTGATAGTACAGTGGTTCGGTGTTGTTGACCTGATCTGATGGCAAGGCCAGAAGGTGGATAGGTGCAACTCTTCAACGGCTAATAGTAGATACTTTGAGTTTGGGCTTATTTTGTTTGATTTGACAAGCCTAACACGTTAGAATTCTTACTTTGCTACTACTGTCTACACTAAAAAGGGAAAAATAAAAACTTTTTAACAAAAAAATAAAAACCGACTTCAAACAAAAGCACTAAAAAGTAAAAAATAACTGATTGGTAGTTTTCATTTACTATACATACCTAATCAAATATTTTCGAAGTCGGTGTGCTTTGGCTAAGTAATTAAAGCCTACCTATTAAATACATACCTAATCAAATATTTTCGAAATCGGTGCCAGACCATACAAAGCAAAGCACACCGACTTCAAAAATATTTGATTAGGTATGTATAGTAAATGAAAACTACCAATCAGTTATTTTTTACTTTTTAGTGCTTTTGTTTGAAGTCGGTTTTTATTTTTTTGTTAAAAAGTTTTTTTGTTAAAAAGTTTTTATTTGAGTTGTATTATAACGTGTTTTCCCGTGAGAATGAGATAATCTCCCGCGGTAAAAAGTAGCCTATGTCACTCTCTAGACCTCCAACTATCTCCACACCAAAAAATCACGCCAATCCGTCACTCCGTAAAAGAAGGACAAACAAACACACACGCTTTCACATTTATAATATTAAGTATGGATAATATAGCATAGTACCTACTAAACTATGATGCCTTATACTTGAGAATAAAAATTTGGTTAGATCACAATAAATCATGTAAAGTTTTTTTATGGGGAGTAACATACCAAAGCATAGGCAGCTATAAATCCCGAGGCAGCTGTCACGCTGCAGCAGAATATCCTGCTGATGGCGGGCTTCATTCGCAGCTTTGGCGCACTGTCGGTATCACTCAAGTCATTATTGACTGACATATTCATATTATCTGATTTCATATATTACAAATTCACTAACACTTTACCGGTATGAGATTTTAGTTGATTGGCACAGCCCAACTTTATTTAAGAAAATTCGCACATGTTTTGTTTCTTCAAAGCTTCTTGGTAGCTTTTTTGATAAGAAAGTTTTAGTCCTAATTGTTTGGGTCAATGTTGTGTGGTATTTAGTTTATCCTTATCGTTTCTACGCAGTTTGTTACTAGCATGCTCTTTTCTTCTGAATGATGCTTTTTTCAGAAACAGATATCTAATCAAATAATCATCCAAAAGGCAGTTTCGGTACTCATCTTCCACGCCTGTGTTTTCATTATTCTGTAAAAGAAAGAAAATGTTGGTTTAAATAGATATGTAATGGCTTATTTTTACCGATTGCTCAAACCTAAAAATAAGCGTAATTGAATTGTATGAAGTGAATGTACAAGAGTCATTAAATTCGCGTTAATGATGGTCATAAAATACAATATGGTGTCTTAATATTATGTCCAACTAAACAACTAAGTATGTAAGTAAATTTAGTTTGCAAAACCACAAAATCAGGCTTTTTCTGTTTTCTTATTTTATTATATTTACATATTTTAATAGTGAGCTAGAAAAAAATATGATCAAATTAATATTTTTTTCATTTATTTAAGGCTTTATCTATACATATAATAAAATTGTAACGAAGCCGATTCTGTACATTAAATATTTTTTGGAAAATCTTATTGAAATAAACATTATTATCGATATAGAGGCCGAATCTATAGTTTTTAGAATTTTTGGCTGTCTGTATGTCTGTTACCGCATCACAGAAAAACCACTGGAGGGATTTTGATGATTTTTTTACGGTGATAGCTGGTTATCCGGGTCAACATTTTTACCGCGGGAAACTATCTCATTTCTGAGAAAAAAAACAAAAACTGCAATGTAAGAGTATACTAATATGTAAAACCTAAGAATTTGGTTTTTGGTCATCTGAACGCGAGCAAAGCCGCGGGCAATGCTTGTAAATCTATATATTATGTGGTAATACGTTTTATTATTAATGCATACATTTGTCAAAGGAGTAACAAACAAATTTTTTACCATTCAAAGTGTCAATGTTAGTTAAACGTTTGAACCTAACATAAATTTTTCATCTCGCGTGGGTGTAAAAAATTAACACCTATTGTTTATTAATGGCTCTAACGCCTAAATCAATCAAGAGTTAAGCAACACATTAATAAATAAAATAATCTTTCGTTACGTAACATAATGTGCAAAATGTGTAGGGAAATCATTTTTCTATCTTATTTCTTTCTAACTAGACTTAATCTAAGAATTTTTCCAATTTCATTGTGAAGTGCTTGTAAAACAACTTCCCCATTTTTCTATGCCCCCTTCCGGGTTTTGTATCTACTGAGAATCTTAAGGTCTTTGACGCTGAATATTCAACTATGAGAACCTATTTTCAATGTATGGGAAAATATAAACTAACACTTAACGTAATTAATGCAAATAACAACAAACTAAAAATACGTAGTTTTTTTTTGTAAATCAGCTGTATTTGCAATTATGCTTTTTTATTCATTTATCGGACTGCTATTATAAAATATGTGGAAATTGGCTGTTTGTTACTTTTTCACGCTGAAACGGCTGGACGATTTTAGATGATATGCGATATTTAGTATACAGAATATTGACTATGACTTATGATCTATAGATTATTATTCTTATTATCTATTAGATCATGCAGGCTATATACACTGATAAGTCGCTACTAGGTATATTATATTTTACATGATGCTGATAACGTGTTCGAAACAATATAATTAAGAATTATAAAGTACTAGCGATTCATCCTCGCTCCGCTCGGGTTCGTTCCTAGTTACGTTTTGCCGTTTAGTATAGATTTCTCAGAGATGAGATATTTTCCTGCAGTAAAAAGTATCCTATATGTTGACACGGATAACCGGCTATCATCATACCAAATTTCATCAAAATCCATCTAGTGGTTTTCTCGTGATGCGATCACAGACAGGCAGACAGACAAAAATTCTAAAAACTATAAATTCGGCCTCTGTATCAATAATAATGACTATTTCAGTAAGATTTTCCAAAAAAATATTTAATGTACGGATTCGACCCAGAATTTTATTATATGTATAGATATAAATATAATAGATCTGGTACGTAAGTAATTCAAGGAGAAACATATCATAATGTATTTAGACAAGAACTTTCTCTTCGATTGCTTGAAACCCTGAACGTCGACGTTTTGCAAGAAAAATTCAAACATTTTGCTGTCTAAATAAATGTTTCAAATATCCATTTCTCATATTATTTCAGTCATGAAGACAATAAATTTTCATAACCCCATAGTCACACTTTCGTTTAACATAGCTATTTAATATTTTTAAATGTTAAATATGACATATTATTGAAAAATTTGACCAAATGGGAACCTGACTTACCTATACCTATCGAAGATTTTGTACGATTTATCTCACTTTTATAAAGGTAAGATTTATTTATTTCTTTTTTTTTACACCACAGGGATTTTTTTAAAAGAAAAACTTAATGTTTAGTTACAAACAAACTGATATAGGTCAGCTCAAGATATATCTATACATATAATAAAATTGTAACTAAGCCTAATCTGTACATTAAATATTTTTTGGAAAATCTTATTGCAATAGACATTATTATCGATACAGAGGCCAAATCTATAGTTTTTAGAATTTTTGTCTGTCTGTTTGTCTGTTTGTCTGTCTGTCTGTCTGTCTGTTACCGCATTACGGAAAAACCACTGGAGGGATTTTGATGAAATTTGTTATGATGGTAGCTGGTTATCCGGGTAGGATACTTTTTACTTCGGGAAAATATCTCATCTCTGAGAAATCTACACTAAACGTTAGAACGTAACGTAGGAACGAACTCGAACAGAGGAAGGGTGAGTTGCTAGTTTAGAATAATATCATAATAATTGTTTACTAAAGTTATACACCAATACTTCTTTGATAATAGCGTTTAACAACCGTTGTAAAAGTAGGTCAGTGTTAGATTGGAGTATTGTTTTCAAATTAGTTACAATAGCTTCTAATGTAAAATTTTTGTTATGCTGTTTGTAAATTATAATTTAAAAAGGAAAAATCTATAAGCTAAAAATTTACATTTATCATTTATTCATTATTTATATGATAGTTATTTCAAAATATATAATAGATTCTTAGAAATAAAAATGAATTAGCATAGAAAACGAAAGTGATTTTCTCATACTAGCGCTTTGATCTACAGGTAAACGCGCAAGAACTACGTAATTACTAATTATCTAATAATTATTCAAAACCCGCTTTGTGATCAGGCTGGGAAAACACGATCCTTTTTGTATTTTAAACAAAATTTAATTCGAGAGTCAGTACATAATTGCTTGTTAATGTTACTTTAACAGGTGTTTGCATTTAAATTTAACGGATTTTCCATTGGATTGAGTTTTTACGCGTGGCTTATGTGGCGTTTTCCGTTAAGTTAAATAGTTTCTTTCTATAAAACTGATATTTTCGAACAGGCCAAAACTAAAATCTATAAATAAAAAATCATACGAATATTATAAACGCGAAAGTTTGTAAAAATGTATGTATGGATGTATGTTTGTTACTCTTTCACGCTAGAACGGCTGAACGGATCTGGATGATATTTGGCACAGATGTAGATTATGGCCTGGAATAACACATAGGCTACTTTTTATCCCGGAAAAATATATCCCGAGGGATAGATTTGTTTTTGTCTTGAGGGTGATCCGCTAGTAAGCTATAAAAACGAAAAAAAAACTCGATTGCATAAAATGTGAACTAAAACGAGAGAAATGTCGTTCGAGCATATGTAGGAAGTACATAAGGAAGTGAAGTTTAGTCTTACTAAACTAGTAGGTATCTACGATGATCTAAGAAAAGAGTTAAAAATGTGATTTAATAACGAAGTCTAAAGTTTTGTGATATAACTGTTACGCGTCTGTCAACAACTTTCTACTAACCTCAAAAATTAACCCAAATATTAAAACAGTTGGGTCTAGTTTACTAAAACAGAACTTTTACAGTTAGGTCACTTCCTTTCTTCCTTAAAGAAAGGGACGTGAGTAGAATCTGCCGACGGCTTGGGTTCAACGAAATAGTGTCTGAGTAACTCTAAACGTGATTAGAATTGAATAAAATATGTCTATTATTTTTAAGGATAGCAACAAATAGCGGTATAAAAGTTTTAGGTACTCGTTAAGTTCCATTGTGGGCGACTCAAAATTAGACTGGAAGTTGATATAAAGATTACTTGCAACACTGTATTAAACTTTCCGCCGATTTTGTACCTTTGCAATGATACCGAGTAGAGCTTCTATTGCCACATTATTTGGTTTACATATCTTCTATATAAGTAAAAATGAATGTTGGTACGCGCATAACTCAAGAATGGCTGGAACAATTCGGCTAATTTTTTTTGGTATGTTCCTTAAGGTCCACAGAAGGTTTTAATAAAAAGAAAAAATGAAAAATTAACGAAAAAAAATTAAAATTTATATGGCTAACGCTGGCTAATAACTATTTATATCTATTCAAAACGTACCTAGCGACGAACCCGAGCGACGCGAGGGTGAGCCGCTAGTTGAAGTATAGTTCTTAAAAGATCATAGAATAGTTCATATAAATTCAAATATCGAAAAACAACAAATAATGTTAATGATATTCGTCTAATAATACGATTAATTATAAATAATTTCAATATTTAAAAACTTATCGTTACTACTTTGTTTTCCTCACTTATTAAACGTGTTTTGAGAATAAATAAGCCAATTTAGTACCAGATTTCAAAATACAAATGAAGAATAAAACTCCACATGAATATTTTATTATTAACGCCGAACATTTATTGGTTTAAAAATATTTTAAGAAAAAAACTTTTTAACAAAAAAATAAAAACCGACTTCAAACAAAAGCACTAAAAAGTAAAAAATAACTGATTGGTAGTTTTCATTTACTATACATACCTAATCAAATATTTTCGAAGTCGGTGTGCTTTGGCTAAGTAATTAAAGCCTACCCATTAAATACATACCTAATCAAATATTTTCGAAATCGGTGCCAGCCCATACAAAGCATTACTTAGGAAATATATGAAAAACGTAATAAGTGCCTATAAAATTTGAGAGTTGCCTTCGATTTCCCTGGGATCCCATCATCAGATCGTGACTTGGTGACTATGGGACCAACTAGAAACTATACCCTTTCAAACAAAAAAAGAATTTTACAAATCGGTCTAGCCATCATCGAGTAATCGGCGAACATACATAAAAAAAAGTCCCCGACGAATTAAAAACCTCATCCTTTTTTTGAAGTCGGTTAAAAAAGGCTATCATGGAAACTTAGTTCATCAACCAATTCTAGTTTACCACTTTATACAATAATCTAACAGATATTTCTGTATCTGGTATATTTTACCCATATCTATAATTTATAGACCACCTCTATGAGCAATTAAGATATCGTGCACACACGTAACATAAGTTAACTAAACTAAACGTAACATTCAATCAGAGTTATTTAACAATACCTTCCGCATGTTACATTTCGATGATAGATTATCATTTCCATTGCAATGTTTGCAAAAAAAAAATATTTTTTTTATTTGAAAAGTCAGTTTTGTTTATTATATAAAAAACTATATAACTATATATAAAAAAAGCGCTGATTTACTGCCGAAACATAATTTAGATAATATAAAATTAAATTCGAAGTTTTTACTAGAAATCGTTAAAGAAACGCCCACCCTTAACTGGCTCTATCAGGTCCGCGCTATGGTATTGTCATCTAAATCTCTCTATGTATAAAGTAACATTTAGAAGGAGGTTAAATTCGAATTACGATGTATAATAACATATTGATAAGAAAAGCTAATAAAAGTCTGCTAGAACTTATAATCATCTCCGACACTGTACTGGCTAAAAGCACTTAAAAGATTTAGTAACTTACTTCGGTTATCGGTTTATTTTTAGTAGGTAATACTATAAAATACAAACCATATTGAATCTTTAAAGAAAGTTTTTAATAGCAATTTGATAGTTGTAGAGAGATCTTCGAGATTATCTTTCTAAAATAAAATTATATATATGTTTATATATAGTATCATTTTTTATATTTCATATTATGTACAATATATATATATATATATATATATATATAATATGCAATTACCAAAATAAGCTCTTAATAAGTATTTAAGCAAAATTAGCAGCGAGGAATTCTCAAATATTTCTCTATGCAGTTATAAATTCCAACCCACATGCAGTAGATGAGACATGATAACTGCTATGTGAATAAACCCATAAAAACTACGTTCATTTTACACGTTCGTACCTACTGATAGTAAAACGCACGTTATTTGGCCAAAGTTGTAAATCTTCCCTTTACTTAAGTATTATTTTAGTATTTTATATAGACTACTAGCATTGCCCGCGGCTCCGACCGCGTTCAGATGACCAAAAACCAAATTCTTAGGTTTTACATATTAGTATACTCTTACATTGCAGTTTTTGTATTTTTTCTCAGAAATGAGACATTTTCCCGCGGTAAAAAGTATACTATATGTTGACCCGGATACCCAACTATCATCATACCAAATTTCATCAAAATCACTCCAGTGTGGTTTTTCTGTGATGCGGTATCAGACAGACAGACAAAAATTCTAAAAACTATAGATTCGGCCTCTGTATCGATAATAGGGTAATATTTATTTAATCCACATTTAAAATATTACCGTTGATTTAGATAAAACCTTATAATCGACTCGCTAGTCGATTAATAACTCGTTTTTTTTCATTACTCTCGCTACGCTTGGGTACATACCTAGGTACATTAAATTTTAAAAATCGATAAAAATATTGTGAAATTTAGGTAATAGACATATGCTGTTACGTACTTTTCTATAGGTTTTTTAAGACCTACAAATTTTCTAGTACATTGTTTCTATGTATGTTTAGCCAGTGTTACCCATGTACCTACATTTTTAAAGACGACTCGATAGAACTAGTTATTGTGTTTTCTCTTGGGAATGAAAGATTTTCCTGTAGTAAAAGATACCCCTATGTTGAAATTATGTTTATTTAAATATTTAGTTAAAATCGGTTTGGTACTTATTGCGTAAAATGCACAAATATATACAGACAAACAGACAAAAACTTCAATAACTAAGTATATGTTACAATCATATCTTTTAAAAATATTTCACGTACAGAATTAGTTTTGTTACTATTTTATTATTTATATGCAAAAATGTATAGAGTAAAGTGCAGTTCTAAAAAAATTTTTTTCATTACAATTAAAATTGTTATTTGAGTTTAACTTTGTTTTTTAATTGAACTAAAAATTATTGTTCATAGGGAAATACTCTTATTGCATATTTTGTTGTATGAAGTGACCTTAAAAAAGTAACTAAAGGAAAAGTAAGTTTTACAGTTACACCTTAGCATTGTGATCGATTGACTCAGCTCAATTTGCATTACAAATATGGTGACCATATCGGCATTAGTGAATGGATATTTTTAGAGACATGTGTATCATAAGTATAATACACATCCACAAGTTTATCCACAAAAACTGGTTGTCTTTTTATCGAATCCATTTTTGATCTTTGCTTTTGTTTCAAACAAGTTTCGAATCAGCCAGTTTTAGAATTAGAAGTTTTGTATTGTGAATTTGAACACAAAGGTTTAGTCCCTATTCTAGTCAATTTTAGACAGAAGTTTTGTACATACATATATACCCAAATATTTAACTTCTTCAAATTATTTTAGCTCTTGAGCTATATAAAATTATCATAAATCTATACATATAATAAAATTGTAACTAAGCCGAATCTGTACATTAGATATTTTTTGGAAAGTCTTATTGAAATAAACAATATTATCGATACAGAGGCCGAATCTATAGTTTTTAGAATTTTTGTGTCTGTCTGTCTGTTACCGCATCACGGAAAAGCCACTGGAGGGATTTTGATGAAATTTAATTCACTCAAAACCGTAAGTTGGAAAGAATCAAGCTTACTTTGTAAGAAAATGTATTATATCTTGGCTCCTAGCGCGTACTCATGCTAAGGTATGAAAATGCGAGAAAGCATACTCGGGTCAGATTGAAATATCAAGCAACTCAAAACATTTTTAATCTTGTAGAACCAATATAAAGAATCCAACCAGCTGATACAAATCAAGCACACCGACTTCAAAAATATCTGATTAGGTATTTATTCTAAATGAAAACTCCCCGTTTAGTTATTTTTTACTTTCTAGTGCCTGGAAGTCGGTTATTATTTAAAAAAAAAAGGTTTTATTGATATTGTACTCATACAGAAATGCGAAACCAAGTCCAGGTTAGCTTAACTGAGGGAAATACCGTTTTCCGGCTATTGACTAGTTGATTACAACTAACCGCAATATTCTATTTCAAACACCAATTTAAATAGTTTCTAAATAAAATTGATTTTATTTGATTTAATTAACGTTTTATACCATACTAGCGACTCATCCTCGCTCCGCTCGGGTTCGTCCCTGCTTACGTTTTATTTCATTTCAATAAGATTTTCCAAAAAATATTTAATGTTCGGCTTAGTTACAATTTTATTATACAGTACTTGGGCTACCGAACTTCGCTCGGAGTTTTTGGCCTAAAGTATAATTTTCTTTTAATTTTTAAAACTAAACAAAAACTTGAATAAATATAAAAAAAAAACAAAAGTAAAAACTTTGTATGCGACCTAGATTCGAACCTGGACACCTGTGATTGTTGATCTTGCTCCTTGGCCGCTTTACCACGATGCTTACACCAGAGCGTGCTAATTACTAACGAATAATGCAAAAGAAAAATGCATGAAAACTCGAAGACACGCGTTTTCTCAGACAAGACTAATCTAGATGGATTTATCGCCCCCGAAACTCCCCGTATAGGTACTTAATTTCATGAAAATCGTTGAAGCGGTTTCCGAGATTCAGATTATATATATACAAGAATTGCTCGTCTAAATATATGAGATATGTATAGGTGTAAAGTGACGTCTTAGTGATGGGACATTATTGGTACATATGATGAATGGTCGATATTCATTATATAAGAAGTTTTTGGAGCATTAATTTAATTTTTGTTTTAAAATAATAATTAAAAAAAAATACGCACAAACGTTCTACGTAACTGATGCAGCCGTATTTTGTTTCCGTCTCATAACGAATCTCGAGAGAGAGAGAGAGTTATGTTTGAATTATTACTTTGAGTTTTTTAAAGAGAGTAAAACATGAGTTTGGTACAAACGATATTTAAAACTATTTGTTCTTAATAGATGTTACTTTGAAAATCTTTATCGATAAAATTGATGTTATCATTTTCCAATTCATACGGTACTGACAAGTTTGGCCTGTTTCATGCTGTTATGAAAATGTTATACTTAGTATAAATTAACCAACATGTAGTATTTCTTAGAGAATATAATAGATCAATGGATTATAAGCTCGTTTTTATAGATATGGCACTTTCAAGACTAGTATGCGATACTTGTACTTATAATTTTCTTCGAAATCCTTTTACGTTCAAGGTTAACTACAAAATTAAACCACATTTTTCTGCACTGTGTGTTGTGACACCTGCTTTCATTGCAGCTTCAAAAATAATATCTTTAATTTTTTTATGGCTGTTAAAAATTATGACTGCTTTAAGTCTTAACTGTATTTTTACGTGTAATCTAGTTAACGAACGTATATTATATATTTAAATTTTGATGGAGTTACATATGAAATATTTTCAGCAGAATTGAAAAAGGAGGATGTTCTCAGTTCGGCTGTATTTTAGTTTTGGTTTGTAGTATACACTATACTCCCAATTTGGTCTCATTTAAATTTGAAAAAAAAAAACACCCCTAAGGATGGAAAAATAGCTAATGATTAATTTAATTGACCTACTTCAAACTGTCATATTGACTTGAAACTTTGCAAGTGTTTTTATTTCCGTTCATAGTGCAGTGGTTCGGTATCGTTAACCTGATCTGATGGTAAGGCCAGAAGGTGGATAGGTGGAACTCTTCAACGACTAATAGTATATACTTTGAGTTTGGGTTTATTTTATTTAATTGACAAGCCCAATACGTTAGAATTGGATTTTATAGACAGATTTTTTTAGTGTTATTACTAATAAAAACGAGTTTTAGTTTGTTTGAGATGTTTCATTTGTTGGGACTTTTCTTGTTGAAGTATTCATGATCATAAACGGTCTTATGATCATAATATTCATCATACAATTAGTACGACAGTAGTTAGTTTTTAAATACACTAAAACTAGACCTGTATAAACCTTATAAGATCTAGAATCGGATATGTAAATATACCTGCAAACAAGACCCAAGTTAAAAAATTTGAATCGACAATCAATCCTTCAGAAAATAACAATAAATGTTGAGTCATAATTAAAATAATGATCGATGCCGTGAATCATCTAGTCATCAAAGAACAACAAAAGGGCCATTAAGTACACGAAATGATATGAACGTATTTTCTTATTATTTTATGTACACCGTTCAGAGTATACTAAAGATTGATAAAAAATTAATCTTAAAGTTGTTAAAAAAACAAATTACATATTATGTATCATGTATGTATCTATATCATTAAATAGCCAGTTGATTGAGGAAGGCTATAGAGTATAGACTATATATAGGTATATATCATCATGCAACTACTCAAGGGAGCGGAGCAGTAATGATAAATGTCAACAAAGCGGGTAGACTTCCATACATTATTGTAAAACTAATGTTTATAATCAAGTAAATTTAACGCGGGTGAAACCGCGGGGCACAGCTAGTGTATTATATAGGCACTAGGTATATTGCCTTTAAATTTTAATAGAAACGTGTCATCATCATGTTTTTGTTAAATGATTATTGGTCGTAAATGATACTGATGATAATCTAAAACAATTTTGGGGCATGCGTGAGAAGATTTCTCAAATATGTTAAGTAAATCAAATAGGTCAGTGCAAAGAATGGTCTGATATTTTCTAATGTACGTACTAATTGTCTTAAAAAAATTAAATATTCAAATGTATTTAAATAATATTCATTATTATATAAAAATCGTAGCATGCCAGTAGAAATAACGGAACTACTTTTAGAAATATTTAAATTGTTACTTATAACGTAATATGAACTGCAAAAATATGTATGAAAAATACCAATAAATGTCAATACATGCCAGATCAAATATTAACATATGTCCTGTTTAGTTGAATCAACTAAAATTACTGTTATTTTATTTTTGTAAAATCAGGTAATAGAGTAAGAAAGAGTAAATTAAGAAAAAATGGAGACTTTCAAAGGTACAGTGTTTGAAAGTGATCAAAATTATTTATTTTCTTCAATGCAAAAGACCAAAGAAAATGTTGTGAAGCTAGTATTTACATATGTGCTTAAAAACACCATTGACGTCACCTGTCCACTAAATATCGCATAAGAGCCTCACAAAGGTACAAGCCATAATTACTTTAAAATACTTGCGAACCATGTTCGTTACTTAGCTTAAAAACCTCACATAGTTTACGCGGCCTCGTTCGGTAAGCATTACCCTCGTTTGAGTTTACTCAATCACGTCAAATTCTCAGGTCAAGTTAGATCGGAACAAAAGCTTCGGTTCTCAGATGAATTATGTAAGTTTATTAATTTTGAATAATTCTTGCTTAATCATAATATAATGTTTTATCAACTTCCTTCCGACTATTAGTGGAAGGTTGTTGAGGTTTATTAAAAGTTTTATCAAGAAATTATTTAATTTTATGTGTCTTTATATTACATACTAGCATTGCCCGCGGCTCGGCCCACGTTCAGATGACCAAAAAGCAAATTCTTAGGTTTTACATATTAGTATTGAATTACAATGAAGTGTTTGTATTTTTCTCAGAAATGAGATATTTTCCCGCAGTAAAAAGTAATCATATGTTGACCATACATCATATCATTATACCAAATTTCATCAAAATCTGTCCAGTGGTTTTCTCGTGATGCGGTAATAGACAGACAAAAATTCTAAAAACTATAGATTTGGGCTCTGTATCGATAATAATTAATAATGTCTATTTCAATTAGATTTTCCAAAAAAATATTTAATGTAAAGATTCGACAGAGTTACAATTATATTATATTTATAGATTTAAGCATCTAAAATTAACATATAATAAGTTTACATGTATTCATATGAGAAAATTTAGCCAAAAACACACCTTAACATCAAAATGTTCAGTGTTACGATACAATTTTTTGGAAAACTATATAAATAAAACTGGGGAGTTTAAAAAGTTTTCTAGAGTACTTTTTACTTCATGAAACTCGAGTATAGATTTATGAGAGTGAAAGTTCCAGTAATGTAAATTGCACCAATGTTTCGTCAATTTTATTACCGTACCTAAAACCGGTGTCCAAGCATTTTTTTTTTGTTTTATCTAAATCAATCAAAATATTTTAATACTTTATATGATGGTCAATAAAGTTGATTGGATTTATTGTCCTTGGAACTCCAGTACAGTTATAATTATTGTGATTGTTTTTTCCGCTACATCTACCTACGAAGCTACGATTTCAATTATTGTATGCAATTTACATTAAAAGAACACATATTATGCGATTTGCTTAATTTTAAAATCAAAGTTAAGAAGCCAGCAAGGAAACTAGAGTAAAAAACAGTAGAGTAAAAAGTTTTTTAAAATAATTTAATTAGTGGGATCGAAAATTACTTCCATTATCCTAATTTGATTCCAGGTATATAAGTTCATGTCCCAATTATACAAAACAAACAAACTTGTATAGAAAAAAGCACATTAAACTTCACAATTTTTAAGGCAAAAATTTTATTGTTTCCCTGTTCAAAACCCCTTTCGGCCTATTACGATCATTTAAAAAACCAACCAGCCATCTCAAGTGATGTACTTATCAACGAACAGCATTTCATTTTTATTATTATACTAACGGCTCACCCTCGCTTCACTCGGGTTTGTCGCTTGGTACGTTTTAAATAGATATAAATAGTTAAAATTAGTTAATAATATTGACAAATATTGACATTATATTATACGATACTAACGTCACTCAATTATTTTGCCTTCCCGGAACCTCTCCACTAACACTTAAACTTTATGGTATGTGGTATTAAAGTTCAAATTGACTTTTAAGTGTTATCACGAATCTTTTGTATGGGAGTATAGAAAAGTGTTGTTTTTAGACATTTTCAGGCAATTTTTTAAATTTTTCTCTCCGTAAGAACCATTCTCGTACTTCAATGAATATTCTAAAAAAAGAATTAGCGAAATCGGTTCAGCTGCTCTCGAGATTTGCGCTTACCAACACATTCAGCGATTCATTTTTATATTATAGAGAAGAGAAGATATAGATTTCTAAAAAATAACGTGAAATAATATCTCAGTTTAATATCCAATTCAGTGTAAAATATAAATCAAAGGTAAAATGACATAACATGAGTTTTATTGGCTTACGGGACCACAATATCCGAGTCACGATCATTTTCATCAGGCACGAGTATCTAGCTCGTAACGATAGGAGCCGTGATAACAAACATTACAGCTTATTACTTACGGCAAATAGCGTAATCAAAATACTACTAGCTCAAAATACCTGCTATTGCTATAGGATAGATTCATTGCCTTTTTAACGTTTTCAGTTCTATTTCTTTGCTTTTAGTCAAATATATGTAGCCTGAATTTAGAAGATTTATAATTTTTTATTTTTTTATACGATGTTTAATATTTTACATCTTAAATATATCACTACATAGTATAAAACAAAGTCGCTTCCCGCTGTCTGTATGTCCCTGTATATGCTTAGATCTTTAAAACTACGCAACGGATTTTGATGCGGTTTTTTAATAGATAGAATGATTCAAGAGGAAGGTTTATTTAAGTTATGTTTAATAAATGCATATTATTACCTACTAATATATAAAGTCCGATTTGAAAAAAATAACTTTTTAAAGCTTATTTATTGCGGAAGGTTAGGGTATCTACGACCTTTACGAATGGAACAATTAAATAAAATGAACTACGTGGACGGAGTCACTTGTGACACTAGTAACAATATAAAAACAATCTAAATACTATAAATATGAGAGTTTTTTAGATAGTAAATATGTACTTAACATACATTATTCGATTATTTGTTAAATATAACAATGGTGCTTGGGACCTAAGGTGTTTTGTTATGAATTTATAGAATTCCACACTTTAATTGCATATACTCGTATCTACGGTCCACATTCATCACAGTGGCAGTCAGTCAGGTCTACACTGGGTAATTATGTTGAAATAAGAATATATTGAATTAACGATTAGTATGGAATAGGCAGACTATGTATTATATATATGTACATGTACATATAGTTATGATGGGTTGTTGTGGGTTGTATTATAACGTGTTTTTCCGTGGAAACAAGAAAATGTTCCACGGTAAGAAGTAGCCTATGTCACTCCAGCCTTCCTTAATATCTCCACAAAAAAAAACACGCCAATCCATCACTCTGTTTCGACGTGAAAGAAGGACAAACAAACAAACACACTAACTTTTATAATATTAATAAGCATGGATAACTATCCATATCAATATACTTATAATATGAGTTTAATTATTCTTAAGTGAAACGAACAGTACAATAGATTTTACTTACAAACGTAAGCAATCAAGTTTCCACAGGTAGGTATTTTGATCATATCTTACTTTATAATTTTACCTATATAATATTATACCTCTGTAAATATACCTAGTGTGGCTTACGTATAGAAGTTAATCTACTTCCTGTCTAGATACTTAATTCCGGATAGAGCGGTGGTATTTTCCGATAACAAGCTGAACTAGATTTTGCAGATTTTTAATCTGAATCTTAGCAGCTAATGCAAGAGGCATTTATTTATATTAAACTAGATACGTATTATATAGATAAAAATAGTTATTTTGATTGTACCTTAGGAGATATACACATGCTATCGCAGATATTTTTGTAGGCGTTTTTAAGATATATAATTCTATAGTACATCGTTTTGATGTATCGACTAAAGGTTAAGCCAGCGATAGCCATGTAATCGTACAAAACTGTTTTTTTTTCAAAACAAAAACAAAAATATTTACTAATTATATACACAAACCTTCCTCGTTTATCGCTCTTTCTTATAGTGAAAACCAAAATCCATTGCGTGGTTTGGAAGAAGCGTAGAAACAGACGCAGACATCGACTTTGTTTTATACTATGTATGTAGGTATATGTAGATAGAGAGCATTTATATTAGATAAAGGATAGTAAAATAATAATATTTTAATACTTGTACAATAATTCTCAAATGTTACAAATAATAAAAAATAAAAGGATATGATTAGTGTACATTTTTTTATTCCCATATTTTTTATGCCCAAGGAGGGTTGACGTCATACAGCCGGCCGGTCGTAAAACTTTTGCCAAATCCTATCAGCAGTACAGAAGATGTACTGCGTCGACCCCAAATGATTGGGAAATGGGCAGGGAGAAGAAGATTAGTGTACATTTTTTTTTAATTTAAGAATGCAATGAAAATTTATCAAAGGGAAAATGGAGAAGAATATTGAAAGAAAGATATGTGAATCTGGTTAATTAACAACCAGCATTTTACATCATTTGTCGAGACTTAAGACTGCTAAGGATATCGCGTGTTTTGTCGTGTTATTTATTATTATTAAATTATATGTTAGTAGAGAAATTCCCTCGATTTAGGAAGCCCGCATTAAAATGTACTTATAGCCCGCGCGTTTATAGGGGTTTTTCTCAGATAAAAAAATATATCACGAGAATCGCTTGATGTATCAGTATTAAAAGTATTCTACGTTATTCTCGAGCCCATATTCTATGTTTATGATAAAAAAAAATATTTATCTATTGCTTTATTGTTGCGTGTAAGGACAAACCAATAAAATAAATACCTGACTAAACATTGTAAATACCTACTATGATACATACGAGTAGGTATTTACAATGTTTAATAAACAATAATGTTAATATGCAATTAAATACATTTAACTTAATATTTTCGATGCAACATGTAAACTTTCAAGTCATTTTGGCATAGTTTAAAATTATGTTTGTTCTCACATTCGAAGGTGCATTTCGTAAGAACGTTGAAATTATTCGTATTTGTTAAATTACCTCATAAAGAAACACAGACCTTCACTACTGAACAAATTTTCACTAAATCACACAACACAAAAGATAAATTCAACAAGCATACTCTTTCGTACTTTTTTAATTTTTAATGCAAAATAAAAGATCAATCGTGTACGATTCAAACTAAAAATCAAATAAAACACGCGCGCTAACAACGAATGTCAGTCGGATACTGGTTCGCGATTGGTGTTCGCGATTAAAAGCGCGGGAATGCACATGTCACTATTTCCGAACAAGTTTGCGGCCAGTATGTAAATATTTATGGCGTAATAATGAAATATTTTTTGTTATATAAATTCTAAGTTTAAAATAGAATTTGAATTCATGCTAATTTTTATAATTAGCTTTTTAATTTTAATGGGTCTTTAAATTTCATAAAGATATATTGCTCTATCTATTTTTCCTACTCGGCTAAATGAGTATTATTTATTATTTCACAGACATTAAGATATATATTTTTTTTAATTCTTTAGTTTAATCGTTTAGAATATTATAAATATATAATTATATAAATAATTATGAGTTAAATTATCTGTAGCTATAAATAAACGAAAAACTCTATCAAAATTAATTTCTAAAGATTTACCTACAATTAAATATACAGGGATTAAAAGTAATATTTGTACTTACATAACTCTTTTTGAATTTAGGGGGGGGGGGGGGGAGAGGCGGGGGGACACAGCAGTGCCCGGCAATCCAGCCGGACGCGAAGCCAAGAGCCAAGAAATGCACAGGGAGAGCCATCGGTAGGCGGTGTACCATGCAGGTTGCTCCTGGTACTTCTCTGATAGCAGAGTGGACTGTAGTGGACTGTATTTATTTTTCTTCCTTCGATGTAATAAAACACTTCTTGAGTATAACTTGCTTTTATTTTACTTTACAATATTTGAACTGAAGAGAACACTTTATTCAACGGTAGTCAACTGAATACTGAATTTACATACAAAATGCCCTAATACTTATTCTAGCATTAACATTGACAATAGGCATACTACTAAACGAGATAAGATAATTTCCTTAATTCTAATTGGTTGCTTTATACAATGCAAGGGGGGGGGCATCTATTGCGCGTACATGATACTTTGCGTGCACATAGATTTGTTAGAGAGAGACGGACATATGCTACTATCGCCGTCGGGGGCGGTCGTGGTTCGTCGGGCCCGTCGTCACTCGTTGCTCGTCGTCCGTAACAGTTCTCCCCCCGGCGCAGCGCTGCGAGCCTCCTCCTTCACGAGCACGACGAGCTTCGTGACAGGACGCTTGAAGACTCCGGTCTTCGTTTGGATATCCGCTACTCGCACGCCGCCATCAGGTCCCCTGTAGATTTGCTTCACGATTCCCATAGGCCACACGTTGCGTGGCAGGATGTGGTCGACTATGACCACGACGTCTCCTTGCTGTAGCTGCTTGGTGTTGTTTGTCGGCTCGCCGCGAGGAACGAGAGTTGGTAGGTACTCTCGCACCCATCGCTGCCAGAAGTGGTCGGCGAGCGCCTGGCTGGCCCGCCAGGTGCGTCGATCGTCGTCGGCGCATGGCCCAGTGATGGGTAGGCCAGCAGATGATCCCAACGAGAAGTGGTTGGGTGTCAGTGCCTCCGGGTCGTCTGGACTCACGCTAACGTGAGTCAGGGGTCGGGCGTTGATAGAGTACTCCGCTTCGACCAGCAGAGTCCATAGTACTTCCTCCGTCGGCTCCTTTTCCTTTAAGGTGGAGGCTAGTGCGACTTTCACTGACCGCACTAGTCGTTCCCATGCGCCCCCTTGGTTCGGGGCACCTGGAGGTATGTAGCGCCACTCCATACGATGAAGTAGGCCCTCTTCTTTCAGTGCTGGCGCCCACTCGGCGTAGGCGGCCCGTAGCTCGTTGTCGGCGCCTCGGAAATTCGTGGCGTTGTCTGAGTACATAGTGCTCGGCCATCCTCTTCTTGCTGCCATTCTTCGCAATGCCATGATCGCCGAACTCGTAGATAATGATGAAACGATCTCTAGGTGTACGGCGCGCGACGTGAGGCACGTAAACAACGCACCCCATCTCTTCTCTCGACGTCGTCCTATTTTCACCATCACAGGTCCGAAGTAATCCACCCCACAGTGAGTGAAAGGGCGGCGAAATGGTTCGAGGCGAGCGCGGGGTAGGTCTCCCATCGACGGGACCTGGGGCTTCGCTCTTCTTACTCTGCAGAGGGCGCACTCCCTTTCTATGGTGCGCACAGTAGGCCGTAGGTGTATAATCCAATATCGCTGCCTCAGATCGTTGGTCACACGCTCACGGTTAGCGTGACCCGCAGCGCAATGCTCTCGTAGCACTATGAGCTTAGTAATGCGGTGGCGTCCGTCGAGGATGATGGGTCGCTTCACTTCGAGCGGTGCAGTGGCGGCTCCTATACGGCCTCGCACCCGCAATATTCCCTCCTCTAGCACTGGATCCAGCCGGAACAGTCGGCTCGCCTTGGGAAGAGGATGTGAGGCCTTCATCCGTAGCAGCTCTTCTTGAAAGCTGTCCTTTTGAGCGCGGCGTATGAGTGCGCGCTCGGCCTTTTCGATGTGTCGATGCTCCAGTCCCGTAGCCCGACGCCGACATTTGTCCACGAACACTAACACCCTCGCGGCTGCTCTGACCAGTGTCTCGAACTTGGAGAAGCGCGCAGGATCCGGCAACCACTCGTCACCCTGCTGGTCCTCTGTGGTCACGTGCAGTAGGACCTCCTCCTCTTCTGTCGATCGTTCATCGACCGGCCATAGTTCCTCTGGCTGACGTAGGAATTCTGGTCCCCGGAACCATCGGTCGTCACTGGTGATGCGAGTGTGCGCAAATCGTGTAGCGTCGTCAGCTACATTATCACTGGTCGGGACCCATCGCCACTCTTCTGGTTGTGTCAGCTCGGCCAACTCTCCGAGCCGGTGCGCGACGAACGGTGTGTACCTCCGCGCGTCGTGCCGTATCCAATGAATGACAGTTGTGGAGTCGGTCCAGTACATTGTCCTCTGGACCTCCACACGATGCTCTTTCTTTATAGTTTCCGCCAGTCTGGCGACGATGACTGCTGCTTGTAGCTCCAGGCGAGGTATCGTTTGTGTGCGCCTTGGAGCCACCTTCGCCTTGGCGGTCACGAGGCTTACGGTAATTGCTCCATTGGGTCGTGCGACCCGCCAATAAGCCACGGCTGCGTAGGCTTGCTCGCTGGCGTCACAAAATATATGTAGCTCCAGGCCCTGGTAACCCTCCAGGGCGTAACAGCGTTCCAGTCGCAGACAGGTGAGGTCGGGTAACTGCCGCAGCCACGCTTCAAACATTTCGTTTTCTTCTGCAGGAATCGGTTCATCCCACTCCATCTTCATGCGCCAGAGACTCTGCAGGATGATTTTTGCTCTTATTGTATAGTGGCTGAGCAGTCCCAAGGGGTCATACAAAGACATGACCGCGCTGAGCGCCTCTCGCTTGGTAGGCGGACGGGTCTGGGCGCGTACTTCCGCAGGAACTCGGTTCATTGAGGTATTGAACCCCAGCTCGTCCCGTTCGGCGTCCCAGTGCAGGCCAAGTATCTTGTTCTCGGGCCCGTCTCCTCCTAGTCGCGTCGGTGATGTCGCCCGCAGCTGCGTGGGCACGTCGCCAATCACTTCTTTTGCGTTGGCGTTCCATCCACGTAGGGTGAATCCAGCCGCTGCGTGCACCTCCCTGGTTTCCTGGATGGCGCGTCGAGCTTCTTCTGTGGTGTCGTAGCTCGCCACCAAATCGTCCATGTAGTGACTCCTCGTGATGGCTTCCAAGGCACGAGGATGCGTCTGCGCGTGCTCCTGCGCATTGTGATTTCGCACGTAGTGGGCCATGAAGGGTGAACTCGCTGCGCCAAAAATCATGCTCGTCATTTTGTAGTGGCGAGGTGGATTGTCTCGGTCGGCGCCCCTCCACAGGAACTGTTGTGCTGGTTGATCCTCCGGTCGAATCTTTACCCGGAGAAACATCTCCTGTATGTCAGCAGTGATGGCTACTGGTCGCTCCCTGAATCTGAACAGGATGCCTTGAAGCGACGTCAGTAGATCAGGTCCCTCCAGTAGGTAATCGTTGAGGCTGACCCCTCGGCTCTTGGCTGCTGCATCAAATACCAATCTTTGTCTCCCCGGCTTGTTTGGATTCTGCACGGCAAAGTGTGGTAGGTACCAACAGACCGGGCTCGAACGCTCCGTGCCGTTGCATGGCACAGCGTATCCTTTTGCAAGCAGGTTTTCTATCTGTTTGGTGTATTCTTTGGCGAAGGCAGGTGCGGCATCCATCTTCTGTTCTATCTTCGTAAGACGGCGAAGTGCTGCGTCGAAACTAGGCGGCATCTTAATGTCGTCTTGTTTCCAGGGCAATCCCACCTGGTATCCACCTTCGACCTTCTTTAAGGTTTGCTCGACGATCTTTGTTGCCCGGGAGTTCACCTCGCTCACCCGTGACTTGTGAGCGATGCCGAGCGCGTCGATCCGAAAATGTTCCTCCACCAGGTCATGAAGGCGTTGGTCTTGCTGCTCCTTCAAGCCTCCACTAGGTTCAACAGTGAATACATGAAGAACGCCATCCTGGTTGTGGATTACGCTGCGTGGTGCTGTTCCGTGTACCACCCAGCCGAGTTGTGTTCTGGAGGCGGCTGGTTGATTCGGGCTTCCAACTCGTAGCTCTCGGGATACAATATACTCCCAGTGGTCTGTCCCCACCAGGATGCCAGGGTGTGCCTGGTCGTAGCACACTTCCTCCTTTGGCAGATCTCGTAGGTGTTCTTGCTTCAGTAGCGCGCTGGGAATGGACTGCTGGTGAAGCTTCATATTCTTGATCGTTCGTGCTCGAAGCTTGTGTCTCTTTCCATCCTTCCCCTCCAGGTGTACCGTAACCAGCTGACTATCTTCCTCGTGCTGAGTCATGTTGACCCCGTGCATGTGAAGCGGTGTGAGAGGTCCCTTGGCGCCGATTTTCTTCGCCAGCTCTTCGTCGATGAGGGTGATGGTAGCCCCTTCGTCCAGTAGAGCATAGGTCTTCTCCTCCCCCCGTGGCCCGACGACGGTGACTGGGCACATCTTCAGAAGAACCGCTTGAGTTGACACAGTGGCTTTGGTTGCCACCGATAGCACGGCTTCGGTTTCACTTATCAAGGGTTTGGGTGTCTTCTCCTCTCGGTGCAGGGTCGGATGGTGTGGACTGCGACACTCGTTCACACCGCATAGCTTCGCTTTACAATTGCTGCGTCTGTGCTTCTTAGTTATGCACTTGAAGCATAACTTCTTTTCCTTCACCAGTTCCCATCGTTCATCTAGCGAGAGCCCTTTGTACTTGGGGCACTGTGGCAGTGCGTGAGTCTGCTCACAGCTAGGACATTGGCTGACTTGTTCCTCTTCAGCTTCAGTCACGTTATACACGGCGCTCATCTTCTTCCTCTGGTTCCCGGTGTTCATCGAGGGTCTAGTCTCCCTCCGGGTTGCAGCAGGTGTTGAGACGCTCGTAGGTGGGGCATATGCATGCTTCAATGCCCGGTCTGCCTCGCGCATGAGAAAGCGAGACAGCACTACAATCTCTGGTTGTAGTGTAACTTCATGTTCCTCGGCGTAGTCACACCAGCGTGCTCTGATGTGTGGACTCAGTTTGTCCAAGACCTCTCTTGCAAGCATTGGGTTGTAGAGGTATCCCTGGCGTCCGATGCTGTTCAGGATGCTGACTACGCTTTGAACCTTCACTGCAAAGCTGTTCAGGTCTACTGCTGATGATCCGGGTCTCGGAAGCTTCTTTAATTCCAGGAAGGCTTGATCTATGATGACCTCAGGCCTTCCGAAGCACTGTTCGAGGGTCTTCATCACGACGTCAGGATCTGTAGCGGCATGTAACAGGCCGGCTACGACGTTTCTTGCTTCTCCCCGCAGGCAGCTCCTCAGTCTCTGCAGGTTCTCGTTCGCTGATATCTGGTATATCCTCGTAGAGTCTTGATAGGCTGCTCTGAACGACAGCCACTCGTTGGCTATTCCAGAAAAGATCGGTAGGTCAGCGCATCTTATTCTGGGTCTAGCCATCTTCTCCAGGACTTCAGCCAAATGCTCAATCCCTGGTTTCCTTCTGGTCGGAGTGGGTGATCTTCCTCTAACGTTGAACCGGAGGTGTTGTTCCCCTCCCCTCCTTCTCTGCTCCTCCTCCTCCCCCCGTGCACTGACGGGGTTGGTGCGGAGCCATGTGTCCACCTTCTGTTGGTGGTCGAGGTTCTCTTCATGCAGGCTCTCCTGCTCCTCTTGGATATTGGTGATGTCTGCAGCCAGTCGCTTTCTGACGAGTTCAGCTTCGATCTCCAATTCCTTCTTCCTCAGGGCTGCAAGCTTCTCTGCAGCTTCAAGTTCTGCCAGCCGTACTCTAGCAGCCACGCTTGCCGTCGATCGCACTGAATGCCCTGGTGACCTGGTTCGGGGTCGGTCTCCAGTCTTCAAGGGTCTGTAGGCAGCAGAGGTTGTGGGGGCAGAGGCGTCGTTCGTAGCCCCTAGCCCAACCTCCGTATCCATGGGCGTGGTTGGTGATGCTGGTGGATTCAGAGACAGTCTTCGTCTTCGCTCCAGTTCAATTTGTTCAGCTCCCTGGCTCCAATCTTCCACACGGGGTTGACCTTCCAGGTGTTGCTGTTCTTCCATGTGCTGCTAATCTTCCAAGCGTTGCTGTTCCCCTGGGCGGCGCAGATCCTCTGGGCGACGTAGATCCTCTGGGCGGCGCAGGTCCTCTGGGCGGCGCAGGTCTGGACGACGCTGATCTAGGCGGCGGGGGGTGCCAGGGCGGCGCGGCTCCTCTGAGCGGTGCGGCTCCTCTGGGCGGCGCTGGGCGTCCATCTCGGCAGCGTCTCCTTGGCTCCTGGTGATGACCATTCTTCAATACTGGATTGATCTTCTATCCGGGTCGGAGGGCCAGCTTGTAGTGGACTGTATTTATTTTTCTTCCTTCGATGTAATAAAACACTTCTTGAGTATAACTTGCTTTTATTTTACTTTACAATATTTGAACTGAAGAGAACACTTTATTCAACGGTAGTCAACTGAATACTGAATTTACATACAAAATGCCCTAATACTTATTCTAGCATTAACATTGACAATAGGCATACTACTAAACGAGATAAGATAATTTCCTTAATTCTAATTGGTTGCTTTATACAATGCAAGGGGGGGGCATCTATTGCGCGTACATGATACTTTGCGTGCACATAGATTTGTTAGAGAGAGACGGACATATGCTACTATCGCCGTCGGGGGCGGTCGTGGTTCGTCGGGCCCGTCGTCACTCGTTGCTCGTCGTCCGTAACAGTGGACCTTAGAGCAACCTCATGGTTGTTGTGGTCTACTTCGACAGACCTGCCGTCGGGGCGTCGTAGTTGAATGCGTAAGCGATCTTGCGATGCCCCATTAAGACGGGGGAAGGTTTTGGCGTTGCCAGTGAGTGCCACACCTCGTGCGTAAATGCATTTCCCAACGTTCTAGATCACAGCTGCCTAAAAATGTTAGAGAGCTATGGTCTAGCTCTAGACTCTAACTAAAACAGTACATTCATCTTAGAATCGATGAATCAATCAAGCGAATAATTATATAAATGAATTACTTAGCTATATTATTTTGCTCTCTCAATTACCTTCATATGTTGAACGCTTTTAAAGAAATGAAGATTACATTTAATCAATTTACGTTGTTGTATCAAGGAGTCGTAATATATAGATTTCACATAAAATTCAATGAACAGATTGTCAACTAAATCTAGGGCTCAGAGTGCAATTGAAAGCGCTTCGCGACACAAACACTGTTCCTATAGAATAAATTGAACTATGGCTAAAGAACACTATGGAATAAAAAGCCCTATTTCCTACATATATGATGTGTTTTCGTTTAAATTTTATATTGTATTGTAGTATTCAATGGACACTCAAACAAACGACACGCACGCAGGTCATGACTCACTAGCTTGAATATTAAACAGTTGTACACACAACTTTTGTCTCTGATACACTTTTCTATTTTATTTAAACAATCGCCCGAAATACTCACAAGAGTATTTAAATAATATAAAAACAGTTTTATAAACGCTTCTTAATTGAAAAGAACAGAATTAAGTTATATAAATAAGTCTTAGGATATATATATATATATATATATATATATATATATATATATATATATATATATATATAGTATAAGTCAAAAATCTAATATAAAAAAATAGTACAATTATTTAAATTTATTGCAATTAAAATAACCCATTAGACTTACATAATTTATCATGGTGGATGAATCAGAAGGTGAGAAATCCTCCGAGGAGTTAACTTAATTTTAATACAATTAAAACTATTAATAGGTAGGGGAGTACTGTTATATTAAGTGATGTAGACATTTTTTTGCTAGACACCAGCTTTGGTCAGTAACTTTACTGTGGGAAATTTAGTATGTTTTATGTAAATTTGTGATTTGTTTACTAGACAGTTTAGAGTTCGACATAAAAACATGAATTACTTAATAATTAGATACTCACAAATACTCGCGGCTTGTCTGTTACTCAAGAAATAAAAAGTAAGTCATGATCGAGATTCCATATTACATATATTAAATTCATTCAAGACCTTCCAAGTGAGAAGGAAAACTAGAAAGAAACTCCCATTCGCTATGAGGCGGAAACCGTTACCTCTAAACACGTAGATAATAATATCGTTTCAAATTAATGAAACATATAATAATTAATTTTTTAACGTATATTATATGCCTAATATAAGACAAAAGGAATCGCCTATGTCACTCAAGGATAAACTTTTTTTCTAATCAAATGGATCGAATATTTTTGGCTTTTACCTTTTAAGTTTTACATCTAATTCATATATAAATATTTGTGAAGAATTTCTAACAATTACGCAATAAGAAATATGTAAATTGGAATATTTCATTATATGTTTATGTTTATTAAAATGTCTTCTTCTTACAAACAGCGGCATCTTACAAGGGCATTTGTGATTTTGGCTGTCGTTGCGCGTTGATGTCGTTTATAAGAAGGTTTTGTTATCGTTTCCCTGCACTTTTGTATTACACCCTAATTGTTACATTGTGCTTCGTATGAACTGTATTAAACGTAGATAATAACTTTTTATATAAAAAGGTACAACGACTTCAAAATAACATTTAGTGTTTTTTTCTTGAAGTTGGCATTTTTTAATACCTATATATATGTAATTACGTAGGAACATGTTTAAGTAATAATTTATAAAAAATATAATTATTGAAATCAATTCATTCACAAAAAGAAAAGATATCAGTGTGAGATATTAGCGAATAAAACAAGCTTTACATTATATAATTACTTTTATAAGGTAAAAATGAGAAATAAAATTAAATGTCAGGTCCAGTATCGTGAAATGAAGCATTTTTCCGAGACAAATCCTAATACTAATCAAGCTCTTTGTTATTTCCATAACAAAATTTGCATTAATCCTTGCCACTCTTATATCTATTTAATTTCGTCTGCGATTCCGTTTGCATGCGATGTCGATGTATAATAGGCTAGATATAATAATATACTCACTTATCTACTCATATATAGTACACAGATAGTATAGTTGGCTATTAGCGTAAGATACTTTAAAGTTTAAATTGATTAAGTACTCCCAAAAATTGCAGACCATAAAAATATTTTTTTTCCTCTTTAATAAGTGTAGGGCAAAATGATATTATCAGTAGGTATTTTTCATTCTATAATATTTAGCGAGAAGGTTAGGTACATTCATTTCCTTCGTCGCATCACCAACTATAGATGACTCATTATGTTTCCCACGAACCTATTAGATATATTTTATTTTTTCTTCTATTATCCTTGTAGCATTAAAAAAAACAATATTCTTATGACACACAAAATATACAATCGACGCCAAAACTTACAGTCAAGGTAAGGATTTAAAATTGCGTTGCAAAGAACGCCCCAGCACTGCCTTGAAGTAAAAAATGGTAGTGTTTTTAAGAAAACATCAATCATTTCCTTTGTCTATCGTGTGACCCGCTCACGCTCTAAGGCGGACAATATGTCGGCTTCAAGGGTCTCTATTTACGAGTAATTGCAGACATTGTGGCGGTGATTATAAGGATGTCTTACTTCCTGTTGTTAAATAATCATTAGTAATTGTTTAACTTGCTTAAACTATGACAAAATAAAATAAAATTAATGTTGGTTCGGTTTAAAAATTACATTTGCAAAATTCCTAATGAAATAAAAATTTAATTATAGAAAAACAAAACTATCCCTCGGGAACCGTATATTTTTCCGGGATAAAAAGTAGCTTATGTGTTATTCAGGACTATAACCTATCTCTGCCAAACTTCATCCAAATCCGTTCAGCCGTTCTGACGTGAAAGAGTAACAAACATCCATACATACTCACAAACTTTCACATTCACAATGTTTATACAGATTATACAGATAACTATATTTTATTTCAAAAATTTTACAACTTCTTACTTTATCCGGAATTTAAAATAGTCAAATTCTATAATAATATAGTAGGTATATTCCGAAGAAATATGTATTAGTATGTATAAAATTTATAAGGAACCAAAAATGATGAAAATATTGAAATCGTTTCAAACCAATATTTAAGCTAGAGATTAACTGTAATAGCTACTGTACTTGACTCATCATGAGTCAGTGTTCGTAGGAGACGAGCGTACATCATACGCGAAGCTATGTGCATTGTTGGGTTAAGGTTAGCTCTTCGAAATCAGGTGTTTCATCGATGTGGGTTTAGCCTTTGCCTATTCCATATTCACATGGCCATCTTTTATATTATACTAGCATTGCCCGCGGCTCCGCCCGCGTTTAGATGAAAAAAAACCAAATTCTTAGGTTTTACATATTAATATACTCTTACATTGCAGTTTTTGTATTTTTTCTCAGAAGTTAGACATTTTCCCGCGGTAAAAAATCATCGTTATCAGTCGTCTATCACCATACCAAACATCAAAATCCCTCCAGTGGTTTTTCTGTGATGCGGTAACAGACAGACAGACAAAAATTCTAAAAACTATAGATTCGGCCTCTGTATCGATAATAACATTTCAATAAGATTTTCCAAAAAATATTTAATGTACAGATTCGGCTTAGTTATAATTTTACTATATGTATAGATTTACTTATATTTGTTGTTTTCTAAGGAAAATCTAATAAAAATCCTAACAGGAATATTTAAAAATAAAAGCCAAATTAAAATGTGTTTACGATTTAATAAAACAACAAAAGCCGGTTTTAGTTTCTTTTAAGTTTTTTGGTCAGATGTGAAATAATTAAAGCGTGTATACTTATTATTTAACACTGAGCGCATAGGTCATTTAGATATATTGGGACGCACGCAAGAAAAGCGAGGAAACATCGTTAGTATATGATAATTCAATTTACGTAGGAGTATAACAAATAGCTCTACCTCCACTCACAATGTAAGGAAATATGAAATTGAAATTAAAACTTATAGATTTATTTAAGGTCAAAGGAAGTAGGTATATGAACGAGTGGGCTATAAGCCTGCCGTATTAGAAGCCCACGTAATGGGTACATGTACTTTGTACGTACGTGACGGGTAGTGGTTATTACACTGTTTCAAACGTTTATAATTGTTAATATATGTTATACACAAACTCTTTTTCTTTCTAGTTTCGACTAATGGTTATACTTAGTTAAAAATGAAAGTTAAATTCATAAACTAGATATTATTTTCATGCGCTTTTCCTGCTCACTAGTTGGGCAGTTGTATCCAAATCGGATTACGTGATTTGTATGTGTGTTTGTTACTCTTTCACGCTAAAACGGTTGGGCGGATTTGGGTTAAATTTAATCCACAAATGGCCTGGAGTAACACAAAGGCTACTCTTTGGCACCTAGAAACGCACCCGAGAAAAGAGAGGCTAATTCGCTAGTAATAATATAATTTGTTCTTTGAGAAAAAGATAATTTAATATCTTACTACTTTCGAAGATTTACGCGAATATTTGACATTTTAAATAAATTATAAAACTATCTTTTCAGTTTGTTTCGTGGATTTATTTTGTTTTTGGGTTCGCGACGTTGTGAATGCTTTACTGCAATCATGGTCACGGGATTGACTATAGTTTTAGATGTCTCAAAGGCATTATATAGTTGTTACAGAGAGCCTACCATCAAAATGAATCCAATTTTTTTTAAATGGCACCAAAGTACCTTACAATTAACAATATTTGTTAATTGTAATCATTTTTATAATTTTCATAAGTTTTATAATTGAATATTTATAATTTTTATCTTTATTTTATAATAATATATTTTTTTTAATTTATTTTATTATTTTGTGGTTAGGCTGTCTGTAACAACTACATAATGCATTTGATACATCTAAAACCTTAGTCTCTACTCTCTACCGTGACCATGATTGCTGTAAAGCATTCAGAACGTCGAGAACCAAAAATCAAAATAAATCCGCGAAAAAATCCGAAAAGATAGATTATTTACTGTCTTACTCAATTCACTGGTTTATTTTGTCATATATTGTACAATCTTTGTATTTTATACTAGTTTAAGGTAATAAATAAAACATCTCAATACTACACATACGTACATATTTATTAGTGACATATATGATTGACTATAATATTATAATTTAGAAAAAATACATCAAGTTAACGGTTTGGTTCGTCAGTTTAAAGAAGATAAGTACAGACCTTAAAAAATCACTTTAGTAAATTGTAAAGATGCGGCTTTAACAGTTTTAACAGGTAATCAACGTACCTATTAATAATTTCACAATTTAATTAGAATATATTTGTGTTATTAAATACGTATTAAAGTAGACATTTTCATAATAGAAATAAATTATAGCTTTTTCAATGAACCTAATCCTTTTAATTAACACTAAACATAGAATAAGAAATTAAGAACAAAAACACACAGATAATTTCAATCATTATTCTTTATATGTCATTAAATTGAAGGACAAAATCAAAATATATATGAGTAATATTTATTAATTATTGAAGCATTCCTTTGTAATTTAAAGCTAGAATTTATCAAATATGGACACGAAGAAGTTACTAAAATTAACGGACGCAAGTATAATATTCTTGCTAAATTTTCATTGAATCAATCCAAACATTTCCAGTATTAAAGCGACAAATCGATTTGGTAACTATTTTATTACATTAATAATAATAGAATAATTTTTTTTATTTTCATTACTTATACTAAAAAGACGAAAGATTCCCAGAATCGGTAACATATTTCGGCAATACTAAACAAAAGCTTGATATTTTATAATAATATATGACATTAATTACATGGCTCTATTAGTCAGTTATACATGCACACATATGTATTTATATAGCTATTCCGAGAACATATAAACCAAACTTTATTTAAATTTCGATAACATATAGACGATATAAACAGAAAAAAAACTGTTAAATGCGCATCGCGTATATATAAATCTGATAAAATTCCACATTAATAATACAAACAGACACATTTAATAACTATTAATAGAAGCGGCCGAGGCGTGGGATAACGTTATAGGTTACATTAAACTATGTCACAATGCATAAACTACGATGCAAGTACATAAACACCAATACGAGAAATGTAATTAAAAAATTTAGACATAAAATGCGAACAATATTCAAAACGATGTATATTTAAGATCTTAAAACACAAATAAACTCTCAAAAAATATACAAAACTGGCTCACCCTTACTAACATTTTATACTCTGTGATCAAAATGTAAGACTGAAGACTGTGTCTCCTACTTCACTTTTATTCCATACATGAGCAAAATCAACTAATATATTCGCTCTTGGTCGAAACAATTTCGGTGTAGACATACATACATTTTAAATTGAAATAAATAAGTAATAACGAATGAACCATACACAGTGTAAGTCGGTTAAATAGGTCAAGGGTGAGCCGTAAACACACTCTTATAACAGATGTTTATCACTTGTTGTCAATACTCCTCCACATTCCCTTCATTACACTATAGATGGATAAGTACAATTTCGATCTAATTCTAGGCAATTCGGTCAGCTAACGTTCAGGTCCCACACACGCCACTTAGATTTGTTGCAGAGACGCGTTTATTGTCTGTCGATACTTCTGATAATGGCACTTTAGTGTTCTACTGTTTAGATATCAATATTTATAGGAAATATGCAAATAGAAACAACATGTTATGAGCAATAACCAAATGAGAGCTTTGAAAAATGTTCAGGTATAAAAATATTATCTTAGTATCTGCAACAAATCCAATATTCGACAATTGAATTTTTAACTATTAACGTCGTATGCGAGACCCAATTGAAACACAGGGCATGAAACACAAGTCCCTAGATAGCATTGCTATATTTTTAAATATAATTTTGATTTTTTAGGTGGGATCGACTATCATGCCCTCTGTTCGAAAAGTTTGGCAGAAATCAGTTAAAATTTATTCACTATATAATTTACCCTTATTATGTCACATATATTGTATAGTCTATGGCCTCATATGTCAGTCAGTACAATGCGACAATACCATATTAAAATCTCAACAATGCTAGTAACTGATTACGCCAATCAACGTTTAACATGAGATTAACTTCAGCCAAACCGAATCAAGTTGTTTCACAGCCTTATTGAAAGTCTTGGTGGTTTAAGAAATCTCTGCCCCATACAGTAAAAAGTATGCAAATCTGTTTGTCTTTGGTGTTCAATTTTTTTTTTTTTTATAGAAATGCCTACTATTTACTTATAAAGTGACGTATAACAAAAAAAATCTACTTTTAAAGCTGTCTCGTACAACCGGGGCAGAGAGAAATATATTAAAACAAGAGGCGGGAATCATGTTCCTTTGTTAATGCTCTTAAAATACGGTTGTCATTTGTATTCGTATCACATTTTCATATATGTCAAGTTGTTACGTTCGGGGGTCGCGGCAAAAGCGACCAACACTATAGGAACATAATGTTATAGATTTTAAATAAAACTATCTTTTCGGATTATTTCGCGGATTTATTTTGATTTTTGGTTCCCGACGTTTCAAATGCTTTACAGCATCCATGGTCACGGGAGAGACTGAGATGTTACATGTCTTGAAGGTATAGTTGTTACAGACAATAAATAAAATTAATTATCTTACAATATTTTTTAACTTTAAACATTAAAATCAAAATAAATCCGCGAAAAAATCCGAAAAGATAGTTTTATTTAAAATGTCAAATATTCGCGTAAATCTAAGAAAGTATTATAACCTTATAGATTTTATATTAAGAATAATGAATTGTCTTGCTCTCATTATTGCTTTACTAAACCTATCATAAATTTAATACATTCCCTTATTAAATATAATGCTTCACACGTTATCTATCTATATAAATAAAAATGAATCATCGAAATGTATGTACGCGCATAACTTCCGATCGACTGCACCAAATTGGATAATTCTTTTTTTTTTGTGTTTGTTATTGTCAGGAAGGCTTGTATAAAAGAAAATTAAAAAAGTATTTTTTTTTTTACTAAAATAAGTTTTTTTTAAATCTCGTGATGTGAAAAAAAAATGAGTGAAATGGTTTTTATACCGGAAATAATCCCTTAAGGGAGTGAGAATGGGGATGAAAGTATGTATGGGGAAGCAAGCTAGAGATGAACCCGAGCGAAGTTAGGGTGAGTCGGTAGTTTTATATATTTTGTTTGACATTCACGGTAATTAAGTAATTTAGCTAAATATTTATGAGGAGATTTGAGCTGCAAATGATGATTTTATTACTTCAAAAATGTAATTGTTTTGTTGGCGTTTTGCCTTCAATATCAGTGAGATAGATACCGCTATCAGTATAAGCAATAGAACAAATATTTACTTTTATGAATCTTTTAGATTTCCAAACAACTCTCCGATAACAAATATTACTTCTACAATAAATAATTTTATTCGATAATATATAAAAAGATATGTAATTCAATTTGATTTTCGTATAAGATGTGACACTTTTGCCGTGACCCCCATTTTGTTCTTAAATTTATTAAGTCGACTTTTTATTATTGAATCGCTTTTAAACCACATAGATTCCTTACAGAGACAATGTTTCATAAAACACGCGATGCTAAAATATCATGGCGGAGTGTACGTGACACCTCATCATAGAGTTGACTACGCGCTGTCCGTTGACAAAACCGGCTTTTTCCAGTTCCATCTGTTGACAATCTCAGGCCCAACTCGTTACGATTAAAAAAACCACAGCGCTTTATGTAGAAGTGTGCCTATCGTTGTTGCTCGGTTGTATAAAGCTTTGTTTCTGTACAGATATTTACTCTTCATATTGCAGTCGCTGGTAGAACGTCAGCGTTTTCTGCGTATTTGACAAATCATTCGTTATATTCTATTAATTATTATTAACAATAAAAGGAAATAAAAACAATAAAATAAACCATACAAAATCACAAACCTCGCAATTAGAAATAAAAATAATGAAAAATTGAGATTTTTTCGACAGAAGTTAGTCTAACGTGATAGTGATTAGAAAATTTGTCAAATGTCGCATTTATAACATGATGCATTGATAAAATAAAAAGTCGACTTCAATATTTACACATAATATTCTTATTTGATCTAAGCCTCTTCTATGAATTTCTCAGTCTCAGGGAATGTATGTTGGTAAGTCTCTTCGTTGCCTTACAATATATTATGTTCTTCGCGTCGAACTTTTATAAACTTCTTAAAAAATATCAAGAAAACCATTCACTTTCTAAATAACATAGTGAGTTTTATTTATCTAAAGTACTTAGTACTATATATAACCTATTTGAAGCAATTTTTTTTTAATTACGATTAAATTGGCCTAGAGTGATTATTTATTCGATTATACTCTTTAGCATATCTCGATATTACAGGAATCGAAGGTAAACATTTCAATATAATTTTAAATTGTTTTTTTTTTGTACACTATAGTTAAAGGCATATTTCGAATAAGTATTGGGTACTTAAAGATCACATTGTTTGTGCGTGACTGTGATATTTATATTATTATCGATAATCGCACACCTCGCATCTAAAGCTAAAGCCGTGTGTCAGTGTTACGCGTAGCGGGGACGGACTGTGTTTTATTCCACTGAAACAAAACTAAACGGCCGAAATCGATAATCGTACAAGGTGTATTCGTTATTCGTTCGATTCGATATCGTCACGTGACTCGAGAAAATCGATTATAAATCGATTATGTAATTAAAACCACATTCACTTATAGTACAACGTTGTTGTAGTGGCACGCGTCTCCGTATTTGATACGGTCGAGATTACTCTTAAAGCTATATTATAGAGTTGATATATAAATTATAATATGTATGTTGTAATACTTTTTTTTGTGCAATCGTTCGTTTGCGGGATATTTTCTATGTTACATTAGGCTGGGTTCACACGGCATTGTCCTGCAGGTTTTTTGCAGTATACGTCCTAATGAATTCATAGTGGCACATGCATTGTACATAGAATTGTAAACCCTTAATACGTTTAACACCTCCAAGTAAATTTCTAAGAAATTAAAATTCTAAGAAATCTAGTGTTAGCTGACACGCCGGCGTGTCCGCGGTCGTGGAGGGATCAATCGGATACTCACCGGATTTGTCAAGCAAATCGAATTAACATTAACGTATTCAGTTTTCAGTGGTGTATAGTTTAGGTCTGTCTCAACCAAGCGTGGATCCATCACAGACGTCTTCTCAGTGTGATAACGTGTTAAAACTGCGGATATTCGTCTTTACACGTATTAAAATCTACCGTATGAACATCCGGCTGATTTAACGTTTAGAATCGAATACAAAAAAAAACGTGCAGGACAATGCCGTGTGAACACAGCCTTATGTAAAACGCCCGTCTGTTGACTAGATGTCGTATGTCCGCCACGCCTAAAGTTGCCGAGTGGGATTTTTCCTACTAATTGTATATAAAATTGGCATTTCAATTTCTCTAGATGTATTTCGTTTACTTAGTGTAATGCATTATCAAATACATGCGAGAGTGTAGTTTTTGAATACTATATAAGATTGATAACAATTTCTAAATATATAAAAAAAATGTCTTACCGGATGAATGTTCGATTGTTTTAACATAAAATTATGTATTTTAGTTATTATGTTATATGTATATGATATAGGACATTTCTCATCACACTGCCGCTTGTATTTGATGATGCCGTTGAATCGCTTATTTGTTATTAAATATTTTTAACAATTCAAAAGAACTTTGGGCGTGGGATATAAATTTTAACTTGTTTTTAAGTTTTTAACTACGATAAATTCGTACATTTGAGAGATGATGCCTGTAAACATATCATTCGGCGTTTCTCATTTTTCGCTATACATATTACACATTACTAGGAAACTCTATTTTTTTGAAATTTTACTATTCGATCTGTATTTATAGACTTGTCGTGAATATTTTATTATAACGATATGCTAAAACGCTTTTAGATGCGATTTTTTCATTAATTAAACTTTAGTCATCACAGATTTCTCTACCGAAGACAAGTGTATGAACACAGATTAAATATAACATTTTTATACATATACACTCTGTTAGTAATGTGGTGAAAATTGACTTTTACTATGACTTAACTATAATGTATTTTTTTATACATATATGTAAGGTACTTTTTGGAGATATTCAATTTCCACTGAGCTTTATCATTTTTTGCTAAGTAGGAATTTAAAGCTATGTACAAGCGCCGTGACGTCAACATCTAAGGAATTGCAATAACACTAAGAGCGCACATCGTTATTTAGACATTTATAATAAAAATTTAATATGTAAAACTTTAATACTTTATAAATTCTACTGAAAGGAACTTTCGCAAATAATATCGTACACTAACGTTTACGAAGAAAATGCAATATTTTAAAAAATATAATTTAATATATGAAAAAGAATCGATTAGGCCTAACGGTATCGGAAGATATGAGATACCTAATACTCGGATTATACTTATGAGATATTATAATAAATCGATTCTTACAAGATATAATCGATAGCCATTCCTTATGTCTAACAATTACGCCTAACGATAAATAAGAATTTGGGAGCCCGATACCGATTTAATTTCAATTACAAATAATATCCAATATCCTTTTAATATTTATGTATTAAAAGATGTCAACGCTTATCATTTACTCATAAATAATAAAAAAAATTTTTTTAGCGTGAACACAGTAAAAAAAAGTGACACAATTTTTGTTTTTCTTTTAACACATAAACAATGAAAAGATATGTCACACAACAATTTTTCATAAAAGGCTTTGCCTGTGTCATAACAGCATCGATTTTTTTTTCTTTTCCTTATAAAATCAGTTCTATTTATCCACGTGAATGTCATATAAAAGATCTTACAGTACTTGTTGGTAACTTGCATTGAGATCTTCTGTAGTCCGATGAGTTTAAGATCTGTGAAATAAAAGTATAATATGTTAATATTAAATTAAATCAATGCGAAGAACTGAATAAAAATATATTTAAAATTTAAACACTTTAGGCTCATTATCGTCCGGCAATCCAGCCGGGCACGAAGTAAGGAACACACAGGGAGGTGGCCCACTTCGGTGGGCGGTGTACCATGCGGGTTGCTCCTGGTACTTCTCTGATAGCAGAGTGGACCTTGGAGCAACCCCATGGTTGTGGTGGTCTGCTTCGGCAGACCTGCCGTCGGGGCGTCGTAGTTGAATGCGTAAGCGATCCTGCGACACCCCATTAAGACGGGGGAAGGCTTTGTTGGGTTTTTGTGGGTAGTACTAGCTTTGTCGGTGCACTTTGTGCCTAAATGCATTTAACAAACGTTTAAAAATGGGATTGGATTATTAGCGTTAAATGGTAGCATTTAAAAAATGTAAATGTACATATATTGTTAAGTAATAATTAAATATGATAAGCCTAAAGGATGCCTGAAAGAAATCGCTGTTTTAGCGATAAAGCTGCCTCTTGTACACTTTCCTGTAATTATATTGTTTTTGCCTTTTTTTGTGTGTGCAATAAAGAGTTATTATTATTATTACTATCGACTCATCTTCGCTTCGCTCGGGTTCGTCTCTAGCTCGATTCCCCATACAAACTTTCATCCCCATTTCTACTCTCTTAAGGGAGGATTTCCGGGACGAAAAGTATCCTTTGTCCTTCCCTGGGTCTCAAACTATCTTCTTATCAAATTTCATCTAAATCGGTTCAGTAGATCCAGAGATTACCCCCTACAACGTCACAAACTCACAATTCACAAACTTTACCACTTTATAATATTACTATAGATTATGACACTCACGGCAGCGGCGCGGGCGGCGCGGGCGGCGCGGGCGGCGCGGGCGGCGCGGGCGGCGCGGGCGGCGCGCGCAGCAGCTCGCGCAGCACGTAGTCGGCGCGCTGCGCGGGGGACGCGCGCGCGCGCAGCGCCGCCGGCAGGCACGGCCACGGCACCGGCGACCACTCGAACTCCGTGTACAGGTTCACTTGCTGAGGTATAACGGACTACTGTTATAGTAGGGGAGCCCAGAGGACATTTTTGGAGTTACTCGAGCGCAGCAAATTTACATAAAGGATACTTTGCACTCTGTTGAGTATCTCCACCATAATATAAGTCCTCTATATATGTAAGGGCGTGCATCTAGGGCAGACGATCAAAATATTGAAAAAAATATTTTGATACGGTAGAAATACTTGAAACCGACAGATTAGGATACGGTGGGTTAATTAAATCCTGAAAACTTCAATAATCTGCCGATTTCCACAAGCCGAAGAGGCAAAAATCAAATATAAAGTTTATGTTGATGGATTTTGTTTACCTCAATGAGATTGGCCCTGTGGCATAAAATCGCTCGGTAGGACATTATTATTAAATAAAACTAGCGACTCACCCCCGCTTCATTCGGGTTCGTCCCTAAGTACGTTGTAACCGTTGGTATGAAATACAAATCTTTTAATTTCTCGGCTTTTCTTTACTATAATATGCATGTATTATACATATAAACCTTCCTCTTGAATCACTCTATCTATTAAAAAAATGAGAATGTAAGGAAAGAGCACAACCGACCCTGACGAGGTCCGGGTCGGGCGCGCGCGGCGGCTCGCGCGCCCGCACGCGCGCCACGCCGCCGCCCGCGCCGCGCACCGCCGACACGTCCAGCGCGCCCAGCGAGCGGCGCAGGCGCACGAACCCGATCAGGTCGTACTGCCACACCCAGTAACCTGTACATATGTCACATTTAACTATCGGGTATGTATGCGGTCAGCCCTTATTAACGTCCCACTGCTAGTGACACACCGTCCCACGGACCTCCATTACTAAGTAATACGAGGGAGATCAGGCCATAGTCCACCACGTTAGCCAAGCGCAGGTTATCAAAATATCTTTCGAAAACTTGCTATGTTCTCTCTGACGTGTAGGGCTCTACGTTTCCTTTCACCGTAAGACAAAAAAAATTCAAAAGTGCGACTCGGAATTTGAATCCGATTTACTTGATTTCCTAAAGAAACGCGTTACCACTGGATTATCACAGTGTATATTTACATATGTATGTCTTTCTTAATCTAAAATAAAAGTAACAAATGTCCCAAAAACACTCACCGTGTATGACGAGTCTCTGTAGCTGGCTGCACTGCCAGCAGAGTAAAATTAACGGATTCACGTTGCACATTGCGAACTGTAACGTAACATTATTCATATATAAACTTTGCGACTTTATTGCATTTAATAAAGTAAGCACCCAAGTTGACAATGTTGCACCCCCGTGCCTCGCAAAGCACATGTCGATTCAATCTTGCTTTAACTTTCAACAGGAGTGTTAAATTGTCGTCCTACCGAAATGTGTGTGCATGATGTGTCTGTGTGTACACTTGTGCACTACATTGTACACTATAATATCTCCTGCGCAGATTGGTAATCTCAGTGCAATCGGCCGCCATTTCCAAAATATGTCGCGAGGACATCAAAGATAAATGGATGTAGTTATTCAAAATAAATCCAACCACAAAAACTTACTTTTGAGAAAATAAAAGTTTTAGTAAAATTGGTATCTATAACAAAATAACTAGACCGTAGTGGTTTTTTATAAAATTCCTCGTAAATATTTTGTCTACTTTCTATATATAAGCTGATATGTAACTGCCATTAATAACTCAAAAACCGGTTTTTGTGAGCTGGATCTATTTTACATAACTACGTCCAAATAAAGTATCGCGTGTAGCGTGTGCTTTCTTTAGTTTAAATGTAACATTTGCTTTGAGAGTTCTTGCACTTTGATGATAAATGGCGCTAGTAATCAATTAAATCGCGCTATCGTTTGATTATTTTAAATATTGATGATGATGATGATGATGTTCTCCTAGTCGATTCCGGCTACGGCGGCCAATCTCATTGAGATTAGCCAACTGCGCAGGAGATATTATAGTGCTCAAGTGTACGCGCAGACACAACGTGCACTCTCTATTCCTGTCACTCTCATACTCCAGTGGCACGACACGAGACACGACCGGTGAGAGTGTCGGCGCAGGACCGACGGCTTTACGTGCTCTCCGAGGCACGGGGGTGAAACACCGCCAACTTCCCAACTACGGGCTGTTACTGAGACTTACTATACAGGAAGACTCAATAACTAAACTTGGCCCGACCCGGGACTCGAACCCAGGACCTCCGAGTGTGCAGCCGTACATGCTAGCCGCTACACCACCGAGGCAGTTTTAAATATTATAATATATGGAAAATTATTTTTATAATCTCTATTTATCTATCTATCTCTCCTTTTAGAAAGTAAGTATCGGTATAGGAGGCGTGTCTGTGTACAGTTACCTCCTCAGAGAGTTGCTGGTCGAGGTGGCTGTGGAACAGGTCGGCGGCGTCGTGCGGCGCGTCCGCCCACACCAGCTCGCGCAGGCTCGCCTTGTGGTGGCGCACCACGCGCTGCAGCACGCCCGCGTGCAGCTGACGACGGGACAATATTTTATTTAACATTACCGTTATAGCTATCGTTTTAAATTATAAATTTAGATATATAAATTTATAGAAAAAAGTAGTTTCAAAAATAAGCTATTCTAATGCGCTAAAATGAAAAATTAAGGTTATAAGACAAAAAAAAATAGAAAAGTTGCATTTTGAGCATATTTTATTTTTAGGCACACAAAAAATAAAAATAAATAAAAACCTTTTCCTTTTTTTGAAGTCGGTTAATTTTTTGTACTTAATACGTTATACCACAGTCTACTACTCCATCGAGAGCGTGTAATCGGCAATCCCGAATGTCGTAATATGTATTTTTTTATGACACTCTTGAAAAAGCTTATAGAGTTGACAAATATTAATGTAACTTTACATTGCGTTAACTTCGAAACCGCTCGCCATAAAAAAATAGTATATTTTGATAAACTTCGTATTTAACAGCATTTTCGTTATTTGAAGGTTTTGACGTCAAATTTTTCTTTTCTTGTGTAATCAAAATTCATTTTAAAATATATCCGAAAATAACATTTAAAAAAACAAGTAATAGTATAAAAAATGCTTTAAAAGACAAAAAAATCGAAAGTACATAATAATTACAAGACTTCCGCGACACCATTCAGACAAAGAGAGGCAATAGCATTCCCAAGGAGGGTTGACGTCAGGCAGGCGTGAGGCGGCCGGTCGTAAAACTTTTGCCAAATCCTATCAGCAGTACAGAAGATGTACTGCGCCGACCCCAAGTGATTGGGAAATGGGCAGGGAGAAGAAGAAGCTATTTGAAGCCAAGCCATTAACAAAAAAATTGAATTGAATTTTCGTTCTAATCAATGTGGCGAACGCCTTCTGTATAGATTGTAAAATACTCTAATTATATCTTATAGAGTAGGCACCGTAAAAGATTAGAAAAAAACTCATATCCAACATGTGCTAATCAATCAAATTATTACAAAAGCGACTGCGACGAATGAAGACATTTGTATGAAAAACTCACAGTTTTACAAAACATGACTTTTAACGAGACCAGCGGCATTCCCTCCACGAGCACTACATCGATGATTTCTTCCAGAACATTGTGCGATACTGATATCTGTTGAGGAAAGTTTACTATCATTATTATAAGTTACTTACACTCTTTTTACGATCACTTAACCAAATATATAGTAATCAGTCTCAGGCTAAAAAATGGAAAAGTTTCCATTTTTTTTTTAATGTATGTAGTAATTATAAAAAAATAAGTAAAATATAACAAAAATATAAAAGTATTATTAAAATATCTCAAACTGAAAAAGAAAAAGTTATGAAACTTTAAATTTGCGCTTGTAAAAATAGTATCGTGACGTCTCACGACCTGAACGACCGAAATATAATTTATTTTCAATCGCTTCCCAGGGACGAACCCGAGCAAAGCAAGGGCGATATAAGGGTGTATTTCTGAATATAATAAGAATAAAAACCAACTCACGATATTCAAAGCAACTTGCAACCCCCCACTGATGTTCCTCCAGTCCACGCTCGGCAACGGCGCCGGCCGCCGCGACCCGATGTTGAGGGTCAACTGTGTTATTTGCGAGAACTGACTTAGAGTTTCCAATGTGGATGTGCTCATTAGATCGAAGTCGAAGATTATGTGCTGGAACAAATATTGTGGTGTTATTTATGTATTTATACGGTTATCTATTGAATTCGGTTCTGACTTTTGGTTGCGTATAGTGACAAAATTTATCTTTAATTTGTAATATAAAGCCTGATAATGTATTTCTAAAATAAAGAATCATATTAATAAGATCACATTTTCGGATCATTATAAACAAATGCACCAACAGATAAAAGTTGTGTTTCCACAACCTTTATCTATTGGTGCATATGTCAAAAGATTAAAATATCTATTTTGTAAAAAATATGAAGTCTATGCTCAACTGACATGTTTTAGAGCAATTAGGTAACAAGAGAAATGAATTGAAATATTTGTTTTATTTGCATTATAATTTTATAAAAAATATATATTTTTAAACGCCTGCACAAATAATTCTATTATTATTTTTTTTTCATTTTTTTTATCTTTATTTACGTTATATCTTTCCCATCTAAAAAGCTTAGCATTTAAAATACACAACAAACACATATAAAAGATAAACATTTAAACTATTTCATTTAGAACATAGCATGGTTTATATTAACGACACTTCATATCATGTTACAAGGAATTCTTAGTAATGGTCGGATGATATTATTCTAGTTAGTACTAAATATTACTTATGAAATACGCCGAAACAAATTGTGTAAAGAGTATAGCTACTTCAAAGGTAAAGTGGCATAGTTGCACTATGCAGTCTTCTTTTTAGTATCTTTATGGAAATTTATTATATATAATTTTCTTACAAAAATTTAATTTATTAAAAAAATAAAATCAAATCTAACTAAATACTAAAAATAAATTACTAACAAGTTCTTTTATTATACTCGCCCTCACTAACAAGTTTTTTAATATATTTTTTTCGCTTTCTACTAATCTGTTGAAACTAGAAAAAAGTGTGACCTTTATACATACATACATATATGATATGTATACTTCATACACATTAAAAGCTTTGAACGCAATCTATTATTTATTTAGGTATGAATGAATTTATTAAAATTATAAAATAAATATTATGATTATTGATAATTATCCATATCCATATACTAATATTATAAATGTGAAAGTTTGTGAGGGTGGATGTCTGGATGTTTGTTACTCTTTCACGCCAGAACGGCTGAACGGGTCTGGATGAATTTTGGCACAGAGATGGATTATATTCTGGAATAACACATGAAAAATGTACGGATCCCGCGGGATAATTTGTTTTTATTTAGGGATAAACCCGATGCGAAGAGAGGGTGTATAGCTTGTTAACCATACTAATAAAAAAAATCATTTATTATTCTGATACAGAAAATCCGCTTCGAAACCTAATCTAGGTATATGTTTATAAGATCCTCTATAGAGAGTATGTACTGTTTCGAATTTCACATGAAATATGACTACCGTATTATAACCAGGGCCGGATTTAGAGAAAAACCTTCCCCTATAAGACATTTTTGGATATTATTTTAGCAAATTTAAAATTTAACAAGTAAAAAAATTTGTGCATAATTAAATTTGTCTGTCCATTAAATTCAATTTAAATACTAATACTTAAGACTCGAGAAATCAAAAAACTTCTGTGATATAATTATTTAATTAATTTAATTATATATTGTGTTTTTATATTAAAAAGTTAAATTACGAATCCTTGATTACTCAAGCAACACTGTTATACCCAAATCCGGCCCTGGTTATGCACAAACTTACTTGTAGAGTAGAAAACATCATTAACCCGGCATTGATACTTGACAACACGGTGTCCGCTTCAGAGGTCACTGTGTTGAATGATAACGGTCGGGAATAATATTCCACGTTCTTGTGCTGGAATAAAAATATAATAAATATTACCATAGTGTAAATATAATACAAGAAAAATCCATATTATAATCTAATTAGCGTCACTTTTTAATTTACGATGTAATGTAACCTCACTGTAAGATGCATTAAGTTATTTTTAAACATGCGACTCGCAATTAATGTATATAGATAAATAAAATTGAAGTGTCTGTTTGTAATGTCAAAATAATAGTTTTTTACTAAATGCATATGGAATTATATACGGTGTTTATAAGAAAAACACAATTTTTAAAATTTTTGTCTGTCTGTTTGTGTGTTTGTTCCGGCTAGTCTCTGAAACGGCTGGGCCGATTTTGATGGGACTTTCACTGGCAGGTAGTTGATGTTATAAGGAGTAAATTAAGCTACTTTTATTACAATACAAGAATTAAGAGTTCCGCTCGAAAAAAATAAAATGTACTTAGGGACGAACCCGAGCGAAGCGAGGGTGTGTCGCTAGTGTTGCCATAAATACCTATTATGTACAATATATAATTCGTGAAAAGTACATAATTCGTTCGCTATATTTTTAATCTGTAACAATAAATTCTTGAACTTGGAAAAATTTGCATTCATCCATTCAATTTTTATTGATTAAAATATTTACCTATAATAATAATAAATTATGAATCATAAGTTTTAAAAGAAATTGTTGGTTAGACACACAGTGAGACAACACCAGAAATGGCAACACGTAAGTGATAACATCTATTGACAGTATTTCAATTGAGAATACTCAATTTACATTTGGTAGCTATAATAATTTGATCACTGACTAAAGCCACGTTTGTATTAGATCAAGAAAGACATTTTCTTATGAAGAAAAGACTTGAATGCGTATTATACACATTACACTCCGAACAAGTTATAAAAAAAAATTCCCGCCGCTCTATTTGTGTTTGTTACGTGGGTAAACTCAAAAGCTACTTTACGTATTTTGATACGATTTTCACTACTAGAAAGATGAATTGCTCAAAAACGTTATAGGCAATAATTTCATCAACATTTTACAGAAATAAGCTATATATATATATATATATATATATATATATATATATATATATATCTTTATATATATATAATTCTTCTGTGAGTGTGTATGTCACTGAACTTCTCTCAAACGACTGGACCGATTTTGATGAAATTTTTTGTGTGTGTTCAAGGGGATCTGGGAATGGTTTAGATTCACAATTTGAATAATAATTTTCATCAAAAAAATTATTAAAAAAAGTTTGAAATTTTCAAATTAAAGACGTGTAGACAGGACAACGTCTGTCGGGTCCGCTAGTATATATATATATATATATATATATATATATATATATATATATATATATATATCAATTAAATCAGAAAATGACCATAATTGTTACACGTTTGATGTACAATTTTAATGTAGAGCAATCATGTTAGATACCAATTAAAATAACAAAAAGGTATATGCTACAAATATATTACGCATTTATGACACATCGACCACCAACACCGGTTAGGTCTTTTATACATACATACATGCTTACTAACTACATACTTATAATGAATATGAAGTCACTCACTAAATATCTATCGTTTTCGTTCTTCACCGTGGACATTTCACAACCCAAGAGGATCAATTTTTCTAGGCAATGCGCGTTCTTGAATATCAAACTTTCGGTTATTATTCTGTAAACATATACTGTTATTATTATTTTTTTAGTTTTCTCAAAATTAATTAAAAAGAATAATTTTAATTCAAAATATTTCAGGGGCCCTAGTAAAAAAGTTTCAGAAATACTTTCAAAAATTGAGAGTGGAAGTGGTGGTTTACAACGAGTACAACTTTAAAAGCCATATAACACGATAATCGATTTATATTGGCTTGAATAAAAGTCACTTAATAATAATAATAATTAATAAGTTCTTTATTTCCAAAACCCAACACAGTACAACCAGATATTTGTTTAACAGTTAATAAATCTAATTTAGTACATACTATATTTGAAACATAGCATCTGCAGCCGAACTAGGAGATCTGTGCATCAGCTTAGATATACATACATATCCCCCCCAACGTGCGTTCACCTTGTCGTGGTGGGGGGGCTCAGTAGTGCCCGGCAACACAGCCGGGCGCGAAGCCAAGAAACGCACAGGGAGGTGGCCCACTTCGGTGGGCGGTGGGAGGTGGCCCTCTTCGGAGGGCGGTGTACCATGCGGGTTGCTCCTGGTACTTCTCTGATAGCAGAGTGGACCTTGGAGCAACCCCGTGGTTGTTGTGGTCTGCTTCGGCAGACCTGCCGTCGGGGCGTCGTAGTTGAATGCGTAAGCGATCCTGCGACACCCCATTAAGACGGGGGAAGGCTTTGTTGGGTTTTTGTGGGTAGTACTGGCTTTGCCGGTGAGTCCCACACCTCGTGCGTAAATGCATTTCCCAACGTTAAAAAAAAGATATAAATATATATTTTAATTTTAAAGATTTATCTATAGACATCACACATAAGCGATAGCCTTGTTTTATTTTTTGTAATTTGACTACACCATTATCTGGCGGTTCACATGAGACACCTACCTATCTAAATAACTCATATCGCCTCTGAGAAGAATAGCTGTAACATACGGACACACGGACATGACGAAATTATGAAGGATTCCGTTTTGTACTTTTTGGCCACAAACAAATAAATAAATATATATATATATATATATATATATATATATATATATATATATGACGGCGCGCATTATTTTAATTCTACTTATTGTTTCTTTTTATTTTTTATTGCTTTCAATGTATAGAATATAATTTGGTTAGTTTATTAATTTTCTTTAAAAATGTATTTTGGAGCGGTAACACCGGATGGAGTTGTAAGTGACGTCGAGATAGGAAATCCGTTGTGAAGGATTCTGTTTGACAACCGAGACGTGGCGTACGCTTACAAAACCATCAACTCTGAAATCCATTTATTTCTTTGTAATCACTTGATATTTTAATAATACTGATACTGTTTGGATTAAACTAATTATAATAGAACATTTTGTTAAAGTCATTTTATCAATTCGTAATTGTATAACGCCCACAATGGATGAACTCAATGATGAGATTCTAGATGATTCGCCTACTCCACTCGCCATCCCGAGTTCAGATGTGGGATTACCCGGAACATCAGAGAAAGATACAGGTCAGAATATTGATAATATTGGTGATAATGAGAGCGATCGTTGGAAAATTTTATTTGACATGCAACAACGTCAAATATTAGAATTAGTTCGTGCTATAAAAGAACCAAACTCTAATCATTTTAAGATAGTGTTTCCTGAATATAATTCAGACTTGCGAGATAGCAACGCACGCGCTTGGTGTAATACTGTCGATCTATGTATGCAAGAAAATCCATTATCGGGCAGTGATCTAATAATAACAATGGCTAAGGCTCTTAAAGGCTCTGCAGCTTCATGGTTAACTCAGAATAGTTTTGCTGGAATTACTTGGCCTCAGTTTAAGGACCTGTTTTTAGCACGGTTTGATTCCATAGAGACTCCAGCTGCAAATTTGTATAAACTTTTTAATGAAACCCCAAGGGACGGTGAATGTATGTCATCATATGCTTCTCGTTTTCTCAGTACTCTGATAACTCAGTGGAACTCTTTGACTACGGAACAAATAGCAATTGCGGTAACTCTAGCGCATGCCTCAAGAATTGAGCCGCGGCTACAGCGATTAGCTTTTACTACCGAGATTAATACTCGACTCAAACTGCAACAAGAGTTGATGGCTTTAACTTATCGCAAAAGAAGTATACAAGATAGAAACATTTTGTTTGAGGACCAAAAAAGGCCACGTGTAGAAAACAGAAGATGTTACATTTGTGGCAAGATAGGCCACGTGCTTGTAGATTGTCCCATCAGAAATAAGCGAGACAACTATGCTAATACTCGTTCTGAGTTTTCAGGTCCCAAAACACTACCGCAAACAATAGGTTCGGGAACGACGAAGAATCCACCTATCTGTTACCACTGCAATGAAACGGGTCACATTGCAACGCAATGCGTGAAGAAGCAAGCTCTTAAAAACGAAGGGCATCTGGAGCGTCGAGTAAATATTTGTACCATTAAGCCAGCTTTTGATTGTCTTCTAACTGAAACGGGTGAGGAGTTCTCATTTTGTTTTGATTCTGGTGCTGAATGCTCTTTGTTAAATGAAAGTGTAGCTAATAGATTTCCTGGCAAAAGACAAAACAATAGAATTACATTAGTAGGTATTGGCAATTCGAGTATTGATTGTAGTATGCAAATATTAGCGACTGTAGTGATACAGGGTTATGCAATGCAGTTGTTGTTTTACATTGTGCCTGATTATTGTATGACAAACAGTATTATAATCGGTAGGGACTTGCTTTCACTAGGATTTTCAGTTGAAGTATGTGACAGTCAAATTATTCTAAAGAAAATAAAAGTAGTTTTAGTCTGTGACATAGATACGAGAATAAGTAATTTTAATGATATTGATACTGATTTACCATCAAGGGACAGACAAGCGTTAATTTCAATACTTGAAAAATATTCTAATCATTTCGTAGTAGGTACACCTAGGGGCCGTGTCAGTTCTGGGCAGTTAGTAATAAGGCTGATAGATCCTTACCGTACAGTTCAACGGCGACCATATAGACTCAGTCCTGAGGAGCGTCAAGTAGTTCGGAACAAAATTAAGGAACTGCTGGAGGCAGGTATTATCCGTGAGAGTTCTTCTCCGTTTTCAAGTCCTATTTTAATGGTAAAAAAAAAAGATGGGACTGATCGTTTATGTGTAGATTATAGAGAGTTAAATAGTAATACGGTACCTGATCGTTACCCACTGCCGTTGATTTCTGACCAAATCCAACGACTCGTGGGAGCTCATTATTTTACTACACTTGATATGGCAAGTGGATATCATCAGATTCCTGTTCAGGAGGACTCAATAGAACGTACCGCTTTTGTTACACCTGATGGACAATTCGAATATCTTTCTATGCCTTTTGGTCTCCGTAATGCGCCTTCAGTTTATCAGCGAGCTATAAATAAGGCCCTAGGATCTTTAACAGAATCATTTGCGATCACATATATTGATGATGTTATTATTCCGGCTCGAACTATGGAAGAGGCCTATGATAGATTACAGAAAGTTCTAAAAGCATTAACAGAAAATGGATTCTCATTAAATCTAAAGAAGTGTTCCTTTTTGAAAACTAAAGTTGAATTTTTGGGGTATGAAGTATCTGCTGGTGAATTACGACCAAACCCACGTAAAATAAATGCTTTAGTTCAGCTTCCACCACCCCAAACTGTTACTCAACTTCGACAATTTATTGGTCTAGCGTCATATTTCAGACAATTTGTGCCTGGATTTTCTCAAAAGGCAGCGCCTTTGTACAGATTGACAGCAGGTAAAGGTAAAATTAACTGGACACCCACTTTTGAAAAAATTAGGAGAGATATCATTGAAATATTGACAGGTGAACCAGTTTTAACCATTTTTGACCCTGGTAAACCAATCGAGCTGCATACAGATGCTAGCGCTGATGGATATGGCGCGATTTTGATTCAGAAAGTTGATAACAAACCGTGTGTAGTTGAATATTACAGTCGTCGTACCAATTCCGCTGAATCTAGGTATCATTCATACGAGCTAGAAACTCTCGCAGTGGTTAACGCAATTAAACACTTTCGACATTATTTGTATGGTAGAAAATTCACTGTGGTAACAGATTGCAATGCGGTAAAAGCATCAAAATCCAAAATAGATCTTACTCCACGGGTTCACAGATGGTGGTGCTACTTACAAACATTCGAATTTGATATTGAGTATAGACAGGGAAAGCACATGGGACATGTGGATTTTTTATCTAGAAATCCATTGCCAGCTCTATTACAATCAGTGACCAGACCGGTACAAAAGCGAGTAAATTTAACAGAAATTTCTAACAATTGGTTGCTTGCGGAGCAACAAAAAGACGATGAACTAAAATCATTAATAACTAAACTGCAGGCAAATGATCTTGACAGTGAAATTGCTAAAACGTACGAAATGAGACGTGGTGTTTTGCATAGGAAAATACAACGTAACAGTAGAAGTGTATGGTTACCAATTATACCAAGAGCATTTCAATGGGCTATTATTAATCATGTTCACGAAAGTATTATGCACCTAGGATGGGAGAAGACATTGGAAAAGACATATTGTCATTATTGGTTTCCTCAAATGAATAAGTATGTGAAAAAATTCGTAGATAATTGTATCACCTGCAAGCTGTCAAAGTCACATTCTGGAAAAGTTCAGGCTGAGCTGCACCCAATACCTAAAATAACTATCCCATGGCATACAATCCATATGGATGCAACTGGAAAACTTAGTGGCAAAAGTGATAACAAAGAGTACGTGTTCGTTACCATAGATGCTTTTACTAAATATGTTTTGTTACATCATGCCGTAAATATAGACTGTAACAGTGCCATTAGAGCTATACAGTTTAGTGTTTCACTATTTGGCGCCCCAACGCGCGTAATAGCGGACCAAGGTCGATGCTTTGCCGGTAAGGACTTTAGAGAATTTTGTGAGTCTCACAATATAAACTTGCACTTAATTGCTACGGGTACAAGTCGCGGAAACGGTCAGGTTGAGCGCACTATGTCAACATTAAAGAACATGTTAACAGCTGTTGAATCAGGTGAACATAAATCTTGGCAAGCTGCCCTACCAGATGTTCAATTAGCCATTAATTCTACAGTAAATCGCACTACTAAAGCAAGTCCCCTCGAACTTTTAATAGGAAAAGTAGCAAGATCTCTACAGCTAATGACTTTAGATACAGATGAAATTGATGTTGACTTAGACGCAGTTAGGAATCGAGCAACACAGTCAATAGTGACCAGCGCGTTAACTGAGAAAGCAAGGTTTGACCAAAATAAAGCTAAGGTAAAAAAATTTTGTGTAGGTGACTATGTTCTGTTAAATAATCATGAACGAAATCAGACAAAATTAGAGCCAAAGTATAAAGGTCCTTTTTTGATTTCTGAGGTGCTTGATGGTGATCGATATCTCTTAAAAGCAATGCATTGTAATCGAATATATAAGTACGCGCATGATCGGTTACGCGCCATGCCAGAATGTTACGTTCCACCAGAATTAAACTGTGGCCTAGAAATCTCCACTGATGTAGAGTCAGAGGTGGTCAATGACGGCGCTAGTGAATACTCTAATTTATAGAAAAGTATCTTTATAAGTGTGTATAAGGGATTGATTTTTTTTAGTGTCGAACAGTAGTAACTTGTATGGTGTTTGTAGCCTGAGTGGCGAGAATTGCCTGTGTGGCAAATGTAGCCTGAGTGGCGAGAGTAGCCTATGTAGTATAGCCTATGTGGCTTAGTGAAGCTGATAAAGTAGCCTATGTGGTGAGACGAAGTAGTGTACTTTAGTGAGATCTATATGTTTGGTAATACATGATTATTATTATTTTAATAGAAAGTAACATATGTGATTGCTTTGTGCGTTCTTTAAAGAATTGCTTAAGTTATATGAGATAAAATTACCTTACTATGGAATATTAAGTTTGTTTGAAATTAAGCTCCAGTTGTTGTTTATGGAGGGGTCAGTATGACCGAGCTAGTAACGAGTACAACTTTGTTTTTGTTTGCTTCCAGAAGATAACCAAGAGACACACGAGGGCGTGTGATAGCAGGACGGCCGTGACGGCGCGCATTATTTTAATTCTACTTATTGTTTCTTTTTATTTTTTATTGCTTTCAATGTATAGAATATAATTTGGTTAGTTTATTAATTTTCTTTAAAAATGTATTTTGGAGCGGTAACACCGGATGGAGTTGTAAGTGACGTCGAGATAGGAAATCCGTTGTGAAGGATTCTGTTTGACAACCGAGACGTGGCGTACGCTTACAAAACCATCAACTCTGAAATCCATTTATTTCTTTGTAATCACTTGATATTTTAATAATACTGATACTGTTTGGATTAAACTAATTATAATAGAACATTTTGTTAAAGTCATTTTATCAATTCGTAATTGTATAACGCCCACAATGGATGAACTCAATGATGAGATTCTAGATGATTCGCCTACTCCACTCGCCATCCCGAGTTATATATATATATATATATATATATATATATATATAATATTCCACTTTAAATAACTTTAGCTTTATTTATACTTCACACAAACATCCCTGACGCATATATTACAAAAATATGTTAATTCATAAACGTGAAAGACAGTATATTATATGATACATAACAAAATCCAACATGAGCTCACCGATTTATTTTGGCAACTGGTGCATGCTGATTCTGTATGTAGCTCGGTCCGATGAACACTAATTCTTGCAACTTCTGCGTATCAAAAAATCTGCGAAGAAATATTATATTGCAATAAACTGAAATGGATGTAAGTTGGAGATAGTACTATCTTAGATTTACGCGTATATTTGACATCTATACTAATATTATTGATGTGAAAGTATGTTTGTTTGTTTGTCCTTCTTTCACGTCGAAACGGAGTGACGGATTCGCGTGATTTTTTGTGTGGAGATAGTTGGAGAGCTGGAGAATGACATACGCTTTTTACTACGGGAAATTTTCTTATTCCCAAAAAAAAATGATCAGAATTACTTGAAACTTGGTATTTATGTGAAGTTACAAACACATTTACTCACTCACATACTTTCACATTTATAATATTAGTTAGATGAAATATATATGATTAAATTCCTAAGCTAAGCATAATATATGTATGTAGTATAAATTCTGTGAAATTTATATTTTATACCTATGTATATAGAAGACCGTTACCGCAGACATTTTGAATATAAAGTAAAGCATCCTGTTACGAAAAATAAAGTTATTTATGTACAAGTTATAAAACGTTATAGGCGTTATTAAAATTCAAGCAAACCTACCAAGTGAGGAAGCAAAACTAGATTACAAAATATACTACACAATTTGAATTGTTAAACGAATATCGTAAATGTTACGAAATGAACGCTGATCGACTTTCTCTTGCACGAAGAAAGTTGGGAAAATGTATATGTAAATAAATGTGCATAATCAATTATTACAGTGGCATCTCAAATGCAGTTTTACAAATTATATCTCATTACAGAGCCCTCGTCTTGCTTGAGTAAACTAAATTATGCGGTCAAAGGAAAGTTCAGACTATAAGTAGGCAGTCTGCTTTACGACATAATATACTAATGTAACGCATAACAACATTCTTTCGATTTGTAAATCATAATCATTATTAAAGGATTTAACAAAATATAATATACTAGCAGAACCCGCAGCTTAGCTTGCGCTAAAAGTACAAAAAAACACTAAAAAGTCAGGTTTCATATAAACTTATCCCCTATTTTACCCCCTTACGGGATGAATTTCGGAAAATGCTAAAACACGTATTTCTTTAATTGTATTGAAGATCATTAATACTAAGTTTCAAGTACTTCTGATAAAAAAATTTTTTTTAGTTGTATTACAACGTGTTTTCCAGTAGGAGTGAGATAATCTCCGGCGATAAAAAGTAGCCTCCAGCCCTCCAACTATCTCCACACAAAAAATCACACTAATCCGTCACTCTGTTTCGACGTGAAAGAAAGATAGACAAACAAACAAATAAACACACTTTCACATTTATAAAATTAGTATGGATTTTAGATTTTTTTAGTTACAATCAATTATTATTAAATATTAATCATTTTACGAGTAAAAGATTTCATATCACATGACTTTACATGTCCCAGTCACTAGAAACCGATTTGGATGATATTCAATAAAATTATTAGTTCGCATTCTGAAGTTAACTAAATGATTTTTTTGTATAATAGAGATATATTATCAATGTGTTAGTTGCTTCTACACTGTATACCATTTATCTCTTTCAATACGAAAGCTTTAAAGTTATCTACTTAGCTTTCTTGATAGATGGTTTAGCAAATTGCCATGATTTTTACCCAATACTTTATAGCTAAAGCAATTTTTAATTACTAAAAATGGTCCTTTTATTTCAAATAAAACGTTTTCTTAAAGAAAATAATTAGTGCAAATTTATACTTTAACATAGTTAAATAAAATTTATACTTTAACATAGTTAAATAGCATAAAAGTTAGCGTAAATTATTTTAAATTTTAATGTTTTAATTATATTTTTTAATAAACTCGTTAAGTATATTATTTTGTTATCTTATCATTTGTTATCATATTTTACATTATTTAACCATTTTATAGCAATTAACTTAATCGATTCAATTTCACGTTTTTATTTTTTATTTTATTTTTATTAGCAATGCATGTAATTTGTTTGTTAGTGTTATAGGCAGCTGCAATTGACAAACATACTACTATTACTTAAGTATTGTCGTGATTAAGAATGACGTTGAAAAATTGTGTTGGTATTCTTGATAAAAAAGCTTATACATAATGCTACCCTATGGAAATGAGATTAAACTAGTCCTGATTTTTTTATTGCAAAATATTTGCAGATCCTTTCAAATACTATCAAATCTAGATCAACTATCATGATACATCAATCATCACACATTCATAAAAAATTGTTGCCAACTATTGTAATGTTATTTTCTACATATTATTATTATTAGGAATTTCAAAAAACGTTGCAAGTGACGATAAACTAAAATGAAGTGACTAACGAAAGCTGTAGAATATAATCGATATGTGGTTTTTAGAAGAAGATTTTTTAGAGAAAAGATATAAACGTGATATTGAAAAATGTACGTCTGGTAATTGAATAAAAATTGCTTTTAATAATAGCTCGTCAATTTTTTTTTTTTGGATAGTCACAAGATGATGCCAACAAATGTGATTTAGCAGAAAATAAATAAATATACAAACTTATATGTCAAGCATAGCTAATATCGACCTCTAATTCGACAACTGCATCGATTTTCTCCAATTCAATTCTTTAGGTTTGTGTTTCTAGCATAATTAACACTTGGAATACGGGGAAGGAAAATATATTGAGGAAACTTGCATGTCTAAGAGAACCTATCTAGTTTTCGAAAGAACTATGTAGCCGCCCACCCGCACTATGCCAGCGTGGGGGACTTGACCATTGGGGATTTCACCTTTTATTGAGGGCAGGCTGTGTCTAGAAGTAGAACATTTAAAAGGATCGAATACATATTATTTCAAATATATTTCTTAAGTTGAGCCAGATTGTCCTACCAAGTAGATATTAATACTATTTGATTAATCTGTAAAGATATCTTTAGACAATAATATTTGATGTTACACAATAAAGCGTGACCATACACGAGTGCTGCAACACGCAAAGAATGTCCAACAAGTGTCCAATAATGATGAACATTCCCACTTCCCAGCTTACTTTGCAAGGGTTTTCGTTAAAAGAAATTAAAAGATATACATAATATGTCCTGTTCGACTGATGATATGTTGACTTTTCTACGTAAACAAAAATGAAAAACCATCACAAAATGATTTTTTAAAATCAATAGAAGAAACAAAATGTATCTATGTATGTGAAAAATAATCTATACATATAATAAAATTCTAACTAAACCGAATCTGTACATTCGATATTTTTTGGAAAATCTTATTGAAATAGATATTATTATCGATACAGAGGCCAAATCTATAGTTCTTAGAAATTTTGTCTGTCTGTCTGTCTGTTACCGCATCACGGAAAAACCACTGGAGGGATTTTTATGAAATTTGGTATGGTGATAGCTGGTTATCCGGGTCACCATATAAGATACTTTTTACCGCGGGAAAATATTTCATTTCTGAGAAAAAATACAAAAACTGCAATGTAAGAGTACATATACTAAGATGTAAAACCTAAGAATTTGATTTTTGATCATCTGAACGCGGGCGGAGCCGCGGGCAATGCTAGTAATTTCATAAGTTTATTTAAAACTTGATATAAACGCTCTTCGACGCAACCAGTAAACATTAGTGCATGTTGTGTTCTCCAGCAATTGGGGGTACATTTTAAACACTGTCCAAAGAGTTTGTATTTTTTTATTGTATTCTTATATATACTTTTGTTGGAGATCCTTAATAAATAAATAAATAAATAAACATACATATGTATGTACCTATATCAAATAAAAAGTTTTTAACAAAAAATAAAACCGACTTCCAGGCACTAAAATGTAAAAAATAACTAAACGGAGGTTTTCATTTAGAATAGATACCTAATCAGATATTTTCGAAGTCGGTTCAGGCATCTTCGAGTAATCGGTGAACATACATTAAAAAAAAGACTCCGACGAATTGAGAATCCTCCTTTTTGGAATTTGAAGTCGGTTAATAAAACATAAAGGAAATCCGAGAGCATCCGGGTGAAGCCGGTGAATGTTGAATATTGTCGTCAGCAGATAGAATTGACGTACACATAAGACGTATTCATTTACGTGATTAACAATGAAGAATGCAACCTTAGCAACAGTATTGATTGTAATGTCTCGCATGTCACAACGTAGACTAATGCGTGACTCGTATGTAACCGAGACGTATAGATATTAGGTCTCGTATATTTGTGACTTCAGTGACCTTTCTTCACCAATGCGAAGGCAGTATATGGTCGGTAATTTCATATACATTTCATACAGATTCTTGTGCTATAACCGCTTCGACTAACTAGAGAGAAAGATGCCAAGAACTAAAATCTCTACATTTTCATCAATCTTCTCAAGCATTTCTGTTGTTTTCTACAATTTTAAAACAAATATTTTCGATATTTGGAGAAAACTCGCGTGCGTATAGTATATTTGATGAAATCTCGCTATGAAAAGCAGCTTTGCCAGCTTCCCAAGAATGCATATAACTAAATATCCTTCTGTTGCTCTGGTAGTAATTTAATATTAGATACATCATAAACTAACTAGCTTTACGTTTCAACGTTTCATAGCAAAATTTTTATTTTCGTAACTTTCGACTTTTTTAATAGAAAGTATCTTTGTAATGATAAAATATATGTACGTGTTATATAATTTTTGCAACAATTTAAGTTTTTTTTTTCTTCAAACATTTTACAATACAATACAGTGTTTGCTCACACAAAAAAAGGCGTGTTATCGCTTACAAAGATAAAATATAGCCCTCTCATCTCTACCTGTCAACACACTATTATAATCCATACATTCGTAAATATGTCTGAAATCTAGAGATTAATTTTGTATCAGTTATGAATATTATCAACTTAAGACGCCATTTAGAGTAAACTTGTGCCATTTAGGGATGCTTCGAAGTGGACGAAAAAATCATGTCCAATTTGGTTTCTAAAAGACATTGGCAGCAGGTTCAAACTTGTGAAGAAAAACTTCACGAGACTAAATTAATGTTTGAGAAAACCTAACTGGATTTAGAAAGAAATATGAATAGGGCCTGATCCCTCTCACATTAAATAGAGGCCCGTGCTCAACAGTGAGACGTAAAAGAGTCGAAAAAAATAATTAATTTTGGTTATTTATTCTATAGGCAAAACGTACATCAATCACAATATTGATGACACGTTTGACTCAGTTTGTAGTGATCCTACTTGCTCTGCCAGTGGTCGCGGGTTCGAGTCCCGCTGGGAGCATTCATTTGTGTGATGAGCGCGAATGTTTGTAGACCAGTAATGGGTATTTATATTTATATGTATTTGTACATGTATGTATTTAAAGTTAATAAGTTAAATATATGTGTAGGTAGTGTATCTACTATCTGGTATCCATAACACAGGCCTCGTAGTTTATCATGGAACTAGATTGATTGAGTGCTGTGAGTTTATGTCCCAACATATTTATATTTATTTATTTTACAGCTATTACAGTTAAGTTGTTATTTACAAAGAATTTTTTTTTAAATGCGTATTGAACCACTCATACGTTTAATCTTATTTGAGTAAATCGCATTGCATAACAGTGCATTACACGGACGACAATTACTAAGTAGATTAGGTAATATGTTGTTTGTTGTGTTTACTTTTGTTTTTTCTCGACGTCTTTCTACAAATGGATGTGAAATGTAAGTTAGATAAAAAAAAAAGTTTTGTTTCGAGACATTTTTTTATATACATTGTACACGTATGTAAGCTTATTAATTCTACAATAATAGATAGAGTATAATTCCTTCACGACCGCGGACACGCCGGCGTTACAGTTAACAATAGATTTCTTAGAAATTTAATTAATTTCTTAGAAATTTACCTGGAGGTGGCAAAAGCAGATTCTAGAATTCTTATTTTGTGGAGCGACTTCTAAGTAAATTTTTCTTTTAAATTAAAATGTATAATTAAAACTTACTAAAGCAATATATCTATCGACCGATTTCGTTTATAAAATTATTCTATACAAAAAATCCCCAACACTCGTATAATACTACAAAATGAGGTACGAAACAGACACAGTTTTAATGATCTCTCTCTTCATGAATGTCTCGAGTCGATGTTTTGTTCGATATACTCGCTATTATAAATGGCAGCTAATGTCTTACACTTTTGCGGAAATGTTGAAGGTTGTGAGGTAAAATGTATCTACTATGGCGACATTTTATTTTCCAGTTTTAATACAATGTAAAAAGTACCATGTAATGCATTTTAATGCTTTACATACTTTACGCTTATATTCCTTTAATAGATACGTTTTAAATTAAAATGGATATAGTATGTTATCCTTAAGAGATAGACATATGCCATCGCGGACTTTTCTGTAGACCTATATAAGATACACAATTCCACCATACATTATTTTGTTATATCTCAAAGGGTTTAGGCAGCGTTTTCGTTGAAAGCTCCCAGACGTCTTATTTTTTCCGACACCTCCAACAAATATCGTTATATTTTAGCCAATATATACAAAAACAACAAATTATATACTAAAACCATCCACTTGAATCACTCTATCTATTAAAAAAACCGCATCAAAATCCGATGCGTAGTTTTAAAGATTTAAGCATACATAGTTTTCATTTACTATACATACCTAATCAAATATTTTCGAAGTCGGTGTGCTTTGCTCTGTATGGGCTGGCACCGATTTCGAAAATATTTGATTAAGTATGTATTTAATAGGTAGGCTTTAATTACTTAGCCAAAGCACACCGACTTCGAAAATATTTGATTAGGTATGTATAGTAAATGAAAACTACCAATCAGTTATTTTTTACTTTTTAGTGCTTTTGTTTGAAGTCAGTTTTTAATTTTTTTGTTAAAAAGTTTTTATTTTTCCCTTTTTAGTGTAGACAGTAGTAGCAAAGTAAGGATTCTAACGTGTTAGGCTTGTCAAATCAAACAAAATAAGCCCAAACTCAAAGTATCTACTATTAGCCGTTGAAGAGTTCCACCTATCCACCTTCTGGCCTTGCCATCAGATCAGGTCAACAACACTAAACCACTGTACTATCAACGGAAATAGAAATACTTGCAAAGTTTCAAGTCAATATGACAATTAGAAGTAGGTTAAATTCATTATTAGCTATTTTTCCACCCTTAGGGGTGGTATTTTTTTTTGAAATTTAAATGGGACCAATCTGGAAGTATACCCTTTCAACCAAAACAAAAATTGTCCAAATCGGTTAATAAATGACGGAGTTCTGAGGTAACAAACATAAAAAAAAAACATACAGTCGAATTGAGAACCTCCTCCTTTTTGAAGTCGGTTGAAAAGTAAGGTACATATGCCGTATGCGAATCTGAAAGGTGCTGGTCGAGCAAATTACAATATGTAGTTAAATGTTGATAAGATTATGGAAAACTATAGTTATAAGAAAACGTTTTTAATTTTATTATATAATAACTAGGCTCACCCTCGCTTCGTTACGGTTTGTCCATAGGTTTTTTTTTTTATAGGTACCTACGTTTTTACCATAGGTACGTTTTAACGGTTCGTATGGAATAGATTGACTATATTATATTATTTATATACACAGATATGATATATATAGTTAAAATCAGTTGTTGTGGGTTGTATTATAACGTGTTTTCCCGTGGGAATGAGATAATCTCCCGCGGTAAAAGTAGCCTATGTCACTCTCCAGCCCTCCAACTATCTCCATAGAAAAGATCACGCCAATCCGTCATTCTTTTTCGACGTGAAATAAGGACAAACAAACACACTTTCACATTTATAATGTTGATGATACGGAAATATGGACAAGCATCTTATTGTGGTTTCCTCCAGGTGAAAATGGCATGTAATTTTAAAACATGTTAATGGTCCATAATGTAATTTTCGACTTCAACTTTATACAGATTAATAATATTGAAGCTTTTGTTTGTAATGTCAAAATAACAGCTTTTTAATAAATACATACGAAAATAAATAACGGTAGGTACTTATAAGAAAAAAAAAATTTTTTGTCTATCTATCTGTTTGTTCCAGCTAACCTCCGAAACGGTTTTACCGATTTTGACGGGACTTTCACTGGCAGATAGTTGATGTTGTAAGGAGTAACTTAGGCTTCTTTTATTTGAGAAAATGCATTAGGGTTCCGCGCAATAAAATTAAAACCCATGATATTGCGGACAAAATCCACGTACCTAGGGACGCATCCGTGCAAGGCGAGGGTAAGTCTCTTGTTTACAAGTACAACAAAGTTAGAACGAACATAAATTATTTTAAACTAGCTGACCTGACAGATGTCGTTCTTTATCAATTCCAACTTTAAATTCGAACAAAAACGCAATTACAATTTTTACCGAATTTCTCAATGTTTCGGACATTTTTCCGTTGAAAATCTCATTCAGGCTATTACAAGAATTAAAAAAAATAGCCAAATCTGTCTAGCCGTTATCAAGTTGTGCTCATATATCGACAGATTAGAACTAAGTCGTACTTAACAGATAATAAAGAAAAAAAACTTACTGTGGCAATACAAAGTTCATAAAGTTTTCCAGATCTTCCCCACAGTTGTCGATGTAGACGTATAGTTTTCTAGCGTACTTCCTGAACAGGCGGGTCACAAACAGGTTCTTTTCAAGGTGTTTCACTCTCAACTTCAGAGTATCTCTGTTATGGAGTAAATCAGTCATCAATCAATACACATTATGAAATTACGCTTCCTCGTGTCGATTTCATATCCTCATTTAGTACACGATTAATTAACGTTTTTATTAATCAAACAAGTTTTTATTATCTATATGCATTGGATAAAATATATTTTATTTTTCTAGTGATTTTGTCACTTGATTTAATAAAATAATATATTCTCTCTCAAGCACAAAAATTTGGTTGTTTCATTGCAACATGAAAAAAACCATAGGTAGCCAGTTCGATTACAAGCGATTGAACATACAAGAGCATGCACAATATGTAGAAATGACTGCACAGTCTGTATAATTATCTTCACCTATTCATTCCTTATCTGTGTAGGCAAAACTGCACAATGCCGTAGTGTGTAAAGCCCACTCAAAAGATATCCAAAATGCTATATAAATTATAATTATTATACCTATACATATAATTAAAAATATATGTATAACATTTCAATGCCCCCTTGATAGTTGATACTATAATATTTAATACTCACTTATGTCCTTCATACAACAAAATGGAACTTCTCCAATGCCTGCAAGTGGATAATGCAGCAAGCGCATCCTCCAAACTCAGATGATCTAACACGCATCTCAGTGGGAGGAGAGGCAAGCTGCCCCATCCTTCTGACATCTATTCATATATATTTCATAAGTTATAATAAATTATTAAATTTTAAACTGTTTAGGTTATGAGAGGAGTGGCTGATTATTACTGTGAATATAATATAGTTTTATAATGATATTTTTTTTGAATACTAAAATTTTTGACATTGTTTATAATGAATTGTTTTTTTAGATCATCATGTACATATATTATGTATTTCCAATTTATTAGTTTTTTAATGAGTTGTGTAAACAAAACATTACTTATAAATAATTAAAATTAATTTCATACTTAATATTAAATTAGTTATATCATTGATATTTTCTTTACTAAAGACTTTTATGAGGCATAATATTTATAGTATTTTTAATATTCATTTAACTAAGTAATTGATTTATTTGACAAAGTTATTACACTAAAAACTAGCAGAATAAATTACATCTACAGAGAGTAATTAAATTATTACTAAAATGTAAGGATAAATAAAACCACATTAAAAATCTTGACCTTCACAAAGTTTGTAAAGCACTATAAAATTATGTTAAACACTAATTATGCTAAAACATGAAAACACTAATGACGACTGTCAGCTGTTTAGCAAAATGTATGACGACGTAACAGCTGTTCTCGAGAAAGTAGGCTAAATAAAACAACAAACTGCGTAAATAAGAAGTAATGAACGTATACCCTGACCTACATTAATTTAGAGACATATTTAATGTTACAATCATGTAACTAATATTACTATCTAATTAAGATTTCTGTAATACTTTTAAAACACAAACAAAGAAAGGTCATAATATAATAGAGCGATACATACCTTCAGTTAAGTTGATTTTTCTTACGATATGAGAATGTAAGTGTATTTTAGTTGCTGGGTTATTTATTGAACAATTTTTAAGTACGCTTATTATTTATGAATAACAATAATATATTGTTGTTTAAACGTCCATGATTAATTGTATTTTCATTTTTCACACAAACCGAAATCGTGAAACTACACGAAGTTGAAGTTGTCGACTGTTGCCTGTCCTTGTCGTAAGTTGTGACTGTGCTACCAGATTATATACTAAATACTATTTGTTATCCATGCTAAATATTATTGGGGAAGATTTCTCGAAAGGAGGGCGCCATACGTATAGCCTATTTTCATTCAGTCTGAGGATAAGCAATTTAAAGTGGTATCTCTTCTAAACCTATTTTTGTTGCTTCTATTGTGTTCGCATCTTACTTGTGCAATGTGTTGTACCTGAAAGTTAGACCAGCTGAAGGAAGGATTGAGAAGGAGAGCTGCATCCTGCAATGATCCTGAGTCCTGACTGACTGATAGATGATCACACAGCCTAAACCGCTGGTCATAGAAACGTGAAATTTGGAGGAGATATTTCTTATTCGATTAGATTTTCGATTCGAGATCTCGAGATTAGAGATTCAAATTTTTCAAAATTCATCTCATAAGTGAGTAAAATGGGGGATTAAAGATTATATGAAACTCTGTCATTCTTAATGTGAAATACACAGAAAGTGGTGTTTAGCTGTAAGATAAAAAATAAGAAATATATTTATTTGATTTTTTTCGCAACTCATCCCTTAAAGAGGTAAAAGGGTGTAGGGTAAAAGGGGAATAAAGGTTATATTATAGAAAAAGAATTATTTAGACGAAAAAAGAAGAACTTGAAACTTGGTATTAAATTAATGCTCTTCAATACAATTAAATAAATATGTGTATAGCGAATTTTGTGTTTTTGAAATTCAATCATTCAAAATAAGGGAGTAAAATGGGGGATGAAAGTTTGTATGAAACTATAATTAATATGTAAAAAAATACAATAAATAAAAAAAATATTAATCTGTTGACGATTTAAGAGTTTTAAAATCACATTCTGCAAAATGATATCCACAAAGCCTAAAATATAAAAATTGTGATTTTGATAATTTTGGTCATCTTAATGCTGTAGCTCACAATTTCTTCAACTTCTTTTTTAGGAACAAACGATTTCAATTTTTTGCATTCTAGTACTGCCAAATTGGCATTTTAATTTAATTTTTAATAAAATGATACAAAATCCATCCAGGCTTTACAGTGTACTGAAGGCTATAGTGATCGTGACATCTGGCGGGATAAAATGGCAAAATTTTTCCCCATTACTATTCCTTATTTCACTAAAAACTAAATACAGTATTTAAAGTACTATTATTCAAACTGAAATAAATTTTCCAATTTACTCGAAGCTAATCCAGTTTCCATACTAGTTTCTTACAATATCTAATGATCTGGGGAATTACCCAAAAGTTAACAGCACTAAGTCTACAATTGACAACTCGAACTAAATTTGATATTTTCTAAGATTTTTTAATAGAATAAATATTTAATTTTACAAAGACCTGGTATATCGACAAGTATTTTTTAAGTTGATTGTAAAGATATAATAAAGTTGTCTCACATTCTGAAGATTTTTTTGAGAATGGAACAATTGCCACACAAGCTTGGTATGTAAGCTAAATAAAATATGGATAAAATGTTGTATATGCTTTATATGCGATATTAGTGAATATTAGAAATTCACCACCATGGTTCATGTATATGAAGTTGAATTAATATTTCTTAATTAAAACTATATAAAAGTCTATTTTATGATTTAAGCAAAACCTTTTGCTTTTACTTTTAGGCTTTAGCTTCGTTGCTACTTGAGTTGCTTACGCTCAAACTTCCAATGTAGAATGGAAAAACTATGGGTAATTATTGTAATGAGTTTCCTGTTTAAATCGGTATAAAATGATGTCTATTTCTTTGAATACTCAAAAGTTAATTGACCGATTTCTATTAACCTGAGATAGCTCAACTAGCGTGTCGTTGTATACCAAAGTATAAAAATTCATACAGTTGATACACGATTGCCCAGTAACATTGAACGGAAATGCCATCAAATGCAAAGTTTATCAAAACCACACATTTTCCCGGTGAATGATTTCGAAATTAAATCTCTGTAGTGCCATCTCATGGCGAGTTACAGTATTAGTAAACCTTATAGTTGTTAGTAAACCATAACTGATAACATGCAATTTGTGAAATGGCTTTAAAAGCAAGCACATGACACTAGGTATCTTGACCTATTTATATGCGCACGCACGCACATCCCGCACGATTGCCAAGTCCTGTGTGAAGGGTTTCGATAGATGACTCTATGGATTAGTAGACTGTTGTATTATAATAAAGATATCATTATAGATTATAGAATAATGGCGTAAAATGTATATCACACATAATATTTTTTTTTATTATGGCAGCATAGTTATTCTGAAGTAATGGCGGCCAAAAATCAATTTTGAATTCTGACAGATGATTGTTTGTCGCAGTAATTTGTAAAGAAAAATAAGGAAATGTTATTGCATGGTCGTCTTAACGCCGTAAAATGTAGTAAATAATTTAGTGGTCCCATAAATCTGTACGCTGTGTTGTATTGTGAGTCAGTGCGTAGTTGTTCAGTTGATTTATTGTAATCGATGATGTAAGATCATTGAAGGCCTTTCCCAGATTCATTGTTCGTCGGCTTTTTGGTGTATTCGTGATGGAGGGCGATAATAGTGGAGTCGGTAACCATGAAAAAGAAGAAAATGACAGTACTAGTACTCATTCTTCTCCGCAAGAACATAAATCTTTTGCAGAATTCGCAAAAGATAAATTGGATAGTGGTAAGAACTTTATTTTGAAGTAGTTTTATAAAATTTTATGTTATAAGTAGCATAAATATCAATTTAATTCTTCAATTATTATTGTATAAAAATAATTGAAATATATTCTGGCAAATACATATTTATTTAAGAGATAGCATTTTTTAATATATTTAATATTTGTGAAATATCTTTATATTATTTATACATTAACAATAAGTTAAAATTTAAAAGATATTTCTATATGAATTGGGTTTTAATGATATAAATATATTGATGAAAGAATAACTAGATAGTTTTTGTATAAAAGTTTAATTACAGTGAAAATAATAATAAATAGTACATTAAGTAAATTTAATTGCTTTTGTAATGTATACCATAATATTTTAAAGTTTATCAGATTAGTTAAATTTATTTCAAAATATTGAAATGATTCATATAACTATAGCTGGTCGAGAGCTGAGAAGGCGATTGCCAATGGCAGGACAGTTAGGAGCGCATTTAATGCATCCTAGAAGATTGCTACTGCATTCAACTCCTACACAACAAACTGATGTTGTGCTTATATTTCCAAAAGGTAAAATATTGTTATCTTTAAATAGTTTTATGTTGGTGATAACTTGATGAGCTTTTTTGTATATTTGTATTGGCCTAAATTAGAATAGGCCAAACACACTAATCTGACTTTTTTGTCTCTCAGTTATAAACTGTATAACATAATGTAATCAATGTGGGAAGCTTCTCACACCATCTTTGCTTTTGCAGTATTTGCAAGTTATATTTGCACTAGTAAAATCAAAGAGGCCCAGAGAACAAAGCTATTTTATGTTTTGTTAAGTCTATGATTTTATTGTGTTAAGCTTAAGCTTGAATGAGTTTTTTTTTTTAATTTGGTACTATCACTACATATTATAATTTTGTATATAAGCTTGCAGAAGGGGAACACAAAAATATTATTAAAATATTTAAACCATTTTTGAGTCATGTCAAATTAAATCAGACAGATTATAACTTAAAATTGATCATTATTCTGCTTCTGTTATACATCCAATAGAAAATTTTGGAAAATGTAAATATAATAATATTCATACAATAAAATAATATATTTTTTTCTTGTGGGCATTGGCATAAATAGTGATTTGAGTTGACTGACTATTCATATAGTTTTTTTTCATATATAAGCTTGAGTGATAGATGGCAATCACCACACTTTTATCTAAACTAGATTAAAGCAAATATTTGTATTGTAAACGGGGCAACCTAGTTATTGAATGTGTAACTGCATATCTTTAAAAAATATATTAATTGGTTCATCAAATTAAGGATCAAAATACTATTTTATTAGGGTAATGTAATGAAAGTTTTAAGTGTCAACATTCAATAGATTGCCATCCTATATAGCACATGTCTTGACTGTGTTGTCAAGTAGTAAACTGTAAATAAATATACCTGCGCTAAATATGAAGCTATGTTAACATTGTTTTTATTAAATTCATTTAAAAATTAAAATAATATTAATAATAAAAATTAAAAAAGAACTGACAAAAAAAACACTAGAAAGTAAGAAATAACTGATTGGTAGTTTTCATTTATTATCAGATATTTTCGAAGTAGGTGTGCTTCAATTTTTTGTTTTAATTTTCATCTGTATTTTTTTTCAAACTTTTTATTTTTACATTTGTAATGTAGACATAGTAGTAGCAAACTGCAAAGTAAGGAAAATATATTTTAAAAATTCAATAAATGAAAAATCAAACATCCCCTATTTTAAAGACCGGGGTAGTTTTTTTTCCAAATTTAAATGGGACCAATTTTGAGGTATACGCTATTCAATAAAAAGAATCATCAATATCGGACTACACCGCAAAAAGTTATGCGTGGTCAAACATAAAAAAAAGTATACATGTCGAATTGAAAATCTCCTCCTTTTTTTTCGTCGGTTAAAAATAGTTCTTGAGAGTCAGTCAGTCAATATATTTATTTTATAAGTGAGTGCAATTTATGATGATATAATTTCAAATAGAATTGATATTAAACATACCTATAAAAGTTTGCTTGCTAAAGCATTACTCGTTAATGTTGAACTAAGCTCGCCCATAAAAGAAGCTTATGAGCTTATAGAAAAACTATAACAGTAAATATGTATTTTATATAAAGTTTGATCTTTATATTATGAACTAGAATTGCCCGCGGCTCCGCCCGCGTTCAGATGACCAAAAACCAAATTCTTAGGTTTTACATATTAGTATAGTCTTACATTGCAGTTTTTGTGTTTTTTCTCAGAAATGAGACATTTTCCCGCGGTAAAAAGTATCCTATATGTTGACCCGGATAACCAGCTATCACCATACCAAATTTCATCAAATTCCCTCCAGTGGTTTTTCTGTGATGCGGTAACAGACAGACAGACAGACAAAAATTCTAAAAACTATAGATTCGGACTCTGTATCGATAATAATGACTATTTCAATAAGATTTTCCCAAAAATATTTAATATACAGATTCGGCTTAGTTAGAATTTTATTATATGTATAGATATTGTATATCCCTCAGCGTTGTTTGTATTCGTTTGTAAAATTTCAGAGTTTTTTTAATTTAACCAAAAGTCCTTTTATCCTCTTAACTACTTACATTATAAATTCGAGTACTTTATGTATTACGTAAATATTTTTATTGAACAAACGTCAAATACACTTCTTTTAAAATAATTTATAGTATAGATAATTTGCAAAATGAATAGTATATAATCTAATATATTAGGCTGTCGGACATGCTTTTCATTTTTTGCGTTTTTTTAGACATTAAAAACAACCGATCATGATAACAAAGGACTGCATATTAACGGTAAATCATACTGTATTAGGTACTAGCGACTCACCCTCGCTTCGCTCGAGTACTTCCCTATCTTGATTCCCCATACAAACTTTCATCGCCATTTTCACCCCCTTAAGGGATGATTTCCGGGATAAGAAGTATCCTATTTCCTTCCCAGGGCCTCAAACTGTCTTCTTACCAAATTTCATCTAAATCGGTTCAGTATATCCAGAGATTACCCCCTACAACTTCACAAACTCACAATCTCACAAGCTTTACCTCTTTATAATCTTAGTATAGATAAATCAAACTAGACATTTGGCAGGGCAATTTGGCACAGGAAGTACCTACTTTAAATTCCAGTTTCAGCGGCGTATGTACCGAACAGATAAGGAAACAAATTGATGAGAATTTTTTTTTGATGTTGTACAGTTTTTTGCCTTCTCTTTGTAGTTTTCATGATAGAAAACAGTTGCTTTGTCCAGCCTTGCCTAAAGGCGATTGTCGTTTATATTTCAAATGGAATCTTTTCAGACTACAGTTCGAATGGATATACGGTTTTTTGTTACAGAAGCGTTATATTTCTTTTTGTAGCGATTTTATGCAATGAGCTTTCTTTCAACAATAGTGGATATATTTGTTTATAATAATATATATTTACTATTTTTACTATATAAAAATTGTAAATTATAAATATACCTATGCTAGCGGATAAACAAAAGAATCTATCCCACAGGAACCATACTTTTTTCCGGGATAGAAAGTAGCCTATGTGGTATTCCAGACTATAATCTATCTCTGTGCCTAATTTCATTTCGATCCGTTCAACTGTTAGCGTGATTAAGTAACATGGAATACTTGATTGAGTAACATTAGTATGGATATACAAAAAAAAATTATTAAGGTTTTATTAACAGAATTGTAACTAGGCGCGGATCCAGAGTTAAATTTTGAGGGGGGGGGGGGGGGGGGGTCATAGGCTGAAATATACATAATATAATAATAAAACAGTAACTTAGCAAAATCTGTACATGAAATATTTTTAAAAACAATGACTTTTAAAAAAAAATAATGAGGACCTTAAGTTTTATGGCTTTAAAACTTTAGCATATAAGTATATAAGGAATAAAAATCCGTACACTTTTTCAATGATTATAAAAAAAATGTAGTTTACAAATCGATTTCTCCAGTTTTTTTTTCATTTTTAAGGCTGTTTTTACAGGACGACCGTACAATGTTTTTATTTCTTCAAAAAGTAGAGTGCAAGATGAAAAAATGAGCCCTATCTGAAAATTGAACGACATTTTTTTTAAATGTAAACATCCACTTGAAATTGGGGTTGTTTTTAAGCCTCCCGAGACCATACAATATAAATTTCTCGGAAATTTATATTGTATTATTGTAAAAATTATATGTATTTTGAAGATTATATTCCTCTAGTTTAATGAATATCAAAAGGTTTTTGCAGACATTAAAAATAATAAAAAAGAACAAGAAAAAATTAAAAATCGTTTTTTTTTTGGAAATATGTCGAAAACATTGAGGTTATTGTAATAGTCGTAGATTTTTACTAGACCTACAACTTTTGTAAAGAATATTTTTCGATAAGCTGTCACAACAAGCCAGAAATTGAAAAAAAAAACAATTTTAAACGGTTTGCTATACTTGTCTTGTTTGTTACAAACGTCTTAAAAACATAAAACTTTCGGTTCTAATTTTTTGTGTAGCACATCGCGATCGGACTATTTGTATAGCGCTATTTAAATTAAAGAAAAACTTAACGAATAAAAACTTAATTTGTTTCGAATTAGGTACTTAAAAAAATTGTATTATTCCTTCTTTTTTTAGACTTCAAACTTCTCAAAAAGTATATTTGACCCCCATGACCCCCCGCCCCCTGGATCCGCGCTTGATTGTAACTTTATCGCTTACCCACATAATCCTAAATGGCGATGAAAAATATCCATACTTTCATACTAATATTATAAATGGACCCAGTTATGCAAAAAGCAGCCATGTGCGTAAAAGTAGCAACAGAGTTATAAGCATTTTATTATAAAAAATAAAATAATTATAAAAAATGAACAATACTTATATAAATATTGTTCAATTTTAAAATAACCAGAAAAACAAAACATAACCCAAGTGCAACTATCGACAGAAAAATGCTTATAACTCTGTTGGTACTTTACGCACATGGCTGTTTTTTGCATAACTGGGTCCAAATGTGAAAGTGTTTGTTTGTTTGTTTGTTTATTTGTTTGTTTGTTTGTTTGTCCTACTTTCACGGCGAAACAGAGTGACGGATTGGCGTGATTTTTTGTGTGGAGATAGTTGATGGGCTGGAGAGTAACATATGTCACTTTTTATCACGGGAGATTATCTTATTCCTACGGGAAAACACGTTATAATACGACCCAAAAAATATTTATAATCAAAATTACTTGATACTTTTTAATACAATTAAATAAATACGTGTTTCAGCGTTTTTCGAATTTCATCACATAAGGGGGTAAAATAGGGGATGAAAGTTTGTATGGAACCTACTTTATTAGTTTTTTTTTAGTTTCAGCGCGAGCGAAGCCGCGGGTTCTGCTAGTAATGTATATTATGTACGCCATGTGTAAAATATTTCTTGTACGATATTTGTCTCGCGGCTATAACTTCCACAAAAACCAACATTAATTCTCTTTTCCTATCTAATTTGAAGATATGATCATGATAAAAAGGAAAGTTATGTCGTAGGTCTCCCAGACAGTATGCTACTTTGGTTGCTACAAAAACTACGAGGGAGTCGACCGAGGCTGCGCGTGTGCGTGCGACAACACGCGTCTTCGCAGTGCTCCGCTTTTTATATTACCGCTGACGATGACGTGTAAGTATTAATATGTATTATTATCTTTTCATAAGAAAAATATATTAAATCATTTTTCTATGGTAGCGGGCTTTAGCTATTCGTCGCCATTTTTTTAAATATCGCACGATGAAACTCGTGTGTATAAATAAGGGACGTTTAAAAAAATGCATATTATGATGAACTAAGATGTCACAATTCCGAGGTATTTTTCCATATGAGAACTATGTGAACTATTTTTTAAATCCGTTATTATTCTTTCGCGCTTCGCTAGGGTGCGATTTATTTATAGGGTGCTATTAAATTTTCCCTATAACGGATGTCTTCGATAGTGAACCACGTTAAAAATTATAAAAATATCTCATACGGTACAATCGTTATATTAAAAATCTAAATATTATAAACTAGATTACAGAGAATAACTTTAGAAACCTAGCGAGCTCATTGCAAGGCAGAATAGTCAACTCGTGTCTAAAATTTTTTTTTCTGATGACGCTTGAGAAAAGCCGTCTCTATAACACTACTCCAGCTAGAAATGTGTTTATCTCAAGCTAACTAACCAACCTATTGTAAAGTAAAGCTATTCCCCCTCCATTACACATTTCAATCCCTGAACCACTTAACAAAACTCAAATAAAAATTCTAACCCTTAAATTTTTTTTTTCTTAAAGTGGCGACTTACATTACGAGCCACTTTATATTTGTCAAATAAAATATAATTTAACTATTCTGAAGGAATCCTATATTTTTTTGCTCAAGCGACGCTTTTAAATCATTAATACCTCCAGGTCAATTTCTAAGAAATTAATTAAATTTCTAAGAAATCTATTGTTAACTGACACGCCGCCGGCCTGTCAGCGGTTGTGGAGGGATTATGCCACTACATAGGTAGCTAACAAAAACATCAACCCTTCATCGACATCATTAAGCTGCCTTCTTTACGTGAATAATCTACGTTAAAATAATAATATTTAACAGGTCATAGTGGACCTACCATGTATTAAATTTTATCTAAATGCGTTTAATCGTTTCAGCGCGAAGAAATAACGAAAAAAAAAACACCATAGTAGTGCGATGATCGTGATCGTTTAAAGTGATGATGTTTACGATCAAATGTTTCGGAAACATGACACTTTACCCCTTTATATTGCTCATATTTTGAACACGCTTTTATTACCTTCAACTGTATCTATCTATATATATGCTAGACTCTTTGAACACGATTTTTACACACTTTCTTAACACACACACACACACATTTTCAGAAAATGTAAAGAAAAGATCCAATCATATGACATAATTTTTTTCGTTATTCTTTTGCGGAAATGAGGCTTATCCATACTCTTCCTTTGAATTAAATTTGTATTTAAAATACAACTCACAGTTAAATACCTATACGTTTTTGCTTTACCTTCATATCAAATCAAATTTATTCAGGCTTTTACAAACCGCTGAAGAGGTTCACCTTCCAAAACTACTGAAACCGGAGTTCGGTGGAGGATACAAGGAATTTACAGTTCGAGACATGCATTGCTTTCAAAAGGTAAGTTTTCTATGATAATTATAATTTAAACATATAATCGGATCGGATATGTAATCGGACTACTATTATAATTGCGAAAATTTGTATGTGGCGTGTATGTTCTTAGATTTCGCGGATTTATTTTGATTTTTGGTTCCTGACGTTTCGAATGCTTTACAGCAATTATGGCCACGAGAGAGACTAAGGTTTTAGATGTCTCAAAGGCATTATATACATAGTTGTTACAGGCAGCACCTCCCCACAAAATAACAGAATGAATTCAATTTTTTTTAAGAATGGCACCAAAGTACCTTACAATATTTGCTAATTTTAATTTTAAACATTTTTATAATTTTAATAAGTTTTATAATTAAATATTGTTTATTTAATTTTAGCTGTTATTATTAAAAAATAACAAAAATGAAAACAAATCTGCTAAAAAATCCGAAAAGATAGTTTTATTTAAAGTGTGTATGTTTGTTACTCCTTCAAGCTAAACGGCTGGACGGATTTGGATAAAATTTAGTATACAGTACTTAGTGACTATGATCTGAAGTCACTCTAAGGCTACTATATTTGGCACCTAAATTGAAGAAGCGAAGCGAGAGTAAGTAGCTGGTATGATAAATTGTTGAATTAACAAGGAAGTTAAAATATTACCGTGTAATTAACGACTGAAAAAATATACGAAATTTTTCGTTCATAAAAACGAAACGATTAACTAAGACATCCCTCTTAAAATGTAACAAGATGTCACGGAGATATAAATAAAGTTTAGTGCTTGAAAAGAATTCTCAAAGACGCTACTCAAGATGTCTCGTATTTCAGCCGTTCTACTCTCTTATGATTATGAGCCACATTGTTAATGACCCTGGCCTAAATTTATCAATAGCCTAGATATTTTGTTTGCGTTTGTGTAATAATTAAGGTTTATGTTCTATAATCTGTAATATTATAAAGAGGTAAATTTTGTGAGTTTGTGACGTAGTATCTCTGGATCTACTGAACCGAATTAGATGGAATTTGTTAGGAAGATAGTTTGAGACCCTGGGAAGGACATAGGATACTTCTTATCCCGGAAATCATCCCTTAAGGGGGTGAAAATGGAGATGAAGATTTGTATGGGGAATCAAGCTAGGGACGAACCTGTGAGAAACGAGGGTGAGTCGATAGTGGTCTATAGTACAAGTATGTTCAACTAGATTTGACCCGTGAATTTTTTCGCACGATAGTTTCGATTAAAAGTCGATATAAACTACTTCCATTTCCGATTTCATTCAAATGCGTTAGCAATTATTGTGCAGTAACAAACACACTCATAGAATTTTATAAATATAATATTACATGCGACTTACCCTGGCTCCGCTCGGGTGCCTCTCTACTACGTTTTAAATGACAAAAAAATAGTTATCGTAATTGTACCCTAGGTAATTGCTTGGTTGGTTACTAAATTTTAAATATTTCACCCCTTTCAATATTTGTTTTCTTGACTAAAAATAGCCTATGTCCGTCTTCAAGATCCCATCTATTTTTATACTAAAATTCATCAATATTGGTTCAGTGGTTAAGGCGTGAAAACGAAACAGACAGACAGACAGTGTTACTTTCGCATTTCTAATATTAAATAGTTTGGGTTGTACAGAAGTAAAATGACTGTACTTTATTCATATTATATTTTATTCATCGCATCTTATAAAGCTTATGTTGTCAATAGACACACATTCAACTCCACATATGAATAGTTTTATTATACCTAGATTTTAAAAGTAAGATATAATAAAAAAAGTTTTGTTTTTAGTAGTGGATATGAAAGTAGGTACTAAGTTTGGCTGTTTACTGCTTATGCCGAAAGCTTGCCATTTTATCGACTATAATCGATAGCTTTGAATTATTCATGTTTCATAGTTCGGTCTTCAACAATAGAAATAAATTTATATTTTCAAAAACTGACAAATAAATCCAATTTGTTTGGTAAAACTAAAGCTTCCTGAGTTGTTGTTTTAGAAATACCTGTAGTATTATTTGAGTAAAGTATATTTCATTTAAATTATTCGTATACATAATTATTTACATAAATTTATTTTATGATAAATGCTTTGTTAAGTTTCTCGCCGGCTCTTCTCAGCAAAACTGCTGTTCGAGACGTTGGTAGCTTACGGTTAGCTCACGGACTGACTACACCGTCGCGTCGCTCTTTAAATTATATTGACGATCCAAAAGTGCTTACAATAAGTCTATTTAAAATAAGTTTCATTTCATTTGTTTACGAAATGTTTACGAGAAACTTTATTCATTTAGGAAAACTATAGTGTACCTATAGTTATACGTACTATGCACCTAATGTGTAGAATTATTTACCTATTAATATTATGTAATTTCAATAAGTAGATTATTGGACGTTAGATGAATTATTTATGAGAAAAAGGTCAGTGGAAGTTAATAAGAAGCACATATATTTATGAGTTGAATAAATTTATCGATAACTTGTTACAAACTTTCCTAAGCTATCACGAATTAATCCTACAAATTAATTATTTATAAATTATTGAATAAAAATACTATGTATACGAATGTCTCAAGGGATTTGCGACTTATGACCTCTTAAGAAAATATTCCTCTTATAATTATTATATCTATAGTCTATACATATAATAAAATTGTAACTTAAACTTGTTAAATCTTATTGAAATAGACATTATTATCTATACAGAGGCCGAATCTATAGTTTTTAGAATTTTTGTCTGTCTGGCTGTGTGTCTGTGACCGCATCACGGAGAAACCACTGGAGGGATTTTGATGAAATTTGGTATGATGATAGCTGGTTATCCGGGTCAACATATAGGATACTTTTTTACTGCGGGAAAATATATCATCTCTGAGAAATCTATACTAAATGTTAAAACGTAATTCTAGGGACGAACCCGAGCGGAGTGAGGGAGAGTCGCAAGTATTTTTTAAAGGGATAGATACTCTGAATCTTTTAAGTTAAAGAGTAATAAGTTGAAACTTGAAGTAATAAGGTTGAGTGGCCTTGAAGTTCTAGTTTCTAGGTCTAACAATTGAGTCATTGTCTCGATACTCAACGTATGATATAGTAAATTGAAACATATATGTAAAAGGTATGTCTACAAATTTCACGAACGCAGTATTAATTTAATTAAATTGAAATTTTAACACGTAATACTTGAATAGGTATTCGATTTTAAAATATAATATAACATCATTAAAAGATTTAGAAGTACTCAGATGTAGATTTCTGTAAGATTAAGCACGTTGGGTCGACCTCTTTTCCACGAGTCTTTAGTACACATACCTGAAATAAATCTTGAGATATTTGATATTGCATTCAAAACCTCGGAATTATAGTAATATTGAAGGCAATGTGTTTTAAAATTGTTTTTGATGTAGATTTTTATCTGACAAGAAAATTATTAGTAAGGAACAAGTTTAAAGTATACATAATGTAAAAAGAACAATAATACTTTCACAGATTTACGCCAATATTTGACATTTAAAGTAAAACTATCTTTTCGGATTTTTTCGCGGTTTTTATTATGATTTTTGGTTCCCGACTTTTCGAATGTTTTACAGCAATTATGGTCACCGGAGAGACTTAGGTTTTAGACGTCTCAAAGGTCATAATATGTTTGTTACAGACAGACCCACAAAATAACAAAATGAATTCAAAAAATACAAAAATTGCACCAAAGTATTTACAATATACAAAAAGAACTAAATCTATAAGGAAAGGATCGTTCAAACGAACAAATCACTAAATTGAAGAATTCGATAATACATTATGTACTGGACATTGGGTAGCTTCTATCTTACAAAAGATCAGGGAGGGTTCTAATGTGATAGATTTGAACATTTTAGCGTCCTCGTTTATCTTCCGAGTCTGTGACTTTAAGCGATCATCGTTCATATCATCATATTAGAAAAATAGTTACGAAAACCAATTTTTTGATAATATCTTTATTTTAAGCGCCGAAATTATAAAACCTAAAATTCTTGGAACTTTTATCGTGTATATGTCTGATCAATGTAGACATTTAACGTTGGTATTTAAACATATTAATATTATAATATACTAGCTTCTTACCTTCGCTTCACTCGCTAGAGGTACTAGTAATAGCATATGTGGTACTCCAAGTTGGCAAGTATTGATCTATCTTTATACTAACCTAAACTCATCCAGTCGTTTTAGTATGAAGGTGTATAAAAATATACATATAATATAATTATTATAAACTTTCGCATTTATAAAAATAGTCAGTTTTAACCGAATTCCAAAAAGGAAGAGGTTTTATGTTAGTATCTATGTATCTTTTTTTAATCTGATATGAATATGAATACCTACAATTAAAATGGTATAAATGCAATGATTGGTAAAAATCTAAGGGTACGAGTGCAGCAGAACTGCTAAGTTCCCAAGAACGGGGGGCTCTAGTGAAACATGTGTTGGAATCGGCTCGAGCGGAGCCGGGGGATGAGCGTGCCTTGGAACCAGCGTTGACATTGCGACCTGGACAGAGCATTGGTGAGATGGTTTATGCATTTTTATTATTTGCCCGTGGCCCTGGACGTGTTACGAAGATAAATTGTGCCTTATATGCTAATATACGATACGAGTATATGCCACTTCCATTCGGAATTTCATTTTATTGTGTTTTAATGATCTAAATCGATTAGATTTTTATATTATATAATATATTTATTCAGCTCTGTCTAGAATACTTTTATTGTACTTATATAGTATATTTATCTTTTACATATCTTTCATGTCGTCTTTTATATAGCTTTAATATATTTCAAAAATACACTAATTTTGATTTTACAGTGCCAGCATGTGTGAGTCGAGGTGTAGTGGCGAGTATGTTCCCATTACACGAACGGACCGCTTTAGAGAATTTACGAAAGAAATGGGTTAAGACGTTGTTCTCCCCGCAACCCTTGGGTGAGTTTATTTCGCGATATATCTCGTTCGATTGGACGAAAGCCAATATGATACATTAAATGTTTTACTGCTTTAGGTTAGGTATTTGGAATGTAGAATTCTAAATAAACGTTGTTTTGAAATTTATTGAAGACTAGCGACTCACTCTCGCTTCGCTCGGGTTCGTTAATAGCTTAATAGCGTATACAAACTTTTATCCCCACTTTCAACCCCTTAAGGGATGATTTCCGGGATAAAAAGTGTCCTATGTCCTTCCCAGGGTCTCAAACTATCTGCTTATCAAATTTAATCTAAATCGGTTCTGTAGATCCAGAGATTACTCCCAACAACGTTACAATCTCACGAACTCACAAACTGTACCTCTTTATAATATAAGTATACTGTATAGTTTATTAATATAATAAAAAGTGACTTGCTTTTTTCCTTTCTTTTTGAGCATCACTATTATTGTTATGTTCAGATCCTAAACAAAATGGTACTTTTATTATTACATATCTTAAGGTATTGTCGGGATAAAATCTAAATCTATAGATTTGGTATATGTATTTGGTTACCAAGTTTCATCAAAATCTGTTCGACTTGACAGGAATTGGTTGGAATTTACATGTTGTTACATTTAAAAAATATTAAGATAATTTTAATTAGCAGTAGAATATAAAAATTATTTTATTTCCAGATGAGATAAGTGAATATTTTGGTGTGAAAATAGCTATGTATTTCGCATGGCTCGGCCACTACACGCAGTCGCTCACGGTGCCCGCCGTTGTTGGGTTTATATTTTGGGTAAGTGTTGTATGTATGAGATTTCATTTATTATATTGTTTTAGCATTTTCTATAATCTTATAATCATTGATGATGTATGAATTCTTCTTTTTTGAAAATTGGGAATTTGCAATTTTTTTTTTTGAGAGAAACAGAAAATTTTCGTACGACCTCAAGGGCCGTATTGAAGTTGACGTAGAAGAATATCTGTTGAGTTATCTAGTTAAGTATATTTTTTATGTGGTGGCCCAGTGGTAACGCGCTCGCTTGAAAACCGAGTGAAGCGGGTTCAAATCCCGGGTTTCGCACCTCTGATATTTTCATGTGCGAATCATTCCCAACATGATTACCACTTGCCTTACGGTGAAGGAAAACACCGTGAGGAAACCAGCATGTCTGAGAGAACCTAGCAAGTTCTCGAAAGACTTGGCCAGCATGGTGGACTATGGTCTGATTTCTCTTATATTGAAAGAGGCCCGTGCCCAGCAATGGGACGTTAAAAAATGCTGAATACATAATACTTTTAATATTTTATATTGTCTTTTAGGTGTGGTTGGGGACAGCGAACGATTACTGGAAGGATATAGCGTACGTGTTATTTTCACTCTTCAACGTTCTGTGGGCCTGCGTTTATTTGGAAACGTGGAAAAGGTATGTGATTTTTATTTTATACTAGCGGCTCACCCTCGCTTCGCTAGGTACGTTTTAAATATTTATAAATAGTTATTAGCCAGAGTTAGCCATATAAATTTTAATATGGTTGTTAAGTATTCTTAAATTTTATAATTTTCCGCGCAATTTTAAATTTTTTCTTTCATACTTCTCCGGACAATAACAAACATAACAAAATAAATTTGTTAAATCGGTCCAGTCGTTCACGCGTGATGGCGTGGCCAAGGGAAATAGGGATTCATTTTTATATATTTTATATACATAATATTTATATGTCCGTTATAGTTTGATGTTTATTGCCCGTACAGATAAAGAATGGGATTAAAAATGGCGGCTTAATAAATAGTCCCTTGAGCTGTAATTACTATTTTTTCTTATATCTTGACTTTCTGTTAAAATACGTTTGTATAAAACTTTTTTTAAGGTCGTTTAAAATGTTATTTGGTTTTGTTGATCGTTTACGACTAAATGTGAAGTGTTAGTGATAGAATCCACTATTTTAACAAGTGCATAACATCTAAAACAAAATCCCTCCGCCGCATCTGTCTGTCTGACTGTCTCAACGCGATAAACTCAAAAACTATCGAACAGATTTTCATACGGTTTTCTCAAATGGACAGAGTGATCCATGAAGTAGGTTTAATTCATTAGGGTTTTGTGTAAATTGACTGGAATATGACGAGGATTGTAGAAGATTTCGGGGATATTATAGTTGTCAGGTGAGAAGTGCAAACAGAAAATCTATACTTCCATTCGCATATCTTTATTTGTACGACCATAAATAATAGAATATTATAATATTTTATTTGATTTTTTGTTGTTATCTAATCGTCTGAAGAAGTTTTCACTACAAAAATCCTTTTATATTTGCAGATATTCAAATGTGCTAGCATACAGATGGGGTACGTTAGACCAAAGAGACGAACTTTTAGTAGAACCCCGTCCATTATTTCAGGTAACATTCTACTTTTATTAATATGTACGCTATTTAATTTGTATTTTACTAATAAATTTATAACGTATTGAATTATTTGTTTTTTCTTAGTTGTCGGCTAATAAATGTGGATATAAGGTTGATTATAACTATTATTTAATATAGTAATTATCTTAGAATAATTTTAGTTGTTATAAAATTATAATATAAGATTTTTTTTTGATTGCAATTATAGCTCCTTCAAATATAGTCAATATAGATAAATAGTCACAGTGTTAGTTGACTTTTTAAGAATGTACTTCATGAAACTTTTAGTTGTCTAAAATCCGCATTTTGGTTTTATTAAATCAGTATATAACTGCAAGCAAAAATATCTAATAAAGATTGCATATATTATGGTATCTTTTATGACGCCTTATCGTCGTTTCAGTACTTATTTCATCCAAACGACCAATTCACCGAAAAAAGTTTTTAATGCAGAATTATTGGCTTTTAAATGTTAATTTTATTAGTCTATTGCTATTAAATACAATTACTAAAGTAAAATACTTAAATAAAGCAAAAAAAAAAAATGTATTTTCCTTTATATGTATATAAATCTTAGAATTAAAGCTTTGTTTATAAATAGAAGAAAAAATCTTTTTACTGTAAAGTACAATAAGTATTGGTTTATAAATATCAACAATATTTTTGCTTGCTTTATATATATATATATATATATATATATATATATATATAGTTATCCATAACACTCACATGTCAAATTAACAATTTCTAAATGTGATGGATATTAGAGAACTTCTCACTTTAGTTTACTTATACTATAAACACAATCTTTCACTACAATGGAATGTGATATATGTATAAAGAGTTTATAATTTCATTTCTTTCTAGCATTAGTGTTAGATGAGTTAAACCAAACCAGACGTCTTAATATTATGATACAAAATATCTCTTTTGTATTTAGTGCTAAATTTTCATAGAAATGTTTATATTGAAATAGGCATTTTATTCACAAATAAGCTTATTAAAGTACAATTATTTTATGTGTATGAAATAAGAACCCACTATTGTTTTTCTCATAACTGTTCGTAAGATACTTTTCATATTAGACTAATGTTCAATAATATCTGATCTGTGTGCAAATACATATTATATTTGTATTTAAGAGATTTTTTTATAATACAGTTTGTTCATATATCAGTGTGAAACGGGATTAAGCTGAGAGAGAGAAGAATGATAGTAATATTGCATTTTATAACAAAAGTTTATGAGAACACAAATCGGTAGAAAGAGTATGATATAGAAAAGGCGTAAGAGAGAGAGAGAGAGAGCGAGAAAGGTGATATGTTAATAGCGAAATTGCTCTCACTTCACTTTGTTGTCCCTGGGTGTTTTGCAGTATGTGTTACTCCAGGTAACAAACATATAACACACACATCGGATACGGACTTTCACAAGCGAACAAGCATACAAATCGATAGAGAGAGAAAGAGAGATAGGAAATATGCATGAGAGACCGAGATAGCTAATATTCTATAACAAACCTATTACATCATGACAAGTTGTGTACGTAGTAGAGAGGGGTAAATCGAAAAGGCGTATGAGTGAGCGAGACAGCAGATATTCTACAACAATCTCGTCCACACCAGGGCGACATGGGTATCAGCGAGGTGACGGGGCGGCCCGAGCCTCAGTACGCAGCGTGGCGGCGGCGCGCGTGGCGGCACTGCGTGTCGCTGCCGCTCATGTTGCTTTGCCTCGCCGTGGCGGCGCTCGCCACGTTTGCGTTGTTGCGCACACAGGTAACTTAGGAATGAATACTCTTAAACTGCACAAGATCTTAAAGCATTTTACATAATTATTTTAATACTAGCAGAACCCGCGGCTTTGCTCGCGCTAAAAGTACAAAAAATATCTATATCTAAAAAGGTAATTTCATAGAAACTTTCATCCCCTATTTTACCCCCTTATATAATGAATTTCTAAAATTGCTAAAACAAGTGTTTATTTAATTTTCTTGAAGAGCATTAATACTAAGTTTCAAGTAATTCTGATCATAAATATTTTTTTGGATTGTATTATAAAATAATAATAAAAAAAAATCTTTTATATTATATATTATAGACTCAACATAGCAACATTATAACGTGTTTTGCCGTAGAAATTACATAATCTCTCGCGGTAAGAAGTATTCTGTCACTCTTCAGCCCAACAATGATTAAGTAATATTTAAATTCCAATTAAAAATATATCAAGATATATATAAAAATAATTTTATACCCAATTCAATTCAAAATAATATAGATCTTGATTGACTTAAATAATTAAAACTTATTAAACTTAAAAATATGGTTTTTAGATTTTACACATTATTTTTATTACAGGATTGGTGGGAAGATACGATATTTTATTTCAGTTGGATACCGCGAGCGTTTCTTGCTATTTTAATTGCGTTAGAGGAAGAAGTTTATGCGAGAATCGCAAAATGGCTCAACGATAAAGGTATTTCTTTAATATTAATTCATACATTTATATTCATAGTTAACTAAACAGATTTTTAGAACGTAACGTAGAACCCTGTAAATTATATGGTCTAATATTAATATAATATGTTAAGCTTTATCTATCGATTCTTAGAGATTTCAAGTGCCATAGTGAATAGGTAATATGCGTTTTTTTTTAATTTTTATACAATAGCAATTTAGCGATTTTAGTGTTGCCAATTTAGCGATTTTGTCGTTAAAATTGACGACTCTTACTTAAGTCATGGCTCTTTTACGTCATTAACACATATAACAATACTTTGACGTCATATTCGGTCTGAACAGTCGCGTTTCTACTACTTTGAATTTCCCACCTAGTTTTGCACTTTTTAATAATTATTTTCCTAATCAAAAATAAATTACATAAAAAATATTAACATATGCTTAACTCAAAAGCAATAAAGATAATAAAAAAAATATTTCACATTTATTTAAATCACACGCATATTTCCTATTATAAAAATATCTATGTTACTTCACATAATAATAATTAGAGTCATACGATTATACTTCCCCTGCAATACTTCCCTTATCCCTTGGGATATATAAATCTAAATAATGTTCAATCACGTAGCGGTCACCATTTTGGAGTATGTGGCACAAATAAAAACCAACTCCGTTATATTATTATGTACAAGAGTTTCATAATACGAATCATTATAAAATTACATCACAATATACAAATAACTTGAATTTTTACATATAAAAACTCTGAGTGTTTCGCCATAATCGTAAACTAAAATTACGCCACTACAAATGTTAAAGCGAATTCTAATAATAAATAGCATACATCACATATCTTACAATTATATTTAAAAAATTCTAACCAAATAGTATTTAAACGTACGAGTAAGTAAAGTGAATTTAGAGGTGCTTGTTTTTTTTACTAATATACAAAATAATAAAAAATGAGTGAGTCAAGAGTGTGTTGAGTGAATTTTTCTTTTGTAATCGCAACATTTACAGACAATAACATTAGAGAAATTGTTATATTTTGCATGTATTAATCGTTTTGAATTTTGAATTTCTTCTAGACTCTATCTATCTACTTAGATTAAATATTAGCACCTGTATTAAAATACATATATTAAATAGTATTTAATAATAAAAAAAATGATTTAGTCATAGAGTTAGTTAAAAGTAGAAATGGTATCAATGAGTAGTAGTATAATAATACTATAGCGCATATTATTTTCTCTTTACCGCTTACCAAACTGGAATGGATATGAAAATTCTACATTTTTTATAATGGTAACATCGACTGCAATTTTAAAACAGAAAATTATCGACTCGAGACAAAGTATGAAAATCATCTGATTCTGAAAATAGCATTGGTTTGTATTTTATAAAGCTAATGCCGTTTATAACCAATCATGCTTTTGATACAATAAAAAGTAAATTTTAACCAAAAAGGTTTTATGAATAGATCGCACGGCGTTAATACAGATTGCAAAGCGATTAGCATGCCATTTTTAATCTGTGCATGGTTTTAGTTTATATAACATTTGCATGTCGATTTAATTTTGATCTTGGAACATTTTTAATTCTACATTTAACATTTTGTTAATAAACTGGGATATCACAATATTACACATTTCACAAAATCATAATAAAACTACAATATAGTTAATTTCATAATTATAATTATTACAGTTAAAATAAAAAAATCACAATCACCACATATCATTACACATTACTTTTATTTCCTTTAGTGAGTCTACAGAATGATCTATAAGACGCATTTTCGTATATATTTGGTTAATAATTATCATAAATACAATTTCATGTATACATCTTAGGGTGAAGCGAAATTTTTTTTTGCTGGGGGCTGAAATTTGTATCTTAAATTTTTTTTTTATTTAACATTTTGATGAGGCCCACTGATTTTTAAAATAAAAAAATAATTTAAATTTTTGGTTTGAATGGAAATTTTTTTTTCGACTGAACATCTTTAAAAACATACAACAATTGACGAATATAGGTATTTTCTACCCAACTTTCACTGTAATATTGCATCATTGCAATTTTTGAAAAAGTTGAAAAAATAACATATTACTTTTTTGTATTACAATAATGAATCATACAACAGTATCTTCATTATGTGAACGTATTTTTTTTTAATTATTTAATTACTTAATATATAGCAAATTGTTTATTTTTAATTTTGTAATGGCATTGACAACTTACATTAAAAAAAATCTCATAAACCTGTGTTGAATATATGCGAAAATGTATCTTATACGTAGAAACGCTTTCGATGTAAACTTAACATTAATTAATACTTTAAATATTTACAAGGTTGTTTTGTTTTACAGTTTCAATTCGTCAATTCGTTCATGAGCTTGTTCTACATTGCGTTCTACCTTCAGGATATGGATAAGTTGAAAGAAGTAAGATGTGTTCAAATTTATCACTTTTAGCCGACTTCCAAAAAGAAGGACGTTCTATTTATTTATGTGCATAATGCATTTGTTAAAGAACTTAAAATAATATTAAATAAAAAGTTATAATAACTTGATCATTATTGAAATTATATATAATTAGTCATTATTAGAGTAGATAGTATTTAATATACCGTTTATATATATATATGTATATAGCGACTTAAGTCCTCAGACTAAGGAATGATATAGACAGATTGTCGTAGAACTAACTAACCATGAAGCCAAACAATAACGCTTACAAATGTTAATGATATATTGATTACTATGAAAAGTAAATAAATGTTAATAAATAGAAATTGCTTACGGGTTTCATTATAATAAAGAAAAAAATAAGCTAATATTATGCTACCTTCAAAGAAGAGAGAACAAATGCTTAAAAAAGAATGTTAATTTTTAATTATTTATCTTATTCATATTTTCCATTACTCTTTAAAGAAAGTAAACGATCTGTATAGCGAAATAAATTATAGTAGCATAAACAGCAAATCGGGTACTTATTACTTTTAACTTTGACATTTTTTGGTGAGCTCCTTAATTTTTTGTCTTACTGGTATTTCATATTGCGGGTGGAATTTATTGTTTTTGAAGTGATTTTAAAGGCAGGCGTAATTTTATATATATATATATATATATATATAATAGCTAAAGTAAATATTTAGAAATACGGTTGGATGTTATAAGCTGCATAAAAACAAAAATGACGATATAGCATATTTAAGATTTTTATATTGTACTCGTATTATTTTCAGCAATTAGCCGTATTGCTTATAACTCGTCAAATAATTGGAAATTTAAAAGAATCTGCGCTGCCATATCTCATAGAAAATCTTAGATTAGCTAAGATTTGTTTTGACGTTTTTGGAGCTATGAGTCCGAGTAAGAGTAAGTACGAATTAATCTATTAATACTGGTATTTCTTTATAGTGTATGTATGATCAGCCCTTTTTAATGTCCCACTGGTGGGGTGAGCCTCCCTTCAATACGAGAGGGATTAGGTCATAGTATTGCTTTATGATGTGATAAAATTGTTGTAATTTGTTTAGAGAGTAGTATTGGGCTTGGAGTTCTATAATCAATTGGTCGAATTCAATTATAAAAAGTATTGATCTAATTAGATATCTTTCTTAGATTTATGCGAATATTTAACATTTAAATTAAAATATCTTTTCGGATTTCTTCACGGATTTATTTTGATTTTTTGTTTACTAGTTTGTTGGTTTGTGCGGGAAGCAAAAATTGAAATAAATCCGCAAACAAATTCTAAAACATAATTTCATTTGTCTAATTGAGTCAAAAGTATAATAATTTTTGTTTCTCTGATTAATATTTTGAGTTTTTAAAAGTAATAAACTTGTGTGACTTACAAATTGTTAATGTTTGTTTTAACAATTTCAGTACCCACATCGGCACAGTTAACAGAACTATTTGAAAAGAGAACATCTTCATCCGGCGACCCACCAGAGATGTTGATTAATGGCGGCACGGAGAAGGAGAAAGATGATCGAAGAGATTCTGATACTAGAGAGCCTTTAATCGGACAAAAAGTTATACACCAGGCTGAGTTAGAGTCGCAGCTGTTTAAGGTATGAGATGAGAAGAACAATAACTTTTGATTCATCAAAAAAAATTTCTTCTTTGACTAGGTTTTTAGTAAATTATAAAGCATTGGGAATGTCGGGAATATAAAATTAAAATAGTTTTATTTATGTGCCTAACTATAGCCCAAGTGTGACTTCGCAGGATATATCATATAATATATATATTTAATCAAAATTCATCTGAATCCATCCAGCCATTTCAAGGTGCAGGTGTAACAAACATACATGCATACCATATAAACTTTTCTATATATAATAGCCGTCCAATATTAATAACTAGCGGTTCACCCTCAAGACAAATAAAAACAAATCTATTCCACGGGAATCGTAAATTTTTCGGGATAAAAAGTACCCTATTTTTTATTCTGATGTATGAACTATATTATTGTAAAGTTTCATTTTAATCTAATTAGTAGATTTTGTTAACTAAGCTGTATAAATTACTATATTTTTTTAACTATCCCACGGGAACTCTTTAATTTTCCAGAATGAAAAGTATCTAAAATGTTGATCGGGGATATAAGGTACCACCATGCAAAACTTTATTTAAATCGTTCTAACAGTTTCGGAGATTAGCCCGTACAAACAGACAGAGAAACAAAAAAATTGAAAACAATCTGGATTTGTTCTATTTGTCTTCTTACATCCCCCTGACTTGGTTTTAATTTAAGCATTTTTGCACAGACATTCGACTTTTACAGTTTTATTATACGTATAGATGATGATGTTAATATAATATGTATGTTCTTTGACAGTACGACGGCACGTTCGCGGAGTACCTGGAGATGCTGACGCAGCTCGGTCACGTGGTGCTGTTCTCGGCGGCGTTCCCGCTGGCGGCGCTGTGCGCGCTGCTCAACAACGCGTGCGAGGTGCGCGCCGACGCCTTCAAGCTGTGCCACGTCGCGCAGCGCCCCTTCGGCGAGCGCGTCAGCAGCATTGGGAGCTGGCAGGTCGGTCTGTCTTAGTATAGAGCAAAGTCGCTTCCCGCCGTCTGTCTGTCCCTATGTATGCTTACATCTTTAAAACTATGCTACGGTTTGCGGATGCGGTTTTTTTTTTATAGATAGAGTGATTCAAGAGGAAGGTTTTAGTATATAGTTTGTTAAGTTTTTGTATACATTGGTTAAAATATAACGATATTTTAACGAGAACGCTGCCTAAACTCTTTGAGATATAAAAAATAATGTATGGTGGAATTGTGTATCTTATATAGGTCTACAGAAAAGTCCGCGATGGCATATGTCTATCTCTTAAGGATAACGTACTATATCCATTTTAATTTAAAACGTATGTAGGGATGAACCCGAGGGAACCGAAGATAAGTCGCTAGTTATGAAGTAAAACTTCTTTACGCACGCTTGACTTGGGGGGTAAGCTGGTGAATGCGTTACGAAAAAATGTACGTACTTTTGTTGCCATGATAACCATTGTTATTGGCTGACGAATTATATATAATATTATATTCATTCCTTAAATGATATTCTATAAGTATGTATATGATTGTAATATGCCTAATATGCGTTATTTTTAGTATCTCGCTTATCCTAATTATTTGAAACAAATTGAATTTCATAAAGTGTAGATAACCTGCAGAAGTTTTACTTCTTGCGCGTGTACAGATACACACACACACTCTTTAATTAATCACTTCTCGCTCACTCTTGCTTGCATATTCTTTTTATCTATTCACTCTCTTTCTTTATTATCTCTCACTCTCTATCTTTTCTCTCGCTGGTTTTTTCTTACAACCAATGAAACGAGCAAATGCAGTTTCATTATAGTATATTCCCTAAAATACAAAACACGAGTTTAAATAAATATACTAGCAACTCACTCACTTCGTTCCTAGTTTAATACAGACTTTGATCGCCATTTTCACTTCCTTAAAGGATGATTTCCGGGATAAAAAGTATCCTATGTCCTTCCCAAGGTGTCAAACTATCTTCTTACCAAATTTCATCTATGTCGGTTCAGTAGATCCAGAGATTACCCACTACAACATCACAAACTCACAAATTTTACCTCTTTATAATATTAAAATAGATTTAATAAATTGCGTATTTACCTCCAGCACGCGATGGAGGCGATGGTGGCAGTAGCGGTGCTGGTGAACTGCGCTCTCATAGGGCTGTCGGGCCCCGTGCACCGCCTGCTGCCCGACGCGACGCCCGCGCAGACTATACTCGTCATTGTTGCCTTGGAGGTAAGGGCTATAATGCTATGATTGTAATGTTTGTAGATAGGTACAAATAGCATTGGTGGAAATTCAAGTATAGTATTTATATTTGCAATGAGTTCGATTCCTACAGTACAGTATATAATTGTATTTTTTTTCGTAAGTTGCTAGTTTAATCGATTATAACAAGAAATATTTAATATTAGTTTTGATTAAAGATTGAAATTTTTTTCATAAGAACATGTACTAATAGAATACATATATTTTTTGTATTATTTATAACATACAAGTAGTGATGTGATCAACCCCTGAGTTTATAAATAAATAAATATGTTGTCACATTAACACACAGCACCATCTAATTCCATGGTATGCTGTGAGGCTTTTGTTATGAATACCAGGCAGTTGATACACTACATATGTATAACTTTAAATATATACATATTTTAAATATAAACAACCATGACTTTAGTACATTTCATTCATCAACATTCACGCTCATCACATAAATGAATGCCCCCAGCGGGACTCATATCCGCGACTATACAGATATATAAAGTTGAAGTGTCTATTTCTAATGTTAAAATAACAGCTTTTTACTAAATGCATATAGAATTATGTACGGTATTTATAAGAAAAACACAATTTTTAAAATTTTTGTCTGTCTGTCTGTCTGTCTGTCTCTTTGTTTGTTCCGCCTAATCTCCGAAACGGCTGGGCCGATTTTGACGTGACTTTCACTGGCAGGTAGTTGATGTTATAAGGAGTAACGTAGGCTACTTTTATTTCAGTAAAAGAAAAAAGAATTAGGGTTCCGCTCAAAAAAATTAAAATGTACCCAGTCTAACATTGTATCCCAATCCCGCGAACAGCACGTGGTGCTGGTGCTGGTGCTGTGCCTGCGCCTCGCCATCCCGGAGATCCCGGCGTGGCTCGCCACCGAGATGGCCAAGGTGGAGTTCCAGCGACGCGAGGCGATTAAGAATGCGCATGCGCCACTATTGGTCAGTATTTTGAGTTTGGTTTTATACCAATTAATATGTGTTATATTTTTTTATTTTTATACTAATCAATACATATTATAAATTTAATTCCCCCGTCGCGCTGTATTGGTGTTTGTTCAGAGTAATTTTAGAAACTACTGAAGAGTTTGAAAGAAAATTATTGTCAATCTTTCAAATTTATGTGTTGACAATAATTTGTACAGAATATACAGTAATTGTGATTAAAGTGATTTTTGGACGTTTTTAATGCAAATTACATTGAAAATAGTTGTAGTCAAAACTTAAATTGAGTTTGGGGTAACATTAAATCTCTATTTTTGTTTACATGTGTGTTTTATGTTTATATAATATGTATTTACCACTATATTATACAAATATTATTAGAAGATACATGCATTTACTACTTTCTTGTTCGATTATCGATTTGAAAAAAGAAAAGCAATAGTTCAAAGTTATAACGCTGTTTATATTTAACTAGCGACTCACCCTAGCTTGATTCCCCATACGAACCTTCATCCCCATTTTCACTACCTTAAGGGACGATTTCCGGGATAAAAAGTATCCTATATCCTTCCCATTGTTTCAAACTATCTTCTTACCAAATTTCATCCTAATCGGTTCAGTAGATCCAGAGATTACCCCCTACAACGTCACAAACTCACAATCTTTACCACTTTATAATATAAATTGTACATTCTTAGATTTACGCGAATATTTGACATTTTAAATAAAACTATCTTTACCATTTTTCAATTTTTTGAATTAATTTTGTTATATTGTGGGTATAAGGTCTGTAACAATTATATAATACCTTTGAGACATCTAACACCTCAGTCTCTCCCGTGACCATGATTGCTGTAAAGCATTCGAAATGTCGGGAACCAAAAATTGAAAAGAAGAAAAATATATATAAATATAAAGAATCCGAAAAGATAGTTTTATTTAAAAATTATAGATTATAGTTAAAGTAAATAAAATATTACAGTCGGAAGGGCCGAGCCAGGACGACGTGCGCTCCAACCGAAACACGCCTCATAGCGTCACGCCCACCACGCCCAAGCAGTGTGACAAACCGATAGACAAAAAGAAGATCAACATCGGCAAGATACCAGAGATACCGCCTTTCAGGTGACTGTTTGTTTATGGACTTGTTATATGATAACGACAGTGTAAAAATCTATAGAGTAGATTTGATCTTGAGGATAATTAAATTCCCGCTGAATGCAAATGTTGTTAAAATAACATTCATGGGAAATGGTTTTGAAAGGTGCTTTTGGCAAGTACAGTTCAAGCGCCAACCCTAAATCCTTTTCCCGAGTCTCTCGCAAAATGGCTCTGTCTAGAGGCCCTCGTTAGACGACTGTATGGATTAGTAAACTATGTTATAACTATAGGCCTTTAAGACTGTTATAGACAAAACGTATTTGCATCTTTGTTTATTAATTTCAGTTTTTTGGGGCTATGATATAGGTATGAATTTAATTAGTGTATAATTAAGTCAGTCAGTTAGTGTCAATGATCGTCACAGACTATACTAATTTAAGAATTTGATAATTGCGTTTGTGTTACTTGTGATCGAAAAACCCGGTAATCGAAATTTGACTATAATTAAAAAAATGATTTAACACTAAAACTCATCAAGAGCTACTAAACAAAAAAATAATAATATAAGAAAACCGGTTGACAAAGAGGGGAGAAAAAGATTGTGTTTTGTCTTTGCCTATTTTATTTTTTTGGATTGTTGGCTTTTACTACATGTTTAAATATTAATGAGTAAATAATAATTATTAATTATTATAAAAGTGAAAGTTTGTGAGTGTGGATGTGTGTTACTCTTTCACGCCAGAACGGCTGAACGGAATGAAATCTGAATGAAATTTGGAACAGAGATAGATTATAGTCTGGAATAACACATAGGCACATATTTATCCCGGAAAAATGTATGGTTCCCGTGGGATAGGTTTGTTTTTGTTTTCCTAGAGTTAAATATATTTTTTTTATAATTAATTGGCCATTATTGAATATTTTTTCTGACACAATTTAACTGTCATATAGTATTCATAACTATGGCATAGTAGTCATTAAGCGCAAGCTTAACTTACATTCTGCTATTTCTTTTTATAGTAATATACAATTTCGGTAAGTATTTTCAAAAGTAAATTCTTATTCCATTTTTTTGATTACATTAACGACGTACATATAGAAAGCAGGACTCGGAACCGGTTTAAAAAACGGTTTATATCGATAATGTAATTTATAGCTCGTTCTTTAACCACGTAATAAATACAAGCGGTTAAGTAAACCGAAATAATGATGCTTAACGGTTATTCTTAGAGAAAAGTTAGATTTCGGTTTTGATAACTAAATAAACCGGCCAATTCATTCATAAGTAAGAAACGTACATGTATCCTTCTACTACGCAATTCACCATTAGCAAAGATTCGCCGATTAAATGTAAACGCATCAAAACTTATTTTAACCGGTGAATTTTGATCATGGAAGCTAAATTCGCCAGAAACCGTTCTCTGGGTTTTAATTGGTTAAAGAACGTAATCGAAACCTTAAAAAAGCCTTTCGGGTTGGGGTGAATGACCGAAACCGGTTTAATAATTGAACGGGTTTCCGAGCCCTGATAGAAAGTAATTAATTTTATTTAGAAAATTATTTATTTAACCATGCTATGTATAATTATTCTCTTTTAGATTTTTAGGCAAATGTATGTATGTAGGTATAGCGTTCATTCTACACTGATTCATACATTCATATATTTACAATTGGTTTTATTCTTTTTGTTTTCAGTTAATTTGACACAAGTAAATATGCCTGGAACGGTGTGTAGTTACAGATTATATATTCCGTCATTCCATTGAGTCAGTATTTATTATCTATAAGCTTATTATTAGTATTATATATTATTATTACATTGTAATTATTATTTGCAATAAATTTTATCTCTAAACTGTAGTTTTCTTGACAAAATAAAAAAATATATTATATATAACAATGTCCTGTGTAAAAGGTAAAATGATAGTTCCATCTAAGCTTGCTTTTTGCTATCTAACGTACTACCTATCACGATTAATCTTTACACACCCTAACCAAATGAATATGTTATGTAAAAAATGTATTTTAACTCCCCCCCATAATTTTTTATATTTGCAACACATTAAGAAATTTCTTTCATGGCACCTTTTTCTATTACGCTTTCCTCTCCACTGGCTTAGTCCTGATATTCCTCATTAAATATAGGCTGTTAATATTTGTTTATGTTTTCAGGCCAAAAGCTGCGTCCATAACAGAGCCAGTGACAACGGGTTCCTTGCAAATATTGCAAGACGTTAGTCCCACTAAACCTATGCGACGTAAGGTAAGGTTAATTTGTTAGTTTGTTTTTTTTTTAATTTTAATATTTAGGACCTCGACATGGCATCTTGAAATTTCTGGGTCTTTATGATTTTTTTATTTTCACGTTATCTCTAGATGCCGAACATAAGCTTATGTGTATAACTGTATACTAAATTTTATCGAAAGCCGTTCAGCCAAAAATAAAACTATGTTTAAATTGTTTTTGCTTATTACTTAAATTCACACCATACCGGTGGTAGGACTCTGTCAAGCCTGAGGAGTTTGACTGGATGGGTACCACCCCCCTTATCTATTTCTTCCGCCAAGTAACAATGATTACATTGTTGTGTTCCGGTTTGAAGGATAAGGTAGCCAGCGTAATTACAGGCTAGAGGCATATTATCTTAGTCCTCACAGTGCCAACGCACCTACGGTTCTGTATTTTTGTAACATAAAACTTAAGTGCATCAACCGTAGGTGTTATGGGCGACAGGTACCGCTTTCCATCAGGTGGGCTGTCTGCTCGTTTGTCACTAAATACCATAAAAAAAAACGTAAAACGAACATTGCATCATTTTTTTAATAAGTATACCATAAAGGTATAAATAAGGCTTGTTTGTAACTCTAATTTCACTTTATGAAATATAATGCTAAACAAGATCCGATCAAGATCCGAAAAGTGACGGATGCGGATACAGATATCCGGTGCATCACTACATAGTATAAAACAGTCGCTTTCCGCAGTCTTTCTGTCCCTATGTATGCTTAGATCTTTAAAAGTACGCAACGGATTTTGATGTGGTTTTTTTATAGATAGAGTGATTCAAGACAAAGGTTTATGTGTATAATACATGCATATTATAGTACAGAAAAGCCGAGAAATTCAAAGATTTGTATTTCATACTAACCGTGAAAACATACGTAATAAATGGACCCAGTTATGCAAAAAACAGCCATGCGCGTAAAAGTACCAACAGAGTTATAAGCATTTTTCTGTCGATAGTTGCACTTGGGTTATGTTTTGTTTTTCTGGTTATTTTAAAATTGAACAATATTTATATAAGTATTGTTTATTTTTTATCCTATCCAGTATTTTGAACTGTTGCTATTAAAGCAGATAATTACGTTTTAGACTTAGCTGTTTCATGCAAAATAGCATATTTTACAGTAATCACAATAAAGCTTAATCCAGCCACATGAGTTGGCTGTGTTTTGAGTTATTTTTAAACAGTAAAATAAATAAAACACACACAAAAAATCTATAGTTACAAAAATCATGATATAAAATAATCAAAATTATTTTGCTGTTTTCATATTGTTTTTGATTATTATTATTGGATTTTATAAGAATATGTTATAAAATAAATAATATTTTAATTCATAAAACAGCCAGGATGGTGTGGAAAAAAACCCAACTACCACTAATAACAAATATATATTGGACAGAAAACAACCATCATAGATTGGCTGCTTCTTGCGTAACTTGAACACTTCTACCTTCTAACATTTTGAAATTTGTAAAAAACAGCCATAAAGGTAGGCTGACTACTGCAATATGAGTATTTTAGTTAGTGTCAAAATTGGATGCACTTTACACCAAGCTGACTGTTTTTTACGAAATGTGCTTGTTGAAATGGCTAGATTTGATGGCTTATTATCTCCGAAATTAATAAAGATATAGACATGGCTCTTTTCGTAAAAAATTCTCCATGTCTAAATTAGCATCGTTGTATTTATAACTCATTTTTGGAAAAAATGTGTAATGGCTGTTTTCTGCATAACTAGGTCCAATTATGTAATGTGTGTGTGCATGTGTGTGCATGTGTGCGGGCAGGAGGGCGCGCCGCTGTCGCTGCTGGGCGTGCGCGGGCTGCGCGACGAGCCGCTGCACCGCTCCGCGCACTGCCTGCCGCACGCGCACCGCCCGCTCGCGCACCCCACGCTGCAGGTCACACCTCGTACTAGCCACGTCATAGTATACCACTGTACTGTACTGCGGTACCACACTTTTTTCGTTGCACTGCCATAGTACTACATTCAACCCTATACTGCAGGAGTCTTACTTTGTGGGTTGCTTTGCCATAGTACCACAGTACTGCAGTCAACCCTACGCTGCCAGTGTGACGGTTTTTGTTTATTTATTTGTTTATTGACCATAGTGCCACCAGTATTGTTGTGCTAGGTGAAACGTACTCACGAAAACTCAACTCCCATAGCCTGAAGTAATGTTTGACGCATGTGTACAATTTTTTTAATTTTTTTGTACAGTCAAAATAACACCTCGAAACAAAAACACATAAAAAAAACAACGAATGTCACTAAATCATTTTAAAGAAAACACGACACGATTACCGCCTTTTATTCATTTAAGATGACAATTTTCATCGAAATCCGTTCAGCCGTTTCAACAAACACACGTACATACAGTTTTATAAATACACACATATATACATATATATAAATAGCTGCATTTATAATACGAGTCGCATATATCATTCACAGGAGCTATCAGGCAGCGTGAGCGCCGGCGGGTCCGAGCCGGACCTGAACGCGGTGCCGTCGGCCGTGCCCTCCGCTCCTTCTATGGACATCAGCGCTACTTCTAGTGAGGACGACAAGCCTAAGGATAAAAGTAGTGGGTTTTGTAGTTATATAATACTAGCATTGCCCGTGGCTCTGCCCGCGTTCAGATAACCAAAAACCAAATTCTTAGGTTTTATATATTAGTATACTCTTACATTGCAGTTTTTGTATTTTTTCTCAGAAATGAGATATTTTCCCGCGATAAAAAGTATCCTATATGTTGACCCGGATAACCAGTTGTCATCATACCAAATTTCTTCAAAATTTGTCTAGTGGTTTTCTCGTGATACTGTAACAGACAGACAGACACACAGACAAAAATTTTAAAAACTAGATTCGGACTCTGTATCGATAATAATGTCTATTTCAATAAGATTTTCCAAAAAATATTTAATGTACAGATTCGACTTAGTTAGAATTTTATTATATGTGTAGATAGTATATTATGTATATATTAAGAGTTGCTCCCCTAAAAGGTTTTTGGTTAAAGCATTTGTAATACATAATGTTTCTTTTGAGTGAAACTTAATATTTTCAGTGTTTAAGACATTTCCATGTCCTTACGTTTGGTTCACGATGTTAGAATCGATATTATGTATAATTTGTAATATTTCATCGTTTTCTTTAATTCTAAGACGCAATCTTTGTTCGAGAGATTTTGTCCTTATCATAGACCCTGTCGATTAGTTAGATGAAATAGTGATGTGTCCGTTTTTGCATCGTTCAGGTAAACCTTTTTTTTTAAATGCAGTTATAATTTTTTTTAAATAAAGAAATGTTTCCTTTGAGTAAACATTGATAACAACTTCAGTATTTAAGGTACTTTTCTTCTATGTCACGTCGATTTGTTCCACCTGTATATCTGGTCCCGAATGTGACCACAAGCTAGCGTGTACTTCGTAGCTGTCACATACGGTTGGTTGTATGACGTGTCGTGCCCGCAGACCGGTCGCGCGCGCGCGCGGCACTGGTGAAGCGCGTGCGCTCGGTGGCGGTGTTCTCGCTGGGGCTGCGGCGCGCGCGCGAGGCCGCCGCCGCCGCGCCCGCGCACGCCGCGCCGCGCACGCCCGACCGCCCGCACACCACGCCCGTACGTATACACACGCACACACACACCGACATACATACACACACATGTATATATATGTATTAGGATGGAGCGAAAAAATAATGTTTTTTTCTTAGCTTGGAGGTAGAATTTGTAGGTTATAAAAAAATGTATTAAAATAAAAATATGTTATGAACATACACACAACATACAGTGAAAGTTGGGTAGAAAATGACTATATTCGTCAATTTTTGAATGATTTCAAAGTCGTAAAAATTTTTTTCGTTCAAACCAAAAATTTAAATTAATTATTTAATTATTTTTTTTGTAGTACTCCGTAATAAATGAACAGACAGCCCACCCGATGGAAAGTGGTACCTGTCGCCCATAACACCTTCGGTTCATGCACTTAGGTTTTACGTAACAAAAGTGAAGAACCGCCGGTACGTTATCACTGTGAGGACTGATATAATATGCCTCTTGCCTGTATTTGCGCTGGCTACCTTATCCCTAAAACCGGAACACAACAATGTAATCATTGTTGCTTGGCGAGAGAAATATATAAGGGGGTGGTGGGTCATTCAGTCGTACTCCACGGGCTTGACAGAGTCCTACCACCGGTAAAAATCTGTGAACCACCTAAAAATGTTAAGTAAAAACATTTCAAAAATTTTGTATTTTTTATAAACTACCTACAAATTTTACCCCCAAGTTAAAAAAAAAAACTTTTTTTTCGCTCCACCCTAATATACATTTATACACCACATATGTACCGTACCCCTACGCGCGTGTATAGTCATACGTACACATCACACCCTTACGAATGCTTACATGTTATTTTATAATTACATACGTACACTTTTTGTTATTTTGGAAGTGATGAAATAAACAAAATGACTTAATAAATAATATAAATGTTAAAATAAATATCATTATTTATTACTAGAAAAGCCCTCACTTTGCTAAGGTGGTGCCTGTAAGCTTTATAGCCTATGTGTGTACTGAATTTTATTCAAATCTGTCCAGCCGGTTTAACTTTAAGGAGTAATTAACATGCACACACATACACTTTGAACCATTATATTTATAAGTAAACCACGGGCCTCCATTTAATATCAGGGGAATCAGGCCATAGTCCACCACGCTGGCCAAGTGCGGACGGACTTCACATGTCTTTCGAAAACTTGCTAGGTTTTCTCAGACACACAGGTTTCCTTATGATGTTTTCCTTTACCGCAGGACAAGTGGTAATCATGTTAGAAATGATTCGCACATGAAAATATCAGAAGTGCTAGAGCCGGGATTTGAACCCGCTTCACTCGGCTTCCCAAGCGAGCGCGTTACCACTGGGCTACCACTGCCTTCTATAATGCTTAATTATTATTAATGCAAATAAATACTGAATTCCAGGGTCCACCCGCACCAATGCTGGGAGGTGAACTATCCCTCATTCCCATCGAACAGCTCATACAAGTTGAAGACGTCAAACCAAGACCTATTACATAAGTGTATTATGACGTCATCAACGTATAACTCACGCCACGCAAGTTGATCCAAAATGGCGGCTTTTAATGAACATCTGTGTTGGATCGATTTACGTTTGACGATCTATCATCTGATAATTGTTGTTTCTGTTGTTTTTTTATGATAATTTATTTTAAATTAATAAAGTTGTTATTTTAATAGAAGGATGTAATTTAAATTATTTTATTTTTTATTTACTTATTATTTATAAAGCTATCTGTGCACTGGTATGTTTTGAAGTTTTTGCTATGTAAATTAAAAGTTTACTTTTAATTGATTTTGATTTATTTTAATGGACCATTATATGGTTTATAATGTGTTATTTTCATATTCTTTTTAAACAATAGTATTCTTTATATTATAATAAAAAGTGAAGTGTCACTTAGTATTACTGTGTTATGCAGTCACGCATATTGGTGGAACCATAATGGTTTTTTTTAAATCGCATGTTTAAATCGTTCAATGATTTTGTAAAATTTTATTATTTGTATATTTAAGTTAAAATACGCACAAATTATTTACGTATTAACGGGACACAAGATATTGTGCGTGTAAGACGAATATGATCAGGACATGAATATAAGTTAAATATTTATTGAAATTAAAAATAAAACACCCCAAGTTACAAATGTTCGAAATCAATTTTTTTTTACTGAATTGAAGTTTAATTATTGAAAGCTGTAATATTTTTACAACACATTTCGTGTAAAATCTTTGTTGGAATTAGGAAGAAGGTTTCAAGAACGTGGTGTTGTTAGTAAAATTAGCAAATTCACCATAATATTGTATTATGATGAATGTTTTAAGCTTTAGTTTTTAACAATATTTTGGTATAAATAAAAAAAAAACAACCGGCTATTTAGCCAAATGCTTAATAATTATAGACCTTAACCCAAAGTATTAAATTTCAAACTCAGTACGGTGAAAGTAAATAAGTAAAATATTAATAAAAATTTAAAGTTTTTTGTCTTTTTTTTATTATATTTCGTTTAAAAAAAGTATTTAAGCTTGTATCGTGTTATTTCATATATAATGGGTCTAGTGACGATTAGAGTTAGTTTATTATATATTATAATAAAAAAGTTAAATAAAAAAGCAATATTTGATGTTATGAATAGAAGAAATTTCGTTACATCTTCTGTTTTGTATGAGATGAATGCATTTTATAATTTGATATCAGTTAACAGAAAATGATTACGTTGATATAATATTAAAAACTTATATACACATTAGCGTCTCAAAAGTGTCCTCAAAAAGAAGTGCACAATTCGAAATTGAAATGCGCTTTTTCAAATCTCTTTTGTTCATTGCTTTTCGAATGTCAAAATTAAAACGCGCGTTGTTTCGTTTAAAAAAGTACTTTGTGTGGTGTGCCTAAGTTCGAATTTGTGTTTAGACAATTAGAACTTTCAATTTTTGAATATTATTCTTTGGTTTAACTTAACGTCACATGTCAACGCCACTTTTCAAAGAGATATTTGTTGGGAAATGTATCTATATTTTTATATATCGATTGGTTGTAGGGAAAGTAATTCAGATGAAAAAAAAAACTTATAAATTGTAATAAAATTTCAATGAAAGCTGAAAGGCTTAGCACACCTAATGAAATTACAAAATATTAGAATTCGTTTTGTATTTACAAAATATTGAAAAAACTAAATCAATGTTGTAAAATGCATTCATCTTGATACTAATTTAAACGTTAAACAACAGTAAATGTTAAAAAAAGTAAATAGGCAAGAAAAAAATTCTAAGGAAAGCTTTTGAATATGCGATTTTAGTACAAATTGGCAATATCATTGGGGATGGTACCAAGTTATATATTATACAACTGGAAATTTTGTTATTTGTAGAACTAAATGTTCAATGTATGTACATACATAATTGGAAAATTACTAAGCTTATATTTTTATTAATTTAAATTAATAAGATATTATGATACGGCAGCTTACAATTTTTAAATTAAAAAAATATATATTTTTAAGATTAAAGTTAATTTATTTTGATTTATAAAATGTACTTAATTGTCACTTAATTAGCTTTAGTAATTTTTCAAATATGAAAAAATTGTTCTACAGATAATTCAATGTAAGGAGCAATGTCTTTGCGAACGGATATTTTGGACATTTTTAAAAAGTTTTGTAAGAATTTTTCGATGTTGTTAATGTCAAATGCAATTGTTGTATCGCAATTTGTTTCTCGAGGCTTCCGACTTCTATAAGCAATTGTCTGACAATAAGTTGAATGTGACGTTTGATCTTTTGTCTCTTCTACGTGTCACCAGACGAAGTAAACTTTTTTTAGGGTTCCGTAGTTTGTATTATATGTAACTATACTAATAAAAACTATAATAATAGATAGTTGAATTTTTTTACAGAGTGTGTATTTCTATTGCCGATATAACCACAAATAATTAAAAACTAAGACGGCGAATTTCAAAATGGCCACCTGACTTAAATTCGAAAAAATGTGTATAAATCATCAATTATACACTAATCTAACTATTTAAACCAGTTTCTGCCGGATCAGAATTCTTGGTAAGGATCGGCAACGCATAAAAGTGCATGTTTTGAAAATCGACAGAACTTTCCCGTATACCTATTAGTTAAGGTGGTCAGACAAAGAGATAGTGGTAACACGTTCAAATGGAAAACTAAGTGAAGTGGGTTCAAACCCGGGTTACGCACCTCTGACATTTTCATGTGCGAATCATTTGCAATATGATGACCACTTTTGATACGGTGAATATCAATTACAAAACATCGTGAGAAAACCTGCATTTCTGAAAGAATCTTAAGTAGTTTTCAGAAGATATGTGAAGTTCGCTCACACTTGTCCAGTGTATTGGACTATGGCCTGAACCCCTATCGCATTGAAGAGAGGCCCGCCCCCAGCAGTGGGACGTTAAAAGGATGGAATTATTAATCTTATTATTATAAATTCATTTCCGATAGAAGCAGGTATGTTTTGTGTTAAAAAAAGTTTATTTCGTCTGGCTGAAATTTTCTGTCTGTGTAATACCGCTAGTTTCACTTCATGTGTCGTTGTTTAGGATAGTCTGTAACGAATCATTAAGTTTTAAACACTTAAGGATTACAATACAATAAACGAAGCAGTTTAATGTAGAGGTCGGTTCTTATGAGTTATAAGTGCACATAATAAAACCACAGTGTAAAAATCCATACAGTAGGCTTATAGAGATCGCCTTTGATCTCTGCAATCTCTGCCAATTTAAGGGTTGGCAAAAATACCAAATGCAAATTGTGAATGTGTGTGATCTCACTGCTTGTTGTATTATTGACACTTTTTTTGACTTTCAAATCATAATTTCATCTTACTAATATGTATTATAAATGTGCAAGTTTAGATGTTTGTTACTCAATCACGCCAGAACGACTCAACGGATCTGGATGAAATTTGTCACAGAGATAGTATGAAATAGCACGTAGGCTACTTTTTATCCCGGAAAAATGTACGGTTTCCGTGGAATAGAATTGTTTTTGTTTTTCTAGATGGGAACCTGAGCGAAGCGAGACAGCCACCAGTAGTAAATACTATTGTTTTTATATTATGTTACATATGTATGCAATAGAATATTATATAGATAGAATGCAAATGTGACACGTTTTAACCGAATTTTAAAAAAAGAGGTTCTTAAAGGTAATTAAGTAATAATTTCAGCTCTAAGGATAGATTATTTACATTTTGAGTGATTTTGAAGTCTGTGTATCTTTTTAGTTAAAACTTAAATGTATTTTACATTACTACGAGAAAGAAAAAGAAATATTTTTCTACTTCTAATTTAAATTAATAAGCCTTCACCTTGATTAAATATAATCGTGAGCTGTTTATATTACGCTTTCAATATTCTTTCTATAAATGTTGTAATATTTATCCTATTATCATATTTCATTATTTTTATGATTCATAATAACCCACCTCTACGTTAAAACTTTTAACTATTTTTAAATACCATTAGTAATATTATAATCTGATTAAATTAAAATGTTCATGTAACGCAATCATGTATATTAAGAAATGGCAAACTCAATTTGTGATTATTTGTTATTTTCAATGTATGTATCAAATAAATGTTTTTAATTTTGTCACTGTGATCAGAATTTTATGCATAAACTGTCAATTAAACAGAAGTTACCAAGTTATTTTTTGAAGGCAAATACAAGTTTTTTAATATTGTTTAAGAATATTCCACTATATTTTATATACTAATAATTAGTTTCACACCAAAGTGTTGTTTTTAAAGTAGGCACATATTTTAGAAATAACATTTGGGTAAAATTAGCGATGCTTCACGTAATATTTTAGATTTAGTTAGTGTATTGATGTATCTAATTGTAACATAATGAAACGTTCAGTACCTACTTTATAATATATGGACGCGTATTGATTTGCTAGTGTAAATATTGCCAAAGGAAGATTTCTTGTAAAATTTTTGGAAAATATCCGGCGGGGCAACATTACTATACCCAGTATTCCGTAAAAAGTAAAATTAATCTCTATGGTAGGACGATAAGATATCATCAAGCAAAAATAACGTACAACGTTCATCGAAAATGAACAAAACAAACGCATGTATATTATTAATAAGAGTTTATTATAAAAATAATAATGACCTAAGTTAGTGAATCGGTGAAGGAAAACATCGTGAGGAAACCTGCATGTCTGAGAGAACCTAGCAAGTTCTCGAAAGACATGTGAAGTCCGCCCGCACTTGGCCAGCGTGGTGGACTATGGCCTGATCCCCCTCGTATTGAAGGGAGGCTCACCCCCAGCAGTGGGACGTCATAAATGGATGAATACACAACATAGAATTTGTTAAAGAATAAATATTATTATATTTTATTTGTCTCTGGTAAATTTGTTCAAGCAAATCAGTAAGCGTCATTGAACACTACGATTTTAGTATAGTGACATATTGAGAGAAATAGTATAGCGATTGGTTAGTTTCAGCTTACGATTCACATGCCTTAATTATAATACAGATATTGTTATTTTAGTCTTAAATAATTGGTTTAAAAGGTGATAATTTTTAGTAAGTGTTTTAGGCATTAAAGTTGGAAAAGGGAGGATGGATTGTAATAAATTTTTTCCGAACTAAAATTTACTAATTAAAACTAAAATTAAAAATGTTGGAAAGGATCAATAAAATGTCAATGTTATTTTACATATTTGTTTTTAATTTTCTTAAATAGTTTCTCTATCGATTTGAGGAACAAAATATTTATTATAATTAAGATTTGATGAAAGAAGCCATGGGGCTCTCTCTAGTGTGAGGTGAGGAAACATGGTTAATGCCTAAAACGACCACTATAATGATTACCAGCTCTGTGGTATGATTATTTTGCGAGTGTAAAATGCTCATGTAAGACAACACAATTTTATTTTTTTATTTTTTCACTTTTGTCTTAATATTGAAAAATAACTTGTACATAATCATAATAATATTTTAATAATTATAATAAAAACTTCATTAAAATCTAGTTTTATGTTTCTTAATCATCAAAAATATACCTTTTTGTATATTAAACATTTTGTTGTCTACATGAGCATAATATAACTGTGTATATTATTAGCGCACGATGTGTAAGTGATTTAATTATTCTATTTCTTTGCTTAATGCCAGATCGAGTAATATTTTATAATATTAAGTCTATAAATTCTTGACCATTGGCTTATATTTATTATTTATAAAAGTTACACCTAGTATTATTTAACTAAGTATTACTCGATCGTAAGTTAGGTGATGTGAGATGCTTTATTCTGAATAGCATTGCGAGGTAGCAAATTAAATATTTGTTGTTACGTACTTATTTTTTATACGGAATATTGATAAATGTTGCATTTTTAAAGTAGAAATATAAATTTTATGTTTGCATAATGGTAATGCTGTTTTATTTGCCTTATATATCGTTTTAACATATTTGCAAAGAAGCAAATTGTAAATACCTATTTAAATGTCTACATATTATATGTATATTATTCATTTATTTATTTAATCAAATAAGCAATTATTAATTTATTATTTAATATGAAAAAATATAGCACATTTAATTTCTGAAAGATATAATATAGTCATCTACATAATAAATTATATTGTCATAATGTTCTGCCGCTTTTGGGAAGATTAAGACTACCCTACCCATATTTTCTTTTGACGTAGCGAGGAATGAGGATGGAGAAAATTATATCTTTTTTATGTCACGTAAAAGAACTTAAAGCTAAAAATTTAATTGTAACAACACACATGCTCAATGGAGATTGGAGACTCCCGTGACCATGTTAGCTGTATTCGAAACATACGGAACAAAATCAAAATACAACTATGAAAACAGTAAAAAAATAGTTTTATTTAAAATTGAAGTGTAAGTTAAACCTTTATAAAATAAATAAGAAATATTAAACAATATATTGATCATAATTATCCTTACACTTGTATGCGTAATATTTCCATATAATTTGTGCACTTTACAAGTTTATACTGTTAACATAGATAAAATATAATTAAAAAAAAATACTTTTTAGCTTTACGGGATTATTTACTCTGTTGGATTTTGACAGCATTGTACATTATAGAAAATGGCGGTTGTTGTAATAGGAAATATTATTTGCAATTAGTATTTTAATATTGCATTCTATACATAATTGTTATTAAGATGCAAGTTGAGTCCATATTTTAAGGCAATGTTTATTATTTCCATATGATAATCGCTATATATCTTACACATACTATTAAAATAGTTTACTTAGACAATAGCAATAACGCGGTTTTTTGACTAGTTTATTTCTGTGTAAATAAATTGCTGTGTTAGCACAAATACATCAATAAAAATAACTGAGTGTTAAATTTATTGTCATCTGATATCTAATATAAAGTTGAGTTTAGTTTTAATCACGTGTAGTGTAATGAAAAAGTGATGTGTTGATGACAATTTGGCATCAAAACAATGGGTGAAAATGAAGAATTTAATACTTTAGCATTTGAAAAGAAGCTAACACAACTAAAGGACACCCAGGAGAGTATTCAATCTATGTCATCATGGTGTTTGAAGCAGAGACTTCATCATAAAAAGATTGTTTCTAGCTGGTTAAATGTTTTGAAAAGAGTAAAGGTTGAACAGCGGCTTGTCCTTTTCTATTTAGCTAATGATGTGATTCAATATAGTAAAAGAAAAAACTATGAGTTTGTGGAAAGCTGGGGTCTCAATTTGCAAAAAGCTACACCATTAGTAAGGTGAGACTTGTACAGTGATTGAGGTTATATTTAAGTTATTTTAAGCATATAAAACCCAGGTATGGATTTTTCTGTAACCTGAAATATTGTAATATTGGCAGTCTTAGGTTAGCTTTCTATCAATACTTTAGTCAAAAGTTTATTCTTTGTTAAGTTATTTATAATTATTATTTGTATATAATCAGCACTGCTATAATCATCACATTGATTATTTTATCTTTTAAATTGTGTAAAAATTTTCAAAAATGTCTATATGCTTAATGCTTTTTATTTTGTAGAGATGAAAAAGTAAGATCAAAGATTCTGCGTATATTTAAAATTTGGGAAGAACGATCTGTGTATGACGATGAGTTCTTATCAGATCTCACTGGCTTACTCAGCGCAGGAGCTATTAAGAAGACTGATGATGATCCATTGGATTTTCAAGTGAGTATTTTCATAGCTTTGTTTTAAAACATAATATATGTATGTATTTATATTTGCAAAAATATTAAATAATGAAACTTTTGTATTTAACAAATGTTTATTACTTCAGCCACAGCAGCTAGTAAATAAAATAAAGCAGTGTTCAGTGTTAGAAGCAGATACCAAATTGAAACTCAAAAGCATACATGATAGTCATTTGGAGTTATCCGATGCAGATGCTCTTTGTGCCAATTTAAAAGGTAAATGGTATTTACTTCATATTATATTGTAATTCTTAAACGTCTGCTAAAATGTTAATTATATATATATTTTTTTTTACTTTGCACTATTTTGCTTTTTATACATACATGCCATTGATACATAAGCATTAGTTGTTTTTTTTATATTTAATAGTTAAATTTTAGTTTTAAGCTATTTAGTGTTATTTTTGTATACTTTTTATTTCCCTCTCCTTTTATTACATATTACAGGACGGACGTAGTATGAGCTCCTGCCTTTCATTTATCTATTTTTTTATAATAAAATGTTTATCATAAATATAAGACCTACCACATGTACAATAGAAATTGTACATGTGGTAGAAGTCTAATATAATTATATAAAAATGAACTCCTATTTCTCCTGGTCATGCTATAACTTAATAACGGCTTTACCAATTTCATTCATCTTTTTTTAAATGTTTTCTAATACTTCGTAGAAGGTTCTTACATTAAAAAAAATTAAGAAAATTGCGCATAAACTTAGAAAATTTAAGACAACTTAATCCCTGAGATCATCCCTTAAGGGTGTGAAAATGGGGTTGAAGGTTTGTATTGGGAAACAAGCTAGGGACGAACCCGAGCGAAGCGGGGTTGAGTCGCTAGCAGTAATTATTTTATTCAATTGAGGTAATCTAACATTGTCAAGGCAATAATTTCAAATTGAATATAAGTTACAAAGACTTTTTTCTTTATTACAGATAGGAGTCATAAAGACGATGTGGAAAAGGAATTGAATGAAGGTATTGCATGTGTTGAGAAATATACTCAAGCATTGCAAAGAGAAACGGTAGCTAGGGAGGCTTTGCTAGCATTGTTAAGTTCAGCAAACCAGTACTATTCCACGCAAAGGGGGGAAGTTAAAGTGGTGGCATATGTAAGTAAAAGCTTTATATTACATGAGAAAAAAATATATTTTGTATTATTGTCTTTAACAGCAATCAAGCGTGTGAATTAATAGGTTTATGCCTGTCACAGGTTTTTTTCATTTCTAAAAAACCGAGAAGGAAGCTACAGCCAAAAATAAAGGCACAGATAAAAATAGGATCAGTAGGATTGAGAGTTACAATTTTAGTGTATAGACAAGTTTTATTACAATTAGACTCAAACCAAACAAATAGTGTGGCATTCTCTAGTGGTTGATACTATGTGAGCTCATAATGATTTTGTTTGAGAGGTTTAATTTTTCTATTTATTTGTTGACTCAGCACTTATGTAAACAGAAGTATTATAGTTTGACTTTTTTATTAAATTTAGATTAAAAAATCTTTCATATAGTCATAAAAAATCTCTATATAACAATCATCATCAAAACAACTTAACAATCATCTATCGGTGAGTCCTCATGTGCATTAAAAAAAAACGTGTGCATATACTTATATACGCATGTAAGAATTATACTTCTTTGGTGTAACAAAACAAAAATATATAAAGATTTCATCATCATCCCATATGCCACAACTCTCTGTTTATAAAAGGAATGCAGCTAACTTCATCATGTCGCTTTTTAGCAGTCGGTGTGCGCGAGCATCGTAAAAACTGTAGTCTCATATTTTTTTCCATATGTTGTTCCAAAATAAATAAAACTTCAAAAAATTATTACATGTATTTGTTGGTGAATATGTACACTTGTTATGGATATACATATCAGTGGGTGTGTTACGTTTCGTATAATTTAGTTTGTTAATGTTGAAGATGTATATTGTAAGTGTGCTTATGAAATAAATAAATCATGTTATACTTATTTTAGGCATACAAAAACTTTGGTGCCCGAGTGCGAGCACTAAAGCGAAAGTTAGATGAACTAATACCCACCCTGCCAAGTGCAGCCCCCTCACCGCCTCAGCGTGATGAGGATGTACCGTCTCCTGGACCTGATGAGGATTTGGAGCTACCTGCTCCAGAGACTGGTGAAGATGGTAGGTTGACTTTGTCCAAGTTGGTTTTCCCAACTTAGTTAGCTTTAGCTAAATAGCAATATATAATAATACTAGCGACTCACCCTCGTTCCGCTGGGGTTCGTCCCTAGGGTGGCCCACCCTTAAAACTTACGGGGATGAAAAATAGTTTACGTCCTATTCTCAGTTCTACTGAATATACCCACAAAATTTCATAAGAATCGGTCAAGCGGTTTCGGAGATTAGCGTTTTGGGTTCTATTGCGTTAATAAAGACCCCCAATAATAGTTTTTCTCAAATATCTTCCTTCCATGTACAAACAGTGATAATTAACAAATTTATTATATGTATAGATAAGTATAAAAACTTGATGCTTTACGCAAATAACCCTTTTTTTCCAGTATCATATAATATAGACAGAACATTCAATACATCCATATCAGCTGACGGATCTCTCTATAATTTTGGTCTCTCTTCGTTCCTCACATCAGAAAATCCAATGGCTATGTTCAATGAGACTGCCGAATTAGATATCAGTGGTAAGTTGTTTACTATTTTGTTGTAGTTTTATTAATTCTTTATGCTTATTTATTTGGTGGAAGTTATTTTTGAATTAATATAAGAGATAGATACTTGATTGAAAATAATAACAATGGAATTACTAATTAGGCGTTAAAAGAGAAAACACATACATGGCTTTATTGGCTAAGAAGGCATAAAAAAACATAATAATATTATTTATATATACGCTTCATGGACGAGACACAATGATGATGTATGTATTAAAGTATACAAGGTGGCCAAAAAAAAAATTTTTTTTTAAGAGATCTCTCAAATTTTATTAAAATTTCCTACCTCGTTGTATGACTACTACAACGAATATTATTCATGTTCAGAAGTTGTTGGAAAAGGTCTCCTGAAATCTTCCTGGAAACTGAACAAAATCTTAAGTGACCTTTAAATATTAAAATATCGATTTGAAAATTTCAAAATCCTAATCATTTTTATAGTAGAGAAAAAAAAGATTTTCAACGATTTTGGAAATTTAAAAAAAATTGAGTGACGTCTTCAAATTTTTTTTGTGAACTGCGCTTTGGAGGGGCTCTTAAAACATGATAAACTAACATATTTTCGTAAGAGATTCGAAAAAAAATATTTGTCTTTTTTGGGCCACTCCAATGTACATACTGTATAGTTACATAAATTGTTTTGTGTTTGACACTGCATACCACAATAGTAGTGGCGGGTTCGATTTCTGCTCATAGACAATACGGTGTCTATTTTTAGTAGATATTTAGTGTTGCTTAAGGAAATTTGTTATGCAGATATATTGATAATGTTGATAAATTAATTGAAGTTAATTGAACACATATTATAGAATACATACTATATTGATAATTCACATTATACAGGCAAGGAAAAGACGCGCTTGCGAATGTTTATGGTAGCCACTTTTAAATAATAAGTTATCTAATGCATTTTCTGTTAGATAAAACCTTTGAAAAATTTATGTATGTTCCATACATATTTGTATTAATATTATTATAATAAATATTTATGTATAGTTTAAATGTTTTGATAAATAACCATAAAGAGAATTATTATATACATATATTATATACATAAAATATGTCTATATTAAAAAATATATTATTATATAAGATTGGTTACTAGTCAGAGTCGCAATATTCATTCTATACACGATGGGAATTTAAAAGGTTTTCTGTGACAGACAGACAAACAGATAAACACATAAGAGATCTATATTTATCAGATACTATATGTAAAAAAATATGTAAAGTATTATAAAATGGTTATACACATCAAGAAATGTCATACATAGATGTGAAATTCTATAGATTTTAATTGTAACTAGCATCAATATACAAACATATAAGCAACTAGGCGACTAACCCTCGCTTCGCTCGGGTTCATCCCTAGATTAATTGCGCATACAAACTTTCATCTCCATTTTCACCTCCTTAAGGGTTGATTTCCGTGATAAAAAGTATCCTATGTCCTTCCCAGGATCTCAAACTATATTCTTACCAAATTTCATCTAAATCGGTTCAGTAGATACAGACATTACACCCTACAACATCACAAACTCACGAACTTTACCTCTTTATAATATTAGTGATGATGATGATGATGCTCTCCTGACCGATTCCGTCCACGGCGGCCAATCTCATAGAGACTAGCTAACTGTACAGGAGATATTATAGTGCACAAGTGTACGCGCAGACACAACGTGCACTGTCTATTCCTGTCACTCTCATACTTCGGTGGGACGACACGAGACACGACCGGTGAGAGTGTCGGCGCAGGACCGACGGCTTTACGTGCTCTCCGAGGCACGGGGGTGAAACACCGCCAACTTCCCAACTACGGGCTGTTACTGAGACTTACTATACAGGAAGACTCAATAACTAAACTTGGCCCGACCCGGGACTCGAACCCAGGACCTCCGGGTGTGCAGCTGTACATGCTAGCCACTACACCACCGAGGCAGTTACATCGTATTAGTATAGATTATAAGGCCTACAAGTTTTTGTCGCGAGCAAGAATTGAACCCGTGACCTTCTAAATGTAAGTCAACACTATGTAAAGGTGTATATTCTTACAAAATATACATTTGCAGCGAATAAAATAGAAGTGATAAATTCGAGGCCAAACGACAAACAAGATATCGATTTAAGCGATATTTTGGATAACTTTGATCCTCTAGAAAATAATTCTACTTCTTCTGAAAATAATTCAGGTATGAAGAATTGTAAGAAATAGTGTTTTTGGGCATGTTGTTTCGTTTTGCTTTATATCTATCATCTTCTTTATGTAGACGTTAATTTTTATCATTAGATTGTAATATTTGCACTATTAATATCTAATATTTAATTTGCTTTTGTATGGTATGATTTTTAACATTATTTTAAATTTTTTCATTAATTTAAAAGTGGTTATCATAATAGCTCGTGTATTATTAATATTTTTCCCTCTAAGGTAGTACATGTTTCATACATCTATATATATAAAAGAAAGTCGTGTTAGTTACTTCGCTTATAACTCAAGAACGGCTGAACCGATTTAGCTGAAAATTGGCAGGGAGGTAGTTTAGAGCCAGGAGAAGGACATAGGATACTTTTTATCCCGGAAAATTAATTAGTTCCCGTGGGATAGTTAAAAAACTATAGTAACCTTATACAGCTTAGTACACAACAACGTATGCACCTAATTTAGTAAAATTTAACATTCTGATACCTTATATTGCCGGTCAAACACAAGGTTACTTTTCATCCCGAAAAAGTAAACGGTTCCCCGTTGGAACTAATTCTCTATTAGTATTTTGATAATAACCTTTTTTATATCTATTTAAAAACGTACCTAGCGACGAACCCGAGCGAAGCGAGGGTGAGCCGCTAGTTAATTATATATATATATATATATATATATATAAATATATATATATATATATATATATAAATCAATTGCGTTTGTTAGTCTCGCTGAAACTCAAAACCGGCTGGACCGATTTGAATATTTCTTTTTTGTTTCGTTGGGATGTCTCAGGGGTGGTTTTAAGTATACATAAAAGAATAGGGAAAACCCAAAAAAAAGTGGGAAAATCGAAAAGTTCAGAACGGTTTATTTTGTACCTATGTACATATATATAATCATGAACGAATTAACCACTGGACTAGACATATAAGCGGACGTACCTTATCGGTCTTCTCAGTAACCAGGAGATTTTAGGCTTGGTCGTTTGTTTTTTTGTTTCAGTCTCAAGCACTTATTTGTCAACAAAACATCTACCAAAATTGACTAAATGTTCTGTTAAAATGATGTAAAAACTATAACGGGCGAAAGCAGCAGTATTTCTTTTCACTTGTAAATACATTATTTTATTACATTTATTGTTATTTATCACACAATTTAATTAAATGTAAAATAAAATGTCATATTATCCAACTATGTTAAATATAGTCGATATTTCTATGTATTGTTGACATCTGACAACCATCATAAAATCCCTGGATTATACCATTCAGAACAAATGACTAAACTGTGCGAGTGAGTCCATTTTGACATCGACTAGTGCTTGACAATGTCGAAAAATATATCGATATTTGACGAAATTACTAAACGAATTGTGTTATTTGTACAGTACAATAACATAAAATACTTTTACCACAGTATCCTACAATCTGATGACAATAAATTTATAAAAAATTTTTCTAAATCAAATAAAATATAAATGAAAAAATTATAATTAGTAGTATGTGTACTTAATTTTTTATTTCATTTTATTCCACATTTATATACTTTGGAATATTATTCCACTGTAATAATAATAATAAAGATCATTTTATTTCAACACATAAATCACACAAAATCAAACAATAATGTTTTAGCACTAAACTTCTGGGTTGGCGATTTGTAATAAAACACTTTACCACTTGCACTAATTATTTTACTTTCACGGATCCAACACTCACTTTAATTTGCAATCTCTTTTTCTTTTTCCTAATTTCACAAATGTTTATTAAGAACCTGAAGCAATAGTAGGACAGTGTCACATTTTTATAACTACCCGAGACAATCAATTGCCAATTAAAATAGTTCAATAACAGAATCAACAAAATCACTTTATTTAATTAAATTAGCTTTAATATTTTTTTTAATCTTTACAAAATAATATTTATTATATATTAATGGAATATATACCGATATTCATTTGTTCATTAACATTATTATAGGCCAACAGCATGTTGCCATCAATGCCCATCGTATTTATATAAATCAAATTAAAAAATAATTATTATTTGACACATTATTATTGCCTCTTTAATTCATTTATTTATTATATTTAAAATTAAAAGAAGAAGAATAAATTAAAAGATGTAAAATATGATGACTATGCTAACCAATGTCTAAAATGTCATTCATTGGTTCATCGATATATGTATTTTATCGATTACGTTCAAGCACTAGAAATATAGTATTGTGTATCAGTGTTTATAATAATGTAATAAAATCTTTGTGTGAGTTATGCGTCACTTGGTTGAACTAGTTTTCATACATTTGTATTTTATGTCAGGTCCAGTCTCTAATTCGTTCATGTATATAATATATAGTCTATCTGTTCCATAATAACTGTTAAGACGTACCTAGGGATGAACCCGAACGAAGCGAGGGTGAGTCGCTAGTAATGCAAAAAAAATTTTCTTTAATTTTGTAGAAAATATACGTTGTATTTTTTTTTGGCATGTGGTTGTTTTTTCGTTATAAATCATAGTTAATTGTATTTATTTGTAGTTTAGATTAGTTAAATGTTAATCGACATTTAAGATATATATTATTTATTTAAAATTTTATTTATTTTAGTGTGTTTTTATGTAATAGGAACCCTCTTAATTCAAGAAAAAAGAGTCTTCCAAATCAGAATTAGATATTGTGTAAAACTCATGCACATGAATAACAGTGTCAAATTTATTCAGTAATTAACTGCATATTATATTATTCATTTTTGTATTATAATCGCGTTCGTCTTTAATATTAAACAATTTTCTTTTAATTTACATGTAAATTTACCAAAATAACATCTAATTTCAAACATTTTAATAAAATAACGTGACACGTTTAAAAGTACTATTATTTTATATAAATATCTTATACCATGGAGTCTCATCAGGAACAAAGTAAAATGAGACCAAAAAATATCAATAGATGGCGTGCGAAATTAATAAAAGAAAAAAAAAACACTCAAAAAGTTAAATTCTTTAGATGAATTAATTCATTATTACATATAATTTTCCTCATTTTACTGATGATTGGAAAATCAGCCATTAGCACCTCCAGGTAAATTTCTAAGAAATTAATTTTTCTAAGAAATCTATTGTTAACTGTAACGCCGGCGTGTCCGCGGTCGTGGAGAGATTAAGTTTGTACTGCCTTTTCATAGATGGCGCTGTTTATATTTAATGCAGTATTAGTAGCTCTCGTACAGTATTCATATTAGTATTTTCTATTATCAGTAATAAATGAATATGAAATGTTTATAATCTAAAATCTTTTTAGTACATAAGCTTGGATATCTACTTGTTTTATGATAAACTTCGTATTATATCTCTAAAATAGTATATCCGTATATGTACCGGGTATATCCGTATATATAGCTACAAGTAAATACGCTATACATTGATAACTATATGTATATAGCCCTATTGTCACGTGTCGCGTCAAAAGAGATAGAGTTATATGATAGAAAGAGAACGAACAATAATGTATTACATATTAAGCGCTGCGCGAGGTAAGTGCACTGTATTGCGTCGTTTTATGAGTAGGTTTTTATTTAAACTTGTCGACTTACGTATTCTGTGTTTATAATAAAGACACGTAGAGATTAATTTATATTTAATTACTTCGGCCCTTTTCAGTAATGTTTCTATAGCAGGTTATAGGCTTATCGCATTTATAGTACTTGTTTTCCTTTCTTTGCCTGTTATAATATTAAATGAGCGATTCTTGTGTATTTATTTTGGCTTTTTATTTAGAAGCGGCTCTGAACGAATGCGATCATATTTTGTAGTTTATATTTTGATTTTTAAGTTTATCTATATCTATGTCTTTAATTTTTCCGAAAAAATACGATTTTACAAACAAAAAAAAAGCAGTGAGCGAAGCTCGGTCGCTTAGGTGCTATTTTTAATGAACGGCAAAAAACTTGAGCGAAAACAATTTTGAGAAATTCTGCAAATTTTATTTACCTCTATTTTTGGCATGTAACTTAAAATGAACTTTTGAGTAATATTCAAATACTTGCTTACTGATTATTATATCAAAATAGTTTATTATTTCTTAGGTCAAACAAACACCATGAAATTACAGCAATCATAGCAACGGCTAACACAATTTGTTCTAGCAGGCAGTGCGAATATGTCCCAGTCGCAGGACACGTTGCCCGGGTTGGACCTACTGACGCCGGACAGTACGGGCAATCCGCCGCCGCCGACTTCATTTTATGGCACGATGGAGACGATAACCAGTAAAGATTTGCTTGAATATTAGCTATTTTACATATATAGGATGATTTTTTATAGAAGACATGAGATGTGAATGGTAAAACTGGAAACAAAATAAAAACTACTGAGATTTTTTAAATTAAATGCTACTTGAAAATCATCCTGTATATATTTATATTGCATTTAAAACGTATAAAGAGTTAAAATACAGGTAATGCCATTGACAAAGGTGGGCTTATTTGTCTAAGAGATAACTCCAGTCAACCTTTGAATGAGAAATATATAGTGTTATAAACACTTTGGGGCTAAAATTATCTACTAATAAATGTTAAGTATATATTTAAATATAATATATTTATTATTAATTAGCAGGATAGTTAGATTGTAGTTAGCACAGTATTTATCTTAATTTATTTTTTAGTTAGTAACTATTTATTAATGTTTGTATGTTATTTTTGAATGAATTGTGAGTGTTGAATTATTATGTTAAGTACCTAAGGGCCTATGCACACCACGTTTTACAAACGCGCAGACGAGTGCGTATCATGAACATACGTCAATATATTTTGCGCTGATAAATATTATTATTATTTATTGCCGATTACATTTCTATACAATTAAAATAATTATAATAAAATAAAAGATATTTAAAAAAAACAAAAACGTCGACAGCGCTTTTTAAAGTCGTAGTGCGCAATTGTGCATAGGCCTTGAGTGTGATAGATGTATCGAATTTGCCAAGTTATGAACTAGTGACGTTACGTGTGTTTGACGGAGTGTATGTATGTGTGTCGCTATGTATGCGTGAATTCGTGTATATATATTATGTATATAAGTAACTTTTATTTATATGATCAGCCTATGATGTCGTAATAACATGTCTTCTTAAATATTATAATAAACGTGCTTTCTAAAATTTGTTACATGCATTAATTAATCGATAATAATAATTCATTTATGTTAAGACTAACATAATATATTACGCAACTAAAACTATTTTTTGTATAGAAATAAAGTTATCGATAATTTTCTAAATTTAACACTTTATAAAGTGAAAAAGGCCCTTAGATTTTTTTTAAACAATATTCGCATCGTAAACTGAAACTCAATTATGTTAAGATTTTTATAACAAAATAGGGAATATGCGTGTTATTTAAATAAAGTTGAAATATTTTTTTTTATAATCTTTATTGCTTTTGAATTAAGCCTATATTAATATTTTTTAATGTTATTTCTTTTTGATTAAGAAAATAATTATTAAAAAGTGCAAAAATAGGTGGGAAATTCAAAGTAGTTGAAACGCAACGCCATTGGTCAGACCGAATATGACGTCAGAGTATATCATAACAGCGATTAGCGATTTTGTCGCTTACAAATTGAGTCGTCATTTCTCTGTGAGTATATCATACTGTGACGTCACGTCAAGCGCGCGAAATGGCGGTCGCTTAAAGTATCCATAACGGTATGACATTAAAAAATATATATTATACTAAATTTTAGTTTTTTGGAGCTGGATATTTTTTTTACAATTATATAACGATGTTAAGCTATTGTATAAAGAATTAAAAAAACACATGCGTATTCCCTATTATGATAGATTTTATGTCATTTAAAATCTATATATATAAAAGAAAGTCGTGTTAGTTACTTCGCTTATAACTCAAGAACGGCTGAACCGATTTAGCTGAAAATTGGCAGGGAGGTAGTTTAGAGCCAGGAGAAGGACATAGGATACTTTTTATCCCGTTCGACCGCGTTCCAATTTTTATGATATTTTAATTTTTGGATTTCTCTTAGTCCGGAATAGGTAAGTATTAAAACATATAATTAAAATGTGAGAAAGAAAGATTTTTTCTTTTTATATCTATTTAAAACGTACCTAGCGACGAACCCGAGCGAAGCGAGGGTGAGCCGCTAGTACATAAATAATTTTTATATATAATACTATGATTTATCTTATAGTTCCAGATGACACTGAACAGCCCTATATACCTGAAGCGATAACAACCACTCCATGGACTAACCCCGCATGGAATGTGCCTCCGGTGAGTAATCTCTCGTCTCGGTGCTTATTTGTTTAAACGAAAAATTTATCGAAAGAATTTTTAATACAAAATAATCTATACATATAATAAAATTCTAACCGAGTCGAATCTGTACATTAAGTATTTTTTGGAAAATCTTATTGAAATAGTCATTATTATCGATACAGAGGCCGAATCTGTAGTTTTTAGAATTTTTGTCTCTCTGTGAACGCATCACGAGATAATACACATTTTATTTTAATAAATATGTATATAAAAATGTCAGATTTTTTTGATACGTAATTGGGATTAAATACTGTCTAGTATTTACTGGATTGCCATAATTTTTGTATTTTCTGTTTTAAAATTGAAATTTAAAATGTAAAGTCCTTGTCCAAGCTTTGTTGACAACCATTATTTCTATTCATACTACAGATGTTATTTTGTGTTTATCTTCAATTAACGTACTGTTAGTAGATATATAAAGATCCCATGGTTACATATTATTCAATATTAATAAGCAATCTAAAACTTGTACTAAGCGAAAAATATAACGCCCTCCCAGTTATTATTAAAATAGAAAATAAGACATCAACACAACAAAATCTATTTCAGCCAACGACAATAATACCCCCAGTAATAGCCAACCGCAATATATACACGGAGCCGCCGGCCTCCCCGCCGCCAGCACGGCATCCGCCAGTACCGCCGATTGTTGAAAGGACACAGGTATAGTACAACAATAACATGTGACATGACGACAACAATAATAAAGACATCCAGATTGATTTCGGCCGCAGCAGCCAATTCCAATGGGACTATATTTTAGATATTATAGTACGTAAGTATATACGCATGACTAAATGCATTGTCTATGTCTCGCCGAGAGGGAAAAAACTTCTTGCAACTTCTGATCTCATAACTTTGGACTATTCATGTGATATTCCTGGTAGAAAAACTCAACAACTAAACTTGGTCTGACCCGGAGCTTGAACCCAGGATCTCAGGAATGTAATGACGGCGCAACGACTTTTGCCCTCGCAACGTATACACCGAGATGTCGTCATTATGGTACTTCATCCAATAAGCGCCGGTACCACCTACATTAGTGTATGGGCATAAATGGATATTACTTAATAAAGTATGACGTGAAATATTATGACATAAATATGATGACGTGACAACAACAATATGACAAACATAAAATTTATATAATATATTATATCTTATATTGAACCTTAGAAGGCAAAATTTTTTGGTACAGTTGAGACGTCTCAAAAACATCGTTAATTTTACATATGCAGTATTTAGTGACTAATGCATAATATTATTTCTATTGTTTTAAAGATTATTATAATATTGAAACTTGTTAATAAAGTGTTGCTATTATAATAATAATAATATATAATTTGAAGGACGTACCTCCGTCCGACGTGGACCACCGCGGCATACTGCCCCCACCGCCGCCCCCGCCCGTACTGCCGTTGTTAGGTCGTAAGTATATAGCGATTTCTTTTTGTAATTATTTAACTTATTGGTTAAAATTATTATTATTAATGTTACTTCTTATACCATTACAAGTTCATGTTTAAGCAAGTTGCAAACCTTATTTCTTTTTTATTAAATCTTTTTTTTTTTAATAAATAAAGTTTTATGCAAATTTCAGCTATTACTGAGTTATACACATGAAGCGACTCTTTTCCCTTTTTTTTTTTTTAAAAAAAGCAACCTTCATAATAAAAAGCGTAATGTTTTTTCAAAAGTGCGCGTTTTTTAGTATATGAGTTAATGTGTTTGTTACTTCTTTACTCTGAAACGGCCAAAAGAAGTTTAGTGAAAATTATCTCATTTATATTTTGGAGCACCATATAGGTTACTTTTTGTTTGTGAACCTGTGGGCAAGAATTATTTTCATTATATTATGTTTTATAAGAAAATGAAATTATTATTAATTATTAACATTATTTATGAACATTTGAGGTTCTTAATTTTGAACGAGTTAAAAAATTATCAGAATTTCAATTTTTGCTAGTAAGAATGTTAAAAGTTTTTGGTCTATTTATAGGCATATTTTATTATGTATGTATATCTGTATTGCGTTTTGACAGTGTATATTAATTTTTAGATATTGAAGACGTGGATCACAGGCTATTACCAAATTTGCCTCCGCTACCGTCAGTGACCACTACGCCTATAAGGCACACTTCACATCAAGGTATGCTTACGTACAAACATAAGTTAACATAAATTATAGTTCTTATTCAACTAATAACAAGCCTTTTTTCTATTCAAAAAAGGTAATAATAAACCAGATGTTTCTAGTGACGGTAAGTTGTACTGCTCGCAAAAAAAAAATATTTTTGATGTTTAGCTCTTTTTTTCCTCTGGCAATTTTTATATTATTTTTATATCGAAATAATTATTTAATTTAGTTATTTACAGGTTGTTTTATGGTCTGCCTTTATCATATTGTTTTTGTAACTATTAGAATATATTGTGTAATGTAGGAAATATTTTTTTTATTCTTTTCTACATTTTCTGCAATACTGTCTTTTTTCATACTATCTGTTATTTTGTACAAGCATTCGTTATTTATTATGCACATGGCATGCCGTTATGTATAGGGTAAATTCACATGGTTTGGTTTCACATTTATTAAAGCCGTATGCTTTACGTGACAACCATTTTGTTTAAAAAGTATTAAGTCATAGTAATTCAAAGGGGATTGGGCAAATTTGTATGACTCAGTACGGCAATTTATTCTACTTATCTTTATAGGCGTCGGGTCAAAACTTCTGCACCTCTCGAAAAAAAATATCTTATTTCTCACAGATATGTAGAAATATTGTAGTTTATTTTTCAAATGTTTTATTTTTACTTAAATATAGAAAATCGTCGAGATTTACCTTTTTTTAAATTTATTTTTGAAGGCAGGTAGGAATTAACTTATGCATGTGTGAAATATGGAAGTACAAATAATTGTAAACAAAAACGTGCAGGGTCAAATAGATATACAACAAAAGGTCGTAAAGGGTCTATACCAAGGGATAAAGAAAAGGTAAAATGGTACCTATTTTTCGGAAGAATTAAAATATCACAAAAAAAAGTTATCTAAAAACTGGCATTGTTTGATATTATATTCATCACTCGCCGCTACAATATCGAGTCTAAGTCAAATCTGCCCAATCTCCCTTAATAAAAATGTAAAAATCATATCATAAAAGCTAATTTATTGTGATTTATGTATTTCATTTTATTTTCCAGATGTAGATCATAGAAATTTAATATCGTTAACGCATCAGGTCGCACCGCAGCCGGTGCCTCGGCCGCATAACCCTGTGGACCAGGTATGTGTAGTTAGGGAGAAATAGGGAGAAATGGGGAAATTATGTGGAAAAGGGGAAATAGGAAAGTTGTATTCAATTTCTTGGAGGAAACATGGTAATTCGTTTTGGATAAGAAATAATATTAATACGGTAAAATATAATTGGTTTTGACAAATAATACATAATACTGATTAATTATATTTTAAGCTAAGAACAATATTATAGGAGAAGATTTTCTTAAAGAATCGTTTGCTCCATGCGAGATTCGAATCCATAACCTCCGCGTTGTAAATATTGTGTTACAATTTATTATATTTTATTTGTAAACTACTACTTTATTATTAGTGACATTTTGTTATATTTGTCCTATATTATATTATTTGTTACAAGATTTTTTATTAATGGTAAATTATCTAAATTATATAATGTAATAAAGATATGTAATTAATTATTTTTGTGTATTTTCTTAGGATTACAGAGTACCGCCGTTAGTGCCTCCACCAGATATAGTCGAGAGCGTTGATATGGACTTATCGGAAGATGAAGAACAACGTATGTTTATGTTACATTGATTTAGTACATATATATTTCTTTTTGTCTTAGATACAGAAACGTAAAGTATTAAAGAATTACAATAAATATTAAAATATAAATTTGCTATCCAATTATATCTGTACATAACATTCTAGAAGATAAATAAATATAGTTATATAATGATAAAGATTTAATTTAATTTAATTTTTATGTCTAGCAATATAATATATTGTAATACTAGCAACTTACCGTAATTCTTTTTCTAAAATAAAAGTAGCCTAAGTTACTCCTTATAATATCAGCTATCTGCCAGTGAAAAACCCGTCAAATTCCGTCCACTCGTTTCGGAGATTAGCCTGAACAAATAGACAGACATACAAATATATTAAAAATTGTATTTTTCTATAAGTATATTATATAATCTCATATGCATTTAGTAAAAAGCTGTTATTTTGACATTACAAACAGACACTTCAATTTTATTTATCTGTATAGATATCTTGTAATTGTATAATTTTATTGCTATACTAATAGTGATTGTATTGGTTTTATTAACTCAATCTTTATATTATTTTAAATTAAAATCTCTTTTTTATCTATTTAATTATGATAAATATTATATTTAATTTCAGAAGGTATGTACCCAAATCAGCAGAATTCAAACGAGCATCGACGTAACAGTTTCAATAATAATAAAGTTTTAGTCGGCGGCGATGAAAAGTCCGTGAAGGAAACGAATCATGTAAAAGTGAATATTAATAGTATTCGTGATAAAGATGGGCCCCATACAGCCCCCATTGTACCCCCATTATCGAATCCCTTCGATAACATGCCTTCAGGACTCAAATTTAATATGCCGTTCCAAAACATGCCGCCCGCTTTCAAAAAAGCCAACTTCGAAGAAAACAGAGAAGATAACTCCAATGATAGTGCATACGAAGAAGATGTAAGAAGTCGTAGTATGGATAACATAAGAAAATCGCCAGAATATGACGAATTTCAAAAAGATGTCGAATGGCACGGGCCTAGGTTCATAAATCAAAGGTTCCCCAGGAATTGGGGGCCTAGAAACAATTTTAGACCCTTCCACCCCCAATTTCGACCTAGAAATGGACCTAGACCGCCAAATAGGTGGATTGGACCAAGACCGCAAAGATTTTGGTGAAATGTTACGGTGTATGATGAGTTGCTAGTTTATATTGAGTGGGGAAAAGAAAGGTTTTTGTTACACTAACTTGGAATTTATGGTATAGAATATTTGATAATATATATCTACAAGCGACTTATCGTAGTTTTGCTCGGGTGCGTCCCTAGGTATGCGGGTTTGTTCGCAATTTCTTAGGTTTTATTTTTTCGATCCAGCCGTTTCGGAGATTAGCCGGAACAAACAGACACAATTTTTTTTTATTAGTACAGTAAATACTTTCATATGCATTTACAGACTGTTTAACTTTATTTATCTGTATAGATTGTAGATTAAAATCAGTATTAGTAAATTTATGGAAACAAAATTTTGAAATTACACTCTGACACTCTTACTTATACACCTTTAATTTGAATAAAATGTTTTTTTTTGTTAGAAATTGTTGCTTAGCAGTTAATGTTAAATAGGGTGTTTTTATGTTACTAAAAACTAAAATAAACAATACCTTTTATGGTTACGACGATTTTTGAAAGTTTAACCAACTTTGAAATAGGATGAGTAAAATTTTTTTTTGTATTTATTATGCGACATTTTTATTATAGTGTGACACAATTTTAAGACTCCTTTTTATGAATTGATCTCTTGAGAAGAAGAAAAAATTCTATTATTAATGGAATTAATACACTTAAGCGTTTTTAGGAAGGCGTTTTACTTATCTATGATACTTTAGACTTTAAATTTCATATGTGCAATAATTTAAAACAAGATAACTATCTTATCTTTCTAATACTGTATGGAATAATAGAAGTTTTTAGCGCCATCTTGAGTCCACTTACATGGCATGTGCTGTCAGCGTGGCAAATACCACCACCATTTTGATTTTTAAAAGTTTATATAACTTTTTTACAATATTTATTCTATTATCATGATATCCAAGTTAGTTTAATAATTTTAAAACAAAAACAGATTATATAAGAAGTATGTTTGAATATGAAATTTTGGGTCTTTTTTGGTCCAAACCATAAATATAGCAACTTATCAAGTAAAATGTATAGTTTTTATTTATAGATAAAAGAATATTTTGATTGTATGGTAAATAGTATCTGCTCATTTGTTCGTTGTAGAGAAATTTGGCTTGTTTTAGACAGCACGTTATTGAAAATAAATATAAGTATGCCGATTTTGTTTTTATTATAAAATATATATATATAATTTGTAAATATGTCTTCAATTTTTAAACCTTTGGTAATTTTTTATACAGAATTATGTCGTAATATTGGTTTGGAGGTCAATTTAAATCTAATCAAGAATTATATAATAAAATATAAGATAAGATATTGGATGAGATATAAATATTGGCATAGTACCTTGAATGGAGGGTTTTATTTTATTAAAAAAGCTTTTAGTAATTCGTTTATTAGATATAGGTTAAATTAGAGGACTGTTTCTTTAATAATCTTTATAACATAAAATTTACATATTAGTTATTATTAAAAGATTAGGGTATAACATATCATTATACATAGTTTTGTCTGTCTCTGTTTGATTGCTTTTTATTTAGAAATTCGTAATTTATTACCGAATTGGCTTGAAAAGTATCAAATAGCCATAATACAATTTAATTAAAAACTCATTGAAAAAAATTGTTTTTTAGTTAAATAAGCTCTAATAAAATCAACTGGAGTTAAGGGTCAGGCCTCTTAGTAATATCAAAAATATTGCAAATAAATAGTACCTACTTTTAAAATTTGCAAACTTAGTGTTAAAACCTTTATATTATCCGTTTTATGTTATATGCATTGCCCGCGGTTCCGCCCGCGCTCAGATGACCAAATTCTAAGGTTTTACATTGCAGTTTTTGTATTTTTTCTCTGAAATGAGATATTTTTCCGCAGTAAAAATATCTTATATGTTGACCCGGATAACCAGCTATCATCATACCAAATTTCATTAAAATCCCTCCAGTGGATTTTCCGTGATGCGGTAACAGACACACAGACAGACAGACAAAAATTCTAAAAACTATAGATTCGACCTCTGTATCGATAATAATGTCTATTTCAATAAGATTTTCTAGAAAATATTTAATGTACAGATTCCGGCTTTGTTACAATATTATTATATGTATAGATTTTGAGTTAGGAGGACCAATTTATGATCTAAGATATTTTATGAGTATCAAGAACTATTTTTAAAATGTTAAGGCATTTATGCTCGGAAAATAAAAACTAATTTTAAATATTCAGTAACTTCAATAAATAAGAGCTATCTATATATCTATCTCATATATATATCTCAATAAAATAATAAAATTAGTAAAGAATAAAAATTTTGTTTCTTTAAATAAAAAGGGGTTATGGCGTAAACCGTTCTGAAAACAACTGTGAGAGTATAATTTTTGCCAAAAAATCATGTATTTTTTTTACGGGATTGTTTAATTGATTATGTAATTTGAATTTCCGTCATATAAATCATCATTAGATCAATTCTTGGGCACTCTGATATTTATTTATAATATTCTCCTTAAGCTTTTTAAGTAAAGTAAAAATTAATAACAAGATTATGAACTGAAGTATATATATAACATATAATATATACTAAAATAAATATTTTAGCAAAAACATCGACATTTTTAGTTGCGTATAACACAAAGTTCTTAAGTTAGTTAACTTGTTAATGCTGCAGAAATATACGGAATGGTAAAACTTTTATTTAAGTCTGCAAATTTTAATTTTGAGGGAAATAGAAAATTGCAGAGGTTATAGAGTTTTAAATTAGTTACAATTGACCTTGACCTGACCTATAATAAAACTGTAAACAAAAATTACGGTTTCATAGTTTAAAACATATTAAATAATTAATCTAATGACTACTCCTTTTAACTCTTAACGACTCTTTTTAATTTACTTCAACTCAGAAGCACTCTGTTTAGTATAGGTTAATGACTAAACCTAACTTATGGCAGTGGTAAAGAATAGATTCTTTTTTTTTAGCTCGAAGTCTAAATAAATACTAGTGTAGTATTTATATTCAAAATTGTGCATTTATTAGCAATATTAAAACGCCTAAATTTATCTGCAAGGACAGATGATAGTATATAATGTATATAGAAGAGATTTTTATACAAAGATTAACTAGTTAAACTACTGACAGTCTTCATATTGCGACAGTTTCTACGTACACGTCATGTTTGTTTAAAATGTGACAAAACAAAAATAAAAATAAACAAAAAGTAAATTAAAATTGATTTATACACACAAAATTTGGACATATGTAACTCGATTAATATTATTTTAAACTAGCATTTAAACTAAAAATATGAAATGATGACTTTTTCTTTCAAATATGAAAAAAATGAAATATAAAATTTTGGTACTTATATACTTACAAGTTCTATACAATAGTGTACGTAAAAATTGTCAATATATGATTAGGTAGCTTTAAATGCCACCCAGTTATGTATTGATAAGTATTTAGAAATAAAAGTAATTTTACAGTATCATTGCTCAGACTAAAGAATTATATAGGCGGAGCCCGCCAGAAAAAAACTTCAAAAATAGTAGCGTGATTTGCTGTTTATGCTACTATTTTAAATTTTTCCATGCAAATTAGTAGTTAATTCAAAAACTTTGAGAAGAGAATATGAATAATTGTAAATAATAAAAATTATACTATATTCTTTTGTATTATTCAAGCATTACGACACGTTTGGCTGTTTGTAGTGACCCTACTTGATGTGCCAGCGGTCACGGATTCGAGTTCCGCTGGGGGCATTCATTTGTGTGATGAGCACAAATGTTTGTACTCCAGTCATGGGTGTTTATATTTATAATATGTATATATTTAGTTATATATGTGTAGTGTATCAACTACCTGGTATCCATAACACAAGCCTCATAGCTTACCATGGAACTGGATGGTGCTGTGTGTGCTTCTACATATTTATTATTTATTAGCTCTCTTCCCCTTGTAAGAAAAATAGCATAATAGTAGCTTATTTTAATCTTTTCTTTATTATAATATATTCTCTTAGCTATTTTCATTTATTAACATTTATTTACTTATCACAGTAATGAGTATTCTATTAATATTTGTATACTATTTTAAAACATTATTGTCTGGCTTCACGTTTAGTTCAATAACACTCTGTCTGTACTATTCCTTAGTCTGAGTGAGTTTCATTGTTGATATATGAGTATAATTCAGGTTTTCAGATCAAAAATGGTCTAACTCACATTTTTTTATTTTCACTATTTATTACATTAAGTATTTGGAAAAACGATAAAACCTCAATCTGTTATAATATTTTTATATATCTATTGACGACTACATTCCCTTAGTTTCATGAAAATTAAAAGATTCTTTTAGAAATTAAAAATAAAAAACCAAGAAAAAGTTAAAAACCGAGTTTTCTGCAAATATCTCGAAAACTTTGAGGTTATTGTAAAAAGTGTTATTTATAAAAGTTGTAAATTTTTACTAGACCTACAACCTTTACGAAAAACATTTTTCGATAGAACGTCACAGTAAGCCGGAAATTGAAAAAAACTATTTTGAACTTGAAAATAACAAAACGTTGCGTCCCCCCATTTCTCGGGGGTAGCTGGGCATGTGGGGCATTTTACGAATTTCTATTCCTTATATACCTGTTAACATTTTAAAATCAAATCAATCAAAACGTCAGGTTTTCAATATATTTTTTTCTTTTAAAAATAAACGGATACCGATTGGTCTACTAAGAGCCAAAATTTCATGAGGTTAGGCCACTTTTGAATTTGACAGCTTCAATTATAAATTCTGGTTGTGATTATAGAATTATAATGTCTGCATAATTGTTTTATTTAGCTTTTGTTTTATGACAGTATATGTACATATATCTTACGCTTAGAAATAAAATATCTTGCCTTATATTGAATATGTATAAAGTTGCATTAGCATCCTAAATTAAAAATTAATTATAATTATTTAATTAATTAATTAATTATTATAAATTATATAGTTAAGCTTTGGTTTTTCTTATTTTTTTAATATGATATATATTTGTATGATACTTTGTAATCTTCCATATAATAAAATTGATTAATTAATATCGTTTTCGTAAATTAGATTATCATTATAGTTTTATTCTGACTGTCGCGTTGGCACAGTGGCCAAGAAACTGACTTTTGCGGTTACAAGTTCAAATCCTGTACATGTAATATTTTTATTAGAGGTGTTTGTTTTTCGTTAGATTTAAACCTTAAGTTTTTAACAGATGTGTGTTATATGTATGTCTTTCTGTATTTAATTTATTTTTAAATAATTCCACGTGTTTGTGGTTTTGTTCAAGCAATTTAGAGCTATGACGGCGTCGAGTTTTGTATAGATGGGGTCGAAGAGTTATTTAGGGTATGGTTTTTATCTATTTATAAGAGTGGGCTGATGTTATTTAAATATATGAGCCCGTTTATTTCTATCGTAAAGACGTAAAAATGTATACAGCTCTTTTTAACATCCCACTGCTGGGCACGGCCCCCCCTTTAATACGAGGTAAGACCATAGTCCACCATGCTGGCCAAGTGCGGGTTGGCGGACTTCACAGGTCTTCTGAAAACTACTTAGGTTCTCTCAGACACGCAGGCTTCCTCGCGATGTTTTCCTTCACCGTAATAACAAGTGGTAATTTTATTGAAAATTATAAGCACATGAAAATATCATAGGTGCGAAATCCGGGATTTGAACTTGCTTCACTTGGTTTTCTAAACGAGCGCTTTACTACTGGGTTATGTAAAAATGTAAAAATGACAAGAGGAATTTTAATTCATATTTCTATAATTAAAGATTGAGCTCGAATGCTATTTATTAAATCAGGATAATTATTGTTTTGTATCTGCGATTGATAACTAAAATGCCAATAGAAACTTGCAGCAAAAGCCACTGGCAATAACTAGTTAAACATAATTTATTTGTGCAACTATTGTAAAATATTTGTAATCTCTCTTAGACTGATTATATTTTCGTTTCTGTAAAGATCTTTTTTATTATTATTTTTATTCACGTCACGTTACTTGTGACATGACTTCTGTTTGTTTTACGCAATAAATATCTAGTCTTAAGATTTTTCTATTAAGGAGTTTCTCTTGTATTGTCATTAAAGTCATGTAATGACTGAGAGGAACGTAAAAGCGAATTGTAAGAAAATGTACAAATTTTTAATATTAAGATTATAAATATTGTGTTTATAATAAAACGAATTCCAGTTAATTTTTCTTTGATTTCGAGCCCTTTACCGATATACTTGATTCAAGCTAGATTGGTGGCGCAGAATATGTCTAATGCTCAAATATTATAATTTTAAATTTTAAGCTTTACAATAAAAATTTTGTCAGTTGCTTGGGATGTTGACTTCAAAAATTTTATTAATTACCCTTAGGGGTCGTCCATTAATGACGTGATGTTTTTAGCAACTTTTTAACTTCCCCCCTCCCCCCTGGTGATACGTGGTAAGACTAACCCTCCCCCCTATCCAAAATCACGTGTATTTGTTTTGGTACAAAGCATATTAAAAAATTTCAGAATATTACTTTAAATAGAGATATAATCTAATTTAATTTTAGAAAATTACGCAAATGTCCAGGCAGACATTAAGGTTGCAGTACCTGAAGCAAATCCTAGCTCTCTCCTACATGCTCGCTATACCACAGGCGAAGGCAGCTACACCGCCCCTCCTCCCCTCCCTCCTTGTGATGTTTCGTGATTTTTTTCTGAAAAATGCTAAAACACGTATTTAATTGTATTGAAGAGCATTAATAATACCAAGTAATTCTGAACATATTTTTTTGGTTTGCATTATAACGTGTTTTCCCGTGGGAATGAGATAGTCTCCCGCATTAAAGTAGCTTATGTCACTCTTCAGCTTTCCAACTATCTCCACACAAAAAACACGCCAATCCGTCCCTCTGTTTTGACGTGAAAGAAGGACAAGCAAACACATTTATAATAATGGTATGGATATTATACAAACTGCTCGTTTAATATTATAAGATTTTATACTACTTCAGCCTACAAACCCTACAGTCGTCTAATGCAGGCGTCTAGATGAGATACTCGAACGGGCCATGCAAAGTGACACGTGGGTGATGCGCTCCCGATTGTCATACTTATATATTACAGTCGGGAGACGGCTTTAAGGCTGATATTTTTATTTTATTAGTTTTACACATTTGTGTTAGTTGAACTACAATTAATTTGCTATATAAAATACTAGTGACTCACACTCGCTTCGTTCAGGTTCGTCCTTGGGTTCATTCACTATTCAAACTTTCATCCTTATATTCACCCCCTTAAGTGAATATGAAGATGAAATCCCCTTAAGAGATGATTTCAGGATAAAAACTATCCTATGCCCTTCGCAGGGTCTCAAACTATCTTCCACATTTCATCTAAATCGGTTCAGTAGTTTCGGAGCCTATACGGTACAAAAAAAAAATCAAATCTTTCCTCTTTATAATATTAGTATAGAAATAAAACTAAGTTAACTTAAAAAAATATTTTTACTTTAGGTACGTACTTTAGTAGTAATAAAAGTTCTCTAACATTGTTCTTCTTGCTCTATCTTGTTCTGTATCATATTCTATCTTGATTTTAATACATTATAAGTGTTTTACATACATAACGTTTTAATTGTTAATTTTGCTAATTTGCCACGAGATAGCACGGTAGCAGTTAAGTTTTTATACCGTTTGCCATGAAAATTGATAATTTTTGTTAACATCCAATGTATATGTTATACGATCGTATAGTGTTATACGATCTGTGGCATATCTTATTGTAGCTGTGGATTCATATACAGGATGGATGCAAATTAACGGGAGATGAAAGAAAGTATCTTATATATTGAAGATATCAAGTTTTATTCAAGGGAAACTTTCTTTTATTTGTAAAAATAATAATTACTGCATTTTTTTTAATGTTTATCTCAACTTTTCGTCCATGTACCGTTCGTTTGTTCCACCTGGTATAATAAATAAAAAGTTTGTACACTCAGGGATAATAGCTTCGTAAGTTAATGAGGGTGTTGAAGTTTCACGAAAATTTAACAATAAACATGTCACAAAAAACTTTGAAATATACGGAGGCAATAATATATATATATATATATATATATATATATATATATATATATATATATATATATATATTTCTTGATTAAATGTAATCATTATCTTTCAAAAGTTGTAGATCACTGAGTACCCTGTAGGTACTTTATAGACCCATTTGGTCACGTAACCAATAGTTTTTTAGTTCACCTCCAATATCCAAACTCACAAACTTTACACTTTATAATATTAATGAAGATATGTTTATATCGTACATTGAAAACCAAAGCTGAAGTTGGTAAAGTGTATTGTCTTAATAAGTTGTCTAATCAACGAGCAGGGCAGTTACATGGAAGCTACTCGTAGGTGCTAACTTTGATACAACTTTGGATATTCTACAAGTTAATTTAGGATTACATAAACATATTGGATCTCGTAGTTTGGCGATCAAATTTACATACAAACTGGCAGTTAACTATGCACTTCAAGTTACCTACTAATAAAACTGAGGTTTCATTAAAATGTATCGATAAACAATAGGTTATCTATTTGTGACCGAAAAGTTGTTGATTCTAAGTAACGAGAAAACACTACGTTTAAAACGAAATTTCGTAAAATTTTAATACTAGTTACCTGCCTTTGCATAATAATTATAGTTTATTTCGTACTTCACATTGTTGTGTAACTTTTTCTGTCTTCTTCTTATAAAGATTTTATGGAATACTAGCAGAACCCGCGGCTCCGCTCGCGCTGAAACTACAACAAAAGCTCTAAAAAGGTAGGTTTCATACAAACTTTCATCCCCTATTTTACCCCCTTACAGGATGAATTTTGAAAAAGCTAAAACACGTATTTATTTAATTTTATTGAAGAGTATTAATACCAAGTTTCAAGTAATTCTGATCATAAATAGTTTTTTGGATTGTATCATAATGTGTTTTCCCGTGGGAATGATATGATCTCCCGTGGTAAAAAGTAGCCTATGTCATTCTCCAGCCCTCCAACTATGTCCATACAAAAAATCATGCCAATCCGTCAACCCGTTTCGACGTGAAAGAAGGACAAACAAACAAGCACACTTTCGCATTTATAATATTAGTATGGATATTATAATATACAGTATATTACTGTATATTGTATTGAATTGAAAGAAACTACTTGATAAATGTGCATATTCATTCATCTTTCATCTCTAATTTTACAAATACTACAGTGTGTATTTTATTTTCTAAGCATAATTAAATGAAATGCTTCAATATCGATGTTTACTAAAATAAAAATTAAAAGAAAATTTATCATCTAATAATTTTTAAAGTTCTGAAAGAAGTTTCTACTTTTTCTGATGCAGGACAAGATGCACCATCAAGTAAGCCAACAATCTACAATATAACGCAACTTAAACATCGAGATAGATGTTTTGTGAACTAGTCTAGTTTAAAATTAAATTTTAAACTAGGACAATTTTGCTCTGACAGTGTCAAAGCGAGTTGAAATTATTGTCTAGATATAAGAAGGACTTGTTTTTAGGTCTAATATCATAAAGACCAAAGCGGTTTTTACCGGTGGTAGGACTCTTTCAAGCCCGAGGAGTCCGACTGGATGGTACCACCCCCTTATCTATTTCTTCCGCCAAGCAACAACGATTACATTGTTGTGTTCTGGTTTGAAGGATAAGGTAGCCAGCGCAATTACAGGCAAGAGGCATATCATCTTAGACCACACAGTGACAACGCACCTACGGTTCTGCGTTTTTGTTACATAAACCTAAGTGCATGAACCGTAGGTATTATGGGCGACACGTACTGCTTTCCATCAGGTGGTCTGTCTGCTCGTTTGTGTCTGAACACCATAAAAAAAACCATTTATTTTAGTTTAAGCGTGCTACAGCCAACAGGTGTAACGTTTTAACTGACAGTTGTTTCTGATCCTTTCAGCCTTCTAACTACACAGTTACATCTAGAGCTGCTTTAGTTATAAATCTTTCACTACATATCCGCAATCAACATCAGCATAAACGCATGAAGCCGAGATAATTATTGGGTTTTATGGTATAAATATTGGCCTTTAAAATAAATAAATAATAATAATAAATAAATATGTCGGGACATTAACACACAACACCATCTAGTTCCATGGTAAGCTACGAGTCTTGTGTTATGGATATCAGATAGTTGATACATTATACATATATAACTTTAAATATATACATATTATAAATATAAACACTCATGACTGGAGTACAAACATTCGTGAGCTCATCACACAGGTGTATGCCTCCAGCGGGACTCGTACACGCGACCGCTGGCGCAGCAAGTAGTGTCACTACAAGTACAAACTGAGCCAAACGTGTCGTCGAAAGGAACACGTTATACCCATATTAATCTAGTAAATATATAGCTATAGCAATATATAGGAGTTAGCGAAACCGGCGATTACATATTATTTTGCTACGTACCTACGTTTAGTTTTTTTATACACTTTAAATTTTAACTGAATAAGTCCACCTGAGCTGTCCCTTGTGTAGAAAAAAAAGTTTTATTTATTTTTAAATACCAGAATTAAAAATAACATCTTTATATATGATATAGAAGTAACTTTGACATAAATTAATGAAAAATTTACTAGGTATAATACATTTTCTGCGTTCGAGAGATAAACTTCAAATTCTCTATATAAAGGGTTATACAGCATTAATTTCAAACCAAAACCACTTACGAAATAAATAAATAAAAAGTTTAAATTGAACCGGACGTTTATACGTAATTTGTAGGCCGTTAGCAGCAATTAGTGGTACTCAAACACGTACAGAGTCTGATAAAAACCTTTAAGTCCAGAAAAAAAAGTGTTGAATGTGTATTTAGGTCTACACGAACACTCGACTTAACTAAAAATAAACCTGTACCTTTTTTTGCTAAAACTTGAGTTGAGTGCTAAATAAAGTATTTTTGGAGCCTTGTTTTTTTTATTTCTTTTATCTGCTTACTACATACTTGCTTTGTATGGGCTGGCACCGATTTCGAAAATATTTGATTAGGTATGTATTTAATAGGTAGGCTTTAATTACTTAGCCAAAGCACACCGACTTCGAAAAAATTTGATTAGGTATATATAGTAAATGAAAACTACCAATCAGTTATTTTTAACTTTTCAGTGCTTTTGTTTGAAGTCGGTTTTTATTTTTTTGTTAAAAAGTTGTTATTTACATTTTAGTGTCTGGAAGTCGGTTTTTTTTAGTTTTTATTTTTCATTTTTAGTGCAGACGTAATAAGCAGGTAATTTATAAAAAGAAAGTTTTTTAATAACATATTCGATTAAAAAATTTATTTAAAAAATATATTTATTGTTGATTTTTTTAAAAACCACTCGACCGATTTCGATAAAATTTATATGGAACCACCTGGGAAGTATACCCTTTGAAACAAAAAAACCCATATCGGTTCAGGCATCTTCGAGTAATCGGTGAATATACATTAAAAAAAAAGATTCCGACGAATTAAGAACCTCCTAATTTTTGGAAGTCGGTTAATGAAGGGTTTGTTTGTTTATAGTTATTGACATTTTAATATCTATCAACTAAGGGAAGTAAGAGTGACCCTGATAAGTATTGACCCAAATGAGATACATGTTGTTATCTTTAATTTTAATACATTGTGAAGTACATAATACAAAACATTAGTAAAAATTACACCTGATATTTTTGACGATAAATAATATTGATCTATACTAATATTATAAAGAGGTAAAGTTTGTGAGTTTGTGACGTTGTAGGGGGTAATTCCTGGATCTACTGAACTGATTTAGATGAAATTTGGTAAGAAGTTTAAGTTAGTTTGAGACCCTGGAAAGGACATAGGATACTTTTTATCCCGAAAACCATCCCTAAAGGGGGTGAAAATGGGAATGAAAGTTTGGGAAGTAATGTTAATAATAATAAATTGCTAATATTTTGACATAATAATTTTGTTTTTGAAGTTTATTTTAATTTGAATAAAAATATTTGGGATTGGGTCATGGTCGCTCGAAAAAAAAAATGGAGAAGATTATGCTCGAAGTTTAGCTTAACGTGGGTAGCCAGCCCTACCGCAAGGTTGACCGATGACCGGTAAGAGATCAGAATTTACATCCACATAGCACGGCGAGTACTTGTTTCACCTTGTGGGAGATCTATGACCAGCACCGAATGCAGTTCAGAGTTCAGGTGAAATAATTACTATGGTGGTTTTTTCCATTATTTATTTCAATAAAAGTCTTACGTTAAAAGGTTTACTCGTACGAATACTACGACTGTATGTCAAACAGTAGGTAATATATTTCTATTCCCTGGACATCTTTTTTATACTAGCATTGCCCGCGGCTCCGCCCGCGTTCAGATGACCAAAAATCAAATTCTTAGGTTTTACATATTAGTTTACTCTTACAATGCAGTTTTTGTATTTTTTCTCAGAAATGAGATATTTTCCCGCGGTAAAAAGTATCCTATATGTTGATCCGGATAACCAGCTATCATCATAGCACATTTCATCAAAATCTGTCCAGTGATTTTCTCGTGATGCGGTAACAGACAAACAGACAGACAGACAGACAGACAGACAAACAAAAATTCCAAAAACTATAGATTCGGCCTCTGTATCGATAATAAAGTCTATTTCAATTAGATTTTCCAAAAAATATTTAATGTACAGATTCGACTTAGTTACAATTTTATTATATGTATAGACTTAGCACAATATAGACACGGGTTTATTATTAAATTTTGTAAGTGCTATCCAGAATGGAAATAAAATCTTTTCCATTATTTTGATTTAATAAAAGTTCATAAAGAATATTGCCGACCTCAATCCGCCCCACAAAGGCAATAGTGCGCAATATCGGGAATAATGGGGAAAGGACAGTGCGGAGTCGGCGCGTTAATATGACGAAAAGCAAAGTGTTTTTTATTAATACTGAAACTAGGCCTCGCTAGCTATTGCCTGCAGGTTTTTTCCAGGTATAAGTGACTATCTTTAGTCATTTATACCTGTACAGGTATAAAAATGATGTTATTGAAATAAGTCAAAACTTATCTGTTCTTCTATTTTGTTAGTTTGGTTAGTAAATTTACTAAATATAGCTTATTTAAGACATAATAATTGATTGGATTTGAATCATAATTGATTGTATTATTTAATACAGAATTGTCTACTTTGAAAGCAATTTGCCTTTTCTACGATTATTGTTGTATAAAGTGAAATTTTAATAAATAAATTCAAATTATTTCACCAGTCTCATTGAAGTTATTTGTATTGTCTAAAAATAACATTGAAAAAGCCAACGTCAGATAAAATATTAATGAAAGATTCTAAGGTTGAAAGAGTATCGAGCATTATCAGCCTTACAACCTTTATATTCCCTCAAGCAAAAAAACATACACACATCATATGAAAAGAGTACCAAGACCCAAGGATATAGAATAGCGCATTTCTGGCAATACAAGTAGTCGCTCACTGAGAGAGTTTAAATCAAATTTCTTTTGTGCCGGACGGAACCGCTCTCTCGCTCGGGTGTATTGAAATGTTTTTCAATCGCTGAAACCTAAGCTCGGGATCAAAATGATAAGAATATATTTAAGGGGATGCATCAAACGATTATGGTTTATAAGTATGAATTATTTGATTAAAACACTGTTTAAAACGAGATAAATGGTTTTTATTATGAGCTTTTACTACAAAACGCCTTTCCTATTATAATTTGTATCAATCTCCTTATCAATGCTTTAAATTAAATTATAGTCTGTGAAATCAAAATCCATATTTTGCTTCTGTGATTAATTTTAGCATACAAAAATCCAAACAGGTTCTGTTTGCTATTTTATGATAATACGGATGATTTGTAAGAGAAAGATATATGTATTTTTGTACTGGTATTCAGAAAGGCTTTTCGCAGGGTAGAGGATAGATAGACCACCGTGGTGGTTTTAGTGAGTAGTCTGTCGCCCTTCTCGCTACACGAGTCCCACATACCCCGTGCTTCCTCCGTGTCTGGGCACTCGTAAAGGGATTTCCCCACGAATAAAAAAAAGGTACAGGATAGAAGAATAACGGTTAAGCCATTTTAGAGTTTCACTGGTGAGTTTTATCCTTCTAGGATCCGAATGAGAGTGTCAGGCTATATTTTGCTAACGTATACGCGGTATAATATTAAAAAAAATATAATTACATTTTTGGTTCGCCTAAATCTTTCACACCACACGCACTAGCTAAAACCACATACACTAGCTTTACAGGAATTAAAAGAAAAATAAGTTTCCTTTAAATACACACGTAAGTACATTTTCACAGTCTAAGGTCGTTAGTGGTTTTTTCGCATCGCCCGCTGCTGTTTAAGTGTTTTTGAACCACTAATTACCGTCAACTGCCTACAGATTATGTCGGATAAAATGTCCGGTTAAAGGAGAACTTTTCCCCCATTATTTGCCATTTTGTAGGTACGATATTTTAAAATTATTACGCGAAAATGATTCGAGCGCTGAAAGTCTCGGGATAATCCATTAAATAAACTGACGATAATTATGCAAATATTTTAATTTCATAACTTAATTTAGCAGAATAAAAATGAAAATTTATTTTGGAGAGTGCTGCACAGTAGCATCGTGGCTGACACTGCACTGGAATGAAAGTCCTGAGTTCCATCCCTTGGGCTTAATCACTTATTGTGTATATAAATTGATCGCAAATACCCCTTTTAACATCTCACGAAAGTCTTGATGTATTGAAAGAAATTAAGTATGTTTGTATGTAAAAAATGAATCAATCCGTTTCTTCTGCACGATAGAAAAATAAACTTACAAACCGACAATACATTTTCAATAATATTAGTAAGATAGAACAGTTAGATTATAGGTAAAAAAAATCATAATGTCTTACATTTTATTTTCCCTTTACTTTCATATGGGGAAACAAAATAAACACCTCTGATATTACATTTATGTCGCACCGAGACATATGACTCTTATCACGAGAAGCATACGCGTTTCTGACAACTTAATGAGCATGAGTTTTCTAAACTTCCTCACTCTTGTAACTTTGAATGCTTAAACTGCGAACTCATATTAACATCGTATATCACAGTTGAGACAATCCTTCCAATGGCACTGGCTGAGTAATGAACATTATTCACATTTAAAAATGCAAATGGTACTGCACTAGGATTTCTGAGTAGCTTTGTTTATGCAATTTACTCATCAAACTATTATATAATAAATATAAATTTTGGGACATTAATACACATCACCATCTAGTTCCATGGTGAGCTACGTGGCTTGTGCTATGGATACCAGATAGTTGATACACTACACAAATATATCTTTAAATACATACATATTATAAATATAAACACCCATGACTGGAGTACAAACATTCGTGCTCATCGCACAAATGAATGCTCCCAGCGGGACTAGAACTCGCGACCGCTGGCACAGCAAGTACACTACAAACTGAGCCAAACATGTTCTCAAAAAAACTAAGTATAGGTATTAAAACTATTATTTATTATCCCCTTGACTTCTAGTCTCAGTTAGATTTCGGTCACGGCGGTCAATCTCACTGTAATAAGCCATATGCGTGGGAGATGTTAATATTGTGCAAGTATGCGCGCAATCACAAGAACTCTCTGTTCCTGTCACTCTCATAATTTGGTGGAACAACATTACGACACGACTGGTGTAAAATCAGGTGCAGGAACGATGGCTTTACATACTCTATAAGGCACGAGGACGAAGCCCCGCGAACATGATAGCTCCAGGCTCCTATTGAGAATATATTGACAGTAAAACTCATTAACTAATGTTGGCCCGAGCCTGGATTCGAACCCGAGACCTTCGTGTAGTACATGCTAGTCACTACCCACCACCAGTTCAGCATCAGTCACCACTGAGGCAGCTATAATAACAAATTATTGTCCTTACATAACCATAGTAAAAATAGAAGCCAGTTAAGTCAGCACAATACATTAAAAAAAATAATTGGATGCGGCATTTTTATGTATGAGGCACACTATATGTGAATGCGAACCAATGGCGCACCGCCAAGACGATGTGGTTTCTAGTAGATATTCCGCTGCATTTAGGGCAAATGGTATGCGTAAAGGTATTCCTCAGCCAGAAATATAGACGATACTATACATATCGTTTCAATAGTTAAATAAAAATATATGTATAAAAGTGGGTCTACTAATCTAATCCTTCACAAATGAAAATAAAAAACTGATTTTGATGAAATTTAGTACACGCTTTTCACTTTTATTTTCATGCTTATGGCGAGACGGATAAACGGACATAGGATAGTTTTTATTCCGGAAATTATCCCTTAAAGGGGTGAAAAATAAGTTTGTATGGGTAGGTAGGTAACCGTTACAACGTCCCGAGAGATGAACCTGAGCGAAGCGAGGGTGAATCGTTAGTTGTCTTTAAAAAATATATATGTCAACATAAAAAAGACCCAGGTGAGGTTAAAGCGGGTCACTGGTACTTTAAATACAAAAGAACTTAGTTTTATAGCTTGAGACATTGGATTAATATTTTTGACAATATAAGAACCATCTCAAAGCAGTATAATATCGCCTACGCTGCTACTGGGTATTGAAACCGTATTTCTTTGTGCCAGTCGGACCCTTTACTCGGACTGTGAATATTGGTATTTTCAAGTTTTTGAATGCTAAATGAAATCACAGAAAATATTCATATACTATTTTTTTATTATTCGACAAATATTATGAAATTGTTTCTTTTTATAAGTACTCGTGGTCGAAATACTATCTCGCGACTCAGCTAAATAATATTGAAACAAAGAACGTTTAAGTTTATGTTAAATTTATCTTAAAACTAGTTATGCCCGCGGCTCCGCCCGCGTTCAGATGACCAAAAACCGAATTCTTAGGTTTAACATTAAAAAGTATCCTATATTTTGACCTGGATAACCAGCTATCACCATACCAAATTTTCTCAAAATCAGTTCAGTGGTTTTCTCGTGATGCGGTAACAGACAGACAGAAAAACAATCTAAAAACTATAGATTCGGACTCTGTATCGATAATAATGTCTATTTCAATTAGATTTTCCAAAAAATATTTAATGTACAGATTCGACTTAGTTACAATTTTATTATATGTATAGATTAATGAAAAGTTTCACCATAAAAAGGGTTGGGACCAAAACAACGACTCGAGTTAAGGGATAAAATACATACAATTTATAAAAGCTCATTCATTAGCGGTTTCGAAACGATGATTGTAGGTAAATTTGAACAGGAAGTTGTGTTTATTCGGTTCCGTCAATTTAATTACATTTTTTAACAGCTTAAACTTATTTAGAAGCCGACTTATTGTATAATAAATCAACTAAAAAAAATATTTCATATTTTATATATGATGCCTTTGAAATTGTATAAAGACTAACTCATGTTAATCAGTTACGTTATTCATACGAAATGAAGTCTTGAGGCTTTTGAGAGAAAACATTAATATTGATATAGTGGCTTTCTCTTCAGAATCAAGTATTTCGACGAAGAAAAAGCTATAAAGACATATGCTAGTGATGATGAGACAGATTTTTAAATTAATAGTTTAAGTAAAAGGTTTTTAAATTGTCAATTTTTTACATTTTTCGATGTCCCGTTCAAATATTTTCTAAAGTATTGCAATTTTGTTAATTGAGACGAAAAACTTTGCAGACGACGACCAGCGGTTTGAAACAGCCACGCATTGTTGATACACTTGCTTGCGCTAATGAAATGTATCTATCGTGATCATTTTCTATTTTTAACCCCTGACGCAAAAATAGGGGTGGTATAAGTTTGACATCGATGTCTGTCTGTGTGTGTGTGGGTGTGTCTGCTGTGGCATCGTAGCTGTCAAACGGATTTTTTCATTTGAAAGCCAGTTTCCTTGCGGTGGTTCTTAGCGATGTTTGGTTAATATCGGTCCAGCAGTGTAAGAGTATCAGCTATTTTCCAAAATAATATAAGGCATTTTGGCGTATGATTATTACTCGATTAAGTGCTTCACGCGTGCCAGTGTAATCGTTAACTGACAATTAATTTGCGTAGGGGGTTTTTTAATTTATAATTATTGTTATTTACCTATTTAAATCTTGTAATACCGTAAGTTCTAACCAACGCGTTACTGTGAAGAGTCACTTAATGCCCACTTACAACAACATGTCATAATATATACCGAAAAAACGTTTATGTTATTTTATCATACTATAGTATATCTATAACTGATTTACATCAGCGTCTTAAATTCCACGCTTCGAAGAACAAAAAATACATTTAAAGTTAAGGAAGAGAGGAAAAACACAATTTCATTTCCCTTCGAAATTTTCGTAGAAATATAAAGTTTTGTGCTGAATTGTGTTAATTATACCTCGGACCTTTTATACTGGGGACTGGGAAAAATAACATCGGCGTAATGTGATGAAAGATTAATTTTTTTTTGTTTAGCGAAAGTCTTTGTCAGGTTTAAAACCAGTTTAATTTTAACACTAAATGATTCATGTTGGTTCGTTCGTATATATTTTGTTGGTTGAGCACAATTGCCAAATATATATATATATATATATATATATATATATATATATAGATTTATATTTACTTAATAATTTATGTTATATTTTTTCTCTTTATTAAAACTTTCCCTTTACCTTATGGAACATACGAAAAAATATTAGTTGAATTGGTCGAGCCGTTCTCGAGTTTTGCGCTTAGCAACATTCATTTTTATTTATATAGATTATATATTTACGTCAGGCAGCACCACCTTCGGCAAATATTACTTATTAGTAGCTACTTACTCCAGATCTATCTGGTACTAGCCCATGATAACCCATGCGGGTTGTTCCTGATACTTCTCTGACAGCAGAGTGAACCGAAGGAGGCAATCGAAGGCAAGGAATCGAGGCATCGTGATTGAGTGTGTAAATTATCCTGCGACGTAACATTAAGACGGGGGAGGTTCTTTTGGCTTTTATTGGGTAGAACTGGCTTTTATAGGAGATGAGTCCCAAATAAGCACCTGTTTGTATACAGGTGGTGCTCGTAAATGCATTTACCGACGTTGGAAAAAAGAGTCTATCTGATACTGAAGATTTTAATACATCTAGCCGTTTCAATGCAAAAGGAGTAATGTATACACATACATACCCGTACAAACTTTTGCATTGACAGTAGTATTTTGATTTCAATAGATTAGTCTAAATAAATTCAATAAGTAATTTTCATACTTTTAATGTGGATTATACTAGATGAGTGTTTAAATGGGTTTATAACGACATAAACAGCTACGCTACAACAAAATCGATGGTTATAGGTGGCAATGGCTTGGCATCAGAGGCGATGACATTTGAATGAAGTGTTATGCGACTGTCAGTAAAATGGTAGTGTACAAGCTTTCGATATTAGGGCAAGTTTACGAAGTTAGCAGATGGAACATTTTTTTTTGTAAAATATTAAAGTGTTTTTCCATTCGAGAGATTGGGAAATATGTAATAAAAATATCGTGATACCCCAGAATAGTATCTGAATTAAATTTAAACTTTCAAAAAATATTTATTTCGATGTTTTAAAGTACAATATATAGAAGATATCATGTCATTATCATTTTGAAATGCTCTATTGGTAGCGTTTTTATCCTGAACTGGACACACAGATGGACTATTTGTAGAATAAAATAATTAAAAGTGTTGTTAAATTAATTCTCAAGTTAAAACTATTACATAATTCCGACCACTCGCACTAAGAGCCATTCGTCATCTTTTATAATGCGCACAGCCAAGAAGTGGAATGCTCTGCCTGCGTCTATTTTTCCGAGTGCGTATAACCTGAATCTATTTAAGGTGCGTGTTAACAGGCTTCTCCTGGGCAAACTCGCTAGATCGTAGACCTTATCTGTGCCTTCGAGCTAAGATGAAGGTCAAGAGTGAGCCCATTTCTAATTAAAAAAAAATAACCACTTGAAATATTTTATTGGGCCGATTTCTATATATGACGTGGGCTATCCTAATCTAGTTATTACAAATTTCTGTAAAGGATTACTGACATCGGCAGTAAGTAAAGTAAGATTGGAACGCAAAGGAGGAATTTAATGTAACGAGCAGTATTTATTTTCTTGATTTTCAATCTATATAGATAAATAAAATTGAAATGTCATTTTTGTTTGTCTGTTTGTTCCGGCTAATCTCTGAAATGGCTGGACCGATGTTGTTGGGACTTTCACTGGCAGATAGCTGATGTTATAGAAAGTAATTTAGACCAATTTTATTTTAGAAAAAGAATAAGAGTTCCGCGCAAAAAAATTAAAACCCAGGAAACTATGTACAAAATTCGCGTACCAAATATGGCCAAATGACATATTTTAAAGCTATACAAGTAAAGACGTGCCTTTATGTAGCGATCCTCATGGTAAGCGTTACGTTCACTGTTATGCGTTATAGTTGGCTATTTAGCGTTTCTATCTGTTGTACCACACCGCTCATGTCTGGTATGATAATTTGTGGACTTTCTGAGGAAAGAATAAGTACGAAACTAAAATTAAGATATTATTTTCATTTTCAAATTTAATTTTTCTAGCATGAAAGATTTCTATTGTATCATTATGAAATTCTATCATCGCTATCTAAGCATTGCATTAGATGGTTAGAATTAATGTGCAATATTATTGTGGATAATGAAGTATTATTGATTGTGGGAAGTCACCGGGGAAGGCGAAGGGGCAGGGGGATCTTGCATCCACTTCGGTGGGCGGTGGAAGGCGGCCCTCTTCGGAGGGTGGTGTTCCATGCGGGTTGCTCCTGGTACTTCTCTGATAGCAGAGTGGACCTTGGAGCAACCCCGTGGTTGTTGTGGTCTGCTTCGGCAGACCTGCCGTCGGGGCGTCTTAGTTGAATGCGTAAGCGATCCTGCAACGCCCCATTAAGACGGGGGAAGGCTTTGTTGGGTTTTAGTGGGTAGTACTGGCTTTGCCGGTGAGTCCCACACCTCGTGCGTAAATGCATTTCCCAACGTTAAAAAAAAAAAAAAACAAAAAAAAAAAAGGGGGATCTTGCATGGTGACATCATTAATAACTAATAACGTTTTCTATGTTAATTACTCAACAGGGGCTGATTAGGTCAAGATTTTGTTATGTTTAAGTTAGTAAATATTTTTCTTAATAAGAACAGATTTTAATTTCATTAAATTATACAAAATATGGTCATTGGTCATCTTGTTACCCACTTCTAAAAACTGACAGTTTTTAGTTCGGAGTATATTTTTTTGAGTTTTGAGAGACATTTTAAAAAGTACAGAATATAATATACCGATACAGCTGAAAGGAGATTTTATTTTGAAAAGGAAATTCATATTTCATATATATTTGTTTACAAGCGGTTTACCCTCGAAACTCTTGAGGTGTGTTTCTAGTGCCTATTGTTCAGCCATTTTTAACGTCCCACTGCTGGGCGCGGGTCTCCCTTTAATACCAGGGGGATCAGGACATAGTCCGCCACGGTCTGACCAAGTGTAGGTCAGCGGACTTTACATGTCTTTCAAAAACTTGTTATGTTCTCTCAGACATGTGGGTCCGATGTTTTCCTTTACCGTAAGACAAGTGGTAATTAGGTGGAAATGATTCGTACATGAAAATATCAGATGTGCGAGACAGGGATTTGAACACGCTTCACTCGATTTTCCATGCGAGCGTGTTACCACTGGGCTACAACGGCCTTGCTTGCCTAGCAGTAGCAGCCTATGTACTACTCCAGGTCATAATCTATCCGTGACCTAAATTATATATGGGCGTATATATGTATGGTTATTTTTTTTGTTTTTTTTGTTATTATTTTTTTATTTGTTTGAGAGATATTACTATTTTCCTAATGCAGTTGTTAATTGAAAGTCTTACTATACTTCTGAGAAAATTAAATGCTCATACTATTAAAAGTTGAAGAAACCAAGTTTCATTTGCTTGTAAGAACAAGCCATGTATCACTTAATGCGTACTCGACGTAAGACTGAATTATGAGATGTGTTACAGTTGAGTTTAATAATATTACAATATTTATTTTCTTCTTGTTCTTTTAGTAACTGCATATTTTTCTTTATTCCCACAACTTTAATCTGTTTATTATTTTTAAAGTTTGTATATGTACGTTTTTTTACTGTATCTAGGTAGGTGAATATCTCCAGTAGGTACTGGAGACAAGAGAGAAGCTAAGCAAGTCGCTAGTCTATACAGATAAATAAAATTGAAGTGTCCGTTTGTAATGTCAAAATAACAGCTTTTTACTAAATGCATATGAAATTGTATACGGTACTTATAAGAAAAACACAATTTTTAATATTTGAAACGTCTGGACTGATTTTGACGGGACTTTCACTGGTAAATAGCTGATGTTATAAGGAGTAACATAGGCTACTTTTATTTTGGAAAAAGAATTAAGGTTTTGCTCCAATGAATTACAACTTATCTAGGGTAAGTCGTTAGTTTCTAATAAGTCTTTTATAATGCACTTACCGACGTATAATGTAAAGCTGAAACCACTAAACCTAGTAGCTTAAAGTTTTGCATTAAAGTTCCTTACATAGCGAAAGTGAACACTAAGATTAAACTGAAGATTTTAGAAAATTCATTCTCTGTAGGAGTTAAATAGGAGAAAGTTTTCAAGGAAGTTTGTTATTTTGAACTTGAAAATTGATATTTAGGTTTCTGTTTATATTTTCAATGGGAGATGCCTTCGAGCATTTTGTTTGTAATAATATTTATAATACTGAATCATTATTCAAATTTTCTGAAAACATTAGTATTAGTATTCTATATGTATTTAGCCCTTTTTACATCCCACTGCTAGGCACAGGCCTCCCTTCAATACGAGGCGGATCAGGCCATAGTCCATCACGCTGGCCAAGTGCGGGTTGGCGGACTTCACATGACTTTCGGGAACTTTCTAGGTTCTCTCAGACATGCAGGTTTCCTCACGATGTTTTCCTTCACCGTAAGACAAGTGGTAATCATGTTAGAAATCATTAGCACATGAAAATATCAGAGGTGCGAGACTCAGGATTTAACTTTACCACTGGGCTACCACTGCCTCCACTGGGTTACCACTGTCTAGTATTCTTGCTTATTTGTTATGTATGGTATAAATCATTCATATAAAAAATAGATTCTATTTACCTTAAAAAAGTTCTTTAATATATTTTGCAATAATTAAGAAAACATAAAGTTAATTATGTATATTAAAAAATCTAATCTGATTTGGAAAACCTACACAAAAGTGTGCTATGTTTAGAAATAGCTTTATGACTATTGTGAATGCAAATATGTGGAATACATTGTTTACTTGCATCACGTGGTGATACTATTATGTCATTTTAAACTTTGTTTTTAATGTAATAGAGTTCAAATTTAAATGATATGTAATAATAATTTTGCTTGAATTGTTTTCCCTCAGGTATACCATTGAGACTAATATTCGCAGAGCTTACCGTTCATGAGTGGAGAAATCTAAGGCTACGTTAGGCCAATCTAGATAAAATATGGGGTTTTTACTATATTAAATTAACTGTAAATTCTCATTATGAAAAAGGTTTATTTTACTTGTTTTGTTTGTATCTGTGTTTGTTGCTTGATAGATACTGAGGAGTTGGCTTGGTGATGAAGCCTGAAGAAGCATTTCTAATACACAAGTAGTTTATAAAAAAAAGGTTTTCTAGCATACTATGAATTGTAGCAAAGTTAATTAATTGATAATTATAACTTACTAGTAGAACCCGCGGCTTCACTCGCGCTAAAACTGCAAAAAAAAAAACTCGAAAAAGGTAGGTTTCATATAAACTTTCATGTCCTATTTTAGCCCCTTATAGGATGAATTTCGAAAAATGCTTAAACATATATTTATTTAACTGTATTGAACGGCATTAATACCATGTTTCAAGTAATTCTGATTATAAATATTTTTGGGTTGTATTTTAACGTGTTTTCCTGTGGGAATGAGATAATCTCCCGTGGTGAAAATTAGCCTATGTCACTCACCAGCTCTCCCACTATCTCCACGAAAAAAAATCACGCCAATCTGAGACTCCGTTTTTGACGTGAAAGAAGGACAAACAAACAAACACATTTTCACATTTATAATATCAGTATGGATTTATGACATCCATATATGTACATACATAATTACATTACATTATATAATGTTATATTATAAAAAAAATCACAGTAACTTTAAAGTATCATGCAAACTTTTTAGTTAAGAAAAAAGAAGAAGAAACTAATCGCTAAGCCGTAACTAAACTGTGATATTGCGGTTGCCATTTAGGTTTATCAGGTGTTATTTTTAAATAAGTACTAGTATAGTCTACTCTACCAGTTAACGCAGTGTGACTCGCAGTTCTCCTAGATTCAAACAAATCTAATGTTTATCCATCAAATCTAACAAACTTCAAATTATAAGACAATTACATAAAATAAAAAAATAGGAATGTGTAGGTCTACGTGTGCGCACACACGTGCTTATGCTTGTGTAAATGTGTGTTTGTGTGTGTGTGTGTATGTGTGTGTGTGTGTGTGTCCTCTAATATGTTTAGTGAACATTTAAAAAAATCATATTAAAAAATTGTTGCTAGTAATCCTTAGTAGTGGATTTTAACTCTTGAGGTGCCTTAGCAGCAAATTTTTTGTTCAGGGTGTTAAAAGAACAGATAGCAATTCCGATATTGGTTAGTATAAATGTTACAATTTACATTTTACCTTGGGAATATTTACTTTATAGAAAATTTGCAAAACCATAACTTTAGTAAAAATAAATTTCCATATAAATTGAGTCTGGCAACACCATATTCTAAGAAACCTTAGATAAATACTTTATTGTACACACAGATGATGAATACGGAATAAAAATTAATCAAAAAGGTAACAAAAGGGACGCAAAGGCAGTCTTATAGCAATGGGTAAGTAATCATTTTCTAATAGGATTTGTAGAATGAAGGAACTAGAGTGAATGAAAATATAATATACAAGTTTCATAAATATTAGTACAGTCATATGGTGCTCAAAAAGGTCAACTGGGAAGTTTTCCGGGATGTACATATGTATGTTGGTTTACGGTACTCGTACTAAAACTATTTATTAGTAAGGTTCTTATATAAATTATAGGAAATTTTTTTCCAGTTTAATCTACTATATAACTAATTTCGTCGTAAAATTAGCCGGAAAGGAGATATCGCAAAAAGCTGCTTTTGGGCTTCATTTTTCCAATATGGCGGCGCGATTGGCAAAAATACGAGATAACACAGCAAGATACGAGATAACATTTCGATAAGAGTACGTTGACATCTATAAAATCACCAATTTTCAATACTCTCGGAAAACATGCAAGGTAAAGCCAAATGACTACATTATATACACAATATTTAAATATCAACATAATAATACAGTATGTATAGTAAATAAAAAACATCCTATATTTTTGTTATATATGTATGTACGTTGTATTTAATCAATTAATTTTTAAATATTATTATTGCTACCCATAAAATAATACGCAAATACTAAATGAAATCACAGAAAATATTCATATACTATTTTTTTATTATTCGACAAATATTATGAAATTGTTTCTTTTTATAAGTACTCGTGGTCGAAATACTATCTCGCGACTCAGCTAAATAATATTGAAACAAAGAACGTTTAAGTTTATGTTAAATTTATCTTAAAACTAGTTATGCCCGCGGCTCCGCCCGCGTTCAGATGACCAAAAACCAAATTCTTAGGTTTAACATTAAAAAGTATCCTATATTTTGACCTGGATAACCAGCTATCACCATACCAAATTTTCTCAAAATCAGTTCAGTGGTTTTCTCGTGATGCGGTAACAGACAGACAGAAAAACAATCTAAAAACTATAGATTCGGACTCTGTATCGATAATAATGTCTATTTCAATTAGATTTTCCAAAAAATATTTAATGTACAGATTCGACTTAGTTACAATTTTATTATATGTATAGATTAATGAAAAGTTTCACCATAAAAAGGGTTGGGACCAAAACAACGACTCGAGTTAAGGGATAAAATACATACAATTTATAAAAGCTCATTCATTAGCGGTTTCGAAACGATGATTGTAGGTAAATTTGAACAGGAAGTTGTGTTTATTCGGTTCCGTCAATTTAATTACATTTTTTAACAGCTTAAACTTATTTAGAAGCCGACTTATTGTATAATAAATCAACTAAAAAAAATATTTCATATTTTATATATGATGCCTTTGAAATTGTATAAAGACTAACTCATGTTAATCAGTTACGTTATTCATACGAAATGAAGTCTTGAGGCTTTTGAGAGAAAACATTAATATTGATATAGTGGCTTTCTCTTCAGAATCAAGTATTTCGACGAAGAAAAAGCTATAAAGACATATGCTAGTGATGATGAGACAGATTTTTAAATTAATAGTTTAAGTAAAAGGTTTTTAAATTGTCAATTTTTTACATTTTTCGATGTCCCGTTCAAATATTTTCTAAAGTATTGCAATTTTGTTAATTGAGACGAAAAACTTTGCAGACGACGACCAGCGGTTTGAAACAGCCACGCATTGTTGATACACTTGCTTGCGCTAATGAAATGTATCTATCGTGATCATTTTCTATTTTTAACCCCTGACGCAAAAATAGGGGTGGTATAAGTTTGACATCGATGTCTGTCTGTGTGTGTGTGGGTGTGTCTGCTGTGGCATCGTAGCTGTCAAACGGATTTTTTCATTTGAAAGCCAGTTTCCTTGCGGTGGTTCTTAGCGATGTTTGGTTAATATCGGTCCAGCAGTGTAAGAGTATCAGCTATTTTCCAAAATAATATAAGGCATTTTGGCGTATGATTATTACTCGATTAAGTGCTTCACGCGTGCCAGTGTAATCGTTAACTGACAATTAATTTGCGTAGGGGGTTTTTTAATTTATAATTATTGTTATTTACCTATTTAAATCTTGTAATACCGTAAGTTCTAACCAACGCGTTATTGTGAAGAGTCACTTAATGCCCACTTACAACAACATGTCATAATATATACCGAAAAAACGTTTATGTTATTTTATCATACTATAGTATATCTATAACTGATTTACATCAGCGTCTTAAATTCCACGCTTCGAAGAACAAAAAATACATTTAAAGTTAAGGAAGAGAGGAAAAACACAATTTCATTTCCCTTCGAAATTTTCGTAGAAATATAAAGTTTTGTGCTGAATTGTGTTAATTATACCTCGGACCTTTTATACTGGGGACTGGGAAAAATAACATCGGCGTAATGTGATGAAAGATTAATTTTTTTTTGTTTAGCGAAAGTCTTTGTCAGGTTTAAAACCAGTTTAATTTTAACACTAAATGATTCATGTTGGTTCGTTCGTATATATTTTGTTGGTTGAGCACAATTGCCAAATATATATATATATATATATATATATATATATATAGATTTATATTTACTTAATAATTTATGTTATATTTTTTCTCTTTATTAAAACTTTCCCTTTACCTTATGGAACATACGAAAAAATATTAGTTGAATTGGTCGAGCCGTTCTCGAGTTTTGCGCTTAGCAACATTCATTTTTATTTATATAGATTATATATTTACGTCAGGCAGCACCACCTTCGGCAAATATTACTTATTAGTAGCTACTTACTCCAGATCTATCTGGTACTAGCCCATGATAACCCATGCGGGTTGTTCCTGATACTTCTCTGACAGCAGAGTGAACCGAAGGAGGCAATCGAAGGCAAGGAATCGAGGCATCGTGATTGAGTGTGTAAATTATCCTGCGACGTAACATTAAGACGGGGGAGGTTCTTTTGGCTTTTATTGGGTAGAACTGGCTTTTATAGGAGATGAGTCCCAAATAAGCACCTGTTTGTATACAGGTGGTGCTCGTAAATGCATTTACCGACGTTGGAAAAAAGAGTCTATCTGATACTGAAGATTTTAATACATCTAGCCGTTTCAATGCAAAAGGAGTAATGTATACACATACATACCCGTACAAACTTTTGCATTGACAGTAGTATTTTGATTTCAATAGATTAGTCTAAATAAATTCAATAAGTAATTTTCATACTTTTAATGTGGATTATACTAGATGAGTGTTTAAATGGGTTTATAACGACATAAACAGCTACGCTACAACAAAATCGATGGTTATAGGTGGCAATGGCTTGGCATCAGAGGCGATGACATTTGAATGAAGTGTTATGCGACTGTCAGTAAAATGGTAGTGTACAAGCTTTCGATATTAGGGCAAGTTTACGAAGTTAGCAGATGGAACATTTTTTTTTGTAAAATATTAAAGTGTTTTTCCATTCGAGAGATTGGGAAATATGTAATAAAAATATCGTGATACCCCAGAATAGTATCTGAATTAAATTTAAACTTTCAAAAAATATTTATTTCGATGTTTTAAAGTACAATATATAGAAGATATCATGTCATTATCATTTTGAAATGCTCTATTGGTAGCGTTTTTATCCTGAACTGGACACACAGATGGACTATTTGTAGAATAAAATAATTAAAAGTGTTGTTAAATTAATTCTCAAGTTAAAACTATTACATAATTCCGACCACTCGCACTAAGAGCCATTCGTCATCTTTTATAATGCGCACAGCCAAGAAGTGGAATGCTCTGCCTGCGTCTATTTTTCCGAGTGCGTATAACCTGAATCTATTTAAGGTGCGTGTTAACAGGCTTCTCCTGGGCAAACTCGCTAGATCGTAGACCTTATCTGTGCCTTCGAGCTAAGATGAAGGTCAAGAGTGAGCCCATTTCTAATTAAAAAAAAATAACCACTTGAAATATTTTATTGGGCCGATTTCTATATATGACGTGGGCTATCCTAATCTAGTTATTACAAATTTCTGTAAAGGATTACTGACATCGGCAGTAAGTAAAGTAAGATTGGAACGCAAAGGAGGAATTTAATGTAACGAGCAGTATTTATTTTCTTGATTTTCAATCTATATAGATAAATAAAATTGAAATGTCATTTTTGTTTGTCTGTTTGTTCCGGCTAATCTCTGAAATGGCTGGACCGATGTTGTTGGGACTTTCACTGGCAGATAGCTGATGTTATAGAAAGTAATTTAGACCAATTTTATTTTAGAAAAAGAATAAGAGTTCCGCGCAAAAAAATTAAAACCCAGGAAACTATGTACAAAATTCGCGTACCAAATATGGCCAAATGACATATTTTAAAGCTATACAAGTAAAGACGTGCCTTTATGTAGCGATCCTCATGGTAAGCGTTACGTTCACTGTTATGCGTTATAGTTGGCTATTTAGCGTTTCTATCTGTTGTACCACACCGCTCATGTCTGGTATGATAATTTGTGGACTTTCTGAGGAAAGAATAAGTACGAAACTAAAATTAAGATATTATTTTCATTTTCAAATTTAATTTTTCTAGCATGAAAGATTTCTATTGTATCATTATGAAATTCTATCATCGCTATCTAAGCATTGCATTAGATGGTTAGAATTAATGTGCAATATTATTGTGGATAATGAAGTATTATTGATTGTGGGAAGTCACCGGGGAAGGCGAAGGGGCAGGGGGATCTTGCATCCACTTCGGTGGGCGGTGGAAGGCGGCCCTCTTCGGAGGGTGGTGTTCCATGCGGGTTGCTCCTGGTACTTCTCTGATAGCAGAGTGGACCTTGGAGCAACCCCGTGGTTGTTGTGGTCTGCTTCGGCAGACCTGCCGTCGGGGCGTCTTAGTTGAATGCGTAAGCGATCCTGCAACGCCCCATTAAGACGGGGGAAGGCTTTGTTGGGTTTTAGTGGGTAGTACTGGCTTTGCCGGTGAGTCCCACACCTCGTGCGTAAATGCATTTCCCAACGTTAAAAAAAAAAAAAAAACAAAAAAAAAAAAGGGGGATCTTGCATGGTGACATCATTAATAACTAATAACGTTTTCTATGTTAATTACTCAACAGGGGCTGATTAGGTCAAGATTTTGTTATGTTTAAGTTAGTAAATATTTTTCTTAATAAGAACAGATTTTAATTTCATTAAATTATACAAAATATGGTCATTGGTCATCTTGTTACCCACTTCTAAAAACTGACAGTTTTTAGTTCGGAGTATATTTTTTTGAGTTTTGAGAGACATTTTAAAAAGTACAGAATATAATATACCGATACAGCTGAAAGGAGATTTTATTTTGAAAAGGAAATTCATATTTCATATATATTTGTTTACAAGCGGTTTACCCTCGAAACTCTTGAGGTGTGTTTCTAGTGCCTATTGTTCAGCCATTTTTAACGTCCCACTGCTGGGCGCGGGTCTCCCTTTAATACCAGGGGGATCAGGACATAGTCCGCCACGGTCTGACCAAGTGTAGGTCAGCGGACTTTACATGTCTTTCAAAAACTTGTTATGTTCTCTCAGACATGTGGGTCCGATGTTTTCCTTTACCGTAAGACAAGTGGTAATTAGGTGGAAATGATTCGTACATGAAAATATCAGATGTGCGAGACAGGGATTTGAACACGCTTCACTCGATTTTCCATGCGAGCGTGTTACCACTGGGCTACAACGGCCTTGCTTGCCTAGCAGTAGCAGCCTATGTACTACTCCAGGTCATAATCTATCCGTGACCTAAATTATATATGGGCGTATATATGTATGGTTATTTTTTTTGTTTTTTTGTTATTATTTTTTTATTTGTTTGAGAGATATTACTATTTTCCTAATGCAGTTGTTAATTGAAAGTCTTACTATACTTCTGAGAAAATTAAATGCTCATACTATTAAAAGTTGAAGAAACCAAGTTTCATTTGCTTGTAAGAACAAGCCATGTATCACTTAATGCGTACTCGACGTAAGACTGAATTATGAGATGTGTTACAGTTGAGTTTAATAATATTACAATATTTATTTTCTTCTTGTTCTTTTAGTAACTGCATATTTTTCTTTATTCCCACAACTTTAATCTGTTTATTATTTTTAAAGTTTGTATATGTACGTTTTTTTACTGTATCTAGGTAGGTGAATATCTCCAGTAGGTACTGGAGACAAGAGAGAAGCTAAGCAAGTCGCTAGTCTATACAGATAAATAAAATTGAAGTGTCCGTTTGTAATGTCAAAATAACAGCTTTTTACTAAATGCATATGAAATTGTATACGGTACTTATAAGAAAAACACAATTTTTAATATTTGAAACGTCTGGACTGATTTTGACGGGACTTTCACTGGTAAATAGCTGATGTTATAAGGAGTAACATAGGCTACTTTTATTTTGGAAAAAGAATTAAGGTTTTGCTCCAATGAATTACAACTTATCTAGGGTAAGTCGTTAGTTTCTAATAAGTCTTTTATAATGCACTTACCGACGTATAATGTAAAGCTGAAACCACTAAACCTAGTAGCTTAAAGTTTTGCATTAAAGTTCCTTACATAGCGAAAGTGAACACTAAGATTAAACTGAAGATTTTAGAAAATTCATTCTCTGTAGGAGTTAAATAGGAGAAAGTTTTCAAGGAAGTTTGTTATTTTGAACTTGAAAATTGATATTTAGGTTTCTGTTTATATTTTCAATGGGAGATGCCTTCGAGCATTTTGTTTGTAATAATATTTATAATACTGAATCATTATTCAAATTTTCTGAAAACATTAGTATTAGTATTCTATATGTATTTAGCCCTTTTTACATCCCACTGCTAGGCACAGGCCTCCCTTCAATACGAGGCGGATCAGGCCATAGTCCATCACGCTGGCCAAGTGCGGGTTGGCGGACTTCACATGACTTTCGGGAACTTTCTAGGTTCTCTCAGACATGCAGGTTTCCTCACGATGTTTTCCTTCACCGTAAGACAAGTGGTAATCATGTTAGAAATCATTAGCACATGAAAATATCAGAGGTGCGAGACTCAGGATTTAACTTTACCACTGGGCTACCACTGCCTCCACTGGGTTACCACTGTCTAGTATTCTTGCTTATTTGTTATGTATGGTATAAATCATTCATATAAAAAATAGATTCTATTTACCTTAAAAAAGTTCTTTAATATATTTTGCAATAATTAAGAAAACATAAAGTTAATTATGTATATTAAAAAATCTAATCTGATTTGGAAAACCTACACAAAAGTGTGCTATGTTTAGAAATAGCTTTATGACTATTGTGAATGCAAATATGTGGAATACATTGTTTACTTGCATCACGTGGTGATACTATTATGTCATTTTAAACTTTGTTTTTAATGTAATAGAGTTCAAATTTAAATGATATGTAATAATAATTTTGCTTGAATTGTTTCCCTCAGGTATACCATTGAGACTAATATTCGCAGAGCTTACCGTTCATGAGTGGAGAAATCTAAGGCTACGTTAGGCCAATCTAGATAAAATATGGGGTTTTTACTATATTAAATTAACTGTAAATTCTCATTATGAAAAAGGTTTATTTTACTTGTTTTGTTTGTATCTGTGTTTGTTGCTTGATAGATACTGAGGAGTTGGCTTGGTGATGAAGCCTGAAGAAGCATTTCTAATACACAAGTAGTTTATAAAAAAAAGGTTTTCTAGCATACTATGAATTGTAGCAAAGTTAATTAATTGATAATTATAACTTACTAGTAGAACCCGCGGCTTCACTCGCGCTAAAACTGCAAAAAAAAAAACTCGAAAAAGGTAGGTTTCATATAAACTTTCATGTCCTATTTTAGCCCCTTATAGGATGAATTTCGAAAAATGCTTAAACATATATTTATTTAACTGTATTGAACGGCATTAATACCATGTTTCAAGTAATTCTGATTATAAATATTTTTGGGTTGTATTTTAACGTGTTTTCCTGTGGGAATGAGATAATCTCCCGTGGTGAAAATTAGCCTATGTCACTCACCAGCTCTCCCACTATCTCCACGAAAAAAAATCACGCCAATCTGAGACTCCGTTTTGACGTGAAAGAAGGACAAACAAACAAACACATTTTCACATTTATAATATCAGTATGGATTTATGACATCCATATATGTACATACATAATTACATTACATTATATAATGTTATATTATAAAAAAAATCACAGTAACTTTAAAGTATCATGCAAACTTTTTAGTTAAGAAAAAAGAAGAAGAAACTAATCGCTAAGCCGTAACTAAACTGTGATATTGCGGTTGCCATTTAGGTTTATCAGGTGTTATTTTTAAATAAGTACTAGTATAGTCTACTCTACCAGTTAACGCAGTGTGACTCGCAGTTCTCCTAGATTCAAACAAATCTAATGTTTATCCATCAAATCTAACAAACTTCAAATTATAAGACAATTACATAAAATAAAAAAATAGGAATGTGTAGGTCTACGTGTGCGCACACACGTGCTTATGCTTGTGTAAATGTGTGTTTGTGTGTGTGTGTATGTGTGTGTGTGTGTGTGTCCTCTAATATGTTTAGTGAACATTTAAAAAAATCATATTAAAAAATTGTTGCTAGTAATCCTTAGTAGTGGATTTTAACTCTTGAGGTGCCTTAGCAGCAAATTTTTTGTTCAGGGTGTTAAAAGAACAGATAGCAATTCCGATATTGGTTAGTATAAATGTTACAATTTACATTTTACCTTGGGAATATTTACTTTATAGAAAATTTGCAAAACCATAACTTTAGTAAAAATAAATTTCCATATAAATTGAGTCTGGCAACACCATATTCTAAGAAACCTTAGATAAATACTTTATTGTACACACAGATGATGAATACGGAATAAAAATTAATCAAAAAGGTAACAAAAGGGACGCAAAGGCAGTCTTATAGCAATGGGTAAGTAATCATTTTCTAATAGGATTTGTAGAATGAAGGAACTAGAGTGAATGAAAATATAATATACAAGTTTCATAAATATTAGTACAGTCATATGGTGCTCAAAAAGGTCAACTGGGAAGTTTTCCGGGATGTACATATGTATGTTGGTTTACGGTACTCGTACTAAAACTATTTATTAGTAAGGTTCTTATATAAATTATAGGAAATTTTTTCCAGTTTAATCTACTATATAACTAATTTCGTCGTAAAATTAGCCGGAAAGGAGATATCGCAAAAAGCTGCTTTTGGGCTTCATTTTTCCAATATGGCGGCGCGATTGGCAAAAATACGAGATAACACAGCAAGATACGAGATAACATTTCGATAAGAGTACGTTGACATCTATAAAATCACCAATTTTCAATACTCTCGGAAAACATGCAAGGTAAAGCCAAATGACTACATTATATACACAATATTTAAATATCAACATAATAATACAGTATGTATAGTAAATAAAAAACATCCTATATTTTTGTTATATATGTATGTACGTTGTATTTAATCAATTAATTTTTAAATATTATTATTGCTACCCATAAAATAATACGCAAATACTCGTACGATATAAATATCTCTCATATGAATATTTATTGCTACGCAAAGGAAATTATGAAAAAAAAACGAGGGGCGCAAACAAAAGGCATAAATTCTCAATTATAATATTTCATACTTCGGAAGGAATTTGATTTTCGACTTTAAGCTCATATCGGAACAATTTGAATTCAAAATGAAATACGTGACTTTCAAACGACTTTGAAGGTATTAGATCTGGCAAATATCTAACTATGGACCTAAAAATAAAAATAAAGAACCTTACATAACAAAATTTATATTAATTCTACGAAGGTACGCTTCTACGAAGTATTTTTTTTAATTTTTTATTTATATTAACTTGGTACCATCTTTACACACGACTTCAGCTTTGTGTAGGAGCGCATATAGTAGCTTTCTATACATGTTATAAAATTGTAACTAAGCCGAACCTGTACATTAAATATTTTTTTGAAAATCTTATTGAAATAAGCATTATTATCGATACAGAGGCTGAATCTATAGTTTTTAGAATTTTTGTCTGTCTGTCTGTCTGTCCGTCCGTCCGTCCGTACGTCCGGACATATAACTGCAATGTAAGAGTATACTAATATGTAAAACCTAAGAATTTAGTTTTTGGTCATCTGAACGCGGGCGGAGCCGCGGGCAATGGTAGCTTTCTATAATTTTGATTGTACTAAATGATTTAAAATATAACCATTTATTGCATATGCTCATTGTGGTTTTATGTATGTATATGTATATATGTTAAAACAATTTCTGATATCCTATCTAACAGTGAAGATTAGAAGTAAAAGCATTTAATTGAATTACCTTTATTCTATTTACAGCCTTAATAGTTGAGTTTAATTCGCGAGTTGTTCTGAGCACTGTAACTTTTTCTTTCCGCATTTCAATGCTGAACACAAATTCATTATTATCATTCATATCGTTGATATTATTATTAGTATTAGCACAGTGGTCGATAAACATAATAAAGCTAATACATATGATAGAATAATAGATGATTTCCGGAATAAAAAGTATCCTATGTCCTTCCCAGGGTCTCAAACTATCTTCTAACCCAATTTCATCTAAATCGGTTCTGTAGATCTAGAGATTACCCCTACAACGTCACAAACTCACAAACTTTTAGTATAGTAGAGTACCCGAATGCCACTTCTATTTTGTTCTGTCTCAATAACGTCATTGACAGAAATCTGAATATAGGTAGACCGTTTATTACTATATGTTTTCATTGTTAGCGAAAATTTTGGAGCTATTATACATCTTTTGCAGATACGGTTTAAACTTAGGAGATAAATTTTCATCCGTTAAGGTGTATAATAGTTTCTAGAATATTAGGGTGGTTTTGATTTAAATTGTATGAAATATGGTATTCATCTCTGAATTTCTATACTAAATTATAATTATGAATAGATTGTATGATGATGTACCAATATAGTACCTAATGCTTTTAGGATTTTCCACTGGGTGAAGGAAGCTCTATTACAAGGCCTACTGCGTTTGAATGATCGTCTGTCTATCTTGTTTTTGACCCTGAAAATAATTGTGAATAATTTCTTCTTTAATAGTGATAAAGAAGGAAATATTCGAGATTGTTTTACATAATTTAAAGAAAAAAAATCAGTTTTAAGAGTGACATAGGCTATTTTTACCTCGGGACATTGTCTAATTCCCACGGGAAAACACGTTATATATTATAATACAATCCTCAAAATTATTTATAATCAGAATTACTTGAAACTTATTATTAATGTGCTTCAATAAAATTAAATAAATACGTGTTTTAGCATTTTTAAAAATTCGTCCTATAAGGGGGTAAAATAGGGGATGAAAGTTTGTGTGAGACCTACCTTTTTTAGTTTTAGCGCGAGCGAAACCGCGGGTTCTGCTAGTATGCATATAAAAGTGTAAAACTCCGTTTGATTATATTATTTCTTCATTTATCGATTGGATCTTATGTTTTTATTTTTATGCGGTCCGATCACACCCGTGTTTCATTCTGACTACATGTTGCTTCATAAATCTATCTCCTGTCAAATTCAGTTATCGGTATCCTATGTCATCTGCTGTAACTTTGTTTTCCTTCCTGTATAAATTGTATTATGATCAGTTCCCCGGTCAGTTATGGATCTAAGTGAACAGACAGACCGATTTATATTAAAAGTGATATATCTATCTTGTAGAATTGTAGATTAGATAGATGGTAGACTTTGCGACTTCTGGACATTTGTGGGTAAACTTAACTTTTTTTTTCATATTTTTTTCTGTACTTACCTACTATATAGGCAGTGGTAGCGCGCTCGCTTGGAAAACCGAGTTAAGTGAATTCAAACCCCGGGTCTCGCACCTCTGATATTTTCATGTGCGAATCATTTTCAACACGATTATCACTTGTCTTACGGTGAAGGGAAATTTCGTAAGGAAACCTGCATGTCTGAGAGAACCTAGCAAGTTTTTGAAAGATTTCAAGTCCGCCGAATCGCATTTGGTTGGCGTGTTGGACTATTGCCCTCGTATTGAAAGGAGGCCCGTGCCCAGCAGTGGGACGTTAAAAATAGCTAGAGGTAGAAACAAAAAAGGAAACGCATACGAAGTCACAGGTGCAGTTAGTTAACAGCTTTTGTACCAGTACGATTATTATTTGTATTATTTTAAGCTTACTGTTTAAGTAAGCAATAGACGAGGAACAAAAAATTGTAAAACCTAACAATATTAAAACCCGGATTCCAGAATATGCAAGAATGTTTCTGATATCTGATAGTTTCGCAAGTTCTTCCTGTCTTCATATATGTATTTGATAGGTTCGAACGATCCTCGTTTATAGAAAATATCTGTTTTCGCGAGTTACTCAATGGGATCAACTTTATGTAGTCGACCCGAGTTTATAGGTGAGTTAGTAGCAGCCATCGCGGCCAAGAAAATGGCGATTTCTTAATTTTACTGCACCCTATAACTATTTTATACTTGAGAACTTTGATCTATCAACATGATAAAATTATTACCAAATATTTTCATTATAAAATAGAGTTCAGTGTAATTTTGTTTCAATTAAAGATGTTTATAATTTTTTTTCTTTTAAAATTAACTTCTTCAATTATCTTTTGAAACTTTCAATGAGAAAAGGTGAAGATCATGAAGCTAACTACAAATTACGATTTTTTCTTCCTATTTAAAATTTTTGTAATTATTTTGCTATTTTTATTTTACATGCAATCAGTAAATAAATAGCAAGACTTCATATTTTCTATTTTGCTCTCATTTACAAGCAATTTTATACCGTAGCTGATTTAGTAGTGGTTTTTTTTTCTCTATAGACCGAAGTACTTCAGATTGCTTTTGTATTTGCTTTATAAGAACTCCTAAAAATAAATATTATATATAAAAGAAAGTCGTGTTAGTTACACTATTTATAACTCAAGAACGGCTGAACCGATTTGGCTGAAAATTCGTAGGGTGGTAGCTTAGAACAAGGAGACGGACATAGGATACTTTTTATCTCGTTCGACCGAGTTCCCGTGTGACGTGACATAAAACTCAAGAACGGCTGGACCAATTTTTATGATATTTGAATTGTTCGATTTCTTTTAATCCGGAATAGGATAATAAGTATTAAAACATCAGAAAAATTATCGAAACAAATGACTCGTACTATTTATGTCTATTTAAAACGTACCTAGCGACAAACCCGAACGAAGCGAGAGTGAGCCACTAGTAAAAGTATATAAAAAACTTCTCGAAAGTCAGTTCCAACAAGAAAATATGGTTTCACATGTTTAGTGACCCTAAAACTTGCAGTAAGCTGACAGTTGATACTTAGATGGCGACCCTGATGACTATATTTTACGACGCCAATCTTCCGTGCGCCTTCAACGAGTCAACTACATGAGTGTCGTGTAACCTATTCCATTTCTTATAAATATATGCCATAAAGAATATTTTTCTGTACATATTCTTACATTATTTTGATTGGGAAAGGCAATTAGTTAGTTGCTGAGTGTAAGCTTAAGTTATGGTGTAATTTTATGTGATCCATTAATTCTGGATCTTCCATTATGGGGATTATTTGGGATAAAGATATGGTGTCATTGTATTTAAAGTAACCAATAATATTTAATGTAATATGGCTATATTAATTATAAAAGTTTTTAAGACTATTCCGAGCATAAAAAATATATTTCTATTCCTAGAAGCTAGAGTCTAACAGAGATATAACGCTTTTCATCCGTCAGTGTTCTTTAAAAAAGTTTATATATATATATATATATATATATATATATATATATATATATATATATATATATATATATATATACTTCGATGATATTTTATAAATCAATATAGTATTAATTTAAAAAACTCAGCGTAAATAAAACTGTATCCAGAAAAAACAAAGCGATAAATAAGGATAAATGCTGAAGTACTGCCAGCAACAGATACATCTTTTATTGAGATGCATTGTGCGCGATCATCTGTGAGCCCTAATGGCGGTTCTATACGGGACGTCACTTGCTGTCAGGTCTAGGAAACAAATTATAGGCTTGCCTTTGACATGATTAATCTAATATATGAATACGTGAATAGGGAACGTTACTACGTTTTTTGGGCATTTTCTCGTAACTTTTCCTTGTTTTGCTTAGTTTAACAATTTATATTCTACGACAAGCTTATTGGGTCTGTCCTTAAGTTCATTAGAAAGTCGTGAGTTTGTGTTTTGTACTACGACGTATTTTAGCGGAGCAATTATAGTGCGTGAGCAAAAGCTAGCAATATTGTTATAAGGATCAGGATTTTGATTAAGAGGGTATTCAAATATCTATACTATAATAAAACAGTAGAGGTCGAATGTCTGTACATAGCAAAAAAATGCTAAAAACCGAGTCAGGGGGATGTAAGAAGACAAATAGAACGAATCCAGATTTTTTCAAATTTTTTGTTTCTCTGTCTGTTTGTCTGTTTGTACGGGCTAATCTCCGAATCTATTGGACCGATTTAAATGAAATTTTGCATGGTGATACCTTATGTCCCCGGACAATATCTTAGATATTTTTTATCCCGGAAAATTAAATAGATCCCGTGGGATAGTTAAAAAACTATAATAACTTATACTACTGATTGGATTTTAATAAAACTTTACAATAATATAGTTCATACATGACAATAACAAATCGACTACTTTTCATTCCGGAAAATTAAAGGATTCCCGTCAAAAAACTATAGTAACTTATATAGCTTAGTACACAAAAACTACTGATTGGATTTTGATGAAACATACATCATACATCAGAATAACAAATAGGTTACTTTTTATCCCGGAAAAATGTACGGTTCCCGTGGGATAGATGTTTCCCGTGGGAAAGATGTTTTGTTTATTTGTAACGTATTATGTACACAACATAGACCCCAAAACAATAGTTATTAAAAAAATTGACTGTTTGTCCGTTTGCCTGTTTGTCTGATTTTGTATGCGCGTTTCACGCGAAAAGTAATGAACCGATTTCAACGAAATTTGGTGAAGTGATAACTTGTTACTGGTTTCAACGTTTAGGATACCTTTTATGACAGGCAAATTATTCATTCCTACGGGAAAACACAATAACTGGTTCTACCGAATTGTCCTTAGAAATTTATATGGCTAACGCTGGCTCAACCTTAAGAGATAGATCAAAATATTGTACAAGAAAATTGTAAATCTTAAAAAGGTCGATAGAAAAGTTCTCAATAGTATATGTCTATCTCCTAAGGTACACTCGCTATAACTATTTTCATTATTATATATTACTGTTTTATTATACGTTATTTATTCTATCTATAAATATAATAAAACTGTAGAGATCGAATGTCTGTACATAGAAAAAAAAATGCTAAAAACTGAGTCAGTTATCTTCTTACATCCCGTAAGAAGAATAATACTCGTAGAACAAATCCAGATTTTTTTATAATTTTTTTGTTTCTCTGTCTGTTTGTCTGGGCTAATCTCCTAAACTATTAGACCGATTTAAATGAAATTTTGCATGGTCGTACCTTATATCCTCCGTCAACATGTAAGATACTTTTCATTCCGGAAAATTAAAAAGTTCCCGTGGGGATAGTTAAAGAACTATAGTAACTTATACAGCTTAGTACACAAAAACTTAACTCCCTCCCCCTAATGTTAGGGATGCGAAAACTCTAATGATTTTTAAAAAACGACTAAAAGAACACTTTTAGACATTTTAATTCCTTCCGAATGCTGCATTACTATTTATTCTAAAATTTACTCTTAAATTATATGTACTGATATATGTATAGCTATTATATATATATATATATATACATATATATATCTATATATGTATATATATAATATAGTCATTTTATTTATTTGGTTAAACTAATATTATTATTTTATTTAATTTATTTATTACTTATTATCATATTATTTATATTAGTTACGTATACCTAATTTATATGTTTTATATACGTACATCATATGTATGTATATATGTATTTATCATTTTTATTTTTCTTATCTCTGTTATTTGTTCACACCCTTCCACTTCACACTTTGCTATTTCCTACACCTAAAGGTTGCCTGGAAGAAATCGCTGTTTTAGCGATAAGGCCGCCTCTTGTGCATTTTGCTACTACTGTATTGTTCTTTTTTATATTTCTTCCTATGTTGTGTGTGCAATAAAGAGTTTTTATTATTATTAACTCATGCACCTAATTTAGTAAAATTTGGCATGCTGATACCTTATGTTGCCGGTCAAACAACAGGTTACTTTTCATCCCGGAAAAATGAACGGTTTCCGTGGGATAGATCAGTTTTTTTTTGTTTGTAACGTATAATGTACACAATATAGACCCAAAACAATAGTTATTAAAAAAATTGTCTGCTTGTCTGCTTGTCTGTATGTCTGTTTGTATGTTTGTACGGGCTAATCTCCGAAACTGTTGGACCGATTTAAATGAAATTTCGCATGGTGATACCTTATGTACCCGGTCAACGTCTCAGATACGTTTTATTCCAGAAAATTAAAGAGTTCCCGTGGGATAGTTAAAAAACTATAATATCTTATACAGCTTAGTGCACAACAACTTATGCACCTATTTTAGTAAAATTTAACATTCTGATACCTTATATTGCTGGTCAAACAACAGGTTACTTTTCATCCCAGAAAAATGAACGGTTCCCGTGGGAACTAATAGATCTCTATTAGTATTTTTCTAGAGGCGAACCCGAGCGAAGCAAGGGTGAGCCGCTAGTCTTTAATATTTGGAAGATGCTGTTTTACCGTAATAAGAGAAAATAAATTAAACATATATGTACGCATAATACGTTCATTATATAACTTTTTCATACAAAACGCTTCTACTAATAAAAATGAAAGAATTTTGGTCACGTTTTAGGCTACACGACACACATTTCAAAATAAAAATTTGAACGCACACGATATACGTTTCGTAGATATGTGATTCAGCTGAGGATTGTATTTAAATGTGAGAAATTCTAGTTTTAGTATCGAGTCTATTCATTAAATTGGGAGGAAATTATTATAAAAATTTCTAACGCAAGAAAAAATGGTCGAAAGGAAGATGGAGAGTGCACTATAATATTATATTATTTCATGGTAGTCGTTACCATAAGCAGAGCTGTTCATTTATTTCAGTTACATTTTTTTCACAGTTTGACATTTTAACTGTTTTTAAAAACACTGCATGTTGGATTTAAGCCTAGATGAATGTTTTTATTCAATTTATGCCTACGTTTGTTTAATTCATGCTCACTGTACTGTTAACTTTAAATAGAATACTAGCAGAACCCGCGGCTTCGCTCGCTCTAAAACTACAAAAAATATCTAAAAAGGTAGTTTCATACAAACTTTCATCCCCTATTTGACCCCCTTATAGAATGAATTTCGAAAAATGCTAAAACAACTATTTGTTTAATTTTATTGAAGAGCATTATTAACAAATTTCAAGTAATTCTGTATTATAAAGTGGGAATTAGATAATCTTCCGCGGTAAAATGTCACTCTCCAGACCTCCTACTATCTCCACACTAAAAATCACGCCAATCCGTCAATCCGTTTTGACGTGAAAGAAGGACAAACAAACAAACACACTTTCACTTTATAATATTAGTATGGATGTACGCATTGGTATATATTTAAAATATCATCGCGTAGTGGAGAGTGTGTAACGCAATTACACCAAAAATAATAATTAAAGCATCACACGTATGAAGCATGCTTTAAATATCCTGAGACAATTGTCAGCACAATATGATAATTAACAGACAAGGATAGTTAATCGTAATTTGCCGTGTATAAGAGAGAAACAAAGCATTTCCAGAGAGGCATCGAAATATCTAGAAATTTCGAAATTCAGACAAGAATAGCTAATCATAAATTGCCTTGTGTATGAGTAAGAGAGGAATAAAACATTTGAATTACTAGAAAGGTTTCGAATTTTCGAATACTAAAATGTTATATTATTTATTCTTTATTGCACTTAAAATATAATACAGAAAAAAATAATAACAAAGTAAACATAGTTCACAAAGGTGGACTTATCTCTAAAAGATATCTCTTCCAGTCAACCCCTGGTTGTGGAAGAAAATGTCAGCGGGCAATATAGTGCAAAAAAAACAACTAAATATATACTAGAAATAATCACTTATACATACATACATATATACATACATGTATACATACATATATACATATATTACATATAAAAATATATAATACTATACATATATAATATCTAATGTAAAGACTATTACTTGCTTATCCATATAAAAAGACCGGCAGTGTGTCAAGAGATCAGTTGAATTTCGAAGTTAAGCGAAGTAAAGTGGAGTGCAGTTATATTGCATCTAGTGGAAGTGCAGCTAGTGGTGTAAATTTGCGTTCAGTGACTCAGTTTGAGCAGAACTATGTATATGTATACTGCCAATAAATCTCCACAAGTCACTCTTGTTAACCAAGAGTAATAAAAAATAAATAGTGCAAAAGACGTGCTTTAATTTCCGATCTCTGAACTCGTAGAACGTAACAATATTTTTGATGTTCACTCAATGATATTCTAAAATAAAAATAATACGAGTGTGATCCAAGAGAATAAAATCACAAGATTCATTGAATCGAAGCTGTGTAATATGTACAGGGAGTAAAAAGGTGGAGTGAATAAATGAACGAAAAATAAATAATCTTTACACTTGTCAAGTTTTTTCCCCAATACATACATCTTTGGCAAGACCATATACATGAAATATGAGGAGTTTATTTCCCTACCTTCTCATTTTACTTATTTTTTTACTGTATAATTTAGTTGATCCCTTAGTTTTATGTAAAAAGACAGCAAAAAGAGACCATGTGTTAATGAAAACGTGTGTTGCGGTACTGTGCGTGGTGAGACGAGATACTTCTCCAACCGTTTATGTTTGTCAATATGGCATGTAGAAATTGTGTGTCTATCGATTCATAAATAGATAATTAAGTATAATGAATTAAAATAGTAATTCTATGTATTATTTCGAGAATTTTCAATTTCTTTTCATACATAATCTGAATCTACATCTTGGTTTGTTAGTAATAATAGAGAACTCATGATCTATATTATCTTACCTTTTTTACCTCAGTGCTAGTTTATAAAATAACTATAAATAAAGCGTGGCATTCACGATCCAAAGCAAAACAAAGCTATAAATAAGGATAAATTGCTAAAGCAAAGCCTATAGATGCATCTTTTATTGAGATGTATTGAGTTCACTGATCTGTGACCCATAATGGCCACAATTTGGTACATCAGTTAAATGTCCATTGACTTGGGGAATAGCTATATAGATCTGTCTGCTCTTTGTTTGGTGGTTATATCCTATATGAGTAGGACAGCGTATCGTGTCATCGTGGGTTCTAGTCTAGGTTTTAATTAAATATCTTTTCGAATGTTCACGGATTCACGGATTTATTTTGATTTTTGGTTTGAATGCTTGATAGTAATCATGGTTATGGGGAATATTATTGTGTCATAAAAAAAAATTTTTCATTTCAGTTACAGGTAAAGTAAAAGTTAGCGAATGATGCATACGTAAGTATTAAGCACACATATAGAAGCAATCTCAAGTATTATGATATCAAATGAGCTTCAAATCAAAGTCAAGGTACCTTAGAAGGGCTTTCACGTAGTTGTCCAAAGTTATGATGAAGGAACAATGTCTCGGCCGTTACAGATTACAACTGTCACAAATGGTGCCTGATGGAAACTATTGAGATCGTAAATGTTACTATTCTATTTAAACTAAAAGTCTATGTACGAATATATTTAGATAAGTGTTTTATTTGCTTTTCGTTTGCTTAGCGTGGAAGTACAGGAGTTTTTCTAGCCTCCGAGATTCTAGACTTGAATACATATTTTTTATAGAAAAAGACGGCTGAAAATGACATATAATGGCAAATAATACGCCTTGTTACAGTAGCATGAAACACTGCTACACTACCCGCGGTTTTGCTTTCCCGACCTTCAACTTCCAATCGCTACCAAACTTCAAAGGATCACCCACTTGGCCCATTTGAAGATTGCCTGAAAATTTTAACAAAATGGGTACAACTTCTTTTGCTTTCAATATTTATATTCGTTCAATCGTTTTTTATATATATTACGTATATATGTACATACATGGATATACGCGGATTTATCTGTCGTGTTACATAAAAGTATTTACAGAATTGCTAGTGTAATCCTGTAGTCAGGCTATGAGCTCGACATGTAGTACCCATAAGAAGTCACAGCTCCAATTTTCTTTATAAATTTAGATATTGTAGATTGAAACATGCATATCATATATCCTACTAATATTATAAACGAGAAAGTTTGAATGGTTGTATGGGTGGGTAAAACTACTGAACTGTTTTTGGTGAAAGTTTACAATGGAATAGCTCAATTGTCAATAGCACATAGCTGTATAGGCCATTATTTGTAAAGATATAGTAATACATAAATAAAAGTCGCGAAAAACGTTAGTAATAATATTCTGAGACACTTCATATGGGAGTAAGTTAGCATGAAAATTGAGGGTGGAAAGGGTGGTAGCTTATGACGTAGGACGACAGTCCGCAGGCACTGTACGCTTATAATCCTGTTACCATAATATGTGTATAGCATCTTATAACAATAAGTACTAAACTTGAGAGCATGGCTTAATTTTTATTGTTGTATACAATTGTACACATTTTAATCTATATACTCGTACATATAATAAAATCACTACTAGGTAGGTAATTGTAGATTCGATTCCCGTATGAGATAAAAATGTATGTTTATTAACTAGTTTATATTTCTTGTCACTACTTTTTTTGGTTTTACATATTAGTATACTCTTACATTGCAGTTTTTGTATTTTTTTTTCAGAGACGAGATATTTTCCCGGGATAAAAAGTATCCTATATGTTGACCCGGATTACCAGCTACCGTCATACCAAATTTTATCAAAATCCCTCTACTGGTTTTCCATGATGCGGTAACAGACAGACAGACAGACGAAAATTCTAAAAACTATAAATTCGACCTCTGTATCGGTAATAATGCTTGTTTCAATAAGATTTTCCAAAAAAATATTCAATGTACAGATTTGGCTTAGTTACAATTTTATTATATGTATAGATTTATCAACAATCATAATTAAATATTTACAAGAGTAAGTAATTAAAATAAATTAGCAAAGCAAACTAAGAACAATTAAAAATATGTAAGGCCGTATGTCGTCTAATTGCTGTGGTTATTACGTGACTCCGACCATGTAATTATTCGCGTTTTGCCTCAAAACAAAAGAGACGAGTTTTGTTATTTACTTTTATGTTTTATGTTGCCCGTATAAGGGTTAAGGGGGTTTCTTTCATACATCCTATATAATATGGAACCCTTGTATGGTTATATATTAATTTGTCTATGTATTTTTGTATTACAATTTAGGTCAGACTTGCTTTTATATACAGAAAAGTTTAAATTTAAGAGATTTTAAATTTAATACTTTCTTACATTTACGCGAATATTTGACATTTTAAATAAAACTATGTTTTCGGATTTTTTCGCGGATTTATTTGGATTTTTGGTTCCCGACGTTTCGAATGCTTTACAGCAATCATGGTCACGGGAGAGACTAAGGTGTTAGATGTCTCATAGGTATTATATAGTTGTTACAAACAGCCTACCCAAAAATAACAAAATGAATTCAAAAACATTGAAAAATGGCACCAAAATACCTTTTTTTCCTTTTTTTAATGTTTAAAATTAAAAAAAATTGTAAGGAATATTGAAGTATATATTGAAGTGCTACACACTTTTTAAAAGACATAACGTCTCATCTTATCGTCTCTACTGGTGACAACATGGCTCGTTTTTCGCCCAAACAGTTGACATTGCCAATCACCCGGATAATGCGGCTAGCATTCTTGCCACAATTCCGCGCGGACATGACTTACAGTAATAATTAAGTGTACATACATTTGCTTTGTATATATAATTAAGTATTTTTGTATTTTCCATGTATTTCCTATACTGTAATTAAATTACCTACATAGTGTTCATAATATTTGTAAGCTGAAGTAGATAGTGTGCAAGGAGATTATTATGTAAAGTATTGAATCTCCTCCAAAAATATTACTTAAGCAGTCTACATGTTACATTTGTCATTTTTCAATAATTAGAAAAATAAATCAAACATCAAACATCAAAAAGTTTTAAACTAGTTTTGGGGGCTCTGAATAAAATCGGAAGCAGAAAATGGAGCACTTATGCTAATAAGTACGCTAATTCACATTTAACAATTTGTGTTTTAAAAATTTTTTTCTTTTAATTTTTCGATTTTGGTCGATCTCGAAAAGGTTCTATTTAAGTTTTAGTTCTTGTGTATTTTTTTTATTTATGTGTAGAGATACAAAAAAAGAGACATGTTCGTCAAATGAGAATTGATGTTCATGATTGTATTTTTTATCAATATAGGGTCTCAAATAATTAAAAAAAACTACTCATAAAGGTGGAAAACACTATTTTTGAATATTTAATCATATATAATTAATACGCGAATTGCTTTCAGTATACCTAGTTTTTTTTTTCATAATACTTGATTATTTTTTGCCGACAAATCTAAAAGTGTTAAATGTATACAGACAGGTATTATTACTATTTTTCCATACAAACTATTGCACCCTATTTCACAAAAGTAGTAAATTCTAGTCAGCTCAGTCGCTTAGTAAGTCAAAAACCTTTGCGTGAATATTAGTTTAGACTAGCGACTCACCCTCGCTTCACTTCGCGGGCCTATTTGAATCGGATATTATTAAATTTTTCATTGTTTTTTTTCCGCGGGACTCGGTTTTTTTTCTAAAATAAAAGTAGCCTAAGATAATCCTTATTACATCAGCTATCTGCCAGTGAAAGTCCCATCAAAATCGGTCCACCCATTTCAGAGATTAGCCGGAACAAACAGACAGACAAAAATTATAAAAATATTGTTTTGGTATATGGACCGTGTATACATCTTTACATATGTGTTTAGTAAAAAGCTGTTATTTTGACATTACAAACAGACACTTCAATTTTAATTTATCTGTATAGATGAAAATATACATTTTCCGCTGCTACTAATAACTTAGGGATGCTAATTTGTAGTGCACTAATGTTATTCGCTCGCGTCTTCGCAATCCGTGGAGGCAAACTAATCCTGTAGTAATTTAGATTCGCTTCTTGGCAGAATTGAATCGGAAGGCCTAGCTTATATGAAGGCTAAGTTCATCACACTTCGTAATGGATGTTAGTTTACTTAGAGTTTATATTGTGTGTATTTTTGCTATCTTCAAATAGGACGAGGTATGCAATTGGAGTGTATGTTTTACGTACGTATGTTACATCATATCTTCCAATTATGGTCGTAATTTGTGGATGTACAAAAAAACATTGAAATTACTAATTTTAATAAAAAATTACATAATATATTTACTTACTCCTATCCTTATCGTACTCGTAATATGAAGCCAAAGGAAATGGATAGTAAAAAGATCTTCAATACCATCAAGCCTTTGAATTTGTGCCCAGACGCTTTATTTTTGTGGATTCAAATACACTATTTACTATATAGAATGAGATTAGGGTCTAATTATTACTTAACTCAGTTACGCAATAAAAAAAATTTGTTAGTGATTCCCTCATATAATGACTGCTGTCAATTAAGAATCACCTATTGAAGTGGATATACTTGCTTGTTGTATGTTATAATTGGTTAATTTAGATGATATATTGAGCTTATAGTAAAAGTCTCTATGAGTACAGAGCAGCTACTTAAACTAAATCGTGTGCTTAGGATAAAATGTATTAAAGATAAGTGATGGGAAGAATCACAAAGAAAAAATGCTGGAAAAAATAATAATAAATTAACAGAATGAAGAAAGTATTCAGCTTATTTCATGTTTCTTATTCAATTCTAGAGAGTGCACTTTATTTATTTCGTGTCTGGCCGACACTCATTTCAGATAACGTCGCTCACATGTCTGCCGCATTTACCGGTACAGCGTGGAGCCCTGAAGTATGCTATTACCTAATAATTCATTTGATAATAATAATAAATAAATAAATATGTTGGGACATTTACACACAGCACCATCTAGTTCCATGGGAAGCTACGAGGCCTGTGTTACGGATACCAGATAGTTGATATATTACACACATATAACTTTAAATACATACATATTATAAATATAAACACCCGTGACAGGAGTACAAACATTCGTGCTCATCACGCAAATGAATGCCCCCAGCGGGATTCGAACCCGCAACCGCTGGCATAGCAAGTAGAGTTACTACAAACTGAGCCACACGCGTCGTCAAGATAATATAATAGTAATAGTGAATAGGTTAAACAAAAATTTTGTGAAATAAATGGCTTTTTTCGGTTATCCTATAATAAAAATTATGCAAGACATTCAATTCATAGACACAAACTACAGAAATACTTAAAAAACTTTGTTTTCTTTAAATAAATTTTCAGTAAGATATTGACAACATTATTGTCTTTGGTAATCTGCGCGGTAGATTACAGTGCACAAATGTTTGTGCAAGTTCGATGGGCTAGAATTCCGATAGAGATATAGAGAGAATATCATCATCATCATCATCATCATCATCAGAGAGATTATCTATAGGTACATATAATAAAATTGTAACCAAGCCGAATCTGTACATTAAATATTTTTTGGAAAATCTTATTGAAATAGACATTATTATCGATACAGAGGTTAAATATATAGTTTTTAGAATTTTTGTCTGTCTGTCTGTCTGTTACCGCATCACGGAAGAAAAATCACTGGAGGGATTTTGATGAAATTTGGTATGACGGTAGCTGGTAATCCGGGTCAACATATAGACTACTTTTTACCGCGGGAAAATGTCTCATTTCTGAAAAGAAAATACAAAAACTGAAAAAAAAAAACAAAAATACAAAAAGTAACAATTCTATTCTAATATCTAATTTCAGGTACCATGATATATATATATATATATATATATATATATATATAATTGAATATCGATACTCCATATATGTACGTAAGACAAGTAGAATTAGAAAGGTTTGAGTCGACTTCCAACATTTTATTTCATAGTTAATTACAAACGAAAGTAATAAAACATATTAATAATAAAACTATATTAATCGGTGTATATTATATAACATTTTCTCACAATTTCTATGAAAAAAAAACAATCTAGGCAAAATATTGATGACGTTTTAGTGGCCCCTCTATTACTAAAGTTGAATTTATTTTAAGCATCTTAAGGTGTCAAGAACTTATTTAAAAATGTTTAACAAGAAATTTAAGTATATTATACTTGAATTTTGCCATCAGTAGTTAAATTAAATTCAAGATTTATTTAAATTCTTTCTTCTTTTCGGATTTTGTTGAAATTTGTATGATGATAGCTGGTTATCTGGGTCAACATAGGGGTTACTTTTTACCGCAGTAATATATCTCATTTCTGAGAAAAAGTACAAAAACTGCAATGTATGAGTATATGTACTAATATGTAAAACCATGAACGAATTAACCACTTCGTTCATGTGTAAAACCTAAGATCTTTGGTCATCTGAACGCGGGCGGAGCCGCGAGCAATGCTAGTAAAATATAAAAAATTATTTTAGTATAATATAACCTTTTTAATTAACGTCCCACTGGTGGGTACGGGCCTCCCTTCAATACGAAGGGATTCAGGCCATAGTCCACCACTCTGGCCAAGTGTGGGTTGGCGGACTTCACATGTCTTTCGAAAACTTGCTAGGTTCTCTCAGACTTGAAGGTTTTCTCACGATGTTTTCCTTCACCGTAAGGCAAGTGGTAATCATGTTAGAAATGATTCGCACATGAAAATATCAGAGGCGTGAGACCCGGGATTTCACCCCGGTTCATTCGGTTTCCCAAGCGAGCGCGTTACCACTGGGCTACCACTGCCTGAAAAAAAATATCTGCCTCTAATCTACATATGAATAATACTAATCTAATCTACACAACATTGAAATTATAAAATTACTATTTATAGATTTACAAAAACATAAACACTGAAGCGAATGCGGATATGGCGAATTTTGAGATCTAAAATCATAAAAAAATTATAGTCTGTTAGATTGTACGCAAAATGATTTTGGTATAATTTACATTCTGGTCGTATTGTCTTAAAATACTAGTATAGAAGTCAATACGCTTATACAGTGTTGCCAGTCTCAGTGGAATGCAGTACCGACAAAGTCAAAGGTAAATTAGATCTATAGTTGAAGGCAGTATATTTTAGTAGATATCCATACCTACGAATATTAGAAATGTGAAAGTGTGTTTGTTTGTTTGTTTGTTTGTTTGTTTGTTTGTTTGTTTGTTTGTTTGTTTGTTTGTTTGTTTGTTTGTTTGTTTGTTTGTTTGTTTGTTTGTTTGTTTGTTTGTTTGTTTGTTTGTTTGTTTGTTTGTTTGTTTGTTTGTTTGTTTGTTTGTTAGTTCGTTCGTTCGTTCGTTCGTTCGTTCGTTCGTTCGTTCGTTCGTTCGTTCGTTCGTTTGTTTGTTTGTCCTTCTTTTACATCAAAACGGAGTGACGGATTGGCTTGATTTTTTCTGTGCATTATCTCATTCCCACGGGAAAACTTGAAACTTGGTATTAATGCTCTTCAATACAATTAAATAAATACATGTTTTAGCATTTTTTGAAATTCGTCCCATAAAAGGGTAAAATAGGGAATGAACGTTTGTATAAAACCTACCTTTTTGGAAGTTTTTTTTGTAGTTTAGCGCGAGCGAAGTCGTGGCTTCTGCTAGTTTTATTATATATCTTCACAAAATTAAGAAGGAAAAAGTAAATGCTTATTAGTGGAAGACTGCAAACCTTCGTCAATCACAAGTTTTTTATATGAAGAAGGTGTTTAAGAATTCTAGCGAGTGCCATCAACAATGATGAACATAATTTGTCTATGCAGTCTTCGATTTATCTTATTTGATTTATCTATTGTTATTGTCGTGCGCAAAACCATATTGGATGGGTTATTTTCTTAGAAAGTACCTATTTGATTGTATAAGATTTAAAAATGTAATTTTACCAACACTTATTAATAAGATTTTAAATGAATATTTCGATATTCCTTTAAATTATGTGAAAATATTAATATCGAATTCTACAATTATTATGACTTTATTTATTTTAAACTAATTATTATTTCTTACTGTTTTTTAATGTACTTTTCGTTAAAAAATAAATATCAAAAACAAACACAGTGAAGCCGCCATATCGAAGGGATGTCTAATTTCAATAATCGTTTAGCAATTCACTTTCAACAAACAATAGTCTGAGGTTTGGCTTACTGATAGAATCGCTTAACTTAAGGCTCTAAGCATTTATCCGAATTCAGTGGTTTAGGTTTTACCCTAGAATGGTGAAATAGAAATGGCACAGGCTTGAACCTATTTAAAGAGAAATAAAATAATGTACAAAACTAAAATCATTATATAACTCCCTGCTGTGAAGAAACTGTGAGAAAGTGCGATGAATCGTTTATTCATCTTTTTAAAATTCTCATAAGTCTATGTTATTATAACAAGCATGTTCGCTATTTCTTTTTCTTTTCATAGATTTATTATTTTTTGAGTTAATATATGTTTAATGCTTGTAATGCCTCGGTGGTGTAGTGGCTAGCATGTACGGCTGCACACCCGGAGGTCCTGGGTTCGAGTCCCGGGTCGGGCCAAGTTTAGTTATTGAGTCATCAGTTCTGTATAAGCATCAGTAACAGCCCGGAGTTGGCAAGTTGGCGGTGATTCACCCTCGTGCCTCGGAGAGCACGTAAAGCCGTCGGTCCTGCGCCTTAACTCTCACTGGTCGTGTCGAGCAGTCGTCCCACCGGAGTATGAGAGTGACAGGAATAGAGAGTGCATTTGTGTCTGCGCGTACACTTGTGTATTATAATATCTCCTGCGCAGTTGGCTAGTCTCAATGAGATTGGGCGCCATGGCCGGAATCGGTCGGGAGAACATCATCAATGCTTGTAATTAGCATTCCCTTGCCTATCATTTATGCTTTAAAATTATATATAATTATAAATATGCTGATAATATAGATGCAGGGCTAATAATAACAATGCCCTCATGATCGATTTTGGCCACGGTGGGCCAATCTCACTGAGACTAGGCAACTGTGCAGGAGACATTTTAGTGCACAAGTATAACTTCTGGCAAGTTCTGGTGCAAGACACCTTAAAGGGTCATACGAGACATGGGCGTGAAACGCCAACTTCTTAACTCCAGGCAATTACTGAATATTTTTTGGCAGAAAAATCCCAGTAGCTATAATGGTTCGATCGGGACTTGAACCCAGGACCTTCGTAAATGCTAGTCACTAAACCAAGAAGGCAGTTTAAGATAGATATTTATTTTGTTGTATACATAAATCCAATATATTTTTGCACTATATTCTGAGGCATTCCAATCCTATTTCTCTTTGATTTTAAGTTAAGAGGCGTTCGGTGTACCACAACTGCGTCTTTACTTAGCCTAATGACGCGATTTGTTACGTTGCGGTTTAACGAAATATAGTCAACTTAATTTCTTTGGGACTCCATTATAAGAAGGACCTTTATTGTTTTCCTGGGTAATTTACCATTAAATAACTTATATTTTGAAGTAAGTGATTATTTTTAACACACTTTATTTAGCTTTTTTTGTGTACGCATTAATATTAATTATATATACTAGCGGCTCACCCTCGCTTCGCTCGGGTTCGCCTCTAGAAAAGCACAAACAGATCTATCCCACGGAAACCGTTCATTTTTCAGGGATGAAAAGTAACTTGTTGTTAGACCGACAATATAAGGTATCAGCATGCCAAATTTTACTAAATTAGGTGCATAATTTGTTGTGTACTAAGCTGTATAAGTTTCTATAGTTTCTAACTATCCCACGGGAACTCTTTAATTTTCCGGGATAAAAAGTATCTAAGATGTTGCCCGGGGATATAAGGTACCACAATGCAAAATGTCATTTAAATCAGTCCAATCGATTCGGAGATTAGCCCGTACAAACAGACAAACAGACAGACAGAGAAACACAAACTATGTACAGACATTCGACCTCTACAGTTTTATTATAGTATAGATAATATTAGTACAAATAACATTTATTTAAGCTTGGAAGTCATTTTTAATGTGCTTTTAATTGTCGAATCGAAATGAAATGACACTGCTGTGATTTCGTATCTTGGATATCTGATCTGATGATGGATCCAGCAGAAGAATAGTAGATAGTATAAAATTTAAGTAGCTTCTAGTAAATCCCTTGTGATTGAGCTTATTTGGTTTGTTTCAACGTTTCCAATACATTAAAGTACATCAAAAACATGGTTTTAGTTTTTTTTTAATTCTTGATACACTTAATGTTTACGTATTGAATATTTTTTAAATATAAGTTACACTTTAATTTTTTGTAAATAAAATTTACAGAAATATGTTAAAGTTTTTTTTTTGCTTCCACCTTACCACAGGCTGTGCCAAAAAACTCACGAAACATAAAATAAGCAAACTCTTTATTATATGGTTACGTTTTTATTGGAGGGAGGGATTCGCGCTCTGTTCGATGATTGTATTTGTATGACGAAATCTAAATTCACATTAAAAAATAAATATCTCAAAGTGTTTTTATATATATAGATTATATTGGACTTTTGGTCGAAAAAATGTATACATAATATACTTATATTAGATAAAATGTTAGTTGCATTCTACATAATCTAGACAGATAAATAAAAACTTATTAAAAAAAACCGACTTCCAGGCACTAAAATGTAAAAAATAACTGAACGGGGGCTTTCATTTAAAATATATACCTAATCAGATATTTTCGATGTCGGTGCCAGGAGATGCAAAGCAAATCTAATATATTTCGATACGTAAAACACATATTTACCTAGAGATATTCATGTCTTAAAATATTGTCGTTCGTTCGTGTAGTACGTTTTAATTTTTTTGAGCGGGAGCATAATTCTTTTCCTAAAATATAAGTAGCCTAAATTACTCCTTATAATATCAGCTATCTGCCAGTGAAAGTCCCATCAAAATCTGTCAAGCCATTTCGGAGATTAGCCGGAAAAAACCGACAGACAAAAATAAAAAAGTGTTTCTCTTATAAGTACCTACTGTATATAATTTCATATGTATTTAGTAAAAAGCTGTTTTTTGACATTACAAATAAACACTTCAATTTTATTTATCTGTATAGATTTATAAAAACTTAAAAAAAAACCGACTTCTAGGCACTAAAATGTAAAAAAATAACTAAACGGAGGTTTTCATTTAGAATATATATATCTGATAGATACCTGATCAGATTGTTTCGAAGTCGGTGCCAGCCGATGCAAAGCAAATCTAATATATTTCGATACGTAAAATCCATATTTACCTATTAGATATTCATATGTTAAAATATTGTCGACAAATAAATAAATATTGTGGCAAAATGAATTAACGGTTTTGAACAGTATAGACCAGGGTAGAAGCCTTTAAAAATAATAAAAAGTGAAAATGGTTTTTTATGGTTTTAAAAATTATCGACCCTGGTCTAGTAATTGAATTTTTAAATATTATTCTTCTTCTTCTTCCTGCCCATTTCCCAAGTCATTTGGGGTCGGCGCAGTAAGTCTTCCTCTTCCATTCTCCCCTATTACTCGTCATCTCATCATTCACCCCTTTCTCTTTCATGTCTTGTCTCACACAATCTATCCATCTTTTCTTCGGTCTTCCTCTACCTTTCCATCCATCTACATTCATTTCCATCACTCTTCTCGTCACATGCGTTTCATCCCTCCGCTTCACATGCCCATACCAACTAAGACGATTCCCTTTCAACTTCTCTGTCACTGGTGCTACTTTTAAGCTTCCTCTTATGTACTCATTCCTTATTTTATCCATCCTCGTCACTCCACACATCCACCTTAACATTCTCATCTCAGCAGCATGCAATCTTCTTTCATCAGTCTTCTTTGTAGCCCAGCATTGCGATCCATACATAACGACAGGTCTTATTACGGATTTATAGATCTTACCCTTCAACTTAAGGGGCATCCGCTTATCGCAAGTTATCGCTGTGACCTGTCGCCATTTCATCCACCCAGAGTTGATCCGACGCGTAATGTCTCGGTCAATATTACCATCACCTTGTACAAGAGATCCAAGATACCGAAAGTCAGTGCATATTGGTAAGGGTGTTCCCGAAAGGGTTATGGGCACAAGACTGGAGAGACCACCAAAGTCGCAGAAAAGGTATTCTGTTTTACTTCTGCTGACTCTCAAGCCAACACTCTCCAGTCTTTGTCGCCATTCTTCCAATCTGTTCTGAACATCTAGACTATTCTCGGACGCTAGCACAATGTCGTCGGCGAACAGCATGCACCAGGGGGCTTCTTCTTGTATGTCTGATGTTAAGGCGTCCAATACCATCAAGAAGAGGTACGGGCTAAGGGCAGACCCCTGGTGTAAACCTACAGCCACATTGAAGCTAGTAGTGGTGCCAGCTGTGGACCGGACTTGTGTACTGCATCGATTGTACATCGCTCGGATCAACTTCACGTACTTTTCAGGCACACATTTCTCTCTAAGGGCCCACCACAAAACCTCACGGGGTACCCGGTCATATGCCTTCTCCAGATCAATAAAGACCATGTGCAAATTCTTGTGTGCACTTCTGTACTTTTCGCATAGCTGGCGGATTGCAAAAATGGCATCAGTTGTTCCCCGACTGGGCATAAATCCGAACTGGTTTTGTGAAATTTCACTCTCTTCTCTTAGTCTTCGCTCAATCACTTTTTCCCAAGCTTTCATACTATGTGAAATTAGCTTTATTCCTCTATAGTTGTTGCACTCTAGCACATCACCTTTATTTTTAAAAATGGGCACCAATGAACTGTTGCACCATTCGTCCGCTATGACTTCATCTTGCAACAACTTATTGAAGAATAAGGCTAGCCACTTCCATCCATCCTCTCGCAATAACTTCCATGCTTCTATTGGTATTTCATCCGGCCCCACCGCCTTTTCGTTCTTCATTCCACTTATTACTTCTTTCACTTCATCCATACTAATCGCTCTGACTAATCCTATATTTTCAGCCTTTTTGTCAAGCCTTCCACTCCATTCGTTCTCCTCATTCATAAGCCTTTCAAAATAGTCCTTCCATCTATCTTTAATTTTAGCATTATCTGAGAGTACCTTACCTGCTTCATTCTTCACACACTTCATTCGCGAAATATCCCTCGTCTCTCTTTCTCTTGACTTAGTGAGCCGATAAAGGTGTTTTTGGCCGGCCGGAGTATCTAAGTTGTTATATAACTTATTTTGTTCTATTGCTCTTGCTTTGGCAACTGCTTTTTTAGCATTTTTCTTCCATACATCATATTCTTCCTTCTTTGCCGCTTTCAAACTTAAATTCCGTTCATCAACATTTTGCTACTCTTTAAATTTTGACTTCTTTTCTTTCAATACACTTTGTACTTCTTCTGACCACCACCATGTGTCCTTATCTATCACTCTTTTTCCTTTAGACTTACCCAAAATCTCTTTTGCTGCATTTCTGATACACCCTGCCATTTCATTCCAACATTCGTTCACTTCTCGTCCTTTCATATCTCCCATTTCTATCATTTTATCAACCACTCTTTCTCTAAATTTTTCTGCACACTCATTCTTCTCTAACATATACCACTTAATTGTAGGTGTGTGACGTTCCTTCTGTTTATTTAATTTTATCTTTAAGATCACTTCCATTATCAGGGGTCTGTGTTGTGAGACCAAGGCTTCCCCTGGTAGAACCTTGCAATCTTTAACTTGGTTTAGGCGATTGCGCTTGACCAGGAAGTAATCTATCTGTGTTATGTGTGGGCCACTTTTATAAGTAATAAGGTGTCCATCTTTTTTCTGGAACCACGTATTTGCAACTGCCAGGTCGTATGCAGTAGCAGCTTGCAGAAGGGTTTCACCTTCGTAATTTTGCAACCCAAATCCCCATCCTCCATGCACTCTTTCATAACTTCCTCTCACTCTTCCCACATGTCCATTAAAATCTCCTCCTACATAAAACTCCTCTTGCACCGGGATAGTCATAATTATTTCATCAAAATCCTTCCAAAACTTCTCTTTTTCCCTATCATCACATCCTATCTGTGGAGCATAGGCACTAATAACATTCATCACCGTATTCTCCAGCATTATCTTAACTAATATTAACCTGTCATTCAACCTTTTGACTTCCATCACATCTTCTTTCAAATTACTATCTAGTACTATTCCAACACCATTCTTTATTCCATTACTACCGCAATAGAAAAATTTGTATCCCTCTCCAATCTCTCTAGCTTTTGTTCCTTTCCACTTCGTCTCTTGCAGACATGCCACGTTTATTCTCCGCCTCTTCAATACATCCGCTAACTCTCTTGTTTTTCCGGTCATCGTCCCTACATTCCAACTAGCATACCTCAGTCTGACTTCCATACTGCTTGTTTGTTTTGGCAAAAGTTTTCCGACCGGCCGCCTGCCTGACGTCAACCCTCTTTGGGAATGCATTTGTTCGCCCACGGTGAAGCAATGGACCCGAGGTGTGATGCCCAGCCCGGGGTCCCTAAATCCTTTAGTCTAAAATTTTGTATCTTACATTAAATTTAAAATTAACGTAATTGATTATATAATATTATAATAATATACCTATACAATATAATAACAATATAACAGCCTGAATTATCAAATTTATAAGATTCAAATAAAAATGGAATTTAAAGTGCTTAAAAAAAATTGAATTTAAAAATATAAAATTAAGTAAATATCATAAAGCATAAACAGCACATTTCTAGTTAGTGGATAACACGTATACTAAATACTAATTATTATAGTCTATATGAATGACGTTTTGTAACTTCACTTATTTTCCTACGGAGTATTGGAGAGCTTCAGCTTGTGTGCAACGTACACTTATTGAGTGCAATTCAACTGCACCATATTCTATGTGTTACTTTTTTTCATTTTATCATTTTGCTGGCACAATTCCTTGCTGTGTAGGTGTTGATTACTGTTTACTCCTTATAGAGCTTATGGATCCAGCTCTTGTATTAGAACCTATGCTAATGTTCCCATAATGTTTACACAGTGCCGCCATTTTGATCTCTTGCAGGCGAGGAGGACCATTTAGCACTTTTTTTACAGTTATCAATGTTTGTTTTTGAAACTTTTATGCTGATTTTATATATATTTTCTGCTTTTCTGCTATAAATAGATTTTGGAAGTTTTATTGCTTTGACATATTGACATATGCATATGCATTTTTAATATTATTCTGTCTTTGCAAAATAAGAAATACGCTTCTAGATATAACCTATCGAAAGCTCGTTCGATCTTGTTCAACCATTCATTTTACCCTTTTCGGCATGTACATAATATGTGACAATGCATGATGAGAAGCAATTTCGAAAGACTGGGTCAAACATCATATTGTTGATCCAATAGTGAAAGTCCCCTTCGTGCGAGTTTAGGAAGTGTAATGTATTTGTTGTCAATACAATACTATTATGTTGTAATTTAATAAATACAATGTAGGTAGCCGGTTCGATTTTTTTAAAGTATATATCTTAAAATACTAAAATATGAGCAACTCTTGTATATTTGTATATAAATTTATTTCTTGTATCACGGAAACGGCTCCAACGATTTGGATCAAATTTTGTATTTAGATAAGGTGTGGCCTTTTAAGTTTATCTACGTACATATATAGGTGTCTTTTATGAAAAAACGCAACTATTCCGAAAAAAAATATCAAGATATTATAAAAAGACACCGAGCGACGCTCAGTCAGATACTTCAAGTATTATACCAACTTTATGAACAAATATTAAAAGGAAAACAGGTTTTTCGTAACTGCCTCGTTGGTCTAGTAGCTAACACATACGGCTACAGATCCGGAGGTCCTGGGTTCGAACACTGAGTCGGACCAAGTATCATTATGGCGATTTTCTGAGTCGGGACTTTGATTCCTCGTACGCTCTTCAACAATACAATGTATACTTAAAATGATATTAACAAATAATTATGTTATCATTTATTACTCTATTTATTATTTTCGGAAAAAATCTAAATTTTTAAGTTTAGACTTAAAGGAGAATCGAATTCATAGTGTAATCCTTGATCGTAATTTGGTTGAAGAATACTTCTACTATTATCAAAAAATTAAAACTCAATTATAATATAGATATAGGCTGAGTTATAAATTTAATTACAAACTTCATTATTCATTAAAGCAATTATTATCCAAGTTCTAATAACTTTAGGTCTAGAAAATTAGATTATCTATTATTCTGAACTAGTTTAATTTCAGTCTCATCAACTCAGTTTACTAGCGATAATCATATTTACTGGGTCATAGGGTGCTTTAATTTTTAATTGAGTTACGTATTTTGTATAGTATAATAATTTTGCAGAAACATACCGGAATCGCTTAGTTGACTTTACTTTTAAGCATGTAATTTGATTGTTTCCACGTCTCATTTTTCAATCGTTGTATGGATAGGATGTATTGTATGGCTCTCCCATCCTACTAAGAATATGAATCTATACTAATATTATAAAGAGGTAAAGTTTGTGAGTTTGTGATGTTGTAGGGAGTAATCTCTGGATCTACTGAACTAATTTAGATGAAATTTGGTAAAAAAATAGTTTGAGACAATGGGAAGGACATAGATTACTTTTTATCCCGGAAATCATCCCTTAACGGGGTGAAAATGGGGATCAAAGTTTTTATTGGGAAGCAAGCTAGGGACGAACCCGAGCGAGGCGTGGGTGAGTCGCTAGTACTACATAACCGTGTTCAATAAAAATATTGGAAAATGCAAAAAGAATATTTCAGATTGAACTGGTACTTTAAGGGAAATTAGCAAACAGTTTAGCTTTATATATTAGTATAATACGTTTCATGTAGGTACTGAGTATCGAGGTACTTATGTCTTAAACGGGTCTGATATTATCCATTAAAAGTAAATATTGCAACAGCACAGCGATAACAAGTACTTATATGTATATACTATTTCCAAGTTTACTAAAACAATAAACATTAAAGTATGAAAAACTTCTCTTTTTTAAGGTCGGCAAAAATGAACAAACTGGAGAATAAATGAGAGTTTTTGCTTACGAACTCATTACATAAAACAATAAAACTTAAAGAAAGAATGTTAGAAAAATAATTTTTTTGTAACAATTGCATACAGAGTAACTAACTCGAGGTTTCTAATGAACTCAACGACCTAATTTCACTCTTAACACTAAGTTTACACCACATAATTAGAGAGCTAATACTGTGGTCTAAGTTAATTTCTAGAAATTAAATTTTTAAACTTAAATGCGATTTGTTCTCGGCTATATTTATTCAAAACTAGCGTATTCTCCTGGTTTTGCTCAGTGCTTCATGGATCTTTTATAACAGTTATGATTTGACCCTAAAAAGATAGGGGAGCCGGATGGACGAAAGTAAAGGCGTACACTTAGTGATGAGATTGCGATGTGACCTGTGGGTGCAGAACTAGCCGGATTTGGGGATGACTTGTCAAACATGCTCAATTTCATTTATCAAAGAAATATAAAATATTTTTCATTCATTATACCACTCTTATTTTCGTAGGTACTTCAAAATTTCACATTTAATATTTGTATTTCAGAAATATATTTTGTTTGCTAGTAACTGTATAGACTGTTTGGAAAAAATGCCGTAGTCTTGAGAAGATAGTACAGAAAAAAATTCAGCGGGAGTGAAAATTAAACGTTTTTACCTATCGAAATGACTTTTTTATAGGTTTTAAAGAAAATTACTATAGCAATTTGGCAATATTTATATAAATAACATACATTTTGAACTAAAAATAACTTTTGTCTAAATAAAAAAAAACGCTTATTTCTTATACATCGATTCCCTAGCTTGGTTTACATTCTTGCCCTGAGACGTTTAATTTTAAACTTTATATCTAAAATATAAGGTTGCTAATAAAAGACTGAACTCAAGGGCATGCAAGTTGAAACAATGAGAAACTAAAAGTTAGGATGTGTGACTTGTCATTAGGGAGTTAGCTTTTATTGATGCGGTTTGTTCGATCTTGTAGTTTAGCCTCCATGGATTACACTTGCTCTAAGTTCGAGATACGAGTACAATATAGTGTGTATTTCGCGTACTAGTTTATAAATTGAAATTTCTGGTGATTATTTTATACTAGCTTTTACCTGCAGCATTGCTTCGATATTTAATACTTTATTTTGCCTATTCATTTTGTTAAAAGGTGCCGAAGGATTCAGATAAAAACTTATTTAATACTGGCGATTTTAACCCTCGCTTCGCTCTGGTTCGTCCAATCGTTTTTTCAAATAAAAGTAGCCTAAATTACTTCCTATAACATCAGCTATCTGCCAGGCAAAGTCCCGTCAAAATCAGTTCAGTCCGTTTCGGAGATTAGCCGGAACAACTACAAAACAGACACTTCAATTTTATTTATCTGTATAGATTATTTAATAGTACAGTTATTTTAATCTTGAATTCTATTCTATATTTACACCTCATCCCTCCTACAGTTTGCTATTTTCTACTCCTACGTTCTTTGAAGTAAATGATACTTCAAAGTACGTTGTTTAGCGAAAATGGACGCCTATATAGGTACCCTTTCTAACTACGCTCTATTATAATATCTCTCTATATAATATTGTCTTCTTTTTGGGTGTACACAGTGTACAGGATAGAGATATTATTGCTATTCACTTTTAAAAATTTTGTTTTTGGAGATTGGAGGACCCACTTTGGTGAGCTTCAGAAGCTGTACATGCGAGATGCTATTGCTTCTCTAATAGCAGAGTCGACCGTAAGAGCTATCCCTGGTTGTTGTTGCCGTGTGGGCGTCGAAGTTGAGTGCGTGATCTCTCTCTTACATTTGCTCTATTCTGAATTTCATTTAAACCCCTTGAATTATTACAGCGTGAAGTGATAAATACAATAATACACTATATGTACTTAAATTAAGATTTTTTTTTAAATAAAGTTCTTAAAAAGTGCATTAAGCTTGACTGGCTATACACAAACTTTTACTGAGTGGAAAACTTTGTTCTAAATAAAAACAAATCTGCGTCTTGAATTCAATGGAAATTCAATAAAGATGGTATTACTATGTATATCGGATTTTAAGATAAAGTCCCATTCTATTTTAAACTTTTAATACTTTTCCTTTTATCTGATAGTATCGGTAAAAATAAAGCACCGAAATGCGATGTCGATTTTAGCTATTTTTTACTGTTTAAGGAAACTGTCTTTTGTCGTTTTTCGAGCTTTTAATTTATTTTTACTATAGGTTTTCCGTAGCAATGTGCGCGTTTCAATTACATATTTCATTATAATATATAGTCTATGTGTTACTCTGATATATGATCATTTATATATTACTGTCAAGTTTCATCGATATTCGTTATGTAGTTTTTATGAAAAAGACTTACAAACATACAAACCTGCATCCTCAAACTGTCGCGTTTGTAAGGTCTCGATATTAATCTGAATATATTTTTTTGATGAACTCAACGCGTACATTTACCACCAAAATTAGCTACGTAAGTCAAATTAAAGTAAAACGCCCTTGTAAATTATAAAAGCTGCGACCATAGTTTGAAATTGGCATGATTTTGGAATTTGTAGACATGACTTTTGGAAGCTTAACACTAGTTATAGGTTGGCACATTTCTGCCAACCATCGATTTATGGGACGAAAAGGTAAGAAAAAGGCTAACTCAGCTAACACAAGCAAAATACCCTCCTCTCAGTTTCTATATTAGCTTTATAAAAGCACATTTGTCTCCTTTAAAAAATATTCTCTTAAGATTATTTATCTTCTCGTAAGCAAAATATTTATGAAAATGATCTCGAAACGCTTACGTAACGCAGAGAAATAATAAACGCGGTATATTTTAATGTTATTTAAATTTATTCAACCTAACCTATTTCCGGGCTTGGCGTTGAGTTTGAAGTAGATTATTCTTATTAGATACTTACATAATCAGGGTAAATAAAATATTATGTTTTATACTGGTTTTGCTTTTGTACTATCACATTACTAATATATATTTTTTTAATATGTTGGGACATTAACACACAGCGCCATCTAGTTCCATGGTAAGCTATGAGGATTGTGTTATGGATACCAGATAGTTGATATATTAGACATAATTTATGTAACTTTAAATATATGCATATTATAAATATAAACACCCATGACCCATGACTGGAGTACAAACATTCGTGCTCTTCACACAAATGAATGCCCCGAGCGGGACTCGAACCCGCGACCGCTGGCACAGCAAGTAGGGTAACTGAGCTAAACGAAATACGAAAGTTTGTGTGTGTGCTTATGCACGTGCGTGAGGGTCAGTAGCTAGTAATATTATATGCCCTATTGGCTGTATGAACGTGAATGGTCAGATTCAATCGCAATACGCAAAACGTGAGGAAATGTAAAGAAAAATAACTTTTTAATATAAAATGTATGGGACAGTATAGAAGTTAGCTAGGTAGTTTAGGATATTACGTTTAACGCTAGTCTGTGATGGGCGGACAGTCTATGTTATATTATTATTATAAAATATTAAAAAAATCTAGTAACAATAGTACTATTATTAACAGAATAAAAGTTTAATTTAATTCATAAATATCTAGAAATAAATAAATGTAACACGCATTTAAAACAATCATAAAGCTTTCGAGCTTTAAAAATATTTTGGACGAGTGGATTATGCATGTACGCATGAAATTTTTAGGAGCTTTTCGAATAAGATAACGTGAGTTATTTAAAATTGAATCATGTTTAACAAAACGTGACATAAATGAAAAGAATAACCTCGACAGGGAAATATGAAAATATTATTTTGCTTATCAAAAGCAAGACAATTAGAAAATCCTATTAAAATATTAAGGTTTAAAAATTTTATTCTAAAGTTTCTTCGCGTGGATTTGTCTGTAAATATGATGTATACCGGTTCTTTTAAATACTTTTAATTAATACTAGCGGCTAACTCTCGTTTCGCTCGGCTTCGTCTCTAGCACGCATAGTGCAAAGCACAAACAGATCTATTCCACGGAAACCGTTCATTTTTCCGGGATAAAAAGTAACCTGTTGCTTAACCAGTAATATAAGGTATCAGCATGCCGAATTTTACTAAATTAGGTGCATACGTTGTTGTGTACTAACCTGTATAAGTTGTTATAGTTTTTTAACTATCCCACGGGAACTGTTTGATTTTCCGGGATAAAAAGTATCTAACATATTGACCGGGGATATAAGGTACTACCATGCAAAATTTCATTTAAATCGGTCCGACATTTTCAGAGATTCGCAGGTAAAAACAGACAAACAGACAGAAACAAAAAAAAATGAAAAAATCTGGATTAGTTCTATTTTTCTTCTTAGATCCTCCTGACTCGGTTTTTAGCGGTTTTTATTATTTTCTATGTACAGACATTCGACCTATACCATTTATATAGATATGTTAAACTCGTAGTAATATCTTTTTAATTTACAAATGACAACATACATTCATACACTACCCATCCATACACCCACACTCTTATATTACTGCCGAAAATAATTCATACCGTTTCCAGTTTCACATTTGTACAATTTGGGTAAATTCTATTTGAAAGGAAAAGCCCTGTAAGGCTATACATTTGTACCGAATGGAAACATGTTTATTAGGCCATAATTATGAATAATGAAATATATAATATATTTATATGTTTTTTTTAAAATGACCTCATTATACATTATATATTTTTATACACATACTAGCGACTCACCCTCGCTTATATACATATCTCTACATATAATAAAATTGTAACCAAGCTGAATCTGTACATAAAATATTTTTTGGAAAATCTTATTGAAATTGACATTATTATCGATACAGAGGCCGAATCTATAGTTTTAAGAATTTTTGTCTGTCTGTCTGTTACCGCATTACGGAAAAACCACTGGAGGGATTTTGATGAAATTTGGTATGATGGTAGCTGGTTATCCGGGTCAACATATAGGGTAATTTTACTGCGGGAAAATATCTCACTTCTGAGAAATCTTTACTAAACGTCGAAACGTAAGTAGGGACGAACCCGAGCGGAGCGAGGGTAAGTCGCTAGTGTAATATAATATAGTTTTACAATAATGTATGGAAGTCTGTGCGATTTGTTGGAATTTATGAGTACTGCTCCGCTCCCTTGGTTAGTAGCTTGACAATATATACCTATAGCCTTCCTTCAATTAGGTTTAGTAGTTCCTGAGATTAACGCGTTCAAACGAACAAACATACACACAAACAAATTCTGCGTCTTTATAATATTACTAAAGATAGGTAGCGCCATCTTTAGGAATATTTTCATGTTATTATGTAACAGTAGCATATGCGTTATATACTCCAGGGGATAGTCTGTCTCCCCCTGATGCGTTATTTAAAATACATTGATACACAAAAACTCAAGATACACGATTAACGTCTCAAAATTATCCTGATATAGAAGCGCACAATTCGAAATTGAATTGCGCTTTTTTCAAATCTCATTTGTTCATTGCTTTTCGGATGACAAAATTAAAACTCACGTTGTGACGTTTAAAAGAGTACTTTATGTGGTGTGCGTAATTTAGATTTTGTGTTAAAATAATTAGCACTTTTGATTTTTTAATTTTATTTTTTGGTTTGACTTAACGTCACATGTCGACGCCACTTTTTGAACAGATATTTGTTAGGAAATGTGTATCTGCTATCTATGTTTTTATGTATTCATATTAAAATAAAATTATCTCTGTTTTTCATAACTTCTTTATAATAAGCCTAACTGAAGTTAAATTGAAATCAAAATACCTTATCCATTAACGCAATATGTTTCATGCTTCAAAGATTCCCTGTTTCATATAAAACCCTTAAAAACTCGTTATCCTGGGATTTTTCGTGACAGTGGATTACAAATTTACAAAAAAATGTGCCTTTTACGCGACTGTACAAACATAATAAATACTACGAATGTAGAATTAAATTCATTGTATTTCGCAAATTGTAAGCCGATTTTAATGATTTTTCAAGGGTGGTCTTACATAATTTTTAAGAAAAATTCCACTCATAGGGGTCAGTGTACCTTTTAAGTTAGCAAGTAATTTTATCATCGGAGCGCCTGCAGGCAGGGCCGTAGCCGAAGGCAAATGCCACTTACGTATATAAGAGATAAATTCTAAGTAAAGGGCACATAATTAATAAAGTTTATGTTTTAACATTTGATATAGTATAGGATTCAAGATCATTATCCCACACGAATTATAAAGGTAGCCCTTGGGATATTATGTAGTTAAATTATTTTGACGCGGGTATACCACTGTCAAGATAATAAACTGATTTCGAGAAATATTTGACTTAAACGCTCTAATCGGAAGTTTATTGCTTTAATCACAGAAATGTTTGTCATATTTAACTCCCAGGTTACGATAGTCTTTAAGCTGCTTATATAAGCTTTAAGTAAGCATCGAACTTGTAGTCCTTTAGAAAGCAGTGCATTTTTTAGTAATTATATAGTTAAATAATGCCTCGTTGGTCTAGTGGTTAACTTGTACGGCTCGAACTCCGAAGATTATGGGTTTGAGTCACGGGTCACTTGTTCCATTTTAGATGGCTATATTTTTTTATTTTCTTCGCTTAGATACATTTCCAATTCTGAACGGATCCGTATGCCTCTGGCCCTAATGGTTCAATTTTAACAATTAACTGCATAAGTATGTAAATATCTATATGCAAATAAGAAAAGATAAACCAGTCCAATACTTTTTTCTCCTCTGTTTGTCAATCGATTTGTAGGTATTGTTTGTTTAATAGCTATTAACGAATTTTAGCGTTATTAATAAATAAATTGAAACCAGTTTTTTATTATATAGCCAGGTAAAGAATTTACCTATCTATATAAATTTATATATTAATAGCATTGCCCCCGTGTCCGCCTGCGTTCAGATGACCAGAAACCAAATTCTTAGGTTTTACATATTAGTATACTCTTACATTGCAGTTTTTGTATTTTTTCTCAGAAATGAGACATTTTCCCGCGGTAAAAAATATTCTATATGTTGACCCGGATAACCAACTATCACCATACTAAATTTCATCAAAATCCCTCCAGTGGTTTTTCTGTGATGCGGTAACAGACAGAAAGACAGACAGACAAAAACTCCAAAAACTATAGATTCGGCCTCTGTATTGATAATAATGTTTATTTCAATAAGATTTTCCAAAAAATATTTAATGTACAGATTAGACTCAGTTCCAATTTTATTATATGTACCTATAGATAATACGTTTTCCTCAAATTTTCAACAATGATTATTATCGAAGTCAAAGTGCCGAATTTCGATCACTGGGCGAACTCTAGTTATAAATATTTTCTATAACACAAAAATTGAAAGGGATAATTAAGACTTATAGAAAACACTTTGTAGTATAAAATTATAGGTTTCTAAGGGTACTTGCTGCGATGTGTACGTCAAAAGCGATAATTACCCATTTAATTCAATAGCAATTTTCCACCCATATTTATCAAAAGGATCACAGTATCCGTATCGTAAAGCCGGCCATTATGCGAAATGCCCGACAATTGCAAATGGAAAAACGAATGGAACAGCAATCTATTTCAACTTATTGCTTGTCCGCGTTTCACACATTTTCTTTAAGCATTCCCTCTAAAGTACGGGTTTTGTTACACGTTTATATTATGGAAGAGACTCCATTTCAGTAAATGGAACTGGTTGGCGGGTGGACTATTTCTGGTTAGATATATGTCGAAATATGTTATCAAAATCAGTATGTAAGGCACTAAATTAAAAATATAAAGCTGGGAGATAAAATTTCGGATAATTTAATCTAGTTTGTTGAGTAGCGCCAAAGTTGACAAAAGACCGTATTTGACTTAGGAATACGTACGGTCATAATCGGGACGGTGATAACAACCGTCATTGAATCTTTTCCCGAGGCCGAAATATAGTTTAGGTTATGAAGATACGGCTAAAAATTAAGTAAAGTTAGGCGTAGGTATAGGCGTATGGTTCTAGATCCAACTCTCGGCTCCAGCGAAATATTGATTGGGCTTTTTGTCATGAAATACTCAGTAGCCACTCGCATTTGAAAATTTCCTATGACTCGGAGGGCACTATCTTATCGACATCAGACCAGTAAATGAGTGTACCTATTTGTGTCTGCGCATACAGTTGTCTATACATATAATAAAATTGTAACTAAGCCGAATCTGTACATTAGACATTTTTTGGAAAATCTTATTAAAATAAACATTATTATCTATACAGAGGCCGAATCTATGGTTTTTAGAATTTTTGTCTGTCTGTTTGTCTGTTACCGCATCACAGAAAAACCACTGGAGGGATTTTGATAAAATTTGGTATGGTGATAGCTGGTTATCCGGGTCAACATATAGGATGTTTTTTACCGCGAGATCATATCTCAGTTCTAAGAAAAAATACAAAAACTGCAATGTAAGTGTATAATAATATGTAAAACCTAAGAATTTGGTTTTTGGTCATCTGAACGCGGGCGGAGCTGCGGGCAATGCTAGTACACTATAATTTGTCAAGCGCGGTTGACTAGTCTCAGTGAGATACCATAACAGAAATCGATTAGAAGGACATCATTATTAGTTACCCACATACATACATGTGTTTGTATATATATACTTATAGATATTTGTCACGAACAAGTTTAAATTGGTGGAGTTGGAAACTACGTAAACACCATTAAAATTTAGCCAAATGCAGACGACGGAGTGGTAAGTTATGCTGACGTCATATGTTGATTGTGATTCACAAAGCTTATTTACTACTGCCAAGATAGGGTTTTGCACACGGCTCTGCTCATATATTATAACTTATATCACCCGTAAAATGATGCTCTCAGAGTCAGTATCTTTATCATTATTCTTCTATCCTCTGTCTTAAAGTAATATAATTAATAAGTGTTTTTAGTAGTTAAATATGGTGCTTACTTTATCCTGTTATTACGATGGTTGCAGGATGGAACGATAGAATGGCTTCATACTTTCCTTCAGATCCTTATTTAGAGTTTCTGGGCAAAAAATCCCAGTTACTATATTTGGCCCAACCGGGAGACCAATCCAGAGTTTTTGGATCTGAAACCGTACAAGCTAGCTACTCGTAAAACTATACCAACGAGGCGATTCCTTAATAGGAAGGAAGAACGGAGAACATGTTCTATTTGTCAGAGCAAGTGCGTTTATTTCTATATATGTACATGATGATGTTCTCCTGGCCGATTCCGGCCACGGCCGACAATCTCATTGAGACTAGCCAACTGCGCAGGAGTTATTATAGTGCACAAGTGTACGCGCAGACACAAGTGCACTCTCTATTCCTGTCACTCTCATACTCTGGTGGGACGACTGCTCGACACGACTAGTGAGAGTTAAGGCGCAGGACCAACGGCTTTACGTGCTCTCCGAGGCACGGGGGTGAAACACCGCCAACTTCCCAACTCCGGGCTGTTACTGAAGCTTAATATACAAAAAGACTCTATAACTAAACTTAGCCCGACCCAAGACTCGAACCCAGGAACTTCGGGTGTGCAGCCGTACATGCTAGCCACTACACCACATGGGCAGTTTTTTGTATTTCAAGATGCTATATGTACATATAGCATCTTGGAATACAAAAAATACCACGATACACACATACTAAATTGAAAATTACACAAGAGCAATATTTACGTATATTATCGTGCCACAATTATATCTGATCATACTTCATTTATTTGATTCTATTCTCTCAATATACAATCTCATATTAATTACAAGAAGTAGTTTATGTAACATACCCATATTAAGCTTTATAATACTCATTTTAAGTAAGATCAATGTTAGTATGTTGGATATTTCTCTCTTGTAGAAAATATTTAAGAAACTGGAATGCTTTTGATAAACACGAAATAAAAATATAACGTGGAAGCTCCCGTATAAAATTGAGGTCAATTGAAGAGTCTAGTGTTGCTTGTTATTTTACCATTATTTTGTTGTTTATTTTTAACCGATTTTAGCGAAGAAGGTGTATTTTAATTGAATTGCACTTTTATATGTTAGTTTTGCAATGTATTCATCAGCTGTACCCAAAATTTTATGTTTTTTTTTTAATTAAATAAGCTATATGTCAAGAGTGATCCAATATAATTTTGAAATAGATTTGCATTCACAGGAGGTTGAATAATTAATGTAATATACCTTTAATGTATAACACAAAAATCTTTTTACTTTAAATGCCCATTAAACAGGTAACCAACAAACAATACATTATATTTTTCATTTCATTTTATTTAACATGTTCCTCAAACCAAACTAACCTAAAAATTGTAAAAACTTTTTTTTATAGGATACTATATATAATAGGTATGTACCCTAAATAACTTAGTAACTAAGTTTTAAGAATTCCCATACACAAAACATAAACATATAGACTATTTATACATAGGTATGATGAGTTTTATATTCCTTACTTGAGAAATGATTGATTCCCCATACAATCTTTCACCCCCTTTTCTCCCCCTTAAGGGATATTTTCTGGGGTAGAAACTATTTTATGTCCTTCTCAGGGTCTCAAACTATCTCCATAATAATTTTCATTTGAATCGGTTCAGCAGTTTAGTTATGAAAAGGTAACAACCAAATCAACAAACAAACAGATTTACTTTCGCATTTATAATATTAAGTAGGAATAAAAATATTTTACTCTTACTCAATTTCAGTCACGTTAGCCTAATTCATTGACGTTAGCTACGTCCATAGGATGTTACAGCCTACAAGAAAGTGCTCTTTTGCGGGTGTAACTTAGATTTTTCATTTTCATAGTCCAATAAGATAATAATCTCACATGAAAAAAACATTAGCCACACAAATATTCATGGCAAATAGATATTTGTTGTATATGAGGAAAGAGAATCGAACTCGTAACTATCGACTTAGAAGTTTATACGAGTATACATATAACACACTACGCTCGTGCGCTCACGCTACTATGTAAAAGCTAATTGATCAATACAATATAGCAAAACTTAATGAAAATGGTCGAAAAGTCTAGCAATATTCTTCATTTAACATCACATTATCATCTCTCTTAAGAATAAAATGAAATATGAAATAGTTTTAAGATTTCTTGACCGCTTTTTGGACTTACAACGAAATGAATTCAAAAAGTTTTGTGTATACTATCGCGGAAACCACTAAGAAAGTAACTCTTCGTTTTGTCGCCTCCACCCGCTTCTAAGTTTGCCTTGAACTTTTTGTTTTTCTAACTTTCAAACTTTGAGACTCGCTCGTCTTTTAAATAGAGAGATTTATACGAATATACTTTTTATTACAGTATAAGATTGAATAGAATATATCAGATGTATGTAAGTTGACAATATACAGGTTTTGGGTATATTTGCGTTTGTATTTGAGTGGTTCTTATTACACGAAGAAATGATTTTCTTTATTACTAGCGACTCAGTAGTCCCTAGTTACGTTTTAACGTTTGGTATATATTTCTCAAAGAAATATACATATTTTCTTGCAGTAAAAAGTATCCTATAATATGTCGACCCGCATAATCAGCTATCATTATACAAAATTTCATCAAAATCCGTCCAGTGATTTTCTCGTGATGCGTTATCAGGTAGACAGACAGACCGACAAATAAAAATGCTAAAAACTCATTCAGCCTCCGTATCGATAATAATGACTATTTCAATAAGATTTACCAAAAAATATTCCATGTACAGATTCGACTCAGAATTTTATTACATGGTTAGACTAAGCACTAACCGTGGCACTATTGATATAATTAAGAAGACACTAATTAATTTATACTGGTAATAAATAATTAACCTTCGATGTACTTTAATCCACAGTGATTAAGGCAACATTTTGATTTCATTTTGAGTCTAGTTATCTATACAAATAATAAAATTGTATCTAAGCCGAATCTGTACATTAAATATTTTTTATTATCGATACAGAGGCCGAATCTATAGTTTTTAGAATTTTTGTCTGTCTGTCTGAAAAATCACTGGAGGGATTTTGAGGTATGGAGATATCTGGTTATCCGGGTCAACATATAGGATACTTTATCCTCCGGGAAAATGTCTCATTTCTGAGAAAAAATACAAAAACTGCAATGTAAGAGTATACTAAAATGTAAAATCTAAGAATTTGGTTTTTGGTCATCTGAACGCAGGCGGAGCCGCGGGCAATGCTAGTATTATTTCATAATAATGAAAATCTTTATGTCGAGTTTACTATCAAAACATTTTTTTTTTCATTTTTTTCCATTTTTGGGTATCAATATCTCGAAAACAAAGCGAGAAATCACAAAAAATCTTATTTTTTGTTTCATTTATTCAAGGTCTTGAATTCATCGTCAAATTACGGCGCTAGGGAAGTTAAAATATCCCCATGACACAGTTGCGCGTTGGGTTAAACTCGTTATTACCTTTTATATTGTACATCTTAATATTCTGCTAAACCTTTAAAAACATATTATAGTACAATTTTCAATACATATTTAGTTATTTCCTGTAAGTTTATAGTATTTTTTTATTTATTAAGAATAAGAAACTTTTATGACCATAATGTGAATGATGCAATAGGGGTATTAGATATTTTTTAGGCTATAAGATCAGCACAAAAATGGTTTGGATATGTTATCCCTAAGGTAAAACGATTGAAATAAATCAACGCATGGAAGCCTTTCAATATTAATACGCTCTGTATACAGGCATAATTGGTGGAAAGACCACAGCTCAATAGTAATTGAAGTAAAAAAAAGGATTATTATTTAATCTATGTATATAATAAAATTGTAACTAAGCCGAATCTGTACGTTAAATATTTTTTGGAAAATCTTATTGAAATAGACATTATTATCGACGCAGAGGCAGAATCTATAGTTTGTAGAATTTTTGTCCGTCTGTACATATGTCTATCTATCTGTCTGTCTGTCTGTCTGTTACCGCATTACGGAAAAAGCACTGGAGGGATTTTGATGAAATTTAGTATGATTATAGCTGATTATCCGGGTCAACATATAGAATATTTTCTACTGCGGGAAATAATCTCATCTCTGAGAAATCAATACTAAACGTTAAAACGTAAGTGGGGACGAACCCGAGCGAAGCGAGGATGAGTCGCTAGTATTAATCTAAAGTAGAAACTATGTGTATTAAATTATTATATACAGTAATAGTTTTTCAAATATGTTATTCTGAGGCGATCTTAGTTAACTCGACAGAAGTATGCCAAAAACTTATTTGAAATTTGCTCCCTGAGGGAAACTCTGAGGATGGTCCTTTCTAAATCTTACTTGGCGACTTCAAGTTGCGGAACTATTCGTCTTAGGGGTGTTTATAGCTATGGAGCTTAGGATTATTCATGTAAACTGTTTTAAAAATTCTAAATAAAACTATCTTTTCGGATTATTTCGCGGATTTATTTTGATTTTTGGTTCTCGACGTTTCGAATGCTTTACGGCAATCATGGTCACGGGAGAGACTGAGGTTATAGACGTCTCAAACACATATTTGTTACCGGTAGTGCCTAGTACAATTTTACAAAAATGATTTCAAATATGGCAATAATTACAATATTTGTTGATTTTTATTTTTAAACATTTAATTTTTTTTAATAAGTATAATAATTAAATATAGCAATATTATTTATTTTATTTTAGCTGTTATTATTATAAATATTATACATTTAAAAACTTTTTTAATTACTAATATTATTTATTGTAAAAATTGTTTTTTCCTATTTAAACACAGATTTACACGTAAATATCATAGAGTGATTCCTTAGTTTCTATACATAGTCCATTCATTGTCAATATGACATAATAATAATTAAGTCTATTTTAGTATGGTCATGGGAGGAGATTCTCTCCTTGCTGTAAAGCATTCGAAACGTCGGGAACCAAAAATCGAAATAAATCCGCGAAAAAATCCGAAAAGATAGTTTTATTTAAAATGACAAATATTGATAGTGATTCAATTATTTATAGTGATTCAATCCGATAAAAAAAAAATCTGTATCTTCATACCAATAATAAAGAAAAGCTAGAAAGTCTGCAGTCTGCGGCAGTACTTATAATATTGAGGATTAAAATTTAAAGCCGATGCAATAATATACTGAAATTTTTATAACGCTTTGACTACAATATAATCCAGATATTTTAATTGAAAATAGTTCTTAGTAAAAAGTATCGATAAAAGTATCTAAAAACAGTATATATATAAACATAGGTACACGTGTTGTTTATATTGTGTTAAATAGTTTAGGTATTGCTCTAGGAGTTTCTCTTATACAGGGTCATTTTTAATTTACTGAAAACCTTTTGGGAATATACTGTTTACATCATAACAATAACATCTGTAAGAAAAAAAAAATAATATTTCTTAAATTTAACACAAATAAAAATAATTTTATTGCTCCTTTTAAACGGTAATAGTCCAGCATTAGCAAAAGAAAGCGCGTGACCGGTGGAGGGGGAGGGGTGGAAGGGTGTAGGTAGGAAGCGGCCCTTACACATTTAAACTTGGCAAGAGGTGTAATGTATGAAATGAAAGACGGACTATCGCTGAATGATTTATTGGTAAAACAAATAGGCGTTGGCTTGTATTGTATCTACCCGTTTATTTGTTTTATATCTACCTACATGACATTTTCTCCCCCTTTAATTAAGTAATGTAATCATTAAAACAATTAACAAAACAACTTCCTTAAGAATACAGTTAAAGTTAAACTAAGCATAATCTAAGAATACATGTTATAAAGGACAACAAATTAGTATGCGTCCCGTACAATATTAATGTCTTAAAGTCTAACTTACAATACTTTTTTGCGAGGTCTTAACGTCATACCATGAGAAACATATTTTTCAGGCTGAGGCTTTAATGATTGTGAATGTGACGGTTCAGTAGGATACAACGGAGGTGACTGTGCTTTCCTATTGTCATTATTCAGTTCCGAACTATTTTTATCTGACAAAGGAGATTGGAATATAGATGTTGAAGATGTATTTATTAAAGAATCTGCCTTATAAGGACTGGATGGCTGAGTACAATTTGGTGTCGGCAACGAATAACGCGAAAATCGTACATTTTTCTTTAATAACTGGTCAACGTGTCTTTTACTAATACGATCATCGCTATCTGTTTTAACAACATAGGAGACCGGCCCCCTTTTTTCTACTACTACCCCTTCCTTCCATTTAACTAAGCTGTCGTTATAATTTCGAACCAATACTCGGTCCCCGGGGGACATGTCTCGCACAACCCCTTCATGACGAGCTTGTTGTGCCTGTTGCTTATCAAGCACTACATCGCGAGTACTCGGACGCAAGAGATCTAACCTTCCGCGTAACCTATGACCCATAAGTGCTACCGAAGGTTCTTTTTGTGTTGTACAATGCTCAGTATTTCTGTAAGTGAATAGAAATTTGCAAAGGGCCTCATCAATATTTTCATTTTGTAAAACTGCCTTTTTTAATACTAACTTAACTGTCTTTACTACATTTTCGGCTGCACCATTACTAGAGGGATGATACGGAGCCACTAAAACTCTTTTAATACCGTTATTATTTAAATACGACAAATACTGGTTTGAGGAAAATGGCGGTCCGTTGTCACTAACTATACACTTAGGTAGACCGAACCTAGAAAATATTTTACGTAAACTTGCGATAACAATAGGAGCAGATGTGTTGACTACACAATCTACTTCCAACCACTTAGAATGAGCATCTAATAGTACTAAATAATACCTATTCCGGAACGGACCTAAAAAGTCTATATTTAATCGAATCCAAGGTTCAGTAGGCCATTCCCATGTGTGAAGTGGTGCTGGCGGGGGCTGAGCGCGTTGCGCGCAACATGGCTTACACTCGCGGCACACACGTTCGATATCCGAGTCAATACCGCTCCACCAGACATAGTTGCGCGCCAGTTGTTTCATTTTAACAACACCTATGTGCCCCGCATGTAACTCGTCTAAAACAAAAGCTTGTAATTTGCTAGGTATAACAATACGATAACCCCAAACTAAACAACCTTGTTCCAAAAATAAATTATCTCGTCTTATATAAAATGGCTTATAAATGTTATTATTTAACTCCTTAGGCCAACCGAATTTAACAAAACTAACTATCTTATTAAGAATTAAATCTTTACTAGTTTCATTTTTTACTTCATGAAATGTTACAGGCAATTTATCTTGAATAAAAAATAAATAGCTATTATTTTCATTCTTTTGCACTTTATTCTTAGTCTTATGTATGTGTAATGGTAAGCGAGATAATGCATCAGCAAAGCAATTTTTCGTAGAAGGTATAAATTCTATGTCAAAAGTATAAGCTGCTAAACGTAAAGCATATCTTTGCAAACGACTAGCCGCCGTTTGTGGAATACCCTTATTTTTCCCAAAAATATAGCTTAAAGCTCGATGATCGCTTCTCAGAATGAAGTGTCTACCAAATAAATATTGGTGGTGTTTTGTAACACCGAAAACTATTGCCAGTGCTTCTTTGTCGATTTGCGAATAATTTCGCTCGGCGTCATTAAGTGTGCGAGAAGCGCAACTGACCGGTCGCTCCGTGCCGTCGGGATAGCGGTGAGATAGCACTGCACCTAAACCGTACGCACTGCTGTCGACTGATAAGAGCAAGGGCAAGTTCGCGTCATAATGAGCTAATACCGGGAAACTAATTAATATTTTTTTAATTTTGTTGAAAGCGCATTCACACTCCGAACTCCAGTACCATTTTACATTTTTTTTTAGCAAGTTATACAAAGGTCTAAGAACACTACTCATGTTAACACAAAATTTACTATAAAAATTTACAAGGCCTAAAAAACTTTTTAATTGCGTAAAATCATTCGGTGATGGCGCCGCGACAATAGCTTTAACTTTTTCCGTATCTGTATGCAAGCCCAGCTTATCAATTCTATATCCAAGATAAGTTACACTATTTTTAAAAAATTCACATTTGGACCAATTTACACGCAAACCTGCCTCCTTTAACCTAGATAACACAGCACGTAAGTTTTCGAAATGGGTTTGTTTGTCTTTCCCAGTGACACATATATCGTCTTGGAATGCAACAGTACAAGGTAAACCATTCAAAGTTTCCTCAATCAGTTTTTCAAAATTCTCAGGTATACATTTAATCCCAAATGGAACCCGCTTATATACAAAAGTACCTATATGCGTGGTTATTGCAGTCATGGGTCTAGAATCTTCTGTAAGAAGAACCTGCTGATAGGCATGGGACAAATCAAGTTTAGAAAATTGCTCACCCCCCGCGAGTGTAGCAAAAATATCTTCGATTCGGGGAAGAGGATAATGAAAATCTTTTAAACGCGGATTAATCGTTATTTTGTAATCTCCACATATTCGTATAGAACCATTTTTTTTAATTATGGGAACAATAGGTGTACCGTATTCGGAACTATCTACTTTATAAATGACATCTTCGCGTTGCAATCGCTCAAGTTCGCGTTCGACCGGTGCCCTTAAGGCCAGAGGCAACGGCCGCGCCTTAACAAATATGGGTGTTTTATCGGCGAGATGCAATTGCATTTGTGTTTTAAAAGTCCCAAGCCCATCAGCAAAAACTTCAGGAAATTCCTTACGCAGTAATTCTATAGAATTATCAATGTTTTCATCGTTATCACATATACTGAAACAGTTTGTAATATTAAGTTGTAAACATCTGATCCAAGTACGACCTAACAATGGCGGGCCACCATTTTTAATAACAAATAATTGTAACTTAAACAAACAATTATTGTATTTTACATTAACTAATATGTAACCCAGAGGTTCAATAATATTTCCCGTATAAGATTTTAATCGTAGATGCTTGTGTTGTAAACAAATATTTGCAAAATAATTATCATAGCATTGTTTAGAAATAACAGATATTTTACTACCGGTATCGATTTCAAACTTTAATAAAATGTTTTCAATAGTTAAATTGATATAATATGGTTTATCATCACGATTACATGATAAATTATAAAAATTTAAATCACTCTCACTTGAATCATCTAAAAAGAACTGACCTTTATGATGTTTCTGGTACTCACTGTCGCTAACACTTTTGTAATTTTGACACACAACTTTAAGATGACCTTTTTGTCCACAATTATCACACGTGTACTGCTTAAATCGACACCGCGCTGGCCCGTGCCCCGCGCGTCCGCAGCGCGAACACGCACGCCGCGCGCCGCCGCCGTCGCTCGCTGCAGCGCCGCTCGCGCCGCCCGCTGCGTCCCGGCTCGCCGTCACGCCGACGATACGCTTCATCCTTACGTTATGTAACCCTTCCGCAACTCCATTGCTAGCACCGGACGCCGCCTCTGCTGCGTGCCTGTCCGCCGCTTCTAATGCTAATGCGAGTTCAATAGCACGTTTATAATCGATATCTCGCTCGGCAAACAACCTTGACCTCATATCTTCATTAATAAGTCCAGAGACGAATTGATCCCTTATATTGATTTCTAGAGTATCGCGAAAATTACATGTTTTCGCCAGATGCTTTAAACTTTGTAAGTAATCACTCACAGTCTCGCCTTGAAGTTGTTTCCGCTGCCGAAATATATGGCGTTCAGCAATCTCCGACCTCTGCGGCTCCAGATGATTTTTAACGATATCCACGAGCTCATCAAATGTTTTATCTTCAGGTAAATCCAGGGAGCATAAATCACACATTAACTCGTAGCAAGACACGCCAACGTGTGTGACTAGCGTGGCCACGTGCAAATGTTCACTAATGTCATTTAATGTTATAAACTGCTTTATTCTTCTACAATAGGCATCCCAGTTATGGGAACCTACTTCAAAAGTTTCTATTTTTCCAAAAGGCATAGTATGATGAAAGAAAAAAAAAACTAAACTTATTTTTAGGAAACCGACTGCGCCAATTGTAATGTATGAAATGAAAGACGGACTATCGCTGAATGATTTATTGGTAAAACAAATAGGCGTTGGCTTGTATTGTATCTACCCGTTTATTTGTTTTATATCTACCTACATGACAAGGCTAGAACTTTTCCGTTTAGAAGGTGCAATAAAAATATTTTTATTTATGTATGAAAATAAAAATTTAAGAAATATAATTTTTTCTTGTTACAGATGTTGTTGTTATGATGTAAATAGTATATTCCCAAAAGGTTTTCAGTAAATTAAAAGTGACCCTGTATAATAAGGACCTATTGACGTATTGCCGATGTACATGTATATATGTATATGTATAATTTCTTATCTGTTATCTTCATTTATGTAGACAGATTGTTTCCGCCAGCTTTGACATATAACCTTCTAACCGATTTTCGATTAGGGCATCCACAACATTAAGACTAGATCTATTACAGTGCACAATTATAAGTACTCTTTAGCCTCTATTCCATTATGTTATGGTCCGAATGGTCTGAATCTGATACAATAGAAAAGAGAATGGACGCAAAATGGACGATTTTAGATGCTGCACACATAATAATGTACCTAAACTTACTAATGAATTATAACGATCATGTTATGAGTAAAGGTGTAAATATTATTTCATAATTTCTAAAACAAAACTAGTTTATTTTTAGACTAGCGACTTAACCTCGGTTCGCTCGAGTGCGTCCCTACTTTTAAATAAATAATGAATAGTTATTGCAAGTGTATCGTAGGAGGTAGATTTAATAATATGCTATTGCATATTATTAAAATAACATATGTGATAAAGGATTAACTAAAATAAAAAAATAATAATAAGGAATTAATAAGCTCGAGTCGCAAGTCGATTGTGATTCAATAGCGGATGTGTTCCGACTGATAATAAAAAAACACAGTTTTACGTAGATTACTTAAACTTGTTGTTATCACAGTACTCTTAGATGTTTTACGAGTAAAAGTTTTTTTACATTGAAATTAATTGTATGGCTTAAATAATTTATTAATAATTAAATAATAATTCAATGTATTTTGCATATATATATATCTGAATCTCGGAAACGGCTTCAACGATTTTCATGAAATTTAGTATACAAGGGGTTTCGGGAGCGATAAATCGATCTAGATTAGTCTTATGTCTGGGAAAACGAGTGTTTTTGAATTTTCATGCTTGCACGGTTTTCTTTTACATTATTCCACGCAAAATATTATGTTCCATAATTTCGCAGGCTCGGGCATAAGTATTATGGTCAAGCGGCCAAAACGTAAGATTGAATAAGTGTCCGGGTTTGAATCCCGGTCGGATACAAAGGTATAATTTATTTTTGTTTTTTTTACTTATTTAAGTTTTTAGTTTTATTTTAAAAGAAAATTGTACTTTTGGCCAAAAACTCCGAGCGAATCTCGGTGGCCCAAGTACTTGCACTTAATTGATATATAGAAATTAACAATAAAACAATGAAAATAGCAAAGGTGGACTTATCTCTAGAAGAGATCTGTTCCAGTTAACTTATGTAAATGAGATAGGAAGATAAAACTATTCATTTGTATAACACTTCCTTAGATTTATGCGAGTACTTCAGCATTAAAAATAAAGTTATCTTTTCACGTTTTTTCGCTTTGTTTTCATTGTTGGTTCCTGACGTTTCGAATGCTTTGCATCAAACATGATCACGGAAGAGATATCCTTTAAGAAAAGATAGTTTTATTTTAAGCTATCCAATGTAATTTTTGGAATCGTACTTTTTAGACCTATTAGTAATTAATGCTTTAACCCTTATCATCTTGCCATCTAATAGAACATTTTTTCCGTATATTTATATTTGGCCTCACGCCCGTCTCATTTAACGATTATAGATTCTGGAAATCAAAACGAGAATAATGATATGAAATCGTCGGAAAAACCAACTAAGAATTAAAAGCTAAGAATATACTAATACAAAATAGTTGGTCCCAATCTGTTAAGGAAGTGACATATATCTTAAATTCAGTTAGTATGAAGATTTAGATAGCCATTACTAAGGCGTTTATGGGCCACTATATCTATCCCTTTTAGGGTAGCATTAATGACTGACTCTGAGGGCGCTATGGACAGACACTGTCTATTTACATTATTAAATTAATCCCATTAAGAGCAATATTGTGTTTTTAATATATGTACATAAAATAGATATTTTAAAAAAAGCCCTTCGTACAACAAGCGGCTTTTAGTGTTCTTTAGTGTTGAATATTTGTAAGAACACTTAAACGTTTAGATAATAAAGATGGTCGAAGAACACGTCGTGGTAGGCCCATGCTTTAAATTTAATAAGTTTAGCTTGAAGTATTTTAAAACTATTTGTCTGAAGAGTTGGCGAAAAAAAACTGAAAACAGATCTGACTAGAAGGATGTTCTTGACCTGATGAACCAGCCGCCACCTACACCTGAAGACCCTTAGATGATGATGATGATGATGAATGTTTTTGTATGTATGTAGAAACATTTATTCTTACAATCTAATGCAAATATATATTTTTTCAGCTTATCGCCGTCCACTGCTGGACGAAAGACTCACTCACAGAACGCCAGCCTTATATTATATATAGTTATCTATATATCTTTTTGATTTATTTTAATGATTCACTCGTTCAGATGATATTAAAAAAAATGTCATTGTCGCTACTGAATCGCTTGATACTGAAAAAAAATTAAACCCATTTTAAGAATAATGACAAAAAGTACGAATATACTTACTTACAAAAGCCTCAGTCAAACCGCAATGTGCAGACTATGCCATGAGACAGAGGAAACTGCTATGCACATTCTCTGCTCGTGCGGTCCACTCATGCACCGCAGAAGTATCTATCTAGGGCAGCATATTATGCAACCAGAAGAGATACAGATGCTCCCCGCTCAGAAAATCTGGAAGTTCCTGGAGTCAACAGGACTAAGCGGAGAACTTTGAACTCATTATAAAGGGTGCTACAATGGACCAAAACTGGTCGACGTAGCTAGGGCCGACCTCGGCACCACACCCAACATAAATAATAATAATAAATACTTACAAAAAATTTTTACTATATGTGTATTAAAAATAACTTGAAAGCTAAAATCTTGAAAGACATAGCCATAAACGAGACAATATATATTACTGTCTCTACTGATGATAAGAGGCTGGCTTGTTTTTCGTTAAAACAATCGGTACACAGAGCGGTTCAGCGGTGGAATGCTGCTATCGTTGTTGCCACAGCTTCCTGCGGGCATGACGTGTACATTAATTATTTTAAATGAGTATATTTTCTTACATCGTAATAACTTCTAAATAAAGTTTATGAGGAAAAAACAAGGAGTCTCCAAAAACAAAAATAACATAATTTCCCCAAAAACAATACAGCTTAAATTGTTCGCAAAAAATAGTAATAGAACTAAACTAATACCATTCACTCCATACATCTGAGGCCTCAACATTAAATTGGGAACGAGGGTAAAAACTAATAAAGGAATATCCGATAAGTGCGTTAAGTCCTTTAGTTAGATCTGGAATGATCGTGCGTGCTCAGAATTCCAAACGCGTCTTATCAACGAATATGTTACTAAAATTTGATTCTATTATACGATCTTTTGTCGCTCTTAGAATTGGCAGTTGAGTGCTAATAAAATATTGACTAGACTAGATTAATGTTCGAATTTGTTTAGTTTGTTTCAACGATCCTCCTTTATGGCAAATGTTTCAAGTAAAACGTTTTTTGTTTATCTATAATTGATAGTTTGTTATTTTCGTTCAGGCTATTTTCTTTCTATTAAATAAAATTGTTCTCGTACAATATTGATATTAAAGACGTCGCTATTCATACTTTTTCTATCATAAATATGAAAGTTTATGTGTAGCGTGTGTGTATGTGTGCGTACGTGTGTGCGTGCGTGCTAGCGACTGAGCATGCGTGCGTGCGTGCGTGTGTGTTTTACTCTTTCACGCTGCATCTGCTGGGTAGATTTGAATGTTTAGTACACAAATAGCATATTTTATGTTACCTGGTGTAACCTGGTGTAATAAAACTAAGGTAAATAAGTAGCGTAATCATAATCATGAACACTATTATAGGGCATGATTTTGCAAAGTATTGTATATGTAATTCTGATTAAAGTGTCATTTTAATACATAAAATGGAGTAAACATATATAACACATATGTATTTATTATTATAACCATCGCTAGTTATCTATACTTCTATACTATTATTATAAAGAGGTAAAATTTGTGAGTTTGTGACGTTGTAGGGGGTAATCTCTGGATCTACAGAGCCGATTTAGATGAAATTATGTAAGATGATAGTTTAAGACCCTGGGAAGGACATAGGATACTTTTTATCTCAGAAATTATCCCTTAAGGGGGTGAAAATGGGGATGAAATTTTGTATGTGGAATCAGCCTAGGGACGAACCCGAGCGAAGCGAGGGTAAGTCGCTAGTTACATATACAGCAATAATCTCTACGTCTTCAGATGCTAATTTACAATCCTATAAATAAGGTTGCAAAGCCTTTTAAATTCAGGGATGATGTGATAAAATATTCTACCCTTAAACTTAAAGACAAGCTTAGGAACAATCTTGAAGCTTTTATTGTTCTTATTATCTTGTGAATTTTGTTTATTGCCCTTTGCAGTAGAAAAAGTTGAGTTAAATTTGTGGATCCTTTAGAGATTTAAGGATAAGTTATAAAGAAAATTTGGCTTGTTTATGACTAAGAATGATTTAATAAAATTTCTTCTCAATTAATTATTTACTTTAGCGTCATGAATATGCATGACGGAAAGGATACAGTGGATTTAGTTAGTATTTCTGTTTTATTAGGGGATTTCCATATAATATGTAACAACTTACCTTGAATGAAGAAGGCAGGACTTACGTATTTCCCCCCCAACGTGCGTTCACCTTGTCGTGGTGGGGGGCTCAGTAGTGCCCGGCAATATATATAGAAGCCAAGAAACGCACAGGGAGGTGGCCCGCTTCGGTGGGCGGTGGGAGGCGGCCCTCTTCGAAGGGCGGTGTTCCATGCGGGTTGCTCCTGGTACTTCTCTGATAGCAGAGTGGACCTTGGAGCAACCCCGTGGTTGTTGTGGTCTGCTTCGGCAGACCTGTCGTAGTTGAATGCGTAAGCGATCCTGCAACGCCCCATTAGGACGGGGGAAGGTTTTGTTGGGTTTTAGTGGGTAGTACTGGCTTCGCCGGTGAGTCCCATACTTCGTGCGTAAATGCATTTCCCAACGTTAAAAAAAAGGATTATTATTAGTATTTAAGTTAAACTCAACCAAATATTAAGCAGAGTTTTAGTAATTTTTAACCCCTCCCTCCCCTTTGTCAGCAAACGTAAGCAATGCCTTTACTCCCCTCTCGGTATATATAAAAGTATATATACATTGGTACACATATTTTTTAATTTGTTCAGGTTTTTTCATTGTTATTCAACAGCAGCAGTTATCAAATCTAGAAATAAGGTATTTATAGGATATAGAGGAATTTAATGCATAATATTATAATGTGATTGAACAAATCAGAATGTACAAAATTTTGCTAAAAACCAAAAAAAAAATAAAACAAAAAAAAACTATTGCAGACGCAATCATCATCCAGACCTCTCCGTCCTCCATGTCATCAAAAATATAAAAATACATCCCCCCTCCCCCTCCTCACTATCCCCACCCCTTGGAGCTTACGTAATACTTGAATGGTCCCTAACGCAATTATGATGTGTGAGCTAGAAATAATATTTGTTTTTTAAGCTTTGTTTAAAAAAATATGTCGATTTAATTTTTATAGAATAAAAAAATGCATATGAAAATATTTGTATACGAGTATATTGAAACATAACTTCTTTTCAAGCTTCTTTTTCCAGCCACTGACTACGTGTTGTTGAACAATTTCAGATTTGAGCAGAAAGTTTTGCTTATGCTATCAGTGTAGTTTGTAGGAAGTGCTGCGAACATATGTTGTTGAGAGGAAACTTGGCTTGCATTTCCACAAATATCTAATGTTTTTCATAAATAAATTGTGCTAATAATATTACTAAGCTAACAAAATACACCAAATATTAGCTTTGACTGACATTGTCCACTGAATCAGGAGTTGTAGGTTCTATTTCTGTGGTCGAAATTCGATCATAATCATAATTGTAAATTTAAGAAAAACATATATGAATAGAATTTACCTCACACTATATGAAAAAAGTAAACGTTTCTAAAACTTTTTACTTAACGTTTTATTATATTGAAAAACTTGTTAATACTAAACAAAAAATCATTAATATCGGTTGACGAACAGAGGAGAAAAAATGAAAATATCAGAGGTGCGAGACCCGGGATTTGAACCCGCTTCACTCGGTTTCCCAATCGAGCGCGTTATTGCGCGTCAGCGCGTTACTGGGCTACCACTGACTTCCTTTTATTATATGCTTATAATCGCAAAACAAGGCGTATAATCGTTATAGTACAATTAGATTGCGAGGGACGACTATTAAAAAACGTTCCGACCTGTATTTGGTATATTATACACTTTTACCTTTAAGATAATCCAATATGTCAGTGGAATGTATTGTCAGATATCTGTCATGTCGACTATTTATTATTGTCATACTGAGTTTCCATATTAATGACCACTGGCTCACCTTCGCTTCGCTCGGGTTTGTCCCGTCCCGTAGGTACGTTTTAACGGTTGGTATGGAATAGATAGACTATGTATTATATTACTGCACCGCTCCCTTGGTTAGTAGCATGATGATATATAGCCTATAGCCTTCCTCAATAAACGGGCTATCTAATGCAAAATTATTTTTTAAAATCGGATTAGTAGTTTCTGAGATTAATGCGTTCAAACAAACAAACTCTGCCTCTTTATAATATCAGTATAGATGATTTTAAAACAAAGGTTGTTGACATTTTTGGGTCTTAGTTAAAAAACTTTTTACTCATAAAATAAATTTTAAAGTTTACTTGTTTTGACTGCTTTACCAAATCGTATTCAATTTTTAAAACAAAAATAGAAATGACCTCTAAAAATCACAAGAAAAAGTGCGTGTATACTAAAATTATAATGAAGACGGTTTCTATTCGCCCGGAGATCGTAACACAATTGTCCTTGTAACGACCTTTTAAAGGGACACTCAACTTTATCTCATTCCGAATTTCAGCTTTATTGAATACATTTTTTAGATAAATTCGTAATGATATCGTAAATGTAATTTTCTTACTATAAATGTGAAAATGGGAGCCTATAACCTCTCTAAGGGAGAAATAAGCGTGTTGTCAACTTCACCAACAAAAGAATTAAGATCTAAATGGGTGCCAAGTTTAGTAGATAATCCTCAATTTTTTTCATAACAACATACTACATTCTACAATAAATTTAAAACACAAGTTCTTGTTTTTTTTGCTACAAAAGTGTTTGCTATTTAAAAATAGAACTTCTTAAATTTGAACAGTCGAATTATTTACACAGAGTAGATAACATAGGATAAATTGAAGTTCAAGATTTGACTTGGCTACTTTTTACCAGTATAGCAAGTTTTTAGAAGAATGAGACATGTTGACCTTACAATATTAATTGCGTATAGCATAAAGAAGATATAAGTAATTAGCTGAATATATGATTACTTTTATATAAAAACTTTTACGTCTCTTTATGGAATTGAGTATTTCCCCTCTTGAAAGTTGGTTAAACACTATGCAAATAACTAATAAAATATAAGCCCAATGTTTCACTGCACCGCTCTAATTAACACTGATGTATTATAATTTCATCCTTCGTAAAACAGCCTTACTATTCTAAATGGCGTCAATTAAAATGACAAAGACCGGAAACTGTGAATGGAAAGAGATAAAAGACTTGAAAAATGAGACCAAATCGTGTAACAAAGTGACAAAAGATACTTCGTTAGTCAAATAGCCCCGTATAATGGATTCAGACGCATAATAGGGGAATAAAATCAATTCTAAAAGCTTACAAAGCTAACTTTTTTTATATTGAAAAGTTAGTAATTCAGTTATAATAAATCTTTCACCTTATAAAATATAAGATTTATCTATACAGTAGCTTTCTTAGATTTACGCAAATATTTGATATTTTAAATAAAACTATTTTTGGGATTATTTCGCGGATTTATTTTGATTTTTGGTTCCCGACGTTTCGAATGCTTTACAGCAATCGTGGTCACGGGAGAGACTAAGGTTATAGACGTCTCAAACACATACGAGTACTTGTTACAGACAGTGCCTACCCACTATTTTACAAAAATGATTTCAAAATATTCAAAAAATGGCAATATTTGTTGATTTTTATTTCTAAACATTTTAATTTTTTATAATAAATATTATAACTAAATATAGCAATATTATTTTTTATTTTTTTTTATTTTTAATATTAATTATTACAATATTTAAAAACTTTATTAATTACTAATATTAATTTGTGTTGCTATTATTATATTATGTATAACCATAAAGAATATTAAAATTTTAAAAATATTAATTATTTATCTAAGCGATATTACGAGTATATATATAATTTAAAAGTCAAAATATTAATTTAGATTGCTATTATTTAGAGTTAAAATATTGAGCAACACTATTGCTACCATTATAGAACGTTACATGTAACCGTTACATGTAATATAATCATTTTTTAAATATTTTGAATGTTCTTAAAAATAGTTGCATATTATAGGTTAATTTTTTTTTACTTATTACAGATGTGTATGAATTAGTAGAAAAACCTGACTCATAAGAGTGCTCTTACCGCTCAATCTCATACGTGTCTTCCTCACAAAACGTGACACTGGCAGAATGAATTGCATCTGTCAACGCAGCTCTAAGCTATAAAAAGAAAAAAAAAACTCATATTATTTAGGTTAGAGTTGAAATATTAGGCCAAGTTGGCAATTGATTGGAACATTTATTAGTAAAAAACTAAAAAGGAACGTTTTGGCTAATGTCGTCCGCACCATACACTAAAAATATTATAACAATAATTTCTATAGGTTATATGAAATATTTACTATAATAAATATTTGTAATAGAGCCAGAGGGCTTAGTCATGTTGCTTATCTACAATCGTTAACGATTTAGAAAACTAAGAAAGTGTATGGGCATTACATATTTTAAACGTTATTTCAAGAGGTCAAAACAATCGAATTGAAAATTTGTAACCAATTTTATAAGGTACATAGTTCGTTCTAAAAATAGAAACGAACTGAGCGATTCAACAATATTTAACACTGAAGTATTTCAGATAGAATTCACTCACTTTTTTTATCACGAAACAAAACATATTTTGATTTTTTCTAACAAGACAGTGACTTTGACGTATATAGGAACGCTAACAATAGGCTATTTTTTGATCCACATTATAGAATGAACGATTGACACCGTAGACACTAGTTTTGTTGAGATGGCTAGCACCAAATCGTTTTCTAAAATAGCTATCGACAACACGCTACCAATGATAGAAAGAGATTAGATAGAAAACGTTTGTAACATGGCTAAGCCCTCAGATCTTTCCTATTAAAGTTAGTTTATATAAAAATATTTATGTCGTACATATTTAATTTTTTCAGTACTTCAAGACTGTATCGGAAGAAAGGATCATTATATATTTCCGACGAAGCCGTGTAAATCTGCCCTTGACCCCGAAAACTGAAGCTTAAAGCAATATTTATATTCAAATATTTTATCCTACCCTATATGAATGAATAATAAAATAAAATTTTAATCTATAGATATAATAAAATTCTAACTAAACCGAATCTGTACATTAAATATTTTTTGGAAAATCTTATTGAAATACATTATTATCGATACAGAGGCCGAATCTATAGTTTTTAGGATTTTTGTTTGCCTTTCCCTGTCCGTCTGTTACCGCATCACAGAAAAACCACTTTTACGTTACGTTACGTTTAGTTATTTTTTACTAAAATGTAAAAAATAACTGAACGGGGGTTTTCATTTAGAATAGATACCTAATCAGATATTTTCGAAGTCGGTGCCAGCGGGCAATATATATATATATATATATATATATATATATATATATATATATATATATATATATATATATATATATATATAGGTAGGTATATTATTTTTGGAGAGGTTTAGCATTTTCACAATTACTTTTAAAATAATTTTGAAAACGATGGAATTTACGGCAATTAGTGAAAAAGCAATTATTAATATAAATAAACTTAGTGGTAATGTAATTATTTAACAGTCGTTATCTATACTAATATTATAAAGAGGTAAAGTTTGTGAGATTGTGAGTTTGTGACGTTGTAGGGGGTAATCTCTGGATCTACTGAACCGATTTAGATGAAATTTGGTAAGAAGATAGTTTGAGACCCTGAGAAGGACATAGGATACTTGTTATCTCGGAAATCATCCCTTAAGGGTGTTAAAATGGGAATGAAATTTTGTATTGGGAAGCAAGCTAGGGACGAACCCGAGCGAAACGAGGGTGTGTCGCTAGTAACTAATAAAAGGGTGTGTCGGCTAGACGCATAAATAAGGTGTAAAGGATTTTATTTTTCTAATATAATTTTAAGAAATTTCATTAGTAAGGTTTCTTTTAATTTTAACAATTAGGTACGAGATGAGTAATGGCTTCAGAATGCAAGAATTTAATTAAAGTTTCATATCGTTTTATGAATCTCACATATTTTGAGATGTATGGTTTCAGAATGAAATTTTTATCTATACATATAATAAAATTGTAACTAAGCCGAATCTGTAAATTAAATATTTTTTGGAAAATCTTATTGAAATAAACATTATTGTCGACTGCCGGCTGTCGTCTTCGTCCCTAGGTACGTTTTAACGGTTAGTATGAAATACAAATATTTGAATTTCTCAGCTTTTCTGTACTATATGCATGTATTATACATATAAACCTTCCTCTTGAACCACTCTATCTATTACAAACCGCATCAAATTCCGTTGCGTAGTTTTAAAAATCTAAGCATACATAGGGACAGACAGACAGCGGGAAGCGACTTTGTTTTATATGTATGTAGTGATGCAAAATATTTTTTTTTAATTCGACAACCAGAACTTTTTACTTTAAAACATATACATCTATCATAATCGTCGTGATGGACGTATCTTTTTTAAAGTAAAAAAGATTAATACTGTAAAAGATTCATGTATCGATAATAATTAATTAGTTTAATTAAAATAATTATTTTACATATTGGTGTGTTTTTTTTTAATTTATATGGGACCATTCTTGTGGTATTATCTTGTATGCTTTAAAAAGATTTTCTCATTAATTAAAGTATATTTAAGGGTTTTATGATTGTATTCAGCCCTTTTTAACGTCCAACTGCTGGGCACGGGCCTTCCTTCAATACGAGGGGGATCAGGCCATAATCCACCACGCTGGCCAAGTGCGGGTTGGCAGACTTCACATGTCTTTCGAAAACTTGCTAAGTTCTCTCAGACATGCAGGTTTCCTCACGATGTTTTCCTTCACCGTAAGTCAAGTGGTAATCATGTTAGAAATGATTTGCACATGAAAATATCAGAGGTGCGAGACCCGGGATTTGAACCCGCTTCACTCGGTTTCTCAAGCGAGAGCGTTACCACTGGGCTACCACTGCCTTTATGATTAATAACTAATATGATTAATAACAAAAATAACTTTTATGATTAATAACTTACATTACATAACTTTTATGATTAATTACAAAAAAAACCTACAGCTTAAATAAATACCTCATTTTTAAATTCAGTTAAAGTTAAAAATTGAATTCAATTATAAATAAATAAGCTATTTTTATATATAATATTATATGGCATTTTTGCACTACACAGTACACTATTTGAAAGGTAATAAAGCAAAGCAAATAAAACAGTGGCTAACCTCGCACCGACTTGCTTAGATAGCGTCACTGAGGATTACACTAGATTTATACTTAGAGCTTGTATTTATGTTAAGCGGAATAGGAGATAATTTTTTGTTACCTGCGAACACTGGCCTTACTTGCTTGAAATTGTTTGTTTAGATTGTGAGGTTTTAGTAATTTAAATTATTTAACGTGATGGTTTCATCGTTTTATTTTTTACCAATTTCTACATGTTTTAGAGTCGAGTTGAAACTCTAATAGATAACCCACTGCCTGCTCAGTGGTTTAGTGGCTAGCATGTACATCCGGAGGTCTTGGGTTCGAGTACCGTGTCGGGCCAAGTTCAGTTATTGAGTCTTTCTGTTAAGAAATTCCCAGTATTAAGCCAGAGTTGGGAATTTAAGTTGGCACGTAAAGCTCGACCGTCGCCTGATCTCTACCGGTCATGTCAAATTGTCGTCCAACTGGAGTAAGCGAGTCACAACTCAACAAGACGGAGTATCTGCGAGCATATTTGTGCACTATTATATCTTCTGTGCAGTTGGCTAGTCTCATTGAGATTGGCCGCCGTAGCCGAAATCAAGAGGAGGTCTTCATCATCATCATCATCATCATCGCTTAGCTTATATGCATCTAATCTATGTACATTTACTTGTTTTTAAGTTTTTATACAGCACACGTTAGTAAATTTCATTACATAACTTTAAAAGATTAAAGTTCTAGAAAAGAACCACTAAGAAAAAGCTATGTATTTTAGACAGCATTATATTTAACAAGGTTCACTATACCATCCATCAAATTAAACCCAAACACAATTTTCAAATGAAATTCAATAAAACTAAGAGTATATTATTACAATCTAGTAATTACTATCAATCAGTGTATCACAATGTCTACATAAACTGTATTAATCCTTTGTTAAGCGTCCAGTATGAATTGCCAGACAATGGCCATCCAAATACATGTTATTGGTTACGTGTTTCAAATACAGAGTTAGATGAACGTTTATTATCAATGAACGTGTACATATAATAAAATTGTAACTAAATAAAGTCGAATCTGTACATTAAATATTTTTTGGAAAATCTAATTGAAATAGACATTATTAGCGATACAGAGTCCGAATCTATAATTTTTAGAATTTTTGTCTGTCTGTCTGTCTGCCTGTTACCACATCACGAGAAAACCACTGGACAGATTTTAATGAAATTTGGTATGATGATAGCTGGTTATCCGGATCAACATATAGGATATACTTTTTACCGCGGGAAAATATCTCATTTCTGAGAAAAAATACTAAAACTGAGAAACAGAGTATACTAATATGTAAAACCTAAGAACTAGCTTTTTGGTTATCTGAATGCGGGCGGAGCCGCGGGCAATGTTAGTTATCAATAATTACTTGTACGGACATATACATACCAGTACAATTATGAAATGTAGATTTCAGAAAAGTGACGGTGCATCAATGAAGCTTGTTCTATGAAGATTTGACACTGCGTCATTTTGATGTGTTATAAACAAGGGTCACATGCACTTGACTAATAAATTGAAAAAGTCTGTGTAAAGTGTTGTGTTGTTGTCTTCAATATGTCGAAATTTATACCGAACAAAATACCATCACATACGGCAAAACCGGTTCGCGAAACGTTGGAAGCCCTCAACTGGGAAGTTCTACCTCAAGCGGCTTACTCAGCAGATTTGGCTCCATCTGATTACCACTTGTTTGCATCGATGGGTCACGCACTTGCTGAGCAGCGCTTTGGTTCGTACGAAGATGTGAAAAAATGGCTCGATGAATGGCTCGCAGAAAAAGAGGAAGATTTTTACTGGCGTGGTATTCACAAATTGCCCAAAAGATGGGAAAATATTTTTAGAAAAAAAAAATCCGCATTTCATACTTGTAGACCTGATAAATAACGATACCATTTTGCTTCTGATGTACGTTTTGAACTTACATTTTTGCATGTTAAGCTCATGATTTTTTCGGTAGCACTCCAGTTTGGAAGTTTTTAAGTGTTACAATTTTAAAATAGAGCCTCGATTATTTTTTAAATAATAATAATCATTTATTTCAGAATTTTTCATATTTTGTTAGTAAATTACTATACTTTTGAAGAATATTTAATTTTAATGAAATTTAATTTATATTAATTCAATTATAAGCTGGTAATTCGAAATTTACCTATATATAATGCTTTTTCAATTAACTTAGATTTGATTCAGCGATTCACTGACAGATAACCTACAGCTTTCACTGCTGGATATGTAAAGCATGGAATTTTTTACAAGGGCTCTTCAATAATGTAGGTGAGAGGGGTTAAGATATAAGGGATAAAAGTTTATAACGAAGTTCCTCAAATTTTAAAGTTAAAAATATGGAAATTAAGGCTTATATTACTCGTTCATACATCGAAAATTCATATAGAAATGATGATGTGGTAAGAAAGGTCGATAATAGTGCTGATGATGCATCGTGATAGTGGGGGGTAGATAGTAAAGAGAGGGTGTAAGCTTATACGAGGGTTGTAGGTGATACTGTCTCGGTGGTCTAGTCACTAGTGGATACCTTGAAAGGCTGCAGATCTGGAGGTACTGGGTTAGATCCGGATCTATTCGGGTCTAAGAGGCCGAAGAAACCAGCTTTAAATATAAAAAAATTCTTTCCAGATTATATCTATCTATTATATTATATATACTCCTTACATAAATTTGAATAGATAATGTTCTAATTCACTAACTGTTTATAAAATTAAAAATAAGAATGCCCAACGTTTTTTTTTCTAGTCTTTATAGCATATTATTTGTATGAAGCGTCTGGCTATCCAGCCAGGCGCGAAGCCAAAAAACGCACTGAGTCTTAGTAAGTAGAACTGGAATTTTCAGCCCTTTAGTCCCACATAACCACCTGTATGTATGCAGATGGTATGTATTGCTGCGTGAATGCATTTCCTATCGTAAAAAAGGCTAAGGGTATATATATAAGAAAAGTAGACTTGGTAATAAATACCGTCGGACATATTTCATTGAGCGAAAAAATCTCTATCACTCTAAAAATAGGATACCGGATATTCCCAGCCTTACTATAAATGTGAAGTAGAAGTAAAAATAAAGCATTACAGGTTTACCAGCAACGAACAAACGCAACATGAAAAATAACTTTTCGTGAACTTAATTTTTGCTAGTTAAATAAATTGCAAAGTTTTACTACAGCAATTATTACAAGTAGAGCCCACTTTCTGAGCAGTTTAGTTTTAAGATATTTCGTTGAGAAAAATTTCCCATTCGTTTATAACCCACATCATATGCTTCTGTTTTATTTTGTTCTTATTTTTTAATAGGCAATATGCGTGACATTTAAATAAAGGTGAAATATTTTTTTTGTTATAATCTTTATTGCTTTGGAATTAAGGCTATTTCAATATTTTTTTATGTAATTTCTTTTTGAATAAGAAAATAATTATTAAAAAGTGCAAAAGCGAAATTGAAAGTAGTTAGAGAGACCGAATATGGCGTCAGCGATTTTGTCACTACAAATTTTTTCTGTGTATATCATACTGTGACGTCACGCCAAACGCGCGAAATGGCGAGCGTTTAAAGTATCCGTATCGGTATGATATTTTTTTATACTAAATGTTAGTTTTTTTTTGAAGTTGGATATTTTGTTTGACAATTATATAACGATGTAAGCTATTGCATAATAATTATATATTAAAATTTCAAAAGACCCCCTATGCAAATTAATTGTCATTTAATGATTACACTGGCGCGTGTGAAGCACTTAATCGAGTAATCATACGCCAAAATGAAAATGAACGTACACACTAATTTTATGAATGTGCTTTTATACAGTTGCAGGACGCACATCGGACACCGTCCAACCGTTTTAGCGAAAAGAAGACAAACACACAGACAAACTTACATATTTATATATAATTATAAATGATCCGATCTTTGTCTACTTTGAATCGATTTTAAAGATTATCTGTTACAAAACATTCTTATATCTCGAGCATATCTCAATCACATGTCTTAAAAAATTGTACGCCTAATGTCAGGGCAATATAGTAATATAAGTAATAATACATTATACATACAGTAATTTTTTTTTAATAGGAAAATATTTACTACAAAAATTCAATAAATTCGTTTCGCGCTATCGCTAGCAATACTTAATCGACGTATTCGGCTGAGCTTCCTACACCAACTAGGTCACTCTTCCTAATGCAATATTTGCACGTAATCGGAAAATTTAAGAATCACTTTAACATTCCGATCCTATTTCGACTTCCCGCATTCTGTTTGTATCCGGGGAATTTTCTTGTATATGTTACCTTAACATTATAGAAAATGATTTGTTAATTGTTATAGTATGAGCAACGCGCTTGGGTTTTGGGGATACAAGCTCCTGGTGTCGCGCGTCTGATATTTTCATGTACGATTTAATTCAATTTAAAAAATTCAAAATTCAAAATATTTTATTCAGCATTAGAATATTACAATTTTTTACTGAACGTCATGAGTCTACTACCAGTTCCGAAAGAAGAAGCCTCAGACCTGAGAAGAACTGGCGAAAGAAACTCAGCATGATATTAACACTTGTCTTACGGTGAAAGAAAACATCGTGTGAAGACGTGCCTGTTTGAGAGAACCCAACTAGTTATGGAATTACATATGAAGTCCATCAAACCACGTTTGTCCAGCATAATTGTTGAGCGTGGTGGGTGGATCCTTCTTTAATTTGAGGGAAGACCGTGTCCAGCGGTGCACGTTATAAAGGATCGAATAAGTAATTATATAACTTTGCTTATGTTTTTCTATTTTATGCTTAGTTTTATCGTTTTTAGGCGTGCCTATTGAGTGCAATTACTTCGCAATTGTCGCGTAGAATTCTTATTTTTTATATTTTTAGGCAAAAAAAAGTTTTTGCAAGGAAAGCTTTTTACATTAAGTAGAAAAAAAAACTATGCAGAACTAAAATTCTAAACAAATATTATAAAATATACTTGTATTAACAATAAATCAATATTAGCTTTTTTTGAAGTTTCCTTATTCCTAATTCTAATTCTTAAAAAAAGTGAAAACTCACATTCTTTTACTGTAAGAACAGTAATTCAATTTCATTTTTAAACGTCGAGTTTATGCAATAACGTTAAAAGTGAAAGAAACATTGAATATTATAGCTATTTTAACCGACTTCCAAAAAGGAGTAGGTTCTCAATTCGTCGAAATCTTTGTTTTTTTGTCTATACCTATATGTAATAATAGAAAGTATTCCAAACATAGAGGATAAAAAAATCGTTCCTAATTTTCTATAAATAGATTTTAACACAACCTTTAACCCCATTAAATTGTACTTTAACTGTTAAACTTGGAAAAAACGTTTAAAATTCATGAAGTAATTTTTCCGCGACACCGGAAAAAATACTGGCAGATAAATTTATATAGTCGCTTTGAATTTTTTAAAATGCACTTCAGGAGAGTGCGAATATATGAATGAAAACAAGGAAGTACGTGTCCGGCGCACATTAATCTGCCTAAAACAAATTTCATAAATATAAGCTTTGTATAATATTTTTAGAATATTAAGTTGTATATATTAAAAAATACTAAAATTGTTAAGTTATTCTATACTTTTGCTTAAAATAAGCAATAATTTGAATAATTGGTGTTTCATAATTTAAAGTTATTTCTTTTTACTGCCTCATTGGTCTAGTAGCTAGCATGAACGGTTGTAAAATCTATGTCTAGGTTGGAATCAAGTATCATTATTGAAATTTCGGTACATGGCGTTTCTAAAGTTGTTATTATCTTTGTGTATTGTGCAAAAGAGTGTTGTGTGGAAAACTCTAATAATCTTATGCTTAATCTGCACTTGTGATTATGCACTCCAGTATCATGTCTGAGTTCGTGGCTAGGTTATATTGTTACGCGCCGCTTGTTTATTCGAAGGCATCAAGTACGCCTTCATACAACCTCTGTGGTGTTCGTCTACGCAGGTGTCAGGTAGGCAGGAAAAGTATGACGACGAGGATATTTTGATTGACGTTTGGGCGGGACGTATGATTTTCTGTTGTGTATAGAAATATTATTAATTACTGTCAATATAACGATTATATCAGGAAAAGTGTTTCATTGTTTTACAATATATTTTATAGAATGCTTTTATGCACCAGAGCAAATTCTTGTTATTTTAATTTCAATAAAGAAAATTACAAATATACTTAATTATATATACAAAATAAATGTATACTTAATTCTTACTGTACAAGTCATGTCCGCGTGGAATAGTGGCAAAAATGCTAGCTGCTAGTAAATTCTTAGTAAAACTTTTAACAAGATGCCATGCTTTAATTAACCTCACCCTTACACGCACCGAGTCTCTCTCGATATTTACGTAAATATCGAGTTATTATCATTGCTATTAATATATAGAATTTTACTATATAACTTGTAAATGTATTAATGTAAGTTATTATTAATATTAGCTAGCGGCTCACCCTCGCGTCGCTCGAGTTCGTCGCTAGGTACGTTTTAAATAAATATAAATAGCTATTAGCGAGCGTTAGCCATATAACTTTTAATTTTTATTCGTTAATTTTTCATTTTTTCTCTTTATTAAAACCTTTCGTAAACCTTAAGGAATATACGAAAAAAAATTTACCCGAATTTGTCTAGCCATTCTTGAGTTATGCGCTTAACAGCATTAATTTTTATTTATATAGATGTTCTCATGTAAATATAAAATACGTAATATAAAAACTTTTTTTAATATATTTCTTGGAAAAAGAAACTTCTTTATGAGACAATAAGTTGACAGAGGAAACTTTCAGTTTGGTAATTTTGATATTTTTTGATTTATGTTAATTATATAATTATTTAATTTTTAATCAATGAGAAAATAGTGAAGACCGTATGAGTGAAGCTGAAGTCTTGAAAGCAAAACCTATTAAAACAGAGCAAGTATTATTATTAGAAAATGAAAAAGCGGAAACTACTATTGTCATTGAAGAATCTCAAACTAATAATGATAATTTAGATAAAAATCACGAGACTTATACTAAAAATAGATTACAAAATGATACAGTCCCTAATGTAGTACTAGAAGATGTTGTAGAAACAGCTAGAATTGAAGTAGAAAACACAGAGTTACATAATGCTCGTAAAAGTCGTAAAATAACACACTGGATACAATATAATCGAGGTTAAATACATTTTGTTATATTAAATAATAATATACAATATTTAACATGTTGTATATTAGTTATTATATAAACGTTATTTTAAAGAGCATAAATACCAAGTTTCGAGTAATTCTGATCATAAATATTTCTTTGGGTTGTATTATAACGTGTTTTCTATTGGTAATAAGATAATCACCCGTGGTAAAAAGTAGTTAATGTCATTCTCCAGCCCTTCAACTATCTCCACACAAAAAATCACGTTAATCTGTCACTCTGTTACGACGTAAAAGAAGGAAAAACAAACAAACAAACTTTCAAATTTATAATATTAGTATGGGTTCTTTATTGCACTTATATATCAAATACAGAAATTAACATACAATAAAATTTGTTAGCAAAGGTGGACTTATCTCTAAAAGAGATCTCTTCCAATCAATCTAAGTGAGATAGAGAAATAGTATTAAAAAGCAGGCTAATGTGCAGTTACTCAAATATAAACACTTAAATATATTATATATACGAGTATGTTTGGTATGGTATGGTATATTCGGGCTATTTTCCGCAACTCGACGACTATGCGCCTATTTTGCGTGTGTGGGAATTTTATAAAATAAAATATTATACATTTTTTAACAGACTTCCAAAAAGTAGGAGGTTCTATGTTCGTCTGTACGGTTTTTATGGATATTGATGATTAAAGTTTAACTGTTAAATTTTATGTCCAAAGCATACAGCCAAGGTCAGGGCCAAGATCAACCTGATCGACCACATCAGAACTTTGGACGTTATGGACCATATGGAGGAAATTATGATGCCGAAAGTCCTATGTACTATGAACCTCAAAGCCGGAATCCCTTCATAAAACTAGTCTTTGCTATATTGTTGATTATGCTTACTACTACTGGTTGTTACCTTTTCGTTGTTTTGATAACGTAAGTTTACGCTGCAATGTCATATTTTATTTGCTATTTTAATTGCTTTTTGGTGGCGCCATCTTCCCTCATCTATGTAAATATTATAAAGAGGTAAAGTTTGTGAGTTTGTGACGTTGTAGGGGGTTAATCTCTGGATCTACTGAACCGATTTAGATGAAATTTGGTAAGAGGATAGTTTGAGACCCTGGAAAGGACATAGAATACTCTTTATCTCGAAATCACCCCTTAAGGCGATGAAAATGGGGATGAAAGTGTATATTAGGAAGCAAGTTAGGGACGAACCGAGGAAACCGAGAAAATTTTGCTTTAGAAGAAACAAATATATACGAAAAGATAAATAAAACCATTTTTACTGAATACTTTTTTGTTATTTATTGACTATTTAAAACGGCCTGAAATAAAATATTTAAAGCGTATAAGTTGAAATATTATCCATTTGTAAATTATTCTGTCTATTGACACTGTTTAACTATATTATATTTATTTTTACAGACCCTCTTTGAAACATTTCTATTTAGAAGCTGGTATGCCGATGATTATTTGTTCCATGTAAGTATGAAACGTATTGTACACTGCTATTATTAAGGGTAAAAAATTGTATTTTTGTATGTTTGTAACGAATAAACACAAAAACTACTATACCGATTGAGATAAAATTTGGTAAGAAGATAGTTTGAGACGCTGGGAAGGATATTGATAGTTTTTATTCCGAAAATCATCCCTTAAATAGGTGAAAATAGGGATAAAACTTTGTGTGGGTTATCAACCTAGGGATGTACTCAGCGAAACGAGGGTGAGTCGCTAGTGATGTACTATATCGTATTTTCGCACGCTGAAACGGCTGGATAGATTTGGATGAAATTCACTATATAAATAGACTATGACCAGAGAGTCTACCGCTACATACAGGGACACGACCGAGCGAAGCTATGAAGGTATTAGTAAAATTATTAAGCAAAAGATTTGTTTCTTGGTTTTTGGCTTATTTGAAGGCGCTCTTCTCAGGAATTATGAGATAGAACAAAAAAATTCTACTTGCATTTATCGAAATATTGAGGTTATAACTTATAAGCAATTTAATATAATTTACTATAAGAAGTAAAGCAGTTTTACATAAATAAACTACATCCTAGCGACTCACCCTCGCTGCGCTCGGGTTCGTCTCTAGGTACGTTTTAACGGTTAGTATGGAATAGATAAGAGTACAATATTATCTATACATATAATAAAATTCTAAGTGAGCCGAATCCGTACATGAATTAGTTTTTGGAAAATCTTATTGAAATAGACATTATTATCGATACAGAGGCCGTATCTATAGTTTTTAGAATTTTTGTTCGTCTGTCTGTCACCGCATCACGGAAAAACCACTGGACGGATTATGATGAAGTTTGGTATGATGATAGCTGGTTATCCGGGTCAACATATAGGATACTTTTTATTGCGGGAAAATATCTCATTTTTGAGAAAACTATACTAAAAGTTAAAACGTAAGTAGAGACGAACCCTAGCGGAGCGATGGTGAGTCTCTAGTACGTACATAAGTATGATGAGTTCTTGTGGGTTGTATTATACAGTGTTTTTTATTGGGAATGAGATAAAGTCCGCGGCAAAACGTAGCCTATGACACTCTGAGCCCATCAAACTATCTCCACAAATAAAAAATCACGTCAATCGTCACTCTTCGTCGACGTGAAAGAAGGATAAACAAACAAACCAACAAACAAAGACACTTTCCGGTTATAATATAGGTGTAGATGTTAGGGTGAATATTATAAAAAGTTTATAATATTTTAGCAATATTTTTTAAGATAAATCATAAGATGTTTACTATTGTTTTCAGGGTAATTTTAATGGGGATGAACTATGTGATGATATGTTCAACGTGTTCGAGAGTACCACCTTGTAATTTTGTTACTTTATTCATAGTGGTAAGATATTTGATCTATACATATAATAAAATTGTAACTAATCCGAATTTGTACGTTAAATATTTTATGGAAAATCTTATTATAATAAACATTATTATCGATACAGAGGCCGAATATATTTTTAGAATTTTTGTCTGTCTGTCTGTGACCGCATCACGAGAAAACCACTGAACAGATTTTGACGAAATTTAGTATGATGATAGCTGGTTATCCGGCTCAACATATAGGATACTTTTTACTGCGGGAAAATATCTAATTTCTGAGAAACGTAACTAGGGACGCAAAATAAATGTTCTTATTTCTAATTTTATTCTTCCTAGAATATTTATTTTTATATCAAGTTAAGTTTAAGATAAAATCTCTTACCGATATAGTTATTTGTATGATACAAATGTCTACACAAAATCAAAATGCTATTTTAAATAAAACTAACTTTTCGGATGATTTCGCAGCTTTTTATAGAAATATTACATCTCAAATAACTTGCAATTTTCCAGGTTATTGCGATGAGTAATTTAGTAGCTGCTATCTCCGTGAGATATAGAACACATATTTTGATATTTGCAATCGTTGCTACAACTGTCACAGTTGCCGTTTGCTTGTTATTGGCTTCCAGCAGTGTAAGCTTTTTTAAGAATTTTGTAGAATAAGTTATTTTTAATTAGTCCACTCACTCAATTTGATAAGATCAAATATAATTTGGTAGATTTTTGCATTTTTGTATCGTTCATATTTTGAATTCACGACCTTTTATGGTAAAAATTGTAGCGATAATAATAAGTTTTTCCAAAATGTATTCTCCTCAAAATAAGCTTAGATTTACATTTATTAATAACCGTAGAGTAAGCCTATAACTTTTGTAGTATTATAAAAAATACGAATCCATCCTAATATTATAAATGTGAAAGTGTGTTTGTTTGTTTGTTTGTTTGTTTGTTTGTTTGTTTGTTTGTTTGTTTGTTTGTTTGTTTGTTCGTTTGTTCGTTTGTTCGTTCGTTTGTTTGTTTGTTTGTTTGTTTGTTTGTTTGTTTGTTTGTTTGTCCTTCTTTCACGTCAAAACAGAGGGACGAATTGACGTAATTTTTATGTGGAGATAGTGGAGGGCTGGAGAGTGACGTAGGCTACTTTTTACCGCGGGAGATTATCTCATTCCCACGGGAAAACATGTTATATAATACAACCCAAGAAATATTTATTATTAGAATTACTTGAAACTTGATATTAATACTCTTCAATACAATTAAATAAATACCTGTTTTAGCATTTTTCGAAATTCATTTCATAAGAGGATAAAATAGGGGATGAAAGTTCATATGAAACCTACTTATTCAGAGGTTTTTTAGTATTTTATAAATTATTAACTACTAATTGAACATTTTTTATTATTTTCAGTTCGATTTCACTGCATGGTATCTTTACATAGTAGCAATTATCGTTGTATTCACTGTTGTGTCTCTGATGGTCTCGATAGCGATGCTTGTCATGAACGTAAGGTACAAGCCGTTGCAAATAGTGATGCTGTTCATAGCAGCCATTATAAACGTGGTGGTAAGTTGAAAATACTTAAGTGTGACGACACGTTTGGCTCAGTTTGTAGTGACTCTACTTGCTGTGCCAGCGGTCGCAGGGTCGAGTCCCGCCGGGGGCATTCATTTTACGATGGGTACAGAGTACGAATGTTTGTTGTCCCACTTGAGTCATGGGTGTTTATATTTATAATATGTATGTGTTTAATTTATATATTATGTGGTGTATCAATCTGCCTGCTTTGTAGTTTACCATGGATATAGATGGTGCTGTATGTTAAGTCCCACTATATTTATTTAATTCATGTTCAGATATTTTTTCTTATTTTGAAACAAAAAAACGATAGATAATATAGCGCTAAAAGGGGATGTGCTTTTTTATATCAAGGCCGGGTTTGGAGAAATATCGCATTTGAGTAGCAAATACGATTTGAAGGTTGTTCCACGTTATTGACCTGACTAAACCTCGCAAATGAGCAATATGTCCAAGAATCTTCAACCGTTTGTACTTAATTTAACCGTGTGATGTTTGTGTGAGACTTATAACATTCTAGTTTCTGTAACAGTAATGTTTTTTTTTTAAATTCAGACAACGATTATGGAGTGAGGCGTGCATAAAAAAATATTTAAATATAGTTTTGTTGCTTGGCTTTACCTCTATTTAATTTTTTTCAAGTGAGAGTCATTTCTGCATTATTTTACGTATCTGACATTTTATTTAAAACTATTTTTGTTTTTTGGTTCTTCCAAGTTTTGTATGCTTTAATAATAGCAATCATGTCACAGTCACGGGAGTCCGAGAATTCCCGCAAAAAAGCATCCGCGTGAAAATCCGGAAAGATAGTTTTATTTGAAATTATACATCTTTATTATTTAGTTTGACTAATGATATTTTATTTTTTAAGGTGTTGATTATGGAATTGCAAATGATCTTAGGTGGTAGATCGATAGAGATGGGAGAAAATGACTACGCTTTAGGAGCCTATTTGCTTTATAATTCAATAATTAACCTGTTTTTGAATATAGTGCAGATCATGGGACTGATGGATGAATAAATTTGTAGAATACTTGTTTTATATTTATTTATAGTAAATATTTTAGTACAAAAAATGTTTTTAATTTTTATTTCATTTCTAAAATTATTAATTTTATTTAATACATGACAAACTATAAGATATGAATCTAATAATAATCGTCAGAGATTTAGCCAAATTTTCATGTCAATTTGTAGCATCTCTAAAAGGACAGTGGTGAGGCATCAGGCAGAGACATCTGTGTTTTTCTTCGATAAAGAAAAATAAATTATTTAAGTAACATTATGATTTCGTAAGAATTGCACAATGAAACATCTAACCTAAAACTCTAACTCTAGATGAGTAATTAGAACAACGTTTACGGACGCAATGCTTTTGTTCAATGCAGCTGGGAATGTATTACAGGCATGAACAATTTTGGCAAAGCAAAACTTGCCAAAGAATGCGGTAATAATTAAATTAAAATATTTGATTTAGATGCAATAAAAATAACTTTTATGTAATGTCTGCATCTCCTCAACACAGGAACAATAGTTATACTATAAAAACCCTATATACCTATAGGTATGTCGGCTGGCACCGACTTCGAAAATATCTGATTGGGTACCTATCTATTCCAAATGAGAACCGTTTAGTGATATTTTACATTTTAGTGCCTGGAGGTCGGTGTTTTTGTTTTTATTTTTCCATTTTTAGTGTAGACGTAATAAGCAGGTTATTTGTGAGAAGAAATTTTTTTAATAACATCCAATAAACAATTTATAAAAAATATTTTTTGTTGATTTTTTTAAAAACCGCTCGACCGATTTCGATAAAATGTATACGAAACCACCTGGAAAGTATATATACCCTTTGAAACAAAAAAATCCGAATCGGTTCAGGCGTCTTCGAGTAATCGGTGAACATACATAAAAAAAAAGATTCCGAGGGATTGAGAACCTCCTCGTTTTTGGAAGTCGATTAAAAAAACCTCATATCGACCAAAGTTAATGATTTACAGTTGATTTTTAACCACGTGGCGATCACTAGTTTTAATAAAACCTCTAAAGTCTAAACTATTCAAGCTTCATAATTAGTTGGAACAACAGAAGCAGGCGCAATACCGCTGGGAATATATTACACGCATAAGCAATAAATTCGGAAAAGCAAACCTTGCCAAAGAACGCGCTGTAATGTTCTGAATAAAAGTTTCCGTAAAGAGCCAGTTATGAATATTTTAAATTTAATTTTTGCTTTTTAATATTTAAATGGCAGAAAATGTATTTTTAAAATTATACAAGGTTTCACTCAAGGTTTTAGTAACTCTACATTCATTCTATAATATAATAAATGTAAAAGTTTGTTTGTTTCTCCTTCTTTTACGTCGAAACAGAGTGTATATACTTGTATATATATAATACAAAAAAATCTAATCGGATTAGTAGTTCGAGATTAGAGCGTTCAAACAAACAAACAAATTCTGCTTCTTTATAATATTAGTAGAGATATACCCACTAAAAGTATATTATACTTTATCTAGGACAGTCACGGACAGTATAGGATATTATACATTATAGCAGATATACATACAAGATGAACTTCTAAAAACCTTTGTTCATAGAAGTATTCATGCAAAAACTCATTAATATGTAACATGTAATGAATACCGTCCCGTCGCTATCAAAAGAGCAGCTAATTATTACGTACATAATACAAATGTATGTAACATATGAAATAATAATAAATTTACCGTCCCACAGCTGGGCACAAGCGACCATTATTGTGAGTGGGATTGGGCAATAAGCCAACACGCTGGCCAAATACTGTCTTCTGTAAACTAGTTAGGTTCTCTCAAATACGCAGGTTTTCTCATGAAAGTGTTTTTGAAAATAATCTATATTAATATTTTAAAGAGGCAGAGTTAGTTAGTTAGTTAGTTAGTTTGTTTGTTTGGTTGAACGCGCTAATCTCAGGAACAGCTAATCCAATTTGAAAAATTCTTTTTTGCATTAGATAGCCCGTTTATTGAGGAAGTTATGGGCTATATATGTCAACAAATCGGGTAGACTTCCATACATTATTTTAAAACTGATGCTTATAATCAAACAAATTTATCGTGGGTGAAACCGCGGGGCACAGCTAGTTTTCTTATATAAATTGACTAGCCATAGGCCACCTCGCTCACTCTCGGTCTCTAATTGCCATATTTTTCTTCCAACAAGGATTAATTTTTACAAAGTTTGTTTCCAGCCGTAACAACACATACTCTAAAATCTAAGCAAATATTTGTTTTATGCCTGTTTTCGTATGGGGCTCGCCCCATACCGTCGCACCATAATTTGATTTTAATTGTTAATGTGATAATACATCGTAGAAATTATGCCTGTAGGTTACGTTCCTTTTTAAAATTTTACGAAAATGTCCACATTCACTGTCAGGATATTTGAAGCTGACATTAATTCAAATAAAACAGTAATAAAAAGTAATTAATAATATTATTGCCCACGATGACGCTACCATCGACTCGGAATGCGGTTCTACTTAAAAAATCACGAGATTCAAAAACCAATACTTACGACATATTTAAACAATCTTTGTCAGAAAGTTTCTCTATTGCTTTATTTTACGTTTAATTTAACTAAATATACACGTTAACGGTTTTGTTTCTAGCCGTACAATCACATACTCTAAGAAAAACGTAATCATTTTCTAACAGGTCCTTATTTGACAAAGTGGCTGGTTCGGCCGAAATTCAATTTCCTCACACATAATTCACATGGAACTCAAGATCTCGTATAACTTTTACATTTGCCAAGATTTATTAGGTACGGCCGCTGCGCGTTACGTCGTCTTGTTTTATTGATGTTTTTATAAAACGAAATATTTAAGTATATATAACTTGGTTTTTCTTAAATTTAAATAATGGGAGTTCTGTATGACCTATTGTGTATGATCAAATGAGTAAAAGGGTCAAGTTTGGCATTTACAGAGATTTTAGGAGTTGGGATTTTTAAGATTTTTCTGCTATCTTGGAATGGACCTTCATCGTTTATTTCAAAGTAGCTGCGCACTAATAAATACTAATAGACTTTATTTTTAAATAAAATAAAAATTTGTGTGTACTTATGTACGCACGTAAGAAGTTATACTCCTTTGGCGTAACAGAACAAAAATAGCTAAAGATTTCATCCCGTATGTCACAACTCTGCAGTAAAAGCAGTCTCAGTTTGTAAAAGCAATGCAGCTAACTTCATCATGTCGCTTCTTGGCTGTCGGTGGCGCATCGTAAAAATTTGGCTCTCATATTTTTTCCATACATCCCAAAAGAAGAATAACTTCAAAAAAGTATATTATTATACAATAATATTCACTTAAACATATAATTATTTCAGTAGGGTTTTAGTGCACCATATTGTTCATATTTTTCTTTATGCTCTATCCTTTTATACCAATTTTAAAATGACCTTGGATGGCAAAGCCACGTAGTTCTTGCTTCTACTACTTGTACTGTATGTGCAGTTCTCAGAATCTAAGGTGGAACATCATCATCATCACCATCATCAACATAATCAGCCTGCTGTCTTCCATTGCTGGACATAGACCTCTCCTATGGCACACCACTGAACTCGATCTTCAGTTCTACGCATCCAACTTCTACCAGTCCTTTTACGTACATATGTATGTATATATATCATCGTTCCACTTAGCTGGAGGGCTTCCTATACTACGTTTGTCGGGCCGTGGTCTCCGCTCTAGAACGTTTCGCGACCAATATGAAAAGTCCACTGCCACTTCAGCTTGCTAATTCTTTGGGCAACAGGTGAAACATATCGTATGTCAATCGTAATTTTGAGGCAAACAAATAATCTTGTAAGGATTTCACCTCACTTTTTTTATCAAAATTATATAGACAAAGAAATACTGGTGGGCGTATCAATCTTATTTCTAATTTATGTAACAGTTTTTTTTAATGTACGGAGTCCTTTTTCAAGTGGTATCAACTTTATATGAGCTTGTTGCAGTCGTGCAATTGTCTTTGTGCAGTGTTATAAGAGAATCTTAATTAATTGTTCAGTTTAAATATTGTCTGTGAATCTCAATTTTGAATATAAATCTAAGAAAACTAAGTCAAGTCAGAAGTTTGAAGAGAGATATCATAAGGAAAGTCGGTGAAATATTAAAAAGAACCATTCTTGTATGGAAGTCGAGTACGCCCACAGGCTATTTATTCTACGAGGCAAATGACCGAGACGTTTGCTCAAAGTTGAAAAATGAATAGTATTTGCTTAATATCGTTTAATGTTGCTTTAAACATAACTTGGACATTTCGAATAATGTAACATAAACAAATTTATTTGAAGCCAAATTGCTTTAATATGATGTTATATTTTCTAATTCATCTTAAGGTTCTGTGTTTAATTTATATAGAATGCAGAAATATTAAATATTAATTCTCTACAACCACAACATTTATTATTGTACACGCACTTTAACGTTACCAAGTTTATAGATTCGAATCTCGGGTCAGTTCAAAAAGATATTTAATTTATAAATTAACTTAAATAGTACTAGAAGCTGCCAACAGCTTCGCTCACTTGAAGAGTTTTTTCTTTCTATTTTGGTCAATGTTAATTTTTTTTATGTTCGGAAGTGCATTTATGCATACCACCTATGATTTACCATAAGTAAATCACTTAACTATGACGCCAATGGTAGACCATGGGGTTGCTCCCTCGGTCCATTCTACTATCAGAGAAGTAATGCCAATGAGAAAATGAGTGGAAGAAGAAAAGGCAAGCAAACCACAAATAGCACATGCATCACATACTAGCGTTGCGTCTTGTCTAGAATTATTTTAACATTTAGTGTTAAGAGATGTTTGGTAGCCACAACAATGGCTTTAAACCTTATGGATATGTTTGTGTTTATACTATTCTCTAAATGTTAATTTCGTGGCTGCACGTTTGGACGAGCTCGCCAACAAAACAGGCTTCAGGGCGACTGACAGCACAATTCAAACTGACTGAATTTTGTATAGTAACAACATAAGAGTACGTATATGTATACTCATTCTCATTGAAAGTTTTTAATCTATACTTCTATACTGATATTATACAGAGGTAAAGTTTGTGAGTTTGTGACGTTGTAGGGGAGTAATCTCTGGATCTACTGAACCGATTTAGATGCAATTTGGTAAGAAAATAGTTTGAGACCCTGGAAAAGACATAAGATACCTTTTATTCCAGAAATTATCCCTTAAGGGGGTGAAATCATTTTCCCATACCCATCATTTTTTCATACCCATGTATGAAAGTTTGTATGGGTAATCAAGCTAGGGACGAACCCAAGCGAAGCGATAATGAGTCGCTAGTTTAATATATACTGTCCTTGATTATTAATTGGGTTATAAATAAGTTAATTAATAAATTATAAGAGAATATAGTGTTTTCTATATTATATTAGAATAATATAACCAAAAAAATATTATTATATATTTATATTTACTAGGTCCTGCATGACACTATTTTTAATTATTTTACTTTGTTTTGCTTGTCGAACTATCGTCCAATTAACATTTTTGTGACCTTTGTTCTATATAAATAGCTTTGTGATCACTCGAGTTTTTTTTACATAGTATAAAATGAAGTCGCTTTCGCTGTCTGTTCGCTTAGATCTTTTAAACTACTCAACGGATTTTAATGCAGTGGTCAGCAATAGATAGAGTGATTCAAGAGGAAGGTTTATATATATAATACATGCTTATTATAGTACAGAAAAGCCGAGAAATTCAAAGATTTGTATTTCATACTAACCGTTGAAATGTACCTAGTAACGCTAGTACAAAATAAGTCCAAAATGGTACTTATTACATAAAAATAAACATCCATACAAGTTTCGAATGCTTAATATAAAGATTCTACATCAACGGTCCCAAAATTATATTCCAATCTGATCTGGCTACATTATTTTCTAAGTAGAAAAATTTACTCTAAAATTTTCAGCATTCGACGATATTATTCGGGCTATTTCCAAAAGTAATTTCGGTAATATGTTTTAGTGCGTTTAGCGAACAAGATTGATTGGTCCCATTTCGAAGCCAGTGATATTTTATAAAGTGACATCGATCATTCCGATACGAAACGTGACCGATGTGTCATCGGCTACGACGAGATGTTCATGTTCTTTACTCATAATTCTTCTTATATTGTTTAAGTAGTTAAAAATTTAAAGGTTTTTATATTTCCTACTTTAGTGTTTTTCGTTAGCTTTTAGATATATAATTGCTTAGTGGGATGTGAAACATGTCATAATAATTTGAACTATTACGTAAAAATAAGCATTGGCATTGGCAATTAAAGGCAGTGGTAGCCCAGTGGTAACGCGCTCGCTTGGGATACCGAGTGAAGCGGGTTCAAATCCCGGGTCTCGCACTTCTGATATTTTCATGTGCGAATCATTTCAAACTTGTCTTAACGGTGAAGGAAAACATCGTGAGGAAACCTGCATGTCTTAGAGAACTTAGCATGTTTTCGAAAGACATGTGAAGTCCGCCAACCCGCACTTGGCCAGCGTGGTGGACTATGGCCTGATCCCCCTCGTATTGATGGGAGGCCCGTGCCCAGTAGTGGGACGTTGAAAAAGAGCTGAATACATAAGCATTGGCAACGTGATTTGGAAACAGAATGAAGGAAGTGTTAATAAAATTAACATTATTTTACTGATTGGTGGTGTAGTGGCTAGCATGTACGGCTGCACACCCGGAGGTCCTGGGTTCGAGTCCCGGGTCGGGCCAAGTTTAGTTATTGAGTCTTCCTGTATAGTAAGTCTCATTAACAGCCCGGAGTTGGGAAATTGGCGGTGTTTCACCCCCGTGCCTCGGAGAGCACGTAAAGCCGTCGGTCCTGCGCCTTAACTCTCACCGGTCGTGTCGAGTGGTCGTCCCACCGGAGTATGAGAGTGATAGGAATAGAGAGTGCCTTGTGTCTGCGCGTACACTTGAGCACTATAATATCTCCTGCGCAGTTGGCTAATCTCATTGAGATTGGCCGCCATGGCCGGAATCGGCTAGGAGAACATCATCATCATCATTTTACTGATTATTAAAATTTCTGAAATGATTCGTATTTCATATAAGTATTGTTAGGGCAAGGCTCTTGGTTAAATTAATTTTATTATATGCAAAACAATTTTGCAATACTTTTCAATATTTTATTACATAAAAAAAATAACTTCGAATTTTGGCGGATCAACGCCATCTATTGTTTATATACGAAAACAAAAATAGCCTTAATTGAGGTAGGCAGTAACATTATAATATAATATAAGGTATAAGCTAACATAAAATATACGGGGAAAGTCGAAGTAAAAAGCTTATAGATTTAAATTCACAAATTTTTGTACATTTTTTTTTATTTTTATTATACAAACTAACGACTTACCCTCGCTCAATCAACAAATATTCTATATGTTAACCCGAATAACTAGCTACCATCATACTAAATTTCATCAAAATTCCTCCAATGGTTTTTCAATGAGGCGGTTACAGACAGACAGGCAAAAATTCGAAAAATTATGGATTCGGCCTCTGTATCGATAATAATGTCTACTCCAGTAAGATTTTCCAAAAAATATCTAATGTACAGATTCAATAGTTTGTTTTAATATCGTTACGTTCTATGAGTTCTGAGATCGGAAATTAAAGTACGTCTTTTGAACAATTGATGTTTTATTGCTTTTGGTTCACAGGAGTCTGTTATAGTGGGTCACAAACACACGCAGAACATGCACAGTTTTGAGATAACTCAGCCTCTGGGCACTATGACTTTACTTTTTCTAAGATTTTTACTTTCTCGTATTTCTTCTCAGTCTTCTCTTAGCTTCGAAATTCAACTGAAATTTTTAGTATTCTAAAATTAAACAAAGTACATTCTAGTATTCAAACATTCAAAACTTTTCTAATAAATTTCAATTCCTTTCTGGAAAATGTTTGGTTCCCATCTCACGCACGGCAATTTACAATTAACTGTTCTTGGCGTTAATTGTCAAATTCTCAGTATCGAATTATCGTCTCACCGAACTCTGCGAGTGAGAAAGAATAGAGAGTGCACTTATGTCCGCGCGTACATTTGTGTGTATAACATACTAGCTACTCACCCTCGCTTTGCTCGGGTCGCCCTTAGCTTGCTTTCCAATACAAACTTTCATCCCCATTTTCACCCTCTTAAGGGATGATTTCCGAGAAAAAAAGTAAAACATGTCCTTCCCAGGATCTCAAACTATCTTCTTACCAAATTTCATCTAAATCGGTTCAGTAGATCCAGAGATTACCCCCTACAACGTTACAAACTCACAATCTCACAAACTTAACCTTCTTATAATATTTGTATTGATCATAATTTTCAATCGCTAGCTTTAATAAGAATAGCCACCGAAATCCTTTAGGAGGACATTATTGTCACCAACGTATCAAATACTCTTTACATTTTGTATAGAAAATAGTGAATATTCCCATATTATATCCTTTCTATATTGTATTTTTTGCAGAAAAGCGTAAGCAGAAGGAACGTCACTTAACATTCATTCTCCATAATATTTATGTATCTGCCATTCATTCATGCATGGAACAGCACCCTTACTCATATTTAATCAGCCGCGAAAGGCTTATTCAAAATATGACCCAACGGAATTCCATGATTCAATGGGATTTAATGTGTTGGAATCGAATTTACTTTATGCAAGGTGTGAAGTGTAAATAAATAACAAAGTATAAATAAGGTGCTATTACGCTCTGAACTATACACGATGCTTCCTTTATTAGGAGTGCGTAGAATGGGAAGACCAAGTTGTGACTTTGAAATACTAGATTGATTGATATTTACCTTCAAAAAGAGGTACTTAATTACACGTTTTTTTATAATTTTATTGCACAAAAAATATCATGAAAATAAAAGAAAATAAATAAATTTATGTTGGTCTATATTCTATAATTTTTTTAGAATGAGGTTTTGGCTGCTTTTTGCTCTACTAATACATATTATTTTTTATTTCAAACAATAAAAATTTCAAAAAAAAAATCCAGAATATTTTATCCCACATTAAATTATTACAAATTTTGACTGAACATCGAGAGTTTGAACCACCAGTTTAAAAAAAAAGCCCCAGTCCTGAAAAAATGTCGAAAATTTTAGTAACATATTATTAAATAACATAAGAAAATATACGAGAAATTGAGCGAATCACCAAGAAAGTAATAAAACTAATCTAACCAAGTGCTCTCTACTACGAATCTCACACTAGAAAAGTGATGGATGCTAGGATTATAAGTTTGGATAAAATGAAAATTATCAATAATTTTTGTTCCGGATATTTTTGATGTTTATAGAGTAAATATTCTACGTTGGTTTTAGAGATTCACATATAAATATGTAACGCGTCTATATGCATAAATTTATGTTGTATACACACGATGAGTTTTTAACACGCTGTCGACGGGCGTTTCTATCGCTACGAACGCAACTAATCTTATTAAGTTTATTAAAACAGACGGCACGCGTTTAAAAAAGTGTGTTTTTGGTGCATTTATTAAATATGGTGCGTATAGGCCCTAAACTATACCTCATGCTTTTTTCTACAGAATTGTACTACGTATTAATATAATATAGAAATCGGGGGGGCACGGCAGCGCCCCCGCCAAGTCGAACAAATATACTAATGATGCCATTCCAATCGATTTCGACTGGCCATCTAAGCGGGAGATATTATAGCACAAATGTACGCGCAGCTTAATTGATTCTATTACTTGTACTCTCTCACCTATCGACGGGATGACAATACGACAAGACCGGTGAGAGATCTGGCGCAGGACCGACGGCTATGTGTGCTCTCCGAGGCAAAGGGCTAAAACACCGCCAACCTCCCAATCCGGACCGCAGACTTTTTTAACAGAAAGAATAAAACTTGGCCCGAACCGGGTCTCGAACCCAGAAATTCCGGATCTGCAGTCTTATATACTAGCCACTAGACTACCGAGGCAGTTAATAGTATACTACTATACATATTTTGAAGTACCATGTTCAAAATAAGACTATGGACAAAACTCACAATGAAACGTTGCTTTGTAGCTGCGTAAAAAATCTAGAAACACTTTTATATTTATGACTAGCATTGCCCGTGGCTCCGCCCGCGTTCATATGATTAAAAACCTAATTCTTAGGTTTTACATATTAGTATACTTTTACAATGCAGTTTTTATGTTTTTGTATTTTTTCTCAGAAATGAGATATTTTCCCGCGGTAAAAAGTAGCCTATATGTTGACCCGGATAACCAGCTATCATCATACCAAATTTTATCAAAATCTGTCCAGTGGTTTTCTCGTGATGCGGTAACAGACAGACAGACAGACAGACAGACAAAAATCCTAAAAACTATAGATTCGGACTCTGTATCGATAATAATGTCTATTTCAATTAGATTTCCCAAAAAATATTTAATGTACAGATTTGATTTAGTTAGAATTTTATTATATGTATAGATGTTATTAAGTATTTTTAAATAAATGTTACTTTTAAAGTATTAGACACGTTTGGCTCAGTTTGTAGTGACCCTACTTTCTGTGCCAGCGGTAGCGGGTTCGAGTCCCGCTGGGGGCATTCATTTGTGTGATGAGCATGAATGTTTGTACTTCAGTTATGGGTGATTACATTTATAATATGTATGTATTTAAAGCTATATATGTGTAGTGTATCAACTATCTGGTATCCATAATACAAGCCTCGTAGCTTACCATGGAACTAGATGGTGCTGTGTGTTAATATACCAACATATTTATATTTAATTAGCGTTAGTGTGACTGCCTATTTTACGCATCATAAATAATAAAAATGAATAAATATTGATATTTACTACGAGCTTTGTTTGTTTGAGCACTCTCTTCATTGCTTATTATTCAACTAAAATGAAAGCAGTAAAGTTAGTGCACTCCACTATATAAAGCCATGAAAGTAAGTAAAAAATGCAAAAGTACAGACGGGTCATGTATCAAAGAGTTTGAATGTTCTAGACGTTTTTTGTTGACGCTTACAGACGTATTCGAATAATAGTTGGTTTTGCCCTCGAGATTTTGTCTAACTGCTTTTTTGTGAAGTACTCTGACTGTCCATATACAGCGCTAGTGTTTAGTTGCAAAAATACTTACTAACTTTGCTTTCCATGCATTTCTACATGTTATGGATCTACAAGTATATCGGGTCACTATTATAAATGCGAAAATGTGCGTTTGTGCTTACGTCTGTTATTTTGTCAGGCTGAAACGGCTGGACCGATTTGGATGAAATTTACATGATATTTGTGCACATATTGTGTATAGACAGACAAAATACAATTTATTGGCTATTTGATAGGATCAAAATAAAAAAAAATCACTTGCGCTTGTTACTACTACTTATTTATTATTTATTTATGTACCATAAAATATATGTTATTCAAAATAAAGTAACAGAATGTTGACAAAGGATAACTTATCTCTATAAGAGATTTCTTGCAGATTTTTTTTTATAGATGATTAGTGGGATGAAGAAGTTCGTTCATTACAGTGCACACTTTTTTGAGAGATCTAAGTATGGTGAGAACAATCTAAACTAAACTAAACAAAAAATTCCCAAAGGCATAGTCGCTTTCGCAGCTTGTTCTCGTTTTACTATTGATTAATTATATTATTCAAGAGAAGGGCTCAACACCCACTTTGGTGGATATTTGCTTAATGTCCATTAACATATTTATCTTACTACTACCACAGATCATATAATACTATACTAGTAATATATGACTTAAAAAAACATATTTCGTGTTCGCCTTCCAAGATAAAAAGTATCATTGAGTGTGGCCTTGATGAAGGCAACTCTTCCCATATACTTTTCAGTTGCCCCAAATTTCTGTATCCTATCTATGACTTCCTTCCTTCTAAAGTTCCCCGTCCCATTAATGTTAATTATTTGTTGATGTAAACTAAACAGTCCATTATGTAGTTTTTTGTGTAAATAGAAAAAAAGTAATAAAATAAAATTATAGCTGTATGTTAAATATGTGATTATTAGTACTAACAATTGTAAATTTATTTTATGTCATTGTTTTTGTATATATTGTGTTGTCTGTTGTAGGTCTTGATTGTACAACGAATCGCTCTGTTTCTACGTGTAATCAGATCTAGTGATTTTTTCTTCTTTTTTTACCGGTCATTCTATATATAACGTGTCTTCTCTATTCTACGTGATATTGGCGAAGTAAATTGTGCCCTACTGGCACTTCTGGAAGCCACGTAATGAAAGAATTTAATCGCATGACAAACGATCATGAGGGTATTTTTTGTAGGTATTATTTGGATAGTCTTATAGACTTTTCGTTTTTACGTATAATGGACAACTTAAGAGGAATCATATCCATCTGAAAAAAAATTTATATTAAAATATTTATTTATTACGCAAATTTATTTTAAAATTTCACTGCACTTTTACTTTAGTGTGTACTCAGTAAGCATCTTTAAAAGGAAACTTGAAAATAAATGGCGCAGCATCGAGCGCCAATAAATATTCATAGATCAACTATTAGCATCTTGCATTTTTATAAGCTGTATAAATTATTATCTTACTAAGAACATTGGCTACTTGATTTTGGGCTTTATCTCAGAGAGCTTACTGTCAACATCAATGAACTTTCATCCACTTCCTTTCCTCCCTTTATATTTACATTACATTTTCTATATCATTACTATGACAATATTAAAAATCCTTGAAAACAGCATCTCCAGCAAGAACGGATTGCAATGCTCTCCGATTTTTCCACTGATAATCCATTAACATGAGAATTATCAACTTTTAAAATAGATTAATAGTACTGTCGTTAAAATTAATGAAACTATTGAATCTAGTGTAGAGTAGTCTAATAGGTAATAATAGATATAATCGTGACTCATGATTAATTGTTATATAAAAAAATAAGTAGTAAAAAGTAAATAAATATTGGAAAAATAAATTAATTGGCTAAGCTATCTAAGTAAATAAATCATAAGGCAATGTGTACATGTGGGATAAGAAATAAGTACATGTGGGATAAGAAACCATGACAAACTAGCGACTCACCGTTTTTAGGTTGATGCCCCATACAAACTTTCATCCCCATTTTCATCCCCATAAAAGAAGATTTCCGGGATAAAATATTTTATGTAATTTCCAAGGTCTCCAACTATCTTCTTACCTCATCTAAATCAGTCCAGTAGTTTATGAGTTTATTTATTACAAACATACATAAATACGAAAATACAAATCTTTCCTCTTCATAATATTCGTGTAGATAACTAATGTTGGACATTGAATTTGGAATAAATCATTATTGAGTTTTTTTTCTTGATAACACTCGTCAATTATAGCTATTACACAAAAAAAAGAAAATCGGTTGACAAACAGGAGAAAACGGCACTGAACTGTTTTGTCTATGCCTATTTATATATAAATCTTACACCAATAATAATTTTGTAATTCAAGTTAATTGGACGAGAATGTAGTATATTATATTGTTTTCTTTTCTGATTTTTCGAGGGATGCTTAGTGTACAAATCAACTATAAATAATTACAGATTGAACCCGTGACCTATTAGTTCACAACATAGACTTTCTAGATACTATATTTTTATGCCATAATTCCCTAATTTTAAAAGATACGTTGATAATTAAATTAGATTCGATATCCTTATCGTATCTCACAAGGTTTTTTAAGATGTTATTAAAGCGATTTTACTTAGTTTAAGAGGCACTTTAAGTCGGTCAAGGCAAACGATAATCTCATTAATTTTTGAACGGTTTTTCTTATTTTTCTTGCCTAGATATGTAGCTGGTGAAAGATATGGCCTTGTGTCATACAACTTGATCTACAAGATTTATAAAAAAGAACCTGTAAATCTAATTCTTTTCCGAAAAATCACGAATTTACAAAAAAAAAATACGAGCGAAGTTTTGTCACCTAGGTGCTATTTATTGACAATTGACAAGTAACGAACAAAAGAATATATTATAGATGATTTCAAGATCGATCAGAATTCACACTTAGTCGTTATTCTCACACTTTTTTATCAGTAATTTATAAGCTACATTTTGAAAAAAATATATTTAACAACAAATCTATCCCGTGGGGACCGTACATTATTCCGGGATTTAAGTACCCTACGTGCTATTCCAGACTATAATCTACCTCTGTTCCAAATTTCATCCAGATTTGTTCAACCGTTGTGACGTGATTGAATAACAAACATCCAAACATCTTAACTATCAGATTTATAATATTAGTAAGATTGTAAACTAAAATTGATACTTGACAATATACTTAATTTTATCAAAAACGAGACATTGAAATACATCAATACATTCATGTATTGAAAGTTTTCAACTTGGTTTGTTTACGTCATTTGCCAAAGGATCTATGCGGTGGCTGGTGGCATGTCGCTTGGACAGAAAGCTATGAATCCGTAAATTACTTGGTGACTTGATCAAAGTACGAGTTTGTGTATTATTGAAGACCGTTTCTAAGCTCCAGTTCCATTTTAGTTTAAGACCTAAGCGAATTTGAGGTTTACAGTTGCTTTGTATCATTTACGAATACACATGTGGTTAAACTTAGGTACTATGTAGTTACTTGTACACGTGAAAGTAACATTATTTTTATTTTTATTTATTAATTGGTGGCCAGTGGTAGCCTAGCGGTGACGTGCTCGCTTGGGTAACCGAGTGAAGCGGGTTCAAATCCAGTGTCTCGCACCTCTGATATTTTCATGTGCGAATCATTTCCAACATGATTACCACTTGTCTTACGGTGAAGAAAAACATCGTGAGGAAATCTGCATGTCTGAGAGAACCTAGCAAGTTTTCGAAAGACATGTGAAGTCCGCCAACCCGCACTTGGCGTGTTGGTGGACTATGGCCTGATCCCCCTCGTATCGAAGGGAAACCCGTGCCCAGCAGTGGGACGTTAAAAAGGACTGAATACAAATTTATTAATTAGCTGATATAACTAACAAATATCTCTTAATATATATTTTCAGTCTATATACTGTTGCATGTTATATTTAGATATTATGTATATTGTATACCAGAAATAATTTTTTTATATAACACTAATGACATACCTTCACTTCGCTCGGGTGCGTCTCTAGGTAAGTTTTAAATAAATATGAATAGTTATTGCGAGTGCACCTTAGGAGAAAGACTTGTGCTATTGCTATTGCTCGTGATATTGACTGCCTACAGTTTTCTAGTACATTATTTTGACGTATCTCTTAAGGTTTAGCTAGCGTTACGCATGTAAATTTTTAAGAACAATTGATATAACCATTTATTGTGTTTTGCCGTGTAAATGAAAAATTTTCCTGTAGTAAAAGTATTCTAAATGTGAACCCGAGTAATAACTTATCAATTCACAAAATTTAATTAAAATAGGTTCAGTGCTTTTTGCGTAAAACGCGCACATCGATTTCGCTAAGTTACTGTTTTATTACGTGTATACATTTCACACTTGCCATTGTAAAAATTCTATATTTTATAAGGAGAATAAATGAGGCTTTATTATTATTATTATACATTATCGATCTAAACGGCTAAACCGTTTTTGATGAAAATTCGTATATAAATACAGTTGCATTAATTACCGCCTTTTTTTGAAATCGGTTAGTAATATAAGAGTTCGTTGCACTACATACTAGTAAAGGGTACCTTAAAACAGTGTAATTACAGGCAGTATCAGAATACATACAATTACCTAGCTCGGTCTTAATCCTATATTCCAAAATTGGCATTCACTTCTAGGGATTTACGGGATAGACTTAGCTATATATTTGTGTTTAGTTGAAGATTGTATGCAGTTTTAGATTACATATTTATAAAATAAATAGGAAGTATATTTTCAACTTGCGAAAACAAAAACAAATCTATCCCTCGGGAACCGTATATTTTTCCGGGATAAAAAGTATGCCTATGTGATATTCCAGACTATAATATATCTCTGTGCCAAATTTCATCCCGATCCGTGCATTCGTTCTGGCGTGTAAGAGTAACAAACATACATCCATACATACATTCTTACAAACTTTCGCGTTTATAATATTAGTAGGATACACAAAATTTTCAAATAGTCGTTTTATAATTATAAGTGTTCATCCAGTGGTCGAAATCCGATCAATTAATCATTAAATCGAAAATGCGAGGAAAACATATGAATAGAATTTATCTCTCTATATATAAAAGAAAAACTATTGCCATTTTTTTTATTCATAACACTCAAGCTCGTCTATACATATAATAAATCAATAATTAATATAGAATAAAATACAATACCTAATAAAACTCGTACTCAGTAGAATCTGTACGTTACATATTATTTTGGAAAATTTTATTGAAATAATCATTATTATCGGTACACGGGTCGAATCTATAGTGTTTAGAATTTTTGTCTGTCTGTCTATCTGTTTGTCTGGGAATGCATCACGAGAAAACCGCTGGATAGATTTTGATGAAATTTAGTATGACGATAGCTGGTTATCCGGGTCGATATATAGGATATTTTTTGTTGCGGAGTTTTTTAAGGAAATATTTAAATACGTGCCATATTAAAATACATCCTTAGTGATCGTTGATATGGCGCATGACGTGATGTCGATTTTCAACTGATGCTGGAATGATGAATCTATGTACGTCAAACGTCAAACGTACGTTTCGTAAGAGTATTAACACTCAGCACTAGTTATCACTCGAATGAAAACAAACATGATGTCATGTAAATTAATACCAATTTAGTTTGCATTACTCATTAACGAGAAAGGATAGAAATTTCATTATATAAATTGAGGATTAGAATTTCCATTTCAAAACAAACATAAGCATTCGATGTAGCGAAAGCTTTCTGATACTCCCTTATAATTAATAAATGAATACGATGTGATAATGTGATAAAATATTTGCCTCTTGCAGAAAATGAACCTGTAACCTCCGGCGAAAAAAGTACGTAGTAGGTACATGCACTTCCCCAAACTTTATAATAATTGTATCGTACTAATATTTTAGAGTGAAAGTTTAGATGTTTAGATGTTTGGGTGTTTGGATGGATGTTTGTTACTCAATCTCGCCAGAATAGCTGAATGGATCTGGATGAAACTTGGCACAAAGATAGATTATAGTCTGGGATAGCACATAGGCTACGGCTATATTTTATCCCGGAAAATGTACGTTTCTTGTGGGACAGATATATTTTTGTTTTTCTAAAAGTTAACACGAGCAAAGTGAAAGTGGGCTACCAGTATTAAATATAACACAATTATAAATGACTAAAGAAGAAATTTATTTTAGAAGCAATTTGTATAAAGAAATAAATCTTTTATTAATTGAAAGTAAAGCTATGACTTAATAACATAAGTATCTTTAAGAAAGCGACATGAGAATAGGTCCGCGGGAATGTTAAATTATAATTTATACTAAACAGTAGTATAGATAATATACAGAGGAAATAATTGTTTGTTTGTTTGTTACTTTAAAAGTAAAACTAATACTTATACTCTTAAAAACTTTTTAACAAAAAAATAAAAACCGACTTCAAACAAAAGCACTAAAAAGTAAAAAATAACTGATTGGTAGTTTTCATTTACTATACATACCTAATCAAATATTTTCGAAGTCGGTGTGCTTTGCTTTATATGGGCTGGCACCGATTTCGAAAATATTTGATTAGGTATGTATTTAATAGGTAGGCTTTAATTACTTAGCCAAAGCACACCGACTTCGAAAATATTTGATTAGGTATGTATAGTAAATGAAAACTACCAATCAGTTATTTTTTACTTTTTAGTGCTTTTGTTTGAAGTCGGTTTTTATTTTTTTGTTAAAAAGTTTTTATTTTTCCCTTTTTAGTGTAGACAGTAGTAGCAACGTAAGAATTCTAACGTATTAGGCTTGTCAAATCAAACAAAACAAGCCCAATCTCAAAGTATCTACTATTAGCCGTTGAAGAGTTCCACCTATCCACCTTCTGGCCTTACTATCAGATCAGGTCAACAATACCGAACCTCTGTACTATCAACGGAAATAGAAACACTTGCAAAGTTTCAAGTCAATATGACAATTAGAAGTAGGTTAAATTCATCATTAGCTATTTTTCCACCCTTAGGGGTGGTATTTTTTTTGAAATTTAAATGGGACCAATCTGGAAGTATACACTTTCAAACGACATAAAAATTGTCCAAATCGGTTAATAAATGACGGAGTTCTGAGGTAACAAACATTAAAAAAAAAATACAGTCGAATTGAGAACCTCCTCCTCTTTGAAGTCGGTTGAAAAAGCTACAATATCTAAAAGTATTATATTATGCTATATTTTAAAAGGTAGTGGTAGTCCAATGGTAACGCGCTCGCTTGAGAAACCGAGTGAAGCCGGTTTAAATCCCGGGTCTCGCATCTCTGATATTTTCATGTATGAATTATTTTGAACTTGATTACCACTTGCCTTACGGTGAAGGAAAACATCGTGAGGAAACCTGCATGTCTGAGAGAACCTAGGAAGTTTTCGAAAGACTATGGCCTGATCCCCCTCGTACTGAAGGGAGGCTCGTGACCAGCAGTGGGACGTTAAAAAGGGCTGAATACATACATACAAACATATTTTATTTTCATAATAAAAAAGTTTACAGCTTGAAATATCACCTAGGGACGCTTTTTAATATACCTATTGCGAAAAAATCTCATTATATAACATATCATTGAAATTGATGCTGACATGTTTAACTTCTATAAAATTACATGATAAGATACCATATAATAAGTCATCAAAAAATGCCAATATCTGAAAAGAAAAATTTGAATTTCCAATAGAGCCGATGTTAATATTAAGATTGAAATTAGACTCTTTGTGAGGTCCATGAATATTACATGTACCCTTTATTCAGAAAAGATGATTTGCACATACTTAATATGTTATGTTTACTGATGGATTGACTTAGGTACTGTATTGAGGCTTAGCTATTTAAATATTTCTGAAGAATTCTTATTACTAGTGGTCAAAATCCAACTATAATCATTTTAAAATTTCAGGATAACATATGTACCTTTTTTTTTTTAACGTTGGGAAATGCATTTACGCACGATGTGTGGGACTCACCGGCAAAGCCAGTACTACCCACTAAAACCCAACAAAACCTTCCCCCGTCTTAATGGGGCGTCGCAGGATCGCTTACGCATTCAACTACGACGCCCCGACGGCAGGTCTGCCAAAGCAGACCACCACAACCATGGGTTGCTCCAAGGTCCACTCTGCTATCAAAGAAGTTCCAGGAGCAACCCGCAAGGTACACCGCCCCCGAAGAGGGCCACCTCCCACCGCCCACCGAAGTGTGCAACCTCCCTGTGCGTTTCTTAGCTTCGCTACTATTACTGAGCCCCCCCACCACGACAAGGTGAACGCACGTTGGGGGGGAGGATAACATATGTCCCTATACGAATAAAATTTATCTTGGTGTATATACATAAAACTATTTTTATTGAAGACGCTTAAGACTTTCAATAGCCACTAAGTAAAAAAAAAAAGAAAATAGGTTGACGAATAGAGGAGAAAAAGGTAATAATAATAATAACTCTTTATTGCACACCCAAAAAGAGAAAAGAAAATATACAAAATATAGGAGAAGGTGTAATAGGTAACCTTTAGCTGTAGGAAATTGTACTTAGAAGAGGCTATACTAATATTATAAAGAGGTAAAGTTTGTGTGTGGGGTTGTAGGGGTAATCTCAGGATCTACTGAACCGATTTATATGAAATTTGGTAAGAAGATAGTTTGAGACCCTGGAAAGGACATAGAATACTATTTATCCTGGAAATCATCCGTTAAGGAGGTGAAAATGGGGAAGAAAGTTTGTATGGGGAACCAACCTAGGGACAAGCCAAGAGAAGCGAGGGTGAGTCGCTAGTTCATATATAAGGCTGAAGTGTTTGGTTTTTTTGGTTCATTAAACGCACTAATGACTAACTCGCACTCAAAAAACGTGAATAACTCAAATTCCAATATTTAATACCTTCCTTGTATTATTGTACGTGTAGAATATTGAGGCGGAAGGTTTTTTAAAATCGTAAAATAAAAGCTGTAGCTTAAACAAGATACATAGTTCTCTAAAGTATATTTATTATTTTTAAAAGTGCACAAAACGTGATATTTCCAGTATCTTCGATAAACTGAGCCATTTTTCTTTTAAATGTTCATTTCTTCTGTTCAAACTGTAAGTTAAAATCCCAATAAGTTTGTTTTATTTTTTTATTCTCTAAAATACTTCCTTCCATTTATAAGGACTAGTGTTCGCCTGCAAAAGGAAGTTTGATTTTAAACAACTTTGTTTATTACAATTTTTCGCGTCAAATTGAAAATAAACAAGTTGTTCAATAAACAAAAAATTCACCTGCTCTTTTCGGATATAAATCGAAAAATTCTAGAAAAAAATTTGATACGAATCAAAATTGTAGGATATTTAATTTTAAACAACTTTTATAATAACTATTTTTCGTCTAAAATTGAAAATAAACGAGTTAATCAATAAACAAAAATCAACCCTTAAATTCAAGATGGCGGATGATGTAACGGGTTTCTTAACGCGAAAATCTAAATTTAGACTTCCAGTTACCCCCTCCAAAGAATTCCCAAGGAAAATTGCTGTTGAAAATTTTCGTAATATCAAATCCTAATTCGACTGGGCTACACTAGCTGTGTTAAATTGTCGTTCTATCGAAATTTGAGAGTGATAGGAATAGAGAGTGCACTTGTGTCTGTGCGTACACGCGCTGCACTATATCTCCTGCAGTTGGCTAGTCTCATTGAGATCAAGCATTATTGTTTAGGACATTATTTTATACAAGTAGAGCCACCTTTTGGCAAATTTAATTACTAACAGTAGTCTATCTCCTAAACAATCAATTCCATCTGGTCATTAACAACAAACATATTGTGTGTACTGTGTATGTTTGTACTGTGTGCATATAAACTTTCGCAATTATGATCGTTATACATATAGTATTGTGATATGTGATATGAGACAAATTCAAAATTAAGCATCGTAATAAAAAGCTAATGCATTTTTAATTAATTCGTTCCCGATTAAATTCTCTCGTGTTCACGCTTCAAAATGGTCCATAGATAATGAGTATGAAAATTGCATCAGTCGAGGGAAGAATGAAATCAATGAAGGAAATCATACTTTTATTATTACTGCTGAAGTAATGTCAGCTCAAACTTTAAAAAAGTATACATAAGTTATTTACTGCGACTTCATTTCTATAATATTATTTTACTAGCAATTGACCCTCACTCGGCTTGGATTCGTACCTACTCGTAGTTACGTTTTAACCATGAACGAATTAACCACTGGACTAGACATATAAGCGGACGTACCTTTATCGGTCTTCTCAGTAACCAGGAGATTTTAGGCTTGGTCGTTTGTTTTTTGCGTCAGTCTCAAGCACTTATTTGTCAACAAAACATCTCCCAAAATGACTAAATGTTCTGTTAAATGATGTAAAAACTATAACGGCGGAAGCAGCAGTATTTCTTTTCACTTGTAAATACATTATTTTATTACATTTATTGTTATTTATCACACAATTTAATTAAATGTAAAATAAAATGTCATATTATCCAACTATGTTAAATATAGTCGATATTTCTATGTATTGTTGACATCTGACAACCATCATTAAATCCCTGGATTATACCATTCAGAACAAATGACTAAACTGTCGAGTGAGTCCATTTGACATCGACTAGTGCTTGACAATGTCGAAAAATATATCGATATTTGACGAAATTACTAAACGAATTGTGTTATTTGTCCAGTACAATAACATAAAATACTTTTACCACAGTATCCTACAATCTGATGACAATAAATTTATAAAAATATTTTCTAAATCAAATAAAAATATAAATGCAAAAATTATAATTAGTATGTGTACTTAATTTTTTATTTTATTTTATTCCACATTTATATACTTTGGAATATTATTCCATTGTAATAATAATAAAGATCATTTTATTTCAACACATAAATTACACAAAATCAAACAATAATGTTTTAGCACTAAACTTCTGGGTTGGCGATTTGTAATAAAACACTTTACCACTTGCACTAATTATTTTACTTTCAAGATCCAACACTCACTTTAATTTGCAATCTCTTTTTCTTTTTCCTAATTTCACAAATGTTTATTAAGAACTGAGCAATATTAGGACAGTGTCACATTTTTATAACTACCCGAGACAATCAATTGCCAATTTAAATAGTTCAATAACAGAATCAACAAAATCACTATATTTAATTAAATTAGATTAATATTTTTTTTAATCTTTACAAAATAATATTTATTATATATTAATGGAATATATACCAGACATTCATTTGTTCATTAACATTATTATAAGCCAACAGAATGTTGCCATCAATGCCATCGTATTTATATAAATCAAATTAAAAAATAATTATTATTTGACACATTATTATTGCCTCTTTAATTCATTTATTTTAATTTATTAAAATTAAAAGAAGAAGAATAAATTAAAAGATGTAAAATATGATGACTATGCTAACCAATGTCTAAAATGTCATTCATTGGTTTATCGATATATGTATTTTATCGATTACGTTCAAGCACTAGAAATATTGTATTGTGTATCAGTGTTTATAATAATGTAATAAAATCTTTGTGTGCGTTATGCGTCACTTGGTTGAACTAGTTTTCTTACATTTGTATTTTATGTCAGGTCCAGTCTCTAATTCGTTCATGGTTTTAACGTTTAGTATTGATTTCTCAGAGATGAGATATTTTCCCGCAGTAAAAAGTATTCTACATATATGTTGACCCGGAGCTGTCACTATACCAAATTTCATCAAAATCTGTCCAGTGGTTTTCTCATGATGCGGTCACAGACAGACAGACAGATAGACAGTATCGATAATAATGACAATAAAATTTTCCAAAAATCTTTAATGTACAGATACGACTCAGAATTTTATTATATTTATAAACTAGTTAGTTCTTATTTCATAGTTATTAGATTTTCTTCTCTGGTTCATATATTACTAATGATGTACCATCGTTTCGCTGTGGTTCATCCATAGAATAGAAGGATAACTATATCGCTCTAGAGACTTTGGACTATTTCCATCCAAAAATTACAGGAAACCATATCAATGAATATTCTTTGTGTTTTAGTTAAATTTTTACGTCCTTTAAAAAATTGTTAATGTCACACTGAAGACAATAATTAACAGATGACAGAAGAAAAAATTAAGCAACAAAGCAAAATACACACTTTCGCATGTATAATATTAACATATAATATAAAGTATGGATTATGATATGAGCAATATGACCACGAAAAAATAAATAATTTAAAGTTCTTTTAGTTATATTTATATTAACATATTTTCAAAGGAAAGCCTTATTAAACGAAATAGGTTTTAAACCCCTAGCATGTAATTAAGTAAGAAGCTATGTAAATGAGCCAAATATGAAAGGCATTAGAATTTGACTAAATACATTTTGGTCAAATATAGAAATTACATTTGGTCAAGGTCAAGTGTGTTACATAGTTTTTTTTAATAATAAAAAAATAATATTCTGCTTCATTAAAGAAAAGTAGATGTTGTAAATTTCATTGCATTTTAACAATATCCAATATAGAAAATTTGTGTCAATACGAATCGTAAAGCGTAAGCGTAGTTGTTCAAGAACCATAGAAAGTTTTAACAGAGTTCTGCATCGCTACACCCTTTTAAACTTTAAACAAAACCAATATTGGATTCAACCAAATGATTATAATAAGTTCTTGATACACAGATCATTCTGAGCAAATTTAAATAAAATTTAGCAATCGTTATGTTAATTATATTCAAAAATCCAAACACGTAAAATACTCCCGCAAATCTAAAAGCTTTTTATCCTAAAAATATTGCGTATTCAAAATGGCTGTCGGTCAATCAAAGGTTAGGGAACCCTTTGGGATTATTGTCGAAAGAAAATATATTTTACATCGCATTATATAGCAAACTAGCGACTTTATTTTTTATCCCCGCTTTGATGGTGCATTCCTAAGTGCTTTTTATTTTTATTGGGACATTAACACACAGCACAATCTAGTTCCATGGTAAGCTACAAGGCTTGTGTTATGGATACCGGATAGTTCATACACTACACATAATATATAACTATAAATACATACATATTATAAATATATACACCCATGACTGGAATACAAACATTTGTGCTCATCACACAAATGAATTCCACCAGTGGGACTCGAGCCCGCGACCGCTGGCACAGAAAGTAGGGTCTCTACAAACTAAACCAAACGTGTCACCGAATTTAAAATTATTTACTGACAGCGCTACCTTTTGACAATTTTTATTACTAACAGAAGCCCATGTGTTACTCCAAGCTCTCACTTTGTTGTATGGATATCATTAGCTTCCGGCAATTCAGTCAGGCGTGAAGCCAAGAAACGAACTAGAAGCCGGGAGGTAGTCCACTTCAGTGGGCGTTGTATCAGCGGGTTGCTCCTGACACTTCTCTGACGGCAGATTGGACCGTGGGAGCAACCCCATGGTTGTCGTGGTCTGCTTCGGCAGATCTGCCGTCGGGGCGTCGTGGTTTAGTGCGTAAGCTATCCTGCAAAGCCCCATAAAGACGGGTGAGGTTCCATTGAGTTTTAGTGGGTAGCACTGGCTTTTCTAGCCGTTGAATCCACGTAACCACCTGGATGTATGCAGGTGGTATGCGTAAATACATTTCCCAAAGTAAAAAATCTCATATTCATATTTATAACTATGAATCAACGTTTTGACAAAATAAATATTAAATATATTTCTATGAACACAATCTTAATCGATCAATCGTTTCGAAGTTATACGACCATAAACACACATACACACATAATAATAGATATAAAGATTTTACTCGGCTAGCAATGGATATTATATAATAAGAAAGTAATATAGCACATAATAACATGACAATATCATAACCTTTTTGATGTAACATATTAAATAATATTAAATTACAATATCTTCTTAACTCCAGTGAACGCGACGCCTCACAAAAGCAAGGTAAGTAAAGAGGGCTCAGGAGGTAACATGAACTCAAATATTTGGAGTGTACACGCTCCCCTGTTACATATGTTTGGTTATATGAAGCTATGAAAACATCGGTTATTTTCCGACATCGACTTTGCAAATCCGAATCTTATTTGGTGAAGTGAGGATCAAGACTTCGTTTAATTTTAAACTTATATGTTAAATTTGAAATAAACTTATAATCGCCTCTGGTTGTTCCTGTAAACCTCACCGTCGGTCTAGTTCTTAGCTCCTATGGCTAGATTATCGAGATGGGTTCGATTCCTTGTCAGACAAAACCAGTTCTTGGGCGTTTCTATTGGGAATTTCTCAGCATAAAATCATATAAAATTTATACTTGATTATTAAATTTTAAATAGTTTAGGCGACTGTTTTTGCTTTTCATCTTTCAAGCTAACATTATTTCTTCTTTCACTAACACATAATGATTTCTCATATGACGTAAATACAATTCAATTCAATTCTGTTATTAACGGCTTTAAACCATGCCAATTGAACATAGATTACTTCGTAGCGTAAAATTGAGAAGACACGATGGAGATTGGTCAGTAAAATAAGATTATTCAATGACATAAATATTAAATACATACAGGCCAAATGTCGTACAATGAAGAGCGATGATAGCTTCCTACTAAATACATATAGCTAATTATATTTTATCTTACACTAGCAGATCCCGCGGTTTCGCTCGCGCTAAAACTACAAAAAAATCTCTGAAAAGGTAGTTTCATACAAACTTTCATCCCCTATTTTACCCCCCATATAGGATGAATTTCAAAAAATGCTACAACATTGGATTGTATTTTAACATGTTTTCCTATGAGAATTAGATAATCTTTCTATGTCACTACCCAGCCCTCCAACTATCTCAACAGAAAAAAATACGCCACACGGTCACTCCGTTTCGACGTGAAAAAAGGACAAACAAACAAATGTGAAATTACATTTATAATATTAGTATGGATTATATATTTATAATATAAATTGACGTGTCTGCCTGTGATTTCAAAATAGCCTATGTCTACGAGTATATTCGCTAATCTCTAATTTTGATAGCCTATTTTAAGTAAATAGATAATATATAAGCTGTTTTTTACTTTAGCATTTTTTTTATTTACAGAATATACTATAATATATACATCGTTAAACCGATTTTAATGAAACATTCAGAAGTATTGTAGGTTGCTTCGTATAAGTCTTATATATTGATGAAAACTTATTCTTATATATTTGTAAAATATTGATGAAAACGGCCATAACACGTTCCATGATGCATAAACAATGACTTAAGATAAGATTTTATTGGTAATTATAGCTTCATCTTAACGACTGATGAGATATAAACTATATTATAAAACTAATTTGTAGTTATTAAAGCCCGTCTCTCAAGCAACGCTCTTGCAATAAACTAATAAACGATATATGAACGTACATATAAGGTAATTTACCTAAAGCTTATCAAAATATACAGGCACAAGCTTTTATCCCGGATTTGCTGCTTTAATTTTTTAAATTACACATTTAAGTAACATTACTATTAAATAAAATAATAAGTTACTTAAGTACAAAATAAAAATTATTTTGAAAAAATAATTACCGCGATTGCCAAATTCTAAGAGAGTATAAAGTAGAAAACTGTGGTTTTTGTTGTCATATATATTGTATATAGTCAGTCCTTTGTAATGGCTCATTGCTGGGCATTGACCACCTCTCAATTTAAGGGGGATCTAGCCTTAGATTACCACGCTATCCAGGTGCGGGTTGGCGGACTTCACATGTCTTTCGAGAACTTGCTAAATTTTCTCAGACATGCAAGCTTGTTCACGATGTTTTCTTCATCTTAAGACAAGTGGTAATCATGTTAAAAATTATTCACTCATACAAATATTAGAGGGCAAGACCCGAGATTTGAACCCGCTCCACTTGGATTCTCAAGCAAACGCGTTACCACTGGGCTGTAATATATTTTATAAAGTAATCAGGTAGAAGATCCTTATATTAAAAAACCAATAATACATTAGAATAGATAATAATTATCTAAATATCCTAAGAACGAACCTAAAAACCTATATTACATACTTTATTTTTTTAACTACGTATTTATTTTAAGGACCTGTCTATGATATAGAATTACATGATGAAAGTTGAAACACATAATAAAAGAATCTCGTCTCGAAAATATTTTATTTGGCAATTCTACTGATACCTTGACTTAACTACAAACGCTTAAATCGTTACGAATGAGCAGTTTAACATGAAATCAAGATAGGCTATCAATTTGCGGCAACTCGAGCCGTCTATCTGATTGAAATGGCTCGCTAGATAATGCGTATCACTGACCACGCATTAATTAAGCAATCGTGCCCCTCTATAGGTGCATAATGGGTCACTAAATTTCAGTAGGATTAGTAAATTATTTCTAAGTTTATGTATGGTTTCAATGCGTTTCTTACTGGTTTTACGTATAAGTGGTTTTAGTAGTTTTCTTACTGGATTTACGTCTAAGAAACGTGTAGAAAGAAATGGTGCTGAGTGATTTTGCCTATTACTCTGTGGATTTAAAAACGTGTTACATGATTTACTCTTAATTGTGATGTCAACTTAGTATTAGAGAAATTATAAATTATACTATAGTATTATAATTTGAAAAAACATAATAGATATAAATAATATGTATTTAACATTTAAAAACGAAAAATGTTATAATAAAAATAAATCGGGGGGCACGGCAGTGCCCCCGCCAAGTCGAGTAAAAAAAAAAGGGCACGGCAGTACCATCCTTTTCTCGAAGCGATTCAGAGCATTTTCCACCCCCCCATAACTTCGTTATGGATAAAGCTAGAAGCCTGAATTTTGAGTGACTAAGAGAACATCATATAACTAGATATATTTCCAAATTACATTCAATTTGAACCTGTAGTTTATGAACTGTTGCAGATCAAAATTCGTCAATATCGTCACTCACTCACTCACTCACCGATCATCAAAATTCTAAGGTACTTCTAGCAGACATAGGAGCTTCAAATTTTGAACACAATTAGTGTTTAGCCTATAACAGAAGGAAAAACTCAAACATCACGCAATTTCAATCCTGTTTTCGAGATATACAAACTGCATAAGTAATTTTGTAATCCTATACAAATAGATATGCGATATATGGGATTACAAAGTTATTTTTGCAGTTCATACATATAATTTTTCGTCACTTAAACTACCCAAATGGATAGCTGGGTAAATAGTGGATATACTGTAAGTGTTAGCGATGACTAAAATGTAATTATCGATATTGTAAATAGTTTTAAGAAGTAATATATTTAATATATAAATTAAAACATATATGTATTTATGATCTTAATTATAAAAAAATATATACAAGTAATCCAACACTCGGGTGTTTCCGTAGTGAGAGTAGCTCTGTATCTTATCACCTCGGGGCAATACCGTAGCGAGAGCCGCTCTCAGTTGCTACAAGATCTCAAATATAAAAAAATATATGAGTAATCGAAGACTCGGGTGTTTTCGTAATGAGAATCGCTCGGTATGTTATCACCTCGGGGCAAGACTGTAGCGAGAGCCGCTCTCGGTTGCTACAAGATCTCAAATATAAAAAATATATATAAATAATCGAAGACTCGGGTGTTTTCGTAATGAGAATCGCTCGGTATGTTATCACCTCGGGGCAAGACCGTAGCGAGAGCCGCTCTCGGTTGCTACAAGATCTCAAAAATAAAAATAAAATATATAAGTAATCGAAGACTCGGGTGTTTTCGTATTGAGAATCGCATTGTATGTTATCACCTCGGGGCAATACCGTAGCGAAAGCTGCTCTCAGTTGTGTGTATAATCTCAATTTAAAAAAAAATATATGCGCAAACACCAGCAAAAGCAGTCATGTGTAGCCTCCCGGGAGTCCCTGATGTTCAGGAGCTACACCAACCGGTCTCTACGTTCAAATCGTTCTACGACAGAATAGAGGCTATTCCATCGGCATTAACCTCACAACTAATCAATGGTTAGTTTAGGTAGGATCAAACCCAGATCGATTACCCTTATCGACCAAATCATACATAGAAGTAAGAGAATTCGTTGTAAAATAAAAACCAGCACGAACACTAGCAAAAAATATTCGTATCTCCTCGAGAATATTTTGTATAGGATAAATATAACTATTAAATAAATTATCTAAGACCAAATTTAGCCATTCAGCACAATGCATTTAATATATATACGTGGCATAGCTTTTGTATACCTATCTATATTAGGTTTATTGCATAAAAATCTTATATGATGATATGTAATTCAAGATTAGGATGCATTATTACTCAGGGGTTCAGTCAAAACGCTATTATTATTCCCACGCTAATTTTTTTTTAAATATCTCCTTGTAGATTATGACGTAAAATTATATTACATAATTAATGTCCATAATAAATATTGTTGTGGTAGTACAGAGCCTTCGGAGCGTTAGTTCGACTTCTACTTGACTAATACATAGGTACGAGTACAATATTTATTTATCAATATTTAGTTTAGTCATGTTAAAAAACACAGGAATAACTCATATATTATTTTATTAACTTAAATATCCAACTAAAAAAAATTATCTTTCTCAGGGTTCCGTTTGCCATCACTAAGTATTTAGTTTGTTAGTCAATTCCTCTACTTTAACGACATCAAGGAACGCTAGAAGGTTTAGGTATTTTTTTAAAATAATAGGTCACAATAAAATAGCACATAATATAAATATTTTGACATAAATAAACTTCATCGTAGCTTGCTTTAATTTGTGTCGTTAATGTCAAATATAAATTTCGTTTAAAAATCATAAAATATTTTAATTAAATTTACACTATTTTTTCCTTCCATTATTTAAATTGAATATTATTTTTTCATTTCCTGATATCTTACTTTTATTTTTTTCACCTCATTCATATATTCTAATAAAATTTATAATTAATAGTAAATTAATTAATTATACAATAGTTGCACTGTAAAAGGAGGTTAGGTTAGTGTTTGTAAACCTTGTAACCTATAGGTATGTATGTTTGTATGTCCGATCCTATGTTCCCTCGTAATCACTAACCTAATTTCGATTCGTCGATTTATTAATGTTTGTATTTGCAACTATATGTATTAGAAAAGTATTTTTTAAATGCGAAAATAATATTTTAAGCTTTTTTAGTAGCTTTACAATTTTTATGCATATACACATGGGTACATAAATGTAATGTGAAGCGTGTGTAGTATATACCTAGTAATATTCGATTACTGTTATTTATAATGAATTGATTAAAATATATACCTAATTAAGAAACAACTTGACGATTACTTAATTTTGAAACCAAGCTCGTATATTTTCTTTTACAAAGTATGATGTTGATATGAATTAGAAAACCTTGTCAACATCTCATTGCTCGTAAGTCTCGTACTCGTAATTGTACCCACCTAATAGAACATGGAATATAGAGGTCATGAAATATCAATCTCATCGAAAATTTCTTTTAAAATGGAATAGAAGACAAATTTCGGGATTTAACTACGATGCTGCAGATAGACACATAAATCTACACGTCTTATTAAACTTATGTAAGTTGAATATCAGTATCGGGGTAGGTATTTAGGGTCAACAATGAAATTAAAATATTCGTTAAATTAACTATACATATTTATACTTAATACATAAGATAGTAGTATTAAAGTCTAGGAATCCACAATTTCCCAATACAATAGACTTAGTTATTTTATCATCCAGACTTGTCAAAATTTGTTATATCAAAGCCTCTGAAAAAAGCCCACAGAGACAAGGAGTGGGCTTTTAAAAAGTCCTTAGCTGACACACAAGAAATAGTACAAGAAAAGAGAAAAAGAAGGAATATTTACAAAAAGAAATGAGATCCCATCAAAAACATACTGTAAAAATATTGCAAGTCTCGCAACGCTTTTCTTCTACCGCAAAAAGCTATGAGATATAATGTAAAACCAAGTCGGTTAATTTATTCATTACCTATCTATCGAAGCATCTATCCGACAACTTTGTCATAAATCGTTACCGAATTAGTTAAGTTACAACATTTTATCGTGACCGTATTAATATTAGATATATTTATTTCTTTAATTAATAGAATGGCTTATGTGATTATGTTTCCGTGCGATGGCCAAGTCATTCTATTAATTAAATAAATAAATATATCTAATATTAATACGGTCACTATAAAATGTTGTAACTTAACTAATTCGGTAACGATTTATGACAAAGTTGTCGGATAGATGCTTCCATAGATAGGTAATGAATAAATTAACCGACTTGGTTTTACATTATATCTCATAGCTTTTTGCGGTAGAAGAAAAGCGTTGCGAGACTTGCAATATTTTTACAGTATGTTTTTGATGGGATATATATTTACTTGTTGAGAGAATCGAACATTTTTGAATTTAGTGTGAGTGAAATAAGTGCCACTAATAATTATTTCTATGCTAAAATGACATCTTGTAAATTATTTACAGAATAAATATAAACAGTTCGTTGTTTAATTATGTTTTTGTTTACTAATAAAAGATAATATCATAGACAATTAAAAAAAAATAAGAGCCAGAAGCACTTTACTTTAGTATTACCATAAATTTAACAAACAAAGCTTACCATTCACGACCAATCCTCATAACCTGGGCATATAAACTTGCTTTCTTAGCCACGTAAAAAAGTTTAAAAACGCTCGTATACGAAAGTGGATATAAAAAGAGAGAGTGTATCTATTACGAGTCCTGTTAAGTTTTCCGCTTCGTTGGACCGGGGAATTACCGGCCGGGTTTGTCATTTTGGTCTTTATTTATTCCCCCACATTACAGACACTTTGAAATCGCTGCCGTAATTACGAGCTTCTATCGCTTGTGCCTTTCTTTATGCCTTTGTTGGTATTTGGCGTCCACATTCTGATAACATGTAATTCTAGGCTCCAGCAGTTCAACAGCATAGATAAAATTGGTCCCAGTTATGCAAAAAACAGCCATGTGCGTAAAAGTACCAACTGAGTTATAAGCATTTTTCTGTCGATAGTTGCACTTGGGTTGTTTTGCTTTTCTGGTTATTTTAAAATTGAACAATATTTATATAAGTATTGTTTATTTTTTATAATTATTTTATTTTTTATAATAAAATGCTTATAACTCTGTTGTTACTTTTACGCACATGGCTGTTTTTTGCATAACTGGGTCGAATTACAATGCTAGCAATAAAGTTGCAATACTAATCATCTACAACATCCTAGTTATATCACTGTTCTCAAAATAGCTCACAAAGAAAAACCTAAAAAATAAATGATAATTATAGCCCAGTCATGTAGTTTTGAGCCATGATTGATCTTAATAGATGAGACTAGCGACTTACCTTCACTTCACTTCGGGTTCATCTATCTAAAACAAATATATCCTACGGGAACCATAGATTTTTTCAGGGATAAAAAGTAACTTATGTGCTATTCCAGACTATAATCTATCCCTATGCGCAATTTCATCCCGATCCGTTCAGCCGTTCTGGCGTGAAAGAGTAACAAATATCCATCCATCCAACCTTACAAAATTTTATAATATTAGTAGGATGTGTCTTCTAATTTTGTGTTAATTTTTTCTAACTTACAAACTCAAAATTTATTTTATTTAAATGAATTTTGACCCACCATGGAATGGAGAAGGTACATGCGTTGATCGCAACAGGTTTACTTGGGTTTACTTTCTTGTAGTCGGGGGTTTATAAAACATTTTATTTAATCTTTTTCTATAACAACTTTTACATCACGTTTTTTCAAAAAAATTAATTTCGATTTTTTAGGGATCCGTAGTCAATAAAGAACCCTTATAGTTTGGCCATGTCCCTCCGTCCGTGTGTCCGTAGCTTAGCTCAGAGACTCCTAGTACTAGAAAGCTGTAATTTGATATGGATATACATATTATTCACACGAACAAAGTGGTAAAATAAAATCTTGAAAAAAAAATTTTTTTGGGTATCTCCTCTACACGTAAAGTTGAGATGTTTTTTCTCCCGCCAGCTAAATTTTTGTTTTTGTATTTTTGTATATGTGAAAAAAGTTATCGTGGTAGTAGGTATGTAGGTATATATAACGTCGAAGTTAAAAGGAAGTAAAATTTTCTTACAAATTCCATTGAAAATTACTTATATTACCTTCTCACTTGTGTAAAACAGGCAGTAAATATAAGTTTATGAACCATGTAAAAATACACAAAAATAATAACATCCTTATCGTTTTTAGACATTATGAGCCGCTGAAACCGTTAACGTTAAATGTTCATAATATGAAACAACAAAAAACCCTCTTCTTAAACCACATTACTGTGATGGGCAAACCTACGGAACCCTACATTGCACGTAGCCCGATACGTACTTGGCCGGGTTTTTTATTTAATCTTTTTTCCATAGTAACTTTTGCATTCGTCGTGGGTTATAAAAATTTTAATTTTTTTTTAGAAGTACCTTTAAGGAACATAGTGCACTATGATGTTATTTTTTAGAATAAAGCATACTCTAAGAGTTGGCTGGCTATAATTTTTTGCTTTTAAGTTATTTAATTTCCTACTTACCTACACGTCGATAGAATGACAAACTTATATAATTTCACGTTATTATTATAAAAAAGATAAATATCGTTTAGTTTGAGATTAGTATTAATTTGCCAAAATGTTGAAAAAAAGGAGTTTATAACACAAACTTCTAGCCAAAGTCAGCTAATTAGAATATTACAGTAAGCCTTTAACTTTTATCGTTTAAGAAATTTATTTAGCATGAAGTGATGTGGGTTTTTTAAATTGGTCAAAACTATCAGGTGTATATTTTGTTATGTTATGCGATATCTCATCCAATAGTTGACCGATTTTTCTGTTATTCTTTTTTAGGAAAAAAGGAAGATTTGTCCAAATAATTAATTAAAAAAAATATTACATCTCATGTGATTGATGATGATTCGTGTAAAGATATAATCATTTAAAAGTGACTGGCAATTTTGCAGATGGCTTGGTAAATACTTTCAAACTTGTTAAAACTTTTCGGTAACATTGAAGTCATTTTCTTTTGATATACATTTCTAGCTAAAAGTACCTATATATATCAATGTAATGTCTTAAAAGTCATCCAATTAATAGACAAAACAGTTCAAATACTTTTTTCTCCTCTGCTCGCCAACCAATTTTCTTTTTTTTTTTGCTTTGGTTGTTTGTTTGGTTAGCTTTGGTTTCCGTACAGAACGGTTAGTTAATCTATGCTTTAGTGTTATTCATAAAAAAATGATTATTGTCGAATTTTTACCACTGGTCGAACACAAGTTTTAAAAAGGACATAAAAAATACAATATACCTATACTAATAAATGGAGAGCAGATCTTTTTGTTCGGTTATACTGCGATAACTACTGAACCGATCGGCATAATACCATACCAGATACAACGTGTTTGGGAGAAGGTTTTAGTATATGATATGTTGGTGATTAGTGTACTATGCGAGCGGAGCCGCAGGAAAACGCTAATATTTACAATATTTTGTCTGCCTTGTTGGTCAATGCTTAATATTTCAGCAGTCGCGTCAAATTGTCATACCGTTTCATTTTGAAAGTATCGCAAGTGTATTGCGTACAGGACCTACCTTATAATATCTCCCGGGCAAATAGATAGTCTTTTTCAATAGAACATTACATTGTATACACTATTTGTAAATTTGAAATATTTTACATGAAAAATACTCATTTCATTAAAAAAAAATATACATATAGTAAAATATTGTATAAAGATCACTTTACCTAAAACACTAAAATATTTTAAAAGTTATATGAGTAAAGTACGAAGTAACTATTGAAATGATAGACGTAAATAATTTATAACGTTTCTAAAAGGTTTTTTATGAGTACTGAGGATGATTTCTCATCACAAAGACCATTGTGGGATCTTAATGGATGTTTAATAGAACTTTTCTTTTGTTATCTCCTGTTCTTAACTGATATATACTTTGTTCATTAAAACAAATTCTAAACAAGGTGGCGTTCTTTTGATAAAAAGTCTCTTTGCAGCTTAAAGAACTTGATAAGATGTAGATTGTAGCCGGTTCGATAAATAGAAGGGTCACTTATATGGATCTAGGAATTTTTATAATTAGTATATAACAACTTGACTATGACTTTGACTGCATCGGTGGTTAGTGGCTAGCATGTAAGGCTCCAAATCAGGCAACCCTGGGTTCGAGTCCCAGGTCGGGATAAGGGTAGTTAGTCTTTTTGTTAAGAAAGTTCCAGTAACATCCCGTAGTTGCGAAGTTGGAAAGTTGGCAGTCTTTCAACCCCGTGTCTCAGAGAGTACGTAAAGCCATCAGTCCTGCGCCTTAACTCTCATCGGTCGTGTCAAAGTATGGTCCCATTGGAATTTTGGAATGAAAGGATAGAGAATACTAATACACTACTTATGTATAATAGTATCTCTTGCACACTTGGCTAGTCTCAGCGAAATTGACCGCTGTGACCAAAATTGGTCAGAAGGAGTTTCGGTCATGTACGAGTACATATAATAACTAGCGGACCCGACAGACGTCCTGCCTACATGTCTTTAATTTGAAAATTTCAAACTTTTTTTAATAATTTTTTTTAATGAAAATTATTATTCAAATTGTGAATCTAAACCATTCCCAGATCCCCTTGAACACACACAAAAAATTTCATCAAAATCGGTCCAGTCGTTTGAGAGAAGTTCAGTGACATACACACTCACAGAAGAATTATATATATAAAGATAGAATGATGCATGTCCTAAAAAATTAGTTATAAAATTAAATATTCCTTTGACTAAATAATAAGGGTTAATTGTTAAAAATGCTTAACACACATTTTAACCAATAGAGTGTTTGCTAAAAGTTTGATTTCTAATCTTATTTCATAGTGACTATTAATATATATTTTTTTGAGCGGAAACATAATTGTTTTTCTAAAATAAAAGTAGTATAAATTACTCCTTATAATATCAGTTATCTGCCTGTGAAAGTTTCGTCAAAATAAGTACAGCTGTTTCGGAGTTTAGCCAGAAGAAACAGACAGACAGGCAAAAATTAAATAAGTATGTTTTACTTATACTTATAAAAATAAGTACCGTATATAATTTGAAATGCATATAGTTAAAAGATTTTATTTCGATATTGCAAATTTTATTTATCTGTATAGATATATGACTTTCTTCTTAGATATACGAGTATAAACATATATAATTCACAGGTTGCTATACATTCTAACATAGAGAATATAACACCGCCATCTATTTTTAATTTTTTTATCATCATTTTATTTTCATTGTGAAACTCAGAGAAAAAAGACCCTTCACTTCAGACTTACAATTTTTGTTACAAATAATTTTGCTCGATCTTCCTTATAATGAATGCGTGACAAAGAACGCATCCGTTTCAGAATTAAATTAGTGAGAAATTTTCAAAAAAAATCTGTATTCTCCTCTCTGAATGGATTTGTTACTGTTTATTACCTTTACTTTAGGTACATTACAAAAGAATGAAAAAAACTTTAAAAATATTTGAAGTTCATATTTATATAGTTTATCTATTTCTTTAATATATTTAATATTTACTAGTGTTCGGCCAATGGTCGAAATTCAACGGTAACTATTATTGAAAATTTAAGGAATACATATGTAGGTATATACATATGTATCAATAAGATTTACTTATCTATATAAAAAAAATCTGTTTCTATTTTTTTTACTGACAACACTAAAGCTCGTCAATAGCTACTCTACTAAACAAAAAGAAAATATGTTAACAAACAGGAGAAGGAGTGTTTTGTCTTTGCCTATATATATATATATATATATATATATATATATATATATATATATATATATGTCTTTGCCTGTAAACAAACAAAAACAAATCTATCCCACGGGAACCATATATTTTTCGGGATAAAAAGTAACCTATTTGTTATTCTGATGTATGAACTATATTATTGTAAAGTTTCATTAAAATCCAATCAGTAGCTTTTGTGTAACAAGGTGTATAAATTACTATAGTTTTTTTTTAACTACCCCACGGGAACTCTTTGATTTTCGGGGGAGAAAAGTATTTAAAATGTTGACCGAGGATATAAGGTACCACCATGCCAAATTTCATTTAAATCGGTCCAACAGTTTTGGAGATTATACCGTACAAACAGACAAACAGACAGAGAAACAAAAAAATGATAAAAATCTGATTTGTTCTATTTCTCTTCTTACATCCCCCTGACTCGGTTTTAGCATTTTTTTCGATGTACAGTTTTAGTAGTTTTACAACTTGATTTCTACAGTTTTATTATATGTATAGATATAGATTAGCGACTTACTCCGATGTGTTCTTAGATGCGTAACATTAGCATATATGCTACTCTATGTCATAACTTACCTACATAGTTCATACCAGTACTTTTCACCCAAACCCTACAGCCGTTTCAACCTGAAGGAGTATCAAACCTCCACATACGTACAAAACATACAAAATTTCGCATTAATAAGAGTCTTTCGATTTTGTATATTTTATAACGTATAATAAATAAATATTATGTCAAAGGCAACCAAGTACTACGAGTATGAAGACTCTTAATACGCACACAAACTTTAGTGGTTTGGAAGTTAAGTCATTCCACTAGTTTAACAAAGGCTACCAGAATTTGCCTGAAGAAGTTATTAGCATTTATATGAGCCCTTAAATATAATGGATATTTGGCCATTCGAAGGAAACCCATATACGTATAAGATTAGTACCTTTCTTGAACTTAATATTTTACTATGATTTGCCACCAGTTTTGCTCGCGTCTAGAAAACTGCCATATTACAAGTAAAAAAGTGTATGTCTGCTTATGTACGCACATAAGAAGTTTTACATCTTTGGCGTAACAGAACAAAAATAGCTAAAGATTTCATCCCATATGTCACAAATCTCTGTTTGTAAAAGGAATGCAGCTAACGTCATCATGTCGCTTTTTGGCTGTCGGTGTGCGCGCGCATCGTAAAATTTTACTCTCATAATTTTCTCCAAACGTGCCAAAAGAAATATAACTTTAAAAAACATTTTTACTTATTTTATTACATTTTTATTATATACTATTTATACTGCGAAAGTACAGAAAAGTAAATTTCTATGGTGACAAATGAAACACCATCAATTAATGGTTATCTCCTAATTAACATAATAAAGCTTTCAGGCATAGATGATACTTAATCATTGTTCTTTCACAGAATTACCATATTGGCGTGAATCTTGAGCGTGTTAGCAAGTCTAATTAAAGCAGTACTTAGACTGTGTTAGAATCTGTTATCATTATTCCTGAACGACTTTTTTAAGTTGGTTGTTTCCCTTCGCGTAACTTTTGTATATATTTATAGCGATTTACCCTCGCTTTGCTCGGGTTCGTCCCTTGTTATGCGGATTTTGTCACAATTTCATGGGTTTTAAGCCAATTTTTTTTCTTAAATAAAAGTAGCCTAAATTACTTCTTATAACATTAGCTATCTGTCAGTGAAAGTCTAGTCATAATCGGTCCAGCCGTTTCTGAGTTTAGCCAGAACAAACAGAGAGACAAACAAAAATTTTAGAAATTATTTTTTGTACCGTATATATTTTTATATGAATTTTGTAAAAAGTATTTATTTTGACATAACAAACAGACACATCAATTTTATTTACTTGTATATATAGCGAGGCAACACAACTAGTTTTGACGAATTTTAGTATTACCACAGAAGCTATGTGCTATTCTAGGTCATAATCAATACTAAACGTACTAAACCTCAAACCCGTCCAGCCGTTATAGTAAGTAAGTATATAGTAGTATTTGTATACACTGTATTTTTATTGGGTAACACTAAGTTATGAATCAAACGGAATCGAACCCACGACCTTAAATAACATTTATCTTAACAAAATTGTTATAGCTACTGTAATAGCAATAATAATAATTCTTACTCCCAAACTTTCGGTGTACAATGGAAACATTTACCGCGAATATGGTTGCTAACGACTTTAGCCTGCATAGGTTCATTATAACGTTGCCTGGTAATTACACGCCTATTCAGAGCAAAATGAGATGTTGCGTTGGAAATATACGCAAATGCATTAAGAATGTACATTTATTTTTCTCAAGAATATGTAAATTTTAATTGTTAAAATATGCTAATAGCGTAATATGCGTATACAAAACCGACGACATATGTGATTTATAAAAGAATGCAAATATGGTTTTGAAGATAAACATTAATTTTTATTATTAATTTTATTTTGGTTTGTTTTGTTTATTTCCATTTGTTTTACACACCATTTTTTCAACATGTAACTATGTTATAGGAGAGACAAGCCTTATGTTTTTATCCTGGTAACCAAATTCCCTTGGAAAATTAAATCGATGCAAAAAGCAAAGATACACTCGCTAGTTGGGGGTAAATCTAAAAGTGTATGTAGAGATAAACCTAATTAATTTTGGATCTAGAACCTACGAACCTACTTTTGTAGGTTACGTTACGTTTTGTAGGTGGTTACGAGGCTCCCCTAATGTGCGTTCACCTTGTCGTGGTGGGGGGGCTCAGTAGTGCCCGGCAGCCCAACCGGGCGCGAAGCCAAGAAACGCACAGGGAGGTGGCCCACTTCGGTGGGCGGTGGGAGGTGGCCCTCTTCGGAGGGCGGTGTACCATGCGGGTTGCTCCTGGTAATTCTCTGATAGCAGAGTGGACCTTGGAGCAACCCCATGGTCGTCGTGGTCTGCCTCGGCAGACCTGCCGTCGGGGCGTCGTAGTTGAATGCGTAAGCGATCCTGCGACGCCCCATTAAGACGGGGGAAGGTTTTGTTGGGTTTTAGTGGGTAGTACTGGCTTTGCCGGTGAGTCCCACACCTGTTAAAAAAAAAGGTGGTTACGAGGCAGAAACCCTGAATGAATAAAATAAATAATGTATGGAACAAATATTAGACATAAGTATGCTAAGATTGTACTGCGTAGAATTTTCTTTTCTCAGATTTGTTCGTGTACTATAAAGCTTACCAACAAAATAATATATTATGTATGTCAAATCTATTAACTTCTAAGAGGGAGAGTAAAATGTTTCTTTATAGGCTTCAATAAAAAGGAGAAGCTACTCGATTTGACTGTAGATTTGTTTTAGGCTTTGTATATTTTGTAATACTTAGGGTTAATTTTTAATCGATTTTCATATTTTTATCATTAACTAATTATACTTTGATGCAGTTAAATAAATGATGATCTTATAAATTGAAATAAAATTCATCTATTAGGACAACATTAAAAAAAAATTAAGTCGCCGTCTAGTTGATCTTTTCATTTAAAATTAAAAAAGAAGAATCAAACGAAGTCGGAAATTTATACAGCGATAAAATGAAAATACTATTAACCTATTAAGTTTATTCTGATGTAAAACAATCCATTTTAATTAGGGATCTCACGGTTAATAAGAATTAATCGATGTGGTATCTCCGTTATGTACGCCAATAAAATGTTATATGATAGTAATAAATCCTACTAATATTATAAACGCGAAAGTTTGTAAGAATGTATGTATTGATGTATGTTTGTTACTCTTTCACGCAAAAACTACTGAATGGATTTTGATGAAAGTTTACAATAATATAGCTCATACATCAGAATAACACGTTCCCGTTGGATAGATTTGTTTTTGTTTTGCTAGAGCCGAACCTGAGCGAAGCGAGGGTGAGCCGCTAGTAAAAATATATTTTAATTATTTATAATATTTATTTTAGTATAAGACTTAAATAGTTGGCATAATATATTATTATTTGATTAATTTTCAAAAGTGCAGTTTAGATGCTGTAGAAGGTACTTTAAATTACATATATGCATGTTGACTGCCTCGGTAGTTTAGTGGCTATGACCTACGGCCTCATATCCGGTGGTCGTGAGTCAGGCCAAATACAGTCGTTAGGACAGAAATAGTGAAAAAATATTCAGTGTAAGCTTGGAGTTGCGAAAATTACACTCTAGTACTTTGGAGATCACGTAAAATCATCGTGTCAGCACCTGATGTCTCATTAGTTGCATCAAACTGTCATACCACCGTACTTTAAGAAAGTAACAAACGCAGAATCACCTGTATCTGCGCATATAATTACTATAATATTTCGTGTTAAGTTGGATTAAGTCAGTGGGATTTTTAATATTATAAAAATACATCTTCTATGTACAAAAGCCTGTCTAGATTAATGATAGATGAGCGTATACAAAACCGACGACATATGTGATTTATAAAACTATAGTTAGAAATTCTAAAATACTGACACTCGAGTGAAATATGAACCATAGCAAGTACAGATATATGAGTGGGCAGAATTTTCCACCGCTTCGTTTTCCGCCTCGACAGTTCAGTGTTTTGATGGTCACCGTACTGAAGTCTTCTCTTACCACTACTATTTGCTGCTTTTATCGGCTTTTATGTATAAGTACCTGCTATTTTAATTAAATCTTTTTGGATTTTTTCGCGGATTCATTCACAAACTACTGTACATACTCTCTAAGTGTTTCAATAAACAAAAGTATAATTTATATGTGGTGTTTAAACTTTATAGAAAGTTTAAATTACGAAAATTCAATAAACTCATAAATAATCTAGGGTAAAGTAACATTATATATTAAAAAAAACGTGTGTGTGTACTTATGTAGGTACGCACGTAAGAAGTTATACTGATTTGGCGTAACAGAACAAAATAGCTAAATATTTCATGCCGCATGTCGCAACTCTCTGTTTGTACAGGAAATGCGCGAAATAATCCGAAAAGATGGTCGAGTAATTCTAAAAATAAAGATAATTATAGGTCGTTACGATGCGGAAAAGTAACAATCACACATACTTACCAATATTGCACGCCAACGATTTAATGAGATCAAAAGTATCTAACCTACTTGTAGCTAATCTTTATGCAAAAACACTTCAATCTGTTTCATTATCTGAAAGTGCTTAAAAGAAGGATAAATTAACACACAATATTATAATAAATTTACGCATACCACCTGTATACATACAGGTATACATACATGTGGAATTCACAGACCAGAAAGCCAGTACTCAAAGCCAACGGAACCCCCCCCCGTCTTAGACGTCGTCTTTGTCGTCTTGACGACACGTTTGGCTCAGTTGGTAGTGACCCTACTTGATGTGCCAGCGGTCGCGGGTTCGAGTCCCGTTGGGGGCATTCATTTGTGTGATGAGCACGAATGTTTGTACTCCAGTCATGGGTGTTTATATTTATAATATGTATGTATTTAAAAGTTATATATATGTAGTGTATCAACTATCTGGTGTCCATAACACAAGCCTCGTAGCTTACCATGGAACTAGATGGCGCTGTGTGTTAATGTCCCAACATTTATTTATTTATTTATTTAGGGTTCCACCGTAGGATCCCATACGCGCTGCTCGAATACCTCTGAATATTTATGTTCATTTATAGAATCACATTAATATTACGCATACATTAATATAAAGCATACATACGTTTGTCAGTACGTGTGTTTGTTACTTCTTTTTACTGTAATACTAAATAGTAACAATATGAAATGGATCTAGATTATTTTGGATTAATATATTCCTACTTTTTTCGTTGGTCAGCCAGCAGGTGTGGCTGTAGTTCCGGTGGTCCTGGGTTCGAATTCGAGCACTTCATATTGAATTATAGCGATAAGATTAATTGTTATCAAGTAGATGCCATGGAACAACAGCTTGCTATAAAATAATAGGTACTTAGAGTATACACATATTATACATCACACAATATCTTGGCTAAATTACATACATCAGAAACATTTATCAACAAAGCGTTCTTGTTTAGGTACTTTAAGTACAAAGTTACATATATAATGTAATAACTCTCATAATATTTATTTTATTGGTTATATAAGGGTTCGAGGATAAATGGTAACGAATCGCTCACCGCTATTCCTCGTTACGTTTTAAAAGGAAATTTTTCTATTTCTAACGGCGTATAGCGTAAACTACAATCAGACAGCACCTCTACAGAAGCACTCGCGTCAAGGTTTTGAGTTAAACTCGAATATTTGCATAATGTAAAAAAAACTTATAGTATAATATATAATACCTAATTATTATTTAAAATGTATGTCTGTACATATTCAGCCCCTTTTAACGTCCCACACCTGGGGACGCTTACAAAGGGGATCAGGCCATAGTAAACCAATCTGGCCAAGTATGGGCGGACTGCGCATGTCTTTCGAAAACTTGCTAGATCTCTCAAACATGCAGGTTTTCTCACGATGTTTTCCTTTACCGTAAGACAAGTCATAATCAAGTTGGAAAAGATAATTAGAATAATTTTAGTAATACTATATGTATTATAATTGTGCATCTCTAAAATATATCTCAAATGGCTGCACAATCCCACTAATATTATAAACGCAAAAGTTTGTAAAAATGTATGTATGGATGTATGTTTGTTACTCTTTCACGCCAGAACGGCTGAATGGATTCAGATGAAATTTGGCACAGAGATAGATTATAGTCTGGAATTACACATAGGCTACTTTTTATTCCGGAAAAATATACTGTTCCCGAGGGATAGATTTATTTTTGTTTTTCTAGAGGCGAACCCGAGCGAAGCGAGGGTGATCCGCTAGTAGTCTGTATGGCTACCAAGGAGTAGTTTGAAAAATTCGTGCCTTCGGCAGGTTTTCTTTTAAAAAAAGGAATAAATCTGGAGACCTAAACGAGAGTAACCATGTTTCAAATACCGTTAGTTTTTAAAAATAGCTAAAACTGTCCCTTCCACACTTTCAAGCGATCGTTCAGCGTTTGGTTTTTCATTCAATATTTTTAATCACGACTGCATAGTTCGGGTGATTTATTGTGTATGATGCGTAAGTGTTTATGAGTGTGTATGTTTGTTATGCCTTCACGCTGAAATAGCTGGTTCGATTTGGATAAAAATTTGATACACAGATAGACTATATGTATACTAATATTATAAAGAGGTAAAATTTATGTGTTTGTGAGTTTTTGACATTGTAGGGGGTAATCTCTGGATTTACTAAGCCAATTTAGATATATAAGAAGATAGTTTGAGATCCTGGGAAGGACATAGGGTACTTTTTATCCCGAAAATCATCCCTAAAGGGGGTGAAAATGGGGATAAAAGTTTGTATGGGGAATGAAGCTATATTTGAATAAAATGTAGGCTTTATATGAGTAATAAAATTTACCAAACTTAAATTGTTTAACAGATTTCAATCAAATATCGATCAACCGATCGTCTTAAGATTTTTATGATTTGACAAAATAATTGATTAAAAAATATTTCATTCAAATGTTTCACATCAAGTGGAAAAAATCGACATATTGATAGCAAAATAAAGCTATAATAAAAAAAACGCTTGCAAAATTGACGTCGATGCTGCAAGTGGAATTTGCAAACCATTCCCTAGATGATTTTATATTTGAAGAGATAGATTTTTATAGTTTTTGTGTAACGTATACATTTTCTGTTAGGTGGCTTTTTATTTCAGAGTGCGACCTCGTTTTATACGTTAGAGCAAATCGTTGTAAAATATATAGTACACAAGATATGTATTTGTAAATATAAAATAACATAATAGTACTCTATCATAAATTTATAGTTCAAATTCAAAATTGTTTAGTTAGAATATATTACTTTCTTAGATTTACGCGAATATTTGAACATTATGAATAATACTACTACGTTCAAAACGGACGTGAAAACTAGGGACGAACTGAGCGGAGCGAGGGTGAGTCGCTCGTGTAATATAAAATTAAATAGCAAAATAAACAAAATTTACCTCGTTTTAGTATTGTAAGAATATCATCTATATTATTGAATAGTAAACTACACAAAGAGAACTGTTGAAAATACTACGTAAGAGCTTCCTTTACAATTCATCTTAACAAAAGTATTACTTCGTTGCAAATTTTAAGAAACGTCTGGACTTTTAGAGTCAGAAGACCACGATAAATTTTGAATTTAATGTTACGTTACAGAAAGATGGCTTCGAGGTTTACATTTGATGTAAAAAATCTTATGAAGAAACTGGAATAAGAACTTTTTCGTCATCATTTGTTTAGATGTAGACTATTTAAACAAAATGCCTGTAGATTTTAAGACTAAGCTATTTAAACAACTATATTTAAAAACAATCCACATCATATAGATAGACCATTGGTTTTTCACTAAGTAACGTTTCAGAAATTTAAGTTGACTTAACAATTTAAATTGATAATTGTATTACTTAAATCGGATTTAGATCATTTTTTTAAAATCTACATGTAATTATTACTTAAAATGACGAAAAGTGGATTTGTGATAGCGAAATCAGATATCATCTATATACTAAGTACGTAAGTAGGCGTGTGTAATATAAAATGTGTCAGCAATTATACTGTATTATATAATACTTTTTAGACAGTTTTTTTAAAGATAAAAATCGCGTCACTTTATCACTGCTATCACAACATGGACATCATATAAATATAGACATATTGGGACATTAACACACAGCACCATCTAGTTCCATGATAAACTACGAGGCTTGTATACACCATGATTATTGGTACAAAGCAATCATCAATATTATACATATTATAAAGATATTTAATCCAAGGGATTGGATATAGTCCGGTATATTAATACCAGGCTCTTAAGTAATTATGAAAAGATTAATTTTTAGCACTTTTAATGCATAATTTCTAGTGCAATCTGTAAATGCTCTTTTAATTTACGCACTAATCATAATGCGAAAGTTTGTACGGGTGTGTTGTTACTTTTTTCTTTTTCATGCTGACACTTATGCATTTGGTTTAAATTCACTCGTCGTAACTCTGGGCTCTTACTGGGACTTTCTAAACTGAAAGACTCAATAACTAAAGTTGTCCCGACCCGAGACTCGAATTCAAGACATCCGGAAGTGCAGCCGTACATGCTAGCCATTACACCATCGATGCAGTAACATAGACAAAAGGACGACCTACAACTGAATTGTATATTTTCTCCAATGAATACTAGTCGGTCAAAAACTGTAAATTTGTTTTCTATTACATCGAAAGTACCTTAAAATATATATTTCAAAGCTTCTTTACATATTTTATTGAATGTTAATACAAAATGAAATTAAAAACGTTTTTTGTTTAACATTCATTTAGTAAAGAATATTTGCCAATTGACTTTAAAGGTTGCATAGTGAGCGAGTCTTTGGTTAAGATTGCGTACCACATCGACAAGGAATCTTGCTGTGTAATCACTTTCGACGATTCGACTAATCTCTTAGAACGTTTCAGGAAGGTTGGTGTTTCACTGGCATCATTAGCTTTTATAATGTAAATTATAATACTATTTAATTTGTATTTCTTGTTAATAACCTTTCACATATACATTTTTATGTAAACAAAATGTTATTTAATCATACTTCAATATATAATAAATAATTATATTTGTGACAAAATTCTCATCTCTAAAGACTTCGTCTATTCGTCACTATTTCAATATTATCCCATGAGAAATATTTTATGTATGGGGATAAATAGAATAGGTATATATCAGCCATATTACCTCTGACTAAAGAAAGACAAACAAACATAATATTTTATTATATTATTATAATTTAATAATCATAAGAAATATCTCTGTAGTAGATTATTAACCTAATTGAAGCAAAGCTTTCGAGTAAATCAAGAGAGCACATCGAGTCAGCATTCAACTCGTGTTAGTTGTGAAACTAACGTTCTAATGGTTTGTAAGGAAATTGTCTTCGAACATCGGTCGCAAAACTATTGAAACAGTCCAGTAATGGTTCTATGTACAAAGTATATACTATTATATATTTAAGGGTATGCTATATATTTTATATAATAATATCTAGTTATTGATCTTCTTAATGCTTAATACTTTCTTTAATGCTTTAAAAGTGAGTGTTTTTTCTATCTGTTATCTATACTAATTTTATAAAAAGGTAAAGTTTGTTAGTTTGTGACGTTGTAGGGGGTAATCTCTGGATTTACTGAATCGATTTAGATGAAATTAGGTAAGAAGATAGTTTGTGACCTTGGGAAGGACATAGGATACTTTTTATTCCGGGAATCATCCCTTAAAGGGGTGAAAATGGGGATGAAAGTTTGTATGGGGAACCAAAGCGAGGGTGAGTCGCTAGTCTTTTATAAGCCAATGCCCTAAACTAATTTTGGTTAGTCAATTTATATAAGGAAAATAGTTTAATGTGTTATAATTTAGATTTCATTTTTAAGATGTGATAGGTAGGTACTTGACCTATCGCTATTTTTCATTTTGAAAAAATCATGAATTTTCTCGGGATAGGTTATAAAATTTTTATCTGTATAAATATTATAAATGTAAAGTTTGTGAGTATGTGTGAATGTTTGTGACTCTTTCACGCCGGAACGGCTGAATGGATCTAGATGAAATTTGGCACAGAGAGAGATTATTGTCTAGAAGGGTTACTTTTTATCCCGGAAAAATTTTGGTTGGTTGGTTCCCGAGGGATAATTTTTTTTGTTTTTCTAAAGGCGAATCCGAGCGAAGCGAGGATGAACCTCTAGTGCAAAGTAAGCTAAAGCCGCTAGTACTAAATAAGTTAATTTAAAAGACACTGTAAATTATTTTAAAATTCGAACAAATTTGAGTATAGAACTTTAAATGAAAAAATATAATAATTAAGAGATTATTAAACAGATTCCGAAGTGTTATCTTTTATCTTTGCGATGATTACTATCTTCTAAATACATCGGTCTACTATAACTATTATAATGGCGAAAACACTCTGAAATCGTTAGACAAATTTGGATGAAATGTAAAATACAGATAGATTATGACCTGGAGTAACACATAGACTGTCAGATATCTAAAGACGTACCTGAGCGAAGAGAGGATGAGTACTTTTATTATAAAACAGCTAATCCCAGACTAGCAGTTATATGAAATACTTGCATTGACCACACACGGCAGGATTGTTATAGGTCACAAAGGAATTCCACTACGTGATGGCAATCTGAGCTATTTAAGGCTATTGTATATAACGCACGTGTATTTGAAATTTCAGCTCAGTTGTTAAATATTTAGGAGTATTTAGGAGGACATATTCAAAATGCCTAATTATTTAGGCAGGTAGTAAAATAATGATTGAATTTTGGTCATTTATTGTTCGATAGGACGTATATAATTCAATACTACTTACTTTAGAGTAGAATCAAGTCACGAGAGTATAATAAAGTATTTATTTCGACCGCTTTGTTTCTAAGAATTGAAAGAAATGTTCAATAACAGATTTTATCTTACATGAAAATTAAACTTATTTGATGATATTAATATCAGTTATATAAGCTTGCTACTATACTAATTTTCACTACCTAGGCTTTCTGTTACAAAACACTTAGCATTCATTAGCAATATTTGTATTGATCGTACATAATATGTACGTTATGTATTGACGACACGTTTGGCTCAGTTTGTAGTGACCCTACTTGCTATGCCAGCGGTCGTGGGTTCGAGTCTGCTAGGGGCATTCATTTGTGTAATGAACACGAATTTTTGTACTCCAGTCATGGGTTTTTAGATTTAAAGTTATATATGTGTAGTGTATCAACTATCTGGTATCCATAACACAAGCCTCGTAGCTTACCATGAAACTAGATGGTACTGTGTCAACGTCCCGACATAATTATTGTTTATTTATTATATATGTACATATATGTATGTTAGTAGAAGAACTACAAAACAACTTTAGCAAGTAAAAAAGAGTAAAAATATATAAATCTCATCTACGTAAAAAGCGACCATAAAATTCTTAGAAACAAAGCAAATTGACGTAAGCACATAGTAATGCCCTTCTTTTGGGCTTCATCGTAGTCGGGTAAAAATTATTTACAAAAAAAAAAGTATTTATCCTAAATTTAGAACCGTTTAGATTATTCATTTTAATTATGTTTATAAAACCATAAGTGACTTTTTATGAGTCAATGCTCATAATCGCATGGGTCATAAAGACTTGATGCCACCATAAAGTGAGGTTCAAAATATTATGGGATTCAGTAAAAATGTTTTATTTCACCCCAAACTGGGTCACCTCAAAATTATATTTGCGGGATATTTTATTCGCCTATCTTTAGAATTTTTTTGAAGTTATTAAAAAGAACGACTATTGCAGATGGTTCTGATTCATAAAAAGGTTATCTTGAGAACTGACTTGAGACTTTTTTAAGATGTTGTAACGATAGATTCTATTATATTTTAAATTATTTTTTGATATTTTATTGTTTTGATTACAAATTAGTATTTGTTTTGATTACAAATTAGTATTTGCTAATATTGAACTACCTAATTTTTAGCGGACTTCAAAGTGGGGGAAATATTCAATTCGAGTTGTGTTTGTGTGTTGTTACAAAAATTTGTTTTTGACTACGAGTAGTTTTTGTTTCTCTTCCATTTCCTAGAATCAAATCTATGTCATTGCCAAATTTTATCGATATCTGTTCATAGGTTTAAGCGTGAAAAGGCATCAGACAGAGTTACTTTCACATTTATAATATTAGTATGGATAAAAAAATAGTACACATTTTTAAATCTTTTAACTACAATTTCAATTTTTATACAAATATCTAATACTCTATAGTAAAATCACGATGATCTATCCAGTAAATATTATTTCAAATAATGATTTATAGTTTTAAACTTCATTGGAAAATGTTTCCATCGCGCTATAATAGTTGCAAAGTAAGCGTTCGTGCAAAATATACGGCAGTAAGTTAATTCGCATACTCGAGCAAGTGTGAGACGCCAAGTGTGAACCGCGATAACAGACACGACCACGTTATATAAGGCCTAGTACATACTATTTAATATTACATTAAAAAAGTGTTTAGTTGATATTTTGTTTCAATTCAATTTTTGTGTTAAATGTTGTGCGAGTTGAGCACAGATTACTTCGTAAATGTCACGTAGAATGGCCAAGACGTAATACTCGTATATTGAAATTAGCTTGAACACCTCCAGGTAAATTTCTAAGAAATTAATTAAATTTCTAAGAAATCTATTGTTAACGCGTGTGTGGCGTGTCCGCGGTCATTGAGGGATTATCTCATTATAGAATTAAATAAAAATAAATTTTGTTTATTGCAGACTATCGACTCACCCTCGCTTTGCTCGGGCTCGTCCCTAGGTACATTTTGGTTTTTTTTGAGCGGAACCCTAATTCTTTTACTGAAATAAAAGTAGCATAAGTTACTTCATATATCATCTACTACCTACTAGTAAAAATCCCGTCAAAATCAGTCTAGCCGTTTCGGAGATTAGCCGGAACAAATAGACAGACAGACAGACAGACAAAAAAAATGTGTTTTTCTTATAAATACCGTATATAATTCCATATGCATTTAGTAAAAAGCTGTTATTTTGACATTACAAACGGACACTTTCATTTTATTTATGACTATAAAAAAAGACAACTCTAAAAAGATTTTATAATTAATCAAAATAATTAATAACAAATTAGTAAGCATTTCCACGAATATAACCTTAACGGTTTTTTTTCGTGATGTAAAAGATTTCTGGTACCCTTTTATTTGTGTGGCTGCTTGGAATAAAACTTTCTTGCCACAGTCAAGCTTGATGTTATTGTTTTAATTTGTAACAATAATATTTAACTATTATTAATATTTTTCATATTTATTGATATTTTTTTATTATTGTTCTTGAATATTATTAATTCAACCTTTTTTAGCCCACACCTGCGCAGGAGTTACACAGCCTCTATTGAATGAAACGGACATCGATCCATAGTTAGGGTTAGAGCACTTCACAATATCTCTTTCGAAAACTAGGTAAGTTCTTTCAGACATGCAGATTTTCTCACGATGTTTTCCATCACCTTGAATATCAGATGAAAAGTAATATAATATAGTAGGTTACGTCAAAAAATGTATAGTTAAATCTCGTAGATATTCACTCGAATCGAGAATCGAACCGGATATCTCGAGCTTCTTAACCAGAGGCGTCAATTCTATAAACAAAATAATTTATATTTAAATAAATAACAATTTTATAATATTTTAAAGAAAACGTGAGAAAATTCGCGAAATATCCGAAAATATGGTTTTATTAAAAATATCAAATGTTCGCATAAATCTACTACTAGGCCTTTGCGTCTATTCCAGACGATTTATGGTGCAATGTTGGAGATACACCTCTTTTGGTGGCTGTATAGACCGATGCGAGAGCTACATGTCCTACCGCAGACCTGACAGGAGAAGTTTGCGACGGATGGTACTGAGTCGCCTTGACGTCGTCTTTGTCTCTTGTCAGCAAGTGCCGCGAACCCGGTCTCATCGCAGAACTTGCGACCCTCCATAATACTTTTGCGCCACTCCGTTCGATTTTCTGCAAGTCTTTCCCAGTTTCGGTGGTCAATTTTAAAAGTAACCATGTCTCTCTTGGCGCAGTCTTTAAAGCGAAGCAGTGGCCTCCCTACGTTTCTTTTTGCGTTCGCAATCGCACCAAGAAGTACACGTCGTGGTAATCGAGAAGGTTCCATTCTGTGCACATGCCCGAGCCAGCGCAAACGTCTCTGTTTTAGAAGCGCGGTCAAACTAGGTAGTTGTGCAATTTCTAGAACTCTCTCGTTTGTCACCCTGTCTTGCCATGAGATGTCCAAGATTTTACGAAGGCAACGCATGTAATAAGAGTTTATTCGACGTTCGACCTTTGCATACGTTGTCCAGGTTTCAGCTCCGTACAAGAGTATGCTTATAATGGAGGCTTGAAAGACTAACACTTTGGTCTTGGTGGTTAGATATTTGTTTTGCCATACTCTGGTACTAAGCTTCCCGAACATGGTCGCTGCTTTACCGATGCGAATGTCAACCTCTGCATCCAGCGACAGATTGTTCGTTACGGTTGACCCTAGGTAACAAAATCTGTCAACTACCTCTAGCAGCGTACCATTGAGCGAAATTGCTGGGGCCTTAGAAGTGCCTTGTGCTAACACAACTGTCTTATTTGCGTTTATGGACATGGCGAACAGGGAACAAGCCCGTGAGAATTGATTCAGCATATACTGGAGCTCACGTTCGGAATTAGCAACGAAAGCCGCGTCATCGGCATAAAGAAGGCTATCGATGAAAAGATCCTCGCGGCTTCTTTTGGATTTGAGTAGTGAGATGTTAAGCATCCTTCCATCGGTTCTTGTATGTAGATGTATACCCTGTTGATTTTCGTCAAAAGCGGTGCGCAATATGAGCGAAAAATATATACCAAACAGGGTAGGAGCCAAGACGCAGCCCTGTCGAACACCTCTGGAAACATCAAACGGCTTAGATGTTTTACCGCTTAAAACTACTGTGCCCTTCATGTCTTCATGAAAAGATGCAACCAGTCTCAGGAGTTTAGGCGGGCACCCAATACTCTCAAGCGCCGTGTACAAGCCCTTTCTGCTGACCGTATCGAAGGCCTTATTCAGGTCAACGAAAGCTACTACTAAGGGACAGTTTTGTTCTCGACACTTCTCCTGTATTTGGCGAAGTGTGAAAATCATATCCACTGTCGAACGGTTGGAGCGGAAACCACATTGTGACTCAGGATAGATACGTTCAGCAAGCTTTTGGAGTCTTGATAGAACGACTAGACCAAAAAGCTTGCCAACTATGCTCAAAAGAGAGATTCCGCGAAAATTGTTACAGTCGCCGCGATCACCTTTCCCTTTGTATAATGTGATGATGTTAGCGTCCCGCATATCCTGAGGCACATGCCCCGCTTCCCAACATTTGCACAATAGATTATGCAGGATTGGTTTCACACATTCGAGCTTTAATATTTCAGCATGGATGCCGTCGCCGCCGGGACTCTTACCGCGCTTAAGCCGATTGACAGCCTTGGTGAAATCCTCTACAGACGGTAGATCATCTAACTCATTCAATACACCCAGTTTTGGTATGCTCTGTGTCGCCTCCGGATGTATGATTACTGGACTTGAGTAGAGATCGGTATAGTGCTCGACCCAACGATCAAGCTGTTTTTGGCTGTCAACAATGACAGTTCCATTTGCGTCCTTTAGAGGGGCTATCTTTTTTGAAACAGGTCCGAGAACGCGTTTAATACCCTCATATACACCACCTATGTTTCCACTGTCCGCACACATCTGTATATTGCGACCAAGATCCGACCAGTATAAGTTGGCAAAGTATCGTGTACTTCGTTGAAGAGAAGTTTTAGCTGTTCGAAGTGCTTTATCAGTTACTGGACAGGGATTCATACGGTGCCTAAGTGCGGCATTCCGCTTTGAGTCTAAAAGAGGTTGTAGGTACTCAACGTTGTCCTCGAACCAGTCTTGAGACTTGGTCCTCACACATCCGAAAACCTCAGTGGCGCTATCAGTCAGTAGTTTTTTTACTTTATTCCACTCGACGCCTATCGGTGTATTGGCATCCCAATCAGCAAGTTCTTTATTTGCCAAGCACTCAAACTGTCGGACTTTTTCATCATCCCGGGTATTAGAAAGATTTATCTTCCTCCTACCTGGCGTTTTAGATGAATGTATCCTTTTATGAGCTATGGCAACTTTTGCTGCTACTAGAGAGTGGTCGGTGTCACAGTCGGCGCTATGGAATGTACGAGTGTGAAGGAAATCGCGGAGGTCTTTGGATCTCGTTAGTATCACGTCTAATTGATGCCAGTGGCCTGATCGCGGGTGCTTCCAAGACACTTTTCGGGACAGCTTGCCCTTAAAATATGTATTGGTTACGCATAGCAGGTATTCAGAACAGAACTCCAGTAAACGTCGGCCATTGTCATTAATATTGCCGATTCCATCGTAACCAATACAATCAGGCCATGCGGAATGATCCCGTCCCACCCGGGAATTGAAGTCACCCAAGATGTACAGGCGATCACTACTAGAAACAGTTTTCACCGTCTCGGTCAGTTGGTTATAAAAATACTCTTTTGATTCGTCCGAAGATTTTAATGTCGGAGCATAAGCAGCAATTAGGGTAACATGACCGAGACTGCTCTTTAGTCTTAAGACCATTATGCGTTCCGAAACACCGCATAGAGTTTCAATGGCGGAAAGTATATCGTTTCGGACCGCAAAACCAACACCGTGTTCACGAGCATCGCCAAAGTCTTTTCCTTTCCAAAAGAACTTGTAAGAGGACTCCTGCAATGAGCCTTCGTCGGGTAATCTGGTCTCTTGCAAAGCGCAGACAGAGATGTTAAGCCTGCTCAGCTCTGCATCTATCACGGCAGTTTTACGCAGATGTTGTGCGTATCCGTAACCTCCACAGGTGTCCGGGAGGCCTGTCCTCATAGTACGGACATTCCATGTTGCAATGCGCATGGCTTGGCGAGGCGGGTTTTTATGAAACTGCTTTGTAAAACCAGGTGTGGAAGTTAACGACACCAGCCGTCTAGCCAGGAGCTAGTGCTCCCTACACCTCAAGGGAGCAAGCTGGCAACGGGACGGATTGGTACGTTATTGTCCGGGGGCTGCCCAGATTAAAGCGGGCGGTAACCAATCGATGGGTCTTCGATGGACCCTCCCACTGTCGAAAGTGACCCCTAGCGCCTGCACTTACGCCCATCTGTGCAAGACTTATAACTGGTAACTGCCACTTCCCGTGTTGTTGTCCATACAGCTACGCTGCCGTGGGTGGAGTGACCTCTCCACAGACATTACACCGCCTGGGACGGAATTAAGGAAACACAGGGATGCCCAGCACCTGCATTACCCTCTCGGCCTCGTTGGCTTATCCCACAGGAAAGGCGAGCCAATACGTGTGGAGCCAAGTCGGCTGCAGAAATCTGCCGCATATTTCGGGTTGGACCCTACTCGCGTCTTACGGTGATTCCGCTCCGGGTTTTATTTTGGAATTGTCCTTCTCCTAGATGGGTTGCAAACCAATGCTTAGAGGCCCATCTCCCCTACACTGAAGCGTAGATAATAGCTTCGTTTGTTTATGGACTTAGTCGCCTTTTACGACACCCTCGTCCTTTGTCAGGGTTGGTGCTATTCTTGAGCCGAACACCACACGGCATCGCATGCCGCATAAATCTAAGAAAGTATTAATTCAATGTATATTTTAATTTCAATTTCACTATATAAGTTATATAGCACAGTAAACACTCGGCTTAAGAAACTAGGCTGGGCAGTAAATTAAATTTAATGTACTATTCAGAAGGCGCTAATTATTGAGGTGAACCCTCACTAATTAATATTCCTCTCCAGTAATATCACTTAGAATTCCTCCTTCAACTGAAACGTGTTCAAAATAATACTGTAAAAATGTTCCAATTATTTAGATTTCGACGTCTGTGGTGTAACAACAATATGATTATCTAAAACTAGCGACTCACCATCGCTTCGCTCGGGTTCGTCCCTAGCTTGATTCCCCATACAACTTAAGAGATGATTTCCGGGATAAAAGCACCCTATGTCCTTCCCAAGGTCTCAAACTATCTTCTTACCGAATTTCATCTAAATCGGAGATTAACCCCTACAACGTCACAAATTCACAATCTCATAAACTCACAAACTTTACCTCTTTATAATATTAGTATAGATTAAATTGAAGTTAAAAATAAGATCAAACACCGTTTACAAAAAATCTGGAGAGATTTGTGTATTGTGTATTTAATTAAGAGTTTTTGTTAATTATTATCAAATTAATTTATTTCAATCTTTGTTTTTGACAGACTTTTAATAGAAGGTACTCAATTTCAGTTTATGTGGTTTTGTATGATACGAGATATTCCAATGGCAAGCTGCTTTTCGTGATTTTTAATTAAGAAATTATACTTCAAGAGGAGTTCCATACAAAAGAAAAATCTCACTCGCAAGGATGTAAAAATAGCTTTTCTATGCGTTTTTAGTTATAAAGTTATCATTCGGAACTTTCAAATCTATTTAATTATTTCAATATGCTTTTATTCATATATTGTGTGTTGGTCTGTCTTTGGGAGTAATTTTAAAGATGCCACTTGCTGGCTACTTATATTAAGATAGCCATGCTGATGCTATTTCGGTGTGATCTGACGTTTAGACAAAAGGTTTATTTATGAAATAGTGGTTGATAAAAAGGTACAAAAAATATAAAGGAAATAAATAAAACAGATTAGTTTATTAAAAACTAGAGGCTCACCCTCGAACGGTACATTTTTCCGGAATAAAAAGTGGTCTGTGTTATTCAAGACTATAATCTATCGCTGTGCCAAATTTCATACAAATCCGTTCAGCCGTTCTGGTGTGAAAGAGTAACAAACATCTATACTCACAAACTCTCATATCTATAATATTAGTATAGATTATTATCTATATTACGAATACTTTTTAAGTCCCGACGCAAAAAGAGGGATGTTATACGATTTTCTACTATGAACAACTTCTTAGGATATGATTCTTAGGATATTAGATAATTTAATCCAAGAAATAAGTGAGAGCAAATTAATTCAGTTAAGGAAGTGGTAGCCCAGTGGTAACGCGTTCGCTTAGGAAACTTAGTGAAACGGGTTCAAATCCCGGTTCTCGTACCTCTGATATTTTCATGTGCGAATCATTTCTAACATGATTACCACTTGCCTTACGGTGAAGGAAAAGATCGTGAGGAAACCTGCATGTCTGAGAAAACCTAGCAAGTTTTCGAAAGACATGTGAAATCCACCAACCCGCACTTGGCCAGCGTGGTGGACTATGGCCTGATCCCCCCGTATTGAAGGGAGGCCCACCCCCAGCAGTGGGACGTTAAAAAGGGCTGAATACAAGTTAATTCAGTGTAATGTGGTGCTTTCGAGGAGACAAAGCTAATTGTCGAGGTCGCAACGAATCACTCATTAATATTCCAAGTTATTTATTAAATTAAGACAATTTGCTTCTAAATTACATGAATTTTCGTATCAGAATTGCTTGTGCTCGACTTACTTGCAACAATGGAAATGATCCGGAGAACGTTAAGGCAACGTGAAGTTCGAAATGTATGCTTTATTATATTTTTTTTACCTTACGAGCTTTTCATTTAGAAATAATCTAAATAAGAAAATTTTGTTTATATATGAAAAGTGGATGATTTGTTATTCTCTTAGGTATATTGGCATTTTTTTATATTGAAGTTATACTTCTTTTGGCACGTTTGGAAAAAATTGTGACAGTAACATTTTTACGGGGCTCGCACACCAACAGCCAAAAGGCGACATGATAAAGTTAGCTGCATTCCTTTTATAAACAGAAGGGATGAAATCTTAGGCTATTTTAGTTCTGTTACGCCAAAGATGTATAACTTCTTACGTGCGTACATAAGTACACACACACAGACGTTTTTTTTTGATTCCGTAAAGTATCTAGAGAAATAATATTATATCGATTGAGTGAGGTGTATGAAGTGAAGTTTTATACAAAAATCCACGAACATGAGGTAATAAGCCTGTAAAAAAGTATACACATATTAAGTTATAAAGTAAAATTCAACCGGAAGGGGCTTTTTCCACCATTTGTTGCGAATTTAATCTGCAACCCCTAAATGAGACAATTACATGGGGTATTAGTCATTTGTGATTTAAATGAGGGGTCACTACTGAAGTTCAGTACTCCTCAAACTAGTAGCTCTATATTTTCCAATACCATTTTCTAGCGGATTTCATTTCCTTTTATAATAAAAATATTAAAACTACTTTGTAAACAAAAAGGGTTTTTGTTTCATCTAGTGATCGCTCCGTGGTCCAAAATGGACCATAATTCATTAAGTTTGAATTATTATTCGTTACTGAGGTTCTTTTATTCAAGTCACAGAGGGAGCCTGTAATGTTTCTCCATAAATCTAATATACATATAATTTGTTTTCGTTTATTGAAAAAGACAAATCTATCCCACGGGAACCATATTTTTTCCGGGATAAATAGTAACTTATGTGTTATTCCAGACCATAATCTATCTCTGTGCCTTTCATTCAGATCCGGTCATCCGTTCTGGCGTGAAAAAGTAACAAACATCCATACTCACAAACTTTCACATTTATAATATTTATGCAGACTAAGAAGAAAATAGAGAAGAAATTATTAGAATATAGTATGAAGTTTCAAGGTATGAAAATATATGTATAAGTATGGTATGGGATAATTTTGATATATAAGGAGCTTTATTATAGTTTAAAGTTTAAGAAGTATAAAACGGTTTATTTCTAATCGGAATAAATTTATAACTTTTTAGTTTTTATAAACAACGTTTTTTATATGAATCAACTTTATTAATCGTGTATCTTATAAGTACTTACGTAATGTTAATACACTTTGAGAAACTATGGCTTACCGCATCTGTGGGTTTTATTAAAGAGGGGACAAGTGTAGGGGAATTAGTAGTACAAGGGGTATTAGAATCTATCAGCGTATTGAATGTAAGAAGAAAATAAGAATATATTTTCTGTATTGGCAAGGACTTTCTGAATCCAATTTCTTTTATGCGCAAAATGTATTGTATTGGCGCATATGGTTTTGTCGAGTTTGTTTATAGTGAGGTATATTTGTAGTAGACTTATAACTCTTGCCTCAATATACACGTTTGGCTCAGTTTGTAGTATTTGCCATGCCAGCGGTCGCGGGTTCGAATCCCGTGGGCATTCATTTGTGTGATGAGCACGAACGTTTGTACTCCAGTCGTGGCTGTTTAAATTTATAATACGTATGTATTTAAAGTTATATACGTGTAGTGTATCAACTATCTGGTATCCATAATACAAGTCTCGTAGCTTACCATGGAACTAGATGGTGCGGTGTGTTAATGTCCCAACATATTTATTATTTATTTATTTGTATAACTCTTGGGTCAATTATTGCTTGATTTTATTGTTTAAACAAGCATTGCTCGCGGCTCAAAAAACAAATCTCAGGTTTTACATATAACTATACTCTTATATTGCAGTTTTTGTATTTTTCTCAGAAATGAGACATTTTCCCGCGGTAAAAAGTATCCTATATGTTGACCCGGATAACCAGCTATCACCACCAAATTTCATCAAAATCTCTCTAGTGGTTTTTCCGTGATGCGGTAACAGACAGACAGGCAGTCAAAATTTCTAAAAACTATAGATTCGGCCTCTGTATCGATGATAATGTCTATTTCAATAAGGTTTTCCAAAAAATATTTCATGTACAGATTCGGCTCAGTTAGAATTTTATAATTTGTATAGATTAAATGCTATATCCTTTTAATAAGTTAAAATGATTAAGCTATATAATGAATTTTAATAATAATCATAATAGAAAATTTAAGACTATGTAATAATTATTATATGTATAATATATATTGTTGCATATAAAAAAAGAAATATGTATAATAAAATATTTATTTCATATAATAAATATCTTTATTTCGTATTTTTTACATTTATGTACGTAAAAATATCTAAGAGAAAAAAATTAGGATAATACTTTTTTTTATTTTTTTGCTTATCCTGCAAAATAAAGGATAAAAAATATGCAGCATTTAGTTATGTTATTTATTGGTGGATACATGCCTTGAACCAAGAAGTCACGTTTTTCTATATTCTTCTGAAGTAAAATTTAATAAACATCTTTATAACATCTACGTGAGAATAGAACCAGCAGATTATCTCTCAGAAATAAGTTATATGTGTGTTTAATGTAAAACTTGACATATTTACTTATAACTTCAAGTAGATAATTGTAGGGTAGTGATAGTTTAGTGGTAACGCGTTCGCTTGGGAAACCGAGTGAAGCGGGTTCAAATCGCGGGTCTCGCATCTCTGATACTTTCACGTGCATCATTTTTCAACATGATTATCACTTGCCTTACGATAAAGGACAACATCGTGAGGAAACCTGCGTGTCTGAGAGAATCTAGCAAGTTTTCGAAAGATATGTGAAGTCCGCCAACCCGCATTTGGCCAGCGTGGTGGACTATGGCCTGATCCCCCTCATATTGAAGGGAGGCCCGTGCCCAATAGTGGGACCATAAAGAAAAATAGGCAAAGACATAGAATTTCAGTACCTTTTTCTCCTGTTTAGTAGCTATGGACGTGCTTTAGGGTTATTAATAAAAGAAATTGGAAAATTTCGTTCTTTTATGTTTTCCTCAAATTCTCAATAATGATCATGTTTGAATTTCGAACACAACGCGAACATTATAGTATATAATATGAATAAATATGTTAGGACATTAACACGCCATCTAGTTCCATGGTAAGCTACGAGGCTTGTGTTATGGATACCAAATAGTTGATACACTACACATATACAACTTTGTATACATACATATTATAAATATATACACCCATGACTGGAGTACAAATTTTCGTGCAAAAAATGAGATGAGTCCCAGCGGGTCTCGAACCGGCGACCGCTGGCACAGCAACTAGCTCTACAAACTGAGCCAAATGTGTCGTAAAAAATACATAATTATATAATAAATTCTATTCATTTTTCACAATCAAACGACCCCAAAAAATAACAGGATACTCAATTAAACTTTGTTCTTCTCAAGTCACCATGAAATAGCATCATTTATTTTGCCTTCAAACTTATCAAACGAAGAGAAAGATTACATCGCAACCCTTTCAGTGCGATGTTATTGGAGAAAGATTAGATGTTTATAAATGAAAATAACAAGTAATTTTAGTAAGCTTCGTACAATATAAACGTTTTTCGATTTTTGTTTTGCTCATACATAATTTCTCTAGGGCCTTAGACGAGATGTCATTAAAAAAGAGCAATAATAAACATTATGATTCTATGACGAAACGAGTTATTTTATTACAATATTTATTACTAGCGGCTCACTCTCACTTTGTTCAGATTCGCCTCTAGAAAAAACAAAAACAAATCTATCCCACGGGAAACGTACATTTTTCCTGAATAAAAAGTAGACTATGTGTTATTCCAGCCTATCGCTGTGCCAAATTTCATTCAGATAGGTTGAGCCGTTCTGGCGTGATTGAGTAACAAACATCCATCCAAACATCTAAACTTTCACGTTTATAATACCTACTAGCTTTGCCCGCGGCTCCGCCCGCGTTCAGATGACCAAAAACCAAATTCTTAGGATTTACATATTAGTATACTCTTACATTGCAGTTTTTGTATTTTTTCTCAGAAATGAGACATTTTCCCGCGGTAAAAAGTATCCTATATGTTGACCTGGATAACCAGCTACCATCATACCAAATTTCATCAAAATCCCTCCAGTGGTTTTCCCGTGATGCGGTAACAGACAGACAGACAAAAATTCTTACAACTATAGATTCATACTCTGTATCGATAATAATGTCTATTTCAATTAGATTTTCCAAAAAATATTTAATGTACAGATTCGGCTTAGTTAGAATTTTATTATATGTGTAGATTAGAAACATTCTACAACGACTGTTGAATAACATCTACAATATCTTGTCTAAGCCATTATGTGATTATGTGAAGAAAGCTTTCCAGCGTTAATAAATTATTGGTAGGTACTAAATAATATTCGAAAGATAGTTGAAGTTCTTTTATAAAATAAATGCAAAAGTATATGTGTATGTTTGTTACTCTTTTACTCTAAAATGGTTCGATGAATTCAGATGAAACTTATCACACGGATAGACTACGACCTGCAATAACGTATTGGCTGATAGTCACCAAAGGATACACGAAACGAAGAAATATCTAGTATCAGTAAGTAATTTCATATATAAGTTATAATGCCCTCCTTATCGGTTTCACCCAAGGCGGTTAATCTCATTGAAACTAGCCATCTACGCAGGACATATTATAGAGCATAAGAATGGACGCAAGCACAAGTGCACTCTCTATTCCTGTCGCTCTCATACTCCGGTGGGACGACACGAGACACGACCGGCGAGAGTTAAGGTGAGATCGACGGCTTTACATGCTCTCCGAGGCACGGGGTTGAAATACCGCCAATTTCTTTACTCCGGGCTGTTATTGTGACTTCCTTAATATTAAAACTTACTAACTAAACTTGGCCCGACCCGGGACTCGAACCTAGGAGCTTAGGATGTGCAGCCGTACATATTAGCCTCTACATCACCAAGGCACTATAAGTGTGTATATACATATGAATAAGTTATAAGGGTTCCCTATTTACTGAATATCTACTAAAAGAGTCAACTTTACTTATACCAAACAAGTGTGGTATCTACGCCTTTAGTCTCGCAGTAGGACAGTCACGTTCTACGCACTTCACCAAACTTTTATTTGAATAATGGTGTCTCTTTGAAACACGATAACTTATACGAATATAACAATAGCATGATATATAAATTTGATATAATTTAAATATATTTATAGATTTGACGACACGTTTGGCTCAGTGTGTAGTGACCCTACTTGCAGTGCCAGCGGTCACGGGTTCGAGTCCCGCTGGGGACATTCATTTGTGTGATGAGCACGAATGTTTGTACTCCAGTTATGGGTGTTTATATTTGTAATATGTATGTATTTGAAGTTATATGTGTATAGTGTTTTAACTATCTGATATCCATAACACAAGCCTCGTAGCTTAACATGAAAATAGATGGTGCTGTGTGTTAATATTTCAACATATTTATTGAAATTATGTAATATTTGGATGAGGAATTTTATTTTATAATAGTAATAATTTAATTTTACAACAGTTAATTCATCTACCAAATCTCAAACAACGGATAAAACGTTCTCATTGCCAGTTATATATTGAACGCAACATGCAACTCAATATTGTGGCTAAACATTAAAAAAAGCCTTAATTTTAAATGAACCCCATAGTGTATTTTAAATGTGTATGTTACGGTATATTCGCAATGCGAATCGATTTTAATGATTATTTTTTTATAAAATTAATTAAACCTCGAGGGTGGATAAGTTTCAAAGAAGAATTCGTTCTTATGAATAGATTTTAAAGTGATTTTGAGGTCAGTGTACTGTCTTTTCTTAGGAAAAAGTTATTCATACTGACACTTCTATATAACTAATTTTTTCATCTGTTTCTTAGAAATTAATGCCCATTGCCCAGTGGTGACACGCTCGCTTGGGATTCCGAGTGAAGCGGGTTCAAATCCCTGGTCTCGCAACTCTGATATTTCCATGTGCGAATAATTTCGAACATTATTACCACTTGTCTTACGGTAAAGAAAAACATCGTGAGATCTGCATGTCTGAGAGAACCTAACAAGTTTTCTAAAGACATGTGAAATCCGCCAACCCGGACTTGGCTAGCGTGGAATACGGCCTTATCCCGTATTGAAGGGAGGCCGTGCCCAGCAGTGGAACGTTAAAAGGGACTGAATACACTTATCATACCTACAATACGTTATAGCAAACAAAATGTCTAAGTTTTCCCAATCATTCCACAACATAGTCCCAGATTTCCAATATATATTTAGATAAGCAAAAACCTTTACATAAATTTCGTTATCAGAACAACACCTGAATATATTTGCTACTGCAAAGGCGTGCTGATATCCCGTCACATTGAATTACACGGTTGGTAAAGTCCCGACAGGCCACACCTGATGTATCTGTGTCACACTCGCTATGGGTTGAACCACTATCAAGAAGTACTTGCTTGTGGAGAAGGAAGAATAATTTGATTAACGCTCACCTAACAATATTATACATAAAATATATTTTTAGTTTGTTTATTTATAGCAGACATATACAGATATAGGTATAAATTACTTTATGTGTTCTCAAAATTGTATTACCTACTTCCACGACCGCGGGCACGCCGGCGTGTCAGTTAACAATAGATTTCTTAGAATTTTAATTAATTTCTTAAAAAAATACCTGGAGTTGTTAAAATAAAATTGCTATTACATGATATTATTAATATCTGAGACAATTTTAGTACGAATTATTATTTTATATAAAAATCACGTTTTTAAAAGGGCTTAAAAAGATTCTAATAAAGGTTATTACAAGAATAAATTGAATTGCTAGCAATTATAAGATTATTAGAGCACTGAAGGTTCACGAATTTTCTTCAACTTAACAGTTCAACAACTTAACAGACCTTTATATATTAATTAGCGAGATTCTCTCACTAGAAATATTATTCTCTAGGTACGTTTTAACGGTTTGTATGGAATAGATAAACTCTATATATATATATATATATATATATATATATATATATATATATATAATTTATATAGGTATGATGCGTTTTATATCTTTTACTTGAGAAAAGATTGTTTCCTCATACAAACTTTCATCCCCTTTTTACCCTCTTAAGGAATGATTTCTGAGATAAAAACTATCTTATGTCCTTTCCAGGGTCTCAAACAATCTTCATACTAAATTTCATATAAATCGGTTCAGCGGATTTTTAGTTTATCAAACATACAAACAAACTCACAAACTTGCAAACGTTATCTCTTTCTATTATTAGTGTAGATTATTTCATATTTGTATTAGTATAAAAGTATTATAGATTTATGTAATATCCTACTTGTTCTAAACTTTCTAGATGTTAACAGTTTTGTCAATTAGTCGTATGTCAGGATGGCCGAGCGGTCTAAGGCGCCAGACTCAAGGTTTTCTTGCCTACTCAGTAGGTGCGAGTTGTTTTGGTCCTCTCTGAGGGCGTGGGTTCGAATCCCACTTCTGACAAGTGGTAAACTAATTAGATATTAACCAATTTTAATTGCTTTTTTGTCCTGCCGAAAACCTTTTGTAATTCAATTATATTAATTTACATTATAACTTTTTGATAGCATAGTAGGTTTTCCAAATATATATTTTTCTCTATGGCCTATTTTAATTACCATATAAAAGGTAATATAGAGAGACAGAAACTGTCGAGTCATTTCCTCGTTTATAATTTTAACATATACCAACTCTATTGCTTAGCAGATCTCACTTTTAACTCGTATATTCCAAACGTAGGTACCATGTAATACGACCACTTCGTATCGACTGTTGTCAATAGACGTAAGTAAACTAATAATTTTAGAAGCTATCTATACGTAAATGTATAAAATATTTATTAGTTGTTAGCATAAAAACCTTCCCCAAAGCTCCTGAAAGTCAATGGAAGTGCCAACTGAAAAGGAATATTATTATTATTCATGATTTTTTATGTCTGTCCCTTCGAATAATAAATATTTAAGATGTATTTAGACTTTTCTTCTTTTGTTAACCAATGTAAGTGTTCCTTTATTATTTAAATCTTTACTTGTCCAGACTTAGGAAGGTAGACTAAAAGATGCTGTTCCGTAATGGCAAGTAGTTAAAAGTTTTTATTGTTTTTCAGTAGCCCAACTCTTGATTAAATCAATTTTTTATGAGAAATGTAATATTTTAACAACGAGTGATAAATTAAAAATTAAAAAAACCCGACCATCTTGGACCGATTTCAAACAAAATGAAAATCGGTTCATCCGTTCGGAAGCTACGATGGCACAGACAGGCACACACACGCACACAGACACGTCAATCTTATACTATCCCGTCGTTTTTGTGTCGGGGGTTAAAAATTAAAAAACAACCCTTAAAAAGACATAAGAAATTGCAGACAAATTTCATGTGACCTAAAATTACACGTAAAAATGTCTATTCAAAAATATTTGTAAGAGCCTGTTTGAATAAACTCTTTGAAAAAATATAATGTCTTGAATATGAGTTTAAATTAAATTACATTTCATGTCAACCTTACTGCGTACTTTTTTCTTCTGTGACTTTCTTTCTATGTGGCATTGGCAAAATAAATTATGATCATCTGTCACATTTATATATGAGCAATGAGCATGACATAAAAAAAAAGTTTTAGTCCTAATGGAGTATATTTAAACTTTTTTCATATTTTTGAAAATCTTTTTGAAATAAACATTATTATCGATACAGAGGCCGAATCTATAGTTTTTAGAATTTTTGTCTGTCTGTCTGTTACCGCATCACAGATAAAGCACTGGAGGGATTTTGATGAAATTTGGTATGGCGATAGCTGGTCATCCGGGTCAACATATAAGATATTTTCCCGCGGTAAAAAGTACTTATTTCTGAGAAAAAATACAAAAACTGCAATGTTAGAGTATACTAATATGTAAAACCTAAGAATTTGGTATTTGGTCATCTGAACGCGGGTGGAGCCGCGGGCAATGCTAGTATACTATATGAGCAATGAGCTTGACATAAAAAATTTAAAAGTTAATTTAGCCCTAATGGAGTAGATCTCTTCTTAATTTTTTTTTGAGGTTATAATCTATTAATAAAATAAAAATATCGGTTTTCGTTCTAAGGCTTTTCTTGCACTGGGCAACTTGTTACAATATTACTGATTTATATTATGTTATTTATACTACTATAATAAAGAGGTAAACTTTATTAGTATGTACGGGGTAACCTCTGGAACTACTGAATCGATCTTTCACTAATAGAAATCTATTCACTATCTTTGATGGATATACTCTATATTTTATTTTGATTTATATAGTTTTAAATCTCAATATTTGCAAAACAAGTTAGAGTAAAATGCGCTAAATATTGCCTTTATATGAAAATAATGTTTATAATTAGGGACGAACCTGAGCGAAGCAAGGGTGAGTCGTTAGTATTTAATAACACACACTACTTGTCCATAATTGAATGAAACATGAAAAGAAAATAATTTTGCCTTATAAACTAACAAAAGAATTATTTAAGACATAAAGCCGGATAAACTGTGTATAACCATAACAAACGCCCTCGGAATTAATATTCAGACACGTAATATTAAATAAATTAACCGCAAAAAATACAATTTCATTAAAAATGGTTACACCAACATTTAATCGCAAAATTTCTTACGAAGCCAACAAAAACTCCCAAGAGAATTCTTCATAACCGCATCCATCCAACTTTCTAATTAACTAATTTCATATCTACCTGCCATAAGGCGAATACACTGGCACACGTTTAACAACAGTCACCCTGAGGCTCCCTCGTCGTAAAGTCAGTTCTCATTACATGTTTGAAACTTATCTAAGGCCGATATTTGAGTATTTATAATACAGTACTCAACTTTCAAATTAGTCTTTTTGGTAAAACTAGCGATTCATCTAACGACTAAGCTAAATCTAATATAAATTTCTCAGAGATGAGATATTTTCCCGCAGTAAAAAGTATCCTATATGTTAACCCAGATAACCAGCTATCATTATATCAAATTTCATCAGAATCCCTCTAGTGCTTTTCCGTAATACGGCCACAGACAGACAGACAGACAGACAGACGGACAGACAGACAGACAAACTGACAGACAGACAGACAGACAGACAGTCAGACTGATAGACAGACAGACAAAAATTCTAAAAACTGTATTGATAATAATGTCTAATAAGATTTTCCAAAAAATATTTTATGTAGAAATTCGGCTTAGTTACAATTTTATTATATGTAGGTATAGAATATGTACTATTAAATATTATTTACAATTACTTCGCGTCTCATTGCGTATTCAATTTATTTGGTGCTGACATTGAAGTATAAAATAAGTATAATTTACTATGAAAATACTGATTAATCCTGAGATCCCAACATATGCACAAAAATATACACTCAAATTGAAATCCTCCTTTTTTGATATCTATCTGCCTTGAAATATTTACAGATTTTTTAAATGTCGCGTAATATTGGTTTATGGAAACAAGAGTTATCATGCTTTTGTAGACTTCCGTAAGTACGTAATATGTAGAAATGGAATCTTTTTTAGATATTATATATTGCTTCCCCATACAAAATTTCATCCCCATTCTCACCCCCTTAAGGGATGATATCCGGGATAAAAACTATTTCAATCACTCACTTTTAATATCATGAGATTTAAAAAAAATCTTATTTTAGTAAAAAATATTTTTTTTTTAATTTTTTCTATACAAAACTTGTCCGGATAATAACAAACACAAAAAAATATATATCCAATTTGGTGCCGTCCATCGGGAGTTATGCGTGTACATACATTTCGGTGATTCATTTTTATTTATATATCGATATACGTTAAGTATATACTATGTATACAAAAAAATTAAAAATACCCTCAGTCTTAGAACTCTAAAGGCTGCAAATAGGGAATGCGAATAAATATTTAGTACAATAATAAGAATCCATGGATAAAATGATGGCGCACTAATGAAGCAATAATAATCACTGTAATATAAAAAAAATGATAATATCGTTTGGATTTTTATGTACACTGTATACTATAATATACAAAAAAGTATTGTCAGAAGTGGGATTCGAACCCACGCCCTCAGAGAGGACCAGAACAACTCGCACCTACTGAATAGGCAAGGAAACCTTGAGTCTGGCGCCTTAGACCGCTCGGCCATCCTGACAGTTGATGGGTAAGGTGAAATTAACAACAATATTATAATATTTCATATGATTCTTACAATAATTCTAAACAACCTTTTTTAAAAAATTTCGTCTATGTATCTATCTTTCTGTTTGTTCCGAGATAATCTTTGGAATGGCTTAACCGATTGTAATGGGATATTTATTGAAAGATAGAGGAGTTCTTAGGGCTACATATAGGGTATGTTTTATTTCAGAAATATATAGGATTCCGGCGCGAAAATCGAAAAACTCTAAAAATTCGAATTTACGATTACCTCCGCGATAGCACGTGTGTATCTCCTAAAATACACGCACAGTAAGTATTTTTATTTTTTATATATTGAAACATACCTAGGGGGCCAGTCATTAGTCTATCTATACCTACATATAATACAATTTTGAGTCAAATCTGTGGAGCGAGGAGGAGTCGCTAGTCTATAATAAAATTCAGAATTTTTATTCATTTGTACAAAAAATATATATATATATATATATATATATATATATAAGACAGATTAAGCACATAGAATAAAATGAAGGCAAACTAAGCTGTCAATGTCAGAAATGTATGAAAATACGAGTATGTCAATCTTGTAACTTATTTGTATTATCTGGAAATTGATTATTTTTTTAATTTATTTTGTTTATTTTTCGTTTTGTTATACATACCACGGGCACAGTGTTAAAAATGGTATTATAAAACACAAATTATAATACTATTTCAATCTTTAAAAGATCCTGTTAATGTACGTAATATAAGAGATGTTCGCTACTATTGATGGTAGCGAAAAATATCGAGCGGTATTCCGCAAAGAATTTAGTATACAATTTTGTGACAAGAGCGAAATCACAATACCTGCCATACTGTCCAGGTAGGAAGTATCCTTTTCCTTTACTATGAAAAGCCGGCTGAGCCTGACTCCGCGGAAAACTGGCAAAAGATAAAAATTTCGCTGCTGTTTGAACGATAGGATTACTGCATACTGATATTAGTTTTTCATATTGTTTTCACTACCCATATTACATAACAGACCTTTATTCTATATTCAATAGCGGAATAGTATTGTTATCTTCAATTTAGTACTCAACAGAGAGGAAAACCAACAAAGCATCACCTTTTTACACGACTGCGGTGAAACTAAAAGGTGGCTAAAAATTGTAACTAAAAATAAAAATAAAATTGTAACGAAGCCGAATCTGTACATTAAATATTTTTTGGAAAATCTTATTGAAATAAACATTATTATTGATACAGAAGCCGAATCTATAGTTTTTAGAATTCCTGTCTGTCTGTCTGTCTGTCTGTCTGTCTGTTACCGCACCACACAAAAACCACTGGAGGGATCTTGACGTGGTATGGTGTTAGCTGGTTATCAGAGTCAACATATAGGATACCTTTTACCGCGGGAAATTATCTCATTTTTGAGAAAAAATACAAAAACTGTAATGTAAGAGTATACTTACATGTAAAACCTAAGAAAATGGTTTTTGGACATCTGAACGCTGGCGGAGCCGCGGGCAATGCTAGTGTACGTATACGTCGGTTCTTTTTAGTTCGTTTTTTACACAGTCGTTTGTTTAATAAGTGTTGTATAAAATTTTATGGAAAAATAGGTTATATTTAAATGTATTCAATTCTAAACAAATATATTTAAACGTCTCTACAAATCATTATAGCGTAAAGTACAATTAAATTTAATTTTCGTTGCTATTGGCTTTTAAGCGAGTCAGTTGGGTATAATTTAATTCGTCAATGTCATGTTAAACACAATACAATATAACGGAGATGACAGTTTCTCTTAAAATGACGCAGCCAACTTTATATTGAAGGTAGGCTACTCGTGAATTGAGAAACAAGGCGTTGTGTTTGAAGTTTAATTAATTTTCATGATTCGACTTTAAACTAATTATATAATAATTCACGTAAAAATATTTCTAAATTATGAAGTAAAATTTTATTGTCAAAATCTCGGTAAAATAGATTCAGTGTTTCCCAAGCCAAACATAATAAATAAATTATTATTAAAAAATATATGTTAACGATGACATTTACAAGATTACAGAAAAAAGTAAAAGATTTTGTCAGAAGTGGGATTCGAACCCACGCCCTCAGAGAGGACCAGAACAACTCGCACCTACTGAGTAGGTAAGGAAACCTTGAGTCTGGCGCCTTAGACCGCTCGGCCATCCTGACAGATGACGAGTTACTCAAAATTATAAAATCTGTGTTTCAAGAGATACGAGAATTCGAAGCAAACCAATATTTAAAGTTCATATCAGATGATAAAAATTCATAGGAAACAAAATTGATATATTTAGTTCAACAATGTCAAAATTAACATTGTTAAACTAAAATATATCAATTCGACTCGTATTTATTTCGTTTATATTACGCGATATATTCGGCAATTGTAAATAGATTTATGTGTTTTTTAGTAAATAGCTTATATAATACTTTTTTAAATTTACGCGAATACCTGAAATTTCAAATACAACTATCTTTTTGGATTTGTCCCGTATTTATTTTTGTTTTTGGTTTCCGACGTTCTTAGACTCTCCCGTGACCATGATTGCTATAAAGCATTCGAAACGTTTATTTCTAAATTATAATAGCTTATATCTCAAGGGTTGTCACCCTTACATATGGAATAATCACTTAAGTAATTTTGTAGCTTTAGTACTTTTTTTAGTAAAAAAAAAAATTTATGTTAGCGAAACCAACTTTATTGTATTAGAATATCTATATAATATTAGTGTATCCACTAAGCGTTATGTCGCACGCTTCAAAAAGTTTTATATACATACCTACGTACAACTAAAGACGTCGATCAATCGTCGAAAGTCTCGTCAAAATTGGTCTAGCCGTTCCGGAGATTAGTCGGAACAAATAATACAGACAAAAAATTTAAAAATTGATTTTTTCTTATAAGTCCCGTGCTTTTATATGTATTTTGTAAAAAGCTGTTATTTTCACACTACAAACAGACACTTCGATTTTATTTATTTGTATACAGGTACAGATAATAAGGATAATTTATTTAGGTAACAAAATATATAAGGCTTATAATTTAAAGTACACTCATAATATTTAATAAACTCTTTAAACGTGTTGGATTTTCTAACCCTTCGTGATATCAGCCTTGAAACTCGAGTTCACAAGCAGTTTCCTGAAGGAAATAAGCACCGCTTTGACGCCCATCTGCCGGTGACATACAACATCCACTGGAAATTGGTACATTTGTTTAAGTTAACTGGATCGCGAGTGTTATTCTACATGTTAAAGTTTTAATTGTAATTGAATTCATAATGGAATCATATTTTAACTACTGTCGTGAATGAGTTGTTTGAATTACGTAGGCAACGACGTGTCGTGAATTCGATTCTCGCTTGTCCCTTAAATATAATAATAATAATATAATATGTTAGGACATTAACATACAGCACCATCTTGTTCCATTGTAAGGTTGTGTTATCGATACTAGATAGTTGATTTAATAGTTGCCTCAGCTGAACTCAAACCCGCGTCCGCTGGCACGGCAAGTACCCAAGTGTGGTCAAGCGTATATTAACATTATTTATTGAAGAAAAAGGTATTTGATTTGACTATTTTGTTTGTACATAGTTTGTAGTTTAATTTCAACTTTACGTAATAATCTTCAATAAGTAAGATTTTTATCAAGTAAATACCTAAGAATTATCTCGCAAATAAAAAAAATTTACTAAAATCGGTCTCACCGTTTAAGAGCTAATATTCTTATGTACATATATACACAGGGCAGATATACATATGATATATGGACAGATAGCACACAGTTATAAATAACACCTTTTCTGGAGTTAAATATATTATTATTGGCAAGCTGTTTATATATATACAACAATATATAAACCTTTAAATAAGTTTTTTTAATTAGAAAAAAATATAATATACTTAATTAAAAATTTCAACCCTTCTGAATATTGTAATTAAGGAAGTATGGCACTTAGCAGTGTCCTAGAGGAAATGAGCAACGCTTTGACGGCCATCTGTTGGTGTAATGTGTTAGCTAAAAGTTTTGGTTTGAACTGATTAAGCAAATTATGTTGTTAAATATAAACAGATGGACAAAAATACTTTATATCTAATAATATAAAAAAAATGGAAAAAGAAGAATAAGTTTTATGAAAAATCTGTTTATTCTTTAACTAGCAACTTAGGGTATGTTCGCTTCACTCGGATGCAGCCTTAAGTACATTTTAATTTTTTCAGCGGAACCCTATTTCTTTTTCTAAAATAAAACTAGCTTAAGCTTCTCCTTATAATCTCAGCTATCTTTCAGTGAGAGTCCCGTCAAAATCTGTCCAGCCATTTCGGAGATTAACCGGAATAAACAAATAGACAGACAGACAAACCAGACATACAAAAATATATAATAATTTCATATGCATTTAGTAAAAAGTTGTTATTTTAATATTACAAACAGACACTTCAATTTTATTTATCTGTATGTATAAGTTATTTTTTCTAACTAAAAAAGTAACAAAACTATGTAAAAGAATATTATCTTCGTACTATGTATAAGAATTTCTGGAGCAGTAGTATAAGAAGACAATTTTAAATCTTCTTATAATTTTTGAATGTAGTTGATACTTCATAAATCTATATAATACTTAATATTTTATTTATTTTTTATTATTAAATGGTATCTAATCTATATCATTTAATTGCCATTTTATTTTTTTTATTAAAAAACTAACTTTAATTGATTCATAAATACTTCTAGAATATAAAACAAAGTCGGCTTTGTTACAACACTTATAACTCGAGAACTGCTGGACCGATTTTTATGATCTTTATTTTTTTGGATTTGTCTTCACCTCGAATAGCAAAATATTTATTAAAATATTGGAAAAGTTCACGAAAAATATAAAAAAAAAACTATTCCATACTAAGCGTCAAAACGTATCTAAGTACCTAAGCGAAGCGAGAGTGAGTCGCTAGTATGTACATATAATATAAGCTATATTGATATAAATTGGCAAAGACAGGCAGTTCAGTACGTCATCTGTCAAACGATTTCCTTTTATTTTGTATAGTAGCTATTGACAAGCTATACGATTCTCAATATTATCAATATCGATTCTATCAATAATAAAATATGGTCGAATTTTGAGCGCAGGAAGAACACTAATAATTATGATTAGATGAAATCGGGATGGTCTAATGATGAATTAAAAATAATATGAACGTATGGTACAAGGTATACCTATAGTGTGTAAAACTCCTTAATATATGAGAGCGAGTTTAGTGTATTATGACGAATCCAGTACATTATAGTGATGAAGGTCTGATGATGAGTATATATTACGGGATATAAATGAAAAATAAAGACTTACATAATATGCATAAATAAATTACTACTGAGAATAAAGGAACGTCGAAATAAAGTACATCTGTCTATATTTATAAAGAGGTAAAGTTTGTGAGTTTGTGGCGTTGTAGGGGGTAATATCTGGTTCTGCTGAACCGAATTAGATGAAATTTTGTAAGAAGATAGTTTGAGACCCTGGGAAGGACTTTTTATCCTGGAAATAATCCCTTAAGGGGGTGAAAATGGGGATGAAAGTTTGTATTGGGAAGCAAGCTAGGGATGAACCCGAGCGAAGCGACGGTGATAGAGTAGTAAATATATAAAAATATTCTTTACATAATTTACAATGAATAAATTTATATCTCTATTGAATACTGTGTTAGTTCATAAAGCAAAGACATAACTCCTGGTTCACCAAACAAGGTATAAAATTTGATAAGCTTTGTTTACGACCCAAAGTAGTGACTAAACTATATCTTGTTGTGACCAAAGTAGTAAAACTAAATTTTTGTGTTATATTTTTGCTACATTAAATTTTTGATATTATATTTTACTAGCATTGCCCGCGGCTCCGCCCGCGTTCAGATGACCAAAAACCAAATTCTTAGGTTTTACATATTAGTATACTCGTATAGTACAGTTTTTGTATTTTTTCTCAGAAATGAGACATTTTCCCGCGGCAAAAAGTATCCTATATGTTGACCTGGATAACCAGTTATCACCATACCAAATTTCATCAAAATCCCTTCAGTGGTTTTTCTGTGATGTGGTAACAGACAAACAGACAGACAGACAAAAATTCTAAAAACTATAGATAATAATGTCTATTTCAATAAGATTTTTCAAAAAATATTTAATGTACAGATTTGGCTTTGTTACAATTTTATTATATGTATAGATTACATTACTTCTTAACAATGTATTTATGCACTATTAGTCCGCTCTTGTGATATATTTGTATATTAAATATTGTGCACTAGACCTTCAGGATAAGACTGTGCGTTGTCTGTTATGAAGTGGTACCAATTGGTAACAATTTTTGGAAATAAATAAATTAATATTACTGATTAGCAATGGATGGGGCACATTATTTGCTTAATATTATGGTTGATGGGAACAAAAAGTTCTCGAGTGGCGGCTACGTACCGGAAGGCAAGGTATGGGCGGATATCTTACAAGGTTACACTAAGACTAGACAACGATAGACCGTATAAGAACGGTTGTCGTTAAATATTTTGGAACAGGTTTATATCCAGCAGTAAACGTCTTTCGACTGAAATTAATGTCGACATGAATACTGGTAAAATAACTGTTATGTCCAATTGAACTAAAAGCCATAATTAAGCAGGAAGCTGCCTTTCAGCTTAGTGGCTTGGTCAGGAAAATCTAAAAAACAGACCGACACATTTTCTTATATTACAAAACTTAATAATATTGTTGTTGATGACAAATTTCAGGCTGTCTATTATTCCTTACTAAGGCACAATAGAAAAAACGGCCTCGAGACGTCCCTCGCATTTGTCAAGTGCTGCTATATATTGTGAAACATTGCGGTTTCATATGAAGACAAAAAGCTATGTAATAATGCTTTATTTACTTTTAAAGAGGCTTCAATCTTAATGTTTAAGTAAATGGCTCTCGTAGCTTTACTTGTTTAGCAGTTATTTTGCCATATTATTTAAAAACTAACTAAATGCAAACAAAAATTGTATTTTAATTACTGTATTTATTTTTAAGTGCAATAAAGAATAGTATATAAAGTAGGTATATAGATATATAAAATATACATATATAAAAATCAATGTGTGTGTATGTATGTTCCCTATGCACTCCAAAACGGCTACAACGATTTCGATGCCAGTAGGGTTCGTGTGAAGTTTGGTAACGATCGGAAGTTAGAACCCGGGCGAAGCCGCGGGTACGGCTAGTTGGTTAATAAATAGCAACTAATAGAACTTAAATATCCAATTACAGTATATTATTACAACATAACACCTATCCTGAATATTAATTTATTTATCCTAAATTTACATATTGTTATTTACAAAAAATTTGAACATATTTATATATTTTAAAAGCGATTTACTTGTTTTAACATAATATGCTTATATACCAAAGACTAGGCAATAAAAAATATGTTAGGTCATTAACACACACCACCATCTAGTTCCATGGTAAGCTACGAGGTTTGTGTAATGGATACGAGATAGTTGATACACTACACATATATAACTTTAAATACATACATATTATAAACATAAACACCCATGACTGGAGTACAAACATTCGTGTGCTCATCACACAAATAAATGCCCTATCGGGACTAGAACCCGCGACCGCTGGCACAATAAGTAGGGTCACTACAAACTGAGCCGAACGCAATACTTTACCTTATCCTTAGGCCGTGAGCGGAGGACACTAAGGTCGCCATAAAATCATTTATTCAGTGTAATATTTCTTAATGTTGTACGTTATATAGGCGTAAAAAATCCGTGTAATACTTGAGGGATACAAATCAAAAATGCATTTGGTAGGTTTTAAGCTTCACCTAAATCGTTATTCGATTCAATCAAATTCCACTTTGCTTCCAATATAAAAAGTTCTATTTACATTTTCGTTCGTTTTTTAGGCCTATATCTGAATAAATTATAGATGAAGGCATATTATACGAATATTCATATTAAATTATTTAGGTTTATTTAGTAAATAATTTTGGTCGTGCTCTTATCCGATTTGCAGAAGGAAGATGTACTCATCCTCTGTACACAGTTTTTGTACTGTTTTTCTGGCATACGTTGCACGATCTTTGTTAATTGTTTTTTTTTTATTTATTAGATTTAGATTCGATTGATAGTTCTTATAGCTACGAGTAAATGCATTACCTTTTAAAGTGGAAGCCACAAGGAAATATTAATATAATTGAATTTTTACAAGTTAGTTATGTTATATCTAATTATATTACATTACACAAATTCTTCATGACAAATTATTACAATAATTTTGCGAAATCTTTTTTGAATTTTCTTTAATGAATAGCTTATACTTTTACTCCTCAAATATGGTCCATGTCCATGTATATAAGTACAAGGCAAGGTAAGCCCCGTAGTAGCGCACACACTTTGGAAAGCAAGTGAAGCAAGTTCATATCCCAGGTCTTGCAGATCTGATATTCTCAGGTACGAATCATTTCCAACACGATTATTACTTGCTTTACGCAAAAGAAAACGTCGTAAGGACACTCGTAATATATCTGAGAAAACTAAGTAAGTTTGTGAATGGACGTTAAAAAGGACTGAATATAATAGAAATGAATCATTTTTCGAAGAGTTATCGCTAATACAAATATTATATCTAAGTGATATGAATGCACGAAGTCAGAATATGTTATTTTTATCTATTTTTTTTACTTTTCTATTAGTGATATAGATTGTAGAAAGTGAATATATCTAATGGAGTCTATATAGAATATAGAGACAACATACTGTGGTATCATTATGACCCATATCTGCCCCGTAAGGGAAATAGCGTGACAACACTCGTTTAAAATTAACGATCTGATCATACGATACTTAGAGAACTTCCTACAATACTATCGGAAAAGCATTGTCTAGTTCGTAATATCATTTTATATTCGCGTGTTTTATTGTTGCTGTTGCGACAAATTTATATTTTACAAGTAATTTGTAGGTCGCTAAATTGGACTACAATTATAATTATACTAGCGATTCACCCTCGCTTTGCTCGGGTTCGTCCTTAGATTGATTCCCCATACAAGCTTTCATCCCCATTTTCACCCTTTTAAGGGATGATTTCCGGGATAAAAAGTAACCTTTGTCCTTCCCAGGGTCTCAAACTAACTTCTTACCAAATTTCATCTAAATCGGTTCAGTAGATCCAGAGATTCCCTACAACGTCACAAACTCATAATTCACAAACTTTACCTCTTTATAATATTAGTATAGGTGAAAGTTTGTATATGTTTATGTGTTTGTTACTCCATCACGCTAGGACCGGACAGCTGAACAATTTAAGATAAAATTTAGTACACAAATATGACCTGGAATAATATTTAGACTATAATTAGTCACATAGGAACTCATTTCAACAAAACGAGGGTGACATACCCTTATTAAATAATCTTTGAGTCTTTTTTCGCGTACTGTTCGTTACTCATTGGATTTTAAATGTACATTGATAGGTAGTTATATAAATTTAAGTTTTTAATTTTTTTAAACACTTCCTCGATGCTAATACTGCCTTATTTCCTTATTTACTTATCATAAAAATAAAATTTAAGTGCTATTTTACATATTACTTTAACAACACGATTAATATGAATTGTTTATGAGTTGTGTGCATGCCGGCAAAGGTTACTGATATAGTACCATGAAAATACAGGGATGCTTCCCTTGATTGCCCAATTAATTATAATATATTATTTATTTTATAAAATGAATACACAAAGTATATATAATTAGTAACTTAAAGTACTACATGCGCTTACGTAAGTTATAAAATATTCAGGGACATTTTTTTTGTATTTTTAATAAATTAAATAAATTTTTCGATAGTCGCAGCAGAGAAACTCCCCCTATTTAAAACGCATTTTCATTGAATGCATATGCCACATCAGCACGTTCTGAATATTAGGCGAAATAGCAGCCGATTGAACTTGTACATTAGATTTCGAATAAGATAATACGAGGATACGAGAATAGTTACTGTCGAATGGATTTTAGAGCTGTACAGACTACATCTAATATGCATTAAGTAACTTAATAGTGTATCAAGCACTTGTATGGCGAAATGAAGCGCACGTTTTGGGTTATATAACTTTGTACATAGCAAAGTATATTACATATATTGTTGTGTCTGTTATATAATAAACAGTTGGTTTGGTTTTAATTTTCAATTTCGAATTGAATAAAATGTGGCGATGCCTTTGTGATTAGGGTATTTTTCTTTAAGCAGTAAATTATCATCTATAATAATATTATAAAGAGGTAAAGTTTTGTTAGTTTGTGAAGTTGTAGGGGGTAATCTCTGGATCTGCTGAATCGATTTAGATGAAATTTGGTAAAAATATAGTTTGAGACCCTGGGAAGGACAAAGGCTAATTTTTATCCCGGAAATCATTCCTTAAGGGGGTGAAAATGGGAACGAAAGTTTATATTGGGAAGCAAGTGAGTCTGTCTTTAATATTGTTACCAGTTTGTTTAATGAGACAGTTTTGGATAATAATTAATATATATGATTAAATTTTGTTTCCATCGATTTATAGTTTTTTTATATAACAAAATATTATATAGTGTCATTTTTAAAGTTATAGATATAAATTATATAAACATACCGTCTCACTGCTGATAACGGGCCTACACTCAACGCGAGCGGAATCAGACCATAGTCCACCACGCTGACCAGGCTCAGCAGAGTTTACATGTTTTTAAAAAAGTAGTTAGGTTTTCTAAAAAAAAAAAACCCGATTTCACCAACGTCACCTAAGTTTAAGAGATCCCCTAAGCATGGTTAGGGGGCTGTTAGCGGACAGTTTCTGTTTAACCGACAGTTAGGGGTCACCTAAATCTTAAAAGGCCCCCTAAATTTAGGTGCTCGAAATATGGGCTTAAAGACGATGGTAAAACGAAATTTAATTTAGGGGCTACTTTAGGGGAACTTTTAAGCTAGGGATCCCATACGTAGGTGGTAGCTTATGGGTTGTTGGTGAAATCGGGCATTATACTTGCAGATTTCCTAACGATGTTTTCCATCATCGTATTAGCAAGTGGTAATCCCATTGAAAATGATTCGCTCATGAAAATGTTAGAAGTGCGAGATTCGCGACTGCTTTACTTATTTTTTCAAGCAATCACAATACCAATAGGCAATCAGTTCTATTAGTAATATAAATATATAAATTATTATATAAATATATATTTATATAATAATTTATATATTTATATACTTATATAAGTAAAATAAGTTTTAATAAGTATACAACAATACAATAAAACAACAATCTGTCCTAAACAAGAAAAACCGATGAAAATAGGTAGTTCCAGAACATATCTAAGGAAGTACAGCTGAGGGTCTAAAGCCTTTAAGTTATTGTGTATTTATGTCATATTATAGGAGAGCCTTTTCTTCTGAGATTTTATTATACGTTTTTATTCTTGAATGAAATATGAAATGTTTTCTTTTCTATCTCGTTCTTTTGCTCTTTTATAAATACAATGTTTTATTTTGGTTCAAATTCGTTTTTTAGTAAAATAGACGTTGTTGACTTCAAAAGACTTCTGGCTTTATTGAAGATTGTGTGAAAATTATGTTAAAATCGTGAAATTTAATAAAGTTGAAACTGCATTTTACTTCTATACATATATAAAATATATGTATAGAATATATGTATAGTTGTATATAATATACCGTGTTGTGTCGATAGACTTATATAATATAGTATTCTAATATGATAAATTTTATTAAATATTTTTTATTCAGATATTTTCGAAGTCGGTGCCAGGCGATGCAAAGCAAATCTAATATATTTCGATATGTAAAATACCCATACTTCCATACTTAATATTATAAATGTGAAAGTGTGTATGTTTTTTTTTTTTGTTTGTTTGTTTGTTTGTTTGTTTGTCCTTCTTTCACGTCAGAACGGAATGACGGATTGGCGTGACTTTTTTGTGTGCAGATAGTTGGAGGGCTGGAGAGTGACATAGGCTATTTTTTACCGCGGGAGATTACCTAATTCCTACGGAAAAGCACTTTATAATACAATCCAAAAAATATTTATGATAACTGAATATTAATCCTCTTCAATAAAATTAAATAAATACGAGTTTTAGCATTTTTCGAAATTCATCCCAAAAAGGGGTAAACCGTAAAATAGGGGATGAAAATTTGTAAGAAACTACATTTTTGGCGATTTTTGTACTTTTAGCGCGAGCGAAGCCGCGGGTTTTGCAAGTAAGAAATAAATACACGTTGAGATGAAATCACTCTACTTTAAATTTCAGCATACTTAGAAAAAATGTAGAGCGGCCTCATGATAATAATAATAGAGCCCAATTTTTTATTTCTCCGATATGCCGATAGATGGCGCTGCTTTACTTCAAGTGATTTCTGCATCGCGCTGTCAAGATGTTCTCGCGAACAGTGACTACCGGTGGGTCGAGCAGAACAAAGCATACTTACCTGGCGTAGGGGACACCGTGATCAAGAAGGCGGTTCCCCCAGAGCGAGGCCTATTCATTGCACTGCGGCTGGGTTGACCTCTGTGATTATCCCTAATGCGGATAACTCGGACGCGTTATTTTTGATAGTGGGGACTGCGTACGCGCCGTCCCCCTCGTAATTCGTACATCAAGTAATATAAACATTAAAAGAAATATCTGATGATTAGGTATCTATTCTAAATAAAAACACCCGTTTAGTTATTTATTACATTTTAGTGCCTGCAAGTCGGTTTTTATTTTTTTCTATAAGTTTTTATTTTTCCATTTTTAGTGTAGACTAGCATTGCCCGCGGCTCTGCCCGCATTCAGATTAGTATACTCTTACATTGCAGTTTTGTATTTTTCTCAGAAATATCCTATATGTTGACCCTGATAACCAGCTATCATCATACCAAATTTCATCAAAAACCTATCCAGTGGTTTTCTCGTGATGCGGTAACAGACAGACAAAAATTCTAAATACTATAGATTCGGACTCTGTATCGATAATAATGTCTATTTCAATTACATTTTCCACAAAAATATTTAATGTACAGATTCGACTTAGTTACAATTTTATTATATGTATAGATGTAATAAAGAGGTAATTTTTAAGAAGAAAGTTTTTTAATAACCTATTCGATTAAACATTGTATTTAAAAAAATAACTTATTGTTATTATTTTAAAAAACTGCTCGACCGATTTCGATAAAATTTATATGGGACCACCTGGGAAGTATAAAACAAACCCTTTAAAACAAAAAATAAATCTAAATCGGTTCAGGTGTCTTCGAGTAATCGGTGAACAATGAACATTGAACATACCTACATAAAAAAAAGATTCCGATGAATTGAGAACCTCCTCCTTTTTGGAAGTCAGTTAAAAATGTAGAGCGAACTGCGCAGTGCGCGCTTTCCTATAAATGTTATTACAATGATTACATTTTGACATTATCGTTAGACATATTTTATATGATAAGGTGCTTAGAAACGAAAGTATTACGGGAATATAATATAATTAAAAGTAAATGCTGCAAAATCTTACGTAATAAAATTGAAGTTTCCATATTCTGTCTCAATCTTGCAAAGAGAAGTTAAGATTATACAAGATTTAATGTAATTATACAATAAATTATTATGAACTGCCTCGGTGGTGTAGTGGCTAGCATGTACGGCTGCACACCCGGAGGTCCTGGGTTCGAGTCCCGGGTCGGGCCAAGTTTAGTTATTGAGTCTTCCTGTATAGTAAGTCTCAGTAACAGCCTGGAGTTGGGAAGTTGGCGGTGTTTCACCCCCGTGCCTCGGAGAGCACGTAAAGCCGTCGGTCCTGCGCCTTAACTCTCACCGGTCGTGTCGAGTGGTCGTCCCACCGGAGTATGAGAGTGATAGGAATAGAGAGTGCACTTGTGTCTGCGCGTACACTTGAGCACTATAATATCTCCTGCGCAGTTGGCTAATCTCATTGAGATTGGCCGCCGTGGCCGGAATCGGCTAGGAGGACATCATCATCACAATAAATTATTACAAAATTTTACATTAATTAAAAAAAACAAACTGGAAGCTTGACCAATTTGTTGACATTTATGGTTACTGCTCCGGTCCCTGAGGTAGAAGCATGATGATCTTATAGCCTTCCTGAACAAACGGGCTCTAAAATGGAAAATAAAATCTAATCAGATTAGTAGTTTCCTGAGATTAGCGCGTTCAAATAAACAAAAAAAAAACAAACTCTGCCTTTATAATATTAGTATAGATTCGTACAAACTGACAATTGTCGAATGAATGATATATTTTTATTAACCCCCGACGCAAAAAGTGTTATAAGTTTGACGTCGATGTCTGTCTGTCTGTGTGTGTGTCTGTCTGTGGCATCGTAGTTCTCAAACGGATGGACCGATTTCGATGCGGTTTTTTTCATTTGAAAGCCAGTTTCCTTGCGGTAGTACTTAGCTATGTTTGGTTAATATCGGTCCAGAAGTGTAAGGTATCAGGTCTTTTCCAAAATGATGTAAGGTATTTTGACATATGATTACTCGATTAAGTGCTTCACGCGTGTCAGTATAATCGTTAAATGACAATTAATTTCCATAAGGGGGTTTTTAACTTTTTAATTTATTTCAATTATCCAACGAATTGCAGCAGCCATAAAATATATGTTCCGGATATACAGATTAGGTTGTTGTCAAATTACTCTCACAAGGAGCTTGTTAACTAAACACGACAATGTTTTACGCTTAACCGCTTTATTAGTGTCAGGTCACCTTCTTAGTAAGGTAAGCTTCTAAGACGTATGTTACTCGGAACACTGAATTATGAGGGTACTTATAAATTAAATGCTAAAACATATTGTAGAATGTTAAAAGTTTATTTTCCCAAAGATTTAATACACCTATAATATATTTTTAGTATATTATTGTTATTTTTATATTGAACTACAAAAAAATCTATCCCACGGGACCCATACATTATTCCGGTATAAAAAATTGTCTATGTGCTATTGCAGACTATAATCTATCTCTGTGCCAAATTTCATCTAGATCCGTTAAGCCGTTCTGGCGTGATTGAGTAACAAACATCCAAACATCGAAACATCTTAGACTTTAACATTTATCAGTAAGATGACTTTGACGTATTCTATTAGATACAAAATATATATTATTATCTATGCTAAATACAAATAACTTTTTAAATGGTTATCGCTTGAGTAAAACTTACTTCGCATCTTCTACTATGTGCCTATATATTAAATACAGTATATATGTACGTGTACAATATACATATATTCAGTTGAGCACGGGTGTCCCTTCAGTACGAAGTGGATCAGACGTAGTCCACCACACTGACCATGTTCCGGTATGGCGGCCTCCACTAAGATATCAAAAGCTTACTAGGCTCTCAGGCGTGCATGTTTCCTCACGACGTTTTCTTTCATCTTAAGACAAATAGTAATTATGTTAGAAATGATTTGCACCCGACCATTGTCCCGAAACCCAGAATTTGAACCCGAATTTCTCGATTTAAGGACAGTGCTCGTACTGCCTATTGGTATGTGTATAACGGATTAGTTCTACCTATTAGGCTCAGGTCACGGGTTTGAAGAACGACCCGGGAGAGTATTTGTATTGACCTTTAAAATAAGATATATAATATGTGTCGCTAAATATAAACGAACATCCTTTTCCTTAAGGCTATCTGTGCTTACTAATATATAAAGCTGATGAGTTTTTGTTTGCTTGTAAACAGAAATATCTGCAAGTACTGGTCTGATTTGAAAAATTCTCTCTGCGTTTTATAACTTACTAGTGACTCACCTTCGCTACGTTACGTTTTAACGTTTAGTATAGATTTCTTAAAGATGAGATATTTTCCTGCAGTAAAATGTATCCTATATGTTGACCCGGGTAATCAGCTATCATCATACCTACCAAATTTAATCAAAATCTATCCAGTGGTTTTCTCGTGATGCGTTCTCAGACAGACAGACAAAAATTCTAAAAACTATAGATTCGACCGACCTCTGTATCGATAATAATGACTATTTCAATAAGATTATCCAAAATAATATTTAATGTACAGATTCGACTCAGTTAGAATTTTATTATATTATGTAGTTACTTATAGATAGATTCCTTGTTAAGGATATAAGTAATACACGAGAAAAGCCATCAGCAAACACTAGTATATTATAACTATTTCATTTTTTACCACAATTTAGCACGAGAGATATGCAGAGGAAGGAAGTATTACGTAAATGAAATGCTCTCTACATACCTAAAGTAGATAATCTATATTTTTATTGTAGTGCCCAATAATTGATTTCCATATATAAGCTACAACGCAAATATATTCAAAGGCTTTTGCCATTCACCCGTGCAAATACTCAGGTTAATAGAACTCACGTTGGTTCTTAGAAGTCTAATGGGTTAGAAATTTCAACTGATTTTATACTCGCTTGCTTGCCTATTGAGCAAGATTTAACGCAGCTAGGTTGAACTAATATGATTGATGTTATATCAAAAACAACACTTGTGTATGATGCGAGGAAGAAGTAAGAGAGTGGCTTGTGCTTAGTGCACTGATAGTAAAGGATTTATTTTCAAATTGAATAAATCTTTAAAAAAACCGACTTCCAAGCACTAAAATGTAAAAAATAACTAAACGGAGATTTTCATTTAGAATAGATACCTAATCAGATATTTTCGAAGTCGGTATCAGCCGACAATATTTTAAGATATGAATATCTAATAAGTAATAGGTAAATATATATTTTACGTATCAAAATATATTAGATTTGCTTTGCAACGGCTGGCACCGACTTCGAAAATATCTGATTAGATTTTTTAATGTTATTCTTTGGATTGACTTAACATTGCATGTCGACGCCACTTTTTGAAGAGATATTTTTTTAGGAAATCTGTATCAATGTATATATCAATAATTATAATGTTATTTCCACTAAAGAAAAAAAAATATAATTTAATACTATAATCAACATAAAACTTGCCTCATGCGGGAATAGAACACGTGACTACCGAATAAACTTGCTTTAACTGTCTCAAACATAAAAATAGCGGTTCCAGTAAAGTAAAATATAATGAAAATTATCGCACAATTTTACGTCATATTTAATGACATGTTACTTTATATTATGTTTGTATCTGGATTAACAATTTCACCACTACTTACAACTGTCAGGATGGCCGAGCGGTCTAAGGCGCCAGACTCAAGGTTTCCTTACCTACTCAGTAGGTGCGAGTTGTTCTGGTCCTCTCTGAGGGCGTGGGTTCAAATCCCACTTCTGACAAATCTATTTTGTTTTTTGTTTGTGTTTATTTTATTTTTTATCTATACTAATAAAATAAAATTCTAACTGAGTTGAATCTGTACACTAAATATTTTTTGGAAAATCTTATTAAAATAGTCATTATTATCGATGTAGAGGCCGAATCTATAGTTTTTAAAAATTTTATCTGTCATTTTGTCCGTCTGTCTGTGTGTCTGTGACCGCATCACGTGAAAACTACTGGATAGATTTTGATGAAATTTGGTATGATGATAGCTCAGTAGCTTGTTATCCGGGTCAACATATACTTTTTACTACAAGAAAATATCTCATCTTTGAAAAATCTATACTAAACGTTAAAAGGTAACTACGGACGAACCCGAGCGGAGCGAGAGTGAGTAGCTAGTCATTTATATATTTGTTGTAAATAAGTATTAGTAATATAAAACATATAATAGTGTTTTTTATTTACATAATAATTATCATATGAATACGTAGCGCCATCTATTATCAACAGATAAGTATGATTGATTCATTACGCGTATGTATACGTACTTACGTGCGTAGATGGCGCTTTTTGGGTACTATTTGTAATATGTGTATTTATAGCTAGTGTATAAAATTAGTGTTTGTATACCAAGACAAAGGTCGTAGGATCAATTCCCAATCTCGAAAAAATACTTGTCTAAAATAATAACTTAATTGAATCCGTCTGCAATGACGTATCGGAGAAAGGAAAGGCATGCAATTATTTTGCACATTTTTGCTTGTCATACAGTCTTATATTATTAGCGTACTAGCAATGTCGCCCGGCTTTGCTCGGTCCATTTTTTTAACTTAGGAGCCGAAAAATTTTGTTTTACCTACAAACTTAAAGTACGTTCACGGAATTTAAAGAAGATATAATATGCAAGTAGAATTTCCTTCCTATTATAGTCATTTACCACTCAATATAGATTTTTTATGAATAATGTATTTAATATGAACTCTTATAACCTATATTCACATTCTTCTCTACTAGCAAAAATATTATAATTGTGTTATTTTATTGAAAAAATTATATTTTAATTATTATTTCACGGATGCTGTGTTTCCTTTATATTTTACTAAAACAAATACACAAAAAACAAAAACAAATCTATCCCTCGGAAACCGTACATTTTTCCGGGATAAAAAGTAGCCTCTGTGTTATTCCAGACCATAATATATCTCTGTGCCAAATTTCATCCAGATCCGTTCAGCCGTTCTGGCGTGAAAGAGTAACAAACATCCATACTCACAAATTTTCACATTTATAATATTTATACAGATGTGGCAATTAAATCGTAGTCCGATCGTCGAATTCTCCACATCGTGATATGGTTGGGAATATCGTACAGAAGTTGTATTTTACTACATTTTGTAATTAAAAACTTAGTATTGAAGCCGACATGAATAGAATTAGAATAGGTTTTCTCGAACCCAGAAATCCTTTTCGCCTGAACCTATTTGTGCAAAATGGCGTATACTTCGACAGTTACATGACATTAACTCATCAAATAATAAGCGATATTTGAAAAATTTAATGCAAGACCATCAATTTGGTCAAAATAGACATTTAAAATAACAAAAACTCCTACAGAGCTGAATTTTAGTTGAGACCTTGTATATTTCATTAGAAATAAACTGTCGAAAGTCCCCATCGATCCCATCTCTGCTAAAAAAGTTATTCAAGATCCAAAGGTAAACTCTCGGTTTTTTGGAAAAAAAAGTTGAATTGAAATTTTATCAAAAATGTAGCTCAGACAAAAATATTTGTAGATCATAAAATTATCTATAAAATTGGTCGTAATAATTGTTTGTGATACAAGGGCTACTTTTAAGGCACTCAGGGACAGATCAATAAAGGTAAATTAGGTCAAATTTGCAAAAAAAAATTCAAATTTTATGTTTACATAAAATAACGATATTCATTTGCACATAAAGAATGATTGTGGAACTAAATTGAGCGTTTAATTGCTATTGACTGTAAAGCAAATAAAACTCAATTACTACTAACAATTAGTTGAACTTATTTGTAATTCCGCTCATGTTAGGCTTGAGTACGTAAGCTATTGTTTTTTAATCTTTTAATTCATTATGTATTGTTATATTTATTATACTAGCAATACCCGCGGCTCCGCCAGCGTCCAGATTACCAAAAACCAAATTCTTAGGTTTTACATATTAGTATACTCTTACAATGCAGTTTTTGTATTTTTTATCAGAAATGAGACATTTTCCCGCGGTAAAAAGTATCCTATATGTTGACTCGGATAATTAGCTATTACCATACCAAATTTCATCAAAAGTGGTTTTTCTGTGATGCGGTAACAGACAGACAAACAGACAGACAAAAATTCTAAAAACTATAGATTCGGCCTCTGTATCGATAATATATCTATTTCAAGAAGATTTTCCAAAAAATATTTAATGTACAGATTTGACTCATTTAGAATTTTATTGTATATAGGTATAGATAATATTTAATGAACAATTCTTGTATATTAAATTTAAAAACAAAACCTTATCTAAATGCAAAATTTGATCCATATCGTTAGAGCCGTTTCCGATATACGTACATGAAATAAATGTATATATTACCAGCACAACCCGCGGCATCGCTCGCGCTAAAACTACAAAAAATCTCTAAAAAGGTAGGGTTACACAAACTTTCCTCCCCTATTTTACACCCTAAAGGGATGAACTTCAAAAAATGCTAAATCACGAATTTATTCAATTGTATTGGAGAGCATTAATACCAAGTTTCAAGTAATTCTGTTCATAAATATTTTTTTAGATTGTATTATTTATTAGATAATCTCCCGCGGCAAAAAGTAGCCTATATGTCACTTTCCAACCCTCTATCTCCACACAAAAAATCACATCAATCTGTCTCTGTTTCGACTTGAAAGAAGGACAAATAAACAAACGAACAAACAAAACAACCAAACACACTTTCACATTTATGGTATAAGTATGGATATACAAGAATTGCTCATTTAATATTGTAGGAGTATTCGCATAAAGGCGTTAATAAGTTAACGTCCCACTGTAGGGCATGGCCTTCATACGAGGGGGTATTTAATATTATAATTATAAGATAAATATTTTGTGTTAATTTTAGCAAAATATATTTTTCTCTTACTAATTGGTGAGATTTATCAGTTTTCTTTGAAAGATGATCTACCGGTCCTGGAACATTTGGGATGCGAAGACTGTGAGAGAGTATACGTACCAGTTTGTGGTACAGATGGAAGAACGTATGTAAATTCTTGTAGACTAAATTGTCGTAATAGCCAGCGAATAAAGAGTGAATGGGTGTTTATAGACAGGTAAGCAAAATTTGTTTTCTCATAAAGTTTCTAAATCGGTTCAGTAGATCCAGAGATTACCCCCTACAACGTCACAAACTGACAATCTCACAAACTCACAAACTTTACCTCTTTTTTATATTAGTATAGAAGTATAGATATTTAGAAATGCCTCGGTGGTGTAGTGGCTAGCATGTACGGCTGCACACCCGGAGGTCCTGGGTTCGAGTCCCGGGTCGGGCCAAGTTTAGTTATTGAGTCTTTCTGTATAGTAAGCCTCAGTAATAGCCCGGAGTTGGGAAGTTGGCGGTGTTTCACCCCCATGCCTCGGAGAGCACGTAAAACCGTCGGTCCTGCGCCTTAACTCTCACTGGTCGTGTCGAGCAGTCGTCCCACCGGAGTATGAGAGTGACAGGAATAGAGAGTACACTTGTGTCTGCGCGTACACTTGTGCACTATAATATCTCCTGCGCAGTTGGCTAGTCTCAATGAGATTGGCCGCCGTGGCCGGAATCGGTCAGGAGAACATCATAGATATTTTATTATTTTAAGATTTGGCCCTTGTATCAGTTATGGCGCTGAATTTAAAGAGTAAAGAAGTAAAGCAAGAAGGATATAAGGATTTATAATACTTTAAAGAAGATTTAATTGGAATATAAAACCATTGATATATGAACTATATATGAACATATTGTGTTTTTCTAAATACATTAAATAGAAATAAATGATTATGAAATGAATGTTTTCTTCTTATTTTTTCCTCATTTTAATGCTGTTAAATACATAAATTTATTTCTGTTTATATAAAAGACCCCTACGTGACGTAACTTTTTGAGCATTTTTAATATTAATAAAGTAATAATCTAGACTTTTTCAACGTCCTACTGCTGGGCACAAGCTTCCTCGCAATACGCGGTGGCAATTACAGGTTATTCAGATTGTAGTCCACCACGCTGGGCAATACATTGAACTTCACATGTCAAACAGAAATCAAATCTATACTAATATTATAAAGAGGTAAAGTTTGTGAGTTTACGAGGATCTACTGAACCGATTTAGATGAAATTTGGTAAGAAGATAGTTTGAAACTGTGGAAAGGACATAGGATACTTTATTTTTATCCCGGAAATCATCCCATAAGGGGGTGAAAATGGGGATGAAATTTTATATGGGTAATCATGCTAGGGACGAACCCGAGCGAAGCGCGGGTCAGTCGCTAGCATATAAATAAATCATCACTCTCTTAGGTTTTTTGAAACTTTCCAAAATAATAGGTACAATATTATTAACAAAAAATTATATGTTAAAAACAAAGTTAAAAAGCGATGGTAAAATAAACTTGTGTAAAGTACAATATAACATTGTTAGCGTGACAGTTGCATACAGATTCAGGGCCGTAACTGTATATTTAATGACCTAAATACTTTACAACAATTAAAAAGTTGGGATTTCAAAACGTATATTAAAATTAAAATATTTACAAAACTAACGACTTAACATCGCTTTTCTCGAGTTATGTTATGTTTAACAGTACGCAGTCTTATTTGCTCAAACGACCAATATTTGTATTTCTATATATATCTTATATATAAAATTTCCATGTCACAATGTTTGTTACCGTACTCCTCCGAAACGGCTTTACCGATTTTTACCAAATTTTATATGCGTATTCAGTAGGACTGAGAATCGGCTACTATCTATTTTTCATACCCCTAAGTGACAAGTATAAGGGTGGTCCTCCCAGACCCCACCCCAGGGACGAACCCGAGCGGAGCGAGGGTGAGTCGCTAGTGTATATATATATATTGAATAGTTATTAAAGTAAAACGTGATTGATATACCAATAGACTTGAAATTTAAAAATCAATAATTCTGTATTAAAAAACAAACATGGGTGAATTGGTCGTTTGAATAAATAAGCACTAGGGTGACGAGTAGCGTATGTGGTATAGAGAGTGCAGTGGAACTGTGCCTGCGCTCATACTTGTGCACTATAATATCTCCTGCGCAATTAGTAGTCAGATTGATCGCCGTGGCTGAAATGGTCGAGAGGATATTAATATTTTATTTACCAGTTATTATCTATACTAATATTATAAAGAGGTAAAGTTTGTGAGTTTGTAACGTTGTAGGGGGAAATCTCTGGATCTACTGAACCGATTTAAATGAAATTTGGTAAGAAGATAGTTTGAGACCCTGGAAAGGATATAAGATACTTTTTATGCCAAAAATCATCCCTTAAGGTAGTAAAAATGGGGATGAAAGTTTGTATGGAGAATCAACCTTTTTTTTTTTTAACGTTGGGAAATGCATTTACGCACGACGTGTGGGACTCACCGGCGTAATACAGCCAGTACTACCCACTAAAACCCAACAAAACCTTCCCTCGTCTTAATGGGGCGTCGCAGGATCGCTTACGCATTCAACTACGACGCCCCGACGGCAGGTCCGCCGAAGCAGACCACCACAACCATGGGGTTGCTCCACAGTCCACTCTGCTATCAGAGAAGTACCAGGAGCAACCCGCATGGTACACCGCCCCCCGAAGAGGGCCACCTCCCACCGCTTACCGAAGTGGGCAACCTCCCTGTGCGTTTCTTGGCTTCGCGCCCGGTTGGATTGCCGGGCACTACTGAGCCCCCCCACCACGACAAGGTGAACGCACGTTGGGGGGGATGGAGAATCAACCTAGGGACGACCCCGATCGAAGCGAGGGTGAGTCGCTAGTTAAAAATAAATTTCGAAATGATTCGCTTTTATTATAGTTTAAACGGTGACAATTTTCTCTCACACTTACTCTTAGTGTTTTGTGACTCTAGAACGTGCAGCCCGTTAACGGCGTGCAATTTTTCTCAACGTGATAATGGTTTTAAAACGTACGTGAATTTCATTTTTAGTTTCTTGTAGTAAACATAAAAAATGAGAAATAATTCTAACTTTATGCTTAGTTGTTCTTTGATAGCGAATAATATTAAAATAAACTTTTTTGTGGTCATGTACTTCATCAGAAATACGGTAAAATGAAATAGATAAAAAATATATAATTAAATTCAACGTTTTTATTGTAAAGAAATATAATAATGATGTAGATAATGTACTAAAAGCTAGAAAATAATTAAATAGGTCCCAGGCACCAGTTATCACACCACATTTCTCCTCAATAATCTAGGGCATTGTTCAGACTCAAAAAAACCCTTTCATTTCAATTACTAAATTTGACCCAAACAAACAGGGAAACGTAAATAAAACCATTTAAAAATAACATTTTTTTTATGTCAGTACAAGCTTCGTATACGATAACGACTATGATAAGAATAAAAAATTATCTATACCTACATACATACATACATAATAAATTAATAACAAAACGAAATTTGTACATGAAATATTAAAAACCCTGACCCAAAAGCGACGGGGATTAAAAAACTGATACTGGACTGTGATAAGTTTGAATTGTCTGTGTATGTCTGTCTGTGGCATCATAGCTTCCGAACGGATGAACCGAATATGATTTAGTTTTTTTTTGTTTGAAAGGTGAATTAGTTGGAAGTGTAAAACTATGTTTGATGAAAATCGGTTTAAGATGGTCGGTGTTTTTGTTTTATTTTTAATTTATCATTTGATAAAAACAATGATTGTTAGGAATTGTCTACCGAATATACGAGTAGATCCCAAAACAGTACTTGATTAAATTTTTGCCAGTTTATCTTTTAGCTTTTCACGCAAAAATTACTGTACGGATTATATCAGAATGGAAAACTCAAAAAATAGCATTCATAATCTATAAAATCTAGACTATTCCAAAAACGATTAATTATATTAATTAATACCTAGTTAAAATCTTCTACAAGATATTATTATAATAAACTATATAAAAATTCTTCAAAAGATATTGAGTACACACTGTAAAGTTAAAATGTTGAAGCCTGTAGCGAACTTATGCAAAATTTCAAATTAGGGTTATTGAACATACTTTGTACGTAAGTTCGTGTGTGAAATGAAGTTGTTAGTGCCCTGAAGGTATTAGAAAAGTCCGGGGAACTCGAAATCTGTGAGAATATTTCAAGTCAAAGTTGTGTCGTGCGTGGAATGCTAATAAACTTGAAATATTTAGATGTGCTTCTTTATTCCCTGTTTATTTTGCTTATGTGGTTTGGTTTTCACTTTAAAATGTTCATGTGTTAAAGGTATTTATCTATATACTAGCGACTCACCCTCGCTTTGCTCGGGTTCGTCCCTAGCTTGATTCTCCATAGAAACTTTCATCCCCATTTTCATATCCCCGAAACGGCTGTTCTGATTTTAATGAAATTTTCACTGGAAGATAGGTTATGTATTAAGCACTAACTTAGGCTAATTTTATTTTAGAAAAAGAATTCGGGTTTCGCGTAAAGAAAAAACCATGAGATTGTGAGCTAAATCCGTGTACCTTGTGATACACCCGAGCGAAGCGAGCGTAAGTCAATAGTAATCTATAAACTCTATGCTAAATTATTACTTTTAGCCTTTATAAAAAAAAAGTTTTATTATTGATTATAATTCAAAGAACAGATTATATTCAAATACACAATAATATTGTAAGAGTTACCTACTTTTAAATTACTCACCAAAAACATCGTTTAAACATTCGTAATAAAAAAACCAAAAATACCTCGCATTCAAATAGAACATAATATGTAAGCGAGTGAAATGTGTTGAAAAATCGTAACTAAAAAATTATACTTTCATATGCTACAGAAAAGGAATTGTGTACAAACGACCAACGCATTTCAAGTGTCCAAAAACACGAGGATTAAGACATAACAGTAAAAAATCATAATTCCCACCCGCTTTAAAGGCGGTGAAAAATAAATATACTTTTTGTGGGACGTTGGCTGAATGCGAAACATTGTTAGTGAAATGACAGTTGCATACTATCCTCTAGTCCAGAAGGCGGCGGTTATTCTATTAGCTAAAGTGTAATGTAAACTTTTATGATTAAGCATTTTTCACAACCGTTTTTCTTATTCATAAACAGCAAAACCCTTTTTTCTATGATATCTTAGGTTATGCACAAAGTCTAAAATAATATAGGATACGTACGTTTTAACTATATTAATTATTAAGTCTATTCTTTAATCAGTTTTTTCTATTGTTTTTGATTCCCCTATATATATATATATATATAATATATATATATATATATATATATATATATATATATATATATATATATATATATATAACTGCTAAATGAAAACTGGGAGATCCAAACAAAACAGAAGTACGTATGTAGAAAAATGTGGTGAAACTATCAAGGTGTTTTTATATGTCTTTTCTTTTCTAAAAAATATCGATTCGAATAAAAAAGAAAACGTCAAGTAGTTGTATGTAGGTTTAGTATTATAAATATGTTGGAACGTCAACACACAGCACCATCTAGTTCCATGGTAAGCTACGAGGCTTGTGTTAGGGATACCAGATAGTTGATACACTACACATAATAATATAACTTTAAATACATATTTATCATAAATATAAACACCCATAACTGGAGTATAAACATTCGTGCTCATCACACAAATGAATGCCTCCAGCGAGACTCGAACCCGCGACCGCTGACACAGCAAGTGGGGTCACTACAAACTGAGCCAAACGTGTTGTCGTATAATTAAACTAGTTACTTATTTATTCCACACTCCAAAAGTACATGGCCACAAGTTATACTTAGTTACTCAAACAATGTTAATGTGAATGTTTATAAATGAATTTATAAATTAGCGCATGTTGTTTGTTACGTCTTTACGCTATAAATTCTAAGTGTACTTATGTAAAATTCGAAACGGTGATAGATAAAATCTTGGATTAACAATTAACATGGCTAGTTTTTTAGATGTATGTATTTATTGTGTAGTAGAAGTAGAGCCGCGGGTGAAAATTAGTCAGACTACTATTATATATGGGAAAGTTTACACGTGTGTATGTTTCTCATTACGTTACGTAACGTAGCGAAGGGCTTCGAATGAATTTTTAACACACAGTTAGTTTTTAAAGAAATATCCAATGAAAATAACTTCAATTACAGCGTTTTGAAATTAAACTCTACCAAATAAAAACACAATATAATTTAGTTGTAATTATTAACTTAATACTATGCCGCATATATTTATTTAATCGAATATTCAATTATAATGAAATAAACAAATCCAGCTCTTGGACTACACAGCTTGCTATTGTTGAGCATTCGCATTCAAGAACAAGTAAAACGGTACTTTTGTACAATGTTACATCATAGTACGCGTTATGCACACGCTAAGTATGTTCTATGAAGTATATTGTGCAAATATTTTTATTTTTATGACGAAAATGATAATTTTTTAAAGAAAATATTAAAATTAGATTTGTTCCGTGACTTGGGGGTTAAAGCATTATTAATCTACTAGCGACTCACCCTCGCTTCGTTCGGGTTCGTCCCTACTTACGTTTTAACGTTTAATATCGATTTTTCAGAGATGAGATATTTTCCCGCAGTAAAATTATCATATATGTTGACCAGGATAACCAGCTATCATCATCAAATTTCATCAAAATCTCTCCAGTGGTTTTAACGTGATGCGGTAATAGACAGACAGACAAAAATTCTAAAATCTATAGATTCGGCCTCTGTATCGAAAATAATGTCTATTTCAATAAGATTTTCCAAAAAATATTTAATGTACAGATTCGGCTTAGTTACAATTTTATTATATGTATAGATTTGTAGGCAAAGACAAAACAGTTCAGTACCTTTTTATCCTCTGTTTGTCAACCGATTTTATTTTGTTTGATGAGCTTTAGTGTCCATAAAAAACAATTTGGAAGGAGTTAGTTTTATATTAGATAGGTAATTTCTATTCGTGTTTGTATTATATTTTGTATTATTATATTATGTATTATGTATATAAATATCCATTTATTCATTCAATATGATATCTTACAATAAATTGTACAAAAATATCTATTTAAATTATTTTTTACTATAAATAGCATAAATATATGAATGTATATGTCTATTTTAGTCTGTTAGAAATAGTCAACTTTCAATTAAACCTCAATTTTCGTTAAAACTATTTCTTGAAGTAAGTTGTACAGCGTAATACGAACCACGTGAAACGAATGTGCCTCTGTACATTCTTTTCTCTGTAATACGTTTGGGACATTTCGAGAAGTTCAACGAGTTTTGCATCGATTTTCGATAAAAAATATACTTTTAGATAATATTGTTAAATATAACATCAACCTTTTCATAGTATAGTGTATGATATGAGAAAACATGATAGTATCGGCAAAATGACAAATAAGTAAATAAAGATTTTTATAATATTTGTATCCTACTAATATTATAAGCGCGATAGTTTGTAAGTATGTATAAATGTACAATTGTTAGTCTTTCACACAAAAACTACTGAACAATTTTTTATGAAATCCAGTAATATGGTTGATATAGTATAAGTAACACATAGACTATAATTTGTAAAGATATATGTAGGTATAGTAATAAAGAAATGAATTAAATATACATAGTTGACGGCACGTTTGGCTCAGTTTGTAGTGACCCTACTTGCTGGGCCAGCGGTCGCGGGTTCGAGTCCCGCTGGGGGCATTCATTTGTGTGATATAGTTTGTACTCCAGTCATGGCTGTTTAAATACATACATATTTTTAATATGTATGTATTTAAAGTTATATACCTATGTGTAGCTTATCAACTATATCGTATCTATAACACAAGCCTCGTAGCTTACCATGGAACTAGATTGTTCTGTGTGTTAATGTCCCAACATATCTATTTACTTTTTATTACCTTGGTTCCCCATACAAACTTTCATCCTCATTTTCACCCCCTTAAAGGATGATTTCCGAGATAAAAAGTATTCTATGTCCTTTCCAGGGTCTCAAACTATAATCTTACAAAATGTCATCTAAATCGGTTCATTAGATCCAGAGATTACTCCCTACAATGTCACAAGCTCACAATCTCACAAACTTACAAACTTTACCTCTTTAAAATATTAGTATAGATTTATAGTTTGTCAGACCACATCTCTACACACGCCAATATAACATGTTTTTAAGCAATCCTTTATAACAAAAAGCGTTTTAAAGTCAGAAATATTTACAAGTACACAACAAAAGAAAAGAATCCAGACAAAAGCCAAGTTCAAAGGAAAAATTAAAGAAATTTCACGTGGAATAAATTTTTTCATGCAGACTAAACGTACACGCGTTGAGAACTCTTGCTTTAATTTGTCGTAACCCCAGACGGTAAATAGAACGCACTTCCTCTGCCTTTTGAGAAAATCCTCAGCCTTTAATTTCATTTGAAAGCGTAAACAAAGAACGTCTTATTGTTTTAGTGAAAGTCGCGAGCGATAAAATCTAACTGTATTATTTAAATACTAATAAGTCCTCGAAAATTAGTTTTAGACCGGGTAAAAGTAAGCGAATTTTAGTATTTTATCACACATACATTTATTATGTACAAGTGATCCACCCGGTTACGCTCAGCTGCAAATCTAAAGTATGCTATATAGTATGTACATTTATATTCTTTCGCAATTATTATGTTTAGCAAGGTTTTTACGTATATTTTTTTATATAATCAGTAATTTTTTTTTAATATGTATATTTTTGTATGGTTTAGGTAAAAGGTAACTTTGACCAAAAATAATCATTTATTGATAAGATAAAAACTTTTTAACAAAAAAATAAAAACCGACTTCAAACAAAAGCACTAAAAAGTAAAAAATAACTGATTGGTAGTTTTCATTTACTATACATACCTAATCAAATATTTTCGAAGTCGGTGTGCTTTGCTTTGTATGGGCTGGCACCGATTTCGAAAATATTTGATTAGGTATGTATTTAATAGGTAGGCTTTAATTACTTAACCAAAGCATATAAATGAAAACTACCAATCAGTTATTTTTTATTTTTTAGTGCTTTTGTTTGAAGTCGGTTTTTATTTTTTTGTTAATAAGTTTTTATTTTTCCCTTTTTAGTGTAGACAGTAGTAGCAGATTAAGAATTCTAACGTGTTAGGCTGGTCAAATCAAACAAAATAAGCCCAAACTCAAAGTATCTACTATTAGCCGTTCAGGAGTTCCACCTATCCACCATCTGGTACTATCAGATCAGGTCAACAATACCGAACTACTGTACTATCAACGGAAATAGAAACACTTGCAAAGTTTCAAGTCAATATGACAATTAGAAGTAGGTTAAATCCATCACTATATTTCCACCCTTAGGGGTGGTATTTTTTTTTAAATTTAAATGGGACCAATCTAAAAGTATACACTTTCAAACAACACAAAAATTGTCCAAATCGGTTAATAAATGACGGAGTTCTGAGGTAACAAACATAAAAAAAAAAGAAAAATACAGTCGAATTGAGAACCTCCTCCTTTTTGAAATCGGTTGAAAATACAGTAAAATAAAAAATATTCTTGATTTTATATATGAAAAATATACATACATACGCGAAATGTAAGCATGAATAATTGTACTCCAGTCATGGGTGTATATATTTATATTATGTATGTATTTAAAGTTATATAAGTATAGTGTATCAACTATCTGGTATCCATAACACAAACCTCTAGTTAATGACCCGACATTATCTATTTATTTATTTAATAATTACTGTTCTAATGACCATGTGGAATTGTGGCAAGTATGTTTGCTGCAACAACCAAATCCGAAAAAACGAATTAAAATTAAATTAAAAAGAGTAAAATAATCTACAATCTAGAATAAAAAAAAAAAACAAAATAAAAAAATTGGAAAATTCAGGTAAAACCAAACGTTTAGTTTTTTCTGAATTTTCCATGAAGGATCTTCTATTCTATATATCTTGTTGTATGAAGTCAAAGATTACAAATAAAATACAATTCACAAGACAAGGTCTGTCGGGTCTGTTGGATAATATCAGCCGGCTCTTCTCAGCAGAACTGCTTTCCGAGCCGGTGGTAACTTCCTTACGGACTGACTACACTGACGCTCTTTAAATTATATTGACGATTCAAAAGCACTTGTAATAAGTCTAATTAAATACACTTTTTTTCATTATATTTCATATAAACATTGTATCCATTTGAATTCAAGATGATTGACATCAAATTTTAAATTAAGATTATTCTATAGCTCAAAGGCATCTAATAAGCCCTTTTTTCACTTTTTCTCTTTCGCTCTATACTGTGTATGAAATCATTATCTTTTTAATATAATCTGTGATTTATTTTAAAAATATTTTTTAAATATATAAAATGCGTCAGAAAAGTCCATTCATTGCTTTTCTATTTACATTTTGCAACATGCTTTTCCTTTTACTGAGTTAATGATTAACTTTAATGAATGTAGCATTTAAACTTAAATAATTAATGACAAAATATTAATAATATGATTAAAAATTAATATTAATTTATATGTTAACTTAAATGAAAAGTTGGTGGTGGAAGATCCTCCTTGGAGTGGAATAACCTCAGAAACCGCATGAAGTCGTTGGCATTCACCTCAATCTCCCTCCGGCCATATTTACCATTCTATCAGACTATGAGAGTAAGAAGTATAGTAGAGAGAAAGAGAGAAAGGGAGCGAAGAAACTAGAGTTTCCCTCTCTCCGAAGAAGGGAGAGAGGGAAGGAAGAGGTAGGGGGAGAGAGTATTATTAAATTTTTAAACTTTATGGACTTTACCTGTCCTTTAAAATCTAGTTAAGTTCTTTAATATATGCAGGTAATTACGGTATTTTCTTTTTAATTCTTTATTACAGCATGTTAAAATTATCACGTTGAAAATAAGATTTAATACGGTTCATAAGATACAACCCTCAGACAGACGTACGGACAGATGGACGGAATGACGGATAGCGGAGACTTAGTAAAACCGAAAATCTCAGAGTTGCAAGGCTCGGAATTCAAACTCGCTACATTTTATTTGCAGCAATAAGTTAAATTATTACAAATCTAAGAGAATACTGAAACATTGAATTACTATTAATTAATTCATCATATTTTTACAATTATTCTTACCCCAAATTACAATGAAACAAATTGCATGAATAATTCCAACGATCATCTCCTAACTACACACAGACACTTCTTTATAATAACATCAATCAACACTTTGTTAATGAACGGATTGTTGGAAAACTTTTGATTATATAACTATCAACAATCTACTTCCGCCTAATGGCACGATTTCCGATAGTGCATTACCTAACGTACTCTTCCTCTATAAAGCAACTCTATTAAAATTCCATGCACAATGAAACTTCTACTTCACAGCTATATCCGCTTAGATTTTTACGCTAGTTTCCTTGGGATTTACACATCTAGATAGAAAAATTGTATTTTATTCTTTATATTATTCATATTTTAAGTAGCTAATAATTTGGGTTTTGTAAGGCATCTATAGGCAAAAATGAAAATTTAAAATTTTTCATATGACTTGTTGTTTATATAATTTTACAAACAATCAATGCACAATACAGTGTTCATTTAATTTACTTTATTACTTGTATTATGCACTAGATATGACATGTAGCGACTTATTATTATTTACATATAGATATTTTATTAAGACCTTATAAATATTAAAAGCCATATATTACTTTATAAGCACAAAATGAAAAGGCATCAAACACATTCATATAATAACTCTGAAACAATTCCAAAATCGTTTTGCTTCTTCAAAGCAACACTAATCTTGAGTAAAATAGACTCAATGACGTAAAATGCAAGTGCAGTCGCGGGCTTAAACGAGTTATGCATAAAAAGACACATTTCTTAGGTAATTAAGCTTTTCTTATACATTACAGTATCATTAGCATTCCTTGCACGAAACTTTGACTTCCGGCCAATTCCACTCAGATTTTCATGCTAGTTTGCAGACTTTTCTAATGCCTTCAGGGCGAACTGCAACTTTATCCTGCACATACTTTTAACAGTAACGTATGAAGCTCTCTAATTGTAAAGCTTGCAACTTCGAAACAAATGTTGGAAAATTATGATTTAAAGCTTGCTGTGAAATATGTGAGCAGTGGTAGCCTATTGGTAACTTAATTTTAAACTAAGCGAAGCAGGTTCTAGCCCGGATCAAAAAATTCTGACATTTTCACTCCAAAACACATTATATTCCCTCACTGTTGGGTGTGGGGGGTACAATCAATGATCCACTTTAGCTGCGTCGATCGTTTACTTGAAAATATGGGTGACCCATATTTCAGTATGTTATCTATACATATAATAAAATTGTAAGTAAGCCGAACCTGTACTTTAAAATTTTTGGGAAAAATCTTATTGAAATAAACATTATTATCGATCCAGAAGCCCAATCTATAGTTTTTAGAATTTTTGTCTGTCTGTCTGTCTGTTACCGCATCACAGAAAAACCACTGGAGGGATTTTGATGAAATTTGGTATAGTGATAGCTGGTTATCTGGGTCAACATAGGATGCACAAGATGCCCCCCCAACATGCGTTCACCTTGTCGTGGTGGGGGGGCTCAGTAGTGCCCGGCAACCCGACCGGGCGCGAAGCCAAGAAACGCACAGGGAGGTGGCCCACTCGGTGGGCGGTGGGAGGTGGCCCTCTTCGGAGGGCGGTGTACCATGCGGGTTGCTCCTGGTACTTCTCTGATAGCAGAGTGGACCTTGGAGCAACCCCGTGGTAGTTGTGGTCTGCTTCGGCAGACCTGCCGTCGGGGCGTCGTAGTTGAATGCGTAAGCGATCCTGCGACGCCCCATTAAGACGGGGGAAGGCTTTGTTGGGTTTTAGTGGGTAGTACTGGCTTTGCCGGTGAGTCCCACACCTCGTGCGTAAATGCATTTCCCAACGTTAAAAAAAAAAAAAAAAGGATGCACAGGATACTTTTTACTGCAGCAAAATATCTTATTTCTGAGAAAAAATACAAAAACTGCAATGTAAGAGTATACTAATATATATATATATATATATATATATATATATATATATATATATATATATATATATATATATATATAACCTAAGAATTTGGTTTTTGGTCATCTGAACGCGGGCGGAGTCGCGGGCAATGCTAGTTTAATATATTATTCATAAATTATTCCACCAGAATTGAATTGGTTTCCGACAATCCAAATATAAGAAAATAAATATTTTTAGAAACACAACTTACTCTTTTAACGCTAAGTAATCCATATAAACGTTTCAAATAATGATTTTCAAACAAAGTAGATTCATTTTGGAATGTACACACATCGCACTACTCTCGGGCTTAAGTAACCACTTAAATAAACTGATTACGCTGAGAAAACTTCGTATACTACTTTCTTTATAATAGAGTTTCATTTTAATTCTGATGTTTCACTTTGTAAAGAAATTTAGTATTAATTACTAGCTACTCACCCTCGCACCGCTCGGATTCGTCCCTAGCTCATTGTCAAAATTGATGTAACTTTTTTATTTATGAACCGATCGAAATAAAACAAATACCAAATGGTAAGTGAAGCTTACCACAATATATTAGTGAGAACCGCATCCGAATCGGTTGAGCCGTTTCTGAGATTAGCGCACACAAACGCACAGACAAACCGGAAAATAGACAAACAGATAAAAATTCTAAAAATCACTGTTTTGGGTTCTATTGCGTAAATAAAGACCCCCAATGATAGCTTTTCTCAAATATATTCCATGTACAGACATCGATCAGTTACAATATATATTAAACTATATAATATTTTCTTAGATTTACGCGAATATTTGAAATTTTAAATAAAACTTTGTTTTTGGATTTATGTTGATTTTTGGTTTCCGACTTTTCGAATGCTTTAGAGCAATAATGATTACGGGAGAGACAAATTATATATTTAATAATAATTTATTTATACTAGTGTCTACTAGTTTTTGTGCGACTCTTTCAAGTTCTAGATTAGCTAAAAAAGCTTAGATCTCAATCCAGAATGTAAGCTATGACAATTATGAATGCCACCCAAATTTGTTTAGCCCTTACAGCATGAACGCGTTACATACATATTCAGCCCTTTAAAAACACATGTCTAATGTAGTGTGAGCTCTACTTTATGTGTAGAGTTATAAAAAAAAACTCGATATTTCTGTAAAGTTTTCAATTATTGCCCTATTCTATTAAAGCGTTGATGGACGTCATGTGACGAGGATGATGCTCACGTATGTCAATCTGTTCCAGTGAACACTTTATACGGTTTGAGAGTTTATTTTTGCTATTTACCTTTGTTTTTAAGTTGAAAAGTAAAAAAAAAACAATTAGACCAATAAATACTAAGCGTCTGTAGTAGTTTTTTGGTAGTAGATTACTATTGACCTCAGCAAACTCCATCCCGAGTTGGTGACAGCTTCTCCATGAACCATAAATTCTTTAAATATTGAATTTCAGTTTCATTTCAGTTGAATATATAATAGGTAATACAATGATATTCCCAAGTTTTTGTATAATAATTTGTTAACATAATTAAAATGTAGTCAAAGTCGTATATTTACATATTAAAACATCAAGATTTTACTTCAGAAATTTTTAGATAAAATAAATCTCCCTGAAAGTGCCAGGAACATTTGAAGTATGGCCCAAACAAAATGTGCTGAATCATAATTAAAATATAATTAGGCGATATTTACAAAATATTCGAATCCCTTCTTTGCTAATCGTCTGTAGTTAATAAGGCAAGCGTTGAAAGGAAAATTAATTAATTATTAACATCAGGCAAGCTAAGAATCTTAGTAATTAACCTTCTGTTCCGGTGACGGTACTTCAATAATCTTATACAGTAAATGTAGAGAATATAGTAAACTAGCATTGCCCGCGGCTCCGCCCGCGTTCAGATGAACAAAAACCAAATTCTTAGGGTTTACATATTAATATATTCTTGCAATGCCGTTTTTGCATTTTTTCTCAGAAATGAGATATTTTCCCGCAGTAAAAAGTATCCTATATGTTGACCTGGATAACCACCTATCATCATACCAAATTTCATCAAAATCTGTCCGGTGGTTTTCTCGTGATGCGGTAACAGACAGACAGACAGACAGACAGAGAGACAAAAATTCTAAAAACTATAGATTCAGACTCTGTATCGATAATAATGTCTATTTCAATTACATTTTCCAAAAAATATTTAATGTACAGATTCGACTTAGTTACAATTTTATTATATGTATAGATGATTGATTAAAAGATTTAGTAAAGGCTCAGGTAAATAATTAAGGAAAATAAAACTTCCTAAACGACGTGACTTGACTTCACATCAGCTAGTAGCAAGAGTAATGGCTCGATTTTGCCCAAAAATAGAACTGGCGGAAAGGGAAAATTACTGTCATACTTACACTAGCTGTTCTTTCAAATATAACTTGTGCAAGTTATAATCGATTTGTTTTAAGTTTGAGATATAAATATTTAGCGAATCTATTATTTTATCTAGTTTTTACATTTTTAGGTCCCGCTCATATAACTTTCAACGTATGGTTCTTCTTAGTCATGGAGGAAGGCCAAATAAGTCATTAAAGGATAAATATAGATTTTTTTATACCTAGTTCTTAAAATCAAGTATACTGAATGTAAGACTTAAAAATTTAATTTCAAAAATAAAGTAAGGTAAATACTTGTGATAATTTTACACCCTGTATTAAAATCAAACTTACGAGTTTTAGTCAAGTGTAGTACACGGTCTCGACTTAATAAATGCCTTTAATCAATAAAGTACTTCTACTTTCAACGGCTGTATTTAGTTTACTCTATATCGTTTGTGAAACATATGTATATAAATCACCAACACCTCGACAATACTTATGTACATATATGACTAATCTAACAGATATTTCTTTCGTGCAGGACTCAAACTTATGTACCTGTCATAAATATTTGATACATAATCCGACGAATCACCACGGTCTCGTTAAATATCTATTTTTCTTAGAAAATATACCTATCTAATAAAAGATAATAGATCACAAAAATGGTGGGTTATCAGGAAAAAATTACTGGCTTTATCGCTAATGGTCCCTGAGCATTGCCTTCATTAGGATTGAGGCGGGATCGTGCTTATTAAGAGCTTTGATCACGTAACTGAGGAAACGATGTCGATTATCTAGTATAGTTCAAAAATATTTTTTTCCTGCATTATTGGCTGAGATATGAGTTTATTTGTTTACCTATTAGCGACTCACCCTTGCTCCGCTTGGGTTCGTCACTATTTACGTTTTACAGTTTAGTATAGATTTCTCGAATCTCGAATATTCATATAAGTAGCCTGTATGTTATTCTAAGTCATAATCTATCTGTATTCAAAAATTTTATCTTTATCAATCCAGCCGTTTCAGATACATACTTTCGCATACAAAGCAGTAGTCATCAATTAAGGAAAGCTATATGCTATCTAACATTATGCTACCAATTTTAGAAGCGTTCCCAATCTCAGAAAAGCTACTAATAGAATTTTTTATATAGTTTTACTTTGCTTAGAGAATTTTATTTTCATCTTAAGAAAGAAGAAATTTTAAGTTAATGGGTGCTATTGATAGCTCACTAAGTACTTTTAGATTCTACTTTATTATACTACGCCAAAGGGACATGTCAAAGAGCAACTGCACATAAAGTTCCCTGTATATGTTTTTGCAAACAAAAGTTTAATTAATCTTAGTTTAATGCTGGGTACGAGTTTTTCCTCAATACAGATCAGAGATAGTATTGGTGGACTTCTCATATCTTTTGAAAATTGGTTAGATTCTCTCAGGCATACAGTTTTCCTCACCATGTTTTTCTTAACCGTTGGACAATTGGTAATTATGTGGAAAATAACTCGTCCATAAAAATGGCAGATCCGAGGTCTGAACCCGCTTCACTTAGTTTTCCAGGCAAGCGCGGCAATCTATAGTCTTTCCAAATTACATCGAAATCTGTCAATTGATTTAAGCGTGAAAACATAACAAACAGATCGACTTACTTTCACTTCTGTATGAGTAAAGATTAAAATTCAATTCTTTAGTACACTTTAATAACTCTCAGTAGAGATTTTATCAGGAACAAAACAATTGTAATTCTATACGATCCGCACTTTTGGTTCAGAGAATAAGAAAATTGCTCTGTCAGTAACATCGTTGGCACTGATCCAGCTGACCAGTAATTTATTAAACTTATAAAAATATTTCCATCTATTCAATATAAGTATATAGTATATTCAAAAAAACCCTTAAAATATGTAAACTTTATACTTGTATGTTTTCAGAACGTTTATGTGTCCTACTGCTGGGCACTGGCCTTCTTTCAATAGGAGGGGGATCAGGCCATATTCCATCACGCTGGACAAATGCGGGTTGACGGACTTCACATGTCTTTCGAAAATTTGCTAAATTCTACAGCAATTCGTTTGAGAAGACGTGCAGGTTTCTTTACGACGATTTTCTTCACCGTAAGGCAAGTGGTAATCATGTTGAAAAGCTTTCCACAATCTTTGAACAATTCGCACATGAAAATGTCAGCAGTGCAAGACCCAGTTTTTGGACCAGCTTCACTTAATTTTCCATGCAAGCGTGTTACTACTGGACTACCACTACCTGCAATCAATATAATCTACAAATTGAGATCTCCATATCACGTAGCAGTACATACATAACTGCATACATACATAAGCACTAAATCGCAGTCTGGTTGTTAAAGAAACTTAATACTATCTTTAAATTATATGAAATGCAAATATATATGGGCACAGCAACATCATTCTTCCTTTAGAATAAATCAGGAATTTTATTTATTTCCTTGAAATAAAATAGGAGGAAGGAGAGGAAGCCAAAAATTTATTTTGTTATTGTTGCTATACTATCAGTGTTCTATAAAAGCTATTGTATCAACGAGACAAATTATAAAAAAGTGTCTGTAACAACTATACCTTCGAGACATCTAACACCTAAGTCTCTCCCGTGACCACGATTGCTGTAAAGCATTCGAAACGTCGGGAACCAAAAATCAAAATAAATCCGTGAAAAAATCCGAAAAGATAGTTTTATTTAAAAAGTGCGATATGTTTTTTACGCATTTAAGTATCTTAAATATTCTAAATGATTATTTTCTTTTAATAATTTGTGAATTAGGTTAACTTTGTTACCCGTATTAGAAACCTTTGAGGAAAATTTACGAATTTCCGCATAACTTCGAACATCGTATATAACTTTTATAATCCACGTTTCCGCGATCATGTAACTAAAATGAAATAAACATTTTAAACGGTCGTCCAATAAAAAAGTTAAAACATTTGTATCGTATAATTTCTTAAAGAGATTTAAGCTTTAAATTTTAAGCCATAGAATATATTTTCGAATGGTATATAATTGGTATGTATATTTAAGGCACCCTTTCATTATCGCTCGAGAAATGCATAATGAATGCAAAAGGTAACTTTCACAAAGCCTGAACTGTAAAGAAGTAGAGTCCCTATGGCTGTCTCAAGTGACTGTTATTATTAAGTTTGAGGGTTAAATGTTGTAATTAAAACTATACTTGTGGTTCTTATTAATGTTACGTAACTCAATTTATGTTAATATTTCATTTTTATAAATAAAAATTGCCTTTTTTCAGGTCAAGTGTTACTTATATTTCAACTCTGCTTTAGTATAGCATAGGATATCTCAAGAAAACCCAGCATCATGTTTCAAAACTTATATATTTTAACAAGATTCAGTTAAAATTTATTAGAATATAATTAATTTTTAATTTATATACTTATTCTCAATAATTTATTATTTATTTTGCTCCAGTTAAAAATCACGGATTGCATCCACCCATGTCAACTCACAGGCAACCAATTTTGATTATTTTTGCTTCCTATTTTTAATTGTATTTTTCTCCATCCTGGTCTCCATCCTTATGTCGTGGACATTCCACCCGTCCGCACGAAGCGTTTCGCTACGTCATTTATTATACGTACGGCTAAGGATTGGAACAACCTGCCTGCGTCGGTGTTTCCGTCCGATTATAATATGGGTGTCTTCAAGGCAAGAGTGAATAGGTGGCTACTGAATTAGTGCGACTTACCATCTACGACTGCGTTACCACTTACCATCAGGTGGAACGTAGTCAAGCGCTAATTCTGAATAGTATTAAATAAAATATATTTTTTTTCGGCTTAATGAATCCCGTAATTTTTCAGTGTGGCCAGGATAATCAATTAATAACTTTCTTTTTTATTTAGTACCTTAAAATAACGAAACCTTACAATACGATAGTAATATTTTAAAATAGAAATATGTATTTTTTGTACATGAAAATGGCAACTTTTTTTAAGTAAATGTATAGAATATTTCATATTTTTGACTAACTTCAAAAAAGGAGCAGGTACTGTACTACTAACATATGTAATATGTTTATTTTGTGACTGTTACGTGATAACTTTTTCTTCATTTCTTAAAAATCTGTTTTTACAAAAATGTTGCAACTTGTACATGAAAATAAGTCTAGAAAGATGGTATCATGTAAATATGGATGGCTCATATAAATTTTTGCAAAAAATTGCACCCTTTAGGCTAGATTAGGTACTTATAGATTTTGAAGTCGGCAATTTTTTTAGTTAAACGGTTTTTATGTCATTTATTTAATAGGTTTTATGCCATTTAATAACCTTGATCACTTATTATAAAATGGCCACAAGTTTTCGTTAATTTTGGTGGCAAAATTAAAATAACCTATGCAAAACTTCAATTTGTGTGGATATAGCATACGCTAGTCTACAGTAGACATTATTCTAGTACAGCATGGAACCGACGAATACACATATTTGTGTATTTTTTACTAGATACAACAGTTCATTGCTGTTTTGTTTTATTTTCCTGAATAGATACTTTGAACGAGCTGTATAGAGATCCCGACACCTTTATAAAAAGTCTTCGCACTCAGTTTGTCAGACGGTTTTTGTTGGAAATGTTTTTTATAGGGATGCTATATTTAACACCAACCTATATGTTTTAGTTGTTTTTATTATTTACACTTATATTAATAGAATTTTTTTTTAATACTAACAAAATATTTATGTATGTATGTATATAATAGGTATAGTATATATCTTTTGTATTACTTTATATGTTATTATAAATTACAGTCAAAAACTAAATAATAACAATAAAAAATATATTATAACAATTTTGCAATGAAATAATAATATTTAATAGGTCAGAATGGAGACAGTTATATTTTTTAGTCTTCTTCTCCCTGCCCATTTCCCAAATCACTTGGGGTCGGCACAGTACATCTTCAGTGTACTGCTGATGGTTATATTTTTTAGTATAGTGAGGAAAACATCTGGTGCAAAAAGTGATAAAGTGGAGAACGTGCCGACGCGAGCGCCAACCAATCATGCCTTCCTTTTTCAAAATAAGTTTTGATTTTTTCAATATGTTTGCCGATTACTGTATAGCCTATATTAAATTAACGTTTAGTATAGATTGCTCAGAGATGAGATATTTTCCCGCACTCTCTACGTAATATGTAATATATAAAATTTCCATGTCACAATGTTAGTTACCGTACTCTTCCGAAACGGCTTTACCGATTTTTACCAAATTTTATATGCGTATTAAGTAGATCTGAGATTCGGCTACTATCTATTTTTCATACCCCTAAGTGATAAGGGTGGCCCACGTTAGGGAAAAACCCGAGCGGAGCGAGGGTGAGTCGCTAGTAATTATATATAATATATTTTAATAACAAGTGCATCGATTTTGTTCTAAAAAGTCAATTATTATTAATTTAATTAAACATACTAGCGGGCAAATTTTAATAGGCAACCCGGAAAAAAACATATTGTCCCTTTTATTATTGTATATAAAAAAATGATTTTAATTAAGTATTCGATGAGCGTAGCAATCTTGCAGCTGGATATTAGGCCGTAATAATATTATCTAATATATTTAAACGAGCAATTCTTGCATATCTTATATCTTTAACGAGCAATTCTTGTATATATATTTATAAGCACAAGACATAGGCATCGTGGTCAAATGGCCAAGGCGCAAGTTTGACAACCACAGTTGTTTGGGTTCGTATCCTAGTCGGATACAAAGTTTATACTTTAATTTTTTTTTGTATTTATTCAAATTTTTAGTTTGTTTGTTTTTTTTTTATGTTTTATTGGCCAAAAACTAAGAGCAAGCTCGGTCGCCCAGGTACTCCTAATATATACTCGATATTCCTCAAACAAGCATTTATTTCTAGCGCTCATAACAGTTAGTTTTTCATTCTATTTCGATGCACACTGCTGCTGTAAAACAATAAAATCTTTAAACTCGGTTTCCTTCCCAAGAGAGTGGTTAAAATAAGTACAACATTTTTCAATTTCAATCACGCCTGCATAGTTCCTGGGAGATCGCACTACCATTGATTATGTTTGAGGTATAACACAATCGAGCTCGAGAGTAAAATTAGTTTTTATTGCTAGCTAGATAAAAATGCAATTTTTACTTCTGTTTTAAACTAGAAAGTTTAAAGAGAAAAGCTTTTACGTACGTGCCATCAATGTTTAGATTCAAATACTCTTACGAAAGTTTTACGTGTGTTTTAAAAAAAAAAACAATTCTTTTTAACGTCCCACTGGTGGGCACCAGCCTCCCCAAAGTTCTAGGGAAATCAAGCTATAATCTACCACAATGACAAAATGTGGGATTTGGAGGAACGTTGTTTGATTTCACATGTATTATATAACGTCCTACTGCTGGGGGTGGGCCTCCCTTCAATACGAAGGGGATCAGGCCATAGTCCACCACGCTGGCCAAGTGCGGGTTGGTGGACTTCACATGTCTTTCGAAAACTTGCTAGGTTTTTTCAGACATGCAGGTTTCCTCACGATGTTTTCCTTCACCGTAAGGTAAGTGGTAATCAAGTTAGAAATGATTCGCACATGAAAATATCAGAGGTGCGAGACCCGAGATTTGAACCCACTTCACTCGGTTTCCCAAGCGAGCGTATTACCACTGAGCTACCACTGCCTTAGATTTGATTTCACATGACTTCTAAGAACTAGTTAGGTTCTCCCAGATATGCAGATTTCTTCATGTAAAAATCTTTATCTTTATTTTCTTCAATACAAACTTTCATCCCCATTTTCACTCCCTTAAGGGATGATTTCCGAGATAAGGAGTATTCTATGTCCCAGGTTCTAAACCATCTCCTTACCAAATTTCATCTAAATCGGTTCAGTAGATTCAGAGATTACCTCCCACAACGTCACAAACTCACAATCTCACAAACTTTACTTCTTTATAATAGTATAGATTAAAATAAAAAGTCTAAATTTTACTAATATAATATTTATTTTATCAAAACATACTTAAAAAACCTATATTTTTATTCTATATATCATCATAGTGGCTAATGGTTATATAGACCTGAAAAGGAACGTTTTATTGTATACTTGAAAGCCATTTACCGCTCGACCCGACTGGAATGTACTTAATAGAAACAGCAAAAGATCACTTAATATTGCTGAGAGTAGAGAAATTGTTATGAGATATGGCTATTATACTTTTCTAAAGAAATATGTTAAGTGCAAATTAAGTATATGACATAGTTCTAAAACTGTTTTATTTTCCGGCTTTGCTCGCTTGTTTTTATTTAGCCAATAACAAAACAATTTATATGAAAGTGTTTAGAAAAAAGTGTCCTAGCTTTGTTTTAAATAAACGCTAAAAAGTTTCTAAGAAAGAAACAGACAGACTTTGTTTTATATATATTTTCGTCTTTTGTTGGTCAAAAGTGAGTATTTTTTTATGTTTTTCAAACTTATAATTATTTATATACGACTCAATTAAGCAGGGTTCAAACCCGCTTCCCGACTCCTTGAGAATTTTATTTGCGTATCATTTCCATTACAATTGTCACGTTCTAATACAACGAAGTAAAACATTATGAAGAAATCTGCATATCTGGGAGAACCTAACTAAATATATATATATATATATATATATATATATATATATGTGTATATATATATATATATGTGTATATATATATATATATATTATAGTTCTATGCTTTGTTTTAAATAAACGCTATTCGTTTTTCTAGAAAGAGAGATTTAATTCATTTAACGACGTATCTTGCGTCATAATGATTAATAATGACGAGAATATTGATGTAATTAATATTCAAAGTGAATTTAATAGTGAAGTAAGCCAATCTTCCTAACACATTTATATAACACTAGCGACTAACACTCGCTCCGCTCGGGTTGGTCCCGGTTTACGTTTTGATATTTAATATAGATTTCTCAGAGATGAGATATTTTCCCGCAGTAAAAAGTATCCTATACCTTGACCCGGATAACCAGCTACCTTTATAAAAAAAATAATCAAAATCCCTCTAGTGGGTTTTCCGTGATGCAGTCACAGACAGGCAAATAAAAATTCTAAAAACTATAGATTCGGTCTATTTCAATAACATTTTCCAAAAACTATTTAATGTACAGATTCAGCTTAGTTACTATTGTATATTGTTAAATATCTAAAATTGAAGTGATTTTATAAATGTGAAAATGTTATATGTGGGTGTATGTATTACTCCTTTACGCTAAAGCGGTTGGATTTGGATGAAAAGTACACAGATAAATAAAAATAATTGAATGTGGCACTCAGAGACTGCCGCGGTAAAGCTATTGCATAGCATTTTTTATCAACTTATGCAAGCTTATTTTAATATCAAAAATTTTGGTTATCTTTATAGCAGTATTAATTAAAATAGTTCTGGTGTATTTAAGAAGTAAATTAATTTTACTGAAAACGAAATTTTGAAGAAAGATCTGTTACTTCCAGTCTTTTAATTTTCGTTACAAGGTTCAAACATTAATTTTCATCTTCCTAAAATTCCTCGTCATCACGCGAGTTTCTAATAACCGCCTATAGCGATAACGACGGTATTCATTAGGAATCGTTTTATCTACGTGTCTTAATATTAAGGCATTGTGGAAATGAAATATTTAGGTCAAAAGAGGCTGAGCTCTAAAAAACCTATTCATATACCTCTATCTAATTTTATGTTTAGATAAGTATACGAATTTTTGATTCTCAACCATCAATATTACTAGGATTAAGTAATGTTCATACAATATATTTTGAAACTAGCGACTCACCCTCGTTCTTGTTCGTCTCCAGTTACGTTAAGCTTAGTATAGATTTTTCAGAGACAAGATTTATCGTAGTAAAAAGTATCCCATATATTGACCCGGATACCTAGCTTACATTATACCAAATTTCATAAAAATCTATCAAGTGGTTTTCTCGTGATGCGTTCCCAGACAGACAGACAAAAATTCTAAAAACTATAAATTCGGCCTCTGTATCGACACTAATGACTATTTCAATAAGATTTTCCAAAAATATTTAATGTACAGATTCTACTCAGTTAGAATTTTATTATATGTATGTATAGATAATTATGTTTCATCTATATTTTATGATAGCTCTCAGGTTTAAGAAGTGATAAAAGTTAATTATAAAGTATTTAATTATTATAATTAATTAAAACCGTTGATTAAACCCAAAGTTACACTTTGAGTTTCTTGTTCAAAGAGCTTTTATACTGATTGATACATGTTTAGTGATAGCAAATATAAATAATTGGACGACATGTTTGGCTCAGTTTGTAGTGACCCTACTTGCTGCGCCAGCGGTCGCGGATTCGAGTCCCGCTGGGGGCATTCATTTGTGTGCTGAGCACGAATGTTTGTACTCAAGTCATGGGTGTTTATATTTATAATATATATGTATTTAAAAGTTATATATGTATAATGTATCAACTATCTGGTATCCATAACACAAGCCTCGTAGCTTACCATGGAACTAGATAGTGTTGTGTGTTAATGTCCTGACGTCCTGACGTATAAAAAATAGAGTAAGAAAATAATAATAATAAAAAATCTATTAAAATATATTCGTATCATATCTGCGAGGGAGGTCAACTACCTCGTTTGCTAAGGCGTAGGTTGGTAAACTTCACACGTCTTTTGAGGCCTAGTGACGTTCTCTCAGACGTGTAAGTTTCCTCACGATGTTATCCTTTGCCATATTAGCAAGTTGTAATATTGTTTAAAACGATGAGCACATGAAAATCATAGAGCTGTGGGATCCGGGGAATAAACCCGCGTCGATTGGTTTTCCAAGTGAACGCGTTATCCCATTCGCACATTACATTGAAGCTTAGACCAGACGTCATTTCTATAATAATTGTTTAAGAATAAAGAAAAGTATGTGGGAATTTTCATATTATGATTCTATGACATTACGATTTTTGTTTCTTCAATACATAATTTAAAATGTTATTCTTCGGAGATTTTAGGATGATATCTAAGCATCGTTGCTTACTTGCTGCTTATAATAGATAGATAGAGAATAGATAGAGATAGAGATAGAGAATATTTAGTAATAGAAATATTAAAACTCGTAAGGCAGTATGGTAATAGCTCGTATCAATTTATTTTTGAAAAATTGTGGAGTGTTTCGTTTGGAATTTAAACCCAAAAACTGCAGTTATTTAAATTTTTATCAATTCCTATATGTATTTACCCACAACTAGGGACTGTTACTAGAAGAGTTAATGGATTTTTAAGTTGGAAACTTTAAACTAAACTAAGCATTATTTAAGTTTTTTATACCTATCATGTCACTTTGTGGGTATCTAAGAAAAAACAATGTTATGGTGTGACAGTCTGTACCTGTCGTATTGTATTTTTTTAGCCCCCGAAGCAAAAATAGGGGATTTATAAGTTTCACGTGTCTGACTGTGTGTCTGTCTGTTTCCGTCAGATTCGCTCTGTCAGGTCCGTTCCGGACCGAAAAAAATCGTAGATAATATATAATAATTTGGAGCTGTCCCTCAACGCGACGTATTTTTTTTAGAATTATTGATACATACCTACTCAGGTACTTTAAGATTGAGTTTTTTTTTAATATTTTTTACTTTTTAAAGGGAACTTAGGTTTTTGTGTTGGGATTTTTTTTAATTTTTAATTTAATTGGAAAATCTTATTGAAATAGTCATTATTATCGATATAGATGCCGAATCTATAGTTTTTAAAAATTTTGTCTATCTGTCTGTCTGGGAACGCATCACGAGAAAACCACTGGACAGATTTTGATAAAATTATCAACATATAGGATACATTTTACGGCCGGAAAATATGTCATCTATGAAAAATTTATACTAACCGTTAAAACGTAACTAGGAACGTACCCGAGCGGAGCGAGGGTGAATCGCTAGTAGTACATAATTATGTTGTTATTATAACATTTGTATAGGGGTTTCTGTAGTATAAAAATATGCGCAAAAAGTTTCATTTTCCTTGTTGCAAAAGCCATCTAGATATCTCTCACAATGCTTATCACGTAGAATTCTAATCACCACGCCTAATGCACTAATGTCCTCATCCATTAAGGCTCATCTCAGAAGCATCATCCCATTGTTTCACTTGCAATGCTATTACCAGCTTTACTTTTGACTTCATAAACATTATTTAACGTCCGGTACGTTTTAATTTTTTTGAGCGGAACTATAATTCTTTTTCTAAAATAAAAGTAACCTATGTTACTCTCTATAACATCAGCTATCTTTCAGTGAAAGTCCCGTCAAAATCAGTCCAGCTATTTCAGAGATTATCCGGAACAAACAGAAACAGAGAGGCAGACAGAAATATAGACAAAAATTAAAAAAAAGAAGTGTTTTTCTTATAAGAAGCGTATATAATTTCATATGCATTTAGTATAACGCTGTTATTTTGACATTACAAACAGACACTTTAATTTTATTTATCTGTATAGATTTTACACATTATAAATAATACTAGCGATTTGCCCTGGCTTCGCTCGAGTGCGTCTCTGGGTGCCTAAAAATACCTTATCTTTTACCACAAATCACACTTTATCTGTGTACTAAGCATCCAAATCCATCATACACATAAACACACGTTTTTTAATCATAGTTTAAGGTATGATTGTCAGTAACAATTGCTATGTAGGAGGTAATCTTCGAAACTGCTTAGTCAATTTTAATGATTCTTTGATAAATATTTAAAATGAACCCTCAGAGTGGATAATATAGGTTTTGTAATGTATAGTTATTTTTTTTTTAAAGTATCTATAATAGTTTTTGTGTCGACCAATTTTGAAACATAAATTGGTGAAACACATAACATTTAAATAATCATAGTTATTTATATTCATCTTTTTTTGCAAATATTGTTTTTTAAATGTAATCATTTGGTATTTAATTAATTATAATTAATTTAGAAGGAGTCAAAATTATAGGTTAAATATTTATAAAAAAGTGGTATCCTATATATATATATATATATATAGGATCGCTTTGCTCGGGTTCTTCGCTAGCTATATTTTTGCGGTTAGTGATTCCCATACAACATCTCTAAACTTTTCGAATTTCCAGCAGTTTTTTTTTGGATTTTCCTTATTTTTTTTATTACCCCTGACACACCTCCAACAAAACAAAAAAATTATTATTCAAATCGGTCCACACATATATATATATATATATATATATATATATATATATATATATATATATATATTATAGCACCTGTTTTCTACCAATTGATACTTGTAGCTACAAACTAAATGTGATAGAGCGAGAATTCCAAAGGTACAAGCATTTTCGCTTAGCTATGACTTGGATACATAAGCCTTTTCTATGGTTCTTATATGTCTACTAGCATTGCCCGTGGCACCGCCCGCGCTCAGGTGACCAAAAACCAAATTCTAAGGTTTTACATATTAGTATACTCTTACATTGCAGTTTTTGTATTTTTTCTCAGAAATGAGATATTTTTCCGCGATAAAAAGTATTCTATATGTTGACCCGGATAACCAGCTATCACCATACCAAAATTTCATCAAAATCCCTCGAGTGGTTTTTTTGTGATGCGGTAACAGACAGACAGACAGATAAAAATTCTAAAAACTATAGAGTCGAGTTTTTCTTCAAACAAAAAAATTCTTTATCGACGATGATGTTTATTTCAAAAAGATTTTCCAAAAAATATCTAATGTACAGATTCAGCTTAGTTACAATTTTATTATATGTATAGATTAATTTTACTTTTCAATATAACTTACAGTTTAATTATTACGTATTGGCTGTAGATTGAATGCGTTTATTTTTAAGGGCTAATAGCTAAAAGTAAAAATAGTAGGTTCTTATTGATTATAGATACAACTATCTGTTCGTTCGTTCGTTCTATTCAATTCTGTAACTAAGCTTGATCTGACTCGGGACTCGTATCAGGACCTCCGGTTCTGCAGCCGTAAATACTATCCACTTAAACAAAAGGGCATTCAATGATTATTGGGTAGCGTTAGGGCATCCGCTGTCTCATCAATAAGTTGATACTATCGAGGTTTGGTACCATTGATCTGATGATGCAGGTGACAGACACTTTTCAAATTTGCAATGTCTCTGTGAAAGTTTAATCAAAATCTGAAGACCTATACGAAACCCAGCTTCAGCCATACAGAAAGACACAAAAGACCTAAATTTTTAAAGCCAGCCAGTGTGATCAATAAATGGGAAAACCTTTATCTACAAAAATAGTAAATGGTTCGTTTGCGCTCAAAGCGTGTCAATTTATCGAAATATTTGTGATGTACCTGGTTTAGTTATAGTTCAAATAGTAAATTTTTTGGAGATCTAAGCTTCCAATATTTTTTTAGGTAAAAGGCAGGTTTAAAGTTCCAAAGGTAGGTTTTAACAAACAAGCAAATATTTTTTCTGCTCGAATTTAAAAGCTGAAGGGATTAAACCTGCGACCATCGACGTAATAATAGTTACAGCAATAAAAACACATAATAAGATTTTAATTAATAAATATATATAACTGACCAGAAAGTGTAAATTTAGCGATTAACTTTTTTTCCTCAATAAGCAAAAAGATTAATTGATTCAAGTGGTTCAAAACCCTTAAGCAGTGACAAAATAAACAGTGCCATAGCAGTTTAAAAAGATTTAGAATTATCACTAAGTTAAAAAAAATCGACTCGAATTTCCTTGAAATATCCAAACCATGTTTACACGATACAAAGAGACTTGAGCAAGAATATGAATAAAATATCGCGACCCTCACCTCAGGCCAATCGTTGCAAGTTCTTAATAAATAAAGTAGTATTTATTATACTACAAGCTCATTTCGATTTACTTATGCCATGTCGTTTTAATTTAGTTATGTTATTTTACTTAATTACTTATATTGGTTCTATTTTGTTTACTTATTGTTTTTATCTAATATATAAATATCTCGTGTCACGGTGTTTGTGGTCTCACTCCTCTGAAACGGCTCGACTGATTTTAATTATTTTTTTTGTATATTTGGTAGGTATGAGAATGTAGGTCGTAAAGTATTTTTCACTCTTCTACCCCATATTATATAAACACAGCGACGAACCAAAGCGAAGCGAGGGTGAGTCGCTGTAAAACATAAAGCCAAGCTTTTTTGTAGATTGAACGCAGACGTAGCGCGGGTTTTGCTAGTAGTAGTAGTAATATACATATAATATACATCTGTACATATAATAAAATTGTAACTAAGTCGAATCTGTATATATAATATTTTTTGGAAAATCTAATTGAATTATTTTCGATACAGAGTCCAAATCTATAGTTTTTAGAATTTTTGTCTGTCTGCCTGTCTGTCTGTCTGTCTGTCTGTCTGTCTGTCTGTCTATTACCGCATCACGAGGAAACCACTGGACAGATTTTAACGACATTTGGTATGATGATAGCTGGTTATCCGGGTCAACATATAGGATGTATCAATTCTAAGAAAAAATACAAAAACTGCAATGTAAGAGTATACTAATATCTAAAACCTAAGAATTTGGTTTTTGGTCATCCAAACGCGGGTGGAGCCGTGGGCAATGCTAGTATGTATATAAAATAAAAAGGCAAGACCAAACAGTTCAGTACGTTTTTCTCCTGTGATCATTTTCTTTTTTTTTTCTTTTTTTTTTTAGTAGCTATTGACGAGTCTTACTCGTATCAATACAACATTTTGGGAACACTTTTTTTTATAGATAGATAAATTCTATTCATACAATGTTTTCCCCAAATTTACAAGTATGATTATGGTTGATAATGGCGAACAATAGTTAATGCTACTTCTTTACGTGAGTGTAGCCCTTTTTCTGTGTAGATTACGCTCTCTTTATCATTTGTGAATCAAAAATTAAAAAAAAAAATATTTGATGATTTTTTTAATTGAATAAGCTGTATGAAATGGGCTATGATAGAATGCTCTAGTTTAAATTTAAAAAAAATCATCCAACTTTAAACAATTAGTTTTAAAGTGATTATAAAATACCTAGGTATACCTTTTTACGTGCCTTATATATAATTTCACCGCGTTTTGTTGCATCTCGTAAGGTAATTCATGTCAGTTATATTTAGTAAAATAAGGTCTCTGATATAACGTATTAAAGTTTTCTTATATTTTTTAATATTTTTCTTCGCCATGAATTTAATATTTATACATATTTTTTTATGTAATACTCCCGAAACGTATTTGAAATAATCTCGTACATGCACCTGGTTGTCTTAAAATATTCATTTTCTAATAAAGTTGGAACGTTGAAATCGCTTGTATTATTTAAGTTTTATATTATTTTTTAGCACAAATAGGAATGAAAGAAATCGTCTTTGGACAAAATGTAATACAATTTATTATAATATTGGTGAAATTTAGAATCTAGACATAAGTATTATAAAAAGGAAAAATATTTATATATTACTACTTACGTTTAGTATAGATTTCTCAGAGACGAGATATTTTCCCACAGTAAAAATTATCCTATATCTTATATATCCAGTGGACCCGGATAACCAACTATGATTATACCAAATATCATCAAAATTTGTTCAGTGGTTTTCTTGTGATGCCTTCTCAGACAATCACAGACAGACAAAAATTCTACAAACTATAGATTCAGCCTCTGTATCGACAATAATGGCTATTTCAATAAGATTTACCAAAAAATATATAATGTATAGAATCGACTCAGATTTTTTTTTATGTATAGATTCGCCTAGTGGTTGAGATTCCCCCCCCCCCCCCCCAACGTGCGTTTACCTTGTCGTGGTGGGGGGGCTCGTAGTGTTCGGCAATCCAACCGGGCGCGAAGCTAAGAAACGCACAGGGAGGTTGCCCACTTCGGTGGGTGGTGGGAGGTGGCCCTCTTGGGGGGGCGGTGTACCTTGCGGGTTGCTCCTGGTACTTCTCTGATAGCAGAGTGGACCTTGGAGCAACCCCATGGTTGTGGTGGTCTGCTTTGGCAGACCTGCCGTTGGGGCGTCGTAGTTGAATGCGTAAGCGATCCTGCGACGCCCCATTAAGACGGGGGAAGGTTTTGTTGGGTTTTAGTGGGTAGTACTGGCTGTATTACGCCGGTGAGTCCCACACGCATGCGTAAATGCATTTCCCAACGTTAAAAAAAAGTGGTTGAGATTCCACCATAACCACTATTAAAAATTTGGGGGAAACGTGATGTCTAGAATTTATCTATCTAAGTATAAAAAAGTAAGCGTTTCCAAATTTTCTTCCTGATAACAGTAAAGCAGAATAGCTACCAAACAAATAAAAACGGTTAACAAACAGAGACAAAGATACTGAATTATTATGTCTTTGCCTATTTATATATAGATGTTAAGGAAAAAATATGGAATTATTTAACTTACGTCATAAAACTAACAGACACCACTTGAATGAAGCCAGGGTCGTAACCTAATCAAATCTATACTAATATAATAACGAGGTAAGGTTTGTGAGTTTGTAACGTTGTAGGGGGTAATCTCTGGATCTACTGAACCGATTTAGATGAAATTTGATAAGAAGATAGTTTGAGATCCCAGGAAGGACATAAAATACTTTTTATCCTGGAAATCATCCCTTAAGGGGGTGAAAATGGGGATGAAAGTTTGTATGGGAAATCAAGCTAGGGACGAACCCGAGCGAAGCGAGGATGAGTCGCTACTATAAAATAAATCCCTCAACATACATCAAAAATGGCAATACAAATCGTTTTCTTTTATAATTGACAATACGTAGAAAACAAAATATAATACAACTTCCCTCTAAAACTCCGAGAACATTTCACGTAAGACAATAAGTATTTATCTAAGATATATATTTCATACTTTGAAAGATAGGTCAAGAGTATAATGAAAATTTCTTTGGAATTGTTCATATTAGTTCGTTACAATTCGATATAAAATTAACATTATAAAAAACTTAAATTGATTGTTTAGATACTTTCAGTAGAACAAAACTTTACTAAACTATGCCTTAGATTTTTATAATTAGATACGTGGCATCAGTAAGATAATAATTTTAAAACCGTCTCTTGAATCGAAAACTTGCAAAAATATGTTATATTTTTTATTAGTAAGTATTTTAATTGCTTATTGTAATATGAATCTTTTTTATAATCTTTTATTTTAATGTGTCTGTCTGTCTGTTTGTTGCCTTTTCAAGCTTAAACAGGACAGTAGACTAAGACATAGCACCTCGTCTTATCACCTCTACTGGTGACAGGAAGGCTGGCGCATTTTTCGCCCAAAAAATTGGCATTACCATTCAACGGGGGAATGCGGCTAGCATTCTTGCCACTATTCCACGCGGACATGACTTGTACAGTAATAACTAAGTGTACATTTGTTTTGTATATATAATTAAGTATATTTGTAATTTTCTTTATTCCAATAAAAAAAAAATATCGTTATTTCCGGAAAAAAAGACTAAGAAAATTTTATATTATTATTAATTTTGGTTTACCAAGGACATAGATTGCACTATGGGAACGGATACGGGCTAAATTTTATCCCTGCCCCGCGTATAGTGTGAAATTGCGGTTAAAATTTGGTTACATGTACATACATACACATACATATATCGAACATTTATATAATTGAGCTTTTTACTTAAAAGAAAAATGACAAGGAAATGGGGCTACCTGCATAAAAATTTAAGCAATTCATTGCGGAGCGTACCATTATTTTTACGTATTCTGTAAGGGTCTTTCAGACTTGTCTTTGATAATTAGAAAGCTTTACTAGAAAGAGAAAGAATATTTTTTTTGCAATAAAAATATTTTGACTATAATGATGATGTATAGGTTTTTGGTGAAGGTTTCACTATTTTAATGTATAATAAAACAGTTGTTAATTGATTATACTGGCCACACTGACGATATGAACGCACAGATTATGATACCTTTATAAATCAGGCAATTAAAAATGATGAGATTGGTCAGGCCGAAAAAATATAATAAAAATACAATTAAAAATAAAAGAAATAAACAAAAAAGAGGAGATTGGTAGGTGGGTGCGATGCGTGATTTTTAACTAGCTCAAAAGAAATAAGAAATTGTTGAGAATAAGTGTTTTCTAATAAATTATAACTTAATCTAGATAAAATATATAAGTTTTGAAACATGATGCTGGTTTTTCCTGAGTTATCCTACAGTGGATATCAAGATTTATATAAAGATCAAGGTGCAATTTATATGATAAGATCACTCGACATTGTCAGAAATGGAGATTTAGTTGCCATTAACAAAAAATAATATATCTAACAATATAATTTATCAAAAACACACATTAATATTATATCCCATGACTTAATAGATTGGCAAATAATATAAAGTAAAATAATAAAGACTTCCTATTTAAAACAACATAGAAAGTGGTCTTAGAAAATGTTATATATGAGTTATTTTTAAATTATAATTACGATGACACGTTTGGCTCAGTTTGTAGTGACCCTACTTGCTGTGCCAGAGCCCAGAAGTCTCGGGTTCGAGTTTTCTGGGAGTATTCGTGTGATAAGCACGAATGTTTGTATTCCAGTCATGGGTGTTTATATTAATAATATGTATGTATTTAAAGTTATATACATATGTGTAGTGTGTCAACTATCTGCTAGCCATAACGCTGTATGTTAATGTCCCAACATATTAAAAAAAATATATTAGATGTCTTTACCTGAATGCAATTTGATCTGAGGGCACCCTAACGATTTCCTCTGAGAATTCCAGACAGGATCGCTGAGCGAGTACTTATTTATTTACAACTACGCAATGCAGGGACAGCTAATTTTAAGATAAGGTATAGAAAATCTAATGTATATCGAAGTAAATAGACTTGATGGAAAATTAAGGAAGACTTTCTCTAAAAAGTTAATCTACAATATATGAATAGGCAAGAACAAAACAGTTCAGTACGTTCTCTGTTTGTCAATCTTTCTTTTTTGTGTAGAAGATATTTATGCTTTAGTGGTGTTATCAATAAAAAAATATGTTTTTTTGTACAGATAGGTTATATGTATATATGGTTCCTCAAATCAATAATGATAACGATCGAATTTGGAACACTCGGCGAACACTAGTTTGATTTAAACGTCTATACATATAATAAAATTCTGAGTCGAATCTGTACATTAAATATTTTTTGGAAAATCTTATTTAAATAGGCATTATATAACATTATTATCGATACAGTGGCCGAATCTATAGTTTTTAGAATTTTTGTCTATCCGTCTGTCTGTCTCTTTGGGGAAGCATCACGAGAAAGCCAATGGACAGATTTTGATGAAATTTATTATGAAGATAGCTGGTTATCTGAATCAATATATAGGATACTTTTTACTGCGTGAAAATATCTTATTTCTGAGAAATCTATACTGTTAAAAAGGTTCTTAAATAAATTTGTTCCCAAACGTCAACAACTTGATGCGTGCTTAAAATTTTAAGAGAATTTATATGAAAGTAATAATTCAGTGCAAATTGCTCTTGGTTAAAAAACTTAAATTTCATGAGATTATATTACTGTTATTATAAATCCAAAAGTGGAATCATTTTGCTTGTTACTCCTTCATATTGAAACGGCTGGATGGATTAGTATGAAGTATATATAATATGTAAGTATTTATATGTAGAAGAGTAACCGATAGACTGCTGGTAGTAACAACATTTACCAAAGGTTGGCGCTGCCTGTATCGTCGTTATTTTGGCCCAAACACGTCCACTATTGGACATAGGTCTCTCTCAAAGATTTCCCGACAACCAGTCTTGTGCCATCCGCATCCAGTGGGCTCCAGCAACTTTGACCAAGTCATCTGTCCACCTTGTGGGACTCCTGTCCACGCTTCGTCTTCCGGTACGTGGTCGCCACTCGAGAACTTTTCGTTCCCAACGACCGTCCGTTCTGCAAGCGATATGCCCAGCCCACTGCCACTTTAACTTGGATGTTCGGCTGGCTATGTCGGTGACCTTGGTCCTTCTGCGTATCTCCTCATTCTTGATTCGATCTCAGAGAGATACCTCGAGTATAGCTCTTTCCATTGCTCTCTGTGTGACCTTGAGCTTCCTTACTAACCCCATCAAGAGCGGGCTCGCCTGTATATAATATTAAAATAGAAAAGGCAACTAGGGACGCATGTAAGCGAGCGAGATTAAATCGTTAGTTAATTTAAACAACCTAATAAAATAATATAAAGCCGGATAATTATAAATACTGTAACATTCATTAATTGTTAACTTGAATCGTAGTACCTGGATGACCCAGCTTCGTCCATTTTCCACGAAAGATATAAAAATGGATTTTTTTTTGGAAATACTGATAAACTTAAAAACTAAACCTTATCGAAATAAAATTTAATACATACAAATCGTTAGAGCCGTTTCCGAAGTACACGAAATAAATTTATATGTATTATATATATGTATATAAATATGCACGAATTGTTGCTTTAGTTTTATAAGAGAAGAATATCCAAATGATAAACTTAGTGTGGGAAAGATATCATGTTCAAAGGAATTTCTCGTGTCGTGAGAAGCATGCGATGTAAGCGACGACCGCGGTAGCGTGATAGAGTTCAACAGTACTCGTATGTATCCCAAATTCGCGCAATATCTAATCTTATCTAGATTTAATTAATAAAATCATGCAAAATGTTTTGTAAAAACCTGGGATGATGAAGTCTATGAATATTTTGATATTTTTAATTATACTAGCTGTTGCTTGGATTTCACTTATAATATGTATTTAGTTTTTTAATCGTTTTCAAAAAAGGAGGTTTTATTTTCAAATAAATATCTTGACGTACTTCTTACCGACGACTTCTAAGATTGATATAATTAATCTATACATATAATACAATTGTAACTAAGCCGAATCTGTATATTAGATATTTTTTGAAAAATCTTATTGAATGAAACATTATTATCAAAACAGAGGCCGAATCTATAGTTTTTAGAATTTTTGTCTATCTGTCTGTATGTCTGTCTGTTTGTTACCGCATCACAAAAAACTACCGAAGGGATTTTGATGAAATTTGTTATGGTGACAGCTGGTTAACCGGGTCAACATATAGGATACTTTTTACCGCGGGAAAATATCTCATTTCTAAGAAAAAATACAAAAACTGCAATGTAAGAGTATACTAATATGTAAAACCTAAGAATTTGGTTTTTGGTTATCTGAACGCGGGTGGAGCCGCGGGCAATTCTAATGAACTATATAGAGATTTTATTTATAGGACACCTTTCTAACACTACTCTAGCTTTAAATAATCAACTTCCAAAACGGCTAAAATTTGAATGGAACTTTTATACTTGGATAAGGAACTCATGTATTTAGAGTGCTTTTTATCCAGAAAAAGAGAACTGAGAGAACCCGGATAATCAGCTATCACCATACCAAATTCATCGAAATCTGTCCAGTAGTTTTCACGTGATGCGGTCACAGACACACAGACAGACGGACAAACAGACAGATACAAATTCTAAAAACTATAGAATCGGCCTCTGTATCGATAATAATGTTTATTCCAATAAGATTTTCCAAAAAATATTTAATGTGCAGATTCGGCTTAGTTACAATTTTATTATATGTATAGATTTCAAATCACAAACTGACACTTCAATAATTGCAGGTAACATAAGTTTGATAATATTTGTTTCCCTATCACAAGTCATAATAAAGTCCTCACCTTCTAAATAACAATATGTCTTAACTAGGTAATTCATACCCTATGACCTATAAATATTACCCGCATAAATTCAGAAGGCTATTCATCTTGTGAAATTTATAAACATGTGTTGTAGGTTTTACGAGCCACCTTAACCGTACGGTTAGCATCGTAACGTCTGAATCGGTCGTAAAGGTGACTTCTGTGTGCCTATGATATCCTGGTACTTCATAAAGATTTATGGGTAGTTATTATTTTATCTACCTTTATTATATAAGGTCCAGGCATAGTACAAATATGGTTGAAATTTTTTACGAAGTATAATGAATATGGATTCTTTTATTAGCAAATTCTTACTATGTAACTATACAAAGTAACAGAAAATTGTGAGTTTGTGACGTTGTAAGGGGTAATCTCCGGATCTACTGAACCGATTTAGATGAAATTTGGTAGGAAGATAGTTTAAGACCCTGGAAAGGACATAGGATACTTTTAATCTCAAAAATCATTTGTTAAGCGGGTGAAAATGGGGATGAAAGTTTGTATGGGGAATTAATCTAGAGACAAACCCGAGCGAAGCGAGGGTCAGTTGCTAGTATACAATATATTATAAAATGCCTATTTAGGCAAAGACAATACAATTCGGTACCTTTTTTTTCTCCTGTTTATCAACCATTTTTTTTTGTTAAGTATCTATTGACCGAGCTTTATTGATATACATATAAAGAAATGATAATTATCGAATTTTGATCTCTGGGCGAATAAGTTTTTAATGATATTTAGTTGAAAAATATATCTCTTCTAGTTTTTGCCCGAAGTTTCGCTCGCTTGATAGGTACGGCCATAAAAAGTACCCGAAGTGTTATTTTAGGATAAAAGTCAACGATTACTTTCTCATGAATCCATTGAGCCGTTACAACGAGCAACAAACAAATATTCACATTTATACATTTTACGTTTAGTGACTTAACAATTATAAGGGAACACAGGATCGGACATACATACATACGGATTAAATACATAACTCCTTTGCGCTTCGCCACAATCGGGTAAAAACCAGGCTGATTATGATTGATAGAAAAAAATTGAAACTATTTAATTTATATAGAAAATGTAATGATTAATTTTCCATAATCAATAATTATAAATTAAAATTTTTAAAACTACCCCATACGCAAATTGTTATTTAACGATTACACTGGCACGCGTGAAGCACTTAATCGAGTAATCATACTATGCCAAAATGCCTTACATCATTTTAGAAAAGAGCTGATACTCTTACACTGATGGACCGATATTAACCAAACATAGCTAAGAACCACCGCAAGGGAACCGCATCGAAATCGGTCCATCCGTTTGAGAGCTACGATACCACAGATAGACACACACACAGACAGACATCGACGTTAAACTTATACACCCCTCTTTTTGCGTCGGGGGTTAAAAATAAATATTATGTAATGAACTTTGAGCCACTTAATTCTGTTATACATATTTTAAGAAGACACTGTATATAATATAGAGAATGATAAAAGCTACTGTTAATTAGAACATGAAGAAATTTGTACTCGACGTTATTTAAAATATAACGCCTATACATATGCAGTATGAAATTATTAGAATCAAGACCTTTTCATGTGAAATTTGTTCAAATGAATTTGTGGGTTCGTTAAATCCACGGATTTCACAGAATTTTTGCAAGTACAGTCATTTGCTGAAGTTTTGAATTGCGAATTTTTTGCGAAAGCTTAAAATTAGGCAATTTAGTGTTATTTACTAAAATTTTCGACGTCTTTTCATATTTAATTTAACTGTGAAATGTTGAACATCAAGTTGAATATGTACTTAAAAGTTTTCAATTATAGAATGTTTTTATATCGTAGTAATATTATTTTAACGTATATTTTTTCGATTTATCGTTGATAGTAAACTATTATTTAAAATAATTGTCATGTTTTTATGTTTTTTTTTAAATTATGCATAACATATTACTTTAGCAACATTATACACATCTACAGAATATTATAATATTAAATTATTTATTGAAAGTAATTTTGACAGAAACAGTACCAGGGTAAGCCTCGCTGATGAAGTCAAGTTGAAATACAATAATTTAACTCTATTATCACCCACATAAACGTCACATAGCCTTTGATAAGGCTTTTGTATTTAGTACGTACGTTATGACTACGAAACGCCTTACATGTGCATGTCGAGTTAAACTGAATGGATATTGTGAGATATAGTTGAATCAAGAATCATAATTACTACTAGACTACATTAGTAGTTTTCGCATCAGAAATTTGTTGATTCAACAAATCGATTTATTGTTTCGTATATTAAGTACACATACACGTGGGAGATCGTTGGAAAAAGAATAAGCGTCCATTTTAAAAATATACATTTTATTACAATGATATAACATTATTTAATTATTCAAAAGCAATAATAAACAAACTATTGAAAACATTGAAAGTACGTCGAAAACACACTTTATACTTCACACTTATGAGCAAAGTGCCGGGCTTACCACCGATATATAAGTGTATATATATATATATATATATATATATATATATATATATATATATATATATATATATATACTTATAAGGCATCGTATACTCCTTCAAATAATAAGAGTCATTGTAATTTAATATAATTTACTGCGTTCCGACCCTAAATCATAACTAAAGTAAGGAGCGTCTTGAAACTTTGGCTTTCTTTGTGCCCTTTGTTTTATTATTTGTAACAATAAAAATATGTACTGCGACGAAGTTTCTTCCAAAGTTTTGTCTCTTCTAAAATGAAAATTTGCATGTGAATGCAAGAGATATCGCTGTTGTTACGATGTTATTATTTTTATATGATACTAGCGACTTACCCTCGCTCCGCTCAGATTTATCTCTAGGTAGTAGATACGTTTTAATGGTTAGTATCGATTTCTCAGAGATGAGACATTTTCCCGCAGTAACAAGTATTCTTTACATTATATGTTCTCCCGGATAACCAGCTATCATCACCAAATTCCATCAAAATCTGTCCAGTGGTTTTCTCGTTATGTGGTCACAGACAGACAGACAAAAGTTCTAAAAACTATAGATTCGGCCTCTATATCGATTATAATGAAAATTTCAATAAAATTTCCTAAAAAATATTTAATGCACAGATTCGACTCAATTAGAATTTTATTATATGTATAGATTTTCTAAATTTTATGTGTCGGTGTTACGTTACGTCTGGACAAAGTCAGGTCGTATTGCTAGCTAAAAATAAATAATTCTATATTATATTTATTCTAAAAAGAAGGTCGACATCCGCAAACAAGGTGGCAGCTTGATAAATCCCCATAATACGAGTAACAGGTGCGTATTCTTGACATTGACAGAAGATTATTTATTTCGGAGATCTCTGTTTAAATGACATCTGAGTGAAGGCGAAATAATATTTTCAAAGAGTAAAATTGTTAATTTAACATCGTAGTATGATTTTGCAATGTAGGAAATACATTGTGTGGTTTTTTTCTATACTAATATTATAAAGAGGTAAAGTTTGTGAGTTTGTGACGTTGTAGGGGGTAATCTCTGAATTAACTGAACCGATTTGGATGAAATTTTGTAAGAAGATAGTTTGAAACTCTGGAAAGGACATAGAACACTTTTTATCAAGAAAATCATCCCTTAAGAGGTTGAAAATGAGGATTAAGTTTGTATTGGGTAGCAAGCTAGGGACGAACCCGTGCGAATCGAGGGTGAGTCGCTAGTATATTATAAAATGGAAAGTTTGAAAAAATGTAAGCGGTATTTGGGACGTTTCATCCTTGCCGCGAGATGTAGGTACATACTCGTATGTATGTCTCCGATTGCATAATACTATATTCCTTCGTGAACTTGTTTTCATCTTTTTAGTTAGCTTTTATGCACTCGATTTTCTTATTTTTTTAATATATATATTTATTTACAGCTTTTTATAAAGGGATGTTATACCGTTCTGGAATCCTTGTTATTATTATATAATTTGATACCCATAGGTGAGAGGGGGGGGGGGGGGGGTATTTGTCAATCCTACAATACGACATGTTAATTTATGTAAAACAATAATAGTTTTATTGTTTTACATAAATTTACATTAATAATAAATGATGTTGACGACATGTTTAGCTCAATTTGTAGTGAACCTACTTGCTGTGCCAGCGGTCGCGGATTGGAGTCTCGGTGGAGGCATTCATTTGTGTGATAAGCACGAATGTTTGTACTCCAGTCATGAGGATTTATATTTATAATATATATGTATTTAGAGTTAAATATGTGTAGTGTACCAACTATCTGGTATCCATAACACAAGCCAACTATAGATTCGTAGCTTACCATGGAACAAGATTGTGCTGTGTGTTACTGTCACAACACAACTCTCTGTTTGTAAAAGGAATGCAGCTAATTACATCATGTCGCTTTCAGCTAACTTCATCATGTCGCTTTTTGGCTGTCGTTCTGCGTGCGCAGCGTAAAATTTCACTCTCATATTTTTTTCCATACATACCAAAAGAACTTCTCAAAAACAATCAATGATGCACTTATATATCGCTCATACTACAGCCATACAAGGATTATGGCGAAGGTAGTGTTTTGAAAGTAAAATTTAATGTTTATCGCATTTATGAAGCTCACAATAGAATATTTAGTTAAATGCGTTTATCGTGTTGATGTATAATGAAATACTTGTTTGTAATAGCTATATATGAGTACTACATTAACGAATTAATTTTCATTTAAACATAATATTGTAATTATTACAAATTGTACTATTATCGTTTATATGATACAGTTCAATTACACGATGCTATTTTATTGTTTGTTGAAGTTTTGTGAATTGTCGATACTATTTATTATCTGTGTTGATAAAGATAAGTTTCATGGTCGTTTTAACTTTATTTTTAACCCCCGACGCGAGAAGAGAGTTCTATATTTAACTTGTGTATCTGTATGTCTGTCTATGATATCTTACCGACCAAATTGATAAGCCGATTTTAATTTGAATTTGTTTGAAAGGTGGCTTGATCGAGAGTGTTCTTAGCGGCTGCGGCAGCCAGACTGCATCAGCCCGTCGAACGTATAACGGCGTATGGGAGCCCGCGCACTTGGCAGCCACGACTGTCTGGCTGCGGCAGCCATTAGAACGCGCCTGACTGCACGGCAGCCCATTGGCTTCGCGCAGCCAGAACGAGTATAGGCGAATGTATGTGGCTACCGTCAGTTTCCGCGCACTTGGCTGTAGCAGCCAGATATGCTACCATATGTAAGGAAGAAATAATATAAAAAATAAACACTATTTTTACCCGACTGCGTCAGGAGAAGGATTATTTTTTTGAGTGTTTGTAATATGTACATAAATATGTTGGGATATTAACACACAGCACCATCTAATTCCATGGTAAGCACAAAGCTTGTGTTATGGATACCAGATGGTTGATACAGTACACATATATAACTTTAAGTACAAACATATAAATATAAACACCCATGACTGGAGTACAAACATTCGTGCTCATCACACAAATGAATGCCCCCAGCGGGACTCGAACCCGCGACCGCTGGCACAGCAAGTGGGGTCACTACAAACTGAGCCAAACGTCTCGTCAAATAGTTTATCATTACAATACGTGTTTTAAGTTTAATATTCGTCAACGATTATAGAGTAATATCTTATCTAATCCCTTATGTTAGAATATTGATCAAATACACCACCAAAGTTCCCATGCGGCTTTTAAATTCAAAGTAAAGAGTAAATTATTCTAAGAACTCTACATTTAAGTTTATTACTTTGTTTTAAAAGATTACAAAATAATACAATATAATAACTGCAATAAATTCTGAATTAAAACTCCTTGTATTTCAGGTCGCCAGGGGCTTTCCTTAGACTTAATTTTCAACAATTTCGCTCAGCTCAGCGCATCTCGGTTTATTAAAGTAAAATATTACTTTAAAATATTTTATTACTAGCAGGACCCGTGGCTTCTCTCGCGCTAAAACCACAAAAAGACTTTAAAAAGGTGGGTTTCATACAAACTTTCATTAATTGTATTTGAAGAGCTTTAATACCAAGTTTCAAGTAATTCTGAACATAAATATTTTTTGGGTTGTATTATAACGTGTTTTTGTCACTCTCTAGCCCTTCAACTATCTCCACACAAAAAATCATGCCATTCCATCAATCTGTTTCGACGTGAAAGAAGGACAAACAACCAAACAAACACACTTTCACATTTATAATATTAGTATGGATTGAATATATTTCATATCATATATTCCTAAAACTAGAACTTCTTTATTTAATACGGTTTAAACAACTTTAAGTAAAACTTTTATAACTAAACAAAAACTTTTAAACAAAAAAAATAAAAACCGACTTCAAAAAAAGCACTAAAAAGTAAAAAATAACTGATTGGTAGTTTTCATTTACTATACATACCTAATCAAATCGAAGCCGGTGTGCTTTGCTTTGTATCGGCTGGCATATTAGAAAACTGTTTCTTATTTTTTTTAATTGATAACACTAAAGTTCGTCATTAACTACTTAACAAAACAAAAAGAAAATCGGTTAACAAACAAATGAGAAAAAAAATATTTATTAACTTTTGATTGTATTTTTTCAATTTTGCCAATGTAAAATTTTATCTTTACACATAAAAAGAAAATTAACTAACACTTATCTATTAAAAACCAACTCTGTAAAGGAAATCGAGTGAGAATCTAGACAATTTTCCTTTTATTAATCTAACATCTTATTATATGACCTAAATCAAAACTCTTCTTCAAATGTGTCTTATTTCCTCGAAGACTACAATATACTACGATTAACCTGAATTACAATCTCTGAAACCTTGAAACTACGCAACTAAAGCACTTTTCATCTTCTCAGCGCCGAGAAAATAGCAATCTCTGTTAGACTAAAGCTAGCAATATTAGATCTATATGTTTGGCCACTGTCTGTCTATTTGGCAAATTAAGCCAACTTTCTTCAAGAAAATCTTTACAAAACGTAAATATTTGTTTCTTAATCTGCTTTTTCTTTTGTAGACATAATTGGAATTTTTTTGGCCCTGACTGAGAATTGAACCTATTACTTTCCAGAATTTAAATAGAAATTATCAATTTTTTCTATACATTTATTTAATGTTATATCATTAACTAAGCTACGAAAGTGGATATTCAAGTAATTCTTAATAAAACGACAACATATTTTACCTATTATATTTTTTTCTCATATAATGCAAAAGTATAGTTGTTGTGAAAAGTATCATCATATATCAGCATAACTACTGATAAAAATGTCAATTTTATACCGGAAATAAGTTTATTTTTCACTCGAGATTTTATAGTAACTGTAAAAGCATACTGTTTTCTACTGTAGTCATAGTAACCTTAAAGATCAAGAGGAACTCACAGTGACACAACCCGGGTAAAGTATGCTCTCACTGAGACACGGACGTGTTAACACCACCAATATTCCAACTCCACTACGGCTTTGGGCTGCTAATTATTTCTTGGAAAGAAAACTCAGTAAATCGAGCCCTAAGTCGAATCTAAATAAACCCGGGACTCGAACCCAGAACCTCTGATCTCTATCTTAGTGTTAATTACTTTTTTTGAAGCAATCTTTGAATGAATCTGCTAAACCAAAGAAATACTCTTGCCCCCTAAACAAATCATCATCAACAACCACATTAATACAACATCATTTTTTCACAGAGGTCAAATTCAAACAGATGGCAGTCACAAGGCAATAGATGCGGCAATGTTCAAAAATCCTCTACCTCTCTCCTTTAATTCCTTTACTGGAAATCGTTTGCATTAAAAGATTGGCCAAGTTGGGCCAATTCATATACAAATATAATTCCAGAACTAAATGTTTGTAATAGAACTCAAGGTCGCCGAAAATTAGATGCGAAATATTATTTGTCTAAGTGAGATTTGAATATATTTTATTAAACGTCGCTCATATTTGTGTAATGAATAATTCAAGCACTGCGAGATACAAATATTTGTTTAATTCCTGTATATCATATCATATAACTTTTCGTCGTGTGATGTGGTAATTTCTATGAATGACACTATCTTATTCATTAGAGGTTGTAAGTTCGATTTCCCGATTCGTATTATTCACAGATGGCTTTGTTTTATTCGTATATTTAGGACATATAGTGCACATTTCTTAGGGTTCCGTAGCTAAAAGGAAAAACAGAACCCGTTATCATTTCGTAATGTCCGTCTGTTTGTTCGTATGTCACATCCGTTTTACTCGGAGACTATTGATAGATTGATCTATGTGAGTCGCTAAAGAAATTTGTCAAAATAGAAAATTAAAAAAAATGTGTTAGAAGTAAAAGTTGAAAAGTAGAAAAAATTCCAAAACCCTGTGGGTATCTTTGTATAGGTTTTCAAAATTGAAATAGATTTTTCTAAATGACTTTATTGAAGTCAAAAGTCGGCGTATATTATCATGCAAAATACAAACAAGCATTTATGCAATATGGTACTATTTTACGTAAACAAAAGTTTTTTTTTTTTTTTTTTTGTGATGTCATCTAGAAGTAACTAAAACGATTGCGAAAGGTCCAGCATAATATTATACTTATTAATTCACAGTATAGGTCATATTATCATTGTATCATTTGAATATTTGCAATGTATGAATTTGATCGTTTTCCACAAAAACAAAATTACTGTAATAAATAAAAAGACAAACGCAATACACAGTACTCACTATGTAGATATATAATAATACCCATGCTGCTTGATATTAAAAATAAGAAAATGGATAAATCGAACTCATGATATTTTACTCAGGAGACAAATCAGTAAGTATACCTACTATTTCTATACCAAAAATCTTTCTTCACTTATTTTGTTAAATATAAAATCCCATTCAGAATTTCGTGTAAAATAAAATTTTAAATACACTCTAAAACTTCATTATGCATTTCAATTGCAACTAGAATAGCAGTTTTTGCTCATTTTCACAACTAAACGTGGCTACGTTGTGGAACAACTAATAAGAAATGAAAGTGTTAATTGAGAAAGAGATAAGTATAAAACTAGCACGAGTTAAAAGAAATTTAACGTTTTTCTTTGTTATTATACATTTTAATGTAGGAAAATTTTGTATTATGTAAAATATTATTTTAAATAGCGAGTCATAAATTTATGATATAACTAGCTGTGCCCCGCGGTTTCACCCGCGTAAAATTTATTTGATTATAAACAAAAATTGTTGTTTTAATATTGATATATAACCAGTCTGTAATCGTCTTTATAAATCAGAAGAAAAAATGAGATTTAAATTAACACTTTTATTTAAATAAATTTTTGGATGTTCCATTTTTGAACTTATTTTTTATAAAGCTAAGAAACATGATAACTTAAAAATGGTTCACTTTTGCGTAATGCATATGGGGGGTTGAAATTATCGCAAATAGTCACCCCTATCACCTTCTAACGGGAATACGTTGAATTATCATTAACCCTGTATATACGATCGGCCTTTAGCCGTGACCTAACTTAAATGACGCTATCTACTAACAGAATTAATACAAAATTTCTATCACGTGAAAAATGTAAGCTATTTTTTTCATAGTAACTGGATTAGCAGTTCCAGAAAAGCATACAAACAAACATGTACAATTTTACATGTTTATATTGTATATTAATAATGACTAGTGTTCGCTCAGTGGTCTGGTATATATATATTCTATTATTTTTTTGCGTCGTTGTTTTAAACTTTTATTTGATTATGTATAATTAAATCACTTTAAAGGTTAGGTTTTTTAGATGATTGAGGTCCCGTCAAATTTTTATATAATATAAATTATATATATATACATAGTTAGGACGTACTGAATATATTGCGTTAGTACTTTCTGGATTTTATTCTTGAATGTCGTGTTCACAGCGAGTTAAATGAAACGCGAATTGTTTTAGGTCCACTGAATGCTTTGAAATTGTAGTTAGATGGAGATTTTTTGTCATTTCTGCAGGCATATGAGGCGGTCTGCGGTAAAAAGGCAATAAAGGAACCATCCATACATTTCATGTTGAACACAAAAGTAAGAAAATAAAACTCATGCGAATTGGTCTAGAGCAATTGCAATATTAAAGCGTTTTTGTCAATCATATCTACATACATTGATGATGAGTATCTGAGGTATTTACAGTTTATTTTTATGGTACATACCTAATTTATTGTATTAAAAGTAAAATAATATATTTGTTATATATCAGAATAACATATTGGCTACTTTTTATCCCGGAAAAATGTTCGGTTCCCGTGGAATAGACTAGTTTTTGTTTTTCCAGAGACGAACTCGAGCGAAGCGAGAATTTTCGGCATTTTAATGTGAATAGAAACCCAATATATTACCTTAAAACCGCAACAACATATAATAGTATGTTCTTCAATCCCACAATATCCTTTTTATGGCATACGAGAATGATATAATGCAATGCACTTTTCAAAACGTTCTTTCTGTGTTTTGATGTTTTGTTACACATCTGATAAAAGTATAATTGTTTTATATAGGAAATGTTACTGTTCAGACTTTCTATTTAGTATAACTCAGCATTTGTTGAGTTTTGAACTACCATTCATAATTGAATTAATAAAATAATTTATTTTTTTCAATTTTATTTTAAACTAGCGTCTCACCCTCGCTTCGCTCGAATTCGTCCCTGGCTTGCTTCCCAATACAAACTTTCATCCCCATTTTCACCCCCTTAAGGGGTGATTTCCGAAATAAAAAGTATCCAATATCCTTTCCAGGGTCTCAAATTATCTTTTTACCAAATTTCATCTAAATCTGTTCAGTAGATCCAGAGATTACCCCCTACAACGTCACAAGCTCACAAACTTTACCTCTTTATAATATTAGTATAGATTAGGTAATAAAGTTAAGTAATAGATAACATTTTTCTAATGACTAAGTTATTCCTTATTCGATTACAATTAGTGATCTGGTGATATAATAGAACATAATTAGTGATGATAGTGATGAATTTAATAAATCGGACTAATACCATATGTACATATGTATTTGCGAAGGTTTTTACGTGTATATACGCGTACTGTGTAACTTCTTCAATGCTGGATCGCTGGACAGATTTTGATAAAAAATAGTATATAGATAGACTATGATCTGGAGTAATATATAGGCTATTTTGTTGGGAACGTAGAGGCGCGTTCAAGCAAAGCGAGATTAAGTCCCTAGTTTGTTCTTATACACTGATATATACAGATATTGGAAGAATAAAAATATTAAATATAATTTAAGTACTTTCCAGGATTAAACGATAAAAATCTTTAAAATTTGTATAATAAAAATGTTTGTTATTTTTATAGAAACTTTTTCGGTCCCTTATCGTTATCATGCAAGGTGACGTGCATGGGGTTAGGCACGCGCGCAAGAGGATTGCGATGGAAGGATTTACACATATCCCATTATCTACCATGTTTAATATGAAAATAAAGAATTCAGCAAAAGAAATTGGTTTATAAAGTTAAAGATTTAAATTATATTGTTTTAAACATAGACAGTTAAAATCTTGATATTTCAAGAATAATAAAATAAAAATTTGTAAGAAATCGACTAGCTACCGAGTAATTGAATGATTACACAGGTCAGCGATTCCGATTAGCCTAGTTCATAAATTCTCAATTTTTGCGTGAATTTGCTTGATTTAGTAAAAATGATGAATGAAACTCTGATGTTAATTAACAATTTTTACAGTACCGAGAAAATACATTTTTTTCAAATTTAAAGCTTTTTTTAAATTATGTATCTTAGATTTGTGAGAGCTTTTTCATAATATTGTTAGCTATTATTTAATTCAAAATCTAGTAATGTCCTCGAGTTCTACGAGCATTTAGTAAATCATAAAATATAAAATACAATTTTATAATATAGTTATAATACTAATAGCTATGGCCCTTAAAAAAGGGCTTATATTAGCTTGTATCAGTTAAAAAACTGATATAAGATTTTGACTGATAGGTATTATTATAAAGTATTCAGCCCTTTTTAACGTCCCACTGCTGGGCACGGGCCTCCCTTCAGTACGAGGGCGATCAGGCCATAGTCCACCACGCTGGCCAAGTGCGGGTTGGCAGACTTCACATGTCTTTCAAAAACTATATTATTATAATAATATTTCAATATTTTTCCAGTAAGTACAACAGTTAAACATAATAATGATGATGATGATGTTTTCCCGACTGATATTGGCCACGGCGGCTAATCTCACTGAGACTAGCCAGCTGCGCAGGAGATACTATAGTGCCCAAGTGTTCGCGCAGACACGATTGCACTCGTTATTCCTGTCACGCAGGACCGACGGCTTTAAGTGCTCTCCGAGGCACGGGGGTGAAATACCGCTAACTTCACTTCCGGGCTGTTACTGGGACCTCCTTAACAGAAAGACTCAATATTTAAACTTCGCCCGATTCTCGGAACTTAAACCCAGGACCACCGATATGCAGCCGTTCATGGTAACCACTACACCACCGAGGCAGTTGATGCCAAATAATAATAATGATCTAACTCATTTCATCTCACTGAGACCATCTATGTATTTGTAAAGGAGATATTGAAATACCTAAGTGTGTTTACAGAAAGAAGTGCCTCCTCCTTGACCCTCAAATTCCGATGGAACGATACTTTGACATGACTGGTGAGAGGTAACGCACAGGACCGACAGCTTTTTCGTGCGCTCCAAAGCACAGTGGTGAAACATCGCCAGCTTCTCAATATCTATATAACTGAGTATTAACAGAAAAACCCAGTAACTATACTTAGCCTGAACCGGGACTAGAACACAGGACCTTCGAATCGATATTCATATAATAATAAAGACACTAAGCCAGCGAGGCAGATAATTATAATAATAATAAAAAATACCTTGTCTGAAACGTTAAAGCACTCATTAGAATTATATCTAGTATTTTCGTAGCTTTATTTATTACATAAAGTTCAATGTGAGGTAATAAATAACTGCAAAGCTTCCTGTAATAACTAGATTTCTCAAAACGAGAATTGAATTGAAACGAATATTCTGAGTGTTTTGAGTAATTTATTAGTAACTTGATATATGAAAGGTGTGGGTTTGGTATTAGGATAATGAAAATTAACTGTTATCTTTATAATATTGTTACTTTCTAATATTATAAATGCTTATTTGTCTTTTTCTATATTATAAATAAATAAATATGTTAGGACATGAACAGACAGCACCATCTATTTTCATGGTAAGCTGGGTGGCTTGTGTTATGGATACCAGATAGTTGATACATTACACATATATAACTTTAAATACATACATATTATAAATAAAACACCCAGGACTGGAGTACAAAACATTCGTGCTTATCACACAAATTAATGCCCCCAGCGGGACTTGAATTCGCGACCGCTGGCATAGCAAGTAGGGTCACTACAAACTGAGCCAAACGTGTCGTCAATATTATAAATGTCATGTATTTTTTTTCCAATGTAATACTAGGGATGGCTACCAGCAATGCGCCTTAATGAATAAAAGATGTAAATAGACGTCTATATCTGCAATAGTTGCTAGACTGAAAAGGGTTTGACTGTGATCGATTCTTTTTACCCACCCTTCAAGGCGGCTTACCACACCCTTTAAGGACCAACTAAATTTTTCATACAAAGGACAAAAGACTACGAGTCTTCTAAAAGAGCTACGGGTGGATAAAATTTACTTTGATTTAGTTGTTTTAAAATTGTAATCAAACCTTTGTATTCACCTTCGCGTGCATTATATATTTCTCTTTTCTTATCACTGCGTGAATAGCTGGAATTATTTATTTTTGCTCTATTTAAGATCTACACATTCCTATGTCATTGAGAAATCTGGATGATGTCAATGAGTGTACTTGCATTTAACAAATTTCAATGTTTAAAAAGGTTATATATCTTAAAAATAATCTTTTTATTAAACAAAAAGTTAAATAATAAACGTCCATTTAGGTAGGTTTGTTTTTGAAATTTATATGACTGGTCTCATGTGAATTTCCTTTACGTACATTTGATAACCTGTTTAGTAAAAAAAATTAAAAAAAAAAATTGGCGAGTAATACATATCTATAAAAAAATTATTGCCTAATTCTTGTACTCAATTCGGTAAATTTTTGCCCTTAACCTTTTTATTATATGTTGTCAAAGAGAAACATAATATTCCTCTTCTAAAGTTCAAGGCGCATCATTCTTGTTTTACTATATTAGCTTTCTGATCGATCAAAAAGCTGTGATCTGTACTATGATTTAATTATGGTTGTAACTATGACGTGTACTCGAGTAAGCTTATCCACCTTGCTCTGACGCCTTATGAAATCTGAAAATATTTTGATATTACTATATTTTTTCTCATATTTAACTAGCCTGACTAGTTTTTAGCTGCCTAGGAACAGCCTAGAGATGAAACCTTTTCGAATTTACTTTCTTTTTTGCATATAATATGTATATGGACTTGGATTTTTTATAAAACTTCTTATATATATCTATACATATAATAAAATTCTGAGTCGAATCTATACATTAAATATTTTTTGGAAAATCTTATTGAAATAGACATTATTATGAATACAGAGGCCGAATCTATAGTTTTTAGAATTTTCGTCTGTCTGTCTGCCTGTTACGGCATCACAAAAAAACCACTAGAGGGATTTTGATGAAATTTGGTATGATGATAGCTGGTTGTCTGGGTCAACATATAGAATACTTTTACTGCGGTAAAATACGTCATTTCTGAGAAATTGATACTAAACGTTAAAAAGTAAGTAGGGACGAAACCGAGCGAAGCGAGGGTGAGTCGCTAGTGTATATATAAGTTACAGATAATCACATTCTACTAAATTATCATGGTTATCCCGAATTATTGCATAGTTTTTCTCCAAAAATACCTGAATAATGTAAGCCGCTCTCTTGTCAGACGGGAGACCACTGTATAACTCAGGGCGTGACTGACAGGCGATGTAGATAGCTGACAAAAAACTCGGCGCTCGGCCAAATTGGCATTCGACTAAAACCACCAAGATGCAAATAGGGCGAAACTACACTTGCCTCTGTAAAAGGAAATGTTCAATCGATGGACATATCGTTTTGTAAGGCAGATAGATATGGTATATTGACAATATAATAGATTTGACACTTTTTAAAAAATTTACCTGGATTTTTTTCGCTTATGTTAGTTAGTATTTATTTGGAAATCTAAAAAAAATTCGTGAAATCTCTAATTGATAAATCTGTCTATTTATTTCAGATATAGTCGGGTTGTAATTTAATAGAAGCGACTTTAATCATTTGTTAATAGTTTATTATTAACTAGCGTTGATTCCCCATACAAACTTTCATCCCATTTTCAGCCCATTAAGGGATGATTTCCGGGATAAAAGGTATCCTATGTTCTTTCCAGGATCTCAAACTATCTTCTTACTAAACTTCATCTAAATCGGTTTAGTAGGTCCAGAGATTACCCCCTAAACGGAACGGGACGAACCCGAGCGAAGCGAGGGAGTCACTAGTAATAATATAAAGAAGCAGAGTTTATTTGTTTGAATGCGCTAAGCTCAGAAACTACTACTTGTAATCCGATTTAAAAGAAAAAACAAATCGGAAAATTATCATCATGCTACTATGCTAGGGAGCAAAGCAGTTGGACCTTGGAGCAACCCCATGGTTGTGGTGGTCTGCTTTGGCAGACCTGCCGTCGGGGCGTCGTAGTTGAATGCGTAAGCGATCCTGCGACGCCCCATTAAGACGGGGGAAGGTTTTGTTCGGTTTTAGTGGGTAGTACTGGCTGTATTACGCCGGTGAGTCCCACACGTCGTGCGTAAATGCATTTCCCAACGTTAAAAAAAAAAAAAAAAAAAGGGAGCAAAGCAGTAATCTATACCTATATCTATAATAAAATTGCAACTAAGTCGAATCTGTACATTAATTATTTTTTGGAAAATCTAATTGAAAAAGACATTATTATCGATACAGAGTCCGAATCTATAGTTCGCACCGCATCACGAGAAATCCACTGGAAATATTTTGATGAAATTTAGTATGATGATAGCTGATTATCCGGGTCAACATATAGGATACTTTTTACAGCGGGAAAATATCTCATTTCTGAGAAAAAATGCAAAAACTGCATTGTAAGAGTATACTACTATGTAAAACCTAAGAATTTGGTTTTTGGTCATCGAACGCGGGCGGAGCCGCGGGCAATGCTAGCATAATATATAGTCTATCTATTCCATACTAACCGTCAAAACGTAGAAAGATAAGCCGCTAGTAAATAAATAAAATTACTGAATGTCTAGTGGTCCTTTAACAAAATAACAATTATAAGCAAAAGCTATTATTTTATTGTATATAGACAAACGAATTACACGAAATTCAATTTTCACTAATCTATTTACGTAATAAAATCAATATCTATAAACGTTTGTATCGAGACTAGCGTTTGCTCGCGACGTCGCTCTCATACTTTATTCAAGTGTAAATGCTGGAAAGGTTCGTAGGCTATAAAATGCAAAAAGTTTTCAAATCGGACTGGTATGAACAGACAGACAAACAAACAAGTAAACAAACCATTCAACTCTATATATATGAGTATTATTAATTAATACAACGAAATTAGTATAACGAACCTGTTGAAATAATATCAGAATGAAAGTAATAATGAAAATTTCATTTTTATTATATCTATTTATTCATTTATGCTTTGACCGTAAGAGGATTATTGGGATTCAATTAGCATTTGGTATTCATATAATTATTTTTTTTATTTTTTTATACTAGCGACTTACTTATTAAATAATATATTAATTACGTTTTAACTTTTAGTATAGATTTCTCAGAGATGAGATGTTTTCCTGCAGTAAAAAGTATCCTATATGTTGAACCGGATAACTAGTTTTTGCTAATTTCATCGATGTCTGTCCTGTGGTTTTATCGTGATGCGTCCCCAGACAGACAGACAGTTTGTTTGTTAACAGTTTGTTTTTTGTGTGTTCTAAGCCTTTATTGCCACATTCAACACTTTTTGGTAAATCTTACCAGTAATTTCAAAATTGTCATTATTATCGATACATATACCGAATCTATAGTTTTTAGAATTTTTGTCTGTCTGTCTGTCCGTGATCTTATCACGAAAAAACCACTAAACAGATTTTAATGAAATTTGGTATGATAATAGCTGGTTATCCGGGTTAACATATAAGATACTTTTTACTGCGAGAAAATATCTCATCTCTGAACTAAATGTTAGTTCTATTCTATAAAGCTTTGTAATTATAAATATTTGAATACATACGAAATTCTTGCACAAAACGCTTGCGTCATTAACAATGTTGTTTCAATTGGCGTGCTACTAAGAAAATGTAATTAAGTTTATTACTCAACAAAATTTACATTTATTTTAGTTTATAAGCTTTTATTATTTCAGTTCTGTTTATATTTTTGAGCTTTATATTTTTAACGTGCTTTTATTAGCTTCACGATCACGACTTCAGTTGCAAACTAACAATCTAATTAAATCTAGGAAGTTAATTTCAACCTACTTCTAATTGTCGTATCGAAATGAAACTTTGTATGTATGTAATGTAGTTTGCATGACAATGCTATGATTTAATATCTTGCAGCTGATCTGATGTTAGAGTTAGGAGATACGAGTAGATAGTGGAAATATTCAGCGGCTATAAGTAAATCCCTCTAGTTTGAGGTTTGTTTTGACGAGTCCCCCAAATTTTAATTCGTCAAGAGTGTGTTTTTTTAGTTTTTTAATACTATAATATTATTTGAATTTATTTGATTGAGAGAATATTTTTATAGCAATCATGAAATTTCATTTTGTTTTTGATATTGTTGATTTATTCGTCACAGATTTCAGTGCATATAATTTTATAAAATGAATTATTATGTCCACTTGATTGCTGTACACTATTTACATACACACTATGTACTATATACCTACGTATAACAGCTACGAGTATCACATATTCTGTACATGGAATGAGGCAGCTGTACTAGTATAATGTTATTTTTGTCAAATCCATACTTAATATTATAAAAGTTTGCTTTTCTCTCTTTCACGACGAAACGGAGTAACAGATTGACGTGACTTTAAACTTAAAAAAAATAATTAAATAATATCATAGTACGTAGAAGACTTATTCTTATAGATTATATTCTAAGTGTCACTAACTTTGCACAATGCACATAATTGAATACACTATTTATTTATTTTATAGTTTCTTAATTTTTGGGTACAATTTTTAATTTTTTACTACGTATAACACAGCTAATTATTATTAATCCCTAAGAAGCAACAATACACCTTACACCAATTTGAACAGAAAAAACTATGTAGAGGACTCAAACTTTCAGCTTTGGCATGATTAATCGAATTTTACGATTTAAAAAGCGAGGTCGCAGTGTTTATTGAATTTTAAAATCCCGTTTCGAACAATTCTAAAAGAGACGACGTTTTAACCGCAAACTGATTTTTATTTGACCTCTTTTACTATTTGACGTCAGGTTTGGAAATAGAAAATTCTCGAAGCCTCTTCAACTAGTACTCTGGTGTTTTGAATGATATTTCGCAAAATAAGGTGGAATGTATTGAAAACTTTTGCCGATTAAAACTTTGAACCAGTTTCCAATAAGAGTTTTACAGGTTTTCGAGAAATATTTCAAGGCCTTTACACAAAAGTTTGCTAAGAATGAAAGTAAATGTGTTAAGTAAATTGTTTTTAAACTCAATACTTTAATAATTACCAAGCGATACTAAAATGTCATTAATAATGTATTTATTTTAAAACAGAAAATAAATTACTTATAATAATAATAAATATCTTAGGACGTTAATACCACGGTAATGTTATTACCGTGTTAATACACTACATATATATAATATATATATATATATATATATATATATATATATATATATATATATATATATATATTAATAAATATAAACATTAAACACCCATGACTGGAGTTCAAACATTTGTGCTCATCACACAAATACCCCAGCAGGACTCGATACCACGACCACTGGCACACCAAATGGTTACTACAAATTGAGCCAAACGTGTCGTCAAATAAAATTTCTCAAGCATTCTATCTGTTATCCGCTATATAAAATATATCAATTTTAAATGCTGACGTTGAGATCGTGGAGAAATAATCATGCAAATTTATATCAAAACGTATAAAATAATCGTAGAACAGAATAAAAGGCGTACCTTTTCCGTGTAGAAATTGTTAGTGCATATCGTTCAGGTGAAAATTTTAGTTTTTTTTATTTTAAATAGCCATGAACTTTTAATAAAAATAATAAAGGTATATTTAAAATCAAATTTTTTGTCACAGTTTGAATGCCAACACTTGTGTAATTAAGTAGAAACACAGCTACTGTGCCAAATATCTTTAAGAAATCTTCTAAATTATAGTCGAATCCCTTCCTTTGATCTGTTAACATAAAAGTCTTGGCACCGTTTCAAGGCTAAAGCGATACTTTGAAGATTGACGAGAGTAAAATATTTGCTTTTAAATAGCGTTAAATGGTATGAAATTAGTTTTGTTCATTATTCAACTAAATAATAATATTTAAAATTAGTTTTTAACCCCCGACGCTATAAGAGGGTTGTTAACTATCTGTGGCATCGTAGCTCTCAAAAGGATAGACCGATTTCAATGCGGTTTTTTCATTTGGAAGCCAGTTTCCTTGCGGTGGTTCTTAGCTATCTTTGGTTAATATCGGTCCTGCAGTGTAAGAGTATCAGATCTTTTCCAAAATGATGTAAAGCATTTTGGCGTACGATTACTCGATTAAGTGCTTCACGCGTGCCAGTATAATCGTTAAATGCCAATTAATTTGCGTAGGGGTTTTTTTTAATTTTTAATTTATTATTATGATATCCAGCACGCAGAGGCAGTAGTAGCCCAGTGGTAACGCTCTCGCTTGGTATACCGAGTAAAGCTGATTCAAATACCGGGTCTCGCACCTCTGATAATTTCTTGCGCGAATCATTTCTACAAATCATGATACATGATTACCACCTGTCTTAAGCTAAAGGAAAACATCGTAAGAAAACCTGTATGTCTGAGTGAACCTAGATTTTTATAAGGCGTGACGTGTATTCCGCCAATCCGCACTTGGCCAGCGTGGTGGACTATGGCCTGATCCCCTTCGCATTGAAGGAGGTACGTGCGCAGCAGTGGGACGTTAAAAAAAGACTGAATACAATACACCGCGCGTATCAATACCATCAATAGCTACTTATTTCAACACTGCTGTAGGTTATTGCCATGATACTTGTAAAGTCCATCCAACGGTTTACAAGATTAATTTTCTTTAATTTTTTTTCATACAAAAAAGTTTATATATAAATGACATCAAAAATAAAAATATTTAATGTCAAACGATTTTGTAATAGAACAGATGACGTATTAAAAGTAAAAAAAATCCGCGATCACCAATCAGAACTTTAGTTACCAATGTAAAAAACTCACTAGATAAAAATAATTTTAGAAAAAACATTCATGACTTGTGTATTTTCGTTATTATAAGTTCCCATTTATTACACAATATGACAAGCTTTTGTATATAAAATATATTTAACTAATTTGTTTAAGGTATTTGTTTATGCAAAGTTGGCTTGGCATTGAAAATTCAGTAACTCGATATTTAAAAGAGCAACTGCTGAGTTTTACACCGGCTTTTCTCAGCAGAACTTTATTTTGGTAGATTCCTTACGAATAAACTACTTTAACAATCTTAAAATTTAAGTAGATATTTTAAAATTACTGAATATAAGCATTGATAAGCCATTATTAGTCAAAGTTTTATTAGTGTCATCCCACAGCATAAATACTAAAAATTCTACGCCAATGATACATCAGATCTCTGCTTTAATTAGCCGTGAACGGAAGACATCACTCAGTCGGTCACATCCGGATGTCCACCGGAACTTACTACCAAGTATTCTGTGACTCAAAGATTTAATTCATTTCTTACATTATAAAAATATACATACTAAAATCATAAAGTCGAACAGAATGGAGAATGGAGATATGTTATGTACCTATCTTGTATTTACACATAGACGTTATATCGATATATATGTTGCAGATCGATTTTCGAATCCAATGTTTTACAAAACTGCTAATTTTACATAACAGCTCCGTTATGTAAAATAACTGAACGACGTTTAGCGGTTTAACATAATTACTGAACTTTAACACGTACCTACTATTGCTTAAACATTTTACATTTATCAATTCAGCAGATCAAAGATTAGACATTATGTAAAACAGCGTGAAATGAAACGTCAGATTGTAGATTGTAGATTTTGGTAATTTTTAATTTCCAAGTAGGTGACAAATCGGACTTGGATAACGTAGGTTAAGAAGGCCACTGCTAGTTGGTTTTGCAAAACAGACGATTCGGCAATCTATCTGGGACATAATATTATGTATACACCATACGAATGAAGCCGCGGTCATACAATAGTACTATATATGTATATATATTTAAGGTAATTTTAATATTTTTGTACATTTTTGTTTACATAATACTATGTATTTTGTAATTTGTATACGTACATAATTCTTATATATTAATATAGTTTCAAAATACCAAAATCAAAATTTTTAACGAATCTATTATCTTTGTTTTCTTTATTTAACAGTAAATAAAAATATAGAGGAATGATACATAGGTTATTTTTTATGACCGGAAGAAGAAAATGGTTCGCGAAGGTCAATATATACGTCATAGAACGCGAGCGAAGTCGAGGGCGAAAACTTGTCTATACAATATTTTTTTAATAATGAAAATCTCTCTTTTACTTATTGGATTTTATATAGTATATTATGATTTTAAATATTTGCCATCATAACACATTTTATTATTAAATATGAGTTTGCTTCTTTAGTAATTTATAGTAGGGTAGCCCAAGAGGGGATTTTTGGATTTATTCAAGCGCGTCAGATTGACGCGTTCAAGTGTTTTTACCTTACGAAAATATTTTTTTAAATATTATGATCGGCTTCCGTAAACGCGCGAACATATATATACAGAGGACTTTATATGGTGGAGGCACTCAAAAGAGTGCAAGGTGTTCCCCTTTATGTTAATCTGCCGCGCTTGAGTAAATCCAAAAATCCCCTCTTGGGCTCATCTACTATTACTAAGAGTTTAAAATTTAGAACAGAACAACGCATGCTAGTCATGCGTTGTTCTGTATACTCTAGTACCTACTTAGTAATAGGTTTCGACTAGACCCATAACCACTAGAAATACGCAACCCTAAAACCTGCAAAATCAGAACAAAATCTATCAAACACGATATACTACAATTGTATCTCCCAATCTGTACTGCAGCATACACGCACACACAACTTTGATAGAACTAGTTTACTTAAACAACTTTCTGTTACGCTTTCGTGACTGGAATACTAACGAAGTATCGAAAACATTGCCTAAAATTATGTGCTTGGTGATTATCGATTCATTAAATTTCTACTTTATGCCTGTTAATATAGGATCCATATTCGTTTGGGAATTGCTAACATAATTTTCTCCATTCGATAAAACCAATATATACTTAACCCTGAATAGGTATTTTTGAACATATCTCCCAAGTCTGAAGGTAGATTTTAGTATTTGTAAGTGTCTTGATAAAGTGGTTTATTCACACTGTCAGTAAATTAAATTGGGGGAGGTATTATAGATTTGATTACTCTTTGAATTGCTTTCATCGTTGTCATGAAAATGACGCAGTATTTAGCCTTTCAGAACTCTGTGGTTTGAGCGTAAGTGTTAAAGTTTTTACGGCTTTATTCTGTTTCTTATAATATATTTGATATATTGATAGACAGATCCATTTGCCTTATGGTGAAGCCAAATATCGTGAGGACACCTCGATGTCTGGGAGAAGTCAGCAACTTCTCGAAAGACATCCGAAAGTCCGCTAGTTCGCACTACAGTGTAGTGGACAATGTCCTGATCCCCCTCACTTAGAAGGGAGGCCCAGTATGACGTTTGGAAGGGCTGGATACAAATTTTTAGGTACTAAAATTTATAGATGGCAATCTGTCTATTCTATCTATTAAAAGTAAGTTAATAAAATGCCAATTGTGTAAGCTCTATATCTAACTAAAAATAAAAACAAAATAACCCAACAGTTCATGTATATAACCAGTAGGTACATCTTCTCGCATCTTCACAAGTACCTTTTTTTCAACGTTGTAAAATACATTTACGCAAACCACCTGCATATTTTTTTTTCATAGTCCGCTTTTTACATAGTCAAGTTATTGTTAAAATTTTAAAGCTTATGTGAGATGTGAGATGTATTTATTGGAAATTCAGTAAAACTATCTGTACAAGAACTGTTGTGTTGAACTTTGATTTTGTGGATTTTATTATGAAGTATTTTCACGTGGGAATGAGATAATTTCCCGCGGTAATATATACTTATATTATATCATTCTCCAGTCTTCCAACTATCTCCACACAAAAAAATCACGCCAATTTGTCACTCTGTTTCGACGTTAATGAAGGACAAACAAACACATTTTCACATTTATATCATTAAAAATATGGAATTTACACACTGAAAAGTGATAGGACCGATATTTTATGAACAACAATGTCATGAAATAAATAAAAAACGTATAAGATACATGTTCATGTTTTACTAATTATACGAGTATATCCACAACAACTTGTTCACAATTAAATTACTTAACGAATATTTTACTTTTGAATCAAAGGTAACAAATCTTATAAGCTCAAATAATTGATATGAGATATTGTTTTCTTATTTGAGATAATCGTTTTATGTAGAGACTAGCATTGCCCGCGGCTCCGCTCGCGTTTAGATGACCAAAAACCAAATTCTTAGGTTTTACATATTAGTATAGGTACATTGCAGTTTTTGTTTTTTTTTTACCATACCAAATTTCATCAAAATCCCTCCTGTGGTTTTTCTGTGATGCTGTAACAGACAGACAGACAGACAGACAGACAGACAGACAGACACATACAGACAGACAGACAGACAAACAGACAAAAATTCTAAAAACTATAGATTTGGCCTCTGTACCGATAATAATGTTTATTTCAATAACATTTTCCAAAAAATATTTAATGTACAGATTCGGCTTAGTTACAATTTTATAATATGTATAGATGAGAACGCCTAGAGGATTTTTGGATATGTTACGCGAACGCGATAATACGTATATCTTCGAAAATGATTGTGAATCGATCGATCCTCATGATTCCTTTTTAATTAATAGGTTATAATATGTTCCTCGAAGGTTAAACATACAAAAGCTATATTATACTTATATTTTGAAATCTTTCTGACACTTATTAAAAATTAATCATAGAAATAATACGACGAGCAATTTTAGTGACAATGTACAAATTACTTCGTTATTTACTTTAGATTTAGATTAATTTCAATTCATTCGTTGAACAGGTTTTCAATCAAGATTATATTGTTTCAAGCCATGTTTATTCATTAATGCATCTTTTGTTAGATATTAAGCTCCATTATTACAAGTATTCTATTGTGATGTGTGACAAAACCGTGCCCTTTTTGTACGAAAGACGGTATAAGATGAACGCATACTGTGATTATAACTAAAACGGTATTTAATTTTTTTTTGTTTGTTTTTTTATGATTTGGTTTTAGTAGATTACATTGCTATTGTAAATGCGAAAGCTTGCATGTGTGCGTGCGTACGTGCGTGTGTGTGTGTGTTTGTTGATTTATCACGATAAAACTGCTGGACGGTTTTGGATGACATTTAGTATACAGATAAACAAGGAGTAACAAGCTATTATTAGAAAGTAAATCAACCAAAAGGTAGCGTTACCTGTATTACAGGACTACTATTACAATTGCACAAGTTTGTGGTGTTGTTTGTTACTCCTTCACTCTGAAACGACTCAGTTTAATAATTTTTATATACATACATTTAATAAAAAAAAATGCTTTCAAAATCATCGATCCAAAAAGTACTAGATACACAATCCAATTGTGTTAAGGTAAATATTCTAGTTGAAATTTGATCCTTAAATGCAATGCTTGTTGTTTTTACAAAAAATATTAAAAGCGCGCTCAAATGTTCAAATGAGCGCGCATTCGGTGATGACATTCGCTGATTGTGTATCTAGTACTTTTTTGATCGATGTTCAAAACTATAAGATATTATAAAATAAAAAAACACTTTCTTAGATTTACGCGAATATTTGTCATTTAAAATAAAACTATCTTTTCGGATTATTTCGCTGTTTTATTTTGATTTTTTGGTTCCCGACGTTCAGCAACCATGGTCACGGGAGAGACTGAGGTGTTACATGTCTCGAGGGTATAGTTGTTACAGACAGCCTACCCACAATTAAAAAAATGAAAATTGCACCAATTACATTAAAATATTTTTTTACTTTAAAAAAAATATATAAAATTATTAAAAAAATTATAAAACATTTTAAAGTCATCAATCGAGACATGTAACACCTCAGTCTCTCCCGTGACCATGGATGATGTAAACCATTCGAAACGTCGGGAACCAAAAATCAAAATAAATCCGCGAGATAATCCGAAAAGATAGTTTTATTTAAAGTAAAATAACAAAATAAAAAAGCTGCTTCACTGTGCGTAATTCATTAGACTCTCGAATCCATTACAATAATGACGCACGAACCCTTCAAGAGGACAGTGTTTAACGCTTTCATACTGATTGTTGAGGTTTTATTACGTTGGGAGTGTCGCGCCTCCGATGTGGATAATATGTTATGCTGTTGTAGACATTTTAGACGTATCGGTGCCATACTAAGATCGATAAGCTCGTGCTTCTACGTACATGCAAAAGGTTAAGGTCAAGTGGAACAAGGTCCAGGTATTTTGCGGAATGCAAAATTATAGTATAATTTAGTGCTTATATTAGCTTCTATGGTAGCTCTTCAATCTTCTTGCAGCAGCTTTTCTCAGAAGAGAGGATTTTTATGCAAAATGCGAATAGGTTTTTAACAAACTAATAGTGTATTTTTGTAACACTTATAATGAATAATAATACTTGGTGTTATTTAATATATTACATACTAGCGAATCACCCTCGCACGCTTCGCTTTAAATAGATATAAATAGTTATTAGCGAGCGTTAGCCATATAAATTTTAATATTTTTTTTTCGTTAATTTTTCATTTTTTCTCTTTATTAAAACCTTCCGTAACCTTAAGGAACATACGAAAAAAAATTTAGCCGAATTGGTCCAGCCATTCTTGAGTTATGCGCTTACCAACATTCATTTTTATTTATATAGACTAGCGGCTCACCCTCGCTTCGCTCGGGTTCATCACTAGGTAGATTTTAAATAAACATAAGTAGTTAATAGCCAGCGTTAGCCATATAAATTTTAATTTATTTTGTTTATAATATTTACATTAATATTTATACGATACTAACGTCACTTAATTGTTTTGCCTTCCCGGAACCTCTCCACTAACACTTAAACTTTATGGTGTGGTATTAAAGTTCAAATTGATTTTAAAGTATTATTACGAATCTTTTGTATGCGAGTATAGAAAAGTGTTGTGTTTAGACTTTTTCAGGTAATTTTTTAAATTTTTCGCTCCGTAAGAAACATCCTCGTACTTCAAGGAATATTCTAAAAAAAGAATTAACGAAATCGGTTCAGTTGCTCTCGAGATTTGCGTTTACCAACACATTCAGCGATTCATTTTTATATTATACTAGCCGACCCGACAGACGTTGTCCTGTCTACAATGATAACAAAACTTTTTTTTAATTTGATCGCAGCGCTAACTGTCGGGACAGACTAAAATTAAAATTCGAATATTATTTAAAATTTGACACTGCGATGGTAGCGCCGTCTGTCGGATCCAATGTAAAACATTCCAAAATCAACAACTACTAATAAATTAAAAATTAATTAAAAAAACATTGTCCAGCAGACAAAATTGTGAATCTAAACCATTCCCAGATCCCCTTGAACACACACAAAAAATTTCATCAAAATCGGTCCAGTCGTTTGAGAGAAGTTCAGTGACATACACACTCACAGAAGAATTATACAAAGAAAGATGTAGATAAGAAGCAGTAGTTTCTATTTAAGATTTATAAGACTTAGACATTTTGTTTTTGAAATGCTAGTAGACTTTCTAATAAGCAAAAATTAGCGTGTTTCTGAAATATTAATATTGTTTCGAGGAAAAAATCAAAATGAAACGGTGAGAAAATCAAAATGAGAATAAAAAAGAAATTTCAAAACTCTTCTGTTTCTGTTTTAAAACTGTGCTCTATGAATCTGAAGCTTGTCACCATTTTGTTTACATTATTTTAAATTATATTTTAAAATTAGCTCAAATATGCTATAATACTCGTAACTATAATCAAAAACTTGACCTAAAATTGAATGAGTAATACAAAAATTGTATGAAACACGTACATTGATTAAATTCACAGCGCGTGGTGTTTGGATTGCCGGCTAACGAGAACCATAAATCTAGTCATAGCTTATATTTACAATACTAATGCTGTACAAATGTTGCTTTCTATGCGGAAGTATTTAGTTTTAGTTCGTCAAATTGTTAAAACAAAATTAAGCTTATCGTACCTTTATAAGATTTATTATTAACGGTCATTCGGGTGCATCCCTCGGTATGTTTTATATAGATATAAATAGTTATTGCGAGTGTACGTTAGGGGATAGACATACATATGCTATTGTGGACTTTTATTTAGGCCTTTTTAAGACCTACAATATTCTAGTAAATTGTTTTAACCTATTTCTTAAAGCTTAGCCATCGTTAGCCACATATACCTATGTAAATTCCTAAGGACGACTCGATAGAACCAGTTATTATGTTTTCCCGTAGGAATGAAAGATTTTCCTGTAATAAAAGGTATCCTAAATGCTGATTCGACTAATAAGAGTTATCGCCACAGAAAATTTAGTTAAAATCGGCTCAGTACTTTTTGCGTGAAAGGCGCACACACAAACAGATATGTAAACAGATTTTTTCAATAACTGTTGTTTTAGGGTATATACTCGTACACAATACATACACAGTTATTGTTTTTAAAAAATATTTTCTGTACAGATTAAGCTAAGTTAGTATTTTATTATAAGTATATATTAGCGAATAAAATAAATTATACAACATTAATGTCGATAAACACACTATTAATAAACAAATAAAATATGAGTAAAATCTAGTAAGAACCTAAAGTAAATAATCTATTATTACTACCGCTAAGTAATCTATTATTAATATTATTGTATACTATCAGGCAATGGTAGCCCAGTGGTAACGCGCTCGCTTGGGAAACCGAGTGAAGTGGGTTCAAATCCCGGGTCTCGCACCTTTGATATTTTCATGTGCGAATCAATTTCTAACATGATTACAATTTGCCTTACGGTGAAAGAAATCATCGTGAGGAAACCTGCATGTCTTAGAGAACCTAGCGAGTTTTCGAAAGACATGTGAAGTCCGCCAAACCGTAACTCACCAGCGTGGTGGACTGATCCTCCTCGTACTGAAGGGAGGATCCCAGCAGTGGGACGTTAAAAAGGGCTGAATACAAGTAATCTATTATCATATGTAACATGAAAAGTGGATTAAAATATTATGAGAATTGACTAATGATAAGAAGAAAACACTATTTTTCTCTTTACACAGGGAAAATGGGAAAGAAATGAACGTGCAAAATATAGGGCAAGAAAAATAAAAACCAGAAGAAAAAATATTTTAAAGATTATAATGAATTTTGATTCCATACAGCCTTACATACGTCCTTACGTCTGTACTATTGAACGAATTTGGATGCGATTTAGATTTCTAAGGTAAAACAGTTAGCCTAAACTATATTTTTTTATATTATTTCACTACTATGAAATAACTGCCTCGGTGGTGTAGTGGCTAGCATGTACGGCTGCACACCCGGAGGTCCTGGGTTCGAGTCCCGGGTCGGGCCAAGTTTAGTTATTGAGTCTTCCTGTATAGTAAGTCTCAGTAACAGCCTGGAGTTGGGAAGTTGGCGGTGTTTCACCCCCGTGCCTCGGAGAGCACGTAAAGCCGTCGGTCCTGCGCCTTAACTCTCACCGGTCGTGTCGAGTGGTCGTCCCACCGGAGTATGAGAGTGATAGGAATAGAGAGTGCACTTGTGTCTGCGCGTACACTTGAGCACTATAATATCTCCTGCGCAGTTGGCTAATCTCATTGAGATTGGCCGCCGTGGCCGGAATCGGCTAGGAGGACATCATCATCACTATGAAATACTGATTATCTATCTATATATATAAAAGGCAAAAATGATTGACTGATGTATCAACGCACAGGCCAAACTCTTAAGGCTAGAAAATTGAAATTTCGCACACGTATTCCTCATATGACGAAGGCATCCACTAAGGAAGGATTTGTCAAAATTCAACCTCAAGGGGGTGAAATAGGGATGGAAAAGTTTGTATGAAACTTACCTTTAAAAGAGTTTTTGTAGTTTTAGCGCGAGCGAAGTCGCGGGTTCTGCCAGTATATAATATATTTTTATTTGAAAAAAAAAGTGTGGATGAAAACTCAGTAAAAATTAGACGTGTATATTAGCGGTACCAAATATTTTTATTTATATAGCTTATAATGTAATCATATATTTGCCAAAAGCCTATGAAAAGCAATTTCAAGAAATGTTATCAGAAAATCGTGATCACGACTCATTCACATTAAAAATGCCGTCACATTTTACCTCACAAAAACTCATTGAAGGTACGTGTCACTGATTACCGAAAATTGGAATCGTTCGCTAAGAGTGGTACAAAACGAGAAAAAAGCCTTGTCAGCGTTTACCTAGCGGAGCGTTAGACGGTCATGTAGGTTACCTTTTACCTCATATTATGTGTGTTATTACTTTTACTTTAATTATGAAGAGAGAAAATATTTACATAATATATATTGTATCTGACTTTCTAGCGGGATTGATGCGAGTATGTTACAATTATGTAGCATAAATAATTAATATTATATTCTATATTTTTCTTTATGGTTATAAATATATTAATGGTAACACTAAATATAGATTACTAATTAATATTTTAAAATTGTAATAATTATAATGATAACAGCAAAATTAAATAAATAAACATATACATAAACATTCAATTATAAAACTAATTAAAATTATAAAAATGTTTAAAGTTATAAAATATTGTAAGGTACTTGGTGCAATTTTTGTTATTTGTGGGTAGGCTGTCTGTAACAACTATACATACCTTCGAGACATCTAACACCTCAGTCTCTCCCGTGACCATGATTGCTGTAAAGAATTCGAAACGTCGGGAACCAAAAATCAAAATAAATCTGCGAAATAATCCGAAAAGATAGTTTTATTTAAAATGTCAAATATTCGCGTAAATCTAAAAAAGTATTATGTGAACATTTAATAAAGTTTTTTTGTTTTAAAAGTTACGTTTACAAGTACTTAATATTATTATCAATATTTATTTATTTGGAAGACAAACAGTATTTAGTAACATATAAACAAAAAGGATAAAAATTTTACATACACCAATTAAGTTTTCACAGTTTACAAATTCTTAGGGTTATAATGCATGTTAGCTTATTAAAAGAAATTATCAACTTGTTTTAGTATACTGATGGACATAGGCCTCTCCTAGTCGTCGTTAACGGAAGCTGCACAGTACAGTTTGTCGCATCATCTAGTAAGAGCACAGTTGATGACGCAAATAAAAACTTTTTAACAAAAAAATAAAAACCGACTTCAAACAAAAGCACTAAAAAGTAAAAAAATAACTGATTGGTAGTTTTCATTTACTATACATACCTAATCAAATAATTTCGAAGTCGGAGCCAGCCGATACAAAGCAAAGCACACCGACTTTTATTTACTTTTATTTTTCCCTTATTAGTGTAGACAGTAGTAGCAAAGTAAGAATTCTAACGTGTTAGGCTTGTCAAATCAAACAAAATAAGCCCAGACTCAAAGTATCTACTATTAGCCGTCGAAGAGTTCCACCTATCCACCTTCTGGCCTTGCCATCAGATCAGGTCAACAATACCGAACCACTGTACTATCAACGGAAATAGAAACATTTGCAAAGTTTCAAGTCAATATGACAATTAGAAGTAGGTTAAATTCATCATTAGCTGTTTTTCCACCCTTAGGGGTGGTATTTTTTTTTAAAATTTAAATGGAACCAATCTGGAAGCATATACCCTTTCAAACAAAACAAAAATTGTCCAAATCAGTTAATAAATGATGGAGTTCTAAGGTAACAAACATATAAAAAATACAGCCGAATTGAGAACCTCCTCCTTTTTGAGAAAGTCGGTTGAAAATGTAGGTGTGCTTGGATATAGCTTCCACCGGTTATAGCTTCATCAGCAGATATCACCACTGCCACTATATGGACTCAGCTTTTTTGAATATCTCACTACTGGCACAGGCCTCCCAATACGAGGGGGATCAAGCCATAATCCTCCAAATTGGCCAGTTCGTTCATTAGATACTTTTATGTAGTAACGGAGAGATGAATTGACATGGTTTTGCCATAAGCTAGGTTTTTAACCTGAAACTTTAAGTTATTCCAGTGGAAAATTAGCAGGTATACTGTTAGACGAAACACGCACTTAGGACCTAAGTGAAGCAATCACTAGTTTAAAATACACCATATTTTGTCTCGTCTGTTACTTCAATAGCTTTAAATATAGTTTGGCCAGAAACCAAATGATCGTTTGACGTACACCGCAACATAGTCGCGAATTCTAAATACAAAGCGTCAATGCGTGTTCCTATTTGCCTAATTAATTCCCGCCCTCGTCTGCGGTGAAAATTCAATGAATGACAATTGTTTGGCTTAAAATGAGTTGTAGAATGAAGAAAATATGATATAACTAGCGATTTATACTAGCTTCGCTCGTATATATCCCTGAGTGACGGTAGCTTATATGTTTCTTCAAGACTTTTTCATTTATTTTATTCATTTTAAATAAAAATATTCTATTATAAATGAATTAATTCAAAAACGCCATTTAAAACTATAATAAAATTAAAGCTAATGCGATTATAGCTTGTGACACAACTTTTAACATTTTATTTAGCTTTGATTCAAGCCAGCAGCATAAATTTTTATATAAGCTAATTTAATAATAGCCATTATAAGTTAATTTGATGAATCATGCGTCACTTTTATCAATCATTTTTTTAGTATTAATTTTTTTCATCTAAATTGTTTATTTTTATTGAGGAATTTCATAGGTGAGTGAATATGAATCTTCCTCGGGCTGTAACGAATAAAAGAAAATAAAATTGTTGAATTAGTCCAGCCGTTGTCGAGTTTTGTGCTTAACAACACATTTAGGGATTCATTTCTATTATAATCATACTTATACTTACTAGCCACCACGCTGGCCAAGTGCGGGTTGGCGTACTTCTTACGTCTTCCGAAAACTAGTTAGGTTCTCACACATATAGATTTCCTTACAATGTTTTTCTTCATCGTAAGATATGTGGTAATCTTGTTGAAACATGATTCGTACACGATGAAAATTAGATCAATTAATATTTTAAATACGTAAAATACGCTCTCAGTGTGAAAGTTGCCTTCCAGCTATAACAGCTCTATGAATTTCAGTAAAATTTGGAATGGATGACGCGAGCGGAACCGAGTTGTAAAGTCATATATAACTTAGCAATATTATAAGAGAGTACCTACATATATTAATTCTTGATGTGATAAACATTTATTGCCTTACATATGTATTCATCGCGATGTGGTCATTAAGTCAACGAGTGCCATTTGCAAAGTCCACTCTGGCAAAGTACCACTCCCGTTTCCTATACTAACAACTAGCCTCGGTTTCGATTTAATTGTGCTTTTTTATTTTATTATTACAAATATTAACATGCATTTCATTTTATTATAAAAATTAAATTTCTAAATTATCTTTTCGGTTTTTTTTCTTTCTGAGCGACGCAACTTAACGAATGTTTTGCAACATATATGATCGTGGGATAGACATTTATTTAAAACTACGGACTCACCCACGCTCCGCTCGGGTTTGCCCCTAGGTTACGTTTAACGATTAGAATGGATTTATCAGAGATGGGATATTTTTAAGCATTAAAAAGTATCCTAAATGTTGACCCGGACTACCAGCTATCACCATACCATCCAAATTCATCCACACATCAAAATCCGTCCAGTGGTTTTCTTGTGATGCGTTCCCAGACAGACACACAGACAGACAAAAATTCTAAACACTAAAGATTCGGCCTCAGTATCGATACTAATGACTATTTCAATAAGATTTTCCAAAAAATATTTAATGTAAAGATTCGACTCAGAATTTTATTGTATGTGAACTAGGAAAGCACAAACTGATATATCCCACGGGAACCGTTCATTTTTCCAGGATAAAAAGTAACCTGTTATTTGACCGGTAATATAAGGTATCAGCATGCCAAATTTTACTAAATAAGTTGCATAAGTTGTTGTGTACCAAGCTGCATAAGTTACTATAGTTTTTTAACTATCCCACGAAAACCTTCAATTTTCCGGGATGAAAAGTATCTAAAAGTTGACCGAGGATATAAGGTACCACCATGCAAAACTTTATTTAAATCGGTCCAATAGATTCGGAGATTAGCCCGTACAAGCAGACAAACAGACAGAGAAACAAAAAAAAAATTGAAAAAAATCTGGTATTGTTCTATTTCTCTTCTTACACCCCCCTGACTCGGTTTTTAGATTTTTTTTTCTATGTCAACCTCTACAGTTTTATTAATAGTATACATAGACGACGGAATATTCACGTACATCTAAGAAAGTATTATTGCAACGAAGTTAATCACAGTCAATTTTTTTTTTTATTATATAGGTAAAAGTACTTTTCCATCTATTTTTAACCTTCTAAGCATCAAAAGAAAATTTTAATGGTTATTCATATGATTATAGGGACTGATAGATCATAGAATTACCTTTCAAGTTGACGTTCCTAGACTGTCAGTCATAAGCCACGAAATATAATAATTTTATGTATAGAATAACTAGATCTACTTTGTTATTTATTTCATTGTATGTAGTCTATTGTAAAATAAATTGCCAAACTAATTGCTTTTTATTACAACAAAAACGACATTAATTATAATATATGTACATCCAAAATGTATTAATATTATATTGATACTAGCGGCTCACCCTCGCTTCGCTCGGGTTCGTCGCTAGGTACGTTTTAAATAGATATAAAAAGAAAAAATCTTTCTTTCTCACATTTTAATTATATGTTTTAATACTTACCTATTCCGGACTAAGAGAAATCCAAAAATTAAAATATCATAAAAATTGGAACGCGGTCGAACGGGATAAAAAGTATCCTATGTCCTTCTCCTGGCTCTAAACTACCTCCCTGCCAATTTTCAGCTAAATCGGTTCAGCCGTTCTTGAGTTATAAGCGAAGTAACTAACACGACTTTCTTTTATATATATAGATTCGCTTTAGAATTATTAGTTCTAAACAAAGTTAGCGTAAATCAGTTTATGAATAAAAAGTACATATATTTTACGATAGGTACGATAAAATATATCGAGTGTTTTATTTTAATTTTCAACCGACTTCAAAAAGGAGGAGGTTCTCAATTCGACTGTATTTTTTTTATGTTTTTTACCTCAGAACTTCGTCATTTATTAACCGATTTGGACAATTTTTGTTTTGTTTGAAAGGGTATACTTCCAGATTGGTCCCATTTAAATTTCAAAAAAAAATACCACCCCTAAGGGTAGAAAAACAACTAATAATGAATTTAACCTACTTCTAATTGTCATATTGACTTGAAACTTTGCAAGTGTTTCTATTTCCGTTGATAGTACAGTGGTTCGGTATTGTTGATCTGATCTGATGGTAAGGCCAAAAGGTGGATAGGTGGAACTCTTCAACGTCTAATAGTAGATACTTTGAGTTTGGGCTTATTTTATTTGGTTTGACAAGCCTAACGCTTTATAATTCTTACTTTGCTACTACTGTCTACACTAAAAAGGGAAAAATAAAAACTTTTTGACAAAAAAATAAAAACCGACTTCAAACAAAAGCACTAAAAAGTAAAAAATAACTGATTGGTAGTTTTCATTTACTACACATACCTAATCAAATATTTTCGAAGTCGGTGTGCTTTGGCTAAGTAATTAAAGCCTACCTATTAAATACATACCTAATCAAATATTTTCGAAATCGGTGCCAGCCCATACAAAGCAAAGCTCACCGACTTCGAAAATATTTGATTAGGTATGTATAGTAAATGAAAACTACCAATCAGTTATTTTTTACTTTTTAGTGCTTTTGTTTGAGATTGCCTTGCTATTATGACCGCAATGGGTTCATTATTATTATTACAAGTTAATTTATACATATAATAAAATTGTAACTAAGCCGAATCTGTACATTAAATATTTTCTGGAAAATCTTATTGAAATAAACATTATTATCGATACAGAGGCCGAATCTGTAGTTTTTAGAATTTTTGTCTGTCTGTCTGTCTGTTACCGCATCACAGAAAAACCACTGGACCGATTTTGATGAAATTTGGTATAGTGGTAGCTGGTTATTTAGGTGCAATGTAAGAGTTCACTAACTGTAAAATCTAAGAATTTGGTTATTGGTCATCTGAACGCGGGCGGAACCGCGGGCAATGCTAGTATACTATATAATTAATATCTTTAAGAGCTTTCATACGATCTAAGTATCAATAATCTGTAAGGCTATGATTGTTATACATATAATGTAGACACAGGGTTCCTTAAAAAGAACTATATTAATACTATAAAGACGCAAAGTTATTAAATTTTGAAGTTCGGATGTAGGGAAACTACTGATCCGATTTTGAAAATTCTTTCACAAATAGAAGCTACTATAGCCACCGCGTGCTATATTCCTTTAAAATAATGTTAACTATCAAAAATCATAACTTTAATCGAAGTTGGGAAAAAAATGGCTGTTGAGTTGATTTATCGGTGAGCGGTAAACGGTTCAATATAACACAATAAAAATACTACCATATAAATGAGGATGTTAAAGAAACATAATTTTCCGAGACAGCTTTTAAATTAATATAAGAATTTATATGATTCTTATACACTAACTAGCACTACCCGCGGTTTCGCTCGCGCTAAAACTACAAAAAAAATTCTTTGGCTTTATGTTATTAGTAATTATGTATGGAAATCTGCCCGATTTGTTGACATTTATGATTACTGCTCCGCTTTCTTGGGTAGTAGCATGATGGTATATAGTCAACGTTCTTCAATAAACGGATTATCTAATGCAAAAATAATTTTTCAAATCAAATTAGTAGTTCCTGAGATTAGGGCGTTCAAACAAACAAACAAACAAAGAAACAAACAAACAAACTGCCTCTTTATAATATTATTATAGATAACAAAATAAAGAGAATTTCAACTGTCCTGTATGTATCAAAGGTAAAGGTCAAAGGTGTAATAACACGCTTATGTTCTCTCGCTCTGAGACCATTTAAATTGAACGGGGGCATTGAAAAGGTATTCGAACAGCCGCACGATACAAGAATCATCAATTAGTTGTTTGAGTCGTCTAACTTTATAACAACGTAGAATTTTGTAGAACTTTTGTTGTAAATTATACTTTTAAGTAATTACGATCCTATTATTTATTATAAATGGTCTGAGCGTATAATGTAGTGACGCACCTGAACGAAGAGAGGTACTAGGTGGTTTGACTTAATACAAACACATATTTTGGTCAAAACTCGATCATAATCATTCATAATTGAAAATTTGGGATAAAACATAATATATCAATAGAATTTACCTATCTATATAAAAATTGTTTCCAATTTTTTTTTATCAATATCACAAATGTTCGCCATTTACACTTTTATTACTGAACTTAAAAAAAGAAAGTCGGTTGACAAACAGAGAAGAAAAAGTGCTCATTTGTTTTGCTTTTGTGTATTTATACTGTATAGATGTTTCCTCGAGACCTATAAATAAATAAATTTGAAATGGAAATTGGTATTTGTCACATAAATAGCCTTCACTGATAGCTGTCGCATTAAAGTCGCCCCAGAGCTTGGTTTGAGTGCCTAAGCAGCTTACCATCAAGTTGTCTCTTGACTTTTTCATATAAAGCCATATTTTGTTTCTCATGTCGAGAGAAACGGGTTTTACTAAAAATATTAAAATAATCAAAGATCTTTGTGTGTGTATGTTTGTTTATTTATTTATTTTAGGGAAACAAACAGTACAATAGTACATAAATAATAAATAATAATAGATAACACATAAACCAATGAAGTTTCCACATATTAAAAATACAAATAAGAAGCAGACCATAATGAAAATAAAAACGAAAAGTTAAACAATAAACTAAAAACTTGTTGCTCCCTTATACTGAAACAGCTGAATGGATTTGGATGAAATTTAGTCAATAGATAGGCCACGACCTGGAGTGGTACATAGGTACCTACTGTTACGCTCCTAGGAACACAAAATTAGATGCTAATACAATTTCTGCTTTTTTATATAGAATTTATTTATAAAGTTTCTTGTTACATAGCACAATAGAAGTTATAATTAAGCTAGTGGCTCGCCCTTGCTTCGCTCGGTTTTGCCTCTAGGAAAAAAAACAAACCTATCCCACGGGAACCGTACACTATTCCGGGATAAAAAAGTAGCTTATGTGTTATTCCAGACTATAATCTATCTAATCTAATCTCTATTGATTATTTTCATTTATTTATTATTATAAATAATCATAATCATAATCATACAAAAATACATTTCGATTAAACACAAGTATGTCACAAGATGTCTAGTTTATTAATTAATCGTATTCTATAGGTATCTATTTAGAAGTCCTTGCATTATTGATCTGAAAATAAACATTGTAATTTCATATCTAGTCCAAAGTAGCAAATATTCTCTTTCTTAATTTAATTCATAGATATATTAGTGGTTCTCAGATTACATTATAAATTAAATTGCTTTCGTGTCCATTTTGCCTTATTTTCCTCACAATATGAGTATAAAATACTATAAAGTCATTTTCAACTTTACGTATCTAGTATTAATGTTCAAAATATTTCAATTTACAAGTAAAGTCTCTTGATATGGATCGCATTTCAGGCAAATAATTTTGACGCGAACGTCAGATTTTAGTAGAAATAATTAATTATCGTTGACTAAGTTGCCTTAGAAATGTGAATTGTGTGTTTACTTGGGCGTCGTTGGATTTCATGCTTAATTATGTCAAGGGATGTTATTATTTAATTAGTTTTTAAATATTATAATATATTGTCAAATTGTTACGATGTCATAAGATTTAAATAAATTACATTATTATTATAAACTAGCGACTCACCATCGCTCTACTCGGTTTCTTCCCTACGTTTTACCTATTAATATAGATTTTTCAGAAATGAGACATTTTCTCGCAGTAAAATGTATTTTAAATGTTAACCCGGATCACCAGCTATCATCATGCCAAATTTAATCAAAATCTGTCCAGTGGTTTTCTTAAGATGCGTTCCCAGACAGATAGACAAAAATTCTAAAAACTATAGATTCGGCTTTTGTATATAATAATGAGTATTTCAATAAGATTTTCCAAAAAAAAAATATTACACATATTCGACTCAGAATTTTATTATATGTATAGATGTAAAAGTTGTTGTATGTGTACGTGTATGTACGTTTGTTATTTCTTCGTATTGAAACGGGATTATTACCTATATAGGTAAATGTTTAAGCGTGAAAAGTGAACAGACAGAGTTACTTTTATATTAAATTATAATATTAATATAGATAAAGAAATGAAATGAATTTTGTAACATGACACAGTTCTTAAACAATGAAAAATTAAGACTTTTAAGTTTCCACTTCCTTTCAGTTACAGCTTCGTAGTGCAAAGTGTAAGAAGTTAATCTTAATCAGCCTCACCTAGAGCTCTGGGGACGATGCCAGTAGATTTAACGGTATAATTAAATCGACGAACGTTCGCGCTCTTGACATATTATAGTTTAGTTTTATCTATTTTTCGATTTACTTGTTCGTAAATAGAGACATTTTTCGTTAGTCTATTCTTTAGCATTATTATATCTGCAACTTGTTAGGTACGAGTCGGGCCAAATATTTAATCGGGTTTCTGTCACGAAATACTCAGAAGCTGCCTTGAGTCAGGAACTTGGCAATGCTATACCATTGTACTTCAAAGAGCAAATTAAGCCCTCGTTTCTGTGGCTTATCTCTCACTGGTCGTATAGAGTTCTCGTCCCATCGCAATATGAGAGTTGAAGGAATAGCGAGTGCACTTATGCACTATAATATGTTCCGCGTAGTTGAATAGCTTTTTGCTATCGTCACCGAAGTTGGTCCGGTGGATATGATTTCATTTCAACTTTTTACACCTATTACCAACTTGTTCGTTCCAAGCAATTTTTATCAGCCAGAACGACGTAAGCGTTAATAGCTAACCATAATATGATTGGTTTGGTCTCGTAGGTCTTTGAGCATTTGTGTCTTGTACGCTGAGGACATATCACAAATGTACAAACATTGCTCTTATTATTATAGTAATTGTTTCGGGTCTTAGGTCCATTTAGTCTATCCTGTGTAGACGTCACAGGCTTTTTGAGTTAAATGTGTAGCGCTATTTATTTTTTTATTTATTTATTACTAAGATATTCTTGCTATGCTTCCTTCACAACACCACGTACCAAAAAACTCATTTTTTCGTTAATAAAGCAATCATATATTATCTAAAATCGATAAATATATCAATTTCGATAATATTGGTTAATTCGATCTCTTTCTACTATTTATAATACGAGAACCTTTGTCTACTTGAGATAATCCGGGATTAAAAGTATCCTATGTCCTTTCCAGGATCTCAAACTATCTTTTTACCAAATTTCACCTTAATCGTTTCTGTAGATTCCGTGAATACCCCCTACAACGTCACAAACTCACAATTCACAAACTTTACCTCTTTATAATATTAGTATAGATTTTTTTATTAATAGTTAATTATTTATTTAATTTTCTTCAATTACTATCAAAGAAACTGTCTGTGAATAGGGGCCTAGTATTAGTAAATAATAGTTATTAATTAAACAAGTAATTTATATCATGTAATTATATTAAGTACATATAATAAATACAAAATTTAAAAATTTTATCATTAACATAGTCCACTATACCTGAGTATGAAAAGTTTTGGTAGAAACAAGCTCGTCTTAAATGAAACAATTTTTCTACTCATTTACTACTTTAACACCTTTTTTTTTTTTTAACGTTGGGAAATGCATTTACACACGACGTGTGGGACTCACCGGCGTAATACAGCCAGTACTACCCACTAAAACCCGACAAAACCATCGCCCGTCTAAATGGGGCGTCGCAGGATCGCTTACGCATTCAACTACGACGCCCCGACGGCAGGTCTGCCAAAGCAGACCACCACAACCATGGGGTCGCTCCAAGGTCCACTCTGCCATCAGAGAAGTACCAGGAGCAACCCGCATGGTACGCCGCCCCCCGAAGAGGGCCACCTCCCACTGAAGTGGGCAACCTCCCTGTGCGTTTCTTAGCTTCGCTACTACTACTGAGCCCCCCCACCACGACAAGGTGAATGCACGTTGGGGAGGACTACTTTAACACCTATTGTTTTAGAAAATATATAATATTGAATCCTGTTAAAACAGTTTTCCATCTATTTTGTTGAAATAAAAGTTTAACATCGTATAACAAAGTGCAAAAAATCTGTCTTAATCACTCTCACCTTGAACGTCCGAGACAATGCAATAAGATTTAAGGATACAATCGACGGTCATTAAAGAGAGTTGTTTTCTGGCTCAAGATAGAAGTTGAAATTGATCTAATCTTAATGAAATAGCTTGTTACTCAACTATTTCATCGACGCTCATAGGATGGGAATTATCAACTATAAATAATTTTATATATATATATATATATATATATATATATATATATATATATATATATATATATATATATATACCTATTTAACTGGAGAACTGGATCTGTGATTGTTTAATAGGGGGTAGTCCAATTGAGCTTACGGTTATGTAAACAGTGTATTCATCCCGTTTTAACGTCTCACTGCTGGGCACGGGTCTTCTTTCAATACGAGGGGCATCAGGCCATTACCACCACACCACACAGGGTTGGCGTACTTCACATGTCTTCCGAAAACTTACTAGGTTCTCTCAGACATGCAGGTTTCCTTACGATGTTTTCCTTCATCGTAAGAAAAATGGTAATTATATTTTTTTTTATTTGTTGGTATATGTTGGAAATGATTCGCATATGAAAATATTATAGGTGCGAGACCTGGGATTTTAACCCACTTCACTCGGTTTTCCAAGCGAGCGCGTTACCACTGGGCTACCACTGCATGTCTACTTCCACAATATCAAAAGAAAGTATCCATTTGTACTAGACAATTTCCAAAACAATTGTTATTTTAAACCTGCTCTTGCTGAATAGCATAACTGATTTTAATGGAACTTTCGTTTGGAGATAAAATATTTGTGTGAAAATTACGTGGGCATCGGTTTTCGAGATAAGTTGCGGATCAAAGACAGTTTGATAAAACAAATACTCCAATATAAACGAAGATACCCCATAGAACTTGAATTTTTCTGTGGACCCTTTTCTTTCTCACTATGTTCTGTATCATTATACTTTTATACTTTACATATGAATTTGTTTAATCAACGTCCTCTCGAAACTTACACCAAACACGTTAAAACGCCACCCCCGTGACCATTTGGGTCAAGTGAACAACCCGTCACAAGAGAGCCAATTAATTTGTAATTATCTGCTTCATAATGATGAAATTATTTCTGAATAATGGTTTTAATTTAGTTATATCATTTCCCTATGATAAATTAATACAGTCAAACGTTCATTTTAGTTTCCTGAGGGAATCAAAGTTAGCATATAATGTTTGAACTTTAAAATAATAAGCAAATTTTCTATATCACTAGCAACTCACCCTGACTCCGCTCGGGAGGTACGTTTTAAGGGCTATCAACAACAACTACCACCATACCAAATTTCATCAAAATCGGTTTTCTCGTGATGCGGTCACAGACAGACAGACAAAAATGCTTAAAACTATAGATTCGGCCTCTGTATCGATAATAATTACTATTTGAATAAGATTTTCCAAAAAATATTTTATGTACAGATTCGACTCAATTCGAATTTTATTATATGTATAGATATAAACTACTTGTATGTAATCTAAAAGTATTTTCAGAATGCAATGTGATGCGATTAAGTCCGCCCTTATTATTAAGTAGTTTAATTCATTTTAAATACAGGTAGCAATAGTGTTGCTTAATATTTTAACTTTAAATAATAGCAATCTAAATTAATATTTTAACTTCATTTAAATTATATATAAACAATAATATTGCTTAGATAAATAATTCATATTTTTAATTTTTAATATTCTTTACGGTTATACATAATATAATAATAGCAACACTAAATAATATTAGTAATTAATAAAGTTTTTAAAAATTGTAATATTTATAATAATAACATCTAAATTTAAATAAATGATATTGCTATATTTTATTATAATACTTATTAAATTTTTTAAACTGTTTAGAAATAAAAATCAACAAATATTGTAAGGTACTTTATTGCCATTTTTGAATTTTTGAAATCATTTTTATAAAAGAGTGTGTAGGCACTGCCTGTAACAAGTATGTATACTATAGTAGTATTTGTAAAGCATTCGAAACGTCGGGAACCAAAAATTAAAATAAATCCGCGAAATAATCCGAAAAGATAATTTTATTGAAAATGTCAAATATTCGCGTAAATCTAAGAAAGTATTAGTTTAGTTCACCTTTAGTTTTAAAATAGATTGTTTGACTTTACTTTTAAAATAACACTACCTATGTATTTAAGAACTAAGCTTTTATATGTTCGAGACCAGTCTTATAAATAATAGTTTTTTTAAATATTATACGGTAAGTACTAAAATATACCTTAGTAAAGAAAACACATACATTCCCGCTCTTCCACTCCCGGATGGTATGAAAATACAAATGGACCCAGTAGGTGGCGCTGCAGTTGGTGTGCCACAAAATTTTCATAAAAGACTCTATTTTCCGAGAAAATTTAAATTGTTGATTAAATAAAATAAAAATCGATGTGTGTATGTATGTTTCCCAAAGAAAACAGCTGGAGCGATTTTGATGAAATTTTCAGGTAATCTTCAGATTAGCCCAGTGGGTCTTGTGAATTTTGTAAGCGAACGGAAGTTTGGACGCGGGTGAAGCCGCAGGTACTGCTAGTATATGTATATACATATAATAATACAATAAATATTATGGAAAAGTTAAATAAATCTACGACCATTTAGATTTCCAAAGTCTATTTTTCCTTAAGTGAAACCAAAGTTTGTGTAACACACAAAACTTCAAGCTAACTATAAAATTAAAGAGCTTTTGAAAATAACTACAAAATCTCTTCACACTTGTTCGGTTCTTCAAAGTATTTCTAAGTGAATTATTTTATAAATTTTTCCACTTTTCAAAGTTTTGCAATGGAATAAATTCAATCTACGAGTAGCTTTATATTACGTTATTTGTTTCGCAAGCCAGAAGAAACTGGCTTATCTAGCAGGTTTTACTTAGTTTTCTACAGATGTTTACTATATTATTTTTGACTTAACATTTTACGTTTATTGATGTCCTTTTCCGTCAATATAATACGTATTTGTCTTCGTCTAGTATAAACATTAATCTCAACAGTTACGAATACATACTCAGTGCAGGAATGGAACAGCAAACTTTTGGCGTAATGAATCAAATCAGCCCACCCAGTCGGTCGTCACTTAATAATGATAACATAAGTTAGTTTTAGTAGAACTAATGTCACTTAAACATTTTTTATAGCTTTATAAATAATGTTATATGAATATGATTACCACGTGCCTTACGGTGAAGTAAAACACGTCTGAGAGAATCTAGCAAGTTAAACGGTTAAAAGGTTAAACTTTTTAGTAATTATAAAGGGACTCAGTATCAGATATACATAAACACATATACAAATGGATACATAAATACACTCAGATCAAACACATAGCACGTCGCGGGAAATAGTAATAAATAAATATTATGATTATCGTTCACGAAAAATACAAAGAATTCTCAACAACAAGAGATATATAGACCTTATAAGTCACAATAAATCACACGAAATTAAATTAAATATGGCGGATAGACACAGCTGTACTGTAAATATGTGCTGTAGAAGTAAGTCAAAATGAAGAGACTGTCAGATCCTTTGATTATTATAAACAAATAAATATGTTGGGACATGAACACACTGCACTATCTAGTTCCATGGGAAGCTACGAGGCTTGTGTTATGGATACCAGATAGTTGACACACTACACATATTATATAACTTGAAATACATACATATTATAAATATAAGCACCCATGACTAGAGTACAAACATTTGTGCTCATCATACAATTGAATGCCCCCAGAGGGACTCGAACCCGCGATCGCTGGCACGGCAAGTAGGGTCACTACAAACTGAGCCAAACGTGTCGTCAAGTATTATTCGACTACTAATATAAAAGCGAGTGCTTTGTTGTTACTCCTTTAGGCTGGAACGGCTGGACGTATTTGGATGAAGTTAAGTACACAGATAGACTATAACCTGGAGTAACACATAGGCTACTGCTGAGATTACTATTAGGGCCTGAGAACCAAAGTGATGAGGGGGTAAGGCACTAGTAATAATACTTTGTGATCAGATTTCTTTTAAATAGAAATATTCTAACAACCATTTATTACAGTCCAAACTTAAACATCTCTCAAACTTAAGCTTTACATACATTAACAATTTTACCCCATTAAAATTTTATTCTTTATATTTTATTCTTTATATTGTGGCAGTGGTAGCCCAGTGGTAACGCGCTCGCTTGGGAAACCAAATGAAGTGAGTTCAAATCCCGGGTCTCGCACCTCTGATATTTTCATGTGCGAATCATTTCCAACATGATTACCACTTGTCTTAACGGTGAAGGAAAACATCGTGAGGAAACCTGCATGTCTGAGAGAACCTAGCAAGTTTTCAAAAGATATGTGAAGTCCGCCAACCCGCACTTGGCCAGCGTGGTGGACTATGGCCTGATTCCCCTCGTGCTGAAGGGAGGCTCGTGCCCAGCAGTGGGACGTTAAAAAGGGCTGAATACACAAAATTTTATTGTAATAGAAGCAACGAGCCTCATATGATTTCCCATCGGCATTATAAGCAGAAGTTTAAACATCAATTACCATATATCTAACTTCAAAAATGATGAGCTTCCTTACAATTGTTCATCCCTTATTTGACCCGTGATTCTAGGAAGAGTATTTTAGCATCGAACACAGGAGGTGTATTGCTTTGTATTTATTTACTTTTTTTTATAAAACAGTCCGATTTTGATCAATCTTTTAAATTATTGCTTGGGTATACCTGGAAGTTGGTCTTATTTCAATTCGAAAAAAAGTTCATTTTTAAAATGGATACCACTTAATTTTTTTAGGTTTAGTTATTAAATTCGCGCTTGTAAGTAGCCACAAAGATATTAAAAACAAAACTATCCAAAGAATTCCACGAAAAAAATAAATGAAAGCAAAAAAAAAATATTAAAAAGTTTTCATCAAATATCCAACCTTGGTGCTCACCTTTGTAACAATATGAACAATTCTTGTACAGCATTTCTCGGTTATGGATTCAGCTTTAGGTAATGTCTTAAAGCAATTAGTATTTTTATTAAGTCTATTTTGTTTAGAGATTCCTAGCATATGATATTATTATACATATAATTGGTTAGTGGCTATCACAGTCGACTACAGATGCGGAGGCCTTAGGTTCGAGTCCGAGAGCAGGTTAAGTAAATTTATAGGGCTTTTAAAAAAAATTGTAATAGCCCAGAGTAAGAAAGTTCCAAGGCTTTTCAATTCCGTGCCGCCGTCCATCTTGTACCTTATCTTTTGCCGATTGTATCTTATTAACATCCTGAGTTTAAGAGTGATAGGTATAGAAAGTACACTTGTATTTGCGTGCATACTTACGTATCTATACATATAATAAAATTCTGAGTCGAATCTGTACATTAAATATTTTTTTGAAAATCTTATTGAAATAAGTCGAATCTATATATAGTTTTTAGAATTTTTATATGTCTGTCTGTGTATCCGCCTGGGAACGCATCACGAGAAAACCATTAGACAGATTTTGATCAAATTTGGTATGATGGTAGCTGGTTATTCGGGTCTTCATATACTTCTTACTGTGGAAAAACATTTCAACTCTGAGAAATCTATACTAAAGTTTAAAACTATAAACTATAATACAATATGGCTAGTTTTAATGAGATATAGTCGAAATCGTAATAATTTCTTAGATTTACGCGAATATTTGACATAATGAATGATGAATAACAAAATCAATTCAAAAAAATTGAAAAATGGCACCAAAGTACCTTACAATATTTTTTAATTTAAAAAAAATGAGATTTTAATTAGTTCTATAATTGAATATGGTATAAATATTATTTATTTAATTTAAGCTGTTATTACTATAATTATTACAATTTTTTAGAAAAAAAATATTAATTAGTACGTAATTTATATTTTGTTATTTGTGGGTAGGCTGTCTATAACAACTATATAATACCTTTGAGACATCTAACACCTCAGTCTCTCCCGTGACCATGATTGCTGTAAAGCATTCGAAACAAGAAACAAAAAATACAAATCCGCGAAAAAATCAGAAAAGATAGTTTTATTTAAAATACAGTTATTAAATCTGCCACGCAAACAAATTTTACAACAATATTTTATTTCAGAAGAGTGCAACTTATATTTCACATAAATATAATAAATTGTAACTAAGCCGAATCGGTACATTAAATATTTTTTGGAAAATCTTATTACAACAAACATTATTATCGAACCTATAGTTTTTAGAATTTTTGTCTGTTTGTCTGTCTCTGTTACCGCATCACAGAAAACCACTGGAAGGATTTTGATGAAATTTGGTATGGTGATAGCTAATAGGTAAGTAAGAAAAAGGATACTTTTTACTGCGGGAAAATATCTCATTTCTGAGAAAAAATGTAAAAACTGCAATGTAATAACATACTAATCTGTAAAACCTAAGAATTTTATTTTTGGTCATCTGAACACGGGTGGAGCCGCGAGCAATGCTAGTTTCACATAAATCATCGATTGACACCGTACATAGTTTTTAAATCCTTACCAACAGTTTATTTATAAAAGAGATTACGCTATAAAATCCGCTGCTAGCCGCGAGCTCTTTTCAGAAATGTTTTACAATATTTCTCATCTTTTTATTTTTGCAGGTAACATGATACTATAAAGCCTTTTTAATAATAACATTATTATGAATACATGTAAAATTCAAATGGAAATAGATATAAATAGTTTTGTTCCTTTATAGATTTCAGTGTAAGTTCATTTTATTTATCTTTCTAATTCTGATTAAAATTAATCTTGCTTTAATATTATAATAATGTCCTACTGACGGATTTCGGCCACGGCAGCCATTCTTATTGAGACTAGCTAACTGCGAATATTATTGTGTACAAGTGTGCGCGCAGACAGTAGTGCTCTCTCTATTCCTGTCACTCCCCATACTCCGGTGGGACGAGTGCTCGACACGACCAGTGAGAGTTAAGACGCAGACCGACGGTTTTACGTGCTCTCCGAGGCACGAGGCTGAACTTCCTAACACCGAGCTGTTACTGAGGTTTACTAAACAAAAAGACTCAATAACTAAATTTGGCCCGACCCGGGACTTGAACCCAGGACCTCCGGATATGCAGCCATATATGTTAGCCACTACTCCTCCGAGGCTTACTTAATATACCTTGCTAGGTACCTTTTAAATCCATCTAGCCAGTAACATACAGACAAATACAAACTTCCGTATATATGTAATAGTAGTCTAATAATCCGACTAGCGATAATAGTTACAACCATTTCATTTTTTTTGGTTGTTTAAACTTTTGCTATAGTAGTATGGTGTGAATAACCACATTATTTCTAAATTACAAACATATGTTTCATAACTTCATTTTTAAGTATAGACCTAGACAACCATTTTAATATTTAATTACTTACGATTCCCAAAAGCTTTTTTATTTCAGCTTATCTTTAATATGTCTCTCACACTATTTAATCCTGCAATATTCATTGTAGGTCTACATAAAGTCCTTCCATTTAGAAAACTTGATTAGGCTCTGATAAGATCTAGGATTTTGCTTGCCCTGACAATTGATGCCATTATCCTGGTATTGTTGTGTCGGTTATTGTACATGTATTTTACTATCTATATATGAATAGGCAAAAACAGACAAAAAAGTCTTATGCATGCACGTAGAAGTTATACTGCTTTGGCGTAACAAAGCAAAAATAGCTAAAGATTTCATCCCGTATGTCACAATTCTCTGTTTGTAAAAGGAATTATAAATTAACTAACGACTCACCCTCGCTTCGCTCGGGTACTTACGTTTTAAGGTTTAGTATCGATTTCTCAGAGATGAGATATTTTCCCGCGTTAAAAAGTATTCTGTATGTTGACCGGGTTAACCAGCTATCATCATACTAAATTTCATCAAAATCCCTCCAGTGGTTTTTCCATGATGCGGTAACAGACAGACAAACAGACAGACAGACCAAAATTCTAAAAACTATAGATTCGGCCTCTGTATCGATATAAATGTCTATTTCAATAAGATTTTCCAAAAAATAGTAAATGAACAGATTCGGCTTAATTACAATTTTATTATATGTATAGATAATAATTAATAAATAAGGCATATTAGTCAGTTAAGTGATATCACAATCATATATTTATAGAATATCATTTAAGGAAAGAATATAACATTAAACTAGCAAAACCCACGGCTTCGCTTGCGCTAAAACTACTAAATGATTGGTTTCATACAAACTTTCATCCGCTACTTTACCCCGTTACAAACATTCGTGCTCATCACACAAATGAATGCCCCCAGCGGGACTCGAACCCGCAACCGCTGGCAGAGCAAGTAGGGTCACTACAAACTGAGTTTAACGTGTCGTCAAATATAAATGATGAAACAAATATAGTCTAATTAAAATTATAGACCATTTTAATTAAGTACAAACACAATGCACTTTGCTTATTAAGACATTGCTATTAGCCAAGAGAGATTACACCCTGGGGACTCACTTTAGATGATTGTCTAGGTACCTACTACTACGCAAGCCAATTTTATATGTTAGTATTGTAACAAATTCGATAGAGAGTTAAAAATGTCATTTAATTCACTCACTCAGCCTATTTTAACATCAGCAATAAGCAAGGCTCAAAAAATATTTTTTATATATTTTTTTTTGGTTTTAGACAAAAATGTTTTTCTTTAAATATATTTAGTCTATAAAATCTTGTTTCTACCTTTGGTAATATTAGTAATTAAAAAAAAAATCACCACTTTGCATTTTTCAAGTAACATTTTGTGTATGTATATATTATAATTTTAAGTATTCTTAACAAACTTAACATTTTTTAGTATACATTGGAAACGAAATTACTAAAAAGTATATTACCTACTAGATATACTTATATAATATATACTGTGTCGCAGAGAACTTTATTTTTTAAGCTCATATATAAACATCTATCCTAAGTAAAATATCTATTTATTAACAGATATTTTACCTAGGTCTTGATAACGATAGTAAAGACGATCAAAAGCTCTTATTTTTATTTCCTATCACGTTAAAACGATTGTTACATTTTTATATAAAATCTTCTCACCTATTTATTTCATAATTCTATATTTTCTTAGATTTACACGAATATTTAGCATTTGATATAAAACTATTTTTTTTGGATTTTTGTGGTATTTTTTTCTTTGAAGCATGGTCACGGATACTTGCTGTAAAGCATTAGAAACGTTTGAAACCAAAAACAAAATATAACTGCGACAAAATAGTTTTTTCATAATTAGGTTATGTTTAAGGTTTAGAAAAAAGCTTGTGAAAACTAAGCTTCACAGCTCAGCACACCGTCGCCAAGTTGCTTGTCTGTCGGTTTTCTACAGACTGTACTTCGGGGAGTGTACCCACGAGCTCCACAGTCTCATACCGCCATCGCCATTCTTCTATCGGAACACCAGACGTACTGCAGGATACCATCCTTTCTTGGTTGACATTCCGACCACTCGCACTAAACGCTATTCGTCATCTTTTATAATGCGCACCTGAACCTATTTAAGGTGCGTGTTAACAGGCTTCTCCTGGGCAAACTCGCTAGATCGTAGACCTTATCTGTGCCTTCGAGCTAAGATAAAGGTCAAGAGTGAGCCCATTTGTAATAAAAAAAAAAGGTTTAAAAACGGGTTAGACAAGATATGTAATCGTCCTTAATAAATGGGCTATTTTTTTTCAAATTAACAAAGGGATGTGTGTAGTAGCTTTTTTTATTCATAGCCTTATTTCAATAAATATATACACATTTTTCAAGCATTTAGGCATTCATAACGATAACATAGTCATATGGCGTCTTCGACTTTACCGCTTCAAATGCACTGTTCGGAACTTCTGTTGCATAAGCATACTGTTTTATATATCTTTCAGAAATGGCTTCGATTGTATAATATATTTTTATGCCTTATCAAAACAATAATTGAGCAAAAGCTCAATAGATTTGAGTAAAATTTAGAATATTATATCCAAGATTTACAAACATTATTATACTGTCTATGTTTTTACAACGCCGACGTAACTGAAACTATGGCGAAAACCATTTAGGTATATCTATATTGTACACTAGCGACTCACCCTCGCTTCGTCCCTAGCTTGCTTCCCAATACAAACTTTCATCCATATTTTCAACACCTTAAGGGATGATTTCTGGGATAAAAAGTATCCTATGTCCTTCCCAGGGTCTCAAACTATCTTCTTACCAAATTTCATCTAAATCGGTTCAATAGATCCAGAGATTACCCCCTACAACGGCAGAAACTCACAAAATCACAAACTTTACCTCTTTTTAATATTAGTATAGATATGGACGAACGATTAGGCTGCCGAGTAGGAAGGCAGTGGTAGCCCAGTGGTAACGCGCTCGCTTGGGAAACCGAATGAAGTGAGTTCAAATCCCGGGTCTTGCACCTCTGATATTTTCATGTGCGAATCATTTCCAACATGATTACCACTTGTCTTAACGGCGAAGGAAAACATCGTGAGGAAACCTGCATATCTGAGAGAACCTTGCAAGTTTTCAAAAGACACGTAAAGTCCGCCAACCCGCACTTGGCCAATGTAGTGGACTATGGCCTGATTCCCCTCGTGCTGAAGGGAGGCCCGTGCCCAGCAGTGGGACGTTAAAAAGGGCTGAATACATTAGGCTGCCATCTAGTTTAAAGTAGTGGTAGCAAATTGTATTAACATTAAGTCATGATTACGTAATAATTATAAAATTAATAAATATATTTGTAAATATATGTGATTTACGTTTTATAATTTATTTTATGATAAAATTTGATAGATAGTCTATTTGAAAGTCTTGTAAAAGTCTATTTCACACAGGCATCGCTTCGCTCGAGTTTATCCCTAGGTACGTTTTAAGGCTTAGTATAGATTTTTTCAGAGATGAGATATTTTTTCGCAGTAATAAATATTCTATACGTAGACCCGGATGACCAGCTATCATCATTCTAAATTTCAATAAAATCAATCCTGTGGTTTTCTCGTGATACGTTCCCAAACAGACAGACAGTCTGACAAAAATTCTAAAAACTATAGATTCGGCTCTCTCTGTATCGATAATAATGATTATTTCAATGAGATTTTCCAAAAAATATTTAATGTGCAGATTCGACTCAGAATTTTGTCATATGTATAGATTAATTTTTTATGTATAATGAATTTTAGATAATCACAATAGGTTTTATTATGCTTTATTTTGATGTAGACCAATTTTTATTCAATTAACTGAATATGGTCATTTAAATCTTATTATTGATATGAATTGTTATTTTATGTAATTATTGCAATTGTATATGTAATATAAACATAAGTTGTTTTTGAAACTAAAAGTAAATGAATCTTGGCATTATTAGATATACTAATTCTCGCGCTAAAACTACAAAAACAACTCTAAAAAGGTAGGTGTCATACAAACTTTTATCCCCCTTTTTTTTTAACGTTGGGGAAATGCATTTACGCACGACGTGTGGGACTCACCGGCGTAATACAGCCAGTACGACCCACTAAAACACAACGAAACCTTACCCCGTCTTAATGGGGCGTCGCAGGATCGCTTACGCATTCAACTACGACGCCCCGACGGCAGGTCTGCCAAAGCAGACCACCACAACCATGGGGTTGCTCCAAGGTTCACTCTACTATCAGAGAAGTACCAGGAGCAACCCGCAAGGTACACCCCCGAAGAGGGCCACCTCCCACCGCCCACCGAAGTGGGCAACCTCCCTGTGCGTTTCTTAGCTTCGCGCCCGGTTGGATTGCCGGGCACTACTGAGCCCCCCCACCACGACAAGGTGAACGCACGTTGGGGGGGGGGGGGGGGGAGGACTTTTATCCCCTATTTAAATGAATTTAGAAAAATGCTAAAACACGTATTTCTTTAATTGTATTGAAGAACATTAATACCATGTTTCAAGTAATTCTGATAGTAATTTTTTTTGGCACAACCATATAACGTGTTTTCCCGCGGGAGTGAGATAATCTCCGGCGATAAAAAGCCTATGTCACTCTCCAGCTCTCCCCGTCGCTCCGTTTCGACGAGAAAGAAAGACAGACAAACAAACAAACAAACATACTTTCAAATTTATAATATTACTATTGATTCCGGTGCCGCGCCGTGTTGTTAGCTTATTTACGCTTTTACAGCAGAAGTCATAGAACATAAATATTTTAAAACGAATGATTCTCTTCATAATTTAATTTAAAACCTAGGTCTAAACCACTTCTGTGTTCTATGTTATCTTGCAACATATATTCACTTGCTTTACAAACACAGATGCGACTTTAGAAATTAACTAGTTTCTTACGGGCACGCTTAATTAGCGACCCCGTTCTTCCGTGAACGTACAGTCAACATAATACGTTATCTTACAAAGATTTTGCTTTTCTATTAATAAAAATATTTTTTTTAAATAAAACTATCTTTTCGGATTTTTTCTCGAATTTATTTCGAATGCTTTACAGCAATCATGGTCACGGGAGACATGATTGCTGTAAAGCATTCGAAACGTCGGGAACCAAAAATCAAAATAAATTCGCGAAAAAATCCGAAAAGATAGTTTTATTTAAAATGTCAAGTATTCGCGTAAATCTAAAAAATATTTTTTTTATTTATAATTAGCTTTTATTGTTATTGTTTATAAGTAAATTAAATTTGAAAACGAACTACGACAAACGACTTTTATCTTAAGACTCTGCAAAAAAATTAAATGTTAAGAAATCGTGTTTATCTTGACTTTACTATTTATATTGAAGTGGAACATGTTGTATTTACCTGTAAGTGGTTTTGCGTTTTAGATTTATATTTCTTAATGTTTCTTGTGTATTTGTTAAATGAAAAAAAGAAATACATCTAAACTAATATTATAAAGAGGCAAAGTTTGTGAATTGTGAGTTTGTGACGTTGTAGGGGGTAATCTCTGGATCTACTAAACAGATTTAGATGAAATTTGGTAAGTGGAGTTTGAGATCCTGGAAAGGACATAGGATACTTTTGGTTCCGGTAATCATCCCTTAAGGGGTTAAAATGGGGATGAAAGTTTGTATTGGGAAGCAAGCTAGGGACGAACCCGAGCGAAGCGAGGGTGAGTCGCTAGTTTTTTTATAAAGGTAATCTTTAGTAAATGTAGTTCACATTATATCCAAGTGGTAAAAATTACTTAATTCTCTGGTATATTCAATTATATTATATACCCTATCTGCGGTTCTAAAAATATTAAGAGTTTAAAAGTATTAAGTTTTGATTTTATTATTTTAAGTTTTGTTCAGCATATTTTATTTTAATTATTTTTATTTCTTACTAGCAGCACCCGCGGCTAACTTCGATCGCTACCAAACTTCATAGGATCTCTCGCTGGGCTAATGTGAAGATTACCTGAAAATTTCATTAAAATCGCTCCACGCAATAGATTGTGCAATATTGTATTTTCAAATATTTATTTTGTTACCTACGTCTCATACAAGGTGGTATTAATGTACAGAAATGATAGTCCAATTAGTTGTATATCTACTTTGCAACGTATCCAGACAAAATGGTAGACATTAGCTAGTTTATTTAATCCACTAATCAGGTTTGTTATAATAATTGCAACAAAATACTATACAGAAATATAAGGCTTTTAGCTTGTATTCTAAAATGCTATCCCCTTATCTTGGCTATGAAAATAATTATTATGCAAAGCAATTTTCTTCAAGGCTTTCAGTAAATCATGTTATTTTGGGAGAGCATCTCACTTTTGCTTCTTAGAGATTTCTGGTGCAAATGTTAAATTTTACGTAAAGTGCTTGCTAGATTGCTATTTAAGGCAGTGCTCTATACAAAATTAAATTTAAAAAATTAAAATATTACTATAGACGGTCGTCATATCTTTTGATTATGACGATTAATAAAATTAATTAAATATATTATACGAATAGCTTAGAAAATACTAGGTTTATTCATAACTAAGTACTGATTCGCCCTGGATTTACTCAGTTATAAACTGAGACAAATCCCAATATTATTATGAACGCGAAAGTTTGTGAGGATGTATGGATGGATGATTGTTAGATACTCTTTCACACAAAAAGTACTGAATGGATTTTGATGAAATTTAACCGTAATATAGGTCATACATCAGAGTAACAAACCCTACGAATACTATGACTGCAAAAAAAGTGAGTAGGTATAAGTGAATTTTCTTCATGATCAGATGAACGATTGTAAGAATGCATATGTTACAAAAGTCGACATCGACAATTCTTCAAAAATACATTTAATATACATCACTAGCATTTCCCGCGGCTCCGCCCGCGCTCAGATGATAAAAAATCAAATTCTTAGGTTTTACATATCAGTATACTCTTACAATGAAGTTTTTGTATTTTTTCTCGGAAATGAGATATTTTCCTGCGGTAAAAAGTATTCTGTATGTTGACCCGGTTAACCAGCTATTACCATATCAAATTTCATCAAGATCCCTCTAGTGGTTTATCTGTGATGCGGTAACAGACAGACAGACAAAAATTCTAAAAACAATAGATTCGGCCTCTGTATCGATAATAATGTTTATTTCAATAAGATTTTCCAAAAAATATTAAATGTACAGATTCGGCTTGGTTACAATTTTATTATATGTATAGGTTTATATATATATATACATATGTATATTTTAGATAAAATTAAATTATGACTGATGTGATCTGCCTGAAATAGGAACGTTAGAAAGAGCTGTGCAGTGATCTATATTGTGACAAAAATAGTAATGTATGCGCGAATAGAACCATTTCATTCTGCGGTATAAATATTTAGCAAACCCAGTACCAAACCATGAGTTAATGTATATAATCAGAGTTTCAAGTAAAAGAGAAGCTTTTTGTCTAACTTTTAATATAATATTATTGGTACATCGAATTAAGTTATATGGACTTTATCTATTAAAAGATTTTAAGGGTAGATTCTAACTTTTGCTACAACAGTTCGAACTATATTACACCTACACAACCATTGGACCTGTGTAGGTAATCCCGGAGGAAATAAGGGAATTTCATACGGGGCAGATGAAACTTGCCGAAACGGGTTAAAATATGATGTATACTTTGTATTCTGCGCATGCATTCGTTAAAATATGTATGCCTTTGAAATTATGTAGTGGTAAGGAATAACAGGATACTCTCACATGAAGCGACTAGAATATCTTGTTAAAACATGATATTCCTTTAAGGTTTTCTATTTTTGCATCTTATACTTACATTGTGTTGGATCTTATCTATCTATATATAATAAAATTCTAACTGAGTCGAATCTGTATATAAAATTTTTTTTTGGAAAATTTTATTGAAATAGTCATTATTACCGATACAAAGACCGAATGTATAATTTTGGAATTTTTGTCTGTCTGGGAACGCATCACGAGAAAACTACTGGACAGAATTTGATGAAATTTTGTATGATGAGAGCTGGTTTTCCGGGTCAATATAAAGGATCCTTTTAACTGCGGCAAATCTGAGAAGTCTCATTTCTGAGAAATCTATACTAACCGTTAAAACGAACTATCGACGAACCCGAACGAAGCAAACATCAAAGGTTTCGAGGAATCCTTTCTCATAAACTTATTACCAAGTACTTAATACCTATTACATTATATGGCTTCTACGAATCTTAAATTATATTACTCAATGACAAATTTTATCTAATATTATCCATTAATTAAAAAAAAAACACAACTGATACTTATTTATCTAAAAAAAAAGAGCTTTATTATGGCTTAAAATATATTTTGATTTTATTAATTAAATCCATACTAATAAAAGTATTATAAATGTGAAAGTTTATGAGGAGGGACGAATGGATGGCTTGTTACACTTTCACGCCAGAACGACTGAACGGATCTGGATGAAAGGTACAGAGATAGATTATAATCTGGAATAGCACATAGGTTTCTTTTTATCCCAGAAAAATGTACGGTTACCGTGGGATAGATTTATTTTTGTCTAGGGACGAACCCGAAGCGAAGCAAGGGTGAGTTGCTAGTAGAGATCGTAAAGAGACAAAACAGACGGAAAAAGAAATATGTTGTTATTGACAACCGTGGTACGTACATATTATGTAGCATCAATCTGATAGGCATAATTGTAATGACATAATATATTATGTATTTTACTTTTTTTCTTTATTTCTCGTTATATTCAAATAATAATAATGTCAAAATCAAATTTGGCTGTGGCAGCCAATCTCACTGAGACTAGCTAACTGCGCAAGAGATATTATAGTGCACAAGTAAACCCTGAGATACAAGTGCACATTCTATTCCTGTTGCTCTTAAAATCTGATGGAGTGATATTAAAATAACGTATAAAGCTCTTTAAATAACGAAATTTGACTTCTTCTGGCAAGAAAAAGTTAATAGGAGTGTTCGATATAATTTCCCTAAATCATTTATGCATTCATAAACAAAATTAAGTTACACGTCCTATTATGTCTAAATAAATAATTTCAAATAATCAATATCTATAAGGCAAATCAATTTTAGTTAATTTCTATGCCAATAATACTTAGACAAGTAAGTATATCTGAAGGCTACACAAATCGTCAGACACTCGTATATATTAATAGATTGTCAATCGATCTCGGTCACAATAACACGAGTTTGGTCACTTTGCCTTTTGTTTTATTCATGGATGTTCGCTTGTAATTAATCACTGTCGCGTTTCAGATCATTACTTCCCGATATATGTATATATATTATATGTAAATAACCTCAATATATTATTAAGGTGTATTCGGTACGAGTTCGTGTATTGACTCAAGCATATCCGTCGTAAAATTTGAATACAAGCTCATTTTCTTGTATTAAGTAGCTAAATTTGAACACTATTTTCCTACGAGTAATATTACCTATATTATTTTTCTAGGGTTTATTAAGGAACTTAGAATAACAGATTTATAATTGACTTTTTAGAAGAAGTTTGTCTTTAAACTTATTAAAAGCACAGATCATATATTAGGTACTATACCTTAAAACTTACTTTTATATCATCATATCACATTACTAAGTGACCCTAAGGAGACAAAGCAGAACACTATCAGTACACTAAAATATTGTAGTGTCACCGATTGTGCACTAATTTTTCATTTATTTGCTGTCATTTTTAAACGTCATACTATTGAATACGTCTGTTGTGTTAATTTTTTGTATAGTATGTGTTGAATGCTTATATTCTATACTAATGAAATAGTGATGTACTCAAGGATTTGTTAAACAGGTTGCGGATTTGATTCCAAATATTTATTGTAATGAAAAACTTAATATTATAAATGTGAAAGTTTAGATGGATGTTTGGATGTTTGTTACTCAATCACGCCAGAACTGTTAAATGGATCTGGATGAAATTTTTCGCAGATATAGATTATAGTCTGGAAAAGCACACAAACTACTTTTTATTCCGGAAAAATGTACTGTTTCCGTGGGATAGATTTGTTTTTGTTTTTCTAGAGGAGAACCCGAGCGAAGGAGGATGAACAGCTAGTAATTAATAAATGTTAATAGTTAATAATATTTCATGTGGGATGATTATGTTTTTCGTTTTTTTTAAAGCTTTATTCATAAGATATGATAGTATAATCAAATTACAAAAATATGTTTAATACAAAGCATTATTTAGGTTCCATATTACATAGAAAAATATTAATTTCGTTCTTCATTATTCAATTCGTAGAAGAATATATTACTAGCAAAGCACTTAAATAATCTAAGTTAGTACAAATATAAAATCTCGTATTCAATAAATGTATCTATTTAAATATTCAAGAACTCATAATACGATATCCATACTAAAATTATAAATGTGAAAGTGTGTTTGTTTGTTTGGTTTGTTTGTTTGTTTGGTTTGTTTGTTTGTTTGCTTATTTGTTTGTTTGTCCTCCTTTCACGTTAAATAGAGTGACGGATTGGCGTGATTTTTTGTGTGGAGATAGTTGATGGGCTGAAGAGTAACATAGGCTTACTTTTTATCACGGGAGATTATCTCATTCCTACGCGAAACCACGTTATAATACAGCCCAAAAACTTATTTATAATCAGAATTACTTGAAACTTGATATTAGTACTCTTCAATACAATTAAATAAATATGTGTTTTAGCATTTTTCGAAATTGCGTTGCGGGGTAAAATAGCGAGTGAAAATTTGTGTGAAACCTACTTTTATAGAGTTTTTTGTAGTTTTAGCACGAGCGAAGCCGCGGGTTCTGCTAGTTATAGCGCTAATAAAATAGGGTCATCTTTAAGACTATTGTTAAAAAAATGTTCCTAATAAGAACATTTTTTATGTCTCCAGAAGCCTCTAGGGGCGTCATTATAAATAGATATTAAACATTTTTAACAAACCTTCTTAGATATAGCCAGTGAGGAAATATTAAAATAATGAAAGACATTTCAATTTTCATAACAAATGAATTGAGAAGATTAAAGAATGCGAATCTAGGTTAGGTATATATTATTAAAATGCTGATTTTTTCATCAGATACAAGTTATTATTTATAGGAAAAGATACAATGTCAACAGATTAAAAATCAATTTATATAAATAAAAATGCATGGACAAACATACATACACCTATAAAATTTTGTATATTTGTTTGGAAGCTCTAATAGATTAATTATCATAGGTTAATATTTTGCAGTTTTAATAATATATACATATGTGTCGAATTGATAACCTTCTTTTTTTTTGAAGACGGTTAAAAATGGACCTTGGCCTGATCCCCCTCGTATTGGTAGGAGGTACATACATATGTACCTCTACCTCTATATGTATGTAGGATACATATCCAGCAGTGGGCTGTTAAGGACTAAATACAAATACAATACAATGAACAAAAAAGTTTAGTCATCATAATTTAATTAGCAAATAAATTTTATGGAAGGTAAAATAACTAACTAAAAATTAAATATTTTGCTGTATATTATAATAACGAATAGTCATTATTATAATTAACTAATATGGTAATATTACATAAGCCTCATTGATCTAATTAGTTTATATTTATTTCACCATATTTTTTCAACTGCTTCAAAATGCCATCCCATCAAACTATGAATGGGAAAGGATACTATTTAATTGCAAGTACTCTTGTGAAAGAGATAGACTGGTCAGTGATATGCTTCTAATTAAATATATTCAGTCCCACTTTCAATTTCATTTTAAAGAAAAATTAACAAATTTTTTTCAACTGAAGAAATAATTGTAATTTTTTATATTACCTTTTAAAAAATATATAAATTAAAAAAAATGGTATCTTACAGGAAACACTTAATGTAATGAAATAAGAAGTAGCCTGCGTCACGTTTCGGCTCATAAAACATCTCTTCGCAAAAAACAGCCCATCTTTTGCTCCTTTGATGCGTGAAAGGAAAACAAAAGATAAATAAATTTTCACATTTAAAACATAAAGTAAGTATTTCAAAGATGTCATTACTGTATTTTCTTCTGCTACTGGGCCTGGGCCTCCCTTCAATACGAGGGTCAGGCCATAGTCCACCACGCTGGCCGAGTGCGAGTTGGCGGACTGCATATGTCTTTCGAGAACTTGATAGGTTCTCTCGGACAAGCAGGTTTGTTATTGCCTTACGACGTTTTCCTTTGCCGTAAGATAACTGGTAATCATGTTGGAAATAATTCGCACATAAAAAATATAACAGGTACGAGACCCGGGATTTGAACCCGCTTCACTTGATTTCCCAAGTGCAATACCACTAGCAGCCACTGCCTTATGTCATGACTATTTTAAATAATTTTTTTTTTAATTTCCGCATAATAAGCATGTAAAATCTATATAATAACTTTTGTCACGTCAAAAAGTTTTGGTGAAGTCTCACCATGTTTCCCCAAAAATGATTCTATGAATAGACAAATACAAAATTGCCCAGGACTTTTTCGCCTCTATTTATCAATCAATTTTCTTTTTTTGTTTAGTAGGTATTGGCGAGCATTAGTGTTATCAATAAAAAAAATGTGGAAACAGATTTTTAAGAATATTTTATTCATATTATATGTTTTCCTCAAATTTTCAATAATAATTATGGTAGAGTTTCGACCACTAGGTGAACACTAGTCAGAATAAAACCGACTTCAAACAAAAGCACTAAAAAGTAAAAAATAACTGATTGGTAGTTTTCATTTACTAAACATACCTAATCAAATATTTTCGAAGTCGGTGTGCTTAGCTTTATATGGGCTGGCACCGATTTCGAAAATATTTGATTAGGTATGTATTTAATAGATAGGCTTTAATTACTTAGCCAAAGCACACCGACTTCGAAAGTATTTGATTAAGTATGTATAGTAAATGAAAACTACCATTCAGTTATTTTTTACTTTTTAGTGCTTTTGTTTGAAGTCGGTTTTTATTTTTTTGTTAAAAAGTTTTTATTTTTCCCTTTTTAGTGTAGACAGTAGTAGCAAAGTAAGAATTCTAACGTATTAGGCTTGTCAAATCAAACAAAATAAGCCCAAACTCAAAGTATCTACTATTAGCCCTTGAAGAGTTCCACCTATCCACCTTCTGGCCTTACCATCAGATCAGGTCAACAATACCGAACCACTGTACTATCAACGGAAATAGAAACACTTGCAAAGTTTCAAGTCAATATGACAATTAGAAGTAGGTTAAATTCATCATTAGCTATTTTTCCACCCTTAGGGGTGGTATTTTTTTTTGAAATTTAAATGGGACCAATCTGGAAGTATACACTTTCAAACAACACAAAAATTGTCTAAATCGGTTAATAAATGACGGAGTTCTGAGGTAACAAACATAAAAAAAAATACAGTCGAATTGAGAACCTCCTCCTTTTTGAAGTCGGTTTAAAACAGCAAAAATATCCGAAAATATAGATTTATTTAAAACCAGCGACTTACCATCGCTTCGTTCGGGTGCGTCCCTATGCACATACGTTTTAAATTAAAGTAAATAGTTATTAGCCAGCAGTAGCCATGTAAATATGTTTATTAGTAATTTTTTCCGATGTTTTAAAAGTTATTCTGCTATTCGTGGTGGAGACAAATCTAACAAATTAAAGAGCATAAAAATCGGTCCAGCCGTGCTTGAGTTATAAATGATGTAACAAACCCGAGTTTGTTTCACATAACATGTCTATATAGATGTAAAGTATTCTAATAAATCTAAGAAAGTATTATGTCATTGCTATCTACATATATGTACATACTATATTCCATGTATTACATTTATGTAGTGAAATGTTATACATATGCGTATTTCAAGGCCCACGAGAAAGAGGTGTGAATCGAATGACTGATGGAACTCCAGGGAATTGGTTTGGGTCGAGGATGAATATATTGGTTCATCGGCTCTTTTAAATTAAATTTTCATAGATATATTTCTATACACGTATAGTATTGAACTATACGAGTAGGGTTGAGAGTTTTAAAATAAAACTATCTGTTTTTATTTTTTTCACGGATTCATTTTGATTTTTGGTTCGCAATCATGGTCACGCTTTTTAAAGTCCCACTGCTGGGCACAGGTCTCCCTTAAATACGAGGGCTATAGACCACCACGCTGGCCAAGTGCGAGATGGTGGACTTCATATGTCTTTCGAAAACTTGCTAGGTTCTCTCAGACATGCAGGTTTCCTCACGATGTCTTCCTTCACCGTAAGATAAGCGGTAATCATATTCTAAATGATTCGCACATGAAAATATCAGATTTGCGAGATCCGGGATTTGAACCCGCTTCACTCAGTTTCTTAAGCGAGCGCGTTACCACTGGGCTACACCACTGTCTTCGATCCATCCTTATATAATATAATGATAGTTGTGTAATATTTAATTTAAGAATTTTATTTCTGTACTAAATCCATCTTTATGTGAGAAAATATATAAAATCAATAAAATTAAAGCTAGTAAAGGCAGTTAAACGTTTATGAAACCGTTTCCAGATATTGGTAGTGTTGTTTTTTATCTTCTGTATTCGTCTGCTTGAATGAATTCTGTGAAACGATATGGACATCTGCGCGTATTAATAAACTTCTGACAGATTAAGAACTGTATAGAATAGTTATTTGGCATATTTTGTTTTACGAGATTCAATTTTTTTAATATTAAATATATTCGAATTATTATTTTATCGGTAAAATACCTGAAGAAGGAGACAAAAATATATACGAATATTCTATGATGTTTTAAAATATTTTGGTGGTTTAACTAGAAATTCACGTATGTATACGTATTAATATTATAAATGTGAAAGTTTGTGAGTATGGATGTTTGTTACTCTTTCACACCAGAACGGTTAAACGGATCTGGATGAACTTTGCACACAAATAGATTATAGTCTGGAATGATACATAGGATTTTTATCCCGGAAAATGTACAGTTCCCGTGGTATAGATTTGGTTTTGATTTCGCGGGCGAGGGTGAGCCGCTGGTAATGAAATAAAATGGTTGATAAATCAAGAATTTGAATTCAATTCTAAAATCTTACTATTGCGATATTAATTAAAGTAAATTTTATTTTTTGTTAAATTGCATTTGAAATACATATGAAGTAAATTACATATGAAAATGTAAATGTGTGCTACATTGCTACTGGTGAACCACCATTGCCCTAAACCCTTTGTCTTGTCATCTTTGATGGATGAAAGTATTCGTTGCCACTCAAATATCCCTATTTTATTTTATCCGAATATTAGATTGTTTCATTTCTTCCATTGCTAAATAATAAACATACTTAGGTACGAGTATTTATAATATGAAATGGAGTTGTGTATTCGATTTATGTGTAACCAGAAGAAACTTTATGTTTCTAGAAACTAAAACTTGGGACTTTTATATAAACTTATAATAGTTTTAGATGATCTCAATACGGCAATGGCGTAAACCTAACGTTCCCTAGCTATAAACTACTTACCCATATACATACATACATTTTCTAAAATCAACTCTTTTAATACTTTCTCATATTTACAGGAATATTTGACATTTTAAATAAAATTATTTTTCGGTTTTTTTCGGTTTTTTGGCGGATTTATTTTGATTTTTCGAATCAACACACAATCATGGTCACAGGAGAGACTCAGATTTTAGACGTCTCATACATCAAGATCCTTATACTAGTTGTTACATACAGTACCTACCCATAAAATGAGTACAATGATTTTCAAAAATATCAAATTGGCACCAAAGTACCTTACGATATTTGTTAATTCTTAATTTTAAAAATTTTTTGTAATTTTAATAAGTTTTATAAATGAATATCGAATATTATTTAATTTTAATCGCAATTATTATATTATGTAAGTATTACAATTTCCTATCTAATTAACTAGTTTTAGAGATTTTGTGTTTAATAAGTAAGGGACCTTTTGCTTTTGTAAATATTATATAGATAATAATCCCTATTACTCCATAGTTTTCATTAGCCCTAGAGCTGCAGCATTTGGTTTTTCATTTTATTACAACGCATATTTTCGCTGAGATGCAAATCTGATGTCTAAGCACTAACTCAACGTTACTGTGACTATATGTGGAGATATTGAAAAATCTCTCACATGATTTATTACTTAGTTGTACGTGAATATTCAGTACTATGAATAATTTACGAGTCAAATATATGTATGTTCAGACTTAAGACAACCAAGAACCAAGAAAAAGAAAAGAGTCGGACTTGAACCCGCTACCCAGTGTAAAGACCATCATTTTGATAGTATGCCAGACGGTTTTTAAATATCAGACATCAAGAAGTAAAAGTACCTATTCATAAAAAAAACGCCTATTTCTCTTTCAAAGTTCAATATAAGTTATTCTATTTCATAATACATGAAAAGGGATAAAGTACTTAAATAATATAATTATTTTTAACTAAAAAGGTTCATTTCAAAATCATTAAAAAAAATCCGTTTCTTCCTTAGAAGCTAGAGCTTTTTCTTCAAAATATAAATCAGCCTTTGAGTGAAACGCGATTCATTAAAAAAAAAAATAGACCACGTTTAAAAAAAATGGCAAAGAAGTCTAAATGGAGTATCTTTATTTTAAAGTCAAAGACATTTTTCTATTCTACCTTAATTATTAACATTTTAAATAAGGTTATTAAAGACATCTTAATTGCCTGTAACATAGTAACGCCGTTTTTAACTAAGCGGCAATTAATTAAAAAGGGGAAACTAAGTATAGCGGATGCCTAAAATGTTCTCAAAACATACGAGTATTTATGAATTCTACTTTGATCTTGTATATTAATTTAAGTAAATGCGCCAAATGCTTTCACTCTACAATTTATATGTTTTGAAATTTGTGGGATGTTAGAGATGTTGTCAATAATTTATTATTTCTTTTTATACTAACTAGCAGAACCCGCGGCTTCGCTCGCGCTAAAACTACAATAACAAACTCTAAAAAGGTAGGTTTCATACAAACTGTCATCCCCTAATTTTCCCCCTTATGGAATGAATTTCGAAAAATAAATAACTTTTCGGGTTGTATTATAACGTGTTTTTCCGTGCGAATGAGATAATCTCCCACGGTAGAAAGTAGCTTATGTCACTTTCCAGCATTCTAACTATTTCCACACAAAATCCGTCACTCCATTTCGACGTGAAAGAAAACAAAAAGACAAACAAACAAACAAACACACTTTCACATTTAATAGGGATATTAGTATAGACTTGTGATGTATTTATACGTATCGAAATAGATTTGCTTTGCTTTGCATCGGCTGGCACCGACTTGGAAAATATCTGATTAGGTACCTACCTACAGTAAATTAATGAAACGATATCAAATGCATATTATAATTTTAGAAACCAATTTTATTAAAAAATAATAAATTAACAATGTAAACAAATATATTATAAAAATTAAAAAAAAACCCGACTAAGTGACGAAAACAAGTTGACGAAGAATGTGAAAATAACTCGTGTTTGTTTTGGTTTCATATTTTAACGCTTAAACATAATTATAGGTAGGTACATAATGTACAGGCAGTGGTAGCCCAGTGGTAACGCGCTGGCTTGGGAAACCGAGTGAAGCGGGTTCGAATCCCGAGTCTTGCACTTCTGATATTTTCATGTGCGAATCATTTCTAACATGATTATCACTTGCCTTACGGCGAAGGAAGACATCGTGAGGAAACCTGCATGTCAGAGAGAACCTAGCGAGTTTTCGAAAGACATGTGAAGTCCGCCAATCCGCACTTGGCCAGCGTGGTGGACTATGGCCTGATCCCCCTCGTACTGAAGGAGGCCCGTGCCCAGCAGTGGGACGTTAAAAAGGGCAGAGTACTACTGCTACTACTACATAATATACATTGCGTCCTGGAACCGGACATATTGAACCCTTGAACCCCGCTTGTCACGCGAGTGGAGTCGCAGGCAAAAACTAGACTTTATAAAAATAAATCATATTGTATGTGCTACTTCCAGAGGTATTTTTATAGTATATAAAAAATTTTTAACAAAAAAATAAAAACCGACTTCAAATAAAAGCACTAAAAAGTAAAAAATAACTGATTGGTAGTTTTCATTTACTATACATACCTAATCAAATATTTTCGAAGTCGGTGTGCTTTGCTTTGTATGGGCTGGCACCGATTTCGAAAATATTTGATTAGGTATGTATTTAAAAGGTAGGCTTTAATTACTTAGCCAAAGCACACCGACTTCGAAAATATTTGATTAGGTATGTATAGTAAATGAAAACTACCAATCAGTTATTTTTTACTTTTTAGTGCTTTTATTTGAAGTCGGTTTTTATTTTTTTGTTAAAAATTTTTTATTTTTCCCTTTTTAGTGTAGACAGTAGTAGCAAAGTAAGAATTCTAACGTATTAGGCTTGTCAAATCAAATAAAATAAGCCCAAACTCAAAGTATCTACTATTAGCCGTTGAAGAGTTCCACCTATCCACCTTCTGGCCTTGCCATCAGATCAGGTCAACAACACCGAACCACTATACTATCAACGGAAATAGAAATACTTGCAAACTTTCAAGTCAATATGACAATTAGAAGTAGGTTAAATTCATCATTTGTTGTTTTTCCACCCTTAGGGGTGGTATTTTTTTTTGAAATTTAAATGGGACCAATCTGGAAGTATACCCTTTCAAACAAAACAAAAATTGTCCAAATCGGTTAATAAATGACGGAGTTCTGAGGTAACAAACATAAAAAAAAAAAAACATACAGTCGAATTGAGAACCTCCTCCTTTTTGAAGTCGGTTGAAAAAGCTATGTTTATTGCAAATTAAGGGTAATGAGCAATTAATCACTTCGCGAATTTTGTATACGGAACAATTTTATTGTTGAATCATGATTACATTTTTGTTGTTTTCTGGGTTTTTGGATTGTAAATTTGTTCTTATTTTAATACGAAATAATAATTTGTTTTTACTTTTTTTTACCTTATAGACGTTGAAACTATACTTATTTAGATGGCTTACTCTTTATAGGCTACTAACGACTCACCCTTGCTTCGCTTTGAGTTCGTCCCTACCTTGATTCCCGATACAAATTTTCATCCCCATTTTCATCCTCTTAAGGGATGATTTCCGGGATAAAAACTATGTCCTTTACAAGCTCTCAAACTTTCTTCTTACCAAATTTCATCTAAATTAGTTTAGTAGATCCAGAGATTATACCCATACAACATCACAAACTCACAAACTTTACCTGTTTATAATATTAGTATAGATGAGGTCGTTGACTGTACTCGCCCAAAGCTGAAGAAGAGTTTATCCTATTAATATTATAAAATAGCAGCTCACCCTCGCTTCGCTTGGGTTCACCTCTAGGAAAATAAAAACAAACCTATCCCACGAGAACCTTACATTTTTCCAGGATAAAAAGCTTAGCCTATATATTATTCCAGAGTATAATCTATCTTTTTGCCTAATTTCGTCCAGATCCGTTCAGCCGTTCTGACGTGAAAGAGTAACAAACATCTATACATACATAGAAATTTTCACATTTATAATATTAATACGGATTTATAGTCTAATTTTACAAATTACGCTTTTCTTTGTTCTTAATATTCTTTATACACGTTCTTAGCCATTAATAGTTCGAAATGTGTACAAAGGTGTCATTTTCTCAAAATGGTAAGTAAATCGTGTGTCATTCGATATGTTTCTAATATTGTATCAGAACTACTAGGAGTAATAAAGAACCTTACCACTTTGATTTAAAGTCTATTATTGTTTTATTAAAAATAATAAATAATCTAGTGGTCTATTACTAAACAAAATTACGAAAGCAAATCATGTGCTTCAAGTATCCATAAAAGTAATTACGTTACACAGTTATTAAAACAACTATTGCAGATATAATTTCATCGTTTAAAGAGCTAATTTGGTAATATAAATAAATTCAGCTCAAAATTTCATTAATTTGAAAATATTATTTGACGCTTAGTAAAGAATATTATGAGTTTTATATCCCTTACCTATTTGAGAAATTATTGATTCCCCATAAAAACTTCCACCCCCTTTTCACCCCCTTATGGGATGATTTTCGGGGTAAAAACTATCTCAGCGGATTTCGGAGATTCAGCGGATTAAGCGTGAAAAGGTAACAGACAGACCGACAGAGTTACTTTCGTATTTATAATATTAGTATAGGTTGAGATCAGAATGCATTATGATTACAGATATATTCGTGTTTAGAGTTTAGACTTTTAAAGACATAACAATGTAAAGGAAGACGAGAAATACATAATATATTATAATTAAAAGCAATGTAAGTAGTTAAAAGTGTGTCTAAAAAATACTAATTTCACCTAAGCTAATTATAACTATATTTAAATAGGGCCATCTGTAAGGTGTATAATTCTATTCATTAAAGAAAGAATTATGAAAATTCGTTTAAAATTGACCAAGATAACACGTAATGTACATACACACAAAAAGATAAGACTACGAAAACTGTTAAAAAATATCCATCTGTAGCATTCGACCACAAAGAACACTATGTGGAAGATATTATAGTGCACAAGCGACTTACATTTGCTTCGCTCGGGTGAGGTTTTAGGTGCCCTGTCATTAGCCTAAGTGTTACTTCAGGTCATAAGCTATCTATGTATCAAATTTTATTAAAACTTTTCCAGTTGCAGTGTGAACGAGTAACATGCAATGTATATATACAAAATATCACGTTTATAATATTAGTTCAAAATTCTCAATCTTTTTAGATCTTCGTAAACTTTTTCCGCCTATGTAGAATTAAGCCCAACGCTATCCAATCTATTTCGTACACGAATGCCGATGTCAAGATTGACGTGTTATTATAACCTCGTCGCTTCCCTGTTAATAAAATAATGTTAGGACAATATAATTTTATACATGGGATATTATTATGGACTAGATACTTACTCTCGTCCCTAGGTGCCTTTGTACATATTTATAATAATACATACAGGCAGCGCCACCTTTCTGCAAATTTTTTCACTAACAGTAGCCTATGTAAGTATGTTAATATAGATATTAGTAGGTATATATGTTATCTGGTTAGGTAAGTGTATACACAAGCATTTGATTATTATAAAATATAACCTTACCTATTAGCAATAGGTAATAACTATTATAAGGGAGGGAAAAATATAATACAGAATATAAAAATAGCAGTCTATCCCGTGAGCACGATTGTTATAAATCATTCGAAACGTCGGGAACCAAAAATCAAAATGGATCATCGAAGAAATCTGAAAATATAGTTTTATTTGAAACTAGCGGCTTACCCTTGCTTCGCTCGGGTGCGTCCCGAGGTACCTACGTTTTTAATGGTTATAAATAATTCGAATAGACGACTAGATAGAACCAGTTATTTTGTTTTCCTGTGGGAAAAAAAGATTTTTCTGTAATCAAAGGTTTCCTAAAAGTTGACTTGACTAATAAGTTATCACTAAAAATTTTGTTTAAATCTGTTTAGTACTTTTTGCGTGAAATGCAGACAAACAGGTATACATATAAATAAACATACAAACAAAAATTTTAATAACTATTGTTTTAGGGTCTACATTCTGTACGAAATAAATTTCAGTGATTGTTTTTAAAAAATATTTTATGTACAGATTTTGCAACTTTTTTATTATAGATTGATTGAAAAAGGTTACTTTAGAAGAGAGCGGAGTAATTCTACAAAATTAGAAGAAACGGGCGGAGCCGTGAGAAAAGTTAGCAAATATTTATCATCGATCAAATATAAACATTTACTAGTAAATTCTATAAGCTTGCCCCACACTACCAGATAAACCAAAGTGAGAAATGTGATACGCTTTAGATACACGTGCTGCGTAGTAATATTTCATACCCTTATCTTATTTGCGGAGATAATAATTATTTCTATCAATGTTGTGTTTGGGAAGTTTTATGTGAAATACAGCATACCACGAGCAGCTATGTTACCACTAGCATAGCATCTATGAAAAGACCACTTAGAAGACCACAGAAAAGATCATAAAAAGACCACTGTACCTGTTTATATACAATTTCGAGCTTTAAGCGTTATTAAAGTAAATTGTTATACTAACCCAATAACAGTTCAATTAACTATACCAATTTTTAATAATAATATTTAGAAGACTTAGTCAAATTGATATTTCGTTGAAAAACCACATTGACAGTACCATACATGTCAATTCAATAAATATTTTAGAAAAAATCGCAAGAATTAGGAAAAAAATGCAAGGATGTATATTTTTTATTCAATTCAATTCTTTTATTTCATTGCTTCTAGGAGTCCAGTTGGATACAATTTACTTCGTCAACGTCACGTAGAAGTATTTTTAGTATACGAGAATCGAACTCCTCAACAACAAAATATCTTAGCTTTCGAATTTAAAAAGGGGCGAGTTACACCCCAAAATCTGCCATCGTTCACGGAGATTAGATACGCAAAATTGCGAAATACGCAGCATTATTTTTTCAAAAGCACGTGCCAGTGTAATTTAGATACGCACTTTACAAGCCGGCACCATGGTCCGAGAACGTGACGGTATAAAGAGTACAAAACTATGGAAATATCCCGTGTATGACAATGTACGAGTAATGTGTACACATCGACGGCGATTTTTGTTAAAGTATTTTATAGTGAAAACATTTTAAAATATTTGGTCACATTTAGAAATTCAAATTTTATTCCGTTCGGTGTTGCAATATGAATTCCAGTGGTTGTAAAACTGTGTTATTGTTAATTAATTCATAAAGGCTCTTTCATGTTATTTTGCATTTTTTTTTTCATGTTTTGATGTTTATGTAAATATTTTTTTTGTAGTACAAGAAAAAGCAGTAGTAGCTCAGTGGTAGCGCGTTCGCTTGGCAATCCAAGTGTAGTGGATTCAAATCCCGAGTCTCGCACCTCTGATATTTTATACATTTCCAACATGATTACCACTTATTTTACGGTAAAGGAAAACATCGTGAGGAAACCTGCATGTCTGAGAAAACCTAGCAAGTTTTCGAAAGATATTTAAAGTCCGCCAATCAGCACATTGCTAGCGTATTATACTATGTCCTGATCCCCCTCGCATTAAAGGGAAATCTGTGTCCAGCAGTGGGACGTTGAAAAATGGCTAAATACAAAGGATTTTAATAAGAAGTAATAATAACACAAAAGTACACATAATCATTATTAATGGTCACGACAAATTCTAGTAATGCTCTCTTTCTATTATAGTAGTCTCCCTATTATTTTTTAATGGACTAGCATTGCCCGCGGCTTTGCCTGCGTTCAGATGACCAAAAACCAAATTCTTAAGTTTTATATATTAATATACTCTTACTATACAGTTTTTGTGTTTTTCCTCAGAAATTAGATATTTTCCCGCGGTGAAAAGTATCCTATATGTTGACCCGGATAACCAGCTATCATCATACAAATTTCATCAAAATCTGTCCAGTAGTTGTCTCGTGATGCGGTAACAGACAGACAGACAGACAAAAATTCTAAATACTATAGATTCGGACTCTGTATCGATAATAATGTCTATTTCAATTAGATTTTCCAAAAAATATTTAATGTACAGATTCGACTTAGTTACAATTTTATTATATGTATAGATTTTAACAAAGAGTAACTAAGTTACGCAAGCGTCAAGCAATTATCGCCTCTAAGCTAGGATATGTCTGTCACGTATCAATAATTGGAAGTTACGAGGGGAACCATTCAGTCTCGTTCCGTTTCCACGAACGTTTTTTTAGTTTCTAATTTTCATTTACTTACACTATAGAGTATTTTTTTAATATGACGTAATGTACTATCACAGATTATTTAAGTGTTTGGCCACAAGTAAAAAAAAAATTAATAATGATTTCTGTAAGAATTATGTTTCTTTATCAAGCCTTCAGGCTTTAAGATAAATAAATTCACCATTTTTAATTTTCCATTACTGGATACAAGCGTGCCGTGCCTCACTAGTTAAATGTGAATTCATCGTGGTATAAGTTTTTGGAAAACCTATTTTAAAATTGTTGTGATTTGAAACTTGAAGAAACGGAAATACGACACTAAAAAGAGACAAGCACATAAATATATAGAATTAAGCCGGCGAGAGAATGAGATAGAATACATCAACATGTTGCCATGGTAACCGTTGTTATTATCTGACAAATATATAATATTAAGTTTTAGTTCACCCATTTTTTATCATTGTATTAGCAAGTGGTGCTATAGCTGTTAATATTGAGATTTGTACATACAAAACTTCCCATCGCACTTAGATTTTTTACATGTAATAAGCGTTTAATGCTTATTGCTTTACTTCACGATAACTTGTAATTTTTTTTAATATTTAGTATTAAATATGTACTATACAAAACTATAAAAATATGTACAGTAAACAAAAAAAACGAAAAAGTAAAAAAAACTATACCTTGAACAGGGAATGTACCTTAGTTACACGCTATCCGCGAACGTAATAACGAGGCAAACGGCGAAATTTGATTTATTGGCATTCGGTATGCATGTGGTTTAGTTTGACGTCGTCCATATTTTTGGATAACCATTAGTTGGATTTAATATGACGTGAAATTTGATTTCTAACTCGGTACGAAATAATAAGTGCTATACTTAATCAGTCCTTTGTTCACGGGTTTCAAGCCGGGGTATTATTTATAATATGTATGTATTTAAAGTTATATATGTGTAGTGTATCAACTATCTGGTATCCATAACACAATCCTCGGAGCTTACCATGGAACTAGATGGTGCTGTGTGTTAATCTCTCAACATATTATTTATTTATTTATTATTCTTTGTTTGGTTACGTGTAATGTACGCACGAAACATATTGTCGAACTCTAATTATTATTCTTCTAAATAAAACTATCTTTTCGGATTATTTCGCAGATTTATTTTGATTTTTGGTTCCTGGCGTTTCGAATGCTTTACAGCAATCATGGTCACGGGAGAGAATAAGGTTATAGACGTCTAAAACACATATACTTGTTACAGACAGTGTCTACCCACTATTTTACGAAAATGATTTCAAAAATTCAAAAATAGCAATAAAGTACCTTACAATATTTGTTGATTTTTATTTCTAAGCATTTTAAAAAAAAATTGTAAGTATTATAATTCAATATAGCAATATTTTTTTAATAAATATAATAATAACAGCAAAAACTAAATAAATAATATTTATTAAAAAAAACGAAAAGATAGTTTTATTTAAAATGTCAAATATTAGCGTAAATCTAAGAAAGTATTATTATTCTTGTTGTCCTGAGCACAACTACCGAGCGACACTCAGTTGGACTAAAGTTTTTTTTTGAGAGAGCCTAGAGGCATCACGTCATTCCCAAAGTGTGCTATCCTTTAGAAAATTATTTATAGCATATATTTTAGTAAATAAACTTAATTTTAAAACAAAAACGTTCTAATATATATTTTTTTAAATCAACTAGTAAAGGCTTTTTGAACTATACATATTAATGTACATATATAATATACCTAATGTAATGAATGTAATTTTTAGATTCCCTTATAATGATATAAAATTTACATACATTATATAATTCGAAATATTACTAAAATATATAATCTTAAATTATAATATTATATGAACCATTTTTATATATATGAATATAAAATTTCGTGTATCTCGAAAACGACTCTAACGATTTGGAACAAATGTATTTAGATGAGGTTTTGTTTTTTAAGTTTATTTGTATCTTATATATATCTATAAAGGTATCTTTTCTGAAAAAAAAAAAACGCAATTTTTATATCTTTTCTTCGTCTAATATAAGCTTTTGTATATAAAAAATTCGAAGCTTTATTATAACTAGATCTATTTAAACTTAAACCTATTATTGTCTAACCTACAACATACTTATAAAGAATACTTAATTTATTTTAAGTTGAATCTATACATTTTTGGATAAGAAACAGCGCACCAAATGTTATTAGTTATCAAACTTTATAATAAGTGTCTGAGACATGTTCGGTTTATTTGAACAATTCAATTTCATATGTTTCATCGCATTTCGCAGAGCGTAGTTTGAGAATCCTCTAACTATGGCCAGATTAAAGTTAATCTTCCATTAAAGCGGATAAGCTTTATTGATTTTAGGTTTTTGCAACAGAAATATAACATTGATAAGATAAATTACGTTTAATATAAAATATTAGTATTTACTAAATGGAATATATATTTCCTACTTATGCTACCGTAAAGGTTTGGTAAGTTATGTAAAAATAAACAAGAAAAGTCACATGAAACATAAATTATATAATAATGAACTAAAATATTATTTATTACTTATAAAAATACAAAACTATACATGACTATAGTAAATCCGTAGTATTATTATATACGTAGTTCTGATTTCATTTATATCACATGTTAATAAAACTATTTTTTTCGATTTTTTTCGCGAATTTATTTTGATTTTTGGTGCCCGACATTTTGAATGCTTTACAGCAATCATGTTCACGGAAGAACTTAGGTTTTAGACGTCTTAAAAGTCATTATATAGTTGATACAGACAGTAGATTGATGAACGAAAAATTCAAATATTTCCAGCCCACGTGATTAATTGCAGTGTTTCAGCTGTATTTGCTTATGTGTATATTTTAGCATAGCTTTTAGTAGAAGTTGGTCTTAACAAGCAGAAAGATGCAGATCGTTACGTTTGAAGTGCTCAGTTGTGTTATTCTAATGCACATTGTTCGTCTGTTCGGAGACGATGCATAGTGCTTCACTGATTAGCTACATTTTGGATTAACAGTATAATATCTTAGTTTATGTTTGTATAAAGAAAACTATTATTATACAAAATCCTACACACGGTTTGTAAATTTTTAGAGTTTCGTCTCTCGTTTCTTTCATATATCTACAATTTTTGGCTATTTATATATGACTAATCTTTATTCTAGTATACATATAATAAAGTTGTAACTAAGCCGAATCTGTACATTAAATATTTTTTGGAAAATCTAATTGAAATAGACATTATTATCGATACAGAGACCGAATCTATAGTTTTTAGATTTTTTGTCTGTCTGTCTGTCTGTCTGTCTGTCTGTCTGTCTGTCTGTGTGTTACCGCATCACGAGAAAAACACTGGACAGATTTTGATGAAATTTGGTACGCTGATAGCTGGTTATTCGAGTCAACATATAGGATACTTTTTACCGCGGGAAAATATCTCATTTCTGAGAAAAAATACAAAAATTGCATTGTAAGAATATACGTTATTAGTATATACTTATAATATATTGTAAGAATATATTATAAGAATATACTAATATGTAAAACCTAAGAATGTGATTTTTGGTCATCCGAACGCGGGCGGAGCCGCGGGCAATGCTAGTACATATATAAACACAAAACTAGAACTTAACCTAGAGTCTAAAAAACATCTAAAGGAGCTTTAAAAAGCATAACCAAACAAAATATTTCAGAATTAAATTAAAATCGTTAAAGTAATGAAAATAAATTGTTTTAAGTAGCGCTTTAATAAGTACTGTAATTGGCTTGTTAAAATTGCAAAGTGAGAAATGGATATAGTTGCATATTAAAGTATGTTACGGTCTCGTAAAATATTGCATCGCTAGCTTGAAAAAGCTGAATAAATAAGCCATGGGATAATCAACTGGCACAAAAAGTGATTTTTATTTATGTGTACTATTTTTCAGTGCACGCTGAAATATGTATGATTTAAAATTTTGTAACACATGAAAAATTTGAGTGATGGTAACAAAATTCTTTTGTATTGTTAATTCGAAACAGCATTATTACTATTATAATGCGTTTCTAAATGCGTAATTTGTATGAGTGTATGTATGTTTGTTACTAGTTCCATGGAAACGACTGAATGGATTTGGATGAAAAGTACACTATATAGACTATAGCTTCAGACTTAGCTGAAGTAATACATAGCATAATATTGGTAATAATATTTGCTTAAAGTTGGCGCTGTACATTTACCGTGCCTGTATATCAACACTAATATTATAAATGTGAAAATGCGTTTGTTTGTTTGTTTGTTTGTTTGTTTGTTTGTTTGTTTGTTTGTTTGTTTGTTTGTTTGTCTGTCCTTCTTTCGCGTCGAAACGAAGTGACGGATTGGTGTGATTTTTTGTGTGGAGATAGTTGGATGGCTGGAGAGTGATATACTACTTTTTACCGCGGGAGACTAACTTTTTCCCACGGGATAACACGTCCATCCAAAAAATGTTTATGATCAGAATGACTTGAAACTTGGTATTAATGCTCTTCAATAAAATTAAATAAATACGTGTTGTAGGATTTTTTGAAATTCATCTCATTAGGGGATGGTAAAATAGGGGATGACAGTTGGTATGAAACTACCTTTTTAAGAATTTTTTGGAGTTTTAGCGCAAGCGAAGCCTCGGGTTCTGCTTGTAATAATATTATAAAATATTGCATTATAAAAAGGGACAGGGGCCACGCGAGGGTAAGTCACTATTTATAAATGCTATTAACATTTTGACTATATTAACATTCCATATTTCCACATCACTATTTTGTTTATACAAGTGTTACCCTAAACGAGAACCGAACATGTAAACCAAGACTAATTACGAATAAACCCTTCAGTACCACGAAACATTCGCCCAAAACTAAACATTTAAAGATTTCTACATTCTACTGCTAATATCTAATATGTATGCATGAAACCAAATCCGATGATAATAGCAATCCCGAATAAACGCCTGTTTGGGGTGCATTTTGTTGATACCATGCTTTTGTTAACATGTGTTACTTTAAACTTTAACGCTGAACATATGGCTTGAGTAGCTTTATAGGATTGAAATCCCCTAAGAGAGTGTAAAAAGTTTGATTTTATGCAAATTTGTTATATCTGCACAGTAGTAGAGTACTTGCTATTAATTTAGATGTTCGTAGGTTTGAATATTATGTATGATACTTATTAAAATAGAAGGGCTAGAATTATAGGCGTAATGATTTTTTCTTGGTTTGTGAATTTTTAAGTTGTATAGATGATGATGATGATGATGATGTTCCGGCCACGGCGGCCAATCTCATTGAGACTAGCCAACTACGCAGGAGATATTATAGTGCACAAGTGTACGCGCAGACACAAGTGCACTCTCTATACCTGTCACTCTCATACTCTGGTGGGACGAACACTCGACACGACCAGTAAGAGTTAAGGCGCAGGACCGACGGCTTTACGTGCTCTCCGAGGCACGGGGGTGAAACACCGCCAACTTCCCAACTCCGGGCTGTTACTGAGGCTTACTATACAGAAAGACTCAATAACTAAACTTGGCCCGACCCGGGACTCGAACCCAGGACCTCCGAGTGTGCAACCGTACATGCTAGCCACTACACCACCGAGGCAATTTGTTGTATAGATACTTGAGTAAAGAACACTATTTTGGAGTTATACTTCTTTTGACGCATTATGAAAAAAAAACGATGAGAGTGATTTTTTTACGATGCGAGAGATTTAGACGAAGTAAGTCGTTACTTAATTTTAAATTTATATCGAAATTGGGCAAATATTTTATTTTAATTTTAACGTAAATAATAATATTATTAAAACGTTGTAAAAGTATGAGCGTAATTTTGAAAATGAATACTTAGGGAAGTAATACATTAAATTAGATAAAGGAATTTACCAAAACTACAGCTTAAATTGTTTGAATAGTAAACAAATAACAATATTCATTATCTATACTAATATAATAAAGAGGTAAAATTTGTGAGTTTGTGACTTTTTAGGGGGTAATCTCTGGATCTACTCGGGTCAGTAGTAGTAGTAGATGAAATTTGATAAGAAGATAGTTTGAGACCCTGGGAAGGACATATTTTTTATCCCGGTAATCATTCCTTAAGGGGGTGAAAATGGGGATGAAAGTTTGTATCGGGAAGCAAGGTAGGGACGAACCTGAGCGAAGCAAGGGGACGAACCCGAGCGAAGCGAGGGTGAGTCGCTTGTCTATACATAAATAGGTCAGAACAAAACAGTCCAATACCTACTTTTCTTGCCTGTTCGTCAACCATAGCCCGGGATGTAAAGGGGGTAAGGGTTATTGTGTAGCTATTGACGGCTTTAGTGTTTTCAATAAAAAATATACTGATCGAATTTTGACAATTGGACAGACACTAGTTGAAATAAATCCAGCACCATTATGGCGGATAAGCGTATTTGCCTTATTGGCATTCATTTATATGCCGGAGTGTTTAAGCATGATTCCCGCTCGGGGCAAATATTATTATTACTCCCTATACCTTAGCCACTGTGGGACTTATACCGAATTTTCAGTGTATTTCGATATAAATTTAAAATTAAATAACGACCAACATACATTAGTCTAAATCTCTCACATCGTAAAAAAATAAAATTATGTTAAGATACAAATTTATGTTTAAGGATACGACAGTCTTAGTATGCAATTCAAACAGCCACTTAGTCGATTTTTTATTATTTAATTTTTATTATATATCTTTTTCTAAGTTTTAAAAAAAATCACATCAAAATCGGTCCATTTGTTTAAGAGCTACGATGCCGCAGACAGATACACAGATACAGACAGACACGCTAAACTTATTACATCCCTCTTTTTGGGTTAAAAACACAATCAAAGAAAATGTAGCATGGAATATTTTACCTAAAGATAGTAAATAATTTACTTTATAATAGAATCACTTATTTATACCTTACGAAGTATTTTTATGTTTCAATAAAAAATAATTTCCAGAAGCTCAAATACGTCAGTACTACAAATCCTAAGATTGCTGTGGGATAAAAATTCAAAAAAGATTTTATAAAAAGATTTAGATAAAATATAGGGCCATTATAAGAAATATAATATTTGTACATCGATGACCGTTATAGCGTAGTGGTTCGAAAGTCTTATGCCACTGCCTTCGTTCACAAGTTCAATGCATGCTTTAGTAGCTTATGTCATGATCTGGTTAATAAAATTCACATTTTGTACATATATCTGTATTTTCTTAATTATTACATAGAGAAAATAATATTTTATTTGTTTGTAGGAAACAATATAACAATAGAATACAAAGGAGGAGTCTACGAAACTAAAAATCCTTTGTATTTAGCTTTATTTAGCGTCCCAGTACTGGGCACGGGCCTCACAATATGAGGGGATCAGGCTATAGTCCACCATGCTTGTCAAGTGCAGGTTGGCGGACTTCACATGTGTTTCGAAAACTTTCTAGATTCTTTCAGACATTCAGGTTTACCCACGAGTTTTTTTTACCGTAAGACAAGTGGTAATCATGTTGGAAATGATTCGCACATGAAATGAGAGGTACGAGACCCGGTATTTGAATCCGCTTCATTCGGTTTCCTAAACGAGCGCGTTACCACTGAGCTATGACTAGGTACTTAATATCAATAATCCATTACCGTACTATAAAAAATCTGGGGTAGCACATAGGCTACTGTGTAGACATCTAAGGACGCACCCGAACGAAACACTACAAACTTACATTTAGTCGTTAGTATTTATATAAGAGAAACGTAATTAAGAAAATTAAAATATTGTATGACACGAGAATTTGTACAATATGAGTTTTCTGCATAATTTTCCTTTGTAAACGTTAGCACAAAATAAAATATGGGTACGTTTTTATAATATTCGTATCTTATTCATCTTGCACATGCTAACACGCGTTTAACCATTCGCGTAGCTTAGTGGTTATTTAAAATTAAAATAAGCCGTATACTCCCCTTGCATAACATAGGGTGATCACCCCTGTTATTTTATTAAAACTTGTCTCGAAAACGTCACTAAGCGTGTCATTTCGTAGTGTCACGAATAATTAATACTGAGATTTTATGTTGTAAACGCATATGGCTTGTGCTGGGGTGGTAAAAATAGTTGCCGTAAACGTTTTTGCTAACTTTAATAAACATAAATATCTACTGTGTAAATTAGAATATCAATCCACCTCTAAATTCTAGGTGTTTTTTTACCATTTTATTAAAAAAAAGTGAATAATTTAGATACTTTGCGCCTTTAACCGACTTCTTTTAAAAGGAGGAGATTCTCAATTTTATAGATTTTTAAGCGGTTAGTTATTTTAATTATTGTTACAGGAAATAGCGAAAACTTTTAGCAGATTGAATATTGGTGAAATTTTTATATCCGCCAATGCTCCTTGCTGTATCTGGCATATTTAGAAGTTTATTATTTATTATCAGAACCAACATTGCATTGATCAAAACGATTTTTTGTTCCAAAAATTGAATAAGAGGCCTTTAAACAAAGCAAGAACTGTAAAAGATCAAAAAATTATGTACGTATGAAGTAAAAGTTGTTTTTTTTTAATAATACCATCTGGTTTGAAATACAATAAATTCAGCATTTGATTGTTAAACGCAATTTGCTTAAATGAAATCAGGAACTTCACTCAGCGCAATGTTAATTAGTTTAATTCAATAATTATCTGAACCCATTTTGTGAAAAGCAAACTTTATAGAGAAATTGAAGTCTGTTTGTAATGTCAAAATAAGAGCTTTTTATTAATTGCATATGAAACTATATAGGTACTGTACTTATAAGAAAAAATCTATTTTTATAATTTTTGTCTGCCGGTCTGTCTGTAGGTATATCTGTTTGCTCTGGCTAATCTCTGAAACGACTGGACCGATTTTGACGGGACTTTTACTGGCAAACAGCTGATGTTATAAGGAGTAACTTAGGTTACTTTTATTTTTGAACTTTTAATTAAAGAAAGATTCACGTAAATCGATCATTAGTTAATGGGGTGGGGGGCTGCCATGTAGTTATTATATAAGAACATACCCCAGCACAAACGATAGAAAGACGCTAGTATCTTTGTAAATTAATGCTCCATGTAAGATTTAAATGTACCAATCTTTTCATAAGATTTATTTCTAAAAATCTGTTCCCGACTTTAGCAGGTAATAATCTTCTCAATATTAACTCCTTACAATATAAAACGTAAGTAGTAATATCAGCTTATAAGAAATACATACTGTTATATAAATGTATGAAGTTAAAAGGCTCGAGCACTAACTATTAAGACGCCGACTTCCTTCCGCTACTGTGCTCAAATCATGAAAAATATTTAAACAAGTATAGTTGTAGATCGTGACGTAGTAACTTTTGCAATATATATTTTAGTTAATATGGATATTTAAATAAAAATACAAATATTTATATGTCTTAAGAAAAATAAATATATCTTCCATATTCATTAGCGAGTTACCCTCGTTTTGTTCGGGCGCTTCCCCCGCTTGGTAAGTTTTAATTTTTTTGAGCGGAACCCAAATTATTTTTCTAAAATAAAAATAGCTAAATTATTCCTTATAATATCAGCTATCTGCCAGTGAAAGTCCTGTTAAAATCACTCAGCCATTTTGGAGATTAGGCGGAATGAACAAACAGAAAGACAGACAATTTAAAAATTGTGTTTTTCTTATAAGTACCATATATTATTTCATATGAATTTAGTAAAAAGCTGTTATTTTGACATTACAAACAGACACTTCAATTTTATTTATCTGTATAAATAGATTATAGTCTACGCCCATAGATACTTATCTACTATTATTTCCATATTGAACTAGAAATGTTAAATAATCTTCACACAATAGAAAATATAAATTATCATTACAAAAAATAATTCTTATAACACATGAAACAAAACGGACAGCTATTCTCTTTCATCACGATAACTTATCTAGGGGTTGAATAATAAATGAAAAGTGCTTGCCTTGACCATACGTTATCTTGAAATGTCCATGCAGGCGGTTAAAATGCGCCGACATAAAATGAATGTTTTATTGTGAATATATGATTTTATTATCTATGTACGTATCTAGGTATCTACGTACATATCTATACATATAATAAAATTGTAACTAAGCCGAATCTGAACATTAGATATTTTTTGGAAAATCTTATTGAAATAAAAATTATTTACGATACAGAGGCCGAATCTAGAGTTTTTAGAATTTTTGTATGTCTGTCTGTCTATCTGTTACCGCATCACAGAAAAACCACTGGAGCAATTTTGGTGAAATTTGGTGTGGTGATTTGGTCGAGGTGTTTATCCGGGTCAACATATAGGATATTTTACCGCGGAAAATGTCTCATTTCTGAGAAAAAATACAAAAACTGCAATGTAAGGGTATACTAATATGTAAAACCTAAGGATTTAGTTTTTGGTCATCTGAACGCAGGCGGAATACTAGTATACATATATATACATAGGTATGATGAGTTTTATATCCCACTTGAGAAATAATTGATACCCCATACAAACTTTCATTGCACTTTTCGTCCTCTTAGGGGATGATTTTCGGGATAAGAATTATCCTATAGCCTTCCCCGAATCCCAAGCTGTTTTCATAATTCTATCTATATATATATATATCTATCGGTTCGGCGGACTTTTAGTTTATCTATTACAAGCAAATATACAAAAAAAATGTCTTTATAACATTAGTAAGAGACTTTTTCTTTTTTTTTAATATTAGTTTTTTTTATAATATTAGTGTAGATACCTATATTTTTAATTGTGCCTTTTCAAAATGATTTCTAGTTTCAGATTCTACAACGTTGGATATTTCCGTATAAAAAAATAAATGCTCTATTATATGCGCTTCCCTTTAATATAGAATAATTTATTGGACAAATTGGATCCCACTTTGGAATTCTTTCTTTGTAACGTGAGGATTAACTAATAAAACATGATGCTAATAGTGTGGCGATGTGAATCTGTTATGATTGCTCATTTCAACCTACATTTCTACTAAGAACTATAATATAATCATTTTTTTTAATATTAAAAATATATGGGGTCCTTAATTTTTTAAACATATTTTAGTTATAAATGTGATATTGGTGGTTTAAATAGCTTATGATGTTAGTAAAAATCATTTGAGATCATGACGACAGAAAATAATAAAAATCTGACGTAGATGTGCTTCTCTAGTTTAAGTATTTAGAAACATTCAACTTTGTATGGGTTTAATATCTGTTAATATAAGTTTTATAAGTTCTCTATTCAGCCCTTTTTAGCATCCCACTGCTGGGCACGGGCCTTCCTTCAGTACGAGGGGCATCAGGCCATAGTCCACCACGCTGGCCAAGTGCGGGTTGGCGGACTTCAAATGTCTTTCGAAAACTTATTAAGTTCTCTCAGACATGGAGACATGGAGGTTTCCTCAGGATGTTTTCCTTCACCGTAAGGCAAATGGTAATCATGTTAGAAATGATTCGCATATGAAAATATCAGAGGTGCGAGACCCGGGATTTGAACCCGCTTCACTCGGTTTCCCAAGCGAGTGCGTTACCACTGGGCTACCACTGCCTATATAAGTTACAAATATTATAACTTATAATATTTGTATTATAGGTCATCTTACGAACTAAATCTAAGCTAATCGTCTTGAGTAATATTTTCCACCGTTATCACTATTTACCCTCAGAGCAGATAGGAGAAGAACCACGTAAAATAACGAAAAATGCTCACCAAAGGCCTTAACAAAGTATGTTCACAACACCTAACGACCTGTAAGTGCACTCCACTTCCAGCCTACTTTCATGGAAAGATATCTCTTACATTCTTAATGGTATGCTTCACCTTAATCAGATAGACCCAAAGATTTTTCCTATTTTTATACACTATTGTTCGCCAAGTGGGCGAAATTCTACCATAATCTATACATATAAAAAAATTCGAATCTCGACGAATCTGTACATTAAATATTTTTTGGAAAATCTTATGAAATACTCATCACTCTCCATACAGAAGCCGAATCTAGTTTTTAGAATTTTTGTCTGTCTATCTGTCTGGGAACGTACCACGAGAAAACCACTGGAAAGATATTGATGAAATTCGGTATGATGATAGTTGATTTTCCGGGTCAACAATATAGGATAATTTTTACTGCGGCAAAATATTGTCTTTCTTTCACGTCGAAACGGCTTGGCGGATTGGCGTGATTTTTTTGTGTGGAGATAGTTGGAGGGCTGGAGAGTGATATAGGCTACTTTTTATCGCAGAAGACTAACTCTTTCCCACGGGAAAACACGTAATAATACTATCCAAAAAATGTTTATGATCAGAATTACTTGAAACTTGGTATTAATGCTCTTCAATACAATTAATTAAATACGTGTGTTAGCATTTTTCGAAATTCATCCCATAAAGTATATAAAATATAAAAAATAAGGAACGGTAAAATAACGGGTGAAAGTTTGTATGAAACCTACCATTTTAGAGGTGTTTTTTTGTAGTTTAGTTCTGCTAGTTGTATATAAATGTTACTCGTTAATTTACTCTTTTTGAGTATTTATTGTAAAAATAAAATTTATATAAAAATTAAATAAATTATATTATTCCGTGTTATTTAAGTATTAATTCTCTTTCGTTTGAAAGAGAGATGGCGTAATTCTAGCTTCTTTTTTTCTTTATTATAGTAAAACCCGTTAGCCATTTATTAAAATTTATTCACTTATCACGGCAATAATAATATATTCTATTATTATTTGTATTCCATTTTAAAACATTGTACTGTTGTGTGTATCATTCATTATATTATTGTTTGCCTTCATATTAAGTTCTATGACAAGAGTGTCATAGAACTTAAGGCAGAGGCATTATTCCTTAGTCTGAAAGTATAGCATACAATCGCACCGCTTCACTAAATACAAATCCAGCCTAACTTTGGCAAAAATCCAAATCAAGTGCACGTTTTGATTTTCAATTATAACATTAATATATTATAATCAATAATGAACTCTTTTTGATAGAGGATAAAGTTTACAATCGATTGGTATGTCAACCATAATTTGTAGAATCCCTGTCCCTTCGGATCTTGACAGAGTTATGATTAATGATGGGACAGGTCGTTGCACTCGACTGAGATGAATCATTCAAAATATTCGTATAATTCCAATTGACATTTTTAAGGTCTCCCCGTATATGAATTTTCAGTGGCATTTCAAGCTCATAAATCTTTTTATATGCGTAATATAGCAGAAGAAACGTGTGCGTTTGTTTATTTTTAATAGAAGTTTCTTGTGTTTGGTTTATTTTATGTTTTTATGAGTGCTTTACAATGTCTTGTTACGTGTACTAAAAATATTTTTATACTAGCGACTCACTCTCGCTTCGCTCGGGTTCACTCCTAAATACGTTTTAACGGCAAGTATGGAATAGATAGACTATATATTATATGATATATACCCGTATAGCCTTCCGGAACAAACGGGCTATCTAATACAAAAAGAATTTCTCAAATCGGATTAGTAGTTCCTGAGATTAGCGTGTTCAAACAAACAACAGACAGACGGACGGATGGATGGATGGAGGGACGGACGGACGAAAGGACGAACAAACAAACAATCTGCCTCTTTATATGAATTAATTATATTCTATTAGTATAGATAAATAAGTGTGTTTCAACAGATATAAAAACTTATTATACAAGCAAAATATAACTTATTTCTCATTACTTCTATTAAGTTGACAAAAAAACACTATTGATTAATTTAAAAAAATATATACAAAATTATCTACATACGAAACGAACATTTGAACATAAAATAAGCAATTCTATAACAAGATCGTTCGTGCCTATGAAATATAATGTACTAGCAGAACCCGCGGCTTCGCTTGTGCTAAAAATACAAAAAATATCTAAAAAGATAGTTTCTTACAAACTTTCATCCCCTTTACCCTTTTATAGAATGAATTTCGAAAAATGCTAAAACACGTATTTGTTAATTTTTTTTGAAGAGCAATAATACTAAATTTCAAGTAATTCTGATCATAAATATATATTTTTATGGATTGTATTATAACGTGTTTTCCCGTGAGAATTAGATGATCTCCGCTGTAAAAAGTAGCCTCCAGCGCTCCAACTATCTCCACACAAAAAATTACGCCAATTCCTCACTCCATTTCGACGTGAAAGAAGGACAAATAAACAAACAAACAAACAAACAAACAAACAATCAATCAAACAAACACACTTACACATTTATAATATTAGTATGCATTTATACGGTTGACACAGATCAAATTGAATTTAGAATCTCTCATACTTACCCCATAAAAACAATATTGCTTATTGTAATAAAAATGTTGCCAAAGCTCCAGAGTAAATATATCTGAAACTCAATTTGATATATTAAATGAAAGTAATGTAAACCTATTATGTTTGTACATAATATGTATAATGTACATATATTTGATAAGACTCATAAAGGCGTTTATATAAGGAACAGACGTACATACAGATACTGGTTTTTTTATAACATATCTTATTATTTTTAAAATGATGATTTTCTCCTGATCGATTTCAGTCACGGTGGCCTATTCCACTGAGGTAGTTGCCAGGAGATCTTATAATGCACAAGTTGTACAGACACAACGTGCATTCTCTGCTCGTACTCTCTAAGACTGATTGGATGATAGTCCGATACAATTGGTAAGAGTTAAGACGCTGGGCAGATAACTTTATATCCTTTCCACGGCACAGGGCTGTAACATAGCCAACTTCCCAACTCCAGGCTATTTCTGAGCGTAACTTAACAGAAAAACTCATTACTTAAACTTGTCTTGACCCGGGACTCAAACCCAGGACCTCCGGATTTGCAGCAGTACATGTTAGCCACTGGCATAGTGGCAATTATTAAAATATACACTATATACTTATGCTCTATTATATATAATTCTTTCATACAACTGCGAGAGTAAAATATAGCCGAGCTTAACCCCAATTATTCAAAAAACCCATCTACCTATCACCACAGGGAGCGAACTAATGATGTCACTTATGTAAATTGATGAATTGAGTACGCTAGGTTCGTTACCCCGGAAAATGCTTTGAATTTATTACATATATTTCTTTAATAGCACTCATTTTTAACGTTTATTTTTAGTATACTTAATAACAGGTATTAATTTAAGAGTTCAAACAAATCACCGGAAAGTGGGATAATTTTGTTAGAAATATATGTTTTCTATTATATTTTTAATATTTTAAAAGTTTTATGATACGTGCCTAGTTATTTTCGCAAAAAAAAATTGTATTTAGCCCTTTCTAACGTCCCACTGCTGTTATACACGAGCCTTCCTTCAATACGAGGGGGATCAGGCCATAGTCCACCACGCTGGCCAAATGCGGGTTGAACTTCGCATGTCTTTCAAAAACTTCTCGATGTTTTCCTTCACCGTACATAATTTATATCCCACGGGATCTGTTTGATGTACCGGGATAAAAGTTTCTATAGTACTGTACATCCCTACTACTTTACCTATCAAAAATAAACATATTTTTGAGTTAATAAGTAAGTACTACTCCTATCTCTCATCTTAGATAATTGCGAAATACACAGAACGCGTCATAATAAATAATAATAATAATAGTTTAAGGGAACGCTTTGGACTACAAAGTCCACAAACACCGAGTGCTTATTAATATATTATGTAAATTAAATTAGTAAATTAGTAAATTTTGTAGTATTTTTACAATTGTATTATATTTAACTTCAATATTATCCCGTTGGGGCGTTAAAATTTATGTCATAAAATAATATTATTACGTTTTGCAATTTGCTTAAATCTTTGAGTATAAATCTCGTTAACTAGCTTGGACGAACAAAAAATTACTATACGTTTTCGTTAATTGAAATGCTGCAGATCCAAATGTCCTGACTGTCAGGAATCCTGAAATGGAATGGGACCACTGGTTGCGCCAAATACATAGTCGTGGGTACTATAGATACTCTCTGCAGAGAGATATTGCCAGTTACAGAAGAAATCGATTTAGAAGGCATCAATAACTTTTTTGTTAAAATATCAAAATAACACGCATAATATTCATAGAAAAGTAAGAAAGCTAAACTAGCAGTCATCAATCATAAGTTGTTGTCGTTTTGTTAAGACAAGGTGATTAACATAAAAATAAACTTTAAACACTAGCGTAGCAGTAAAAAGGCAGTGGTAGTTAACGCGCTCGCTTGGGAAACCGAGTGAAGCGGGTTCAAATCCCGGGTCTCTCACCTCTGATATTTTCATGTGCGAATCATTTCTATTATGATTTCCACTTGCCTTACGGTGAAGGAAAAACATCGTGAGGAAACCTGCATGTCTGAGAGAATCTAGCAAATTTTCGAAAGACACATGAAGTCCGCCAACCCGCACTTGGCCAGCGTGGTCGAGTATGGCCTGATCCCCCTCGTATTGAAGGGAGGCCCGTGCCCAGCAGTGGGACGTTAAAAAAAAGGGCTGTATACATACATACATACTAGAGTAGCATAAAAGTAGAGAGAGAAATAGCAGAGGAAGAGAGATGGAGAGCTTTTTAATACGTAAAGAATTTTCGGAAGTTTCTTCCTTTTTTGACTTACATTGATGATGGTAGATAGTAGAGATGAAACATAGTTTTTATAATATGTAAGTTTATTTAACTAATTAAAATGATCTACATTAATATATGTGTGAAGGTAATACTGTTAGTTTAGGTCAGAAGATAATAATTGCTTAAGAATTAAGTAATTACACCTTATAGGATTATTGCTTTCAATTATATTACTATTATCTACATTATAAAATAATATAAAAGCTTATAAAGTTATTTATTTACATAAATGTTAATTATAAATGCCAAAATGTGTATGTGCGCGGTGTATATTTGTTACTTCTTGATACTAAAACGACTAGGTAGATTTGGATGAAGTTAAGTATACAGATAGATCTGGAATAATATTAGCTGCTCTTAGTAATATAATTTGCTACAAGATGGCGCTGCCTGTAAAAAATGAAATAAATACAAAAGGCCAAGCGAGTGCCTTTCATATACTCTCATCAAGCATAGAATGGATGTGATCAAGCTTAGTCAATCAAAATATACACCACGTTAATAGCCATATAAATAAATTCATAGTTGCCGTAGATAATTCTAACCGTAAATATTTCAAGATCATCGTGTGACAGAATAATTTCTGCCCTATCCTGGACTCGAACCCTTACCCTGTAGCGCATAATCTGCACCGAAAAAAATAAAATCTTAGAAGCGAAATATGCTATCGCTATACGAGTACAGAATAAATTGTCCACAGTCGACCTCTCTTGATGTTAAATTATACCATCACACACCATTTGACTTTATTTGTGAACCATTAAGTGAATATTTCATTACATTGTAAATATCTGAGAGACATGTCTACATATAGACAGCCTTCTACTAGTTAATTTAAGGCAATTCTCGGCCAGCTATATTTTTTTCACTATATATGTATATCGTTGTAGCATTATGGTAGATAGCTTAAAAACCTTTCTATATAAAAGACCTATAAAATTTACAAATAAATAAAGACTTTTATTTTTGGCGTCCTGTGTTCGAATCTCGAGTCGGGTCAAGTTTAATTATTGAATCTTTCTGTTAAGAAAGTCCCAGTAAAAGCCTGGAGTTGGGATGTTGGCAGTATTTTACCCCCGTGCCTCTTAGAATACAAGTCGCCAGTCCTGCGCGATAGGAATAAAGAGTGCAGTGTCTGTGCCAACATTTGTGCAATATAATATTCCTGCGCAGATGGCTTGTCTCAGTGAGAATGGCCGCCGTGGCCAAAATTGGCCGGGAGGATGAGGAGATGAGGAGGAGGAGGGAGGGAGCCATCATCATCATAGTTTACCTATATTTTTTTTTTGTTTTACACTTAATATCTAATTTAAACGTTTCATATTTAATTTGCGTAAATATGACCACATTTCTGAATATAGAACAAAACTCAAGTGGCTCCCAATCCGATGTCGCCGGAATCTACACATTCTCTCTCTTTTGTACTGTGTGTTATTTAATCTAACATTCCCGCCTTATTTAAAGGAGAAGTTTGAATTTCTAGGATCTCATACAAATAGGTTAAGATCTTCAGAGAAATTGATGCTAAGAATACCTGTACATTTAAGTAAATTCTTGGAGTACTCCTACTCTGTACAAGCAACCAAACTCTGGAATAGTTTGCCTGTTCATATAAAACGTTCCAAATCATTAAAAATATCTATTTTATTCATTTTTTAGATAATTTTTCTAAATGTGAAGTCGACATTGTACAAGATTTATATTAATTTTAATTTAAATATGTATTAGTATAATTTATAGATATATATTATATACATAGATATATATGTAGTATTTCTAAGTATTAGGTTGTATTGTGGTATGTATTGTATATAATATTTAATATTTACACCACCCACCCTGTATAGTCTTCCATATTTCCTAACCCAAAGGTTGTCTGGAAGAAATCGCTAATTAGCGATAAGACCGCCTTTTGTGCACACTTTTATTTCTGTTTCTTTTTTTGATATTGTGTTTACTTTTATTTACTTTATGATTGTGGTGTACAATAAAGTATAAATAAATAAATGCATACATCTCAATCTACTCTATCTCCTAAATCAGATATGTATATTAGTTACGAACTGTATTTAACATTACATATTACATCAAATAAAACAACAAGATTGCATCAGTTAAAATCTAGTAAGCAATAAATATTATTTTACCACGATATTCTATTATTGTATTACACAATTCATATGGATAATACGAGTATTTATTAGAATCGGGAACAATATAACTTTACAAACCCAACATTCTAACAATTTATGGGCTCTCCTCATCAATCATTGCCGTCATAAATAATACTACATAATATGAAGCACAATAGAATCAATTTGTTGAATGTCGCCATGTGCAAATTAAATAACGCTGCAGTGACTTGCGATTGCCTTTGGAATAAATAATTCTGATACGTGAGTTTACGTAGAGTATAATAATATATATATATATATAGAATAAAACGCTTTTGAGTTTGGCTTATTTATTACGTTATCGTCGTAGTTGAGTCAATTTATACAAAACCTTAATCAGTAAGTACACTTAAACCTTCTTCACGAATTACTCCATCCATTGGTGAAAACAGACAGACAGTTGCGGTAGGGGGGGGGGGGGTGTCTTGCCATATTTACCCGACTGTGCGACGCAAAGGAGGGTAATGTATGTATGTATGTGGGTTTGTACCTTAGTGGCACTATTTAGACCAAACGCGTGGGCCGATTTTGATAAATTCCTTCGTGAACTTGTATTCATCATTTTACTTAGTTTTTATGCAGTCGGGTTTTTTATTTTATAATATACTAGCATTGCCCGCGGCTCCGCCCCCATTAAGATGACCAAAAACCAAATTATATAAATATACTCTTACAATTCAGTTTTTGTATTTTTTTCTCAGAAATGAGATATTTTCCCGCGGTAAAAAGTATCCTATATGTTGGCCCGGATAACCAGCTATCGTAATACCAAATGTCATCAAAATCTGTTCAGTGGTTTTCTCGTGATGCGGTAACAGACAGACAGACAAAAATTCTAAAAACTAGATTCGGACTATGTATCGATAATAATGTCTATTTCGATTAGATTTAAAAAAAAATATTTAATTACATAGTTACAATTTTATTACATGTGTAGATTTATTTATTTACAATATGTAGTAAGAGACGTCGACGCTCACGCTCCCCTTACGAAACATAATATGAAGGGGTTGCATGTAGGCGTAGGAGTAGAATAAATAATGATCAATTTTGTTTGCCATAATCAACGATAACCTACTATTATTTTAACTGCAAATATTACACTTGCCTTGTAATTATTGCTAATTATAGAATAAAATACAAAGCATTCGATACATTAATGTATATAATATTATGGAATTATATTAAAAGGGGCCTTTAAATTGTACAAATTGAGATGTACGTTTAAAGAATTTGTGTTTGAAGAAGAACTAACAATTTTTGTTCTATGTATGTATATGTTTATTTCATCGTCGTATATCATATGAAAATCTATACATATAATAAAATTGTAACTGAGCCGAATCTGTACATTAAATATTTTTTGGAAAATCTTATGGAAATAGACATTATTATCGATACAGAGGCGGAATCTATAGTTTTTAGAATTTTTGTCTGTCTGTCTGTCTGCCTGTCTGTTACCGCATCACAGAAAAACCACTGGAGGAATTTTGATGAAATTTGGTATGGTGATAGCTGGTTATCGGAGTTAACATATAGGATACTTTTTCCCGCGGGAAAATATCTCATTTCTGAGAAAAAGTTCAAAAACTGTAATGTAAGAGTATACTAATATGTAAAACCTAATAATTTGGTTTTTGGTCATCGAACGCGGGCGGAGTCGCGGGCAATGCTAGTATTTATATATTTTAAGTTTAATGTAAAGCAATAGCCTACTCTAGTATTTGTGTTGACAAATTATTAGAAAAAATCACGTGGGACGTTTCGCATAAAACGGTATAAAGTTCTGCCACGAAATTTTCAAAATTCGTATGGGAAATAATATGAAGCTTATATACAAATATCGTTTCTGCGCTTTGCTTAACACAGCTTTAGTATGATTATTGTTATTTTATTACTTATATTTTATTATTATTATTATTCTTATTATAAGGAAAATATCTGAAACATTGTTTATGTTTATTTTAGATTTATATGTGTTTTCCTTTCATAGTACCTATAACAATTGCTTATCCAGAATAAATAGATTTGAGATCTTAGGTATGTAGTTCCAAGAATTATCATTGAAAGAATTTATTAATTTATGTATAATTATAATGATCAATGTATTTAATTTTATGTTTTTTTTTTTAAATAATTGGCTTAGCATAAAAAGCCTTTTCATCTGCGCAGGAGATATAATAATGCACAAATATTCCTACATACATACAAACACACAAACAATCTCTATTCCACTCACTCTCAAAATCCGATTCTAATCAAACGACATTTCAATATGTCTATAGGAGACCAGCGCAAGACGATGGCTCTTGTACTCTTTGAGGGATGGGGAAAACATCGTAAGTAATAATCGTGTTGAAAATTCGAATGCACATTGCACACTAAAATATATTAAAGGTTATTTCATTAGAGGTTTGAACTCGTTTCATTTGGTTTCCCAAGCAAGTGCTTTACAAATAGGCTACCACTGCTTTGAATTCGAACCTTGGACTGCTTGTTTGAACCTAGGACCACACAATTTTCAGCCATACATTCTAGCCACTAGACCAACAAGGCAGTTAGTAGTATTACGACATGAATAGCGGTTTATTTATTCATGTGGTATTACTGACACATCTGTAGGCAAAATAAATCCCTGTGTAAACAAAACAAAACTCATTGCATTAGAAGCGGGCGGGAAGTAAACAAAACAATTCTTAGTGAGATGAGTTAAGCAGTACATCTGAGTAATAGGACAGTAGTATAGATTTAATATTTGCACTACAGCTATTATAAATGCTAAAGTCTCTATGTGTGTATATTGTTACTTCTTTACGCAAAAAGAGCTTGATTGTTTTGGATATAATTTTGTAGACTGATAGATACACCTACCTGGAGTATCTCATAGGATTCTGTTAGGCATCTAAGGATGCACCTGAAAGCAGTATTGAGAACTGCCGACAGAAGTGAAAACTTAAAACTATAAACAAACAGTTGTTATTTTTTTATATTCAAATGAATTGTTTGATTTTAAATTAAAATTTGTAAAATAAAACTGTTTGCATTTATCTGGTTTTGACATCTCGGCACTCTGAGTGTTAGCGTTAACACGTCACGTGAGCATGTAGATGACGACTTACATGAATTTACTCCCCATCTAAACTTACCTATAGAAGTTTTCACTTCAAAAATATTTTTTTCGATCACACCAATTGATAAATGCAAAAAAAAAATTATACTTCGTCGTGTCGATTAGCCTGATCAAATACAAACTCGAATAGGTTTTAATTTATATTACGTACTAGCTACAACTTAGCTAACTTTTACATAGGTTAATATTTTAAATATATAAATTATTTTAAATAGTTTATCAGGTACAGAAAAAAATTAGCTTTAATTTGATATATAAATAATGAATATACGCCATGAACGTATAAATATAATTAATATGACCTGCTTACATCTGGCTGCGAAGAGGTTGCGGCCAAGTGCGCAACGGCAGCTATCAAGATCTCTAAGTATATTTCTGTGAAGTATAGTATAATTCATTTTAATAACAAGTGCATCGATTTTGTTCTAAAAAGTCAATTATTATTAACTTAATTAAACATAATAGCGGGCACATTTTAATAGGCAACTCGGACAAAACATATTGTCCCTTTTATTATTGTATACCTATAAAAAAATGATTTTGATTAAATACGCTATGAACGTAGCAAACTTGCAACGGGATCTTAGTCCATAATATTAGTATAGATATATAATGCATTTGGTAAAAAGCTATTAATTTGATATTACAAACAGACACTGTAATTTTATTTATCTGCATAGATTTAATAATGACAACCATGGAAAAACTCCCTTTTCCCCTATAACGGCAATATAAGCGGAAAATCAAAATATTTTATTGCCCCATTTTACAGAAAAGTTCTCATTCAATTCGTTAGTTAATTAAATCTGTAGACCAAAGTAAACTTTGAGACCTAATAGACGAATTACTATTCAGTTGAATATCGATTTATCGACATGACAAGAATTTAAATTTGTTTAGGGCTTGTGTTTATATAAGAGTATCTTCCTCTCCCTTTATATAAGCGCCGGTCTAGGTATTTTAAAGTAGATTATAAATATGATAATTAATAGAGTATAATCTATACTAATATTATAAAGAGGTAAAGTTTGTGAGTTTGTAAGTCACAAACTCCCAAACTTTAACTCTTTATAATATTAGTATAGATTGTTTAATTGACATAAAAGTCACTTAGTACATCCAAGTGAAGTTACTCCTCGTAAGTGGCTAGTAAATAATAAAAACACTATTAGTATGTCTGTTAAAATTTAAAACCCGAATGTTTTGGTTATATAATGATGTTTTGATTAAAAACTTGCCTATTGTCTTACAAGTTCGTCGCCTACAAAGTTAACGTTGTGACTTCTTTTTACGTCCCTATAACATCCATACTAATATTGTAAATGTGAAAGTGTGTTTGTTTGTTTGTTTGTTTGTTTGTTTGTTTGTTTGTTTGTTTGTTTGTTTGTTTGTTTGTTTGTTTGTTTGTTTGTTTGTTTGTATGTTTGTATGTTTGTTTGTTTGTCCTTCTTTCACGACGAAACGGAGTAACGGATTGGCGTGATTTTTGGTGTGGAGATAGCTGGAGGGCTGGAGAGTGACATAGGCTATTTTTATCGCGGGAGATTACTTAATTCCTACGGGAAAACACGTTATAATACAATCCAAAAAAATATTTATTATCAGAATTACTTGAAACTTGGTATATATACTATTCAATAAAAGTAAATAAATACGTGTCTTAGCATTTATCAAAATTCATCCTGTAAGAGGGTGTAATAGGGGATAAAAGTTTGTATGAAACTACCTTTTAAGAGATTTTTTTGTAGTTTTAGCGCGAGCGAAACCGCGGGATCTGCTAGTGTATATATAAAAATTATGCATCCGAACTAAGCTCTATCTCCTTTCATTTCACAAGTTGGTAGAATATTATACATATAAAAAATACTACCACATTTCTAAGTAAATGTTCCAATTTTGTATTAACTAACTGTACGAAAATAATTTAGTAATTTGACTACCGGAAATTACCGTATAAAAGTGCTTTGTTTAATTAAACACTATTAAAACAAGCTAATCACGTCAACAAACATCGCTTATTGGATTATACACGAAATATTACGTGTTATTTTTCTTAAGAGGTTGACTTTTTGTTCCAAATGCTTTAAGGTCATTTGTATGTCTACACGGAAAAATATAATAATATACGAGTACACCTGACTTTCTGCGACCAGGGTCAATCTTACTGGGTTTAGCTAACTGCGTAGGAGATATAAAAGCGCACAAGTATGCGCTCAAACACAAATGCTCGAAAGTGCGAGAAGTAAAAAAGCGAGAACTGCAATGAAAGAATTAGAAAACACAGACTCCTTCCCCCATGTTGGAGGTTTAGAAAAAAAAGAAACACAAATGCTTTCTCTATTCCACACTCCAGTAGCACGCCAATTCGACATAATCGAGGCAGGGGGTTGTAAGACCGCCAACTTCCTAACTCCGGGTTGTAATTAAGAATTTCTAGACTAAAACTCAAAACTTAACTTGTCCCGACCTCGAAATTGAACCCAGGACCTCCGGATCTGCCGTACGTGCTAGCCACTAGACTGCCGTGGTAGCTAATTATTCTTTTATTAACAGAGCTATATTGTACGAAGGCCCTGTACGATATCTGATTTTTGATCATAACTTCCTTCACGCGAGGTTGACTCGCGTTTCATCAAGATTTACTTTAACAATATTCTTAACCGACTATTTCAGAAAAAAGGATAATTTTTGTATGTGATTTTTAACACATAACATTTTTTACAAGTATCAAGTGAAACACGATTTCTTTAAATTGTATTAATGATACAGCAAATCATTAAAAATGTATGTAAAGAATTCAATCCAATTTAGTGACTAACAGTCGCTTTTCTTGGGTATATTCCGATGTCACTTTTATATATATATATTTATAATTTAATATATAGTAAACATCACCTTTTGTGTATTACTCCAAGTCAAAGTAGGTCAGCTAAAATCATCCAGCGTGAATGAGTAACAAACATACACACATACAATTTTCCACATTCAAAATAATAGTGTGCCTTTCTTTATTTATTTAGATAAAAGTATTAAACTAAATGTATGCAAAATTTAATCCAAGCTAGCGTAAATACGAGATTGCTTTAGTAAAGAAATAAAACAATGACTCCCCAAAACCGCCGTAATATGTATCTTCTTCTAAACAGCGAGGAGATTATCTAAATAATTACTCAAATATTCCAACAAAATGTATACCCTTGTAAACGTAAAAGGTATTGTGCGTTAATAAAATAAACTAAAACTTGTTTAGACTTTAGATATGTACTAGTATTGCCCGCGGCTCCGCCCGCGTTCAGATGACCCGAAAGCAAATTCTTAGGTTTTACATATTAGTATACTCTTACATAGCAGTTTTTATATTTTTTGTCAAAAATGAGATATTTTCCCGCGGTAAAAAGTATCCTATATGTTGATTCGAATAACCAGCTATCATCATACCAAATTTCATCAAAATCCCTTCAGTGGTTTATCGTTGATGCGGTAACAGAAAGACAAACAGACAGACAAAAAATTAAAATCTATAGATTCGGCCTCTGTATCGATAATAATTTTTATTTCAATAAGATTTTCCAAAAAATATTTCATGTACAGATTCGGCTTAGTTACAATTTTATTATATGTATAGATTCTTGCCTTAATGCATCATTAGCAAACAAAAAACATGATTTTTTAGGAGTTTTCATTCCAAATATTTGTTGAACAAACATAAAGTTGATAAGACAGTAGATCTATAATTTGGTACTTACTGTTAATTAATTATGTGTATAGATTGGATGACTCAAAAATAAATATGTAATATTCATTCATATTAATAAAACTTGTACTAAATATGCACATCGAAAACGTAAATTAAAGTTGCTTATTTGTTTTAACTTTTTTATTTTGGTCGTTATGAGCTTATACATACTTTAAAACTTTTATGTGCTTTACTATTTTTAATCCCATCACTTATGAACATCTGGACGTTTTTTTAAGTACCGAAAATTCCAATATCCTACTAATATTATAAATACGAAAGTTTGTGAGGATATATGAATGTCTGGATGTCTTGATGTATAGACATTGTTATTCAATGAAACTTAACAATAATATAGCCTACTTTTCATCCCGGAAAAGTATACGGTTCCCGTGGGATAGTTTTTTTGTCTATGCTAGTATAAAATATAATCGTATGGAGAAATATCATTACTAACTTCAACTTCTTTCATCTGCTCCAATTTAAGGTGTGGTTTATATATTTTAGCAGTTTTACTATATAAAAATACTCATGCAAGCGAAACCGTAAGTATAAATAACCAAAACTAATAAATTGTCATTCATTGGCGATTACGAAGAATTACGAGCGTCACCCACCAAACCATCTGCCGCTAAAGTCATTTTATGCACAGGTAATAAAATAATACTGTTGTGCAGTACGATATTTTACTTTAATTTAATCTTGGCCTATAAATTAATCTATAAATCGCTTAAAAAATGACAAAGACTTAATTGTTAAGATGAAATATTGCGATTCAATTATTCCATATTTTAAAGCTATTCGATATACTATATATCAGCTATTCGATATACCTATATCAACTAAATTTTCATGGAAACATTGGGAAGTGATACTTTTATTCTATTTTGTTACTTTATTATTCTGATCTCTAGCCAATTTTCACACATTGCCAAACATAGTTCTCCGTATGGTACGCCACTTAGCTCGATTATCTGCTTCTCCGTTCTGTTTGACTTATTCCTTATATTATCGATGTCATAATTGTCTGGTAGATCTAACCTAATGACTAATAGGTGTCTAAGCCACAATTACTCGAACTATCAATCAAAAAACATCTAATGCTACAGGTAATTTTCCCAAAGCAACATTACCAAGAATGGCCGGGTTCCCGATTTCAGGAACATTTTTCATGTTCATGCTGGTCATATCAAAGAGGATATGCCATAATTTTAACGTTAGATAAGTTGTCGATTTTTAATAAATATTTGTGTGCTCGAAGGACCCTCTCTCTGCTACAGAACGTTTATGTAGAGCAATCTCAGTACGAAAAATATTAGTGCTCTTCTGGTGGTAAAAATATAGGAATATTAAATGAGAAATTGAAATCCGTATTAATAATATAGGTAAATTTGAAAGTTTGCTTGTATGAATGTTACTATTTCACGTCAGAACAGCTTAACGGATCGGGATGAAATTTGACACAAAGATAGATTATAGCCTGGAATAACACATAGGCTACTTTTTATCCCGGAAAATTGTACGGCTCCCGTGGGAAAGATTTGTTTTGAACCCGAGCGACGCGAGTGAGAGCCGCTAGTAACGTAATAAAATTCGTCCAAGTTCCATGACCATATACCTAATATTATTATTTAAAATCCATTAATATTAAGTGCAATGGCGTAATAAATTGGCAAAATTAATACTGTGTCGGTTCCGCTAACAGCGGAAATATAATTCTACCGGTCACAATTAAATGAAATGATTATTATTATGGCGCAGGCTAAATTTAAAATATAACTTAATAGAAATTTATTACAATCAAATCTATAACTATTTTTGGGTACGTAAAGGCTGATTTTATTAATGATAGTATTCAGCCTTTTTTAATGCCCAACTGCTGGACACGGGTCTCCCTTTACTACAAGGGAGTTCAGGTCATAGTCCACCACGCTGGCCATATGCGGGTTGGCAGATTTCACATATCTGCCGAAAACTTGTTAGACTATATCAGACATCCAGTTTTCCTCACGATACTTTCCTTTACCGTGACGTTTAATCTTTATAATGTCATTAATAATGATAATTGAGAAGTGTGATTTCGCACCTAAAAATAAGATCCCCGTTTATAGAAGTATATAATCTAAGAATAAAAGATTTTCTGTTAAAAAATTTTTTTTGTTAAGTAAAACAATATACAAAATAATATAAATATATATGTATATAAATAATATAACTCCAAAAATAAAATAACTACAAGTAAAAATTTACCAAGTGTCGTCGGATACACGTTTTACGGACTTCATTGGTAAATACGTGATACTAACATATCATGTAACGGTAAGGAATCTTTCAAGCGTAAATTCGACTCGCACTTGAACCATTTTACTTTTCATTTGAGTACCTATCTATTTCAAAGTACACCGGTTATTGAGTTATCCTTCGAGACTGTATATACGAGGGTGGCAAAAATGTTTTATTTACTTCAGGTACAGGCGAAATTTTGACAAAATTGATTGAAGCCTTCAGATATTAACAAATTGTTCAAATCATGTTAGTTTTGTATCGCAAATGATGTATTGATGATGATTAGTAAGGTTTTGTATTACTTATTGGCAGACTTCAAACAATATTGAGGTAATTTAATTTAGGTATACATAGGTATACATTTTTTTTTATTGGACACTCAATAAAAAGACAAGTAGTTGGAAAATAAAGTAAGTAATTTTTACAAACATTTCATTAATTGAGAATTGTTTCAGTTAACAAAATACAACTAAAGATAAGGCATCTATTGAAAAATATCTTAATAACACATAAATAAATATTTTTGGAGTAAATTTAACGAATAAAATTTCGCCGATTGATATTGTTTTTTTTTTCATGAGAAGCTAATTATAATTATTTTTTATATTGTTTTGTAAATTACCTTCCTAAAATGTTTATAGTTTGAGTGTGGTTTTATTCCGACCAGATTTAGTACTTTTTTTTTCAAAAAAAAAAAATATATTTTCCCGCAGCAAAAAGTATCCTATAAGTTGACCAGAATAATCAGCTATCATCATACCAAATATCATCAAAATCCCTCCAGTGTTTTTTTTTTGTGATGCGGTCACGAACAGACAGACAGACAAAAATTCTAAAAACTATAGATTAGGCCTCTGTATCGATAATAATGTCTTATAACAATAAGATTTTCCAAAAACTATTTAATATATACAGATTCGACTCGAGAATTTTATTATATGTATAGATATTAGATATAGACATATAATAGTAGATTGATATTATCTCTTGAGCTTAATAGTAGTTGATTCACCAATTTACAAGTACGCCAAATAAAATCCAAATGGCCATGGGGATTAAGGTATGACATGAGGTCGACACGGTGCTTGTACGTAATCCTGGTTGGCAACTATGACGTAGGTTTTCATTGGGAATGCCGTAAGCTTTTAAGACCACAGACCGCACTTACTCGTAAAATGACAGTGTTAAGAAAGGGCTTACTCGATTGATTAGGTTTTGAAATTACTTTAAAATAACTGTTGATGAGGATGAAATCTATAAAACAGTGGTTTAGAAAGGAAGTCTAGATAATCAATCAAGACGAATTTAAAATGAAAATGTTAAAAAATTTGATTGACCATATAAAAAAAGGCTATAAATACATTATCTACTGCTTTTGAAGAGTTTTAATTTTTATTCGTTCGTTCATTTGTACTGTAGGTACTATTCTATCTGAAATCATGTGATTTTTTTTTGTATACAAGTATACTATGTCTATGAGTAATATGGGCTATTTATATTGACATGTATTCAGCCCTTTTTAACGTCCCACTGCTTTGCTCGGGCCTCCCTTCAATGCGAGGGGGATCAGGCCATAGTCCACCACGCTGGCCAAGTGCGGGTTGGCGGACTTCACATGTCTTTCGAAAACTTTTTAGGTTCTCTAAGACATGCAGGTTTCCTCAAGATGTTTTCCTTCACCGTAAAGCAAGTGGTAATCATGTTAGAAATGATTCGCACATGAAAATATCAGAGATGCGAGACCCGGGATTTGAACTCGCTTCACTCGGTTTCCCAAGCAAGCGCGTTACCACTGAGCTACCACTGCCTTGTTGTTGTTGACATGTATAGATCGGAAAAATAGCTTGTAAATAAACATAAAACTAGATATAACTTTATTTTTAATTTCATATACCCATTTTTTGTTTTGATGTATGTACAAAGTCTTAAAATTATAATATGTAAAAAGAATCTTCCAGTACAATAATATACATATCTGTGACCATCGAGTCATAATTCTAAGATGATTAAATTATTAATTGAGTGATTTTCCTTAAATATTTTAATATTTGCATTTATAAGGGAATATAATACTAAGGATATAAATAGAACATTAATAACGCTGATATTTCCAATTCATGTTAAGGAAATCAAAACCTTTATTAAAAGAAATTAAGGTTCATTTTTCAATATCTATATAATAAGAAAAATTATTGACAGTTCGCCACACAATCAGAAATTCTATTATTTTCAGAACATCTTAATTTCGCAAGTTACAATGGGCGAAGTTAACAAAGGCTTGTCCTTCATTGTAAAATATCGGGTACATACCCGATAACTAGGGTTGTGCATCATTTATTATTAATATAATAAAATAATATAATTCAATCTTCATCATCTACTTTTAATTAACATAATGATAGTATTTTCTTAGTTTTACTCGAATATTTGACATTTTAAACTCTCAAACACATATAATTGTTACAGACAGTGCCAACCCACTATTTTACAAAAATGATTCCTAAAATTCAAAAATGGCAACAAAGTAATTTACGCGATTTTAAAATCAACAAATATTGTAAGGACAATATTTGTTGATTTTAAAAATAAACATAAAAAATGAGTATTATAATTTATTATAGCGACATTATATATTTAATTTAAGCTGTTATTATTTTAAATATAACATTTTTTTAATAACTTTATTAATAACTAATATAATTTAGTGTTGCTATTATTATATTATATATAACCGTAATGAATATTAAAAATTAAAAATATTATTTTAGATTTCTACTACTTAAAATTAAAATATTAATCATCACTTTTGCTACCTTTATAAACAAAAAATATTAATCAAAATTACTGTTATTATTGCGATCCACACAGTATGAACTAACTACATGTAATGGTCTGTTAAGTACGGTCTAATACGTAATCTGTCAACGCATGCGCAATAGCATTTAAAAACAAAATGCGTCTTTGTCTGATAGGCTCATGTATCTCATAGTGGTCATGATTATACGTTCACCAATGCATAACTTCCAACGCTGCATCGTAGTTTCCTCTCAGAATATTACGTCCTGAAATCGGTAGTGTTCTCGTTCTTCTTGCTTTCAGTACCCAACATTTATACTGAATATGTCAGTATCGATCTTAATAAAGTAAAGAAAAAGTTATTTCCTTCCTTTTTAAAAAGATATATTGTTTTTTCCTGTTACTAAGTAACCAAGATACATCAATTCATTTAACCGCGTAAATAGATTGTTCTCTACTGAACTTACTGAAAAAATGTAGGAATTTTACGAATTTTAAAATTTGCTAAGCTTGACTTTGCTTTGCTGTAACTTCTAAACTATTCATCGGATAAAAAAAAATGTTTCCCACACAAGTTTATGCTCTATAATTTTTGTAATGACCATTTACAACCTAGATGACGTTGGAGAGAAGATATTCTTGAAAAATTAGTCATGGATACCATTTTTCCAATATAGTGGCACGAGCGGCGTTCGCTTAAGGTTGCAAATTCGAAAATATTAATTAGGATGCCAAATCGAATCACTCTGGCAAATTAGAGCTCTCCTAGACCTTTTACTATAACTAAAGCCCCATTTTATGTCTTCACTGACTGGACTAATCTGCCATGGTACAGGAAATACCAGGCAAATAACCAGACAAATATAAATTAAACGTAATATTTTATTTGTGTTAAATCACAAACTACACATAGACAGACAGCCAAAAATACTTTAATAGTAATTATTATTATGGGAATATCTTTATAATCTAAATATGGTAATATCTTTCCAAACTGGTAGGAGACTTATGAGTAATAAATTGTAATAATTTAATGCTGAATAAAATATTTTGAATTTGAATAACTTTTACTATCTAGTTACTAGCTATTTCAAAATAAGGCACTTTTATTTTCTAAAATAACTAAATTAAATTAAAAATTTAAACATTCTCCGACATATAATTCGCCATTTTGTGGTGGCGGCCATCTTGGATTTGAAATTTATCTTAGTGTATAGTATTCTACTAGTCAAGCCCTTTCATTTGATACCCATATTGAGAGAGTTGTGAAAAAATATGTAATCCACTATTTTGTGGCGGCGGCAATCTAGACTGATTTTCATCAAACACAGCTAAAAACAGTGCCGACTAACTCGCCTTTCAAACAAAAAAAACACAAAATATCAAAATTGGTTTATCCGTTCGGGAGCTACGATGCCACACACAGACACACACAGACACGTTGAACTTATAACACCCCATCGTTTTTGTGTCGGGGGTTAATAATTAAAGAATTTGTATATATTACACATCCCTGTCTAAAGTCATTGTCTCGTCGTGATATATTGAGAGGAATCTGTCCTATAGGATGGCAGTCGCAGTTTTCCATAAAATGACTTATGATATCCGCATACCAATTCATGAGTTTTTAAGGTGCTTTGGAACCATTTTAAATGAATAAATTTTGATGATTTTTGCCAGATCTTTTTATTAAAGTATGAATAAAGGCAACAATGAATTGATATGTAATACGAAAATAAAAATTAGTGTCATGTGTAAGATATTTTGTCTGTCTGTATATAATGGAGAGTAGATTTGTGATTACTAATAAATGAAACATAATAATTATTATAAAAAATTCAGTTCCAATCTATATAGATTAGAAAAAAAGACTTTTTTTTTCAGGAAGGCATAGACAGGAAAAAATATTTGTTACAGTGTAGGTTATATATGTGTACCTAAATATGTCCGCGACAGCATTCGTCAACAAAGTTGTCTAATTTAAACAAAGATAGCCTGAATACGCTTGTTTATCTACAGGACTTGGAGTGGAAAAATAACGCACTCGAACAAATAAGCACAAGTTCACGCACAACTGGTAATAACGTGTCCAAGTACAGAAAAATCCATTTTTTTTTTTTTTTTATAATATAAGCGAGAAAACGAGCAGGCGGGTCTCCTGATGTTAAGAGATTACCGCCGCCCATGAACATTTGTAGCACCAGAGGCACCACTAATGCGTTGCCGGCTTTTCAGGACTTTATTGGTCCGCCCCTTGAATAACCCCATGTTGTAGTCAAGCGGGAACACAGTCGATGGGAGTTGGTTCCACAGTTTGGTAGTGCGTGGAAAAAATGATCTGGCACAACGGACAGTCGAAGTGCTCCAGGTACCCAGGTGGTGAGGGTGAAATTGCGAATTTTATTTAAGAAAAAGAAAAAGATTGTCTGAACTGGCTAGGATATTCAAACCATAGAAGGAATATGTGTATTGGTAACTGAAAATAATATGAAAGACATAAAAACTTGTACTTGAAGCATGAACCTTTTAGAAAGAAGTACAAAACTATCATTTCGTTCCATTGCTCTTCTATACTATTATTATAAAGAGGTAAAGTTTGTGATCTTGTGAGTTTGTGAGTTTGTGGGTTTGTGAGTTTGTGAGTTTGTGACGTTGTAGGGGGTAATCTCTGGATCTACTGAACCGATTTTCAAAATTCTTTTACCAATAGAAAGCCACGTTCTTTCTGAGTGTCATAGGCTATATATTAACCCGAAAAATGAAAAGGCTTTTTCGTGGTAGTCGGATTAGCAAAGTAAGTCGGAGAAAAAACGGTCGAACGAAAAGGTTTCTTACGAACGCTGCCTTAACGATGAGAGATATATGATTATGATCTAGAGAAAAGTTGTAGAGCTTAATAATGCCTACAAAAAAGTCAGCGACAGCATATGTCTAACTTTTATATTTAAGTCACAAAAAGTAGTTTTTTATATTAAAATAAAAACTTTTTAACAAAAAAATAAAAACCGACTTCAAACAAAAGCACTAAAAAGTAAAAAATAACTGATTGGTAGTTTTCATTTACTATACATACCTAATCAAATATTTTCGAAGTCGGTGTGCTTTGCTTTGTATGGGCTGGCACCGATTTCGAAAATATTTGATTAGGTATGTATTTAATAGGTAGGCTTTAATTACTTAGCCAAAGCACACCGACTTCGAAAATATTTGATTAGGTATGTATAGTAAATGAAAACTACCAATCAGTTATTTTTTACTTTTTAGTGCTTTTGTTTGAAGTCGGTTTTTATTTTTTTGTTAAAAAGTTTTTATTTTTCCCTTTTTAGTGTAGACAGTAGTAGCAAAGTAAGGATTCTAACGTGTTAGGCTTGTCAAATCAAACAAAATAAGCCCAAACTCAAAGTATCTACTATTAGCCGGTGAAGAGTTCCACCTAACCACCTTCTGGCCTTGCCATCAGATCAGGTCAACAACACTGAACCACTGTACTATCAACGGAAATAGAAATACTTGCAAAGTTTCAAGTCAATATGACAATTAGAAGTAGGTTAAATTCATCATTCGTTGTTTTTCCACCCTTAGGGGTGGTATTTTTTTTTGAAATTTAAATGGGACCAATCTGGAAGTATACCCTTTCAAACAAAACAAAAATTGTCCAAATCGGTTAATAAATGACGGAGTTCTGAGGTAACAAACATAAAAAAAAAAAAAAAAAAAAAAAAAAAAAAACATACAGTCGAATTGAGAACCTCCTCCTTTTTGAAGTCGGTTGAAAATCATTTAAATCGGTAGGTCATGTTTATTGGTCATATTATCAACAATTATGAATTCTTATTAAAATAAGTAAATTTATTGTCTAAACTGTTTAAAACAAAAGACTTTTCACTTTTACTGCATATAATTTGGACAAATGGTTAAAGAGATAATACAACATATTCGTAGGTATGGACGAACCCGAGCGAGCTGTTTGTCTGTTTTTCTGTTTGTACGGGTTAATCTCCGAATCTATTGGACCGATTTAAATGAAATTTTGCATGGGTGTACCTTATATCCCCGGGCAACATCTTAGATACTTTTTATCCCGGAAAATTAAATAGTTCCCGTGGGATAGTTAAAATACTATAAAAACTTATACAGCTTAGTACACAAAAACTACTAATTGGATTTTAATGAAACTTTACAATAATATAGTTCATACATGACAAAAACAAATCAGCTACTTTTCATCCCGGAAAATTAAAGAGTTTCCGTGGGATAATCAAAAACTACAGTAACTTATACAGCTTAGTACACAAACACTACTGATTGGATTTTGATGAAACTTTACACTAATATATATAGTTCATACATTAGAATAACAAATAGGTTACCTTTTATCCCGGAAAAATGTACTGTTCCCTTTGGGATAGATGTTTTTGTGTATTTGTAACGTATTATGTACACAACATAGACCCTAAAACAATAGTTATTAAAAAAAATGTCTGTCTGTTTGCCTGTATTTCTGTTTGTCTGTTTTTGCGTGAGCGTTTCACGCGAAAAGTAATGTACCGATTTCAACGAAATTTGCTGAAGTGATAACTTACTACTATTACTCGAGTCAACATTTAGGATCCCTTTTGTATGTATTATGTATATTTTCAGTACAATACCCTTTTTAACGTCCCAATGCTGGGCACGGGCCTCCCTTCAGTACGAGGGGGATCAGGCCATAGTCCACCACTCTGGCCAAGTGCAGGTTGACGGACATGCAGGTTTCCTCACGATGTTTTACTTCACCGTTAAGACAAGTGATAATTGTGTTAGAAATGATTCGCACATAAAAATATCAGACGTGCGTGATCCGGGATTTGAACTTGCTTCACTCGGTTTCCCAAACGAGCGCCTTACCACTGGGATACAACTGCCTAGATACCTTTTACTTCAAGAAAATCTTTCTTCCCCACGGGAAAATACGATAACTGGTTTTATCGAGTCCTCCCTAGAAACTTTCCGCTGACTAAGCCATAAGACATACATACATCAAAACAATATACTAAAAAATTGTAGGTCTTGAAAAGTCCTACAGAAAAGTTCTGAATTGTATATGTCTATCTCCTAAGTTACACTCGCAATCTTTATTCTTATCTATACGGATAATAAAACTATTTTAGTCAAATCGATGTGCGCGTTTCACGCAAGAAGTACTCAACCGATTCTAACTAAATTTTGTATAGTGATAAAACTTAGTACTCGGGTCAACATTTAGGATACCTTTTACGGCAGGCAAATTATTCATTCCCACGGGAAAACACAATAACTGGTTCTATCGAATCGTCCGTAGAAATTTATATGGCTAACGTTGGCTCAACCTTAAGAGATAGATCAAAACATTGTGCAAGAAAATTGTAAGTCTTAAAAAAGTCTATAAAAAAGTTCTACATAGTATATGTCTATCTCCTAAGGTACACTCGCTATAACTATTTTCATTATTATATATTACTGTTTTATTATACGTTATTTATTCTATCTATACATAAACGTAATAAAACTGGTTAGATAAAAAATGCTAAAAACCGAATCAGTTCTCTTCTTACATCCCGAAAGAAGAGAAATAGAACAAATCCAGTTAAATGAAATTTTGCATGGTAGTACCTTATATCCCCGGTCAACATATAAGATAATTTTCATTCCAGAAAAATTAAGAGTTTTGGTGGGATAGTTAAATACTATAGTAACTTATACAGCTTAGTACACAACAACTTACGCACCTAATTTAGTAAAATTTGGCATACTGATACCTTATATTGCCGGTCAAACAACAGATTACTTTTCATCCCGGAAAAATGAACGGTTCCCGTGGGATGGATCTGTTTGTGCTTTTCTAGAGGTGAACCCGAGCGAAGCGAGGGTGAGCCGCTAGTTTACTATAAGAGAGAAGAAAAACCCAATAAAATAATTAATTTATAAGGATAGTTTAATGACTTTATATTATTATATAACTTATTAGCGGCTCACCCTCGCTCGGGTTACGCTCGGGTTCGCCTCGAAACAAAATGCAAACCTATCCCACGGGAACCATACATTTGCCAGATAAAAAGTAGCCTATATATTATTCCAAACTATAATCTATCTCTGTGCCAAATTTCAGCCAGATCCGTTCAGGCATTCTGGCGTGAAAGAGTAAAAAACATCCATTACTCCACTCACAAACTTTCACATTTATAATATTAATACGGATATCACCACTAAAAATATACCATTACCTATAGTGAATGGCAATATAAAAATCGACCCATAATAATTGGCGAAGGTAACATTTAAAACATAAAAAAATGATAACGAATTCAGTAGATACTCCTTTTTGAAGCTGGCGAAGAATGATTGTGGGATTGGTTCTAGGAAGAAGCTTACTACAGTTTAATACATAAAATTATAAAAGAAAATTTCAATTGAACATCGTAGCATCTGCCATGAGAAATCGTTTTCTTTCATCTATTTTTTTCCAAATATTGTTATAATTTGATGAGTCTTTTGGCTCAGTTCGTAGTGACCATACTTGCTGTGCCAGCGGTATCGGGTTCTAATCCCGCTGGGGGCATTTATTTGTGTGATGAGCACGAATGTTTATACTCCAGTCATGTATGTTTTTATTTACAATGTGTATCTATTTAACGTTAGATATGTATGTGTAGTATATCAACTAACTGGAATAAATAACACAAGCCTCATAGTTGTGTCCCATCATATTTATTAATTTAATTATTTGTTTATTTTATTTAAAAAAAAAACCAAAAGAGGAATAATTTCGATATTCTTTGCGCGGGGGCGAGAGGGCGGAGTGTGTGGGGGGGGGGGGTTACTTAATAAAATCACAATAGCATTGGACCTTTTCAAGCTTCTCAGATATATATTATTTTAACCAAACGAGGTCTTTGGTAACTAGAGTATTTGTTTTGAAGTAAATTTGATATAAGTTGAATTATAAATATTTGATACAACTTAAATAAATATATTCAAAATTGGTTGAAAAAAAAACAAATTTTATAAACGAGGAACCTATCAATGACTTTTTTTAAATTTCATATAAAATCCGCGGTAAAAAGTATCCTATATGTTGACCCGGATAACCAGCTATCGCCATACTAAATTTCATCAAAATCCCTCCAGTGCTTTTTCTGTGATGCGGTAACAGACAGACAGACAGACGGGCAAAAATTCTAAAAACTATAGATTCGGCCTCCATATCGATGATAAAGTTTATTTCAATAAGATTTTTCCAAAAAATATTTAATGTACAGATTCGGCTTAGTTACAATTTTATTATATGTATAGATAGATATCAATCACTATTTATACTTTTTATATGTTATATACGCAATGAGACAAATTAAAGTAACTAAGTATTTTTTCTATCTAAACATCTGGTTGTCCGCCAACCCGCACTTTGCTAGCGTGGTGGACTATGGCCTGATCCCCCTCGTATTGAAGGGAGGACCCGTGCCCAGCAGTGGGACTGAATACAAACATCTGGTAACTGTTTAGTACGTTATTAGTTTAAAAACCTAATTGTGTTGTAAGACACTAAGTTGTAGTCAGTGTGAGACCTTAACACGTCCGTGTAAATTTCTAAGAAATTAATTAAAATACTAAGAAATCTATTGTTAACTGTCACGCCGACGTGTCCGCGGTCGTGGAGGGATTAATTAACACATTTATAAATATTAGCTATAAATATTATTGGATGTCTCAGATAGAGCGAATCAACAAACTATTATCACAAAGTTTGAAGTTGAATGATATTATGCAAATATATCAAGTTAGGGATGGAGCTTTCAGTAAACATTCATCTCAATCAAATTACCCATTATAACTTCGTTAATACTATTCTGAAGATTATTAATTACAATACAACGTGCTAATATTGAAATACCTATATAATATAGAACAGGGAACTTCAGTAAATTCAACGGAGCTTCAAAAGTTGTCTGTTTGAGCTTTGAAAGTTGACAGTATCTTACGGTAGTGCTTAATTTTTAGGCGATACAATTTTTGGATTTTCATTTAGTTAAGTTATTAAAATACTTAATACTAGCGAGTTAACGACACACCCTCGCTTCGCTCGGGTTCGTCCCTGGGCTGATTCCCCATACAGAATTTCATCCCCCTTTTTACCCCCTTCAGGAATGATTTCTGGAATAAAGAATATTGTATGTCCTTCCCAGGGTCTCGAACTATCTTTTTACCAAATTTCATCTAAATCGGTTGAGTAGTTTTTGAGTTTAATCGTTACAAACATATATAAATACAAATCTTTCTTCTTTATAATATTAGTGTAGATGTAGCAGTGTTATAGATGTACTTAAATGGTTCGTTTTTTTTGTAAAAATTTGTCGGAAAGCAAACAAAATTTTTTACAATATACACATTTACTTTAACAAAATCTTGTGGCTCCGTAATGTTTAAGTTAAATCATCGCTTCCAAATAGGCAATGCTACTTGGATACATAACCGTTCGAAGAAAATGTGATGTTGTGTGTATAAGGTGTATCTTAGATTAATGAATTTGTTTTCTAATCAAATGTAAGTATTTCTAAAATCACATTTATATTGATAATAATAATACGATGGCTATATTTGAGCAATTTCTTATGGTTTTAGAGATAGATCCTTGGAACCACGTAAAAAATTACGCTGATGTGTCATATTAAATAAGCTTAAATCTTTTAAGGGGCCTCTCCGTCTTGGACTTGTGCCCCCACGCAAGCCTTCTAATGGACCGGGCTACTTCGAGCCCAATTGTAAAGAGATGTAAATAATAAAATGTCCTCTAAATCAATTTCGACAATGACGGCCAATCTCATTGAAACTAGCTAGTGCACAAGTATGCACGCAAACACAAGTGCACTCTCTATTACTGTCACTCTCATACTTCGGTGGGAGAACTACTCGATACGACAGTGAGAGTTAAAGCGCAGTACCGACGGCTTTACGTGTTCTCAGAAGCACAGAGATGCAACACCGCCAACTTCCTTACTCCGAGCTGTTACTAATAATTTCTTAATAGAAATACTCAATAACTGCACTTGGCCCGCATCGCGACTCAAACCTAGGAACTCCAAATCTGCAGCCGTACACGCTAGCCACTAAAATTATTCTATTTACATCTAAATTCTAAGTAAGAGCAAGATCTATCCTTTTACTTCAAATATATCAATTTTTTTTGTAGATTTGTTGCCTAAATTCTTAAAACTGAATATAGATTCTGCCTCACGAACCGTGTTTTTTAAAACCTCATCTAAATATCGTCTGCAGTGTTTGCAAATTTGCCTACAATGGATCACAAATGAAATAACGAAATAGAATTAAGTATATCTTGTAAAACTAGTCTGTAACATAATTAAATGGTATTGTCAAATTTCGACACGAGAATTACGACGACAGGTTTGACTCAGTTTGTAGTGACCCTACGTGCTGTGCCAGCGGTCGCGGGTTCGAGTCTCGCCGGGGGCATTCATTTGTATGATGAGCCAGAATATTTGTACTCCAGTCATGGGTGTTTATATTTAAAATATGTATGTATTTAAAGGGATATAAGTATTGTATTTGTTATCCATAACTCAAGCCTCGTAACTTACCATGGAACTAGAATATGTGTGTTAATATCCCAACATATTTATTTAAATTTAGAAGAAAAAGAAGCAGTTTTTAGTTATGCCTGTCTGTTTCCATCTCAATTCGGTTATTGTTGAGTAAAAAGTTACTATGAAATCGAATACACTTTTGTGTATCATAACTGTAAACCTTATTTAGGTTTATAATCACAAGTGATAATAAAATTTAGCAGCGAAATTGAATTTGTATTTGAAAATAAAATTGAGTTACAAAATTGGGTACCTATTCAAGTCAAGAGATAATTTAAAACATGTTACAATGAAGCATATTTACGATACCATCTACCTATTGTAGAGCGTAGGAAATTATTCTCTTTGAAATGAGAAAAATAGTAATATTTCATTCACATTCACACTATCTTTACTGAGTAATAAGCAATGGTTTTTTCATGGTTTTTCAGAGTTGCATATCGTAAGGTGTTGAGTTCGGGTCCTCGACGAGGCAATACAGCTTTTCGATTTTTTTATAAAAAATTTAGAATTTCAGACTTAGTCACTACTGCTCTTTAGTTCTGTCGGACTATAAATAACAAGAACCAGAATTAGAACTACGAAATGTATGGTTCAAAAGTCTTTCAATATATGCACGTCTCTTTCGGAACTATAATTTATCTTCTGTAGTTAGCTATTAGCTATTCTCAAAAAAATATGTCCGAAAATTCTATTCTAGCGTTAATGAGTAATTTTTTTAGTATAATAATATCCACAGATAATATAATATTTGAACTAAGTACAAATATAAGTAAAAGCTGAACAAATTATAAATTTTCATAATTTATTTGAAGATAGTACATAATTTCTGATTAACCGAAAGCTTTTCACCAAATAAATCTTAATGTAAAATTGAAATCGGTGTTATATTTCTTGCTGGCCGTTTTCAAAGATTAAAACTTTAGTCGTACGAATTTATCTTTTAAAGATATTAGAAGTGAAATTTGTGATTGGTTTTTAAATTGTTATCTGGAATTGTTTAAAATTTTCATAGTATTAGGCCTTAAAGGTACATTAAAGACGTTAATATCTAAGACAAACAAACGAACAAGCTTTTGGCTCAACCTATATATATATATATATTTGTATGGAAAATTTGACTGTTGTAACATTGTAATTTGACTGGCCAACATTTTCTACAGCTAAAAAAGTACATTATTTAAAGATGATACGTCGATTAGTTTTTGAGATATGAGACGTTTTTGCATCAAGTTTTTAAATAAAAAAATTTTTTTCACTATACGTAAAGGAAGTATTATTAATAAAATCTGCTATCTTAACTAATATAATACATAGCGTTAATTTAGTGGAAGATGATATGAAGATATTTATTTATTATGTTCGTATATTCAGGAGCACAATTACAACGATCTCTTAGGAATACTTTTTCAAAATGAGTTCGTTATATCGCCCGGCATAGTTGTTTGCTTTATCTGAAGTCTCTCAGATAGTAATTTTTTTTATAGTGCTTTTAATTTGCAGTAAGTTTTGTTAAAAATTTTATTTTATTGTTTCAATGTTTAAACTAATTATCATGCTTACTCTACCTGTGACATATTTATAGGTGGAAACTTTGCTGGTGTGTGGATGTTTTAGTTTGTAATTATTTTTAAGAATTATCTCACTGTTTGTTTCCCAAAAAAAAAAAATAAAAGAGATAAAAACTCACCGTGACAAAAACTTGCAGTGGACGATGGGCCTTAAGGAAAATCGATTTCTAAGCTATAAATAGGAAGTGCAACGTTCACATCACCTGTACATTGTACAAGCTAACAGCTGAGCTCCTGAATTATTGTATAGAGTGACCACAACTCACATAACTATGATCCTCTGATATATTCAATCGTTAAATAATGAGACTCGGGCAAAAATAGTCACAAATACATATACAGGGTAATTTTTAATTTACTGAAAACTTTTTGGGAATATATATATATTGATTATGATGTTCTCCTAGCCGATTTCGGCTACGGCGGCCAATCTCATTGAGATTAGCCAACTGCGCAGGAGATATTATAGTACTCAAGTGTACGCGCAGACACAGGTGCACTCTCTATTCCTATCACTCTCATACTCCGGTGGGACGACCACTCGACACGACCGGTGAGAGTTAAGGCGCAGGACCGACGGCTTTACGTGCTCTCCGAGGCACGGGGGTGAAACACCGCCAACTTCCCAACTCCGGGCTGTTACTGAGACTTACTATACAGAAAGACTCAATTACTAAACTTGGCCCGACCCGGGACTCGAACCCAGGACCCCCGGGTGTGACGCCGTACATGCTAGCCACTACACCACCGAGGCAGTATTATTTACATCATAACAACATCTGCAAAAAAAATAATATTTCTTAAATTTTACAAGAATTAAAATATTTTTATTGCACCTTCTGAACGGTAATAACGGTTGGGGGTTGGAGGGTTGTAGGAAGCGACGCTTACTCACTTAAAGTCGGTACAATTTATTTCAAAATCTCGCACAAAAAAGGATTGTATTTTAATTGCAATAACTAATATATACTTAATACTTTCTTAGATTTACGCGAATATTTGACATTTTAAATAAAACTATCTTTTCGGATTATTTCGCGGATTTATTTTGATTTTTGGTTCCCGACGATTCGAATGCTTTACAGCAATTATGGTCATGGGAGACTGCCGTTTAGTTTTATTTATAATATATACTTAGAATTTTTTAGGATATATTATATACATATATAGCTCAGTCGCTAACGGTGGCTATCCGACACCTGGACGAATCGGATAGTATTTTAAGTCCTCCCATCGACATGCGGGGCTCTGTCGGTGGGCAATTTTATTTCCCTAGCTGCTCGTGACGAATTGTGCCAGGACCTCATGCCGCTGACAATGGGTGCGGATGAAACCGCCCAAATGTCAGCGCAACCAATGGAGGTGACTGCAGGCACCGAAATGGCGATAGGGGCTTCTACAAGCCCTGAATCACCTACTGGCAACCCTGCTTGCGGTGGGGTATCGATTCGATGCTTCGAAACCAGAACCCGAGCGCTCCATCAAAAGGACCCGCTCGGAGGAGGAATCACCACAGGGACAACCAGTGAGGAAGTCCCACAGGTCGAGCGAAAAGTTGGTGTGAGGGACTCCACTCCCATGACTGACGCACAGCTGCAGTCACTATATAATGCGATCGTGGCCAAAATCACCACTTCGGAGAAGGGTAAGGGACCTGCCTTTGGCGGGCTATCATTCAAGCCAGGCTGGCTGCTCATTACCTGCATCAACCGAATGGCTTGAAAATTGTATACCCACCCTACAGCCGTGGCCAGGAGCTAAGCTCGCTCTCATTAATGAGAGTGACTTGCCCAAACCAAAGGTTGGGGTAGTATACATCCCCGATCCGGAGTCAAAAGACGTCGACCAGGCGCTCTCCTGTCTCCGGATACAAAATGATGGAGGTTCTCAACAAAAAGGCGGAGAAGGGCGGAATAACACTCACCCTCTCCATCGACGACCAGTCCCAGTAGCGCTACACACCAAACTGGCGATGCCCACACCAACATACTCCAGGCCAACTTACACCACGCTATCGCTGCCACAGCCGTGGCAGAAAACACCTTTAGAGCACATGGCATGGATATAGCGCTGGTTCAGGAACCATGGCTTAACGCCAAGTCCAAGATTTCGGGCTTAAGTGGAGTAGGTAAGATCCTAGCAAACGAAAATGGCACCAAGCCTAGGGCCTGTATCGTTTTTAAGAAAGGTATTAATTTCTTGCCTGTTACAGAACTTTGCAGTGATGACATGGTCGCTGCAATCACCGTTCTCAGAGGGCGTGGTCAAACTAGAGCACTAGTGTGCTCGGCCTACCTGCCCGGAGAGAAAGCCAACCACCGAAGAACTGTCGCTGCGATGCAAACGCCCATCACACAATCTGGGGCAGTACTGCTACCAACAAAAGAGGTGAGTTACTTTTAGATTTTCTCCTAGCTAACGATCTACAAATACTCAATAAAGGCTGTAATCCAACCTTCGCTACCAAAGCTAGGCAGGAAGTTCTGGATATTACCTTTGCTACTGAACAAATAGCTAAACACATAAGTAAATGGCATGTCAGTAATGAAAACTCTTTGTCCGATCACAAACATATTGTCTTTAGCATAAAAGGCTCAATAACTACTGAGCCTAAAAGGCTTAGAAATCCCAAAGCCACCTCGTGGGTAGACTTCAAAAACCTGCTCGCTGAGGCAGCTAAGGATTTTCCAAAATCAATCAAGACACCCGACTCCCTTAACATTTTAAACAACTTATTAACGGATGGCATCTTAAATGCCTATGAAAATAGCTGTCCTGTCAGGGAACTCAAACAAAAAGCTAGAACGACTTAGAGTTTCCACACGTCGCTTATTTAATCAGGCCACTACACCGTATGGGTGGGAACGGTATAAGAAGGCTCTGACTAAATACCACAAAGAGATCAGAAAAGCTAAAAGAGCATCTTGGAAACGATTCTGTGAGAATATCGCCCAAACACATAAAGGAGCGAGAATCCACAAGGTCCTTGCCAAGACACCAAACATCTTTCTCGGCTTTTTAAAAAAGCGAGACGATTCCTTCACGACCACAGAGATGGAGACGCTGGAACTTTTAAGAGCAACCCATTTCCCAGGATCGTACCCTGTCACCGGCAGTGAATCAAACCCAAAGGAAAACTACATCCACAGGGCAAATAGTTGCGACTGGAAGATGGCCAATACCATTTTTAGGCCTAACCAGATTAGATGGGCTTTGAAAAAATTCAAACCATTTAAATCAGCAGGGGAAGACGGAATTTTTCCAGCTCTGCTTCAACAGGGCATGGAACTCCTTATCCCGCATCTGGTAAAATTATTTAGAGCAAGCTTTGCTTGGGGCATTATACCAGAACAATGGACTAAGGTCAAGGTTATCTTTATACCGAAGATCGGTAAAAAAGACTACTCTCAGCCCAAATCCTTTAGACCTATTAGTCTTACTTCTTTATGCTTACCAAAAGGGTAAATCCACAGAATCTGCCTTAGTAGCTCTGATCGACAAGGCAGAAAGGTCCCTAGAGGATAAGCAGACAGCTCTATGTGCATTTTTGGACATTGAGGGGGCTTTGATAACACACCTACGGCAACCATCCTGAAAGGATCAACCACCAGATGGGTGGAATATATGCTCTCCAACCGGTGTGCGAAAGTTACGTTAAACGAACACTCGCACAACTTCCACACTACAAGAGGCTGTCCGCAAGGAGGAGTGCTTTCACCCCTATTATGGACACTAGCTGTAGACCTACTACTTGTAATCATGGCAGATCTTGACTACGATACACAGGGCTATGCAGATGACCTTGTTGTAGTAGTAAGAGGTCCCTGCCTGAACACAATTTCCACCAGGTTACAAGGAGCTCTCAATACCATCACAAGATGGTGCAGAGAAAATGAATTATCAATAAACGCTGATAAAACAGTTATTGTACCATTTACCAGGAAAAGGAAGCTTGAAAGGCTGACTGAACTCAGACTCAATGGCAAAACCCTTAACCTATCAAATGAGGTAAAGTACCTTGGAGTCACTATTGATCAAAAGTTGACCTGGAACTCTCACCTCAACAACATTATACAAAAAGCCAAAATGGCCCTCTGGATATGTTGTCGAATGGCTGGAGCCAAGTGGGGCCTCAAACCTAAAATGGCTCTCTGGATGTACACCGCCGTGGTAAGGCCGATCATAACATATGCCTCAGTCGTATGGTGTAACAAAACCAAACAAAAGACAACTATGAGTAAACTAGACAGCATACAACGGATGGCATGTCTAATCATCACGGGAGCCTTCCATTCGGCACCAGGCGACGCTCTAAATGCTTTGTTGGACATAGCTCCGCTATATCTCCACGTGCAAAAAGAAGCTAAATCTTGCCTCTACAGGCTCTGTACACAATCGAATGTAAAGTTGCAATCGCAATATATGAATAAACTCAAAGAGTTGACATTCGAACACAAAACTCTGAAAATGCCAGTCGATGGTATGAGTACAGAGTTTAACTTCGCAAAACAGTACCAAATAGATCTTCCCAACCGGGACATGTGGCTAAAAAACCAAGAGTCTCACAAAAAGGGCAGTCATGTTTGGTTCACAGATGGATCCAAGAAAGGATCTGATGTAGGGTGCGGTATCTATGGCCTTAAGCCTAGATTTGACATGAGTGTCAATCTGGGCAAGGAGGCCACCATCTTCCAAGCCGAGGTCTTCGCCATCAACAAATGTGCTGAAGTCATCCTGGAGAGGAAGCTGAGAAACCAAAATATCTACATCAACTCAGATAGCCAAGCAGCACTTCTGGCTATAGATTCTCCTGAGACCAACTCTAAGTTGGTCAAAGACTGTATGGAAAATCTGAATGTCCTGGGCACATCCAACAGAGTTACCCTCAGATGGGTCCCGGGTCACTCAGGCATAGATGGGAATGAAAAGGCTGATGCACTGGCAAGAAGGGGTGCTGAAACCCCAGTATGTGGCCCAGAACCATTTTGTGGTATTGCAAAACAACATGCCTATTCAATTCTCAAAATTCACTGCAATCGCCAAGCACTTCAAGAGTGGCAATCCACTTCTGGACAAAAACACTCTAAAGCGCTAATTAAGGGATATCGCAGAAAGTTTACAAAAGAGTTGCTTCAACTCAACAAGTATAAAACCAGTGCAGTAACCAGAATACTTACTGGTCACTGCAAACTCAATAAACATATGTTTACCCTCGGCCTCAGTCAGACCGCAATGTGCAGACTATGCCATGAGACAGAGGAAACTGCTATGCACATCCTCTGCTCGTGCGGTCCACTCATGCACCGCAGAAGTATCTACCTAGGGCAGCATATTATGCAACCGGAAGAGATACAGATGCTCCCCGCTCAGAAAATCTGGAAGTTCCTGGAGTCAACAGGACTAAGCGGAGAACTTTGAACTAACTATAAAGGGAGCTACAATGGACCAAAACTGGTCGACGTAGCTAGGGCCGACCTCGGCACCACACCCAACACAATAATAATAATAATAATAATACATATATAGTATATCTACTGACGATCGACGTTTGTTTGAGATCTAAATTAAAGTATATACGTGAAATCACATCACATACGGCATTTAATCAAGCACTTTGCGATTTCAATCCACTACAGCGATGGTCGATAAAGCGATTTGTTTCGGCTTCTGTCAACCACATGTTTTATGTAATAGACTTTAGATTAACATTGAAAAATGAAATGTAACCAATGGGAATAAAGTTCAAAGTTGAAAAATTATGGCACAATATCTGTGAGGGGTCGAGTATGGACAGATTGTCGTGTATCTTTCAAACAATAATTCACAGCATATACGATAAGCGTGGGTGATATAGCGGTAGTATATTTAACTTCTGATGTTTTGACTTTCTCGGTGGTCTTAATAGTTATAATATTTATACATCTGTAGATTATGTGTTCCCAAGTTCGATTCCCAGGTTTGTCAGAAAAAGTTATTGGGGATTTCCGTCAGATAAATCTCTATATCAAATAATTTTTAAGCCAAAAATAGCGGAAGCACTCGGCGTGGTAGGAAAGTTATTAGTTTTATGTCCCCATCACAGAAACGACAACTTTTCTTTTTAGCTGACTATTATTAAAAATTGATTTTAGCGTACAAATGAATATAGAACAAAAAACTTAAAACTTTTTTTCTTTCACACATTTCATTTGTACTCGTGGTATATGAATGACAGCCTGACTCGCTCCTATTGTACACACGGTTCTTATTACACGAGCTGAAACTTGAAGCGATTTTATGAAATATATGAGAAATATAACATTAGCTAACATGGCTCGGTTTCTGCTTTATAAACTTGGCCAATACCTTTTACAATTTAATAAATATATATTTTATCAACACTTAGATACTACTTATTAGGAATTATAGGCTGTCAAAATTGCAGTATTTTAAATTCAGTGGTTTGGTCCGAGCGTTTATACACAAATCAGTCAAGCAACTCTATATATAGGTGCAATTCTTACTAATTTTTACCTACTACTTCATCTTTATTATTATTATTCATCTTTATTATTATTCATCTTTATTATTATTATTAACTGCCTCGGTGGTGTAGTGGCTAGCATGTACGGCTGCACACCCGGAGGTCCTGGGTTCGAATCCCGGATCGGGCCAGGTTTAGTTATTGAGTCTTTCTGTATAGTAAGTCTCAGTAACAGCCCGGAGTTGGGAAGTTGGCGGCGTTTCAACCCCGTGCCTCGGAGAGCACGTAAAGCTGTCGGTCTGCGCCTTAACTCTCACCGGTCGTGTCGAGTGGTCGTCCCACCAGAGTATGAGAGTGATAGGAATAGAGAGTGCATGTTGTTTTTGCGCGTACACTTGTGCACTATAATATCTCCTGCGTAGTTGGCTAGTCTCAATGAGATTGGCCGCCGTAGCCGGAATCGGCTAGGAGAACATCATTATTATTATGTGTTTGTTTATATTCCACTAAGTTTTATACCCCGCTTTATGTAAAAGTATATAGAATATGAAGTTTAATCTGTTTAAATCTTCGACTTCTATTGCTCTCAACCTATTAAATTGTAGCTTATCAATTTTGAAGTACTGAGGTACTCCGTCTTACAAGTTATTTTGAATTGATTTCACGATTTATGGTAGAAACTAGAGACTTACCCTCGCTTCGCTCGGGTGCCTAGGATACGCTCCATCGAAAACTTGCTAGATCATCATCAGACAAGTGGTAATCATATAACATGATTCATAAACGAAAATATCAAAGATGCAAGATCCGAGATTAGAAGTCGCTTCACTTGATTTCCCAACGCGGTTGTTATCACTGGGCAATCACTGCTATATTGTATATATCTAAAACTAAACAAAATCACGGTTTTGTAATTAAATTCATTATAATTGCAAATTGTACTTAATAACTAGTTATACAGATAGGTTTTGTTACATTAGTCCACAAATAATATTCGAAAATTGGATTTTGTGAATTTGAAAGCACAATAGTTATCATTATTAACACCTGATGCTAAGCTGTTGTTTGGAAAGGATCAAACAGCTTTATTATGTATTAATCCAACGAATATTAACATTGTTGTTAATTTGACTACATTTCAGCAATAAGAGAAGAGTTATCAGTCAGTGATGACTGACTTCAAAAAATCTTACGAGATGTCTTCATCGAAGTATGAGTGTGATAATTATGTACCTTTTTTATTGTTTTGGTAGTAAATATTGTAGGTTAAAAGTAATTAGTAATTAGATATTATGTATACTAATATTATAAAGTACAAGACAGTGGTAGCCCAGAGGTAACTCGCTCACTTGAGAAACCGAGCGAAGCGGGTTCAAATCCCGGTTCTCGCACCTCTGATATTTTCATATGCGAATCATTTCTAGCATGATTACCACTTGCCTTACGGTGAAGGAAAACATCGTGAGGAAACCTGCATGTCTGAGAGAACCTACAAAATTTTAGAAAGACATGTGAAGTCCGCCAACCCGCACTTGGCCAGCGTGGTGGACTATAGCCTGATCCCCCTCATTCTTAAGTTTGTATCTGGAGGTAATTTCTGAAACTACGGATTCCATGCTGAAAATTCTTTCGCTAATATTAGCGCCAAATGCTATACACATATACAGTTTATTTCATATTTTGGTCAAAAATGTATTTACCGTCTAAAAATTTTAACTCTAATTGAAATCAGTTGTAAAGTGGCAGTTAAATTACTTTATCGACTATTATTAGGTACCCAAGAACACAGCCGAGCTTATAAATAATAAGACGTTCATTAACATTTTAATTATAATATACTGAGAACATGTATGTGTATATCATATCCTCCTAATATTATAAATAATGCAACTTTTTTAATAAAATCGTCCATACAAAGAATGTTAAATCGATGTAACCATTTCGAGAAAAGCTGATGTTGTAAATAATAATTTTGACAGTGTTACGAGCCGGAAGTGCGCAAATTGTTATTTATTGTCCGCGGAAGTACAAATTGTTGGAAATTTAGGACAAAGCCACTCCTTATATTTATTTAAGCGGAAAATGCTGCATTTTTTTACTTTATTAGGATAATTTATAACATTTAACCTTCTCATGTATGAGTCAGCAAATTAATTCCAAAAAACATACGGATAATTTTAATGAGAAGGTTTTTTTCTTGGTTTCCAATCATAGTCAACTATAATACTTTCTAAATAATATAGCAAAATTAAAATTATAACATACTTAGGTACGCTACATACATACATAGCTATCACGATATTTAATTGCCACGCGAAAAAATATAATAATTTGGAAGAAAAAAAAAATGGCACTGGAGTACCTTACAATGTTAAATTATACTTTATGTAATTTGTGTTATTGTATATTGTGATCTTACAATTTATTTATTTTTTGAGACATAATAAACATAGTATAACTTTTTTTAACGCCAGAGTGTCAAGGACAACTTTTGACAATTTCTTGTAATCTTCTCAAGCTTTGAACCCATTACTATGGAATTAATAACTACTTTCAATATTCTTGTCACTTCAATCTTCATATATGTTGATATAAAAAAAATACTTAGCTCACCTTATACTAAAAACTTTTATCAGAAAAAATAAGATATACGAAATATGAAAAGAGAGAATAAATTTTCCTCCCACGTACATATGTTAGCCGAAATAATCGAATTTCACACTGCCTCTGATTCAGATACAGAAATCGGTTATTCTGGCCGTTACATTTTATTGGATAGTTATGTTATATAGTCCAAATTTGGCGAAGAAAATGTATTATTTTGATGTAGAATGTCGTATGAAATAAAAATATTATACACTTTTTAGCTCTTGCTAGTTAAGATCTAAACCCATCTAATGATGTTCTCCTGACCGATTCCGGCCACGGCGGCCAATCTCATTGAGACTAGCCAACTGCGCAGGAAATATTATAGTGCACGAGTGTACGCGCAGACACAAGTGCACTCTCTATTCATGTCATTCTCATACTCTGGTGGGACGACCATTCGACACGAGTGAGAGTTAAGGCGCAGGACCGACGGCTTTACGTGCTCTCCGAGGCACGGGGGTGAAACACCGCCAACTTCCCAACTCCGTGCTGAATAACGTTGAATGCGTTGAAATAAGTTTTTATACGTTTACATAATATTATGACAGATCTTTGCTAATGGTGAAAGGTGTAGTAGAAGGTCACATGTACGTTTCTTACTTATGAACGGATTAACCGATTTATTTCAATATCAAAACTTAAATCTAATCTTCCTCTAAGAATATACCTTAACCTTGATTATTATTTCGGTTTACTAAAGCGTTCGTTTTTATTAACCGGTTAATAAACGAGAAACTAACCGTTTTTTTAAACGGTATCCGAGCCCTGCTTTACACGGACATAGTCTAAAACCATTTACACAATCTACCACAAACACTATTCGTAAGTGGAATAGGCGATGCAGATATTAAATTTCTATCCATTTTTGCGTGATATCCAGCTCGATTGATTTCATAGTTGAGTTGCTCAAACGTTTTGCGGATGCGATGCGAGTACTGTTCTCTTTTATGATCAAGCATGTATTTCGTATGTTATTAATATGTGTAAGACCTAGTTTTGAAGTTTAATATAAAGCTTTTTTGCTAAATTGACTACGTTAGGTTTATCTTCTATATATAAACTAGCTGACCCGACAGACGTTGTCCTGTCTACACGTCTTTAATTTGAAAATTTCAAACTTTTTTTAATAAGCTAAAACATTCTGGACCATTTTGATGAAAATTATTATTCAAATTGTGAATCTAAACCATTCTCAGATTCCCTTGAACACACACAAAACATTTCATCAAAATCGGTCCAGTCGTTTGAGAGAAGTTCAGTGACATACACACTCACAGAAGAATTATATATATAAAGATATGCAATGACTTTCTGTCTGTGTCTGTGTGTCTTTTATTATTTTTTTATTTAGTAATTAGCTGTTCACAAGATTTGATATTATCAATAAAAAATGTGGAGATAGCTGTATTTTTTATATAGATTAGTAAAACCAAAACAGTTCAGTATTATCATTTATAAATTTTCAATAATGATTATGGTTGAATTGTATCACTGTGCGAGCTCTATGCATGAAGCTGATCTGATTCCAATATTATAAAGAGGATTTTGTTTTTTTTTGTTTGTTTGTATCGAATAGGCTCCTAAAACTATTGGACCGATTTAGATAAAATTTGGTAAAAAGATAGTTTGAGATGGAGAATAGAAGAAGAGGGAATAGAAGGAGTATAAGAGTAACCGTACGTGTGACCAAAGCTTAGCTTTTTTAAGTTTAATAAGCGTGTAGAGTATCTCTGGACAGGTCCTTAAAATTCAGATAGATGCTGAGACATAAATTACTTTGAATTTTTTAAATTTGACATAAGGCGTGGCGAACATCCATACTAATATTATAAAATATGTAAAAGTGTATTTGTTTGTTTGTCCTTCTTTCACGTCGAAACAGAGTGACCTATTGACGTGATTTTTTGTGTGGAGATAATCGGAGGACTAGAGAGTGACATAAGCTGGGTACTTTTTAAAAGGATTCCTGGGAGATTTATTTCATTTCCACTGGAAAACATCTTATAATATAACCCATATATAAATATGTACTCGTATATTATATATATATAGTTCATCTATTCCATACTAACCGTTAAAACGCACCAAACGAACGAACCGGAGCGTGAGTCGCTAGTAGATTGATATTTTTATCTGCTGGTTAGTTTTTTACATAGATTTTACAGTGGATGTACTTGTTTCAGAAGCTATATCGTGAGATAAATCTTTCTATTTAGATTGAATTTCTGATAATTATATTAATCCCTACACGATCGCGGACACGCCGGCGTTACAGCTAACAATAGATTTCTTAGAAATTTAATTAATTTTTTAGAAATTTACCTGGAGATGTTATATCAAATTAGCACAGAGTTATGAAAGAAAATCTTTACGTTTATATCCACATGTTATTTTAACTCATAAACATATTTTCATGTTAAAATAGAAGAATTATTTTACTTGCAGGATTAAGCTCTGTTAATATGACGTTAGGGAGTCAAATGATAAAGCTAAATGTAATTAAATACTTTGTACGCGAGCGGTCAGCGGTGCGTAGTTTCATTGAGGCCTTAGCAAAGGTGGATTGCTAGTTATTTACCTAATGAAAAATTTCATATTTTATACTATTTTCATGGCCCATACCATCATTATGGTAACACACAACATGAAAATTTTGCATTTAAAATTAAATATTTCTTTTGTAAGGTTGCATTTTTATATATTGAGTGTTTTAATATAAAATAATATACTTGATTAATTTGTAATGATTTATGTATAAGGCATTTGCTTTTGTGACCTTGGCCGATAGGAATGTGTTTAAAAAAAAAAGAGGGCGCGGATATTCATTTGTTTTCCCGCGCTTTTGCGGAGATGTCGGTACTAACCTGTAGGTCACTACGAATTGTTTGTAATACTGAAAATTATGATTATAAATTATGTAACTCACTGACGTTTATAAAAGTACTGAATATAAGAATATAAGCAAGGAATATCTCGAAGTTTTATTAGGACCCTATACTTTTTACATTGAAAAAGAAATTAAACTTTGAATTTTATTGTCCAAAAGGAGTATTTATGTTTAATATTTAGCAATAAATATTTTATGTATTTATGAAATGATTTATGACAATGTAGACTGTAATTTCAGTAAGGCAATTTCATACTTGTCTTAGTGAGAAAATATGTTTTTTTTTTTTTTTTTTTATTTATTGGCCAATACATAACAAATACATTATAATTTGCAATTTAAGTACCACGAAAACCTCGCGGGTTTATCTGGGTACAGAGAGTCATTCAGTTTATTCGGTTTGTTTTTGTAAAAAATATTTTTTAAAAAGTGATTTGATTTTCGTGGTACTTTTATACATTTCTTGCAGTTCTCTGGGCAGTTCGTTAACATATTCAGGTATTAAGTAGTTATCAGTTCTCTTTCCATACTTATTGTTAGTTTTTGGTAAGTGGTATTTATGGTTTAAATCAAGTTGACGTAAGCCTAAAGGTCTAAGTATTTCATTTAACAAGGTTGTATTATTAATTTGGGTTAGAATAGAAAATTTAACTTTATCATATATGTTCATAATATTACAATGCCGAAATAGCTGAATATAGTTGTTCTTATAATTATTAAGTATGCGTTTAGGTACAATTGTTTTTAATAATCTTAACTGTAAATTGTAAATATTTTCCAAGTTTGATTTGCAGGATCTGCCGTAACTACTAACACCATAATCGATAACCGAGTCACCCAAGGCCACGTACAGGAGCCTTAGTGTCTGGTATGGTAATTTGGCTTTGAGTATACTTAGTTTACTTAATAATGATCTTAATTTTGAGCAAACGTGATCTGTATGCGGGCCCCAGGTAAATCTGTCATCGATCATTAAGCCTATGTACATATGTGTTTTCACTTGTTCAACAGCTACACACGAACAATTCAGACTGCATGAAGAGTGCAAACAAGAGTGGTTGTGAGCCACGATGGTAGGTCTGATGTCTGTCTGGTTGTGCGACGAGTGAATATGTATAAACTTCGTTTTGTGTGCGTTTATTATCAGACCTACATCGTGTGCCCATTTACATAATTGATTAAAATTATTTTGTAGTTTTTCCTGGGCATGTTTGACCGTTCTTTGAGCTACCACTAAACATGTGTCGTCCGCGAACTGGTATACAGTGCCCTCATTTATAATATTAACCATGTCGTTCACATATAACAAGTACTCAGTAGGGCCGATAATTGAGCCCTGTGCTGTGCCCCGTTTGGTTGATATTAAGTTACTACATTGTTTGGATAGGCTTACTGTGGTTTTTCTGTTAAGATGATAATTTTTTAATAATTTCAGTAAAGGACCCTGTATACCACCCCGCGAAAGTTTATCGAATAAAATATTGTAATTTAATACATCAAAGGCTTTGCTAAAATCTATGAGTAAAACGAGCACGTGAAGTTTTTTGTCCAAATGCGTGTTAACTTCGTTAGTAAATTTTCTTAGTAATTCAGTGGTGCTTTTATTTTTCTGAAAACCATATTGTTTATTATTAATGATTGAATGTTGAGCTAAATATTTATTTATTTTATCCCCTAGGTACCTTTCTATAATTTTATCTACACATGACAAAATAGTGATGGGACGGTAATTATTATAATCGTCATGCTTTCCCTTCTTATAAATCGGCCGAATTACACCAATTTTCAACATATCCGGGTAAATTGATGTAGCTATGCACTGGTTTATGAGGTGAGTAATGACTGGTACTAGATGTGAGGAGGTATATTTTATATCGCTTGCCCTAATTCCGTCATAACCTGGACTTTTTTTGTCACTTATACGCAAAATTATACGTTTGACATCCTCTTCACGTGCTCGCTCTAGTCTGATTGAAGTTTCTGGTATATTTTCATACGAGGTAGAATTTAACATTTTCAAATCACAATCGATACATATACTTTTCACATTATTGTCGAATTCTGTCGCAAAATTATTTGATAGACTAAGCGGATCCTGCTTGAAATGCTTAATAATTACATCGTCAATACATTTAGCAATTTTTCCGGTAAGATTGTTAACTATTTTCCAAATTTCTCGTTGATTTTTAAAGTTTTTACAGATATCATTCTTTATTTTACGATTATTTAAGAATTGAGTATACTTGTTTGTTTTGTTTCTATACGAATTATATAACAATCTCTTTTCAGAATTTTTTTCATCGGCACGCCAAATATTATAAAGTTCGTCCCGTTTTTTACACATATACTTTAACTTTTTGTTTGCCCATATACAAATTTTTCTTTTACTTTTATATTCTACACAATATTTACTCGTTTCATATGCATTTTTAAATTGCTTGTAAATAAAATTATAAATATCGTTAGGGTCACTAAGACTAAGCGGTTCGCTCCAGTCAACACTGCATAACTTGTTTCGCAGATTGTTATTATTTATTCTCGTAATCAGCTGAGGCAGGCGTGAGTCATCGGTACCGAGCCGCGCGTCGAAGATCGCACAACATGTTATACAATGATCGGCTAGGACGATTTTTACAACGCCGGTATATATTTCACAATTAGTGATATTTCTAATAAATACATGATCAACACAAGATTTACAAATTCTGTCCATGCGTTTTTCTATTCGTGTATATTGATTTATACCCGAGTAAAAGCCTATTTCGGATAGGGAGTTTAAGTAAAGATTTGTAATAGGGCTACTTTTTTTAATGTCTAAGTTTATATCTCCAATAATAACATAATTATTTTTTGAGTTATATTTTGAGACAAAGGATAGAAGTTCATGAATAAATCCTTTTTTACTATAATCCGGTGGTCTATAGATTGCACAGATTCCTAATTTATAACTAAAGTCTAGAATTAACTCTCCGGTAATACATTCGAAGTATTTAAAGGAAGAACTATGTCTAATGAAGGATAATGAATTATGAACATAAAGTAATAAACCTCCACCTTTTCTGTATTGCCTAAGTTCGTAGTATGTAGGTACCTACTCTATAATAAAACTCCTTTTTCTTAATTAAATACTTGTATGTAAGCAACTATTTTTATTTTTTCAGTATACTTCATTTTTTTAACTTTTCTTGTAATCTATACTAATATTATAAAGAGGTAAAGTTTGTGTCGTAGTAGGGGGTAATCCAGAGGATCTACTGAACCGACTTAGATGAAATTTGGTAAGGAGATAGTTTAAGACCCTGGAAAGGACAAAGGATACTTTTTATCCCGGAAATAATCCCTTAAGGGGGGTGAATATGGGCATGAAAGTTTGTATGGTGAATCAATTTAGAGACGAACCCGAGCGAAGCGAAGGTGACTCACTAATCGTTTATATAAAAAAAATCCAGTTTCATTTTACGGTAAAATACAAAGTAAGCACGATAACAATAGCAGCGTACATTTTTGTAATGATTATTGGTCATTAAAATTGACTAACGAATATATATCTATTCTGATATCATAAATAGATATTTCAATTTTATTTATAAGTATTCACTCTATTTCACGAGACGTCTCATTAATTCTACTAAGATACTTAATATATATCTGATGTAATCTGTTCTTATCTTAGCCGCAGCATCCCTACGATATCCGAGATTACATGTAATTTATAGCGAGGGGGACAATGTTTTTGAGAACTAGCCGCAGAGGGGCTAACTTAGGCTGCATACTGCACGGAACATTAAGAGGTTTTTATTTAGACGTTTTTTGTCGAAAAGTATAATAACTAAGCCGACATGTTTGGCTCAGTTTGTAGTGACCCTACTTGCTGCATCAGCGGTCGCGGATTCGAGTCCCGCTGGGGGCATTCATTTGTGTGATGAGCACGAATGTCTGTACTCCAGTCATGGGTGTTTATATTTATAATATGTATGTATGTGTAGTGTATCAACTATCTGGTATCCATAACACAGGCCTCGTAGCTTACCGTGGAACTAGATGGTGCTGTGTGTTAATGTTCCAACATATTTATTTATTTTATTTATAAGTTTCGAAAATATAGATTTCAATTTGTTTCTTCTCAAGTTATCGATACGCATCAGGCAATATGTAAAATTTAAATGTCTAAAATTTACGGACTCGATTTTTGTATGAAGAAAACTTTTGTATTGATCTTAGATTTGAGCTTGCTTTTCTGTAAAGGTAAAGTAAAATACTCGGCACTACCCACATACACCAATCGTATTGATTATTGCATGAAACGGGAAATAACTTAAAATTTTAAGTTTTCTTCCCCTATAACATTACATGTGAACAGCGTGAAAACAAAATAAAAGTAATCAGTATGAATGATTTATAACAGCAATAATGCTTAATGACCACGTAGCGTTTTAACGATTTACGTTGGAAGATATTTAAGTGTGATTTAAAGATATTTTTTTTAAATAAAAGCTAAAAACACTGACTACCAACACTAACCACTTATGATTATGATTTACTACACACACACTCTTTGATCGGTTGCGTAATTAGATGCCTTTTATATTTAAAATATTACATACAGGAAGCATCACCTTTTGGCATATTTTATAACTAACAGTATTGTAGTGTTACTCCAGGTCATACTTTATCTCCCCTTATGTGTGTTCACCTTGTCTTGGTGGAAGGGCTCATTAGCGTCCGGCAATCCAGCCGGGCATGAAGCCAAAAACATTTTGGGAGGTGGCCCATTTCGATGGACGGTGTACCATGCGGGTTACTCCTGGTACTTCTCTGATAGCAGAGTGGACCGTGGGACAACTTCTTGGTTATGTAGTCTGCTTTGGCAAACATTGTGGTTGAGAGCATAAGCGAACCTTCGACGCCCCATAAAGACGTGGGAGTTCTGCTGGGTTTAGTGGGTAGTACTAGCCGGTGAGTCCTACATAACCGCCTGTATATATACATTTGGTATGCCTAAATTCTTTTCCAATATTAAAAAAAGGTCTCTCTATCTGTTTACTAAGTTTTTCTTTTAGTCACTACGTTTTGTTATTTATTTCTATTAATTGATTGAAGGACTTATTCAAATATATTATGTTGAAAATACACTGCACAATTAAAGTAAAAATTCGTACTAAAAATCTGTAGCTAAAGGCCAGACATCACATAAAAGGCAATTGAATTACAACAAAAATAAACGCACCATGAGAAAAGTGCCTTAATGTTGTTAAAAGTAACAGCGTCGTTGAAACGTTACCTATCTTTTTATTTCCTCGGCCGCGAAAAAGACACCATAAAATTGGTTTAGCTTTTTAAAGATTGTTAACCACTAAATATTTTGAGATAAATAAAAAAAATATGTTTTATGTTCACAGAGTATCATATTAAATGCTACAAGCTTTTTGCTTTTTGTCATAATAATAATGAAGAATTTAAAGCTAAAAAGTTTGATCTATTGACTATTTTGATAAAAACTAGATATTAGGTTTTTTTTCGAGTATTCCAGAAGCAGTCTAGAATGTAAAAGTTAGTAATGGTTATTTTTAAGCCTCGGAGAGTACATAAAGCTCTGTGCCTCGTCTGTTTTGTTATTTCTCTATATTAATTACTGTCTGGACTATGAGAGTGAAACGAATAGGGATAAAGGAAGAGGGAATGAGCATACACTTGTGTACTGTGAAATCTCTATTACATTTAGTACGTCTTATTAAGATTACTACGTTCGTATTATAATTTACTAGCATTGCCTGCTGCTTCGCCCGCATTCAGATGTCCAAAAACCAAATTCTTAGGTTTTACATATTAATATACTCTTATATTGCAGTTTTTATATTTTTTCTCAGAAATCAGATATTTTCCCGCGGTAAAAAGTACCTTATATGTTGACCTGAATATCCAGCTATCACCATACCAAATTTCATCAAAATACCTCTGGTGGTTTTTCTGTGATGCGGTAACAGACAGACAGACAGACAAAAATTTAAAAAACTATAGATTCGGCTTCTGTATCGATAATAATGTTTATTTCAATAAGATTTTCCAAAAAATATTTAATGTACCGATTCGACTTAGTTACAATTTTATTAAAAGGTATGTAGGGATATAGATTACAATAACAATAAGTTATTACTTGAATTTCATTTTTGCGCATGATAAAGCTTAGTAATATGGAAGAAGAGCTTTAATCTGGTATATTTCCAATGGTAGCCGTTAAAATGTGACGAGTATATTTTAATGGACAGTTTAAGATTCAACAAACTAATGCTTACTTATTATATCGTGTGCTTATAAAATGTTATGGCATCAGAAATAGGGTGACGAATAATAACATTTACGTAACTATTCTAGAATTGTTTACATAAATTTTTCTTTTATTTTAAGTGACGATTGAGTTTTAAAGTATTTTTTACTAACAAAAAAACTTTTTAACAAAAAATAAAAACCGACTTCAAACAAAAGCACTAAAAAGTAAAAAATAACTGATTGGTAGTTTTCATTTACTATACATACCTAATCAAATATTTTCGAAGTCGGTGTGCTTTGCTTTGTATGGGCTGGCACCGACTTCGAAAATATTTGATTAGGTATGTATAGTAAATGAAAACTACCAATCAGTTATTTTTTACTTTTTAGTGCTTTTGTTTGAAGTCGGTTTTTATTTTTTTGTTAAAAAGTTTTTATTTTTCCCTTTTTAGTGTAGACAGTAGTAGCAAAGTAAGAATTCTAAAGTGTTAGGCTTGTCAAACCAAATAAAATAAGCCCAAACTCAAAGTATCTAGTATTAGTCGTTGAAGAGTTCCACCTATCCACTTTCTGGCCTTACCATCAGATCAGATCAACAATACCGAACCACTGTACTTTCAATGGAAATAGAAACACTTGCAAAGTTTCAAGTCAATATGACAATTAGAAGTAGGTTAAATTCATTATTAGCTATTTTTCCACCCTTAGGGGTGGTATTTTTTTTTGAAATTTAAATGGGACTAATCTGGAAGTATACCCTTTCAAACAAAACAAAAATTGTCCAAATCGGTTAGTAAATGACGAAGTTCTGAGGTAACAAACATAAAAAAAAATACAGTTGAATTGAGAACCTCCTCCTTTTTGAAGTCGGTTGAAAATCAAAATATTTTATTCAGCATTAAATTATTACAAATTTTTACTGAACGTCATGAGTCTACTACCAGTTCGGAAAGAAGAAGCCTCAGACCTGAGAAGAACTGGCGAAAGAAACTCAAAAAAATCTGTATACATAATATGGAAAATTAAAGTGTACATCTGTTATTTAAGAATAAATAGCTCATTTTAAGCAATTATATTGTAGTCATTTTCATGTTCTATAACGCTCAATTGTAATGCAGCGATAGAATTCCGCTATTTACAGGTCTTACAGTCCCCTGTCTGTTGATGTGATGTTGGTAGGAAACCCCATGATCGGTTACCATAGCGGCATCAAAAACTGGTCATTTGCATGATATGATTTATGATTATACCATATTATACATAATGCATATATGTATATTTTATCTCTATAAAAAACCCTTTTTTTTATTTTTAGAATATTGACAATCTGATTATTGACGTAACCGCTTATTACCCGATTGCGTCGAAGCCCAAAGGAGGGTTATGTTATTTGTATGTTTATTGTTAAGTTACCAGTAAGGGTGTAATTGTATTTATTATATTATTATTGTTGTTGTTTTCTTTTGTCTATGAAAAATAAATAAATACACCGCACGTCTAATTCAATAAAGCAATTCAATTAACTTTCTAAAGTTATCTATTGTAAGGAATTTTCACTACGTTCTTTCTTTTGTTCTTAATCGGTCAAATTTTTACGCCTGATTTAATGGAATTAGAATAAAATTTATTTTGAAGCAAAAGAAAAGTATTTTATTTTCTGCCATCAATGTAATTTAATAAATAAATTATTATTAATAAATACACTAATTTTCTCAACAAATGGTCGTTGAATAGTAGGTGCTTGCAATTTACGAATTGCAAGATTAACAGGTTCGATATTCGCGTGGAGCAAATTTTTATGTTAATCTCAGATATTCTTACTCTTGTATAAAAAAAAAACATTACTCGGTTCTACCCACACATACATTAAGCGTGTTAATTATTGTACATAACTGGAAATGATAAAGATTCCAAATCCTGAAGTAAATTGATTTACAATTGGTGAAGATATCGTGTAGCCTACAGAAAAAAATTACATATCCGAATTGAGTTCCTCCTCTTTTTTTGAAGTCAGTAAAAAACGAACAAAACACAAATTCAATCGCTATGACTGTCTGTTTTCAAAACTTGATGTTTCAGCTTTTCCTTCTGTATAACAACTAATTAAACGCAAACTACATTTCTTTATTTAAAATTAGCTGCGTTTTTTAAATTTTCAATAATCCTGCACCAGCTCTTTGTTCCATTTAAAGTGGTAATTAACTGGAAAATTTCTTCAAATATATTTCGAAATACTCTGCCGTAATAAAACATATTTATTGCTGTTGGTTTATCATCGCGATTAAGACATAATTAAGCGAAATATTAATAATTAAAATTCATTGTGATAACAGTGACTTTTCATACAGATAAATAAAATTGAAGCGTCTGTTTGTAATGTCAAAATAACAGCGTTTTTATAAATGCATATGAAGTTATATACGGTACTTATAAGAAAAACACCATTTTTAAAATTTTTGCTTGTCTGTTTGTTTCGGATAATCTCTGAAACGACTGGACTAATTTTGACGGGATTTTCACTGGAAGATAGCTGATGTTATAGGGAGTAACATAGGTTGTTGTGATGGGCCTATTAGCATCCGGCAAGCCAGCCGGGCCGGAAGCCAAGAGCACACTGGAAGGCGGCCCACCTCCGGTGCGTACTTCTTTTATGGGAGAGTGGACCGTGTAAGCAACCCCTTGGTTGTATTCATGTGGTTCGCCCTGGCAAGTCAGCTGTCAGTTCCTCGTGCTTGAGTGCCTAAGCGATCCCGCGTCGTCCAATTATTACGGGGGATACTTTCCGATGAGTTTTAGAGGATAATACTGGCTTTTGCGAGCTGTAGCCGGTGAGTCTTATAAAAGCATTTATATGTATGCAGGTTATATGCGTAAATATATTTACCAATGTTAAGACTTAAAAAATTGATACTTGTCATTATCTATACATATATTAAAACTGTGGAGTTCGAATGTCTGTACATAGAATAAAATGCTAAAAGCCGAGTCAGGGGGATGTAAGAAGAAAAATAGAACAAATCCTTATTTTTTAAATTTCTTGTTGCTCCGTCTGTTTGTCTGTTTGTACGGGCTAATTTCTGAAAGAGTTGGACCGATTTCAATGAAATTTTGCATAGTGGTACCTTATATCCCCAGTCAACATTTTAGATACTTTTTAGATTTCATTTTGCACCTCGGAAAATTAAAGAGTTCCCGTGGGATAGTTAAAAACACACAACAATACACATACTACAACTTATGCACCTAATTTAATGAAATTTGGCATGTTGATACGTTATATTGCCGGTAAAACAACATATGCACCTAATTTAATGAAATTTGGCATGTTGATACGTTATATTGCCGGTAAAACAACATATTACATTTTATTCCGGAAAAATAAACGGTTCCCGTGGGATAAATCTGTTTGTGCTTGTCTAGAATCGAACCCGAGCGAAGCGAGGGTGAACTGCTAGTTTTTGAAATATGATGTCTTTTCAGTTTTAAAAACGTGCGATCAGTGAATTGACCGATTCAAACGGATCGAGGCTTCCATGTGGTGAGAATAATTGGTATTAAGAATTTAAATAGGGTAATTACAATGTCACTGAATGTGCTTAGTGAAATTTTATTATACTTAGCATTGTCACGTGATACTGTTAGAAAAGGAGACGATAGAAAAAACGGAGTTCTAGCAAATTCTCGGCTTTTTAAATATGCTTGCGACATATACATATTATGTCAAGATTATTTCATATCATTCATTAATCTTATGCAAAGCCGTGGAATTTAAAATCAGCACACAGCGCTAGCAACTGTTAATTAGCGTACAACATATTTAACTAGAACAAAGGCATGCAATGTTTAATTTAACTTTTAATCTCTTGGTAGTGTAACTGGAGTGTTTATATTATTAAATGCTGCAATAAAAATGATAACACGTTTGTTTTTATGTGTAACTCAAATTCAGCCCTTTTCAGCCCTTTTTAACGTCCCACTGCTGGGCACAGGCTTCCCTTCAATATGAAGGGTACCTACATACAAAGGTATCAGTCTGAGAACCCGCACTTGGTGTATACCAAGTGCGGGTTCTCGGACTGATACCTTTCAAAAACTTGATAGGATCTCTCGGACATGCAGGTTTCCTCACAATGTTTTGTTTTAAAATGTATTTAATTACAAACATCAATAAAACAATAGTTAAAGAAGAGAAGTCTACATAAACAGATTCTTAAAAACAATCTTTTATCATTTTCCGGATACATCTTCTTTTTTTATTTACATTCATGCCATCATATGTAATGGAAAGTATACTCTTAAGAACGAAAACCCTAGACCGAATTCGGCTATTCTATCATATGACACCAAGGAGTCTCAATCCCAACATCTCGTCTCTATCATTAGATTAGCTCGATAGTACCATAATATTTCATTGTCATAAAAATAACATAAATATACCACAGATCGATTGGATATCAGTAAGTAGTTGAAAAATGGTGTCTAAATTTGTAAACGGGCAACCTATATACGAACATTGCTTGCTTATTCGTCTCAACCCAAATACGTTTACTGCTGGACATAGGCTACCCCCAAAGATCACCACGACAACCGGTCTTGTGCCAACCGCATCCTGTGGGCTCCACTAACTTTGACCAAGTCGTCGGTCCACCTCGTGCGAGCGATGTGCCCGCCCACTGCCACTTGAGCTTGGATATTCGGCGGGCTATGTCGGTGACCTTGGTCGTTCTTCTTTATTTATACAAGATTATTAGCTCGTGAAAATATATGGGAATGACATATTATGATTCTATGAGATAAAGATTCAATTGTCTTTTAATACATTTAAAAAAATCTAACCTGTGACTATAAAATAGCATCTAGTCTTAGGCCACATTAACTTTTTTTTTAATTTTACTTAACTTTATGTTATGTGTATATACCATGTCCCATATGTATGTATGTATGTATGTTCCATAGTATATACTTACTTTTGGCATAAAACAACACACTCGCTTATATCGTGCACGCTAATTAGCGTTTCCGAGTTGCGTCAACAACAACGTTTACCTTTCATTTTAACGTTTTATAACATTATTAAAATACTTCTTTATAGAAAATGTGCGGTTTCATTTATTTTTCAAGTAATCAACCAATTTATTTTGAATATAATATTTTATACACTGTAATTAAGTATAGTAAAATTTTTATTCAAAATTTATTGCCATAACACTGTTGTTTTATTGAATAATGCAGTTATTAACATTGAAACTTTTTATGATATTATATTCTAATATAATATTCTAAGTAATCTTTTTTTAAATAAATAAATCAAATTTATTTAATATTTTAATGAATTAACTAAAATTAATTAATCTTACTAATATTATAAATGCTAGAGTTTATGAGTATGTATGTATAGGATGCCTGGATGTATAGATGTACTAGCGGCTCAACCTCGCTTTGCTCGGGATCGCCTCTAGAAAAACAAAAACAAACTTATTCCACGGGAACCGTATATTTTTCCGGGATAAAAAGTAGCCTATGTGTTATTCCAGACTATAATCTATCTCTGTGCCTTTCATCCAGATCCGTTAAGCCAATCTGGCGTGAAAGAGTAACAAACATCCATACTCACAAACTTTCAAATTTATAATATTTATACGGATTTGAACGAAAGCTTTATCTAGTGTAAATATAGTATAAAATTATATTATTACAAACTTCCTTATTGCTTCTTTGAAATACGATCATAGAGAAAAAAATATACGAAGACATCACACAAAATTAACTTCATCCGAAAAAACACAACAAAGTCAGCGACATTGACATCGACTTTGTCATTTGATACACAACTAGTTTTCTAACTTAATTGGTGACTATTTCCTTATAGAAAGATTGTGTTAGAATCGGTTTTAATGTAAATAATATTTCCGACGAACCAATTTTTGGATTTTAGTAATGTGATATAGATAATCTTATAATATTAAATGAGAAATTCTTGTATATAAATAAAGTAGGTACGTTTTTATTTGTTTAAGTGGAACCCTAATTCTTTTCCTAAAATAAAAGTAGCCTAAGTTACTCCTTATAACATCAGCTATCTGCCAATGACAGTTCCGTCAAAATCAGTTCAGCAGTTTCGAAGAGACAAAAGTTTTTCTTGTAAGTACCGAATACAATTTCATATAATATGACATTTAAAAAAAAACTATTATTTTGACATTACAAAAAGACACTTCAATATTATTTATCTGTATAGAATTATTTCGTTTCTCAGAAACTGCTCTAACTATTTCGATTCAATTTTTATATTTAAATAGGGTTTTGCTTTTTAACTTTTCTGAAAAAAAAAACATTTTTTATATCTAATGTACCTACTAAAGTTTATCTACATAAAACGAAAAGGTATTAAATACAGATGTATCTTAATTAAGTACTAACATTTATCCATGGCTCTGTTTGCATAGTTTATTTTTATATTATCATAATATGAAAGTTCTACATCATCCCTTATTTTTCATTCCCAGAGGATGTATTGCTTAAAACTTTGAATAACATTGTTCCTAAAAACATATCGATCATAGTTAATGTTAGATAACATTTTAATCAGTGAGTCAAAGAAATACCTTATTTAAGCTGTTCGATGTGCTCTCCATATATTCATGTGCTCCTTCTGTACAATAAACTAGCTACTTACCTCGCTTCAATCGGATGCGGCCCTAAGTACGATTTTGTTTACGATCTCATGGGATCTCATATTTTTGCACGGAATCTTGATTATTGTTTTAAAATAAAAGTAGCTTAATTTACTCCTTATAACATCAGCTATCTACCAGTGAAAGTCCTGTCAAAATCAATCCAGCCATTTCGGAGGTTAGCCAGATCAAACAGACAGACAGATAGAAAGACAAAAAAAAATTGTTTTTTTATTATTTGTACCGTATATAATTTTATATTCATTTAGTAAGAAACAGTTATTTTGATATTACAAACAGACACTTCAATTTTATTTATCTGTATAGATACCAAAATTAATATTTTTACCCACTGTTTCTAGAACGTTTCATTGGGTAAGAAGAAATAATTATTATTTCCAAGGAATATATGAGAATAATTTTCTTATGAAAGATCGAATGTTTAGCGAAAAATATTCACAAGAAAAACCGTAAATTAGTTAATGTACTACAGAATACGCATTTATCGTTATTTCATATTTGTTGTTTTCATATTCTTTCTTAAGTCATATTTTGTTCGTTCAGCGTTTTCTTTGAAACTGTCACAGGATATTTATAAACTTACTAGGAGGTCCTCAACCTTGTGATACGAGTATAAGTGTAATTTTTTTTTTACTGAATAAACAATTTTCATTTTTGTTCCTCATTTATTACAAAAAATATTTGGAGAATTTTCGCAAAAAGAAATATTAGTTTAATCAACAATTTTTAGTTTTATTTTGTTTATTAAAATGAGGATAAAATAATAATAAAGTAAAAGATCTTATAATGGAACAGGTGTTCTCAGCTAAAATTGTTATAACAGGTTTGAATTCTGCACAGTGCCAAAATTTTTAATTTAGCCAAAGATATATAATAACCACTAGCGACTCACCCTCGCTTCGCTCGGGTTCGTCCCTAGCTTTCTTCCCAATACCAACTTTCATCCCCATTTTCAACCCCTTAAATGGTGATTTCTGGGATATAAAGTATCCTATGTCTTTTTCAGGGTTTCAATCTATCTTCCTACCAAATTCCATCTAAATTGGTTCAGTAGATCCAGAGGTTACCTCCTACAACGTCACAAACTCACAAACGTTACCTCTTTATAATATTAGTATAGATAAATAAAATTTTCCTATGAGATAATAGTATTTTACACTAGCGACTTACCCTCGCTTCGCTCGATTTCTCTTTGTTTATAGGAACTGGGCATAAGTGCCTAATAGTAGCTTATGCGTAAAATTAAAATACTACTAAAATTTCATACAAATCCGCCCAGCCATTTTGGCATTAAGGACTAACAAACATACACTCACGTACAAACTTCCACATATGTATATATGTATATAATAGTAGTCCGGTTAAGCAAATAACGATGTCTCTATAATGCCATGTACTTAAATAATTTAATAGTAATTGAAATGAAGAACAAAAAACAAATTGAAAGTTTTGAAAGTTTCTCGCAATGTGATACAGAAGTAAACCATTTCGGTAAGAGGTAGAACAGAAAAACGAACCTAAAGTAATAGATTCCTATCACAATGTAGGTAACTTGGTAGATAAGGGAAAATAAAAACTAATCCAATATTTTTGTACGAGATGTAACAATACATATTGATATGGTTTTTGCTTTTATAGCTGGAAGATAAATGTTAGATTTTTTAGCCTACGCCGCCTAGGACATATATTTTTTTTATTATTTTTTATATTAACATTATAGACATGGTATGATTTCTTTGTGAATTAATTGCTGACAAATCTGTAAACTAAACAAAGAATATTTACAACATTTGAGTTAAAATTATAATTAATGCTATTTAGCTTCATAAATTACATTTAGCTTAAGTTAGAATTATTGCAGAGTAGAAAAATTGTAGAAGTTGCTGTTGTGTTGCTGTGTAATAATACTTAGATTCACGCGAATATTTGATATATATATAATAAATTTCTAACAGAGTCGATTCTGTACATTAAATATTTTTTGGAAAATCTTATTCGAATAGTCATTATTTTCGAAACAGAGGCCGAATCTATAGATTTTAGAATTTTTGTCTGTCTGTCTGTGACCCGCATCACGAGAAAGCCACTGCATAGATTTTGATGAAATATGGTATGATGATAGCTGGTTATCCGGGGCAATATATAGGATACTTTATACTGCGGGAAATATCTCATCTTTGAGAAATCTATACAAAAGTTAAAACGTTACTAGGGATGAACCCGAACGAAGCGAAAGTGAGTCGCTCGTTTTAAACAAAACTATCATCCCATGACCATGATTGTTGTAAAGCATTCGAAACGTCACTAACCAAAAATCAAAAAACTAAAAATGGGTGCGTGTTACCGTCACGCGCGGTTGAAGTAAAACTTCTTTGGTTTCGTTCGCAATTAAATTAAAACAAATCAATAATTAAATAAGGCATATTGGGAATATCACAATCATATATTTATAGAATATCATATACGGAAAGAATATAATGTTATATATCATTTGTCAGACAATAACAACAGTTACCATGCAAACAATTAGTTATAATAGCTTTTATTTAATTTATGCACATTCAACCCACAGTAATAAATATTCATTTTTATAAGTAATAATTATTATATAAAATATATAAAAAGCAGTCATGAGGACTGCCGACAGAAGTGGAAATTTAAAACTATAAACAAACAGTTGCTATTTTTGGATATTCAAATTAATTGTTTGATCTCAAATTAAAATTTGTAAATTTAAACTGTTTAAATTTACTGGTTTTGACATCTATCGGCACTTTGTTAGCGTTAACACGTCACGTGACCATGTCGATAACAACTTACATGAATTTACTCTCCATCCGAATTTGCCTATAGAAGTTTTCACTTCAAATTTCGAAAAAAAATATTTACTGTTATTTACCCCAATTTTTATAGTACGTCAAACGGATCTTTCCATTCAAAAAGGGTAGGGATATGTCTATTGTATTAAAATATAGTAAAAAGGAGGAAAAGAGGGTTGATGTCAGGCAGGCGGCCGGTCGTAAAACTTTTGCCAAAACCGATCTGCAGTATGGAAAATATACCTACTGCGCCGACCCCAGTAATTGGGAAATGGGCAGGGACATGATGACAATAGAAAGAAGCTATGCAGAACTAGCTATTGAGCGACATTTAAAATAATGCACAATGAACAGAGCTTAAAGGATAGGAAGCTAGTAAACATAAAAGAGCTTTATTATTTAACCACTTATTTATTACTACTGTATCAAATAATTGTAATATCATCCAGATTTTACATATTTAAAAAGTTTAAATTGATATTATTAGAAGAAAGTTAAATTTGTCTCCCAACATTTGATTGTACAGTAATTATAATCACTTAATTGTTTTAGTTACTTAATGTAAGATATTATTTATCTTTGACAGATAAACAAAAAAAATTAAAAAGCATTTTCATTCGGTCACTTGGTTCATAATAAAGCCTATATCTATTAAAAAGAATGTAAAGATTTTAAACTTCCACTGTTTTATTATATGCCTTATACAGGCTATTTATAGTCCGCAATTACACGCGTGGGTAGAAAAGTGTCACGCCAAGTTCCAAGTTTACTTTTATACCGAATATTTTACTTTAACATTTGTTAATATTACTATATGAAGAACTAATTTAGGGTTTCGTAGACACGGTACTACAATGACTGTTCATTATAAGATCTTATTTTATGATTAGCAATTTTAATGTATCACTACCAGGCACAGGTATTCCTCAATGCCCCCCGACGTGCGTTCACCTTGTCGTGGTGGGGGGGCTCAGTAGTGCCCAGCAATACAGCCGGGCACGAAGCCAAGAAACGCACAGGGAGGTGGCCCACTTCGGTGGGCGGTGGGAGGCGGCCCTCTTCGGAGGGCGGTGAACCATGCGGGTTGCTCCTGGTACTTCTCTGATAGCGGAGTGGACCTTAGAGCAACCCTGTGGTTGTTGTGGTCTGCTCCGGCAGGCCTGCCGTTGGGGCGTCGTAGTTGAATGCGTAAGCGATCCTGCGACGCCCCATTAAGACGGGGGAAGGCTTTGTTGGGTTTTAGTGGGTAGTACTGGCTTTGTCTAACACTTTGCAACTTTGTCTCACACCTCGTGCGTAAATGCATTTCCCAACGTTAAAAAAAAGGTATCCCTCAATGCGAGTGTGATTAGGTCACAGTTCATCACGTTGACCTATTGCCAGTTGGCCGAGTCTTTACGCCGAAAGTTTACGAATCTTTCGAAAACTAGTGAGATTCTGTCAGAAATGCAGTTTTCCTCACGATGTTTTCCTTCACCATTAGGTGAGTGGTAATCATATCGAAATTGATTCCAGGCATCCACTTTAGTTGCTTAAGACCGTAGGTAGGTTCGAGTCCCGCGTTCGGCTTATTAAAATGTTTGGGTTTTTCTGTTAAGAAATTTTCAGTTTTCAGTATTAACATCCCAAAATTGGAAAGTGGACGGTATTACACGGTATTGCAACACGTTCTTCGGAGAACACGTAAAGCCAATGGTCCTGCACCTAATCTGACCAGTCATATTGAATCGTCCTTGCCTGTTACACTAAACAATATCATACTAAAATTCCGTAAAAATTTTGTAATGCATGCGTTTCAATTATATGGGATATATTTACAGCTTAATACTCACATGTCTATTCCTGTGAAGTAAAAAATATTAGTAGCCACTAGTATATATAGTTATTTCCAAATTTGCACATTTATATAAGAACTGTTTCACTATATGACAGTAACGCTAACTAACAAAAAAATATCGAAAATAAAGTAGAATTATTATTAAAAAAAATAACTTTCAAATTACGATCAGGGTATTGATTATATAATACTGGTCTATTAAAAATTACAAATTTTACAGTCCCTTTGAAAGTATATTAAATTTTCAGTTTTAAAATTAAAAGTCAAATACAGTGTCGTTTGATCGACATGTCGTACATTATTAAGTTCACGTTTTCTTTGAACTATAATTAAATATTTAAATGGAAATGAAAATATATAATAAAATATTTATTATATACTTCCTTAATATTTCTTTGACTGCTTCTATATTATTATGGTTAATTATTATACTTCGAAAATATCTGATAGGGATATTCTAAACGAAAACTCCCGTTCAGTTATTTCTTACTTTTTGGTGCCTGGAAGTCAGTTTTTTTTAAGTTTTTATTCTATTTTGTTAATTGCTAATATGATTATATTAAAATCTAATTGTTTCAATGTTAATTAGTAATTAGTACTTTTAAATTGATTAATTATTAGCAAATGCCACCGATCTGTCACGTGTATTGTGTATACGTTAATGTATTTAACTAACAAAGCTAGATTTAGACGAAGATTAATTATATATCTAATGTAGCATCTTAAGTTAATGTAACAGTTGAGAGGCTTTGTCCTTAAATGAACTTAGTCTAGTGCTTATTTTAGACTTATTAGCTTTAGCTTGGAAATGTGCATTTAGTGAATATGTAAATTATTAATATATATATCGCGGAGAAATTGTATTATTGGAGTATTGTCAATCGTCTTCCTTTCTTACAGTATTACGGGACATTTTCAGGTATATTATAATATCCCTAAGCACATTCAGTGATATTGTAAATCAATGAAATTATGACAATTTCACGAGATAATAAAAGCCGTTATATTGCGAAACAATTACTGATTGGTCAGATTTAGACATCTTTTTTGATGCGCAGCATGAACCATAGGCTTAGTCAGCGATGAATTTACACTAGCGGCACTCGGGGCTAGTTCCCAGGGCGGCCAATTTTCAGGGGCGGCATAATTCGAAGGGTGGGATCAATTCTCTTCGCGTTATAGAAAATGTTTTTTTTTATTTTCCAAAAAATGAATAATTAAAAAAAATAACAAGTACATTTCTCGAAAAATTAAAATAATTTATAAATTATTTTTTGCCATTGACATTGAAGTTCGTCAAACGCTACCAAAACGCTACTAAACAAAAAAAATCACTTCACAAAAATAGGAGGAAAAAGTACTAAGACTGTTTTATCTGCAACTATTTATATTTAGATAATTTCAAATAAGTATATTTTAAAATATATATTGAATCAAGAAAAGTTTTAAATAAACCGCTTAACTTGTATTCCATTTTTTATGGTAAAAGATAAAGTTTGAACGTAGGAGGTAATTTGCGGAACTACTGATCTGATTCTAAAAATTCTTTCACTAACAGACAGCTACATTATCCGTGAGTGTTACATTTATAAACTATTTTTAATTCTGACTAAGACGACTTTTTAATTAGAAACACACTATCTATAATTTAAGTTTATACGTCAACTAGCATTGCCCGCGGCTCCGCCCGCGTTCAGATGACCAAAAACCAAATTCTTAGGCTTAACATATTATTAGTATACTCTTACAATGCAGTTTTTGTATTTTTTCTCAGAAATGAGATATTTTCCCGCGGTATAAATTATCCTATATGTTGACCCGGATAACCAGTTATCAACATACCAAATTTCATCAAAATCTGTCCAGTGGTTTTCTCGTGATGCGGTAACAGACAGACAGACAAACAGACAGACAACAATTCTAAAAACTATAGATTTGGAGTCTGTATCGATAATAATGTCTATTTCAATTAAATTTTCCAAAAAAATATTTAATGGACAGATTCGACTTAGTTACAATTTTATTATATGTATAGAAAAGGCAGGGGCTGGATACTTATTATAAGTATGCAAAATATGGGTGCGACCTATGGTTATTTGCTACTAGCGACTCTCCCTCGCTTCGCTCGGGTTCATTCCTAGTTTGATTCCCCTTACAAACTTTCATCCCCATTTTCACCCCCTAAAGGGATGATTTCCGGAATAAAAAATATACTATGGCCTTCCTAGGGTCTCAAACTATCTTTTTATCAAATTTCATCTAAATCGGTTCAGTAGATTCAGAGATTACCCCCTATAATGTCAGAAACTCACAAACTTTACCTCTTTATAATATTAGTATAGATTAATAATACTATGAAATCATAAAGTTTACAGTAATTACATAATAATAATTGTATCGCAAAGCATAAAGGTTTAGCAAGAATGATGGCGGTCCTCCTAAGAGGTTATGGAAGCTCACCGATTATGTACTGATTGAAACTTAAACACTAACAATATATTATGTATTTAAAGACAACTCTAACTTACTTTAAGCCATTCCACCGTTATCTACAAATATAATTGGATTTTTTTGTTTATTCTTTATTGCTCTTAGTAAACACCATACAGAAATCTACACTATTATCATAAAGATTTGTATTTTTGTATGTTTGTAACGAATAAACTCAAATTGACAAACCATTTGGTTGTTGAGTAGTTTAAAAAAAAAATAAAAAAATAAAATAAAAAATAAACATTAAAAGTTTTCGTATAATTTTTTAACAGACTTACCTTGATGCTTTGGCACCTCGAACTTCAGCAGAATGAAACCGAACGTCATTTCAAAAAATGGTTAATATAAAATCAACATCAGGAATATTATCAGCCTTTGCCTTAATAAATCTTTTATCACACAAAGCTAATCGTAACCAACGAACAACCCGTTTTTTAGCAATAAATATTCAATATTATTGTCTAGTCACATGTAATAGCCGTAAACGCTGTACTGTTATTAAATAACTATAAAATTATGGCGTCACAACTATGTGACCAATCATGGCGCGTTTATAGTCGCGTGTTTTTTTTTTAAATTTTATCAATTTTTAATTTTTTATAAAAAATAATTGAAAAAAAAAACAACAATTTTTTAAGTTTTTTGCATTAAATATCAATATTATTAATAATAAAGCTTTAAAATACATAAAAAAATCATATTTTTTTTTCAAAATCCTAATTTTGGCAGGTAGTTTTTAGGTATGTATAATGGAATTACAGAGCTGATTTATTGAAATATAAGTTATTTTGTTTACACTTAAGTCAGCCACGTGGGAAAAGTTTTATTAGTCACTACATATATGTAGTATAAAACAAACTCTTCCCGCTGTTGGACTGTACCTATATATGCTTAAATCTTTAAAACTACGCAACGGATTTTGATACGTTTTTTTTATTTTTTTTTAAGTTTTCAAATAAGTGTATGATGTAATGAGGCAGTGGGAGCCCAGTGGTAACGCGCTCGCTTGGAAAACCGAGTGAAGCGGGTTCAAATCCCGGGTCTCGCACCTCTGATATTTTCATGTGAGAATCATTTCTAACATGTTTCCACTTGCCTTACGGTGAAGGAAAACATCGTGAGGAAACCTGCATGTCTGAGAGAACCTAGCAAGTTTTTGAAAGACATGTGAAGTCCGCCAACTCGCACTTGGCCAGCGTGGTGGACTATGGCCTGATCCCCCTCGTATGTAAGGGAGGCCCGTGCCCAGCAGTGGGACGTTAAAAAAAAAGGGCTGAATACATACATACATACATTTCAAATAAAATAGTAAATGAAGTATCATGCCCGAAGTCAATCTGTAAGCGCCTATGCAGTGGTCTTTTTCATGACACACCAAGTCAAATAAATTTCGGGGATTCCCCTAAAGCTACATACATTAATAATAGCTATTTATTATTTATCTGTAATAAGTTAGTTACGTATCCGCAAATTAATACACGTCGCACAGCTTCCTTACTGTAGCAGTTTATAAGCTATAGATCTACGTTTTCACCCTTACGCCGTCTCTTTCTCTCGTGAAGGCGTACCCTAGCCAGTACTATTTGAGCTTTCATCGTGAAAGGACGTGCTGACGTTCTATGAATATTTATAAAGAATTACGATAATATTTTAATTAGAAATTAGTGAGTGAGTGTAGTGGATGGTTTTATGTTACATTAAGTATATGTGTTTGTGATTGTGAAGTATGTGACTTAGATTTTGGAGAAAAAGGTAATTTTAATGCTCTTATAATTATTTTGTACGTTTTGAAAAGTTATATTTTTAAAAGGTACTTTTTTAATAATATTTCTGATTGAGGTCAATTTATACTTTGCTATCGTTTTAAAATTTATGAAATAGATATGTATAGTGAATTAAATATATTTTGTTAATGGAAATAAGTTGAAAATTTAATATTATACTTATTATTAAATATTTTTATATTATTTCCAGTTATGCCATTTGAGATAAAATATTATACTGTTTTTTTTTTCATTTTTTTACATTTAAAATTGTGAAGAAAATATTGAGCTAGTTTTATATCACTCACAATTTCTAAATTTGGGTTATATTTAACACATATATATAAAGAAATAAAATTTAAATTGTCTTAAAATATTATTATTAATTATAGTTTACTCACTGGACTTTTAGAAAACTTATAATAATATTATTTTTTATAACATTAAACGCGCGAGTTTAAAATATTTTAATTATTTTGTACCTTATAAATTTTTAGTTTCCTTTACAGTAAACTAATTTTCTTTGAATTTGCTTCATAAAAATATAATTTAATGGGAAATATAGTAATTATTCTTATTCTAAATAATACAAAAATAAATATCAAAGGAAAAGAAGCTGATCTTATCGTGAATTCTTTTTTTTTGTTCCCTCTGGGAGCTTTTGGATCCTAAAAGCGACAAATCTGATAACATCACTTCTTTTGTTAGTAACTAAAATACACTTTTTATATATTTTATAATTTATTTTAATTAAAATAAAGAGTTTTAATTTCTCATTTTTCAACTTTTGTTCTACTAATTTGTTTGTGTGTTGTATTGTAAAGCTACTTAGTTATTAGAATCATTCTGAGATGTCTACTGATAGTAGTAGGTAAATGAAGCTTTCGTAGAATCAGCTTTCATTTGTTCGTAATTTTACGGAGAAAACTGAAAACTTCTAGCATTTTTATTATATTAAAAAACTTGTTATTTAAATAAAGAACTCTTTCGCCAGTTTATCTCAGGACTAGGGCATTTTATTTTCGAACTGAAAGAAAAGTTTTGTATGACTGTAAAAAGAGGCGTTACTGGATGTTTTTCTTTACTATAAGGCAAGTGGTAATCATGTTGGTAATAAATCGCACATGAAAATATCAGAAGTGCGAGGCCCGAGAATTGAACCCGCTTCTCTCGGTTTCCTAAATAAGCGCTTTACCACTGGACTATCACTGCCTGTATACATATGTTTTTCCCAATGGCCAAATTTTGACCATCAGGTTCGCACTATTAGTCTAGGTAAAAAAGGGGTTACAAGTTAACAATATAATAAAATTACCCGCAAGATAAGCAACCAATCAAGCAACCATCAATATAAAGGAACAGTTAAGTTTAGAATATAACAAAGCTTGCCTTTGAAAAAAGTGTTTGATAGTTTGTCCTTCAATTATGTACCAATGGTGGAGCTTATTAACTTACACCTCGCTTCGCTCGGGTTCGTTCCTAGGTACGTTTTAGCGGTTAGTATGAAAACAAATCTTTGAATTTCTCGGCTTTTCTGTACTATAATATGCATGTATTATACATATAATCATTCCTCTCGAATCACTCTATCTATTGCTGAAAATTGCATTAAAATCCGTTCAATAGTTTAACAGATCTAAGCGAACAGACAGCGGAAGCGACTTTTATTTATACTATGTAAAGATTATGTGCCTGAGAGTGATAGTAGATAGTTTTATATTTACATATTCCATGAGATATCAGCATATTACAAGTAGATATTAAAGTACGTGCAGAAGTAAGTCTTGAGCGACATAACTACCTTATAAGTTCACTACTTTATTAAAGCACTAGCATTTTTTGTGGTTTAAAAAAGGTTTTTTTCAAATCGTACCAAAAGATCCAGAGATTAGCGCATTCAAACAAACTGACATGAGCTTTGTTTGTTAATAGGTACGAGTTTATACATATTATAAATACTTATGTAGATGTAGACATACATTTTATAAACATTTATCTATCTATCTATTCAAATATTTCGTCAATCCCTTGCTTGGTTACTATGTATTGTACAAATTAAACCAACATTTGTAATATTTTTAACACATTATTTAGTCTAGAAAACAAAAAGAAAATATAATTATGATATGAAACAAATACATTTAGATGTATTTAACAATAACAAGCCGCTGGTAACGCGCTCACTTGGGAAACCGAGTGAAGCGAGTTCAAATCCCGGGTCGCGCACCTCTGATATTTTCACGTGTGAATCATTTCTAGCACGATTACCACTTGCCTTACGCTGAAGGAAAACATCGTGAGGAAACCTGCATGTCTGAGAGAACCTAGCAAGTTTTCGAAAGACATGTGAAGTCCGCCAACCCGCACTTGGCCAGCGTGGTGGACTATGGCCTGATCCCCCTCGTATTGAAGGAAGGCCCACCCCCAGCAGTGGGACGTTAAAAAGGGCTGAATACATACAATACATACAACAATATCAAAACATTTCCATTCTCTGTTACGATTTGTAAAATCTAACATTCTGTTAATATACTTTCTTAGATTTACGCGATTATTTGACGTCTATGCATATAGTAAAATTATAACTGAGTTGAATCTGTAAATTAAATATTTTTTGGAAATTCTTATTGAAATAGTCTTTATTATCGATACAGAGGTCGAATCTATAGTTTTTAGATTTTTTTCTGTCTGTCTATATGTCTGTCTGTCTGCCTGAAATGCATCACGAGAAAACTACTGAACAGATTTTGATGAAATTTAGTATGATGATAGCTGGTTATCCGGGTCAATATATAGGATATTTTTTACTGCGGGAAAATATCTCATCCCTGAGAAATCTATACTAAACTTAAAAACGTAACCAGGGACTAACTCAAGCGGAGCGAGGGTGAGTCAGTTTTAAATAAAACTAATTTTTCGGATTTTTTCGCGGATTTATTTTGATTTTTGGATCCCGACGTTTCGATAGACGGAAATGATATGTGGGATAGTTTTATTTAAAATCGAACATTCTTTCTTTATTCGCTTCGCTTTTGACTTCGTACTTAATATTATAATATACATACATACATAAATTTACATAAACAAATGAAGAAGACAACAGCTAAAATGAAAACAAAATGGACTTGGAATAAATAGAATTCTACTCGTAAAAAATTGTGGGAACGACATATGATTATCTGATAACTTATCACTCATTGACTGGCCCAATGTCAAGTACTTAGTAAAAAAAAGTTCTAATATTAGTTACTATTTTATTTCAGTATTTTAATGTATATTTTATTTTCTACACTTTACTTTTCAACATTGCTCTTATTTATTTTGTTGAAACGATTGCTCTTTAAATATTAAATTCAAACTGTATTTCAATGATTTGTGGCTTCATTTCAATGCATAATATATGAACGTTTCTATGGCAGTGAAAAATATTTACATGAAATGCTTTAAATTTGCGTTGTTACAAATATAATGGTGAAATATATTATTTCTTTAAGCTTACGATTCTTATTTTCTTATAACTATATCCAATAACTTTAACTGAGCAATTCTTGTATATATATATAATCTGAATCTCGGAAACGGCTCCAACTATTTTCATGTTTAGTATACAAAGGGTTTCGGGGGCAATAAATCGATCTAGAGTGCAAGGTGCATGATCCAACAATCAGGTGTCCAGGTTCGAATCTCGGTCGCATACAAAGTTTTACTTTCGTTTTTTTAATATTTATTCAAGTTTTTAGTTTAAAAAAAGATAATTGTACTTTAAAGAAAGTTAAAGGTATTGCTTAAAAGCTTATAATAATAAAATAGTCTTCCTTAGAATATTATAATTAATCCAAGAACTTACTGTACATAAGTATAATTAGCCGTTTTTTGCTTGCTTATAAAATAAAAATTCATGTTTTTTATAATAACATTAATAAAATATGCTATATTTAAATAGACTTAGAAAAGCAGTTCTGATTTAATTCTTATATTTATATTGACAGTCTGTGACTCAACTCAGTCCGTGCGGAAGCTACCTCCTAAGCTACCGGCTCAAAGTGTCTTAACGCATACATTTTACAAGCTTTTATTTATCATTAAATTTTAATTATTCTTGAATAAAATAACTTTACTAAAAGTTTTCATTTAATTTCAAAATGAAGTCTATTAAAGATGATATTTTAACGTAGATTATAAAACATTATTAAAAATTTGTACTCAAACCCAAAAAAAGTATTAACTTTTTTTAAATGAAAGCTTTTTATTATTTCTCGTATTTATATGACGTATCTTAATATTTTTACGTATAAATAATAATAATATATAAAAATATATATTGTGTGGCATCCGTATATCAATTCAATTGAAAACGTCTCGTAGGAAATCTCGACCTCCTATATAATAATAAGTTTACGCCTGTCTTTTTTGAATAAAGAAAATGCATCGATTTCTCAGCGCTGTCCTACAGTTATCTACCCTAGAGTAAAATGCTTTGAAAATATAAATATATTTCTTTCATTGTAAACTAGTGACGTAACCTCGCTTCTCTCGAATGCATCAAGGTACACGGATTTTCACCTAATTCTATTTTTAGACATATAAAAGTAAAATATAAAAGTTTATATAAAAGTAGCCCAAGTTAGCTATCTGTCAGTGAAAGTCCCGTCAAAAACAGGTTAGCAGTTTCAGAGATTATCGGAACAAACAAACAGATAGAGAGACAGACATAGAGATAGACAAACAGACAGACAGACAGACAAAAAAATTAAAATTGTTTTTTTTATTCTTATAAGTACCGTATATTATACTATATACATTAAAATTTACTTGTATTTAGTAACGAAGTGCAAAGTTAATGGCAGCTGACAATGCTTTAATTTAATTTTTAAATTATCGCGTTTCATATTTGTGTAATCGTAATTACACTACCACCAGTGCACCACCAGCCGTGGTCACGGGCAGACAGAATGTACATAGCCACTTACGAATCACGCGTTAAGTCCTGTAGTGTAATTATTATTATATTAATACTAGCGACTCACCCTCGCTCCGCTCGGGTTCGTCCCTGGGGTGGGGTCTGGGAGGACCACCCTTATCCTTATCACTTAGGGGTATGAAAAATAGATAGTAGTCGATTCTCAGACCTACTGAATACGCATATAATATTTGGTAAAAATCGGTAAAGCCGTTTCGGAGAAGTACGGTAACAAACATTGTGACATGGAAATTTTATATATAAGTTATTATATTAATATATTATGAATATCTAATTGTTAAATATGACAAGGTTATGAACTTTAATTATAGTTCAAAATATTATACACCATTTTGTGATCTAAGCTTTGATTTGCATCGGCTGGCACCGACTTCGAATATATCTGATTAGGTATCTGTAGCAAATAAAAACTCCCATTCCGTTATTTTTTAATTTTTTGTGTTTTGAAATCGGTTATTTTTTTAAGTTTTTGTTTTCCATTTTAGTGTAGACATATGTAGTAATAGCAAAGTAAAAAGGAAGTATTTTAAAAAAATATTCGCATAAGCCGTTTATGTTGGTTTGACACCAATTTTTAAGATATATATATGAAGACTGACAAACTAAAATTCATTTCTATTAATAAAACTAAACATCAGACTCTAAGATCCAGTTCTAATGTATTGGGTTTGTCAAATCAAACAAAATAAGCTCAGACTCAAAGTATCTACTATTAGCCGTAGATGAGTTCCACTTTCTGATCTCACTGTCAGATCAACTCGGCAATACCGAATCACTGCACTGTCAACGGAAATACAAGCATTTGCAAAGTTTCAAGTCATTATGACAATAAGAAGTAGGTTACATTTTCATTACCTATTTTTCCACCTTTAGGAGTGTTATTTTTACTTCAAATTTAAGTGGGGCCCCATAACAATCTAAAATTAAATAAATACAACCGAATTCAGAACCTCCTCCTTTTTTTGAAGTCGGTTGAAAAGATGTTATTTTGACATTACAAACAGACACTTCAATTTTATTTATATGTAAAGATAAAATAGTGATTTTTATGATAAAATCTTATATATAAATGTTATGTACGTCAGTTGGTCGACGGATTTTCTGCGATGTAAAACGACGGAGCTGAGTTACCCCCGGGAGTTGCGATATGAGAGTTCTACAGAAGTTTCGAGTATAAGGTTACTTTCAAGAATACCGTCGAATCAGTAAAGTTAATGTTATTATTATTTCATGTTAGACTTACATTTTGTTTCTCTACATTTGATAGAGTTGATTGAATACATTTTGTTTTTAGTATTTTCAGGGTTCCGTACCCGAAGGTTGCCAAGGGATCCCTATTACTAAGCCTCCGCTATCCGTCCATCCGTCTGTCAGAGGGATTTATCTCATGAACCGTAATAGGTATAGTGTTGAAATTTTTACAGTGTTTATTGCTATTGCCGTATCTTATATTCTACAACAAATAATAAAAAAAACAAGATGCTGAATTTCAAAAATTTTACCATGCAAATTAAAAAAAGTTAAGGCAGTGGTAGCCCAGTGGTAACGCGCTCGCTTGGGAAACCGTGTGAAGCGAGTTCAAATCCCGGGTCTCGCACTTCTGATATTTTCATGTGCGAATCATTTCCAACATGATTACCACTTGTCTTAACGGTGAAGGAAAACATCGTGAGGAAACCTGCATGTCTTAGAGGAAAAAGAAAAAAATATTTTCGAAAGACATGTGAAGTCCGCCAACCCGCACTTGGCCAGCGTGGTGGACTATGGCCTGATCCCCCTCGTATAGAAGGGAGGCCCGTGCCCAGAAGTGGGACGTTAAAAAGGGCTGAATACATACATACAAATTAAAGAAAAAACTATTATGATACGGAACCCTTTGTGTGCGTGCCCGACTCGTACTTGACCGTTTTTCTTTGTACCAAACTGGTGAAGTACATGCGATAGTGCACTTTTACCTTGTTCCAAAGGGTTACGTTAAAAAGTAAAAAATAACTGATTGGTAGTTTTCATTTACTATACATACCTAATCAAATATTTTCGAAGTCGGTGTGCTTAGGCTAAGTAATTAAAGCCTACCTATTAAATACATACCTAATCAAATATTTTCGAAACCGGTGCCAGCCCATACAAAGCAAAGCACACCGACTTCGAAAATATTTGATTAGGTATGTATAGTAAATGAAAACTACCAATCAGTTATTTTTTACTTTTTAGTGCTTTTGTTTGAAGTCGGTTTTTATTTTTTTGTTAAAAAGTTTTTATTTTATTATATCTACCTATAGACAAATAAATGATTCGAATCTCAGTGACTTTTCGGTCCCACTTCACTTGTTTAATTGAAATAGGATAAAATGAATAATTGGTTTAAAAGTGTACACTGCAAAAGATTGGATTTCGTATTGAGTTCTCATCTACTTTGAATAACAGGTTTAATAAATTATTCAATTTTTTTTTATTTATTTAATTTTTTTTTATGATGAATTATGAACTATGTCTACTAAATCCATACTTTCATACTTAATATTATAAATATGAAAGTGTGTTTGTTTGTTTATTTGTTTGTCCTTCTTTCAAATCAAAACAGAGTGACATATTGGCACAATTTTTGTGTGGAGAAAGTTAGAGGGCTGGAAACTGACATAGGCTATTTTTTATCTCATTCCCACGAGAAAACACGTTATAATACAACACAAAAAATATTTGTTATTAGAATTACTTGAAACTTGGTATTAACGCTCTTCAATAGAATTAAATAAATATGTGTTCTAGCATTATTTGAAATTCATCCCATAAAGTGGTAATATAGGGGTTGAAAGTTTGTATTAAACTTACCTTTTTAGGGTTTTTTGTAGTCTTAGCGCGAGCGAAGTCGCAGGTTCTGCTAGTATAATATAAATGTGAAAATTTGTATGAGTGAGTGCGTTTGTATGTTTGTAACTTCACGCTAAAATGATGAACGGATTCAGATGAAAATTTGTGTAAAGATAGACTATGGCCTCGTTTTTAACGTGGGGAAATACATTTAGACACACCACCTGCATACATACAGATGATTAAGTATGTGGGACTCGTCAGCTGGAAAAGCACTCACTTTTCTTACTAGCCACAAAAATATTAATAATTAAAAAAAAATTAAGTTCAAAAACTTATAGATCTTGCACAGTACGTCAAAACAACCGTATTTCCATTCAAATTTAAATTTTTCTACCAAATCGCTTGTTCAACAGAATACGTAGCTAGTCTTTTGAAAACTTTAAACCTCTCAAAACGGCTTTACCTCTTTAGGAACAATACCTGCAATTATTTTATTCATGAATCGTTTAAGCTGAACTACTTTATTCTTGTATTGCAAAAGCATTTTGTGTTTTAAACAATTATTTCTCTCAATTTCGTATCACTTCTGTTTGTCAAAGATCAAAGCAGCATTATAAATTTTAAATACATTTTTTCTTATATAATTTACTAATTATATGTATATATTATTGGCTAATTATATCCTGTGATAAAAATCATGATATATCTATGCCTTTTTCAACAGAATCCTTTTTCTTTTTTCAGTATACAAGATAACCGCTATCTATCACGAAAGGCTCCACTATAATCGGGCCAGGAATCCAAAATTTAGTTTCAAATTGCAAGCATAAGCAGATATACAGAAATTATTGATAGTGGAGTCAGTTGAGTAAAACAAGACTGAAGGTCAATGTCAAACACTTCCTAACGCGCCTTAAACGGAACATTTTAGTCTGTCACTTAAAAAACAGCCTCACCCTAAAATATGTATATTAATTTAGTTATTTTTTCATTTCATTTAAAACTAGTTTTTGCCAGTGGCTTCGTATGATATTTTATTTGGATAATTATGTGTTAATTGAGAATATAAGCTATATCAGTTCCGAATTTCACTCAAATCCGTTCAGCAACCTTAACATACACTTGTTGCACTGCAAATACGCTAGAATAAATCATCTATCGTTGCCTAATGTCCAAGAATGGACCTGCTTAAGGTTTGTATATTCATAATAAAAATAAATATAATGAAATGCAGCGAAAAATTCTCAAATTGTTAATTTAAAATGTTCATATGTTTTATCTATATATACTAATATTATAAAGAGGTAAAGTTTGTGAGTTTATGAGTTTGTGAATTGTGAGCTGGTGACGTTGTAGGGCATAATCTGGATCTACTGAATCGATTTAGATAAAAATTGGTAAGAAAATAGTTTGAGACCCTGGGAAGGGCATAGGATATTTTTTATTCCGGAAATCATCCCTTAACATGGCGAAAATGAGGATGAAAGTTTTTATGGGGAAATAACCTAGGGACGAACCCGGGCGGAGTGAGGGTGGTTTTATAATAGATTAGCGTTTTACTCTGACTTCGCTCGCATGCCTAAGTGCCTAACAGTACTTTGTATTTTCCTACAGATCATAGTATATCTGTGTAATAAATTTCATCTGTATCCGTCCGGTTTTTTAACCATTATGGTAAAATAAACATACACAAACACACAAGCACAAACTTTGACATTTATATCATATTGTATGGGTTCAATAAAGAAGAAAGATTATTTCGTTACAAATTCTAGTCTATAATCAAAGATTTCTGTGGCTTGTGGCTGTTGGATTACGCTAATTGATTCTTAGTAGCGTGCTTTGAATTTTCCACATTAAGATAAACAACTCCAGGTCAATAAAAACATTCAACCCGAGCGGGCATCGAACCTGTGAACTTCTGTGCAATAAACTAAAACCTTCGATAATCCTAGTAATATTCTATTTATCAATAATATTAATATAACATAATATACGCACTCATTTTTAGCGAAATCCCTAAGTAAAGTAATTATGAATAATTCAGCCTTTTTAATCCACCTGTAGGCACGGGCCTTCCTTCACTGCAAGAGTGCGGGTGGATATGAACATGTATTTTGAAAACTAGTTAGGTTCTCTCAAACATGCAGGTTCTCTCGCGATATTTTCCTTTTAACACAAGTGGTAATAAATTATGTTGAAAATTATTTATAGGTACATGAATGTAACAGGGGTGCAAGAGGGTTTGAACCCGTCTCACTTGGTTTTCTAAGAAAGGGCGTCAGCTACCACTGTTCGGCAAACGCCTATATACATTTTGTAAATTTTATATGCGGAGGTCAGATGCCAATCTTCAGAGGTCACAAGATATTTGACCTACAGCCAGAACTTAGCAAATCTAGGTTAGAATACAAAGTGAGTTATAACTTTTGTATGTAAACTGAAAAATATTCTAAGAATTTAAATACAGGGTATTTGGTATATGCAATATTCTTCAAAGACGCTTTTAGTAAAACAAATGAAGCGTCTGTTGTTGGTTTTTATTTCACAAAGTAAAAGATTTTCTTTTGTTTTATTGTTTAAATAACCTTTAGTTAGTACTCGTAGTAGCTTGTAACAACTAGAGTATGAATCGAGAAAAATTATGATGTACATTACTTGAAGTATTTATATTAGGTTTATTTTGTAATCTATACATATTATAAAATATATATATTATAAAAGAAAGTCTCCCGACGTGTCTGCCTGTCTGTCTGTCTACACGCGATATACTAAAAACTACCAAACGGATTTTCATACTGTTTTCACGAATAAATCAAGTGATTCATGAGGAAGGTTTAAATTTAATTCATTATGGTTTTGTGTAAATTAGCTGAAATAAGACGATGATTGTTGAAGAAGTCCGAAGAAATCGTGCTGATTCTGAGCGTTATTGGAGCGCCGCGTAATATTATAAGGTTATATGATAACAACGTATTACAGAACTGTTCCTCTTAAAGATATTTTCCTATTAAACTTTAGCAATGCTTTGTGCACGTACCAACGCACCCAAGCAAATCGATGCTAAGTCACTAGTGGTATTTAAAGTTAAAAAAAACTTACTTATTTTTATGTTAGAACCCACTAATCTCTGAAACTATGAGATTAGTTAAGAATTTTTTTTGTATTTTTATTCTATTTCTTGAGGAAGGTTTGACGTTATCTTAATGACCCATAAGAGTGGAGTATTATACAAAAATAAAATACTTGAACAGAGATGCAGACAAATGCTAATAAAATATAAAATACAAGCTATTTTCATCTAATAAATTATCTATAATCTCTATTGAGCAGTAACTGATAGTCCTTGAATGTACACGATCAGTTGATATCTTTAACTTAGCTACTCTGCTTTTTCTGGTATTGTTTTCTATATATAAAAATCTATGGAGTTTGTGGTTCAATTTTATTTTATTATTACATGTTATTGTTATTTTGTGTGCTGTATAGTTGATACACTATTATATATACATATAACTTTAAATACATTCATATTATAAATATAAACACCCATGACTACAAGTACAAACATTCGTGATCATCACACAAATGAATGCCCGCGGCGGAACTCGAATTCACGACCGCTCGCACAGCAAGTGGGGTCACTACAAACTGCCCCAAACGTTTCGTCATATTGTAGCAACTAAATTGATAAACATAAATCCTAATAAAATTCAATTACGTATATATATATAGCCTGCCAATTAAAATTCATCTTAGGCCACTGTTTCATGCAAAGTGTATTCAAATTAGATCTAGAACGTAAGCCGTATGAATTGTTTGTCCTATTACAAGATTATGCTGGCTTGAAGAATGTTTAGCATACAAAAGCTCTACATAAAGAATTTGGGCAAAATTAAGTTATCCCTTCTTAGAAACATCGATAAGGAAAGCGGAATCTGAGTAGAATATGAAATAAGAGGATAAATTAGGAGTTTTATATTAGTAAAAATTATACGAAGTAAATCTATATATTAATGATAATAAAAATATCTACCAGTATCTTTTTTGTCCGTTTGTCAACCGATTTTCTTTTTTTTTGTGTAGCTGTTGATGAACTTTAGTGTTATTTATATATTTTTTTTAATATTTCATTTGTTTTATATAGATACTTATGTTACACTAGCTATCGCCCGTGGATTCGCTCGTGTGATTAGTGCGGCGGGAATAAAGGATGGAAAGGCAAAGGATTCCAACTTTATCGAAATCTGTTTAGCGGTTTAACCCATTTGGACCCAAATACAAACTAGCACAAAAATTTTGAAAACACTTTTATTTATTTATCAATTGGATGCTAAAGATAAATTTTACGAAAAAAAACTGAAAAAAATATTCTTCTTTCTATGAAAAAAAACACCGTCCTCAACTGGGGCCAATGGGCTCATGTGTGATAATTTTCAAAACAACCCGTTTCAATGCACAATGTTCTAATACATTTTTTACCTTGCCAACGTGCTTTCTTATGGCATATAACGCATCGTAGCTGGCTTGGTAAATTTCCAGGAAAGTTTCCAACACCATTTTGACTCATATTTGGTACTGATGAAGGAAGTGTACGACGTCGTCCATTCTTCACTTGTTCATTCGTTGGCCTTTCAGTGCCTTCAGTCTTCAAATAATATCGGTCTATGGATCGAAGAGACTGGAGCTGGTCCATTTATCTTCCACGGCCAGAACGTAAAGACGCCAGGCATTTGCTACAGCCACATACAATATATACGTAAACAAAACCCACCAGCATTTTTCGCCTCGTATGGCAGTTCTATGCACAGCAACCAACTGATCTGCCTTATGAACTCCTAATATGCCTTTGTTATAATTTTGAAATACAAAGGGAATGTTTACAGATCTATCTTTCTCCTGTCGGTCAATATTTTGAGGTCACTAACATTTATTGAAAGTCGTGATTGTTATTTTGTACGGCATACAACTGTGTATTCAGAAGATTCATGTCCATGATCTCGACACCATTTTTTTTTCAGAAATGATGCTAGGACTTTGGTCTTTTAGTTCGTTTATAAGAGCTTCCTTTAGGTTTCGCACACTACTCACTGCTTAGGGCTTGTCAACGTACGAATCGTCACATTTACGCCAAGTTGGATTCTGCCCAACTATTCTACGTATTTCTAAGGTTCGTCTTCGCTGCTGTCCCATTCAACGTCATTTCAATTTCCAAATATCTCACTTCATACATCTAACTCTTCCTGGTCTCTTTATCTCGCGGAATTGCATTTTGTAAGACATCATCTTCACCCCCTTCTTCTTTACCTGTGATAATACTGGGGTCTAGGGGAATAGCCACCAGGTCAAAGCTGACGTCGGGATCCCCTTCCTCATTCAATATATACTCAATGGCTTCTTCGAGCCCTTGAAAGTCAATTGAGCCGTCAAACGATCGTTTCGTCATTATTTACGCCGAAACTAAACCTGTGACAAATAAACAATAAATAACATCATATCAGCCCATTGGCCCTGTTTGGGAACACTACGCTAAAATAAAGCTATTATGGTAAATTTTTGATAAATACCTAATAAAATCTTAACAATTAATAGGAAAAACTATAGCCGAGTGAACAATATCAAAATATGCGAGATTTTTTATTGTAAACACAATTATTTATGACTTACCTTTAGTCAATTATCTTTTTACACAATGTAGTACATAAAACTATCAATTACAGCCACTTTAAGAAATATTTTCGAATATTATGATATTTATCATGAGGATACACTCAATGACACAACACATTTACATCAAAACCAACAGTTAATAAAAAAAGTGAAAAGATGAGGGTATCTAAAGGAATGGCCCCAATCAGGGCCAGCGGGCTTAAATGGGTTAAGCGTGAAAAGATAATAGAGAAAGTTATTTTCACATAAATATAATATTACTAACATTATTATATTAACATGGATTACTAGTTTAAATTTAATTAAAAATTCTACTTATCATCTATCTAATATATAAAATTCTCGTGTCACAGTGTTTGTAACAAAACTCCTCCGAAACCGCTTGACCGATATTTATGAAATTTTGTGCGTATATTCAGTAGGTCTGAGAATAGGACGTAAACTATTCTTCATACCCCTAAGTGATAAGGGTGATCCAACCCAGCAATTTTTTTTTTACTATTTTTTTTTGTACGTATGTATTTAGCCCTTTTTTACGTCCTATTGTTAGGCACGGGCCTGCCTTCAATACGAGGGGGATCAGGCCATAGTCCACCCCTTTGGTCAAGTACGGGTTGGCGGACTTCACATGTATTTCGAGATCTTGCTAGTTTCTCTCAGACATGCAGGTTTCCTTACGATGTTTTCTCACCGCAAGACAAATGGTATGAAAATATCATAGGTGCAAGACCCGGGATTTAATAAAATTCTGAGTCGAATCTATACATTAAATTTTTTTTAGAAAATCTTATTGAAATAGTCATTGTTATCGATAAAGAAGCCGAATCTATAGTTTTAAAAATTTTTGTCTAAGAACCACCGGACAGATTTTGATGAAATTTGGTGTGAAGATAGCTGGTTATAGGGGTCAGTTCATAGAATACTTTTTACTGCGGGAAACTACTCATTGATGTAAAATTTATACTAAATGCATTTTGTTCATTTACTTATATTGTGAAAGTATGAAACTGTAGGTATACTAAACGTGTAAGAGAGCAGTACTATAACATAGTGCACTAAAATTGCAAATTAAACTCTGACATCATTAAATTGGAAACAACATCGGTCAGTCAATAGCACTCCATTACCAAGTGCAAATCACATAGTACATGCGTTCGTTTATAATTATTTACAATAACAGGGCCGTATTCAGAATTGAACATGCATTTAATTTACCATTATGTTACAGATTCTTCCCTGCTTTATGAGTAAGATTAGGAAATTTAGTGAGTAGTGATTAAAAGTAGTGAGTCGTTGAAATTCAACTATAATCATTATTGAAATTTTTAGGAAAACATTTATGAATAGAAATTTATAGTTATTTATATTAAAAAAAATACTGTTTTCAAATTTTTTATCGAATAGTAAAGCTCGTCAATAGAAGAGAAGATAAAAATACCGATGTGTCTTGTCTAAATAGACAAGACACTTATATATGTATAGATATTTAAAAAAACAATTAATAGTAAGTAATAATTATGTTGAAAAAATCATTTAATTTTTGAGGTAAAACTTGCTGGTCTGCCCATTTATTAAATTTAAACTAAGTCTCTAGTCGATAACCTATAATGATAGTCGATAAGTATTATATAGTTACTAGCGGACCCGACAGACGTTGTCCTGTCTACACGTCTTTAATTTGAAAATTTCAAACTTTTTTTAATATATTATTTTCTATTAAAAAAATGTGAATCTAAGCCATTCCCAGATCCCCTTGAACACACACAAAAAAATTCATCAAAATCGGTCCAGTCGTTTGAGAGAAGTTCAGTGACATACACACTCACAGAAGAATTATATATATAAAGATTAATACACTAGGGAGTGTTTTTTATAGTTTAAAAGGCAGTGCTAGCCCAGTGGTAACGCGCTCGCTTGGGAAACCGAGTGAAGCGAGTTCAAATCCCGGGTCTCGCACCTCTGATATTTTCATGTGCGAATCATTTCCAACATGATTACCACTTGTCTTAACGGTGAAGGAAAACATCGAGAGGAAACCTGCATGTCTTAGAGAACTTAGCAAGTTTTCGAAAGACATGTGAAGTCCGCCAACCCGCACTTGGCCAGCGTGGTGGACTATGGCCTCATCCCCCTCGTATTGAAGGGAGGCCCGTGCCCAACAGTGGGATGTTAAAAAAAAGGGCTGAATACAAAAATAGCTACCAATAATTAAGCTTACGTATGAATATTTGTATGATGAAATTATAGTCTGTCTGTTTGTATTATCTAATCTACGAAATGGATGAACCAATTTTAATGTAATTTTCATTATAGAGAATTTATGATAATGATTTGGTGAATATATGATGATTATAATAAAAGAGATCTCTACCAGTATGTGGAGAATAGTCTTAAATAGCGGGACAGAAAGAAGAAGTGCAGATAAACAGTAGAAAACAAATACAATATAAGCAGAACAAAAATATTTTCATCCCCATATTCGCCCCCTTATGGGATGATTTCCAGGATAAAAAGTATCCTATATCCTTCCCAGGGTCCCAAACTATCTTCTTACTAAATTTCATCTAAATTGGTATAGTAGATCCAGAGATTATCCCTTACAACGTCACAAACTCACAATCTCATAAACTCACTTTTACCTCTTTATAATATTAGTATAGATTAAAAATACTATAGGCTACTTTTTACAGCGATAAAAGTAAAGGATTCCCATAGGATACAAGACACAATTTTTATATTTCGGTAACACGAATAATAAAAGTTTAAAACGGGTCGCTACTATTAATTACAAAGTGGAACATCCAACAAAAACATCAATAATGCCATCAGTGGGTACTCAAGTCTACAAGTTTTCAAGATAAGATTCATCATCCAGTAGCGAGCTTGAAAATTTCCAAAATTGCGCCATGCTTTTGTGCTTCGTAATGAGATTCAACTTTGATCCAACGTCGAGTGGCTTTAATTTCGAGGATGCTCTCATTCCTATATTACCGACTAACTGAATGCTTCATTTGACGATACAAGCATTTCTCTACAGAAAAACAGCGTATAACCGTTTTATTTATTGGGAAATATTGCTGTGTTTCCAAAAATATTCAATGGAATGTAGCGTGAATATTTATCTATTATATAATTTCTCTATTATAATTTTATCAGTTTTTTTAAAGGATACAATAAGTGATCTAAAAAACCACGCTTAATTTATAATTTAAATGGCGTATATTTCGGTGAAATCATGGAAAAAATAATGAGCTAAATCAACCACTAGCTATTTTAACTTTTAATTATTTAAGATACAATAATTTGGATTTATCTTAAACTAGTAAAAGCTGCGCGTTTGTTCGCGTTAAAACTACAAAAAAAAAACTCTAAAAAGTTAGGTTTCATACAAACTTTCATCCCCTATTTTACCCTCTTAGGGGTTGAATTTTAGAAAACACAAATACGTTGCTCATTATTTTTGCCGTACTCAATTCATACGAAATTTTATGCAAATATGTCCAAGGAATAAAAAGTTTCATACAAACTTTTGTCCCCTATTTCACCCCCTTGGGGGTTAAATTTTGAAAAATCCTTCCTTAGTGGATGTCTTGTCTTGCCTTCGTCATATGAGGAATACGTGTGCGAAATTTCAGTTTTTTAACCTTAAGGCCTGTGCATTGATGCATCAGTCAATCACTTTTGCCTTTTATATATAGGTATAGATAGATAAGTATTTTATTGTATTACATTGATCTGTTACTGGATGGAAGAAGAATAAGCCAACCAACTAACATTAATATTAGTAACAGAAATAACTATAAAACAATAACAAGCTTTTCTGTTACAAGGCAATATTATAACAGATATGACTTTATATTGTCAGCGGTTGGTCCACGACATCAGCTAACAATTGCCAAGTTTTGTTCAATGTTGAAGAAACTTTGAAACGTCCAGTTTCAAAAGCCTTTAGAATAAATGTTTAAGAAACTGTTTTTATTCGTTTCCTTATTTAACTTTCAACGGAAGTATGATTGCGAAGATTTCATAACTTTAGTGTAAGAATACGAGTAGTTTCGCTTTTCGAACTATTTTTAAATAAAATACAATAAATAAATATATTAGTTCATTAAGACACAGCGCCATCTAGGTCCATGGTAAGCTAAGAGGCTTGTGTTATAGATACCAGATATTTTAGATACATGATACATATATAACTTTAAATACATACATATTATGAATATAAACACCCATGACTGGAGTACAAACATTGGTGCTCATCACACATATGTATGAATGCCCCACGTGAGACTCGAACCCACGACCGCTGGCACACCAAGTAGTTTCACTACAAACTGAGCCAAACATGTCCTTTACGTGTATGGAAACACATCTTGTTCTGGAAGTTGTAATAAATTGGTAACGCGCTCGTTTGGAAAATCAAGTGACGCGGGTTCAAACCCGGGTTGCACCTATGACATATTTATATGTAATATGTAAAATGATATTTATTTTTAATTGTAAAATGGCGAGGATGAAATCTACGTATCTGAGAGACAACTGAGAGCGACTAAGTTAAAAAGTTCTTGAAAGACGAGTCAAGTTCACCAATCTGCGTTTGGCCAGTGTGGTAGACTATTGCCTGATTCCACTCGTATAAAGAGTTGGCTTTTGCCCCGTTGATCATAAATAAATTTAATATTACAGTTACAATATGTTATATATCTTGAATAATAGCTTTTTTGTAATATCAATACACGAAATAAAATTTTCATGTCAATTTTATTTTGAAAGAAATGAAAATATAAAAAATAATTCGAGTAAAGTGCTGGGCTTTTGATTGATAATATAAAATTAACTAGTCTGCGCTTCATCGCGAGAGCAATATTCAATTTGCTTCGTCCACTTTTTACTTTTTCATAGTTGACTGCTATTTGATGAATTACATTATTCATTCGGGTATTTCGTATCCCGAAATGATTATTCTAGAATTTCTAGATATATCCAGAAAAGAAAACCCACGGCATGAAGATAGCAATTTTGTGATCCTTAAGTATGATCCATGAACGAATTAGCCACAATTCGTTCATGGTATGATCATCTTATTTCTTTAATACCATGTATTCATAAGTTTTTTTTTGAATTATAACGTATGTCGTACATACCTTCACAATCACCGTTAAAAGAGCGTTGTCTTTTAAAATATGCCAATAAATATAAATAATTTTGGCCTACATTTTCATCACATGTGCGCTGCTACATTTTCATGACATGTCGACATGTCAAATGATATAAAACCTAACACAGTTCCCACGGAATTTATGCGTTCATATTTATTTTAAAAGGGTTTGTTACAAGCAACCTATTTTCAGGCGTAGAGGCCTTTAAGAGTGCTTCTTGAGTGTGTTGGTTTTGAGAGCTCTATACTTTCGTGCCATCTCGTATCTATGGTTACCTAATTGCATTATTTTTAGGGTTTCGTACGTGAAAGGTCGTGATAGGACCCTATTACTGAGCTAACACTGCCTCTTCGGAAGTCCTTACATTTCTCAACCTTACCATTAAGGGATTATATTATTAAAACGTAATAGTAGGTAGTCGATCTTGGTTTTCACTGTTTTTTTTTATTTCTACAAAAATATCATAAGAAGTGATAAAAATGAGCTACATTTTTGTTTCTCTGTCTCTGTATCAGACATTATTTAACATTAAGAAATGTAATTACACAAACATATCTACCTACATACAAGTAGTTATATCGTGGTGACTCACCGACTAGGAAAGTTTGTACCCAGTAAAACAAAATAGACTAAAGGGGACCCCGTAAATTCACTTTTGTATTCAATCATGATATTCCAATGGTTTTTTTACTGGGCAGACCTCCTAAATAATTAAAGCCAGTTACTCCTGATCAAGGACAAGTTTTAATCAGGTAGTCTTTATCCCCATCAGCAATATTTACAGTCAGATTTGATCCTTTGCCTTGGTATAGACTAAAGAAAGTATAGACACTTGATACCCACCAAGGCCTGGCTTCTTCCCTTACTTCCAATAACTTTCACTTTTAGTTTTTAGTAATTTTTTGATCATTCATAATAGAGTCTACGTAATATTTTAAAATTTAAGCTATTTTCATTCCGATTATTGTTCAAATTTATTGGCCTTTACAGCATAAACAAATGAAACATACGCAAACTGACATATTTTGTGCTTATAATACTTTTTTAATTTCAGTTTTAACATCTACTGATAACGATCTAAGAGTGGTAATGCATGCCCTATTTCAGTCCCGACTACGTGGGTCGTGTATCTCTCACGCTGTATAAATGTAAGAGGACATGTTAAGTGTTTTCGACTCCCACCACTACAGTTTTGTGTCATCTCCAAAATTTGGAATCAAGCCAACGCCTAATTTGACTACGCCTATGATATATGTGTAGGTGGCGCTATCTATTTAATTTATTAACCCATTGGAGGTTATAGATAAGGTTTATATATAAGTTTAGATAAATATTGTTAACTTTCCTTGAATATTTTAAACATCCTTTTCCTTTTCCTTTGACGACACGCTTGGCTCAGTGTGTAGTAACCCTACTTGCTGTGCCAGCGGTCGCGGGTTCGAGTCCTGCTGGGGGCATTCATTTGTGTGTTGACCACGAATGTTTGTACTCAGTCATGGGTGTTTATATTTAAAAAATATGTATGTAATGTAATATGTATGTATTTAAAGTTTATATATGTGTAGTGTATCAACTATCTGGTATCCATAACACAAGCCTCGTAGCTTACCATGGAACTAGATGGTGGTGTGTATTAATGTACCAACATATTTATTTATTTATTATCCTTTTTATTAGTAAAAGGAAACTAACTCTGTAATCCAACTTCTCTTTACAGGAATTAGTTCAAACATTTGTACGATCATACAACATTTACCACGTCCAAGAATCGAACCCATGATGGTTGATAATATAGGCAAAGATAGATTAACACGTATTCTGCTGTACCATATTCTTATTATGCTATCCCACGAAAAATAAATTGTGTATACATTTAAATATTTTAAACGATGACGACTTTGGAACAACCATCTAATATGCATTAATATTGGCTTTAGTACGCTACCGTCAATACTAATTCTGCGAAACGTAGTTAGAGCTGATATCTACGAAAAAACACTAATATCTATATATGTATATTGTAACCTATACTTAATATTATATAGAGGTAAAGTTTGTGAATTGTGAGTTTGTGACTTTGTGACGTTATAGGGGGGTAATATCTGGATCTACTGAACCGATTTAGATGAAGTTTGCTAAAAAGATAGTTTGAGACCCTGGGATGGACATAGAGTACTTTTATCGCGGAGATTATCCCTTAAGAGGGTAAAAATGGGGATGAAAATTTGTATTGGGAAGCAAAAGCCAGGGACAAACCCGAGCGACGCGAGGGTGAATCGCTAGTATAATATATAGTAGAATTAAACATAGTCACTTATTTGGTATATCGTTTATTAATGTAACATTGATCTAGCAAATTAACATAGAGATAGGAAAAGGGTAAACAGTGTTTTTAGCTTCTTTTTTACTCGGTGGCCTATAATATATATAGACCAGTATAGACCAGTGCAGTGGAAGTCCAGTGGTACTTAACTCACTCTCTTGAGAAAGCTTGAACCAAGTTCAAATCCTGGGTCAAGCACTTGTGATATTTTTATGTTAGAAATGAACTAAATTAGTGGAAAAAATAGTGGCGTAGGCGTAGAATCCCGTGCCCAGCAGTGGGGATATAAAATGGGGTGATTAATTCAGGAAACAAAATGAATGGTTAAATTATTTGAGGCTAATTAGTCCGTATATCTTGATTTTATGAAAATCGTTGAATTTAATAGCAACAGTGAATCAATTACACACTTCATTACTAAGTATTAAAACGAATTTCGAAGTACCTTTTCCATATAATACGATTAATATAACCTTACATTACAATATTTATATGATAATATAAATTGACATGAGCTTATGCTTTACTGGTTATACGTATAATATAGGCTTATATGTATTTCTATCAACACAGACATATACAAGTCTCATTAGTAATAGGTATATATTAAATTTAATATAAACTTTAAAAATGAATCAAAGAAAACATGAGTAGGATATTGGTGATTTACAATAAATAGTATCTTATCAGTAAAGATGTAATAAATTACAATATTTTACACATATTTTTATTTAATGTATTATATAAATTAAAATGAAGAAAATATTATTGTAAAGAAACTCTGGCAGGTTATTTCTGTATAAGCCTGCGAAGGTTCCTGACGCAAAAGACTTGTCTTTGTACGTATACGTCTGTCTTTTAGGCGTCCCTTAACAATTCAAAAATCAATCAATTCGAGATTTAAAAAAAAATAAATAAATATAAAACATGTATGTATAAGTAATAGTTATTACTAGTGACTCACGCTCGCTCCGCTCGGGTTCATCCCTAGATAAATTTTAACCGTTAGTACCTATATATTTCTCAGAGATGAGATATTTTCCCACTGAAAAGTATCCCACACGTTAACCCAGATAATCAGCATCATACTAAATTTCATCAAATTCTGTCCAGTGATTTTCTTGTGATGCGTTCCCAAATAGATATACAGATAAAAATTCGAAGACTTAAGACTTTCGTAGATTCGGCCTCTTTATTTATAATAATGACTATTCCAATAAGATTTTCCAATAAAAATATATAATGTACAGATTTGATTCAGTTAGAATTTTATATATATATATATATATAATTGAGCTTTCCGTCGTTTGTGACTCCATTAAAAATAATGTTTATAAACTCGTATACGCAGGCACGTTTTTCATGGCAAAATCCTAAGTACGTTTACTATAGAACTTAACTCCTTGATGTCGTATTAAATTGAAGTACCTCACATACCGTCTCTTAAGGGTTCCTTAACCTTAAATAGTAAGCAAAACAACTATAACATGTACAAATAAAACTTATTCGATTTAGTAATTTCTTCTCTTATACTTCCGGTAAGTTACACATTTATTACACTTTTTTTTATATAGTGAGTCTACGAACACCACACACTTTTGTCCGAACCTTTTTTTTGAGATTTAGTTTTGATTGTTTTTTTTTTTGCTTCAAAATTTAGGTTATAATCTCGCATTCAAATTTAAGAATTACGGAAAGTATAGAATTCTGGTAAGAGGAGCTCTACTGGCTACTATTTGGAGCTTTAAGCCCCCCTTTCTGATGAACCCCTTTTCTGTTGCTGCAATACTTATTAACTGTGTGAAATGTACACTCTGAATTACATAATCGCTTATCTTATATATTTAAACGAGCAATTCTTGTATATATATAATCTGAATCTCGGAAACGGCTACAACGATTTTGCTGAAATATGGTATGTGGAAGTTTTCGGGGGTAAAAAATCGATCTAGATTAGTCTTATGTATGAGAAAACGCATGTTTTCGAGTTTTCATTCGGTTCTCTTTCGTATTATTCCACACAAAATATGATTGTGATCAACCGGCCAAGGCGCAAGATCGACAATCACAGGTGTCCAGGTTCGAATCTCGGTCGGATACAAAGTTTTTACTTTTGTATTTGTTATTTTTATATTTATTCAAGTTTTTAGTTTTCTTTTTTAAAATAAAATTGTATTTCAGGCCAAAAACTCTGAGCGTAGCTCGGTAGCCCAGGTACTTGTACTATTAAACGTCCACTAACTATGTATTTGGTACTTTGAGTTTTTTTGTTTTGTTTTGAGTGACAACTATTTTCAATGAATTAATAACATTTACTCTAATCTAGCACCTGTGGGCTCCATCGACCATCATGTAAGACATGACCGGCCCATTTCCACTTTAGTACGTTGTTCTGTGGGCAATGTCAATGGACTTAACTCTCTGGGGAACGACTTCGTTTCGGTTTCCTTTTATCAAAAAAACCCTAAACATCGCGCTTTCCATTGCTTGCTGAATGATTCTGAATTTGTGGACCAGCCCTATAATAAATATTCACGATGACAAGGCGCTTGTGGGTTCTTGTTTATGCTGATGCTGATTTGATTGGAGTAGAAAGCTAGCGTTCTTATTGCCTCCTCGTCTCTGTAAGATATCGCCATCCTTAAATTGTAATGTATAATAACCCTAATATTAGTTTCATTTTCAAGCCGGATAAATATGCTGTAGTGATCCTTACCACACAAGGAAACCTTACTATGTATAAGTTTATTAGCACTGGCTCACCACTACACCCAGATCCAGGCGCAAACGCACGTCCAACTCGCACCGCGTCTATGACAGACTGACTGGTCGGATGACGTTGACAGTTACACCCTCTCTCGGTGTACATGAGACAATGTATTATATCTACTTAATAGATACAAACACTACATCCCTTCCTTTTTAACAAATTTTATTTTAATGTAGGTACCTAATCAACTTGACAATCATTTTTTTTTTTTTTATTTCTATTGACAAAAACAATCACTCAACTATAGTAACATAATTTGATATTAATTTATACTGTATTATTTAATTAGTTTATTTGATCCTCATTTCTATCTGCCTCATCTTCTACCGTCTTCCATTGTCCTTCTACACGCTTTAGATGAATCACATTCCTTCGTAGTCTTTGTCCGGTTTCTTCGTTTCTTATTGTAACATCACCCCCCACTGATTCTTCAACTACATGTGGTGTGGGGTTGAAAGTAGTTGAAAGCTTATTAGTCTTTTCTAGTTCTTTTACATACACTTTATCACCTACTGTCAATTCTGGGTTTTCCGCTCTTCTCTTCCGATCTCCATATTCCTTTCCTTTTTCCTTTTGCAACTTGTCTCTATCTCTGACCTCCGTTTCATTATCCGTTTGATGTATATTCTTTAACATGGGGATTTTATCCCTGTTCATTCTTTTGAAGAAAAGTTCTGACGGCGTTTTCCCCGTAACTGAATGAGGAGTGGAGTTGTACATCATGAGGTATTCATATAACGTCTCTTTCATATCTCGATTTTCACTAGACCCTATTTTGAGACGTTTTACGATGTCTCTATTTTGACGCTCCACTTCTCCGTTCATTTGTGGCCAATATGGCACAGTGTTAAAAAGTTTAATGTTACAGTCATTGCAAAAGTTTTTAAACTCTTCGCTAATAAATTGTCGACCATTGTCAGCCGTAATCGATAGTGGATAGCCTAGTCGACTGAAGAGTTCTCTTAGAATCTTAATAATTTGAGAGCTCGTTATAGTTCTGGTAATCTTAATCTCTTTATAGCGACTATAATAGTCGACGATAACTAAGATGTAATCATTGTTGGGCAACGGACCTAGTAAGTCTATCGCGATGTCAACCCAGGGTTCGGATGGAAGTTCCCGACGTTTCATTGGTGCTGGAGGATCTGGTAAGCTAACTAAGGTGCATCCTTTGCAGCTCTTTACCATTGACTCGACATCTTTATCAATTCTTGGCCACCAAACTTTAGTACGAAGACGACTCTTCATTGCAACCACACCTGGATGACCCTCATGAGCTGCTAGTAAAACCTGCTTTCTAAGGTTCCGTGGAATAACTATCCTGTTTCCTCTTAACAAAACATTCTCATAAAAACACAATTCGTCTGAAAATATTTTATATGATTTTACGGACTCGTCCCACTGGTGACTGTAAATTCCTTTTTTAACATTGATGATTTCTTGGTCGCTTTCGGATTCTTTTATTATCTGTTGCATCGATATTGCACACGGTCTCGCGAGTTCAACTATTTGATGAACATAATTCTCTTCTGATGAATGAATTGCCTGATCGAAATCTATACATAGCCTTGATAAAGGGTCCGCAATATTCGTTTTACCTGGTTTATATTTTATATTATAACGATACGCCTGAAGACGCAAAACCCATCTTTCGACTCGAGCGCATGGTTTTGATCGTGGACTAAACAGGAACTCCAATGGCTTGTGATCCGTTATCAATTCAAATTCTTTACCTAATAAGAAAATATTAAAATGTTCGATAGCCCATACTAGCGCAAGGGCCTCCTTTTCTGTCTGGCTATATTTTCTTTCACATTGACTGAGTGTCCGATTACCATATGCTATAACCCTTGGTCCCTTACTATCAATCTGTACTAAAACCGCTCCTAGTCCTACCGGACTTGCGTCTGCTATTACCTGTGTCTTGTCGTTTATATCATAATATCCCAAAGTTTCTATTTTAGATAACATTCTTTTTAACTTTTCAAATGCTTCATTATGATCGTCTTTCCAGTATTCTTCAATATTAGATTTCTTTCCTAGTTTCTGTCTCAGTATTTGTTTTAAAGGTTCTGTCGTCGTGGCTAAATTTGGAATCCATTTGTTAATGTAGTTTACTAATCCTAAAAAGCTTTGTAATTCCTCTATTGTTTTTGGTACTCTAAATTCAGTTATACTCTTCACGTATTTTGGCAGCGGTTTCACTCCTTCTGGTTTTAATTCATGTCCCAAAAAATGTATTTCCTGTACTTTGTAAATACATTTCTCTTGATTTAATAAAACATAATTTTCTTCCAACACCTTCATCACCTCGGTAAGTCGCAAATCGTGTTCTTCTTCATTGCTTCCCCAAACCAATATGTCATCGATAAAATTGGTAACTCCTTCGCACTTTAATAGCATTTTCTCCATGATCTTTTGGAAAAGTTCCGGAGCACATGTGACTCCAAACATAAGTCTTTTGTATCTGTAAAGGCCGTTGGATGTAATAAAAGTGGTCAAATATCTTGAGTCCGGGTGTAATTCTACTTGATGAAACGCGTTTTTGATATCTAATTTCGAAAAATATCGTGCTTTCTTTATTTTTGGTAATAAATTATCCATGCACGGTAATGGATGGTTTTCCCTTAGGATAGCTCCATTGGCACGTCGCATATCAACGCATAGGCGTACATCACCATTATCCTTTAGAATTGGAACTATAGGAGAAATCCATGGTGAAGGTTCATGAACCTCTTCTATTATGTCTAGGTCTAATAATTCTTGGATTTTCTTACTTATCTTTTCTTCCAATGGTATTGGTATTCTCCGGTAGGGTTGGATAACGGGTTTAACTGAAGAGTCAATAGGTATCTCAATTAAAATATCTCTAAATTTTGGAAAAGGTTTATTCGATTCTTGTTCTACATGATTAACGCCCATGCCCAGTTTAAGAACACCCAAACGCAATGCAGTATCTTTACCCAGTAGATTCCGGGATCCTTCTTCTATAACGTAAATAGTAGCGCACTCTGCTTTAGCATTTGCTTTAATTACTGCCTCAAAAGAACCTTTAATCTGCAACGGTGTCTTACTACCATATGCTATTAGTATTTTCTTTGGTTCTTTCACTTGCTTTTTACAAACCACCTTGTTTTTCTTTAAATATTCCCATGTTTTATAAGATACTAAATTTAACTTGCATCCTGAATCAATTAGCATTTCTAAATTCACTCCCCCTATCTCACATTTTATAGTAGCGTCGTCGTTCAAATTAAATATATATTGCACTTCTTCATCCTCCAAAGAATTTACAGTAGTTTCTTTACGATACCGCTTGTTGGAGTTTCGTTCACTTTCTTGATTTTGCGCAAGCTTACGTTTCTGCTGAAATGATTTAGTTTTGCAACATCGTTGGAAATGGCCCAATTTTCCACAGCCATTACATTTTTTGTCCTTTGCTGGGCAAGGCAAGCCTTGGAACATATGTCTTGAATTCCCACATCTTGTACACTTCGGTATCCTTTCCTCTTTATTCGGCCCATTTTCTTGTTTCTTCCATCTAAAATTATTCTTATTTGCTTGTTTACTTATTATTGCATTAACTTCATTTGTCTTATTCTTGTCTTTTTGTTCGTAATTATCTAATTGGTAATTCACAATTTCTAAGGTAGTAGCGGTCGTAATAACTTTGTCTAAGGTAATGTCATCACCCATGGTTAACATTTTCTTCCTCAACTCCGACGATAAAGATTTTTCTAAAATCTGGTCAATTATATGGTCATCAGGTTTATCGAATTTACACCTTGCTGCCTGTCCCCTAAGCTTAATAAGAAATTTTTCGAAGCTTTCACCTTCATCTTGTTGTATTAGCCGGAAAACATGTCGTTCAAAAGTCGTGTTTTGCTTAGGAAGGAAATATTCATCCAGTTTACTGATGGCTACTTCAAAAACATTCACACCTCTTTCTGATTCTACATTTGCGCCAGGCAAATTATAAAATATCTCTTGCAGTGCACTTCCACCTAGGACTAACAGTGTAGCTCTCTGTTTTGCTGGAGTCGTAATATCGGCGGCTTCGAAATAAATAAGAAGAGACCGCTTCCAATTTTTCCACTTCAGGCCGACTGACGTACTGTCACCTTCAATATCAAATTTTTCAGGTGGCGGTAGTTGACTTGCCATGTTTGATCGTAATGGGGCAACCTGAAAATACATCCAATTTAATGGACGACAAGAAACCTTTCATTCTATAGATCTCAATACTTTTAACGCATGCAAGCATTTGCTTACATTCAGTACCTCTTATTTAAAAGAAGTCCAAGGTCTCAAGGAGCCTTAAATTCAATTTAATGAATTACTTATCAAGTAACATGAGAATACTTCCAATTGAATGAAAGTCCAATATTAAATTTTATTTTGAATTTAATGTAAAATACTTTTCTTTTTTTTTTTGCCAATTTAATGGAAATCACATTTTAATATAATATTTTCAATTAAATTAAAATCAGTTAATTTTAATAAAATTATAATACTTGTATATTTATTTTTTATCTTAATATTTCCAATTTAATGGAAATCACATTATGATAAAATATTTTCAATTAAATGAAAATCAATTAATTTTAATAAAAATGTACTAGGTACTTTTCAACAACACAGATACAGTAATATTAATATAAAATCGAACGAGAAGATTAAGTAGGTATACTATTACCTATAATTATTATTTACTATAACAGAACGTATGCTCCATTATCACGTTAGCATGTATTATTAGGATAAAACGTAAATACATTAAAACTCATTTATATAACTCCGTAGAAATTGAAAATATATGGCACTTTTGACAAACGAATTCGGCTGCTAGCGTACGACACCTATCGAATGCTAGCACCTTGTAGATAACGTCACAAATATGTACATTGTTGCCATGGTAACCATTGTTATTATCAGACAAATATATAATATCATATTCTTTCCGTTTAATGTAATGTAAATTCTATAATATGTTAATGAATGTAAAATAACTTTTAAACTTGATAAAAAAAATAAACTTATTAGTTATTACTTATGTATAAAAATTAAAAATGGATAATCATTACTTTGAGATTAATGTGCATATATTAAATAAAAACTACTACGACCAATCGTCACCATGGTAACCGTTGTTATTTCTGACAAATACATATTATTGGTATTCTAGCAAATATTGGTAGGCGAAATAATCCTTATAACTTAGTGAACTTTTAATAAAGAAATTCTAAAATCCTATGTGTTGCTCGTTTAAATTTAGGGCACACGCTTTAGTAAACATCCACAATATCAAAATGACGTTTACAAACAAAACCATACACTACTTTCGGTTGTTGTCGAACGATCAAATAGACTGAGCGTTCGACAAGTACTTGTACGTTTGGCTACCAAGTTATTATGGATATTACCCACCTTTCTTTTTTTTTTTTTATAGGTATTTTGTTTACACACTGACCTTTATCCTCGTCGCCACTTGTAGTGATCCTTACCACACAAGGAAACCTTACTATGTATAAGTTTATTAGCACTGGCTCACCACTACACCCAGATCCAGGCGCAAACGCACGTCCAACTCGCACCGCGTCTATGACAGACTGACTGGTCGGATGACGTTGACAGTTACACCCTCTCTCGGTGTACATGAGACAATGTATTATATCTACTTAATAGATACAAACACTACATATGCCAATGGCATTTTCCTTGACGTTGGAGAAGCAAGTGAAGAAAGTGTGATTATACATGCTTACATGGGCTTACATGGGATATAAGTTCGAAAAAACGAGGAATTAGCTCTTGCATTCTGGACGTCCAGTGATGGCTAGTTGGAGGTGAACGTAATCATAGGCTTAGTATTATTATTTCCTCCATGACCGCGGACACGCCGGCGTTACAGTTAAAAATAGATTTCTTAGAAATTTCATTAATTTCTTAGAAATTTACCTGGAGGTGATAATGTTTATATAATTCACGACTATTCTGCACGTATCCAGCTTTTAATAAAATAAATAAATATGTTGAGACATTAACACACAGCGCCATCTAGTTCCATGGTAAGCTACGAGGCTTGTGTTATGGATACCAGATACTTGGTACACTACATATATATAACTTTAAATACGACTGGAGTGCAAAAATTCGTCCCCATCACACAAATGAATGCCCCCAGCGGGACTCGAACCCCCGACCGCTGGCACAACAAGTAGGGTCACTACAAACTGAGCCAAACGTGTCGTCAAAATATGCAGTATGGAGAGTCATAGTTGTAACATTTCATTCGTTGGTTCTTTTATATATAGATACATAAATTCTGAGTGACAAAAATCTTAAAACCGTGGAGTTAGACTTTAGCACATTTGAAATAACTTTTATACAAAACGATTTTTTCATACTTTGATCACTTAGCAACTGTGTTATAATATTATACAATATATATGAACTTACTGCAAGTAACAGAGATTTAGCAGCTATTCTGCTACTGCCTACAGCCTATCTCGTATGTGACACAATTTCATTAATATAACGCACAATAATATTTGAATTTGTTAGCTTAATGTGGCAATTTCATATAGAAAATGACTTCCACAAGTTGTCCTAGATATTATGTATATTAAAACAAAACAAAAATTCCAGCTTAAAATAAATGAACTTTAGAAATAACATTTCACATTTCAAATGCAAATTGATATAATAGAATTTAATTTCTATGAATAGCAATCGATTTATCTATTTTTAAATGTATCTTAATTTAGTTTGTAGATGGATTTTCAATCACTTTGTCCTGGTTAATATAAATTATGTCAATTGCAAGAGTTTTGGTAACTATCGGATTTGTCTACAAATATTTTCTGCCAATGTTAAGTTTTTTTAGTTGGCCATAAATATGTATTATACTAGCGACTCACCCTCGTTTCGGTCGGGTTCGGCTCTAGGAAAACAAAAACAAACCTATCCCACGGGAACTGTATATTTTTCCGGGATAAAAAGTAGTAATATGTGTTATTTTAGACTATAATCTATCTGTGTGCCAAATTTCATCCAGATCCGTTCAGCCGTTCTGGCGTGAAAGAATAACAAACATCCATACTCACAAACTTTCACATTTATAAAATTAGTATAGGTTTTTTTTTAATTTTAAAAGTACATTTTGGCTTTCTTACTATATGGACTCCCATAAAGGCTTGAGTTAAGTTAAAGCGTAACAAATAATAATTATTTTATCAAAAAAATATACCGACCGAATTCAAAATAATGTTAGAAGTAACTAAAACCTAAAACCTATTCATTAGAAATGGATCATGAAAATTGATTCATAATTGGCGAATATCGCGTAATAAACATGCAAAAATATATACACGTACTAGCATTGCCCGCGGCTCCGACCGCATTCAGATGACCAAAAATCTAATTCGTAGGTTTTACAGATTAGTATACGCTTACGTTGCAGTTTTTGCATTTTTTTCTCAGAAATGAGATACTTTCCCGCGATGAAAAGAATTCTATAGGTTGACCCGGATAACCAGCTATCACCATACCAAATTTCTTTTCCGTGATACGTTAACAGACAGACAGACAGACAGACAAACAAACAAAAATTCTAAAAACTATAGATTCGGCCTCTGTATCGATAATAATGTCTATTTCAATAAGATTTTCCTAAAAATATTTAATTTACAGATTCGGCTTAGTTACAATTTTATTATATGTATAGATTTAGCACCTCTTTTTTTTAAGATTAGTCAAATAACTAGAAATACTTATGAGGGTGCCACAGACAGGAGCTTGCTTTTAACATAATATTGTGGTATTGCTTGTATAAAAAAATCTTGAATTTGGTTTAATATTTGCTGAAAATAACATCTTGTTATTTCCCAAGCGTAGCATGCAAGTGAAATGTAGGTCTACATTGTATCAAATTAGAGGAAGCTTTTTTAATAATTTACCATAAATTTTGGCTTGGAATATTTATTATATGCGAAAAAACTGTAATTTCAGACAGTGATAAAGAACTAATGCCATTATTTTTTGTACGAGTATATTACGCAATAAAAGATTTTTGATTCGCTAAGTTGATAAGTTTATATTTATAGACTTTTTGTTTATAGTTTATTGGTAATTTCGTCGTTGTTAATCATAATCTAACAAATGCCAAAATATTATTGTTTTGTTTAAAACTTTAAAGATTTTTTTTTAAATTAGCTAGTAATACAATGAATAAATAAATTTTCAATATTTTTTATATGAGGTCTCCACTATAAAATATTTGATTGCAAAGAGACCAAAACGACATTTTCAAACTACGTCCGGTTTAGTCCGGTTGGAGACAAAACAGTGGTGTTACAAAAGAAGTGTTAAGTGCTACACGAATTTCAGTTCTAGTAAACTGGAGTAAAATTCAATTTCGCTTGAGCATTTGGTGCTCCAATTTTCTTTATTCCATACCAACGCCAAATTCTGAGGCCTTGTCTTTGATTAAGCTCCGAGATGTGTCCGTTTTCAACCGTTTTACTTTCAATTTTGTTCAACGCTCATATTCTGCAATGTAGGTCCTGTTTACACTGTTTTATTACGAAAATCAAATACAGTAATTGAATTTCAACAAGTTTTACCTAACTATTGATTGAATTTCTATTCAAATATTTGATATCATTATTACGAGGAATAGAACGTGGACTGTGGTGGAAAACGCATCAAAGGGATATACTCGATATTTCTTATGAACCCCCCGATGCGTGTTCTCTTTATCGTGTAGTGAGGCTCATTAGCGCCCGGCAATCCAGCCGAGCGTGAAGCCAAGAAATGCACTTGGGAGGCTATTAACCTTTCAAGTGAACTGTGGGAGTAGCCTTACAGTTGTTGTGGTCTGCCTCAGCACACCAGCCGTGTCATATTTGAGTTGGTAAGCGATCCTGCGATGCCACTTTTAAACGGGGTTGGTTTCATTGGGTTTTAGTGGGTAGTATTAGTTTTTCTACTCGGTAAATCTCCAAATAATCATGCATAAATGCATTTTTCGACGTTAAGAAATATTGGTGTATGAAAGTACTTATAGACCTATGTCATACAAAGTTAGCTAATCAATCATGATTTAAAAAGAGTTCTTAATTAATTATTTTAGATATAATTTAGTATTATAAATTAAAAAAATGTATAACATATGAAAGTCTCACTAGTTACCATATATTTATATATATATATATATATATATATATATATATATATATGGTATGGTATGGTATGTTCGGGCTGGTTTCCGCAACTCGACGACTATGCGCCTATTTTGCGTGTGTGGGAATTTAAATTCTCGTTACTCCTGCCATCCCAGCTCCTCCAGGAATTTCAGCAACTTCTTTGTCTTGCCGAAGATTTCCGGGAGTGACCTAGGAGTGCCAAGATGTTGAGTCCGGTACTCCGCTACACCTGGACAATACAAGATCACATGTGCAGCCGTTTCATCTGCCCCCATGCATGCCCTGCAAAGTGGACTGTCAGTTATACCTATATTAAATAGATGTTTATTATATGGTCCGTGGCCGGTTAAGGCCGCGGTTATTTGCCTAAGTTGAGGTCTGTTAAGTTTGATGATACGGTTCGACATTTTGACATCAATGTTTGGAAGCGATTCTTTCGCCTGTCTACAATCTACAACTTCACGCCAAACATTGTTGTGTTGGCGTTTAGTTCGTTGTCGAATTTGGCCTTTGAGCCAGCAAGAAGGTAACGAGACGATGGGCTCTGGTCCTATCGCCGTCATGTCCGAACCCCTTCTTGCTAGCTCATCTGCCCTATCGTTCCCCCACGAGTTACTATGGCCTTTGATCCATTGTAAGGTGATCTCATTCCGGTCACTTACCTGTGTCAAGGCCTTATGACATTCATAGATCATACCTGATGTGGTAGAATTACTATTTAATGCCTGTAGTGCTGACATGCTGTCTGATAGTATGCGGATGGAGCAGTCTTCCACTTTCTTCATCGCAATTGTTCTAGCTGCCTCAAGGATACCTAGACTTTCAGCTTGAAACACCGTGTTGTAGGTACCTAGAGGTATTGAAGTTTTAATGTTTAGATCATCGGAGAAAATGCCACAGCCAGTCCCCGATTTGGTTTTCGAGCCGTCGGTGTAGATTCTTAGGTCCTTGCTGTCGCGACCCTCACATGTATCTTCCTCCAGCTGTATTTTATATTTTTTGTCAAAAATGTATTTTATTTGTATTCCATATATATATATATATATATATATATATATATATATATATATATATATATATATATATATATATATATATATGATTTGTAATTAATTGCTACATTGAGCAAATTCAATATTAATCTATTTTTCTTTCTTTTTTTAAAAAAAAATATTGTATTAATGTGATTGCATGCCGTTTCTCTATTTTAATTTGCTGTTTCGTTTTAATTTTCAATTTTTATGCTATAAAATAACATAATAGGTACTGATCACAGATTATTAATTTATTCAAATTATTTATTATTAATTATTTTTGTTATAAAATTATATTTTTTTTTGTAAAAAATTAAATTGAAATTATAGTTTACTATTTAATACTAATGTGATAGCCTGTAAAAGCAGTAACCTATAACTAAAAGTGCAATTATCATGATACATCATACGTAACCTAGGTTTAAGTATTATAATATTGTAACTTTTGTTGGTAGTTCAATAAATAAATAAATAATTAGACAAAGAAATTGATATACCAAAACTCGATAAGTCAAACATCGTTAATAAACTCCAATTTATTAAGACATTCTGACTTAACCCATTGTTCAATACTACTAAAGAATTCAAGAAACAAAGTACCATTTGAATTGATTTTAAATTTTAAATATTCTTCAGAACACGAGTCGATCAAATTGTACAACTTGCTAGGAGGTTGTTAGGAAAATTGGATGAGGAATTTGTATTTTTTAGCATAATTTTAATTTAACTTTAACTTTTTGCTATACATATGTAACTACTTTTATAATTTTTATATAGTTAAAATAATCAGTCACAAGCAATCGATGTAGAGGTTTAGTTAATTGGTGCGACATACAGACAGATGAATGAAGAGTATGACGTTATTATAAGGGCGTTGATTTTTCCATTTGGGAAATGTTACACTAAAAACTACGTATACAGTTTGTACTTCCAAACGTCATTACCATATCTCAGTCGTCAATCCCACACTGTCAATTTTTCGAACTATCCTCACTTTTATTTCAAAACACATTTATTTCTATAAAATTATAAGGATGTCAATAATTATAAATCTAAATAAAATTTATATCTTTAAAATTTATTTTTTTATAACATATGTTTCTGATTTTATTGTATAAGTAATATATATAATGTACTGATGTAACACACCGACACGTAGTGTAACGTACCGGCTAGAAAAGCCAGTACTACCCACTTAACTACGACGCCCTAACGGTCTGTCGAAGCAGACCACAACAACCATGGGGTTGCTCAACAGTCCATTCTGCTATCAGAGAAGTACCAGGAGCAAGTCAATGTATAGAATCAAGTTAATGTTTGTTGTTTCCATTTTAGTTAATTCTGTAGAATATCTGAATTAAAAGTAGTTAAACGAAACAAAAGCGGGTATTATTTTAATTTTAATGGCATTACGTTTACAATATTATGAATATTATGTAAGCTTTATTATTTCAAAGGTTTTAGAGATTATATTATAAATTCTAAGAAAAATGAATAAAGTCGACAATTCAAGCGAGAAATATAAAAATTGAATCAGATCTTAATAAAATAGCTTTTTTAAATCATTTCTATTTTCAACCAGAAAAAAATAAACATGCAGAACTTCGCATTTATTCAATTCGTATATTCATCTATACAAGAAATTGTTGTATTACAGTAAAACACCGACTGTTCTTTGGGCATAACTTTACTCAAAACAACTTATAAAACTTGTATCTAATTCTGTTATCTCTCTTATTTTCTCCGAATAATAAGAAACTATGTCATACTTGATCAAATTTTGTATCAGCTGGTAAATACCCGTTTAAATTGCTGACATCGTTCTTCCCTTATTGCTATTTTTCCGGATAAATGTTGCCATATCCATTTCTGCTATAGGAAATACTATTTTCCACTTCTAAACATATCATTTATTTCTAAATTATATGAGTAATATAAAATATTACTGTCAATAAAAATTTTCGTCATCAAGATCAAGATATGTTAGTAAAAGAAGAAATAAAAAAGACCTACATTTCTTATAATATTATTATACACAACCTACTTCTTTTATAACCCAGTAAAAGTACTGAAACATCATAATATTTCAAGCTAATATTTTAACGGTACCAACAACTATTGTAGACAATATAAACGTTTTGATAAATATTTCTCTTTTATAAGATTGAAGTGATATTTAGAACTATTCAAGATATTCGAAGTTTTTTTTTTAAATATTAAGCTTTTTTTATACGAGTAGTAATAAAAAATATTTATAGTATTAGAATAGAAATATGTTATAACTTAGAATATAAGTTTTTTTTTACTTAACACCTAAAAATGTTCTTTCATCATAGCAATTTTGTTACCCCTTTTCACCTCTTTAGAAATATAAACAAATCCTTTCATATATATAGTCTACTAGCGACTCACCCTCGCTTCGCTCGGGTTCGTCCCTGAATACGTTTTGGTGGTTAGTATAGATTTCTCAGAGATGAGATATTTTCCCGCAGTAAAAAGTATCCTATAAGTTGACCCGGATACCCAGCTATCATCATACGAAATTTTATGTGTTCAGTGGTTTTCTCGAGATGCGTTCCTAGACGGACAAACAGACAAAAATTATAAAAACTATAGATTCGGCCTCTGTATCGATAATAATCCTGTATATATAGATAAGCATTTTACATATTAGAGCAGTTAGGTCAGAATAATAACCCCCCAACGTGCGTTCTCCTTGTCGTGGTGGGGGGACTCAGTAGTGCCCGGTAATACAGCCGCGCGAAGCCAAGAAACGCACAGGGAGGTGGCCCGCTTCGGTGGGCGGTGGGAGGCGGCCCTCTTCGGAGGGCGGTGTTCCATGCGGGTTGCTCCTGGTACTTCTCTGATAGCAAAGTGGACCTTGGAGCAACCCCGTGTTTGTTGTGGTCTGCTTCGGCAGACCTGCCGTCGGGGCGTCGTAGTTGAATGCGTAAGCGATCCTGCGACGCCCCATTAAGACGGTCCCCCGTCTTAACCTTCCCAGGTTTTGTTGGGTTTTAGTGGGTACTACTGGCTTCGCCTGTGAGTCCCACACCTCGTGCGTAAATGAATTTCCCAACGATAAAAAAAAGAAAAAGAGTAATAAAATTAAACAAGAAAATCAATTTTAGAAATATTAATTAGGCAATTAAAATCTCATATTTGTAGTAAGTTGCAAAACTGATCTGTTCTTATTGAATATAATACTTAAACCATTAAAGTGGCGTATTTTTCATACATAAAAGAGTATAGCTATTTATTTCTAAGACTAACAATAATAAAACGAAATAGCTTATTTTCTCTTAAAACAATACAAGTGGAAAATAAAATGTGCTTAATTGTCCGTAAAAGCTCTCAAAGCTGAATAAAGAAACGAGATCTTAGTTTTGGATTCAGGGTCACAAAAACATCGTATAGGGGTATTGTCGGACTAATGTTTTATTCATGTTAGGGGAAGATGGGGGAAATGGGCAAAACATATTGGTACTATTGCGTGCATGGTACAAATATTTTTTACGCACAAAATATAGCTTTTTTGTAGCGAAAGCTCGCTTTATATAATATGGATTGTTGACAATAAATATGAGGTTTAATCAATAGACTTATGTAAGACTGGTGACTGTAGTGGTGCGTATCCGATATGCTGCTGCGTATGCTGTATGTAAAGGTGTCCTCCTATTGTAAAGGGCAATGCTGGAGATACCGGGTTTGATTCTCACTCGAGGCTTGTATTTATAGTACAGGTATTTACTCTAGTCTCTCTATTTGATCTCTTGGTTTATTTTATTAATATTTTTTTTGTTGATTTTAAAGCTTGTAGAACAGAAAATATTTTGCAAGTGTCTCGTAGAACAACGAGTTGACAAGATAATGGAGCAAAATATGTGTAATTGACGCATACAATTGATTATAATTATAATATAATATACGATCGAAAATTTTGTTTTCGAAAATTCAGTAAAAGCTAACGATATACTATTATAAATTTAATTTTTAGCAAACATAGAAAAATCTTTGTATTCAAACACTGCTAATAAAATCACAGATTTAATGTCTGCGATTTTAATTAAAAATCGGTCAAGTGCGAGTCGAATTCGCACACGAAGGGTTTCGTACCATCGTATATGCACATACTTAACATTAAAAAATGTTTCTTGTATTTTTATTATTTTGCTTTATTTATTTTTATTATTTGTTGGATATACGGACGAACGGACGGACAGCAGACTTAGTATAAGTTTCCATTGGCACCATTCGGGTACGGAACACTATAAAATGATAAGATTAGAAATTCGCGATATATGTCACATATCACGATTTTTTTAATTTTAAAGTAATAAAGTAAAAGAAACGAGATAGTAATTGAGATAGTCTGTTATTTTTGTATACTGCAGACACAGGTATAATTGGAAGCGACTTATTAGTGACGCTGAGATAACTCTGTATGCCTTTGACCGCAGTGTTTGTATATTTTTAGACGATTTCAAAAAAAAAATCTCATTTCGGCTGTTTTCAACCGACTTCAAAAAGGAGGAGGTTCTCAATTCGACTGTGTTTTTTTTAATGTTTGTTACCTCAGAGCTCCGTCATTTATTAACCGATTTGGACAATTTTTGTGGTGTTTTAAAGTGTATACTTCCAGATTGGTCCCATTTAAATTTCAAAAAAAAAATAACACCCCTAAGGGTGGAAAAATAGCTAATGATGAATTTAACCTACTTCTAATTGTCATATTGACTTGAAACTTTGCAAGTGTTTCTATTTCCGTTGATAGTACAGTGGTTCGGTATTGTTAAACTGATCTGATGGTAATCTGGTGGATAGGTGGAACTCTTCAACGACTAATAGTAGATACTTTGAGTTTGGGCTTATTTTGTTTGATTTGACAAGCCTAACACGTTAGAATTTTTTGCTTTGCTACTACTTTCTACACTAAAAAGGGAAAAATAAAAACTTTTTAACAAAAAAATAAAAACCAAATTCAAACAAAAGCACTAAAAAGTAAAAAATAACTGATTGGTGTGTTTGGCTAATTAATTAAAGCCTATCTATTAAATACATTCTTAATCAAATATTTTCGAAATCGGTGCCAGCCCATACAAAGCAAAGTACACCGACTTCGAAAATATTTGATTAGGTATGTATAGTAAATGAAAACTACCAATCAGTTATTTTTACTTTTTAGTGCTTTTGTTTGAAGTCGGTTTTTATTTTTTTGTTAATTCCATTTTGTGTTGTGCGATTGAAAACTGCTTTTAAGGATCATTATTTATGTACTTTTTTGTCTTGGCCTATATAAATATATATATAGTGTATACATAAATTAACCAATTAAAGATATATTTAGATATTGCTTCAGTGCAAATTACATATGTTTGAATCATCCATAGGTATTTTAATTTTATTCATGCTATGTATATATACATGAAAGTACGTTAAAACCACTCCAGTATCGTGTGGGTTGCTCTCTAAATAAAACATTTGTGTTTAAATGGAAAAAAAATAATGGCAATATTGCAGCTTGATAAGAGATATAAGGTATTCACATTATTATTATTATTAAGAACCAAAGACTATCTATGTGTTACTCCAGGCCATAGCCTATACGTTTACTAAATTTCATCCAAATCCGTCCAGCCATTTCTGTGTGAAGGATTAAAACTATACATATAAAATTGTGACTAAGCCGATCTGTGCATAAAATATTTTTTGGAAAATCTTATTGAAATAGACATTATTATCGATGCAGAGGCCGAATCTATAGTTTTTAGATTTTTTGTCTGTATGTCTGTCTGTCTGTTTGTCTGTTACCGCATCACGAACAAAACACTGGACAGATTTTGATGAAATTTGGCATGATGATATCCGGTTATCCGGGTCAACATTTAAGATTTACTGTGGAAAAATATCTCATCTCTGAGAAATCTATACTAAACGTTAAAATGTAACTAGGGACGAACCCGAGCAGAGCGAGGGTGAGTCGCTAGTTACATATATTAGGATAGAACATTAGGAGTAAATTGCTTTTGAACTAAGGAAACTCCTAACCAATATAAGACTCCCATTATTTTATCTTAGGAAAAATAAAGAAGGTGTGTTTCTGTCTATATAAAGTCGCGGAAAGTTAGTATCTCGTAAAAATTTATTGCAACTGTTTTTATCGACAAGATAAGCGCCTTACTCACGAGATTCTTATATACTCTTTACAACCAAACCCAAAGCTCTGTTTAGGATAGAAACAGCCCTTAAACTACAATAGACTTATTCATTTAGGTGCGTTTATATCTTCCATATCATACTTTTTTAAATTAATTAACGTTGTCTTAGTATTAGATCCTTTGTAATAAATATAAATATATGTTCGAACATTAACACACAGTACCATATAGTTCAATGGTAAGCTACGAGGCTTGTGTTATGGATACCAGATAGTTGATACGCTACACATATATAACTTCATAAATATAAATACTCATCACATAAATAAGTGCCCCCAGCGTGACTCGAACCCGCGACCGCTGGCACAGCGAGTAGATTCACTACAAACTGAGCCAAGCACGTCATCAATATACTTTATGTTAAACGTTTTATTTTTTTAAAGGTCGTGGAAAATTTTATCTGATCGAGTGCTTGACAACTCGATCAAAAAGGATGAAGAGAAGAGGCTATACCTTCATTTAAAATTTTAATCCTTTAACAGAAAACATACGGAAAGTTCCTCGTATTTAGTTAGGATTCCGTAGCCAAAAGACCAAAACAGAACTTTTATAATAGATTAGCATTGCCCGCGGCTCCACCCGCGTTCAGATGACTAAAAATCAAATTCTTGGTTTTACATATTAGTATACACATTGCAGTTTTTGTATTTTTTATCAAAAATGAGATATTTCCCCGCGGTAACAGTCATCACCATACCAAGTTTCATCAAAATCCCTCCAGTGGTTTTTTTGTGATGCGGTAAGAGACAGACAGACAAAATTTCTAAAAACTATAGATGCGGCCTCTGTATCGATAATAATGTTTATTTCAATAATTTTCTAAGAAATATCTAATGTACAGATTCGGCTCAGCTACAATTTTATTATATGTATAGATATCGTTTGTCCATCTATACGTATGCTATGCTATATATTTGACCCGGAGACCTGTTTAGAAGGTGAGTGAAGTGATATATGGTGAGTGTACATAATACAAATAGATCTGTTTCTTTTTACTTAAACTGTAGTTGCTGACTTATAAGTCATTCCAAATCACGCCAAATATTTCTTATTTCGTTTACAATGTTAGTCATTATAATTCGATCTTGATAATATTATAAATATTTTAAAAGTTTAGATGTTTGGATGGATGCTTGTTACTCGATTACATCAGAACTTTTTATCCCGGAAAAATGTACGATTCCCGCGGGATAGATTAGTTTTTGTTTTTTTAGTATTCTTATATTTTATATCATCTGGTGAACATTATTAGTTTAATTTTCCTATACGTTACTAAAAATATATGTAGATATGAGTACACCCTCTCCATCCATCCGTCCACTTTTGAAGCCGACTATAAAGCATTCTAAACAAAAAAACTAAATTTTAACATATTTTATGAGTTATCTAACTTTGTCATGAGCAAAGTTTACTAGGTTAAACTTTATATGTATATAACAGCTTAAGTCATTACACATTGAAATATTTTACGCAATAAACAAGCGAGTGTTTGGTTTAATTGCATTGCTTCCGGTTGCCCGAAGCCTGCAGTAAATGAATATGCATAAACTCAAGAAGTAACTTAACTTGCTTGAATATGCTATCTATCCTATAGTATTACTACATTTCCCGCGGCTCCGCCCGCGTTCAGATGACCAAAAACCAAATTCTTAGGTTTAACATATCAGTATACTCTTACATTGCAGTTTATGTATTTTTTCTCAGAAATGATATATTTTGCCAGGGTAAAAAGTATTCTATATGTTGACCCGGAGAAGCCAGCTATCATCATACCAAATTTGATTTGTCCAGTGGTTTTCTCGTGATGCGGTAACAGACAGACAGACAAAAATTCTAAAAACTGTAGATTCGGCCTCTGTATCGATAATAATGACTATTTCAATAAGATTTTCCAAAAAATGTTTAATGTACAGATTCGACTCAGAATTTTATTATATATATAGATAAATGTGAAATCATGTGATTTATTTCTTTTTCCTTTATAAATAATTTAGTAATGGATTGACGTGACAGTTTAGGGGCTGGAAAAACAAAAATGATATATTAGCATTGCAAAAAGAGGGATTTAGTTAAGCAAGGGTTGGTTCTAAGAATAACTCTATGTAAGTTATTAACAGATCATTTCTATTATCACGTATGTACGTACGTAGTATATTAGTATAAAAAATACAAATATATATACCAGTGGCGAAGGGTTACATTTTAGCACAGGTAAGTTGTTCCAAAAATATATAATTTTTATATACGTATAATGCAGAAATTAGAATATACATAAGAATAGACATAAGAAAGATTTTCTCACCGATCGTGTCGAGCAGTCCCACCGGAGTTTGAGAGTGACAGGAATAGAGAGTGCACGTTGTGTCTGCGCGTACACTTGTGCACTATAATATCTCCTGCGCAGTTGGCTCGTCTCAATGAGATTGGCCGCCGTGGCCGAAATCGGTCAAGAGGGCATTATTATTATTATTATTTATATACATTCATACTTGATAGAAACAAATAATTTTAACTATGTTTTAAATTTTAATTGAAAAGCATTGATCTAATTTCTGTTCTATTTTTATTCCACAGTTATTTACTATATTTTTATATGAAAATACTACACTAGAGAGAATGTACTACTACTCGTATGTCAAAGCCACAAGTAATTAAAAACATCTATACATATAGTTGCTATATCAATGCAGAAAGAATTAAGCTATTATATATATATATATATATATATATATATATATATATATATATATATATATATATATATATATATATATATATATATTTCCAAAAGAACATTTATACATTATAAAAATTAAATGTATGTAAAATTATAGCAAAACAATTTTAAGGTAAGACGTCTTGTATGGACGCTACTATATACATATAGGATTATATTATAAATTAAACCTAGTACAAATAAATAAATAAATACCTGTATTGGGACATCAACACACACCACCATCTAGTTCCATAGTAAGCTACGAGGTTTATATACATATATGTATTATAATAAACTGCCTTGGTAGTTCAGTGGCTAGTATTTATGGGTACAGATCCGGAGGTCCTGGACTTGAGTTCTGGATCAGGCCAAGTTTTTTTCTCAGGAACAGCGCGGACTTGGGGTGGCATTTCACCCTGTATCTGCACATACACTTGGGCACTATAATAACTTCTGCAAGCCTTTCCAGCCTATTTGAGTCGTGACTTGCCATACTATGAGATTAGACAGTGTTATCTAGTTAGAATACACATATTATACATTGTTATATCTTTTGTGTAGCTTTCGCTAGTTCTTTCCATAAATGTTCGAAAAATCGCTCACTAGAATGTTTTTACTGATAATAAGCAAGAATTTGAAACAAAATATTTTTTAAATAATTACTTCAACTGAGAAAGTTTGCTGTAATTACTCCACTCTTAAGTGAAACTTCATCTTGATATTTAAGTAGGTACATACATAAGACTAACTTTAAAGTACAAGGTGAAAATCTATTTTTAATTAACATAGATGACGCAATATATATACAAAAAAAGCGAGTTAATAAAAGAAGATAGAATCATCTGATAAAATAGCACTGCTATCTATACTAATATTATAAATGCGAAAGTTTGTGAGTACGGATGTTTGTTACTCTTTCACGCTGAACAGATCTGGATAAAATTTGGCACAGAGATAGATTGTAGTCTGGAATAACACATAGGCTACTTTTTATCCTGCAAAAATGTACGGTTCCCGTGGAATACCTATCCTCTGTTTTTGTTAAGTTTGTTGTGTTACATATATAATATATAATATGTAGTCTGACATAATTTGAATATTTAAACAAGTATTTTTCATTCATATCAAATTTAAGATGTGGGGAGAGTTATAATTAAATTATAGTTTGTTATAGTTTTAGTTAGTTTCTATTTCATTAGTTAACTGTAACAATGTTATTTTAAATAAAACTATCTTTTCGGATTTTGTCGCGGATTTATTTGTATTTTTGTTTCCCGACGTTTCGAATGCTTTACAGCATCCATGGTCACGGGAGAGACTGAGGTGTTACATGTCTTAAAGATATAGTTGTTACAGACAGCCTACCCACAATTAACAAAATGAAAATTGCACCAATTACATTACAATATTTTAACTTTAAATATGTTTATAATTTTAATTATAATTGAATATGGAAAATTATTTATTTAATTTTTGCTATTATTTTTATAATTATTACAATTTTAAAAATATTAATTAGTAATCTATAATTAGTGTTGCCATTATTATATTTATAACCATAAGAAAAATATAAAATATAGTATTAATTATTTGAGCCACAATTGATCTATGTGTAATTTGAAAAAGTTAAGATTAATTAAAAATAATAATTTTAATTTAAATTTGCTATTATTTAAAAAACAAATTATTAAGCAACACATTACTACATACATTTACAAATGAAAAAGTGAAAAAATATTATTAATCAGAAATGCTATCATTTTGATCTACACAGTAAGAACTTACTACATCTACCTGTCTGTTATGTTTAGATTTATTATTAGATTTTATTATATTAATAACAGGATCCCATGACGATGGTAGTACCCAGCCATCTTCCCTATTGAAATTAGGATGTTTTTTAATTTCTATGGCTTCTCGAATCATTCTAGGGCGATATCGGTTTTCTTTCACCAGGATTTGAGGTCTATCGAAGCTGATGTTGTATTGCGACGGTGCTTCACATCAGCTATGTGTTCTTTGACCCGGGTTCTAATGGATCTCTTTGTTTGTCCGATGTAAGAGAGCCCACAATCACAATCAAGCTTGTAAACTCCTGCATCTTGTAGAGGGATGTGGCACTTGACAGGTGGTAAGAATTGACTAATTTTCTTTGGCGGCTTGAAGTAAGTTTTAATTGAAGCTCGCTTTAGAATGTAGCCAATCTTGTCAGTGACGCCTCTCATGTAGGGTAGGACTGCAGGGACGCGCTCGACTGTGGCTGGTTTCACTCGGTCCCTGTGACGTAGGCGCGGCACTTGCAGCTTGTTGTCTCGCAGAACTTGCTTGACATGTTGCAGTTCTCCGGCCAGGTGTTGCTCGTCACAGATCCCGCGTGCCCTCTGAAACAAAGATTTTCCCACGGTAGCTAACTGTGAAGGGGGGTGGTGAGATTCACCATTCAAGTACCTATCAGTATGGGTCTTCTTTCGATACACAGTATGACTCAAGGTGTTATCTGGGTTACGTATGACTAATACATCTAAGAAAGCTAAAGAATTATTAGACTCCAATTCCATTTTAAATTGTATTTTAGGGTTTATGGAGTTAAGATGTTCTAAGAATACAGATATTTTATCAGATGGTAATATTGTGAAAGTGTCATCTACATACCGCTTGTAGAAACGAGGGGTCACAGGTGATGTGTTTAGGGCGGTCTCCTCGAAGGCCTCCATGAAGATGTCAGCTACAACGGGAGAGACCGGCGAACCCATGGCCACTCCATCCACTTGCTCGTAGAATTCATCATTCCACAATAGATAGCCAGATGTAAGGCAGTGTTTCAAAAGTTCAGTGTATTCTTCTTGCATACTATTATCCCGTAGCTTTCTTGATACTATTTTGACACAGTCCTCTACTGGTAGGTTGGTGAATAGAGACTGTACATCAAAACTGACCATAGTTTCGTTGTCCATGAGTTGTAGGTGTTTTATCTCATTGACAAAATGGTATGAGTCCCTTGTAAACGCTGATGTTTGTCCTCTGAGTGTTGAGAGTACTTTCGCTACTAGTTGGGCCAATTTATAAGTCGGTGTGTCGATTTGACTCACAATTGGACGTAGCGGAGCGTTAGATTTGTGTATCTTTGGAAGTCCATACAGTTTAGGCGGCTTTGCATAAGATGGAACAAGATTTTTGACATCAAGATTCAATGCATCGGAGTGTTTCTTAATAAGCTTTTTAGTATTATTTAACACAGTGGTGGTTGGGTCTGTTTTGACCTTTTTATATGTACTTTCATCCGACAAAAGTTGTTTAATTTTGTCATTGTAATCTGATGTATCCATCACGACGGTGGCATTTCCCTTGTCTGCGCGTAGTATGATAATGTCTGACCTGCTGCGTAAGTTCTTCAACGCTAAATACTGTTGTTTGTTGAGATTAGGTTTGGGCCTTGAGCTACGACGTAACAAAGATGAAACATCTTGACGTATGGCCTCCATATCCTCAGATTTCATAGTATTTTTGGCCAGCGCATCTTCAACTGCACAAATAATATTCTCATAAGGGATGCGTGTCGGCGCAACAGCAAAATTTAAGCCTTTACTTAGTACTTGAATAGTAGATTCGTCCAATGTTTGTTTTGACAGATTGACAACTGCTTGACGTACGCACGAATTTGAAACTGTGGTAGACGGGCGCGTTCCGTTATTGTTTTTGGTTTTCTTTTTGATGTTATATTTCTCGACTAATTTTTGGTATTTTAATATATGTTTGTTTTTGCATTGGTTAAATTTAGATGTTTCGCGCTTATTTAAAGTTTCAATGCAATCATTGAAATCACTTGGTGTCAATACTTTCTTTATATTAAGGGACGTTTGTTCTACGTACCGGTCGTTACTGCGTAGATCACGGCGGGTTTGACGAATCACCGTCCGTAACAACTTAAAACTTGCCTTGTTAATGATCTTGGCGCTTCCCCGTATGTTCTTTTTAGATGATATTTTCACACACGTAGGAATGAGACGATGATCTCGACATCTCTTCAAGAATGTTAAAGATGTTAATAATCTTGCGCGCTTTGTCTTCAGATCTTCTAACCGGCGTATTTGGTTTGCGATTTCCAGTCCGTACTGGTTCACATAATACTTTCTTAGATTTACGCGAATATTTGACATTTTAAATAAAACTATCTTTTCGGATTTTGTCGCGAATTTATTTGTATTTTTGTTTCCCGACGTTTCGAATGCTTTACAGCATCCATGGTCACGGGAGAGACTGATTGTATTCGCGTAAATCTAAGAAAGTATTATGTAACAATGTTAGTTAAGTCAACCTAGACTCTGGTTTGCCCATTAGCTCGTTTGCAGGAAATACTTGCAAAGCACTTTATGATAGAACACAAAACATAAAGATTAATAATTTTGTTTAATATATAAATTATATATACATATGTATACATTATACTGATAATAAAGTTAAAAGTTAGTAAGTGATTTTTTTTCTTTCTTTTGGCGCTTTAAAAAGTTAACGAGTTAGAGTTGCTTAATATTATATATATAATTCACACTATTTTATAAAGAAAGTATACATGAAGCGAGTCTAAGTCACCAGTTTTGAGTAAAAATGAACGGACAGAACTATGAAACAATATACGTATGTACATATTTCCTACAAAACTATATAAAAAAGACGACATTGGAAACAGCAACTAATCAAAACACTAGCAGATATATATTTTTTATATCTTAATTATAAAGAAAAATAACATGAAGCTTTAAAAACAGAATGTTTCATTAAATTAAAAAATATTTTATCTCCAACTAAACATTAAAATATAACATATCTATAAAAAATAGCGGAACCGGAAACTTTGAAGCAAATTGAAAATAGAAGTACATGAGTCTTATGAAGCAGCCTTGGCCCGGATGTCAAGCAATGAAGGTCAAGTGGCAATCAGAAAAAGATGTAAACATATTTTTCATTATGAAATATTGTATTATTTTCACTTTTTACTAAGAAATATGAAAATTTGTGTTTACAATAAAAAATTAAATGTATGTAAAATTATAGCAAAATAATTTTAAGGTAAGACGTTTTGTATGGACGCTACTATATTATATGTACATTAAAGGATTATATTATTATATATTAAACCTAGTACAAATAAATAAATAAATACCTGTATTGGGACATTAACACACAGCGCCATCTAGTTCCATAGTAAGGTACGAGGTTTTCATACATATATGTATTATAATAAACTGCCTTGGTAGTTCAGTGGCTAGTATGTACGGCTATAGATTCGGAGGTCCTGGACTTAAGTTTTGGGTCAGGCATAAAGATATTTTTCATTAGGGAATATTGTTTTACTTTCACTTCTTACTCATAAACACGAACATTTTGTGTTTACATCAAAAGGTTTTTTAACTAGCAACCTACCCTCGCTTCACTCGAGTGTATTCATGACACTATGCCTAAGGATGCCTTACTTAGTTTCTAACCGACTTCCAAAAGGAGGAGGTTCTCAATTCGATTGATTTTTTATATATGTACCTACACTGATTACGCTGAGATTTATGATCCGATTTACGTGATTCTTCTTTAGTTTGAAGCGATATAGTTGCCATTTAGTCCCATAAATATTTAACATAGTTTGGCCCAGTAGTTTCCATTTTATGATTTTTTTTAATGAAAATTTTTGTTTACGTGGACGATTTAATTTTATTTTAGTTTGTGTATAGCTTTTTATTTATGTATACTGTGTTACATCAAGTCCAAATCTGTACGTAAGTCCGTAAGTAAAACAGTAAGGAAGGACAAATATGCACACACATTCAAATTTTCGCGAATTGGCTTTCTCAGACATGGATGTTTCCTCATAATGATTTCTTTCACCATCAAGGCGAGTGATATTCATATGAAAATTGACTCACATATGTAAATATCAGAGGTGAGGCACCCGGGGCTTAAATCTGCTTCACTTGGCTTTTCAATCGAGTACGTACCCACTGGACTCTAAATAAACTATCAATGCAAACCTTTAATCTGTACTAATATTATAAAGAGACAGACTTTGTTTATTTGCTTGTTTATTTGAACGCGCTAATCTTAGGAACTACTAATCTGATTTGATTTTTTTTTGCATTAGATAGCTCGCTTATTGAGGAAGGCTATAGGCTTTTATATCATCATGCATATAGTACCCAAGGGAGCGGAGCAGTAATATTATATATAGTTTATCTATTTCATACTAAACGTTAAAACGTACCAAGGGTGTAAGGGTGAGCAGCTAGTCTACAATATTATAAATAGACAAAGAAAAACAGTCGAGTACCTTTTCCTCGTCTGTTTGTCAACCAATTCTATATTTTTTAATTTAGCAACCGTTCACGAGCTAGTAAAAAATTGAAAACACTTAGTTTTTCATATAAATAGGTACATTCTATATAATAATATTTTCCTCAAATTTATAATAACTATTACTGGGGGAACATTAGTATATTTTAATTTTACTAACAAAATCCAAAGCTTAAGATATTCTCGTTTTATATTCGGATTTACATAGTTTTATAACACCATTAACCCAGCTACGTGGCCGTCTAGGCTTCTAGTGCTTAATTAGCAACTTTTTGGTTTCATCAACAGCCCTCAGGTGACCAATTTGAGAAGCTTTCATATTTTCCCATTGTCAAGGTCCATATAATGAGTAACTTTTGAAAAGTAGAGCGAATTTGTCTTTTTGAATAGACTTAATTTGTCATATTGAGAACAATGTTCAATTAAAACTGCCTCGGTGGTCTAGTGGCTAGCATGTACGGCTGCAGACTCTGAGGTCCTGGATTTGAGATCCGGGTCGGGCCAAGTTTAATAACTGAGTTTTTCTGTTAAGACATTCTGAGTAATAGAGTTCTCTGACAACACTTAAAGCCATCGTTTCCGCGCCTTAACTCCCACCGGTCGTGTCGAAGTATCGTCCTGTCGGGATCTGAGTGTAAAAAGGATAGAAAGTGCACTTGTGTCTGCACATACTCTTGTGCACTGTAATATCTCCTACGCATCTGGCTGGTCTAAGTTAAATTGGTCACCGTGGCCGAAATCGGTCAAGAGGGAATTATTATTATTATTTATATACATTCGTACTTGATAGAAACAAAGAATTTTAATTATATTTTAAATTTTAATTGAAAAGCATTGATCTACTTTCTGTTCTATTTATATTCCACAGTTATTTATAATATTTTTATATGAAAATACTACACTAGAGAGAATGTACTACTACTCGTATGTCAAAGCCGCAAGTAATTAAAAACAACTATACATATAGTTGCTATATCCCGGGTATGCTATATTTATGTCCCGGGTCTCGCATCTCTGATATTTTCATGTACGAATCATTTTCAATGTGATTGTCAGTTGTCTTAACGGTGAAGGAAAACATCGTGAGGAAACCTGCGTGTCTGAGAGAACCTAGCAAGTTTTCGAAAGACATGTGAAGTCCGCCAACCCGCACTTGGCCAGCGTGGTGGACTATGGCCTGATCCTCTTCGTACTGACGGGAGGCCTGTGCCCAGCAGTGGGACGTTAAAAATGGCTGAATACATACGTAGCGCCCGTTTGAAAAGTACAATTTACAATATCTGCACACGAATACCTATATATATAATAGATATACGACTGTTATGTTTAAATAGGCAAAAACAGAACCATTCGGTACCTTTTTCGCCTTTATTTGTCAATTATTTTTTCGCTTTATTTAGCTATTCTTATCAATAAAAATAATTTAAAACAGTTTTTTACATAACAATTATGCTCCCTTCATTTCGCTCGGGATCGTAACTAGCAGTTTAGAAATGTAAATATGATTTTTTTGTAATTTTCATGGTTATCAATTTTCGCGTTGGAACCCTAAATATTTTCGGTGTAAAACATACCTTATATGTAATCTTATAAACTCCTATATCTTTTAGTGAATGTTCCATTACAATCAGTTACATTATTACCCCGGACAAATAGAAAGACAGACAGACAAATTAAAAAAAGAGTTGAAATCCCAGAAAAACTCTTAAATTATATATATATATATATATATAATATATATATATATATATATATATATATATATATGTTTAGATTTAAGATATTAGAGCTTGAGTGAATGTGGTCGGTTTTTTCCACTTCAATTAAAGTAGTTACTACTTTTGACGTTAAAGACAGAATAAAATATCGGAATAAGAAATCCCCTATAGCATTTTCCATGGAAATGTAAGCTTATTTACCCCTACATAGCCACCTATTTGTGAAAGAATTTTCAGAATCGGATAAATTGTATTAAAAATTTTCTAAATTCAAACTTACAAGCATTATCTCTTTATATTATTATATATAACCTAGTTAATAAACTAGGTCGAGTTCCCATACAAACTTTCATTACTATTTTGATCCCCTTAAGGGATGATTTCTGGGATAAAAGGTATCCCATGTCCTACCCAGGATCTCAAACTTTCTTCTCACCAAAATTTCATATAAATCGGTTCTGTAGATCCAGAGATTACCCCCTACAACGTCACAAACTCACTAACTTTACCTCTTTATAATATTAGTATAGATTTAGATTTGTATTGACTTTTAATAAGTACATACATACTTAATCAATATGACTGGCCTACTTTATAAATTGAAAATAGATGGTAATAAATATATAAAAAACTACCAGTCTGCGTCGGCTTCAGTTGGCTTTTTTACGGCTACGTGATATTTTATTATCGTAAGCTTTTAAAATGTCAGCCTTTTAGATCCAGTGGTTTGATCTGGCCTGAATTAGTCAGAGCAAACAATTCTGTACATATCTATAGATATAATATGAAAATATAAGTGGCTAGATCAATTGCTTGATGTTATTTTTTTACTATAATCCATATCCATACTACGATTATAAATGTTAGTGAGGATGGATGGATGGATGTTTGTTACTCTTTCACACCAGAACGACTGAACGGACTTGGATGAAATTTAGCACAGAGATAGATTATAGTCTGGAATAGCACATAGGTTACTTTTCTCCCGGAAAATGTACAGTTCCCGTGGGATAGATTTGTTTTTGTCCAGGGACGAACCCGAAGAGAAGCGAGGGTGGGGTCTCTAGTATATTATTATATAACGTCATCGTAACCTACTAATTTATTTAGTGTATTTTAATAGACCTAATAAGAGATACAGTTATGGTCGATAAATCATTAATTTTACCAATTCAAAATCAGATCGTGTCCCTTGTCTATTCTATATTCATTATTCCTCACTATATTTCATCAGATACTCGTTATCGACGGGTCGGCTCGCGATAATTAATGAAAGCTATTAATGTTAATTAGTAGTAAATCTGATAATGCCTGATATAATTTAAAAATTATTAAAAAATGGGGTTATGAGATTATTCTTTTAATATGTGTACAAATTACTATAGTACTATAATAAATATATGTGAAAACTCTTATGAATGTTTTATCTAAAATAATGCAGAGCTTGTATCTATATTTTAATTATTCATAAGTGCTGATAAGTGTTCGGCAACCCAGTCGTAGGTAAAACCAAGAAACACACTGAGAGTGTTTCTTGGCCTACTTTAGTGGATGGTGTACCATGTGGATTATTTCTCATACTTCTCTGAAAGGAGAGTGAACCCTTTGAACAACCATGGTTGTTGTGGTTTGCCTCAACAGATTAGCTGTCGGGGCGACGTAATTTAGTACGTAAGCGATCCCCATGAAGGGTTATTAGATTTTAGTAGGTAGTACTGGCTTTTCTAGCCGGTGAGTTCCACCTGTATGTATTCAAGTGCATGCATTCCCAACGTCAAAAAAATGCCAAATCTATATGTGTAAAGAGTAACGAACACACGCTTTTACACTACATACATTATCGAAAGCAGTTCATAATATCTACGTTAATAGTTAAGGGTTCGATTCCCACATGTGGAAAATACAGATATACAGATTGTTATACCGGCTTAACTATAATAAAAGCAAGACTCAAGTGCCCTTGTTAAATAACAATTTTTCTTTTCTTTTTCTACCGCAAAAGAGTGTGTAATAATAATAAAAAAAGTTAATATAGCAAAAACTCAAGCAACCAAAAAGAAATCTTACCTTTGCTATTGATGTCTTAGTAAAAAAGATAAGGACGTAACTGCGTTAGTAAAAGGAAGATATATACCTAAGCGAAGGAAAGAAAGTTGTCTTAAAGGCAGCCTTCCGAATCAAACGCTTCATTACTTTCAATGAATTTTAATGATTCTATAAAGTGAAGGACCGTTATATAACTTCTGCTTTTATTTTAGAATTGGCCTAATTTTCGTTAAGTTTAGATATTAGAATTGTTTTAGATCACCAATACATAGTATAATTAATTTTATTGTTCAACAATTATCATACAAGTTAATGGTGTTAACTGACTTTGCCTTTCACGCCATATGCATAGGCTTTATATTATGACGACACGTTTGGCTCAGTTTGTAGCGACCTTACTTGCCACGCCAGCGGTCGCGGGTTCGAGTCCCGCTGGGGGCATTCGTTTGTGTGATGAGCACGAATGTTTGTACTCCAGTCATGGGTGTTTATATTTATAATATGTATGTATTTAAAGTATGTATAATGTATCAACTATCTGGTATCCATAAAACTCACCATGGAACTAGATGGCGTGGTGTGTTAATGTCCTGACATATTTAAAATTTCACTCTAATTGGTCAACGCAAAAAGAAGACTAAAGAAAACTTTAAACCGTCATTTTTCCGTCTATTCTCAACTGTTTTTTTTCTTATAAGGACATTTATAATAGAATATCAACTTATGTAAGGGGCTGGTTTAATAAATATTCATTTTCTTCATTTGGGTGTCCCTAGGTACGTTTTAGTTGTTTAGAGTGGAAATATATATATATATTTATTGAAAATAACCCTAAATTACTGAGCTATCTATCAGATCCGACTAACGGACAAACAATAATTTTTAAAAAACTGTGTTTTTATATTAGTGAGATTTTCAACCCCCATATAGCATGTTTATTAAAAGTTTTTACTTAAAGTACGCTTCTTTTGTTTCAGAATGCACAAACTACGGACTATTCTTCTACCTCAAGGAAGCTAGCGAGCTATACTGTAATAATGACTATAAATTTAAGTGTGACGAAATGTGACCAAGTTTCGCAAATGTGACGTTCACTAAATTTAGTGCCAAACAATGTTTTGCTGTAAAGAACTTAAATTACTCTACGCTACTGTTGTTCTATTACTTGAAGCGGAATTATTAGTGAACACAGGTGCTATGGAGTCGAAAAGGTCTTCCATTTTGGTCGCGCAAAACTCTGACGATTTAAAATCCTTAGAATTGTGCACGACAAGAAATCAACAAAGATTGGGCAGTGTTTTTGGTAACTTCACTCGTCATCATAAGAAAGGTAATTAAACATTATTAATTCGCTACCTTATGTAACTATTATAAATTACCATTTAAACTGCTGCACTTTCATAAAATATATTATTATACATATATATTCAGATATCCTGTGCAAGTACGGTTAAAATAATCTTTCTTTCGCAATTACTTAAATTAATCCCTTGTTAATATTATTTACCAGATATGTTATTATAATGTATAATTATTTCAATAATTTCTCTTATATTTATTGCGATAATAAATTGCAGGTCATAGAAGAAGAACGACAACAACATCGTCAACCCAAACAACAATAATTTATACTACAACTGACAATGATCCAGAATCCACTGAATCTTTCACTACCAGTGCCTATAATATTAGCACTACATATCCTAAACTACCTAAACCCCTACATTTATCATTTAAATTAAATAAAAACTTGAGTGATGATGTACATAATATAGATATAGAAGCAGCTAGAGAATTAAGCCATGAGAGACATCATACAAAACATCATGAGAGATTACAAGAAGAGGTTATATCAGAATTAGATGAATCGTCACTATCTAAGTCCTTAAATAAAGTTAAGAAAATGTACAGAGATTCAACTGCTTCAGCAGTTAATAAGTTAAGTGGGAAAGGTATTAAAAATGGTATTTTTTTGACTGACAATTGTACCACTGTTATAGCTCAAATAGGGACGACGGCAATACTACATTGTGAAGTTAGTGACATTACAGAAAATACGGTAAGTTCATTTAAAAATAAAGATAATTATTTAATTTATGATAACTCAACGAATTTCACGGAGTTATAATTTTCTTATTATATCCAATCTAAGATAAATAGTTGCGTAATAATTATTGATAAAAATTTAAAAAACCCCTATGCAAATTAAATGTCATTTAACGATTACACTGGCACACGTGAAGCACTTAATCGAGTAATCATACGCCAAAATGCCTTACATCATTTTGGAAAAGAGCTGATAGCCGACACTGCTGAACCGATACTAACCAAACATAGCTAAGAACTACCGCAAGGAAACTGGCTTTCAAATAAAAAAAAATAGCATGAAATCAATCCATCTGTTTGAAAGCTACGATGCCACAGACAGACAGACATCGACGTCAAACTTATAACACCTTTTTGCGTCGGGGGTTAAAAAGCAGTTATCAAAAACCAACGTATCTTAGAATTCAGTAAATACTTTTTTGATATGGCTATTGATTAAACTAAATATTCTTCCAAATTAATAAACTTTTCTATGGGCATGGCTTTTGTTAGCACGAGTTTAGTCTATATTAAGGTGAGAATACAAGTACGAGTAGAGTAAAAGAGGAGAGCTAAGGTGCTAAAAATAGACTGTAAAGAAATTTTTTTTTACGATTAAGTAATTATGAAGTTGCCTAATAGTAAAATTGGTAGGCCAACTTAGTAAAACTTAGCATTCGGATGTACATAATGTGGTATAATTTCCTCAAAACAAAAAAAAATATGAAGTCCTCTGAATAGAAATAAAATAAAATACTTTCATTTGAAATCAAATACATAAAATTTACATACTCATGGACTTGAATTTTGAAACAAATAAATCATCTTTAATTTTTCTGCTATTATCGTATGAAATAATGCAATTTTTTTAAAAATATTAATAAAATGATACCTATAGTCTAGAGATGCATAAAACCCCTTCTTCCTATGATATATACTTTTGCTGACAGCCCGAGACACGCCAAGTGTATACTTACTAACAGTGTATGCCTTTATGAACGGTAGTCCAAAGAAATGATATAATAGAACCTTAAAATATAACACCTCCAGGTAAATTTCTAAGAAATTAATTAAACTTCTAAGAAATTAATTAAATTTCTAAGAAATCTATCGTTAACTGTAACGCCGGCGTGTCCGCGGTCGTGGAGGGATTAATCGTCAAATCTATAGGGTACTTAAAACGTGCTATATCCCTAAAACTTATACTATGCCCAAGTAAATATTGGCTTATTATAATGTATCAAACCTATCATTGAAATTAAGTACTAAAACATATGTAAACTGTGATAATTAGAATACTATTAAGCTTTTACTTTGAATTAAAATTTTCTTGGTCTTAGTTCTATTAGAGAATCCGTCTTGAAAAGTTTTTAGGGAGTTTTGAAATATTCTTGTAGATATTGACCTGGTAGCTGAGTCAAGATATTTATACTAATATTATAAAGAAGTAAAGTCATAAGAGTTTGTGAGGTTGTGAGTTTGTGAGTTTGTGGCATTGTAGGGGGTAATATCTAGATCTATTGAACCGATTTAGATAAAATTTAGTAAAAAGATAGTTTGAGATCGTGGAAAGGACATAGGATAATTTTTTTCCCGGAAATCATCCCTTAAAGGGATGAAAATGGAGATGAAAGTTTATATTTAGAATCAATCTATCCCGAGCTTACCAAATCCGAGCGAGACGTGGGTGAGTCGCTAGTTATTCTATAATCGTTGAAGAATAAGTGTGTAGAAAAAACAAATTTAGAGAACAATATCTTACGATTCTATCAATTTTCTTACATAGCCTCTTGTTTTTCTACCGTTTTCACTCAATAAATTAGTTTCTTTATAGCTCAGGTTATAATATTCAAAAGTTTGAGCCTAAAAATATTTTTATGGCAATATATTATAATATTAATTTTATATTGATTCTAATAACTATTGTGATAAATCGATGTAGTAAAATTATATTTAGCTTATTACTATTATAATCGATTGATTGAATCGCTATATACAGCATTTTTTATATAATCTTATAAGAAAAGTGATCTATACATATAATAAAATTGTAACTAAGCCGAATCTGTACATTACATATTTTTTGGAAAATCTTATTGAAATAGACATTATTATCGATACAGAGGCCGAATCTATAGTTTTTAGAATTTTTGTCTGTCTGTCTGTTACCGCATCACGAAAAAACCACTGGACGGATTTTGATGAAACTTGGTATGGTGATAGCTGTTTATCCGAGTCAACTATAGGATACTTTTTATCGTGGGAAAATGTGTTATTTCTGAGAAAAAGTACAAAAACTGAAATGTAAGAGTAGTTTTGGTCATCTGGACGAGGGCGGAGCCGCGGGCAATGCTAGTTAAATATAAAAAAATATATATACATATATGAAGTAATTAAGCTCAAAGAAAAATATTTTATATGTAATTCTGAGTTACATAATATAGTGTCTGAGCTTCAAATATCTAAAACTTTATTAATTTAGACTCGGCACCTGAAATATTACGTATCCTATTTCATTTCTAATAACTTAATTAAATTAAATTTGTGAGAATTAACAAAATACTTTTACTACTAATTTTACTTAAAACACGTCAAATCTCGAAAATTACTTTGTATTAAAAATATCTTTAACTAAAAACTATGAAGCCTATGAAATGAAAAATGTATTGATTCAAATCTGTCTTCAGTATAAAATTTTCTCCCTTTTTTGAAGCCGGTTAAAGAACTCTTGAGCATAATCTATATATAAATAGGCAAAGATAAAACAGCTCAGTACCTGTTTCTTCTATGTTTGTTAACAATTTTTCTTTTATGTTTAGTAGTTATTGACGAGTTTTAGTAATATCGATATAAACATTTTGGATTTTTTCTTATATAGATAGGTAACGTAATAAGTATTATTATTTATGAATATTAAAAATTGTTATATATAAATAATAATATAATAATAATAAAATTAAATAGATCACCTAAGAAGCAAACCTGTAAGGTTTGGTGTATTTGGCGCTTTGCCAGACCCTGTCAAGTTAATACGATATATAATGATAAATAAAACATACTACAAACTCGCTTACGGATGTACAAATACTATTATCAAAGATAACATTATGGTATTCACTTGGCACCATTGTATTTGCGATTTGTATGAAATTTCTAACATTTTCTACTGATTTCAATGAATGGTGTATATTTAACCGACTTCCAAAAAAGGATTCATGTTTTTTAATACGAAATTCTTTATAAGTTGCGGTGTACTTAGCTATATAATTGTATCTAATCCTAGTGACTCACTCTTGATTTGTTGGTTCCCTATAAAAACTTCCATCCCATTATCATCCCTTGTAGGGATGGTTTCCGAAATAAAAAATATTCTAATCCTTTCCAGGGGTCCAAACTATCTTTTTACCAAATTTAATCTAAATCAGTTCAGTAGTTTTTGAGTTTATTCGATACAAACGTACAACGATACCAAAATACAAATCTTTCCTTTTTATAATATTAGTGTAGATATAATACATGTTGTATTTGTGGTCTAAAGATCTTTATTTTATTTCTTTAATAATATTATAGTAATTTAGACGACACGTTTGACTCAGTTTGTAGTAACCCTACTTTCTGTGCCAGCGGTCGCGGGTTCGAGTCCCGCTGGGGGCATTCATTTGTGTGATTAGCATGAATGTTTGTACTTCAGTCATGGGTGTTTATATTTATAATATGTATGTATTTAAAGTTATATATGTGTAGTGTATCAACTATTTGGTATCGATAACACAAGCCTCGTAGTTTACCACGGAACTAGATGGTGCTGTGTGCTAATGTCCCAACATATATAAATAGTAATTAATGCTGACCATTGACCATCAAAGCTAATTGTATAATTGTTTGCCACTTCTGTAGCATATAAAAGTGTAAATCATAAAATTTTCTTACATTTACCCGAACGATTCGTCATTTGAAATAAAAGTTCTTCGTTTCGAATACTTTACAGCAAACATGGTCATGGGAGTCTCCTGTGACCATATTCGAGACAATACCGCGAAAACGCCGAAAAAAAATATAGGTATTTAAAACGCAAATCGATGTTATTTCAATGCAAACTTATATAGTACTTTCTTACAAAATTTTATCTGTAACTTTTTTTTAAAGATTATAAATCTTCCAGGTTACGTGGATAAGGCGGAAAGATTACTCGCTGCTATCAGTGGGCCTCGTTACTTATAGTGCAGACAGCAGGTTCTTTTCCGCCCATGGAAGACATGTCAAGGTAACTAACTGTACGAAGCTCTTATTTAGTGTTTCAAATTAAATTATAACTTTATTCGTGCTGTTATATGGTAAGTTATATGGATGTGGTGATAGTTGCAACAAATCGTTGGGAATTTGATATTCTCAAAGGGTAATAAGCATTTTCTATGTACTTAAATAAATCCATACTAATATTATAAATGTGAAAGTGTGTTTGTTTGTCCTTTTTTTTTATACGGGATGAAATCTTTAGCTATTTTTGTTCTGTTACACCAAAGAAGTATGACTTCTTACGTGTACATAATACATAAATACACACAAACACGTTTTTTTTACTTGATTAGTGTTTAAAGCCTAAGTGAAGTGGTACAGAGGAGTCTATATAATTATTTACTGAATTTTAATTAACATCTATTCAAAGTTGTTGATAAAATAACAATACAACTATTAGTCGTTAAATCGACTAAGTTAAATATTCAAGTACCAAATAGATATGAAAAGTTTCTACCATCATCAATTGTTTAGAATTGAAAATGTTATTATAATGCCACTTAAATAGATCTATTTTGCTGTTTTAAAATAATTATTTATGAATTCAAAGTGTTTTATGAAATACAAATAACATTTATTTAAGAAAGTAGTTACAAAGTAAAGACGTAATTGCTATTTGAAGGTTAAATATATTTTAAATAATTACTAGCGACTCACCCTCGCTCCGCTCGGGTTCGTCCCTGGGGTGGGGTCTGGGAGGAACACCCTTATCCTTATCACTTAGGGGTATGGAAAATAGATAGTAGCCGATTCTCAGACCTACTGAATACGCATATAAAATTTGGTAAAAATCGGTAAAGCCGTTTCGGAGGAGTACGGTAACTAACATTGTGACATGGAAATTTTATATATTAGAAGATTATATGAAAGATATGAAAAGTGTAGTCTAATAAAGTTTTTTAATATTTATTAAATTTTAATTATTTAAAAAGTACAAGTTGTATATGTAAAAACTTTATCAATATTGTACATATTATTAAATTTTATAGTATATTATATACTAGCGGCTCACCTCGCTTCGCTCGGGTTCGTCCCTAGATTAGTTTTAACGGATAGTATGGATAGATAGACTATATATTATAAATATATACATACATAAGCAAGATATTATTATATAGGTATGATGAGTTGTTGTGGGTTGTATTATAACGTGTTTTCCCGTAGAAATGAGATAGTCTCCCGCGGTAAAAACCTATATCATTCTACAGCCCTCTAAGTATCTCCAAAAAACCATGCCAATCCGTCATCTGTTTCGACATGAAAGAAAGACAAACAAACATACTTATTAACTCACAAACACAATTATAATTTTAAGTATGGATTTCATATACGATAAGTTAACACTTTAGCTACAAGCCGTAAAGAAATTTATGTTTTTGACATCCAAATCACATTTCAAAATCTTATAAGTTTTGAGTGCTTCTTAATGTTTATTATCTCTTGAACAAGGCAATGAATAAGATTAAGGGTAGACTTAGAATTAATTATGTTATCAACAAAACCTTTATCAATGTTATTTCTCCCTTTTTGGAGAATAAATGTACTTACTTTTCAAACTTTGAAAGATTGCTTGTTTTGTCCAATATTCCGAGAAAATTGAATTTTATATGCGTAAATCATATATCTGTGTCCTATTAAAAACAAGTTTTGTAGTAAAAATATTTGTACCTATGGTAGAACGTATTCGATTCCTGCGAGAGACAAATTTCCTGTTAACAGAAAACCGTTAGATAAGTAAGTTGTATGATGGAATCGTTACGATAAGCCAAACAGAAATAAATTCTTGCACAACCCTAGTCCAATCTAAACTATAAATTTTACAACTCAATCTAAATTTGACTTACGATTTTACAATATAACTGTTACTATCTAAGTATAAATTAAAAACCTATAGTGTTATAATTATTGACGGTTAGTATACCTTTTTTTTTATGTCGGGAAATGCATTTACGCATACCACCTGATCCCCCAGGTGGTGATGTGGGGCTCACCGGCTAGAAGAGCCGGTACTACCCACTAAAACCCGACATTCCCCTCCCCTCCGCCTTAATGGGACGCCGCAGGATCGCTTGCGCATAACTACTACGGCGCCCCGGCGGCAGGTCTGCCTAAATAGGCAGACCACCAAACCAATGGGGCTGCTCCACAGTCAACTCTGCTACGCCAGAGAGGTACCCGGAGCAGCCCCATTAAACCTAACCACCGCCCACCGAAGTGGGCCACCTCCAATCGGCTGCAGAGGACAGGGAGAGCGGCAACGAAACACCGACACTCCTCTTCCCCTGCAGCCCCACCGCGTCCGCCATCAAACTCCCCACATCCCCGTCTAGGCCGCGGAAGGTAGGGAGAACGGCGCACCGAAATACTCCTCTCCCGCCGCGGCCTACTCCTCCGCCGGATGCGGGCCTGCGACCACAGTCCCGCAACCGGCACCCATCATCCGGTTGTGGGACCAAGCGGTCCCACCACCGGTGGCCGCAACGTCTTCGGCTCGAGTCCTAGACGAGCGGCCCCACCCAAGCCATTTGGTCCGCGCCGGATTTCTCCGGTACCACCCGCCGCCCTAAGCGGGTGGCATTCCCCTATCCGCCACCTGGGGACGCGCCCGGTAGGAGTTGGCTTCTCCCCCGGGGTCTGTTAGTATACCTAGATTTCTCAGAGATGAGATATTTTCCCGTAGTAAAAAGTATCATAAATGTTGACCCGAACAACCACCTATCACCATACTAAATCTCATCAAAACCCGTCCAGTGGTTTTTTCGTGATGCGTTCCCAGACAGATAGACTGACAGACAGACAAAAATTCTAAAAACTATAGATTTGGCCTCTGTATCGATAATAATGTTTATTTCAATAAGAAAAAAAATATTTAATGTACAGATTCGGCTTAGTTACATTTTTATTATCATAATGTACAGATATGTACACAATATTCGTAGCTTATATATTTTATTACTTTTTATTAAATGTACATAAATAAATAAAATTTAAAGTATTGTTAGTGGCTGGCAATAGCCCACTGTTATGGTCTATAATGTTCGATTATATTTAGAAACAACGAACAACAACACGAAAGTATCAGTTTGACAGCTTTTGTTGGTATCAAATGTTATGATCTTTTAAATTTTCGTTGATATGCATCAGTTTTAAACTTATTTTTCATATAGTAGGACCTTTTCGTTAAATATTTCTTTTGATTAATGAAAATGTAGCAGCAAACCCTTTTCGAATGGCCTTCCAAAGTATATTTTAAATTAAATCAAATAAAACCCGGGAGAATATTGAGTCTTCGTTTTTCTATATCATTTGTTGGGTTATAAATTCGTATAAGCATTTAATTATTTCCATACAAACCTAGGATGGATTAAAACCATATTGAAAATATGTAAATTAATTGGGATATGTCTATATTCTACCCAGTGGACTCATTTACTAAACCCCTATTTCATCCGTTGGGATTTAATAACCGCAACTTTATAGCTATAAGTCATGTGGTAACGTTTTAGATTAGATTATTTTATTAATATTATTATATACGTATATAGGCGACCACGCGCAGAAAATTCCGGATGAAATTAACTTCTTTTTTGTCTTACTAGCGACTCACCCTTGCTTCGCTCGGGTTCGTCCCTAGCTTGATTCCCCGTACAAACTTTCATCCCCATTTTCACCCCCTTAAGAGATGGTTTCTGGGATAAAAAGTATCCTGTCTTTTCTCAGGGTCTCAAACTATCTTCTTACCAAATTTCACCTAAATCGGTTCAGTAGATCAAGAGCTCCTACAACGTCACAAACTCACAAACTCAACCTTTTTATAATATTATTAGGATTAGTATATTAGTATAAGTATATTAGTATAAGTATAGATATACATAGATAGTAACAGAAATAAGCGTATTTAAACGAACGGAAAAACTGTTCAGCTTTCTAATTTCCTATAAATATACTAAAAGTTTAAATCCTGCTAATTTAATAAATGCGAAAGTTTGTGAGGATATATTATGGATAGATGGTTGTATGTATGTTTGTTACTCATTCGTCAAAAAAATACTGAATGGAATTTAATGAAATATTACAATGCTATAGCTTATACATCAGAGTAATATATAGGCTATTATTTATAAATATACTATCGACTCACCCTTGCTTCGCTCGGGTTCGTCCCTAGGTACATTTTTACCGATAATATAGATTTCTCAGAGATGAGATAATAATTTTCCTGCAGTAAAAAGTATCCAATATGTTGACCCGGATAACCAGTCTAATGGTTTTCTCTAGACAGATAGACAGCCAAAAATTCTAAAAACTATAGATTCGGCCACTGTATCGATTATAATGATTATTTCAATCAGATTTTTCAAAAAAATATTTTATGTAGGTACAGATTGGACTCAGTATCTTATATATAAAATTTCCATGTCACAATGTTTGTTACCGTACTCCTCCGAAACGACTTTACCGATTTTTACCCAAGTAGTCTCAGTAGGTCTGAGAATCGGCTACTATCTATTTTCCATACCCCTAAGTGATAAGGGTGGTCCTCCCAGATCCCACCCCAGGGACGAACCCGAGCGGAGCGAGGGTGAGTCGCTAGTTTTATTATATAGATATCGTTCATGCGAAAAAACACGAGCGACTTACCCTCGCTTCGCTCAAGTCCCGAGTTACTTGACCTATGTGTCCCTAAGTCATAATCTATCTATGCATTAAATTTCATCTATATCTGCCCAGCCGTTTCAACATAAAAGTGTAACAGACATACACACATACAAGTTTTCGAATTTAAAGGAGTCCGATAACAGTGATATGTTGTAAAACAATAGATTACCATATATTACTTATTGTAGAATAACACAACATACGTTTATGTATATATAATAAAAATATATATGGTAAAATTAGTATTTAATATATGTAAATTTTTATGTATGTTTATTGATACTAAGTTTTAACGATTTGCACTTTATGCACCTTTCTGTTCTTCTCACTTATTTTCTTTTTTTTTCTATCGGTTGCCTGTAGAGATCACTTTTAGTGATAAGGCCGCCTTTGCACATTTCTTTAATTGTATTTTTTTGTTAATATACCATTTTCGTGTGCAATAAGTGATATAAAATTTTTTTTACTACTATTCTATAGCGTATTTAACTGCTTTGTTCTTAGGACTGGGCGCTACATATCCGCTTCGCTACGTCAGCGGACGCCGGATACTACGAGTGTCAAGTCCCCACACATCCACCTACGAGCATATTTTTTAAGTTAGTTCTTGTTGGTGAGTATCTGTATAGTTGTACTGTTTATTTGTTAATTAATTCTACGCAATATATGTATAATATGTATGAGATATAACAAAATTATAAGCCATGGAGGATAAAGAAAACCTTTTTTTTAGGGTTCCGTACCCGAGTGTGCCAACGGAACCCTATTACTAAGCCTCCACTGTCCGTCTGTCCGTCCGTTTGTCCGTCTGTCAGAGGGTTGTATCTCGTGAACCGTAATATATATTATATATCATATAATATATAGTCTACCTATTCCATACTAACCGTTAAAACTTATGTAGGGACGAGCTCGAGCGAAGCAAGGGCGAATCATTAATCATTAATAAAACTAAACTTACCTACGTCTTAATATACCAGTAAAGGTATTTTACGATGCTCTACATCCACTGTCTCAAAATCAGTAGGTACATTTTTTGCTTTTGGTTTGGTATGTTTTTGTACGCAGTTTGGTGCGGGTATTTAGGTGACTCAAAAACTTCCATATACTGAAAAATATTTTTTTACTGTGATCAGTATAATTTTGTTAAATCGTATGCTTTGCCAAACCATCCATATTATAAAGTATCAATATTTTAAAGCCATCAGTGTATAATTTATTAGATTTCTGGGTTGCACAAACGAACGATCACGTTTTTTTATTTATATAGATTACTAGCGGACCCAACAGACGTTGTCCTGTCTACACGTCTTTAATTTGAAAATTTCAAACTTTTTTTAATAATTTTTTTGATGAAAATTATTATTCAAATTGTGAATCTAAACCATTCCCAGATCCCCTTGAACACACACAAAAAATTTCATCAAAATTGGTCCAGTCGTTTAGGAGGAGTTCAGTCACATACACACGCACACAAGAAATATATATATTAAGATTTAAATGCGAAATGATGTACATTATTTTCATTCCTGTAAAGATATATTTTGTACTATTAAATTTAATTTATTATTTTTTCAACAGCGGCCTACGCAGAGATCGTTGGTGAATCTGAGAAGATCATCCACGAAGGGTCGATGCTAAAGCTAGTGTGCTTCGTTAAGAGGTCTACAGAACCACCTTCCTACGTATTCTGGTACTTCGAAAATCGGATGATTAACTATGATCTTAGTGAGTATATTAATACTTGTCTAACTTTAAAATAAAAAGTCTTTAATTCAGTTATTTTTATATATTAGAATATATTATACAAGAAATTTATATTTTAATGTCTTTGCCATTTACGAACACGTGGTACTGAAACATCACCCTTTAATTTTCTTAAATTATTCTTCATTCGGTTTATCTATTTATATATTATTTCTACAAATATCCATTAAAATTACCTATTTTTACAAAAGAGCGCGCTTAAATATACTTATTTTTTGTGGTTTCGAAACAAAATCATCAATTAGTTACTTACTTTCATACTCTATATCTTACTCCAGGTCTATTTGTGTAGTAAATTTTATCTAAATCTGTCCAGCCGTTTTTCACTGCCGTTCACTATCATCACATTTATTTCATGAATATAATATTTAAATAAACACTTTGACATAGAAAAAATAGACGTGGAGTTGAGAAATACAGAGTAGGAGCTTTGTATTTCATTAGTTAAAAACGGGAAACAACCAATGCTTTTATAGGCTCATGAAGCTTTCTACTTTCATTGATCTAAGTAATAAAGCACGTTTCGCTGTAAAAACTGTGTCAGAGTTACTTGAGAGTGGCCACTTAACAACAGATTGTGAACATTTGTCATTTGGAAAAAAAAATCTATTGTTTTAATGTAAACGAATTGCAAAATTCTTAAGCGAAAATATATTTCCATTAATAATCTATACAGATAAATAAAATGAAAGTGTATTTGTAATTTCAAAATGGCAGCTTTTCACTAAATGCATATGAAATAATTATATGCGGTACTAATAAGAAAAACAAAATTTTTGTCTGTCTATCTGTTTGTCTGTTTGTTCCTGCTAATCTCCAAAACGGCTAGGCTGATTTTGACGAGACTTTCACCGACAGATATATGATGTTATAAGGAGAACCTTAGGCTACTTTAATTTAAGAAAAAGAATTAGGGTCCCGCTCAAAAAAATTAAAACCGAACCCCAGCGAAGCAAGGATAACTAATATATAATGTAGTTAATCAGAAAACTTAAAATATGTATGGTTTTGTTTTATTCATATGTAGATTTTCCTCAGTAATTTTATACCATTGAATGGATATAATTTATAGATTTTAGAATTATAATAACAAAACGTTAAAGTTATTGTTTAACGAAATAATATATTTTTTTTTATGAAAGCTGTGAAAGCTTGTTATTTTAAACTATAAATGTGAAATATATATTACGCGTTACGGGCTTTTTTATTAACTTTATGATTAACGTATGGGTACCTAATATCTATAAAATAAATTATATTGCTAACTAGCGACTTACGCGGATTTCGTTTACAGTTTCATGAGCTTTAATTTTTTTGCTCGGAGACCTAATTTAAAAAAAAATTATAAGTAGCCTAAGTTTCTCCTTATAACATAAGGTATCTGCCAGTGAAAGTCCCGTCAAGTTCGGAGATTAGCCGCTACAAACAGACACACAGACAGACAGACAAAAAAAATTATACATGCATTTGGTAAAAAGTTGTTATATTGACATTACAAACAGACACTTCAGTTTTATTTAACTGTATAGACGTTACTTTGGGATTGTAGGATATTAAGAATTTTCATCTTTGGTTATCATCATTATAAACTCGACCTCAATTTATTGACTTCATATTAAAAATCTAACAAAAGCTCCATTGCTAATAAGAGATACGAATATAAAAAGAAATGCTAAAAGTCATTCCGAGCTTATGAATCGGAACTATAGAACCAGAACATCGCTTTTAAAGAACATACATAAAAGCTTATTAAAGTGTAGATAATAAAATCATTATTTATTAGTCAGCCCTTTTAAAAGTTCCATTTTTAGACTTAGTCTCTCCTTAATTAATGGGAGATCAGACCATATTCCACCACGATGGTCAATATGGGTTGGCGGACTTCACTTGTCTTTCAAAAACTAGTTAAGTTCTCTCAAACATATAGGTTTTTTCACCATTTCCTTTACTGTTAAGAAGCGATATGTTGATATTTTTTTGTCCTTTGATATTTTTTTGTCTGAATCATTTTTGATTCAGACAAAAAAATATCAAAGGTGCGAAGAAATCCGGGATTTGAACGCGTTACCACTGGCCACCACTGCCATATAATATTGACCGATTTTGGCCTAGGTGGCCAAAATCACTGAGACTAGCCATCTACACAGGAAATTAATAATTAACTAGGCCCAACCCGAGACTCGAACCCAGGATCGTCCGAAACTGCAGACGTGCATACAGTCACAACCAAGGCAGTTGCACGTAATATGTAGTTAATAAAAATACTCCGTACTTCCTTATATTTACGCGAATGTTTGATATTTTGAATAAAATTATCTTTTCGGATTTTTGGTGGATTTTTGGTTGCCGAGACGTTCCGAATGCTTTACAGCAATCATGGTCACGGGAGAGACTGAGGTGTTAGATATTGCAAAGCTATTACACAGCTGTTACAGACAGCCCATCCACAAATAACAAAACGAATTCAAAAAATTGATCAATATAGTGGAAATTGGAATAATGTATGCAAAAATAAATCAGGACTTTATAACATTATTAAATAGTATGTAATGACAAAGTAAAAGTGAGTTTCAAATCCTTCGAAGGAACAATGAAACTTATCTAGAACTGGGTTATTGTTATAAGTTTAAACGAACAGAAATTCTACATTAGATTACTCTATCTACATATTATCTATACATTTAAAAACTAACGATGTACACCGACTCCGCTTGGGTACGTCACGAAGCAACTCGACGGCCTGTTTTTACCGACTTCAATTAAAGTAATTATGATTTCTGACAGTAAACATATTTTTATTGGTATAAAAAATATCTTATATCACGCATGAGTAATATAGCGTTCTATTAGTGAAAGAATTATTAGAATCGGGTCAGTGGTTTAAGAGTTCGTCGATTTAGCGCTTATTTGTTTTAACGACCAATACTTGTTGTACTTGTACTGTACAGTAGAAAGTTATTTTTCTCTGTTTTAAAAATAAATCTTTATTTATAAGAGTTATATACATTATAGATGGCTTGGCTTTATTAAAGTAAAATTTGTTTTTATTTCATTGACGAGTTTTGTGTATCAATGATTGGTATTAACCAATAGAATTGACATTTAAAAGTCAATAATTATGTATATAAAACGCTTTTGGTAAATTGGTCGTTTGGAAAAATAAGCACTGAAACGACAAGATTACAAACTTTACTTTTTTTTTACATCTTTATAATATTAGTGTAGATAATTGTAAGTTTCTATGTAACTTCTTATTATTAATAATAATAATTGATATATCTGAGTGCAAAGATTCTTGAGTTTTGTGGTTATGTGATAATATTTCTCGATATGTATTATGAGAGCAAAATTAGAATCCATATAATTTAGTCATGTTTGTCTGTTCGTATGACACAGGTTTGGTGTGTTATGTAAACTACCATACAATAATGAAAATTAAAGGTGAAAAAAATTAAGTCCACACAGTATGGAATCTTTAAATAGTTGGTGAATTATGTTTCCAAAAATCTAAACATTGCGTATAAAATATAGGAAAAACTTTTACTTCTAACTGATATAAATGTTGTTATTATCACTAATAAAAAATATGAGATGGGGTAAGTATGAAAAATAATACTTGATTGATAACTCTTGAATTTTTTGACTACGTCGGTTTATATAATAATTTAAAAAATAAAATAATCCGAAAAGATAGTTTTATAAAAAAATGACTTTAATTAAAGTTATTATTATCTCAGATACTTTTATCAGCATAAATAATATAATAGCATAAATAAAATAATAGCACTCGATAGTAATGTAGCTCTCATTAATGAATGTTCAACGTTCTTTGTTCTGTGGCTTATTTATATTTATTATGTTAATTTTATTATATTCATTAATGGGGCCTCCCATTAATGAAAGAATTTTCGAAATTGGATCATTACTTTCAGAGATTACCCTCTACATACAAACTTACAAACATACCTCTTTATATTATTAGTACTTTCTATAAGGCTTATACCAATTGATTGAAGTCAATATACTATTTGCTTTACCTATTATCCTCCATTTTTAATCGACTAGCGACTCATCCTCGTTTCTCTTCGGGTTCTTCCCTAGACAAAAACAAATCTATCCCACGGGAACCGTATTTTTGTCCGGGATAAAAGTAACCTATGTACTATACCAGACTTCTTCTTCTCCCTGCCTATTTCCCAATCACTTGGGGTCGGCACAGTACATCTTCTGTACTGCTGAAAGGATTTGGCAAAAGTATTACGACCGGCCGCCTGCCTGACGTCAACCCTCCTTGGGAATGCTATTGTCTCTCTTTGTCTGAATGGTATCGCGGAAGTCTTGTAATTATTATGTACTTTCGATTTTGTTGTCTTTTAAAACATTTTTATAACTATTACTTAAATTTTAATGTTATTTTCGGATATATTTTAAAATAAATTTTGACTGAGTACTATACCTTACTATCTATCTCTTAATATAATCTACTTGTAACTCAAAATCACCCCACGTTTCCAATGCTTTACAGTAAACATGGTTAAGGGAAAGACAGTATCTCTCCCCAAAAAATGGTTAAACCAAAAATCCAAAGAAATTCCGCTAAAATATCCAAAAAGGCATATAAGTTTATAATGTTTTTACATTATGTTATACAGGGTCATTTTTAATTTACTGAAAACCTTTTGGGAATATATTATAAAAGAAAAAATACAAAAGCAAAAATAATATTTCTTAATTTTTTTATTTCATACAACAATAAAAAAAAATGTTTGCACCTTCTAAACTTTAAAGTTCTAGCATGTGGCCAAGTTTAAATGAGAAAGCGCTGCTTCCTACACCCCTCCACCCCTCCCCCTCCACCCCTCCCCCTCCGCCCCTCCCCCTCCACCCTTCTCCCTCCACCCCTCCCCTCTACCCCTCCCCTCCACCCCTCTCCTCCACCCCTCCCCTCCACCCCTCCCCCTCCACCCCTCGCCCTCCACCCCTCCCCCTCCACCCGTCCCCCTCCACCCCTCCCCCTCCACCCCTCCCCCTCCACCCCTCCCCCTCCACCGGACATGCGTTTTCTTTTGCTAATGCTGGACTATTACTGTTTAAAAGGTGCAATAAAAATATTTTTACTTTTGTAAAATTTAAGATATATTTTTTTTCTTACAGATGTTGTTGTTATGTTGTAAATTGTGTATTTCCAAAAGGTTTTCAGTAAATTAAAAATGACCCTGTATAATCGCGCGTAAGTCTTGAAATACGTTGATGTTAGTTTTTTGTATCTTCCCGATCGTCCATATAGCTAAGGTACGATAGACGTGTAAACGTTCATAAGAACATTTATATTAAGAAGAAATTAAATACTTAATCTATAAGCGAAAAGCACACTTTATTAGGGAGTCACTAAAATATAATTCGAATTTGTATTTGTTTTAGAAGGTGTATTAAACGCGAGTAAATTTACGTTATTCTATTAATTTTATTGTTTCAATCGTTTAATTAACATTTACGAGATATAATTTATTAATAAATTTTATGGTTTTAATTGGAGTTTAAGAAATTAGTATTTGTTTTATCAAGTTTTGGTATGAAATATAAATTTAGACGAGCAGTTAAATATACACTGTTCAAAGAAACTATTCCGCTGTCTATTATTAATAAGATCGATAAATCGAAGGACGTGATCTAGATTATTAATTTTGATGGATTCAGTTGATATTTTAAGGAATTCAGTGTTCACTTTGTAGTCGAAATTCTATCAAAAACATTATTGAGAAGAAAACATACCTATATAAATAGAATTTACCTTTAAATAAATAAAGAAAACTGTTCATATATCAAAACATACAAAAATCTAAACACGTATCGCACACAATTTTATAATTAATTGAATTAATCAAATATTCACTTCATTGATTAGAAAATATAATAAAAATAGAAATTTAACTTAATAAACAATTTTACTTCAAATGGAAAATTAATAAGAGATTTGCTTTAATATGGGAGGTTTCAAATTATTTTCTCCAACGTTGGCAAGGGCATAAATTGCATCCTGGGAACGGACATAGGCCACATTTAGGGATCAAATGCCAAACTTACAAAGCGAGCGAAGCCGTGGGCAAAAAACTATATATATATATATATATATATATATATATATATATATATATATATATATATATATATATATCCAGATAATAATAAACCCTCACAGTGAATAACAAAGTTATATCAATACCGTTTCACTAAAATAATGTTTCAAGGAAAAATAACTAGATCTAAAAGATATAACTCATCAATATTAAAATCATAACAGCGTATAATTTCGTCGGTCTATTATTGAATTGGTATATTAATTTAGATTTGCGTACAAATAGTTGAGCATTTTGCATAATTATTGTTCGATGTTTATATTATATATTATTATTATATTATATATATTAGCTATTTATATTATATATATATTTATTTATATTATATATATTAGCTATTAAGTATTCTAAGATTAAGTATCCTATATTATTCTGCATTAGGTTCATATGTAATTGCCGGCTAGTTTTGTAATATAGATGGACACGTGAACAATAAATTTCAGTCATACAGTTCATTCTGTGCAATATTTACCCTTATTAAAATGATTATGACGAGAAATTGTATCAATATATTAGTTTTGTTGTTTTAGAATTGGATTAGAATATAATATTATGTACTTTATAAATAACTAGCGACTCACCCTCGCTTCGTTCGGGTTCGTCCCTAGCTTGCTTCCCAACACGAACTTTCATGCCCGTTTTCACTCCCTTAAGGGATGATTTCAGGGATAAAAAGTATCCTATGTCCTTCCCAGAATCTCAAACTATCTTCTTACCAAATTTCATCTAAATCGGTTCTATAGATCTAGAGATTACCCCCTACAACGTCACAAACTCACAAACTTTAAGTCTTTATAATATTAGTATAGATAATTGGTTTTTTCCGCGACTTCAATTAGGTTTTTTTTTATTCTTTTAACGTTCTTAGGTTATCCATTAATTATTTAAATATATATTTTATGACAACACATTGCTTTGAAAAGTGTCCTAGGTTTTAAAAACAAGACTATCTTTTCGGATTTTTTCGCGGATTTATTTGGATTTTTCGTTCCACAGTTTTTGTGGGTAGATGCCGTTGGTAATAACTGCTATTGAGACGTTTAAAATCTCTGTCGTGAACATGATTGATGTAAAGCTTTCAAAACTTTGAGAACCAAAAATCAAACTTAAATCCGCGAAAAAATGGAAAATGGAAAAGAAAAGTCTCATTTAAAATATCAAATATTCGCATAAATCTCTTATAGTATTAAGTATCCTATCCGTTAATCAAGAATATCACTGTAAAATGTAACTTAATATAAATAAAACAGGTCAAACACTGTTAGAACATAAAACCACAGACAATTACCATAATCCCTAAATCCTTACGTGGCAATCCAATAGATAGATTGAAATGTATCGATGTATCACATAATTAACGCTCTATGTTTTACGGTATATAGTGGGGTTAGATTTCAATAGTGTACTTCGTAGATATCAATGTGTGAAACTAATGTCTGGTTGGGTCATTGTAAACAATTATTATTTTAAAAGAGCTACTGTTGAGTTTCTCGCCGGCTCTTCTCAGCAGCACTGCCTTCCAAGCCGGCGGTAGATTGCTCATGGACTGACTATACTGACATTTAAATTTAAAAGTAAAATTGACGATTCAAAAGTGCTTGTAAAAGTCTATTTGAAGAAAAGTATATTTTGATCTGATTTGAATAGGCAAGCACTACAAAAACAATCTAGTGCTATATTTTTTTAAAGAAAAACGTCTTTTTGTTTTGTCGTAGGCAAACCCAAAAAAAAGGGTTTCTGCAAAAATCTGTTGTAATAAGCTAACAGTCAACTAGTAACAGCTCCTTTATTCCTAAGACTACCATTTTATTACCATTAGCAAAACTCACTATCGTTCCACATCACTTATTTTCTACGTGAACGTTAGTTTGATTTACCGGGTTAAAAATAGTGTACCACATTCTCCACTCTCCAGTCCACAAATCCTTGCAACCTCGTTTCATTAATATGTGAAGAAAGAGCAAAGCCAAAAAATAAACAAACACGCGTCGAATTTAAAATAATAGGTGCCTGACAGTATAGCCTACATTCGGGTCATAAATAAAAATATATCTGCGAAGATATTCGATAATATAGTTTTATTTCAAAACGGCATTGCCTGCGGCTCCGCCCACATTAGATGACCAAAAAGAAATCCATAGGTTGACATATTAGTATACCCTTACATTGCAGTTTTTGTATTTTTTCTTAGAAATGAGACATTTTCCCGGGGTAAAAAGTATTCTACATGGTGACCCGGATAACCAGGTATCACCATACCAAATTTCATCAAAATCCCTCCAGTGTTTTTTCTGTGATGCGGTAACAGACAGACAGACAGAAAAAAATCTAAAAACTATAGATTCGGCCTCTGTATCAATAATAATGTTTATTTCAATAAGATTTTCCAAATAATATTTTATGTACAGATTCGGCTTAGTTACATTTTTATTATATGTAGGTATAGATGTTTAATATACGCTTAAATCTAAAGAAGTATTAAATATAAAAGCTTAAAAAATCGTTTAGATGATTGATGTTATTCATAATATTTGGATGTAAAATTTCTGTGACCAATGTGTATTCGATTAGAAAAAAAAATGAATTCATGAAACATGTCAGCAACACTGTACAGTGTACAATGTACATATTTGATTTAAATATTTTGACAATTTCATTCAAACAAAATAAGAAAAAACCATCGCTTGGTTGTACATCTGTCATAGCACGAGACACGTATTCAAAAAAATATTTAAACATGAAACAAAGATATTTAGGCAGTGGTATGAAATTATCGTTCTGGAAATTTTATTCAATCTGAAAAAAGAGATTTGGCAGAGACGTGTTTTGACTAATGACACGTTACTTGTACCTTCAGTGTTTAGGGTATATATAAAAAAGGAAGATATAAAAATTGTTTTTTTTTTTCAGAAAAGACAGTAATACTACAGTAATACTAAAAAACTTAAACCTTATCTAAATATATAATTTGATCGAAATTTTGAGAGGCGTTTCCGAGATACGCGAAATAATATATATATACGCGGAATTATAATATATATATTGCTCATTTAATATTATCTATTCTTCTATTATAAAAAGGAAAAAAAATGTTTTTTGTTTGTTTGTATCGAATAATCTCCGAAACTACTGAACCGATTTAGATGCTTGGTATGACTCTGGGAAGACCCTAGGACATAGGATAGTTTTATCCCAGAAATCATCACTTAAAGAGGTGAAAATGGGGGTGAAAGCTTGTATGGGAAAGCAACCTAGGAACAAACCCGAGCAAAGTGAGGGTGAGTCGCTAGTAAATATAAAAGACACCTAGGGACGCATGAGAAAAGCGAATGTAGTCTACTATGTATTTGCTTATATTCAATATTTACATCTTTCATGATTATTCAATCTAGTAGCATGGGAATTCATCATTGTAGATATGTAAATAGATAGATATCTTTGTGTATTATGGAAATAATCAAAAGAGGGCTGTCATTCTCTGAAATGGCTTTCTGAGTATATAAAATTAATGATATTTATTTACCAAAAATCCCTACTAACATATAACATATTGAGTATTCCCAATATTGGAAGGGATAGTTTTCTTTCTTTAGATTCTATTCAGTATAGGAACTGCTATCATCACTCACCTACTATCAGATCAAAGTTTTAGATTGTAAGTTATTTTTTGAGGTAAAATTCTTACTGCGCTATTGTGTTTAGATAATACAAACACCTTTAAAAACGGGTCTCTTGCACGACGCCCTACATAGTAGAAGCCTGAGAGCAGCTGCAGCTAACTTAACGTATCTATTTATAAGATACTGGGTAGATCTGAACACTAATAGAAGTTGAACATTAATAGCAGTCCATTTAAGGCAGTGGTAGCCCAGTAGTAACGCGCTTGCTTGGGAAACGAGTCTCGCACCACTGATATTTTCATGTGCGAATCATTTCCAACATGATTACCACTTGACTTACGATGAAGAAAAACATCGTGAGGAAACATGACATGTGAAGTCCGCCAACCCGTACTTGGCCAGCGTGGTGGACTATGGCCTTATCCCCATCGTATTGAAGGGAGGCCGGTGCTCAGCTTTGGGACGTTAAAAAGGGCTGAATACATTAAAATATATTTGTTCTTTAATTTAATTCTAGGAAATATTATTATGCTGTATATTTTGTTTTTCTTATCCTCAAATAAGCGTAAATAAAATGAGCAAATCCGAAATGTAGAATTAGAAATAATTCATCAAATTTTTCACAACAATTCTCTTGCAGAGTGACGTATTTGATTGGCATTACTTAATATGAATGTAGAACGTGAATCCCATTCTTTAAAAAATACAGAATAAAAATTGCTGTACAGGAATTTACTTAGCCTGGCCAAAATGAAAACTTTGAACGGATTTGTTAAGTATTACACTCGTTCTGTCAGCCTGTCGGGGATATTGGCTATAACAATAACTTTTTATAGTCTTACATAGTGACACTTCAATCTGATTCCGACATTTTAACATGCGCAAAACTAACTAGGTTAACAGTTACTAACACCAAACAAACCAGAAATGCAAGTATTATTAGACATCATTAAATATAAAAAAATTACAACATGATTACAACTCGCCATAATAGAAAAGAAAAACATCCTGTGGAAACCACCATGTCTAAAAAACATATTATGTCGTTAATGTTGGATAGAAAAGAAAACACCATAAGCAATTATATTTGGCTAGAATAGTGTACTGTGATCCCTTTTATTAAAGGGCGATCCAGAGGGCACCGGAAGCGAAATTGCCGATATATTATTAATACTTAAAAGCGACAGTAGCAAAAAAGTATATATATGATAATTTTTATTATAGTACAGGTAAAATTTAAAACGTTTTCATAAAAAATGTACTTATTTTTTTATATAAAAAAAAATTAACTGTTGTTTTATTTATTTATTTATTTTCCCGATTCATACCCACCGCGTCGTTAAAATACGCACAATTTTAAATGTATGCATGGAAAATTGATTTTCATTACGTTCATGTGGTTTTTATATGGTTTCTGTATTTTAATTCGCATCGTATCTGCGGTACTATTGACGACAGGCTGAGAATTTATGAAGCCCTAAATGTTATTCGCCAAACAATTTTTGAGGTAGTGTCCGTTTTATTTTGTTTTTTTTTTATGTGGAAATTGAATTATTACCTTTTATATTTACTATGGAAAATTATTTTCAAGTTATTTTCGTAGCTTGTTTATGAAGATTATTTTTAAATGTAACTTTTATCTCATATTTTATAATTACAGCAGTGTTTTATTCGCAGATTATATTCCTATATATTTGAATAAAAACTTTTTTTTATATAATATTAGCTGCATTGGCACTACCGTATGATTATTTTAAAATGATATGATAAATTTAAATTAATTAAAATTAGAAAAATATTAAAAATAAACAAGCCGTTACTCTCATATAAATTGTGTAGTATACCTAATAAATTGATGTTTTTTTTTAATTATTCGTATTCTTCTCAGCAAACCATTTCATTTGATATCCATATCATGGGATTGCATAAAAAAACATATTCCGTCCTCGTTAGGAATCCGCCATATTAGATTAAGAATGACGTCACTTAGCTTAACATGCATTACTATCCATTCTTAAAGTGGTTGTTGATAACTGCTTTAAAATTCAGTTGCAAATTTGACCCCGAACCATTGCAGGTAATAAAGAGCTTATAATAAAAGTAGGCATAATTTCCTATATAAAAATACTATCAAAGTACTCCCCAGCTTATTTGGTAAATCGATTTGGTAAAAAATTTGGACTCGAAGAAGTAAGTATAGAAATTTAATTTCGCCCGCGTTCAAACTACTAAAAACAAACTCTTTGACACACCAACAGCAGCACCACCTACTGGGTCCAATTGTGTTTTGAAAACATCCAGTAGCCCATTGAAATATACGCACAAAATTTCATCCAAATTGGTCCAGGCCCTTACTAGGTGACAAACACGCGTACAGAAGAATTAAATAAACGAAAATTTTAGTTAATATTCGTTGAATAATATGAATATTTCGTGTAGATGGTGTCAGCGTCCACAATGGCCGGCAAACCAGCGAACTGATTATTGGCAAAGCGGAACCGCGGCATTCCGGCAATTACACTTGTGTGCCGGCCAACGCTAGAGCCGCATCTGTTACTGTTCATGTTGTACAAAGTGAGTATAATATTTCCTTACTTAAATAAACATAGCTAAGTTTTATGATTCATATAATATTTTGAGGGTAAAGAGAAGCAGTTTGTATGGAAATGAGATTCTGAAATGAGATGTCTCCAAAATTAGGCTGTTACGCTACGGCTTTCTATAGCAGACGTTGAACCTTTACGATATTTAATACTAAAAGCTGCCACTAATAAATAAATAGAAAATATCTATATTATTCGAAATACTTATTATAGTTTTGTTTAACGGTAAAGCAAGTCAAGTGTAAGTAAATTAATTTTTTTTTTAATTTTTAGCATCAAAAGAAATATTTAAAGAACTAATAATTAAATCAACTATATAATAATTATTTGATGAATTTGAAGCAAAATACCATTTGACATAGAAGGTCTGCGTCGACCTATGTACGTACGTACTACGTATAAAAAACTTTTCTCTTGAGAATTATACATCTATTGAATGTGCGCTAGCTTCGATACGTGCAGAGTTTAACTTTTTACTATCTAAGATTTCACTCTTAGCAAATTTGAAATTCTCGCTACTCCAATTTTTCAAGGCAAAGTTTGCTGATTTTACAATCACAATAGGTGGCTTGGTTAGATAGCTAAAAGTTTGCTCATTTCTTAGAATATAGTCTCGGTATCTTAGAAAAGACCATGTGTATTTGTTTCACGAAGGCAAATAAAGTATATTAGTTTTGATATATCTATCAATGCTCTATGTTATTAAAGTGTTATTCTGTAATATTTTATTTTAAGTAGCAAAATATTTTTTCTAGTAGTCATCAAGATTATACTGTATACCAGAAGCAGTTCCTTAAAATATCCTTTGATATATATGAATATTTAACAAATATACATTTCAAGAAATAATACATGTATACGTAAAAAAAATTTCATCATACAAATATGCTATCATTAACTTGAGTGAATTACAAATTCTATTGTAGAGTAAAAATAATACAGTCATTTTACTCGGAGACTATGTCCTACTCAAGCTTGCGTTCTGAGTTTCTTTCGCCAGTTCTTCTCAGGTTTGTGGCTTCTTCTTTCCGAACAGGTAGTAGACTCATGACATTCAGTAAAAAATTGTAATAATTTAATACTGAATAAAATATTTTGAATTTGAATTGAATTTACATTTAGAAGGTAAAGGTGTCTTAGATGAACCACTTGGGGCTTAATTTGAGTGAACATAAATATATTCGATATCTTTAAAAAATACCTTTAAAAATTAAACATTTTTTTTTATTTAAATCAATGGTTGCTGAATTCTGCAGTCGTAATATTAACTTTGTTTTTCATAGTATACTTGATATGTCACATACATATTGTATATGTATATAATTATAAGACAGCGGTAGCCCAGTGGTAACACGCTCGTTTGGGAAACCGAGTGAAGCGAGTTCAAATCCCAGGTCTCTGATATTTTCATGTGCGAATCATTTCCAACATGATTACCACTTGTCATAACGGTGAAGGAAAACATAGTGAGGAAACCTGCATGTCCGAGAGAACATAGTGAGTTTTATAAAGACAATTGTGAAGTCCGCCAACCCGCACTTGGCCAGCGTGGTGGACTATGGTCTGATTCCCCTCGTACTGAAGGGAGGCCCGTGCTCACCAAGGGGATCTTAAAAAGGTCTGAATACATACACAGAGTATACATGAAAAATAATTACTACCTATTAATTTTACCCTAAAATGATATAATTTAATATCTGGTTGTATAGAACCATCGGTGCGTAGTTTGAACTCGCACTCATCCGAATTCACAGTGCCTTAAATGAGATAATAGGTATGATTTAATATAAGATAGTATTACATTTAATAAAAGGCAGTGGTGGCTTAGTGGCAATGCGCTCTCTTAGAAACCCGAGTAAAGCTGGTTCAAATCCGGGTCCCGTACCTCTGATATTTCCATGTATTGATAATTTCCAACATGAGTACTTGTCTTTCAGTGAGCATAAACACCGTAAGGAAACTTGCATGTCTGAGAGAATCTAGCAAGTTTTCCTAAGAAGTGTGAAGCCTGCCAACCCGCACTTGGCAAGCGTGGTGGCTTGGTCTCCCTCGTATTAAAGGGAGACCTTGTCCAACAGTAGGACGTTAAAAACAGCTATTTACATATACTGGATAAACTGAGACTGGTTATTTATGCACATTTCAACAGATGAACTTTATAACTCTTTTAGCATTAACGATAATCTTTCGATCCACTGTCCGTCTCACAGTCTAGTCATTAAAAATGAGACAGCAAAATATCTACACACATACCATGTACTTAAATACCCTTCTAACACTACTGTATTGTAAAGGCCTAACCTGCTGTAAAGTTGAATCTATTCAATGTCAAGACTGTTGATGGAAATGCCAGTATAAATGTAAATGTAAACAACCTAGTTGCATTTCTAGATTGTCTAAACACTGAATGCAGCAAAATCTACTAAGCACTTATGTATTTGGACGTGTAATACAGAATAAGGTTAAAGTCGAAACAGAGGTTCCTAAGCATTTCAAGCTAGAAATTCTACAGCTTTATTCAATTCTGTGCAAATAGCGTTGATAAATTCTGTTACATTCAGGGATAAAATTTGCTAAAGACCTTCGTAGAATTTTCGACTTTGTTTATTGGTATTGTACATACTTGTATGTTTGCACAAACGAATGATGCAGGCTCGATTGATGTTAAAGTGAAAATTTAAATGAACTATTGTTAACTAAAACTACTGATGCGTAATCGAATACTCGATTACTCTTTATTTAAATAAAATATCGGAGCGCAATAACAACTTTAGTTAATGACGACATTAACCGTGCTGCGTCGTCATGCGATAGTGGCATACGTCCCAATGGTCTAGTTTGCAGAGTGCACAAAGTCCACAGAATAAGTACCAAATATATGAATTAATGATATATTTTTAACATCCTAAGCTTCCTCGGGAAATTAGTGATCACGAATGATTTGGAAAAGTCAGACGAACACCAGTCTAATTTGGCTCCATATAGTTAAATTATACATTAGTGTTAGGCTGTTTACATATATGTGACTTTAAAAACAAAATGAATAAATATGCACAATGTTAAGTTTACCGACAGCAAAAATAAATTTGTTTCATAGTTTTTTTTTTCAAAAATACTACGTAAAAAAATTGCTTATGCAGCCACTTTTGCAAAGTATGCAACAGAAAATTTCCCTTTTATCAAAAACTACGCATATCTTCACTTAATCATTAACATTGAAAGCCTTTTGAGACTCCCAAATAAACTCAATTTTTACATGAAAACAACATTAACGAACTTTCTAAAGATACTCCTTACACTTACGCAAACATAATGAAAAAAATATTAGCTTAGATCTTTTTTGGAAAATAAGCCATAGAACTCAGTTTTCTCTTTGTGTATAGAATGATTTAAGTAATTCAGTTGTCCTATGAATGTAAGCTTACCTGCAAGTCTGACGTGAACTAAGCACAGTATTTGATCAATGACGATTAAACGGGTCCAAACGGTAAGTAGGCTATTAGCATAGTACTAACAACGGTATACAAATTGATTCAGGGTAGACTAAGCTCCGATCAACGAGACAAGCGGAAACAGTTTCCATAAAGGTATTTAAAGGAATTTGTAAATTTTTGGAAAGGGTTTTGACATTTTTTTGTAAGCTTTCATGATATAGAATTAATATGACGTATCATAGTTTTTTTGTTTACCCTGATATGATTGAACATAACGTATTTTGTTATAATTTTCAGGAGCAAATTTTGTTTTAACGACCACTTTTTTATCTATATACTTATTTATGGATGCTAGAAGTCCTTGGGTTTGAGCTCCACGTCAGTCTAGAGGAATTAGGATTTTCAGTGAATAAACTCAATATAGCATTCTAGATTTATTTTATAGTATCTTGGAAAAGAAGCAATGCCGTCTTAAGTCTTATCCACTTCCGGTCGTGACGCTTTACACGCTCATCGGACCATTAGAGAGAGGAAATAAATTGTAAATTCTACAATCTATATTTACTCTTTATTATTTATTTCTGCACTATAATATCTCGTATACTTTAATAATCTCAATGAGATTGACCACCATTAATATTGGCAAATCGACGATGACGATGGACGAGACAAGGACGTATATTTGTTTGGTCCATTTAAATATGTGCACGTTTGTTATAATTGTTCGATTTTTTTGTAAAATATCGATAGATGTTATAAAGGCTAAGTAAAACCGCTCAACTTTATCATTATTTTCTCCATCTAGATACTAGATAAATACATTTCAATGCGAATGCAGGTTGTTTTCGTTAGCATTTTCAAATAAAAGAACACATTTTAACTCGCAGTAAACTCGTGCAATCTCTCTCTAGAGATTTTCTCATCCAACTTATATACGATTTCACTTCTTGATAGCGTGCATCAATTCAGCATAGGGTTGACTTTGCTATTGGATTTTTATATAATTTTTCTTTATAATATGTTTATTTTTAATATATAAGTTTCCCGAAAATCGTGAGTTTTCGTCTAAATAAGTTAAAAAATCTAATTAGATTACCTTCCTCATTTTTCGTTGTTATTAAAACATTAAGAAATGAACTGCGCTATTTAATGATATATGTTTCATTTCATTTGAAATATTATATGACCTTATTAGCTATATAATACACTATCGACTCACCCTCGCGTCGCTCGGGTTTGTCCTTAGCTTGATTTCCCATACAAACTTTCAGCCACATTTTCACAACCTTAAGGGACGATTTCCGGGATAAAAAGTATCCTATGTCCTTTCCAGAGTCTCAAACTATATTCTTATCAAATTCCATCTAAATCGGTTCAGTAGATCCAGAGATAACCCCCTATAACGTCAGAAACTCACACCGTCACAAACTCACAAACTTTACTTCTTTATAATGTTGTAATATAGGATAGATGATCAATAAAAACAAGTTTTAAACAATTTTTTCTTGGTTAGGAAGGGATAAATAATACTATATGTAGTATAAACATATATCCTGTGTAAAAATCAAATCCATGTATCCCATATACATACTAGGTAGTGTTATTTAGGTATATACCTCGCTGAGTCACATGGTAGTCCAGAAAATATTTTATCATAGAATAAATATGAAAGAAAATCTAAAAATGCTGAATTTGTGTACTCATAATTAGTAAAAAATACTAAATGATAAGAAAATTTCTTTATATGTGTTAAACGAAACTATTTACTATACTGAATCGTTAGAAACTTATTTGTTAAATATTATAATCTACTAATTTAGGCTTATTACATGTCACAATTAATATTCGAATTCTACATATTACATTAGAATGGTAGGTGAAAGAAATTCTCATGAGATGTTTAGATATTCTAGTAAAACTACTCATTGTTAGAGTGACATCGTATTTAATTGTTATTTTTACCGAATCACAACTTATAAAATCGATTTCGATCCAATTTTTGTATTGATCGTACCAATACTGGTATCGGTTTGGTTTGAACAGCGCGCCGTTAATCTCGAACCGAAACACATATTTTGCTAAACTCAACGATGCACAGTAAATGGTGTAGTGAGGCACTATGTTTTATATAACATGCGGTACAGTAGAAGTATATATCATGTATTTATATACCTACTTGAAATTGGGATTTTTCAATACTTTTAAACTGATGGAATATAAAAATGTATACCAGAGCTATTAGATTACTTTTGTAAATGCAAAAGTGTGTATGTATGTGTGTATTTTTGTTACTCTTTTTAGATAAAAAGACCGATTGGATAAATAAAAATACACAGATGACCACATAGGCTACTGTTAGGCACCCAGGGTATTTCGCTTGTGTAGATACAATGGGTTCGAGTTCCGCTGAGGAAATTCATTTATGCGCTGAACACAAATGTTTGTTCTCCAGTCATGGGCGTTTATATTTATAATATGTATGTATTTAAAGTTATATATATGTAGCGCATCAACTATCTGGTATCCATAACACGAGCCTCGTAGCTTACCATGGAACTAGATGGTGTTGTGTTAATGTTCCAACATATTTATTTAATAAATTAATATAGATAGTTTTGTCGCCATATACATTTAATGAAACTTCTTAATTACTGACACACAAAGCGGCTACGCTAAGACGTAATTCATTAACACGAGCTTAATCTAGATAATAGTCTAATTTCGAGCTTGCTCCATTTGTCGACTTCATCACACAATAAGATAAACATAATCCATGCTTTCATTTCTACTTCTCCCTTTATTTCTTTTCCCTTTATGTAAATAATATCTTTCAGTATGATATAACAATTAGTTGATTGGGTTTGTTGACTTAAATATTTAAAAAAAATATACCTTTAATTGATTTTGAAAATCTTATCTAATATATTTAAACGAGCAATTCTTGTATATAATATATATTATTTATATATAATCTGAATCTCGGAAACGGCTCCAACGATTTTCATGAAATTAAGTACACAGGGGGTTTCGGGGGCGAAATCATCACCCAAATGAATCCCCCAGCGGGACTCGAACTCGCGACCCCTGATAAAACAAGTAGGGTCACTAGAAACTGAGCCAAACGTGTCTTAAATTATAAATAAAACTAGCGGCTCACCCTCGCTTCGCTCGGGTTTGCCTCTACAAAAGCACAAACAGATCTATCCCACGGGAACCGTTCTTTTTTCCGAATTAAAAAGTAACCTGTTGTTTGACCGGTAATATAAGGTACCAGCATGCCTAATATTAATTACTAAATAAGGTGCATAAGTTTTTGTGTGCTAAGCTGTATAACTTACTATAGTTTTTAACTATCTCACGGAAACTTTAATTTTCTGGAAAGAAAAGTATCTTAGATGTTGACCGGGGATATAAGGTACTACTATGCAAAATTTCATTTAAATCGGTCCAACAGTTTCGGAGATTAGACCGTACAAACAAACAGACAAACACACAGAGAAACAAAAAATTGAGAAAATCTGGATTTGTTTGTATTTCTCTTCTGACTCAGATTTTAGCACTTTTTTTTCTATGTAAAAAATATATCCTAGATTATTAGTTAACATATTTTGAGAATCGTATCAGTAATTCTGGTATTTTCAAAACTAAATTTAGCTCTTTGAAATAATACTGAAAATCTCAAAGCATACAATTTATTGTGGATTTTTTTATGAGTAACATAAAATCAATCAACCTAAAGCTATCTAGATGCATCCCATTTTTCTAGTGCTATTTTAATAAAATTTATATAACCACAGTAAACTGCAAGCACTATTATATTTTAGGTGGATCTATAAATAGCGGGTTTTGGGTATATTTTATACCTGAATACAGCTATTAATCTCATATCTATCCGCTCGCTTCAATTGAAATCGTCAATTTGGTTTTTTGCTAACCTCCAGGGATTTAGTTATTGGATGATAAAATGAAATTTACATGTACTAACACATTTTTTTCGTTATTTTGGACTCTGTTATTTGCTTAACTTATAACTGTTTCGGAAGATATAATTTAAAAAAAGACTATGACAGTACTTCCAGAAAAAGCATTTATGTAAAACAAAGTTTTTTAAAAAAACTAAGAGGCGTGACTTGTTTGTCTAATATAACAATAAATAAAAAAAAATCAATTTTATTTTTTGTAGATTTATGGTATGGATAGACCTTGAATTCATTCTTGATAACTTGTTTCAGGGGTTGTCTTAGGACTGTCGTTTTGACATTATTGGTAATTTTCCTTAATATTTTTGATTTCTAAGAGGGCGGTAGCCCCCGAACTTTTACGAACGAAATATATTTTATTTATATAGCGCGTGTAGAAAGAAGTCTATATGAATAAAATATAACAAGATTTAAGAATACAGTTAGTTTTATTTTGCTTTTTGTGACCAACGCTTCGAATATTAAAATTCGAAGCAAACATGATCACGGGAGAGTTACTCTACTAAACCTTACTGTAAGGTGTTTGACGTCTTAGTTATAGAATAATTTATAACAAACTAGTGACTCACCTTCGCTCCGGTGGGAGTATGTTTTCAGGTTTAGTATAGTAGATTGGTCAGAATATAGATATTTTCCCGTAATAAAAAGCATCCTATATATATTTACCCGATTAACCGCGGCTCCGCCCACGTTCAGATAACCAAAAACCAAATTCTTGGGTTCTACATATTAGTATACTCTTACATTGCAGTTTTTGTATTTTTTCTCAGAAGTGAGACATTTTCCCGCTGTAAAAAGTGTGTATCCTATATGTTGACCCGGATAACCAGCTATCACCATACCAAATTTCATCAAAATCTGTCCATTGGTTTTCTAGTATTGCGTTCCCAGACAGACAAACAGACAGAAAACATTGTAAAAACTATAGAATCACTATTTCAATTTAGATTATTTCAATAAGATTATCCAAAAAATATTCAATGTACAGATTCGACTCAGAATTTTATTATATGTATAGATGAGAAATGACACCGAAATAACATTCAATTTGAGTGTTTCAATTGTATTTAGTAAGTTTAGGCGATAAATAAGGACAGTATATTTATTTTGAATGTAATATAAGTTTTGTTTTCAGGCGAAACTCCAGCCGCAATGCAGCATGGCAATAATTTCTCTGTGAAATCAACCCAAGTGCATGTACTACTAATTCTACTATTACCGTTCATGTATAAAATTTTAGGATTTGGATAACGTCTCATTGTAATGATGCAATTTCTGTCCACGATATTTTCCAATTGAAAATTTACTAAATATCTAATATAATATGTATGTTCGCGTATTATTTGTAATTAATAAACGTATAGTTGTTTTATCAAATAATTCTAATTGGAATGGATTTTTTATAGTATGTCCTGAATAGAAATTTTTAGTGATACTATATTAATTTTACTCTATTATATTTGTATGAAATGTTATATTTAATTTCATTTATGTAATTAATTGGTGTTTTAATTAAGCTATATGTTTTAGTACTTGTAATATAAAAAAAGAATCAACATTATTATATTATTTTTGTTAAACCAATAGCTACGAGTATGTTGTATCTTAATAAAATTATACCATATATTTTATTAAGATATCTAATGTAACTTAAGTAATAAATAAAGTTTATACTAAATTGTAAAATATTACTTACGTTTTATTTGAACGTGATGATCAAATATTCTATAAAACACTTAACTACACTTGTTAAATACACTTAATAAGTCCTAAGGACTTAGACAACATGTCTCTTGACGATCATTGAATGTTAGAAACCTAAAATTATATATGTAGACTAGCATTGCCCGCGGCTCCGCCCGCGTTCAGATGACCAAAAACCAAATTCTTAGGTTTTACATATTAGTATACTCTTACTATACAGTTTTTGTATTTTTTCTCAGAAACGAGATATTTTCCTGCGGTAAAAAGTATCCTATATGTTGACCCGGATAACCAGCTCCATACCAAATTTCATTAAAATCTGTCCAGTGGTTTTCTCGTGATGCGGTAACAGACAGACAGACAAACAAAAATTCTAAAAACTATAGATTCGGACTCTGTATCGATAATAATGTCTGTTTCAATTAGATTTTCCAAAAAATATTTAATGTACAGATTTAACTTAGTTACAATTTTATTATATGTATAGATGTAACATAACATTATTATGATTCTATGACATAACAATTAAATTTGAAATTTCAATACAATTTTTATTTTTTTTTAAATGTCTAACCTTACACGGCACTCCTAGAAGCTACTAAACAAATAAATTGAATTAAATCAAATGACTAACCTTTAACGATTGTGGATTGACATCTTGTCTAAGCCTTTTGACGCGCTTAAATGATTTGATAAACGATAAACTTATTTGAAACTTTAAGTATTTTTATTGTTTTCAACAGTCACGAACAATTTATAAAGATTAATTAAATCTATCATAAAAACCGTAACTGCCTACGATATTCGATTGACACGTCTTACTATGACATTTGTCATGAGTTCAATTCCCGATTGGGACTAATATTTTTAGTAAGACAATGATGATTACTTTGAATATCTACAAACACATTTGAATATATAGCAATAAAAAAGTCTTACAGTTTGAAATGAGGCACCATAGAAAAGTTTTTTTTTCTATCAAGCTATACTAAATCGTGTTTTGAATTTGTCATTTCACTATATATAGGTCTTAGGAATGACATATGGTATTATATCTGTTTGGAAATTATAAAAACTATGATGTTCTCCTGACCGATTCCGGCCACGGCGGCCAATCTCATTGAGACTAGCCAACTGCGCAGGAGATATTATAGTGCACAAGTGTACGCGCAGACACAACGTGCACTCTCTATTCATGTCATTCTCATACTCTGGTGGGACGACCATTCGACACGACCAGTGAGAGTTAAGGCGCAGGACCGACGGCTTTACGTGCTCTCCGAGGCACGGGGGTGAAACACCGCCAACTTCCCAACTCCGGGCTGTTACTGAGACTTACTATACAGAAAGACTCAATAACTAAACTTGGCCCGACCCGGGACTCGAACCTAGGACCTCCGGGTGTGCAGCTATACATGCTAGCCACTACACCACCGAGGCAGTATAAGAACTATATATGTATTATAAGAGCATTTAAAAATTTAGAGCTCGTACAGCGATTTCGCGAACTCTTAACGCCTTAAAAATGATTGTTATATTATAATTTTGTAATATAAATATATGTATTACCTATATAAATAAAAGGCCTTTGCTTGAAGTATAAAATAATATATTTTAATGGTTTTTCAAAAATTAAATTATAAAACAAATATAATTTTTATTTGTTGTATAAATTAAAAGTGGAAATATCAGAAAATTTAATTAATATTATTGTAGGCTTTACTTTATAGAATACAAGTACTCATATCTTTTGTTCTAAAGAAATATATTTTCAATATGGAAAATATCATATGGTATTCGAAAATTTTATTACAGTTAAAATAAAGTATACCAATCGAGTACAATAATGTTTGAATGTAAATAAATTGTGAAATATATACGCATATAAGTGATATATAAGATTATGTAAAATTATCTGTCATGGTTATAAGAATAAATAAGATTTTGAATTTAACGTGCCAAGCTTTTTTGTGTTTTATTTAGATCCACTCATTTTTTTAACTACTAGTTTAGCCCACACTTTTGTTGTATGGTAATACGTCGATATAATATTTATTATTTATTACCACAGATTCACGTCGTCGGCTTCCTAAATACTCTTCGTATTTATCATATTACATTGAAATTCTTAGAAGAGACAATTTTTCTCAACTCTATACAAAAACGTCATCAGACCGGTAGCAAAATCTTTCAAAATTATAGCTTTTCTACATAATCCGTCTTTCAATTGGTTATAATCATTTGAAATACGGTACAGCACTTTGTGATTGATATTAGCACAAACAAACACAAACTATGTGGACGTAGTATATACAAATAAACATATAAAGGCATTAAGCATATCTAGTACATTCTTAATAATCTATTCTACGAGAACTGCACATTTTTCCTGGATAAAACTAATCTATGTGCTAGTCCAGACTATAACCTATTTTTTTGCCAAATTTCATCTAGATCCGTTCAGCCGTTCTGGCGTGATTGAGTAACAAACATCCATCCAAACTTTCGCATTTATGACAAAAAACGGTTTATGTGTTGATTTTTGTATCGATTATATATGTAAGGATATGACTAGTATTTATTTATTTATTAAGGAAACAAACGGTGTTACAAGATAAACATAGAATAACAAACAATTGATAATACATAACCAATAATAGTTTCCGTTGTTAAAATAACACTTATAACAAAGACATGGATACAGATGCAAAATATTAAAAATAACAATTAAAAAAGAGACTTACAAATTTAAGAGAGAGAGAGAGAGAGAAATGCCATACAATCAATAATTACAAATAATCAATAAAATCCTTAGAATATAATTCAATAAATAACACATTTTTAAATTAATAATGTAAAATAATAAAAATCAATAACAGCTTGCATTAATCAAATTGTACATAACACTAATTTTAAATTTATACATAAGACAGAGATGAAATATGTCATTACTAATAAAAAGATTATTATACTGATCACAACTTCTATTGATATATGAATTTTTTGCAAATTTAGTTCTGGTAGCAGGGACATAAAAAGTGGATTTTTGTCTGGGATTAATATTTCGTGGACATTTAAATTGTAGTTTAGACAATAAATACGGCGAATCGATTTCGTTATTCAAGATCTTATATAAAAGGACTTGATCTCGTTGAGCACGTCGTTCAACTGCTGACATAAGGATAGAAATTTTCTTATTATTAATAGAAATGTTTACTGGGAGGTTCTTAATAAATCGATCATGTATACGTTCGATTCTACAAATATGATTCTTATACTGAGGGTTCCAAACAGAAGAAGCATACTCCAAGATAGATCTCACGAAGGTGTTGTACAAAAGAATGTGTGTTGACGGTTGCTTAAACTCTTTGGATATCCTCAGTACAAAACCCAGCATACGATAAGCTTTGTTAGCTATATAAGCGACGTGCTCATCAAAGAGTAACTTGGAGTCGATTATAACTCCAAGATCTTTAACCACACTAGCTCTGGAAATAATTTCTTTATTTAATTTGTACTGGTAATTAATAGTTAAACGTTTTCTAGTAAAAGTAATAACATTGCACTTTTTAATGTTCAAGAACAAAGAATTCATAGAACAATAATCACTAAACCGATCTAAATCATTCTGGAAATCAATACAATCATTTATACCTTTAATAATTTTAAATATTTTATTATCATCAGCGTATAGTAAAAATTTGGAGTGCTTGAAAACTAGGTTAATATCATTTAAGTATACATTAAATAATAAGGGACCTAGATGGGATCCTAGTATGAAAAGATATTTAAAGCTTATGGACAATTCCAACGGTACTGGTTAGTACAATATAAAAGAAAAGTAGTACAAACTTCCTACCCACGAAAAATACCTACCAGCTGTGAAGCCAGGGGTGAATGGTAAAACTTTTCAATGGCTCTCATAAAGCCTTTAAGTTTGAACTCATTTGATTCGTTTCGACGTGTACCATACATAACAGTTGGTCGAAAGCGAAACTTTTTGAAAATCTATATATAAATGGACAAAGAAAAAACTGTTTTGTACCTTTTATTCTTCTGCTTGTCGACAAAATTTCTTTTTTTTTTTGCTTAGTTTAATTATTGAAAAGCTTTCGTGTTAACAATAACAACATCTGGAAACAGTTTTTTATATATAGATAGATTTTATTCCTATAATATGTTTTTCTCAAATTTATATTAATAATATTCATTGTATATATATACCACTGTGCGAAAACTAGTATTATTTATTCCATAATATTAAAATAAATCCGCCAACCCGCACTTGGCCAGCGTGGTGGACTATGGCTTGATCCCCGTCGTATTGAAGGGAGGCCCACCCCCAGCAGTGGGACGTTAAAAAGGGCTCAATACTGATAACAATATTAAAATGTCTACGAATTAAAAAAGCTAACTTTCGTTTGAATCGGTTATGCAGAAACAAAGCTACACTATAAGCTAATACTATGTACTTATCTATATAGATATGTACATATGTACATATCTTTACACTTTACATTAGATAGACCGTTTATTGAAGAAGGTTATTTTTCATATAATATATAGTCTATCTATTCCATACTAACCGTTAAAACGTACGTAGAGATAAACCCGACCGAAGCTAGGATGAGTCGCTAGTTATAAATATAATAAACAATAATAATAAATTCTTTATTTCCAAAAAAGTAGTACAACTAGATATTTCCTTAACACTTAATAAATCTAATTTGGTACATATCAATATTTGAAACAGCATCTGCAGCAGAACTAGGAGATCTGTGCATCAGCTATCGGCGCCATATTCCCGGTAAGTCTACATAAATGTCAATATGCAAGCAAAAAATAATTCATTAAATATCATCTAAAGAGTTTTTATTTTATGCTAACATAATCTAGGTACAATATAATTTAAAAACCATATATGTTTTTAGTTAAGCTATCCATACTAATATTATAAATATGAAAGTGTGTGTGTGTGTTTGTTTGTTTGTTTGTTTGTTTGTTTGTTTGTTTGTTTGTTTGTTTGTTTGTCCTTCTTTCACGTCAAAATGGAGAGACGGGTTGGCGTGATTTTTTGTGTGGAGATCGTTGGAAGGCTGAAGAGTGACATAGGTTACTTTACTGCGTGAGATTACCTAATTCCCACGGGAAAACACGTTATAATACAATCCAAAGAAATATTTATGATCAGAATTACTTTAAACTTGGTATTAATACTCTTCAATAAAATTAAATAAACACGTGTTTTACCATTTTTCGAAATTCATTCTATAAGGGGATAAAATAGGGGATGAAAGTTTGTATGAAACTACCTTTTTAGATATTTTTTGTAGTTTTAGCGCGAGCAAAGCCGCGGATTCTGCTAGTTACCTATATTTATATAGACAACAGCTAATTTGAAACAGATTCATAAAGAAATTTCATCTAGGTAAGTAGTTTATGTAAAGAGTGACCAATATAAAAAAAAGATAATTTTAAATAATTTTAATGTTAAATAATCTAGTTTAAAAATTAAAAGTAAAAAATATCTATTTAATGACTATTTTTAATTATTTTGATGAATACTTATCAAAAGTAAAACTGAAATTGATTGTTTTCAAACTGATGGCTATTTCCACTTTATAAAAGTTTTTTTATAGCAGTTCTAAATTAGTTTTATCTATACGATTGTGTATTGTTTTAGAGCGGAAAGGCTAATAAAAGTTTTGAAGCCAAACTAGCTTCTAGAAGCAGAAATAAGCAAAAACAATTAAAAGCTTTAAGCTCTCATCGAGGTTGTTTATACGAGATCAGTTCGGATAAAATTTATTTATTTTACTTAACTGGCAAATAAAAATTTTAAAGTGCGTCAATTGCTATTTAAATAATATAAAAAGTGCCAGTCGAGCACAGACATACGATGAATTCGTTGAACTTTGCCAATGTTACGTAAAAAAAAACTAGGAAGTCTTGTTGGTAAAATAACATAGCAATAAAAAGGTCGAGTCCACTGTAAATAAAGCATCTACAACAAAATACATCAAAATTAATCAATTAATTCTCCAATGGCACGTGAATTGGAGAAGACACGAAGAAGATTGGTTGGCAAACATCAAAATTAAATATCTTCTATACACGACACGTTGGGTCAACTTGGAGTGACCCTACTTGCTGTGCCAGCGGTCGGGGATTCGAGCCCCGCTGGGGGCATTCATTTGTGTGATGAGCATGAATGTTTCTACTCCAGTTATGGGTTTTTATATTTATAATATGCATGTATTTAAAGTCATATATCTGTAGTGTAAGTGTATCAACTATCTAGTATCCATAACACAAACCTCGTAGCTTACCATGAAACTGGATGGTGCTGTGTTAATGTCCCAACATATATAAATAAATAGGTAAAAACAAAACAGCTTAGTACTCTTTCCTACTCTGTTTTTTAATCGATTTTATATTTCCTTGTGTAGTAACTACATATTGACCAGTTTTAGTGCTGTCAATAAAAAACAAACTTGAAGTCAGTTTTTTTTAAATAATTACTAGCGACTCACCCTCGCTCCGCTCGGGTTCGTCCCTGGGGTGGGGTCTGGGAGGACCACCCTTATCCTTATCACTTAGGGGTATGAAAAATAGATAGTAGCCGATTCTCAGACCTACTGAATACGCATATAAAATTTGGTAAAAATCGGTATAGCCGTTTCGGAGGAGTACGGTAACAAACATTGTGAGATGGAAATTTTATATATAAGATTATGATCGAATTTCCACCGATGGGTGAAAGCTATCTTATTAGATGAGCAATTATCCGTTTTGTATTTAGCAAGGTTTTTCTTAAAAATTTTACTGCAACGAACGAAACGCACTTTTTATACCTGATCCGGAAAAACACCGAGCGACAGTCGGTCACTCAGATACTCAATATACATTAAGTAGTTCAAATCGGAATGAAGCTAAACTGATATCAGAAAGAAAATCTATACATATAATAAATTAATTCGGAGTCGAATCTGTTCACTAAATATTTTTTGGAAAATCTTGTAGAAATAGTGATTATTATCGATACAGAGGCAGAATCCATAGTTTTTAGATTTTTTGTCTGTCTGCTGTGTGACCGCATCACGAGTAAACAACTGGACAGATTTTGATAGAATTTGTGTTGTGATAGATAGATGATCCAGGATAACATAAAGGATACTTTTTACTTAGGGAAAATATCTCATCTCTTAGAAATCTACACTAAACGTTAGTTAGTATATTACATAAATCAACAATCTAATTATGTAATTAATATTAATTAACAATAATGTCGTATTATCCTGATGTTATTATATTTTTTTATAATTATTGTGTATATCACGAGGAAGTTAGATAGGAAATTATGATAATTAACTATCTTAATTTCCCGTACTCCAATAACATGAGATAATTATATAATATAAAAACAAAATATTTATTAAATTATGTATATAATATTATTTATTTATTGTAGTAATTCCTTTGTTATATATAATTTATGTATCTATCCATAATATATTAATTAATTCTCATTGTTGTTTCCTTTTAATATTATGGTTATTAATGTCTACAGTGACAGGAATATAATCTATACTAATATCTACGAGTATATATATAATAAAATTGTAACTAAGCCGAATCATCTCATCAATCAATTAATCAAAAAGTCAATCATGAACTAATGCTAAGCGTGGAAAGAGATTACAAGCATTCTAATATTTAATCTTAGATCCGATGATAGTATTTAGTTATATGGCTTTAAATAGTCATCTGTCAAATGAGAGAAACAGGTATCTTAATTGGAAGTCTTTGTTACTATATCTATTCAGCGTTGGACAATTTGCAAGGGACTGACGTGTTGACAGCGGTTTGCGGTAATTGGCTTCTATGACATGAGGATAGTATACTATCATTATATACTAAATATATGTATAAAAAAAGGGCTGAATACACATACTACTAGCGATTCACCCTCGATTTGCTCGGGTCCTTCCCTAGCTTGCTTCCCCATTCTCACCCCCTTAAGGGATGATTTCCGGGATAAAAACTATTTTACCCGCGCACTTTTAATATCATGAGATTTAAAAAAAATCTTATTTTAGTACTTTTTTCTATATAAAGCTTGTCCTGACAATAAAAGACACAAAATTTATCCAATTTGGTGCAGTCAATCCGAAGTTAAGCGCGTACATACATTTCGGTGATTAATTTTTATTTATATAGATAGATAGATATGGCACATTAAGTTACTATTTTTACTTTCAGTTACTTCGATTGTGTATGGCTTTTTTAGGAAATAATATATTTAACTATATTTTTAGACTATGTAAGATAAATCTGTCTACGTGTGGTGCAGCATTTACTTGCCGCCTTTTTCATTTATTGTTCAACTGAGATTTATATTAAAATTTAAGTTATATAATTTTGTTATTATTGGCTGTTAGTTGAATTTGATGTAAAAAAATATATTTTATAATATTGTTGGTTCACGTAAAAGAAGTGCTGGCAAGATATATTTTGATGTTATATTATAATATACAAGCGTATTTGCCTGGATGGCTTAGTGGCTAACAAGTATGTGGCAGATTTCTAGGTCCTAGGCTTGAGCCCCGGGTCGGGGCAAGTTTAGTTATTGAGTTTTTCTCTTTAAAAGTTGTCAGTTGCAGCTTGGAGTTGGGAAGTTGGTGGTGTTACACCTCCGTGCTTCGGAGAGCAAGCCTTGCGTCTGACCTCTCACTGGTCGTGTCGAAGTACTGTCCCATCACACGGGCAGGCACTCCCTTGCATTGAAGATTGCGACTGAAATCAGGCCATAGTCACGCTGGCCCAGTGTAAATTGGAGGACTTTAGGTGTCTTTAAAAAAACAAGTTATGTTTTTTCAGATATGCAAGTTTCCTCAGGATGTTTTCCTTCACCATAAGGCAAGTGGTTATAAAATAAACATATATATAATAAATTCTCAAATAGGCAGTATTGCAGGGAGCGTGGATTTTACTGTAAGGCAATCCGAAATTAAAATAAATAAATAGTTACATAAATACATAGTTATAGTCAGAATTAATTTGGAATGGTTATTTAAATATTTCAGGAATAAATGCCAATATGCTTATGAAATGAGAGCAATTTAAATGTTAGATACTTAAAAGAAAATTTTTTATTTAACATGGAACCTTGCATTTAATGATAATAAAATACATTTGAATTTCTTATTTAATAGCAATTTTAAATAATATAATGAATTTAAAAAAAAATTTGGTTGTTACCTTTTTATGCCTCAACCGAACATGAAGAAATGTTACAAGTACTTTGTAGCTTAGAAAATATGTATTCTACAACAGCTTAGACCCGTATTCACAAACTATACTATGAGGGATCATAGTGCGACCGAATTCAATGTCAACAATTTTATTTCATAAATAATATTAATCCTTTAATCAAAGACCCATATCTCAGAAGAAAACTAATCATACTAAAGTAAACAAATCAACTAATCTAACTAATATAATATATTATTTATTTACTACTTACAAGTAAGCATTAGATCTATACTTATACCTATTATAAATGTGAATTTTTGTGAGTGTGGATGTTTGTTACTCTTTCACGCCAGAACAGCTGAACGGATCTGGATGAAATTTGACACAGTGATAGATATGTTGTGTGTGATGTGATGTCTAATATAAATAATACATAGGCTACTTTTTATCCCAGAAAAATGTACGGTTCTCGTGGGATAGGCTTGCTTTTGTTTTCCTAGAGGCAAACCGAGTGAAGCGAGTGTGAGCCGCTAGTACGGAATAAATGGGTCATTATTTATTATTTACTTTAGAGATAGACAACACTATACGTTAAGGAGGGCCATTCATTATTGAGTAAATTAACTCCACAGCTATATTACGGTCCGTGTCAGTGAAAGACGTAAACTTTGTTATATGAACTGATGATTTATTAAGGTATTATTTTTTATAGTAACAGATGGATTACAGCAGCGAAAAGGAATCTGATAGGTATATTGACAATGCGCTTATCAAACACCAGTAAAATATCCTAAAATGCAGAAGAATACCTTCTGGTGCCGAGTAATTATCAATTACAAGGACGTATCAGACGCATATCGACAAATTGTCATAATATAATACTTACTTAAATAAATTATATTGTTATATTTATTTATAATATTTATAAAAAAAAAATTAAAATGTTTGGAAATAAAATTCAACAAATATTGGTACTTTATAGTCATTTTTTGAATTTTAGAAATCATTTTTGTAAAATAGTGGGTAGGCACTGTCTGTAACAAGTACTCGTATGTGTTTGAGACGTCTATAACCTTAGTCTCTCCCGTGACCATGATTGCTGTAAAGCATTCGAAACGTCGGGAACCAAAATCAAAATAAATCCGAGAAATAATCAGAAAAAATAGTTTTATTTAAAATTGTCATAATATGATAATTTTTTAGTTTTCTTAAATCGAAAACACTTGCTTAATGTCCTCTTATCTAAAACAAGTTTGTAAGATTAAGAAAAAAATATAGACTAATTTATAATAATAATTTTAATTTTTATACCGTGGACAATTCCCTTGAACATACTACTGTGAAGTAATAGCAGGTCGTTAGTTAAAGAATAAAACGATATTTAGATTTCATTACATACATTATACACTAAATTATAACTTTAGTAAATTCTACATACATTTACAATGATAACATGTTAAAGTAAGAATTTCTCTAGCTAGAAAATATATATTAGTCTGGCTTAACGCCAGATGCTTTCAAAACATATTTATATGGAAACTATACGTTTGCTAAGTCTCACTATTCAGTGGCTTTGAACTGAAGATTAGCTCTTCTATGTGTATATCATTAACTTAAATGGATATTTTCTATTAGATTATTTATAAATAGTTACAGCTTGTTGCTTAGCCTATGTATCGTTTACTTTCTTTTTAAAGATGTCGCGTAGAGTCATGGTATCCTACTAATATTATAAATGTGAAAGTTGTTTGGATGGATGTTTGTTACTCAATCACGCCAGAACGGCTGAACGGATCTAGATGAAATTTGGCACAGAGATCGATTATTGTATGTAATAGCATATATGCCACTTTTTATCCCGAAAAATATACGGTTCCCGTGGGATAATTTGTTTTTCTGTTTATACAGGCGAACCCGAGAAAAGTGAGGGTGAGCCGCTAGTTCTATTATAAATAAGAAAGTTAGATTTTTGTATGTATATGTATGTTTTTTTATTATTAAATGACGAAACGTATGATCTGAAATACTTAAAAGGGCTGAATACATTTTTTTTCATTGCATAACGATTATCAACATATCTCTCTGTCAAATCACTTAGGATGGACAAGCTAAGGAGTCTTTAAAAACAATACGAACTAATAAAAATAGTACACATAAAACATATTATATAGTAAATTACATCTTGATAAAAATAAATAACTTGATAATATATTATCAAGTTATTTATATTTATATATATTTGGGATATATCCCAACTTCATAATCACATGAATTTGCGTAAAAATCACACCTCTCATCAAAATCACTTTGTTGTTTGAAAAACAAGTTAGCTAATTGTTTTGTTTGATGGTAGACATTTTTAATGAAATAAGTGATAATAATTATGTATGTAAATGTACTAAAATGTAAAAATTAAAATTACGAGTAGATGTAGTTTCAGGCTTTTGTTTGAAAATGTAGCGACTTACATAACAACTGCAGTAGATGCAGACAGCAACTCGACATACTTCTGTGGCGGTCGCTGAGTCAAGGGTGACGATTGTAAATATATTTCGAATGATTCATAATGCTGGGATTATATAATAAAGAAATGCTTGGAACATATTACGAAAATATAAAAATGTAAAATATCACGCTACTTTTATATGTTGGGACATTAACACATAGCACCATCTAGTTCCATGGTAAGTACAAAGCTTGTGTTATGGATTCCAGATGGTTGATATACTACATATATATATATATATATATATATATCACTACAAACTGAGCCAAACGTGTCGTCAATTATGTATCGTATGTATGTATGTAAGTTTGTTACATTGAAACGGCTGGGCAGGCTTAGTTGAACTTAGTACACATATAGACTACGAGTATGACCTGGCGTAACACTGTTTGTATTTTTGATTACGACGTATCATTCATTAGTTGATGAGTGTGCGTCTGTCGTTTTGATGCTTTGACATCTTTTATTTGCTTGTTTGTTAATGTAAGCATCGATTAATTATACTACGTGTAATCCTGAAATAAATAAATAATTGTTTATTTTCTTTTTTATTATTTTTAAATTACGTGTTTAATATATTTTTTTAATAAACAAACCGACTAAGAAAATATCGCGTAACATATTTGGCAACTCAATTTATTATATTTAAACAAATTTTACAAGCGTTTTGTTCTAAATATATTTACTATATATTTTTTTATCCTGACAGTGTTGTGAATACGTCATCAAGACCGATACTTTGTAATATATTTATGTAAATGTTGCATATGTATACTATTAGTGTTGCTATTAAATAAATGAATAACATAACATACAAACAAAAAAATATTTCTCTTTTTATAAAAACGGTCAAAAATACTACAAAAATTAAATATTAATACTATAATATCAGAGGGAATCCCCTTTGAAACTCAATGAAACCCAATACCAATCCACATATGAAACCCAAAAGGAAATAAAATGAGTAAGAGCAAGAAAGTCTTCGATTTATAATGACCAAAGCATTTTACCTCAATATCGTGTGAAAAGATATTAAACAGTGCAATGTAACGAGTCCATTGTATTTTTATTCAATGACCCAGGCTTTATCGCCCATTTATATCATCGATGCTGACTCACTCTCATTCGCTTTCAATTTTATAATTCGGTTTTTCCAGGATGTGTCGATAAAGTTAACGTAGGTATAATATCTTTATGAGACGTTTTGTAGGGAACGATCTGATTTCTTCCATTAAAATAAGCTTTTTTTGCGTAAGAAATAAAAATTATTTTTGTAAATGGCTAGTACAGTACACAATAAACGACGATCTCAGTAATGGAGTTATACTACTGGTTCGATTGTCTTCATTTTTTACAAGGCTGTAAAATATGGGATTTGAATTCGAATCTCGAGTCAGATAAAATAAAATATTGGGTTTTTGTGTAAAAAAGTAACGATTTTAAAATTATTCTACGAGAAGCACTCAATAAAAAGATATGCAATTTTGGGCATCTTTTTTTTTGGACCAGTAATGAAACTTAGGTCATAATTACAAGACCATGTAAGAAATATGTTAAAAAAAACGTCACCAGTCCACACAAGAGGTGATACTGTCCTTTGTGAATTATCGCTGGAGCGATCTCTTCCAGGCAACCTTGAGGTAGACCGTGGAGGAGTAAGTTTTCATAAATAGATCTCAAATATATGAAACATAATATAATAATAATAATAAAAAAGTTTATTAACGACTAGCATTGCCCGCGGCTCCGCCCGCGTTCAGATGACCAAGAATCAAATTCTTAGGTTATTGTATACCCTCTATATTAGTATACCCTTACAATGCAGTTTTTGTATTTTTTCTCAGAAACGAGATATTTTCCCGCAGTAACAAGTATCCTATATGTTGACCCGGATAACCAGCTATAGCCATACCAAATTTCATCAAAATCTGTCTAGTAGTTTTCTCGTGTTGTAGTAACAGACTGACAGACAGACCGACAGATAAACAGACAGACAGACAAAAATTCTAAAAACTATATATTCAGCCTCTGTATCGATAATAAAGTCTATTTCAATAAGATTTTCCAAAAAATATTTAATGTACAGATTCGGCTTAGTTAGAATTTTATTATATGTATAGATATCAGTATAAAATATAACTTAATCTAAGAGGAAAATTATTTTCTTTTATTATATCGTGTTTAATAATTTTGAAGATATTTTAACATTAAAATTCTGTCGGACGTAGCTATATGAAGCTTCACAGAAATTCGTCTCGCCTGTCTAATTTTGGTCTTGCCTCTTCGCTGTTCGCTCGCCACAAAGGCTTGAAGGAAACTTCAATTTCACACTATTTAGTTTACTTAAGCTTCAAATTAAGCTCTTCAAAAGGAAGTTTATAAAAATTTACATTATATTCCTTGCAAGCAAAGAAAACGCACTGATCCAACACTCAGTTTTCAATACGTTTCAATACGTACTGAAAACAAATTATTAAAAGATTATATGGAGAAATTGTAGAAAGCTAAAATTCATCGACTTGCTTTTCCAGCGGATCCGCCAGCATAGTTTTTTTACGTATTACTAGTGGCTTCCTTGGTGCATTCCTAGAGATAAATGGCTAAGGCGCGTATAGAAAACATACGTTCATTCATAACAATAAGTATATAATAAAAAATTGTAACTATGCCGAATCTGTATATTAAATATTTTTTTAAATGTTATTGAAATACACATTATTATTGATAAAGAGGCCAAATCTGTAGTTTTTAGAATATTTTTTGTCTGTCTGTCTGTCTGTCTCTCTGTCTGTGACTGCATCACGGAAAAACCACTGGAGGGATTTTGATGAAATTTGGTAATATGATAGCTGGTTATCCGGGTCAAAATATAGGATACTTGTTTGTTTTTGTACGTGTTAATCTCAGAAACTACGGATCTGATGTGAAAAATTCTTTTTGCATTATGTAGTCCATTTAATAAAAAAGATATAGATTTCCGATGTAACTTTGAAAGAAACTTAATAATAAAGAATAATGATAGATTTTCGTTCACAAGTTGAACAGTAGTTGAAATTAATTAGAATAAATTGACACACTAAAAGCTGCTTCAGCTTCAAAAAGCTTCCGAACTAAAAAAAGAGAAAAAAATGCACCTATATGTAGATAATCGTGTTTCCTTTGTGCTTCAATTTCTTATATTTTGCTGGCAATAAATTGTAATATGTAATGTAACGCCTACATAAAGAACATATCAGACAACATCTGTCATATCAACTGCCTATCCAAATAAAATGGTTTGAAAAGAAAAAGTCTCTTTAGTAGAAACATTCATATTTTCATTTCAACGTTTTTTAGGTCGGTAGGTTTATGAATTTTCAGAATCTGACTCTACTAGTTTCTTTATAGAGCGTGATTTTTCTATGACATTGAAAAGAAATAAAGGCAAATTGTATTCAAAAATACATAGCACATATATATATAAAATTTAGATTTTAATTAATAATTTTTAACTTATTAAACTAATTTACAAAAGATCTATACTTATAGATGGTGAGTTAATTTACTAAACATTACTATTTCTAATTTCAAATCATATATGTAAGACGTTTTTCAAAATACAGGCATAATGATGAAAATATGGATGAAAGTACTCGTATGTAAAACTACGAAAAACTCTAGCGTAGATATTTTTAAATGTTACTAGATTGCTTTAATCATAAAAAAAATGCTTTATTATATATTATTAGACGACACGTTTGGCACAGTGTTTAGTGACCTTACTTACTGTGCCAGCGGTCTCGGGTTTGGGTCCCACCGGAGGCATTCATTTGTGTGATGAGCACGAATGTTTGTACTCCAGTCATGGGTGTTTATATTTATATTTATAATATGTATCTATTTAAAGTTATATATGTATGTGTAGTGTATCAACTAACAGGTATCCATGACACAAACCTTGTAGCTCAGCATGAAACTAGACGGTGCTGTGTATTAATGTACCAACATAATATTTATTTATTATATTTGTATTACGATATACACATAATATGAGTTTTTAACATTAATATAAGGTAAACTGAGCTATGGGTTCCTTGTCTGTTTCAAAAGGGACCAACGTCGTATTATGTCAACTTACGCATATTATACGTTTAAGACAATCGCAACTTTAGTTAAATTTTAACTTTAATATTAATATTCTAAGTAGAACACTGTTGTGACCTAAGACTGAGTTTTATGTAGTCCATTTTACCCGAAAATAAAAATGTTGAACCTTTTTTTTAACGTTTTGAAATGCATTTAGGCATATCACCTTAATTCACCTGAATATATGCAGGTGTTATGTGGGACTCACCAGCAAAGCTAGTACTACCCACCAAAACCCAACAAAACCGTCTTAATCGGGCGTCGCAGAATGGCTTGTACACTCAACAACAATGCCGCGATGGCAGGTCTGCCAAAGCGGACCATAACAACTCTGCTATCAGAGAAATGTCAGGAGCAGCCCGCATGGTACACCATCTTCCGAAAATTGGGCCATCTCCCAGTGCGTTTCTTGGCTTCGCGCCCAGCTTTATTGCCGGACGCTAATGATAACCTATTTATTTTTGTAGTTAAAAAAAATATTATAATTAACCTATCGTCAATATATACGAACTTTAATGTTATCAATTTAAACATAAACAGATTGGTAAATTTTATTCATATAATGTTTTTTCCTCTAATTTTTAATAAGTAACTTAATGACCGAGCTTTGATCGGAGTTCTTTTTTGTTACATCGTATTTTTTAGATTAAAAAAACTTAAAACTTGAATAAATACAAAAAAAAGCAAATGCGTATGCGACCGGGATTCGAATCCGGACACCTATGATTATTAATCTTGCGCCTTGACCGCTTGACCACGATGCTATACGCGAGCGTGCGAAATTAATCACAGCACCCACACTTTTGAAGTCGGTGAAAATGCTGACTATTCTATATTTATTACATTATTTTTACAATAAACCTATAATAAACTTTAATATTTATATACTAAATCATTTATTTAAACCTTTAGTTACATTTTACCGAAAATGTGATGAAAACTGTATAATAATATAAATAACTCATTCTAATAGCTATATTGTGAGAGAACCTAACTAGTTTTCAAAGGACATAAATTGTCAAGTCTTCCAGTCTGCATTTGGTCAATTTAGTGTACTGTGGGACATACATTACGGGAGGTCTATGCCCAGCAGTGGGACGTTAAAAACTACATAAATAAACTTTTATTATTTCAAGTTTTCAAGCATAACAAGTAAATCTACACTACTATTATAAAGAGGAAAGATTTGCATTTTTGTACGTTTGTAACGAATAAATTCAAAAACTACTAGACCGATTTAGATGAAATTTGGTATTAAGATAGTTTGAGAACCTGGAAAGGACATAAGATATTTTATTCCGGAAATTATCCCTTAAGAGGGTGAAAATAGGGATGAAAGTTTGCTTGGGGAACCAACCCAGGGATGAACCCGAACGAAGCGAGGGTGAGTCGCTAGTATATTAAATAGAGAAAATAGTTACGTATAAAACCTTTAATTATTCAAAACGTAGTGCCGATTCAAATCAAAAGGGGAACTTTTAGGCGGCTCAAAGGGCCTTCTTGTACATTCTAACTTAAGGGAACGCACCGTTATTTATTACTTTAAAGTTAGTAGTTTCGAATTTTAAAGTAGAGGTCTATTATTTAATTTCAATTAAAATTAAAAAAAAAAGTTTATTGCTATTCGCTGATGTTGCGAACTATAAAATATTTTAAAAAATTATAATTAAATGCAGAACTTGAAAAAACATAAATTATTATCGGAATTGGTCTGGTAGGTTTGGAAGAAAATGAAAACAGGCAAAAGTCAAAAACGGTTTATTATTACACTACCACTGGTTCTTTAACTAATAATAATTGATCTAAACTTTATTTACACTATTACGGATGAAGAGACTTCATATGCAACTTTATACCGATTTTTATGTACACCACTTCCGCTCGTGGCTTCGGCTACTTGAAAATAACAACAAAAAAACATCAATAAACTATATTGCGATACTTGTGAAGTTTTAGCACGAACGTGTTCCTCACACTTTCTTCATTCTCAACGAAAAATCATACCAAAACTAAGCCGTACTCGGAAATCAAATATACTGCCACTTAGTTAACGTTAGTTTGAAAGCTGTGGCGTTGTTCATCTCTATCAGTACATTGCGTTAAGCCCATTTTTTGCAGAATAGAAATTATGTTATTCTTAATAAATATAAGCGCTTCGCTGAATATTTAATGCATAAGTGTACCTTGTTCAAACCATGTGTATAAAAAGACATTAAATATATTTTTTTTTATTTATTTATTTATATACCATAAAATATAAGTTATACAAAATAAAATAACAAAATGTTGACAAAGGATAACTTATCTCTTTAAGAGATTTCTTCCAGAAACCCTTCAGAAGTAAGATAATAAGTTAATATAGTGCGGTGTAGGTACAGTACAGCATTAAATGGAATTGTCTTAATATTAAAATACATATATTAACTATAAAATTTATTCTTTATTCTATAAAAAGAGATGTTTTACATCATAGTCCACACGATGTTAATTAAATTGCCCACAGCTAACTTTTGTGTTTTAAATGAAATAAACAATAGCAATTATATAATATGTCCTTACTGTAACAAGTATGGATATCTATACTAATATTATTAAAAGGAAAGATTTGATTTCTGTTTGTTTGTTTGTATCGATTAAGCTCCGAAACTATTGAACCGATTTAGATGTTTGATAAAAAGATAGTTTGAGACCCTGAGAAGGGCATAGGATAGTTTTTATCCCGGAAATTATCCCTTAAGGGGGTGAAGAGGGGGATGAAAGTTTATATGAAGCAACCTAGGGACGAACCCGAATGAAGCGAGTCGCTAGTAGTAGATAATTTTCTTTTTTAAATATGACAGTCCATGTTTTAAAACTTAAATAAAGCTAATTAAAGTGTACATATGATCTTCAATTTGGTGGGTACTGGGTACTAATATTGAAAATTGTATATTTAAAAATAACTCTTACTACTTTAATATATCACTAAATTTTAATTTTACGTTTCCCAAATATTTGAAGTATCAAAATTTATGTCTAATATCCATACTAATATTATAAATGCAAGTAACTCTGTCTGTCTGTATGTCTGTCTGTATGTGTATGTGTACGTAACAACGTATTCACACCTTAACCACTGAACCAATTTAGATAAATTTCGGTATAGAAATAGATGAGGTTTTAGAGAAGGACATGTTACTTTTGGTTGCGAAAATAAAACATGAAGGGGCTGACAGTTTATATAGGAACCAACTACCAAAAGTTCGATCAAGTTTTATCTATTCAATTTAGAATATAAAATATGTAGATTAATATTTTTAAAGACGTCAAACCAAAAGCATTTTTCATAAGCCCCTTCCATCACAGATGCGCTAATTATCCCCGAGCCCGTTAATTGCGTGTCTGTATGATGAGCTAATGAGACAGCGCTGGTTTCAACGTTCAGTAAATCGGTTATTATCGAGAGGTAAAATTTGTAAGCCATTTTATAGTACAAAATAACAAAAATTTGCTTGTTCCCATCATAATTCTGGACTTTGTATATTCGACTCCAATATTTAGCAAATATTTTTTGCCACATTTATTGTATACTGCGATTTATTCTCGCTTCGCTCGGTTGCGTCCTCAGGTACACAGCATTTACGCACAGTTTAATGGTTTTTTTAACGCGGAATCCTATTTTTTTCTAAAATAAAAGTAGCCTTAATTACTCTTTATAACATCAGCTTTATGCCAGTGAAAATCCCGTCAAGATCGGTTTAGCGATTTCGGAGATTAGCCGGAACAAACAGACAGACAGACAAAAATTAAAAAAAAATGTTTTTTTCTTCTAAATACCGTATATAATTTCATATGCATTTAGTAAAAAAGCTATTATTTTGACATTACAAACAGACACTTCAATTTTATTTATTTGTATATTATATATTGATTAGATTAAAATCTTTGTTTTTTTTTTTACTTTGAGAAATGCATAGCCAGGATCCTTAACATCCATTGTGGATGTTCGAACTATCAGCTAGGAAAGATGAAACTACTGAAAAAAAATCAACTACAGCTTCATAGCTATAGTGGGATGCCAGGGTATTGTTTGCTCTTATTATCATGATGCAAGACGTTTAGACCACCTAGTATACCTATATGCTTTAACCATGAAGGTGTCTCGGTTAGACTTCAGGCTCCCTTGGAAAAGTAACTTAATCTATTACTTAGTATTTGTAAAGGACTAGTAACTTCAGTTTACAGTTTAACAATATACATTCAATTATTCAAATGTTGTATTTGAGTTTATTTTGAGATAAATGTTTGAATCAATCTGTAATAAATAGCATTTATCCTTTTTCAGTGGGGGTTTCAACATGACAATGGGGAGTATTTCTTACAACATAAAGGTAGACGGAATAGTTGTTAGATAGTCAATGCAGATGTGTAAGTCAAGACATTCTTTGAAAAGTATAAAATTTAAATAGTGATAAATTTAAAAGTTTTTGTGTAATCCATACTAATATTATAAATGTGAAAGTGTGTTTGTTTGTTTGTCCTTCTTTCACGTGGAAACGGAGTGACGGATCGGCGTGATTTGTGTGGAGATAGTTGTATCGATAATAATGACTATTTCAATAAGATTTTCCAAAAAATATTGAACGAGTATAATATGTATTTTCTCTATAGTACAATAGGCTTTATGTAGCTTGCGTTCTTTTTAAAAGACATAAAATGACCCTTTTTTATCCAAATGCTAATGAAAGAAAATACTTATTGTTCATACCAGTATGTGGTCAAAACAGTGATTGGCAATATGTAGTAATTAAAACATAAAAGTACCTCAAAGCCGAGTTTGTATGAACAATTCAGTGCGATTTATTCGTGTGAAAATTTTTAGCATAGTACCAGTTAAGCTGTGAACTGCAAAGTTTATTGAATATTCTTTAGTGGCTGTATTATGTAACATGAAAAATAAGACATTTATTTAACTGCCTTGGTGGTGTAGTAGCTAGCATCTACGGCTGCACACCCAGAGGTTCTGGGTTCAAGTCCCGGTTCGGGCCAAGTTAGTTATTGAGTCTTTCTGTATAATAAGCCTCAGTAACAGCCCGGAGTTGGGGAGTTGGATTATTTTTGCATAGTACTAGTTAAGCTGTAAGCTGCAAAGTTTATTGAATACTCGTTAGTTACTGCATTATGTAACATGAAAAATACGTACATTTGTTAACCGACTTCCAATTCCAAAAAGAAGGTTCTCAATTCGTCGGAATCTTTTTTTTATGTATGTTCACCGATTACTCGAAGACGCCTGAACCGATTTGGATTTTTTTTTGTTTCAAAGGGTATATTATACTTCCCAGGTGGTCCCATATAAATTTTATCGAAATCCGTGGAGCGGTTTTAAAAAAAATCAACAATAAATATGTTTTTTAAAATAATTTTTTTAATCGAAGATGTTATTAAAAAACTTTCTTTACCTGCTTTTTTCGTCTACATAGGTACTAAAATGTAAAAAATAACTACTTCGAAAATATCTGATTAGGTATCTATTTGAAATACAAAAGTGTTCAGTTATTTTTTTACATTTTAGTGCCTGGAAGTCGGTTTTTTAAAAGTTTTTATTTTTCCATTTGTAATGTAGACGTAATAAGCAGGTAATTTGTAAGAAGAAAGTTTTTTAATAACATATTCGATTAAACAATTAATTTAAAAAATATATTTATTGTTGATTTATTTATATTAAATAACATAAACGGTTTCAATGCCAATACTGCATTAGTTATACAACAAAAACATAATTTTAAACCCACTGAATTTATTTTGCCACTTCCTCTCAGGGCTTATTATGACGAAGAATTTTCTTCCCGGACTGGATTGAATAAAATATTTTAAATTAGAATTTGAATTAGATAAAGTGAATGAATGATAAAATTCTCATGCCAATTCAAATAAAGGTTGTGCTTCAAATCAATTTTAAATGAAATGACAAAACGAAGCGGAAGTCCATTGAAATAAAATCTTAACGAGATTATAAGATGCGAAATTTCGTTTACAATCTGAATACCTTTTATAAAATAAAATATTACAAATTTTATTAACAGTGTCTTGATTAAATTATATTAATATATAGTATAAAATATATAAACATGAACGCAAAGGTGTAATAGTGTTGTTGCGAAAGTCATTAATTCGATTATCAATATTTTTGAAGTAACAAGCGACACCCACGTCAAAATAAATTAAAGTATCTCTCCCTAACATACTGACAATGCCCTTAGGAAAGGATTTTTCTTTCTATTTATTTGGAATTGAATTACTATTGAGTAACAAGCACCATAGATACTTCATCTATTTATTGAGCAAATAAAATATGTCCTGGCAAAAATAGGGATATATCGTGTAAATTACACACAAAAAAACACACACAACCACTTTTACTTTGTACTGTACATATATATTTATTTATATCTTATAATATTAAATTTAGTTGGTATTACATTAGATCAGATTAGATCTCACAACTTTTTGCGGTAGAAGAACTGCTTTGCGAAACTTGCTTTTTTTTACATGTTATGTTTTTCATGGGATCTCATTTCTTTTTGTGAATAGTTCTCCTTTTAGACACTCGTAATTACATCAACCACTATTATTTTTGAAGTGAGTCAAAAAGTAAGGAATTATCAAGAAATAAAAATAATTACACACGCTTATCTAAGCCAACCAATCTGGCATAAAAACTCATGACTCAGAATTTAATTTAAATTTAATTTTTTACGAATAATACTTTAATGTGAATTAAATTGAAACTAGACGAAAGACTACAAGATGAAGTAAACATAAATCCTCTTTTGTTGCTTTTATAAAATATAAAAATAGGTTTTTTATTTGCCTTTTTTTTTAATAATTACATGTTGTTTTAATGTTTTGATAAATGTGACATCCTTAGTGGTTTTGGTTTTGACACACTGTCATTATTTTGATGTATTGACCCGCTTAACGAGGTAAAGGTAAGTATAACCTCTAATTCTCTCTAATGTTTGCTTTTCTTTGGCCAGCATGGTGGACTATAGCCTGATCCCCCTCGTATTTAAGAAAGGCCCATGTCTAGCAGTGGGATGATAAAAAGTGCTAAATACAATAATTCTCAAGTTAAATACTTTTAAATATGTAAGCCATCGCCGAATGAATTGTTGTATGGATAATGGCTATTTATGTTTAATTTTCCAACTTTATTTATTAATTCCAAGACGCTCCGATGTGATGTAAATAACTTCTTGTCTTTGTCAAAGGAGACACCGTGCTTTTGGTTTCAAGTTTAATTTAATCAAGTTTTATTGAATTGAACTAAAATAGCTTTATGTTGTATTGTTAAAGAAAATTTCCAATTTTGTTTTTGAATACAGAAAAAATATTTTAGATTTGTAAAGCCGATAGCTTGTGATGAGAAAATGAATATAACTTTTTGAGGATATTTAGGTATTTTGAGTTTTGAGTTAATATAAGCAAAAGTTTTTAGCTATGTATGGGGTTTTTTTACTTATTCACATTTTTATATATGACAAAGTCAGGTCACAAGTATTTACTATTATTAATACCATGATTGCTGTAAAGCATTCAAAACGTCGGATACCAAAAATCTAAGGAAATCTGCGAAAAAATCCGAAAAGATAGTTTTATTTAAAACGGTACGTTTTCAATAAATATTCACCCTATAGTAGTAAAAAGATAGATTTATTTAATCTCATGATTGCTGTAAAGCATTCGAAATGGAAACCAAAAATCGAAATAAAACCGCGACTGCGGACTTTGAGAGTGAAAGGCAAGAGAGTGCACCAGTTACCCCATTTCTGTTAGAAACATTTATATTATAAAAATATAAGAAGTAATTTGTTCAAAACACTAAAATTACAGCAAACATGTTAACAATGCAGATAGTCGTGATTCAGTGACTTTTTTATAAAATTCAAAGCATACTATGAGTCAGCACGAGTTCGATAACGATAATGCTAAAGCGAGTTGGGAATAAAACACAATAGGCTATTCCATTTTACTGACTGCCTAACATCGTTTTATATCGATAGGTAAGTTAACAGGTTTTAATGTGTAAAGCAGTGAACAAATTTTATTTAGGTTTTGGTATTTTTCAATTTTGTCTAAACCATGTTATATACCTGATATGTACTTTTAACCGCACTTTTTAGTAGTTTTTTTTACGTCAAACGTCAAATTATTTTTTATCTAAAATGGTTTAATTAAGAACATAAAAATTACTTTTATGTGATGAAATTATCCACTCTAAGAGTCAATTTTTTCCTTGAAATTTCTACGTAATAACCGTTAGTTAAAATATTTAATATAAACACTTAAAAAGAAAACCGACTTCAAAGACATAGGCAAGACAGGCACTAAAATGTAAAAAATAACTAAACGGGGGTTTTCATTTACAATAGATACCTAATCAGATATTTTCGAAGTCGGTGCCAGCTGACAATATTTTAAGACATGAATAAGATAGATAGGTAAATTTAATTTGGTATGAACTTTAATTATAGTTAAAATATTATACATCAATTTGTGATGTATTTTAGGTATCGAAATATATTAGATTTACTTTGCATCAGCTTCTTTGAGTAATCAGTGAACATACATAAATAAAAGATTCCGACGAATTGAGAACCTCCTCGTTTTTGGAAGTCGGTTAAAAAAGAGAATCAACACTCAAATTGAGTTGACTCTCCTTTTTCAAAAGTTAAAAATATCAACCTGGCTTTTCTAATACTTTTAATAATTTATAGTAGGTACTAAAATTTATACCGGAACCTAATAAAATAAATCCAACGTTTACCTACGACATCCATTCACGTTTATTGCTATTGTACTGTGCATTCATCGCTTTCTGATGCACATATTGTGTGAAATACACAATATTTTAATTAAAATATCAGATGGACGTATAATAAATTAATTATAAATTCAATTAAACTAATAATCCGCTTATGAACCGTAAAATGTACAGGCAGCATTGTCTGAAATGAAACAAGTTTTTGATAATGTTTAGGAAAACGTCAAGTTTTTGTGTAATTTCAAGCTTTTGATAGAGTTATAAGAAATGGAATAATAGACAGTGCTTGCTGGAAGAAACAAAGGTTTTTCGCAATTCTTTGAAGATCGATTCCACGTGATATTGATGAGGTAAATTGTCTCTAACTGACACGCCTAAAAGCCACTAAACGTAGAACTAACTGGAATTGAACAATGCCATTTTTTACCAATCTTGATCTAGACTAAATTTCCTTGTAAGTCGCTCACGCTATTGTACGCAACACAGCCACACAAAATATATACTATGTACCTAAAACCACTGTAATGTGAAAGAAATAAAAAAGGCATAAATTAGAAAGTTTATATGTTTGTGTATAATACTTTCTTAGATTAAGGCGAATGTTTGATATTTTAAGTAAAACTATCTCGTTGGATTTTTTTCGCGAATTTATTTTGACTTTTGGTTCCCGACGAATGCTTCACAGTAATCATGGTCACGGGACAGATTCCTCACACTGTAATGGCTGGACGGATTTGGATGAAACTTAGTACACTACTTACGATTCACTCTCGATCCGCTCGGGTTCGTCTCTACTTACGTTTTAACGTTTAGTATAGATTTCTCAGATATGAGATATTTTCCCGTAGTAAAAAGTATCGTATATGCTGACCCGAATAACCAGCTATCATCATCATCAAAATTCCTCCAAAGGTTTTCCGTGATACGATCACAGACAAACAGACAGACAAAAATTCTAAAAACTATAGTTTCGGCCTCTCTATCGATAATAAAATCTATTAAATCTGACAATAAAGTCTATTTCAATAAGATTGTCCAAAAAATATTTGTGTAATGTACAGATTCGACTTAGTTACAATTTTATTATATGTATAGATGACCTGAATAGCATAGGCAATTAATAGGCATATCTGAGCGGGACTCATTTAAGTGGAGTGAGAGTAAGATATAACTTAAAACAAGATTTTTATATTAAAAACGAATGGTTTCTATACGAGCTGAACCAAAGGACTGTCAGTTGGTAAATTAACATTTTGAATAATTTTCAAAGTTAGCTGATGCTCTCGAAAAGTTATGTTTCTTTAACTTTTTTAATTTTTATTCATTAATGACTTTTATTATTTTATTGAGAAAGTTTATTCGTAAGAGATGATACTTGCCACAGACAGAGTTTTACGACTTGAAAATGTTAAAAATTGACTAAAAGATATTAATTTTTTGTATGTAATTTTTCGGTTTTGACTCTTGAACTATAAATATTAGAAAACGAATTTATTAATATGTAAATCTAAGTGGTATATTACTTTATAAGGATATAATCTAGATCACTCACAACAAACAGTTTTTGAATATTAATTTTAAAACAGAAAAAGAGAGAAAAGAGAAAAAAGCTTTAAAAAATTAAATGTAATAATAAAAATTAAATTAATTTTCAACTATTCGCGTAAATAATTAATTATTTCTTGTATATAATTATATTTAGTAATACATAATAAATAAGTATATTATTATACACTTCAAAATATTTTTTTTTTTCTCACGTATAGATAGGGTTCTGAAAAATCTGATGAAATTTTTGAACTGGTGCCACCTTCGCGTTTCTAACATCGCACTCTTCACCGTTAGGTTGGATGTCATTCACACATCCTAGATACTTGGCATTCCAGAAATGTACGCGCATTCATTTCATTTCTGCCTTACACTTGAAAATTGTGGAACGATTTTCCTTCTGAGGTTTTTCCTGAGCGCTGTAATATGAAGCTTTTCAATCATCAAAGTGTGTTCAGTTCCCTTGAAGGCCGACAGTGCACATATCTACTTACCATCAGCTGGAACGTTTGCACCTTTTTCTATAAAAAATAAATGAATGAATTTTAATATCTTTCAAAGACTAAATTTTTCTTTTAATGAGAATGAGGTAACATATTTATTGGTCATAAATTATTAAAAAATATAATCATATTTATATTTAATTTATAATACCTACTTAAGTTTAAAAATAACAAAACTAGTTTTACATATCACGAAAACTATTACTTTTCATACATTAAAATAACATAAATGTCATACCTATTTGAAAACGTTTACATAATTTATTACGTTGATATGAAATGGTATTTCATTTTTCATTTTTAGGGTTCCATAGTCAAAATTCTAAGATGAAATTCATATATTTTTGCCATGTCCATCTGTCTATCCATTCAAATGCTACAGCCATTTTACTCGAATATTTTGTTATAGCTAAATTTCTAAAATTTGATATGTGTGATAGAATTATAAAGTCGTTAAATTGTGCAATTTACACCCACTCTCCCTGTCTTACATTTGAAGGAGAAGTATGTGTATAGTGGAAAGTTCTATAAATAGAATTTCTTAAATGCTTTCAACGATAGGTAATTGACTTGAAGAAAATGAAGTAGTTTCTAGATATACTCGTAGTATATTTTCCGTCGCAAGCATTTTCAGCTGCAAAAATAACGTTGTTTCTCACAGTTATACTATGAAATACCAAATTATTTATTCTGTAAATAAAAATAAATTGTATATAGGTAAATATTTTGTTTCACTTATAACGCAAAAATTAGTATGTTATTTTTGTTTGTTTTAATATTTCATATTACGGAGCTCGGTGTAAGAGTCAGACTCGCACTTGAACGAATTTATGTGCATAAATTCATGTGTTAAAGGAAAAATGAAAAATAAAATGAAATTATCAAACCATATTTCTTTTAGTTTACATAAATTCAAGATATCTTAACGATATTTTTATATTTTCTTTCGTAATTTTGAAACTCGCATGTTATGCTAACATTCCGCTCCACGCTCTGAAATAACAAGATGCTTTATTTATGTCGGAACACGGACATTTTTCTTAAACTGGGTTTTGTAGATAAACCATGTTGCATACAAAAATAAAACAGGAATTATTCTTTCCTTGTTATTTACTTTATATATTATAGCCCTTCCAATGATATAAATATATAAATTTGTATGTCTATTCGTTATAATTTCTTGGCTAAACCAATTTCGATAAAATTTGAATTAGTGTGAATACCATTTTTAACATTAAAAATGCGAAGAAACGTGTCGTTATATCTTTGTTACTTATTGATCTATCAAGGCATATGATTATAAATTCTGAGCGAAATAACCAAAGGCAACTTTCTTATACCTTATAATTAAGCCTTAAAGTCCACTCTGCTATCCGAGAAATAACAGGAGCAACCTACAAGATACAAAACCACTAGCCCACCAAAGTGGGCAGCACCAGGCTGGATTGCTTGACGGTATCTACTTAGCTCCTCCACAACGACAACGTAAACATCAAGATAGACTACGAGCTGATCAACAAATAGGCTATAATGGCAGGCACTCAGGGACGTAAGTATCTAGTATTTTATGTTCTACTGGTATAAGGTTGATTCCCCAAACAAACTTTCATCCCCATTTTCACCCCCTTAAGGGATGATTGCTGGGATAAAAAGTATCCTATGTCCTTTCCATGGTCTCAAACTATATCCTTACCAAATTTCATCTAAATTTGTTCATTAGATCCATATACTACCCCCTACAACGTCACAAACTCACAATTCACAAACTGACAAACTTTACCACTTTATAATATTAGTATAGATTATCTATACTAATGAAACTGATGACTTTGCTTTTTGTTTAATCATTTTCATTAAAAATCTGAGTATATGTTAAAGCTCTTATAGTGAGAAATGTTTTTTAACAGAAAATCTAACATCACGCCACGACCAATAAGCTATGCAAGCGAAGCTACGGGCAAAAGCTAGTAATTATTGAAAATAAATATTATCTCTCTTAAAATTAAAAATACATATATAAAATAGAAAACCGTTTACATGAGGAGCTGTGGTAAAACCATTTACATGATTGATACTTGAGTAGACGTTGGCCTTCTGAAGATTGCGGCTACAAGTTATTTGTCCAATCAACTAACTTGTTGCATGTGGGCTTATACAAAATGTACAACAAAAATTTGTTTACTCTTGTAGATTTTATAATTTACAGCAGTATTTAAGTACAGTATTTTTATGAATATCAAAGAAAGCCATGAAATTTATAATATTGTATCGTTTATTATCTTAACAATAAAACATTATACACATTAATTTGTATGATGATTATAGATATAATTTTGATAATATTCTAAAACAAATTTCAAACTAACCTAATATAAAAATTTATTTCAGTAATATAAATTTACTATTTCTGTGGCAGATTGAGAGAGACATGTTGAAAAGGAGCAATTTTTTATCAAGGACAACAAGACAGGAGATCAAAAAAGGGTAGGTAATTTATAAATTATTTTTTCCCAAGACTGTGTAAGCTTGTATTTCTATTTTCTTTGTGAAGATGTCAATATGTCAATTACACTAATCTCCTGTTATACTAAGAATAATATAAATGATTAATTATATCAAATAGGATTTATATGTATTATTGTAGATTCATTATTTTATTCTTTATGTTGTCATTCTGATATAAAATACTTATTTGAGTTTTCTGATGTTGTCATCTTGAGTGAAAAAGAGCGGGTGCAGCGTTGTATTTTTTTTCATGACTTTTAATTAATGCGTCATTCCTTTTTAACCCCCGACGCAAAAAGAGTGGTGTTATAAGTTTGACGTGTCTGTCTGTCTGTGGCATCATAGCTCTCGAACGGATGAAGCGATTTCAATTTAGTTTTTGTAATGTCATTTGAGGCGTTCTGATTTTGTATAAAATAATAAAAACTGTCTGCTGTTACACCGAATTTTACTTGGCCTACCTGACCTACTTCTGAGATAGACTCGTAATACCCGATTACAATACAAAATTTCTGCAATTATTACCTTAATAAAATTGAAATAATCATAAATACAGTCAATATAATCGCCATATTATATTATGACAAATCTTAACAGCTAACATACATCTCAAGACTATTTGACTTAGAATTGATTTATTACATTTGATTACATAGAACAATTGTATATAATACACATAAACAAGTTAAACAAAACAGTACATAAATGTACGAGTTATAAAAGTACCTTTTATCCATTAGCAAATCAACTGAAATTGCGCGAAAGCTGTCTAACATTTTTCCATTCTAGAGTTTCTTCCAACCATTTGTTCCTGCCGAAAATCCGGTGATAAATGTGTGTGCCAACTCCCAGAATGAGATACAATGGAATTCAACTTAGGGTTTTATGCTTTTTGTACTTAATCGATCTTTCATACAAATACAATGCACGTTTTGTTAGATAAATAATGTTATTTTTTTAGTTCTTTATTATATTGTAGTAAAAAAAATTAATTTTGACTGGCGTCAACACAAAAGTATTTTCAATTCGGGTATAAGATGTTTTTTGTGTGTATGTCACGTCACGCCATATCTTCACCAATGAGTGAGAATTTTGATACTTATTTTTTGATGAATAGTTTATATCTGTAGGTTGTTAAAAAATGCGTGGTTTGACAAAATATAGGGATATGTCAATATAACTATTAGTTGTACATATTGTTCTCTCAAATATGTATTATATTCCTTTAATATACTTGAAAGTGGAAATCATAGGAAAAAAGATTAGAACTGATGAAATTCTCAAAGGTGTGAGTACCGGATTGGAAGCCGCTTCACTTGGACCAGTGGGCTATTATTTATTTAAGAAGATTATAATACACAAAAACGCACTCAGGTTAACCCCAGCTGTATAGGAAAATTCTTCAAAATTAAGTATGAATCATTTTTGTTACTAGTATCGCTTTTCATTCCATATTACGTTAAACTAAGCCTATGAAGCCACAGTTTGCGACCATGATGCCAGCAGTTCGAGGTACATATTTGCTTTAGCTATATATGGATAGTTGTCTCGGTCTACATGAAAATGCGGTGTTAGTGAACAAATATGTACTTAGTATTTTATCTTCCAAAACCTATATCTTATAATATGTTCAGTGACATTTATGCACAGAAATATCAAACCTGTCTGTCTGAATGCCAAAACATACTCCAGAAAGGGAGAAATAACAAGCAGAGAGGGACGACAGGTTTGGCTGAAATCAAAAAGGTGAAACGAAGGATTCGATTATAACAGCACATGTTATTTTGTGTATATTATGCGATATTCATCTATTGAATCAATATTCATGAAATTTTTCTAAAAGAATAGGTCTAGAAAAAATACAACCGTAAAGGTGGCCGTAAAGGTATAAGGCAGTGGTAGCCCAGTGGTAACGCGCTCGCTTGGAAAACCGAGTGAAGCGAGTTCAAATCCCGGGTCTCGCACCACTGGTATTTTCATGTGCGAATCTTTTCCAACATGATTACCACTCGTCTTAACGGTGAAGGAAAACATCGTGAGGAAACCTGCATGTCTGAAAGAACCTAGCAAGTTTTCAAAAGACATGTGAAGTCCGCCAATCCGCACTTGGCCAGCGTGGCGGACTATGGCCTGATCCCCCTCATACTGAAGGGGGGCCCGTGCCCAGCAGTGGGACGTTAAAAAGGATTGAATACAAAGGTAAAATTATCTTGCTTTTAAACTGATTTTAAATGAGTCCTCTTGAATTGAAAACTAATTATATATTAATACATTAATAATTATATAATTATTACTTCATTTTTCATCATAAAACACATATTTTGAAGTTAATTTTTGTTGTCATTGTTCATACTGTCGGTAGACACGAACTGGTAATAAAGTAAAAATTGGAATATAGCGTGAACAACATTTAATGTAGGTATTTGGATTCAAAGAATAGTATAATTTATCATTTATTAAAAATATTGTTCAGCTATTTTCGTATGCTTTGTTAATTAGAATTCAAGCTATTGAAGGAAAATTTTCAAATCAAATAATTGTTGCAAAGGCTGTCCCCCCATGGTTGAACACCTTGTCGTGGTGGGAAGCTCATTATACTATGTAATTCAACAAACAAAATAAGTGGTTCAGTGGGGCTTACCAGCTAGAGAAGCAAGTACTATCCTGCACTAAAACCCAATATAACCTTTTTCATCTTAATAGAGTGCCACAGGATAGCTAAAACACTCAACATGATGCCCTAATGACTGGCCTGTCGAGGTAGACCAAAACAACTAGAGGGTCCACGTTCCATTTTGCTATCAAAAAATACCAGGCGCAACTCGCCATAACAAAATAAACACATCATACAATAATAACTTTTGTATGACTCGACTATTTTAGTGCTTTCGTCGTCGTATGAAAATAGAATAAAAATGAAGATAATTATTTATTATATAGTATGTATGTATGCATGTATGTATGTATGTATCTATTTATCTATAAGTATTTATATATAGTAAACGTGTTAAAGCAAGTACACCGCCTACCGTTTTTATGAACATTTACTCCTCCACTTTATTATTATTATTATTATTACTATTGACTTATCCTCACTTTACTCGGGTGCGTCCCTAGGTGCATTTTAGATATACATAAATATTAATTGATTTGTTAAATTGCGAGTGTACCTCAGGAAATAGACAAATGCTATTCTAGATTTTTCTGTAGGCTTTTGTAAGACCTATAATTTTCTCGTCCATTTTCAAATGCTTATATTATTTTCAACTTCAAACAACAATATAGACAATTAAGCAATCGTGTAAGGACCAATTATATAGATTTGTAGTAGGGGCAGCAGTTAACCCTCTCTTAAAGAGAAACCCTTTAAGGTTACTTTACAACCTTGCTGGAATTAAACTATGTACTTAGTTCACTTAACTAGTTGCCAACTTAGTAATGACGAAACTTTTAATGTATTATACTGTATACAAGTTATGTCATTAAAATACTTGCTCTCTGAGAATCTTTGAAAGCATTTGTCAGGTTGCATCTATTCGCAACTATATTATAGTACACTAGCATTGCCTGCGGCTCCGCCCAAGTTCAGATGACCAAAAACCAAATTCTTAGGTTTTACGTATTAGTATACTCTTACATTGCAGTTTTTATATTTTTTCTCAGAAATGAGACATTTTATCTTATTTTTATCCTATATGTTGACCCGGATAACCAGCTATTACCATACCAAATTTCATCAAAATCCCTCCAGTGGCTTTTTCGTGATACGGTAACAGACAAACAAACAGACAGACAAACAAAAATTCTAAAAACTATAGATTCGGTGTCTGTATCGATAACAATGTTTATTTCAATAAGATTTTCCAAAAAAATATCTAATTTACAGATTCGGCTTTGTTACAATTTTATTATATGTATAGATTCTATTTCATTTGTGCTACAGATGCTTTATTGTGATCAGTTATTCTGGTTTTTTTCAACCGACTTCAAAAAGGAGGAGGTTCTCAATTCAACAGTATGTTTTTTTTTTTTTATGTTTGTTACCTCAGAACTCCGTCATTTATTACCCGATTTGGACAATTTTTGTTTTGTTTGAAAGGGTATACTTCCAGATTGGTCCCATTTAAATTTCAAAAAAAAATACCACCCCTAAGGGTGGAAAAACAACTAATAATGAATTTAACCTACTTCTAATTGTCATATTGACTTGAAACTTTGCAAGTATTTCTATTTTCGTTGATAGTACAGTGGTTCGGTGTTGTTGACCTGATCTGATGGCAAGGCCAGAAGGTGGATAGGTGGAACTCTTTAACGGCTAATAGTAGATACTTTGAGTTTGGGCTTATTTTGTTTGATTTGACAAGCCTAACACGTTAGAACCCTTACTTTGCTACTACTGTCTACACTAAAAAGGGAAAAATAAAAACTTTTTAACAAAAAAATAAAAACCGACTTCAAACAAAAGCACTAAAAAGTGAAAAATAACTGATTGGTAGTTTTCATTTACTATACATACCTAATCAAATATTTTCGAAGTCGGTGTGCTTTGGCTAAGTAATTAAAGACTACCTATTAAATACATACCTAATTAAATATTTTCGAAATCGGTGCCAGCCCATACAAAGCAAAACACGCCGACTTCGAAAATATTTGATTAGGTATGTATAGTAAATGAAAACTACCAATCAGTTATTTTTCACTTTTTAGTGCTTTTGTTTGAAGTCGGTTTTTATTTTTTTGTTAAAAAGTTTTTATTAAGTTAATATTTTAGAACTGGTAACTTGATAGTCAATGTCAAATAGTATGAATTTTAAAATAGCCTACTACAAGTCGTCTAAACGCGATGTCAAATTTACAACAGGACTTGGACACCTCCACCTGGCAACAAGCTAACAATGTTACATACAACCGCAACAAACACAAGGCGTTGAGTAAATATTTGCTTTAATCGGAAGGTGAATTCACTATTGTTCATTGTTTAGATTTCAAATTAAATAATATATTCTATTGTCTTAGTTTTGTAGTTTTATTTCATTTAATTTATACTAGTATTCGTTGCCTGGTCGAAATTTAACTATAAACATTATTATTTCAATTTTTTTGAAACTAACTGGTTCCGTTTGTTCAAGTGAAAACACTATATATATATACATAATCTCGTCAATAGCTACTAAAGAAAAAAAAATAGAAATCGGTTGACAGAGGAGAAAAGGTACTGAACCGTTTTGTCTTTGCCTATTTATATAGAAAATTTGTTAAAATTAACCACTTAAAAGAGTTAAACAAAGGGTGACAGTTGCTATAGAACTGTCTAGTTTTTTTAAAGTAAGAAATATGAAAACAGATGTTTAAGCTCCTTTTTATATTGCCAATACCTAGGTTATATAATTAAATTAAATCAGTTTTTCTTTAAATATATATATATATATATATATATATATATATATATACATATTAATTTAAAAAATAACAAAGTCACATTTCAATTGTTCGTGTAGAACTAAAGTATGTGAGTGGTTTTCGTCTTATTACATATAAACTAGCAAGTTAAGTCACGGATAAACTAGTCATTAATAAATAGACTATAGTGATATTGTTCTGTGGAGTGCAGAAAGCGCGAAGTTGTATAACAAAGCTTGTGTGCGTGTTCGTATGTGTATACGTGTACATTGTAACACAAACGCGCATACACGTAACATGTCCACGCACACATATACAACACACACACACACACACACACACACACACACACACACACACACACACACACACACACACACACACACACACACACACACACACACACACACACACACACACACACACACACACACACACACACACACACACACACACACACACACACACACACACACACACACACATAGACAAACGCGCGCGCGCACACATAGACACATAAAACAATCTTTAAATTTAAAGTCTGGAATGGCGAAATCGTGAGATAAATGGTCTATATTTAAATGAAAGAAAGTATTATATAATGCTAGCATTGCCCGCGGCTCCGCCCGCGTTCAGATGACCAAAAGCCAAATTCTTAGGTTTTACATATTAGTATAATCTTACATTGCAGTTTTTGTATTTTTTCTCAGAAATGAGATATTTTCCAGCGTTAAAAAGTATCCTACATGTTGACTCGGATGACCAGCTATCATCATACCAAATTTCATCAAAATCTGTCCAGTGGTTTTCTCGTGATGCGGTAACAGACAGACAGACAGACAAAAAATCTAAAAACTATAGATTTGGCCTCTGTATCGATAATAATGTCTATTTCAATAAGATTTTCCAAAAAATATTGAATGTACAGATTCGGCTTAATTACAATTTTATTATATGTATAGATATGTATATTAAAATACAATAACATTACAGTTTTACGCTTCATTACATTATTCTCATAAACGTTTGTTTACTTTCATCAATAATAGCGAGGTTTCCATCAATTTTTCAAGTTTTTTTCAAAAATATTCCAATAAGAGCTCCAAAGAAATTCATACTTTAAATTAAAGAAAGAAAGATCAAAATTCTGTAAAGAAAAGTGTGCGAGAACAATTTTCTTGAACGGTAATGCCTACATTGCGTGTAGGATCAAATGCTGCGTCAGAAGCCTTAATATTTGATTTTGAAATAGTATCATATATTTTTGTAATTTTCAACATTATTAAAAATATATTTTTGTTTTTTTTTCTGGCAAAAATGTCTTAAACTTGTTTAAGTGTATATTAGAAAATATATAAATAGAGCTGTATATGAGGTAAAAATTTGACTTAATGACTAAAATCATTATCCCTAAAAGAAAACTAAAAACACATAAACAATATTAAAAAAAATAAACACATCTATTTATTATAATAATGACATCAAAGATATTATTTAGTTAGAGTGTAATATTTCATAGAATTACCAGCGATTTACCCTCGCTTCCCTGTATGTAGGTTCGTAGCTAGATACGCGTTTTGTTTACTCATGGATTTGAATTTTTTACCTCTATTTTTTTCTAAAATAAAAAAGCTATCTGCCAGTGAAAGTCCCATCAAAAATCGGTCCAGCCGTTTCGAAGATAAGCCAGAACAAACAGACAGACAATTTTTTATAAGTATAATATATATGTACTTTCATATGTACTTAGTAAAAAGCTGTTATTTTGACATTACAAACAGACACTTCAATTTTATTTATCTGTATAGATAAACAGCATTTTATGGACTCGAGCTACATATATCTTATACTAATAAAGTGGACGGTAAGTACAGAACTAAATTATACAGTTGTTAAATTGTCGTTTTAACCAAACAATACTTTGAAGATCCACTTAGAAGCAATTAACTGGGTAAAACATCTAAGTACATTCAGGAGTATTTATGTGTTTTATATTTGTAGAAACAATGTAGTTCATGAATTCTAACTTGTTGTTGAATTTATGTAAACTTAGTAAGTAATTTAGAAATGTGCTTATATAAGTAATATTTTTTTTTCATTTATATATATAAATGAAAAAAAAATTACTTATATAAGCACATTTCTAAATTACTAAGTTTACATAAATGTGTGTGTGTGTGTAAATGAAATATATATAAAAATAGGCAAAGACAAAACAGTTCAGTACCTTTTTCTCCTCTTTTTGTCAACCTTCTATTATTTTTATTACTTATTTTTATATATTAATTGTATTATATTTGAACTTAAAAATACAAAAGAATATATATTATTTTTATTATTCATATTTTCTTCTCAAAAATTGAAAATAATTTAACTAATATCTATTACATATAAAATTTCCCTTATTCCTTGAAGAAAGTAAACAATCACTATGGCAAAAATTTTGACTACGACATATGTTATGGTTGACTCCATATTATTCTTTAGTCTGAGCTTCTATATTACCTGTCATATGTGAAGTACTTGTATGTGCAATAGATTACAGGAATTAAGCTGCATCTGTATTGATTGACTTAATCCAATTAGGTAGTGTTGTATTGTCGTACTTATGTGAGAAGAGAGTGTGGGTATGGTTCTGATATGAATACTATACTTGTACGAGGCTTTACTTGCGTTAAATTTGTTAATAAATTAAGGGATAGTGATTAAATTCTCAAATTAACACGAATAATTGACAATTTCATATCCCAACATATTTTTTTTTAAATGTACAGCAATCGAAGCGTCGGAAATTAAAGATCAAAATACATGCACGAAAATTTTTAAAAAGATAGGTTTTACTGAATAGATGATATTTTAATTTTTTTTTCAATGACAATAGGAGTATCCAGAACGAATTAGTTGAAATAAAAGTTTTTTGTCAGCATTGCATATACATTGCATGTTACACGTACGTTACTACATACCTTTAAACTTATTGTTTTATTATAACAAAGGCTAGAAATTAAATCATCCATACTAATGTTAAATTTTTTTAATAACTCTCTTTGCTTGTTTTGCTAGAAGTCTAAACTATTTTTTTTAAAGAATTCATTCTAATTTTTGAACTCAATTAGATTTAAAAAAACACTTTCAATACGTAATAAAGATTTTTATACATATACAACAGAGTACTGGAAAAAAGAAGTTAAAGGTAAATATTATGTTTGGGTACACACAGCGTTATGTACAGCGATGATTCTCGTGGATCGACCTTTCAACTTTAGACTTAAAATTTTACTTCTAATTTTACATAAACAAATAAATGTTTTTGACGTAAGTTAAATATATACATTTTGAATTAATATCTATACTAATAGAATATGGCTTAAGAGTTTGTTTGTTTTTTTATTTATACGCGCTAATCTGTGTAACTAATTGTTGGATTTGTAACATAACGAGTATTTTTGATCATTAGGTATATCTTTTTTATGTAGGACTAGTGACTCACCCTCGCTTCGCTCGGGTTCGTCCCCGGCTTGATTCGCCATACAACTTTCATCCCCATTTTCAGCCCCTTAAGGGACGATTTCCGGGAAATAAAGTATCTTATGTATTTCCCAGGATCTCAAACTATCTTCTTAACAAATTTCATCTAAATCGGTTCAGTAATTTCAGAGATTACCCCCTACAACGTCACAAACTTACAATCTCACAAACTCACAAACTTTACCTCTTTATAATATTAGTATAGATAAAGACTATGTAAGAGCGCAGTAAATTACACGAGAGGAGCTGAGGGTTAGGAACATAATAAGCACACTGCTTTATTGACATAACATCATATTGCCGTCGGGTGTTATCACCAGAGTAACTACACCTGTATGATGGACGTAATAAACGACGTTAAAAGTCGTTTGACACAAGTACTAAACTTTTCAGCCATTTAAAGAAAACCATGAGCAGTAGTAAAATTTTCAATTGAAAATATTCATTTCTATTCTCGTATTTTCATCGACAGTTATTTTATAGGCAGTGGTAGCCCAGTGATGTTTTTAGTAGTTCAAATCCCGGGTCTTGCACCTCTAATATTTCCATGTGTGAATCATTTCTAACATGATTCCCACTTGCTTTACGGTGTAGGAAAACATCGTGAGAAAACCTGCATGTCTGAGAGAACGTCGCAAGTTTTCGAAAGACATGTGAAGTCCGCCCGCACTTGGCCAGCGTGGTGGACTATGGCCTGATCCCCCTCGTATTGAAGGGAGGCCCACCCCCAGCAGTAGGATGTTAAGAAGGGTACTGGATACATACATGTTCATCGAATATCTGAAATATAATAAAATATTAAATGAAAATTAAAGGTTTCTAAAATATTTTGTTCATTTTTATCAATATTGTGGATAATTAGTACACACGGTGTACGTATCGCGGTGGGTTGCGATAACGTCATACAACTTTACGATGCGATATCCGTACTATCAGCACATGGAAGGAAACCTTCGTAAACTTCTGCTTACATTGTGGTATAAATTTATTTATTTATTTTTCGGGAAATGAACAGTGTAATAATCCTTATATATAGTTGCTGTCTCGGCGGTGTTGTGGCTAGCATGCACATGCGGAGGACCTGGCTTCGAGTCCTGGGTCGGGCCAAGTTTAGTTATTGAGTCTTTCTGTTTAGTAAGCCTCAGTAATATCTCAGAGTTGGGTAGTTGGCGGTGTTTTACCCCCGTGTCTCGGAGAGCACGTAAAGCCGTCGGTTCTGAACTCTCACTGGTCGTTCGAGCAGGTGTCCCATCGGAGTATGAGAGTGACAGGAATAGAGAGTGCACGTTGTTTCTGCGCGTACACGCGTTGCACTATTAAATCTCCTGCGCAGATGACTAGTCTCAATGATATTGGCCTTTCGGATTAATCGGGAGGTTATTATAATTATTTATATAGTTACAATCTAATACTTTCACACCCCAGAAAATTTTCCACCTATAACTAAAATTTATATAAAAATATTTTGATTTCAATATTATTTGCTATTAAAGAAGACCTTACTAATAAAAGTCATGGCATGGCATGTTGCTGTCAGGCAGGTAGAATACTTGTTTTATACCTATTATTTAAATATGTATATGTACATGTAATTTTCTAATATATAACGCTTCGAATAAATAAATATAAGCTTTTCGGTAACGTAACGATAACGTTTGGTGCATAGCTTTCACCATTGCTATCTCTATACTATATTACACTGGCTCAAGTCTCAATACTACAAGATTCATACTCATATAAAACATTCGTTTAATAAGTTGGTTTCTGATCTTATTCTTTTATGATTTGTTTTTTCTTCTTTACTGGCTTAGAATTGCGTTAACAGACGCAATACATTCTGCCAGTGTCACATTTTGTGAGTTTGAGCGGTACTTTTGAAATTTAGCAGTTTTAACGTGGACTTAAAACTATAAATGAATGATCAGACTACAGGAGCAATTTACAACAATAAAGAGATAATTACTCGATCCAGAATTTTTATGAATATATATATATAGTATATAGCATTCTTTACTTACTAATAAATTAACTTCAATCAATTAGACTTATATAGGCACTTTTGAATCGTCAATTTTCTGCAGCTTGGAAAGTAGTTCTGCTCAGAAGGTCCTGCGAGAAACTCAACAGTTGGTTTTTTTTTGCTACATCTTGAATAGAAAAAACTTATTAAATTTAAGTACTAAGGTATCTATTTCAATAATGAATATCTGAGTATTATTTTGTATAGTAATATTATTTTATATTATTAAGCAATGTGTACATACCTTTATATACGACACATAAAGCTTATCAGATACCTTTTAAGCTTGAATGGGAACGCTTTGCTACTAACTTTACTTGTAGGTGACGAAAAATACATAATGTAGTACATACGTAATACAATACATATTATATTCATAATGATCTTTTATATTATATATGAAAGAAATAAGTAAGTAGTTACACACCTAAGCAAATAATTTTTGTATTCAACCTATTTTTAACGCCCTAATGCTGGGCATGGGCGTCCCTTTACTACAAAGGGGATCAGACGATAGTCCATCACTCTGGCCTATTACAGATTGGCGAACTTCACATGTCTTTCAAAAACTTACTATATTCTCTCAGATGCAGTTTCCTCACGATTTCTTTCACCGTAAGACATGTGGTAATCATATTGGAAATGATTCGCTAATGAAAGTAGAGATATGCTAGACCCGGAATTTGAACCCGCTTCACTCGGTTTCCCAAGCAGACATGACACCACTAAACTACATTTCATTTCTTATCATAAAGGAATATATCAAAGTGGACGTGGCTTAGGCTATGAGATGATATTATAATAGAAGATATATGAGTTACAATGTAAGGAATACTTGTAGTACAAAGCTTTTTCCCTCTTATTATGACCAAAGAAACCCAGACCTACCTCTTCAAAGGAGTAACGCACTCTCATCTTATATTACCATAATAATATACTTTAACGTGCAGTTATTTCAATAAATTTCATATGGGCTGTTTTTGTATAAAAGCATTAATTTTAAATGGGAAATAAACGCTTAATTTTTAAAGCGCTTAAATGTACCCGTTTGTTAAAATTGCTCTTCTGAAACGATACAATGTGTTTTTTACGAGTTCCTGAGTTAAAAATATTTCAGTTTATATTATACTAGTATTGCCCGCGGCTCCACCCGCGTTCAGACGACCAAAAACCAAATTCTTAGGATTTACATATTAGTATACTCTTACATTGCAGTTTTTGTATTTTTTCTCAGAAATGACATATTTTCCTGCAGTAAAAAGTATCCTAAATGTTGACCCAGTTAACTAGCTATCATCATACCAAATTTCATCAAAATCCCTTCAGTGGTTTTTCTGTGATGCGGTAACAGACAGACAGACAGACAGACAGACAGACAAAAATTTTAAAAACTATAAATTCGGCCTCTGTATCGATAACAATGTCTATTTCAATAAGATTTTCCAAAAAATATTTGATGTACAGATTCGGTTTAGTTACAATTTTATTATATGTGTAGATTATTTGAATTTGTGAACAAAGTTTTACTTTTTAAAATATTTATAGATGATGTTTATTTGTATACAGTAAACACTGTATTAAATAAATAAAGAATCACAACACTGAATGAAAGTTGCCAGGTAAAATTATAATTATGAATAATTCGTTTAAAAATGTCCATACTGCCGGAAAAACGTAGTCATTTTTCCATATATATGTATTGGAAAAGTGAATAAGGTGCGTGAATATTAAAAATATAAATATATTTAACTTAAACTATATATTTTTAATAAAACGTCTGCGTTAAAATATGGAATTGTGTTTTAAACTTACATACTTAGAAATGTACGACTGTTTAGTTTAAATTTTGCAAATGTAAGAAATCCGGATAGTAATTTTCTACTTATAAATATTTATTTACATATAATATATGTAAATAAATATTTATTACATATGAATATATTCTTACATTGCAGTTTTTGTATTATTCTCAAAAATGAGTTGTCAAAAATATGTTGACCCAGATAACCAGCTTTTACCATACCAAATTTCATCAAAATCCCTCCAATGGTTTTTTTGTGACGCGGTAATAGACAGACAGACAGACACAAAATCTAAAAACTATAGATTCGGCCTCTGTATCGATCATAATGTTTATTTCAATAATATTTTCCAAAAAATATTTAATGTGCAGATTCGTCTTAGTTACAATTTTTTTATATGTATAGATGAGCCTACAAGCAAATTTTTCAATCGTGTTTGATTTAGTTAATTTAGGCGTTTATAATAAGTTGTATATTGCTTCAAACAATGTACTAAAAGTTTTAATGATATCTATTACTATTCTAGACAATAGACATGTATCGATAAATTTTAATCAACCTCTATTTTAGTGATGTTGATTATGAACAAAAATAAGTTTCCGACTCATTGCTTATGAATAATTTGACTGAATGTAAGTCAATATTTAAGCATAATTTAACTTAAGAGATTAGGGGGTTACTCACATGGTATTAATTTAATAGCAATTTCACGTGTAAATCTATAATGTCATTGTAATATAATCCATTTATATAACTCAACTAACGTTTTCTTATCATAATAATCACGTCTTTTCGGATTTTTTCGCTGATTTATTTTTATTTTAGGTTCCCGACGTTTCGAATGATTTACAGCAATCATGGTGGGAGAGTCTCTCACGTGACCATGATCGCTGTAAACGGGGGAGACTCTACCGCGATCATGATTGCTGAACCAAAAAACAAAATAAATCCACGAAATAATCCGAAAAGATATTTTTATTTAAAATGTCAAATATTGACGTAAATCTAAGAAAGTATGTACATAATAAATACATAGAAAAGCAAAGACTCCTTTTCTGCCAATACGCAATTACTACAGTAGTTTGGTATAGAATATCACTTTAGTAATGTACATTAGAAGCTAAACGTAGGCTTGGAAGCGCACATAATTTTAATCGATAAAACTAATTTAGGTAGTGTAAGCTCTCATAGTCCTCTATGCCAAGTGCCTCTACGCCAAGTCTAACTGCCTCGGCGGTCCAGTGGCTAGCATGTACGGTTGCAGATCGGAAGATACAGAGTTCGAGACCCGGGTCGGGCTGTTTTTTACTATTATTATTATTTTTTGTTAAGAAATTATTAGTTGGAAAGTTAAAGGTATTTAGCCCAAGTGCCGTGGAGATCACGTGAAGCGCCATACCTCTCACCGGTCGTGTCGAAGTATCGTCGCACCGGACTTTGAAAGTGAAAAGGTATGGAGAGTGCACTTGTGTTTGCGCGCACTTATGCATTATAATATCTTCTGTGTACATAGCTTGTCTCAGTGAGATTGGCCGCCGTGTCTGAAATCGATTAGGAGTAATAGGATCAACAGAAATCCCCCACTAAAATTATAAACGAGGCAGTGTGTTAGTGTTTATCGTTAAACTAGCGGCTCACCCTCGCTTCGCTCGGGTTCGTCGCTAGATACGTTTTAAATAGATATAAAAAGTTATTAGCCAGCGTAAGCCATATAATTTTTTTTTTTGTTAATTATTCTGATGTTTTAATACTTACTTATTCCGGACTAAGAGAAATCCAAAAATTAAAATATCATAAAAATTGGAACGCGGTCGAACGGGATAAAAAGTATCCTATGTCCGTCTCTGGGTTCTAAGCTATCTCCCCGCCAATTTTCAGCCAAATCGGTTCAGCCGTTCTGGAGTTATAAATAGTGTAACTAACACGACTTTCTTTTATATAAGTATATAGATATTAATAGTAACAATACAATAAACGGACATCACTGTCTGTGAATTATTAAGCCACTTTTTGTATTAATACGATCTTTTTTAATTTTTCTTGTGGGATATAACACTACATACTACTACAAGGTGTTACTTTTTATATAGTACCTAATAGTACCTTGATAACCGAGCTTCGCTCAGTGTAGGCGCTCGTGTAGTAGGCTATTATCCATTGGCAATAACGCAAGTACCACAAAAATTTACGAGATGACGATATATGACATTGTCAGAGACGAGTCATTATATACTCGTATGACGAGAGCGAGAGAGAAGATTCTAATATAATGCGTTTTTCAGAAAAGACACCTATACAGATAAACTTAAAATTTGATCCAAATCGTTAGAGCCGTTTCCGAGATACACGAATTTTTATATACAATAATTGCTCATTTAATATTATAAGATAACTAGCATTGCCCGCGGCTCCGCCCGCGTTCAGATTACCAAAAACCAAATTCTTAGATTTTACTTATTAGTATACTCTTACAATGCAGTTTTTGTATTTTTCCTCAAAAATGAGATATTTTCCCGCGCTAATAAGTATCCTATATGTTGACTCGAATAACCAGCTATCATAATACCAAGTTGCATCAAAATCCCTCCACTGGTTTTTCTGTGATGAGGTAATAGACAGACAGACAGACAGACAGACAGACAAAAATTCTAAAAACTATAGATTCGGCCTCTGTATCGATAATAATGTCTATATCAATAAGATTTTCCAAAAATATTTAATGTACAAATTCGACTTAGCATTTTATTATATGTATAGATATAGATATTCATTATTGTACTAATGTTTCTCCGTACACATTTTCTTTTAAACTTTTTATGTATACCTCATACATTTAACCTAAAATTTATGTAGACAATATTTAAAACAGGTGAGTCTGGAAAAACGACCTTCCATATCAGTCGAAACGAATTGTCAATAAAAGGGGTTTACGATCCCTTAGAGCCTACTCCGGAATGAAAACTCACACTCTTATCACTCTGTGTAAATTATCTAACGTCCCTTTTTAGTATTTGTAATAGTATCCACAATTGTCCTCTTGAGAGCACTAAGGCTTTATAAAATCGATTTGGTTTTTTTTTTCTAAGTTATATTAAAGAAATTAGAGCTAAATTGACTTTATAAGGACAGTAAAGGTCAAAAGAATATCTTTGTGGTTTTTACTTACAATGCTTCTTAAAATTATAATTATGTAAGAATGTTTATTTATCTGTTACACCTGAAGGCCTAAACAGAAAATGATGAAGTTTAGCAAGCATAATATGTAGAAGGATTTACATAGGTTTTATACATAGTTGGATTAAGCAGATTTCCCATAACGATATTACATCTTTTGTATGGTATTATTTTTCATGTGTTTACAGGATTTATATAATATTTATATATTATTTATCTAATATTATAATAAATGATAAATATTTTCTTAATAAAACCCAAAGTAGGGCTCAACATGCCTCACTGCATCAGAGTTCCAGTGTGAACTTGTATTTGCTCTTATTCTACATTTGTTTACTGAGACAAATATATATCCTAGAAGAAGATAAACAGTCAAAAGATGAATCTGTACGTTGATGTATTTGTACTTTAGAATTTTATATTTATTAATGTTATACATTAAAAATTGTAAGTGGTTTCTGTTCTCTAATTAGTTGGATATTTCATTTATACACAATTATTAAATTCTTTTAAATATTATTAAGGAAAAATCTATAAATTTATGAGTATAAATTGAAAAATTATATTCTTTTACTAACCACTCACCTTGATTGTGATTCTTTAAATTGACATAACTTTTTTATTTATGAACCGATTGAAATAAAACAGATACTAAATGTAAATAAAATTTATCACAATATATCCCAATTCAATAATAATTCAACAATTATTACATTGGTGAAAACTACGCCCAATTCGGTTAAGCCGTTTCTGAGATTAGTTCCCACAAACGTACAAACACACAAACAAAAATTCTAAAAAATTGTTTTGGGTTTTATTGCGTTAATAAATGCCCCCAATAATAGTTTTTCTCAAATATCTTCCATATACAGACAGCAATCAGTTACACTTTTATTATATGTATAGATAATGTTAGTTGCAATGATGGTAAAACGTCAAAAAAAAAATTTTTCATATCTCCTAACTGTATGAACGTAAAGAAATTCAATAATGCATAAATTACCGCTCTACAGACCGTACCATACCTTACACCTTTGAACGTCCTCATTGTAACTTTGTTAATATTCGACCTTCACGAGGCTTTCTTTGTACGCAAATAACTTAACGGCATAGAATATTTAGGTCTAGAGTGTACATCAACAAGTTTTGTCATATTTGTGCTTTAGTACCACTGTTGTTAATCTATACTAATATTATGAAGACAAAGATTGTGTCTGTTTGTTTATTTGAACGTACTTATCTCCGTAACTAGAACTTCTTTTTCCTTTTAAGACAATTTATTAAAGTTACAATTTATACAAGCTACGTGCAGAACTCTTGTTTTATTTTATATAGCGACTCACACTCGCTTCGCTCGAGTTCGAACCTATGTATTTATATAATGTTAAATTATTTGGATATTATTCATACAAAAATACTAATATCGCGATTAAAAATGGGGGGTGGGGGTAGGAGGGTGAAAAATACTTTACAACATATCTAACCAAAAATACAAATAAAAATCATTCGAGCCATTTCGGAGGAGTGCGACAACAAACACCGTGTTAAGAGATATTTATAATAATATTAGACTAGCGGTTGCTTCCCCATATAAACTTTCACCCCCATTTTCACCCCCTTAAAGTGTGATTTCCGGGATAAAAACTATTCTATATCCTTTCCAGGGTCTCAAACTATCTTTTTACCAAATTTCATCGAAATCGGTTCAGTAGTTTCGGAACCTATTCGATACAAACAAACAAACAAAAAAACAAATTTATCCCTAATAATATTACAATAGATTTAGCATCACGCTGTGACTCTTGGAAGCGAAATGCCTTATGACCTCGCGGGCAAAATCTAAGCTAAGTTCGCAAAGAGATTTACATTTCTGTTTATTCGTATAATCACATACAGTTATATTCTGAATAACTATTTACATTAATAGTAATTTAAAACTTTGGAGCTTATTAAAAAATGGCGTGGTCCAATAAAGCTGGAAGGAAATACATCTTGTGCAGCTGGTACATCCTGTTTTTTTTAAATATACTTTTATCCATTTCTAATATAAATTATAATCTATGGTCATAGTACATGCTGCCCTCACAGCACTTATAGCCATAAAATGACTTCTTTTGTCGTCAACAACAAAGCATGATTTATCATCGGACAGCGCTTGCCGCGACCTCAAATTCATATTAAAATAGGCCGATACCGTCATAGAATAATTTATAGAAGCGATATAATACTTTAAATAATCTACATTTTTGTCAATATCTATATATTATTGTACTGCCTCGGTGGTGTGTGGCTAGCGTGTACGGCTGCAGACCCGGAGGTCCTGGGTTCGAGTCCCAGGTCGGGCCAAGTTTAGTTATTGAGTCTTTCTGTATAGTAAGCCTCAGTAACAGCCCGGAGTTGTGAAGTTGGCGGTGTCTCATCCCCGTGCCTCCGAGAGCAAAGCCGTCCTGCGCCTTAACGCTCACTGCTCGTGTCGAGCAGTCGTCCCACCGGAGTATGAGAGTGGCAGGAATAGAGAGTACACCTGTGTCTGCGCGTACACTTTGCACTATAATATCTCCTGCGCAGTAGGCTAGTTTCAATGAGACTGGCCGCCGTGGCCGGAATCGGTCAGGAGAACATCATTATTGTATAATCATATTTTTTTAAAGGCAAGAAATATGTAACTAAAGAGAAATAACTGAAGACTTTGTATGTGTGTATGTTTGTTATTTTTTGTTGCTGAAACGGCTGGACGGATTTGGATGAAATTTAGTACAGTAATCTTATATTATTACTAGTGACTCGCTCGGGTTCGCCACTAGGTTGATTCCCCAAACAAATTTTCATCCCCATTTTCACCACCTTTAAGGATAATTTTTGGGATAAAAACTATCCTATGTCCTTCATTACAAAATATCATCTAAATCAGTCTAGTAGTTTCAAAGCTTATTCAGTACAAGCAAAGAAAAAAATCTTTCCTCTTTATAATATTAGTATAGATGACTTGAAGTAACGCATACACTATTGATAAACATGTAGAGACGCGAAGTGAGAGTAAATCACCTTTTTTATGTACTGACACACAATTTTAATTTAGGATAACAAAATTACTTGTACCTGTTGGTGATACAAAGTATAATTTTTTTTTAAGTATGTGAATAGTGATGGATAATGGAGGGATTTATAATAGCAAAATGAATAAATAGATTAATATAATATTGAAAACGCATACGATACAAACAAACAACATAGCTGTATACATACCTAATTAATTTTATTTTATTTTTATTTTATTAATTTAGGCACAGAAACAGATAACAAATTATAAAAAATTACATCTACGTATTAAACAGTAAAAGTATCATTTTAAATTTGTTGTCCAATTATATCTGTATACAACATTCAAATAAAAACATATAATAATTATATAAACAAACTTAACCAGAAAGTGAGCATTACAGTACGAGTCTGTGCATTTAAAGTTACATAAAAATATTAAAAAACAAAAAGAAAATAATATTTACATTTCATGTGGAAAAAAATACAAAGAAAAAAAGTTCTTTAAAAAAATATAAAATGATGTAAAAAGTTTTAATTTTATGCATATTTGTTGACTTAAAAGTAAAGTATCTATATTTATTTTAATCTATGCTGGATAATATATAGTCACTTCAGGTCAAATGTAAGGTAGTTACAAAGTATGAAAACTGCGATTAGAGATATTTTATAATATACTAGTGACATACCCTATCTTTGCTCGGGTCCATCGCCATATTTCAGCCAATTTACACGAAACATTAATGAATTATACATCTATATCTTTGTGCATTACTCCATCTATTGGTGAAAACCGTATGAAAATACGTTCGGTAGTCTTTGAGTTTACCGCATTCAGACAGATAGATAGATAGACAGACGTGGCGAGGGACTTTATTTTATAATATGTAATATTAGTGATGACAAATGACAAATATTTTAGCACTCAGGTTTTTTAAATTTTATAAGCCCTATTAAAACAAGATAGATGTTAAAACTTTTTCTTTTTACTTAAACCACTCCAGTCAAGTTATATGCTTCTAAAGTCGGATAGGATATATTGTGTCCGATACCGGCAGTTTTTTGGTTAGAATGCGCTAATATCTGGTACTATTACAATTCGTAAAATATGCCTTTAGAACGGTAGGTATATATAGGACATCAAACACCTCGCTTCGACTATGGAGCCTATGGAGCGAAACAACCCGTATTAATATTACCCGTATTAATTAATGTATTGAATTTTGAATTTTTGTGAGTATGGACGTTTGTTACTCTTTCACGCCAGAACGGTTAAACGGATCTGGATTAAATTTCGCACAGAGATAGATTATAGTCTGGAATAACACGTAGGCTACTTTTTATTCCGGAAAAATCTACGGTTCCCGTGGGATAGGTTTGTTTTGTTTTCCTAGAGGCAAACCTGAGCGAAGCGAGGGTGAGAGCCGGTAGTTATATATAAATAAGCCAAAACAAAAAGTAATGATTTACAGCCTAGGTATATCAAATAATTTTGTATTATTTTGAGTCTTATTAAGTTGATTAGATTATGTAGACTGAGCTTTCAGTAATTAGAAAATCACTATAATGGCATATTTGCTAAGAATTGGTACACAATATCATGGGAAATCCCTTTATAATCTGTTGGTTTATGTTAAATCTACGAAATCTCATATAATTAAATCTATTACTAACACTCTTCATAAGATGCTGTGGACAAAATTATGTATACCACGTTAAATTATTCCGTACGCGTCCCAGCAATCATTATGCGAATGGCTACATTCCACGAAGCTTAGATTATCATTTCTAAGTCGTTTACTTCAGGCTTGTACACAATCTTTGTGATTATAACCACTTTAAATGCTTCATCAGAATTTTCTACACGTAAAACTAATTTTGTTTCATATTCAAATATTAAGTATATCTTTTATTTTGTGGAAGCAAATAAACACTTTTTCTTGTTATTTCAAATTCTTATATTATTTTGTGTTTTTGAGCTTCCTTGTTTTCTTTCCAGCAACAACAAATTGATCCTCCCTTATAAAGCATTTGTTAAAGATACCGAGAATTTATTATCTACATAATATAATGAAATATTAACAAAGCGAAATCTATACATGATTTTTTGTGCATTTGTCTGTATATCTATCTGTCTGCGTTTTACGCCAAAAATACTGAATAGATTTTAACAAAATTTTGTGTAGTGATAACTTATTACATGATTAATTATTTATGATACCTTTTACCACAAGAAAATCTTGCAAAACACAATAACTGGTTCTGTTGAGTCGTCCTTAGAAATGTACATGGATGACACTGCCTAACTGTAAGAGATACATCAAAACAATATACTAGAAAATATAAGCCTTAAAAAGATCTACAGAAAAGTCCGTAATAGCATAATATGCCTATCTCCTAATATACACTTGCAATAACTATTTTTATCTATTTAATACGTAGATCGTAGATAAATAGATCATCTATTTTTATAATCTATACTAATATACAACGTCACAAACTTACAAACTTTACCTCTTTGTAAGAGGTAAAGTCTGTAAGTTTGTGACGTCGTAGGGGGTAATCTCTGGATCTACTAAACCGATTTAGATGCAATTTGCTAACAAGATAGTTTAAGACTCTAGAACGGACATAGAATACTTTTTATCCCGGAAATCATCCATTAAGGGGGTGAAAATGGGGATGAAAGATTGTATGGGGAATCAAGTTAGGGACAAACCCGAGCGAAGCGAGGGTGAGTCGCTAGTAGAAAATATACTATTTAAACTAATTATTATCTTTAACGATAAAAATACTACGTTTTTGGACTGAAAATATAATCTAAGCCTAGGATCATCTTCTTAGTTTCAAAAATAATAAACAAGATAGTAGGTATATTAGAAGTAATAACATTGTTACTTTAAGCCAGATTTGCGTAGGGTCGATTTACAAAGCACGATCTTTACTGGACGGTGAAAATCTATCCTGTAAATATGAAATTAATCATGTGCCTTTGCAAGTTTCATAAAATTTTTTGAGTAACTATAATATTATCGAGTAACTGCCTATTCCATCTCACTCTGCTTCTTCTATAAATGTTTAATCTTTAGACTTTAATCTTGATGGAAGACAGTGAAGCAAATAAAAAAAAATTGTACACTAAAGTAGGTATTACGTTATTGGGATATTTGAAGGTTGTTTGGGAAACCAAGTGAAGTGGGTTCTAATCCCGGTTCTCGCACCTCCAATGTTTTCATGTGAAAACCATTTTCAACATGATTTCAACATAAAGACAAATCTTAAGGTGAAGAAGAACTTCGTGGGGAAACCTGCATGTCCTGCCATGCATGAAGTTTGAGAAAACTTAAGTACTTAAACTAAAAAACTGAGTACTTAGCAAGTTTTAATAAGACATGTGAAATCTGGTAATCCGTACTTGGCCAGCTTGGTGGAATAAGGTCTGATCCCCCTGAATTAATGCGTCAGTAATATTTAAGACTAGTCATAAAATATCTCAGAACATCAGTTTTTATTGTTTGTTTCATTATCAACTATAGTAATTAAATACATGAGTTTCGTAGTTAATTCCAGCATCTATAGATACATATATACATGTTCAAAAACCTCTGGTAAAGGCTGTAGTGTCAAAAATATTCGTTACCTAATTGTGTAACCCATTATTTACGGCGTTGATTTCCATTTACGGTGAACCCAAAATAAGATTATTACGTATTCAATCGCGTTGACGTTAACTGTGATTTATATGAAGTGGAAAACGTGCTGTCTAGTCTAATTTAAGTGTGCAAAGTATAAAAGAATTTAGAATATTCTAAGTATACTATATACATACCAATGTAATTTTATAACATTATAACTGGAAAATGTCCCTTTTAAATACTAAAAAACCTAAACCACTCAGACCCTAGACACAAAAACTGACCTTAGTATATATTTACATATACAATAAAGTAACTTTTGTTTAAACGCAGTGTATATTTTCATGATGTTTGATTTACAGACGATAGGCGATTACATCATTCATTTTTATTATCTAAATTTAAAATATTGTTATTATTACTTATTGGCCTGTGGTTGAATATATTATATATATATATATATATATATATATATATATATATATATATATATATATATATATACTTTAGCTAATTACAGAATTTTGACTGTTAAGTAAAAAATAAATGAGAATTCGCGTTATTATTTCTTAAATCAATCCCCTGTTTTATTGCTTCTACTGACCTAGGACTGTCTTAACTTACGCCATGTATTATGATTAAGCAAAGGAAGGCAGCTTCACTTATAAATTATCTCACATTTCATATCTGTATAACAGAACTAACACTTACGGACTGACAAACAACACAAAGCCTAAATTAAAAGTCTAGAAGCAAGTATTTTATAAAATTCTTCCCTAGGGGATGAAAGTTTGTAAGAAAAAAGTTTCGTTATTTTTAAAGACAGTAACGATAAAGTTGGTACAAATCCATTCTGTTACACTGCTAGTATCTTCACATATTAGTTAAATATATATACGTTTGTTTAGAAGAAAACTACGCACTGCATTGAATACCTATAATAAAATACTATGTATGAGATTTTGAAAAAAATTTTTGTCTAATAATATATTCCATAGTTTTTTGAAATAATTCATGCTTAAGCCTTTTTTTGTGATAAAAGTCCATTCATATTCTGATTATCTACTCGATTGTATAATTATAAATACTTATACTCAGACAAAGCTAAAATAATATGTGATTTTCAAACATATTTTGTTTTCTATAATGTGATTGTTAAATGTTATTTCGTCTAAGGCCGCAGAGCTAAAAATTGATATCAATATCTTAAAACAATATTAGAAATGTCAGAAAAACAATAACTCTTGTCGTTACACGAACATTTCTGAAGACAAATGTTGCTTCATTAATTTCTTAGCTAACAACTGCTTTAAGATGAGTAATGAATCTGACAGCAACATAATATTTGTTCGTATACGTCAGGCAAATTACAAAGTGCACTTAGGAGTTCATGTGTATTTCGGTGATTCTCTTTTATTTTTGTCATTTATTTTCATTGCGTTTTTGTCTGTACAGTTATATTTCGGTACTGAGTATTTAAAGACGTTAAAGTATATGGATATAGAAAATACGAAAAATTTAATGAATCATTTTGAAAATGTTGCAATTAGCGTCTTTCCAAATATTCTCCTTGTACCATATTAAAATACTAAATATCCAAATACAAAAATATATGGTATGCTATCCTATAATATAATACTTCGATTAAGCCAGGATAAAGAAAGATAGTAGTGCGGAGACAAATAGCTTAGCAAATGTGAGAGTAAACTTCGACCAGTAGAGTTAAAGTTTGTGTTCAGTAGCGTGCTAAGAAAAAGATCTATGGACAAAAGCTGGCTAATTATGATGACGATGAGGCAAGATCGTATAAAGATTGTTCATATGCGTAGATTATCAGATGTTAATTATTCACTATGATATAATTACTCCGAAACTTAATAATTAATAATTTATTTTTTTACTAGTCAGATATTGAATAGTAATAAAAGTACTCATAAATATTTTGATGTACATAATAAAATATAGAAGACAAAATGTTGAAATTATCAATGTTCTAACCCCCATCTAACACAACCGCTTATTATTTGCACCATTTGGTTAAACACAAAACTCTATACATTAATCTCAGTTCAACTCAGATTTCGCAAAGTTAGGGGCAAATTTCAACGGAAAATCGGAAACAATTTGGAAATAACAACAAACCTCATAATTTCGCCACCTTTGCCTATTGTTACTCTGCTGCCAGTAAATTTGAAACGCTTATAGAATTTTGTATTTATGTTCTAAGATTGACTTGTAAATTTGGTAATTTGTGATCCTTAGTTTAGAATATATATTGCGTCGTCCAAAAAGGTCAACAGTAGAAGCAGGGACCAATTAATCGAGGTTATCAGTGTTTAATTTGTTTAGGTTAAGACCATGGCTGAATAAAAGCAGGAGTATTTTGATCGTGAATATACGAATTCATGTTGTTATAGTATGTCAGAATTTACTAAGGAATTAATCAATAAATTATAATGATAATTGTAACTTTATGATGGTTTTCCGGAAGTAGTCGATGTTTTCTTAATAAAGATTAGATGGGATCAAAGTTCAATATTTAGTGTCATGTTGTAAAGAAGGCTTTTGTACTCATAATATTCAGTGTACACTAAAATGTCGTTGTAGGTCAAATAAATTAATAGTTTTTTTTTTTTTTAAGTTTTATGAAAATTTAATTTTTGATAGCATCATATTCATATTTTTCATAATATACATATTTAGACTTTATAAGCTTACATTTTAAATTATTAATTCAATCATCTGTCCAATTTTCGTTTGATATTTACAATTTGAAAATAATTTTGTTAAGTCGGCAAGCGGGACGTGCTTCACAGAGCTGTGAGAGGATCTCATGTAATTCCACAAACGAATCCATGAGTGCGGAGTCAGAATCCTTGACCGAAATAATTAATGAATGATTTGGTCCGTGATTTGATTAGATTTGTATTTCATTGTTTTCTATTAAATGAGCTTGTGATATTAATTAAATATTTACAGCATGCTTAAATGACGCAAAACTTTTTTGACTGAGAGATACTGTAATTAAAAGTATATCATCTTCCGGCTTACAAACTTTTTGTCTGAGAATTCCATCGATCCACTGTGAAAGAAGGACATATTAACAAACTTTCCCATCAATTATAATACTAATATACTCCAACCATATCATTGTATGTTATGTTCAGTTTTCACTAATACCCAGCCTGGCTTAGCAAAACTTGTAACTATGCTGCGAGCATCTTTTAGAAACTTTTTCAATATACTTATCTTTCAAAATCTATTTGATATAAAACTACAGGTTTTCTCATGTTTTCCTTAACTTGTTAGGAAATTGTTAGGAAACTGTGATCATTTTAAAAATGATCTTTGTATCTGAAAATCTGGGGTAAGATTTATTCACATAGGGTTCACAGGCACTTTACTTGGTTTTTCAAGTAACCTTAATATTTAACTTAATATTATAATGAATGCAGTAGTTTGATTGTTTGTTCTTCATAGTTATAACAACGAACTACTTGTTGACGTGATTTTTTTACAAGAAGATTGTAGTCCAAGAGTACCATAAAATTCTTATAATCAGAACATCAAATAATTTTCATGGAATATTAATAATTTATGAAACTTACTAGTAAAATATTTTTTACCTATTTCATAGTAAATTACTTCGGAAAAATATGGCATCAAGTACATTTATACTAACAAATGCGGGTCACAACCCCTTTATGTAACGATCATTTTCGCTGGCGCCATATTGAAGGACTCCGGACTAAACCCGTCAATTTTTCTCAATCGGAAATTTATTTCTCGACCGGAATTTTTCATATGAAACTTCAGCTAAGTAGCTTATCAGTTTATTGGGTTCGCAAATAGTTTTAGGTTGGAACTCGTGTTAATAAGATTTAGCAATGTGTATAAACACAGTATCTTTGATAACTTTTTGAAAGTATTTGGCTAAAGTTAATATAAGTTTAAGTAAAATTATGAAATACTAGCGACTCACGCTCGCTTCGCTCAGGTTCGTCTTTAGGTACGTTTTAACACTCAGTATGGAATAGGTAAGCTAGACTATATATACATTATACATTGGTATGATGAGTTGTTGTGGTTTCTATAATAACGTGTTTTTTTGTGGGAATATAATCTCACGTAAATATGTCGTAGGTAGTCTATGTTACTTTTTAGCCCTTCAACTATCTCCAGGAAAAAAATTACGCCAATCGACGTCGAAGAAGGACAAACAAACGCACTTTCACATTTTTAATATTAGTATGGACTAGCGTCCTACTCTTGCTTCACTCGGGTGCATCCCTAGACGTTAGACGTACGTTTTTTTTTAAGAGGAATCCTGATTATTTTTCTTAGATAAAAGTAACCTAAGTTAATCCTTATAATATCAGCTATCTGCTTGTGAAAGTCCTGTCAAAATCAGTCCAACCGTTATGGAAATTAGTCAGATGAAATGACAGACAGACAAACATTTTAAAAATTGTGTTTTTCTTAATAAGTTCTTTTATAAGTACCGTATATAATTGCAAATTTGCATTTAGTAAAAAGCTTTACAAATAGACACTTCAATTATATTTATCTGTGTTGATAATAGTTAATGTAATATTACATACTTTTTTCCGTCGTCGGTAAATGCATTGTCGTTCAACTAACAAAGGTTGATTATATGGGACTAGCCGGACAGAACTAAATTACCCAGAGAATGGGGTTGAGGTACCCTCATTGTCTTAATGCCATAAGATAACATTTACATACTACCATGTCATGTAATTAACTACTGTATCAAATGTGTACTGTAAAAAATGGGTATATAATAATATTTCTTTATAAGATCACGTTTTAACGTTTAATATAGATTTCTCATAATATATATATTTTCTCGTAGTAAAAAGTATCCTATATGTTGACCCGGATAACCAGCTATCATCATACCAAATTTTATGAAAATCTCTCCAGTGGTTTTTCCGTGATGCGGTAACAGACAGACAGACAAAAATTCTAAAAACTATAGATTCAGCCTCTGTATCGATAATAGTAACTATTTCAATAAGATTATAAATATTTAATGTATAAATTCGACTCAGTTACAATTTTATTATATGTATAGCTTACCATAAAATATATTATGAATCGAAAATAAATGAATTTGAGACTTAACATGAGATTTAAAAAAGCAATAAAATAAAATTATCACTCATAGATATTGTGATATCATATGAAGCTAAGAATTACATAACATCTATTTATGTTATTATAAATAGCCAAAAAACCTTACTTGATTTTGTACCAATTAATTGTAAAATTAATATAGGACAAATTCATACTATGAATGGAGTAGTGTTTTGTTAAAAAGTAGAAAACTTATTAAAAAGTTCTATGTAAATTACAAGCCATTTATCAAGTCTAAGAGATTAATTTACACTAAAGCGTACCTACAGCGTAATTTTTGTTCTTTTTCTCCATTGTAATACATTTTTTTAAAGAAGCAAATTATTTACTCAAAAACTAATAAATACATGTTTGATTTATTTATGGCTAGTAATTGTCTACTTTTAAAAAAATGTAATAGTTTAATATAAACTACATAAAAATACCATAAGTATGTCTCTTTGGCTTAAATTTAGTACCATCTACCTAGTATTTTAGTACACAGTTGGGATATTTTAACTTTTTTCTATTTTTATATAATAGAAGAAAATATGGTAGTTTTTTATAAAAAAATTTTTTTTCTACGACCACATCGACATAGACCGAAGGCACTCAAAAGATAGCCAAAATTCAAAAGAAAAATTCAGAGGAAACTCGAAATGGAATTATATTTCTTTATATAAAACTAAATTTCTAGATATAAATAATGCCCAGTCATAAAATATCTGAAAAACGAAAGAAAAATCTGGCGATAAAATTTACGGTCTCTGAATGTTACGGCTAAAGCAAATAAAAATTTTGTAAGACCGCGTATAAATAATGAAAGGAATTCTCTACGTTCTTGTAGTAGCGACGTGAAATTTCCCTCGTAATTTTCTTTCACTATAAGAAATAAACATTTATGTTGGTGCAGAGTTTGTATAAATTGTTTTGGTAATAAATAAATGTCTCTATCATTGATTTATTGTAGAGAAATGAAATATAAAATTAAAATATTAACTTAAGCGTTAATTCACTTTACTTTATTATAAGAGAAAGGCGAATTTAAGTGACAAAATTTAAGAAAAATTAATGCCGTGGTATTCTCAGAATATAAAAGAATTTTATGGTCGAAAGGTGACAAACTTGGTACTTTGTTATTTCTGGTTATCGTAGCGTCAAAGATAATGTAAGCCAGTCAGCAAGTGGTCGAGATTCTGAACTACGACTTGACCTGGCAACATTAAATATGCGCTCACGAAAAGTTCGCCAAACTGGGAGGGGAATTAAGTATAATAATACGAGGGTGTATCGTGGTTATTACAATATATTAGAATGGTCCTGTCTATTATAGTATAAACTGTCCATTTAGATGGATCTAAGTATTTTAAGCCTCACCAGCATATGTACTTAAAGAAATTTTCGATCATATTCTTAAAAGTCCTGATGCAAAAAAAATATTTTAATTCAATTTGTAGTTATCGCATGATGCAATCAAGTTTTCTGTAGGCAAATCTCGAGGTGACTTTCACCACTTGACCACCGCTTGAAATTTGAAGATGGCGGAATTATTTCATCTAATCTTGAAATCTCCCATGAAGAGCGTGGTTGAGAGTTTCTACGGACTAATTGTACACGTCAATGCGACAACCCGTCTCAAGCCCGGTGAATGACACTAGAGACTAGACAAAAATTTTGTCGAAAGTCCATGGTGCAAACACTTAAGTTTTGTTCGGAAACTATACACGTACCTGTGGACAAATGACATATAGCTGATATAAACTATCTAATGTGATTAAGGCTCAACATTCAGAACAAGGTCAATCAACGAGTCCGACTTGGCTTGGTGAATACCGTTGTCTCGAGATATGTCTTATACCAAGTTAATAGTACACTACTTAAGTCAATAGTACATTGAACTAATGTTCAGCACTAGTACATATAGCCCATATATAGCATATAGCCCATCATGATGGGTCTAATAATAACGAAATGAACTCAAAATGTATCGAATAGTGAACAGTAAAGAGGCTGCTTGGTGTTTATCTGCGAGATCGAATCAAAAATAAGAAGGGCTTAAAAATGCTTCTCTTGGTGATAGTCACTCTACTGTATTGAATCTACTGGATGGCTCTAAGCCGGTTAGTTTAAAAGACCAATTTTAATAAAGTTCTCATATTCAGATAATTTTTATACATAATAAAGAAGTAATATAAATATTATGTTGGGAAATTATCACACAGCACCATCTAATTCCATGGTAAGCAACTAGGCTTGTGTTATGGATACGAGATAGTTGATACACTACACTGAGTACACATATATAACTTTAAGTACATACATATTATAAATATATACACCCATGACTGGAGTACAAACATTCATGTTCATCACACAAATACCCCCGATTTGAACCTGCGACCGCTGGCACAGCAAGTAGGGTCACTACAAATTGAGCCAATCGTGTCATCCCACTTTAATATTTAACATTATTGTTAAATTTTTCGAACTTTGAATACAACTGGCAAAAATATTTATTGTTCATTGCAATTTTAACACTCCACCAATTCAGGATAGTTGAGCTAGCACCTAATACAGTGAAATGAAATTGTATCAATGATTACGTAATATCAGCTTATATATACGTACTCTTCCATAATAATCCCTAGTAATTTTATGAATGCGATAGTAATTTGGTCAGTATGTTCTTTTGCTTATATTCAATTATTATATTTGACAATTATATTTATTATGGTAATAAGCTGAATGCTACAGGACATAAAAGGAGTAAAATTACAAAACCAAATAAGTAAAATATAATATCACCAAGATTTTTATGGAAAATTTTCATGTTAGAATTTCTATGTCATATTTATGTTATAACTCAACTGCCTCGGTGGTGTAGTGGTTAGCATGTACGGCTGCACACTCGGAGGTCCTGGGTTCGGGTCCCGGGTCAGGTCAAGTTTAGTTATTGAGTCTTTCTGTATAGTAAGTCTCAGTAACAGCCCGGAGTTGGGAAGTTGGAGGTGTTTCACCCCCGTGCCTCGGAGAGCACGTAAAGCCGTCGGTCCTGCGCCTTAACTCTCACTGGTCGTGTCGAGCAGTTGTCCCACCGGAGTATGAGAGTGACAGGAATAGAGAGTGCACTTATGTCTGCACGTATACTTGTGCACTATAATATCTCCTGCGCAGGCTAGTCTCAATCAGATTGGCCGCCGTATCCGGAATCGGCTAGGAGAACATCATTATGTTATAGAGCGTATGTGCTATATTAAAAAAAACATAATAATATAAAAAAATGAGTAAACGACAAAGTCATGGTGAGTAGCTAGTGTTTTAATTTCACGATATCTCTTACGACGTCAGAATAGTAGTAATATGCTGCTATCTTAACTTTTCACATCTTTAGTAATGTGGAAATTGGGTACAAAATATGTTGCGTATATTTTTCCCTTAACTAAGGCAATTTATATAACATTATACGATTAAAATGTAAGAGTTATAATATATATTTATACTCCACACATTGAAATGAAAGCTATTCACTAGAATTGTTAACCGTTTAATGATTTTTATGAGATATCCCATAATATGTATGGAAACCGTGTTAGAAAATCCGCGTAAAAAATGTATTAGATCATTGTTTTAGTAAATAATTATTATTAATATTATTTTATTTTTGATTATCTCACTAAAATATTATTAAAAAACAAAATGAAATATCGTATTTATAATATTGTCTAGTGTAATGTTTATTTGTTGGAAGGAATTTATACTTTAGATTTTAGATTTTTTTACTTGTACTAATGTTAAAATTATTAAATATTTTATTTGTAAATATGATAATAAGAAAGAATATTACTAAACCTTTAGTTCTTTTTCTTTTTCGTGTTATGGCAAAAATGAGCAAAACTCTTGTCATTATATCTAAAAAGTCGACTAAGTTGTGCCATCAATTATGGATGCCCTGACTTTGTCAAACTTCATCCATTACGAGCAGTGCTTCAGACCTTGCGATCATTATTCGACAACCAATGTAATTAGACATCTCCCACTCACGGTTGAACAAACTTTGTATAAGGAACTTGGAGTTTCTGGAGACCAATTAAGCTTGGAAGCAGCCGACTATAAAATCTATTAACCATTTGTTTTGAATGACTTTTTTCTTGTTTCTCGGGAATTATTAAGGAGATAATAGGTCCACTGCTGCATAAAATATGGAATGACAGCGCGTTGTTTTGTTTTTCTTAGTACTTTCATGTTATACTATCTCTCTTTGGTTTTAGCTACCTAAGATTTTTCTAACTACTATAAATAATTTTTAATGAATTTTACCTTCTCAAGTTGAGTCCACTAGAATAATTCCGTAAATTATAATGAGAATTTAAATGAATATTATAATGACTTAGGTTTTTTTGGTATATTATCTTAAAAACTATGAATGAGAAGACTTGCACTATCTATAGTACATTTTTTTATGTTATGTATAGTAATTTCTGTGATAAGATGGGCGAAATGTAATAGGTACTTTCTTCGATTTACGCGAATGTTAATTTTAAATTTGTTTGCTATTATTTGAAATCAAAATATTAAGAAACACTATTGCTACATTTATAAACGAAAAATATTATTTTTAAATGGGAGAAACGTCTAAATACTACCACAAGCTATAGCTCATGATTTCTACGATTAGTTTAAAACTATGCATTAAATAATATAAAAAAATACATATATTTTGGTCCATAACTATTTTAATTAGTAATGATTGTTCTTTCTCGTTTCTCGTTCGAACCCCAAATTCCCGTAAATTAAGAATTTACATGATCCGGATCGCCGAATCCCATATGTACCAAATTACAATTTTATCTGGTTCGTAGAACTAACTATTAACTGCCTCGGTGGTGTAGTGGCTAGCATGTACGGCTGCACACTCGGAGGTCCTGGGTTCGAGTCCCGGGTCGGGCCAAGTTTAGTTATTGAGTCTTTCTGTATAGTAAGTCTCAATAACAGCCCGGAGTTGGGAAGTTGGCGATGCTTCACCCCCGTGCCTCGGAGAGCACGTAAAGCCGTCGGTCCTGCGCCTTAACTCTCACCGGTCGTGTCGAGCAGTCGTCCCACTGGAGTATGAGAGTGATAGGAATAGAGAGTGTACTTGTGTCTGCGCGTACACTTGAGCACTATAATATCTCCTGCGCAGTTGGCTAGTCTCAATGAGAATGGCCGCCGTAGCCGGAATCGGCTAGGAGAACATCATCATATATATATATATATATATATATATATATATATATATATATATATATATATATATATATATATATATATATATATATATATATATATATATATATATATATATATATATATATATATATATATATGTATATATATATATATATATATATATATAGTAACAAAGTGAAATCTGTACATGAAATATTATTTAATAACAATGACTGTTACGCACTTGTACAGAGGTTCAATAAACTCAAAACGATAGGTCTTTAAATTTTTGTGGTTCTGAAATGGTTTCTGTCACATTTTAATGTATTGCAATAAGTTGATGTTACGTATAGACAGGGCCTAAGAATAGCGCAATTAAAATAAATTTATTTCAAGCTTGCATTATTAAAATAATATAAATAAATAATTATATAAGTATAACATGCAGTACATTAAAAATGGAAGATTCTGTAAAAAAAAAACATATTAAATCAAGAACCATTTTCATAGAATCACTCAAATGTTTAATTTCATTCATTCATTGGTACTGTACAATTTAATTAACAGTGTCGGTTACAAGAGGTGTTAATTAAAAGATTTAAAATCGTTTAATGGTTTATCTTTTCCATTGCTGAGTGAATTTTTAAGTGAACAAGCCGTATAGTTTTTATCGTATACACAAAGTAAATGAAAAAAAAAATTAGCTAATAAACATCATCCAAATCCATACAACCGTCTTAGCACGCAATCACGCACGCACGTCACAGGTCACAGAAGTCGTAAGTCTTCATTTACATATAATATCTAGCATGTGGCATACGAATATGTGTATGTATGTTATTTTGTCAATTTTATTATTAGTCACTATGTATTTACAGTACGATACTAAGCAATCATGATCAGAAATCTACATCCAATCCAAATCCGAAAAGATAGTTTTATTTCAAAAGTTACAATCAATAAAATTTTGGATTTGATTGAATATTAATTAGCAGCAAGATTAAATTGTATTTTTTAACAACAATTTTACATAAGTTTTAATAATATATCAAACATAATATAATGCTATCTATTGAATTTTATCCAAACTAATCTTTTTATACCATAAGAGTACTCTAAGTAACGTTTTGCCACTAACCTTAACTAATATAGAAAACGCTTGGAGTGGAATAAAATTGCGTGTCACAGTCCAAACACTATATGCAATAAAAATCCGTATACATTAATTTAATTCGTGATTCGTGTTGTTTTCTGAAAATAAATGATATTGAATACTAAGAAATGAAATGAAAATTTTAAATAAAACTATCTTTTCGGATTTTGTCGCGGATTTATTTGGATTTTTGTTTCCCGACGTTTCGAATGCTTTACAGCATCCATGGTCACGGGAGAGACTGAGGTGTTACATGTCTTGAATGTATAGTTGTTACAGACAGCCTACCCACAATTAACAAAATGAAAATTGCACTAATTACATTACAATATTTTTTAAATTTAAACATTTTTATAATTTTAATTATAATTGAATATGGAAAATTATTTATTTAATTTTTGCTATTATTTTTATAATTATTACAATTTTAAATATTAATTAGTAATCTATATTTAGTGTTGCCATTATTATATTTATAACCATAAAGAAAAATATAAAATATAGTATTAATTATTTAAGCCATATAATTGTTCTATGTGTAATTTAAAAAGTTAAAATTAATTAAGGATAATAATTTTAATTTAGTTTGCTATTATTTAAAAACAACTTACTAAGCAACACTATTAATATATACTTTTACAAATGAAAAATGAAAAATATTAATCTGATAAGCTGTCATTTTGATCTACACAGTATGAACTTACTACATCTGTCTGTCTGTTATGTTTATATTTATTATTTGATTTTATTATATTAATAACAGGATCCCATGACGATGGTAGTACCCAGCCATCTTCCCTATTGAAATTAGGATGTTTTTTAATTTCTATGGCTTCTCGAATCATTCTAGGGCGATATCGGTTTTCTTTCGCCAGGATTTGAGGTCTATCAAAGCGAATATAATGGCTTGGGCGGTCCTGACTATGTTTGCAGACAGCAGATGTTGTATTGCGACGGTGCTTCACATCAGCTATGTGTTCTTTGACCCGGGTTCTAATGGATCTCTTTGTTTGTCCAATGTAAGAGAGTCCACAATCACAATCAAGCTTGTAAACTCCTGCATCTTGTAGAGGGATGTGGCACTTGACAGGTGGTAGAAACTGACTAATTTTCTTTGGCGGCTTGAAGTAAGTTTTAATTGAAGCTCGCTTTAGAATGTAGCCAATCTTGTCAGTGACGCCTCTCATGTAAGGTAGGACTGCAGGGACGCGCTCGACTGTGGCTGGTTTCACTCGGTCCCTGTGACGTAGGCGCGGCACTTGCAGCTTGTTGTCTCGCAGAACTTGCTTGACATGTTGCAGCTCTCCGGCCAGGTGTTGCTCGTCACAGATCCCGCGTGCCCTCTGAAACAAAGAGAACATGTAACACCTCAGTCTCTCCCGTGACCATGGATGCTGTAAAGCATTCGAAACGTCGGGAAACAAAAATCCAAATAAATCCGCGACAAAATCCGAAAAGATAGTTTTATTTAAAATGTCAAATATTCGCGTAAATCTAAGAAATGAAAATTTTTAAAAATGCAAATATAAACATTGTAAAATATTCTGATATATTTTTTCATTCAAACCTACTACTTATATATTTTATTTCGGTTAAGCATATAATGTATGTATGTATTGTATGTATTCAGCCCTTTTTAACGTCCCACTGCAGGGCACGAGCCTCACCTCAATACGAGGGGGATCAGGCCATAGTCCACCACGCTGGCCAAGTGCGGGTTGGCGAACTTCACATGTCATGTTTCCTCACGATGATTTCCTTCACCGTAAGGCAAGTGGTAATCATGTTACACATGAAAATATCAGAGGTGTGAGACCCGGGATTTGAACCCGCTTCACTCGGTTTCCCAAGCAAGCGCGTAACCACTGGGCTACCACTGCCTAAGCATATAATATGTCATTTATTTTACAAATATGTACAAAATGATGATTTTACCAATCAAACTTAAGTCTATTACAGAGTTCAGAGTACGTTTGATAAAAAAATGTACCCATCGTTCCATTAAAGGGGCACCGAGTTGTTTGTTTGATCCCTTGCTGTATCGTTATTAATAAAACTTTAATCATGCAATTAATTTATAGGATATTTAAGGAATTATTCTACAAATCGCACACTTTAGACACATGATTATAGTTTCCTCTATAGAAAAAAAAAATCCAAAATGATCTCTAAAAAACAAAATAAACCCTAAGTGCGGCGTAAATATTTCAAGAAAGTTCATCAGTTTTTTAATAATAGCAAAACTATACGTTTTCTATAACGTATACACTTTACATTTTCAAAATGTGTATTTGTTTTAAAAATACGAAGAAAATACTTAAATTCGCACGCGTTCCGTCCATCACAGCTATAAGCCCCCTCCCCCTCCCCCCTCTACCACCTCCACCCCCTCCCCCCCCCACCCCTCCCCCCTAATCACTGTCGTTCTACTAAACTAAAAAGCTCGGTGCCCTCTAAAAGTTAATGTAGAGATCTATCTTTCTTAGAAAGTGTTAGCTACGATAAGCTACGAGTATCTATTAGGTATTAAATGCATAAAGGCTATTATCGTTATTTTCTAACAACAACTTGACATCAAAATTCTCCAAAGACAAATGCTGACGAAATATTGCTTTCACTTGCACATTCTTAAAAGAAACATAAAATAAAATGAATTGTACATTTCGCTTTAAATGTGGTGAAATAAAAAGATTTTACTTTAATAGAATTCTTTAGACGTTCCACATCTTTATCCCGAAGGGAGGCTGGCATTTACCACCTGTCGAGTGAAACGATCTCAACAAGAGAACAAGGCAGGTACATTTATCTACTGTATCAAAAATATATTACAAGAAGAGTACAAAGGTGTTTCATATAAGGTGTATTTAACCAGAAAAAGAGATACAAAGGGAATACATGAAAACTTATCAATTGAAATCCCTCTCGTGTAATTCAATTTCTATACTTTTTCGGACTCAGTTGCCTTGTCCTTATGTATTTAAATGGAGATAACTGAGACAAACGTACACATATATAAATGTACTAGCATTGCCCGCGGCTCCGCCCGCATTTAGATGACCAAAAACCAAATTCTTAGGTTTTACATACATATTAGTATATTCTTACAATGCAGTTACTTTTTCTCAGAAATGAGATATTTTCCCGCAGTAAAAAGTATCATATATGTTGAACCGGATAACCAGCTATCAGCATACAAAGTTTTATGAAAATCCATCCAGTGGTTTTGCCGTGATGCGGTAACAGACAGACAGACAAAAATTCTAAAAACTATAGATTCGGCCTCTATATCGATAATAATGTCTATTTCAGTAATATTTTCAAAAAAATATTTAATGTACAGATTCGGCTTAGTTACAATTTTATTAAAATATGTATAGATAAAGTCATCATTAAAAATTCTCTAAGCAAGAAAATAAATTCGTTTTCTTTTATATAGTATGTTACACACTACGCTGTGATATTGTAGTATAATACAATTAAATATGAATGCTATAAACAAAATAATATAAAACTTGAGTGATTTACAGTACAAGCACTGAATATTTACAGTACAAAAAAATAGTCGAAAAATATTTGATAGGTGCTATTATATAAACGTCAAAGGTATAAATATAAAACTAACTATAAATTGTCTTTTTCGACAAAATAACTTTGTAAAAATAATATATTATTCTTCTTCTATACATATAATAAAATTCTGAGTCGACTCTGTACATTAAATATTTTTTTGGAAAATCTTATTGAAATAGTCTAATATCGATACAGAAGCCAAATCTATAGTTTTTTAGAATTTTCGTCAGTCTGTCTGTCTGGGAACGCATTACAAGAAAACCACTAGAGAGATTTTGATGAAATATGGTATGATGACAGCTGGTTATCCGGGTCAATATATAGGGTACATTTTAGTGCGGAACATACCTCATCGCTGAGAAATCTATACTAAGCGTTAAAACGTAGAACGAGTAACTAGTATTAAATATATCTTTTAACCAACTTATAAGCTAATATTATGAAAAATCATCTATTATTTTAAAGGTTCAGTAAGGATTTTGGAGCATTTTAGCTACAAAATAATCTTTTTATACAGTCAATCCATCAATCGCTTAAGATTTTTGTAGATAAGGCACGCAGTTCGCTAAGAAATTGAGTCATCCTGTAAACTAAGGCCTGGCGGTTTCGGCTCACTTAGACCGGCAATTAATTTGCTGCCGAATTCAATTACAAAAGATCGCTGGCGATTCCCCTCGCTTAAACAAAGTAATAAATCAGATTCTTACGACTGTCGTCTCTACATTCCGTCGATAAGATCTAGAATGAACTGTTAAATCTGAGGATAAACGCGGTGTTTACAGCCCTATTTATCGTTAAGAGTAGCATTTTATTTCGCACTTTACAAAATATTAAAAATATTTTTTGAGTGTTTTCTTTGAAAATTTATCAAAAATCAGCATTCCTCTTTAAAAAAAATAGAATAATAATAATCATTTGTTTTATAAGAATTGTATAATGTAATACTCATTATATTATTCAACTAGCAATACCCGTGGCTCCGCCCGTGGTCAGATTACCAAAAACCAAATTCTTAGGTTTTACATATTAGTATACTCTTTCTTACATTGCAGTTTTTTGATTTTTTTCTCAGAAATGAGATATTTTCCCGCGATAAAAAGTATTCTATATGTTGACCCGGATAACCAGATATCTCCATATCAAATTTCATCAAAATCCCTCCTGTGGTTTTTCTATGATATCGAACAGACAGACAGACAAAAATTCTAAAAACTATAGATTCGGCCTTTGTATCGATAATAATGTTTATGTCAATAAGATTTTCCAAAAAATATTTAATTTATAGATTCGGCTTAGTTACAATTTTAGTATATACAAGCGGCTCACCCTCGCTTCGCTCGGGTTAGTCGCTAGGTACGTTTTAAATAGATATAAATAGTTATTAGCCAGCGTAACCCATATACATTTTATTTATTTTTTCGTTAATTTTTCAATTTTTTCTTTCATAAGAACCTTCTCCTGACAATAACAAAAACAACAATAATAAATCGGTCCAGCCGTTCACGCGTGATGGCGTGACCAAGGGAAATAGGGATTCATTTTTATAAATATAGATGTATAGAATATTATAAAATTGGTTAGATTGTTATTATATTAAAATTTGGAATTTCTCCTTACATAGAAAACATAGTTATAAAAAACCACCATTGCTATTAACATATAATATCTCATCATTTTGCTAAATAAAAGAAATCGAGTGTACGTATATGAAGTCCCAGCTTGGGCGCCAAGCTAAAATTGTTCGAGTAAATTTGCCATGAAATTGAATTTCAGCGCTAACTCCTGCTTGCCAGTTTGATGCTCTTCATGGTACCGATGTGCATTTTCATTGCTTATTGCCACGCCATAATAGGTTTTCGAATGAAGCTATCGTATAAATCGATACAACGCCATTTAGTTTGTTGGATTTTGAACTGCCGAGAGATTTGTTTTACTAATATTACTTCGATACATAAAAACGAAATTAGAAGGAGTGTGGCTTTTGTACACAAACGTTTTTTAAAACTACTCAAGCATCAACCCGCACTTAGCTAGCTAGCGTAGTGGACTATGGCATATTGAAGCCAAGGTCGTGCCCAGCAGTAGGTTGTTACAAGGGCTGAATTTCAGAAGTTTTTGAAAGAAACAGTTCAATTATTATTTCATGCAATAAAAAAGGTCAATCAAATTCGATACCTTCCCGTGGGGCTTAGACAAGGTGTCATCCTTCAATCAAATCCGATACCTTTACGAAAGGGTAACAAATTTGACATAACAAGACGTCACCCTGCCATCGTTGAAGAATAGAAGTCTGAAAAAAATATATGTAAATATGGAAATAACCTAATATTATGATTCTTCCAAATTATTATGTAAATGTTGTGGGTAGATACTGTTTGTTACAACTGTGTATTGACTTTTGAGACGTCTAAAACCTTAGTCTATCCCGTGACCATGCTTGCTGTAAAGCATTCGAAATGTCGAGAACCATAACATCAAATAAAACCGCGACATCCAAAAAGACACTTTATTTTTTTAAATATCATATATTTGCGTTAATTTAAGAAATTATTAAATTACATAAGTTTAAAAAAAAAACTTTTGAAAGTAGCATGCTTTATTGCAGGTAAAGATTGTCTAAATTGTTGCTGCATAGGTATAAGACACACTAGCAACTTTTTGTGAACTGTTCAATAGGTTCTTTCACCACAGAGAAAAGAAGTTTACAGAGAAGAATTTTTTAAGGTAAGTAATAATTTAAGTCACCTAAGTCACGCTTCTCACTAGAAAAAATCACCACGTATGAGATTCCGCCCTCCCTTTTCATTAAAGGACTTGGTACACCTTTCTTAGCGATGTATTTTTTTTTTTTTTTTAACATCTACGCTAACGAAGTTGCGGACACAGCTAGATTATTATAAGAACAACATATATTTCGTAAATATTTTCAGTCACAATAAAGTAATTTCGTATTTTTCAACGTAATATTAGTTTTATGCGAACGTTTCAAAATAATTAAGCGACTATTGATATAAAATATAACTTCGTTTGTTCAAATAACGTTGAATAAATTTTAATAAATTTTAACATAATTTGAATACTATAAAAATAAATTTTAAATATTTACAAATAAATAAATATGTTAGGACATTAACACACACCACCATCTAGTTCCATGGTAAGCTCCGAGGCTTGTGTTATGGATACCAGATAATTGATACACTAAACATATATAACTTTAAATACATACATATTATAAATATAAACACCCATGACTGGAGTACAAATATTCGTGTTCATCACACAAATGAATGTATCCAGCGGGACTCGAGCCCGCCACCGCTGGCACAGCAAGTAGGGTCACTACAAACTGAGCTACACGTGTCGTGAAATATATACTAATATTATAAAGAGGCAGAGTTTGTTTGTTTGTACGCGTTAATCTCAGTAAGTACTCCGATTTCATAAATTCTTTTTGTATTATATAGCTCATTTATTGAGGAAAGCTATAGGCTATATAACATATAGTATATAGTCTATCTATTCCATCCCAACCGCTAAAACATACCTAGGAACCCGAGCGAAGCGAGGGTGAGTCGCTAGTTTATTAGATGAGCATAGGATTTAAAAAAATTGTATAGGTACATTTCTATATAATACACATATTAGTTTGTTTGGTCTGCAGTCGGGTATTGACAATCAATACCCGACTGCAGAGGCAGTCGGATAAAAATCGATCAAGTGGAAGATTCTGTAACACCATTCAGTATATTTGTGTTACATATTTACCAATAAGATGGGACCTTACGTTAAATAGACATTCAAATCCCTAGCGCGAAGCCGACAACGTTTTACTTTAGGACTTATTCTACTTGAAGCTTTTTTCTTGATTCTTTGTTTATTAAGAAAGTGAAGGAAATATATTTCTTCAAAACATATCATTTTTATTAAGCGTGCCTATATAATATAAATTCTGCGAAAAAGTTCACCTGGCTGTTTTAGTCCATAAGAAATATCTTATAAGTACGAGTAAATTAGATAGATAAACATATAAAAAACTTGTTATTGGATACCATCTGAACCCTTTAGAAACGGAACCCTAAAATATACTATTCAGTGTTTATTTAGCTCATAACAATGAACGCATTCTAAATTACATGTTTCATACTATAATGGAATTATTTAATTGAATTGCACAAACCAAATTACAATGATTTACTTATAATTTAATAACGATGTACATTTTTGATTGAATTCATTAATTTTGGTGAATCACATGAATAACAAATAAGTATCATTTACAGTTAGTAAATTAAATTTTGTATTAATTTTTTTTTTAAATAACTATAAATGAATTTTATGCTAAATCTTTTTTAAAGTAAGAAAGAAGTAAGAAACAAGTCTCTAAAAGTGAGAATTTTCAGCGATGGATAAATAAAATTATAATGGGGTGAGCATTTATTATTTACAGAAAGTTTTAGAACTCGATGGGCATTTCGTGGGACAGTTAATAAAATTCTAACTTTGATTAAGGGTGCTTTTTTGTATTTATATTAAATATTTAAACATATATATTTTATCATACAAACTAATGAGAGGCAGTGGTAGCCCAGTGGTAACGCGCTTGCTTGGGAAACCGAGTGAAGCGGGTTCAAATCCCGGGCCTCGCACCTCTGATATTTTCGTGTGCGAATCATTTCTAACATGATTACCACTTGCGTTACAGTGAAGGAAAAGTATCGTGAGGAAACCTGCATCTCTGAGAGAACCTAGCAAGTTTTCGAAAGACATGTGAAGTCCGCCCGCACTTGGCCAGCGTGGTGGACTATGGCCTGATCCCCGTCGTATTGATGGGAGGCCCGTGCCCAGCAGTAGGACGTTAAAAATCATTTCTCAGGAGATACAAGTATATTAGTAGATGCAAGCTTTTCTTTTAAAGTGTTTTGAGTATACAGTTTTATTTTCGTGTGGCTTAATAGGATAATTTAAGATAACCAAATAATTAATTTAAGAGTAAATGACCTTTTAATTAAACTAGCTTTTCGGATTTTTCGCGGGTTTATTTAGATTTTTGGTTTCCGACGTTTCGAATGTTTTACAGCAATCATGGTCACGGAGAGACAAAATAAGGTTAAAAATTCGAAAAACAGCATTAGTAACGTCGGGAACTAAAAATCAAAGTAAATCCGCGAAATAATCCGAAAAGATAGTTTTATTGAAAACTGGCAGAACCCGCGGCTTCGCTCGTGCTTAAACTACAAAAAAACTTCAAAAAAGTAGTTCCATACAAACTTTCTTCCCCTATATTACTCCCTTATAGGATTAATTTCAAAAAATGCTAAAACACGTATTTATTTAATTTCATTGAAGAGCATTAATACCAAGTTTCTACTAATTCTGATCATAAATTTTATTTTTATTGTATTATAACGTGTTTCCCGTGGGAAAAAATAATCCCCAGCGGTAAAAAGTAGCCTCTGTCACTCTCCAGCCCTCCAACTATATCCACACAAAAAAAAATGCCAATCTGTCACTCGTTTCGACGTCAAAGGAGGCAAACAAACAAACACACACACTTTCACATTTAGAATATTAAAATATGGATGTCAAATATTCGCGTAATTTTAAGAAAGTATTGAGTAAATGACCTTTTAAAAGGTGAATAAATGTTTAAAGGAAATAGTAAATTGTTAATTGACGCCTACAGGACCCTTGTTATAGATATAATAATTTATCAAGTTGTAAACAATAGTTGAAACTACAATGGTAAAGTACATGCGGTTCTTTGGAATTTTCGTGATTAATCTATTTTGTAATTAATGATTTATGTAACCTTTAGAAGATGAATAGCCTTTTTAGAATTATGTAGTCAAAAGGCAGAAACAAAACTCTTTCGAGAACAATTTATATGCTAATTTTTCGATTTTCCCGCTGTTCTTATGGGTTTTTTCTATTTTTTTTTTATTTAAACATCCCTGATATACTATCAACAAAGCAAAAAAAGAATTATTCAAATCGGTTCAGCCGTTTTTGAGTATTAGCGAGACTAACGAACAGCAATTGATTTTTATATATATAGATAATTATCTTACATAACATATGAAATTATATATAAAGGAAAACCGAGAAGCAAGCCATACATCAAAGGCCATCAGCAGGACTTGTAGCCGCATAACGTACATTGTCACATATAATTAATAGACGCCACAAGTGCGTATCTTGGATATTATACTAAATACATTATGTCATTATGAAGCGTGAACTACTTACTATATTAATATTTATACGAGTAAGAGAACTAGCGACTCACCCTTTCTCTGCTCGGGTTCGTCCCAACTAACGTTTTAACGTTTAGCATAAATTTCTCAGAGATGAGATATTTTCTGGTAGTTAAAAGTATCCTATCTGTTGACCTAGATAACCAGCTACCGCCATACCAAATTTCTTTTTACCGCGGGAAAATATCTCATTTCTGAGAAAAAATACAAAAACTGCATTGTAAGAGTATACTAATATATAAAACCTAAGAATATGCTTTTTGGTGATCTGATCGCGGGCGGAGCCGCTGGCAATGCCAGTGTATAATAATATTTATGATCATTGCTAATTACAGTAACTATTACATGAAACAATGAGTAATGAATATATAATTATTACGTTTTATTACTCACAAAAAATGCTAAGTTTTTTATGTAAGTTTGTGTAGTGGACGTCGTAAAACTCCAGCAAAAAGTAAGAAAGTAGCGCTTATCTACTTCAGTTCTTCTTATTATTACTTGTAAAATTCGTTACAAATAGATACATTCCTAAAAAATCCTTAGACATACCCACCATTATATAAAACCCTTGGGACATGGAACCATAAATATAATACTTAACTAGAATCTCTTGTAATAATTTTCTTACAGATTAACTGGTTTTTTTTTACAATTAAATATTAAAATCAGGCTCTAAATTCCAAGTCTAATGTATTGGTCTTGTCAAATCAAACCAAATAAGCACAAACTCAATGTATTTACTCTAGCCGTTGAAGAGTTTTACTATCCACCTTCTGATCATCAGATCAGCTCGATGATACCAAATTACTATACTATAATCAGAAATACAAAAACTTACGAAGTTAGGTAAAAAAGACAAATTAGGTTTAACATACTTCACATACTTTTGCCTGATTTTCTTGAAAATTATAGTCATAGCTGAATGCCAAAAAAAATTATGTGACCACCTCGAGATCTAAAAATATAATTTAAAGTATAAAAATCGGTCAAACTGTCTCTAAGAAAACGGTGAACATCTATAAAAAATACATACAGACGAATATAGAAACTCCTTTTTTGGAAGTCGATTAAAAAAATTAAAATTTTATACAACCATTTGAAGTAATATATTCAACTTAAATACACATAATGATATAGCCAGGTCACTTGACCCCAGTAGAGAAATATGCGTACAAATTTAGTAAATATCCGTATAACAATATCTAATAAGCAAAAACGTCAAAGTAGTCGCGATTAGGATCTTGAATAATTTAGTTGCCGTAATCGACCACCGTAACACTATAATGTTACGGGAAGGCCAATATTCCACCAGTCATGCGATGTAACGCTAGGCTAAAAACAACCTAGTTCATTGTACTTTTTAATCAAATGAATATTTAAATAGGACTTGGTTCGACACTATTGTTTTTCGTCAGTCCAATTTTATTAAAATAATATCGAACATCAGAAAATTAGAATTTACTGTTTTTTATATTTGTTTCATGTTGAGTTGTAATAATTCTATACCTCAGACTGCTACTACCAATAATGATTGCTTATGATTTAATAGGATAAGAAGACTCAACCCACTTCTAAACTGCACCTAGATTCAGAAGAATTTAACCAAAAGCAACTAATATTTAGATTATATAGAGTAAGAAAATAGGTGACTACGAGACGATGAATGAAAATTTCTGGAAAGTTTTTGACTTATCCACTTTGATACAATGGAAGAAGTCAATCATTATTTGATTGCATAATAAAACGATCAAAAGTAACAAAATAATCTGTACTTATGATTTATATATGCCAAGTGTATCCACAAAAGGCCTTGAAAGCACAGATTTTGGCAGATAAACCGTATTTGCTGGATTAGAGACAATGAAGCCAGGTTGTTGCAAATTCTTCTTAAGTTCGCTGGATTTCGATATCCATATCAAAGTAATACTTCAGTGTCTACACCCGTTCAAACTTATCATATTTGCTAAATTGGAATGTGAATATTTTTATTATTTAGAAAACCTACATATGCCTACAAAGATGTTGAACTCCAGACCTGAGCTACGAAATCAGGTAAGCTATTACCAAATAACTTTTTCAAAAGTTTTATAATATCAAAAGCATAGCAGAACTCGTAAAAACAACCCTAAGCAATAAATAACGTAGGTGACACTATCGACTTCGATCGGTGACTGTTATTGTGTAATAAATAATGAAAATTACCCTAAATGATAAGCAAGACTTGCTAATAAACAGGCGTCGATGGTTGGAGAAACTTCTATCTATTAAGAAATGTATCATAAATTCAGGCAAAGGAATAGTATGGCAATCGCCTACTGAGGTAGCGGTAGTTGGTTCGATTTTGACTTCGCAAAAATAGATTATTTTTAAATTTAAAGCGCATGTAGGTACAATTACTGATAATTTCTTTTTCTATTTTTGTGTAGTTTCTATGCTGCGTCTCTAATTAAATGATTGTTTTTTTTTTTTCATTTCAGTTGTATGAACATAATATCTACAGCCAAAATTATAAAATTTTAGTTATAAACAATGACTTTTGAAGATGCTCTGGTTTTATATAAGCAAAGCATATTCCATATTTTATTTAAGTGAACTCTACTTTCACGTTTTAGAATAGAATATAATAATTTTATATAAAAGGATATCACAAGCTAGCGACACTCATCTACGATTATCCAAGAAATTCTTAAGGCTCGAAGGGATGCTACAAAAATTGTACACTACTGGGAAAATGTTGCAAAAGTCAACAAAATTTTAAACTCTATATCCCATAACATAAAGTTGCATTTATAATTCTGTATAAAAGCCAATAAAAACATGAAATAGCGAAATGTGCTACGTTTATCTGTTGGTAAGATCTTTTAACAGATTGCGTAACCTTTACTCGTATATATAGAAAATGTAGCAAAAGTGAGAATTATATATAAAATACTCGGATCATAGGCGAACCTTTCAGAATTTAGATGGACTATAAAATATTTTTCAAGAGTAATGGATTGCTTTAGCTTTTTATTTTCATTAATAGTGATAATGTTTGTCAATAAAAGTTTCTACTTGATTTGAAAGGAAATGAAATCACTGAGATGAATCTTAGATTTGAAACATGGATGTTATATGAGGTAAGTAGAAAAGATGGAAGCTTCGAAACTCAACTTCTTGAAATGATTTCAAAACACATAAAAACTAGAATATTTTTTAAAACAAATTTGTATTGACAGAAATATGTATAATTATTTCTACATGAAATATTCAATTAAGATTTAATAGTAGGTATATACGAGTATATACTACATATAAAAGGACACCTATAAAGAGTGACTGAGCAACTAATCTATCGACGCATAGCTCAAATAGCTAAACAGAATTGGTTGGGCACACGAATAGTTACTATGACGTAGATATCCGCTAAGAATGGATTTTTAAATATCTAACCTCAAAAGGTATGAAACGGTGGCCCAAAATTGTATGGAGAAATAATGGTATCAATTTGAAAATTCGCAGGATTTCTTCTGTCTTCATATAAATTAACGTTTATTTCGTGTTTTTTCAAAAACAACCCGTTCAGGGGGTAAAAAGAGGTAAATAGTCTAAAAATCAAATTTGGCGCGAGCAAAGCCGCAGGCAATAGCAAGTAGGTATACTATACGAGAGAAATTATTTATAGCAAAGTGCAAAGTAGTGTCTACAGTTTTATAGGTAACGTGGCTAGGAGTTAGAAAATGGACGCTAGCATTGCTGGCGTCCTGACAGCAATGTCTACTAAAGTCTGCATACATTTTAAAACTAAATAATAAATCGTGATATGAATATATTATATGCCCTGTGCAATTTTTCTAGTGTCTTAGCATACATAAGTAAAACTTGGACAATTAAAAATTGAAATGTTTTCACCTGTACACTATATTAGATACCCTTAGTAGGTACCATAGGTAGTTTTGTTTGAGAAAAAGTCATCCTCTTAAACTAAGGTACTCATGAGAATTCATCTTGATAGTAATCATTTTTAAGCGGCTTATGGAACTTGCGATATATGGTTTGGAAGAAACGATACAGGTAGACACTGAGACGTAATACATACGTCAAACTATAATTATGTAAATTCACAAAAGGTATGTATATCACTCTTCGTTTGCCGTCCGGGGCTAAGATCAATTTATCTATACTAATATTATAAAGAGGTAAAGTTTGTGAGTTTGTGACGTTGTAGGGGGTAATCCCTGAATCTACCGAACCGATTTAGATGAAATTTGGTAAGAAGGTAGTTTGAGACCCTGGGAAGGACTTAGGATACATTTTATCCCGGAAATCATCCCTTAAGGGGGTGAAAATGGGGATGAAAGTTTGTATCGGGAAGCAAGCTATGGACCAACCCGACCGAAGCGAGGGTGAGTCGCTAGTATGAAGTTATTTTCTTCGCCAATAATAAATCAAATACATAATATATACATACATCTATGTTATATTTTTTTTGAAAAATTAATTCACTTATTTGTTTATACATTTTTTTATACCTTTCAAAGAAAAAAAATAAAAAAAAGTTTAACTACAGCATGATCTATTTATCTAAGATTTTTGATGCATAAAATCAATATAATATTATACTTTTTTTTATGTTGGGACATTAACACAGCACCATCTAGTTCCATGATAAGCTACGAAGCATGTATAATGGATACCAGATAGTTGATACACTAAACATATATAATTTTAAATATATACATACTATAAATATAAACACCCATGACTAGAGTACAAACATTCGTGCTCATCACACAAATGAATGCCAGCGGAACTCGAACCCGCGACCGCTGGCACGGCAAGTAGGACGTCAAGTAGTGGGTCACTACAAATTGAGTTATAATAACATATTATTATATTATTATACATAATATATTAAATACCTACTTCATGTACTTTACCCAACAAGTCTTACTCGTAAAATTATTCATGAACAAAATAAAAATTTCCTCGGCGTACCAAAACGATGTTTCATCCATCCACTTCGATCGTTAGTAATAAATATGTCAACGGAGACATTGTGCCACATATATTGTTACGTTTACAGCAACAGGTTAGCTTATTGTTTTCATCCGAACTAGACATTTATTCCAAATCTATTCATATATACATGTGAATTTATACGTTTGCAAAGTATTCTTTGACATTCTTATAATCTATTTATATATAAAAACACCAATTTCCGTTCGTTAGTCTCGCTAAAATTTAAAAATGGCTGGACCGATTTGAATAATTCTTTTTTTGTTTTGTTCGGGGGATGTCAGAGGTGGTTGAGGGTTAAAAAAATAGGGAAATATAAAAAAAAGTATTAAGGTAAGCCATTTCTAAATACTGAACCATGTACCACTAGTTACTTCCCTTTACTTCACTCGGGTATCCCCAGGAGTCTAAGAGCAGCTTTTGTCATAGCCTATTTGTGAACTATCCAAATGTGTTACAAACACGCGTACACATGACATACTTCCGCATTTCTAATAACACTCCCACATACTCACCGCTCATTAACTCATTTGCTCAGACTTATATATACACACACACACACACACATTCATACGCACGCACACACACGCGCGCGCGCATAAACACACACACACACATTAATTGTAATGTTAATATTCTGAATTTATTTAAGTACTACTGTTTCATTACTTTTCAGTGCGGTAGGTATTCGAAGAGTTTGTCTTATCCACAAAGGCTTACCTACATTTCGAAGGAAATAATGACTCTTCGGGTACACTTGTTACACTTGAAGCCTAGACGTTATATTCATGGAAGTTTTTACTTATAATGAAATCGCAAAGTAGGCAAGCTCGATTGTTAGATATATTTTCAAAATAGATAGAAAGAAAAGAGCGATATGAAAAATACAGATTTTGTATGTACAATGATCTGTGTCTTAGTAATATATTAATTCATAATATGCAAGTATACATATTATATTTATACATCGCAAAATGACTGTAGAGAATGTGATTAAATTTTGTATGCTAATATTGGTATTTTACAACGAAAATCAAGCAACTTCGGAAGCGATAGGTACTTGATGAGTGACAACTGAGTGACTGAGCGTATCAACGGTAGCACGTGAATCTGTCGGTGTCGGTGGCTATCACTGGTTGATATCATTAGTCAACATTGATGATGATTATTAAACCTGATAAATTCTGAAAACAAAGATCGCTGTTAACTTATCAGACTACAGGTGTGTGCGTTTGTGTGTGTGCGTGCGTGCGTGCGTGCGTGCGTGCGTGCGTGCGTGCGTGCGTGCGTGCGTGCGTGCGTGCGTGCGTGCGTGAATACAAAGATGAATTTAAATTATTTTTACATTAAATCTAGGGATCCGAGTGAAGCGAGGAACAAGTCACTAGTACGAATATAAAAGCACTTGAAATATTTAAATGCGTAAACAATTTCAATTTCAAGTTCGTGGATTGTAACATTTAATTTTAGTCATAAATGTTTCAAACGTACGTCTCTTCAGTCAGATGTGAAATTGACCCTCTTTTATCAAACGTATATTGTATATGTATTTTCTAGAACGTACAATTTATTCCTTCATTTTTAAGCCGCGCTTATTCGCTAGTGAAAATAAAGAACTAGCATTTTCTATATCGACAAAATACTAAGATCATGTTTAGTGAACTATCTAAAACTAGCATTGCCCGCGGCTCCGCCCGCGTTCAGATGACCAAAAACCAAATTCTTAGGTTTTACATATTAGTATATTCTTACAATGCAGTTTTTGTATTTTTCTTAGAAATGAGATATTTTCCCGCGATAAAAAAATATCCTATATGTTGACCCGGTTAACCAGCTATCACCATATCAAATATCATCAAAATCCCTCTAGTGGTTATTCTGTGATGCGGTAACAGACAGACAGACAGACAACAATTCTAAAAACTATAAATTCGGCCTCTGTATCGATAATAAAGTTTATTTCAATAAAATTTTCCAAAAAATATTTAATGTACAGATTCGGCTTAGTTACAATTTTATTATATGTATAGATGTTTTGTTTCTTTAAAGATATTATGAGAATAATCTTATTGCTTGGAAATAGAAACTTAAATAATTAACCGCCTTTAACTCCCTTTCTGCAAGCATCATTTGACCACAACGCCTTTGACTGTCGGATCGTAGCATAGCTATGAATAGTTCAAAGGTTACGACCAAATAAATGTTATTATCTACTCTTATGTCTATAAATACACACGCCAACATATAATCTACATAAAAACCACATATGTAAAAACTTTAAAAGACCTTCTAACAAACTTACAATATAAATAACTTGAATAAACGTTTTATTTAGTACAATACATAATAAAAGCAAACAAATCTGTCCCTCGGGAACTGTATATTTTTCCGGGATAAAAAGTAGCCTATGTGTTATTCCAAACTATAGTCTATCCTAGTGCCAAATTATATCTAGATCCGTTGAGCCGTTCTGGCGTGAAAGAGTAACAAACATCCATACATCCAAACTCACAAACTTTTTCATTTATAATATTAGTATAGATATAAAAAATATGTTAATACTAATTAGATGATATATGTATAGAATTCCACTACTGAGGGAACATTAGTTCTTTTAAACTTTTAAATTAAGTTACGTGAACTAAACAGTACCTACTTTTTTTATTATTTTAAATCTATACATATAATAAAATTGTAATTAAGCCGAATCTGTACATTAAATACCTATATTTTGGAAAATCTTATTGAAATAGGCATTATTATCGATACAGAGACCGAATCTATAGTTTTTAGAATTTTTGTCTGTCTGTCTGTCTGTTACCGCATCACGGAAAAACCACTGGAGGGATTTTGATGAAATTTGGTATAATAATAGCTGGTTATCCGGGTCAACATATAGGATACTTTTACCGTTCGAAACTATCTCATTTCTGAGAAAAAATACAAAAACTGCAATTTAAGAGTATACTAATATGTAAAACCTAAGAATTTAGTTTTTGGTCATCTGAACGCGGGCGGAGCCACGGGAAATGCTAGTTGGTACATGTTAGCAATTGTGAGTATGTACAAATACAATTTATGAAAGGATATTATTGAATAAGAAAATGAAAATATATTTTGCAAGAGTAACCTTTTTACCCTTTTTGATTAATTTTATATCAGGATTAGGTCATCGACATCGAATGTATGTTAAGTAGAGTAATGATGTTTTAAATAAAACTATCTTTTCGGACGCGGGAGAGTCTCTCCCGTGACCATGGATGCTGTAAAGCATTCGAAACGTCGGGAAACAAAAATGCAAATAAATCCGCGACAAAATCCGAAAAGATAGTTTTATTTAAAATGTCAAATATTCGCGTAAATCTAAGAAAGTATTAGAGTAATGATGATTAGTAAGAAGAAAGTTTTTTATCAACTTATTCGATTAAGCAATTTATTTAAAAAAATAATTTATTGTTGATTAATAAAAAACCGCTCGACAGATTTCGATTAAATTTATATTTGACCACCTGAGAGGTATACCCTTTGAAACACAAAAAATAATTTCAAATCTTTTCAGGCGTCTCCGAGTAATCGGTGAACATACCTACATGAAAAAAAAAATTAAATGTGGCACTCGGAGACTGCCGCGGTAAAGCTATTGCATAGCATTTTTTATCAACTTATGCAAGCTTATTTTAATATCAAAAATTTTGGCTATCTTTATAGCAGTATTATATATAAATTAACAAAACAAAAAATAATACAGCATTTGTGATAATTATAATAAAATGAATGTATATAGAGTGCTAACTCATTTTCTTTCACTATTTTTTCGTGACTTTCTTCATTAATAAATGCACTTTGTTTTTTCATATTTAAAACACTTTGTACACAAATTATACGTGTACAGATATTCACTGTTGTACATAGATGATAAATACCTATACACCTATATACTTTCTCACAAACAGCTGATTACGGTAGTTTTCCAATACAACCAATGCTACCTAAAGGCGGGTTGCTGAACTAAAGAGACAAGCGTGATATTTCAAAAAGTCATTAAAAGTTCTGGTATTTATCGATAGATGGAAAAAAGTATCACCACTGTGCCGGTCGGAGTGGGGGGTGTTAGGTTTTTTCGTTACGGAATTTCTGGATTCGGTCCCCACGCTCAAGGTCCGCGATAGAAGCTATGCAATAGCTTAAAAGATTCCGATGAATTGAAAACCTCCTCCTTTTTGGAAGTCGGTTAAAAATGGATATTTCTAAGTTAAATTTATAGTTTTAAACCGATTTCAAATAAAATTAGATACTTAATTTTGATTTATATTTCTTCTTGTTGTGTTATGCGAGTGAAAACTGATTTTTATTATATGTATTTTTTAAGGTAATTTCGAATATCATTTTAGATAATTTTAATTCATTAATTGTTATTGTATATTAGAAAGCAAGTATTACTTGAATTATTACTAAATGTAAGAAATAAATATTTCATGTAAAATTATACTTTTAAAATACTTTAGCAATTAATTCAGGTATCTGACTAGCATTCAATTTATTTGTTAGCTGCGCAATATTGCCACTTTACACCCCTTTCTGTAACGTAACAAATTTTGGGGCGTTCGGCAAAATCCAAGCAAATGTTTACCGAACGTTAGCTGAAAATGGGCTAATCTATCTTACGAGTTCTGCTCGCTTTCGGTAAATCAAGCTTATCCCTGAAATATCGACCCAATCTTTAAAAGCCTTTTTTTGTGATTTATATTTATTTTGTCTATCCTAGTTGCAAATTTCGTAACGAATACATACAATTTTTCTTTTCATTTGTATCAAGCTTTCATATTTTTTTGAACTGCTGAATAAAAAATATTGAAAACTCTACTCAATTACTGTATGTCTATTCTGTACTGTTTTTACCAGTAAAAAAGAAGAAAAATAGAAACGTCTCTTTGATATGGCTATAAAAAAGAAATTATTACGACCATTCAAATGACATTTGATAAAACTATTACTTTACTCAAGTGCGGCATACTGGCTTATGTGTTACTGCATGTCCATAGTCTGTCTGAGTACTAGCTTTTATCTAAATTCGTCTAGCCGTTTCAGCGTGATGGAGTAACAAGCATACACACATACATACATACAATCACTAACAAAGTTTCACATTCATTATAGTTTTTGGACAAAACCCGTCTATTAATAATAATTAATAACCCAAAAATCGTTAATTTTAAATCGCCGACAAAAATCTTCTTCAGCTTCGGCTTAATATCAGTATCTACATACACTAATATTATAAAGAGGCAGAGTTTGTTTGTTTGAACGCGATAATCTCAGGAAATACTAACCCGGATATTGAGGTAGGCTATATATTGTATAATATAATATAATATATAGTCTATCTATTCCATACTAACCGTTAAAACGTAGCTAGGGACGTACCCGAGCGAAGCGAGGGTGAGTCGCTAGTAATCTCTGTGTAGGTAAATAAGCAAAGACAAGACGGTTCAGTTCTTCTCTGTCAACAGATTTTTTTGTAGCTTGACGAGCTTTAGTTATCAATAAAAAAATATTATGATCGAATTTCTATCACTGTGCTAACACTAAAATATATGTTAGGACATTAAAATATGTTGGGACATTAACACACAACACCATCTAGTTCAATGGTAAGCTACGAGTCTTGTGTTATGGATACCAGATAGTTGATATACTACGAGTGCACATATATTACTTTAAATACATACATATTATAAATAAAAACACCCAGGACTGGAGTACAAATATTTGTGCTCATCACACAAATGAATGCACCCAGCGGGACTCGAACCCGCGACCGCTGGCACAGCAAGTAGGGTTACTACAAACTGAGCCAAACGTGTCGTCAAAACGCTAGTATTTTTAAATGTACTGGGTATTATTTAAAATAAAGTACATTAATTGTGATATTAAGTTTATTAAAACGACTTTTTGTTTTATAAATGTAAGAAGGAAATAATATCATAGTGTAAGCAAACTAAAACATTAGACAGTTTGATGAAGACATACCAGATATTTGTAGGTTCGAGTTCATCTGAAGCTCCGAAATATTATTACACGCGTGTACATTACATTAATTTTGATTTTTAAAACAATTTTTCCATTAACTACAGTTTTTTATTTAAATTTATTCATTACAATATTTTGGGGGAAATAAATAAAAAATATATCATCATTTACAATGCCATGGAATCAAAAGCTATTGAGATCTCCAGCAATCAGTTTCAAATAATATATCCATGTAAACGATGCTGGTTCAATATGACCTGCTACCGACCGCGCTTTAGGCAATATATAACCAACTAGCGACTTAACCGTGCTTTACTTGGGTTCCTAGCTGTCTTTTGCCCTTTATCTGACTTTATTTAAAACCGTTTAGGCAGCGCAGGCTGAAAAAGAAACTTATTTTTTTTAACTTACATTTAAAGTTCAAATTCTGAAAAAAAAAAACACATTTTTATTGGTTAAAACAATAATCTAATCGACGGTTTATGTAGTTTTCTATTAATGAAAGGTTTTTCAGAATTCAGTAGTTTTAGAGATTATCATGAACATACAAACATACAAACTTTACTTTCATTTAATATTAGTATAAATATGTACCTTTTGTTGTAAACTTAGTTTTATTAGCTTTTTTATTTCTATTATTCTATTTTTATCGGTAAACAAAAAATAACCAACTCGGTGGTAATGCATGTTGTTTTTTATCAGTAAAAGAATTTTAAAAATCAGGTCAGTATTTTTAGAGTTAACCCAAAAAATCCAAACATACAAGCTTTACTTCTTTATAATATTAAGGTAACTTATTTTATTAGCTCCATAGTCTAGTGCTCAGCTTATTTACCGTCTTTAGAGCAAGTCTTGGTCAGCCTCATAGAATCATAAAAAGTTTGTACCAAAAAGTCTCAATAGCAGTTAAAAAATGTGGATTTAATTTTGTTATATATCTTGCCTCAGAAATAAGGAAAAAACGTTACTCTGATCTCTTCGAGTGATTGGAAAAATAAGCGAATTTACTGAAAATAGAATTATTTATGTAATACTTAAATATACATAAAGAAGTTAGATTTATATTGAGATAGAGAACATATAATAATATTTCTGTAAGAACATTTAATGTTTCTTATACTTTTTATAAAATATTTTGCTTTACGTACCTAACAGATGCTTCTTGTTAGACTGAGGTACAACACATAATACTCGTAAACTCAAGTCTCTCACATGAAAACTACGAACTTGATGTAATATCATTTTGTTTATACTAGCGGCTCACCCACGCTTAGCTCGGGTTTTCCTCTAGAAAAACAAAAACTAATCTATCCCATGGGAACAGTACATTTTTCTGGGTTAAAATGTAGCCTATTTGCTGTTCTATACTATAATCTATCTCTGTGCAAAATTTTATCCAGATCCGTTCAGCCGTTTTGGCGTGACTGAGTAACAAGCATCTATTCAAACATCTAAACTTTCACATACTTTCTGTTTGTAATGTCAAACTAACAGCGTTTTACTAAATGCATATGAAATTATATACGATAATTATAAGAAAAACACAATTTTTAAAATGTTTTTCTGTCTGTCTGTATGTCTGTTTGTTCCGGATAATCTCTGAAACCTTGGACTGATTTTGACGGGGCTTTCACTGGAGGATAGCTGATGTTATAGGGAGTAACTTGGGCTACTTTTATTTTAGAAAAAGAATTTGGGTTCCATTCAAAAAAAATTAAAACGTAACTAGAGACGAACCCGAGCGAAGCATTAGACAAGTTTACATATAATATTAGTAAGATTACTTGACGTAATTTAAAAAAAAAACGAATGTTAATGAAAACAATATACGGCAAATACTAGTTTAGTAAGTGCGCCATATTGTATGTTAATTCTTATGTTCTACCATATTTAGTTGCTTTATTGTTTTGAAAAAGTATTTCTTTAAAAGTAGTATCATCTCATCTAGTATGCCTATATTATACGTATTATATAATATATGAATCTTTATAAACTTTCATCATCCCAATAAGTATTTCGAAATGTAAAATTTGCTCATTACCTACAGTATGTTTGATTATGTAGTTTAGAAGATAATGGAAAATGAAAGTAAATGGCAACGCCCGCGCAACGTTATCAAGGGACCTGTCTAATTATACTACTGTATTGTATATGTTATATATGATGTTCTCCTAGCCGATTCCGGCTACGGCGGCCAATCTCATTAAGACTAGCCAACTGCGCAGGAGATATTATAGTGCACAAGTGTACGCGCAGACACAAGTGCACTCTCTATTCCTGTCACTCTCATACTCCGGTGGGACGACTGCTCGACACGACCAGTGAGAGTTAAGGCGCAGGACCGACGGCTTTGCGTAGTCTCCGAGGCACGGGGGTGAAACCCCGCCAACTACCCAACTCCGGGCTGTTACTGAGACTTACTATATAGAAAGACTCAATAACTAAACTTGGCCCGACCCGAGACTCGAACCCAGGACCTCCGAGTGTGCAGCCGTACATGCTAGCCACTACACCACCAAGGCAGTTTGAACCGTTACCGATTATATTATATATACTGATTTAATTATAATGAGAAAATATTAAAAGTATGTGATTTCAACCGATCGGGCTATTTCATCAAGCCTAATCCCTTTATAACAGACCTTTAAAATAAATCTAATTTAATGAAAGTCTAAAAATACGTAAAATACATATACATGAATATATAAAAACCACTCAACTCACTCGAAACAACTACAACAACACCAAGTGTTATTTTCTATGATAGGTTAATATGTTTTTCTTATCAAAATAATCAGTATATAGGGCCAGTAGGTAGAAAGTAGAAATCTATCGCAATTCCTTCGAGCTATGGCTTATTAGATTTGTTTAGACAAGACTTACACGTTAAACTAAGGTTTGAGGGTAGGATTTTTTTACATGAGTTTTAACTTCCATATAAAAACTAGCGACTCACCCTTGCTTCGGTTGGGTTCGTCCTTAGGTTGCTTCCCTGTACAATTTTTTATCCCCATTTTACCCCCTTTATGATTTCCGGGATAAAAACTATCCTATGTCCTTTCCAAGGTCTTAAACTATCTGCTTACCAAACTATAAATCAGTTCAGTAGTTTTGGAGCTTATTGGATACAAACAAATAAAATAATCTTTCATCTTTATAATATTAGTATAAATAAATATATTATATATATAAAATTCTTAGAAAATGTGTAAAATAATATTATTTTACATTATAATACGAATTAACTATAGTCTATCTTTTAATCTCAGAGACAAAACTTACGTGAGTTGCCAGTTTTTTTGTAATTCTTAAATAGTGATATGCCACTATCAAAAAATTACGTTAATAAAATCAAGTATCGTTTTTTTATAATAAGTTCGTTTTTGTATGTAAGTTATCCTGAAATAATGTGTAGATACTTTTTTAAAACGTAATAATACAAAATTAATTATGCAAATTTAAATTTAATAATGTGGATTTTAATAATAATTTAAAATGAATGAATATGATATTTAAATTAATAAATAACATATTTAATTATTTAGAATTAATAATGTGAATTGTAATGAAACACTTTGAAATATAAAACTTGGAATCGAATCGTCTAATAAAGATAAAAAGTTACGATTCAACAAACCGGTATCGTAGGTACAACACTGCACAAAAGAGCTGGCAGCATTATTTGTAAATTTGATATTTGCATGTGTCAGTTTAGTCTCTGAGATTAAAAAACAAGCTACAGATTTTTTTTTTTATTTCTGGATAACAACAATTTTCACTAACATAATATATTATAATATATACACTAAGAATATTTTAATAAACATTCATTAGAATTCGACCCTCGTACAAGAATCGATGCGACGATTATAACAATTCAAGGCAAGGCAAACCACGATTCACGTAAATTATTCAAGGGTCTCAAAAAGGGAGAACAAATATGGGCGACCGTTGCAGCAAGTTTGATGAGTTAGCTTCGAGGATCCTATTTGTACAGGCAACTTATTTGACCACGAGAATTAGTAATAGCCAGCAGTCAAATTGGACGTGTTTAAAATCAAAGAAAACTTGTGAAAAACTAAAATATTTTTGGGTCATATAAATGCTAGCTAATATTTCATTTATTTGAATGCCTTAGGTCTTAATTAATGACTTTTAATTTAGAAATTAAACTAACATTAAAAAGAATGTGAACGTTACTCTGTCTATTATCTTTTCGTTCAAGTCATTGAACAAATTTCGATAAAATTTTGCAAATACAAAGATTGTATCCTAGGACCCCATCTCCATCCCAGTTACCACGCGAGCAAAGCCACTGCGCAAAAACTAGAATACTTACGTGGTAATAACGATAATATTTTGCATGTCATTTATTAACATTTTAATTAATAGAATCAATTTATATAAATGCGTAAGATAATTTATTATAAATAAAAAAAAACTAATTAAAATAAATAAATAGCGTTGTTAATGTAAACATTTTATTGCCATTTAAGAAATTTATTTAAAACATTTAGCTTAAAATAAATTAAGCACCTAACGTGATTAAGGCATTAAGATAAAGATTTATATTAGTCGGCTTAAATAAAGGTGTAGGAACACGATGTTTATACTTTTTGTGAATATTTATATTTAAATAGGCAGAGACGACAGTTCAGTACCTTTTTTTCCTCTGTTCGTCAACCGACTCTCTTTTTTTTGTTTGGTAGCTATATCTATTAAAATATATTTGTAATATGTGCTTTTTTCAAATTTTCAATAAATTCATCAAAATTAAAATTTTGAAAATCAATTTCTTCAAACCCTAAAATTTTTGATGATGCTCGAATCACACCCACTGGGCAAATGCTAGTCGATTAAAATATACAAATGCCCCAGGAACATAAACGTAGAGTTTATTTAAAACTAGCATTGCCCGCGTTCAGATGACCAAAAACCAAATTCTTACATTGTAGTTTTTGTATTTTTTCTCAGAAGTGAGACATTTTCCCGCGGTAAAAAGTATCCTATATGTTGACCCGGATAACCAGCTATTATCATACCAAATTTCATCAAAATCTGTTTAGTGATTTTCTCGTGATGCGGTAACAGACAGACAGACAAACACACAAAAATTCTAAAAACTATATATTCGGCCTCTGTATCGATAATAATGTTTATTTCAATTAGATTTTCCAAAAAATATTTAATGTACAGATTCGACTTAGTTACAATTTTATTATATGTATAAACTTACGGTTATCTATGAGTTTGATGTAATAACAGACTATAGGGCACCCAGAATATAATGGCAATATTACAATTTAAATAAAGGTAAAAATTAATATTAGGTGTTTTTATTAATACAAATTTTAAAAATATTTGTTTTTTGATTTTTATCAAGTCATATTGTATTTCCTACTGTATAGTAGGAAAAATGCAGAAAATACGTTCAAACAGATATTATGGTCGACATACACGTAATAATTATTAGTTTAGGATATGAGAGAACTAATTAAAAATCCTTGTTTTTCAATTACGTTTTTATCACCCGGGGAATTAAAATATTTATACCAATATAATGAAGAGGCAATTCGTTTGTTTGTTTGTTTGTTTGTTTGTTTGTTTGTTTGTTTGTTTGTTTGTTTGTTTGTTTGTTTGTTTGTTTGTTTGTTTGTTTATTTGTTTGTCTGAACAAGCTAATCTTAGGAAGTATTAATCCGATTTCAAAAATTGTTTGTGCATTAGATAGCCCATTTATTTAGGAAGACTATAGGCTATATTATATCATCACGCTACTACTCAAGGGAGCGGAGCAGTAATATAATATGTAGTGTATGTATTCCATACTAACCGTTAAAACGTACTAAGGGACGAACTCGAGCGTAGCGAAAGCGTGCCGCTATTATAATTACATATAAAAAAGAAAAAAATTACATATAAGAGTATACCTATACAAATGAAAATTCAAATAAAATCCTTCATACAGACGCTTTATAGAAGAATTTTGTTTTTAAATAATCGAAGAAGCTAGTATTCGGAGTCGGCTCGTGGCTATCATATCACTGACCTAAGCCGATATTCTCCATTAATTCTTGCAACGGTGAACTGTCAATATTGTATTTAAAATTCATATATTCTCCATCGCATCGACTTTATTTAGTAGTTTTATGCATGGGCCATTTGCATTTTTGATGGTGGTATAATGTGAATTTGGTCGATATTTTATAATAAATATTCTCTTTGCAGGTGTTTGAATTAAAATGGAGACTGAAAATAAAATATTTTATATATTATTTCCAACTTCACGCTGTAGATTTTAAATTATGACTTACCTTTGCTTCACTCCGGTGCGTGCGTATATGTATATAACATTGCTGAAGTTTAATAGATCCTTTTAAGAGGAATAATACTGCAATACATTGTTTTCATATGACTCATTCTCATTCTCGTTCTCATATCATGACCGTGCTAGGACCACGTCAGGCAAAAAAATATTCTTTGTATTGAAAAGTATGAGACTCCGCCCACTAAACCGTTCCGTCACCGGGCCGGCACGGGACCGGCACCGTCGCATGCCGTGCACGGAGCGGTAACAATTGTCGGCGAGAATACTTTGCCGGTGCTGGTACACTCCGTGCCTGGCACGCAACGTTGCGGGATCGGTGCGCGCAGGCGGCGCAATGGTTAGCATACGCAACACTAAAACCGTTATGTACGGGTATGATACGCTGTTGATACGTTCTAGTGGGCATAGTAGTCCGTGCCATGCTCGTTTGCGTGCCTGATACGTTCATAGTACGGTCATGATATGAGACGGTGTAGTGGGCAGTCCTTTACGCGGCGCGCGCCAGTAACGCTCCCAATTAGTATTATTTTTTCACACATTTTGAACAATCATGGTCATATTTACCCAATTAACACAATACCTTAATGAATTATACATTAAAACTTTTCTCATGAATCACTCCGTTCGTTGGTGAAATCCGTATGAAAATCCGTTCAGAAGTTTTTGAGTTTAACGCGGTTACACAGACAGATAGACGCGACAGGTCTTGTTGGATTAGTTTATTCTATCTCTGCATATACATGTTAGATTCATAAAGTTTGATATGTATTCAATTGCTTTTATTATACACTCAATATATCAATATATGGACAAATACATAGGTACAAGGGTTGTATGAAAGAGCGTAAGCCATGCAAAGGCGGCCTTATTGCTGAAACCAATCTTTACCAAATAATCTTTGGTGAAGATTTAACATGGCGAGACGGACTAGTAATATTATAATACAGATAAGCAGTAAATCATTTCCAACATGATTACCATTTGTCTTACTGAGAAGAATAAATATTGTAAGGAAACTTCTAAGAGAATTTAGCAAGTTTTGAAAGCCATTTAATCTCTGCCAGTCCACACTCGGCCAGGGTGGTGGACTATATTTCGTGCCCAGCAGTGGGCCGTTAAAACGTGTGCTGGGTGTTACTATTATATTGAAACGACAAATACTTATTATTAAAAGCTGATTATTTATTACTGAAAATCTCAAATAATCAAGTATAATTTAGAATCTTTTTAGTAATAACAACATATTTTTATCACATATTTCACAATATTCTTTGATATGTATGTTTTAAATTAATACATCTTAATAGTATTGACTACTACAAATAAATAATAGTTAACAGATTCAATAAAACTATAAACTAAACGTATTTAAAATATTCATATTATGTCCATTAACTGAGTAAGTCCTACGTCTTCTCAACTAAGCTCGAAAGCTATCCCATTGGAAAATGTTGGAGATAGATTGAAACTTCAAGTTGGAACTAAGTTTTTATTCTGATACAGTAACTCTACTTGAAAAACGGAAGATATTTCTAAAAGTTATATTAAAAATGTTTTGTTGGAATAAAATTTTTGTTTATATGTCTTAGGTATATCGTTTTTAGAGATATTTTCTTTTAGTGTGCCAGTTAAGCACAGATTGACTGATAAATATCACATAATTATCACTAGTGTTCGAGTCCCAAGTATAGTTATTAGATTTTTCTTTTACAACATTCTTCGTAACATCTTGTAGGTGTTACACCCCCGTACCCCGGGGAGTACTCGTACGTTGAGCCATCGCATACCTGAAATGTGCACTAGTAGCACTACAATATCTCCTGCAAATGACTAGAATCAGTGAGATTGGCCGCTCTGGCCCAAATCGGTCTGGAGGTTATTCATTATTATAACGATATATTTTCACGCGCGTGTTCTGCTAGTTATTATATAATTATGTAATGTATAATAAGTAGCAGAACACGCGGCTTCGCCCGCGATCATACTACAATAACAGAACTTTTTGCAATACATAATTTTTTATTTGCAAAAATAATTCTTATATTATTTATTTAAGATATATGGAAAACAAATTTAATCTTACCGATCGTAACTCAAAATATCCAGGATTTTAAAATATTTTTTTTTAAATATTAATTATTTACTTTCATCCCCTATTTCACACTCTTAGGAGTTGAATTTTAGACAACGCTGAAATACGTAACTCGTTATTTTCCGTACTCAATTTATACGAAATTTCATGCAAATATGTCCAAGGAACAAAAAGTTTCATACAAGGTTTTATACCCTATTTCACCCCCTTGGGGATTGAATTTTGAAAAATCCTTTAAATTGATACATCAGTCAATCACTTTTGCTTTTTATATACATAATACATATATAAATAAAATTTTCTTCACTTAATCTTCCGAGGTGACAACGTTATTGAAAGTGGAATAAACACCTGTATGGTAAAAATAAATATTCAATCTTTACTAATAAAAAATACCTGTGAAATTAAAAAAAAATCAGTTTCTCTAAAATCAGCCAATTTATTAAATACGCCTATAAAATATGTTCATAATGTATATAGGAAAAATATTAAGAATATTTACAGTGATACAGCTTCCGGTTAAGCAATCATGTTCCAATTGCTTTACTGTACAGGATATTGAAGGAAACGTTGAAGTAAAGGAAGTGAAATTTCATATTGCACTATATTTAATAGTATATTTTATAAATTGTTTTAATTTTATTCTTTCCATGCCAATAATATAGTGAAGTCAGTATGTAAAGTTGTGTGCACATTAAATATGTTTTTTGAAAATTATTTTAATATAATTTTTTTTACAAATGATTCGATTGAACTCTCACTAGTTTCATATTATGCTATTTTTTACCAGTAACACGCAAGTGGAACCGCAGACAAAGCCAATATTACTAAAGTAACTACATACACAGTAAAGTGTCTCGAGTTCTAATAGAATTACATGTACATAGATACGCAAGGCGCATCTCTAATTCAATCAATGCTCCTTTGCAGTGAATTTGTGAGATGCCGAGTGATTTCATTAAGCAAATTATCCACGCTTCACCGGTAAGAGGTCTTCTAATGGGAAAATGCCAGACACTTGAATATTTTGAATAAAATTTTTGGTGGTACTTTAATATTACACTGTTTTGTTAGTTTGAACGTCCCTTTCTTGACGGTTATTCTAAAATCGCTGCTAATCTTCTGCTAATTATAGTTATTGGAAAGTGCGAATATACAAATAATATTATATCACCGGTTACTTTTCAGTGGTGATGGATGATAAACAATCAGGGAGAAGAGAAGGACAGGGAAGGAGAGAGGGAGGGAGAGAGGGGGGGAGAGAGGGAGGGAGAAATATAGGGAGGGAGGGAGAGAGGGAGGGAGAAAGGAATATAATGTGAGAGGATTGTAAAATTTGAATATCGTTGAGAAAATAATTCTTGTTTTTATTTTTCTGAATTCTGGATGTGTTGTATTGTTGAACCATTGATAGTTAAATTTAAAAAATATAGTTAATTAAATTCGTCGTAATTAAACGCATGGGACTCAATAGTGTTTCTTTAAGCGCAGTCACTTATCACTTTTATAGTTATACATATGTCATGCATATATAAAATATGCAAAGGGAGGCTGTTCAAATGGACAAAGAGACAAATATAGTATAGTATGTAGTATAGAATAGTACCTCTAAAACATATTATTTAAATAAATACGAAAATATTTCATAATTCTACATCCTCAAAATTTTTACTCTAACTCGGACAGAGGAAAGGAAACGGGTTTATATTTAAAATAGAATTTCACTTTATACAAAGTCCCTCAAGACGGTGCTGTATTATCATTAAAAGGATAAATTCAAGTATTGTATTGTTGTTAAAAAGATAAAAGAACTAGAAATTTCCCGAGAATCTGTAGGTATCCATAACTTGGGAGAGAATTAAATCTGTTATTTTTTTGTTATTACGTTTTAAATTATTTCTGTTAGAATAAATTTTATCTAAATAAATAACAATACTGTGGCTTATAATATTATAGTCTCAACTTAGGTAATTTAATTTATTTAATTAACTTTATTGATAACAGAAATGGGATCTTGCGTTCCAAATGGGATTATTTTTAGATCTCTAGCATTCCCCCGCGACTTTATTCGTGTTGAAATGAAATGATATTCTGTCTATAATTCTATACTATAATATTATTAAGAAAAAAATGTTGTATTTTGTTTGTAATAGATAAACTAGGAATCCACAAAACCGATTTAGATGAAATTTGATATGAAGATATTTCGAGACCCCGGGAAAGACATGGGATAGTTTTAACCCCGAAAATCATCCCATAAGGGAGTGAAAATGGTAATAAATATTTGTATAGGGAATAATTTCAAAACTTGCTTGTTAAATAACATTAAGCTATTATCATGCGTATATTTTGAGAATAAGTCGTATTCTACGTGTTTTACTATTACTGTACTATAGAATAACATGGTAACTGGCTTTAAGTTGATTCATATTGTATATTTATTTCATCCAACTCCGTTGCAGCATAAAGGAGTAACATACTTAAACTCATACAAACAGACTTATGTTTCAGGGGAATCCCGGTATATTGGTATATTAATTCCCTAAAGTAAGGACCAAAAAATTCTTATTTTGAATAATTATATGTCAGTATGTATGTCAAGTACAGGATGAAAGAAATAATGAACTAAGAATAGGTAATTCTTATTTTATATGAAACCCTACTCCATATAAGTCTAACTCGCTTTCTACCAGCTTTTTTAATAATTTTATGTTATTATTGTGTTAGCTTGAGGAATGATTTTTCATTTTTCTATCAATTTCAATACAAAATCTTGGACGAAGGTTTCCATAAGAACACTTTACGAACAAAAACAAAATATCCAAAAATTTTCCTTCTTTTTTACGATGCAAAAGAAACACGGCGTCCCATAAATGGTTCATTTCTTTTATGATGTATTCAGAAATGACCCAATTATTATATTTTTGACAAACAGTCTTTTATCACGGGATTGTACTTGACAAGGCAAGTCGGTAGCTTGAACGTAAAATGTGAAGAAATATATGTTTTATTTATGTTTTTTTTTTGTTACAAGCTCTTTGTTTTACAAGCACTTCTCTATCTATTGTAGAGCTTGCTCAATGAATTTATTGAAATTCTGCAATGAAATATATGTTTTGTATTAATTTTATAGTGATCATCGAAACTCTGTATATATCTAAGGGTTGATATTTCAATCATTTGTAATAATATAACGTTAACAAAAATTAAGTTTTTTGTTTGCTTGAATTCGCTAATCACTGGAAATATAAGCAATTTTTAAAAAAATATTTTCAGATTTTATGGTCTATTTATTGAGAAATATTATTATCTAACATTTTGCAAAGACCTTTAGGATTGAAAAAAATTGTAAATATTAGTTAAAATATTGATTTTAGATTTTATAACCTATTTATTGAAAAAAAAAATATCTAGCATTAGAGCGGGAACCGCACACTGCTTAAATAAAATTTATCCATCAAATAATATACAACTTAACTGACTATAAAAGGAAAACAATTCAAATAATTTATTCACACAAATTAAATGATTTATAACTTTCAGCCACACATTAAAACCCCAGATCTAAATTTCATAATTCATTCAAAGCTGGTCAACATGTACCTCTTTTGAAGAAATCGTTAGCATCTTCGAGTTTGTTGCGGGTAAGCTTTCGAGCGTTGCATCATTGGTGGAGGTGATGACAACTATAGTCACGTGAGCTAGAGCTGGTTTGATGGTGGGCGTCAAGGCTGGCTTTGATACGGAAGCACTCACGGCTCGGCAGTTTGTGTGCCGCAGTGACCCCCCCCCCCTCCCCATCCCCACTCTCCAATCGCTCTCTTTTTCCCATGTAGATTTTACAAATTGTTGGAAAATTGTTGTGACTCACACAAAAACACGTTTTGACACTTAAATCAAGTTGACGTGGTGGGATGCGCTAAAGAGGTTATTTAAACAAAGGAATAGTTTAAACTATTTCTTTTATGAGTAAAAGTTAAAAAAAAGTATATATAGCTTTAAAGGTGGGACCGGGATAGCATCAATCTGAGGTGCTGTTGCATGTAAACACAATCATCTTCTGAAGAGAAACGAAGTAATCACACAAATATATGCCCCCAGCGGGACTCGAACACGCGGCCGCTGGCACAGCAAGTAGGGTCACTACAAACTGAGCCAAACCTGTCGTGAAGACGTGTCATAGATAGAAATAATACAAACGAAAATTTAATTAAATCGTTAAAGGACAGATTAAATAATAAAACTTAGAACAAACTTGTCAAGATGTACATAAAGTTTTGGCGAGGAGGCAGATGTCAAGTAAGATTGGCGGTTCTATTAGTTGGACTACTTTCTACCCAAACTTCCCTTCACTTGTAATAATAAACATTACCATAAGTTCGATGTGTTTCAACGAAAATGTACTGTGCACTTTGAATGTTTTATTTTATTTGGCCCTTTTTAACGTCCCACTGCTGGGTACGGGCCTCCCTTTAATACGTGGGGATCAGACTATAGTATACCACGCTAACCAAGTGCGGTTTAGCGGACTTGTCATATATTTCGAAAACTTGCTAGGTTCTCATAGATAGGTTTTCTTATAATGTTTTCCTTCGAATGTTATTTATTTAATAAATTAAATTACACACTTATCTTTATTTACTTTACTTACTTTTCTTTATATAGTACAGCTGAAAATCTAAAATTAATTTAAAAAAATCCTTTGAGAATTTTGATTTATGATACAATATTTATTCTATTTTTCTTTCTTGAACATAGGATTAAATATTTTAATTGAATCTTATATAGATATATAAAATATTAAACAAAAAAATATTAACCTATTTGTAAGATTTCTTCATTGCTTAATTGTATACAGTGAGACTTCGGCCACATAAACAGGTGTTTTAACGTCAATTTACATATTATATTTCTAACTTAAAGTGGCGAATTTACATATAAATTTTCATTCCGTATAAACCCTTTGAGGAGAGGAATTTTCTAAAATCTTGCTTTTTTGGGTTATGTAGAAAACCCTTCTAACAAGTATCTAGACTCAGTGGTTTATCCTTCCAGTTAGAGCTAGTACATATATTAAGCAATTTTAATATTTAGATATTAATAAAATATTACGGACGTAGGAACTTTTTTAGGTAATGACTTTAATAAATTCAGATTTTTGTAAATCTTTTTGGATTTTTTCGCGAATTTATTTCGATTTATGGTTTCTGACACTTAGAATGTTTTACAGCAGTCATGGTCACGGGAGAGACTGAGGAAAGATAGTTTTATTTAAAATGTCAAATATTCGCGTAAATCTAAGAAAGTCTTATCCCTTAAACATAAGTATCCCACCCTTGTAAGTGTATTTTTCTTTTATAATCCAATGTTCAATATTTTGCAATTGATGAACATGTAGGAAAATCAGGTAGTGGCCCTGTAGTAACGTGATTGCTTGGGAAACTAAGCGAAGCGGGTTTCATTCCCGTATCTCGCACCTCTGATATTTTCATGTGCGAATCATTTTTAACATGAACCACAAACCTTAAGGTGAAGAAAAACATCATGAGGAAACCTGCATGTCTGAGAGAACCTAACAAGTTTCCGGAAGTTTGGTGGGCTACGGCCTGATTTCTCTCGTATTGAAGGAAGGCCCGTGCCCAGCAGTGGGACATTTATAAAAGAGCTGAATATGAATTGATGAATATATCCGATAACAACATACACACAAAATTATCAACAAAAGTGTCATCTGGTAAGAATATCATACTTTACACTTACATCAAAATCGTTAATTAATAAAAAAATTTAGAAAATGACAGTTTCATATATACAATTTTATACTTTTTATAAAGCCAGCCTAACGAACGGCTGTTACAGAAACTCGCGTAAATATAATTTAGAAAGCGTAAATAATTGTACGAAAAAAAAACGAATCAAGTAAGATATTTATTGTGTCAAATAAACAAAGCCTTGCGGGTATTGTGACTACAAATGAGATGTTCCTTTCTGGCATTCTCTTATATTACCTTTTTAATTTTCCACTAACAACAGTTATGTAAGTAATAAAAAATATTAATACATACACGAATTACCTAGCGGGTTTGCTCGATCTTTCATACTGTAATACTAAACCTTGCAACAGATTTCACATTGGGAAATGCATTTACGCATACCACCTGTATACATACAGGTGGTTATGTAGGACTCACCTGCTAAAAATACCGACTAGTATAACCCACAAAAAGCTAGCGTAACCTCTCGCGTCTAAAATGATCACTTACGAATTTAACCACAACGCCCCTACCGAGATCGATCTTATTCCGTCCTCTACAAGGAGGTAGCTGTTTGCTGTCACATAAGTATCAGGAATAGCCTACCAAGTCAGTAGTTCTTAGCATCTGTTGGATTAGTGGATGATAACGAGACAAGGCCCTCCCCCCACCATCTTCTCCTTTCCCGTGACAAGGCGATCACATATTGAATTCGATAGATATCATTTTATCCGGTCTGGTATAGAAATTCAATGTATAAAATTGTACTCTCAATAGCAATAGAAACCAGTTCTATGATCACACCAACGCTTTTGTTTCTCTCTTCTATTCATAAAATCTTATCAGAACCGATGTAAATCAATACTTGTATAATAAACATAAAGTTTGCTGTATTTGTTTACTGTTTCCAGCAAAGACCTTTTACCCTTACTAAGTTTTATATGTTCCCTAAGGAATATCTCGTAACCTGATCTGGTTATATGCGATATTTTTATTATACATTAACTGGGTTGTTTTATGTATGGCCTTCAAAGTAAAGGGTCTAAATATTATTTATATTGTATATGTACTAACGAATCGGCCTCGCTTCGCTCGGATTTGTCCCTTAGTACGTTTTAACGGTTAGGATATGTTTCTTAGAGATGAGATATTCCCATATATCCTGCATAAAAAGTATCCTAAATGTTGACCCGGATAACCAGCTATCATCATACCAAATTTCATCCAAAATCCCTCCATTGGTGTTTCGTGATGCGGTCACAGTCAGACAAAAATTCTAAAAACTATAGATCCGGCCTTTTTATCGATAATAATGTCTATTTCAATAAGATTTTCCAAAAAATTTAATGTACAGATTTGGCGATTTACCTTCGCTTCGCTCGGGTGCGTCGCTCAGTGCTTAATTGTAGCCTATGTGTATAATTCCATCTGTGTACTAAGCTTTCAAATCCATCCAGACATTTCAGCGTGAAGGAGCAACAAACAAACATACATACATACATACAAACTTTCGCATTTATAATAGTATCTATTTTGATTATTATTTTTCTTAATTTCTATTTAATTGTATTGGTATTAAAGATGTCTATGATCTACAAACTTGCAAGCAGAGTTGCTGGCGATACTTACTGATAAATAATTAATTATATATATTAGAAAAGCTTGACATGAACGAATATATTTTCGTGTTAATTTTCTATATAACATAATGCTTTCAGAGCAGACCGTAAGTGTAGTATCGTATTCGAAGTATATAAATCATTTTCCAATCCCAGCTCTTGTCCATACGGTAAGTCTCTGGAGATGAATTCGCATACAATATTCATGTAGGTATAATATATTTATACGATATATATGTATATAAAAATAGTGTACAAGGGTATGTTTGTATTTATAGTATTTATAACCGATTTCAAAAATAGTAGTCTTATCTTTTAATTCAGGGTTCCATAGCTGAAAGACTAAAAGAGAATCCTTACAATTTCGTCAGTATATCAGAATAATTTTTTTGAAAACTTTTATTAGTTACTAGTAGAACCCTCAGCTTTGCTCGCGCTAAAACTACAAAAAAAAACTCTAAAAATGTAGGTTTCATACAAACCTTCAACCCCTTATGAGATGAATTTCGAAAAATGCTAAAACACGTATTTATTTAATTGTATTGAAGAGCATTAATACCAAGTTTCATGTAATTCTGATCATAAATATTTATTAGGTTGTACTATAACGTGTTCTCTCGCGAGAATGAGATAATCTCCCGTAGTAAAAAAATATATAATCCACTCTCCAGCCCCCCAACTTTCTCCTCACAAAAAATCACGTCAACCTGTCACTCTGTTTCAACGGGAAAGAAGGACAAACAAAGAAACAAACAAACGAACAACCAAACAAACAAACAAACACATTTTCACGTTAATAATATTATTATGGATATGGATGTTTTTTCTAGATTGGTGGAATTTGGTAGGCAGTTATCTGAAATGAACCACTAGATAATCCCGTAGTTAAAATACAAAATAATAAAGGTAACATTCTAAACATAATATAACTGTAAGAAATTTTAAAGGCCACTTAAGGGTGTTGTAGTGGTACATTTATTAAAGTCTATATAGGTTGATTCTCCGTTGTGTTCGGATTGATACCATATAAAGCGAGAACCATCTATCTGTGTTAAACAGGTACGCATACATGGGCGAATTTGTATTTATTTAATACGTAATTTACACCCACAAAGTTTCAAAACCCCAAAATGAAATACTAGCATTAATTCTGTGATCTTGTTTCATAGAACTAAAGTATAGTGTTTTGAAATATTACACTGGAATAAAATATACATTATGTCAACATAACCTCTGTCATTTAATAATAAATTTATTTTCTACTAGCAACTCTACCTCGCTTTGTTCGGATTCGTCCCTACTTACGTTTTAAGGCTTAGTATCGATTTCTCAGAGATGAGATATTTTCCCGCATTAAAAAGAGTTCTATAAGCTGACCCGGATAATCAGCTATCATCATACCAAATTTCATTAAAATCCGTCCAGTGATTTTTTCGTTATGCGGCAACTGACAGACAGACAGACAAAAATTCTAAAATCTATAGATTCGGCCTCTGTATCAATAATAATGTCTATTTCAATAAGATTTTCTAAAAACTGTTTAATGAACATTTTCGACTCAGTTAGAATTTTATTATATGTATAGAAGTGCAATCGTATTTAAAATTATAATAAATAGCAAGGAAACTTGACGACCTTGTCTTATTGTTTTATTCAGTGGAGAAAAACCTTAGCAATGGAAGCATTAGCAACGTAAATAATAATTCGGAGCGGAAAGTTAAGTAAACGTCTTATAAGATGGATGTTATTACTGATTGTTACCTATCGTTTCGTTTGCGTGGTTGATACACTGTACGTGTACATTAAATATGTTTTTGGAAAATCTTATTGAAATAGTCATTATTATCGATACGGAGGCCAAATCTATAGCTTTTAGAATTTTTGTCTGTCTGTCTGTCTGTCCGTCTGTCCATCAGTCCGTCTGTCTGTCTGTCTGTTACCGCATAATTATATAATTAAGTTCACATTTTAATTTATTTAATCTACTGAAAACCAATTAAGTAGCACTCACCTATGTTTCTAAGTAAAACTAGAAACCTGAATATCTATTTTCAAATGATAGCAAAGAATCTGAGTAATCTGTAGAGATTTCTACTGTAGCTTTTCATATCTTAAAGACAGAATATTCTAGGAACTCGGAATAAAAATGGAAAGTGTACATGTATATATATATATATATATATATATATATATATAGTACCTGGGCCGCCGAGCTTCGCTCGGAGTTTTTGGTCTAGAGTACAATTTTCTTTAAAAAAAAACTAAAACCTGAATAAATACAAAAAAAAAACAAAAATAAATTATATACCTTTGTATCCGACCGGGATTCAAACCCTATTCAAACACCTATGATTGTCAATCCAGCACCTTGGCCGCTTGACCATGATGCTTATGCCCGAGCGTGCGTAATTATCGACCATATTTTCTTTCGTGGAATAATGCGAAAGAAAACAGCATGAAAATTCGAAAACACGCGTTTTCCCAGACATAAGACTAATTTAGATCAATTTATCGCCCCCGATCCCACTGTATATATATATGTATATATATATATATGTATATATATATATATATACATATATATGGAAATATAGTGTTTGAAAAGATCAAAGGACTTTTATTTATTAATTTGCTCGCCTCAAGCTCAAAAGCTTCTAATATCATGTTAAAATTATGTTTTTACTTAGAACTTGTTGTAGGCATCTATAAAATTTTCTCCTTGATATCCTTGTCGTGGTTTATGGTCTCATTAGTGTCCAGGAATCCAGCCTACACATTAGGAAGTTATATATTAGGCCTGACGGGATGATGGCCTACTTCGGTGGGTGGTGTAACATGCGGGTTGCTTCTGGTACTTCTCTTGTTGTTACTTTTCTGGCGAAGCCAGGTTATGCAAGGCAAATTATGACAGCCAAAGAAGGTTATGAAGATCTGCCTCAGCAAGGGCCGTGGTTTAGAGCGTAAGCGACGTCCCATTAAGAGTGAGGAGGTTCCGTTGGGTTTTAGTGGGTTTTCTGGCCGATGAGTTCCACGAAAGCTGAAGGTGACATGTGTAAAATGCATTTTCTTTACGTAAAAAAATCATCTACAATATTAAATATACAGTTTTACATACAAAGAAAGAAAGTTAGATGTCTAAGCAGAATATTATTGAAATATAATTATAATCGTACAATTGTTATTAAGTTTCATAGCAAAGGCTAATTTTGAACTTAATATATAACAACCGCTACAACAAGCAATTGGTTTTGAGAGCGCTAAAATATTTAAATAAAAAGTTGTGTTTTGAGCAGAGTTAAAATAAAAAAGGTACAAATAATTTTCCACTGCCGTAGCCGCAGAAACCTTGGTATTTTTCCTGAATTTTGGCTGTAAGACCGTAAACCTGCACATTCTTGAAATATCTCACATTTTAGTTCCCTACGTTAAGAAATTTCAAAGAACACCTCTGAAATAATATAAGTGTTTTGATTGTATAGGAAATTATTATTACCTAGACAATATATTTTAGATTTATGAAAACAATAAATAAACTTATGTTGGGCCATTAACACACAGAACCCTCTAGTTCCATGGTAAGCGACGAGGCTTGTGTTATGGATACCAGATAGTTGATACACTACGCATATAAAATTTTAAATACATACATATTATAAATATAAACACCCATGACTGGAGTACAAACATTCGTGCTTATCACACAAATAAATGCCCCCAGCGGGACTCGAATCCGCGACCGCATTATTCTTTAAAATTATTATTGAGATAAATACATTCTTAGAATTCAAGATAATATTATATAAAAATACACAGACAAGATTGATTACTAAAATAGGAACTTATTATCCTCCCAAAGAGCTCGAGGACCAAATGTGAGCTAATATAAAATATTTGTTGTGAATATTATCTACACTAATATTATAAAGAGGAAAGATTTTTTGTTTGTTTGCTTGTACTGAATAAGCTCCAAAACTACTGAACTTATTTAGATAAAATTTGGTATGGAGATAGTTTGAGGCCTTGGGAAGGACAAGGGGTATTTTTTCCGGACATGATTCCTTAATGGGGTGAAAATGGGAATGAAATTATGTATGGGAAAGCGATTTAGGAACGAACCTGAGCGAAGCGAGTATGAGTCGCTGTTAAAAATATTTGCTATGAATATTATTCTGTAAGACATTTTATCTTAAAACATTCACCATTTATTGTTTTAATAGCTATTAAAATTTATTTAAAATCTATCCACATGCAAACGGCTTATCTAAGCTGAGCAATAATTAAAATCACTATATTTTAAACCCACTATTATTTCTTTTGAACGGAAATATTTTCATTTTTTTTACATATACCTATTCCATTTTTCAAATACACTGCTCTTTTGATGGACTATCTTTTAAATAAAAACGATACTCTGAAACGGTGCAACATTTATTTAACTTGACACTTGATAGTTTAGAGTTTAGAATGTACACCGGGTCATAGAAAATATATCAACTTTAAAAAAATAATTATAAAAAAACATTTTTAATAAAAAAAAGCTTTTATTTAAATGCTCCAAAATGGAGCAAAATAAACTTTAAATTAAATCAAACCCATCAATTTATTATATTACACAATTTATCTTAATATATATAATTCTTCTTTACGTGTGTTTGTCACCTTACTCCTCCTAATGGGCTGGACCGATTTTGATGAAATTTTGTGTGTATATTTCAATGGGCTCCTGGATAGTTTGAAAATAGAATTGGACCCGTTAGGTGGCCCTACTGTCGGTGTGTCAAAAAATATATTTTAGTAGTTTGAACGAGGGCGAAGCCATCAGAGGGAGCCTGAAAGTTGCGCCAGTGGATGAAAAGTTGAGAAGCAATAGGTTATCGTGGTATGGACATGTGATGCGGAGGGAAGAGCAAAGTGTGGTGAAAAGAGTTTTGTATATGGAAGTTAACGGGGGCAAGAGAAGAGGACGACCAAAGAAAAGATGGATGGACTGTGTAGAAGAAGATATGACTAGAAAGGGAGTAAGCAGTGAAATGACGAATAATAGAGTAGAATGGAAGAATAAAACATATTGCGCCGAACCCAAATAAAAATTGGGACAAGGGCAAGAAGAAGAAGAAGAAGAACGAGGGCGAAGCCGCGGGTATTGCTAGTATAATATAAAAGTTTGTCGCGAGATTTACTTATTTTATAAGAAAAAAAAACATATTTTTTCCTAAAAATTACTTATGATCACGTTACATATTGTATTATTGTTTATTTACACAGGTAAATAAAAATCTTACCCTCGCTTCCCGTCTGATTCTTAGCTTTCGATTATGATTGAAAAATATATTATTCCCAAGCAAAACAAAGCAAAGAAAGTGTAGTTATATTTTGCATAGTTACAACCACCAAGATTAAGCCTTGCAAATTTCAATAAACTCTATTCGTTAAGAATTTCTTTCGTCAACCTCTAAATCTTATATGGAACCTCACTGGTATACAATTTAAAATACAAGAAAAGGATCACACAAATCGGTCCAGAGATCTAAAAGTGTTTAAATATACGAGTATGTATGTATGTTCCTAATAATTACGTATATACATTACATGTATGTATACATACAGAAATAATATTGGCCAACCATATTATAACGTCTTTTGGAAGTTGGTTTAAAAATATGACCTCGAAAACTGTCTAGACAAAGTACCAAGACGTATATAATATTAACATCCATATGATTACATGTCAAAGTTTACAACTACTAGCAGTAACTTGTTCTTTGGACTCACTTCAGCACACCTTATTTATTATAGACTAATGACTCACCCTCGCTTTGCTCGGGTTCGTCCCTGGCTTGATTCCCAATACACATTTTCATCCCCATTTTCACCCCCTTAAGGGATGATATCCGGGATAAAAAGTATGCTATGTCCTTCCCAGGGTATCGAACTATCTTCTTACCAAATTTCATATAAATCGGTTCTGTAGATCCAGAGGTTACCCCCTGCAACGTCACAAACTCACTCTTTATAATATTCGTATAGATTATTAGTATATTTATTTATATATCCGTAAAAAATATTCTGATGGAAGTTTGATTAGAGAAAAATTTCAATACTATGTATATTTAAAATAAATTAAACATAAATTAGGTAATATATAATTGTAACATAATATATTATTTATGTAAATAATTATATGTAATATAAATTTAGAATGACCGAAACAAGTAAGTTTAAGTAACTTTCACGGAAAAAATGATATAGAATTTTTAACGTAACAAAAGTTTATAATAAATGTATAAATTCTACAAGTGTACAAAAAAAATATGTTGGTACAGAAACTTTAAGTAACGATAGCACTAGATGATGTAAAAGTTACTTACAGGCTCTTAGTACCCGCAAAGTTTGATGAATTTGAGTCTTCATTTTAAGTGCAGTATCAAATTATAATAGTTTGGCGTTAAAACGGTATCACATACGGCTACTTCACAAGTAAGTATCGGTGAATTTCTGTATATAACTTTTTCATTAAGTTAAATAAGTCTAGATTAGATTTTAATCTAATACGGTTGCTCCTGGTATTTCTCTGATAGTAGAGTGGAGCATAGGAACAACCCCTTGGTTGTGGTCTGCTTGGGCAGGGCTACCGCCGGGGCATCGTCGTTGTGTGCGTAGGCGGCCCTGCGGCGTCCCATTCAGACGGAGAAAGTTTTGTTGGGTTTTGGTGGGTAGTACCTATCGACTTTCCAAGCCCGTTTATTCCATTTACTGGGTACAAGCCTCCCTTCCGTACGAGGATCAGGCCATAGTCCACCACGCTGGCCAAGTGCGGATTTGCGAACTTTACATGTCTTTCGAAACCTTGCCAGGTATTCTCAGACATGCAATTTTGATGCAGAGAGCATATTTTTCCAAAAAAATATCAAATTGCAAAGATACTATATTATAAATGCGAAAGTTTGCATGTATGTATGTTTATAACTCTTTCACGCTAAATCGCCTGACAGTATTGAATGAAAAATACACAGATAGGTGACCTAATACTGATAAGTTACTAATAGAACCAAAGTTTGAAAATGGATGGCCTCTATATAATATTGTAAATGTAAGAGTCGCTAGTCCCGTAAATATTAATTAAATATTATAAATGCGAAAGTTTGAATGGATGGATGTTTGTTACTCAATCACGCCAGAACGGCTGAACGGATCTTGATGAAAGGCACAGAGATAGACAATAGTCTGGAATAGTACATAGGTTACTTTTTATCTCGGAAAAATGTACAGAATGCGTGGAAAAGGTTTCTTTTTGTTTTTCACAGAGCGAGGGATCGACTATCTATTACATAATAACTATTAAAACGTACTTAGGGAAAAACCCGAGTGAAGCAAGGGCGAGTCGAAAGTATCACATAAATGGACAAAAACAACAGTCAATAAATATATGAATTTTATATTGGCTTTCAACATAGCGTACACACTTTATGAGTCATAAATTGAAAACAAGTGAAAAACCAAATATACCAGATCGACGAAGTTAGATATCTTATTTCGCTAACTTTGCAATTTTTATGATCATTCATCGAATTTCAAAGAATATTGAGTGGAATGGGCGAACAATTCCCGGTCCGTGGGTGCTTATTTTTCTTGTGAAAGTCATTTAAATTTTACGTCTGAGTCGCTCCTTTTATTTGGCTCCCCTATATTTTTTAATAAAGAGCTTTTAGCTATATTAGGTTAAAATATTATTATAATCTTTTATTCTCATTTCACATTTAAGATTTTAATGCGAGATTGGTTTTTGTGTGGTAATATTATATTTAATAATATTATGAATATAAAAATGTATCCATTGGTTTGATTCTTCCTCGCAGCGATGGAGAATCGTTTCAACTTTGTTTTTACAAGTTATGGACCTAATATTGACATTGGCTGTTAATTAAATTATTTATATTCCTGTGGTATAGGTACGAGGGGAATCAGGCCATAGTCTACCACGCTGGCCGAGCGCGGGTTGGCGGACTTCACATGTCTTTTGAGAACTTGCTAGGTTCTTTCAGACATGCAGGTTTCCTCACGATGTTTTCCTTCACCGTTAAGACAAGTGGTTGGTGGCATGTTGGAAATGATTCGCACATGAAAATGTCAGAGGTGCGAGACCCGGGATTTGAACTCGCTTCATTCTCTACTACCACTGGCCCGCAATAAACTTATCAAGGGAAAATAAGTTAAATAATGATGATATACTACTATTACTGTGTTTGATACTGTTTCTGTCGCTAGTAGCAAAAGCATCGGGCTTCTATATGAACTTACGACAACCTTTAGACCCCTTAATTCAGCTTTGTTGCGAAAAGATTTGTTTTACTTATAAATTAACAATCTTGGTTTCAAAGGTCAAGTAGTTTTCGAAATTTTGTGTTTAATCAGTGAGCGAACAAGTGACCTTTCGCCTTATATACTTAGATCACTTTTCTAAATTCGCGTGTTTTGTGCATGTGTTTTAATTAGAGAATTTCTTAAACTCCCTTCTGCCTATTTCATAAAAGTACAAGCCATCATTTTAAAAATGTTTATATTATTTCTTTTTGTTTTATGTCTTTGGATGCAAACATTTACTGGCTGAATTACATGTAAATTTCTTAAAGTTGTAATTTAAACAATTTATTCAGTGTAATATTATACATATGTACTCGTATGTGAAATTAACTATATATGTTACCTTTTAAGCCTCTGAACAGATTTGGATAAAATTTGGCAAGGACATAGATTGCATCCACGGATCGGACATATGCTATCCTCTACCCTCGTCCTGCTTATCACAGGAAGCCATGGACAAAAATTAGCACTCCACATAAACGTTATAAATAAAAAAAAATTATTAGTATATTATGTTAGTTAATTAAAAATAGTTTATTCTATATATACATATATATATATATATATATATATATATATGTTGTGGATACAACACACTCGTTATAAAGCATTTGGTAATAAATCCAAAGACAAGACTGAACAAAAGTGTATATTTATATCGGAATTAATATTATTTATTATATATTATATTTTTTTCAACATACTAACATAGCATAAAAGATATGCTCTACGAGTAGAATCCAGATATATGTATATATGAGTATATAGTACGTATGTTACATGAATAATTATTGCGATACTAAAAAGAACATTATGTAAATTGGTTAGTGTCAGGCTGTAATTGCAAAAACTAATAACCACAATAAATAGTGATGTATTTTATATCTATACATCATCATGTCATTATTATCGATACAGAGGCCGAATCTATAGTTCGTACATATTTTTCTGTCTCTGTGTCTATCTGTTTGGGAACGTATCACGAGAAAACAACTGTTCAGATTTTGATCAAATTTGGTATGATTATGCGGGTCAACATAGGATACTTTTTCTACGAAAAAATATCTCATTTCTGAGAAATCTATACTAACCATTAAAACGTAGAAACCTATTAACGAACCCGAGCGGAGGGAGGGTGAGTCGCTAGTAATATTTTGCACTGCCTCGGTGGTGTAGTGGCTAGCATGTACGGCTGTACACCCGGAGGTCCTGGGTTCGAGTCCCGGGTCGGGCCAAGTTTAGTTATAGAGTCTTTCTGTATAGTAAGCCTCAATAACAGCCCGGAGTTGGGAAGTTGGCGGTGTTTCACTCCCGTGCCTCGGAGAGCACGTAAAGCCGTCGGTCCTGCGCCTTAACTCTTACCGGTCGTGTCGAGCAGTCGAATAGAGAGTGCACGTTGTGTCTGCGCGTACACTTGTGCACTATAATATCTCCTGCGCAGTTGGCTAGTCTCAATGAGATTGGCCGCCGTGACCGGAATCGGTCAGGGGAACATCATTATATAATAAAATAAAATATTATAAGACTGAATATAAATATAACACGAATCCCTCAAAAGATTTTCTTAACAACAACACGCCTATATCTTAAGTACTTAACTTTATTTTCTTTCATTCGGGATATAATAAAATTAAATGTGTAGAGACTTATCATGAGTGCAAAGTTTCTCTCGTACCAAATTCATTTTGGAAAGTTGCTAAAACAAAGATAAATTTGAATTGACTCTTCCAAGATTAATGTGGCAAGTTTACGATGAATCCGATACCGTGAAAATGAATCCTATGCCAATCAATATATACGTTGGCAAACTTCGCAGATTTCAGAAACTGATTTTGTATTAACATTTTCTTTAAGCTTCTAATAAATCTAATGTGTCTAGTGGATAGCTTGTACGGACACCAACCTCATGGTCTTAGGTTCGCATTCCGAGTCCTTAACAATAGCAATATTATAAGTGCGAAACGTGTTTGTGTTTTTGTTCTTCTTTCACGTTAAAAAACCTAGTCAACATCGACAACATCGACATCGATGGATCTATTTTTTATAAGGAACTAGTTAAAGAAATAGAGACGATTTTAATCACGGCAATATATTTAATAAAGGCCTCCTCTTTCACGTATTTGCACGGTCCTATTTTAAGCATTATTACTTAAATTATTTGTACATGCTACTTGAAATCTCACTGAAACCGGGTATCTTATCTATACTTATTATAAAAATAAGTCCCCCGGCCGCGTCTTTCTGTCCTCCTGTCTGTCCTCCTGTCTGTCCTCCTGTCTGTCTGAACGCGATAAACTCGAAAACTACTGAACGGATTTTTATACGGTTTTCAACAATAGAAAGAGTAATTCTTGAGGAAGGTTTAGGTATATAATTTATTATGCTTTTATGTAAATTAGCTGAAATACGGCGACAAATGTTGAAGAGGTCGCAAAAAATCTCGCCAAATGGGAACTTTCCACGCGAACGCCGCGTAAACTAGCAAAGATACAGTTAAGTAATGTACTAGAGAATTCAAAATCTATAAAAATGCTACAAAAAAGTCCGCGATAGCATATCTCTATCTCTTACGGTTGACTTACAATAACCACTTTTATGTTAACATTTTTAATTAAAAACATTACGTTATTTTCAAAGTTATTTTCTTTAGTTCGGTATTAATCCTTATCCAAATGAATATTTTAGTTAGCTTAGTCATTTAATGCAGATTAAAATTGCTCTTTACACTAAATCAATCAGATGAATAGTTTTTGAGATATCGTTGTTAGAAGTAATTAGTAGCGAAACATTTTTAATGCTTGGCGAGCATTGAGATGCCTACGGCGAGTCCATCCCCTCTGCCCCGCATCGCTCGACCGCCTGCTCAAGCTATATAAACCGGGCGATGTAGCGCGCGATCCTAGGATACTTTTTACCGCGGGAAAATATCTTATTTCTGAGGAAAAATACAAAAACTGCAATGTAAGAGTATACTAATATGTAACACCTAAGAATTTAGTTTTTGGTCATCTGAACGCGGGCGGAGCCGCGGGCAATGCTAGTTAAGACTATAATTTGATAAGCCCGCCATCAAAAAGTGACAATAAATTTGGTTTAGGTAGTTTTCTATTTAATATTTATAATGAGTGGTTTGATATATAAAACGAAAATATTACATATTATAAATAACGTTATTATTATTGTTTAATTCATTTTAAAGTTTAAATCTTTAGAATTCTCTTATCTTCACTACATAGTATAAAACAAAGTCGCTTCCCGCTGTCTGTCTGTCCCTATGTATGCTTAGATCTTTAAACCACTCAACAGATTTTGATGCGGTTTTTTTAATAGATAGAGTGACTCAAGAGCAAGGTTTATATGTATAATACATGCATATTATAGTACAGAAAAGTCGAGAAATTCAAAGATTTGTATTTCATACTAACCGTTAAACGTGACGTGACGTGACGAACCCGAGCGGAGAAAGGGTGAGTCGCTAGTTAAAGGTATAAATACGGAAATTTGCAAATGAGTGTGTACATACACACGTTTGAGTGTTAATCCTCCACACTGATACGACTTGACCGATATGGATGAAATTTAATAAACAGAGAGATTATGATGACCTGACACCATGGGACGCAATCGAGCAAAGCAAGGATAAATGGCTAGTCTGACCATAATTTTGAATAAAACATCATACAGCTGAATATCTGTATACGCGTGTTATAAGTGAGGAGCAAGCGCCTCGACTGTCCAGAGCTTACTCTAATTGACACCGCTGACAGTACGTGAGCACATGATTTATACACCTAGTTATATAGGCCTAAAGCTTAAATATGAGCTCAAAGTGAACTTGTAATTATATATTCTGGTAACCTCACTTACTAGTATCAGAAGTCAGTCTTAATCCCTCCACGACCGCGGACACGCCGGCGTTACAGTTAACAACAGATTTCTTAGTTTAATTAATTTCTTAGAAATTTACCTGGAGGTGTTAATCGGACTACTATTATCATTATTGCGATAATTTGTGATGTGTGAGTATGTGTATGTATATACAATACACATATATCTGTGTGTGTCTCTCTCCCTCTATCTTTTTCCCTCCCTCTCTCTCTCTCTTTCCCTTCCCCTCTCTCTCTGTATATGTGTGTGTGTTTTTTACTTGTATATGCTAAAAACCCTGGAGAAATTTTTGGTCTAAATTTAGTACATAGATAGATATCTGGAGTAACACATAAGGTATTTTTAGGCACTTAGAGGCGCAACCGAGTTAAGCAAAGTCACTAAAGGTTATTGTAATATATATTAAAATAAGGGCTTATTTGGTTTATTTTGATGAGTATATTTGACATCGCCACCAGTAGGCAAGCAAGTGATTTATACACCTTTCGCTGACCTAGTTGTGTACCTAAGTCTCAAGCTTAGTTACAAGCTCAAAGAGGTCTTGTAACAATATATTCTGGAAGCGCTCTCTGGAACGTGTTGGCTGTGGTGCCCCGATTTGTGTGTAGCCTTTACCAAAATAAAAATAACAAACTAATGTATAGTAGTATGGTATCGTTATAAAAGTATTTATGTTTTTTTCTTTTATTCTATTTATAATGTGGTTAACATATTACCACTCAAACTTTTTAAATAAAAATAAATATTTTTTTATAATATGTTTTTGGTAACATCGATTGGTAGACAGTATAAATTAGATACAAACTTACTACTGATAGTAATATGATTTTATCGAATTTTGATTAGCCAATCTCACGGAGACGGTGAGAGATCAGGCGCAGGACCGCGCGACGGCTTGACATGCTATCCAAGACGCGGGTGTGTACCGACAAGTTCCCAACTCCGGGCTGTGATTGAATCTTTCTAAATAAAACTCAAAAAAACTGGATCGACCCGGGACTCGAACCCAGGTACTCCGGTTTTTGCAACCGTACATGCTAGCCACTTGACCACCGAAGCAGATAAAAATGTTTATATGATACATACAAATGCATATATATGATATTTACGTAACAAAAAATTATATAATTACATTACTAGAGCGAAGCTAATTGAATAGTCCTATTTGAACTAACTAGGTACTATCAAAAATAAAACTTTAAAGAGGAAAGATTTGTTCGTTCATTTGAAATCAAAGTCTTTAAATTATTAAACTGATTTAAATCATTCTTTCGCCATTCGAAATACCTTTCATTATCCAAATGTAACAAATATAGTGTATTATATTTCAGTCCTAATACAGTTTACAGCCTAAAATATCGCCTTGAAAGGCACCCAAGTGAAGTGAGGCTGATTCACTAGTAAATAATAAATGAATTTCATAAATAAATAGTGACTGAAGTTGAAGTTAGTTTTTGGGCAAAACTTGCCTAATAAGTTATTATTTATACAGAAATATTGCAGTGATCCATCATTGTATTCATAATTTTCGAACATACTGCCAGTGCTGGATTTACACTAGGGGCACTTGGGGCTAGTGCCCAGGGCGGCAAATTTTTAGGGGTGGCAAAATTCAGAGATTGGAAAAAAATTTTCTACGGGTTATCTAAAATGCTTTTTTATTTTCCAAAAAATTAATGATAAAAAAAAATACTAATAATACATTTTCCTAAAAATTGATATCCTTTATCTTAATTTTTTTTGCATTTATAAAAAAAATCAAAAAAATTGAAGATTTATCGAAACTACCTATTTTATGCAATATTTCGATAATAGGACGGAATTTTTAACTATGCCCAGGGGTGGCGCTAAGGTTAAATTCGGCCCTGCATACTGTAATCTAAATCTGTAGCGTAATACAGCGCTAACCTCAAGCCTATCTACACAATCAGTATGTAATATTATCATTCAATTCAAAGTAGTATAAAATTAAAGGTTATAAATAAATATAATAAATAAATAAATTGTTCGGATATTAGCACAGCGCCATCTAGTTCCATAGTTGGCTACAAGATTTATGTTATGGGTACCGAATAATTGACACACTATACATGTATAACTTTAAATACATACATATTATAAATATATATGTAGTTTAGATACATTTAAATGCCAAATATTCCCAGGAACTGTGATGAAAAGGTATTTTGCTTATAATTTACACCCCAATGTCACTTCCCGGAGCTCTACCTCGTTCCCTTAAGGGTGCTTAGGTATATATGCGCGGCTTAGAATGACTTCTGAACGCCGAGAAGAGTTTACATGCATTTGTTCCATTTACCACTGATTACTTTGTCATTTTGCTCCATAAAATTAAAAAGATACTATACTTTTTAACTAATTTTTGCCCACTGTGTGTATGTATATACAATATGTGTTTTTGCGCGGATATATGTGCGGATGATATGTGCGGATTTTATGGTAAACGGGACGTGTAGTCTTTTTCTTCCCTCATAATGCAATCTTTAGCCTTTGTAAAATTTCATTGAAATCTGTTCAGCCGTTTAAGTGTAAAAAAGTAACAAACAGGCAGACAGAACTACTTTCACATTTTTATTATTAGCATGGAAAATAAAGTTTGTTATGTTCAAATATCTTCATTCCACCAGAATTAGTTTTAACTTATTATTAACTAATATTTTCTATCAATTAATATAAATGAATTTTCAATCATTGCGATATTATTTTCATTTAATTCTTTCATTTTTATAAAAGTTTCAGTTAGCTCATCAGCATCCAGCTGAATCCAGCCGAGCGTGAAAGGAAGACACGAGACGACCCACCTCGGTGGGTTGTGTACTAGAGTGGAGCGAAAAAAACTTTTTTTTTCCTAGCTTGGGGGAAGAATTTTTGAAATGTTTTGAAAAAAAAATTTTTACTCAACATTTTAAGGCAGCCCACTGATTTTCTTAAATAATTATTTAAAATTTTTATTTGAATAGTATTTTTTTCGACTCGACGATCATCTTTGAAAAGATTCAAGAATTGACGAATAAAATCATTTTATACCCAACTTTCACTGTAATATTGCATTATTGCAATTTTTAAAAAAGTTTAAAAAATGACATGTTTTTTTGTATACCTAATAGAGTAAGTTGAGTAGAAAATGACCATATTATATACCATATTATTATAAAAAATTTTAGGTCCACCCTATTATGTGCCATGCGAGTGTCTTCTCTGAAAGCAGAGTGGACCGTGAGAGAAACCATCTGGTGGCTTTGGTCTGCCTTGATAGCACTGACACATCGTGATTGAGTGTGTAAGCGATCCTGCAACGCCACAGTAAAACGGAGAAGGTTCCGTTGGGGTTTTTTTGTTGGGCTAAGCTTTTATTACCGGCGAGCCTCTACATAACCACCTGTAAATAAAGGTAGTTCACATAAAATAAGCGTGTTTGTGAGTTAAAAGAAATGGAAAGAATATTTGTTATTGTTGATGAAATCTACATAGGTGGTTCATATTTTAAAATTCTGTCTCTTCAATTTAAAAAAATCAAATAAAATACTATCCCAAGCGATTAGCAAATACGAAAACCATCAAATTCCAATTTCAAATAACAATCATTCTTTACAAAGCAATTTCTATTGCTATTTATGGCGTACATATATTTTATGCCATAAAACTTTAAAACAAAACGCTTTGTGGAACGAAATCGAGACTAAATATTCCAATGCAAGTTGATCCGACCGCAAAGAAATATAGCTGTGTGTATATTTTTATTTCAACTACGCTATGTTTTGTCATTTTTTTAACAAGTAGGTACGTATTTTGTTTTAGAAATTGAAGCAAAAATTTATTTATTTTTATTGTACACTTGTTGTTACTTAAAGATATTTCTGAAATGTATATTAGAGACCCTAACTGTACCGTAACGTCTTTAGCAGGTACTAATTAACGCCTTGTCCCCACTTCGCTCTGGTCTAAATTTTTTTTACTTGGAACCCTAATTCTTTTACTTAAATAAAAGAAGTCTAAATTACTCCTTAAAACATCAACTATCTTCCAGTCTAAGTCCCGTCAAAATCGGTCCAGTCATTTCGGAGATTAGCCGGAATAAACAAAGAGACGAACAGACGGACAAAAATACTAAAGAATATTTTTTCTTATAAATAAATAAATATGTTGAGACATTGACACACAGCACCATCTAGTTCCTTGGTAAGCTACGAGGCCTTTGTCATGGACACCAGATAGTTGATACACTATACATACAATTTAAATACATAAATATTATAAATATAAACACCTATGACTGGAGTACAAACATTCGTTACACAGACAGACATTAAATCATATCTTTTTTTATTTCTTTATAACATATATTTTAGTGTGTACTTCTTAATGATAGATTTAGATCTTAATCTATAATACAAAATAAGTATTCTTCATAATATGCTCGTTTTTAATTATCGTTTCTCATATCCATATAATAATGTAAGTGACTAATTTTGGCTAATGCCATTTTTTTTTGGCAAATTTGGCAAATGCCTTAGTGTCATGTTTTATAGTCTTCCCTAATTAATATACTACAAAATCTATACATATAATAAAATTGTAACTTAGCCGAATCTGTATATTAAATATTTTTTGGAATATCTTATTAAAATAAATATTATTATCGATACAGAGGCCGAATTTGTTATTTGTTGTTTGTTGTTTGTCTGTTACCGCATTACAGAAAAACCACTAGATGAATTTTGACGACATTTGGTATGGTGATAGCTGGATATTCGGGTCAACATATAGAATAATTTTTTTAAATGTCTCATTTCTAAGAAAAAAATCAAAAACTGCAATGTAAGAGAATACTAATATGTAAAATATAAAATGTGGCGCCCGGGCAATGCTAGTGCAAGAATAAGTTTTTACAACCGATATGTATGTATATTAAATATACTTTGTGTTTATAAATTTTGTGTGTAACTTAGAAATATTGCCGAAAATAATCTACTTGCTAGCATTAATTTGCATTACTATTACAGATATCCGAAATATTCAAGGAACATCACTAAAAGAGATAATCAAAATGTACCAACTGGTCGAGCCATTTCAAATACCAAACAAAACAAAAATTAATGACTTAGAAAACATACATAATTGTGAATGCCCTAGAGTTTACTGGCCTGCTTGTGCGACAGATAATACCACTTTCGTCAACGCTTGTATTTTAAATTGTATGAAAAAGAAATTACGAAGACTAGGTCCTTGTATAATATACAGACGAGCTCATAATAAAAAAATGATAATTCTTATACCTTCCGCTTGGAAAGTTAATAATTTTAGTAATTAATTTGCAAAAGATAAAAGAACTGACTAATTTATACTTCTGTAATATTTTAAGAACTGCTTTATAATTAAAAATTATAAAGAAGAAATCTTTGTACTTTGTTGCTTAAATGCTTCATGAATTTTCAACAAATAATTATTACTCTTTAATAAGCCGTTTTTTAGTTCTACTATACAATATATTGAAAAAATCGCTTATGTCTAACAAATTCCTAACAACTTAAACTACAACACACAAATAGTTCTACAAAAGCCCAGACTTTCAGGATAGAAAAATCTCTTACACTCTGTACTTTGTATACCCAAATTCCGGTGCCAAAAAAGTTTCTAAAATGTTCCCAGCAATAACAATTGGTTTCAGGGAGCATAATTTTAATACTACGCCAACTTTTCCCTATTTATATCCGCCCCTGGTAATAAAAACAGGTGTAATTTCGTTTATGTTTTGTCGCTTTCTTTTATTTTATACCTGACCTTCGTTGCTGAAATACTTTCATATTTCCAAATAAACTCTAAAGCGTTACTATTATTTCGCTTTGTATATTTTGTTAGAGATGAAACGTAATTCATAAGATTAATCTTGATTTACTGAAGATGATTGACTTATTAAATTCAGAGATAAAAATTTATACCACGCACACTGCATTTTATAATTTTTTATCTCTAAATTAACTATTTATGATGCTCTCGTTTTTGGGACTATATTATGTTTTCCCAAATGTTAGGTAATAGAGGGAAATATCAGGCAAATGATAGTGCAAATTAATTAAACACATTATAATTAAATTCTTATAAAACAAAATAAATCTTAACACAACAACGTCCATCTAAAATACATAAAATTTACAAGTATCTTGGTGTAACTTGAAAACTATTTGGTATTAACAATATCACAACCCTATGAAGACTCTATTTCGGCTTAAAAATAAAATATATGTCCCAAAAATGAATCTTATGAAATACAAAATAAGATTTAAATTCACTTTTCAATTCTGCAGAATCTTCATTATGCATAAATGATGTCTCAATTTTTGGGAACAGTGCCTCACGTCTCTAAAACGTTTCTAATGTAAGGGACATTAGATATTGACCTGCGCGTAAAAGTAGGAATGGACCGAAAATAGGAAGGTCAAAAGGATTCTTAGCATATGTACCTATTACCAATATATGGCTCAGGTTGACTATCACACCGATATTATTTTAAATAATATATATACGAAAAATACAGTAAAATTACAAACGTCAAATATATTTGCTGTATTTAATATTTTTTTATAAGCTCTAAAAATAATTATAAAGTTATATCGGCCTTAAATTGTGGGAAGATTCTAGACGCATTCCTCCGCTAAATGGCAATGCCGTTTTTTTGGGCAAAAAACGAATCAGCTCCCTTGTCACCAATACAAGCGATGAGATGAGGTGTTATGTCTCTTAAGAAGTGTTAAGCACTTTGACTTCATAGGCCAGGGGTTTCTTCCGCAAAGAGTTTATACGCATGTTTTTGACTAAAGGTGTCATATGTATATACGGATCTTAAGCAGTTCAGCCTATTCTTCCGCGGATTGGGAGCCTTTACCATTGTTAGGCACTGTCTAAACGACATGTTTGGCTCAGTTTGTAGTAACACTACTTGCTGTGCCAGCGGTCGCGGGTTCAAATCCCGCTGGAGGCATTCATTTGTGTGATGAGCACGAATGTTTGTACCTAGTCATGGGTGTTTATATTTATAATATGTATGTATTTAAAGTTATATATGTGTAGTGTATCAACTATCTGGTATCCATAACACAAGCCTCGTAGCTTACCATGGAAGTAGATGGCGCTGTGTATTAATGTCCCAACATATTTATTATTATTTGTTATTATTTATTATTATTTACTGTCTCCTTAACGTGAGACGGGACCAACATCAATGTCAATGAATGTAGAGTCCCACACACACACCATCAGATCTCATGATATTATTTCCACTTATTACTCTGTTACTACCTAATATTATACTTTAAGTAGTACATATCCGTTTTGAGGCAACACCTGCCTCGAAATCCTTTTTTTGAGTAGATCGCAATTACAAGTAAATCATAAAATTATCATTATTTTTATGTCATTACCATTAAATTATAGATTTTTATTAATTAGCCTACTTCAAGTCCTTGAAAATATTTGGATCAACAATTTTGATGTGTATTTATAAGCAATGCCGTTTTTTTGGGCAAAAAACGAATCAGCTCCCTTATCACCAATACAAGCGATGAGATGAGGTGTTATGTCTCTTAAGAAGTGTTAAGCACTTTGACTTCATAGGCCAGGGGTTTCTTCCGCAAAGAGTTTATACGCATGTTTTTGACTAAAGGTGTCATATGTATATACGGATCTTAAGCAGTTCAGCCTATTCTTCCGCGGATTGGGAGCCTTTACCATTGTTAGGCACTGTCTAAACGACATGTTTGGCTCAGTTTGTAGTAACACTACTTGCTGTGCCAGCGGTCGCGGGTTCAAATCCCGCTGGAGGCATTCATTTGTGTGATGAGCACGAATGTTTGTACCTAGTCATGGGTGTTTATATTTATAATATGTATGTATTTAAAGTTATATATGTGTAGTGTATCAACTATCTGGTATCCATAACACAAGCCTCGTAGCTTACCATGGAAGTAGATGGCGCTGTGTATTAATGTCCCAACATATTTATTATTATTTGTTATTATTTATTATTATTTACTGTCTCCTTAACGTGAGACGGGACCAACATCAATGTCAATGAATGTAGAGTCCCACACACACACCATCAGATCTCATGATATTATTTCCACTTATTACTCTGTTACTACCTAATATTATACTTTAAGTAGTACATATCCGTTTTGAGGCAACACCTGCCTCGAAATCCTTTTTTTGAGTAGATCGCAATTACAAGTAAATCATAAAATTATCATTATTTTTATGTCATTACCATTAAATTATAGATTTTTATTAATTAGCCTACTTCAAGTCCTTGAAAATATTTGGATCAACAAAGTTCTACCCTCCTCCTATAAGTGCGCAAGAGTTTAAGTTTTTTTGTGGGTTTTCGCTAATTGTGACCCGATTTTCATGATCATTTTTTATTGAATAAGTTACGACTTAAAAGTCACTTCGTATGAAGTTCGTAGAAAAATAACCCCTAAGGTTGAGATAATTACTTTCGTAACTATTTTTAGTGTCCCTACGTCTTCAGCCATAACATTTTAGCTAAAAATAACAAACATCGTATAAAATATAGTAAATAATACCTTACTTTTTCTTTTACCTCTTCATAATATTTTTTGTTCAGTATTTCTTTTTTCAAGCAATTCGGAAAAACCAAATATGGTATAATATTCAAGGTTTAAATTTGCGTAAAGCGAGTTCGACATCATTGCCGAAACAAACGAAATAAAGACGGGCTATCAAAGAGACTAGGTAACGTCTCGAGGGGGTTAACAAGGCAGCGATATATGAAAATGTATTTACAAAAGCAAAATATGGAAGGAAAAATTACCTTATAAGCAATTTCTGTAAATATCGTCTAGTTTGCACATATTGTAATGTTTTTGTTGCTCTTTTTTATGCATAAACAAAAAAAAAAAACAATATAGTAGTGGTAAATGTATTTTTTTTGTATGTATCATTTCTATTTTTGTGTGCAATAAAGTGTTTAAATAAAATAATAATAAATTCTAATATTTTCTAGTAAACTCAATTTCTATCTGAAAAAATGTTTTTGTCGTCTATCACACACGATGATTGCGATTAACTGTCTTGTCTGGTAGTTTTTGAGGTTATCGCATTCAGACAGACAGATAGACGCGGTGGGGGACTTTATTTTATAGCATTGCCCACGGCTCCGCCCACATTTAGATGACCAAAAACCAAATTCTTAGGTTTTACATATTAGTATACTCTTACATTACAGTTTTTGTATTTTTTCTCAGAAATGAGATATTTTTCCGCGTTAAAAAGTATTCTATATGTTGACCCGGATAATCAGCTATGACCATAGTAAATTTCATCAAAATCCGTCCAGTAGTTTTTCTGTGATGCGGTAACAGACAGATAGACAGACAGACAGACAGACAAAAATTCTAAAAACTGTAGATTCGGCCTCTGTATCGAAAATAATGTTTATTTCAATGAGATTTTCCAAAAAATATTTAATGTACAGATTTGACTCAGTTAGAATTTTATTATATGTATAGATTTAGGTACAATAAGATACCTGTGTAAAAGACATCCAAAAGCAGGCACAATTTTTACGGGGCTTTACCTACTTTACATCACAATACCGATAACCGTACTTTCAATTGGCAAGTTAATGGAGGGCGACCTGTGAAATTCACGTCAGTTTCCGAATAAGACGCTCTCGCACATTTTCTTGTTGATATGGTTTGTTTTTTACAGGTAAATTTTCAGATTAATTCCGTAGATTTACGCAATTGAATATTTAACATTTTAAATAAAACTAGGTATCTTTTCAGATTTTTGCGCAGATTTATTTAGATTTTTGGTTCCCGAGATTTCGAATGGAATTTATTTTTTCAATAAACTTATTAATGAAAGTTAGTAGCTTGTTTTTATATTCAAACTTTCTTATTAATTTTTATTTATTTTAAATGTATAATTTTAACTTTTTTTATTATTTTACGCCACAGCCGTTTGTAATAGAGAGAGTCATAATCATTTAATTTTAAAAATACGTAGTAATCGGGAAACATCGACAGACATATTCTAATGGCTTAGAAAAGTCAAAAAACAAGTTATTTATAGAGATCAGAAACTTAACAATCTAAATAATTGTTGTAATGTAAAAACTTAAATTAATTATTTATTTACTTCGTATAAATTTATTATTTTTATATAAACATTAATAATTATTGGCATTAATTTGTGTGTTTTTGATTTAAACTTTAAACCTCGACTTTTCGAATACTTGACAAAAGTTTGTTTGCACATGAACAGTAATGATTAAAGTTAAGCTCAGTATAAAATAAAGAAAAATATATTCCTTTTAATATAGTTTTATATGTATTTGTATCATAGATAGTTAATATAAAATAACAACCTTTATAATTAGAAAAATTACACCAAAAATGATTATATACTATACTAGCGACTGTACTTACGATTTAACGTTTAGTATAGATTTCTCAGAGATGAGATATTCTCCCTCAGTAAAAAGTATCCTATATGTTGACCCGGATAGCCAGCTATCATCATACCAAATTTTATCAAAATCCCTCCACTGATTTTTCCGTGATGCGGTAACAGACAGACATATACAGGAGGTTCCGGGGGGCGATAAATCTATCTAGATTAGTCTTATGTCTGAGAAAACGCCTGTTCTCGAGTTTTCATGCGGTTTTCATTCACATTATTCCACACAAAATAAATATGGTCGGTAATTTCGACAATCACAGGTTCGAATCTTGGTCTGGTACAAAGTTTTTACTGTTGTTTATTTTTGTTATTTTTATATTTATTGAAGTCTTTAGCTTTTAAAAAAAAATGTACTGTAGCCATAAAACTCCGAGTCAAGCTCGGTAGCCCAGGTACACATTTCTTCCCCCCCAACGTGCGTTCCTTGTCGTGGTGGGGGTCTCAGTAGTGCCCGGCAACCCAACCGGGCGCGAAGCCAAGAAACGCACAGGGAGGTGGCCCTCTTCGGAGGGCAGTGTACCATGCGGATTGCTCCTGGTACTTCTCTGATAGCAGAGTGGACTGTGGAGCAACCCCGCGGTTGTTGTGGTCTGCTTCGGCAGACCTGCCGTTGGGGCGTCGTAGTTGAATGCGTAAGCGATCCTGCGACGCCCCATTCAGACGGGGGAAGGTTTTGTTGGGTTTTAGTTGGTAGTACTAGCTTCGCCGGTGAGTCCCACACTTCGTGCGTAAATGCATTTTCCAACGTTAAAAAAAAAGGCTTGTCAAATCAAACAAAATAAGCCCAAACTCAAAGTATCTACTATTAGGCGTTGAAGAGTTCCACCTATCTACCTTCTGGCCTTACCATCAGACCAGGTTAACGATACCGAACCACTGCACTATCAACGGAAATAGATGCACTTGCAAAAATTTAAGTCAAAATGACAGAAGTAGATTAAATTCATCATTAGCTATTTTTCCACCCTTAGTTAGGGTCGGTATTTTTTTTTTGAAATTTAACTGGGACCAATCTGGAAGTATAACCCTTTAAAAAAAATTGTCCAAATCGGTTAATAAATGACAGAGTTCTGAGGTAACAAACATAAAAAAAACAGCCGAATTGAGAACCTCCTCCATTTTGAGGAAGTCGGTTGAAAATGAGCTCTACTCTAAATAATCTGAAATACAGATTGAATGAAAACTCTTTAATTAATAATTACTAACTCTTCAAATTGCATATATGAAATATTAATTAAGAAACTAGAGTTTAATGAACGTTATAAAATCCTAATAATAGTCGAGAGACTTGGGGCTTTGTTAAGCAAAAGAAGTACATAATTATGTTAGATATTAAACAACAGTACTTAACACTCGTTGTTTTTCTTAGTAAGTATCATTTTATTTGATTTCTATTGAAATAGGTAAGCAACAAAAGTAATGGAAAATGTCCTCCTGATCGATTTCTTCAATAGGGTTACCATCTCACGGTTTTTTTTCATATATGCAGAAGATATTATAGAGAGGGCATTTGTGTCGGTGCACAAGTATGCGCACAGACACAAGTTTTTGTCCCTTTTCTATCCCTTTCACTCTCGATGCCAGGTGGGACAATTCAACAAGATCGATGGAAAATCAGGTGCAGGACCAAGGACTTTACGTGCTCTCGGAAACTCGTGAACGCACCATTGCCAGCTTAACAATTTCAGACTGTTAATAAGAATTTCTTAGCTGCAAATCCCAATAACTATATTGGTCCGAGCTGAGACTCGAACCTAGTGCCTCATCATCTTCAGCCGTACATACTAACCACTATACCAACAAAACGATCACAATACTATTGGTCTAAAAGGTAGAGTTATTTTATTTATTTTAATCCACCAGTGATAATTACATCAATACAATATTTTATAGAAAAAATAAATAGTGTGTAGCTTAACTCTAAATCTAATCTTTTAAGGTAGATAGAGCAGGCAATTATTAGGAATGTTATAAATCATTTATATGGTATAACCAAATGAAATACATTAATTAAAATACATTAAAAATAAAACAAAATTAAAATGAAATTTAAAAAAGTTATTGAGGTTAAACTAGTACTTCTTAGTAGAATTGACTTAGATGAGAATAGAATTTAGCCAAAGTCAGTTTATTTAAGCTTTGCCTCTAATAAACTTTTTAGTTAGGCATATAAATAAATGTTCTTTTGAAAGTATAAAGGTTAGAGTCAATGCACTGTTATATTGCAGACGGCGCTTACCTTTCCAATGGTACTAGTTAATAGTTTCTTGCAAAAAGGTTTTGTTATGTAGAGAGAAATTATTTCTATTTACCTTTAATTAGGTACAAAACCTAGAGTTTTAGAAGAAACCTTAAACCACGTTTTCGGTTTTTTTCGCGGATTTATTTTGATTTTTGGTTCCCGATGTTTCGAAATCTTTACAGCAATCACGCAGGAGAATAATCGGTGAAAAAATCCGAGAAGATAGTTTTATTTAAAATGTAAAAAAGTATTAGTATGATTGATTTAAACCAAAAAACACGTCTATAAAGACGGAGAGATAAATAAAACAAAAATAATATGTTTGTAAAATCTATGTATTTGAAAGATCTTATTTAATTTTATATATAAAACTTATCTATTTTACTATTTACTAACATTAAGAAAATTTTGGTTTTACTACTTAAACATTTTCTGCCCTATTATAATATTTCATATAGCCCTTGGATAGCTTAATGTTGAAGGGCCTCACAACACAAAGGTGGTCTGTTTGAACTTCACCGGTCTTCAAAGCACACTGTATGAGCACTCTATTTGATTGAGTACTTTAGTGTTGAGCAATTTTCTATATAGTATATACTATTTATTATGGTAATAGCAAAACTAGACTGTTTCAAGGTAACTCAGACGAATTGCGAAATCGTCTTCAATAGATATAAATACCTTTAGGAACAATAATGTAACTGGTATTTGTTAAAAAAGCGTCTTTGGAACCAAAGTTAGAAAAAAAAGTGGCACTAAGTTTTTTTTTCAAGTTGAATCACTACTTGCCGAAATCGACCGAAATCGGTAAAGATGACCGATGATAATAAAGATTGTAATTTATAATTTTGTAGGAGATTGTATTGTATTTGACGACACGTTTAGCTCAGTTTGTAGTGACCCTACTTGCTGTGCCAGCGGTCGCAGGTTCGAGTCCCGCTGGGGGCATTCATTTGTGTGATGAGCACGAATGTTTGTACTCTAGTCATGAGTGTTTATATTTATAATATATATGTATTTAAAGTTATATATGTGTAGTATATCAACTATCTGGTATCCATAACACAATCCTCGTAGCTTACCATGGAACTAGATGGTGCTGTGTGTTAATGTCTCAACATATTTATTTATTTTATTTATTTTAATGAATACCCTATCACATATACTAATGTTATAAAAATAATGATTTCAAATTACAGGTTTACTCCATTTTTCCAATTGTCGAGGATGGGTAGAATTTAAGGAATTTTTCAACCCATTTTCCGTAGACGTTCCTTCATTGGATTCTATAGCTGCTACCAGCAAGTGTGAAGGATGCCCTAGAATTTACTTACCGATATGCGCGGACGATAACAATACATATGTCAACGAATGTAGAATGCATTGCGCTAATGAAAACAAGAAAAAGTATCCGAAGGTCAAGTTGGTTAGAACTGGTCCATGTGAAGTTTTTCCTGATTTAATATGATTTTCTTTTTTTAAACCTAAAAATTATTCTCATAATATAACAAATGTATATGAGAGTATGCTGTTGGTTTGATTATTATTTGCTTTTCTTTGACGTAATGGAGAAATACGCATTTGGCCTAAAGTACAATTTTCTTATTTAAATAATAAATATTAAAAAAAATAAAGAGCGTGCAAATTACTGACCACATTTTGCGTGGAATAATGCAAAAGAAAACTACATGAAAACTTGAAAACACGCGTTTTCTCAGACATAAGACTATTTATATAAGATAATATTTAAAGATATAAGATTATAATATTTATCTTACACTTATAGTATTCATAATTATATTTATGAGTTAATGAGAAGCAAAAATATTTTTTAATGCCATTAAATGACAATGCCCAGTGTCTACCTACATGGCTTTGGCCACAGCGGCCAATCTCACTGAGACCAGCCCATTGCGCAGGAGACATTGTAGTTCTTATGCATCTGCGCAGATCAAGTACTCTTCTTGTTCCTTTTACCCTTAAAGTTTGATGGGACAATATTTCAACACGACAGGTGAGATATAAGAAGCAGGACTAACAGCTTATTTGATCGGCGGTGGTATAACACCGCCAATTTTCTAAGTTAGAGAAACTGCTACCGAGAATTTCTTAACAGAAAAATCTATTGACTAAACTTAGCCAGAACCGGGACTCGAACTGAGAACCTCCGGATCTACAGCCGTAAAGCTAACCATTATATGAACTAGAGAGTCACAAAAAAAAGAAGGCGGAGCCATGAAATCCTACTATTTTGGGTAATAATCTGAAATAACACAACAATATACTAACAAAACTTTTTAACAAAAAAATAAAAACCGACTTCAAACAAAAGCACTAAAAAGTAAAAAATAACTGATTGGTAGTTTTCATTTACTATATGTACATACCTAATCAAATATTTTCGTAGTCGGTGTGCTTTGCTTTGTATGGGCTGGCACCGATTTCGAAAATATTTGAGTAGGTATGTATTTAATAGGTAGGCTTTAATTACTTAGCCAAAGCACACCGACTTCGAAAATATTTGATTAGGTATGTACATATAGTAAATGAAAACTACCAATCAGTTATTTTTTACTTTTTAGTGCTTTTGTTTGAAGTCGGTTTTTATTTTTTTGTTAAAAAGTTTTTATTTTTCCCTTTTTAGTGTAGACTGTAGTAGCAAAGTAAGGATTCTAACGATTTAGGCTTGTCAAATCAAACAAAATAAGCCCAAACTCAAAGTAACTACTATTAGCCGTTGAAGAGTTCCACCTATCCACCTTCTGGCCTTGCCATCAGATCAGGTCAACAACACCGAACCACTGTACTATCAACGGAAATAGAAATACTTGCAAAGTTTCAAGTCAATATGACAATTAGAAGTAGGTTAAATTCATCATTAGTTGTTTTTCCACCCTTAGGGGTGGTATTTTTTTTTTGAAATTTAAATGGGACCAATCTGGAAGTATACCCTTTCAAACAAAACAAAAATTGTCCAAATCGGTTAATAAATGACGGAGTTCTGAGGTAACAAACATAAAAAAAAACATACAGTCGAATTGAGAACCTCCTCCTTTTTGAAGTCGGTTGAAAATATAAGAATAAATCAAACTGCACTGGAACATTGTTCCTTGGCGTGTTGTGTGAATTGCATAAATGTATCTCCCAACTTTGATTAGGTTCTAATTAGTTTGGAACTAGACGCTTAGAGACATCAGTTGGAAAATAGCTCGAAGCAATGACAAAAATAAATGCAGTACAAAGCTAAATAAACACTTTTCCATTTATCTAACATGATGCGTGCTCAGTTATACTGTAATTTTAATCTTTTATATTATACTAGCAGTACCCGAGGCTTCGCCCGCGTTTAAAATTCCGATCGCTACCAAACTTCACAGGTTCACCCATTGGACTAATCTGAAGATTGCCTAAAAATTTCATGAAAATTGTTTCAGCCGTTTTAGAGTCTATAGGGAACATACATACACACATCAATTTTTATATATGTACGGCTTAAATTAAAACATATAATTAGCTGCTAGGTAAATAAAAAAGCAAAAATATTGCATAAATTAACTGAATTTTGATTTACTTTAAAATAATGAAAGTGAATATTACAGACAATATTTATTAAATTTAATGGTGCACTGACACACTTATGAATGGAAAGATATATGGAAATTATGGGGTGTCTCGAGAATATATAATTATATTTACATTGTACATATAACACTTTTATAGTATATATCAAACATTTAAAATATTTTAACATAAAACTGATTATAATTAATAAATTGTATACGTATTAAGCCGTTTTTAACGTCCCACTGCTGGGTATAGGCTTATCTCAATGCGAGAGGCAGCAGGGCCATAGTACACCACACTGGCCAATTGCGGTTGTTGAGAATGATTCGCACATGAAAATATTACAAGTGCGAGATCCGGGATTTGAACCTGCTTCACTCGGTTTCCCAAGGGAGCGCGTTACCACTGGGCTACCATGCCTACTTAGTAACTACATTTTTCTAACAATGTATTTTAAAAAATACTTTAAATTTCCAAGTAAAGCGATAGCTAATTAGTAATATTAATTAAACAATCTAACACTGCACAATATACAAATAAAATCTAGAGTACGTTCAGAAAAATATAAGCAACCTCACTTAGCTATTTTCTTTATAGAAAGCTTTATAGAAAACGAGTTATGCTTTCGAAGTAAATGAGACTTAAAATCTACGCAGGAAATGAACTCCATAACTTTAAGACCTTTTGCTGGATCAGATGGTTGGTTGGTTACCATGAAATAATTAAATAGGTATTTCTGAGATTGTTCGAGCCATTTATCTCTTTTTAGTGTTTCATAAATACAATGAAAAAGCAAACCATTTTCAGATTATTCTTGTGTATATTAGTATGTATGATTTTTTGCCACAACCTAAATTTTCAAATACTGAACTATCTATATATATAACTAAAAAAATCTAGAAACGTCATCATGTATATTTTACTCCCATAAATGTACCATAACAAGAGATATAGTAAATATCTATACTAATATTATAAATGTGAAAGTGTGTTTGTTTGTTTGTTTGTTCGTTCGTTTGTTTGTTTGTTTGTTTGTCCTTCTTTCACGTCGAAACGGAGTGACGGATTGGCGTGATTTTTGTGTGGAGATAGTTAGAGGGCTGGAGAGTGACATAGGCTACTTTTTACCGCGCGAGTTTATCTAATTCCCACGGGAAAACACTTTATAATACAATCCAAAAAAATATTTATAATCAGAATTACTTGAAACTTGGTATTAAAGCCTAACAATGCTACACATTTTAGGTACACATAACCGAAATGCTTCAAGTAAAAAACTCGTTTGAATCAAAATTTAATTAGCCATATATACAGAAAACAAAACTAGATTTGATTTAGTGTGAGCACTCGAATGGAGTATTGTTCCGTAGATTATGAAAATTTTTGGGCCATGAATATTTTTGAACAAATTATGGAGGATTTCCATTATGTATTTCCGGTAATTGTTTAAATGTTTGTACTCATACTTCTTTCGATTTATATCGACGAAATTTGGCGTAAAAATTGCTTATTGAGTGGAATCTTACATAAGTTGCTTTTTACACTCTCTTTTGTTCTTTAAATTTCCTTATAAAATAATTTTGTTCCAAGAAGTTTTTATAAGGAAATATCAATAATTCCATAATTTTTAAGAGGTAAGATATTCTTTATTTAGGAAAAAAGCCATGTAACTCAAATACTTAGTGACTGGAATAAGATTCACTATAACAGCTTCCTCTTATAACTTGTATGTTCCAATACTATTCTTGGCAATTTTTAGTGAATGATTAAATTTAAAAACCGTTTAACAAGTACACAAATTAACATCATAATCTAACTTTTAAATTATCAAAAAGTTAATTACATTCTTATTACTTTGAAATAACAAACGATGTAGTAATTTGAATTCAGGATAGAACAACTGAAACGCTCATATTAATATTAAAAATTCCTAGAATCCTTAGAATATTTAGCTTAGTTACAATATTTTGTGTCCGGTTTAAACAGAATGTTCATATCCTACAGTGAGTACTCACATTAATTAAAAAATTACATTTGGCTATTTCTCTACAAATCATAGAAAAGTAAGAAATAGCTGTTAAGTTAGATTATCTTTTCTTTATTTCTTTATTATATTAAAAATATATTAGCTTTCTTAACAAAAATTGCTGGAAATAAATAAGATTCTTTGAAACTTATAAATATTAAATGCATATGTCTAGGTCTATACATATAACAAAATTGTAACTAAGTCGAATCTGTACATTAAATATTTTTTGGAAAATCTAATTGAAATAGACATTATTATCGATACAGAGGCCGAACCTATAGTTTTTAGAATTTTTGTATGTCTGTCTGTTACCGCATCACGAGAAAACCACTGGACAGATTTTGATGAAATTTGGTATAATGATAGCTGGTTATCCGGGTCAACATATAGAATACCTTTTACCGCGGGAAAATATCTCATTTCAGAAAAAAAAACAAAAACTGCATTGTAAGAGTATACTAATATGTGAAACCTAAGAATTTGGTTTTTGGTCATCTTAACGCGGACGGAGCCGCTAGCAATGCTAGTTATTATATAAAATAGTTTGTACCACATTTTTAAAAATGTACAAGATTGTAATAGAAATCGAGGTTCTTCAAAAAGCTACATTTTACTTCATTACAAAGTTTGGGACTACGAAATGAATTAGTTACAGAAACGGAGTGAATGGATTTTAATTTAGATTGAAAAAGTTCGTACTAATGAAAATTCTTTTAATTGCTCTCGCTTGTTAAAAATGCTACGTTACATACAAACGAGTACAATTTAGCTTATAATCGAATGTTTTTTGAAAACCAGGAGCTTTGTGCGATTTAATTAGCAAAAAGCTTAATCAACCTTATAAAGCTTTTAACGCCTATTATGCTTAACCGCTTACTTTTTGCCTAAGTAAAAATTCATGGTTTTTGGTTTATTTGATTTGTCTCCGCCCTGAATAGCAGAATAATTATTAAAATATCAGAAAAGTTCACGAAAAAATATATAATTTATTTAGTTAACGCTGGCTAATAAAAAATTATATCTACTTAAAACGTACCTAGCGACGAACCCGAGCGAATCGACGGTGAGCCGCTAGTTATAAATAAAGAAGGCACGTAAGAACATACCCGAGCGAAGCGTGGATAAGTCGCTAATCTATACTAGTATTACAAAGAGGTAAAGTTTGTGAGTTTGTGAATTGTGAGTTTGTGACATTGTAGGAGTTAATCTCTGGATCTACTGATTACTGAATCGATTTAGATGAAATTTGGTAAGAAGATAGTTGGAGAACCTGAAGAATTATCCCTTAAGGAAGTCCTAATAGGGATGAAAGTTTGTATGGGGAATCAACCTAGGGACGAACCCGAACGAAGCGAGGGTGAGTCGCTAGTAATAAAATAAATTGTCGGCGTGGTATATAATAAGCACTAAGCAGATAACCAAAGCCTGTGAAAGTTTGGTTTACTTGAGACATCACTAGTGCGTTACCACCTGATATGAAAGGATTCAGGATAAAGAGAAAGGGATAAATGCTGGCAAAACTAACTGTCGCTCTTGTGTTAATCATACAAAAATAATAAACATGTCCTTATAATCCTTATAAAATAATATATCCATGTTTTCACGACACCAGTTCAACAATTTTCAAGGATTACAGTCTCACAACAAAGCTAAAATGTAATTGCGAAATAATTTTTTGAATTAACAAAACCCCGTCACAAAATCAAAAAGTACAAAAGTGAGTCCTAATTACTACCGACAAAGCCTCGAGTGGAAATGAAAAAAATGGTTAATTAAAAGTAACAAAATACAATTTGAAATTTTACAAGTAGATAACAAACGTAATGAATTCCTTTATAATATGACCCGAGTCAATAAAGTACCTAAATAAAGTATACCGATATTTATACTGCTTTTTAAGAAAGTTATCAGACTTTAAATAAAGTTATAAAACTAACAAATATATAACGTATTTTTTATGTATTTATATGTTGGTACATTAACAAACAGCACCATCTAGTTCCATGGTAAGCTACGAGCTTGTGTTATAAATACCAGATAGTTGAAACTATCTACTCAATTATATAACTTTAAACTTAACCGATTTTTTGCTTAGTAGTTTATATAGAGTATTGAAGTGCTGTGCTATTATTATCGATAAATTATTATGAAAACAGTTACAAAATTTTTATAGATAGCTAAATTCTATTCATATACAATTACCTCAAATTTTCAACTCAACCATAATCATATGGTCAAATTACGACCACTGGACGAATACTAGAATAATTAATTAGCCTGCAACTTCATAAATAAATAAGCTATGAAATGCACAAAGATTTTTTTTTAAATCGTACTATTGTAGAGATAATAGCATTCAAATCAACAAAAAGACAAACTCTTCAGTTTTATAATATACTAACGACTCACCCTCGCTTCGCTCGGGTTCATCCATAGCTTGCTTCCCATGCAAACTTTTATCCCTATTTTCACCCCTTTAAGGCATAATTTCCGGGATAAAAAGTATTTTATGTCCTTTCCAGGGTCTCAAACTATCTTCTTACCAAATTTCATCTAAATTGGTTCAGTAGATCCAGGGATTACCCCCTACAACGTCACAAACTCAGAAACTCACAATCTCGCAAACTTTACCTTTTTATAATATTAGTATAGACTAGCACGGGTTTGCCTCTAGGCAAACAAAATGAAACCTATACCACGGGAACCTTACATTTTCCGGGATAAAAAGTAGCCTTTGTATAATTCCAGACTATAATCTATCTCTGTGTCAAATTTCATCCAGATCCGTTCAGGCGTGAAAGAGTAACAAACATCCATACTCACAAACATTCATATTAATAATATTAAAAGATACGGATAAATAATTTATACTAATAAATATATTGGGACATAGTCGTATCTGTACATATTACTACAGATAAATAAGAATAATTTATTTTAAAAATTAATAAAAAAAAATTTTTTTCAGTTTCAATTGCAGCTAGACTGCTCACCATATTCAATTATATCGCCACTCAAACACTTAACCCAACTCTAAATCCAAGACAAGCCATACAATTTCAGGACTGGTATATGTCGAAAATCGTCGATCCTCTTCCTCTGCTGGAGACCATTAAGAACTGTGACTGCCCTCGTATCTATATACCAGTGTGTGGCACCGATAATAAAACGTATACAAATATATGTTGGATGAATTGCATGAACAGCAAACGTAATACTGATGTAGACGTATACTATACTGGCCAATGCTTCCAGTTTATACATCCGTTTGATTATTGAATTATCATCACATATTTTAGCATACAAGGAAAATTTAATTCAAAAACAGTTTAAAACTATTTGTAACAACTTAAAGAGTGTATTTTTTTATATGTATATTATAATAATTGTTTTGAAGTAAATCTAATTCAAGAAAAAGTATCATAAAAATCGGTTTACAATTGGCGAAGACATCATACAACAAACACAAAAAAATATCCACGAGTTAAGTGTCTACTTTTTTTTAATGAATCAATTAATGTATGTTTAATAATGATCTGTCATTTATTTTAATAAATACGAGTATATTATATTTTTTCTCATTTGAAGAAGTTTTACAATGAACTTGGTGATAAACTTGAAACAAAGTTGTAAAATTTTTGACTTTATGATGTAATCAATATCAAATAAGTATTTTAACTACATAAAAATTTAGAGATTATAGAAATTCTGGAATGAGTTTTTTCAAGATTATGCATTTTGGCCAACAATGTTAAGAAACCGCTATTAAAGTAAGAAAAATAAATAAAAACATATTTTTTTATATATTTTATTTTTGGACTATGTAAAAATACACAGGAGGTAAAATATTTACATTTCATCGTATTATTAAATCTTTTGACTTTCTATTATTAATTTGCTGATCACTTAGTAGATTTTTTACTGTATTATTAAAACGAACCTAGTCTTATACTCGTAATAATTATAGATTTAGTTAACTAAAAAACAGGTTTTCGATCAACTGTGATGTATGAAAGTCTCGTTAAAACTCGATGGTTTTAAAAATATAGCTTTTAAGGAGTACTGGCTTCCTCCAAAATCTGTAATCAAATAAGTCCAATGGATTTGTCATCCCAGTCTCATATACTTTCAAGATTTCCCAAATATATGTATAACATCTTAAATTGTAAGTACTACAATCTATATAGAATAAAGGCAAAATCGGAGCCCTTGGTTTCATCATGTCCGTCTATCCGTATGTCAGAGCCATTTCAATCGGCGATTATTTGAGGTACGTGACTTAGATAAATAGGTGCCTTATGTGAACCGCTAGTCTTGCAGTCAATTCCGTAAGAAAAACAAAAAATTGTGGTGGTAATCCACTTATCCTACAGAGTTGGAATTTTACATATTAGCTCAGTTCTAATGGCAATTATTTTTAATTATTATAATGATTATTCTGTATCTAAGATTGACTCCAGAAGAATCAACTTCTCAATGAGAAGAGACTCTTTGAAGGTTAAAAAGTTGAGAAGACACGAAATTTTACATAGAGATTCAATTATTATAGCCCTTTCTAAACTCCACCGTGACTTGGTTCTAGGTTTGGCTTCAAATGAGGTATGTCCTCAGACCTCAACAGCATACGTACGAAAAATTGTTATTAGTATTCAATTATAATAGCCCGTTCTTAAGTCCACTATGGCCTGGCTGCTGCACTCCGGGTATGAGAGATCTCGTCAGCAGTCAACGGCAAAGACATGAAATTTTGTATACGCGTTTAATGATGATGCAGTTGACTTAAATGTACCCACACCCATGACTTGCTAACACCATGATTTTTAAAATAAAAAAATATTTTTTATATATTTATTTAATGCTCAAAAATGAAGAAAATAAAACTATAAAAGCTTGTTTTTTCAAATATTTTTTTTTACATTTATTTATTCTTTTGATATAACAAATCACATAAGCTAAAAAATAACATAAAAATGTTTTATGTTACGAAACCCCCGGAATGCGAGTCAGTTGGTGTTTTATTATTATTATTATTAAAATATTACTGTAATTAGGTACTATTCGTATATGATTCCAAGGGTAAGACTTGTTATTTAAATAAAAAATGAAGTGCTCTTTATCAACATAATGAGTAATTAATTTAAACGTGAAATATTAACTACGTTAGGAAAGCAATAAAAATGTAATTACACGAATTTATCGTGATATGAGTAAAGAAAGGTCAATTAATTGAGATTTTATGAGACAAATTACGATCTAATTATACATTAATGACAATTTTTTTCACACAATATAATTGAGTACGTACGTTGACAAAATGAAAATATATTGTAAGTTTAAATTCTAATAATTTTACTTTTTTTCTACTTTTCATAGAAAGTAAGTATCAGCTGCAGAAGTCTATGCTGGTATATTACACACTTTAAACATTTGTAAACTAATCCTATGGCTTTTTTCTCAAAATGTTAAAAAAAACTTACATTATGTTGACGACACGTTTGACTCAGTGTGTAGTAACCCTATTTGCTTTGCAGCGGTTGCGGGTTCGAATCCCGCTGGGGGCATTCATTTGTGTGATGAGCACGAATGTTTGTACTCATAAAAAGGACCAAACGAAAAAATCTATTTATGATATGAAAAAGGAATGGTTTATATAATATGTAATTGTTGATATTTTCAGTAAAAATGTTATTATTTGCGTTATTTTTAAACGAACTCTCATCAAAAATAACAAGAAGGTGGACAACTAGAAGGCCAATCGTGATGTACTTGCCGCCACTAAATAGAACCGTACCTTGTGAGATGTGTCCAAACGTGTACTTTCCTGTTTGCACAACAACAAATGAAACATTTATAAACATATGCCAAATGCTCTGTCTGAAAAAAAATCTGCAAGTTGCAAGACGTGGTGTTTGTATTGACTTTTAAGATAAGAAAAGGTTTTTGAGATTAGTAAAATATTATTTAAATAACCAATCTTTTTATGGAGTTGTGGTCAGATATATTATGGTTCCACAGAACTGCCTTTTTTATGAAACTCTATATTCTATTTTTATTGTGGCTGAGCCATGGTAGCCCAACAGTAACCCACTCACTTGGAAAACCTATGAAGCGGGTTCAAATTCCGGGTCTTGCACCTCTGACATTCATCATCTCATGTTCGATTCATTTCCATCATATCTTACCAATTGTCTTACGGTAAAGGAAAACATTATAAGGAACAATCGTCTCAAAGCAAGAATTGTCTGAGAGAACTTAGTAACTTTATTGTAGGTACATAAAAAAACGCCTACTAACATTTTCTTTTACCGTAATCAAATATGATGTTATTAAGCTACGTACACTCAGCCATATCACCCACTAGAACAGCAATAATCTCCCTCTTGTGAGCCGAATCCGACCACATTTAATTACACCGACACAGGACACGGGCGTATTATAATAAAGCAAATCCACGGTTCTCTCTACAAAAACTCTCAAGTTAGAAGAGCCTGTCGGATTAATGGGTTTAAAATAAACTGGATAATTCATTAATTTAAAAAAAAAGAAATATCTGTCTGTGATTTCTAAAATGGGGGCTTAGACAAGATGAGATGTCATTTTACAATCGTTGGATAACAGAAATCTAGAAAAATATATGGATATGATATTTTGAGTCAGGGACTAGAAAAAAAGGACTCCACGTAACGCAAATCACAAGTGAAACACTGTTTCCAGTTAATTATACGTGAGTGAGAGTGATTTGAGTGAGACCCGAATGTGAATCGGATTTTTCCTCATCTTTTAAATATCCTTTAGTATTTTTCTAGCAAAAAAATAGTAAATTGTAACAAGTGTTAGTAAAGAACATGTATGTGTGTGTCAAAGCATGTATATGAATAATAATGTTGGCCATTCGGCATATAATGACGTTAGTGTGTGCGTTAGGCGTATATGTACGTGTATGTGCTTGTCGGCATATTTGGGGTGCTTCGGTTTTGATATGACTGACGCGGAGTACTTCCTTTTTTCTATTCCGTGTTTCGATTAGAATATATAATATGAAAAAAGTCATTTAAATACAATTTTTCAATTTTGTTATCTTCAACAATAATTATATTTATATATGTATATATATAAAAGAAAGTCGTGTTAGTTACACTATTTATAACTCCAGAACGGCTGAACCAATTTGGCTAAAAATTGGCGGGGAGGTAGCTTAGAACCCAGAGACGGACATAGGATACTTTTTATCCCGTTCGACTGCCTTCCCGTGTGATATTGTTTGTCTGTTTGTCTGTTTGTACGGGCTAATCTCCGAATCTATTGGACCGATTTAAATGAAATTTTGCATGGTGGTACCTTATATCCCCGGACAACGTCTTAGATATTTTTTATCCCGGAAAATATAATGGTTCCCGTGGGATAGTTAAAAAACTATTATAACTTATACAACTTATGCACCTAATTTAGTAAAATTTAACATTCTGATACCTTATATTGCCGGTCAAACAACCGGTTACTTTTCATCCGGGAAAAATGAACGGTTCCCGTGGGAACTAATAGATTTTTATTAGTGTTTTTCTAGAGGCGAACCCGAGCGATGCGAGGGTGAGCCGCTAGTTGTCTATAATTGACATCTTGTCTTAAGCCCCAGCTTCACATGTGTTGACCTCATGATTATTTGCACTATATCAAAACGAAGGCAATCATAAAAATAATGTCTGCTTGCTTTATCCCATTGTCTGGAATAGAAAAAAAAATCTTTACTCTTAGCCGATTTTTTTTCTCTACCGAAAATTAGTTTTAGTTTAATGTACTTATTAAGGTTTAATTTTTAATTTAGCAAAAATATCTAAACAATATCTATTGATATATGTATGTTTACACATATTTGTATTCATTGTTTTAAACTACAGAAGGGTTACTACCCTTATCGGTGCCTTGAAAAGATTGATGTAACAATAAAATCAATTTTGGGGTATGAGTGTTGGAGAGTTGATAATTATTATTAATAAGTTTAGATTTTTATTCCTTTTATAACTTATACCACACTTCAACCCATAGAAGGTTCCGTCACCACAACAATAAAGTAATCTCGTCTGTATTTATTATTATATGTATGTTTATTTCTACAAAAAGATCTAATCGTAAAAGAAATTTCTGAGATTAATAACAATGACTTTATTATGGTAAAAAGGATGACAGTTAATAGACTTTCTTTGGCTTGAATATTTCTAAATGTTTACTAATTATTTTATTACATAAAAATACTATACTAGGACGGAAGGACGAATAAAAAATATTTATTCATACTTTAATAGGACGAATAATAAATAAAGGAGGCTGTTGCTATTCGTCCGATACTTGAATAAAAAATATATTATTCGTCCGACTATTGTCGGTCTGTACGAATATTTACCAATTTGTTGTTTTCTAATGTAAAATAAGTGATTTTTAAATGCAGAAGTTTCTATATGAAAAATAAATACCTTAATCTACCGAGCTGAAAACTTATTCTTTTAAATTCCAACGATTTTTAAGTTCAAACATTTTTAAGGTTAAAAATATTTTTAGGTGCAGGAGTTTCTGTATGCAAAAATAAAATAACCTTAACCTACCTGAACTGAGTCGAGCTACTTATTCTACTTACTTATTTATAAGTCTAAATCCGAAATGGTATAAAAGATTTCATAAACAAATCTATGATGATGTTCTCCTAGCTGATTCCGGCTACGGCGGCCAATCTCATTGAGATTAGCCAACTGCGCAGGAGATATTATAGTGCTCAAGTGTACGCGCAGACACAAGTGTACTCTCTATTCCTATCACTCTCATACTCCGGTGGGACGACCACTCGACACGACCGGTGAGAGTTAAGGCGCAGGACCGACGGCTTTACGTGCTCTCCGAGGCATGGGGTTGAAACACCGCCAACTTCCCAACTCCGGGCTGTTACTGAGACTTACTATATAGAAAGTCTCAATAACTAAACTTGGCCGGATCTGGGATTCGAACCCAGGACCTCCGGGTGTGCAGCCGTACATGGTAGCCACTACACCACCGAGGCAGTCAAACACTAATATTATAAAGAGGTAAAGTTTGTGAGTTTGTGACGTTGTAGGGGGTAATCTCTAGATCTACTGAACCGATTTACATGAAATGTGGACATTATGAGTTGTTTAAAGGTTTGTTTTGATTTAACGAACGGCTTAGAATTCATAATAGTCTATACTAATATTATACAGGTAAATTTTGTGAATTTGTCACGTTGTAAGGGGTAATCTCTGGATCTATTTACTGAACCGATTTAGATGAAATTTGGTAAGAAGATAGTTTGAGACATTGGAAAAGACATAGTATACTTTTTATCCCGGAAAAAATCCCTTAAGGGGGTGAAAATGGGGATGAAACTTTGTATGGGGAACCAACCCAGCCAGTAATTAAATATTTTTCTACTTTATTTATAAATCTATTAAAGTTTTTGTATATCTATAGTATGTCTTTAAAACCAACGTTCCTTATATAATATGATAACTTTAATCTGATGCTGCTCCCAGGATAATTTACATATTACCAAACTCCTTGATCAGATTACGTAAATTGTGTTTACGCTTACGTAATGGGCTTCGATGAGTACTTAGCAATCGTGTTTAGTAAATAGTTCACATATAAGACTAATGATATTCAATAACTCAAAAAGTTTCTTTATCTCTCCAAATGAATGGATTTTATTAGAATTCGAAGGCTTGAAGAGTCTTTTCTACTTACTAACAAACTTTTGCATTAACAGTATTAGTGGCTCAATCGACATAAACTTCGAATGTCAGTATATAAGGATAAGGGTATCTGTAAGAGAACATCTTAAGTAATTGATTTTTGAAATAATAATATAACATAATTATCCAACAACGTTTGTCCCTTTTTTAACGTCCCACTGCTGGGTACGGATTTCCCTTTAATACAAGATCTGGCCCTAGTTCACCACGTTCACCAGGTTTCCTCACGATGTTTCCCTTCACCGTAAAAAAGTGGTAATTAATTTATAAATGATTCGCACAAGAAAATATCAGAGGTGCAAGACTCGGTATTCGAACCCGGGATTTGGCGCTTATACTAAGGTACCATATGTTTACCGGAATATTTGTTAAAGCTTTAAATTTTAATATTTGCACGAACATTGTTGAAATCAGCCTATATAACTTATTCAGCGAAGAGTTAAATTATATAGATATTTTACTAAATGTGTATGTGGTCACTGAAACCCACGCGGTAAAATGCGTAGTACATTGTAACTGTTTCACCACACCGTGGTTAGCGTCTATTTTGGCTGCATGTATATTATAAAGCATGGAATTACCATCGTTTAAAGTTAGGTAATTTTATAATCATTTTATCCTAGTATAATTGTATAAATTGCTTCGATGGTCTAGTGCTTGTATGTACGGTTCAAGATCCGGATGTCCTGAGTTAGAGTCCTGGATCAGATCAGTATAAATATTGAGGTTTTTTGTCAAGAAATTTTCAGCAGCAACCCGGAGTTAGAAAGTTGTTTGCGCCTTATCATTGCATGGGTGGACATTATGAGTTACATAAAGGTTTGTTTTGATTTGACGAGCGACTTAGCATTCATAATAGTCTGTACTAATATTATAAAGAGGTAAATTTTTTGATTTTGTCAGGTTGTATGGGGTAATTACTGGAACTATCTACTGAACTGATTTAGATGAAATTTGGTAAGAAGATAGTTTGAGAGCCTAGGAAAGACATAGGATGTCATACATCATGGACATGGAAGGACTTTTTATCCCGGAAATCCCTTAAGGTCGTGAAAATGGGGATGAAAGTCTGTATGAGGAAGCAACGAACCCGAGCGAAGCGAGGGTGAGTCGCTAGTCTTAATATATACTCTATTTGTCTCTGTTTTTTTTTATTAATTTGTAACTAAAGAGACTCGCAACTCACGAACTAAGAGCCCAATTTGAATATGGATCATTGAATAAACTCACGAATGAGATAATAGGGTACAAAACATCACCCGGGACGCCTGAATGTGGCACTGAAACGAATGAACCGATTTCAATTTAGTTTTAACAAGCTTACTTACTATTCAAGTATCAACATCAAACCAAAATTAATAACAATAACCAAATATTCCATACAGCGTTATACAGCATCATTACTGCTAACTTTGCTAATTTACTCCATTCAACTACTTACGTTGTTCATAATGAAGAGTCTATCTATTAAATCTATTCAAATGTAATAAAACATTTCTAGTACATTTTATATTGCATATGACAATGTAACTGATGAATAAGTGGTTCGTATAAAACGTTTCATTTTCACAGTCATTTCATACTAACATTCTCGCAGGCGAGTGCCTTAACTCAAGTGCATTAATGTTTTCGCTGAGAGCGCCCTACGTTACATGGCTTAAGTACTCGCTGTTACATGACCTTTAACAGCGAGAACTAAAGTCATGACCTTTGATGAAGCAAGTAATATATATATATCTTATATGTAGAAAAATCTTGTATATATATATATATATATGACAAGAACTCAAACGATTTTCATGAAATATAGTATAGAAGGGGTTTCGGGAGAGATAAATCGATCTAGATTTGTCCTATGTCTGGTAAGACGCGTGTTTTCGAATTTTCATGCGGTTTTCTTTTGCATAATTCCACGCAATATATTATTATTATGTTCGATAATTTCGCTCGCTCAGGCATAAGCATCATGGTCAAGCGGTCAAGGTGCAAGATTGAATAAGTACCCGGGTTCGAATCCCGGTCGCATACAAAGGTATAATTATTTTTTTGTATTTTTTTTTTGTATTTATTCAAGTTTTTTGTTTTTTGTAAAAGAAAATTGTACTTTTGACCAAAAACTCCGAGCGAAGCTCGGTGGCCCAGGTACTATTTATATATGTATTTAAATTTTATTTATTCATTCTAATATTATAAATGTAAAAGTTTGTGAGGAAGTATGGATGGATGGATGTTCGTTACTCTTTCAAGCCAGAACGGCTGAACGGATCTGGATGAAATTTGGCACAGAGATAGATTGTAGTCTGAAATAATAGATACATAAGTTACTTTTTATCTTGTATATTCCTTGTAGGAAAGATCTGTTTTTGTCTGGGGACGAACGCGAAGCAAAGCGAGGAGGAGGCGCTTGTGTACTTTAAATTTTTTTCTTTGCAATTTTTCTTTCTGCCCCGCTATTTAACACTATTTCTTACATACATGGGTTGACTGAAAGAGACCTTTTATAGACAAGCCCATCTTTGCCCACATCACTTTCTATGTATTTTATTGTATGTTGTACCTACTTGTTTATTGAATAAAGAATATGTTAATTGTCTTGTTTATATATGTACTGACAAGCATGTACGGTTGTTGAACATGAGTGCTTAAAGGTTAGGTCTAAAATATTTGTAAGGTATTTTTATTGATAAAATACCAACATGTAGTATCTCTTCAGTTGTGTTAAATTTGCCAAGCTACTAAACTATGAAAGTTTGAGTTACAAAGGGTACACTGGTATTAGCACACATACTTGACTACTGTAGTATTTTACGTGACTATTATATTAGTCTTAGCATAGATTTAATAGGCCCTGGCCGAAAATTGGTCAATAAATATTATAAATAAAATATACAATATTTACTAATAAACGTTTAGGTAAGAACATGATGGACACTTACAAAAGTGTCTGAAGACGGTAGTAAAGAAGGTGAACGATATAGGCCTAGATAGGTTTGGGAATGTTTTTTTTGTATAATCCAAAAGGTATAATGCACCGTATGGGAATAGAACCCGTGACCTAGCAACCTACAAAGGTGTAATATCTTTATAGGTTGCTAGGTAGACACAACAATGATAGACGAAACATCTCAAAAGACGAATTAAAGGACTAAAAAATATATGTTCGTATTAACTGTGTCTAAGAGTACAAGCTCATCGATTTTCAGGTAATCCTGAGAACGAACAATAGGATTTTTTCCTTTTCTAAATTGGACATCTTAATTTACCTTGAGCTTAGTCCTGCCATACAAAATTATAATATATCTTGCTTACATTTTTTCTGACGTAGGCAAATGTCTATGGGCAGCATTATCATTTTGTAATATTCCCTCCCCTATCGCGAAATTTCATTAAATTTAATCATAATAGAATTCTTTTCAATCTCTGTAAAGTTAAAATTTATGATCTTCAAGTAAAACATGCATTATACATTTTTGGTCGATTTTCAATCCTCGTGTCATCAGGACCTGTACTGGGCGGTGGATCTATTTCATTTCATTTATTATTTATTACCATTTCATATATAATTATCAATAGCATTCAGCTGCCATTTTAGTTAGCCTGCTAAGTTTTGTATAGAGATTCTTGTAAGGACAAACGACTGAGCGAATTTCAATAAAACTTTCTATACTATATAATAAAGTGTATTAAAAATTAATTTTGAAATTAATTTAAAAAAAAAACTATTTATGACACATATTTTATAAACGCTGAAAATGCTCGTTTGAATAGTTGAATTTATTGATACTTGAATATCATATATTTTTTATAATAATGATATTATCTCCATTTTATGCCACAGTAAATTCATTGTATTATTAACTCAGCTCAATATATTATTCATATAAGTTGTGGCAAATATCATTAAGTTTTATAAAGCTACGATCGCTCAATCCATTGTTTGATTGGTCTTATACCTTAATACAGCTACTTTTTTATCAAATATAATTTTGTATGTTTCATAAATTAATATTGATTTTCCATGCTTTCGTCTCGAATTAGGAAAAAATATATTCAGTTTTTCTTTAAGATAATATTTGAACGCTAACGTGGTAATTTTTTTTTAGTTATAATACTTCGTTTTTATATAGCGTTGCAAGGTCGATTGATTCACGACAATTCGACAGCTGCCTACCGAGGCAGACCACAAATACCAAGGAGTTGCTCCCACAGTCTACTCTGCTGTCAGAGAAGTGCCAGAAGCAAGTGATACACCGTCAACCAAGGTGGGTCGACTTCCAAGTGCGTTTCCGGTGTTCACGCCTGGCTGGGTCGCCAGATGCTAGTGCAATTAAACTAAGTACATTAAACAAAGAGTTTAACTTTAACATAATATTCGACTTGTATATCTACATGTAAATAGGCAAAGACAAAATAGTTCAATACCTTTTTTCCTCTGTGTGTCAAACGAATTTCGATTATAATATTGACGAGCTTTAGTGTTTTATAAAAAAAATATTGAAACATATTTTATTAGTTGCATGTATACACACAAATATATAAATATATATATATATATATATATATATATATATATATATATGTATATATATATATATATATGTATATATATATACTTAAACTTAATTTATATATTTTCCTTAAATTTTCAATAATTATTATGGTCGAATTTTGACTTCTTTGAGAGCACTATAAATATAGATAGATAACTATAAAATAAACTTAATAACATAAAGGACCTATGTTTAAAATACAATACATCAATTTCCGTAATTAACCAAAATATTATGAAGTGACGTGATTAATTAACATTTACATGTTATTTGCAATGGGAAATTACATCAAGTATTAAAATACTTATAATAATAACGAACGAGTTTTAACGGTTAGTATAGATTTCTGAGAGATGAGATATTTTCTCACAATAAAAAGTATTCTATATATTGACTCGGATAAGCAGCTATCATCATACTAAATTTTATCAAAATCTGTCCAGTGGCTAAGTAGTCCTGTATACGTAAGTAACTACGTAGACTAGACAAAAGTAGACGTAGACATAAGTGACTAATGCCCGATTACACCAACAACCCATAAGCTACCACCTACGTATGGGATCCCTAGCTCAAAATTCCCCTAAACTAGCCCCTAAATTAAATTTCGTTTTACCATCGTCTTTAAGCCCATACTTCGAGCACCTAAATTTAGGGGGCCTTTTAACATTTAGGTGACCCCTAACTGTCGGTGAAACAGAAACTCTCCCCTAACAGCCCCCTAACCATGCTTAGGGGATCCCTTAAACTTAGGTGACGTTGGTGAAATCGGGCATAATTAGTCCTGTATACATAAGTAACTTTTGAAAATTTGCTAGGTTCTCTCAGACACGCAGAGCCCTTCACTATGTGTTTTTTTTCAACGTAAGTACCGATAATAAAGTAAAAAATTATTATTAATTTTATTTTAAGAAGAAAAGTAACACACTAATTTTATTTAAATAAATAATATTTTTTCTAATAAATCGTATATAAGGTTTGTTCATTTAAAAGGAATTAAGAAAATCAGTTCACGATTGTAAAAGATGTAAATTCATACAAATTGAGTAACTCTGTCTACTTTGAAAAGAAAAAAACAAAAGTACTTAAACATTTTGAACAGTTTATAATTTTGTTCAATTTACAAATAAATAAGGAACTTATTCATAAAGTACTTAAAGTTTGTCCTTAAAACTACTTAGAAAATCTCAGAAAAACTTATAAAGTGTTACTGTTATTACAAAAGTTTAATAACTTAAGTTTCTTTACTACAAAATGTCTGAGCAAATTGTCGTTAATTGTCCTGCCTCGGCACTTATTATTTATTTTACAATTTTCATTTCCTCCCATTCATCTTCGTTTACGTTAAAATTAACAGTTATAAATTTATATAAAATTACTTTATTTTATAAATCTAGGGACTTAAATGCCCTAGCTTAGTAAAAGCTATATCCATCATCTACCTTGAAATCACTCTCCCTCAGTTACAGAAGATGATGATGAAGAAGATACTCTCCGACTGACCGAATAGAAAATTAAAAACAAAACATACAACTTTTTCTGACAGACAATAAGTATTTAAGTACATACATACGTCATTCTTATAAATTATTAAGTTTACAACAACTAGCATTGCCCGCGGCTCCACCCGCGTTCAGGTGACCAAAAACCAAATTCTTAGGTTGTACATATTAGTGTACTCTTATAATGCAGTTTTTGTATTTTTTCTCAGAAATGAGATATTTTTCCGGGGTAAAAAGTATCCTATATGTTGACCTGGGTAACCAGCTATCACCATACCAAATTTCATCAACATCCCTCCAGTGGTTTTTCTGTGATGCGATAACAGACAGACAGACAAACAGACATACAGACAAAAATTCTAAAAACTATAGATTCGGCCTCTGTATCGATAATAATGTTTATTTCAATAAGATTTTCCAAAAAATATTTAAGGTACAGATTCGGCTTAATTACAATTTTTTTATATGTATAGATATCGAGAAATATAATGTAAAGTTATTAGGTACTATGTTTCTGATTTAATAAAGGAAGCAGTGACACAATGGTAACGCGGGTCGCTCGGGAAACTAAGTGAACCGGGCTCCAATCCCGGGTCTGTGTGTTCTAATTTTCTCACGTGCGTAAGGTTCATTACTCTATTTATGATTAAGTACGTTGAGTGTGTGTGCGTGTGCGCTTGTTTGTGTGTGTCTGTTTGATTTAAGTTTTTGAAACGAATTTTAATTTGAAAGTCTTATAAACCGCAAGTCGTTGGTTCGAAGACCAATTTAACTGCAAAATGTTCGTGTTCGTCTATTTAGTGTTACTGTCACACCGAAATTCAGCGATAGTTCACATATATAATATACTAGAGACTTACCCTCGCTTTGCTCGGGTTCGTCCCTGTTTCCCATACAAACTTTCATTCTCATTTTCACCCCCTTAAAGGATGATTTTCGGGATAAAAAATCCCATGTCCTTCCCAGGGTCTCAAGCTATCTTCTTACCAAATTTCATCTAAATAGGTTCAGCAGATCCAGAGATTACCCCCCTACAACATCACAAACTCACAATTCACAAACTTTTATCTCCTTATAATATTAGTATAGATAGATATTGAACAGAACAGTGATATAAGGTACTTTTATTATTGCGAGAAAATATTTTATTACAACAGGAAGTCACAATATAAACTCCTCGAAAGTGCCAAGATACGCTTTTTACATCTAGACACACTTGAGTGAAGTGAAAAGGCTTCACCAATTAACAAAAAGTCTATACGAAATAACAATTATTATAATAATAATTATTCTCTATTACACCTTATGCATATAAATTAGTGGAGTATACTTAATGCATATTGTATATACGTAATACGTACCTATCATCTAAATGTTGTACGAAATTATATCAGAATCTAAATTTATCAAAATGGTCACTTACTAAATTATACGCGAAAAGTTTACCAAACTTATATAATTTTATCTAGAAACATAATTTTTGAACTATCCCAAAGGCCTCGGTTGAACTTCGAAACATACCAGCAAGGTCTAACCGTAAACTTAAAGTATCCAAAGTCGGTGTCTCGAAGCGATAAACAGCTTAGCCGGCAAAAAGGAATTTCAAGATTATACGGTGGTATTAGCTTGATTACGTTTTTACTTAGATAGTATTAGCACAGATTATTTAAAAACAGATTTAAATGTTTCTTTGTTATTATAGAATTTACTTAACTAATTTATGTTTTTCAATTTATTTAAAAATATCTTGGAGTGCAGTGGAGTATGGCGTTTGATTGGCACTAATGGCTAATTCGGAGGTCGCGCTGTCGATTCTTACTTGAGGCATTTAAATACAATATTGTGAAGTTTTTTTTTGCACTATACATCTGTGTATGATGTTTCTCAGCTTCGAATTTGAACTAAGCACTTGAAAATGCGAATATTTTCTAGTAATCTTAATTCCTTTGTGGATAATATTTGGTTCTCTCTCACATATAACAATTTACGTTTAACTATTCTAGTCTGATGATGATCATCAGTCTTAGGATAGGCTCAGTATGTTGCATTCCCATATTCACCCTCTTGATGGATGATTTCCGGGATAAAAAGTATCCTATGTCCTTCCCAAGATCTCAAACTATCTTCTTACCAAATTTCATGTGAATCGGTTCAGTACATCCAGAGATTACCCACCTACAACGTCACAAACTCACAAGCTTTACCTCTTTATAATATTAATATAGATAATAATAATAAGGAAAAACCAAAAAAAAATTTTTTATAATTTTTGCATATTTTTAATAATTCATAAATCTGAGAAAATACATATTGTCAAGTAAATATTGAAAGCTATTATTTATACTGACAATGACACAAACTGCACAAATAACTAGCTCTTTAATCTAATACTTGTGGTAAGCGGTTAAATTTCCCCAGACGCTGCGGAAGCATTGTAGCGGGCAATACGAAACGAAATAGGTTTATAATATACTGCATATTTTGTTTGTCATTTCTAAACATTAAAAACTAAATAAAACCCGTGACTTTGTTCTCGTGGAATTAAAAAAATCATGTTAGATTATAGAGAGGAGGTTACATTTTGTACAATTTTTTTTTCTTTAAAATCTACTCTGTGTTTCTAGATTTTAATATAATGGTAAATCTTTCTTTTTTTTTGCAATATGAGGTAATTTAGATTTTAAGACATTTTAAGCAAATAAATTAATAGTACCTACTTTAGCGACCGGCATTTTTTTTCAGGAAAATATATAACAATTGCACATTTTCAGAGAAGAAAAAGCGTAACCTTATCTTAATACAAATTTGAATCCAAATCGATAGAGCCCTTTCCGAGATACATGAAATAAATTTATATATATATACAATAATTAATTGTTTGCTCATTTCATATTATAAGATTTTAAAGTAGTTTCACTATGAATAGTGTATAACGGTTTTGTCAAATAGAATGTTTGTTAATAAATAAATTAACAAATATGTTGGGACATTAACACACAGCTCCATATAGTTCCATGGTAAGCTACGAGGCTTGTGTTATGGATACCAGATAGTTGATACACTACACATATATAATATAAAATACATACATATTATAAATATGTCCATGACTGGAGTACAAACAATGCCCAGCGGGACTCGAACCCGCTGGCACAGAAAGTAGGGTCACCACAAACTGAGTCAAACGTCGTCAATAACAACCGTTTTTAGATTATGAAGAGTTTTTTTTTATTTGCTGATATTTATATTTTAATCAGTCGAGTCATGCAAATATACAGTTCGAAACCCTCACACTATGCAATTCAAAGTTATAAGAGAGGTTAAGTAGTTGTGAACTAGAAATATACCTATAACCAAGGCCGCTGTGAAAAGCGCAATCATAAACCTAGTTTTTACACATATTCATAAGAGTACAATATACTGTTTTTATCAATATTATTATTCTATTTTGGAAGCAAATAACGAAGCTAGATCTTTAAGGTAATTTTGTTTTTACTTTTTACCCGACTGAACAAAGGAGGGTTATGTGTTTGACCTGTATGTATGTATGTATTTATGTCCTATGTTTCTTTGTGATTACTAAACGGCTTTACCAATTTTAATGATACGTCGTTAGATAATGATAATAGATACTATTTTTTTTCTTTCTTTTTTTTTTCTTCGTCAACTTGTTCCACTTTTTTTAATAGTTATATTATCACAAGTTAATATTTATTTTGTAGGAAAATTCAGTTTTGTTACAAACGCTATAAAATATACAGGGTCATTTTGAATTGACTAAAAACTTTTTGGGAATATACTATTTACATCATAACAACAACATCTGTTTTTTTTTTATTTTCATACAAAAAAAAATATTTTCATACAAAAATAAAAATATTTTTATTGCACCTTCTAAACGGTAAAGTTATAGCACCTGGCCAAGTTTATATGAGTAAGGGCCATTTCCTACACCCCTCCACCCCTCCCCCTCCACCGGTCACGCGCTTTCTTTTGCTAATTGCGGGACTATTACCGTTTAGAAGGAGAAATTAAAATACTTCTATTTTTGTAAAATTTAAGAATTTTTTTTCTTACAGATGTTTTTGTTATGATGTAAACAGTATATTCCCAAAAGGTTTTCATTAAATTAAAAATTACCCTGTATAGCTTATATTAATGCCATAAAAACTTTTTATAAAAAAATATCTTTGGATTTTTCCGGGATATATTTCAACTCTTTGTTCCCGATGTTTTGAATAGTACAGCAATCATGGTCACGGGACGGGCTGGCCCTTAAAATAACAGAATTTTCATAACAGAAAGCAGTACCCTATTTGTACCGAGATTTAAAAAGAGAAGGTACTCGTCTTGTATATGTTACCCATTATTTTAATATATTGCGAATTGATTTTCATAATGTTATAAGCACCAAAAAATTGTCAAAAAATTATATTCAATTAAAGTAAATATTATATTAAAAACATGGTTGTCAGAAAAAAAAATTATACAGACTTTATTTTAAAAAGGTATACACTTGCCTTGATGCTTGACAATAACTTTGCTAGATTTATTCTCACACTCCAACTGGCATAGATTGTAATACGATTTGTAATCTGTTCCGCATACCGGATCATATATCTTCGAACACATACAATTTTTTGACACCTCGGTTGTAGTTAGAAAATCCCTGGAATTCAATTTAAATGATATATATTATAATATTAATCTTAACGCTATTATTAAATTTTGAAAGTAAAACAGGATAATATCTGCATATACTGAACTTATTAAATAACTAGCATTGCCCGCGGCTACACCCGCGTTCAGATGATCAAAAACCAAACTTCTTAGGTTTTACATATTAGTATACTCTTACATTGCAGTTTTTGTATTTTTTCTCAGAAATGAGATATTTTTCCGCAGTAAAAAGTATCCTATATGTTGACCCGGGTAACCAGCTATCTCCATACCAAATTTCATCAAAATGCCTCCAGTGGTTTTTCTGTGTTGCGTTAACAGACAGACAGACAGACAGACAGACACACATACAGATAGACAAAATTTCTAAAAACTATAGATTCGGCCTCTATATCGATAAAGATGTTTATTTCAATAGGATTTTCCAAAAAATATCGAATGTACAGATTTGGCTTCATTACAATTTTATTAAATGTATACATAAAAAAACATAAAAATATCTAAATTAATATCGAGTTACAGGTAAATTTTAACTGGTGTACCGTACCACGCGAGTGGATCAAGTCTTCGGATTCTACTGTATTACTAAATTCGACCTAATCTAAGAATATCATATCGATTTCTTACTAACCCGTCAGTATTACGCGTTTTATACTGTTTTTCATCATCTTGATTTCTAACTGATATCAATGGCGCGGTCAGTTGCTTTTTAACAGAACCTGTATGCACGTGTGTTGAGAAGCTCAGGAAACCTATAAAATATATTTAAATCGGTAAAAAAATGATTAAGGCATAATATTTTTTTTCTTTATTATATAGATTTACTTGTTACTAGCATTGCCCGCGGCTTCGCCCGTGTTCATATGACCAAAAACCAAATTCTTAGGTTTTACATATTAGTATACTCTTACATTGCAGTTTTTGTATTTTTTCTCAGAAATGAGACATTTTCCTGCGGTAAAAAGTATCCTATATGTTGATCCGGATAACCAGCTATCATCATACCAAATTTCATCAAAATCCCTCCAGTGGCTTTTCCGTGATGCGGTAACAGACAGACAGACAGACAGACGAAAATTCTAAAAACTATAGATTCGGCCTCTGTATCGATAATAATGTTTATTTCAATAAGAATTTCCAAAAAAATATCTAATGTACAGATTCGGCTTAGTTACAATTTTATTATATGTATAGATTAATGACGTACACTCATGATTGTTGTATCTCCGAGTGCGTTTCCCTTCGTCGTAATATGCCTGACAGTGCCTATGTGTTACACCAGGTTATCTACTGTAGTGTACTAAATTTGATCAATATCTTTTCATCGTGAAACAGCAACAAATATACATACACAAGAAAATTTCGCATTTCCACTAGCAAGTAGTTCAATTGATTTATTAAAAATACCTAACACGACTATCCATCAGAGAAAGCTCTGCTAAAATTCATTAGTTAATTCGTCTTACTATCCTTGATCCCACGGAAATTCTTCGGAAATATGGGGCTACATTTTAGGATATAAGTTATCTACGAGTATATCTATCTCGTTTTGTCGTCTATCCGCTAACGAAAATCCCATCAAATTCGGATAAGCCGTTGAATCAGTTGAAACAGATAAAACACAATATGAGCTAGCTGAGCTATTATGAAATTACAAACAGAAACCTTTATTATATTTATAATCAATATAGATTAAATAAAACTTACAATAAAATAAGTAAACTATGAAACAATTCATTACGATGGTAAAATGTGAATTTTGAACGTATAATATAGTATGATAATGTTTCTTATTACTTTTCAATATTTACGAGTACAAGATAAGCGAATCTAATTAACTTTTAATTACACTTAATCTAAGCTGAAATAAAGTGGCCTTTGAGATTCTTAAAATTGTTTTTATTACTATTTTAATTAAGTACTTTCTTAAGAATATTTAGTTTGCAAAATTATGCTTTTTAATCATATATGGCGAATGTATCGTATCTATACAGATAAATAAAATTGAAGTGTGTGTTTGTGTTTGAAAATAACATCTTTTTACTAAATAAAATAATGAAACTACGGTTCTTATAAGAAAAACACAATTTTAAATTTTTTTTTTGTCTATCTGTTTGCTTGTTCCGGCTAATCTCTAGGAGTAACTTTTATTTTAGAAAAAAGTATTAGGGTTCCGCTCAAAAAAAACGTACCTAAGGACGCATCCTTATAATCCGCAATCTAGGCACTAGAGTCTTTTAAGATATTTTACGTGAATCTAAATATTTTCGCTGACGCATATCAATTTCTTTATTATATAATTGATATATTTTTTATAATCTTTATGTAAATATTTCAAATGTGATAGTTTGTGAGTATGTATAGATGTTTGTTTCTCTTTCACGTAAAAACAGCAGAACGGATCCGGATGAAATTTGGCACAGACATAGATTATAATTTTTATCCCGGAAACATATACGGTTCCAGAGGGATAGGTTTTAGAATAAATCCATCATATATCAAGAGTGGCTCCATCTACATTTAAAAAGTCTAATGTCTAAAAGTTTGATTTGATATTGTCTTCGTTTTTCCTTTTGTTCAAAAATAATTAGTACTCTCACTTAAAACTTATTTAATAGAATATTTTCAATGACGAAAACACGACACCTGCATTTGAACATTTCCTAACCTTTTACTCCATTTTGTAATTCAACTGAAGTTCATTGTAACGAAGATGAATCGATCGAAATTTACATCAAATACTTTCAAAAGAACGTTAAGAGTAAAAAGCACTGAGTCACAGCTCAGTTAATATTTCAATATAATGAAAAGGTATAACCATCCTAATTTACATTTGACACTTGAAAACATTGTTACCCGTTTCATTCCTAAGTGCCTGTAACGACCGCAATAATTTTGACTATCTCAATTATTTGCCAAAATTGGTTCGTGACTGCTTTCAAATTAAATTTGAATCGAGTACATTAATACTATAAAGTGACGACTTTCGTGTGTGTGGTCTGAGTAGGGTGATAGTTATCGGTAAATGTTAGTTATATTTCTGCTTTTAACTAGCTTGTATTATTTTCTAGTAATCTTTATATTCAGCCTTGTACTGCTTGGCATGGGCTTCCGTTTTCTACAAGGGGCATCTGGCCATAATCCACCATGCTGCCAAGTCGGGTCGGCGGACTTCACATGTCTTTCGAAAATTTCCCCGCAAGAACCTAGCGTTCTCTCAGTAGGTTTCCTCACGATGTTTTCCTTCAACGTAGAACAAGTGGTAATCATGTTGGAAATAATTCACATAATAAAATATCAGAGGTTCGATACCCGGGATTTGAACCCGCTTCACTCGGTTTCCCAAGCGAGGGCGTTACCACTGGGCTACTACTGCCTACGAGTGCTTAGTGGCTAGCATTTTTGATTGTAGATCCGGAGGTTCTCATGTTGAGACACCGGTCGGTAAGGATAGATTTATTGTGTCATAGATAAGAGCTCTTACCAGTCGTATTGAATTGTCGTCTCATTGTTGTTGAAAAGAATAGAGATTGCACAGGTTTTTATACACATATAATATACTTGTGCCAATAATTTTATTTTTCCTTTCCCTAATTTTTAATCTTAATTAGAAATTAATTCAAAATATGTTATATTTGGGTTAAAATAAATATTTAGTTTTACATTTCTTAATAAAATTCAAATCGTAGCTAAAATATAATAATTTTTATTATATAAAATACTACTAAAATAAAACTTTTGTAACATTATTTTCATTTTCAATGTGTTTGATACGAAGATGGAAATCTAACGCCAGCGAACGGAGATACCGCATAACGATTTTATCAAGTTATAAGTATTCTATTAAACTTCTTAGTTATCGAATATGCGGTTTTAAATTACTTTGAAGTAGTTACTTTATTTACATATGACTGGAATTTGACAGATAAGGTAAATTGAACCTTTGAAGATATTCTAAAATTATATAGTAATTGTTATAGTAAAGTATAGGTAAGTATTTTTGTTCTAAGTCCATAATACGTAAAGAAATGCGATTTGATAAAATAGTACTTTAGAAATGTCCTACATTTTATACTTATTGAAGTATAAAAACTAAATTGGTCACGATACGTAGTAAGGTTTTAAGCATACATCCTTTAACTAAACTTTTTTTGCTGTAAAATCAGCAATTTTAAATAAAACTATTTTTTCGGATTTTTCGCGAAATTTTGATTTTTGGTTCACGACGTTTCGAATGGTTTACACTTTACAGCAAGATCTCATTCTTGTTGTCTTGTTGATCTAGCTTTGTTTAAAGTCGGTTAACAACCATCACATACATATTGTTAGAAAAATCTAATTTCCATATATCTTTGTTTGGAAACTACAAAGACAAACTAATTTTAATATCACACTATATTGTATTAAATTGCAAAACCTTCTATATTAGTATGGAGAGCTTTAATATTTCCTTATCGTAAATGTTGTTTCATGAAGCAAGTGCTTAAGGAAGCTTATGTGCTAATATTAAATCTATACTTAATTAAAATTTAAAATTATATAAAATTCAATAGATTAAGGGATATATTTATTAATATTGACTTATGCTCACTACGTTTAACAGTATCCTATGTAATAAATAAATATGTTGAGACATTAACACACAGCACCATCTAGTTCCATGGTAAGCTACGAGGCTTGTGTTATGGATACGCGATAGTTGATACACTAAACATATATAACTTTAAATACATACGTTTTATAAATATAAACAACCATGACTGGAGTACAAACATTCGTGCTCATCACAAAAATGATTGCCCCCAGCGGTATTCGAACCAGCGATCGCTGGCACAGCAAGTACTGCACAGCACAGGGTCAATACAAACTGAGCCAAAAGTATCGTCGAATCGTGTGATACTATAGATCATATCTGGGTACTTAAATTTCATCCAAATTTGTTCAGCCGTTTCAGCGTGAAGGATACTGGATATGTTTGTGTGTTTCACTGTGTGTTACATATTATACTAACATCCACATTTATAATAATAATCCGTGCTTATGGAATATGGACTTTGATGCCTACTTAACTTTCATTTACCGCTCGTGACATAACATTCAATACAAATACAAATATTTATCTCTGTCTAAAGTTAAAAACACATGTTTATTATGTACATTTATATACATAAAAAGTAAATCGTATATTATATTTTTGTAATGTTATTAATTTTAGTATCTATATATCCTAAGAACTAGCGACTCACCCTCGCTTCGCTCAGGTTAGCCCCTAGTTACATTTTAACGGTCAGTATGGAATAAATAGAATATATATAATAAATGATATATAGCCTATAGCCTTCCTCAATAAACGAGCTATCTAAGTTAAAAATATTTTTTTTCTTTGAATTAGTAGTTCCTGAGATTACCGCGCTCAAACAAACAAACTGCCTCTACATAATATTAGTATAGATTCATATCATTCTTTCTTTGATGGTATGGAATTCGTTCATGAATTCGAATGTCAAAGCTTGTACTATGCTCTGGTATTTTATCATTTCTATTCACCTTAATAGAAAGAATCTGCTGATGCACATAAGTAAACAGAACAATAAAACATTTTATTTCTATGATAAACTAGCGGCTCACCCTCGCTTCGCTCGGGTTCGTCGCTAGGTACGTTTTAGATATAAATGGTTATTAGCCAGCGTTAGCCATATAAATTTTATTTCTTTTTGTTAATAATATTGACAAATATTGACATTAATATTTATACGACACTAACGTCACTCAATTGTTTTGCCTTCCCGGAACCTCTCTACTAACACTTAAACTTTATGGTATAGTATTAAAGTTCAAATTGTCTTTTAAGTATATTACGAACTTTTTGTATGGGAGTATAGAAAAGTGTTGTTTTAGACTTTTTCAGGCATTTTTTTAAATTTTTCCCTCCGTAAGAACCATCCGCGTACTTCAAGAAATTTTCTAAAAAAAGTATTAGCGAAATCGGTTCAGCTGCTCTCGAGATTTGCGCTTACCAACACATTCAGCGATTCATTTTTATATTATAGGTATAATAATAATTGAGTTTAGTGTATTGTTTGAATTATTTTTTTAGAATGTTAATTTTATCATAACTATTCAACTAAAACATTTTTTACACATTAGAGAGTAGTTGAAACTGGTGTCACTAATAGAATATTGTGAATTGAGACGAAAATTGTTTGTATGAAAAAAATTATAATATAAAAGAAAAAAATATATAACTTAAAAATATATAGAAGAAAATATTGAATTAAAAAAAAATCTTAAATTAAAGTGCTTTACAGGTTTTGATATTCGAAAATCATTCCCCATGCGAGCGGAGACGCGGGCAAAAACTAGTTTACTATAAAATACTTTTTAAAGGCAAACACTTCGTCTTCTCAACGAAATGATCAAGTGCGAACTAAAAGTATTGGAAGTTGGAAATATATATCAAATCTACAACTTTATTTCTATGCAGCCTTTGAATGAAGCGTCGTACATTTATCTCAATCCATTGAGTTAGGTACATCCTGAAGCTTGATCGATCGAATGAGAGAGCGATTTATAATAAAACGGAACAGGCGTTTGGTAACTATGTGACATACAGACTAACAGATATATAGACGAATATGGGGGCTTAGACAAGATGTCTTTCTACAATCGCTGAAGAATAAAACTCTTAAGAAATTACCTATATTAACAGATTGACATACCGATTAACTTCTTATTATTGATAAAATAAAAAACGTTTCAAGTCTCATTGGTCTTGATAATAACATTTTATACCACTCTTTGCTTATATGGAAATAGTGATTTACTTATAATAATAAGACACATGCTTAGATAATTCCATGTGCTTAGGAAATAGTTGAAAATAGAATATATGCAACTTTTGGTTGAATGAACAAAAATAACATGAACCCTCACTCACTCTTTCATCCCATTAATACCCTACTAATATTATTAATGCAAAAGTTTGGAAGGATGTTTGTTACTCGATCATGCCAGAACGGATCTGGATGAAAGGCACAGAGATAGATTATATACCTATAGTTTGTAATAGCATATAGGTTTTTATCCCGGGAAAACGTACAATTCCCGTGGGATATATTTGTTTTTATTTTTCACTTGGGACGAACTCGAGCGAAGCGAGGAGAGTTGCTAGTCCTTAAATAAATCTAAGGCATATTAAATGTTTATGTACTAATTAGCACTTATATATTATCTATCCATGTTAGTGGAGTGTAAGCAGAACGTCTGTAGCATAATCTGTACCATAAACGTCTTTTGATATGGGCTTAAATTTTAGTACTTAGTACTAACCGAAAATTTTCGGACAACTATAATTATTATTAATGTTAAAGTTTGAATCTGAGTCTATGTTTGTTATTCTCTCAAGCCTGGTGTAATACATAGGCTATTTTTGATACCTAGCCGAGCGAAGAAAAAAAAACTTTAACGCCAAATAAATAAGTTCGAAATCTAAAAGTGTACAATCACAATTTTCTTTGTCATTCCAAGTAGCCGTGTGTTACGAATAGAAATATTTGAAGAAATATGAAGGCGGCGTGGGGGCGTTGATGCAAACGATATTTTTCACGGTAATAATTTTATATAAAAGATTGATTATGCCTTACGGAAGTTTACGTATGCTTTTAAGTAAAGTTATTTAAATATTGTGAAAAAATGGCATCGTTTTTATTTATGTGATGTTTTGGAAGGTAATGTTATGCCAAAAATAATACAAAATTATATATAAAAGTAGCATTGCCCGTGGCTCCACCCGCGGTCAGATGACCAAAAACCTAATTCTTACGTTTAACATATTAGTTTACTCTTACATTGCAGTTTCTGTATTTTTTCTCAGATATGAGAAATTTTCCCGCGGTAAAAAGTATCCTATATGTTGACTCGGATAACCAGCTATCACCATGCCAAATTTCATTGAAATCCCTCCAGTGGTTTTTCTATGATGCGGTAACAGACAGACAAAAATTCTAAAAACTATAGGTTATATCAACAAGACTTTCAAAAAAATATTTAATGTACAGATTCGACTTGGTTAGAATTTTATTATATGTATAGATTATACAAAAAAAACTATTGAATGTAACCAAAATAGGTCGGAGGTTGATTATTGCTTAGTGTGTTTATATACTCTAGTGTTATTTATGTTGCTAGATGCATATAGGCATTTTACGTGCATACATACAGGCGGTTAACCCAATGAAACCTAACCCGCCTTAATGAGGCGGAGGATCGACCATGACGCCCAGACGGCAGGCCTGCCGAGGCAGACTACAAGAACCATCGGGTTGCTCCCACGGTCCACTGTCACACCACCCGCCAGGTAGCGCAGGTAGACCGCCTCCCAGTATGTCTCTTGGTGGCTTCACGCCCGGCTGGATTGCCAAACGCTAATGACAACCCTAGAAGGCTAAACCCTACAAGGCTATAGAGCCTTCCTCGATAAAAGGGCTATCTAATGCAGAAAGAGTTTTTCAAATCGGATTAGTAGTTCCTGAGATTAACGCGTTCAAACAAACAAACAAACTCTACCTCTTTATAAAATTATTAAGTAGGTATAGATAAATAAAAACATCTAATCTTACAATTTATTATTGACTGATTTTCTTAAATTTATTACTGATTATCTAAACAATAAATTTTGCTTAGAATTTTTATTTTACGCCTTTGTATTCAAACGATACTTGTATATTATTAATTTCCACAATTTCCAAGGAATATACGCAAGAATATCAAGACTGACGGTTATTTATGGCAACATTTTCTAGCAACAAAAAAGTACTCTACTTAATAGTCAAAGCAGAATATATTCTCTTAGTATATTTAAATTCATCTAACATTTTTTTCACATTATGATAATGTTATAATTTATTTGAAAGCTCACATAATATTACGTATAATATACGTATTATATAATAAAAACTAGCAACTCACCCTCGCTCCGCTTAGGTTCGTCTTTACTTACATTTTAACGTTTAGTATAGATTTCTCAGAGATGAGATATTTTCCTGCAGTAAAAAGTATCCTATATGTTGACCCGGATAACCAAATATCATACCAAATTTCATCAAAATCTTTCCAGTGGTTGACAGACAGACAGACCGACAAACAAAAATTCTAAAAACTATAGATTCGGCCTCTGTATCGATAATGTCTATTCCAATAAGATTTTCCCAAAAATATTTATTGTACAGATTTGGCTTAGTTACAATTTTATTATATGTATAGATGAAACATATGTATATAACATATTTTATATTATGTAGTACTGAAGTTATGAATCTGTAGATATATTTTTTGTCGCACTGAAATGATTTTGAGATGAATTATTTTTGTATCAATCTATACAGGTAAATAAAATTGAAGTGTCCGTTTGTAATGTTAATTAACAGCTTTTTACTAAATGCATTTGAAACTATTAATGGTATTTTTTTAAGAAAAACACATTTTTTATTTTTGTCTGTCTGTCTGTTTGTTCCGGCTTATCTCTAAAACGGCTTAAATTGATTTTAACCGGACTTTGAATGAAAGATAGCAGAATCTATAAAGAGTAACTAAGAATTAGGGTTCCACTCAAAAAAATTAAAACGTACCTAGGACGCACCTGAGCAAAGCGAGGGCCAGTCGCTAGTATTAAATAATCCATACTAATATTATAAATATGAAAGTGTGTTTGTTTGTTTGTTTGTCCTCCTTTCGCGTCGAAACGAATATCAAGAGATTATCTAATTCCCACGGGAAAACACGTTATAATAAAATCCAAAAAAAAAAATTGTTCAGAATTAATTGAAAACCGGTATTAATGATCTACAATATAATTAAATAAATACGTATTTCAGCAGTTTTCGAAATTCATCCCATAAGGGGGTAAAATACGGGATGAAAGTTTGTATGAAACCTACCTTTTTAGAGTTGTTTTTGTAGTTTTAGCGCGAGCGAAGCCGCGGGTTGTGCTAGCAGTAATATAAATCTAATGAATAATAAAATATGAGTAACATAGTCGTATATTCGAGGACAATCCATTGAATAATCAATAGGACGAAACCGACAAGTTCATTTTCGTATTAATATCTAATATAGAGGGTTGATATTTGTATTGAGGAATTACGGAAAAGGTACTATATTATGAAATCCGAGATAGAACTTACCTGATGGTAATAATAGTAATTTATTACCTTGCTTCATTTATTTTACTTATTTCGGTGAAGTATCAAAAAACGCGGTATTTTAATCTATTTATTTTTCATTTATATGGGATTACGTTACGTAGAAAAGAGAAAACATGAGGCAAATTGGAAAAAAAAGAAAGTTTCAAAGTATAAATGCTATAATCATGAAAGGCTCCTACATTTCTAGCATCGAATGGATTTCTGATTCCTTGATATATTATATAAAAGTTGGAAGTTTGTTTGAAAATCCGTCATTTTTAAAGTTAATATAACAAAAATTGAAATCTTTGTGATTAACATTTTATATAAAAAAACTAAGCGAGTACAGCCGCGGGAAAATGCTAACAAATATTTTTACATTCATAATATTTATAAAAAAGTTAAGTTATCAAGATTAATAACATTAATAAATAATGATTGACGTAACAGAACAGAAATAGCTAAAGATTTCATCCCGTATGTCACAACTCTCTGTTTGTAGAATGCAGCTGACTTCATCATGTCGCTTTTTGGCTGTCGGTAAACATTTTACCCTCGTATTTTCTTCCAAACGTACCAAAATAAGTATAACTTCAATAATAAATCCATATATATAATAAAATTATAACTAAGCCGAATCTGTACATTAAATATTTTTTGGAAAATCTTATTGAAATTATTATCGATATAGAGGCCGAATCTATAGTTTTTAGATTTTTTGTCTGTCTGTCTGTCTGTCTGTCTGTCTGTCTGTCTGTCTGTCTGTCTGTCTGTCTGTCTGTCTGTTACCGCATCACAGAAAAACCACTGGAGGGATTTTGATGAAATTTGGTATGGTGATAACTGATTATCCGGGTCAACATATAGGATACTTTTTACCGCGGGAAAATGTTTCATTTTTGAGAAAAAATACAAAAACTGCAATGTAAGATGCAATATGTAAAACCTAAGAATTTGGTTTTTGGTCATTTGAACGCGGGCGGAGCCGCGGGCAATGCTAGTTAAATATATAATTTATTATTCATAGCTATCAAATCCCCATACCATAAACTAATGGAGTCTGAAACGTAATAGCGACATAGCAAAGTCATATGACGATTAATCGTTTTTACATACACCCACTTCTTGATAGGTCAGCGATATAAAAAGGAGATTATACCGCAAAAACATAAGCCATTTCGGATAAAGGGTAGTTAATGATGATTAACAATGTGTGTTCCGTACACGCGGGAAAAATACGTAGCATTTAGTTCGGGCAAGCTTAGACAGTGAATAATGAGCTGGGAGATTAAACGTGTACCCTTCCACGTGTATTTAAAATTATTGTATAGATAAATTAATTATAAAGAAAATTTTTACGTTCTTATGGTGAAGGAAAACATAGTGAGGAAATCTGCATGTCTGAGAGAACCTAGCAAGTTTTTGTAAGACATGTGAAGTCCGCCAACTCGCACTTGGCCAGCGTGGTAGACTATGGCCTGATCCCCCCTCGTATTGGATGAAGACCCATGCCCAACAAACTGTTTTTTGCTAACAATTTTAGGTTTTCCTACAATCGATGAAATAACAGAATCCATATATAAATTAATTATAGGCAATAGGCGTAGGTTTAACGGTCAGTTTGTCGATCTGAGATCTGAGATTTTTTACCCGATATTGAAAAAGAAGGATGGACTTAATTCGTATGCATTGCTTTTTTACAGATACCTACGTGATATCGCGATATAGATATTGTACAGTTAGTGACAGATAGTACTTTAAAAATATTTCTACATAAAAATATACATTTTTTATTTGAAATTTAGTAGTAGAAAAATATCTACTATTAAGTTTCATCGCAAAAACAACTAGATTAGTTGTGGATTCATGTTTTGTTTTCGTGTTTAAATTTTTTATTCTAACGTAATTTCAAAATTTGACAATATCAAACCTATTACCACAACGCCATATGATAAAAATACTATTAGAAACATAATCAAATATTCCGAAGCCCAAATAACTCAACGTGACACTTTAATTTTATTAATTTCCTAAGGTAACCTAAAATTTTTAACACGGACCTTGTAAATACATATCGAAAATTACATGCTAAAATCTTTTGGTTAAGGCAATTGAGAGTCGGTCTACTTCACAGGGTTCAGATAGAACTAAATTGCTACTAAATAGTACAATTAAAATAACATTCAGAGTACAGGCTTACATTAATTGATTTCTTTTTAACCAACTTCCAAAAAGGAGAAGGTTCTTTATTCGCCTGTATGTTTTTTTTTTTACTTGAAACTTATAATATTATTATTTCTCTTGAAAAAGTGAAAATATTCAATTATTATTAGTTTTTAATTTAGGCTCATTAATTCTTATTAACGAGTCCTATATATTATAGTTGGTTTATATAAATTTCTTCCGCTAATTATGTATTCGTAAGACGTTTTTTTTTAATTTTAAACTGACTCATGCCAATTCTCCTTCCTCGTTCCCTCACTGATGATGATCCCGGCCATTTATTATTTTTTTCGAGTTTAATCGGTTCAGCGATGCCTGGACTACGGCATTGAGAGTTGCTAAATGGAGATTTATGCCTATTAGTTGTTACTGTCAAATGTAACTTTTAAATATATTAAAAAAAAATTATCTTTAACTTTTCAAAGCCATACATAAATAATACATATTTTAATTGACTTATTAACTTTAGAAGTACCTTCCAAAAATAAGAAATGAGGTTCTTAAAATATTAATTGTTATTTTATTTTCTTTAACGTTAAAACGTATGAACTATAAATAAAATACTGAACCCTTCTAAAATTTGTACAATTATTCGCGTTCAATTTAGTAATTGGCTAGGTGACCTTGACATTATGTAACCTTTACGTGTCGCTTATAAATCTTTATTTTTTAGACTAAATTTCTAAGTAAACCCCATAATTAGAGCTGGTGAGAAATAAATTACACCATAATAAGTATATTTAGTGGAAATAAAACATAAAATTACGCTGATTACAACACATAAAGCGTAATTAATAAATGGTAAAATTAATGGAAATTTGGTTTCTAACTACTCAAGTCTGATTATAGTAAAGTCAAAGTAAAAATTAAATTGTTATGGTCGACATTAGCATTGTGTGAATTCAAAATGATCAAATCCTCGTATATAATAGAGCACTAATGTATATATGTATTGTAATGTTGCCACTATCGTGTAGTGGTTATAACACAATGTACTACTTAAGTTATCACTGATTCGATGATGGCAGAGATGAGTTTTTATGATTTTATAAGGCCAAGGTACAGACAAGATAAGATTAATTTACTTTTAATAGAAAGCTGAAAATAATATTATTATTAAAAGTTATACCTAATCCTTAATTGATCGCATGGGGTATTATATATATATATATATATATATATATATATATATATATACATAATACCCCATGCCCTATGATTCTGAAATCGGTTTCTGGAACAGGCTGATCGTGTTCATACAAAAGGTGTCATATAAAACGTAAGTAGTAACATTGTGTGGAAGTTTCACTCCAAGACAAGCTATCAAAATTCGGTTTACATCGCGCCGTTGAAAGTCTGAAATAGTAATGAGATGGCAAACTGCACCCAAATTGCGAAGCTACTCGTACTTGAAAATAAACGAATAAACTAGAGATGGCCAAAAGACCTACACTTTTATATTATTACGATATTTTGAAATTTTGTATATTTTTTTAAAAATTGACATAATTATATCGTAACCAATCACTTCGAAACCATGCAATTAACGACAGAAAAATTCTGCATAAACGTAAAGCTTGTCCACCCTTGTGTTTATTTGGGAGCCAAAGACAATATTTTAACAATCGCCTGTTGTATCTTTATACCAGTATGTTCGATTCATAAAAAAATACATGTTTCTATCGACTAAATAAGTAAAAAATCCTGAAAAAGGCAGATTTTGGCCACACACTTTTTCAGTCTTTCCGAACCGCTACGACTTGGCCACCTTCAAGAAGAGAGCGTATTCTTTCCTTAAAGGCCGGCAACGCATCTGCAAGCCCTGCGGTGTTGCAGATGTCCATGGGCGGCGGTGATCACTTTCCATCAGGTGAGCCTCCTGCCCGTTTGCCCCCTTAGTCCCATAAAAAAAACACTCTTAAACTCATAGTGAGGCTAATACAAGTGCAGTTTGTATTCTCAATTCCACAACTGATGTGAAATTAAGCGCAAAACCCAGATCAAACGGTGGCGGCCCCGCTAGGCCGCGGGAGATAGGGACGAGCGGCGCATCGCCATACCGACACTCCTCTTCCCCCGCGGCCCCCCTACTGTCAGCCCACTTCTGAACCAAAATGGCTGCCGACACCCCACGCCAGACGCAGGACTCCAGCCGCCGCACCGACGGGCTAGCCCCGGCAGCGCGGCCCGCGCAGCGCCTCCTACCGCGAAACGGCCGGAGACACCACGCTACCTCCAAGAAGGAGACGGCGCCCTCCTGACGCCGCTCCCCCCTCCCCTCCTGGCTGTTGGTCCGCGCCGGATTGCTCCGGTACCACAAGCTCCTGTCGGATCCAAACAGTCGCTAGTGGCGCTCCCCTATCCGCCACCCGGGGGACGCGTCCGGTAGCAGTCAGCCTCTGCCCCGGAAGATCAGGCTTAACCTAAATTAACACTAAGCTGAAACTTAACACCCAATTTCCAACTCCGGACTGTTATTGTGAATCACTTGACAATAAAATCCAACAAATATATACTTATATCTAGTCTAGCCCGGGACTCGAACTTAGGACCTTTGGATCTGTAGCCATACACACTCGCCATACAGCGAAGTGACGTATTTTTCACTATATCAGAATTATAATCATATGTTAAGTGTATTTTCAGACCCTAAACAGGGGAACCCTAGGAAAAATTCAAAGGCATTTTTTTAAATATTAGTTTTTGTATAATTATAATGTTCAATACTACAATATAAATAAATATCGACACTATAAAATAAATAGAAAACGCAACATTAGATACAAGGCGGATTGACTAGTTTATAGTTTTTTATTAATCAAAGCTTAAGGTTACATGAGGTCTTTGATCGTCTAGCACTGAATGTTCACGATATTTACGATTTTTCTATATTCTCCAAAACGTTTATTGACTATCTATTGACTTTTTATAAGCAAATAGCAATGTATTTACAAATCCTTTGTGCATTTGATGTTGCGACTAATAAAACAAAAATAAAATTGAACGTATTTTTATATACATACTAGCGACTCACCCTCGCTCCGCTCGGGTTCATCCCTGGGGTGGGGTCTGGGAGGACCACCCTTATCCTTATCACTTAGGGATATGAAAAATAGATAGTAGCCGATTCTCAGACCTACTGAATACGCATATAAAATTTGGTAAAAATCGGTAAAGCCGTTTCGGAGAAGTACGGTAACAAACATTATGACATGGAAATTTTATATATAAGATACAACTGTCTACAGTCCTTCATTCCTTTTGTTCTTTTAGTTGCTATGTTCTATTAGATATTTAAAATTAATGTAAAACACTGTTCAGTCACAACAATTACGAAGAATTACAATTTATTAAATGATGCCCTCTTAAATGATTTCTTTACTTGACTTGGTAGCTGTACAGGAGATATTAAAGTGCACAAGCATGTCCATGGACGCTCTAAAGCCCAGTGAGTGGGACGATAATTTCACATGACCGGTAAAATCAGGTGCAGGACCTATGGCTTTATGTGCGAGGCATAGAGTAAGATACGACTTCTTCATCGTCTTTCCAACTATATACTAAATGTTCCACAAGGTCAAATTACATTTATCAATCTAAATAAAAAGAATCGCGCAAGTAAATCCGGAAGTAGCTACTTTATTTAAGATTAGACTCATCTTCGTTTCGCTCGGGTTCGCCCCTGGATTGCTTCCCCATACAAACTTTCATACCCATTTTCACCTCTTTATGGGATGCTTTCCGAGATAAAATCTATTTTTTGTCATTCCCAGGATCTAAAACTATCTTCTTACCACATTTCATCTAAATCGGCTCAGTAATATCGGAGTCTATTACAGTACAAACAAACAAAAAATTTTTACTTTTTATAATCTTTATATATATAATTCTTCTGTGAGTGTGTATGTCACTGAACTTCTCTCAAACGACTGGACCGATTTTGATGAAATTTTTTGTGTGTGTTCAAGGGGATCTGGGAATGGTTTAGATTCACAATTTTTTTAATAGAAAATAATATATTAAAAAAAGTTTGAAATTTTCAAATTAAAGACGTGTAGACAGGACAACGTCTGTCGGGTCCGCTAGTATGATTATAGATATTCACCATGTTTTTTTTTTAATAAAAAGTTGCCCCAAGGTTTGATATGCCCGTCATTTTTATCTCATGAATACTTATTATGTACAGACCAACATTAAGCGGAGAAAAATCCAATTAAAAAGTTGCCTGTAATGCAGTCACCGGAGTTCAATATACGTCGTGTAATTATTCATTGAAATTGGCATTGCACCAACTTTTAATTTTTAATTATAGTTTAATACACTCTACTGGCTTTCGTGGGAAATTCTCTTTTGTTAAATTTAGTCGTAATTATAATTGATTTACTTTATAAATATATGTACAGTAGGTACTTATTTTTAATTATTTTATTTAAGTACTAGCAGTACCCGCGGCTTCGCCCGCGGCCAAACTTCCGATCGCTACCAAACTTCACAGGATCATTCGTCGGGCTAATTTAAAGATTACCTGAAAATTTCATCAAATCGCTCCCGCTGTTTTGGAGTCCATAGAGAACATACATAAACATCGATTTTTATTCTATTTATTGCACGGAATTTGGAGTCTTACATGAAAATTTGGTGACACACCAACTGCAGAGCCACCTACCGGTTCCATTTGTGAATTCAAACCTTACAGGGACCCACTCGAACATACATAAAGATGTCATTAAAATCGTCCCCACCGTTACCGTTATAAAAAATAAAATACATAGAAAGTGACGTCGACAAAGGTGGATATACTCGTATATATTAATATAAGAAGCTTATACTGAAATAAAATAAAATACAATTTAATTATTTTTTATTTATCTTACTATTTTAAAGGAGTAAATAGGCTATAATGTTAGAAAAAGTAAGAGTGCAAAGATTAACTAAATAGTATTTAACATCTCATCATATTTATAACATACAAAACTAAATTAAATATTTTTAAGTAAAGTTCCCAAAATAGTAATATTAAACTAAAAAATAAATGATAATTAAATAGTATCATAAGTAACCCGAAGAAAATTTAGTGATATATAGCATACAGTACTTAGTTGTAAGTCACTTCACGCCGCTAAATTGCGAGTGCCGTCCGCCAGAAGTTTGGCGAAGTTTTTAAGACTTTGGTGGTTTGCCAGACGGTGAGCATAAGTTATAGTAGTGTTGCTATCGTTTGTGACTTATGTAAATAAACTAGACTATGTACCGCTACTTTACACATTCGTGTTATTTTTATTTAATTATTATCATCATCTGTCTAACTTGCCCAGAGCTAGGTTTAGACTTCTTTCTCGTGCTAAAATTCATGCTCTTGCTTCAACCACCTCCAGTTTTAGTTCGATTTGCAATATATGTACCCTACATATATTCCAGGCTTTTCATGTATCTTTAAGAACTTTCACGATGAATTATATATTGTCGAAATGTGGCAAAAAGGGCAAGGTATTCTGCAAGCATGCACTTAATTATTATTTTTTATGGTGTTCAGTGACAAATGAGTTGACAGACCACTTGATGGAAAGCTGTACGTGTCACCCATAACACCTACGGTTCATGCACTTAGGTTTTATGTAACAAAACTACAGATAATTGCGCCGGATACCTTATCCTTCAAACCGGAGCGCAACAATGTAATCATTGTTGCTTGGCGGAAGAAATAAATAAGGGGGTGGTACCCATCCAGTCGGACTCTTCAGTCTTGACAGAGTCCTACCACCGGTGACTTCGACAAGAAGAAATTATTTAGTGTTATTGCAGTACATCAACATAGCAAATCGATGTTGCAGCGGTCGTGAGTAGTCCATTATTCAACGCTGTCGGAGGCGTTCCCAACTTTGTTACTATCGGACGTGTATAGTGTATCTTTGAAAAATTCACGATTCGTTGCTCTGTAGCTACGTGAAAGAATGTGGATTAAACAATAAACACTTTTAAACATTATTTTAATAAAGATTTTTCTTCTGCACTAAAGAAAGGCAATTATTTAATATAAAAAAATAATACAAAATTTTACCCCTTTACAATGAAATGGCTAAATGGATGGATTTTGATCTGGTAAGATACTACTGGTGTGTATTTTAATAACAATATTTGCCAAAAGATGGTGTTGCCTATATACATATACAAATAATATATTACAACAACAATAATATATATATATTATACACATAATAATATATATTATAAATGAAAAAGGCACCTTGGGATCACCCGAGCGAAGCGAGAGCCAGTCTCTAGCTTAAAGGACGAAAGAAACAATCTTAAAATAGGAAAAACAGCATACAATAAGTTGTAATATAATAAAACCATATTCTCTTACTTTCCCAACTTTGAAGGATAAGCCACTTTTATCGCAAAGTTTCTTGTGGCTGTCCGCGAGTAGATGAAGTTTCTAAGGAGCCTGCTATTTTACCAGACGTTAATCATAATTTTTATAGTAAAACTTTCCAATTTATCTATATATTAAAAAACCGTTATTTTCTGTATGTTTGTTAGCTAATACTAAACTACGCAATATGAAGATTCTTTACTTTTTCTTCTCCACTATATTTCTGTGATAGGGACTTAGTAACAGTTATAATGTCGACTATGAGTCAATTTATCTGTTATATTAAGTTTAATTTGTAACTGCACTAAATCGATACTATTTATTTACATTAAAATCTTAACATCAATAACTTTATCACTTAGAAAAATGTTATAAAAGTAAATATTTAACTAAGAAAAACATCCAATCTTATTGTTAAGTTTAATGATAGCTGCTATAACCAAATACAATTTTAAAATCGTTAAAACGACATACAATACAAAATGACGTGGATCTAGAAGAAAGGCACAAAGATAAATTATAATCTGGAATAGCATATAGGTTACTTTTTATCCCGGGAAAATTTACGGGTCCCGTGGGATAGATTTATATTTGTGTTTCCCGTGCTTAATAAATATTACCGCTCCTACACTTAAAGGTCTACATTTGCCGAAATGTGGTTTTCACTAGAAACCTCTTTAAATTTAGGTTCAAGAAATTCTAGATATGCTAGATATTTTACGTTACTAAACTTACGGTACTAAAGTTTATTTAAAGTACGCTCGGTTTACTCAATGCAAGAAATACTAAAAACACAATATTAATTTAAAAATCACAAGCTACTGAACGTTTAACCTATCCAGTTTATAATAAAAGTGTAAATCACTTGCTTTTGAGGATTTTTCATTTATTCTAACAAGAGCAAAAAAAAAGTTGTATCTACATCTTCGAAACTGAGAAGATATTAAAGAATTACTAAAAAATTAGCTTGAATAATTTATAATAAGTGCCTAAGCAAAGTAAAAGCCAGTTACTATGTAAAATTCAAATTATAAAACGAGATTAATCCATTGAAATTAATTAGCAAGCGGTCTTATTCATGAATTGCTTTATAAAACGAAAAATATTCTTAATTTCAAATGAAATTTTCTAGGCTTGCTTTGATTTTTGTAAGAAAAGATTTTCCTTATTACAACTATTAAGCGCAGCCTAGATAATATCATCATTTAGATCTGCTCGGAACTTATAAGTGCTGGAAATGATGCCACAGTAGGAATCTATACTAATATTATATAGAGGTAAAGTTTGTGAGTTTGTAAGGTTGTGAGTTTGTGACGCTGTAGGGGGTAGTCTCTGGATCTACTGAACCGATTTAGATGAAATTCGGTAAGAAGATATTTTGAGACCCTTGGAATGACATAGGATACTTTTTATCCCGGAAATTGTCCCTTAAGGGGGTGAAAATGGGGATGAAAGTTTGTATTGGGAAGCAAGGGACGAACCTGAGCGAAGCGAGGGTGAGTCGCTAGTAATACAATATTTTTATTATTTTTAGCATCAGAAAAGTCTTTACTTCTGTAATTACTAGAATATTAGTAAAAATATTATTATTTATTTACCTATATAATATAAAACTCTATTATTATTTAAAAAATGTTTTGTGAACTAGCAGACAATGGCTTTAAAAAGAAAAATAAGGCGACTTGATAAAATCATGAGATAAGAGTAGCTGCATGCCATTTCATTCGCGAGATTTTTATCGCAAATTGCTGTAAAAAATGAATTGCGAACGGGCCAAGAAATAAAGCACAAAACACACTGTACAATTAATATAGAAAATAATAATTATGTCTAATATAGATATTATAGAGGTATAAGGGTCAAGTATGTCATTATAATAATATGTCATTATCATCTCGTTGAATAAAATTAACTTAATGCAGCATCCGTAGTATATTTTAAGTTCAGCATCGTCCTACACAGCAACATGATTATAATGATTATCATCACTCTTGACATCAAAAATGGTGCTATAATAATTTAAATAATCAATAATCCTGCCCAAAAGTGTGGACTTGAATCTTCTACCAACTGTTATTGACTATTATACAATAACTAGCGACTCACCCTTACTCTGCTCAGGTTCGTCCCTACATGGACCGTTTTAATAATTAGTATAGATTTCTAAGAAATAAGATATTTTCCCGCAGTAAAAAGCATTGTATATATTGACCCGTTTATCGTGCTATCATTATACCAAATTTAATCAAAATCTCTCCAGTAGTTTTAGGTAACAGACAGACAGACAATTAATCTAAAAACTGTAGATTCGGTATCTGTACCGACAATAATGTCTATTTCAATATGATTTTCCAAAAAACATTTAATGTACAGATTTGGCTTTGTTACGATTTTATTATATGTATAGATTTGTATAGATGTCATGTCATATCTAGTTCCAATATTTGAAAATTATATATATATAATTTTCATTATATTTTAATGACAACAAAAATTTACGTGCTCTGTTTTATATAGTTCTTAGACGGATAGTTCCCTCGTTTCTACGAGTATATTTACGTACGAGTATGACCGTAAAGGTACTAAGTGCCTCCGGAAGAAATGTCAAGAAAGCACGTCTCACGCCGGAAGATTAACCCTTCGCGCCTCAGGATTTTGTAGAAAGAAAACGTAATTCTGACTTAGGTAGATGTGAAGAAGTTTTAATGGGTACTATTGTAATAGAACACTTTGTGTAAAATATATAGGTAGGTTTATATTTGTTGTTATGAATAAGCATGTAATTTGAATTAGGGTGATTTTTTTAAATCTTTTGAATTAAGTCTATATTAATATTTTTAATGTAATTTCTTTTTCTTTATGGAAATAGTTATTGAAAAGTAAAAATAGGTGGGAAATTCAAAGTAGTTGTAACGAACGCCATTGGTCAGAACGAATATGACGTCAGAGTATATCATAACAGAGCGATTAGCGATTTTGTTCGCTCGTCGTCGTCGATTCGACATTGAGTCGTTATTTTTCTGTTCCGTATTGGTGAGATATTAAAAATATATATATATATATATATATATATATATATATATATATATATATATATATATGTACATACATATATATATATGTACTAAATTTTAGTTTTTTGGAGCTAGATATTTTTTTACAACTATATAACTATGTAAGCTATTGTATAAAAATATTCAAAAAAAATCGCATATTTCCTATTGTATTTAAGAGGTCCAAATACGAAGGATCGAAAAGAGGCCAATGCTATTTGCCTCTCCAATCGGATTCAAGCTAAGGGTTTCAACTTTCGTCTTCATAATTGTTGTTATAAAAACATATATTTTACGGTTTCACGGTGTGACTGAGAATTCAACGGACAGTTCTAGTTTATTTTAAGATTTTTTAACCGACTTCCAAAACGGAGGAGGTTCTCAATTCGTCGAAATCTTTTTTTTTTATGTATGTTCACCGATTGCGCGAAGACGCCTGAACCGATTTGGATTTTTTTTTGTTTCAAAGGGACTTCGAAAATATCTGATTAGGTATCTGTTCTAAATAAAAAACCCGTTTAGTTATTTTTTACATTTTAGTGCCTGGTACTCTGTTTTTATTTTATTTTTTAGATTTTAATAACACATTTGAAGCTCATACAATGAGCGCCTTCATTTAATATATAACCTAACAATCATTTTAAGAAAATTTATTTACATATTTATAATTCAGTTTTTCCAACTAACTTTTTTATTTTAACACTTTCTGTTGACTAGATTTGTCAAAATAGGCAAGTTGGTACAGACAAATAGTGAATAATTACTTAATTTAAATAAATAAATAAATATGAATATGTTGAGACATTAATACACATCACCATCTAGTTCCATGGTAAGCTACGAGGCTTGTGCTAAGGATACCAGATAGTTTATACACTACACATATATAAACTTTAAATACACACATAGGTATTATAAATATAAACACCCATGACTGGAGTACAAACATTCGTGCTCATCACACAATGAATGCCCCCAGCGGGACTCGAACCCGCGATGCTGGCACAGCAAGTAGGATCACTACACACTGAGCCAAACGTGTCGTTTACTAAGAAAATACACTTATTTCAAATTTAATTATTCCACCCTTTACAATAGTTATTCCGCCCTGTAAGGTGGAAGTTTTTCGTTAAATCTACTCACTAGTGAAGAAAATCAATTTATATTTGGCGAAGATGTTATGTATATATTGATACATGCAAATTATGAAAGCATGTTTGTTTGTTTGTCCTTCTTTCACGTAAAAATCGAGTGACAGATGGTCCTGATTTTTTGTGTGAAGATAGTTGGAAGGCTGGAGAGTGACATAGGCTACTTTTTATAGCCGGAGATTATCTCGTCCCCACGGAAAAACGTGTTATAATACAAGCCCAAAAATTGCAAGTACAGAAACATAAAAAACTATATACAATCCATTTAAAAGTGTTGTTTCAAAAAAACAGTAGTTACAAATTAAAATATTCTAAGTTGTGGCTATATTCATCCCATGTGTTTTAGAATAAAATTTCCAAAGTATTAAAACGATTCCAACAAATACTCAGTACAAAAGTTACGTGAGCTCAAGTAGTTAAGCAGTTTTAATGGACGTAAGAACTTCATAAAAATATCAATTAAAAAAGTTATAAACTAAACTGAGTTGCGGAGTTCCTAGTTATTATTTTAAATGATTTATTTAATCGTTTCTCCTTTTTACGGGACTTTTACAGCGCTTTTATTGCATAATCCTTTCAGACGTTGTCTTTTGCTTCATTTTTTAAATTGTAGACTTAAAGCTTTTGAAACTTCCAAGTTTATTTCAGCTTTGAATTTATTTCAAGTTCTCGTTCAAGAAAACGAAAATTTACGTGTGTTTTTAATTAACTTTACGCATATGAATTTCTCCAATTTATTTTAGAATTTTTGTCTGTCTGTTTGCCTTTCTGCAACCGTATCACGAAAATCCACTGGAGAGATTTTGATTTTGGTATCATGTTAGCTGGTTATCCGGGTCAACATATAGGATACTAGCATTGCCCGCGGCTCCGCCCGCGTTCAGATGACCAAATACCAAATTCTTAGGTTTTACATATTAGTATAATCTTACATTGCAGTTATTGTATTTTTTCTCAGAAATGAGATATTTTCCCGCGGTAAAAGTATCCTATATGTTTATCTGGATAACTAGCTATCATCATACCAAATTTCATCAACTTCTCTCCAGTGATTTTTCTGTAATGCGGTAACAGACAGACAGACAGACAGACAAAAATTCTAAAAACTATAGATTCGGCCTCTGTATCGAGAATAATGTTTATTCCAATAAGATTTTCCAAAAAATATTTAATGTACAGATTCGGCTTAGTTACAATTTTATTATATGTATAGACTTTTTACTGCGGGGAAATATAATAATCATCTCTGAGAAATCGATACTAAACGTTAAAACTTAACTAGGGACGAACCCAAGTGGAGCGAGGGTGAGTCGCTAGTAAAATATAAAAAGCTACATTTAGGTCAATACTAAACATATTTTTTTAAATATTAAGCAACATTAAATAAAACAACAATATGAAATAAAAACAAAAATAATTTATGTAGTTCAAATAGAAAATAACATATCTATGAAGTTTTAAATGTATTCACAAAAATGGGAGTTTTAGTTTTGTTAGTTTAGTATTATTTATTTAGAAGAATTAATTTACAACGGTCCGAATGTATTTTATCATGCTTAAAGTTGCCAACCCATTCTAATGCCCATTATAATATATAATATAATACTTCGTATTTTATTTTGAAAATAATTGTTGTTACAGTTTTCTTCCATATTTTTTTCTTATAATATATAATATATAATGCGTCTGTTGAACAATGCCTATTTGTAATGTTAGAATAACAGATTTTCACTAAATGTATATGAAATTTTATACGGTACTGATGAGAAAAACACAATTTTAAAATTTTTGTCTTTTTGTCCGTCTGTTTTTTCCGGTTAATCCGAAACGGCTGGACTGATTTTGATGATACTTTCACTGGTAGATAGCTGATGTTAAAAGGAATGACTTAGGCTACTTTTATTTTAGAAAAAGAGTTAGGATTCCGCTCAAAAAAAATCGTAGTTTGGGACACACCCGAGCAAAACGAGGGTATTCGCTAATAGAAAATACAAACATTTGCAACGTTTCAAGTCAATATGATAATTATTAATTATTTAATAAGGTACACCGATTTCAAAATCAATTTCAATGATTCTAAAATTTATACGAGACCATCCTTAAGGTAAAACCTACTTTCTATTTCGATTAATATTTATATTTAAGTCTATTTTATAATAGAAAAAGAAAATTAATTTAAGAGGCAATGATATCGTGATATAGACACAAAAAATAAATCCGAATATCCCTCCGTGAGTCCTGCCTTTTTGAAGTCGGACTAAAAAGGAATCTTTAATAACTTTGTTTATCATAAAATTCGCAAATATATTTTTCCCGAAAATTCAACAAAGAAAGTACCGTCTAATATATCTTTAAACGTAAAATCAAGCAGATAATAATGTACCAGAATCTTGCCAATCTTTTAAAGCAAACTTTGTGTCATGGTAAATCCTACTCCGTCGCAATGCGGGGTTCGGCCATTCTACACAATTTGTCGAATTAACAGTCTGTTTTACCCTCTATTTGGTATTCTGGACATCTGGGTGATGAATTTGTGTAAATACTTGTTATCCTAAATTTTCTCTTTTTAGATACAGTCTAAATATGCAAAGTTGAAGGCATTACTTTGGTAAATTGTCGCTGTTTAGCAAAAAACAGGGATACAATTGGAACCATAAAATTGTAGCTTCAACCCATATATTTTTATTTTTATGTATATTCCTATTACCTCATCGCCATTTTTAATGAAGGAAATACTTCTCCTACCATTGCTTTAAATAGACTGCTATTTAGATAACATATTTATGGATAAATTTAATATATTTTATGAATAAATCGAACTTCTGGTATTTGCTTATAATATGGGTAAAGTATGTTGGTTAATTAATTTTCCCTTTTTATACAGCAGTATGAAGATGATGAGATGCCGGTTTTTTTTGCATATTAATAGTTTATAGGCCAGAAAGTCTAAATCTATACTTAATAACATAAATGTGAAAGTAGCTCCGTCTGTCTGTTACCTTTTCATGTTTAAGCCCCAGAAGAGATTTTGATGTCCAAAGACATAAATTACATGATGGACTTACCTTTTATCTACCTTTACCTTTTATCCCAGTCCTGCTTACCTTACGAGTGAAGCCACGGGCAAGAACTAATAAGCTATGGCTTATTAATAGTTACACAAAATGACTTAATATGGTGTTAAAAGAGCAGAGTCAGGAAGGATCTCTAGTATCAAAGTCAAATACACGATATAGTATATATAATTAAATATATGATACGATCGGTATATAAAACATAATTTACACATACTTATTTAATAAACATATAGCAAGAGAGAAATTTTGATTAAAGCGCTACCAAGAGAGGGAAAAGTTAATAAAATTTCTCAGATTTGTTTTAACAGACGGCTTTGACACATTGCGTTATTACGTTACATTGTACGTGGTTTACTACTAATTTAGACTTGAAAAGCGAAAGGGGTACTTGTAATTTAAAATTATTACGTCCTTAAAAAGTTATCGTGATTTCTATATTAACGGTATGGAATAGATAGATTATATATTATATTTACATAGGTATCATGAGTTGTTGTAGGATGTATTATAACGTGTTTTCCCGTTGGAATGAGATAATCTTCCGCGGTAAAAATAGCCTATGTCACTCTCCAGCCCTCCAATTATTTCTACTAATATTCACACAAAAAAATCAAGCCAATCCGGTCCAAAAATCATCAAAATTGGGCGTAACTAGTGAAATTTTGTGTTCTTTAATCTATGACATATGATATCTATATCTATGAATTTATATTGTTACTAGCTTTGCCCGCGGCTCCGCCCGCGTTCAGATGACCTTTTCCTCAGAAGGGAGATATTTTCCCGCTGTAAAAAGTATCCTATATGTTCACCCGGATAACCAGCTATCATCATACCAAAATTCATCAAAATCTGTCCAGTGGTTTTCTCGTGATGCGGTAACAGACAGACAGACAGAAAGACAGACAGACAGACAAAAATTCTAAAAACTATAGATTCGGACTCTGTATCGATAATAATGTCTATTTCAATTAGATTTTCCAAAAAATATTTAATTTACAGATTCGACTTTATTACAATTTTATTATATGTATAGATTATAATAAATCCAATACTAAATCGAAAGTCATAATTTGTAGTTTACAACAATCGACATTTATAGTCTTCAAGTACTTGTCGAATTAGTGTTCACGCCCCGCTTGAAAACGTCTATATAAGTTTGTACGAGGGTTATATTATTTTATGGTAGTCTGGATTTGTATTTTATTGACAGATATATTATGTACTTTGGTCTTATTCATAGTGTGTGTTTTCAGCCCTTTTTAACGTCCCACTGCTGGGCACGGGCCTCCCTTCTGTACGAGGGGAATCAGGCCATAGTCCACCACGCTGGCCAAGTGCGGGTTGGTGGACTTAACATGTTTTTTTGAAAATTCTCTCAGACATGTAGGTTTCCTCACGATGTTTTCTTTCACGGTTAAGACAAATGACTCGCACATGAAAATATCAGAGGTGCGAGACCTAGGATTTTAACTCGCTTCACTCGGTTTCCCAAGCGAGCGCGTTACCACTGCCTTTTTTTCAAAAAAATAATAATTCATAGTGATATTTCCTCATTTAATACTTGCAAACTAAACAATGACACGAAAGCCAAGCCACAGGTAAACAACTAATACAAAAAAGTTCTTTTTCATCAATAAAGACTGTTGGACTTTGTTTTTCGAATGTGATTACAACCTTACCTTAAGCTCTTGGGAAGGGCTAAATTAAACCCTCTAATTGGCCATGAAACTTTTTAATTAGAATTTACAATACGGTTCAAACCTTTGTCAGTTCGTTTTAGGTGTTTTGTTTTGCTAAAAACCTTAGAGATCCTATAAGGATGTTTTAACCCTAATAAATTGTGCACTAGCACAACTAGAGAGTACTAATATCAGTAATTTTTGCACCAGAATGGTATCCCACGGGATTAAAATTGGATGTATCACCATAGAAAGTAGCAAAATATACAATTTTTATTCATTGCGTTGTCTAAAATGTAAACATTACTTCAATTAATTCCTTTATTAGTGAACGATAAAGCTTTAAAGTCACTTTTGCATGTTATTAATGTAGTATGTATGCAGCCCTTATTTAATGTCCCGCTGCTGGGGGTGGGCCTCTCTTTAATACGAGGGGGATAAGCCCATAGCCACCACGCTGGACAAGTGCTGGGTAACGAGCTTCACATGTCTTTCGAAAGCTTGATAGGATCTCTCAGAGATGCAGATCTCACGATGTTTTCCTTCACCGTAAGACAAGTAGTAATCATGTTAGAAATGATTCACACATGAGAATATCAGAGGTACGAGACCTGGGATTTGAACCCACTTCACTCGCGTTACCACTGGACTACCACTGCCTGCTGGGCTACCACTGGCCATTGGCTTACCCCTGCCTACTGGGCTACCACTGCCTCCACAAGGGAGTGTGTATAAAAACTTTTCACCAAAAAAAAACCGACTTCCAGGCACTAAAATGTAAAAAATTACTAAACGGGGGTTTTCATTTAGAATAGATACCTAATCAGATATTTTCGAAGTCGATGCCAGCTGATGCAAAGCAAATCTAATATATTTCGATACGTAAAATACATCACAAATTGAAGAATTTATTTTAATTTTAATTAGGGTTCATACCTTATCATACTTACCTATTAGATATTCATATCTTAAAATATTGTCGGCTGGCACCAAGATTCCAACAAATTGAGTAAATCCTCCTTTTTGGAAGTCGGTCAAAAATGTGAAATCAAAGACTTAATCCCTACACGACCACGGACATGCCGGCGTTACAGTTAACAATAGATTTCTTAGAAATTTACCTGGAGGTGTTAAGTAACAGCTATTTTCGACAGCGGATATAGAGAGTTATCTATAAAATTATAGTTTACATGAAATATAAATTAAGTTGCTTTTTGATAGCTCAACCAATTGTGATGAAAGGCACGCTCGTACACAATATCACGTACAAGAACACTGTATTCTCTTTAGCACGCTTTTATTAGCTTCACATGTAACGAGGTGATCAACTCCTTGAAGTCGATATTAACCTACTTCTAACTGCCGTATTGATTTAAAAACTTTGTGTGAAGTTCAATTGACAGTACAATAATTTTATAATAGATCTAGGGCATGGATAGTGAATCTCTACAATCTATATCCATACTAATATCATAAATGTGAAAGTGTTTGTTTGTTTGTTTGTCTTCCTTTCACATCGAAACGGGCTGATGGATTCACGTGATTTTTTGTGTGAAGTTAGTTGGAGGGCTGGTGAGTGACATAGGCTACTTTTTATCACCGGAGATTATCTCACTATCACGCGAAAATACGTTATAATACAACCAAAAAAAATTACTATCAGAATTACTTGAAACTTGAGTTTTTTTTTTTTAGTTTTAACGCGAGCGAAGCTGCGGGTTCTGTTAGCATATAATAAAATTGTAACTGATCGCTGTCTGCACATTGAAGATATTTGAGAAAAACTATTATTGGGGGTCTTTATTAACGCAAAAGAACCCAAGACAATTTTTTTTTTAAATTATGTCTATTTGTCTGTTTGTCTGTGCGTTTGTGTGCGCTAATCTCAGAAACGGCTTAACCGATTTGGGTGCGGTTTTCACTAATATATTTTGTTAAGCTTCACTTAAAATATAGTATTTGTTTTATTTCAATCAATTTATAAATAAAAAAGTTATATTAATTTAAAGAATCACCTAGGGACGAACCCGAGTGAAGCGAGGGTGAGTAGTAAAATTGTTAAGATTGGACTCGTTTAGTTAATTTTGATGAGATGAATGTATATTTTGTTGTAGAAATCTATAATATTTAATATTTTATGATTATAATATAAGCTTATCGTTCGCAGAGTAACTGTAGAAAGCGTGCTACGAAGTAATGCTTGAAGTAAACATGTACACATATCTTATAATTTTAAATGATCAAATTTTGTATTTTGACAAGATTTTGATTTTTAAGTTTATCTATATAGGTGTCTTCTCTGAAAAAACTTTTTTCACTCTGATCTCATGGTGCCAATATAATATAGCGCCATCTCGCGATTTTTTGTGTTTCTACTAAACCAGCGTCTACGCCGAGCGAAGCTCGATCGCCCGGGTCTATTATAATAAAACTCATACATAAAATATTAATATGCGGACACTATCTAACATTACCCACCTGATTAAATAGAGAGAAAGACGAATTAGTATCCAAAAACTGTACAAGAAAAGTCCAACAAAGTATGTAGCAATCACACTCATTTTACTTACCATTTAAGAGGTACAGTAAAGCTATTTGATTTTAAAATACGGGTAAATAGAGACGAAAACTATACGGTCTATACGGGTATCCCTTTGATGTTTTTAGATCGTTATTTGTACTTAATTCTTGTTTGTTTGCACTAGTTTAGTTCAAAATTAACATTCGAATCACAAAATCCCTTATCCACTAGCATTACTTCGTTAAATGAATACATTAGTGAAGCAATATGCAAAATCAAAATTATATATTTACAAAAGCTCTTACGTATCTAAGAAAATTATTTTGAAAGATAAACATCTATTCCATATCATATTTCTAATTTGATTCTATTAATCATTTAAGGTACATATAACGTTTTCAAACGACTATCTAATATGAAAATGAAAATTAGCTAGACTTATAATTTATAATGCTTCGAGTTAAACGCCGTGGTGAATGCGAAATAACGGGAATTTCGTACGACGCCGGAGTCATAGTTTTGTTTTGCGCACAGAGTGAATATAGGTTCTCTCATATATGCAGGGTTCCTCACAATGTTATCCCTTACCGTTTTTTTTTTCTTTTTTATCGTTGAGAAATGCTTTTAGGCATACCACCATGCATACATACAGGTGGTTCTGTGAGACTCACCGGCAAAGCCATTACTACCCACTAAGACCCTAAAGAACCTTTTTTTTTTTTTTAACGTTGGGAAATGCATTTACGCACGACGTGTGGGACTCACCGGCGTAATACAGCCAGTACTACCCACTAAAACCCAACAAAACCTTCCCCCGTCTTAATGGGGCGTCGCAGGATCGCTTACGCATTCAACTACGACACCCCGACGGCAGGTCTGCCGAAGCAGACCACCACAATCATGGGGTTGCTCCAAGGTCCACTCTGCTATCAGAGAAGTACCAGGAGCAACCCGCAAGGTACACCGCCCCCCGAAGAGGGCCACCTCCCACCGCCCACCGAAGTGGGCAACCTCCCTGTGCGTTTCTTAGCTTCGCTACTACTACTGAGCCCCCCACCACGACAAGGTGAACGCACGTTGGGGGGGAGACCCTAAAGAACCTCCCCCGTCTTAATTGGGTGTCACAGGATCACTTACGCACTCAACCACAATGCCCCGACGGCAGGTCTGCCGAAGCAGACCACAACAACTATGGAGTTGCTCCCACGGTCCACTCTGCTATCAGAGAAGTATCAGGAGCAAGCCGAATGGCACACCACCCAGTGCGTTCTTGGCTTCGCGCCCGGTTAGATTGCCGAACGCTAATGAACCTCCCCGCCACGACAGGTGAACGTGCATTAGGAGGAGGAGAGGGGGGAGGAGGGGGTTGTTATCCTTCATCGTAAGGCAAGTGCTAATCATATTGAAAATGATTTACACATGAAAATATCACTGTTGCAAGACCCGGGATTTGAACCTGCTTCACATGGTTTCCTAAGCAAGCGAGTAACCACAGGGCTACAACTGCTTTTTATTAGAACTAAACATTTTTTTTCAGTTCATCAAGTCTGTAAAAAAAGCAGATTAAGCTTTCATTAAATTTACATATAATTATTTCATAATAGAAGAACGTAATGTTAGAGATATTGCTAGATTTGAAATAATAACAAATTCTCTCATAAATTTTAATTAGAACAACCGTAAAATAAAATATACTTTTTATTATACACTTACTCTGCCTTACAAATTAAGACGGGATAATGAAAATTACTTAACTTTACGTGACCTTACAACTTCACTCGCCTTTATCGTTTTACGAGAGCACTTAAATAGGCCGTTAAAATTGTTTCCATTGAAAAAAATGAGATAATAATCTTATAATCCAGCATCGTTTTAAGATGCCTTATTTCTTATAACTTATTTCTCACCTACTGTAAGAAAAATATGAAATGTAGATATAGAAAGCATTTTGGTTTTAATGAAAACATCGACTTAATAACATTAGCAAATAAAATGCGATCACTTTTGTATATTTATAGTTTTAATCATTCAATGCTATTACACTATATTACAATACATAGGCATATTATTTTTAATACTCGTACATTGCTTAACTGCCTCGGTGGTGTAGTGGCAAGTATGTACGGCTGCACATTCGGAGGTCCTGAGTTCGAGTCCCGGGTCGGGCCAAGTTTAGTTATTGAGTCTTTCTGTATAGTAAGTCTCAGTAATAGCCCGGAGTTGGGAAGTTGGCGGTGTTTCACCCCCGTGCCTCGGGGAGCAGGTAAAACCGTCGGTTCTGCGCCTTAACTCTCACTGGTCGTATCGAGCAGTCGTCCCACCGGAGTATGAGAGTGACAGGAATAGAGAGTGCTCTAGTGTCTGCGCGTACACTTGTGCACAATAATATCTCCTGCGCAGTTGGCTAATCCAATAAGATTGGCCGCCGTGGCCGGAATCGATCAGGAGAACATCATCATCATTATTTTTATTTAATTAACATGTAATTGAAGGAGCGTTATTTTTTTATAGTTTTCAGTGACAAACGAGCAGACAGTCCACCTGATGGAAAGCGGTACCTGTCGCCCAGAACACCTACGGTTCATGCACTTAGGTTTTCTGTTACAAAAATTCAGAACCGCAGGTGCGTTGTCACTGTGAGGACTAAGATGATATGCCTCTTGCCTGTAATTGCGCTAGCTACCTTATCCTTCAAACCGGAACACAACAATGTAATCATTGTTAAGATAAGGGGGTGGTACCCATCCAGTCGGACTCCTCGGGCTTGACAGAGTCCTACCACCGGTAAGGTTATAACTTTCAAGAAAAAGATCCACCTCTAAAAGAAGATAATTACTTTTAAGTGCTAGTATAAACTATATTCTCATCGGATAAAGATCTTTCATTTTATTAATTAATTTACAAAATTTTTATTTTCTATGAAATATTACATAGTAGACATTTTTGATAATAGCTGAAACTTCAGTAAAACACTTAAAACGTATCTTAAATATAATTTGCTTACTTTGGCATCAGAAGTGTGTAAAAGCTACTAAGAGTTGCTAAGCATTTCGAAGGTATTATATTAATATTATTTATATCAATTTTTAATAAGCTTTAATATAGCTTTTGCTTGTGACTTGGCTGAAAATATTTGTCTACATCAAATTCCCTATTGTATAATTTTTAGCTATTGGTTATAGGTGTAAAAGTTTTTGCACTTCAACACTATACTTGGGGCGAGTTACAGAAAAATGAGAAGCATAACCCTATCCATGTAATAATATAAATACCAGTGTGTGTTAAAATTTAAACCAGTCTTGGTTGGGAAACCAGGTTGAGAACTTCTGAAAATTTTTGGTTGTACACAAACAAACATTCACATTATAATTTATTTAGAAAATATCAAATGAATTTATAACACTTCCATACGGATATATTCATATATTTATAAAAATATCCTCTTATTTTTGTGGCTATACTTTTAAGGCTTATACTTTTAAGAGCTTAGGATTTATACCACTTTAAACCTTGTGCCTATATGAAAGATATATAAAATATTAGCATTTCGGTTTTTTTGAAACACGATTACTTATGTCGATGTAAATTTATTACTAGCATGAATATGAAATTTAAATATTTATTGAAAACCCACCGAGCCTTAGGCCGCTTTAAAACACAGTCTAAAAAAACCTAGAGAGATCGTATACCCTCGCTTTAATATTAGGGATGTGATATGATGTGTGATTAGATCGAGATGTTGATCATAAGCGTAAGAAAAAAAATTAAAGAACTAAATTAAATTCAGTGAATTTTCGTAATCACATTTAATGCATGAAAGGTAAATGTAAAATAAAATAAAATCTATTCCATGTAGCTTTCAGCAGTACAAAATTTGCTTCCCCCCCCCCCAACGTGCGTTCACCTTGTCGTGGTGGGGGGGCTCAGTAGTGCCCGGCAATCCAACCGGGCGCGAAGCTAAGAAACGCACAGGGAGGTTGCCCACTTCGGTGGGCGGTGGGAGGTGGCCCTCTTTGGGGGGCGGTGTACCATGCGGGTTGCTCCTGGTACTTCTCTGATAGCAGAGTGGACTGTGGAGCAACCCCATGGTTGTGGTGGTCTGCTTCGGCAGACCTGCCGTCGGGGCGTCGTAGTTGAATGCGCAAGCGATCCTGCGACGCACCATTAAGACGGGGGAAGGTTTTGTTGGGGTAGTACTGGCTGTATTACGCCGGTGAGTCCCACACGTCGTGCGTAAATGCATTTCCCAACGTTAAAAAAAAAAAGTACAAAATTAGCTTATAATATTTTCTTATATATATTTCATAGGTAGGTCCTGTCGTAAGAATAATACTCACTTTAACCATATAGGTATAATGAACTGTTATAAATTTCTAAAAATTAATTAATAACATAATTCAATAATTTTCATAATATTTTCATATACTTCAAATTGTGTTTATATTATATTCATATGTGTATATTCCCTCCACGACCGCGGACATGCTGGCGTGTCAGTTAACAATAGATATCTTAGAAGTTTAATTCATTTCTTAGAAATTTACCTGGAGGTGATATGTATGTCAGCTTTTTGCTTAAATTAGCGTAATGTTCTACTCTAATTATATGTAATACTGTTTATTTCCCTAAAATAAATAAATAAAAATAAAGTACATAAATAAAATAACAATGTAATACCAAAAAGTGAGCTTAATTAATATTTACCAATTTCATAAACTAGCGAAGCTTTTTTTGCTTCGTTTAAGTAAATTATTACGGTTTGGGAACATCAAATTAAATTAATAAAATCCCATGATGGAAAGTAGCCAGAGATCTGACCTACAAACTATCTCAATATATAAAATTACATTATTACCATCCTGTTAGTTTTATATGAAACGAGTATAAGGTAAATCATAGAAACTTTATACAAGTAATTCCAATGGAACATTAGTCAACTACAAAAAATGTCTAACTTTAAACGCTAGTAATGTAATCGGTTATTAAAGTATTTCTTTATCTACATATATAATAAAATAGGCAGTGATAGCCCAGTGGTAACGTGCTCGCTTGGGAAACCGAGTGAAGCGGCTTCAAATCCCAGGTCTCGCATCTCTGATATTTCATGTGAACATTTCACTTGCCTTACGGTGAAGGAAAACATCGTGAGGAAACCTGCATGTCTGAAAGAACCTAGCGAGTTTTAGAATGACATGTGAACCCGCACTTGGCCAGCGTGGTGGACTATGGCCTGATCCCCCTCGTAATGAAATGAGGCCCGTTCCCAGCAGTGAGACGTTAAAAAGAGCTAAAGACATATATATCTATAATAAAATAGTAACAAAGTAGACATTAGCCTCACCCAAAGATTTCCACTACTTCCGGTCTTGTGCTATCCGCATACAATGAGCTCCAGTGACTTTGAACAAGCTATCGGTCCACCTTGTGAAGTGCGAAGTGTGGGCTAGTCCCTACAAGAATTTCAAAGATATTAATTAAATTAACATTGTTATAAGTTTTTTTACATATAAATCCCATGATCTTCTCTTAGTAGAGAAATATTTTGCCTATAACTATATTTAATAATAAATTCTGTATACAAAGCTATTTTTGTGTGAATATTCTGAAACATTCTTCGCAGACGTTATGATTGCTAATTTTAATCACACGTTCTTCTTTGCAGTTTATTTGAGTGCGTGAAAAAAATACTTGTTAATATAAATTTCTCAGATGCCTTTGAATTATTTTGTATAGATGAAACGAATAAATTTTTACATTTCGTATCGCTCTTAAGAGAAATAACTCAATATTTTTAACGATTCGGCAACTGTAAGGGACAATATTGTAATTCAGTATTTGATCAATTTTAAAATTGGATTTGTATATTCTATACTAATATTATAAAGAGGTAAAGTTTGCAAGATTGTGAGTTTGTGAAGTTGTAGGGGGTAATCTCTGAATCTACTGAACCGATTTAGATGAAATTTGGTAAGAAGATAGTTTGAGACCCTAGAAAGGACATAGGTATAGGTACAGGACTACAGGACAGGACAGGACAGGACTGTATAGGACTTTTTATCCCGGAAATCATCCCTTAAGGAGGTGAAAATGGATATGAAAGTTGGAAGCAAGCTAGGGACAAACACGAGCGATGCGAGGGTGAGTCGCTAGTATAAAAGAAAGTTAGTTCTGTGTATTGATTCTGAGATTTGTAGAAGTACAGCTGCAGATCCTGGAGCCCTGGATTTGAGTCCCAGATGGTGCCAAGTTACGGGTACTACAGCTAGTGCCTTAAAGAAAACGTAAGTCCATCGGTCCTACGCCTGATCACTCGCCGGTTTTACCAAATTGTGCCTGGTCTCCGAAAATGAAAGGAATAGATAGTATATATGAGTTTGCACTTACGATAGTATATATAACTCCTGTGCAGCAATTTCAGAGAGAGATTAGTCGCAGCGAACTTCAGACAGGGAGAATATTTCGGTAGCTTACTTTAACTTTTATGAGTTATTACTTATTCTCATACTTTCCCCGTTACTTCAAGTACCATAGTAATAATTACATATAACAAGCTTTCCAAAGGAACAAGAAAGTTTTAACAAGATATAATATTTAATTATTTAAGACACTTTAAACTTTTAAAATTAACCTTGACTTACAAAGTTTTGATTAAATTATTTAATAATGTTTTAGCTGTTTTATATTATTACTTTACTTTGATGGAACTACCGATTATATTCAAGATTTTAAAAGGTAAATTTCTATTATATTGTCCTTCCGACGGAATCTCATTGAGACTAGCCAACTGCGCAGGAGATATTACAGTGCACAAGTGTACGCGCAGACACAAGTGCACTCTCTATTCCTGTCACTCTCATACTCCGGTGGGACGATAACTTGACACGACTAGTGAGAGTTAAGGCGCAGGACCGACGGCTTTACGTGCTCTCCGAGGCACGGGGGTGAAACACCGCCAAATTCCCTGGGACGTCCTTCAGAGAAAGACTCAATAACTAAACTTGGCCCAAGCCGGGATTCAAACCAAGGACCTCCGGACATGTGACCGTACATGCTAGCCACTAGATCACCGAGGCAGTTAAAAATTCTTACATCAAATTTAACATCACAGTTAACATTAACTGTGATAGCAATATTGTATCACCTAATTAGCGATCTTAGATAAGCTTAATCTATAATCGCTATAGACAAGAAATTAAAAAATAAAACATTAAAATATGTTAGTTTCTTATATATATTTTTTTTTAAATGTTAGCGTATACTACTCATTGCTCTAATAACTATTAACTACATAACTTTAAGTAATTGAACTTTTGCTTAGCTTCTATCCTTCTACTGTAATCATTCCCTTTCTATTTATGATAAAAAGTAGCATAATTAATATATTTTGCTAGCCATTAAAATAAATATTTTTAAAAGTAAAAAAAAATCGTTGAAAATTAAATATCTACTACTCTATATAAAAATAATCTTATGAATTTATTTTTACTACAATACATTTAATTTACCAAACAAAAATGTAAGCGGATTCGATAGCAAACGCTAGTGTTCAGTATTAATAAAATCACAGCCAACTACAATTATTATATTTTGAGGGACTCATCAGATTCATCTCGAGGTTATGTCCAGACTATGTTTGTGATATACCGCAGCATCCCTCGAGATCACAATCTCACTTGCACTAGTTCTATTATTTTGGAAGATTAGATATGGGATTTATATTATAACCTTTTTCTACGTCCTTTATAAAGAAAAGGTCAAATTTCTTGTAAAGGACCAGCAAAATATTATTTTAACTCACTAACTTTTTGTTTGTTTCTTTATGTATGTATAATTGTCCCGCTATTACTACTGAATATATGAACTACTCATATAACTTTTCTTAATAATTAGGCTTTTAAACGCCAAAATGTTTTTCAAATTGGACCGATAATTTCAGAAATTTGCGCATACAAACAAACAAAATAAATTTCTCTTCAGTTTAGACTTTGGTGTAGTGGTATAAATAACTTACATGTTATGTTTAGGACCAGTGTACTTTATTTTTCGGCTTTATCTCGATTCTTTTTCGTTTGATGAATGCTAAAACCTTTTTGTATGGGACAAGTAGTGTATACTATTAGATTTCCCATCGGTAAAATAAACACAAGCTTTAACATCCATTTACTTATTTCTAACTTTAAATTATTATGAAGACCTTATATGCAAGCAACCTTTATTTATCACTGGCCTCTTGTAGGTATACTTTCGAATGTAGGCCTCTTCTAACTGCTTCCATATTCCATGCAACTTTATGCATTCCACAATTACCTACATACGTCCCTTGGAGCTTAGACAAGACCACTTCTACAAGGGTTGAAGAAAAGAAATACAAAAAAAATGTAATGAATGGTATGGGAGTGAAATATATGTGATGATGTCTATGACATAACCATATTTTTCATAAGAGTACAATTTTTACCCGACTGCGCGACGCAAAGGAGGGTAATGTGTTTATCGGTCTATGTATGTATGTATATTTGTCCTTATATGGCATTCTAGAGACCAAACGCGTGGGCTGATTTTGATGATTCATACGTCATTAGATTTGTCTTGATAACGCGAGTGTTATAGAATATAAAAAAATAGTTAAAAATCAAAATGGCGGATGTTAGCCGCCAATTTGTGTCTTTAAAAAAAATTCTTCCAAACGAATCGAATGGGGTATCAAAATAAAAGTTTTTAAGAGGCGATCACAAAAATATAAATAACTTATATGTTCAAAAGTAATTTAGGATACAAAATTTCTAAATATTACTTCAAATGTGTAATTGGCAAAAAGTAAAAAACTGTAAATAAAAAAAATATTATTTAAATATTCTTTTCTTCAATAAAGTCTTTAATAAAGTAGATAAACCTTTTTTATATACTTAATAACTTAAGTGACAAAGGGCTGGTTATTTTTGTCGCACCGACGATCGATGGAGTAGACAGGTTGTAGAGTGGAGAACATGACTCGGCAAACGTAGTGTGTCTCTTGCTAAGTGGAGCGACGATATCAACAGTGATTGGATACGTAGAGTTGAAGGTCGAGCTTAGTAAAGTGCTCTAGAAAAGTCTATCCACTGTCCAGTAAAAAAGTCCACCTGGGGACGAAAACAAACTAAAATTATGATAATAAAACAATTTCAACGAAATAACAACAAAGTAATAAACAAACAATTTAAAAAAATATGCCTTTATATCTAAATAATGACCATAAAATTAATAAAATATAATGAACAAACTTAATAAACGGAAGAAAAATATTTTTATCGATACATACAATCCTTTTTCATAATAATTGATGTATCGAGAAAATAACTCTTCGATAAAAATAAAAGCATGGTATAAAAACGGCGTTTGTTTCAATATTCTAGTAAAATGTACTGCATTTAAGATTACAGATTAGAATAAAACTTTTTACCACAATTTAATCATTGTTTACAAGAACAATTATAATTTCATAAACTTCATCATAATACTGTAACGTTACATTAGATAAACAATTTGTTATACAATACACCGAAAGCGGTTAAGTTAAACACAAATGCTTTGAATTATTAAACAAAATCCTCGTGTCTGAATCATGTCAGCTCCCCATCGAGTTACATTTAAATGCAAATGAACGCTTAGAATTGTTAAGCCATTGACGTACGAGGTAATCTATTAGGTATATAATTCAATAGATAGCTCACCGTTTTCCTTTACTAGGCTAAGAGACTCGAGCTAGTAATAGTTACTAATAATAATTAATATAATTAATTAAATTAAATTAATTACTTAAATATTTAATTTAATTATATTACTATAATTAATTAAATTTTTATCTAAGAAGTGCTAATATGATAATTCAATAATTTAAACATCTCAGTGATGGTCTTCTCATTGCGAGGGAAGGTAGCTGGTAGACCATGGTCCATCATGATAGTCATATGCGTAATTGAGCTATATTCTCTCGGACATGCATGGTTTTCTTATAATGCTTCACAGTTTTAAGTGGTAGTGGAAATTCGAACATGAAAATTTCACAAGTCGAAATATATTATATTTATTTACTACATTTCAGGGTACGTTTTAACGGTTAGTATAGATTTCTCAAAAATAAGATATTTCCCCGCAGTAAATCCGAATCCTTTATGTATGTATTTAAACTTGCGTGTCAAATTGAGTGAACCTGGCAAAATTTCGAAAGACATGTGCAGTCCGCCAACCCACACTTAACCATTGTGGTAGACTATGGTATGATCTCTCTAATATTGAATGGAAGCCCACACCCAGCTTTGGGACGTTAAAAAGGGCTGGATGCAAATACATATTTAAACTATGTTTATTATATTATAACTCGAACCTAACATGAAATATTGTTATCTAAGAAATATATTTTTAAATTAATTTTTGCCATCCACAAAATAGCTTATCATTTTTTGAACCTCAGCATGCATTAATAAAAGCAGATAATGGAATTTTAACATCGCTTGACAAGGAAGATAAGGCTATAAACCACATGACTTGCATTCTAAGAGAAGTCCTTTGTAAGCGAAGTATAATCTTGTTTTACTTTTAATTTCATAAAATTACTAGCGCATACCCATGGCTCTGTTAGAGAATGTTTGTTATACACATATATATTATAATTTATTTATATGTAACATATAACCAGAACTAGTGGCTCACTCTCGCTTCGCTCAGGTTCGTCCCTGCTTACGTTTTAACCTTTAATATAGATTTCTCAGCGATGAGATATTTTCCCGCAGTAAAAAGTGTCCTATATGTTGACCCGGATAACCAGCTATCATCATACCAAATTCCATTAAAATCTGTCCAGCAGTTTTCTCATGATGCGTACCCAGACAGACAAATTCGGTCTCTGTATAGATAATAATGATAACTTCAATTAGATTTTCAAAAAAATATTTAATGTCAATAAAAATGTATAAATGACAGATTCGACTCAGAATTTCATTTTACATATATGTATAGATAACTCATTTTATGTACATATTTAGCAGCAAATACCTTGGCCTTTTTATGTAATCTTAAGATAGCATTCATATTCTTTTAATTCGGAGAATCCTTTCTTAGCTGACGACTAAATTTGAGTTTCATAGGTCAAATAGTTTTCAATTTTCTATATACTAGTGTTCGTTTAATGATTGAAATTCGATCATAATCGTTATAGGATATATATATATATATATATATATATATATATATATATATATATATATATGTGTGTGTGTGTGTGTGTTTGTGTGTTTATATGTTAATAGAATTTTCCTATTTATATTAAAAAAATCTGTTTTTACATTTTTATATTGATAACACTAAAGCTCGCTAACACTCGTAGCTATTAATCAAAAAAAGAAAATCAGAAAATCCTTTGACAGAGGAAAAAAGGTACTAAATTGTTTTGTCTTTGCCTTATTACATATAGATACACGTGTATATTTTATTAGGTTTTTCATGTGGCATTACTTTTAGGCATTTTTACATCCTTAATTAGAGTACACGGAAAGAGCTTTTAACCTGCTCGGTTAAAAGTTCTGGAAAGCTTTAGTATTTCCATCCTTTGTACAGGTAAATAATATATAAAAAACCAATCATGAGGACTGCCGACAGACGTGAAAACTTAAAACTATAAACAAACTGTTGTTATTTTTGGATATTCAAATCAATTGCTTGATCTTAAATTAAAATTTGTAAATTAAAACTGTTTACATTTATCTGCTTTTGACATCTGTTGGCACTCTAAGTGTTAGCGTTAACACGTCACGTGACCATGTCGATGACGAATTACATGAATTTACTCCCCATCCAAACCTGCCTATAGAAGTTTTCACTTCAATAAAAAATATTTATATTTTAGGTAAAAAATAACTTAAAAGTATTTTTTTTTAATTATTGATAAGTAAGACGAAGATGAAGCCGAAGAAAAACATCTAGCTCAATACATTTTTAAAGCTAAACGTCTATTTAATTTGTCTTTTAAAACACACGCTATTTAATTTAAACTAAAACGGATAAAAGCTGGATGAAAATGATTAAACTTAATAAAGCAGCAGATTAGATTCAAGACTGGAGTTCCTTTGCCGTATCTAAGAAATAGCAAATTCACTGGACCACCGTGACGAAGACTAAACGGATTTAATCGATTAAGCTCAAAACAGATTCTCTAAAAAGAAGAAATTACTCCTAATATCTATATTAACAGGAAAAGAAAGTTATTTATTTATTTCTTGTTTTTTTCTTTCTACACAAGGCTTCCACTTCTATATCAGTGCACAACTCCAAAAAAAATTGTAAAAAATCTCGCGTTTTTAAGTACATGCAAGTTAGATTGTAGTGTTAAATACTATATAGTTAGGTATCAGAAAACATTTTTTGCGCAACATAATCCATACTAATAATATAAATGTGAAAGTGTGTTTGTTTGTTTGTCCTTCTTTCACGTCGAAACGGAGTGACGGATTGGCATTTTTTTGTGTGGAGATAGTTGGAGGGCTGGAGAGTGACATAGATTACTTTTTATGGCGGGAGATTATCTCATTCCCACGGGAAAACACGATATAATACATCCCAAAAAAATATTTATGATCAGAATTACTTGAAACTTGGTTTTAAGTAATGCTCTTCAATACAATTAAATAAATACGTGTTCAAGCATTTTTCGAAATTCATTCCATAAGGTGGTAAAATAAAGTTTGTATGAAACCTATCTTTTTAGTCTTTTTGTAGTTTTTTTGGTTTTTGGTTTTTTGGTTTGGTTTTTTGGTTCTGCTAGTAAAATTATAACTAAGAATAATATAAGTAAGTAAGAAACACTCTAGCGTTATATCACATTAAATTACTACGTGTTATTTGTCAGAGTCAAAAAAATATTGTACGTCATATGGTTTTTAATAATAGAACGAGAAGTCATTTAGGAAGATTTTAGGCAATAATTTATGAATATTTGCTTAAATTAAGGTTATAATAAAATCATATTTGTGAATTAAGTCGAAAAAACTTCCTTTTGTGATTTTTGTGGCATAAAATAGTGTTACTAATAAACAATATGTTATTTTACATTTAGGTATCATTTTTATATAATAAAATATTTTTTTACATATGATAAATTACAGAAAGCTTGGTAATAACATTTTATCACAAACGGTAACGCTGTAGGCTACAAGTAAATTACAAAGCGATTTATCCCCTATAATCGACTTTAGATATAGAGAATAGATGAATATGCATTAATCTAATTCATTCACATTGATAAAGCGGGAATATACTATTTAAGTCATCTCGAGGGTAGTTTTATCAATGAAATTATAGCTAAAAAATAGGGGTTGATTCGTTTTTTTTATCATAATATTTTAGTATGTACGGGGGAACGTGTATTAATATAATGACACTAGCGGACCTGACAGACTTCCTTAACTTAAGCTTGGGTGGCATTATTGATTTTATATATGTAATAAGACAAACACAAAATTTTATCAAAATCGGTCCAGCCGCTTAGAGGGAGTTCATTGAAATGCCGTGAGTATTTGTTACATAAGGATAATTTATATTTATATCCAGACATGATGTCTGTCTGGACATAAATCCAATTTTATCAAAAAAAAATTTTTTTTTTTTGGGATGGACCAAACTTATCACTTAGGGGTATGAAAAATAGTTTACGTCCTATTCTCAGACCTACTGAATATACACACAAAATTTTATAAGAATCGGTCAAGTCGTTTCGGAGGAGTTTTGTTACAAATTCTGTGTGTGACCCGAGAATTTTATATATTAGATTAGATATAAAACAAATTACAATAAATAAATTTCTTAGGACATTAACACACAGTACCATCTTAGTTCCATGGTAAGCTACGAGGCCTGTGTTGTGGATACCAGATGATACACTACACATTATAACTTTAAATACATACATATTATAAATATAAACACCCATGACTGGAGTACAAACATTCGTGCTCATCACACAAATGTATACCCCCAGCGGGACTCAAACCGCGACCGCTCGCACAGCAAGTAGGTTCACTACAAACAGAGCTAAACGTGTCGTCAAACCATTTATAACGCAAGAACGGGTCGATTTTTATGATTATTGATTTGTTGGATTTGTTTCCGCCCCAAATAACAGAATAACTATAAAACATCGGAAAAATTCACAGAAAAAAAATTTACATGGCTGGCTTTTTACATATATCTATTTAAAACGTGCCTAGTGAGAGGGACGCACCCGAGTGATGTGAGGGTAAGTTAGTAGTGAAAAATAAATACGCAAATATTGGTTACTTCAAAGCACGTATTTTACTTCACAACTACCAACAGATGCAGCGCCAACACAACTGTGCAAACGTTCGTCGTGCCATTGAATATTCATAGAACAAACAGGAATAACCAAAAGTTTTAATCATATTGAAAGTTTGTGATATGTTCATATCAGATTCAAAGTGGAATTATAAAAATATGTTACCAAATTCCATAATTATAGTGTACTAGCATTGTCCGCGGCTCCGCCCGCGTTCAGATGATCAAAAAGCAAATTCTTAGGTTTTACATATTAGTGTACTCTTACATTACAGTTTTTTTATTTTTTCTCAGAAATTAGATATTTTTCCGCGGTAAAAAGTATCCTATATGTTGAACCGGATAACCAGCTATCATCATACCAAATTTCATCATAAGCTGTCCAGTGGTTTTCTCGTGATGCGGTAACAGACAGACAGACAAAAATTCTAAAAATAATAGATTCGGCCTCTATCGATAATAATGTCTATTTCAATAAGATTTTCCAAAAAATATTTAATGTGCAGATTCGACTCAGTTAGAATTTTATTATATGTATAGATTTGCTGATTATTTTATGGTTTTTAAAGGATTTGGAATTATTCTTGTACTAGCGATTTACTCTCGCTTCTAAATCTAATTCTGAATCCTAATTCTTTTTCTAAAATAAAAGTGGCTTAAGCTACTCCTTATAATATCAGCTAACTGCCAATGAAAGCCAAAATCCAACCGTTTCGGAGATTAGCCGGAACAAACAAACAGACAAAAAAAATTAAAAAAAATATCTTTTACTTCTAAGTACCATTTTATATCCATTTATTAACACCTCCAGGTAAATTTCTAAAAAATTAATTTCTAAGAAATCTATTTTTAACTGTAACGCCGGCGTGTCCGCGATCGTGGAGGGATTAAAATGTTATTCTGACATTACAAACAAACACTTCAATTGTATGTATATAGATTATTCAAAACAATATCCCGTTTCAATTTCGGCTTTGTAACTATTTTATCTATATGTATGTCGTATGAACATTTATTATGTATCAAACAATATTCAATATTAATTTTAGAAGATATTACGTAGGTACGTATTAAGCAGACATCACCAGTAGAGTAATTTATTGCGCATTAATTATAACACATATTGTTAAGTTATTGTTATATCCAGTAACATATTCTGATGCCTGATTACTATAACTAATATCCATACTAATATTATAAATGTTAAAGTGTGTTTGTTTGTTTGTTTGTTTGTTTGACCTTCTTTTACATCAAAACGGAGAGACGGGTTGACGTGATTTTTTGTGTGGAGATAGTTGGAGGGCTGGAGAGTGACATAGGCTACTTTTACCGCGGGAATTATCTAATTCCCACAAACACGTTATAATACAATCCAAAAAAATATTTATGATCAGAATTACTTGAAACTTGGCATTAATGCTCTACAATAAAATTAAATAAATACATGTTTTAGCATTTTTCGAAATTCATTCTATAAAGGGTTTAAATGGGGGATGATTGTTTGTAAGGAACTATACCTTTTCAGATATTTCTTTGTAGTTTTAGCGCAAGCGAAGCCGCGGGTTCTGCTAGTATTATATAAAACAAAATCAGGTTTGTTACAACACTTATAACCCGAGAACGGCTGGACCGATTTTTATTATCTTTGTTTTGTTCAATTTGTCTTGACCCCGAATAGCAGAATAACTATTAAAACATCGGAAAAATTCACGAAATAAAATTGAAAAAAAAAAATTATTCCATATTAAGCGTCAAAACATACCTAGGAACGAACCTGAGCGAAGTGAGGGTAAGTCGCTAGTGTTTATTAAAACTCAAATTCTTTCTACTCCACACTTACTCTAATAACTTTTACTTTGTTATTCTATGTATATAATTATTTAGTCTGTTTATCTATTAAAGTTTTTACTTTAAACACATACTTCAAAAACATTTTCGACATTTATATAGAGCTCGTGAGGAATCTGATTACCTATATTTTAACATATTAATCGGTTTATAATAGGAAAGGTATTAGAACGTACGGCATAAAATTATAAACGAACTAGTAACTCACCCTCGCTCCGCTCGAGTTCGTCCTTAGTTGCGTTTTAACGTTTAGTTTAGATTTCTCAGAGATGAGATATTTTCCCGCATTAAAAAGTATCCTATATCCATACCTATATTGACCCGGCCAACCAGCTATAACCATACTAAATTTCATCAAAATCAGTCAAGTGCTTTTCTTGTGATTGGTTTAAATCTACAAACAGGCAAAAATTCTAAAAACTATATATTCGGCCTCTGTATCGATAATAATGACTATTTCAATAAGATTTCCCAAAAAATATTTAACGTACAGATTCAATTCAGTTAGAATTTTATTATATGTATAGATTGCGTACTTCCTTTATGGAACCGGTCAAAAAAATACTTAATGAAAAATACATTTTCAAGTAAATTTAAAAAGAAATTAGTACATTTATTACATACTTATTAATTACACGTTGCAAAAGTTTGGACTGAAAAAATTACTGCCATTCATTTAAGAAGGCCGGTTTCTGCCCAATTAAAGAATCTAAAAAGGGCGTTAAAAACGAATTGTAAGAATTAAGATAGTAAAGGAAGGTTCTAAATCAGACTCAGAATGGGAGCAATAAATATCTTTGAAAGATAGACGGCGTTTTTTGGGTAAATGGAGGGAAAATAGGTATTGTTACTTATCGTGATTTGGCGTGCATTAGAGTAGACTTTTGTGCTTCTGTTTCTTTAAGGGTACAAAACAATTTCCGATTTCGTATTTATCAAATGAATTTTTAGTATAAACATATTTTTACTGGTCACTTAATGTTTTGATTTTAATATATTTAATTATACATTTGTTTAATATAGTGTATTTTAGACTTACTTAATGTATATTTTATATTATTTAGTTGATCTCGTAATCAGTGTATATTTAAAACTTAATATGTTGGGACATTAACACACAGCGCCGTCTAGTTCCATGGTAAGCTGCGAGGCCTGCGTATGGATACCAGATAGTTGATTCACTACACATATATAACTTTAAATATATACATATTATAAATATAAACACCCATGACTGGAGTACAAACATTCATGCTCATCGCACAAATGAATGCCCCCAGTGGGACTCGAACCCGCGACCGCTGGCACAGCAAGTAGGGTCACTACAAACTGAGCCAAACGTGTCGTCCAAAACTTATATTCAAATTATACTTCCAATTAGTCAATAAGAATAAAACACACAAACCCATTCACTATTCAAATCCGCTGTCACTACGACAAATGATAAAAAAAATCTCGTTTTAATAACAGAAAGCAAATGCAATTATTCTATATTTCGCAGCTAGAAGGGGTCCTCATGAAATAAAATTTTAATAAAAGCCACGCTCGCTCTAGCTTTTTCAATAAACAACACTAATTAATTGTCAGTGAAGCGTCTGTTATTGAAATGCAAGCTGATCTGCTCAAGATCGAAGGATTCGTTAACTCCAATCGAATCCGTCCAATTAAATTTGAATATTGTCATTTTTTTAAATGAAATATTTTGATTTTGAATATACTACTAAAAGCATGCTACTAACTGCCTCGGTGGTGTAGTGGCTAGCATGTACGGCTGCACACCCGGAGGTCCTGGGTTCGAGTCCCGGGTCGGGCCAAGTTTAGTTATTGAGTCTTCCTGTATAGTAAGTCTCCGTAACAGCCCGGAGTTGGGAAGTTGGCGGTGTTTCACCCCCGTGCCTCGGAGAGCACGTAAAGCCGTCGGTCCTGCGCCTTAACTCTCACCGGTCGTGTCGAGTGGTCGTCCCACCGGAGTATGAGAGTGATAGGAATAGAGAGTGCACTTGTGTCTGCGCGTACACTTGAGCACTATAATATCTCCTGCGCAGTTGGCTAATCTCATTGAGATTGGCCGCCGTGGCCGGATTCGGCTAGGAGAACATCATCATCATCACTAAAAGCATTTTTAAAGCTAACTTTATTTGAAAGCTTATAACAAGTTCAAAAGAGCTTTTATACCATTAATTACAAGAATTAGCAGCAGATGGCAGTTGCTCGCTTAATGAACCAATTGTGATAGGTTCAAATCCCGGGGCTCAACTCTCATTCACCTGGGGTGTGTGTTTAATTATTTTTTATTATCACTTTCTAGTACGCCATCTTGAAGATACCTGCATCTTAGAGATGTCATGTCATAAATTCAAAATTCAAAATATTTTATTCAGCATTAAATTATTACAATTTTTTACTGAACGTCATGAGTCTACTACCAGTTCGGAAAGAAGAAGCCTCAGACCTGAGAAGAACTGGCGAAAGAAACTCAGCGGGACTAATATTATTTCATTATCTTTTTTTTATAAAGTTAAATTAAAATGTACAATATTTCTATCAAGTTGAAGTAGCCTGGAGGCGATCATTTCATTCCCAAGGTGTGCCATCTTCTATAAAATCATTTATTGTATAATAGCCTTTAGCACACAAACGTTCTTTAACATTTTTTTTGAATTTGGCGATAGAAGCCTTTTGAACATTTTCTGGGATCCTGTTGTCATCTTAGAGAACCTAACTAGTTTTTGAAAGAATTTATTGATTTGTATCCTTTATTTTATATGTTAAGTTTAGTTCACGGTCCTATTTAAATAGATATTTTATTTTATTAGGTATATGTTACATCAGTATTTATATTAATTTTTAGTATAATTATATAGATAAAGTCCGCCAAAATAAATGTCAAAGTCAAAAATAATAGCGAGATTTGCTGTTTATGCTACTATTTTCGATTTGGTCATACAAATAGTTTACTTCCTTTCAATAATAAGGGAAATTTTAAATATGTAGTGTTAGTAAAATTAATACACTCGTAAAACTTTTGAGAATAAAATATAAATAATACAAAATAATATTTACTATATTCTTTTAATTTTTTTTAGATTTAGTTCTCTTACAATTTTTGAGAATAAAATAAAAATAAAAATAATAAAAATATTACTATATTCTTTTTAATTTTTTTTAGAATTAGTTCTCTTCCCCTTTAAAGGGAAATAGCATAATTATTTCATTCTAAAATTAACTGATTTATTATAATATAATCCGTGAACTATTTTTATTTATCACTCAGTATACAAATTATCATTTGTATATCATTTTAAATCTAAGAGAACCTAGCAAGTTTTCGAAAGACATGTGTAGTCCGCCAACCTGCACTTGGCCAGCGTGGTGGACTATGGCCTGATTCCCCTCGTATTGAAGGGAGGCCCACGTCCAGTAGTGGGACGTTAAAAAAGGGCCGAATATAATACATTTAATACTAGAGTTTATGAGTGAGTAAGCGAGTATGTTTGTTACTTCTTCGCATTGTAACGGCTCACTGGACTTGAGTGAAATTCGGAATAAAAAGATTTTTTTCTACATAAAGCAAATAATGACTATTTCTGACCGCAATAAAGGCATAGAAAGTTATATATTATTGATGAGGGTACAATTCTACGCTCAAATCTTATTTCAAGTAAATCGTAATACGTGACCGTAAAGTGCTTTCTTGTTATATTTAGTACATAAGATATTACTGGCGTTGTAAAATATTTTATTTTATCACTAAAAGAAAATTGTTGTTGCATTGTAGTAACTTCCATTAATAAATTGGTTAGTCATCATTAAAAATAGTTGTTTTTGAATATTCCTCAGCCGAGTAGATTTGACGATACATACATTTTGAGTGCTTCTGCGCTTTTTCAGACGGAGCGACAGGCAATAAATTATAAGTTATGTTTTTATAATGGGTCGTAGTGTTGGAGTGTCGGGATGTTGGAATGTCAGAGTGTCTGAGTGTCGAGTGTCTGAGTGTCAAGTGTCGGAGTGTTGGAGCGTCGTAACAAACAAAGAGACAGAGAAACAAAAAAAAATTAAAAAAAAAAACTGGATTTGTTCTATTTCTTTTCCTACATCCCCTTGGCTCGGTTTTAGCATTTTTTTTTATGTACAGACATTCGACCTTCACAGTTTTATTATATGTATAGAATTTGTATGGATAAACTTCTTTACTTATTAAGTATGTAAACACTAAAAAAAAACATTTAAATAAATTTTTCACCCTATGAGGTGGAAATATTTGATAGAATTATTGAAATCTAGCCTAAATACCCTACTATATACAATATTACCTATTATTACTAGTATACTGCCTCATTATTTACCTCATTATTAGTATATTACCTACATTATTTGGCACTTGCTGTATGGCTATACATAATTTTTTTAAATAAATGTGAAAAAAGTGAATTAAAACACCACTGATTAAAAGTGAACTAAGCAGATAGAAAAAAGTTGTAAAGCAAGTAATAAGACTCGTAGCATGTATAAAACATCAACAAACACGTAACGTACAGATCAAAAACATAACCCTTATTAGACTTCGTTGAAGTCGGTTAAAAGTTTATAAGTACAATAAAAATGTTATTTGAAGTAAAACAAAAGGATGTATTCACAACTCATTATATTGAAATGTATATAAATTTGAAATGCATAAGATTAAATGCAGATGAAATTAACAAACACTGAACAAAGTTACTGAATATTCATAACTTACACAAGAGCAACTGAAAGTTTCATCATTCGTAACGTATATGTTAACTGAAATGAAAACTTAACTGAAATTCACACCTTCAAATATGAATATTATATGGGTTTGTATATGAACATATCTCAAAACGGAATACTGTATCTAATCTTATAATAAGGTTGAATAAAATAATTTCTAAACCTATAATATCTGTATCCTATAGTTCTAATCCTATAGTCTGATATATTATGTCAGATTCAAAATAAATCTTCCCCTCTTGGCGCATTTATTGAGGAAGGTTATTAAAATAAAATACAAGAGTGAAATCACGAGCTAAAGCTATTCTATTATAATTATATTGATGTGACTCTATTTTCAAATATTTCGTTAGACACTTTTTTCCATAAATCCGTCTTATAGCGACTCTCAGTCGCTCCGCTCGGGTTCATCCCTTGATACGTTTCAATGGATAGTACAGATTTGTCAGAAATGAAATAATTTGCCGCAGTAAAAAGGATCCTAAATGTTGAACTAGATAACTAGCTATCATCAAACCAAATTTCATCAAAATCTGTCTAGTGAATTTCTCGTAACGCGTTCCCAGACAGACAGACAAAAAACTACAGATTCGGCCTCTGTATCGATTAAGGACTATTTCAATAAGATTTTCCACAAAATATTTAATCCCAGAATGATGTCACTTCAGAGGAATTTAAAGTTATATACGTATGTGTAAGTTCTATCTGGTATCCTTAACACTGGCCTCGTAGCTTACCATGGAACTAGATGGTGCTGTGTTAATGTCCCAACATATTCAATATTCATAACTTATTGAACTTTTTCAGTATTCTACCACCGCAATAATAGCCTTACAGAGACTAAAGCAAATAGAGAATCTCACTAACTTCTTATCCGATTAACCGATTCAAAGAGATTGAATCAACTTTGGTAGATGAATAGCCGAAATAATTCCTTCCGCGTTACAGTAGTTTAGATTAAGGCTTATCGTCCACTGAAATCTGTGCATCGCTCTATACAAAGTTTAGTGTCTAAATTTTTCTTTATTAGTATTTCTTACATTATTTTAGAGAATCAAAATATTCGCATTTTGATAGTCTACTATCGAACTATTATAATACCTGCGAAAGTTTTTATGTATGTATATGTCTGTCTTTGTTTGTTACTCCTTTACGCTGAAACTTTTGGACGGATTTGAATGAAATTTAATACACAGATGGGCACAATCTGGTGTTAATAATGGTAGAGTAACCAAGCGAAGCTAGAAGCAGTCATTAGTATGTAATGATTATCAATAATCGAGTTTATGTTTTTTTAATGTTATAAAAACTTAAGTAACTGTTAAAACCAAACCAAATTATTACAATTTATAATAAATATTATTTATTTTTCGTATTATTATATAAATTTCTTAGTCATTAACTTTCAAAATATGTTTAGTCTGAAATATAAATGTAACAATGCGCAAGCGCAAATAAAATGTACAAACACACGCATTTAAGTAAATTCCTAATATTTATTTCATTGTAGGAGGATTTCTTGGAGGATAATTGGTATGCAGCAAATATCAGTTATTAAATTATTACCAACCAAGTCTAGTTAATGTTGTCTGTATGTATACAGGTAGTATGCATTTCCCAACATTAAAAAAAAAGTAAAAATAAAGAAAAAAAAGTTAATGATACGTACCTGTATAGTGCGATCTTGAATGAAAATTGAGAATAATATGGTGAATATCAATAATGAAGAGTAATAAATAGATTTCACGGTTAGAGCAAACATGTTTTAGTGAAGTAAATGTTTAAAAATAAACAAACGAAAATTATTTTTTTATTATATAATTTTCATTTCAATTAATTACTTTTAAATTTTAATGTTTACATCATTTACATTATTAATTTGTTTGCTGTACATTATGATAAAATTCTAACTCAGCCGAATCTGTACATTAACTATTTTTTTGGAAAATCTTATTGAAATAGTCATTATTACATACAGAGGCCGAAACTATAGTTTTTTTTTAAAAATTCGGTCTGTCTGTCTATCTGTCTGTCTAGGGACGCATCCCGAGGAACTCACTGGACCAATTTTAATGAAATTTGGTATATTGATAGCTGGTTATCCAGGACAACATATAGGATACTTTTTACTGCGGGAAAATATCTCATCCTTGAGAAAACTACATATACTAAACGTTAAAACACAACCAGTAATGAACCCGAGCGCCTGTATTAACAATATATACATAAAGGTATAAAAATACACATAGTGATACACATTTACAGTTAATTATATTCGTTATTTTATTATTGAAATGAAAATGAAATAAAAGCTACAGTTAGGTAATTTACATTTTATTCTATTTCTTTTAATAATAAGTATCTATTAGTGAGGAGATTTCAAGTGTCTAATTTCGTTGAACCAATATAATAGAAAGCAATATCACTGACAAGTGTAATAATGATAAATCAATTTTAGGCGCTCCGAAAAATTCTAAACAACAACAATAATGATAAAAGTAAAAAATATATTTTATGAGGCTTTAAAAGTACTCTACCTTCACTTTTTTACTTGGTATTTTAATCACTTGATAATGAGGCTTGAAGCGTATCGAAATAAAATCATATAAATAAACAAATTACTAAGGTTTTGTGTACACTCCCGGTGTAAAATATATGATATACAGCAAGCTTCGGTACATTTTTGAATATGCACAAACCAATTTTAGCAAAGTTTTGATAGGTAAAATCAAAAATTTCCTTCTTTCTAGTCAAGGTAGCAATCACTTTAAAACTGCTATTATACTACACTAGAGACTCACCCTCGTCATTTCATCCCCATATTCAACCCCTTAAGGGATGATTTTCACAATAAAAAATATTTTATGTCCTTCCCTTGATCTCAAACTATCTTCTTACCAAACATCTAAATCGGTCCAGCTGTTTTTGAGTTTATTCGTTACAAACATACAAAAATACAAATCTTTCCTCTTTATAATAATAGTTTAGATTACATTATAACCTAACAAATATTTTAGTGAAGTGTACCCGAAGTCTTGCGAAATAAATTGATTTAAAATAATAATTTTTAAATGAAATTATCAAAATATTTAAGGAAGTTATTTTTAAATTATATGTTTGTGATACGATAGGTCTGGCATAATCTCAAGAGAATCAAAAACCTTTAAATTTTTAAGGATAAAAAATAATAATAATAGAGAATATCAATGTAGTAATACGACTCTACCAATATTTTAATATAAATAATTGGTATAAATTGTTACGTTTACTCTCAACAAAGTTTCTTCAGATATCTAAATAAACAGTAAAATATTTCCCATTGAAAAAAAATTACTTAGCAGTAGGTACCTATATTATACATCCATACTAATATTATAAATGTGAAAGTGTGTTTGTTTGTTTGTTTGTTTGTTTGTATGTTTCTTTGTTTGTCTGTCATTCTTTCACGTTGTAACGGAGAGACGGATTGACGTGATTTTTTGTGTGCAGATAGTTGGAGGGCTGGAGAGTGACATAGGCTTTTTACCGCGGGAAATCATCTAATTCCCACGGTAAATCACATTATTAATACAATAAAAAAAATTTATTAGAATAACTCGAAATTTGGTATTAATGCTCTTCAATAAAATTAAATAAATTCGTGTTTTAGCATTTTTCGAAATTCATGCTATAAGGAGGGATATATATACAGGATATATACTATACTGTACATATATAATATACAGGCGATGAAAGTTTGTACGAAACTACCTTTTTACCTTTTATTTGTAGTTTTAGTGCGAGCGAAGCCACGAATTCTGCTAGTATATGTTTAATTAACCGGCTGGCATCAAAGCTCGTCAATAGCTACAATACAAAAAAATCGGTTGACAAACACAGGAGAAAAAGTAATAAACTGTTTTGTCTTTGCCTATTTACATATATTTTCATATTTTCTTCAGATTTTCTTGTTAGCGGTATGCTCTAAGCAAAAGAAAATTATAGAGATGACCAGCTCGACATCTAACTTAATAATGTAGGTACTATATGTATATAATTTAAGTTTGCCAGATCGATTAAGCCGCCTCTGAAAAATTGATGAACATACATAGGTACATAAAAATATTCGTATTAAACATAGTACCTAAATTTTATTAGAATATTGAATTCAGTCAAAAAAACAAAAAATACCTTGGGCTCGTCCGGGATTTGAACCCGGGACCTCTCGCACCCTAAGCGAAAATCATACCCCTAGACCAACGAGCCAGATGACGATATATTTCAAATTAAAAATATTTTTCGTGTGGCCATGAATTAATTTTACTTTCTCCTTTTACTCAAAGTGAATTTAATCGCTTTGTGATGAAGCCTTACCTTATCTCATAGAATATATAAATATTTGTACTAAACACAAGCCCCTATCTCTATTATACATATTAGTCTTTTAGATTTTTTTGCAATCGCAATCCCACAGACGAAATGCGACACGATTAATCGTGTCGTATTTTTTTTATTATTATTTCCTATACAATATTATTAATTCCCTCTTCTGTCATAAACTATTGCAACGTCATATTAAGCTGTATATTAAAAACTTCCAAAGCTTTGTTTATATGTATGTACTGTTACATGATATTTGTACAGGCAGTTTTTCAGAAAAAAGTAGGTACCGTTCCTCTGGCCTCTAAGTACATTAGAAATGTGCGGTCTGTTGACGTTTTTACATATAATTGTACCTGCCAATTTCTACTTTGCAATAGTTAATTCTTACATCAGCCTCATATCCCAACCAATCAGCTATGTATACCTATAAGAAGAAGCCTATACCACTTTCCAGCTCATAAAATACGACTGTGACAAACAACGCATTTATAATACCAGAGGATCTGTTTGATATTTGCATTATCAGTATATTTTTGAAAAATAAAGGATTAACTCAATCAAAAAGGCATATTTATATAATACTAGCGGCTCACCCTCGCTTCACTCGGGTTCGCCTCTAGGAAAATAAAAATAAACCTGTCCCACGAGAACCGTACATTTTTCCGGGATAAAAAGTAGCCTATGTATTATTCCAGACTATAATCTATCTCTGTGCCAAATTTCCTCCAGATCCGTTCAGCCGTTCTGGCGTGAAAGAGTAACATACTCACAAACTTTCACATTTATAATATTAAAAAATACGGATTGTTGCATACATAACTATAGAACTGGTCATATTATTTTCCAAACAAAAGGGATATCATAGGGTGACATTTTTTGGGTGTTTCTTTTTTATTGAACGCGAATACCAGAGACTATATGTTCATGCCTTATTTGAGTTTTGGTTTTATTTTGTCGTTACAACTTTTTTAGTTTAAATATTTTTAAGGTTATATCTCGCATCTAAATTTGAGCTATTTTTTTCGAAGCCCAATTGTTTTTTACTAACTTTTAAACTATAACCTATACATTAACATGGTAGATAATTGGCAAAAATCAAAAATCAAAAATAATCACACAAGAACAACACACCCTCAATTGAATAAATATTAAATACCTATGTACTTACTGAAATCAAAATGTTCTTTTAGAAATATAAAAATCTTAAATATACCATGTAAATTATGCAAACACATTTCTAGAAGAATAAACTCAGTAGACTCATCTTATTGCACAGCGTTCGTGCAGCAGCTTGCACTTCAATAACAAACGCTTAGCTGACAATTATGTATTGTTTATTTGGACTACACGAGCAAGCGCTTATTATTTAACTATTTCTGCTAGCGACTTTCCATATGTGTGTTTCATTTTATTTGCAAATAATTTGCATTAAAAATAACCATTGTTCTATACTAGATCAAATAGAATAAGTAGACAGTAAGCTGTATATAATAAAACGTTCCAATTAAATCAGCTTAGGTATCGTTACAAGACTTTCGTACAATTTGTTCGTACGAACAAATTGGCAAAAATAAGAAATACTTACATTTTTACTTTATTATTATAAACAGCGACTTACCATCGCTTCACTCGGATGTGCCCTAACCAGCGCTGTCAATTGGCGGGTAAATTACCCGAAAAGCGGGTAATTTTAGGCGATTTTTGATGGTGGGTAATTTTGACAGGTATTTTCATTGAATTGAATGAAACATTGAATGAATTTAATAATTTAAAGCTCTTTAATTGAGAACTGATTACAATGACTTTTTTTCTAACATTAATACTTTCTTTAATTTTATATAAAACACGAATAAATTACTTAAAAAAACTATTTTTGGGTATTCTGCTCATGGTTGGCGTCAGCGGGATAAACAGGGTATTTTGAGGTTTATTGGTTGGGTAAATCAACGACTGTTATCTGGCAGCCCTGGCCCTAATAGTAGCCTAAATGTTACTCCAGGTACTCTATCTGTCACTCCGAACGTGCGTTCACCTTCTCGTTGTGGGGGGACTCAGTAGTGCCCAGCAATCCAGCCGGGCGCGAAGCCAAGAAATGCACAGGGAGGTGGCCCACTTCGGTGGGTGGTGTGCTATGCGGGTTGCTCCTGGTACTTCTGGACAGTGGAGCAACCCCACGGTTGATGTGATCTGCATTGACAGACCTGGCATCGGGGAATCTTGTTTGGGTGCGGAAGTCATCCTGCGATGCCCTATTAAGGCGGAGGAGGTTTTGTTGGGTTTTAGTGGGTTGTACTGGCTTTACCGGTGAGTCTCACACCTCTAAAAATTTACTCGATCTGTGTACTAAATCTCATCCAATTTCGTTCAGCCGTTTCAGCGTAACTGATTAACAAACATACTAATGTTTAGACCAGACTCATATCCCACAAAAATAACGGTGCACAGGATATAAAAACAAATCAGTTCCTAAAAATATTATATACAGGTACACGTTTTTCCAATATTTTATATATAGCTAAAATAGATTTAAACATCTTTTCATATTCTTTAATTGAGTAGAAACGTGAGTATCTTTGTACGAACGAACGGTCCCTTTAATAAAAGAATATTATTTTTCGATATCTCGTTTGAAATCATTAGGATTTATTATATTTTCAGCAATAAAAAATGTTACAATTTTTATTGGAGTTTAGCGACCCGCTCTTTTATGTCATGATTATATTTGAATTTGAATAAACATTAAGGCAATTTATATGAATTAATTATATTCAATCGAATCCACTTTAACTAAATTAAATATATATATATTCAGATCTCTTAAAGGTAATTTTAGATAAATGTTACTATAGTATCTTTAACTGCTTCTGTGGTGTAGTGGCTAGCATGTACGGCTGCACACCTGGAGGTCCTGGGTTCGAGTCCTGGGTCGGGTTAAGCCTAGTTATTGAGTCTTTCTGTATAGTAAGCCTCAGTAACAGCCCGGATTTGGGAAGTTGAAGGTGTTTCACCCCCGTGCCTCCGAGAGCACATAAAGCCGTCGGTCCTTCGCCTTAACTCTCACCGGTCGTGTCGAGTGGTCGTCCCACCGGAGTATGAGAATGACAGGAATAGAGAGTGCACGTTGTGTCTGCGCGTGCACTTGTGCACTATAATATCTCCTGCGCAGTTGGCTAGTTTCAATGAGATTGGCCGCCGTGGCCGGAATCGGACAGAAGAACATCATCTTTAAATATCTGTCCAATTTTATGAAAATAAGTTGACGACAATATATCGCATATGTTGGAGAATTGCATTAGATATAGAACTGCTTAGATATTATTTTAATGTAATCCCACGGGATAGCGGAAAGGAGTAAAAAAATACATATAATAGTTCTGATTTTTGATTTAATGGCACGTGAACTTAAAGAAACGTAAAGGAAATAATATAAAAGTGAATTAAAAACATCAAATGTATGCAATATTAGAATTTATTTTTCACATGAAAAATATTTACCTATTTTATAATTTTACAACACTTTAATACAAATATCTTAGTGCTAACTTAACTAAATAATATCACATATCATCAGCGACGTCGAACATTATAATAGTAATACGAAAGGGACATTCATAATGTCCACAGTTTTGGCAAAGTATCATAAACTTACAGATACAGTCATTAAAACTATAAACTATAATCATATTCTGTAACACAAATAATTTCAAAGTTGATCCATACCAAACAGCTATCTGTATGTATGTATGTATTCAGCCCTTTTTAACGTCTCACTGCTGGGCACGGGCCTCCCTTCAGTACGAGGGGGATCAGGCCATAGTCCACCACGCTGGCCAAGTGCGGGTTGGCGGACGCTATCTGTATATCCTACATTAATTCACTTCTAAGACTTTTAAAAGGTAACCACTTTATTTATCGAAAAAATTACATACAATACAAAAATAAATAAACAAATATAAGTACTGTCCAATAAATAAATTAAAATGAGTAGGAATAAATACACGAATACTTAAAACATAAATTAATGATAAGTACAAATTCGTATTTGAATACTAACTACTGGAAAATGTAGTTTATTTATGTAATAAGCTATAATACTTCAGATATATTTAGAATACGTTATGTCCCGACAACTAGATTCAATAGCCAAACGAGCCACAAAATGATGAACGATGATTTTAATGTAACAGCAGATGATGTTCCATTCACATACATGACTGGCCACCAATGGTTGATTGAAATGATTTGATTATCATTCACAGGAGGTTTACTTGTTGCATGTTCTAACATATTATCAGGCATATAACTGCCGCACATGGGAAAATCATGGGGTATCGGCGCCATATCTTTATGGTCACCTACTTTAAACACCAATGCCATACCGACTTCCACATGGAATTCAATATGACAGTGGAACAACCAGTATCCAGGGTTATCTGCTTTAAAACGTATAACAGTGTAACCTCCATCTGGTACTGTGACCGTGTCTTTTAATGGTGCATTTTTCAAATTACGTTTCAACAAGCCCATCTCATCAAATTTTTTGACCTCTTCGATGGTTGTGTTAGCAGCAAGTCTTCTCAAACCGACTACACGGAAATTATGACCGTGTAAATGAAATGGATGATTTGCATCGAACGTAACTCCTTCATCCACAATAATTACTTCTACAACCGAGTTTTTTCTTACTGATAGAACATGAGGACATTCGCAATAACCGTTTTTACAGCTTTCGTCTATACTTGATGCGTTGCAGAATGCATCAGGTGAAGGACGTGTCAGTAAAAGTGGGCTCGATGGCATTTTCATACTGATGTGGTTCAACTGTGGTGTATACAGACGATTGTCTGGATGTGGAACTGCAATGAAGGCAAAATGAATTAGGTTAATTATTTATTTTTCTTCATTTTTACTTTCATGTCACTTGTTATTTTAATAATAAGCATAGGTAAAAAGTTATAATTTAATTTTCATTTAAAATATATTGCAATCAAATCAAATATCAAAAATATATATTTTTATTGAAAATACTTAATAAGTACCATAATTTCATGAAACGTATTTTAATCTTCAATACGCCGAAGATATCAATATTTTTTTATTATTATCGAGAGGATAATAATAAAAAATGAGTTTATTCACTTTAATATGGAAAATGCTTAAAGTATTTTACGGATCAAAGATCACACTTATAAGTTCAATCAATCTTTTCGTATTCATTTGCTTTTTTAAAAAGCACACAGATCGAATATTTTATAGAGATTGGGAAAAATTATTACAATTTTATACTTAAACTTAGCATAAGTATGGTATTAAGTATAAGTTCAAAGGACTTAACCTCTAAGTTTTATTCAATTTTCACTTTGAGATAGCACTTACCTTGGTAATATCCATAATAAGGGGAACGATGAAAATGTGAATTATTTTTCGCATAGAAATCGTAGGCAATATAGAATTGATAATCGGCTATTTCCTTTAAACTGTCGTCATATCCTTGTAGAGATTTCATCTCAGCCACGCTTATTGTCTCATCTTCTTCTTCACCTTTATTCAAGGCATTTAATTGCTGGAACAAAATAACCTTGTTAAAACCACTTTTCTTTGTAGCTATGAACTAATTTTAACTGACATCAAAAAAAGAGAGTACTTAAATCGGGTGAATGTTTTTTTAGTGTGAATTTGAAGATAATTTCAACTGCTGTTATTACACAATTCATAATTACTTTGTATATAACTTAAATTTAATATACTTTAAAAACCGTAAAGAAAATGCAAGATATTCAAAATTGAAATTCAAAATAAATATTTAAAATAGAAAAATGATTTCAAGATTTTAGAAAAAATGGTGATACCTAGATTAAGTTTCATGTTTGTACTATTTTACTTAATAGTTTCTGAATTATATGTATATCTTCCTTCGAGGGGCACGCCTTAATCATTTTACATAAAAAATCAAAAGGTATCACACAGAACAAACCAAAAAACTCACTGTCATATGAATAATATAAATAAATATATTTCTTTTATATATTCAGAGAGTTCAACTTAATTATTAAAATGTGACAAGATATAGACAGATAAGACGTGGTCTTCTGTGTAGCGGTTTCCAATACACGTGCACTCGTGATACACGAGATCAATAAAACATATTAAATAAAGACAATCTTAAAATATGGGTAAATTGTTAGGCTCCAAGGAATTTGTGAATTTTAATCAATTTTAAATTTTAAACGATATTATTATTATATTTTAAAAACTATCTTTTCGATTTTTTTATTTTTGGTTCCCGACGTTTCGAATACTTTACAGCAGTCATGGACACGGGAGAGTTCCGCGAAAAGATTTTGTTTTACTTAAAATGTCAAATATTCCCGTAAATCTAAAAAAATGTTAAGATTTTATCTCATCAAATGTGTTATGAATCTGCTAGACTCGTAATACAATTGCAAGCCATTTTTATCATAATACGAGTACAATAGAGCAAAGTTGTTCATGTAATCTCTTTTTAAAGTTCATGTTTCGATAACAACCCTTCAAGCAAAACCCACAACAGTATTGCAACGTTTATTTTTCCTTTTGGGACGTGATTATGCTGTTTTCATTTCCTTTCACAACACTGTGAATGGATTTTCAAGCTACATTGCAATTATCTTTTCAAGCAAATAATAGGTAGGAGTGTTATTTTAAAAGATAGTAGCGGTTACATATCTCAGTTAAAATAAAAAAAGAATTTCTTCTATCTTTCTTGAAATTAATATACAAATAATCACGTAATTATATTTATATATATATATATATATATATATATATACACATATATTATTCTAATCTATACATATAATAAAATTCTGAGTCGAATCTGAGTTTTTTTTTGGAAAATCTTATTGAAATAGTCATTATTATTCATAGATAAGGAGGCCGAATCTAAAGTTTTTAGAATTTTTGTCTTGTTTGTCTGGGAACGCATCACGAAAAAAACATTCGACAAATTTTGATGAAATTTGGATAATAATAGCTGGTTATCCGGGTCAACATATACGATACATTTTACTGCAGAAAAATATCTCATCTCTGAAAAATCTATGCTAACCGTTAAAATGTGCCTAAAGACGAACCCGGGCAGAGCGAAGGTGAGACGCTTGTTAACAAATATACATCAACATACGAGTAGGTATATATAAATAGGCAACGACCAAACAGTTCAGTACCTTTTCTCCTTTGTTCGTCAACCGATTTTCTAATAAATAATTTTTCTAATATCTATACATATAATAAAATTGTAACTAGACCGAATGTGTACATTAAATATTTTTTGGAAAATCTTATCGAAATAAACATTATTATCAATACAGAGGCCGAACCTATAGTTTTTAGAATTTTTGTCTGTCTGTCTGTTACCGCATCACAGTAAAACCAGTGGAGAGATTTTGATGAAATTTGGTATGGTGATAGCTGGTTATCCGGCTAAACATATAGGATACTTTTTACGTGGGAAAATGTCTTATTTTTAAGAAAAAATACAAAAACTGCAATGTAAGAGTATAGCACTCGTAATACGTAAAACCTAAGAATTTTGTTTTTGGTCATCAGAACGCGGGCGAAGCAGCAGGCAGTGCTAGGTTTGCAATAAATAAATAAAATTACGAGCAAGTGCGAGTCGGACTCACCCACCGAGGGTTCCGTACAAATTTGTAGGAAATCTCTTTAACTTTAATTTTCAACTTTTTTATTTTTTGGAATATTTCCTTTATCTGTGCTGTAAAACCTTGCCGTTTGCCAAATTTCGTGATTATAGGTCTAAGGTAAAAATTAACCTTCTATTCGCTTTCGTCTATTACAAAACCCACACACAGATACCATACAGCTTTGACAGCTTGCCAATCCTACAATGCATTAGTTTGAAGAAATAATAATAACATAATGAACACATAAAATAACTACGTATGGAAGCTTTTCTTTACTATAGACCTAGTATAGTTTTGTTTAGCATAGAAATAATACACTTACATATTATTAGCCCATACAAATTTAAAAGGAAATTCGCTTTATAGTCATTATCATGGCGATAGTTTCTCGTTTTGATATAAATATAGCAAGACTCATCTAGAAATAATAACAGTTGCCTTGCTAACAAAAACTTGAAAGCTTTTATTATAACAACTATCAATATTTCCAATACAAATTGTCAACCCCATCTTCACCCCCTTAAAGGATGATTTCCGGGATAAAATGTACCCTATGTCCTTCCCAGGATCTCAAACTAACTTTTTACCAAACATCTAAATCGGTTCAGTAGTTTCGGAGCATATTCGGTACAAACAAACAAACAAAAAAACTAAGGGGTTAAAGTTTGTGTGTGGAAACAACTTAGGAACGAACCGGAGCGTAGCTAGGGTGAGTCGCTAGTTTGTCATAAATCTGAGAATTAAATGCTCGAGCACCAACGTAAAAGAGAGTCTCAGTCCGATAATATATTTAAAATATGAATAAAATAGCAAATAAAATATAAACTTACGAGGCCCTCATTATGTAATTCTTCCCACGTTGGATCGCCTTCAGGCTCAGCCTCAAAAGCTCCTTCGTAATGCAAAACAGCTACTTGCTTTGCTTTTGTGAATCTGAAATACAAAATATACATTAGTTCTCTCTGAAAATTTAATATATAAAAATCTCGCGTCATGGTGTTTGTGGTCGTACTCCTCCGAAACGGCTTTTTTAATTTTAATATTTTTTTTTGTATATTTGGTAAGCATGAGAATGGGTCGTAAAGTACTTTTTACCCCCCTACCTACACCCCCCAATCTTCAATCGCGAATTTAGGATTTTGGTATGAACAATATCCAAATAATATGATATTATGTTAATACATAGGGACGAACCCTAGCGAAGCGGGGATGAGTCGCTATATTATAACATAAAGCAAAAGAGTTTTTTTTTGTAGATTGAACGCGGGCGAAGCTGCGGGTTCTGTTAGTTATCTATATAATATGTATATCGCACTACTATTATTGTTAGTATTTGTGTTTGTGTGTTTAATGTGACTCATCTACGCTAAAAAAAACTGAACGGATTTGGATGTAATTTAAAACAGTAAATAGATCATAACCTGGAGTTGCACAAAGGATACTATGAGGCAATTAGGTACGCTAGAAAGAGGGGATAAGTCGCTACTAATATATAAGTAACACATTATAGGTGTCAAAATTATGCATTAAAATGTATTTGTTTAATATTTTGCACGAACCAAATCATTATTTAATAGTATTGTTATATGTAATTGTTAGATTTTATGACTACAAAATACATGTATGCTATATGGAAGAAAGCTTTACAATTTTTTGAGTTCGAATTACTTTAAAATTTCGTTAATCAAGTTAGAGCCAATTCAACCATGAACCAAAAGCTTTATAAAATAAAACTGTAAACATTTTAAACGTACTATCGGATTTTTTATTTTCTTAATAAGTTTTTAAACTTAACCACAGCTTTACAGATCCGTCGGTCATAAGCGCAGTTATATCGTGATCTTTTTAGAAAACCAAAACAAATCCATCCCACGGGAACCGTACATTTTGCGAGATAAAAAATAGCCTATATGTTATTCTGATGTATCAGCTGTATTACTGTAAAATTATATCAAAATCCATTTAGTAGTTTTTGCGTGAAAGAGTAACAAACATCCATACATCTATACATCCAGACATACAGTCATCCTCACAAACTTACGCAATTATAATATAACTAAAATAAATTAAAAATTTAAAAAACCCCCGACCATTTTGGACCGATTTTCATCAAACATAGCTAAGAACACTAATTCGACTAATTCACCTTTCAAACAAAAAAAAACATAATCAAAATCAATTCATCCGTTCGGGAGATACGATGCCACAGACAGACACACGCAGACACGTCAAACGTATGGCAGCCCGTCAATTTTGGGTCGGGGGTTAGCTATTAGGATTTTTAAAGATATATCGCTTTTTTATCTAAGATATATTGGTTTATTAGTGTTTAATTACATTTTACAATGAGTAGTATTATAATTAAAAAAAGAAACTATTAAACTAATTACTAATTAAAAAACAACTTAATTAAATCAGCTTTTAACATTAAAAAGGAATTTGATGCCTTTTTTGTAACTAGATGGTGCGATTTCAATTGTCAAAACTACGCGTGATGAAATAAGTAAAACTCGCACTTTTAGTGTACTACACTAAAATTTCAAAGTTTTTTTCAATGCGATTTGATAGTTTATTCAATTGTTTGAATGGATTTAAAAGTACCATTCAAGACATACAATGTATTTTACATAAAGCGAGGTTTATTATTGATAAAACTCTAAACTAAATAGGATACACTCAATTTAGAATTATTTATATGGAAATTAAAATGGAATAATTCCGAGTTGGGTGTAAAAGCTAAATTCCAGCAAATCTACTAACAAGACAGAGTAATATGAAAAAATTATAAGATTTTTTAAGTTAATAAAGACGTTAACTTCCGTTGATGGAACAAAAGAGAAAAAAAACAAAAGAAAGAGAAAAAAATTGTTACTTTCTGGACATTTTTAACTCAAAATCAACTATATATCCGGAAAAATAACTAAAAATAACTAAATATCCGGAAAACACGTAACATATGTGTATTTATTACGTTATGTTTTCGTTAACCCTGTTTGTTATTCTCTGAGTCAGTGGTCCGGGATACAGCTATCACTGTCAATATCGCTGGGATTCTACGTTTGAGCTTCGGTCGAGAAACGTGCACTGATTCTAACTAGTTGGAATCACAGTATAAATTTCGAGATCTTACGTAATACCTCAGTAAAATTACTTATAGATAATTAATATTTAGTTAGTGTATTAGAATATTTGTCTATTTCTTCCTCAATTACAATACCAGACGTCAATAGCGACCTACAATGTAGTATTTTCTCTATATAAAATGGATAATAAGGTAGTGGTAGCCCAGTGGTAACGCACTCGCTTGGTTAACCCAGTGAAGCGGGTTCAAATCTCGGATCTCGCACCTCTGATATTTTCATGTGCGAATCATTTTCAAGCTGATTACCACTTGTCTTACGGTGAAGAAAACATCGTGATGAAATCTGCATGTCTGAGATAACCTAACAAGTTTTCGAAAGACATGTGAAGTCCGCCAACCCGCACTCGGCCAGCGTGGTGGACTATGGCCTGAACCCCCTTATATTGAAAGGAGGAATGTGCCCAGTACTGGAACGTCAGAAAGGGCTGAATCCAAATACAAAATAGCTACAACACCATATGTTAATCTTATTCTTCTTCTCCATGTCTTAACTTGTCCCACTCTACGTGGGGTTAGTATAACATATTTTCTTCTTCCACTTTCTTCTATCAGCCGTCATCTCAGCAAATACACCTTTCACATTGGTACATACCACATATATATATATATATATATATATATATATGTATGTATTAAAACACCATATCTTAATATTTGCTTATATAAGTATAGACTTCAAATTTAAACGATAACGTGATTAAACAATAACTATTACATATATTACAATTGTTATTTGCAACACAATTTTTTTTGAATTAAAAAATCACTGGCACGAAAATAATTGTGTAAAATAGCTGCAAAATATATAATAAAAAATATTTAAAATAATACTTAAAGTTTCGTCGCCGTCGTTAACGAAGTTCGCTCGAAACAAAAGATCCGACCAAAAAATAATAAAAGTACTCAGTACTTCACCGAACTTTATCGGGCGAATAGTAAGTGATTTATTTTCTTTGATTTTTTTTACTTTCTACTATGAAGGTATTGCAATATTGTCCGATCTTTTTTGTACTGCTTTTTTTTTAATTTTCTCAATTCATACACAGATACTGGTCCTGTTAAAATATACAAAACCACTTTAAGAGAAAACATTGTTAAAAGCCAAATTTTAGCTTTAAAATAGTATTCTGAAGATGCAAGACAGACAGACGTACTGAAATATGGTATATGTTTTTATGTATGTCATACGAGATTTGTACCGAAAGCGAACTGTCTCTTTTCTTTTTAACCCCCGACGCAAAAAGAGGGGTGTTATAGGTTTAACGTCGATGTCTGTCTGTGTGTGTCTGTCTGTGGCATCGTAGCTCTTAAACGGATGGACCGATTTTGATGCGATTTTTTTCATTTGAAAGCCAGTTTCCGTGCGATGGATCGTTAAATGACAATTATTTTGCGTAGTAGGTTTTTTAAATTTTTAATTTATAATTATTTAATTAAAAGTTCAACCTTTAAGCACCTATATCTAACTTTTTTATTTTTTGTTTTGGTTAATGGCAACCAAATCTCGTAACGAAATTTATTTCTGTCAATAACAATTGATCTATTGAAATAAATTGCAGACCAAAATATGGATGTTAGAGTTCTATTGCTTTTACATAGATTCCATCGAGATTATTTTTTCCGTATAATATATCATTTTTTTATTATTGTTTTCAAATTGACTCTTCTAGTTTATAAATAATTAATTTTTTAAGTACCTCTCGTCACAATCCATAAGTCCTCTAAAGCGAATCCAGTAGTTGTCGATTTCGTTGTTAGCTTCAAGCACGAAGTCATAGCGCTCCCCCGCATACGTAACAAGTGATGTTGCTGCAACAAATATATTTTATTAAACTTTATATAGGTTATACTAGGTACGCTTCAACAGTTAGTATGGAATATATAGACTAAATCTATACTAATATTATAAAGAGGTAAAGTTTGTGAGTTTGTGACGTTGTAGGGGGTAATCTCTGGATCTACTGAACCGATTTAGATTAAATTTGGTAAGAAGATAGTTTGAGACCCTGGGAAGGACATAGGATACTTTTTATCCCGGAAATCATTCCTTAAGTGGGTGTTACGGTTAGTATAAATGTTTCAGAGATGGGATATTTTCCCGCAGTAAAAAGTTTGCTAAATGTTGACCCAGATAGCCAGCTATCATTATACCAAATTTCATCAAAAACTGTCCAGTGGTTTTCTGATGGTGCGTTCCCAGACAGACAGACAAAATGTCTAAAAACTATAGATTCGGCCTCTGCATCGGTAATTATGACTATGTCAATAATAATTTCCAAAAAATATTTAATGTGCAGATTCGACTCAATTAAAATTTTATTATATGTATAAATAAATATAGATAACAAATTAAATTACATAAAGTAAATAATAAATTTCGTCTTACAATTCCATTTATAAGCAATAATTAGCTTAAAAGCATTGAAACTTTATGACAGAAGCGGTTTTTTATTCATTCATTTTACTTTATCATTCATTTCATTTCAGCTAGCAGGAAGAAGTGAACCTTGATTCGATTATTGTAAAGAAATAAGATGACTTTTCTCAATCTTTGAATTTTCAAAGGAAAACCTCAATCCGATATCGAAAGGCTAAATGAAAGAGTTTTTGTGATTGCTGATTCGAATCTTTTGGATTTTGTTCATTCGTGCTGGTGTCTCACTGTTCATATTTACATGTTATGTAATTTTAGACGATATTCTAATAGCTTATAAATAAAATTTGCTTAATTTTAGCAACCAATATATATAGTTAGATACATCCGCCATTTTGTTTTTAAATAATAGAATTAGTGTAACATTAATTTTCATTAACTTATTGATGAATTATTTTTACAGTTTGTGTGACGTAGGCACTAGAGGCAACTGCTTCAAATATCAATTATTTAAAAAGTTGATGGCTTAATAAAAACTTAAAAAAATAAATAAAAATCGACTTCAAAAAGACACTAAAAAATAACTGATTGGTAGTTTTCTGAATTAGATATTTTCGAAGCGCTGTCTCAGTTTTTTCAAATCAAACAGTATATCTTCATATAAAAAAATCTTAAGTGTGTGTGTTCGTAATTCTTCTCTACCTTGATAGTTTAACTGGGTCATGTGGTTCGTTCTTAGCTATGGGATGGGACTCCCAAGTGGCGCTTTTGTCATGATCCAGAATTTACTTGCTTAATTATCAGAGCAATGTTTTTCTTTTGATTTCTTACATAAAAAACATATAATCCTAAAATTTCAGGCTGAGCGAAACGGAACAGATTGCTAGTATTGTATAAAATATATTGAAACAAATATGTGATGCGTAAAAAAGCTCGGCTACTAATGGAATGTCAAGCCTTAGAGGTTTCAGCTTACTCGACGTCTGACTGATAGGGAAATGATTGTTTTTTTAGAATGTACCTACCTTTGTGAGTATATTCAATTATTATTTTCTATAGATTGTGGTTTTTATTTAACGTAAAAAAGTCCACAACAGTATGAGTATATCTCTTAAAGTACGTTCAAAATAACTATTTTCATCTATTCAAAACGTAACTAAGACGCTAAAAATAAAACCTCATATCTTTTCCGCAAATGACTCATTTATCTTAATTACACACATTTTCATTAACAAAAAAACTGAGTAATATGAGTAGTTTTACATGTGTCGTTACATACCGGTCCATTAACATTTTATTCACTTTTAAGAGACGAAATCTGGATTTTTACAAGCAAATTTTTAAATGGTTAAAGTAGGCCAAGTTAAGTACAAACGATTTTCGAGATTGTCGGCGTCGTCGATGAAAGAGGTGAGATATGAACAACTGCCAAGTTTCATGGTAGATACTGAAATTATAGTTATAAACTGATAGAGTTCTTCTATTGATTGAATTGAATAATAGTTGCTTTTTACATTGAATTTGTAATTTAACAATATTTTTATGTAAAAACTAGCGGAACAACAAAGACAAATCTATCCCTCGGGAACCGTATATTTTTCGGGATAAAAAGTAGCCTATGTATTATTCCAGACTATAATCTATCTCTGTGCCAAATTTCATCCAGATCCGTTCAGCCGTTCTGGCGTGAAAGAGTAACAAACATACATCCATACATACATTCTTACAAACTTTCGCGTTTATAATATTTATAGAATAAATTTATTAACGTAAGCAACACAAAATAGAACCACTAACAAACTTATATTTTAAATGCATATCAAATGAGTGTAATTAATAAACTTTATATGTTTACATTATTTTACTTAAATACACATTTAAATCATATATGCATTTAAATAAATAGGCTTCATACCTCAAAATTTGAATATTTTCTCAAACAAATATGATATAATTCCATTACTTCGTAATTACCATGATGTTTGCTAATGATCTTAATCAAATGGAAGAATAAAATGACGACGATGAAACCAACGAAAAACAAGATGAAAGCTCGCTTTTATTATAGAAAGCTTACGTAATTCTGACGTAATGACCTTCTAAAATCTAGACCGTATCGTTTTTATGAGGTAGGTACACTAAATAGTTAAAATTTATAATATAAAAAAAAATTGTGAGTATCATGGACATAGTTTAATATCACAGGTTTGATGACCGCAAAAAACGTATGTTCATATTGATCATATAGAAGTTGGACTGCCTCCTTGGTCTAGACGCTACCATATACGGCTGCATATCTGGAGGTTCTGCGTTCGAGTCCCGTGTCTGGTCAAGTTTAGTCATCAAGTTTTTCTATTAAGAAAGTTTCAGTAACATTCAATTGGGAAGTTAGCGGAGTTTCACCACTGTGCCTCGGAGAGCACAGACCGGACACGCGACAGACCTCTCACCGATTGTGTCAAATTATCGTCCTATTGGAATTTGAGAGTGAAAGAAATGAATACACTAGTGTCTGCGCATACACTTGTGCACTATAATATCTTCTGCGCAGTTGGCTAGTCTCAGTCACATTGGCTGCCGTGATCAAAGTCCAGCAGGAAGTTTGTTTCTTTTTAACTAACAATGTGATAGTCATTTTAGCCATTCTTTTTTTTGGGTTTTTTAACAAATATCTCACACACCGAGGCTCGAGTCTTTTTACAACTTTATATTTGTATGTATTTAGCCCTTTTTTTAGCATCCCACTGCTGGGTACGGGACTCCCTTCAATATGAGGGGGATCAGGCCGTAGTACACCACGCTGGCCAAGTGCGGGTTTTGAGTATACTGAATAATTCCCAATTTTATATCTCGACTTAAGAAATGCTAAAAATTAATATTTATGTTAATGGGATCAAATAGAGGAAATACGTTAGCTATCACGTTACAGCGTAAATAGCGTTACAAAAAATAATTTATTCTAAGTTTAATAAAAAGTGCTTAGATAAAACACAGTTTGTTTTTACTTAGGAAGCTGGCAATCTCGGAAGATGGAGAAATTGATGTTTTTCTAACATAAAATTTTATCAGTATCGCTTTAATTCTTTCATATAAAATTAATAAAGCAACATCTTACAGCTGACGCCTGAACTTATTTAGGAAGTTTCTTGTTATTGAAATTTTTTTAAATCTCTTTATATCATAGGTTTTTGTATAAAAAGGCCAATTAGTAGTAAAACTTAACTCTCTAATTAATCGATATTTTACTTATCAAGACCTAGAATTGACCTAAACGTATACACTTATTCCAATTTAAAATGAAACTGTTTCGAGTTTTGTCGCGGTTTTATTTTATACTTTACATTTTAACGTTTATTATAGAGATGAGATATTTTCCCTCAGTAAAAAGTATTCTATATGTTGATCCGTATAACAAGCTATTATCATATCAAATTTCATCAAAATCTGTCCAGTGGTTTTCTCGTGATGTGTTCCCAGACAGATAAACAGACAGACTGACAGACAAAATTTTAAAATCCATAGATTCGGCCTCTGTAATAATGACTATAATCTCGATAATAATGAATATTTCAATAAGATTTTCTAAAAAATATTTAATTTACACATTCAACTCAAAACTTTATTATATGTATAAATGAATATTTCAATAAGATTTTCTAAAAAATATTTAATTTACACATTCAACTCAAAACTTTATTATATGTATAAATTTTTGTTCTCGACGTTTCGAATGCTTTACAACAAACATGGTCACGGGAGAGACTAAGGTTTTTGACGTCTCAATCACTATTATATAGTTGTTAGACATCTAATCAGCATGCTATCCTGATAATAAAACCAGGTTAAGGTCATCAAATGATTGTACGCCTTTGATATTACTAACATGTACCAACTTCATATTCATACGTGAAAAGATTATAACTAGAACAAAACTCATCCAATTAAACTAGATTACTACTAAAAAAACCACGACTATATTATGTACAATACACAGACAAACAGACATAGGTATCATACCTATAAAACCCCGATGCGTGGATAGTTAAAAATTAGGATTAATCCTTATGATTTCTTTAATCAGATTAATTTTAAATTTAATGTAGTAGTTTATTTTAAATAACGCAGTTTTAACAATATCCTTAACAAAGAACATTTACATCAGTCTGGCCATTTTTTATGGGACGCATTAAGAGACAGACAGGCAGAGACACAGAGAAAAAAATATTTTTTATTGGTATCTGTATTCGATTTTTTTTTTATCTATCTGTTATATATTTTAAATTAATACTGATTAATATGATTATATTAAAACTGATTAATTTAATAAAAATCAATGTATAAATTCGACCTCTGCAATTTAAATATGTGTAATAGATAACGTAACAAACACTGTAACTTTTTAAATAAAACTATTTTTTCGGATTTTTTCACGGATTAATTTGGATTTTTGGTTCCCGACGTTTCGAATGCTTTACTTACAGCAGTCATGGTCACGGGAGAGATCTCTCCCGAAAAATCCGAAAAGATAGTTTTATTTAAAATGTCAAATATTCGCGTAAATCTAAGAGAGTATTAAAAACACTGTAACGACAAGATTGACTAATGAAGCTATAGAATTTCCAAATTAAAGCTTTTAAAAGTTCGCAACTCCCCTTTTAATCTTTATCGGTACATTTTCAAATCATTACGGTTAAAATGGCTAATATAACCCTATTATATTCGACTTAATTAATGGTGTCAGAGGATCGCGATAGAGCTGCTTACAACTTTATACTTTTTTGAAGGGGTAATCATTAACGAAAAGTTATATTTTTATGTTGTGATTCATTGAGAATGTAAGCTTAATGTAAGGCTCCACGAGCGTAATTCAATTATGTATTATTATATTTTTTTAAATTATTGTTTATATTTTACTGTAACGTATAAGCTATATTACTGTAAAATTTCATCAAAATCCGTTCAGTAATTTTTGCGTGAAAGACTAATAAACATTCATCTATTCATCCTAACATTCGCATTTACAATGTTAGTTTTACATAATATACCTTATGTGTAATCTATGTTTATTATATAGTAATATTTTAAAGAGAGAGTTTGTTTGTTCATTTAAATGAGCTAATCTCATGTACTACTGAACCGATTTGAAAAATTCTTTCTATAGACTATATATCATATAATATATTAGTCTATCTATTCCATACTAACCGTTAAAACGTACCTAGGGACGAACTCGAGCGAAGCGAGGTTGGTCGCTAGTTATATAACATTATAAAATGAAGACTTCCTATATAGGAAGTGAACTATATATAAAATTATACATAATATACTAGCCAGGTGCCATTTAACTAATCTCTAAATTCGTACAGTATGTGTATTCAGCCCTTTTTAACGTCCCACTGCTTGGCACGGGCCTCCCTTCAAGACGAGGGGAAACAGGCCATAGTACACCACGCTGGCCAAGTGCAGGTTGGCGGATAGTACAAACTCTTACAGTACCCAGATAATACTTAATCTGTGTACTAAATTTCATCTAAATCTGTCAAGCCGTTTCAAAGAGGAGTAACAAACATACAAACACTTACAAACAAACTTTCGCATTTATAATAGTAGTGTCATAATCTGCTCTATATGGGTTAAAGTTGGTATAATGAAAACAATAAACAAGTTTTATTACGTAGTGGTTTGGAAAGAGTACAAGCCAAATGGGAAGTACTTAGGACTAATATTATAACCTATATACATCTAAATGAATTTTACGATATAGTCTCGTTCCGGATTTAATGGAGTACTAACTAACGGACGAATCATACTTTCTTAGATTTAGATGAATATTTGACATCTATATATGTATATAAAACAAAGTCGGGTTTGTTACAACACTTATAACTCAAGAACGGCTGTACCGATTTTGATGATCTTTGATTCGTTAGATTTGTCTCCGCCCCAAATAGAATAACTATTAAAACATCGGAAAAATTTAAGAAAAAAATTAAAATTTACGCTGGTTAATAACTATTTAAAACATACTTAGGGACGAACCCAACCTAAGCGAGGTGAGCCGCTAGTTTTAAATAAAACTAGCTATTTTTTCGATTTCTTTCGTTGATTTATTTTGATTTTTGGTTCCCAACATTTTGAATTCTTTACAGCAATCATAGTCAGGGAAGGGAATCAAGAATCAAAATAAGTCCGCGAAAAAATCCAAAAAGTTTTATTTAAACGGACGGACGGATCTTTTAATCAATTTCATCCATTTTTTAGCGATGTCTATAAAAAGTGCAATATTTTTTTTAAGACTGCCTATAACATAGTTTTGCACATACATTACTTCTGTACGTGTAGGATTTGTACTTAAAAAGTACATTTTAAAGTAGGCCTTTTATTTCAAAGTATACATATACATAGTTAAAATATAAAAAAATTGAACTTGCAACCACAAAACCGCATTCCCGAAATATATTTTCAATAAACCATCAGTATTTTACCTGTAACAGTACTTACTTTACCGTGTTACCCCGAAAGTGGATATTCATCTATTTTACTTACAAGATGAAGGCCCTAATTTATCGCTTGAGTGTTAAGTTATAGTCTCGCTATACGAATTCAGTGTAGCATTCACCACATTATCTTTTAAATTATACTAGCTTTGTTTGGGGAATACACATATAAGCACCAATTTTCAAGCTAATTACTGTATTTAGTACAATAAGTTACAATAATCTTGTGCTTAATTTCAGCCCGTTTTAATATCCCATTGTTGGGCGTGGGCCTCTTTTCAATGCGAGGAGACAGTATGCTGCGGTTTGGTGTATTTCACACGTCTTTCAAACTACTTAGGTATTCTCTGAGACGGAGATTTCCACACGATGGTTACCTTCATCAGAAGGCGAGTTATATTCATGTTGGATATGATTCACATATTATGAAAATATCAGAGGTGCGAAACCCGGGATTTGAACCCGCTTCACTTAGTCTCTCAAGCGAGTGAGTTACCACTTGTCTACCACCACCTTTTTACATGCGGTTAAAACATTAACAAATACAAAATTAATTTAAATCTAGCACTACTAATTCTTGACACTGATTGACCAACAAAATGAATATTATTATTTTCTTATCCCGCAAAATAATTTTTACCTCTAATTTATTTATCAAACAACACGCATTATAAATGTCATTAGAAAATTAAATTCAAATATCCAAGTTGGCAAGCCTTCGCGTTTAAAGCAACGTTTCGAAATCCAAAGCGAATTTAGTTGGGCAGCTATAACTACGAATTTGCATATTTAAATGCGGGATCAAAGTGTGCCGTTAGAAACCTCTGTGCAAAAATGTTTATGCTCTGAAGATGATGTTGGTTTGAAAATGAGATGAACAGTCTTTTCATTTTTACTTGAGTAATGCAGCGAATTCTTCAAGTAAATAAGTCAATTATACTTTGATGCTAGTTACCTAGGTTATTCGAATTGTTATTACACTAATATTATTGTTGGTCTAGTATACACAATTGCAGAACTAACTTCATTATATATATATATATATATATATATATATATATATATATGGTTTGTGTATGGATGTATGTTTGTTACTCTTTCACGCCAGAACGGCTGAGCGGATCTGGATGAAAGGCACAGAGATAGATTATTATAGTCTGGTATAACAAATATGCTACTTTTTATCCCGGAAAAATATACGGTTCTCGAGAGATAGATTTGTTTTTGTTTTTACAGAAGCGAACTCGAGCGAAGCGAACCTGAGCGAAGCGAGGGTGAGTCGCTAGTAACTCATAAAAGTAAAAGCGCTATCTGAGTATATGCACTACAAGCCTAATAGTCATTACGGTAAATTTTTCAATAATCAATAAAACTACGCAAAGTCGATTAACTAACAAGTTATTTCAATCACCTTCACGTGGTTGTTCTTTTAAATAAAATTTAAAAGTGAAGGTTTTATTTTTATTTTCAAATATTTTTTTTTTACATTGACAACATTGATTTAAATCATATTTTCTTTGTTTCTAATGAGACTACGATTCTGCTAACTACGCAAGATTAGAGGATTCTATTACAGCTTATAGAAGTTTTTATTGAACTTTTTTATTATTAAGTCTCCATTTAAACGAAGAATTAAATTTATTGTATCAATTAGCTTTGTAAATTTTTTATAGTATTGATATGTACAATACAAAAATATGTTGATTCCTTTGACGACATGTTGGGCTCAGTTTGTAGGTCGCGGGTTCGAGTTCCACTGGAGACATTAATTTGTGTGATGAGCACAAATGCTTGTACTGGAGTACATCATCATCGGTGTTTATATTTATTTATAATATGTATTTTTTATTTATAATATGTATTTAAAGATAATAAATATATGGGTAGTGTATTAACAATCTCGTATCCATAGTACAAGCTTCGTAGCTTTTCATGGAACTATTAATAGATGGTGCTGTGTATTAAGTTCCTAACATATTTATTTATTTTAGGGTTTTTTTTGCAATAAATATAATTATTAAAGATTCACACATAAGTAACTACACGCACGTATCGTAGTGAATGGTTACTTTAAAACAACCACAATTTCCACGAGACTCGACTATCTCAAAATTTCCATAATTAAAATCTGCATGATGAGCCCATCTATGCGAAACTTCCAAGCCGGAAAAAGCAGACGGCTGCATTTTCAAATTTTATGAAAATTGTTTTGCTACGTACGTTGCTTTATTAGGCTAAGAGTCCATAGACAAAGTGCTATACGTTGTAATAAGTTTTGTATATCAGACAGTTAAATGGTCAATCCAATTGTTTTGTCACCCTAGATTTAATTAGACTTTACTAAAAGAGAGAGTAATTGATAAAAAAAATATCGTTTTGAGTACTTATGGAGGAAAACCAAAATTCTTCTATAATTTAAATTTCATAAAATTTAAAATGAAAAAAAGCAAGGCAGATCTATTATTTCTAATAAAAAAATGTGTGTATGTACTTATGTACGCACGTAAGAAGTTATACTTCTTTGACGTAACAGAACAAAAATAGCTAAAGATTTCATCCCGTATGTCACAACTCTTTGTTTGTAAAAGGAATGCAGCTAACTTCATAATGTCGCGTAAAAATAGTGTATTTTACAATTACTACATAATAAAATACAGTTAAAAATATAGGTAACTTATAGTCATATTATCGAATGAAGGTCTCGCAAAGTAACGTTTAACATATCCGATTTGAATATTATTGTTGATTTAATGGTCAATATACATAATAATATATAAAATAATTGCTGTTTGTTAATCTCGCTGAAACTAAAAAACGGCTAGACCAATTTGAATAATTATTTTTTCTTTTGTTAAGGATGTGTCGGACGTGGCTTAAATATAAAACAAAATAGGGAAAACCTAAAAAAACAGCTGGAAATCTTCAGAACTGTTTATTTTGTACCTATGTATATCCATACTAATATTATAAATGTGAAAGTGTGTTTGTTTGTTTGCTTGTTTGTTTGTTTGTTTGTCCTTCTTTCACGTGGAAACGGAATAACGGATTGGCGTAATTTTTTGTGTGGAGATAGTTGGAGCGCTAGAGAGTGACATAGGCTACTTTTTACTGCGAGATATAATGTCATTCCCAGAGAAAAAACACGTTATAATACAACCCAAAAAATATTTATGATAAGAATTACTTGAAATTTGGTATTAACGCTCTTCAATACAATTAAATAAGTACGTTTTTTAGCAGTTCCGCTAGTCTATACATATAATAAAATTGTAACTAAGTTGAATCTGTACATTAAATATTTTTTGGAAAATCTAATTGAAATAGACATTATTATATATAAAACCGCTGAACAGATTTTGATGAAATTTGGTATGATGATGGTTGGTTATTTGGGTCAACGTATAGGATACTTTTTACCGCAGGGAAACATCTCATTTCTGAGAAAAAATACAAAAACGGCATTGTAAGAGTACACTAATATGTAAAACCTAAGAATTTGGTTTTTGGTCATCTGAACGCAGGCGGAGACGCGGGCAATGCTAGTTATATATATAATATATAGTCTATCTATTCCATATTAACCGATAAAACGTACTTAGGAACGAACCTGAGCGAATCGAGGGTGTCGCTAGTTTAATATATACCTAATACAACAGTTTAGTGACAGTGATCACAATTCGAAATTCCCATCATTTCTCATCTGCAAGGAAGTACTCGTAGATTCAATGTAAACTTTAATATGCGTCGACAGTCTCTAGGGAATGCCTTGTCTGTTTATTTAAAGCGAATGAAAAGACTTTTGGACACATTACTCGCAAATAATAAAAGTCAGCTGTATTTGTGAAATTACGTATAATGTTGATAATAATTTCTTTATGAAAATAGATACTTGCAAGCTCGTGACAAAGCTACCAGCTACGAACTATAGCTTAGATTAGAATTACAGATAGCTACCCCCAATTCCACACACAAAAAGTAAAAAATAACTAAACGGGGGTTTTCATTTACTACAGTTACCTAGTCAGATATTTTCGAAGTTGGTGCCAGCCTTTCCAAAGTTAGACGAAAGTTATTTTTTTACATCTATACCTACTATAATAAAATAGTTACTAAGCCGAATCTGTACATTCAATATTTTTTGGAAAACCTTATTGAAATAAACATTATTATCGATACAGAGGCCGAATCTATAGTTTTTAGAATTTGTGTCTGCCTGTCTATCTGTCTGTCTGTTACCGCATCAAAGAAAAACCACTGTAAGGATTTTAATGAAATTTGGTATGGTGATAGCTGGTTATCCGGGTGAACAAATAGGATACTTTTTATTGCGGGAAAATATCTCATTTTTGAGAAAAAATACAAAAACTGCAGTGTAAGAGTATACTAATATGTAAAACCTAAGAATTTGGTTTTTGGTCATCTGAACGCGGGCGGAGACGCGGGCAGTGCTAGTATTACATATATTTTAATTTAGTATAATAATGTCATTGGCATAATAAATAAATATAATAATGTCAATGGCGTAATCTGTGCTCAACTGCCTCTTTTTAAGCCACTAACATAGAACAGTTTATCATATATTTTGAAAACTTACTAAAGCTGTAAAAACCGTCAATAGTGATTACTGTTTTCAGCACTTCCTTAATAAAGTCATAAATCACACGTAAATTGTGCAGTTGTGTACAGAATAAACGTTATGAAATATTATAAAAAATTCATACAATGCGCTAACATGGCATGTTTGCTATATACGAAAAATAAATCTACTTTGCATTTTATAACGAAACAACATCAGATTCAATTAACTCAGTCCAGATTTTTTCCATATTGTCATATTCAGTGTTTTTGAAGCAAAATTGGAAGCCTTTTATTCAAGAACCAAGTGATGGAAGAAAAATATGGTTTACGTTTTCCGAGAATAATGCAGGAGTTGAAAAATCTTCGATGAAAATTGGATTTCATATTCAAAATATAAGTATATATTTCATTTATTTGCTACTTGAAAATTTAATTATTTTTGTAATACACAAACATAATGATAATATTATATATTCAATCCTTATAACATCCTACTGCTGGCAACCGGCCTCCCTCAAACATTTGGTTTCCCAAATGAGCTCGTCACATTATTATTATATATTAGTACCTCGGCTACCGAGCTTCGCTCGGAGTTTTTGGCCTGAAGTACAAATTTCTTTTTTTTACAACTAAAAACTTTAAAAAAGATTAGTAAGAAACCTGAAATAATAAAACTTTTCCTTAGAAAGTACCTCTGTCTGAAACGCTACTCTCTAGGCCAATGAGTTAAGTCACTATAGCTAAGCAACTAAACCACAGGGGAAAGATATAGATAGACTTTATCGAGAAAAGCTCAAACGATTAATTAATTGCTGAACTCGAATATTTCTTTCTATTTCATTTGAATGCAATCAGACTTAATGCAGTTTAAATGGAACTTTGAAATCCTCTCAACAATAAAATTTACATTTACATTACTTTTCTTTATATTAAATCGATTTCATCGATTTAATTCTTTGGTTTCTATATAAATTAAATAAATTAAATAAATCACAATATATTTAATACTAGCGACTCACCCTCGCTTCGTCTTCGTCTCTAGCTTGCTTCCCCATACAAACTTTCATCCCCATTCTCATCCCCTTAAGGGATGATTTCCGGGATAAAAACTATTTCACTCACTCTCTTTTCATTTCATGAGTTTTAAAAAAAAATTATTTTAGTAAAAAAAAATCTCTTAATTTTCTTCCATGCAAAACTTTCTGACAATAACAAACACAAAAAAAAGAATTATCCAATCTGCAGTAGACGATTCGAAGTTATGTGCGTACATACATTTCGGTGATTCATTTTTATTTATATACATAGATTTATAACCACTAAATTAATCAGTAAGTTTCTGAATAATATTAGTCTTTTATTATGTAACACAGTTAAATATTTCTAGCAATATATTGATGAATTATTGGCTATTTTCAACCGACTTAGTCAACTTAGGGTCGATTTTCTAAGTAGAGTATTGGTCTGTTTATATCATCTTTATTACGTCTTATACATATATTTTATATGTAGAACATAAGATTTAGTGCTGGTCAATGAATAATTAATCGATTAATTAAAAATCTAATCAGTAAAAATGAATTCCAATAAATATTTTTTTTACATATTATGTTAATTATAAATTATAATTTACTAAAACTGTAAGAAAATCGATAAATATATAATATGATATAGTAGTATCGATTAAGAATGGAGTAAGAATAAAAAGTTGCACTTTCAAGTAAATGAATATTATAAAAGCCAACTTACCAGTAATAGGTTCCAGTTCGTAGCCATCGGAAGCGATCACAGTAATGTTATGTCCGTCGATTGACATCTCGATGGGGCAATTCAGAAATTCTGCGTTGATCACGCGAAAACGGTACTTGTAGCCCTGGGGATAAAGACGAAATTATAATCAAACGCTAGTATTGAATAGTAATGTTGTTAAATGTGTGATAGTGTGGTAATTTTTTGGTACTAATCTGTTTCATGAATGGGAACCTTTCCATGTTTAATGATCTTTGTTCTGTGGCTTATAGGCGTGCCATTTGGGCACAGTTTATGTTCTTGATGGATACACTTATGATAATATATCAAGATAAAAATAACAAATGAAGGTATTTTTCAATCTATCTTTAGAAACAAAAAATAAAATAAATAAATATAAATATGTCGGGACATTAACACATACCATTATCTAATTCCACTGTAAGCTGCGAGACCTGTGTTATGGATACCAGATAGTTGATACACTATGCATATTATATAACTTTAAATACATACATATTATAAATATAAACACCCATGACAGGAGTACAAGCATTCGTGCTCATAGCACAAATGAATGCCCCCAGCGGGACTCGAACCCGCGACCGCTGGTACAATAAGTAGGTTCACTACAAACTGAGCCAAACGTGTCGTCAAAATTAATTTTATAAAATAATTAGATAAATCGAGGTTAGCCTATTTTATAATTATATTGATGTTTTTGGGCATCATGACACAAAAAATTAAAAATAATCTACTTTTCACCAGCTATTTTATATAGAACTCATCAAATCAAAGTCGATTTACTAAATGCCTTAGAATAGTTCCACTGACTCCTTGTTTCTTATATCTGACGTTATCAAATAATTTCAAATCAAAATCAAAATTTACTGTATTCAAATAGACTTTTACAAGCTCTTTTGAATCGTCAATATTACATTTTAAATTTAAATTAAATGTCTGTATAGTCCGTGATGAATCTACCACCGGCTCGGTATTATTGAATAGTTATACTTCTTTGGCGTAACAGGACAAAAATAGCTAATGGTTTCATACCGTATGTCACAATTCTCTGTTTGTAAAAGGAATGCAGCTAACTTCATCATGTCACTTTTTGGCCGTCGGTGTAAAAATTTTACTCTCATATTTTTTTTCAAACGTGCCAAAAGAAGTATAACTTCGAAAAAATAAAAATTGAAAAACTACGACAAACGTGTATTCAAAACAGTAAAGAAATAAATCGTTTATTTATTATTAACTAAAATCTTTGCACATACAAAGGTAATGAAAAGTCATTTGAATATTCAGGAATTCATTTCAAATAGTATGTACTTCCAGTTTAGTTGCGGTTTTTCAATTACTATTTGCCTAATCTTCTGAAATGTTCACGGGCGGTACTGGCTTTTGTATTTTTAGTTCTATTTTGTATTAAATTGTTTCGCTTAAAAGCTGTAATAAAATTAAACAATTTCTGCCAAAAAGAAATTTTATACACATGAAGTAATTAAACCTGCCATTTATAAATATAAAATATAGATAACTTCTTATTTTTTCCGTCATATTCTACACAAAAATACAATTTTATGTCACATCTCAGAAGTTACAAAAGTAAGCGAAGTTCTAAGGCAACTGGGATTCATATCATCCATACATATAATAAAATTCTAACTGAGCCGAATCTGTACATTAAATATTTTTTGGAAAATCTTATTGAAATAGAGATCATTATCGATACAGAGGCCGAATCTATAGTTTTTAGAACTTTTGTCTGTCTGTCTGTCTGTCTGTCTGTCTGTTACCGCATCACGGAAAAACCACTGGACGGATTTTGATGAAATTTGTTAATGGTAGCTGATTATCCGGGTCAACATATAGGATACTTTTTATTGCGAGAAAATATCTCATTTCTGAGAAATCTATAAAAACAAACGTAAGTAGGGACGAACCCGAGCGGAGCGAGGGTGAGTCGCTAGTAAAAAATATATTTTCAACTTTATTGGAAACTAAGTGACCTATCGTTACGGTTTATTGATTTTCTATTTATCCAGTCTTCAGTTTCTAGAAAACTTCATAGATTCCTTGCAAAAACAAACTTAACAAAACTGAATTTATATTTCTTTTCTCTGCAAATGCGGTGTTAAACCATTGTCACCTATTGTTTTAGCGCGGGTTATTTTACACCGTTTGACAAATACCTAAAACAAATTCATTGCAATTGCCAGTCAAATATAACATGTTATGCAAATTTTCGCGATACAAACACATTTGCGAACGTTATTCTATGTAAAGCTAATATATTCGTTTCAAAAACCGAGTCTGCGCTACAATAAAGCGGAAAATTCTACAATTTCTAATAGGTGATTAAATTCCATCAGTGGATAATTTGAATATAACTATTCATATTATTTGACTTCAACATTATTCTTCTTCTTCTTCGTCTTCATTTTTTACATTTTCAAAGTATATGGAGCTGAGAGATCAGGTGCAAAACTGGATAGTTGAAACATACTACCAACTTTCCAATTTTCAATTTTTTCCCGTGCCAGGACTCAAACCCAGGACCACATAATATGCAGTCAAATTATAAGGAAGCTAATAAACTAACCAAGCTGCATCTAGATATGAATGATTGTAACAGTTACTGTATATAGTTTTTTTATATCGAATTCACGATCTACACCATGAAAAAAAATTTTGAGAATTAATAGTGTGTACAAATTAAAATACAGATTTTTGCCGTTTTAATTTTCCTTTTTTTCTCGATATTTCGAATACTTCAAAACAAACATATTTTTTTCTTAATACTACAAAGAAATCCTTAAAAAATAATATTAAAATTAAATTACTCATTCACTTACATGTTCAACGTTAAACTTAGCAGCTTGCATGTACGTAGGCTTGACGGTAGCATTGAATATCTTAAAACGGCCTACGCCATTTATTAATAGTGTCGGTGGTTTGTTATCGCCTTTGGAATGATGATGGTCGGTGAACATTCCCACTGAAATCTCGTGGATCCAATCTGTTACTATCATTACGTGTTCTGATCTGTAACAAAAATTATTTAATCTATATATATAAAAGAAAGTCGTGTTAGTTACACTATTTATAATTCAAGAACGGCTGAACCGATTTGGCTGAAACTTGATGGGGAGGTAGCTTAGAACCAGGAGACGGACATAGGATACTTTTTAGCCCGTTCGACTGCGTTCCCGTATACAAGACTCAAGAACGGCTGGACCAATTTTTATGATATTTGAATTTTTGGATTTCTCTCATTCGGGAATAGGTTAATACCTAAGTATTAAAACGTCAGAAAAATTAACGAAAAAAAAATATTTATATGGCTAATAACACTGGCTAATAACTATTTATATCTATTTAAAACGTACCTAGCGACGAACCCGAGCGAAGCGAGGGTGAGCCGCTAGTTTAATATATAGATTTCGACCACAGTGGCCAATCTCGCTGAGAGTAGCCAACTGCCCAGGAGATGTTATAGTGCACAAGTGTACGCGCAGACACAAGTGCACTCTTTATGCCTACCGGTGAGATCGACACGATCAGTGAGAGATCAGGCACATGACCGACAGTTTTATTTGACAGAAAGATTCACTATAATATACTCAAATGATAAAAGACCTTTGCAAGTTTAGTGGTTTTTATTAGTAATTCGTAGTTCAGGTATTGTGCGTAATGTTTCTAAATATTTGGGTATTTCATCTAATATATTTTATTACTTTTTATACTATATTAAAACATCGATTCAAATGGATACGTGTTTATTTTAAAAGATACAGCTATTTATAAGGTGTGACAGACAGACAAACAGGCAATATATACCGTAAACTTAGTAAATAAGTTACTGACCCAATCCTTTAGTCTCATGACTCTCAGACCTATTAAAACTTAACAGACCATTTCCTAAGGAGTTATTTTTCTTTCTTGAAATTTATATGGAATTTGACTACCTATTACATAAAAAATACGAAAATCGAATGGAGAAACTATCATATTATACGTACATACAAAGAAAAAAATACTTTTAAATATGCAACTCAAAATTAAGTATCGTAGTCGTATCACAGAAGCCAAAATATCTAATTATACAACATATCTAGCATTGCCCGCGGCTCCGCCCGCGTTCAGATGACAAAAAACCAAATTATTAGGTTTTACATATCAGTATACTCTTACATTGCAGTTTTTGTATTTTTTATCAGATATAAGACATTTTCCCGCGGTAGAAAGTATCCTATATGTTGACCAGGATAACCAGCTATCACCATACCAAATTTCATCAAAATCCCTGCAATGGTTTTTCTGTGATGCGGTAACAGACAGACAGACAGACAAAAATTCTAAAAACTATACATTCGGCCTTTGTATCGATAATAATGATTATTTCTATAAGATTTTTCAAAAAACATTTAATGTACAGATTCGGCTTAGTTACAATTTTATTACATGTATAGATACATTTCAAATTCTAAACACAATTTGTAATATCCAGCACTAAATATTGGAACTAAATAAATCTTATCAATTATAATGTAGACCACATAATCTTTAATCGAGCGCATTGCTATAATTTGTGGTTACATGCCGATTTCCTTCTATGATAAATGGACATAGAATAAAAAATATTTAGAACTGACACGTTTCAAATATTTTGTATTTGTAATAATTCAATTCAAATATTTTAGTAAGCATGAGCGAATGCATCTTGCTCTCTTATCTAATATTTCGATTTAAAAATCCATTAATATAGTAAAACTATTAGTATAGAACTCATAAAATATTTTGACGAGACGTTTGTCTCAGTCTGTAGTGACCTGTACTTGCTGTGCCAGCGGTCGGGGGTTCAAGTCCCGCTAGGGGCATTCATTTGTGTGATGAGCACGAATGCTTGAACTCGTCATGGATTTTTATATTTATAATATGTATGTACCTATTGAAAATTATACAGGGTCATTTTTATTTACTGAAAACCTTTTGAGAATACACTATTTACAACATAACAACAACATCTGTAAGAAAAAAAAATATATCTTCAATTTTAAAAAAAATAAAAATATTTTTATTGCACCTTTTAAACGGTAATAGCCCAGCATTAGCAAAAGAAAGTGCGTGTCCGGTGGAGGGGGAGGGGTGGAGAGTGTGTAGGAAGCCGCGCTTACTCATTTAAACTTGGCCAGATGCTAGAACTTTAAAGTTTAGAAGGTGCAAAAAATATATTTTTATTTTTGTATGAAAATAAAAATTTAAGAAATATTACTTTTACTTGTTACAGATGTTGTTGTTATGATGTAAATAGTATATTCCCAAAAGGTTTTCAGTAAATTAAAAATTACCCTGTATATGTGTATAATATAAATATTATAAGTATGTTACATCAAATATCTGGTATCCATAACATAAGCCTCGTAGCTTACCATGGAACTAGACGGTGCTGTGTGTTAATGTCCCAACATATTTATTATTATGATTATTATTAAATATAGTTATATCGGTGTCGTGTTATTTGATGTGGTTATATGCATATGTAATACATAATAAAAATATATTTTATGAATTTTCATTCTATTGCTCACACAATAATTTTATATTTATAAGGTAATTTTGACGGACTTACTAATGATTTATGCATGCACGAATTGTCGCTAATTCGTTCATGGATTTATCTATACATATAATAAAATTGTAACTGAGCCGAATCTGTACATTAAATATTTTTTGGAAAATGTAATAGAAATAGATATAATTATCGATACAGAGTCCGAATCTATAGTTTTTAAAATTTTTGTCTGTCTGTCTGTCTGTCTGTCTGTCTGTTACCGCATCACGAGAAAACCACTGAACAGATTTTGATGAAATTTGGTATGATGGTACTTGGTTATCCGGGTCAACATAAAGGATACTTTTTACCTCGGGAAAATATCTCATTTAAGAGAAAAAATACAAAAACTGCAATGTAAGAGTATACTAATATTTAGAGCCTAAAAATTTGGTTTTTGGTCACCTGAACGCGGGCGGAGCCGCGGGCAATGCTAGTGTATGTATGATAAAGCTAATAAAATGCTTGCAGAAGTGAAAGTCCTGATACATTCGTAGAACCAAATACTTATAAATTTCAACATAGTAGTCAGTTGGCTCGTTGGTCTAGGGGTATGATTTTCGCTTAGGGTGCGAGAGGTCCCGGGTTCAAATCCCGGACGAGCCCAATCCATTTTTTTATTATTTTTTATATACATATTTCAAACAACAATGAATTCAAATATGAATTAAGCAAAAAGTTTAATATATAACTTTTTTTAGATTTACGCGAATATTAAAATGTCCAAAAGTTTAATATTTTGTTAGGTCCGTATAAAATTATATTCTTTTTCGTCAAGTTTTACCAATTTCTTCTTAGACCGGTTATAAGGTATTCGGGTAGGCTGTCTGTAACAACTATACCTCCAAGACATGTAACACCTCAGTCTCTCCCGTGACCATGGATGCTGTAAAGCATTCGAAACGTCGGGAAACAAAAATGCAAATAAATCCGCGACAAAATCCGAAAAGATAGTTTTATTTAAAATGGAGCGATTTTGATGAAATTTTCAGGCAATCTTCAGATTAGACCAGCATAACCCGCTGGTGAACCTATATGAAGTTTGATAGAGATCGTAAGCTTGAACGCGAGTACGTTATAAGCAAGATATATTATTATATTATAGGTACTTAAGATTGTCTTGGTTAATTTAAGACTGACATGCGGATGCAAATAAGCGTTATATAATATATCACTCCAGACATGAATTAGGTCATACTCAGAAATGGTAATAGGTATCTCAAATTATGCATAAATGTGATTATGCTTAGATAATAGCTCTAACTCGCTTTTTGTCTGTCTGTGCATTTCGTTATGTAAAAATTCACAATATAAATAAAATAATAGATACGTTGGGACTATAACACAGCACCATCTAGTTCCATGGTAAGCTACGAGGCTTGCGTTACGGATATCAGATAGTTGATACGCTTCAAATATATAATTTTAAATACATACATATTATACATATAAACACCCATAACTGTAGTACAAGCATTCGTGCTCATCACACAAATGAATGCCCCTAGCGGGACTCGAACCCGCGACCGCTAGCACAGCAAGTACAAACTGATCCAAACGTAACGTCTTATAATATAAAACAATTTTTGTAATCATTTATAGATTCTTATTGAAAAGTTAAGAACCTACATAGTTTAAATTCATATTATAATAAATATAGTATTTTCTCTACTATCTCCATGTTTTAGAGGTACTAAATAATACGCGTGTTATAAATAATTGTACATTTAAGGTTTGGCAAAGCAAAAGATGTTCGCTAGTGTATATGTATTCAGCCCTTTTTAACGTCCCACTGTTGGGGGTAGGCCTCCCTTCAATACGAGGGGGATCAGGCCATAGTCCACCACGCTGGCCAAGTGCGGGTTGGCGGACTCCACATGTCTTTCGAAAACTTGCTAGGTTCTCTCAGACATGCAAGTTTCCTCACGATGTTTTCTTCACCGTAAGGCAAGTGGTAATAAATGATTCGCACATGAAAATATCAGAGGTGCGAGACCCGAGATTTGAACCCGCTTCACTCGGTTTCCCAAGCGAGCGCGTTACCACTGGACTACCACTTATTATAGTGTATATAATATTACACAAATCATAACATTCATCGTTATGTACTTACTCTTGTAATATGAAAAAGTATTTTATTCTCTTCCTTATTGTAATAAATTAAAAAATTAATATCCTGATACGAAATCCTTTTAGAAAATATTGTAACAGAAAAAATGATTATATTGCTCGCGGCTACAATGTCTATAAAACAACTGTCAAAATTGATTCTATATACTCGTACTATTTTCCTTACCGTTTTTATAAGCGTTTTCACTTATATATTCTACGTAATACTTTCTTTAACTTAATAACTAAGCGAAATTTAACTTCGATATGTTTTTCGAAAATAGACATTATTAACATACCTTTCGTAAATCAAAATCATCTAGAATTATTTATAACCACCACATATTATCTTCAGGCGTAATATTGACCCAAATTCTCAATTTACGTAGTTTAAGATAATTCATATACTAGTGTAAGATGATCTCACCTGTCATAATCGTACAGATTCCCGTGGGGGTCTTGTGATTTTGGTTTCCGTATAATAAGAGCACCAGCAGCTCCATCGGCTCTTTGCATGCCGGAATGGGAATGCCAGAAATGTGTTCCAGAGTGTGACGCGTTGAATTGGTATCTGAAATGAAATGTTAATATAACAAATATATAAGCAAACTAGCGACTCACCTTCGCTCCGCTCGAGTTCGTGCCTAATTACGTTTTAACGTTTAGCTCAGAGATGAGATATTTTGCGATAGTAAAAAGTAACCTATAACCTATAACCTGGATAACCAACTATCATAATATCAAATTTCTTCAAAATCTGTCCAGTGGTTTTTTCGTGATCCGGTCACAAACAGACAGACAGACTCACAAAAATTCTAAAACTTATACAGTCTGTCCCTGTACCCATAATGATGACTATTACAATAACATTTTCCAAAAAATATTTAATTTACAGATTCGACTCAGTTAGATTTTTATTATACGTATAGATTACTACGAATAGATCACTTCAGTTAAATATGATTAAATGTTTCATTTTCGTATTGTACCTGAATGTCTAATATGAAAATAATATAATAAAAAATCTCAGCAAGATTCTATGACAGTGTTTTAATAACCCAGTAACGTTATCAGTAGTCAAAAAAAATAGTTTTAAAAACCTGTATATGTACTAGAAAAATATTCCTGTCTGTGTGTAAACGTTTTATTATTTTAACAAATTTTACTATTAGAAAGCATTTTTTAAGGTTTTTCAACCATATATGATCATAAACTATTGTCTCACGAGTGGTAGCCTATATGGCTACTGGTCATGAGTTTCTGATTTTCGTCCCAAATCGTGATCATCAACAGTAATTTAACAAAAAATAAACAATTGTACAAAGCAGGTTCAAAATTCAAGCCTAACCGTTATCATATTTATATGTATCCACGGAGCACTTGCAGTTAATATAATAAAAAAATGAAGCACATTGTTATAATTAGTTACTTAGTAATATAAAATTAAAACCTCACGTATACTCGTAACACCTCAAACCATCTTACCTAAAAGTAGATTCTGGTAGAATTGGACACTGAGTGACATATGGAGTTCCGTCCATATATGGCGTACCGCGTTGATGTTGTCCATGCCAGTGAACTGTTGTGCCTTCCGTCATTAGGTCATTCTCTACATCTACAATTATTCTGTCATGTTGGCACACCTGTAATTAGAAAAAAAAAGTCTATTCATGTGGAAAACGTGGGTATACTGAAGTAATTTTTTATATATTGTGCCCATTTTGTCACATTATCCCTACTTGCTACACATTTGCTGTCAGGGTCAGTTTGTATCGACCCTACTTGCTGTGCCAGCGGTCGCAGGTTCGAGTCGCGCTGGGGACATCCATTTATGTGATGAGCACAAGTGTTTGTACTCCAGTCATGGGTGTTTATATTTATAATATGTATGTATTTAAAAAAATATATATGTGTAGTGTATCAACTATCTGGTATCCATAACACAAGCCTCATAGATTACCATGGAACTAGATGCTGTTGTGTGTTAATGTCCCAACATATTTATTTATTTATTATTATTTACCTTTTTCGCATGAAGATATACGTAAAATCTTTATATAGCATACAAAATAAATTAACTAATTCCAAAAAGTAGAGAATGAATTGTTTTTGTAACTTATCTATCTACTCAAAGATAAGTAAAAGTATTTCATTGACAGTATGGTATCTAATCTAATACCTTTAAACGAGCAATTCTTGTATATTTATTTTTATTTATATATACCGGCGATCTCGGAAACGGCTCTAACGATTTAGACCTAACTCGATTCGATAACGGCTAAGACGTAAGATTGACAACCACAGGTAACCGAGTTCGAATCCCGGTTGGACCCAAAGTTTTCACTTTTGTTTTTTATTATCTAGTATATGATTATCATCAAAAAACACGATATAACAAAAAGAACTCCGAGCGAAGCTCGGTCGCCCAGGTACTTAGATTAATAAGATTAATATATCCATATCTTGGTATTAAAAATATGAACACTAAAAAAACTCCGAAGTTTTTGTGTATCAGCTTTTATGATATAAAAATATTATATTAGCCCAATTAAGCTATAAAGACGATTGCTTTAAAACAAATCAGTAGCCATAAATAATAATTTTCGTCATTAAATTATAAAAATCGCTTAAATATGAATACTTTGAAAATTACGGTATTGTAATAAAACGTTTTTTGTTTATTCCTAAAAGGATTTTCCTTGTATAGAATTTCAAAGTGCCCTTGAATAGAATGATACACCTCTAGATTCTAAAACGTTTGAAGTACATATGTATGTATATTGTATATGTATATTTGTAAAATGTACCTATTATATTATGCTTCAGTATACTTAAATTACTCTTAGGTTTCACTCAATAGATTTGAAGTCGACGATCTAACAATAGTGTGTATAATTTGGTATATTTTAACTAAATATATATTAAAGCTCTTGTTTTATAATTTAAGTACCAATATTTTTATTGAAATTTATTTTTAAAATATTTAGAATAACAGGTTAAATAAATAAAGAAGTCACTTAGAAACATCTATCTCGTTTTTTAAAATTTCACTAAAGATGACCTAGAAGCTGTGCTAAAGTTTCTTTTTCATCTCGCAATTACATGTATGTGTAAAGTGTCCTTATTTATTTATTTTTATCCAACCGCGCGACACAAAGGGGGTGTACCTACTTAATTCATGATTTGGCTACTGCGTAGACTACATTAAAATGTTCACATGATTCATATGCTTTCCTTTTAACGTTTGAAAATGCATTGGGTACCCACAAACATACAGGTTATGTGGGATTTAATAGCCAGAAAGACCAGTACTATCCACTAAAACCCAACGGATCCTCACCCGTCTCAATAGGGCGTAGCAAGATCGCGATTGATGATTTTTTTATATTAGTTTAATCTAACTGATCTCTAAATGAAATTGTGTTTTCAGATTTTGTCGTGCGATTTTTTTTTGTTATCAAATTTTGAGTTTTTGTTCCCGACGTTTCGATTGCTTTACAGAAAACATGGTCGCAGGAGAGACTATGTCATAGACTTCTCAAAGGATATTATAAATGCATATAGTTATTACAGATGGTGTCGACTCACATAATCATACTATATTTTTATATTAGAAAAGTGGCATCAGCGTACAATACGTTTTAAATATTTTTAATAGTTTTATTCAATTTGAATATTAAATAACTCACTTCTATTGCAGGGCCAGGCATCTTTCTATTGACAACATTAAGGGGTCTGTTTATTCCATCAGCGGGTATACAATCTTGTCTTAGACAATCTGTTAAATTATATGGGCAATCATAACATGCTTTACTCATCGTCTGATACCATTCTAAATTGAAATGGTAGTAACAAATCATCGGTTCTTCGCCTTCCATACATTCTCTATGACAAGGGTGTTCTTCACTAATCAATTCGCCAGTCACTTCGTCATATTGTATATGAGCTCTTATATTATTCTTTTTCTCTAACCGCCTATTTAAATTTCTTCTTGCATTTTCAAATACAGTTTTCTTTAGTGTCTCGAGCTCGTCTTGTCCTCTCGTTGTTTGATATCTGATATCATTATCTAAAGAATGATTTGTTACAGGCAGTAATAGTTTTGATGCACTCTCAGGTTTTATTTGATCACTGCTTTCTACTATTTTGACGTTCGGTGATTCTGCTGTTGAATTATATTTTTCATCTTTTACATCTATTGGTATGGATTGAATTTGTTCAACTATAACAGGTAAGTGCGTTGTGATGTGCTCTTGGTTCTCTAAATCTCGTTCAAAGTCGGTGGTACTTTCGATTTCTGATGGCACGCTGATTCCTTTTGCATCTGCAACAAAAGATTTTCACGATATTATTATAATATAAATATATGAATATGGTATGTTTGCAAAAATATTAACAATTTAGTCATGTATAGTTTTGGCCAAAAAATAAGCCATTACGTATTCCTTTTTGTGATAATTTGTTTAACTAATTGTGATGGAAGTTGCAACGAAGATACGGCAAATTGCTTTGAAATGAGACTTATATTTATGAGGAATGAGGTCATTAAGCTTATTACAAATTATTTTTCCTAACTTCCTAGAAACATAGCGTGGCGTGTCTTGTTATTCTTATTGCTTATTTTCAAATAAAAAAATAGAGGTTTATCATCTGTCAGCGGCTTTATTACCCGGTATGAAAAATATTCAAAATCACCAACTCAATATTTATATACATACTAACATTGTTTAAGAACAACTTAATGTACGGGAATAAAGGGTAGGCTAGGTTACTTGGAAATATTTTACATTTTAAGGGTTAGTATAGATTTTTCAGAGATGAGATATTTTCACGCAGTAAAAGTATCAACTAAATCTTGAATGGGATAACCAACTTCATCAAAATCTGACCAGTGGTTTTCTTGTGATACATTCCCAGACAGACAGATGAAAATTCTAAAAACTTCGAACGATTCGGTCTCTGTATCGATAATAATGTCTATTTCAATAAGATTTTCCAAGAAATATTTAATGTACAGATTCGACTCACAATTTTATTATATATATAGATAAGTGTAGATACTTGACAGAAACGAGAAAAGCACAGTATATTACGAGTATTATATTTAATAGAAGAACCCAAAACTGTGATTTATATGTATAAATGATGTTCAGTACACTTCCGTCCTTACTCTGCGTAATAGATTACAGAACATAAATTTGTAGAGGCACTATGCAATACGTTTTGTAGGCATTAACGTCGTCTAACTTTATATACCGACAGAGCCATATCACTCTGCTATTACAAATTAAATGGGCTGTAGTAACAAACGAATTATTTTTACAGCTATAATATAATTTTCTTTAATGAGAGTAAGGAAGTATAAGAGTTTTCCACACAACAATTAAAATACGATATGTATTAAAATACAGATATTTCCCGCATTTGATAAATATTTGTATTTTCTACAGTCTGCTTAATTTTTTTTTTTTTTTTTTTTTTGCTCTATTACAATATTAGTCCCCATAGTATGAAGCGATTTTTATAAAATACTAGCAGAACCCACGGCTTTACCCGCTTTCAATCTACAAAAAAATTATTTTGCTTTATGTTATATAGCGACTCACCCTCGCTTCAGTCGGGTTCGTGCCTATGTATTTAGTTAGTATTACATTATTTGGATATTGTTCATATAAAAATCGCGATTAAAAAATGGAGGGGGGGAGTAGGAGAGTGAAAAATACTTTACGATGTATTCTCATATCTATCAAATATAAAAAAAATTATTAAAATCGGTCGAGCTGTTTCGGAGAAGTGCGACCACAAACACCGTGACACGAGATATTTATATTTTAGATTTCATTCATACTTTAGATTCTAACTCAAAAACAAAAATAAGATAATAAGTAAACATTCAGCAATCTTGTTAGCTTGTTATTTAGCCCTTTTTAACGTCCCACTGCTGGGCACGGGCCTCCTTTCGATACGAGGGTAATCAGGCCATAATCCACCACGCTGGCCAAGTGCGGGTTGGCGGACTGCACATATCTTTCGAAAACTTCCTAGGTTTTCTCAGAAATGCAGGTTTCCTCACGATGTTTTCCTTCACCGCAAGGCAAGTGGTAATCATGTTAGAAATGATTCGCACATGAAAATATCAGAGGTGTGAGACCCGGGATTTGAACCCGCTTCACTCGGTTTTCCAAGCGAGCGCGATACCACTGGGCTACTACTGCCATTCTTTGTTAATATATCTTGTTTACTTAGTTACTGAAACCACTAAATATTGAATCTTACAGTTTCAAACAATAATAAACATCATCTTAACGAATTAAAGAAGTAATACAGCAAAAATATAATAAAAAAGCTTTTTTTACAAATGAAATAGAGAAGTACGCTCGACATACGATGTCGTTTTAATTGGCAGCTGTACAAAAGCTAGTCGATTCATATACATTTCTCTCTAGAATTGTCAAAGCTTTGCGGTTCCAAGCGGTCAGCTATATTATGACTCTAGTTACCTATTCCATAAGAGCGAGAATACTTTAAAGTTTTGTAACAATAAAATTGGTCGCGACGGATTTTAGCGTCACAGTGTTTATAATATTACAGAAATGCCACAAGTTTGATTTTTATTATAAATATAAAATCTTATAACCGAAATTGTAAAATGAATGGCGAGATCATGACCATAACCTCCCGTTACCATGATTGCTGTAAAGCATTCGAAACGTCGGGAACCAAAAATCAAAATAAATCTGCAAAAAAATCCGATTTTTTTTTAAGTAAGTAGTATGGAAAATTAATCATATTTAAGCTGTTTATCGATAAAAAGAAAAATACAACAATAATAATTTACTTTCTTCAACTTGAGACATTCATTATTTAGATTTATTGCTTTAGTGATAGCCACTAAATGCATTACAATACGATATCTCTTAGAAAGTTACAAAATTTTCTCATATACCACTTCCCTAACAAACTATGTTACTATGGGGGTATATTGCGGTACTAGTTCACTATCGTTTGATTGTCGCCACAATCACGTACCACCAATCAAGGCTGTACCGAGTTGCTCAACCTAATCGTACCATTCATCTTGCGCTTGTTGTTATGCGACCGATGTGATTTGATCTTTGCTAACAAAAGTCAAATAAGTTTATCTTAGTTATCTATACATATAATAAAATTGTAACGAAGCCGAATCTGTACATTCAATATTTTTTTGGAAAATCTTATAAAAACAAACAATATTATCGATTAAGAGGTCGAATCTGTAGTTCTTAGAATTTTTGTCTGTCTGTCTGTCTGTTACCGCATCCCAGAAAAACCACTGGAGGGATTTTGATGAAATTTGGTATGGTGATAGCTGGTTATCCGGGTCAACATACAGGATACTTTTTACCGCGGGAAAATATCTCATTTCTGAGAAAAAATACAAAAACTACAATGTAAGAGTATACTAATATGTATTTAAAACCGAAGAATTTGATTTTTGGTCATCTGAACGCGGGTGGAGCCGCGGGGAATGCTAGTAAAAAAATAAAACATCCCTCTGACTCATTTCAGCGAAGCGGCCAATATCATTAAAATTAATGGGCACTGGAGATATTATAGTGTACAAGTATATAAGTACAAATTCTATTCCTTTCACTTTCAAACTCCGAGAGGTAAACAACTCGACACGACCAGCACAAGAAATCAGGATCGACATCTTTATGTACTCTCCGAAACACGGGAGTGAACCGTTGACTTCCCTACTCATGATTGTTACAGAAAATTTCTTGCTAAAAAAATCCAATAACTATATTTAAGCCTCTGGATCTGTTGAACTGCCATTGCCATTGAACCAAAGAAGCAGTTTTCTTTCATCTAAAGTATGTCATATAAGCTACAAGTTTAGTTATTTTAAGTAAGTTAAGTATTTTTATTAATTAAAATAGCTTGACGAATACGATGATTGACGCTTAAAATGGTATTGTATTTTATATTAGATATATGTAGAAACACTCCAAGGAGGACGATATGTGAGTTTGACTTCATTTTTATGGCTCTATACGATTGGTCTATTTTATTGTATCAATAAAGTTATATAACTCTTATAATTTCCATAAAACATGATAAAACATTCCTCATAATAAAAATAATAATAAAAACTCTTTATTTGCACACACAAAAGAAAAAAAACAATATAGTGGTAGGAAAATGCACAAGAGACCTTGTCGCTTAAATATTCTTCCAGGCAACCTTTATGTGTAGAAAACTTTAAATGCACAGACTCATACTGTATTAATTCACCCTTTGATTAAGGTTGTTTATATAATTATTATATGTTTTTATTTGAATGTTGTGTATAGAAATAATTGGAGAACAAATTTAATATGATATTTTTAATTTTTAATACGAAGATGTAATTTTTTTAATTTGTTTTCTGTTTCTGTACCTAAATAAATAAAATAAAATTAAAATAAAAAATAAAATAGCAAAGTAGACTCATAGTAATATTTTTAATAATACAATTATTAACTAAGATGGTACACTACGAACAAGTTGAAACTGGTCTCAGGAACTTTACCACGCCTTTTGTTTAACTAACTTAAATAAATTCTGTAGCAAGTTGCTTTGCGGTGATGGTCGCTAAAGTATTTTAAGAAGATTTGGAATTTAGACGTAAAATTTAATTACATCACTGATTTTGTTTTACAGAATTAATCAAGTAGATCTTCTTCTTTCCACTTCTATTATAGCAATTAACGCAAATTGACCTTTCAAGTGCCAAATTTTGTATTAAGTAATTGAATCTCAGTACAAATACATAAACAAGAGAATGTTGTTTGACGGCATGTTTGGCTCAGTTTGTAGTGACCCTACTTGCTGTGCCAGCGGTCGCGGATTCGAGTCCCGCTGGGGGTATTCATTTGTGCGATGAACACGGATGATTGTACTCCAGTCATGGGTATTTATATTTATAATATGTATGTATTTAGAGTGTAAGTAATATATGTGTAGTGTGTCAATTATCTGGTATCCAGAACACAAGCCTCGTTGTGTGTTAATGTCCCAACATATTTGTTATTTGTTTATATTATAAATAAAGATACTATGTCAATATTAATTTACATAATATCATGGTTTTACTTTGAACTTACTCTTCTGTTAAATCGTATTTTAAATTCTTCTGGACTAAAACAGCAATTCAAAATAACTATACCTCCTTTATTTGATTCTAAACATATTTTTTTAATATCAAAATTTAGTAAGTGCTATACAAACACAACGCATGCAATTTACAGGACAGACGTGTTTTCAAATAGTGATCGACAGGTATCGACAGACCTTTCTATTGGTTGATGTAACGAGGTCTTATGTTTTATGCACCATTATTTATATTGTTTATTTTTTACATAAATTATCATAAAACTTAGTATATTTTAGCTTAAAGTGTGCTTTTAAAAATATTAGCCTTTAATTTAAGGTACAACTTGATTAAATACAAAACTGAAATAATTGAACTATATATCTATACATATACTTACAATACAAATAAATAAAATGAAGTGTCTGTTTGTTATGTCAAAATAATATCTTTTTACTAAATACACATAAAAATATATACAGTAGGTACTTGTAAGAAAAAACAATTTTATAAATTTTTGTCTGTCTGTTTGTTATTTCCGGCTAATCTCCAAAACGGCTATACTGATTTTGATAGGATATTCACGTAGCAGATATTATAATAAGTAACTGTAATGAATGTTCAGCTTTTAAATACATTAAAAGTAAGTTTTGGTAAAATTTTACTTTTTCAAATACAATATTATGTGCAAATATCAAGACGTCTCAAGTCACTCTAAGTCCCACAATTCATAGATGGGTAGATTCCAAGACCACAAACGGCGTGTTATTATTGCGATTGACGATTAATGTAAAGGTCTAAAGTTTATCTACGTTAATTCACATCAAGGATCATGAGTTTGATTCTTATTTAAACACATTAACATGTCTTTACAAGTCATATAAATAAACAAGTAAAACTGTTATATATGATAAAGAAAAAATAACTGGAACTCTTCAACATAATGAGAAACCAAAAATATCAATTACAGTGACGCATAATGCAAGGGAAAATCCAATAAGAACGTAGTGTGGGCCGGAGGAGAATATCTTGGGTAACACCACTGTTTGATTAAGTAATAAATTTGATAAAAATATATATATATCTAGGCCTTAGGAAAGGGGCAGGACTTACTTGGTTACTGCACTGCACTTTCACTGCACTTTTTTAGGTTTTTTGTAATTATATTGCGGACGCGTACACGCTGCTCTTGAAGTCGTTTTTAGAAGAAGGTTTTTGAACTCTGACACTAGAGGCGCTTGCATCGGTGACATTATGTGTCAATGCTGTGCGCGCGATGTATAGACAAGTGTGGAAAAAAAGGGGCGGGAAAAGGATAGGCCTATTTTAAAACCCAACATTTACCCCCTACCGGAAATCGAATATGTACGAGATTTCCCAGTTACCATACCAGGCATGGTATAGTGTCAATGTGAAGTTATTTGAAGAGTTATTGAAATTAAATGCGATCGAAATATGTGTAAAATGTATAAGAGTGATATTGAACTATGTAAATGAGTAGTGATATTGAAATAAGTAAATGAGTAGTGGACTGTATTATTTTTAATCTAAAGTTTGCTTAAATGACTAAATTATTGTTTAAAAAAAAGAAATTTTATTGAGTATCTGTTGGAAGTGGACTCAACTTCACAACAGGGCGAATAAATTCACCGGTGCGAGTACGAACGCTCACCACACGGACTACTCCGTCTGGTCCGGGATAGAGCTTCGTGACTCGACCGAGAGGCCATTGCAACGGCGGAGATTCAGAGTGTAGCAAAACAAGGTCTCCCACTTGAATATTACGACTCTTGGTTTGCCACTTCGCTCGTTGTTGTAGAGTATGAAGATACTCTTTACGCCAAAGATGCCAAAACTGTTGAGAGGCTTGCTGCACCATCTGCCAACGCGTTAGTCTATTGATCGGTTCGTCCGTTAAAGAGTATTCAGGTACAGCTAATAATTCACGACCTACGAGGAAGTGACCTGGCGTAAGTATCTGAAATTCGTTAGGATCAGTAGACAGACTAGTTAAAGGGCGCGAGTTGAGCACGGCCTCGATACGCGAAAACAGAGTACTGAGCTCTTCAAAAGTTAAGGCTTGGGTTCCTAAAACACGCTTTAAATGTAATTTAGCCGACTTAATGCCACTTTCATACAAACCACCGAAATGACTACCGGCTGGTGGGTTATAATGCCAGTGCACATTTCGTGACGTTTAAACCGTTATTAATTTGATCAGAGCTATTTTTATAAAATTTGACAACTTCGGCTAAATGTTTACCAGCTGCAGTAAAATTACGTCCGTTATCTGATACTAAGGTGTGGCATAGACCCCGCCTAGATGTGAATCTGTCGAACGCCGCTAAGAAACACTCCGTAGTAAGAGCGGTGAGCGCTTCTAAGTGTACTGCGCGCGTAGCGCAACAGACAAACAAACAAAGGTACGCTTTTGAGAGCTTCGCATTACGCCTGTTACTCTCTTTTACAAAGAGCGGTCCTCCGATGTCTACTCCTACAGTGTGAAACGCGTGAACTTGTTCACATCTAAACTTAGGAAGGTTTCCCATAAGGGGTTGTAAGGTTGGCGGATTAACCTTAAAACACGATAAGCATTTAAGAATGCGAGAGCGAATTATACTGCGAGCCGATATTATCCAATATTTTTGATTAAGTAAACTCTGTAGGGTGCGTGGACCTACGTGTAAATAAATTTTATGATAATAGTCGATCAGTAATATTGTAAAATGACTACTCTTAGGTAATAATAGGGGATGTTTTTTCTCATAGGGGAGGCTGGACTCGGAAAGCCTACCCCCTACCCTGAGGAAACTGCGCTCATCTAGGAAAGGACTGAGCTTGCGTAAAGACTTGATACTTTCTTCTCCTTTTGACAACGAGTTGATTTCGTCGGAGAAGTGCTCGAGTTGTACCGATTTGACTAAGATGTCATGAGCTGCAGTTACTTCCCTAAGGGACGGAGAGCCTACGTTACGTTGTAGTTTATTTGATCTACAGTTATTGATAAATTGATAACACCTAGCAATTACATTGAGAAGTTTGGAAAAGTTTGAATATTTTTCTATTACATTAGATAGAGTATTTGATTCTACGTTAGTTTGTTCAGAGGTTTGGACTAAAGCTATGATGACGTTTTTGAGCTCGGGCAAAGGTTCATGTCGAAACTGTTCGATTGAACGCACAGGCCAGGACTCCGGAGAGGTGTAAGACCACGTAGGACCACTTAACCATTCCGGTGTGTTAACTAAGGTAGACGGAAGGGCACCGCGCGAACAAATATCAGCTGGATTACAGACGCCACTGACATGAAACCAGCATTTGCTAGCTACAGCTTCTAGAATCTTCGTGACACGTGTGGCCACGAATGTTTTTAAGCTGTGCGCCGGAGTGTTGAGCCATCCTAATACCACAGACGAATCAGTGAACAATAACGTTTCATTTACTTGCAACTGATCTGAAAGAATTGATTGTGTGTATTTAACAAGTTTAGCTAGTAAATGAGCAGCCATTAGCTCGAGACGTGGTATGCTAACAGTTTTTAAGGGCGCGACCTTAGACTTGGCAATGACAAGACTAACTTTTACCTCACCGACCGCGTTATTGGTGCGTAAATATACCACAGCTGCATAACCTAAACTAGATGCATCGCAAAATCCTAGCAGTTGGTAGTATGAATGTCCTTTGATAGTGACCTGGCGCTCGTGCTTTAAGCTTGATAATAAAGGCAATTCTGAAGCGTAAGCAAACCAGTCACTTTCAAGTTCTGGAGGAAGACTATCATCCCACCCTAGGTTTAGGATCCAAAGCTTCTGCATAAGGTATTTAGCGTAAAATACGCAAGGAGCAACGAACCCTAAAGGATCGAACTGACGTCCTATCTGCGATAAAATACTGCGTTTAGTAGCAACGGTGGATACTGGTACAGTTGAAAATGAAAAACTGTCTTCCCCTGGTGTCCACTGAAGACCTAGAACCTTAACAGACAAATCCTTATCGTCTTTAAACGTAATCGGCGTTTCGCGATGATCAGCTGGAACTCGCTCTAACAGCTGTGTGCAGTTGCTGGACCACTTGCGCAAGGTAAAACCGCCACTGTTTAGGAGAGCGACGAGCTCGTCCTGCAGCTGCATGGCTTCTTCTAGAGTCGCTACCGAGTATAATAAATCGTCAACGAAGAAGGATTTCTTTAATATTTTCGAAGCCAAGGGATAATTAGCCGCTTCGTCATCTGCCAGCTGGTGCAGAACTCTTATGGCTAGATACGGGCTGCTAGCTACACCGTATGTTATGGTATTCAACTCGTAAACTTTGATAGGTTGATCAGAAGAAAACCTCCATAAAATATGCTGATATTGCCGTTGACATTGCTTTATCCACGTCATTCGAAACATTTTACAAATATCGCTGGACAAACAATAATTATGAATACGAAAATTAATAAGAATCTCATTTATATCTGATTGGAGCTTAGGGCCAGCGTACAACACGGAATTTAAAGAATTATTATTAGTGGTTTTACATGACGCATCAAACACTACACGTAGTTTTGTAGTCGAACTAGACGGACGCAATACACAAAAATGTGGTATAATGTATTTCGACTCGACTGTACCCAAGTCGCCAATACATGTCATGTGACCTAAGCTCTCATATTCACGCATAAAGTCATTATACTGGGCTCTAAGATCGGGAGAAGAATTTAATTTTGACTCTAAATTATTAAAACGACGTAAAGCCTGTTGCTCCGAGCGACCCAATTCGAAATTAGGCTTAAAAGGATAAATGACCGTGTAACGCCCGGTGTCATCGCGAGTATGTTGTGTAGAAAACAGTGACTCGGTATACTCGTCGTCAGGGTTGCGCGGAACATCAAAACCCACGTTTTCTGTTTCCCAAAACGAACTCATAATATTGTCGATATTTGACGAGACTTCGTTTTTATTTGTAGAAAATAAACACGAATTCTCGATATGTTTACATTCTAAACTTGCTTCGCCCGCGATCACATAACCGAAGATTGAATGCATCGCAACGGGCAAACCCGGTGCGCTAGGTAGTATATTTTGACCATCGTATATGTACGGGAAAATATCACCTGCGAGTAACATATCGATCGAAGCGGATTTGAAGTATGTAGGATCGGCTAAATCTAAATGTTTGAATTGATTAATTATTTGATTTGATAAGATTGTCGTAGGTAAGTTACCGGTTATTTTAGACACAACAACACAATCGGTTTTAAGCGTAGGTCCAGATGAGTTTCGAGGTTTTATTGAACATGTAATTAGCCCGAAATCTTGCACTGGTACGCCACCTAACCCAATCGGTTGAAAACTACACTTGCGCCGAGGCAACCCTAGCCGTTGTGCGCAAGAGTTAGTTAAGTAAGAACTCATTGCTCCACTATCAATCACTGCACGTAAGGAATGGTAAGAACCCCAGTTGTCCTTCACGTGGATGACAGCAGTGCCCAGTAGCACTGTGGAATTTGATGAACACGTTAAGGCTACTGTATGATTTTGATTAGAACTATTGCTCGAAATTGTATTATTGTTATCTTCATTTAAATTCGTATCTAAATGTAAAGTATGGTGGTGAATTTGTTTACATAAAGTGCATTTAATTTTAGAGGGGCATTCACTGAAACAATGTCCATCGCGTAAACAATTTTCACACAGTTTTAATTCCCTAATTTTATTTAAACGCTCAATAGGTGTTAAATCGTTATACGCAAAACACCTATAAATTGAATGCGATGACTTACCACAGAACGCACAAGTTCTCTCAACGCTAACATTTTTATTTGGCCGGTTAACACTAGCCACTGTCAAACACGGTTTTTGTATAGGCGCGGATGTCTTACTAAAACTGGTCGGTTTATACCCAGTCTTTGGTATCGCGCCTGTTATCGGCTTCGTACTACTTTGAACCTTGTTCGTACTAATCTTAGGGTCGGATAGTTCCAACACGCGAACCTGTTTTTCGACAAACTGCATTAAATGATCGAATGTAGGTAGATGAGAATCATGCGCACGACTCTGTTCAAATTCGCGGCGAGTTGATGCGTCTAGGTTACGGAATGCTATATAGAACAATAGATAACTTGATAAATCGGGAATATTTAATAAATTGATTGCTTTGTAACATTCTTGAAATGTTTGTAAAAATGTGTTGAGCCCTACTGACGACTCGATTAATAGTGGTTTAAATTGAAACATTCTATCTAAATAATTTGTGGCTAAAACTCGTTTATTTTCGAACCTCTTTATTAATAAATTCCATGCGATAGTATAGTTATCAGCTGTAACAGGCAGACTTTTGACAATGTTTAATGCCTGTCCGCTTACTGAGGTAATTAAATAATAAAATTTCTCTATGTTGCTTAATTCAGCGTTGTTATGTATTAAGCTAGAAAAGGTGTCATAAAATGTTTGCCAATTTTCGAGTTTACTATCGAAATGGAATAGTTCGAGTTTAGGTAAACGTGGCCGTGCACAACGCGCGTTTTGCGTATTTGTCTGTTCGGTATTTGCACTAACGTGTTTTGAAGCCACAGTCATTATATTATAATATAAAGAATCGAATGCTTCAATTTCTTTATAATTTGCTATATATTTAGGTGTATGATTTAAGTGTAAAAGGTTGATTTGCGTTACGGATTCCTCATACGTTTTCTTTATTTTTCAATGTCTTTTACACGCGCAGAAAATTCTAAAAGGGCTGTGCTATCCTTCTCAACAGTTTTAGATAAGTCGTATAATGCTTGTAAACGTAAAAACGACATTTCTTTTTTCATAGTGTGCGGTTGCAATAAGACATCGAGTGCTTCCGCCATCTTTGGTGAGACAATGACGTGTACGTTTTTTATGATTCGATATATTGAATATTGCAATTAATGGATTTTGAAAACACAATTGCAATAAGTATTACAAACTTTAGATTAGAAATAAAGCTTTGTATAGTGTAAAGTGAGTGAAATGTCCTAATGCTTTGATTTGGTAACTGGGAACCGTATCCCGGCCGAATGACCAATTTTGTTTGATTAAGTAATAAATTTGATAAATATATATATATATCTAGGCCTTAGGAAAGGGGCAGGACTTACTTGGTTACTGCACTGCACTTTCACTGCACTTTTTTAGGTTTTTTGTAATTATATTGCGGACGCGTACACGCTGCTCTTGAAGTCGTTTTTAGAAGAAGGTTTTTGAACTCTGACACTAGAGGCGCTTGCATCGGTGACATTATGTGTCAATGCTGTGCGCGCGATGTATAGACAAGTGTGGAAAAAAAGGGGCGGGAAAAGGATAGGCCTATTTTAAAACCCAACAACCACTTTTTTTTTTTTTTTTTTTTGTTATCGCTGGGGAAACCCATCATGGGGACCCTACCGGCCGTCAATGGGTAGGGTACTGTGAGACTCCTACTCACTAAAACCCACAGCGGAACCCGTCGCCGCAGTGCAATGGGGTGCGTAGGATCGCTTGCGCATTCACTACAACACCCCTGCGGACAGCCCGTACCCCGCGGGCCTGCCTCGCCTAAACCGGAATGCCCTCGATTCACAGGGCATTCCGACCGCCCCGATGACGTGCAGGGGAGTCAACGAGAGACCCCCCCGCAGTAGCTCCTCTAGGGTGGCGGGAGAAGATGGGCGTACCGACGCCTCCTCTCCCCCAGCCGACGGCGACGAAGAGGGTCTGCTAAGGCGTTAGCCTCGCGTTCCCTCTCCGCCGTCTCCTTCAGTGAGATGACGGCCTCGCTGAAGGAGACCATCGCCGACCAAGACCTCTCGTCGCGTAGCATGGCCCCCACCACGCTTCGCAACGACAGGTCTCCACCCACTACCGCCATCAGGGCATGGTGCTGGGGAGCCCAAGCGGCGCATACCGCGAGGGTGTGGTGCGAGGTGTCCTCGGACGCACCACACTCGTGGCATGCGGGCAACGGTTCCCGACGCGCAATTTGACACAGATACTTACCAAAGCACCCGTGCCCGGTAAGCATCTGCGTCAACCTGAACGTCAGGACGCCGTGTGGCCGCCTGACCCAGCGAGACAGGTACGGACGAACCGCACCCACCGTCGCCAGGCCAGCCGCTGGAGTCCCCAGTTCTTCCCACCAGCGCCGGATCAGAGCCTCGTCAGCTAGGCGCCTGATCCGAGCGACTCCCTCCCGCGCTGGACGTTCCCCTCGCGCCCGCTCCCTCGCCCGAAACTGATACACTTCGGCGAGCACCTCCGCCTGGAGTTCCCAGGGCGGATCGCCCGCCAGAAGTGTAGCCGCCGTGAAGGACACCGTACGGTATCCCCGCACCGCCCTCACCGCCAGGACCCGTTGCGCCTTGCGCAGTTGGGCCCTGTTCGGTGCGGAGAGGGCGTCAATCCACACGGGGGCACCGTACAGTGCCATGGACCTCACGATGCCGGCATAGAGCCGCCGGCAGTGAGATCCAGGGCCCCCGACATTCGGCAGAAGTCTGCCGAGGGCCGAGGCGGCGCCGATCAGTCTCGGGGTGAGCTGGGCGAAATGGACACGGAACGTCCAGCGTCCGTCCAGGGTCAGGCCCAAGTAGCGCATATGGGCCCGAACCTCCACCATCCTACCCTGGACTCGCAGACAGGCGTTGCGGGGGGCACCCCTGCGTGGGCCATGAAACAGGAGGGCCTCCGTTTTGGAGACGGAGACCCTCAGGCCCAGCATCCCTATCCGGTCGGCGACCAGATTGGTGCCGACTGTGGCCAAGCGTGCCGCTTCTTCATAGGAACGCCCCCGGGCTGTGACGAGGGTGTCATCGGCGTAGGCGATGACACCGAGCCCGGGGAGAAGCGGACAACGCAGGAGCCAGTCATAGCCGAGGTTCCACAGTACCGGGCCCAAAACGGCCCCTTGTGGAACCCCGCAGTCGACACGCCGCCGACCGACCACCCCATCTGCCCCCGTCCACACGACCTGTCTGTCGCGGAGGTATGCGTCCAACACCCGCCGGAGATAGAGAGGCACCTCATGAGCTCGAAGCGCCTCTCGTACAGTCTCGAACGGCAGGGTGTTGAAGGCATTGGCCACATCCAACGAGACGGCTATCAGCACGCCTCCCTCCTCCACCGCGGCCAAGGACCGAGCCTTCAGGGCGTTCAGGGCGTCCACGGTCGACCGACCCGCCCTGAACCCGAACTGAGCCTCCGAAAGGCCCGGCCCCACCTCCTCGAGATGCTGAGTAAGACGGGCAACGAGAATTCTCTCGAAGAGTTTGCCCATCTCACTCAGCATCACGATCGGCCTGTATGCCGAAGGGGAGTCCAGAGGACGACCCTCCTTGGGCAACAGGCACAGCAACCCCTCCTTCCAGATCTTCGGGAACTGCCCAACGCGAAGACAAGCGTTGAAGAGGTCCCGAAGATCCCCTCCCAGGTATTCCAGGGCGATGCACAGAACTCGCCCTGGAATACCGTCCGGTCCCGGAGCCGTCCTCCTGGCCCGCAACTTGTCCTGGGCCAGGTCCATCTCCCCCTCGGTGATTGGGGGGAATTCCTCCACTCCCACAGTGCGTGTGGGAGGAGCCATCACCGGGGGGACGTGCCCAGACGACTCCGGGAACAGCCCACCGATCAGCCGCAGGAGGACCTCGGGCGGCGTGGTCTCCGTGACCGGGGCGCCGTGCGCGCGGAGCTTGTTCCGCGCGCTGATGTAGGGGCGCCCCCATGGATCCCGATCCAGGCCCGCCAGCATTTCCTGGCGGGCCGCCGCCTTGGCCTGGCTGATGGCGAGCTGCAGGGCCTTCTTCGCTGACCGATAGGCCGCCCGCAGCTCGCTCTCCAAAACCGGGTCCAGGCCATTCCTCCTGCGGCACCGGACAAACCTCCTCCTGTGCCAATTGCAGGTCGCCCGAAGCTGAGCGATTTCGGGCGACCACCAATACACCGACCGGCGACGCCGGTCGTTCCGCCTAATCCGCGGCATGGCCGCATTGCACACCCTCGTAAGGGCATCGCACATGCGGCCAGCCAGCTCCTCAACATCGGAGCTGGCGCCCACCACACTCCCCTGGGAGCACCATGCCTCTACGATGGCCGCCTCCTTGGCCAGCTCAGTATCGAGCCGGCCCAGGGCCCATCTCGGAAACGCTCGAGAGGGCCCCCTTGGGCGGTCCACCGGCACCGGACGGGTGGAGATCTCGAATCGGATATAATTGTGATCCGACAGAGTCTCCACCTCCTCCTCTACCCTCCAGTTGATCACCCTGCGTGCGACGGCGGGGGTGGCGAACGTTAGGTCCACCACGGACCCCCCCTGCTGCCGCACGCACGTGAACGCTGTCCCCACATTGAGCAGGGACAGACCGGAGAGTAGGGCCCACGTCTGAACGGCTCGCCCTCGAGCGTCCGACGTGGGATTCCCCCAGGCCAAGGACTTGGCATTAAAGTCGCCGAGGACGATAGTGGGCCTCGGCGACTGCCTGCAAACCGCAGCGCGGACGGAGTCGAGGAAGATCTCGAACTCCGCCAGACTGCGGTTGGGGGAGAAGTACACGGCGACAACCGCGTACTCTCCCCACCCTGCCACGACAAGTCCTTGGCCCCTCTCGATTGCCGAGAGACGGGGGCCGGTGCTGCTCCCAGACACTATGGCCACGGAGCCCTCTAAGTCCCCCACCCAGTTCGGTTGGTGAGGAACAAAGTAGGGCTCACAGGCCACCGCCAGACCTATCTCCCACTCGGCCATGGACTGCAGGAAAAGGTCCTGCGCTCCGGCCGAGTGGTTCAGATTCCCTTGTAGGAAGCGCTTGTCGTCACCCATTATGACGACATATGCGCTTCCTCAGCCTGGCGGCTTCCGGCACTAGAGACGGCTCCGGTCCGTGGAGCCATCTTGCCTTTCGCGATGGGTGGGTTGCAATCGCGCCCACCCATCATATGCCCAGAGGGGCGCCCAGCATCCGCGCAGACCGCACAGCGGACTGTCTTCGCGGTGCAAGCAGCAGACTGGTGCTCGTCGCTGCCGCACCGGAAGCACAGGCGCCCCCGCTCCACCCTCGATGGGCACCGAGGTAGGGTGTGCCCAAGACCCATGCACCTGAAGCAGCGAAGTGGTCGCTGCTCCAGCACCTCGACCTTGGCCGACGACCACCCGACCAGAAGTCCCTTTGCCCTTACGGACCACCGTCGCCCATGAGTCCTCATCCCCGGCAGTGCTCGGTCCCGCCACGGAGGCCGGGGGAGCTGGTCCCGCCACAGGGGCCGGTGGCGCCGGCTGCGACCTAGGGCGCACCGGGGCTGCCGTCCTAGCCTCATTGGGCTGACGCCTGCGCGTCGCCACACCCTCTCCCGCCACAGCCGCTACCGGCGCTGGCGCGCTCTGAGGCGCCCTCGGCGCAGGCTTAGGTGCAGGTGCACCTGCTTCCCTCCTCCTGTCCGCTGCCAGAGGCGGACGATGAGACCTTGCCGGCAGCAGGCGCTCCTCGATGCCGGCCAGTTTGGCATCCATGAGGGCCCCAACCGAGGAGATAAGAGAGGCCCTCAACTCCTCTAAAACATCCCCCGACAGGGAGGAGGACGGCGCACTCGCCCTCAACTCCGAGAACTGTCGACGGTGCGCCTTAACCTCCGCCTTCAGGTTCTCTACCTCTCGACGCAGCCGCTCATTGTCAGCAGCCACCTTCCGCGTTTCCTCATTCGAGGAGCGAGCCGCAAGGGTGTCCACGATCCCCGTCAAAGCTTCAGCGGCAAGCTTGAGACGGCGGACGTACTCCCCCTTCAAATTTCCGGAGGTCCTGGCAACATGCAGGATCTCAGTTACACTGCGACCCGCCTCCGCCCGCAAGTTCTGCACATCTCTGGCAGCATTCCCATCTTCCTGGCTCTCAGCAGCCGACAGATCTGAGCCGAACTCAAACACTGCCTTGCTTGCCATCCTTTCCTGGCCGCCTGTCTTGTCGACCTTCTTACGAAAAGCGCGCGCCTCAAGCGCACGCTCAAACTCCTTCTCCCTAGCCTCAGCCTCCATTCTGCGCAGATCCGCGCGTGCACGGGTAATGCCCGTGCCACTTCCCGACCCAATGGGCCTACCCCTACGCGCCTTGTTTTCTTTGGCGCGGACTCGCTCATCCGTCTCCGTTTCCGAGCCCGTAGAGCCCGCCAACGGAGGACGCGCAGCAGTCCTCTTGCGCCCAACTGACGCATCTGTGTCCGCGCTGGCGTCTGAGTCAGCCATGACTCATTCGCCAACCGCACACACACGACACACCCCCAAACAACACAATAAAAGTCGCCAAAACGACAAAAATCCAAAACAAAGAGAAAAATCCAAAATCCGTGAGAAAAGCCAAAAGTCAAAACATGTATTGCAGAAATCAAAGTCCAGTAGTCAAATCCAATCGATAAATATCCAAAACACTCAACAACAAACCCGTAATCGCAAGATCTGGGTAACACCACTACGCCAACAGTTCAATATGAGTACCGAGCAGTTCTTTATTCAGGATTACTGGTACTAGAGCTAAAAGAAGCCTGAAATATCGCTGCACTTCGAAAGAAGTTGGAACCTTAAGAAAAATAGAACTGAATCAAAAATGACAAGTTATATCTATCTATCTATATAAATAAAAATGAATTGATAATACATATAACGCGCATAACTCAACAATGGCTAGACCAATTCGGCAAAAAAAATTTTTCGTATTTTCCGAAAGGTCCACGGAAGGTTTTGATAAAGAGATAAAATTAAAAATTAACGATAATATAAATTCAACTTTATATGGCTAACGCTGACTAATAACTATTTATATCTATTTAAATCGTACCTAGCGATGAACCCGAGCGAAGAAAATAGCCGCTAGTATTGTAATACTATTTATCAGTATTTATCTAGTATCGTCATCTCTCGTAGGCATAACAGTTCAAATATATTATTAATTTCGTTCATTGTTTTATTCAATTCTTTTTAATAATTATTAATTAATTGTTTATCTGTAATATGATCATATCACCATAAAATATTTTGTCGAGTCTAAATATTAGAAAACTTGTCACTATCGACCCATCTTTATTTACCCACTTTAAATTTGCTGACATCTCCATTCGTCTGTATGTTTTATTTTTTATATATACTGGTGTTCGCTCAGTCGTAGAAATTCAACGGAAATTTACTTATACGAATTTACAAAACCTTTTTTATTGATAACATTAAAGCTCGTCAACAGATAATAAATAAAAGGAAAATCGATAGATAAACAGATGAGAAAAAGTTTTGCCTTTGCCTATTTTTATATAGATTATGAGTTATCAGTGTTATTCGTAAAAAAATAATTGTGAATGCTTAAGATCTTAAAATACAAGAGCAAGTATAGCAAAAGTTTAAGTAATGTACAATGAATAAATAGAAGTAGATACTAATCAATTTATTTAATTAATATTGAGAAATTAGAAAAACTCAGATAAAGGAACACGTCTAAGTTAGATTTCTATCTAAACCAAAAACAATCTAGACACTGTATATTGTGTGGTAAAGTTTAACAATCACAATCCCGCTTAACGGAACTGCTAAAAGTATTGTAAAAGCCAGCACAATGATTCAGTTCATTTATTAATTGAAGTCTTTCTTGCAAAGATATATTCCTATATTCGATATATATATTTCTGTAAGGGCGGATTACTTACTTAATTATCAGTAAACTAAAAGTTATTCATCAATTTCTTATATTTATATAGTACTAGCGGCTCACCCTCGCTTCGCTCGGGTTCACCTCTAGAATAGCACAAACAGATCTATCCCACGGGAACCGTTCATTTTTCCGGGATGAAAAGTAACCTGTTATTTGACCGGCAGTATAAGGTATCAGCATGCCAAATTTTACGAAATTAGGTGCGTAAGTTGTTGTGTACTAAGCTGTATAAATTACTATAGTTTTTTAACTATCCCACGGAAACTCTTTAATTTTTTGGAATGAAAAGTATCTAAGATGTTGACCGGGGATATAAGGTACTACCATACAAAATTTAATTTAAACCGGTTCAATAGTTTAGGAGTTTAGCCCGTACAAACAGACAAACAGAAGAGAAATAACCTCTACAGTTTCATTATATGTATAGATAGAATAGAATAAATAACGTATAATCAAACAGTAAAATATAATAATTAAAATAGTTATAGCGAGTGCACCTTAGGAGAAAGACATATACTATGTAGAACTTTTCTATAGACCTTTTTAGGACTTACAATTTTTTTGCACAATGTTTTGATCTATCTCTTAAGGTTGAGCCAACGTTAGCCATATAAATTTCTTGCTCCTGGTACATCTCTGATAGCAGAGTGGACCTTGGAGCAACCCCATGGTTGTGGTTGTCTGCTTCGGCAGACCTGCCGTCGGGGCGTCGTAGTTGAATGCGTAAGCGATCCTGCGACGCCCCATTAAGACGGGGGAAGGTTTTTGTTGGGTTTTAGTGGGTAGTACTGGCTTTGCCGGTGAGTCCCACATTTCGTGCGTACATGCATTTCCTAACGTTAAAAAAATATATAAATTTCTAAGGACGATTCGATAGAACCAGTTATTGTGTTTTCGAGTAATCAATAATTTGCCTGTCGTAAAAGGTATCCTAAATGTTGACCCGAGTACTAAGTTTTATCACTACAAAATTTAGTTAAAATCGGTTGAGTACTTTTTGCGTGAAACGCGCACATCGATTTGACTAAGTTAGTTTTATTATACGTATAGATAAGAATAAATATTGCGAGTGTAACTTAGGAGATAGACATATATAATTCAGAACTTTTCTGTAGGACTTTTCAAGACCTACAATTTTTTTGTATATTGTTTTAATGTATGTATGTCTTAAGGCTTAGCCAGCGGAAGGTTTCTAAGGAGGACTCTATAAAATCAGTTATTGTATTTTTCCGTGGGAAAGAAGGATTTTCTTGAAGTAAAAGGTATCTAGGCAGTGGTATCCCAGTGGTAACGCGCTCGCTTGGGAAACCGAGTGAAGCAAGTTCAAATCCCGGGTCTCGCACCTCTGATATTTTCATGTGCGAATCATTTCTAACACAATTACCACTTGTCTTAACGGTGAAGTAAAACATCGTGAGGAAACCTGCATGCCTGAGAGAACCCAGCAAGTTTTCAAAAGACATGTGAAGTCCGCCAACCTGCACTTGGCCAGCGTGGTGGACTATGGCCTGATCCCCCTCGTACTGAAGGGAGGCCCGTGCCCAGCAGTGGGACGTTAAAAAGGGCTGAATACATACATACATACATACATACATACATAAATACATACAAAAGGTATCCTAAATCACCAAATTTCGTTGAAATCGGTACATTACTTTTCGCGTGAAACGCTCACGCAAAAACAGGCATACAGGCAAACAGACAAACAGACAACTTTTTAATAACTATTGTTTTGGGGTTTATGTTGTGTACATAATACGTTACAAATAAACAAAAACATCTATCCCACGGGAACAGTACATTTTTCCGGGATAAAAAGTAACCTATTTCTTATTCTGATGTATGAACTATATATATTTTTGTAAAGTTTCATCAAAATGAAATCAGTAGTTTTTGTGTACTAAGCTGTATAAGTTACTGTAGTTTTTTGGCTATCCCACGGAAACTCTTTAATTTTCCGGGATGAAAAGTAGCTGATTTGTTTTAGTCATGTATGAACTATATTATTGTAAAGTTTCATTAAAATCCAATCAGTAGTTTTTGTCTACTAAGCTGTATAAGTTGTTATAGTTTTTTAACTATCCCATGGGAATTCTTTAATTTTCCGGGATGAAAAGTATCTAATATGTTGCACGGGGATATAAGGTACTACCATGCAAAATTTTATTTAAATCGGTCCAATAGATTCGGAGATTAGCCCGTACAAACAGGAAAACAGATAAACAGCTCGCTCGGGTTCGTCCATACCTACGAATATGTTGTATTATCTCTTTAACCAATTGTCCAAATTATATGCAGTAAAAGGGAAAAGTCTTTTGTTTTAAACATTTTAGACGATAAATTTACTTATTTTGATAAGAATTTATAATTGTTGATAATATGACCAATAAACATGACCTACCGATTTAAATTATTTTTTTAATATAAAAAACTACTTTTTGTGACTTAAATATAAAAGTTAGACATATGCTGTCGCTGACTTTTTTGTAGGCATTATTAAGCTCTACAACTTTTCTCTAGAACATAATCATATATTTCTCACCGTTAATGCAGCGTTCGTAAGAAACCTTTTCGTTCGACCGTTTTTTCTCCGACTTACTTTGCAAATCCGACTACCACGAAAAAGCCTTTTCATTCTTCGCGTTAATATATAGCCTATGACACTCAGAAAGAACGTGGCTTTCTATTGGTAAAAGAATTTTGAAAATCGGTTCAGTAGTTCCAGAGATTACCCCCTACAACATCACAAACTCACAAACTCACAAACTCACAAACCCACAAACTCACAAACTCACAAGATCACAAACTTTACCTCTTTATAATATTAGTATAGACATATACACATAGTACATATTATATAGCTATACATCAATTTCCTACTGGTTGTATAATAATTATTATCACTGCATCGGTGGTGTAGTGGCTAGCATGTACGGCTGCACACCCGGAGGTCCTGGGTTCGAGTCCCGGGTCGGGCCAAGTTTAATTATTGAGTCTTCCTGTATAGTAAGTCTCAGTAACAGCCCGGAGTTGGGAAGTTGGCGGTGTTTCACCCCCGTGCCTCGGAGAGCACGTAAAGCCGTCGGTCCTGCGCCTTAACTCTCACCGGTCGTGTCGAGTGGTCGTCCCACCGGAGTATGAGAGTGATAGGAATAGAGAGTGCACTTGTGTCTGCGCGTACACTTGAGCACTATAATATCTCCTGCGCAGTTGGCTAATGTCATTGTGATTGGCCGCCGTGGCCGGAATCGGCTAGGAGAACATCATCACTGCATAGTATAAAACAAAGTCGCTTCCCGCTGTCTGTCTGTCCCTATGTATGCTTAGATCTTTAAAACTACACAACAGGATTTGATGCGGTTTTTTAATCGATTAGAGTGATTCAAGAGGAAAGTTTCAGTATATAATTTTTAAGTTTTTGTATACATTCTCTAAAATATATCGTTATTTTTTGTAGGTGTCGTAAAAAAATAAGCCGTCTGGGAATTTTCAACGAAAACCTGCCTAAACCCTTTGAGATGTAACAAAATATGGTGGAATTGTGTATCTTATATAGGTCTACAGAAAAGTCCGCGATGGCATATATCTATCTCTTAAGGATAACATACTATATCTATTTTAATTTAAAACGTACCTAGGGACGAACCCGGGCGAAGCAAGGTTGAGTCGCTAGTTATTAATAATTTGTGAATGTCTTATTGCCCACGGTTTCGTTCGCATTGCTTATTTACATAATTTGTATAACTAGACTTACTCGTACCCTCGCTTTTTAGGCTAGTGGCTTGATTTTTTTTTGGAGCGGAACCCTAATTCTTTTTTTGAAATAAAAGTAGCTTAAGTACTCCTCATTTCATCAGCTATCTGCCAGTGAAAGTCCCGTCAAAATCCGTCCAGCCGTTTCGGAGATCAGCCGGAACAAATAGACAGACAGACAAACAAACTTTTTTTTTTAAATATTGTGTTTTTCTTATAAGTACAGTCAGTATATAATTCCATATGCATTGAGTAAAAAGCTGTTATTTTGATATTACATACAGACACTTCCGTTTTGTTTATCTGTATAGAATAGGTACTCCACGTGTTAGGTTTGTTATCTGATATTAGATAGACTATCTTATATATAAAATTTCCATGTCACAATGTTTGTTACCGTACTCCTCCGAAACGGCTTTACCGATTTTTACCAAATTTTATATGCGTATTCAATAGGTCTGAGAATCGGCTACTATCTATTTTCTATACCCCTAAGTGATAAGGATAAGGGTGGTCCTCCCAGACCCCACCCCAGGGACGAACCCGAGCGGAGCGAGGGTGAGTCGCTAGTAATGTTATAAATAAATAGGCTATAAAATACCAAAAAAATATTTTGTAAATCCTACTTCAAAGGATTATCAAATATAATATAGACAGATAAAGCGAAAGAAAAACATAATCTCTTCAGATTTACCTATTGATATAGCAATATTTTCTCGGAAAATCTATATATATATCTATATATATATATATATATCTATATATATATATATATATATATATATATATATATATATATATATATATATATCCTATATATTGACCCGGATAATCAGCTATCACCATACTAAATTTCATCAAAATCCTTCCAGTGGTTTATCTGTGATGCGGTAACAGACAGACAGACAACAATCTAACAACTATAGGTTCGGCCTCTGTATCTATATATTTCAATAAGATTTTCCAAAAAATATTTAATGTACAGATTCGGCTTAGTTACAATTTTATTATAATAATGTATAGCTTTGCTTTCCATCGGCTAGTCGTTAGTATATAATAAATCGATTATAATGTCCCTATTAATCTGGGCTTATCCCATGAATAAACTCTCTTAAGCGTTAAAGCCAGTTGAATATCGAAGGTCCTATAAAATATACATAACTATTTACAGTAGAAGTGGGGTGTTCAGTAAAACCTTAATTAATATGTTAATTGGCTTTTATTTACAAGTTCGATAAAATTTATGTATCCTTTCGCTGGGATTTGGTTTATTTTGATAATTAAATTCAAAATTAGTTGCAAACTACACATCCTTAACTTGCTTCAGCCCTACAATTCATTAGGTCGTTAAACTTCTATTTCGGAGATTAGCGGTTACAAATTGACAGACTTTTTTAAGGGCTGTCTGCGATTTTTGAACGTTTATCTATTCTAATATTATAAAGAGTATTTGTATCGTATAGGCCCCGAAACTACTGAACCAATTTAGATGAAATTTGGTAAAAAGATAGTTTGAGACCCTGGGAAGAACATAGGATACTTTATATCCCGAAGATTATTCCTTAAAGGGATGAAAATGGGAAAAAGGGCGTAAAAATAAAACGCGAATGAATTTTAAAATACTTATTAATGATAATTTATTACAAATTAATCTACTACGCTTTGCTCGCCTCATAATTATAGTAGGTAACGTCCATAGAAATAGCCTATACATTATGTTTAATCCAGAGTAAAAGCTCTCGATTTCAAGTTTCACTCAATCAAAATAAGCATTTAATAGGTATTGTCAAGGCACAGACAGACAAAATTTTTTATATATAAATAAGTATTTACTTCAAAACAACATATTCGGTTCATCGAACTAGCTTTCATTGTATTGAAAGGTCAAGGCTAATGTAAAGACAAAATCATTTCTTTTTCACTTTGCAATTTCATACGAATCTGTTAGCTTATGAATAAATCAGATCTAAAAACGAAAGAGGCTTTTATAACCTGTGAATAAGTGCCATTTAAACAGTTATGATTTTAGAATTCAAAGTTATATTTTATTTTGAATTTTTATATTAAATTAATGTGTATTATTGCTGTATAAAAATATTTAACGCAAAAAAATGTTCTAAGAATAATATATACCAGATAGTTGATACACTACACATATATAACTTTTAAATACATACATATTATAAATATAAACACCTATGACTGGGGTACAAACATTCGTGCTCATCACTCAAATGAATGCCCCCAGCGGAACTCGAACCCGCGACCGCTGGCACTGCAAGTAGGGTCACTACAAACTGAGCCAAACGTGTCGCCAAAAAGTTATTTGATGTTTATAAAATGTAATTTTGTTTACTTTTTCCGAAAGGAAAAGTGTGTGGAATAAAAATAAGATGGTATTAAAAATGTAATTTGAAACTTACAGGAATTTTGTTTTATTTCAATAAATAACTCAGTAATAATATTATACGTATTATTTGAGTCTTGCATTGGCCTTATTTATTGATATATTTTGATTCCATTTAAATAAATATCTTTTTTAAAAGTAATAAAAATAATTTGTTCTTACTTATAAAATGTTAATAAATGATATCTTTATATCTTTACCACAAATCTGTGATTTATAACATATTATATTTCATGAAGATCAGGCATGAGCATACGATTTTTGTTGTTATTCTTAACCGACTTCAAAAAGGAGAAAGTACTTTGTATAAAAAATACCAAATCATTGATAATTACTTAAATTATATGACAAAACTGATAACTGGGGGAGAGGCGCTGTATGCCGCAATACAGGTCTAGTTCGGAAACAGAGGCTACCATATATTTTGTGTCGACACAGCCTAATTTAAATTGAGGTCTAAAAACTAATTATTCTGTATAATAATATATGTATGTTTGTTTTTGTATGTTATATTGTTTAGCGTTTTATGTGTCTTTATTGTTCAATTAATATTATTATTATTTAAAAAAATTGTAAATTGAATTTAATTCCTTCTTCAATAAACAAGGTGCTGAACAGCGATGTCATACAATATATGGAAAAGTGTATTAAGTCTATGTCTGTAATATGCTGTTTAGTAGCTTGTATATACAAGATGTCATGAGGCCCTATTAGTTGTGAAATACATAATATGTAACAAACAAAATTTCAAAAAGTATATAAAAACGTATAGTTATATTTCTTTGGCGTACCAGAACAAAGATTTCATCCCGTATATCACAACTCTCTTTTTGTAAAAACTTTGAAGAAAACGACTCCAGGCGCTAAAATTTACAAAATAACTAAACGGGGGTTTTCATTTAGAATAGATACATAATCAGATATTTTTGAAGTCGGTGCCAGCTGATGCAAAGCAAATCTAATGTATTACGATACGCAAAATACATACAAATTTACCTATTAGATATTCATACCTTAAAATATTGTCGGATGGCACCGTCTTCGAAAATATCTGATTATTCTAAATGAAAACCCCCGTTTACTTATTTTAATGCCTGGAAATCGGTTTTTTTAAGTTTTTATTTTTCCATTTTTAGTGTAGACGTAATAATAAGCAGGTAATTTGTAAGAAGAAAGTTTTTTAATATGATATTCGATCAAGCATTTTTTCGAAAAAATTAAGTATTGATTTATTTAAAAGCCGCTCGACCGATTTCGATAACATTTAAATGGGACCACCTGGGAAGTATACCCTTCGAAACAAAAAAATCCAATAATAATCGGTGAACATACATTAAAAAAAAGATTCCGACGAATTGAGAACCTCCTCCTATTAGGAAGTCGGTTTAAAAGGAATGCAGCACTTCACTATAACGCTTTCAGCTAACTTCATCATGTCGCTTTTTAGCTGTCGGTGTGCGCGAGCATCGAAAAAATTTTACTTTCATAATTTTTTCCAAACGTGCCAAAAGAAGTACTAAACTTCAAAAAATGATCATGAATAAAGAAATTATTTTGTTCTTATAAAATTGTAAATATCAAATAAATATAAATAAACAACCAATTTCATTAGTTACGTGCTATCATCTAACTTCTTACTTACATAATATCTAATTAATTTAAGTAAAGAAATGTAAGAGGTTAAAGCAACTATGCTGGATCGGATCGTGATTTCTTCGTACGATTTTCCTTGTAAGACAGGATTCGGTAATTCCACTGTAACAGGTTTTAGGGATATACCCGTACATTGTACACAATAATATATATATATATATATATATATATATATATATATATACATAGTGTGAAACGTGAGTGTCTTCTTTACCACTTGCTAACCCATTACCTTTTAAATACTAGGTAGGTAGGTACTATTGTCTGTCTTTTAGTCGAAATGCTCCATAATTATTATTGAAAATTTGAGGAAAACATATATGAAATAGCTGAGAAACAAAAACAAATCTACACCACATAAAAACCATGGGAACCGTTCATTTTTCGGGGTAAGAAGTAGTCTATGTTTTATTCTGATGTATGAGCTATGTAATTTTAAAGTTTCATTAAAAGCTTTGATCAACAATATTACTGTTGATCGAAGATTAAAAGCCGTCCAGTAGTTTTTGCGTGAAAGAGTAACAAACATCCATACATCCTCACAAACTTTCGCATTTATAATATTAATAGAATAGAATTTACTATGTGTTATGAAGAAAAAAAAATTTTTTTTATTGATAACACTTAAGCTCGTTAATATCTAAAATAAGATAAGAAAATCCATTAAGAAACATAGTATAAAAAAGTAGCGTAACCGAGCGAAGCGAGAGTGAGTCTTTAGTTAATATTAATTAATTCATTTAAATATGTTTTTTTATAAGCGCTCCTGCCAAAATTATAGGAGCAATGTTTATAATATTTTATTTCACTATGTTAATTTTGTTTACACTTTAAGTATTTTAATTAACTTATGAATAGTATGTTATTTTAAACAAATTAGAAATAATTATTAGTAGCAAGTGAAGGAAAGGAAAGGGTTTATAACTTGTAGAGGCGCATTAAGAGTAAACTTCTGTAAATTCTACTACAGAAGTGTTAACTTGAGCGTAAAATATTGAAAAATTAGTCTAATAAATTCAAGCTGAGCTGCTTATAAATGTTATCTAATTTAAATAATAAATATACAGTGACCTCAAAACTAAGTGTATACGTACAGATTGACGGACAGATGGCTACAGCCAAGGTCAGGATGCTAACTATCTTCACGCTCTGGTGCATTTTGAATTCTGAAAATAAAAAATATGCTAATTAGACATTATTCAATCAACAAAAAAGTTACTAGAGTATATTTATCTATATATATTACTTTGTAGAATTTCATCTGTTTTTGATAAAATTTATTACATAGAAGATAACTTGGAGTAAAACATCGGGATATTAGTAATATTTGCCAAAAAATGACACTGGTGGTATATCAAAAGATGAATTGATACATATTATACTACTACCGAATTTAGTCTTTGGCTTAGGTTTGTAATTTCACGAAATTAATTTTTTTGCGCGGTATCCTAATTCTTTTTTTTCAAATAAAAATAGCCTAAGTTACTCCTTATAACATCAGCTATCTGCCATTGAAAGTCCCGTCAAGATCAGTCTAGCCGTTTCAGAGATTACCCGGAACAAACGGACAGATAGATAGATAGATAACAATAAAAAAAACTTATATGTACCGTATATACTTTTATATGCATTTAGTAAAATACTGATATTTTGACATTACAAACAGACACTTCAATTTTATTTATTTATATAGATTATATAAAAAAAGAATATCTTTTCAAGGCTTTTTTACCAATACACAAAAGGCACCTAGGGAATCACAAGTAATATAACAGCACACTAGTAATATAATACGTTTAACGTCACACGCGCTCCCAACGGATTACCAATTCACGATTCCATACTCTGAATCTAACAAAATATTACTCAATAACGCAAAACACAAATCGATCCTCAGATATTGTTTGAATTACTTGGACTATTACGAAAACTGAATAGACTAACTCATTAAAAACATTATTGCAGTACACCTTGTCTATACATATATTAAAATTGTAACTAAGCCGAATCTGTACATTAAATATTTTTTGGAAAATCTTATTGAAATAAACATTATTATCGATACATAGACTGTATCTATAGTATTTAAAATTTTTGTCTGTCTGTCTCTCTGTCTGTTTCCACATCACAAAAAACCACTGGAGGGATTTTGATGAAAATTGTCATGGTGATAGCTGGTTATTCGGGTCAACATATAAAATACTTCTTACCGCGGGAAAATATCTCATTTCTGAGAAAAAATACAAAAACTGCAATGTAAGAGTATACTAATATGTAAAACCGAAGAATTTGGTTATTGGTCATCTGAACGCGGGCGGAGCCGCTGGCAATGCTAGTAATAAATAAATTATAAAATAATTATTCCAACTATTACTAAAATAGTGATTAATTAATTACTTTGATTCTTTGACAGCAAAACAAATCATTCACATAAATATTTAAACCTATTATGTTATTAGTTTAATCTTTGGTATGGAGCTTATAATAAAGCACAAATCGGTTATGACGTAAACAAATAGCCTCTAAAGTCGAATTGCATTCAAACGTAAAAATTTAACAATAACTCAGGAATAGAAATTCATCATGACAGTTTAAAATAGAACTTTATTCTCCTTTAGAGAGCTTTAAATCATATCCTTGGAACTTTCATATCGAGTTCCATAAATCAAAACACCTGTTATATTATTTTTACTTACAATTTCACATTTGAGAATTGTTATAAAACTTTATGTAATATGTAGTTCAATATAATGTTTTTATGGCGGTCATAATACAGGATAGCTGTGTTCCTTCCGCTTATTTAATATTTGTTTCATGCAGATATCGAACCCGTGTCCTTTGTAGTAGATATTTGTAATTAAACGCATATCATAAAATCCTTTACATATACATAATAAGTGCAGTTCAATCTTATTAAAAAATAATGTGTGAAACGTGGGACTTATAAGGTGTACAAAATATGTATTTACATATAGGGTATCTATAACACAGGCCTCATAGTTTACCATGGAACTAGATGGTGCTGTGTGTTAATGTCCCAACATATTTAAATGTATAGAAGATATAAAAATGATGATTTCTTTAGACATTATATATTTTTCATTAAATATGTCTTAGATTTTACGAATATTTGACATTTTAAAATAAAACTAACACTTTAGATTCATTCTTCCAAGACCATGTTATAGAGCATACGATAGTTCCGTAATCAAATATCAAAATACATCCGTAAAAAAAAATCAAGTTGATAATTTTATTTAAAAATACTATTCTTTAACAAATTATTGTAAAAGCGTATTTTTTTAGTTTGTTACTCTATCAGGTAGTAGAGACTGACGTGATTTATCACATAGTAATCTGTTGTTAGATGTTAGTCTATGGTCTATACATATAATAAAAATTGTAACTAAGCCGAATCTGTACATTAAATATTTTTTGGAAAATCTTATTGAAATGAAATAGACTTTTTTATCGATACAGAGGCCGAATCTACGGTTTTTAGAATTTTCGTCTGTCTGTCTGTCTGTTACCGCCTCACGGAAAAACCATGGGATAGATTTTGATGAAATTTTGTATGATAATAGCTGGTTATCCGGGTCAACATATAGGATACTTTTTAATGCGGGAAAATATCTCATCTCTGAGAAATCTATACTAAACGTTATTACGTAAGTAGGAACGAACCCGAGGGGAGCGAGGGTGAGTCGCTAGTCTGTAATAAAAAGTGACTAAGGGCTATTATGCAGTTGAAGCAGGGTTATTATCAACCGACTTCAAAAAGGAGGAGGTTCTCAATTCGACTGTATGTTTTTTTTTTTTTTTTTTTTTTTTATGTTTGTTACCTCAGAACTCCGTCATTTATTAACCGATTTGGACAATTTTTGTTTTGTTTGAAAGGGTATACTTCCAGATTGGTCCCATTTAAATTTCAAAAAAAAAATACCACCCCTAAGGGTGGAAAAACAACTAATGATGAATTTAACCTACTTCTAATTGTCATATTGACTTGAAACTTTGCAAGTATTTCTATTTCCGTTGATAGTACAGTGGTTCGGTGTTGTTGACCTGATCTGATGGCAAGGCCAGAAGGTGGATAGGTGGAACTCTTCAACGGCTAATAGTAGATACTTTGAGTTTGGGCTTATTTTGTTTGATTTGACAAGCCTAACACGTTAGAATCCTTACTTTGCTACTACTGTCTACACTAAAAAGGGAAAAATAAAAACTTTTTAACAAAAAAATAAAAACCGACTTCAAACAAAAGCACTAAAAAGTAAAAAATAACTGATTGGTAGTTTTCATTTACTATACATACCTAATCAAATATTTTCGAAGTCGGTGTGCTTTGGCTAAGTAATTAAAGCCTACCTATTAAATACATACCTAATCAAATATTTTCGAAATCGGTGCCAGCCCATACAAAGCAAAGCACACCGACTTCGAAAATATTTGATTAGGTATGTATAGTAAATGAAAACTACCAATCAGTTATTTTTTACTTTTTAGTGCTTTTGTTTGAAGTCGGTTTTTATTTTTTTGTTAAAAAGTTTTTTGAGAATGCATAACCTAAGCATAAAATCATCATTTACGAAAACTATAATTTAATAAAGAGAATTTAATAAAAAATATCTATACAGATAAATAAAATTGTCTGTCAGTAATGTCAAAATAACTGGTTTTTACTAAACATGTCTGTCTGTTCGTACCGGCTAATGTTCAAAACGGCTGGGCTGATTCTGACGGGACTTTCACTGGTAGATAGGTAATGTTATAAGGAGCAACTTAGGCTAATTTTATTTTAGGAAAAGAATTGGGGTTCCGCTCAAAAAAATTCAAACTTACGTGTTTTCTTTTCTTTTTAAAAATTCAAACGAGGGCAAATCGCTAGTTGTTTCACAAAATCTAATCAAAAAGGAACATTGCTCATGCTCATATTATACAATTCTTTACGTAATAATGATTCATAAATTTTATCTTAACACACAATCTATTATAAAAAACATAATAACATATTTATGTACTTGCAAGAACGCATGTCGAAATACGAAAAAAAAACTAAACAAACTGTCACATGACAGTGCATATGACATATAAGTTCCGTTGAACGACCTCACCGCTTATTCTGTGACTTTTAAACTAAACAAAATATTTTAAAAGATAACAATTATTAATTAAAATTAATTTTGTTATTTTAAAACATATTATTTTATTATATTATTATCTTATTATTATTTAATGTATCATATTATTTTTTTATTTTACGTTTTATTATTTACTATTACTTATTATTACTTACTTTACTACTTATTATTAAAAAATTAAGATTTCTTAACCTGATATTTTGCGAGCAATAAAAAATAAGATAAAGAGAATATAATTTTATTAGAAAATTGCAGTTTTCCGTATATTAGTTCAAATAGAGCTAATTGAACGAGTCACGCATGTTCTATTTCCCAAGAAATAATAAATCATGAAGTCGACAAATGCAAATTGACCCGGATATATAACAATAAAGCTTAAGATATTGTGCTTATAATAAATAATTAGAAAAAATATATATTGATAAAACAATTTTAATTAACATTAATTATTGTTAAAGTGCTACGAGTGTAGGTACTATTTTCTTACTCTTATTCAAGGAACATCATAACGTTAAGAAAAATAATATGTAAATAAAAGTATTTTTTTCAAATTTTTCGCGGTTTATATACTTATTTTGTTTTTTGTTCCCGACACTTCAAGAGTCATACATGTTCACGAAAAAAGTATGGTTATTGACATTTCAAAAGTCATATTTTTTAATTATTATTATTTCAAAAAATTAACTCAATCGTTGGAGACAACTTAAACATATAATCAATTCTGGCATTAATCGTACTAAAATCTATTTGTTACTATAAAAACAACAGACATCGACAAAAATACGCTTCCACGTCATGTGAAGTAAAACGTAATAAAATTATATAACACCGTCCAAGAAAGTTACATATTCAAAATTATAAAATTTACGTCAGATTGTGAAAGTCGATCACATTTTAGGTAACGTGATGTATAACACTGTTAGTTCGTAAATGTATAGTTTTGATATCGTACATCGTAAGTGTTGTGCAGAATAAGGCGCCGTTACGTCAAGTAATGTATGTCAATGACGCTCGCATACATTACGGTTTGAAGTGATCAGCTGTTTGTTGCATACTTAGCTGTTTTTAAGTTCATAAGTTTATGTTTACTTATAGGTAGTGGATTTTAAAAAATATTATTTTATAACATAGCTATGTGATTTTTAATTTGAAATACCATAAATAAATATTATTTTTCTAAAATAAAAGTAGCCTAAGTTTGGTTTGAATTGGTTCAGCCGTTTCGGAGATTAGGCGGAACAAACAGACAGAGAGATAGACACATAATAAAAAAAATGTTTTTTCTTACTAGCACCGTATATAGTTTCATATGCATTTAGTAAAAAGTTGTTATTTTGTTTCAATTTTATATATCTGAACAGATACAGGCTTGGGCTATAAACAGAATCTTCATTAAAATTACCAGATTTTTCTTTGATATTATTGAAAAATTACAACAAACCATAAAGATGTTGTCTTTAAAAAAAATCTAATAGACATTCACAATATCTGTAATTTAAGTAATTAGAATCTGGCAGAAACAAGGCCAAATGGTCAGCATAATGTACAGTATAATTATATACAAAATATCATTTTTAATAGTATAAAATTTGATAAAATTAGCTATAGATCAACATCACCAAGCCTTGAAGACAACAACAACAAATACTTAATTAACTTTCATGGCTAAATATTTTTGACCTCAGAATTCTAGAAGCGAGTAAAGACATCACTACTGACGCATTCTGATGCAACAAATTATTTAGTCGATGAAAAAGTAATTTATTTAAATGTTCTTAGCCTCTAGTTGCTGATTTATCGATGTTTATTTATTTTTATGCTTGAATAAATTATGGTTTTTAAATACATTTCAAATATAGTATTTTTTATTTTGATTTATAATATTTTTTTTAAGATTTAGTTTTAAATGACTAAGAAAAAAGTTTTGATTCAAATTTATTAAATAGAAAAAATAATAATAAAATAAATAAATATATTGGGACACTAACACACAGCATCATCTAGTTCAACGGTAAGCTACGAGGCTTGTGTAATGGATACCAGATAGTTGATATACTACACATATATAACTTTATAGATATTTTTATATTTATATATTATAAATATAAACACACCACAAAGCCTCCAGCGGGACTCGAACCCTAGGCCGTTGGTACAGCAAATACGGTCACTACAAACTGAGCCAAAAGTGTCGTCATACGTTTTAGCCTACAATTTCCCATAAAAAATCCGAAACCTTTCAAAACTACTATTTTTACGATACACATTTACTTTTCCTTTCCCATATAACTTCTTTTTTTCAAAGTCTATTCGAGACAGATTTATAGTGCGGGATTGGCTTAAGTAAGTTACGTCTGAGATCCCCGTTAGGATAGTTTATTTAGCCTTTTAAAGTCCAATCCCTATACAGGACTTGCCAATTATAGCCGTATTTCCTCAACGATTTATTGAGAAACAAAGACGGTTCAAACGGTTCAGAGGTCAAGAATAGTAAGGAGTTATTATCCCGCATATTTACGTAAATGTATTGTTAAACTACATGCAGTTAGTTGCATTATACACTTGTAGCAAATGTTTGTAGATTTTACAAGCTCCGTTTGTGAGATTCTGTTATCTATACTACAGAAATCAGTTAGCTTACCTTAAACGCTAAATACCTTGCTTTTAAACTATTAAAAAAATAGTTTTTGTTTGTGACAACAACAAACAAACATACATGAATATATATTTATTATAGTTTAAATTTAAAAACTAATAAAAAAACTAACTAAAATGAGTTATTTTCAAATAATCTCGTTACGTTCCTCTATATTAAATAGGGAAAGGACCAAAAGTTAAAAAATCCTCAAAAATTGATCATCAAAGAAAAAGAATAGTCTCTGAGAAGCTGTTGTTGCAGACCACGGGTTTTTGTAAAACCATGGTATTTTACGTGAAAAAAAAAACTTGATTTCTATTGAAAAAAAAAAACACGGGTGATTTATTAATATTTAAAAAACATACACGTAAATCTAAAAACAGCAAATATTTATGAATTTGTTCACGAACTTTACACAAGTTCTAAAATGAACATAATTAGTATTAAGTATATTTTAGTCAAAAAATATAAAAGAGAATATTCTGCTAATCTACAGACTATTCATTTGACAATTAGTTACCCGCTCGTTACAATGGCTATAGATCTACGTGATTTAGTCACGGGGAGATGATGCGTGGCTGATTAATTGTTTTTCTTTGCCGGGCTTTTGCTAAGATTTTAAAAGAAAAATAAATATTGTTACGGAAACGACTGTTAGACTGTCGCGTACGGCTGGTGGCATCGTCTGTTGAAGGTCGAGATAAGAACAAAATGTTTGTTTTTACGGACTTAATACTTTCTAAGGTTTACACTAATATTTGACATTTTAAATAAAACTAAATACTTTTTCGGATTTTTTCGCGAATTTATTTAGATTTTTGGTTTCCGACTTTTCAAATGCTTTACAGCAATCATCGTCACGGGAAGAGTCTAAGATTTTAGACGTCTCAAAGGTATTATATAGTGGTTATAGACAGTACTCGTATTTACCAATAAAATTATATCATTTTACTGGCTTGTTGGTTCGATTCCCGAGTCGAGCCAAGAATAGTCTTTGGGAACCTTGGCAATATGTACTCGGTTTGTTTTTATTTCTGTCTCTAATTCGCTATGGTTTTCAAATACAAAGAAAAATACCCAACGACATAAGATAATTTTAGAAAGAAATATACTAACATAAAAATTAAAATATAAAGTATTCACAAAACAAATTGGGGGCAACATATAGTCTTTTGTATGTATAATTTATGTTACGTAGATATGGTCGGCTTAATTTCAAGTAGGACATAAAAACTTCTGGTCTCGCGTATCATTTCTACAGAAGAGTGATAAAATAAAGCCATTACTTCAAGTTGGAATTTTATTATTTTAAACACTTTATGACAGCATGATTCAAGTTTTGGCAGTAAATTCTAAATAACGATAAGATAAAGTTAAATCCTTAAGTAATTGCTTATAAATAACTTTATATATAAAACCCATAAATGGTTCTAGGAACGTAAACATATAAATATATATTAAACTCATGTTTTTTTAGCTGTCTGGAAGAAAATATATTACTTTATATTGTGATAACTACAGAATGTTATTAAATTCTGTTCAAACGCTTTTACATCGTGTAGATTTCTACACTATCTAAAAAACGTAAATATAATATTATAATACAGTATACTCCAAGTCAAAGAAAATTTTAGGGACCATATCGACTGACCTTAATTAAAGGCAAAATAATCCAAGTTTCCAATACACAAAAAAATAATACATACAGGCATACATAGAACCTTCTTTATTTTCGCAGTCGTTCAAAAATATCAAATTAACAATTATTATTTAAAGAAAAAAAGCTGCCGATACATTTGAACATTTATAATTTTATTTATATATTCCTTTAGTACAGATGCTCTATTCCATACAAAGTTACATCCCTAATTCTTAAGTAAGTTACACAAAAGCGTTGATTCATAGGCTGTGGAACTATTTTTTTTATTAAATATATGAATAAGGATATGTAAAAATAAAATATATATAAAAAAAACAAATTTCAGACATTGTAAAAGTATACTACATACATATACTTAGTATATAACACCATATTATTCACTTCATACATTTCATTAAGCTTTCAAGCCCACTATCAAATATGCAAAATTAATTAATTAACTGGATCGTAATAGAATACAATTAGTGAACTAGCATAGTTTTGCAACGGTATCTATCAAAGTCAGTGGCTTGATGCATAGCAAATACGCAAAAAGAAATATAAAAAAATGGAGATAAACTTTGCAGACCATTGCGGAATAACGGAAAATTACTCTACCATCCTATTGAAAACAATAAATCAGATATATCTTATATTATTAATCCCTCAACGACCGCGGACACGCCGGCGTTACAGTTAACAACAGATTTCTTAGAAATTTAATTAATTTCTTAGAAATTTACCTAAAGGTCTTAAATGAGTAATTACGAAAACGGTACTAACGAAATCACGTTTGTTTCAGTTTATAGTGACCCTACTTGCTGTGCCAGCAGTCGTGGGTTCGAGTCCCCCCAGGCATACATTTGTGCGACGAGCACGTATGTTTATACTCCAGACATGGGCGCTTATATTTACAATATGTATGTATTTAAAGTTATATATGTGTAGTGTATCAACTATCTGGTATCCATAACACGAGCCTCGTAGCTTACCATGGAACTAGATGGTGCTGTGTGTTAATGACCCAACATATTTATTTATTAAACAAGCCTCTAACCTATAACACTTCGAAAGTTATAAAAGACATTAAGAAGAAACACAACTTAAAACATGTATAATATACTTATAGAATATGCTTCTCGACGTAGTTTTTCACAAATGGTTTATATTGAAAGGTCAAATGCTATCCCGAGCTTTTATTGTAAAAAGTTTTCTATTTACAGTTTGACACAAGTAAATCCCCATTTACTTGTGTACTGTATCGAAACTAGCCAAAAGGCAAAAGGCCAAAAATCACACATATTTTTGACCAAGACGTATAATATTATATGTGAACAGACATTATTAGCGTTTATGCACATGTATATTTGTAATTAGATCTAAATCACTTAACATAATTCTCGTAATTCTTACTCTACATGGCTATGCTTTGCATGAAGAGCTCAAGTAGATCAACTACCCTTTTTTAAATAATATTCAAAATATTACTTGACTTTAGTACTCCTTTAAACTTATACTACGAGTATAACCATATCATAAAATAATACTTTCTTAGATATTTTAAATAAAACTATCTTTTCGGATTTTTTCGTGGATTTATTTTGATTTTAGGTTCCCGACGTTTCGAATTTTCTTTGTGACGTCTAAAACCTTAGTCTCTCCCATAACCGTGATTGCTGTAAAGCATTCGAAACGTCGGGAACCAAAAATCAAAATAAATCCAAAAATTTTTTTTTATTTATAACATATCATAAAATTAAAATTATTTTTGACATATCCACAAAAAGAAATAATCCTTTTCCCATAACATTAAATATTTTATATAACCTTAATTGAAACAAGATAACTAGAATAAAGGTAATTTATCATACGAAACTCGTTGGGTTTTCATTTGAATCAAAAAGGTTTTTTGATGACTCATTATATATTCCCATTGATGGCATTAAAATTACATTCAGTTTTATTATCAGAAAGTCTAATTCGAAGATGTGATTTATTTCCCATACATTTAATTTAATTTATTTTAACCTTAAAAATAGCGTATACAAAAGAAACTAAGTAACGTATAGAGCCTAAAAGAAAAGCAGAAATCTTATGTTAAAGAAGTAATTTACATTCCATTGTCTTTCACTCCCCCATATTTGTATGTATTGTTTTCCGCCCTCTTTAATGTGCCACTGCTGGGCATAGGCCTCCCTTCAAAACGAGAGGGATCAGGCCATAACCCACCACGCAGATCAAATCCGGCTTGGCGGACCTCACATGTCTTTCGAAAACTTGCTAGGTTCCCTCAGCCATGCAGGTTTCCAAACAATGTTTTCTTTCACCGTAAGACATGAGGTCTTCTCACGTCAATATAATTTGTACTAAAACTGAACCCGCTTTTAGTTAATTAGTATTTGAGACACTCATTTGCTATAGAGTATAAAATTAATTTTCAACGTAGCAATAAATTTATTTCCTTGATTAATAGACCCATTATCTTTAATAGATGTAAAAGGAATAGAGATTTCATTATAATTTTCTAGATACCTTGTCATTAACAGTTATAACACCGTACTGGTGAAGAAAAATTACCACGCATGATTTTCATTTATTGTAATTTTTATTCATTTAGTATTATAAAAATCCATATTGTATCATAAAAAGTGTATTTATTATTTGTCCATTTTGTTAACAGCTTTATTTGTCTCAAATTGTTATGGAATATTCCATACAATTAATCAGAAGACGAGTTCACCGTTAACTTTCCGAAAACTAGAATTTGCATAGAAGTCAAATCTTGTGACAAATCTGACTCACTCTAAAGCAAGTTAAGTAAAAAAATGACTCAGTAATAAAAAAAGTGTAATTAGTATTATAGAATTTTATTTCTCAATAATATAAGAATGTAATAAATTAATAGTAAAAATCATTTTTTAAAACAAACTTAATTAAATGCTTTTAAAAGAATGAAGTAGATGTTTTACTATCCATTTTTTTTATTATTTTATGTGTGTTCTTCTCAGTAAACCATTTCATTTAATATCCATATCATGGGAGTGCATAAAAAAACATAGTCCGCCATCTTTGGGAGTCCGCCATATTAGATTTAGAATGATGTCACTTAGCTAACCATTCATTGCCAATCAAACTATATGCAAAATTCCAACTAAGAGTTTTTCAAAATTCTAACTTAAGAGTAGACCCAAACAAACATACCAACATTTCAAGTTAAATAAAAGCTTATAAAAAGACATAATACATAATCGACCATATTAAAATTTTATGTAAAAATAAGACGCAGGATGAATACCTTAATTACTGTCCTGTTTCCTCTTGGCCATTAGTTTTAGTCACGTAGTATTAGGCAACACTATGCAAGGTAAAGTACCAAAATACGTAAATATATACGCCATATTAAGGTAGTAACGGACAGTACAGAATTATTTTTTGATTGACTTTAAAAATGAAGTTTTGTTGTTTTGTGTTGAGTTTGATGTCTCAGTGCTTTTTGTCCAAACGACCAATTTACCGAAAGAGCTTTTATTACTGAATGATTGACTTTTAAATGTCAATTCTATTGGTGTAAAATACACATTTTCTATACATTTAATAAAATTGTAAGTAAGCCGAATCTGTACATTAAATATTTTTTGGAAAATCTTATTGAAATAGTCTTTATTATCGATACAGAGGCCGAATCTATAATTTTTAGAATTTTTGGCTGTCTGTCTCTTACCGCATCACAGAAAAACTACTGGAGGGATTTTGATGAAATTTGGTACGGTGATATTTATATATATATATATATATATATACATATATATATATAAATATCACATATATAACATATATATAGATATTTTTAATGCGGAAAAAGTCTCATTTCTGAGAAAAAATACAAAACTGTAATGTAAGAGTACTAATATGTAAAATCTAGGAATTTGATTTTTGGTCATCTGAACGCGGGTGGAGTCGCGGGCAATGCTACTTGACTATACATTTAAAAAGTGTAAAGTTTGGATTTCAAAAACCGGGCTAGTCATTTATAGACAATAAATATTTCCACTAAATGAGAATCGAACTGGCAACAACTAGTATACTGCAACAACTAGTATATTTATTAGAGCTAAATAATATATTAGATGTCTTAGCAGCCAAAGACTTCTATTATCTTATTTTTTACTCAAAAACATTATTCTTTCATCCAACAAAAACATGCAACAAGAATAAAATATGAATTTAAAACTACAACGTAGTCTAGTCTAACTTCTTCTTCCCTGGACTTTCAAATTGAATTTACGGACAAATTCTATATTGTTAGCGCTTTAGCAGAAATAATGTAAAAGTAATAAAAATAATCATGGCATTTATAAGATTTTATTTTATTGTTCCAAAGAAAAATAAAGCTCGATAAGCTAGAAATGCTTTTGGGTCGAAATTTTCAGTATTCTAAGTTACATTTTAAACTAGCGACTCAGCCTCGCTCCGCTCGGGTTCGTCCCTAGACAAAACGTTTTAACGTTTAGTATAGATTTCTCAGTAGTTAGTCAGTTAGTAGTTTAGTCAGTTTCCCACAGTAAAAAGATACTATACGTTATCCGGGTATAACCAGCTATCATCATATCAAATTTCATCCAATTCCCACCAGTGGTTTTTCCGTGATGCAGTCACAGATAAACAAACAAAAATTCTAAAAATACTATAGATTCGGCCTCTGTATCGATAATGCCTATTTTAACAAGATTATTCGTATAAAGTTCTAAGTCTAGCTTTGCTTTGTATGGGCTGGCACCGATTTCGAAAATATTTGATTAGGTATGTATTTAATAGGTAGGCTTTAATTACTTAGCCAAAGCACACCGACTTCGAAAATATTTGATTAGGTATGTATAGTAAATGAAAACTACCAATCAGTTATTTTTTACTTTTTAATGCTTTTGTTTGATTGAAGTCGGTTTTTATTTTTTTGTTAAAAAGTTTTTATTTTTCCCTTTTTAGCGTAGACAGTAGTAGCAAAGTAAAAATTCTAACGTGTTAGGCTTGTCAAATCAAACAAAATATGCCCAAACTCAAAGTATCTACAATATGACAATTCATCATTAGCTATATTTCCACCCTTATGAGTGGTATTTTTTTTTTGAAATTTAAATGGGACCAATCTGGAACTATACACTTTCAAACAACATAAAAGTTGTCCAAATCGGTTAATAAATGACCGAGTTCTGAGGTAACAAACATAAAAAAAAATACAGTTGAATTGAGAACCTCCTCCTTTTTAAGTCGGTTGAAAAATAATATAATACGCCGTGTAACATTGAATAAGCCATGACAATAATTATATTATATCATTTAACGGGCATTTTAAAGTATGTAAGTTTGGTGTCGGGTAATACCCCTAATCTTAATTGCTAATTATCATTAATTATAAGGCATTTTAAAATCATTTTACACCAAATTATCTTATCTATATGTTACAAAAAACAATATATTATGTTATATTATAAAATTCAGAAAATCATTAAAAATGATTGGTAATTAACAACGTGTAATATAAAATTTTAGACTACTTAGAGGTAGAAGAGACTTCGAAAATATCTGATTAGAATAGATATTCTAAATGAAAAGCTTCGTTTAGTTATTTTTTACATTTTAGTGCCTGGAAGTCGGTTTTTTTTAAGTTTTTATAGAAACATTGTAAATTTTAATTTAACTATAAAAAAATAACAAAGTAGTATTAGTCCCGCTGAGTTTCTTTCGCCAGTTCTTCTCAGATCTGAGGCTTCTTCTTTCCGAACTGGTAGTAGACTCATGACGTTCAGTAAATTTTTTTAATCATTTTAAGGTTATTTTTTTTGGTACAGTAGAATATATACTCATCTCAAATAACGTTAATAACAAAAAAAAACATTTAAACTACGAAATTAAATACAAAAAATATTCTAGTAAATTGGGAAAAATATATATATTATTTTTGCACAATTAGTAAAAAATGTTGAACAAACAGTCAGTCAAGTTACAAAACCAACATGAAAACTTTAACACTTGCTTGCTTTTGCAACTGGACTAAATGTCACTAAATATTTACTCGCGCATCGATGTTAAATGTTTCATAACGCAAAATCCCATAGAGATATATTTGCTTGTACATATAAAATACAAATATTTATACATGAAAATTGAAAAAAATATTCATATTCTAAGCGCAGCTCTAACCATCCGTGTATTATTTTGTTTTCAGTTTCAATGACTAACATGGTAGTAAAACTATAATATTTTAAAAAACCTTTGATATTTATTATGTTTCAAGTATACTTATAAAAATGTAATAAAAATGCTTTTTTTTTATTATTATTTCGTAAAACAAAACCAACTAAGAATTATTCATAAAATTAATATTACGATTAAAATTTTTTAGCATTTCTATGAAATCACACTTACCACGTACGTACGTACATATTTAAGTAAAATATCTTACGTAAAAATTATATTTCATATAGATATGTATATCTGTATTAAAATTATAAGTACTTTATATATGCACACTAGTGATTTACCTACTCTCGCTTAGCTCGCGTGCGTCTCTAGGTACGTACATATAGTATTGCTTCATTTCAATAGATCTTTTTAAGACCAAAGATTCTGTAATACTTTGTTTACTTATTTTATACTAGCATTGCCCGCGGCTCCGCCCGCGTTCAGATGACCAAAAAACAAATTTTTAGGTTTTAGATATTAGAATACTCTTACATTGGAGTTTTTGTATTTTTTTTCAGAAGTGAGATATTTATCCGCAGTAAAAAGTATCCTATATGTTGACCCGGATAACCAGCTATCATCATACCAAATTTCATCAAAATCTATTTAGTGGTTTTCCCATGACCCGGTAACAGACAGTCAGACAAAAATTCTAAAAACTATAGATTCGGCTTCTGTATCTATAATCTATGTCAATATGATTTTCCAAAAAATATTTAATGTGCAGATTCGACTTCGTTAGAATTTTATTATATGTACAGATTGGTTTACGCTGCGCACGCCAATAAAGCTCTTAAACGCCATGATTTTTTCCGACATCTTCAACAATCATCGTTATATTTCAGCCAATTTTCATAAAACCTTAATAAATTATAAACCTTCCACATGAATCACTTCGTCTATGGGTGAAAATCAATAAAAATCTGTTTGGTAGTTTTTGAGTTTATCGCATTCAGACATACAGACAAACAGACGCAGCGGGGGGACTTTATTATATAATACGTAGTGCGCTTTTGAGATAAAGTCTCAAATGTTTAATTTTAACATTAACTAAATGCAATAGACATAAAAAATCAGTTAACAAATAAATAATGCGTACGCGACACATAATCAGGTTAAAAGTTGAACGATAAGTGCATTTAAACGACGTAATCGACGTTTTAAGAATATAAAACGTATGTAAATTGTTATTTAACAATATCACTAATCTGTAGTGTTTTGTGCGCGGGAGGTGACGTGTTCGATTTGCTATGCACGTTTTATTTATAGTACAAATTCGTAATATATGTCATATTATATTATGTACATATATGTACATATCGGTGACTATGGCATCTTCGCTCGGCGATTTTCGGTACAAATATAAACGCGTTTTTTTTTTAGAAAAGACACCTATATAGAGCATTGCCCGCAGCTCCATCCGCGTTCAGATGACCAAAAACCACATTCTTAGGTTTTACATATTAGTATAATCTTACATTGCAGTTATTGTATTTTTTCTCAGAAATGAGACATTTTGCCGCGGTAAAAAGTATCCTATATGTTGACCCGGTTAACCAGCTACCGTCATAGCAAATTTTATCAAAATCCCTCTGGTGGTTTTTCCGTGATGCGGTAACAGACAAACAAACAGGCAGACAAAAATTCTAAAAACGATAGATTCGGCCTCTGTATCGATAATAATGTTTATTTAAATAAGATTTTCCAAAAAATATTTAATGTACAGATTCGGCTTAGTTACAATTATATTATATGTATAGATAGATGTACAAAATTAAAACAAATAAAATTTTCATTATTATTATTCCAATTTTTAAGTTTAAAGTCCTAATAATTGTTCTATTCAGTAACAATATATTAACATAAACAATGTATTTGTTTATGCTATAGTTTATCAAGAGGTTTGAAACCCCTTAGGGTTCATTTGCAAAGCTCCAACTGGTGAGAAGTTTTGTTAAAGTTAAATACTAGCAATTGCCATGACTATGAAAAGAATAATAATTTTACTCTGTACGTGTACATACACGTATATATATATATATATATATATATAATAAAAATATATTATAAATGTCAAAGTTTGTATGACTGTGTGTTTGTTACTCCTTGATGTTTAAACGGCTGGACGATTTTAGATGACATTTAGTTAGATAGACTATGACCAGAAGTAATACATAGACATAGTAAGGCATCCTAATATATTTAATATATTATAACACTGTCTGTCTGTTATCTTTTCACGCTCAATACGCTGAACCGATTTAGATGAAATTTGGTATGGAGTCTGTCTGGTAAATTTTTATGCTCAATCCACTGAATCGATTTAGATGAAATTTGAAAAAAATATTTTAAGACACTGAGAATTACATAGGAAGGTTTTTATCCCGAAAACCATCTCGTTAAGGAGGTGAAAAAGGGGGGAGCAAGTTTTATATGGGAAATCAATCATTTCTTAAATAAGGGGTGTGTATATATATATAGTCTATTCTATACTGACAGTTAAATTATAACGACTGACGCTAGTTGGTAAAAACAGGATGTTTGCGGTGCTATACTGCGAGGTCTAGTGAAGCACATAAAATCACAAGGCCATCGCCTGATCTTTCTCCGATCGTTAGATTACCGTCCATTCGGACTATGATATTGTATCTACTTGCATTCACTTGCGCAACACTACCCTGATTACTACATAATATAAATTGTACCTCTACTTATATGTATTTATTTTTTATATATGTGTTATATCAGGGAACCTATATTTTAGCGGTTCACCCTGGTTTCACTCGGGTTCGCCTCTAGAAAAACAAAAACAAATGTATCCCACGGGAACTATACCTTTTTACGGGATAAAAAGTAGTCTATGTGTTATTCTGATGTATGAGCTATATTATTGTAAAGTTTCATTAAAATCCATTCAGTGGTTTTTACGTGAAAGAGTAACAAACAACAAAATACTCAAAAATTATTACATAAATCAATTATAATTATAGTTTTTAATTTGTTATAATTAATAATTATAATTTGTCATTATTGATGATATGTACATATAATCTATTATCATTTATGTTATGTTATGGTTTAATCTGTAATTGTCAATACCCCATCAAACAGATAAAATGGCATTGCGGTGGATATGTTCAGAAAAAAACTTATTTTATTTTTTGATATTAAATAAATAAAAAATCATCATATTACTTAACTAAGAATATTACCTAATTAAGTAAATTTTCACACTTTGATGAATCGCATCTGGTAATTTGAGAATTAATTTAATCCGCACTTGACCGGTAATATAATACTATTGAAGTATTGCGAAAATTAAATTCTGCGTCTTTAACTAGACGCGTGCGCAGCACGTGATTAGAAAGGAAACCGGTAACACCATAATAGGAATTCACGTTAAATATCATTATATATATTAGTATTAATATATTTTTAATTAAAACAATAAATCTTAAATAAAAATAGTGGTAAGAGCCTTAAATTTTTTTGCCCCAATTCAAGCTTTCAAGTTATTCAAGATTAAATTACCGTTTAATATATATATATATATACTTAATGATTTTACTATACATTTACTTTTTCAAGCAATTTTTATTTAGATTTATTCGAGTGTTGTTACATCACGTTTTTAAAAAGCATTTAACCACGTGTAGATATTTCAAGGAAAATTTTATAAATAAATCCTTAGAAGGTATCTAATACAACTAATATTACCTTAAACTTCCGATTGTAATCGACATTGATGAAGTTTTATGATTTTTGAATCTCTTCAAAATAATATCATAATGTCTGTTTCAAGTAAAAATTATGTAAGATTTACGCGTATATTTGACATCCATACTAATATTATAAATGTGAAATTGTTTGTGTGTTTGTTTGTCTTTCTTTCACGTCGAAACGGAGTGACGGATTGGCGTAATTTTTTGTATGAAGATAGTTGAGGGGCTGGAGAGTGACATAGGGTACTTTTTATCGCGGGAGATTATCTAATTCCTACGGGAAAACACGTTATAATACAACTCAAACAAATATTTATGATCAGAATTACTTGAAACTTAGTATTAATGCTCTTGAACACAATTAAATGAATACGTGTCTCAGCATTTTTCGAAATTCATCCCATAAGGGGGTAAAATAGGGGATGAAATTTTGTATGAAACCTACCTTTTTAGAGTTTTTATATAGTTTTAGCGCGAGCGAAGCCGCCGGTTCTGCTTGTTTTAAATAAAACTATCTTTACGGATTTTTTCGCGGATATTTTTGATTTTTAGTTCATTTTTTTGTAGGTAGGCGCTATCTGGAACAACTATATAATGACTTTTGAGACGTCTAAAACCTTAGTCTCTCCCGTTGACCGTAATTTCTGTCTAGCATTCGAACTGTCGGGAATTAAAAATCAAAATAAATCTACGAAAAAATGCCAAAAATATAGTTATATTTAGAAATTATGTATTAGTGGATAGTTTACTTTATTTGGAATCCAGTAATAGATATTTTCTTATCTTATTATATGTAGTTTTAAAAGTTCAAATTTTACGTTCAATTTATTTTACTAAAACTATACATTTAATTTATGTATGCTATTAAAAGAAAATAGTACGTTAAATAAAAGCAAGAACCTCTAATTGTTTTACAATTTTTCTTTCCCTTATTAAAAGTAAAAGAAGTGGAGAAAAGGTCGGTGATCAGATATAACTACATATATATACATATCCATATCCTTTACAAGCAGTCTTGAATTTTCAATCAAACGTTATGTTTTTTCTTTTAAAGTAATTTAAAATATGTTGTAAATTATTATGTTGTTTTGACATTAACAAACAGCACCACCTACTTCCATGGTAAGCTACGAGGCTTGTGTTATAGATACCAGGTACTTGATACACTACACATATATAACTTTTTAAATAAATACATATTATAAATATAAATATCCATGACTGAAGTACAAACAATCGTGCTTATCACACAAATGAATACCCCCAGCGGGACTCGAACCCACGACCGCTGATACAACAAGTAGGGTCACTATAAACTGAGCCAAACGCGTCATCAGAAATGAAAAGTTTCTCAAAAAAACTTCAAAAAGCTAAAAGAATGAAATCTGGTATTTATCAAGAAACAGCACAACAAAACCAATTAATTAACATATTATGCGAGATGAGTCAAAATAAATTTATTTAACGGTATCAATAAAGCTATTAAGAACTCCCACACTCTACATACAGAAAAACCCCGGACAGGGAAATTCTAAATATCATTCGTATATTTATCTCGAAAGTCATTTGAAATTTTCAAAGTACTTTTACATTATATATGTAGGTATATTATTTATTGTTTTGTTATTTTTATATAAAAAAAATATATTTATATTTTTTTATATAAAAATATTTATTGCCGCAGTTTTTAGTAAAATACTCCGGAAAAAATCGGTTTTTAATTTTGAGTGGCATCTGGCAAATTCTATACATAACGATATAACCACTAAACAATATAATGTATGTATGTATAGCTAAGTGAAGAAAGTGTATTACACTTTATACACATACAAATAGCTGTACAAGCTTTTTTAATTGTCAATTTTTACATTTAAATAAAACTATCATTGCACGCGGCTCCGCCCGCGTCCAGATAACCAAAAACCAAATCCTTATGTTTTACATATTAGTTTCTGCAATGTTACTCTTACATTGCAGTTTTTGTATTTTTTCTAAAAAATGAGATATTTTCCCGCGGTAAAAAGTACCCTATATGTTGACACGGATAACCAGTTATCACCATACCAAATTTCATCAAAATCCTTCCAGTTAGTTTTTCTGTGACACGACGGTAGCAGACAGACAAAAATTCTAAAAACTATAGATTTAGCCTCTGTATCGATAATAATGTTTATTACAATAAGATTTTCCAAAAAATATTTAATGTACAGATTCGGCTTAGTTACAATTTTATTATACGTATAGATGACAGAAAGTCCGTAAAAAAGTTACTTCTGACACGAAAGCGAATTCTGCTGAGAGAGCCGGCGAGAAACCTAGCAGCCGCTATTTTAAGATAATATTCTTTTACAAAACTATGTACATTACAATAATTTTGTGTGCTTACAATAAATTTATGACTAAGCTAAAATTAGTTCCACATTTTTTTTCATCTGCAAAGTACTCCATCACGGAATAATCTATTTTGTTCCATTGTATACTTTTATATTTATTAAATGAGGTACGTTTACGTCATCTGCCTGCCTATTTATGGTATAAAATCTTTTGTTCTTTTTTATTAAAATAAAGTTATTTCTAAAATGAGATTAATAAATAAATAATAAATATATCGGGACATTAACACAGGACCATCTAGTTCCATGGTAAGCTACCAGATATTTTATATACTACACATATATAATTTTAAAAACATACATATTATAAATATAAACACCCATGACTGGAATACAAGCATTCGTGCTCATCACACAAATGAATGCCGCCAGCGGGACTCGAACCCGCGACCGCTGGCACAGCAAATAGACTCAATACAAACTGAGCCAAACGTGTTGCCAAGTTATTTCTACCTAAACACATTCATTTGTCTGACTTCTTTAAGGAGTTAACCAGATTCACACTCTCCATAACATTTTGATCAAAGGCGCTATGAAGAGCTCTACAAAATCTACTACATTCAAAAAGTTTCTCTACAGTTACTTTTTTAATTATATGAATAAATTGTACACTACTTTCGTGTATTACAAACCTTGACACGACCATGTAATAAATGATGAAACAACAACAACAAATGTTTTGTAACTCTAGTAAATACAATAGCGAGGAAGATTGAAATTAGTAGTAAATAGTTATCATGGTCTATAGTCCTGACCAACGACATTGACCAATTGATTAACAATGACCAACCTAAGGCAGTGGTAGCCCAGTAGTAACGCGCTCTTTGAGAAACCGAGTGACGCGGGTTCGAATCCCGGGTCTCGTACCATTGATATTTTCATGTGTGAATCACTTCTAACATGAGTACCACTGGTCTTACGGTAAAGGGAAACATTGTGAGAAAACCTGCATGACTGCGAGAATCTAGCAAGTTTTCGAGAGACATGTGAAGTCCGCCAAACCGCACTTGGCCATCGTTGTGGACTATGGCCTGATCCCTTTCGTATTGAAGGGAAGCTAGTGTCCAGCAGTGGGACGTAAAAGGGCTGAATACACTAAAACTTGCTTTGATTCTGTATGGAATATTATGTCACCCAAACAAACCGTGTTAGAGATGATAATGGTGGTAAAATATCGTTTTAGCCGTCAAAATAACTCTTTAAGGTCAGCAGTTTATTTTACAACGAGTAATTTAATCCTACATATACGAGTATGTAGATAACCCATTGCGTAAAATATTTTAGAAGTCAAACTAATGACCTATAATACAATTTATGACAATTTATTTACCATATAACTAAATCAAACACATGAAACTAAATAATTTATTTGACGACACGGTTGGCTCAATTTGTAGTGACCCTACTTCCTGTGCCAACGGTTGCGGGTTCGAGTCCCGCTGGAGGCATTCATTTGTGTGATGAGCACGAATGTTTGTGTGTTTACTGTTTATATTTATTTATTTATAATATGTAACCATTTCCCTGTCCCATAAAACATATATGAACATTTGGATTGTTTAACTATTGTTTCTATTTTGCGGACAGTTAAGTTGATATTATTATTTTAATGTTTATTTATTTATATATACACTAATATTATAAATGTGAAAGTTTGTGAGTATGGATGTATGGATGTATGTATGTTACTCCCTCACGCCAGAACGGCTGAACAGGTCTGGATGAAATTTGGCACAGAGATAGATAATAGTCTGGAATAACACATAGGCTACTTTTTATCCCGATAAAATGTACGGAACCCGTGGGATAGGTTTGCTTTTGTTTTCCTTATATTACATTTATACATACATTTTTAATAATAGTCAATTTAACATCTTACTTTACGTTCACAGGTACTTAGGACTTATGCTAGTAACTTCTTATAAATTAAATTATTAAACTTGTTTTTGCAATTCAAGTAGCATTTGATATTCAATTGCATTCAATAATAACTGCCTTTTGTTACAGCACTATAAAAAAAGATTACATTTATGTAGAGTTATTTTATAAAAAAATATACATTATTGAAACAGTTTATATTAATTTAAAAAAATCAATCGGTAATAATATTTATCAAATATAACAAATGTATGTATGTAATATCGTTTATAATAGAGCAAAAACAAAAAAAAACGCGTATCTTATATTGGTATTCATATTTTTTTATTATTTTTCTCAAAATTAATAAATCACTCAGATTCTATAAAAAAATCATCGAATCAAAATATGTCAATGTAAATAAATTCTTTAAAAAAATAAATTGATAAATCGGCTGGATTTTTGGTTGCGGACCCCTAAATTTATTACATATTAGCGAGTAAATATCAAAGTAATGAGAATGTGCCTACTCTGACCTAAGAATACCGGCTTTACAACATAGAAAAATGATTTTAGAAAATTAAGAAAATAATAATAATATTTTAAATATAAAAGTGATGAATTATTTGAAAATAAATTTATTTTTAAACAAAATACTTAAAACTCTACATATTTCTGAGACTGGACGGATTTGGATAATACACGGATAGATTATGACCTAAAATAATACATAGGCTACTGTTAATAATAAAATTTGCCTAAAGATGGCGCTGTCTAATATTTTTTTTCTTTAATGGCTTAAAGAAGCATTAACAGACGTTAACAAACATTCTGTCAGGGTCGCGTATTGTGAGGACGACACGATAGAGTTTGAGCGGTGATTTAGAAATTTAGAAGTTTTAACGTGGAATTAAAACAACGAATGAATGATCGGTCTGTCTAAATATCTATCTATACATATAATAAAACTGTAGAGGTCGAATGTACATAGAAAAAAATGCTAAAATCCGAGTCAGGAGGATGTAAGAAGAGAAATAGAACAAAACCAGATTTTTTAAATTATTTTTGTTACTTTGTCTGTTTGTGCGGGCTAATCTCCGAAACTATTGAACTTATTTAAATGAAATATATAATAATAATAAATAATTTGCATAGTGATACCTTATATCCCCGGTCAACATTTTAGATACTTTTCATCCTGGTTCCCGTGGGATAGATCTGTTTGTGCTGGTATTATTATAAATTAAGAAATCACTTAGGAACGCAACCGAGTGAAACAAGGATAAATTGCTAGTATTTAATATATATTATTTAAAACAATGAATAAATACCGTTATCGATAAATGGTTTTACCAAATTTCATCAAATTTTAGTAAGCACATGTTAATAAGATGATAACTCTTACTGAGTGATTGAAAATTCCCCGATTTATTAACAATGTAATTTTCAATATCATCATACCTAAAAACTACGAGTTTATTGTTTTTTTTAATACTATAATAAAGACTTTTTTTATGTATTTGTTATTTTGAATACGAAGATGGATCTCAGAAAGTACTGAATTGGTTCTAAAAATTCTTTCGCTGTTAGTAAATTAAGTGGAAGAACCTAAGTTTTAGTTTATCCATAAAATTTAAATACATTTCATAGTGCATTATGCATACATATATATTTTATTAAATTAGAACATGATAATAAAAATAAAAAAGTGATAAAGAATATTTTATCGATGTTCCACAGATAAGACTAGTTCGTAAATAAATTTAATAATAATATATTTACTATTTAAAAATTTATAGATAAAATAACTTTACTATGTAAAAATATAAAAATGTCAATCAAAATGTTAAATCTTCTATTACATGTGATAGAGAAATTTTATCATTCTGAATGACATTTTCTATACGAGTTATTTATATGTAATAAACACTGTTATTTAACGAATGTAAATAATATTTTTTTTATAAAATATTAATTTACACTTCGTACATTGCATACTATTTATAGTAATAAATAATAATATACAAAACTTAGTATGTAAATGCAACTAGTAAAAAGTGAGAGTTGATTTTTTATGCCGGTTTTGTTGCTTATGTACTCTGTAGTGCTTTTATTACTATTATTGTAAATCTATTATATATTATATATATTGTAATACATAATAAATATGTCGAATTTAATATCTTTATAATAAAAATTAAGATATTAATATAAGATTTTTAAATATTTATAATATTATTTTATTAAAAAGTAACATTAAACCGTGACAAAGTAGTTTTATATATGACTATTTTAATATTATATTGAAAATATACATAATATATAATATAATTGTAATAAAACATCCTCACTATTAATTAAAACTTAAACTAACTTACTTAAAATTAACTTTATAACTTACATGTTATTAAAAAGTATCCTTTAAAATAATCCAGACACAAATCCACACACACAGTTAAATTTAACAATTTCAAAATAAACTTTTTAACGATTGCGAACTCATTTTCGCCCGCGCACGGTATATGTGGATGGTAGACGGTAAATGACCATATCACCTGTTGAACGCATCTTACGTACTGGCATCAAACAAAAAACGTAACAACGTTCACCGTAAAGTAAACTCTATTGTATATATATTCAAAAGTTTTATTTATTAACTAGATATTAGATTCGAGCTGTATTAATCTTCAATCGTGGGATAAGCCCATGGATTCATATAACCTGTACATCCCCATTCAAGTGTGATTTTTATGTGAAACTAGTGACTCACCCTCGCTTCGCATGGGTTCATCCCTAGACAAACAAAAAAAATCTGTCCCTATATATATATGTATGTAATAGTATGAAAAGTATCTAAAATGTTGACCGGGGATATAAGGTACCACCATGCAAAATTTCATTTAAATCAGTCCAACAGTTTCGGAGATTAGCCCATACAAACAGATAATAGACAGATAAAGAAACAAAAAAAAATGAAAAAAATCTGGATTTGTTCTATTTCTCTTCTTGCACCCCCCTGACTCGGTTTTTCGATATTTTTTTCTATGTACAGACATTCGACCTGTACAGTTTTATTATTATGTGAAATAGTAAGTAATTAATTTGTAGCTACATACATCGTAAATTTTACTAGAATCGAAATCCTTCAAAAGTTATATTTTATCTAAGTATCACATAAATAAAATTTTAGTGTCTGTTTGTAATATCAAAATAACAGCTTTTAACTAAATGCATATGAAATTATATACGGTACTAATAAGAAAACACAATTTTTATTTTTTTGTCTGTCTGTTTGTTCTGGCTAATCTCCGAAACGGCTGGAATGATGTTGACTGAACTTTCACTGGCAGATAGTTGATGTTATAACGAGTAAGTTAGACTACTTTTATTTTATAAAAAATATTTGGGGTTCCGCTTGAAAAAAATTATAGAGTCGCTAGTAATCTGTCTAAAATTAAAGAGGTTAGTATAAGTATACCTAATGTAAAAATTAAAATAAAAGGAAAACTGAATACGTAAGAAATGACTGTATCAAGGAAATATTTTGATTAATTGTTTTTATTACTCGTAGTAATGTAATTATTAAACTAACTTTGCCTATGATTATCCCCATACCAATTATTATATATAAGAAATATTATCTGTACTAATATATAAAGCGGTAAAGTTTGTGAGTTTGCGAGTTCGTGATATTGTGAGTCTCTGGATCTACTGAACGGATTTAGATGAAATTTGGTAAGAAGATAGTTTGAGACCCTGGAAAGGACATAGGATACTTTTTATCCCGGAAATCATCCCTTAAGGGGGTGAAAATGGGGATGAAATTTTGTACGGGGAATCAACCTAGGGACTTTAGGGTTAAAATATAAATCTGAACGGTTTTATGTTTATTTGTTTAGCGCACTAATCTCTGGATCTACGAGTCCGATTTAAAAAAATCTTAAGGATATTTATTGGGGAAGTTTATGGGCTATCTTACATTTCACTTCGACCAGAACAGAGTAGTTCAACAATATTATATGATTTTTTTTTTTTTTACTATTCTTTATTGCACTTATATGTAAAATACAGAAAGTAACAAACAATAAAATTAGTTAGCAAAGGTGGATTTTTGGTAATATTATAAACACAAAATATATTACGGCAATTAATCGATATTAGTAAATCAATATAATATGTGATACGTAGTATCCGGTCTGCTTTTTATCCGGATCACCAAATGATGGTGATGTTAGTTACCGAAAAGTTTGCTGCAAGACGAACAGTATGTACTATATAGTTATAGGCTGTGAGATTTTACACACACGTATATGGACTATTTTTAAGACTTGAACTTCTCGATATTTTTCTGCAACATTAGGCAAGTTGTAATCTTGTTTAAAATGATTTACATATAAAACTCTCATAAATACCTAGACCTAGATTCAAATTGATTTGATTTCGCTTCACTTGGTTTTCCCAGTGACTGAGTTACCACTGGGTTACCATTGTGTGCATAATTAAATATAAATAAATATGTTGGGACATTAACACAAAGCACCATCTAATTCCATGGTAAGCTACGAGGCTTGTGTTATGGATACCAGATAGTTGATACACTACACAAATATAGCTTTAAATACATACATATTATAAATATAAACACCTATGACTGGAGTACAAACATTCGTGCTCATGACACAAATGAATGCCCCCAGCGAGACGCGAACCCGCAACCGTTGGTACAGCAAGTACTACAAACTGAGCCAAAGCTGTCATCAAATGAATAAGTAATTAATGATATACTTATTCATATTTTTAGTCAATTCGAATTATAGTATATTTTTGTACTAAAATAAAAACAAATGAATAATTTACCTACTCGTATTTTAATACAATATTTTTTCCTTCATTTTTCATATGATTCAACTTAACTTTAATAAATCATTTAAATTGTGGAAATCATCATAAATATACTGTTCATTCATTAAGGTATTCAGATGATTATATTCTTTATACATTTATATTTTCATTATTATGAAATACTAGCATTGCCCGCGGCTCCGCCCGCGTTCAGATGACCAAAAACCAAATTCTTAGGTTTTACATATTAGTATACTCTTACATTACAGTTTTTGTATATTTTCTCAGAAATGAGATATTTTCCCGCGGTAAAAAGCATCCTATATGTTGACCCGGATAACCAGCTATCATCATACCAAATTTCATTAAAATCCCTCCAGTGGTTTTTCTGTGATGCGGTAACAGACAGACAGACAAAAATTTCTAAAAACTATAGATTCGGCCTCTGTTTCGATAATAATGTTTATTTCAATAAGATTTTCCAAAAGATATCTAATTTACAAATTCGGCTTAGTTACAATTTTATTAGGTATATGTAAAGATATTGTAGATGGACGAATAAATATATTAAAAATAATATTTTACCTACTTACACATTTTACATACCTTGCGTATACCTCGTTTTATTACAACTAAGTCTTTAAAGGTGACATAAACAGTAAATTTTAATGTTCTCTAACAAAAATAAAAACTGATAATATACAAAATGTTATTTCAAACAATGTACTAACACACAAAGTTGAATCATAAATATCATCATATATTAATATTTATTTTTTAAATACGTAATCGCTTAGGGATATTTTCCTGTGTATTTTTGTAATTACACTTCTAATTGAAATGATTTGAATTCATTCAATAATTAAATAGCAACTTTTCCTATGACCATGTCTATATGAAATAAGTAAATTACCTTACACGTTCGACTCTTATTATGTAACTTATATAGTGCTTTATAAAACGTGGTATCACGACTACTGATACTTATACAGATAATTTAAATAATATGTTCCTCCAACAAGAATCGAACCAACGACCATAATAGCGAAAAGGTTTTATCTCAAGATTACGTATACAATGCCGTTTTAATTTTATGCAATCAATCAAAGCATTACAAAATTACAGCTTTAAGCCGCGTTAACACGATCAAAAGTCTGGTTTGACAAAGTAGTTTTGATAACTACTTTTTACTTGGAAGTCGGCGTTTAATCAAAGTGGACTTTATCAAAGAGAACTTGATTACAAAGCTTTTTGTCAAAGTTACTTTGTCAAAGCACACATTGAGCGTGTATACTTTGATCGAGGCTACTTTGTCAAAACAGACTTTGACGTGTCAACGCAGCTTTACAGATAAAATTAATGTCATGAAAGTTATTGTTCGCCATTAATTTAGTAACGATATAGGCTAATTTTATCCCGTTACATGATATAACTTAAAAGTAACCTCATTATTATTAATAAAAGGAGAATGTTATTAAAAAATAAAAACCGACTTCAAACAAAAGCACTAAAAAGTAAAAAATAACTGATTGGTAGTTTTCATTTACTATACATACCTAATCAAATATTTTCGAAGTCGGTGTGCTTTGCTTTGTATGGGCTGGCACCGATTTCGAAAATATTTGATTAGGTATGTATTTAATAGGTAGGCTTTAATTACTTAGCCAAAGCACACCGACTTCGAAAATATTTGATTAGGTATGTATAGTAAATGAAAACTACCAATCAGTTATTTTTTACTTTTTAGTGCTTTTGTTTGAAGTCGGTTTTTATTTTTTTGTTAAAAAGTTTTTATTTTTCCCTTTTTAGTGTAGACAGTAGTAGCAAAGTAAGGATTCTAACGTGTTAGGCTTGTCAAATCAAACAAAATAAGCCCAAACTCAAAGTATCTATTATTAGCCGTTGAAGAGTTCCACCTAACCACCTTTTGGCCTTGCCATCAGATCAGGTCAACAACACTAAACCACTGTACTATCAACGGAAATAGAAATACTTGCAAAGTTCGAACAAGACGGAAATAGAAATACTTGCAAAAGTCAATATGACAATTAGAAGTAGGTTAAATTCATGATTAGTTGTTTTTCCACCCTTAGGGGTGGTATTTTTTTTTTGAAATTTAAACGGGACCAATCTGGAAGTATACCCTTTCAAACAAAACAAAAATTGTCCAAATCGGTTAATAAATGACGGAGTTCTGAGGTAACAAACATAAAAAAAAAAAACATACAGTCGAATTGAGAACCTCCTCCTTTTTGAAGTCGGTTGAAAATGTAGACGACACGTTTGGCTCAGTTTGTAGTGATCCTACTTGCTGTGCTAGCAGTCGCGGGTTCGAGTCCCGCTGTGGGCATTCATTTGTGTGATGAGCACGAATGTTTGTACTCCAGTCATAGATGTTTATATTTATAATATGTATGTATTTCAAGTTATATATGTGCAGTGTATCAACTATCTGGTATCCATAACACAGGCCTCGTAGCTTATCATGGAACTAGATGGTGCTGTGTGTTAATGTCCTAACATATTTAAAAAAACTGTATATTTACAGGCAGATTTTTTTGTGTATTATTAAGATAATTCAATTCCTTGAAAAATATAATTGTGAAAATAAATTCTTAAATATTTGCTCATACTAGCTTGAATATTTTGTTTATTGGCAGTTAAAATGTTCTATGGAATTGCACATTTCAATCAAAGTTATTGAAAGAATACAGAGTACAGTTACTTTACAAGTGCGGATTAAGTACTTGCTTTAATAAAATGAATTCAAAAAAGTAGCATTTGACTTAGTACCTATATAACATTTATCATCACATATTGTATCATAAACCAATTAATTAAAAATATCTATCGGATATTCTATGACCCTGAATTCTTAATCGAAGGATGACTTCTTCGCTAAAACCATTAATTTCAGTGCCGCTCGATAAACATTTCATTATAACATTAATTGAAAGACGCAGTAGAATGTCGAAATCTACCTAAATAATTGTTATTAAGTGTTATTTTTAAACGATGAATCTAATGAAATATAAAGGCAACATATTTTTGCATTAGAAAGTTCATTTACAAAGCTTACATTAAAGTTGAGATGGAGCTTTCGGATATTTTGTAAGAACAAAAATATTGGACGACGCGTTTGGCTCAGTTTGTAGAGATACTACTTGCTGTGCCAGCGGCCGCGGGTTCGAGTCCCGCTAGGGGCATTCATTTGTGCGATGAGCACGAATGTTTGTACTACAGTCATGGGTGTTTATATTTATAATATGGGTTTTAGTGGGTAGTACTGGCTTTGCCGGTGAGTCCCACACCTCGTGCGTAAATGCATTTCCCAACGAATATTTAATATAATACATATATTGTATAGTGGTCACAATCGCGGTAAAGATACATATAAAGGGGGCAATATTTTTACGGAAAACACTAAATAATAAATATATACAAATAGTTAATACAAATATTTTATCAGATGGTATTCGTACCGGCAACCTACGCATTTATAAGCTCCCTTCTAAATTCGCTAGCAATTCGTCTCAACGGTCGTATAGAAAAACCACCCCAAGATATACTTACTATATCTATTTGTGAAAATAATAAACGTTTGGACGATTCATGCTAAAATTTACCTCGCGCAGGAATCGTACCTACGACCTCTGGTCTATTATATAGTTAATTTTATGTAGAACCTTAATACGTATGTTGTAAAAAGTATCGTCTATTTTACTGGTTTGTTCGTTCTAAGGCAAGACAGTTTTGATATGCATATTAAATTAATTGATAAATTAACAGTAACCTTAGGTAATTTATTTACTACATATATTCTTACCAACGATACTAATTACCGACTATAATGTGACATATGTATCCATTATAAATATATTGCTTAATCTATACATATAATAAAATTGTATCTAAGCCGAATCTGTACATTAAATATTTTTTGAAAAATCTTATTGAAATAAACATTAGATCGATACAGAGGCCGAATCTATAGTTTTTAGAATTTTTGTGTCTGTCTGTCTGTCTGTCTATTACCGCGCCTTAGAAAAACCACTGGAGGGATTTTGATGAAATTTGGTATGGTAATAGCTGGTTATCCGGATCAATATATAGGATACTTTTTACCGCGGGAAAATATCTCATTTCTGAAAAAAATACAAAAACTGCAATGTAAGAGTATACTGATATGTAAAACCTAAGAATTTGGTTTTTGGTCATCTGAACGCGGGCGGAACTACGGGCAATGCTAGTACATTATATTTATTATATACCTAAAGCCATACTTCCATACTTATTTTACTAATATTATAAATTTGAAAGTAGCTCTGTCTTACACGCACGAACACTTTCGATATAATTTGGCAAGGACATACGTAGATTGCATCCTGGGAACGGATATAAGCTAACTTTAATTCCCGCTGCACTTACCAAACGAAGCCGCCATAAAAATTAATAATAAAATACAATAATAAAATTATTATTATGTAGTTCTTTTTTTATACTTTATTTTTGAATATTATTTTTTGTTTAGAAGGAGACAAAATATAGTAAAATTAGGAATATACTTAACTAGCGACTCACCCTTGCTTCGCTTGGGTTCGTTGCTTCCTCATACAAACTTTCACCCCCATTTTCACCCCCTTAAGGAATGACTTCCGGGATAAAAACTATTCCACGTATTTCCCAGGATATCAAACTATCTTTTTATCAAATTTCATTTAAATCGGTTCAGTAGTTTCGGAGCCTATTCGATACAAACAAACAAACAAAAAAACAATTTTTTCCTCTTTATAATATTAGAATAGATTGTATTATATAGGTATATCCTATATACCTCCTGTAAAAATAAATTTGTCATTTTGTTACGTTATTTTTCATTTACGCAGCAACGAAAAACCTAATGTTTTCTAGACAGTTAATATATAATAAAGAGTGTTGTAAAATATTTTCTTTTCAGAAATTAAAGTTATGAAAAAGTGACCAATCCACCTAATTAATTAAAAAAATTAAAAGTCAAAGATAATGATGATGTTTTTTTGCAAATATTTAACATGAAGGTATACACGTAGCTATCGGATTTAGAAAGGTTTTTACTCCAGAGGTCTTTCAGATTATCATGTGACCCTTTTTATAAAAGCCGCTTATCCCCTTCTCATATAGAATACTCGTACATACTCGTATATGTTAGACGTCAGGTGGGATACGGAAAGCTTTGCGATTCATGAAATGAATTCTATATTCGACTAAAACTTTCCCGTGTCTTCCTCTCAATTGGTGGTGAGATCCACTGTAACTTTCTAAAGCTTATCTATACTAATATTATAAACGTAAAAGTTTGTGAGTATGGATGTTTGTTACTCCATCACGCCAGAATGGCTGAACGGATTTGGATAAAATTTGGCAAAGAGATAGATTATAGTCTGGAATAACACATTGGCTTTTTATCCCGGAAAATGTACGGTCCCCGTGGGATAGATTTGTGTTTGTTCTTCATACATCTGTTAAGTTAATTTTCCCAATTCACATTAGAGTTTAATAGTTACCTATACACCTACATATTAATAGAATTTCGTTATCGATTCCATGGTTTGGAAGTGAAAACCTAATAAACAGACATGGGTTTTCGCATAAATTATATTAGTCATGATTAGGTAAATAAAGATAAAAAAAACTTAAAATAGGCAATAATGGGGACCCCCGACAGAAGTGAAAACTTATAACTTTGAAATAACTGTGTTTTTTTTAATTTTTAAATTAATTATAGTATGAATAAATAATAATTAATTATAGTATGAATAAAGAATAAAGTTTTATAATTTATAAATTAAAATGATTATTAGCCTGGTTTTCACATCCATTGGCACTCCGAACAATAATAACTTACATTTTGATGTAGTTTATTAATTCGTAGAAAACAAGTAATCAAAACATATGACGCTGAGCGTCGCCCGTAAACTCGTAAGTCTTGCCCCTACAAAAAATCGCTTAGCGCGGCTAAAGAAGTTCACTTCAACATATTACTATGACAAGTATTAAATACTCACTATATTATATTGTTTCGTTCTGTACGTTCGTGGATTGGAAATTAAAGCACGTCTTTAGCACTACTAATGTTCTATTACTTTTGATTCACAAGAGTAACTTATGGCAGTTCGCAAATACACGCAGTACGTACACAGTTCTGGCTGAAAGTCTCTGAGCACTATTTTTCACCACTAGTTACACTGTCACTGTGACTTTACCCCACTTTTCTACTTTTTCGTATTTCTTCTCCTTCTTCTCTTAGCTCCGAAATGCAACTGATCTCTAGACACACAGCCGCCCCTTTTATATTCATTAACAAAGAACATTCTAGCATTCGAAATTTCTAGTAAATTCAAATTCCTTTCTGAATCTTCTAGTAATTTCGATTGCTTTCTGGAAAATATATTTGTCCTTCTCTTACACACGGCACTTTATAATTTGCTGTTTTTGTCGTTAATTATTATGTGTGTCTTAGCATGTATAAAGCATGCTTCAGACGTGCCATTTTAAATTATTATTTTGGCCCCTTCTAAGACATGCTCATTTCGAGCATCGTTGTTGCCGTGATACTTATCCAATCGCTCTATATGTACAATGCTAACTGGTTTCCGGCGTATATTGTACTCGAAAAGTGACATTATTGATCTTCGTATAACATTATAGGGCCCCTTCCAACTGGGCTGTAATTCTGGGGATTTGCCTTTGCGTCTCACTGGGTTATGAAACCGTACCAATGATACTCAAAGCTCGTCTCTGTCGCCTTTTGTATCGTAACGGATTTTCATACCTTCACTTGCTTGGAGTCCTGCCTCTGGTATCTTCTCATGAACATCAGTCATCTTCGTTAGTAGGCCACTGACCTATTCGGTTATGTTACTGGGGGTATCGATACAAAATAATCAAAGCATAGATAGGTTGGACTCACCAATACTCTTGTTGGGACTACCAAGTTGAGTTGAGTTTGGGAAGGGGACGAAGGTATATGATTTAAATCAGGAGTAGATTACAAAGGCTGGGTGCTTGAAAGAGTTGCAAGTACTTAATATGTACATTGTGCAGTGTTACTCATGACTTTTCCCACGTTGGTGAACCAGGTGCACACTCCTCACCAATATATCTATTGAAAGTCGACTCACCAACTGTCAAACGTTCAATTTAAAAATGTTGAAAAATCGGAAGACCCAGTTTTTTCATAACATGGTGCTTATTTATCATTGGAATGAAGTTTCTTAATGCGGCTTGCGGTAGGAGTTGACAGGTAGAAATCGTAACATAACGAAAAAGTGTTACAAGACGTTTGGTTCCATCCAGTATAGTTCAGATGTTATCATCAAAAGGTGACCGCCATATTAGTTAGTTAAATGTGATCGATGGTATACTCCTGTTAAATAAAATCCTTTTTCAATAACTAACAATTTTATGAAAAGTGAACTAAATTGTCTGATTATTGCAATTTTATAATGGAGATTTAAGAAATGGAGACTGCAGCAAGTGTGTAATACAAACTTAGAGTAGTGTGTTAATAAAATTTTATATTTTGATACAAGTATTTACTGTTTCCATACGTTTAATGTTATTTGCTATTTATATACATTTAAGTTATCCTTGTCACTAAAGTGCCCATGCTAAAGTATTATATCTATGGAGTGTGCCTATAGACAATTTATCAAATTATAATAGAAGCAAAGGCGTAAGGAACTTCATTCCTAACGGGGATCCCCCGACCGCTTATATATTTTTTTTTAATTTATATATTAAAATATTCTGTGAATTATTTAGAAATAATTATATAAATAGATGATCATGGCTTATGCGTCACATCAAATAAAAATAATAGCCTAAGAGGTCCCTACGCAAGTCTCGAATTCCAACAAAAGGTATAAATCATAAATATAACTGAATCACTATTTATATGATATTAATAATTTCACATTATTATCATGCTCATCTGGTTATCTTTCTGTAAAAAAAATCTATTGGAAGTTTTTTTTAAATACGCATAATACTTTCTTTTTTTTTTTGATAAAATCGTTTATTTAACCTTGATCTAACAGTATACGAGTATTTTAAATTAAAATGAAAGGTGTCTTATTTTCCTGCATCTTTGGTGATGTATATTTAACCTTATCATATTTATAAATCTGAGAAAATAATTTAATAAATAATGGAGTAAAGGAATGTTCATCTCATTTGTTTTTCATAATTAAAATCAATAATCTCTTCTCGTATCGAAATAGCTAACGTTGATAATCGTAACTCTTATAGTTCGGGAGGGCTTTGAATTTTCTATAATATAATATAATAACCTAATCTATAATATAATAACCTAATTAGTAATCAAAATATACCATAGCTCTACCTCTCTACCTAGAGACAAGGAAGGTCAAGCTCTGGCCTCGGCAGGTTTGTATCGATGACGTACCGTCACGTGACGGAACTAACGTTCACGGATACGTCGGTCCTTGAGTTTTTTTATGTGTATCGATAATTTTAAAGTAATTCACTTGAGTATTTATATTATGGACATTATTATTAAATCTATAGCTTCACACGTTTCCATTACGGTGTAGACCATCGAACTTATTATTGAATATCAAATCAAATTAAACTATTACACTTTGTCCAAATAGACTTTTACAATCGTTTTTATTCATCAGCCAATAGGTTAAAATTATTATACAGTAGATGCATTAAAAATGTTGTGTATATATTTTTACCTGCTAATCTCCGAAACACCTTAATTAGAGCGAAATGGGCTACCGTTAATCTCAGAAAGAATCCTCCCGGCGTAGATGATAAAGTACAAATGACTTAGGTTTTTTTTTAAAGGATTAGGATAAGAACGACAGTGTTTAAGACGAGATGACACGAGTGGAGTCGCGGACAAAGGCCAGTATTTCATTTAAATTAACGTAAAATTTCAGGCTACCTTGAACGATGTGTGTTTGTAAAAAAATATATTTTCAACTTAAAATATAATTACATACATATTTAATGAATGCTTATCTCATAATTAACTTTTACAATGAGATATCTCTGAATATTATTTGCACAAAATTATCTCACATGTAATTTAATATAAATGTTTATTGTAGGAAAGAACGAGATAATTTGGAAAAATCGTAGGCAGATCTTATCTCGTTTTGTGACCTTAGGAAGTATGGGACATTTCCATATGGAAATACAAAGTTGTATCTGGAACTATCAAGCTGTTAAATATTTAATAGGTTAAAGCTATATATTATGTTAAGTCATAAATATATATCAATCGCTGGTATTTTTGAAAGATCAAACAGTTTTTTAATTCAAATTCAAGAGATCGTCTCAATTGGTATGGACATGTGAAGTGGAGGGTTGAAACGCATGTGACGAGAAGAGTGATAGAAATGAATATAGATAGATGGAGAGGTAGAGGAAGACCAAAGAAAGGATGGATAGATTGTGTGAGACAGGACGTGAAAGAGATAGGGGTGAGTGATGAGATGACGAGTAAAAAGGAAGATTGGAAGAGTAAATCTTAAGGCGCCAACCCCAAGCAACTTTGAAAATGGGCAGGGAGAAGAAAAATAGCCTATACTGTTATTTACTAATAATATAATATTACTAGCATTGCCCGCGGCTCCGCCCGCGTTCGGATGACCAAAAACCGAATTCTTAGGTTTTACATATTAGTTTACTCTTACAATGCAGTTTTTGTATTTTTTTCTCAGAAATTAGATATTTTCCCGCGGAAAAAAGTATCCTACTTATATGTTGACCCGGATAACCAGCTATCATCATACTAAATTTCATCAAAATCCCTACAGTGGTTTTTCCATGATGCGGTAACAGACAGACAGACAAAAATTCTAAAAACTATAGATTCGGCCTCAGTGTCGATAATAATATATATTTCAATAAGATTTCCCAAAAAATATTTAATGTACAGATTGGACTCAGTTACAATTTTATTATATGTATGAATTTAAGTTTGTACGTTTCAATGTTGGGGTAATCTCTGAAACTACTGATCCGATTCTGAAATTCTTTCTTTAATAGGAAGCTACATTATCGATTAAGTGATATACTATCAATTTTTATTCCGATTAAAACGTGTTTACATACTGAAAAAACTGGCCATTAAATTGATTTATTGATGAGCGCTGCTTAAAAGGTTTGAAATAAAGCAAATAAAATATACGGCAAAATACATATGGGGGCCAAGTACTATTCATATTCAGTCCTTTTTAACGTCCCACTGCTGGGTGTGGGCTTCCCTTCAATACGAGGGGGATCAGGTCGTAGACCACCACGCTGGCCAAGTGCGGCTTGGTGGACTTTAGGTGTCTTTCAAAAACTTGTTAGGTTATCTCAGACATGCAGGTTTCTTCACGATGTTTTTCTTCATCGTAAGACAAGTGGAGATCATATTTAAAATGATTTGTAGGTACATGAAAATATCAAAGAAATTTTGCGGGATTTGAACCCGCTTCACTCTCGCTTCTTAAGCGAGCGCGTTAACACACAGCTACTATTCGGTAGTTGTTAATAAATGAATATTATGAATGATAATTAATAATTTTACTTTAATCGTTAAGTTAATAAATATGTAAATAGCGTTACTTTTTATTATTAAATATTTATATTTCTTTTAAAAATGAACTGTCATCTTGACTTTCATAATGTTTGATTATGTGACCTTGCGCTATGACTTTTAACATTACCGTGTGAAATAGACTACAAGTACGTAATATATTGACAAGAGGATATGTGAGTAATTATATGAAATACTAGCAGAACCCACGGCTTTTTCTTGCGCTAAAACTAAAAAAAGAATCTCTAAAAGGGTAGTTTCATACAAACTTACATCCCTTATAGGATGAATTTCGAAAAATGCTAAAACCCGTATTTATTTAATTTTATTGAAGAGCATTAATACCAAATTTCAAGTAATTTTGATATTTTTTTTTATTGTATTATAATGTGTTTTACCGTGGGAATTAGATAATTTCCCGCGGTGAAAAGTAGCCTATGTCACTCTCCAGCCCTCCAACTATCTTCACACAAAAAACCACGCCAATCGTTCACTCCGTTTTAACGTAAAAGAAGGACAGACAAACAAACAAACAAAGAAACAAACAAACAAACAAACAAACACACATTCACATTTATAATATTATAGTATGGATTATGAAACATTAATAAAAATACATATTTATTATTTTTATTAAAACCACCTATTACTCAGAGTAATGCAATAAATATGCAATGCTCTTATAAAATAAAAATCATATTAAATTGTGTGAAAAAATTATCAAATATTAAAACCAATGAATGATAACTTAGTAGCGTCGATATGTTCTATTACGTCGCAGGTTACTAATTCGATTCCAGTACGAAACATTTTTTTCTATGTACCATGTAGTAGATATTTTGTTGATCTGATCACAACAGGTTGTTTTTATATTGTGAAAAGCCCAAAATGTGTGAGACACGCTATGCTCTTAAATAAAACTTAAGATGTGAAATGCATAATGAAACAATTAAAGCTGATTAAATGATGTTACGAGCTTTTTTGTAAAAAAAACCTTCGTTTTAAGGTGAAAATAGAACCCACGACCTCTAGTGCAATAAGCGAAGCCTACAAAGTAAAGCTTATCCTCGTAATAATAAACAACATACTTCAAATATTCTCACGGGATTAAAATTTAAGTTTTTATATTTAATATACCAAAACAGGACGGCAATTAAAATTCTCTTGTAAGATTTACTCGAAAATCGTCGCACTGTCGCAACTTTTGGCGCCAACATTGTAAAACCATGTTTACAATGAAATGTTTATTCAAAATCAGTTGCCGTTCCTTAGTCTCGCTAAAATTCAAAAAACGGCTGGACCGATTTTAATAATACCTTTTTGTTTTATTTCGTGAGAGGGGGTGGTTTAAGTGTAAAAAAAACAGAAAAAAAACAGCTGAAAAATCGAAAAGTACAGAACTGTTTATTTTTTACCTATGTATATATTTTATATAGTCTATCTATTCCATACTAACCATCAAAATTTACCTAGGGATGAAACCGGGCGAAGCGAGAGTGAATCGCTAGTAACAGAAATATATACATAAGCTTTCGCCCATGATTAGGCATGATATGTCAAAATAGCTTATAAATCAACAGAGATAGTGCTGCTTTTTATAGGTAAACAATATTTTCAAATTGGCTTAATTGTAATAGAGACATAACTGTGCAAACTATCGCACACTACCTATACTCTCACTCTAACTCTTAATAGAACTAATAATCTTTATCGAGTCCTTACAACTACTTAGTTTTTTTTGAGAATTTGGTGTTGATGATAATTTAGAATACTGTACCGAACAAAATATTTTTATTTATATGGAAGATTACATAGGACACAAATTACACAATATATGTATGTATGTAGTGTGAAGTAAAAAATGTTGTTTTTCTTTTCATTTTAAATAGAAAATTTATCAAGACATTTTAACATTAGTATGTACTATTCTTGAGCTTAAATTAATAACCATAATAAATGCATGTCGTAACAAGCAAAACTCTTATTCAATATGTCAACGTATATTCCTTGTCATGATTATGTCATATCTGTTTGTTTATAATTTATTTATATATTCATATGGTGTAAAAATATCAATAATTTGTGTTAAAAGAATCAATTGGAGAGAATAGTGATAAAAAAATTACAGTAGAACTTGAGCGAAACTGATAAAATTAAACTATGTATTTAATATTGGTCAAAATTCTTATAAATACATATTTTAAAATCCACATTAATCCATCTTGGTGTTCTCTAAACCTAATGAGTCAGACAGCAGAATATTCAATTTTTAGTAGTTAGAGCCTTCCATGTTCATTGTAGTATTTGAATCTTACTTGTACATCCATGTCTATACTAATATAATTAATGTGAAAGTTTGTTTGTTTGTCCTTCTTTCGAAATAGAGTGACGGATTGGCGTGATTTTTATGTGGAGATAGTTGGAGGACTGGAGAGTGACATAGGCTATTTTTTTTCGCAGGAGATCATCCATCTCATTCCTACGAGAAAACAACCCAAATAAATTTTATGATAAGAATTACTTGAAACTTACTATTAAATACGTGTTGCAGCATTTTTCGAAATTCATCCCATAAAGGGATAAAATAGGGGATGAAAATTTGTATGAAAACTACCTTTATAGTTTTTTTTTAGTTTTAACGCGAGAGAAAGCAAGCGAAACTATTTTTTTAAAGATAATTAGGAAAACGGTATAATTTATGGGGAGAAATCATATCTATTGACCGAATTATAAGAAATGTATGGACATTTCTTAAGATTTGGTCAATAGATATGTATATTGTGTACTGAAAATAAATAAATATTAAGGTTGTACTCTGCGCAATTTATAATATAGATTTTACTGAGGGTGAGGTGATTTTTGAGGTCAGTTCTAGTAGAGACAAATAACACCTTTTTAATTTGGCTTTTATAAAAGTCAGACATCACTAAAACATAAATTAAATTATAACTACCAAAGGTTTTTTAATATTTAATATAATGATGTTTATTTTTTTAATTTAAACGTAAAAGGACTAATTATGAAAAGTTAGCACTTTGTGAGTTATGTGAGGTTATTTTTAGGGATTATTTTTTCGCTGTTTGATATTTCGCCACGCTTAATTTTTTAAATTGTCTAAGTACTTGAACCTTTTTTATTAACTTTTCAATTCAAGGTCTGGAGAGTCAATGAGGGAATTTAATATTTTTTTTAATTAAAAGAAAGTATAAGATGTTTTAGGACAAGGAATATTAAGCACGACTAAAATAAATACTTATAAAATTAGAACTCCATCACATCGTATTATAATGAAAAAGAAAAAAAAATGAGTCTTATTATTACAATTTCCATTAAAAAAATGATAGCTAAACTAAACTAACACTTTGAACACTGTCTATACTATGATAATATTTTAAAAACTTTGAAACTTTTGATAAAGAGAAGTTACACCAGTGTAGAAAGGACTTAGTACTTAACAGTATGCAAATTTTAAAGTTTCGACTTAACCGTAATAAAAAGAGCTTAAACTATTATGAAACTTGAAACCGAGAGTAATTCACGAACAATAATTGTGTCTTGTACATATTGCACGCCATCATTGGATGTACAATCTGAGTTCATATGATATTTTGTATTTTTCTATATGATATTTGCTTTTCCTCACAGGGAAAATTAAAATATATAGGTAAGGTAGGTAATTGATATAAATTGAACCAATATGTAGGTAAGGTCGATGACGAAAAGCTATACAAAGATAGTACAGAGAGAAAGCACACGCAGGACCGACCGATGTACATTCCGAGGCAGAGAGTGCTACACTTTTGTTAGAGAAAAACTGGAGGAGTGTTTTTTGCCTAAACAGGAACTCGAACCTTAGGATTTTTTTTATTATGTTGCATGTATGCAAATGAATCCTCCCAGCGGACCTCGAACCCGCGACCGCTGGCACAGCAAGTAGGGTCACTACAAACTGAGCCAAACGTGTCGTCAGATTTGCAGCCGGATAGCTGTTGGTCTTCCAACCGATGAGATAGCATTAGCATATTGTATGTTGAGTGGTTATTGTATGTAGGTATATTGTCTTAGCCAGCAAGACATTTGTCAAATCAAAAAATAGTGACCCCATAAATAAAAAAAACATCAAAATCGGTCAAGCCATATAACAGGAGAAAAATTACGAGCTCTTTGCATATAATGGTACTGTTCTATACTATAGATAAAATTTAAAATAATACTTGAAACAAATAGACATTACTATCTTAATGAGTAACTAAATAATGACACTTAGGATAAGTGTTTACAGGAAATCAATCTAAAACTCAGGTATTCCCGATGAGAACATGATCACAGCAAAACGGGGAAACCCGTCGATTGTCGCTTTGATTTATTCATAGTTTTAGTACACCTTACTGGTATTATATTACGACGTGTTTGATGGTTTGTACTACTTTACCGCCGCAACGAACTTTTTTTTAAATAGAAATATGACATTTCTATACAAAAAGTATTTATTGATTTAAGCTATTTATTTATTAGCTACTTTTATTTGCGGGAAGGTGGTTGTTTTTTGCTAATAATTCTTCTTTTTAAAAAAATACATTAAGTTTTAAAGAAATTGAGAGTTGTTATATTTCTTTTCTAAGTCTATGTTACATAACTAAGGATGACTTATTTTAAGAGAATAAATAATATAATAAAAAATGTGTTGCCATTAAATAAATCAATAAATTATCTCAGCACATCAGTATCATCAGCACATCAGTATCTTTTTTATCAGCGTGACTTGTTTTACCAAAAAAGATACTTACTCGTAAAAAGCTAATTAAGAATAAGGCAACTCAGTGGTTTTTTTTGAAGATCGCGAGTGCTATTATCGCTATTCTATTCGATAAAACGATTACGATTTACGAAACGATTTAGCGAAATCGATGTGCGCGTTTCACGCAATAAGTACTGAACCGATTTTAATAAAATTTTGCGTAGTGATAAGTTATTGCTCGGGTCAACATTTAGGATGCCTTTTACTACAGGAAAATCTTTCATTCTCACGGGAAAACACAATAACTGGTTTTATTGAGTTGTTCTTAGAAATTTGCATGTCTAACACTGTCTAAACCTTTAGAGACACATCAAAATAATGTACTTTTTTGTTACTTTTATCTTTCTTGAGAGTCACAAATTCTATTATCGCATGGGAAAAATATTTGTATTAGATAAAAATATATATTTCAGCTCTGTAATGACTTAACAGATTTATATGACATTATATGTGCGTAGATACTTATGTGGAATAAAAACTTTGGCAAATTTTTATCGATGTAAACTACTAAACTAACTAGGATAATTGTTTTTGTACCTGTAAGAACTGAGCTAAATTTAAAATAAAATACCCTATTTAATGCATAGAAAACAAGCAAAATACGTATATGTACCATATTTTTGTAAAATAGGCAAAGTGGTTTGTTTACCCTTGAAAAGATAATAATCAGAAAGATGTACAGATAGAAAGATACTCATTACAATATATTATGTATAGATAACTTATCGTTGGACCTAATCGACAACTAGACAAATCTATAAACTAGAGCTAGATCCGGCTTCGATTGTTTTTTTTTTTATTTGGCATTTCCGGCAATTATTTTTTCACATATACAATATTTTGAACTCGTTGTGCCATATTCGATTGAATTACAAAAAAACCTTCGTCAAGAAAGAATGGCGTAATTAAAAAAAGAGTCATGAGGATTGCCGACCGAAGCGAAAACATAAAACTGTAAACAAACAGTTGGTTTTTTTGGATATCCAAATTAATTGTTTGATTTTTAATTAAAATTTGTCAATTAAAACTGTTTACATTTATCTGGTTTTGACATCTATCGTCACTCTGAGTGTTAGCGTTAACACATCACGTGACCATGTCGATGATGACTTACGAGTACATGAATTTACTCCCCACATAAACCTGCCTATAGAAGTTTTCACTTCAAAACTTCTTAGTTCATCCATGTCGTAAAATATGCTGACAATATTTAATTACTTTTCACCCAACCACTTTGTCCGAACTTTGATAAATAAGTCAGGCAGGTTAGAATAGAGTTATTTTTAGTTATTGTACCTATAATGTCTTCAGATCCACAGGCCTGGGTTCGAGTCATGGGTTGTGCCAAAATATTCGATAGATTTTACTGTCAGGAAAACTAAGTAGTTGCCCGGAGTTGAGAAGTCAGCGGTCTTTACATCCCAGAACCTTGAAGAGCTAGTTAGGCTGTCAATTTTACGTCTTATCTTTCACCGATCGTATCGAGCTGTCGTCCCATTCGAAATGTGAGGATTTTTTTTTTATTTATTTTGACTCCGGAGATGATTACATTAAAACAATAGTTTTAAATAAAAACACCATGTAAATTAATTCTAAATGCATTACATTTTAAGGTACATCACTCATTAATGCTTAAGTTAATAATTTATAGGGCTTAAATGTAGTTCACAATTTTAACAAAAAAAAAATAACATTAATTAAAATTAAAATAAAAGTGTTAAAATATTATCAACTATTAAATATCATAAAGTTTTAAAGCATTATAATTTCTTTTTAAACATCTCTTTTCGAATTTTTTCGCGGATTTATTTTGACTTTTGGCTGCCGACGCTTGCGACGTCTCAATATAAACTTCTTAAATCGATATGGAATTAATTAAACATAATTAATTATTAAAAATAATTTAAAAAAAAAGTTTAAAGGAAAGAAGAGTGCACTTGTATCTGTGCATACACTTGTGCACTTATATACCTCGCAGTTTGTTCATCGCTCAGTGACATTGGCTGCCGTACGTACGTAATGAAGGCAATATTTTAATTTAGTTATTTTAGATAATAGTATGATATATATATATATATATATATATATATATATATATATATATATATGTCTCTTTTCATTATGAATTCCTTAACAACTGTCAGCTCTATAAAAGCTTTTAAAGCGGCATGCATATCTTCGCATCATAATTCCTGCTTCCATATTTCCCATCCCAAAGCACGTGCTGAATATAAGTAAGAAATAGCGCTATTAAAAATAGCTTGAAACGACTCACGTACCAATTAAATAATTCCGACATAAACGTCTGCTTAAGAAAAGGATAAGAAAAATGTGACATTGTTATACAATTTATATGTTTGTTAATAAATTAATATATATGTATGTGTATATATATATATATATATAATTGTATTCTTTCAAAAAGACTGCTATAAGAGTATATGTAGATAGAATTAAAAAGTAAAACCTTATCTAAAAACAAAATTTGCTCAAAATCGTTAGAGCGTGTGTGTTGTGCACATAATAACTGCCTAAAGTATTTGCGTGAAATTCATAGTTTGACGACACGTTTAGCTTAGTTTGTACTTACTGCGCCGGTGGTCGCGGGTTCGAGTCCCGCAGGGCGTATCCATTTGTGTGATAAGCAAGAATGTTTGTACTCCAGTTATAGATATTTTTATTTATAATACGTGTGTATGTAAAGTTATACGAGTATATGTGTATCAACTATCTGGTATCCATAACACAAGCCTTAAGCTTAAGCTTACCATGGAACTAGATGGTGCTATCATGCTATGTGTTAATGTCTCAATATATTTATTTATTTATAGTAGAGATAGTTAAATTACCTTTCAAAATTGGAAACGAATTCAAGATGTTTACATGGGGACTCACTGTCTCAAAAGCCAGTACTAAAACTACCCACTAAAACCCAACGGAATTTTCCCCGTATTAATGGAGCGCGGCGTCGCAGAATCGCTTTTAAGCAAAAATAACAAAAATAACCTATAAAGATTTTTTCAACATTTTACCAGATGAGAGCCAAAAAATAATATGTTATTATAAAAGTTTGAAATAACAACTTATTTAGCAAAATCTAACAAAAAATTGTCTAATTATAGATCATTAAATATGTGTAATACTCGTGAATAATAATATTTTTAATTACTTAAACTAACATTACGGAGGTGATGTTTCCTGTCTACCGTCCATATAAAAAAAAAAAAAATCATTTTGGATGTTGATGAATGCGGAACGATCAAAGTAATATATATATATATATATATATATATATATATATATATATTACTATATATATATATAAATAATATCATACCATAATAATACTAATATCCACTTTGTCTAAGAATCACGTGCAGTGTTGTTTGAAATTCAAAAACAAACTTGGACGTTTTTTACTAATTTCTTCTACACGTAACTATGATAAAAAGTAATGGATGTGGAAATTTTAATCTTAAATATTTTAATAATACAGTACAACAACAACAAGTAACAATTTGAGGACGATACTTGGCTTGTCTAAGCGATTTGTAGTTTCATCGTGAAAGGGCAAGTTCAATTCATTATTACAAGATACTGGGGCCAGAACACTACTAGTAATTGCACGTTACTTTGGCCATATGTAAGCATTTCGATTTAATTCATCAATTATTTCATACAATTTCATTTTCAATTTTGATTCAAGTTTTTTTGAAATAGGTACGCTATTTTCCTTCCTTCCAATTAGCCTTTATTGTACAATCTCATTAGATTAAAGAACATCATATATATGTAATACTTATGCACAATTTTGTCTATTTCTGCATATATTCTGATTTTTAACGTTGAAGTTGAAGTAGATATGAATTACCGGTAAGATTTATGCAAAATATACTAGATATGAAATTTCATAAAACTTATGAAAACTTTTACAAAATAGACTCTGTAATGCTATCTTATCTAAACTCCAGCTTTTTACAGAAAAAGGGGATGAGCTGACATTATTTATACTCTAAGTACATGCAAAGTAGTAAAAATGTGAGGCGAATATAAATTGTACAGTAATGTATATGAATGGTACCTACTGTCGTTTTTTGTGTGAAAAAGATTAATCCTACAAAATTTATATTACCCTTTGCTTAGCTTTGCCCGAAGTTTTTGGCCAAAAAAACATTAAAAAAACAAACAAAAAATTTGAATAAATAAAAAAATAAAATAAAAGTAAAAACTTTTATCCGACCGGGATACGAACCCGGATACCTGTAGTATACAAACTTGCGCGTTGGCCGCTTGAACACGATGCTTATAAACTAGCATGTGAATTAGCGACCATGTTTTGCGTGGAATAATACGAAAGAAAATCGCACGAAAACTCGAAAACACGCGTTTTCCCATCAATAAAACTAATCTAGATCGATCTATCGCCCCCGAAACCCCCTGCGTACTAAATTTCATAAAAATCGTAGGAGCCGTTTCCGAGATTCAGATTACACATACGAGTATATATACAAGAATTGCTCGTTAAAATATATTAGATATAACTTTGCTAAGGATTCTTTTTGCTATACTTTACATATACATAGATTTTATATTTTTACTATTAAAATTTCGAGACTTTCGAATGACCTGAAATTTTTCCTTTTGCATACGTTTAAGCCTCATTCACCCCTGAGGAGTTGAATTTTAAAGGACTCTTCCTTTGTACTCGCTACGTCATATGTATAGAGAAATTTCGTGCAAAATTTCAAGTTACTAAATTTAAGTGTTAGAATTTTTCCATTGACATTTCGTCTACGGCGGTTCCAAATAACTTAGCTATTTGGTTTTCCCTATGTCAAATTTATATCTTTTAAGTAAAGGAGATAGATAAGAAAAAGCTTAGGATAGACAAGATTTTTGCAAACAAAGCATTTTAAAAATTTTCGGAATGTTACATTAAACACAGGTATAATCTAATGGTGATATCTCACTACACCCCCTCCCCCCCTACTGTTTTGTGATTTTTGTGACCCCCCCCCCTCCCCTCCTCTCCCCCTTTTCGAGCCTCGCGTGATTAATGGACGATCCCTAAGAATAAAGTAATCTTACACAACTACAAAGTAGAAAAGAAAGGCTTAAAGAATATTTTGAAAGATAATATTTATCTTTCGAACTCTATCTTTTGTGTATAATTAATTTATATTTTTTAATATTACCAGAAAATATGTTATCTGTCATACTATAAATTTAATTTTTCATTTAAACAATTTTTTAGCGCATTCATGAAATTCGTAATTATTGACATAAATCGTTATATTAATTCGGCTATTTACATTTAAACAAACGCAAAACCATGAAAATAAATATTAATATAATTATTGTATAGTACTATTTCATTTAAAATTCATAACGCGCTTTAATATTACATAATAATATTTATACGCCTTTATTTACCGATATAGCAATAACATTTAATGACTTAATATAAAGAGTATAAATAACGTTTTAAGCCGATAACAAAAGAATATTTTTATGAGATATTTTCTCATTTCCTGTTCGTGTTAAGACAATAAATAATTATAGCCAGTTTAAAAATTCTTGTGAACAGCGCGCGTTTAGTTTACTATAATATATGACACTCTTCAAATGAATTAAATTAGACTTAATTTGAAGGTTCTAGAAGGCAGAAAAGCCATTGAATATTTCCATATCCTACTTACCGGTTCATTCATCATTAAGTCAGCTCAATTTTGTCAAATTGATGATGTTCATGTTTGATGATGACCGATTCCGGCCACGGCGGCCAATCTCATTGAGACTAGCCAACTGCGCAGGAGATATTATAGTGCACAAGTGTACGCGCAGACACAAGTGCACTTTCTATTCCTGTCACTCTCATACTCCGGTGGGACGACTGTTCGAACAACCAGTGAGAGTTAAGGCGCAGGACCGACGGCTCTATGTGCTTTCCGAGGCACGGGGATGAAACATTGCCAACTTCCCAACTCCGGACTGTTATTGAGGCTTACTATACAGAAAAACTCAATAACTAAACTTGGCCCGACCTGGGATTCGAACTCAGGACCTCCGAGTGTGTAGCCATACATGCTAGCCACTACACCACCGAGTTAGTTTTGTCAAATTATTGTTTTGCAATCCGAATTTAGCGTACAAAGTTTCGAAGCGATGATATAAGAAGGCTAGAATGGGCTTCGAAGATTTCTTTACATAGTTAAATGTAAAATGATTAAAAGCATATTAATGTCAACTAAATGCTAATAACAACCTATAGGTTAGAACTTATAAGTTCTTCTAAGATTGGTTCAGACATTCGGAAGGTTAGCAAGTAAAAACAGACAGGCAGATATAAAGGCTTTTATGTCACACCAATAACCATACAAGAGATACTTCAATTTTAAGTACAGTATAGAAACAATCTTTATCATTTCCCTTTTGTACTATAGACAAATATTATAAAGAAATTATTGATGTTGTTAGTATTGGAATATTATTGTTCCATAAAAGATCAAGCTGATGTCATTCATCACGTGTAGTATCGTATTATTTAGTTTTTTATAACTGAACCTTATACGGTTCAATATTCTGATTCTAACAGTATGCTGACATGAGAAAACGTATTAAACCTATTTAAATCTATACTAATATTAAAAGAGGTGAAGTTTGTGAGTTTGTGACGTTGTAGGGGGTAATCTCTGGATCTACTAAACCGATTTAGATCAAATTTGGTAAAAAAATAGTTAGAGACCCTGGGAAGGACATAGGATACTTTTTATTCCGGAAATCATCCCTTAAGGGGATGAAAATGGGGATGAATTTTTGTATGGGGAGAATCAAACAAAATGGGGTGAGTCGCTAGTATTTAATATAGCGCTTAATTGAACAAAATAATGGAAAATTTATATTTTATACACATCATGACAAAAACGTTTAAAAATATCACACTTGTATATTAAAGTCTGAAAGGTTTATTATCGTCATTATTTTTTTAACATATTGAAGTATGAGAAAACCCACATCTATTTTATGATACATTATACAAAAAAAACTATAAAAAACTAATGATACTTCATTTACATACTATAGAAATAGGCATGTATTACTTACTATGAATTAAACATAACTAAATTTCCTTTGAAAATTGTAGATGTAAAAAAAAGCTTGTGTTCGGTAAGCTAATAAAGCTCGTAACTGTTTTAGTCCTTTGCTTTAGATAGACAGGCGAGTAAAGCCGTCGGTAAAAAACACATCAAAAAATATTTTGTTTACAGATATCGTGATTGGCAAAATCTTCAAAAAATATTCTAGATTAAATATTCTATATTAACTTTGAATTAACTTTGACGGACTTGTTTGCTTTTTCTTTTGATCTCTACAAAATATTATGAGGAATAAAAAGAAGCTTTTAAGCTTCGCATCCTAATTTTCTTCAAACTTAAGTATGTATGTGTGGTCAATACATTTACGGTCAATGAATAGTAGTAAAATAACTAGTCTACCAATAATTCTATTCTGTGAGACGACACGTTTGGCTCAGTTTGTAGTGAACTACTTGCTATGCCAGCCGTCGCGGGTTCGAGTCCCACTGGGGGTATTCATTTGTGTGATGAGCACGAATGCTTGTATTCCAGTTATGGGTGCTTATATTTATAATATGTATGTATTTAAAGTTATATGTGTGTAGTGTATATCAACTATCTGGTATCCATAACACGGTCCTCGTAGCTTGCCATGGAACTAGATGGAGCTGTGTGTTAATGTACCAAAATATTTAAAAATGATAACTTTTGTGTTATTAGATAGCTCATTGCATGGAAAAATACACTAATAGAGCCGGAAATTTAAATACAAAATTATTAAGAATAGGTAAAGAACCGCTTCAATTTTATGCAGAATTTCATTTAAAAACATTTATTACACGACTCTTAAGGTAAGTGTAAAGTCATAAACTATTAGAAAACGATATTATACCAATATCTTTACACTACTAATAATAAAACTAAGTTATGATAAATGGATGACTAATAACTGCGAAATGTAAATAATATATTATTTGTAACAATAAATACTTAAATGATAAAAAAAGAGTTTTAATTAAATTCATTTAATATGTTTAAAATTTACAGTATTTAAAGCGAAAATTTAAGAAAAAATACATAGAAAATTAACTTACATACACCCTTGTATCACTTGTACTCGTAACATATGCAAAATTCCTCTTAGTCACACCAAAACGTAGATGTTAGGAAAGCAGATGTGACTGGAAACGCGTCTAATTTGCCTTTTAAAACATACCTCGTTAGCATATTTAAGTGGAGGAAAATAAATGAAATACTACAAGAGAACATAATTTAAGAAAATTAAATAAATTTTATTTTTGCAACAATTTCTATTAGGTACTTTTTCTTGGTTTTTATTTAATTTAAAAAAAAATCGGTATTTTTTTTATATATTCTTCATTTATTGTCTATACCAATGTCCTTCCTAACGTAAATAGAATTAGATCTTGCTGAGATTTTAGATCTAGATTAGATTTTGCTGAGCGATAGTTTTTTAGTATAAGTATTTATAGTATCGGATATTATAGATTATCCTGTACATACACATATTTTAAGAAATAATCTATTGGTTTTTTCAGGATTTAAGATGAGATAATTATTAATGCAATAAAGGAAAATTTCGATCATTCAGATTCATTAAATTAATAGAACCATTTTGTTGTTAAATAGTAAGAAAACCCACATTTCATACAAAAACTTACGCAAGTATAATGTAATATATTTTCAAGCATATGTTCCGACATACAATTTGCAAATAAGAAAAGGCAGTGACCCCTCAATTGTGTTCTTGCCACCAATTTTGAGATAATATTGTGTGATGAGTAAGTGCAAACTTTGCGGAAATGCATTTTTTATTAAAATGCATCAAATTACAGAAATTTCTATTAAATTATATTAAACTAGCGGCTCACCCTCGCTTCGCTCGGGTTCGTCGCGAGGTACGTTTTAAATAGATATAAATAGTTATTAGCCAGCGTTAGCCATATAATTTTTTTTTGTTAATAATATTGACAAATATTGACATTAATATTGATACGATTCTAACGTCACTCAATTGCCATCAATGTTTTGCCTTCCCGGAACCTCTCCACTAACGCTTAAACTTTATGTTATGGTATTAAAGTTCAAATTGACTTTTAAGTATTATTACGAATCTTTTGTATGGGAGTATAAAAAAGTGTTGTTTTTAGACTTTTTCAGGCAATTTTTTAAATTTTTCTCTCCGTAAGAACCATCCTCGTACTTTAAGGAATATTCTAAAAAAAGAATTAGCGAAATCGGTTCAGCTGCTCTCGAGATTTGCGCTTACCAACACATTCAGCGATTCATTTTTATATTATAGAAGAAGAATAATAAGGCAGTGGTAGCCCAGTGGTAGCGCACATACCTACTTGGAAAACCGAGTGAAGCAGGTTCAAATCATCTCACACCTCTGATATTCTGATAAGCGAATAATTTTCAACATGACTACCATTTGCTTTACTAGGAAGAAATACATCGTAAAGGAAGAGGAAACTAACATATGTGGGAAAACTTAACAATTTTCTGAAGACTATGGCCTGATAAACGGACGTTCGTGCCCACCAGTGGGACGTTATAATAGCTGAATACACTTAATTATATAAAATTTTTGCAATCAAATAATATATAGGTAATTATAAACAAAAGAAACTTAAGTAAAATAAATTTTAAAATGTTATAGGTAATTTAGAATAATTACCGTTGCAAAAAACGTCTGTAAGCATGCACCGCACAAATTAACTCATTAACTATATCTTTATTATCGTAACAATATATTATTTATAACAATGTCACGTACGACTGAAAAAAATATATTTTTCAAACGGAAACGTAAAAAATATTTAAAGGGTTCACCTTGCAAATTTTTCTCTAAATATTTTAGGAGGTAAGTTATTAGGAAATAGGTATAGTTATTCAAATATATTTTTAGATTTTTAAGTATATGTTTTCTTGTACTGCAATACGTAGCCTGTGTCTATTAAAGTTTATCCAAATCCGTCCAGCCGTTTTAACGCAAAGAACTAAAAAACACCCACAAACTTTGGAATTTATAATTGTAGTCAAACTGGCAAATCTTTACATAGTATAAAATGAAGTCGCTTCCGCTGTTTGTTCGCTTAGATCTGTTAAACTACTCAACGGATTTTAATGCAGTTTTCAGCAATAGATAGAGTAATTCACGAGAAAGGTTTATATGTATAATACATGCATATTATAGTACAGAAAAGCAGAGAAATTCAAAGATTTGTATTTCATACTAGCCGTTAAAACGTACCTTATCATTATAATAATCCTTAAATACGAGGGAATGATCGATTTTTCTAATATTAGTGGTATATGACACATATGTACATATCTTGGTGTTTTCTATGAATACGAAAATAGGGCTGACTCTTCATAGGTAAGTGAATTGAAAGATCTAGTGGAGCGTCTCAGAAATCTTTAGATAGGTTTCCAGGATATGGGAGATTCATAATACATTTTTATTTATGTCAATACGGTAGAATGTGAGTTCATGCCGCACTCGAAGGAGCACATTAACATATAAATCGAATGCTATGTTTACTAGCTAAAGACAAAGTAAATAAAAACATACAAACATATCAAGTTGAAAACAGCAAGCTTATAATATAACTAGTCTAAGTCCGTGGCCTCGCCCGTTTAAATGGATAATTTGAAAATATTCTCCGTAGGGCGATCGGTTGAACGGTGTGGACATTGCACATGCATATTGGATAGTATAAAATCCTTCTCAATGTGTTTTTTCCAAACACTTTATAAATGTTAAATTTCAAAGTTTATTTAATCGGTAAAGAGTTTAAAGATTTAGGTACAATTGCACAAGCGATAACTTAAATTTATATTGATATATAAAAACATAGATACAGATTTCCTAACAAATAACTCTTCAAAAAATGGCGTCGACATTATACGTTGAGTCAAACCAAAGAATAAAATTCAAAACCGAAAGTTCTAATTGTCTAAACACGAATTCGAACTTACGCACACCACATAAACTACTTTTTTAAACCAAACAACGTGCGCTTTAATTTTGTCATCCGAAAAGCAACGAACAAATGACATTTGAAACAAGCGCTATTCAATTTCGATTTGTGCACTTCTTTTTGACGACACGTTTGGCTCAGTTTGTAGTGACCCTACTTATTGTACTAGCGGTCGCGGGTTCAAGCCCCGCTGGGGGCATTCATTTGTGCGATGAGCATGAATGTATGTACTTCAGTCATGGGTCAATATTTATGTATTTAAAGTCATATATATATATATATATATATATATATATATATATATATATATATATATATATTATTTTTGAAGACACTTTTGATGCCATAATTATGTATCTTAAGTTTTTGTGTATCAATGCTTATATATTAATTTATATACAATAAATATAGCTAGTAAAAGATTTGTTATACATCACGGGTTCATCCATATGACATCTCAAAAGACGTTCAAACGCAATACACGTGTCCTTAATCATTTCCATAGTAGTCTGAATCGTGACCGATAACATATACGGGAGTATGAGTCGGCGAATTATACTCGACTATCGCGGCTAGGTTACGTCGTCAATTGCACAAATTGTCTGTTAGTATAATCCTAACAATCATCTTGACATTCCTATTTATTCCCACGTTCGGGATTTAGTGTGGGTGTAGAAGAACATTAGGTAAGATATAGATTTATCAAAAAAGTAGCTCTGAAAATAGCTAAATGCTACATTTATAACTATTTTCACAGCTAGTTTTTTATTAGATACACATGTAATTATATATATATGTATATTGCCTCGGTGGTGTAGTGGCTAGCATGTACGGCTGCACACTCTGAGGTCCTGGGTTCGAGTCCCGGGTCGGGCCAAGTTTAGTTATTGAGTCTTTCTGTATAGTAAGTCTCAGTAACAGCCCGGAGTTGGGAAGTTGGCGGTGTTTCACCCCCGTGCCTCGGAGAACCCGTAAAGCCGTCCGTCCTGCGCCTTAACTCTTACTGGTCGTGTCGAGCAGTCGTCCCACCGGAGTATGAGAGTGACAGAAATAGAGAGTGCACTTATGTCTGCGCTTACACTTGTGCACTATAATATCTTCCGCGCAGTTGGCTAGTCTCAATAAGATTGGCCGCCGTAGCCGGAATCGGCCAGGAGAACATCATCAATTATATATCTCACCTAATAAAATATTCTAGCAAGTTTTCGAAAGATATGTGAATTTCACCAACCTGCAATAGACCAAAGTGGTGGACTATGGCTTGTTCGCCTCTCATTGAAGGGAAACTCAGAAATCAGAATACAACAACAATAATAAAATATCTAAATAACTAGCTAGCTCTATAATAATTTAATAATAATTTATTGTGTATAAAATCATAATATATTGGAAACTATTTCAAAGCTAAAATGTGCGAAATTCTAAATAGTGGGAAAATTTCGTTGACTTTCATAAGAGATAAGTCACAAGCAGTTTTAAAATATTTACCTAATATTACTATTATTTAAACTTACATTAACTAGTATAGCATTCAATAACTGTACGAACAAACAGTAATTATTTGTTAACCATTCTTTTTTTTCTTTTTTTTGTGTCGGTGTTTCCAACATTTAAAAAAAAAAGAAAACTTGATTATGTAAAGTGCTAACATGTTCTAATGACTTTTTCTATGTATTAATTTCCAGAATAAAAATTATCCTATGTGTAAGCTCAAGACATGATCTACATCTCTATGAAGGTCAATCTATATAGGTTTGGACATAAAAAAAACAAAGACACGAACAAACATTCGAATTTAAGTGAAAATATTCTATACATATACAACGTCTACAACTATATGAGTAAATCGCTACCGTAGACCTTAGCTCTAATTAATATCAATCTGCCGACGTATGCCATTCAAGTTCATTGTTAAACCTTGTACTAATATGGCACTGTCGATAGCTTCAAAAGTAATCTTTTCTTTATTTATCAACTTCAAAAATTATCTATCTATACATCTTTACATATAATAAAATTGTAATTAAGCCGAATCTGTACATTAAATATTTTTTGGAAAATCTTGTTGAAACAGTCATTATTATCGATACAGAAACCGAATTAACCGAATTGGCCGAATTCTAAGTACTATAAAGTACTTAGAATTTTTGTATGTCTGTCTGTAGGATACTTTTTACTGGGAGAAAATATCTCATCTTGCAATCTTGCATTAATCTTGCAATAAGGGGTCTATTTTTAAAATAGGCCCTTATTACCTTTCATGATCATCTACCCATTATTCAGTTTTATTTCACCTGCGTCACGGTATTGTGTGGAGATCAGGCCAGCAATTGCTCTCATTGTATTGCTTGTTACAGTATAAGTTGAAGGTTATCCCAAACTGCACACCAAAATAGATTATAATAGCACAGATCATGGAAAATTATAAATATATAAATAAATATGTTCAGACTTTAACACACAGCACCATTTAGTTCCATGGTAAGCTACAAGGCTTGTGTTATGGATACTAGATAGTTGTTATACTACACATATATAACTTTACATACATACATATTATAAATATAAACACCCATAACTGGAGTACAAACAATCGTGCTCATCACACAATTGAATGCCCCCAGCGAGATTCAAACCCGTGACCGCTGGCACAGCAAGTAGTGTCACTACAAACTGAGTCAAACGTGTCGTCACTATTAGTGTACTAACAACTTATCCTCGCATCGCTCGAATTCGTCTCTAGTAAAAAATAAAAACAAATCCATCCGAGAATTGTACATTTTTCCGGGATAAAAAGTAACCAAATTACCATTGTGCTATTCCAGACTATAATCTATCTCTCTCCAAATTTCATTCAGATTCGTTCAGCAGTTCTGGCGTGATTGAGTAACAAACATCCATCCAAGTTTTCACATTTATAATATTAATAATGGGATTATGATATTTGGTCGCTCTTTATTCTAACTATGGTTTAAAGAACTAACATTTTATAAAAGAGAAGAGAGTTATAGAAGTTCTACCTTTCTATTATTTTTGCAGAAAAGAAAAATACAGATAAAAGGCCATAACTAAAACACCAACTTAACAGTATCTGTTCTATTCTTTGAAGTTAATGTTTTTCTTGAATTTATGTTGATACTTTAAAGTATAGCCTCTTAGCACTAAAGTAGAAATATGTATCCCAATTTATTACAACATTCTTTGAATTCGGGTAAAAATTCGTTGCTGTTTCAGCAGATTGTCTTGATTAAGGACTGAAGTTAGAAATAGAAAAAAAAATTTTTTTGCTTAAACAAAAATATACTATATACTGGGCTGCAATTACAATAAGGGATCATCCATCTAAATATATCTCTAATATAGTTACTTAACTTTGCGTTTCTTACAATGTTTTATGTTTTTTCCGTCAAAAACATGCTTTATTTAACTGAGAAGTAAATAGGTAACTATTGTAATTATACAGCGAAGTGAAGGTGAGTCGCTAGTTTTTAATAAAGTTTTTTTTATTACAGGTATCTACTAAAATTTCTAATATGAATCCCAGTTTGTGATGTTTAAATATTTATGACTCAATCAAGACCGTTGAAGGGTAAAAGAGCAAAAATAAAATAATAATAATTTATGTATAATTAATGGTCATCCTGCATCCTGGGGTAACAAATAGACTAGTAATAAAACTTGCCCGTATAATGTATACTATACTATATCCATACTAATATTATAAATGTGAAAGTGTGTTTGTTTGTTTGTTTGTTTGTTTGTCCTTCTTTCACGTCGAGGCGGAGAGACAAATTACCGTGATTTTTTGTGTGGAGATAATCGAAAGGCTGTAGAGTGACATAGGTTACTTTTTACCGCGGGAGATTATCTCATTCCCACGGGAAAATACGAGTCCGTTATAATACAACCCAAAAAAAATATTTACGATCAGAATTACTTGAAACTTGGTATTAATGCTCTTCAATAAAATAAAATTAAATAAACACGTGTTTTAGCATTTTTGCAATTCATCCTATAAGGGCGTAAAATAGGGGATGAAAGTTTGTATGAAACTACCTTTTTAGATATTTTTTTGTAGTTTAAGCGCGAGCGAAGCCGCGGGTTCTGCTAGTAATATTATAAAAACAAAGAGCACATAAGGACGCGGCCGAACAAAGCGTCGATATTTGTATATAAAAAAGATTACTATTCTAAACAAGAATGTTCTGATAATATCATTACAATGTTAATAAGTAAGAACCATTGAAACTTTAATAAATGCTTTGTAATGAATGACTGACTGACGTATCAACGCACAGCCTAAACCGCTGATTGTAGAGACCTGAAACTTGGAGGATGTTTTCTTTGTATGACGTAGGCATCCGATTAGAAAGGATTTTCTGAAGTTCTACCCCTTAGGGAGTGAAAAAGGGGGGCAACGTTTGTATGGGACAACGTAATTCCTTGGTCCAATCTACTTCAAATTTTGCATAAACATTCTTTAACAGAATTGGTGGAAGATGGGCTTCATCGTCGTATCGTATTTTATTAAAATTCATCCCCTAACCATGTTAAAAAGGGTTAGAAAGTTATTTTGGGGGTGATTTGCTTCGAAGTTGATATCAATACAAGGAGTATTGATATCAACTTCTGCTAGTATTAATGCTCTTCAATACAATTAAATAAATACATGTTTTAGCATTTTTCAAAATTCATCCCTTATGGGAGTAAAATAAGGGATGAAAGTTTTTATGAAACCTAAATTTATAGAGGTTTTTTTGTAGTTTTAGCGCGAGCGAAGCCGCGGGTTCTACTAGTAGATAGTTAACATTCTAAGAAGCACAAATAAAGCTTACATATCATATTACGACCATGAAGTCTTACAAGTCATCTTACAGTCTTACAAGGTATTCATCGGCGCATGCTATCTATTGAAGTACAGAAATTGATTATGTATGTAATATGTATGTATTCAGCCCTCTTTAACGTCATACTGCTCTGGGCACGGGCCTCTCTTCAATACGAGGGGGATCGTGTCATAATCCACCGCGTTGGAGAAATGCGGGTTGGCGGACTTCACATGTTTTTCAAAAACTTGCTTGCTTTCTGTCAGACATCATGATTTCCTCGTGATATTTTCCTCGATAAGACAAGTGGTAACCATACTGGAAATGATTGGCACATGAAAATATTAGAGGTGCGAGACACGGGATTTGAACCCGCTTCACCTGTTTCTCAAGCGAGCGCGTCACCGCTGGGCTATCACTGCTTTGAATTTAAAATTGATTAAGTAATGATTAAATGTACTAATTATAATAGGATCAACTTTAACCGTTGTTTTAAAATAAAAAAGTGTAATTATACCTACATAGGTACATTTTTTGCAGATAATGTAACTTCTAGATATGAGAGTCTCTCTCTATTTTTATTGTTCAAGAAATAAAACTTTTAAGTTACGTAAAACGTAGCTTTAATAGGAATCAGGAGATGTATAGTCGATATAAATATACATCCTGTTGAAATTGAACTTTCCACTGTTAGCTTAGTAAAAATACTTAGTTTGTGATTTTAAGGTCTCACATGTCTGAGTCAAATTATAATCTTAATATATAAAATTCCCGTGTTACAATGTTGGTCCGTGATGAACTTTATTTGATTTTAACGTGATTTTTTTTAATATGTGATTTTCCCTAAGCTACCACAAACCTAAGCTACACATTCTACCTTGAAACTAAAGAAAAAATTTATAAGTGTGCTATAGCGACTCGTGGCTGGGTCTGCTAGTTCATAACAATATTATAAATGTGAAAGGGTGTTTGTTTGTTTGTTCTTCTTCCACATCGAAACAGGGTGACGTATTGAAGATAGTTTTAGGTCTGGAGAGTGACATAGGTTTCTTTTTACCGCAGGAGATTATCTCATTCTCATGGTAAAACACGTTATAATACAACCCACAAGAACTAATCATACCTATGTATTATAAGATATTATATAGTCTATCTACTTCATACTAAAGTCTGTCAAAACTTAAAGCGTACTTAGTACGAACCTGAGCGAAGCGAGGGTGAGTCGCTTATAGATTATATTTCGCTACAAAAGTACAAATTTAACTTTTAAATACATTATATTTAGCTTCTGCTTTCTGCACAAGTTTTTCATAATTATTTTTGATTTGTGTAATATACATACATATTTATTATTTTAACCCTAGCGACTAGTGTTTACCAAACTTGGGTTCTTGGTTATCTGTATTACAGATTTTACAATAGAGCAAAATCAAGAAGAATCATAAAATACATACATTTCTTACAATTGAAAGGACCACTCTTAATTTTCTGTTTCTGTTCTTGGTATCGTGCATTTATAAGATTCAGAACTTTTATACTTTAGGCGGACATATTGACAGATTGATAGCGTAGTATTTGTTATTGGATTCCAGTTGGAATTTCTGTGTTTGGACCTTCAAAATATATTGAATTTAAAATTGTTCTTTAAAACTTTAAGGAAGAGTTAAATATTTTATATATTTGTATATATAAAATATTAAATGTAATGTAAATGTATGTATGTTTGTCTATTAATAGAGACAAGTGGCTTCTTATTACTTTACTAAGTAATTTTTGCATGGAAAATATTATATTTTTGGCACATAATGCAAAGAAAGCCTGTCAACTTTTTAAGAAACTGCAAAAGTAGGTTGTAATCAAATATTATTAGATATTACTGAAAAAAATTCATAAACCCAGTTTGAATATAACAGTATCGCCCTAAGGCTATTTTAATGTAAAACAATATATTATTAATTAATGGTCCCTCAGAACCTTTCTTCAAGAAATATATTCTATATAGTAAAAAAAAAATATTTTTAGAAATTTAATTAAAGTCTATTAAAAATATTTGTAAACGATTATTTTTTCGAAATTATAATATTGGAAGTACTATATAAAATAAACCTTTTATTTAAAATCGCAAATCTAGCGTATATGGTAATATTTGGGTCTCTGAATCGATCCTTCTGAGAAGGGTAAACTTGACTCCATGGTAATGAGTTAACACGATCATATTATGGAACTGGACTATTTTTTTAAAAGTCCAGTTCCATAATAAGATGAGTGAGAGATGAGAGAGTACAATGAAATGCTTTTTAAAAAAAACAACACAACCAGACAAACAAACTGTTAGTAACAAAAACCGTATGGTACACACTTAGTTGTAATTCTAAACAAATATTCGTAATATATCTGCACGTGATCAAGATATGTGAGATAACAGCATCCATAAAATATTAACATTTCATACATTCTAGTGTTTTATTTTCATGTTAAGAGTGCATACGGTGCCGAGCAGGAGGTACACGCTATAAAAACGTGGCATGTATTTATAAAAACTTTTTTTTAAAGGATTTTGGGCAAAGTTTTTCTAAGCGCTTTTTGCTACATTGCTTATAAATGTAAAAAAAATAAAATAAAAAAGAAAATATTAAAGTTGTATATAAAAATTTCAAGTGAGAATATTGAAATTAAATATATACATTTTTAATTTATATATAATAAACATACCTTTTTAGTAGAGAAGTTCGCTGTTGATATGTGAAATTCGTTCAAAGCAAATGTTAACAAAACTTAACTAATTATTGTATTACACGTAGCTAGAGGCTATCGAGAAACGAAGCTTCTTCTTGAAAATTTTCATCTTCCTCTTCACAAACGGATCCACTGTGAAAGGTTTCAGCGACAAAAACCTAATTATAACTTCTATAGACACGAAAACTACATAAAAATAGAAAAACGCGGTGGGATTGAAAATTTTGAAACACGTTAGAGGAAACACGACTGAGTGTTATTTATATTGAAAGATTAGCCTTTTATTGGCGTAATGCGTAAGTCATGCCCACGCTCTCGCGACACGACTGAGCGATCCTTTTCGAAGTCAAATATTCGCCTTAATAATTTAAGACCGGTGTATACGATATAGGGTTTGTATGTGGAACTCGGTGTCACTTAACGTGTAGGTACATCCGCGACAGGAGCTATATAGAGACGTTGTTACCCGACCTTTAGATAAATGATAGTGTTTTTTATCAATTCTTGTTTGAGATCCTCTTAGTTATTCTTATCAATGTTAAAATACTGCTGTTATAGATATCATTTAGCTCTAGATATTCAGATATTGTTTGAGGTACACATAATGACGACACGTTTGGCTCAGTTTGTAGTGACCCCACTTACTGTTCCAGCGGTCGCGGGTTCGAGTCCCGCTGGGGGCATTCATTTGTGTAATGAGCACAAATGTTTGTACTCCAGTACAGTGTATTTAAAGTTATATATGTGTAGTGTGTCAACTATCTGGTATCCATAACACAAGCCGCGTAGCTTACCATGGAACTACACTTACTTACTGTAGATGCTGCTGTGTTAATGTCCCAACATATTTAATAATATTTATCTTGACACACTGATTAGCCTTATTCAAGTAATAGTTGTATTAGACTAATCAGTGTGTAGTGTTAGTTAAAAAAAAAATATTTATGAAAATTGATTCACAATCAGCAATGGTATCGCATACATACCCACAAAAACCAATGTCCCGAATACCTCCTATTTTTTAAAGTCGGTCAAAAATAAATATAATTAACCTGTGTTTACCTGTTTCTTGAACTTACTCCGAAAAACCAACCTAATCATTGCTTGTTAATTCGAAAAACGTATTATCAGCTCCATCGAATATCCCGATATACGATTTATAGATGCGTATCTCAATTATTTTATTGTACACTTAGTACGCCTACATCTTAGTCTTTGTTCTGTGCCCGTTATAGTAGAAATTTGTTCGGTCAGCAGCCAATTCCTGGGATAGTTAACAAAAACATACACACAAAAATGCAATCTATTATTATATATGTATAGGGACTATAATTGCAATATCAAGTTAAGTCCTCTTTAACGGAATAAATCGATCGTCTGGACGGAACACTTATAATTGTGTTTCATAGTACTCATTGATTGCAGTTTATTGGAATTTTATCCGCATCTGATCATGTGGAAAGCTTATTTAAAATAATTTAATACTAATTAATAATTATAATTAAACAATATATAATATAATAAAATTCTAACCAAGCCGAATCTGTACATTAAATATTTTTTGGAAAATCTTATTGAAATAGACATTATTATCGATACAGAAGCCGAATCTATAGTTTTTAGAATTTTTGTCTGTCTGTCTGTCTGTCTGTGTGTCTGTCTGCTACCGCATCACGGAAAAATCACTTAAGGGATTTTGATGAAATTTGGTATGATGGTAGCTGGTTATCCGGGTCAACATATAGGATACTTTTTACTGCGGGAAAATATTTCATCTCTGAGAAATCAATACTAAACCTTAAAAAGTAATTAGGGATGAACCCGAGCGGAGCGAGGGTGAGTCGCTAGTTAGTAAATAAAACTTTCACCTTAGAAAACTGTGTTGGGTTAAGAACTATAACAAACTAGGGACATACCTCCCAATACAAACTTTTATCCCCATTTTCACCCCCTTAAAGGATGATTTCCGGGATAAAAAGTATCCAATGTCCTTCCCGGGGTCTCAAACTATCTTCTTACCAAATTTCATCTAAATCGGTTCAGTAGATCCAGAGGTTACCCCCTACAACTTCACAAGCACACAAAGTTTACCTCGTTATAATATTAAGTATAGATATTGTTTTAAAAATGATCACATCACGCATCTTCATAAACGGCTTAACATATTTCAATAAGATTTCTATTGTTGTATACGATACCTATGTATAGTATTACTAAGCTGTGTGTAACCAAACATATTACTAAAATGTTCGACCCTTGAGGTACAAAACCCTAAAAACGTATCTCATACTAGCGGCTCACACTCGCTTTGCTCGGGTTCGCCTCTAGAAAACAAAAAAACCTATCCCTCGGGAGCCGTATATTTTTCCGGGATCAAAGTAGCCTATGAGTTATTCCAGACTATAATCTATCTCTGTGCCAAATTTCATCTAGATCTGTACAGCCGTTCTGGCGTGAAGGAGTAACAAATATCCATACATGCTCACAAACTTTGACATTTATAATATTAGTATAGATGTAATATGTAACATGTAAAGTAATATTTTATTTTTAAACATAAACGCTTATAAGCGTTAATGTAAATAATGTAAAATATATTTTATAAGGTTCAACACCGCAATTCAAGATATTTTGTGACACGAAACGTAGTGGTATTTTATCTATATAATACATATAATAAAATTGTAACTGATCGCTGTCTGTACATGGAAGATATTTGAGAAAAACTATTATTGGAGATCTTTATTAATTACAAAATAAATTATTTTAAAACATTAGTATAAGAATCATTAGGGAGCAAATATGCAATGTGAAAGAATTAATTATTTCATATAAAATATGATTATTTACTTATTGGTTTTTAACATCAAGTCTGAACATTAAAAAAATATTTTTTATCATTAAAGACATTTAACAAAATATTTTTTTTAATTTTACTTTTAATATTTATTCAAAGCTGTTGCTAATGCTATTAGTACTTAGCACACTGATAATAATAGTTTAGTTTGTGTATGTGTTGTTTGTTCTGTATATAAATATCCACTTATGATTGTCAATATTAACGCAATATATCCCAAAACAATGACTTTTTAGATTTTTGTCTGTTTGTCTGTGCGTTTGTGCGCGCTAATCTCAGAAACGGCTCAACCGATTTCGGTGCGGTTTTAACTAATGTATTGTGGTAAGCTTCACCTAACATTTAGTATTTGTTCTATTTCAATCAGTTCATAAATAAAAAAGTTATGCCAATTTAAAAAATCACCTATGGGCGAATCTGAGGGTGAGTCGCTAGTTATATAATAAAGTCTAAACGAATAAATCGGTCACGTGAATAAAGTGTTATCGTATTCCATGAAAATTATAACGGTAAATATAAATAAAAATCGTAATACTATTTTATGAATATATTTATTAAACGGTTTTATATTTTCTTTTCGGTATAAAAGAACTTTCATAAAAACTTTAGCTAACTTTTACAGTTTATATAGGTATAGAAACCACAAATCGCTTATAATATGGTTTATTTTATTAATTTTTAATTTATGACCTATGTATTTTTCCCCGAATTTTATCGACCGGAAGTTACATTTATGTTTTCTTATTACATAAAATTATAAAAAAGGTCGATATGTACTCGTTAAATACAAAATTACGAAACGCAGCGATATTGATTAGTAAAAGATACTTTATTGATAGATTATTATTTTTATTATTTAGTCTATACGAATTTTTTCTTTATTTTTTTTTACGGGACCGTCCTTTAAACATACAAATTACCAATATATGCACAAATATGATACCAGTATTTGTTATGATTACAACTTGTACTCAATTAACGAAGAGGTTAAAATAAGTGGTTACATTTTTTTTTTTTTGTTTTTTTTTTTTTATTATTAGGATAATAAATACAACTTTATCTGCATTCTTTATTCATGTATTTAATACCAAAGGGACTTGAACCTGCTACCTACGACATTCAAATACTTATATCCATTTCACAATAACACCAATATAATCGACATAAAAAACACAACACTATATTATAATATTTGTAATTAAGTATGTACATTTGTTTATTTTCTTTTGGTTAAATATGAATCATATATTAAATGCTTAAGTCGTTGCTTTAAAGCACAAGAGCAATACAACATTAGTCCGGATGAATTTTTGTTTTTCTTTGATCGTTTCACAGGAACTGTATGTCTTACAGATGCAAGCAATAAATGGTATGAACTTAGGTAATTATTCTCGTTTAATTAGAAACTTACACCTTAAGCCAAGTTGGGATATTGTAAATGAACCTACTTTCCTATTATAATTAATAACTTTTTAAAGGAATATTACAGAAGTCGCAGTAAATGAATATACAGCGACTCATCCTCTATGTGTAATATTGTTGTACAAAAGTACTAAAATCGTGATTAAAAATGGGGGATGGCGGTAGGAGGGTGAAAAATACTTTACAACCTATTCTCATACCTATCAAATACACAAAAAAATCATTAAAATCGGTCGAACCGTTTCAGAGGAGTGCGACCACAAAGAATTTGACACGATATTTATATATTAGATAAACTAGTGTTTTTTTTTTATTTCTTTATTGCGGCCATCATTTAAGATATCACTGTGACCATTTCTGATCTATTGTGATCGCGGCATGTTGTACTGGAGTAGACCAATGAATCATGCATCTGTAATATACTGCAGGATTTGCTTAGGTACACTAAATGATTTCATCTAGACCTAAAAAGTATACCTAAATGAATACTTTGCTTATTCATAAAAGGTTGACACTCCCCGAAAAGTGGCATTTCATCTGGCTCCATACATCTTCTAAATCTTTGTGAGTCATTCAGCTTTAGATTAAACAAAAAATAGCGACTTACCCAGGCTTTACTCGGGCGCTTCCTTAGGTATTTTTGTATCTATAATTTTGGAAAATTTTATAAATTACTCCAAGTTAATCTATCTATAAAGTAAATTTCATCGGACTCTGTCCAGCAGTTTCAGCGTGAAGAAATAACAAACATACATACAAAGTTTCGGATTTTGTAATAGTAGTGTGATTCGAAAATGAGTTTATTATCCTTCTTTTACACAACAACGAAGAAACGGATAGACATGAGATAATAATAATTTATGGGCTATTGCATTAGAGTTCTTTTCATCCCGGTACATTTATTCACCATAGCAAAGTACAGGATAAAAGTTACATTGTAACTAAGGTTTTATTCTAAAAAAAATCCTATCTGTATGTACATACATGGATAAATAAAGATCTTTACACTGCAATGGCCTAAAGTCACAAATCTAACTAGACACTACTAACACGGACTACGGCCCGGAAAACAAATTTCAACGCTAAAATCTAAAATTTGTTGAATAACCTTGTTGAAAAAGTTTTCTATTCATGATTGTAACAACAAAATATACTGGTCTAGTTGAAATGTACAACTTTTTTCAGTAGTTAGCCCGAAGCTTTTGCCAATTCTATTTACAATCTGTGTTGCTCAGTTGGTTCCAAACTTTCTGCATATTGAGCAAGTTTTATCAATCAAAGCTTACATTAAATGTTTGGTGCAGTTTAAATTAAGAATAGTTTTGCATTTTTCGAGCTTAAATTTCCAATAGCTATCTGTATGTTTTCTTAGAATGGTATTTGTTTTATCAACAACAAAACATTGTTTTAGCTTTAGTGTTTTGTAATTATTACTAAACTAGCGGGTACTAAATTAGCTAGCTAGGTTTTTTTAAATAGATATAAATAATTAGACAGCGTTAGCCATATAAATTTTAATTTTTTTTTTCGTGAATTGTTCATTTTTTATCTTTATTAAAATCTTCCGTGGACCTTAAGGAACATACGAAAAAAAAATTATTCGATTGGTCTAGCCATTCTTGAGTTATGCGCTTACCAACATTCATTTTTATTTATATAGATTTATTTTACTAGAAATCCACCATCGCTCTAGTTTGGTGTTCAAAAAATAACTTTAAATATAAAACAACTGACTTCAAAAAAGGAGAAAAATATTAATGACATATTAATTCTTTACTTGCATGTTATATACGATATCTTCATTATATTCTTTTTTCATTTACATAATATGCTATACCTTAATCTATACTAATATTAAAAAGAGGCAGAATTTGTATGTTTGTATGTTTATATGTTTGTCTGTTTGCTTGTTCGCTTGTTTGCTTGTTTGCTTGTTTCCTTGTTTTTTGTTTGTTTGAACGCGCTAATCTCAGGAGCTACTAATCCGATTTGAGAAAATCTTTTTGCATTAGATAGCCCGTTATTGAGGAAGGATTTAGGCTATACATCATCATGTTACTACCCAAGAGAGCGGAGCAGTAATATAATACATAGTTTATCTATTACACACTAACCGTTCAAAAGTACTTAGGGTCTGAACCGAGCGGAGCGAGGGTGAGTCGCTAGTAATCTTTCATAAATTTCAACAATAAGTTGTACTGATGCAAAAGAATAATTACATTTAAATTTGTATGATTCGATGTATGTGTTGTATTTTAAATATAATAAGTAATAATTGTTTAAAAAGCTGTTGAAATATGAACATTCGTAGGAAATTTCGGTAAAGTAGTGTAAAATTTGAATCAACATTATTTTTAAATGCTTGATATTGATATTTTATCCCTAGTATTATTAAAATTAATTTACATAAATGTACGTATATAATTGAGTGTTAAAGAAATTCATTAGTCTAGAACATCTTTCAAGTAAAATTATCTCTGAGTAAAATTCTTTGAAGGCACAACACATACTTTACAAACATTTATGCTTTACCTTGAAAATATTCTTTTATGAATATAATAACAACTTTTTAAATAAAAAGGTACCATTAGATGTGTTTTTTTTTTTGTAAAAATTTACTTCAAAAATGCCTTGAAAATCTAATTAATAAAAAACACCCGAGTACGAGTTATTAAATTATTGCATATTCGTGGTTTTCGAATCATTTTCAGAACTTTATTTCGTTTCGATTTTAATTAAAAATATTTTTATTAAATAAAATGCCAAATACTTACGTTAATATGAGACAGCATTATTTCAAATCACAATAATAATTATGAGTAATGTTAGTTTTATTAACATGTTACTAGTCACTAGTATATTATAAGCACCATACATAAAATAAAATAAAAATAAATACGTTGGGACATTAACACACAGCACCATCTAGTTCCGTGGTAATCTACGAGGCTTGTGTTATGGATACCAGATAGTTGATACACTACACATATATAACTTTAAATACATACATATTATAAATATAAACACCCATGACTGGAGTACAAACCTTCGTAATCACACAAATGAATGCCCCCAGCGGGACTCGAGCCCGCGACCGCTGGCACAGCAAGTAGGGGCACTACAAACTGAGCCAAACCTGTCGTCAATAATTTAAAAGTACAATGAAATGTTAAATACATATATGTATTTATCACTTTATTGTACTTTTAAAATTATTTAAAACCAAAGAATAACATAGAATTAATGACATGCTCCACGAATGTTTTTTTTCTATTTAAAACCAAGAAGCGAAGTAAAACGATACAATTTTTTACATCCAAACAAATTTGCCTTTGGTTTAGAGATAAATGGCAGAGCTTACTTTATGTATTTGCTATTTTTCTCTTTACTTTGTACAACAATAACTTTAGAACGCAGGAAAAGTCGTAAAATGCCTGGACAGGTCTGGTTTAAAGATATTTGGCAAGCTACGGGCATGCAGTATAACTTTTACTTCTAGTTTGCAGATACCATATTATGTTTTTAGGGAAAAGATATAAATATATCTCTATATTATAAATACGTAATTTTGTTTGCTTGTTTGTTTGTAGAGAAATATTAAATGAGAGAAATAACAATTATAAAGTTAATAATTAATCCAATCAAAAACATAAATGTAAAAATGGGAGCCAATTAAGCATAAGCATAGTTGTCAATTTCACCGACAAAAGAATGGATATCTTAATGGATGCTAAGTTCTACAGATAATCCAGAATTTTTTTCATAAAAATATACAACATTCTAAAATAAATTCACAACACTATTTTTTTGTTTTTTTTCTGCAAGAAAAGTGTTTGCTATTTAATAATAGAACTTCATAAATTTGAACAGTCGAATTATTTACACAGAGTAGATAACTTAAGATAAATTGAAATTCAAGATTTGACTTGGCTAGTTTTTACTAGTAAAGCAAGTTTTTAGAAGAGTGAGACATGCTTACCTTACAATATAATCGTTTAGCATAAAGAAGATAGAAGTGATCAGCCTAATATAAGATAACTTGTATGTAAAAATAATTATATAGTATATAAAAAATTGGTTAAATTTCTTGAGTTTATGTTAATAGATTTTGAGTTATTACGAAGTGAAAAGTGGCTCCAAATGGTTCGTATAAATATACACGCGGTGCTGCGTTGCCAGTTCGTTTGGCTTAAACTTGGCTGGACACTCTACCGCGTGTCTGTATTAGAATTTTAATGTGAAGATGCAGATGTAACTCCTTGGAAGTAACTCTGCCACTGCCTATGTCAAAAATGTTATACTACGATTATATGAGATTATAGATGTCCCATGAATATTTTAAACTCAAACTAATATTAAAATCTAGTAAAACCCCAAAACCATTAAAAGCAGTAATCGATCAACATTGAACCATACTTTAGTGCGTCAGAAAATATAGTTTGTCGAACATATTTTGGCGCATTACGATCGCTTAATTCAACTGCTAAACTGTAATTTACAAACTTGAGTTTTATTACCATTACTCTGCATTTGTGAAAGGAAACAACGCATAAAGCCCAAATGCATGAGTGGAAGCGTCATGGTCTATTATATTATTTATAGATCCAAATCATCGATGAAGATTTTAGCTGTTCTTTACTTATACGAGCAAAATTTATCTTTACTGAACTAGTTTTAAGACAGTTTTTACAGTATCTTAATAGTAATAATAAATGATAAATCTATTTTATTATAAAAGTGAATATATTATGTTAATTATCCAATTATAGTTTTGCTCATTTTGGGTTTAGATACATTTATTCATTACTTACTCCCTATTTTTTTATTATTTAAAATGAAGACATTTAAAATGTTAGTTGGATGTTATTTTTATGAATAATACTTTCTAGTAGTCAAAAAAGGAAATAAAATTTGTTTAATTTTATTTATAAACTAATTTTAGAGCAAACTAAAAATATAGGCACAATAAAAGTTACGTTTGCTCTAAAAGAAGAAAACCTATACGAAGTGTTCGTGTGTTCTCCCCTGACCGATTCCGGCCACGGCGGCCAATCTCATTGAGAGCCAACTGCGCAGGAGATATTATAGTGCACAAGTGTACGCGAAGACACAACGTGCACTATCAATTCCTGTAACTCTCATACTCCGGTGGGACGACTGTTCGACACGACCGGTGAGAGTTAAGGCGCAGGGCCGACGGCTTTACGTGCTCTCCGAGGCACGGGGGTAAAACACCACCAACTTCCCAACTTCGGGCTGCTACTGAGGCTTCCTATACAGAAAGACTCAATAACTAAACTTGGCCCGACCCGGGACTCGAACCCAGGATCTCCGGATGTGCAGCCGTACATGCTAGCCACTACACTACCCAGGCAGGTGAGGATCCTTAATTCTTTCTGATCCTCTCCTTACAATAAAAAGTTCTATTTTACTACACTCCTATCAAAATATATTCGAATACTTTTATAATACTCCATATAAAAAAAATGAATGAAAATTGTTAAACTGAAAAAAACCTTACACTATCAAAACATTGGAGAATCATGAAATTTCAAATTATTGTAAAGTAACAGACTAGATAATTTCATAATAAATAGCACCAATAACATTATTGAAATTGTACAAGTGAGTTTTATATTTTATTATTTGTTCGCCCTTCTATTGTTCCTTTGATCGTTTGTTTGTACGTTTTAGTATGACGTAATTGCATCCCATCACGTAAAAACATATCTCGTGTTAATTCTTAATTTCATTATTTAAAGATCATTGTAATTTTCCATACAAAACTATGGAGGAAATCAACATAAGTAGATCGATAAAAGCCACTTCAAGTATTTACAATGGAAAGTTTGTTCAAAAACTTACCTGACTATAAACTTTTCAAGTAAACTCAAACTTTAACACATTTGTCACAGGATTTCAACAGTTTTAAAACGATTTCGTAACTTTTCACTCGAATTAATATGTTGTATGTAAATGTGATGAATGAAGAGTAAATAGCTTTGATGGCTTTTTATGAAATAACATCTTGATATTATCTTATCATATCATATTATAATTGACAAGTAGCTACTAAGATTAGATTTTGTTTAGATTTTCATATGACTTCGCTTGACTAAAATACCTAAAAATTAAAGTTAGTAATAATGGAAGGTTTCTAATTATTTAAAACCAACATGACACTGCATGGTTCCCCTCAAATAGAATCTGGTGCTATCTCTATCCAATTAGCATGTAAGTTACTCAAAGTATATATGTCTTCTTTTTTTATATTTATTTGTGGTGTACAATAAAGCATCTATCTATCTATCTATCTATCTATCTATCTATCTATCTATCTATCTATCTATGTATGTATTCGATACTTTATTAGCCATTGCTTGGCACAGGCATCCCTTCAATACGAGGATCAAGCCATAGTCCACCATGCTGGCCAAGTGCGGGTTGGCGGATGTCACACGTCTTTCAAAAACTTGGTAGGTTCTCTCAGACATGTGGGTTTCCTCACAATGTTTTCCTTCACCGTAAGACCTAATCATGTTGCAAATAATTTGAACCCGCTTCACTTGATTTCATAAATGAGCGCGTTACCACTAGGCTACTACTGCCTCATTATTTCAATGATACAACTATAGAGAAAATTTCTAAAGTAAATCCTAAAACGAACTTTAATCTTGCAGTACCGTAAAGTACTATATTTTTAAGCATTACATATTATAATATATCAATGTTTTATAATTTTTTTATTCTGTTCTATATAGTTTAGAGCAAAGTTAGCAAAAGTCCACCTACTTCTCATTGTTTTTTAAACTAAGTCAGATCGTTTATTGGAGATTAAATGGTCATAAAAAGCTGTTTTGCGAGTGCTTACGATTTGAGTTAAAATAGTTTTATTTGATAGCACCGTTGTTAATCTGTGCGATTTGTTACGATGAGCATAATTTTAATTTTCCCTAAATTCCTTTAAGTAGTAATACCTATACATACGTTTTATTATGTTTTTTTTTAACTTTTCGTGTATACAGCGAATGATAGACAAACAGGACGGACTTCAGTGGTACAAGTCATAGTTTTTATAGACGTTGTGCACCCACAAAATTATACCTACTTATGTAATAGGTATGATAACTTAGAAAAAATGAGAGAAAAATTATATTTTTTATTAAATTTAATAGTTTGGGTAGCAACCCAATATTAAACCAATAATGATTTACGTAATAAAAGCTAACTTTGAGCTAATATTCATCTCTTTTAATTTAACTTCTAATGTAGACAATTATTTTAATATGTTTATTCTATCTAAGCCTCTATTATCTATACCCAAATATTTAATATGAGTTTATATTGGCTTTGGATAAATACAGTAAAAGAGAGAATATATGTACGTATTATAAAACTGCTATTTGAATCAACAGTGTTGAATTTGGTTTTGTTAAAGAGAAAATTATTTAAACACAATCATTTATCATATTTCTGGTACAAACAGACAAAATTTTATTCAATATATCTGTCCTTTTTCTATTATAAAAGGATAAGCATTAAAGAATATCTATACACCTACATAGGTATATATGTCTTTTATATCATCAACATTGGTATCAAGTTTTAAATAAAACGTTTAAATTAAGAACATATTCACACGGTCCGGTCTTCTCTTCTTTCTTTTAGCCCGTCTTTGATTTTAGCTCGACCGTTGATGAAGGCATCGATCGTTAACGATAATAATATATATAGTATATCTATCGAAAGCTTGTGACTACATCCGCGTTTAATAAGATAAAAAATATTAGAAGTCAACCTGCAAATCCTCCTAAAACACCTAAACAGAATTGTCCTTGAAAATTTCATATACATGTCCGAAATCCATTGTTCTTCCAGGATATAAAATTTCCTACTTCCATTTAATATACTATAACGTTCAATAAAAAAAATCCAAAAGCTTATGAATTTGTACATGATATGTATATAGAAAACAGACAAACAAAATGAATTGTTTTTATTTCAACAATTTCATTTACTGTTAGAATAGATGTGTGGTACGTAAAGTAGTATAAAGATAAGATTAAAAAAAAAACAAAAAAATTATGTTCAACTAGATGTAACATTATTATATTATATTATTCTATACAAGCTAGGGGGGACTTTGTAATCTTTTCAGACATTTTTATCATTCGTTGACATGATACGTGATAGAATATTGATAAAAAATGCAAATACTCGTATTTTATTATAGACAACCTTTGTTAATTAAAAACTATTATTAATTAGAAAAAACAAATTTGATTTTATCCCATAATTAAAAAAAACACCTTTACGAGCACGTGGCAACACTACCAGTTCCATAAAGGATTCCATTCCACCAAATGAAGAAATGCATAATATATTATATGCGAACGAATGAATATATTATTACATTTACGAGTAAATATGTATCTATTACATTCATATATGTATATAAATTAAATAAGTATGGAGACTAATTATAATTTTTTTTTAAATTGGGCTTCATTATAGACTTATTATATCGCTTTAATATCTAAATATTAATATATTTTCATCCATTAAAAACTCATTAATCGTCCAATCATTTAGAAAGAAAAGACTGTATATTTTCTTTTTCTTAAAAAAAAATCAAGTTTTATATCGCAAGGACAGATAAAAAATCTTAAAAGGTATTATGCCTAATACAAATACAAAAACGTTTACAATTTCATCGGTATTACTCGAAATAAAAATATTGCGACGGCTAAATGACGCGTATTTTCATATTCTTTATTTATCTTTAAGCATAATGGTTCTAGACAGTAAAAATATATTATGTACCTACTACATTTAAAGTCGTTCTGAGTGATCCATAATAATTAAATTTGAAAACAGCAATAATCTTAGAGATTATTTATATAATATTTTTTTCAAGTATTACCCTCGTAGAGTTCCAATACATGCATACATAAATACATAGATATTTAATTGCCTCGATGGTCTAGTGGTTAGCCTGTACGGTTGCAGATCTGCAGGTCCTAGGTTTGAGTCCCAGGTTGGCCAAGTTTAGCTGGGTTATACCCAGAGTTGGGAAGTTGGCGGTGTTTCACCCGCGTACTTCGGAGAGCATGTAAATCCTGCATGCACCTTAACTCTCACCGGTCGTGTCGAAGTATCGTCCCATCGGACTTTGATAGTGAAAGGAATAGAGAGTGCACTAATTGTCTTTGCTATAATTATATACTTACGAGTATATACTACTAGCGCCTCACCCTCGCTTCGCTCGGGTTCGCCTCTAGGAATGCAAAAACAGACTTATCCCACGGAAACCGTACATTTTTGCGGGTTAAAAAGTAGTATTTGTGTTATTATATCTATCTCTGTGCCAAATTTCATCTAGATCCATTTAGCCGTTCTGGCGTGAATGATTAACAAATATCCATACTCACAAACTTTCACATTTATAATATTAATATAGATAGTATACTCTATTGAATTGTTATTCTCAGTAACATTGGTCAAAGTGACCGATATTGGTCAGAAGGACGTTATATTATGTTCAATCAACATAAACAAAAGTCGATATTTTCGTATAAAATCGCAAAAGGCACAGAGGAAAGCAGCAGCGCAAGGTGAAGGTAAGTCGTTAGTAGGATATATCCAGAATAGGTAATATCACGCTGATATTATCTAGCTGTTAGCTAAAGTAATTATATCATCGGTTTACAGTCCGAGTCTACTATGGTTTTAATATAAATATAGTTTACTGCTACATCCAAACTCACGAACTAAAGCTCTACATTAAATTATTCTTTTTTTTTATCTGTAGTACCAAATGTATTTAAGTTTGTATTCTTAAGTTTTCTAAAGAAATTAATTCCCATTTCACTAAACCAAAGTTTCTAAAGATAACAGAGAAAATTGACGTATTTTATCTAATACTTATAAGGATAAGATTACATTATCGATGACTTTTTTATTTCCTATTAAAATAGATATGTTTTTCTCAAGCACTATCTACAGTGTTGAAGATCGTGGTTTAAAGACCTGTACAGGTATTTAATGAAAACCTATACCTATTACTTATTTTCATCTGTTTTAAAAGCAATACTCAGTTTAGGACATCTGCAATACATTTCATCAACAATGGAGACTTTAGGCACTGTCTAACTTTAGGCACTGGTTAAACGTATTATGCCTTTGTAGAAAGAAAATAAGTTGTCTTTTAATTAAGTCCGATCCACCTTTAATTAAAGAGCCTCCTTTGTAAGAACAATTAATGAAAGGGCTCAGGGTAATATCCACCGTCCAGTACTATAAATTAAATATACGTCTCGCTCTAACACTTTAGATTCAATATTTGTGATCTCACTCACATTTGAACTCATTGTCTGTAGTAGAAACGGGACAAAACTCGATGATGCAGAAAGTGTACTTTAACTATTTAAATCTATGGTTTTGCCTCTGTATGCGTTAATTGACAATGCTTATCTGTTACAAATCCATTCTAATATTATAAATGTGAAAGTGTGTTTGTTTGTCCTTCCTTTTTTGTGGGGAGAAAGTTGGAGGGCTGGAGAATGACACAGGCTACTTTTTACCGCGGGAGATTATCTAATTCCACGGAAAAACACGTAATAATACAATCCAAATAAATATTTATGATCAGAATTACTTGAAACTTGGTATTAATGCTTTTCAAAAAAATTAAATAAATACGTGTTTTAGGATTTTTCGAAATTCATCATATAAGGCGGTAAAATAGGGGATGAAAGTTTGTATGAAACTACCTTTTTAGAGATTTTTTTTATAAGTTTTAGCTCGAGCGAAACCGCGGGTTCTGATAGTACTTTATAATTTTAAGAAATTATTTTTTCTGTGTGTTATAACTTATGTAGAGCCTATATCGTTATAAATTGCACAACACCAAAGCTTATGTCTAATCTGTATGCGAATACGTATGGAAAGGTGAGAAAATTTTATCCAATGAAAAAAATTTTTATCCTATACTAGCACTTTGCCCCCGATGGGATGGCTCATTAGCGTCCGACAATCCAGCCAGGTGGGCGTGAAGATAAAAAACACACTGACAGGCAGCCCACCTCAGCGGGCAGTGTAACATGCGGGTTACTAATGGTACTTCTTTCAAAGCAGAGTGGGCAGTGGCAGCAACCCTTTGGCTGTTGTTGTCTGCTTCGATCCTGCGACGACTTGTACAGGGAAGGTTCTGTTAGGTTTTACTGGGTAGAACTGGCTTTTCTAGCTAGTGAGTCCCACATAATCACATGGGTGTATGCAGACGGTATTTGTAAAGGCTTTTACCAAAGTAAAAATGGGATTTTTACACTATAATTTTATTATTTAATAACAACTAAAATTAAATACATATCTAATATTGTATTGAGTAGCGGAACAGAATATAAGTAGAATTTACCCAAATCTATATACATATAATAAAACTGTAGAGGTCGAATGTCTGTACATAGAAAAAAATCCTAAAAACCAAGTCAGGGGATGTAAGAAGAGAAATAGAACAAATCCAGTTTTTTTTTCAAATTTTTTGTCTGTTTGTACGGGCTAATCTCTGAAACTGTTGGATCGATTTAAACGCAATTTTGCGTGGTAGTGCCTTATATCCCCAGTCAACATTTTAAAAACATTTCATCCCGGAAAAATGAACTATTCCCGTGGGATAGATCTGTTTGTGTTTTCTAGAGACGAACCCGAGCGAAGCGAAGGTGAGCCGCTAGTCAATAATAACACATATGTAGGTAATACTTTGTTATAGGCCCAAATTCTGGGCTAACTAAACCGTAAATGTAGAATAATTTTTCCGTACATTTATATTCAAAATGCAATGAAAAATTTTCTTGCATGGCGCCGTAATAGCAACATCGCGTGCCTTTACCCATCAAATTTAAACACAGACAATGATAATTTTTAATTTTTTAAATACTAGCTTCCATGCAATAGTGCAAATGCAAACGGTATTTTATTGACAAGGTCGTTTTCATTAAATATGGATCAACATAATCAAGAAATAAACTAGGTATATTCATTAGGTACCATAAAATAATTTTTTTCCTCGAAGCCAATATATTATATCGTTAAAACCGTAATAGTGTTGTAAGAATACTTTTTACTTCGCATTATCTATTTCGCAACTCCAATACATATTATGTACCAAATACCAATTACCAATAATAGAAAATCCGGGCTATGAAATAAAGAAAAAGAAAGAAAAAGTACAAAATTGCCTTTGGATCTCCTTAAAAACCTAAAGCTACTACTGACTAACTCAAAAGTTTTCTTCTGGTCTTTTCATGTGTTGAGCTTTTCAGTAAAATAGATTATTTTATCAACATCTTTCAGCCAGTGACATGATATAATAATTTAAACGAGCTTTAATCGCATCTTAAAATAATAAAGCTGTATTATACCTAGTACTTAACTTTTTACTGTTCAAGCGACGATATAAATATTTTTCTTTGCAGTTCTAATTTTTAAAATTTGCATTTCTTTAAGAAGTACACAAAGTAGGTTTCTTATAACATAACGCTCTAATAACTTTTAATCTAGCAAAATCTTGTTCTAGCTGCCATAAATAATGAAACAACAGAATAAAAACTGACTGTGTAAATTGTAACAATTTTTTTATATAAAACAAAGCTTATAAGCTTTTCATTGATCGCAACTATGCGAAGGCATTATTGTTTTTAATAAAAAGTATGGGAAACGAGTATAGGTTTATACTTTAGATATACGTCATTATTCTAAAGTAGGTAGAGGTTTAATCAAGGATCATATTACTGGACAATATTTTAAAATATGAATATCTAATAGGTATTAGATATTAGATTTCCTATGCGTCGGCTGGCACTGACTTCGAAAATATCTGATTAGGTATCTGTTCTAAATGAAAACCCCCGTTTAATTATTTTTTACATTTTAGTGCCTGGAAGTCGGTTTTTTAAAGTTTTTATTTAATAACATATTGGAATAAACAATTTATTTAAAAAATATATTTATTGTTGATTTTTTTAAAAACCGCTCGACCGATTTCGATAAAATTTATATGGGACCACCTGGGAAGTATATACCTATATACCCTTTGAAACAAAAAAAATCCAAATCGGTTCAGGCGTCTTCGAGTAATCGGTGAATATACATAAAAAAAAAGAAAAAAAAGATTCCGACGAATTGATAACCTCCTCCTTTTTGGAAGTCGGTTAAAAAGCGTTACGAGACATACGGTTCCAATCGGCGTAGTTCGGATGTTAACGTCAAACGTTTGCCGTATACTTGTTTACATCACGTGTTAGTTACTAAATGTGCTCAATGATATTTTATATTATTTATATTTACTAAGAGCAGCGCATGTGATGACAGTATAAGTACCAGACGAGCATTAGTGTAAAGAATTGTATGTAGTGAGTAATTCAAATACACTCTTATGACGAGGGCCTACATAATATATGATGGGCATTCATTGGCACAAGTTTAGTATATGGGATGCGGCTTCTGGGGAAATGGGTGGTACTTTTGGATAGGGGAGGTGACTCCTTCATTTCCTCAAAATATTTTTTATATATTAGGACTCCCTATCACCTGCCATATGCAAAAATACCACCCACTTCTCCAGGGTCCACGTCCCATATACTAAACTGCAGCTTCTTATCTATCGGGCTATATGTATTAATTAATATATTTTAAAATTATTACATTATTATGTTTAAGAGATATCGCAAGACCTGAGGGGTGGTTATAAATTATAACGACTAAAATTTGTATTTCTTTGTTTTAAATTCTCTTCTTACGTAAACCAAATACTTTTATAACTAACGACTAAGATTTATAATAGGTAATACTATTTTAATATTATTTCTAAGCTTTAATTACCCAAGAACTATATAATATCAATCAATATAAAAAGAAAATATAATATAACTGCAGCATAAAACTAGGTGCATGTAAAAATTTATATTTTGTGGCATTGATAAATGAATTGGCGTCATATTTAGTAAATTAAAAAAAATGACATATTTACTTTTCACCTTTTTGTTGAATGTTGATATTTAAATGATTTATTTCAATGGCAACATTTAAAGAAACGTCAAAAATATGTATGACATATGTGATGTACGATTTATATTTTTATCAATTTTATTTAACTAATAAAAATTTCATGTAATGTCTTTATTTGATAACGCGGTCTTCAATTCTACCCTTTATGAGGCACTGTATCTTCAAATAGAAGATACTCTGGGCTTCGCGAAAAATTTCTTTGAATCGTGCGTGTCATCTTTGCCGATCGAAAACTTGCCGAAAAGCTTCGTGAATTTGAGTGAACTATCGTTTTACGACGAGATTGCTGAGGTTTTTTACTTCAATGAGTTTCAATTTTTGTTATTAAAGACTTTCTTACTAATTTTATTATTCACCTTTTTATTAATCGTTATTTCCTGGAGAGTGTATGGGAGACGTATATCAGAAAGGTTTATGAGACCGGGTAAGTCGCAATTAAGCTTACATTGTTTATTATTACTTTACTTTTCTAGAATGGCATTAAAAAAATGAAATAAATTGAATTTCATTACATTTATTCACATATTTAAGGTATATAAAGCAATGTGTTACTTTTTTGAATAAGAACTTATGTTTATTGTTTAATATTGAATTTAAGCTATTGATTCCTTCACATTTGTGATATTATAAAACATGAAAACTTATTTTTCATGTATTATATACAAGTGTATTTGAAAATAATTTATGTACTTGTCTCTTTTTATGGAACTTATAACAAGAAATTGTATTTACAGCTACTTCTGCAACAATAGAACAACTAAAAGAAAGTGTATCAAAACTTAAACTACCTAAAGAGCATACACCAAGGATATAAAAAAATGGCAGACAAAATCAAAAAGTTCTTTCAAAAGAAGAAAGCAGATGCTAAATTCAAATTAGCAGGACCTGGCCACAAGTTGAGTGAATCAACATTTAGTCAGTCCTCGAATTCATCTAAAAATGTTCCTGTTGTTAAAAGATCAGGGTTATCTGAGGAGAGTAAGGTGGCTGCAGAAGCAGCTTTGGCAAGGCTGCAACAAAAAAGAGATAATCCCGCATTCAATACTTCTTTAGCAGCAATAAAAGTAAATACATAAGTAAAAATAAATATATCTAATATTTTTAAATAGAATCATAGATATATTTGGCAAATTATTAATTTCATTTTAAACTTGTCTCAGTGATTAATGGCCGTTAGTTACAGAAAAAGATTATGTGTTCATATAATCCTGTTATTTCCATTTAAGATAACCTTTTACTCATCATACATTTGAACAAAACATGACTCATTTTTCTAATCTATATGTATAATAAAATTGTACATGGAAGGAAGATATTTGAGAAAAACTATTATTGGGGGTCTTTATTAATGCAAAAGAACCTACAACATGAGTTTTCTATTTAAATAAATCTTTTTGTGTGTTTGTGTACACTAATCTCAGAAACGGCTTAACCGATTTTGGTGCGATTTTCACAAATGTATTGTGGTAAGCTTCACTTAACATTTAGTATTTGTTTTATTTCAATCGGTTCATAAATTAAAAAGTTATGTCAATTTAAAGAACTACCTAAGGACTAGTGTATATACGAGTAATAGTAATATAATCAAAATTCATATTATTCTTCACTTTTATCACAAGTAATAAAAAATATAAATGGTAATGAAAATAAATATATATTTCAACTTATTTCTTATTTACTTTATGTTTTTATCTGTCTTTTTAAAACACCAATTTTCAGGCTCAAGTAAAAAAAGAACTAGAAAATGAAAACGCTACTAACTCGAATTCCTTAATCGAAACTAAAGAAAAGGAAAAAGCCGAATCAGAAATAGAAGTACCTAAGAATTTTGCTGCTTCAGGAGTTTACTTTAAGTAAGAAATGTACAATTTTCTTAACAATATTGTGAGACATTTATATTATAAGTATCATAAAATATCATTACATTTATGAATAAGGACAAATAAGGTTTGTTAATCAATTCATAGTGAAATAAATCTTTAGAAATAAATAAAATTGAATTCTGTTTGTTATTTTAAAATAACAGCTTTTTACTAAATGTATATGAAATTATGATGAGAAAAATACAATTTTTAAAATTTTCGGCTGTTTGTCTGTTTGTTCCGGCTAATCTCCTCTTCTGACTAATTTTGACGAACTTTCACTTAGCGGAACTTATAAGGAGTAACTTAGGCTACTTTTATTTTATTAAAAGAATTAGGGCTCAAAAAACTTGAAACATACATTACTTAGGAACGCACGGAAGGGAATGTAAGTCGGCAGTTTAAATAAACATACATAGTTTTGTCTTAATATTTATTTTAGGTCAGGATATATATTTTGTATTATTGACATTTATTTTTCATTTAAATTTCAGATGTCCAATTATAAGTAACGATGTTCTCCCCCGAGATGAATGGAAAAGGAATATTAAAACATTCTTATATGAACAGTTGGAGGATGAAAGGGGTTTGACGGCATGTCTTATGATACATTCCTGTAATAATAACAGGGAAAAGGTGAGTTGCTTATATTGTTAAGAGGTTAGATCACAAATATAATAATAATACAATAATCATAACTGATTTGATACCATTCATTGATACCTCTTAAGTCTCTAAGTATAGAATAGTAACTAAATACTTTAAAAAAACTTGAAGTTATCTCCGATTTTACCTTGATTGGTCAAAAACGCAAAAACATTCTTTATTTCTTACCAAAATTATAGCATATAATGAATTTTTTGTGCTTAATTTGAGAAATGATTTGTTCCCAATACAAACTGTCAACCCCTATTTCACCTCCTTCGAGTTTCATTTTTGCCACAAAAGTAGCCTATGTCGTTCTCCAATGTGCCATCCATCTCTAATAAAATTCATGGAAATTGATTCAGTGTTTTAGGCGTGTATACGTCACTTACAGACAGACTGACAGAGTTACTTTCGCACTTATAATATTAGTAGGGTATCTCGTGACATACAGAAATTTACAAGATTTACTAGCGACTCAACCTCACTTCGCTTCAGGTTCGCCCTTAGTGAAAAACTAAAACAAATCTATCCCATCGGAATTATACATTTTTTCCAGAACAAAATTTCATCCAGTTCTGTTCAGCCTTTCTGGCGTGAAAGAGTAACAAACATCCATACTCACAAACTTTCACAAGTATAATAGTAATATGAATTTTTAGAACTAAATTGCAGATTTTGTATGAATAATTTATTTCAGGTAGAAACATGCGTGGAGACTCTATGCAAATATTTAGAGAACATTGTGACTCACCCTGAAGAGGAAAAGTATCAAAAAATAAGAATGTCTAACAGGTATTTGAAGTATCTAACTTTTTTCACTTGACAATTGACATGCAAATATAATGTCTGCATGCAAATGTAAAGATTCCATCCTAAAAGCCATTTCGTAGTCCAGTCCAGCCATGTCGGAGATTAGCCGGAACAAACAGACAGACAAACATTTTAAAAATGGTGTTTTTCTTATAAATACCGTAATGAGCTGTTATTTTCACATTGGAATTAGAAATTTTACATTAAGCTGCCTTTTCAAATTTTTGGCGCATATTTATTCTTGGTTTTTTGTTCCCGACGCGACGTATCAAGTGCTTTCGAATGTTTCGAAAAATCCAAAAATTTAGTTTTATTTTAAAACGTCAAATATTCGCGTAAATCTAAGAAATAAGAATGTATTATTAGACACCTCAATTTTATTTATCTATATATAAGATTTTTAATTGATTTGACTTTGAATATTTTTATTTCTTTCCAGAGTATTCTGTGAACGAGTCCAACCTATAGAGGGGTCGATGGAACTATTGTTGGCAGCCGGTTTTGTTCAGCAAAAACTGCCGAACTCTGAAGGGGTAGAAGAAGATTTTTTAGTATTTGTGAAGGAGAATGTACCGTCTGTTGAAAGTTTAATTGTAAGAAATATAACTTTTTTTTTAATTATCAACATTCTTAGAGTTCTATATCTCAAAAGAGAAAAGGATCTCTCGTAGGATCACTTTGTCCGTCTGTCTCTCAAGACCCCTTTTCCCAGGAACACGCGGAGGTATCACGTTGAAATTAATATCAAATACTATCTGCAATCCCTTGAAGCTGTGGAAAATTAAACGTCTAATTTAACACAATCAAAAGGTACAGTGAGATTTTGACACTCAATGAAATCATAATCTATATAATATAGGATATTTCTCGTTGTCCTAGAATCATAAAATATAGAAAGAATCAATATCTTATATTACAAGTTAAGGAAAATTCCGAAATCCATAAATTTGTAGTTACTTTAAAAAGAATTTTTTTTTTTGCTTTATTAAACTTATGTTAGTGTTTCATGATATGGAACCCTCGGTGTTTTTTGCTTATTAGTTTTTACCGGCGGTTTCACTTGCATGTTCGGAACTTCAATGTTCGTAAGTTCATATTCGCGCGGACAGAATTTAGCTTTGATTTTGTATGTGACACGTTATCTAGAAGTATTGTTGATCAAAGAGAGCAACCCAAAAAATTTTACAGCTGTAGGATTTGTTTATAGGTCAACTCATTATTATATTTCAGACTCTAATTGAAGCGTTACGTTCTGCCGAGCCCATACAACTAGAGTTAGATAGAAATCTGCAAGTACTGTTGCCGTCTCAGGCGGCAAATAAAGTACAGTTGCCGCCATCTTTCTACGCTCTCACTCCGGAGGAACTGAAAAGGGAACAACAACTTAGGTATGGCTAATTGGATATTTATTTGATTATTTGTTTTATTTATTTGTAAATTAAATAATTATTTATTAATTTTAAATAAAACTATTTTTTAGCGGATTTATTTTGATTTTTGGTTCCCGACGTTTCGTTTTAGTTTAGTTGTAGTTTTATTTAAAATGTAAGATATTCGCGTAAATCTAGAAAAGTATTATTATTTATGTATTTATTCATTAATTTGTTTCTTTGATTTATTTATAATATATAACAATTTTTCTGTCTTTAGTGCTTATGTAATAAATAGGTACGAATTTCACGCAAACCTGTTGAATCGCTACAATGTGAAACAAACATACAAATTTTTGCTTTTATATATATATTAATCCTAATGTGACTTTATTATCAGGACCGAAGCAATAGAGAGAAGTCAAATGTTACGTACGAAGGCTATGAGGGAAAAGGACGAAATGCGGGAAATGCGAAAATATAAGTTCGCAATTATTAGAATACGTTTCCCCGATGGTATTCTACTCCAGGTTAGTATTTTATAATATAATATTTAAACTCAGACTAAATAATTACATGGAACAATTAAATGTCAAAGTCAACAATAGTAGCGTGATTTTACTATTTATGCAACTATTCTTGATTTTGTCATACAGGTCGTTGACTTTCTTTAAAAAACAAGGGTTTTTTTAATATATATATTAGTCGTTACTTCCAATATTTGAGATGGTAATCTATACTTATAATAAAATTCTAACTAAGTCGAATCTGTACATAAAACATTTTTTTCGAAAATCTTATTGAAATAGTCATTATTATCGATAAAGAGGCCGAATCTATAGTTTTTAGAATTTTAGTCTGTCTGTCTGTGACCGCATCACGAGAAAACCACTGGACAGATTTTGATGTGGTATGATGATAGCTGGTTATCCGAGTCAATATATAGGATACTTTTTACTGCGGGAAAATATCTCATCTCTGAGAAATCTATACTAAACGTTAAAACATCGCTAGTATGAATAATATGAATAATACTACTTTTGTATTGTTTAAACATTAGTTTTCTTCCCTTTGAAAGAGACATTGTATATTTTTAATTTATTTAATTTTATTTCTTTACTATAATTAAATTCGTTAGTTATTTTTATTTATTAACATTTATTTACTTATAGTAATGACTAGTCTATAAGCATACAGTTTTAGAATATTATTGTTTGGGTTCATATTTATTTCTATGACACTGTCTATATTATTTCTTAGTCTTGAGAATTAAAAATAATGAAGCTATTAAAAAATTTACTCACTATATAATATATTAACTTATTTCGTACAGGGAACATTTTCGGTTTACGAAAAATATAATGATATACACGAATTTGTACAAGAAAATCTAGAACATAGCGGACTTCCCTTCGTCCTTAACACGCCAACAGGACATAAGTTGATTTTAGAGGAAGATTCTAATAAAACCCTTATAGATCTACGTCTTGTACCGGCCACAGTGCTCACTTTCGCTTGGCACAGTTCTATCATAGAAGATATAAACAGTAGCCCAAATAAAGATGTGTTTTTGAAACCAGAAGTCATGGTTTTAGTCCAAGAAATTTAATAAAACTTCCTTAAAAGACTGCCTTATTTTCTTTCGCGCCATTTCTCAGTTTTCTGACATTGACGTTTAGGTACAGATGATATATGCAAAGGGTTTTTTTTTCTTAATTCAAGTTGGTTAAAATAAATGTGGTGTTTGATCTGGTTTTCTTTTTTATTGTCATGTTATCTTGTAACTACGGAACTTAAGAATCAATATATATATTTTTTAGAGAGATCAGTGCCTAATTCATTTTTTTTTTAATTGGAGTGCTAACTTATTTATTCATTTAAAAAACGATCAAATAATCCGATGACTTTACTTATAAGAAAGGTTCGTGAAATAAATATGTGCATATTAAGAAAATATAGGTAAACACTTTTATACAGCCATGTTTTCCTAAAACCAAGAAATCTATTTCGTAGTTACAAGGAAACACGAAATATTTAAAAAAATGCATCAATGTCTTATGGAAGTATGTGATAGAAAGTTAAATAATAATAAAACTAATTTATTTTAGTGCGATAACAAAGTTATCGAATTAATATTACTGTAAATTGCAAAATTTTAAAGCGAATCGTCTTAAAATAATCGATTTTATTACGACATAGAACTAATTAATATTTTCTATAAATAAAATTGTTAAAAAAACGGTAAGGAGAACTATCTCTTGTGATGAAATGTGTCCGTCGAAATGCGTTAAATTAGGGTGGCGCCACATTAGCAAGTGGGTACATTTTCATTTTGAACAAAGCTCCAAAAGCTCATAAAAAATAAATAACTTCTATGTTTATATCACCACAGTTTTTTTCGATTTTGTTTTGGGTTTTTTTTTAAAATTATTTTGGACTACGTAAATGTTTGATTAACTCAAGTCATCCAAAATATTAAATTTTTCAACTCGACACACTTCACTCCGTTTACAAACTGCTAAATTCATAACATACCCTCTTACTACGCTAGCGCCATTCTGGTGGGTTTTTGAACTGTTATTTACCGCTTTCAGGTGTACACTATTTCATCTTATCTCCTATTTAAGATGTTCTCCTTACCTTACCCTCTATAGGTTAAAATAATCGATTATTTATTGTTAAAATCGATTTTACTACAGATTAAAAATTTGCAATTTCCGATGATTAGAGTAGCTCTTATATCCTATTATTCGTCCTTCCTTAGTGTATAATCTGTATTCACTATGGCTCTAAAACAATGTTAAATACTAGCATTTATAATTTTTAACCTACCCTACCCCAGCCTGCAAATTTATGATATTCGCAATGAAAAAAATACTAATCGATAGATTTTTAATAGCTCAATTCAACTACGTAGCCCTTCCAAATTGCTCACCTTTAATTATAAAATTAAAAATCAATAAAGTCCTTGAAAAAAAATTCATTTATCCGTATATTCAAATTTCTATATCTTTTGATATATACAATATTTTAAATTGCTCAAAGTTCTAAAATACTGCTCAAGTTGCATTTGTAATTGCTCAAGTAGAGTTCTCACCAGCTCCACTTTCCTTAATTATTAAATAAATATAAACAGTTTGAAAAAGAGGACGGTACTAAGGGCTCTAATGAGATGGAGTCAAAGAGTGAGACGAAGCTGTTGAAAATGAGATGGAACATGCGAGAGGCGATCAGCTCAGCATCAAGAGATGGAATGTTTGTGGCGCTTCCAGGAGCTAAAAAGGATCGTAGCAGTATTATTAAATTATTGATTGCTGATCAGAGTTCAAAATTCCTTTATATTAAAGGCAGTTTATATTCATCCAGTTTGTTTCTTTGAAATAAAAATGTCATTAAACTATATGTATATTTAAAAATAAAAAAAGTTCCGTCTTGTATTGATGTTAATAACATTTTACTAATGATCCCTGTCATGGCTATTACCTTAATAGAATAAGCATTTGAACATAAGATTTTGTCTTAATTTATCTGTTGGTATTAATTTTCATTTATTGGTAGATTCCAGATGTGTTCTTTATGTTATAATATCTGAAGTGGAATCACGTAATGTGAACAATTCATAAATTCAATAAATTTAAAGAAATCCACCGAGAAACAGAATTAAGACGTTGAATTGGAACGATTGTCCAAGCCCGCCGAGGCCGACCGACAATGCGCGGTGCGCATGCGCACGCTCACTTAACCTACGTTACATTTATTACAACTATACTTTTAATTATTTAATAATCAGCGAAAGTGGAGCTGGTAAAAACTCTACTTGAGCAATTACAAATGCAACTTGAGCAGTGTTTTAGAACTTTGAGCAATTTGAAATATTGTGTACATCAAAAGATATAGGAGTTTCAATATACAGATAAATTAATTTTTTTTCAAAGACTTTATTGATTTTTAATTAAATAATTAAAGGTGAGCAATTTGAAAGGGCTACGTAGTTAAATTGAGCTATTGAAAATCTATCGATTAGTATTTTTTTCATTGCAAATATCATAAATTTGCAGGCTGGGGTAGGGTAGGTTAATTTTTACTGCATTTTCTTGCACTGAAATATTAGTCCCACTCTACACTGTACTTTAGTTTGTTTTGAAAGTTAGAAAGAAAAATAAATGTAAGATGAAAGAGCACGATTGTATTTAATTAATTAGATGTTATCTTCAAAAATTCTAGTATGGCATAACTTTTTATAGAACACGTTATTTTGAATGAAATTAAACTTAATACTATTTTCAAATAATGTCAACATTTTTTTTTATAATTCTCGTACATTCTATGTAATAAAATTCGTTACAAAATTTATGTCTTAAGAAATTAGATATCTTGTGATAGTCTAAGATCCCGATCTATGTGGTGGACCCCTCACTCTTTTTCCAGGCGAAATATATTTTTTAAATTTTAAATAAAACTATCTTTTCGGATTTTTTCGCAGACTTATTTTGATTTTTGGTCGAATGCTTTACAGCAATCATGATCACGGGAGAGACTAAGGTTTTAGATGTCTCAAAGGCACTATATAATTGTTACAAACAGCCTATCCACAAAATAAATAAAAAATGGCACTAAAGTTTATTAAAATATTTGTTTATTTTAATTTTAAATATTGTTTAAAATTCAAATTCGGGAACCAAAAATCAGAATAAATCCGCGAAAAAATCCGAAAAAGTAGTTTTATTTAAAATGTCAAATATTCATATTTAATTATTAAATCTAAGAAAATATTATACATTTTTTAAACAATACATTAACAAGCACGACCCAAGAGGTTGTCACCAATAATTAGCTCCAGGCTATTTTCCTTCTTTCCTGGGTCGTTCCTTATTATGATTTATGACTCTAAAAAAATGTATGGAAAAAGAACGAGTGGTCCCACCACATAGATCGGGATCTCCTACTATAAGAAAGACATTAAAATAATAAATAATATTTTATTGCTTAGAAGTTTTGTTTAACATTTATATACTTACACGTTATAATTGCAATAAGATATATTAAATAATTAAAGTATACTAAGTAGCCATGATTGTAAAAATGGTAAAACTAAAGTCTAAATGGTATTTTATAGTTTCTCCTAACAATTGTAAGTAACGCCAGGTACGAAGATATGTATGTTATTATAATTTATTTTTTGCTTTTAAGTATTTTTGTATTTTATGTATATGTGGTTCACTTATGTGGAATAAATTTAATTAATGTTTCTATGTATTTTATTTTGCCCTTTAATATTAATGTAACTACTCGTTTTGACCGATTACAAATAAAACTAAAAAAAAATCCGACTTCAAGACACTAAAAAGTAAAAAATAATTAAACGGGTGTTTTTATTTATAGATACCTAATCAGATATTTTCGAAGTCGGTGCCAGGCGACAATCATTTAAGATATGAATATCGAATAGGTAAATATGATTGGCTATGAATTCTTAATTATAGTTAAAATATTATACATCAATTTGTTATTTATTTATACATATTGAAATAGATTTATTTTGCTTTGCATCGGTTGCGTGCATTGGTATCTTTACACAACTTATTAATAGCAAAGAGTATTGTGATATTATTTAAAATTATCGTGTTGTTATTTGATATTATGACTACATCTTTGAATTTGTTTCGTTTTTAACTAAATTTATTATGTAAATCATTATTTTATTTACAGCTTAGTTTGGTTAAGTTAGACACGTTTAGTTTTATTTAACAACTGTCTGCAAAATAGACACAATAGTTAACTCGAAATGTTCATATATGACTCATGGGACAGCAAAATGGTTAAGTTTCTTATCCTAAATTATTTAATCATTGTACAAGACATATATATTTTTGTGTTCACCTCTTTAAAGTTTGTATTTTGAAACCTCACTCGATTCGGAGGAAAAAATGTTTTTCGAGACAAATTGGCCCCTAAGATCCGCCATTTTGATTTTTAATGATATGACACTCGCGTTAAGAAGACAAATCGAACGACGCATAAATCATCAAAATCAGTTAAGCCGTTCGGTAATTACAAAGGAACATAGGATCGGACGAACATACATATAGGACAAACACAACACCCTCCTTTGCGCTTCACCGCACTCATGTAAAAAAGAAACCACATGTATAAATTAACAATACTTTATTTACATTAAAAAGGCATTTACATAAAAAATCATGAAATTATTTATAATATCTAAACATCGTATTATTCATTACTAGCAGCTCGCCCTCGTTTGCTCAGGTTCACCTCTAGGAAAACAAAAACAAACCTATCCCACGGGAACCGTACATTTTTCCGGGATAAAAAATAGCCTGTGTGTTATTCCAGACTATAATCTATCTCTGTACCAAATTTCATCCAGATCCGTTCAGCCGTTCTGACGTGAAAGAGTAACAAACATCCATACATACTCACAAACGTTCACATTTATTATATTAATACGGAACCTCTTGCACGTTTAAAGCCAATTTATTCACAGAATTTTTCGCCTCGAATTACGAATATAGAAAGTCAAGCAATGTAAATTCTACCGTATACATAACTAAATACGGTACATTTTACATTACTTTCCTATATTCCTTACGAAATTACTAACTCTGAAAATACTAGAGACATTACGAAAATTAATCAATCGAATTAAGATATTATAATAATTATTTTATTGAATAATCAAAGAAATCATATGAGAAAATTATATTAAACTAGTTTTACATACATTTACAACTAAATTACACTAAACAAAGACCATCCTTACTTGCACTTCAATAGTAAATATGTAAATTGTAAATATTAAACATCGATCAAAACAGTACTAGATACACAATCCCATGCAAAAGTTCTCTTAAAACTTTCATCAATTGTGTTTAGGTAATTGTTCTAGTTGAAATAAATATACAACAAAGTAAATTGAACCTTAAATACAGTGCTTAAAGTTGTTTTTGCAAAAAAAAAGCTAAGCTGATTCTAGTACTTTTTTGATCGATGATCTTAAAAGTGGAATATACCCTACTCTTAATTATCGTATTAATATGAATCTTAGGAAATATATACTCGCGAGTTACCTTTGCTTCGCCCAGGTTTGCCCCCAGCAAGCGGATTTGGTTCAAAATTTTATGGTTTTTATATATTTTTTGGTTCGAAACCCTAATTTCTTTTCTAAAACAAAAGCTATCTGCCAGTAAAAGTCTCATCAAAATCGGCTCTGCCGTTTCAGAAACTAGCCAGACCAAACTGACAGACAAAAATTTTAAAATTTGTTTTTCTCTTTTATAAGACACATTCGTATGAATATGTACCGTAAACAATTCAATTTTATTTATCTGTATAGATGTGTAGGTTTGTAAGCATGTACCATCCAGATAAATGCAACTTCATGAAATCATGATTGAGTGGATTATAGAACCAAGATGGTGGATAGTGGGACTCTTCAATGGGTTATAGTAAAGCCTATATCTCATTTTAACTGTAAATAAATTTATGAGTCCCATACATTACAGTTAATCAAAATGTCTGTTCTTTTAATTATATACATACATAAAACATGTTGCAGGCATTTTGTAACATTCGTCATTATAGAAACGACGCCATCTGTTTGTAAACGCTCACATTACTATAAGATGGTAAGGAGATAGTTTAGACCATGGGAAGGACATAGGATACTTTTTATCCCGGAAATCATCCCTTAAGGGGGTGAAAATGGCGATAAACGTTTGTATTATGAAGCAAGCCAAGGACGAACCCGAGCGACGCAAAGATGAGTCGCTAGTACAATATACAACTAAGCCATGACATCTCGTACAGTTTGCTCTGGCAGTTTATTTTCAATGGTGACAGATTTCGTGCAATCTTCAGTCTTGTAAATGCCAACGAGACGATTGGATACTTCGAACATGTTATATCGGAGCGATATTATAATGAATTGGGCATTTTTCGTGCGTTCCTGTAAAATAAAATAAATTTAGTATGACAGTCTGTAAATGTCCATACTTTTTAGTCGATGTATTATAACTCAATTTTCAAATTTTATGTTCGTTTTCAGGGTTCCGTACCCAAAGGGTAAAACGGGACCCTATTACTAAGACTCCGCTGTCCGTCCGTCTGTCACCAGGCTGTATCTCATGAACCGTGATAGACAGTTGAAATTTTCACAAATGATGTATTTCTGTTGTCGCTATAACAACAAATACTAAAAAGCAGAATAAAATAAATATTTAAGGGGGCTCCCATACAACAGACATGATTTTTTTACCGTTTTTATAGATAATGGTACGCCGTTTTATAGATAATGGTACATGGTGCGAGTCGGACTTAAGTCCGACTCGCACTTGGCCGGTTTTTTTATATTTTTTACTTATACTGTATTTTTTTTATTTTTTTTCACTGCAATTTCACAGGCAGTGGTAGCCCAGTGGTAACGCTCTCGCTTGGGAAACCGAGTGAAGCGGGTTCAAATCCCGGGTCTCGCACCTCTGATATTTTCATGTGCGAATCATTTCTAACATGATTACCACTTGCCTTACGGTGAAGGAAAACATCGTGAGGAAACCTGCATGTCTGAGAGAACTTAGCAAGTTTTCGAAAGACATGTGAAGTCTGCCAACCCGCACTTGGCCAGTGTGGTGGACTATGGCCTGATCCCCCTCGTATTGAAGGGAGGCCCACCCCCAGCAGTGGGACGTTAAAAAGGGCTGAATACATACTGTAATTTCAGACTAAGGAATAATATAGATAGAGTGTCATAAAACTATACATGGAGCCCAAACAATTATGTTTCAAAATATTTAAAATAATATAACAAAAAATCTTTTAAAACAAATATTAATAGAATATTCATTGCTGTAATAAGTAAATTGTAATAACTAAAAATAGCTAATGGATTTTATTATAGTAATAATAAGCTAATAGTATGTCTTTCAAGGGAAAGAGAACTAATGCTTAAAACATACAAAATAATAATATATATTATTTCTCACATTTTTTTTCTCAAAAACTGTAAATTAACGACTAATACCTACATAATTTTTTTCTTATTCTTTGAAGAGAGTAAACGATATGTATAGCAAAATCGAGTATAGTAGCATAAACAACAAAACACGCTACTATTTTTGACTTTTACATTTTCTTGGCGAGCTCCGTCCATATAAAAATTTAGTCTGGGATCTAAATATCATAATCAATTAATGATGTAAGCTCACTCATCTCAGTACAATATTTATCAGTATTTCAAACACTCAAAGTAAGAAAGCTTATGTAAATGTATATATTAATACATGAAGCAAAAACTTTGTACCACTTTTTACGAAAATTGCGCGGACGGGGGTGTATGAAATTTCCCACACTTGTAGTTTATAAAAATAGAGAAGGAGTGCAGAATGCTAATATTTTTGTTAAATTATGTAAAAATACATTAAATCAATAAAAAAAACATTACACACACTACCATGTATTTGACACACACCCGCATATATACTCTTTTGTTTATTGTTAAAGTCTGTGGTCAAATTCTCAATTTGACCACAGAGAGAATTATGTATACTTTAATAGCTATTGACGAGTTTTAGTTTTATAAATAAAAAAAATTTATAATAATCATGGTCGAAGTTCGACCACTCGGTGAACACTTGTATATTTAAATCCTTACTCAAATATCTAACAGACCTTTATATAATTAGCGACAATGGATACATTTTTAAAGTCCAAAGCAGCATCTATTTCATCCATCACATACAAAGGCGTCGGTTTGTAGTAATGTAGTGCGAACACTAACGCGAGGGACGAAAGAGTTTTCTCTCCACCGGATAAATTCGATATATTCTTCCATGATTTATTCGGTGGACGGACACTGGAATATAAATGGATAAAAACATTTAATACTTTCTTTAGATTTATGAATATATTTGACACTAGCAACTCACCCTCGCTACGAGTTTATGCCTAGACAAAAACAAAAACCAAATCTATCCCACGGAAACCGTACAGTTTTTCGGGATACAAAGTAGCCTATGTGCTATTCCAGGCTATAATCTATCTCTGTGCCAAATTTCATCCAGATACGTTCAGAACGTTTCGAATGCTTTACAGCAACCATGGTCACGGGAGAGACTGATTTCAAGTTACGTCAAAAAAACTTATTATAATAGCATTTCTTGCCTTAAGTTTCTTTCCTTATACCGGCACTTTATAATAATTCTTAATTGGTATGAACGTTGTTTTAGTTCGTAATCGCTATATTGTCGCTTTATTTAATATAATAATGCTAGTGTGAGACATGCACTATATGTGCTAAAGAGTACCCAATTCCATAGAGTAGCGTTAGGGTGAATAAGGAATAAATAAACACATACAAGGCAGTGGTAGCCCAGTGGTAACGCGCTCGCTTGGGAAACCGAGTGAAGCGGGTTCAAATCCCGGGTCTCGCACCTCTGATATTTTCATGTGCGAATCATTTCCAACATGATTACCACTTGTCTTACGGTGAAGTAAAACATCGTGAGGAAACCTGCATGTCTGAGAGAACCTAGCAAGTTTTCGACAGATATGTGATACAATACACGCATACAAATATTTTCATTCAAAATAGCAGTCGAATATATGAAAATAAAATACCTAAATATAATTCCTTCGGTGAAAGGATCCAATGAGTCGACCAACTCTAACTCAGCATCACCACCCAAAGTGATCATTTGGTACATCTCCTTTAATTTAGTTGTTATTGTATTGAAACCTGAAATAAATATAATATTGTTATTAAAATTGTTTTAAAAGACAAAAATATGTTGGAAATGATAATAATATATAGCATAAGGAAGATTTAATAAGAATTAATTTATTTTTAAAAAAGAACAGCTAGATTATCTTTTTCAAAATGTTCGTACTAAAATATGTTACATTTAAATACATATTCTATTTAAGGAATTCTATTCAAAATGTTATCTGTCATACATACTAATATTTATAACAGTGAAATCGTGTTGGTTCATTTGTTTGTTTTTGTCCAGAAAATTTGAAAACCCGAAAGTGTTTTTCAATAGTATATTTATATAAACGTATAGATTACAAACAGATTCATAAAAACTCAGATAAAAAATTAAAATAAACAACTAACCACATAGAAAATCTGTAGTACGTTTCTTCCTCAATTGGTCGTATAGAGCTCTCATTTCATTCCTTTTTGTCGTTATGTCGTCCAATTCTGCAGCTCTTTTCAAATATAAATCCTCTTTAGTTTTGTAATCCTATAAAATTTTCGCCTTTTTTAAGTTATAATTATTATTATTTATTTAAATATAATATAATAGTCATCAAATTATTGAATGTTTATTACTTTTTTGACGACACGTTTGGCTCAGTTTGTCCTGGCCCTACTTTACTTGCTATGCTAGCGGTCGCGGGTTCTAGTCCGGCTGGGGGCAGTCACGTGTGTATGTAACTATGTTTGTACTCCAGTCAGGGGTGCTTATATTTATAATATGTATGTATTTAAAGTTATATGTAGTGTATCAACTATCTGGTATCCATAACACAAGCCTCGTAGCTTACCATGGAACTAGATGGTGCTGTGTTAATGTCCCAACATATTTATTATTCTTATATTTATAATTATTTTCATTGGACGTTCAGGTACAAAAATATTGACGAATTGTGCACCCACTTATTTTTAAAGTCGGTCTAAAACAAGTTTTAACAAAAGTCTTTTGTAATATATGTTACTAAAGTAGATATTAGATACAAACCGGTATTGTTGCACTGCTTTCTGCGAGAGAGACGACACTACAAAACCGAAGTTAGCCGACTATCGCTTTCTAATGCACAATGTTAGATACTGCTCTGTACAAGCGAAACCACACTACAACACCACAGTTAGCAGACTGTCTCTTTCTAATGCACGATGTTAGATATTGCTCCGTGCGAGAGAGATGACACTACAAAGCCGAAGTTAGCTAACAATCTCTTTCTAATGCACGATGTTAGATACTGCTCTGTGCGAGAGAGACGACACTACAAAACCAAAGTTAGCCTACTATCTCTTTCTAATTCACGATGTTTACTAACTAACCTGTATCGCCTGTATATTGGGTTTATTATCACCAATCCTACTTTTCTGCGCAGTCAATCTATTCCTTAGTTCTTCCACTTGACATTCCTCTAGTTCCTCAGGCGAGTGTCTCACCAGAGGCGTTGGCCGTTCAATTCCCGGTACACCGTCTAAGCCTGGGTCTTCCAGTTTTAATGATTTTAACTGGAATAAAAATATATGATTACATATTTATAAAGCCAGATTATTATTTTAAAAGTCAAATATACAGTTATTAGATTTTGAGTTTGTCCATTTGTTTAGTAATTTGTTAATTGTATATGTATCAATCACAATTTAACATTAAAATTAGTAAAGTATAAAGTAAAGACACAATACGAGCTCCCCTTTCCACACATCTATAAATAAAGTGGTGAGTTCCTTCATAATAATCTACATGTTTCATGGTCATGGACCAAAAACTTTATTCAATCCGTACTAATATTATAAATGCCGCCCGCATTCCGATGACCAAAAACCAAATTCTTAGGTTTTACATATTAGTATACTCTTACAATGCAGTTTTTGTATTTTTTCCCAGAAATGAGACATTTTCCCGCGGTAAAAAGTATCCTATATGTTGACCCGGATAACCAGCTATCATCATACCAAATTTCATTAAAATCCCTCCAGTGGTTTTTCTGTGATGCGGTAACAGACAGACATAATTCTTAAAAGTATAGGTCCAGCCTCTGTATCAATAATAATGTTTATTTCAATAAGATTTTCCAAAAAATATTTAATGTACAGATTCGGCTTAGTTACAATTTTATTATATGTATAGTATAACTAAATATTCTGTGAATATTTCAAGCGTCTACCTGTTGCCGTTATCAATATCGAGCAAAAATGAGCAAAAAAATCACGTTGTCGTATGGGAGCCCCCCTTCAATATTTATTTTATTCTGTTTATAAGTATTTGTTGTTATAACGGCAACAGAAATATATCGTCCGTGAAAATTTCAACTGTCTAACTATCACGGTTCAAGAGATATAGCCTGGTGACAGACGGACACACAGACAGACAGACGGACAGCAGAGTCTTAGTAATAGGGTCCCGTTTTACCCTTTGGGTATGGAACCCTAATAACCATGAAAATCATTTTACAATTGTTTTAAATATCATAATGTTATAAAAAAAACCTTCCTTTTTGGTCAATAACTCACCTCTTTCTCCCACATGGGCGTCTTCGTTTTACAATCCTGTACGGATTTCTCCATTTTGTTCACAGCATCGTTCGCTTCCAAACGTTCGGCTTTTGCTTTGTTCTCCTTACTTTGTAGCTTTGCTATTTCTTGACGTAGACCGGAGAATTCACTCGTGCCTTCATTTATTTGTTCTTCTAGCTGTATAATGAAATTTAAATTAGAGACAATTTTTATGAATAACTTATAGTACAACCACTAGCCACTCACCCTCGCTTCGCTCGCGTTCGTTCCTAGGTACGTTTTAATTTTTTTGAGCAGAACCCTAATTCTTTTTCTAAAATAAAAGTAGCCTATGTTACTCCCTATAACATCAGCTATCTTCCAGTGAAAGTCACGTCAAAATTAGTCCAGCCGTTTCAGAGATTATCCAAAACAAACAGACCGACAGACAGACAAAAAAAATGAGTTTTTCATCTCATCATAAGTACCATATATAATTTTATATGCATTTAGTAAAACGCTGTTATTTTGACATTACAAACAGACACTTCAGTTTTATTTATGTGTATAGTACTACAATTATCGGTTTAATGTATGCGACAGTTTGTATGTGTGTGTATGTTTGTTTCCTTTAAGGTGAAGCGGCTGAATTGATTTTGGATGAAATTTGTTACACAGACAGTCTATGACTTAGAGTATCGCATGTTTAGCAGCTAGGTTTGCACAAAAACGATGAAAACAAATCAAGAATTGCTGGACATACTCTAATGGATCTTTATGATTATCCCATTGTTTATTATTAATTATCTATACTAATAATATTATAAAGAGGTAAAGTTTGTCAGATTGTGACGTTGTAGGGGGTAATCTCTGAATCTACTGAACCGATTTAGATGTAATTTTGTAAGAAGATAGTTTTAGGCCCTGGGAAGGACATAAGATATTTATATCCCGAAAATCATCCCTTAAGGGGGTGAAAATGGGGATGTAAGTTTGTATTAGGAAGCAAGCTAGCTAATATTATAGATGTGAAAGTTTGAATGGATGTTTGTTACTCAATCACGCCAGAACAGCTGAACGGATCTGAATGAAATTTGGCACAGAGATAGATTATAGTCTGAAATAGCACATAGGCACACAATACTTTTGATACCGAAAATGTGTACGGTTCCCGTGGGATAAATTTGTGTTTGTTTTTCACAAGTTAGTTCAAGGGAAATTTTAAAGTTACAAAAAGTTGTAAGGGAATCAAGATTAATTTTATTTATATCAAATCATTCACTAAAAACCTATACACTATAAAGCATGTTCATTAACAATACTTACTTCTTCACATTCCTTCTGATATTGTGTACTGTCCAAACTAAGTTGACGTTTTTGATTATTTAAACTTTCCAAATTCTTTTCAGTTTCTTTTAAATCCGCCTCCATTTGGTTTATTTTGTCTTTTGATTTCTTTGCGTTTCTGAAAGGTAATAACAAAATAATTATTTAAAAAAATAAATTATTTAAAAAAAATGTGTTGAATCGACTTGACTGAATTTGATAAACTCTTTGCGTACTCTAGCTGGATTGTTCTTAGTTATATTTAGACCCGGTAGATGGCGTTGTTATTAAGATCTAGAAATTTCTTTTTTAAATTTCTAAATAAAAAAGATTTTTGACAAGACATCTACAACTACAATCTTTCAAATTAAAACAATTCTCTTACATCTTACCTAACACTTGTATTGATAGCCACTTTAAGTTTAGTTATTTCTGTGGATATCTTATTTATCTTCTGACTCAAATCATCTACGTTCTTCTGTAGATCTTTCACTTTGTTGCCAGCGACTGCTGAGATTTGTGCATCGACTCCATGCACTTCTTTTTCTACCTTAAATTATATTAATAATAATAATAGATTAAAAAAATATTTAAAACCAAGTGCGAGCAGGATTCGCGCATGAAGGTTTCCATACCATTATTATCTATAAAAACGGCAAAAAAATCATGTCTGTTGTATGGGAGCCCCCTTAAATATTTATTTTATTCTGTTTTTTAGTATTTGTTGTTATAGCGGCAACAGAAATTCATCATCTGAGAAAATTTCAACTGTCTACTTATCACGGTTCATGAGATACACAGCCTGGTCACGGACAGACAGACGGACACTGGGAGTCCTAGTAATAGGGTCCTCTTTGGGTATGGCACCCTGAAAATATGTTTAAGTATTGTAAATTATAATATTGCTATAATATAAATAATTATCAATCTATCCCGCCACTGTTTTCTACGATTTCCCACATGGGTTGACCGAAAGAGATTTCTTATAGAGATAAGTCCGTCTTTGTCTACATAACTCTGTATGTATTTTATTATCACAATAGACCAGAAATGGTCGCAGTGACAATAAAATAGCCACAAAATAGAAATGATATATTTATTTGTTTTAACTGTTAGATCCAATCTGTATAAATATTATAAATGTGAAAGTTTGTGAGTATGTATGGATGTTCGTTACTCTTTCACGCCAGAACGACTGAACGGATCTGGATGAAGTTTGGCGCAGAGATAGATTATAGTCTGGAATAACGCGCAGGCTACTTTTTATCCCGAAAAAATATACGATTCCCGAGGGATAGATTTGTTTTGTCTCTAGTAAAGAATATAATATAATTTATATACCTAATAAGTGATTTTTTTTCCAATTACTTAATTGTTAACCGACTTTAAAACGAGAAGAATAGAAATTTTTAATTCAATCAAATAAAAAATTATAAATTATATATTAAGTTTTTAAATTTGGTCCTTATTTCAAAACTTAAAAAAAACATACTTCTCCAGCATCATATCTGGCTTTCTCCAACTTTTCCTCAGCTATTTTCAAATTTCTTTCCAACTTCGCTTTCTGTTTTGCATCCACTTTACTCGAAGACACTTTATTTTCTTGTTGTTTGATTTGCATCTGTGAGTAATAATTATTATCTATACAGATAAAAATAAATGAAATGTCTGTTTATAATGTCAACATAACAGCTTTTTACTAAATACATATTAACTCATATACAGTGTAAATAAAAAAAAACAATTTTTAAAATTTTTGTCTGTCTGTTTGTTCCGGCTTCTGACGAAACGGCTGGACCAATTCGACGAGACTTTCACTGGCAGATAGCCGATATTATAATCAGTAATTTAGCTACTTTTATATTAGAACAAGAATCAGGGTTCCGCGTAAAAACATTAAAATGCATGAAATTGTGAACAAAATCGTATTTAGGGACGCACCCGAGCGACGCGAGGGTAAGTCGCTAGTTATTAATATGTATAGATGATGTTACACTTTATATGATACATTAAATATTTCGTTGGAGAGACTAAGGTTTGAACCCGCTTTACTCGGTTTCCCGAGCGAGCGTGTTACCACTGAACTATCACCGCCTTTTAAAAGTTAGCAGCTTAGTTAAATTAATTCTTAGTTAATTTAATATTCAAATACAAAAATATTCCTTCTGAAAGAAAATAATTTAAATAACATAACGATATAATATACTCAAATTTTATTAATTTACCTTCAGAGCTGGTACTTCTTCAGTTAAACTCTTCAATTCAATATCTAACTTGTGCAATGTATTTTTTCCTTCGCGTATACTTCTTTGTGTTGACACCAAAGAATCTTCTAACGTCGATTGTTCACTGCGTAGTTGAGTCAATCTATGGAAAATATTCAAGTTTAAAAATTTTCTAGTTTAGGTTGCAAATTGAAAAAAAGCTTAAGCCACTAATTATAAAAACAATAACAATGTATCTTTACATAGTATAAAATGAAGTCGCTTCCGCTGTCTGTTCGCTTGGATCTTTTAAACTACTCAACGGATTTTAATGCAGTTTTTAGCAATAGATAGTGATACAAGAGGAAGGTTTATATGTATAACAATTAATAAATGCATATTATAGTACAGAAAAGCCGAGAAATTCAAAGATTTGTATTTCACACTAACCGTTAAAACGTACCGTAGTTTTAAACAAAACTATATTTTCGGATTATTTCGCGGATTTATTTTGATTTTTGGTTCCCGACGTTTCGAATGCTTTAGAGCAATCATGGTCACGGGATAGACTGTCTCTCCAAAAAGTTTCATTTAAAATGTCAAATATTCGCATAAATTTAAGAAAGTATTATATAATAATAATGTACACAAGTATTATAAAAAGGTAAAGTTTGTAAGTTTGTATCATGTAGAGGATTTTTTCAGATGTCTCAAAGGTCTTTATATAGTAGTTACAGACTGCACCTAGCCACAAAATTATATAATGATTTTTTAAATAATTTTTTTTTTCTGGTTTCTAAAATCCTAAGTCTGTCCCGTGACCATGATCCCTATAGAGCATTCGGAACCGTCGACAACCAAAAATCAAAATTAATCCGCGAAAAAATCCGAAAAGATAAAAAAAAATCATTTTTTTCATACAAATCTTGTCCTGACATTTACAAACAGGGCAAAAAAATAATTAGCCAAATATGTAGGTGAAAAGCCTTTTTGAAGTAATTTGGTTACAATTTGGTAATTGATTTTCTCTAGGTATATTTTTTTGAGCGTAACCCTAATCCTTTTACTGAAATAAAAGTAGCCTAAGTTACTCCTTATAACATCAACTACCTGCCAGTAAACTTCCCGTCAAAATCGGCCCAGCCGTTTCGGAGATTAGCAGGAACAAACAGACAAGACAAAAATTTAAAAAATTGTGTTCTCCTATAAATACCGTATATGATTTATCATATGCATTTAGTAAAAAGATGTTATTTTGAAATTACAAACAGACATTTCAGTTTTATTTATCTGTATAAGATGTCAAAATATTCGCCGTAAATCTAGGAAATTATGTATTAAATAATAATCAATGTTTCTCCCAACCTCTGTTCCAAGTGAGCCAACTTCCGCTCACTATCCTGTATGGCGGCGGGGTCCGCCTCGCTGGTGTCCTGCTGCACGGCGCTGGACATGCGCCCGCGCATCGTCACTTTGCCTCCACCAGACATTGTTCCTGAAAAAGATTGTTATCTATACTATTATTATAAAGAGGTAAAGTTTGTTAGTTTGTGAGTTTGTGTACGTACACCACCTGGCACTATCCTCACGGCGCCCATGGCTGAAGAGTAGTCTAGAGTTACGAGTAGAATATTAATCTTGTAAATTAAATGGAAACAGTATCCATAGAAAAAATATTATTGAAATATGCAAGGACGTCACGCCAGATACACATTATTATTATTTTTTCATAAATGTTATACGACATCAGTATTCATGATTTTAATTCTTTTTTTTAATCTTAAAGAACTATAAAAGTCGATTAAGTATCGTGGTACAATATCGATTTTTTTTCTTAGACATATCTTCTATATAACTTAATAATGTACGAAATAGCATTAAAACAATACACCAAAAATATCCCAACACTGGCTTCTTAACAGAAACCCTCAAAAACTTTACCTATCCCGACCCGGGACTCGAACCCAGAACCACCTGATTTCCACACACACATACTAGCCACTAGACTTCTAGACTTATACAAAACAAAAAACCAGCCAAGTGCGAGTCAGACTCGCACACGAAGGGTTCCGTACCATTATTTATAAAAACGGCAAAAAAAAATCACGTTTGTTGTATGGGAGCCCCCCTTAAATATTTGGGTCATTTTAATTTATAGTGAATATATAACTAAATATTCTGTGAATATTACAAGCGTCTACCTGTTGCCCTTATCAATATCGAACAAAAACGAGCAAAAAAATCACGTTTATTGTATGGGAGCCGCCTTAAATTTAAATATTTACTTTATTGTTTTTTAGTATTTGTTGTTATAGCGGCAACAGAAATACATCATTTGTGAAAATTTCAACTGTCTAACTACCACGGTTCATGAGATACAGTCTGCTGACAGACATACAAACGGACGGACAGCGGAGTCTTAGGAATAGGGTCCCGTTTTACCCTTTGGGTACGGAACACTAATAAAAGTATTTTAATAAAAACAAATCAATACCAGCAATTTCAATAACATCCCCCTGTAAAGTCACCACGCGGTATCTTGTAGCTCCGTAGGCTATTCTAGACGCTTGTTCTAGATCTTTCGCCACAAGTGTTTCTCTCAAAGCGTAATAGAAGGCTGGCAACACTCTTTCATCCTTCACTTTGACGAGATCGAAGAGACGTGGTGCGTTTTCTGGACTGGAATAAAACATTACAAATAGAGAATATGTATGTAATCTATACTAATATTATAAAGGGGTGAGGTTTGTGACTTTGTGACGTTGTAGGAGGTAATCTCTGGATCTACTGAACTGATTTAGATGAAATTTGGTAAGATGCTAGTTTGAGATCCTGGGAAGGACATAGGATACTTTTTATCCCGGAAATCATCCCTTAAGAGGGTGAAAATGGGGATGAAAGTTTTTATTGGGGAATCAACCTAGGGACGAACCCGAGCGAAGAGAGTGTGAGTCGCTAGTACAAAATATATTAATTGTATATATATATTGTAATTGATGTGCCTGTTTGTCGAGCGCCATGGAGGTCGCGCGGCCCACTTCGCTAAATAAAAAAGAATTAAATCTTGCAACACTAAGTCATCGTATTATACACAATGCTTGTTATCACGTTCATCGATATGTCGTGGCAGTGGTTATCTCAGATAAAACAAAACGGCAGCACTAACTAAGTCCCTCTATTCTGGCAATTCTTGATGAGATGCGCCTGCTTGTCGAGCGCCACGAAGGTGGCGCGGCCCACGTCGTGCCGCTTGAGGTGCTCCACGCAGGCCTGCGCCGTCTCCACGCTGTCCACCACGACGTTGTCGAGCGCGCCGCAGCACGTGGATATTGCCACGTCGTATTTACCATCTATCGCTCCTAGATCACCCTGTGGCAATGGCAATTGTTTCTGTTACTATCTATACATCTATAAGATAAATAGAATTGAAGTGTCTGTTTGTAAACTTGAAGTGTCAAAATACCAGCTTTTTACTAAATGCATATGAAATTATATATGGTACTTATAAGAAAAACACTTTTTTTTAATTTTGTCTGTCTGTTTCTTTCTGATAATATATGAAACGGCTCGAGCGATTTTGTCGGAACTTTCATTGGCAGATAGCTGATGTTATAAGGAGTAATTTTGGCTACTTTTATTTTTTTTAAAGAATTAGGGTTCCGCTCAAAAAATTAAAAAGTGCCTAGGGACGAACCCGAGAGAAGCGAGGGTGAGTCGCTAGTCTATACTAATATTATAAAGAGGAAAGATTTGATCTTTTGTTTGTTTGTGCCGAATAGGCTCCGTAACTACTAAATCTATTTAAACGAAATTTGGTAAGAACATAGTTTGAGACCCTGCGAAGGATATGGGATAGTTTTTATCCCGGAAAAATATACGGTTCCCGTGGGATAGATTTGATTTTGTTTTCCTAGAGGTGAACCCGAGCGAAGCGAGGGTGAGACACTAGTATAACGAAGTGTTTCTAATGCTTCACAGCAACCATAGTAACGGGAGAAAAAAAATAGTTTTATAATTTATTTAAAATGTATATATATTAATCTTACCAGTCTTCCGAATATTCCAGGAAGTCGGCCAGCCTTCTTTTCTTTCATCAAAGAGTCCAACACACGACCACGAGATTTATTTGCGCTCATTGCTTGACGAGATTCTTCTAATTGGGCTCTAAAATATAACTTATACTTTAAATATATATTTTAAAAAAAACTAAAATTGGCATCTAAAATACGCCATTTTAAAATCACCATTAATAATCTAGTCAACAAGTGCTTCTTAGGTCGACTTTTTCCAGCAGTCTCGGAAAAATATGAACGAGGTCTCATTCGATCCGCAATGGCATGTAGATGATTTAAAAAAAAAACAAATTCCACATGCAAAAATTGCAAAAGTTATAAACAATTAACTAAAAATAAAAAAGGGGATGCAGTCTTTTTGCAAATATCTCAAAATTGAGATTTTTTAAATCTAAAAATCTCCCGGAACTGTAGGATTATTATTCGATTATTTATAATTTTCTGATTTTTTACTTTTTATTTTTTTAAGTCTTTTTTTTTTGTAAAAAGTTTTTATTTTTCATTTTTAGTGTAGGTTTAGTAGTTAGCAAAATAAAAAGAAATTATTTTAAAAATGCTGTAGATGAAAAAAAAAACAATTAATATATAATCAATCATCCCTTATTTTCTACATTTAGTGGTGGATATTTTTTTTTTTTCAATTTAAATGGAATCATTGAAATCGTTACACTGCAAAATGTTATGCGTGGTCAAACATAAAAAAATACGTGTGGAATTGCGAACTTTCCCCTTTTTTTCGTCGCTTAAAAATCTTATTAAAAAAAGCCCAAATAGTAATAACTTTGGCGATATAAATAAATTTTAGTATATATTATTAAAGAAACAGTGTATTTAAAACTTAGATAAAAATAAATAAACATTACCGTAAACTACGAGCCTCTCTGGAAACGCTGGTTTCATCTTCCTTCAAAGTTTGAAGTTTTGTTTGTATTGTCTTCAGCTGTTCTTCTTGCATTGGTATGGTAGATGAGAGATCTTCCCGTAACCTGTTAAATATGCAATTATTCAATAAAAATAATATATTTTATTTGCACTAGTGACATACCCTCGCTTTGCTTGGGTGTGTCTTTAGGTACGAATTACTTTTTTTGAGCGGAACTCTAATATTTTTTTTCTAGAAGTAAAGTAGCTTAAGTTACTCCCTCTACATCAGCTTTGTGCCAGTGATTGTCGGTCGACCAGTCGGTCGATCAGTCAGTCGATCAATCTATAGATCAATATATCGATCAAACGAACAAACACACAAATAAACTCTACTTCTTTATAATATTAGTATAGATTTGTGTACCACTAGTGGAAAAAAATAAACCATCTGGGATCTTTCAACGAAATCCCTTTGGGATATAACAAAATAATGTATGGTGGAATTGTGTACCTTATATAGGTCTACAGAAAAGTCCGCGATAGCACATGTCTATCTCTTAAGGATAACAAACTATATCCATTTCAATTTAAAACGTACTTAGGGACGAACCCAAGCGAAGCAAGGGTGAGCCGCCAGTTCTTTAATAAATATGACAAAAATATCAAAATGGACTCACGATTTCTTCTCTTCCAAATCTTTCTTCGCCTTTTCATAATCTTCTTTCAATTTTTCATATTTCTGCATCTCTTTTTGCTCAGTGCTCAAATATATTTTTAATTCTGATTCAGTCAACTTATAGTCTTTGTTGGCTTCGTCCACTATCTTTTTCAAGTCTATCAATTTTGATTGTAACTTGTCTTTTTGCTCTTGAAGACCTTGAGTTTTGGACCTATATTAACAAAAAATAGTTAAAATAAATCTGTCAAGTATAAATCGGATTATTTTAAATGCATGTATTTTTTTATAGCAATTCTTTATTTACATCAAAAAAAACTTATTAAGCTTGCAAACACTTTAAAATAAATAAAAAAACACCATCCGCGTGAAATGATATTTTCGATGATCTCTAAATTGCTCTTATTCCATCACACCTGCTTATGTTACAGATAATTATTTTTCTGTTTTTTAATCTGTTTGTACTGTCATGTATTCGTTAAAATTCTCTAGTTAAGTTCGTATGAATTTATAAAGGTAAATATGTACGAAATGAACAAACAAACATACACACGTATTATATATAAATAGATAAGAAAGGAAAATTATAAATATAATAAAATAATAATTAAATAACGATCCAAACTACCTTACTCCAGCCATAACAGTTTCTAATTCCTTTTCAGCCTTCTCTTTATTCTCATTGTGTTTCACTAAAAGTTTCTCACAATCTTCAATTTCACGTTTATTTTTATCTGGTATCTGTTAAATAAAAAGAAAATACATTATAATTTGAATAAAGACTCTTTCAAATATATTTCATCCATTATCACTACAATACAAACACGTGAAAATCACATCTATACAGATAAATAAAATTGAAGTGTCTGTTTGTAATGTCAAAATAACAGCTTTTTACTAATGCATATGGAATTATATATGGTATTTATAAGAAAAACACAATTTTTAAAATATTTGTCTGTCTGTATGTTTGTTTGTTCCTATTAATCTCAGAAATGACCGGTCCGATTTTGACGAGACTTTCACTGGCAGGTAGTTAATGTTATAAGGAGTAAGTAACTACTTTTATTTCAGTAAAAGAATTAGGGTTCCCCTCAAAAAAACTAAAACGTACCTAGGGTCGAACCCGAGCGAAGCGAGGGTGAGTCACTAGTTTATAATATTAATATATGTATGTAGTATGGTAACATAAATATTTAATTTATTAAAAATAATGAAGTAATTAATGCTATCTAAATGAAAATAAACATATAAGTTTTTAGTATATACTTACCAACTCTAAGTCAATCAATTTTCCCTTCTCTTGTTCCAACAATTGTTCTAGATTCTTCTTTTTCTTGTTAGCTTGTGAGGAATCAGCTACAACTGTGACCATTTTCTTTTTCGTACTTTGTAATTTCTCAGCCACATCATTCTTTTTCTTTTGAAGGTCATCATATTTTCTGTTTGGATGAATGAATTAATAAATATGTTGGGACATTAACACACAGCACCATCTAGTTCCGTGGTAAGCTATGAGGCTTGTGTTATGGATACCAGATACTTGATACACTACACATATATAACTTTAAATACATACTAATAAATATTATAAATATAAACACCCATGACTAGAGTACCAACATTCATGCTCATCACATAAATGAATGTCCCCAGCAGGACTCGAACCTGCGACCACTGGCACAACAAGTAGGGTCAATACAAACTGAGCCAAATGTGTCGTCAAATAATGAAATCTATTTAGGTTAGTTACAGTAATAATGTTCATTTTTGTTTCATGTAATTGTTATTTTTTTTTCAATGTATTAGGTTATATTTTTTTATATTTACGCAAATATTTTACATTTTAAATAAAACTATCTTTTCGGTTTCTTTTCGCAGATTTATATTGATTTTTGGTTCTCGACATTTCGTATGCATTACAGCAATCACGGACACGGGAGAGACTAAGGTTTTAGACGTCTCAAAGGTCAATAGTATATATAGTAGCAATATTTTTAAACTAATTGAAATATACAAATAAAAAGAAATTTTTTAATTAATATTTAATTTTAGAAAAATATTTTAATTTGCAGAAAATTACATAATTCAAAATAAACCTAGACAAGGAAATTATAAAAAACGTAATAAATTTCCTTATTGTTAATATAAAAAATTAAAAATACAAATTTAAATACATACTGTGTTCCATTTTTTAGTTCAGTCGTTTTTGTTTGTAATTCCTCTTTAATATTTCCCAACTTTTCATCAATTTTCGCTAAAGTTTCCTTCAACTCTTCCATTTCTTTATTTTTGGCTTCAATTATTTTATTAGTTTCATGTCTGTATAAAATATTTAGATGTAAATAAAAAAAAAAATATTTTTTATGACACAAATAAGAAAAGAGAAGTGTTTTAAACTAAAACAAACAGTGTTAACTCAAAAATATTTTTAGACAGAATCCTATATCCTTTTCTATACTAATATTATTAAGAGGTAAAGTTTGTGAGTTTGTGAGGTTGTAGGGGGAAATCTCTCGATCTACCGATTTAAATGAAATTTGGTAAGAAGACAGTGTGAGACCCCAGGGTCTAACCTTCCCAGGAAGGACATAGGATACTTTTTAACCCGGAAATCATCCCTTAAGGGGGTGAAAATGGGGATGAAATTTCTTATTGTAGAATTAACTTTTTTAACGTTGGGAGATACAATCAAATAGATTAAAATTAATAAGTTTAGGTGTAAACTTAAATTTTATTTGCACTAGTGACTTACGCTCGCTATGCTCGATATGTTTTAATTTTTTTGAGCAGCACCCAACTCTTTTTCTAAAATGAATTAAGAACAGACAGACAAAAAGTTTAAAAATTGTTTCTCATGTAAGTACCGTAAAGTGATAAAAAATATAAATAATATTTCAAACAAATTTATTTACTTACATATATTTTTGCAAGAGCATATTCCTAGTTCTCAAAGCGGTGTTCGTTAAGTTCATCAGTTCCACAGCTTCTCTCATTGGCACTTCCAGTTTTTGCTTCTCTTGTTCGACCAAACGCACTCTATTCAACTTCTCTTTGCGCATTTCTGTATATTCCTCAACTCTCACTGATAATTGTTCAATTGGTTCCTTTTACAAAATTTAAATAAGTTTAATAATTTACTGCCATAATATAGTAAGTTTTTGGAGCTCGAACGTGATGAGAAATCGTCACGAAAAACTAACTGTAAAGTAACTGTTGTTATTGTCTGACAAATCCTATATCTTTAAACGAGCAATTCTTGTTTATATGTATATATATAAATATATATATAATCTGAATCTCGGAAACGGCTCCAACGATTTTCATGAAATTTAATATACAGGGGGTTTCAGGGGCGATAAATGGATCTAGATTATTCTTGTCTGAGAAAACGCGTGTTTTCGAGTTTTCATGCAGTTTTCTTTTGCATTATTCCAAGCAAAATATGGTCGGTAATTTGCACGCTCTGGTATAAGCATCGTGGTCAAGCGGCCAAGGTGCAAGATAAACAATCACAATCGAATCTCGGTCGCTAACAAAGTTTTTACTTTTGTTTTTTTTTTTAAATATTTATTCAAGTTTTTAGTTTTCAAAAAAAAAAGAAAATTGTACTTTAGGCCAAAAACTACGAGAGAAGCTCGATAGCCCAGGTATTGATATTATATGTATATGATATTCTTTCCATTGCTATCTTCAAAGATTACTATTTTACTAATTTGTTTTCAAATATGTAAAATATTTATAAGATATGTTTTAACGTTTAGTATGGAATAGATAGAAATGTACATAATATAAATAATAACCAATGAAGTTTCACTTTTAACATGTGTACTCTGTACATACACTATTTTTTTTTAATTGTGACATTGTATAAAAACTTAATGAATGAAAAATTACATGTATATTTCAATAAAATCTTGTGGAATTCAATAAAAATAATAAAATCTCAGACTTGGTATACTATAGACAATTGAACTATTTGTGGTAGATAAAGGCACACACATTCACCAATTCCAGGATGTTACTTTGGCTTGACCTGGGACTTGAACCCAGTATTTAACATAATTCAAATTTAAAATTCATAGTATATTTTATCTGTGGTTAATATAATAGCATATGTATATTAAGATTACTTTATATCTTGAAGTTCCAATAATATCTTCCAAATATTCAAGCATGCCAGACTCATGTTCATTTTGACCTTTAGGCTTCATCATAGCTATTTGTTCTACTTCACCCTGAAAAAAAAAGTTACAACCATGTATTCAGCACTTTTCTAATGTACCACTGCTGGGCATTTCAATGCGAGGGTATTCAGGCCATAACGCTGGCCAAGTGCAGGTTGGCCGACTCCACATGTCTTTCGAAAACTTGCTAGGTTCTCTCAGAGATGCAGGTTTCCTCACAATGTTTTCCTTCACCATAGTCCGTAAGATAAGTGGTAATCATGTTAAGAATGATTTTTTTACACACGAAAATATCAGAGGTGCACGTCCCAGGATTTCAACCCACTTCACTTGGTTTTCCAAGTAACCTTGCACTACTACTGTATACTGTACCTACCACTGACTATAGTTATAACCATATGAAATAGTAGTTACTAAAAATTACTATTTTAAAATGAAATTTAATTTATTTATATAAAACCAAAATGATTATTACCTGTAAGATCAAAAATCTATTGTGATCTAAATCAATGCCATGTGATCTCAACATTTTTGCAACTTCTTTAAATTGAACTCTTCTCCCATTAAGTATGTAATGAGATGAATTATCTTTGAATGCTGTTCTCGATACTACTATTTCACTATTTGGGACAACTGTAAAATCTTCACCTTCCTACAAAGATTAATAATTTTAATAACAATCATAATATAAATATATATAAATAAAAATTAATATAAATTAGTGATTATTTGCAAATTTTAATTATTAGTACATATTTGTATTATTTCAGAATAAATAACTTAGGTTTAGCTTAGCTTAGAACGAATTTAGCTTAGAACTATAATGATAAAGAAATATATAAAATTAAAATTAATAGTATTGTATAAGATCTGTATCAGAAATCTGTAAGATATACCCATTATTCAATATAATATGTATATAATTATTGAATGATTATATTTAATATTATACATAAAAAATCATATAATTGTTTTTTTTTAAATGGTAATAAATATGAAATTTTATAGTACAGACTTAAATTACTTTTATATTGTAAAATATGAAATAAAATTAAAAGGAAAACCAATAACATACCCCATCAATAATCTGGCAAAAATGTACTTCAACAGCAGCACTAGTTATATTTGGAAATTTGCTTGAAGAATGTATGAGAACAGAGATTTTCTTAGATCTAATTTTTGTTGCTCTGTAGCCAAATACAAAAAGCATAGAATCTATTACATTGCTTTTACCACTTCCATTAGGACCAATAATTGCTGTAAAACTCTAAAACAACACAAATAATTTATTAATAAACGCTAAACTTCACCTTAGAACAAAGAACAAATCTCACATTTGTTGACTATAATTAAATTTTTAGACACTTAGATTTTAGAACTTTAGAAATTTTAAACATTTTATATATTCAACACAAAATTCTCTTTACAATTAGCTAGCTTAGCCAAGATTTTGTATTAGATTAAATATTATAAATTAATTTACCTTGTGAAATGGACCTAACGTTTGCACTCCAGCATAACTCTTAAAATTTTCATTTACAATATGTGTTATGATTAACCTTGGCCCTGTTGTATCAAATGTAAGTGCTGGTTTCGGGGCTGGTGGTATATAAATGTCACCGATACGAACTCCACCTTCTTCATCATCAGAAATATGATCTATTTCTCCATTTTCATGATTCTCACCGGTATGACCATTTGAGGTACCGGGGTTTTCGTCAACTTCCATTGGCTCTTCTTCCCCTCTTTTCTTTTTAGTTTTTTGCATTTTTAAACTTAAATCAACCTATAAAATCACAACTTATCTGTCTGAGATAATGAAAAGTTTGGTAAAGAATTACAAATTAAGTTTGAATAACAAACAATCGTTACGAAAACGCGGCTTTACAAGTTTGACATCTATACATATTTTGACATTTATTATAAGTAAAACATTCGTCCAAAAAAATATATAATAAAACATTAACATAATGTTATTTTTAAATAACATCTAGAACCGTGTAGTATAAAAATGTTGTTAATGAATAATTTCACTATTGTTAGTAATTTTCTGAGTAATATGTATGGCTAAAGTTGTTATCATATCTATATTTTATTAATATATAAAAGCTAAACTATACTTTATTTAACTTTTTGTTTAAATTGTGTACTTTTTCTATTTTCAATCATGTAGCTATAATAGATTTGGCTTGTTAATATTTTTATTGTAAGGTGTGGGATTAAACATTACTAAACGATTTCTGTCAATGTCATACGTCAAAGAAGATGGCGAATCGGACAGTAAAGGACGCGAAATCCATTCGCGGTACAAATCCGCAGTATTTAATAGAAAAAATAATAAGATCACGCATTTACGATTGCAAATATTGGAAAGAAGAATGTTTTGCTTTAACAGCCGAATTGCTTGTAGACAAAGCCATGGAGTTAAGATACATAGGAGGCGTGCATGGTGGCTTCATTTATCCAACTCCATTTCTCTGTTTAGTATTAAAAATGTTACAGATACAACCTGAAAAAGATATTGTTGTTGAATTTATAAAAAATGAAGAGTTCAAGTATGTGCGTGCTTTAGGTGCGTTTTATATGCGATTAACTGGTTCATCACTAGATTGTTATAAATATTTAGAACCTCTGTATAATGATAATAGAAAGCTGCGGCGGCAAAATCGTGAAGGGCAGTTTGAAATAGTGCACATGGATGAGTATATTGATGAATTACTACGTGAAGAGCGTTTATGTGATGTTATTTTGCCAAGAATTCAAAAAAGGCACATATTGGAAGAAAACAATGAATTAGAACCCAAAGTATCTGCTCTTGATGATGATATGGATGAAGATATGCCCTCTGAAGAAGAAAATGTTGACACCGAGACCAAAGAGAACAAGCGGGAGAAAGATAATACTGCTAGGAGGGACAGAGACAGAAGAAGAGAGAGGTAAGTTATTTAACATATTTTAGATAACCTTGCATTTTATAAATTAATAGAATGGAGGTTAATGATAATAAGAACAAATAACAATCTTCATATTATGATGTATTAGTCTGCCTTCCTTATATGATTTTATCAATAATTTTAGTGAAAATATATTTGTGAAGTGACCTTATTAGTATTTTAATTATATAAAAGGCTAGACTTTTATGAATCATTTAAATTAAATATAGATATCTGGACCCATTTTTCAATATTGTACATTTGCCTTTCTTCTTCCTTTTATGCTCTTGAACTATATAATAATATATTGTATCAATTTTTCACCACACACATTTAATCAGAGTATAATAAATGTGCTGAATATTTGCATCCACAGTTGTCTCTATTAAAAAAAGTCTATCTCTCTATAAAGTCTATATATATAAAAGAAAGTCGTGTTAGTTACTTCGCTTATAACTCAAGAACGGCTGAACCGATTTAGCTGAAAATTGGCAGGGAGGTAGTTTAGAGCCAGGAGAAGGACATAGGATACTTTTTATCCCGTTCGACCGCGTTCCAATTTTTATGATATTTTAATTTTTGGATTTCTCTTAGTCCGGAATAGGTAAGTATTAAAACATATAATTAAAATGTGAGAAAGAAAGATTTTTTCTTTTTATATCTATTTAAAACGTACCTAGCGACGAACCCGAGCGAAGCGAGGGTGAGCCGCTAGTATTTGTTATATTGGTGAATTTCATTAATTCTATATTAATTGTATATTATGTAAAAGTGAATACTATATTTTTGTAATAATTGGTATCATAAATCACACACATATTCCTTATTCTGAATGTATGTGTGCATGTATATTTTTATTACTCCTTTATGGTAATGGCTGGATGGATTTGGATGAAATTTACTACACAGATCTGATCTATGATCTGGAGTAGCATGTAAGCTCATCTATACTATATTAGGTCATTAAGCATATTAATTTATTTAGTTTGTTAGGCTAATTTTGTTATTTTATAATAATTAGTAATTAAATATTTTTAAATTTAGATCTCGAGACCGTGAACGACGTGAAAAAGAACGCAAGCGCGATCGCTCCCGAAGTAGAGAGCGGGAAAGACGTCGGGAGAGAGAAAGAGAGCGTGAGAGGGAGCGAGACAGAGAACGCATTCGTGAGCGCGAGAGAGACAGAGAAAAGGAAAGACGAGAAAGACATGAAGCGGACAGACGAAGGGATAGAGGACGTTATTAGAATAATAAAAGATCATTTGCTAATTATTCTTTTTTATTTCATGCATTAGGATAATCAAAATTTTTTTCTTTGTTTTCTGTGTTGAATTATAATTGTTAGTATCAGATTAGAAAAAATTTAGTAAAGGGATATTTATATAGATGAAAAATGAAATTTGATCAACCATTTGAAAACATTATGCATAAATAAAACTATTTCTTTTTTTGCTGCTGATAAAACTATAAAATAATCTTTACTGCTTAGAAAATCTGTACAGTAAACAATGTATAAAAAAAATCAATTCAATTATACACACATATTTAAATTCTTTTTTATTGTATTTTAAATTCTTTAAGGCAGTGGTAGCCCAGTGGTGACGCGCTTACTTGGGAAACCGAGTGAAGCGGGTTCAAATTCCGGGTTTCGCTAAATATAGACCCTCTATGCTTGATAAATTGTTCGAAGAGTATTATGTAATCTGTTATGTAAAATGTACAGATGAGATATTCCATAGAAAAATTTGGCTTGCTAAGTGATAGTTGACATTGATTCGCAAACTGTCAATTTTTTTTTATAAATATGTAGTTCCAAAATATGATAAATATTGCAAAAAATCATCCAGTATTTAATGATATTTTTAACAAAACAAATTCAGGGACAACCTTTGTTGTAAAAAGTAAACTGCGCCATCTGTGAATATGCTTTACAAACCTAAAGGCTGATTTTGAATGACCAAAACGTATATTGGATTTAAGAGCGCATTTTTCATTATCTTCATGGGATTTCAAGTTTAATTTTACATAATCGATAAAATATATCAATACAGCGAATATAATGCCATCTATTGACATTTTCTTTGAGCTATTTTCATCAACACAACAAAAATGGTTGTCAAAAAAAAGTCTACAATCCAAATCTTAACTAAAAAAACCATACTTTATACATATCCCATAGCCAATAAAATATACAGAAAAAAAGGGCTAATCAAAGAAAAGACAATAAAAGAATGAAGCATTTATTATTACAAAATCTACTTGAGTCGTTGCAACAGCGTAGTATTTAGGAGGTTGGCGTCCTTGAGTGTCTGTGTGTGGTCGGTGAGCTCTGTGCTGGGGAAGGTGGTCAGGAGGGCGAAGCTCTGCAGCTGGTAGGCGGGCTCCGCGCGAGACACGTACTGCATGAGGTCGGCCACCGTGTGCGTGTGGTTGAAACGCCCGGTCAGACGGCTGCCGTCGGCCAAACGGAACTGGTGTGCAAAATTAAAATTATTTATTTTAAACCGAATTACATTCATAGTACAAATTTGACTGTTGAGAACCTCCTATTAAAGTTAAATAGCCTGCGGCTATATAATAATGTCTTTTGCTGCGGTAACTTCGATCAACAATACTACTAGATAACATGTCACATACAAAATAAAAGCTAAATTCTGTCCGCGAGAATATGCACTTATACAGCTTCATTTGTATACTAACGAACCAAGAAAGTCTTATAATAGTTTTATTTTCAAGCTAATCAACACCATAAGACCTTGTAATAAAGTCAAAAATCTTTAAATTATCATCATACACTTACGATCACTTCGTAGGTTTTGAAATCTTATTGTAAAATCTACCTTATACCAAAAAAAAATAAAGCACTTTTTCCCGTTGTTGCTTTGTGAGCTAAATCGTTGTTTTCTTTCTATTTGCTCCTTTGAATTGGCGCGTATATTGGCCGACCTGGGCCAACATTCGTAGCGGATGTAAAATTGTTCAAAATTACGTATTTACATTATATCGCAGGTTAAAACTAAAAAAATTGACTTTTGCCTAATATTCGGCTATTCAGCCAGAAACCCCACGGAATATTCGGTATTCGGCGTATGACCGAATATAATATTCTTTGCAAGTCTAGTATAGATTTCTCAGAGATGAGATATTTTCCCGCAGTAAAAAGTACCCTTAATGTTGTATATCTTTACCTGCCATTGCACTTTATGACTCACAATTTTTTTTAACGCGAATGGACTATCTTTCGCATAGTTCGCCCAAATGAGCGCTCCTCCCGCCTAGGTCGTACCTGCACGGTGGTGGCGGGCGCGGCGTCGTCGAGGCGCACGGCGCGCTGCGCGGCGCGCGCGTTGGCGTCGCGGTCCGCGCCCGCCGCCGCCGCCGCCGCCGGCGCGCCCACCGTCGCCGGCGTCGGGCTGCACGCAGGCACATATACACATACATACATACATACATACATACATATAGAATCCGGGCATACTAATAAAACCTTTTACAACACTAGTAACTATTTCTGTACCTGAGAAGCATAACACTGTAACTCCGTTTCTACGAGTTTGTGTTTTTACAGTATACTATTGTATGCGTCCTTTTCTATTATGGCATAACACTATATGTAGCAAAATTAACTATGTTAGTATAATAATCTATTATTAAAGGGAGGCCCGCGCCCAGCGGTGGGACGTTAAATATGGCCAAATACATACATACAAGTGAAACAGTAGTTATTCCTGGAGGACCATTCGACATGGCCCATAAAATATCAAGCACAAGAGCACTAGTGGAAAGGCGACATAAATTTTCGTGCTAAACCTTATTTGTGTTAATAGCCTTATTCTAGCATATACAGCCTCAGATCCGGAAGTCCTGGATTCGAGTCCCAGATCGGGTCAAGTGTAATTATTATTAATCATGTAGATTCACACCACTCCACTCAACTACTCCAGTCAGGGGTGTTTATATTTATAATATATATTTATTTAAAATTATATATGTGTAGTATCAACTAACTGGTATCCATAACACAAGCCTCGTAATTACCGCGGAACTAGATGGCTGTATAGTGATGGCTAGATGGTATGTGTTAATGTCCTAACATATTTATTTATTATTTACCAAACCCCATAACCCCCTAGCCCATACCTGCCCAGCATGTGACCCTTGCCGGAGAAGGCCTGGTGCGAGGGAGCCCGAGGACACTCCTCATGACGCCGGTCCTCCAAGCTCAGGCGGACTTCACCACTAGTCCCTGACAGTTCTGATGGGATCTCACTGTAAACATTATTATACACTTGTATAGTAAACTAGCGACTCATCCTCGCTCCGCTCGGGTTCGTCCCTACTTACGTTTAAACGTTTAGTATAGATTTCTCAGAAATGAGATATTTTTCCGCAATAAAAAGTACCTCTATATCCGTTGATTTGAGTTGATCCGGATAACCAGCTATCACCATACCAAATTTCATCAAAATCCCTCCAGTGGTTTTTCCGTGATGCGGTAACAGACAGACAGACAGACAAAAATTCTAAAAACTATAGATTCAGTCTATGTATCGATAATAATGTCTATTTCAAAAAAAAAATCCAAAAAATATTTCATGTACAGATTTGGCTTAGTTAGAATTTTATTATATGTATAGATATATAAATAAGAAAAGCAGAAGAGCAAAATAAGTCTAGTATCCGGGCAGATCACATTATTAGATATAGGGATGTAGCCCAGTCGAATTAGCTTAAAAAAGGGGCAAACATTGCAACAAATTTTAACGGCAATTTTCCTTCGGAATTCATTGTCTTTGGTCACTGGCAGTCTAAATTTAGATTTTCGGGGTACCAGACCCGTTGCGTCATCCGCCATCTTTAATTTCAGGATTGATTTTTGTTTATTGAACAACTAGTTTATTTTTAACTAACCACAAAAACTAGTCATTACAAAAGTCGTTTGAAATTACATTTCTTATAATTTTGGTTCTCATAATTTTTTTCCTAGGATCTATATTTTTTGACGTATACCCGAAGAGAGGGGGTGAATTTTTGTTTATTGAAGAACTCGTTTATTTTCAATTTTACACGAAAATTGTAATAAACAAAGTTGTTTAACACCTCCAGGTAAATTTCTAAGAAATTAATTAAAATTCTAAGAAATCTATTGTTAACTGACACGCCGGCGTGTCCGCAGTCGCAGAGAGAGAGAGAGTAACTATAAATACCGTTAAACCTCCTAAAATTAATCATTTCCCTCAACCGGGAATCAAACCTACCCTCTCCGAATGCAGCTGAGGAAGTCTGCATTGCTGGGGTCCGTGTACTGCCGGAGCGGACCACCGTCCACTGTGAACCCTTCCCTGTATAACTGGAGGCGAACTAAACGGTGTTGATTATTATCCTGACAAAGATACACAATTTATTAAGGTTTTCTTTAACATGCTTCATATGTAAATGGAAAAAGTTTAAAGTTGGAAAGGGAGCATTGAAAATTCCTTGAAATACTTCTGACTGAACTCTTGAATTATAACGGCACATTACGGTTATGGCTAGCCATTATGGTGTTTCCACACAGCAGTTAAAAAATGTTAGATAACATTAAATAACATTTTTTAACATGAAAACTTTTTTTAACACTCAGTAACGTGTCAACTATTGTTAGATGTTTTCAAAGCTTCCACATTGATAATTGATAAAACATGTTGTAGAATATTATATAATCATTCTGCAAGCCCCACTGTCTTCTGCTGTGTGTGTGTGTGTTTGTGTGTAATATTTTCTAACAAACGTTACAGATTGTTATATTTAGCTTCAAATTGTTTTGTTCTAACATTTGTTATACAAAATTCTTTTTTGCTATAAAATGTTCAATAACAAATGTGTACTAACATTTTTTAACTCCTGTGTGGAAGGACCTTTAGAGCAATGACCATCCAACCGACAAACCAACTTTTTGTATAAGCCACAATAACAATGACCACGAGGAAGTATAAGATAGAAATAAAAATAATTTTTACCTGTTGTGCTTTCCCCTCTGCCACTGGTTCATGGTCGTCAGCCGTTTGACCTGTCAGTGACAATAAACAATTATTATCTAGTAGCAGAAACCCGAGGCTTCGCTAGCGCTAAAACTACAAAACAATCTCTAAAAGGGTAGTTTCATACAAATTTTCACTCCCTGTTTTATACCCTTATAGGATGAAGTTCGAAAAAGCTAAAACACGTATTTATTTAATTTTATCACTTCAAGCATTAATACCAAGTTTCAAGTAATTCTGATCATAAATATTTTTTTGGATTGTATTATAACGTGTTTTCCCGTGGGGATTACATAAGCTCCCGCGGTAAAAAGTAGCCCATGTCTTCAACTCTTCAGCCCACCAACTTCATCTCCACACAAAAAATCACGCCAATCCGTCACTCCGTTTTGACGTGAAAGAAGGATAAACAAACCAAAGAAAAACACATTCACATTTATAATATTAGTATGGATACAGATAAATAAAATTGAAGTGTCTGTTTGTGATGTCAAAATAACAGCGTTTTACTAAATGCATATGAAATTATTTATATATGATACTTATAAGAAAAACACATTTTATTTTTATTTTTGTCTGTTTGTTTGTTCCGGATAATTTTTGAAACGGCTGGACTGATTTTGACGGGACTTTCACTGGAAGATAGCTGATATTATAGGGAGTAACATGGCTACTTTTATTTTCGAAAAAGAATTAGAGGTCCGCTATAAAAATTAAAAACGTACCTAGTAGTAGGGGAGCCCAAGAGGGGATTTTCTGTAGTTACTCGAGCGCGGCAGATTAACATAAAAGAGGTTACCTTGCACTCTATTGAGTACTTTCACCATAATATAAGTCTTCTATATAAAGGGGCGCGTCTAGGGAAGCCAGAAGAAGATGATTTTTGCCTCTTAGGCTTGTGCAAATCGGCAGATTATTAAATTGGACACTTTTCAGGATGTGACTAGCCTACCACACCTTAATCTGACGGTTTCAAGTATTTCTACCTTATCAAAACATTTTTTAAATATTTTAATCGGCTTCCCTAGACGCGCCCCTTTATATAGAAGACTTATATTGTGGTGAAAGTACTCAATAGAGTGCAAGGTAACCTCTTTTATGTTAATCTGCCGCGCTCGAGTAACTACAGAAAATCCCCTCTTGGGCTCCCCTACTATAGGGACGAATCCGAGCGAAGCGAGGGTGAGTCGGTAGTTTTGTATCAATGATTTTAATGTTATTCATTAATATATACATTTTAATCACACTCATATTATATATATTCAGCTCTTTTTAACGTCCTACTTCTGGGCAAGGGCTTCCTTCAAGACAAGGGGTATCAGGCCATAGTCCACCATGCTGGCCAAGTGCGGGTTGGTGGGTTTCACAAGTCTTTCGAACTTGCTAGGTTTTCTCAGACATGTAGGATTCCTCAAGATGTTTTCCTTCACCATAAGAAAAGTGGTGATCATGTTGAAAATGATTCGCACATGTAAATATTAAGAGGTGCCAGACTCGGGATTTGAACCCGCTTCACTCGGTTTCCCAAGCGAGCTTATTACCACTAGTCTATATCACTGCCTATATATTTAACTGCCACTAGTATTTAATTAAGTGAATATTATACCTAATCTGTAACCAACCCCACTGAAGACTCCGCCTCGGCCTCGGCTGGTGGAGGCTGGCCCATCTTCAAACACTACGGCACCACGCCTGAAATGAATTCATTTATTTTACAAAATCACCAGCCAATTTATTAAATTAAGATTAAAGTATAGAACCTAACCATATGCCAAAGTTGGATTTATACTATTAACTAATTAATGACTTACGCTCGTTTCGCTCGTGTGCGCCCCTAGTTAAAAAAAGACTAAAAAGACTAAAAACTAAAAGTAGCCTAAATTCTTCCCTATAACCTCAGCTATCTGCTAGTGAAATCCTGTCAAAATCGGCCCAGCCGTTTCGGAGATTAGTTTGGACACAAACAGACAGACAATAATTTTAAACATTGTGTTTATATATATATATATATATATATATATATATATATATATATATATATATTCCCATAGCTGACGCGCAGATTGATTCAGATCCACAGGGTTTCCTGTACTTCTCAGATTTTTATATTTACGTATAAATAACTTCTCAAAAATAAAATATATATATAGCAGTAACTTCTCTTTTATTTTGCATTCATTATTTTTGTGTGACATCAACTTTTGGAACTCGACCACAGGGACTGGTGACAAATACGTCATACGTGTACGTGTACGGAAAAGTTCGTAGACTCGTAGATCAAGCCACTAACCAGCCAGCCAAATATTATATTTGCAAACAATCAATTGGCATACCTGGGTGGATCTATACAGTATAGTCACAGTCAGTGTACACGATGATACATTTGGCTCAGTTTGTAGTGACCCTACTTATTGTACTAGCGATCGCGGGTTCGAGTCCCACTGGGGGCATTCACTTGTGTGATGAGCATGTTTGTACTCCAGTCACGGGTGTTTATGTTTATAATATGTATGTGTTTAAAGTTATATATATGTAGTGTATCAACTTTCTGTAGGCTTACTCTTGAAACTGATTCGAATTTGATTTTGTTTTTGATTCGAATTCAATTTTGATTCGAACTCGATCCGGCTGCCTTACTCTAACCAAATCGAAACATAACCGAGATCGAGTTACGTTCGAGTGTTATCAGTGCCGTTAACTGTATCCGGCTGCTGTGAACTATGGTCAAATTCTTTTTAATGTAAAAAAAACTATATATAATTGGCTTTTTTCGTTTAAGATGATTCCCTAGTGTTTTAATAACAATTTTTAAGATTATATTTAAATTATTTTAGACATTATAAAAATCGCAGGCGAGCCGTAATAATAAAAAAAATGTCATTTATGTAGATAAATATCCACACTCGATCCAAAAAAGTACCTTTTTCGCTATCGTTAAATTTGACATTAGATTGATCCTAAAACTCGATACCAAAGCTGTCCGATCGAGAGGGGAGTAAGACTTTTCGATCGTAACGGCTGTTCTCGATCGTAGTTAGTTCCAATTTGAACCACTGCCCGATCGTGCGCTGATGTCAATTTCAAGGGTACGAATCCTAACAAAATCGAGTCAATTTCGATTGATTCAGGAACTCGAAGCTGTCGGGAGTAACCCGGCTGGTATCCATAACACAAGCCTCGTAGCTTACCATGGAACTAGATGGTGCCGTGTATGATAACCAACATATTTATTTATTTATAATTTTAATTTATATAAAGATAAAAAAAAATACAACAACTTACTCTCTGACACTCTTAAACATTGCTGACACTATGTCTTGTCCCTTACCAGGCCCAATTATTTGTTGGCCTGATCTTTCAGAACCCCCCGCATAGAAGGCTTGACCTGAAGCAATTAAAACAGTTTATATGGTTAGTGAATGAAATAAAACATTTGAATTGACGCTATATAAAATGAATTCTGTCAGTTGTATATAAATCTATCAAGAAAAGTCTAACTACATAGCTTTTAAAGGAGAATGCAACCCTTTGTATGGCAGGTGGCATCATTTTTAGGGTTCCGTGCCCAAAGGGTAAAACGGGACCCTATTACTAAGACTCCGCTGTCCGACCGTTTGTCTGTCTGTCTGTCACAAGGCTGTATCTCATGAACCGTGATAGTTAGACAGTTGAAATTTTCACAGAATCGATGTATTTCTGTTGCTGCTATAATAACAAATACTAATAATTATAAATTAAAAATTTTATAAACCCCTTACGCAAATTAATTGTGATTTAACGATTACACCGGCACTCGTGAAGCACTTATTCGAGTAATCATACCCCAAAATGCCTTACATCATTTTGGAAAAAAGTTGATACTCTTACACTGCTGGACCGATATTAACCAAACGTAGCTAAGAACCACCGCAAGGAAACTGGCTTTCAAATGAATAAAACTGCATCGAAATAGATCCATCCGTTTAAGAGCTAAGATGGCACAGACAGACAGACATCGACGTCAAACTTATAACACTCCTCTTTTTGTGTTGGGGGTTAAAAAACAGAAAAAATAAATATTTAACTATACAACAGACATAATTTTTTTGAAATCTATTTTAAAAGTGAATTAAAGAAGAAACGAACTCGCTAAACCGTAACAAACAAGAGATATTGTGGTTGTAAACCAGCTTACATAAAGAAGTCAGGTCTTTGCTAGATCATATACTAATGACACTGCTATATTTTATTTGAGGATCCAGGTAACAAGTGAATCCATTAGATTTTTATGACTTTGTACTTGGATATTCTTCAAAATCGAAATATACCTTTAGGGTGTTTGTTTTCGTTCGGGTGTTCTTTCAATAACAATGTAACAAATTATATGACAACACGTTGAAGGAAGGAAATTAAGCTCCAAGGCCCAAAAGGAGTATTTTGATTTGAAAAATACCTCGGTACAAAGTTATAAAAATAAATTCATTTGTTACCCAGATGCCCCAACCAAATGTAGCAATAATATTTGTATATAATCTAGGAGGCTGGCAAGTCAACCTACGTAAGCTGGTTGATAAAGTCATATTACTTATTAAAAAAGAATGCTTAAAAGGAATAGCAAACACAATATCTCTTGTTTGTTAGTTTAGAGTTGGTATCTCCTTAAATAGGGTTATTACATAGTCCCCCCCAACCTTGTAGTGGTGGGGGGAGCTCAGTAGAGCTCGGCAATCCAGCGGGCGCGAAGCCAAGAAACGTACAGGGAGGTGGCCCACTTCGGTGGGCGGTGGGAGGTGGCCCTCGTCGGTGGGCGGTGTACCATGCGGGTTGCTCCTGGTACTTCTCTGATAGCAGAGTGGACTTTGGAGCAACTCTATGATTGTTGTGGTCTGCCTCGGCAGACCTACGGTCCGGGCGTCGTAGTTGAATGGGTAAGCGATCCTGCGACGCCCCATTAAGATGGGGGAACGTTTTGTTGGGTTTTAGTGGGTAGTACTGGCTTTGCCGGTGAGTCCCACACCTCGTGCGTAAATGCATTTCCCAACGTTAAAAAAAAGGGTTATTACATAGTGATCTAGTTATGATATAATTTTTGTTACTGGAGAAAGTAAAAAAAAATGATGCCAAAAAGTTGCATACCCCTTTTTGTATAATCCACAATCATAAAAATAATAAAGTATGTCTTTATTTATATTATAACTTTTTATGAAGCATTTACTCTTTCACAGACCTGTCCTATCTAAATCTTTTAATCTTGCTATTTCTTCCTTTAATTTTGCATTTTCTTTAGTCAATCTATCAATTTCTATTTGCAATTTTTTAACTTATGCATTAATTTTCTTTAACTCATTACTATTACATTTATTTACAGAATTGCTATCTTTATTTTTAATGGAACAAGATGATGGGAAGAAAGAGGAGTCTTGATTTATTTTTTCCTCTTCACAATTTTTCCATCCAAACTTTGTTACTAAAGTACAGGACAGTTGTTAACTACTAGCATTTAAATAAAAAAAAAACAGAGTAAAAGAATGTTTGAATAAGTGACATACAATATAAATTAAATATTAATATTTAATAGAAAAGCTATTAATTATGTTTCATTAAAACTTACCTTCTTCTTCATCGCTGGAACTTTCTTGCTGTAATGATTCTAAAGTAGCAAATTGTGGATTTCCTTTCTTCTTGTCTTTCTTTTGTGGTCGGTTTGGAGATCTTGGTGGGGAATCCATATCACTATCTGACATAGGTGGTACATTAGCCGCAGCTGGGGCTTCTTCTACATTACCACCATGTTCATAAAAGCTAGATAGAGCTACCTACAAAGTTATTATAATTTGTATTCAATAATTAGTGTTTTATTAAATTAGTAGTACACACCTTTGTGGAATGTATATTTAATATTCAATAATAATATTAAGATGAGGGGTAGTTTTAAATGATAAATGAAATAAAAAAACAAAAATTGTTACAAATTGAAAGAGAATGTATGAAAATGACTATAACAATGAACTGGATATTTAATATCAAAGTTTAAAGGAATTGTTTTGTAAACTTAATAAAATAGATACTAACTTCTAGTTGCCAATTAGAAGATTCTAAAAAGAATCTACTGCGGTTTTCATCGGCACCGGTAACATCGCAAAACTGACGCAATGTATCTTCTTTATTCACAGACATATTAATAATTTTTTGAAATACCTATATGAATATCAGTAGCTTACAAATCTTTCTTTTCAATTACTGTATTGTCAATTTAATCTTTAAAATTATCAAATCCGAGCAAGTCATCGGAGTTTTCTTTCATTCTAAATTAATATAGATTATAAAATAAAGAGAACTATGAAATATTGAACATACAGATAATTTAACTATGTAACTATACTTTTAATGGGGAAGAATTTTGCCTTTTTCCAACAAGATGTCACGATCATTATGATCCTCAGTATATTGTTTAAAAAATTTTTATTATTTAAAATTTAATTAATTAAGATAACAAATTATAAAATGCCAAAATGCAAAGAAAATGGATACCATTTGTTCCCAAAAGACAAAAACTGAAGAAATTGTGGGCTATAAAGCAATGAGACGACCAAAATTGGCGAAATTACAATCTTTATATTTAAGGCCCTGTGGACATAATTTGAAAGAAAGTGATTATAAAACTTTTAAATCGTCTACAGGTGAATATTAATTTTATTTTTTGAACTTTTTTACATATTAATGAGTTTCATACAAACTTTCATCGACCATGTTTTCCCCATATGGGATTGACATTCAAAAAATGATAAAAGCCGTATTTATTAAATTGTATTGAAGAGCATTAATACCGAGTTTCAAGTCATTCTAATCATAAATAATTATTTCCATTTTCATCATTCATATAAGCTTTATCACCCCTTTTTATCCCTTTAAGTGATTAAAGCTAAATAGCACTTTCTGTGCATTTCACATTAAAAATGACAGAGTTTCATACAATCTTTAATCCCCTATTTTACCCACGTAGGGAATGAATTTCGAAAAAAAAATTTCGCAACGGATACCTACAACATATAAGAAATGCGTCCTCTGAATTTCACGTTTCTACGACCAGCAGTTTAGGTTGTGTGTTGATCCATCAGTCAGACAGGACCACCGCAGGATGCACATCTCCTTCTTAATTCTTCCTTCAGCTGGTCTAACTTTCAAGTACAATATGTTGCACAGGTAAGATGCGAACACAATAGAAGCAAAAAAACCAGGGACCTCTAAAAGAGATATCACAATTAATTACATAACCTCAGATTATATGTAAATAGGCTATACGTGTGGTGCCCTTCTTTCGAGATATCTTCCCCCATTTGAGCAATTAGATTTATACAACACATTCCAGTTTCCGCCCAAAAAATGTAATGTAACATCATATACTTATTTCCTAATATAATCACAAAATAAATAGACACTTAAATATTTTTTACTTTCCAGGAATATTTGAATTTATTGAGGATGGACATTTTCCTTTTTTGTAAAGGTTAATTGTATTTTTTGAACTAATTTGAACGTCCATGGCAGTTTTTCTTAATGTGATATAAAGTTGTAAAAATAAAAATAATAATTTTAATTCCTAAATAATGTACCTGTACTAGATATGAATTTCAGTACTATACCTTGAAGAACACTGTCAACTTGGTCCTGGCCGTACATATTACATTGATATGACTGAATTTTATGAAATGACAACTGAGGTCTGATTTCTGACAGTGACAATTTAATTGACATTTGACAATGCAGTAATGCAGTCGATTTAAAAAACTAATTCTTATACTTTTCTGGTTCTTTTGCTTAATTCAGATCAATAAAAAAAGTTCATTTTAAAATCACGTTCATGTTTAAGTACTTTAAGTTTTGATACTTAATAAATGAAGACATCTCGGAAACCGGTTGGTAGCATAATGAGGAAATACTATCAGCTGATCCTTATCATAGTGTGTTTTTTGAGTATAATTACTCTTCTCATTTATCGTCACGAATATTATCGTCTTCGATATGTGTTAGAAGTACTCAATTTCTTCGGCAAACCAGGCTTATCAGAGATCGAGTTCTGCGGCCCTGGCTTCAACGCTACTATGTTATCGGAAATACTTCGTAACACATCTATGGAAGTTCGAGAAACCCCGCCCTTATTTCAAGAAATTGATGAAAACTTTTATTCATATTCATCTTTCTTAAGATCTTATAATAAGTATAATAAACTTTCACCTACTAATGCACATATTATAGATACAATAGTCATAGGAAAAGCGTCAGCGACACCTAACTATCGTTGCAATATATGGCTTGAAAATAATCCAAAGCCTAAAGCTGGCAGATTCAATTATAAAATAGTATCAGAACCAGTCAACAACTACCGTTTGTATATATTTCAGTGTTCACTTATGAAAAACTTTGGTAAACCAAAAGGAATAAGTTATTATGTCAATGATTATAACATAAATCCGATGCATGCACCAATTAATAAAGTAATTCAAGTTAACACTAAAAGGAAGCCAAGGGAGAATAGTAATATAAAATTTGTTAATAATATTGAACCTGCAATATGTGTAATACCTAACCATGTTCCTATAGTTTCTAGAGATGAATTTATTGAATTTCTAGTATTTCATCACATTATTGGGGTCAACTACTTTACGATTTATGATAGTATGATATCAGAAGATGTTACAAGAAGACTGAATTTGTTTCCATCTGATATAACTCAGTGGGAAATCCAATTTTACCCATTGAATTATCCGTTTCTATTCTCAAAATCATATAAAATTGTTAGGAATGCAATAGAACTAGATTGTTTGTTCAGACATTTTAGATATGATAAAGAAGAATCTAATAAAGTAAGTCATGTAGCTGTGCTTTCATGGGACGAGTTTTTAGTGCCAAGAGTCCATAATAACTTCAAAGCAGTTTTGGATGACTTTGATCCAACAAGATCTCTTCGAACCTATGTTGTGGAACCTTTAGTGTTTTGTTTGAATCAAAATGATGATGATAATGCAGAATTAGGATACCCAGATATAATGAAGAAGACTCATTATTATACAATGCCTCAAGAGAAAGTTGCAATACAAATCAGAAATTTTGACACTATGTCAGCATTTGAAGATCTTTTTAATTTAACCTCTAGTTCTAAAAATATTCCTTTGGAACAACTAGGAGCACACAAATATAGTATATGTAAGGATCCAAAGAAATTTAATCCAGATGGTTATAATGAAACAGAAATGCAGGTTTTTCAACATAAGTTTGAGGGAGCCATGTTGAAATTTGGACAAAACTTAGTAAGTAATAAAATATACAGATTATACAGGTCTGGCCAAATTTGGGAGAAAAATTATAATGATAATGTTAGAGACATACTCTAAAGTTGATTATACATTTTTATTGAGTGTTGAATGATTGATATATTCATATCAAAGAATATTTAAACATGGGTGCAGTATTATTGTGAGAATTTACAATTTAGGTGTAATTTGTTATAGGACTTGTTAGTTACAATTTCTGTTTTACGTCTTAGTCAGTTTATTATTTCTATAATGTAGTTGAAATTGTTTAAAAATCTACAAAAACTCTTATATTACCTTTTTTATGTAGGTAGGTAGGTAGTTTTTATGTAGTAACATCATCTACATTGTAGCCTTAAAAATAATGTAAACTAAATACTCTTCACTATGAATATTGTTTTATATACCAGCACTTCATATAAAGGCTTGAAGTTAATGGCAAGTCTCACCATAGGAGCTTTGAATTATAGAATATTATACCGTGTATATATAGTGTTATAATAAATGTATAATCATGTAGACATTTGTTATTTAGATTTTGTTAGATTTAGACATTGGGAAATGTGCACTTTCTATAAGCTGAGCTTTAAAAAAAACATGACTTGGTTGTAATTTTTGTAATATGACTTTAATTGTGTTTGCACTAGTGTTTCAATACACATTGAAGCAAATCTGTATGTTTTCGATGTGACAGATTCAAAGTAAATTGTGATAATCTGACATTACAATAAATTAAATCTCCTTCTTGCACGGCTTTTTTGGAAGAAGAAATTACATCTTTAATGAATAGAAATTTTTTTATCTGTCTCATTAGACTAGTGCTGTAAAGTGTACACATTATTTTAAATTAATTAATTTATTTTATTATTTATTGTAATTTAGTGCATATAATTCAATGTCTAATCACATTTTCTTAGGGACCGTTTGTTATAAACAAAGAAAGTTGTGCCTTGTTTATATGAGGGTAGATAGCTAGATACTCATTCCTGTTCTTGATACTTGCTTTTATAAAAACAATGAGACTGCTTGATCTATAGATACCATACGGGTTTTATCAAAATAGTGAATGGCAAGTATCTTATTGTATGTAGTTATTAATGAAGTATTGAACACTAATACTAGAAGGTGGAAGTCTTACCAATTATATTAGAAAATAATTTGGCCTTAATAATATTTATCTTACATAACTTAGGTGAGATAAAGAGGGTTGCTTCTCTCTATAGATCATAAATAAGATAGGAAGTAAAAAAATATTTTAAAACACAATTTGGAATTTTTTTGATTGTAAATAAATGTACCTATTATAATTTCATTAGTATAAGTTATTAATAATGGAAACCACCATCGTCTTAGTTTAAAATATTTGAATACTATTTTTTATTTAAGTACACAATATGTTTTGTCCATGCCAAAGTAAAAAAAAAACATAAAGAAAACAAATCCTCCTCCTTTATTGAAGTCGGATAACAATTAACATTAAGTTTTATTGCATAGGTATATGCTTGCCATACGCTCTTGTGATAGAACGAAGTTATAGAATTAAGTAATACAAGTGTAATTAATCAGTAATTTACTGCAATATTGTTGTATAGCAAATTAACAAAGTAGGTATGCAAATTGTTTTAACACATTTTCACATTTTTCATGTTAAGTGCTAATAAATAATGTTTTTATTAAATGTAAATTGTTTTATTTATGTCAATTTATTGCCTGTGCGCGACGTAATTGTGCCTTTTTTAAGTAATATTTTTTATAATTATAAAAGACTTGGTCCTTGATTTTGGATATTAGACGACACGTTTGGCTCAGTTTGTCGTAACCCTACTTGCTGCGCCAGCGGTCGCGGGTTCGAGTCCCGCTGGGGGCATTCGTTTGTGTGATGAGCACGAACGTTTGTACTCCAGTCATGGGTGTTTATATTTATAATATTTATGTATTTAAAGTTATATATGTATAATGTATCAACTATCTGGTATCCATAACACAAGCCTCGTAGCTTACCATGGAACTAGATGGCGCTGTGTGTTAATGTCCTAACATATTTTTTTTTATTATTTTTTAATTGAACTGAATCATTGTAGAAGACACGCCACGCATGCCAAAGATTTTTCTACTTTTTAATGAATGGCGCAAGACACGCTAGTTGTTAAATTCATTAAAATTTCGTTGTATTATTTGTTTGAACATGTACTTATAGTAATTCTGTTAGTATTGATTTCATAGAAATATTACATTTTGTAATGACCGTATTATTGAAGCTTTTACGAAAATGTGTGGTAAAGTAAAGATGGGTAGGTACTGGTAAAGTATTCTCATATAAGAAAAAAGTGCATTCATACCAGTAAGTATCAAGTTTCGGTCGAATCACACACCAGCAACGTTTCTTGTATAAAAATAATTTACCAGACCGATATCAGACCGGGAACGGAGTATGATTCGCACTATATTATAGTAAACCCTAAATCGGCAACTTATTATTTAATAAAAATATGTTTAAAAAGCATTTTGTTTATTTAAATAATCATAATTTATCTTCGTAAATAACTACACAAGTTAAAAATTATATACAAAACAAGTAAATACAATCAAAATATCGCAATAATTTAAAATTACAATAATGTCAGTCTTCAGAATGGTGCCATTCTATAGTGACGTTTGAAATTAGAACGCAGAGACGGCTAACTACAACACTCGGCTCGTGGGAAGTTACAGGCGCAAGGGTCGGTCGTTATACATTCTGCTGGACAAATGCAGTCGCAATCTAAAAAGATAATATTATATTAATAAAACTACCTCAGTGGTCTAGTGGTTAGCATGTATGGTAGCAGACTCGAAGGTCCCAGGTTCAGTCAAGAGTCGGGCCTAGTTTAGTTGTCTTTCTGTTAATTGTTAAGGTATTCTCAGTAGCAGCCCAGAGATGGGAAGTTGGCTGTTGGCGGTGTTTTACCCCCGAGCCTCGGAGAGCACAAAAAGCGTTCGGTCCTTTTTTTTTGTTGACGCTGGGGAAACCCATCATGGGGACCCTACCGGCCGTCAATGGGTAGGGTACTGTGAGACTCCTACTCACTAAAACCCACAGTGGAACCCGTCGCCGCAGTGCAATGGGGTGTGCAGGATCGCTTGCGCATTCACTACGAAAGCGTTCGGTCCTGCGCTAACTTTCACCGGTCGGTCGAAGTATCGTCCCATCGGACTGAGTGAAAAGGAATAGAGTGCACCTTGTGTTTGGGCGAACACACTTGTGCACTATAAAATCGCATATGCAGTTGGCTAGTCTCCATGAGAATGGCCGCCGTGGCCGAAATCAGCCAAGAGGACATCTGTTAATAACTTTTATTTAGTAATTAAACCAAATATCGCGACTACTATTATAAATGCGAAAGTTTGTGTGTATGTTCTTTAGGTTGAAACGGATGATTTGGGATGCAATTCAGTACACAGATAGACTGACCTGTGGTAAAACGTACCTACGTAAGGTATACGTATATGAGATATTTTTTAACACCTCCAGGTAAATTTCTAAGAAATTAATAAAATTTCTAAGAAATCTATTGTAAACTGTAACGCCGGCGTGTCCGCGTTGAGTATTTATTTTTATAAATTTGTAGTATGGTTCGAAGAAGACACTCAGATTATTTATCATTGCACAATCATCCCAGATTTGGTCTCTAAAAATATATTCAATACAGATTTAGTGTGTGGGTGTGGAGGACTGAAAACTGCAATGGCGCTCTTTATTAAGAAAAATTAAAGTTTGAGTTAATTTAAAATACTGACGTTTGCAATCCCCGTACGAACAAGGGTCCATATACTCAGTACAGTCTTCACCGGGCGGCAAGAATGACGATCGATAGACAGTTGTGCCTTCCAACTGAAAAAAAAAATTGTTTATTGAAAACTAATAAATATTTAAAAGCTTAGACAAACGTCCATAAAATCCAGCTGAAAATTTTCGTACAATATAAGTAGTCTATACATATAATAAAATTGTAACTAAGCCGAATCTGTACATTAAATGTTTTTCTTATTGAAATAAACATAATTATCGATACAGAGGCCGAATCTTAATACCGAATAGAATTTTGTCTGTCTGTCTGTTACCGCATCCCAGAAAAAACCACTAAAGGGATTTTGATGAAATTTGGTATGGTGATAGTTGGTTATCCGAGTCAACCTATAGGATACTTTTTACTGCGGGAAAATGTCTCATTTTTGAGAAAAAATACAAAAACTGCATTGTAAGAGTATGCTAATATGTAAAACCTAACAATTTGGTTTTTGGTCATTGCGGGCGGAGCCGCGGGCAATGATAGTATATAATATACCTTTTAGAGATATCTGTAGTGCATTTTATTATCATTCTAATTATATATATATATAATCATATACTATATTATAATATATTTTATCTTTTGTACAAAATTTTAATTTTTGTGTACGTTAAAGGCGTAAAGTAATAAAGACGCAATTAAATAAATATTCACGTAAGAACTACTTATACTAAAGTAAGAAAAAAAGCATACCCTCTGGCATGGTTTCTGGTACTGTCCCTTGCAGGCCCAGGGCGGTCGCTGCGGCGCGGGGGCGCACACCGGTTGGTAGGACATCTTTTGTATTGTGTCGCTTTCCATTTTGGCTAATTAATAAAATAAAACTTATAGGTATATTATTATATAGAACAGGATTTTATTTAATAAGGTTCGTCGCTATGTATACAAAAATACTAAAATCGCGCTAAAAAATGGGAGGTGGGGGTTGTTTGGTTGAAAAATACTTTACGACCTATTCTCATACCTACCAAATATAAAAAAAGCAATAAAATCGGAAATTTTTATATATTAGATAATAAGAACAATAACATCATAAACGTATAGAACCTCCTGCCTTCCTACCTGAGGCCTGCATAGCAGACCTAAGATCAAGCAATGTCATTTTTGTAATATATTTTTCCTGTATTATTAGGTATATCGTTCAAAAATTATAAAAAATATAAACAAAAGTTACTTTAAGATAATAATGAGCAGGTGCTACTTACCAGCAGGTTTCTCATAACATCGATTCGGTGCATACGATTCTGGCAGTGGGATTCGACCGGGATTCAAATAAGACATTCGGTTTACGGTGCGATCTAAGAAAAAATATATTTAATTATTTACGAGTCTATATATGAATAATTACCGTTGACCCTCGCTTCGCTCGGGTTCGTCACTAGTGAAATATAAAAACAAATCCATCCCACAGGAACCGTACATTTTTCCGGGATAAAAGTAGCCTATATGCTTTTCCAGAATATAATCTATCTCCATGCCAATTTTTTTCCAGATCCGTTCAGTCGTTCTGGCGTGATTGAGTGACAAACTCCATCCATCTAAACTTTCGGATTTACACAGTAGTAGTATTATATGATCTTGATAGTAGTATAATATAAATTAATTGTTTAAACACGCTTTTATTAAGTAAAAATATATATAAAATTTGAAATACATACTATGTAATGTACAGGACTGTACCAGTTAAATAATTTCAATTAAGTTAATGTATTTTTAACCCTCGACGCAAAAAGAGGGGTGTTCTCTCAAACGGATGGACCGATTTCGATGCGGTTTTTTTTCATTTGAAAGCCAGTTTCCTTGCAATGGTTCTTAGCTATGTTTGGTTAATATCGGTCCAGCAGTGTAAGAGTATCGGCTCTTTTCCAAAATGATGTAAGGCATTTTGGTGTATTATTACTCGATTAAGTGCTTCACGTGTGCCAGTGTAATCGTTAAATGACAATTAATTTGCGTAGAAGCTTTTTTACATTTTTAATTTTTAATTATCCATACAAGATATTGTGCAGATATACTCGTACTTACTAATAGATACACGTGAAGTACAAAACTCTCATTAAGAGTATGTTGCAGATAAAAATACCTATATGTAATGAAGGCAAGTTGTTGTTGTAGCAATATATAACTCCTATAAGTAGGTATTTATAGGAATTTATTAGTGGTACCTTATATAAAACATGTATATACCTAATATAAATCTATGCTAATATTATAAAGAGGAAAGATTTGATTTTTTGTTTGTTTATTTGTACTGAATAGGCTCCGAAACTACTAAACCGATTTAGATGAAATTTGGTAAGAAAATAGTTTCAAACCCTTGGAAGGACTAGGATAGTTTTTATCCTGGAAATTATCCCTTAAGAGGGTTAAAATGGGGATAAAAGTTTTGATATGGTATTTTTTTAAAAAAAGGGAACGTAGTGTAGTGTGACGCAAACATTTTGGCCACAAGAATTTTATGTATGTGTGTATTGAGATATTTTGTGTAAATTAAGAATCGATAAAATAAATTTATGAAACTTCAGACGGCACGGCATTCTAAAATACAGTGAACATGTCATGCTAACACACACCAACGAAAAATCTCAGTTGGACTTGGTTTTGTTGAATTCAACTTTGCCATTACATCAATATGCTAGATAGGAACCTAATGGTATTCTGTGGTCAGTGAACGAGATGCACACTACACAATCACAGATTTCCTATTCGTTCCTTAAAAATGCGCAATTTATTCTCCGGTGTTGCAAGTGTGCAATTTTGGTATTCTTTGATTTCGACTTACCATTCGACTTGCCTATCATGACGAGTTTAACTAAAAAATATAAGTTTTTTTTTAAATACACTTACTTTCAAAAGGTTGTTCCACACAGTGATATTTTGGTGGCGGCTTACAAGACTCTCGAACAGCAGTTGGTTTGGGTACATAGTCGTGTCTCTGCGTAGTGATGTTCTGCATCGGCCCTTGTCCCCACATGTCGTGATGGCAGGGACGGATCGGTTGCGTTACACTCACAGGGTTGGGTAGGAATGAGAGCTGTAATACATTTGTATTTGAGAATATTGGCAAAAGTGACGTTTTAAATTGTTACAATTGTTAATTGTTAATCTGTTGTTGCATTACTGCGTGTCATTGCCCAAGTCAAATCATTACTTACATACATTTTTGTTCATAACATTAATCTATACATATAATAAAATTGTAATTCGGCTGAATCTGTACATTAAATATTCTTTGGGAAATCTTATTGAAATAGATATTATTATCGATACAGAGGCCGAATCTATAGTTTTTAGAATTTTTGTCTGTCTATCTATCTGTCTGTCTGTGACCGCATCACAGAAAAACCACTGGAGGGAATATGATGAAATTTGGTATGATGATAGCTGGTTATCCGAGTCAACATATAGGATATTTTTTACCGCGGGAAAATATGTATCTCATTTCTGAGAAAAAATCCAAAAACTGAATTGTAAGATTAGACTAATATATAAAACCTAAGAATTTGCTTTTTGGTCATCTGAACGCGGGCGGAGCCGCGGGCAATGCTAGTATGGATTATAAAAGTGACATATGTATATATGTAAATGTTATAGATATAACTTTTATATACACATAACACATATTCCAAATTTAGGTTGCGCTTAAATATTACTAAAGATATATTTTTATTATTTACCCTTTTCACGCTACAGTCTAAGTTTATTTTAACTTAAATTGTTAGTACAAAACTCCCTACTTGATGTTTCGGGGAATAACCTCGTCCAGTGCCCACTATCTGCTCAATGTTCTATTTTGCATACTACATCATCATTGTGTCATTGTTGTTCAGAATATGAATCGTAATATTTTATTCGATTCTTATTTGAACATCGGCCATTATTATTATAATAGTACAATGTACTGTAATATTTAATGTAAGTACTGTATTGTTATGGCGGAATTCAAGTTAACAAAACAGTTAGCAATAAAGAAAAAGATTATATTATAGAAACCAAAGGTTTTAAAAACGAAATCTAAAATTAAATTCTTTTATTTATTATCTAATTAAATTAACCTATGATAAACTTATGAATTATAACCAACTAGCAGAACCCGCAGCTTCGCTCGCGCTAAAACTAACAAATTTCTAAAAAGATAGTTTCATACAAACTTTCATCCTCTATTTTACCGTCTTAAAGGATGAATTTCGAAAAATGCTAAAACACGTATTTATTTAATTTTATAGAAGAGCATTAATACCAAGTTTCAAGGAATTCTGATCATAAATATTTTTTTGGATTGTATTATAACGTGTTTTCCCGCGAGAATTAGACAATCTCCCGCGGTAAAAAGTGTCCTACGTTACTCTTCAGACCTCCACATAAAAAATACGCAAATCCCTCACTCGGTTTCCACGTCAAAGAAGGACAAACAAACAAACACACTTTCACATTTATAATATTAGTATGGATATAACTTATGAAAATAATCATCTCAGTTTTAAAGCTAGCTTCCAGGCTACACGGAAATTTAGGTATAATACGACGTTTCTATGTACTCTACACTTAAAAATTTAATTTGATGCATACAAAATTTGAATTCACATCAACTAGCTTGCAAGTTTACTATAGAAATAATAAAGTCAACTAAAATTACTTTTAAAATATAATATAAAAAATTAACCTTTTGTACAGTATCACCTTCCATTTGCGCGGTGGACGGTGCGAGATTCGATAAAGGTTTTATTGGTTGGGGTATTGGAGCGGACGCTGGTAAATAGCTGTGTAAAACAAATTAATAATACAAAAATAAAATAACTATAATTTAATAATTATTAATTCAAATAATATAATAAAATAGCAGACCCGGCCACATGTTGCTGTGGCATACTTATATTTTTTTTTTCTTTAGTTTAGGGGTAGAATTTATAGTTTAGGATAGACTTTTCTCAGGTTTTCTCTCCGGATATGAAAACCGTTAATTTTGCAATAAAAAAAAGGAAATAATCGGGATAAAAATTATCCTATGGTTTGAGTTGGAATAAATTACAAATAAAAAAATATACTATAAGATCGTATAAGTGTTTTTGGAGTTCATCGCGGACCAACATCTATTTTAATATTATTTCATTATGTACATACTATTATAATATTATCAACTACTTTGTTGTAACTTGTTTCCAATCGACATTTTAAGCAATCGAGATGAAATTAATGCATGTCATGAATCAATTTTATTGGATGGAAAAGATATAGGTACATATGTTAGGCTTCCCATCGCGCTTTTGAAGAAAAAATTAAAAAGTCCCCAAAAAAAAATTGGTATACTCAGTCAAATCTGCGAGAATGTTTTTTATATTATATTTATATGAACTCCAAGATCACAAAGTTATTTATAAATACAAGTTTTGTAATTAAAACTTCGTAGAAAGTACACCTTAATAAAACAGTCACGATTATAAAATTTTGTGTGGACACATTTGAAATATTCATACTCGCTATTTATTATAAAAATATATATATATATAAAAAAAAAATATTTTAAAAATACTTTTTCAGCTCATTATTTGCATTCAGATTTTAATACTTTGATAGTTCTATATTTTCTTCTGCTCCTTTACTGTGTAAAAATGTAATTACTACATAGTTTAAAACAAAATCGCTTTCTCTGTCCCTATATCCCTATGTATGCTTAAATCTTTAAAACTACGCAACGGATTTTGATGCGGTTTTTTTAATAGATAGAGTGATTCAAGAGGAAGGTTTTAGTATATAGTTTGTTAAGTTTTTGTATACATTGGCTTAAATATAACGATATTTGTTGGAGGTGTCGGAAAAAATAAGACATCTGGGAGCTTTCAACGAAAACGCTGCCTAAACCCTTTGTGATATAACAAAATCATGTATGGTGGAATTGTGTATCTTATATAGGTCTACAGAAAAATTTGCGATGGCATATGTCTATCTCTTAAGGATAACGTACAATATCCATTTTAATTTTAAACGTACCTCACACCGTAGTAAACTCAATAAACTTAAATATTTTCATTTATTACCTGTTCTTATATATAGTCTGAGTCTCAAATCTCTTTGAAGCTGTGACGGGATTGATGCAGCTGTCAGGAATTATTGCTCTCCTTCGACAGTCACTTTTTGAATCTAGGTAACTACCAGAAAAAAATGTAGATTAGTTTTAAATGTCTAATCGGACAACTTTTTATTATCAATGTATTTAGTTTGTGTGTATATTTGTTACTCCTTCACGCTGAAAGAGCTGGACAATTTTGAATGAAATTTAGTACACAGATATACTATCACCTTGAGTAATATATTATAGGTTTCTAAGGCGCCTATGGACGTATCCCAGAAGTTTTGTCCTCTAGACCGGTTACGGCCATGGCGACCAATATTGAGGATGCGCAGGAGATATTACAGTGCACAAATGTACGCACAGACATACATACATAAATGCACTATCTATTCCTTTTTACTATCTAAGTCCGATAGGACGATACTTCGACACGACCGGTGAGAGTAAGGTGCAGGACCGACGGTTTTACTTGCTCTCCGAGGCACGGAGGTGAAATACCGCCAACTTTCCCAACTCCAGGCTGTTACTGGACTGGACTTCCTTAATAGAAATACTCTAACTAAATTTGGCCCGACCCAGGACTCGAACCCAGGACATTTCCGGATATGCAGCCACCCAAGAGTAGTGAGGGTATGTCACTAGTTCATAATAACATCAAAGTGAATAATATTAATAGCGGTAAATGTTAATTAAATACATTCCACCTCCCCGCCCATTTATTGCCTATCCATCAAATCTAAGGCATTTTAAACGTTTAACTTCTATAATGTGGAGAGTAGCACATACATATTAAATTATTGTCGATAATTTTTTTTAACTTTAGTTTTATATGTCTCATAGTATTTGTTAACCAACAAATTCGATGTGATATACTTTTTTAATAAAAGAAATAATAAATACGATATTTTTAAAATACTAAATAATTATTTAGACCTCATTGTGTAAGTTGTATTATCTTCTAATTTCTGACAGGGCTTCTGATATTGTCCTTTACATGCCCACGGCATTGGTTCTTTTGGTAGAATCTAAAAATAGTTACATATATGCATATTAAAATATCTACAAATTGTAACAATTTGAAAGGCAGTTTCTTTTCATTTTTATTAAAACTAATTTCGTTTATTAAAACTCGTCATTTATATGTATTATATGTATTTATGTAATAAAATTCTAACCGAGTCGAATCTGTACATTAAATATTTTCTGGAAAATCGTAATGAAATAGTCATTTTTATTGATACAAAGCTCCAATCTATAGTTTTAGAATTTCTGTCTGTCTGGGAACGTATCACGAGAAAACCACTGGACAGATTTTGATGAAATATGATATGATGATAGTTGGTTATCCTGGTCAACATACAGGATAGAGATGAACAGGACAGAGGTGAAATATTTTTTAAATTTTAAATATCTCATCTCTGAGAAATCTATGCTCAACCGTAAAAACGTACCTAGGGACGAACACGAGCGGAGTGAGGGTGAGTCGCTAGCTCATATATAAAAAACGCTGAAATAAGCCAATTGTTTACTTTTTAACATTTACATTACATTTTTTTCTTACGGAGTTATACCCTTATACAATTAAAAATTTATTATTCATTTTCGATACGAATTTAAACACAAACAGAAACATGTAAGAAATATTTAATTTCGCCATTTTTCCTCTCGCCATAATGGCTTCTAAACATCTATTTACACACCCTCACATCTTATAAAATATTTATTATTTTCTGCGGTTACGTCGTGTATTTCGATTTAGATTACAGTAATGGAACACTGATTTGCGTTTAATATGTAAACGATTAGAAAGGAGGGCTCAAATTGTATGAAGATATACAACCTTCGCCTCGATATTGGCATTTAATCAAACTTTTTCATATATTTTTTTTAATAATCTTATTTTATCGACTAATCTCCTTCGTATCTTCTCCATTCTACGTGACATTGTTGAAGGAATCTGTGCTCATCTGATACGCTTTGAAGCCATTAACAAGAAAATTGAATTTATATTTTTTTGTGAGACGTGCATCAAACCTACACACAGAAAGACAGTCAAAAATTAATTTATTTTTCATTATATTCAATAGTATTTTTTTTTAATTTTGTTAAATTATTGTTTAATAAATGGCATAATATAATAACCACCTAATATATTTCTTAATTAAATATTATTAAATACACCATAATATATTTAAATCGAGATTTATATAACTTAAATTATATTAATTAAATAGTACCTGATTAGACATATAACTTAGTTTATGGGTAGTACTGCCGTCCATTTTAGCGGCGGGTCGTTCATAACAACGTTCTGGAGCGAAAGACTTTACGAGCTCGATCCTCTCGGGAGGCAAATAGGACAGCTTGTTGATAGTGCGGTCTGGAACAGTACAAAACAGGTTTTGTTACCTTGATAAAATATGAGGAATATTCGGCAAACGAAATTTTTAAGGTATATTTTTAATGACAAATCTACTATATCTGTTGTCTATACTAAATGTTTGTACTATAAAAGCTTGAAGAGTTCTTTTTTTTTTGCTTAGTTTGCTTAAGTCCCCTAAAGTTTGGAACTATCGATTTGATTGGAAAAAAATTGTTTGTACTCAGTAAATACTGAGTGTTAAAAGTAGAGCCATTATAAGTACATATGTTACTAAACTAAGAGAGCAGAGTCGCGGGTAGAACTTTTGATTAAAATGTAATAAAATCATTTAAATCGGCCAAATTTTTTAGAGATGCAACCAATAAAAAACATATAAATAGAAATAAAAATTAATAAAGAAGATAATTATATTTTTAAAATCCAAAGAATAGTTTAATAAAAATAATAATTTTGGAAATTATTGATAAAGATAATCTTTTTTCTTTGAAGTTTTGAAAGAAAAATCTTATTTTTGAACGAACGAACAAAATTCCACGAACGTATTGATAGATATAATTTAAGGCAATTGTAGCGCGTTCGCTTGGAATCACTTCCAACCTGATTATAACTTGTCTTACTCTGAAGGAAAACATCGTGAGGAAATAAATCTGCATATCTGAGAGAACCTAGCAAGTTTTCGAAAGACATGTGAAGTCCGTCTACAGTGACTTGGCCAGCGTGGTAAACTATGACCTGATCCCCCCCTTGTATTGAAGGAAGACATTATGGCTAGCACTGGGACGTTAAAAAGGGCTGTATACATAAATATTATCGTAATAAAAGAGTTCGAACGCAAGCTTCCTTAATCTATTGGTGCAATCAATATGTATTTGTTTTATCGTAAATAGAACCCCACTAACAAACTAATATATATTAAAAACGCTATCAGATTCTCTCAGGTTTGCAATTTTAGTTCAGATACTCAGAATTTTGGATTTTCAGTTTATCATAGTTGCAAATTTTATACCATTTAAATTATATTAGATACATGTGAACTGTGAAAAAAGTGTAAATTTTGAACAGGCTATTCGTCTTACAGTTCTCATATGTAATATTTCAAAAAACTAGAGCAGCTTGTTTGTTGAGATGTCTAAAACACAATCTAAGTTTCGTTATTCTTGCAGTTCTGAACGCTCGACCGCAAAATAAGAAAGATGCAAAGAACAATATTGTTTATGTATACTTTCTTTCGATCTTTATATAAAATAAAAAAAAAAAGCATTTTATATGTTTGTACTACAGAAGTTTTAAACTCAAGTTTAAAATAATGTTAAAAACACAATCCTCTTTCTGGCACAGTCGGATAAAAATAAGATTATTATATTTTTCAGTTGCTAAGATAATCTGCGTATCTACTGCGCGTATTTTTATTCAATGACTATTCCAAATAATTAAATAAAAACTTAAAGAAAAAGCGACTTCTAGGCACTAAAATAAAAATATAACTAAACGGGGGTTTTCATAAAAATAGATACCTAATCAGATTTTTGGAGGAAATTTTTGGAGTTTTCCATATAATTGGTAATTTTAGAAAAAACTTTTTTCTCAACTTTTTTATGAATTGATAGATCTCGAAGAAATTGTGGAAAGGAAAACGTCTACTGGGTTTCATTACATAATCGACAAATATAGTGTATTACAAAAACAATTCTCTTGGATAAATACTGGTATTAAAAGTAATATACCCAATTATTTCCCAAATTATAGTGTGCAAAATCAAAGTTAATCAGTGCTTCTAACAAAGTTACTTAAAGAGTAATCTAGATACTTTCGAGTATCTCATTACTTACTTTCAAAAGGTTGTTCGACACAGTGGAACTTCGCTGATGGCTTGCAACTTTCACGTAGAACACACGGTTTGGGTACATAGTCGTGTCTCTGCGTAGTGATGTTCTGCATCGGCCCTTGTCCCCACATGTCGTGATGGCAGGGACGGATCGGTTGCGTTACACACACAGGGTTGGGTAGGAATGAGAGCTGTAATTAAAAAAAAAATGGAATAAATTAATTGAAGTCCCGAAGAGATAGCCTATATCCTTTTTTTTTGTTTTTGCTGGAGAAATTTATTATAGGACCCGGTCGGCCGTCAGTCTTCAGGCGACTGTGAGATTCCCTACTCCTAAACCATCTCCGCAGTGCAATGGGCCGTTGCAGGATCGTTTGTACACACTACAAAACTCCTTGGTAGCGTATATCCTAGATTAACACAATCTACTTTTTATCGTCATATCTACCACAAATATGTAATATTTTTCTATTAAAAATTATGCTACATTACGTATAAAATGTTTATTAAGGACGAGATGGAAATAAGTCGTAAATTTAAAACTGTGACTTATAAATTGGCTTGAAAAACTAAAGTCTCGTTTGATTAAAGTTGCTCCATTGCCGTTAATGGTCTTTGTGTGGAAGTTCAGCAACTTGAATTAAATTATAAATTTAAACCTTGCATAAGAAAGTTAACTAGTTAGTTAAGTATCGCTTTGTACCTTTAAAAAGCATACTTAAACTAGTGTTTAAAATTTACATATATTAGACAAAGAGCACCTTTGACTAAAGTACGATACCATAAAAGAAAAATTTTACGAAAGAAATTCGTTTCTCTCTCCAACTTCTATTAATAAGAACTTGTTTTAAAACTAAAAAAAATATTGCTTGTTATTCGGTTCGTGAAAAAAAAATTACTAGAAGAAAAAATAAAAACTTAACAATTTGTAAACATAGTTTTATTACTCTGTTTTATTAAGCCCTGGCTTCGCTTTAACTCTATACAAAATTATCGAAGTAGATACCTACTTATGGAAAATAACCTTACTAGATATTATAAGTTACATTAAACTGCCTCGGTGGTGTAGTGGCTAGCATGTACGGCTGCACACTCGGAGGTCCTGGGTTCGAGTCTCGGGTCGGGCCAAGTTTAGTTATTGAGTCTTTCTGTATATTAAGACTCAGTAACAGCCCGGAGTTGGTAAGTTGGCGGTGTTTCACCCCCGTGCCTCGGAGAGCACGTAAAGCCGTCGGTCCTGCGCCTTAACTCTCACCCATAGAAGTATGAGAGTCACAGCAATAGAGAAAGATACTACACAGACGATGTCGCAGAAAAATGCTAGTTAAAAATATTTCAAATAAGATTTTTAGGCTATTTCATTTTCTGTTGCAAAATATGTACATACGGACTTAAAACATATAGGTACATATCTCTATCAAATACTAGCATTCTTTTTTGTTATGTTTAAGCTGTAAGATTTGATTCCCCAAGGTTGGGTGAATAAAACTCAGTAATATTATAATACTAGCATTGCCCGCGGCTCCGCCCGCGTCAGGTGACTAAAAACCAAATTCTTAGGTTTTACATATTAGTATACTCTTACATTACAGTTTTTGTATTTTTTTTCTCAAAAATGAGATATTTCTTGCGGTAAAAAGTACTTTCCAAAAAATATTTAATGTACAAATTCGGCTTAGTTACAATTTTATTGTATGTATAGATTACGTTTACTGGCCAATCTCCTTGGTGTCTTCTACATTCTACGTGACATTGGCGAAGTAGTCTGTGCTCATCTGGCACGCTTTGAAGCCAATAACAAAAAAAATTGAATGGAATAATATTTTTATTTCTTATAAATTGCACTATCAACCCACATGTATTATTATTACTATAAATTCTAAAGCGTGTATGCACACATTATTTATTGTGTGCCCTCTATAGTAATTAATATAGATTTTTTATAGACCTGCGAGTGATATTACAATGGTTATATATGCTCTATGTGTAGTACAAACATTTCTAGTTGTACCCATGACCATGAGATATTAGTACATAGTGAAGGGCTGATAACAAATTAAACCATAATTTGAAGACATGTCTTTAAAGTAGGTACCATCAAACCTTTTGCACTGTACAAGATTCCATCGGTTCACAGCTCAGTACCAAATTCGGTGGCGGTTTCCTTGCTTCACCTCGTAAATTTTTACAGCTATCAACTGGTATGTATGACAGTTTGTATGTAGTACATGATTCTACTGGAGCCGAAGGTTTCATGTAACATCGTCGGGGCGCATAGGAATCTGGGATTTTGGGCTGTTTATAGCACTGCAATAATACTTCATGGAATTAATTACTGAAAATACACTCCAATATAATAAATGTGAGCAGCTCTGTCTATTACCATTAATGGTAAAAGAGCTCAACAGAATTTTCTGGAATTTGGAATAGAAAAATTGCATCATGGTGACAGACATTATTCTTTTACATGCGAGTGGAGCATCCCTTTGATTTTTTGATTGCTTTACAAGGTTAGCTTAATTTATTCATTGTGCTTTAAGTTTTTTATCATTATCGTAACGGTTAAATATTTCTGCAATACTACTATTAAGGTGAGAAGGGAAATACGCACAGGTTTCACGATCGGTGGTTTCCCACAGCAGCAAGATTTGCATGGACATGGGTGTTCCTGCTTGCCATCCATGGGCTTCCCATCTTTCGGCCCGCTTTTTACTCCCGCTGTAGGCGCGCAGGGAGCGGCAGCTGGACATGGTATACACCTGGAGAATATAAATATTAGACAGTACTATCGAGTTTTACTATTAGGATGCAAATGTCTAACAAATGGTTTATCTGTGTAGGTTACGGGTTCAAATCCCTGATGAGTCAAACTACGTTACGCACGTTTGTATGTAAGTAATTATGCCAACGTAGTTAAGGGATTAATATATTCAATTATATTGCCCGATATCATTAAGGAATGTAAATTTAGATATTACATGTCTATTAAATCAATTAGGTTTCGATTTTTTCCAAAAAAAAATTATATTAGTTTATTTATTTATATTGATTCACTAGTTTACTTACTCTGGCATAATTTATTCCTAAAATATATATAAATCTTATAAAATAAAATAACACTGAAATAAAAAAAAATACAAAATATATCTATCTAAAACTAAAACGTTAAAGAACTGAAAATAATTTTACAAAAACATCTCTATCGAAAATATAGTTTCTAAAAACTGACAGTTATAGGGAATGTTCTTTTTTTTTGTTTTCAAATTCTAGATGGCTTGAATAAAATTATAGCGGCCATTATTTCAATATTTTTATAAGCTTGGCTGCACGATGGGTTTTTGCCGCTTGAGGTTCTAGGTACTATGGAGTGCTTAAATAAACCTTTTCAAATTGCAGTATGAACTACATGAGAGCAGTTTTTGTAGGAGTGAACATATTAAACGAAATGGTGAAGAAATGTTTTATAGAATATTAACAGATAAAAATTGCATAATCACTGTATCATTATATCGTACAACAGCCTCTCTTTCATTTGTACAGTATTAATTTCGGCATTAAATATAAAAAAAAAACGTTTACATAGCTCTATTTTCTGGCAACACTGAAAAAAATCGCATTTGAGCGTGACTCTATGAAGCTCTATAATGATGATACAATTTGTTGAGGAGTTTTTTGATGCGTAAAAAAATAAGTAGTGATATTAAAATAAAATCAGTTGTTTTAAAATACGACAAACGTGTGCGTGGTTTGAATTTTTGAAATACAAAAATATGCGAATGAATTTTTTTTACGGTGTCCGCTTTAGCAAGAGACATAAAATAACTTAAAAATAACACAAAAAATGTAAAAATTTTAAAATTATTATCGCCTATATCTTATGTGTACGTACATACAAACATAATATAATTGTAGTGTCATAGTTTCTTAATGGCAAAACGTAATATTTGACCTAAGCAACAAGTCAAAATAGTAAGTTATAGCATTCATTGAGTTCATTTATAGTAATTGTTCGAACATTGAGATTAATAGGAGTAATAACTGACCATAGTACATACACGTACTCTTATGTGTTCGGAATAAAGTATTTAAGACTTAAGTACTTATTGATTATATGCCATTTTGTAACCATTTATTTATTTAACGAGAACATTATTTAGAGATATTTTCTGACAGTAAAGAGTATCCTATATGTTGACCCAGATAACCAGCTATCATCATACCAAATTTCATCAAAATCTGTCCAGTGGTTTTCTCGTATGCGTTCCCAGACAGACAGACAGACAGACGGACGGACGGACAGACGGACGGACGGACGGACGGACGGATGGACGGATGGACGGACGGACAGACAAAAATTCTAAGAACTATAGATTTGGCCTATGTATTGATAATAATGACTATTTCAATAAGATTTTCCATAAAATATTTGATGTACAGATTTGACTCAGAATTTTATTATATGTATAGATAGCTAATAGCTATAGTACCTATCGTAGAGACAGTTAGATAACTGAGTTGCGGTTATTAACACTTACCTCTCGATTAACACGTTACAAATGTATAAACTTTATTCAATTAGACTTATTACAAGTAGGTACTTTTGAATCGTCAATTTAATGAAAGCATCAGTGAAGCCAGTCCGTGAGGAAGCTACCACAGTTTAGGAAAGCAGTTCTGCTGAGAAGAACCCGCCGGTTCTCAACGGTTGCTCTTTTAAATACCGAGTTAATTCGAGGTTGAGGTTAATTCAATTTAATACAGAAAATATCTTTAAACACCAAACATCAAAATATATAGACATATACGAAAACAAAATATTAGGAAAAAAAACCATATACAATACGATCTACTAAATTACATACAATAAAGCGGCTGATTTTACGCTGAGAAGATTGAAGCAGAATGTGCAAAAGCAGACTTTTTGCTATCACTTAATGGAACAATTTTTAATATTATAATGAAGCATAAGAGTATTTAAATTCATTAAAATAAATAAATGTTAAGGATATTATTAATAGAATTTAAAAAAAAAAACTACAGTAGAATGTAAAAAGTTACTATGACTATTGTACTGAAGGTAGGTAGTGGTAGCCCAGTGGTGACGTGCTTTCTTAGGAACTTAGTAAAGTGAGTTCAAGTCCCGGGTCTCGCACCTCTGATATTATATGTCTGATTTTTTTTAATATGATTACACTTATCTTAAGACGTAGAAAAACATCGTAAGGAAACCTGCATGTCTGAGAGAACCTAACAAGTTTTCGAAAGACATATGAAGTCCGCCAACCCGCACTTGGTCAGCGTGGTGGATTATGGCCTGACCCCCATTGTCTTGACAGGAGGCCCGTGCAGAATAGTGGGATGTTAATAAGAGCTGTATACAACACATACATAATACTACGTACATACATACACACATACATACATACACACATACATACATACACACATACATACACACATACATAAATACGTCTCTACTTTAGCATGTAAAGCTTTTTTTGTTAATACTCGTACTTAGTGCTGAAACTGTGAAAGGTGCTTCATTAAAAAATTGTTTTACACAGTCATTATTTTTATGTGGCCAACAAATATTTTTAATCTTTTTAATTACTTTTTAATCTTTAATATGCCATTTCGATAATAAATGTTTATCTAACAATAAAGTCGGTTAAGTGCGAGTCGAATTCGCACACGAAGGGTTCCATAACATCGTACATGTACTTTTTATTAGGGTTCCGTACCCAAACGGTGACAACGAAACCCTATTACTATGTCTCCGATATCCGTCCGTACATGTACGATAGTATGGAACCCTTCATGTGCGAATTCGACTCGCACTTGAATTTATTCATATGGCTTTTACACTATGTATGTAGTATATTAATATTGATTATAAACGTTAAAAATATTTCTTGTATTTTCATTTTTATTATTTAATAATATATTGGCAACAGAAATATGTACATATTCTGTGAAATTTTCAACTCTCTAACTATTACGGTTCATGAGATACTGCCCTCTGACAGACGGACGGACAGCAGATTCTTAGTAACAGGGTTCCATTGGCACCCATTGGGTACGGAACCCAAATAATAAAAACTATGACTTCAGCGCTTTGCCTCAATAAATGATTATACAATGTTCATAAGAGTTTGTTATGCCTTTTTATGCTATATTATTAATTTTGATATCAATGACGCTCGCCTTGAAATGGTAATGGTTATCAAATGATCTCAATTACATACGTATCTTGTTAAGTGTTAATTTTATTGATATTACTGATTTGTTATTTATATCTATTACGTATATATTTATCTATAGGAAATGTATTAGTTACTTACCAAAATCTTTTTTTTCTGTTATATCTTCGAATTGCTTTAACAGAATGGTTATTCATAACATACCTAAGATTGTTTAGTTAAACAGCGCCGTATTATCTATAAATCTATACATATAATAAAATTGTAACTAAGCCGAATCTGTACATTAAATATTTTTTGGAAAATCTTATTGAAATAAATATTATTATCAACACAGAGACCGAATCTATCGTTTTTAGAATTTTTGTCTGTCTGTCTGTCTGTTACCGCATCACAGAAAACCCACCGGGGGGATTTTGATGAAATTTGGTATGGTGAGAGTTGGTTATCCAGGTCAACATACCTATAGGATACTTTTTACCGCGGGAGTAATCTAATATATGAAACCCAAGAATTTGTTTTTTAGTCATCAGAACGCGGGCGGGGCCGCGGGCAATGCTATTATGTCTTATGATGTTACAAAACTAATTAATATTAAATAAAAATTAATCTTCACCAGATTAACGTAAATTCAAAACAAATATTAGGTCCTTTTTTTAAATAAATTAGACAACAAAAATACCTGTATATTTATTTTTAGTTTATACCTTATGATTTTTTGAGATTAAACGACTAATTGTTGATGAGGTTAAATGATTAAAATGAAAATATTTTTTTTCGTTGTTTAATATATAAAAAAATTGCGTACATCTAAGAAAATTTAATATTATTAATTTTAATTTTGCTAAGTGCTTAGAGTGGTTAGCAGTCAATGAGTCAATGGACTTGATCAGTTCGTGCCTTATCGTTGATCGTTGTACACATCCCACAATACTAGTGTTTAATAGAAATAAATAATATAAATCAGTTTGAAATATTTACTGAGGAAATTCTGCTAGCATCGCTATAAGGAAATTGTAAGTATAAAATTGATAATTTCTTATTTTATAATAAGTGTTAGTTTTTGAATATATAATATATGTAGATAAAATTAAACAAAATAGACCGTCGATACAAAATAGTTAAAGATATTAAAAGATAGCAGATAAAGTATTGCCCTCTATGCCCTATTAGGTAATTAATTTAAGGGTTCAACTACGTTTTTGTTGTAACACAGTTTAAATAAATAGTTTTAAGTATTTTTGTGTGTCTGTTTGATTAACGTGTAACGAAGATTTCAGGAACAGTTATTTTAATTTAGTAGAGGATTTTTTCTGTATAGTAATAATTTGAATTAAGAACATTAGTAATTTCAATTCAATTGGTTACCAGATTCAAAGATACACAAATATACTAAACAAAGCACTTATGTTTTTTTAGATGTTAGATTATATGGAAATAGAGTCACTGCAACAGTTAATTTTTACAAAGATATGCCAATGTCATTTTAAAATTAAACATATTAATATGCTACTACAAAAATATTATTTTTCTTATGAAAAATTATATTTTTGTTGTTAATTTTTTTTTGTTAACAAGCTGACATATAAATTATATATATGTACATAATAATTTATCAAGGGCGTCTTAGCATGTACAATGTTATGTTTATGTATGAAGTAATCTGTGATGTCCTCATTCAAGGAATTCTAGATGCGGAATGCAATTTGATTATTAATTTGCATTGTTGTTCTCTTATCACTAGCAAACTAATAGGGGTTTCCTCGTGATACTAGCGACCGTCCTATGAAGGTCATCTAACATCTCGCTAATCTCTTCGTCCTATAGTAGCGGACCAAACTATCATAAATAAACTACAAGCGGTTCCGCAGTCAAAAACTAGTAATGTATTGAAGTATATAAGAATATTGTTTTTAGGGCTGTTCCGTGGTGTTATCCATAATAATATTATAAATTTAAAAGTACCTTTCCACGTTTAAACCGCTGAACAGAATTCGATAAAATTTGTCACGGACATAGATTTGATACTGGGATCGGAGATGATTATGATCGGATAGGATACCGTTGATCAAGCTCCGCTTATTAGGCGCGCGAAGCCGCGGGCAAAAACTAGTTTTATACAATTTTGAAACGTGAGTATTTAAAAAATACATTGATTTATGACTGGATGTTATTATATTATATGTATACATATATATATATATATATATATATATATATATATATATATATATATATATATATATATATATATATATATATTATGGGCTCGATGTACAAAATTAGGCATTTTCCATATATAATCCATGAAGGGATAGATTTTTGTAAAGAATACTAAAAATAAAGCTTCTCATATTAATTTGGGAAAAATATAACGAAAACCACTTCTTAATTTCTTCGCCTTTCCGATTGTATGGCACAAGCTCTCTTTTAAGCGAATATGATATTTTTCAATCTATCAATATCACTAATTTATCAATAATCAAATAAACATCTTTTGTTAATTTATACTTCATTTACAAAGTCATTAAGAAAGCGATTAAAGTGACTTTTTACATAGAAATAGACAGTTTAAAGAACAATGGTATGGTTTAAAATAAATTCAATACTTTACAAATAACACAAATATTAACTTATAGACAGTAGTAGCCCAGTAATGCGCTCGTTTGGAAAAGCAAGTGATGTGGGTTCAAATCTCAGGTTTCGCACCTCCGATATTTTGAATTTTCATGTACGAATCGTGAAGGAACACATTGTGAGGAAACCTGCATGTCTGAGAGAACTTAGCAAGTTTTTGAAAGAGATATGAAATCCGATAACCCGCACTTGGCCATTGCCATGACAGTGATAACTCAACGCGAGAGAGGCCCATGCCCAGGGATATTAAAACGATAATAATTTGCAAGACTTACAATTAAGTTCATAATTAGTTACCATTAACATAACTAATTATTTTTCTTTGTAATCAGTTGTAGCCGAGTGGTAACGCGATTGCTTGGGAAACCGAGTGAAGCGAGTTCAAATCCGGGGTCTCGCACCTCTGATATTTTCATGTGCGAATCATTTCCAACATGATTACCACTTTTCTTAACGGTGAAGGAAAACATCGTGAGGAAACCTGCATGTCTGAGAGAACCTAGCAAGTTTTCAAAAGACATGTGAAGTCCGCAAGCCGCACTTGGCCAGCGTGGTGGACTATGGCCTGATTCCCCCCGTACTCAGCAGTGGGACGTTAAAAAAGGCTGAACACAATACAATACAACTAAGGGGTCTAGACGTCATCGTGAGGTGTGTAGTGGGAGATGCGATACCGAGTATCATGTTTACTTTTGTATGATAATCGGGAAACTTTATAGTGTACAGATATGACTGTAAATTGCCACGAGATGACACTACAGTGTACAATGCTTTCACTTAAAAACCGTTCGCAATAAAAATTGTTAATTTTAGACAGCCCTTAAAGTTTGCGTGATTTCGGTAACATCAAAGGCACATATTGTATGATTTTTTATTAGTATTATAACACTTCATTGCACAATAAAGTAAAGAGATATAATAAGCGAGCTCTTACAAGCAACCGATAGTAACAATTTAAAGCTAATTCCATAAGTACCCGGAAAGGTTTTATAGTATACCTAGATCTTCAAGATAAACTTGAATGTCAAAATGTACTTAATAGAATAGATAATGCATTTAATGTCATACACTCCAAATTATCAGCCAATAAATAAGATAAAACTCAAAGGATATGTACATATATAAACATCTTTGTAAATGCAGTTTATATTAGTGTTATATGAAAATCTGATCAGCATAGACTTTAGAGGTACATAATAGATAGGCAGAAGCTTAAATTCTGGGTTTTAATGATTTTATATACCGACCAATCTCCTTCATATTTCTCCATTCTACGTGACATTGGCGAAATAATATGTGCTTTTGAAGCCATTAAGTAGAAAATAGAATTGAATTGAAATTTTGGTTTAATTACCTATTAATATTTTTAATATTACTATTTTTAATATTACGTTTCATTAGATTTGAGGGAAATAAATATTTTACATTTTAGTTTTCAAAATGGTGTGTGATTGTGACTTCATACTTCCCTCAAGAGAAGGCTGGGAGTCGCATTATCAGAATTGCAAGACGAATTGGATTAAGCATCATAATACTGACTCACCAAAGTAAGTGTCGATTCCATCCATACTGATATTATAAATGTGAAAGTAACTCGTATCTGTTACCTTAAACCACTAAAAAGATTTTGATAAAATTTGGCAAGGTTTTTAAGCGATTTTTTTGAAATTTTGACATAGATATATAATATTTTTTATACTATCCATTTTGCTCACTGGATGGTGACACAGCGAATCAACTTCTACACCATTTCACCAATCGTATAATTGGTACCCATGTTTGAGTACGAGAATGTTAACGCTAACGCGTTAACATTCGCGTTATTCTTTTACCGGTATGAAGCCACGGGCAAAGGTTAGTTTCTTCCGAAGGCTTAGTACTTTAAAAACATCGTGACGAAAGCTCTTTAAACTTTAGTTACAAAATATATATGTGACTTGACGACACGTTCGGCTCAGTTTGTAGTGACCCTACTTGCTGTGCCAGCGGTCGCGGGTTCGAGTCCCGCTAGGGACATTCATTTGTGTGATGATGAATGTTTGTACTTCAGTCATGGGTGTTTATATTTATAGTTATATATGTGTAGTATATGAACTATCTGGTATCCATAACACAGACCTCGTAGCTTACCATGGAACTAGATGGTGCTGTGTGTCAATGTCCCAACATATTTAAAATATTTAAATTTAAAATATATTACGTTTTCAGTTTTCTTCTTATTTCATTTTAACAATACATACAAATACAATCACATTTTATCTTTACTGACATAATTCATTTTATAAGGTTTTTCAAAAAATTAAACATGAAGTAAGGGAAGTAGGGCAGTATACGCTGGGATTTTTTCGGGGAATAATGACAACTGAAATCCGGCCATATATAAAAAAGTTGATATATAAAAAAGGTTTGGGTATGATTCAATGCATCAGACTAATAAACATTACTTATCACAGAGTGATTAGGTACTATGAATTTTGCTGCATATTGTTGTGCAATTTGATAATTTAGATAAATTAGGCAGTACATACGACGTTTTACTATTTGGAACCTTCCTTTAGACAAGTTTCTATAGGGCTTTGAAATATAATAATAAAAGTTTTAATTAAAAAAAACGACTTCAAAAAAAGCCACTAAAAAGTGAAAATTAACTGGTTGGTAGTTTTTATTTACTATAGATACCTAATCAGATATTTTCCAAGTCAGTGTGCTTTGATTTGTATAAGAAAACGAGCTGAATTAAGATTGAACCTCCTCCTTTTTGAAGAAGTCGGTTGAAAATATATAAGTCTTGCCCGTGATGATTTCCAAAGCTTATTATAAATTTTACATTATATTTCAGAAATGAAGATGGAACATTTCGTTTGAGAAACGAACACCTTTCTAAGTTGGATAAAGACGTGCTTTACCATTTGGGTTTGGATACTGAAAATTATGATTTACCTGCTATGTTCGGAGATGTAAAGGTAAAATAATAATTATTTATACTTAAAATTTTCGAGATAAATTATTATTGGTAGTGTATGTGTGTGTTACGTGTTTGGTTGACTCATTGGTCTAGTGGTTAGCATATACGGCTGTAGATCCGGAAGTCCTGGATTCAAGTCTCAGGCCAGGCCTAGATATAATTATTGCGGTTTTCTGTTAAGAATTTCTCAGTAACAGTCCAAAGTTAGGTAACTAGCAATGATACAGCCTGCCTGGCTTTACGTGCCTCTTAGAACACGTAAAGCCGTAAGTTCTACGTGGCCGAAATTATAGTGGATATTATAGTGTGCGCGCTAGCTATCCTGCAACGCCCATTTTGCTGTGGCTATATTGTTCCACTATGGGTTTTAATGAGTAAGACCGGAAGGACCATATGATTGTGATTATAGTATAACTCCTAACATAAAACATCAAATTATTTAGAAGTGACAAGTATGTAAGGCAATATAAGCTACTTTATTAGGAAATTCACCAAACACACTGTGTTGTGCCGCCTTGAGTTAAATTGAATTCTATGCATTGGAAATAAGGGCTCTACTAAAGTGCACCATATTATTATTCTAACACGACCTTGATCTGTGAATGTCCTCTGTTCATTATTATCATTATGTTCAAACTGATAACCCCCATATTGGATAGATGAGTCATAAAACGTTGGGTTATGAGTTATGACACTTCGGGTATCATAGTAAACAAAAATGCATGTATTCAAGACTTAGTGAACGCTATCATTCTATCAGTTTTATAATTTGTCCCGCGTGTTTATTTTAAATAATCAGCATCATAATAAAACTCCTGGATAACATTACGGGCCTGTCGCTACATACATAATTTAATTTATATAACCAAACTAGCAATGCCCGCGGCACCGCCCGCGTTCAGACGACCAAAAACCAAACTCTTAGGTTTTACATATTAGTATACTCTTACAATGCAGTTTTTGTATTTTTTCTCAGAAATGAGATATTTTCCCGCGGTAAAAAGTATCCTATACGTTGACTCGGATAACCAGCTATCATCATACCAAATTTCATCAAAATTTGTCCGGTAACAGACAGACAGACAGACAAAAATTCTAAAAACTATAGATTCGGACTCTGTATCGATAATAATGTCTATTTCAATTAGATTTTCCAAAAAATATTTAATGTAATGAAAAAAGCCCCATTGATGTTTTTGGTTAATGTCCCAGATGATGTAATACTACACTTAACTTTTTTAACTGAAAACCCCATGACTATATTTGACTTGACCCGGGACTCGAACCTTACATACGGAGAATTTAATAATCAATTTAATTTTTAAACATTCTTCCAACGATTAAAAAAACTTAACATTATAAAAAAATATTCTAGATATAGATATGTATAATCCTAGGTATATATAAATATAGATATGTATGCATCAAGCAATTCTTTCATAATAACTTTTTTTATTACAGTTTGTGTGTATGGGTGGAACTAAATACCGAATGAAGGAATTTGCCAAATATATAGCTCAAGAATTGAATTTAACTACTGAACCTCTAGTAAATTTGACAAAGCATTCTCATCGGTATGCGATGTACAAAATAGGCCCAGTGCTATCTGTTAATGTAAGATTATACGATAATTTTTCATTAAAAACCTTTTTAACATTTATAAAATAAATATATTTTAATTAAAGTTTTATTCCAGCATGGTATAGGGATTCCTTCAATGACTGTTGTACTTCAAGAAGTTATAAAACTGCTCAGTTACGCGAAAGCCAAAGACCCTATCATATTTAGAATAGGCACTAGCGGCGGTTTAAATATACCACCGGGAACAGTCGTTATATCGTCGTGGGCTTTAAATGGAACATTAGAAAAATCTTATGATATTGTAAGTATGTACGTAAAGACAAATCTCTTTAATGTATGGTTAGTAAGAGCTAAACTGTCTTTAGTTTCTACAAATCTTAATTCTCATTGCAAACTTGAGTAATCTATACATACAGATAAATAAATATAAAGTGTCTGTATTTAACGTTGAAGTAAAAGTTTTCTTTTTACTCAATGTATATGAAATTATATACGGTAGGAATAGGAGGTACTTATATGAAAATAATAATTTTAAAATTTTTGTCTGTTTGTCTGTTTGTTTCGGCTAATCTCCAAAACGGCTGGAACGATTTTTACGGACTTTTTACTAACTTTATCTGGCAGATAGTTGATGTTATAAGGAGTAACTCAGGCTACTTTTATTTTAGAAAAAGGATTAGGGTTCCGTTCAAAAAATTAAATTAAAAATCTTTAAATCTATAGATTAAAACGTAAGTAATTAAGTCGCTGGTGTCGTAAAGTAAAAGTGTATCTCGATAATATAAACTGAACTGAAAGAACAACATTATAACGCAGTATTGAGATTTCAGAATAGGAATAAAAGATTAGCTACTTAGATTATATTATATCTATACATATAATAAAATTTTATCTAAAATATTTTTTGGGAAATCTTATTGAAATAAACATTATTATCGATACAGAGACCGAATCTATAGTTTTTAGAACTTTTGTCTGTCTGTCTGTTACCGCATCACAGAAAAACCACTGGAGGGATTTTGATGAAATTTTGTATGGTGATAGCTGGTTAGCCAGGTCAACATAGGAAATTTTTTTACCGCGGGAAAATGTCTCATTTCTGAGAAAAAAATACAAAAACTGCATTGTAAGAGTATACTAGTATGTAAAACCTAAGAATTTGGTTTTTAGTCCGCCCGAGCCCCGCGCAATGCTAGTTACAATATAAAGTTACATTTTTGTTCTTTACAGGTTTGATTGTTTGTCGAAATATTCGGTATTATGTTTTTTTTATTCGAAATGGGCTCACTCTTGACCTTCATCTTAGCTCGGAGGCATTGATAAGGTCTACGATCTAGCGAGTTTGCCCAGGAGAAGCCTGTTAACACGTATATTAAATATATGTATATTAAATATTTCAATTTAGTACCAAATACTCTATCCATGTTGAAAATTTACGCTAAAAGCGGTTTATCGTAGACAATCAGTACCGACTAGTAAAAGATATTCGAGTGACATAACAACACTCACAATCAATAAATATAATGATTCATTGCGATTATATCCTAATTAATATGTATTTTTAATTATTTTCAATTTTATATGCAAAATAATAATAGCATTTTGTAATGTTTACATATTATATTGGTCACTTTTTTTAGCCAGTGTTGGGTGAAATACGTAAAATTCCATCATTATTTGACAATCGGTTAAATCAAGAATTGTTGCACCTTGCATCTGATGAAAAAGAGTTTAAGACTGTCATTGGTGGCACTATGGCTGCGGACGATTTTTATAGAGGTTTTTTTTTAAATTAAATTATACTGTGAACAATATTTATTATATATTTAAATTTGAAATAAGTGAAAAAATATTATAAGTAAAACTATATTATAATCAAACTTGTAAAGAAATTGTGGTGCTTTCACCATTTTTCCATTTTTTTTTTAATATTTTAAAATCTATCTATATTTCTATACTAATATTAACACCTCCAGGTACATTTCTAAGAAATTGGTTAAATTTCAAAGAAATCTATTGTTAACTGTAACGCCGGCGTGTCCGTGGTCGTGGAGGAATTATAAATGTGAAAGTTTGTGAGTATGGACGTTTGTTACTTTTTCACGCCAGAACGGCTGAGCGGATCTGGATGAAATTCGGCACAGACATAGATTACAGTCTGAAATAATACTTATAGGCTACTTTTTATCCCGGAAAAACGTACGGTTCTCGTGGGATAGGTTCATTTTTGTTTTCCTCAAGGCGCACCCTAGTGGAGCGAGCTTGAACCGCTAGTAAATTATAACATTTCTAATAATTTTAAAATCGGCTCCGGTTCGGGCCAAGTTCAGTGGTTGAGTATTTATGTCAAAAAACTCTCAGTAACAGCCTAGAGCTACCGGAGTTACAATTACCCCCGTGCCGATGCAGAGGATATAAAACCTGCGTCTTAACGTCGTGTCGAGTAGTCGTCTGACAGTAGTATGAGTAACATAATATCTCCTGCGTAGATGATCCTCTCCTATGATCTTAATAAGCTCCTATGATCTTATGATCTTAATGAGCTCAATGATATTTAAATTTTATTTCTTTATTACTAGCAGAACCCACGGCTTCACTCGCGCTAAAACTACAAAAAAAATCTCTAAAAAGGTAGTTTCATACTAACTTTCATCCTCTATTTAACACCCTTATTGGATGAATTTCGAAAAATTCTAAGACACGTATTCATTTAATTTTATTGAAGAGCATCAATACCAAGTTTCAAGTAATTCTGACCTTAAATATTTTTTTGGATTGTATTTTAAAGTTTTCCCGTCTGAATTAGGTAAGCTCCCGCGGTAAAAAGTACCCTATGTCACTCTCCAGCCCTCCAACTATCTCCACACAAAAAATCACGCTAATCTGTCACCCCGTTTAGACGTGAAAAAAGGACAAACAAACAAACACACTTTCACATTATATTAGTATGGATTTATTAGGGAAACAAAGAATGAGATGGTACTCATAAGATACAGCTAAGTTTCCACTGATAGTAATTACATAAACACTAGCATTAATAAAGACAAAGTAAAACAATTCAACTTATGTACTTACATAAAAACAGATAGATAATCAAATTAACACAAAAATTAATAAACTCAAAATTAAATTTAAATAAGATATGAAAGAACATACAAAAACTGATTAGGGCATGATTTTGTGTGAGTTATTAGTAGATTTTTCTATTTTACAGGTCAAGCTCGCTTGGATGGTCCATTTTGTGACTATACTGAGAAAGACAAATTATCTTTTATACAAAAACTGATGGATTTAGGAGTGAAGAATATAGAAATGGAGGCGACCGCATTCGCTGCTTTTACTAGAGAGGCCGGTTTGAGATCCGCTGACGTTTGCGTGACATTTGTTAACCGTTTAATGGATGATCAGGTATTTATTTTATCTTCTATTTATTTTATTCTTCTATTGGTTGAAGGGAATTAAGAAAATTGTAATAAAATTAGACATTAATTAACTTAACGGTTGCAGATTTAAAGGGACTGGGTTCAAATCCGGGTAAAGGCAAAATAGTTATTAAGTTTTTGACTAGGAATATTAGTTGGAGATTTTTACACCTACGTGCTTCGGAGTGCGCTAAGCTATCGTCATGGGCCGGCAGTCTCGACAAAGTTAGCCATTGCTATTTAATCGATTCGTGCCGCTAAAATGATCTTAGTCGCCATCGTTGTCAACGTCGTCGAAGTCGCCGTAATGAGCAAAATTTGAAAAGTTAGCAAAACCTTTGAAAAAAATAGAGGCAACATTTATAGTCAAGAATACGAAAAATCGATAAATTTTGATCATTACGACTTAGTGGCACGAATCGATAAAATAGCGATTACCAACTATGTTGAGACTGCCGCTGTTCTGGGCCTTATCCTTTATTCATCTTATCTAGTCGTCATTAAATAGGAACGTGAGGGTTCAAAGTGAGAAATAGAGATTGCACTTGTCTTTGCACACACTTCTTAAGTATAATATCACTTGCACAGTTGTTTAATTTCTTGTTGGCCGCGAAAACTGAAACTGGTTAAAAAGACCTTGTATTCAGCCCTTTTTAACGTCCCACTGTTGGGCACAGACCTCCCTTCAATACGAGGGGATTCAGGCCATAGTCCACCACGCTAGCCAAGTGCGGGTTGGCGGACTTCACATGTCTTTCGGAAACTTGCTAGGTTCTCTCAGATATGCAGTTTTCCTCACGATGTTTTCCTTCACCGTAAGGCAAGTGGTAATCATGTTAGAAATGATTCGCACATGAAACTATCAGAGATGCGAGACCCGGGATTTGAACCCGCTTCACTCGGTTTCCCAAGCGAGCGCGTTACCACTGGGCTACCACTGCCTATTAATTAAAAAGACCATATTATACTACATATCTAGTACTCAGAATTTACATAAAGAAAATCAATAATTTAATATTTTTACAGGTAACACCACAAAAATCAGAACTGCTGAAGTGGCAAGAACGTCCGATGATAGTCGTTGGAAAATATATATCTACATATTGCAAAAGATCAAAGCAATCAATTTATTAGACGTTCATTATATATTTTATGTAAAGTTCATATTTAGGGCAGTTTATTTATTATTTTTAATATTTATTCATGAACTAAATTAGCTAAGATAACGAATGAATGAAACAATGAATATATTTTATATTTAATAAGTGTAATTTTTATTTTGTTTGTATTAATTTATATAATTCGTAATAACAAAACGGATACAAATGTACTCCTTAATCTAATAAATATTATTGTGTAATACATGGATAAAAAATTTAGGATAATGGATAATAAATAGAGTGCTGAGACGCACGCACTAGGATACCACAAGACGCTCTTATCTAATTTAAAACTATAGTTACAGCGATAAGTAATTAAATTACATATATGATAAAAAATCTGCCTTTATTCTATACAATTTTAACTTTACATTATTGTATACTACCAGAACCCGTGGCTTCGCTCGCGCTAAAACTACAAAAAAGCTCTAAAATGGTAGATTTCATACCAAATTTAATCCGCTATTTTACCCCCCAATATGGGATGAATTTCAAAAAATGCTATAACAAACACGTATTTAATAAATTGTATTGAAGAGCATTAATACCAAGTTTCAAGTAATTCTGATCATAATTTTTTTTGTTGCATTATAACGTATTTTCCCGTGGGAAAGAGATCATTTCCCGCGGTAAAAAGTAGCCTATGTCACTCTCCAGCCCTCCAACTATCTCCACATAAAAAAATCACGCTCATCCGCCAAGCCATTTCGACGTGAAAAAAAGACAAACAAACAAACAAACAAACAAACAAACAAACAAACACACTTTCACATTTATAATATTAAGTATAGATATGCAAGCAAGCAATATTTTTAATAAAATCAGGTAATATTATATTTTAAAATATCTAAATCTGTTATTTTCTTATATTCTTATATCTTATTTTCTTATATCTTTAAATATTTATGAGATTAATTGGTATGATATCACTGCCATAGAGTTGAAATTTGAAGGAACAGTTTTTTAGCAATGTTGCTATTTTTAATGCGGAAATTACTAACGGAAAGCTATCAGACAGTTATCTAGCATTTAATACGATATTACTTGATTACACCTCTAGTAACATACATCAACAGATGCACCAAAAATAAAGAAGTAAAGATACGGGTGAATCAGGCACGAATCTAGGGTTAAATTTTGGGAAGGGTCAGAGACTGAAGTATCTTGGAAACTGTATATCAAACATATTATAAATAAAAAAAATTGTTTATTAGGATAATTACAATAATATAGGAAAAATAAAGTATGTAGGTATATATTATGTATGTATGTATTCAACCCTTTTTTTAAAGCCCAGTGCTGGGCACAGGCCTCCCTTAAATAAGTGGGGGATCAGGCCATAGTCCACCACACTGGCCCAGTGCGGGTTGGCAGAATTCACATGTCTTTCAAAAACTGGCTAAATTCTCTCAGACATGCAGGTTTCCTTCACCGTATTGACAAGTGGTAATCATGTTGGAAATGATTCGCACATGAAAATATCAGAGGTGCAATACCCGTGATTTGAACCCGCTTAACTCTGTTACTAAAGTGAACGTGTCACCACTACTCACTAGGCTAACACTTGCCCAATATATGTATGTACCTATGTATATAGAATATGAACATTCAATATTACCTCTATATCGTAAAGAAATACTTAACGGATCTACCTAAAAAACTTAAACAAATAAAACCCTCATCATGCCTCACGCTAACTTAATTACTATACTTTAATTATTTGATGTCCGGTTTTATTACAAAGTTCCTGCTAATGACGTCAGAAACGCAAATATAGGAAGTGCTTTTAGGAACGAAAAGGTTACACGGAATCGAAATTAAGATATTAGTGATGATTGGTGAAATAAAATGGAACCTTATTCAAGTATACTTATTACAAGCACTTTTGAATCGTCAATTTAAAGAGCGTCAGCGTAGTCAGTCCGTGAGGAAGCTACCATCGGCTCGGTAAGCAGTTCTGCTGGGAAGAAACGGCGAGAAACTCAACAGTTGCTCTTTTAAATATCGAAGTTACATTGATAAACATAATATTAGAGATAGCCCGCATATGAGTCAATGTATATTAATTCCACACATTTCCATCAACAAGAAACTCTTGAATCTAGGACATAAAATACCTAGGACATATAATAAAAGTAAATCTAGGACATTTTGTGGAATCTTATTAAGTATATATGTGTATTTTGAGGCCTATGAAGCATTTATTCACCTTTTGGAGTCAAAATTTAGGCGTATCAAGCTTATTTCTATTTGTTGTTTTATGTATTTCTATTTACACTGTTTTTTTAATAATTATTAATATTAATAACAAATAATATATTTCACAGTTTATTGTGATGCAACCGTAAGAATACCATTTTTTTGAAAACATCTCGCAGATAATTACGAGCTCTTAGATCTTATAGGACCCGTACTGCTCTGTTTTGAAGAATAAATACTGAATTAATTTCCGCGGCACTGCAGCATAGAAGTTTTCCGTAAGGTAAGATACTATGAAAATAGCTTTGTTTCTAAACGATTCCTTCAGCAGCCTGGGATTATCTGTTACAAGCAGTACCCGAGGCTTCACCTGCGTTTTAAATCGAATTCAGCACCAATTCAGCGTTCTTTCGAAGCAAATTTCGATAGCTACCAAACGTTACAGGATCACCCGCTGGATTAATCTGAAAATTGTCTTAACCTAGCTGGTTATCTGATTCAACATATAGGATACTTTTTATTGCGGGAAAATATTTCATCTCTAAGAAATCTATTCTAAACTTTAAAACGTAAGTAGGAACGAACCCGAGCGGAATGAGGGTGAGCCACTAGTCCTATATAATAACACAAAATTTTTAATACATACAATATACCATTTTTTTTTAAATGATTATATTATAATATCAATTTTTAATCAATAATGTCGTGTTTAATATTATTAATACGAGCGCTATTTAAGTTTTTATTCTTCGAGCTTTTGTAGTTTGATGTAAGCGTTTGGTGGTTCTTTCTTTTAAAGCTTTATTATCTTCGTGCCCTATATTCTTTTGAACCCTCAAGTGTGCAATCGAAATTTTGAATACGAATGAATCAGCAAATTGTGTTTCAAAGATGAAATATTTAAGGAAAATAAGTGATTTTTTTTACTTTATAGAAACATCAATAAGAATCTGTTAAGTGCGAGTAGGATTCGTGCCCGTAGGTTCCGTACCCACAACAATATAATTTTTGACATTTCGTATTATTTAATCCCTCCACGACCGCAGACACGCCGGCGTTTGATGGCGTAGATTTCTTAGAAATTTAATTAATTTCTTAGAAATTTACCTGGAGGTGTTATATAGTAGACTAGCGACTCACCCTTGCCCCGCTCGTTTTCGTCCCTACGTTTTAAGATTAGTATATATTTCTCAGAGATGAGAGTATCATCTCGCAGTAAAAAGTATCCTAAATGTTGACCCATATAACAGCTATCATAATACCAAATTACAAAAAAACTGTCCAGTGGTTTTCTCATGATGCGTTCCCAGATCATCAGACAGACATACAGACACAGGCATAAATTCTAAAATCTATAGATTCGGCCTCTGTATTGATATATATATCGAAGCAGCATTAATTTTCTCTATTATTTTCCATTATTTTATCATGAATTATACAGTGGGCGTTATATGGGAAGTGTTGGTTCAAATGAAAGTCGATGCAATCACAGTTGTATTTCAAATTAACAATAATCACTTTGTACATAGTTAAACAGCACTTCACTACACAACCATAAACCACTTCACTATTACCACGTATAGACAATACGGAACGCAAGACAGTTTCTACTAGTGTTCACTGTGCGACCGACCAAGCGTAACTCAGCCGAGCCCGGTCGAGTGTCACAACGTAGACTCTGTCGAGCCCAAAAAGGTGGCGCTCGCGTTCCGATTAGTTGTGATTATGACTCGTCTCCGACATATAATTAATAATCAAATCAAATACTTTATTGCGAACTTGGGTTAGTACATACATTTAGGTTTTGATAATAATATAAATGGCAAATGATTATATAAAAGTGGTCCAGTACAAAACACACTCTTCGAGAAAATATTGGTCTTATAACGCGGGTGGCGAAGCATAGCCCTATGTCTTACACTACTACAATTTTCAAATAAATGTAAATTATTCTTAATATAATTAATAGTCTTATTGATGTACATACTTGGGAATGTGATATTATAATTTTTATAATTTTTAAAATATGGTTTACCTATTATAATTTTTAAAATATGGTTTACAACTTTCAATCATTTTTAATTTAAATATTGCTCGGATACATTTTTTTTTGTGCTTTAAAAGCTACATCACTATCTGCCGAATTACCCCAAAAAATAATGCAGTATCTTAACAATGAAGCGGCATAAGCATGATATACAGTTAATAAAGTCGAAACATCGAATAATGTCTATTTTAATAAGATTTTCCACAAAATATTTAGCACGAGCAAAAATATTGAGCACGTTAGCTTTAGTTATGACAAATGTCATCGTTTAAAGAATTAAGAGGGTGGTGCTTATTAAAATGTGCCCGTTAGAATGTTTAATTAAATTAATAATAATTGACTTTTTGGAATAAAATCGATGCACTTGTTATTAAAATAAATTATACTCAACTTCACAAAAATATACGTAGAGATCTTGAAATGTGAAGCTGCCGTTGCCCACTTGGCCGCTACCTCTTCGCAGCCAGGTATATACGAGTATATTCATCATTTATGTATCAAATTAAAGCTAATTTTTTTCTGTACCTGATAAACTACCTCTTCCTACGTAAAAGTAGCCGCAAATAGGGGTTGCCAGCTATTAAAGATTTATTTGTTACATTTATACGTTCATGGCGTATATTCATCATTTATATATATATATATATATATATATATATATATATATATATATATATATATATATATATCAAACTAAAGCTACCTTTTTTGGTTAGAAATAAAGCTTTGTTTTTAGAATAGAGAAAAAACCTTTCTCCTGTAGAGTACAACAGGTATTGGTCGTTTAAACAAACAAACACTAAGGTGACGATATAACTAAAATTAATCCATATATGTATTTTTCTATAAAAAACAATGCAATTAAATTAAAAAAAAACTCCATTAAATTGTTTTATTTATTAATTTTTTATTTATTTATTTACTTATAAGTCTGCTCACAGGAAACGATTGCATATTAAATTTTTATCTCTTCTCTATAATAAAGATAATAATAACTTGTTTCTAAACACGCTTTCACCTACATATTATGAGCATTCATTTTTCTTTCTTTTACTTCAGTATTTTTGGACGACGTAATCTTTTAAAATTAAAGTATTGTTGAAAATAATATTAAAGTTCTACTTCTGTTATCTCTAATCTGTGTGTTAAATTTCAGCCATATCCGATATTATTAGTCATGCATAATAGTCTAAGGTTCCGATCTATGTCCTGGTCTCCTCATTCTTATTTCAGGCGAAATATATTTTTTAAATCATAAAACATATTAACAAATACGACCCAGTTATCAATAAAAATTTGCTCCAGGTTATTTTTAATTAAAAAAAAATTTCGGGATCGGGATCTCCTACTATAATTACATATGTAAGTAACAAGCGTCTAAACATCTTTATAAACTCTCTAAAGAGGTACGTAATTCGCATATTGTCCTCGAATCTTTACAAACTGTGGATAAATTTTCGTGAATATTTTTTTTAAATAATTAGGATATTTTTTAAGGTAGGGTTAAGGGTTTTAAGAGCTTTCTTCCCTAACGAATTATTTTTAATAAAAAATATATTTTAACGTATTTTTGTAATTCTGAGATTTATTTTTACACTAGCTAGCATTGCCCGCGGCTCCGCTTGCATTCAAATGACCGAAAACCAAATTCTTAGGTTTTATTATTTATTCTTAACTTTTTATCTCGGAAATTATCCCTTAAGAGGGTGAAAATGGGGATGAAAGTTTGTATTGGAAAGCAAACCAGGGATGAACCCGTGCGAAGCGTGGGTGAGTCGCTAGTATACAGTATACATAGTACTGCATAAAGAGTGTAATAAAACAATTCTACTGAGGCTTTTGTAGAGCTCACAGAATACGGACACAATATGTGTACATTTCGATCAAAAAATATTGGTATACAGTATACACTAAATAAAGATTCAAGAGTCTTCAATATATTTTAATTGGAAATTTTATACCTATCTACCTTGTTGAAATTTTACATAAGGAGCTAAATATCTATATAAATTATATCTGTTTTTGCTATTATTTTTATAAGATTTTAATTAACTTGAAACGTTCGCATGTAAGTAAATTTTTATTAGTAAATTTATTTATTATTTATAGACTAGAATGTTTTGACTTTTAAGCTTACATTTTCTTAATAAAAGCTTGTTTTTAAAAATCTTTTTTTTACCTTTAATTTATATATTTTATGAATTTCCGAAGCGTGTGTATGTTCGTAAGTTTTCTCCTTCTAAACGGCTTGATATCGAATTTGATGAATATTATTGTGTACTGGGATGATTCTCAGCTTTAGTTGGACCCGGTAAGTGGCGTATTTTCTGATTAAAAGCAGCCTTGTGGCAAGACAGAGTACTTAGTATATTGTTGTTTCACGTCGAAACGGAGTGACGGATGGGCATCATTTTTGTGTGGAGATAGTTGGTGGGCTGGAAAGTGACATCGGCTACTTTTAATCGTGGGAGACTATTGAATTCCCACAGGAAAACACGTTATAATACAACCCAAAAATCAGAATTACTTGAAACTTGGTATTTCAATGAAATTAAATAAATACGTGTTTTAGGATTTTTCGAAATTTATCCTATAGGCGGGTAAAATAGGGGATGAATGTTTGTATGAAACTACTTTTTTAGGGATTTTTTTGTAGTTTTAGCGTGAGCGAAGCCGCGGGTTCTGCTAGTTCATTATAAATCACTATGATTGTTTACAACTAATAATGGAAAACGTTCAAATGTTGTTTGTAATCTATACGTGAATGTATATGTATATACGTTAAGCTATGTACGTAAAGCTTTGTCTGTATTGCTAAGTTGCAGAGATAATTCTGAGTTTTGAACTGAAGAAAACTGTATATTTTGATCGCCACACACGTTCTAGTTTTTCTGTCTAGTCCAATTAATTATACAAGCAAAATTTGTGTGGCCATCTTAACAATCGAATCTACTGGATCAAATATCTTATAATACTTTCCCTTTATTTATTATAGCAAAGCTAAAATGTAAGTGGCAATTATATTTTTTTACTAAAACACCAAATCATTGTTAAGTACTCTTTAATAATTATTTTTCATTGAAAAATAATAATTTCAATAATGAAACGAAACGTGTTGAAAATTATTTATTTTTAAGTTGAAAGGTAAAATAAATAAATATTGATATTGTCATTGACTTATCAACTATTTAAAAAAAAAATGTTAGTAGTAAACTAAAAAAAATAACCAAACACGTTAATGAACTAAGAAATATATGTTTTTATTACGTGCTACTGTAGTATAGTGCACATGAGAATATATGTGTCTATTTTGCACTTTACAGCTATTGAAATAAGAGCTACTGATATAGCCTACTTTGTTGCTTACCGTACAACTTGCGCAAAGCTTTTGGCTCCAAGTTGCTTCAAAGCTACGTCAGTCTCTCGCGGCAATTCGTAGCGCTAGGGCGCCTCTACGCGAAATTACAAACACTCTTTTGTCATTCAATTCCTCTTTTTTTTTATTAAAACCTCTTTTTTGAATAAAAAATATTGTGTCTGTGCATTAACTGTGTATCTGTGCAATTGGATTTGTGTTGCACAGTGTGTTATCTGTGTCTTTTTGTAGTGTTTAGTCGCGCTAATCATTGCGTGAGATTAGCCGTTGGATGCAAAATTCGAGTTTTTTTACTATGTAATTCAAATATTTTGTGATGTGTGCGTGTGGATTAAACGGAATATGGCGTGTAAGTATTATTTACAACGCATTATGTATACAGGTTAATTAAATGGCAACCCATAAGACTCATGGGAAAGGTACTATTTTCCACATGGTGTATATTACCTACATTACGGATATTAACATTTTATTTTGTTATTACTATACATTCTATATTATATTAAATTTAATTTCAAAAAAACTAACACTTAAAATGCTAATGTGACATGTTTTCTTAAAGACTGTATTTTTTTATCGAGTATAAAACAATTATACGTAAAATTAGTAACTATTTATAAAATCTATACTAATATTATAAAGAGGTAAAGTTTGTGACGTTGTAGGGGATAATCTCTGGATCTACTAAACCGATTTACATGAAATTTGGTAAGAATGTAGTGAGAGACCCAGGGAAGGACATAGGATACTTTTATACTTTTTTAACCCGAAAATTATTCCTTAAAAAGATAAAAAGGGGATGAAAGTTTGAATTGAGAAGAAAGCTAGGGACGAACCCGAGCGAAGCGAGGGTGAGTCGCTAGTATCCAATAAGGATATTGACATTTATCCAATATTTAACTTTTTAAAATATTTTTATTATCTACGCATTAATATTAAAACACACAGTTAAAAAATAAATATATATAAAAATAAATATATCACACTTTTTTTATGGGATAGTGTAGATAGATAGGGATATCATGCAACAGTATCATTTGTTTTTTCACATGCAAGCAACACTCACGCAAGGCATTCAGTAATATTGTTTTCGCCAAGTGATATTTCCTCTACATAACGACAAATAATTTTTATCGAAAAATAAGATCTTTCATCAATAACATATTACCTACATTTATTAAATTAAATAATTTTTTTATGCTTAGAGAGTCATTTTTCCATAATCGATTCGAAAAGTCTTCAGCTTTGTGCTACATACGTATTTAGTGAGACAGCCTATTTAATTTTTCCACGTCATGAATTTTCTCTTTCAACGGAACTAAAATAGAAAGATTTTATCTTTTAAGTTCTTACACATAATATAAGAAAAATTTTTTTTTAAGAAGCTATCAGATAGACAGACAAGAATTCTAAAAACTATACATTCGGTCTCTGTATCGATAATAATGTATGTTTCAATAAGATTTTCCAAAAAATATTTAATGTACAGATTCGGCTTAGTTACAATTTTATTATCTTATATATAAAATTTCCATGTCACAATGTTTGTTACCGTACTCCTCCGAAACGGCTTTACCGATTTTTACCAAATTTTATATGCATATTCAGTAGGTCTGAGAATCGGCTACTATCTATTTTTTATACCCCTAAGTGATAAGGATAAGGGTGGTCCTCCCAGACCCCACCCCAGGGACGAATCCGAGCGGAGCGAGGGTGAGTCGCTAGTATTATGTATAGATTTGTGACGGAACATTTATTAATAGTAACATGGACAATTTATAAGTCTTGCTACTCAGACTTGTCACCATTTCCAAAAGCAAAAGGTGATATTTCGGTACAAGATAGAAATTTATTACGCGCAGGGTCGGAAATACTACGCACATTTTACGGCTGTAAGAATTGCAAATGTTGCTTAGACTGGAAATGTATATTGTTATATTATTCTCTTAGATTTACATAGTTTTTTATATGCTTTAACTACTCTATTAATTAATTATAAGTTAATACACATAATATAGTCTTTTTTTATCTAGTATCATAGTTTTAATCCTACTAAATTTGATTTTTGATTGATTGAAAATGAAAAAAAAAAATTATAAAGAATTTTTTTTTGTGATTATTATTTTTTTTTAATTAACACATTGGAATTCTTTTAAATAACCACTAGCGGCCAACCCTCGCTTCGCTCGGGTTCGCCTCTGGATTGGCACAAACAGATCTATCCCACGGGAACCATTCATTTTTCCGGAATAAAAAGTAACTTATTGTTTGACCGGCAATATAAGGTATCAGCATTCCAAATACTAAATTAGGTGCATAAGTTATTGTGTACTAAGCTGTATAAGTTACTGTATTTTTTTTACTATTCTAAGCAAACTCTCTAATTTTCCGGGATGAAAGGTATCTAAAATGTTGATCGGGGAGATAAGATACCACCATGCAAAATTTCATTTAAATCGGTCGAACAGTTTTGGAGATTAGCCCATACAAACAGACAAACAAAAAAAAAGTGAAAAAAATCTGGATTTGTTCTATTTCTCTTCTTACGAGTACATCCATCCCCCTGACTCGATTTTTAGCATTTTTTTCCATGTACAGACATTCGACCTCTATAGTTTTATTATAGTATAGATATGTGAAATATAACTTTAATGTGTCCTTTAGTTTCACTTTGATCCGTCTAGTTATATTACAATATTCATTTGTGTAACGGTCGTACTGCTGTAATACAATTAATAATGCCGTATGTAACATTATATACGAATAGTAAGCTTTCATTTGAAGCTCGACTTTCTGTAATATATCCTTTGTATACTCATTTAATGTCGGGATATGGAATACTGGTATTGGGCCCATAAATCTATACCTAAACATATAATAAAATTGTAACTAAGCCGAATCTGTATATTAGATATTTTTTGGAAAATCTTATTGAAATAAACATTATTATCGATACAGAGGCGGAATCTATAGGTTTTAGAATTTTTGTCTTCTTCCCTGTCTGTCTGTCTGTTACCGCATCATAAAAAAACCACTAGAGGGATTTTGATGAAATTTGGTATGGTAATAGCTAGTTATCCGGGTTAACATATAGCATACTTTTTACAGCGGGAAAATATCTCATTTTTGAGAAGAAATTTAGAAACTGCAATGTAAGAGTATACTACGAGTAATATAAGACCTAAGAATTTGGTTTTTGGTCATCTGAACGCGGGCGGAGCCCTGGACAATGCTAGTTGTTTTTACAAGAAGAAAACGCGTTGATCTGTAGCTTTATTGCTATAAGAAAGAAAAATCATAAGGACAGTATAGTGTAGTGTAGTGATAGATTTCTATTGTTTAAACTTTCACATTTAAAACAAGTGTAAGACTTAAAATAGCAGTAATAAAATGTTAAAGACTTATTACTTTGTCGGGACGAATTTACGTTGACTTATATAAGTTACACTAAGTTCTAGGTAAGGAAATACCGCACTTCAAAGTTTAACCATTAGATTACAAGGTGTTTGATTTGTAAAGATTTCGTTTTGTATAATTTGGCTAATTTGCCTGTGTTTTTAATAGTAAAATATTATTACTTACTAATAGTAGTCTATTATTATATTTTATTGTAATTATTGTATTGTAATAAACTACATTCTTTTAAATTGTATAGCAACATTGTAAGTTATAATTTAACTTTATAAAAAAGACTAGCGACTCACCCTCGCTTCGCTCGGGTTCGTCCCTAGCTTTCTTCTCAATACTAACTTAAGGGATGATTTCCGGGATAAAAAATATCCTATGTCCTTCCTACTTATAAAATTTCATCTAAATCGGTTTAGTAGATTCAGAGATTACCCCCTAAAACGTCACAAACTCACAAACTTTACCTCTTTATTATATTAGTATAGATAACGAAATAATCTATATATATAAAAGAAAGTCGTGTTAGTTACTTCGCTTATAACTCAAGAACGGCTGAACCGATTTAGCTGAAAATTGGCAGGGAGGTAGTTTAGAGCCAGGAGAAGGACATAGGATACTTTTTATCCCGTTCGACCGCGTTCCAATTTTTATGATATTTTAATTTTTGGATTTCTCTTAGTCCGGAATAGGTAAGTATTAAAACATATAATTAAAATGTGAGAAAGAAAGATTTTTTTTTTTTATATCTATTTAAAACGTACCTAGCGACGAACCCGAGCGAAGCGAGGGTGAGCCGCTAGTCTATATATATAAAAGAAAGTCGTGTTAGTTACTTCGCTTATAACTCAAGAACGGCTGAACCGATTTAGCTGAAAATTGGCAGGGAGGTAGTTTAGAGCCAGGAGAAGGACATAGGATACTTTTTATCCCGTTCGACCGCGTTCCAATTTTTATGATATTTTAATTTTGGATTTCTCTTAGTCCGGAATAGGTAAGTATTAAAACATATAATTAAAATGTGAGAAAGAAAGATTTTTTCTTTTTATATCTATTTAAAACGTACCTAGCGACGAACCCGAGCGAAGCGAGGGTGAGCCGCTAGTATTTATTATAATATTTAAATAGCCCACGTGTTGGGTTACGTAACTCTGCTGAAGAGTTAATTACATAAACTACATCATTTTTCTTCTATCTTAAAACATACAAAAGTTGTCTGTGAGTTGTAAGTTTATTAAAAAAAAATTGCGACTTCATGTGAACAATGTTGCCACATTAACTCGTTAGAAAGTTATTAGATTAATTTTATATACAAAATTTGAAGGCTTTATTAAATGAACCCTTAATATGAAAAATAAGGTGAAAAAGGTTACGCACAAAAATTTCCAATAGGATGATTGAATTTCGTGTAACGAAGTATTAAATAATTCCTTTTCGTAAAATAACGATATATAAATTGCTTTTTAAAACGAGTTGTTTTTGTACTATAATAAAATTTTACGTTCAAAATTTATGGCAGTTAAAGACCATGTTGGATAATTACGTTGGCACTATTGTAAACTACAGTGCTTAAGCACACCTGAGAATATACCTTACTAGATTTATTAGTTTCAACCATAGATTATATAAAAGTATACAGCAAACCGAGTAGAAATAAGAAATAAGGACAGATGTCCCATTCTATATATAGAATTTGGGCAGAGCTAAATCGGGCTATTCTTCGAAGTTTTTAGTTTAGTTTACTGTAGTACTACGATTCCATACTATATATGGAATGTATATTACTGCCTCGGAAGTTTAGTGGCTAGCATATATGGCTGCAGATCTGGAGTTCGAGTTCCGAGTCGTGCCAAGATTACTCATTGAGGTTTTCTGTTAAGAAATTCTAAGTACACTAACAATATGGAGTTCGCGGTATATACACTCTCATCTGCCTATGTATTATGTCTATTTCAATAAGATTTTCCAAAAAATAACTAACGTACAGATTCGGCTTTGTTACAATTTTATTATATTTAGAGATAAAAAAATGCATTTACGTACACTCATATTAAGCTGGAGTCGAGTTTGTTAATTGCAGACCAAATGTTTCACGCTAAAATGCAAGATTGTAATAAAAATACATCAACTTATTTATATCAATTCTTTTTCTCGCTATCTAGAACTTTTTGATTTTTAAATCTATGGAACAAAGTATGACGTTTTTATTACCTTACGTTACGTTGTGGTCCTCTTCAAAAGCTACTAGTAAAAGTAACCTTACTTGAGCAAAAACTAATTTCAAAGTCGTTTTGACGAGTCCGATACTTTACAGTTAGCCAAAGGCGTTTGTTTTGGTTTTTGAAATTATAATTATTGTAGAGATATTTTAGAAACCAGATATTGGTATAGACTATAGGTAATTGCTTGCAATACATCGTATGATTCTCGCGTAATATATGAACACATTTATAATAATTAGCGACCGGTGATAGTTATCTTTTAATGGAATTATTATGAAAATAGGTTCAGTAACTTTAGAGTTTATTACAGACAAACGAACAAATCTTTTCTGTTTATAATATTAATATAGAAGTAAGGATAAATACAATATATAAAAACTGATATGTTTAAGACCAAAAAATATACATAATTTACAAACAGAATAAGGGAAGCAAGCACCTGTGAAGATTTATATTATATATTGTGTTTATCTTTCTCCGGCCTAAAAATATTGACCTTACGAAATTGCATGTATTATATTAAGAGCTTTTACGTGTTCATCTCAGCTTTATTTACTTATCTACGCTACATACTTAGGTGTTTATATCCATCGTATATCTATTTATTATATCGTATTACTTGTAAAAACTGTTGCTTTTGGGAACAGTACCTATATAAAAAATTATAATTATAATTTTAACAGAAAATACTTGAATGTACTTTAAGCTTTACGTAATGTATAATACTAGCGACTCACCCTCGCTTCGCTTGCTTCCCAATACAAGCTTTCATCCTCATTTTGACCTCTTTAAGGTATGATTTACGGGATAAGAAGTATCCTATGTCCTTCCCAGGGTCTCAAACTATCTTATTATCAAATTTTATCTCAATCGTTTTAGTAGATCCAGAGATTACCCCCTACAACGTCACAAACTCACAATCTCACAAACTTACTAACTTTATCTCTTTATAATATTAGTATAGATAAGTAGTATAGACTAGTAGTAGTGGTATTACTTACTTTGCTGAACTACTCAAGTTGAGTAAATACGCCTCCCTTAGTCAAAATTATACTTATCTTTATACCATATGCCTTATACCCTTGGCCCATGAAATGAAAGTGCTAAACACTTTTTAAAAGATATAACACTTCGTCCTATCACCTCTACTAGAGACAAGAGATCTGGCTCGTTTTTCTCCCAAAGAATCCCATTGTTATTTAGTGGGGGAATGCGGCTAGCATTCTTGCCAGAATTCAACGCGGATGTAACTTGTACAAATATAATTAAGTATACATTTGTTTTGTATGTATATATATATATATATATATATATATATATATATATATAATTAAGTATATTTCTAATTTCAATATATAGTATATACCTAAAATATTTTTTAGTCTATAATAATGTAGCTACTATGGTAGAATGTATAATCAAAGCTTTAAGTTTTAGTTAGGTTTTGTTAAAAGATTTTATTTAGCGTGTTAAGCAGTTTATTTGCATGTTTTAAAAAAATTCTAAACTTTGCATATTGTATTTAATTAACTAAGCAATGTTCCAACTTTGTTTTTATAATTAGCTTTTATTTAACTTAATTTAATTATTTGTATGTAATCTGTTTTTCGGTTCAAGATTTAGAACTTTACTCGTTATAATTTTGTTTACAATATTTTATTACTGCTTCACTCCCATGGGTACTAGCATGATGATATATAGCCTATAGCCTACCTTAATAAACGGGCTATCTAATACAAAAAGAATGTTTCAAAGAGTATTAGTTGTTCCTGAGATTAGCGCGTTCAGACAAACAAACAAACAAACATACAAACGGACAGACGGACGGACGGACGAACGAATAAATAAACACTGCCTCTTTATAGTTAGGCATAATAATTATCCCCTATTTATGACAGATTTTAATAATATTATAACAGATTTTAATAATATTTTAATTTAGAGGTGTAGCTACACTTTAAGGGTAAAACATAATTAAATGCTCACTGAAACATACTTCAATAATGACTGTTCAAATTATTTTGGTGCAGGTATAATTTTTAAGTTAAAAATTACCTACGTTATTGCTACATTTCTATTATTTCTATTAAATATTTTTTTTTGTTTAAAATTGTTAGAACTAATATTTATATATTTAATATATATTTTTCATATATTTTATTACAAAATTATTTATATTTTTGGGAAGTATATGGAGTAAATAATTTCTATTAATTATACTCGTTCTTTAAAATATTATAACGCTGTAATGAATGCGTGTAACAAAGGCGACGTGTTGGTGACACGCTTGAATGGAGTTATTAAATCGATAAACTAGTTTAAGTTAGCACTAGTCACGAGATGCCTTACCGAATATAATATATGATTGTAGATTTATTTATACTTTTATACTTCGTTGACATCGATGACTTATTCACGTAGATACATATATACAGAATGGGGCAAATCGATGATACATGAAAGAAAAGTACCCTAAATATGAAATATTATTAAAAAAATTACAACTGCATTAATTTTTTTTATACAAGCTTACCAGAACCGGTAATCGATTCAAGTAAAATACAGTAAAATGCACAGTCACTATTTTAACGAACTAACCGATAGAGTCTATGGTAAAGTTAAAACTCGAACAAAGATTCTAACTTACAATTAAAGAAAACAAAGAAATGCATATTGTTCTACCCTGTATATCTATTACTAACGACTCTTCCTCGGGTTCGTCTCTAGCTTGCTTCCCAATACGAACTTTCATCTCCATTTTCACCCCCTTAAGGGATGATGTCCGGGATAAAAAGTATCCTATGTCCTTCCCAGGGTCTCAAACTATCTTCTTACCAAATTTTATCTAAATCAGTTTAGTAGATCCAGAGATTACCCCCTACAACGTCACAAACTCACAGACTTTATTTCTTTATAATATTAGTATAGATTACAAATGTGAGTTTTATAAGATGTATTCTAAGTCTTAGTGCATTAACGCTCCAATAGGACCCCTGCGCCTCGGAGAGTACGTAAAGCCGTCGGTCCTGCGCCTTAAATCTCACCGGTCACGTCGAGTAGTCGTCTCACCAGAGTATGAGAGTGACAGGAGTAGAGAGTCATAGTTTATTTTTGTACCAAATATCACCTAAATCCGTCCAGCGGTCTTAGCGCGAAGGAGTAATAAACATACACACACATATTTCACACTTAAAAACATTAACAATAAAGGAAAAAAAAACCTTTTTTTACGCTGGTAAAACAGACAGAAGGTAATGTCTTTGAGACCATATGGTAATATAGTATCTAGCGTTGCCCGTGGCTCCACCCGCATTCAGATGAGCAAAAACCAAATTCTGACGTTTTACATATTAGTATACACTTACAATGCAGTTATTGTATTTTTTCTCAGAAATGAGATGTTTTCTCCGCAGTAAAAAGGATCCTATATGTTGATCCGGATAACCAGCTATCGCCATACTAAATTTCATTAAAATCAGACATCAGACAGACAGACAGATAGACAGACAGACAGACAAAAATTCTAAAAACTATAGATTCGGCCTCTGTATCGATAATAATGTCTATTTCAATAAGATTTCCCAAAAAATATTTAATGTACAGATTCGGCTTAGTTACAATTTTATTATATGTACAGATATAAACTTCTTTGAATAATGTTCATAGTAGCGGGAACAGCCTCAGATCTAATCTCATACAGCGTTATATTAGAGAACATTTCACGTGCAAAACTGTGCAAGTCTCCTGATAATATCATCCATTTGCATTTACTATTTAGCGAAGCCATAAACATGTTTCATAGTTTCCTAAATGACAAATATTAGATTGTTAGTGTTCGTGCTAAATTGCACAATCATGTTCGAAGGCCATTTAGCTCCTGAACTTCTACGCACGCTGTAATGTGGACTTAATTGGAAATTACTACAATTAGAACAGTAGAACCCTTCAAAAATATATGGCAGAGCCATAAATTACTCGTATATAAGAATATATATTATATACAATAATTCACATATTTTTACTATATATATATATATATATATATATATATATATATATATATACGGCTTGGGCGTCCCGTTTATGCATAGAATCAGGTCTACCGCGCTTGTCAAGTTACATATCTTTTAAGTACTGGGTAGTTAGGTTTTTTTTAGCCATGTATATTTCCTCGCGATACCTTCATCATTATATTAGCAGGAAGCAATCGAGTTGTAACTGTTTGGCTCATGAAAGACCTGCATAATTGTATTTTTTCAGGATATATTTCAAGTATAGATACTAAATAACGATTTTTATCTTTCGTATTCTCTTAATAAATTAAATAAAAAGGAAAAATACAGCTTGAGTAAATCTATATAGGTACCTGGTACATCCCCCCAACGAGCGTTCACCTTGTCGTGGTGCGGGGGGTCAGTAGTGCCCGGCAATACAGCCAGGCACGAAGCCAAGAAACGCACAGGGAGGTGGCCCACTTTGGTGGGCGGTGGGAGGTGGCCCTCTTCGGAGGGCGGTGTGCCTTGCGGGTTGCTCCTGGTACTTCTCTGATAGCAGAGTGGACTTTGGAGCAACCCCGTGGTTGTGGAGGTCTGCTTTGGCAGACCTGCCGTCGGGGTGTCGTAGTTGAATGCGTAAGCGATCCTGCGGCGCCCCATTAAGACGGGGGAAGGTTTTGTTGGGTTTTAGTGGGTAGTACTAGCTTTGCCGGTGAGTCCCACACCTCGTGCGTAAATGCATTTCCCAACGTTAAAAAAAACGGTACCTGGTACATGTATGTAGAATAAATTATCTATAAACTTTCCATATGATTAACTAGATCTCCGTCAGACCACGGTACAATGTTAGGATGTTAAGGGGTAACAAACAAACAACAAAAGTTAATTTTCTCATTTATCATTTTAGTAAATATACAAGAATAATACTAATGTATAAAATATTTTCGTCCATAAATATAATGTAATAAAACGACTGTTTAGTAAATAAAAAAGTCAATTTATTTGATCGTTGCAAAGTGATTTTTACGATGTTTTTATTACACTTATTATATTTCAGATCCTGTTATGACCGTTGAAAAATATGTAGGTATTAATTAGTACTTTGTCGTAATAGCTCTTCCTCATATATAAGACTAGCGACTCACTCTCGCTGCACTTGGTTTCATCCCTAGTTACGTTTTAACGTTTAGTATAGATTTCTCAGAGATGAGATATTTTCCCGCGGTAAAAAGTATCCTATATGTTGACCCGGATAACCAGCTATCACCATGCCAAATTTCATCAAAATCTCTCCAGTGCTTTTCTCATGATGCGGTAACAGACAGACAGACGTACAAAAATTCTAAAAACTATGGATTCGGCCTCTGTATCGATAATAATGACTATTTCAATGAGATTTTCCAAAAAATACTTAATGTATAGATTCGACTCAGAATTTAATTATAATAGATGTCGCAGATTCGAAAATATTTTGTAACAGTAATAAAATGTATTGCAAAAGCTTCTCGATAAAGAATAGTAATGGCGAATTTTCTGTATTGTACATTGTTTCAGCGACATTTATTACTCCTTTGCAACGCAAATCAAAATGGACAGTTAAAATAGCGGGTATTTTTGCAAACACACAAACGGAAACGTATTTTTTCAGTACAAATAGAGAAAATGTTTCATAATTGGATTCACGAATATGTATTGCATTTGAAATGGCATTATAATAATATTTTTTAATTAAGAGATTTTACTATCTTAAACTTATAAAATGATGATGTTCTCTTAGCCGATTCCGGCCACGGCGGCCAATCTCATTGAGACTAGCCAACTGCGCAGGAGATATTATAATGCACAAGTGTACGCGCAGCACAGAAAAACTTATAAATTATACATAATCACAATTGAATGCATACACATACAAACTCTCACACACACCAACATACACACACATACACACACACATATACAAACGTACACACAAACAATTTCTCTTATTTTATTCATTTTATCTTCTACCATTATAATCTACTAACTTCAGTAACTAGTAACTATTTGGTCCATATATTGTAAATCTAGACGAAGGTAACGGTGCTCATAATACAGGTTTTTCTAGTACGAGCTCCTAAGCACTCTTACTGGATAATCTTATATCATTATGTCTTAAGCGAAACAGTTATGTAGAGTATATTTTTGTAACCTGATTTTTTACTACAAATAAAGAATATTATTATATTATTATTAAATTTGATGAATAAGTATGTAAACCAAAAAAGTAAAACATCAACATAAAAATAGGCAGACACGCGAGTGATTTTATTAAGATCTAGATTTTACGTCAGATATAAGAAACCTTAAAAACGATACAGACTTTTTTATATCTTATTTTCTGTTGAACGAGAATCAAACCCAGAATCTTGATCTTAATGAACTTGATATTACTATTGAATAAACTTCAGCACAATTATTGAAATTCTTTGACGGTAGAAAGCTATTGTCGAAAACAAAGGCTATTTGAGAGAAGTTTAATAGAATCCCAACTTAATGCCATTTGTTTTTTGATTGATTCGTACAAATGGCTCGTTTGCGTATTCAATCTCATTTTATATATATATAAGTACTTATATTTTTAAGTGAGTATACGCACATCACGGACTGTTGTTCGTGCCTTTTTATGAGTTGGGTTTATGTTTTCGTCATTTCCTTCTATGTGATATATTTGTATTAAGATTATATTTATTATTATCTTGCGTTGCGATCGTGCGAATTTTACATAAATTATACACATAATTCAGGCTATATGAGCCCTTATGGTTACTGTTGGCTACTTATGGCTTGGCAAGTTGATGATGTGTTCTCAGGTCTTCTTTGTGTGGGATGCTGGCATATTTCGTCACTCTGTGCTCTCGGGTCCGTTTTCATATTTTTAATGCTGATTTATTTAATTTATTTTTTATACTGATTAAATGTTTACTGTCTATATTTATAATTAATTCTTATCCGCGACTGCATTCGCAGTCTGTGGTAATCCAGGATTTAAGCTATCTCATTTTCGCATTTAACTCGATGTCGTAGACCTGTTAAAACGAAGTTACTCAAAAGTTACTCTATAACATCCGCATTTATAATATTAGTGTAGTTGTTATATAGTTCTGAGAAAATGCTTGTTTCATATTAATTTCTATGATAGATTAATTTCTATGGGCAGAGACAAAACAGTTTTTAAATCAACAGATTTTCTTTTTTTTTTGTTTAGTAGAGCCTTTTGACGGACTTTAGTGTTATTATTAAAAAAAAATGGAAACAGACAGTTTAGACGACTGTTAAAACAAGTTTAAATAAAACCCATATTTACCCATAGATTTATGCGAATATTTAAACATTTTAAATAAAAATATTACTTGGATTTTATCGAAGTTTCATTTGATTTTTTTATACTATTTTGAATTAGTGCTTGACTACGTTCCATCTGATGGTAAGTGGTAACGCAGTTGTAGATGGTAAGTCGCACTAATTCAGTAGCCACCTATTCACTCTTGCCTTGAAGACACCCATATTGTAATCGGACGGAAACATTGACGCAGGCAAGTTGTTCCAATCCTTAGCCGTACGTATAAATAAATGACGTAGCGAAACGCTTTGTGCGGACGGGTAGAATGTCCATAAGAATGGAGACCAGCCGTTCGTCGGGTTGTCCGATGATGGAAAGAGGATGGGGGAATTTATTCATGTTGGTCCTGCGCACACTCTCCGAAATGTAACCTATAGAATGCACAAAGGCTGGCAACCCTACGTCGGTGATCGAGGCTTTGTAAGTTAGCTTTTACCAGCGTAGGATCACCAAGAAGCCTCTGAGCACGCCTCTCATTATTATTATATATGTCTCATCGATTATTATCGATGACCGACGTTTCGAATGCTTTACAGCAATAATGGTCACGGAAGAGATTAAGGTTTTTGAAGTCTTATAAGTTTTCATATAGTTATTAAAGACGGTGGCTACATACAAAATTCTTTATTAATTTAGAAGAAACGAGGCACTGACGTACATATGTATGTATCTTACAATTTAAAAATAATAATAAATAATTCTAGGTAGTGTTTTATAAGTTCAATAATTTTAAATTATTTTATATCGGTTTGTTATTACTACAATTTAATAACAATTTTGATATATTAAAAAAATCCGTAATAGAAAAGTTAAAAAAAAACTACTGATTTAAATAATATTTTATTTAAATAAATATATTTAAATAATTTTTTTAAACATTTCATGCAAATAATATAAAATTTTTAACGAAATTTTCCTTTATAAATAATCATAACACTTAATAACTAATAAAAGCTTTATATTTCACTAATATTACATTAAATTACAATGGAATATAATTATTTACAATTTTGGTTCGTAAAAAGTAGGAAGTAACGAATTTTTAAAGCGTTTTCGCGTGTTGCTTTTTTCATTACGATAAAAATTTTATCGCCCAAGCTTAAAATATATACCTAACTAACAAATCAATGCCTTCTACGAATAAATAATAAAAGCTTTTGTTTATTATTAAATAAATAAACGAGTTTGCTATTTAAAGTGAAAGTGAGCATGTAATGTTAATAATAGTGTACAAAATATTGGAGTTTTACAATTTTTGTACTTTAAATTACTTCATTATAATTGTACATACATAATATGTAAAGGTGGCTAGTATTTACCCTCGCTATATTACGTCTAGATGCCTAAAGTAGCCTATGTATTCTCCAGCTAGAATTGTTGGTGAAGGAGTAACAAACATACACATTACGTATATACAATTAAAATAAAGGTATTCTTTTTCTTTCTCTCTCCTATATAAGGTTTAAATTCTCTTTTAAATAAGTTCATAATTAACTGACTTCACTGTGAGATCAAGATTCAACTTGGATAATATATTCGCTTTGAACCAACGTTAGTTTTTAGAGATTATACAGCAATCTACCATTAGATTACCGTCTTCAAAATTTAATAAAGGATTTTTATGTATCTCCATTGATTTGTGATTATGCTTCCGTCCGATGATATTTCTTTAGAATTTTGACGATCGGTGAAGGAGTGACGATATTTGAGACCTTTGACCTGCAATAGTTCTTAAACTGCAGGTTGAAATTAAATGTAATTTGGGAATATACCTAGTTATATTACGTTACAAAAAATTTAAGGTTCCAGCTTTATCTACAACGAAGTTACATGGGGGGTCGAAAATGTCCTGAATGGTTTGAGAATATGATGTTATGGCTGTGCCCTTTTTGCTCGACTTGGCGGGGGCACTGCCATGCTCCCAGATGTTTCTTCTAGTTAAGTTACCTATTTTTCATCTAGGTCAAAAGTACAAAAGTCCATATTTTAACTGTAACGTTATTCTGTATTCTTTCATTTTACTTTTTTCCACCTAATTTAAATTTTCTTTGACTGCCAATTCTCTACGTGACTCACTATTTGAATTGTCGTATTCAGTTTTGTAAAGCTCTTTTCTTTTTTGTGCCCTTTCAAAAATATTATAACGAGGTCATGAACGAATTAGAGACTGGACCTGACATAAAATACAAATGTATGAAAACTAGTTCAACCAAAAGACGCATAACGCACACAAAGATTTTATTACATTAATATAAACACTGATACACAATACAATATTTCTAGTGCTTGAACGTAATCGATAAAATACATATATCGATGAACCAATGAATGACATTTTAGACATTGGTTAGCATAGTCATCATATTTTACATCTTTTAATTTAAAATATCTGTATTTATTATAATAAATTAAAATAAATGAATTAAAGAGGCAATAATAATGTGTCAAATAATAATTATTTTTTAATTTGATTTATATAAATACGATGGCATTGATGGCAACATTCTGTTGGCCTATAATAATGTTCATGAACAAATGAATATCGGGTATATATTCCATTAATATATAATAAATATTATTTTGTAAAGATTAAAAAAAATATTAAGCTAATTTAATTAAATAAAGTGATTTTGTTGATTCTGTTATTGAACTATTTTAATTGGCAATTGATTGTCTCGGGTAGTTATAAAAATGTGACACTGTCCTACTATTGCTCAGTTCTTAATAAACATTTGTGAAATTAGGAAAAAGAAAAAGAGATTGCAAATTAAAGTGAGTGTTGGATCTTGAAAGTAAAATAATTAGTGCAAGTGGTAAAGTGTTTTATTACAAATCGCCAACCCAGAAGTTTAGTGCTAAAACATTATTGTTTGATTTTGTGTAATTTATGTGTTGAAATAAAATGATCTTTATTATTATTACAATGGAATAATATTCCAAAGTATATAAATGTGGAATAAAATAAAATAAAAAATTAAGTACACATACTAATTATAATTTTTGCATTTATATTTTTATTTGATTTAGAAAATATTTTTATAAATTTATTGTCATCAGATTGTAGGATACTGTGGTAAAAGTATTTTATGTTATTGTACTGTACAAATAACACAATTCGTTTAGTAATTTCGTCAAATATCGATATATTTTTCGACATTGTCAAGCACTAGTCGATGTCAAATGGACTCACTCGACAGTTTAGTCATTTGTTCTGAATGGTATAATCCAGGGATTTTATGATGGTTGTCAGATGTCAACAATACATAGAAATATCGACTATATTTAACATAGTTGGATAATATGACATTTTATTTTACATTTAATTAAATTGTGTGATAAATAACAATAAATGTAATAAAATAATGTATTTACAAGTGAAAAGAAATACTGCTGCTTCCGCCGTTATAGTTTTTACATCATTTAACAGAACATTTAGTAATTTTTGGGAGATGTTTTGTTGACAAATAAGTGCTTGAGACTGACGCAAAAAACAAACGACCAAGCCTAAAATCTCCTGGTTACTGAGAAGACCGATAAAGGTACGTCCGCTTATATGTCTAGTCCAGTGGTTAATTCGTTCATGAACGAGGTCATCCTTGGCAGTGAGTGATTATGTAATTATGAAACTTTGTTAATGAAATCATTTATAACTATTAACACCTCCAGGTAAATTTCTAAGAAATTAATTAAAATTCTAAGAAATCTAATGTTAACTGACACGCCGGCGTGTTCGCGGTCGTGGAGCGATTAATACTATATTACATAAAGCTATTATATATTATACTTTATCTATACTATATAAAGCTGGAGAGATTGTTTTTTTTTGTTTGACGCCGATAACTTCAGGAAAGAAGTCTGATTTGAAATATTCTCTTTGAGTTATATACCTTATTTATCGAGGAAGGTTAAAGACTATTTTAAATTATTCTGTGACTCTTAGAAGTGGAACATTTTTATATAAATAAACTATGTGGACAAATTCTAGTATACATTTTACATTAGATATACATATATTACTACAAATTCTAATAAATATTTCTCTTAAATGAAAGTGACAATTAGTGCCATTTTCAATATAAATTACATATGAACATAAATGATAAACTTCTAAACGACGAATCGGATTTTATACGGTTTTCACTAATAGAAAGGGTGATTAGCGAGGAAGGTTTGCGTTTTGTAAATGTTTGTTACAAAATGGCTGAACTATGACGGTGTTTTGTGAAAAATCTGTTTTCGTACGCTAAGCTAGGCATGTAGCCTTATGCTGGATAAACGTATAGTATCACTTAAACTTCATTAAAATAATGCATTAGAAAATTGTAGGTCTTAAAAAGGTCTACAAAAAAGTCACCGATAGCGTGTGTCTATTTCCTAAGGTACACTCACATGTACTCAGCCCTTTTTAACGTCCCACTGCTGGGCACGGGCCTCCTTTCAGTACGTGGGGTATCAGTTAATCCACGCTGGCCAAGTGCGGACGAACTTCACATGTCTTTCGAAAACTTGCTAGGTCTCTCAGACATGCAGGTTTCCTCAAAATATTTACCTTCACCGTAAGACAATTGGTAATTGTAGTGTATGCGCAGGCGCGTGAGTGGGGGTAGACGCTTACCAGCTGTCAGCGAGAGTACATGTGTATTTATTAGTCATTAAATAAATCTACCTGAGTGCTAGGAAGTGTGTTTTATTGGCTCCTGAGACACTACAAGTGGCGACGAGGATAAAAGTGAGTACATTTTATTAAAAAAAAAAGGGGAAAGAAAATGAAGGAAGAATAAATACATAATTATTGTTTATTGCTAACCGGTTGTTCACGTGTAACTTCGTTCCATTATAATAAAATATAAACATTAGATTAAGGAAATGAACACTCGTTATATGTACATTGAGTTATACCTATATCAAAATCAATACGAGTTAATACGTAAACAATTGTCATGGATAAACAAAATCATACCACTATCCTTCATTTCTAACGGCCATGCATCGTATAGGATGGAAATAAAATAAGGCCACGCAAATGCAAAAATATGAATATTAAATAAAATTGTATTGTGCACGTACATATGCAACCTAACGGTACCTAACCTCAATCAGTTAAAAAGTTAAATATAAATGTATACAATATATGTATGTAATGTTTTTAAAGATATTAAAATTAACTATGATCAACTTAATAAGGAATACCTACATATCTAACTGTTCGCAACAAAATAGAATATAAATTATTTATTATTAATTGTTATATCTTTTCTGTACACAATCTATAGTCTCATTATATTCTATACATTAAAGATTATTATAGCTACTTATAATTTAAGCTTTGTTTTTATATGTTATATTTATTTATATTCTTGTAGTATTAAATACCGTTTATTTCATTACCTAAAATGACAGTTTGAATAATTAAGTACTTACCTATTCGTATGTTTGCACAATTCATATTGAGATAATCATAATTATAATAAAGGTTCACTTAAAGGCCACGCAATGAGTAAACAATAAAGGGCCACGCTTATTAATTAAGAACCTATTTAAGGGACTATGTATGTTTAAGTAACATATTACAAAAATATTATTAGGTCCACGCAATGTGTACTAACAACAATATAATAGGGCTATGCAGTTGTGATACTGTTACTGATTTCCAGTAAAAAGCCACGCAAGAATAAAAAAAAAATCAATATTTTATTGCAGGCTGCCCCAAAATGACTCATGCATCATCCACACTTCCTAACTTAGACCATTTTGATTGCGAAGGCGATCCGACATCTGTCGGTACTCGCTGGGAGAAATGGAAGAGGGCACTTGAAATTTATTTACTTGCTGCCAACATCGACATACCTGTTAAGAAACGAGCTACTCTTCTCCATGTTGGGGGGTTAGCACTTCAAGAAGTTTTTTATAACCTACCTGGGGCTCAGGTTGAAGAAGGAGAAGGTGTTGATGTCTATGAAATAGCTATAAAGAAGCTCGATAGTTACTTTGCTCCAAAACAAAGTCGGATTTATGAAAGATATCTTTTCCGACTTATGAAACAGGAGGAAGGAGAGCAATTTGAACGATTTTTATTGAGATTAAGAAACCAAGCCGAAAAATGTCAATTCAATAATAAAGAGGAACATATTATAGACCAAATCACGGAAAAGTGTCGATTAGTAGAATTAAGGAAAAAAATTTTAGAATGTGGAGATACAATTACATTAGACGAAATTATTAGTAAAGCAAATGCATTAGAAGTTGTAGCAAGACAATTAGAACAATTTAAAATCTTAAATACAAACAACGCGAACAATTACAACAAAGCAGAAATAAATAAAATCGATAACAATAAAAAATATAACAAACCGTTTCGACAACAATCATCGAATACAAAATGTAGTAGATGTGGAAGCTCTACCCATTTATCTGATGACACAAAATGTCCCGCAAAAGACAAACGATGTTTGAAGTGTGGCTTCATCGGTCATTTCCGGGAACATTGCAGGACTCGACAGAAAAGACAATTTTCATATAAGAAGACAGAGACTTTAAATAAAAAACCAAGATTAGGAACAAAAAAGGACGCCGATAAATCTGAAATTGATTATATTTTTAACCTAGATGAAAAAGGAAATACAAAAAGTAAGACCGACGAAGTAGGAGAGGACAAGACAGATGAATCACGAATAGAGTATATTTTTCACCTGGATGAAGATGAAACTGTGAAGTGCAATATGGGTGGAGTTACCGTTGACATGTTGATAGATTCAGGAAGTAAATGCAACGTCATTACTGACAGAACATGGCAATTTCTAAAAGAGAATAGTGTAAAGGTTTCTAACCAAATACGCAAACCTAATAAGATACTTATTTCCTATGGCAGTAAAGAACCTTTGGAGATTATGGGCTCATTTGACGTAAACATTTCAGTCATAGATAGTAAGAGTATAAAATGTACTGTTTATGTCATCAGAAATGGCACACGCAATTTATTAGGCAAGGAAACTGCGATTCAATTAGGCGTGCTCAAAATTGGGCTTCAAATTAATGCAGTAAGCAATGAGACCTCATTAGAGAAAGCGTTTCCGAAATTCAAAGGAGTCACTGTTCAAATCCCAATAGATCCAAAAGTTAAACCAGTCATCCAACCATATAGAAGAGTTCCCATTCCTTTAGAAGAAAAGGTTGCCAGAAAATTAAAGGAACTGAAGGATGCAGATATTATCGAGGAAGTAAATGGACCCTCACCGTGGGTATCACCAATGGTTCCTGTTCTTAAAGAAGGACAAGAAGAGGTACGTATTTGTTTAGATATGAGAAGAGCTAACGAGGCAATTATAAGAGAAAATCATCCCCTTCCAACAATGAATGAATTGCTACCTAATTTTCGTCAAGCTAAATACTTTTCCAAACTTGATATAAAAAATGCCTTTCATCAACGCGAAATTCATGAAAATTGTAGATATATTACTACATTCAGTACTAGCAAAGGACTGTATCGATATAAAAGGTTAATGTTTGGCATTTCTTGTGCACCGGAGATGTTCCAAAAAATTTTAGAAAAGATGTTATTAGGCTGCGAGGGAACATTTAACTTTATCGACGACATTATTGTGCATGGTGCCACAGAGAAAGAACATGACGAGAGGTTAAGTAAAGTATTGCAAGTTTTGAAGGAAAATAACGTCCTTCTTAATGAAAGCAAATGCACTTATAAAACCCAAAAAATAGAATTTCTCGGTCATGAACTTTCTGCTAGTGGAATAAGGCCACTTAGAAAATATTTGACTGCAATAAAAACTAGTAGGATACCAAACACTACTGAAGAAATTCAAAGTTTTTTGGGGTTGGTTAATTTTGTGAGTAAATGGATTCCTAATTTAGCTACCCTTACGGAGCCTTTGCGAGAACTGTTACGGTTAGGCATTGGAAAGTCAAATATTCAGAAATTTTGGACACCCAAGCAAGATGAGGCATTTGAAGCTCTGAAGGAAACCTTATCTAATATCCGAACTTTAGGCTATTATAATCCTTCGGATAAAACTCAGGTTATCGCTGATGCCTCTCCTGTGGGGCTAGGCACAGTGTTAGTTCAGGTTGGTAAAGATGGTCCCCGTGTGATCGCTTATGGTCATAAGGCTCTCACCGATTGTGAAAAGAGATATTGCCAAACAGAGAAAGAAGCCTTAGCGCTTGTTTGGGCAGTGGAGCACTTTAAAATATACCTGTTGGGCAAAGACTTTGAACTAATAAGCGATCACAAACCATTGGAGACCATTTTTGGAAGAACTTCTAAACCATGTGCCAGAATAGAACGGTGGGTACTTAGGTTACAGGCTTACAGATACAAAGTCATCTACCGTCCAGGTAAATCCAACATAGCGGACACAATTTCCAGACTTTGCAAAACTTCCTCGTCGGAACCATTTGACTCTGAAAATTATATTAACCAAATTATAAGTTACAGCAGACCTATCGCGGTCCCATTGAATGAAATTGATGGGTCTTCTGCTGAAGACGAGGAAATTTTGAAAGTCAAAGAAGGTATTTTTAATAATAAGTGGCATGAGTCTATTAATAATTTTAAAATCAAAAATACAAAATGAACTATGTTTTAATGGAAATATTCTTCTTCGGGGAACTAGGATAGTTATACCCCATAATCTGCGTAAACAAGTACTGGAGGCGGCTCATGAAGGTCATCCAGGCATAGTAGCGATGAAGGCTCGCCTTAGAACAAAGGTGTGGTGGCCCAGGATTGACAAAGATACTGAACGCCTAGTAAAAGCTTGTCGAGGTTGTACACTTGTATCTAATCCTACTCTGCCGCATCCAATGAAAAGACGAGCACTTCCCGCTGAACCTTGGGTTGATGTAGCGATGGACTTCTTGGGGCCTCTTCCTAGTCGCGATTACCTGTTAATACTTGTTGATTACTATAGTAGATATAAGGAAATTAAAGTTATGCGCAGTATAACTTCTCTTGATACGATAAAAGTCTTGAAAGAAATATTTTCCAGATTAGGTTACCCAGCAACTTTGACGTGTGATAATGGAAATCAATTTACTAGCGAAATTTTCAAAAACTATTGTAAGGAATGTGGCATCCGTTTATATAATTCAGTCCCGTATTGGCCTCAAATGAATGGGGAAGTTGAGAGGCAAAATCGAGACGTTTTAAAGCGTCTGAAAATTAGCCAAGCTGAAAACAGGGACTGGAAAGAGGACATCTTCAATTATTTAATGATGTATAATAGTACTCCTCACTCTATTACAGGCAAATCTCCCTCGGAATTATTCTATAAAAGGCACTTTAGGGACAAAATCCCGGCAGTACCAGATATAGAATACAAAACAATAGATGAAGAAGTGAGAGACAGAGATCTGCAAAAGAAGGAAAAAGGGAAGGAGTATGGGGACCTCAAAAGGAAAGCCACAGATAACAACTTGGAAATAGGAGAAAAAGTATTGGTGAAAAATGTGATCAAAGATAATAAGTTGAGCTCCAATTTTAATCCTACTACGCATACAGTAACAGATGTGAGTGGCGGTGATGTCAGTGTTCGGAATGATGAAACCGGGAAGGAGTATCGACGAAATGTAGTTCATTTAAAGAAAGTGAATGATACATGGACTGTGGTTAACCAAAATAGTAGTAATGATGATTTTGGGGAAAATGATTAACTAGCGTAAATTCTTTGTTGATTGATATACATGTTATTTTATCGATGTTTACTATTATGAACTACATTTATAGGATTAATATATCGATATAAGATTAAGTAAAATCAAGGCTGTTCATTTAAATTTTGTGCATAATCTGTAATAATAATATTTAAAACAGTTGATTAGTTATCCATCACATTATAGAGGTTTAAGTTGGAATATTGAAACTTTGATTGTAATTTTGAAGCATTTAAATTCAATTAAAATAAAGAAGGGATGTAGTGTATGCGCAGGCGCGTGAGTGGGGGTAGACGCTTACCAGCTGTCAGCGAGAGTACATGTGTATTTATTAGTCATTAAATAAATCTACCTGAGTGCTAGGAAGTGTGTTTTATTGGCTCCTGAGACACTACAGTAATCATGTTGGAAAATGATTCGCACATGAAAATATCAGAGGTGTGAGACCCGGGATATGAACCCGCTTCACTCGGTTCCCCAACCGAGCTCGTTACTACTGGACTACCACTGCCTTATTCTTATAATACTTATTTTTATCTGTTTAAAACGTAGGAACGCACCCGAGCGAAGCCAGGGCAAGTAGCTAGTTTGTAGTTATTTATAATTACTATTATTTAGATTTTCAAAATCCACACAAACTGATTTTCCACGCGTCTATAGGTATATAGTCACCAAAATGGCAAGTTCAAGACTTATGCCCTAAATTTTGCGAGACCGTGTTCAGATTACAAAAGGGGCAATGAAATATTTGTGAATGAAACAGAAATATACAATTTATATGGGTGCGATAGAGATGGAATACTGTGTGGGACATTGCTTAAAGCCCAAAGACAAATGTATTAACGATTTCATATTTCAACGACATATTTCCGTATTATTTCGTTAGCGTTATTTCCACTATTTAATGGTTTGATAATATTTTTTTTAATGAAATATGGTAAATATAAATATTTTACATTGTTTTAGAGAAGTACTTAGTCAGAAATAACTAGAGATGTTACCAGTTCATGGAAAATATTTGTTAATGAATATTAATAAAATCAAATTCGTGAATTCTGTGACAAGATATTAAAAAAAAATCAATACAAAAAATACTGTGGTATCTTTGACGCTTATTTTTAATCATCAATGAATACGTCATTTAACTTTTATTTTCGGACATTTATTTTTAACGGCTAAACAAATCGTAAATAATTCCACGAGAGGTCTGAACATTATAGTGATTTCTATACAATTTCTATAAATTTGACAATTGTAATATGACATCTTATTTAGGCACTAGCGACTCACCCTCGCTTCGCTCGGGATCCCTAATTCTTTTTCTAAAAGTAACCTATGTTCCAATGTTCAGCTATCTTCCAATGAAAGTCCCATCAAAATCAGTCCATTCGTTTCTGAGATTATCCGGAACAAACAGACAGACAGACTGATGAAAATAAAAAAAATGTGTTTTTTTTTATACGAGTAAGTACCGTATATAATTTCATATGCATTTAGTAAAACGCTGTTATTTCGACATTACAAACAGACACTTCAATTTTATTTATCTGTATAGATTACCATTATTTATCTTTGTCTTTTAGTAAGCCGCCAGATTTTCTTCGACTGTTAGTTAAAAGCTAGCTCGCATTTTTCTTGCTAAAAATAATTTAATTTTGGTTTTTGCATTTAATTAACTTACTATAAATAAAGAATGAAAAAGAAGTTAGATTTATAATTCGTTTTCCTATATATCACAGCTGTTTCTGTGAGATCGCAGGCAACTTAACATATCTGTTGGCTTTAAGCCAAGTGTCCTATCAAATGGCCAAATTCACGTCATCAAGGAGTATGCACTAAAATAATTCACAAGATTAACCAGGGTGATAGATAATTTAAATTTATATTACTTTTAAGTTTCAATTTAACTATTTTAAATTGTAATATTAAAAATATATAGCCATAACAATAATATTATAGGCACAACAATATATTGATCCATTGATACGTATAACATAAGCTGAGTTTTTATTAAACTAAAATCGATTAAACTCAGCAAATTGGGCATTTAATTTTCATGATCGTAGATGACCAATACAAAAAATCACAACATACAAAATCCCATACAATTTTATCATAGAACTTATTGAGATAATATTCAGAAGCAGAATGAACGTTATCTATTTAGGACGGGCAGAAGACGTTTACAAGGGTAAATACAACCCTCGACTTTGATTGGCGTGCCGCCCATTGATTAAGCAATTCTACTCGTTGGCACTACTTAGTTTCTTTTTCTTTGTAGTTTTTATTCATTGTTGAGAAACAAATGATTAAAATCATATGTAACCATATTATTATGTGAAAAGAGTTGTTGAGTTCTTCTGTAAAAAAATTCTTAGTAGCATATGGGAGTTGGAAAGTTGGTACACCTCTTGCCTCAAAGCCTCCTAAAGCCTTCAATCCTGGGTCTTGATACCTTTTTAGCCTTATCGATTTGTAATCCCATTGGACTACGATTATAAATAAAGTGTTTATATTCTCTTCTTTACATACCATATATAATATATAACTATTATAGCAATTGCGGTGACTGTAAGAGCTCCTCTGTACATAAAGCATTGTAAGATTTAAGTTAGAGGCTAAAAATTAAAAAATAATATAAAAAAAGTGTACTTGTGCGTAGGCTACTACTAAATAAAATATCCCAAGTACATACTTAGCTAATCTAACGACTTGGTCGTTGTGAGTGAAATTAGCCAAAAAGGAAGAATTATAAATCTTAATCTTAATTTTTATTTAAAGGTTTCGTTCCAAGTTCGATTTTCACGTAGAATCCAGACCCTACAAGAGTTTTTCCGGCTATTTTAAAGAGAAAATAGCGGTATAAACCTCATTCATGATTTATACTGCTGTATGTATGTATGTTACCATTTACACTCTGTTAACCCCGCGAAAGAAATAGCATTAGGTATACAAGTAAACTTATTATAGCTTAAATAAACACGCTTATAAATCTTCTGGATCCATTCGCCCAAATCGCCGGTAATATACTCGACTCGTCGAAATGCGTAGGATGTTTTTCTTTCCATAAATTTTATTTCCCAGTACCCGCCACATACAACTACTATTAACTGTTGAACCATTTCAAATGATATTAATTTCTTGTATCGCCATTGTATTACATCGACTTTTAACATTATAGGTAGATGCTGTGGTAGAAGTAGCTTAAAATTGTCTTCTTGGATTTCTTTACATTGATACGTTGTTACTTTACTAATTACCTACATGCATACAAGGGCAGCTATAAGGAGCTTCTTAAAAAAGATCTTATTTACCACTTTCTCGGCATGACTAATATGGATATCCATCCCAAATTACAGCTTTCTAGTACTAAAACTCTTTGAGCCAAGCTGCGGACAATTGGACGGACGGACGGATGGACATGGCGAAACTATAAGGGTTCCTTGTTGACTTTGTTGAATTCTAAAAAAATAATATTATTATATTTATTTTAATGAATTTTTCATATATATATTTTATACTCAATCCATTGAATATTTATCATAAACATGGTATAGGAAAATAACAGCTGTAGAAAGAAGATATTTGGGATATAATAGAAAGTGCTAGGATAGGTCGCATTTGTTTTTCTCGTTGATCGGCATTTTGACTTGAAATGAATGGTCTCGCTGTACTTCTTTATATTATTGCAATATTTTTTATTTAGAACATGTTCAGAATATTAATAAATAAAAAGCAAAAGCTTCCTCTGGAACGTTTTTCCTTTCAATCGGCTTTTTTTATTTTCGTGTAGATATGACTAACCTGGGATGAATTTAATATGAGGATCTTTAATATTATCTTTGCTTTAAGAGTTCGATGTACACAGTTTTATTTCAATTGACTAAGTCTAAGATCAGAAACATTAATTTTTTTTATATATTTCTCATTTTACTGCCCCTTATAAACTAGTTGTTCTGGTTCACGATTCCGCCAACGTTGTAGGTACGTCAACAGAAAAGAAGGTGATATGTAATTCAGGATGTAAACTATCTTCATATTCCACTTTCTATCATTTCGTATTACACTCAAAACTTTTGTGCAATTTTATATATGTAACTTATGTATATATATTTTTTATTTTAGTTACTTTCAAACTGTGGTATTTATAGTATAACAAGGATTGTATTTGTTAATTAAATAACAAAAAAACATACTTGCAGTACGCAAAAACTGCCTGAAGCATGAATATCTTTAATTAACAGATATTTTATCTGAACATAAAATAACAATTGTAAACTTAAATAATATTTTAATTTACCACTCAATCCATATCGGCTGACTGCCAATAGATTAAATAAAACGATTCATCTTTCAATTGTTCTTCTGTTTCATAGCTGAAGAGAATCGATGAATACTAAGTTTAGTTAAGTTACTTTTAAGTCAAGAAACTAGGTATTTCCGATTCTTTAATTATAAAAATATCTCAAAAGTGTTTGTTTATAGAACACTAGCAGTACCCGTGGCTTCGCCCACGTTCAAACTTCCGTTCTCTAATAAACTTCACAGGACAGAGGACTAAGAAAGATTAGCCAGAAAATTTCATCAAAATCGCTCAAGCCGTTTTAGAGTTCATAGTAAATATACATACACACATCGATTTTTTATATATATATACTTATTATTATACTGTTGTGTTTTGCGTTTCTACGCACAAGTGCTGCATTGGTATATCTCACATTCAGTGACATTGACCATCGTGGCTGAAATCGGTCACAAGCATTATTAATGTAATTTGATTATAACTAAGGAAATTTCTCAGAGCTTGTTGGTTTGTTTTCATTTGCAATAAAGCGAATTTCTCCAAAATAAAAATATCTTAAGTGCTGGATTGTGACTTAAAATCCTGATATTTTAAGTGGTTTCTGTGGTTTACTGCAAAAGTTTCTGAAGGATGCACGAGCTTACGTAACTAACATAACTCATAACAAAGATGATGTGGATAATGAAAGGTTCACAGTTTTTGCTTATGCTCTCTGTCTTTGCGAAGTAATATTTTATTTAAGTTTCTTGTTATATTCACAGGTGAACTTTGTCTGAGCTTTAAAATATTTGACTGTACTAAAAAGTTTTAGACGAATGTGGAGTAACAGAAGCTTTTTGTTTTATTTTATGTTACGTTTTCACTTACCATTACTAAGTAAATGGTAATTTAAACATTTACAAATGCAAAATTTATTGCTATTTTTACTAAATATAACTTTTATATTACATATTAACAATTTTTCTTAAAACTTTTTATAGAATTTTTCAAAAATTAATCAATGTATGTCAAAATCATTTCCATGTACAGTATGGTCGTTCTATTATCAAAACTTTTTTGAGAATTTTGCTGGGGTGCAAGATTTTTTTTTAATTTAATGGAGAGCAGGAGTATTACTTTAAAAATACAAACTTTGGATAATAATGTATGGCAAAAATAATAAATGTATTATATATACACCGAAAAAAAGTTAAAATAAATCAATATGTATCTAATTTTAATTTTCTTTGAGGAATGAGATTAAACTTATAAATGCCATTTTGAATAAAATTTCTTGAAAACTGCAATCCGTATCAAGAGATAGTTCCTACGATTTATTTCAACAGCTCACTTTCCTTTGGGAATTACTTAATGTATTGCCTAAAAACCAGGCAGCGTATGCCAATTTTCAACCAAAGATAAAAATATCCTTTTATTTCTCATTGCTATATAAAAAAGGATTAAATGAAAAATAAATATTTAGCATTACATTATTACTTACAATTTTTACTAAACACTGGCGGCTAATCCTCTCTTCGCTCGGGTTTGCCTCTAGAAAAACGAAAACAAATCTATCCCACGGGAACCGAACATTTTTCCGGGAAAAGTAGCCTATGTGCTATTCCAGACTTTAATCTATGTCTGTACCAAATTTCATTCAGATCCGTTCAGCCATTCTGGCGTGATTGAGTAACAAACATCCAAACATCTAAATCAAATCAATCAGTTCTGAGAAAAACTAGCTAAACAACTTCTTCAGTAGGTACTAAAGACAAGCCAAAAAACATGCTTTCACGTTAAATTTTTAGTAAGAATAATTAAACATCATATTATTTTGTTTTACTTTTTTAAACTCTAACTAATGTCGACTCTAATTGTAAGCTAATATTTGCTTAGTACTTTTTAAGTAATTTTGAAGACGATGTCCCCTTGTAAAGTAATTTTAGTTTAGTTATTAAATTTCATTATGTAGAACTACTCTTATTAAAATAGTGTTATTATAAAGAATATATATATATATATATATATATATATATATATATATATATATATATATATATATGTATATATATATATATACACATACATATACGTCCCACTGCTGGGCATGGGCCTCCCTTCGATACGAGGGGGATCAGGCATAGTCCACCACGCTGGCCAAGTACGGGTTGGCGGACTTCACATGTCTTTCGAAAACTTGCAAAGTTTTCTCAGACATGCAGGTTTCCTCACGATGTTTTCCTTCACTGTAAGGCAAGTGGTAATCACGTTAGAAATGATTCATACATGAAAATATCAGAGGTGCGAGAAAGAATAAAGAATATATATTAAATTATATATTATGTAAATAAGAAGGTTAGAGACGCATGTATGAGTATATGTTATTTTTTAATATTCTTTGTTCATTTTTAACATGCTCTAAAAGTTTTCAAACCTCAAGAGACGAAATATCCATTGGAAACTGTAAACTAAATTTTGCAGTTCCAAAGTAAAGTTTGGTTTTCTCTTAAATTTGGTTTATTTTCACTGTTTCTGCACTAAAATATTTAAAATGCAAATTTATGGACAGAAATAGTGCAAGATTAATTTGTTTTGTATATAGCCTGTTTTTTTTACTAGGCAAAGACAATGCGCACTTTTAAAGGTAAATAAATAAATATGTTGGAACATTAACACAGCACCTTCTAGTTCCATGGTAAGCTACAAGGCCTGTGTTATGGAACCAGATATTTGATACATTACACATATATAACTTTAAATACTTAAATATAAACACCCATAGCTGATGTTCAAACATTCGTACCCATCACACAAATGAATGCCCCCAGCGGGACTCGAACCCGCAGCCACTGGCACAGTAAGTAGGGTCACTACAAACTGAGCCAGACGTGTCGTCATATTAGGTATAATTTATTTTGGAATACAATATATAAGATAACAATATTAATAAAACTTAACCAATAATAGTTTCCGATTGCAATCTATACTATAATAAAACTGTAGAGGTCGAATGTCTGTATATGGAAAAAATGCCGAAAAACCGAGTCAGGGGGGTGTAAGAAGACAAATAGAACAAATCCAGTTTTTTTTCAATTTTTTTGCTTCTCTGTCTGTTTGTATGGGCTAATCTCCTAAACTATTGGACCGATTTAAATGAAATTATGCATGTTGGTACCTTATATCCCAAGTCAACATTTTAGGTACTTTTCATCCGGGAAAATTAAAGAATTCCCGTGGGATAGTTAAAAAACTATAGTAACTTATACAGCTTAGTACACAATGACTTACGCACCTAATTTAATATTTGGCATGCTGGTACCTTATATTACCGGTCAAACAACGGGTAATTTTTATCCTGGAAAAATGAACGGTTCCCGTGGGATAGATATATTTGTGCTTATACAATATATAATAATACATATTATACCAAAGTTCGGAGAGAAGATTCAAAGCATACTCATGTTTAACCTATATATTAATACGTGAAGAGAAAACTATGAACCCCTTTCTTTAAGTTTGTTGCATGTACGGAGGAGGATGAGCTTTGGCATAGTTAAAGTTTATATAGAGAAGGACTGCAGAAAGCTAAAATTTATTGACTTTCTTTTACCCGCGAATCCGCTTGCGCTTTTTATTTATATATAATTACATCACTGCTAAAAGTAGCAGCATGTTAGATAACCTTCATCAATATTATACGTGTACTTAAGTATATGAGTAAAAATATATAACAAATTGAAAAAGAGAGATAGATACCATAATAAATTAAAAGATTATTATTAATTACTTAAAATAATAATTAATATTGAATTAAAAAGTATAATTTATTTATTAAAAAACATTAATTGAAATCGAAATCTGAAATATGAATATAAGAAAAAACTCGTCCTTATCCTAAGCCGGACAAAAAGAGATTGAAATCAAACAAACAAATCCACCATTTGTTTTTACTATTATCTAGTTAGTATATATACTAATATTATAAATGTGAAAATATGTCTGTCTGTTACCTTTCCACGCTTAAATGGCTGAGCAGATTTCAATAAAATTTAGTAACGACATAGATTGCATCCAGGGATCGAAATACCTACTTACCTTTGGCTACCTTTGATCCCAGTTCACTTACCACGCGAGCGAAGCCGCGAACAAAACTTATCTATACAAATATTATAAAGCAGAAGTTTGTTTGTTTGGTTGAACGCGCTAATCTCTGGAACTACTGGTTGGAATTGAAAAATTCTTTTTGTGTTGGATAGTCCATTTATCAAGGAAGGCTTTAGGCTATATATCATTCCGGAAAAATGTATGGTTCCCGTGGGATAGGTTTTTTTTTATCTAGGGACGAACACGAAGCGTAGCGAGGGAGCGTATAAAAGGCTTATCAATTGTGTGGGCGATTAGGGATTGGTTGGTAATTGTATCTAGGCAAGTTCAGTGAATGCTTTTATCTGATTGGTACAAATTACAAACAATTAAGTGGTATAAGAATATAACTGAGATGAGAGAATTTCGTAAATAAATAATAGCAATAATACAATTCAGTAATAGCTATAGCAAATATAAGAATTTAAAATCATTTTACCCAATGTCTCTATTCCTTTGTTTTCTTGGGAGAGTTTTAACTTAGCAGGAGTATATTATTTCGATATTCTAAATAAATGTGTGTATGAAGAGTGTTAAAAATAACTAATTTATTCGAGAATGTTTTTCTTATTGTTTATATCATATTGAATTCATTGATTTGCTTCGTATATTAGCGTTCTTGAAGAATATATAGAGTGGCTAAATTGACTTTATATACCTTTAAGAATTACTAACAAAAATAAATGTTTTTATAAGACTTTCTTTCTTTGACTCGAAATGCCAAGTCTATAGCTAAATCTTTTATCAAGCTCCGGTAAAGCGTGGTATCGAGGATCTACGGTTTATTTAGTCAAAGGATTTGTCATCACAATACTGTTACAAATGCGAATACTTGTACGCGTGTATATGTTATTCGCTGAACTGCTGGATAGATTTGGATAAAATTTAGTACACAGATAGATATAATACTTTCTTAGAATTACGCGAATATTTGATATTTTTGACACGAGAGAAACACTCCCGTGATTAAGATTGCTGTAAAGCATTCAAAACGTCGGAAACTAAGAATCAAAATAAATCCGCCAAAAATCGGAAAAGATAGTTTTATTTAAAAAATCATAGATAGATTTGATAGATAGGCTAGTGTTAGTAATAAAATTTGCCAAAAGTTGGCGCAGATACTTTGCCAAAAGATGATTATATACATTTTATATTATAATCCGTATGAAAGAGAAACAAACATCCATACATACTCACAAACTTTCACATTTATAATATTAAAATATGAAAGTTTGTGAGTATTTATGGATGTTTGTTACTCTTTCACACCAGAACGCCAGAACGGATCTGAATGAAATTTCGCGCAAAGATATATTATATCTATCTGGAATAGCACATAGGATACTTTCTATCCCGGAAAAATGTACGGTTCCCGTTGGATAGGTTTGTTTTTGTTTTCCTAGAGGTGACCTCGTGGGAACCGAGGGTGAGCCGCTAGTTATATATGTATAAAGAAAGATAGACGTTTTGTGGCAAATAGCAAGTCATATAGGGATATGATGGGACTGAGGGAAGTAAGGGTAAATCACTAGTTACATATAAAACTATATCTTGTTATATAGGAACAAATGTACATATACATAAAGCTAAAGAGTTTGTTTATTTTTTGTTTGTTTAAGCGCGTAAGCCACAGGAGCTATCAGTCCAATTTAAGAAAATCTTTTTACATTTATGGCGTATTTATTAAGGAAGATCAAAGGCTATCTGATATCACTACGACCCGTAGGTGCGGATCAATTTTACTTTGACAAAATCTATTGAAATGACAAAATTAAATGAAATAATATGGCCTCTATAAGTTTAATTTACTTACACTACATGAGTTGGCTTTATGAGCGTCGTTCATTTTTATTGATGTAACAAAACAGTATTTAGGGCTTGAACGTTAAAAGAAAATTGGTTTGATGAATTTTAAAAATTCATAGTTGTTTTTTTAATTGTATCGAGTAAAGTTCGAGGTCAAAAGTAAAAGTCAAAAGTAAAAGTCAAAAGTTCGATCTGTGGTGTGAATATTTATGATATTATGCATATGATTGACCCCGTCAAGCTATCATGCAAAAACATCATCTTGACATGGGGTTAAAATGGAATGAAATCAAATTCTTTATTCGAGATGGCTGATGGCTCAGTTATGTACTTAAGTTTTCTTTAGTCTTTGGTAGAGAATAATAAAAAAATACCAATTAAAAATATACCTTAATGTCAGTGGTATAAAATTTATCAGAGATATTCTGATAACGAGCAAGTATCCAATTAATTTCTTACGCTATTACGAAGTGGAAATAATACAGTGCTACAATAATTTATACTCACGATGTTCTCACTTCGCTTTAGCTGTCAACTATTTTCCGTACCAATTTTTAAGTAATCTAACCCCATTTGTCTAGAAAAACAATAACCGGCAAATACTCTACCAGTATATATAAAAAATAAAAGTATTTATCCCACGTTTTATTTATAAAATTCAACAGTCTTATCTAATACCTTTAAACGAGCAATTCTTGTTTATTTATTTATTTATCCATTTATCCATCCATCCGTCCGTCCGTTCATCCGTCCGTCCCTCCAATAGTGCTGTTATTTTTTATGGTACACAAACAAATAGTTAAAATCGATTTTTAAGCTAACCGACTGTTAATCTAACCGACAGATAATATAACTGACTTTTAAGCTAACCGACAGTTAAGATAACCGATAGTTAATATAAGAGACAGTTAAGATAACTGACAGTTAAGATAACCGACAATTAATATAACCGACAATTATAAAGATAACCGACAGTTAAGATAACCGACAGTTACGATAACCGACAGTTTTAATAACTGACAGTTATGATAACCAACAGTTAAGATAACCGGCAGTTAATATAACTGATAGTTAGGATAACTGACAGTTAAGATAACCGACAGTTAGGATAAATAACCCACAGTTAAGATAAATGACAGTTCTGATAACTGACAGTTAAGATAACAAACAGTTAAGATAACTGACAGTTAAGATAACCGACAGTCAAGATAACCGACAGTTAGTATAACCGACTGTTAGGTTTTGACTGGGTTCCACCAGACGTGGTCACTGGTCACGGGCAGACTGCTTAAATAATAAATAAATATATTATATACATATTTTAATATCATTTGCAATCATAATACATATATACAATAATTTCTTTTACTCCTTAGACCTTAGTTATTTGTATCTAGTGACACCTTTACTTTTTACTTTTCCTAACAATACTACAAGATTGTCTAAAGTTTCTAAGCAAATGGAGCAAATAAAGGGAAACGAAAACGGTATAAACGGTAACCCTAATGGAAAACGATAGTGAAGATATTAATATATTTGTCACCATATTGAAACTTAGTATAATTCCCAAGGAGGGTTGACGTCAGGCAGGCGGCCGGTCAGAAAATCTCGGTTTTGCCAAATCCTTTCAGCAGTACAGAAGATGTACTGCGCCGACCCAGAGTGATTGGGAAATGGGCAGGGAGAAGAAGAAGAAGATTGAAACTTAGTATAACTACTCTTAAACACAACTTTCTGAGTGAGAGGTCATTTAGGGTGGTCGTTGACGGCTGCTCATCTGACCTAATGGCTGTCAATGCCGGTGTTCCTCAGGGATCTGTTCTGTCCGCAACACTCTTTCTGCTGCACATCAACGATCTTCTAAAACCCGGTATCTTTGGGTACGCTGATGACAGCACTGTTACGGATAGATACTTGTCCAGCTCTAGAGCCAGTGCTTCTGAGATACTTGAGCAAAGAAAGGCCTTGGTGAATCGCGTTGACTTAACTCTGAAGGAGGTGTCCGATTGGGGTGACGCCAATTTAGTTAAGTTTAACGCCACCAAAACACAAGCGTGTTTATTCACCGCAAAAAGGAGCCCCTTTACTTTGGCTCCCACTTTCCAAAATGTATCCATCCCGATAAGCGACCATATTGAGCTCTTGGGCATAGACATCTCGCCCAATCTCAATTTCGGGAAATGCATCGAGTCAAAGGCCAAAACAGCAGCAAAAAAACTTGGTATCCTGAACAAGGTGAAGCGGTGCTTCACGCCTGAGCAGCGCCTGACTCTCTATCAGGCTCAAGTGCGCTCAGCTATGGAGTACTGCTGCCACCTCTGGGATGGCTCTGCCAAGTATCAACTCGATGCATTGGACTCGATAGATCGCCGAGCTCGCCGTATTATAGGTGATCAAACACTAACGCAGACGAAAATGCTTAGTCTCCAGCATCGATGCATTGTCGCCTGTCTATCGATCTTCTATCGGATATACTTTGAGGAGTGCGCGCAGGAACTTCACAACCTTGTGCCCCCTTCACCGTTTTACCACAGAACTGCGAGAAGTCGTGAGCACTGGCATCCTTATGTGGTAGAAATCCAACCAACTCGCACGAAACGCTTCAGTTCTACGTTTCTGAATCGAACTGCTAAGGAGTGGAACACCCTTCCAGCATCCGTGTTTCCTGCCACCTACAATCCAAGTACCTTCAAGGCTAGAGTGAATAGGCATTTTTCTAGGCAAGCGCGCTTCAACCTAGACCTCATCAGCGCTTCCCAGCGCTGATTGTAGTCAAGCGCAAGCCTATCTGTCAATAAAAAAAAAAAAGATTTCAAATTAAATAAGCGGAACTGCTACATTTAGCTGCTATTATAATATTAATTGACAAATTGTTTTAAACATAACTCTAATTAATGAGAGAATTAAAACTCATTGGGCTATACATGTAATGTTCTAACCTAATTCTATTTGGGGCTAATTGAACACAACTTGAAATGCTCTATTGCACTGGAAATCGCTTTAAGTTGTAATTACTTTTCACGATCAATATTATTAGTTTGGGTCATGGGTGGATGAAAATTTGCAAAAATGTGTCATGAAATAAAATTTCTGTTAGAATTGTTAGAATTATTGATTTTTTATATCAGAGCATTATGATATGTGTTCATAATCAAACTAACATATAATAACCGGATCAACATATAGGATACTTTTTACTGCAGGAAGATATCTCATCTCTGAGAAATTATACTAACCGTTAAAACGTACCTAGAGGCGAACCATAGCAGAGCGAGGTTGACTCGCTAGTTTCATATAAATTGACAAAGAATATTTCTTACAAATTTTTCTAAGACTGTGTACAGCCATTTTTCACAAAATCTATGTTATATCTATAATATGTAATATTATAGTTATATCTTAAAAGAGATTTTATGTTTATCAACGGGAAGTCCAGCTTGATGTATACTCCTATTAAACTATGACTTATATGTACATTAGTCGCCTAGTGTAAAAATTACATGAGAAAAATCTTGTCACGTATAATGTTGGGTTAAAATATCGTCGAATCATCACCTAGCTTGTGATGAACTAGCATTTTGTATCCGCTTCGTTTTTTATCCGACCACGGAGTATATATATATAATATAGGTACGTTATACATCACTGTCTCGGTGGTGTAGTGGCTAGCATGTACGGCTGCACACTCGGAGGTCCTGGGTTCGAGTCCCGGGTCAGGCCAAGTTTAGTTATTGAGTCTTTCTGTATAGTAAGCCTCAGTAACAGCCCGGAGTTGGGAAGTTGGCGGTGTTTCACCCCCGTACCTCAGAGAGCAAGTAAAGCCGTCGGTCCTGCGGCTTAACTCTCACTGGTCGTGTCGAATGGTCGTCCCACTAGAGTATGAGAGTGACAGGAATAGAGAATGCACGTTGTGTCTGCGCGTACACTTGTGCACTATAATATCTCCTGCGCAATTGACTAATCTCAATGAGATTGGCCGCCGTAGCCGGAAACAGCTAGGAGAACATCACGTTAATCATACTTTGTATGTATGTACGTTTATCATTTCCCGCATATCTTCTAAGGTTCCTATTATAATTTGACCAATGAGGTATCGCTAGAAGGGTCTTGAGCGTTTGCTAGTTATAGGATAATAATGTTACGTCACATTAAATTCAATATGGCGCCCTCTAGAGGTCACAGACTTATATTTAAAAAATAAAAATTAAACTTCAAATGTGTGGAGATATTGTACTTTCTCACACCAATATAACCCCTAAATAATTGTCTTAGATCAAATTTTACAACGAATTTTGTTGTTGTTTTTAATTTAAAAATCAGAATATATTGTTTTTACAACCTTGGCCTTTAGTTTCCGACAATCTATACAAAAACACAAAATATAGAGCCATACATGCATACAAGAAAGATATAATTAAAACTCTATAATTTTTACTAATGTACGGATCCGTCCAAATCAGTCTACTTTGTGCGCATTATCATGTTTAACTAGCTGACCTGTCAGACGGTGTCCTATCCAATTTCAATAAACTTATCAGCTCATATAACAATCGTTTCAGTTTCACTATCAGTTTTTCCAATTTTACGGTTAACTTTAACCATTATTTTTCCTAAAAACCTCATGACTAACGTTTTAGAAAAAAAAATTGGTCCAGCGTTTCGCAAGAGAGGCGCTTATAAACGAACAGCATTTCATTTTTATTATATGGATGTATGGCGTCATGCTACATTTTTCCCTATGCACCGCCAGCGAGTACAATAAAAGGTTTTTCCAATTTTCATATCCACCCGATATTATTATTCTTCGTGCACCGCTATTTTTCATACCGTGCCTTGTTTTAACTAGACTAAGGCAAAAACGACAGTGATATTTAAGGGAAAATGGTAGTTTTACTGTTAAAATTGCGATGGAATCAAACCTATGACCTGAACTGAAAAACCGGTGTAAGTCGCAACTATACATCGTTTTACAAAATATAGTTCTTAATTGGGGTATGTTTTTTAAATGATGTTATGCAATATCTTCGCATAATGTAAATCGATTTTAATATTCTTTTAAAATAAAATACCTCGAACGTGGTTTCATATGAATTATAAAAAAAATATTTTTTTTCCTAGAATTCCTCTCAGAGTGAATGGTTGAAAGGAATAAATGGTTTTAAGGTCAGTTTAGGATCGATGAAATTTTGTAAAGAAAGTCATTTTGTACTTAGTAGTTTTCATCTGCAGCTAGGTAGTTACATAATATGTCGATACTCGAGTCGTACTCTCTACATGTAAAAGAATAAATATTAAGAATCGATTAAGTTGTTACAAATATGTACCTTCGAATATTATAAATAGTAGAGATTTATTTGTTTATAATCGATAACTACAGACCTTTTTTTTAAAGTAATATAAATAAATACGAGTATGTTGGAACATTAACACACAGCACTATCTAGTTCCATGGTAAGCTACGAGGCTTGTGTTATGGATACCAGTTAGTTGATACACTACACGTATATAAATTTAAATACATAAATATTATAAATATAAACACCCATGACTGGAGTACAAACTTTCGGCCAACGTTTTATTTCTTTTGCCACGGAATCCGAAAAACTGTTTTTGTACTTTGCAAAAGAACATCAAAAAATAATATTCAGAGTAATTTGATTTATATGTAATCAAATTTGGCTTTGAAATATTAGATTTCATTTTAAATTAAATGCTCTTTGATATATTTTATCCCGCAGAGACTATTGTGCGAAATTAATAAATCATTTGAGTTTAAATTCTATTATAACTTGTTATATTGTTTGACTTGGATGCTCAATAAACTGTAAAACCAACATTTACCTATAACGTAGACTTCCAATACATTTTATTTCTATACTAATGTTATAAAGAGGTGAAGTTTGTGTGTTTGCGAGTTTGTGACGTTGTAGGGGATAATCTCTGGATCTACTGAACCGATTTAGATGAAATTTGGTAAGAAGATAGTTTGAGACCCTGGGAAGGATATAGGATACTTTTTATCCCGGAAATCATCCCCTAAAGGGGTGAAAGTGGGGATGAAAGTTTGTATTGGGAAGCAAGCTATCAAATAAAGTCATTTAAGCACATAATAGTTATTGTTCAAATGAAGTACTTACATAATTAAAAAAAAAATATAAAAATACTACACGTAGTAGAAAATATTTATTTGTTTGTATGTATTTTATTATATTTATTATTGTAACATTTTTTTCTCTAATATGATTAATTTCAAATATCTCATTAATGAATCAATAATATTTAATTTTTTTTATTTTTTATTTTTGGGAATACGATATTTTCTTATATAAAGCAAATGTTTTTCATGTTACACTACAACCGCTATATAGCGGAACAAAAAAAATCTCTATTTAGGTATACAAAGTATTTTTTAAATATTATTTGATATGTCTGTCAAAATACCTGGTTTTATTACGAACTAGCGACTCACCCTTGCTCCGCTCGGGTTCGTCCCGCGTTTTAACGTTTAGTATAGATTTCTCAAAGATGAAATATTTTCCCACAGTAAAAAATATCCATGTATTGACCCGGATAACTAGCTATCATCATACTAAATTTCATCAAAATCTGTCCAGTGGTTTTCTCGTGATGCGTTCTTAGGCAGACAGACAAAAAATCTAAAACCTAGAGATTTGGCCTCTGTGTCGAAAATAATGTATATTTCAATAAGATTTTCCAAAAAATATTTAATGTACAAAATAAATATGTTTAGTTAGATATTCATTTTTAAGCTCTCTTTTTAAATTATTATTTTAACTGTCTCTTACGAATATTTTATTTATAGGCCAATTTTTAAAATTCTATTTTTAAACGTGTAAAGACGAATCACATTCCTTGTCTTATATAAACTTTGTCACGATAGGCGTTAAACCAATATCAGAGCTAAGCCGTGATAAGCTCAACAATGTTGAACGGTCGGAAGCGACTTAGTTATAGGCTGTAATGCCTTCATAAGCAAGCCTTTACTTATAGATTTATGTAATCTATACTATTATGTATTAATATATAAAGCTGAAGAGTTTGCTTTTTGTTGTAGTGTTTTTATTGAACCGTGTTGAACTAACTTATGTAGAGATTTCAAAACTTCATTTTGCATTTTATTGCCTCACTAAATCTATACATATAATAAAATTGTAACTAAGCCGAATTTGTACATTAGATATTTTTTGGAAAATCTTATTGAAATAAACATTATTATCGATACAGAGGCCGAATCTATAGTGTTTACTATATGTATTTTTGTCTGTCTGTCTGACTGTCTGTTACCGCATCACAGAAAAACCACTAGAGGGATTTTGATGAAATTTGGTATGGTCATAGCTGATTATCCGGGACAACATATATTATACTTTTTACCGCGGGAAAATGTCTCATTTCTAGGAAAAAATACAAAAACTGCATTGGAAGAGTATACTAATATGTAAAACCTAAGAATTTAGTTTTTGGTCACCTGAACGCGATCGGAGACGCGGGCAATGCTAGTAGTATCCTATATGTTGACACAAATAAACAGCTATCACCATACCAAACATCAAAATCCCTCCAATGGTTTTTCCGTAATGCTGTCACAGACAGACAAACAGGCAAAAATTCCAAAAACTATAGATTCGACCTCTGTATCGATAATATTAACTATTTCAATGAGATTTTCCAAAAAATATTTAATGTACAGATTCGAGTCAGATAGAATTTTATTATAAATGTATAGATTTTTGGTATCTACTCCTTCACATTGAAACTACTGAATCGATTTGGTTGTTTAGTACACAGATAGTCTATAAACTGGAACAACACAAAGGCTTGTTTTAGTAATGAGATACCCAAAAAATGACAAAAATATTTATTTAATGTTATAAAATATATAAAAGATACAGGTGCGAACGCGAAGTCGGTATTTATGCATTATGAAACTCTGCGAGGGAAGCTGCGGGCAAAAGATAATAAATTGAACTAGTCCATGAAATATTACGGTTAACTCAGTGTATAATTGTTTTGATAATTATATAAAGTTAATTAATCTACACTTAATAAGAGCATTCATTTATTCAATATTTGCTGTAGTAATAAATTAATTAGATATGAACTTAATGAATTGTAGTGTAATTTACTATATCGTGTATTAATGGTGTTCAAAACTATTATTATAATAATATGTTTCAGTAGAAACTATCTTTACGGATAAGTACGAATCAAGGTATGATTTGTTTTTTAATATTGTTTTGTTTGTTGGTTTATATTTTAGTCCAATTGATTTTTAACCTTATGTAGTTATATGTGTATATATATATATATATATATATATATATATATATATATATATATATATATATATATATAAATACTATATAAAATTATATATCAAGGCGATAAATTATAATAAACAAAGCAATCTATGGAAGTAATTGAGCTAAGAGAAGGCACTTCATAAGTTTTATAATATGAATAATATTTAATCAACGTAGCATAGATATCTATTGAATGTTTAAACTGAAAGATCTTTATTGATTGTCAAAGTCATATAACTTCGTTAGCGGCACGAACTGGCTTGGTCACAAAGTGGCATATTGACAGAGCGTTTTAACGCTTTGGAGGGCGTATTAAGCCATCAGTCTGATATTCTATTAACATCATGTAAAATATATATATATATATATATATATATATATATATATATATATATATATAATTTAAGAATATTTTTTCGTTGGGTCAAGAAACATTTTGCTGCGGTGTAGAGTATCTTTTTAAAGTAGTATTTCTGTGCAATCTTTTATACCTATGCAATTTCTATGAAACTTACATAGGTTTATACTATGCGTTACATTTGTTAATGATTTTCAACCGACTTCAAAAAGGAGGAGGTTCTCAATTCGACTGTATGTTTTTTTTTCTAATCATAAGAAGAGAAATACCATTATATTAAAACAAACTAATTTTGAAAGATGATTGACTATAAATGTACACGTACATAAGTATGTTTGTCTGTTCATTCGTAACGTTGACATGCTTTACAATTCATCTAATTGTGGTGAAATTTGTATGAATTACATAATGTATTGTGCTGTGTTTCCTTGAATATCTTTAATATTGTCTTGATTATCTTAAACTTAATACTATTCTATCTTAATATTGCGAAAAATTATTTGCATTTTATAGCCTACTAGCATTGCCCGCGGCTCTGCCCGCGTTCAGATGACCAAATAAAATAGCGCTAATGTTATTTTTTTTTTAAGATAAGCTATTTTTAATATTTTTTGGCTTATTTATTAAGTTACATTGCTAAAATATATAGTATTATCGTGGGTTTATTCTAATCAGTTTTGTATTTTTTCTCAGAAATGAGATATTTTCCCGCGGTAAATAGTATTCTATATGTTGACCCGGATAACCAGCCAAGACCATACCAAATTTCATGAAAGTCCCTCCAGTAGTTTTTCTGTGATGTGGTAACAGACAGACAGACAAAAAGTCTAAAAACTACAAATTAGGCCTCTGTATCCATAATAATGTCCATTTCAATAAGATTTTCCAAAAAATATTTAATGTACAGATTCGACTTAGTTAGAATTTTATTATATGTATAGATTTTGTTAATTTTTGAGGAAGATTATGGAAGACCTAACATCACACCATGATCTTCAGGAGCGGAGCTTTCTACATATAAATAGGCAAAGATAAAACAGTTCAGTAACTTTTCCTCCTCCATTTGTCAAGCAAAAACCATTTTTGTTTAGTTAAATAAAAAAAGCTTTGTAAATTCATATGTGCTTCAAATTTTAAATAATGATTATTGTCTTTCTACCACTGAGCGAAGACTAGGGATACATAATAACTACGCGAATGGTTAGAAAGTCGCATGCAATAGCTAGTGTAATCTATACTAATATAATATTATAAAGAGGTAAAGTTTGTGAGTTTGTGAGGTCTCTGGATCTCTGGATCTACTGAACCGATTTAGATGAAATTTGGTAACAAGATAGTTTAAGACCCTAGGAAGGACATAGGATACTTTTTATCCCAGAAATCATTCCTTAAGGGGGTGAAAATGGCGTTGAAATTTGTATTGGGAAGCAAGCTAGGGACGAACAAAAAAAAAGTACGGTATGTGCTAAGTATCGAATAATATTTGACTTACTTATCTACAATACAGTAGGATGTATGTTTTATTTATGTGTAAATCTTTCTTTATATTTGGGCGAAGCCAGGGTGCATTGGTAGTATTATCTTTTTTCTATTATTCCTCTTTAACCCCTAGAGAATTTAGAATCATATTTCGTATTATTATGTCATTGCACGCAATGCTACAATTTGAATTATTACGTACCTAGTCTAAACGTCGCCTATAGCAATGTAAAAGATTTTCCTTAAGTGGCGATTGACTTGTGTAATACTAAGTGACTAAAAAGAGGCCTCTTTAACCGACTTCCAAAAAGGAAGAGGTTATCGATTCGTCGGAATCTTTTTTTTAATGTATGGTCACCGATTACTCGAAGACGCCTGAACCGATTTGGATTTTTTTTATTTTGAGATTGTTAGTTTATGACGTTATAGAGGGTAATCTCTGGATCTACTACATGAAATTTGGTAAGAATATATTTTGAGACCCTGGGAAGGATATAGAACACTTTTTATTCCGGAAATCATCCTTTAAAGGGGTGAAAATGGGGATGAAATTTTTTATTGGGAAACAAGTTAGGGACGAACCCGAGCAAAGCTAGGGTGAGTCGCTAGTAAATAAATAAATTGACAATTTTCACTCAGACTCACTAACAATGATAAGTGAAGCTATATAAAAACGAGGTCGTTGAGCCTCAGAGAGTAGACGTTGAATACGCAATAAGCTTCCACTCGATATCCGTCGTTCTCAGGGGATGTGTTGCTTTAATTAGCTCGGTCAACCTTCTGGTTTTTTTCTGTATTTTTTTATTTAATCCGACTACTTAGAAGATATGTTTTATATTTTAACACCTCCAGGTAAATTTCTAAGAAATTAATTAAATTTCTAAGAAATTAATTAAATTTCTAAGAAATCTATTGTTAACTGTAACGCCGGCGTGTCCGCGGTCCTGGAGGGATTAAGAATAAAATTTGGTTAGTGATAAAGATTAATTTTTTTATGTAATGTAAGCTAAATCTTCACTAATAGTGAACTGATTTTCTTTATTTTGTTGACTACTAACTTTTTATCGAAGCAATAATTAAATATGTTTAGACATTAACACACAGCACCATCTAGTTCCATCGCAAGCTACGAGGCCTGTGTTATGGATACCAGATAGTTGATACACTACACATATATAACTTTAAATACATACATATTACAAATATAAACACCCATAACTGGAGTACAAAGACGTGCTCATCATACAAGTGAATGGCCGCAGCGGGACTCGAACCCGCGACCACTGGCACAGCAAGCAAACTGGTTGTCATTAATAATTATAAAGTAATATATGTAGTATATGTAGGTATTTTAATGATTCGGCATTAACGTCCAAATAAACAACAAACTTCCTGATAATTTTGTCGTAAAATAAAGAATTTGGAAGTCGAGAATCGAGTTTTTTTAATTTTTCCATGATTTCATATGTATGTATTTCATAGTGACATCAAATCTATTTATTATATGCGCATTAAGTTATATGAGTATATCTCTAGGGTGCTATTATGTATAGAAAAGAAAACCAAGGACATTAATTTACTCAGTCTCGTAGGATTTCTGTTATCGGTCATGTTATGTGTCTTCGTTTGAACTTTATTAGATTGTTCCTGATAGTAACCACATGTAGGGCCGAATTTACCATGCCGGGGCCCCTAGGCAATGAAATTCTCGGGGCCCTTTCACCCTTTTCTAACTTAATAAAATACATTTTTCGTAATTACGCTATTAGGTAGATTTCATAGAAATCTAAGTATTGCATTTGTCCTCATGGTGAAATTTTTATCTATTTTTTTTAATTCAATTTTCACTCGATGAGACATTTTCATTTTTTTTTCTCCGTGCGTGGGGCCCCTAGCCGATGCAGGGCCCATAGGCAATTGCTTAAACTGCCTTATGAATAATCCGGCCCTGACCATATGACGTCTTTTGTAAATATATACAACAAAAGAAAATATTTATGGTGATGAATATTTATATTATTATTTCAGGTTAGTTGATATTTTTCTGGTGTTTTTTTCTTAGAGTTTTTTTATACATTTTTCTTATACATTTTTCTACATTTAAATTAAATGTCAATATATGGTTATTAATCTATAAAGAAAATACTCTTGGACATGCCATCTATCTTCACACGTTTTGCTTTAAAAGTTATTTAAAAAGCAGAAGAATATTCAGTACTTAAACGATACATTTTTGAAGACATCAACAGATGCCAGTTCAATAAAACAGTATCTCGTAAAAAACTTGCGAAAAAAGCACGTGGCTATTAACCTTATTTTTTAACTTTCCCTCTATCTAGTGACTCCAAACACTCCATTTTCTCCCAAAATGTACTAACTGCAATCATTACTCAAACATTTTTTCTAACCAAATCAGACCAGCTTTAAATTTATAATTTTGTTAAACAATATGATTATCAGTCATATTTTGCTAACAAAATATAATATGTAATAGCTTAATAATTATCTTGTTACAGGTAGTTTATAATCGGAGTGTGATAAGAGTGGACCCAGCACACCGTCCCCATGATCGCGTGCGTGCGATGCGACAGCTGACACGAGCTGAATGACACCATGTCCAACAAAAAACATTCGCCGCAACCGAGTAAGTGCTTATATACTGGTTATTTCACCACTTATATGTTATTAAAATCGTTTTAAAACGGTAATCTATATATATATAAAAATTAATCCCTATTTTCCTTGGTCATGCCATCACGCTTGAACGGCTGGACCGATTTAACTATTTTTTTTTGTTGTGTTTGTTATTGTCAGGAGAAGGTCCTTATGAAAAAAAAATTAAAAATTAACGAAAAAAATTAAAATGTATATGGCTAACGCTGGGTAATAACTATTTATATCTATTTAAAACGTACCGTCATTTATAGAGTCATTTATAAATTTAAACTAGTGACTACGTGTTACTCACAGTCTATATGCATATTGTATTGTGTCTTATAGCAGGGTTGACTGTTGGAGCAACCCCATGGTTGTTGTGGTCCGCTTCGGCAGACTTGACGTCGGGGTGTCGTCGCATATAAGACCCGTTTAAGAGGTTCCGTTGGGTTTTAGTGTTTAGTACTGGCTTTGCCGATGAGTCCCATACCTCGTGCATAAATGCATTTCCTAATGTTAAAAAAAGACCTGCCGTCGGGCCGTCGTGGTTGAGTGCGTAAGCGATCATGCGACGTCCCATTATGACGGGAGAGATTTCGTTTGGGTTTTAGTAGGTAGTACTGGCTTCTCTTAAGCCGGTGAGTTCCGCATAACTATCTGTATGTATGTAAGCGGTATGCGTAAATGCATTTCCCAACGATCAAAAAGAAGGCCACAGTCTATCTGTGAACTGAAATTCATCCAAATTGGTCCAGTCGTTTCAGCGTGAAGAAGTAACCAACATACACACATACATACACACTTTCGCACTTCTTATAGTAGTGAAATTTAAATATTAGTCTTTTACATGCAAGTTTAAATAATTAATTAATTTAAACAGTATCAGTTTACTCGGACCAAGAGGAAGCCGGCAATAAATTTTTAAGTGTTTCCCTTTTGAGTATCAAGTTACAGTATTATCAATACAAAATAAAGTGTCAAGTATATGAAACTTTTTACTCGCCTCTGTTAAGAAGAACGTAAAAATTCGTCTTGCTGTGTGTGCGTTTTCACAATAAGATGTTGTTTTTGGTCATTGCTGCCCTGTACTAAGCTCCGCGTAATAAGTGGAACATTTCCTTCTAAAAACACTTTAAAAAGTAAAAAATAACTTATTGTTAGTTTTAAATAAAACTAGATTTTCGGAATTTTTCGTGCATTTTTGGTTCCCGGCGTTTCGAATGCTTTACAGCAATCATGGTCACGGGAGAGACTCAAGTGTTAGATGTCTCAATGGCATTATATAGTTGTTAACTATCCACAAAATAACAAAATGAATTCAAAAAATTGAAAAATGGCACGTTTTATAATTGAATATGGAATATTATTTAAATTATATTCCATATTCAATTATATATGCGGACTACACGTGTCTTTCGAAAAGTTCCTTGGTTCTTTAAAACATGCAGGTTCCCTCACGATGTTTTCAACGTAAGACAATTAGCGGTCAACTTGTGGGAAATGATTCGCACATGATAACATCAGAGGTGCGAGCCCCGGGATTTGAACCCGCTTCACTCGATTTTCAAGCGAGCGCGTTACTCCTGGGCTACCATATATAATATATGAATGTATGGAGCATACATTGTTTTTATGTAATATTTGATTCCGTTTAAAGCAAACAAGCATCGCTTTTTCTGCCGACGTTACTCACTAAATTCTTTATAAGAAAATCATATAAGTAAATATTCCATCCAAAATTGTATAGTAGTTCCCGATATTAGCGTATAGTCAAACGCTCCTTTTGGACTTCCTTTTATATGTATAAGGATTCACGTCTTAAACGGAAAGGTCAAACCGTAACTATGGAAAATGATACCGACAAAAAAAATACTTGTTACAGAAGGCTAAGTATAAAAGGCAATTTATATGTTCCACGTATTATGGAGTAGTTAAAGTACCTACCTTTTCTAGCTTGCATGATTTTCGGCAATGAAACAATGAGAATTAAATATTCATATTCCGTTACATTAACAGGTATATACAATAAAACATTTAAAACTAAGTTATCTTATAACATTAAATGAGAAATTTTTGTATATATATAATTTATTTCGTGTATTTCGGAAAATTTTGTATTTAGATACCTAAGGTTTTGCTTCTTAAGTTTGTCTATATAGGTGTCTTTTTCGAAAAAAAAAACGTATCTTTTCTTGATCATTCGGGTACTTATATGATGTTCTCCTAGCCGACTCCGGCTACGGCGGCCAATCTCATTGAGACTAGCCAACTGCGCAGGAGATATTATAGTGCACAAGTGTACGCGCAGACACAAGGGCACTCTCTATTCCTGTCACTCTCATACTCCGGTGGGACGACTACTCGACACGACCAGTGAGAGTTAAGGCGCAGGACCGACGGCTTTACGTGCTCTCCGAGGCACGGGGGTGAAACACCGCCAACTTCCCAACTCCGGGCTGTTACTGAGACTTACTATACAGAAAGACTCAATAACTAAACTTGGCCCGACCCGGGACTCGAACCCAGGACCTCCGAGTGTGCAGCCGTACATGCTAGCCACTACACCACCGAGGCAGTTAAGTTACTTATATATTATATTTACATATATTTATAAGAGCATATAATTTTGAATTGTGCGCTTTTTTTGAAGACACTTGATGCTGACTGTTTGATTTGAGTTTTGTATGTAGGTATATATTGGTCATTCTAATTGTTTTCCTTTAGATTGTGCTTTAAGCATTCACTTTGAAACTGTTGTATAACTATAGACTACTAAAGCCAATTATAGAATAACTAGCATTGCCCGCGGCTCCGCCCGCGTTCAGATGACCAAAATCCAAAATTTTAGATTTTACATATTAGTATACTCTTACATTGCAGTATTGCATTTTTTCTCGAAATGAGATATTTTCCCGCGGTAAAAAAGTATCCTATATGTTGACCCGGATAACCAGCTATCACCATACCAAATTTCATCAAAATCCCACCAGTTTTTTTTTTGGATGCAGTAACAGACAGACAGACAAAAATTGTAAAAACTATAGATTCGGCCACTGTATCGATAATAATACTTATTTCAATAAGATTTTCAAAAAAATATATGTACTGATTCGGCTTGGTTACAATTTTATTGTATATATATATTATATAGATTAGGTAAAATAAAATTTTAATAGGTTACGACCAACGTACTCTGTAATTTTGTTCTGCATAAAAAGCTTAAATGGGAAATTTACATGTGTAATACGTAACAGTCAACTGTGTCATTCGAGATATAATTTATAAGGGCAATTGTAAGGGTTGTAAATGCTAAGACAAAATTTGGTCGCATTTGAATAATATTGTATGTTAAATTACGGATTCTCATATCTACCAGAATAACCTACATAGAAGGATACATAGAAGTTATTATTTATAAAAGAATAAAAAGTATATATTTATAACTGACTTAACAGAAAAAATGATTTGTTTATTAATATCAACTAAGAAAATTTCCGCATCATCAAATATCATGAAATAAACACAATATTTATGTTGTTTACAGCAAAAAATTGTAATTTGTCAAAGATATTAGATAATATTCAGAAAGCTCAACCGAATATATCTCATAACTTTTAATTTAATAAAAAATAATCTTGAAATGTTTATTTTATTTTTTAAAACTTATACTAAGATGTCACACTTAAGCACGTTTAAAGCCTGTAGTTTCACGAAAGTAAATATGTAGCGACACCTTTATTTTTCATTTTCCGCAAAATAATTACCAATTACCTCCAAGTAAAAAGGCTGTGACACACGGACAAAAATGGATAAGTATATATTTTAAAGCGAAAAAGGGTCATTTCATACTAAAAAAAATTCATTCTAAAAACACGATGTGGATGAAAAATCCTATTTGTGTACTGAATATAAATTCGTAATTATATTTTAATAAAAAACTTTTTAACAAAAAAATAAAAACCGACTTCAAACAAAAGCACTAAAAAGTAAAAAATAACTGATTGGTAGTTTTCATTTACTATACATACCTAATCAAATATTTTCGAAGTCGGTGTGCTTTGCTTTGTATGGGCTGGCACCGATTTCGAAAATATTTGATTAGGTATGTATTTAATTTAATAGGTAGGCTTTAATTACTTAGCCAAAGCACACCGACTTCGAAAATATTTGATTAGGTATGTATAGTAAATGAAAACTACCAATCAGTTATTTTTTACTTTTTAGTGCTTTTGTTTGAAGTCGGTTTTTATTTTTTTGTTAAAAAGTTTTTATTTTTCCCTTTTTAGTGTAGACAGTAGTAGCAAAGTAAGGATTCTAACGTGTTAGGCTTGTCAAATCAAACAAAATAAGCCCAAACTCAAAGTATCTACTATTAGCCGTTGAAGAGTTCCACCTATCCACCTTCTGGCCTTGCTATCAGATCAGGTCAACAACACCGAACCACTGTACTATCAACGGAAATAGAAATACTTGCAAAGTTTCAAGTCAATATGACAATTAGAAGTAGGTTAAATTCATCATTAGTTGTTTTTCCACCCTTAGGGGTGGTATTTTTTTTTGAAATTTAAATGGGACCAATCTGGAAGTATACCCTTTCAAACAAAACAAAAATTGTCCAAATCGGTTAATAAATGACGGAGTTCTGAGGTAACAAACATAAAAAAAAACATACAATCGAATTGAGAACCTCCTCCTTTTTGAAGTCGGTTGAAAAGAAATTGCTTTTGGTAACTGCCCATGGTTTTATATTTATGTATGTTGATACTATTTTACACCAGTGAAAATGGTAGATAAATTACACGTAAACTTTCGTGCCTGGTTATTAGTGAAATAAATTTAAAATGTGACCATTGCCACCATATTTCACAATTTTCCTCGCTACGAGCATAACTAACAGACAATCATACCAACTTTTCTGAAGTTTCTTCTTTATATGATTACTGATTATAATGGAATAGGTAGAATCTGTAGCAATACTTACCGACAGTTGTTTTTTGAAGTTATACTTCTTTTGACACGTTTGGAAAAAATTTTACGATGAGCGCGCACACCGACAGCCAAAAAGCGACATGATGAAGTTAGCTGAAAGCGACATGATGAAGTTAGCTGCATTCCTTTTACAAACAGAGAGTTGTGACATACGGGATGAAATCTTTAGCTATTTTTGTTCTGTTACGCCAAAGAAGTATAACTTCTTACGTGCGTACGCGTATACACACGCTTTTCAACCGACTTCAAAAAAGGGGGGGGGGGGGGGGTTCTCAATTCGACTGTATTTTTTTTTTTTATGTTTGTCAACCGACTTCAAAAAGGAGGAGGTTCTCAATTCGACTGTATGTTTTTTTTTATGTTTGTTACCTCAGAACTCCGTCATTTATTAACCGATTTGGACAATTTTTGTTTTGTTTGAAAGGGTATACTTCCAGATTGGTCCCATTTAAATTTCAAAAAAAAATACCACCCCTAAGGGTGGAAAAACAACTAATGATGAATTTAACCTACTTCTAATTGTCATATTGACTTGAAACTTTGCAAGTATTTCTATTTCCGTTGATAGTACAGTGGTTCGGTGTTGTTGACCTGATCTGATAGCAAGGCCAGAAGGTGGATAGGTGGAACTCTTCAACGGCTAATAGTAGATACTTTGAGTTTGGGCTTATTTTGTTTGATTTGACAAGCCTAACACGTTAGAATCCTTACTTTGCTACTACTGTCTACACTAAAAAGGGAAAAATAAAAACTTTTTAACAAAATAATAAAAACCGACTTCAATCAAAAGCACTAAAAAGTGAAAAATAACTGATTGGTAGTTTTCATTTACTATACATACCTAATCAAATATTTTCGAAGTCGGTGTGCTTTGGCTAAGTAATTAAAGCCTACCTATTAAAATACATACCTAATCAAATATTTTCGAAATCGGTGCCAGCCCATACAAAGCAAAGCACACCGACTTCGAAAATATTTGATTAGGTATGTATAGTAAATGAAAACTACCAATCAGTTATTTTTCACTTTTTAGTGCTTTTGTTTGAAGTCGGTTTTTATTTTTTTGTTAAAAAGTTTTTATTTTTATACTTGCGGCTATAATGAAAATACTAAATAAATTAATCTGCACGCGTAGAAAATGCTTCAACCAAATCAAATCAAAATATACTTTATTCAAATAGGTTTAAATAAAGTATATCAATGAATTGTCGCTGTTTACGCGTCAGTTGGTAAGTCCGTGAGGAATCTGCCACCGGCTCGAACGGCTGTTCTGTTGAGAAAAGCCGGCGAGAAACTCAACAGTTGCTCTTTTAAAATAATATTTGTTTACAATATTGCAATACAATAATTATCTACTTATCTTATGTGAGACCCAACTAGACATTTAAATCTACAAAGTATTCCGTTATGATGTAATAAGCAATTTTTTTAATAAAACTATCTTTTCGGATTTTTCCGCGAATTTATTTTGGTCTTTGGTTCCCGACGTTTCGAATGCTTTACAGCAATCATGGTCACGGGAGAAACTGAGGTGTTAGATGTCTCAAAGGTATTATATAGTTGTTACAGACAGCCTACCCACAAATTACAAAATGAATTCAAAAAATTGAATAATGGCAACAAAGTACCTTACAATTTTTTTTTACTTACCTTACTTACCGAAAAGATAGTTTTATTTAAAATGTCGAATATTCGCGTAAATCTAAGAAGTATTAAGCATTTTTTTATTGAACGTCATGAGAAGAATAGCGAAAGAAACTCAGTGGCAATGTAATGTTTTTTTATTCTTTTCCTGTGATTTTCTTTATTTGCAAGTTTTTGCACAAGGGTTCGTTGGCCTGGTAAGCGGGTCGGGGATCAAAGGTAGCATACATAGCATAGCTGGTATGTTCTTGCCAAATATCGACATTTTTTCAGCTGTTTAAGAGTGAAAAGGTAACAAACAGAACTACTTTCATATTTAATATTTATAATAATATTATTATGTATTAGTATAAATCGAATCATTAAATTAATAAATATAGTTGGTTAATCGTGCTCCTTATGTTAGTTAGGTTCACGTTCAAACCCCTTTGTTAATTAAATATTATTTATGTGAATGATTACTGAAAATCTACTTAGGTAATAACTGGAATCCATGGTATTACCTTTAATTGAATTAACAAAATAAAACGAAATTCTACAAATGTTTACATATCAAAGGATACATCGGCTCAGTGAATTTTAAATAAGTGGTCGTCCATTCAAATGAAAATTCAAAGACAAAAAAAAAATACAGTCGAATTGAGAACCTCCTCCTTTTTGAAGTCGGTTGAAAACGGGGTAGAACATTGTTCCTTCTTTATGATGGGTTTTCTCAAAAAAATCTAGTATTATCGATGTTTTTCATTTATATACATTTAAGATCTCCGATAATGGAGGAAGTTTTTTTGAGGTACAATATGAATTACGTCCCAGGTATAACACAGCTATGCACTGGGCTGCCACTGCCTATATATATAGATACATACATTCGTACAAACTTTCGCGTTTATATTATTAGTAGGATGTATATGTTATACCTACACACATTGTAATGGTGCATTCGAACATATAACAATATTTACATGTCTCTCGTTATAACCTATAATAAGCTTATACGTGACGATGGCAGAGATAAAATAACATGGCTATAATAAAGCACGTACTCGTATATTGCAGCATATTTCAATAATTTTGTTTCATATATCGTTGTTATGAAAATGAACGCATTGTAAAATATAGGAGCATTTATATGGGTCTATGAAAAGTAATAAATAGTTATGTACGGTCCACTTTAAATGAACTATAATGCTGATTGTTATCCCTTTGACTGTCTGGCTGCCAGGTCACGGCTTCGAGCAGCTTGAAATATATATTTATATTAGCTATAGGTATTTCTACAAGTACCTATTTATTGTGGTTTAGTTATATGGCCTTATATTTAATGTATGTTTCACGGAATTCTGTCACTGAGTAAAGTATTAGGTGTTGATTACATCTTATTATAATATGATAAAATTGTAACTAAGCCGAATCTGTACATTAAATATTTTTTGGAAAATCTTATTGAAATAGACATTTAAATGATAAAGAGGCCGAATCTATAGTTTTTAGAATTTTTGTCTGTCTGTTACACCATCACGGAAAAATCACTGGACGGATTTTGATGAAATTTGGTATAATGATAGCTGATTATCCGGTTCAACATATAGGGTACTTTTTACTGCGGGAAAATATCTCATTTCTGAGAAATCTATACTAAACCTTAAAACGTAAGTAGGGGCGAACCCGAGCGGAGCGCGGGCGAGTCGCTAGTTAATAATAAAGAATTACTAATATTACTAAAGTAAAAACTGGTTTTATTCAAATCCTTTTATAACTTACAGTCTGCATTAAAATCCATTATCCGATATGGGAAAAGTATATCTTTATTTTAACGACTATTCATATAAAAGAGAGGTATATAGTGTTATTTTATTATCTTTCTAGTACCTAGTGTTCGAGTAACAACATAAAACTAGTTAATATAGGCCCTTATTGTTTGAAATTGATTTTTATATTAGGATGTTTTAAACATATCAACGTACACAACAAGGGTTAGCATGTCTCACTCGTTAGCCCTCTTTATACAAAAAGGGTTTCGACCTTTGCCCCTATTTTTAGCTAATGTTCAAGTTAGAGGTTAATTTCACTCCATAATTACTCTTCTCAGAACTGTATTTATTTAGGATTATTGTCTTAGGTTGGGCCTTAGAGGATTCATCTTTTACTTTTAATCATCTTTTTTCGAATTATAAGGGTTCTGTAGCCGAAGGCAAAACGGGAATCGTTACAATTTCTATATGTGACAGCCATTTCACTTGAAATGTTTGTTGCTATATATATTTGGAAGGTTAGTGTCAAGTGTGAACCACTAGACAAACTTAAAGACGAAATGATTTGAGAATATAAAAGCTTGTAGGGTATCTTCAGGGATTGTATAGGTCTTCAAATATTAGTTGCCAAAATAACAGAAAAAATACAATATATACAGAAAAAATTGGCATTCATAACATAAAAGATACAATCTTAATATATATAATTATTCTGTACGTGTGTTTGTCACCTAACTCCTCCTAAACGGATAGACTAATTTAGATGATTTTTTTGTGTATGTTTCAATGGATTGCTGGATAGTTTGAAAACATAATTAGACTCGGTAGGTGGCGCTGCAGTCGGTGCTTCATCAAATTTTCATGTAAGACTCCATTTTCCGTGCAATAAATACATTTAAATTGTTGATTAAATATAATAAAAATCGATGTGTGTATGTATGTTCCCTAAGAACTCCAAAACCGCTGGAGCTATTTTGATGAAATTTTCAGGTAATCATTAGATTAGCCCGGCGGGTAATCCTGTAAAGTTTAGTAGCGATCGGAAGTGGACGCGGGCGAAGCAGCGGGTAATGCTAGTATATTATAAACCTTTATGTAAGTTTAAGATTTTTACATAAAATAAGAAATTTCTTATTATTCTGAGCATTGTTTTCATTGCATGCTATAATTTTTAATATAAATTCGTTTCCATTACGAAACTCCATATAGCCCATGCAAGTAGGTCGAAATATCGGCAACGCAATAAAACGTTACCGCTCGTAGATACTTAGTGAAGATATTAAGAGGCTGCGACATATTACACAGCGCCTTATTTGGCATTAATGCTAAGCCTACGAACATTTTTATTTTATGAAATAGTTTAATTTTTGATTATTTGGTATTTGGATTTTTATAGGTATTTTTTGTAACACCGACGTAAGTAGCCTAGAGGCGATTTTATTATTCCGTGAGCGTATTACCTACATAAGGGCCATACAAGAATTACATTACAATTATACAAGCACCAAAGGGAGGTTGTGGGGGGATTTAATTTGCTTAATTTTGATAACACTATCGTCTGGATGGTGATTACGTCAGCAATATTTATTTATTAAAAATATTTCATTAAAATTTAGGTAGTAGATTTTGATTTGTCAAATCAATGGTTTTAGAACACGCTTTACAACCCTACTTGTCTTTGCTCAAAACCGAAAAGCATGTTCAGGGATTCCCCAAAATAATTGAGTTGTAAGCATAGGAGGGGGGAGTAAAAGCATTATTTACTTTTGCTGACAAGGGGGAGTGAGGGGTTAATCTATACATATAATAAAATTGTAACTAAGTCGAATCTGTTCATTAAATATTTTTTGGAAAATCTTATTGAAATAAACATTATTATCGTTACAGAGGCCGAATCTATAGTTTTTAGAATTTTTGTCTGTCTGTCTGTTACCGCATCACAGAAAAACCACTGAAGGGATTTTTACGAAATTTGGCATGGTGATAGCTGGTTAGCCGGGTCAACATATAGGATACTTTTTACCGCGGGAAAATATCTCATTTCTGAGAAAAAACACAAAAACTGTAAGAGTATACTAATATGTAAAACCTAAGAATTAGTTTTTGGTCATCTGAACGCGTGCGGAGCCGCGGGCAATGCTAGTAATTACTAAAATTCTACTTACGCAATACTTGAATAGCCCCTAATAGTATACTTATAATCGTATTAAGTATAAGATTACTTAGCTTGACTCATATATAATCATTTTTGATAACATATGCAACATTTGAATTATAAAAAAATCTTTCTTATATATCGTTAGTACATCTTGGGTCTGACGTGATCGCGTCTAGGTTATTTCGATATTAGATATAAATAAATATTAAAATTTTCACTTTCTATAAAAAAAGTAAAAAAAAAATTATTGCTGATTTTTCAGGAATAATATTAAAATAATAATTATTTATTATTAGTACCAGAACATAACCTTTTTTTTATTTTGACTATAATAAGTGATGTGTAATGGTAATAGTAGGTAAATCATTGTTATAGGTTTGTCTAAAAATATAATTAGGTGAAGTAGACTGAAAGTTGCTCTTCAGTCATTTAATTTTAGACAGATTAGTATAAATATGTTGGGACGTTAACACACAGCACCATCTAGTGCCATGGTAAGCTGGGTGGCTTGTGTTATGGATACCAGATAGTTGATACACTACACATAAATAACTTTAAATACATACATATTATAAATATAAGCACCCATAACTGGAGTACAAAAGTTCGTGCTACACAAATGAATGTCCCCAGCGGGACTCGAACCCGCGACCGCTGGCACAGCAAGTAGGATCACAACAAACTGAGCCAGTCGTGTCGTCAGTATATATACTTAGATATTAGTATATACATATACGTAGAAAACTCTTTTTCTACGTTGAGGTATACAAAACCACGTTGCTCAAAAGCTTTCTTTACTGCTTCCTTTACGCTAGTACGTAAGCTCCTTAGTGAGAATTTACCAGCTTTTAACGTATTAAATGCTGTGTAGACTTTCATAAAACGAAAATATTCTAACTCTTTCTTTACTATAAAGTTTTAATTTAGAAAGTATATTATAAAGAGGCAAAGTTGTGAGTTTTACTTGTAGTCCGATTTATTTATTTTTTATCCGTCTGCGTATGTATGTATGTATATTGTATATATGTACACCAATCCTATGTTCTCTCGTGAATATTAAACGGCCTAACTAATTTTGATACTTCATACATTTTTAGATTCGTATTGATAACGCGAGTGATGTAATGGAATATAATGGAAATAAAATAAAATATTTTGTCCATACCTATCAACTGGGCTATCAAAATGAAAACTTATAAGAGGCGATAACAAAAATATTAACAACTCGTATTCTTAAAAACTGTTTAGGATATATAAACGGTTAAAGTAAAACTAAAACGCACAAATTTTTGTTATGTTATAAAAGTACTATAAATACTTTTAGTAGCTTAAAAGAGATAAACATTAAACGTTAAATAAAAATGCATACCTTGGAACAGGAAGTTGCAATTTCAGTATATTTTAAAACATGACTTCTCAATACACTATTCTTGACATTTCTACTACTTCAAAGCTATAAAAGAAGACTTTAAAATTCTTGCCAGCATCAGGTTGTGTCACACGGTCGATCTTTGCCTAGAGTTGTATAATATTTCACAACAAAACTTTTAGGAGCCATCGCCATATTTCTTCTTGAGAATTGACTCAAAAATGAGGCTACTTTTACCTAATTATACCAACGATATAATCCTCCTTGGTGGTCTAGTGGCTTGCATGTACGGTCATAAATTCGGAGATTCTGGGTTCGAGTCCCAGTGAACCCGAGCGTAGCGAAGGTGACTCGCTAGTTATATCTTATATCTTTAAACGAGCAATATATATATATATATATATATATATATATATATATATATATATCTGAATTTCGGAAACGGCTCCAACGATTTTCATGAAATTTAGTATGCAGGGGGTTTCGGGGGCGATAAATCAATCTAGATAAGTCTTATGTCTGAGAATACGCGAGTTTTCAAGCTTTCATGCAGTTTTCTTTTGCATTATTCCACGCAAAATATGGTCGGTAACTTGCACGCTCGGGCATAAGCATCGTGGTCAAGCGGCCAAGGTGCAAGATCAACAATCACAGGTGTCCAGGTTCGAATCTCGGTCGCATACAAAGTTTTCACTTTTGTTTTTTTTGTAATATTTATTCAACGTTTTAATTTTTTTTAAATGTACTTTAGGTCAAAAATTCCAACCGAAGCTTAGTACCAGGTACTGCATAGATAAAAGTTCAATTTTCATCAAAGTTCATCAAAAGTTGTATTAGTTATTATACTTTTATAAAAGGTCAGTTTACCTAATCGATATATCTTATCAGATGATTAAAAACCAGTTTTCAAATAATTTTGAAAGAAAATGAAGCAATATTAATTTGGTAAATGAACGTGTAAAAGCGTTTAAACGGCCGATTTAATTTACTCGCGCTCGCTTTTAATAGAATAACAAAACTGTGGACCTAACGTGCATTGAAAATGTTCGACTAAAATTAATTAGTTAAGTGATAACAATTTTTTTCAATTCAATCCAATTTGATCAAATTTTTGTTATAATATTATCATACACATATTTATCTACTTAATTTAACTTTTATTTTTTAACGTTCTTACGGATTGTGATCCGACGAGAACGTTAGTAAGTATTTTAAAATTTGGTACAGCCGTTTGAAATGTAGCTTTTTTTAACAGACTTCACACATGAAGAACGACATATTTTAGATTCGGGTGTATATTTTTTAGGGTTCCATAGCCAAAAATCAAAAGGCCTATAATCGTTATAATTTCGTTTTATTTGTCTGTTCAAATGTCACCGCCATTTTACTCGGAAACTATACAAGTTATAAATAAACAGTTGTCTTATATTTTCTAGAAAAGATTGAGACGCTACTTTAAGAATAGTTAATTTAAAATGATTTAATATGCATTTACTTTTTCAGTTAAAAAGTAAAACTAAGAATAAATATGTAGTGTGAATCTTTATTATTTTACATATTTTAATAATGAAGGTAAAACCAAAATATTGTGCATTGTAAAAAGCATCTAATATAGAAGCATTTTTTTTTTAATTTGATCTTATAGAAACTAAGTGTAAATAATATAATAAACCTTATTTTTTACTATGCTCCCTGAGGAAATAGACAAAGTTATCTAAACAGCAAAAAGATCTAAAATACCGTTTAATTCAACCGTAGTATAAATTAAATGATACGAGGAATAATAGCTTAATCGATTTTCGAATCGGTAGAAGTTCTGGTCTCCAGGTTACAAATTAAACTTGATGGTAATTAAACACACAAGGTTAGCGATTCAATTTGAAGCTTTTGAAAAATTTCCACGCCATTTATTCGAATGTATACTATACTATCTATCGTTCCTTGCTCCAATTCAATAAAAAGTAGCCCTTGCTTGCTATTGTTTCTTGACTTTAATTGATTTATACTTAACTAACGATTCACCCTTTTAGTTGACCCAGATAATCAGCTATCATCATACTAAGTTTCATCAAAATCTGTTCTGTGGTTTTCTCGTAATACCTTCCCAGTCAGATAGACAGACAGACAAAAATTCTAAAATTCTAAAACTATAAATTCAGCCTCTGTATCGATAATAATGACTATTTCAATAAGATTTTCCAAAAAATATTACATTTAGACAGAGCATTACGTACAGATTCAACTCAGTTAGAATTTTATAATATGTATAGAAGATAACGGGAATCATTTTAATAGACGGATATAAAGCAAAATCTATTTAATTTTCAATGCCTTAACGATGTGTTCAATTACATTTAATGATGAAAATATTTGAAATGAAAGGGGTTGAAAATGTTTATTTATCTGTACTAATATATAGCTAAAGAGATTGTTTTTTTTGTGTTTGAATACATTCGGAGCCGCGGGCAATGCTATTATAATATGATATAATTTGTTTTTAAAGCAGTCGTATGTACGAATAACCTACAAAAAATTAATGAATCTACATATTATTATACTACAGAGTTCAGATATATTTTAGAATTCTTATATTAAATTATCCGAAGGCGGTTTTAAATTAGTTTGTGTTCAACCTTCTATTTTGTTATTAAGAATAATGTCTTCAAATGAATTCTCTTTGGTATTATTGCCTTTAGTAATTTAGCAGCAAGTGTTCACTGTAAATAAAAAGAATTAGGTAATTCATATACTTTTATTCAAAAAAAAATTCAAAGTGCTTTCTATTTACGTGGAATAAGAAAAATTTTCAAGTTACGTTTTAATGTATGTATAACGAGGACTATACATACTAAAATTGTAATTTTCAAACTGTTAATATAGTTCAACTATTTACTAATTATAAAACAAGAGTGTCGTTGATTATTATTAGAAGTAGAGTAATATTCATAATGATATCTTTCTATTATTGATTCAAGTCTTTATTGATTCAAGTCTATAATATAAAAATGAATCGCTGAATGTGTTGGTAAGCGCAAATCTCGAGAGCAACTGAACCGATTTCGCTAATTCTTTTTTTAGAATATTCCTTGAAGTACGAGGATGGTTCTTACGGAGAGAAAAATTTAAAAAAATGCCAGCAAAAATCTAAAAACAACACTTTTCTATACTCCTATACAAAAGATTCGTAATAATACTTAAAAGTTAATTTGAACTTTAATACCATACCATAAAGTTTAAGTGTTAGTGGAGAGGTTCCGGAAAGGCAAAACAATTGAGTGACGTTAGTATCGTATAAATATTAATGTCAATATTTGTCAATATTATTAACAAAAATAATTAAAATTTGTATGGCTCACGCTGGCTAATAACTATTTATATCTATTTAAAACGTACCGAGCGACGCGAGGGTGAGCCGCTAGTTCTCCATATAATAAATCACCTGTTTTAACGTCTCCGTTTTAGGCGAGGCGACCTCTCCCTCCTCGGTCAAATGATAGTCTATCACAGTCTTTTAAGAACTAGCTATGCTCTCTAAATATACAGGTTTTCTCACGAAGTTTCCTTTATTGTATTACCAAGTGGTAATCATGTAAAATATAATTCACATATGAAAATCTCACAATAGCGAGGCCAGCTTCTAATATAACTATTGCAATAAGCTAACAAAGGTATTTTTTATCACATTCATTAATCGTATTTAAAAAAAAATATATAAATTTAGTATTTTTTTAATGGAAATGCTTCAAACTTTAGTTACAACCACATCCCGGGTCAGAATACGTTTAAGGATAAAAGATTTTGTATATTCATTAAATATTACGCTGTTTTAGCCATACATTACTTTTTTTTCTTTTATATGAATAACATGATAAAGAAGAATATAGAGTAATGAAATTGCCTATATCTAGATCGATTCTACTTTTATAAATTAACTAGCACTGCCCGCGGCTCCGCCCGCGTTCAGATGACCAAAAACCAAATTCTTAGGTTTTACATTTTAGTATACTCTTACAATGCAGTTTTTGTATTTTTTCTCAGAAATGAGATATTTTCCCGTGATAAAAAGTAACCTATATGTTAACCCGGATAACCAGCTATCACCATACCAAATTTCATCAAAATCCCTCCAGTGGTTTTTCTGTGATGCGGTAACAGACAGACAGACAAAAATTCTCAAAACTATAGATTCGGCCTCTGTATCGATAATAATGTTTATTTTAATAAGATTTTCCAAAAAATATCTAATGTACAGATTCGGCTTAGTTACAATTTTATTATATGTATAGATATTCAGGTCATATCATTAAAGCTCGAACCTTTTGCTTTCAATTTCCACTTCTGGACATTCAGTTAAGATATTGCTGTGAAAAAAATATATACGTAAAACATTATGGTGGCCAAATAATTTGGAAAGCTTTTAGCACCTGGTATAGTATTAATCTGAAGATGTCAAAGGATTTCTTCTGCATTGCGGTTCTACCGATTTTTAAGCACTTCGATAATGTCATTATACATATTCATTTTTGAAAGAGATTTCAATTTTCAAAATATTTTCTTCTAAATCTGAAAGAATATGCTTATAATAACACTAGCGACTCATTCCCACTCCGCTCGGGTTCGTTCCTAGTCACGTTTTAACGTTCAGTATAGATTTCTCAACGATGAGATATGTTCTCCCAGTAAAAAGTATCCTATATTTTGACCCGACAAAATTTGTCCAGTGGTTTTCTCTTGATGTGGTCACAAATAGACAGACAGACAAAAATTCTAAAAACTAATAGATTCAGCCTCTGTATGGAGAATAATGTCTATTTCAATAACATTTTCAAAAAAAATGTACAGATTCGGCTTAAGTAGTTACAATTTTATTATATGTATAGATTATTCTTCAATGCCACAAATATTATTTTATAGTACTTAGTTGATGTTGTGTTAAATTTTCACAACGCTTACGTGAATTCGTAGCTATGTTAAGCTCATAAATGCCTGTAAAATAGACCCATGGGAGTTACATGGACATACATTAATTCATCAATTAGGTGATGTGTTTCATTTGTTTGCTGTTTTTGCTATTTATGTTGTTTCAGCGATGATATCGTTTATTTATTACAGCTAATTTACTGTAAACAAAAATAAAAAAGAATTATGTTTTATAAGAGGGTATTTTAAAATAAAATTTTTATAATTATGGCCTAATGGCGACTGATTTAATGTGCAAGAAGTGTCGTTAGAATATTCATGTAAATAATCATATACCTATAAATCTACAATAAAATTGGAGTATCTGTTTGTAATGTCAAAATAACAGCTTGTTACTAAATTCATATGATATTATATACGGTACTATTAGAAAATCACATTTTTTAAATTTTTTTTTCTGAAACGGCAGGACTGATTTCGACGGGACTTTCACTGGAAGATAGCTGATGTTATAGGGAGTAACATAGGCTACTTTTATTTTAGAAACAGAATTAGGGTTCCGCTCGAAAAAAATAAAACGTACCTAGGGACGAACCCGAGCGAAGCGAGAGTGAGTCGCTATTATACATACTATATTATAATATGATGTTCTCCTGGCCGATTCCGGCCACGGCGGCCAATCTCATTGAGACTAGCCAACTGCGCAGGAGATATTATAGTGCACAAGTGTACGCGCAGACACAACGTGCACTCTCTATTCCTGTCACTCCCATACTCCGGTGGGACGACTGCTCGACACGACCAGTGAGAGTTAAGGCGCAGGACCGACTGCTTTACGTGCTCTCCGAGGCACGGGGGTGAAATACCGCCAACTTCCCAACTCCGGGCTGTTACTGAGACTTACTATACAGAAGGACCCAATAACTAAACTTGTCCCGATCCGGGATTCGAACCCAGGACCTCCGAGTGTGCAGCCGTACATGCTAGCCACTACACCACCGAGGCAGTTAAATTATAATATATAGTATAGGTAGTAGTAGATATAGGACTGTATCAAGTTGCTTAACTTTCATTAATTTTTAAATTTATTAAAATTTGTACATAAAGTTTTGTATTGACTTGACATATCTACGAGTATCTATACATATAATACTCGTAAAATTCTAACTAAGCCGAATCTGCACATTATTATTTTTTGGAAAATCTTATTGAAATAGACATTATACAGAGGCCGAATGTATAGTTTTTAGAATTTTTGTCTGTCTGTATGTCTGTCTGTCTGTCTGTCTGTGAGCGCATCACGAAAAAAATCACAGGACAGATTTTGATGAAATTTGGTATGATGATAGCTGGTTATCCGAGTCAACGTACCTATAGGATACTTATTATTGCGGGAAAATATCTCATCTCTGAGCTAAACATTAAACTTGAGCGGAGCGAAGGTGAATCGCTAGTATCTTTTAAAACTTTAAATTCAATTTAAATTATGTATAAAATATATATATCATCGGTAATAAAAAGTAATGGCTTTAATTATTAAGAGAGCTCTAGAATACGCTCTCAGCATAATGTGGGCGAGCCCATAGTAAAATGGGTTCATAAATCATATTTTTTATAATAAATATATTAGAATATAGAGATAAAATAAGATACCTAAATAAATCTATTGGCATTGATTGATAAATCTATTGACTATGTAAGGATATCTAAAAATTCAACTATAGCTAATTATTTTATGTGTTTTTAAATATGATGGGAGTCAGATTTAAATATGGACTAAATAGCTTACGCAAGAGATAAAAAGTTACAAATGTTTTTATAAAAAATCATGTAGAGCTTTGCGGTAATGGATCCTGATATCAACACTTCTATTCAAGCACCTGTTGAAATTTGAGGGATAAAAGTTGTGTAGATATTTTAGCTTTACTTTAATATATAAAACTGTAAATTTGTAATGTTGGCGTTTTTTTATGTTGTTTTTTATTCTTAATATTTAAATTGCAATTTCAAATTGGTTTACAGCAAATATGTATATGGTTATAGGAGAGACTATCATTCGAAATGGCGACAATAAAAAATCTAAATATAACCGCGACAAAATCCGGAAAAATCATTAACGAAAAATTTCCAGCGAAACGATTTATTGTTTTATTCATATGTAACTAAAGAATATCTGAGAGGCATTTATAAGTATACTTAAATATATCATATAATTAATGATTTGTAAAAAAAAATTATCACTTTAACTAGTATAGTACATATTATATGATTTGCGCTTTAACGGTAATAATATTATTGGTTATTTAATAATTATTTCTTATACAATTTTAAACAAGTAATGGATTTATTCGAAAGGTTAGGTGCCTATTAAAGCCTACGCCATATACTGCGTGGACCGTGTTTACTACCATTAAAGGCCAGAATTTTTCGAACCGTAAAAATGAACCGGGTAAATTTAAGACGTTATTTACAAGGGCCATTGAATTCTCCTGACAAATATATGGTGAGAAATGAAAAAGTAAAATTGAAAATATAGATCGAGACCATCCCCTTGTATTGTTAAAAAAATGAGTTTATCGTGCGTCAACAAACGTCTTTGCCAATGATAATACAAAGCATTAAGTAAAAATAATAATTACCTTATAATAAAATTACCTTATAAAAAGATTCCGTAGCACGAAACGTCTTTATGATTTGTTTTTACATAGTCATTTGTTATTTGTCAAGTACAGTAACAAGCCATTTGATCCAAGTCATCTGTTTTATAGGACATTTTTTTTTCATGTTTAATGTTGAATTATCTCAAGATTAAATCGTAAAATAATCATTTTTAGTTAGTAATACTTTTTAGACAATCACTGTTTTGACATGTTCCGTATGAAGCCACAATTGTATCTAACACTATCAAATTCACGAAGTTTTATCTTGCTATTTATTAATAATTAAAAAAACCCATTAGGGACTGTAGATTATTACCTCAAAAGTAAAATAACATATTTACCCATCGACTATATTCATTTACAGTTTACTGGCAGCTCATATTATAGACTTAAAAAATACTTCAGTTACAGTGGCACCCCTATTTATACTTTTTTGTAATTGAACTACAGAATTGTAATTATATAAAGTGAACATAACTCGGTTCACGAGTCAGACTCATACTTGACCGGTTGATTTTTAATACGGTTTTTAATTAAAAGTTTATAATTACGTTATAACTTAATTGAAAGGGACAAATACATAATTAGGTAGTAAAAAAAATATTGTTTTGAAAGACACGCTTGATTTGTTAAGAATTTTTACTAATAACATTTATACCGTGTCGTCTCCCTTCTACACGATATTGGCGAAGTAAAATATGCCCAAATGGCACGCCTATAAGCCACAGAACATAGAACATAACATAATAACATTTATAGTATTAATATCATTCCATAGTCTCTTATCATCTTCCCTTATTCATTGCGAAGATAAAAATATATAGATATTCAATGTCTCTGAGGCCATCTGGCATGCATTTTATTGCACAGAGATTTCCATACTTCCATTACGCAACAACGACATTGCGATTTATTCATTAGTTCTCGAATTCGAATATTTGAATCTGTAAATATTTTATTGTTGACTTACTAACTTGTACTCGTACATATGTACGTACGAGTAGTATATAATAGTGTGGTCTAATTAGATTTTGTTAATTTATGTATATACTAGCGACTCTCCCTTGCTTTGCTCGGGCTCGTCCCTAAGTACGTTTTAAATAGATACTCGTATGAATAGTTATTAGCCAGCGAGGCATTAGCCATGTAAATTCAAAAAAAATCGTGATTGAAGAATTTTTTCGATGTTTTACTTACAGTTATACTAGCATTGTCCGCCCGCGTTCAGATAATACCAATACATGCGACATACTCGTATAACAATTTCGTTGCGCACCGCATGATTGGTAAATAATGGCGGTGATTGACAATGCTACAAATTTTCCTCCGTTAATTTCAATAACATTTATACTATGTATATATATATATATATATATATATATATATATATATAGTATAAATGTATATATATATATATATATATATATATATAGTATAAATGTATATATATATATATATATATAATTTATATAGTTTATAGTTATTCTGCTATTCGGGGCTTAGACAAATCGAGCAAATCAAAAACCATGAAAATCGGTCCAGCAGTTCTCCAGTTACAAGTGTTGTAACCAACTTGACTTTGTTTTATATATATATATATATATATATATATATATATATATATCGAAATTCTCTATTTATTCACTACGGTATCTACTTAGTTATTTATCTAGGTACCATCTAGTTATTCAATGGACGAACCCGAGCAAAGGGAGAGTCGTTAATATGTACATAATTCATAGAAATTAATAGATATTTGTCCTGTTTTAAGTGATCCATAATTTCCATTACAACTGTACCAACATCATTTCATATTCCAAATAAGATATATCAAATAAACATATCAAATTGATATGAAATTACTGAACCGAATATAAATGGTATTTGCTTTATTCAGTTACGTTTACGATTGTTCCAGTTTTCGTTGTGATGTTTTTTTATTGAGTTATATATTTTCTTTTAAGTATATAATATCTTATAAGTTCTGCTTTTGTATATATTTATTTTGTATATTATATAAAAAAAGTAAATAACTTCTTTTATGTTATTTTGTTTGTTTTATTTATACAGATAAATAAAATTGAGGTGTTTGTCTGTAATGTCAAAATAACAACTTTTTACTAAATGCATATGAATTATGTACGGTACTTATAAGAAAACACATTTTTAAAATTTTTGTCTGTTTGTTCCGGCTAATCTCGGAAACGGCTGGACCGATTTTGATGGGACTTTCATTGGCAAATAGCTGATGTTATAAGGAATGACTTAGGCTTCCTTTATTTTAGAAAAAAATAGAGTTCCGCTCAAAAAAAAAATACTACACACTACTACACTTAAAATGTAACTAACCTAATAAGTAGAACTATAGGTACATGATGATTATAAGAATGCCTAAGAATACCCTAGTTTACAAAGTTTTCATAACGCTCAACGAACTTTCCCAATTTTTCTTTTCTACGTGTATAAGTTCTGGACAGAATGAAAAGTTCTATTTTTTAAAAATTACAAAGCTTTAGAAAATTAGAGCTAAGCTTTCACTCCGCAAAATAACTCTTCACTTTTCGACACAATCTATATTTAAACAAATGAAAGCAGGCAGTCTTGCCACAAACCTCGTTTTAAAAAAAAAGACAGCCCAGAGCTGGGAAGTTGGTAGTGTTACAAACCCGTATCCAAGCAGAGGTTGATCTATTACCGGTCGTGTCGAATTGCCATCTCACTGGACTTTGAAAGTGAAGAATAGAGAGTGCACTTGTGTTTATACACACAAATCTATACATATATTTTTATTAAATATTTTTAAAAAAATCTTATTGAAATAAACATTGTTATCGATACAGAGGCCGAATCTATAGTTTTTAGAATTTTTGTCTGTCTGTCTGTCTGTCTGTTACCGCATCACAGAAAAACCACTGGAGGGATTTTGATGATGGTATGGTCATAGCTGGTTATCGGCGTCAACATATAGGATACTTTTTAACGCGGGAAAATGTCTCATTTCTGAGAAAAAATACAAAAACTGCCATGTAAGAGTATACTAACATGTAAAACCTAAGAATTTGGTTTATGGTCATCTGAACGCGGGCGGAGCCGCGGGCAATGCTAGTTAGGTATATTTGAATTCCTAAAACATTTAGATTGACATTTGAATGTAGAGTTCATAAGAAATTCTATTTACTCTGTCAATACTGTAAACATTTTAAACGATTTACTTTATTATCTCCCGTTGAATTTAGAAGGTAAATAATTCAGAGTTTATGCAAATAAACCTAATTTTGTGTTTCTGTCACATCGCAATCATGTATAACATCGTATATAATGTTTTAAAAACAATTTTCTTATAGAAACCTAAACAAAATTGTAATATATCCTACTAATACTAATAAATGCGAAAGTTTGTGAGGATGTATGGATGTCTGGATGTATAGATTTTTGAAACTATTTCACACAAAAAGTACTGACTGAATTTTAATGAAACTTTACATACATAAGAATAACACATAGGCTACTTTTTATCCCGGAAAAATGGACGGTTCCCGTGGGATAGATTTGTTTTTGTTTTTCTTTTATGCTTTATTTTCTTAGCTTTATTTCTAGTTAAAAAATAATTTCAATAACAAGAAAGGTACAACTTACAGTGTCTATCAGATTCTTAATTACTACATAGTATAAAACAAAGTCGCTTTCCGCTGTCTGTCTGTCCATAAGTATGCTTAGATCTTTAAAACTACGCAACGGATTTAGATGCGGTTTTTTAATGGATAGAGTGATTCAAGAGGAAAGTTTATATGTATAATACATGCATATTATAGTACAGAAAAGCTGAGAAATTCAAGAATTGTACTTCATATTAACCGTTAAAACGTATCTAAAAACAAACCCGAGCAAAGCGAGAGTGAGTCGCTAGTAATATTAATATAAGAGAAAATTAAATTCAGGATTTAAACATGTACATAATTTTACAAAAGCTTGAAATATTTCGATGACGGTGGTGGACCGCGGATGATTGTAAATTATTCGAAACGGAGATTCTGTAAAATTCATAATGAAATATGTTCATAGCAAGCTTTTATGTAAATTGTTTCATTCGTATGAATTCCTGTTTAAATTTTTGTAATCATAAAAATATATTATTACTATATGTATCTATATATATTTTTAAGTTCTCTAAAAGAAAAATCGATTATAGAAAGTCGATAAGGGAGGAAATAAATGTGAATGGCGTATTTTGATTACATGACATAATGCTTAGACGTACTTTCCTTTTTTTGACAAAGTAATCTGTGTAGTAAAAATCGGATATGAAGGTTTTTTAACATCAAATCTATATTACAATTATATTAATTGTATTACTTTTTTTTCTTATTATTAGTAAAAAAAAAAAATACGCGTGTGTATTTAAGTACGCACGTAAGAAGTTATACTTCTTTGAAGTAACAGAATAAAATAGCTAAAGATTTCATCCCCTATATCACAAATTTTTATTTGTAAAAGGAATTATAAATTAATAAAATAATTAAATAAGGCATATTACAATCATATATTTATATAATATCACTAAACAAAAGAATATATCATTTGTCAGACAATAACAACGGTTACCATGGCAACAAAACAATTATCAGCTAACTTCATTATGTCGCTTTTTGGCTGTCGGTGTGCGCGCGCATCGTAAATTTTTTTCCAAACGTCCCAAAAGAAATACCTACAAAATATTCTAATTCAAATTATTCGTTAGAACTTTTATTTTAAACTAGTTTAAATACTTACTCTCGTTTCGCTCGGGTACTTTTAGATTAATATTATTACATATTACGATCCTCACTAATATCCGGCATGTTTTTCTTTTTATAAATATTATTATCTCATCTTCAAATGAAACCCAGATTAACTTTTACAATAATTTTATTTTTCCCAAGTCATTATTCACCCGCCATATTTAAAGCCCTGCAAGAAAATTACCGTATTTTCTAAAAATGCGCGGGAAAAACATTCTCGTTTCCACGCCTTTTTTTACCAAATCCTATAATTAAATTCGTTACTAATAATATAATATGTTAACAATAATTTTCTTTAAATAAATGGATTATATAATACTACAACAACATTGTCTTCTTTTTTTTTAAAACCTTACACCCGACCATCCTGATAACGTGTATGGCCTCATACACGGTACCTATTGGAAACCTTACAATATAATTAGTATGTATCACACATACGCAAAAATGCGGAAGAAATTCTTTAAATGATATTGAATCGTATCAAAATTCATTACGTAGATTAGAAGAAAAAAGCGTACATACAGACAAACGCAAAGTTTTTGATATTAATATGTTTAACTTCAGTTCTCTTTGTTGCAGAGCGATCAGAAGCACTATCAGGGAGGTTATCGAAGTCGGCGTCAGAACTGTCATGCTCATCCCCCATCCAGACAGCCCCGCCTCGGGCCCGCTCTGCCCACCACCACGCACCGCTCTCCGTAGTGCATAGAACTCAACATTACTTTAAAAACTTAAAGGTATTGTTGAAATATTTTTATTATTTATCTAAGAAATAGATGCTTTTAATTTTCACATTTAAATGCCACTTTAGATTAAAATAAATTAAAAACTAAGTAGGTTTTACGTTTTATTAACTTTAAATAAATAAATAAATAAATATGTTGGGACATTTCACACAGCACCATGTAGTTCCATGGTAAGCTACGAGGCTTGTGTTATGGATACCAGATAGTTGATACACTACACGTAAATAACTTTAAATACCTACATACATATCTATCTATACTTATAATAAATCTGTAGAGAGGTCAATTCTGTACATGAAATATATTTCCAAAATAAATATCAGGGGGTGATTAGGGATCGATACTGATGCCAAAAATGCAATCAGTAAAATTTTTGTCTGTCTGTCTGTCTGTCTATATAACCGTTATAGAAATAAAAACTACTCGACGGATTTTAACGAAACTTGGTACAATTATTTTTCATACTCTTGAGCTAGTTAAAGTATACTTTTCATCACGCTACAATCAATAGGAGCAGAGCAGTGAAGGGAAATGTTGGGAAAACGGGAGAAGTTACTCCATTTTTTAAGCTTCCGTCGCGTGTGCAACCTTAATGGTTAAAGCTACACAGAAATCATGTATGACGGAAATGTTCTCCCTAAAATTATATAAAAAATATCCCATGACAGCATATGTCTATCTTTTATGGTAGGCTCACAATAACACGTGTAACTCCTGATACTGATACTGTTTTATTATACGTTATTTATACTATCTATAAATATAATAAAACTGTAAAGGTCGAATGTCTGTACATGGGAAAAAAATACTAAAAACCGAGTCAGTTGTCTTCTTACATCCCGTAAGAAGAAAAATAGAACAAAACTCCAGATTTTTTCAATGTTTTTGTTTTTCTGTCTGTTTGTACGGGCTAATCTCCGAAACTATAAGACCGATTTAAATGAAATTTTGCATGGTCGTACTTTATATCCCCGGTGAATATGTAAGATACTTTTCATTCCGGAAAATTAAAGAGTTCCCGTGGGATAGTTAAAAAACTATAGTAACCTATACAGTTTAGTACACAATAACTTATGCACCTAATTTAGTAAAATTTGGCATACTGATACCTTATATTGCCGGTCAAACAACAGGTTCATCCCGTAAAAATTCCTGTTTTTGTTTGTTTGTAACGTATTAAGTACACAATATAGACCCCAAAACAATAGTTATTAAAAATTTTGTCTGTTTGCCTGTATGTCTGTTTGTCAGTTTGTATGTTTGTACGGGCTAATCTGCGAAACTTTTGGACCGATTTAAATGAAATTTTGCATGGTGGTACCTTATATCCCCGGTCAACATCTTAGATACTTTTCATCCCAGAAAATTAAAGAGTTCCAGTTGGATAGTTAAAAACTATAGTATCTTATACAGCTTAGTACACAACAACTTATCCACCTAATTTAATAAAATTTAACATTCTGATACCTTATATTGCCGGTCAAACAACAGGTTACTTTCATCCCGGAAAAATGAACTCTATTAGTGTTTTTCTAGTTATAAATATAAACACCCATGACTGGAGTACAAACATTCGTGCTACACAAATGAATGCCCCTAGCGGGACTCGAACCCGCGACCGCTGGCACAGCAAGTAGGATCACTACAAACTGAGCCAAACGTGTCGTCAAACTTTGTTAAAATAACGTTCAGAAAATCTCTTAACAAGAGAAAATCTCTCCTCTAAAGATCGCAGGAGCGATTCCCGCTTAGGGCAATTATTGAGATAATAATCGTATCTAAACTAATTTTTTTATTAGTATTTGTCGTGATCAACACACACACACACACACACACACACACACACACACACACACACACACACACACACACACACACACACACACACACACACACACACCCGCACCCGCACACACACGTGTACGAACGCACGCACGCACGCACGCATGCACACACACACACACAATCCGAATCTGAAAAAAAAACCGATGTAAGTTATTGAAACGCCAATAAAAAATATAATAAATATATATACTATCAAGACAATTTAATAAGATACTCTGGCAGAGATGAGTAAATAGTTACTTTTTTATTTATGAGTATATTGGATAATAAATCGACTGTCACTTACTTGACTCGGATGTATGGGGTCCGGGACTTAATACCCTAAGGATAATGCTTGTTTATTGCAGGCTGAACTATGCCATAAAAACTATTGCAAGTTTTTTTTCTATTTACTTCAATTCTCAATTTTTTATAGGTACCTATTATCTAAATTTCTATTTTTAAAAAGTAATTCCTGCTTTTTAAATTAAAAAGATGTTTCCTTTTAATAAAACTATAAATATTCAATACTAGCGAATAGTTAGTCGGTGTGCTTTGCTTTGTATGGGCTGGCACCGATTTCGAAAATATTTGATTAGGTATGTATAGTAAATGAAAACTACCAATCAGTTATTTTTTACTTTTTAGTGCGTTTGTTTGATGTCGGTTTTTATTTTTTTGTTAAAAAGTTTTTATTTTTCCCTTTTTAGTGTAGACAGTAGTAGCAAAGTAAGAATTCTAACGTGTTAGGCTTGTCAAATCAAACAAAATAAGCCCAAACTCAAAGTATCTACTATTATCCGTTGAAGAGTTCCACCTATCCACCTTCTGGCCTTGCCATCAGATCAGGTCAACAATACCAAACCACTGCACTATCAACGGAAACAGAAATACTTGCAAAGTTTCAAGTCAATATGACAATTAGAAGTAGATTAAATTCATCATAAGCTATTTTTCCACCCATAGGGGTGGTATTTTTTTTTGAAATTTAAATGGGACCAATCTGGAAGTATACACTTTCAAACAACACAAAAATTGTCCAAATCGATTAATAAATGACGGAGTTCTGAGGTAACAAACATAAAAAAATATATACTTACAGTCGAATTGAGAACCTCCTCCTTTTTGAAGTCGGTTGAAAAGAAGACTTTGTAATATTGGCTTAAAGATATTATTTTTAAAACGTCTAACAAAATGGACTGATAACTAAGTCAGGAGCTGTGACCTGTATTTTATTTTTCAGCTAATAATAAAGATGACCTCGCAAATGTATTATTAAAAATTGAAATCAATAGTATGTATAGCTTTTTTTCTTGATTATTGTTGGGGCTGACACATTTTATTACCAAAATAATAAAAAAAACTTGTAAAAGTAGGAGTAAGTTAAACTTAATAGAATTTTATCTTTCAGTAATCAAGTGTAGTAATAAAAAAATATAGTGACTACTTTAAGAAGTAGGTACAATGACGTGTGAAGGATACAGTGCGTACAGCAAACGTATCCTTCGACAAGCGACTCACCCGCGATTCGCTCGGGTTCGTCCCTAGCTTGCTTTACAATACAAACCTTCATCACCATTTTCACCCCCTTAAAGTGTGATTTCCGGGATAAAAATTATCCTATGTCCTTCCCAGAGTCTCAAACTATCTTCTTACCAAATTTCATCAAAATCGATTCAGTAAATCAAGAGATTACAACGTCACAAACTCACAATCTCACAAACGTTACCTCTTTATAATATTAGTATAGATATACATACTAGCGGTTAAGCCTCGTTTCGCTTGGGCTCGTCCCTAGGTACGTTTCAACGTTTAGTATGGAATAAACTATATATTATTTATATACATACGTGTAACCATGTACACGTACGTACACGTACAATACATACGTGTAGCCAACAACTCTGTTGGCGGTTGTATTATAACGTGTTTTCCCGTGTCGAATGAGGTAATCTCCCGTGATTAAAATGTAATTTTATATAACACTCTCCAGCCCTCCAATTATCTCCACACCAAAGATCACGCCAATCTGTCACTCTGTTTTGACGTGAAAAAAAAGACAAACAAACACACTTTTACATTTATAATATTAGTATGGATGTATAAATAGGCAAAGACAAAACAGTCCAGTACCTTTTTCTCTTCTGTTTGTTTACCGATTTACTTTTTTTTATTTAACAGCTTTAGACGTGCTTTAGTGTTATCAACAAAAAAAATATTACAGACACACACGCACGGACAACACTAGTATTATACATATATAATTCACATATAATTCACTTAAATTCTAACCACTAATCTCGGCATGGAATTTCAAATCAGTCCGTTAGTTCAGCAAAATAAATTTTAACTAAATTTTCATCGATATCGTTACCACAATATTTAGATATATGCTTCAACATAACATAGATATTAAGTTATAATGCAGATAGTTGAATGAAAAAGGTAAATATACATAGTTTTCATATGTATGTTATTAATTTATTTTAGATAACTTCTGGTAGCATTTAGTTCTTCTTTTCGATACTGTCCAAATATGAAATTCTAAAATGTTCTATACTGTCTCTACATTGTTATTTTAATATTAAATTTATGCATATAATAAAATTGTAACTAAGCCGAATCTGTACATTAAATATTTTTTGGAAAATCTTATTGAAATAGACATTATTATCGATACAGAGGCCGAATCTATAGTTTTTAGAATTTTTGTCTGTCTGTCTGTGACCGCATCACGAAAAAACCACTGGACAGATTTTGATGAAATTTGGTATGATGATAGCTGGTTATACGGGTTACATATACACATCTTACTTTTTACTACCCGAAAATATCTCATCTCTGAGAAATCTATACTAAACGTTAAAACGTAACTAAGGACGAACCCGAGCGGAGCCAGGATATAAAATATATGTAAAATAAATGCTTATATTTATAAGTTAAGTCAATAATCCGGGGTTTAGCGATAAACGGATTCAAATAGTGATGTTAATCTTAAAAGCTGATTAACCCTATTCAAAGCTTCTTATAGCTCTAATATAGTATATTGTATACAAATTAATGGGTCTTTCATAGTTTTGCTGACGGACTACAAAAAAGGTAGAGGTATTCGTTTCAATTATATGTTTTACAATTATACATAAATGTCGATATTCGATAAAACATTAGATAGTAGCCGTCTATAATTAATTTAAAAAATATTACGTTGTAGTTTTTATAGATATCGTGAACGTCTTATTTAAAAATACCAAGCATATTAATATTATACCAAGTATACTAATACAGAGGCAGAGTTTGTTTGTTTGTTGAACGCGCTAATCTCAGGAACTACTAATCCGATTTAAAAAAATATTTTTGCATTTGATAACCCGTTTATAGAGGAAGGCTATAGGCTATATATCATCCCGGAAAAATGTACGGTTCCCATGGGATAGATTTATTTTTGTCTTGTCTTCGCTAGTTTAAAATAAAACAAGTATTTTTTAAGAATTGTTAGGATTATAGTGCAAATAGCGTGTTTACCATATGAGTTAGAGGTTATGAAATCACGTCTAAACATTTTAGTTTTACTAGAATTCGAGCAGTGCTCGAAACTCGTCCATAATCTTTATTTAAAATTTCAGGAAAACAGTAAATAAGAATACTTATCTAAATAAAAAAGAATCTGTTTCTAAAATGTTTTCATTGATCACATTAAGTTCGTGAATAGATACTAAAAAAGGTATATATATGGAATAAAAAAACCTATTTGCTTACAGAATCGCTGGCAACGCAGTAGAAGTAGGGAGCGATGTCCAGCAGGCAACATCCTCTCGCTAGCTCCCGGCCAGGACAGCAGTGGCACAGAGTACGCGGCAGATCAAAGCTCTGAGCACAGTACACCTGCAAATTCACCTAGAAGGAAAAAAGGTATGTCTATTAGTGTGGAGCGAAAAAAAAGTTGACTAGAAAATGACTATATTTGTCAATTCTTGAATGTTTTCAACATGAACGAATTAAAATTCGTTCATGGTTTTCAAAGATGATGACACGAAAAAAAAAAATCATTTAAACTATAAGTTTAAATTAATTATTTATTTTAAAAGTCAGTGGGCCACCTCAATATGTTAAGTATTTTTTTCAAAAAATTTCTTTTTTTTATAAGCTAGAAATTCTACCCGCAAGTTAAGAAATAAAGAAATTTTTTTTGTCGCTATTATTATTTTATTTACAAGCTAAAATAACACTAGGCTGTAATTTGTAATTATTTATTTATAAATATTATGTGTATAAATTTGCCTCAAGTAATTATAATTTTCTTAAAAAACTAATTTATGAAACAACACCGATTTCAAGTCACGAACTTTTAGAATAGAAGCAAAGTTTATGATTATTTTCTATTTAAAAATCTTGTTGTTGAGAAACAGTGCGTGATGTTAGCTCAGCAAATAGGAAAACTTCTAAAAAGGTTAAGGATGTAACTTTAGAAGAAACCAATTCATTAGCTGTGTTAGCTTTTTTGTCGTTCCTATTTCGTATATCTGTATTTTTCATGTGTTCGTTTCTAAAACAGTCTATTTATATATTACTGGATATTTTAATAGAAAATCAAAAGTAAATTTTTTTTATTTATTTAAGTACCAGAAAAAAACATACAAGTGAAAACAGATACCATGTGTACAAAGGATGACTTATCTCTTTAAGAGATCTCTACCAGAAACCCTCAAGCGTGAAAACATATAAAAATAACAATGCGGTGCGGTGTAGGTACAAACTACAAACATCAATTATAATATAAATATACACATATACAAACATACATACATATGTACATAGATAATTACATACATACATACAAATTATGTATACATATATACATACATATTACATATATATGTTTACATATTTTTTTCGTAAAATACAAGTAACGCCTTGACAATACCTTTTTTTCAAACATTTTTAAAAACGTTTTAAAACAAATAAATTAATTCATTTCTTACTACAATAATATAAAAAACATACAGGAAACTTAAACCCCAAAGACTCAGTTTATTTATACCTTGGCTTACGTAATACGTACATAGATAACCGGTTCGTTGAACCCGCTTTGATCTCCTGAGAAAAGGGGGAGGATAATAGTGCCATTCATTAGCGATCAAAAAGTTATACCCTCAGTATTATCAAAACTATACAACGCCATCTAGTGACTTATTATATAACGACATCAAAAATCTCGTGCTGCCATCTATCCTTAAAATTATTGTTTGATAAAGAAGTGATGCAATAAATAGACAGTAGCGCCATCTTGTGGTAAATACTGGTACTTCGAAGATTTTTTTTTATTTTATGTGGTAAAACGCCATCTCTTGAAAAGGATGGATACATATCATTTAAAAAATGATGCCTGGCGCCACTCAATTTTTTTTTATTTATTAAATTTCACGTTTTTAAAGCCGCTTTAATATGAAATTTCGTCATAAAAATGTCTAGGACAAGTCACAAAAATAATTGGACTGATAAGACATTATTTAGTCTGTGTATAATATTTAGAAAAGTATTCACGAACTGTAAAATAATTAGAAATATTAACTTATAGTAGATCTAAAACATTGCCTCGATAAATCTAATGAATAGGTACCTATATCAAAAACATATTTTATGGCGTTATTATCCTTTTAATATTACAAGTATTTACACATCATATGTAAACATTAGATTCATTCTAGTATTAGGAAGAATGTACAGACACTGTTATCTAATTGCCGCCCACACTACAGTGAAATTGGCTGGTAATTTACATCACGGCAATTTAAGTCAATTATGCCTAACTACATATATATATATATATATATATAGCTAATTAAACATTCAATCACCTCTTTAATTGTCATCGGTAGTCATAGAACATCATGCTTTAACCGTTAAAGTTTATCGGTAAATTCGTACCTTGATTCTAATATTTACCTACTGTAAAGGCAAACGTTGCTCTACACGGCTAACCCGATTTTGATGTACCAACATAATACATGTATTCATATGAACCATGAGATCAAATATCAAATCAAAAAATCCAGGGCTAATATGCACGAAATCAGATAAAATAAATTATTACTAAAAGTGACAAATTATAACCAAAGCCAGGGCATGTTAATAGTAAAGATATAGTTCTATTTTTAAAGATCGTACGTTAACATACGAGTGTACACCCTAAAGCAAAAAAAGCTTAGAGAATTAAAATATATATGTACATTTAATTTTAATTTTCATAAAATATAAAATGCTTCGTAGAATACCAGCTACAGTACTTAATTACTATTTCATTAAGGCATTGTCATACAACCGCTTGTATAATGGGTCTTTTTATTTAATAATTCTGCTGAATCTATCGTTTCATTTTACCATGTTTTATTTAACTTGTAATGTTTGTATGAATGTTTGTTCGGGTGAAACCTTGCAACTGAATTTTAAAGCAATTACCCTCAACTACAAGGCAGTGGTAGCCCAGTGGTAACGCGCTCGCTTGGGAAACCGAGTTGAAGCGAGTTCAAATCCCGGGTCTCGCACCTGTGATATTTTCATGTGCGAATCATTTCTAAGATAATTACCACTTGCCTTCCGGCGAAGGAAAACATCGTGAGGAAACCTGCATGTCTGAGAGAACCTAGAAAGTTTTCGAAAGACATGTGAAGTCCGCCAACCTGCACTTGCCCAGCGTGGTGGACTATGGCCTGATCCCCCTCGTACTGAAGGGAGGCCATTAGTATTTGTAATTATAATTGGGAAAGTGACTTTGATTTATGCTGTCTCAAGTTTTTAACTGATTATTATTAGTGAATAACCAAAATAAATATATTCCACGGAAACCGTAAATTTTTCCGGGATAAAAAGTAGCCTATGTGCTATTCCAGACTATAATCTATCTCTGTGCCAAATTTCATCCAGCTCCGTTCAGCCGTTCTGGCGTGATCGAGTACCAAACATCCATCCAGACTTTCGCATTTATAACATTTATTATGGCATGGGAGTATGGCGTATACGTATTTTCAATAGGATACTTATTACATATTTCATTAGATATGATAGAAAATAGTACTAAGGGAGCGAAGAGTCATAATATGTGATAAGTAACGCAAGAGAGGGTCGCTAGACTATGATAAATAGAAAATCAATTCCTAGTTTTATGGCAGAGGGCATGCGTTTTAAAGCTTGAATGAACTCTATATCGTATAAGTTATAAACAGTGTTTACGTTTTAATAAATGATAACTTTTTAATAAGTGCAAAGTATTTTTTTACATACTTTATTGAAAAATAAATAATGAAAATTCGTTTTAAAGTTTAAAGCATTTTTGCATAGATTTTTAATTAACTTTAAGTATATATTAAAAGCTTTGTACGAAATTATTACAAAAAGGATTATTTTCCAATTCTATCATATTCCTTAAATGTTCTAAATACATAATTTTAAGTATCAATCTACAACAAAATAGAAATCGATTTTTCTAAAAATTAGAGAGGGGTTTAAAAATGTATATTTATAGAGATAAGCTAGTTTTTGAGATGTCTATCCAAATTAACACTTATCCTAGTTAGAATTTTCAAACATAAAAATCATTTTTGGACATGGCCTTTATTATAAAAACATAAATAAAAAAAAATATCTTAGAACAATTTATATTCTGTGAAACATGCGGCATGCCATTGACAGATTCACCCACGTATATCCTCTCGACATAAATTATATCTTATCCGCACTCAAAGTCAAGGTCGCCTATTGTTATTAAATATTTATTTGGGTGTATTTTATTCCATTCAAACCAACCGAGTTGAACCGTTTTCATTCCAATTTCATTATTTATTAACCTTGTCTCTTTTTTAGGGTTCCGTATAGAACAAGGAATCTTTATAGTTTCACCATGTCCGTCTGTCCGTTCGTCTGTCCGCAGCTTAGCTCAGAGACTATTAGAAAGCTGTAATTTGGCATTGATATACTAGTACATATTTGTCATGTCGACAAAATCGTAAAATAAAAACCTTAAAAAAAATTTTTTTTAGGGTGCCTCTAAACGTAAAGTGGGGATGTTTTTTTTTCTTATCTGCCCAATAGTATGAGGTGTCATTGGATAGATCTTTCATAAATATTCCGGGTTTGTGAAAACAATTTTCCGATTAAGGGATCCGTTTGTGAAATATTAAGCATTAAAGTGCTAATTTTTGTTAGAGACAAGTATCCAATACACTCTCCCTTCCAGCTAAATGATTGTTTTTAGATATGTTAGATATATAAACTATCATATCTAAGTAAGCTTTACAAGTTAACGAGTAATGGTCAACCAACTTAAAAAATGTAGATGGAGAAGTAAATTCAAAAAAAGAAAAAAAACATTGAAAATTCTTTAATTTCGTAAAAATATACAAAAATAAAATCATAAAATCCTTACAAAAAGCTGTCTTCTTCGTCTGCATTATTGTGATGGGCTGCTGCAGAACCCAACATTGCGCGTGGCCCGACACGCACTTGGCCCGTTTTTTATATTATTACTCTTTATATCGAGTACTTATTGGGAAATTCTCGTAAAATAAATTTATTGGTTGTATACTTTGCTATCTTTGCCTTAGAATTATTTATAATCTAGTTATAAAATATTATTAAAAAATATAATGCTGCTATAATATTGTTTAACGTCATACAGTGATGGTGGGGACTGCGCATGTTTATTACATACCTATTTTAGCCATAAATAAAAGTACCTACTACCTAGTTATTTATAAATAATGCGGTGTTCTTTAATAAAATTAATTTATCGCACTAAGGCTTTGTGGCGAGTATTTTTTAGTTATTCTAAATGGAGAAATAATAAACGAGTCCTATTACAAGAAGCTGTATTGAAATCTATTCAGTTAGCAAAGTAGAGTGGTAGAAAACCAAATAACGGTTAGTTGGCATGAATTCTATGTAAAAATCCGATATATTTACTTTGATAAAAAACAGCATGGTTCAGAGAGTGCCATAGGGATTTTTGGCCTTACTTTTTATTTTAAATAAACCTATCTTTTCGGTTTTGAAACGTCGGTAAAAGAAAAATAAAAAAAACCGCGAAAAAGTCCGTAATTTTTTTACCTAAGAAATATCTAATATATCATAGATTCATCAAACTAATCATAGATTTTTTTGCAATAAATCATTACACAAGTTTTGTTAGGGTGTGATTTAATTATACTCAAGATGTATTTATAGAGATGCACTCATTACGTCATATAGGTCAGACTAGTTGCCTGCGACGGTGACCTATGCGAGAACCGTAAATTAAGATGAATGTCATTAGGTAATAATTATATTAAGAAAACCTGTACTGTGTACGGCTCGTTACTATAAATAAATAAATAAATCTGTTGGGACATTAACACACAGCACTATCTAGTTCCATGGTAAGCTACGAGGCTTGTGTTATGCATACCAGATAGTCGATACACTACACATATATAACTTTAAATACATACATATTATAAATATAAACACCCATGACTGGAGTACAAACATTCGTGCTCATCACACAATGAATGCCCCCAGCGGGACTCGAACCCGCGACCGCTGGCACAGCAAGTAGGGTCACTACACACTGAGCCAAACGTGTCGTCGAAGAAGAAATAAGTTTGTTATTAAAAATATATACACAGATACACTTTTGTCTTATTGCTTACAATCACAAGTCTATGGGACTTTAACAAAAGGAGAGATCGAGTAAGGTTTTACGTGTTTTGTTACCACCAACTTTCCCTTAAGTGCTAACTAACAATTTCATTATATAAAAATCCAATAACGTGAAATATACTTATGTACGCACTTTTAAACGTTTTGGGTACTAATGTTGTAAAAATTTATTCAATTTATAATCAGCCGGTTCGATTATCAGGTAAGAAAAAGATTTTTTCCAATATCTAAAAACGATTTACTCTCTCGATTGTACCTACTTGATAGGCTTAATTTTAACGTGCGTATGGGCGATTTCACCAACGTCACCTAAGTTTAAGGGATCCCCTAAGCAAGGTTAGGGGGCTGTTAGGGGACAGTTTTTGTTTCACCGACAGTTCGGGGTCACCTAAATGTTAAAATGCCACCTAAATATAGTTACTAGAAATATGGGCCCTGACGATGGTAAAACGAAATTTAATTTAGGGGCTAGTTTAGGGGAACTTTTAAGCTAGGGATCCCATACGTAGGAGGTAGCTTATGGGATGTTGGTGAAATCGGGCATTAGAGTTCTATACTTTCAATTATACTTGTTTTGTCAGAGCCTATTTTATCTGAATTTTATCTGAATGTAAAGTTAGGCCACCGAATAACAAATTTTAGAGGGGAGATAGATTTTTGTTTTTATTGTTAAAATACTCAGAAGTAACTAAAATATACAAAAAATATGTACTTGCTTACGTCTGGAAAACAGTTCAGATTAATTAAACAAAGTAAAATTAGAAAAATATACAGAATATAGTTGTAATAAGTTAAAGGTATATAATAATAAATAAACTATTGAACTCTTCTATAATGCTCATTTTTCACGCGAATCTGGTTCGCACTTGACCAAATTTTTAACCTAGCGTTAATTTGAAAGTTGAAACGCCGACATTTTTAGTCTATTGCCACCGAGTTCGGAATAGTAGATGCTGGCCTATAAATTTAAAAGGTCAACTGGCAATTATAGTTCTTCATAGCAAACTTTAAAAACAATTTAAAAAGGTATTTGTAGATAAATAATTTTTAATAAATAAGATTGAAGGATAAATATTTACGGGTTTTTATGGTAGGCAGTGCTAGCCCAGTGGTAACGCGGTCGCTTGGGAAACCGAGTGAAGCGAGTTCAAATCCCGGGTCACGCACCTCTGATATTTTCATGTGCGAATCATTTTCAACATGATTAACGGTAAATGAAAAACATCGTGAGGAAATCTGCGTGTCTGAGAGAACCTAGGAAGTTTTCGAAAGACATGTGAAGTCCGCCAACCCGCACTTGGCCAGCGTGGTGGACTATGGCCTGATCCCCCTCGTACTGAAGGGAGGCCCGTGCCCAGCAGTGGGACGTTAAAAACGGCTGAATAAGTAGGCATTGTGTGCACAGAGTATGAAATGTATCTACATCACTAATATTATAAACGCAGAGCCGTTTATTGGTTTATCCTTTTTCTATACATCAGAAGAACATATATGGATCTTTTGGCATAAATATAGTCTGTATTATTACATTATAAAAGTTATTTTCTTAACTTATTAACATTTTTAAGAGTGCTCATAACTCTGTATAATCTATATAGACGGTAATTGTATGCTAGGATGAAAAAAAAATCGTAAAAATTAAAATAAACACTTAATCTAACAACTACGAGTAGGTATAGGCAAAGCTAAAGAAAGCTTCTTTATAAAAATTTCATTAATCTAAGCAGTTTGACTAAGAGATCATGTCATATATGTAAAAAGCCATACTGAAACGTAAAGAACGCCTCTGTAGACGTGTAACTGGGGCGGACTGTAATGAGACTCTCGAACTCAGTCCCGATGCATTTGATTAAAGTCCATCGATTCAACACGGTAAACTCAATAAATAGTATTTGATGTTAAAATATAATTCCTCAATCTTTTACATTACTTTTAAAAAAGGTATAAAGAAATAAATGGTAAATTGAAAATAAAATGTGTTTCATTTACCGTTTAAATAAATACCTACCTGCTCTACACCTAGCACTATCCTGTTTTTTCTAACTGCCTCGGTGGTGTAGCGTCTAACATGTTTATTGTACGGCTATATCCGAAAGTTCTGGGTTAAGGTCCCGGGTCGGGCAAGTTCAGTTATTGAAATTATCTGTTCTTAGTTATGTTCTTAGTAACAGCCCTTAATTGGTAAGTTGGCGGTGTTTCACCCCAGTACCTCAGAGAGTCATACTTGTACACTAACACTAACATCTCCCGAGCAAATGGCTAGTCTCAGAGAGGTCCGCCGTGGTCGAAATCGGTTATGAGGTTATTACTTTTTATTTCCCTTTTTATCTCTACCTTTTTATTTCTGTTTAATAATGTTAAACGTAACTCAACCGTGGGACTCATAATTTTTTTATGTTTATTTCACGTCATGAGTAAATTGGACATAGTTATCCAAAATAGATCCAAAGACAAAAAAAACCTTTATTAATAAAACCAGTCATGAGGACTGCCGACAGAAATGAAAACTTATAACTATAAACAAACAGTTGTTACTTTTGGATATTCAAATTAATTGTTTGATCTTAAATTAAAATTTGTAAATTAAAACTGTTTATATTTATCTGGTTTTGACACCTATCGGCATTCTGAGTGTTAGCATTAACACGTCACGTGACCATTTTCGAAGATGACTTACACAAATTTACTCCCCATCCAAACTTGCCTATAGAAGTTTTCACTTCAATAATTTAATCAAAACACAATAAGCTACAAAAATAATTTAACTAAATAATAAAATTCCTAATCTAGATTTTGTTGATTAAATGATTTACAATTACTTTATTCTGTTAACCTAATTTTTCTTTTGAAATTAAAACGTTCTATTTCATCACTACAATATTAACATCACATAGCATAAAAAATATTTGTTACAAACAATTATTACAAACTAATTATTATAGATATTGAGTTCCATAATTTCTACTAAATAAATAATACTTATTTGTTCTCTTTCTATCATAAATTATTTAAGTATTGAGCATACTGCGATTCCTTGGATTACATAACGGCGTAGCGTTCCTGGGGCGTGTCAATGTTCCGAATGCGACCATGCGGATATAATCGTGGGAAAGAATTTCTAGGGAACTATAGATTTTAGGTATCGTAAGGACAATCATTTGACTAGTTTGAAGTTCGATCCTCGTAACTGAAGGATTATTTATACTGTATCCATGTTATGAGGGGAAGCCCATGCCCAGCAGTGGGGCATTAAAAGTTTAGTTTTCTCTAAATAAATTGTAACATTTTTGTCCCGGCAAAAAATATTGGTTGATATTAAATGTAACAGAATCTATACATATAATAAAATTGTAACTAAGCCGAATCTGTACATTAAATATTTTTTGGAAAATCTCATTGAAATAGACTTTATAATTATCGATACAGAGGCCGAATATATAGTTTTGAGAATTTTTGTCTGTCTGTCTGTCTGTCTGTCTGTCTGTCTGTTACCGCATCACGGGAAAACCACTGGATAGTTTTTGATGAAATTTGGTATGATGATAGCTGGTTATCCGGGTCAACATATACTCGTAGGATACTTTTTACTGCGGGAAAATATCTCATCTCTGAGAAATCTATACTAAAAGTTAAAACGTAAGTAGAGACAAACCTAAGCGGAGTGAGGATGATTCGCTAGTTTTAAATAAAACTATTTTTTCTGATATTTTCGCGGACTTATTTGGATTTAAAAAAAACTGAAAATTTAGTTTTCTTTTTAAATGCCAAATTCGCGTTAATCTAAGGAAGTATTATAATAGAATTGTATTAAATATTTATTTTTTATAGTACAATAAACTGCGAACTTATTTCTTAATAAATGTAATAAACTGTTATCGTGTAAGCAAGCTTTAACGAGCGTGTAAATAACACAATAGTAACGTATTGGTAACTAGTGTTCACCACGAACGTACATACTTGTTATACTCAGCGGAAATTAGAAGATGAAATCATAATGTACAAATACAATTTTATAAATAAAATAGCATTACCCGCGGCTCCGCCCGCGTTCAGATGACCAAAAATCAAATTGTTAGTTTTTACATATTATTATACTCTTACAATGCAGTTTTTGTATTTTTCTCAGAAATGAAATTTTTTCTCGCGCTAATTTATCACCATACAAAATTTCATCAAAATACCTCCAGTGGCTTTTCTGTTATGCGGTAACAGACAGACAGGCAGACAGACAAAAATTCTAAAAACTATAGATTCGGCCTATGTATCGATAATAACGTCTATTTCAATAAGATTTTCCAAAAAATATTTAATGTACAGATTCGGCTCAGTTATAATTTTATAATATGTATAGAAAATTTTTTTTTCAACATATATTTTTTAAATACAATTACTTTATATACCATTTCATTATACCTTCGTAGGTAAAGCTTATGAGAAGAGAAGTAATAAAGAAAAATATAATATTTCCATTCACATTCAGAAACAAAACTTATTGAGCTTTTTCGTACGAACTTTTACAGAACAACATTAAGCCGACAAAGGAAGAATTTCTTCTCAATTACTTTCTAACTTGGAAACTTCTGTATAATCAACTTTTTCATCTGGTTTTGTGAAACCTATTATATTTTATTACACTAGCAACTCACCCTTGCCCCGCTCGGGTTCGTCCCTAGCTACATTTTAACGTTTAGTATAGATTTCTCTGAGATGAGATATTTTCTCGCAGTAAAATGTATCCTATATGTTGACCCGGATAACCAGCTATCATCATCCCAAATTTCATCAAAATCGTGGTTTTCTCGTGATGCGCTCAGACGGACAGACAGACAAAAAACTATAAATTCGGCCTCTGTATCGATAATAATGACTATTTCTATAAAAAATTAAAAAAAATATTTAATGTATATATTCAATGCAGTTAGAATTTTATTTAAACGATTTTTAAGGAAATTTTAAATGAAAAAAGAAATATTTTCTTTTACTTTCTATTAAATATACTCTAATTTATCACTCTACATACATATGTATATCACCAGAACAAGCCATATTTAAAAAAACCAGCTTCAGGTTACCATATACAGTACCTATATGGAATGCATTGATGGAAATTAAAAAAAGGGATCAAAAGCATATGTGATTTTTTCATGGTGTGATTTCCCTCCCATTCAGTTAAAGTCCTACTTTATATTAAATGATCTGAATTATTATTAAAAAAAAACGTGTGTGTGTACTTATTTATGTTCATGTGTGTTTAGGTGTATGTATTTGTGTGGCGTAACAGAACAAAAATAGCTAAAGGTTTCATCCCGTATGTCACAACTCTCTGTTTGTAAAAGGAGTGCAGCTAACTTCACGTCGCTTTTTGGCTGTCGGTGTGCGCGCGCATCGTAAAAATTTTACTCTCATATTTTTTTCCAATCGCGCCAAAATAAGTATAACTTTTTTTTATCACGCGGGTGTTTTATGTTTATGTATCCTATTTTTTCTTCAATAAAGTTCTTTATAATGTTGCCGCTAAGTTCTTTATCTCTCACCTACAGTCCATAAACTATTTCTAAAAATACATTGTTCCACTTCTGCATGAAGCAAGAATAACCTCATAAATAACTTTAATTATTAACCAGCAAAAGTTTAGTTTAGTAACAGTTTTAATAGCTCTGTGTTAATATTTTACACGATAATTAGTTTAAGCGTTCAATTTTCATTTAGTTTTCTCCATTTTCGGCTAAAATTACAAAGTAAATTGTCTCTAAATGGCACTTCCAAGAGTCAAAAGAAATAAATATGTTGGAACATTAACACACAGCGCCATCTAGTTCCATGGTAAGCTACGAGGCTTGTGTTATGGATACCATATAGTTGATACACTACGCATATATAACTTTAAATACATACATATTATAAATATAAACACCGATGACTGGAGTACAAACATTCGTGCTCATCACACAAATAAATGCCCCCAGCGGGACTTGAACCAGGGTCACTACAGACTGAGCCACACGCGTCGTCGAAAAGAAAAGAATTGAATGATTATTACTTTCAGAGGTACATTATAACTCCGTAGGATATTGTATGGGTTGGTCATTCAAAAGTTGTTATACAGCATTAATATTATATTTTCCTACTTTGAGTTCAAAAAAGTGTATTGATATCGAATCTGTAACCTCCATCGTACTTGGCAGTTATAGGATTGGCTAAAAATATCATATTAAAAAAGGTGATGGTCATAATTTTAAATTATTATTTTACCATAGAGTCAGCAAGCCACGTATCAGTTTTAATCAGATGCTTGACAGCTTGACGTGACCTCCCCATTAAAATACACAAATATGTCATATCTGTGACCTACTCTTATATATATTCCAATTATGAGTGTATTCAGTATATCAGATAAATTTTGACCCCGATATTCGTTTAATTGCTAACATGACTACTTAATAGTGTAGGCAGTATGTATATTTTATTTTAGTAACTCTTTTGATAGCCATTAGTTTTGTTATGCTTTGACAGATATTCAAAAATCTGCAACAGAAGAGGGAACAGCGAACACAATTACATAATATGAGAATGTAAAATAGATTTTTTTTTATTAGTTTTAAATGTAACGAGAGCCGAATCTCCGCCCCTTAAACCAAATATAAAACTACTGTGAAATTATATCAAATATTTATAAATTTAATTAATGTACGATTTAATTAAGTCCATATTTTATTAGATTTTGGACGCTATATTTTTTTTTAAATAGTATATAATATTAAGAAAGAAACAGAATGCTTTACATCGGTACTTATAAAGTTATCGAAATAGTCTATATCTATACTAACATTATATATGTGAAAGTGTGTTTGGTTGTTTGTATGTTTTTTTGTCCTTTTTTGACGTTGAAACGGAGTGACGGATTAGCGTGTTTTTTCTGTAGAGATATTTGGAGGGCTGCAGACTGATATAAGCTACTTTTTACCGCGGGAGATTATCTAATTCCTATAGGAAAACACGTTATAATACAATCCAACATTTTTTTTTAATTTTGATCAGGATTAAAACTTTAAACTTGGTATTAAATTGCCCTGCCCTTCAATAAAATTAAATAAATACTTGTTTTAGCATTTTTCTAAATTCTTCCTATATGGGGGTAAAATAGAGGATGAAAGTTTGTATGAAACTACCTGTTTAGAGATTTTTTCGTAGTTTTAGCGCGAGCGAAGCCACGTATTCTGGTAATTCTAAATAAATAACCGTCTTAAATAAAATATTTTTAAATTTTTAATATTCGTGTACTCAATATTCCTATATTTTACATTCATATATTTTAATGAGGGTCTTTGACACCCAGCACTCTTTACTATGGTTAGTAATTAGAACACTTTACGTTCACCTCATTATAGCTCAGACTTTAATTTATAAACATATTGTTATTATAACGTGACGTACAGTTAAAGTAACTAATACCATTCTTTGCTCAGTGATCAAAATTAGATTACAATTATTATTGAAAATTTGAATAAAACGTAAATAAATAAAATTTATCTATCTATATTTCTAAATTTTCTCATTGATAACAAACACTAAACCTCGTCAATCACCAAACAAAAAAAAGGATATCGGTTGACAAACAAAGGATTAACTCAACTAGGTATTTTGTCTTTGCTATTTTTTACATATTATATTGATTAATTATAATTACTTTTTGCCTTAAAAGGTAGAACAGATGAAAATGACTAAAAACATCTAATTATTCTAAAAAACACTAAATAGCAAGTAGATATTTTTCTTAAAATTTGTATATGGCTATTCTAGAAAAAGGAACAACGTCAAAACAAAATTTATGGAGCCATCAATATTTATTTTAAAATATATCTGAAAATAACATTAAACATTTAAGTAATAGTAAAAAAATGTTTTAAAAGACAACAAAATCGAAAGTGCATAATAATTACAAGACTTCCGCGACACCATTCAGACAAAGAGAGACAATAAGCATTCCCAAGGAGGGTAGACGTCAGGCAGGCGGCCGGTCGTAAAACTTTTGCCAAATCCTTTCAGCAGTACAGAAGATGTACAGCGCCGACCCCAAGTGATTGGGAAACGGGCAGGGAGAAGAAGAAGAAAATTCTAGAAAAAGGATTGTGAGAATCGGTTCTCAATCGGATACACAAAGGAACATGATATTACGCAATGGTAATTAGAAGTGTAAGCACTATTTAACAGCGTCTAATAAAACAGTACATAATTGCACGGTGAAGCCGTATAGCCTAATTATGCTACCCTAACGTGCTATTACATGATATTAGAAGTGTTTTCCTGGTAGAGCAATTAAGATAACCAGAGACAATTTTATTATTCCCTTGTATTTCTTTGTGTATAAGCGAATTGTATGGATATATATTAAACTAGCGACTCACCCTCGATCCGCTCGGGTTTGGCCCTAGTTGCGTTTTAACGTTTAGTATAGATTTCTCAGAGATGAGATATTTTCCTGCAGTAAAAAGTATTCTATATGTTGGTTCGGATAACCAGCTATCATTATACTAAGTTTCATCAAAACTGGAAGGACCAGTGGTTTTTCCGTGATGCGATCACAGACAGACAGACAGACAAAAATTCTAAAAGCCATAAATTCGGTTTCTGTATGGATAATAATGTCCATTTCAATAAGATTTTTCAAAAATATTTAGTGTACAGATTCGGCTTAGTTACAATTTTTATAAGCATACATTGTACGACAATATGTATAATCATCAGGTTCAAAATTAAACTTTTTTAACGTTTTTTTCTCACTATAGATTTCTACGATACGATAACTTCTGCTTTCTTTCATAAATTCATAAAAATAGATAAATTACTTTGCTTGGACAATTGATATCGTTTTTCTCCTGATATCATTATACCTCTTTGCGCTAGTATCGAGACACGCTTTACTGAAAAGAAGTGGACATATGTATAAAAAGCTTCCCACTATTTAATATGAAAGAATTTGTAACGTAATATTGCCATATTCGATACTATTGATATCAAGAGTTCAGCATAAAATATGCCTCATGCAGGTATCAAACCCGTAACCTCTAGTGTAGCAGGCCAAGGCAATCAAACTTAAAATGTTACATTTAGAATTTAAAATACGATAGTTGTATTTTATTTTATTCTCTTTTAAAGTAATAATAAAGCCATTTCTTCTTCATTGTACTATCTAGGTAGCTTTTAAAGATGTTGTTACAAAAAATACACTTTTTGACTCTAAAATAGAGTCCACAAGTCTGTGTAAACGCGTACAGCCATTACACCAGTTTGTATCACTACGACCCTAGTGGCATACTTCAGTAGGCTACGAGACTCCGTGAGAGGAGGACGCGTTCATTTATAATCTGTGTCTTTTCCCGCGATATTTGTTCATTCAAATATTTATTATCTATGGAAGTGACATTTAAATGACAGTCGAATCGAGTCTTGTCTTTTTTTTTTAAATCGTGATGAAAATGTGAAAGGATGCAGTGTTGTAAATGCTTCAGTGCAATCTTTAGTGAAAATAATTTTTGTATTCAAAATGTGATACCAAAATCCTTTGTTGTATTTGAGTGAGCTAGCCAATATGAAATTTACATAATTATTCTGTTTTATAGCTCTGATAATTTAAGAGATGATTCTGATTTTATTACAGTTTTTGAAGGATTTATATTTAGTGCTGGTAGCTAATGATTTTAATTTGTGTAATTCTAGAACGTCTTGAAATTTCTTCGATCTTTCTCTATGATTTGGTAATATACAAGAGTTTTATAACAGATATTGCATTTCCAATAAGTTCAATTGAATAAAATGGATTATTTTTTTTGAAATAATTCCTATATAATTTTTTAATTTTTTTTTTAAATATTTTTGAAAATATGTACGAAATTATCTCGTTAGTCACAAGAACTACGTCAAAGCTGTACGTAAAATATTATATTATGCACACTGAAATATGTGATGATACGGTTGTCGTCATAAAGCTTTGTAACGAGAAATGATTTAATCTTTTTTTTAAATCGTCATAAATGAGCAATTTTATCATATCGTTGCTTATATTTGGGCCTAATAATAATTCTAATTGGCATCTAGCTTTGGCTAATAGGCTTGAGAATAAAAGTGTGATATCAAATAGCCTGACCCTTGTAACTTTACATTTATTGACTTTTTAATCTTAGTAAAACATTTTAATTTTTAAATGTAATAATTATTTTAAAAATATATTTTGATATAGTAACTCTATTTGAACAAGTACCATATTCTCAACGAATGTCTTAGGAACAGTATAAAAATACAATATATAAAACATGTACATATGTCAAAGCAATTCAATTTACAATAAATATTTTCAAATATAGATACCATTAAAGTTCATATATAAATAAAGCGCTAAAGTAAATATAATTTATAATGAGCTACAATTAACTAAGCACTACATCGTTCGTAGCTCTTGCGTAGAGGGTCTACAGATGGTGTTGGTTAAACAATTAAAATGATGAAATACGCTTGCCTTTATTATACAATTAATCAATATTAATCTTTAATTTATTTTCCGATTAACGAATCGATTTTAATTTTTATATATTGAGTAAAATAGACAATTTTGGATATATTTTACTGGTCAAACCCGAATTCGGACCAAACTACTTGACACACAAGGATTGGTATCTATGTATTATATTAGCTTACTCCAGGCCAAAATACTAAGTACTTTATCTTCAGGCTTTAAGCGGGTGCTACGCTACGCTTCGATAACTACGCTACGTTTCACTCCCGCCTTAGCTTTCTCAACCTATGTTATCCAACTTGGGCCTGTCACATAATAATACCACCCACTCTCCTCCAGAGGCTGCGTTCCATATACTAAACTGCAGCTGAATAATGTCAAAAAATCAGTTTGGCCTAGGCTAAATTAATAAAGCCTAAAGTATTTAGGTCAAACTAGATTGTCCTGGGCTAAACTACTATATCCTGACACACTTTTGATGTACCGGTTTGGCTTAGAACAAGCCAGTCTGGCGTGAAATCGAGTTTTGACAGTAAAATATATATTACATACAAAAAAACCTTTCATTTCGCGCGTATCAAGACATGCATCTACAAGTAATCCATTGGTAGCTCTAGAGTCTAGACTGGTAGATATTTTGCTTATCTCGAGCATTTTATATTTTTTATATAAATCTATAAATCCATATTAATATGATAAACGTAATATACTCTTTCTATCTGTTACCTTCATGCTAAAACCGCTGGACGGAATTGCCAAACAGGACATTATGTAGATTGCATCTTATAGACGTAAATAGGTTTTTTTCATCCCTGTCCCACTTACAATAAGAGCGAAGCCGCGGGCGAAAGCTAGTATTAAATAAGGTGTTCGTTTGTATCATTTATTGTTATTGTATATATATACTGATTTTATAGTGTTTATCTAATGATTTAATGTCGTTAATATTAAATAATCTTGTAGAAAATATTTAAGAGCGAATATTTTTTTTATTGATAAAGATTTAAATTACTTATGTAATCATAATTCTTCTTAAATTTACGCGAATATTTGACATTTTAATTAAAATCATCTTTTTGGTTTTGTTTTAATCTCTTTTTCGTCTTGGTAAAGAGTGAATTGCTGTAAAGCATTCGAGACGTCGGGAACCAAAAATCTAAAAAAAATCTGTGAAAAAATCCGAAAACATAGTTTTTTAATTATCTAAACATACTAACATTCCTTAACAAATCCAAAAGGTATAGTTTAAAATAAACTATATTTTCTTTTTTATCTGTGTGCTATATATCTAACTTACGTTAAATATGAAAGTCTAACGTATTGTTAATCCTTTTTTCCGTATAAAGTCAAAGAAAGTATCTATTAAGATTCATTGTGATCATTTCTTTCTCGAGGGAGACGATCGACCCGTATCTCAAATATACCCACTTTTATTCTTTCTCTTTACAAAGTAATGGTAGCGCAAATTGACTGTAAAATGAATTTAAATTATTATTGACTTTTATTGTACTTAGGAATATAAACAGATGTCTCGATAATAACATTGTTCTAAGAACATGTGTTGTACATTTAATTTTATAAGAAACTAGCGACTCACCCTCACTTTGCTCGGGTTCGTCCCTAGCTTGATTCAAAATACAAACTTTCATCCTGATTTTCACCCTGTTAAGGGATGATTTCCGAGATATAAAGTATCCTATGTCTTTTCCAGGGTATCAAAATATCTTCATAGCAAATTTCATCTAAATCGGTTCAGTAGATCCAGAGGTTACCCCCGATAACGTCACAAATTCCGGAGATTTAGCTAAGACTAGCCAGCTTCGCTTGAGATATTATAGTGCACAAAAGCGCTCTCTATTTCTGACACTCTCATACTACGGTGGAACTACAATTAGACACTACCGATGAGAGATCGGGACCTACGGCTTTACGTCCTCTCAGAGGCACGGGAATGAAATTTGCTTGTAAATGTAACATATATGAGGATAGTCGATGTTTTTGTATCAAGTCCCAAAAGGTGCGTCCTTAGGTAAAGACGCACCCAAAGAAGCAGCAGGGGTTAGTGCAAATAAATAAGTATGTATAAATTCTAACTACATTAATTCACTTAAGGTTTATAGTTAAAGGTTGGTATAAACCGCACCTTTTTACAACCTTTAATTTATGTTCAGTACTCTTTTCTATTAGAAAGACTAGTTGAACCCGCGGCTTCGCTCGCGCTACAACAACAAAAATCTCGAAAAAGGTAGGTATGATACAAACTTTCATGTCCTATTTTAAGCCCTTATGGGATGAATTTCGAAAAATGCTAAGACAGGTATTTATTTAATTATATTGAAGAGCATTCATATAAAGTTTCAAGTAATTCTGATCATAAATATTTTTTGTGTGTATTATAACGTGTTTTTCCGTGGGAATGACATAATCTTCCGCGGTATAAAGTAGCCTATGTCACTCTCCAGCCAGCCCTCCAACTATCTCCACACAAAAAATCACGCCAATCTGCCATTCCGTTTCCACGTGAAAGAAGGACAAACAAACAAACAAACAGACAAACAAACACACTTTCACGTTTATAATATTAGTATGTATATACATTATACATATTGTGACATTTGGGAAGTGCGCCAGCATACTTAAAAGCCATAAACAAGAATTAAATTAAACATTCGTGCAAGGCCGCAAGGATCCAATAGCATACATAATGATGTAAAACATACACACACTTTTTTATATTAATTTTACATTTAAGTTAATAATTTTGTAAACTTTAACTAAAAATTTAACTTCACGATAACTGGAAGTTTCATGTCAAACAAGTCTGTACTTTCAAATTTTCGTATTGAAATAATAGCTCCTATTAAAGTGGAAATCGAACGAGGATAAAATTTATACTATATCAAAACAACTGGCCTAATTAAGCAACTCAATTACAATGATCTAGACATATTTATTTCATTAAGTCTAACAAATCGTTCACTTCTGAATAAATCATAACTAATATTCTGTATCAATTTTATTAATAATTAACACTAGAGAACAAGACTTTTAAACTGATATGTACTATATAATTTTTTATATGTTTTATTCTTTATCTATTACCTAACTAAAGATAATATGTCACTAAATCTATTTATATGTAGTAAATATTATATTTTATTTCAGCAAAGCTAATATTTATCATTCAGTGAAATAAATAACGACAATTTGGCTCTTGTGCTTGTTTTTATAAAAATGTTCGATACAACATTTGTTTGTAACAAGTATAATGTTTTAGTTATTTTAAACATAACTATGCCTAAGAAAATTATACTTTTTAAATAAAACTATCTTGTCGGAACGAAAAACCAAAATAACTTTCATCAATAATATATTTTTCAAGATTTTCACCAATATATATATATATACAAACAAAAAGTATGTACAAACAAACAAAGCAAATATAAAATGTATTTCGATATGGTATAACGTTTTCCCATATGCCAATAATAATTCAGGAACAAAGAAAAAAGTCCTGCATTTTATTAACCATCCTTGCAACTGTTATTCTAACTGAATGCTTTCTATTCTAGAGTTGCTAGTTTGTTTATCTATACTAATATTATAAAGAGGTAAAATTTGTGAGTTTGTGACGTTGTAGGAGGAAGTCTCTGGATCTACAGAACCAATTTAGGAAAGAAGATAGTTTGAGACCCTGTGAAGGACATAGGATACTTTTTATCGCGGAAATCATCCTTCAAGGGGGTGAAAATGGGGATTAAAGTTTGTATGGGAAATCAAGCTAGTTTATTATATAGTACAAATCAGTTTAAGTCTTGTTCTCTAGTGTTAAATTAATAAAATTGATACGAGTAGAACATTTATTCAGAAGTGAACGATTTGTTAAACTTTATAAAATAAATATGTCTGGTTCATTGTAATTGAGTTGTTTAATTAGGTCAGTTGTTTTGATATACCTAGTACAAATTTTGTCCGCTTTCGATTTTCACTTTAATAGGAGCTATTATTTCAATACGAAAATTTGAAAGTACGGACCTATTTGACATGAAACTTCTAGTTATAGTGACGTTAAATTTTTAGTTAAAGCTTACAAAATAATTAACTTAAATGTAAAATAAAAAATTTGCTTTAAGCCTTTTAAATATAAATAATGATGTTTAAATTTAAATTTTAACGTGCATGTATACTACCACTAACATACTAGCACGGTAAAAACTTTAACAACGCTAATCTATACATATAAAATTGTAAAATATGAAAAAAGATAAGGAATAGAATTGCAGCCAGCATACATTACTTACATTACCTTTTTATGAAAAAGTAGGTAAATAATATGAAACCACATCCGTTTTACATATTAAAGAGATACTTCTGAACCGGAAAGTACCTACGCAATTGTACAAAAATTCAAATCTGCGCGAAAATAAATTCAAGATTTCCGTTTTTTTTTGTTATTTCATCGCAACCAATTTTAATTTAATAATAATAATAATAATGATAATACTTTCTTAGATTTACGCGAATGTTTGACATTATTAAATAAAACTATCTTTTCGGATTATTTCGCAGATTTATTTTGATTTTTGGTTCCCGACGTTTCGAATTCTTTACAGCATCCATGGTCACGGGAGAGACTGAGGTGTTACATGTCTTGAAGGTATAGTTGTTACAGACAACCAAAAATCAAAATAAATCCGCGAAATAATCCGAAAAGATAGTTTTATTAATAATAATAATGATATTTATTGCAAAGGTATAAATCCAATGTACACTATAATAACATATATGTAGTTATCACAAGTCATTTTCTTTTACATTACATATGCATATAAGCAAGCCAAAACAAAACGTTATAAAAACAAAATTCAGTGAGTCTCTTCATTAAGTTAAACTAAGATTAAAAACAATACATCATTGTTGAGTACATAGGCCACTACTAAATCTATATAAATCTATTATATCAGGAGGATGCACCGAAAGGTAAAACTTAAGAATCGTGCAGTCAAAAGTCTTTACCAAAGTCGCAAGGATCTTATTGTTAGAGACTCTCAAACGATTCCAAAATGAAGCGATTCGTGATCTAATTTAATTTACAGAAGAATGGGAATGTTATTTTTTATTCCTCATCTTCTTTTTTCCCCATTGATGATCTCAGAAACACGTACACTCCCAAGTACGTATAGCTGTGTGCTACTTCTGGTATTGCAAGCGTACATACTATATAATATGTATGTATGTAGGTTGTAGTTACTATATATCTATATACATAAAGGAAAAAGTGATTGATGTATCAACACACAGGCCAAACCCTTAAGCTAGAAAATTGAAATTTCGCACACGTACTCCTCATATGACGAAGGCATCCACTAAGAGAGGATTTTTCAAAATTCAACCCCCAAGAGGGTGAAATAGGGGCAAAAAATTTGTATGAAACTTTTTATTTCTTGAACAAATATGTTGCATGAGATTTCGTATGAATTGAGTACGGCAAAAATAATGAGTTACGTATTTCAGGGTTTTCTAAAGTTCAACCCCTAAGAGGGTAAAATAGGGGATGTGTTTCTTTGTAAAAGCCACTTTTTAGAGTTTTTTTATAGTTTTACCGCGAGCGAAGCCGCCGGTTCTGCTAGTATTATATACTTGCAAACTTTGTGCTACAAAAATAACATAATTATTATAGAGCTCGTTAAACGATCAAAAAAATAAAATATTAAGGCGAATTACAATTACTTGCTCAGCGCGACATCGCGTGTTTACTTCCTAATGAAACATTTATGTCGCTTCAGCTATCTTTGTGCAAGGTGGACAAGAACAATTTCACTAAGTTATTTAACCCAGCAACGTTTTATGGTCTTTTAGGGTAATTGTGGGCTTTTTATAGGTAGCCTTTACCCTTTATTCAGGATTATTAAATTCGTATTTCTATAATATTATTTACTGTAAGCTTAGCTAGTGATTTCTTAAATATTAATAGTTGGATAAACCGACAGCCGACAATATTTTAAGATATAAATATCCAATAGATAAATATGTATTTTACGTATTGAAATATATTAGATTTGGTTTGCATCGGCTGGCACCGACTTCAAAAATATTTGATTAGGTGTCTATTCTAAATGAAACCCCTCGCTTAGTTATTTTTTACATTTTAATGCCTGGAAGTCGGTTTTTATTTTTTTTTTTAAGTTTTTATGTGGTTTTTGATAGAATATTTTAGAAGTTATACCTAATTAGGATTTTTTTTAAATAAGATATAATCAACTACTAATAAGATATTAAATCAAACAAATATAGATTCAATGATACTATATTTTAGACACAGGTAGGTATATTTTTTTTATTCCGAGAAAGAAGGTACGTGTAAGCTGCTCTTTGCTCTCGCGAGTAAAAGCTTATTGTACTTAGCTTTCTGAAATTATTGTATTTTATAATATTTAGAAAGGTAAAACTGATGTGCCAAGTCTTTTCTTTACTTTTAAGATATCATCACCAAAATACATTTAAAGGCCATGCCATCTTTAGCCTAAGACCTAATGCAGTTTTATTCAACAATGTTTCTATGATTTTTTAAGTATCGCAAGAAATGTGTGTAATTTAAGCAGGGCCGTGCCTGGGTATATGGCCGCCTGCGTGCCAGTCTGTATGGCCGCCCCCAGGATAACATTAAAAAAAACTACTTTAATTTTTAATGTTTATTATTATACACAGGGCATCAAACCGGGAAAAAAATCAGTTTTTGGTTAACCGAAATCGAGAACGAAAAAAAATATTGGTTTTGTTCCCAAAACCAAAAATTTTGTGATAAATAACAATAAATGTAATAAAATAATGTATTTACAAGTAAAAAGAAATAGTGCTGCTTCCGCCGTTATAGTTTTTACACCATTTAACGGAACATTTAGTCATTTTTGGGAGATGTTTTGTTGACAAGTAAGTGCTTGAGACTGACACAAAAAACAAACGACCTAGGCTAAAATTCCCTGGTTACAGACATGACCGTTAAAGGTACGTCCGCTTATATGTCTGGTCCAGTGGTTAATTCGTTCATGGACTAGGTATATAAATACTACAACGACCTAATCAGTTTTTATACATTTCTTATTTCTGAGAAACTCTTTTTAGATAGATTAGATTAGAGAAACTGTTTTTATTTCGTATCTTAATGAAAACAAACCGATTGTATTTTTGCCCAGTAAACAACTTGTAACGATTTGGCCGCCTCTTAATTTCGGCCGCCTGCGTGCGGTGCACGCAATGAACGCCCGTCAGGCACGGCCCTGAATTTAAGAAATATCTAACTGTAACAACGACTTCAAACGAGGAGTGAAGGAAATGCAGCTGCACTTTCAAATGATAAATGTATATAAAAATTTTATATTTCAACACACAGTACAAGGGTCTACTTTAGTTCTATTGTTGGTGTTAGAATTTTACGTTCCTTTACTTTTACACACATTATACTATAGTAACTGGGCTACCAAACTTCACTCGGAGTTTTTGGCCAAAAAACATTTAAAACAAAAAACAAACTAAAAATTTAAATAAATACAAAAAAAAAAACAAAAATTCAAATTTTGTAAAATTTTGACATTTTTTTTGGGGTGGACTACCCTTATCACTTAGGGGTATAAAAAATATTTTACGTCCTATTCTCAGATCTACTGAATAGACACACAAAATTTTATAAGAATCGGTCAAGCCGTTTCGGAGGAGTTTTGTTACAAACACTGTGACACGATAATTTTATATATTAGATTTTTTACATTTATATTAAAACAAACATGGCTTTTTCTTTGTACTTTGTTATTTAACCACGTAACTTACTAAAAACATTCAATAAACCATGTCCTGTGTCACACTACAAACGGTCTTTTGTATTTTAGTTCAATTCCCCAAAGGATAGATTATCCAGTAAGACACGCGATTGTCAGGTAACTAGAGAATTGTGGTATCAAAAAACAATGCGTGAGACGTAACGATTTTCTCCTACGGTAAAGACATTTTAGACATTCTTTTCAAGATGGTTTGACGTTAGATTATCAGATTTACCATGACGTAACAGTTTTCTGCGGCTCAGACCAAGTGATAAGTCGATTAATACATAGTTCACTCAGGAAAATTCTCATTTCTGTTAGAAAAAAAAAACAGTATTAATCTAAAATCTTAGCAATATTTTACTGTATACTAACATACAGACAAATTACATAATATTTTAGTACAGGATTAAGATAAGATATTGGTTTTGATAATAGAATTTTAAATTGTACAGGAGTTGTAAGTCGACTTTTTAATATGCACAAAGTTAAAGTAGCCTTAATTTAAATATAATTGTATTCCAGCGAGTCCGGGTTGGTTAAATATAATTGATTAATTTAAATAATTGATACTACCTGAGTAATAAGGTAAACTGACATAATTTTGTTTTTACAGATTCCATAAAACAAAATGTTCTTATCAACGTTTACTTTCCTTTATTCCTCTACACAAAGGTAAGCCTAAGGTCTCAATTCTAGTTGGAATAAATTTATCATTTTAGGACGCGGAGTTACTACTACTCTTGGGATTTGTGGCGGCTTCCTTTAGAACTCTGTCTAAGTTGGTGTATTTTAGAAATATAGGTCAGCATTTGCGCAAAAGCTTAGTTCTTTCATCGCAAATTGTTTGAGGCTGAATTAAATCTATTTAGAAATCTTTGTCTTTAAACAATGTCTTTTTTCATTTAAATGGTTACTGCCGTCGAGTTACTCTATAATAATTGACTTAACTGCCTCGGTGGTCTAGTGGCTAGCATTTACGGCCGCAGATACGAAGGTCCTGGGTTCGAGTCCCGGGTCGGGCCAAGTTCAGTTATTGAGTATTTCTGTGAAGAAATTCTCAGTAACAGCCCTGAGTTGGAAAGTTGGCGTGTATGACAGGGTGAATCTCCGTGTCTAAGAGATCACGTCCTGCGCCTTAACTCTCACCGATCGTGTCGAAGTATCGTCTCATCGGAATTTGAGAATACACTACGTGTACACTTGTGCACTATAATATCTCCTGCGCATCTGGCTAGTCTCAGTGAGATTAGCCGCTGTGGCCGAAAGCGGCCAGGAGGGCATGAATAATGACTACTCGACGTCAAGTTGGTACTGTAACTTATCCGACATATCTTATACCCACTTTTAATTAACCAGCCGTTTTCTAGTTTTTTTGTTTACAAACAAACAAAAAAATATGACAGGCAAATTTAATTTAGTATTAGCTTGTCCGGATGCAGGGACAAAATTAGTATTAGTTTTCTTTCAAGAAATTCTTATTAACAATGGTATTTACACCCCTGTATCTCGATAAGAAAAAGAAACTTTAAGTATCATTAACATTAATTAAACAAATCCTTTTTACTCCTCTACCCATCTTTGGGACTTCAAAAGCTTCAAAAGCTTCAAACAAATTGTTTGTATAATGGAAGAGCCACACGACATTCGATATAGTGAGGCCTTGAACTTGATCGCAAATTATTAAACTCGGTAACTATAGCTTGTTTACGTTCTATCAGTAAGATATATCAATTTGTATGGAATCTGATACGGTAAAACTGTGCGTAAATACGTAAAAATAGGCTACAAAAACAGGAGGAAAATATAGGGTGTACTACAATATACGGGTATTTTGTATATTACATACTCATTTCGCTACAATTATAGCAACCACTTATACAAAAAGTAAAGTAATTAAAATATTAGAGTGAGTAAAGGCCCAGGGATCTATGGCTTTCCTATTGACACCATAATCCATACTAATATTATAAATATGAAAGTGTGTTTGTTTGTTAGACTTTCTTTCACGTCGAAACGGCTTGGCGTGATTTTTTGTGTGAAGATAGTTAGAAGGCTCAAGAGTGACATACGCTACTATTCCGCGGTAAATTGTCTCTTTCGCACAACGAGGTTTAACAGCTCAGTTTTGCTTAGTTGAAACTAATCGGGGGGCACGGCAGTGCCCCCGCCAAGTCGAGCAAACAAGTCGAGCAAAAAAGGGCACGGCAGTACCATCCTTTTCTCGAAGGGATTCAGAGCATTTTCCACCCCCCCATAACTTCGTTGTGCATAAAGCTAGAAGCTTGAATTTTGAGTGACTAAGAGAAAATAATAAAACTACGTACATTTCCAAATTACATTCAATTTGAACCAGTAGTTTATGAACTGTTGCAGATCAAAATTCGTTAATATCGTCACTCACTCACTCACCGATCATCAAAATTCTAAGGTACTTCTAGCAGACTTAGAAGCTTCAAATTTTGAACACAATTCGTGTTTACTCTATAACCCAAGGAAAAATTCAAACATCACGCAATTTCAATCCTGTTTTCGAGATATACAACAAACTGCATCAGTAACTTTGTAATCCTATACAAATAGATATGCGATATATGGGATTACAAAGTTACTTGTGCAGTTCATACATATAATTGTCGTCACTTGCAATGTAAAAGGAGGTTAGGTTAGTGTTTAACCTGTATGTATGTTTGTATGTTCGATCCTATGTTCCCTCGTAATTACTAACCTAATCACGATTCGTCTATTTATTTATTAATGTTGATATTGCAACTATTGTATACATTAGAAAAATATTATTCAAATGTGAAAATATTATTTCAAGCGTTTTCAGTAGCTGTATACATTTTTATGCATTTACAAATGGGTACATAAATACAACGTGAAGCGTGTATAGTGTATTACCAACTAATATTCGATTACCTGTTATTTATAATGAATTTATTAAAATGTATACCTAATTACGACAAAACTTGACGATTACTTAATTTTTGACAACACGTTTGGCTCAGTTTGTAGTGGCCCGGCCCTACTTCCTGTGCCGGCGGTCGCGGGTTCGAGTCCCGCTGGGGGCATTCATTTGTGTGATGACTAAAGTTTGTAGTCCAGTCATGGGTGTTTATATTTATAATATGTATGTATTTAAAGTTATATATGAGTAGTGTATCAACTATCTAGTATCCATAACACAAGCCTCGTAGCTTACCATGGAACTAGATGGTTCTGTGTGTTACTGTCCCAACATATTTTGAAACAAAGCTCGTATATTTTCTTTTATAAAGTATGATGTTGATGTGAATTAGAAAACTTGTTAACATTTCATTGCTCGTAACTGTACAAACCTAATAGAACATGGAATATAGAGGTCATGAAATATCAATCTCTTCGAAAATTACTTTTAAAATGGCCAATGGAATCAGTGAATGAAGTGAGTTGGCAACCTCACTTTTCTATTAAACTGCATCAAAATTGACTGAACAAGCAATAATAATTAAGTATAACAATCTTCGGGATTTACCTACGATGCCGCAGATAGACACATAAATCTACACGTTTTATTAAACTTACGTTTTTTTTTTTTTATACCACGTCGGTGGCAATCAGGCATGCGGCCCGCCTGATGGTAAGCGGTTACCGCAGCCTATGGACGCCTGCAACACCTTGGGCATCACATGCGCGTTGCCGACCCTTTAAAAACCTATTTACTCCCCTTTTGAAGGACCCCATACTGTAGCCCTCTGGGAAAACCTCGGCAGGGAGTTCATTCCACAGCGAGATGGTCCGTGGGAGAAAGTTCCTCTGAAACCGAACTGTACGGGACCATTTGGGCTGCAATGTGTGAGCATGAACTCCCTGTCGATGGCAAGCGGTGCGGTGATAGAAAGTGGCCGTGGGCATCATTTCGAACAATTCTTCGGAACACAACCCATTGTACAAACGATAGAGCACACATAGGGACGCAAAATCTCTTCTTAGACTTAGGGGCTCTATATCGCTTGTGAGTATTGGATCGTCGACAATTCTCACAGCTCTCCTCTGAACCGAGTCAAAAGGCCCAAGCTGGTATGCCGGTGCTCCCGCCCAGAGATGCGAGCAGTACTCCATATGGGGACGGACTTGCGATTTATATAAAAGCAGTCTTTGTCCCGGCGTGAAGTACCGCTTCGCTCTATTAAGCACACCTAGCTTTTTGGATGCCAGCGTAAGTTACGTAAGTTCAATATCAGTATCGGGGTAGGTATTTAGGGTCAACAATGAAATTAAAATATTCATTAAATTAACTATACATATTTATACTTAATGCATAAGATAGTAGTAATGAAGCCCAGGAATCCGCAATTTCCGAATACAATAGACTTAGATTTTTTCTCATCCACACTTGTCAAAATTTGTTATATCAAAGCCTCTGAAAAAAGCCCACAGAGACAGGGAGTGGGCTTTTAAGAAGTCCTTAGCTGACACACAAGAAATAGTACAAGAAAAGGGAAAAAGAAGAAATATTTACAAAAAGAAATGAGATCCCATCAAAAACATACTGTAAAAATATTGCAAGTCTCGCAACGCATCTCTCTACCGCAAAAAGCTATGAGATATAATGTAAAACCAAGTCGGTTAATTTATTCATTACCTATCTATGGAAGCATCTATCCGACAACTTTGTCATAAATCGTTACCGAATTAGTTAAGTTACAACATTTTATAGTGACCGTATTAATATTAGATATATTTATTTCTTTAATTAATAGAATGACTTGGCCATCGCACATGATAACAGAACCTACAAATAACAAAATTTACCTAATATTAACGTTCTGAGTGCATTATTTATGTATTGTTAGTGTATGCATCAATTTGACCCGCTAGTACTATGTTCCGTTCATTTCAGCCCAAACACGTCCACAGCTGGGCATAGGCCTCCCCCAAAAATTTCCACGACAACCAGTCTTGTGCCATCCGCATCCAGTGGGCTCCAGCGACTTTGACCAAGTCGTCCGTCCACCTTGGTCATGGTATTTTTAATTAGGACTATTTAAAGTAGTAGACTCTTATGTGATTATGTTTCCGTGCGATGGCCAAGTCACTCTATTAATTAAAGAAATAAATATATCTAATATTAATACGGTCACTATAAAATGTTGTAACTTAACTAATTCGGTAACGATTTATGACAAAGTTGTCGGATAGATGCTTCCATAGATAGGTAATGAATAAATTAACCGACTTGGTTTTACATTATATCTCATAGCTTTTTGCGGTAGAGAGATGCGTTGCGAGACTTGCAATATTTTTACAGTATGTTTTTGATGGGATATTCTATTACTTAACATAAACGTGCGATAATCCAGGATATAGTCTACCGCTGTATCAAATTTCACTCAATCAGTTTACAGTTTACGCTTAATTTGAGCAACAAACGTCTAAGCGTCTTTGCAAATTTTAACACAGTATCATTATATAGGATTTTATTAAAATACGTATGTATTTAACAATATAGTAATGCTTATATTAATTGTTATATGTATTCATTATATATAATACTAGCAGTTCCCACGGCTTCGCTCGTGCTAAAACTACAAAAAAACCTCTAAAATGGTAGGTTTCATCCAATCTTTCATCCCCTATTTTACCCCCTTATGGAATGAATTTCGGCAAATGCTAAAACACGTATTTAATTAATTGTATTGAAGAGCATTTATACAAAGTTTCAAATAATGCTGATCATAAATATTATTGTGGATTGTATTATAACGTGTTTTCCCGTGGGAATTGGATAATCTCCCGCGGTAAAAAGTAGCCTATGTCACTCTCCAACCCTTCAACTATTTCCACAAAAAAATCTCGCTAAGCCGTCCATAAAGAAGGACAAACAAACAAACAAACAAACAAACAAACAAACAAACAAACACAATTTCTCATTTATAATATTAAGTATGGAAGTATGGATTTCCTTTAGGTTTACACGAATATTTGACATTGAAATAAAACCTACAGTACCGTTTTTTCGCACTTTATTTTGATTTTTGGTTTTTGATGTTTCGGATACTTTACAGCAAATATGGTTATAAAAATGAAAATAAAATGCTAAGAATCCGCAAATATAGTTTTATTTAAAAAAAATATATTAGAGATACTCTTGACCTTCATCTTAGCTCGAAGGCACTGATAAGGTCTACGATCTAGCGAGTTTGCCCAGGAGAAGCCTGTTAACACGCACCTTAAATAGATTCAGGTTATACGCACTCGGAAAAACAGACGCAGGCAGAGCATTCTACTTCTTGGCTGATTGAATTACTACGTTTCCTTTCATTATTATTTCAGTTATTTCATACGCAAATTAATTATTTTGGTTAGGCAGTAGGCTGTGTTTTAATCAGACTTACTACGTTACAAATAAGTGGCTCGTAAAATTTTTATATAAAACGATTTTATGATTCTTCTTCGAGGCTATAACGTCTATGGTTATTTGCTTTGAGAATCTAGTTTTCCCGTTCAATCTTTGGTATACTTAAAATTTGCATTAAAATAATATTATTAAAAACAATATTTTATATGTCATTGTAAGGATCTTTTCGAATTTTTAGCGGATTTATTAAAATTTTTGGTTCCCGACGTTTCGAATGCTTTACAGTTTCGAATGCTTTTTTCTCTTTTTATTTAACTTATTCTATATAAAATGGAAATGAAATTCGTTTTCTATTCGTTGGGAAGTTAACTAGAGAACGGCTGAGCCTGAGCTCTCTTGAGTTCTCTAGTTAATATCTATATATTAAAGGTTATAGTATATTAACTATATAATATTATAACCTAAATATTAACCAGAGAACGGCTGAGATACATATATACATATATATATATATATATATAATATATATATATATATATATATATATATACTAGCGGACCCGACAGACGTTGTCCTGTCTACACGTCTTTAATTTAAAAATTTCAAACTTTTTTTAATAATTTTTTTGATGAAAATTATTATTCAAATTGTGAATCTAAACCATTCCCAGATCCCCTTGAACACACACAAAAAAATTCATCAAAATTGGTCCAGTCGTTTAGGAGGAGTTCAGTCACATACACACGCACACAAGAAATATATATATTAAGATATATATATATATATATGTATGTATATTTGACGAACAAAAATGAGTCATTATGTGATTTCAATTTTAAATATAAATTACGTACTGCTTACTTCAGTCTTCATTTGGTGTACTCCACGCTAGCAATAAACTTTATTAGTCGTAAAAACTTTAAAAAAAGACAAGCTGGTCGTTAAGAATTATAACGATAAAAGTTAAAAAATGTTAGAAATCTGTTATTTCTTGAAGATTTGATGTTTAAGCAAACTGCTATTATAAATGTGCGTGCGTGTATTTGTAACTCCTTCACGCTGAATAGACTTGACGAACTTAGATGAAATTTAGTACACATATATTCCTGGCCTTTTTTTTAACGTTGGGAAATACATTTAGGCACGGGGTGTGTGACTCACCGGTAAAGGCAGTACAACTCGCTAAAACCTAACGGAACCTCCCCCGTCTTAATAGGGTATCGCAGAGTCGCTTACGCACTCAACCACGACGCTCCGACGGCAGGCCTGTCGAAGCAGACCACAACAGCCATGGAGTTTCTCCAACGGTCCATTCTGCCGACAGAGAAGTACCAGGAGCAACCCGTATGGTACACCGCCCACCGAAGTGCGTGTCTTGGCTTCACGTCCGACTGTATTGCCGGGCACTACACTACTGATCCCCCCCTCCCCACTACGACAAGGTGAACGCACGTTGGGGGGGGGGGGGGGGGAGATAGTCCTGACCTGGAGTAATAGGCCATAATCAAATGTTGGAAATAAAATTTACCAAAAGGTAAAATTTAATAGCGCGTGTTAAATTTATAATACAGGTGGATATTATGTTAGTTTTTCGAAGAGTACTTTACTTTAACACCTGTAAAGTATTATACTTTTAAGAGAGCCGCCCTTGAACTTGCAAAAGGCTTGAAGTAAATCTAAAATGCCGACCTCAAGCATCTTTTCACGAGTGCCCTTGAATAAAATTGCTACGAGAGAAATAAAGGGCGTTTCACGCTGTTTTACGACTCATCTACTTTTGATTACAAGTATATTTAGATGAATACAGATTTTTTTATGTTAAATATGAACCAAATCTATACATATATTTTTAAAATGTAAGAATTGGCGATTCAAGAGTACTTGTAAAAGTCTGTCTTGATTTGAATATGATAAGTGGAACATTATATTTGAAAGACTGATACCTCTTTGAATATTTTTAAAAATTTTTATCAAACTGATATGTATATTATTATTAGATATTATTACTTTAATCATTCGACTGCAAGTATTATTCCTTAGTAGCGGCTCACCCTCGCTTCGCTCCGGTTCGTTTCGAGGAAAACAAAAACAAACCTATCCCACGGGGACCGTACATTTTTCTGGGATATAAAGTAGCCTATGTGTTATTCCAGACTATAATCTATCTCTGTGGCAAATTTCATCTAGATCTGTTCTGGCGTGAAAGAGTAACAAACATCCATACCTACTCACAAATTTTCACATTTATAATATTACTAGCGACTCACCCTCGCTCCGCTCGGGTTCGTCCCTGGTTACGTTTTAATGTTTTAGTATTAATTTCTCAGAAATGAGATATTTTCCCACAGTAAAAAGTATCCTATGCCTATGTTGACCCGGATAACCAGCTATCATGATACCAAATTTCATCAAAATCTATCCAGTGGTTTACCCGTGATGCGGTAACAGACAGACAGACTGACAGACAGACAAAAATTAAAAAAACTACAGATTCAGCCTCTTTATCGATAATAAAGACTATTTCAATAAGATTTTCCAAAAAATACTTAATGTACAGTTTCAGCTTAGGTAGTTACAATTTTATTAATGTATAGATAATAATTACGGATTTCTTGAAGAAATTTCGATATAATCGAATTCCATTCATAAGACGCTAAGGCTATAAATAAGTTCCTGAATACTATTCTTTACTCTAACGTTATTACTGCTTAATGCGTCGTTTTTCCTAAGAACAGAATTTCTCAATTGCGATAAAACTGAAGTCATTGGGATATTTTATATTATATTGAATAAAGGTTCTTAATAAATAATTTATCATCTGTAGTTAAATAAAGTAAAAAAAAGCTCATTCCATAAGGTTGACCTGTAAATTAATAGCTTTTGTAGAATTACTACCTAAGTTTTCGATCAATTGGCAGAGCTATTTGATGAAAGTTTTTATCGTATTGACATACAAAAAGCAATCTACGTTGGAAGTTTTTGTTTACGCTTGTCAGTCGAAGATCCGCCCTTAGAGCTAACTTTGCCAAAATAAGAGCGTATAATAAACAGAATAAATGTATTGAGAGGCAAAGACATTGCGTTTTGCAGCCCTCTAATGTTTTGTTTTCACCACGGAAGATAATTGTTTTTTTTTTTCTCTTTTGTGGTTGTTATTGTTGCCAAAACAGTAGAAGGTATTATATAATAATGAATAGATCATTTAGTATTACCGTTAGCAGATATATTATAAACTAGCGGAATATATTATAAACTAGCGGAAAAACAAAAACAAACCTATCCCACGGGAACCGTATATTTTTCCGGGATAAAAAGAAGGCTACGTATTATTCCAGACTATAATCTACTTCTGTGCCAAATTTCATTCAGATCCGTTCAGCCGTTCTGGCGTGAAAGAGTAACAAACAACCATACATACTCACAAACTTTCTAATAAAAAAATATAATATTAATAATACGGACTAGTTACTTACCCTGTCTTCACTCGGGAATATGCCTAGGTGCCTTTTGTAATACTTTAGAATGTTTAGCACCGAATACTATAAAAGATGGCAGTCACGCCTTGGGAGTGTGATGATCGCCTCCAAGCTACTTTATTTTGTATAGAATTATTGTAATTTATAATTTGACTACAAAAAAGTAAAAAAATAATATTTTAGTTGAGTTTCTATCGCCAGTTCTTAACAGGCTTCTTTTTTCCGAAATGGTAATAGATTCACGACTTTCAGTAAAAAAATGTAATAATTTAATGCCGAATAAAATATATTGAATTTTATTTTTTTTAATTTCCCTAAGTCATCGGAAAATTAAAAAAATAAAACGTTAAATGAAAATGAAATAGGTTTAAGAAATGTTATTCAAAGAACAGATTTTCATGATTTTACAAAAAAGATCGAAGAAATTCCTATATTTTTAGTTAATATTCATTATCTTTCATTATTCCTGAAAATAACGAGTTTAAAATTACAGCCAATAATGTCGTTAGCATAGATCATACATTTTTAAATGAAATAACAACTATTTTATAGACTATAATTAATATTTTCGTAGACAATTAAAAAGACAAAAGCATAATAAATAAACAGATAATAAATAAATGTGTTCAGTATGGCGTCACAGAGTAATAAGTGCTTTTGTGAACTGTTTGCTCATGAAGAAACTTAAGACGGCAGTTAGGAAGTGGCGGATGATGCGCCTCTTCCGTAAGAGGGACGGTAAGTTAAAATAACATATGAATATACCTAAATAATAAGTATGTATATAATATACAGTATCCGGTAGGCAGTGGTAGCCCAGTGTAATGAACTCATTAGGGAAACCGAGTGAAGCGGGTTCAAATCCCGGGTCTCTCCTACCTCTGATATTTTCGTGTGCGAATCATTTCCAATATACCACTTGTCTTACGTTGGAAAAAAATATCGTGTAACCTGCATGTCTGGGAGAACCAAACAAGTTTTCAAAAGATATGCCGCCAACCCGCACTTGGCCAGCGTGGTGGAATAGAGCCTGATCCCCCTCGTATTGAAAGTAGGCCCATGCCTGGCAGTTGGCCGTTAAAAAGATACATATGTACATAATTTCCTGTATATTATTATTATATCAAGAACTTGACTAATATGTAAAATATTAAAAAAATATATTGTACTTACTAACGCTAGTCTTTCACGCTTGTTTAACGACCTCGGTGCTCTGTGCAGTGTCTATCATGTACGACAGCCGATCCGGAGGTTGTGGGTTCGAGTTCCGGGTCGGCATATTTTAATTGTTGAGTTGTTGAGTATAATTGATATAATACTATACTCAAAGTAAAAATACGTATAAGTAAAGTACAAATACCTCAACTCGGAAGAAATCGTAAAAGGGATAGTGAAGGTTACAAAACCCTTAAAACGGCTTTTCTAATAGAAAGAAATGTTGACTTTGTATCTTCCATAGTAAGCACTAACAGTTCGGTACAATGAAGATACTATCTTAATTTGTTTTAGCTTTATTAAGCACATTTACGGCAATTTAATTACAATTTCAATTAAGTAAAACGACTAAATTACAGCTTATATGGTTCTCTGCAAGACGTTTAATGATACTAAAAAGCTTTTTCAGAGCTTTCGGTTAACATACGAGGCAAAATATGAGTCACTTGATTTCATATCAATATTTTACAGTTTATTTTTATTTGTTTTTATATTTACAAATAAATATTTATTTATTGATATTTATGTATATTCAATTAAAAAAGCGCAAAAAATCTCTTCTGTAATTCTTTTTAATTGTAACTACTAACGCTATATTACTTTTCTATGGGGGCTTCGCGTGTGTTTACATTTTTAGTTCTATTATATCGGAGTCCCGGATGATATTGATAAAATTAAAATTTCTCAGTTTTGTTACTAGCATGGAAACCATCCGAAGGTCAAATTATATAAGGAATCGAAAATAATGGTCATACATCTACGAGTTTTATTGTTTCTTTCATTCATTACATAATTCCACTTTCATGCCCGACTTTCTTGGAACAAATGACTAAACATTTTCTTTTGTAGACGTTTAAATAACAGAACTTGCTTCTTTTTCCTTGTCCATGTCGTTTTCAATGACTATAGAAAATCTCATCTCTTATTAATACATTATACATTCATTCCGCCGTTTTGGGATTAGTCTAATTGCCTAATTCGATTTTTCTTACTATGCTGACCTGAAAATAAATTTTATTAAAATAATACTACTCATTGATTGCTTATAATTTATATATCTCAGACTAAAGAATTATAGAGACGGAGCGCGCAAAACAAAAAAAAATAGTCAAAAATAGTAGCAAGATTTTATGTTTATGCTAGTTCGTTTTTGCAATTTGTTTATTTTCGTCAAAGAAAATAATAAAATAATAAATAAAAAATCATAAAGAAAAAATATAAATAATATATAAGGGAAATTTTATATACGTATAAATCGTTAATTTACAATTTTTTAAAAGAACCTATGAATAATAAAAAAATACTATATTTATTTGTATTTTTAAGTATTAGTTCTCTTCTCTATCTCTCTTTCACTTGTGAGAGAGAGATATCATATTATTAGGTTTTTTTAATGTTTATTATAATAAATTCCGTCAGTTATTTTTATTTATTAGAATTTATTTACTTATCAAAGTACCTAATGTATAATATTGTATTGACATCTGTAGTCGATTTTAAAACGTAATTTGACTTCATGCTTAGTTCTATGACACTGTCTATATTACCTATTCCTTAGTCTGATTTATATGAATATAAAGTTAATACAATTTTAGTTAAGAAATACAGCAGAAAAATTTTAGTTAAGAAAGCAGCAGTAAAATGCGTAAATGTTGCCCAGTTTTATTCAATCAGTTCAAGAGTAACGAGTGGCAACATTGAGTCGAATAATTAAATTATAAAAGTTATAGGTAGCTCCTACACTAATATCTGTCGAAATTGCAACAGCAAGCTAATTCCTTTACAAATATAACGATAGGAGAATTAAGTCAAATTCATTTTAAACGTAACTTCCTGATTAGATTTTTGCTTTTAATGAATTCAAATATTTAACTTATTTCATACTATGATATTACCTTACATTTCAATCGCAGGTTTGAAGAGCAAAGTAATGAAAAATTTTTAGTCCCTCCATACACGTAAGGTATTTTTTTAATTATTTCTAATTAATACTATTCTTATTGTTTTAGATTCATCAGTGACGCGGCAAGCTTCCATCGATCCTGTGCCGTCCACTTCTGGCACTCCTGCGCATATCTCGCGACCGCCAGCTAATCTTCTGCAATTGGTAATATCACTATTATCATTATATATGTTGTATGTGTGTGAGTGTATTTTTGTTACTCCTTCAATCTAAAATAGCTGGACCTAGTTGGATTGAAATTTGGTAGACAGATAAGCTATAACATAAAGTAACACATAGGTTAGTCCCTAAAAACGTACGCAATACAGCGAGAGTTGCTGTAAAATACATATAATAATAAATATATACTTTGCTTCATACTTCTTTAACATCATTTTTTAAGAAATAAATAATAATTTTGTATGGCTCTTCAAATTCAGTAAAAAATTGGTATACATCTAAATTCTGATATTTACCAATACTTCAATCAAATTTTGTTCACAACATAAATCAATACCGTTTTCTTTCATAATATTATAGATATTTAGACAGCATACTTAGATATTTATTGTGCGTTGGAACTCGTAATGTGATATACATATATCATAGGGACAGTGACCTCGAAACAGGATGAGAAAAAATTGATAAGAACAAAGATGAAATAATTACTAATAACGTTGCAGCATCCAACGATTACAAGCTTAGCATTCTAGAAATAAAACTCGTAGATATTTTTTTATACTACTCAGTGACAAACGAGCAAACAAACCACCTGATGAAAAGCGGTACCCGTCGCCCATAACACCTACGGTTCATGCAGTTAGGTTTTATGTTACAAAAATACAGAACCGTAGGTGCGTTGTCACTATGAGGACTAAGTTGATATGCCTCTTGCCTGTAATTGTGCTGGCTACCTTATCCTTCAAACCGGAACACAACAATGTAATCATTATTTCTTGGCGGGAGAAATATAAGGGATTCCTTAGGCTTGACAGAGTCCTACCACCGTAGATATGAAAATTCCTGGAACATAGGAGAAAAAAATTGTTTTCCACGGAAACTACGTGCTCATTTGAATATAAATTATTATAATAAGTGATTATCTTTGCGTTCATTTATAGTTTATACTATGTGATGTTCTGAAACAGTAAAACATTCCCGCGGGACAGCATATGAAAGTTTGTAGAATACGACGTAGCTATTTTAAAACCACAGATAGAGACTTCAATCGCGTATATATATATATATATATATATATATATATATATATATATATATATATATATACATGTCGGAGCATTAGGATTTAATAGAAATGAATTATAATTTCATTTGATTTGCTACCTTTTTCTGCTTAAATGTCCTCATTACTGTTTAAAGTCACTTTATCGTGTTACGTCAAATCGAATTCATGAAGCCGCGTTGACACGCTCAAAGTCTGCTTTGACAAAAGTTTACATGATCAAAGTTGCGTCAAAGTAATCATCAAAACTACTTTGTCAAAGTAGACTTCGATCGTGTCAACGCAGCTTGAGAGCCGAGGCGCCATCATGACATTCGTTGAACATATATAGGTAACTAGCATTGCCCGCGGCTCCGCCCGCGTTCAGATGACCAAAAACCAAATTCTTAGGTTTTCCATATTAGTACACTCTTACAATGCAGTTTTTGTATTTTTTCTCAAAAATGAGATATTTTCCCGCGGTAAAAAGTATCCTATATGTTGACCTGGATAACCAGCTATCATCATACCAAATTTCATCAAAATCCCTCCAGTGGTTTTTCTGTGATGCGGTAACAGACAGACAGATAGACATAAATTCTAAAAACTATAGATTTGGCCTCTGTATTGATAATAATATCTATTTTAATAAGATTTTCCAAAAAATATTTAATGTACAGATTCAGCAGAACTCGCCTGCTAGTATATACATATAAGTAAATATGGTAACTAATTAAATAAGGTTTCAACGTTATGCAAAATTATTCTCTATTTCCGCGCAACTGCAGTTAGATCGTTAGTGTGGAACTAGTTTAGTTTGTTACTGAAGTTCTATTTTACTGGGTCGATGTTACGAAACATCATCTTCTTCAACTTGTCGCAAACTAAAACTTGAGATTGAATATTCAGAATATTAACTTTATAGTATGAAAAGTCATATAATGGCAATACAAAAAGTAATATATAGGTACTTGGTGTATATAAAATCAAGATTGTTTTTAAATATATTAAGAATATACCTATATAATATTGTAATCATTAAATTTGAAAAGAAAATGATGGTCGACGACCAAAAAACAAGGCTACGATGGGAATTAAGATTAAAACAATAAATTATTTCTTTATGCTGGGACTTTGTGGATATAAATAAAAGTACGTAGATGTTTACTTCGCTCCACGCTGGATGATTTATTTCTATTTTCACATTTGATGACGTAAACATCAAAATAAATCAAATCAAAAATAAACCTAAAATAAAAAAAAATACACTGAAAAAGTCTGCTTCGGAATCTATATATCTATACAGATAAATAAAATTGAAGTGCCTGTTTGTAATGTCAAAATAACAACTTTTTACTAAATGCATATGGAATTATATACGGTATTTACAAGAAAAACACTTTTTTTTATTTTTGCCTGTCTGTCTGTTTGTTCCGGCTAATCTCCGAAACGGCTGGGCCGATTTTGACGGTACTTTCACTTACATGTAGTTGAGGTTATAAGGAGTAACTTAGGCTACTTTAATTTCCGTAAAACAATTAGGGTTCCGCTCAAAAAATTAAAATGTACCTATGGACGAACCCGAGCGAAGTGAGTGTTAGTCGCTAGTTGAAAATAAAAAAAATATCATTTATATTCTAAAAAGAAAAAGGAAATCCAGAGATTTTTTTATTATATTTTCATTCATAGATATTTATTCTTTTATTGAAAATATCATCACAGTAATGTGGGCAAGGCCTTTTACATCTGCGGTCTTAGAAAGTTCAACCAAAGATGTCTTCATCAATTACATTTTCCAGTAAACATTAAATGTCTTTCATTCCTTTTAACATTTCCAAGCTATTTTTCAACAAGTTTTCTCCTTACATTAATATTCTGAAACTCTTCCAAATGTAATATTGCCTTTAATTTTCTACAGGCGTTGTTAAATAGATAGGAACACTTGAATATTTTTGAGCTCCGGTTCTGGCATACGGTAAATCTTCTAAAGCAGCTTTGTTGTAACCAAATAAGAACAAAATCTGCGATTTACATAAAGACTCGTCTCTTATGGTGATCGAACTAGTAGCCGCTGTTGTATCAAACAGGAAAACGCCGATTCAATTGTTCTTATATTGATATTTGTGATACAATTGTTTTGTTATTGTAAAATTATATTTAATATATATTTTCGTATCATAAACGGGTTGATATTTTAAATGAGTGAAAGATTTTAAACTAGGGCTTATATGTAGTTAAAAAAAGTAATATACTCACTGTCGATAATGATAATAATAAACTGAAAATAGGTAGGTACATCACTAAAATATTTTGCCAATCGAGAACTCATCTATCACTGAAATTGTATTTTTAAGAATTTTACTATATAGTATGTATAAAGTAATTTATATTATATTTATTTACATAATCTGTTTCTACTAAAATTTAACTAGCTTTTTTTTCTAGGAGCCAGACGAAGGGCAAAAGCTAAGGGAACAACAGCTACGACAATATTCCTTCTTTCAGCTTAGAATTCATTTAAAAAGGGGTCAAAACCTTATAGCCATGGATAAAAATGGTGAGTCTCTAACATTACCCACTTCAACACTTCACACTACACTCACGTAGGCGACCGCTACACCGGCACTAAAATGCTAAATTAAAAAAAATCACATCTATGCAAAATATCTACTGCTTTCAAATAAAAACGTATTTATATAAAAAAAAATATTTTTTATGCTAACCGTAATGTTTCGAAATCGACACCTTTGGGAGCATGTGATGTGTACAAAAAGAAACCCACGTCAATCATAAATTGGACGATAAATCGATTTTATGCAAAAAATTCATCGATCTTACGCTGTGTAAAAGGAAAGCTAAATAACAAATATTTACTATATTCATAAAATAACACTAAAGTTTATATACGATAAGAAGTTCCTATGACATCAACATGAAATTTAAATAGGGTGCGCATTTTGAAGCACTAAATTTAATCAGTGTTGAGACGTTCGAAAATATTAAAGGTAAAAAGAACAGTATAAAGAAAATCGTCATCGATTTTTTTCTAAACCATATAAAATTTATGTTCACGATAATTCTTTGCAGACAGTGAATCGATTTTAATGGTTTTTTTATTAAGTATCCTATACCTCGAAAATAGTTCCACTTACAAAGAAGAAAAACTCGTTCAATTCCGCATTTAAGAGTAGTTTAATTACTTTTCAGGTTGTTTCGAAGTCGATTATTTGAGTTAAAGTTATTATTTCTGTTACACGTTTCGGGGCTTTTGATGTCAGAAATTATCAAACAGTCAGAGGGTCTTTGATATGGCTTAAAAGCTGTCAAAACATATAAGCTTCGGCCGACGGCCTGTCTCCTATTAATTTAATTCATGTAATAACTCGTGTATAGAACGTTTTATAGTTTATTATATTTTTTAATCACTCCTACACAATTTTCTTTAGAGTACAGTTTTATTTATTGTTATTCAATTCTTTTTGGGCACGGCACTAAAAGGAATATGATCGGGTCCGATTGGTGAGACGTGACTTTTTTCCATTTCTTTAACTTCCAATAAGCCTTATTTCGAAATCGACGACGTGGTTCTTTAAAAATTAAAAAAAAATACGCTGGTAGTAGATGATTTCAGTACACTATGTAATAAAATATAATAAGACTTAATCGTTATCTAAGGTTTACTTTAAAGTTTTCAACTCAAGTTTTAGAAGCTTACTACAACAGTTTTGGGTATTTATTACCAGCCCAAGTTTAAAAGTAACGTAACTTCCTATATACAAATTTTACTTACGTGACAGCTTTATGTTTTTCATTAAACAATTTAAGTACTTAAGTTCTTTAACATAATAATAATACATTCAATCAAATAATAATACATTTAATCAAATCGGTGCAAGTATTCAAACGTCGTCATAAAAACTACTATATTTTATCGATGTAAGTCTACGTATATATGTATATGTAAGCCCTGTTTATGGAAGTCTATTGTAGAATATATACGTATATTGTTTATACTAATAAATATAAGCATTAAAATATAAATAAGATAAATTACATTAAACTAAAAAAAAAACCTTAAGTATATATACATAATATAATAACTAAAAAATGTTATTAAAAGGAGTCCCTTTAGGCAAGGTATTTGGTATTTTAGACATAGTAAAATATTATTGATATATCATCAAAGTGAGCTTTGGTATAATATTAAATAAGAAATTTCGGATTTTATTACAAAGTCACAAACTCACAAACTGTACCTCTATAATATTAGTATAGTATAAATAAATAAAATGGAGAATTCCTAAAGTATAAAGGTATATTATCTTTGAGTATTCTAGCACACCTGCGACAAATTCAGCGATTCAACACACATTTACACCAACAAAATTTCCAATATTTTTATTTTTTATTTTGCACTTTTTACATTTTAATTGCATTTATTTTAGGCTTTTGCTTTTAGTAAATATCCTCTAGATTAAAATCTAATTTTATTATTTTGATAACCACAGTATTTTTTATCTAATAGTTCATAGTTTTAGTCTGAGTGTATCTGAAAAAAAACATAATTACTCGTAGGCTCTAATTGTCATAAATGCTACTCTATCATATAAGTAAAAATTTAATGCTAAGTATACTCGCAAATATGACTTTAAAAGTAACCAAAGATTGTAAAAAATATTGTATAGTAGCTAGACCAAAAGTGTTTGTACGTAGATACGTAGAACCCTTGAACCTTAGAAATTATAAGCTTTATTTATATTATGTTTGCTTCTTACTTTCTCTAATAACGCATTTTGTGGGGTCCCAAAACCAGGATTGTTGTCAGGCACAAGCGACCCGTACGTGAAGTTTAAGGCTGGCGGCAGACTTTTACACAAATCAAGAATAGTGTATCGCGACCTTAATCCAGTATGGGATGAGTGTTTCACTGTACCTATAGAAGATCCGTTCCAACCGGTGCAATTAAAGGTATGTTACAATGAAATGAAATAAACATTATTCAATTAGACTTATTAAAATTACTTTTGAATCGTCAATTTAATGAAAGCGTCAGTGTTGTCAGTCCTCCAGCCACTCCAATGTTTATTTTTTATTTATTTTATTTGAGAAACAAACAGTACAATATAATATAATTAAAAAACAAACTATGAAAAAAAACATCGACCAATTAAAGTTTCTACAATAAAATAGTACATAGACTGAAAAATTTCTACATATAATTTAAATAAAACTATTTTATCGGATGTTTCGCGGTTTTTAATCCCCGACGCAAATAGAGGGATGTTATAAGTTTGACGTCGATGTCTGTCTGTCTCTGTGAGTGTGTCTGTCTGTGGCATAGTAGCTCTCAAACGGATGGACCGATTTCGATGTTTTTTCATTTGAAAGCCAGTTTCCTTGCGGTAGTTCTTAGCTTTGTTTAGTTAATATCGGTGCAGCGGTGTAAGAGTATCAGCTCTTTTCCAAAATGATGTAAGGCATTTTGGCGTATAGCGACTTGATTATGTGCTTAACGCGTGCCAGTGTAATCGTTAAATAACAATTAATTTGCGTAGGGGGGTTTTTACATTTTTAATTCATAATAATTCACAGTTAAAAGTTATAGTTCATCCCCGTCTATTATACTATCTATTTTATAGGTCATCACCGTCTTTCATAACTATAATTTTGTGACGTCAAAAACTTTATTCTCTTCTGTGACTGATATTTGCGCATTCTAAGCCTCAGAAACAAAAGAAAATTATGTGTACTGTCATATATTCGCCTAAGTCTACGAAAGTATTAATAATTCGTTTTAGAGAAGCAAACAACAATACAGAAAAAAAATCAACTTCCCAACTCCTGGCTGTTACTGAGAATTTCTTAACAGAAATACTCAATAACTGAACTTGGCTTGACCCGGGATTCGAAACAGGATCTCCGAATCTGCGGCCGTACATGCTAAGCACTAGACCACCGAGGCAGTGACCAAATCAATCTGACATTAATTAGAACACAGTCCCTCTGTTATATTACACTAGGCAGTAGGCACCGCATTTGCGTTTAGATGGTTATTTATTCTCGTATTTAATATAAAATATTTTTCATCCAGAAAGCAATTTTGCGAAGGACGAACTTATTCGGGTCTTATATACGGAACAGGACTTCTAAAAGGAACAGTACGTGTTCAGCATTTTTAGAACTTGTTTTTCGAAGTAACATTTTAGGTACGAGTATATCTTTATAGTAGAAAGTTATTAGCCGCCCTTCAAAGTATTATTGTAGATAATTTTAATACACGGATTTTTTAGCCATAATAAATAAATATATGTAATATTTACATAATATTTACATTTTACCTTATTCCAATTTTAATTTGATCCTATTATGTTCTTAAAATATACTATTTTTAATCTAATTCAGAAAACAGAAAGCGATTCTCATAGATCTTTTCTGATGAATAATTTATACCTTAGTCAAAGGTTAAATATTATATGTAAATTAAAAAAACGTCTTTTTATTATTTTTACGTACATATTATTATATTTGAAGCCAGTGTACCTTTTTTGTTTATATTGTTAATGAAGACTGACATATTGTAGAGTGGGATGGGCCTGTTACACCCACACATTGTAGTAACATTTACACTACAAATGTATATATGCTTACAATACAGATGACTTTTTGATGATATCTCATGATTTCACTCGGGTTAATTTTCAAATTTGGTGTTTCGTTTTAGGTTATAGGAACAAAAATAAGAGTAGTTAACTAGCAAATTTCTTGCTAGTGTTAATGGCCAAAGCGCTATGAATGCGTAATATGATTGTACTTAAAAAAAATTATTCTATATATTATAAATAACAATTTCAACGCTGATAAACATTGTAAAAAGTACTTTTAATAGGTCTAACTAATAGCCAATGCTTAAGCCTAAGAAAAAAAAACTGTAAACTCTTAACAATATTATACACTTATATTATCATTACATATCTTTTGTAGGTTTTCGACTACGACTGGGGGTTGCAGGACGACTTCATGGGTTCCTGTCATCTGGATCTCACAGCACTAGAGCTAGGTCGATCGCAAGACCTAGTGCTATGTCTACAAGATCCGAACAAACCTACCCAAGACCTGGGCGAAATAGTGCTAAATATTACTCTGTACCCGAAGTCTCAAGAAGATAAAGAGGCGGTGAGCTTAGTTATTTTTTATATATTTTCTTTTTAACCGACTTCCAAATAGGAGGAGGTTCTCAATTCGTCGGAATCTTTGTTTTTTTTATGTAGGTATGTTCACCAGTAGTAGTTGTACTCGAAGACGCCTGAATCGATTTCGATTTTTTTTTTTGTTTTGAAGGGTATTTAAGACTACACATGTGCCTGATCAAAGATTCATCCCCTATTAAATCGCTTTAAGGGATGTATTTGAAAATTAATACTAAAAATCATTTTTAGTGCTAATCTAAGTTTGCAACGTATTTTCAAGACGAGAACGCGTGGTGTCTGTTAGATTTCATTGAGTTAAGCAACTTCTGGGTAAAATATCATGCTTATAGATGGTTTAAGTTGCAGTCAGTCAGTCAGTAGATATTAGTTTTATGAAGTAAATAATAGGTTTGAGAATGAAAACTGTCATAATTAGATATGTATTTATTATAGTTGGTATTGCGAAGCTACCTCTTCTAGCTCGGGTTGCAATTTTTAGCTTTTTGCTAAGCTAAAACTAAATACCATTGCAGTCAACATAAACAACAATACGTGCTTATAGCTCTACTATATTGAATAGAGATTCAATATGGCATTTTCCAAGACAATATGTACTCAATTGGCACTCGCAAATACTAAAAAAATGACATGTTGAATTATTCAACATGTTTTTGCATAGTGATACTTTAGAGGCTGGACAATTAGTTACATTGGATACTTTTTATGACAATTTATTAAGAAGTTACCTACTTACTATCACGCTATAATATCCTTTGCGGCGTGTCATTATGTTAGTCTTTAAGCTATTAAGTCAGTTGCCACTTAGGGATTCATTATGGACAAAATAAGTAGATACAAACTTCACAACAAAATAACCTCTTAGATGAAATATCTCTCTTTAAATTCAGAAAATGTTCTTTAACTGGTGGTCACACTGAGCGTATTACGAGTTTTTCGCTTTTTCAGCATTCGCTTAGCACGAAAACCTTTAAAAAAACAACAGTCACTTAAAAACTACCGGTTTAAGCGTCTTTTTAAAATAAAAATACTTTGCTTAGTGGGAACAGTTTAACAGAAATGTGTAAAATGTCATTTCTTAAGATTATATTAGTTACTAATATAACAAAAAGAATATAATGAAAAATAAAAATGAATAAGTTTGTTTGGCCACGTTTCTTTCACGCCAAAATGGAGTGACAGGTTTATGTAATTTTTACAGTATAGAAAGTTGAAGGGCTGGAGAGCATGGCGTAAGATACTAATTACTGCGGGATAGTCTCATTCTCATGGGAACAGGTTACAGTAGGGATGCTCAAGCAATGTAAGGGCCGTCGGGAATAGACCTATAGATGTAACATACTAATATTATAATTGTGAAAGTTTGTGAGGATTTCCAGACATCTGTCTGGATGTATAGATGTATGGACGTTTGTTACTCTTTCACGCATAAACTACTGAATGGATTTTAATGAAACTTTAATATAGGTCAAATATCAGAATAACACATGGCTACTTTTTATCCCGGAAAAATGTACAGTTCCTGTGTGAACCCGAGCGAAGTGAGGATGAGCAGCTAGTGTTAAATAAATTAAGACGAGGTATCTTAATTTTATGGTACAGATAATGGACTCATTCATTATCTATGCATTATAAATTATAAATATAATAAATAATGCAGATGTAAGTACCTAACTAGCCTTACCTGCTATATTTTAATGGAGTAGATTTGCATTTAAACGACATTATTTCAATGCAAATTTCCATTCAACAAATAAATATAGTTGACTAAAGACTAACATAACACAGTAGTCGGAAATAAATTTATATTCATACTAGCGGCTCACCCTCGCTTCGCACGGGTTCGTCGCTAGGTACGTTTTAAATAGATATAAATAGTTATTAACCAGCGTTAGCCATATAAATTTTAATTTTTCTGATGTTTTAATACTTATTATCCTATTCTGGACTAAGAGAAACCTAAAAATTCAAATATTATAAAAATTGGTTCAGCCGTTCTTAAGTTTTATGTCACGTCACACGGCAACGGTCCCACGGCATCCATCCATCCATATACAATGTCCGTCTCCTGGTTCTAAGCTACCTCCCCACCAATTTTCAGTTCAGCGGTTTTTGAGTTATAAATAGTGTAACTAACACAACTTTCTTTTTATATATATATATATATATATATATATATATATATATATATATATATATATATATATACTAAAATAACTAGCGACTTACTCTCGCTTCGCTCGCTCCCTACGTGCCTTTTGATTAGATAAAAATAATTATTGCGAGTGTCTCTCTCTGCATCTGTACATGCCATACAGCACACTTTTCTGTAGGCCTTTTTGTTGTATTCAGCCCTTTTTAACGTCCCACTGCTGGGGGTGGGCCTCCCTTCAATACGAGGGTGATCAAGCCATAGTCCACCACGCTGGCCAAGTGCGGGTTGGCGGCCTTCACATGTCTTTCTAAAACTTGCTAGATGCTCTACAAACTAAACCAAACGTGTCGTCAATTACTGTTTTGACGAAAAATGAAAAAAATTACTATTTTTATGAGTAAAATACTAAAATATGATATTTTTTTTATTTTAAATTACGAATCTAATAAAAGCGTGAATTATTAATCTCTCTCATGATAAATACAGTGGGTAACATAGTTTTACCAAACTTGTCTTAATAAGTTTCCAAAAGTTTGGAAACCTATTCAAATAAGTATTTAATTGGAATTAATTAATTAACATCAATCAAGAATAATTAACATAATAAATTGACCGTGTTTAGTGGAAAATGTTCGCGTTCTGAAATATGAAACTATAATTGAAAGGGCATTATTAGTTTTGTGTAACAAGTAACAACTTTCACTTAGTGTAGTAAAATAACTTATTATAGGTATTTTGTTAACAACTGAATTTTTGTACGTAAACTTAGTTAATTTTTGAGGTATTTTCAACCGACTTCAAAAAGGAGGAGGTTCTCAATTCGACTGTATGTTTTTTTTTTATGTTTGTTACCTCAGAACTCCGTCATTTATTAACCGATTTGGACAATTTTTGTTTTGTTTGAAAGGATATACTTCCAGATTGGTCCCATTTAAATTTAAAAAAAAATACCACTCCTAAGGGTGGAAAAACAACTAATGATGAATTTAACCTACTTCTAATTGTCATATTGACTTGAAACTTTGCAAGTATTTCTATTTCCGCTGATAGTACAGTGGTTCGGTGTTGTTGACCTGATCTGATGGCAAGGCCAGAAGGTGGATAGGTGGAACTCTTCAACGGCTAATAGTAGATACTTTGAATTTGGGCTTATTTTGTTTGATTTGAAAAGCCTAACACGTTAGAATCCTTACTTTGCTACTATTGTCTACACTAAAAAGGGAAAAATAAAAACTTTTTAACAAAAAAATAAAAACCGACTTCAAACAAAAGCACTAAAAAGTAAAAAATAACTGATTGATAGTTTTTATTTACTATACATACCTAATCAAATATTTTCGAAGTCGGTGTGCTTTGGCTAAGTAATTAAAGCCTACCTATTAAGTACATACCTAATCAAATATTTTCGAAATCGGTGCCAGCCCATACAAAGCAAAGCACACCGACTTCGAAAATATTTGATTAGGTATGTATAGTAAATGAAAACTATCAATCAGTTATTTTTTACTTTTTAGTGCTTTTGTTTGAAGTCGGTTTTTATTTTTTTGTTAAAAAGTTTTGTTTGTTAAAAACAATTAATTAAACTCACTAAAATATTAAACATATATAATATGTGCATCTTACCTAAACTTATTATGTTTAATTATTATTATTAATGAATTATTGCTAAATTAATTTCCAATACAGATATATATTGGAAATTAAAGTTCAGAATTGTTCAAATGTAAGGTTTAATTTTGGTATGAATGGTACACGAATTTGCTTCAGACTTTTGGTCCTCTATTCAAATACCATACTCTTGGCTCTGAAATATGACTTAAAAATAAGCTCTAATATAAAAATATTTACCCTTTCTTGGCAGAAAGGGTTATGTTTTTCGCGCGTATCTTATATGTATGCACCTATGTTTGTAAATTTCTATCGGTATTACCTCGTATCATCCAAACAGGTGGATGGATTGTGACAGTTAATTTGTCTGCAAGCCCCAAGTGTTCTTAGATATGTGTTTAAAAAAATCAAAATGGCGGATCCCTGACGCCAATTTGTGTCTTGAAATTTTTTTTCATGAAAATCAATCGAGTGGGGTATCCAAATACATGTTTTTATGAGGCGATTACAAAAATATAAACAACTTATATATTTAAAAGTAATTTAGGATAAGAAATTATTAAATAAAACTAAAAATAACTGGCCAAAACTAAAAAGCTGTAAGTAAGAAAAAAGTAAAAAGATGAAAACAAGTTGACGAAGAAACATAGTTATGCAGTCAGAGACTTAGGTACATGATTTATAATAGCTATATGTGTGTAAATTTTTTTTTTATTTTATTTAGCCTGGTGTATAATGTCAAACATTATGACACATTAAGTGTGGAAGTTATGATTATAACTAATATACTATAACATAATAGGACCAAATTGTATATAATATCTATAAATAGTGTCCTGCGAGTGTAAGGAAAAACTGATATTAAATATACATACGTATATTTAGGTATTCTTATATTAAGCATAAATAATAATTTTTATATATATTTTAAATTTTCGCAAATGATTATCACTTATAATATTCTGCGAGTGTAGTCTAGGAACCATAAATAAAAGAGCATTTAACTTTAATTTCAATGACCATAGAGTAATTTCTATTTAGAAACTATAAAAATATATTTATTTATTTCAAGAATGTTGAAGTAATCATAATTTAAATTTATTTTTTAATAGGGTGAATACGCTTATATTATTATTTCCTACTCTACCTTATTTAAATATTATATAGCCTAAAAATTATAACTCAAATATTAACAGTGGAACTGGAACATATACCTTACCAATTAGTCTCTGTTTTCATTACAGCGATTTCGAATTTCTTCAGAGTATATTTATGATATAATTGTAATTTGATTGCAGAAGTCATTTCACAGTTAATGGTTACTAAAATAATGTCTGTTACAATTAAATAGAATGATAATAAGAGAGAAAAAAATTTTTTTTTTTTTATAAACAAGAAAAGAAAAAATAATGAAAACACGACAACTATATTTTTTAGCATGATTTTTAATGAATTTCCTTAAACAAACTGAGAATAGAATGATATGGAATCATTCTTAATTCTGATACAAAAAAAAAGTAGGTAATGTAAAGTAATGAATAATGATAAATGTTGTACTCTGTACAATACATGATGAAGAAATATAAAGGTACAGAATCAGATCAGTTAGTGTTACACGCCGGCTGCGTGAACTCGTGCGCGAAGCGTAACAATAATATTTAAAAAAAAAAACAAATATTTTTATACTCTGCGCACATTTATAGTCTATGAGTTTTTTTTATTAAGTGGTAAAGTGTTGAAATTGGTGAATGTGACAATCTTATTGTGATCAAAACAAACATAGCGTTAGATTTAGACGACAATTATTTCTTAAAGTGAATACAAAATCATAGAAATATAATTTATTACTAAGATTGCCTTTCAGTAAATTGCGTAAAGTAATTTTTATTTATATATCATATAAAAGATAAAAGAGCCATAACAGTTTAGTGCCGGGCTCGTAAATGAACAACGAACAAATCGTATACCTAACCTATATCGGAACCGGTAAAACAAATAAATACGCCGAATGATGAAAACAGTAAGCTGCAATACGTTTTCTAGCAAATAGCTATTGAAGTTTTTTTTTCGTATACAATTCTTTAGAATATCATGTAATTTTTTTATTTATAATTTTGCCTTATCTTTATATTAAATTATTGTTCTTTGTTATGCTTGGATAAGTACGCGAGTTCTTTGACCTTTTAACCTCTTCATTTTTTTTATTGCTTTAAGCTTTAAATAGAATTAGGTTTATTTAACTTATGTAAAGTAAATGACAAAGTACATATACGAGTAGAATCAATTTGATTTCTTTTGTTTGCAAGTACACGTTACATGTCACCTTCTATTATTAAAATTTAATACGACTAAATTTTTTTTAATTAGGTCAAAGCCATAATAGTATCGAGAAAAACATAATATAAAACGTATTAAATTTATAACAATGGAATGTTCATGTGGTACGTCCATTCAAACAGGTTCGGATAAACCTCTTTTATGACCTTGAAATAAAAAAATATATTCGAGCTTATATCTTACGTTATATTAATAATACTAGCTCGTTTTGTCTTTCAATCTAGAGCTTTGACTTTAGATTGGGATATCTATATCACCAATATATTCGTCCTGCGATATATCTACGTAATATGAAATAGGATCAATGCAATCTAAGTAACGTCGTCACATGACAAATTTTTGTCATAGGAATACTATTTCATAATATAAATTACCATAAATATTAACATTAAGTCTGTATTTACTGTCGATTAATCATAAACTAATGAGCTTTCCTGTCAACTAAATTATTTATTACAGGTGCCCTGACAGACCTTGTCTCCTGTCAAATTTTTTTTTTTTAATGATTGAGTTCATACAATAAATCCTATAGAAAAAAGCACTTTCAGTTTTTTCTAGATTTCCCCACTACGCAGGCAGCTTTACCAACGCTTTTCCCTAGAATCTTGTTTGCACTATTACGAACGTTTTTAAAGAAAAAAAATAGTCAAGCCCTTCTCAAGGGATGTGTTTACCGCCGAACAGCATTTCATTTATTTTATATAGATAGATTTACTAGCGATCCGCTCTCGCTCGGGCCTTTAGGTAATACGTCGCGGGTCGAAAACTCGTAAAATTTCTATCTCGTACCTCGTGGGACGCCATACCTTTTCCCGGAATAAATTTAGGGAGTAGTCCTCCAGGGAAATTAAGTTACGAGTTATCCATTCATTATCGATTTAATTAACTATTTAAAACATCGATTAAGCTTTTCTCCTTTTTTTATTTTTCATAGAAAAAATATATCCTATCGCCAAAATGAACTTGTACAAACAGATGGACGTTCAAACTATTTCAAAGTGGCATGGTATCGTGGTTTTGGTATCGTGTAAATAACGTATGACCCTAATATGTTGCTATTTTGAAATGATAGACAGTGAACTGAATTACAGATTACCATTTTATTTATAATTATGTCACTCGTACACCCAATGTAGAAAATTTCTCCTCGCCGATATTGATTAAGACAAACAAATCCTGCCATTCTCATACTGCAATGGGACAACAATTTGACACGCCCGGTTAGAGATCAGGCGCAGGACCAACGGGCTTTACATGCTCTCTGAGGCATGGAGGAGCAACAATTTCTTGACCGAAAATAGTAACTATACTTGGTTGGCCTCAGAACTTGATCACAGGATCTTTTAAAAACCTACTTAGCTTTTAAAATTGTGCGTGTTTAAATGTATGAACTGCAGATCTTTTATAACGTTAGACTATATTATAACAGAGCGATTAGCAATTTTGTCGCTTACAAATTGAGTCGTCATTTCTATGTGTATATTATACTGTGACGCCACGCTAAACGCGCGAAACTGCGAGCGTTTAAAGTATCCCGTAACGATATGATATTTAAAAAAAAAATACTATTTTTTTTACAATTATATAACGATCTAAGTTATTGTATAAACAACTAGCATTGCCAGCGGCTCCGCCCACGTTCAGATGACCAGAAACCAAATTCTTAGGTTTTACATATTAGTATACTCTTACTTACTTAGATATCTTCCCGCGGTAAAAAGCCATACCAAATTTCATCAAAATCCCTCCAGTGGTTTTTCTGTGATGCGGTAACAGACAGACAGACAGACAAAAATTCTAAAAACTATAGATTCGGCCTCTGTATCGATAATAATGTATATTTCAATAACATTTTCCAAAACATATCTAATGTACAGATTCGGCTTAGTTACAATTTTATTATATGTATAGATAAAACATCATGCATATTCTCTAGACTAGATATGCATACCCTCAAGCGATAAACTATTCTCGTAACAGGTTTTTTTCATGTTACCATGTGAAAATTATTAAATTCACCGTTTCATCGTAAATACACTGTAATAAAATTTTCATGCTATTACAAAGCAGTTATTTAAAATTAACATTTATTTAAAACATATCTAATCATTTTTAAATAAAGCTATCTTTTCGGATTATTTCGCGGATTTATTTTGATTTTGGTTCCCGACGTTTTGAATGCTTTACAGCATCCATGGTCACGGGAGAGACTCTGTCTCTCAAAATAAATCCGCGAAATAATCCGAAAAGATAGTTTTATTTAAAAATGTCAAACATTCGCGTAAATCTAAGAAAGTATTATATCTAATTTACGTCAATCTACATCAGTAGGTGCTATTTTGCGAGGAATATAGCAAAAATATTGAAATTAAAAAAGGAGCTTTGTCACCAAATCTGGTCGCTGTCATTTTGTATCAATAGCATTTTCCGATCCTACTTCTGACAGCTATTGTTATGAACTAAGGTTCGGGGATCGGAAATGAAAGCGTTTCACTTGTACTGTGTTTAAGGCTTTTACATAGATTTATAAATTTCATACGTATGTATATATTGGTTTAGTGGAACACATGGGAGGTAGCGAGTTGGTCACAAAGTAACCAAAACAAAAAACCGCTTTTTTAAGAACCTCTTATTTCACCACACGCGTTAAAAAGTTTAGATAAATGAAAGTGTGTAAAATATTCTGCAACTTTGCTTGAAATATTCTTTAATAAAAGATACATTAAGGTATTAAGTTCATGAGTGAACTAAATATAATATTATTTTTTATGTCACTGAATATGAATAACTTAGAGAAGAGATAAGCATACCCGAAATGGTCTGAGTTTATTGTTTACTAATAGCGATTTGTGACCTTCACCCAGTACAAGATACCTACGGCTTTTGCCATTCTAATTTTTATGTTTAAATCCATGTAAGCCATTAAAGAAACGTACTCACAAAACTTTTCGCATGTGTAATTTTTAATATAAATACGGATGTGATACGTGATAATATAATTCCATACTAATATTATAAATGTGAAAGTTTGTTTGTTTGTTTGTCCTTCTTTTACGTCGAAACAGAGTAACAGATGGGCGTGATTTTTACCGCGGGAGATTATCTAATTCCCACTGGAAAACACGTTATAATACAATCCAAAAAAATATTTATGATCGAAATTATTTGAAACTTGGTTTTTAATGTTCTTCAATAAAATTAAATAAATACGTGTTTTAGCATTTCCGCAATTCATCCTATAAGGGAGTTAAATAGGGGATGAAAGTTTGTATGAAACTACCTTTTTAGAGATTTTATGCAGTTTTAGCGCGAGCGAAGCCGCGGGTTCTGCTAGTATGAAATAAAAATACAGTTACACGACTTATTGTTCTGGTCTGGTTCAGATAAAACGTGACAGTTGGGACGATTAGGCACTGCATGGAGACATTTTAAAAGGACTGTCGTTAGGTTTCTTTTATATCTATTTCACAATAAAGAGAGAAAAACGCAATAACATTTATATAACAAATAAAATACATAAAACACTAATTATAAGAAAGACAGCAGATAATTTATGCTCAAAGGAAAAATATTTTCTAATTTATTAATTAAGTATATATTGTGGAGAAAACTATTAAATATATTCCTGAAATATAAGTTATCATTACGTTATTACGAAAATACGTTCTAAAATTTTAAAAGATTAGGTTTTGAAAGGTTTTTTTTTAATATTTTATTATTATTTTCATGGAGAGAAATTTACTTAATCTGACTACCACAGACACATCCTAAGCTCAAAGTTCAAATTAAAAAACTTTTACAGTTACCAACTGTATAAATAATCTTTCAGGAGAAAACTTGAACTTCAGTAGACTAGAGAAATGTAAAATTTTACATAAGAGTACACATCGTTAGTGACATTTCGAAGGAAAACACATCGAAAGTACCCACATCTGAGACAAATTTTAATTAATTTCTTACTTGTTCAAGATAATTTTACTTTGAAATAGATATTAGTTATAAACTTTGTCAAGGTCAAACACAGCTTAGCTTTTACCTAAACTTTATGACATCGGAATTAGAAACGGTTCTGGTATTAATCGATAATTTATTACGTCAGAAATTAATTATTTTACGCAAAACCTTCAATTTTACTTAGTAGCAAGAACTTTTGTATGCCTTCAGATTCTTTAAAATGCTTTTATATTAAAAATGCTATTCGAGTACAATATTACACATTTTTTAAGATAACAAAAACTGATCAAAAATACGGCTGTTAGCCCACATCTCATGATGACGATGAGATACCTATATGTATTATTTACATGTTACATTTGTTATTCCTTAGGCGTTTTGGTCGTTCTGGTGGAATAAACAAAACTCTTAAGCTTAAATATTTGATTCCTGAAAATGGAATAGGTATAACGTGTACGATTACGTCACTCAGCTCATAAATATTTTTAAATCTTGTGTACTTATATTAATAAGTACACAAGATTTAAAAATATTTATGAGTTGATATTCTAACCGCTTCAAGTAAAACATAATTAAATTCGCTATCAACAATGAACCAAAAAGTCAATTGATGAAGATCACAAATTGACGCAATATCAACTTGTCTCATTAACCCTAGCAAACTTAAACTACCTCATTGGGCTAATTCTCGGAAATTACAGTATACTATTGCTTAGTAACTTAACTTACTCTATTAAAACTTAAATAACTTATAATACTTATAGATTATTTAACTTATACCTATACCCTATAAATTTGATTATGAAACGTCTATAAGCATGCCTATGTATATCTGTCTATACATATAACAAAATTCTAACTGAGCCGAATCTATACATTAAATATTTTTTGGAAAATCTTATTGAAATAGACATTTTTATCGATACAGAGGCCGAATCTACAGATTTTAGAATTTTTGTCTGTCTGTCTGTCTATTACCACATCACGGGAAAACCACTGGAGGGGTTTTAAAGAAATTTTATAATATAAAATGTAATGTCCCTTTATTACGTTTTGGGTCACGAATCTGAACTGCCACGTTATTTCTCTGCATTTCCTGATAAATATATAATCTTTATTGTCATCATCCAATTTTATAATTGTCTATCGTGTCCGTGGCTTCGCTCGTACAATATTTATGTATTGTTCAACTCCGAAGGGTTGTAGAGTGATGTTAGAAAGCTTGCGAAAATATCTTCCAAACAGTCTGGTACTTCCAAAGTTTAGCTCGTTCAAATAAAGAATCAAAATTCTTCACCTTTATGTATTAGTGTAAATTTACAATAATTAATTGATAAAAATCTTCTTTATTTAATAACAAAAATAGATGAGTCATTGATAGTTCATTACTTACCTGATATTGTTTTAATCATTGTATGCATGTCGCAATTCGATCACTTTAATTTAATTAAGGACGTGTTGCAAATTGTTACACTCTCTCAGGGGTGCCTTGCTCATGCAGTTCGATATAAACTAGAATATATTTGCCTCAGTAATTATTAGAGCATTACATAGCCAACGAATAGGTTTAAGTGGATAACTTTACCTGTGTTAGGTGTCTAGATTTTTTTCTAGTTTTTTTCTTACAATTTTTTCTTTAATAATTTAATAATAAAAAATAAGAATGCTTCTTGTTTATTTTAAATTTTAAGACGATAAGGTTTTAATCCAAATGACCTCACTACATTTTTTATAGTAAAACTAGAGCACCCAAGTTTAAAAGTCGACTATATAACTTCCCACTAAGCATTCTACAAGCTAGTAAAAGTCTCTGGATTACACGCGATTCTTGTTTGATTAATTTCCCATTGCGATTCAATATATGGAGATTAAACCATGGATAGATAGATTCATTTTAGATACGGCGAAACCCTTCAAATAAAATAAACTCTGCACAAAACCATCAAGTAACACTAATATAACATGCAAATGCAATCTTTGCATGCGTCATCCTCTCTATATCTGGTCTGACACCATAGTAAGAAGGCCATTAGCAAATAGCACAGCAATTTACACTATTATCTGTTCATCGCGGTATACTTCCATGCACTAATGGTCTATCTAATTTAGTTTAATGAAAGTTAGTTTCTAGGGCTAATATTTACAAAACTGGTATTTTATGATTTGTCAACCGACTTCAAAAAGGAGGAGGTTCTCAATTCGACTGTATTTTTTTGTTATGTTTGTTACCTCAGAACTCCGTCATTTATTAACCGATTTGGACAATTTTTGTGTTGTTTGAAAGTGTATACTTCCAGATTGGTCCCATTTAAATTTCAAAAAAAATACCACCCCTAAGGGTGGAAAAATAGCTAATGATGAATTTAACCTACTTCTAATTGTCATATTGACTTGAAACTTTGCAAGTGTTTCTATTTCCGTTAATAGTACAGTGGTTCGGTATTGCTGACCTGATCTGATGATAAGGCCAGAAGGTGGATAGGTGGAACTCTTCAATGGCTAATAGTAGATACTTTGAGTTTGGGCTTATTTTGTTTGATTTGACAAGCTTAACACGTTAGAATTCTTACTTTGCTACTACTATCTACACTAAAAAGGGAAAAATAAAAACTTTTTGACAAAAAAATAAAAACTGACTGTGTGCTTTGTCTAAGTAATTAAAGCCTACCTATTAAATATATACCTAATCAAATATTTTCGAAATCGGTGCCAGCCCATACAAAGCAAAGCACACCGACTTCGAAAATATTTGATTAGGTATGTATAGTAAATGAAAACTACCAATCAGTTACTTTTTACTTTTTAGTGCTTTTGTTTGAAGTCGGTTTTTATTTTTTTTCCATAATAATAATATTTATTTGTGGTTTCCCTCTTTCTCCTTGTAGACAGGCATAGGCAACATGACTCGGCAATGTGATACTTTGATTTTATAGTAATTTTTTTTTGTATAAAGGTAACAAATAAGGATACGGTCTGGTTAATAGTTAGCAATGACTTTAGCCTACGTTCACGCTATATATGATGTGCTAGGCAGTGCCGGATTTAACCTTAGCGCCGCCCCCGGGCATAGTAAAAAAAGGCCGCCCTTTTATCGAAATTTTGCATAAAATGGGTAGTTTCGATAAAGTTTATTTTTTTTAATTGTATTTTTTTTTTTGAAAAACGCAAATACATAATTTACTTATAAATGATATCAATTTTTCGAAAAATGTACCAACTAGTTACTTAATCTTTTTTTATTTTTCATTTTTTGGAAAATAATTAAAGCATTCTCGATAACGCGAAGAATTTTTTTCTCGTCCCCCGAATTTTGCCGCCCGTAAAAATTTGTCGCCCTGAGCACTAGCCCAGTGCCTCTAGTGTAAATCCAGCGCGCGGGTAGGTAAAGGTGAATTCAGCTCAGCTTTACCATATTTTCAGGGATTATTCAATAAAAAAATCTATGCATTTGATATTATATTATATGTATGTATGTCTTTGTCGAGAATTTAATAAAACCCCTATTACGTACTTGCTTACTTGCATAAAACTTACGAGTATATGAAGAACTATTATGAAGTTTTAGGTAGTAGTATATTAGTATTATTAGTATATAGTATATTATTCATAGAGTAGAATATGAATAATTTTAATATTCCTTGCATTACATAGCAAAATATGAACATCGGTTTCCAAACTGCTTGAACTGTATGAAAGGGTATTACATAATTTCCACAAACATCTTATTTAGCTAAATATCTATAGGAATATTTACATAGCATAATAACATAAACCTACGGTATATTTTGCCCAATGGTCTCTTTTTATATTAGCAAAATCTCAAACTTTCCTTATTTATCGACAAACTTATTTTTTTCTTTATGTGTTTTCGTCACCATACAAAAATATGACATCGTAGGTCTACTTAAGTGTTTAAATACACCGTGTTACAGGCTGATGGTTATCATCAACCATAGTAATGAGATTGCCTCTAATGATACGACGCATGAAATATTAGTGTACAATATTCAACTGACAATGAATTTCGATGTACAACCAAATTAATGACAATAGTTAGTCAATAAAGCAGAACAAATAACTATGTTTATGATCGTTACAGAAATTTACTTAGTGCTGGGATCAAATTCATATTATTAAAATTTTGTGCAAAGTACACTAGAAGAAAGCAACGAATAGTCAAACTTATACATAATATGTTCTAACTGCCTCGGTAGTCTAGTGGCTAGCACGTACCGCTGCAGATCCTGGAGGTCCTGGATTCGAGGCCGAGGTCAGCCAATTTTAGTTACATGGTATTTCTGTTAAGAAAATTTCGTAACACTTGAAAATTTGGCGGTATTTGGATTCCTCACAGAGCACGTAAAGCCGTCGGCCCTGTGCCTCTCATCGGTCGTGTTGAATTGTCATTCTGTCGGGACCATAGAGAAAAATTTATAGAGAGTGTATTTGTGTTTGTGCTTACACTTGTGCACTATAATGTCTAAACTGCAGTTGGCTAGTTTCAGTGAGATTGGCGCTGTGGCCGATATTTGTCAAGAGGTTATATAAGTATATTCTTCTCTAGGAAGATCTCCCCTAAAGGATAGAACTACTATTATAAATGCGAAAGTTTGTTTGTGTCTCTATGTTTGTTACTTTTTCACGCTGAGAAAACTGAACGAATTGGGGTTAAAAGTTAAATAGATTGTGACCCGGAGTAAGACAGGTGAATGTAACTTGGAATAGAACCTAGGAATGCACCCATATAAAGCAAGGCTAAGTCTTTACTTCTAAATATGATAAAAGGTTATAATTTTACCATAAAACCTTAATATCATATAGAAATGATACACTATGATATATAACCCATATATAAGTATTTTACAATGGAAGCACTGTTGCATATAATTATTATGGTTTTGCTCAGTGCTCACCGACTCAATCACGCTTCTATTCATACCTGTCATGACAGCGGATGAACAAGCTTCAAAACTCGTGTTTTGTGAGTATTTGTAAAGAAGTATATGTACAAAAAAGAACACTCAAATGTCGACGAATATGTAGAGTTTTATGTTACATTTTTAGCATTTCAAAATCATAGTGCTTTGATATTTCTACTTACTTGACCGGATACATAATATAAGGAAAACCTAGCACTTATAGGTATAATAATAATAATAATTAGCCTTATAATTAAATATAACGGTACACACGAGTATAGCAATCACCCTCATTTATATAAAACTAGCGATTGACTCTCGCTTCACTTGGGCGCGTCCCTAGATAGTAGGTACGTTTTATATAGATAAAAATAGTTACTGTGAGCGTGCCTTAGGAGATAGACACATGCTTTCGTGGACTTTTCTGTAGGCCTTTTTAAGACCTACAATTTCCAGCCTTAGCATTATCGTACGAAAACAGATTTTTTGACAGAACAACGTCTAGGCTCAGCCATTTTCAACCGACTTCAAAAAGGAGGAGGTTCTCAATTCGACTGTATGTTTTTTTTTTTTTTTTTTTATGTTTGTTACCTCAGAACTCCGTCATTTATTAACCGATTTGGACAATTTTTGTTTTGTTTGAAAGAGTATACTTCCAGATTGGTCCCATTTAAATTTCAAAAAAAATACCACCCCTAAGGGTGGAAAAACAACTAATGATGAATTTAACCTACTTCTAATTGTCATATTGACTTGAAACTTTGCAAGTATTTCTATTTCCGTTGATAGTACAGTGGTTCGGTGTTGTTGACCTGATCTGATGGCAAGGCCAGAAGGTGGATAGGTGGAACTCTTCAACGGCTAATAGTAGATACTTTGAGTTTGGGCTTATTTTGTTTGATTTGACAAGCCTAACACGTTAGAATTCTTACTTTGCTACTACTGTCTATACTAAAAAGGGAAAAATAAAAACTTTTTAACAAAAAAACAAAAACCGACTTCAAACAAAAGCACTAAAAAGTAAAAAATAACTGATTGGTAGTTTTCATTTACTATACATACCTAATCAAATATTTTCGAAGTCGGTGTGCTTTGCTTTGTATGGGCTGGCACCGATTTCGAAAATATTTGATTAGGTATGTATTTAATAAGTAGGCTTTAATTACTTAGCTAAAGCACACCGACTTCGAAAATATTTGATTAGGTATGTATAGTAAATGAAAACTACCAATCAGTTATTTTTTACTTTTTAGTGCTTTTGTTTGAAGTCGGTTTTTATTTTTTTGTTAAAAAGTTTTTTGCACAAAACATTTACAAATTAAACATATACACACTTACACGTTTATCCGTAAACCTTACTCGTTATACCCGTATCAAAATGCGTTGCGTGGTTTAGAAGAAATAAGTAATGACATGTCGAGTAAATGAATATTGATTTATTCATGTCATTAGTTAATTCTTCATGAATATTCAATACTTTCTATTCTACAGAATAACGTAAATAATATAAATTAAAAAGGCCAATTTTCTTAATTTACTAAAAAACATAAACGATAATAATATTATTAAAAAAATGAACTAACAGCGTAATGCTTACAACATGTTAGTTTTCCGCTGTCGTAAATTGTTTCTTCGAGGCGACGGGTAAATTATGCTTTCATCATATTTAATACGTAGAAACACGTGTACACGTAATAACAGCTCTGTTAAAGTGGAGACTATTTTTCATATATTTGGATAGGTACTTATAATATTACGGTTTTATATACGATATATAAAACACTAGCATTACCTTGCGGCGCCGCCCGCGTAATATTTAAGAATTAGTCCGTTCTTATAGGTCGTAGTGTAATGTAAATTAGCTTAAAACATTCCTTAATAAATAGGCTATGAAAAGAAGATTTTTTTTTAAATCGGACCAGTAGATCCAGACATTAACCCGTTCAAAGAACAAACTTAACTCTTCAGCTTTATATATTAATTATACTATAGATTATTCAAATTTTTGAATCATGTTCAAAAATTAAAAAAAAATCTATATTTTTATTATATCAAAATAAAAACAATATTTTCAAAAGAAATTGTAAAGTAATGTTAATATTACAAGTACCTTTATTTAGGTTATAGGTACTTAATATTGTATGTATGTATGTGTCATCATTACGTATAAACGACTTTTGACCTACAATTGCCCTATACTAATTAAATATGTAAAATACTATATTATAAAATATTCATTCTGTTAACGCTTAAAGTAAACGACTCGTTTTTACTTAGAACAAAGATTCTTAAAATTTAAAACCAGGTGCAAATCATAAACAAAACAAAACTCTCTAAAAATATTTCAAGATAAATCATTTTAAGTGAAGTGTAAAATAATGTATTTATAGCAAACGAACTTGAGAAACGGCAGATTTGTTTTACGGCAGTTTAGACTGTTCTTCTACAAAAACAAATATATTAGTGTACGAGTATTCCGCGAACACTGCTCAGGTATCAACTGTTTAAGAGTTCTTAATAATCCTGAAAAAAAAAACAAGATTAGTTTTAAGAAAGCGAAATAATAAAAATGTCCGAAAAAGATAATAAAATGGAAAAGCTGAAGAATTGTCTGATTAAGTTACACGATAAAATACAAGATCACGTTGAAGACTTCCAAGACCAGATTCATAACTGTGTTGAAAAATCCAAGCTCTCAAAATTCGTGTCCCATGTGTCTGATGAAAAGGATGCCACAGAAGATTGTGATAAAGAAACAGATGATAAATCTTCAACAGAATCTTCAGAAATCCACAAAGAGCGTAGCTCAAGTATACCGTTAGTGGTAGTGGATGAACCTAATCTAAATGAAACAAAGCAAATTTGCAAAGATTTTATTACTATTGAAAAGAACAACGTGCTTTATCGGAGATGTTTATCAACTTCGAACCTTGTATTTGATGATAATTCAAATTTGTACAGCTCCAGTGATTCGTGCTTTTCTTGTCTGTCTTCTAGTGATGAAAGGTATGTATTATATATATTTTTTCCATCCATCATTTATTTATACTTGTAAATATACTAATATAATATGTTTTTACAAATACTTTCATTATGTGTGTATTTTTGTGTAATTCGAACTTTTTTTTATTAATACAGGGATGGGTTATGAAACCTTATGGAATAGGGAAGTAATCATAAATTCCACTTCTAAGAATGAAAAAAAATACAACTGAATTGGGCTCTTCACCTTTTTGAATTCGGTTGATAACTAATTTCAAAATGCTTTTGAAGTCGTCTTATATAGCAGCAATTATCTCACCTTTACCATTTAACCTTTGTTTGTAAATTTCAAATCGAAAGCGAAATCACAGAATAAGATATTAATACGAGTATAGAACCTAAACAAAATTTAAAGGACTTAACTATGTGTCACTCAAAATTAGTCATATATATGTTAGTACTTAGTATCGGATAAAGCTGCATTATCTTATTTACTTCGGCAATACTTTTATCAAAATGTAAAGATAAATAAATTTCATAGAGAATATTACAGATAACACGTTTGGCTCAGTTTGTAGTGACCCTGCTTGCTGTGCCAGCGGTCGCGGGTTCGAGTCCCGCTGGGGGCATTCATTTGTGTAATGAGCACGAATACTTGTACTCCAGTCATGGATGCTCATAATTATAATAAGTATGTTTTTAAAGTTATTATATATCATGTGTAGTGTATCAACTATCTGGTGTCCACAACACAAGCCTCGTAGCTTACTATGGAACCAGATAGTGCTGTGTGTTAATGTCCCAACATATTTAAAAAAAAGTTTATATCCTTTCTGAAATAAGAGATCTATATATTTCTTAAATTGGTAATTAATAAGTAACGTTTGCTCTAATTCATGGATGATGGATTTAAATGTTACTATATGCATAGTTCAATATAAAACGTACATATATTGTACTAGCGACTCACCCTCACTTCGCTCGGGTTCGTCCCTACTACTTTTAACATTTAGTATAGATTTCTCAAAGATGAAATATTTTCCCGCAGTAAAAAGTATATGTTGACCCGGATAACCAGCTATCACCCTACCAAATTTAATCAAAATCTATCCAGTAGTTTTCTCGTGATGTGGTAACAGACAGACAGAAATTCTAAAAACTATAGATTTATTTGGCTTCTGTATCGATAATAATGACTATTTTAATAAGATTTTCCAAAAAATATTTAATGTACAAATTCGGTTAAGTTAGAATTTTATTATATGTATAGATTATATTCAGTCTATATAAAATAGGTTTATTATTTAAAACTTGTATATTATGCGTAACGTTAAGGCACATATTAAATAATGTGCACCAAATTCTTATTTAGATGGTTAATGTCTAAAATATGCTTTGCACAGTAGTCTCAAGTAGCTTTAAAGGAAAGTTTTCACTAATTACTAAATTTTTCAGCTTTAAAGTTATTTAAAATTCAGTTTGCCTATTCAGTTGAAAATTTATGTGAATATTTGACATTTTAAATAAAACTGTCTTTTCGGGAGAGACTGTCTCTCCCGTGACCATGGTTGTTGTAAAGCATTCGAAACGTCGGCAACCAAAAATCAAAATAAATTTGCAAAAAAATCCGAAGAAATAGTTTTGTTTAAAAAGTTAGTTAATAATTATGATGTTATTTGGAACTTCTATATTATGAAAACTTTTACACTCTGATATACTGCAACACTTACGTAATTGTATGGAATTGCAAAGGAGAGGATCCCCGCATACGAGAAATATGAATCTTATTTTATATTAATGGAAGTATAATATACACATTATGTTTTCTCAAGCTTTTTTAACTATTGATGTATTTGTTATTTATTTTAATCTAAATACTCAAGGGACATATTTTTGCATTCTTATTATTTTACTGACTTCAAAAAAGGAGGAGGTACTCAATTCGAATTAAAACCCTCCCGAGGCTGAAAATGTTACTTTTACAATTATAAATGGTAAATAATAAAAATTAGATGATAATATATATTTTAGGTCTATAAACCTATTAATTAAGACTGTCTAAATTACGTAAGCAGTTTCATTGTGCTCGAATTGGAGACCAAACAAAAGGATGGTTTAAGTTCCAGCACATAAGTGAAATTTAATAACAACAAATTACAAATGTATATATGTACGTATAATATACTATTACATAATAACTAGATATTCTATCTATTTTCCTCACAGAGCGTCTCAAATCAGGCCTCGGGCGGGCAGTCTGCCACCAGGTCCAAACTTCGACGTCCCAACAGCCATCAACGCGTGTACAGATTTGTTTGAAAAAATAAAAAGCAAAGGAGACATGATTCATAGGGTATTGATTTGGGTGGTGGCTGCATGTGTTAACACTTGTGCTTTGTGTGTGTATATAACCTTATATTGTGGTTGGAATATAAAATAAATAAATTCATGCTAATATTTTTTGTCTTTAATGTATATTTGTTTGTCTATCTTGCACGTTGAAACAGCGCGACAGATTGATGCGATATTTTATATGTAGATAGTTGGAGGACTGGAGATTAACAATTTAGCTTCTTTAACCTTACCTCAAATTGTAAGTAATAAAATAATAGAAAAGCCCTAGGTATATTATAAAATACAAATCGTTTTCTAAAAATATACTTACATATTCGCAAGCAGGAAAAAACGTAGTACAATAATTTAAACCTAATTTATAAAGCTTCAAGCTCTCTTAAAATCAAAACAAATCAGTTCGTAGAAATCTCTTGCATATTTAACTCTGTGGTATAATTTTGCAACTTCATGCTGAATATGTAAATCTACTCCAGCAAGTATAAATGTAATAACTATGAGTATTATATGATAATTTTATTTTCCTATTTACATAAATGTGCCGTCCTTTTTTCCTTTTTTTTCCTCCTTTTTACAAACATTTTACTGATGTGAGTTTTATAGTTAGAGATTTATGAAGGGGAGGGTCATAGAATTTGTTTTATATCGGTACGTGAACTCATTCCCGTAGAATAACAATATATCGCAAAATGTCAATAGAGACGTGAAACAAAGGCGTGTTACTAAAATCAATAATACAGCTAATATATGTATATATAGTTTGTCTAACAACCTTCATCTACCTTTAAAGTTTGTGTACCTACCTACTAATTGCGCAGAAAGCCCAATTAAAAACAAAGCGTGGTACCATATTTGACTTCTTTTTTATTATTCATATACTAGAACTTAAATTTTTACAATTTTATATTACGTCATTATTACATCCAAGAATTCATTCATCATCAACCATTTCCAACATGATTACCACTTTGTCTTACGGTGAAGGAAAACATCGTGAGGAAACCTGCATGTCTGAGAGAACCTAGCAAGTTTTCGAAAGACGTGTAGTCCGCCAATCCGTGCTTGGCCAGCGTGGTAAACTATAATTTGATCCCCCTCGTATTAAAGGGAGGCCCGTGCTCAGCAGTGGGAATCCTCTTTAAAGTCTTAAAATTAAAAACACGTAATTTGTATTAACACATTATATTTTTAGTTTTTACCTTACTTACCTATATCAGTAGGTACATCTTTTAAATATTATCGGCTTACTTAATATTATTTAATCTAGGTAAATTATGTTTTAAATAATATTCAAATTTATACTTTTCTTCAAAAGTACATTTTAGAGAATTTGTCTTGTATGTACGCCCCTATTCCCTATAGACTATGTCTTACACGTACACACATACGAGTACGTCTTACAATACAGGATGGATCTCGTTAAAGCCGTATATTTGCAGAAACGTTGTCTACGAGTGCTACTGTATCTACAAATTGAATAGAAATAGAATAATGTCTATTTTAGAATCGTATATTTAGCATCAGCTAAAAATATAACGTTTTCAGCATTTCCCATTTTTTACTGACATTGCATATTGTATATCTTCAATTTAAACTATGTACAAATATATAGTTTTTAATTTGAACTATCTAATATCTATATAGTTTATACATAGCCGTTTATAGATATAACCTTTGTTAGACCTAAGAAATACGCTATACAAATAGGTTTTTTTAAACTAGTTATCTACGAGTAGATATATCTATGTAATTAACGCACGTTACCTACTACAATTTTCATAAGTGCACTGTGCACATACTCGTATTTTTCTCACTAACCAAATAACCATACTAACAAATAATAACAACTTTTAATATGTGATAAGGTAATGTATATCTCTACTATATATATATATATATATATATATATATATATATATATATATATAGATAGATATATGTTACATGATGTTATGTGTAAAAGTAGTTGCAACCCATTGGCAATGCGCTTGCTTGCTGGAACAACTAAGTGACGGGTTCAGACTAAATTTTTTGTTTGAAGCATGATTATTATTCAATATTAATTAATAATTTGAAGCAAAATATCACGAGGAAACCCCTAGATCTAAGAGGACCCATACAAACTTTCACCCCCTTAAGGGATGATTTCTGGGATAAAAATCCTAAATCCTATGTCCTTCCCAGGGTCCCAAACTATCTTCTTACCAAATTTCATCTTAATCAGTTCAGTAGATCCATAGACTACCCCCTACAAACTCCCAAACTTTACCTCTTTATAATATTAGTATAGATTTATGAAGTCCACCAAACCACAGTTCATCGGTGCAGTGAATTATGACCGGATCCTCCTCTAATTGATGAGACCAGTGTTCAGTACTGGGTCAAATAACAAGGGCTAAATTATTACTATGTTTCTCATGAATTTTTTAGCGGAATTCGAACGAATTCACAGAAAATGTAAACAAATTTGCATTACTCTCTGCATCTAATCGACTTCACTAAAACAGCACACTGTCAGTAGAATACTAACGATCTCTTAAAATCCATTTATCGTATGCTAAAATAAATATGACCAAGTTTTTTTTCATAAATAATGTGTATCCGGCAAATATACTCTGTGATTTAAAATGTTGTTACATTTTAAATATTATTTCTCTTTCCCAGTATTTAATGAAAAACACAAGGCTGAGTGATGTGAATAAGCGTTTGAAAGCTCAAATATGGAGTTCCGTGGTGACGATAGTTTTAGTCGAAGCTAAAAATCTTCCAGCAATGGATATGGACACCAGATCTAGTGACCCTTATTGTAAATTTAGGTAAGTCTTAGATAATACTTTCTTAGATTTACGCGAATATTTGACATTTTAAATAAAGCTGATTTATTTAGATTTTTGATTCTCGACGTTTCGAATGCTTTACAGCAATAGTGGTCATGGGAGATACAAAATCAAAATAAATCAGCGAAAACATACAAAATATTTTTTTATTATATATTTTATTTAATAGGTTTAAGATATTTTATTCTAGACGGTAGGAAGAAATGTATCAAATTATAAACTCCTACAGATTTTAACATTTTTATTTTATATTCATTACATTTTTACCAAACATACTTATTATTTTTTATATTTTTTTAAATTCCGGATATAAAAACAAAAATTAAATCTAATAATGCAGTTTCCGTAGCTTTAATAAAAAGTGACAACGTTGTGTTAAATTGTAATCGCTTTTCTTCATAGTTTCGAATTAGGTCATTCATGTCTTATTGATAAAACCCTAAGTCTGTATAAGTGTATAATATGTTCCTAAGCAATGTTTACATAAGTAATGCTTTCCTTAAACACAAAAGTTAAATGATAGTAAAGCAGTAAAAAAACACCTAGAATTACGTAAAAAATATTATAGAATAAAAAAAAATTGATCGCCTTATAAAATCGTGGTCAAAGGTCGGTTTTTTTAAAGCTTTTTTATTAAACGCCGACTTATAAAGCATTTAGTAAAACCTTTCTTCAGTATTTACTCAAACGTAAATCTGTACGTGAATTGTGTAGTTAAATGTTTAACTGCGTTTTGAAGAGTGGCTATAAATTAAACTGCGGTTGCCTTATTTATTTATGGACAGAGTAAGACAAACAGCTAATTACTACAGCATTTACGTTACAACGTAAGAGCTGATACCAAACGTTTGGTTTATATGTTATTTATGTGTATCATAAAATTCACGGAAATTGATCTAATATTCTATATATTTAAACATAAAAACTTTTTAACAAAAAAATAAAAACAGACTTCAAACAAAAGCACTAAAAAGTAAAAAATAACTGATTGGTAGTTTTCATTTACTATACATACCTAATAAAATATTTTCGAAGTCGGTGTGCTTTGCTTTGTATGGGCTGGCACCGATTTTGAAAATATTTGATTAGGTATGTATTTAATAGGTAGGCTTTAATTACTTAGCCAAAGCACACCGACTTCGAAAATATTTTATTAGGTATGTATAGTAAATGAAAACTACCAATCAGTTATTTTTTACTTTTTAGTGCTTTTGTTTGAAGTCGGTTTTTATTTTTTTGTTAAAAAGTTTTTATTTTTCCCTTTTTAGTGTAGACAGTAGTAGCAAAGTAAGGATTCTAACGTGTTAGGCTTGTCGAATCAAACAAAATAAGCCCAAACTCAAAGTATCTACTATTAGCCGTTGAAGAGTTCCACCTATCCACCTTCTGGCCTTGCCATCAGATCAGGTCAACAACACCGAACCACTGTACTATCAACTGAAATAGAAATACTTGCAAAGTTTCAAGTCAATATGACAATTAGAAGTAGGTTAAATTCATCATTAGTTGTTTTTCCACCCTTAGGGGTGGTATTTTTTTTTGAAATTTAAATGGGACCAATCTGGAAGTATACCCTTTCAAACAAAACAAAAATTGTCCAAATCGGTTAATAAATGACGGAGTTCTGAGGTAACAAACATAAAAAAAAAAAAAAAACATACAGTCGAATTGAGAACCTCCTCCTTTTTGAAGTCGGTTGAAAATATTAAAAAAAACTGCTTGAAAAATCATATTATAATAACTTATGCATGTTGTATGTCTGTTTTATTTACTAGATTCAACATTATAAGTTTCTAGTTCTACACATTCTTATAAAACTAGCGACTTTCGCTTCGCTCGGGTGCATACCTAGGAATAATTTCATAAAACGTTGTTTTCATATAGCTATTGGCTTTCCAGTTGGTACAATTTTTTCCGGCATCTTCTACAATCATCGTCATATTTTAGCCAATTAGCATAAAACCTTTTTTTGAGTTTATCGCGCTCAGACACATAGATAGACAGACAGATAGACGCCGTGCCAGAGGAATTTGTTTTATAATATGTAGCGATGAGTCCAAATTGAGAAATATTACATTTGTGTAGACACTCTATATGTAGAAATAAATATAAATAAGTTCTTTTTTACAGGTTAGGTAATGAAAAATATAAAAGTAAAGTGGTTTGGAAAACTTTACATCCATCGTGGCTAGAGCAGTTCGATCTACATTTATACGATGATCAGGAGCAAATCTTAGAAGTCACAGTTTGGGATAAGGATAAACAGACCAAAGACGATTTTATAGGAAGGTAATAAAATCTCTTTATAAAGTTTTAATATAAAGTGTTTTTATTGAGTACTAGCGACACACTCTGCCTTCGCTCGGGTTCTTCCTTACGTACGTTTTAACGGTTAGTATGTTATAGATAGGCAATATATTATATACGTAGGTATAGAAAAGTAGATAAGTACCTACTTTAAAATATATATATATATATATATATATATATATATATATATATATATATATATATATATATATATCCCTTACTTGAGAAAAGAAACTTCCAACCCCCGTTTCACCCCCTTAAGAAATGATTTTCGGGCTAAAAACTATCCAATGTCCTTCCTAGACTTTCAAACTATCTCCATACCAAATTTCATCTAAATCGGTTCAGCGGATTAAGCGAGAAAGGTAACAGGCAGACGGACAAACAAACAAAGTTACTTTCGCATTTATTTATTAGTATGGAATATGGATTGTGAATATCTACTTTTTATTATATCGTGTACACCCATTTTTTTTAAATAAATTATTAAATATCAAAATATTGGCACAACTGTCCATATGTAACCAGAGTACAATACAATTCTTGTATAATTTTTATCATTAAATTATAGAGGTGCCGTGTCTAGCTGCCATAGGCTAATAAACAGGAAGTCACAATTTAGATTTCCTAATGTCAATGTTCGAATTGGTTATACAGATGGCTTTTTCTGATGTATCGCCAAAGTGCGGCCAAACCATAACGACTGTACTACGATTGTTAAATTACTATAAGTCATTTTTTTAAAACGTGAATTTTTTTGGTGAACTGACGACTTTCCCTCGTTTTGCTAAGAAGCGTCCCTAGGTGCATTTTGTATTTATATATTACTAGCGACTCGCTTCGCTCAGGTTCGTCCCTAGGTTGATTTCCCAAACAAACTTTCATCCCATTTTCACCCCATATTAAGGGATGATTTCCGGAATAAAAAATATCCTATGTCCTTCTTAGGGTCTCAAATTATCTTCTTACCGAATTTCATCTAAATCGGTCTAGTAGTTTTTGAGTTTATTCGTTACAAACGTAGAAAAATACGAATCTTTCCTCTTTATAATATTAGTGTATATATATGCACAGCACCCTTTCAGGCAAATTTCATTACTAACAGTAGTGTGTTCCTATTTAATCTGTGTACTAAATGTCATCTAAATCCACTTAGCCGTTTCAGCGAAAGTTTTCATAAGTAAAAAACTTGCAAAGCTCATGTAAGGCTACAAAATATACTATTTTCAGGTGTGCTATAGACTTATCCAGATTAGAAAGGGAAAAAACGCACAACATATGGCAAGAGCTAGAAGATGGAAATGGGCAAATATTTCTTTTGCTTACAATAAGTGGGACGACCCAATCAGAAACTATCACAGACCTCGCTAGTTATAAAGAAAATCCTAGGGATATTGAAATTATTGAAAGGCGATATGTAAGTCTATATATTGTTTGAATTAATTGTTTAAATCATTCAAATTAACTGTTTTTATAATAAAGTAAAAATTTAACAAACATGACACTCCTACAGTACGCGAAAGCCTCTATCAAAGGTTCATGAAACACAACTACACCAAGTCTGCTGCTAATATTTTTAGTATATTAATAATAAATACTTGCTCTAAACAGGGATTAAACCTACACCATATTACCGTCAGTCTGAAAGCTATCTTACAAATGAAAAAAATAATAAAAATAATATAATATATAGTATATAGAGTAGAGTTTACAAGGAAATTTCTAAAATAAAGACCAAGAATTTACATCTAATAGAAAAAACCCCTTAACCAAAATAACGTCTTAGAAAATTTTGAACCTGTCTGTCTATTCAAACTACACGTTGGCTCTATTCCAATCCTAACATTAGTGAATGCGTGTCTTTGAAACTCGCTTTCAAGGCACCAAAACCTTTGTATGAAATTCTACAGCGCATTGAAGTACTATCATTGCCTTATCGCGAAGATACGAGCTCAAAGAGCGTTTTTGTGAAATATTATACTATGCTACCTGAAGGAAATACTAATAAAATAACGGATAACTCGACAAGTCATTCTAGTCTTATACGGTCTCTGAATAAAACTTACCTTTATTGAATAAAGTAAATGTCCTTGAGTAAATAAGCATATACGAGTACAAACAGGCATCTTCTTGTATTATACTAGCGGCTCACCTTCGCTTCGCTCGAGTTCGCCTCTAGACAAACAAAAACAAATCTATCCCACGGGAACCGTACATTTTTCCGGGATAAAAAGTTGCCTATTTGTTATTCTGATGTATGAACTATATTATTGTAAGGTTACATTAAAATCCAATCAGTAGTTTTTGTGTACTAAGCTGTATAAGTTACTATAGTTTTTTAACTATCCCACGGAAACTCTTGAATTTTCCGGGATGCAAAGTATCTGAAATGTTCACCGGGGATATAAGGTACAACCAAAATTTCATTTAAATCGGTCCGACAGCTTCGGAGATTAGACCGTGCAAACAGACAAACAGATAAACAGAGACAGACAGGGAAACAAAAAAATTTGAAAAAAATTGTAGATGGATTTGTTCTATGTCTCTTACATCCCCCTGACTCGGTCTTTAGTATTTTTTTCTATGTACAACGACCGACTCTACAATTTTATTATATGTATAGATTAATACGTGAAGAGAAAACTTTTTACCCCTTTTTAACCATATTTCGCGTAAGAGTATGAGCATTGACATATAACTGTTTAAATTTTCGCGTTCAATAATTGTTTAATAATGACACTACGGTCTACGTGACTTAAACGCGTGAATACGTAAGTGCCAAAATATCTTAGTCCCGACGTTGTTGATAGCTGCCCTAAGATGTGTAGGTAGTATGTTTTATAAAAAATACATCCTCCTTCTGTGATAATTGGTTAAGAATTCATAATATATTTGAGATATTTTAGTGCTCGTTATAGAAATCCTATTGAAGTGTAAAATGTTTATACATTAAGTATAGTATAATATAGCATAATATAGTATAGCATTAGTATAGTGATAGTATAGCATTAAGTACTGTAAGCCATACTTTAGTAATGTATCATCTATCTCTCATGTATCATCCATATATGGTCGACCACCCATTAAGCTAAGCTTCATTATAAATTTACTTATTATATTCTGATTATTAAATATGTCTCCAACCTAAGAAGACGTTTATCTTTGGAACCTCTAAAAACATACCACATTTGATGGCGACCCTGCTGAAAAGACCTGCTTTTCTGCCCTATTCTTCTACGTAAATCCAAGTATGTGTCAGTCATCGCAGTCAAAAGAAAATATAATTATTGGACAAAATGCTGCTGGATCAGCTGCCAACCAAGCTTACATAGAAGAATTAAAATCCAGAATCGGAATATCTAACATTTTCATGGGAATTGTGGTGTTGATTGTATTGCTGGCGGCTAGCATCGGAGCTTATAAGGTTTACAAGCGATGCCACAGGCGATGGATTCGGGAAAAAGTTAATTCATTGGCACTACAACGAGCTACAAGTATGATTCGACGCGGCCGTTCTCAAAAATCATCGAACGAAGGAGGTGACTAAATGAAAAAAAAGTGTGTAAGTGCGTCCTTAAACTGTGATCCACGTAAGTGTTTAAGCTGTGCATAATTATATTCGGCGCGTGTAAACTCGCGAATATGATACGCGCCGCCCGAGAAGGAAAGATGCGACATTCCATTCCCGCTCAAATTACACGATGTACTTAGGTATCTTATTGTCAGTAATGTTACTATGTGCTATTTTAAGATTCGATGTTTATTATAATTACTAAGATTTAGTATGACAGATAAATTATGTTTAATATATAACTCTTTAATTGATATAAAGAAATACTTAATAAAATCGGGTAAAAAAAGATTTACGGGAAATATCATAGAAAATAAATTAAATGAGTGTGAAAAACTTTTATCAAGTAGCAGTTTAATTTTAGAAAATATAAAGTATAATGAAAAGTCGGATATAATTAATAAAGCTATTGAAATATATGAAAATATTAATGTTATATATTTAGAGATAAAAAAATTGTGTATTAAGTCAGAAAGTTATTTCACAAAAATGGATTTCGATTTAAAAACGGCTTGTAGTTTGTTGCCGGTTATGGACGGTGTAGAGGAGACTACGAAGAAATTAATTGATGGTATTGAAATGTATGCGGATATGCTTAAAGATTCAGATTTTCCTTTATTAATTAAATTTATTTTAAAAAGTAGACTCTCCGAAAACGCTAAAATGCGCATGTTGACAGACTATACTTCTGTTAAAGATATTGTTAAGGATATGAAAATTCACCTTTTAACTAAAAAATCATTTACGGCTATTCAAGCACGTCTTCAACAGACTACTCAAGGTTGGAGGTCAGTTGAGGAGTATGGAAGTGAAATCGAAAAGCTTTTCACAGAATTAACAATATCTCAAGCAGACGGAAATACTTCTAATTATAGCATTCTTAAGCCTTTGAACGAAAAGTCAGCAATTAAACAGTTTTCGGATGGTTTAAAAAATAGTAAATTAAGTACCATAATTGCAGCTAGAAACTACTCTTCTCTTAAAGACGCGATCCAAGCGGCAAAGGACGAGGAGATTTTCTTACCCTCGACCTCAACGAACTCTGACGTCATGCACATAAGGAGATCCTCGGCTCGTGGTAAAAGAGGTTTTCAAGGTAGGTACAATAATTTTAAGAATAGGTATCCTACCACAATGGGACATAATCAACGTGATCATTATGGTAATAAATATTTTTCATGTGGTAAGTATAATAACCGTGGAAATCAACGACATTATCAACATTCAAATCGCGGTCAATTTTCTAGGGATACTAAACGTAGTAATAATAATCGTAATGTATTTCCAATAAATACAAATAATACAGTCAGCGAACCTATAAAAAAAGATGACGTAGGTCAGTTACCGGATCAGTTTTTTCGGATTTAAGGATTATATTTTTACTTTAAATAATAAACAAAAAATAGTTCTTTTTGAAATAAATAAATATAAATATTATTTTTTACTGGATACTGGTGCTTCGTTATCTGTTATAAGAAACGAAGTTCTACATAAAAATACTACGATTTATAAAAGTGAGACTATAGTAAATGGAATAGGAGGTCAAGTAAAATCTCGAGGTCATGTGTATTTAACATTAAAAACAAAAGATGGTGAATCATTTCATCATAAATTTTATGTTTTTACCAATTTATCGTTAAAAGTAGATGGCATTATTGGATTAGATTTCCTAAGTAAGTTTAGATGTGATATATTTTTAAATTCTAATACTTTGAGTCTTCACTCTAATAGAAAACAATGTCTTATGCCAATTTATGAAAATTAAAAGAGCCGATACTCTATCATCAATCTTAAAATTAGATCATTTAAATCCCGAAGAAAATAAATCTATTACTACTATTTGTCGGAAATATGCAGATATTTTCCATTTACCAGGTGACCAACTGACAACGACAGACATTTATGAACAGACAATTACATTAAAGCCCTATACTAGTCCAGTCTATATAAAGCCATACAGGATTCCTCAATGCCTGAAACCTGAGGTTCAAAAGCAAATTGAAAGCATGCTAAAAGATGATATAATAGAAGAATCTAAAAGTGAATGGTCTAGTCCAATATTATTAGTTCCTAAAAAAAGTGACAAAACAGGAGAAAAAAAGTGGCGTTTAGTTGTAGACTACCGAAAACTAAATGAAAATATTCAGGATGATAAATTTCCACTTCCTAACATCACAGAAATTTTAGATTCACTTTCAGGTTCCATATATTTTTCCCATCTTGATTTAAATTCTGGATATTATCAAATTCCCCTTAACCCAGAACATCGTAAATACACTGCATTTTGTACTAATTCAGGCCAATACCAAATGAAAAGACTTCCTATGGGTCTAAAAATTTCACCAAGTGCGTTTAGTAGAGTTATGTCGGTAGCTATGTCTGGGCTTAAGTTTGAAAAGTGCTTCATATACCTAGACGATTTAATTGTTTTTGGCAGAAATTTAGAAATTCATAACAAACATTTGATTGATGTCTTTGAGAGACTTAGAAAAGTTAATTTAAAATTAAATCCAAGTAAATGCCAATTTCTAAAAAAAGAAATTTTATATCTTGGTCACGTAATTTCATCAGAAGGCATATTACCAGACCCTGAAAAAGTTTCAGTGTTGCAAAATTATCCCATTCCTAAAAATGCTGATGAAGTACGACGATTTGTTGCATTTTGTAATTATTATAGAAAATTTATACCCTCTTTTGCTAATATAACAATTCTTCTCAATAGACTTACTAGGAAAAATTCTACATTTTTTTGGAGTAAGGAATGTCAAAATTCATTTAATATTCTTAAAGAAGCCATGATTTCTCCCCCTATACTTCAATACCCAGATTTTTCTCCGGAAAATGAGTTTATTCTTCAAACAGATGCATCAGGAATCGCTATTGGTGCAGTTTTGACTAATAAAGATTTGAAACCTATTGCGTACGCAAGCAGACCTTTAAATGCATCAGAATTAAATTATCCAACAATAGAAAAGGAGCTTTTAGCTATAGTTTGGAGCGTAAAATACTTCAGACCGTACTTATATGGTAGGCATTTTACTATTAAAACTGATCATAAACCACTAGTATATTTATTCGGAATGAAAGATCCTTCTAGTCGGTTAATGAAATTTAGATTAACGTTAGAAGAGTATGATTTTAGAATCGAATATGTAAAAGGTAAAGAAAACGTAGGAGCAGATGCTTTGTCAAGAATATATATTACATCTAATGAATTAAAAGGCATAAATGAGCAAGTTATGGCTGTGTTAACAAGAAAGCAAAAGAAGGTAATAGAAAAGGTAAATGAAAATAGCATGGAAGAGGATACACCCTTCCTTAATAACTCTGGAGACGAAAGGCCTGATCAACCAAGAGTTGTAGAGTTATTAAGAAAGCCGTGTGGTTCAGTAGAAATGAAATTGATAGTAGGTTACGAATTAGATAAATTACGAAAGGGAAACAGAATAAGTGATGAGTATGAATGTTTTTCTTATTGTCCTAGTAAAAAGATGGTTTACATTAATCTCAACTTTAAGGCGCAATTCTCGCGAGTCGAATTTGTGACAATGTTGAGTAATTTCTGTAAAAAGTTAAATATTGAAGAAATATGCATAATAAAAGATAAAAATAATAAAAGATTTATTAACGATTTAAATGATGAAATAAAGTCGATTAAGAAGTGGTCCGGACCACGGATTTGCATTTTAAAAAGTGTAACTAGGATTGATAACGATGAAGAAAAATCATTCATATTAAATGATTTTCATTTACTACCAACCAGTGGCCATGCTGGTGTCCGTAGGATGGTAAACAACATTAAAAGACGGTTTTACTGGCCAGGTCTCGAAGCTGATGTAAGAGAATTTGTTAGAAAATGTTCTAATTGCCAGAAATCTAAACATTGTAAATACGTTAAAGAACCCATGACTCTATCGACAACTGCGTCATACGCGTTTGAAAAAATATTCATGGATATAGTGGGCCCGTTACCAAAAGATTATGACGATAATGTATATATTTTAACTGTTCAATGTGAGTTAAGCAAGTTTATAGAAGCTTATCCACTAAAAAATAAGGAATCCATTAGCGTAGCTAGAGCGTTAGTAAATAATTTTATTTTAAGATTCGGCATACCTAAAATAATAGCAACAGACAGAGGAACAGAGTTCACATCTTCCACCATAACCCAGGTATGTAAACTATTAAATATAGATAATATTACCTCAACAGCATACCATCATCAATCCATCGGAGCATTGGAGAATGCTCATAAAAATTTAGGTTCATTCTTACGAATTCACTGCGACAAAGACAAACAATCTTGGTCTTATTGGCTACCATACTGGTGTTTTAGTTTTAATACCACAGTCCATACCGAAACAAAATACCAACCGTTTGAACTTGTATTTGGTAGGCAGTGCAATATTCCCAATAGATTATCTAATACTATAGAACCTGTGTATAACCCAGAAAATTATAGTAGTGAACTTAAATATAGGTTGCAAGTTGCTTTTAAGGATGCCCGAAATAATTTATTAGAAAGTAAGTGTAGTCGTAAAATAAAATATGATAAGTATATTAATCCTATTAGTTATAATAAAGATGACTTAATTTTAGTAAAGTCAGAAACAGGTGGTAAGTTGGACGAACTTTTCAATGGACCATTTGTTGTATTAGAAGATATGGGACCAAATGTAAAAATAATTAAGGATAAGAAAATAGATATAGTGCATAAGAATCGAACAAAACGATTTATTAGGTAGTACATGTAATATAAAAAAAAATATATTTATATATTAAAATATATTTTTTTCTTTCACCCCCGGAGGTGAAGTGTAAAATGTTTATACATTAAGTATAGTATAATATAGCATAATATAGTATAGCATTAGTATAGTGATAGTATAGCATTAAGTACTGTAAGCCATACTTTAGTAATGTATCATCTATCTCTCATGTATCATCCATATATGGTCGACCACCCATTAAGCTAAGCTTCATTATAAATTTACTTATTATATTCTGATTATTAAATATGTCTCCAACCTAAGAAGACGTTTATCTTTGGAACCTCTAAAAACATACCACATTTGACTATGAATTACCACATATTGCCCTTTATTCTACCAAATTCCCGCAACTAGAAAGTGTTTTAAATGATATAAGCAGTAAATATTATTAGAAGTTTATAATAATACTAGCGCACCCTCGCTTCGCTCGGGTTTTTCCCTATTTTGATTCCCCATACAAACTTTCATCCCCATTTTCACCCCCCTTAAGGGATGATTTCTCAGATAAAAAATATCCTATGTCCTTCCCAGGGTCTCAAACTATCTTCTTACCAAATTTCATGTAAATCGGTTCAGTAGATCCAGAGATTACCCTATAACGTCACAAACTCACAATCTCATAAACTTTACCTCTTTATAATATTAGTATACATTATTTTTTATTATTGTTTTATATTGTGGTAGGCAACTGCCAGACGTTCTGATTAATGATTCGTCTCTACACAAAAGAACGGCTTGAGTTATATACTGAGCAAATAATTAATAAGAGCACCTTAAAACATAATTATAATACTAGTTGCTTTTGCATCCATTTTTATCAATATAAATCTATTTTTTCTAGATTTCATATAATTGACATATTATAATAGCTGGAACCAAAACAGGTATTACAAAAATCGTAGATCTTAAAATTTCCTGTAACTTTTGAAAGAAACCATTTTAATATGGGAAAAGTTTCATAATAAAGAGTGGCGGAAGTTAATGAATATTGGTTTTGTATAACATAATAACATAGCTTGATAAGATTAATATGTTTTGAATTTGGCACATACGCATACTGTATTTAGTGTAGGTACTTTAAGGGCTGATCCAAACTATAGTACTAATCACAGTTCGTTCTTGGTCTGATTTCGGACTGGTAAAGTATTTCTTTCTATACCTACAAGAAACGTATCTTGTGTAGAAATACTCCAGTGGAGTGTGATTCGACTGGAACTTAACCCTTACTGATAATGTGAATGTATGTACTTATTGTTCCATACTATAGTGTGGATCGAGCCTAAATTGATCGTTCATCTTCAACACTTTAAGAGTTTAGGCTATTAATCCTTAACTTCAACTTTTGCTAAATAAACGTATATATAAACTAGCGACTCAACCTCGCTCCGCTCTGGTTCGTTCAGAAATGAGATGTTTTCCCACTGTAAAAAGTATCCTAAATGTTGACCCGGCTATCGTCATACCAAATTTATCAAAATCTGTCCAGTGGTTATATGGTGATGCGGTCACAGACAGACAGACAAAAATTTTAAAAACTATAGATTCGGCCTCTCTATCGACAATAATGACTATTTCAATAATATTTTCCAAAAAAATATTTAATGTATTGAATTGTTTTATGTATAGATGAGTACGAATAACAATATTCATTTAAATAACAATTTCTCTAGCACTAGGTACATAATATAGTGATAACATAACATATATAATTTAAATGGATGAAATCGCAAAAATAATATAGGTTATTTTAAAACTTTTAGACGTGGTATCATTTAAACGAGGGCTCAAGTGGAGTTGGCTGGCTATGTGTTAAAGTATACGGTGCTAAGGGTCTAGCGGCAGCAGATTTGGGGGGCAAGTCAGACCCCTTCTGTGTATTGGAGTTGGGAAACGCGAGGCTACAAACACACACTGAATATAAAACGCTTACACCTAATTGGATGAAAATTTTCACTTTGTGAGTATTATTTTACCATATTTTAAGTTGTTTGCTTGCTTTCCTTTGTAGGAAATCCATATTGAAATAGGTTGTATTACAAAGGTAGGGTAAGGTTTTATAAGGTTTTTTTTTTAAAACAAGTTTTTTTAAGGTTTTTTTTTAAACAAGTTTTTTTAACGTTTTTTTTTAACACAAAGTTTTTTTTAAAGCTTTAAGTAAGCTAATGTAAAATAAAATGACTAAAACGACTTATTTAAATATTTCAGCTTGTTTCATGCATTTTAGTTAAATTTATTTGTTTAATTCAAGCATTACCTATATTACTTATAGTATGAAAATTAAAAATTCTACTTATATTTATTTAGGTATATTGTAAATTAATTGACACATGATCTCAAGACCCAACAGACGTGTTTTAGATGTTTGTCTAGAATTTCCTATTTTTTGGGGCAACTTTTCCAAAAAAAGTTCCACTAATAACATTTTCCAAAAAAGTTTCATTAATAACATCGATCAAAAAGTACATACTAGATACACAATCCCATGCAAAAGTTCTCTTAAAACTGTCACCAATTGTGTTTAGGTACTTGTTCTAGTTGAAATAAATATACAACTATGTAAGACATTTATGTCGCTAATTTTGTATCTAGTACTTTTTTGATCGATGACTAATAAAGCATTATTCAGACTACGAGTATTACGAACATTATAATAAACTAGCGGCTCACCCTCGCTTCGCTCGGGTTCGTCGCTAGGTACGTTTTAAATAGATATAAAAAGAAAAAATCTTTCTTTCTCACATTTTAATTATATGTTTTAATACTTACCTATTCCGGACTAAGAGAAATCCAAAAATTAAAATATCATAAAAATTGGAACGCGGTCGAACGGGATAAAAAGTATCCTATGTCCTTCTCCTGGCTCTAAACTACCTCCCTGCCAATTTTCAGCTAAATCGGTTCAGCCGTTCTTGAGTTATAAGCGAAGTAACTAACACGACTTTCTTTTATATATATAGATATTTACATAATCCGTCAAGCCGTTCCTCAGTGACGCGTACCAACGAACAAAATTTAATTTTTGTTTATTTACATAGATATATATTTATAGATCACTCCCTCCTCTTATGTTTTAGCACAGTAAAAGATATAAGTTCGACATTAGAACTAACAGTATACGACGAAGACCACGATCATAAAGTAGAATTCCTCGGAAAGCTAGCGGTGCCATTACTAAATATACGTAATGGGGAAAAGCGATGGTTTGCCTTAAAAGACAAAAAAATGAGAGCACGAGCAAAAGGAAATTATCCACAAATATTATTGGAAATGAGTGTTATTTGGAATCCGGTAAGGAAAATATAATTTTATTGTTAGCAATTTTGAGCATTATTATCAAGGAAGTTCAATTATCTCGGGAAATAGTATGAAACTATAAGTTATATGTGAACTTATTAAAAACTAGCAGAACCCGCGGCTTCGCTCGCGCTAAAACTACAAAAAAATCTAAACAGGTAGGTTTTATATAAACTTTCATGCCCTATAAGATGAATTCTGAAAAATGGTAAAACACATATTTGTTTAATTGTATTGAAGAACATTAATATCTAGGTTCAAGTAATTCCGACGACAAATATTTTTTGGGTTGTATTATAACGTGTTTTCCCGTGGGAATGAGATAATCTCCCGCGGTAAAAATAGCCTATGTCACTACTCCAGCCCTCCAACTATCTCCACACAAAAAAATCACGCCAATCCGTCATTCCGTTTCGATGTTAAAGAAGGACAGACAAACAAACAAACAAACACACTTTCACATTTATAATAATAGTATGGAAGTATGGATAACAAGCGCAACTTTAAGTTGAATTCTATCGTCGCTGTTCAATTACTTCTCTCGGGTACGTCTGTAATAATCCAATAATAAGCTATGTGTTATTCCAGGTTATAATGTATTTGTGTACTAAGTTGTATAGAAATCTCTTAGGTAGTTTCAACCTAGAGAAGTAACAAACATACAGACATACATTTGCATCTAAAATTGTCTGATACTAACACGTTAAAATATTTTTTTATCATAAATTTTCTTTTTAATTCCCTTGTTAATCTTGTATCGTGGTCTAATCGTACACGCCTTAGTGTAGGTACCTATTAGTCTAATCTGCGCGAAGTTACGCAAGTACTAGTTAAGACAGATTAAGGTTTTACTGAAATCGTTATAACTAGAAACTAAGTTATTATTCCATATATTCCATACACCTATTAAATGTTATTTATTTTAAAAAGGAGAAAATCCTCAATGCACTTTTCATGAATTCTTTTTGAAGTTTTCTTTTGGCATGTTTTGAAAAAAAATGAGAGTAAAATTTTTACGATGCGCGCGCACACCGACAGCCAAAAAGCGACATGATGAATTTAGCTGCATTTCTTTTACAAACAGAGAGTTGTAACATACGGGATGAAATCTTTAGCTATTTTTGTTCTGTTACGTCAAAGAAGTATAACTTCTTACGTGCGTACATAAGTACATACACACACATTTTTTTTTCAATGGCTTATACTCCAAGGCTCGTCCCGTATTAGTTTTAAGAAAAATTCCTTACGAATAAAATAGTCTATTAAAGTGATATCGAAGTCGGTATACCTTTTTAGTTAATTAAGTATTACAGTAGAAATTCTTTATATTTCCTATTACAGCTCAAAGGTGCTATTCGAGTGGTAAATCCCAAAGAGCCGAAATATATGCATCAAGAAGCAAAGTTCAAGAGACAAGTGTTTATTAAAAACGTGATGAGACTGAAGGCTATTATAATGTGGTTTATTGAATTTGGCAAAATTTTACAGTAAGCTTTCTTATATATTTATTTATTAGCTTTTCAAGGAAAATAGTACAATAAATAATTACATTATAAAATATATAAAAATAATCCTAAAACCGACCAAGCTTCCACAGATATCATACGATATAAGATATCAGCAGATATTATTTTTTTATTTTTTTAATTTGAGTAACAAATCTCTTAAAATTATATTTTACAGATTTATAATGAACGTGAAAAATATGTGCATAAATAAGGTCTAACATTTAAACAGGGTTCGGATCGGTTTAAAAAAGACTAATTTCGGTATTATATGTAATAGTTAATTCATTGTTTGTTCATTAACCGGTTAATAAAACGTATGGCTTAGTAAGCCGAAATAATAATGGTTACCGGATATTCTTAGAGAAGGTTAGACTTAGGTTTTGGTACCGAAATAAACCGGTAAATAATATAAATAAGTAAGAAACGTAAATGTAATCTTTCTTCTACTACGCAATTACTAACAATAATAGCAAAGATTCGCCAAATGTAAACGCACAAAAACTCATTTTATCTGGTTAATTTCAATCATGAAACCTAAATTGACGAATTAAAAAACAACCGTTTTCCGGGCTTTTACCGGTAAAATAACATAATCGAAACCTTAAACCGAAAAGCCTTTCGGTTTTGGGGTTGATGACCAAAACCGACTTAAAAGCTACTCGACTTAAAATTCATTTTATATTACGGTTTTATATTTTCAATTATTTTATATTTGTCTTTCATTGATTCAAGAACAATAATATTTTCAGAGACTGTTTCGAATGGGAGTCTAGAGTACTCTCTTTTATGGGGCTTCTAGCGTGGTTGGCTTTTTGTTATTATTACCAAATGTGGATGTTGCCATTCTTATTATTAATATTTTTTGGAAGAAACTGGCTCATATATAGACTTACAGGTAACTATTAAAAATTTATATGTATTATTTCATTTTATAATAAGATTACTTCATTTCTCTTTCGTAGACAGATTTTAGTGAATATATTTTAGTTAAGCTTTATTTTTATTTTGTAGTTCAATTTAAACTTTCTCGAAACCCTTGGGAGTGTTTGAAACAGTTGTTTTGTAGTAAGTTATATTGGCAATTGTATAGATATTGCATGAATTGTTTTTGTTATGAAAGGGGTTCGAATATTTTTCTATTGAAGTTGACATTAGCAATCTGCCGCCATTTTGTTTTTTTATTATTGAGCGGTGCACAATGTAGTTGATATAAATAGATAGAGTGCACTTTAAACAAATAAAAATATTAACAATATCGTGCCCTAAGATGTCACGTTTCAAAGATATTTTAAAGTAAAGATCGCTTGAAAAAATGAAAACTATGAAAACTATTAGGTATAATATGAACATAAGTAACTTAACAGCTAATCAGTTCATTTCTAATGATTATCGTCGTTTTAATATATCGATTTTTAGCTTTAAATTTTAACTTATTTTAATGTCTTCTATCCATAGGTATATTTATTACGTTTCCTTGTGCATCGTAAGTTAGAAAAAAACAAAAATGGCGGTATGTTGGCAATGCCGCAAAGGTTCTAACCCCTTTTCTATGTGCTTATAAATAGCTTTTATATTTTGATAATGCCTTTTAAATGTCATAAAAATAAGTCTATGTTGTAAATGTAAGAAAAACAAAATATAAAAAAGTAGGTAATAATGTGTTTGTTTTAAATTAATAACATTTTCACAGGTGGTAACCCATTACTAATGCCGGTCGATGATGATGATTTATTGGCTGAAGAAGATGATGAAGAAGAAGTGGATAAGGTAGGTAATAAAATGGAGAACTCATTTTAATGAAACTTTGCTCGTAAAGTCAAAGTAGGTAATAAACATATATTCCCCTAGTTAAAGTTTTAATGTCATTCGTAAATGACAACAAGTTAGAAATTCGATATTTTGTTTTGAATGATCTTTTTATTTCAATTTTATACATTTTATTAATAACTAGTTACTGACCGAGATTCTGCTTGTGAAATGAAATGAAATTAAGTTTTATAGTCAGTGTAGTCAGTCCTTGAGGAAGCTAAAATCTAGGCATGTCCTTATGCTAAATTTAATCGAAATCTGTTGAGTAGTATTAAGCGTGAAAAGATAACTAACAGACATACAGAGTTACTATCACAACAAATGTATTGTTGTGTGAATTTTTATTACAGTCTGGTGAAATATTAAAGGAAGTTTAAAAGTGCAGGTTCGATTACCGTCTTGGAAAATAGTGTGAATAGTCAAAAATCTTTCCCGTTTTAGTTTTTATCAAAATCGAGATCGTTATTTCTTTGAGTTGAGTATCTTTTGCTATTTCTGGATTGAACTTGATACCATTCAAACACATTAATCTATACATAATATAATAAAATTCTAAGTCGAATCTGTACATTGAATATTTTTCTGGAAAATCTCTTTGAAATAGTCATTATTATCGATACAGAGGCCGAATCTACAGTTTTTACTTTTTAGAATGTTTGTCTGTTTGTCTGGGAATGCATCACGAAAACCACTGGACAGATTTTGATGAAATTTTGTATGATGATAGCTGGTTATCCGGGTTAACATATAGGATTTTTACTGCGCGAAAATGTCTTATCTCTGAGAAATCAATACTAGACGTTAATATATATAATAAATAAATAAAACATATTCCTTCAATATTATTTATTTACAGGAGGAAAAGAAATCGTTAAAGGAAAGGCTGCAAGCAATTCAAGAAGTAACGCAGACCGTTCAAAATGCTATTGGTTATGTAGCATCTTTAGGAGAGGCTGTTAAAAAGTAAGTTTTTAAACATTTTTATGTATACTAACATAACCTATTGGACAGTAAGATACAGGTTCGATATCGTGTGAGAGAAATTGAAATAAATATTCATAAATTTTATTTGGCTGATAAAATTTATTAATAAATGTTAATAAACTCGGCGTGTAATATTATGTTGTTTTGGACCGATTCGGGAGTATAATAGTATAATTTTTTGTGTCGCGATATATTTTGCCAGTATGAACCGTTTGTTAATTTTTAGGTCAGACAGACGCGACAGAAGGATTTTTTTTATAATATGTAGTGATTATTATTATCATTAATCATGTTTTCTATATATTCCGTACCTATAACTTAGTGGGGGTCATGTAGTTATTGTAATATAATATTATATTATTGTTTCAGCCTAACGAACTTTACTGTGCCATATCTTAGTTATATAGCGATAATTATGCTTGTGGGCGCCATGTTTGTACTTTACTTGATACCAATGAGATATCTGCTTATGGCGTGGGGTGAGTCCTTTTATAAATATTTAAAAGATTTTTAGTGTATTTTTTAGGTCCGATCCACACTATAATGCCGCTTATGGCTCGTTCTCGGTCTGATAAAGTATTTTTTAACAATAATCAATGAGTGCATTCACACCATCAGTAAGAGTCGAATTCCGGTCGAATCACATTCCAGCAATGTTTCTTGTATAAAAATACTTTAACAGACCAATATCAAACTATGATCGGCACGGTAGTGTGGATCGGGCCTTAGGTCTCAAGCAACTTAGCATTACCAATATATTTGAGGATGTTATATATGAATTGTTAAGCGTGTGTTTGATTGTTTGATTGTGATTTGCGTGAAAGATTCTTCCGTAAGTATATTGGTAATGGAAAATAAATTTGAGATCATTTATTTTATAAATTTAAAAGTAATATTTTTTCTAAGAACTATGAATTTTCGTATTTTACCAGTTACCCTTAAAAATACACAATTACATATTAGAAGCAATTTAACTAGCAGATTCCAACGAAATTATATAAATTAATTAAAACATAGTTAACTTTCTAATATTTAATTAACATTCATTACAATTGTTCGAGAATATCAAAGCTACATTTTGAGTTGCCTAATAAGTATTTGCATAACTAAAACGTGGGTCATATTTATTATTTAAAGCCTAAAGCCGAAATCAGTATCTTAGTGTTTAATATAATTAAATAGTAATGAATAATATGAATATTTTTTTTAGGTATTAATAAATTTACAAGAAAAATTCTTCGACCACACACGATACCTAACAATGAAGTTTTAGATTTATTATCAAGGGTTCCGGACGATGAAACATTAGTAAGATCCTTTTTCTTATAGTATTAAATACTTCGTCATAAAAATAATAATTGCAATAGTGTGCTCATCACAGAATGAATACTCGTATATTATAATATACAATTCATTTTATTATAATTATATATTGACCCGGATAAACAGCTCTAATCATACCAAATTCATCAAAATCTCTCCAGTGGTTTTGTCGTGATGCGGTCACAGACAGCAGACAAAAATTCTAAAAACTATGGATTCGGTCTCTGTATCGATAATAATAACTATTTCACTCAGACCAATAAAATACTTGTTTATTGGTCTGAGCTATTTAAAGAAGATTTTCATAAAAATATGAACTCCTGATCCCTCTCATACTGAAGCGAGATCCGTGCCCAGTAGTGGGACGATAAAAAAGATCTGTATACATAAATTATACATACTTTAATAGTTTTTTTTTTCTAATTTATTGCTCATTATTTTAGCTGGATGTAAGGGAACTCAAACCGCATCCACCAAGCGAGCACAGACGAGACGCACGAAAAAAACACAAAGCAGCGTAACACAAGATTATTACTAAAATAACAATTAAAACTATAATATTAATTGTCATACACATTAAGTTTTGTATCACATTCAATTTAGTATTTTTTTATTCATTTTTTGTACATTGATACACTTTATTTTAATAGCCGTTGATTTTTAAAATGTAAAAATCTAGGGTTTTTAGTGTTGCTTGATGTCATCATTGTCTTACATTTTAGTATATTTTGAAAAATATATTTTTGAAATTGAAATAAATTAATAATACAAAGTGACACCACAGATGACATAATAATATATTAGTACTTATACTATAGTACCTGTTTTAACGTCCATTAGGTATTTCGTTATAGTAAGCCGACGTTGTATAGTAAACAAAGTTTTTTAATAAATTTAGTTTATTGTGTACTTGTTTAGCTAAACACGAAGGTTGCAAATATAACAACTTGTATTTGTTTAAAGAAGGATTAAAGCTTAAAATGGTAGGATTACGTACATACGGAATAAGTTTCTATGACTGAATAAAAATATACTAAATAATTAAATGGATATAAACAGAAATATTTCCAGATAATATACTAAGAGAAGTACTTCCCTTACCTAGTCATTCATTTAGAAAAAGGTTAAAAACATGTTTTTATATAAAGTTAGATTTTAAGCCTTTTAATATTTCAAATAAAAAAGCCTGTCAACAATGTATGTATATTGTATAACATAGATAATGCCCAGAAAATTATCTTTGTTCGAAATTAATGTAAGCAATGTCGAAAATAATAATATTTTTGCGTGGTATGATCTGTGATTTAAAAGATCTTAGTTTAAATTAGTCTTAAGTGGTTAATAATAAAATTGAAATTTGCATTTATTTTCTGTCCAAAACCGTTATTTTTGGTGTATTTTAACCTACTATAAATTTATAAATTAAATAATGAAGTTATTTTGAAGTCACGTAAATGACTGTAATTATTCTTCCGTTATTTACATACTTTCCAACAATACGACTTGAATGTTTTAATTTATATTATATAAGAGCATCGATAGGTTTCGCTAGTTACCCGTATTAGGTTTGAAGTGCATGCGAAATTAGCATGATAATAAAAATTATTATATATCAATGCATTTAATATAAGAATGTACATAATCCAATTATTAAAGTAGTTAGAATTTTTAAAATGTACCATTGTTTTATATGAAATGTTATATTTTTTGTTAGGGTTTGTATCTCCAAAAATATTAATGACATAAAGCATAATTTTCACTAGTAAAATCACAATAGCATAAGACTGAGACCAATCTCATTAAATGTTAGATTCCATCAAATTAATAAGTAAATACTTTGTATTACAGATTTATATAGTAGTGAATATTTATGAATACAAAAAAATCTTTAACTTTCGTATTACGTAACAAACTTAAAGCTAGTTTACATTAATAAGAATTTAATAGATATCTCGTGATAATCTTTAATCTTTTACAAAAACTAACTGCATTTTGTTCACTATAAAGAAATTATGTAAATTTATAAAAAGAAAAATATTGTTGGCATAGCATTGCATAGTTATAGTTCATTTAGAAGTTGACTTTAATACTAAATTGTATTTCGAAATATGCATGCTTACTATTCCATTTTAAACAAAATATTGTGATATAATATTACTAACACGTTCAGTTTATGGAAATGTTCTAAATATCATTTATTTGTATTGGCAGTTAACAGAGATTTCCAATACAATCACTTGATAAAAGTATCAAAGATGATAGAGTAATTATCACTGAACAGTAGTACCTTAAACTACTGGGGTAGTTCAGAAAACACGATCTAATCTAAGGAAATCTAATCATAGCCAATATAATACATTATAATTTATATTAAAACATTTTGTTCCCTAATAAACACATTATTTTTACTATGGTAGCACTTAAAAAGCACTTTTTCCACTAAATGCGCACACTACGCACATTTATAACGTAATCTCGAATTGGCAACTTTGTATTGTAATATAATATTTTAAACATTAAATGTATTATGAGTTATGACAGTTAGTGTAGCCCTTTAAATTTTGGTTAATATTAAGTATTGTATTAAGTGAATATTATTTATTTCTTTTTTGTATCATATTGTCTTCCAATTTTGGAACTCTTGAAGCAAAATTAAATGACATCGTCTCATTTTAAACTAGTAGGCAATATTGTATAAAATTTGGTTATTTTATATAATATTGTTATATAATGTTGCTATTTTATATAAATATTAAATATATTATATTATTATTTTCATTTATTTTAAATATAATTTATTGTTGGCGCTTATTTTTAATAAAATTTAGCACAAGAACCTCAGCTTTCATTAAAATGATTGTTTAAAGACAAACAGTGATAACTAATGTTGACGCTTTTCATATTTTAAGAAAATTAAAGAATATTATCTACCGATATTGCATTTTATTTTTCATACATGTAATATTAATTTCACAGGTGTAATATATCTCGTATCAATAAAAAAACACAATATTTATCGAAATATATTAAGGTATAATCATTTATACCCAAAAAGAAATATGATTGGCAGTAAATACTTGTGATATCCCCAGAAAATCGTAATAAACAAAAACATATACTCTATGGCAACTTTACCCATAATAACTAAATATACTTTGTAGTTTTAGTCAGAACCTTCCCTATTTTACAATTAATGGAGCATCGCAGCCTGCAGGGTCACTTATGTACTGAACCACGTTAGCAGCTCTCGGACACAGCTGGCCGACAGTGACAGCGAGGCAGTTGGCAGTAGGGATGGAACATTTCACGAGTAGCAAGTGAAAAATCACGTGAAATGCGTAATCATACGTCACACCTGCTACTTAAATTCATAGTGGCTGCTACAAATCACAACTTGGTGAAATCTAGAGCTGTAGCAAGCCGTATGTATTCGTTACTGAGTAACGGGTACGCCATCTAGTACCGAGTACCGAAACGTTACTCACGAATGCATTTCGTTACTCGCATTTTCCGTATACATTTTCGTACTGATGTTTTTATTGATTTTTTATTCAACAAAATACAATTTTCAGTTAATACCGTTGATCAGTAAATTGGGGAGTTTATTTATTTCGAGTTGCATGATTTCGGATTCTTAGAAATATTGTTTAGAAATAATTTTAAATTAGAAACAACAATTAAATTTAGAGCACATTTTTAGTTTTTTATCCAACAAATACTTATAATTTTTACTGAATGATTATGTGTAATACGTACAGATTATGATTTAATAAATCATTCGCGCAATTGATTTTAAAATATAATATATGCATTACGACGTCACACTAACGTGAAAGATGGCGTTACTTTTCATTTTTAAATTACCTATTTTTTATTTATTATTTAATTTCAAAATTTATTCATAAAAAAATATTGTTAGTAAAGTTTTTAAAGATTATAAAGATTTATAAATAATTAAAATTTCTGGGTTCTAGATATCCTGTAACTCTCCAATTGAAATGGTTTGCTGATCGTGCATTATTCCACAGAAAAATTCTTATTGTACATAAAAACAATGAACTTTTAAATACGCCAATGTAATTATGGAACTTAGCTTAATACAATTATACCGTGTGATTACTCTGATATATTTAAAATTCATTTAATTTTACATTGTCAGTCCCAAGCCTGTAGAAGTATGAGGGAAAGTTCATTGTTTGAAAATAGGTTCATTCAAAGCACCATGTACGTATGCAACTACGTCAGATCTATATCTCTGCTCCATATCACATCAGTAGCGCCATTGGTGACATTTCATACTTCATTTTGACACCAGACCGTCGAAATCAAAAATCTATGCGTGAAAAGTAGCAGGTGAAATCACGTGAAAAATTGTTGTAATTTCATCACGTGATAATGATTTAAAAGTAGCAATCATTTCCATGCTTAGTTGGCAGATCTCCTACGAGCTTCTACAACATTAGAGAAGTGCCAGTAACCCTAACCCACCGTCTCCCAGTTTTTCTCTTAGCTTCACTGGGTAGCATTGCCGGCCGTTACCGAAACTCTTGGAGTACCGAATAAAATTATTCCTTTTATATAAAAAGTCTTATTTCTAATATCACACCAGACACCTATAAGTTTCTAATTCGAATTATTTACTAATAAGCGTAAAAGCATCTTTTTGCTTCTTTAACAATTAATTTAAAAACCTTTAGCAGGTACATCAATAACGTGTTCATTTTATCTTAGTGTACTTTGTTTTCCAATTTCCAAGTTTTAACTTATAAATTGTTATTATTTTTTAAAGAAAATTGAAGTATAATTTTCCGTAGTATGTGAATATATGTTTCCAAAGTTTGAAGTATTATATTTGCAGTATTTATAGTATAATTCATTTGCTAATTGGCTTATTAGTCCACATATACGAATACCAAAAAGCATTTTTGTTAACTATGATGTATTTTTTAACAACTATTATAAAACGTACAAAATCTAGGTACTTCATAGTAACAATAATGACTTTTGTATATAGTAACAGTGTCCTAACAATATAGTAGAATAGTAGTATTAATTATTTTTATATGGCAGCACTTACGAGCCACCATTGTCATTTGCTTTCTGTCATTTCATTGACCATTGTCAATGAGTCGTGGCCGTCGGACTCGTGCCAAATACATTTCCATACACCCCAGACCAATCTTAAACAAAAATGACTTCCAAATTACAAGAATATAAAGCCTCGATAGAGCGCAGCTTAAATGACAAAAGCAATCCGTGGGCAAAATACTTTGAAATAGCTGAACAAAAGACTGGTGTGAACAGGGTATATATATTTATTGGTAAGTTTCCTTTTTTTCTTATTCAGTTTATTTATATCTTTAGCAATTATTTGACGTTTATTTTCTCGCAGGCTTGGTCGCGTTCACCGGTTTATATTTAGTGTTTGGATTCGGCGCGGAGTTGATATGCAATTCTATAGGATTCGTTTACCCAGCGTACATGTCAATGAAGGCGTTAGAGTCGCCAATGAAAGACGATGATACTAAGTGGCTGACGTACTGGGTGGTATACGCATGTTTCTCAATCGTCGAGTACTTTTCCGATTTTATTGTTGGATGGTTCCCACTATACTGGCTGATCAAGGTTAGTTGATACAATACTAATAATTTAAATTTGACCATGTGGTAAACTGACACATATTTTTCTAAACATTTTTTCTGTTATCTATTCAATTAATGTTATCCACAAACTTCACATTAAACTTACTGATTTCATTTAGGTAATTATGTTAATGACTCATTATTATAGCATTAATAGAAAAAAATGATTAAAAAGTTCAAATGAGAATTTTACATATTATGAGTCATAGATAAAAAGTTACTATCCATAATAATATAAATGTGAATGTTTGTTTGTCTGTCCTTTCACATCGAAAGGGAGTGACGGATTGGCATGATTTTTTGTGTGGAGATAGTTGAAGGGCTGGAAAGTGACATAGGCTTCTTTTTACCATGGGAGATTATCTGATTCCTGTAGGAAAACACGATAAAATATAACCAAAAAAACTATTTATCTTCTAGTAATTTGATAAATGGAAAATGCATTATTGTATTGTATCTCTACTTTCATATTGTTATATGATTCCTTATTAACATTGTAAACTCAATCATGCATATCTTTAATCAATATGTCTACAATAAGACTGCATGGTGATACTTATTAGTTTGATAAACTAGACTAGTAAACTCTTATTGTTGGTGTTATCTTTGATAAACTTTATCTATCATTTCTTATTTATCTTTATGAGTTACTTATGTAATACTTATCTATAACTTTCAAGTGTGTTATCTGTTTTGTTAATTTAAATGAGACTATTCAAAAATTTGCTTATTGAAATACTTTCAAAAACATTGTGCTCTGTATAGAATATTTATCTGAATTAGTGTTGTAATTTTTTAAATGTTCAAATTACTTGCAATGACCACATTAATAGATGCTAATAGCTGTTAACAATCATTTTCTTATATGAAATCAAATAATTGTTTTTTTCTTGAAATGTTGTAATGGAGAATGCTTGTAATTGAATATAATCCCTCCGTATACACACTCCGGCGTTACAGTTAACAATATATTACTTAGGAATTTAATTAATTTCTTAGAAATTTACCTAGAGGTGTTAATTTATCATTCCTTTTACAAACAGAGAGTTGTAACATACGGAATCAAATCTTTAGCTATTTTCGTTCTGTTACACCAAATAAGTTTAATGAATTTAAATTTTTGTACTCAATGGCTGAATTTGGGCAGCCAGCCATGAACAAAATATGTACAAATATTCAGTAAACGAATTTTTTTATTAAGTTATTATGACAGCTGATTTCAGTGTTGTTTCAAAGTATTTAATCTGAGTATGAACTTAATTATAATGTGGAAACAGTCGATGTTTTTTTTTTCTATTTGTACAACTGTCTTCTCTCTTCTTTGGCCCTCAAAACATAATGTAACAAAAAAGCATATAATATGTAAAAGTAATTTTGAACTCTTAAGCTTATGTCACACTCACCCGTATCATCTAATGGCCAGCAACAATTCCATTAAATCCAGTCTGGCAATTTTGGACATTTTTTAAATTAGTATAGTTTTTTAACCAACTTCCAAAAAGGAGGAGGTTCTCAATATGTCGGATTTTTTTTTTTGGAGGATTAGTATTGTGCAAATCTCACTGAGATGATACAAACAATTTATTCAGATGCATTAAGATGCACTCTCCATTCTTTTCAATCTCAAAGTTACAGTTGAGATCAGGTACAAAACTGGACAGGCTTTAAATGCTTATCCTCGCTTGAGGGATGGATAACCAACAACTTCTCACTTCCCACTATCACAGAACTACTGAGAATTTATATTTTAGAAATCCCAATAAATATACCTGGCCTGCCTGGAGCTCAAACCCTCTTTTCTCCAGATCTTTAGACCAACGATGTAGTTGTAAATGCTTACTCAGTATCTAATGTAATTAAAACATCATTTAGCATGAGAATGGTAAACCATTATATTGAGATTTGGTTCAGGGGCATGCACTAGGGCTAGGTGTATATAATTTGTTCTAACATATAGTAATTTCACAGGTTAAGGTTGGAAAAATACTTAGCAATCATTTGAATATGTAAACATAATATTTTATATTGTTATAACACTTCCATGTTCCATTAAAGCAAAACTTTCAATGATTTGATTAAAATTCGAAATAGATGTTGCTTAAGTACATCTTGAATTAACATAAAGGTTTTTATCTAAATAGGTACTTAGATAGTACTACCATGCAAGCAGATCCACGGGTAAAAAGTAGTATATATGTAACAATTTTGTGCGATATATAATGATTTTATTACATGTGTATTTAATAATGAACAGCTGTAGGAAAATTAATCAATGAGCAACTTTGTTCATTCTACCTGTGTATTGAAGAACAAGTTTTGCATTCTCGCTCTATGTACTAATAGGTATACAGTTGTTCTTCAGTTAATTATAGAAGCTATTACTGTGGTAAAGATAAAATGTGTTTGTTCTCTTATATGGCTTGTGACGAAAGCATCATTATTTTTTAATAAAATTGTAATTAACCTATGGTCAATTTTAGTTAGTAAGATACAATTAAATATAGTAAGACATGAAACATATTATACATACATATCTATACATATAATAAAACTGTAGAGGTCGAATGTCTGTACATAGAAAAAAATGCTTAAAACCGAGTCAGGGGGATGGAAGAAGAGAAATAGAACAAATCCATATTTCTTTCAATTTTTTTGTTTCTCTGTCTGTTTGTACGGGTTAATCTCCGAAACTGTTGGAACGATTTAAATGAAATTTTGCATGGTGGTACCTTATATCCCCGGTTAACATTTTAGGTACTTTTTATCTCGTAAAATTAAAGAATTCTCGTGGGATAGTTAAAAAGCTATAGTAACTTATACAGATTACTCCACAACAACTTATGCACCTTATGTAGTGAAATATCACATGCTGATAACTTATATTGCCGATCCAACAACAGGTTACTGTTTATCCCGGAAAATGAACGTTTCCCGTGGGATAGATCTGTATATACATACCTTAATTTTGGCCAGATATTAACTGGTAAAATGTTTCAAACTAAACAATACATTATATAAAAAAGTCATTTTGAAACATATTTTTTGATATCAGTTCGATCTAATCCTTCAGACATGACCTAAGTCAATTTTGAATTTATTAACTACTTTGCACTTCCCACAACGCGCATTCGTAACTTCATTACTAATTTAATTCAAATGAGTGTGCACGTCGACATTTCACATGGCAATTTTGTACCCAGACATCGTTATTTATCTCAGAATCTGTGAAAGTTACCACTTGGATATATAGGGAAATGATACTTCGGACTTTTATCTTAAATTGCCAAATTTGAAAACACGATTGGTGAAAATTTTCTCGATTTGTTTTTTAATAATACATTTTTTTGCACACTTATTGCTATTTATCTCAGAAACAGCTCACTATTTCTGTAGGATTTTTGTTTTGTCAGGAAGCCTAGAAGTAGATATTTCTTCAGTTATCGAATTTAATTTTTCGATTGCTTGATTAATTAATTTATTGTGAACTAAAAACTATTTTGGCGCTTAAATACGTTGAGCAACTATCAAACGCTCTTTCCTTTTCACTCACGAGAGAACATTATCTTGTCATCCCGCTCCTCCGAATCCAAATCGTAACGGTTTCATTACAAACTCATAACAGTATATAACATTATTAAAGTAATATTTTTAACATTATACTCTTACAAATTGTGTAAAGTAAAACGTAAAGGAGCTATCTATAGATCTATAGATACTTTATCAATGGAAATTTTTAAAATTAAAGATATTATTTATATTCCATCCGAACATTCTATGTAAACAATTTTTCAGATATGACTTAATAATCTATACATATAATAAAATTGTAACTAAGCCGAATCTGTACATTAAATATTTTTTGGAAAATCTTATTGAAATAGACATTATTATCGATACAGAGGCTGTGTCTATAGTTTTTAGAATTTTTGTCTGTCTGTTACCGCATAACAGGAAAACCGCTGAAGGGATTTTGATGAAATTTGGTATGGTGATAGCTGGATATCTGGGTCAACATATTTACCGCGGGAAAATATCTCATTTTTGAGAAAAAATACAAAAACTGCAATGCAAGACTAAGATATAGAACCATATATATATATATAAAACCTAAGAATTTGGTTTTTGGTCATCTGAACGCGGGCGGAGCCGCGGGCAATGCTAGTTTTAATATATACACAGAATTTAAATAAAATTGCTGCAATGAAATTCGAACCTGTAATGATATTATAGAAAGTGTTGATCCTTCTGTAGTAACGATATGTATTGTCACTGAAATACAATCTGCAAAAAACGCCAATCAACCGATGCGTGAAGGACAAACTAACAATATGTCTGACCTTCTTTCGAATTTATAATATTACTAGCAGAACCCGCGGCCTTGCTCTCGCTAAAACTACAAAAAAAACTCGAAAAAAGTAGCTTTCATACAAACTTTCATCCCCTATTTCACCCTCTTATTGGATGAATTTAAAAAAATGCTAAAACACGTATTTATTTAATTGTATTGAAGAGAATTAAATTAATACTAAGTTTCAAGTAATTCTGATCATAAATATTTTTTTGGATTGTATTATAACGTGTTTTCCCGTGGGAATTGGATAATCTCCCGCGATAAAAGGAGCCTATGTCACTCTCCAGCCCTCCAACTATTTCCCACACAAAAAATCACACCAACCCGTCATTCCGTTTCCACGTGAAAGAAGGACAAACAAACACACTTTCACATTTTATAATATTAGTATGGATTAAGAATAAATATTATTTAATAATTCCAGTGTATCTTCGTAATCTGGTGCTACTTGCCAACGGACTACAACGGCTCCTTGATCATCTACCATCGTATCATTCGTCCGTACTACCAGAAACATCACGGCCGTATCGATGATATTGCCAACTCAGGTAAATAAAAGGAACTTTGGCTAAAATTTTATTTCATAAAAAAATATGGTCGCGGTAATTATTTACATTTTTAAATTATTTTATTCTTATTTCACATATTTTTGTTTTAAATTTGCTTGTAAATAATCTAAAGTTGGATTGGATGGAAGTTTGGAGATTGGGTTTTTATTTGGTTTTTAAAATAGTTAAAAAATAAAAAAATGCTAAGAATATAGAAGACAGTTTAAAAGGAAATGGGCCACAAATTACTTTATTATTTAAATTAAGGCTAATACTTTAAATATCCACTTTTGATATTCCAAATACAGAATATTTTGTCGACAGAAAAAGATATTTTGGGAGAATTGGTTAAAAACGCCAACAAGCATATGGATAAAACAATGAAAGCGTTCAATCAGAGATTATCTGAACTACACAAAGATTAATTTTATACTTAGGTAGGTATTCAAAGGGAAATTGTAGTATGCTTCATAAGCCTAAACAATACATGCTTGCTTCCACTAAGTCCAATTTTTTTATTAATTATACTTTTTTTATAATTATAATTATATGGGCATTTATATGTTATAACTTGTAAGGCAGTAATTTCATAAGCCGTTGGTTATTCATTTTCATTAATTTATCTTCCCCTAGTGGCAAAGAAACTAGAAGTAAATAAAATTTGGTCATGATAATTTTCATAGTTAATGATTTTACTCAGATATATAGTAAATACAAATAAGTAAAATTAATGTGTGTTTTTATTATCAAAGTTATAGCTTTTTACTAAATGCATTCGAAAGTATTAATGGTACTTATTAGAAAAAAAATAAAACTTTTGTCTGTCTGTTTGTTCCGGCTAATCTCCGAAACGGCTGGACCAATTTTGACGGGACTTTCACTGGTAGATAGTTGACATCTAAGGAGTATTATTTTGCACAAATAATTTGGGTTGTTAGCAAAAAATTAAAATTCATGTAATTGTGTACAGAGTCCGCGCATCTAGGGAAGAAGTACCCGAGCGGAGCCAGTGTAAGTCGGTTCTTATAAGTACCGTATATACTTTCATATACATTTAGTAAAAAGATGTTATTTTTATATTACAAACATACACTTATTTTTTGTTTATTTGTAAAGATAAATCCGTTCTCTAAAAGTGACTCATGTATACATACTTAATTGGAATAATTCAAAAGTGGATGTATCTCCTATATTGGTCTCCTTTTCCTTTCACTGTATATATTTCCTTGGGCGATAAAAACTGTACTGCATGTTAGTTAATCACCCCGCTTATGGTGCAATTATATATTTATATATGCATTTGAAAACATTTTTTGTTAATTTGATTATAAATGGTTCTTTTTTATGGAGGAGTATTACTAAATATCTCGTCTCGTATTTTTTTATTCGTCTATAGAATATATTTTACAGGGGACTTAAAGCACTTATTATCTAAGCTTATTTATAATATCTTATTTGAATTTCGTTTTTTTTTATTTTAATGAAAAAATAAGTAAAAACTATTTTAATTTCAACAATTATAAGTAATTTTCTTCGTTATAAAAACAGTAAACATCGACGAGTTGGTACAAGATATTAATAGGAAGATAAATACCTCAATGAAAAGAATGACAGATTGATTTTTTTTTACAATGTATGTAATTTTTTTAATTTTTGTAGACACTGTAGGTAGTATTTTAAGTTTTAGATGATAAAAAAACAGTTGTTATTCTTTACTATAAAAAAATTCTTTGTGAAAAAACCAAACTATAGTCATAGACCATCATACATTTTTTTTTTGGGGTATTTTGTTAGTCTGTGAAGTATTTTGTAATTTATTATATTTATTTAGTTCTTTTTTTTGTTTCATTGCCATTGTTTTGTTATTGTCACTCAATTTCCATAGCACGCATATTTTAAAGAACCCCATGATTTTAGGTAAACAAGAATAGAGCTGTACCCGTATGAATATGTAAGTAAAACCATATTGAATGGTAACGCGTTAAGTCGCTTGATATTATCGCCTTTATACTACTAAAATATTTGTCTATGTATGTATATACTAATAAGCTGAAGTGCTTCAATGCCTTAATTACGCTTTAAACTTTATCTCATGCAAAATTTAAGACTAAGAATAATTTTAGTATATTCATCAGGAAATGCAAAATGGTAAACTATAAAAAAATATGTCATTTTATGTTAAATCTTCATCCACTAATGTTTTTTTTAATTTATAAATTTATTTGGAAAAGGCAAAGGACTTAGAACATACAGCCTTTTCGAATGAAATTGTCATAATATGTATTTATAATCGCTGTTGACATGAATTAAAAACTTATATGTATATATTATGTGTATTAAAAACAGACAATAATAACCTTATATTAAAATTAACATTAAAACTATTGAAAAATGTATGTAAATTTATCATAGGTATTAGGTACTATTTTATTTTATTTTCTGCCAAATTTTTAAAACGAATATTGCTTTACATTTTGATAAAACATTGAAATAAGATTATCAAGTTAATATAAAGAATTACATACTTTATTTATTTTGAATTTTTTTTAGTTTAGTAATTATTTGCATTCGATTTAGGGATTGAATCATTTGATTGGATTTCATTGATAAATAAGATTAATTATAATGCAGTTTTGTTGTATATTTAAGAAGTGTAACATTTGTAGTCTTAATGTTATGTTATGTAGTTATTTTAGCGAATAAATGAATTTCTTTGGTACTTAAGACATTCATGTTTTTAAATTTAAATACTAGTAAATTAGATTTATATTACATTTTGAAGACAATAATAATATTAATTTATTATTTTCTATAGATTTAATGTACATTTTTTGTTTTACAGCATCCCGTTTGGTAGCAGATGCAGTCAGGAAAAGCAACTAAATTCAGATTGATGAATGAAATTTCTAATTACATGGAAATCTATAAGTACAAAAAACACAGCATCCGCTTCTGTACACGCTTCTGAGCACTCACCAATATTAAAAAAAAAAGAAAAAATCATAAACAAAAAATATTTTTTATACATCGAATGTATATGACTAACAAAATCTTGGTACAGCCTCAATAAAATGTCTTAAATAAACTTTTCATATGGCACTTGTATTATTTAGTTAAGAGTTTTTTGTATGACTGTGTTTGTCGGTCGGTTTTTAAGATGCTTAGTTTAAATTGTAGTTTAACTCTCTTTTTTCCTCTTTGACTAAAATCTGCACAGGTTTCAAGTTTACGGTTTAGGTACCTAAGTGTCTTTGGTATTCTTTCTTATTATTTAAGTTGTTCCGAACAATGGATTCTTGTTTCAAATAGATTGATTTGCTCAAGGAATGTTAGTATTTGTTAAGTTTTCAAATGACCAAACGTTATTTTTTTTAGATGTTGTTTTAATATTCGCACTGTTGATGACGTCATTATGCATTTAAATTTAGATGCACTATTTTTATAAATTGATAGCTAATAGTTTTAAATTAAGGAATCATGTAACCGTTTCGCGAATTCTGCTTAAATCCATATTAGTGTGCCTTCAACGTTTTGGCTGCCAATTATATTATAATATGTATTCACGAGGTATTGTTATGGCGTTTTTTCAAGTAATAAAAAGGATTCATTGTATTTTGTGTTTTTTTTTTATCTTTTATATATACATATTTATATATGACTCATAAATTATAAACAAATCTTTACTGTTAAATTAACTTTTGCTTTGAAAACTATATCCTATTTTTAATAAGTTCTAAAAAAATAGATTAAATTGCTCAAGAAATTGCCAGTTTTTATTGCAGTGTCAGGCAATATAAATTATAATAAATCAATTAGTATTGAATAATAAAAGAAGCTCGAAAAGGAACTTAAAACAATAACTACTGACAAAAACGTTCGCATTTCGCTTCTTATTCCAATTTTTCGTCAATCATGACTTATCTGTAAGCCAAAATTGTCTTGTCTCATAAAATCGAACTTGTGACCTACGACCTGAGCATGTTTACATAAATATTTCATATATTTTAATTTTTCAGGAAAATGCCCTATGTGTCACATCACATTGACAACTACATAAGATGTGATTAACTTCTCCAAAAGAAACCCTTGAAATAGTTGGAAATAGTCAAGAACATAATGTATGAAATCGAGTCCAATAAAGTTTATAATAAAAGTAAAAGAGATTATTTTTATATATTTTTAGGTAGGTTAAATCATAAATTTTAATCATGGATTAACAATGTCCTAGTGTCTCTAAAGACTAAAGTATTTTAAAATTTATCCCTCATTCTAAGGTTGTACAAAATTGCTTTTTGAAATGAAAACTTCTATATGTAGGTTTGGATGGGGAGTAAATAAAGTCGTCATCGACATGACACCGATGTCGAACATCATCGAAATTAATAAAACCCATTATATAAATCTAACATTTACTTCCTAAAATTCTAATATTAAATATTATTCTTATGAATTATTACTCTCAGCGGCTTTCGCCTCTTCGGCTTCTTTGGCTAATCTTTCCTGTTCTGTTTTTCTATTTCTCCAAGCTGTCATATATGATCGTGGGTGAATGGGAAAGAAACCAGCTAGTCCTGGAAAAAAATAATATTGAGTACCTATTTAATGTAATTAATATTTTTTGTATTAAAATGTAATTAATAATTAAATAAACTAACATTTTACCAGCAACAGATATATTAGGTACAGTAAAGTCTAGGTTTCAGCATCAGATTGTATTCATTTTAAGTTCTTTAAACAAAAATTGCTTGTCAAGCAATATTTACCACATTGAACTCTTAGAGTTAAATGTTTTTAGCCATTTTTATGTGAAAATATACTAGATTGTATTAAAACATGTATTTACTCAATTTATTAATAGGCACTTTAAATAAATGTTTTACCAAATAGTTCAGCAACTGGAGGAGTAACGTGAGCTCCATGGCCGAGCCAATATTTTATCCTTTCTAAATTTAGGGCAACAAGCTTTTCATTATACATATTGGGCATTGGATCATATGAACCAAGTTGTTCAATAACTGCTTGGCTATTTAATCTTTTTCTCTGTAAAAATAACAAATGAACTGTTTAGTATAATATAAAAGAATAGTTAATAAATAACAAACAAAAATATATTTGAATTCGAACAGAAGACAAATTATTAAGTAAATATTTGTTCTATAATAACATGATAAAATGTTTGTTAAATTATTTATTAATGAGTAAACCTGTAATACTAACATGAGTAACAGAAATATGAAAGAAAGGCCTATTAGTGCATCCCTGACGAATCAATCGAATAGACTTGGCTGCTTTTGCAAAATATCGACCAGTTCCACTCGCTGGTGGTAGAGGCATGTTGTGTTCTATTAATTATGTTTAAAAAATAAAATATTGCAATTTGCTATAACCTAAACACGAATTTGGATCTTTCACGAAATGTCAAAATTGACAATTGACATCACTGAACACCATAGACTATAGAGTGTAGATAAAAATAAAAAAATCTATAAACAAAAGTATCATTTAAATCTGTAAAAATAAATATAAAATGGTATTTGGTACTAGCATCATTTGAAAACGGCAGGGCCGATGTAGCTGTTTTTTTAAGGTCGTCAGATTCGCTGTTTAATAATATAGAAGAAATTGCAAAAGATATGATTTATCTATTTCAAAATTCAGGTATTCAATTATATTCCATAAATTAGACATACAAGCCTATTAACAGCCGCTATAAGGCGAGAGTGGTGATCATATTATATCTACCCTTCTTCAAGCAAGAACATAATATTGTTACAATACATTAATAATTCTATCCCTCAAGTTGCAACCATGGCTTTACGACAAATTTTATACATTTTTAATATTAGCAATAAATTTGATATATTTTTAGTTATAATATTATAGACATACTCACAAACTATACAGGTTTCCTTTGAGTGAAACTTGATATTTTCAGTGTTTAAGACACTTTTCTTACATGAACTGTGCGTTTGTTACACGATGTTAGAGTCGATATGTATAATTTATAAGATTTCATTGTTTTTTCCAATTCTAAGACACAATGTTTGTTCGAGAGATTTTATCCTTCCCATAGACTCTATCGATTAATTCGAGAAAATAGTCACGGTGTCCTTTTTTGCATTTTTATTTGGTTCGATTCCCGGTTCAGGTAAGCTTTTATTTTTTTAAAAAAATCTTGTTATTGTTATTTTTTAAAATAAAGAAATGTTTTCTTTGAGTAAATCTTGATAACTTCAACATTTAAGGTACTTTTCTTCCATATCCCATCGATTTGTTCCATTTATTTATTTATTTATTTATTTATTTATAAGTTCACAAAACCGACACACAGATGAAATAAACAAGCTTAATTATAATTATTCTAAAGTATACAATCAGACAAATGATGTCTTCTAAGATGTGAACATCACATGCATATGAACAATAAAAATATATACTGTTAAACAAGGCTAAATTAAATTAAATCTAATTATTATTGTATTTCAATAACAACACATTACATAAAATATAGCACAATCCGACTTAACTACTTCAGTTTTATGCTACCAAAGTAATATTTAAACATCTTTTTTTTAACGAAGACACGGAATCACCGAAAATATTAATATCATTTCTTAGGGCATTTGCTAAGGATACCATTCTATAGATAGGACTATGTTGATAGAAATGCTATACGGTAGACATTATACGATGGTTATAAAATTAATTAATATTCGAAAAATGAGGTGGTTCTCAATTCGTCGGAATCTTTTTTTTATGTATGTTCACCGATTGCTCGAAGACGCCTGAATCGATTTGGATATTTTTTTTTATTTCGAAGGGTATACTTCCCAAGTTTTTTATCGAATTCGGTCGAACGGTTTTTAAAAAGTCAACAAAATTATTTTTTATAAATTGCTTAACGAATATGTTATTAAAAAACTTTCTTCTTACAAATTGCCTGCTTATTACATCTACACTAAAAACTGAAAAAAAAACTTACAAAAAAATCGACTTCCAGACACTAAAATGTAAAAAAATACTAAACGGTGGTTTTCATTTAGAATAGATACATAATCAGATATTTGCGAAGTCGGTGCTAGCCGACAATATTTTAAGATACGAATATCTAATACGTAAATATGACAAAGCATGAACTTTAATATTATAGTTAAAATATTATACACCAATTTGTGATGTATTTTACGTATCGAAATATATTAGGTTTGCTTTGCATGGGCTGGCACAGACTTCGAAAATATCTGATTAGGTATCTATTCTAAATGAAACCCCCCGTTTAATTATTAGGTGCTTATTAAGCATAATATACTTCTAACTCATATATGCTTGTAATATGTATAATATATGTATATTTTATACCTATATTTCACAACTTACGTCACATTTTTTAAAACATGCTGTGGCATTAATGATGTAGCTCTTACCTATATAATTTTTATGAATAATCATTTTCCTTGACCTTAGATAACAAGTATGACCTAGTAACGCTTAACAGCCTATCCCATAAAAGGCTGTAAATTTATAATTTTCATTAATAAAACCCTTGTTAAGAATCTAGTAACAGTCGGTTAAACGGACGCACTATGTGGTACACTATATATTTAACGGATATGTATATGTTAGAAACAAGATTGTGATTCCTATTATTTCCGGGAAGTCATTTGCATAGTTATTAACTTTATTTCCTTATTGTTGAAGGTTCTGAGTTGTTATTTTTTAAAAGAAAATCTATTATTTTTATTATATAGACTATTATAGAGCAATGGATAGGTATTTTGTTTTTCGACGAACGAAACATTTGTATTCGATCATTTTTATTCTTACAAGTTTTATAGTCCCGTAGTATTTATAGGAGCCTAAGGATGTTGTAATAAGATTATATAGTAATACCTACTTGCTTTTTTTTTATATTTCTTAAAACCTTTTTTTTAACGTTTTGTGTGTATTAAATGTATTTACGCTTACCACCTGCATACAAACGTTTTATAATAATAATAAATAAATAAATAAAAATAAACCAAGACGCCTCAACGGCAGGATTACCGAAGTCCACAGCAACCAAGGGGTTGCCTCCACACTCCACTATGCTATCAGTGAAGTACCAGGAGCAACCCACATGGTACATCGCCCACGAGGCGGGTCTCCTCCCATTGTACCTCTTGGCGTCAATCCCGGCTGGATTGTCGGAAGCTAATGACCCCTTCCCCCCTCCCCTCCCCTCCCCCCACTAAGATAAGGTGAACACACATACCTTTAAATGTAGATAAAATTGTAATGGATACAGTCCAACATTAAAACAAACAACATTTTTTTGTTTCTCGATGGGTAAAATAACAAAATGTTAGGAAATATAAGCGTTGCGTGACCTATAATGTTTACATTGATAATAATACATTCTAATTCTGTTTGTTTATTCCGTTTTCACGGTCAATTGAACCGATGTGCCGGTTATAATATTTAGCTTAACTTTTATCCCGAAAGAAAGAAAGAGATCTCACGAGATGAAATCTTTAAAAAATTTTTTAGGTTGATATGAGTTAGGTATAGGTACTCGTAGGTAAGTGTAGATTTTTTTATGCCACATAATGCATTCGCCATTGACTTTGCTTGCCTGTTATGCCTTTCTTTTTATGTTCAAGAAAATAGTTTTTGTCTACACGGATTACGGAGCACTGAAAAATATTATTTTTACTGCTATATTTTTAAGTTTTAAAATAATTTACTCTACCTACATGCCTGTTTAATAAGACTACGTTTGCCGTGCTTATAGTTTTTTTTAAGTTGGAAAGTAGGTACATTAACATTTACGCATACCTACCACCTATAATATACAGCTGGTGATTACGTGGGAATCACTGGTTAGCAAGTACTACCCACTAAAACCCATCAGAACCTACCCCGTCTTAATGGGGCGTCACAGAATTGCTTACGCACTCAACCACGACGCCCCAACGGCAGGTCTGCCGAAGCTGACCACACAACCGAATGGTTACTCTCACGGTCCACTCTGCTGACAGAGAAGTACCAAGAGCAACCCGCATGGTACACCGCCCACCGAAGTGGACCACCTTCCTGCACGTTTCTTCACAGTTTATAAGAAAAAGCTATTTAATATTTTTATAGATTCCCACAGTTTACAGCCTTTTTCACCAATTTCATTAAAATACCTATATTTAATCACTTGAGTGATAGACGTACAGCGCAAATAAATTTGTTTTTTTTTTTCATTATTATGATTTAAGAGGTGTTTATAAGACAAATTACAAATTAAAAGAATGCAGTTTATCACACTCGTGACATAACTAGAACTGAGGCTTCTTTTTTCCGAACTGGTAGTGGACTCATGACGTTCAGTAAAAAATTGTAATAATTTAATGCTGAATAAAATATTTTGAATTATGAATTGAAGTTGACGGAATAGGTACTGTTGAAAGTAGTTCTGCTTGGATTTGCGACTGCGAGAAATCGTCTGTGGTAGAACATTTTATCGAAGAACTTAACTGAGGTATCAGGCTTGGATGTCAGTATTTAATATGGTTGTTCATACTTGTAGTATTAGCTGTATTCCCATGCCCGCCACGAGAAATTATCATTTGGCATTGGTTACACTTGACTTTGCAGGAATCATTGTCCAATTGTTAAAAAAAATGTATATACGATTAAATTTTAATTAAACTTTTACACTTTAATGAACAATAACACTATTAACTAAACAAAAAAAATATTTTTTACACAAAAACACCGCTCTGACCTGCGGGTCACTGACTGACTGCGCACAACAGCAAAATTCAAGAAACAATGCGAAGTAAACAAAACAGATTCTGACAAGTTCGCGGGCGGCGGCTGCGACTTGATCGCGAATGAGTGGTATACGAAGCATCAGGGAAATCCCCTGAAACAATGATCGGCTTGGCCGACTAGTCGGCCTCTTTACAGCCGACTAGTCGGCCTCTTTACAGCCGACTAGTCGGCTAGTCGGCTAGTCGGCCTAAGTCGTAGTCGGCACATCTCTAATAATAAGTAACTCAAAAGGCTCCATAATTGAATTAAAGATGAAAATACAAAATGACGGCGAAGTTGTGACCTTCTGACCGCCGTTCCAGAGTAATTAAGCTGTTTAGTTATAACGAGTCTCGTTATCTTCAGAGCGCAATCAATTAAGTGTAGCGTTCGCCTGCTTCGTTGTATACGTTCGTAGGTACATCTTTTTAAATTAAAAAATAAATGTAGATAATTTTTTATTAATTCCCGTTACCGAAAAAAAAATGGTAGAATTTTTTTTATCTTCTTCTACGCTAATATTATAAAGAGGTAGAATTTGTAAGTTTGTGAGTTTCTTTGTAGGAAGTAATTTTTGGAACTACTAAACCGATTTAATGAAATTTGCTATGAAGATACTTTGAGATCCTGGAATCAATCATTTTTCGAGTAAGAGTTATGAAATTGAATCATACCATAAAATTGAATCATATATATCTTTATATATATAATTCTTCTGTGAGTGTGTACCTATGTCACTGAACTTCTCTCAAACGACTGGACCGATTTTGATGAAATTTTTTGTGTGTGTTCAAGGGGATCTGGGAATGGTTTAGATTCACAATTTGAATAATAATTTTCATCAAAAAAATTATTAAAAAAAGTTTGAAATTTTCAAATTAAAGACGTGTAGACAGGACAACGTCTGTCGGGTCCGCTAGTGTACTATAATATATAGTGTAGTCCATACTAGCCGTCAAAGCGTACCTAGGGATGAACCCGAGCGAAGTGAGGATGAGTCGCTGGTCTAATATAAGACAAATTATCAGTGAATTATAAAAGTAGAAAATCTCTTTATTATCATTCTGTATAGTCTATTACTTTCGATTGCGTTTTAAAATGTACATAAAATTAATTACAAAGTGCCTACCGAAATAAAATACTACTACGAAAATAAAACATTCAAATTATTTCCCCTGTACAATAAGTAATGTTTACATAAAAAAATACTTACAAAAATATATCATTGCACTAATAAAAAAAAATATTTGTATGATATATTATTGAATGTTACAAATCAAATGATATTTCTTCGACCACCCTTTATAATTCATAAGTTATATACCGTTAATGAACCTGTCTGGGGTTCGGAAAGTCTGAAATGAGTTCAAGATAGGACACTGAAAAGATATGGCGCGGCGAGAAATAATACCTAGGGTAGATTTAGAAATATCTATTTAATATTTCATCTATAGTATTAGTATTATATTATCTGTGAAATCTAGTAACGTGATTATTTAAAACTATAAAAATTGCTTAAATATTTTTAAAATTAATACTTACCTATATTTTAAATCTAAATTATTTCCTAATATTAAAGGTATATTTATAATATTTAACATACATACATAAATATGCTAAGTATATATATATATATATATATATATATATATATATATATATATATATATATATATTCACTTTTTATTTTTAAGACTACAAGTATTTTTTTTATCCAACACTAGTAGGTATCGACCATTGTTTTCGCTTTGAAACTCGTGTGTCTCTTGCATAAAACTGTTCCAAGGTTCACCGGAGACTTTAGTTATCCTGAAATATCAGCACAATAAAGCTGGTGTCACTCCCGAGCCCATATATGTATGTATTACCTATATGCAAAAAATAAATTGAACTATTACTACATAAAAAAGGACAGACAGATATACCAACTAACAAACATTCGCATTTATAATAGTAAGGATAATAAGGGTAATGCAACTTCATTATTCAATCTTATAGGTGAGGGGACAGATAATACATTATCGATTAAGAGAGCCCGTCAAAATATTTCAAATAAAAATATATTTTCCTTATTTATTAATATTATAAAATAATTAAAAAGCATTTGTAAAGAAAACGTATTTCAACATTATATTTTTACGAGCACGATAAAGATATTAAAATTTGCATGATGCTGATTGGTTAGTAACGGTCGATTTTAATTATTTGTAAGTCAAAAGTTATCCATAGGATAAAATATTGATATATGCCTGTAAACAAAATATATTTAATATTGTACGTGTATAATATTTTATCTAATAGTTGAAAAATCAGTCGAAGAAGTCGGACTACCAAAAAAAATCTCAACATTAATTGCCCAATAACCTACTCTCTTAGATTTTTTATTAGTATACATACTTATCTTTACAGTGTATTGTTAATTTAATATACCTAATTAAGTTAATTTAACAAATATTAAATTTATTGTTTTATTTCCTGTAAGTATGGTAAACAACATGATTGGTGTAATACGTAAATTGTAAATAAATAACACTAATTAAACTAAATATTCAGTGTAATATATAGAATGTTCAAAAAATTTAAAATATATTTAAGCTTTTTTAATTAAATCATAAAAAGTATTTATTAAATAAAAACTTATATGACAAATATTTTAGATTTTCATATAAAGAAACCCATCGACACATTCACAACACTATCCCGGTTGCAACCAGGCTGACCGACATACAACGACCTCGGTAAAAGAGATAAAAATATACCAACCGCACTTATCAGAGAGAGACGGATGCTGTAAGTGGGTCATGGGATAAGAGGAACTTCAAGCAATGTTTCAGATTTAAAGCGCTGCAACGCTGAATTTCATGAAGTTGGGAGGCTGAAAATAGTGCTATAAATAGCCTCAGAGGTATGACATAATTAATCGTTTTGGTAATGTTTTTTAGCGGTTGTAAAATGATGAGTGAAATATTTGCGATTCAATTTTTGCAATTAGCAAAGGTCTTTCTTTTTGCGCTTTAAAGGATAGGTTTTAAAATGTTATGTCACAGCTTTTATGATAATTTTATAGGGTAAAAAACTAATTTATAATACTTATAGAGTTATTATTGATTTTTATCACATGAAATATATTTACATTGACGCTTAATATGAACGCATTGTCAAATTTCGTTTCATTTTTACGTTATACTATGAGCTTCAGTACTTAATAAATAAAAATAATAAAGTATTAAAAGTGCTTCTGTATGTATTGTATATTTTCATTAATTTTATTTATTTTTGAAATCTAACGTATTCCTAGAAATACAAAAGTCATTACAAGCCCTTAATCAAACGCTAAAGATAGCTCAAAATCTTTGTATCTACAGCCAGACACACCTCTGCTCCAGTTTATTGTACCTACGCGTATATCGTCTAGCGTACACAATACAATAAAGCGCTGAATGCGCTAACTTCGCCAACCGCGCATGCGTTCCCGGAGTACGATCGATGGTCCTCGCGTCCCGTTCAGTGATCGCGCGCTCGTCACCCAGTCCAGTGCACAATGCGTTCGAATTGACGCGGGAAACACGTCAAACTGTATCTCCGCGAGTACGCCGGCGATGAGGAGCGGCCGCCGTGCCGGGAGGAATGGCGTCGGCAGGAGTGGACGGGCACTAGAAGCCGCCTGCCCCAGGTGGACCGAAGCCCCTCCCGCCGCAGTCCGTACCTCGCGCGCGACGATGAGCCCTCCCCGGCGCCCGATGAACGCGGCCGGTCCGCCTCCGCCGGAGCACATCACCGCGCTAGACCCAGACCCCTACGCTATCAATCCCTGGAACGCGATTACGACCGATCCTACGCACCACCACCCCCGCCTGAAGATGATTATTACAGACGTGAACCACCTCTCTTCCTTGGAGAACTCCAGTCCCAGAACTCTGATCTTCAACGGGAACTGGGGAACCTCAAAAAGGAATTGGAACTGACGAATCAGAAGCTGGGCTCCAGTATGCACAGCATAAAGACGTTCTGGAGCCCGGAGTTAAAGAAGGAGAGGGCGTTAAGAAAGGAAGAGAGCGCTAAGTACAGCCTTATAAACGATCAACTAAAATTGCTCAACCAAGAAAATCAGGTCAGTTATCCTTTCTATTGATTTTCCGTTTCCGCATTTCTACTTTGAAATATGGCACTGAAATCGATTTTTATACAATTTCCTTGATATTTTAAAGCTACTTTCTGTCAAGAATTTTCATTTTATCAAGTTTTAGACGTTCAAGACGTAACCAACGTTTCATTCTGATGACTACAGAGATAAAAACGTAGAGTAGTTATATTAATAAGTTTGATATTGGTGAGAAATCTTTTCCTACCGTCAAACTAGCAACACCCACTAAGTTACAAATGCATAGTATTTGTGACCATTTCTACGCCTGTTCGCGCAGCCTACGCATGCTTGGAGTGGCCTTATTCATTGATGTTACAGTGATAGGTCAATGGGAGATCTCGAGATGTGCCACTTATAGAACGCCTTTTTGTCGTTTTTAGACGACGGAAATGGAGGCCATTTTCATATAATCTCATCATTTTATTGCCGCAGTTATGAAAAATGTATAATTTAAGCATTTTTATACCTATATTAATTTTATTCTTTACATTATGATTTATGTACGGATGTAACAGATTTTTATTTTATTGTATATGCACAATAAAAAATATTTATAATATAATATCTAAAACAAAAAATTACATGGCAAACTAGTCAAGCTTCATATAAAAAAAGCTCCATTCCATATTTTTACAGAGACAGATAAAATAATCGATATATGCTATAAAGTATTTACACATAACGAAACAACAGAGGTCCTAAGTAAATAAATTAAAAGCATTACGTAACGGTAGAGATTAAAGAATTAGGTCACTTAGAATGGGCTTATATTATATACCGAGGAAATTAATTTGTAACGGTTTACAGAATTTCATTTTTATTTGCCAAAATATGTATAATCTTTCATATCAATATGTTTCTATTTCAATTCATCGATTTCGATCATATACTCTAAATTCGGGTACCTTTTTTTATAAATATGTTGGGACATTACCACACAGCACTATCGAGTTCCGTGGTAAGCTACGAGGCTTGTGTTATGGATACCAGATAAACTTAAATACATACATATTGTATACATATAAACACCCATGACTGTAGTACAACCATTCGTGCTCATCACACAAATGAATGCCCCCAGCGGGATTCGAACCCGCGACCGCTGGCACAGCAAGTAGGGTCACTACAAACTGAGGCAAACGTGTCGTCAACCTTTAAAACGACTGAAATAATTAATTAAATACTAGAATAAATAATTACTAACTAAAATATTTTTTTAAATAAATAAAATAACAGCGTATTTAAATCAAAAATATTTCTAATCTTTCCTTATATTATTTTAATTTTATTTTATTCTAATATTGATGTCTAAATGATTTAAAAACAGGGTTTAAGCAGAACGTACTCTTTAGTCCTTGTCTTCTATTCTGTTTGCACAAGTCTTTGAAATACAAAGTAGGTATAATATCAATTTTATGTAATCTAATTCCCACGAGGCAAATTATTACACATATACACAATTTATAATGAACCAATACTTGACAATGTATACGTCTATATCATATTATCGTATCGCAATTCGACTCTGTAAATCTATACTAATATTATAAAGAAGTAAAGTTTGTGAGTTTGTGACGTTGTAGGGGGTAATCTCTGGATCTGCTGAACCGATTTAGATGAAATCTGCTAAGAAGATAGTTTGAGACCTTGGGAAGGACATAGGATACTTTTTATCCCGGAAATCATCCCTTAAAGGGGTGAAACTGGGGATGAAAGTTTGTATGGGGAAACAAGCTAGGGACTAACACGAGCGAAGCGAGGGTGAGTCGCTATGTATAATTACCAACCGACTATGTATAATTTACCTTCTCTGATGGTTTAAAATTATTGCTTGATGTCTATGACTCTGATTTGGTGACTTATTAAATTTACTCTACTTTTTAATACTTTCGTATTCAGTCCTTTTTTAACGTCCCACTGCCGGACACGGGCCTCGCTTTAGAACTTCCAATCCTTTCCAATGGAGATGAGGCCATAGTCCACCATGCTGGCCAAGTGTGAGTTGACGAACTTCACATGTCTTTCGAAAACTTGTTAGGTTCTCTCAGACATGTAGGTTTCCTCACGATATTTTACTTCACCTTTAGATAAGTGGTAATCATGTTGGAGATGATTCACACATAATATCCAAGATGCAAACCCAGGATTTGAACCCACTTCACTCGATTTCCCAAGCGAGCGCGTTATCGCGTTAGTGAGCTACCACTGCCTGCGTACCTATTAGCTATGTTTTTTTTGTAATTTTAATAGATTGTGTTTCTAGCGTTGCTAAGTTGATTGCTACTGTTTTTTTTATATTGTTAGTTCTAACATTGGCACATTGAAGTTTTAAATTACACTTTGAAATATATACTTAAGCTAAGACACCGTATAAGTGTTAGCTATAATACCACCTCTGTTCAACTAAATAGTAAAAATCTACCATTTAAAGGCAATTAGAAACGCCAACATCGAATAGACAAATCTCTTTTTTGCGATTTACTTAGTAATAGCTCTTATATGAGCAACTCAAGCATCGAACCCACGACCCCAGGCTAAATAAGGGTACCAATTACGTAAACCAAAATTTTCGACATTTTAAAAAGAAAAGCTGGTTTTAATGAGTATGACTGTACTGACTTTGCTCCGTTGCCGTAGAGCACTTAAAAAGGTCCTTCTTTTCAACACACGGCGTAACTTTTCCAATTTCATACTTTAGTGTTGGTTTAGTGCTTTATAAACAGTAATATTCTTTATAAAGCTTAAATTTTTCAAAGAATATTATATAAGATGTATCACATTAATCACATCATGCCAATATATAATATTATAAAGAGTTTTAGCTTAACTTTTCAGTTGTAAATTATGACTTTTAGAAAAACATTTCACGACAAATGTGCTTTATCTGTACAATTATCTGTCATGTTATTTGCGAAATAACAAGGAAATAAGCAAAACTGATCCATTTACTTTTTGAAAGCCTTTGTAATATTACATCGATGATATGTTGATGAGTTGAATATCTTCAAAACACATTTTACATATATTTTTTTAAATAAATAATATATATTTAATAAATAAATCAAAAATATTTAAAAACAAGATGGTCGTCACGGGACGTCTGGCTGATCTGAATCTGATGTTAATATTAGAATTCATAATTAATAAAAACCTATACCGGAATATAGAGTAAAATAAAGGAAAAATAAAGTTATGACTTACGTTAATAAAATCAATTTATTTTTCTTATTATTTTATTTATAACTAGCGGCTCACCCTCGCTTCGCTCGGGTTCACCTCTAGAAAAGCACAAAAAGATCTATCCCACTTTTATTATTCATATATGTACATATATTCAGATAGAATAAATAACGTATAATAAAACAGAAATATATAATAATGAAAATAGTTATAGCGAGTGTACCTTAGGAGATAGACATATACTATGTAGAACTTTTCTATAGACCTTTTTAAGACTTACAATTTTCTTGTACAATGTTTTGATCTATCTCTTAAGGTTGAGCCAACGTTAGCGAATAAATTTCTAAGGACAATTCGATAGAACCAGTTATTGTATTTTCCCGTGGGAATGAGTAATTTGCCTGTCGTAAAAAGTATTCTAAATTTTGACCCGAGCACTAAGTTTTATGACTACAAAATTAAGTTAAAATTGGTTGAGTACTTTTTGCGTGAAACGCGCACATCGATTTGACTAAGTTTTATTATAGGTATAGATAAGAATAAATATTGCGAGTGTAACTTAGAAGATAGACATATACTATTCACAACTTTTCTGTAGGACTTTTCAAGACCTACAATTTTTTAGTATATTGTCTTGATGTATGTCTTAAGGCTTAGTCAGAGGAAGGTTTCTAGGGAGGACTCGATAAAACCAGTTATTGTATTTTCCCTTGGGAAAGAAAGATTTTCTTTAAGTAAAAGGTATCTAGGCAGTGGTATCCCAGTGGTAACGCGCTCACTTGGGAAACCGAGTGATATTTTCATATGCGAATCATTTCTAACACAGTTACCACTTGTCGTAACGGTGAAGGAAAACCTGCATGTCTGACATAACCTAGCAAGTTTTCGAAAGACATGTGAAGTCCACCAAGCCGCACTTGGGCAGCGTGGTGGACCTATTTGTTATTCTGATGTATGAACTATATTATTGTAAAGTTTCATCAAAATCCAATCAGTTACTTTGCGTACTAAGCTGTATAAGTTACTATAGTTTTTTGACTATCCCACGGAAACTCTTTAATTTTCCGGGATGAAAAGTAGCTGATTTGTTTTTGTCATGTATGAACTATATTATTGTAAAGTTTCATTAAAATCCAATCAGTAGTTTTTGTGTACTAAGCTGTATAAGTTGTTATAGTTTTTTAACTATCCCACGGGAACTCTTTAATTTTCCGGGATTAAAAGTATCTAAGATGTTGCCCGGGGATATAAGGTACCACCATGCAGAATTTCATTTAAATAGGTCCAAAGATCTGGAGATTAGCCCGTACAAAGAGAAAAACAGATAAACAGCTCGCTCAGATTCGTCCATACATACGAATATGTTGTATTATCTCTTTAACCATTTGTCCAAATTATATGCAGTAAGAGGGAAAAGTCTTTTATTTTAAACATTTTAGACGATAAATTTACTTATTTTGATAAGAATTCATAATTGTTGATAATATGACCAATAAACATAACCTACCGATTTAAATGATTTTTTTAATATAAAAAACTACTTTTTGTGACTTAAATATAAAAGTTAGACATATGCTGTCGCTGACTTTTTTGTAGGCATTATTAAGCTCTACAACTTTTCTCTAGAACATAATCATATATCTCTCATCGTTAAGGCAGCGTTCGTAAGAAACGTTTTCGTTCGACCGTTTTTTCTCCGACTTACTTTGCAAATCCGACTACCACGAAAAAGCCTTTTCATTTTTCGGGTTAATATATAGCCTATGACACTCAGAAAGAACGTGGCTTTCTATTGGTAAAAGAATTTTGAAAATCGGTTCAGTAGATCCAGAGATTACCCCCTACAACGTCACAAACTCACAAACTCACAAACTCACAAGATCACAAACTCACAAGATCACAAACTTTACCTCTTTATAATAATAGTATAGATAATAATTACAGATTATATATATTCATAAATAGAATAGAAAATATATAAATATTTTTAAAAGAAACTGTTTTACAATGAAGCGTGTAAAGTATAAGCGCGCACACAAGGTGTTGAGAGCGATGGCGTAGAAGGGACATGATGGCATGACAGCGTCATGCCGTTTGCCGTCACGGCATAGAGACTATTTTACTGCTAAGGCACGCCAATAGATGTTTCACATCAAAATATTACCAAACAAACTGTAATCATAAGTCAACTATAACAATATTCCCTACAAAAATTTAGTTACGTAACATCAGTAGAATGAAGCGGACCGACATGAGATAAAGGCCATTAAAACAATTTAAACTGTACGCCTTTGATACGGTACTTTGCTTTCGAACAATTGATTGGTGATATCTATAATTATGTAACAAATGTGTACCAAAGAAATTGTATCGCTTGAATAACCTAATGTCATAGGGAGAGAAAGGATATTTTAAAATAACATAATACGTCTGTGTAAAGTAAAAATTAAAACATATGATGTTCTCCTGACCGATTCCGGCCACGGCGGCCAACCTCATTGAGACTAGCCAACTGCGAAGGAGATATTAATAATTCTTATTATTGTACGCGCAGACACAAATGCACTCTCTATTTCTGTCACTTTCATACTCTGGTGGGACGACTGCTCTACACGACCGGTGAGAGTTAAGGCGCATGACCGACGGATTTACGTGCTCTCCGAGGCACGGGGGTGAAACACCCCCAACTTCCCAACTCCAGCTGTTACTGAGGCCTAATATACAGAAAGACTCAGTAACTAAACTTGGCCCGACGCGGCACTCGAACCCAGGACCTCCGGGTGTGCAGCCGTACATGCTAGCCACTACACCGCCGAGGCAGTTATGATTAAAACAATAGTACACACAAATACAGTTTTAAAAAATATATTCTAATTTGATAGCACTTACACATAACAATATTGTGAAAGCAACATTAAATTGATTTGTTCTTTTTTTACGCAGAAGCTACTTTTTCGTATAGAGATAATTTAGAGAATGATATAGGATACTTTTTATCCCGCTTCATTAAGTTATTCTTGTGTAATTAGTAGTGGGTTAGTATTTTGCTCTAATAAGTATCTTAGCGGCGCCCCTTATAATTTAAAAGTTCTAAATTCAAAGATAAAATAACAAATGATATATTTTCTAAGTTCATTAAATAAAAAGGAAGTATGATGAACAATTATTATCTACGGTTGCAAAGTTAGAGACGAGCTAGGAAAACGATCTGTTTCTGACGTGCAATAAATTGCGAAAATAAATTTTCAATCCTTTTCGAAGATAGCGTTTTAAATTCGTTTTGGCTATTACGATAATATGATTACAGTTTTAAATGTTAGAAAGCTTTGAATTAAAATGTAAGCTTCTTTGCTTTTGTGTCATTTTATGATCAATAATGAGTAGGAAATATGTTTTGTATGTAAATAACTTATCTAATAGGGCCAATTATTACAGATATTTATTTGTGTTGCGAAAGATTTAAAGATACTTTTAATGTACCGGGCTATATCAATGTGAAGCAATAATAAACTATCTTTATGCAAAAACTAGCATTGCCCGCGGCGCCGCCCGCGTTCAGATGACCACAAACCAAATTCTTAGGTTTTACATATTAGTATACTCTTACAATGCAGTTTTTGTATTTTTTCTCAGAAATGAGATATTTTTCCGCGGTAAAAAGCATCCTTTATGTTGACCCGAATAACCAGCTATCACCATATCAAATTTCATCAAAATACCTCCAGTGGTTTTTCTGTGATGCGGTATCAGACAGACAGACAGACAAAAATTCTAAAAACTATAGATTCGGCCTCTGTATCGATAATAATGTTTGTTTCAATAAGATTTTCCAAAAAAATTTAAAGTACAGATTCGGCTTAGTTACAATTTTATTATATGTATAGATTATGTCGGTCTCTTCTTCCGTGAAAGAGGGACCAAACAATTGAACAATTTTTGACTTAAATTCTGCTAATGCTCCTAATGTGATGTGTATATAAATATCATCATTTTAAATTAATACATATTACACAAATGCATTTTCCTGCAATATAAAAAAGATTTAATTAAAAAGGTATATACGTGTGTTCATTAAAAATAATCATAAAAATCGATAGAGAATTAGTAAATTAATAAATTACCAAAATAATTAGCGTAAAAATACTTGGTACTTATAAGTAAAACATTTATTAATTGACCTAAAATACGAATATCGCTTTTAATGATGTTTCGAATGAAACTAGCGGGTAAATAAGTAGCAAATGGAAATGAAATACGGCTTTGAATCAGAAGATACATACAAAAAGCAGTAATAATATATGAATCTGCTATATATTTTTACTCAATATGAAATGTAATATATTGAATGTAATGATGCATAGCAAAATATAGCAAATATTCACTCTTCACATTTAATATCTTACATTTTTCATTATAAAATAGTATTAACTGTAATATTATGTAATACTAGCGGCTCACCCTCGCTTCGCTCGGGTTCGTCGCTAGGATTTAAATAGATATAAATAGTTATTAGCCAGCGTTAATCATATAAATCTTAATTTTTTTTTCGTGATTTTTCTGGTGTTTTAATACTTATTAACCTATTCCAGACTAAGAGAAATCCAAAAATTCAAATATCATAAAAATTGTTCCACCCATTCTTGAGTTTTATGTCACGTCAGACGGGAACGCGGTCGAACGGGATAAAAAGTATCCTATGTCCGTCTCCTGGTTCTAAGCTACCTCCCCACCAATTTTCAGCCAAATCGGTTCAGCCGTTCTTGAGTTATAAATAGTGTAACTAACACGACTTTCTCATATATATATATATATATATATATATATATATATATATATATATAATATTATATAAATATTGATGTTATATACATACATCAATATATGCCAACTCGCAAATATAGACTTAAGATATTTATTTATTCATATATCGAATCTGTACATTAATTTTTTTTTGAAAATCTTATTGAAATAATAAATTGAATACGGTACAAACGCCGAATCTATAGTTTTTAGAATTTTTGACTGTCTGTCTGTCTGGGAACGCAACACGAGAAAACCACTAGACGGATATCTCATCTCGGAGAAATCCATAGTAAACGTTAAAACGTAACTAGGGACGAACCCGAACGGAGCGAGGGTGAGTCACTATTATTTAATAAAACGTCTCGTTAAATCAATATTCCCTATATATTATGTATGTATGTACTTATAGTGAAATAAATTTCGTGATTATGAAAAATTTAACACGTATTTGTGAACTTCATATAGATTTTTATCACGATACTATCTAACGCTTGTGGGTATGCTCGTGTGTTATTTTTACAATCACCTGTTACTTATTTTATTTATTAACATTAATAACGAAATATTTAATAACGAAAGAAAGCCAAAAAATAAAAAATAAACTATTTTTGAATCATCTCGATTGATTTAAAAAATATTAGCTACGTCTTTAATTCAGACAGACAAGAGACAATAGTAACGTTTCTAAGTATATTGTACAATAAATATTTCAGTCTTATAGTCGTTCTCGAGCAGCAGACAAAGAGAGACCTTAAAAATTGCTGAATTGAATGTTAGATCACAAAAATCGCAAAAAGTACAGATTTTTAAAACAATATTTAAAAAATACTGAATTGAATGTTAAATCACAAAAATCGCAAAAACTACAGATTTAAAAAAAAAAATAAAAAAAAATATCTGTTCCATTTAATGTAAAATTTTAATTTTATAGTTTTATCGATTGATAGTCACGATATGTTAAAAAATAATAATTGGAACACTAAATCAATGTAATAGCTTTTCCTAGTATTTAAATACGACCGCATATGATAGATTTGAATCCAATCAAATATGTTAGTTTAATCGGTATTAGATTGCCGTTTGAGTAGTTCGGTTTTTTTATTTCATATCCATTGATCTACAATGTAAAGCAACTCTTACAATCATTAATACCGATGGAATAAATATATGGTCAATTTCCTTACTCTTATCTACTTATTACTATACATGGTTAATTAAAATTAAACCAACCAATCAAGTACAGGAAAATGTATTGAAAATGTATTATCCTTGTTATCTTTATATAAATAGACAAAGACAAAACAGTTCAGTGCCTTTTTCTCCTGTTTGTCAACCGACTTTTTTTTGTTTTGTTTTTTTTTTGTTTAGTACTTAGCTATTGACGAGCTTTAGTTTTATTAGAAAATTTTGGAAACCGTTAGAATTTCGTCCACTAGCGAACCCTATAAATGTGAAACTTGAATAAACAAAATTGCTTCAATATGATATTGCAGAAGATCCTAAGGAGCAATGTGGTTAAGATAGGCCAAGAGAGGGCGAGTTGCTACTCTATATTAATATTATAAAGAGGTAAAGTTTGTGAGATTGTGAGTTTGTGACGTTGTAGGGGGTAATCTTTGGATCTACTGAACCGATTTAGATGAAATTTGGTAAGAAGATACTTTAAGATCCTGGAAAGGACATAGAATTTTTTTTATCCCGGAAATCATTACTTAAGGGGGTGATAATGGGGATGAAAGTTTGTATTGGGAAGCAAGCCAGGGACGAACCCGAGCGAAGCGAGGGTGAGTCGCTAGTATGTAAATAAAGAAAATTACTTTTTAACAGTTATGGATGGACTTTAAAATCCTTTAAAATTACCCTTCCACCTTGAGAGACGTTTTTTTTTTAATTTATATGGTTCCATTCTTGATACATTAAAAAAGAATTACAAAAACCAATTCTGAATTGGCGAAAATACATACTAGTTGAGTAACTTCTTTTTGATGTTGGTTAACTAATAGCATAACTTTAACGTCATGATTATGTACCAAAAATTCCCAAAAAGGCAATTAACTTGAAATAAATCTGTTGCGACCTGTTCCGTGATTTATAGATTCAAATTCTTGGTCACATAGTTCAGGAATTCCTCTAAATAAAGGGTTAATTATAGTGATTAATGCATATAGCTCATATATTTCTGCGCATAAATTTTCCTCCCAACTATTATATGCCTATGCGATTTGTGAAGGCATTTACAGGACATTCTTTTATATCCGTTATTGAACATTAACCATCTCTTGCCAACATTTATTTTGGCACCGCATCAATAAGTTGGAGATGGGCGCTAAATAATATTGAACATATTTGGCAGTCTTCAAAAGTACTTGATGCCAATTCCGTAATGTCTAGACAGAAAGCCCACTTTTTAATTAGGCCTTTAAGCCATTTTAGGTGATTTATGACCTAGATTGTGCAGTGTTTGTTTGTTGTTGATCGTGTAGTTATTTAAACTACAGTGACTTCTACGAGCTTGATTGAAAGGTTGTACGATTATTGGTCATGGAGTTTTCAACTATTAACACCATATGTAGAGTAAGTTAGTTTATATTTTCTTTTCATTAAGAAATAACTTTACAATGTTTTACTTTTAGAATATGAAATTCAACAAAACTAAGTTTTATCTCCTGGTTCTCCACACTAACTAATAAGAGTTAGCTTTATACTTAGGAACTCTGTCCTATCATTTAAATCTATAGTTTCCTATTTTACCAATAATATAGTGTTTGTGGGTCGTATTGTCAGGTAAATCAATATTATTACGGACTTCTAGTACTGAGCTTTTATGAGGTCATATATTGATCGTCTAGATAGACAATAATATTGCATGAGTGTCTAGATTGGATTTGTTTTTTTTTATCTTTATGAATATCAAAAAGTTGGTTGACTTGTTGGTTTGTTTATGAGATATTGTGATCGAACTTTTAGTTCTTAAGTAGGATTTAAATTAAAAAATGATTTATTCATGTCTAGAACAAAGTATACGACTACTGACATAAAAAAATATAAGTTCACGCGCAAATAATGCAATAAATTATCTAAATAGGATACAATATTCAGAATAGGTACTGTAAGATCCACTACATTTGTATGTTCTCAATCCATACTAATGTACTATAAATGTGAAAGGGTGTTTGTTTGTTTGTTTGTTTGTTTGTTTGTTTGTTTGTTTGTTTGTTTGTTTGTTTGTTTGTTTGTTTGTTTGTTTGTTTGTTTGTTTGTTTGTTTGTTTGTTTGTTTGTTTGTTTATTTGTTTGTTTGTTTGTTTGTCCTTCTGTGACATCAAAACAGAGAGATGGATTGATATACTAATAGTTGGAGGCCTGGTGAATAACATAGGCTACTTTTTAATGCGGCAGATTATCTAATTTTCACGCGATAACACGTTATAAAGAATGCAAAAAAAATATTTATGTTTAGAATTACTTGAAACTTGATATTAATGCTCTTCAATAAAATTAAAGAATTACGTGTTTTAGCATTTTTCGAAATTCATCCTATAAAGGTGTAAAATAGGGGATGAAAGTTTGTACGAAACCTACCTTTTTTGAGATTTTTTTTGTAGTTTTAGCGCGAGCGAAGCCGCGGGTTCTGCTAGTAGGTTATAAATATTATCGCAAGATTGCATACATACAGACAACTATATTTACAGAGTTTTTAATTTTGTTATCGCACAAATAAACTTATGAAGTAGTTTTTTATTTGAATATTATAAGAGATATTCCACTTTCATTTAAATATACGAATACTCATATAAATTCGTTTTTTTCACTTGCCTATCTCATCGTACGTCCCTAACGAGGTACGCAACGAGGTTATTGCTCCGGGACTTTTTCATTTATTCAGCAATGAGGCTCTATATTTATATAATACCAGTTTTTCTCACATTAGTATTTAGCTCACACTAAGCGGGGTGAGGATAAAAGATACCTTATATCCATCATGCAGGATGCAGTGTATTATCCTTGCCAAATCATCGATGCCTGTTCAACGCTTTAAGCATGAAAACGCAACAAACGGACAATGACATCTATACATATAATAAAATTCTAACTAAGTCGAATCTGTACATTAAATATTTTTTGGAAAATCTTATTGAAATAGACATTATTATCGATACATGGGCCGAATCTATAGTTTTTAGAATTTTTGTCTGTCTGTCTGTCTGTTACCGCATCACGGAAAAACCACTGCAGGGATTTTGATGACTCTTGGTATGGTGATAGCTGGTTATCCAGGTCAACATATAGGATACTTTTTACCGTGGGAAAATCTCTCATTTCTGATAAAAAATACAAAAACTGTAATGTAAGAGTTATACTAAAACATGTAAAACCTAAGTATTTGGTTTTTGGTCATCTGAACGCGGGCGGAGCCGCGGGCAATGCTAGTTTTTAATATGAATATGTAAAACTAGATACCTATTTGTCGCAGTCTAGATATAAGTAAGTGTTCCGAGCTTTTTACAGACCTTCGAACCCGCTTTTTACGATACGCCAGTAGGTAAGGCAGAGATCAATATTGGTGCTGAAATAAAAACTACGTGCGCTGCTTTACGATTTAATCAGATCATTATTTTAATGTACAAAAGTTTGTATGTGAGTGTTTGTTACTCCTTCCTGTTAAAATGACTGGGCCGATTTGGATGAAAATTATAGAGACTACTACTAAAACAGGCTCTACTACTTGTAGAGACTAGTACTAAAACATAAGCTATTATTAGTTAGCCAGGAACGCACCAAAGCATTGTAAGGGTAAGTTTCTATTATTTTTATAAAATAATAGAGACTTTCATAAAGCCTTTCTCAATAAACGGCCTATCTAATTCAAAAATAATTTTTCAAATCGGATTAATAGTTCCTGAGATTAGCGCGTTTAAACAAACAAACTCTGTGGTTTCATAATATTAGTATAGATTTTTTCATAAATTCATATTTTAAAATATGATTAAAACTGAAGAGGACTGAAATTTTCAAATTTAAATAAAAATATCTACCGATAGCTTTGTTAGTACATCCCGAGTTCTGACGGAACCGGATCATTACTGGCTGAAGCATTGTTAGCTTCAAAAACTGGATAACAGCCTTTTTATTGGAGTTCAATGAAAACTTCAGGATATTGTGTTGTTATGGCAACTGCTACAGCTCGATATACTTATATGAAACGAGATAAAAGAACATGAGTTTTATAGATAATCTTTATTTTGTTATTTTTGCGCTTTTTATGATTTGTTTGGGTATCCATCCGTTTTTATTGTTTATGTTACAGATTAAAAACCATTTACAGGTAGGACAGACACTCAGAAAATAGGTTTAGTCATAGAGACTCAAACTAAAGGAAAAAAATAACGTTTTATTGAGTGATTAGTGATTAATGATTATATATTGTTACCGCTATGTTTAAATATATTATAAAATAATTGCGAATGTTATGATCTTTAATAATGCAGCTTTATAAATTATCTGTAATTTGAATAATAGGTACTGCACAAATGACCTAAGAAAGTATAATATTTTAATTTTTATAGGCATTATATACCTATGCCTTTTTCAATATCACGTTATTATTATAAATACGATATTTTGCATGTTTGCAACTCCTTCCGCCTAAAACGACTAAGGACGGATTCGTATGGCATTTAGTTAAGAGACTTTGACCAGGAGTGACACATACTGTTAGTGTTAAAATTTGCCAAAAGATGGCGTTAAATGTATATACATAACATTATAAATGGACCTAGTTATGCAAAATGGATCCAGCCGACGAAAACCATTTCTTTTTTAACTTATATACAGAAAGTAGATATAATACCCAATATTTAAAGGGAATTAAAAAAAACTACGGTCTTGTTATTTTGATATATGTACCAATTTTACTAAAACACCTATTTTCTCAAAAGTAAGTTTTTGTGGATGGATTTATTTTGCATAACCACGTCCAAATAGAAAAGGCACTTAGGAACGTTCCTAAGCGAAGCGAATGCATGTCGCTAGTTATACAATAACATTATTATAGTATTTTTTTTTTAAATATGTTGGGACATTAACACACAGGACCATCTAGTTACATGGTAAGCTATGAGACCTGTGTTATGGATACCAGATAGTTGATACACTACACATATATAACTTTAGATACATACATATTATATATATAAAAGAAAGTCGTGTTAGTTACTATAAATATAAACACCCATGACTGAAGTACAAACATTCGTGCTCGTCACACAAATGAATGCCCCCAGCGGGACTCAAACCCGCGACCGCTGGCTCAGCAAGTAGGGTCATTACAAACTGAGCCAAACGTGTCGTCAAAACTATATATTATTTATTCACAAACATTGAAATAATAATACTTGAAAACTCAGATTTGAATAAGCAATTGGAATTGTACGTAATGAGAACCATGATGTTCTCCTAGCCGATTCCGGCTACGGCGGTCAAACTCATTGAGATTAGCCAACTGCGCAGGAGATATTATAGTGCACAAGTGTACGCGCAGACACAAGTGCACTCTCTATTCCTATCACTCTCATACTCCGGTGGGACGGCCACTCGACACGACCGGTGAGCGTTAAGGCGCAGGACCGACGGCTTTACGTGCTCTCCGAGGCACGGGGGTGAAACACCACCAACTTCCCAACTCCGGGCTGTTACTGAGACTTACTATTCAGAAAGACTCAATAACTAAACTTGACCCGACCCGGGATTCAAACCCAGGACCTCCGGATGTGCAGCCGTACATGCCACTACACCACCGACGGCAGTTATTGAGAACCATAACAGCAGTGTAGTAAGAATTATTTAATAGTCAGAGCTCCCCGCAGGATTTATAGGCTTCGTTTACTTCACTTTTTATGCAACTCCATTAAACGGTCGACAAGTTAGACGTTTATAATTCATTTTATTGCCCTGTTATCGATAATTGGCTGTCATCGTTTAGGCTGTCTTGTTCTGTGAAGGGAATCGAAATTGTCGCTTTATGAAATGTTAAATGGAAAGCTACGTGTTTCGTATTTTAGATCTTATTGAGCTTTTATTGTTGGCGTTGAAGTACAATATTGATGTATCCAAATGTAATAAATCTGTAATGAGAATAATTTTGTAAATTGATTAATTATTTGAGAAAATTAACTTGGTTTTCGAAACTAACTTTATATAATAATTCGTGGCTGTATCTTAAAAATATAGTTAGGCTAAGTCATATTTTTAGTAAATTATGCTAAAATATTAAACAATGTGTGACGTTATAATGGGTGACACTAAAGTGGGAATGAATATGGCGGTTGCAGACAGCGGTTGATTTTGGTGTAACTAGAAACGAATTACTAAATAATTATATTGCTCTTTCACTGAATAACTTCACCCCTATTTACAGAATAAATAAATATTCTGGGCATTACATGTTATATTATATTAAACTATGCTGAAATTATTTATCAAAAGAGCTAATATCTCCCTAGACTAATGAAATAGTTACACTATAATATAATATGAATAAGTAGGTACTATATCTTATCTTACGTTGATTAATAACTCGACCGTATAGTATTAATTTAGAATACACTAGGCAGTATGTCCTTGGCAGTTACCTTTACTTAATCTGTGGTTATCCGCCATTACTGTCAGTTTTGGCGCCAAGCCAGCAGCAACGTGACAGGTGGTGTTCGGAAACCGTTTGTATTGTAAGACACTTGTTGATTGGTCTGTGCTAAATGTTTTGAATTACTAATGAGAATAGTAACGCCCAGCTTTGCCCTAGTCTTTTTACTGATGCCAGATTTGCTTCATACTTTTTACAAGTACTTAATTATAATAAAAGGTCTTGTGTGCTACTATGAGTATTCTAGATATATATTCAGGCTTACTTACAAAATTTCTCTGTTATAAGGTAATTTAAAGGATGCATCCGATCCGATACCGATATATCGGCAACATCGTCGGCTTTCCGATATTAATTGGCCGATATATCTGTATAAATATTATAAACGTGAAAGTTTGTGAGTATGGGAGTTTGTTACTCTTTCACGCCAGAAAGGATGAACGGATCTGGATGAATTTTGGCACAGAGATAGATTTTAGTCTGGAACAACACATAAGCTACTTTTTATCCCGCAAAAATGTACGGTTCCCGCGGGATAGGTTCGTTTTTGTTTTCCTAAAGGCGAACCCAAGCGAAGCAAAGGTGAGCCGCCAGTATTTAATAATATAAGAATGTTGTATTTTCTGAATAAAAATCTTATAGATGTGAATTTTAAATATTAATTTCTAATCTAAACTTAATTTTAAATTGATATTTTGTTCAATTACTATTTTCAAAAAAAATACTAATATTCTCATCTGTTAAATTATAGTTCCCAAAACATAATTATTGATATTTTGTTAAATTCTAAGTAAATATTACTTACGTTAGTAATGTCGTTTATTGCTATCCTAAGCCCACAGTTTCTTTTTCTTTTTATATCTTTTCAAGCCTGCAGTGACCGCATCGGTATCGGTATCGGCGATACTTTTTTATAATTATCGATATCGTATGGGTAGAAGTGCGTATCGACTATCGATGCATCCCTAGTAGAAATATATACTTAATGCGTGAGAAATGTCTACGTTTATTAATCTATTAGAAATTTGCATTGGATTTTCAAACATCCCTTCCAAAATACACCTCTGCGTGAAGCCTTTTTTTGTCTTCAAAATATCAACTTTATTTTTTTTAAATAACTTTAGTAATTTTGGCATCATCTCCGTCACGTTAGTGCCTTTTATGTATATATTATACATTTTTATTTCCTCACGCTTTTTCCCTAGCGAAGGACAACCTCACTTTGCACTTATACTAAAAGGGTCATGGTGTTTGTTATATTTCTTCACATACACGCATTAAGCTGTATTAACATTACTTAACCTTTCTCGAACTTTTATAATGCATTTGCGTTACAGAGAAATATTGACCTAATACTGAGAATAGATATCGTTTCTGTCTGACAATAACATTCTGAGTAGTAAAGAGATAAAATAAAATAAAACACTAGTGAACAACGCTAACGGTACACAATTTTGCTACAAAAAATACGTTATAAATAATATTCTTTGCAGTGGTAGCCCAGTGGTAAAGCGCTCGCTTGGGAAACCGAGTGAAGCGGGTTCAAATCTCGGGTCTCGCACCTTTGATATTTTCATGTGCCAATCATTTCTAACGTGATTGCCACTTGCCTTACGGTGAAGGAAAACATCGTGAGGAAACTTGCATGTCTGAGAGAAACTAGCAAGCTTTCGAAAGACATGTGAAGTCCGCCAACCCGCACTTGACCAACGTGGTGGACTATGGCCTGATCCCCTTCGTATGTAAGGGAAGCCCGTGCCCAGCAGTGGGACGTTAAAAAGGGCTGATACAACAATATTCTTTGTAGATCTATGTTCAATAAATATTTTACGTACCTATACCTACTGAATGAAAAATGACAAAGAAATGTACTTGTAGATACATAGATAGTAAACATTATAAAATATATGTACGTATTTAATGCAAATAAAAAAAATACAATTTAAAAAATACAGAAAAAAAAAACTAAAGTTTTATGTAAAAAAAACAAAAGTCAGGCATACTTATCCATAGTGATTCTTACTGTCACACATAATTCTTTAGTAAAATAAAGTTAGTTTACAAAAAAAACTGACGTTTTTTGTATTGTTTTTTTTTTGATTTTATACTTCCGAATTTGGAAAATTTCAAAATTGAATTTACAACCAAAATTTAACTAGAAAGGGTCAGACGTTTCCCAAAGGGCACAGAGCATACATAAAATAAATTGCCTTCCCTTTTCAATTGTACGATATCTCTAAGGATTACGTACGTAAGCTTTCCCAACTGATTCCATCTCATGTACAAAGGTAATGGCGTATGGAGAACAAGAGTTACACGTAACGACCTTAAGTTTTGAATCAAATAACATGATTCATGGAATAATTTATCTATGAAGATTAGTAAGTAAATAATCTTATATTAAAAATATATAAAGAAATCGATCAAAGTTAACGGTTTATTATATATAATATAAAATATTATTTACAAAATTACTTAGGCATGAAATTATAATATACTAGCGACTCACCCTCGCTTTGCTCGGGTTCGTCCCTTTGATTCCCCATACAATCTTTCATTCCCGTTTTCACTTCCTTAAGGGATAATTTTTGGGATAAAAAGTATCTTATGTCCTTCCCAGGATCTCAAACTATCTTCTTACCAAATTTTATTTAAATCGGTTCAGTAGATCCAGAGATTACCCCCTACAACGTCACAAACTCACAAACTCGCAAACTTCACCTCTTTATAATATTAGTATAGATTTTAATATTGGCTATTTATTATACATGAAAAAAACCCACATAATTTAAATTCAATAATGTTTAGGGCGCTTAGTGTGTTTCCTTTTTTTTTTAAATCTGAGGTTTTATAGTTTTGAATTAGGGATAGTTATGAGATAAGGGAGTTAAATAGGGGATGAAAGTTTGTACGAAACTACCTTTTTAGAGACGTTTTGCAGTTTTAGCGCGAGCGAAGCCGCGGGTTCTGCTAGTTGTACATATTACTCGAAGATGTATTAAAAATTATAGTTGTAATATTTCAGCGAAGATTATGTTCTACATTTAACAGTCAAATGACAAAATTATGTTAATGTCAGTTAAATTTTATCTCGAGAAGGTAGAATTTTGTCAGAAATTTTAGCAAATTTCTCCTTCAAATATATTCAGAAAGTTGGGCTATTTTAAAGAAAGTGATGCTGTCACAGACAGACAGACAGACAGACACAAAAATTCTAAAAACTATAGATTCGGCCGCTGTATCGATAATAATGTCTATTTCAATAAGGTTTTCCAAGAAATATTTAATGTACAGATTCGACTCAGTTAGAATTTTATTATATGTATATAGATAGATAATTCAATGTAATATTTCATAATCTGAAATAAATTATTTTCTTCGATACCCTTATAAAAAATCTGTATAGATATTACATCGAGGTTATTCAATAGGCAACATCGCGACTAGTATAATAAGATTTTCCTATGTAAGCATTCAATAAACGGTCACTCTCAAAGATACGATACCAAAATATTTATCCAAAGGAGGTATAAAGATTCTCTATTTCATTAAGCAAACCTTTACTTTTGCGTATTTCGACCGTTGGTTTGGAAACTAAATGAAATGTTTGATGTTGAATAGTGGAGTTTCCTTGTAATTTATTGGATATTTGCATTTTATGTGAGTTGTTTTATCGCTTCTAAAGTTTACTTAGTTATATATATATATATATATATATATATATATATATATATATATTGTATAGTTTTATATATTGTACTAGCGGCCTTCAATTTAGTTTAACTGCGGTCTTCGGTACCTAACAAGTAGCCTATGTGTTAAAGAAAGAATTTTCGAACCTTAAATCTTTATAATAATATTAGTGTAGTTATTATTATAGATATGCACACTTTCATAATATATATGTATTATTATTACTTATATGAAATAACCGATTTATAGTTATACTAGCGGCTCACCCTCGCTTGGCTCTATAAAACTAAAATAATCTATTCTCTTTCTCTTCTTCTATTCTAAAAAGTAGCCTACGTGCTGTTCTAGACTATAAACTATATCTGTGCTAAATTTCATCCAGATCCGTTCAGCCGTTCTGGCGTGATTGAGTAACAAACATCCAAACATCCATCTAGACTTTCACATTTATAATATTAGTAAGATAGTTCTGGTGCTACTTAGTACCATATAGATATAGAATGAAAAGTTGTTATATTAAGAGCACACTAATCTTCAGAACTGTCAATACGTTATTTTATTAGGATAGTCTATAGACTATAAAATATGCCCTGTCTATCCGTATATTATACAGCTTGCATTCCAGCTGCTATACATCCTTGTATATGGCGGTGGTCAATAATATAGAAAATATAGTATTATATTCATTCACAAACGCAGACCGAGTCACAGGTATTAACTAGTTTATTATTAATATTATTACATATTGTACATAAATCTAAATTATTGTCAATTTTCGGCTTATATTTTCAATGATATACGAGTATGTGCTGGCGATGCCAGTGATTCGCTTCGCTACAGGTAATTCGGCCCTGTAAATTTTGTATTTTATTATATTTTTGACAGACTTGAAAATAAGAAGCTACTATATGGTGTTTTTGTTTAATTTTTTGTATAGGTTATACCTCAAACATTTGTAATAGAAATTATAATTATTTTACTAAAACATTAAAAACTAAAGGAATTTTGATGTTATTGTAGCTTTTTAGTTAAACAATGTTTTATAGTTTACTAGCGACTCATCCTCGCTTTGCTCGGGTTTGTCCCTGGGTTGATTCCCCATACAAACTTTCATCCCCACTTTCACCCCCTTAAGGGATGATTTCCTAGATAAAAAGTATCCTATGTCCTTTCCAGGGTCTCAAACTATCTTCTCACCAAATTTCATCTAAATCGATTTAGTAGATTCCGAGATTACCCCCTACAACGTCACAAACTACAATTCACAAACCTTACCTCTTTATAATATTAGTATAGATGAAGAAAATGCTTACTGTACAGGTATTTTATTAAAGGAGATAAAGACATGATAGCCGTCGATCAGCATTCATTTACCATTAACAAAGAATGCCACGTCAGGAACTACAGAAGAATTCATATAGATGCTAACTAAGGCATTCCTGTGCAGTACCTCTACTTATAATATCTAAGAAAATTAATAATTAAAACTGGTTATATGTAATTTCTTTTTGTACTATATTAAAGACATAATACAAAAAAATAAGATTTCAACCCATAGACAAGTTTTTTATAAGTGCATTTGTTTTTGTTATTTTAATATCCACACTAATACTATACATCTATACTCACATATAATAAAATTGTAACTAAGCCGAATCTGTACATTAAAAATCTTATTGAAATAGACATTATTATCGGTACAGAGGCCGAATATATATAGTTTTTAGAATTTTTGTCTGTCTGTTACCGCATCACGAAAAACCACTGGAGGGATTTTGATGAAATTTGGTTTAACATATAGGATACATTTTACTGCGGGAAAATATCTCATTGCTGAGAAATCTATATAAAACGTTAAAACGTAAGCAGGGACGAACCCGAGCGGAGCGAGGGTGTGTCGCTTGTGTATAAACATTTCGGTTTATTTACTTGGTAGTTACAGCTAAAACGATTTTCGGTAGAAAAAATCTATTCTTGCTATGGTGAAAAAAACTACAATAATACCACTCCACATTAATGTATTTAAAATGACTTTTACACGGAAAAACCTGCTAATCTTAGGTAGTTGGTAACGTGTCGTGTAAAAGCTCATGTTCATTAACGACCGGCAATCTAGCTGGACGTAAAACTATGGAATACACTTATTAAGCGGTCTTTGGGCGGTGTATCATACGGGTTGCTCTTGATACTTCTTAGCCGTAGGGGCGTCGTGGTTGAGTGCTTTAATGATCTTATGGCGCCCCATTAAGACGGGAAAGGTTTCGTTAGGTTTTATTAGATAGCGAAACCTACCTGTATGTATGCAGGTAGCATGCGTAAAAAATAATTGGTTAATTTGGTATCATACGTGTTCCTACCGTGGTGTTATGTAAAGTTGAGGTTACACATGGAAAGATTTTTGTATCTATATTTGTATACATCCCTTTTTAACGTTTCACTGCTGGGCACGGGCCTCCCTTCAATACGAGGGGAATCAGGCCATAGCCCACCACGCTGGCCAAGTGCGGGTTGGCCGACTTCACGTCTTTCGAAAATTGTACTGTTTAAATATTGTACTGTAATATAACTAATTTATACATATAATAAAATTGTAACTAAGCCGAGTCTGTACATTAAATATTTTTTGGAAAATCTCCTTGAAATAGAAAATATTATCGATATAGAGGCCGAATCTATAGTTTTTAGAATTTTTGTCTGTCTGTCTGTTACCGCATCACGGAAAAACCACTGGAAGGATTTTCATGAAATTTGGTATGGTGATAGGTGGTTATCCGAGTCAACATATAGGATATTTTTTATCACGGGAAAATATATCATTTCTGAGAAAAAATACAAAAACTGCATTGTAGCAGTATACTAATATGTAAAACCTAAGAATTTGGTTTTTGTTAATCTGAACGCGGGCGGAGCCGCGGGCAATGTTAGTATAAAAATAAATCCAACCCTTCTACTTCTTGGAGAAACAATCCTTTGACTTTTACCACTCCCATAATACTTAGTAGGTATGTACGTACATTTAAAGCATGGCGCTAAGAGCTAGTAAAATTACCTCTTTCTTTTATTACTTACTTTGTCGCCATTATTTCGTGTTATTCAGAAAGAAATATTTTTCCATTTTCTTTCATAATACAATAATAAAATATGATTTTTGTACTCGTATACTCTGCACATTTGCAATATAAAAGAAGTACAAGATAAAAATGCCTTTTAGTGTATACAACATACCAATTTCTTCGTCTTCGTTCGTATGTTGGTTTGTTTATACATACATTAAAAATATTTTTTTAACAAAATTTTCTAAGTCTATTTATTATGTTCATTGATAGAACAATAACATGGACTGATGGAGGTGGTCTCGTGATAGATGCGGAAGATTACCTACTAAAATGCTTAACATTAATTGAAAATTTTGTAAAAAAATATATTTTTAATGTAAACAAGCCAACATATTACGACGAATAGATTTAAGTGGAAGTTGTAAAAACTAACTACTAACTAAGCTTTTTATTTTGTACTTCTTATTTTAAGGCGGTCTTATACCGCCTCAACTATTTTATAAATAAAAGCTTTTCTTTAAAAGAAATCTTTTCTTTTAAATCTTTAAGTTCAGTAACGAATATTTGTGCCAGACAGGAATCGAACCTAAGTACTGTATCTGTAACGTTGCACTTTTTCTATAAAATACAGTTTTATAAAGCTTTAAATTTAGCAAAAACAAATCCTGAAGGAACAACACAATTTTATGTAAATTATTCATGCACGTTCAGTAACCATAAAAGGAATTATAATTTAAAATTAAAACGTTGTGAAGTCGTTAACGATTTCCACTTAAAGCCAACTATAATTTTAATGAATTGAAATGTTTGAAGCAAGTATTTTATAGAGCCAAGATATATACGAGTATTCACCATTTACGATACAATTTCTGATACTAATTGTTGACCCCGACTTGGTTTATTTAACTTCATTTTAAATACATATTTAATAGCATGCTATGTTACTGAGCAGCACGGTTAGACTCCGAATCCGAGTCTGAATCCGAGTCTGAATTTGTATAGATCATACAGATGCTTGATCGAACAAACTGCCAGATTTTCCATTAGGTTAAAATAGCTGCTTTTTATATTATTTGGTCCATATATTTCGGTCATTAAATATAACGCTTACGTGAAATGCTATGTCACTAAACGTTTTATATTAACCTCCAATGTGAAGTGTAATTATTTCTCTATCGTTCTTAGGCCTATTTTGGTAATAGCGGTTACACTAACCATGAGAGAAGAAACTCTTTTCACTATGAAATTTTATACCGTTCGCTTTCAGATGACCAAAAACCAAATTCTTAGGTTTTACATATTAGTATACTCTTACATTACAGTTTTTGTATATTTTCTCAGAAATGAGACATTTTCCCGCAGTAAAAACTTTTCTATATGTTGACTCGGATAACCAGCTATAATCATACCAAATTTCATCAAAATCCCTCCAGTGGGTTTTCCGTGATGCGATCCCAGACAGACAAAAAAAAAACTAAAATTATCGACAGTTATCGATTCTAAAAAATCGACAATAATGACTATTTTAATAAGATTTTCCAAAAAAATATGTAATGTACAGACTCAACTCAGAATTTTATTATATGTATGTATTTATACGTAGGCAGTGGTAGCCCAGTGGTAACACGCTCGCTTGGGACACCGAGCGAAGCGGGTTCAAATCCCGGGTCTCGCACCTCTGATATTTTCATGTGCGAATCATTTCTAACATGATTACCGCTTGCCTTACGGTGAAGGAAAACATCGTGAGGAAACCTGCATGTCTGAGAGAACCTAGCAAGTTTTCGAAAGACATGTGAAGTCCGCCAACCCGCACTTGGCCAGCGTGGTGGACTATGGTCTGATCCCCCCACGTATTGAAGGGAGGCCCGTGCCCAGCAGTGGGACATTAAAAAGGGCTGAATACATATATTTATAGATTATAATCATACAAATAAAAATAATTATATTAAAATTTATAATTAAAAGAAAATGCGTTAAGTTTGTAGGTCAATATGTTGTTGAAATGCTATTGAAAATGAAAAAAAAATATGGCATAATATCCTTCACTTTCAAGTTGAACCTCTGAAAAGGATAACAAAGGCACAGAGTACGCTCAAAGAGCTTTGTTTAATTAAATCGCTGTACTCATTACCGTTATAATAGCCTTAGTGAGGATAACAATATTTAATATATGGTTTTAATAATTATATATGTAACAAGTTTGTTGAAATAAAATTTAATTGATGCTCTCTCTTGCTCTACATTTTTAATTAAGTAGAGCCATGTTTTTATCTTATTCAAGCTACTTATAAAACTTAAGATGCTTGGAAAGACATAACGGGTGCAGTATTGGATAATTTTAATTTCAAATATCTATCTGTTATTATGATTTTAATAATTTTTACATTAGATTTTCAAGATTTGTATATGTCGTTGAACGTTACGTTAACTGCCTCGGTGGTGTAGCGGCTAGCATGTACAGCTGCACACCCGGAGGTCCTGGGTTCGAGTCCCGGGTCGGGCCAAGTTTAGTTATTGAGACTTTCTGTATAGTAAGTCTCAGTAACAGCCCGGAGTTGGGAAGTTGGCGGTGTTTCACCCCCGTGCCTCGGAGAGCACGTAAAGCTCCTGCGCCTTAACTCTCACCGGTCGTGTCGAGTGGTCGTCCCACCGGAGTATGAGAGTGATAGGAATAGAGACTGCACTTGTGTCTGCGCGTACACTTGTGCACTATAATATCTCCTGCGCAGTTGGCTAATCTCAATGAGATTGGCCGCCGTAGCCGGAATCGGCTAGGAGAACATCATGTCGTTGAGCTGTTATATTTGACTGTAGTATTACTTTCAATGAATTGTAAATTTTCCAAGGATAGTCAGCGACAAAAGCGTAGGAACTATAATAATAATAACGGGGTCTAGATGGTCTGATATTTTTTTTTATTGTATATAATATACAATCTCGAAAAATATTAAGCCATAGCAACAATTGAAAAAAAATCCTTAAGTATATAAATAAATATTACACAATATAATCGTATAAAAATAATTAAAAACAAAAAAAAACAGAATACAAACATTTCTTACAAATCGAACGGACAAAGAGCACGTACACGCTCTCTACTCTTTGAGAGTACTTCATTTAATTAAATCGCACTATGACTCGATGCGATTGAGCGGATGCCGAATGTTTCGGATGCCAGATGTTGTATAGAAAGAAGACAGGTATTCTAATTAATTTTTTATGACTGCTAGTACATTATTTTTCATTTAAGCTTCATTTCAAGCTTCAATGAACGAACGTAAGTGAAAGAAGTGCTTTGAGTTTGTTGTAATATGTTATATAAATCAATATTTTTAGACATATTTTGCTATATAATATTTTTGCTAAAATGTAGACCTGAATAGATTTGTTATACTTCTTACGGCACGTTTGGAAAAAAACATGAGAGTAAAATTTTTACGATGCTCGCGCACACCGACAGCCCAAAAAGCGACATGATGAAGTTAGCTGAAAGCGACATGATGCAGTTAGCTGCATTCCTTTTACAAACAGAGAGTTGTGATATACGGGATGATATCTTTAGCTATTTTTGTTCTGTTACGCCAAAGAAGTATAACTTACTCTATAACATACACACGTTTTTTTAATTTTTCTATGGTTTTTAAATTCAAAGTATTTTTATTCACGTGCGTGCAAAAATACACTCACGCGTTTTTTTCATTATTTTTATTGATAATAGTAATTTACTACTTTTTTATAAGTCACTAGCGGTTCACCCTCGTTTCGCTCGAGTTCGCCTCTAGAAAACAAAAACAGACCTATCTCATGGGAACCGTACATTTTTCGAGGATATGTGTTATTCCAGACTATAATCTATCTCTGTGCCAAATTTCATCCAGATCCGTTCAGCCGTTCTGGTGTGAAAGAGTAACAAACATCCATACTCGCATACTTTTACATGTATAATATTTATACAGATTATTATAAAGCTGTATTGGAAAAAAATATTATAATATAATAATATACAAAAGACTATGAAAATAATAAATGGACTAGGAAAATCTTTTGTGTACCTTTTCATTACTACTTAAAACACAAACACAACATAATTTCAGATAAACAAACTCTACAGTAAGGTGGAAAGTTTTCGTACCTACATCAATAGAATAAATTTGTTACAAAAACAAATAACGAAGGCCTTGATTCTTCAGTAAACACTATTCGTAAGCACCATTTAGTATTACGAAAATAAAACATGATTCAGATCAATGCAATGCTATAGATTTATTAGGGGCAGACTCGCTAAATATAACTCGTGCTCGCCACAGCTGATCGGATGTGTCTGGATATTTTGGTTTTAGATGTTTTTATACTTATTTTTATATTCTGTAATCCTTTCTCATATATACATAGGTAGTATACAAAGTCGCTGTCTGCGTCTGTCTGTTTCTCCACTTCCGGACTTTGTTTCAACGGATTTTGATAAGGTTTTCAATATCAGAAAAAGCTATTAGCGAGCAAGGTTTTGCGTATAATTTGTAAATGTTATTATAAATAAATATGCTGGGACATTAACACATATCACCGTCTAGTTCCATGGTAAGCTACGAGGCTTGTGTTATGGATACCAGATAGTGGATACACTATTATACATGTGTATATAACTTTAAAAACATACATATTATAAATATAAACAACCGTGACTAGAGTACAAAGATTCGTGCTCATCACACAAATGAATGACCCCAGCGAGACTCGAACCCGTGACCGTTGGTAAACAAAGTAGCAAGTAGGGTCACTACAAACTGAACCAAACGCGCTGTCAAATTATATTAAAATGTTTTTCCAAAAAACCCATATTTTTCCTAAAAAAAACTATTGTAATACGATTACATGGCTAACGCTGGGTAAACCTTTAGAGATACATCAAAACAATGTACTAGAGAATTTTAGGCCTTAAAAAGGTCCATAAAAAGTCTAGGATAACACGTGTCTATCTGTATATAAAAAGTTCCTAACGGACGCACCCGACCAAAACGATGGAAAGTCTTTAGTTCTGTATATATATTTATATTTTTAGGGACTTAGAAGAAGACATTCTCCAATCGCAAATGTTAAACGAATACTCGACTGAATATTCATTTGCTTAACTAAAAAGGATTGACTTGTCAATTTGAATGCAATTATTACTAAAATTAATATAACATCAGAATAGTGATTTTAAAAAAAAAAGATCCCGACGAATTGAGAATCTCCTCGTTTTTGGAAGTCGGTTAAAAAACATAACAACAGGTGCACAAGTAGCGAAGATGCTACAACAGCTACATGTACATTAAACACGCACTCGAATTGAGTACCTCCTTTACAGCCAATCCAAGACGAACGAAAATATCGCGTGAAACCTATGAATTACGAGTGCGTTATGTGGCTGAAGTATGTGTGTGAATTGCACGTGATTTTTTATTAATATTTGTCTTACGGTGAAGAAAATATCGTGAGCAAATCTCCATGCATGCAAATAGACGTTTACAAGCACTTTTGAGAAAGACATGTAAAGTCCGCCGCGGTGGACTATGGCCTGATCTCCCTCGTATTTAAAGGGAGACCCATGCCCAGCAGTGGGACTTTAAAAAAAATGCTGAATACAAGTGATTTTTTGTATCTAGTAACATCATGTAACTCCTTTTAGTTGTACTGCTGAAAGATTTTGTGTGTAATATATAATGTAAATATTATTTTTTAGTAGCTTTTTTATACATTAATTGGTTAATTTCGTGGTAAATTACTGGATAATAGTAGTGGATATACTAGATTGTTTTAATTTATTTTTAAATATAACGTAGTTATTTAATAGTTATTACTATTACTAGCGGCTCACCCTCGCTTCGCTCGGGTTCGTCGCTAGGTACGTTTTAAATAGATATAAAAAGAAAAAATCTTTCTTTCTCACATTTTAATTATATGTTTTAATACTTACCTATTCCGGACTAAGAGAAATCCAAAAATTAAAATATCATAAAAATTGGAACGCGGTCGAACGGGATAAAAAGTATCCTATGTCCTTCTCCTGGCTCTAAACTACCTCCCTGCCAATTTTCAGCTAAATCGGTTCAGCCGTTCTTGAGTTATAAGCGAAGTAACTAACACGACTTTCTTTTATATATATAGATTGGTGAATAACTATAAAATTTGAATTATATATCATTTATATATTTTGTGTAATTTAAAAAGATTTTGTGATGTAACATTATAAACAGTAAGTCCTTATTTAATTTGAAATTCGTGTCTCGTTTTGTTCTCGTATTCTGATGAAACCATTGTCTGACATTTTGCTTTTTCATCGCTCACTGCAAGCCTCTCTCGTTCTATATCAGCAAATTTTCGAATATGTTGAATGATGCAATTAAAATCCGATTGACTGTATATTAATCTTGCTTAACTTTAAAAATAAATAAAATATTATTTAATGACAAAGTATAAAACATATATCAAATATATCAAAATAAAATACCAAAGAGTATGAAAATATCTATCGTGTGAAATCTATGAATAGCGAGTACGTTATGTGGCTGATATAAGGCTTTATTAATACCTAAGTACTTATAAAAATAAGAACATCTACTATTTTTTTTTTTTAAACAAAAATAAATAATATTTAACTCTACGTTTATTTACCTATGAATTATTTACTTATTATATGAAGCTATTTACTCAGTAGGAGAAATAAATAATATTTATTAAGCTCTCTAACCTAATTTGTGGTAGGTAGATATTGCAAATAAAACCACTAAAACGTTACAATTGGTTTAGTGTCTATACTTTTATAGCAATAATAACTTTTTACGAGTCTATAAATGATCTTATACTGTATCGTTAGATTGCCCTACTTAAGGATCAATGCAGACAAATTTTATTTTGCGTGAAATGTTCAATCTTGATACAAATACTTTGTTATGTTCATACTAAAATATTAATTATAATTTTAAACGTGAATTTGCTTCCGTATTTCTTTCACGCAGCAACGTAGTAAAGGATAAACGGCATTTTTTACCTAGAGAGGGTTTATTGGTCCAAGAAATCTAGGGTGTTTTGCATATTATGTGTGAGTATGTATTTGTAACCTCTATACGCCTACGGCTGTATGGATTTGGGACAAAAAATTTTGTACACAGATGGACTATGTCCTTTTTTTTTACGTTGGGAAATGCATTTACGCACTAAAACCCAACAAAACCTTCCCCCGTCTTAATGGGGCGTCGCAGGATCGCTTACGTATTCAACTACGACGCCCCGACGGCAGGTCTGCCGCAGCAGACCACCACAACCATGGGGTCGCTCCAAGGTCCACTCTGCTATCAGAGAAGTACCAGGAGCAACCCGCATAGTATACCGCCCCCCGAAGAGGGCCACCTCCCACCGCCCAACGAAGTGGGCAACCTCCCTGTGCGTTTCTCAGCTTCGCGCCCGGTTGAATTGCCGGGCACTACTGAGCCCCCCCACCACGACAAGGTGAACGCACGTTGGGGGGGAGATAGACTATGTCCTGGAGTAACATATAGGGTAATTAATTTCAGAAATTAATTAATTAATATGTTGGTACATTAACACACAGCACCATCTAGTTCCATGGTAAGCTACGAGGCTTGTGTTATGCATACCAGATAGTTGATACACTACACATATATAACTTTAAATACATACATATTATAGACATAAGCACCCATGACTAGAGTACAAACATTCGTGCTCATCACACTAATGAAATGCGAGACTCGAACCAGCGACCGCTGACACAGCAAGGGTCACACAAACTGAGCCAAACGTGTCGTCAAATGTTAGGCACTTTAGAATCACACCCGACCTACCCGAGTGTAAGTCGCTAGTATATACATAGATTTTTAGCAATTACGTAAACAAGCGCTAGATTGTGAAACAAATGTTACAAAAAATGCGAAATCTATACATATAATAAAATTGTAACTAAGCCGAATCTGTACATTAAATATTTTTTGGAAAATCTTATTGAAATTAACATTATTATCAATACAGAGGCCGAATTCATAGTTTTTAGAATTTTTGTCTGTCTTCTGTCTGTCTGTTACCGCATCACAGAAAAACCACTAGAGGGTTTTCGATGAAATTTGGTATGCTGATAGCTGGTTATCAGGGTCAACATATAGGATACTTTTTACCGCGGGAAAATGTCTCATTTCTGAGAAAAAATACAAAAACTGCAATGTAAGAGTATACTAATATGTAAAACCTAAGAATTTGGTTTTTGGTCATCTGAACGCGGGCGTAGCCGCGTGCTATGCTAGTTTCTAATAAAAGCGAATGAAAATATAACGCCAGACACCGCGCTGACCTAAACCAACACACATTTAATTTGTCTTCACAATGTTTTTGTTTGTTATCCTAAAAACAAACAGCGTAACAAAACATCACTAATTATTATTATCCTCGTCACTCATTACTTAGTGTAGCCTCAATTGGACTATTATTATGCGGGTGAATGGACGCGAATATCGGATAGTTGCCTAATCCATACTAATATTATAAATGTAAAAGTGTGTTTGTTTGTTTGTCCTTCTTTCACGTCGAAACGGAGTGACGGCTTGGCGTGATTTTTTGTGTGGAGATAGTTGGAGGGCTGGAGAGTGACATAGGCTACTTTTTACCGCGGGAGATTACCTAATTCCCACGGGATAACACGTTATAATACAATCCAAAAAAATATTTGTGATCAGAATTACTGGAAACTTGCAATTAATGCTATTGAATAAAATTAAATAAATACATGTTTTAGCATTTTTCCGAAATTCATCCTATAAGGGGGGTAGACTAGGGGATGAAAGTTTGTATGAAACTACCTTTTTAGAGATTTTTTGTAGTTTTATATACAATTTAAACGTAGATTATATACAATTTAAACGAACTTTTAGTCTATTATTTATTAGATAAAAATCAGAATAGTCCTGTCCTAATTTAATTTCTATTCCATCACAAAAATCGCTAAAATAAAAAAAAGGAAGCTTATTAAGTTTTATTATAATACTTGCCCGCGGCTCCGCCCGCGTTCAGATGACCAAAAACCAAATTCTTAGGTTTTACATATTAGTATACTCTTACATTGCAGTTTTTGTATTTTTTCTCAAAAATGAGATATTTTCCCGCGATAAAAAATATCCTATATGTTCACCCGGATAACCAGCTATCAGCATACCAAATTTCATCAAAATTCCTTCAGAGGTTTTTCTGTGATGCGGTAACAGACAGATAGACAGACAAAAATTCTAAAAACTATAGATTCGGCCTCTGTATCGATAATAATGTGTATTTCAATAAGATTTTCCAAAAAATATCTAATGTACAGATTCGGCTTAGTTACAATTTTATTATAGGTACATATGTATAGATTATATAGTGAAAGGGCTACTTTCTTTTTCAAAGTTAAAGCAAAGATTTGCTCTGACTTTTTTTTTAAATTTAGAGTAATGATAACAATAGATGAAAATTCTAAAAGAGCACTTTGTTTTGTTCTTACATCTTCGCAATATATCACAGCGCTAGCATTCGTTTTTTGATTCTGCAACTGTCATCATTCTCTTCATGATCTTAGGAGAGTTCAGTGACTCTGATATGAAGATCTTTGCATATTGTTACAGCACCTAGCTACTGCCGGTGGCTTTGTTCGCGTGTTTATATCTATTTATACAGTAAACAAAACATACTCGTATAACGTCTATTTCTTGTAGAGAAGTTTGGAGAGGAGAAAGTCCAAACCTCTCAGAAAGGCACACAAACTTAAAAATAACTAAACGAGTGCAAACAACTTGTGGTGTCATTTTTTTGAAAATTATTTTTGACCTTTGAACAATATATTTATTAAACAAGGAATCATAAAACCTTTTAATTGCTAAAGATATTTTCAGACAAACAAAAATGGGAATAGCGTATACCAAAAGTAAAATATTTATTCAATATATAGGTAGGTGGCTTTATTAGTCGTTGTTTGTACATTAATAAAACATTGTAAATTTTCTTTTATTATATTCTAAATACATTTAAATAATAAGTATAAGTATCTATATATTTATTAAAAACTATTATTAAAAAAAAATATCCAGATGATATTTCTTTTCTGAAATTCAACTGAGACGACGGGCTTACGTAATTCATAAAGATAAAATAGATGGTTTGAATTTACGATGCCTTTGTGTTTTATTTAAAATTTAAACTCGTCGTATTTCTAAACGTTATATTTGAAGATTTTCGTTCGAAAGAGACGTGTTTAGCATTTCAATAGGTACTTACTTATTATATATCTTATTTTAGCTTCCATCTCACAGACGGAGACGAACTGTATCCCTTCAATTTACTCGAACGTTTCCATGAAATGAATGTGCGAAATTGTGCTGTATTTCATATATTTTTCTGTAAGATTTTAGCCATTTAAGACACTGGCTTTCCTCTCGCGTCTTTTCTTTTCAAAATATTCTATTATATCAGTCTATAAAGTGAATAAATATTTTATATTATACTAGCCAAACCCGCGGCTCAAACTACAAAAAAAATCTATAAAGGTAGGTTTCATACAAACTTTCATTCCCTATTTTACTACCATATGGGATGAATTTCGAAAAATGCTAAAATTCGTATTTATTCAATTGTATTGAAGAGCATTAATAGTTTTAAGTAATTCAGATCATAAATAATTTTTTGGGTTGTATTATAACGTGTTTTATCGTGGGAAAGAGATAATCTCCCGCGGGGAAAAGTAGTCTATGTCACTCTCCAGTCCTCCAACTATCTCTACACAAAACTTTTTAACAAAAAAATAAAAACCGACTTCAAACAAAAGCACTAAAAAGTGAAAAATAACTGATTGGTAGTTTTCATTTACTATACATACCTAATAAAATATTTTCGAAGTCGGTGTGCTTTGCTTTGTATGGGCTGGCACCGATTTCGAAAATATTTGATTAGGTATGTATTTAATAGGTAGGCTTTAATTACTTAGCCAAAGCACACCGACTTCGAAAATATTTGATTAGGTATGTATAGTAAATGAAAACTACCAATCAGTTATTTTTCACTTTTTAGTGCTTTTGTTTGAAGTCGGTTTTTATTTTTTTGTTAAAAAGTTTTTATTTTTCCCTTTTTAGTGTAGACAGTAGTAGTAAAGTAAGGATTCTAACGTGTTAGGCTTGTCAAATCAAACAAAATAAGCCCAAACTCAAAGTATCTACTATTAGCCGTTGAAGAGTTCCACCTAACCACCTTCTGGCCTTGCCATCAGATCAGGTTAACAACGCTGAACCACTGTACTATCAACGGAAATAGAAATACTTGCAAAGTTTCAAGTCAATATGACAATTAGAAGTAGGTTAAATTCATCATTCGTTGTTTTTCCACCCTTAGGGGTGGTATTTTTTTTGAAATTTAAATGGGACCAATCTGGAAGTATACCCTTTCAAACAAAACAAAAATTGTCCAAATCGGTTAATAAATGACGGAGTTCTGAGGTAACAAACATAAAAAAAAAAACATACAGTCGAATTGAGAACCTCCTCCTTTTTGAAGTCGGTTGAAAAGATGATGCCAATCCGTCAATTTGTTTCGAAGTGAAAGAAGGACAAACAAACAAACAAACCAACAAAAAAAACAAACAAACAAACAACTAACATATTTATAATACTAGGCCACGCGTTGCTGTGGCACACATATGAAAATCGATGAATTTGAATTAAAAAAAGAAATAATCGGGATAAAAACTATCCTATCTTTTAAGTTGGAACCAATCACATATTTTGAAAAAAAATACGTTAAGATCGGATAAGTAGTTTCGGAGATCATCCCGGACGAACAATATGACACGGAAATTTTATATATTAAGATAAATATTATACAATCGAATGAAGTCAGAAGCTATATCATTACCATAACCTTGGTAACCTTATACATATAATTTTTTTTCTCTTTGTAATACCTACCTACTAAAAGAGCTGCAAACTATTGAAGCGCGTCGCAATCTAATACGATGAATATGAACAAAATATAAAATTACACTTCAATTAGCAACCTTCAAAGGGGGATATCTTTGTAAACTATAACAATAGTTAACTGATTTTAATAATTCTTTTGTAACGAATATGTTTTATATTTGTTTCAAACATGGTTCTTTATGTATTTTAAAAGTAAAATCAAGCCCCACGGTCGAATGATTATTTTTCTCTTTATAATTTTGCATTCAGTGTGCAAGCGTGGATCCAGTCCTCAAAAAAGGTTGTGGTCACAGCAACTCAAAAAATTGCTAAGTACGTATCGAAGTATCGACTTACTCATGATCAATATATTTAATTTCTTTAAAGGTGCCTTATTCATCGTAGAATAGAAGCAATCACCGCGGCATTTATTTTTACCTATTATATAAGCTTTTTTTTCATTTATTAAGTAAGGCATTGGATGTAACATCTCGATAGACTTATCGAACTCAATTAAGCTTGTGGGCATGACCATAACGGCGGATCCGCGCTTGTCAGTATGCCTCTTAATTTTTAACTACAGGAGAAATAATATGAAGTACCTAGTATCTATGTATGAGTTATTAGATCTCGTAATTGAAGCTAGCGAATGAGAGCATTAACTGGTCGTTTGTAAACCCTAGCTCGAATTCTGCATTGAAGACAGACTACACAAAAGCGACTTTTTAACCCAGAATTTTAACTTTCATTGGGGTTATTCAGCCGTGCGTTTTAGTTGGTAAGAGAAAAAACGACATTTTTTATGTAACAATTATGCGGATTCAGTTAAACTTGGATTTTATTTACTTTAATTCCTAACACGCACGTTTTTAATATAAATAATTATTTGAATGAGTTGGCAACACAGTACACACAGTAGTTAAGTAAAAAAAAAACATAGATTACTTCGACTTATGGTGTTGGTGGAACATTCAATGAAATATTCAGAGTAATTTGTTTTAATTTTGTCTTAAAATATTATACATATTTTAATCTATAACTGAATAGGATAGGAAACTAGCGATATGACATTCTTAGTAAGAAATAACGTAAAATATTAAAATTGTAACTGTAAAATATGTAAATTAAAATATCCTTTCACGCTTCTCACTGGAAATGAAATGAAAGGCAAACGTCTAGATTCTAGAGTCTAGACCATTCTTAGGCTCCAGATTGCATTACTCCATTCCTCCATTTTTAGACTACTTTTCACTTCGAAGTGCTATCTTCTGAGTAAAGTTGTGTGTACACTTAATAAATTAAAGAAAGGTTTACTAATAAAATAACATAACATACAATTAATTTAATAATATTTTTATGAACATCATAAAAATATTATTTATATTATCACTAAGTTATATTTTTTTTTTATTTTTACAATTTGCTCCATATACTTTTTTAATTTTCATGACATTTTTTAACACACCAATCAAAACACAAACGGCGCAACAAAAACCAAGTGTGATTTTCCTGTACGCTACGGATTCATACGCATACATAATATGCATCTATTAAAATCAGATCAGATAATATCACCAAGATTAAATCACTTCAGTAGGTACATTTAATTTTGTCTTCTTATGATAACTTATATAGGTACATCAACCGACTAGATTGAAATATTAAACCCTTTAACAGTGTAATAAATAAGTTCTCCCATAAAATCAAATTCTAACTAATCTTTAGGAATAAATTATGATAAGATTTAAAGGGAAATAAAGTTAAAAATATAAAAACTTCAAAACTGATACTTTAATTTATTAGTCCGTAAACAAACGAGACGTCGAAACTCGTCTTGTGGAAAGCAATCGAAAATTTATATTCTTGCAAGAAAAACGTGACAACTAACGTCTTTGTAGACTTGCCCTTACAGATCAAGCGTAATCTAATTTTAGTAATTACGAGTCGACCGAGGCGTTGAAACCCGCAATATATTTTAATATTAATAAACATTTCTAACGTGCTTTATGCTCTTAATAATAGCCGTGGATGGAAAAACTAAAACTGATAAATATCTTCTTAATCACTGCGATTATCTTATTTTAGAAAAAAAACATATTAAGATTATAAATTGAATTTTTAAAATAAATTGCGCTAGGGAAAAGTAGTAACAGCCAAAACAACAATCTGTTCTATATTGTATTTTTATCTGTGGGATCAGATTTAAAAATACGAAACCACATGATATGAAAACGGCTGAAATAAAGCGGCTAATAATGCTTTTTTGGCGTTTCACATTGTTTACGATGTAATAACTTTGTTCAAGCGTTTTGTATGTGTTACAAGTACAAAAAACTTTAATGTTTATATATGTAGAGTAGTGTTGAGACATTTCTCAATGTTTGTGTATTCGAATTAAATGCAGAAGTAGCATACTAATAGTATTAATTTAAATAAAGTTCATACATTTTTAATTATTTATTCATGATTTTTCAATAACAATATTTTATGTATCAGAACTTATAAATAAAATTGAAGTATATGTGTAGTTTAAGCATCTGCTATTCCACAACTCTCAAAAACCTATCCCGGTCAATGTAATTTTTAAGCAAAGGAATCTTATTCAAGGATAAAATATTATACTTAAATTCTTTTTTTTTCACTTCTTTCTTTTCTCCACTATAACAAAAGTCTTTGTTTAATTAATCATTATATATATTATATACGCTTACGCTTAAATATTAACATAAATAAACTTATCATATGAATATTTTTATAAATGGAACTGAAAAACACACTAAAGTCAAAAAGAGAAGCGCATTCTAAGCTAACAGAATCACAGTTAAATTCTTTTACTATTTTGTTGATAATATATTATAATATATTTGCTATATCTATAAATAAGTATTGCTAAAACTAATTTTATTGTAATTTGTTCATAAAGATAAAAACTACATAAAATTAACATAAAAGCTCCATTGTTAACGTAACGCTTTATTATGTGTAATCATAAAATAGTGTCATCATAACTTTCATTATTTTTTATGTAATTTTCTCTATCACGGCCCACATTATTTAAGCTAAGTGATATATTAAATAATAACATATTTTCCTTTCTTATAAATGCTTCGAATATATAAAGAAATTATTAACAAATTATCGAATATTATATTTTAAAAAAATATGATGAATCTACATTAAATAAAAAAAGCCATAATTTTTTTTTAATTAACACAAAAACCACAGAGTATATAATTATATTTATAATAAAGATAATATAGGGTACATGTAGAGCAAACATTACGTGTAACAGATAAAAAATTAAAGGCTTTGCTGAATGGCGCGTTGCGTAATCGGGCGTACTATTTTCGGCGGATCAATGAAGCAGGTACGTGGCGCCATCTAACTAGGGGATGTGGAAATCAAGTATTTCCTCTATAATTATTATGTTTAATAATAAAACTTTAGATATTGAAATATTTGTTAAAATAATATTGTTGTTAGGTACACATTCTTTACTTGACATCACTATACATATCTTCCTACCGTCACATCCTAAACTCCCTCGATATTCCTTTACCTGGAGGTAGTACACAAAAAAAGCTTCAACGGCCGCGTACGGCGATGGGACGAGCTCCGCATTCTCCCCATCAAATTTAAGACTACGCGTCAAAGTTATCGTGCGAAACGCAATAAACTATCTTATTTTACAATTACAAACTTTAAGCAAATCACCCGGTGTTGTGTGAAAGTGATTGGTGTACGAAACGCGACTTAAGAACCCACGCGGGACAACGGCGAACCAGGTAGTCCATCCACCCTTTCTATCTTTACCCAACACCCTTTTATGGTCCTTCAGATCCTGGATATCCTTTAGTAATCAAACCTCATTTTAAATAAATCATCCTTATTTCCATCAAAAAACATTACATATATACCTACAAATAATATACATCTAATTTTTACATTTCGCTTGACGCCATATTGCATACGTAAAATTAACAATTTCATATTGGCATCACTGTTTCATTCCGGATTGCAAATCGGTCAACCGTCAATGTCAAATAGTGTCTTGTCATTTGTCACTTGTTACTTGTCATTTGTCAAATTGTCACATTTGTTTACATTTTGCATACTATCATACTATATTTGTAATTTGTATATTGTACCTACAAAGCGTAATTAAAATATATAACGATCAACGATGTCTGACCTCAAAATGCATTTAGTAAAATATGAAATAGCACTAAATCATATAAAGCAGTTATATGATTTGGGTGGTAATATTATCAATAAACCTTCTGTAAACATGAAGGAAAAGCAACAGTTTCTTGTACGGTTTAAGGATATAGAAAGATATCGGCAGCAAATGGAGGAGTCTTTCTCATTTTTAATAGCAAATATCGATTCTTTTGGCGAAGATAAGCGTAGCGAAATTGAAAAGAATTATAATATTACAAATGACATGTTTTACTCAATACAAGTGTATCATACTACTTTATTCGAGTCAAAATCTAGTGCAAATTGTGATACACAAGTAATTCCAGTGCCTAGCTGCGAGTTTCATTTACCTAAAATATCATTAACTAGATTCTCAGGTGCTCATATAGAATGGCCAAATTTTATTTCTATTTTCAACAGTTTAATTCATAATAACAAAAAGTTAAGTGAAATTGAAAAAATGCATTATTTACTGAGTGTATTAGACAAGGAGCCTTTATCTATTATCAAAAACTTAACTATATCTAATGAAAACTATAATATTGCATATAAATTATTGGCTGAGCGATATGAAAACAAAAGAGTCATAGCGGACAAGTATGTTGAGTCTATTCTTAACTTACCTAACCTTACACAAATACATTTTAAGTCTTTAAACAAGTTTTTAAACACTATTAAAGAAAATACAAATGCTTTAACTGCTTTAGAGTTTAATGTGAAGTCATGGAGTTTCTTATTAGTACATATATTACTAAGAAAGATTCCTATTGAATTTAGAAGTAAATTTGAGTCACAAATTAATCCCATAAATATTCCCACATTTGATGATTTTATACAATTTTTAGAAATTCAATTGAGAATATTAGAAAACATTTCAGGTTCAACTTCTCATACAAAAACTAATACACATAACTCATTAAATATTATTGAAGAGAAACCTAAATTAAATTATATTGCAAATTATTCTTGCCCTTGTTGCCAGAATAAGCACAGCATATATAACTGTTTAAAATTTAATGCTATGACTCAGGAACAAAGAAAATCTTTTGTTATTCAACATAAACTTTGCTTTAACTGCTTGAGACCACATCATGTTTCAAAATGTACTTCTAGAAGTGTATGTCAGGTATGTCATGGCCATCATCACACAAAATTGCACATTTCAAAGGCCTCAGCTGAAAATAATTATACTCAGCATGCATTAGCTCCTAATAGCAATGAAGCTGCTGTGTCGACTACTAGTTCCGCAGTCCAACTTCAAACTTTACATGGTGCCGATGGTGCATCCACTATGCTTCTTGGTACAGCCCTCGTAGGAATTTTAGATGTAAACGGTTATACTCACATTGCTCGCGCATTAATTGATTGTGGCTCTCAGGTGTCTATTATTACAGAAAATTTAGCTCAAAAATTGAAACTTCATCGAACTCAATCTTCATTAATTTTTGGTTTAGGCGCAGCATCCCCTCAGCAAACTCTAGGCAGGGTAACATGTCATATTAAGCCTCTGATAAATGCCTCTAAAACATTAACTTCCGATTTTATTGTTTTGAGGCGCATTACAAATAATCTGCCATCAGTTCAAGTTAACAAATCAGTTTTAAATCTATGTAGCAATTTAGTATTAGCAGACAAAAGTTTTATCATTCCTGGACAAGTCGACCTGCTCTTGGGCATTGACTTGTATGAACAGATCCTTGATGGTAGAAGGTTCAGTCTAGGTGACAACATGCCTACTGCCTACTCTTCTATCTTTGGATGGGTAATTATGGGCAAAGCTCCCGCAGCATCGTCACACGTTCAAGATGTGATGTCGATGGCCTGCACATTTGACCTCAATCTTGCACTTACAAGGTTCTGGGAAGCAGAAGAGTTCTCCAGTCAACCTATTCAAGATCCTGAGAATGTTCTATGCGAAAAACACTTTTGCGAAACGCATCGTAGAGACGACACTGGTCATTTTCAAGTTCGTCTTCCCTTCAAGGTGAATCACAAGCCTTTGGGGGACACACGTATCAATGCCCTGAAACGCTTCTATAATTTGGAACGTAAGCTTATCAGGGATCCGCGCTTGCGTGAACTCTATGTAGAGTTTATGCGAGACTATCTTAGTTCGGGTCATATGCGTGAAGCTTCTTGCTCTGACGCAAGTGAGCGATACTACATTCCGCATCATGGTGTTCTGCGCGAATCTAGTAGCACGACTAAGCTTCGTGCAGTTTTTGACGCTTCGGCTTCCAGCTCAACCGGTGTTTCGTTAAATCAGGTCCTAATGACAGGACCTAAATTGCAAAGAAATATTGAAGATATTATTATGCGCTTCAGGATTCACAATATCGTCTTCACCTGTGACATCAAACAAATGTACCGTCAGGTGCGCATGGACGATGCTGACTGCAAATATCAAACCATATTCTGGCGCGAATCTCCTGACCAACCTCTTAAGGAATACGAGCTTACCACTGTTACCTACGGTGTTTCAAGCTCTGCCTTCCAAGCAATCCGTGTTATACACGAGCTTGCTTCTCTTAATTCAAATCAACATCCAGAAGCTTCGCAAGTGCTGCTAAACGACACTTTCGTCGATGATATCGTCAGCGGGTGTGATTCCGTGGAATCTGCTAGGGAATTACAGCAGGTACTGGTCAGTATCCTATCTCAGGGCGGTTTTCTCTTGCGTAAGTGGTCGAGTAACTGTAAGGAATTCATAAGCGACTTTCCTGCTGATCATTGCGAGCAGCCCTATCTGTTTGAACACGACTGCGATAACATATTTAAAGTCTTAGGGATGGCCTGGAGTGCTTCTAATGATAGTTTTATTTATAGGGTTGCAGATATGAACAATACACTCACCATGCGAGGCATACTTTCTAATATAGCCCGACTCTATGACCCTTGCGGTTTTCTAGCACCTGTAACCTTCTATGCGAAACATGTTATGCAGAGGCTCTGGGTTCTCAAATGTGGTTGGGACGATTCTCTACCTTCTGATATTCAAAACGCTTGGCTATCTTTTATGTCAAATTTTCATCATCTTAACAAAATTGTTATTCCACGCTGGGTGCTCACTGATCAACTAAGCGATTGTGAACTCCACGGTTTCAGTGATGCTTCCGAACGCGGGTACGCAGCTTGCGTCTACCTGCGCGTCAAAAATTCTCAAGGTAAAACTTCGGCCCAACTAATGTTGGCGAAGTCTCGAGTTGCTCCTCTCAAGCAAAAGCTCACGATTCCCAAATTGGAATTGTGCGGCGCACATCTTCTCGCTCGCTTACTTGAGCATATTATCAAAACTCTAAAACATAAAATCAAAATCAGCAGCACAGTGGCCTGGTGTGATTCCAGCATTATGCTCACATGGCTTAAATCTTCTCCTCATACTTTACAAACGTTTGAAGGAAATCGAGTGTCCCAAATTCAAGCTCTGATACCAAGAGCTATTTGGAGATACGTTCCATCATCACTAAATCCTGCTGATGCCGCTAGTCGAGGTCTCTACCCCTCTGAACTAGCTAAAACCATCTTGTGGTGGTCTCCTCCTTGGCTTGAAGGTGATTCTTCGACATGGCCTGGAGACACACCTACGTTGAGCCAAGCGAATTTACCTGGTCTGAAATTACCATCCCCTATATCACACATTGCTAAGGTTAGCGTCGATTTACCTTTCTTGCACAAATTCAGTTCCCTTCGCAAGCTACAGGCTGTTGTAGCTTGGTGTAAGCGATTTTTGCATAATTCACGCAATCCAACTAAGCGACACACGGGATCACTATCTGTTTCCGAATTGAACGATAGTTTGAATACCATTATATCAACTATACAGTCGGAAGAATTTTCTTCAACAATTTCGTTGTTGCGTAATGGGAAACCTCTCAAAGATAGCCTTCGACGTCTTAATCCATTTCTTGACTCACAAAATTTGCTGAGAGTAGGTGGTCGGATTGTAAACTCATCTTTATCATTTAACGCTAAACATCCACTTTTGCTTCCGAAGGCACATCACGTTACTCGCTTGCTCATTGATCATTATCACCGGGCATTCCTACACCCTGGTGTCAATACTCTTTTAAATCTACTGCAACGTAAATTTTGGATTTTATCAGCACGCCGTGCAATCCGTCGGCAAATATTTCAATGTCAACATTGCTATAGACTACGTCCCAAGGCGACTGAACCTTTCATGAGTGATTTACCTCCTTCTCGAGTCACATCTTGCCGACCCTTTCAAAGAGTTGGAGTGGATTTTGCAGGTCCTTTTCTTCTGAAAACTTCGCGACTGCGCAACGCTCGATCTGTTAAGGCATATTTATGTTTATGGATTTGTTTCACCACCAAAGCTGTCCACCTGGAACTGGTTTCCGAGCTGTCGACAGACGCCCTTTTAGCTTGCTTTGATCGCTTCGTATCGCGAAGGGGTCTTCCCACCGATGTTTACAGTGACTGTGGTACCAACTTTGTTGGAGCTAACAACTACTTGAAAGAAGTTACACAATTACTCAAAAACTCGCATGATGACATAAAACATTCATTAGCCAGTCGACAAATTGTATGGCATTTTAATCCTCCTGCCAGTCCACATATGGGCGGTTTATGGGAGAGCGCGATTAAATCTGCAAAACTTATTCTTCTTCGTGTTATAGGCGATCGCTCACTTCTCTTTGAAGAGCTCATCACTGTTTTTAGCAAAATAGAAGCCGCGTTGAATTCTCGACCGTTATATCCCCTAAGTAGCGATCCTAACGATCTAGAAGTCTTAACGCCCGGCCACTTCATCATCGGTCAGCCGCTATTGGCTTTGCCTGAGCAAGACTTGGAGCAGATAAATTTTAATACTCTCAAACGATGGCAGCTTTTGCGTCAGATTACTCAGCACTTCTGGAGGCGTTGGCAAGCTGAGTACCTACATACTCTACAGCAGCGACCTAAATGGCTTGCCAAGATTTCAAATTTTCAAGTTGGTGATTTAGTTCTTATCAAGGATCCCAACTTGCCACCGCTTCACTGGAAGAAAGCTCGTGTGACTCGCATTTGCCCGGGTTCTGACGGCACTGTTCGCGTCGTAGAATTAAAAACTTCTACTGGCACTCTACTTAGACCAGTAGTCAAGCTTTGCCCTTTGCTGCCATCTTTCAATTAATAAAAACAATACTTATTTTTTTTGTTTAGGTAGTAGTAATAGCTTTAGTTTTTAGTAAGTAACATATATTTTTTTTTTGCTCTTTTGTTTACGTCAACCTTTTAGCAAATTTCAAAGGGGTTCGTTCAAATGAAAGAGCTAAGCCGCTCTTTGGGGGGCGGTATGTTAGGTACACATTCTTTACTTGACATCACTATACATATCTTCCTACCGTCACATCCTAAACTCCCTCGATATTCCTTTACCTGGAGGTAGTACACAAAAAAAGCTTCAACGGCCGCGTACGGCGATGGGACGAGCTCCGCATTCTCCCCATCAAATTTAAGACTACGCGTCAAAGTTATCGTGCGAAACGCAATAAACTATCTTATTTTACAATTACAAACTTTAAGCAAATCACCCGGTGTTGTGTGAAAGTGATTGGTGTACGAAACGCGACTTAAGAACCCACGCGGGACAACGGCGAACCAGGTAGTCCATCCACCCTTTCTATCTTTACCCAACAATTGTGTTTGAATATGGTAACAATTTAGTATATTAAAAATATTTAAAATGGTCGATTACTTTCTTTTTTCTTTTATCTTAAATACAGACTTAGTTTAGATTAAACTATATGATATTAAATATAGAATATAGATATTTAAATAAAGGTCCTTCCGTTACATTTACTTAAAGGTATAATAATATTCATATTTGGTCTACTAATACCTGAAAAAAAAATTTAGGAATATGGATTAAATCTTAATGTAAAATCAAAGTAATTAAAAAAACAACGTAAAAATTAAAAAAAAAGCCAATTACCCTGCCCCCAAACACGTGTAATTACAAGTATAAAAACGAGATCAGCATTCCAGTTCACGAAAGAAAACCTTTCGCGGCAAAACACTTGACGGGGTCAACGCCATTCCTGGCCGCCATATTTCCCCCTCATATAAAGTACCCCATTCACGCTAGCTTACTTCGTATATGGGTAACATGTTTTTAAAGCCATTGAATGTATGATTCTAAAATTAAGTTATGAAATATATTTTTGAGTTTTACGTTGAAGATGTGTTAATTGAAATTAATAATAATATTTTACATTCTTATGTCACTTAATAAGCTTGTGTTTTGAAAGGACTTGAAAGAAATATTGGAGTAGGTTCGTTTTTTGTAATACGATAATATTTATAAATAATACTTAAATAATATAATATAACTTTTATTTAGGACAATCTATACTAAAATCTTAAAACTGAAGAGATCGTTTTTTTATATTATGTTTAAAGAATATTTTTACATTTTATAGCATACTAGCATTACCCGCGGCTCCGCCCGCGTTCAGATGACAAAAAACCAAATTCTTAGGCTTTACATATTAGTATACTCTTACATTGCAGTTTTTGTATTTTTTCTCAGAAATGAGACATTTGCCTGCGGTAAAAAGTATCCTATATGTTAATCCGGATAACCAGCGATCACCATACCAAATTTCATCAAAATCCCTTCAGTGGATTTTTTGTGATGCGGTATCATATAGACAGACAGACAAAAAACTATACATTCGGCCTCTGTATCGATAATAATATTTATTTCAATAAGATTTTCCAAAAAATATTTAATTTACAGATTCGGCTTAGTTACAATTTTAATATATGTACAGATTTATTGAGCTAAATTATAGGCTGTTTAACATAACGCTACGACGATGAAATATAAAACACTTAAAACGTAATAATTTTATAATAAGTACATTTTTGCTACAAATATTAATATAGTTATCATTTCTAAAACCACGCTAACAAATGTACCAATTACGTCGTTTGGACTACTTTATGTCAGATTTAGACTTAAATTAAACATGACAAACCACATTTGTATTGTAAATTATGTTTTAATATACAAAATATGTATATAACTTGCTATCACGCGAAATTTAAGTTTAGATAACGATCGCGTTCAAACAATATGGAATAATAAGTAAAAACGTAGTATAAACTGGGTCAGGTTTAAAAGCAATCCCACGCCTACTGTTTACTGAGTGAATAAGATATCTCGGCAACAAAGGGATACTTTCGTTCGTAATAATTCCTAAGATAAAGCTACTTGAACAAAGAATAGTGCAATTAAGCGAGATAATACATAAATGTCAAACTGTCGTTATAAAGATCTATTTTAAGGAATTATAATTTATGTTATTTAGCTATTTCCAGCTGTTTTTAATGAATTATTTTAAATTTAACGGTAACTATAACAAAGCCCACAAACTAAAGAAGAGAGCACAATATGTGACGTCATAGAGGTCTATGGCGTCTCTTCGTTATGCAATTTTCTGACGAAATAAAATGAATTGAAATAAATTTTATTTAATTAGACTTATCACAAGCACTTTTAAATCGTCAATTTAATTTAAGCGTCAGTGTAGTCAGTTCGTGAAGAAGCTACCACCGGCTTGGACAGCAGTTTTGCCGAGAAGAGTTGGCAAGAAACTCAACAGTTGCTCTTTTAAATATTGATAATGATAATATTCTTAAATTTTAGTGTACATTGGTAGATATCTTTATATGGAATTATGCTGTAACATAGTATTTATACCTATAAATAAATAATCTCATTTCTCTTGTTTTAAAGAAAGTCTAAATGTAAAATTGTTATAATTTATGTTGAGGCGGTGGTAGCCCAGTGGTAGCGCGCTCGCTTGGGAAATCGAGTGAAGCGAGTTCAAATCCCGCGTCTCGCACCTCTAATATTTTCATGTGCGATTCATTTCCAACATGATTACCACTCGTCTTACGGTGAAGGAAAACATCGTGAGGAAACCTGCGTATCTGAGAGAACTTAGTAAGTTTTCGAAAGACCTGTGTAATCCGCCAACCCGCACTTGGCCAGCGTGGTGGACTATGGCCTGATCCCCCTCGTATTGAAGGGAGGCCCGTGCCCAGCAGTGGGACGTTAAAAAAAGGGCTGAATACAATACAATACTTAGTTCCAATCTCTCCTTTTATTTACAAGTTCTTCTTTCGGTTGATATCTGTACGAAAAATTTTAATGAAAAAGCATGATGGAATACCGTCAATGATATATGAATGGACATACATACATACATACATAGATATACAAACAGATGGAATAAGTATATTTGGGTATATGTAAGTAAATATATAAGGTGTTATAAACAACCTTCGTCTAACGGAGAAATATGAAAACGTTAATTACTATCTTTACTCGAACTAATCACGCCCCCCACGTCATCGTGTCGACGCGACGTCTATCGATTTTACGACTTCAATACAATACGCCTCCTTCCTTACCTACATACCTACATACATAGTGTGTAATATATTAAACTTGTATTATTCTTGTATGGCTCATAAAGACAATTTTGTCATAAATTAGGAAATAAATACAAAATATATAATATATTTTTTTATGTTAATGTACTATTTTCGTGTGCAATATAAATAAATAAATAAAACAAACCGCATAATTTTTTACTAATCGAGCGTACCAGTTCGAAAGAATATATTTTTTCTTTATTTTTGTGAGTAAAATTATAAATTACAATAATTCTCCAATATTGAAACAGCATGGAGGCGATCACATCCATTCCCGAAGTATTTTCTACTAATTTCTTTTACATTAATAAATACCCTTCAGTGCCCAAACGTTCTTTAACAAAATCATGATAATTTTTATCAACATGGTATTGTCAAGGCGTTATGAATTAATAATTATTATTATTTATATTCAAGGCGATAAAATATTTTTATGACCAATAAAATATAATATAACATAGAATAGTTGTTGAAACCATAGTATTATATGATCTGTGGTTTAAACCATTAACGTTAAACCGACTCACGCTTGGCCAGTTTATATGATGCGTTATTTTACTTACTATGTGTGCACTAATGACATGGCAATATACTACAGTACCCATTCCACAATTAGAGTTGAAATTTTTAAGGGAAATGCGATCAATATTATTAAAAAAATATAAACTTAGCATCTTATAAATATATACAGTTAACTAGTGAGTTTGTTTACTCAAGATACGTTTTAAAGCTTAGATAAATTTCTCAGAGATGCGATATTTTCCCGCAGTAATGTATCGATAATAATAACTATTTCAATAGATTTTCCAGAAAATATTTATTAATGTACAGATTTGACTCAGTATTTTATTATACATATGTATAGAGATATTGATTTCAACTCGAAACTTTATATGACCAACAAACTCTGTACCTATACATATGCTATAATAAGAATTAAAACGACAAAAAATGCGTATAGTAAAATTGTTTGATTGTTAATTTGTTACTGAATTGATCAAGATAAAGAGTAAAATATTATTAAACTTTTCATTGTTATGCGTTAATATAACATTCATGCTAAAGTCAAATTTAAATTACGGTGTATATAAAATAATTTATTATTTTATACACCTTATTAGCTTTGTTTTGTCGTGTTTTAATGAACCTATTGTTAGTAGCAAGATTTTCGTGATATGAAACGTTTCAGTAAGCGCAGAGATGCTTTATTTAGTCATACCGTATTGCCAACACGCAAAAACATATAGGGTTTTAAACCCTTAAGAAATACAATAAATTACAAAATTATTTATGTCATCTATACATATAAAAAAATTGTAACTAAGCTGAATCTGTACATTAAATATTTTTTGGAAAATCTTATTGAAATAAACATTATTATCGATACAGAGGCCGAATCTATAGTTTTTGAATTTTTGTCTGTCTGTCTGTCTCTCTGTCTGTCTGTTACCGCATAACAGAAAAACCACTGGAGAGATTTTCAAGAAATTTGGTATGGTGATAGCTGGTTATCCGGGTCAACATATAGGATACTTTTTACCGCGGGAAAATGTCTCATTTCTGAGAAAAAATACAGAAACTGCAATGTAAAAGTATACTAATATGTAAAACCTAAGAATTCGGTTTTTGGTCATCTGAACGCAGGCGGAGCCGCGGGCAATGCTAGTGAACAAAATAAATATTGTGCTTTCATGAGACGTAACACACAGTGTGTTAGTCGGACTCGTACTTGCCCGATTCTTGCATACTTTATAACAAACGTCTCTCTGTAACTAAATATCTATGCTAAAATCAAGTCCACCCCTTCTGCGTTTACAAAATTATCGATACTTATTTTTAATTTTAAATACCTATGGTATTTTTTACTTTGATTACAATCTTTTTAACGTTGTTCAATGTATTTCCATTGTCGCCTTGGGAACAATTTTATGTGTGAACGACATGTATTATATATAAGAAAAGGCCTTGAAAGTATCGATTGTCGAAATTAAGGAACAAACTATGACAATAGGGGGGCGGGAGAGTCATTTTAGTAGAGGTTTCAGTGGTCAGAGTAAGGCGGATTACAGTACTATTCGATGCCAATTAATCTATACGTATAATAAAAGTTGCGCGTTAAATGTAAATAATTAGGTGTATCACACATGCCTAAATTAGTTTAATAATACTTGATACTAATATGGTTCGTTCGGTTTAAAATAGATAAACGATAACACATAACAAGTCATCTAGACAAAAAAGTCCACGAATTGTGGACCGAGGTTTTTGAATTCTTCTAATATTATAAATGCGAAAGTTTGTGAGGATGTCTGGATGTATAATAAATTGAAAGTATTATATGGTAATTTTCTCTAATTTTAAACTTTAAATTAACCATGTAACGTGATAAATCGTGAAAAACATGATATCAGTTATGAAAAATTTAATTTTGCTGAAAACAACTGCCTCGCTTCCGGGATCTATAACCAACCTCTGAATTCTGCTTCATACAAATATTTTCCATTGTTAAGGCCGATATTAGCCACACATGTTCACTTACAATGCCTGTTCGTAACCCGTAATACTGCGTTTAAAAACATCGCTATTTTTGTAGTGACACAGTTATGGCGAAAAATGTACGACTTATTAATTAACCGTTTTAATAATAAAACATTTATCTGCTGCTCTATTATTTTATACGAATGAAGGTTTTTACATATTTTACATAATAATAAAGTTACCATCCTGTTCTTTAAAGTAGGTAAAGTGTATTGGAAAAGATATAAGTTGCGTTTTTTTCAGAAAAGACCGATGTCTTTTTATAAAAAAAAAACGCAATTTTTATATCTTAGGTATAGGAGATAAACTTCTAAACCAAAATCTTATATAAATACAAAATTTTATCCAAATCATTAGAGCCGTTTCCGAGATACATGAAATAAATTTATATATATATATACAAAAATCGCTCATTTAATATTATAAAATAAAATGAAGTATCGGTTTCAGAGCTTTTAAACACTTTACTGTATAGGTCAACTATCTTCCTCTCTTGCTCGTAATACAAAGAAACGTACTTAACTAGATATGATAAATTTAAAGTATATAACTATACACACAGTTTGTTATATCCAGATTACTATTTGTTTATGGAATCTTCTTCCTTAAATCTTAAAAAGTGCCCATGAAGGGCACACTACGACTTACCATAGTCAGTATAACAGTATCACCGAACAAAAACTCGGCTCTCCATTTATTAGTATAGATTTATTAGTACACCTTGCTTACTTGCTACATGTTACTCAAATTACAAAGTAGGTAATTTAGATTACTTAAACAATATAGAAGACCTATTTGTTTAAATAACTATTTGAACATGCATATTTATTAAATAAATCTATACATATAATAAAATTGTAACTAAGCCGAATCTGTACATTAAATATATTTTGAAAAATCTTATTGAAATAAACATTATTATCGATACAGAGGCCGAATCTATAGTTTTTAGAATTTTTGTCTGTCTGTCTATCTGTCTATTACCGTATCACAGAAAAACCACTGGAGGGATTTTAATGAAAAAATATTTGGTATGGTGATAGCTGGTTATTCAGGTCAACATAAAGGATACTTTTTGCCGCGGCAAAATATCTTATTTCTGAGAAAAAATACAAAAACTACAATGTAAGAGTATATCTACTAATATCTAAAACCTAAGAATTCGGTCTTTTAGTCATCAGAACGCGGGCGTAGCCACGGGCAATGCTAGTATGTAATGTAATACAATAAAAAAAATTATAGCTTTCAAATGGCAATCAATATCATCTAACTTAGCAACTCTAGACTAGGCGCTTCAACAAGAGTGCTGACTACAACATTTTACAGCACAAGACGCTTGGTAATTGTGAGTAATCCTATATGGATGACATCATGAGTGGGCGTGCGCTAGCAGACGAGATACTTCGTTTTATCAGGTAACTGACTCAACGAACACTCGTCTCGATTTAACGCTGGAATATTATTTATTATCGATGTTGGCAACTCAGGTGGATTTTTTTTAAGGATTTTTCGTGTTGAGATATTTGGAGAGCTGGAGAGTGACATAAGCTACTTTCTATCGCAGGTTCTGCTAGTATATAGTATAGTATAGATTAACACCGAACGTACGAAACAGCGAAGCTCCAGAATGTGAAATGTGAAATGACAACGCCCGAGCAGGTGACGGTATAGCAAGATTAGTCTACCCTCATATTTTAATATTTTTTTGTTGTTATCTCTAAAATATAGTGCGAAATGGCAAGTCAGTTTGTGGTACTAGATGTTGTTATGTGCTAATATCGAGCACAAAGCTCAAGAATAATGTAAATAACTAATAACTATGCATAATTAAGTAACCCTTTATACTATCTCATTAAAATAGATGGTGTTATGGACACTTTTACTCAAATTCGTATATCTTTATTGAAGCAGCACTGTAACATAAATGTCGGACTCGAGCTGAATATAAATTTGTTCGTAGTTTGAACCATTTTCACCAAAAGCACGATTTTTCGGATAAAATGACGCATAAAAACAGTCGTTACAAGTGGGTTTACGAATTGAGAAATTTATGGCTGTCTGGATAAGTGTATCGGGAAACAAAATTGAGGTGACACCTATAAAAAAAGAGATTGATCAGATAAACTAGAAAATGTAATTGTTTGAACTGATACGTTTTTAACAATTTCCCAGATAACAAGCAATAATAATTAGTCTATAGTATATATTATACAGATAAATAAAATTGAAGTGTCTGTTTGTAATGTCAAAATAACACTTTTTATTGAAGTAAAACTTCTTCTTCTTATACATATATGTATATATATACAAGTGTATATGTATGGGTTTCGCGGGCGATAAATCGATCTAGATTAGTTTTGTCTGAAAAAACGCGTGTTTTCGAGTTTTCATGCGGTTTTGTTTCGCATTACTCCACGCAAAATATGGTCTCTAATTCGCACGCTAGGACATACGAGTAAGTATCGTGGTCAAGCGGCCAAGGCGCAAGTTAAATATCCACAGGTGTCTGGGTTCGTATCCCGGTCAGATTCAAAGTTTTTACTTTTGTTTTTTTTGTATTAATGCAAATTTTTTTTTGTATGTTTTTTTGGCCAAAAACCCCGAGCGAAGCTCGGTCGCCCAGGTACGGATATATAATATTATATTCTTTACTTAAATGATATTCTATAAATATATGATTGTAATAAGCTTAATATGCGTTATTTTTAGTATCTCACCTATCCTAATTATTTAAACCACAAATTGAATTTCATAAAGAGTACCGATAACCTACAGAAGTTTTACTCCCTGCACATTCGTACACGCACTCTTTAATTTATTAAATACACATGAAATTATATATATATATATATATATATATATGTATATATATATATATATATATATATATATATATAATTATACTAAATGCTACTTATAAGAAAAACAAATTTTTTAAAATTTTTGTATGTCTATCTGTTTGTTCTGGCTAATCTCCAAAACGGCTGAACTGATTTTTACGGGACTTTTACTAGCTGATAGCTGATTTTATAGGGAGTAACTTAGGCTACTTTTATTTTTGAAAAAGAATAACGGGTCCGCGCAAAATCTAGAAAGAAATCTGCGTCACAAAACCTAGAGATGAATCCGAGCGAAGCAAGCGCAAGTCGCTAGTAGGTAATATATTATTTATTGTATAAAATAGTATACGTATAAATAAAAAACAAACAAAATCTTTATCAATTTAGTTTTTCTTTTTAATTATTAATCATGTAGTTTTCAATGTTTTAGACATTTTAAATTTAATTCCTTGAAAATGTTGAAAGCCAATATTATTTAAACAAACTCAATTTTATTCTAAGCCATTCCAAGCTCTAAAATAATAACTTCATATATTTAAAATTTAATGACATATTTCTGTAACAATGGTGTATACATGAACGATAATATACATTCAGATAGCTCTCTCTAATTAAACTGAGTAAGAACACAGAGTATCGAAATAAACTAGCAGTACCAACATTGTTGAGTTTCGTTCAGTGAGTGAGAGATTTCCTTTCTCTTCTTTTTTTTTGTCCTAGTTATTAATGCACGAGTGAACTCTTGATGCTGCAAACGTACATACGGTCAGTTCTTCTTATCAAACTGATCATATGGTTGTTTGCACCTATATGATATCTTTTGTAATGTAAATGAATGTCCCTTATCATCCGGCAATAACCACTTTCATTTTATCAGCACAACGAATGTATATATTAGACACAATTTTCGCTAGTTCGGTTGAGAATATCTGTTATATTTTGTCACAGTTTATCTTATATAGCTTGCTTCCCAATACAAACTTTCATTCCAACTTTCACGCTCTTAAGGGATGATTTCCGGGATAAAAAGTATCCTAAGTCCTTCCCAGGATCTCAAACTATCTTCTTACCAAATTTTATCTAAATCGGTTCAGTAGATCCAGAGATTACCCCCTACAACGTCACAAATTCACAAAACCTCTTTACAATATTAGTATAGATTATAATGATTCATGTTTATGATATAACAACTAAGCATAATAAAAATAGAGTAGAAAACTAAATTGCTATTTGCCAATCAGTGAATTTATCACAAAATATTCTCAAGTTGGCAAAATATACAGTGAAAGGTCTACAAATCGAAACGCTGCTGGCTGTCGAGTTCGATTTTTTTTCTGCCAATTATTCATACAATCGTCACTTAGAATTTACAGGAAAATTGCTAATGAAACTGCTACAATTGGAAATTAAGTGAAATTATTCCGAAGGGTTTTCTGAGACCAGATGGGATCTATGTAATACTTAAAAACTTCACGTCTCCATTTCCATCTATCATGCAATTATTCTTCATGACGTGTTACAATGACAAATTATATTTACAATTTAAATTTAATTTGTATAATAATAAATGATGGACTCTCTGTAAATGATCACTCTATTTTGCTTGCGTACTAAATAGGTGTGCTGCAGAGCGCTGTTGTCCATTTGACGACAGTTTGGCTCAGTGCTGTGCCAGCGGTCATGGGTTCGAGTCCCGCCGGGGGCATTCATTTGTGTGATGAGCACGATTGTTTGTACTTCAGTTATGGGTGTTTATATTTATAATAAGTATGTATTTAAAAGTTAGATATGTTTAGTGTATCAACTGTCTGGTACCCATAACACAAGCCTCTTAGCTTACCATGGAACTAGATGGTGATGTATGTTAATGTCCCAACATATTTATTTATTTAATCTCTGAAGTTTTTCTTGTCGTCAGTTCAGTGCAATATTTCCGTATTGTTGATAAGTAGCATTTAAAATACACGCATTTGACATTAAATAAAAAATCAGCCCAATGCGGGAATTGAACTCCATTACAGTAGAATGTGCCACCATGCCGAATTTTGTTATGCCTCACAATATTAGTGATCAATCCTAACTAATACCTAAATACCTATTATAAACGTGTGTTTGTTTGTTTATGCCTTTCTCAGATATTAACGAAACAGAAGTTTGTCGTCATTTCTTAAATTGATATAATTTAAAGATAGGAGCTTTTATTGAAATTGATTAGGGTGGTTTCCATGGGATGCTATAAAAGTAGTGGACACTGAGGCCTTAAAGCCTGAGTAAAGCTAGAACGGGTCGTTAGCAAGAAATATCACATATTCTTTTATTTTTCTATATCGTATTTAATTCGATGAGACAATACTTTATTTCTTTCAGATAAAAACTGTTATCAAACCTAATATTAGATAGCTATTTCACAAATTTAAAATATGTCCTGAAATGAGAAAAGCTAGGCATTTTATATGTGCATGGAGTAACTAAAAGTAAACACTCTTTGCGCTAATATTTTTTGTGTATTGAACAAGTTTGGTGCCAAATGCGAAATAAATTATAGTGCGAAAGTTTGGACGTTGGCAACATGTGGTAATACCTATCTCTGTTATTAAGGTTTCAGAGTACGACCAAAATTATTGCTGTGCCAGTTAAATTATTATTTATATGTAAAAAGGATATTTATAATTTATTTTGTTAGTAGTAACTTAAGAATTTGAAATATCTTATCTATATAAACAGTAGTACCTGGGCGACCGAGCTTCGCTCAGAGTTCTTATTTGTTATATCATATATTTTAGAACAAAAAAATTAAAAACTTGAATAAATACCAAAAAAAAACAAAAGTAAAAACTTTGTACCCGACTGGGATTTGAACCCGGATGCCTGTGATTGTCAATCTTGTGCCTTTGCCGCTTGACCACGATGCTTATGCCCGAACGAGCGAAATTAGCAACCTTATTTTGACTAAATTAAAGTAAATATGTTTTTAAACTGTTCCTATAATTAAGACTTAAGTGGAAAAATGACAAAAACTGGCCGAAAAATTGGTAAAATTAGGGAAAGTGCTTTTTTTAGCCTGAATTCAAAGATTACAAAATTATAAAAATTTGGGCGCCACAAAGTGTGTCGAGTCATGGCGAGGCTAGTACCGAATAAAATAATTTAAAGGTGTATAATAATACGCGTTGAACAAAAAACATACTATTTAAAAGTTTACGTAATTTTTGAAAGCTACAATGCAAATACAGAGTACAGCTAAGTATTATGATATTTTAATTTCAACTATTTCCTTTTTACAGAAACAAGCAATGTTAGTAAGGCAACTGGAGGAAGAATTACGCTTGCGCATGCGCCAGCCCGCTCCTGAGCTTCAACAACAATTAGAGGCACTGTACGCTGAAAATGAACATCTGCAGAGAGAAATAGCTATATTGAGAGATACAATCAAGGTATCTATATAATTTTTTTATATATCAGTATCATATAATAACAAAAGTTTGTATGTGAGTGTGTATGTTTGTTACTCGTTCACGCTGAAACAACTTGACGGATTCGGATGAGGTTTAGTGACTTAGTGACAGACTATGAACTGGAGTAACATATAGACATTTTCATATTGTTAAACAGTTTCATATTTTAACAATATAGTATGAAATCAGAACAAAAAATAATAATTTTAATTGTCATGTAACATTTACTTTCGCATTCATTGTAAATGAGTAGTAAAAGAAAGTTTTAGCTTTAAATTGAGATAAAAATATTACATCACACACAAAGTATTGATAAGAGCATTCGCTGCATATTTTCACTGAAATGCGAAAATGTCGCTGTAAGGCAAAAAACGAGATGAATTCTTGTAACCGTGTAGCTTATATTTATTTAATATATTATTATACACTGGTATATAACAACTAGTAAGTGAGTTGACTACAAAATGAACATTTCTAAAATATAAGACAAATTTTATTGTTACTTGTTTTTAAATTTTAATACATACAAAATACTTTGTATAACTTTGTTACAATATAAAAATTATCAGAGTTGTTCTCGATAGGAACTGGAACTACGGATTGAGACCCAGAAACAAACACTACAAGCACGAGATGAGAGCATCAAAAAGTTATTGGAAATGTTACAAAATAAGGGAATGGGTACGTAAAAGCTATTATATAATTAATATTATAACCATCAATTCCCCTACATATAAATAAACTATTTTTATATTATTATAAATCTATTTACATAGAAACTCCTTGAATTAATTCATAATAAAATACCTAGAGAATACGTAACTGGAACTTTTTCCAGGTAAAGAAGAAGAAAGGCAAATGTTCCAGCAAATGCAGGCAATGGCACAAAAACAGGTAATTATCTTAACGGTCTTACGTTGAATGTCGTGTTGCATGCTTACCCTGAATAGACATTTTCGTTTGAATATTTAAAATGGTTGGATAATTTTCTATTCTGCAACCGTTTAACATAACCTACACCACTACTTAGCCGTATGTTGCACGTCACTTTGCTTCCTCATGTTTATGTATGTCAGTAATATATATCACATGGGCGTTTTATTTTGTGATACCTTTATCAAAATCACTGTTTCTCTTAGAGTTGCTCTTGATAGTTTCATTTCATTCATTTGTCTTCGGCCGAATGTACTGTCGCGTCGCTTGTATGTTGTACAATCGACCTCTTTCTCTTTTTCTCTGGCTTCAATTCTGATCAATTCTCGCTTACTCTTCACGGTCTCTGTAACACTTCGAGCTTGTCCCCCCGAGCACTTTTTACCATTATCGATCCCCCACACGTCGACATACAAAACAAAAACCAAGCCCTCAATTCGGCCAAAACACAACAAAATTCAAATGCGACACGAACTCACGACATTGCATGTTTAGCTCATACGTCCCCGTCACATGAACCCTAGCGAAGACCGTCTCGTAAATGCCATTGGTTGAGTTTGATTAAAATTTGTGTACCGACCTGGGGCTGCGCGGGCTTTGCGGGAGGTCCGCGCAGCCACAGGGAGGCGCGAGGCGAGTGTCGTGTGGCGTGTCGGGAGCGGCGGCGGCGGCTGACGCACTGGCGTGTGGCAGGAGCTCAAGGCGACGGCGGACACGCTGCGGGCGCTGCAGGCGCAGTTGGAGCGCGCGCTGGCGGCTGCCGGGCTGCCGGGCGGCTCGGCCGGCGCCACGCTCACCGCCGTGCTCGAGACCAAGGAGGCGCGCATCGCCACGCTGGAGCGGCAGGTCGTGCTTCTCGAGAGCGAGCTGGCCGCCCTCGGCTCCCCGCCGCCGCCCTCGCTCGCGCCCTCCCACGCCTCGCTTTACGATAAGGCCGAACCTCCCTTCAAGCGACAAGTAAGTTTTCTGCTGAACGACGTCCGCATCACCAAGGACGGGCGAGTCGTCGCGCCCCCGCGGCCGCGAGCCGACTATAGCGCCACCATGTGATCGCGTTCCGTGAGACCGACGATCCCGTGTCAATTCATCGCTTTAAGACCTTAGACTCGATATTTTTGTGTACTTGTTCATTGTTAGAGCTATTTTTAATTATAATAAGAGATTATATTCAATATTTTTGTTAAGTAGGGCTCTAGGTGCGAATATTTTAGATATAATTATTAACGAAACGTGTGAGATTACGTTAACACCAATTTATTTAGAGACTGTTCAATAAAGACTGTTGAGGTCGTATGCATCGAGCGAGTTCGGGTGCGTTTTTCTGAAATACTTGATCTGTTCATTCCGCTTTCGGTGTTGATCGCTCATCGTCCAGTATAGCTTGGTCCCGCGCCACTCATCACTAGTTAGCTCACACGACCCGGCCTCTTCATGTAGTCGCCATGTTTCATCAGTCTCTGTCACAGTATCGGTAGATAAATGTATCACAATGTAGGCGCCCGTGCATCGTCGGCATTTAACTCTATTAGAACACTGGAAAACTTTCTACCGATTCTCATTAAAGCTTCCAATTTTCATATATTATAGTGTTAGTACAACGGAAAGTTTTCCAGCGATACATGTACGTTTTTTCTATATTTCATTCGATTAAAAGATACATTTTTTGAATTCTATCTGATTGTTAATTATAAAAGTGGTTTGCATGTAACAAACATTTAAGGTACTTATAATGTCTTCCATGGTACTAAATAATGTCATAATCTCGTTAGATGCTAACAACATTTCGTTAACAAACGATAATTACTAATAAGCTTGCGTCGCTTCATCATCGATACTAACATCAACTTGATCTTTCTTTTCGATGTTTTTAATATAAACTGTAGATTTAATTAAAATAACATCAACATCATTTTCGCCACCACAGTTTGCCTTAGTAGATAGATTTTTAACTCCTTTGGTCTATCTATCTCTTCTTAATTTAATCTCGTGTTTGGGTTTATTTAATTTTATACGAACTTTCGGGTGGATGGTGATTGAGCAGTTGGATGAGTTCCGCCTTGAGATCCAGAGACGAGATCAGGAAATACTGGCCATGGCGGCGAAGATGAAGGCCTTAGAGGAGCAACATCAGGACTACCAGCGACACATCGCCGTCCTTAAGGAATCGCTTTGCGCTAAAGAGGAACACTACAGCATGTTACAAACGGACGTAAGTTACGATTTTTTTGAGGTAAATAATAATGCTGAACATAAAAGTTTACAAGGAGATAAAAGTAAAATTTTATTTTGGTTTGATACATTTTGAAGGTTTTGGGAGTTAATAGTGTAGCTACAATAGTATAACAAGAAATCTATTACTGATGTACAATTCTGTAAAATAACTTATGGCTTCTGATAAATGATCTAAGAAATATAAATATGATAAAATCTTAAAACGATATTTGATGTCTGACTAGAATTGATTGATGATGTCATGAACGAATTAACCACTGGACTAGACATATAAGCGGACGTACCTTTATCGGTCTTCTCAGTAACCAGGAGATTTTAGGCTTGGTCGTTTGTTTTTTGCGTCAGTCTCAAGCACTTATTTGTCAACAAAACATCTCCCAAAAATGACTAAATGTTCTGTTAAATGATGTAAAAACTATAACGGCGGAAGCAGCAGTATTTCTTTTCACTTGTAAATACATTATTTTATTACATTTATTGTTATTTATCACACAATTTAATTAAATGTAAAATAAAATGTCATATTATCCAACTATGTTAAATATAGTCGATATTTCTATGTATTGTTGACATCTGACAACCATCATAAAATCCCTGGATTATACCATTCAGAACAAATGACTAAACTGTCGAGTGAGTCTATTTGACATCGACTCGTGCTTGACAATGTCGAAATATATATCGATATTTGACGAAATTACTAAACGAATTGTGTTATTTGTACAGTACAATAACATTAAATACTTTTACCACAGTATCCTACAATCTGATGACAATAAATTTATAAAAATATTTTCTAAATCAAATAAAAATATAAATGCAAAAATTATAATTAGTATGTGTACTTAATTTTTTATTTTATTTTATTCCACATTTATATACTTTGGAATATTATTCCATTGTAATAATAATAAAGATCATTTTATTTCAACACATAAATTACACAAAATCAAACAATAATGTTTTAGCACTAAACTTCTGGGTTGGCGATTTGTAATAAAACACTTTACCACTTGCACTAATTATTTTACTTTCACGATCCAACACTCACTTTAATTTGCAATCTTTTTTTCTTTTTCCTAATTTCAGAAATGTTTATTAAGAACTGAGCAATATTAGGACAGTGTCACATTTTTATAACTATCCGAGACAATCCATTGCCAATTAAAATAGTTCAATAACAGAATCAACAAAATCACTTTATTTAATTAAATTAGCTTAATATTTTTTTAATCTTTACAAAATAATATTTATTATATATTAATGGAATATGTACCCGATATTCATTTGTTCATTAACATTATTATAGGCCAACAGAATGTTGCCATCAATGCCATCGTATTTATATAAATCAAATTAAAAAATAATTATTATTTGACACATTATCATTGCCTCTTTAATTCATTTATTTTAATTTATTAAAATTAAAAGAAGAAGAATAAATTAAAAGATGTAAAATATGATGACTATGCTAACCAATGTCTAAAATGTCATTCATTGGTTCATCGATATATGTATTTTATCGATTACGTTCAAGCACTAGAAATATTGTATTGTGTATCAGTGTTTATAATAATGTAATAAAATCTTTGTGTGCGTTATGCGTCACTTGGTTGAACTCGTTTTCATACATTTGTATTTTATGTCAGGTCCAGTCTCTAATTCGTTCATGGATGATGTTTACTTAATAACCATAAAAGCTTATAAATCATTTATCTTCAATAACAATATAACAAAATGGTGTAAAATTTAGCAAAATTTATTGTAATTTCAGAAAGTTATACCGTTTAAAAAATTAAAACACAAATAAATAATAATAATTCAATTTTTGCTCTTGATAAATATTTTGTCGCTTACTGACATCGCCTACTATATATATATATATATATATATATATATATATATATATATATATATATATATAATATATATAATATATATATTTATATTTCTGCAAGCGGTAAATGTACCCATTTCTGGCCTCCTAATGATATAACGTGATGTATTTTTATGATACTGCGAGACGTCGTGACACAAAGTGAGAAGTCATTATGTTTTCTACAAAAATTACGTATAAATTAGACGGCAGAATAATTGTCTTAAATAATTTATTTCTAGGTTCATATAATAGATCTAATTACCTTATATTTTCTAATAAACTTCCATTTTCAGCTTATAAAAGTTTAGTTTGTGACGAAATATAGGAACATATATAAAACCTTAAGAATTGTCCTTTTCCGAAGGTTGAAGAGCTCAAAGCTCGTCTAGATGAGAAAAGCAGAATGGTAGAGAAGAAAACAGCAGCAGCTCTCGCAGCTGCTCATGAACTTGCTGAACTCAGAGATCATTCTGAGATTAAAGATCGGAAAATCAACGTACTGCAGCGGAAGGTAGGATGTTGTGCTAAATTGTGTAGATGAAGGTGTAGTGAATTTCTTTGTAATATTTTACTGCTAGATGTTATGTTTATTTCTGATTATTACATACATGTAATTTTTAACATAATATGTACGCCTAAAAATCTTTAGCATTTATGTAATATTGTATGTATTTGGCGAACAATACCAATATTGCAACGCATTTATTATATATAAGAACATATTTTAGAATAATTTAAATAATTTTATTCTTTAGTATTGGCTTCGAAGAATAATAATAATTCGGAAAGTATTAACCAATATTTTAGTTAGTGATTATGAAAATGGGAGCTTTAAAATATAGTTCTGTGATCATGATATTATCTTTTTAAATAAAACTATCTTTTTGGATTTTTTCGCGGATTTATTTTGATTTTTTGTTCCCGACGTTTCGAATGTTTTTCAGCAATTGTAGACACGGGATTATTTAAAATTTCAACTATTCGAGTAAATCTAAGAAAAGATACTAATCTTCTCTGAAATTTGAATTTTGTTCACATTGCTATTAATTCGTTTCGTGAAACAAGTAAAGTTTTATAATTTTCTAAAAAAGAGAGTTTTTGAGAGTTCTTATGCTTATACTACATGAATTTATATTTTTTTAAGATGAGTATGTATGTGCTTAATATAAGAATTTCATATATTTTAAATATATTTTATATCATTTTTTAAGCTCGTTTATTTATTTTATATTTTATTATGTTTTTAGTGCTAGTGAGTTACTTATTTAGCTAGTGTAAGGTATTAAATGCAGGTGCTATTTTTCGTTTCTAAGGTATGTTTTTTAATTATTTTTATGGTTTTTATTTAATTTTATGTTTTATTTATTTATTACTTTCAATATAAAATCAATTACATATATTATGTATTTGAATTTACGAGATCGAATTGTTTTTAGATTGAAAATCTTGAAGACCTGCTAAAAGAAAAAGATAATCAAGTAGACATGGCAAGAGCTAGACTCAATGCCATGCAGGCACATCATTGCTCATCAGAAGGTGCCTTATCTTCTCTAGAAGAAGTCATTGGCGATAAAGAAAAGCAAATTCAACAGCTAAGAGAACAGAGAGATAGAGCTGAACATGAGAAAAATGAAGAACGAGAACTCCACGAAAGGGAAATAGCAGATTATAAAATGAAATTGCACGCCCTCGAAAGTGAAGTTGAAAAACTTGGCGCCAGGTTAGAAAGGGCTCAGGCTGAAAAGGATAGGCTTGAAGCTAAGTTAGAAAGCTCACAATCTGAACTAGGAAAATCTAAGGCTGAGTTAGATAAAGCTGCAAGTGAAGTCGGTAGGTCTGGTGCAGACTGGGAAGCAGCTAAACAGCGTTTGGCTCGACTTGAACTTGAGAATGAGCGGTTGAAACATGAGTTAGAAAGATCTCAAACTACATTTGGTAGAAGTACTTTGACTACATCGCAAGAGTTAGATCGTGTACAAGAGAAAGCTGATAAAATTTCAGCTGAATTGCGACGAACGCAAGCGGAACTGAGGGTTACACAAGCTGATGCCGAGAGAGCCAGATCTGAAGCTAGCGCGCTTCAAGATAAACTAGAGAAATCGCAAGGGGAAGTCTACCGTCTTAAAGCTAAATTAGAAAATGCACAAACTGAACAAGACAGTCTAAAGGAGGAATATGATCGGTAAATATGCTTGTACTTCTTGTTTTCCCTAATTTAATACATTTTACATAATATTTGGTATCAAAATAATTCAAGTTCAATTTATCACACTGATTTCCTAAAATTTCGTAAGAATTGTAACGATTATTACGAACTTTTAACGGTTTGAACAATGAATCCTCTAAAATGAAATGTAAGCCAAATTAAATTACGTTGATAAAATTCTTAAAAGCTTTTCAATACGAAGTCTAGACTTCACTATCTCAAAGAGCATTAAAACTTTTACCTCCTATAAACTTTGTTTTCACAGGATTTCAAATGAAATTTTCATTTTGTTTATGCTCTTTCAAATGTATTTTAAATTTATTTGAGCCGAGTAGGTATAATGATTTTTAAAGATAAATTATTTGATGATAAACTTAACGGTTTCTTATTATAATTAACTAGCAGCTCACCTTCGCTTTACTGGGGTTCGCCTCTAGGAATACAAAAGCTAACCTTTCCCACGGGAACCGTACATTTTTCCATTATAAAAAGTATGTGTGTCATATGTGTTATTCCAGACTATAATCTATCTCTGTGCCAAATTTCATCCAGATCCGTTCAGCCGTTCTGGCGTGAAAGAATAACAAACATCCATACTCACAAAATTTCACATTTATAATATTAATACCGATTGCTCAATGTACCGTGCAATATTTAAGTATAAGATTATGATTAGTTCAATTGTAAATAAGGTAGGTTACGAGATCGATTTTATTACCGAAAAATATACACTGCCAACAGTTTGATGATGAACTCAGTTTAAATAAGTCGAAAATATAATATGGATGCTATAATTTTTTCTTTTGAACCTAAATAGTTTATATATATTCAATTTTTTTCCATTCTATCAGAGGTAAAATATAAAACACAAATTATTATATTATAATATTCTCTTACTTTGCTGATTTCAAAAATTTATTTCAATAGCGTTCAATCGTCCATAAGCCGTCTTCACTCCGAACGTGACAAGGCTACTGCAGAACTAGATAAGGCAAGAGAAGAATTAGAAAGAACTCAGGCAACTCTTGGCAAGGCTCAACTGCAGCAAGACAAGCTGCAGGCATCTTTGGACTCTGCGCATTCTGAGATCGATAAACTACAGGAGAAGCTAGATAAATCAGCTGTTGAAGTTAGAAAGGTAGGGTCTAACAGTTTATTTAAAACTAGCATTTTCTCACCGCTTATACTATATTACTGTAAAGTTACATCAAAATCGGTTCAGTAGTGAAAGAGTAAGAAACATCCATCCTAATAAAATTTTTGCTTATACTCGTAATATACTAGAATGTTACGTATATTATATATTTTAGAAATTTTAAATTTTATTATTTGTTATTTATATTACAACCTTCCTTTTTTAGATATAGGTTACATAACAAGCAACACAATCTTTACCATCGCTTCAGAAACTGGTTATGAATATAGAGATAACACAATTTAAATACTATTTAATTTTTTCTAACAGCTGCAAGTGGATCGTGAAAAGTCGGCATATGATTTCGAATCCCTCCAATCACAGCTTGACAAAGCATTAGGCCAAGCTGCCCGACTTCAGAAAGAAAGAGACACAGCTCAACTAGATGCTGATCGGTTCAGGGACAAGCATGAAAAAGCACAGGTTAGTTCCTTACCACGAGTACGGATAACAGTAAATAAAATTGAGACCCTAGCCTTAAACAGATTACGTCAGCTATGTCTTATCTCGGGAATTACTGATCCAATTTGGATGCAGGTTTCGTTATAATAATCTGCTTTCCTCTAGAAAAAAATCCAAAATTCGCCGGTTTATAATTTTCACCTTTCCTAGGTATTGTCAAATCTACGTATAATTATTGTTGTTAGAAGTTGAAGCTTGAAAATAGCATTTAAACATATATGCATTTATCTAATCGGGCATGCTCTTGACCTACATTTTATTATTATACAAAAGTAATTTTGTTTCAAAATTTAAGTAACCTATAATAACACTTAGTAAACTATACTTATGACTTGGGACTTAGAATAAGACCTATCTATTTTACTACAGTTGAAGTATCAAATTGTATTGAAATGACAAATTCAATCGACATTTTGTCAGAGAATAATAATATGAAATATGTCATTTCTATTCTTCAATATAAGACATCTTGTCTAAGCCCTTTTGTTAGAATTTACTTCGGCTATTACGTAACAATGTCAACGGAAAACGTTACAGCTCAAAAAATTACTTATTATAAGAGAGCATTTATTGATTCATATACCACAATAATTATTTGTGAAATGGATCTGTTTGGGTTTTTATTTTTAACCGACTTCCAAAAAGGAGAAGGTTCTCCATTCGTCGGAATCTTTTTTTTGCAGTAGCAATGCGAAGTTGATGAATATTTATTAAAACATCAGTTTTCAGAATAAGGCTGACAAACTAAAACAGATCACATAACACTAGTCTAAGACGTTGAGAAAATAATTCTCAAATTCCTTTTCAAGACCACATATATAGATGTGACCTACATTACGTAATACATGCGCATTCTAGGACTATATATCCTTAGAAACTTGGCAACAGTAACCGCTATAAATTGTTATAATCGTTACAATGTTACATTATCCCATCTTCAACAAGACTCCAAGAATGTCTAGACTGTGTGACGCTATATTTCTGTATTGACAGATCATTCATTATCTTTAATTTTAGGTTATTCTAATAATGCTGTGTTCTTATTTCTTAGTTTAATTACAGTTACATATTATTTATTGACTTTTAGATTTCGGTAACAATGGATTGTTGTTTTTTTTTTTTAATTATGATGGTTTCAATTTTTAACGAAATATTTGTACAAACAGCTATGATTCCATGTGACAAACTCAACGTCCGTCTTATAAATATTGTCAAAGTGACGGACTACCACCGTGCCAGTAACAACAAAATAAAATAAAGAAATCAAAGAATATGTGTATTATAAAAGCAATGGATACTAATTATGCAAATAACTGGTATTACCCACGGCTCCGCCCGCGTTTAGATGACCAAAAACCAAATTCTTATTTTTTACATATTAGTATACTCTTACATTGCAGTTTTTGTATTTTTTCTCAAAAGTGAGATATTTTCCAGCGGTAAAAAGTCCTATATCTTGACCCGGATAACCAGCTACCATCATACCAAATTTCATCAAAATCCCTCCAGTGGTTTTTCCGTGAAGCGGTAACAGACAGACAGACAAAAATTCTAAAAACTATAGATTCGGTCTCTGTATTGACAATAATGCCTATTGCAATAAGATTTTCCAAAAAATATTTAATGCACAGATTCGGCTTAGTTACAATTTTATTATATGTATAGATAAAAAAGTATCAATTTTCAAGGATATTATAGTACCTATATACTACAGTTTATACGTAGGTATGTGTAAATGCAACGAACTAAAAACACAGTTCGACATACTCGTAGTTTTCAACTTCTTAACTTTTTGTGGTTATGACAATGCTTTGTAAATATATGGCTAGAAATCTATGTGCCGCGATTATTATATATATATATATATATATATATATATATATATATATATAAATAAATATGTTATTTGTTTTTTTGGCATATCTTTCTTTCGCGCACTATCGTATTGACTGTTTATTTGATAGCTTGAATTTATGGACGGAGTGATAGGGTTACGTTTTATAACATGGTTGCCGTAGAATAAACATGAAACTGTCTAAAAGCTGTCACTAAATTGTTACAGTTACAAATGTTTGTAATTTTAAATATTTTTATGTTTATGTACTTTTATTTCTTTTTTAATCTATATAAATCTTTAAAAACTTACATAAAATAACATCGAGATTCGCGTACTTTTTTATATCTAATACAAGATTCAGTGATCGAAGTTTAAGCCATAAAATAAAAGTCATATCTTCGTTTATTGGAACTAAAACCAATATTGATTCGGTCGTGACAGTTCCGATCTTCAAGGCAACCGTTGCTAAGGCTTAAGGTCTTGAACTCTGTTACTATATAGTGTGTACCATGAATTTTGTTTAAGACTAAACTTTGCTTTTCATGTTGAAATTTAGACAGCACAAGCTCTTTTATTAATTGACTAGCATTGCCCGCGGCTCCACCCGCGTTCAGATTTGATTCTTCTAATTCTTAGGTTTGTCATATTAGTATACTCTTACATTGCTGTTTTTAATTTTTTCTCAGAAATGAAACGTTTTACCGCAGTAAAAAGTATCCTATATGTTGACCTGGATAACCAGCTATCACCATATCAAATCTCATCAAAATCCTTCCTGTGGTTTTTCTGTGATGCGGTAACAGACAGACAGAAGACAGACAGATAAAAATTCTAAAAACTGTATATTCGACCTCTGTAGCGACAATAATGTTTATTTCAATAAGATTTTCCAAAAAATATTTAATGTACAGATTGGGTTTAGTTACAATTTTATTATATGTATGGATATATGTACATCATGTTTAATTGTTAACAAAAATATTTTTCTACTTTAGTAATATGGTATAGATAAAAAACTAAAACCGATCCATTCTCTATAATGTGATTTATATGCCGTATGTACATAGATACTATACACCCCGGATCGTATTTCCTTTAACGTCCAGATTAAGACCGATGAACTTTTGACGTAAAATCAAGATCTATTATTACTTTCGAAATGAATTGAGAGATTTTCCTGATAATTCCTATTGATACGAAGTATATTGGTCCCTTTTCATTTCTGCTTTTGCGAATTACGCGGGTCTTTTCGTTACGTAATATAAAATATGAAAGTTTTACATGAAATGAAGCTGTTTTTTTGATAATCTCTTGATATTCTCTTTTTTGCATATTAATGTGTTTAAAGTTTTTTTTTTAAATATCTTCTGTCCTTTGCGAGATGGGCGGTGTATGACGTACTTGTACAGTTTCTTGTTAAATGTTGTTTTTACTGGAGTAACTTCCATCTTAATCAATTGCTTCTGCAATAATTTTACGAACAATTTAATTAACCATAATGTTCCAATAAAATCTAGAAAATTTGCAACGACAAAACATATAATTTAGATTAAATAATGACTAAATGTAAAATTAACAACTTCTTTTATGGTAACTTTTAAAATATTTTCTTTCAGGCACTCGTAGCTCGTGTCCAGAAGGAGAGAGACACTGCTCTCGCTGACGCAGCAAGTAGTCGCGAGCGTGCAGAAGCCGCAGCAGCTGCAGCTAATAGAGCGGCTCGAGACAGAGATAGTGCTGCCACTGAACTTGATGTGTTACGAGAAAGATGGGAGAAGGCTCACCAACAACATCAGAAATTAACGGTATTTATATGAAATATTTGTTTCATGTAATTTATACCAAAATGGGGAAGGTTTAGAAACCTGTTTTGGAAACTAACTATGGATTTTTAACTTACAGATGGAGCGAGACGACGCCCTAACAGAACTAGAAATATTAAAAGAAAAACTTGATAAAGCTCTATATTCCACACAAAAGACCATTGAAGAAAAAGAGACAGCGCACAAAGAATATGAAAAAATGCTTGAAAAGTATGATAGGTACATTATTTTATATGTCGTCTTGTGTTGGTGGCGATGTTCGTAGTAGTTTAGAAAACTTCCTATTTGAATTTACAACGAATCTAATTTTTGATATTCTTTCACAGATCTCAAAACGAAATCTACCGCCTACAGAACAAGATTGATATTCTTGAAGCTGATAAAGATCGCCTCGAATTGGAGTTAGAGAAAAACGTTCACTTAGCGAATAAATCTAGGGATGACCAAAGGAAAATGCAGGATGAACTTGCTAGAGTACAGGAAATGTATGATAGGGCTTCTTTACAACTTGGCAGGACTAAAGAACAGGAAGAAAAAGCTAAAGAAGATATGGACAGACTTAGTGTTGATATCGAAATGGTTCGAGAACGTTATGAAAAGGGACAAATTGAGTTACGCAGATTACAAGCTGAGAGAGAAAAGTTGATCGCTGATAGCGAACGATTACAATTTGAATATGATCGGGCTATGACACAGTGTGGAAAAGCACAAGCATCAAATGAAAAAACTCAAGAAGAAATGGCAAGAGTACAGATAGAACTCGAAAAGATGTACGACAAACATGACAAAGCTTCATCAGAACTGAGAAGGGTTCAAGCAGAGTTAGATAAGGTTAAAGCCGATGCTAGTGGAGCAAGAGAGGAAGCAGAAAGATATGCAGCTAGATATGGAAAATACCACGACACTAAAGAAGAACATGAAAGAACAAAATTGGAGGTGGAACGACTACGTGCACGGCTTGAGAAGGCAAATCTAGAATTGGAGCGAGCGCGGAAGGCTGAAGAAGAAGTAGTCCGTCTTCGTTCGGAGCTTGAACGCGTCGAAGGCCTCCGAGGTAAATACCAATTCGAACAGGATAAATGGAGTACCGAAATAAATAGACTACAGGCAGAGCTCGACAAACATCGCGAGCGCTACGAGGCATCGCAGGCTGAAATCCAAAGACTGCAAAGTGAAAAGGAACAAGCAGAAACTAAGCTTCATGAATCAAATATTCAACTAGAGTTATCTAAGAGTGAGGTGGCGAAGCTAAGCGGGGCAATGGAGAAGCAACGCACAGATCTTGAACGGGCTCATATTGAGTGCGAAAAGTTTAGGGATCGCTGTGAAAAACTGAAATTGCGTTCAGAGCAACTAGATAAAGATAATGAAAGATTAAAGGGAGAATTGCAACAGATTGAAAGAATGAAACTTCAAGCTGTTGCTGGAGACAAAGCTAGAACTGAAGATAGACTTGAAATTGAACGATTACGTGATAAGTTGGAAAAAGCCATTCAAGCAAGAGACGCAACTGAAATGGAAGCGGGTCGATTGGCTAAGGAACTTGAAAAGTCGCAGATGCATCTAGCTAAATATCAAGAGACCAATGAAACAACTCGTGTTGAGTATGATCGGATGACTAACGAATTAGGTAGAATGCATGAACGATTAGAACGTACCATTCTTGAAATGCGTCAAATTGAACAAGAAAGAGACGCACTTAGGGCTGAAATTCAAAATACAAGACGCAATATTGAACAGCAACAGAGAACTCTAGATCATAGAACACAAGAAACTTTAGTAAAGTTACAGCAAGAATTAGCTCAATCAGTACGAGACAGAGAAAAGATGGCATCTATATTGGAGCAAAGGGATAAACAAGCCGATGCTATTGAGAAACAAATAGTAAAACTCGAAGCAGACACGAAGCAATTGACGATCGAACGCGATCAATTAGTGGCACAATTAGAAAAATCTCAAGATATGTTAGTAAATTTCCAGAGAGAACTGAATTCATCGGAAACAGAATTGCAGAAGCAGCGTGAAGAAGTGCGAAGACTTAAGGAAGAGCAAAGAAAGATTGCTCAAGATTCCGAGAGAGGTGCAAAATCTGTTATTGAAAGTAGGGATAGAGAAATCGCTAAGCTCCAGCAACAAGTTCAATCTGTGTCAAAAGAAAAAGATTCTTACCGACAGAGAGCTGAAAAAGCGGAGAAAGATGCACAGAGGGTTGGAGAAATCGAGAAATGGAAAGCTGCTGTCGAATCAGAAAAGACCAAAGCAATTGCAGCTGAAAAAGCGTTATCGGAATGTCAACAGCGTTTACAGTCTTTGGAGAAACAATACCACATGCAACAGCAACAATTACAGCAGCTTCAAGCGCGAGGACCTTCCGACGTGCGTGAGGTTCAGAAGCAGCTTGAAGCGGCTCAAGCGGAGGCGCGTTCGCTTGCCGTGGAGAGGGAGCGTTGCCAGTCACAGCTCGAGATGCTCGTTCAGGAATTGGAGAGGAGCCAGGTCAGTTGGAGGATCGCCCGAGCACGTGCGGTTGTCGGGACGGCAATGCGTGGTTAAATCGAGTTTGAACTTCCCTTATTGTGATATTTTATATTCAATTTAGAATTTTCATATATTTTTATTCATATTTTAGAATTCTTTGGATGTTAAAAAGAATTTTAGGAAAAAGCTTTATGAAGACTGTATAACTTTATCAGCTCAATTTTGTCATTTTAGTGTAAAAACCCCTTAAGTAATAAGATAATATATTGTTAGTTAATAACAATTTGAAAAATATCGCAAAATTGTCTTTGTATATAGCTTTTATCTAAATAAAATCTTTTTCAAAATGTTAACTTAATTAAATTTAAAAAAAAATGCTTTAAAAAGGATCAAACTCGATTGAACTTTTATCGATTCGCGTGCGTTGTCTGCTTATATCATTGCACCGGTGTTATGGAGTAGATGTTTTAATTTCGATGTTCATAAATTTAGTTTTTATTTGAGATCATCATCGCCGGTTGTCATGTACATAATTGTTGTATAGTAGCATGCCTCCCACGGCCCGCAGGGCATCCTCCAACCCCTCATTATATATTCGTATTTATTTTATTAGTTCCACCATCGCAACGTATTTGGACGACAATTTCATGAGAATGTACAAAATCATTCGACAAATGCACAAGACATTGCAAATCACACGCGCACTCGTCCAAACACAACCCTTGTTCAGTGTCGTTGTGTCAAATATTCGGTGCAAATAAACGCATTAAGCTTTAAACAGTTCGTTATATAATTCGTCGTTGTTATATTTTCTTGTCTTTTTCAGCCGTTTCCGCTATTCAAGTTTATAATTCATGTTCATGTATAATAAACAAATTCAAGAAACTTATTTTTGTCATTAACTTTGCTGCTGTAATTATACTTTGCCAAGTTTTGTGTAAAAAATTCGCTTTCATTATATGGGGCTTACAAATTATACTTTACATTTAAATTTTTGCAAGCTCTGGCTTAGATACTGATGCTGCTCTTTAATATTCTTCGTTCTCCTTGAACTGCAACAAAATACCATTATAAGGTCCTAATCTATATTTTATCTGAAAACAGCTCGATCTCCGAGAAGCGAACAAGAAACTCCAGCAAGCTGGTACCCAGAGCGCCAAAGCTGGGGAAGATACAGCTCAAGCTAGAAGACAACTGCAAGAAGAATTTAAGAAGTTAGAAGACGCGAGAAAACAATTTGAAGAGAATAGAAGAATGGTTGAAAATAAACGAAAAGACGTGGAGGAAAAAGAGAAGTCGCTGGTGGAGTTAGACAAACAGTTAAAGAAACGAAAAGAGCAAATGGACCAAATGGAAGCATCTTTGAGGAAGGTAATACAAAAGAACCTGCAAACCCAATGAGTTGTGCATATATGCATATATTGACTAATATTACTTTTCTAGGCTGGCGGAAGTGCAGCAGCGGTAACAGACTTGAATCGAAAATTGGGAGACACACAGAAAGAGGCTGACCAATTGAAGCAACAGCTGAAAACCAGCGAGGAGGAGTCTAAGCGGCTGACAGCAGAGACGGAGCGACTCCTACAGCTTGTACAGATGTCGCAGGAGGAACAGGCTCAGAAGGAAAAACAGATCATGGATTTGCAACAGTAAGCAAAGCTGTTACTTTTTTTAACTACATCAGTAATTATGGTTAATATTTACATAGAATATCGGACATTTTTTATTAAAAGATATTTTAGAAGCTATCAAATACTAAGTCTAAGCATTAAAAAAATCAACATAGTGCTAGATTAAAACAACCATAAAAAAACCATAAGGAAAAGAACCAAATATGCATATCCAACTTATATTGCTTAGCATTACTCTACGAGTCTACATACATATGAAATATATTTCAGGTCTGTGAGGAACCTTCAAGCCAAACTCAAAAGTCAGCAACAAGCACAAGCACAAAGAGAAGAGGTAATGTTATTTTTAAGTAACGTTCGTAATTTTAATACTTATTAACACAAGCATTATTAACATATTATTAATATTTGAGTAAAAAGGTATTCTGACTTCACAAGGACCTTTAAAGTAATAGATAAACCGAATTGTGTACCAGGAGGCGTATTGTTTGAATTCGGGCCAAAAACTCTATATTTCTCTATTATGTTGTTTAAAATTTAAGATACAATTAAAACTCAATCTAGTTATTATAATAATTAATATCATGTAACTAATAATATAATTAATTTATTACTAACAATACTAACCAATTATTTTGTTTTCTCTTCCATGCTGCTCCAGGCCGGACCCGCTGGCTTCCTCAAAAGCTTTTTCTAAGTTAGTTCTTCTCACCAAGACTGTCGTTTATTTATTTTCTCTTTTCGTTCAAAGTTTTACTTTAACTGTCGCGTTTACTAACTCCGTGAGCGACCACTCCAGACTCCACGTCTTTCGTTCATACAATTATATCACTAAGCTTTACAATCGCAATTCGTATTAAGTAATGTTATTAAAATTTGTATTGAATATTATAATGAAGTGTTCAGATAATAATAAAGTATCATCTCTTGTTGATATAATCAAAAGAAAAACCATATATACAGGTTTTTAAATTCAGTTCATTGTAACAGCACACAAGTAAGGTAATGCGTTAGTTTAGCGATAATTTTTAAGTGATGTTTAAAAAATTAAATAATCGTGTTCAGCGGGACTTATTTTTTAAGTATTGATAAAAACAATATTGTAAAACTGTTAAGTAATCATGTATCTAGGTAGAACAGTAAGTTGTCCACTAGTCGATGTTATCAGCTTTCAATCTTGTTATGCGAAATATCAATTGACTAATAAAAGGAAATGGTGACCTTTATCGAGTTATTTTTGAGTTTATATTGTTGAAGTTTTGTTACTGAAGTAAAGACAGTTCGTTTTTATTCTTTTTTTTATTTATTTTTTATTTCATCTTTTCACCCCTTACGTAGGAACTTACGCGAGCCAGACAGAGCGAGATAGCTGCTATCGGTGACTTAACAAACACATTGAAAGAAAGAGACAAACTAAAAACTAAGCTCGAACAAAATAGAATGAAAGTCATAGATTTAGAAATAGAACTTAACGAGTCTTCGCTTATACTTTCCGAGATACTTAAAATTTCAGACAGCCAAGAGCTAATTAGTATAAAGAAAAGTAAAAGTTTTTTCGAACTGCAAAAGAGTGGTAAGGTAGTAGATAGGCTTGACAAACGCAGATTTAGCAGAAGTGTCAACGACTTAAACGATATAAACAAAGATGACGTTCAAACGAACGTATACAAATTGACTAGGAAAATAGCTAACTTGACCGCTGAAATAGAAGTTAAAAATACAAAAATAATAGAACAACAAAAATGTATATCAATATTGGAAGATGCTTTACGAGAAAATAATAATATAGCAGAATTTGAACAGTTACTGGCAGTAGTAAGGAGTAAAGATGAGAGGATAACTGAATTAGAACACTTTTTAAATAAAAAACCTGGTGCTATGTGCACTGTGTACAATGATAAAAGGATTTTAGAATTGGAAGAAGCTCTTAAAGAGTCATTTATGATAGCGGCTGAAAGAGAAAAGGTTTTTTATGAAGAGGAACAGAAGAGAATTGAGAATTTAAAAAAGGTAATATATCACAAAATTTACACTCAATACTGTATCCTAAGTAAAATATCTTAAATATAAGAAGCCTCTCTGTCAAGCTCTTGTTTTATTTAATGTCTAACTTTTTGAGAAAATTTAATAAAGAACTATAAATTATTCTTATGGATATGGGCCATATTGGAATAGTATCCACGATCCCTTATTTGCTATTAAATAGTTATATTTTTTTCTACAAAATATAATTACTTACTTTAAATTAAAAGAACAGGTATAAACTATAGTAATTTTGTAAGAAAATATGTATACAATATGTTAAATCAGAAATTAATAACTTCCAGATGAAAAAGATGGAGCAACGTATCCTGTCCCTACAGAACGCGTCAATAATGAGCTGTGAAACTTGTTCATTAGTTCTGAAGAGGCTGAAGCGATTGGAACAGTCGTATCAAAAATGTCAGGCGAAGAGGAATGCGATACTGCGGCATTTGTCGCATGTCATGTAAGTAATTTAGTTCAATTTAATCAATATTGATATTTCCGAAATATAGTCTTCTCCATTCTACGTGACATTGGCGAAGTAATCTGTACTCAACTGGCACGCTTTGAAGCTATTAACAAGATAATTGAATTGAACTGAATTCCGAAATAACTTTATATGTTTGTCAAAAACTATACTAGCAATTTGAAAAATATCTAATGTTGAGAAGAAGTACCTCTTAGAAACACGTTAGACCTTTAAAAACATTTGAATTCCTTTTATTGTAAGACTGTAGGGCGTTGTGGCATATTTCTAAGTAGCACTGCTTTTGTATCGTAGGTCACAAACAACAACAATTGAATAATTGTATGGTCTTATATGATTATTAAACTAAGCGAATTAGCTATTATTGATATTAGTATGAATAAAGGCAAACGTACTGTTAATAACTTATGGATATAAATACTTTATGGTCTTGAGATTACCTACACAGAAGTAAAACAATAAATTTAAAATTATATTTAAAGTTTTATAAAATATTGTTTAATGGTAATTATTTTTTTTATTATAGCCAAGATTTACTCGAGCAATCGATCAGTGAGAAGGACACCCAGATAGCAGAACTCGAGATAAAAGGCGTTCTAGATGAGAATGACAGCAAAAACTGTGACATACTTAAAGACGAAAGATACAAACTGCTCAATAGACTTAAGGTTGAGGTGAGGTGAAAAAATGATTCTTTTAATCTCAAAAAAACCACTGTATGCATAATGTACTTTTTTTAACAAAACGCCAACTTTAAAATAACTTTAAATTATCCTTCTTTAGAGGTGAAATAGTTTTTGATGTGAAACATCTAATGCGGCGAGTTCAACCGGCTGTTGGCGTGGCGCATCACCACATGCCCACGCGCTCGTAGCTCTCAGACTCTCTTCTCACTCGGCTCGGCCGATCCGTCCTCCCTCTTTCTCACGACGTTGAGCTAGTATTTTTTATTAATATTTAATTTTTAATGTTGGTACTAAATTAAGATGTATTTTTTAAATAAGGATTTATTTCTTTAAAAAACCTAAGCATTTTGTTTTTAATTATGTCATATTTACTGCTTTTAAAAGCCATGCTGTCATGCATATTTTCTATACAAAATTGTTTAGATGTTTCACAGCTGCCAGGCGTTCCTTGACGGCTTTAACTTTTTCTTTTGTACTTTACATGAGTGGGATACTTTTCAAATTAAAAACTATTAATTAAAAATGATCATGAAAATAGGTTTATTTATAATTGACGAAATATCCTTCTAACCCATAAAATAATATTTACATTTCAGAATGAACAATTGGTGGAATTCGAAAGAGACTCTAGCGAGCCAGAACAAGAGATCGCTTTGCCGATATTGACGCTCGCCGACGACCTCATATCAGTCTGCGAAGACAATGTAATTGTTTGGGTATCGTTGTATAAAGTATTGAGAATGCGAGTGATTTGACTAATTATAAAATTAATAATATTTTTTTGGTAGGTACCGGAAAATATTCATGTAATTTCATTAATAAACATTACTTCTAGGTAGAAAATGATGACACAGATTAAAAATGTACAGATGATTTTAATCGATTAAACTGTTTTATCGATTTTTTTTACTATTCGTTATAACTTTGAATACCCTCAAAGATAATTTCATCAATAACATTATTCATATCATCTAGTTTTATTGATTTTTTAATATTTTTTAATGTTTTTTTTTATATTAATAATAATACGAGTATGAGTTTGCTTTACAAAGACCTTCGGCACGTTTTATATACATATATGTCACAATTACTTTTGTAAATATATTAGCCTACATTACTTTAAAGCTAGGAGTGGTTGCAAGTATTTTAAAGGCCTATTTGTATTCAAATAAATTATAATTAGGTACATTTTAAAAATTCTAACGTTGATTATGATCTAAGGACGACATGTTGCCAAAAACTACACCGGAAGGATGTACGTTTTTATTTAAAATTAATCTTTTTACAGGAAGAGGACATACCAGCAACCGTACTGTGACGTCACAAAGCTAAGTCTAATAGTAAATATGTTGTGTCATCCATTTCACAATCACGCTACCTTACCATTGCTTTTCACAGCCTTCCCGCCTAAACAACAAAAACCCGCTTGCCATTTCTAAAAAACGTTCAAAAACCGCGCCCTACGACCAAAGAGGTTTATTTGTAAATAAAAATTTAATTTTTTAATATTTAGTTTCATTTTTATTTAGTTTTAAGGTCGAAGAGAATATTTTTGATCGATTGATATGGAACCAAATTATTTATATACCTATTTTATTATAGATTACCAATTGTTAAAATGTATACCTATATAGAGCAATAATTTAATCGTCTATACGAGATTCACACTCAGTGTCTATTTTTATCTTAAACTAGTCAAATTTATAAATGTTTTACAGCTTCATATGATTTACCTTTGTTGATCGATATTATTGTTTTATTGGGTACTATGGACTGGAGACCTTTGCTCACATCCTCTACAGATTTATTTATTACGTATATATTTGTCATTCAATTAGCCGTATATATAAAAAGTCACGATTATTTTAGCCGCAAAGCCTAGCTATTACACGGTTTTGTTTAGAATATTAAAGATTAAATTGCAAATTTAGTAAGTTTGAGTAGATTTCGTAATACGTTTACATATCAAGCACAAATTGAAGTCCGAAGAGAACGGTCGGCATATCATTATTTATTAGCTTCAAAGGACGCTATTGTTAATGAGCCTGTACATTGTCAAAGCACTGCCTTATATTCTAAGGAAATTGAATTTTTGTTAAAATTTAAGCGAGTGAATGCGAACATTGCACTGGAAAGTAGCTCTCAGAAGTAGGTATCGCGTCGAAGTATCGTTTCCCACGGGATGTAACCACTTCCGTTTCGGCATCTAAAGTTTAAACTACCGTATTTTATAAATGTATCGTGAGCTTTTTATAAATATCTTTACAACTGTATCGCCATTGTGATACGTCGGCGACATCCAAAATCCAATATATGAATTGTTTAATCCTAAGGAATAATTTTAGCCTAGTCAAATGAAATCCCTATTAATGTTATATAATTATATTTTTATTGCTGTTTTAGGCAAAGCTTTAAATGCAACTCTCCCAATTTCATAAATTGGATTTTTTAGCCGAATTGTAACATCGAGAGATCTCAATTTTTGCCGTTTTACTACTTGTTAGGACTATGGCCACTTTCAAATACATTAAACTAATAGATTTAAATAACCGGAAGTTAATGTTATATAATGATTTATGATTGTTTTATTTATTTTAATTTTATGATAATTTACGGGTCCAAAATGGCCATCGTCCTTCTTAGCCGTTAAGCTGTTAATTTATCTTCGACGTTTGCTGGAAGAGATGTTGGTGTCAGCAAACTGGCTTTTTATACTCAATACATGTCGCTGAATGTAGTGTTTATGGTAGGTTGGGCATAGACAAGCTGCGGCGTTCCGTTGACGTCGAAATTCAATTGAAACCATTTATTTTCCTATTTATTTGCTTTATGTGTAATATGAGAACGTTGCAGCTTCCTTTTGTATTGAAGTGTGTAGAAATTGTATGATCACAATAATTATGATATTAAATTATATTAGTTACTTGTTACATATTATTATAAAGGTATAAACCGTGGGTCGCTGTTTCACACGTTGTATTGACCGAAACTATGCTGAAATATAAGAATACATGTTCTTTGGAAATATAATATCTTCATATAATATATTTATGTGTTTTTGTTCACTATTTGACCTCATTCCTTCTCTCCTTTCTGCCTTCTTGTTATTAATGTATGAAAACGTTAATTTGGAACTTGTGAATGAAGAAAACAAATCAAAGATTATGCCAAAAATGGCTTTAGGTGAGAACAATTTTTTTCGTCAAAGACACGTTGGATGGAGGATGTCAATTGTCAAATTTAAAATATACCTACTACCGAGAGTTACTACCACTACCTACTTACTTTACCTTAAATCCATATCCGTTCTAATATTATAAATGTGAAAGTGCGTTTGTTTGTTTGTTTGTTTGTTTGTTTGTTTGTTTGTTTGTTTGTTTGTTTGTTTGTCCTTCTTTCACGTCGAAACGGAGTGACGGATTGGCGTGATTTTTTGTGTGGAGATAGTTCGAGGGCTGGAGAGTCACATAGAATACTTCTTATTGCGGGAGATTTCTTAATTTCCACAGGAAAACACGTTATAATACAACCCAAAAAAATATTTATTATCAGAATTACTTGGAACTTAATATATATATGCTCTTCAATAAAATTACATAAACACGTGTCTTGGCATTTTTCAAAATTTATCCTAAAAGAGGGTAAAATAGAGGATGAAAGTTTGTATGAAACTACCTTTTTAAAGATTTTTTTGTAGTTTTAGCGCGAGCGAAGCCACGGGTTCTGCTAGTAGAGTATAAATTACAATCGAAATATTCAGGCGTTAAGAATGCTCTAATTCTTAAATTAGATACCATTTTTTTATATAAACATCGTTTTGATTGGTATTCTCACCTTTAGTGAATTTTAAATAAGAATACATATTATTAACTACATATCTTATATCGTTTTCTACATTGAATAAATGTATCTCAGGCTAATCTCCAGAATGGCTGAACCATTTTTAATCAGGTTTTCACGAGTGTGTAATGAGAGGAACGTGCTATTTTTATCGTCGAAGCTCACAAACAGGTTACAGGTCCCATGCGAAAGCTAGAAGAAATCTAAAATAAAATTAAAAGTTCTTCCATCTATCAATGAAATATAATTGTACACAATAATATTAACCATGCAAAGTTACAAAATAGCCTTATTTGTAAAATTTATACTGATATTAAATGATTTTTATTTTTGTTAGTTTGCCCAATTACAGCGCCATCTATCAAGTTTTATTAAAATGACAATGTGTAATAATATTAGGAGTATGAAGCAATACTCGCTACTCACCAATAGATGTCACTAGTTACAGTAAATCTTAATTATTATATGCGTTATTTATATATTAATTTATAATTCATATACATATTTATACATTTTTAAAGGTGGAAGAAAACTAAATAATTAATAAATTATTTTTAAAGTTACGATTGAATAAACTTTATTTCAAATTGTATTTTAAAGAAATGTTTTATGAATATAAAATAATTATAAATTGCTTCTTGATTTATGTTTTTTATTAAATAATATGTAAAAAAAACATAATATTTTGTTGAATGTAGGTATCATATTAACAATGCTTACGAATTTGTATTATTAAATGCAAAAATTAAACCTAATTACAAAATTACAAAACAAAAAATACATTTAACACGTATTGTTAACAAAATTAAAAAATACTTACAATAATTTATTCTTTTAATTAAATTTTCAAGTTTCAATATTTAAAAGAGACAAAATTAAAATTGTCTTCTTATAATAATATTATTACTTTAGAATTTTTGTAATTTTAGTGTATTTTCTTTTGCATGTAAAGTATTTATTGCGTAATAAATCTAGAATTTATTGAATTTTAACCTTTTTAAATTTTGTAAGTATGTACACTCACCCTCGCTCCGCTCGGGTTCGACCCTGAAAATTTAGGTTTGTATGTATCTTTTAATGCCGATTTTTTTTTTAATTTTTCGAGTAACAACACTACGTTTTTGTTATTATTAAAAAAATATGTAGATATTAAAAGTACACAGGAAAATCAACAAAAACTCGATGAAAATATTAAAATTTAATAAGAAATACTAACAATTAATGAAATATCCGCAAAAGTCAAATTGTATTAAAAAAATTTATCAAAAGACCTCGCTTACCTTCAGTTGCACGCAGCTGTTAAGCAGAGTCTGCATACAAAAAATTAAACAATTACAGCTAACTTACCTGTTCATGACAAGTATTTGCTTTGCAAAAGGCGTTTGCTTATTTAAACTTCTAATGTATTAAAAATACTAAATATCATGTACATAATACATATATATGTATATTATATATATAATATTATAAAACCGAAATATTAATATAAAATTTTAAGCAGTATATGACATGCCTATTTCAATTAATAGATTAAAAAAGTTAAATGAAAATTTAAAAAAAAACATTTGGATGCAATGTCCAGTACAAACAACTAAAATGAGTGTCAAATTTTGACATTTCTTATTTATGTATGTATATCTAAACCATAATAAGATAAGACGATCATACAAATGTGAAGCTTTGGATCTTTTATTTAGTGACTTGATCATGAGTGTGTATTAGATTTACGGGTAAATGAAGATACGGTATGGAGATAGACGAAATTAATATATACCTAATTATAGATTATAAAGCCGAATTAATAAAATAAATTTAACGAATACATTTGTCTGAGGGAACCTAGCAAGTTTTCGAAAGACATGTGAAGTCCGCCAACCCGCACTTGGCCAGCGTGGTGGACTATGGCCTCATACCCTACGTTTTGAAGGGAGGCCTACCCCCAGCAGTGGGACGTTAAAAAAAAGTTAAATAAACATATGTCCATACATTTGTCTTGATGTTTCAACCAATATTCATAAAATTTTGCCTATAGTATTTTTAAGGTTATAGTTGCTAGTTTTATATATTTCGATGTACTTCTTATTTAATATATTTAAATATACCTCACTAGATCAGTGTATCCCATAGGAAAGTAAATATTATACAAATGAAATAAAACCACTAAAAAAGTTACACAAAAAAATATATTAAAAAATAGTATTTATTTGTTTTGTCACCAGTACGTATAGTGTGTACTGTGTACTGTGTCGGCGGAAGCGCTGCCGGATACAGGTGCGTGTGAGTTCCGCCGCGACAATATTCAACTAACCAGTCGTTTTGTACCTTTTACTATTTACTTTTACTTATTATGCTACTACTTGTATATAATACATCTATATAGAGGCGAAAAACTCATTAAACAAATTTATTTCTTACTAGCGGCTCACCCTTGCTTCGCTCGGGGTCGTCTCTAGAAAAACAAAAACAAATCTATCCCACGGACTCGTACATTTTTCCGGGATAAAAAGTAGCCTATGTGTCATTCTGATGTATGAGCTATATTAGTGTAAAGTTTCATTAAAATCCATTCAGTAGTTTTTGCGTGAAAGAGTAACAAACATCCATAGGTACATCTATACATCCATACATCATATGCGCAAATTACATATTATGACCACGTTGCTTAGATGAAAAAAACATTTTTAAAGGTTCGTGTTAACGATAGCTATTCTATTGTTATTTTGTTTTAATTTGCTAATTCTAGGTATAGCTAAAATAAGAATATTTTTCATATTATACTTAAGGAACCTTACATACATACTAATAGCTTTTTGTTTTATATTTGTTTTTAATGCTCAGTAAAAATGTATATACTAATTTTATTTATAACCTGTGTAATAGCTGGTTCGATATTAATTTTATTACACCTGGTTAGTGCATCCCTTATTTTTTTATTTACTCAAAAAATACATTGTAGTATAGTGTTATTCTTAAGTACTACAAGCAATCTCTATGCAATAAATTACTATCATCCATATTTTAATTGCCGTGTGAAAGAAATATCTATACAGATAAACAAAATTGAAGTGTCTGTTTGTAATGTCAAAATAATATACGGTATTTATTAGAAAAACACAATTTTTAAAAATTTTGTCTGTCTATCTGTTTGTTTCGGCTAATCTGCGAAACGGCCGATTTATAAGATAATATACGAATAGATATATAAAAATTTTAACAACTATGTTTTTGGGTTTGTATTCTGTACAGAATAAGTAAAGGTTTAAAAACAAATTCATGTACGTACCGATTTCGCTTTTTTACTATTTAATTATGAAGATACAAAAGTATTATTTAAAAAAATGTTGCTATTAGTGAAAAAGACTTGAAGATTTACAAAAAAAATTTACAGCCATAGATTATATAGAATGAAAAAATATATACTTACAAAGTTGATAGAAAAATCTACATAGAAAAAAAAGCCATCATTCTTTAATAATAACACTTAAATATTCTAAAACCGAAGCAATTTATAACATAAACTGTATCGAGAATCGAACCTATAATTTGTTTCTATACTAATTTCCATTTAATTTTCTAACACAGTTGTATAAAACCGTTATTCTATAATCATCCTTATATTTTATACATTAAAGTTGATATTTGTATTACTGTTTAATATTTTCTTGTGTACTAGGGTGACTATTATATTAGGTCACTATAAATATACGTATACGATACTAATTTTGAATTGTAATAAAATTATCACTCGTCTTTCTCGTTCCGCTCAGATTAATATTACCCTAATTTCTTATTAGACTCAATATATTTGTATTCAGCCCATTTTAACGTCCCACTGCTGAGCACGGGCCTCCCTTCAGTACGAGGGGGATCAGGCCATAGTCCACCACGCTGGCCAAGTGCGGGTTGGCGGACTTCACATGTCTTTCGAAAATTTGCTAGGTTCTCTCAAACATGCAGGTTTCCTCACGATGTTTTCCTTCACCGTAATACCAGTGGTGATCAGATATTATTCGCACATGAAAGTATTAGAGGTGCGAGAACCGGGGTTTGAACCCGCTTCACTCGGTTTCCCAAGCGAGCGCGTTATCACTGTGATACTACTGCCTTTTACTCAATATATTTATTAGGAGATAAAGAAACGGCCTGCTAAGTATTTCTATGCAAAAAGTCCTATCATGTTACCTAAAACAGCTAATTTATTAGTATGACATGGATTATGGTACACAAAATTTTCAAAATTGCTTGAAAATTGCGTTTAGATATACAAATCAAAAATTTAAAAATGTACGGTACTTACAACTTACGAATAGAAACATGAAAAAGCAAAACCTTTTTATTACAGACACACAGATCGTTTTTCTAGCAACTCCTCTATTTATGTAGATAAAAATTACAAAGCATATGGGCATAAAGAAAAAAAAGAAATTGTTTCTGGTAAATAAAGGTGTTACCTTCTAAAAAATATAATAGTCTATCGTGTGCACTTCCCATCTCTCACTACTCTAAATCCTGTAATTTCCGTCAATTTCGGGGGTTGTTTAAAAAACTTACAATTCTTTATTAGCAAGTTATGTTTGGCTACAATTTTTAATGTTAATTCTCTCACACAAGTTTAATTAACTTTTGATCTAATTGTTAATGACGCATCACCACCACTGTGCCAAATCATTGTTACAAGCTTTTATTTAACTTGCATTGTATGTATGTTTGTCCGGGTGGAATCTTGCAACTCAATTTTAAAGCAGATGTCTTCATCCGATTGAGCTGAAATTTTGTATACACGTTTAGTTTGGATGAAAAGGCATGGATAGCTGTGTGATGTCATTCAAAATCCAACATGGCGGAGCACCAAAGATGGCGGACTAGTTATTCCAACAAAACTCCTGGTAAACCTACCTACAATCGCACACAAACCCTTTAATTACGTAATTCACTTAAATTTACGACAGCTCAAAACGTAAATAACTCAGAAAAATTACTATCATCTCCTTTTAATCCATTCTATGTGTTCTCGTAAATGTCATTGTATTTAAAACTATAATTTTATTTAATTAAAAAAGCTAAATCGACATAGGAATCACTATAAAGTTATTATTTTGCTTTTAGCGGAAGATTATTTACCCTTTATTAAAAAAAAAAAACTTCACAATTGGTTAAGTAATTAAGTAACTTAATACACAAACAATACAATCAATCAGTAGGAGCTTCCTCCTTTTTCTTGAAGTCGGTCAAAATGTAGTATTACTTGATATTTAGGGTATATAGGATCATCTTTAGTGTTTATTAAGTTGAAGACGACAAATATTCGGGTGTTCTTTTTTTCGGGTTTTCAATTAAAAATGAAAGTTTCGGTTTTTGACAATATTTAATAAAAAATGTTATCCTTATATTATATATTTTCAATACAGTATGATGATGTTCTCCTAGCCGATTTCAGCTACGGCGGCCAATTTCATTAAGACTAGCCAACTGCGCAGGAGATATTATAGTGCACAAGTGTACGCGCAGACACAAGTGCACTCTCTATTCCTGTCACTCTCATACTCCGGTGGGACGACTGCTCGACACGACCAGTGAGAGTTAAGGCGCACTGACGGCTTTACGTGCTCTCCGAGGCACAGGGGTGAAACACCGCCAACTTCCCAACTCCGGGCTGTTAGTGAGACTTACTATACAGAAAGACTCAATAACTAAACTTGGCTCGACTCGGGACTCGAACCCAGGACCTCCGAGTGTGCAGCCGTACATGCTAGCCACTACACCACCGAGGCAGTTGCAATTCAGTATATGTTATACCTAGTATAGTATTATATGGTCTGTGGTTATACTAAACGTAATTTAATGGTTATTGGTTAAACAGATGTGGACTTAATTATTAGATAGGTACCTCTACAAGTCTAGTCCACCTGGACATGACAATAAATATTAGCTGCAATAAAAACCCGCTACATAGATTGAGCACAATATCAACTATGATTAACCATGGATATACCATGAAAATTTGAGTACTTTTTAAAATCGTTACTATTTACGATAAAAATCCGCTGGATCGAAACATATTTTAGCGAACGAAAGCAGATACGAAACCCCTTGAAAAGGTGTAAATAAATAAATATTATACACATATATTTAATAATAATAACCAAGTAAATATTTACTTCTATTCTACACCCATACTAAAATATCTTAAGTTTTAAGGTTTTATTTGGATCAAATGTGAAGACGTTAACGGAAATGCAAATCCTATCCTGCGATTTCGTCAGCCCGAGGCATCGTTCTTCCATAATAATTATTATAATGTAGGCCAGATCCTAAAATAATAGCACTATAAAACAATCTAGGTAGAATGGTCTAAATATTTCTATACTTAGGAGTGGGTTCGATTTCCGAGCCGAATATTTTTATTTATTTTCTTGTATTACCTATCGATGGGCCTTTGCTACCATAAATTAGGCTAATGGTATTTTTAACCAACGTAAAAAAGAGGAGGTATTTAATTTGTATGTATATTATGTTTTTGTGTATATTACATGATAACTTCGGAATAATGTATGAAGGTTTTTTAATGATTATTCTATTATGAATAGATCAAGTAGTCTTGATCCAAAAAACGTCATCTTAAGGGTATAATACTTGAATTTAAAATGATTTTGTAATTTTTAACCCTCTTTAATTAAAAAGTAATAATTTTAAATAATACTGTAGTTTTTGCTCGCAGTTTCGAAAAGTTTCATCGAAGCGAACGAACTATTTTGGTTAGTGGCTGATTTGATCGAGTGTCAGTAAAAATTCTTCTTGAACAAAAGTTCATCATAGAAACTCTCTTGAATTTAGCTATAATAATGTTTGATATGAAAAAAAAATTGTAATTTTAATACACCGATCCATACCTTTTGGGTAAAAACTACACATTTTCTCAAAAATATTTTCAATTTTGATAAAACTGGTCAGTATAAGGTCTGTATGTACCTATTATGTACATAATTATTAATTATGTATTTTATAGCGTGTATGACTTTTTATATGAACGTTAAATATTGTTATATATTACATATATGTATAATATGTCGCACATCATTATGTGTTTGTGTGCGTTAATGAAAGTTATGCAGCTTCAGGCTGAAAGCGTTTTAAACGTAATTAAATAACTAGTTTTTACCGCAGCTTCGCTCGAATGGTTAAATGTAGAAGTCGATAAAATATAATATTCGTGTATAAATCTAGGATATATGTAGATAAGCTATCTATAAGAATATATATCAAGACTAGCGACTCACCCTCGCTTCGCTAGGATTCGTCCCTGGCTTGCTTCCCAATACAAACTTTCATCCCCATTTTCACTCCCATAAGGAGTGATTTCCGGGATAAAAAGTATCCTATGTCCTTCCCAGGGTCTCAAACTATCTTCTTATCAAATTTCATCTAAATCGGTTCAGTAGATCGAGAGCTTCCCCCCTACAACGTCACAAGCTCACAAACTTTACCTGTTTATAATACCTATTAGTATAGATACAAGAGTTTCTTGTTGATGGAAATGTGTGGAATTGAGATACATCGACTCATAATCGGAATATCTATAATAATATGTTTATTAAAGTAACTTCGATATTTAAAAGAGCATCTGTTGAGTATCTCGCCGGCTCTTCTCAGCAGAACTGCTTTCCGAGCCGGTGGTAGCTCGTGGACTGACATTGACGACTCAAAAGTGCTTATAATAAGTCTATTTTCATTTTATTTCATAATATGTAAAGAACCCCTCTTCGGTAAAGTTTGCTAACACCATATTTTTCATGTAGTAAATATATAATGACCTTATTAATGTCTAACATTTTATATCAGATAAGAATAATTTATAGCCATATTTAATTTATATAAAGGAACAGTTCAGCTGCTCGTTAAAAATAAAATTTATATTCTATATTTGCAATATGTTATAAAATATCGACAAATTATAAAAAAAAATGAAAAAAAAAACATATATTTTACATTAATAAATGAAATGAATGTCAAAAATTGTTATGAGTTAAGGCTTGAACATTCATTAACGTAGGACTCTACATTTAAGCTCCACTCTACTCTAATATGATGAAAATAAAAAAAACGTCTTCCAAATACCTACTAAAAAGTAAAAAATAACTGCTCGGGGATTTTTATTTACTGAAGATACCTAATCAGATATTTTTTAAGTCTGTGCCAGCCGGAACATGGAACCTCCTCCTTTTTGGAAGTCGGTTAAAAATAGTAATAGTTTAAAGTAAGTTTTTTTATGGTTGAGTTATATTACAAAATTATATAAATTCAAATAAGTTCTCTTACACAAGTTTAAATTTCGTAGTAGGTATACATATGTACATAATATGTTATGTAAAATCTATACATATACGTATAATAAAATTCTAACTAAGTCGAATCTGTACATTAAATATTTATTGGAAAATCTCATTGAAATAGTCATTATTATCGATACAGAGGCCGAATCTATAGTTTTTAGAATTTTTGTCTGTCTGTCTGTCTGTCTGGGAACGCATCAGAGAAAACCACTGGATAGATTTTGATGAATTTGGTATGATGATAGCTGGTTATCCGAGTCAATATATAGGATATTTTTTATAGCGGGAAAATATCTCATCTTTGAGAAATCTATACTAAACGTTAAAACGTAACCGTAACCCGAGCGGAGCGAGGGTGAGTCGCTAGTATATTATATTTTTGGCCTTCTTTTAAATATATTTTTTAGATTGAGTTGCCTTAGTTAGGTAAGTCAAAGAAGAAAAAAATAATTGAGTATAATAAGTAATATTATTATAAAATATCTATTTTCATCTGAAAGCACTTTTACAGAGATTATACGAAAAGTACACATAATAAAGATACAACCTTTATAATAGATTGCGAGTAAAATTAACTATAATTCATACAAATTACACTTTTAACAAGCTTTACATAGAGTCTGCAATACTATGATGGTATATGAGCTACGGAATGGAGTGCTTGTATTGCAGAGTGGACGTTGGCCGTTTTAATATACTGCATTCGATTAGTCTTAAGCAAATTAAAAAAAAATTATAAGCAAATTAAAAAGTTTTCATGAAATTTTTATCTCTTAGCCTCTCTTGGAAGGTAAAACGATTCTATAAATTTCTATAATTTTTAAGGCAAGAAATATATTTTAGTTAGGAATTTCGGAAAGTTTAAAAAAAACGCTTTTATGCTAACAGATAACAGATGAATCTCAGCATTATACTATTATATATTTTTACTTTTACAGGGAAAAAACTTACTGCGCTCTGCCCTAAAATATTACTGATATTTTAAATAAATTATTGCTTTAAAATATTAAAAAGTTCAAGACTACGTGATCCATGAAGGCAGTATCACGCACGCGCACTGAGTACTAGACTGCTTCTATGTAAATTGATACTTTCCCATACTCGTTTAGACGCGTGGGTTTGTCTACATTTTTGATTTTAAATGTACCAGTTGTATACATATTATTAAATGTGTTGTAAGAAATACGTCACGCCATAAATATGAGAATCTGCGCAAAAACAAGAATATATCTTCGATTTTCTGTTATCTCTCAGTTCAAAATTTCTGTGAACATTTCTATCGTAGGTAGGTATCTACCTACGATAGAAATGTTCACAGAAATTTTGTTGTCTTTTTATTAAATATGCTAAAATGTACATTTATATTATAAAGATGAAGATATTATTTGTTTAAACGAGCTAATCTACAGAACTACCAGTCCAATATGAAAAATTCTTTTTTGGTCTCTTTATTGAGAAAATATATTAAAAAAAATTATACATATAAAACCTATGCAAACGAAGTTACGAGCAAGATTTATTTAAAAAAATAATAATAATGTTCTTTTTATAAAATCTAATTAAATTACTAGAGTAAAAGATCGTTTGAAGCAAGTTTAAAAATAACTTCCACTCACTAGAGGCGTAATAATAACATTGAAGAGTTTGTTCTAAATTGTAATAAATATTTAATATTAATTATACAATACTAACAGAATCCGCTTCGCTCGCGCTAAAACTAAAAAAAAAACTCTAAAAAGATATAGGTTTAATATAAGCTTTCATTCCCTATTTTACCCACCAACCCCCACCCACCCCCATCCCTCTCTCCCCAAACTATGAGATGAATTTCGAAAAATGCTAAAACACGTATTTATTTAATTGTATTGAAGAGCATTAATACTAAGTTTCAAGTAATTCTGATCATAGATAATTTTTTGGGTTGTATTAAAACGGGTTTTCCCGTGGGAGTGAGATAATCTCCCGCGGTAAAAAGTAGCCTATGTCACTCTCCAGCCCTCTAACTAACTCCACACAAAAAATCATGCCAATCCGTCACTATGTTTCGACGTGAAGAAGGACAAACAAACAAACACACTTTCATATTTATAATATTAGTATGGAAGTATGGATATTATTATATTTAATATTAATATTAAAATTTAATATTATTACTATATTTTGCAATAATTAAAGTCAAAGATTACAATACATTTACATTATTGTACCTACCTGCTTAGTACCGTAAAATTTAATTTTGAAAAAATTTATTTTTTCAATTAGTTGCCATCTCTTTTGTGTATCATGTCACATCATTGAATTTTTAGGGTTCCTCCTTTAATTTGCAAAAACAAACTTTATAATTTCGTCATGTCAGTCTGCCACAGTCATTTGATTCAGAGGCTTTTGGTCTTATACAAATAAAATGTGGAAGAAGTCTCTTGCAAACATCTAGAGAATTGTAAAATCAAATTACGACAATTAAAACTCTTTGAATGAATAAGTCTTAAAAATGCAATAGTTGGTTGTAAATATTTTTTTTTATGTAACTTACGTATATTAAGACTCGCACTTGTGACATATCCAATTTTTAACTTTAATGGCGCGGATGGGCTATACTTGTCAATTACAGTAACTAATGAAATGTTAATTTATTAGTATTTTCAAACAGACGGCTGTTCTTTTTTAATAGTCCAATTACATTTTTAGAATATTAAACTAACAAACCACATTTATTTGATTTTATGTATAAAAATAAAATAACATAATAATAAAAATCAATATTCCGTCATTTTTGATTACCAATTTTTGTATATATACCAATTCTATAAAATTAAAATAATTTTAATAAAAACAAGTTCCTAATCATGGCTAATGGCATTCTAATATAATATATTACCTAAATGGCCTTCCGTCTTTTTTGTCCAAGATTACATAAAAATAAATTAATAAATCCGTCCTTTAATAGGTATGTATCTAAAAGCAAATATTTAATACAGTGCAAAAATATTTTCTAATTTTACAGATTAAATTTGTACATACGTATAGCAACTATACTTGCACAGATAAAAAAATAAGATAACGCATAAATCCTTTTTTAATGCTAAATATAAAATTGACATTAAGCATTTATTTGATCTTCACGAATTTTTCTTTTTAATATTTAATCCAAACGGCACCACTCTTATAATAATATTTTACTACGTATACATCTAATATTCCAATCTCACCTACTAATATTATGAATGTGAAGTTTAGATGGATGTTTGGATGTTTCTTACTCAATCACGCCAGAACGGCTAAACTCTGGATGAAATTTGGCACAGATATAGATTATAGTCTGGAATAGCACATAGGCTATTTTTTATCCTGAAAAGATCTACAATTCCCGTGGAATACATAGGTTTATTTTACTAGAGGCGAAAGTAGTAATATAAATTACTATTAATTGTTCGTTTAATATGAATGTTATTTTTTGTATTACATAATATTTAATATAAAATAAATTTTATTTACTAATCGTATATTAGAATGTAAGCATATGGGCCAATGACGCAGTGGCAGTGTTACTGTCATACCTATTTGGCACTACTACTAAATACATCTACATATCATCGCGAGATGAAATTCTGACGTAGAATTAAATATGGCAACATTAAAAACCACATACAAATACAAAATGAAAATATTCAAGTAACATTACATTAAACATGTTAAATTATTTAGGTAAATATGAGTAGGTAAATATTTGTATAAAAGATTCATACGTATATATTAACTAATATTAGCATTGTAAGTTGAAAATAGAATGTTATAATATTTTATTATACATCCATACTAATATTATAAATGTGAAAGTGTGTTTGTTTGTTTGTCCTTCTTTCACGTCAAAACGGAGTAACGGATTGGCGTGATTTTTTGTGTGGAGATAGTTGGAGGGCTGAAGAGTGACATAGGCTACTTTTTACCGCTGGAGATTATCTCTTTCTAACGGGAAACACGTTATAAATTATAATACAATCCAAATAATTAAATGCGTATTTTAGAATTTTTCAAAATTCATCTCATAAGGGGGTAAAATAGTAGATGAAAGTTGGTATAAAACCTACCTTTTTAGAGTTTTTTTTACAGTTTCAGCGCGAGCGAAGCCGCGGGTTCAGCTAATATTAATATATTTAAGATCGTCCATATAGCTTATACGTCAGTCCTAGCATTCCTAGGTCCAATATAAAAACTATACCTACTTAACTGTACTTATACTACGTACGAAAGTTACTGTTATCTTGGCATATCCTCTAGGCAGCGCTTCCATAAAGTATCAAGTTTATTATCTCTAGCTCTCCGAACAAGTGAATGTGGTACTTGATGCGCGCGCCTCTCCCCCCTCACTGCTATTGTTACGACGTTCCCATAAAGTACCGTATTAGAGATAGAGAATTATTCTACCTCTGGCTTCCATTTCCAAGCTTTATAACTTTAATATCAATAATTATTTTATATAAAAACTTACACTGTTTTAAAGTACAAAAAATTTGCGATTTTTTGATATATAACACTTTACGTATAAATGCGAAATAATGAAGTATAGAGCAACTCTTAAATAAATTCCTTATCTCTCTGGCGTGTATTTTAAATGCAGCACTTTATGGGCGTGCGCGTCTATGTAGAACGGTATTTATTCCGAACGCCAGTGGTATAAATAAACCGGGTACTTGCTGGGTCTCTGAGCAACCCTTCGTCTTATTCTCCGTCCTTGTCTTACGCGACGGTCGGCTGCGCTCCTCTAAGTAAAGTAGCGGCTTGAAATGATATTATTTAATATTTTTTGATGCTTAAATACCTACATATATGCCGTATTGTCCTGTACCTAGTCTATTCTTTCAAGTTATAAATATTAAATTATAGTACACTAGCATTGCCCGTGGCTTCGCCCGCGTCCAGATGACCAAAAACCAAATTCATAGGTTTTACATATTAGTATACTCTTACATGGCAATTTTTGTATTTTCTTCTCAGAAATGAGACATTTTCCCTCGGTAAAAAGTATCCTATAATTGTTGACCCGGACAACCAGATATCACCATACCAAATTTCATCAAAATCTCTCCAGTGGTTTTTCTGTGATGCAGTAACAGACAGACAGACAGACAAAAATTCTAAAAACTATAGATTCGGCCTCTATATCGATAATAATGTTTATTTTAATAAGATTTTCCAAAAAATATTTAATGTACAGATTCGGCTTAGTTACAATTTTATTATACGTATAAACTAAAACAAAACAGCTATATACTCGTAAAACTTGACCATGACAATTCACTCCAAATGACAATCAATAACTGTCTATACTATATGGACATGTCGCTTTAAGATGTTTGCCCCAAGCAAGAATCATATCTGCTACTATATCGAAAGCTACTGTACAAGAGCTCCGCTTCTATGCTCCTTACGACGCCAGCTTTAAGCCCGTCCCGCTGCGCCTACGTAGTTATAGCGCGAATGTACTTTTGCCCACTTTGAAATACGGCGCTACACTCGCAGAAGGACGCTACGTTGGTGACGTAACGAAAATGTAGAGTTAGAAATAATATTTATATTTTTTTTAATTTACATTTTTGGCAAACATAATATTACAATCTATACATATAATAAAATTGAAACTAGGCCGAATGTGTACATTAAATATTTTTTGGAAAATCTTATTAAAATAAACATTATTATCGATACAGAGGCCGAATCTATAGTTTTTAGAATTTTTGTCTGTTTGTTACCGTATCACAGGAAAACCACTAAAGGGATTTTGATGAAATTTGGCATGATGATAGCTGGTTAGCCGGGTCAACACATAGGATACTTTTTATTGCGGGAAAATATCTCATTTCTGAGAAAAAATACAAAAACTGCAATGTAAGAGTATACTAATAAGTAGAACCTAAGAATTTGGTTTTTGGACATCTGAACGTGGGCGGAGCCGCGGGCAATGCTAGTAGTTTATAAATTTAATGTAGATATGAATAGGACCTTCTTTTTAATGGTGTTTATGTTTGTTGAGTTTATATTAATTTATTTAGATCTAAATATATTATTATAAATGAGTAGGTGTGGCAGAATTGGCATACTGAGCTTAGCGTAATTAATTGTTATATATAAAATACAATGTTGTAAACAAATTAATTGTGTATTTTCAATGTGTTGTAGGATGCATGTAGAAGTAACTGTGCCATATATATTTTTAAAATTATATTATATTTTCATTTAAGGTACAAATATAAATAATTACATTGTAAATAAACTGCTGTGTGACTAAAATAATGGAATTTACTACGAATTTTAATATTTGCAGTTAAATTAATTTTTAAATTTAAATGCTTTACCTATCCTCCTTATAGAATTAAACGGTTTTATAAGAACTAAATATCCATAACAGGAAGTTGTTTAAAGATGCGAAGGTTTGCTAATTTAATGATAATATTATGTTTACATCAAGTAATGAATGCACATATAAGTGAGCTACTTTTATTACATATTCATTAGGCCCTTAAAGTGAATATAAATTAAAATAAACTTGGTATTATTAAGAAATTAGTCTCTAGTATAGTTAAAAAATATTTCTTCTATACGTATGCAATATTTATAAAAATATGTAATATAAAGAAAAAGGTATTGTATGTACTTTAAAGATGAATGAATTTATTGCTAGTTTAGTCAAAGATAATAGTTTTAATAATGTCAAATTAGCATGACAGTGCTAAAGCCGCTTAAGAAGAAAAAAATTGTAAATTACAATATTTCCTTATATGAATTACATTTGCTATTGTCCATAAAAACAATGTAGGTATCGACATATAGAAATTCTGAACCATTATTGTATAATAATAAATTATATAATAATTTATAAATAGAGTTATATGTATATATTAGAGTTACATGTATAAAAATAAAATATTACTTTAGAAATATAAAATAAGTATATGTTAAAATCTCAGTATGATCTTTTTCCCTGTAGCGGGTGACGGGCTGTCTAGAAGCGGGCGCTTTTTTTTACATCGAGAGCCCATCCGAAGAAAACAAAAAGACAGGATTTATATTTTTTTATTATTTTATTTATTCCCTTTTATTCCTGTATTTTATTTTCGTTAAATTTTTGCATACCCTTCCCGTTATTGTTTTTATATTTCGCGCTTTTTCGCCATTTTGTTGAACTGTCAATGTCATTTATTCGCGGCAAAAGCGGTGTGTGGCATAGGACGATGGTTGGACAGCCTATAGAATGGTTTGAAGTACAAGTTTTGAATTTAAGACCACCGGCGTATTGATCTTTTTTATAGTTTAAATAGATATTTGAACTATTTTGGGAGCTACCTCGATACTTTGTAAACGGAGATCTCCTTTCATAGTCTGTCACTTTATATAAAGAACAGATTTTGATGGGACTTCCGCCGTTTTTTTGTACTTTTTAAATCTTACGTCTATTGTTAATATTAGGTACCTACTCTTAAAAAATCTTTATGTTGGAAGGTAAAATACAATATGTATTTCTACCAAAAAGATAAAATAAAAATCTAGCACCCATTTGTAGAAGATACATATAAGTACATAATATACCTTTTTTATTTTATATAGGTACTTAGTTAGATATTTATTTAAATAAATCCCTATTAAGTATTGGTAATAAATGAGAGAGAAAAGTAAAATCAAATGATGGATTATGAAAATGGAATTTGGTTTTAAGTTTTTATGAAATCAAAATTATAATGATATACAATTCATAAGCATAACAAAGGTATTTAAAGCTAAACTCGATAACTATATCTGGTAGTGGGTCGCTGGTGCTACAGTAAAGAACTCGTATTACAGGTCACCAGGTCTCCGCCTTAAAGCATTGACGCACTAAAATTGCATGTTTGCATAATCCCAGTCCTTGCTAATAACATCCATACTAATATTATAAATGTGAAAGTGTGTTTGTTTGTTTGTTTGTTTGTTTGTTTGTTTGTTTGTTTGTTTGTTTGTTTGTTTGTTTGTTTATTTGTTTGTTTGTCTGTCCTTCTTTCACGTCAAAACGGATTGACGGATTGGCGTGATTTTTGTGCGAAAATAGTTGTAAGGCTCGAGAGTCACATAGGCTACTTTTTACCGCGGGAGATTATCTCATTCCCACGGGAAAAGGCGTCAAAACGCAACTCAAAAATTATTTATGATCAGAATTATTTTAAACTTGGTATAGCTTTCCAAGACAATTAAATAAATACGTGTTTTAGCATTTTTCTAAATTTATCCTTTATGGGGGTAAAATAAGGGATGAAAGTTTATATGAAACTAAAACTTTTTTAGAGATTTTTTGTAGTTTTAGTGTGAGCGAAGCCGCGGGTTATACTAGTTATATTATAAATGCGACAGTGTCCTTCTTTCTCACAACGAATCAATAGGTTGACATGATTTTGGCATGGCATGGCATATGTACAGATAGATTCATAAACTGTCTTGGCCCAAACGTCAAAGAGTGCCCTAAACTACTTTTTATTCTTTTAATAGCTACTCAAACGACGAACAGACCTACAAACTTTTGCATTTATGATAATAGTTCGATAACAAATCCCCATATTATAAATTTGTATAGAGCAAAGAGTCTTTACCTATCCTAAAGCAAAAAAATACTATAACATTAAGTGATAGAGTACAATCTCATCTATACTAATATTATCAATAGGAAAGATTTGTTTGTTTGTTTGTACCGGATAGGCTCCGAAACTACAGAACCGATTTAGGTGAAATTTGGTAACAAGACAGTTTGAGACCCTAGGAAGGACATAGAATAGTTTCTATCCCGGAAATTATCCCTTGAGGGTGTGAAAATGGGGATAAAAATGAAGCGAGGTTGTTTCGCTAGTATGATATAAAGTTTAATAGTTCAATTCATTTTATCAGATTTACTAAAAAAGTAAAATTTCCAAGCACTTTTGAATCTTGATAATCAATTCAGTTTGTCGTTGAGCTACAAATAGTTCGGAATGCAGATTCTTCTGAGGGCTGTTAAGAAATTCACGATTCATTTTTAACTTTCGATAAAAGAAAAGACTTTATATACATATGTATAGGTATATTTTCTTTGGCCAAGTCTAACTTTTTGTGGCTGAATTGATTTTGATGGCAATTTTGCAGATGCATACATTTATTAATTATTATAAGCCTAGTAAGCCGCATGAATCAGTTCTTAGATTTATGATACCTACGCTATAAAAAATATCGAACAGTAAATAAATATACAATACAGTAAAGAGTAATAATAAAGTTTGTCTAGAGACCTTGGGCCTCTAAAGAAAGCAGTTGAGAATAGTCAATGAGAAATATATTTATTCAGTAACCCCGTCCTCGGTATATTATGTATGTATAATGTATACACAAAAATAGTAAGTGCAAGAGAAATAAATAAATAAATAAATATGTTGGGACATTAACACACTGCACTATCTACTTCCATGGTAAGCTACGAGGCTTGTGTTATGGAAACCAGATAGTTGATACACTACACATATATGACTTTAAATACATAAATATTATAAATATGAACACCCATGACTGGAGTACAAACATTCGTGCTCATCACACAAATGACTGCCCCCAGCGGGACTTGAACCCGCGACCGCTGGCACAGCAAACAGGGTCACTCTACTAAAGGAGCCAAACTTGTCGTCAAAAAAAAAGAAAAAAGTCAGCGGTCACTTATCATTCTGTATGTCATACCACACATGATATAATACCTTCTTTACTTGTACAATGTACATACTCTATAGTCTATTCTATATACAAAACTAGCGACTCACCCCTGCTTCGCTCGGATTCGTCCCTAAGTCGGTTAATATAGATTTTTCAGAGATGAGATATTTTCCTACAGTAAAAGTATGCTTTATTATATTGATTGTATATATGTTGTATTGACTCGGATAACCAGCTATCATCATACCAAATTTCATCAAAATCTGTCTTGTGATTTTCCAATGATGCATTCCCAGACAGAGAGATAAAATTTCTAAAAACTGTAGATTCGGCTTCTGTATCGATAGTAATGTCTATTTCAATAAGATTTTCTAAAAAATATTTAATATACAGATTCGACTTAGTTACAATTTTATTATATGTATAAATGATGGTACAAATTTTGTTTAGTGTTATTGTGATAGAAGGCGCCAGCCGGACAGATGTTAAACTATTTTATAATAAACAATACAATGTGTGCATAAAATTTCAATGACCACATCTACTTATATCCGTAAAAACAACTTATAAAATGCATACAGCGCAATCTACGAATTTATTACTTAACTAGCATTGCCCGCGGCTCCTCCAAAACCAAATTCGTAGGTTTTTTTTATATAAATATACATTGTAAGAGTAACCTAATTTAATATAAATTAGTATACTCTTACAATGCAATTTTTGTTTTTTTTTCTCAGAAATGAGATATTTTCCCGCGGTAAAAAGTATCCTACGTATGTATATGTTGACCCGGATAATCAGCTATCACCATAACAAACCTGAAAATCTCTCCAGTGGTTTTTCCGTGATGCGGTAACAGACAGACAAACAGACAGACAGACATAAAATTCTAAAAACTATAGATTCGGCCTCTATATCGATAATAATGTCTATTTCAATAAGATTTTCCAAAAAATATTTAATGTACAGATTCGACTTAGTTACAATTTTATTATATGTACTTACCTATAGATGATTAATTTTTCAATCATCAGCAATAAAATCAAAAGATTTAGAATTAACAAAAGAACCTCATTGCCTATGCTAATAATATACATATAATATTGTTCTTATTTTAATTTCATATTATACTCGTATAAACAGCAATAAATAATCTGTATATATAACGCCATCTACTAAAATTTATTTGAACTAATCCTTATTTTTTCCAAATGAGACCCCATCCATGGTCATATCATATCTTTGAATGTACCATTTCATTTTGTTTCTTGACATATTGAATTCTATTGCATTGTACAAGAAAGATCCTTATTATTCCAATTCATTACCGTCTATATCGTAAATCTTTACTGACCATAATCCAGACACCGACCGCGGTAGCGTCAATAAGCAGTATCTGTGAAGTTAACTGTTTATGAGCATAATATGTAGAGAAATCCATTAAAATCTATATAATTTTGACATTAACGTTTGTCGTAATAAATCATCGCTGTTGTTTGCAAATTTCTAATCTATACATATAATAAAATTGTAACTAAGCCAAATCTGTACATTAAATATTTTTTGGAAAATCTTATTGAAATAGACATTATTATCGATACAGGAGCCGAATCTATAGTTTTTAGAATTTTTGTCTGTTTGTCTGTCTGTCTGTTACCGCATCACAGAAAAACTACTGGAGGGATTTTGATGGAACTTGGTATGGTGACAGCTGGTTATCCGGACCAACATATAGGATACTTTTTACTCTAGGAAAATGTCTCATTTCTGAGAAAAATACAAAAATTACAATGTAAGAGTATACTAATATGTAAAACCTAAGAATTTGGTTTTTGGCCATCTGAACGCGGGCGGAGCCGCGGTCAATGCTAGTTTCAAATATTTCACTGTAACAATTTGTACAATCAATACTGCTACTGAAAACGAGAATCGTATACAAGAATGATATATTCTGAGTGTGACATGACATAGTGCTTTGTTTTGTAGTTTCCATTTTTTTGTAGAGAAAACTAGCGGTAGCGATTAACACTTCGTTTGGGAGTTTAACAGTAGCGGATATGTTACTCCATATCGTCTATCTGTGTACTACATCCGCATTGGTCTAGACTTTTTAGCGACTATATATATACAAACTTTCGTAATTATGATTCTAGTCAGATTACTCGATTAAGAAAACTAAATTCTATGACTGCTGTTATTATTTATTATGTCAGATTATCGATTTTATTACCAAAAAAGATCCATTGTGTGTTTCGCAATTTGCAAGCGACAAACAATAAGATATATAATATTAAATATATATTTATTACTAGCGACTCACCCTCGTAAAAATTATTCTACATGTTGATTCGAATAACCAGCTATCATCATACCAAATTTCATCAAAATCTGTCTAGTAGTTTTCTCATCATGCATTCCCAGACAGACAGAAACAGACAAAAATTCTAAACACTATAGATTCGGCCTCTTTGTCGATAATAATGACTACCTATTTCAAAAAGATTTAAAAAAAAATCAATGTACAGATTCGACTCAGCTAGAATCTACACATATAATAAATTGTAACTAAGTCGAATTTGTACACTAAATATTTTTTGGACAATCTAATTGAAATGGATATTATAATCGATACAGAGTCCGAATCTATTATTTTTAGAATTTTTGTCTGTCTGTCTGTTACCGCATCACGAGAAAACCACTGGACAGGTTTTGATGAAGTTTGGTATGATGATAGCTGGTTATCCGGGTCAACATATAGGATACTTTTTACTTTGGGAAAATATATCATTTCTGAGAAAAAATACAAAAACTGCAATGTAAGAGTAGACTAATATATAAAACCTAAGAATTTGGTTTTTGGTCTTCTGAACGCGGGCGGAGCCGCGGGCAATGCTAGTTTTATTATATGTATAGGTGGGAAATTTTCATTACTTTTCATCAAATTTCAACATTATTTTATAATTAAATTAAAAGCGCACTACAAAATATAATATTTAGTAGCCGGCGCTCTACAAACATTGTGTTTGCATAACTGGAGTACACTCGAGGGCAATGGTGAAATGTTTTATTATGTAACAGAAATTCAGTGTTCGTATTTTGTATATGAATATATTACTTGTTAGAGGAAATCATAAAATTATACTGACCTGTGGAAATTTTGCAAATAGATTACTATGTGCAAATTTTTAAATAATATTTATATTAAATTTGTTAAAATAGCTTTTTTAGTTAGGCCTTCCAATTACGGGTATAATGTAAACATTGCTGTAGGTTATTTTTTAAGCCCCGACGCAAAAAGAGGGGTGTTATAAGTTTGATGTCGATGTTTGTCTGTGGCATCGTAGCTCTCAAACGGATGGACCGATTTCGATACGGTTTTTTCATTTTAAAGCCAGTTTCCTTGCGGTGGTTTTTAGCTATGCCTGGGTAATACCGGTCCAGTACCGGCAGTGTAAGAGTATCAGCTCTTTTCCAAAATGATGTAAGGCATTTCAGCGTATGATTACCCGATTAAGTGCTTCACGCGTGCCAGTGTAATCGTTAAATGACAATTGATTTGAGTAGGGGGTTTTTAAAATTTTTAATTTATGATTATTATCAATGATTTTCTTAGGTTTGGTTACAGAAAGTTTTTAAAAACTATATGTAGTATATGCACGAATCATCCCCCAACGTGCGTTCACTTTGTCGTAGCTTTGTTCAGCCATGCGGGTTGCTCCTGTTACTTCTCTGACGGCAAAGTGGATGAAAATGCGATGCATGAAATAATTAATTATTATCAGATCTAACGCTCGTCTGTGCAGAAAATTATATATTTACTTTCATTAATATTTTACCATCTTATATGAATGTATAAAAAAAATTAAAATGGTAATAGTTTAAAGTCATAGCATAAACTATACAAAAAAAACATTAATTATAATTTATTATTTGAAACACTCTAAATAAAAATTAATGTAGAATCCTATAAGTTATATGAAAATCGCTTCACTCGCTTCTCTTCAAGCGTCCCCTAGGGGCCTAACAGTAACCTATGATATGTTACTATAGATCATACTCTATCTGCGCACTAAATATAATCCAAATCTGTGATGGAGTAACAAACATACACTATACAATTTTTCACATTTATTTGTCTGACTAGCATCGCCCGCGACCATATTCAGATGACCAAAAACCAAATTCTTAGGTTTTACATATTAGTATATTCTTACATTGCAGTTTTTGTATTTTTTCTCAGAAATGAGATATTTTGCCGCAGTAAAAAGTATCCTATATGTTGTCCCGGATAACTAGCTATTACCATACCAAATTTCATCAAAATCCCTCCAGTGGTTTTTCCGTGATGCGGTAACAGACAGACAGACAAAAATGCTAAAAACTATAGATTCGGCCTCTGTATCGATAATAATGTCTATTTGAATAAGATTTTCTAAAAAATATTTAATATACAGATTCGGCTTAGTTAGAATTTTATTATATGTATAGATTTGTAAGTCTTTTTATCACATCTGTACTTATACCTATATCTATGCGTAGAGCAAACAGGCCCGCGGCCAGAACAATGCGTATGCCGCATATATCCGATATAACCGTGTTTCACCGACCGTGGATATAAGAGAGCTATTGTCATTATACATATACATAAAAATAAAACTGTTCTGTCTGTATGTTATTTCGAAATGAATGCATTATATACGTACGTGTGTACTTTAGAATAGTATGGTAATAATACGGTAACTCTTTTGTTCATCAAGTAGTAGTACCTTTTAAAGAAATTAAAGGATCAAAAAAGGTTAGGAATTTATAAAAAAAAACCCAGCAATATAATATAATCCTAAAGCGTTAAGCACAGACTAAAATTTTAATTATTTTTGAGGCAGTGGTAGCCCAGTGGTAACGCGGTCGCTTGGGAACCGAGTGAAGCGAGTTCAAATCCCGAGCCTCGCACTTCTGATATTTTCATGTGCGAATCATTTCCAACATGATTACCACTTGTCTTAACGGTGAAGGAAAACATCGTGAAAACCTGTATGTCTGAAAGAACCTAGCAAGTTTTCGAAAGACATGTGAAGTCCACCAAGCCGCACTTGGCTAGCGTGGTGGACTATGGCCTGATCCTCCTCGTACTGAAAGGAGGTCCGTGCCGAGCAGTGGGACGTTAAAAAAAAGGGGCTGAATACAAAATATTAAGATGTGACACTTAAAACTGGTTTTTTATATATACGTTCCCATAGCGCCGCGTAAATACTAATAATTAGGACCACGGTAATGTAATGCATACAGTATTCCAACTCGGGCCTGTCCTTGAAGTAATTATCTACAGCCACGGTAATGTTACATACAGCATTCCATCTTCATACAAAAGGTCGGAAATCGAGTTATACCTACGCGCGTCGCGTTCGGTATACACTCGGTAGACAATCGTATAATTTGATACGAAATTTTATAAGATGGTTATGTTATGTAACTTTTATAATTGGATACAAAAATAAACATTTTATTCCTTCCGTAAATTCGCTATTATGTCAAACAAAAAAGTATCGAGACATCGTATGTTTTAAAGATAGAAAATAATTAATTAAATTAAAAATAAAAATTAAAGTATATTTTTAATTAAACTTTTTATCCGAATGCGGATTCTTTATACTGTGAAATTTAACAATAAAGCTTTTCGTATGTCTCAGTCGAGGTTCAAATTATTTTTAAATCTCAAATTTATAAGGGTCACATACCACCCTTATAAATTTGAGATTTTTTAATTAAATCTACTAATAATATTTTTTAAATAAAATATATAATATTTGAAATCATAATACTAGAAAGAAACTCAAGTATGTAGATTAAATTAAAGTATTGGCCGGCGGGCAGCCCTGTCACGTGGATATACTTAATCTAATATACATACTAAAAAATTGGAGTTTTTAAAAAACTTATATAATGTTTAACTTAAAATAAAACTGAACACCATAAGAGACTTGGTTATATTTTATTAAAAATAATCTTGCATTCCACAAAACGATCCGTACGAACGATATAATTATGTTAAAGCAAATATTATCGAAAAAACGTCTGCAATTTCCGACATTCAAACAAAAACATTACAAACAAAAAGCTAAAACACACCTGAACCAGCGATCATTATCTGCACCGACACGGAATCGAACCCGCCACGGTGTAATTACACGAAACACCCTATCTTGAAATCGACCTTATAATCGCTGTTAGTATGTATTTAAGAACCAGTGTGCATTGATCTATATAATATTTAGGGGGTTTTTTTATATAGAAAAATTGTGATTTTCATTAATTTGATTTTTACTTTTTTAATATAGAAGATAAGTTTATTATTTGGCTTTGCTTGCGGAAAGTATTAAACTGTATATACAGATGCTATAATATTATAGATACAAATGTAAAGTACGTACAAAAGGCCCGCACTACCAGAGTTTTTGCTATATTTTAAAATTCCATGGATAAATGTATGACCTTTCGGGAGGAAAAAGGCTTTGATTTAAACAATTTAAAAAAAACTACATCTATACATGTAATAAAATTGTAACTAAGCCGAATCTGTACATTAAATAGTTTTTGGAAAATCTTATTGAAATAGACATTATTGATTATCGATATAGAGGCCGAATCTATAGTTTTTAGAATTTTTGTCTGTCTGTCTGTCTGTTACCTGCATCGTGGAAAAACCACTGAAGTGATTTTGATAAAATTTGGTATGATGACAGCTGACTATGCGGGTCAATATATAGGATATTTCTTACTGCGGGAAAATGTCTCATCTCTGAGAAATTTATACTTAAAGTTAAAACGTAACTAGGGACGAACCCGAGCGTAGCGAGGGTCAGTCGCTAGTATCAAATACTTTAATATTGCACTAATAGCATATTATAAAATGTGGTTTTCTGAGTGAATCATTTGAGTGGAATTCGGAATCGACATTTTACATCCGGAATTAACTTATATATATTGTACCGTCTCGTCTACGGTTCCATTAATCCTTTCACCAAAGGTTGTCTGTAAGAGATTAATCATAGCAATAAGACCGCCTTTGCATGCCTTTTTCTTATTTTTTCTTTTCATCTTCTGTATTCATCTTTTGTGTGTGCAATAAAGTATTTATTTATCTATCTATACTTATCTATACATATAATAAAATTGTAACTAAGGCGAATCTATACATTAAATATTTTTTGGAAAATCTTATTGAAATAAACATTATTATCGGTACAGCGGCCGAATCTATTGTTTTTAGAATTTTTGTCTGTCTGTCTGTTACCGCATCACAGAAAAACCATTAGAGGGATTTTGATGAAATTTGGTATGATGGTAGCTGGTTATCCGGGTCAACATATAGAATACTTTTTACCGCGGGAAAATGTCTAATTTCTGAGAAAAAATACAAAAACTACAATGTAAGAGTATACTAATATGTAAAACCTAAGTATTTGGTTTTTAGTCTTCTGAATGCTAGTAAAATATAAGTCATATTTTAATGTACTTAATACGCGAGCAGAGTCGTGTGCAAAAACTAATTTACCACATTAGCAAACCCATGTAGATGTCGCTTAAAATAAATACTAAAATTACAATTTTAAAACATTTGTCAATAAAATAAAAAATGTTTGTAATCAAAAATTTAATCCCCGGCTCAATTTCCACTGGTCGCAGAATGGCGTGTTAAGATCGCGCGATAAGGACATATTATAAATTGCCTGTCCGTCTGTCTGTCTGTCACAGGGCACGCGATGCAAAAAACTTTGAACACGAGAAAATGGAGGTGAATTATTGCAGTTTGATGAATGCGGTATTTTACTATTTTAATTCATTTAACCGTGTATTTTTAGAATACGCGTTGTATTATTTAGATTTTTAGACATTTTAAATAAAACAATCTTTTCTTGAGAAACGTTCCGTGACTATGAGAGCTGTAAAGCATTCAAAACGTCGGGAACCAAAAACCAAAATAAATCAGCAAAAATTCCGAAAAAATTGTTTAACATTAAATGCCAAATATTCGAGAAGGATGTATTAGATTGTTAGCATTGAATATAGGTATTTTTTAATGAAATTATAATTTAATTATAATCTAATATAAGTTTTCACTCGCGACTTTATTCGCATTACACATCGATAATAATAGCATAGATATGTTATTTAAAGAATAAAATGATGTTCTCTCCTAGCCGATTGCGGCTACGGCGGCCAATCTCATTGAGATTAACCAACTGCGCGGGAGATATTATAGTGCTCAAGTGTACGCGCAGACACAAGTGCACTCTCTATTCCTATCACTCATACTCCGGTGGGACGACCACTCGACACGACCGGTGAGAGTTAAGGCGGATGACCGACGGATTTACGTGCTCTCCGAGGCACGGGGGTGAAACACCGCCAATTTCCCAACTCCGGGCTGTTACTGAGACTTACTATACAGAAAGTCTCAATAACTAAACTTGGCCCGACCCGGGACTCGAACCCAGGACCTCCGGGTGTGCAGCCGTACATGCTAGCCACTACACCACCGAGGCAGTCATAATAAAATAGTACCTATATTTCTATTGGAGTTAGCATTTATAGAATAAGTATAATTGAAGTAATAATTAATATCCACTACAATCAAACAAAATTTACTTCTTTGTAACTTTATCATAACATTTAACTTCACTACAGTTTTTTAACGACCAACTTTTTTAATAATTTATATACTATTCTTTATTGCACTTTAAAAAAAAATCAATACAGTAATTTAAAATCAGTTGTTATTTACAAAGGTGGACTTATCTCTAGAAGAGATCTCTTCCAGCCAACCTGTGGTAGTGAGAAATAGTGTTACAAAGCGGGCTAAATTCGTGCAGTCGTAGTTATATAAATAATATATAGATACTCAAAAATATATAGCTAATTAAATTATATATATAATAACATATAATATACACTACTTACTTATACCATACATACTTATGTACATATATACATACACACTACTACTTACATAAATACATATCTATATAATACAATACATAATAATAGTAATTAAGATAATTTTTGATTTAATTGAGTGAGAAGGTGCTGTTTTAATTTTTTTTTGAAAGAATCAATAGAGGGACTAAGTTGGATTTCTTTAGGAAGTTTGTTCCAGAGCAATGCGCCATACACCGAAAAAGAATGCAGGAGGAACTTTGTGTTGCTCTTGGGTATATCGAGCGTCGCAGTGATGCAAGGCCGCCTGGAACGTGAAGGAGTAGGGAGTATTTGGAAACGAGAACGGAGGTATGAAGGAGAATTAGGGTCATTAAGAATATTGAAAAGGAACGAAAGGATGTGCATATCACGGCGAAGGCGGATTGGGAGCCATTTAAGTTGAGCACGAAAGTTTGATATATGGTCATGCTTACGCAAGCCAAAAATAAAGCGTATAGCGAGATTTTGGAGACGCTCTAATTTGTTGAGTTGCTCCTCAGTCACATCTAAATAACACACATCGGCGTAGTCAAATATGGGGAGAAGAAGTGATTGAGCTAGCATAATTTTGGTTGTAAAAGGGAGAAAAAATTGGAGACGTTTGAGAGAGTGGAAAGTGTGATGCATTCGTTTGCTGACCTCGTTGACATGAGCTACCCAGGTCATGTTACAATCCATTATTAGGCCCAAGTTTTTCACTTTATTACAATAAGGGATTGGAACGCCAGAGAACTGGACTTGAGGTATTGAGTTCCAGTCGATTTTGCACCTCAGTCTGCTGCTGCCAAAAATTATACATTGCGATTTGGTGGGATTCACAAGAAGGCCGAAAGACTCAGCCCACGACTGAACTTCAACAAGGTCCGAGTTTAATGCACCAATAGCCTCATGCAACTCAGTCAGCTCAAAGTGTCGGTATAACTGTAAGTCATCTGCATACAGATGGAAGGGAGAAGAAATGATTTTTGATATGTTATTAATAAAGATAGAAAAGAGTAAAGGGGAAAGTACGCCGCCTTGAGGTACACCAGCAGTAAGATCTAACCAATCCGATGATGTATCGTTAGTTTTCACGCACTGCTGACGTCCAAATAGGTAAGAGTGAAACCAGTCCATAACAGTAGGAGAAATGTTGACCGCGCGGAGAGTTCCAATAAGAATGTCAAGGTCAACTGAGTTGAAAGCACTGCTAAAATCTAGCAACACCATCGCGGTGAGCTTGGTGTTATCCATTGCGTGACGAATATCCTCTGTAATATTCAGCAGTGCCCCAACCGTGCTGTGGGAAGAGCGGAAACCGGACTGAAAAGGGCATAAGAGGTTATTGAGTGACAGATAGGAGTAAAGTTGGTTGTGAGCCAAGGATTCTATGACTTTGGATAGGATAGGAAGGATCGATATAGGACGGTATTGAGTGAGGCACGTAAGATTCGAGGACTTAGGTAGTGGTATAACGAAGGCTTTCTTCCATAATGACGGGAAGACATTACTTGTGAATGAAAAGTTAATAATGTGAGTAATCACAGGTGCAATATCCTCCAGTACCGGAAGCACCATGTCAAGGCTGAGGTCGTCACTACCGATGGCTTTTGTAGAAATAGAGCGGACACACTTCTTTATATCATCTACTGAAACTGTTTCAAAGACGAATGGTGGTATGTCAGGGGGAGCAAGGTTCGATAAGAATGAAAGTGTTTCAGTTTTTGTATGCGAATCTAAAGTGATGGGGGGAGTGGTAAAATGATAGTTTAGAGTATTGAGATCCACAGAACTTTGACAAGTTTCTGGGGCCTTGCCCACACCCAGTGACAATAGGAATCTCCAAACTTGCGCTTGACAAAGATCCTGAATCGTTGTGTGAATATAGCGGCGTTTGGCATCCCTACACATTCTGTTGCAGATGTTACGTAATTTTTTATATGCATCAAGATTTTCGGCAGATGGGTGCCTTTTGTACCTGGATTTAGCCTTATCACGTTTGCCCATAGTTCTTTTGATCACTGGTGATAGCCATGGAGCGGGAGCATGTTTCATCCGCACCGGCCTGATCGGAGCATGCTTGTCGTATAATTTAATCAGCTCAGCAGTTAAAGAGGCAACCATGCTATCAATGTTATTTACTGACATTATTGTTGACCAGTCAATGTTTTTAACATCCTCTCTCAAACGTTCTAGATCCATATGCTTAAAATTGCGCTGAAGTATAACCTTGCCTCTAACCTTTGGAGGACGCACTTTGTAAGCAAGGTAAATAAGGTCATGATGTGAGAAGGGTGCAGTCATTTGACCATGCGAAACAGTGAGAGTAGGTTGAGAGACAGAGATTATATCTATGAGAGATGGACGACTATTGGGAAAGTAATGAGTGGGAGAATTCAGGGGAAGAATATGCAAATTAACTGAAGTCGTCAGATCATTTAAAGCTTGTGCCCTGGCGTCATTTTTTAATAAGCACGTATTTAGATCGCCCATGTAAATTATATGATCGTAATTAGGAACAAAGCTCTCAAGGATATCTGCTAATTCCTTAAAATAATTAATTTTGTCGTTAGGACAGTACAAAACCCCAAGTAGAACTTTTTTATGATGAATTACCAGTTCCAGAAAAAGATATTCAAGGGTACCTGTTGAGAGTGAAACAGAGTGGGAAACAACAGAAGCAGGAATGCTGCTGCGAAGGTAAATACCCACGCCGCCACCACCCTGACCAGTGCGATCATTACGGAAGAACCGATATCCTGGAATAGAGCAGCTAGTCGACGGGAGTGAAGGTTTAAGCCAGGTTTCAGAAACCAGTATACAATCGACTACGCCGCTACTGAAAGATGTGAGAAGATCTGAATAGTGAGCAGGAATGCTCTGCGCGTTAATATGCACTAAGGTAAGGAAATTAGAATTTTTAGGGAAAACCTTTAAAAGTTTGTCTTCAAGTGTTTCTTGATCCGAAAGAGAAGAGTTTAAGCTACTTTCAGCACTTCCAAAGTCTTCCGAAGAAGAACAAGAAAAATATTCATCCTTATACATAATACTATTATTACTTAAAATATTTATATAATATAAATAGATAGATTACATTCAAATATAAATAAAAGTAAACAAATATATAATTAAGAATACTTGCAGTTAAAAAAAAAAAAAATATCGAAGAATAACACTCACTATACTCATGCACAAGTTAACTGTTAAAGACATAATTATAGAACTATTAAGAAAAAAAAAATAATTAAAGAATAATTAAAGATGAACAACAAGTGAATAAACAGACAGAGTGAAATGAAAAATTAAAAAACAGAATAAGCACAATACCACGTTAGTCGTTGACAAAAAATAATCATTTTGTATCTGTGCGCATATCATTAATGACAGTTGGCATTTGACAATAATTGCATAGAGAAATCAGAAAAGTGACTGACAGTTGACATTGTACTATAGGTTTTTAATAATAGGAAAAAAAGGTTTTAAAGTTTAAACTATGAAATCTAACGAAAATTATAATATAAGTGGAAAACTACCCTGCATACATTTAAATGATTATTTGACACTACAATATAAGCCGACCATATCAAAAAGTATAAACAGAAATAAATTTGTTAGTTTTTGTCGGTTTTACTATGTTGTATCATTAAGTTTTTGAGTTCAGATAAAGAAGTAACCTTTACTCGGGACTTATCAGGGAGAAGAATGACTATAATACCGTCTGAAGACCAACATTTCTTCATCCCAAAGTGACTACGAGCAGCAACAAATATATCTTGCCGGGTCTTCGTTAAAAATTCCGTCACAGTTGTTTTAGTGCCTTTCAGCATAGTTTTAGCCTTCCATGCAATGGAGCGTGTTTGCATGTTCGTGAACCGCACTAGAATGGGCCTGGCAGATTCCCTCTTTACACCTAACCTGTGACAGGATTCAATTGTGTCAGGCTTTAAGTCTGACAGCTTCATTTGGCTGGTTAATACTTTCATGATCTTCTTCGAAGCATCTTCGTCCTTATCTTCCTTGATACCATGAAAGAGAAGAATCTTTCTTCTTAATTGAGTCTCCAAGCGATCCAGACTATTTACAACAAGCTCGACTTGAGACTTGAGTAAACCAAGCGACTTCCATATAAAAGTCTTGAAAGTATAAAATTCTGCAGCCAAGGCTTTTACAGTTGGATTAGGAGCAATGGAACCAGGTTGTTGGAGGTTTTTCTCAAACTCAACCATTCTCATATTAAACATAGAAGATAGTTCATCCATGCTCTTCACAAGCTGTTCAACTGGAGAGTCCATAATTCAGTGAGGAAAGTTTGTGTGAAAGTGAGTTTACAGTCAACTTAAGCACTGGTAATGTAAACTTTAATACATATGTACTATTAATATTTTAAAATATTAAATACTGTGGAGCTACTAAAATCGCGTCTGTACTCTTTTGTGTCTACCCGCCGAAAACTATATTTAGTGTGTACAGTTTGCTGTGAAATTCTTGATAGTAAATTATGTTGCTTATAAGAAATTCTTTTAATATGATTATGAAAAATTATTTTCAAAAAACACTCACAAACACAGGGAGATTTTTCAACATATTGTATAAATTTTTGAATGAACCAAAAATACTAATATAGAATTTAGAAAATTTATCTCTATCAAATATTTTGAAAAAAATGTCTAAGCGCGGTGAAAAGTAAAACAAGCAACGCAAGCTTTAGAAGCACAAAATTTTGCACAAGAGTTCTTTATACAAGGAATGTGATGACAATTTTTTAAAACTTATCTCTTAGAGAGGTGAAATAAGGAAACGAGGTTTGTATAGAAAATCGTTATTTGTAAAGTTAGTAATACCAAAATTGATAGTAAGTAGTTTTGTTTAGATTTTCGCGAATATTTGATGTCCATACTAATATTATAAATGTGAAAGTGTGTTTGTTTGTTTGTTTGTTTGTTTGTCCTTCTTTCACGTCGAAACGGAGTGACGGATTGGCGTGATTTTTTGTGTGGAGATAGCTAGAGGGCTGGAGTGACATAGGCATTACAAAAACACTTTATAATACAACACGAAAAATATTTATGATCAGAATTACTTTAAACTCGGTATTAATGATCTTCAATACAATAAAATAAAAACATGTTTTAGCATTTTTCGAAATTCATCCTTTAAGGGGATAAAACAGGGGATGAAAGTTTGTATGAAACCTACCTTTTTAGTTTGTTTTGTTGTTTTAGCGCGAGCGAAGCCGCGGGTTTTGCTAGTTTTAAATAAAATTAACTCGTTTCGGATTTTTTTGCGGAATTATTTCACGGGATAGATAGAGGGGATGCCTTCAAAACGTCGCGTCGGGAACAATAATAAAAATTAATCTGCGAAAAAAAATCCGAAAAGATAGTTATTTAAAACGAAAATTGATGTTTTACATCAAGCAACATATGAATATTGTCCCGATCACTATATGTATAAAATAAGTGTGCACTTATTTTTTTCTACTTTTATGTAATTATTATTAAAATTATATTTTTTATACAGTATACCGCATCCATATTTGAGGATAACGTCCAACGTCCTTGTGCCGGTTAGTTCTAATTCGTAAACAATATAACAGGAATACAGAGGACTATTATTGTTAGTTGCTTTAATAACTGTCTATAAAAAAAATTAAAACGTTCTTAGAAGTACCAAAATACATACAATTTTCATATAAATAATTTAAGTCTGTAAACAAATTAAAGTCGATTCTTCAAAAATAGGTACGCCTCGAGTGTGTATGTATGAATACTTTAAGGCGTATTTACACAGTGAGTTTCTTACATCAACAACACGAATATTGAAAGAGTATTAAAAATTTAGAATACGGTAGCATTTAAATTGGTTAAGTTTTATATATTTTTTTCAAGTTTTTAGCACCTAAAATACAATCCTGTACGAGCACTATGGGTAAATCTGCCTTTATTTTACGTCCGGGTAGAAATTTGTCTTCAAATCACACAGAAAATAGCAATTACATATATGTTACATACACAATTATAAATCTGCACTCTTATATTCTATAAATTAAACGTTCAGTTCAAAAGTACCACATTATTTAAAAAAAAAAATGTAGGTATATTTGAAGCATTTTTACAAAACTCAAGTAAAAATCCAATTGAAAAGATTCTACGGCAGAAATTACAAGACGATAAAAAAAATAAAAATATGCGTGAAAACATCTACCTAAATGTACAGACAGCTAGATGCGATTCTTAAAAGTTTTATTGTATATTGGATTAATAAAAATAGTGAATAAAACATACATGTATCGCTTATGTAAAGAATTAATAATAGAAAAATAATTATTGATGTAAGTTTGTGTAACGTTTCCAGATCACGCATATAGGGAACTAAAGGGCCATACCAGTGCTCAAAGCTACAAAGTTTTGCATAAATTATAGGTAATTAATTAGAGCAATTAATTACTATTAAAATGAAATGTTACTATAAACTTTCTTATTTATGGTATTGTTTTATTATCAAGACGTAGAGTTTCGTGAGGCAGGAGTAGTCCAGTGATAAAGTTCTCGATTGGAAAACCAAGCGAAACGAGTTCGAGCCCCGGGTCGCGCACCTCTAATGTTTTCATGTTTGAATCATTATCAACATGATTACCACTTATCTTACGGTGAAGGAAACCTGCATGTCTGAGAAAACTTAACTAGTTTTCTAAAATAGACATGTGAAACCCGACGGCACTTGGTCAGCGTGGTGGACTATGGCCTGAACCCCCTAAGGCCCAGCAGTTAAAAAAGGTTGAAGGCTATATATAGTATAGATTCGTAAAAGATATTTATTAAAATTGATTCAATCATTTAAGAATTTAGATAAAATATTTGCTCTACATGGTCTAGCACGGTGCATCGAAATCGATTAAATTATTCGAAAATTAGAGCGTGAACACATTACCCATGCGAAACTTGGCTTCCGTTGCGTTAATTTTTCATAGGTTTTTGCAAGTAATATTCCTAGTATGACCTAGTCTAGTTTATATTTCATTCTTCTTTTTTCTTTATTCCACAACAATAGACACGTACAGGTATAATTTACGTGAGTAATAACCTATACAATATACATACATAAATAAATTATATGTATGTTTGTATTTTCTTAAATTAAAATGCCTTTTCTTTGTCTATAAAATTATTGTATACTTATCATTTGTAGGAATATTATAATAAAAATAGTTCGAATGAAATTTTGCTCAATCTACAGTTTTTAAGAAACTTTTAAGTATTTTTTTAAGTTTTTTCGATTTAATTTCAGGCAATGTACATATAATCAATAATGTATTGGAAACGTGTATATTTATTGACACTACATTTTTTGATTTGATAAAAATGCGGTAGCATAAGCTTGCATCCGATTAGAATCGGCAAAAATTCAAACGGTGTCAGTAAAATAATTTTTTCCCTGTCGCTAGTAACAAAAGTTGGTAGGTAGCTAATAAATAGGCATTTATGTAATAAAGTGTAATTTAATCTATACATATAATAAAATTGTAACTAAGTCGAATCTGTACATTAAATATTTTTTTGGAAAATCATATTGAAATAAACATTATTATCGATATAAAGGCCGAATCTATAGTTTTTAAAATTTTTGTCTGTCTGTCTGTCTGTCTGTCTGTCTGTTACCGCATCCCAGAGAAACCACTGGAGGGATTTTGATGAAATTTGGTATGGTGATAGCTGGTTATCCGGGTCGGTTTTTACCTCGGAATAATATCTCATTTCTGAGAAAAAATACAAAAACTGCAAAGAAAAAGTTCACTAATATGTAAAAGCTAAGAATTTGGTTTTTGGTCATCTGAACGCGGGCGGAACCGCGGGCAGTGCTAGTCTCATTATATCAAATCAAATTATTTTATTCAGCATTAAATTATTACAATTTTTTACTGAACGTCATGAGTCTACTACCAGTTCGGAAAGAAGAAGCCTCAGACCTGAGAAGAACTGGCGAAAGAAACTCAGCGGGACCAATATCTTTTCTTAAAGTATAATTTTTTTTTCTATCAAGTTGAAGTAGCCTGGAGGCGATCATTTCATTCCCAAGGTGTGCCATCTTCTATAAAATCATTTATTGTATAATAGCCTTTATTGAGCACACAAACGTTTTTTAACATTTTTTTTGAATTTGGCGATAAAGCCTTTTGAACATTTTCTGGGATCCTGTTGTACAAGCGTATACATTGTCCATAAAAAGAATTACTAACTCTGTGTAGACGAGTCACAGGCATTACAAGTTTGTGTTTGCTCCTAGTATTAATGTTATGCATGTCACACTTCTTGGGAAATTCGTGTATATTTTTACGGACTTACACAACATTTTCGTACACGTACTGAGAAGCAACAGTCAATATTTTTATTTCTTTAAACTGATCTCTGATGAGATATTTCCCCGCAGTAAAAAGTATCCTATCCTATATGTTGACCCGGATAACTAGCTATTTTCGTACCAAATTTCATCAAAATCTATCCAGTGGTTTTCTCGTGATGTGGTCACAGACAGACAGACAAAAATTAAAAAAAGCTATAGATTCGGCCTCTGTATAATGACCATTTCAATAAGATTTTACAAAAAACATTAATGTACAGATTCTAATAAATTAGAATTTTTTATACGTATAGAAGTCATGGATTAATAGCTAGTTTTCCACACACTGTAATTTCAAACATATGTATGTACATATATACTACGTAGTTTCAAAAGCCTACACTATACGTATAAGTCTAGAACGATTAGGTACACAATATAGGGGCTGTTTAATACGTACCCCGCGCGGCCATTTTTCATTCTGCTCATTATTGCAACCCTTTGCGATTCCACCCTGGTAGTGGCAGACAAAAAAGTTTTTGCTAAAATTAATTAATAATTGTATATTTTTTTTATGTTATAGGTACTTCTTTTGGTACATTTGGAAAAAAATATGAGAGTAAAATTTTTACAATGCGCGCTCACACCGACAGCCAAAAAGCGACATGATGAAGTTAACTGCATTCCTTTTACAAATAGAGTTGTGACATACGGGATAAAATCTTTAGCTATTTTTGTCCTGTTACGCCAAAGAAGTACCTATAACTTCTTACGTGCGTACATAAATACACACAAGTTTTTTTAAACAGCTTAGTTATTCGGGACGCTCTATATTTTAAAGGCTAAGCAAATAATTTCATGCGAGCATTTAAGGTGATTTTGGTATTTTTATAAATAACCATATACATATACGGTGTACTTAGGTACATAAGTATTGCATATATTGACTCAATCTGAGGAAGCTAATTTAATATTACAGACGGACAATCTATTTTTATTTGGATTTTATAAATATGGATATGTAATAGATTTTCGATTTAGGACAATGCCTGTTGGGCGATAGCTCTTAAAGTAAAGTTCGCCATTTTTGTTTTCATCAGTTGAATTTTGTTTTTCTTAGTTAGAAAAGGTATTAACAGACCAGTGGGTTCAATCACGTGTTTATATTTAGATTACAACCAATCAACATAATCCCCAATTATATGGTATACAACGGGGTGCTTAATCCAAGTCCATTTGAAACAATCTTAAGTTATTTAAATTCAACGTACAAAAAGATACACAGAGAAAAAACCCTGTCAAGTGTGGGTTGAACTTAAAGGGTTTTGTAACATCGTATAACACTATTTAGTAATCGACATTTTTTTTAAATTTATATGGCGGCAATTTTGAAATCCGCCTTCTTGGTTTTCTTATTATTTGTTGTTATAACGGCAATCGAACTACTCTGAAAAAATTCCAACTCTCTACCTATTACGTTTACGTTTAGTAACAGGGGCCCGTTGGCATCCTTAGGGTACGGAACCCTAAAATTTTTCAAATTGTTCATTTTGTACACATTTTATCTAATTACAGGCAATAGGTATTACTTACAACTTATTTAAATAATATATAAAAATAAATGTATTTACAAATATATATATATAATACTTACTCATACTACTGATATAATACTTACTCATACTACTGATGCACAGAACGCTTTAAACAGAATCATACCTCTGTCCCTCTCAAACCCATACAAATACAGAACAAATACAAACTTTTATCCCCTATTTTTGCAACAAAACGTAGCTCGTGTCCCTCTCCAATGTAAATTTAAAATTGGTAACAAACAGACAGAAAGCTAGTACAAAATTATAATATTAGTATATAAATATGGTCTCTCTAATTATAACATACATATATTATAAATAAACATTATACCCTAGCTAATAATAATTTTAATTATAATTTTTTTTGTCATCAGTACCATCAGTTTCCCCGCCGCGGGGGCCCGCAGGCATTTTTCATTCCGACTTGATTAAATCCGCCGTATTAATATACGGAACCTGCATATTGCACTTTTGCCGATGCTACTAACATAACGTAGCATGTTAGATATTATGTGAGATATAACATATAATGAAAGAGCTTGATTGTGATTACCACTATGTAATATTTTAGTTATTTTTAATCTATAGATATGAATTAAAATTACAATTGTAATTCCTGACTGATTGATATATTAAAGATCGAATAAAAGAAAAAACTTAGGCATAAACATTTGGATTAGTGTATATCTATAATGATATAAGTATGTGAACATAGTTTTTTTTGAAAATCAGTGGTAGAACATGACGTCAGATTTAAAAAAAAAAATACTGAATAAAATATTTTGAATTATGAAACTATGGAAAATTAAAAAATACGTGTGTGTGTAATTATGTACGCACGCACGCACGTAAGAAGTTATACTTCTTTGACGTAACAGAACAAAATTAGCTAAAGATATCATCCCATATGTCACAACTCTCCGTTTGTAAAAGGAATGCAGCTAACTTCATCATGTCGTTTTTTGGCTGTCGGTGTGCGCACGATCGTAAAAATTTTACTCTCAGAATTTTTTTGACACTTTCCAAAAGAAATATAGTTCAAAAAATAAGTCTTTTTTTCAACACGATAATTAAAACATTATTCAGTATAATAAAGCTAAAGCCAAAATGATTGTTAGTAAAACGACCTCTATCAAGGTACCAGCGACCTACTTTGCTCCAAGCAGAACTTCTTTAATAGTCTTGTATTAAAAATTCATGTTATCGATTACCGAATGAAATATCTCCTCCTCCTATGAGAATTTCATAGGGAAGGATAAAAGCTTATATGCCATTAAGTGTCACATAAGCTTTTATTAAGCGTGAATAGGCACGAAAAATGACTTCATTTTGGCATCTATGATATTTTTTATAGTATAACCGTATAAAAAAAACTAAATATTATATGTAGAATTGTAAAATGAAGATTATCTCTATATAAATCTAAGAAAGTATTATTATCTCTATATAAAATTAAAGCTAAGTAATAATTTTTTTATTTTTTGGTCATTATATATAATACATATACTTGTTACAGATCTTCGAGATGTCTAAATCCTTAGTCTCTCCCGTGACCATAATTGCTGTAAAGCATTCAAAAATTCGGGAACCAAAAATCAAAATAAATCCGCGAAAAAATCCGAAGAGATAGTTTTATTTAAAAGGTCCAGTATTCGCATAAATCTAAAAAAATATTATGTGAGACATATTATTACTAGCACTATTTATTCCAAAAAGTCATATTTTAGGTGACACGTCAGCCATGGACTTATAAATTAAAATCATCTTAAAAGAACTGTTAAAGTATTTATTAAAAAATAAAATTTATAAAGTAGGTAAAAAAAATATAGAAATTCATATATTAAATCAAAACCCCCATAAATTCCAACTATTATTTAGTACCTCACTAATGGACGCTACAAAGAGTGTAATAAATATAAATTTCTCAATATTCATGCCACTTTTACGCGTCGTATTTCTTAAAAACTATTTTTCATAGAAGACCACCTGGGTTTTTATGAAACGCTATATTTTAAAGGATGGGTATATTGTGGAAATTATTTTATCTTATAAAATATTGCAAGACTTCTGAAAACTTCTTGTGAATTCAAATCAGTTATAGCCCGGTTTCTGGGTGCCTTTTGTGTTTATAATATTACTAGCGACTCACCCTCGCTTCTCTCGGCTTCGTCCCTAGGTTGATTCCCCAAACAAACTTTCATCCCCATTTTCACCCCTTAAGGGATAATTTCCGGGATAAAAAGAATCCTATGTCCTTCCCAGGTTCTCAAACTACCTTCTTACGAAATTTCATCTATATCGGTTCGGTAGAACCAGAGATTACTCCCTACAAACTCACAAACTTTACCTTTTTATCATATTGTCAATTAGTACAGACTAGCAGTACCAGCGACTTCGCTTGCGTTCAAACTTCCGGTCGCTATCAAACAGGATCACCTGCTGAGCCAATACGAAGATTGCCTGAAAATTTCATCAAAATAGCTTCAGCCATTTGAAGTCCATAGGAAACAAACATAGACAACCCGTTTATATATACAAAAATACTAGTAGAACCCGCGGTTTCGCTCGCGCTAAAACTACATTAAAAAAATCCAATAAAATGTAAAAAACAAAAATGATGTCAGACAGACAAAAATTCTAAAAACTATGGATTCGGCCTCTGTACCGATAATAATATCTATTTCAAAAAGATTTTCCAAAAAATATTTAATGTACAGATTCGGCTTAGTTAGAATTTTATTATATGTATAGACTTTATGAATTTTATTAAACGTATAATATACGAGTTGGCGACATATTTGTAAACCCATCGACAGATTAATAGCTGTTGCTTGTTACTATGAAAGATATATAGAGATAGAGGTATTTATTTGCGTTATGATAGTTGATGATAGTTTATTTTATGATAATTGTCATAACTGGTCAGGTGTCAGGGTAAAAATTATTGCAAAGTGTTTTTTATTCTTTGTTAGTTATTTAATTAACAATATATTATATAACATACTAACAGAACCCGTTTTTTTATTTTGTATTATAACGTGTTTTCCCGTGGGAATGAGATAATCTCTCGCAGTAAAAAGTAGCCTATGTCACTCTCCAGCCTTCCAACTATCTCAACATAAAAGATCACACCAATCCGTCATTTTGTTTCGACGTGAAAAAAGGACAGACAAACAAACAAACAAACACTTTCCTTATTTACAATATTTAAACGATGTATGGATAACACATATTGTTTTTTGCATTTTTTCATAGTATTCCTATAAGTAAAAATAGTAGGTACCTACGAGAAATGAATAAATTCACGTAGATACTTCGCCTACCGAACTAACCTGAGTTCTTTGACATGTTTTTGCAACAAAATAAAAAAAATCTATAAACATATTTATTGTAAGTAAGTACCTAGTGATCGCATCGTTGGACCGAATCGATGACAATTCATAGCTCAAAGTTACATAGATAGTCTGTAACCTTGGACTGTAGAATCGAACCCGTAGTTCTCGACATTAACACATACAGACAAATAAACAAAGTCTTTAGCTTTATATATTAGTAAAAATGTCAAAGCTTATTCTATATATAAAATGACGCTGCACTTTAAAAACAGTCCTTCTCCATATAAACTTTAAGTATGTCGAAACTTTTTCGTACGCGCAATATTTTTAAAAAGTGGTAAAAAGTTTTCTCTGCACGTATAATATTTTATCTTCTTCTATATAAATAAAAATCTATGTTCGTATGTTTGTCCTCTATTATTCCTAAACCATTGATCCGATTGTGGTGAAATTTATTTGGGTATCTGGTAGGTTATTCTGTATAACTACGCCTGCGAAGGTTCCTGGCATCAAAATAAGATTTTTTTTACTTTTGTCTTTTATGCGTTCTACAACTTTTTAAGCTCAGATATGCATGTACCCGAGCGAAGCAAGGGTAAATCGTTAGTAATTTATACTAATATTATAAACAGGTAGTTTGTTTGTTTGAACGCGCTAATCTCAGGAACTACTAAACTGATTTTAAAAATTCTTTTTACATTATATAGTTCGTTTATTGAAAAGGCTATTTATCATATATCTAATATAAAGTCTATCTATTCCATACTAACCGTTAAAACGTACCTAGTAGCTAGGGACGAACACGAGCGAAGCGAGCGTGAGTCATTAGTATGATATAAAGCTAATATGTACATAATATATAGATTATGTCAAAATATTTAACCTATAATAGGTTAACATATAACACATACGAAGATGTCTGAACTAAAATATGAACCCTAAAACAGTTTACGGGAGAACCGCAACCTCATTTCCTATTTATTTGGCGTGTCATATAATGTGTCATATTCGCACGTACCGTCATTGGCTGTAAAGTTTACTAAAATACGCACGACGGTAATATAACATTATAGTGTATTTAGTATGATGGACTTAGTTATTTATTTATTAGTATTACCAACAAAAGTCACAATAAATTACATATAATATTTTTTTTTCATTACTATAAAAACATAATGATTGCACTTTTAGGTAATTACAGGTAATAACAACATGCTATTAAATTAGTATAACATTAACATCTAAAAGAACAATTAAAATATATACAATTACACACAGTTAATACCTACATTTTTTGTGACAAATAAAATAATACAATTAAAAATAGTATATACAGATTTATCATAATAATATTAAAAAAATATGTGAGAACTTTTTTACACTGTAACGGTTCAAGGTTTTTAAGTGAAATTTGGAATGGAAATACCTTATATAAGTATAGAAATAGCCAAGCACGCACTCATGCACGCACATACATCACGCACGCAAGCGAACATACACATACACACATACACGAAAACACAGGCACCGACAAACCCAAAGCCATACACATACACACACACAAGCGCGCTAAAAAATCAATAAAATAAAATAATAGTGGGCTATTTAAAAAAATATAATAATAAAACTATCTTTTTAGAAAAAAAAACCCGAAAAGATTTTTATGAAGAAGAAAGAGTTATATTTGAAATGTCAAATATTCGCGAAGAAAGTTAAATTAATAATATAACCTAGGTCTAATAAACCCAAATACCAAGTACCCAAGTAACGAAATTTCGGATATAGCAACCTCTCTGACAGACATTTTAGTACAAGTTAAGTACAAGTGTACGCATAAAGCTAAGTATCTTCTCATTTCCCGAGCCAACCAGAGAAACATTGAACCACAGAGGATAACCTTTACTTGCTCTCCGAAATGCAAGTGCAACACCACCAACTCGCCAATTTCGGACTGCTTCTAAAAGATTTCTCTAATATAAAAAAAATTGACATTCAAATCTGTGGTTATAAAAAATCATTTGCTTTAAACAGGAATCGAACCACATTAAATAACATAAATTATTAAAAAAAAAAAATTAATGAGACAAATCAAACTCGTCGCACTACACGAAGTCCGGGCAAGGAGAACTCGTAAAGTTATTTACGCAGTTACCTGCAGTAAAGTAAAAAGTATTTTATAACGCGTTTACGATCGCGCTTACATCGCCAGTGGGTTTGGAAATGTGACAAATGAGTAAAAAATACGTCGAAATCGCACTATATAAATGCGAAATATGTATGTTTGTTACACTTTTACGCTGAAAACGACTGAACGAATTTAGATGAAATTTTGTGTAACACATGGGCTATTTTAAAGCAACTATGGCCTATTTTATTAAAATAGAACTAAGAATCATATAGGTATGTACCTACGCCTTATGTCACTACTTTCTACTTTTAATTCAAATCTGTCAAAAACGTAATTTATGAAAAGGTTTTAATCAAAAATAGAAAAGTATAAAAAGGATGTGTGTGTATATGTGTGTGCCTACACAACTGAGGATGAAACCGAGTGAAGCGACGGTAAGTCTAACAAGTCTAGCTAGGAGGTAAACTAGTTTATAAAAATTTTATAAATCGAGCTTACAAAAGAAAAATAAAAAGATCCTTACAGTGTTATCTAAAACCAAAAGTTTATAAAACATTATTAAATAAATATCAAAATTGAATGTCTTTGTTAAAATCAAATATACCAATCAGTTGACAAAAATATCTCCGTCATCAGATTTAATATATATTTTTTTTAATATAATATCTTAAGTATAGTACAATTTTATTTAACTTTAAAGCTGGAAGGCGATCATATCATTCCCAAGGGGTCTTATCTTCTTAAACAAATAGCTTATAACACACACAAGTTGTGTTATATTTTTTCTAGATCTCCTTCAGTTATCCTGTACAGTAATCTGAGTTATGATACAGATTAAATAATTTTATATCAAAAATACCACTGAATAGTTCTCATAGCCGGACCCGAACCAGAAGATACCATCGTCTGAGCATTTTTTTTTACCTACCTTATTAAGGGTCGATCCCCACTATAGTGCCGATCAAGGTTCATTCTCGGGCTGATGAAGTTCTCTTTAAAGTTAATCTGGAGCATGATATATGTATGTACCTATATTTGAAATTTCACTTTCCAATTTTTACCATGTGGACTGTGGAGGATAGGTAATGTATTTAATTCGCACCTATTTCGTCGCAGGTCAAGAGTTTATGGGTGCATTGTATGTATTCAACCCTTTTTAACGTCCCACTGCTGGACACGGGCCTCCCAATACGAGAGGGATCAGGCTATAGTCCACCAAGCTGGCCAAGTGCGGGTTGGCGAATTTCACATGTCTTTCGAAAACTTGCTAGGTTCTCTCAGACATGCAGGCTGCCTAACGATGTTTTCCTTCACCGCAAGACAATAATGGTAATCATGTTGGAAATGATTCGCACATGAAAATATCAGAGGTGCGAGGCCCGGGATTTCAACCCGCATCACTCGGTTTCTCAAGCGAGCGCGTTACCACTGGGCTATCTACTGGGCACTTGTATTGACTACAAATAAAATGAGCTGGTTGCATCTATTTAGATATTTTTTATGGACAACGCATACTTATTTATAACAAGATTCCAGAAAGTTTATAAGTGCCAGAGGGTTTCTAAAGCTTATAAATACAAAAAAAATATTTATAATACATACGAGTACCTATACACCATATAAGTTGAGACAAAATTTTATTTTAAAGAATGCTAGCAACTAGTTGTTGTTCGTGTTGTTGTTTGTGTTGTTAGTTCATGTAAAAGTTCGAAATGAACGTTTTTCAACGAACAATTTAGACTTTGAATATTGAGATTTCATAATCTTTGCTTCAACCGAGGTTATGAAAGCATGCACAGGTATCCTTAAAAGTATCACATTACAAACCTCTAGTTTATATTAGGTACAGAGTACACTTGTTTAGTTTGAAAATATATCATTGATCGTAATTAGCGATATCATGAACTGTAATTCGGCTGATAAATCTTACTCCAGGTCATAGTCTGTTAGTAAATCTAAGAAAGTATTAAATTTTTCTATATTTTCAACCTACAATTTTACTAATTAGATAAAGGATGAGTATTTGAAAAAAATTTTACTACACTTGTATAACATATTTTTAAAATTATTTTATTTCCAATGCACCCAGTAAAACCTTGTACCTACAAAACAAAAAAAATCTCGATATCTCTAAGTGCCAATAAAATAAATATATAATTTTATATATTAAGTAGTGCAAGTACAGTTATAATTAAACGGTATACCTGAGCACGTTATCTCATTGCACGCCGGTAGCTAAATAAAGCTTATAATCTGATGCGTCTGCTCTCTAGATTCCGTCCAGTTGCGTGCAGCAAAAAGCAAGCCGCCCTCAAAGGACGCCGACACTTGGTATCCACTGAAAGCTATATAATATGTATAAGGTACTTAAAAATTTTTCTTTTTTCTAAATAAAGAGAAGGATCAAGGATGTGGGTGAAAACTTTTTTTTTATTATAGTCGATCAAAACCAATGTAAATCAGGTAGGTACAACTTCATCTATATAGATAAATAAAATTGAAGTGTCTGTTTGTAATGTCAAAATAAAAGCTTTTTACTAAATGCATTTGGATGTATACACGGTACATATACCTAGCAAAGCAACATTTTTTTACAATCTTTGTCTGTCTGTCTGTTTGTTCCGGCTAATCTATGAAATGGACCGATTTTGACGGGACTTTCACTGGCAGATAGCTGATGTAATAAAGAGTAATTTAGGCTACTTTTATTTTAGAAAAAAGGGGTACCACGAAAAAAAAACCAATGAAAAATTTAATAATATCCGATTCAAATAGGTATATGTAACGAATAATTTACGTAGCTATTTTCAATAAATTTTGGGGCCATTGCAACAGCAACTTTATCGCAATAAAAATTGTATGTATGTATTCAGCCCTTTTTAAGATCCCACTGCTGGGCACGGGCCTCCCTTGTTCACATGTCTTTCGAAAACTTGCTAGGTTCTCTGAGACATACAGGTTTCCTTCAATCTAAGACAAGTGATAATCACGTTGGAAATGATTCCAGGTGAAAATATTTGAGGTGCGAGAGCCGGGATTTGAACCCACTTCACACGGTTTTACACGCGAGCGCTTTACCTGGTCTATCACTGCCTTTCTTTGGGAAAATGTATTGCTTATAATATAATTATTTTATACATCTACAGATTTGCATTGATGATCAAATTTAACTTACAAAACCTAGCATATTGTAGAATTTTCACCCGATCGCTTAGTCGTTAGTTTGTAATATGTACAGGTTTAGTTTCTGCACACTGTACATTTTTGCTATCTAGACACGTCATAATTCAACAGAAAAATCTAGTGTGCGGAAATGGAAGTCTTAGCTCTACTTTAACTGGAACATAACTTACCTCAGCGTATGCCAAACGCGGTGACGAAACTGTATGCATTCACATCGTCTTTTTAGACGCGAGTTACGTTGGAATAATTAATGCAGCCATTAAATCTCTTGATGTATATTTCGGAAAGATTAAATTTATAGTGGTCCTTTATAAGAATATTTCAGTATCTAATTTCATCATTTAGAAAGAAATCTGTGTACTATCTGTAATATCTCCATACGATAAGTAGTTTATACTAACGATTCACCCTCACTCTGCTCGGGGTCGTCCCTAGTTACGTTTTAATGTTTAGCTTAAAGATGAGATGGTTTCCTGCAGTAAAGAGTATGCTATATGTTAACCCGGATAACCAGCTATCATCATATCAAATTTCATCAAAATCTGTTCAGTGGTTTTCTCGTGATGCTATCACAGACAGACAGACAAACAGACAATATTCTAAAAACTATAGATTCGGTCTCTGTATCGATAATGTTTATTTCAATAGGATTTTCCAAAAAATATTTCATGTACAGATTCGACTTAGTTACAATTTTATTATATATGTATAGTTTAATTTTAATGTCACACGTACTTGGGAGGAAAATAAAACGTAGGTAATCATACTTTCCACATTCTTTATATACAATACAATACATCGATATAGGGCTTAAAAATAATTAACATTTAGCTCTACATTTACACATTAAGTTAACATTCAGAAGCAATATAACCAAATATTACAAAAAAAAAATACTTAAAAATACCGAAGTCCTTTAAATCAAACCAAAACAGGAAAACATTTTAGACACTCAAATTAGCTCACATACAATGTTATAGACATTTTTTTTTTAATAAAACAAATCAGTCAAAGGATGAGCAAAATAAATTATTTACTACTTGGAGAACTATCTTCATTTCATCTAAGGCCCCTCTCACACTTGCCAACATAAACACAAAAAAAATGAGTCCCCACTGAGTCTCAATTGTTAGATATTTTTATTTAATGAATAAAAATCCTATATATTGCAAATTTCATATAGATTTTATCCATATAAGGAAAGTGTAAGTAATACTTTCTTGGACGTACGCAAATATTTGAAATTAAAAAAAAATCTTTTCATGGTCGTTAGAATCTGATGTTTTCCGTGATCATGATTGCTGTAAAACATCAAAACGAAACATCGAGAACAAAAACTGAAAAAAAAATACGCGAAAAAAACTAACTAAAAAACAAAAGTTTTTTACATTATGACGTAAATATTCTGCATTAGCCGTTTCACTTGTAACAATACGAGTGAGTTGTCGATCCCTTACGTCACGTACGTCAATCAAAATTTCAAAGGCACTCGAACTTGAGATCGGATTTTTTTAACGTGTAAATTAAAAAAAAAACTGCGTATAAATTGTTAGTTTGATACAAGCCCTTTTAGCTGACAATAAAAAGTGCGAAACCATATTCAAAAGCATTGAGTGTACCTGAACGTGGTGGAAAAATAAAATTACGTTAGCGTTAACTCAAAATAGCCTTTTCTTGTTTTAGAAATATTTTATGCTTTATATAATTCCTACATTGTTTGCTTTGTCTATGTCTTCGTATGCTGTAGCTTATGATCCACTACCTAAATACTTTTTCAAATTATACTTTCCTAAACAAATTTGATTAAACTATCGATCTATACAAATCTGCAATATATATATATATATATATATATATTAGTACTAACATGTTTATGTTGACATATAGAGACTAAAAACGGTTATAACATTATTTATATAGGTATCGATGGTATTAATAAATCTACAAACGTCTACAAATGTAATACAAACTGTTTTATATTTCATATTAAAATTGGTGTTAACTTCAATTGATTATTTGCTATTTTATTAGTGATTACGCTGAATTAAAAAAAAACATTTTTAACTCATTTGGTAATAATCTTTAAACAGAATAACGATTTCTACAAACGATATTACTGATAGAAAACTAAAAGATACATATATAAGAATGACAGATTGAGCATATTACTTAAAGCTGAGATGATATCCATACATCCTATAGTTATCTATTCGCGATAACGTTTGTAACGTATAATTTTATCTAAGCCAGCTAGATTTATTCTACAATTAAAATAAAATGCAAGTGTTCCTTTGATGTTTCTTTTTAAAATACTTTACATACAGTCATTATTTCAAAATACGGGATCAAATCGATTTTATATCCTTTACTTACTTACATCTCTATGTATTTAACAGGTCTATCCCTGTATCTTATAGCGCCTTTTTTATCACATTCGAAGTGTGCGAATATAGCTAAAGGCAATATTAACCAAATGACGTAAAATACCCGAAATTTGATCCCCATTACAATTTTTATACTTTAAGTTGAAATTATTAAAAAACTAACCGATTGAAGTTAGCGTTAGAATCAATCAATTTAATCCAACATAATCACTCATAGAAAATCTACTTAGCGCTATAATTTTTTACTTTGTATAAAAATATCGCGTTGCATTTGCAAAATACACCAAATAACATGCTAATTTATCCATATATTTAATACTTGTTTTATATTCTACTGATAGCTAGCGATTTTTCCATTTACAAAACAAAATCCTTTAAAACACACAAAATACCGAATGACATTTATATATATGCGAAATGTCAAAAATATATTTTATCTTATTTATGTATATGACGGAACAGTCGCGGTGGCTTAGACAAGATGTCATTCTACAATCTACTATCGTAGTAGAATAGAAATGTCCATTGTACACGACAATGGCCAAGTGATCTGTGCCAAACTGGCACGCCTAAAACCGACCTAATAAAGAATTAAATTAAATTAAATTGTCATATGCATTTAATTGATTTAGATTTCTATTCTATTCTGCAACAAATTGTAGACTGACATGTTGTCTTAGCTCTCATTTCTTACATAAAATTGTCTATAGCCTATTGTCCATTACAATAAAGCTACGAACCTACGGCGATAAGTTTTAACTACACGCCAAACAGATTTAAGCCATAGACTATCTCATAATGAAACATTTGTGATATAAAAACGAAACAAAACACCCATTCTAAGACCTTAAAGCTAGAATAAATACTTATTTAACGCATGGAACACAATATTAGCTACTGTTTTGGTAATAAACAATCACCCCTCTCACACATTTACAACACCATCGAATATCGCAGATATTTTATCTGTATTTATTTGTAAAGTATTATTTATCTGTAATTTAAAAAGGTATTTTTGATCTGTGATTTAAATATTTATATGTAATTAATATTTGCAATATGCGGTGGTTTTAATCAGGCCGGATTATCCATAAGGCAGTTTAGGCAACTGCCTAGGGGCCCCGCATCGGCTAGGGCCGAGTTTTTTTTTGAAAATGTTTGAAATATTTTTATGAAATCTACCTAATAGCGTAATTACGAATATAATTAAATGCATTGGGATAGGAAAAATGTATTTCAATAAGTTAGAAAAAGGTGGAGGGGCCCAGACAATTGCGTTGCCTAGGGGCCCCCGACATGGTTAATTCGGCCCTGGTTTTAATAATATAATATACTAACGTACGTTGGACCAACCGGGCGATTGGTCGTTTTATTAAGATTGTTTATTTTGAACGTGGCACCAGTATTATGTAACAGTCTTTGAATTCAATCTATACAAAATATTATACATGCATTTTTGTTGTACCTACTTTGATTTTAATGTTATCGACAAACAAGATCGATTAAAAATATTTTTTGGAAAAAATGCTATAAATCATATACAGTTGGCCCAAACGTGTAATTAATATGTCTGGTGGTTAATAATAATAATAATAATGAAACAATTACCTCCAAATCACACCTAATTTAAACAACTCATCGAAAACAACGCATAATTACTAATGATTTAATTAATTGAATTGTTTATTAATGATTTAATGATAATTACGAAATTAATGATGATATTAATTTAATGATTATCTACTAAACTGTGATTTTGATGTGGCACTTGACTAATCCATATCCTTCTTCGAATACCAAACGCTCTTGTAGATACATTTTGGTTTGTATTTCGTTTGTCATAGAAACTATAAATACAATATTTTAAATCTACTTCATTTTACTATAACGTAACTATCGCTAAAGCCATCTGTTCAAACATGTTCGTTTAGGCACTGGATTTAACTGCATTTATGAATTTCCATCAAAAAAATTCAAAAAATCCCGTTTTTGTACAAATATAATATGGTCGGTAGAAACTTCTTTTTGTGCGTCGCATTAAATTCTTTATACCTTCATAAGGCTCAGAAGTGAATTATATACAGAAGCTTAAATCGAATATCTCTTCGAAGTGCAGATAAGTCATAGAACACTTGAAATTGGAAATTTGGTCATTTGGTTCACACAACTGTTTTTATTCGACTGAGGACGTCTAGCGCATTAAATAGATTAAGGTTTTAATTTAAATAATCTGTACAATTCCTTCCACTTGTATGTACAATTCATCACGGCAGTGCCCCGCTGGTCGCTTCGTATATACAATATGACATATATACCAAAAATATTTAAAAATATCCTTTCAAATTAAGACCAAAATCAAACCTTACTTATTATGAAGTAATAATTTAAAAGAACATATCTGTAAATGGCTACCCAATAACATTAGTTCAATAAATACAAGCGTTATAAATAGTTTGAAAGCAATTCACACATGGCAGGTTCATTTTAATTATATTAAATTACGTAAAAGTAAAAATAATAAATATTATGAATAGAAATTATAACTACACTAGCCGTGGTAGACTAAGACACTACCTACACGGTACACTTTGTGTATACACTGAGAGTGTTCTCTAATACGGAATATGCAATATGCGTGTGGTTTAAAGGTGAAATATATATATTTTTTTATAATCTTCATTGCTTTTGAATTAAGCTTACATCAATATTTTTAATGTTATTTCTTTTTGATTAAGAAAATAATTATTAAAAAGTGCAAATATAGGTGGGAAATTTAAAGTAGTCGAAACGCACGCCATTGGTCAGACCGAATATGACGTCAAAGTATTATCAGAACAGATTTTGTCAATGCAATAGCTAAAGTAGTTATTTTTCTATGTACGATACTGTGACGTCACGCCAAGCACGCTAAATGGGCGGGCGTTTAAAGTATTCATACGATACCGGTATGATTTTTTTTTATACTAAATATTAGTTTTTTGGAGCAAGATATTTTTTACTGTTATATAACGATTTAAGCTATTGTATAAAAAATTAAATAAAATCACGCATATTTCCTATTGTGAAATTGTGACGTTAGAGACACTCGGTGATACACTAAATGTACCGTGTCTTAGCCTAAACCGGCTTTAGAATACATTCAAAGTTAAGTTGTGAAAAAGTCGAAGTATAAAATGATCAATGATCTACTTACCCTCTTCGTGTTATACTTAATTCAAAATTACACAAATACAAAGCCGACATAAGAAGGGATTTACTATTTTACAATCTTCATAGAAAATAACCTCAACGGGTTGTTAGAATAAAAATATAAATAATATTACATAAATAAATTAAAAATATTAAGTTTATAAATAAATTACACAATTAAATTTCATTTTCCAACCCAATCAGGTTATATTTATTTTGATCAGTTAATTATTTTAATAAAAAATCAACCCTCAATGAATATTTTTTGAATTTGATTGATGAAATTTAAGATCACGTCAAATTTCTGTCTCAACATCACATTAATCTATCATTCATATTTCATTTTATAACCAATGTTTTAATAAAACAAATGAATACATAATGACAATAATTTCATCAATACGATTAAAATTCTAAAAAAAAAAAACAATCCCACAATATTGAAAATCGATAAGTGACGAATAAATTATAAAAGGAAATACTTCATATATACATACATAGCAAATATTAGAACTTACTATGGATCATATTGTCGAGGATAAATAGATCAGTGAGATAAGAGATCAGGGTCTTGCATCGTTAGAAGACTCCACATCGCTGGAACTCGTCGAAACCGATTTTTTCGGTTTGTACTCGGTTATAACAACTGTCACACCACTCACAGTTACCTGTGACAATATAATTAACATGTTAGACGCGTATATTTGCAAATAGCTAAATAAAAAATATATACAAAAAAATATAAAATTGTAAATGTTAAATGTGTAGATAGATAAAAATGCTTAAGCTATAATTTTATTCAAACGAAGTCAAAAAATCGAATGGTACTCCTGAGTTTATTGCATATTCAAATCGCGCGATCTCCGAAGGTATCGCGTAACGTGCACGTATAAAATAATTAGCCTTTAACAAAAAATGTACACACAGACTTTTAAGTAAAGTCACTTAAAAATAATTATTAAGCCGTTAGCGATTTTTTCTTGTAATTTATGTCGAACCACCCATGAGGTAAAACCTATTCATAAAAAAATATAAAAAAAATCAGTCCACAATTTTCAAAGATACTGTCGCACACAAAAAAAGCTAAGAATTTGAGTCCTTCTCCTTCCGTCGGTCGATTAAAAATATAAACCGAATTATTTGATTAAAAACAGTAATCCATACAGCCATCTTTAAAATTTTATTTAGGCAATTCTTTATACTGGCGAAAAAACCTACTGTATGACAAGTATCATGCCGCCATTCTAAAGTAATGGTCAAATCGAAGTAGACTAATCGGGAGGCGGAAGAATAAGCAACAGCGGAACATTCTACATATAATTTCTAATTTGCTCCAACAGACCTTTTGATGGTATTTAAAAAGAGGCATACTAACTTCAAAATAATTTAAAACTAATTCCACCTTTAGGATGGATTTTTTATATTTATATACATATACGACATTCATTAAAGAAAAATAAGAATAATATGAAAATCAATCAACAATAGCGAAGATATTACACGTAACATATCTACAAAAACGTATAGACGAATTGAGTACCATTTCCTTTTTGAAGTTATTCAAAAATAATAAAAAACAAATGCCTCCAAGGTCCAAACGACCTCGAGCTGCTACCATCTCGTGGTCTCACGTCATATCTACTAGGAAGATCACGAGCTAAACTGTTTACAGTCATAAAAATATATAGTTTTATTAAATTGTTTTTATTGATGATTATATTTTATAACAAAATTTATTTAAATAGGTAGGAAATATACAGTATCCTTAATAATGAATGGCGGAATTTAGGATCGAGCTTCTTTTTAGCAAAAACTAAGTTCCATATGGTCAATATAAACGATTGCCCTTACGTTAATAGGCTGGGATCAAGACTTACAAAAAAGTTGCCATATTCCGACAAATATTGTGGCATTCGTGCACACTACGAAATACTAAATTAAAAGCAAAAAATATTTTAATTGCAAAGAAAACTAATACCCGTCTTCACATATTCATAGGCAGTTCGTGTTTATGCTAATAATTAAGATATTAAAAACGGCACACACTGTAGTGCAAAAAGTTTACTTTTCAAGGAATGCTGAGCGGGCAGGTGGGAAATCAACTGCACTAATTGAAAGTAAAATATAAACATTAATATTCAAAGATTTGTTTTTATACTCTCTCATACTTAGATAATTATGGTAAAATATGTGAATTTTTGTTTACCTCCCGCGGCTTCGCTCGCGCTAAAATTACAAAAAAAACTCTAAAAAGGTAGTTTCATACACATTTTCATCCCCTATTTTACCCCCTTATAGAATATATAATATATAAATTCTAAATAGAATATAGAATATATAAATTCATCAATTTCGAAAAATGCTAATACATGTATTTATTTAATTTTATTGAAGAGCAATAACACCATTATTCCCAAGGAGGGTTGACGTCACGCAGGCGGCCGGTCGTAAAACTTTTGCCAAATCCTATCAGCAGTACAGAAGATGTACTGCGCCGACCCCAAGTGATTGGGAAATGGGCAGGGAGAAGAAGAAGAAGAAGAATAACACCAAGTTTCAACTAATTCTGTGTTTTCCCGTGGGAATTAGATCATCTCCAGCGGTGAAAAGTAGCCTATGTCACTCTCCAGCCCTCCAACTATCTCCCAACAAAAAATCACGCGCGCCGATCCGTCATTCCGTTTCGACGTAAAAGAAGGACAGACAAACTAACAAACAAACAAACACAATTTCACATTTATAATATTAGTATGGATATCGATAGCTAAGATAGATCTTAATTGTATACTAATATTATAAAGAGGCAGTTTGTTTGATTGAACGCGCTAATTTCAGGAATAACTAATCCGATTTGAAAAAATATTTTTATTTATTGAGGAGGAAAGCTTTAAGCTATATATCATAAGTAAGTATAATAGAATGTCTATCTATTCCATCCTAACCGGTAAAACGCACCTTAATATTTGATGAATATTATATACTCATTATTTTTAAAATTGAAAAATCCCTATTAAACTATTATAATATTACTACATATGAAGCTAGTTACTTATTTTATAATATAGTTATACTAGCAACGTACCCTCGCTTCGATCGGGTTCGTCCCTCGATACATTTGAATGGTTAGTAAGGAATAGATAGAATATATATGAAATTTACATATATATAAAAATCAATTTTATATAGACTAGCCGACCCGGCAGACGATATTCTTTACCAATAAAGTTTGTGATATTTGAGTTCGTACAAAAATCCTTTCGAAAAAAGCACTTTAATTTTTTTCAATATTTCCCTATATTTAGGGACACTTTCCATAATTTTTGCCCTTAAATTAAAAACCTTAAACGGCATTTTGAAAAAACAAAAAAAAAAACAGATTAGCCCAATTGACCCAGATATTCTCTAGTGACGCGCTTACCAACGAACAGCGTTACATTTTTATTGATATTATATGGCAGAAAGATAAAATTAAAATATTCTTAAATAATGTCTATTATTTATTTCCTCATCCAAACACTATTATTTTTACGAACATCACCAATCTGTGTTCAGCAATCACATATTGCCTACTATAATTTGTCTAATCTAAGACCGAGTTCTTGACGTTTCACTTTGTTTAATGTAACAACTTTGTTCAAACGTACACAAACCACAAGTTATTTAACGCTAAGGAATTATGCAATTACTTCTTAATCATTACAAATGTTATATTCATTTACGCTAATTTGGAGTACAATTTTAATTTGATTTTATGCCAATATTATGGTCATAATGTGTATTGAAATGTTATCTAAATTGAATTGTATGCTTTAAAATAATTAATTAATATGTAGTATGTAAAGTAAAATTAAAGAATGTTTTGGTTTTTGTTGAAGTTTTTTGTAAATATTAGACGAAAATGAAAAAGAATGGATGAATTATTTAAGTATTGTATTATTCTTTTTATGCTAAATTCATTTTTAATACTTTAATTAATTATTAATTTTATTATTAACTAGTTCATTCCCCATACAAATTTTCATCCCCAGGGATTAAGGGATGATTTCTGGGATAAAAAGTATCTTATGTCCTTTCCAGGGTCTCAAACTATATTTTTACCAAATCTCATCTAAATCGGTTCAGTTGATCCAGAGATTACCCCCTACAACATCACAAACTCACAATTCACAAACTTTATATCTTTATAATATTAGTATAGATAAATAAAATTAATTTATTTTATTAATAATATTTGTTTAGCGATTTCCGTATTCGAAGCGAATACGTGCGTTAAATGTAAATAATTAGGTGTATTACACATGTCTAAATTAGTTTAATAATACTTGATACTAATATGGTTCGTTCCGAACTCCTGACAAAATTAACTATGTGGCCGTAGTATATGTGAATATTTCTTTTACTTTCCATCGATAATATTATCTATACCTTTATTGTTTACAAATTATTACTGAATACCATATTATTTAAGTACAAATATGACTTTTACAGTAAAATGTACCTCTATTTCATACGAAATAGACTAACAATAATTTTCAATAACGTATGTGTGTTGTGTTCCCTACTTAAACACTGTTACTTCTACGAACTGTGCAGTGTGCATGCAGCTAACTATCTATCTAGTTAAAATATTCTTTTTTCCATTGAATAATTTTGTATCTTTTAAATGTAAGTAGGTAATATATACCTTTTAATATTATATATTACGATTTTAATGACGTTTGAACAACGTTGAAACAAGACCTAATAGCTAACTCAAAATAAAAAAAAAACAAAAATGCATAAAGTAAAACTAGCAAAATAAAAAAATGTAGGAAACTACTTAACGAATTTAGCTGTAAATATGTATACATTATTTATATTATAATAAATATTAAATGCCGTCCGTAGATAAGAGTTTTTGGGGGAAAAAAATAAAAAGTAAAACAATTGGGGGGCGAAAGTAACAGATTTTTTTTCTATACAACCTTTGTATGAAAATAAAGATCACAAATGAATAAATATATTGATATTGGAACAGGACGTCTGTCGGGTCAACTAGTGTATATTTGCATTCAGCCCTTTTAAGCGTCTCACTGCTGGGCACGAGCCTCTCTTCAATGCGAGGGGGATCAGGCTATAGTCCACCATGCTGGTCAAGTACCAGTTGGCGGACATCACATATCGTTCGAAAACTTGCTAGATTTTCTCAGACATGCAGGTTTCCTCACGATGTTTTCCTTCACCGTAAGACAAAGTGGTAATCATGTTGGAAATGATTCGCACGTGAAAATATCAGTGGTGCGAGACCCGGGATTAGAACCCGCTTCACTCGGTTTCCCAAGCGAGCGCGTCACCACTGGGCTACCACTGCCTTAATTTTTTTTACATGAAAACCACACATACCTCTCTAGTTTGTGCTGAGCTCCTATCGACGTTATTAAGGCGCGGTGGTCGCCTTTTCTTCTTGAGTGAATTGGCAGATCGTGGTCGTTTCTGTGAACTAGTTGGTGCGGTGCCGGCCGCTTGTGCCGCGACCAGTGCGGGATTGATACGTGGTTTGCGGGTTGATGTTCCTTTAATAATAATCTAGAATTAATTGATTCATTCAATAATTTCTTGTATTTCTATATATATATATATATATATATATATACATACATATTGGATATTAGGTTGGAGAAAAAAAAATTTTTTTTTTTTTAACTTTGGAGTAACTTTGTAGCTTATAAAAAACAAAATTATTGAAATAAAAAAAATACTCAACATTTTGAGGTGGTCCACTGATTTTTAAAATAAATACTTAATTAAGTAAATAAATATTTTTAGTTTGAATAAAAAAAAATATTCGCGATTCGGCGTATGGCCGAATGAATATACTATTACATATTTATTTATTCGTTTCTTTATTTATTAAGAAATTTCATAAAATTATTTTGACTCCTGTTTTGTATGTGGTGGGATAGAGTAAGGAGATCAAGCTTTGGATTTACTTATCAAAAGCATCAGTGATACAAAAATTGTAATTGAATTCAATTCTCTTGTTTATGGATTAAAAAACAAAAAAATATGTTATGTTTTTTGTTGTGTGACATTGACCCAATTAATTTTTTTTAACCCCTTTTGTTTCTTTATTATAAGCATTGGTAACGTAAATATAAAGTATATAATAAATAAATCATTACATTTTTAAATTACAAATGAAATGATTTAATTTGAATAATTAATAAAATGAATTTATATATAAGTTAGTAAGCACCTACATTAAAAAGTCAAGATTAAAACGTACATGTATCTATACATATAATAAAATTGTAACTAAGTCGAATCTGTACATTAAATATTTTTTGGAAAATCTTATTGAAATAGACATTATTATCGATACAGAGTCTGAATCTATATAGTTTTTAGAACTTTTGTCTGTCTGTCTGTTACCGCATCACGAGAAAACCACTGGACAGATTTTGATGAAATTTTGTATAGTGATAGCTGGTTATCCGGGTCAACATTTAGGATACTTTTTACAGCGGGAAAATATCTCATTTCTGAGAAAAAATACAAAAACTGCATTGTAAGGGTATGCTAATATGTAAAACCTAAGAGTTTGGTTTTTGGTCATGTGAACGCGGGCGGAGCCGCGGGCAATGCTAGTAAAATATAAGTACAGTAAAAATTTAGAAGTAATTTATACGTCTCTCCCCTAACGTATTCACAAAATACAACTATTTTCATCGGCGCCTCTGGCGGTGCCTTTCAATTCAATTTCCTTGGCCCGTATTCGCGACACAATTTCACCATTAGTACGCTTCCTTGTCTACAACTAAATTAGAGTATGAATACGACTACGTTATTTACGTCACTGGATGTTGTGTAAAATAAGATACAATTCGATGAATATTTCTATAAGAACTATATTTAAAATTATTCATTAAATCCATACTAATATTATAAACTAAAGCAAAGAACAGATCTGTCCCACGGGAACCGTTTTTTTTCCGGGATAAAAAGTAACCAGTTTTTTGACCGGCAATATAATTTAGCATGCCAAATTTTACTAAATTACGTGCATAAGTTGTTGTGTACTAAGCTGTAGAAGTTACTATAGTTCTTAAACTATCCCACGGGAATTCTTTAATTTTCCGGGATGAAAAGTATCTAAAATGTTGACCGGATATATAAGGTACCACCATGCAAAATTTCATTTAAATTGGTCCAACAGTTTCGGAGATTAGCCCGTACAAACAGACAAACAGACAGAGAAACAAAAAAATGGAAAGAAATCTGCATTTGTTCTATTTCTCTTCTTACATCCCCGTGTCTCGGTTTTTAGCATTTTTTTCTATATATACAGACATTCGACCTCTACAGTTTTATAATATGTATAGATGCGAAAGTAACTCTGTCTGTCTGTCTTTTACCATTTCACGCTGAATCCCCTGAACCGATGTAGATGAAATTTAGTCTGAGACCCTACACCTAAGTTGAGTATCACATCAAAAAGTACATATCTCATTTGTCCGGCCGATATAATACAAAAAAAACACGTCGATAATTTCACGAATTTCACGTCGACTGAATACTTAAATACAAAATTAAATAAAAATTAAATTAAATTAAATTAAAATTAAATTAAATAAAAAATTACTTCGACAATCCAAGAATTGTAAATTCACAATTATAAAAAACTAGCGAATCACCCTGGCTTTGCTCGGGTCCATCTCTAGATAAATTTTAATGGTTAGTATGGAATAGATAGACTATATATTATATTATATATATAAATATAGCCTATAGCCTTCCTCAATAAACGGTTCCTGAGATTAGCGCGTTCGAACAAACAAACACTATCTTTTAATAATATTAGTATGGAAGCATGAATAACGATTATAAGTTTCAAAAGATTCTCTACTAGTAAGTTATACATCGCTAGGATGCGTCCCTAAGTTCAAATTTTATTACTAAGAAGTAGCCTATGTGTTAGTCTGTCATAATGTATGCGAGAACTAACCGTAATTCACGCACACACACACATACACACACACAAAACATTCCCCATTTATAATAGCAATGGTACTACATACGGTATAACAGATTCATTGCAGTGCCAAAGAGCTGTAGGTTCAAGTCCAGGGTACGGCTAATATTAACAATTGTCAAAATCGCCTCGTCACATTAAAATAACTTAAAAATTGAATAACATCCTAATAAAAACTTCTAGAAAAATCACTCACTGGCTGGCCATTATCTCAATATGGCGTATACAGATAAATAAGTAGTTTATTACATATTACTTTACTTCAGTCACTTTTATATGCGTTTTATCAAAACAAAACTAACGGCCTGAGGCAACGTCTCTCAATTCAATTTCCTTACCACGTAAACACTACACAGTTTTACCATTAGTCGGTCTATCTATACGATATATGTATAAGTAACAAAAACATTCAATACGATTTCCAATACTAAGTCTAGTACTGTCGAATATTTTGAAATATAACTAGCACCCGTGGTTTTACTCGTGTTTGTTCCTATTATTACATTTTAGCGACTCTATATATGTACATATATACATAGTTTTACAATAATGTATGGAAGTCTGCCCGATTTATAGACATTTATGATTACTGCTGCGCTCCCTTGGGTAGTAGCATGATGATATAATAGCCTATATTCTTCCTCAATAAACGGGCTATCTAATGCAAAAATAATTTTTGAAATGGGTTTAGTAGTTCCCGAGATTAGCGCCAACAAACGAACAAACTCTGCCTCTTTATAATATTAGTAAAGATGGATTAATTGTCCCAAGTCTGTTTGAAAGTTTCATTTTTTACCTGACTGTTCGGAAGCTAGCTTAAAAATGTTAATTTAGTTTTGATTACATCTCGTAGGTACTTATGTACTGTATGTTATTTTATTTAATATCCCAATATCATTTTTCAACAACATATATGTATGTACTTATTTAATATTCCACAAGATTGTGAAGCTGTAAATTTTCATTCAAAAAGCGATAACGTTTTTCCCCCCATTAACATAGTCTAAGTTTTATAATTTTTAAAAATGTTGTAGATATAATGAAAAACTAGGTCCGTACCTTTTTATTTTAAAGAAATATTGCGTATGATAGAAGTTATTAACATCAAATATCTGTATTTTTTACTTAAGAACTTCCTCGAGCTTTTTATTTTTTTTAATTAAACTAAACTGAATGACTAAAAAAGAAAAACGTACAGACCTAGATTAAGGTGTACTGAATCTAATGAGACCAAAATTGTCTCATCTCGTAAATTTTTAAGGGGGTGAAAACGTTATCGCCCGAAAGAATATTTTAAACAGGAAATGTATGTAAACTGCCCCTAAGATTTGCAACTCTCCCTATCGCACCATACGGGTTGGCAAAGCGAGCGGTATGAAACAGAGAGCATTTTTTTTAAAACCTATTCGCGTCGCGCATTGACACTACACAATCCTCTTATGACTTAAGTTTTTAAAATCGCACAAAACTTCGTTGTGATAACACTACGTGAACTCTAACAATCTCTGTAAAATCTAGCCATGTTATTTAGATTTGATTTTTGAAATACCAAATCTATATTTATTATTTCAAGCAGAAAAGTTTGTTTGTCTGTTTGAATGTTGTAATATCTAGACAATATAGCATCACGCCCTAGCGTGAGGACATTTAGAAGCGAAGCAATTACACATGAATAATTAATTACGCGGACGGAACCGCGGGCAATTACACTAGTATGTAAATAGTCCTACTAATATTATAAACGCAAAAGTTTGTAAGAAAGTATGTATGGATATGTTTTTTACTAATTCACGTCAGAACAGCTGAACGAATCTGGATGAAATTTGGCACAGAGATGACTATAGTCTGGAATAGCACATAGGTTACTTGTTATCCCGGAAAAAAATACGGTTCCCGAGGGATAAATTTGGTTTTGTTTTTCTAGTGGCGACCCCGAGCGAAGCGAACGAGGGTGAGCCGCTCGTAATAGATAGTTTTGTAGATTCTTATGCCAGTATATTATACAAAGCTAGGCTGCAGTCGCTAGGACCTCTACGATCCATGCGTAATGCATATTCGTTATAGTATCTACAAATACATATTAGGTCCAGGCTCCAGCTGCGTACTTACAAATAATGTTTATTGTTAGGTCACGATATCATTTAAGAAATATTTTATAATTATTCAATTAAATATTCCTGACAAGAATACGAGTAATAACCAAATATCTATACTAATATTATAAAGAGGCAGAGTTTGTTTGTTTGAACTAATCTCAGGAACTACTAATTCGATTTGAAAAATTCTTTTAGCGTTAGAAGACCCCTTTATCGAGGAAGACTATAAGGCTAAAATTTTATGTCATCATGCTACTATGTAATAGAGCGGAGCAGTAATATAATATATAGTCTATCCATTCCATACTAACTGGCAAGACGTAGGTACTTAGAACACGAGCGAAGCGAGGGTGAATCGCTAGTAATAATTTACCAATATGGCCATTTCAGTATTGTCTAAGTAAATAGGTAATTTTGAAATTTTCCTTTTACAATTTGTCTCGTATTTCATAAAATTTAACATCCTAAGATAAAAATACAATTTCATATAACCATAGTTACGTTAGAACTTTTTATAGCTATAATAATTTCATACGACTTTCCGCTACCCAGCAAGACTGAAAATCGATGCTCCGAGGGATACGTGCGCAAGTCAAGCTCGAACTTGACTGTATTTTTAATGTACAATAGATTTTTAATGTAGGTAGAAAATTAAATTCATATTCTGCTTTTTAAATGCAAATTGTAATATGCTAACAAAAATGCTAAACAGTACCTTATGTGTTACTCCAGGTATATATCTGTATACTTTTCATTCAATTTTGTTTATCTGTATACTTTTCATTCAATTTTTTTAGCCATTTCAGCATCAAGGAGTATCGAATAGTGATGTAACGAATATTGGATTTTTCAAATTCGATTTTTTCGAATGCGAATTTTCAAATATTAAACAGGCAGGTTTAACATTTCGAGTCGGCCATGTTTAAACCGAATATAGCCGAGCTGATACAGGTTGAATGATATGAATGAATATAGATATAATGAATGAAGTTAGTCACATAAAGTTCATTCGAAAAGATTTGTTGTGATTTGAGTATTATTAATATTATAAGTAAATAAAAAAAATTAAATCTTATCAGTTGTATTATCATTCCATATCCACCCATTACTCCGTTTCGACGTGAAAGAAGGACAAACAAACAAACACACTTTCACATTTATAATATTACTTAGTATGGATGTTTTAATATTCATAAAAAAATACAACACATGACAACGTAATACCTATATTAAAACGATGGAACTAAATATGGTATATATTTAAATGCGACGGTAACTAGGTAAATCATTTATTTATATAGCCAAATAAGCCTAAGACCCATGTACCGTTTTTATTTCTTTTTGAACATTCACGTGTATAATATTAGTAGATACAGAATTTCATACGAACGCTAAAGGTATTAAATACGCATTTAGCTACTATAAGTTTAACTTATTATTCAAGAAAATATCGGGCATTACTATTGTTAAGTATGTAAACCTACATACGTAATTCTATTCCATTATTATAAAAACATTATTTTATCTATACTAATATTATTGGATTTTTTGTTTGTTTATACTGAATAGGCTCCGAAACTACTGAACCGATTTGGATGTTTGGTAAGAAGATAGTTTGAGACCCTGGGAAGGACATAGGATAGTTTTTATCCCGGAAATCATCCCGGGTGAAAATGGGGATGAAAGTTTGTATGAGGAATAAACCTAGGGACGAACCCGAGCGAAGTGACGGTGAGTCGCTAGTGGAATATATACAAACATTTAGTATGTAGTTTAGAGTAGGTACTTCTTTCGTATTTCAAAGTGCCTTTAGGACCGTTGCCCAACACGCTTTATCCAAAACAAGGAAAAGTCGTTTTGCAAATCACATTAAAATATCTGGCTATCGCCAAATATGTACCATAAACAAATAATAAGATATAATTTATTGCGTGTATTAACAACGATTTATTAGCAAGTTTGTACGTTAAACCTTAATATATTATATCAGTATTAAACTGCCCAAAAACAGAAAAATTACTGTTAATTACACTATGACTACCGATTACAGCATACCTGCATTCATCTGCATAGTTAGTTTATCTATTAAACAGGTTGTATAGCAGCCGATAAAAAGGTCAACGATTTTAATCCTACCAATTTCAGAAGTCCGCCGTCACAAAAAATCCGTGTATAGCAAAAGGGAACTTAATTGGAACGGGTTATGAATGACAGAAGGTGAACAATGATAAAAGTTAGCACTTTGCATGAAGTTTGGTTATAACAGTGTATATTTTATTGGTTTGGTTTATATACGATATCACTGCTAGTCCACTACGCATAGTGGCGGGATTTCTTTGATACTATTTTTACGAGGCAATTTGTTTACATTAGCTGTTAGAATTCACTGTGTAAGAAAATGCTAGCAGCTACGCACTTTGTATTTTAAGATTAATTTCATAATTTAATCAAAGCATATACATATGAATAAGATTTAAGCATTTTAAGTAGAAAGTAGAGAGAGAAATTTATAACAAACTGTCTCTCCACTTGTACGAAGGCTAGCTAAGTCTTAATCAATACTTTTTAAGTCTTTGTTCCTTTTAAAGGTTATGCATAATTTATACTACGGCATTCGCTAATGTAATGCAAATTCGTTTCTTCGTAGTACCTAATTAACTTTGCAAATTAAGAAAATGACTTTTAAGCTGTTATCCACGTATAAGAATCCACAGTAAAGAAAGCTGAAGAATGGGTTCTTAGAATAAAGGTCTAATACAAATGAACTAATACCTTTTCTAACGTCGCACATTGAGCATTTGAAGGCTTCAGCGTTATTCCTGTATGTACAAACGCTACAATCCCAATAATTCTCTTCGAGCACTTTAGACGGCCTCTTGCCTCTCCGAATGGCATTTTTCTTGTCCATTTTAACGCTCACTTAACCCTAAATTATATTTCTCACACATTAATCATGATATTTTTGAATAGGCACCAGACTTTTTATCGCACATTTGCAAAATATTCATTCTAAGAATCATTATTTATTTATGTTTTACTGTGCACGAAACGTACACCACGATTCGCCATGACAGCTCGGCGATACGTCGGTAAAGCAGAGCTGGCGCCACTGGTTGTTACTGCTTTATCGACGGTAGCACAGATAAAAAACCTATTTAAATTTTATAAAGATATTCTTGAAGAAAGTACAAAACGTATTTCAATAAAAAAATATTATTTAAACTAAATAATATGAATTGTTATATTCTAAACTTTGATTTGTGCCCTAATAATAATAATAATACGGAATCTAGTCATAATTTATTACCTTATTATACGACGATGACGACTACCCATACTTAAACACAACGTAATGTGAATACATAATATGTATTATATATTTTTTGCAATTACGCACATTTAATTTGTAAATTATATTCTAATATAGAAGAAATTCATGCTTAAGCACACATCATTCCGAATCTAATTTCCTAAAATTCAATAAGTAATTAAAATTCAAAATAATTAATTTTGCTAACAACCTTTGTGATTTGTCACCAAGGTTTAATATAACTCATAGGTACAGATAATACCCGCAAATGACAGAAAAGTTACTGTTCATTTTAAAGATAAATTTAAGTGTACATAAATACTTCATGCAAACAATAATTAAATATAATATGATTGATTATTTCAGACTCACTCAGAGATATTACTTTATTATAAAAAAACATTTCACTTTCCTTTCTTCAAACTATCGACCGAAACAGCTAAATGTTAACATGCAATCATTTCACTCTACCTAATTTAGTATATGACTTATACAAACCACAACAAGATTCATTTTCGGTTCGAATTATTTTTACAGAATATTGTCCTTTATAGCGTTTCGGGAGACGGTTCTTAGAAGTATAGACCTTTTCTTATTAAACTATGTAAGTTTCTACCTGAGCTTAAAGTTTTGGAAGAATATTGTGAATTTAAACATTTAATTGTAGTGCCTCCGGGTATACCAATTTTAGTAAGTTAACCGATGTATAAAAGACGTTTTCATTAGCTAGCTAGCTGAGCTAACTTTTATTTATTTATTTATTTATTTATTTATTAAGGAAACAAACGGTGTTACAAGATAAACATAGAATAACAAACAATTGATAATACATAACCAATAATAGTTTCCGTTGTTAAAATAACACTTATAACAAAGACATGGATACAGATGCAAAATATTAAAAATAACAATTAAAAAAGACTTACAAATTTAAAAGAGAGAGAGAGAGAGAGAGAAATGCCATACAATCAATAATTACAGATAATCAATAAAATCCTTAGAATAAAATTCAATAAATAACACATTTTTAAATTAATAATGTAAAATAATAAAATCAATAACAGCTTGCATTAATCAAATTGTACATAACACTAATTTTAAATTTATTAAGACAGAGATGAAATATGTCATTACTAATAAAAAGATTATTATACTGATCACAACTTCTATTGATAAATGAATTTTTTGCAAATTTAGTTCTGGTAGCAGGGACATAAAAAGTGGATTTTTGTCTGGGATTAATATTTCGTGGACACTTATTATTCTTTAAATATAACTTACTTATTATTCTTTTAATATAGTTTGTAATTTTTAGCTTACCGTTTAAGACCTATCGTACATTGGTAAATACTGTCAAAATAGTAAATGAAGCAGTCATATAGAACAATATATTTAATTTTTCTTTTAGATAGGTATCGACTTAGACAGTAGGTACTAACTACTATGGCCTTCCCATCTATTTCAGATGTTCTAAGCAGAATGTGGTACTTAGACAGTACATGCATAGACATACAATTATGTAAAGTATTTGCATACCACTATTTTTATATTAATAAATACTGACATAATATTATCTATTTCGCTAATTTCAGAACTATTTGGCATTTAAACTGTAGTAAACAAAATAGTAAATTACGCTAGATTATACATATAACGGACAGTAGGTACATAGAGACCATGTATATCAGAAACTCTGTTATTTATTAATGTACAGAATCTAGGTAGATTCCGAGTTGTAATTATAAGCAAAAACTAATTAAAAAGAAAAACATATTTATCATAAATCCTAAACTCATAAAATTTAAGCCAATAAAGCTTATTTTATTATACTTTAATTATACATAACATTTACTTATTTGAGTTAAATTTATTCGATGTTAAAATTAAAAGTGAAACAAGAATTATCTGCATCTTTAAAATTCAGAGACAAGAGATCTGTAAATAAAAAAATTGTTAAAGTGATATCAACGAAATTATTAAAGAATCTTTTTAAAAGGTTTAACAGCCATCTCGTACATGCATTGGCAGAATAAATAAAATCACGGCCATTGTTCACCGTAGACGAATAACGTTTCGCGCGCTTTCCGTAAAATACCGGGAACGTGAAGTGAAGTTTTGTTTTGTCGCGTTTGTCATGTATCTTGCTGGGAGGTTGAACTGCGGGCTTCGCAAATTTAACTTCTTTATAATAAAGGTATTATAAAGGAAAATATAAACTATATTTAAATTTACTATCGTGCTTTTTGTAATAAATCTTTTTTCTAAGGCTGTCTTTGAAAAAAAAATGTATAGAAAGCTTTATTGCACATCATAAAATAAAAGCCATGTCAAAGATACTTCCTCTTCGATAGAGTTTACGTGAAATATTTAAATTTAAATAGAAAATAAAATTATACATTAAATTAATGGTACCTAAGTTTTCAGTTTCTTTTACTTCACTTTACTTGTACTTACCTAATGGTTTGCGCAACCGATAGATATTCAAGGTAAACAGTTAATAGAATAACAAATTAATGTACCATAACATTATATCAAACAAGGTGATTAACTATAAACTTGACACAAAAATTTGATTGTTGCTATAAAACGAATCATTTACTAACAAAATAGTAGCTTATTTTTAATTAAACAAATCCTTTGATAAGAAAAAAAACGTGATCTTGAATGGAACATTTTAAAAGAGTAAGTACCTACTAGGGGATATAATGTATTTAGTAATAATATAAATTATTATTTTTTTACTCGCACAGAGCACGTTAAAATAATATATTTCTGATTCGAGACAACGCACCCTCTTTTCCCTGCGAAAGCAATATATCAAGTCCGCTGTTGAGCCTCCCTCACACCCCTGCCCCACTTGTTGCTCGCGACTTATTGCGGCGGGACACCAACACTGATAAAAAATATGCATGTGACTTTTCTTTTTTAATTATAGTGCTCGAGCAGATTGACAACTTTTGTATTGTATTTTTTATTCAGATACGAGTTTTATTCTGCTCGTAAACTACATAGAAAGGAAAGGTTTTAGGATATTTTTTAATATTGACTTAGATATAGGTGAATATAAAATATGGGACTTGTCAAGTTATTACAGGGTTTGTTTTATTATTATCTAAGGTACCTACCTATACAATAAATAAATAAAATAGAAATATTTAGTTTTTGTACTGTGTAATCGATACAAACCTGCTAATCGATACCAGTATATACTCGTATGTGTCCTATGTCCTAATATTATCAGTAGGTAAATGTACGAGTATATTATATGACAATGTTGCTTTGTACCATATAAATGAAAAAAACAAATAAAAGCATTATATACTCGTTATTCATAAGATTTTTCATACTGTTCTAAAATACTTAAAAACTTTAAAGTTACCTATAAAAAGCTCTACAAAAAGAGTTACCCATCGCACTTTAAAAAACCAGAATATCCAGAGATATAAATGGATCCATGAATCAACAATGCAACTTGTTGCATGTAAAAGAAAAAGTAACAGAGTTACCAAACAACCGAAAAAAGATGGCCACTGAGTGATTTATTCCCGCACGATGCAGAATTCCCGCTCAAAAAGACTCTCCGTAATCCACTAACTTTTTAAAAGCACTGATTAAAATGCTTTCCACAGATCGCACGTTGCCTTTTTAATTTTTTATCTGGTCGTATTTCTATTTGAAATGTCAGGTAGGTAGGATGTTTTATTTTTTTATTACCACTGCAAAAGTGGGGAATTAATACGCAAAAGTAGGACTAATTAGCAGTAAATAATTTCAAATATGTATAATATATAAAAATGATGTTAACTCAGACTTGAAAATCTTCTAATATTTATTTATATTTCCAGGTTTACAATTGATATAATCTATGTATTTAAGTGATGCGTTATTCTAATTTTTTGTTGGAGTATATAGAGTTTTAAGTAGAGCAAAATATGACCATGCGCTGCTTAAAATCTGAAAAAAAAAAATTTATTATCAACATTAATTTGGTATAATATGATTAAAAAATATTACGTACACAACATTAAATAATAAACATGTACCAATTATTTCTTTAAATATAATTTAAAAGAAAATATGCGACGTGCTTACATACATATATATTTATTATGTCATTTACCTATCTCTTACAAAAAATTAATTTTATAAAAGTAGATATGACATAATATTATACGTACACTCATAAAGGCCCTCAGATTGACGTCAGAGAACCCGAAGGCGGTCAGTTTGCAGGGCTTGTGGGCTCTGAAAGTATTTTATTATTAAAAAGGTTTGTTTTACACTTTGTTCAAAATAATTTTCAATCATTTGAAATACTCGTTCAAAGTTTGCTTTTAAAAATTTAATTTTAAAATGAGGCTTCTAATAGTTAAAATATTATAACATACTAGCATTGCCCGCGGCTCCGCCCGCGTTCAGGTGACTAAAAACCAATTTCTTAAGTTTTACATAGTATACTCTTTACTTTGCAGTTCTTGTATTTTTTTTCAGAAATGAGATATTTTCCCGCAGTAAAAAGTATCCTATAAGTTGACCCGGATAACCAGCTGTCACCATACCAAATTTCATCAAAATCCCTCTAGTGGTTTTTTTTGTGATGCGGTAACAAACAGATAGGCAGACAGACAAAAATTCTACAAACTATAGATTCGGCCTCTGTTTCAATAATAATGTTTATTTCAATAAGATTTTCCAAAAAATATTTAATGTACAGATTCAGCTTAGTTACAATTTTATTATAGGTACTAGCGGCTCACCCTCGCTTCGCTCGGGTTCACCTCTAGAAAAGTACAAACAGATCTATCCCACGGGAACCGTTGATTTTTCCGGGATAAAAATAAGTAACCTGTTATTCGACCGGCAATATAAGGTATCAGCATGCCTATATTACTCAATTAGGTGCATAAGTTGTTGTGTACTGAGCTGTATAAGTTACTATAGTTTTTTAACTATCCCACGGGAATTCTTTAATTTTCCGGAATGAAAAGTACCAAATTTCATTTAAATAGGTTCAATAGTATCGGAGATTAGCCCGTACAAACAGACAAACAGACATAGAAAGAAAAAAATTGAAAAAATCTGGATTTGTTCTATTTCTCTCCTTACGGGATGTAAGAAGAGAACTGACTCGTTTTTCAGCATTTTTTTCTACCATCTATGTACAGACATTCGACCTCTACAGTTTTATTATTCATATATGTATAATCAGATAGAATAAATAACGTATAATAAAACAGTACTATATAATAATGAAAATAGTTATAGCGAGTGTACCTTAGGAGATATAGACATATACTACGTAGAATTTTTCTATAGACCTTTGTAAGACTTACAATTTTCTTGTACAATGTTTGATGAGCCAACGTTAGCCATATAAATTTCTAAGGACAATTCGATAGGACCAGTTATTGTGTTTTCCCGTGGGAATGAATAATTTGCCTGTCGTAAAAGGTATTCTAAATGTTAACCCGAGCACTAAGTTTTAACACTATACAAAATTAAGTTAAAATCGGTTGATTACTTTTTGCGTGAAACGCGCACATCGATTTGACTAAGTTTTATTATAGGTATAGATAAGAATAAATATTGCGAGTGAACCTTAGGAGATAGACATATACTATTCAGAATTTTTCTGTAGGAGTTTTCAAGACCTACAATTTTTTAGTATATTGTTTTGATGTATGTAAGTCTTAAGGCTTAGCCAGCGGAAGGTTTCTAGGGAGGACTCGATAAAACCAGTTATTCTATTTTCCCGTGGGAAAGATTTTCTTTAAGTAAAAGGTATCTAGGCAGTGGTATCCCAGTGGTAACGCGCTCGCTTGAGAAACCGAGTGAAGCAAGTTCAAATCGCGGGTCTCGCACCTCTGATATTTTCATGTGCGAATCATTTCTAACACAATTACCACTTGTCTTAACGGTAAAGGAAAACCTGCATGTCTGACAGAACCTAGCAAGTTTTCGAAAGACATGTGAAGTCCACCAACCCGCACTTGGCCAGCGTGGTGGACTATGGCTTGATCCACCTCGTACTGAAGGGAGGCCCGTGCCCAGCAGTGGTACGTTAAAAAGGGCTGAATACAACATACAAACATACATACATACATACAAAAGGTACCCTAAATGTTGACACGATTAATAAGTTATCATACAGGCAAACAGTCAAACAGACAATTTTTTTAATAACTATTGTTTTGGGGTTTATGTTGTGTACATAATACGTTACAAATAAACAAAAACATCTATCCCACGGGAAAAGTACATTTTCCGGGATAAAAAGTAACCTATTTGTTATTCTGATGTATGAACTATATTATTGTAAAGTTTCATCAAAATCCAATCAGTAGTTTTTATGTACTAAGCTGTATAAGTTACTATAGTTTTTTGGCGATCCCACGGAAACTCTTTAATTTTCCGGGATGAAAAGTAGCTGATTTGTTTTTGTCATGTATGAACTATATTATTAAAAAGTTTCATTAAAATCCAATCAGTAGATTTTGTGTACTAAGCTGTATAAGTTGTTATAGTTTTTTAACTATCCCACGGGAACCCTTTAATTTTCCGGGATGAAAAGTATCTAATATGTTGCCCGGGGATATAAGGTACCACCATGCAAAATTTTATTTAAATAGGTCCAATAGATCCGGAGATTAGCCCGTACAAAGAGAAAAACAGACAATCAGCTCGCTCGGGTCCGTCCATACCTACGAATATGTTGTATTATCTCTTTAACCATTTGTCCAAATTATATGCAGTAAAAGGGAAAAGTCTTTTGTTTTAAACATTTTAGACGATAAATTTGCTTATTTTGATAAGAATTCATAACTGTTGATAATATGACCAATAAACATGACCTACCGATTTAAATTGTTTTTTTAATATAAAAAACTACTTTTTGTGATTTAAATATAAAAGTTAGACATATGCTGTCGCTGACTTTTTTGTAGGCATTATTAAGCTCTACAACTTTTCTCTAGAACATAATCATATATCTCTCATAGTTAAGGCAGCGTTCGTAAGAAACGTTTTCGTTCGACCGTTTTTTCTCCGACTTACTTTGCAAATCCGACTACCACGAAAAAGCCTTTTCATTTTTCGGGTTAATATATAGCCTATGACACTCAGAAAGAACGTGGCTTTCTAGTGGTAAAAGAATTTTGAAAATTGGTTCAGTAGATCCAGAGATTACCCCCTACAACATCACAAACTCACAAACTCACAAACTCAAACTCACAAGATCACAAACTTTACCTCTTTATAATATTAGTATAGATGCATTTTGGTGATTGTACCTACTTGCTTTTCAATAATCTTGAGAAAATAAAATTACATGTTATTTGCTTACGACTTTGTGTGATATTATAATTATAAATCTGTATAATTTATTTATATAATATTCTTATTCAATATCTTTGTTCATTAGTTATAAAAAATAAACAAACTAATTTATTTTTACTTACAATATTGCTTAACAAAGTCTAACTACATTTGCAGTTATAAAAGACTTTATTATAACAATTTTAATCATATTTCTATGCTTAGTATCAACGATAGGTTTTCTATAGATATAAATCGAGCATCCGCCATTTACCTTGCTTGCACAATTTGTAAGTTCTTTCCTGCTTTAGCGTTGATGTAATACCATTTACTGTCATAAACAGCATCGCCTATTTCCATGCTCTAAAAAACATTTACTAAATAATTACAAAATGTCTCGAGGTATATTCTTGGTAATTTTCAAATTAAAAAACATGAACCTTTTTTATTATTTTATCACGTTTTTCTTTTTAAAATACCTTCATCTAAAATATAAACAGATTAAAATAATACTTACAGACTTCATCACTAGATCTCCGAAGTAACAAAGTAGGTATATTTGTAATAGATTCGTTGCTAGAAATACGAAGAACGACACGGCAAAGGCTAAATTTTTTACGGCCTACAATATATTAAGAATTAAATAGGTAGTCAGGGTCCGCCAAGAAAAATGATAAAGTAAAATATTTACACATGTTGATTTTATCGACAGCGAACATAAAATTTGTCTGCATTAGAACAATAAAATTATTATACGAGTATATACCATAATATATAAACTTCTCTCGTACATTATTTCAGCCTTGGTTTGGATTTCTTGTATATTTTATGACCAAAAGAAAAATTTACGTAGGCCAAGCAAAGTGGGCATTAATAAAAATATCTTCACAGAAAGACTCGATTACTAACTATACATAGCCCGACCCGGGACTCGAACCCAACCGTGCATGCTAGCCACTAGACCACCAAGGTAGTTTAATATGAGAATCGTACTTGATTTCTTTTAATAAAAAATACTAAAAAAAAAAACCTTACTATAACGTTAAAACCAGTTAAACAGATCAATAGTGAGCTGGAAACGAAATTGAATAAAGTTGACTTCGTATAGATTAATTCCAGTAAACTTGCCAACCTGAAAAATATTAAACAAATATATCATTATATTATAATTAAGTGCTTGACAAATAAATAAAAGTTTTTGAATTGACTAATCAATATTATAAAGGTGATAGCGACTCACACTCGCTCGGCTCGGGTTTGTCCCTAGTTATGTTTTAACGTTTAGTATAGATTTCTCATAGATGAGATATTTTCCAGCATGTAAAAATATCCTTTAAGTTGACCCGGGTAACCAGCTATCATCATACCAAATTTCATCAAAATCTGTCGAGTGGTTCTCTCGTGATGCAGTCACGGATAGACAGACAATCAGACAGACAGACAAAAATTCTAAGAACTATAAATTCTGCCTCTGTGTCGATAATAATGACTATTTCAATAAGATTTTCTAGAAAATATTTGATGTATAGATTCGACTCAGTTAGAATTTTGTTATATTATGCATAGATGTTTTAGAATTTAAGACTAACTACTGAACGTATTTGTAAAAGCTTACCGTATCAACTCTTGGTGCCATTTAACTAACTCTACGAATTTTTCTTCAAATAATACTTCCTCAGACTCTGTTAGCATCTTGTTGGATACAATGACATTTTTTATATCGTACTGAAGCAACCGAAACTGAATGCGAAGGTATGTACAGCAAACGTATAGAAGATAGTCGGGTCCAATAATGTGTATAATCACGACGACCACTAAAATTAAAGATATTGTTAAGATAAATAGTAATAAAATATAATGTTTTCTGGCACTTGTATTGTATTGTATTCAGCCCTTTTTAACGTCCCACTGCTGGGCACGGGCCTCCCTTCATTACGGGGGGATTAGGCCATAGTCCACCACGCTGGCCAAGTGCGGGTTGGTTCTGGCACTTGTTACGTATATGTTTTACAAAAGAGGAATACTGGATTTTCTAGCCGGTGAGCTCCACATAACAACATGTATGTATATATACCCAATATAGGCGGTATGCGTAAATTAGGTTAGAGCGAAAAATAAGCTTGGGGGTAGAATTATAAAAAAAATTGAAAAAAAAATTTACTCAACTTATTTAGGTGGCCTACTGGTTTTTAAAATAACTAATTAATTTTAATTTTTCGTTTGAATGAAAACTTTTTTTCTTATTTTTGAAAACATTCAACAGTTGGTAATATAAACATTTTAGTCCTCAATCTAAGAAAAAATAAAAATTTTCGCTCCACCCTTTCGTAGATGCATTTCCCAAAGTTAAAAAAAACCATTCGGATACGGAACTCTAGAAATGTAAGGTTTGAAAACTTTAAGTACCGTGTAACTTACAGGTCGTGGTGCTTTCATTAGCGTTCGAAGATAGTGTTTATATTCATCATCAATCATATCATACACGTATTTATTTCGGGATGTAAACGAAAATTATGAGTGCTGGAGATTTATTAACAACTAGCCTCTTTAAATTACTTTAGATATGCAATAAATAGGCCATGGGAACTACTTTTAATAAATAAATATAAAAATGATTAAATTAAAATTAAAATAATTAGTTTTTTTATATAAAAGTTTTATTTGAAATGAATAAATAGATACTACGAGTACTATCTACTAAGCAAAATAATATTATGTTTTCTTTATTCTTGTAAGATTTTGAATTAGATTCCAAATAATATTAGGTCTTTACATATGAAATGGCGTTTTTGTCGAACTGGCCACTATAATGACATTTTAATCTCAAATGTCTGGGGTTTGGTTAGGTATCCTAAATTCAAATTTATTTCAAAAAGTCATCATGGCAGCGGATCCATCGCAAACACGTCAGAGTTAGCGGCAAGCTCCGATGTGGGTGATAAAACAATTTTAATTCACTTGAAACACAGTGAAAAAAGTTCGAAGAATGGGTTGAGTGAAGCACATCTACCAACAAACGCGCGTCGAATGCTGTGTTAAATTACTCAACCGTCACAATAACGAGGGGATTTTGAATCGTATCGTTACTTATGATGAAAAATACATCCTGTACGATAATCGGAAATGCTCATCACAATGGTTAAACCCAGGAAAATCGGCCAAATTCTACCCCAAGCAAAACTTGGCTCAGAAAAAGGTACTGGTAGACGTCAGGTGGACCAGTGCTGGTGTCATCCACTACAGCTTCCTAAGATCTGGCCAGATGATTACGGCAGATCTGTATTGTCAACAATTGCAAACCATGATGGAAAAGCTAACCGGTAAACAACCAAAACCGGTAAATTGCTCTAGCCCACTGCTGCTTCAGGACAACGCTAGACCACACACTGCACAACAGACGGCCGCTATATCTCCGACACGTTTTGCTTTTTCCACGTAAAACATATCTACATATTACATACGAGTATGTCGAACAATGTAAACTATTTTACTTTATTAAAAACTCAATATTTTCACTTTATTGGAAGTTGTATAAAAAATAGCCTATATCATTTCTCTCTCTCTCTCTCTCTCTCTCTATCTATCTCTCTATATGCCTATACAAAGGCATATACACATATTACTTACTTTAAAATTTCAATAAATCGAGTTCTCAATGTTATTTTATTAACTATTAATAGCAAATGAATTCCAATTAATAAATCTTTGTTTTTATAATGGTATCTTGATAACTAAACACCATAAAATTTTAGACGTAAATAAATAAATACTCTTATAGAATTTTAAAGCTACCATTGTTTAAAGAATTGCAGTCTCAGTAACCTTCTATTGACCTTTGACTATTTATTATAGGCATATAAAATTTTTAAAACAATAAATATTAATTTTTATTGTATAATTAATATCAAATCCTGAGACTTTATCAGCCTTGACGTTAAGCACAGAATATTTCTAATACAACATCCGACCAAAAATACAATACGTGATCATGATCATCTATATAGGAATTTTCATCTAGAATATATGGTATTTTAAATTTTGAATTAGAATTTTAATAAGATTAGAATAGTCCCAGTGATATCCTATAGCCGCAAGTATAATAATCTAAAAATAATTGTTGACCGTTATATCAAAAGTCAAATAATTTCACCATTACCCATCGATATATAAAAACACTAGCGTTTTCCTGCGGCTCCGCCCGCATAGTACATTAATTACCAACATGTCATATACTAAAACCTTCTCCGAAACACGTTGCATCTTATGGTATGATTATTATTCCGATCCGTTCAGTAGTTATCGCAGTATAACCGAACAAAAAATCGGCTCTCCATTTATTAGTATAGATAGATACGCATTTCGTAACAAATATCTCTATCAAAAAGTGACGTTATGTCAAACCAAAGAATAAAATTCGAAAATCAAAGGTTCTAATTGTCTAAACACTAATTCGAACTTACGCACACAAAATAAAGTACTTTTTGGACCGAAGAAAAAAATAGAAGGAGGTTCTTTCTCAATTCGACACGTTTTTTTTTAATGTTTGTTGACCACTAATAACTTTTTTTACAGTGTAGTCCTATTTCGATGATCCTTTAATTGTTAGATAGGTTATACCTCAAATTTGGTCCCATTTAAATTTGAAAAAAAACCACCCCTAATTGTACAGAACTTTTAAAATACATTCTTCTTACTTTGTTACTACTATGTCTACAATAAAAATGGAAGAATAAAAACTTTTGAAATAAAAATAAAAAGTGACTTAAAAAAACACTAAAAAGTAAAAAAACTGATTAGTAGTTTATGTAGATATCTCATCAGATATTTTCGAAGTGGGTGCTAGCCGAAACAAATTAAAGCACTCCGACTTCGAAAATATCTGATTAGGTATCTATTGTAAATGAAAACTACCAATCTGTTATTTTGCACTTTTTACTGTTTTTTTTTATTTATTTTTTTATAAACGAAACAACGTATGTCTTAATTTTGTCATCCGAGAAGCAATAAACAGAAGATATTTGAAAAAAGCGCATAATATTTCGATAGTGTCCTCAAAAAGAAGGACACAATTCGTTGTGTCCTTCTTTTTGAGGATACTTTTGCAGTATTAGTACCTACTTACCTGCCCAAAACTGATGCACGTACGCGAGCGGCCAGAATTTTATATCGAAAGAATCAAACGGATATTTAATGAGAAGTGGTAAAATGAACTCTACTTCCTTAGTCTGGATATAGTTTAACGTCATTGAAATAAAGGGGCTGACTGAGAATGTTAAAAGTAACATTGTATTTACTACATTTGAGCCCTTTAAAATTTTATGCAAGAAATTTGCTTCACTTTTTCTCATCTCAGCTTTTTCTTTGGTCCAATTGGTACTTTTGTTTTCAAGTTTTCGCAAATGCTCAATCAAATCGCATGCGAGATCTTCGTAGTGTATCAAATATGCTGGTTTTAAATCACAAAGTAAACTAAAGGTAATGCAAGGTGCTGCGAAGGTTAGTTCTTCAAACTTTTTTCCTGTTAGTATACCATCTACAAACCAGTATACAGCACCCAGTAGACCGCTGTTCAGAAACAGAAAGTCTATTAGATACATACATCGTGTTTTTAACATTTCCTTCTTACTTAATTTTTTACTTTGAAATGTAAGACCGCTCAAAGTGAACACGAATTGAATTTTTTGTAACGATTTATTAAATTGTGACGTGGTATCCATTTTGTGAAAAATTTACTTATAAAATATGCTTTTCTGACATTTACGACGTCTTTTATAGTTAAATTACATGCTAAATACTAATAATATATGAATACAAAAGTATTACTTTAATATGTAATTATCGTGCAAATATGATATAATTATGTTTTACAACGCATATTATTTTTTGTTTTAAACGCTACTTAATTACTAATTGCTTATATTGGTATAGGAAATTAATAATAAATTAACATTTAAAATATGTATTGTACGTACAGACTACAAGCTGCATTGAGTAGATTTCCTCATGTATATTAATTATTCTTTAAATAATAAAAAAAAATGGTAATTCTTTTTTTTTATTAGCAACTTTCCTTCTTTTATTTTTATTAGCAGTTAGTATTATTTGTGTTATTTGTATTTATGTGCATAGTAGTTAGTATTATTTGTGTTTGTGTGCTAAATTTCATTCAAATCCGTCTAGCCTTTTTCATCAAGAATAAAACATAAGTTTTAGTTTTTCCAAAAAAAATAGAAAGTATAATTAGCAACTTCTTTTCATATACCTAAGTATTTCGGTCTTTGAAGGGTTAAGAATTGTTTTTTATATTATCCCTGGAAGTCCCAGTTCGATTTGAAAAATGTTACTTGTGTTTTTATGGTGGCTGCAGTCCACACGTTGCTACTTACTGTGGCACACATAGAAGATTGGGAAAGAATGATCGCCTCCAGGCTACTTCAATTTTATAGAAATATTGTAATTTATAATTTAACTTTATAAAAAAAATAATGAAATAATATTAGTCCCGCTGAGTTTCTTTCGCCAGTTCTTCTCAGGTCTGAGGCTTCTTCTTTCCGAACTGGTAGTAGACTCATGATGTTCAGTAAAAAAATGTAATAATTTAATGCTGAATAAAATATTTTTAATATGAATTTCATTAATTTTACTATTAAAAAAAAGGAAATAATCGGGATAAAACCTATCCTATCTTTTTAGTTGAAACAAATCACACAGTTTGAAAAAAGATTAACGCTACGTGTATTTCAAATAATATTCTTTTAAACAATAATCAACAGTTGAACCCTAATCACAATAACTATAGTTTCTTACAAAATCGTATTATAATTATAGTGTTAGAAAACAATGGTCATATTCACTCAATAATATTTTACATTTAACATGTAATTTTCTTGAATTATAAAGCGATGTATAATATTTTTATAAAAATGAATACGAAGAGGATTTTTTTAATATTTTTTCAATATTCTACCAAGCACCTTCTTTCGCTCTTATATTACATCCACTATTTTATCTAATATTTAATTTGTTATTAACTAAACTCTTAACCGACTCTAAAAAGGACTATATACAGGTAACAATTTTTTTTTTATGGTTATAATTTCCAAGAAAAACTTTCAATCCTAAAAATGTAAAGACCTAAATAAAGAGACCTTTTAAAAAGAAGCTTTTTGAATCTATGTTTATTAACTTTTTAGTCAAAAGTAATTATTTAATTTGCATAGGACCTATCCATTCCCATAGAGACTAGCTTACTACGCATAGGACTTGCACTATGCACAAATGTTTGTACAAACACTGGTGAACCCATTAATTCCTCAATCTAATAGTCCCTTTGGCTTTAACATACTGTAGAGAATCTGCTACAAGACCAACGCTTTATGTGCTCTCTGAAGGAAGAGGCAATATTGAAGTCAAAATTCCTAAATTTTGGGCTACTACAAAATTTCTCAATAAACAATTTATTCTTTAAAACTTCTATATTCATCATCCGAAACTCGAACACTTCGATCTGCAGCCATTTATACTAGCATCTAGATGACCTAGACAAAGTATTCAATGCTAATAAACTATGGACATAAAATTCTACATATAATAACGTCTGACAGACATACCTACATAATACATATACTAAATTCGTCTGAAACTATGCGTACGTCCCCGCTGCGACAGACTGTGTATTGACTATGGGAATTTTCGTGTAGGGTTGACGATCTGATAAAAAAGGTTTTATATATTTTTTTAATATAAACCTAAGTAAAATTTAAATGATATTTGGCAATCTGCCTAATGTTTTTATACTATCAAAGTTACTAAATTAATTTATTTTTAAAAAGTAATTTTAATGAAGCGTTAAATAAATCATTTATAGGGTTTCGATAATTTGATAAAAATACGGAAACTTTATAAGATAAATGTGTCACAGTCTAATAACTCCGGATGTAATGGATGAAAAAAGCTGGTAATTTATTGTTTCACATAACACGAGAGATGACATAATCAAAGCTATACATAGTACAGTACGTAGATGAATGAATATGGTTTTGGTGAGCGAATTAGAAAACTATAATAGTTTTTGTCACGTAGTGTCATCACAATTCACAATATTATAAATAAATGTTTGTATGTGTGTACATGTTTGTTATTCCTTTATACTAAAAAGGTTGGGCTGATATAGATGAAATTTAGAATATCTGATATACTATGACATTTTTTTAAACCCCAACAGAACCTCACCTATTTTATGGGGTGTCGCAGGATCGCTTACGCACTCAACCACGACGCCCCGACAGCAGGTCTGACTAAGCAGACCACACAACATCGCACACGACCCAGTATGCTTCTTGGCTTCGCGCCCGGCTAGATTGCCGGACGCTAATTAGCTCCCCCAAGTCTAGTTGAATGCACGTTGAGAGGATGATATACTATAACCTAGAATAACACATAGGCTGTGTAAGTATTAAAATTGCTACAAGATGGCGCTGCTTGTATAATGTATATGCTATAAATATAAAAACTACGTAGGGACGCACCAGAGCGGAATGAGGGTTAGTCGCTAGTTATATGAAAGACACTATATATTTTTATATCAATTTTTTCAATCTTAACATATTTTTATAATAAGATAAGCTGGGTTTTGCGAGATATAAATGTTAAAATGTAAATGCATACTAATAGATATATTATAGATATGTTACGTGAACGATTTGTGTCAATAATAACATATCGATGGCTACTATAAAAACAATGATAAAGTTATGGTAATAGTCTCACGAGCGAATAAATTCATACTCTATGTACACTTTTATGAGATTAGATCATCTGCTCTTTATATTATCGGTTCAATGAAATATTGTCTTGCAAAAATTGTGCATACGTTGACAATCTTCATTATGGCAATAACACACTACAAAAAATTAACACCAAGGGTTTTTATCGAGTTTATATATTCTATAATCGCTATCGCCAATAAAAAAAACTCAAAGAAAAATATGGAAATCACTTATCTAAGTGTTATATCCGCCGTGTCACAATGTGTTACTCTCATGTATTTTTTATATTCTATTAGCGATGTCGTAAGCCATTAATTTAGATGGAAATTATATAATTTCTATAACTATACATTTAAATAAATTATCTAACTGATAGATTTATCGAAGAAAATATTTTTATGGCTTGTTTTAAATATACTTCATATTTCATATTAAAATCTGATGGTACAATATGAGTCTGGAGAAAGATATAACACTAAAATATTTGAGTTATTTTTTTAGTTTTTCTCTGATATTATAATTATAATATACATATTATGTACATACTTACTAATATTATAGTATATACTGTACTGTGTATTACCTCGCTAATATTTTTTACGGCTGGAAGAGTTAGGATCTCTTTTAGAGATAGGTCCCCCCCTTAGTCACTTAGTCAACTACTTTTTTAATAAATTATTATTTTATATTTCATTTTAAGTACAATAACAATATAATAATATAAGTGATCGAGACTGCTGGTCTTGAAATAAAACTTCTCCATTACCCGGAAAATACCAAGTTAGAAGATTCACTCTGACAATTGATCATCGTCTCAATATTGTCTCGGTGCAAATACCAATGACAATTCAAACAAAATTAAAAAAAGAAAAATCTCTTAAATAAGAAACATATAAATAGTAAAGTATGTAGATTTCTATGCTTGTCATAGTAATAAATTAATTTATATAATAGAATAAACATAAAACATCTTAATTATTACTACCAATGGTCGTAAACAATTACTGGCAACACTTTCACAGAAAAATTATTAAACGTTCAAGATAATATGTTATATAAACTGTTGCAAAAATTTATATTATTTTTAGCTTCCGATATTATTGTCCACACTTCTCGTTATACCTTGTGCTATTTTATTAGTTGCGCAAGCAGTTAATAAACACTTAATCTTCACACATTTTTTATTTTTTCTTTTGCAGAAATTTACTCTACATTCGTGAGAAGAACCCACTCTCCCTGTCAATGTCAGAAATATGTCAACCTAATACATATTAATAATATTTAATTAAAAACGTGACACTGGCAGAATGGACTGCGTCTGTTAACGCAACTATAAGCCATATTAAAAAAAAATATATTTAATCAGCCCCAAAATATCACGATGAATTATCAGTTATCTTGGAGGGTAGTTTCTATTATATTAAACGATATAATAAATATATATAGATATAAAGTTTTATAATAATAATAGGTATATTTAAATAAAGATAAACATTTATGTGAATAATGTTCATAACGTTTACCGTGTGAACGAATTTTTCGTTATACGCGAATAGCACTAAAGCGATAAGACAGCAGGTGGCAGGCACTATTAGTGGTCAGCCAATATATACATTTTGTTATACTTACCTATTACAAACTGAAATTTCTTTTGCTCCCAACAATCTATCTATCTCTCACTTTTATTACTAGTGATAAGAATTTTATATAGTTAACTAGCATTGCCCGCGGCTCCGCCCGCGTTCAGATGACTAACAACCAAATTCTTAAAAACATATTAGTATACTCTTGCAATGCAGTTTTTGTATTTTTTTCTCAGAAATGAGATATTTTCCCGCGGTATAAAGTATCCTATATGTTGACCCGGATAACCAGCTATCATCATACCAAATTTCATCAAAATCTGTCCAGTGGTTTTCTCGTGATCCGGTAACAGACAGACAGACAGATAAAAATTCTAAAAACTATAGATTCGGACTCTGTATCGATAATAATGTCAATTTCAATTAGATTTTCCAAAAAATATTTAATGTACAGATTCGACTTAGTTACACTTTTATTATATGTATAGATATGGAGTTTATGTAAAATTTCTACCTCTAGTACAGAAAACTTCAGAAATATAGCTTGAGAACCGCTATTAGTGTAAAGTTGTAAACCCGCTTTAGCATAAGCTCCTCTTACTCTTAAACATTACAACTGAATAAAAACGTAAATAAGTAAAATTGCATTCTAAGAGCAAACTAAGTTAAAATGTTTGTTCGTAGTAAACGGTGAAAAACAGAGAAATGCCACGGACAGTATAAATGTAAGATAACCTTTCACACTTCAAGAAAATACACAATTGCATTGTTTTTAGTTCCGTATTTTCCCTAAAGACTTTTGGGATATTTACTAAAACGTTGTTAAAACATCTACAACTTTGATTGAAGTTTGATGCCTAAAAAGATATAATTCACTATATTTCACGGACCAAAAAAGACAATGTACCCATCTCAGTTGTATGTTTTTTTATGTATGCTTACTTGAGCTGAGCTATACTTTTGAATCATCTCAAGTGATTTAAATTATAACTGAAGTGAGAAAGTAAGGTATTTTAGGAAAAGCTTTTGAACTTCGTCTATTTCTTATCATTATTATCATATAACAGAAAAACTGCCTCGGTGGTGTAGTGGCTAGCATGTACGGCTGCACACCCGGAGGTCCTGGGTTCGAGTCCCGGGTCGGGCCAAGTTTAGTTATTGAGTCTTCCTGTATAGTAAGTCTCAGTGACAGCCCGGAGTTGGGAAGTTGGCGGTGTTTCACCCCCGTGCCTCGGAGAGCACGTAAAGCCGTCGGTCCTGCGCCTTAACTCTCACCGGTCGTGTCGAATGGTCGTCCCACCGGAGTATGAGAGTGATAGGAATAGAGAGTGCACTTGTGTCTGCGCGTACACTTGAGCACTATAATATCTCCTGCGCAGTTGGCTAATCTCATTGAGATTGGCCGCCGTGGCCGGAATCGGCTTGGAGAACATCATCATAACAGAATACACTCAATACTCGTAGTTATTACTTTTTTGCGTCGTATATAATGTTACTAACATTTCCCCGCGGTTTCGAGTAGTTCATGTTATTGTTCCGCTCCCAAATTACACGTCATCTTCAATTTTTCATCCCCAGAGGAGGTTCACTATAACGAAAAATAGATGAACTTGGATTTCCAAAAATCTTTTCTTAGCAGATAGCTATTCCTTATGAGGAATCTCTTGCATCCTGAAATCATGTTGGAAATGATTCGCACACAAAAATATCGAAAGTGTGAGAACCGGGATTTGAACCCACTTCATCCAATTTCCCAAACGAGCACGTTACCACTGCACTACTACTGCAAAAAAATTATTAAAAATTAAAAAATAAATATTTTTAATTAGCACTGCCACCCCTATTTCTCACCCCTTACCAGCCCCTGCAGCGTTTGGCAAGTGCACACACACGCACACGTTAACATATCACGCACACAAAAAATTGACACGCCATAAATTTAAAACCTGTTCTTTAGACCCTTTGTCATATATTTGTGGGCCATCTAACACAAATTTTCCATAAAAAGAAATATTTGGAAATTAAACTCTTTAACTAATAAATAAAGTTTAAATTTATTTGAAATAAATTTGTGAAAAATTAGAAGTAAGATAAACAATAATTTAATGGTATTTGAACTCTACTGTTTACGAAATACGGTTTATGTGACCGCAATTCGTAATTTTGCGTTCATATTTGATTTAATTTAATATAGACTGTATAATTAGTAACGTAAAAATCAAAATGGCGTATTTTATTAAATTTTTGGAAAAATAACGTGTTTCGAGAAATGGACGACGCTTAGTTTTGGAATACGTTATAATTTATAAACTGGGTTTTACTGATATTCTTAGAAAGAATACGGGAGAATTTCTCAAAAAAACTGAGCTCTTTAAGTAATATTACACATTTAAATTATTGTGAAATACTTTTGATCTTATTAAAATATATTTATTGTTGGATTTAAAGCTTTATTACTTAATCAATCGTTTGCTTTTTATTTATCCGCTATTATGAGAGTTCAGAAGGTAGAGAGATAGAGAGAGAGAGAGAATTTTTAAATAGTGTTTCATTTTATTTGCCCCAGAATTAACAAAAAGTTAAGTTTAATAAAATTAAAGTTCCATTGAACGTTGCTGTTTTACGTCCATTTATCAAGTGTAATATTTATGCTATTAAGTTTTTCTTAACAACTAAATAGGCCACCTCTTTAGGTTGAAAATCCAAAAATCATTTATGTGCATTCTTATAGCTTTTGTCCAGCGCTTGTGAATTTATGTCGATGGATTTGTTTATTTTTGTTAAACACTAACGGTTCACCCTAACTTCACTTGGGTTCGCCTCTAGAAGAAAAAACAAATGTATCCCACGGGAACCGTACATTTTTCCGGGATAAAAAGTAGCCTATGTTTTATTCTGATGTATGGTATAAATGAGCTATATTAAGTGTCATTAAAATCCATTCAGTAGTTTTTGCATGAAAGAGTAAGAAACATCCAGACATCCCTACATTATAATATTTAAGTATAATAATATAATATATAATACACTAGCTAGCAGAACCTGACCTACAAAAAGCTCTAAAAAGGTAGATTTCATACAAATTTTCATGCCATGTTTTACCCCCTCATGGATGAAATTCGAAAAATGCTAAAACACATATTTATTTAATTGTATTGAAGAGCGTTAATATCAAGTTTCAAGGAATTCTGATCATAAATATTTTTTGGGCTGTATTATAACGTGTTTTCCCGTGGGAATAAGATCTCTAGCCTAAGAGCCCTTCAACTATCTCCACAATAAAAAAATCATACCAATCCGTCATTCCGTTTCTACGTGAAAGAAGGACAAACATACACACTTTCACATTTATAATATTAGTATGGATATACAGCAGGCATAGACAAAGTGACATTCTAAAATCGTGAGGCCTTAAATTAAATCTAAATTTATTGAAGTTACAGTTATGTACGAGTATGTGTGTGGTTGTTTTTTCTTCACGTTGAAACTGCTGGAGGAATTCAGAATAAATTTAGTATCCAAATGGAGTATATTGTATGACCTGGAGTAACAATAGATTATAGGCTATAGTTAGCAATGAAAATATGTAAAATTTAATATCATATTACACATACAATAGGCACCTAGGAATGCTACCGCGCGAAGCGTAAGTAATTTGTTAGTGACATATACATATACGTATGCATTGTGTAAAATTATAATCATAACTGTACGCCTAGTTGTCGAAAATCAACCATGATCATTGAAAATTGAGGAAATCATGTAAAAAACCAACTGTTACCACATTTTATTATTACGTTCAAACGTTTAGTATAGATTTCTCAAAGATGAGATATTTTGCCACAGTAAAAAGTATCCTAAAGTTGACCCGGATAACCAGCTATCATCATACCAAATTTCATCAAAATTTGATCAGTGGTTTTCTTGTGATGCGGTAACAGACAGACAGACAAATGTTCTAAAAACTATAGATTCGGCCTCTGTATCGATAATAATGACAATTTCAATAATATTTTCCAAAAAATATTTAATGTGCAGAATCGACTCAGAATTTTATTATATGTATAGATTAATACTTAGCGGAGCAAAGTCGTGGATAAAAGCCAATTTAAATCCTTCTACGAACACTTTCACTATATTTTTCACAATCCAGCCCATGAACATTTTTGTTGATAAAAAATACTACCTACCGTGCGATACAGATTTCGTAAGAAAAAAGTGAAAAAAGGTAACCAACTGCCTCATATTAAGCGAACGACGCACTACAAGGTTGTACATGAGGTAATATTTATTAGATTTATCTTAAAATATATATCTTATTTTTGTTAATAAAGACAATTATTACTTTTTATTTATGCGTAAATATTATTTTAATTATTTCAGCATGCAAATATTTTTATAACGACAAATGAGATAGATATGTAACATGGCTATTCTATTTAATAAATGGAATTGCTAGTAATTATATATAATGACTGAGATATTAAATAATAGCTAAATTATGAAGAGAATGTATTTATTATATACGTAAATGTAATTTTAGCAACGTTAGAAAATTACATAATATTCGACTTTCCGACACAAAAATAGCGTGACTCACGCTTTGACAGTGTTGCAAAAAAGCTCAAATTTAATGTCAAATTACTAGTTTTAGTATTATACGTTGTAGGTACATACTACATACATACATACATACATATATTTATTAAACTTTTATTAGATAGGGATATCTTATAAACATTTCTTATGTAAAATGCTTACAAGCTTAAGGTCAAGCCCCGTTGCACTGACAATCTAATATATTTTCTATGTATATAGATTTCTCATTAATCATCCCATGTGTAGCACGCAATTCGTTGCATTCCGTCGCACACGAGTACCCGCTGTCATATCGCGTGCAAAACTTGTCAAAAGCGAAAAAATATTCAAAAATATACCTTATCACAAAGCAATAATATCTATAATGACGGAATATATATTTTTGTACTTTTATTCACACTGTTTTGGTTATTCGAAAGTAGCCTTTAGAGCGTTGCATTTGAGACTAACAGTACAAAAATACTTAAAATTGAAAAATCTACTTTATTCAATGACGATAAAGTTTAATTTCAATCGTATGTTCTCGGAACTTCGATCGAACATTTTACAGTGTAGTGTGGTTGTGCAAAATTGAGCCTTATCATGTAGGTGTTAAGGTTTGCTATAAGTGACTAAAGATTGTATATGGACCCTTAAAATCATTGGGCCGACCGTTTTCTTTATCGGCATTGTAGTAGACTCACGTCTAGAAGATAGTGACCTAAATACACAAGATCTAGTCTGAAACTGATTATAAGTTTAATTTTGTTAGAAAGTTGGGCTTTATTCTATGCAATTGAGCTTTTTAGGGTTCCGTACCCAAAGGGTAAAACGGGACCCTATTACTAAGATTCCGCTGTTCGTCCGTCTGCCTATCTGTCTGTCTGTATGTCCGTCTCTCACCAGTCTGTATCTCGTGAACCGTGATAGTTAGACAGTTGAAATTTTCACCGATGATGTATTTCTGTTGCCGTTATAACAATAAATATTAGAAAACAGCATAAAATAAATATTTAAAGGGGCTCCCATACAACAATCGTGATTTTTTTTCCTCGTTTTTGCTCGATATTGATAACGGCAACAGGTAAACGCATGAAATATTCCCAGAATATTTAATTATATTATATACACCTCAAAAATAAATAATTAAATTAAAATAAAACAAATATTTAAGGGGGGCTCCCATACAACAAACGTGATTTTTTGCCGTTTTTATAGATAATGGTACGGAATCCTTCGTGCGCGAGTCCGACTCGCACTTAGACGGTTTTATTTTAAATGCCTTAGGCTTCTGATGATGGATAGACTTAAAAGTTTCAATATGAGTTTTTTTATTAATCACATCTCAGTCGTTCAAGATCTGAGTGTGTTGAAATTAATAACACAACAACAAGAAACAGAAACGTTAATTTTAAGGTATCTTAAAACGATTCAAGATAACACTGAATTTGTTGAAATTTAGAATCTACTTCTCAAGAAATTTGTATTTATTTAGTAACTAGCGGCTCACCCTCACTTCGGTCGGGTTTGTCGCTTGGTAAGTTTTAAATAGATATAAATAGTTATTAGCCACCGTTAGCTATATAAATTTTAATATTTTTTTTTGTAAATTTTTCATTTTTACCCTTTATTAAAACCAAACCTTCCCTGGACCTTAAGGTACATGCGAAAATTTTTTTTTGCCGAATTGGTCCAGCCAGTCTTGAGTTATGCGCTTACCAACATTCAGTTTTATTTATATAGAAGAATATTTTAACTACAACTAATTCAGCGTATTCCCGTTAGGAGGCGATAGAGGTGAGGTTATTTATCAATATTACGACAATATTTATCGGTCCAAATTTAAAAATGCGTGACGAAAACCGATATTATTTACTTTTTTTTTATTTTTTTCCACTAAAATGGCTTAAAACAAAAAAAAACGTTATAAAACTTGGCTTGCAGGTTATTCAAAAAACATAACCTTTTTCTTAGCTCTCCAACAATGCATAACAACAAGGAACTTATTTCAAAGAAGCTGAAAAGAAATTGATCACAAAGGAAGCAGGCGGAAATTTGTATTCGAACAAAACTTAAAATTGGTGTTGGAATATCTTGCAAATAGGTTTAATGCGTACCTAAGCCAATGCAGGAAGTAAGCTGGCAGGTAAAGAAAAAAATCACAAGGTTTTCAAAGAGTTTTCTTTTCAAAAACTATAACTATACGAGCGATTCACGCTCGCTCCACTCGGGTTCAGACACCCCGACCTCTGAGTGGACCTCTGAGCGGTGGTCCTCAGTGCGGCGACCCTCAGAGCGGCGGTACTCCGAGCGGTGGCCCGCCGGCCATCAGACCTTTCAGCCCACCCTACGACACCCCGGCCCTCCGACCCGCCGGTCCGCCAACAGTCCGACACCCTGACACCCCGACGAATAATAGCGATCCATTCTTGAGTGAAAGAAAGACATACAAACAAACCAACAAAATGTGCTTATTAGTACAAAATAAGTACCAAAAATAAAAAAGGTATTAAGTAATGACTCTACATTCACATTATGATCATATGATGATAAACTATACAATGCATTATAAATAATAACTTTTTCATGTAAGACTAGCGACTTAACCTCGATACGCTCGGGTGCGTCTCTAGGTACGTTTTAATTTTTTGAGCGGGACCATAATTCTTTTTCTAAAATAAAACTAGCGTAAATTATTCCTTATAACATAAGCTACCTGCCAGTGCAAGTCCCGTCAGATTCAGTCTAGCCGTTTCGGAGATTAGCCGGAACAAACAGACAGATAGACAAAAGCTTGTGTTTTTCTTTTAAGTACCACAGATAATTTCATATGTATTTAGTAAAAGGCTGATATTTTCACATTACAAACTGACACTTCAATTTTATTTATATGTGTAGCTGTAATAAAAGTCAAAAGAAAACAGTCTTCAAAATTTTATTACAATTTAATGATTTAACTCCTACAGGCACATGGTGTGTAAATATGTAATTAAACAATGTTTAGTAGTTTATGTTTTATGTGTCTGACTAAAATATTCGATTGTAAGGAAAGCTGTGGGTTCGAACCCTTTTCTTTAGAATTAAGGTAATATGTAGAAAAGAGTACGCTTTACATCATGTCAAAAATTAATATAAGCTTACGTGAACGTTTGATTATTTGACTTAGTATTAATATAGTAGGTTCTTCATAATATACCTACCCCCCCCCCCCCCAACGTGCGTTCACCTTGTCATGGTGCGGGGGCTCAGTAGTGCCCGGCAATCTAGCCGGGAGCGAAGCCAAGAAACGCACAGGGAGATGATCCACTTCGGTGGGCGGTGTACCATGCGGTATGCTCCTGGTGCTTCTCTGATAGCAGAGTGGACCTTGGAGCAACCTCATGGTTGTTGTGGTCTGCTTCGGCAGACCTGCCGTCGGGCCGTCGCAGTTGAATGCGTAAGCGATCCTGCGACGCCCCATTAAGACGGGGGAAGGCTTTGTTGGGGTTTAGTGGGTAGTACTGACTTTGCCGGTGAGTCCGACACCTCGTGCGTAAATGCATTTCCCAACGTTAAAAAAAAGGCTATGGGTACTATACCCCAGGAGGCATGTCATAGCATATAATGTTATTTTTACTAACCGATTTCCAAAAAGAAAGGAGGTTCTCAATACGTCGATATCTTTTTTTTATGTATTTTCACCGATTACTCGAAGACGCCTGAACCAACTTGGAAATATTTTTTTTGTTTCATAGGGTATATACTTCCATATGAATTTTATCGAAATCGGTCAAGCGGTTTTTTTAATCAACAAATAAATTATTTTTTTAAATAAATTGCTTAATCGAACATGTTATTAAAAAACTTTCTTCTAACAGATTACCTGCTTATTCCGTCTACTCTAAAAATGGACGAATAAAAACTTAGAAAAAAAAAGACTTCCAGACACTAAAATGTAAAAAATAACTAAACGGGGGTTTTCATTAAGAATAGATACCTAATCAGATATTTTCGAAGTCGATGCTAGCTGATGCAAAGCAAACCTAATATATTTAGATACGTAAAACACATATTTACCTGTTAGATATTCATATCTTAAAATATTGTCGGCTGGTTTAAGTTTTTATGGTGCACATCGGTATAAGTCGGCTCATCTTAGTAGAACTACACTTCGAACCTGTGGTAGCTTACTAGATATATCATTCAGATTATGGTATATCAACTAATAGATATATATAATATACTAGCGACTCATCCTCGCTTCGCTCGGGTTCGTCCCTAGGTTGATTCCCCGTACGAACTTTCCTCCCCATTTTCGCCACCTTAAGGGAGGATTTCTGGGATTAAAAGTACCCTATGTCTTTTCCAGGGTCTCAAACTATCTTTTTACCAAATTTCATCTAAATCGGTTGAGTAGATCTAGAGATTACCCCTTACAACGTCACAAACTCACAAACTTTACCTCTTTATAATATTATAGTATAGATAAATGGAAAAACAAAACAAAATCCTAAATCATATATTTTTCTAGCAAAAATTTAGTTATTTTGTACCATTACGTAGACATCTATACCTACATACGTCATACGTACGTCACTACACCCGCGCCACAACGTTTACAAACAGTCGAGCATTGCGACCGTACACATGTTTCTACAATTTTATTACCCTTTTAAGTGAGAAATTCCTAACTTCGCAATTGCGAATATATTAAATTGTTATTTACAATTTCAAAAGACTAACGCATCGCTCATATGAGAAATAGATTTATTTAAGTCATTGTCTTTATTGAACAACTAGCGACTCACCCTCGCTTCGCTCGGGTTCTTCCCTAGGTTGATTCCCCATGCAGACTTTCATCCCCATTTTCACCCTTTTAAGGGATGATTTCCGGGATAAAAAGTATCCTATGTCCTTCCCAGGGTCTCAAACTATCTTCTTACCAAATTTCATCTATATCGGTTCAGTTGTTCAGAGACTACCCCTACAACGTCACAAACTCACAAACGCAAAAACTTTACTTCTTTATAATATTAGTATAGATTGCAGTAATTAAGTAATTTATAATGGGTTTTACTAAAATTGAAAATGCTTATTGTTTTTTTATTTACTGTCAGATTACTATTATAAAAGTTTGAGTGTGTGTTTAATACATCTAAATGTGAAAATGGCTGAACAGATTTAGATGAATTTTAGTAAACAGATAAGTTATGACCTAGATTAACACATGGGCTACTTGTTAGTAAGCAGTAGGCATTTGTAGTAAGACACACACTAATTTGGTTATTGAAGAACGGTTCCGTTTAGATAAACTGAGGATCTAGGGCTAAAGTCTAGATAGGATTAAAATGACTAGATCCTTTGTGAATTGTGGGTTTGACTTCTAAGGGTTGGATAACTACCTGGTAGAGTCCCAAATTTCTTTAAAAGATTTTTTTATCAATTACTTGGTAAAAGTTCATACAGATTTTGCATTGAAATACTATATTTCAAAACTTTCATTATTAAACCCATGCAATGCAAACAAAGAGAAAATTTTAATACCTATCACGAACAAATACCAAACGTACGTTAATGTATCGTATAAATACTTCATATATGGAAGATTACATCAATTAATTAATTGTCTCTTACATTGTTGAATTTATACTTGTTTTAATTTATACATGATATTATATTTTATATGTAGCTCAATTATATATACATATACTAGCGGACCCGACAGACGTTGTCCTGTCTACACGTCTTTAATTTGAAAATTTCAAACTTTTTTTAATAATTTTTTTGATGAAAATTATTATTCAAATTGTGAATCTAAACCATTCCCAGATCCCCTTGAACACACACAAAAATTTCATCAAAATCGGTCCAGTCGTTTGAGAGAAGTTCAGTGACATACACACTCACAGAAGAATTATATATATATAAAGATTACATATTTTATTATTTTTAATTCATTGTTTATATCGTCGTAAAAAATTATATGTAGATGCATTTTTTTTAAATTTTTTAAAACAGATAATAAAGAGTCGTTTGAAACACATTTTCATGCGCTTGGAAATTGGAATGGCGTTACAAGCTGACACCATTTTAGACAAATCCCAATCCCAAAAGGGTTAATAAATGAAATAAAGATCTGCAATAAATACTTATTTTTTTCCTATTCAATTTTTTGTTTTCCTATGAAACACTACAAATGTCTTAAGAAATCTGTTGACAAAGCTTCTAACAAAAAATAAAAACAGCGGTCATAATCACTTTTTTAACAATACCATGACAGTTGACGTCAGCAGTTTCGCAATTGTAAAATATTTTCCAGTTTTGTATTTACGTCATTAAAAAAACCGTATAAAATAATGGTAGATATTGATAAGAAAAACACCAATTGATAATATTCCTTTACAGTAAAGAAACAATACATTACGTTATTTTTCCAAGTTTCTTCAATAAAAATTAATTTACAAAAAGAAAGAACTCGACTGCATAGAAAGACTATCTAGTTCGCGTCTTGCTTCTAATGTAACTATAACTCTCCTATATAACTCTCCTTTGGGCTTCGCCGTAATCGGGTAAAAATTAAGTACAGACACACGGCTATTAGCTCGAGAGCTCGCGACGAATTATGGGAAGGTCCTTTTGGCAAGTTGAAATTGTGAAAAAATATAATTTCGTGAATTGGCGAGTCCAGTCCCGCGAGTCTGGTATAGCTTTAGCGGTTATTTCGCTACTGCGCAGTATACAACGGACGGACGGACGGACGGACGGACGGACGGACGGACAGACAGACAGACAGACGGACGGACGGACGGACAGCGGAGTCTTAGCAATAGGGTCCCGTTTTATCCTTTGGGTTGGAACCCTAAAAAAGTCCATAATATGTTTGTGACTCTTATATAAAATCATGCACTTTTAACCTTGTTTAATGCAAATTATACATAATAAGTTAATATAAATAATTTTGATAACCTTTATTTTGCTTTTATAGAGGTTCATGTTGTAACATTTTTGCGTGATGCACGATCAGTTGGCTTTATATTTTATTACAATAACCTCCCCGTCTTTCATGATATTATGAACATTTTAAGTAAAATATTTTCCCAGTATAAAAATTAATAACTGTCTCTTACTCAGTAAAAAAAACAATGATTTTGCATATGTCCAAAATATCTATATATCTATTTATTATTTTTATATTAAATAATCATCTATACATATAATAGAATTGTAACTAAGCCGAATCTGTAGGTACATTAAATATTATTTGGGAAATCTTATTGAAATAAACATTATTATCGATATAGAGGCCGAATCTACAGTTTTTTGAATTTATGTCTGTCTGTCTGTCTGTTTGTTACTGCATCACAGAAAAACCACTGGAGAGATTTTGATGAAATTTGGTATGGTGATAGCTGGTTATCCGAGTCAACATATAGGAAAATTTTTACCGCGGGAAAATATCTCATTTCTGAGAAAAAATACAAAAACTGCAATGTAAGAATATCTAATATGTAAAACCTAAGAATTTGGCTTTTGGTCATCTGAACGCGGGCGGAGCTGCGGGCAATGCTAGGTTATATAAATTTGATAAGCGTAAAAAATTTTATGTTATCAAATCGTAGCCAGCAAAAATATTAAAGTTGATCAACAAATAATATAATAATGGGCGACTCTAATATTGGTTACTCAATGTAAAAAATATTAACAGCAATAATCATAATAAAAAAGCAAATCGTGGGCCAGATTTAATTAAACTTTTGCAAGTGAAAACGTAGTACTGACAGTGTTCACATTAATGTATTCGTATGGTTTTTATGGAGTTCATATAAGAATTAATTATTTTCGGATGATTTCAAATGTGCTTTCTCACGTTCTTTTATTTTAATCATATGTATAAGCCTTAGGCAACACAATTTAAAGCCTTCTTATATGTAAAACTAGTATTGCCCGCGGCTCCGCCCGCGTTCAGATGACCAAAAACCAAATTCTTAGGTTTTACATATTAGTATACTCTTACATTGCAGTTTTTGTATTTTTTCTCAAGAATGAGATATTTTCCCGCGGTAAAAAGTATCCTATATGTTGACCCGGATAACCAGCTATCACCATAACAAATTTCATCAAAATCCCTCCAGTGGTTTTTCTGTGATGCGGTAACAGACAGACAGTAAGACAGACAGACAAAAATTCTAAAAACTATAGATTTGGCCTCTGCGTCGATAATAATGTTAATTTCAAAAAGATTTTCCAAAAAATACCTAATGTACAGATTCGGCTTGGTTACAATTTTATTATATGTATAGCTAAGATTTCTGGCACAACACAACCGGCTCTATTCAGCTAAATTCCTTTGAGCCACGTCTTAAAATACTAACGCTATATCCAATTCATATAAGATGAAATCAGGATCTATAATTATTGTATCTACACTAATAATATATTATAGCTCTTTATTATATGTACATTTGCCTCTGAATCTGGCTTCGGCTGCGTGATTTTTTATAATTCGTTCAAAAATAAAATATATAATAAATAAGTATAATAAAAAATCTTTTGACAAACAGAGAAGAAGAAGGTACTGAACTATTTTGTATTTGCCTATCTTCTTATATAAATAAAATTGAATGTTGGTAAGCGCATAACTCAAGAATGGCTGGACCAATTCGGCAAAAAAATTTTTTTGTATGTTTCTTAAGATTCACGGAAGGTTTTAATAAAGAGAAAAAATGAAAAAATAACGAAAAAAAAATTATATGGCTAACGCTGGCTAATAACTGTTTATAACTATTTAAAACGTACCTATTATCAACTATAGTAGATAGTTATTGTCAAATGATTTCCATTTTCAATAACGATGCTCTTTAAGGGAATTCTAAGCCATGCTATTTATTTTTCTATGAAACCAATACTTTTAACTGTTGGTATCTAAAAAATAATTTACTTACTGAAAATTATAAAAAAAATAATTAAAAAGTATTATTTATTTATAAAAAAAATCGAAGAGGTAACATCGTCGTAAAATACATAGTTCAGTATTGCGTGCACCAATAGCATGTAGCGTTTTAGCTTTAATTAGATATATGTGTGTCTTTTTGTTTATGACCAACATGAAAACTGTAATTTATTACCATTAGTATAAGCTTCATATCAAACATGATGGCTGACATTATAAATGGGAAATAAGTAATAAATCGGTGTTTATCTGTTGGTTTGTCCTTCTATTCAGCAGCAACAACAGCAAATCTTATTTTTTTCCATAGAAGTAGTTTATACGCCAGATAATGAGATAGACTAGTTTTATCCCAAGAAGTTCTTGTAGATTTACCTGGAAATTAGTATTGGTCGTACAGGAATTTGTCTCAGTCTGCATGAGAAATAAAGTAATTATCACGTCTTGAGGAAACTACATCTTAGACATTTTACAAGCTTTTATTTAACTTGAAATGTTTGTATGTTTGTTCGGGTCAAATCTTGTAACTGAACTTTAAACATTTATACTCAACCGGTTGAGCTGAAATTTTGCATACACGTTCTGTTTAGATAACAATTCATGGTTAGCTAAGTGATGTCATTCTAAATCCAATATATGACGGACTCCCGAAGATGACGGATGATATGGATATCAAAAAAATTAGCTGGCTGAGAAGTATACGAATAAAAAAACATAAAAATAAAAAATAAATTAATAGAAAAAAGACCTTTTTAAAACAATATTTTATTTAAATTCTCTAAAAAGAAGAAAATAAACGTTAAAAATAAAACAAACTCATCAATTTATAACATTACACATTTTTTTTCGTTTTTATTCTATAATTTTTAATAATTTCTATTTTGAATATACTTTAATATTCCATTGCAATAATATTCGACGTGAATAACATGCCTTACTTCAGTTCCAGCAAAAGTCGAAAAATCCAGTTTCTAAAATATGAATAGTTACAAAACTACTTTAAATGGACATAAATTTTACCTTATGACTACACTCTAGAAAATACTAGTTTTCTTCTGCGAAATTACTAACATCTAAATAATTCAGAAAATCTACTAATAAAACACTATTAATTTATGTTTCGATAAAAATAACGCTTTTATTTTAATCGTACATGGTCCGAAGCAGAGCGAAATAAGACCAAGAACGGCTTAGGATCTGAAAAATAAATAAATATTATATATTATAAAATAACCATTACTATCGTTAATGAAAACGGATATTACATATTGTAACCCAAATAAGAAATAAATTAGATAAGAAGTAAATTTTAATAGAAATTAGAAAGCTCGATTCCACGACCTCCGGTGTATAAAAATATACCCAGACCACATATATGTGTATTGAAAATATATTACTTAGAATTGGCCATCTAATGTGCATCGTTGGAAATAGACACAAGTCCAAATACACTAAATAAGGCAAAGCGCGAATAGCAGATTTCGAACAAAAAGGAAAACTTACGAGTATTTTCATTTCAAGAAAAAGACTCAAGAAGCAAATAAGGATAAAAGAAAGCTTAAATATTTACAATTCATCCATACCTACATATAATAAAATTCTGAGTGGAATCTGTATATTGAGTATTCTTTAACCGACTTCAAAAAAACGAGTTCTCAATTCGTCGGAATCTTTTTTTTTAACCGACTTCTGAAAACGAGGAGGTTCTCAATTCGTCGGAATCTTTTTTTTATGTATGTTCACCGATTACTCGAAGGCGCCTGAACCGATTTGGATTTTTTTTAAAAGGGTATACTTCCCAGGTGGACCCATATAAATTTGATCGAAATCGGTCGAGCGGTTTTTAAAAAAATTAAACAGTAAATTTTTTTTTTAAACAAATTGTTTAATCGAATATGTTATTAAAAAGTTTCTTCCTACAAATTACCTGCTTATTACGTCTCCATTAAAAATATAAAAATAAAAACTTAAAAAAAACCGCCTTCCAGGCACTAAAATGTAAAAAGTAACTAAACGGGGGTTTTCATTTAGAATAGATACCTAATCAGATATTTTCGAAGTCGGTGCTAGTGGACAATATTTTAAGATATGAATATCTATTACATACATACATAAATAGGTATGTATGTGTTTTACGTATCGAAATATATTTGATTTCCTATGCGTCGGCTGGCACCGACTTAATAAAATATCTTATATTAAATATAATTCTAAATGAAAACCCCCGTACAGTTATTTTTTACATTTTAGTGCCTGGAAGTCGGTTTGTTTTTTTAAAGTTTTTTATAAAATCTTATTGAAATAGTCATTATTATCGATACAGAGGCCGAATCTATAGATTTTAGAATTTTTGTCTAGCTGTCTGGAAACGCATCACGAGAAAACCACTGGACAGATTTTAATAAAATTTGGTATGATATTAGCTGGTTATCAAGGTCAACATATAAAATACTTTTTACTGCGAGAAAATATCTCATCTCTTAGAAATCTATACTAAACGTTAAAACGTGACAATAGTAGAAACGTGAAAATTATTTAAATAATAAATTTACGTAATTATTATCTGTAAAGTAACCCTATCTAAAAAAGTATACCAACAATTAAAAAGCAAAGCAATTTATCTAACCTTGAGTGATTTTTTCTATGGATCGATGTAAAGTAGCTTGTGAGATACCTAATAGGCAGAAGAGTCATCTCCGTTCTATAAAGTAGCTCTACAGTTTTTTTTGTTAGAATTTTAGGTCAAGCTAATACAAAGATATAATTTGATCTCAAAACAAACGTTCTATTTATTAAGACTCAAGTGTGCAACTCAATAGCAGCAGTACAATTAAGGATAAATTCCAGTGAATCATATCTCAAAATAGACTCGCATCCAGTTAACTATATCTAGCTGTGAACTAATCAGGAAATGACACAGACGGTACATACTAATAATATTTATACATAAATTGTCTGTCCACCTTATTGCTGGAGATAATCTACTTAAAGGTAAATATAATAAAACCATATTTTGTCTCTCAAAACGTGCCTCACTCGAAAATGGCTGTACAGATTCGAATAGGATTTTTAAATTTTTATATTATTTTCTTAAACATAAAATATTAGTAATAAATACTCGTAATAATTAAATAATATAGAAGTGCAATGTCAGCGGTTATATTTTTTTGGCATTGCTTTTAAGAAAAATATCAAGGTGGTGACAAGGTGAGAAATAGGAAGTTATACGAAAGACAGTTTAAAAGGTGCGATTGCTGCTGAACTGCTGCCAAATAAATTTTATTTTTTTGTAGAAATACTGAAAAAAATATATTTTTTTACTCATATAACCAAAATTAACTACATAAAATGATTAAGTGAAACCTCTTAAATCTTAATTCAATTGTTTCCCAAATTATATAAAAATGAACGTTTTATGATATATATATTACCTGAAACTAAAAGTTATAATATTTTTTTTAAAACCCAACTAGCTACTATATGTGGTTTGTGAATAAATTGATAATAATAATAATAATAATAAACTTGACAAGACGAAGATGACTCGAAGAGGCGAAGCGGCAGAGATTTTTGCATCTAAGAAGCTATTTTGGACATCCTTAAATTTGGAAATACAAGAAATTAAATTGTATTTTTAAATTCTCTAAACATTAAGTTACAATGAGGTTCGATACAGGTGTTGATAATATCTACGGATATTTTCGAGAAAGCCTTAAAATTAACTACTCTACATAAGTTACACAAAAAAAAATACCGGTAAAGACCGAAAAGAAAAGGTAACGACGGTACGTAGTAACTTTTTTAATTGTAATGTAACATTTAAAACTGATAAAACCTTATTTTAAGACGCCTCACTGGTTTATACATCGACCTGTTCAATTGATAGTGTATATTATACTTAAAATTAAAAAATGAATAAAAAAAGCTATCGCGTGGAATTAACTAGTAAACGCGTTTCAACACTAAGAGCTTTTTTCATAGTTTGAAAGTTTTATGTTTTTGTGATAAATCTACATTCTATAATCGTTAATTGTACTAATGAACTGACGTCAGAGGAAAGAACAAAAAATACGTTATTCAATGCGGACGAAGACACGACTTATCATTAGTGCTTTATCATTAAAAGCATTATAATTTAAAAAGCTTATTTACATTAGAAAGAGGGAGAGAATGTTAATTTAATATTCTGTTTTTAGCTATTTACATTATTATTGTGAACTAACATTCGCCTGTAGCTATTCCCGCGTGAATGAGAATAAAAAAAAATGTGTGTATGTACTTATGTACGCACGTAAGAAGTTATACTTCTTTGACGTAACAGAACAAAAATAGCTAAAGATTTCATTCCGTATGTCACAACTCTCTGTTTGTAAAAGGAATGCAGTTACTTCATCATGTCGCTTTTTGGCTGTCGGTGTGCGAGCGTATCGTAAAAATTTTACTCTCATATTTTTTTCTAAATGTGCCAAAAGAAGTAAGTTCAATAACGTTTGCTAAAATAGGCTAGTACAAATATGTATATAAAATTTTATGTAAATTTCTATTATTGAACTACTACTACTACTATGTGTATGTATGTTTGTTACTCCTTCTCTCTGAAATAGCTTGACAGATTTGGATGGAACTTAAAACATAGATTGACTATAACATAAGAAAGACACTGCCTATTGTTAAGCATCTTCGTCATTTGACACGCTTGGCTCAGTTTGTAGTGCTACTTGCGTGCCAGCGGTTGCGGGTTCGAGTCCCGCTGGAGACATTCCTTTGTGTGATGAGCACGAATGTTTGTACTCCAGTCATGGGTGTTTATATTTATAATATGTATGTATTCAAATTTATATATGTGTAGTGTATCAATTATCTGGTATCCATAACACAAACCTCGTAGCTCACTATGGAACTAGATGGTGAAGTGTGTTAATGTCCCAACATATTTATTATTATTATTTATTATTAAGTTCATGTGGTTATTAGCATGATACTAAAGAACAACAAAATCTTAGCAGTAGAAAAGTTTAAAGTTTTTTTTCTCTAGCAGATAGAGAATTCGAGTGAGAATTTATTACTTACTAGCATTGCCCGCGGCTCCGCCCGCGTTCAGATGACCAAAACCAAATTCTTAGGTTTTACATATTAGTATACTCTTACATTACAGTCTTACATTGCAATTTTTGTACTTTTTCTCAGAAATGAGATATTTTCCCGCGGTAATAAGTATCCTATATGTTGACCTGGATAACCAGCTACCACCATACCAAAATTCATCAAACTCCCTCCAGTGGTTTTTCCGTGATGCGGTAACAGACAGACAGACAGACAAAAATTCTAAAAACTATAGATTCGGCCTCTGTATCGTTAATAATATCTATTTCAATAAGATTTTTCAAAAAATATTTCATGTAAAGATTCGGCACAGTTAGAATTTTATTATATGTACCTATAGATTTATTATCTAGCGACTAACGTATTCTCACTTCGCTCGGTTTCATCTCTACATATTTCGAAATCACCGACCAATAATATAATAATGTTACTATATATGCAATATGTATATCATTTGCTTAGCTTAAAATTTTAAAAGATGAAAATAGATAATTTTACCTCAACCAGGACGGATTCCGCAACCTCTTCCAAACTAATTAGATACATTCTACAAAAATTTTAAAATAACAGTTGACACAATAGTGTAATATGAAAATATATGGACTAAGCGGTATTCCGTGTATTTTTAATAAGCGGAATTAAATCGGAGTAAAATTAGCATTGGCAGGCAATAATTAAGAAGTTTTTATTATGTATACCGTCTCACAGTGTTTTCGATATTTTTATGATATTTGATAAAGATTTTTTGACATTTCGAAATTACCGTTTTTATAAAAAACGGTAAAATAATATTTATTTACTAAATGTATAAAAATGAATGGAGAAACTGTTCGTGGGAATATTTTGAAAATGTTTCAACAAACTTTTGAAGGAATATGTATTTAACTCGTACTTTTTAACGTTTAGTATAGATTTCTCAGAGATTAGATATTTTCCCGCAGTAAAAAGTATCCTATATGTTGACCTGGATAACCACTATCATACTAAATTTCATCATCATATTAAACATAGCTACGGTCATACTAAATTTCATCAAAATCCTTCCTGTGGCTTTTCCGTGATGCGGTAACAGACAGACAAAAAGACAGACAAAAATTCTAAAAACTATAGACTCGGCCTCTGTATCGATAATAATGTCTATTTCAATAAGATTCTCCAAAAAATATTTAATGTACAGATTCGACTCAGTCAGATTATAAGTAAATATAATGACGGTTTTATGGCAAAGTAATGGATATATCTAAGAAACTAACACCTCCAGGTAAATTTCTAGGAAATTAATAAAATTTCTAAGAAATCTATTGTTAACTGTAACCGCGCCGGCGTGTCCGCGGTCGTGGAGGGATTAAATAAAACCTAAAAACGTAAGATTTTTTTCTAAAAATGTCTTTCTTATGCGAGGCGAATTGTGAAGCAAAAAATATTCGGTGGCGTGTGTGCATCTCGAATAAAAGTGAAAATGAGAATAGATGGCTACAAGTAAGTATACATAATACAAACCGTTGTAAACGCTGTTAAGTTCATCACGGCGAAGTTTGCAGCAGTTATTTTACACGGTTTTTTAGACCTAAAATAATACGGATCATCTATTTAGATATATTTTTTTTGCTTATAATCTATTGGATATTTTAAATAAGATAAATTAGGACCTACTGCGTTAACACAAATAAGAGATGTACGATGATACTAAAGCGATAGTGCGGTCAAAAATTGTATTTTATTCTCATAGAGCATCAGCTATCTACCGTCAAAATCAGTCCAGCGGTGTCGGAGGTTAGCGGGAACAAACAGACAGACAGACAGACGAACGGACAGAAAGAAATTAGATTAGACAAAAAAATGAAAAATTACTTTTTCTTAATAGTATACCATATCATATATACTTTCATATGAATTTAGTAAAAACCTGTTATTATAGATTACAAATTTGTTTTAAAAGGAATATTATACAACTTGCGTTTTCCTGCGGTTCCGCCCGCATAGTATATTAATTACCAACATATCACCTTTTCCGAAACACGCTGCATCTTATGGTATGAGTATTATTCCGATCGGTTCAGTAGTTATCGCAGTATAACCGAACAAAAAAATCGGCTCTCCATTTATTAATATAGATTAAGTACTACTATATTTAAAAAGCAACAAAATTATATTTTTGGCATAAATATTAACGTGTTTTTATATAAATACCTTTATAGGTACGTTTTAATTAGATATAAATAGTTATTAGCCAGCGTTAGCCATATACATTTTAATTTTCTTTTCGTAAATTTTTCAATTTTTTCTTTCATTAGAACCTTCTCCTGACAATAACAAACACAAAAAAAATTAGTTAAATCGGTCCAGCCATTCACGTGTGATGGCCTGACCAAGGGAAATAGGGATTCATTTATATATATATATATATATATATATATATATATGTGTATGTAATAAAAGTGTCTTTACCTAAGCATTATGAAAATAACACTTTTCTTGATATCCGGAGTAGTGTCGTACCAGCGGCAATTGTAAATTGCACCACCGATTTTAGTGCTCTACAAAATTATTTTACTAATGAGTACAATTTTAGAGACCGTCTATAAATATTATAGTACCTAACATAATAATTTATATAAATTAATAAATCGGTAAATAATATTAAAAATATTTTTATTATTCCGTTGACTTTATTCATTATACTTGATTTTTTTTAATTTTCAAACTTAACTTTAAGGTACATATTTGCTACTTGCTAGGCATTTTCTTTTAAGAATAGTACTCGAAAAATATGATAAATTGAAAAAAAAATACATTACATCCATATATTGTAATATTTTATATATTTTATTAATATATTATTTTAATTAAAAAATATTATTTTAAAAACTTATGAATAAATTTAATGTACAATATTTTAAGTGCGTTAGTGCAACAAACAGAATTTTCTAATGTCAGCCTTACCGAAGCCATGAGCATGTCTCCAAAGAAACACATGAGAGAAATCTGTGTAAGACTCACGACCAGGAATGGTATAAAGGCGAAAGCTGAATTTGAACTCCCTAAAAGCTGAAAAGTCATGAATAGTTAAAATATTTAAAAAATTAAAAGCAATTGTATAATTTCACATCCTTTGACCTTTATCACATCATAATATTTATAAATTGATGAAATATAAGACACATAAACACTTAATCAAGGAACAGTAAAATTCTGAATTGTATTTTAGACTAAAGGCCAACGACTTTAGAGTTTACCGCCAACAAACTCATAAAAATCTTTTATCTTTATAATATTATTATAGATTAGTATAGATATTTATTTTAATACTAACTCACCCTCGCTCCGCTCGGGTTAGTCCCTAGTGGAAAACAAATCTATTCCACGGGAACCGTACATTTTTCCGGGATAAAAAGTATCTATATGCTATTTCAGACTATACTCTATCTCTGTGCCAAATTTCATCCAGATCCGTTCAGCCGTTCAGACGTGATTGAGTAACAAACATCTGTCCAAACTTTCGCAACTATAATACATATGGTATAAACTTAAATTGTAATAGTGCAAGAACCTTATAAAATCTTTTTTTAAGCTTTTATATTTTTTTTAATTTTACATAACTTAATAGAGAAATGTGAAAAAAAAAACGATTAGATAAACACTATTTACCGTTATATTGAATCCACTCAAGCAGATAAGTAGTGAGCTGCTCAAAATATGGACTAAATTAGATTTAGAGTACAACACCTCCATTTGATCAACTAACCTGTAAATTAATTTTAATTGAAAAAATATCCCAATAAATAAATAATAATATAATAAAATAATAAATACTAAATAATTAAAAACATAATTGGATTTACGTCATGTACTGATATTCTTTATAGGTTTATGTATGTCTTTCTAAAATGTGTTTAGGATATATACCTATCAAAAGTCAAATCAACAGTTTCAACCAACTTCTTCAAAAAGGAGAAGGTTCTCAATTCGGCAGTATGTTTTTTTTTATGTTTGTTACCTCAGAACTCTGTCATTTACTAACCGATTTGGATAATTATTGTTTTTTTTTTGAAAGTGTGTACTTCCAATTTGGTACCATTTGAAAAAAAATACCACCCCTAAGGTTGAAAAAATAGCTAATGAAAATTTTACCTACTTCTAATTGTCATATTGACTTGAAACTTTGCAAGTGTGTCTATTTCCGTTGATAGTACAGTGGTTCGGTATTGTTGACCTGATCTGATGGTAAGGCCAGAAATTGGATAAGTGGAACTCTTCAACGGCTAATAGTAGATACTTTGAGTTTGGGCTTATTTTGTTTGATTTGACAAGCCTAATACGTTAGAATCTTTTTACTTTGCTACTACTATGTTTACACTAAAAAGGGAAAAATAAAAAATAAATAAAAACCGACTTCAAAAAAGCACTAAAAAGTAAATAATAACTGATTGGTAATTTTCATTTGCTATAGATACCTAATCAAATATTGTCGTCGGTGCAGCCGACACACAATTGCACACCGACTACGAAAATATTTGATTAGGTAAATGAAAATTACCAATCAGTTATTTTTTTCTTTTTAGTGTTTTTTTTTATTTTATTTTTCGGTTTTTATTTTTTTATTAAAAAGTTTTTACGAGTATTATTGTCTTTGCTTTGTACTAATTAAAAAAAAAACTAACGCAATCAATTCCTGATGTCGTCGAACACATTTCCTAAGCTTCTCTCTCGTTTCGTCGTCCGAATCACATACCATGTTTTCAAAATCATGGCAGAGTATTTTGAAATGCATTTGTAGGTATGTGCAGAATGCGTAGAACAATGTGTCCGTTGCAAAAACATTTAAAGCCACAATACCAGCTAAAATTAAGAAATAAAGCTAATATATAAATTTCTCATGTCACAGTTTGGTAGGTATGAGAATAGGTCGTAAAGTGTTTTTCACCCTCCTACCCCCATTTTTTAATCATGATCTTAGTATTTTTGTATGAATATCCAAATAATTTAATATTATATATATATAGGGACGAACCCGATCGAAGCGACGGTGAGTCGCTATATAACATAAAGCAAAAGAGTTTTTTTTGTAGATTGAACGCGGGCGAAGCCGCGAGTTCTGCTAGTAATCATATATCAAATGTCTGTCATTATCAACCGACTTCAAAAAGGAGGAGGTTCTCAATTCGACTGTATGTTTTTTTTATGTTTGTTACCTCAGAACTCCGTCATTTATTAACCGATTTGGACAATTTTTGTTTTGTTTGAAAGAGTATGCTTCCAGATTGGTCCCATTTAAATTTAAAAGAAAAATACCACCCCTAAGGGTAAAAACAACTAATGATGAATTTAATCTACTTCTAATTGTCATATTGACTTGAAACTTTGCAAGTATTTCTATTACCGTTGATAGTACAGTTCGGTGTTGTTGACCTGATCTGATGGCAAGGCTAGAAGGTGGATAGGTGGAACTCTTCAACGGCTAATAGTAGATACTTTGAGTTTGGGCTTATTTTGTTTGATTTGACAAGCCTAATACGTTAGAATCTTTACTTTGCTACTACTGTCTACACTAAAAAGGGAAAAATAAAAACTTTTTAACAAAAAAATAAAAACCGACTTCAAACAAAAGCACTAAAAAGTAAAAAATAACTGATTGGTAGTTTTCATTTACTATACATACCTAATCAAATATTTTCGAAGTCGGTGTGCTTTGGCTAAGTAATTAAAGCCTACCTATTAAATACATACCTAATCAAATATTTTCGAAATCGGTGCCAGCCCATACAAAGCAAAGCACACGGACTTCGAAAATATTTGATTAGGTATGTTATAGTAAATGAAAACTACCAATCAGTTATTTTTTACTTTTTAGTGCTTTTGTTTGAAGTCGGTTTTTATTTTTTTGTTAAAAAGTTTTTATTTTATAGGTAGCAACAGTTTTTTGTACATACTGTTAGGACTAGACTAACGAACTAATCAATATAAATCCCAAAATATATTTCATTGTCAATAAGAAAAAATCAAACATAAGCTGGACCTACGAACTAACCACTAGAAATATTTAAATCTTGCTTTATTTCGTAATCAATTATTTCAAACATAAATTCAAACTTGCAATGTTTAGAGGTACAAGAAGAACAAACTAAAGAAACAAAATTATAAATTTCAAATACTTACTGGACCAAACTTGATGAAAATACACAAAACTCCATATCTGTACACTGGCGTAGGAATCAAAGAAATAATTTGTTAAAAATGCCAGCTTCAGCTCAGTATGTCCCAAATGATAATAATCGTATCCCATCAAAATAAGTGGCGATGCAGAAAAAATAACAACTACCACTGTGGAACATGAAGTTAGGAAAAGAATTATTAAACGCAGAAATCTCATAGACTTTTTTACAACTTGACTTTCGAAACTGCCTTCTTTCAAATCCAAAGGGTGTAAAGCCCTCAATTTCGACACAGCAGATTCTAAGACGTTTCTATAAAAATACATGTTCGTCATTTTTGCTGTGGCCAAAAGACACATGGTGGTGCATGGAGCTACTAGAGAAAGCTCATCTAAACTTTTCCCCATACCAATGCCCTCGAAGAGCCACGAAAATTCCCCTAACACATCGGTGTGTACCCAAATAAAATTAAAATAATATAACCATTTAAATATTACCATATTTGAATACTTTGATTCACCAATTTCTATCCCCGAAATTAAGAAAGCTTTTTTAGTTAATTTTATCAAAACGTCAAATTCATTTTTTTTGTGGGACATTTTATATAGATTTCGGAATATTTTATCAATTCTAAGAAATTTTAGCACTGATCTCTTTGACGACTTGAAAGTTAATGAGGATCATTTGTGTATTGACTGTAAACAGAATTAATTATTAGGTTTAAAAACAAAAAGAATAATAAATTAAGTATTTCGTATTCTGCTTCGTTATAAAAAATATTTTGTTTTTAAATTCTCTTTAGGTATCAATCAGTTATCAGGCTTGCCTGTAATTAAAAGTTGAATGAAGACTAATTTTACCATCGAATCCATCCTACTAATATTATAAACACGAAAGTTTCTAAGGATGTATGTATGGATGTATGTTTGTTACTCTTTCACACCAGAACGGCTGAACGGATCTGGATGAAATTTGGCACAGAGATAGATTATAGTCTGGAATGATACATAGGCTACTTTTTATCCTGGAAAAATATACGGTTCCCGAGGGATAGATTTGTACATGTTTTCCTAGAGGCGAACCCGAGTAAAGCGAGGGTGAGCCGCTACTAAGTGAATAAAGTTTGAAAACACTATGTATAGAAACACAAAACTGAATATTTTACTGTATATCATGTATGAATCGTTAATGAGGGATATTTTTTGAAGTGAAAACTTCTATAGGCAGGTTTGGGTGGGGGGCAAATTCATATAAGTCGTCATCGACATGGTCACGTGACGTGTTAACGCTCAGAGTGCCGATAGATGACAAAACCAGATAAATGTAAACAATTTTAATTTACAAATTTTATTTAAGATCAAACAATAATTTGAATATCCAAAAATAACAACTGTTTGTTTACAGTTTTAAGTTTTCACTTCTGTCAGCAGTCGGCATGACTGCTTTTTATAAAAAAAAAACATAAATTTCTTGTTTTTGGTAAATGTTTTTAATAAATAGATTGATACAGTAGTACCTACATAGTTAAAAATGTACTTCAAAATCCATAAGTAATAAGAATAAAATTTTCGTTTTCATAAAACGATGACAAAATTATCACTGTATGATCCTAGTGCTTAAAAATCCACGAATGTCACGAAAAATGTACGAATGAGGGTTAAGAAATTTTTTTTTACAACATGTAATTATGTTACAATTATTCATCTTAAGACAATGCTTGAGTGAGAGATTTTCATAGATTTGACAGAGAACAAAACGCGACCACTCTACAAGGTTTTTTAAAGGCTAAAATTATCTATACCTACTAATATTATAAATAGTAGTAAAGTTTGTGAGTTTGTGAATTGCGAGTTTGTGACGTTGTAGGGGGTAACCTCTGGATCTACTGAACCGATTTAAATGAAATTTCGTAAAAAGATAGTTTGAGACCCTAGAAAGGACATAGTATACTACTAGGATAGGATAGAATTTTTATCCCGGAAATCATCCCTTAAAAGGCGAAAATGGGAATGAAAATTTGTATGGGGAGTCAACTTAAAATTTTTAACCTTTAAAATACATAAAATATTAAGTCAAAAATCTGAATCTGAGCGGTTTATTGAAAGAAAACTGTTTAACAGTGGTGTACAAATAGTAGTATGTACTTAGCCCTCTACTCGTAACTCTTCTCGGTTATTAAAGGAGGCATAGAGTATTAAGACATGTATGTATGTACCTAACCCTCATATTTTGCAAATGACATAATCGTAAGTCATAACATACTAGATAGTGGTAGGTTTAGTGAAAGTAGCAATTCAGGTGTTTTATCATTTACGTCTAAACAGACATGATTTCTAATAAAAATTATCTTCAACTATAAACTTAGGTAACAACTTTCACTAAATAAAATATAATAAAATCAAGTAATCGTTAATTTATTTAATGTTGTAGTCATTCTTCTTTCTGCCTAATTAGTAATTAGTTATAATTTCAAAAATTGTCCGATCATAATTCTTGATATTAAAAACATATAAGTTGTTACAAAATTAATTGTTACATGCTGTCATCGTCTTGATTTTACGGTTGCAGTAATTACTTAAGTAATTTATAATGGGTTTTATTAAAATTTTAAAAGCTTATCAATTCTTTTTTAACTGTAAGACTACTATTATAAAAGTTTGTATGAGTGTGTGAATGTTTAATACAATATAAAATTTACATTACAGATAGGCTATGACCTGGATTAACACATGGGCTACGTGTTAGTAAGCCGTAGGCACTTGTAGTTAGACACTATTTTTTTTGATTGAAGGAGGGTTCTGCTTAGATAAAGTGAGGATCTAGGGCTAAAGTCTATAGGTTTAGAAAGGTGTAGATCCTTTGTGGTTTTGATTTGGATAACTACCTGGTGGAGTGCCTAAAATTCTTAAAAAAATTTTTTTTTAATCAATTACTTTGTAAAAGTGCGTGCAGGTTTTGCATCGAAAATAGAATATCTCAAAAATTTCATTATCAAACACATGCAATGCAAACAAACAAAGAGAACATTTTGTTACTATCATGTACAAATACCAAACGTACATTAATATGTTAGGACAATATGTTGTTGTTGTTGGGACATTAACACACAACACCATCTAGTTCCATGGTAAGCTACGAGGCTTGTGTTATGGATACCAGATAGTTGATACACTGCACATATATAGCTTTAAATACATACATATTATAAATATAAACACCCATGACTGAAGTACAAACATTCATGCTCATCACACAAATGAATGCCCCCAGCGGGACTCGAACCCGCGACCGCTGGCACAGAAAGTAGGGTCACTACAAACTGAGCCAAACGTGTCGTCAAATAATGTATCGTATAAATACTTCGTAATGCAAGATTACATCAATTATTTAATTGTCTCATACATTGTTGAATTTATACTTGTTTTAATTTATACATGACATTACATTTTATATGTAGCTCAATTATATGTACATATTTTACATATTTTTATTATTTTTAAATCATTGTTTATATCGTCGTAAAAAAATATAATATATAGTTGCAAATGTTTTTTTTTTATTTTTTTTTAAACAGATAAGAAAGTTGTTTAAAACATTTGGAAATTGGAATGGCGTCACAAACTGTCATCATCTTATATATATAAAAGAAATTCGTGTTAGTTACACTATTTATAACTCCAGAACGGCTGAACCGATTTGGCTGAAAATTGGCGGGCAGGTAGCTTAGAACCCAGAGACGGATATAGGATACTTTTTATCCCGTTCGACTGCGTTCCCGTGTGATATTGTTTGTCTGTTAGTACGGGCTAATCTCCGAATCTATTGGACCGATTTAAATGAAATTTTGCATGGTGGTATCTTATATCCCCGGACAACGTCTTAGATATTTTTTATCCCGGAAAATATAATTATTCCCGTGGGATAGTTAAAAACTATTATAACTTATACAACTTATGCACCTAATTTAGTAAAATTTAACATTCTGTTACCTTATATTGCCGGTCAAACAACCGGTTACTTTTCATCCGGGAAAAATGAACGGTTCCCGTGGGAACTAATAGATTTTTATTAGTGTTTTTCTAGAGGCGAACCCGAGCGAAGCGAGGGTGAGCCGCTAGTTTAAGATAATCCTTATCCCAAGATTGACTATTAAATGAAATAAAGAACTGTAAATGCAATAAATACTTATTGTTTTTCTTTGAAACACTACAAATGTCTTAAGAAATCTGTTGACATAGCTTATAACGTCATCTGTCATGACGTTGTTAAAAACAGCGGTCTAAACAACTTTTTTAACAATATCAAAACCGTGACGTCAGCACTTTTGCAATATTTGTATATTTGTTCGGGTCAAATCTTTCAACTGAATTTCAAAGCAGTTATCTTCGATAGATTGCGCTAAAATTTTGCAAACACGTTTAGTTTTGATGACAATGCATGGTAAGTGATGTTATTGTAAATCCAACATGGCGGACTCCCGAAGATGGCGGACTATGTTTTTTTTATGCACCCGCATAATATAGATATATAATGAATGGGTTCGCTGCGAAGAATACGAATAAAGGAACTATAAAATAAAAAAATAAATTAATAGGGAAAAACATTTTTAAAAATAAGTTTTTATTTAAATGCTCTGAAAAGAAGAAATTAAACTGTAAATTGAAACAAATCCATCTATTTATCACATGACACAATTGAAATGATATGAAAGCTTGATTAGTTAAATTTTTATTGGTCTATATTCTATAATTTTATTCATTTCTATTTTGAATATAATTTAATATTTTATTGCAATAACATTCGAAGTGAATAACATATTAATCTACTTCAGTTACAGCAAAAGTGGAAAAATCTAGTTTCCAAAGCTTGAATACTTAGAAAACTACTTCAAATGGACATAAATAAATTACTGGTGTTCTTCTATGAAATTGCTTACATCAAAATATTTCACAAAATCTACTAATAAAATACTATTTAATTAAGTTTCGATAAAAATAACGCTCTTATTTTAATCGTACATGGTCCGAAGCAGAGCGAAACAAGACCAAGAACGGCTTAGGATCTGAAAAATAAATAAATCTATATATTATGAAATAACCATTATTACTATCCTCATTACTATCCTCACTATTACTATCCACATTACTATCCTCAATAAAAACAGATACCACATATTGTATGTAAATAAGAAATAAATTAGATGAGAAGTAAATTTTTAATAGAAATTATTTTTGCTTAGACAGGGATAGAAGAAAACTTAAATAAACAATGTATACATATAAAATTCCAACTTAGTCGAATCTGTAGGTACATTAAATATTTTTCTATAAAATCTTATTGAAATAGTCATTATTATCGATACAGGGGCCGAATCGATAGTTTTTAGAATTTTTGTCTGTCTGGGAAAACGTATCACGGGAAAACCATTGGACAGATTTTAATGAAATTTGGTATGATGGTAACTGGTTATTCGGGTCAACATTTAGGATACTTTTAACTCTTAGTGTTAGTGATTTTGAAATTACAAGTTATATATATATATATATATATATATATATATATATATATATATATATATATATATATATATATATTAGTAAGTAAATAAAATGGCGGTTTCATAAAAAAATAATGGATATATAGACTTTTAAATAAAAACAAAAAAACGTAAGATTTTATCTTAAAATGTCTTATACGAGGCGAGTTACGAAGCAAAAGATATTCGGTAGCGACTGTGCGTGTATCTCGAATTAAACTAAAAATGAGAATAGATCGTTTCAGATATACATAATACAAACCGTCGTAAACGCTGTTAAGTTGATCACGACGAAGTTCGCTGCAGTTATTTTACACGGTTTTCTAGACCTAAAATAATACGCATAATCTATTTAATTAAATAATATAATAATAATACTTACTATTGTACACCTTATAAAACAAACAAACATAACGAAAATATTTTTTTTTTGTTTATAAATTTTCAATAATATAAATTAGGTCTTATGGAATAACCAGAGACAGAAAATGGACTGAATACCCTCATGGAATTAATACTCTGTAAAAAGAGAGGAAGCGATGGTGCAGCCAATACTTGTGTTTTATTCCGATTTGAATTAAAAAAATACAGATTAATAGAAAAATTTTTTTTTTTAATATTTATCTTTTAAAAAAACGTTTTTTAAAACTACTGGCCGTGCATTTTAGTTTAAGGAAGAATATTATAATATTTAGTACCTACTATATTTTTTACCAACGAAAAAAAGGAGTCGGTTGTCAATTCGACAAGTACCTATATTTTGTTTTTTTTTATATTATTTTTTGTTTGACCACGCATAACTTTTTACAGTGTAGTCCGATTGCGATGATTCTTTTTTAATTGGATAGGGTCAAAAAAGTTCTCCTCTTTCTTCTGTCCTCAAAGTTGGTCCCATTTAAATTTGAAAAAAAAAATCCCTAAGTGAAAAACTGATATTTTATTAAACTACAAAATTACATTTTTAGCACAAACATTAACGTGTATTTTCTTAAGCATAAAAAAATTAATATGTGTGTGTGTGTGTGTGTACCGTATAATATAAAAATGCCTTTACCTAAGCATTATGAAAAGAACATTTTTCTTGATATCCGGAGTAGAGTCGTACCAGCGGCAATTGTAAATTGCACCACTGATTTTAGTGCTCTACAAAATTATTTTACTGATGAGTATAATTTTATAAAACGTCTATAAATATTATGGTACCTAATATAATTTATGTAAATTAATAAATCGGTAAATAATATTAAAAATATTTTTAGTATATCATTGACTTTGTTCATTTATAATGATTTTTTTTTAAATTTAAGCTTAAGGTATTGATACTTGCTAGTTTCTAGGCATATTCTCTTAAGAATATGCGTTCTAGAAAAATATAATAAATTTAAAAAAAATACATTACATCCATATATTGTAACATTTTATATTTTATAGTAATAAATTTAAAAACTTATGAATTTTAATGTTTTATTTATAGTGTTAGTGCAACAGACACACTGCGACAGTGCAAATGTCATTTTTATATGGATTTTCTAATGTCAGCCTTACCGAAGCCATGAGCATGTCTCCAAAGAAACACATTAGAAAAATCTGCGTAAGACTCGTGACCAGGAATGGTATAAAGGCGAAAGCTGTATCCGAATTCCCTAAAAGCTGGAGTCATAAAAAGTTAAAATATATAATAAATTAAAGACAATTATATAATTTCACACTCTTTATCACATCATAATATTTATAAATTGATGAAACATAAAAAGAAAAATAAATGTATGAATTTTATTTTTAAAAGACCAACGATTTAAGTTAATCGCCAACAAATAAACACATAAACAAACTTTTCCTCTTTATAATATTGGTATAGATATATTTATATGATATTTATATTAATATAAACTTAGATTGTAATAGTGCAAGAACCTATTTTAACCTTTAATATTTTTATTTAGTTTTAAAGCACCTAATAGACAAACGATTAGATAAACACTATTTACCATAATGTTGAATCCATTCAAGCAAATAAGTAGGGAACTGCTCAAAATATTGACTAAATTAGATTTAGAGTACAACACCTCCATTTGATCAACTAACCTGTAAATTAATTTAAATTGAAAAAATATCCCAATAATTCAATTATTTATAAAAATTATTGTATTTACGTTATATTTAATGATAATGTTTTTACATACATATTATACATTTTCAGGATGTGACTAGCCTACCACACCTTAATCTGACGGTTTCAAGTATTTCTACCTTATCAAAACATTTTTTAAATATTTTGATCGGCTTCCCTAGACGCGCGCCTTTATATAGAAGACTTATATTATGGTGAAAGTACTCAATAAAGTGCAAGGTAACCTCTTTTATGTTAATCTGCCGCGCTTGAGTAACTACAAAAATCCCCTCTTGGGCTCCCCTACTATTAGGTATGGTTGCAACTGACAGTTGCTTGAACAAAAAATCCTATATAATACAAAAATGTTATTTTGGCTCGACAAAGGATTTAAGCTGGAAGACCAACGTTATACGCAAAGTGAAATTACTATACTATTACTAATAAAAAAAAACTAACGCAATCAATTCCTGATGACGTCGAACACATTTCCTAAGCTTCTCTCTCGTTTCGTCGTCCGAATCACATACCATGTTTTCAAAATCGTGGCAGAGTATTTTGAAATGCATTTGTAAGTATATGCAGAATGCGTAGAACAAGGTGTCCGTTGCAAAAATATTAAAAACCACAATACCGGCTAAAATAAACAAAAAAATACTATTATCTTATATTATAGTCCCAAATGGCTGTCATTATTTTATAGGTAGCAACAGTTTTTTGTAGGTAGGTACTGTTAGAACTAGACTAACGAACTATTAAATATAAATTCCAAAATATATTTCATTGTCAATAAGAAAAATTCAAACATAAGCTGGGCCTACGAAACTACTAGAAATCTTCAAATCTTGCTTTATTTCGTATTCAATTATTTCAAACATAAATTCTAACTTGCAATGTAGTACTAGAGGTAGAAGTACTACAAGTAGAAAAAAAATAAAGAAAATTGTAAATTTCAAATACTTACTGGACCAAAGCTGATGCAAATACACGAAACTCCATATCTGTACATTGGCGAAAGAATCAAAGAAATATTTTGTTAAAAAAGGCAGCTTCAACACAGTATTTCCCATATAATAATAATCGTATCCCATCAAAATAAGCGGCATTGCGTCAAAAATAGTAACCAATACTACAAAACATGAAGTAAGGAAAAGAATTATTAAGCGCAGAAATCTCATAGACTTTTTTACAACTTGACTTTCGAAACTGCCTTCTTTCAAATCCGTAGGATGCAAAGCCCTCAATTTCGACACAGCAGATTCAAAGACGTTTCTATAAAAGTAAATGTTCATCATTTTTGCTGTGGCTAAAAGACACATGGTGGTGCATGGGGCAACTAGAGAAAGCTCGTCTAAACTTTTTTCCATACGAATGCCTTCGGAGAGCCACAAAAATTCCGCCAACGTATCGGTGTGTAGCCAAATCAAATTAAAATGGTATAACCATTTAAATATTATCATATTTGAATACTTTGATTTACCAATTTCTACCCCCGAAATAAAGAAAGCTTTTTTAGTTAATTTTATCGAAACGCCAAATTCATTTTTTTTGTGGTACATTTTATATAGATTTAGGAATATTTTGCCAATTCTAAGAAACTTTAGCACTTATCTCTTTCACAACTAGAAAGTTAATGAGGATCATTTGTGTATTGATTTTAAACAGAATTAATTATTAGGTTTAAAAGCAAAAAGAATAATAAAATAAGTATTTCGTATTCTGCTTCGTTATAAAAAATATTTTGTTTTTAAATTCTCTTTAGGTGTCAATCAGTTATCAGGCTTGCCTGTAATTAAAAGCGAATGAAGACTAGTTTTACCATCAAATCCATAAGGAAATATAATAGAAAACACTGCCTATGGTAACACTAAAGTGAATATTTCAGAGTATATTTAAAGGATTTTTATAATTATATTATTTTTGGCAAACATTTCGAAAAATTAAATCAGTACAGTAGTACATTGTCAAAAATGGACTCTAAAATTTGTAATTAAATAAAAATAAAATTTTATTTGTCATAAGAAGATGAAAAAATGTTTTGCTGTATGAACCCTTGTGACCAAAATCCACGAATGTGACGAAAACACGAGTGAGGCTTAAATTTTTTTTTTCACAGCCTGTAACTTTGTTATACTTATTTTTATAGTTTCCTTCATTCATCAAGAGAGAGATTTTCATTGATTCGAGAGAGAATGAAACGCGGCCGACCATCTTGCAAAGTCTTATATAAAGGCTAAAATTATATTTAAGAAAGATCAAATTATATGTAAAAATCTTTGACTCAGAAGTCAGAGGGGCTATGGAATATTTTAATTCATACTACATAGAATACTCTACTTAACACTCTACTCGTAACTCTTCTTGGCTATGAAAGAAGACAGAGTATTAAGACATGTATGTATGTATATATGTACCCAACACCCTCATATTTTGCAAGTGACATAATTGTAAATCATATCATACTAGATAGTAGTAGGTTTAGTGAAAGTAGCAATTTAGGTGTTTTATCATTTAAGTATAAACAGACATGATTTCTAAAAATTATCTTCAACTATAAACTTAGATAACAACTTTCACTAAATAAAATATAATAAAATCAAGTAATCGTTAATTATTTAACGTTGTAGTCATTCTTCTTTCTGTCTAATTTGTAATTATTTTAGAAGTTGAAATGTCCGATAATAATTTTTGACATTAAAAACCTGTAAGTTACAAACTTTGTTGTTTCGAAAGCTATAACAAGACAGTTTATTTCCATTTTTATTGTAAGGACCTAAAGTTTGACCAACTTGTTGATGTAATTTGTTTATGATAAAAAGCCTGAATCATTTTTCAGATCATAAAGTATCGATCAAAAGAGTACTACACAATACACAATCAGCGACAAAAAATGCCTTCGCCGAATGAGCGCTCATTTACACATTTGAGCACGCTTCTATTTTTTATTCTAGAAAACAATTTTAGGCATCGTATTTAGGGTTTTATTTAATCTAACACAATTAGTGACAGTTTTAAGAGAACTTTTGAATGGCATTGTATCTCTAGTACTTTTTTGATCGATGCCGTAAATAGAAAAATCGACGTCGAGCCTCCATATACTCCATCGCTGCATAAAGAAATGACAGACTCGTAAACATGGGTACTAACATTTATATTTGGGTTGAAACCAATCCATACTAATATTATAAATGTGAATGTGTGAATGTGTGTTTGATTGTTTGTTTGTCCTTCTTTCACGTAAATGGAGTAACAGATTGGCGTGATTTTTTGTTTGGAGATAGTTGGAAGGCTGGAGAGTGACATAGGCTACTTTTTACCGCGGGAGCTTACCTAATTCCCACGGGAAAACACTTTATAATACAATCCAAAAAAAAAATCTATCAGAATTACTTGAAACTTGGTATTTATGCTCTTCAATATAATTAAATAAATACTTGTTTTAGCATTTTACGAAAATTACTCTATAAGAGCGTACAATAGAGGTTGAATGTTTGTATGAAATCACCTTTTTTTGTAGTTTTGTAGTTTTAGCGCGAGCGAAGCCGCGGGTTGCGCTAGTTAACCAATAACTTGCAGGCACAACCTGTCTTAAAACTCTTTATTGCAGCCCTAAAAACCCAATTAATTTTCAATTAACTGTATTTGATTTTTAGTTGCTTTGAAATCAATAAATAACTTTACTCAATTAAGTCTGCGAATAATGACGTAATACAAATTCTATGGGGGAATCGCGTTTTGACACCTCATAAAAAGTATGTCAATTGACTGATGGTGTCAACTACCCTATTATACTAGCGGTCCCATTGTCCCACCACAGCCTAGTTACAAACCCCACACCCACATTACAAAGTTCTCCATCAAGACAAAACTAAAAAGGTACAAAAACAAGGCAATATTAAAAGATACGCGAAAATCCCGAAAAAATAAATCGATAAAACCCTAAAAATAATTCACTCAAACTTCTCTCTTCTTCACTCAAACTTTCACTCGAATCAATCGTGTTTGTTTTTGTTTGTTACACTTACGACTTTGTTACACAACGGCAGAAGGGTTTGAGAGAAATTTTTGAATGATGTTAGCTTATATTCTGGATTAACATATAGGCTTCTATAATATCTTAGGGAGTATGTATAATGATGCCAAAAACCAAATTCTTAGGTTTTACATATTAGTATGCTCTACATTGCAATTTTTGTATTTTTTCTCAGAAATGAGATGTTTTCCCGCGGAAAAAAGTATCATATATGTTGACCCGGATAGCCAGCTATCACCATACCAAATTGCATCAAAATCCCTCCAGTGGTTTTTCCGTGGTGCGGTAACAGACAGTCAGACAGACAAAAATTCTAAAAACTATAGATTCGGCCTCTGTATCGCTAATAATGTCTATTTCAATAAGATTTTCCATAAAATATTTAATGCACAGATTCGGCTTAGTTACAATTTTATTATGTGTATAGATTAATATAAGCAAAGCCGTGTTCTAAAGCTAATACGTTATAAAATGTCAACAGAAACAATAATAAAAACAATCATCTTCTACTTATAATAAGTAATTCTAAGTTTCACGACAACCAACCATATTTAGACAAAGGACCTTTGATCTCACCGGTTTAGGGCAAAAAATATTTTATTTTAATATTATTTTGTTGTCCAAGACGGTGTTTCAAAGAAATAGAAGGGACCGAATACCGTTAAGACGTCAGATGTCAACGCGACATGGTCGGCATTCATACTAGTTAGAGCCAGTGACTCCTTTTTGGTATATATGAAATAAAAGATAATAGGAATTTTCTGCTTTTGCTCAATAAATGACTGCAACATGTACTCTTAGATATATATGAACATTAAGTTGTTAGATATAGAATGACAGACAATTAAAAAAAAACTGGAGTTACCATTATTTTCTTCAAATATTGCAATCAGGATAAAATTATTAGAGATATAACATAATTATGTAAAGTAATGGATTTTAAATGATTACTCGACTCACTCTCGCTTCGCTCATATTCGTCTCTAGATACGTTTTGATGCTTAGTACGGAATATATATTTTTTTAAATATTTTTTGTGATTTTTTTCACTCTTTAATAGTTATTATGCTATTCGTAGTGAAGACAAATCCACCAAAATAAAGATCCGAAGAATCTGTCCAGCAGTTCTCGAGTTATAAGTGTTGTAACAAACTCGACTTTGTTATATATATAGATAGATGTACTTCCTAAAATATATATTTTATATAGGTTATTGATGTTGGTGATATAATTGATAAAATATCATAATATAATAAATAATTATAATCTTGCTAATATTATAATTAATGGGAAAGCTTAGACGTTTAGATGTTTGGATGTTTGTTATTCAATCACACCAGAACGGCTAAACGGATCTGGATCAAAGGCATAGAGATAGATTATAGTCTGGACTAGCACATAGGTTTAGACCTTTTATCCCGGAAAAATGTATGGTTCCCGTGGGATAGATTTGTTTTTGTTTTTCTAAAGGTTTGCCTTTATATTTAATAATATATATATAAATAATAATATAATTTTTGAAGGACCTTTTAAACTAACAAGGCAAATTTTGTAAGGAAAAAAATAGGTGAAATATATGTATCTATCTCCCCTAGGTATATTATTTAAAGAATACCTCGTGTCAATAAATCAACAAATAAAATTATTAGTATGCTACTGTATTTGCCATAATCGTCTAAGTACTAACTAATACTAATATTAATTTACAATAGAATATATGGTATAGAGTGGAAGCCGCTTTCTTGACTTGATTATTTTCAGTTCTTCATTTGACATGACCTGGACTTTATTCTTTCTTTTACTTTAAATAATGATAATAATTAATTAAGCTTAATGTAGATTATTATATAATCAGATATTCGACGACACGTTTGGCTCATTTGTAGTGACCCTACATGCTGTGGGAGCGGTCGCGGGTTCGAGTCCCGCTGGGGGCATTCATTTGTGTGATGAACACGAATGTTTGTACTCTAGTCATAGGTGTTTATATTTATAATTTATGTATGTATTTAAAGTTATATATGTGTAGTGTATCAAATATCTAGAATCCATAACACAAACCTCGCAGCTTATCATGGAGCTAGATGGTGCTGTGTGTTAATATCGCAACATATTTATTTATTTGACTGTTATTAATAAGTAGTAGTACTAAATGCGAAAGTTTGTACGCACGCATGTTTGTTACTCCTTCGTCCCGAAACGACTTGGTGGATTTGTAATTGTGGATTTTTAACAAGTAACTCATAGGCAGTTGTTAGGCACCTAGAGATGAAATAGATATAAGTACCTAGATTTACATAAAATAATGAAAACTTATTGCCATTGCGCAATCTCATAAGATTTCATCAGAAGCGCGAAACACTTTTTGTAACCTTCAATTGTCATTGTAATTCCACGGTTGAAGACAAAGTATCTGAACACAAGTCTAGCATTGTTTAGTCTTTCTAAGGCCTAGTACACTTCCGCCTAATAAATACCCGATTATTTACATGACTCACTTAAAAGGAAGGTTTTTTTTGATTAAACTATTAGATATACATAGATATAATAAGTAGATACTAGTGACTCAACCTCGCTTCGCTCAGGTTTGTCTCTAGATACGTTTTGACGATTAGTATGGAATAATAAAAAAAATCGTGAATTTTTCCGATGTTTTAATAGTTATTCTGCTATTCGGGGTGAAGACAAATCCAACAAAATAAAGATCATAAAAACCGGTCCAACAGTTCTCGAGTTATAAGTGTTGTAACAAACCCGACTTTGTTTTATATATAAAGATTAAAGAAATATATATTGAATACTTAATTATTATTATTTTGTACATGTCGTTTAAAGCCGGCCATATATAATCCTTCTTTTTTGAAGTCGGCAAAACGGAAAAAGGAGACAGATGCTATAAAACATTTTATGATCTGAAACGGTATAAAATACTAAACAATGGTGACTAATATTCTTGTCTGTCTGTCGGATGCCTTTGCCTAAGAAGCGAAAAAGATTTCAATATTACCAGTCTTAATGAACTATCATAAAACAAAGTTAAATTTCACAATTACTACTATTGTTCTATTTCGTCGACTGTCCGTAGATAACGGGTTCGAGTTCTAGTTAGGACAAATATTTATATTGATCATATACGAGTATATATGTATAAGTAGGTATTAAACGCGCTCTATATAATATCCGTGAGTTATGTTTTATTATCTCTCAACAGGGTAATGTAGTGGAGACCGTTAAGTTTATTTCTCTATTTATTTTATATCTAATTTGACAGAGAAAATATATTAATTTACCGCTTCTTTCCAGGCATCTCTGTTATAATGTATGTGACATAAGCCCCGTCTCTCTCTATGCCAATAATATCCTACTGATTAATTTCTTTTCTCACTCAATTTCCACATTGAGATATTATAGAGTTTGCATAAACACAGATAAAAGTGCCCTCCCTTTTCTTTTCACTCTCAAAGTCCAGTGAGGCGGTAATCGACACGACCTGTAAGAGTTCAGGCGCAGATCCGACGGCTCTACCGTCTACAAGCTCTCAGATAGCTATTGATTATTACATTAAAAAAATGGCTAACTATTTAGGCCCGGTCCGGAACTCGAACCCAGGACCTTACGATTTGTAGCCGTACATGCTAGACACTAGACCAACCAGGCAGCTATACCAGTAACATAGTACCGTAACAGATTAACTGACTTACAGAGAATGTACCCAGAGCTTAAACCGGTAAATCTACAGACACAGATTATATAATGTTATTGCCAGATATTTGAAAAGGGAAAATATTTTTTAAGTACCTTAGAAGTGCACTAAGAAGGAATTTTTGGAAACTCAATACCTAAAGTGGAAAAACAGGTAATTATAGTTTAAAAAAACTAAATAAATACGTTTTAGATCAACCACTCTGTCATATCAAATTGAAACAAATTCGTAAGATTCATAAGTAGCAATTGAAATGTTCCATTATCTACCTGCTGGGTCCATCACCAAATCACTCTTACATTAATATAACAGACTATAAAGTCAGTTTTTAATCAATGGATTTTATAACTTCTTGGCACATTTAATCTTCATATTCCGGTAGATAACAAAAATGGAATAGATAATTTTTCTACACATCTTTACATATCCATACTTAATATTAGAAATGTGAAAGTGTGTTTGTTTGTTTGTCCTTCTTTCACGTCGAAACGGAGTGACGGATTGGCATGATATTTTTCTATGGAGATAGTTAGAGGACTGGAGAGTGACATAGGCTACTTTTATATTATGATTATCTTATTCCCACGGAGAAAAAAGTTATAATACAACGCAAAAAATATTTATGATCAAAATTATTTGAAACTTGCTATAAATGCTCTTCAATACAATTAAATGAATACTTATTTAAGCATTTTTCGAAATTCATACCCTAAGGGGATAAAATAGGGGATGAAAGTTTGTACAGAACCTACTCTTTTAGAGTTTTTTGTAGTTTTAGCGCGAGCGAAGCCGCGGGTTCTGCTAGTTAATTAATAAAAGTAAAAAGCTAAGCTGGTGCAATAAATATTATCTTAAAAATTTCGTAATAAAAGAATATCTCCTTGACCGAATTTTGACTATGGTAGTCCATTTCACTGATACTAGCCATCTGCACAGAAGATTCTAAAGATACTTTTCGTTAAGCGATCGCAAGGGGATGCAATACCATCAACTTCCCAACTCTGGGAACTTTTTTCATAGAAAAGTCAAATAAATAGATACAAAACTAATTGTCTGGACCCGGGACTAGAGATCTGTAGCCGTAAAAGTGGCCACTAAAGTTTATTGACTAAAACGAACGTGGTATTTTACCGTCATGGAACAGCCATTGAAAATCTATACAGATATTACTCGGTTAAAAATTTAAAACAAAGACCGGTATTGGAAATCACACTCTAATACACAAGAACCCGAAGTATAATCAGAAGGAGAGAAAATGGAGATTCTACTACGTAAAGGAAAGTTTAAAAGATTAATGCCCGATTTCACCAACGTCACCTAAGTTTAAGGGATCCCCTAAGCATGGATAGGGGGCTGTTACGGGACAGTTTCTGTTTCACCGACAGTTAGGGGTCACCTAAATGTTAAAATGCCACCTAAATATAGGTACTAGAAATACGGGCTCTAAACATGGTAAAACGAAATTTAATTTAGGGACTAGTTTAGGGGACTTTTAAGCTAGGGATCCCATACGTAGGTGGTAGCTTATGGGTTGTTAGTGAAATCGGGCATAGATGTGTAAAATAAATAAAAATGAGTGTCCCTTTGTATGTTTGTTCTCTATGCGATTAAGGCTAAATCGATCTGATTGTGACGAAAATTTGGAGAGTTGTTCTATGTAACAGAATAATAAGAAAGGAGATAAGAGAACGCACCCGAGCGTAGATAAACCACTAGTTTCAAATGTCTTACCGGGTGGAATTATATTATTTAGATGTGATTGGCAATTCTCATTGATAGCCGAGGTTTTTTCCTTACAATAAACGCAATAAGAAATGTAGCAGAAACGTAAGCATCGAGATAAAAAGCTATTGTAACATTGCATCAGTACTATCAGGATGAAGATGTAAATCTATGAATAATTAGTACTTTATTCTTTCTATATATAAATATAATAATATATAATATAAATATGTTGGGACATTAACACACAGCACCATCTAGATCCATGGTGAGCTACGAGGCTTGTGTTATCGATACCAGATAGTTGATACACTACACATACATTACTTTTAAATATATACATATTATAAATATAAACACCTTTATTATTAATTTTATTATAAATATATACAACAGTGTGAGCCATGTAGATAGCTGGCCTACTATAACACAATTCTTTAAATCAAGTTTTGAGTTCTCACGGTCTTTTACAAAGATAATTTACGCGTGGCCTCAAAAAACTCAAATTGTTTCACAGGCCAAAACAAAAAACTGTAAATAAAAAATTAAATAACAAAAACAAAAACCGACTACGTAAAAAGCTACTCGACATTTTACGCAGTTGAGTTACATAGTAGAAAAACTTGCAGCAAGTATAAAATATATATATACATATATATATGTATATCTCCGACTGCAATATTATGTTCGTAGTCAGATTTTATGTTTTTGTAATTTTTGTCTGTCCTTTCGCATCACAAGCGAACTATAAATTTTGCAAAAATATTGTGTGTATGGACGCATAAGCGCCATATTCTTTTAATATAATGAATGAATGGAAATGAAAATTAACTTTATTCAATAGGACTTATACGAGTATAAACTCCTTTGGAATCGTCCATTTAATTTAAAGAGAAACCGGCTCTGAAGGCAGTTCTACTTAGCAGAACCGGTGAGACATTTAACATTTGCTTCTTTTTAACTCCTATGCTACAATTTTATAAAAAATAAAATTATATAACCTAGGATTATAATTAAATATTAGGTTCTAGCGTCCTTAGTTACGTTTTATCGATTAGTATAGATTTCTCAGAGATGAGATATTTTCCCGCAGTAATAAGTATCCTTTATGTTGACCCGGATAACCAGCTATCATCATACCAAATTTCATCAAAATCTGTCCAGTGATTTCTCGTGACCCAGACAGGCAGACAGACAAAAATTCTAAAAACTATAGATTTGTTCTCAGTATCGATAATAATGACTATTTCAATAAGTTTTCCAAAAAATATTTAATTTACAGATTCGACTCGGTTAGAATCTTTACATAGTATAAAAAAAGTCGCTTCCGCTGTCTGTTCGCTTAGATCTTTTAAACTACTTTTAATAGATAGAGTGATTCAAGAGGAAGGTTTATATGTATATTACATGTATAGTACAGAAGAGCCGAGAAATTCAAAAATTTCATTCATCATACTAACTGTTAAAACGTAACTAGGGACGAACCCAAGTAAAGCAAGGCAGAGTCGCTAGTTTTATTATATGTATATGTATCGACGCACTTCAAAAAGTCAATAATACAGACAGACTCGATTAGCCAAGACGATTCATTATGATAAATTAATATTTTATGGGTTTTACCTACGGCAATGTTAATATAAATATTAAATTTTAATTTTCCTTAAAAATGCTACGTGAACTGGTTTTGTATAGTAAATAGAATTAATAATTATAATCAAGTTTTATAGGTTCTTAACGATTTTCCTCTTTGTTTACGAGATCAGTAGTTTGAAGTTAACCTTTGACTCTAAGTGTTATTTATAAGTGAAGTATTATTATAATTGTATCAATTAAATAACTAGAAACTCTAACTAACCGGTCTTGTTTTAAAGCAAGTCGTGGTGTTCAAATAAATATTGCTTAAAAATAGGTAAAATTATTCAAAACTTTCGAAAATTATGTACTAGGGATTCGTTTTAAGATTAGTATAAATTTCTTAGAGATGACATATTTTTCAGCAGCAAAAAGTATTCTTTATGTTGACGCGGATAACCAGCTATCATCATACCAAAATTCATCAAAATCTGTCCAGTGGTTTTCTAGTTATGCGTTCGCAAACAGACAGACAGACAAAAATTCTAAAAACTACAGACTCAGCGTCTGTATCGATAATAAATAATAATGAATATCAATACGTTTTTCCAAAAAATATTTAACGTACAGATTCGACTCGGTTAGAATTTCATTATATGTATGGATATAGTATGTATGTATGATTATACAGGACTAGCACTCACGCCGTAGAATAATAGAATTTTATAATGTTTTTATTATCAAAGTTTGCGACTTTACAAGTCCGTTGGTACTTATAAATTTTCCATCCACCCAAGTAACGCAAAAACAGCAACAAAAAATTTTTTTTACAGAAAAATGAGTTCTTTTTGTCTTTTTTATAAGAAGATGAATAGGATCGTAAAAAGTTATAAATATATCTGATTTTAGCAAAAAGATTGTTCATGTGAGTGCCATCTATCTTAATACATGAAGTTTTAAATTTTCTCCGTGGTCGGATTCAAATATTACTATCTATACATATTATAATAAAATTGTAACTAAGCTGAATCTGTACATTAAATATTTTTTGGAAAATCTTATTTAAATAAGCATTATTATCGATACAGAGGCCGAATCTATAGTTTTTAGAATTTTTGTCTGTCTGTCTGTTACCGAATCACAGAAAAACCACTGAAGGAATTATGATGAAATTTGGTATGGTAATAGCTGGTTATCAGAGTCAACATATAGGATACTTTTTCCGCGGGAAAATAGAATGTGGTTTTTGGTCATCTGAACGCGGGTGGAACTCATTACACCTCCTACACTATTTTTATTTTACACTCTGTATGCAGCCCTTTTTAACGTCCCACTGCTGGGCACGGGCCTTCCTTCAATACGAGGGGGATCAGACCATAGTTCACCACGCTGGCTAACTGCGGGTTGGCGGACTTCACATGTTTTTTGAAAACTTGTTAGGTTTTCTCAGACATGCATTTTTCCTCGCGATATTTTCCATCACCGTAAGACAAGTGGTAATCATGTTAAAAATGATTCGTACATGAAAATATCAGAGGTGCGAGACCCGGGATTTGAACCCGTTTCACTCGGTTTTCCAAGCGAGAGCAGTACCACTAGGTTACCACTGCCTTATATATGATTGTAATTATTATTTGTATAATAATAACACTATCATTAGTTAAGACTTAAAAGAAAGAAGAAAAGACGGTAAGAAAAGTATAAAAACATAACAATAGTAATAAAGCAATAAATAAAACTAAATTATCTTAAAACTTCTTTAATTGTATGGATTATTTGTACCTATATCATTTTAATTATATAATTATTGAAAAAGTTAATAGGTAACATAATTTTACTTTATAACTTTTAAAATATTTAGTAACTAGCGCCTCACCCTTGCTCCGCTCGGGTTTGTCACTACTTACGTTTTAACGTTTAGTATACATTTCTCAGAGATGGGAAATTTCCCCCCGGGAAAAAGTATCCTATATGTTGACCCGGATAACCAGCTATCACCATACCAAATTTCATCAAAATCCCTCCAGTGGTTTTTCTGTGATGCTGTAAATATGGTTTTTCATAGGGATTATGTGTTATTTGTTATCAAAAATATTTTAGCCGTTTTGAAATTACAATTACACTAGTAAAATGTATTTATTAGCTTTTTTTTACTTATTAATTTACTGTGCTCAAAAGTTATTTTTTTATTAAAAGTAACTTGTATAGTAACGTAAATTCTTATAAGTTTTTATTTTTGGGTTTTAGAAATCAAAGCATTTTGGGGAAATATTTCGAAAGCAATAATTTACACTCCTTTTCATTCCATTAATATTATAAATGCTAAATTTTGGATGGATGGATGTTTGTTAGTCAATCACGCCAGAACGGCTGAACGGATGGATCTAGATAAAATTTGGCACAGAGATAGATTATAAACAGACAGAGATAAATTATGAAAAAATGTACGGTTCGGTGGGATAGATTTGTTTTTTGTTTTTCACGAAGCAAGGGATCGACTATCAATTCCATACTAACCGTTAAAACGGACGAACCAAGAAAAGTGGTTATCAGTGGATAATAGGCCTTCATCATTACAATTATTATTATAGAATATCATTATTATTTAATTTAATATATAACATAACTAGCATTGCCCGCGGCTCCGCCCGCGTTCAGATGACCAAAAACTAAATTCTTAGGTTTAACATATTAGTATACTCTTACATTGCAGTTCTTGTATTTTTTCTCACAACTGAGACATTTTCCCGCGGTAAAAAGTATCCTATATGTTGACCCGGATAACCAGCTATCACCATACCAAATTTCATTAAAGTCCCTCCAGTGGTTTTTTTGTTATGCGGTAACTGACACACAGACAGTCAGAAAGACAGACAAAAATTCTAAAAACTATAGATTCGGCCTCTGTATCGATAATAAATAATAATGTTTATTTCAATAAGGTTTTCTAAAAAATATTTAATGTACAGATTCGGCTTAGTTACAATTTTATTATATGTATAGATTTAGTATATTTAATTAGTAAAATTATCTATTAAAGTTTTCTTTGTTTGACAAAATAGTAGCAAAGTAGTGTTTTGGTATGCGCGGGCGTACGTTATCAGGACATTGACCTATCCACGGAATGACAATGCCGCCATTGGACGATGGCTTAACATTCAAAATTAACTGTTGAATTGTTTTTATTCATTTGTAAGAAGTAATTTTTTTATTTTAAATTACACATAACATCTATTTTTTTGACTTTTCAAGCTTAAACATTTAAGTAGTATAAGTAAGACAGACAAAAGAAAATATAAAATCTTTTATGTATATAAAAACTGTTATAAAGATTTAATTAGTACCTATTTAAGAATAACAATAAACTTAAATGAATATTTTAAAAACAAATAAAAACACATTATCTTGCTATTATTATAGAAAATAACGGCACTAATTTTATTATCACTTAAATAATTCATTTTTATCATTTTTACAATCGTCTTTAAACTTTTGAATTACAGGGTTGTTGTTTTCATTGTTTGGGATGATGCAGGCCGAAAATAGACGTTTTTGGTCATTTGTTTCTATCCCATTCGCACTTTGCCTAAATTAATTCTTTCTCTTTCGCACGTTTACCTGTTTAGTTTTGAGGTCGTTTGTCTACAAGATAGAAAGGGACAGTAATAGATGGAAATGAATAAAAATAACAAGGATAGCGTTAGACGACTACGTACAAAGTTTTGTCATAAAATAAGTGAAATTTTTACATGAGCATTTTCAATAGGTACACGTAAATAATATGTAAACTTTAATACCCCATTGTTCTGATGATCCCAGAGGAAGGTTAGAGAATAATAGTTGTAAAATCTCTCTTTTCTTGTTGTAAAATAGAAAGCTATGGGAATTAAGCTCGTTCAATGCTTCTGTGTTATAATATATTTTACATTTTTCCAGAAATAAGGCTTAAGGATGATTTTTTGGATTAACTTATTATGGCGGTCGCTTAACATGATTAAAATAATTAATTTTCTAAGCCAAAAGCCTGTAGTTCGATCGACACTTGTATTTTACAACTTTGCTGTTTTAATCTGTACTTTTTTATAAAATTAAGTATTATAATAAAATGGTAAAGTAGGAAATGAATAATTTCTTTGTTTTCCTTATTCGTAAGAAAAGCTACATAAGCATTGAGCAGTAGGCCTCTATTGAAATATTTTAAAATACTGCAATCTCTTTATGTAGTAATAAATATCTTCAATATCATATATGATGGTAAATGGTATACCATTTTAGAAATTCATGAATATTGCACAATTTCATAGTACCTGTCGCGATTATTGTGTATATTATGTAAAAACGTTGTGTTTAATAGCTTACTACAGAGTAAAAATTTTAGTTATATCGTTTAAAGAAAATGAAATAAATGAAGATAGAAAGATCTATGAAGTTAAGAAATATGAAAAAAACGTAGGAACTCAACGCAGTAAGAACAATCTCGAAATTGTATTAAATTATCTCACTTATTTGAATTAAATCATATTTTATTATTTACACATATAATATTCCTAATCATATTTAACGCAACACAGTATGTAATTACCAAAAAGCTTTCAATTAATATATAGAGATATTTGATAGAGTCGCTTCTTTCTCTACTAACAAATTGGTACGTTATTTATAGTTCATTTTATTATTTTAAGCTCAAATATTTTCAAATGTTTGGTTTAAACGAAAACAACTAAACCAATTTTGATGAAATTTCAAATTTAGATAACCTTGATTCCCTGACGAAGCACATGAATGTAAGACTGTATTATAACTTATTTCACAATTTTTTAATTCATTTTAATTGGCACAGTAAATCAAAAATGTCGAATAAAAAAGTCCTAAGAGGACGAATAATTCACGTTAATTACGTACAATAATATGTATTTAGTTCTCAAAAGACATTGGACAGATGATATCATTCGGCTTTCTTATTTTTATATTTAAAATGTTTTGTTGTTCTGATTTTTGAACAGATTTAAATGAGGATATTATACACAAAAAGTCAACTAGTGTAAACTTTTTAAGCAAATTATTATATATCTCAAGTGTGACCATGTAATTTAAAAAAAAATACCCCAAAGTACGGAACATTTAAAGCGATTTTTTTATAACTTTAAAAAATATGGCTTTACTTTAGTAATATAAATTTCAAATTCTTGGAGTTAGTATGATTGTTATAAAAACATTTTTATCGTAATCAATAGTATGTTGTTATTCTCATACTTTGAAGATAATGATTTATAAAATAATACTTTATTATTTACTAAAGTATTTAGAAAAATATGTCGTTGCAATATTAAATAAAAAACGAAATAATGCTTATGGCAAATTCCACCAGTTTTTTTTTTCATTTTGATTTAGTTATTTATTACTTTTAAATAACTCACTCCTTAAAAAGGAAAAAGGTGAAATAAAATGCTTAGATTAATTTGCAACTTAAACGATGACTTTTAATACATTTTATCTATATTACATTCGTTTTGTACAGAAAACAACATATTAATGAAAAAAATACCTTATTCTTAGTTCGACCTCAAGCTAACATCACAATAAATGTAAACTTAATATAAAAATAACAGAATTTAATATAAAAAATTACGTATAAACGAGATCGTAACTAAAGTAGGGGTAAAAATTAAACTTAGCATTAAATTCCTACATTTATGACCAGAATCATGAAATTTATTCAAAATAATAAGACAGAAAACTTTGGCAAAACGTTATTTACCAAATAAATAAAATATAACATTTCTAGTTATACTTTTATTATATATTTTTTTCTTTAGTCTTGGAATGTCTTGCACAATTTATATTTACATTCATTATTTTACTTTGGAAAGTATAAATCTTACCCCAGACCTTTGTTCTAAGGATTACTGTATATAAAATCAACAAATTGAATAAGTAAAAACTTATAACAACAAATTATTCCCCAAGTCAATGACACTAAACAAGTCTGGGAAGTGCATTAACAAATAAGTTTCCCAATTCACATGAGGTCGAACCAAAAACAACAATTAGAAGAATGGCTAAGTATCTAACTAATGGAGCATTACATTGAAAAACCAGACCTTTTCGTAATCGCCCGATAAGATTATAATTACGTTTAATATCCATATAATTCAGTAAACTAGCATATACATAAAACAAAAAGATCTAGCTTTTCATAGACTAGGCGTTGGGGCAACTTTCTTTCACAAACTCAACTAAAGTAAAAAGACAATTTAGAATCACAGTATACCAACAAACTTCCAACGATAACGAAACTATCGTAAACAGAAACAAGAAAGCGACCCCGTTTCCTAAATATAATTCGATATTAATATCTTATAATTGGTTAATTCCTTATTCGGTGTCCAGTATACAACCTTGGCGGTTCCTTCACTTCAACATGGCCGTCGCACCCACACACGCACACGGGACACACACAGACTAGTGTGTGTGTGGTCACCGCACATGCCACAGACCGAGGTTAAGCACACTTAGCCGCGGCAACTTCACGATATGGTCCAAGCCTTGGGGAGTGATGCACGTACATCCATACAAGTCTATCGCCTTCAAATTCCTTAGGCCTTCGCCTAGCGCTCGAAGACCCCTATCAGTGACCCGCGTGCACTGACCTATATTGAGTGTTTCGAGCTGCGATAACCTGGCTACCCTCTCTAAGCCCTCATCAGTAAGTCGGCATGCGCTCAGAGATAAGGAACGTAGTCCCGATAGTCCTAATGTGGCGTGTGATAATGCCTCATCTCCAACTTTATCACAAAATGAAACATCTAAAGCTCTCAAGCGCCCACTTTCTGCTAAGTGAGCGACGCCAGCGTCTGAAACTCCGTCGCATGCCCTCAAATTGACATCTTCTAAATGTGGAAGCCTTGCAAGGTGTCTTAGTCCGGCATCGGTAACCGCAACACAGAAGGAAAGATTAATAGACTTAAGTTTAGGAAGACCAGTGGCAGCATGCTTTAAAGCCTCGTCCGTCAATCTTTGGCAGTCTTGTAAACCCAGATGCTCTAGCTCTGGGGTACCTCTCGCTTCGCCTCCTCCGCATAGATGTGCTATGCCATCATCGTTAACGTGCCAGCACGATCGTAAATTTAAGCGGCGTAACTTTCTCAATCCCCAAGCGATTAATAAAAGTCCGGTGTCTGTTACATTACAACATCCACCTAATTCTAATTCTTCTAAATTTTTAAGCGACTGAGCTATTCTACCTAGGGAAGAGTCTGTCACCTGTTTACATAGTGAGAGATCAAGCCGTCGGAGCGCCGGCAATTCAGTTGCAAATGCACTGGCTAAAGCGGAATCCGTCACACTGTAACATCCACTTAAGGAGAGAGATTCTAATCCGGGTAACGCGGCGACCGCGTCTCGCAAACCTCGTCTCAGGGATAAAACCTGTAGCTTTCGGACTCCGCGTCTTGCTAACGAGGCAAATAACACGGGGGCTGGCCTTCTAAGATGCAAGGCTGCTTCTACTCCACGCCAAACAGATCTCCGATCTGCCGCATCTCTCCAAGCGCGGCAAACTTGCGCCGCCCTTCCTCTATCCCGAACTGGCAGTCTTTCAAAAATCAAAGCTAGCAATTCCGGATACAATCTTGATATATGAGTTCCTTGTGGCTCCGGCACCGGCTCAGGCACGTGAGCCGTGGCTAAGTGAGGTCTATGCAGCCTATACGGCGCACTCCGATTTTTCCGCCTCGTGGTACTCGGCAGCTCGGTGATACCGAGTCTTTCGTCGCGCCAAGACAACACTTCCTCTGTCCACGCACTCATGGCACTGCACTATAACATCACGGGTTTGTGTCGGACCGATCGACGGTAAAGAGGGAACGTCTGTCCCATTCGGCGTGTGGCCGTGCACTGAGAGCCCCCGCCCGCCGCTCTGTCGCTATTGGTCGCGCTCGACGGCACGTGACGCGCGCCGTATCGATTCAGAGGCTCTGCGGCGGCATTTTTAAGTTGGCGGGCCGAAAGACCGCCTTCGTCCCGCGGCCCGCTACGCCCGCTGCAAAGAATAAACATCACACAGATAGAACTAATATGTAATACCCTATTTATTTTTAAATTAATTATCTGAATATAGAGACTATTTTTAAATGTATCCAAAACAAATGTTTTATATTTATTAAAGACCAAAATCGCTTCTTATATAGATAAAAAAGAATCAACTTTCAAAATTAAGATATACTAAAAAGAAAGTCATCAGTGTTTTTCTAAATGTTTTAGCTCTGTTTCACATACATTTCTTTTAAATGTCAAACTAGACATAGATTAAACTAAGATAAAATCGATTATGAACAACATCTGTTTTATTTTTTTAATCTGTGACCATAGTGATAAGGCGGCAAAACAACTCCGCGCGCCGTATATTTTCGTTCGCGCTGCACTTGCCGACGATTTAGGACCAGTTTGTGTTGACCTCTATCTTTGTGCGCGACAGCCTTTATTTCTTTCGCATAAGGAAAATGCGACGGCTTGACATGGGTCATACAAACTGGACGAATGATAACATCAAGCAACTATTACAAGGGCAACCGGTTGCTGGCTGAATATGATATTCGAATTCAATCGGCCCAGAAAGGAACCGGCATGGACCGCTTAAAAATTAACATTGCGATGTTTTTAGAGCTTCTTTGTCATACTCGCGTATGTTAAGTAGGTATTTTTATTTGGTCTTTGAGTTTAATTTGGTATTTCACTTATTTGAAGTAATAGGTTTAAAATTGAATACGTAAAGAGAATTTTCTCAACTTGAAAGTTTTATAAATATTTGTTTTTATTAATAATTTAATTTGTAATTATATATTAATTTATATATAAAAAACTTTTTGAAATGTGAATCTTTATTTGATCATTTTTATAAAATAAATACATACTATAATAAACATTTGTATCAGTTAAAGACATTATAGACGTTTCACGTTTTGTTATGATTTTTCAAATTTACCAAAAAGTTTGTTAAAGGTACCACATTATAATGCCAAACATATTATTAATTATTATATAATCTGTAAAATTATTAAAAGTAGCTGTTGGTTGGAAATAAAAAAAAGTCATATAATAAATATTTATTATCACACAGAATAAATGCCATTTGCTAAATATCCGTTACAAGAACTATATAATTCAAAATTTAATTTAAAATACAATATGTAACCAATTTAACAAATTAAATAAAAATCGATAATATGATAATGTGCTGTAAAGTATGAGCTTTAATTATAATAAAATCAAAATAAGGCGGCCATGTTTAAATTTTAATACAGGTAAACGCACACATACACACATTCTATTAACCTTATAAAATAAATAGAACATATTAGTTATAGTAGCTAAAGGAAAATAAACCTTATTTTCCCAGTACATAGTCGATTATTATAAATAATCTATGTCAGTTTACCGATTGTAGCTATTTAGTGAATAATAGTTCAAGCCTTATTTTAAGGGGTAAAAGGTTGAAATTCCAATGTACTTTATATTATAAATGAAAATGCAAGATCCATTTAAAATTGAACCTTATATTACAGAAGTAAAATAAAAATTAATAGAAACTCAAATTCGTCTTTACGAAATGTAAAAACTTGCAATATTTTTAATTTAATAGCTACTTATACTATTTAAAAAAACTAAGTTACATTAAAATATGCTCAGTACTTTTTAAAGTACAGGTATATGTTCCTTTAAGATACAATTTTATATCATTTAAAATTAAGGTTCAAAATCGAATGTGATTTTTAATATTATTGTTCATATTTGTACAAGAGAATTTAAGTCTTATAAATAGAAGAACAAGAGCGAAAATTCTATGCTTATAATAAAATAAACATAATGTAAATCAGGTGGTGCGTGTGTGCTCGGTGCGTGCACTCGGCCGTTCCACTTGACTCGTTCTGTTTTTGAAATTACAATTTTTTAACCGTTGGGAAATAGTTCATGTTGTATGGTGACACGATTTTTTATTGATTTGTTATTTAAATGTAAATTTTAATTATATTTTTATGTAACGCCTTTAAGCTTTATTGAAAATCGAATATTAATAATCTATTATTAGATGAATGGTATTTACTTGTATTAAAAAGAAAGAAATAATTTATACTGTTATTTTTGAAGTTAAACTTCTTTTGGCACGTTTGGAAAAAATATGAGTGTAAAATATTTACGATACGCGCGCACACCGACAGCCAAAAAGCGACATGGTGAAGTTAGCTGAAAGCGACATGATGAAGTTAGCTGCATTCCTTTTACAAACAGAGAGTTGTGACATACGGGATGAATTTTTTTAGCTATTTTTGTTCTGTTACGCCAAAGAAGTATAACTTACTTTACGTGCGTACATAAGTACACACACACGTTTTTTTTTATTTACTTAAGTTATCTATAACCACGGTAATGTAAATATATGTAAGATTACCGTGCTATAACAAACCTTGCCAGTTGTCAAAGTTATCTTTTAAGATTTAGGTCTTTATTACATTAATTAAAAGATAGCTTTTTATATTAAAGCTTATGTCTCATTAAGATCAATTTTTAAAAGCAGCAGTAATAAATACAATAAAAAATCAGCCATCATAGATATTCTCATCTCGAGTGGAACACGCGTAGTTGAGAGCGATTGCTATTAATATTTAATAGGTAAAAACTATAATCATTTTACCTCTAGAATCTAATTATTTTATGTAAATCTGGTAGGTAAAAAAACTTGTTTTCAACTCTATCCTACGTATTACACATACGTATAGGTTGTTTGAACTGTAATAGGTAAAAATAAAAGTAAAAAAAAAATGATTTGTGTATGTAGCGAAGTAAAATGATAAATAAATAAAACCATCTAGTTCCATGGTAAGCTACGAAGCCTGTGTTATGGATACCGGATAGTTGATACACTACACATATATAACTTTAAATATATACATATTATAAATATAATAAATACCCATGACTAGAGGACAAACATTTTTGCTCATCACACAAATGAATGCCCCCAGTGGGACTCAAACCCGCGACCGCTTACACAGCAAGTAGGGTTCGTACAAACTGAGCCAAACGTGTCGTCAAACAAACAAATGGATAAACAAAGAATTATTATTAACAGAAATTTTATTATACGTAGTAAAATTAAGACAAAAATGTACTTGAATTTCTATTAGGTACTTCTACAATGTCAAAAATCTAGAATATAATAAAATAATATAATACTAATAATATTAATGTGAAAGTTTGTGAGTATGGATGTATGTATGTTTGTTACTCTTTGACGCCAGAAAGACTGAACGGATGGATCTGGATGAAATTTGGCACAGAGATAGATTATAGTCTGGAACAAAACATAGGCTACTTTATATTGCTTTATCCCGAAAAAAATGAAGGTTCCCGTGGGATAGGTTTGTTTTTTTGCGAGGGTAAGCCGCTAGTATTTTTTTAAAAAATGTTTGTTTGTTTGAAAATGTAACTAACATAGTATTGATTTAGGCTATTTCAGGAGATATTTCGACCATATTTTGTATATTTCCAAAAAACTACTACAAATCACTTGTACTGTAAGAAAAGTTAAAGTTATTTAGTAGTTTAAAATAAACTATACAATATTCAAAATTTCAACGCGCTGGCATTCCTCGAAGGTATCGGCATGATTCACGCAGACGACGTATATTTTTTTCTAAGTCTTGACGGCCGGAGTCTCACTTTTTGTTTTTTTTCCTCCTACCTGAGTTGCCATATGGTACTCATGTATTTAATGGAAATTAAACTCATTTTAATGGCAATACAGCATAAAATGGCGTGCATAACGATTTCAACGCGGTGGGTACGGAACTTTGGTATTATTTGTAAGCTCGTTCATATTTTGTTGTCCTTGTATTTTATGTAGAGGACATTATCATACTATGTTCTTAATATATATTATTATTAACTCTTCATATATACATATTATATATCTATATTTTTTATATTATGTCTGATTTTTCTTCACGAAATTAACTAAAATGCTTCGAGTTATTATCTTATAAGTAAATTGAATTGTGTATAGAAAATAATATTATATGTTTAAATTTTCTTTTTTTGTTCAAAGTATAATGAAGATTATAAAATAAGTATAAAAATCTTGTTAACATGATAATAAATAGATCTAGATTTTTGATACAAATGTTTGTATAAAGAGTGACATCTAGCGTTAAGAAGGCAAAACTTTTCTGTGGCGCCATCTACCGTCCAGTAGCATAGTGTAAAAAATATAGCTTTTTAAAGCTTATTTAAGCACATACGACTTAACATAGATGGCGTCCTTATACTTTTATATTAAAAATGTACCCTTTCATTAAAATAACATAACTCATAAGCTTTTAGGGTATCTTTTGATAGGTATTTAAAAATAAAATAAGTTCTATAATTATCATAAACCCTTATGTATGTAGGTTTCAACTATTCGTTTCATTTTTCCATTTTATACACGACATAATAACTAAATTTAAGTCTGTAAAGACTGTTAATACTTCCAAATTTACGCGACATTTTGACATTTATAAATGAAGCTACTATCTCGGATTTGATCGCGGGTTTTTTGTCTCTCTCGTGACCATGATCAACTCGTGACCAACCATTATATAAAATAAAAACCGCAACAAAATCCTAAAAAAATAGTTTCGTTTTAAAAGACTTTGTAATTTTGTCTCTTTAAATGCCAATCTGTAGAATTACCAGTCAAATTAAAATATATATTTTTCCGTTATCTAACATCACTCTACGACTCTACGCAAACCAAGCTGCAGGCAAAGCTCTAATAATACATATGTAGTATGATAAGAAATCAACTAGAAAAAACATTTTATATTTGTATTTATGCTAAAAAGCTTCTTACCAAATAATTTCTTTGTGGTATACAAAGAATTTCAAGTTTCAACAAATTAAATATTCACTTCTATTTACTCACATTGACAGTTATTTACTCGCCATTAGACTGAGCTATTAGAGCTTCGATACTGTTGAACGATACAAACAAACTAACAGACGATAGTTTAAAACAAATCGTAGTACGTTAGTTACTGCGCGGGTCACTTGTAGCTAAAGTACGCTTGCTTGTAGAGTCGATTGACGACGGGTTTTAGACAGAGACGAATCAGGGTCTCAGGAAAAATGTTAAAAAATTTTCTATATTATTAAAATTTTATGGTATTTCGATATTATTTGAGGTCAAGAGCTACCTACCGGCTACTCCCAAAATTACTTTCCACCGATTATTTTTTCAATTGCTTATATGATGAATTGGTTATAAAATATTAATACAAACACCAAACAAATGGTTATAAAATAAAAAAAATAAGTTATTGACACTAAAAAATACTTTATTTCCAAAAATAGATTTAATACAGAAATTTTTGTGGTTGAGGTCTCCTTTCAAAAGTAACTATGTTAGGAGAATATCACTTTCATAACAAGACATACATATATAATACTTTTTAATCCATTTATGCAATAATTTACAGTGATCAGTGCTCAAGATCTATTCACATCTGATCTAAAAATTATACATACGAATATATGAAATAACCCACATGTATGGAATATGGCTAAAATAGTCCCTCTATAATGATCTAAAAATATTTGGATTCATTGAATATATTTTCTTAGCAAAAAAAATCTCCAAATATGAGAAAATCGCAAATCAATACAGAAACTGAACTCACATTTATCGTAAAGTAAAATTATTAAATAAAAAACTGATCAAGTGCGAGTCTGCCTTGCACGCCAAGGGTTCCGTTTTAGCTCATGTTATATACGTACGGTTTTTATGATCGCCATTTATCAATATCGACGTAGAGTCGATAAATCTAACTCTAAGATGATATTTAAAAAAATATAAGCACAAAATATTTAATTATTTCTTATTCTTTCATCTTATTAAAATATGTTCCAAATCCGTATCTGTGAATGTAAAGCTCAACAAACACTAAATAAAATAAATCGAGTGGGACACACAGACGCACACTTATTTATTAAAGCTTTATCTAAGCACTCGTAAATGGTGCTATAAAAATAATTGTTACTTAATAATAAAGTTGTAAATTATGTATTTTTAAATAAAACTATCTTTTTGGATTTTTTCGCGGATTTATTTTGATTTTTGGTTCCCCATATCATATGGAAATAAATCCGCGAAAAAATCCTAAAAGATAGTTTTATTTGAAATGTCAAATATTCGAGTAAATCTAAGAAAGTATTATGTACTTTTGTTAATATTTTAATGTACTTATTTTATAAAGGCATACTAGCGACTCACCCTCGCTTCGCTCGGGTTCGTCCCTGGGTTGATTCCATTGAAAGAAGGACAAACAAACAAACCAAGAAACACACTTTCACATTTATAATATTAGTATGGATATAACCAATATTTAAGCTAGTTAAATAAATCAATGTTTCAGATATTATCATTAATTGATTAGAAACACCATTAGTTTCTGAACACTTTTGAAGGAATTAAGATATTAAAGCGACTAAGAGCGAGGGTGAGTCGTTAGTGTATAAATAAAATATATAAGAAATAATTAAATACCAGTAGGTATTTAGTATATAACCGAAACCAATTCTATATTGCGTAATCTAAGTGAAATTTTGCTCATCTTTTACATTCGATTGCTCGATATGAGTTAACACTAGATCAACTAAATATATGAATCTATCATAAAATCTGTGCACGGACGCCAGATCAAACTAATGTATTACAGGTAGTACGAAGCCCTGCAGTCCGTCGACGTAATTCATTGGACAGGGGACTGTAGATTTATCTCCATACAAGCTATTACACTACTCTCATACGATTCGCTACGGAGCACTGCTTCGCAACTTAGCATCGTGTTATTTTTTTGCAAGTTGATTTTTGTTGTTGATTTATTTTAAACTAGTTTCTGCTAGCGGCCTCGCTCACGTCGAAAGTGTTTTTTTTCGACTTTCTAGAGCAGCGCCATTTATTGACGAGATTAGAATTGGTAAAAATTGAAATTTTTGGTATATACAAATTTGAAATATTACTTTATTATCCAAAGACGCGGTCTATGTGCTGAGTTTTATAATCATTTTTAATATACACACACATTAAAACTATAGATGGACTTCGCTGGATTCTTAGGGAGGTTGTTGAAAAATAATTCATAAAGAGCTGTGTTTTGATCGTGGCTTCAGCATCGACATAATCTTTTCAATGATTGATATATTTAATTTAATTTTTTTTTTCAGCGTGAGCATATTTAAATTAACCATAACTACTATCTGAGGGCCTAAAATGAATCGTTTCAGTATTTCGTACACTGAGCTTCATAACACGTTCAGTTAAGCTCGCAGCCTAAACAAAATCTACACATATAATAAAATTGTAACTAAGTGAGATTCTGTACATTAAATTTTTTTTGGAAAATCTAATTATTATCGATACAGAGGCCGAATCTATAGTTTTCAGATTTTTTGTCTGCCTGTCTGTTACCGCAGCACGCAAAAACCACTGGAGGGATTTTGATGAAATTTGGTATGATGATAGCTGGTTATCCCGGTCAACATATAAGATACTTTTTAACGCGGTAAAATATATCATTTCCGAGAAAAAATACAAAAACTGCAATGTAAGAGTACTAATATGTAAAACCTAAGAGTTTGGTTTTTGGTCATCTGAACGCGGGCGGATCCGCGGGCAATGCTACTCTAAAATAAACTTCAAACTTAATGTCATTTATTTAAATCGCACCAGTTCACAACACTTTTGAAGTGACGAAAACTAGCAATTCAGTTTTAAACCAAAGTGAAATAAATATATTTATACAGATATATAAAATTGAAGTGTCTGTCTGTAATAGTTATCATAACAACTTTTACTAAATACATATGAAATTACATAAGGTATTGATTTTGAATTTGATTCTCCAAAACGGCTGGACCAATTTAGATGGGACTTTCGCTAGCTAAAAAAGAATTAGGGCTAGAAAAAGAATTATGGTTTCACGCAGAAAAATTAAAACCCATGGAATTGTGAACAAAATCCACGTACCTAGGGACGGACCCGAACGAAGCGAGGTTAAGTCGCTAGTTAGTCGGAAATAAATCGCTATGTAAAAGTTTATGGTAGGCCCTCTGTGCGTTTGTATTTTATTTATAATATACATCTATTTGCAACCTCCATATCTATACATATAATATAAAAACTTTTTAACAAAAAAATAAAAACCGACTTCAAACAAAAGCACTAAAAAATAAAAAATAACTGATTGGTAGTTTTCATTTACTATACATACCTAATCAAATATTTTCGAAGTCGGTGTGCTTTGCTTTGTATGGGCTGGCACCGATTTCGAAAATATTTGATTAGGTATGTATTTAATAGGTAGGCTTTAATTACTTAGCCAAAGCACACCGACTTCGAAAATATTTGATTAGGTATGTATAGTAAATGAAAACTACCAATCAGTTATTTTTTTACTTTTTAGTGCTTTTGTTTGAAGTCGGTTTTTATTTTTTTGTTAAAAAGTTTTTATTTTTCCCTTTTTAGTGTAGACAGTAGTAGCAAAGTAAGGATTCTAACGTGTTAGGCTTGTCAAATCAAACAAAATAAACCCAAACTCAAAGTATCTACTATTAGCCGTTGAAGAGTTCCACCTATCCACCTTCTGGCCTTGCCATCAGATCAGGTCAACAACACTGAACAACTGTACTATCAACGGAAATAGAAATACTCGCAAAGTTTCAAGTCAATATGACAATTAGAAGTAGGTTAAATTCATCATTAGTTGTTTTTCCACCCTTAGGGGTGGTATTTTTTTTTGAAATTTAAATGGGACCAATCTGGAAGTATACCCTTTCAAACAAAACAAAAATTGTCCAAATCGGTTAATAAATGACGGAGTTCTGAGGTAACAAACATAAAAAAAAAAAAAAAAAAAAAAAAAACATACAGTCGAATTGAGAACCTCCTCCTTTTTGAAGTCGGTTGAAAATTGTAACTAAGCCGAATCTGTACATTTAATATTTTTTGGAAAATCTTATTGAAATAGACATTATTATCGATAGAGATGATAGCTGGTTATCCGGGTCAACATATATGATACTTTTTACCGCGAGAAAATGTCTCGTTTGATAAAAAATACAAAAACTGCAATGTAAGAGTATACTAATAGGTATGTAAAACCTAAGAATTTGGTTTTTCGTCCACTGAACGCGGGCGGAGCTGCGGGCAATGCTAGTAAAAATTATACACGTCAAATTGCGCTCTCTACGTTATTTCTAATTTACAACCATTAAATACATATCGAATCCTCGAGTTTAATATAGAAAGATATGTATGTACATAGGAACACTTAAGCTTAATAAAAATATTTGTATAAAACAATCACTTAATAATTCAAATAATTATCGTAGAGTGTACAATTTATAAACTAATTTTTGTGTCTTCATTCTAATACGTGAATATATTATACATATCTATACAAATATTATAAATGTATAATGTGCTGTATAAATATTATAAATATGAAAGTTTGTGAGTATGGATGTTTGTTACAGCTTCACGCAAGAACGGCTGAACGGATCTGGATGAAATTTGGCACAGAGATAGATTGTAGTCTGGAATAACACATAGGCTATTCCCTATTTTATCCCGTAAAAATGTACGGTTCCCGTGGGATAGGTTTGTTTATGTTTTCCTATAAGCGAACTCGAGCGAAGCGAGGGTGAGCTCTTGTTTCATATACGTATGTATGTATGTATTCAGCCCTTTTAACGTCCCACTGCTGGGCACGGGCCTCCCTTCATACGAAGGGGATCAGGCCATAGTCCACCACGCTGGCCAAGTGCAGATTGGCGGACTTCACATGTCTTTCGAAAACTTGCAAGGTTTTCTCAGACATGCAGGTTTCCTCGTGATGTTTTCCTTCACCGTAAGGCAAGTGGTAATCATGTTAGAAATGATTCGCACATGAAAATATCAGAGGTGCGAGACCCGGGATTAGAACCCGCTTCACTCGGTTTCCCAAGCGAGCGCGTTACCACTGGGCTACCACTGCCTATACGTATGAAAAATGTAAATGGTATATAAAAAAATCAAAATATGCAAAGGCAGAAGAAATGAGATAAGTTTCATTGTCTTCTAATTGACTTCTAAGTTGTAACACTGTTAATAAGCTACGTTAGTGGTCATTAAAGTCACTATTTTTTCAAAATCGAACCCATGACAACTTCTTTATAAAGCCGTAACAATCACTGCCCGGCGAGGAACGATCTACGAATTCAAAACATTTCGCACGCCGACAATTTTTATAATATTAATATAAAACAGAACCCAGGCGGAGTAGTAAGTTAAAACTAGTTTTTCAAACTTTACCCTTATAGGTTGTATCTATAGTTTATAGGATTCAAGTTTGTACCTTGATTTCAATCAGTTTCTTTCCGAACTCCGCGAAGGTCGCACGTCCGGTTTGTTTCGGAAATATAACTTAATCGTAACATAAGTCGGATAATAATCGAGTTAAAATATATTTTTTGATTAGTATTTTGAGTTTTGTGCTAGTTTAATTAAGTGTTTGTGCATTGTTTGTGTCGTGATATCTACTTTTTGTTTCGTATTGTTTAAACTTTCTCTGCCAAATCGGTATTTGAACTTGTATTTTTAGAATTGATAAAAGCTTCTAACTCAAACTAAGCTATACATGAATCAATTAACAATTAATTATATTTCTTAAACTTTTTTTTTAAATGCTACTAGCTATTTAAAATAATAAAACCTTTTCATAAAAGTACTTTTGCTCGAGTATTTTTAACAAAAAAAAATTATCATATTAATAAACGTTCAGACAAAGATAAAATGATTATATTAAAATTTTAGAATAAGTTTGTTAAGATGCTGCGAAAAAGTTTTGGTTACAAAGTTTATAAATAGCACGATTTCACTTTTAGGGTTCCGTACCCGAAGGGTGCGAAGTGCTAACGGAACCCTATTACTAAGCCTCCGCTGTCCGTCCATCCGTCTGTCAGAGGGTGTATCTCATGAACCGTAATAGGTAGAGAGTTGAAATTTTCACAGAGTATGTACTTCTATTGCCGCTTTAAAAAGAAATAATAAAAATAAAAATACAAGAAACATTTTTTTAACGTTCATAATCGATCATCGAAGTTAATATACTACATACATAGAGTTAAAGTCATATTAATAAAAACTACAACAATAAAACTTACGGCACGGTATGGAAAATCCAATAAGATAAATTAAAATATCAAATATCCGCGTAAATCTAAGAAAGTATTGCTTGAATATTTATTTGCATTATTATTTTTAAAAAATAATTAAAATAATTGGACAAGTGCGAGTAGAACAAACATGGAGCCTGGAGGCAGATTCCGCTCATTATATCAATTTAAAGACAAGCTTTCCGTTTAACATTTCTAGCAGATAAACTATAATTAGGCATCTATTTTTTCTTTCAATTTTTAAAAATTAAATATCAATATTTGCCGTTTCAAAGACTAAAGTCTTTAGAATATATAGATATACCATCAAAGAAAGGTATTTTTTTTGTAATATATTTCTATAGAATAAATTAATAACTATGAGAAGTAAAGCTAGACAAACTTAAATGAAAATAAGTTATTACTTCAAAAAACATAGCCTAGTGCTAATCGTACATATTAATGTTTTTAATACACTTACACTACATCTAACATATAATAAAATTGTAACTAAGCCGAGTCTGTACATTAAATATTTTTTGGAAAATCTTATTGAAATAGTCATTATTATCGATACAGAGGCCGAATCTATAGTTTTTAGAATTTTTGTCTGTCTGTCTGTTTGTGACCACATCACGAGAAAACCATTGCACAGATTTTAATGAAATTTGGTATGATGATAGCTGGTTATCCTGGTCAATATATAGGATACTTTTTACTGCGGGAAAATATCTCATCTCTGAAAAATCTATACTAAACGTTAAAACGTAATAAGGGGCGAACCCGAGCGGACCGAGCGTGAGTCACTAGTATATAAATAAAAAAATAAAAATATTGGCTATTGATTATTTTATTTTTTTAAATGTTTTTTTTTTAAGTTTTTATGGGGCAAGTATTGAATATGGAATATATGAATTGAATGAGGTTTTAAGGGGGGAAAATGGCAAAATTTATGGGAAAAGTTGAGATTGCTTTTTCCCATAGGATTTTTGAATAAACAATAACTATCAAAATTGAAATTTGAATAACGTGAGTCGATTAACTAGTATAAAATAATTAATCGAGTCGAAGGAGCTACTTTTTTCTATAGTAACATAAATTACACATTTTAGCTTCATATTAATATTAGTGACGAGATTGTACAAAATATTTAAATTTAATATTTTATAACTTAATCTGGTTATTCGTTATATTTTACATAATTTAATATACATAGATATAAATAATGTCTGCGTGCAGATGTCACAACAAAAGTACCTAACGATAGTAAAAACAAGTTTAGATTTATATTTTTAGATAAGTATCAAATACGTACTCTATAAATCCCTCAATTGTCATGACTCGACTAAAGTAAAAGGCTTTCTTTATACTATTTTGATAGTAAAAATTATAATCATTATTTAAGATAATATAACATACGGAAAATCATAATAATATTATAATAATATTTTATAAAATTAAAAAGATTAAAATTTACTTTAACTTTTATTACTACAAAATACATAAAAAGCTCTGGGTGCCGGAGCTTATTTATTTACGTGTTTATTGCTTTTAATAAATTAATCAAGGCCTGATAATAAAACAAAAGCTCCATTACTTATTATATGGGTTTATTGAAACAATTTAGTAAATGTGCAAAATTTATATATAATTTATTTCAAGTCTTTGCTTTAAACTATTATTAAATCAAATTCACAATACATATTTAAGAAATTTGCAAAAACGGCATAAATAGTTATCAGTTAACACACCCATTTTATTCATATTTGGTTGGTATGATTATCTTTTTCATTTATACATATAATAATAAAATCTATACATATAATAAAATTGTAACTAATTGTACCTACATTAGATATTTTTTGGAAAATCTCATTGAAATAAACATTATTATCGATACAGAGGCCGAATCTATAGTTTTTAGAATTTTTGTCTGTCTGTTACCGCGTCACAGAAAAACCACTGGAGGGATTTTGATGAAATTTGGTATGATGATAGCCGGCTATCCGGGTCAACATATAGGATACCGCGAGAAAATATCTCATTTTTGAGAAAAAATACAAAAACTGCAATGTAATACTATAATGTATGTATGTATTCAGCACTTTTTACGTCCCACTGCTGGGCACGGGCCTCCCTTCAATATGAGGGGGATCAGGCCATAGTCGAACACGCTGGCCAAGTGCAGGTTGGCGGACTTCACATGTCTTTCGAAAACTTGCTAGGTTCTCTCAGACATGCAGGTTTCCTCACGATGTTATTCCTTCACCGTAAGGCAAGTGCTAATCATGTTAGAGAATGATTCGCACATGAAAATATCAGAGGTGTGAGACCCGGGATTTGAACCCGCTTCACTGGTTTCCCAAGCGAGCGCGTTACCACTGCCTTAATATAATACTAATATGTAAACCTAAGAATTTGGTTTTTGGTCATCTGAACGCGGGCGGAGCCGTGGGCAATACTAGTATTATATATGTTTATATTAGTGATGGCAAGGTCTACTTTTAGGATCTCCAATTAAAACATTAGTCAATTAATATATCTTTATTTTTTAAATATATTACAAAATTGATAAAAATTGTAACAAATTATTCAAATTAAAACACTTGAATATATAACGTAATGCAAATTAATACTATGTATTACTAATATTTTATAAAGTAGGTATTTTTTTCATATAATGATAGAATATAACATTTTAAATTATAAATGCACATATATGGTCTCTATCATCCTGAAAATATTTAAGTACACAGAAGCATTAAATTATTTACTTAATTTCATTTTATTTACATTACTTTTTTAAGCTTTTTAGAATAATGTAAAACTGCAATACATAAAAATTTGTATTTTGTCTTAGCTTCCTTTACCTCTATAATAAAATTAAACTAATATGGACACAATTTCATGTGTAGCTCAAAAAAGAGAGTAAGAAGTAGACATATAAAGATTTTTTATAATAATAAAGATTTTTGGTTTTTAGTATAGGAATAAGCTGTAAAAGTAATCAATAATAAATGTAAGTCGACACAACTATGACGTAACGCAAAGCTCTAAGTTATTATAATGATAAAAGGAAATAAAACATCTATTATTCCGAAAGAATAAGTTTTTACACTCTACGACTTTGCCTTCGATTCGACAACCGTGTTAAATTTTGACTCTACATTGTATCATTTTTGTTTGTATAAATGCTTGTATATCATAATACTTGTATAATACATACTGAGATAGAAGGAGTATGAATAAGAGTGTGATTGAAGCCTGAAATAATAAATAATATATAATAAAATTCATTGTTTTTAAAAAAAAAATCTAAATAAAAAAATGATTATGCCTTATAATATTAATGTTATTAAAACCTCATCAGGAGAATATTATTAATAGTATCTAATGACTATTGAAAATAAAGAAGTTAGATTTAAAGAATAAATATTATTACATTTAATAGGTTTTCATTCTGACGTTACTATGTTTAAAAACATAAAAACAATTTATTACGAGTCATAATAATCAAATTTTTGATAAAAATATCGTATCGTACAGACTAAACAAGATTTTCCACATCTATAGACAAATTAGTAACGCTTTTGACGGTACCATTGTGATGGAGTTGAAATTATAGGGGATGACGACTAAAAAGATCTCGGCTTTTTGTTGGAATTCACGCCCTTCGTCCATGAAATATCCATGAATATACGTATTATGTCGGCATATTACATATTTTATAACGGTATGGTAACTGAACCGTGTAAGACTGCTATGTTTTACGCTACACAATCCTTTCATTATTTACACAAGCTTTCAATCGCGGCTCCGCTCGCGTGGTATTTTGATACAAAAAAATTAATAAAATCAGCTAAGTATCTTCTTCCAGAAATTGTAGTCAATTTTTTTTAAATATTTAGTCTATATTTTATAAAGGCAGTGGTAGCCCAGTGGTAACGCGCTCGCTTGGCAAACCAAGTGAAGCGGGTTCAAATCCCGGGTCTCGCACCTCTGATATTTTTATGTGCGAATCATTTCTAACATGATTACCACTTGCCTTACGGTGAAAACATCGTGAGGAAACCTGCGTGTCTGAGAGAACCTAGCAAGTTTTCAAAAGACATGTGAAGTCCGCCAACCCGCACTTGGCCAGCGTGGTGGACTATGGTCTGATCCCCCTCGTATTGAAGGGAGGCCTACCCCCAGCAGTGGGACGTTAAAAAGGGCTGAATACTACACACTATATATACATACATACTTTTATACCTAAATAATTATTTCTTTCGTTCCGAGTATGGAAAATGTCTACTTCATTGTTAAAATGACCGCAGAAAACGTTTAAAAAGCTTCTAAATTACGTTGCTCAATTAAAAAAATGTTTAACAAAATTGTTGTTGTTTTTTATATGTTAGAGATTACTATTAAACAAAGATTTTATAAAACTTTTATAGAACTTATTAAAAAGTAACGTGATCGCCTCCAGGTTATTTCAATGTAATTTATAATTTTACATTTACAACAAAAAGATTTCAGAACTGGTCAGTCGTCTTATGACGTTCAGTAAAAATATTAATTATTTAATACTGCAGCATACTTTTTTTTGAATTAATTCCATATCTGGAATTTTTGTTTTGGAATTTACCCGTAATATAATAAAAAAACTATATTTTTTTTGCTAAAGCAACATATAATGTTGAGAATGAAAAATAAATTATAATAATAATAAATATGTCAGGACATTAACACACAACACGATCTAGTTCCATGGTAAGCTACGAGGCTTGTGTTATAGATACCAGATAGTTGATACATTATACATACATAACTTTAAATACATACATATTATAAATATAAACATCCATGACTGGAGTACAAACATTCGTGCTCATCACATAAATGAATGCACCTAACAGGACTCGAACCCGCGACCACTGGCGCAGCAAGTAGGGTCACTACAAACTGAGCCAAACGTGTCGTCAAATATTTTATTCTGTAGGCTTTATCACCGAGTAGGTACCACCATGAAAAACACACTCTTTACCTTTACGATCTGTTTAATAGAATTTTTAATTTAATATCTAGAAAATTCAATCTAATTTTCATTAAAATCCACGACCAGGTATAAAGTAATAAAACTAAAAAACTCCAGTTAAATGAAGCTCGAGTAAAATAATTAACTTAAAAGTAATATAAGAGCGTGCACTAATTATAGACCGCCTCTATAATTTTGTTCAAATAATTATCCAGTAGAAAATGAAGTTTTTGAACAAGATTAAGGATTTTAAACAAACTTTTCATGGATGATTATCTCAGTAATATTTATACGTATAATAAAACGGTAACTTAGCGAATTCTGTTCATCAAATATATTTTTTTAAATAATGACTGTTAGGTACGTATTGTGTGTGAATGTAGACCTTAACACAATAGTTATTTTTTTTGTCAGTTTGTTTGTATGTCTGTTTGTCTGTTTGTGTGTGCACGTTTCATGCAAAAAGTACTGGAACGATTTTATTAATAAAATATATAAATTAAAAATATATATAATTTAATTAATAAAATATTTTTAGTTTATTATCCTTAAGCGTATCTATAATAAATCATAATTATATATGTTTGTTCGCGCTAATCTCTACAATAGCTGTATAGATAAGAAGGTAACTTTTTAAAAATATCATTTTATATCTGTGTCAAAATCTAGGTTCGTTTTTATCTACAAAAACAGTCCAAAAAGGAGTTTTCGAGTAATAACGCTTGAAAGTTTGTATGGTTTCGTTAACAATGGAATATATTAAAAATGTCTTATCGATAGTAAATCAAAACGAGCTTTTAATTACAATAATGATAATAATAGGTTCCTCCATAGTTATTTTGTAATTATAGCTGTATATTTGGTTTCTATATAAGAAGAGCTAAAATGTATGTATTTTTAACTCCGTATATATTTTTCTAATTCTAAAATTTCTTTTACTCATGAGTTAAATCTTTGAAGCAATCTGTGAAGAATTTTCTCAGATATCCGATTTTACACAAGCTGCTGAAACTTTAAGAGTACCGCGTTAGGAACTTTTATCTACTTCTGAGCAAAACAACACCACATCACTTGTTAGTTTATAATTTGATATCATTTTAATTTCTAACACCTACCTATATAAAATCTATGCTGGCTTCTACGCTCAACCTTTCGCTCTTTATACATATGTACCTACCTAGCCTAATGTCTTGATATAAAAGGTTTAAGGGATTATTTAGGGTTTTAAATGATTAATTTAATAAATACCAAGGCTCGGTTTTTCCCTTAAACTAGTCTTGCTGCAAGACATAAACTTTTAACTTTGACGACACGTTTGGCTCAGTTTGTGACCCTACTTGCTGAGCCGGCGGTCGCGGGTTCGAGTCCCGCCGGGGGCATTCATTTGTGTGATGAGCACGAATATTTGTACTCCAGTCATGGATGTTTATATTTATAATATGTATGTATTTAAAGTTATATATATGTATAATGTATCAACTATCTGGTATCCATAACACAAGCCTCGTAGCTTACCATGGAACTAGATGGTGTTGTGTGTTAATGTCCTGACATATTTATTTATTTATTATTTAACTTAGGTACTATATTAGCAAATGCTGCCACTCAGCCATCCTTCCATTTGACTCTATCCAACACCGGGCAGTTCGTATTGTCGATTATCCACACTCACAGACGATTTAGAAGTGAACACTGAGTCCCAATAATCTATCAATTTCTATGAAGCTTCCGTCCAAAGTCTATAGCTAGTGATGAGAACCACAAATAGATAGGTAGTAAAAGAGATAAAAATAAAATTATTTTTTAAAGAAACTATTTTTTTCTATTATTACATAACTTGAAGGCCAAACGATAAATATTTAAAGTTTTTGTTATCTGTGCAATAAAATTACTTAATTCAAATGACGTCACTATAAAACAATCCAATTAAAATATGACTCGATCGACAGATTATGTATCAATGACCGCACACAAAAATAAACACATTTCCAGGTCAATGAATGCTTAAGCCTTAGAGTGATTAGGGTCACTTTACTTGTAATATAATATAACTTAAAAATCAAAGAAATATTTTATCAATATTTACTATTAGCAATATATATTATTTTATATACTACATATCATACTAGAGGCAGTGTAGCCCAGAGGCAACGCGCTCGCTTGAGAAACCGAGTGAAGCGAGTTCAAATCCCGGGTCTCGCACCTCTGATATTTTCATGTGCGAATCATTTCTAACATGATTACCACTGGCCTTACGGTGAAAGAAAATATCGTGAGGAAACCTGCATGTCTCAGAGAACCTAACAAGTTTTCGAAAGACATGTGAAGTCCGCCAACACGCAATTGGCCAGCGTGGTAGACAATGGCCGGATCCCCCTCGTATTGAAGGGTGGCCCGTGCCCAGCAGTGGGACGTTAAAAAGGGTTGAATAGACATATCATACTAGCGTCTGCTCTAGCTTTCTCAGACTGATTTAAAAATTTGGCATTACTCAAAATCATCGAGAGCATTTGTAAAATTAAATTTAGAAATAAAACAACAATATTTCTTAATGATTAGATATTATATATTAAAAAGTCTATCTCAGAAGTAGGTCAGGTAGGCCAAGTAAAATTCAGTGTAACAGCACACAGTTTTTATTATTTTATACAGAGTCAAAGTAACGCCTCAAACGACATTACAAAAAGGAATGACGCATCACGCATTATTTTTAAAGTCATGAAACAAAATACAGTCGAATTGAGAACCTCCTCCTTTTTGAAGTCGGTTGAAAATACAACGCTGCTCCCGCCCTTTTTCCACTCAAGATGACAACGTCAGAAAACTGACAACATAAAGAATAAAATAATGAATCTACAATAATACGTATAAGTCCTATTTTATATAATTAATAATTTATATTATTTTTAGTATAACTTATATCATTATAAAAATAAGATGTCAAAGTTATTCACAGCCTTCTTTCTTAAGTCCTGTAAGTCTGACGTTCATACCTCACTTAGGAGACCAAAGTTTATTATATGGTATGGGCAAGTATTATAAACTAAAATATTTTTATTCATATATCTATACATATAATAAAACTTTAACTGCCTCGGTGGTGTAGTGGCGGAGAACATCATCATAATAAAACTCTAACTGAGCCGAATCTGTACATGAAATATTGTACATTATTATCGATACAGAGGCCGAATCTATAGTTTGTAGAATTTTTGTCTGTCTGTCTGTTACCGCATCACGGAAAAACCACTGGAGGGATTTTGATGAAATTTGGTATGATGATAGCTGGCTATCCGGGTCCACATATAGGATACTTCTTATTGCGGGAAAATATCTCATATCTGAGAAAAAATACAAAAACTGCATTGTGAGAGTATACTAATATGTAAAACCTAAGAATTTGATTTTTGGTCATCTGACACGGGCAGAGCCGCGGGCAATGCTAGTCACATATATAAATCATTTCACGCAGCAACCTAGCTTTAAATAGGTACTTCTGTTTTTTTTTTGCATAAACTTGAGGAGAAAGCGTAATATGCTACTTTTTATACTGGTCCACATGTAGTGGTAGCCACGGACAAATACTTATGTATTATGTAATAAATTACATATACACGTTTCAACGAAACGTGTCATATTAACCAAACTCCGTGAACTCCTGAACGTAATAAATTCAAAAATATACACATTATTGAACTAAATAGTGGCCACCTTGCCACCTCACGCTAAAACGTGTACAGATAGATTTACATAATTAATGACAATATCAATTAGTCCCAGCCAACACTTCATGTAATTGATTTCGTATATAAATATAATTAATTAATTATAATGGCTATTTTAAATCAAAATGAAGAGAGAGAGATTCATGTGCAGCTATTTTGAGATGAAATTGAGTTGATCAAAAATGTAATTATTTATTCGGAATTCAATTTGCTATAAAAGGTTTTAAAGAAAAATCTAAAATGTGACCCCATTTTGTCATTGTGCAATAACAAAATGGCGTCCAATACGGTGTTCCGGTTTTTGATTTTGTTGGCGGCGCTGGTGTGGATCCTGTCTGCTGAGCATCCTAAGAGGAGGAGACGAGAACCCTGGACGAATGGCAGCTGGTTGTAAGTATCTATAATTTAACTAGTCTATCATTTTTGGTTGCAGGTTAATTTTCTGTTCTATATATATTTGCTGAAGGCACTATTATTTTTATAGCAATAGCGATATATATAACCATTGAGGCATTAAACATTTCAACCATAATTTACAACTATACATGAAAATACAATTATTTTTCTTAAGAATATACGTACCTACCAATAGAAAATAATCTTAAAAAATAAAAAACCCGACTGCATAAAAGGCGAACTATAAAGATGAAAACAAGTTGACGAAGAAACATGCAGTCGGAGACATACAATACACGTAGCCATATATCCATATATGTAGTCTATACATATAGCCATATATGTAGTCTATACATATAATAAAATTGTAACTAAGTCGAATCTGTACATTAGATATTTTTCGGAAAATCTAATTGAAATAGACATTATTATCGATACAGAGTCCGAATCTATAGTTTTTAGAATGTTTGTCTGTCTGTCTGTTACCGCATCACGAGAAAACCACTGGACAGATTTTCATGAAATTTGGTATGTTGATAGCTGGTTATCCGGGTCAACATATAGGATACTTTTTACCGCAGGAAAATATCTAATTTCTGAGAAAAAATACAAAAGCTACATTGTAAGAGTATACTAGTAAAACCTAAGTATTTGGTTTTTGGTCATTTGAACGCGGGCGGAGCCGCGGGCAATGCTAGTAACATATATATGTCTCCGACTGCATAATACTATGTTTCTTTGTCAACTTGATCTCATCTTTTTAGTTCGCTTTTCACGCAGTCGGGGATTTTTTTTGTAAAAATTTTTTTATTTATTTACAGCTTTTTAGTTTTGGTCAGTTAGACATTTTTAGTTTTGCTTAATAATTTTTTTATTCTAAAATATTTTAAAACATATATTTGTAATCGCCTCTTAAAAAACTGTATTTTTTTTATTTATTTTTTTTTATTTATTTGGATACCCTCAACTTGGAATACTCAAATTGGATCCGCTATTTTGATTTTTAGTGATTTCTTTATACCCTGAGTATCCATAACACTCGCGTTATCAAGGCGAACGTATGAATAATCAAAATCGATTAAGCCATTTAGTACTCGTAACTACGAGGGAACATAGGGTCGGACATACATACATACAGGTCAAACACATAACCTTCCTTTGGGCTTCGCCGCAATCGGGCAAAAAGGATACCAACTAATATGTAGAACATTATTATGAGTGTTTAAGTATATTTTAACTTCCAGAATAATAAAAGTGCGAATTCTGTATTATTATAGTGATATACTTTATTTGCTTACATTTATATTAATTTTTATTTACTTCATGTTGTAAGAATAAAAATTTGGTTCTTCTACTGTTTCATCGATGAGTGAATTTGCTATGCGAACTCTGTAGGCGTTTTGAGGTATTCTGATGAAAAAAATCTTTGTTTCTTCACGTATTGATTTCTATTTCCATTTTTACAATCGAAATATAATTTTTTATTTTTGAAATAACATTTATGATACATTATATTATGGCAACAATTAATTTTAAGTATGTTAATTGCTGATACCATAATATAAAACTGAAATTAAAATTTATACTTATTAATTCAATACATAAGTACTTAGTTTGTAATATATCTGCGATTCAAATATAAGTATTTCCCGATTATCTTAGAACAGTAATTTAAATACATAAATAATTTAATAGATACTTATATATTAATGAATATCAATTCATTTCAAGTACGATAAACAAATTAAAATTAACGATACTTCATAACTTGTGAGGTAATCAGGTTGCAGGTGGAAATCCAATAACGCAACATGCCGAGATAAATACATAATTGTATAACTTATATGTCAGAGTTGTATATAAAGTTCCTTTATACATATGTACTTAGTTAAAATCGGGAAAAAACAAAAAAAGATCTATTCTAAAAAAAATCGATTTGACGTTTTAATATATATATATATATATATATACTAGCGGACCCGACAGACGTTGTCCTGTCTACACGTCTTTAATTTGAAAATTTCAAACTTTTTTTTAATAATTTTTTTGATGAAAATTATTATTCAAATTGTGAATCTAAACCATACCCAGATCCCCTTGATTCTTGAACACACACAAAAAAATTCATCAAAATCGGTCCAGTCGTTTGAGAGAAGTTCAGTGACATACACACTCACAAAAGAATTATATATATAAAGAATATATATATATATATATATATATATATATATATATATATGTGTATTAGTTTTAGAAGATGAATTGTTAGCGTCTCGGTCTCAATTTTAGTACGTATGTATAATAATATGTATTTATGTATGTATGTCTCTCATGTTTCCATCGAATTTTATAAATTGGCGTTCAAATAATACATTTCTATCATTATTATGTTCTTATATTTTTTTATTTCATATATTTTGAGATGGATGAATTAAAAAAAGAAGTAAATATAATTTGCGTGCATGAAATCAACGATTTTGAATCTACTATTATAATTATTTTTTTTCTTAAGAGGATTGTGAACCTGTAAATTTTCATACAAAAAGCGATAACGTTTTTCCCCCCTTAAACATAGTCTAATTTTCATAATTTTTGGAAATGTTGTAGATATAATCAAAATCTAGGTCCGTACGTTTTTATTTTTTTGAAATATTGCGTACGACAGAAGTTATTAGCATCTAAATATCTATATTTTTGACCTAAAAACTTCCTCCAGCGTTTTTATTTTTTTAAATTAAACTAAACTGAATTACAAAAAAAGGAAAACGTACAGACCTAGATTAAGGTGTACTGAAATCTAATGAGACCAAAATCGTCTCATTTCGTTTAATGTTTAGGGGGGTGAAAACGTTATCGCCCGAAACAATATTTCAAAAAGGAAATGTAGGTAATTGAGTCTAAGACTTGCAACTCTCTCTATCGCACCATACGGGTCGGGGGCAGGGGCATATTTTAGACTGTAGTGATGTTGAAGGTGCTATCGATATTATTATCTCCTAGGGAGGAGAAGGTAATATCGATATATCGATCGATACTGAAAGGATTCAATCCAAAGTTTAGAATTTTATTATACTCGTATGTATAGATTGTAACTAAGCCGTATCTGTACATTAAATATTTTTTGGAAAATATTATTGAAATAAACATTATTATCGATACAGAGGCCGAATCTATAGTTTTTTGAATTTTTGTCTGTCTGTCTGTATGTCTGTCTGTCTGTTACCACGTCACAGAAAAACCACTGGAGAGATTTTGATGAAATTTGGTGTGGTGGTAGCTGGTGGTGGTATCCGGATCAACATATAGGATTACTGCGGGAAAATATCTCATTTCTGAGAAAAAATACAAAACTGCAATGTACGAATATACTAATATGTAAAACCTACGAATTTGTTTTTGGTCATATGAACGCGGGCGGAGCCGCGGGCAATGCTAGCTAAACATAAAAAGTTTCAATTGCATAGCTCTTTTACATTAGATTTTATTGATATCTAAAAAACTCCGATTTCGTCACTGACTCACTGATGATCATCAAAACTCTTAGGGTACTTCCTGAAGTCCTAGAAAGCTAAAATTTGGTATGTATACTAGTATTATAGTCCAATCGGAATCTGACAACAATATATTGAAAACCTGAAGTTTTATAATTTTCAAATGTTAGCAGGTATATAAGGATTAGAAATTCGTAAAATGCCCCATCTGTCCAGCTACACTCGAGAAATGGGAGGACGCAAAGCGTTGAAAAATAGTTTTTTTCAATTTCCGGCTCACTGTGACGTTCTATCGAAAAATATTTTCTACAAATGTAAAAGGTCTAGTAAAAATCTACAACTTTGATAAATAACACTTTCTACGATAACCTCAAAGTTTTCGAGATATTTGTTTGTATAAGTTTAAATGAGTAAGGGTCTTCCTACACCCCTCCACCCCTCGCCCTCCACCGGTCACGCGCTTTCTTTTGCTAATTGCTGGACTACTACCGTTTAGAAGGAGCAATAAAAATACTTTTATTTTTGTAAAATTTATATTTTTAATTTTATATTCGTTATAATTTATAATATTCGTTATAATTTTAAAAAAATATTACGAATAGCATATGTATATTTATAAATATACACATACTATTCGTTATAATTTTTTCGAATTTATCGATATTTTATTAGTTTTTGCAGTTAATTTTATTGATTTTTCTGAAAAAAATGATTTTAGGACAATTACAAAAAGAAATGAAATTCATTCGTAATCTAATCTTATTTATTCATTAGTTAAAAATATATTTTAAAAAATTAAGTTGATATATTTTATAAAATTTAGTCATAGATTTGTTAAAAAATCGTAAATCATCATCATTCATGATCAGGTCATTTTATGAATTTCTATTCCTTATATACCTGCTAACATTTTAAAATCATAAAACTTCATGTTTGCAATAAATAAATTATTTTAAAAATGAAAGGATTCCGATGGGTCTATTAGCACATAAACAACAAAAAATTCTAAAACTTTCAACTTTTGGAACGAGCTTTTTGTAATTGATCTAAATCACCTATTTATTTTTCTATGATTTTTTGAAGTCATCAATCTAAACAAGTCAAATTTTAAATGATATTCGCCACAAAATTGTAATTTAGAGTTATTTCAGTTTATGAATAAAGGTGCGATGTAACTTGTAGGGAATGTATATTGTACGCAAACCGTAGATATTAGATAAACTTTGAAATTGCTCTTGCGCCGAGTCGCGCCGCCCCGCCCCCAGCCCCCCCCGCGAGCGCCCGCGCGTCACCGGCTGCTGCTATCATAGTGTGTGTGAGAATTTGCGTATGTTGTATTTGTGTTGTTCACTGCCGGGGGGATGCAAAGCGGTATGAAACAGATAGCATTTTTAAAAATACCTACTCTCGCCGCGTATCGGCACTTCACAATCCTCTTAAGGTTAGCACCTATTTAGTTCTAAAGAAACTTCTCCTGAATGGGGTATGTAGATGTTTTCGGTTGTTTTGAAGACGAATCAAATCAAAATATTTTATTCAGCATTAATTTATTACAATTTTTTACTGAACGTCATGAGTCTACTACCAGTTCGGAAAGAAGAAGCCTCAGACCTGAGAAGAACTGGCGAAAGAAACTCAGCGGGACCAATATCTTTTCTTAAAGTATAATCTTTTCTTAAAGTATAATCTTTTTTTAAAGTAAAATTATAATTCACAATATTTTTATCTTATTTTTTATCAAGTTGAAGTAGCCTGGAGGCGATCATTTCATTACGGCTTAATCTCTGTGTAAAAAGTGTTAATTTATACCGCTTAACAAGTATCTATATATATAAAAGAAAGTCGTGTTAGTTACTTCGCTTATAACTCAAGAACGGCTGAACCGATTTAGCTGAAAATTGGCAGGGAGGTAGTTTAGAGCCAGGAGAAGGACATAGGATACTTTTTATCCCGTTCGACCGCGTTCCAATTTTTATGATATTTTAATTTTTGGATTTCTCTTAGTCCGGAATAGGTAAGTATTAAAACATATAATTAAAATGTGAGAAAGAAAGATTTTTTCTTTTTATATCTATTTAAAACGTACCTAGCGACGAACCCGAGCGAAGCGAGGGTGAGCCGCTAGTATCAAATATTAGCGACTCACCCTCGCTTCGCACGGGTTCGTCCCTAGCATGCTTCCCAATACAAAATTTCATCCCCATTTTCACCCTCTTAAGGGATAATTTCCGGGATAAAAATCCTATGTCCTTCCCAGGGTCTCAAACTATCTTCTTACCAAATTTCATCTAAATCGGTTTAGTAAATTCGTAAAGTAACTTCTTTATAATATTAAGTATAGATTAATAACACCTGTGTAAAATATTAATAATCGATTTAATTTAAAATAATATTTTGCTAAATATAGCAATCAGTTCTGGTCAAAGTACCTATATCTGACTTAAGTATATTCAAAAACCAATATCAAAAAACATCAAGTGTTCCATCTACTAATTAATCAGGCAGCAGGTGTAAACATTTTCGTGTAATCGTCAAAGTAGTATCGACCAGTAAAGCTTAGGTTTTATTACACGTCTAGACTAGCCTCAGGTGTGTTATGAAATAATAAACACGAATGTAATGGTTGTTGGGAGATTACATTTTTATTATTTAAATCGAAGGCTGTATAAACCGATACTGTGTTCAAAATCATAGCAAGTAAACAGATTATATAAACATTTGCTTGCGCAGAACAAAGAGGATGTATTTGAAATAATAATAAAAAAAGTATGTACATGTACTTATGTACATAATAAAAAGTTATACCTACTTCTTTGACTTAACAGAACAAAAATAAATAAAGATTTCATCCCGTAAGTCACAACTCTCTGTTTGTAAAAGGAATGCAGTTAACTTAAACATGTCGCTTTCAGCTAACTTCATCATGTCGCTTTTTGGCTGTCAGTGTGCGCGCGCATTGTAAAAATTTTACTTCAATATTTTTTCCAAACGTGCCAAAAGAAGTATAACTCCAAAAGTTCTTCAAACTATTACTAATATGACGAAAACAACTTATTCATCAGCAAAGATCGACGAAAGATTCACTTAGATTGAAACTATTTCCCTTTAAACCGAACAAACTACTCGGCACTCCATACAAATAGAACTGGAACGATAAACTCGTAGTGTTAGTGAATACGAAGGTCAAGTTTATGTGATTCTGAAAAAATACATTCTTTGTTATTGATATACAGAAATATTCATATTAAAAATGAGATATGAGTTATATTTGTATGCTATTTAATAAAAAATATAATAACCCAATATTTTGTATGACTTTTAAGTTAAAATTAATCCTCAATGACATACCTATAGGTATACCATCTAACTTTATATTTCTATTAGCGACTCACCCTCGCTCCGCTCGACTTCGTCCCTAGTTACGTTTTTAACTTTAATATAGATTTCTCAGAGCTGAGATATTTTCCCGCAGTAAAAAGTATCCTATATGTTGACCCGGATAACCAGCTATTATCAAATCAAATTTCATCAAAATCTGTCCGGTGGTTTTCTCGTGATACGGTCACAGACAGACAGACAGACAGGCAAAAAATCTAAAAACTATAGATTCGACCTCTGTATCGATAATAATGACTATTTCAATAACATTTTCCAAAAAATATTTAATGTACAGATTCGACTTAGAATTTTATATAGATAACTTGAAATTTCAATATGATCATACACTGAATATAAAAACAAACACAGAAGGAATCGTTTACAGCTGTTAGTACCTATCTCATAAGTTATTTAGCACATTAAATCCATACTATATCCTATTACCATTTACAATGTTTTAAAGTGTAAATGGAAATCAATATTTGTTTGGCCAAATTGCAGTACCTAGGTACTGATTGCACAGACTACTTATCTGCCGATTTAAATCTAAACATCGTAATAATAGCCCCACTCCTTAAAAGATAAGAAATCTACACATATAATAAAATTTTGTCTGTCTGTACATGGAAAATATATTGAGAAAAACTATTATTGGGGATCTTTATTAACGCAATAGAACCCAAAAAAATGATTTAAAAAAAACTGTTTGTCTGCGTTTGTGCGCGTCAATCTCAAAAACGGCTTTACCGATTTGGGTGCGGTTTTCACTAATGTATTGTGGTAACGTAACTTCAGGTAACATTTAGTGCTTGTTTTATTACGATCGGTTCATAAATAAAAAAAAATCAATTTAAAGTATCACGTAGGGACGAACCCGAGCGAAGCGAGCGTGAGTCGATAGTATATAATATAATCTGAGATAGAGAGTACAAATATTTTTAACAAAAAGAAAATTACCTGTAAAATACCGCCTCCACTAATATATCCCTTACTGCTAACTCCTTCGAAATTGAATATCACTTCAAATTCTGTCAAAATATAATCTACAGATTCTCTTTCAAGAGGCTTTGGTTGCTTCTGAAAAATAAATTTATTCCAAATAAATTAAAATATCTCTTTAAGATGATATGATATTCAAAAAATATATCTTTTCTTATAATAAAAATATAATAAGTATGGATATTGAGTCAAAAAAGAAATAAAAAAATATATATAAAGGTACGCTAAAATTTTTACTAAATCAAATATTTTATAAGTTTAAAAAATATTACTAACACTTCGTGTTGGATACACGAGGCTAAGCTTAACATCTTGTGCTGGAAAGGTCCACCCTTTTGTGCCATATAATAAAAACTCTGGGTCTATAAATAGCGGAAAAAAACTTCTCAATTATTTTATTATTATTTATTACCTACTCATTATTATTATTAATTATTTATTATTTATTATTACTACTTAATTATTTATTACTAGCAGAACCCGCGGCTTCGCTTGCGCTAAAACTACACAAAAAAACTTCAAAAAGGTAGGTTTCATACAAACTTTTCATCCCTTAAGAGATGAATTTAGAAAAATGCTAAAACACGTATTTATTTAATTGTATTGAAGAGTATTAATACCAAGTTTCGAGTAATTCTGATCATAAATATTTTTTGGCTTCTATTATAACGTGTTTTCCCTTGGGAATGAGATAAATACCGCGTTAAAAAGTAGTCTATGTCACTCTCCAGCCCTCCAACAATCTCCACACAAAAAATCAGGCCAATCCGTCACTCCGTTTAGACGTGAAAGAAGGACAAACAAACAAATTTTCAATTTTATAATATTAGTATGGATTATTTACTTTTCAACCACCATGCCTGAAAGAACCTAACCAGTTCTTAAAAAACATGTAAAGTCCACCAAACTTTTTGTCAGTGTGGTGGACTATGGCCTGATCCTCCTCATATTGAGGCGAGGTCCAAGGGCCATGGGCCCAATAAAAGCAAGGGCTGAATTACATTATTTTATATAATCATATTTACGTGTAAAACACTGACTAAATAAAATAATATGTAACATTTATATCTTTTGTTATCTGACTTTGCCATAACCAGTACATATCAAAAGAACTAAATAAACAATTATAACAAAACAATTACAGTACCTTCCCCAGTATCCACACGACAGTAATACTGCTTGACAGTTTTGAATAAATTACCATTTAGCATTCCACTTCTGGCTGATTCATTATCGAAGTAATCTTTTTCTTTTATTTCAAAAATAGTATCCACATCAATTGACTTTATAACTTGGCACAGATACACACAAACAAATAAAAATATAAATATTTTTTTATTCATAATAACCTCTTTGCATAATAATACTATTTAGTTAATATGCCTTTTTTATTTTTAAATTATTAAAACATTATAGATCAATGAATACACAGCCACGTATTATTAATTAGTTAACAATAACGTAAATGTGTATCGTTATAAGATAATATTTTTGTTATTATCTGATAATTAATAAATAACTTATAAGACAGTAAGATAGGATTATTTATAATGGTTATCTGTATATTATTAATTTATATTTATACTAGCGACTCATCCTCGCTCCGCTCGGGTTCGTCCCTAGTTACCTTGTATGGACTTTTCAGAGATGAGATATTTTCCCGTAGTAAAATTTATCCTATATCTTAACCCGGGTAACCAGCTATCATCATGGCAAATTTCATCAAAATCTGTCCAGTAGTTTTCTCATGATGCGGTCACAGACAAACAGACAGACAAAATATCTAAGAACTATAGATTTGACCACTGTATCGAATAATGACTATTTCAATAAGATTTTTCTAAAAATATTTCATGTACAGATACGACTGAGTTAAAATTTTATTATATGTAGGTATATAGATATATAGAATACGAAATGTACATCATAGGATGCCTTCTTCTTTAAAATTTCTTTGCCAAAACGAAAAAAATAGAACCCTTATAATGGTGATATATGCATTTGCTAATTGCTATTTATTTCAGACAATTATTTTACTTTTTATTATAATGATACAATGCTTTGTGAAAGGATAATGCGATATTTTATCAAAGATCGATTTATACGGCAATGAGTTCGATAATAATGACGTCACATAGAAATGAGCGACTTTATATTGCTATTTATGATTTTTTGAGATATCTTAAAAATAACATAGATATATTATATTTACTTACGTTACAGTTAACAATAGATTTTTTAGAAATTTACCTGGATGTGTAAGTAATATTACACACACGCACGCACGCACGCACGCACAAACAAACAAATAAATTAGTAATATTATATTACTACTTTGTTTGTGTGTGTTCTTTCACGTCGAAACAGAGAGACGGATGAACGTGATTTTTTGTATGGAGATAGTTGGAGGGCTGGAGAGTTACATACTTTTATTCATTCCTACGGGAAAATACGTTATAATAGAACCTGCAACAACTTATCATACCTATGTATATATAATATATAATATAATATATAGTCTATTTATTCCATACTAACCGTTAAAATGTACTTAGGGACAAACCCGAACGAAACGAGGGTGGGCCGCTAGTAATATTATAAAACTACTTAAACCTTACTCCTAAAGTCAATCCATAAATGAGTTCTTTCAAAATAAATCTTTTTCAACAAATCGAAGAATTCCGAATTAATAAAGAACAAACCGGTTACGAGAAGGTTCCCATGACGTACCCTCATTAGACCACTTGACTATTGTATCGGTCTATTATATTCATCTGTCGATAGTGGAATTATATCGAGCTGTTGATAAATTAAAATAAATAAAAAATACTTTAATCAAGTATTCATGTTTTTGTGCCGCTGTAAATTCTAGAAGGATGAGAGGATAAAGATGAACTGTATGGTTTATAAAAAAACTCATATAATTGTTTATATTGTACAAATAAAATCAATAAAAAAAAGTAAATAACATTTTTATCATTTAATTATAAAATAACTATACATTACGAACATTCATATTATATACTTCTAATTAAACATCCATTTTGTAATTTTAACCGAATCCAGACTTATTAGGCATACGAGTTACATATATCTCATCAGTCAGTCACGGGCGTGTATGTATAAATAGATTAAAGGAGAACAAAGTGAGTATCATACTCTCTACTTTTTTTATTTTCTCCGTAAGATCTTTTTACCATCAATAGGTATATACATAATTTTACGGCAATATTTATTTTAACGTTTAGTATAGATTTCTCAGAAATGAGATATTTTCCCGCAGTAAAAAGTACCTTTCCCGTAAATGTATATTGACCCGCATATCCAGTTATCATCATACCAAATTTCATCAAAATCTGTCCAGTGCTTTTCTCGTGATGCGGTCACAGACAGACAGACAAAAATTCTAAAAACTAGAGGTTCGGCCTCTGTATTGATAATAATGACTATTTCAATAAGATTTTCCAAAAAATATTTAATGTACAGATGGGATAGATGGAAATGGGATAGTAATATCTGCCCCAGTAATATAACGTTAAAAGTAAAATTAACATAAAGTTATTTTCAACAAGCCTCAGCCTATATTTCTCACGTATCTTATTATATTAGGGTAATAAATAAATACTTTATTTATCATATTCTAATAATATACTTGAGTTATAAATATAACAACATTATAATTTAAAAAGGAAATAAAATATTTATTCTATTAGTGATTACCTAGGTAATCATTTATTTAGTTTAGTTCAAATTATTTATATTTTTGTAATTTATGAGGTTGAGACTAAAAAACTCAGTAAGCACCTTTCACTTATATTTTATAATGTATAATAGTTACAGTAGGGTCGATCCACTTTTATAATAGGCGTCTAGTATATACGCCTATTACACTCTCAATAGTGTTGTAATTCATTGTATTTTTATTAATAAGTAGAAATATATTACAATTTGAGTTACGTTAAACATACGTAGTTGCTATATAAAACTAAAAAGCGTTTTATTAAGTAATTAATAGTTTAAAAACAGCCAAAAATCTTTTCTTACAATGTATTTCTTTAATAAATTCTTTTCGAATTATAATCACATCATTGAGTCCACTTGTTTTGTTTATTGAAACGAAATTTACTTGATATAATTAAACAATAATGGGCATTCACCGCCCAGTCAACAAAATGTTTTTATTAACCCTTGCGTATAGCCCATTTATTAAAAAAAAGTTCGATATATAGTAGATAGTAAAATTAAATTATAATATAGTTCTCATCTATATATATAAAAGAAAGTCGTGTTAGTTACTTCGCTTATAACTCAAGAACGGCTGAACCGATTTAGCTGAAAATTGGCAGGGAGGTAGTTTAGAGCCAGGAGAAGGACATAGGATACTTTTTATCCCGTTCGACCGCGTTCCAATTTTTATGATATTTTAATTTTTGGATTTCTCTTAGTCCGGAATAGGTAAGTATTAAAACATATAATTAAAATGTGAGAAAGAAAGATTTTTTCTTTTTATATCTATTTAAAACGTACCTAGCGACGAACCCGAGCGAAGCGAGGGTGAGCCGCTAGTTACTTATATATTTTCATTTTCAATCATTGTACCATGTTTATATTGCGTATCTAATAATTATCTTTCTATTGTTGTAGGTTACTCCTGTAGACCGATCATTCATTTATATTTTTAATTCCACATTAAAGCTGCTAAATTTCAAAATTACCGCTCAATCTCATTTGTGTCTTCCTCACAAAACGTGACACTGGCAGAATGAATTGCGTCTGTCAACGCAGCTCTAAGCCATAAAAAGAAAAAAAAACAACAGTGGGTTATTTCAAACCATATATTTCCACAGTAAAATTAAAACCACACCAAAAATCACTTCTCAAATGAACGTTAGCATAAGTATATCCAATACCGCCATAATCGACTTCAGCACTCGCCCCTTCTTCTGAATTGTCTATAATATTAATTGCTGTTATTACATTATCACTTTCTTCGTTATATTTTGGAAATGCCATGTCTGATGTGCGAATAAAATAAGGTATTTTTACATGTTCACTTTTATGTATTAATTTGTCACCGGCTTGTCTTGTTCCTAGGAAAACACTTTTTGTATTCACTACTTTGACTAACAATAATGACACAAAAATTACAAAATGTCCCGCCATTTTGATATCTATGATTATATCTTTTAAAATAATCTGTGATCTATAATTAATTTTCGATGTTAACTTTTTTTTATAAATGTTCTCGCGTTAGCGTGATGTTTCGTGACTGATAAATTTAGATAACATGAGAAATGCTATTTTCGACAATCGTATCGCGATAAAAATATTATTTTATCTATAATAGATAGAGAATGAAAATTAGAAAAACATCATGAAGCACTAGATATACCTATGGATGGGAAAATCAATAAATATGTACATATCTATACATATAATAATTGTAACTAAGCCGAATCTGTACATTAAATATTTTTTGGAAAATCTTATTGAAATAAACATTATTATCGATACAGAGGACGAATCTATAGTTTTTGCAATTTTTGTCTGTCTGTCTGTCTGTTACCGCATCACAGAAAAACCACCGGAGCGATTTTGATGAAATTTAGTATGGTGATAGCTGGTTATCCAGGTCAACATTTAGGATACTTTTTACCGCGGGAAAATATGTCATTTTTGAGAAACAATACAAAAGCTGCAATGTAAGAGTATGTTAATATGTAAAACCTAAGGATTTGGTTTTAGGTCATCTGAACGCGGGCGGAGCCGCGGGCAATGATTGTTATATTATATTTTTCCCTAAAACAGTATGATCTAATGTTATTATCCATAAAAAAAATATGAAAATTGGTTCAAAACTGACGAAAATACCTATTGTGTAGCAACACACCAAAATTAGATATTTGTAACCCGAATTAAATATTATATTTACTTTTTTAAAGTCAGTCAAATACCGCCCTTACAAAGTTAACTTTCTACAACAAATATCTATCTCTAATAAAGCATTTAAAAATATATGGGAGTGTCATATTCTAACCATGTGGCCCAACACTTACGGCGATTCTCAATCCCCACTCTGCCTATTATTACCTAATAGAGATGGATGTTTGACATTTCTTGGTGTCTTCTCCAATCTACGTGACATTGGCGAAATAATCTGTGCTCAGCTGGCACGTTTTGAAGCCATTAACAAGAAAATTGAATTGATACTTGATAAACTCTATAGAAATTGTCAAATTCTTACTGTTAGTAAAGAAATCCACAGATAGATAGGTTTTTGAGAACTAACGTTAGTCTATATTATCTTTTCACTTATATATGTTATTTTCATTCACTATTAGTTTTCTATGAACGATAAGGCTATCGTCGATAGCATTTATGGGATAGCGGCTAGTTCAAACATAACTTTACGTACCTATCCCAATCAGTATAAAAGCGATTTCAATAGGTACACTATATGTTACCGCGAATTCAAACAAGCAACACATTACACAAATTAATGTAACAGTGATGCGTATCTCGCAGCAGTAGGGATGAAATTTGCGTAATTTACAAATGGCCTGATAAGTGACCTCTGTCCGGCTTCCAGTTTTGTTGATGTGATAATGTAAATGGACGCTTTGTGATACGTTTATATGGTGGCGGATATTTTACGTGAATTCTATGCACAAATAATTCAATTAACTTATTATTATAATACACGATTATAAAGGAGTTATGGTTTTTCTTTTATTTTATTTTTGACGACACGTTTGGCTCAGTTTGTAGTTACTACTTGCTGCGCCAGCGGTCGAGGTTTCGAGTCCCGCTGTGGACATTCATTTGTGTGATGAGCACAAATGTTTGTACTCCAGTGGGTGTTTATATTTATATATGTATGTATGTATTTAAAGTTATATATGTGTAGTGTATCAACTATCTGGTATCCATAACACAGGCCTTGTAGCTTACCATGGAACTAAATGGTGCTGTGTGTTGATGTGCCAACATATTTATTTATATTTTATTTTGTTAAGGATCTCCTACAAAAGATACACACTTTACATCATTTAAAAACATAACAAGTAATTAAGACTTACAATATGTGTGCTCCTTGACTTATACAAGACCACAGCTTGCTCATTTATGTATTATAAAGTTACATAAAGATACTACATAAAGAGATAAAGTTTAGATAAGTACATTTCGAGAAACAATTCTGAAACCATTTATAAAGATACATAAAACAAATGTTATAATACAAATATAGAATCACTCATATAAATACATATCATTTGTAAGGATGGGTGTAAGATAATGTAAGGATGCATGGGTGAATGTGTGTTTTGATGACGCAAAAAGTACTTAATGGATTTTGACGTAACTTTAGATTTGGCTTTATAGCTAAATTATTATTAATTAACTATAATTAACTAACGGCTTCCGAGAAATATTGCAAAAAGCTAATGAAAATGTCGTTATTCTGTAACTATAATTTTATTTTAAATAGGTACTCTAAACATTTAAATGTAAAATTATATACATGTTTATATAATTGGTTTTTTTTTATTTTATTGATTTTTTCAAATAATACAAACATGTCTCGCAACAAAGTTAGAATATTTCGGCAAAAGAAGATGCTTATCTCGCGACAGCCCAGATGATAGAAATTTCTCGAAGGTCTTATTCTGCGTCTAAAGCCTTCTCGATGTGTCATTGATAGAAAAAAGCTATGTGGTTTAAAATATATTTAAAGTTTACAAGAAGGCACAATTGAAACATTTCATTTAATTTTTCAATTTTCTAAATAATATTAATATGTAATTCTATTAGTTAAAGTTGAGTTTCACTATACTTTTTTTTTAGCTATAATAATCTGTGTAAGGTATTTTGAATGCATGTTGAATACTACTGCGAGGTGATGCTGTGAAAAATATTTTTTATGAAAATCTTATTGACCAGATTTTGTTTTTTTTTACAATCCAGCTTTGATAATCTGTTGAACATTTTACGCTATTATTATTTTTTTGATTTCACCATCCACGTCAACTGAAAATAAAATGACTAACGTATTGCATTAAAAAGTTTAAGTTGATAAAATTATATAAAAAGTAAATAATATTACATAAATAATATTACTGTGTTGATGCATTCCTTTAACGCCATGTAATCTCAGCTTAATTGTTCCGGTAAACTACTCGACTTACTCATATGACCTCCCGCTCTTTCCTTCTCGTACAAGATTTGTCATTACTTCATAACATTAATTCAAACCGTCAACATGTTTCTAAGAGCAGTACTTTTCTGTGCTTTTATATCTGGAGTTGTGACAAAATCTGTGATTGTAGGCCAAGTTAGTGAATACAATGGCGTAAGAAGGGTTTATGAGAAAACTATAGAAAAAAACGCCATACCTTTATTTAAGCGTGAGGACGAAGTGCAATTTGAGTACCCAGTAGGCGATCAGAAGATTAAAGGTATCGCCATACAAGATCTAGACAATGGTCTGGCTGAGGCATCCATAACTCGTGGAGGGCTAGGATTCGCTTTTGTGAACATCAAGTTAAAAAGCGAAAGGGGATCAGGTTATAAATATGTTATAGGAATATACGCCTGATTTGTGTATTAAATTAAAGAGGACTTTGTTATAATAATTTTGTGTAAATAAATACGTTTCCACCATATCTGTGTTTTAATATTGTGTTAATATTAGGTTGTTGTGACGATAGAATGCTTGACGCTCGACGTTTTTTGTTATTGTATTGCGTATGCGATAAGATTAAAATTTACGTTTTTTGTATTTTGTGATTGAGCTTAAGTTTAAAAATTTATTTTTAATTAAAAAAATATTATTTAATAATTAAAATGATATAGTTTTGTTGTGGTATATCAAAGTTTCACGAAGAATTTCAAATCGTTTTCATATGTACCTACTATTATTTCATAAAGTATTAAGTGTATTTCATATCAATATATAAAAAGTATGTACTAATTTTTTGTAGGGACCGCAATTATAAAAGTTCAAAAAAATTTTTTTTTACTTTTATCTATTTATAGAAGTAATTTCTAAACAGTTATTTACAAGATTTGTCATTACTTCATAACATTAATTCAAACCGTCAACATGTTTCTAAGAGCAGTACTTTTCTGTGCTTTTATATCTGTAGTTGTGACAAAATCTGTGATTGTAGGCCAAGTTAGTGAATACAATGGCGTAAGAAGGGTTTATGAGAAAACTATAGAAAGAAACGCCATACCTTTATTTAAGCGTGAGGACGAAGTGCACTTTGAGTACCCAGTAGGCGATCAGAAGATTAAAGGTATTGCTATACAAGATCTAGACAATGGTCTGGCTGAGGCATCCATAACTCGTGGAGGGCTAGGATTCGCTTTTGTGAACATCAAGTTAAAAAGCGAAAGGGGATCAGGTTATAAATATGTTATAGGAATATACGCCTGATTTGTGTATTAAATTAAAGAGGACTTTGTTATAATAATTTTGTGTAAATAAATACGTTTCCACCATATCTGTGTTTTAATATTGTGTTAATATTAGGTTGTTGTGACGATAGAATGCTTGACGCTCGACGTTTTTTGTTATTGTATTGCGTATGCGATAAGATTAAAATTTACGTTTTTTGTATTTTGTGATTGAGCTTAAGTTTAAAAATTTATTTTTAATTAAAAAAATATTATTTAATAATTAAAATGATATAGTTTTGTTGTGGTATATCAAAGTTTCACGAAGAATTTCAAATCGTTTTCATATGTACCTACTATTATTTCATAAAGTATTAAGTGTATTTCATATCAATATATAAAAAGTATGTACTAATTTTTTGTAGGGACCGCAATTATAAAAGTTCAAAAAAATTTTTTTTTACTTTTATCTATTTATAGAAGTAATTTCTAAACAGTTATTTCCAAAACTTTATTTTCTAACTTAAAAAAACTTTCATGATTTAAGAATCATGAAAGTTTTTTTTAACTGTTATTATAAACCATTTACTCGAAAACCTATTAGTACAGAGAGTATTAATATTAACTATTAAGCTTTGAGACAAGAGAATATTATGATAACTAAAAAAAAGGAAAATTAAGATTACTTTCAATAAAATTGTGATTATCAAGTAAAATCTCATACTTTAAAATGACCTTTATAGTTAACTTAGAAATATTTTAGTGGATCACCAAAGTTAATTAGATTTAATAATAATGACCTTCTATCATATTTTTTTTTATTTTTTTTATATAAAGAATAAATAAGTGAAAGTTTAACAAAAACTTTTTTGTGATAATTAGGTATATAGATATTAAAAAAGTTACAACTTTTTTTTTTATGCTAGAACTTTTATTTAACAGTTATCAAAAAACTTTTATTACTAACCACTTGTTGATAAAAGTTATTTTTAAACAGTTATAGTTGAATTGAAGTCTTTTGCAAAAAAAAAATGTTTCAATCCCTATTTTTTATTCTAAATAACAAACATAAATAAACACCTAATATAGATATAACAAAAACATTTTAATATAAGCTTTTAATATAATACATATGTATTTATGTTGGAAAACATACATACACCTTGTGATTTTGATAACAATAATAGAATAATATAGTAATTAAAATAAAAATAGCATTATGTTCTATACAACAAGAATATTATGAGTATTATATACGTCACTCATTAGGTATCTATACGAAGTGAGTAATATTTTGTATAGTTCTATTGCAAATGAGACCACATTTATTTAACACTTACGTCCAATAGATTCAAGGGCAAGTGTACATAATATAATATGGATCATAAATAATATTATGTAAGTAATTTAACTATTTGGATGACGTCATATACTCAACTATTTTCCTTGTAGAATATATTAGGTACTGTAATACTTTCTTAGATTTACGCGAATATTTGACCATTTTAAATAAAACTATCTTTTCGGATTATTTCGCGGATTTATTTTGATGCTGTAAAGCATTCGAAACGTCGGGAATCAAAAATCAAAATAAATCCTAATAGATAGTTTTATTTAAAATATTAGATACTGTGTTAATGTATGTATATCAATTCAAATATTACTAAATTATTATAAAGTTATAAAAATAACGGATGCAATAGGTAATAAAAAAACAAGGCAATATGTTTTAAAGTTTATTAAAAACAAGTTATAAAATATTGCAATTAAAAATGAGGTCACTTGCCATGATTATGAATGAAATAATTAGTTTCTATCGCGTAGACTTCAACTAAGAAATTGTATCCGCGGAATATACTCGGACTGTTCAGTTCTATCGTCACAAACTTCTGTCCGATACCGCCATCTCTTACATACACATCTCCCCACTTATCATCTCTCAAATCTAGAATTTTAACTGCATTTATAACTTCACTTTTGGTGCAATTAACTGTAAATGTGTCCGATCTGACCCACAAAGCCGGATTTTCTTGGTGAACTTTGCTATAAATAAGCTTCGATGATAAGTCGGGATATCCCAGGAACAAGTCGTGGCAATCTACATGCACTATTAATAAAAACACACCTGCTATCGATATTAGGGACATTTTTGATACGTCCATAACTAAAAAAGTTTGAAATATTAATGATGGAACTATGGTATAAAGCTATGTAAGTAAGGAATTAACACGTAGATGTAAAAATATAATATCACATGAATGAATTAAAGTGCTAATTACTTAACATATGAGACATGAAAACCCATACTATGCGATCAAATAGCTATATATAATTACTACACGTCCGTTTGTTTAAAAAATATTTTAACAACCAAAGTATTATACCGACAATATTTTTCAAGTTTAAAAAGAAATTTTACGGAATTCCAGCACAATAGCAAGTGATTAAGACCTATTTACATAATAATTCATAATCAATCAAAACGTCTAGACTAGCTTAATGTGTCTTTGTCTGAAAAATGACTTGAATTTTAGTTTGCATAAAATTTCTTTATGGCTATGAACAAATATGTTCATAATCAGATTTACCAAATTAGACTTTGTTTATACATTAGATAATGAACGTAAACAAAACAGAAGCAAAGTCATGAAACTTCTTTAGGTACATTCTGCGTAAAATTAGATTCTAAATTGACTTCAATAATAATTCTACAAATAGATAATTTAGTTGTTTACTGTCAAATCGTGATCTCATAGAAAACTTCCATAGCTAGAAGTATAAAAGCGACAGATCCCTCTAAATATATCATTTGTTTTTAAGAATTGTGAACAAAATGTTGAAATTATTAACTATTTTGTTTATTTGCACACTATCTGTTATTGCAAATGACATTCGACAAGGATACACATCGACTCACTCAAGGAAGATATTTGGCGATATAAAAGAGGCTAATTCAGCATTATGGCGAAGAACAGATGATATAGTTATCAATGCGCCAAATAACGAAATAATAACGGCAGTGTATGTAACTGATTTACGAGAAAATAAAGATGGAGAAGCGGTCATAGAAAGTGGAGGTGTTGGTGGTAAAAGTGTGACAATTGGAATAAGAAGTCCGTCAATACTTAGAGGATATAAGTTTGAAATCGAAGTATTTTCGGAGGACCCCAACTCAAGGCTATTTAGTAAAGGGGGTATAGTACCGACATACACTGATACACAATTTGCAAGAAAATATTAAGAAATTAAATTGTTTTAAGGTTAAGTGCCGTTGTATTATTTAATTGTTATTCAAGTCTGGTTTTTAAAAATGACATCATTGAGGAAATATTATTATTCGATGTCCTTTGTTACCTTTACCTTCGTTTTGCTGGTTTTTGAGCAGAATAAAAATGATTAAGTACAGATGACTTGAAAATCAGCGGGGAATTCTAATAAACTATCTATCTTTTGTTTACCTTACTAGTGATAAAAAATTGACATAAGCTACATATAAAATATGTTAAATTTCAACCTTTATTAAGGAGAACCATAGAAGATGGGTTATTGGGAACCACGGTAAGAAGATGAAAGAATACTATTAGTACGGTGCAATTAGACCCAAACCTCAACATCCAAAGTAAAAGTTTCCAGCTCCAAATTGTTCTATACAGTCCACATATTGTTTGGTAAAAAGTTAAACAATTTTAGCATCGGGTTTGGGGGGACGGAGTTATAAGTTGGTAAATTAGTAGCTTTCATCGGTTTTTCTTAAAAATTTCGTAAACTATTCGGCTTAGCGCAAAAAGTGGCATATACAAAGATAATCTACAATAAATTGTAAACAAAAATGGTCCCGTGCATAATCTTGCTAAAGTGATCGGTTCCAAAGTTATGGAGGATGTAAAAGTAGCAATTTTTCGTATTTATAAGATTTTTTGGAACAAAATTGACATTATTAAGGAAACTATTAATAAGTATATGTGTAAGTTAATATATGTATAAGTTTCCTTAATAATGTCTAATTTTTTATCTAATCTAATTAAATACTTTTTCATAAAATCTGTGTTTTAATATTGTGATAATTAATAGTCCGTTGTTGTGACGATACTATGCTTGACGCTCAACGTTTTTTGTTATACGTGTTAAGATTAATTTTTTTTTGTGCTTTGTGGTTAAACTTAAGTATAAAAACTGATATACATGTTATAATTTTGTTGTGGCATATCAAAGTTTCACGAAGAATTCCTAATCGTTTTCATATGTATCTATTATCTATTATTTCCATATATTTAATAATAATATATAAAAACTACTTATTTTTATACATAGCTAATGACAAGTTAATACATAAAGGTCTCTTATATTCTAAATATTTACCATAAGAAACCTACCAAAGAACAGCTTTTTTATGTTGGAAAATTCATTTACGCATACCACCTGTAAACAAACAGGTGGTTATGTATCGGACTCACCGGACTAGAAAAGCCAGTACCACCCACTGAAATCCAACAAAACCTCCTCCGTCTTAGTGGGGTGTTGCAGGATCGCTTACGCACTCAACCAAGACGCCCCGACGGCAGTTCTGCCGAAGCAGACACCAATAACCACGGGGTTGTTCACACGGTCCACTCTGCCGTCAGAGAAGTACCAGGAGCAACCCGCATGGTACACCGCCAACCAAAGTGGGCCACCTTCCAGTGCGTTGTTTGGCATCGCGCCCGGCTGAACTGCCAGACGCTAGTGAAGCCTCGCCCCACCACGATCAGGTGAATGCACGTTGGTGGGATACCACAGAACACCAAATAAAACTATAAAAAAACATGTTATGTGACGAATCTAATCTGTTACTTAGACATTGCCCACGACTTATTTAATTTAAGTAAATATTTATAAATGAAACAAGTTAAATGACTCAGTGTGACGATGGAAAATTTAATTTTTGTTAGTTATTTTGTTTACATTTCATTTAATTTACTTGTATTGTTATAATTTTATTTATTATTCTAATTAATTTCATTTCTTCTTGTTGTATGGCATTTATTATAATTTTAGTTACTCAATAGATACTTAAACTTTATTTGAACTTTTATTTTTTATATTTACAATTGTGCGTGCTGTGATTGTCTGTAAGTGGAAAAGCATTTAATAATGAACTACTAATAGCATATTTTAAATTGCCATGTAATAATGTATTTTTATTGACGATCCTAAATAAATAAATAAAATAAATGTTAATATACGCTTGTTTGTTTATGTTGGAAGGCGTCCTTATGAATAGACTTTGATAACAATAATATAAGAATTTACCTAGTGATTAAAAAAAATATTGCCTCGTGTTCTTAGTCTAGTCTAAAAGTGCCTTTTTGGTCAACTTTTTTCATCAGTCTCGGAAAAATATGAACGAGGTGTCATTCAATTCGGAATGGCATGTTCATTTTTGAAAAAAATCAATTTCCGCTTGCTATAGTAATAAACAATTAACTAAAAAAGGTGTTAATTTTTTGCAAATATTTCAAAAACTAATTGAGATTTTTCAAATCTAAAAAAAGATTTAATAAAAGGAGAAAATTTCCTAAGAAAATTGGACTTTCGGAACTGCAGTAGAACCAATATTTATAATCTTCCCAGAGGGATGAAAATACTGTCGAAAATGGGTGCTCTAGGTTACGTCTACTTCGGCACTTTATCAATAAAAAACATTTTAACGTTAAATATAAAATTTTAGAAATGAAAAATCAGGGCCTCACTGGATAGATAAATGAATAATAATCCGCCGGATTTTTTTTTATTCACAATTTTTAATTAGTTATGCAATATTTAATTAATATATTTTTCAACCGACTTTAAAAAGGAGGAGGTCTCAATTCGACTGTATTTTTTTTTATGTTTATTACCTTAGAACTTCGTCATTTATTAACCGATTTGGACAATTTTTGTGTTGTTTGAAAGTATATACTTCCAGATTGGTCCCATTTAGCTAAGTAATTAAAGCCTACCTATTAAATACATACTAATCAAATATTTTCGAAATCGGTGCCAGCCCATACAAAGCAAATCACACCGACTTCGAAAATATTTGATAAGGTATGTATAGTAAATGAAAAGTACCAATCAGTTATTTTTTACTTTTTAGTGCTTTTGTTTAAAGTCGGTTTTTATTTTTTTGTTAAAAGTTTTTATTCTGCTTGAACAAGTGTGATAATTGTCAAACTATAACTTTGAATTTTTTTTCTTTCTTGGAGCTATTGCAAGATGCAAGGCTTCCAAAAAGATTTCCGTTGGAAAATTAAAAAATTGTTTTGAAAAATTATAAATTTGAATCTTTTTTTGGATTTGAGATATTTGCAAAAAACTAAACCCCGCTATTTTTAGTTCATTGATAACATTGGCAATTTTTGCAAGCGGAACTTGTTTTGTTTTCAAAAATGATCTACATGCCATTCCGAATCGAATGACACCTCGTTCATATTTTTCCGAGACTGTTGAAAAAAGTTGACCAAAAAGGCCCTTGTTGACTACTATACAAGAAGAGTATGATATATATATATATATATATATATATATATATACATATATATATATCTCACTCATCAGGTATCTATACGTAGTCAGTAATATTTTGTATAGTTCTATTGCAAATGAGACCACATTTATTTAACACTTACGTACAACAGATTCAAGGGCAAGTGTACATAATATAATATGGATCATAAACAATATTATGTAGTTTAAGTACTTGGATGACGTCATATACTCAACTATTTTCCTTGTAGAATGTATGGGGGCAAATATCTATAAATTAGATAAGTATTAGGTACTACGTTATAGTAGGTATATCAATATAAATAGGTACTACAAAATTATTATAAAGTTATAAAAATAACTAATCTAATAGGTAATAAAAAACAAGGCATTACCTTATTTAATTTATTTTAAAAAAGTTACAAAACATTGCAATAATCATATTAAATTAAAAATTTCAAAAATACCTTCAATATATCTTCTATCTTGCAGATCCAGATGACACTGCAGCATTAGGCCAAGGTTACCATATCGTACCAACGTCATCGAAGTAATGGGAAACTTTTGGTTTCCCATTACTTCTTAGTATCATTCTTCTTAGGATCAATTTGATTTGTGGAAGTTGCTCATATTCTTTTACCGTTTAAAAAAAGCTGGTAGCCTACTAACTGCTGAACGAATTTTCTTGATTTATAACTAAGAACACTCTCGATTAAGTCACCTTTCAAACAAAACAAACTACATTAAAATCCATTTGGGCGCTACAAAGCCACAGACAGACACGCAGATACACACGTTAAACTTATAACACCCCAAGTTTTGCGTTGAGGATTTAAAATGAGGTCACTTGCCGTGATTATCAAAGAAAAAATTGGCTTCTATCGCGTAGACTTCAACTAAGAAATTGTATCCGCGGAATATACTCGGACTGTCCAGTTCTATCGTCACAAATTTCTGTCCAATACCGCCATCTTTTATATACACCTCTCCATACTTATCATCTCTCAAGTCTTGAATTTTAATTGCATTTATAACTTCACTTTTGGTGCAATTAACTGTAAATGTTTCCGATCTGACCCAGAAAGCCGGATTTTCTTGGTGGACTTTGCTATAAATAAGCGTCGATGATAAATCGGGATATCCAAGGAACAAGTCGTTGCAGTGTATATGTACTATTAACAAAAACACAACTGTTAACGAATTTAGGGACATTTTCGATACGTCCATAGCTAAAAAAGTTTGAAATATCAATGATGGAACTATGGTATAAAGTTAAGCTACTTTAGTAAAGAATTAACACGTAGATGTGTAAATGTCACATGAATGAATTAAAATATTAATAACTTTACTTAAGAGACATCAAAACTCGTATTATGCGATCAAATGGCTGTATACATATATTATTACTACATGTCTGTTTGTTTAAAAAAATATTTATTTTATTCATTTGTTATACAAAATCCACAGCTTAACCTTAACATAAAAAATACACAGATGTTGTCTTTACAGAGGCCATAATTTGGATTTACATTATTAATTATGGAAGCATGATGAGTGGTAGACTTATTTAACAATGAGAGAAAAGAGAGTCGGTGCCAGCGCATAATATTTTAAGATATGAATATCTAATAGGTAAATATGTATTTTACGTATCAAAATATATTAGATTTCCTATGCGTCGGCTGGCACCGACTTCGAAAATATCTGATTAGGTATCTATTCTAAATGAAACCCCCCGTTCAGTTATTTTTTACACTTTAGTGCCTGGAAAACAGTTTTTTTTAAGTTTTTTTTACATTACTAGTGATGAACGAGGCTGAAAAATTATTCGTCCGACTATTGTTAGTTTGTGCGAATATTTACCTTTTTTTATTTTCTTATGTAAAATAAGTGATTTTTAGTGTGTAGGAGTTACCATATGCAAAAAAAAACACCTAACTTACCGAGCTGAAAAGTTATTCTTTTAAATCCCAACGATTTTTAAGTTCAAGGTTTTTATGTGAAAAAGTGATTTTTGGGTGCAGGAGTTTCTATATGCAATAAAAATTGCCTCAACCGTTCAAAGCACGCGGAGCCACAGGTGGTTCGGTTAACAATTAATTTCTTAGAATTTAACCGCGAGGTGTTAACCTTCTGTACTGAAAAGTTATTCTTTTAAGTTCCAACGATTTTTGAGTTCAAGAGTTTTAAGGTTAAAAAAATAATTTTAGGTGCAGGAGTTTCTGTATGCAAAAAAATTACCTTAACCTACCGAGCTGAGTCGAGCTACTTATTCTACTTACTTATTAGTTTATTCGTCCTTCCTTACAATTTATATATTTTATAAATGACGAAAAATTATTTTTTATTCGTCTTATTAAAGGACGAATAGACACTCCGGATAAACATTGACGACACTTTTGGCTAAGTGTGTAGTGACCCTACTTGCTGTGCCAGCGGTCGCGGGTTCGAGTCCCGCTGGGAGCATTCATTGTGTGATGAGCACGAATGTTTGTACTCCAGTCATGGTGTTTATATTTATAATATGTATGTATTTAAAGTTTATATATATGTAGTGTATCAGCTATGTGGTATCCATAACACAAGCCTCGTAGCTTACCATGGAACTAGATGGTGCTATGTATTAATGTTCCAACGTATTTGTATAATGTATTTATTTCACATAAGCTCCATACAAAAAATGTAAATTTTTACCTCTAGTAAAGAGAACCATAGAAGACAGGTTATTATTCTAAAAAGCACCTGTACTGAGACTGACTTGAAAGTAAACAAGTGATCTCAGCTGTTTACTCAGTTATTGATTATAGAAACCGGTCATATAAATAAATATTCATTTGTATTTTTTGAGCACTACCTGCAAGATAAGAGGGTGCCCATTAAAATTTGTCGCAGTCGTAGAATAGTATATCTTTCTTAAAGCAATTGTCATGATATTCAAGATTACCAGGAAAAGTATTTTATATCTCACTAGCGATTCACCCTCACTTTGGTTCGCCCCTTCGATTGATTCCCCATACAAACTTTCATCCCCATTTTCACCCTCTTAAGGGATGATATCTGAGATAAAAACTATCCTATATCCTTCTCAGGGTCTCAAACTATATTCTTACCAAATTTCATCTAAATCGGTTCAGTAGATCCAGAGACTACCCTCTACCACCTCAGAAACTCATAAACTTTACTTCTTTATAATATTAGTATTAATATACGTTATAAAGATAAAGATAAAACATGGTCAAGGGTACAGTTTATAATGATACCAAAAATTAATGTAATAACTTCCACCACATAAAATAAAGTTATCACACTGTATAGTACGCGCAATGCGATTTTTCTGTTGCGCATCAATATTTTTTTTTATTTCCAAGTGTAGATAACGTGACCGAAATAAAAACCGATCGATTTTGTAAACAACCTAACTTATTTATGGTTCATATATATTTTGCGTGTACAGTATAATTACTTAATAATCCATATCCATAGCACCCATAGCCATACTAATATTATAAATGTGAAAGTGTGTATGTTTGTTTGTTCTTCTTTCACGTCGAAACAGAGTGACGGATTGGCGTGATTTTAGTGTAGAGATAGTTGGAGGGCTAGAGAGTGTAGGCTATTTTTATCTTATCTCTCCGAGAAATCACGTCATAAAATAACCCACACGTCAAATACGTGTATACTAACTGTTTAAACGTATATTCTACTAGCATTGCCCGCGGCTCCGCCCGCGTTCAGATGACCGAAAACCCAATTCTTAGGTTTTACATATTAGTATTCTCTCAGCATTGCAGTTTTTGTTTTTTTTTTTTTAATGAGATATTTTTCGCGGTAAAAAGTATCCTATATGTTGATCGGTATAACCAGCTATCACCATACCAAATTTTATTAAAATCCCTCCAGTAGTTTTTCTGTGATGCGGTAACAGACAGACAGACAAAAATTCTAAAAACTATAGATTCAGCCTCTGTATCGATAATAGTGTCTATTTCAATTAGATTTTCCAAAAAATATCTAATGTACAGATTACGCTATTTACAATTTTATTATATGTATAGATTTCGTACATGATATTTACGAATGCTAGAGATAACAGCGATTCATACTTGTAGGTCTATTTGAACGGATGATTCATAAACAACGTTTAACTTCCAATTACAAGAAGAAATAAGCGGAAGATTTAACATTATCTTCGGAAATAAGGACATCCCCAACCATACAAGTTAAAAGGAAAAATCCCCGTGCAATATATACTTTACATGTATATATTTATAATGAATGATAATAAAAGTGTAGAAGATAATAAAAAAGTATAGATTACGTCAATATTATAATTGATGATGTTCTCCTAGCCGATTCCGGCCACGGCGGCCAATCTCATTGAGACTAGCCAACTGCGCAGGAGATATTATAGTGCACAAGTGTACGCGCAGACACAACGTGCACTCTCTATTCCTGTCACTCTCATATTCCGGTGGGACGACTGCTCGACACGACCAGTGAGAGTTAAGGCGCAGGACCGACAGCTTTTACGTGCTCTCCGAGGCACGGGGGTGAAACACCGCCAACTTCCCAACTCCGGGCTGTTACTGAGACTTACTATACAGAAAGACTCAATAACTAAACTTGGTCCGACCCGGGACTCGAACCCAGGACCTCCGAGTGTGCAGCCGTACATGCTAGCGACTACACCACCGAGGCAGTTAATATTATAATTATTATATTGCTTAAAATTATCTCGGTGTTCTATTGCATAGCATGTACAACTACAGCTCCAGAGGTCCTGGGTTTGACGATCGAGTCGGGCCAAGTATAGTTATTTTTATAGTATACTTCCGTGAAGTCAAAGATGTTGGCGGTGTTGCGCCTCCGTGCCGAGGCAGAGCACTGCGAGCGTCGTCCTACGGTCCTACCGGTGTATGAGAAAAAAAGGTTAAAGAGTGCACTTGTATTTGCGAGAACACTTGGACAGTATAATATCTCCAGTACAGTTAGCTAATCTCAGTAAGATTAGCCACGGTTGTCAAAATCATAACCAATCGTCATTTGTCTGACCCATTAACTGTTTCAACGCAAAAACCCTTGCACATTTATAATACTGACTAGCAGTACCCCGCGGCTTCACCCGCGTTCAATTGCTGGTTTAGCAAATGTTTAGTCACATCTTCTTCCACAACCAGGGGTTGACTGGAAGAGATCTCTTTTAGAGATAAGTCCACCTTTGTGAACTATGTTTACTTTGTTTTTTTTTGTATCATATTTTAAGTGCAATAAAGAATATAATAAAACGTGGTCACTGGAGGAGTGGGTGGTATTCTTGGATAGGAGAGATGAGAGTCTGAATATACATATAAAAATATTTTTAGGAAATGAAAGAGTCAAAAGTTATAGAGAGAGACGTAAAGTTACAAAATCATATTTTTTCATACCTAAATATTATGCCATTATTAAAGATAAATATACTTTTAAAGAATAGTGAACACCTTACATTTTGTGAAATTGTGGGTAAGCTCTATCTGTAAGAAGTATATAACGCCTTTGAGACGTCTAAAACCTTATTCTATCCCGTGGCCATAATTGCTGTAAAGCATTCGAAACGTCGGGAACCAAAAATCAAATAAATCCGCGAAATAATGCGAAAAAATAGTTTTATTTAAAACTTAAGAAATGTATCGAAATATTTTGTTTTGAAATGTACATTTTGTTTGATACTACTTCCACACAGTGTCTGATGTCTCAAGTATCAACTGAAAACGAGCCAAGTATGAAGTAACCATATTCTCTGTTTACAGTAAAAGAGATGTAATGTAAAAATAAGGAAAATGAAGTATACAAATATAACAAAATTGTAACTAAGCCGAATCTGTACATTAAATATTTTTTGGAAAATCTTATTGAAATAGACTTTATTATTGATACAGAGGCCGAATCTATAGATTTTAGAATTTTTGTCTGTCTGTATGTTGTTACCGCATCACGGGAAAACCACTGGATAGATTTTGATGAAATTTGGTATGATGATAGCTGGTTATTCGGGTCAACTACTACAGGAAAATATCTCATCTCTGAGAAATCTATACTTAACGTTGAAACGTAGATAACTAGGGACGAACCCGAGCGGAGCGAGGGTGAGTCGCTAGTCTATAATAGGAAGGTATTGTATTAGCATAGGTATATTTTCATTTTTGAACATTTCTATGTACCTATATATTATGTTTGACGTAACAGCTCTGGTGATTGAAACAAACTGAAGGAAACTGTAAAAACACCTTTATTAGTCAGAATCCTTAATGCACAACCGCGTAGAAAGTCATACAAATACTATATTATATATATTATTACATTATACGTACATAATATATTCCTAGCTGAGTAATTTCTAGGTACAAAGTCATGGAATATTCGAGCTATTGTAAGCAAGGTATTTGTTTATTTAAGCCGACACTGAAAAACACGTCATATGACAGGTCTTGTCTTGATGGATACATGACTCTTCTGTAATGTTTGCTTGGTCAGCTTTATGCAATTGAGTAATGTGAAGCGTTAAAAAAGCAGGATGAAAAGTGAAAAGAAAATTGCTTTAAAATATTCTTAGTTTCAGGTTTTGATACAATATTATTATTTTTTATATTTGTTGTATGCGTGCTATAGGTGTCATAAAGTAGTGCCACTGCTCTGAGCTCGGTAGAGGTACACCAAACTTCTATTTTCGTCTATTACCGCATCACGAGGAAACCACTCGACAGATTTTAATGAAATTTGGTATTATGATAGCTGGTTATACGGGTCAACATGTAGGATACTTTTTACTGCAGGAAAATATGTCATCTCTGAGAAATCTATACTAAACTTAAAAGGGTGAGTCACTAGTAATATATAAACTTTAAAAGCATTTGATAAGCTATAAATATTATTAGTTTATGTAATAACTAGTTAAAAAACACGCACCTATGCCTTATAATTTTATACCTATTAATAACTAGCAGAAACCGCAGCTTCGCCCGCGTTCAAACTTTCGATATAAGCAGCAGTTTTACAATAATATATGGAAGTTTATTAGTATTTATTTATTACTAACAAACTAAATTCTTAGGTTTTACATGTTAGTATACTCTTACATTGCAGTTTGTGTATTTTTTCTCAGAAATGACACATTTTCGCGCGGTAAAATGTATCCTATATGTTGACCCGGATAACCAGCTATGACCATTCCAAATTTCATCAAAATCGCTCCCGTGGTTTTTCTGTGATGCGGTAACAAAGACAGACAAACATAAATTCTAAAAACTATAGATTCGGCCTCTGTATCGATAATAATGCTTATTTCAATAAGATTTTCCTAAAAATATTTAATTTTATTAGATGTACTTCTAGATTAGGTATTGACGGTTGTTTGTATTTAAAAATAAATAAAATGCTATTATAATTTTATTACGTACCTACCACTTTTTTTTATAAAATATAGGTATTAGGTAATATTATTACTCAAATATTACAATATATTTAAGACTTCAGTAAAGACTTCCGTAATTACATGTAAATTGACAATGAAGGTTTAACAAAATATGCTAATAAAAAAATAAAAAAAATTGAAATCTTGTCACACTCCTGCATACAATCATCCAAATATATATAAAAAACGATATATTTTCATTAGCACTTCAGTGTTAAACGAACGAACGAGGAAAATGCGTGTTCTGACAGTGCTCTCCTTCGTGTGCTTCATCGCCGCGGCTTTTTGCCAAAGCCACGACCTCGTAGTTGGACAGGCTAACTATGGGGACGTGATTTTATATAAAGTAAACGAATACAAGTACGGTTTCCCATTAATTGTGAGAACGAGTACTATAGAATATCCAGAAGCAGGACAACATAATTTTGCATATATCAGAGCTATTTTCGTAAAAGATAACTATATAGATGGAACTGGGGGTTACCCGACTATCTCAGCTGGTGGCGTCGGCCAACGATTCGTGAAGATCAAGCTTAAAAGTCAAAGGGGTAATGGATTCAACTTCACTGTGACCATATATGGAAGATATTAAATGTAGTATAGTTAATATATGTTTATAACCACTTGCCATGTTTAAAGTTAAGTTTTTAAATAAATTATTGTATTTATTAAACATGTATTACCAAAGATGCTGTAATTTAATTGTTTTGTAATCTCCTAATATATTTTCTGTATTAAGTAGCTTTATATTAAAATAAAGTGAAACAAATATTATTTGAGAAGATAACAAGAATTAGTTCTTTTAAAAATGGACCTCAAAATCATTTTTATTTTTTTTTATTAAATCAATAATGATTGTAATCAATATAAAAATAGATACTTTTTTTGATAGAAAAAAGAATAGACAACTATTTTAAAATATACCTACATTTTATTAACCCCCGACGCAAAAAGAGGGGTGTTGATAAGTTTGACATCGATGTCTGTCTAACTGTCTGTGTGTGTGTGTGTCTATCTGTGGCATCGAAGCTCTCAAACGGATGCACCGATTTCGATGCGTTTTTTTTCATTTAAAAGCCAGTTTTCTTGCAGTGGTTCTTAGCTACGTTTGGTTAATATCGGTCTAGCAGTGTAAGAGTATTAGCTCTTTTCCAAAATGATGTAATGCATTTTCGATTTAGTGCTTCACGCGTGCCAGTATAATCGTTACATGACAATTAATTTGCGAACGGGGCTTTTTAAATTTTTAATTTATAATTATAATAATAACTCATTATTCAAAGGCAATGTATGTATGTATGTATTCAGCCCTTTTTAACGTCCCACTGCTGGGCACGGGCCTCCCTTCAGTACGAGGGGGATCAGGCCGTAATCCACCACGCTGGCCAAGTGCGGGTTGGCGGACTTCACATGTCTTTTGAAAACTTGCTAGGTTCTCTCAGACATGCAGGTTTCCTCACGATGTTTTCCTTCACCGCTAAGACAAGTGGTAATCATGTTGGAAATAATTCGCACATGAAAATATCAGAGGTGCGAGACCCAGGATTTGAACCCGCTTCACTCGGTTTCCCAAGCGAAAAATTAGTCAAAAAATTATATTTTAAACATAAAAAACTCACTTGCATAAGAGGAACTAAATCGATGAAAACAAGTTGACGAAGGAATATACCTAGTATTATGCAGTCGGAGACATACATACACATTACATATTATGTACATCTCGCGGAAAGGATGAAACGTGTAACATGTGAAAAGAAATGTATGGTAAATATAAAATTCACCCTGCATTCGATTAAACAAATTTCAATAATATTAACAATGTTAAATTGTGAAAAATAAAACCAATTATCAAATTGCTCATTTTTCAACAATCAATAAAATAAAGAAAATTTGAATTACAAGCACATTCTGTAACTTGGAATATTATAAAAAATCATAACATACGTTTTTATGAATAAGAAATTGATACGTGTAATGCCATCTATCGACATTTATTTGAACTAACTTTTCTTTGTTCCTGATAAGTCCCCATAAAAAATCTTTGGCTAGTATATGGGCGCTTGATCACAATCTGTTCTTTATACTTAAGATAATTTACAGCTATTGTTTGATGACCTATATTAGATGCAACTTAATCAAGACATAATAGACCTGCGCGGGAGATGACAAAGCGAGATGCAATTCAAGGTATTAGGCAAGTGCACAATACCTGCTGATGCTGTGTAGTTTATTTCCATATGGATAGATCGTCCACCACATTTCAAGTCCACAATAATTTGTACATACACTAAATTGTCCAAAATCAATTAGCGGCGCGAGCACTTGACAATAAAAAATTTATAGTACAAAATATTTTTAAAAACAAGGTTTTACCAGAATGCTCCAAAAGGAAGAAAATAAACTTTAAACCAAATAATTTTTTACATTACAAAATTCACATGATATATTAACTGTGATAACGAAAAATTTAGAAACGCATCAACTTTAACCGCGCAAGATTTACCATTAGAGACAATAAATGAAGGCAGTGGTAGCCCAGTGGGTGGGTTCAAATTCCGGTTCTCGCACCTCTGATATTTTCATGTGCAAATCATTTCTAAAATGATTACCACTTGCCTTACGGTGAAGGAAAACATCGTGAGGAAACCTGCACGTCTGAGAAAACCTAGCAAGTTTTCGAAAGACATGTGAAGTCCACCAACCCGCACTTGGCCAGCGTGGTGGACTATGGTCTGATCTCCCTCGAATAGAAGGGAGGCCCGTGCCCAGCAGTGGGACGTTAAAAAGGGCTGAATACATTCAACTTTGATTGATCAAAGTGGTACTGTACTTTACTTATTGAAGTGATCGTTCATTCCGTCAATATCATCTTTGTTTTGAAAAAAAATCACGCACTAAGGGCGATATACGATACTGCCGCTGTTGAACTATTTTTGTCAGAGGTTTTAATCAAATATTTAATCAACCCGTATTAACTTTAGAAATTTTATGACCAGTTTGAGATAAGAATAAGAACTCAACATACTGGGTAATTGCTGGAAGACGCAAATTAATTATTACCTAATTATAATTAATAATAACTTTAATATGCTACAAATTTTCTTATACAAAAACTAGAATGAGAATGTTCATATGCTTTTTGTAAATGATTTTACGGAACACCGAATCTCTAACACAATCGCATAGTGTAAACAATAGTGCATTAGTAAAGTCAAGTCGCTCAATCCGTAAACTAAATTTATTTTATATAGAACTAGTAGAACCCGCGGTTTCGCTCGCGCTAAAACTACAAAAAACCTCTTAAAATGGTAGTTTTCATACAAATTTTCATCCGCTATTTTACCCCCTTATGGGATGAATTTCGAAAAATACTAAAACACGTATTTATTTCATTGTATTGAAGAGCATTAATACCAAGTTTTAAGTAATTAAGTAATTCTGATCATAAATCGTTTTTTGGATTGTATTATAACTTGTTTTCCCGTGGGAAAGAGATAATCTCCCGCGGTAAAAAGTAGCCTATGTCACTCTCCAGCCCTCCAACTATCGCCACACAAAAAATCACGCCAATCCACCAAGCCGTTTCGAGGTGAAAGAAAAACAAACAAACAAACAAACTATTGAAAATTACATCATATGACCGGCCTTGTCTTGGAGGGTACTTGACTCTTCTGTAACGTTTGCACGGTCAGCTTTATGCAATTGAGCAATGTGAAACGTTAAAAAGAGCAGGATAAAGAGTGAAAAGAAAATAGCTTTAAATATTTTTTGTCTCAGTTTTTAATATATATTTTTTTATATTCGTCCTATGCAGGTGATAGATTATTATTAATTTTGCAGTATTTTTCTATATAATAATCTTTTTTATTATTATTATTTTTAATTTTACTATACTTATAAATAGTTTTTTTATTGGCAACATTTTATTTGAAATCTTTAAAGTTTATGATTTGACATAACGGCTCGATACGATGTTATAAATACCCTGTGTTCGTTAGCGAATCACTTTTTCTTTGGCGAGCAGTTGATCAGGACAAAGATAAGTAGCTTTGATAATTATTTAAAGTATAAGGTTTCTATTTATAGTATTTTTGCTGATATATTTTCTTTGGTTATTCTAAACTATTTTGTGATATTTTGTGATGATAATAACTACAGTAATATAAATTAATTGTTACAGTTTCCTTTGTCTTATTTACCTACCTCCATATATATAAAAATGATAATTATAATTGTTTCCTCTTAATATTAATGTAATATTGGGTAGTTTGAAGCTTTTGTTATCTCTATATTTTTAAAGAATCTATTATCAGAAGTGGGATAGTGTCCACTGTTCTAATATGTATTATAATTGCAGATGGATCTCTCGCCTTTGCAAGAACTTTTCAAGGCAATCAAGGATGCTGTTTCCGGAACTCTGCGGAAAGACGACGACGTTGCTTTGCTGATTTTCTACCCGGCCACGAGTGACCTGGGTGCCGAGTCCTGGTGCAGCAACATCGACTTCCTCGCGGGGGAATTTGGCTGGAGCAGTATCGCAACCGTTGCTAAAGAAGGTAAGGCCCTAAAAGGGTCTGCGTTACTGTGGTTTGAAACTTGGGATACTGCAGCCGGCCGTTTGTGGGAAAATCTACGTAAAGAATTTACAGCTTTGTGTCCCGATCAAAAAAAATCTTCTATACTTCCGAAAGTACAGATTCCTATTGCTAATACGCAAAGAAAAAAATATATTAAAGTATTACGTAATACAAATATAGTTAAAGAGTTGCAATTATGTAGTTAAATTAGTATGTGGTAGTATATTTGACGTTAATGTAAGAATGGCATCATTTAACTGTAGTTTCAAAACTGTACATTTAAAGTAATTTGTTTATTCACTTCATATGCAAAAACTAAGTAACGAACGACCTTTAGAGCAAAGCGGTAGGGATTGTAAGAATTTTTCTAATTCTAACCTTGCTAAACGAACTTAAATAGATACTAGATCAAACGATATAAAATGTTATTTATGTGACTAATTAGGATATACAAGACCCCAATGCTTAAAACTGGACGCTCAAACTAACGTCGATACATAGGAACATAAACCGTTAGATTTTTAAAAAAAATTGTCATTATAAGGATTCTATGTATAAATATGAGTATAAACCTAAAAATGATAATTATACTACTAAAATTGGAAATGAGGTATTTTTTTTTAAAATTGGAATTAATTTTAACAAAAGTATTTTTGATATAACTATAAATTCGCTTATTGATATTGGAGTTAACTGCAGTATAATTAAAGAGTGTGTGTGTGTAAGTGTGTGTGTGTGTGTCTTGGTAGCAATTTTAGCCCATGCTTTCTATGTATTTCTGGAATAGGTGACCCTCACCTCAGTCTAAAAGTATCTACACAAATAACATCAACAGTTTGATTTGAGGATTTATGTATTGAATTGAATATGTATATGGTCGCAGATATCGATTCTGGTTACTATATTTTAATTGTTAGGAGGCTGTTCTGTTTAATCCTGTTATCGAAATCATCACTGATGGTTTAGGTTCTCGTTTGGTACGAAAAAATACACCGAAATCTAGTTATAAAATAAATTTACTACAATTTTCAATGGCAATTAAGATATAGAATTTTGGGATAGGATTAAAGCCATTTTTTCATAAATATCCTTCGGTTTTACAAGACACTAGATTTGTTAAGATTTGGGACCTTGAAATAAAATTAAAAAAAAGAGTGCAGTATTTCTCGTTTCCTTACTGGTATGACAGTTTTTTTATTGAAATATACATTTTTCATTCTTTCAAGTTTGCCCAGAGAAAAAAGGATGTTCTGGTCCTAATCAAACTAAAATAAATTCACAAGGACTACTACATCCGATTGATAATACTACTATTCTCTTTCATACAATACATTTAGATTGCACTGGCCCCTTTCAAGCAACCAAGGAAGGGTACAACCATGTTCTATTATTGGTAGACGGGTTCATCACATTTTGTTTAGTGAAACCTCTTAAAACACTAAATGCTCAAAAGTTAATAAATATTATAAGGGAAACTATTACGATATTTGTTACACCTTCATTAGTTGTCACTGATCGTTGAATAAATTTTAGCTCTAATAAAATTCAAGCCCCTTTTCGTGAGTTACATATCGAACATCACCTGATAGCTAATGGTACACGTAGAATTAGCAATGGGCAGGTTGAACGTTATGTATCTACAGTAATTAATATGTTGAATACTATGTGTAATGAGTTATCAGAGTGGCCGAACGAAGTATGGAAGGTACAGCAATCTATTACTTATACTAATGAACAAAAATCGACGGGAGTTTCTCCTTTTCGCTTGTTGATCGGGGTAGAAGCAAATATTTATTTATTTAGGATCACCAACATGATATACAGTAACTTAACAAAACGTACTTATAGGTAACCACGATATGCGTAAACAGTTACCCGGAACATTTTAAAATTAAAAAATAACAGCACTATAATCTATAAAAAAATTTATCAAAGACATTATTATAATTAGTTACTTAAAGCAACAAAAGAAGAAAGGAAAAAAAAAGCAAATAAGCAACACAATAGATATAAGTTATAAGCTATCACCATAAGTAAGTTTAATATCAGAGACTTAAATTTTTCTAATTTTATTGGAATGTCGATATCAGTTTCTGTGTATGTTTAACTCTGTCTTTATATGTTAGCAGTTGTTTAATTAAATTTTCGCTATAGCAAAGGTGCCAGAGAAATGTTTTTTGAATTCTTTCAATATTCTTTTTTAATATTGAGGATTCCAAATAACACTGCAATATTCAATGGACCTCCTAACTAATGTTTTGTAAATTAAAATATACTGCACCAGCAAGTTCGATTAAATTATGTTCTCGATGACGATAACTTAAGAGTCTAAAATTGATGTGAGAGCTGATCGGGAACTGGCTAGTCAAATATTACAACAAGTCGCGGAAAAATTTAAGCTACGTTTTGATTCGGTTAGAAGAAACACTAAAATTTATAAGGTTTATTTTATATTATATTTAGTTTATGTTAATCAGGATAATAGATGTAATGACAAAGTAAAAACCGAAATTTAAGGGTCCCTATGAAATTTTTTCGATTCTTTCCAATGACCGCTATGCTCTGAAGGGTCCAGGTAATTTTAAGAAATATAATTGTTGCAAAAGAAGATTTGCGATTTTGGCCTGGAGAATGGGTGGAAAGAAATATACTGTTGAAAATGCTATCTAAAAATAATATTAAATTTGTTAAGGTAATAATTATGTTATATTAACTAATAAATACAATTTATTAGTTAGCTAATTAAGGTTGTGCTATTAATTTTGTTTGTTTTTTTTTAAATAATATGTAAAACAAGCATTGCTCGCGGCTCCGCCTGCGTTCTGATGACCAAAAACCAAATGTTTAGGTTTTACATATTACTATACTCTTACATTGCAGTTTTCGCATTTTTTTCTCAGAGATGTGATATTTTCTTTTGGATCTTTCTTTTGAAGAGTAAAAGTAACCTATATGTTTACCCGGATATGTTTATCACCAAACCAAATTTCATCAAAATCCCTCCAGTGGTTTTTCTGTGATGCGGTAACAGACAGACAAAAATTCTAAAAACTATAGGTTCGGCCTCTGTATCGATAATGTTTATTTTTATAAGATTTTCCAAAAAATATTATACATATGTATAGATTTGGCTTGGTAACAATTTTATTATATGTATGGAATATGGATATATATTTTAAGTTTGTATGCACAATAATGATGAAAAAAAAATGTTAACCGCTGGTTAGTCGTACCTTGGTGCTGATTAGTCTCATCGACAGCGGGTGAAAGGAATCAGCATGTCTAGGGTACAGGCTTAGTTATTAGCACTTCCGCTGGTCGGCCTCCTATTTGGTACCAACTGATCTCACAAGCAGCGGGTGAATGTGATTGGTATGTCTATGTAGTTGGCAAGTGTTCGCTGTTAGTACTACTTGTTTGGTGTTAGTCTATCTCAACAGCAGCGGTTGAAGGGGACTGACATGTCTATGCAAGTAGCTATGTACATTGTACATGATGTGTTGATATAACAAGAGTTATAGATGATGTTATAAATATAATATTAATGCAGCTGTACATCGGAACATTCTTAGTGTAAATACTTTGTGTTGTTAGTATATATACGTAATGTGTTGATCTGTATAAATTGTAATACTATTTAGTCTTAGAATTAACCCTGAAGTATAATTGTATATAACGATAATATAATGAAAGAGTCAGTGTGTCATAGTAGTACTTCGTGGACGAAGTACTGTCAGTATGGCCGTGATAGATTATTATTAATTTTGCAGTATTTTTCTATATAATAATCTTTTTTATTATTATTATTTTTAATTTTACTATACTTATAAATAGTTTTTTTATTGGCAACATTTTATTTGAAATCTTTAAAGTTTATGATTTGACATAACGGCTCGATACGATGTTATAAATACCCTGTGTTCGTTAGCGAATCACTTTTTCTTTGGCGAGCAGTTGATCAGGACAAAGATAAGTAGCTTTGATAATTATTTAAAGTATAAGGTTTCTATTTATAGTATTTTTGCTGATATATTTTCTTTGGTTATTCTAAACTATTTTGTGATATTTTGTGATGATAATAACTACAGTAATATAAATTAATTGTTACAGTTTCCTTTGTCTTATTTACCTACCTCCATATATATAAAAATGATAATTATAATTGTTTCCTCTTAATATTAATGTAATATTGGGTAGTTTGAAGCTTTTGTTATCTCTATATTTTTAAAGAATCTATTACAGGCGTCATAAAGTAGAGCCACTGCTCTGAGCTTGGTAGAGGTACTCCGAACATCTAGTTTCGTAAAACTTATCTATATTCTCGGTTTTTTTTAATGAAAATATGAACAAATAATAACAACTCATAAGTAATACCATAATGTAAAACTTTAAAAGCATTTGAAAGCCATACTACATATATTATAAATGTGAAAGTGTGTTTGTTTGTTTGTTAGTTAGTTTGTCTGTCCTTCTTTCACGTCGAAACAGAATGACGGATTGGCGGATTTTTTGTATGGAGATAGTTGGAGGGCTGGAGAATGACATAGTATATTTACCATGGGACATCACCCATTTTTCATATTTTTTATTTTATTAATTTGACGCAAATGAGTCAATATTGTTGGTAAGGTAACATTAAACCATGCCGCTAATTCCCGGGCCTAGTTTGGTTCGGATCGGCTTCCACCATCTCTTTCAATTCATTGTTATTCACCTGTGTGAGCGGTCTTCCACGTGGTTTGTTCACCAAATCGAAGTTTCCATCACGAAAGCGTTTAAACCAAAATCGCACGATGCGTTCATTAGCAGTCCCCTCTCCAAACGTAACATTGATATTATGAGCTGTTTCTGCCGCATTAGTTCCGCGTCGGAAGTCGTATTCAAAAAACACTCGAATTTCCGAAGTATACATCTTTCTTGTCTAAGCTGTATATAAAAACAACTGAAAGTCAATAATCGAATGTTGCACATTTTTTTAAAGAAGAACTACATAGGTACCATGTGAAAAAAGTTTCACTTTAAAATCTCAAACCATGAAGGTTCTATGTCAATCGAAGTACTTATTACAATAAAACGGCAATTTCATACTTTAACCCCTATTATTTCAGACTTCTGTAATTACATGTAAGTTAAGGCTAACTAATAGAGGATAGCTATATTTTTAATAGCAAATATCATGAGATAGCCCTAGTTAATTTAAAAAGTATTTTAGAATATATATATCAACGATGAACGATTAACAAATGCTAACGAAAAATAATAAATTACTAAAATATTGTCACATTTCTACATACAATCATCCAAATATATATATATATAACGATATATATATATATATATATATATATATATATATATATATATATATATATATAACGATATAAAAGCAATATATTTTCATAAGCACTTCAGTGTTAAGCGAACGAACGAGGAAAATGCGTGTTCTGACAGTGCTTACCTTCGTGTGCTTCATCGCCGCGGCTTTCGGCCAAAGCCACCACCTAGTAGTTGGACAGGCTAACTATGGAGACGTGATTTTATATAGAATAACTGAACATAAGTATGGCTTCCCATTCATTGTGAGAACTAGTACTATAGAGTATTCAGTACCAGGACATAATAATTTTGGCTTGATAAGAGCTATTGACATAAAAGATAACTGGACAGATGGAACCGGGGGTTACGCAACTATCTTAGCTGGTGGCGTCGGCGAACAATTTGTGAAGATCCAGCTTAAAAGTCAAAGGGGTAATGGATTCAAATTCACTGTAACCATATATGGAAGATATTAAATATAGTATAGTTAATATATGTTTATGACCACTTGCCATGTTTAAAGTTAGGTTTTTAAATAAATTGTTGTATTCATTAAACTTACATTGCCAAAAAAGATGTTGTAGTTTAACTGTATTGTAATGTCGTTATATATTTTCTGTACTAAGTAACTATATATTATAAATAAATAAATAAATAATATAAATAAATAATGAATATGTTGGTACATTAACACACAGCACCATCTAGTTTCATGGTAAGCTACTACGGCTTGTGTTATGGATACCAGATAATTGATACACTACACAAATATGTATAACTTTTAATACATACATATTATAAATATAAACATCCATGACGGGAGCACAAACATTCGTGCTCATCACACAAATGAATGGGACTCGAACCCGCGACTGCTGACAAAGCATGTAGAGTTAGAGAGAGAGAACAAACTGAGCCAAACGTGTTGTTGAATATTAAATAAATATCAAAATAAAATAAAAAAAGCCATGTTGTTTGAAAAAATAACTATTTTTATATTATTTTTATTAAAACAAAAACAAACCTATCCCACGGGAACGTACATTTTTTAGGATAAAAAGCTTATGTGTTATTTTAGACTACAATCTATCTCTGTGCCAAATTTCATCCAGATCCGTCCAGCCGTTCTGGTGTAAAAGAGTAACAAACATCCAAACATACTCACAAACTTTCACATTTCTAATATTAATACCGATTATACAGATTAAATAAATAGTCATTTATCAATATAAAAATAAATAGATACTATTACATTTCCTACGTAAAATTCTTTATCTATACACGACATTTTGTTTTAGTAAACATTCAAGTACAAAGTTTTTTTTTTTAAATTATTAACCTAGAATCGCTATCTAATAATTTCACGAGTTTATTTGATATTTCTCAATGGATTAAATATTACAAAGAAATCTTGATAACGTGTGTTTATTTTCAACGTTACACTTTAAAAACATTGACTGCGTAGGCATTATGATAGTTGTAAGGGAATTTTTTTTTTATACCACATCGGTGGCAATCAGGCATGCGGTCCGCTTGATGGTAAGCGGTTACCGCAGCCTATGGACGCCTGCAACACCAGGGGCATTACATGCGCGTTGCCGACCCTTTAAGAACCTATTTACTCCCCTTTTGAAGGACCCCATACTGTAGACCTCTGGAAAAACCTCGGCAGGGAGTTCATTCCACAACGAAATGGTCCGTGGGAGGAAATTCATTTGAAACCGAACTGTACGGGACCATTTGTGCTGCAATGTGTGAGCATGAACTCGCTGTCGATGGCGAGCGGTGCGATGATAGAAAGTGGCCGTGTGTTATCATTTCGAACAATTCTTCGGAACACAACCCATTGTACAAACGATAGAGCACACATAGGGGCGCAAATTATCAAGTATCCTCGCTTTTTAGTTAATTTTACGGAAGTTTATAGTTAATTGTGAGTGATAACGTCTGTAACAACTATATAAAACTTTTGATCCCTCTCAAAGCTTAGTGACCGTTAGCAAATTTTCTGTATAAGTAATCTGTATGTGTTTAAATAAATAATAAATAAATATGTTGGGACATTAACACACAGCACCATCAAGTTCCATGGTAAGCTACGAGGCCTGTGTTATGGATACCAGATAGTTACACTACACTTATATAACTTTAAATACATAATATTATAAATAGACATACATATTACATAGTGTTTGTGTCAAGAAACAAAAATAAAAATCAATCCGCCAAAAAATCGCAAAGATACGTGAATGGTGAAGGAAAACATCGTGAGGATAGCTGTATGTCTGAGAGAGCTAGATAGACTATGACCGGATCCCCCTCGTATTGAATGGAGACCTGTGCCCAACAGTGGGACCTTAACAAGGGCGTATTTCTTTCAGTGTGGCATAGAAACATTTTAAGTGCCATCGGTGACATTGACTACTTGACATCGGCACATCAAGTGGTCCTCAAGAAATATATGTGGCTGTTGCAAATAGCTATACTTCAGATAATCATGTATTGTAATGTAATCATTCTATTTGTACTTGATACAGTTAATTACATGAAGAAGCTGTACCTTTTCCTATATCTTATATCTTTCAACGAGCAATTCTTATATATATATATATATATATATATATACATATATACATATATATATATATATATATTATATATATAATCTGAATTTCGGAAACGGCTCCAACGATTTTCATGAAATTTAGTTACATATAAATAGAACATATACCTAAATATGCTAAAACAGTTTTTATAAAGGCGAAGTGTCCTCTACATTTAGAATTTTGATTTAGGCACTTGCGAGTGTCAAATACATAGACAATAGACTGAGCTATATTGTCATGAAATTGACCACATTCTAGAAAGAGAGAAAGCAGACGTGCGGCCAATACCCGTCTTTTATTCCAATTTGAATTTATAAATGGAATGTGAAAAAAATATAATATTGTACAGTATTTTTTACGATGACATTTTTGATTTTTGTTGACCTACAAAGAACCATACACATAAAGTACTTAATATTTTTTTACTTAATACCTTTACGCATTTCTGAGAAAAATCATATATATAGCGATTTAAAAAAAAAACTTTTAACCACGTTCAGAAAAAGAGGACTAGTCTCTAAATTAATATTATTTAATAAACTAAAGCAGTTAACCCCTTAAGTCACTATAGTCAAAGTATCCGATTGCGCATTCCGTCCTGCATAATTTATAAAGCAGTAGTATCAGATTCGACTGATGGCCCATAATTAAGTTCATTTGATAAGACGACGTCGTAAGTATCGGCTTCGAGAGTATGTAAATGGCTAGATAAGACACTACATTTAGAGATCAGTAATAAATAAAAAAACCCTTACATATTATAACTATAGCTTTTTTGTTTATTTGTACGCTTAAAACTCGTAAATGAATTTTTGACCTACTTTAATATGGAAATGCGTTATGTTTTAGTCGATAGGAATATATGCGTAACTAAAGTCCCTACTTACTAGTTTTCATATATAATCTCTATTAAATGACTTTTATTAAACTTTTAAAAGTAAAACGTAAATGTGAATGATATAATATTAATTTTGCATGGGTATTACAATTTTATTTTCCTACTAGCGACTCACCCTCGCTCCGCTTGGGTTCGTCCCTAGTTAGGTATCTACGCTTTAACGTTTAGTATAAATTTCTCAGATATGATATAATTTCCCGCAGTAAAAAGTATTCTATATGTTCACCCGGATAACCAGCTATCATTATACCAAATTTCATCAAAATCTGTCCAGTGGTTTTCTCGTGATACGGTCACAGACAGACAGACAGACAGACAAAAATTCTAAAAACTATAGATTCGGCCTCTGTATCGATAATAATGGCTATTTCAATAAGATTTTCCAAAAAATATTTAATGTACAGATTCGACTCAGTTAGAATTTTATCAGGTAAGATTACATTTTCACTTTGTTATTATATTTGCGATTGAAAATGGCATGTATGATGTATATCGTATTTTTTTCTGCATAACGTTTTATTTATTCACAATAAAACGATAGTAAAATGGCAGTTACACATACAGTGGTCAAAAAATCCCTGTTTTGAAACCTGCACGCCATACTGTAAGTTTATACGTATAACACTGGCGCGTAGCAGTAAGTGTGTTTATTAGACCAAACATAATAATTTAAAATGCCACGTCTGAAGCATGCTTAACACATCCTAAAACAGTTGTCAACTTATGCCAATTAACGACAAGAACAGTTAATCGTAAATTGCCGTGTGTGAGAGAGAAACAAAAAATTTTCCATAAATGAATTGAAATTACTAAAAAAGATTAATTGAATTTTACAGCTAAGAGAAGACTGGGAAGAAATGCGAAAAAGTGAAGAAATTTAAAGATAGTGTAACTATAAAAATAGTTTAAACTAAAAAATAGTGCTCAGAGATCGAGTTAAAGCCAGAAATTTGTATGTACCGCCAAAATGACTCGTGAATCAAAAGTAATAAAACATCTTTAGTTCAGAATACGTACTTTAATTTCCCATCCCATAACTCATAGAACGTAACAATACTTACAATATACCATAAAACAATTTTACCATGAGAACTAACTATAAGACAGTATAAAAAGTAGCTTACGATGCGGCCTATAAACTATTATTATTCAATATCATTGTTACGTTACGTCGAGAAACAAAGAAAAATCTACTAAATTGGTTCCACGTTTTGGTTTACATACAAAATAAATAATATAATTTTAGACAGAATCCGCTTTTCATTTATTTTTTCTAAACAATATGGCGGATAGTCTACGGCTCCACAATATTTTGATGTTATCTTTTCTTAATGAGTTACTTTGTCTAAATTCAAAACTTATGTCACGGCTTATATTTCATGATACGGAAGAGAACAGATAAAATAGTTTTTATAAGCTTGATTTATCATCTGTGGATTATATTGAAATAATTAGCTTGCATCTATTTTTAGCGTTTGAAACAATTATACACAACTAAACATTTAGAAATAATTAAAAATATTATGTATTATCATTATAAATTACAAAATACAACCAAACATACAAAATATTAAGCTATGTGATGTGACGCGACGCTCCCTCATCCTTACCTACCATAATACTCGTACAATGTACATACATATTACATAACTAGCATTGCCCGCGGCTTCGCCCGCATTCAGATGACCAAAAACCAAATTCTTAGGTTTTACATAGTATACTCTTACATTGCAGTTTTTGTATTTTTTCTCAGAAATCAGATATTTTCCTGCGGTAAAAAGTATCCTATATGTTGACCCGGATAACTAGCTATCACCATACCAAATTTCATCAAAATCCCTCCAGTGGTATTTCTGTGATGCGGTAACAGACAGACAAGAATTCTAAAAACTATAAATTCGGCCTCTGTATCGATAATAATGTCTATTTCAATAAGATTTTCCAAAAAATATTGAATGTACAGATTCGGCTTAGTTACAATTTTATTATATGTATAGATATGTATATATACATATGTATGTAACGTTCCCCCTTTAAAGTTTTAATAATAAAACAGTCCATTACATACGCACAAAATATTCTTACAAGCGCAAATGTAAAGTTTCATAACTTTTTAATTTGTTGATATATTTTAATATTTAATTCTTTCATTTTTGGTTTATATTTTACTTAATTTTTTATAATTAATACAAAATAATTGGAAACTTTTCCATTACCTATAAACTTTCGTAAAATTAACTAGGAAGTGAGGATACTTGATAATTTCTCTTACAACCTTCATAATGCCTACGCAGTCAATGTTTGTTAAGTATAACGTTGAAAATAAACACACGTTATCAAGATTTCTTTGAAATATTTCATCTACGACGACGAGACGACACGTTTGGCTCAGTTTGTAGTGATCCTACTTGCTGCGCCCGCGGTCGCGGATTCGAGTCCCGTTGGGGCATTCATTTGTGTAATGAGCACGAATGTTTGTACTCCAGTCATATTTATAATATTATGTATGTATTTAAAGTTATATATGCGTAGTGTATCAACTATCTAGTATCCATAACACAGGCCTCGTAGCTTACCATGGGACTAGATGGTGCTGTGTGTTAATGCCCCAACATATTTATTTATTTATTGAGAAATAAGACCGTGAAATTATTAGATAGCAATTCTAGGTTAATAATAAAACTAATTATACTTTGTACTTGAATGTTTACTAATACGAAATGTCATTAAGTGAGAAAAACTGTTTTTAATTTTGTCTTAATGTTTCTAAAATAATCGTGACTAAAGCATAAACAATTTACGTAGAAAATGTTATAGTATCTATTTATTTATTTATTTATTTTTATATTAATAAATCATTATTCATTTAATAAAAAAAAATAAAAAAAATATTGAGGTACATTTTGAAAGATCTACGTAAATCTTGTTATTTTTTTCAAACAACAATGCTTTTTTATTTTATTTTAATATATAGCTACTCAGTACAGAAAATATATTATGAGATTACAAAACAATTAAACTACAACACTTTCTTTGGCAATACAACTTTAATAAATACAATAATTTATTTAAAAACTTAAATTTAAACATGGCAAGTGGTTATAAACATATATTAACTATACTATATTTAATATCTTCCATATATGGTCACAGTGAAGTTGAATCCACTACCCCTTTGACTTTTAAGCTTGATCTTCACGAATCGTTGGCCGATGCCACCAGCTAAGATAGTCGCGTAACCCCCGGTTCCATCTGTCCAGTTATCTTTTACGTAAACAGCTCTGATATAGGCTAAATTATGTTGCCCTGGTTCTGGATATTCTATAGTAGTCGTTCTCACAATTAATGGGAAACCGTACTTATGTTCGGTTACTCTATATAAAATCACGTCCCCATAGTTAGCCTGTCCAAATACTAGGTCGTGGCTTTGGCAAAAAGCCGCGGCGATGAAGCACACAAAGGAGAGCACTGTCAGAACACGCATTTTCCTCGTTCGTTCGTTTAACACTGAAGTGCTAATGAAAATATTTTGTTTTTTATACATATTTGGATGGTTGTATGTAGGGGTGTAACAAGATTATTATTTTTATTGTTTTTTTTGTTAGTATTTGTTAATCGTTCATCGTTGATATTATATTTTAAATACTTATTAATTTAATTAGAATTATGATATGATATTTCCTATTAAAAATATAGTTATCGTATATTAGTTAGCCTTAACTTACATGTAAATATGGAAGTCTTTACTGAAATCTAAAATATATTTCCATATTTAAGTTATAATACGTATATTTTATTAAAAATGGTACGTAATAAAATTATAATAGCATTTTAGAAGTTACAATTATTTTTTTAAACAAACAACCGTCAATACCTAAATAGTGTATAAAATTATAAGGCATAGGTCAACGCGTACTACTCTTAGTTATCACATAAACTAATAATATTAGCTTATCAAATATTTATTGTAATATATGTACATATTTCAAATGCTTTTAAAGTTTTAAATATATTATTATACAACTTATATGAGTTCATGTATGTTATTATTTGTCCATAATTTTATAAAAAGGAACCCCGCGGAATATAGATAAGTTATTTTAAATCTTTTTTCTTTTCACTCTTTGCAATTGCATAAAGCTGCCCCTGCAAACGTTACAGAAGAGTCATGTATCCATCAAGACAAGACCTGTCATATGACGTGATTTTCAGTGTCAGCTTGAATTAACAAATACCTTATATACAATAGCTTGAATATTCCATGACTTTGTACCTAGAAATTACTCAGCCAGGTGTATATAATGAACGTATAATGTAATAATAATCTGTACATATAATAAAATTGTAACTAAACCGAATCTGTACATTAAATATTTTTTGGAAAATCTTATTGAAATAGACATTATTATCAATACAGAGGCCGAATCTATGGTTTTTAGAATTTTTGTCTGTCTGTCTGTCTGTTACCGCATCACAGAAAAACCTTTTTTGATGAAATTTGATATGATGATAGCTGGTTATCCGGGTCAACATATAAGATATAGGATACTGAGAAAAAATACAAAAACTGCAATATAAGAGTATACTAATATGTAAAACCTAAGAATTTGATTTTTGGTTATCTGAACGCGGGCGGAGCAGCGGGCAATGCTAGTATATATAATAAAGCATATGTTATATATATATATATATATATATATATATATATATATATATTAGGTGACGATATAGAATTAGTTAAAAATAAAAATTGCATTTATTTTTAGTGTTTGAAACTATCATACACAATAAAACATTTATAAAAAATTAAAAAAGATTATATATCTAAAAATCTGGTTGGTTACAACACTATGTTGTACTCGAGAACTGCTGGACCGATTTTTATGATCTTTATTTTGTTGGATATGAATTCACCCCGAATAGCAGAATAACTGCAAAAACTACGGAAAAATTCACGAAAAAAAAATTATAAAAAAATATATACTTTTATCATTATAAATTACAAAATACAACCAAACATACATAATAAGTTAAATGCAAGTCGGACTCACGCACCGACGCTTTCTTGCCATTATACTCGTACATATGTACATATAAGTGTAATGTTAACCTATTAATTTTTACTAACAAAATATATTAGATAAGCAAAAAAAATATTTTTTTAATCGAGTCGGTACTTATATAAAACAATTATAAACGATATTTCCATTAAATTAATTCTCGCTTGTTACAGTAATATGGGTCTTCTCGAGTTTGAAGAATGGACTAACCAGACTGACTTATTTTCTGATAAGTCCAGGATGTGTGCTAAACTCCGGGGTTTGACTCCCGGACAGCGCAGGGTGTGTAGACGACATAAGGACCACATGCCCGCAGTCGGGGACGGCGTTAGGCAAGGGATACAAGAATGTCAGTACCAGTTTAAGGATAGACGTTGGAACTGCACCGTTACTGAAGACACAACTGTCTTTGGACCACTAACTTTGATTGGTAAGTTTAAATGGAGTTAGAAAAACTTTATTTTTTAAATATCGTTAAAAAATATACATCCATCCATCATTACAAATGTGAATGTGTGTATGTGTGTTGCTCGTTTACGCTGAAACAATTAAGATGTAGCCCACAAATAGATTATGACCTTGAATAACACGTAGATTGTTAGGTTACACACATTTATATATATTCTTAGTTTAACACAAAGGGACGACTCGAGCGAAGCGAAGGTATGTCGCTTGTAATTAATATACCTATACGAAAATATGATCGATAATCTAAAAAATCATTCAGAAAATATCTCATTTCTCAGAAATATTTCTCTATTTCTCAGAAATGAGATATTTTCCCGCGGTAAAAAGTATCCTATATGTTGACCCGGATAACCAGCCATCACCATACCAAATTTCATAAAAATCCCTCCAGTGGTTTTTCTGTGATGCGGTACACACAGACAGACAGACAGACAGACAGGCAGACAGACAAAAAATCTAAAAACAAAAAATCTAAAAAATTCGGCCTCTGTATCGATAATAATGTTTATTTCAATAAGATTTTCAAAAAAATATTTAAAGTACAGATTCAGCTTAGTTACAATTTTTTAATATATGTATAGATTTCGATCTTCAATTCATATAAAAACGTACATTTCGTACAACACATATAGCTGTTTCAGCTAGAAAATAACAACAAAACTTATGCTATTAATACTGTTCCCGAAAAAATTGTATAAGATTTATCAAAACACCGCCTATCTAGATAAAGTGACCATAAATTTGCGTAATCGGAGGCCAAAGTATTCGTTAGCATACTGTATACAATAAAAGTATCGTAAAAACAGTTTATTATACATATAATAAAAGGACATTTCATTCCTCTTTTATATATCGTATAAGTGTTTATTTGTGCTTAATAATACAAATTCACTAGCCTTTGTTATGTACATAATATATTTTGAAAATTTTTGTCTATCTTTCTGTCTGTCTGTTTGATTGTTCCGGCTAATTTCTGAAACGGCTGGACTGATTTTGACAGGACGTTCACTGGCAGATAGCTGATGGTATAAGGAGTAACTTAAGCTACGTATATATTAAAAAAGGAATTAGAGTTCCGCTCAAAAAAATTAAAACGTTCCTAAGGACGAACCCGAGCGAAACGAGGATAAGTCGGTAGTATTTCATATATTTGTAACACTCACATTACTTTAAAACTTAAGTACATAATTTAAAACATGCTTGACTGCATTTCAGTTAATCTCAAATGATTCCGTAGAATGAAATGAAGGAGGTTTCATAATAGTAATATGTTTGGATTGTATTGTATTCAGCCCTTTTTAACGTCCCACTACTGGGCACGGGTATTCCTTTACTACAAGTCGAATCAGGCCATATTCCACCACGCTGGCTAATACCGGGTAAGCGGACTTCCGTGCGAAGTGTTTTCTTTCACCGTAAGACAAGTGGTAATCATGTTGGAAATGATTCGCACAATAAAATATCAGAGACCATTGAATTTAAAAATACATTTATCTATACATATAATAAAATTGTAACTAAGTAGAATCTGTACATTAAATATTTTTTGGAAAATCTAATTGAAATAGACATTATTATCGATACAGAGTCCGAATCTATAGTTTTTGGATTTTTTGTCTATCTGTCTGTCTGTTACCGCATCACGAGAAATCCACTGGACAGATTTTGATGAAATTTGGTATGATGATAGCTGGTTATCCGAGTCAACATATAGGATACTTTTTACCGCGGGAAAATATCTCCTTTCTGAGAAAAAATACAAAAACTGCATTGTAAGAGTATTTATTATAAGCGTAAAACTTAAGAATTTGGTTTTTAGTCATCGGAACGCGGGCGGAGCCGCGGGCAATGCTATTTATTTATAAAAAAAATAACTGAAATTATGCAGATATATAAATGGCTTGTCTTTAATATTTCTTAAACCTATACATACATTACACAATATTTTTAATACATTCATTAAACATTCCACAACACAAGTCAATAAGATAGACTACACGCGCGTACTAAACATACTGTAAAAGAAGATGGTGACCAAAGTGAAAAGAATCCTTAAAATTTCTTTTTCATTTTATCCTTCTACGTTGGAAATAGGTCGAGATATCTCACTGAAAGCATTCCCAGGATACAGGAAGCAAAAAAAAACAACAAAACGGAGTAAGTCGGTTAAAATATATGCGTGATATATTATTTGTTTATTATTTATTTATTTTAAGCGAAAATAATAAACACGAATACGTTGTATAAGATATAATACTTCTAATACGACGTAACATGGGATATATTATACGTAATAATTTTATTATTTCTGGAATAACTTGTTGTTAAACGTAGTGTGTGACCTTGGATAACACAAATGGGAGGATACGAGGGTGTTTGGAACGCACACAAGCAAAATGAGAGTAATTCGCCAGTATAATTATAAGTATGTAATTTTTTTTTTCAGCATCTCGAGAAACAGCTTTCACCCACGCAATAACGGCCGCGGGGGTGTCTTTGGCTATATCCCGCGCGTGTCGCGATGGAAGGCTCTCTTCTTGCGGGTGCAGTCGCGCGTCCAGACCTAGGCACTTACATAACGACTGGGTGTGGGGTGGATGTGGCGATAACCTCGAATATGGTTACAAGTAAGATTTTTATTGGAAAATAAATATTCAATAATATGAATATTTAGTAATATATTTTTGTTTTAATATTTATCTATACTAATATTATAAAGAGGTAAAGTTTGTGAGTTATAAGATTGTGAGTTTGTCGCGTTGTAGGGGGTAATCTCTGGATCTACTGAACCGATTCAGATGAAATTTGGTAAGAATATAGTTTGAGACCCTGGGAAAAATATAAGATACTTTTTATCCCAGAAATCATTCATCGGGAAGCAAGCTTGAGACGAACTCGTGCGTGAGTCGTTTATAATAATTACTTTTAGTGCGAGATAAACAGATTTAAGAATTAGAGTAACTGTAGAGGTAATAGGGGCAGATATTTTTTTCAATCCAATAAAAAAAGTTGACTACGTACAAATAAAAAAAAAACAGATACAAACCTAACAAATATCTCTTGAAAATGTGGCGTCGACATCTGACATTAAGTCAAACCAAAATGAAGTTCAAAAATCGAAAGTTCTAATTGTCTAAACACAAATTCGAAGTTACGCACACCACATAAGGTACTTATTTAACAAAACAACGTGCGTTTTAATTTTTGTATCCGAAAAGTAATAAACAAAAGAGATTTGAAAAAGTCACGATTCAATTTCGAATTTTGCACTTATTTTTGGGGACACTTTTGAGACGCTAATTGTGCTGTTGAATTTTTGTGTATCCAATGGTGGTGATGCAATACATGCTTCGCACTACATTTTTACCTGTTAAAAAAACAAAAGCTTACATGTAATTGTTACAATCAAAGTTCGTACGATACGACTCATATATAGTAATATTATAAAGAGGCAAAGTTTGTTTGTTTGAACGCGCTAATCTCAGGAACTACTAATCTGATTTAAAAAAATCTTTTTGCATTAGATAACCCGTTTATTAAGGAAGGCTATAGGCTATATATCATATAATATATAGTGTACACATTATATACTAACCGTTAAAACGTACCTATTGACGAACCCAAGTGAAGCGAGGGAGAGTCGCTAGTATAATAATATCGAAGATGACTTAGTGTCCATAGCAAACATGAGACAAATTACGTTTAAGTTCATTGCCAATTTATCCTACGAATGGACCTGGTAACACTTTCAATTTCAATTAAGTAATAATAAAAATATTGTTATTTATCACTACATAGTATAAAACAAAGTCGCTTTCTCTGTCCCTATATCCCTATGTATGCTTAAATCTTTAAAACTACGCAACGGATTTTGATGCGGTTTTTTTAGTAGATAGAGTGATTCAAGAGGAAGATTTTAGTATATAATTTGTTAAGTTTTTGTATACATTGGCTAAAATATAACGATATTTGTTGGAGGTGCCGGAAAAAATAAGACGTCTGGGAGCTTTCAACGAAAACGCTGCCTAAACCCTTTGAGATATAACAAAATAATGTATGGTGGAATTGTGTATCTTATATAGGTCTACAAAAAAGTCCGCGATGGCATATGTCTATCTCTTAAGGATAACGTACTATATCCATTTTAATTTAAAACGTACCTAGGGACGAGCCCGAGCGAAGCGAGGGTGAGTCGCTAGTTTTAATTATAAAAAAATAAAACCATCGTGAACTGAATCTATAAAAATAACCTCTCAAATATCCAAACAATACAATAAGCCCAGCCATTCCTAAATCCCGGTAAATCGTACTCGAAAACTATAAACACATCCAACGTTTTATGTTACCCTTGTAGCTACAACTATGTTTCAACTAGATTACTACAATTTTTCTAGAATAGTATTTGTATACTAAAGTAGAGCTTTTTGAATTCATGCATCCCTGATCCAAAATTATTATTTTATTGAAATCGAGCAATCTCTTTCAAAACTTTTATATGTTCGTGCTACCCTGGTACAGTACGATTGGAGCAAAGAACCGTAATCTTTCTTCCTCTTCCAACAAAAGATATGTATGTGTGCAGAGTCAGAATAGTTTTTTTATTTATATTTAAAGAGTCTACTCACTGTTTTTTACTTGATCGATTTATTTATTTCATAACTAACTTTATTTAACCATTAATCGACTATAGACATCGATTAAAAAATAACTTTTTGATCGATGGCTATAAGTTACAAAAAATGGAAAATATTCTGCCAATTTCTCTTTTATCAATCAATTAATTATTCGGTTTGGTGACATAATAAAAAAAAAGGAAAACATATTTAATTTAATTAATAAAAAACGTAAATTAATCTCTCTCTCGCTCTGTTTACGTCTCTAGAATGTAATTCCTAAAACTCACCTGTTGTAGAAAAAAAATAACAAATAAAACACGAACAGGTAAAACTACCTGTCTTACCTCGTACCTGTGTACTAGGATATCAACAATGCATAGAAGGAATATTATACCTGTCGTTTCACACTCACATAGACGTACAGTACAATACTACATTGTCGTTAGTATGTGTGTAAAGGGGCGGGGCTTAGCTTTTCCTCTTTTCTCTTATGTTTTTCTTCTATACAACAGTAAGAGAGGGAAAACGACAATATATTTCTATCTCTTTCTTCAAAACCTTTCATAGTGTGCGCGAGTTTTCACAGTAGTTGTTGTGTGATTTTAACCTGCTCCAGTTAAAAAGTAAAGGTAAAAGGTATATCCTGCCATCCTCTTATATCCTAGTACTCAGGTGAGATGTAAGACAGGTGAAAAATTCACCTGTTCCTCTTATCAGAATGAGGCAGATTTTTTTTAAGTTAATTGGTGTTGCTTGCTACCTTTCCATAAATATACCTTTATTTTAATTATTTATTAATAATAATTAATGTACATTTATGTAATTATCGCAAAAAAAAATTGACTATATTTTCAAATTAGACTTAAATTTATTTTTTATTTGGAAAATCAATAATAAAAAAATCATTATAATATCCAACATGTACCTACTTACGTTTAAAATTGAGACAACAAAAAAATACGTGACAGTCATAAGTCAGCTGTCAAAATCGTTTCACGAGTGTCAAGCCATGGTTTAAGACAGGTTCGGTACCAGGAGGTCAAAGCATCGTAAGAGCTTTCAGAATTTCAGGCTTAACATAAAGGTGCAAGTCAAGTCAAGTCATAATAGTATAAGAAATTGTACTTGACACATATTATTTATAAAACAAATGAGTAAATTATATATTGTTAATTTATAGGAATTTATAATTCACTTTATAAATCTAAATCAATAAAGTACTTACCTTTGAGAAACTAACGCAATTAGTTTTATTTAATTAATAAAATAAATATTGTTTAACATATAAAACATTTATTATAATATACATACATATAATATCTTCCTGTAAATTTTTTTAAGAGATCAAAATTTCCAAGCATTAAAAATTATCAAGGTATTGTATCAACGTATCCTGCGTCAGTTTTCTCCGCATAGTTTTGTAAAAATATTTTCTGATAAATTAAAAAAAAACTATAATATTTTTGATAGATAAAAAAATTATATCACTATATAAATACAGAATAAACAACCAGAACAAATAACAATTCAGTCCGATACGTCCATATCGGTCGAAAGCTTTAAAAAATGATAGAAAAGGATGGCTAGATAATAAACGTAAACCGTAACTTAATAACAGCAATAAAAACTTTTTAATGAATCCCATTTACGAAAAAACATGAAATTTTCTGCATATTTTGTATCTATAATACCAGGAAAACAAAAACATCAAGAAGGTAGCCGACTCTCACATGAAAAAATATTGTAGAGAATTTTGAACTTTATTTCTATTAACTTACGAGCTATGTACTTGAAAAGGCTCACACAGACTTGAATACGCAGGCCTTATAAAGGAATTTGTTCATATTTCATACCACTCAGTTTCTACGAGAAATGCTACGAAAACATTAAAGGCAACGTCACCACACGTTTGAGGTTGTATTACCAGGAGAGTAGGAAGCGTTAGGAGGTTGGAAAATAACAACCTACGCTTTCCACTGAAGCTCCTCCCTCCTCCCTCATACCATTTCCTTGCCAATAAGGTGGCTATACGTAAAATATCCAATAGAAGCTTTTACTTGTTGAATATTTGTTTTATTTTTATAATAATATTCCATAGGAATATTTTTAATCCTAAGAAGCTACAATAGAATAAAAATGTATTTTTAATAAATATTTCAAAAAATAATTACATTTAAAAGTTTTCCAAATATGTATAAAGCGTTAAAAAAAATTATATATGCGGTCGGGGGGTTCAATTCCGAATGCATTTTGATATGAAGTGTCTATTGGCACACTACACGGAATATAAATCCTTTAGCATGGGAACCTTTAGAAGCACGGATAACGTAAATATATATAAATAGTACATAATTAACAGTCAAATAATATTAAACGTATGAAAACAGAAAATACTTGTATCTAAATATAAAATTTGATTAACTTACTTTTCTAAGTTGGTATTACACACTTGCTGCAGTTTTCATTTTTTAAATCTCCTTTACAAGATTGCAATAATCAGATAATATGATTCTCTTTAAAAAAATTGTCCTAAACTATTTATCAATTCATTGGAGGATGACTGTAAGTCGCTCGATTGGTACGGACGCGGCATTAATATTAACGTGATAAAAGAACGTTTTTTTTAATTAATCATTTTTATACTTACTACTTCTTTTGATATAGCTAAGCATACATATATGTATGTATGTATTCAGCCCTTTTTAACGTCCCACTGCTGGGCACGGGCCTCCCTTCAGTACGAGGGGAATCAGGCCATAGTCCACCACGCTGGCCAAGTGCGGGTTGGCGGACTTCACATGTCTTTTGAAAACTTACTGAGTTCTCTTAGACATGCAGGTTTCCTCACGATTTTTTCCTTTGCCGTTAAGACAAGTGGTACTCATGTTGGGAATGATTCGCACATGAAAATATCAGAGGTGCGAGACCCGGGATTTGAACTCGCTTCACTCGGTTTCCCAAGCGAGCGCGTTACCATTGGGCTACCACTGCCTTGATATACTCGTATATATGAATATACTCGAATTTAATTAATGTAATTGAAGACAATCGTCGTAATTAGACGGCGGATTATTCTTTGACCTTACACATAAAAATTGATTCTCGTGCACGGCTTATCTTTATTTACAGTATACACGATAATGTAACAAATAATTGTAGAAGTAAGTAAGAAATCTATGATGGAATATGTGAAAGGTCAGGGAGCCCTGTTTACGTAGAGCGGGTATCGAACAGCAGTGTGAGGCACACACCGCCCTGTATCAAAGAAAATTCATTACTGCGTAGTTTTTATTGTACATATTAAGAGTTCAATATTAAATTTTAATGAGCTTTATACGTATTAAAAAAGTATTTACTCTTATATTACAACATCATTATTTCGGTTTTTTTTCCGATACCATAACTATAACCAACTTTTTTTTATTCTCACTTGTTATTCTAATTTATTGTTTTCCGGTTATACAAAAACATGGTACATATTTAATTTGATACTAGCGACTTAAACTCGCTTCGCTCGGGTTGTGTATACATACAGTTGATAATGTGGGGCTAAACGGCTAGAAAAGCCAGTATTACCCACTAAAACCCATCAGAACTCATTAAGGAACTTGTTCCAAAAACATTAATTAAATTTCAATTAAAATAAAAGTAGGTACTAATAAATTATAAATATTTATAAGTATTAAAACATAATAATATAGAGTCTCTCCCGTGACCATGATTACTGTAAAGCATTCGAAACGTCGGAAACCAAAAATCAAAATAAATTCGCGAAAAAATCCGAAAAGATAGTTCTATTTAAAATGTAAAAAATTCGCGTAAATGTAAGAAAGTATTATATAATAATATAGGTCTTAAATCGATCGAACATCATCCAATATAAGAACATCCAAACAAAGTTTAACTTGGAATTTCAGTCCGCCACGAGCTTCCGACGCGAGACCACGTCCGAATGCGCTCTAACATCGCAAAACACGCGGCTTTGCAAAAATTCAAGCCTGCAAATACCAGGACCTCATAACGTACTAGTAGTAAGATTACACAATACACTAGTGTGCGTACTATTTACGTAAACACGAGTGAGGTACGTTTGTATGCGCAGGGGTAGTCTTGCTTTTTATTGGGGGTAACTTTTTAAGATTTTTATCGTCAATTTTAAAAAGAGCTTTTCCGATATTTCTGTTCTTTGAATTTTCTTTACGCGGAGAACAAGGTCGGGAGGAGGTTGGGAATGATCGGAATTTCACTTGTGAATAACAAAAGGACGGCCGTCCGGCGAAAAATGCGGTCTTTTACTTCATAAAGGAGATTTTCCCGCATTCGAGCATGTTCCTCACCAGGCAACCATCGTATTAGAGGAGGTCTAAGGAATTCGTCAAACATTTTAACACCGGTGGCGGCAAGTTTTTAAGGATCCGTGTAAACCGGCTGAAACTTATTCACGTTAATCCTTACAATGACTGTTCATTCTAACTATTGCATAAGAACATTTAAAAAAAAAATTCTTTTCGGATTTTTCGCGGATTAATTTTGATTGTTGGTTTCCGAAATTTCGAATGTTTTACAGTAATCATGGTCTTTTCCGTGACCATGATTGCTGTAAGAACCAAGGTATTATTAACCGACTTCCAAAATGGAGGAGATTCTCAATCCGTCGGTTTTTTTTAAATGTCAAATATTCGCGTAAATCTAAGAAAGTATTATAATGTATATTCTATATAAAATTGAAAGATAATAATAACAATAAATATTTTGAAAATATTTTAACTGTTTTAAGTGTATTTTTAAAATATACTATAACCACAGATCATAATATAATACCATACTAGCTATAACTAAGTATCATCATTCATTTTTTTTAATAAATGGATGAGGTTTACTTTATTTTTCGAAACTGCTAATGGCAGCATTACAATAAAACATTATTTTTACCTAAAAGTTGAACATTAAACTCTAATTCATAAAAAAATCCTAAGCGTCTTTTAACAATTCATTTTTATATCCGTATAAATAATTTTACACCTACGTACGTACGTAATATAATTTTACATACATAAAAAAACTATTTTCACATAAATTACCTATTAATTTTCATACTCAAATAACACTTCTGTATAAATATTATAAACTAGCACTGCCCGCGGCTCCGCCCGCGTTCAGATGACCAAAAACCTTTACATTGCAGTTTTTGTATTTTTTCTCAGAAATAAGACATTTTCCCGCGGTAAAAAGTATCCTATATGTTGACCCGGATAGCCAGCTATCATCATACTAAATTTCATCAAAATCCCTCCAGTGGTTTTTCTGTGACGCGGTGACAGAGAGACAGACAGACAGACAAAAAATCTAAAAACTATAGATTCGGCCTCTGTATCGATGATAATGTTTATTTCAATAAGATTTTCCAAAAAATATTTAATGTACAGAATCGGCTTAGTTACAATTTTATTATATGTATAGATGTGAAAGTTTGTGAGTATGGATGTTTGTTATTCTTTCACGCTGAAACGGCTGAACGGATCTGGATGAAATTTGGCACAGAGATAGATTATAGCCTGGAATAACACATAGGCTACTTTTTTGAGGCGAACCAAGAAGCGAGAATGTACCGCTAGTTAAATATACTATAAGTTTTACACAAACTATTTGAAACGTGAAACAAGCACCGGATATAGAAGGCTGCACTAAACCCGGATAAGCCGGGTTGAACCGCGTTAAACACGCTTAAATCCGTTATCATCTACCAGGGTAGCATAGACCGTTGGGGGTATTTAATCCGGAACACCTCCGCATTCCACTTCCCAACTGTTCAATTATGAACTTTAACTCTATAAAAATACGACATTGTATATTTTTATAAACTTTACATTCAGAATCGCATCAAAATGGAATACCTAAATTTTTCATAATATTAATAATTACTTTTTTATGTTAGTTATAAAATACTTTCTCTATTAAAATATTATAGGCGCGTTAAAAGTTTCAAAGTTACCATAAAAAAATAATTGATAAGGAACTCTATTACGTAATACATAAAGTTAAGTTTTAAATGATTGTCCGTGATGCTACGAATCAATATTTCGTAGAGCTTTCGTAGCAGTGGGCGTAGCCTAAATGAAAACGTGAAAACTGTATTCGTTTCAGTTACTCTTATAAAATGATCAATACAAGCGTCTCTTTCTAATTTTCCTACATTTTCAATGCCAGTATTAGGTACCAGGAGCGACATAAATGTTAAAGAAACTTTTAAGCTCGTGGAAAACTAAGTGATATGTCTATAAGTCTAATGGAACTAAAACTTTTATTTATATAATACTAGTAGAACCCGCGGCTTCGCTCGCGCTAAAACTACAAAAATATTATTAACTAATATAAATAAAGAAGGACAGACAAACAAACAAACACACTTTCAGATTTATAATATTAGTATGGATTTATTATTCTAATGTATAAGTTTGAAAACTTTAGAAAACATCCCTTTTTAAAAAGCATAAAATTTATATAAATTAAAAGCTAAACTTGCTAGTTACCAAAAAGTTAGTTTTTATTATTATACTTTAAAAACCAATTTAAGGTCTAAATAATCCAATATATAATTTATTAAATGTTATCTTATGTAAATGGTTGATAGTACAACTTTTTTTGGAAATAAAGAAATCACTATTATTATTATCGTATCGTAAGATATATAAAAAAATTAAAAAAACTAGATTTAAATAAAAAAATGTAAATAAAATTTATATATAAGTTTAAAACAAACAAGTTTGGCACATTTGAGACATTTAAGTCAAAATAAGAATCTCGCGGAAATGATAACTACGCAAGTATATATATACCTTACTATAAAATTGTTTAAGTCCAATTAAACTCGTAGCGTATCTTAAATACAATTTACACAAATCTTTATAATATTTTAAACAAAACTTTTATTAATTTTCACTACGTTTTAATTATTTAATACTTTTGGTTCCGACCCGCGTTTTTGTTTGATTATAAATATCAGTTCCACAATGATGTAAGAAAGTCTGCCCCATTTGTTGACTTTTATGATTAGCGCTCGACTCCCTTGGGTAGTAGCATGATGATATACAGCCTAAAGCCTTCCTGTCACAAATGGGCTATCTAATGCAAAAAGAATTTTTCAAAACTGATTATTAATTCCTGATATTAGCGCGTTCAAACAAACAAACAAAGAATTCTGCCTCTTTATAATATTAGTATAGATATATAATGTCAAATATTCGCTTAAATCAAAGAAATTATTATTATCTAATATTTTACAGATTCACAGAAGGATTTGTGGATATACGCGAAAGAGAGCGAAAAGTGAAACGCGGCAGTCGTGAACAAGGACGACAGCTTATGAATAGGCATAATAACGAAGCTGGAAGAAGGGTGGGTGGTTATATTTATATATGTAACAGGAACAGATAATAAAAAATTTTTTTTTATGAATTATCTAAATAATTAAAAAAAATAAGTTTAAGAACTAAAAGCAACTACCAACCACGGTTTTAGTTTTTAAGCATACTCGTATTACTTAAAGATAGAATATACATTAATAACACTCTAGTAATAATATATTTAGTACATGTATCATTGCATTTGTTTGTTTGTGTACATTGGTTTATATGTTACTTGTCTAATAAAAGCAAAACTTTGATTTTGATAATAAAGAAAAAATAACTTGTATTTGTAGATGTTGAGAAAAGTTATTTAATACATACCTAATATGTTGTAGGTACTTTACGAATTTTCCTAATAAATTTATAAGTTTTAAGACCATATTCATATTATAATGAAAATATATATATATATATATAGAAAGACATGCAGCCATGTGGACATATAAGAAAATATTTTTGTTTTATAATAATGGACGACGGATTTTGGCCACTAGACTAGCCATTTGTGCAGGAGATATTATAGTGCACAAGTGCACTCTTTATTCCTGTCATTCTCATAGTCCGGTGGGACGACTACTCGACACGACCAATGAGAGTTAAAGCGCATGACTGACGCCTTTACGTGCTCTCCGAGGCACGGGGGTGAAACACCGCCAACTTCGCAACTCCGAGCTGTTATTCAGATGTTAGTAATTAAACTTGGTCCGACCCGGAACTCGAACCCAGGACATTCGGATGTGCCGCCGTACATGTTAGGAACTACACCACCAAAACTGTTTTATAATAGTATAAATGCGGCACATGACTACTACATACATACTTTACTACTTAATCGATTATTTTCTTATATTTACTATACTAAAATTTTAGAGGACTAAAAACAATATAATAAGATTTAAAATGTTGATGGCAGGCTGTTATAAAGAAGTCCCGGGTGACTTGCAAGTGTCACGGCGTATCGGGCTCGTGCAGTCTAATCACCTGTTGGCAGCAGTTAGCTACTTTTAGAGAAATCGGTATGTCATTTTTAAAATTGCTCTATTATAATTTCAAAAAACATAGAAGGCAAACATATTAAACATAAAAAAAATAAAAACCGACTTCCAGGCACTAATGTAAAAAATAACTAAACGGGGGTTTTCATTTAGAATAGATACCTAATCAGATATTTTCAAAGTTTTTTACATTTTAGTGCCTGGAAGTCAGTCGGTTCTGACATATTCGATTAAGCAATTTATTTAAAAAAATCATTTACTCGTTGATTTTTTTAAAAACCGCTCGACCGATTTCGATAAAATTTAAATGGGACCACCTGAAAAATATACCCTTCGAAACAAAAAAAAATCCAAATCATAAAACATGTGAACATACATAAAAAAAAGATACCGACAAATTGAGAACCACCTCTTTTTTGGAAGTCGGTTAAAAAAACTTTTTAATAAAAGTATCTACAGAGCGTAGAAAAAGAATGGCATTTCTACATATGTAAAGTTATAATCTGTACGTATAATAAAATTGTAACAAAGTCGAATCTGTACATTAAATATTTTTTGGAAAATCAAATTGAAATAGACATTATTATCGATACAGAGGCTGAATCTATAGTTCTTAGAATTTTTGTCTGTCTGTCTGTCTGTCTGTTACAGCATCACGAGAAAACCACTGGACAGATTTTGATGAAATTTGGTATAATGATAGCTGGTTATCCGGGTCAACATATAGGACACTTTTTACCGCGGAAAAATATCTCATTTCTGAGAAAAAATACAAAAACTTCATTGTAAGAGTATAACTAATATGTAAAGCCTAAGAATTGGGTTTTTGATCATCTGAACGCGGGCGGAGCCGCGAGCAATGCTAGTACAATATATAAAATATCGTACATATGAAAGGAAAACCCTTACTTTATCCTATCGAGCCATCAAATCTTATACTTACAGTGAATCTCAATAAACTTATAGCACCATCTAAACCAAACTTCTGGGATAAATCGTCACCAATACATTTACTCACAAATAACTCTATTAGAGAGCTATTCACAGCAGAGTCCAAACGTCTCGTTAAAGTAAATAGCCTTTCATTGTGCTCGAGATCAGATATTAGGTAGTTAATGAGACCTATTAATTCTCCTGTCGTCTCATGCTGCTCTGGTACACTGGATTCATTTTTTACTTGGACAACCAACTATTATAAATAATTTCTACTTTAACTTATTGTGGAAGGTCAAATAGTAGTCATTGTATGTTATGAACATTTTCATTTTTCATAATTTAATTCCTACAGTGTGTTAACTTAACAATTCAATTATTTACGATTCTTTTACCCGACTGCGGCGAAGCCCAGAGGGTAATGTGTTTGATCTGTGTGTTTGTATGTATGTATGTTTGACCCTATGTTTCCTCGTAGTTACAAATTAATATTTGAGGCATATAAAATCATGAATAATCGAGTTTTACGTCTTCCATATATAAAATACTTGTATAGGTGTGTTGTGTTTATTTTTTATGTACTATTTGTTGGAAAGTTGCTTTACTTTTCGTAAAATTTCGCTTTTTTTCTATAAGTAAATAAGTAAACCTCTTTACTCGGAAACTAGGTACAATACCTATGGCTAAAACTTTATTGAAGAGATATATCTCTTATGAGGACAACGAGATAAATATGTGGTCAAATTACCTTATATTGCATTTGAGATAATATAAGCTATTGACTAGATATATATTTATGAAAATTTATGTTTGCGCAATATCTTTGCCAATTGAAAAGATATCGTGTAACAAAAACCAAAATATATAAGATGAAGTTTTTAGAAGAAGTCCTCGTTTTTAAAGTACCTATGACCAAAAATCATAGACTCTGTAAGTCCATAACGTTCTAAAGTCACTCTCAATATTAAAAATAAAAATAGCAGTAAAGATATACATATATAGACATAAAAATGTCTATTAAGTAGTATTCGCCCAGTTGTCGAAATTCGACCATAAAGCTTGTCAATAAAAAGTTAGTGAAGTATTTTGTCTTCAATATTATAATTGTAAAAGTGTTTGTTTGTTTGTTTCTTCTACTTTCACGTAGAAACAGAGTGACTAATTGACGTGATTTTCGTCACGTGTGTGGAGATAGCTAGAGGGTGTAAAGTGGCATAGGCTTCTTTTTACCACGGGAGATTATTGCATTCCCACGGGAAAACACGATATAATACAACCCACAACAACTTAATATTATAACTATGCATTATGTATGTAAATAACATATATACAGGGTTCGAAACGATAATTATCTATCTTCTATATAAATAAAAATGAATGTTGGTAAGCGCACAACTCAAGAATGCTGGACCAATTCGACTAATTTTTTTCCCGTATGTTCCTTAAGGTCCACGAAATGTCTTAATAAAGAGAAAAAAATGAAAAATTATCGAAAAAAAAAAATTAAAATTTATATGGCTAACGCTGGCTAAGAACTATTTATATCTATTTAAAACGCACCTAATCATTGATAATTATCTTGATATTTATCATAATAAGTATAGGTTAATAATTATATTTGATAAATATAATCGAAAGAATTGATTTGCAACTCTTCAAATTGTCAATCAGCAAACTGAACTCTCTCAATCAGCTCAAAAAACTCAATCAGCAAAATGACAACTAAGGATGAGGATGATATTTCACTCATTCATTTAATTAAGTAGTGCCCATGTAGTTGATTAAATTTATTCTGTTTTTATATTATGAAAAAAAAACCTTGTGTAAAGTGTATAATTTATTCTAACGTAAATTATGATAGACAAGTAGTCAAATACCAATACAAGGATTGCTAAGATATATGTTAGATAATTATCTTGATAATCATTAATTCCATAATAACCGTTAAAAGGTAGATAGATACCTAGGGAAGAACTCATGCGAAGCGAAGGTGAGACGCTAGTTTATTTATAAATTTGTTTGGTTTGACTTATATTTATTTAAAAATCAAAAATAAGTCCACGGTTAAATAAATTGGCATTACATTGTTCTCGTGATCTGATACTAGAAAGCTAATGAGACCTATTAATACTCCTACGGTTTCATGCTGGCTTAATAGGTTAAATATATTGAATCACAAACTCTCATAGTGATGATAAGTACCTATTACTGATGTGATCTTTACCTATTATTAGGTAATAATAATAAAAAAAAATTGTAATTACTCATTTATAAGAGAATACGTACCTTTTGAAATATTTTTTGACATCTTATTGGCAAATATCGGTTTTAAATAGAATCTAATTTTTAATAGTTTTGAAAGAATTAGGTACCCATTTAATTATATAAAAGAATCATTTTTTTAAAAGCACTAGATATTTATGAATACTATCACTAATACCAGGCAATGCAATCAATGATAAGATATTTATTGAATAAAATACTTATATTTTAAACATTATTTAACTTGCCGATATGACAACGGTACGCAAACGTTAAGCCAACGAAATGAGCTAAATGTAAGCATAAATTAACTTATTTATGTCGTTCAAGCTATCCCTTCGACATAATCTGACCGTGAATACTTTATGAGACTGCAGCTTCTGAGAGTATTACGCTATTTTATTGAGATAAAATGTGTTTGTTGGTTTGTATGAACTGGTTTTAAAAAATCAAGGCTTTAATCAAATTAATGTAAATTAGTGAGTCGATTCATAACATAAACTTATTACATATTTACTAGCTTCCCAATATGATTTTTTTCTCCCCATTTTTACCCCCTTAAGGTGATTTCCGGGATAAAAAGTATCCTATGTCCTTTCCAGGGTCTCAAACTATCTTCATACCAAATTTCATCTAAATCGGTTCAGTAGATCCAGAGATTACCCCCTACAAATTCACAAACTCACAACATCACAAAGTTTACCTCTTTATAATATTAGTATAGATTAGCATAGATTGTATTGTTATAATAAAATAAATATGAAAAACTTACCAGCATATAATCATTAAGCTCCATTATTCACAATAATTATAATAGAAACTTTAATATTATAGAAAAAAGTTAAAAATACATTAAAACTTCATATTAACGACATGTTACGGGTGGCCACATAAATCAAAAAGGCCGCCAAGGGCATAGTAATAGAAACATTTCCAGACCTTGCTTATTTATTATCACAGTATGGTAATGACACTCCCAGGGCTATAATCCAGTAGAATTTATTAATGTTGAATGGCTTTATCACCGTTAATTTTTACCTATGCTTGTCTAAATATTTTTATTATAATTTATAACTAATAAACAAGTATGAAGTAAACTATAAAAATAAAATAAATTATAATTATATTCCCTCAACGACCGCGGACTCGCCGGCGTTACAGTTAACAATAGATTTCTTAGAAATTTAATTAATTTCTTAGATATTTACCTAGAGGTGTTAAAGTTTTTGAATTTTGAAATAGCTCCGTTTCCGTAGCACAGATAATAAAAAACTTAGCTTGTTTAATGTTAGTTATATTAAATTATCTGTAATATTTTAAATAATAAATATTTTTTTCATCTTAATTGAATTCATCGTTATCTTCATGTTTATTGTTTCGGCAGGAGACTATTTGAAAGATAAATATGAAGGCGCCACAGAAGTAAAGGTGTCCAGACGTGGCAAGTTACGGCTCAGCAATCCGAACTACAGCTTGCCCACTGCTCAGGATCTCGTCTATTTAGAAGAATCACCGAATTACTGTATTCGAAATGAGTCACAGGTAAATACAAAAAGATAAATTTATCTTATTTACGGTTGCATTGCACTAGTCTTCTCTAAAGGAATGAGACCTTAATCGAACAAGTTTTTTACAGTTAATGGTTCAGTTTACACGTTTTGAAAAAGCTAGTTGGTTCTCTCCAGTAGGTTTGCTTATTACGCTTTCTTTCATCGTATTACAAGTTATAAGTTATAGAAATATTTAAAACTAGTGACTCACCCTCGCTTCGCTCAGGTTCGTCCCTTGTTTGCTTCATCATACAAACTTCCATCCCCATTTCAACCACCTTAAGGGATAATTACCGGGATAAAAAGTATCCTATGTCCTTTCCAGGGTCTCAAACTATCTTCTTACCAAATTTCATCTAAATCGGTTAAACCGCTAAACTCACAAACCCACAAACTCACAATAACACAAACTTTACCTCTTTATAATATTAAGTATAGATATAGATAAATAACTCATTTGTAATATTTTTTAAAATCAATTTAGTGTTTATACTTGATGTCAGGTAATGTGTTCGAAAAAGGCCGCCAACCGTATGATGGTATTTTCTATGAGACTTTTACTTTCCATTCATACTAATTTGTGACAGAAAAAGGATTCTTGTATTAAAAAAAAGGAACAATTTAAAAGTTTTTAATTAAAAATAGCCTGGAGCAAATTTTTGGTGACAATCCCCCTGGGTCGTTTCTGTTAATATGTTTTAAGGTTTAAAAAATATATTTTGGTTGGAAAACGAATGAGGGGTCCACGACATAGTTATTAGACTATCAGAGATTCACCTTAAAAAATCTTAAATGTTATAAATATTTAAAAGTTTTATAATGTAACATAGTGTGTTTCAGTTTCAGCCAGTTTCAAGATTGCTTTACTTTTTGTAGGTTGTTATGGATTATTTCGTTTTTTGATATTTTTTAAACATTATCCATGTTTTGTATAATTCTGTTATGTTTAAGTAACTTATACGTACGTATTCGCATTTAGTAAATCTATACTAATATTGTAAATGCGAAAGTTTGTGAGTATGGATGTTTGTCACGCCAGAACGGCTTAACGGTTTTGGATGAAATTTGGCACAGAGATAGATTATAGTCTGGAATAACACATAGGCTATTTGATATCGCGGTAAAATGTACGGTTCTCGTGGGATAGGTTTATTTTTGTTTTCCTAGAGGCGAACCCGAGCAAAGCGAAGGTGAGCCGCTAGTGTTATATTAATTGTGTTTTGTCATGTAAGTGAATTGTACATAGTCTTAATAAGTAATGAATATTTCTAACCATTTTTTTACCAGGGATCCTTAGGAACAACAGGCAGAGAATGCAACCGAACGTCGGCGGGTATAGACGGTTGCGCACTCATGTGTTGCGGGCGTGGATACAACACTAAAAAGATTGTAGTCAAAGAACGCTGTCAGTGTAAATTCCATTGGTGTTGCAGAGTGGATTGCAATACTTGTGTAAAGACTATCGAAGTGTATACTTGTAAATAACTTTAATATTAATATATGTAGGTATTTATTGTTCTGGTCTCTCCGCTCTAGATATAAATAATGAATATATGTAAGATGTGTAGTTTTAGATTGTGTACATTTTTTGAAAAAAAAATAGGTTTAGCTACTTGACATGTATTACATAACTTGTAGTGAGAAAATATAATCTATATTTATAGTCTTAAATACTTAAAAAAAAAACATTTTAAATGAGAAACAAATGACATCACACAATCTGGGTAACTTTGGACCGCTTTTGAGACAATATAAATAATAAGCTTTATCAATATTTTGTACAGAATTACTGTACAGTGATTATGATTTATCATTTTGACGTTTTATATGCCTATTACTTACATTGAAAAATATTTAACGCCTCCATGGTTAGTTTCTGGAAAATCAATTGTTAACTGACATGCCTACGTATCCGCGAGCCTTCAAGCGTGTACCTGCAGTCAAAATCTGTACCACGGTAATGATAAGCATACATTACCGTGTCTGTACCAATGACCTCAAAGGAACTACTTTTTGTATTTATTATTATTTGTATAAATTGTATAAAAAAGACATATAAATTCATACATATTAATATATTCATGTATAAAATAAAACTTACATTTTGTTTATTTCACATAAAACATGTAATAAGAACATTATCATTTTTCTGTATACATAAAATCTGTAATTTTAGTCTGTTTGGAACACTTCTGTATTGCGTACGAATGTTCTAGTTTACATTGATCGTCATAACTTCCTTGATGTGGATACTGTTACCTATTGAAATTGTTTACAATAACATCGTTCTAACAGATATGTACATATGTATAATAATTCTCTGAGTTACAGACAGAAATAGTGTGTCCAAATAATACTTTCTTAGATTTACGAGAATATTTGACATTTTAAATAAAACTATCTTTTGGAAAAAATGAAGCAAGTTTAAAGTTAAGCAAGGTTAAACTTCAAACCTTGGGTCTCGCACTTTTGATGCGTCATAATTACCACTTACTAATTTAATATATATATATATATATATATATATATATATATATATATATATATATATATATATATTAAACTGTCTGTAACAAATGTAAAATGCCTTTGAGAGTCTAAAACCTTAGTCTCTCCCGTGACCATGATTGCTGTAAAGCATTCGGAACGTTGGGAAGCAAAAATCAAAATAAATCCGCGAAATCATCTGAAAAGATAGTTTTATTTAAAAAGTGTGTACAAAGTTAAATTGACTTTTAACATTAGATCATAATTTTTCTCACCTTAAAGCCCATTTTATCGGATTATGTGACATTAAAGGTAACATTAGGTCATCTATGGCAAAGGAAATTGTTCAAATTCCTTTCAATTATAAATAGTTTTTTTTTTTATTATTTGTACAGATACATTTACTTCTTTCTTGTCCGATTATCGATTTAAAAAAAAGGTATTTGTTCAGGGGATGGTCTAAAGTTACAACGCTAGTCCATTGTCCAATGTTATCCAGAATGACTGTACCTAGTAGGTATTTACATGCTTTATTAATTATTTATAAAAACTATACATTCCTATGTAATTATAATATTATGTATGTTAATTTGTAGAACATATTTAAAACAAAGTTTAATGTCTAAGAATATTAGTAGTTTTTGAATGAGGCTTCACATAGGTAGGTAATAGCTATTGTTAAACTTAATGACGATCTCTTTGAATAAATTTCTTTTACTATTTTAAATATGAATTATTATAAGGTAGTACGTTACAAGTAACTAATTATTTTTAAGTTTTTATATTTCCTACCTATCCTTTAAATATTTTTCCAACAATTAGAAGAATTACAAATAATAGATTGTATCTATATACATATTTTATTATCTTCAACTCTTCAACGTAAATGAAACCGAGTTGTATCACGCTACCACCTTAACGTATTATACCTAGTACCCATAGTATTATATGATCTGTGGTATAACATAATTTGTTTTATTTATAAATTTTCGTATGAAAACTTAATTTAGTATTTACTCGTTGCAGCCTAGGTAATGATAAATATTTATGAGATTATTTTTCATTAATATTTTATTATTAAATAACTTGACCTTTTTTCGAAGCCTAATAATATTATTATGCGATATGCCATCGCTTCCGTTTCCATTTTCTGTCCTTTTTTTATTTTTAAATATTAAAAATATATTTCTTTATAATATATTTGTGGTTTCATTACACCCTCAAGTATGATAGTTAGTAAAAATTAGTATTAAGCCCGTAGCATTTCGATATAGTTTGTGATTAAGCCAAAATAAACCAGTCCGGTACAGTGGTACCGTATTTCATCATTCCATAGGTACCAAATATTCTCACAAGAGGCGAGAGTTTAGACTCTAGACTTAAGACAAACCTATAGACAAACAAAAAATGACACTTTCCTAATGGGTATAACATGTTTATTAACTTTATCGTAACATACAAAGCACTTGAAACTTCTAATAGATTTTAGCACTTGTTTAGTAGCCAAGTTCAATAACGTGATGTCATACAATAATAATGAACGCAAAATAAAAGACAACTTATTAAAGTTCGAAAATTACCGACAGCATTGACAACCCAAAAATAAAAAAAATACCTCAAATTAAAAACAAATACCACAAATTTGTTTTTGAGAACTAATTTATAGCTAAATGTAAAAATTCTAACAAGTACGGGAAATTTTCCCGTGGATCTGAAAGCTTGAAATAAAAATCGATTTACGGATCAACTACGGGAAAGCTTCCCGTTGACCCGTAGATCGGGCGAATAGTAGCAACGAAATGTATTAGCACTCAGGTCTATTTGAAATTCATCGTAAGACTAGTATAGTATATATGATCTATGTCGTAAGCGTTCACACCGTATGATAATATATCCAGAGCGGACAATGTTCAACGTAGCATACACACATAGCGTAGGTACGTACGCTTGAGATGTGGAGGAGGAGGTGAGGTGCGTACGAAAATGTTTATGGCCAGCATTTATTTTGACAAAATAATCCGTATTATTTGGGGGAAAGTGAAGCGAAGGCAAGCGATGAGATTAAGATCTTGGCGATCTTATAGCAGTCCTTTAGTTAGGTTAGCTGTTAAGCACAAGAAATAGTACCAGAAAAGAAAAAAAGGAAAACTATTTACAAAAATCATAATGAGATTCCATGTAAAACATAACATGAAAAAAATGCATATCTCGCAACGCAGTTCTTCTACCGTAAATTGTTATGAGATCTAATGTAAAGCCAAGTCGGATAATTTATTCAGTACTTTTTATGCAAGCGTGTACTTATCCAATAATTTTGCCCTCCTTTCAAGAAATCTTGCCCCATTGTTATCTAATCAGTTAAATAACAACATTTTTTTAGAGACCATATCAATATTAGATATTTTTATCTCTTTATTAAAAAGAATGACTTGCATTGCGAAACTTGCATTTTTTTACATGTTATTTTCATGGGATACATCCTACAGGCTACAATATATTCAAGGGCTTTTATAAGTATGTTTATTTAATCTTTGATTACGGGAACTTTTTAAGAAAATTGCAATACAAGTGCAAGGTACGTACGCATGTAGGTATAATAGAATTCCACAGTCGATTTTGAGCTTGCCATTCAAACAATTTAAGTCTAAAATTAAAAGTATATATATTATCGAGTAAAGCTTATTATACCGTCACGGAATACTTAGTAGGTGTCAATGTATGGAATTAATGTATGGTTGGGTCTCCCGTAGGATAAGTAGGTAATTTGTATTACAATATTGTAAACAAATATTTTAAGAGAGCAACAGCTGTTGGACTTCTCGCTGTTACTACACAACACTGACATTTAGATTTAATTTAAATTTAAAATGTAAAATTGACGATTCAAAAGTGCTTGTAAAAATCTATTTGAATCAACGACCACTCAGTCGGGCTAAGTAGTTGGGCTCAGTCGTTGATTTGAATAGAGTATATTTTGGTCTATGACTTAGTCTTTATAGTTTATACTCTACATTGGTACTTGGTATTTTTTTTTGTCTATGGTTAAGTAGGCGCCATATTTTTTCGAGTATTCTGAATTCTGAAATCTGATTTCTGTTTTTTAAATTTATGAAAATCTATTAATTTATGAATTTTCTTTATAAATTACAGCCATATAACTTAAAATTAAATCATGGGTAGAAAATCAGAACCACGCCATCGTTCTGTAAGTTATAATAATATAAACATACTTGTTATTGTTTACTGAATTCAAAATGTTATGCTTATTTTTAAAACGTTTGTCTGGTTTTCTCTAAATTTATTAAACTGCTAGTGTGATATTTTTTTATATACTTCATGAATGAATTAACAGTTTTAATTTTAACCTTTACCATCTTTAAAACTGCTCTAATATATTTTCATACTAGCGGCTCACCCTCGCTTCGCTCGGTTTCGCCTCTAAAACAAAATCAAACCTATTCCACGGAAACCGTACATGTTCCCGCCATAAAAAGTGCCTATGTGTAATTCCAGACTATAATCTATCTCTGTGTAAAATTACATCCAGATCCGTTCAGCCCTTCTGGCGTGAAAGAGTAGCAAACATCCATACTAACAAACTTTCACATTTATAATAATATAATACGGATTAATTTCAGAAGTCTTCAAGCTCTCACTCAGTAATAAATATGTACAAGAATAAAAAAATGAGAAGAGACAAGAACAGTAAAACCAGAAAAAATATAAAAAAGTTGTTTAACACCCTCCGCAATGAAAGTGAATTATCTAATTCATTCAATTCATTAAATAATACTATTATTGAGGTAGACAATACTATAACAGATGCAAGTGCCAAAAATGTTAATAATAAACCAAACAGTAGTAGTTTAATTGTTATTGAGGATGATGACCTCATCATAAACAATGAACCCTGTCCCATTCAATGCTCAACACCCATCAATAGCAAACACATTTTCAATGAAAGAATTACAACTCAAAGTAAAGAAAACAATAATACAAGTGCAGCACAAAACTTTGTTGAAGAAGTAGAAAATTTAACCAAAGAAATTAATAGAGATTCTTATTTAACAATAGATCTAACTACTGATAGTGGATTAAATGCAACAAAGCAATCAAATTTCAATACAGTTATAGATTTAGCAAATTCATCTGAGATACAAGATTGTACTGTCTCTGACGATAGCCTCTCGATGAGCGGAGATTCTGATGTAACAGTTATAAATACAAAAAGAAAAAATAAAGTAAATAGTACACAAATGAAGAAATTTGCAAATGGTATTGCAAAACTAGATTCTTCTGAGAGAGGAAAGCTGTTAGAATATATTGCGAATAAAATATTTAATGGGTGTAATGGACCTAATACTTCAAGTAACAGCCTGCACAATCTAAAGGTATTGTATTATAAATTATTACTATTATAAACTATATGTCATAATATAAATGAATACTATATAATAAATGTTAACAATCAAGACCATTTAAAGATATAAAATATTTTAATGAAATATGAATAAATTTAATGTATAAATGTTTTTTGGACATATATATCCTATTACCCGACTGCACCAGAAGGAGGGTTATGTTTTCTGAGTGTGTGTATGTATGTGTGTACTAGTGTATATCAAAATTATAAAAAATGAAATGGCCAATTTTTGTTGCTATATTTTAAGTCCTAAAAATAAACTTGGAATGAAAAATGCAAAAAAATAACAAATAAAAAAAACATAGCCACATACTTTTATATTATATATTTTGAAAATAAATGAAAAATTGAAAATATGCGCAATGAAAATTTTATAAAAAATTGTTTATATTGTATATAAAAAAATGAAGTTTTTTTTCTAAATATTATAGAATGGTATAAGTAGAGCCACTGAAACAGCCGAAGACACATATATAAAAGATGTCATTTTAGGCCGGTCATCTAGAAATAGCATTGGCAGTAATATTTACAATCCAGAAAGAGATATTAGAAATAAAACTGGCTTGCGAATGATTGTAATAGATGGCAGTAATGTTGCTATGCAGTGAGTATATTTGTTATTTAGTAGAATCATGGGATCTCGTCAGGAAAACAAAAATAGCCAAAAGAATATATGCCTGAATTAGGTCTCTCCAATTTCTCTTTATGTATTTATCATCCATACTAATATGTATTGTATTACAACACGTTTGGCTCAGTTTGTAATGACCCTACTTATTGAACCAGCGGTCGCGGGTTCGAGTCCCGCTGGGGGGGATTCATTTGTGTGATGAGCACGAATGTTTGTACTCCAGTCACGAATGTTTGTTTATATTTATAATATGTATGTATTTAAAGTTATATATATGTAGTGTATCAGCTATCTGGTATCCATAACACTAGCCTCGTAGCTTACCATGGAACTAGATGGTGCTGTGTATGAATGTCCCAACATATTTATATTTATTATTGTATCACATGTGAGAATAATGGAATGAGAGTTGAATAATTTCATCAATTGTGAACAAACATAGGTGAGGATTTGAGGCTTAAAAAATTTTTTTATGTTGTTGTTGTTATTTAAGTAATATAAAATTCCTGTGTCACGATGTTGGTCTGAGATGAAATAAGAAACTTATACGATCTTAAAAGTTTTTTTTTCAAAACGTGTGATTTGTTCCAACTTCCTGATCCCGATTATTTCCTTATTTTATTGCGAAATTAACGATTTTCATATGTGTGCCACAGCAAGTAGCAATGCGTTGCCAAGTCTGCTAGTTTAAGTATAAAGAATAATAAATTAAATAAGTTGCAGTGTTTCTTTCCTAAAAAATAATTAAATAAAAAATGTTTAGTAGAAAATGATATAACTGATTTTATTATTTTTTTACTTATAATTGTAATTATAAATTTTATTAAAAGTAAACTTTTTTATATATGTATATTGTGATTTCCAGACACACCAAGGGAAGAATATTTTCAGTAAAGGGATTGAAAATCTGCATTGATTATTTTGTACAAAGAGGGCACGTAGTTAAAGCATTTGTACCACACTTCAGGTAAGTCATAGATATATTGTATATTTTTTTATTATATCTATCCATACTAATATTATAAATGAGAAGGTAACTGTCTGTCTGTTACCTTTTCACGATTAATGCGCTGAACCGATTTAGATGAAATTTTGTATGGAGATAGTTTGAGACCCTTGGAAGGGCATGGGATAGTTTTTATCCTGAAAATCATTCTCTAAGGGGGCAAAAAGGGGGATGGAAGTTTGTATGGGAAATCAATCATTTTTCAAACAAGGGATAAATTTTTTGAAGTACTTACCTACTTTTCTGTATCTATGTATGTATAGTCTATCTATTTCCTAGTAACTGTTAAAACATACATAGGGCTGAACCCGAGTGTCTCTAGTCTATACATATAATAAAATTGTAACTAAGCCGAATCTGTACATTAAATATTTTTTGGAAAATCTTATTGAAATAAACATTATTATCGATACAGAGACCGAATCTATAGTTTTTAGAATTTTTGTCTGTCTGTCTGTCTGTTTTTTACCGCATCACGGAAAAGCTACTAGGGATTTTGATGAAATTTGGTATGGTGATAGCTGGTTATCTGGGTCAAAATATAGGATACTTTTTACCATGGGAAAATATCTAAATTCTAAGAAAAAATACAAAAACTGCAATGTAAGAGTATACTTATATGTAAAACCTAAGAATTTGGTTTTTTGTCATCTGAACGTGGGCGGAGCCGCGGGCAATGCTAGTATTTAATATATCTGTTAGTGTCCTTAGGGAATATATATATGTCTTAATTTGGTCATTTTTTAAAATCAGGTGGTCATTATTTGACAATATTTGAGGTGTTAATGAAGAAGATTTATTATAATTAATATTACAATAAAGAATTTATCTCTAATTTTATTTACATGTAATATTTTCAGATGTAAATATGGCAAGAGTACAGACGGACGGCTTTTAGACCAGCTGGAGAGGCAGGGCTTGGTTGTGTACACTCCGTCTAGAGAGGTGCAGGGGAAAATGATTACGTCCTATGATGATAGGTTTGTTTTATACTAATTATTTTTATTTAAAACTAGCACCTCACCCTAGCTTCGCTTGGATTTGTCCCTAGTGAAAAACTAAAACTAATCTATCCCGCGGGAACCGTATATTATTCCGGGATATAAAGGAACCTATGTGCTATTCTAGACTATAATCTCTGTGCCAAATTTCATTCAGATCCGTTCAGCAGTTCTGGCGTGAAAGAGTAAAAAACATCCATCCATCCATCCATCCATCCTCTATCCTCACTCACATTTATAACATTTACTAGCAAACAATAAAAATCTATCCCGCGGAAACCGTACATTTTTCATAATAAAAAATATTAATGCAAAAAAATGTAAATAAATTGTTTTTTTTTTCAGATAAATTAGTGAAACACTTCTAAAACTATTTTAATTTCTTTTTAATATCTCTTTCAGATATATAGTCCAATGTGCGGCGGAATTCGACGCCGTCATAGTTTCTGGCGATAATTACAGAGACTTGCTCAATGAAAACCCAAGATGGCGGCATGTCATTGAAAATAGGCTGTTGCAGTTCACATGGGTCGGGGACATGATCATGTTCCCACGGGACCCTCTCGGCAGGAATGGACCTACTTTAGAACAGTTCCTGAAACACCCTTCGTAATCATGTAAATATAATATTTCTTTAGATTTACGAGAATATTTGACATTTTAAATAAAACTATCTACTCGGATTATTTCGTGGGTTTATTTAGATTTTTGATTCCTGGCGTTTCGAATGCTTTACAGCAATCATATCAGTATCAGTATGTCAGTCTCTCCCGTGACCATGATTGCTGCAAAGCATTCGAAACGTCCGGGAACCAGAAATGTAAAAAAATCCGATAAATAATCTAAATGGATAGTTTTATTTATAATTTAAATATTTATTTGCTTTTAATATATTGTGTCTCTTTCTTTTATTCCCCAAATTATTGTGAGAGAATGTATAACAGCTTATAATTTTTATGTTTCTTTTGGAGTGAACATGGCATTTTTATTATAAATTGTATGGAATTTGTTGTAAATTTGAACAACTTTGTGCTAACAGATAATATTAATTCTATATATTTTAATATACCACTTTTAGTTTTGTTGCATTTCTTTGATTGAAATATAAAGAAAAATATTTTAGATTAATATATTATATTTTTAACTGTGAACTTTTCTATATTTGTATCAGAATATTTAATAAAATTGTGTACTGTTTAAATATTTTAGTGGAGTTATATTTTACCTTTCAGTGGATTCGTTTTGATTAAATTTCATAAAATGTTTTTTAAATAACCGAATTATGCTTTAAATAACTAAATGGGATTATAAAAAAATGAAAATATTTTTCACACATGGAACAATATTGTAACTCAGAATAGAGATAATTTCAAAAAAACACAAACTTCTATCAAATTCCAAAAGAAATAGAACTTTTTCTATATAAGCTGGTTGGTATTGATCACTCGACGTCATTTTTTTTGTGGGGCACCATGAACACTTAAATAAATGGATAATATTCGCATTATTGATGCCCTAAAGTATCACTTTTCTGAGATAATATAAGATATAGATCATTATTAAAACAATTGTTTAAAAACCGTTCATGCATATTAACATAATGAGTTCGTTTTTAGAGGTTTTCATATAGTAATAATACCTATCTTCAATCTCGTATATATGACGATCATTGTGCCCCATTATGTTAGGAAAAATAAAAATGGCGGAACGCTGGTATTAACATAAAGGTCAAAGATGCCATCCTCTTAAAAAATGCTCGAACATTGATTTACAATGTTATTATGGCTTGTGTATGTTTTAATATTATATGATGAATTTTACGTCTCCGTCTAAAACCATTAAAAAAAATGAGTATGTGTTACCTTTATGTGCGGTTGAAGTAAACTCCTTTGGTGCTGTGGCAGATACTGTAGTTAAATTAAAACAAATCTCAAATATAAATATAATAATAGTTATAAAATTATTATTAATAAATATTAATTTTTATCATTAAGTAATAATTATTATAAAACTATAAATATAATATTTATTTAAATTATTATTTATTAATAATAAATTTGACTCTCACTTCCACGATACTTTTCCAATATATTGACTCACCCCTCAGTCACGCCTAAAGGAGTTTTACTTCAATCATTAATGTTACATAAATCATAGGTAAGTTGTTCATGTATAACTTCATGCGATGTCATAAAATGTAAAATGCTTATACCCATTACATTGTATATGATAAAATTTTTTTATATATACATATATATATATATATATATATATATATATATATATATATATATATATATATATATAACAAGTCGCGATGTAAATCTTTGATTAAGATAAAATTCAATATAGTTTTAAAACAAACCTTTACTTCTGCCTTTTTTAAATTTTAGAATATAAATTTGTTTTATTTTATAACGTATTATATTTAAATATAGTTTTGTAAGTATTTTGTATAAAAGACGTTACTTAGCAATTGTATTTTTTTTAATAATTAACCGTTGATTCAGTTTGAATATTTTTTAGTTTTACTTCAAAAACTGTAAATATTTAGCGCTGAATTTAACTTGGAATAGGAAGTTGATGATATTTATGATTTTGTTAATTTGTTTCTAAATTTTTATATAATGTGAATAAACGAATCTCGATGTATAGCTTTTTATTACTTTTATATACATATATTTTACTAGTATTGCCCGCGGCTCCGCCCGCGTTCAGATGACCAAAAATCAAATTAAATAGCGCTATTGTTTTTTTCGAGATAAGCTATTTTTATTAGTTTTTGCCATATTTAGTAAGTTACCTTGCTAAAATACCTATATTATATAGTATCATCGTGGTTTTATTCTAACCAGTTTTTGTATTTTTTTCTCAGAAATGAGATATTTTCCCGCGGTAAAAAGTATCCTATATGTTGACCCGGATAACCAGCTATTATCATACTAAATTTCATCAAAATCCCTCCAGTGTTTTTCTGTGATGCGGTAACAGATAGACAGACAAAAATTCTAAAAACTATAGATTCGGCCTCTGTATCGATAATAATGTTTATTTCAATAAGATTTCCTAAAAATATTTAATGTACAGATTCGGCTTAGTTACAATTTTATTATATGTATAGATGTCAAATATTCGCGTAAATATAAGTATTAGGTACATTAAAAGATTATAATATGTACATCCAGTATCTTTTCGATTTAACACGATATTGGCGAAATGATGTTGTGCCCAACTGGCACGTCAAAATCATTATGATAAAGAATTAAAGATAATTTTTAAGTCACAGTTGATTTTGAACTTTCTACAATTCAATAGGAAAGACAATTTAAAGAAAAAAAAAACAAAATTACTGAACAGAACTTTATTGGAGATAAAACATCATCAATTACATACACAGTAACAATGGAGTATGAAAATTCGAAACAATAAAACGTGCAATTTGGCATATATTAAAGAAGCGTGTAAAAATACATTTAAATATAAAAAATAACACCTATCTTAATCTCACTTCCATTTTGCAAGCTCATGGACTTAGCCTACTTTCGCAGTCTTTCGAACACTTATAATATAAATATACATATAATTGTGCGTAAACAAAATGCAACATACGATTAACGCCGACATTGCACCAACAGATATAAACATTTTAAAATTGTAATTATTAAAAATATACTAATCAACTATCTCCACACGTTGAAGCAAAAACAATTTATAAAACCAATATTATTATAAAATTTTGTAAATTTTAGTTCAAGTGTACAATAACAATATTAAATAGATTTATTTAATAAAAAGCAAATTGCGAAAATAACAAACATATATTTATTATCATATATTTGCATGAAATGTACGAAAAAACCAAAATATTAGTAAAATAATACTTTAAAACACTAGTATTAGTGACATTTAGAGGACTCTACGTGTAGAGACAGCATATAACTACAAAAAAACAATACAATTTATTAACTCAATATAATACTATTTCAAACAACATCCAGCTTCTGCTACAACCATTAAAACCTATAGAAAATGTATTAAAAAATATTTAAAAAAAAATTTGAAGAAAAACGTTACAACTAGGAAAAAATCACTAGTATACTACAGTAGAATATTAGTAGCAGGGCTCGGAACCGGATTTAAAATACCGGTTTATTTCGTTAATGTAATGGTTAATTCAACGTTCGTTAATAAAAACGAATAACCGGTTAATAAAAACGAACGGTTACTGTAAACCGGAATAATAACGGTTATTTTTAGAGGAAGGTTAGATTTAGGTTTCGATACCGAAATTAACCGGTTAATTCATTCATAAGTAAGAAACTTACATTTATCCTCCTAAGATATTCACCATTAGCAAATTCGCCAAATTATTGCTAACGCACAAAAACTCATTTTAACCGGTTAATTTTCGGAACCTAAATTCGTCAAAAACAGCTCACTGGGATTTAATCGGTTAAAGAACGTAAACGAAACCTCAAACTTTTCGGTTTGAGGTTTCGTTTACGTTCTTGTATGTAAAAAAAAAACATACAGTCGAATTGAGAACCTCCTCCTTTTTGAAGTCGGTTGATAACAAAAACAGGTTTAAAAATTGACCGGATTTCCGAGCTCTTGTTAATAGCAATATTTTTCGACAAGCGTTTATATCAAATGTACCTATATCCTTTAAGAATAAACAGTATATTATTTTTTAGTGTAGATACTTAAACAATGAAATCGATGGCCGCGTTGATTAATTACATAAAATATGTATTTATTATGAATATCATATCTGGTAAATGGTTTTGAACAATCAAAGAGATTTACAGTATATTATGGCATAAGTAATGTTTTAGATCACAATGACTATATTAAAACTATAGACGTAGATAATGTACTGAGCTTGACCACTCTCTAGAAAGAGAGAAAGCGAACGTACGGCCAATATAACCTGTATTTTATTACTTACATATAATTTAAATTTATGTATGGAATAAAAAAAAACGATTGAAAATTATAATATTATAATGGAATGTATAATGGTTATATATTAATAGAAAACTTACGACATTCCTTTTCCTGTCGCATTTTCGCCATTTTTAGCTAACGGCTGGCAACACTCAGTCCACTCTCTATGTCTATTATAAAAACTTATAAAATTTAAAAAAAAATCTAAAACAGCTATTTATTTACAGCAAAGTTTTATCATAATGGCTTGTGATGTATGTTTTCAAAATTTGGGTTCAAATATTTAGGAAGAGATTGTAGGAATCAAAAGTAGTTTTGGCACTACACTGTTACAAATTATATCGAAAATAATTACAAAAATTAACTTTTACTTAATATTATTATATTAAATTAGCCTTTCTCTTCTAATATTGAAGAGAAAATATTATACATTTGTCTTATGAAATAAAGAAAAACATCGATTAATGACATCGTATCATTAAAATAATATAAATTTAAAACGTTAATTTTATATTTTATTATAAAATAACATTTAAGAAAATAACACTAAAATAAAACATGCTGTAGGAACAAGGAAGGGATCATCAAAACACCATTTTGATACAAAAAGGTTTGTATCACCTTTCTTGTTGAAATAATTCATCATAAAAATATAACAATAATACAAACAATTACATAGAAACAAAAGTAATTATTAATAATACTAAAAATTATTTTGATTGAAATTATAACGAACATTTACTATTATTAATTTTGTAAATTAAATTAAGTTTTTTGTTGTTTGAATTTACGAAAAGAAAGCTATCTATATGCTATTAGTGACTCACCCTCGCTTCGCTCGGATACGTCCCTAGGTTGCTTTCTCATACAAACTTTCATCCCCATTCTCACCCCCCTAAGGGATGATTTCCGGGATAAAAGCTATCCTATGTCCTTTCCAGGGTCTCAAACTATCTTCTTACTAAATTTCATCTAAATCGGTCCAGTAGTTTCGGAGCCTATTCGGTACAAACAAACAAATCTGCTCTTTATAATATTAGTATAGATTAATTCCAACAAATCTTAAAGTAATATAAAAATATGAATCAACATATTCATCTTTGGACGGATTTTTATCCGTAATTTTTCATATAAAAAAAAATAGCGTCTATACATTTTTAATGTATTCATTAGTTTTATTATGCGCAATGGAACTTTGGTTTTTTAGGAATTATTGAAATATATTATTTGTCAGAATTTTTACTATTTCTATTAGTAAAAGATTAACAAGCCGATCAACGGGGAATATGCGTGATTTTTTTATTATTTTTTATACAATAGCTACAAAAAACTAAAATTTAGTATAAATATAAAAAAAAATACCAATACGGATACTTCAAACGGCCGCCATTTTATTTAAGGCGTGACGTCTTGTAAAATGAAAACTTGCTTAAGCAATTTTTGGCAACAAAATCGTTAAATTGGTAACACTGGCTCTGTTATAGACTTTGACGTCACATTCAGTCTGACCAATGGCGTTGCGTTTCAACTACATTGAACTTCTCACCTATATTTGTACTTTTTAATAATTATTTTCTTTATCAAAACGAAATTACATTAAAAATATTGATATAGGCTTAATTTAAAAGCTATAAAGATTATTAAAAAAAAAGTATTTCACCTGTATTTAAATCACACGCATATTCCCTCTTTGTTAAATTATTTAATTATTACTCAAATTAAAAAAAAAATGTTTCTATTTAATACATCGCCATTTACTATTTAAATGAGTTACTTATCTATGACTGAACATGTAAAATGCTTCATTAAAGGACCTAAAGCCTTAAAATTTGGTTTTTAAAAACTATATTTTAAACCTATAGTATAAGAAAGGCATTTCTAAAATTGACTAAAATAACACAAAAGACATTTAATATAACAATAACATTATTTATTATATAATATTAAATTATGATTAAATTGAAAATTTAGTAATTAATTTTTCTCATCATGCACATGCATTTAAAAGCTAAAATATATTTTAAGGCGATTATAAATAATACTACTACGTGTAATTATGAAAATCCCAATTTTAAACAAAACTATCTTGTTGGACTTTTTCGCGGATTCATTTTGAAAAAATCCGAAAAAATAGTTTAATTTAAAATGTCAAATATTCGCGTAAATCTAAGAAAGTATATCCCTATTTTAGTTATAATTTTTCTGCGGTAACAAAATATATTTTTTCAAATATCGTTTTAAAATTAATTGATTAAATAATTATTTATAATCGCCTTTATTACGGCACCATATAATATAATCTACATTATACATGTTTTATTACAGATTAAAACTAAAACAAGCTCCGTCTTAGACACGATACGCCTAATAATATTTGTTCAATATAATTAACTTTTAATATCTTCCTGTAAACATTAATAGGCCGCCATATTGCTTTACCACATTCAAGAATCGATTTTATTACCACAGTATATTAATTCATACAGTAGTCTTGAAAGGGCACTTTGAAATGGCTTTAGGGTTGACACATTTAAACTTGCAATGAGATAGCACTATATTAAAACACCATGAAAATTGATATTTTTGACAACCCTTCCATTCAATATTTAAGCTAAAACCAATAGGCCCGCCTTTTGTATGGATTTTTATACTGTGATATTACCTTATATTACTTTTTAAGGCCATACCATATCGAAATTATTTAAATTAATATTATATATTTACTTATTTGCTTTAGACATCATTTTGTCTAATTTCAACTGCTCCAATTGCAACTGTCGTCTAATCGACCCTAATTGCGTTAAAATACTAACATTTTTGCCTTTATCGTTTAACGATTTCAATATATTCTTCTGCACAGCCGGAACACGCCATTTGTCATCGACAATTTGCATTTTTTCACTCAATTCTGACGTTTTGTCGTACATTGTCTGTGGTTTTGGGGAATGCCTTAAAACTGGAATAGGTAGCGGGTCTTCGATTTTATCCATTTTATCTAGAAATCTCTCTTTTTGTTCGTTCGTTAGTATTTTTTCAGTGGTATTAGGAATTTTACTCATAAGGCTTTCTTTGGTGGGATTGAGGTTTCTCCTCAAATAGCTTTCAACGTCGTAGTTTGATGAAAATATGGACTTTTCTGGAATATTCGTAGAATATGGCGGTCGATCCGGTTTATATAATTGAGGAGATTCACTTTCAGATGTGAATGCACGTTTTGGATGAATGGCGGCTTTGAGCAACGCTTGTTGTTCTAAATCAATTTCTTTCTGTAGGGTCTTTCTTTTTTTCTCAAATTCTGAAGCGTTATCTGTCATCTGTAAATATTAATAAATATATATATTAGGCAATAGTTTTTTCTGTCACTTGTGTTATGTGCCTATTGGCTTTTACGTAAAACATGTATTTTTGTCGATAAAGGGATAGTCAACAATAATAATTTTAGTCAAGAGAAAGGAAGTGATGTACCTATTATATGTTAGGCATATTTCATAGAAACATCTAGAAAATAAGACTCAGTATGATGAATTTTCTAGTAATTTTGAATTAAAAATAATAACTTTTAATTTAATTTAAAAGATAAAAATCCATCCTTAACTCTTAAAATCTTGAAATACAATTTTAACCTACTTCTAATTGTATCGAAATAAAACTTGCATGTATATGTAATTCTGATGACAATAGTATGATTTGGTATCTTGGAGCTGACATCATGATGAAGCCAGAAGGATAGTGGAACTCTTCAATAGTCAGTGAACCTCTAAAGTTTGGGCTCATATCATTCGTTTTGACGAGACCATAAAATTGGTAACGAGGGTCTGATGATGGAGCAAGTGAATTTATTTAGTGCTTAATGGCTTGCTCTTGTAGTTTCTTTTAAGCTACATATGTTATATTATTTTGTATATAAATACGTATACAAATGTATATTTGAACTCACAGCAGTATGCACGTCGTGTTGTCGCACTATTTCTCTTTCCTGTGCCATTTTCAACGACCGCAGTTGCTCTTCCAATCTTCGCATCTCAGCTTGTTCCAGCATTCTGTGAGAAATTATAAATATTCTTATTAAATATGATAATTAAATTATTTTTTCTTTTTAAAATAAAACTAAATATCTTTTCGGATTTTTTCGCAAATTTATGATTTTTGGTTCCCGACGTTTCTAATGCTTTACAACGATTATAGTCACAGGAGAAACTAAAGATTTAGACGTCTCAAAAGGCACATACTCACATAATTATACAACGATTTAAAAAAAAGATTCTAAAGAAATATTATTTCGTTTTTTATACTAATAATAATTACTAAATAGTACTTAAGACAGAAATGGGGATTGACGTTCTCCATTGCACGTAATATTAGCGAAGTAATCTGTACTGTACTCAACTGGTAAGCTTTGAATTTGAAGTCATTAACAAGATAATTGAGTTGAAAACGAGGTATCGTACCTCCATACCTACCTACCATGCAGAAAAAATGATAAGGCACTGATTACACAATAGATAGATAGATTGATAAATACTTTATTGCGCACACAAAAGAAGAGTACAGAAGATAAAAAGAAAAAAAATAACAAAGAGGCATGCAAAGGCGGTCTTATTGCTATGAGCAATCTCTTACAGACAACCTTTGGTGAAAGGATTAGAAGAATCGAAGACGGGACGGTGCAATTAACACTAAATACAGACATGCTAAACTACATTTACAAACATGAATACATACATACATATAGATACATAAATACATTACACACATATATATATATATATATATATATATATATATATATATATATATATATATATAATAAATAACTAACAAGACAGATACTAATTAGACGACGTTTAAAAATATTTAGTGACTATAATTAATTAATAGAAAGTACGAAAATGATGATTAGATACTATATACACAACAAAGTATATTGTGTATTCTAAATAAAAAAATATATGTATAGCAAAAGAACCTCACTTTTCTCTAGTTTTCCTTTCCTCCTTGATCCTTTGTTGTTCGAGGATTTGATTTTTCAATTCTTGTTGGTAGTACTGGCGACGTTCTGCCGCTTCCTGGTATCATGATGAAAAAATACCATTATTTCGTATTATAGAAAACTAGCTGAAAAAGTTTTAACGGTTAGTATGGAATAGAGAGTCGATACCTTGCTCTGTGAAAAACAAAAAACATATCTATCCCACGGGAACCGCATATTTTTCGTGATAAAAAAACTGTGTGCTATTCCAGACTATAGTCTATCTCTGTGCCAAATTTCATCCAGATCCGTTCCGATAAGTCGATCTTTGCACAAAATTTTTATTTTAATTACTGTATTTCATTTAAGTGCAACAAAGAATGGTATATAATATTATTAAAGGAAAACATCGTGAGAATTTATAATATAATATTAATATAACTTTAAATACATACATATTATAAATATAAAGACCCGTGACTGGAGTACAAATATTCATGCTCATCACACAAATGAATGCCCCCAGCGGGACTCGAACCCGCGACCGCTGGCACAGCAACTAGGGTCACTACAAACTGATCTAAACATGTCGTCATTGTTAAATAATATAATATTATTTTTAACCTTTTCAGCCTGTTCATTCCTAAGTCTGATGGCCTCAGCATCGAATATGGACGGCATGTACGTGTGGCGTAGTTCCGACGTCAGTCTGTCCCGTGTCGATTTGTTCACTAGAGTCGATGTACGTTCTGAAATATTATTAAATAAAATTATTTTTTTAATATGAAAATCTATACAGAGAAATAAAATTTAAGTGTCTGTTTGTAATGTTAAAATAAAAGCTTTTTATTAAATGCATATGAAATTATATACGGTACTTATAAGAAAAATAAATTCGCATATCTAGGGACGTGAGCTTAGCGAGGGTAAGTCGTTAATATAGACTTTTTTTAAATTTATTGGTTTGATTTCACACACTGTTATGTTTAAAATTGTGATATCGTTTTCTAGCGTGAAGTATATGTATAACTAGCGGCTTACTCTCTTTTCGCTTGGATTCGCCTCTAAAAAATCGCCTCGAAGAATAAAAACAAATCTATCCCACGGGAACCGTACATTTATTCCGGGATAAAAAGTAGCCTATGTATATTCTGACGTGTGAGCTATATAATTGAAAAGTTCCATTAAAATCCATTAAGTAGTTTTTGTGTGAAGGAGTAACAAACATCCATACATCTATACACCTTTATAAACTCTCTATACGTATAGTACCCACCATCGAAGTCCCCGTAGCTGCGGCGGCGCGGCGCCGGGCCCGCCTCGCGCGGCGACAGCTCGCGCTCCGCCCGCGTGCGCCGCCGCGGCGAGCAGTGCGGGAGCTGGACACACGGGGTTACACTTGTATTCAGCCCTTTTTAACGTCCCACAGCTGGGCGTGGACCTCCCTTCAGTACGAGGGTGATAAGACCATAGTCCACCACGCTGGCCTAATGCGGGTTGGCGGACTTCACATGTCTTTTGAAAACTTGCTAGGTTCTCTCAGACATGCAGGTTTCCTCACGGTGTTTCCCTTCACCGTTAAGACGAGTGGTACTCATGTTGGAAATGATTCGCACATGAAAATATCAGAGGTGCGAGACCCGGGATTTGAACTCGCTTCACTCGGTTTCCCAAGCGAGCACGTTACCACTGGGCTACCACTGCGGGGTTAGACTGATGTAAATGATATAAATCTCTGAGCTTTCATGGTCACTGATAATATTATTCAAATGAAAACTTCTTTAGCGATTATTGGTACAGGACAAAACTTAGGCAGCGCGCACTTTAATCGCCTCCAGAGAGCGGAATAGGTCATAGTCCACCACGCTGGCCAACACGGACTGAGCATATCTTTCAATAAATAATAATAATTCATAAATAATAGGAGTATAATTTTTAAAACTTATAATTAAAAACAGTATATTATTGTCGATAACTGAGTTGAGTTATTTCCTTATCTTATGTATACATATAATAAAATAGTAACAATGCCGTAAATGAAATATTTTATTAAAAAACAATGACTGTTAAGTATTTAAGGGGTTTATTTATAAATGAATGTAAACCCCAAAAACAAATTTAGAAATTTTCGAAACCCCAAAAACAAATTTAGAAATTTTCGTCTATATGTCTGTATATCTGTTTGTTCTTCACGCGAGTACATAATATAATCTAACCTAATAAATAATTACCGTGAACAGCTCATCGTCGTCTGTCTGTACGGCGACTGACAACGGCGTGCTTCTATGGTCCACTTGAACACCTGTGTCCACTTTACTGGAATTATAAACACATAAAAATCAATACATACAAATTTAGTGAATGCTAAAGTGTTATTTTTTTGTAATATTATCTTAGATTTATGCGAATATTTTAAATAATAAAATAAATAAATATGTTGGGACATTAACACACAGCACCATCTAGTTAGTTCCATGGTAAGCTACGAGGCTTGTGTTAGCGATACCAGATAGTTAATATACTAAACATATATAATTTTTAAATACATACATTTTAAAAATATAAAAATAAAAACTTAAAGTTTCTTAAAAATAAAAATATATTTTCGGATTTTTTCGCAGATTTATATTGATTTTTGGTTTCCGAAGTTTCGAATGCTTTACAGTAACCATGGCCACGAGAGAGACTGTTACTTTTCAACCGACTTCAAAAAGGAGGAGGTTCTCAATTCGACTGTATTTTTTTTATGTTTGTTACCTCAGAACTCCGTCATTTATTAACCGATTTGGACAATTTTTGTGTTGTTTGAAAGTGTATATTTCCAGATTGGTCCCATTTAAATTTCATAACAAAAATACCACCCCTAAGGGCGGAAAAATAGCTAATGATGAATTTAACCTACTTCTAATTGTCATATTGACTTGAAACTTTGCAAGTATTTCTATTTCCGTTGATAGTACAGTGGTTCGGTATTGTTGACCTGATCTGATGGCAAGGCCAGAAGGTGGATAGGTGCAACTCTTCAACGGCTAATAGTAGATACTTTGAGTTTGGGCTTATTTTGTTTGATTTGACAAGCCTAACACGTTAGAATTCTTACTTTGCTACTACTGTCTACACTAAAAAGGGAAAAATAAAAACTTTATAACAAAAAAATAAAAACCGAATTCAAACAAAAGCACTAAAAAGTAAAAAATAACTGATTGGTAGTTTTCATTTACTATACATACCTAATCAGATATTTTCGAGAAATACTCTTTTATTTATGTGACCATTTATATCCCGACCATTAATTTGCCCAGGATATTTATTAAAAGTTAGTAGCTGTCACATCCAAAATTTATTTTTTTCTTTATTAATAATAGTTAAATATAAGTATGTATATAGTATAAGTTTGAAGAAAATTAAGCAGTTTAAGAAGGTTTTTTTTAAGTAACTGTAAAAAATGCCGTGTGCTCAATAGACCTATTATCTATACTAATATTAGAAAGAGGTAATGTTTGTGAGATGTTGTGACGTTTGTTGGGGTAATCTCAGGACCTACTGAACCGATTTAGATGAAATTTGTTAAAAAGATAGTTTGAGACCATGGGAAGGATACAGGATTCTTTTTATCCCGAAAATCGTCCCTTAAGGGGGTGAAAGTGGGGATGAAAGTTTGTATTGGCAATCAAGCTAGGGACGAACCCGAGCGAAGCGAGGGTGAGTCGCTAGTCATATAATATTCTAATTATAAATAACTGTCGGTTACAGCTTGTTTGATTAACATGAAATAAACAACTTACGTGTTATAAGTATTATTAGCGCCGGAAACGTAAGTATGACTTATGCTCGATCTCCTGGGCTCTGGAGTGATCTCTCTCTCTAACTCCAGTCTCTCTCTTTCTCTCTCTTCCCGCAGCCTGTCTCTCTCCTCTTGCTCTCTTCTTTCTCTTTCTGCTTTTTCTTTAGCTTCTTGCTTAATTTTTGCTTGCTGTAACCGAAAATTATTACTTAGTGATAAATGATAAAAATGAATGAAAATATTAATAACAAAAATGATATTTAAAAATTAAACGAATCTATATAAATAAAAATGATTCACCGAAATGTATGTACGCGCATAACTTCCGATCGACTGCACCACATTGGATAATTCTTTTTTTGTGTTTGTTATTGTCAGGAAGTTTTGTAGATTAAAATATAGATGTTATACTATCGTTACTTGTAAGAAAACTTTGTATTTATAAACAACTAAATTGAGTTAACGCAACTTTGTACAGACTTACTCAACCTTTTTTTTATAGGAGGCACAAACACGTTTTAGTTATGGTGTCGAGGGCCGCAAGCATAAATTATTTAGGTCTTAATGAAAACGTAATTCCAAGATAACGATGTAGTTACTTTTTTAACAAAGATATGTTATAACATGCGATTTTTGATGCTGCCGCATGCGGCTCGCGGGCCGCGGATTGAGTATAGCTTGCTTTAAGCTCACATACGCTTTAAAAAATGCTCGCCTTATAGGTATATGAGTTTATAACTTACTCGAGTCGTGTATATGATTCATTTTTAATGAAATGAATTTTTAATGAACATTAGACGTAAATTATATTGAGTGATTGTTTGTAGCATATCTATACTAATATTATAAAGAGGAAAGATTTTTTTTGTTTGTTTCTTGGTTTGTTTGTACCGAATAGGCTCTGAAACTACTGAACCGATTTAGATGAAATTTGGTATGAAGATAGTTTGAGACCCTGGGAAGGACATAGAAGAGAGTCATATGTTATTATATACGCTTAACATTCGACACAGACATCACAAAACAAACAAAACTCAACATATCCTCCACCAAAACTCACCTGATCAAGGTATTCCTTATACTGTCTCTGTTGTATTTTCCGCAGTGTATTCCGTCTGCGCTCATACTCGCCCAGACCCAGTAGCACGTCGCCTGTCGTACGCTCGCCGCGTATCAGCGGGTTGTTGGGCGAGTACTCCCCCGCTTTTAGCATCACGGGCAGACCTACGTAACGCTAAAATATACACATATATTTGTAAAATATAAGCTATTGACATAACTATATTAACACCTCCAGGTAAATTTCTAAAAAAATAATTCTATTTCTAAGAAATCTATTGTTAACTGTAACGCCGGCGTGTCCGCGGTCGTGTAGGGATTAATATTTAATTAGTATTCAGCCCTTTTTAACGTCTCACTGCTGGGCACGGGCCTCCCTTTACGGGTCAGGCCATAGTCTACAGTCTGCGGGTTGGGACTCTACATGTCTTTCGAAAACTTGCTAGGTTTTCTCAGATATGCAGGTTTCCTCACGATGTTTTCCTTCTTCTAAGGCCAGTGGTAATCATGTTCCCCCCCAACGTGCGTTCACCTTGTCGTGGTGGGGGGGCTCAGTAGTGCCCGGCAACCCAACCGGGCGCGAAGCCAAGAAACGCACAGGGAGGAGGCCCACTTCGGTGGGCGGTAGGAGGTGGCCCTCTTCGGAGGGCAGTGTACCATGCGGGTTGCTCCTGGTACTTCTCTGATAGCAGAGTGGACTGTGGAGCAACCCCGTGGTTGTTGTGGTCTGCTTCGGCAGACCTGCCGTCGGGGCGTCGTAGTTGAATGCGTAAGCGATCCTGCGACGCCCCATTAAGACGGGGGAAGGTTTTGTTGGGTTTTAGTGGGTAGTACTGGTTTTGCCGGTGAGTCCCACACATCGTGCGTAAATGCATTTCCCAACGTTAAAAAAAAAAAAAGTGGTAATCATGTTACAATGATTTGCACATGAAAATATCAGAGGTGCGAGACCCGGGATTTCAACCAGCTTCACTCGGTTTCCCAAGCAACCGTGTTACCACTGAGCTACCACTGTTATATACTAAACTATAGTACGGTTTGCTGCTTAATTACATGTTAACCGTTGAACCGATTTTGGTGAAACTCAGAAGAAAAAAAAGCAATTTTAATGGGAACGGAACCATACGCGGTAACCAACATAATGCTTTAGCATTAGTCGCTGTAGTTGCAAAACTACGTAACAATTTTTATATAACTATGTAATTAAATTTAAAATAAAAAAAACTGCTTAATATACTTATCGCTAAGTATTAGGAATATTTAAATAGTGTGGGCAAAGTTAAGACAATGATAAACGTGTGAAGAAATCTAAAGAAAATTACATCATATAAATAATACGTACTGTAATATTTTATTTTGAAAGATTCTAAGTGTCAAAACATGAGTTTCGCACATTGTCTAGTCATCTATACAGATAAATAAAATTGAACTGTCTGTTTGTAATGTTATAATAACAGCTTTACTAAATGCATATGAAATTATTTACAGTACTTATACGAAAAACACAATTTTTAAATGTTTTGTCTGTCAGTCTGTTTGTTTCGGCTAATCTCCGAAACGGCTGGACTGATTTTGACGGGACTTTCACTGGCAGATAGCTGGCGTCATAAGAAGTAGTAGAAGGCCACTTTAATTTAAGAAAAAGAATTAGGGTTACGCTCAAAAAAATTCATACATATGTAGGAATGAACCCGAGCGAAGCGAGGGTAAGTCGCTAGTTTAATAATAATTGTTGTTGATATTTCCATGTGCGAATGATTACAATTTCTCTTACGGTGAATGAAAACATCGTGAAGAAACCTGCATGTCTGAGAGAACCTAGCAAGTTTTCAAAAGACATGTGAAGTCCGCCAACCCGCACTTTGCCAGCGTGGTGGACTACGGCCCGATCTCCCCTCGTATAGAAGGGAGGCCCAGCAGTGGGACGTTAAAAAGGGCTGAATACATACATACATACATACATACATACATACATACATACATACATACATACATACATACAAATAAAAAGCTAAAACAATGAATATGCTATCATTTTATGATAATGCCATCGTACATTGGTCGACTTTAGTGTAATAAGTTACCTAGCACACCTTAAAATAAACAAATCATTAAAATAAATCTATTCAACTAAACTGCATTAATCGACGCCGGGGTCAAAAACCCGGCGGCATGGAAATGTATTTTCACATTATTACAGCTCTGTCGAGAACTACGAGTAGATGCGTGATTTGTAGCTATTATTCAAGCCGTCAACATTACTAGAATAATTATGCAGCGAATCCGCATTAACAAAATAGACCATTTCCGATATTAAACTTGCTGTTGTTTATGACATCGTTCACTAATTATAATACTTAAAAAAAAACAACATACAGTCGAATTGAGAACCTCCTCCTTTTTGAAGTCGGTTGAAAAAATATATTGCATTAATTTGTTATTATAATTTTATACTGAAAATGGAATATTAATTACTTATAATTATGTCAAACTCGCTTCGCTCGGGTGCGTCCCTAGGTAGGTTTTAATTTTGGTAAGCGCAACTCTTATGCCCGATTTCATTAACGCCACCTAAGTTTAAGGGATCCCCTAAGCATGGTTAGGGGGCTGTTAGGGGACAGTTTCTGTTTCACCGACAGTTAGGGGTCACCTAAATATTAAAAGGCCCCCTAAATTTAGGTGCTCGAAATATGGGCTTAAAGACGATCGTAAAACGAAATTTAATTTAGGGGTTAGTTTAGGGGACTTTAAGCTAGGGATCCCATACGTAGGTGGTATGCTTATGGGTTGTTGGTGAAATCGGGCATTATTCTTTTTATAAAATACTAGCGACTCACCCTCGCTTCGCTCGGGTTGAGTCCCCATACAAACTTTCATCCCCATTTTCACCCCCATAAGGGATGATTTATAGGATAAAAAGTATCCTATGTCCTTCCTAGGGTCTCAAACTATCTTCTTACCAAATATCATCTAAATTGGTTTAGTAGATCCAGAGATTACCCCCTACAACGCCCAAACTCACAATTCACAAACTCAGAAACTTACAAACTTTACCTCTTTATAATATTAGTATAGAAAAGTAGCCTAAGTTACTCATTTTAACACCAGTGAAAGTCAGAAAATCAGTCCAGACGTTTCGGAGATTAGTCAGAATAAGCAGACACAAAAAAAATTGTTATGTACATATATAATTTCATAAGCATTTAGTAAAAAGCTGTTATTTTGACATTACATACAGACACTTCAATTTTATATAACTATATAGATTAGAACAAGTGTTACTAAAATGCTTGTTTTTTCTTACTACATTTTCATTTTATTCCTAAATATTGTTTCTTTTTTATTTAATCTGCTAATCATTGTATGAATACAACAATGTACGTTAACAAAAACTCACTAAGTAGGTACCTATCTTATTAAGTAGGTATATGAAAATATGAATTATTCTTATAAGACAATACACATTGTCATATTAATTGGTAAATTTTAACAATTAATATAATGAACACAGCGTGTTAATTATAAAAGAATATTTTAGAAAAATCATAATATTTACGAAAGGATATAGATATTTAGAAAGGAGTTTAGGAGGAGGAAATTGACACCCAAGTCGGTAACTAATTGTTACAAAAGCTCTCAAATACATTTTGTATCCAGCCATTTTTAATGTCCCACTGCTGAGGGTGGGCCTCCCTTCAATACGAAGGGGATCAGGCCATAGTCCACCACGCTGGCCAAGTGCGGATTGGCAAATCAAGTAAGTACATAACATAAAAAAAAACCTTCTTTGCATGGCTAAACTTTAGTACAGTCACGAGTAAAAGTATGACCATGAGCAGTTCGGCAATAATATCCGATTGCAAGAATCATTTATTGATATCTATTCTCACGCTGTCAGCAAAAATATGTAACGTCGAAGGATTACAAAACTATCTGATTAGATATTAGATACTCTTGACCAGGACTCGGAAACCAGTTTAATTCCTAAACTGGTTTTTGTTATTGACCTCGCGAAGGCTTTTCGGTTTAAGGTTTCGGTTACGTTCTTTTACCGGTTAAATCCGGAAGAACGGTTTTTGACGAAATTAGGTACCATAAGCAACATTAACCGTTTAAAATGAGTTTTTGTGCGTTTACATTTAGCGGATCATCTTATGATGAATGGCTTAGTAGAAGAATACATGTACGTTTCTTACTTATGAATAAATTAACCGGTTTCTTTCAGTATCAAAACCGAAATCGATCCTTTCTCTAAGAGTAACCATAACCATAATTATTTCGGTTAACTAAGGCGTTAATTTTCATTAACCTGTTAAAGAACGAGCGATTAATGAACCATTACATTACTGAAATAAACCGTTTTTTTTAACCGGTTCAGAGCCCTGCTCGTACCTAACACGTCTTTCCAAGAATAGTTAAGTATTTTATTGCTCAGTATAATATTCTCAAAAATACTTATATTACATATAAAGCTAATTCACGGTACTCATATCAAAGATTGGCCCGTAATCTTTGGTTTACTCCAATTAACTAGGCTAGTAAAATACAATCGTAAAATGATATCGTTAACCTGAAACCTGCCAGAGGTCAGAATTAGTTTTGATTTCAAACTATTAAATAGCTTTACTAATGATGGTGTTACTGATTTGATATTTTATAGGTTTTCCATCGCGTTTCCATTAAGGCTTTACGCCCTGTCCGCACTGCGATATTTCACCGCACGTTTTTATTCTCGCAATTCTGTAACACATTGAATCTTATAGGAGTATCCGCACTGGCGGTTAAAAATTCACGCGGAAAAAAAATCTGTGATTTGATGAAAAATTGAACGCGATGCGGTGCGGATATATTTCCGCGCGAATGTTTTGTACAGTATATGTATGTAGAAGTATGGGTATGGCCGCACTGCGAAATAAAATTCGCGCGTTTCGCTCAGTCGTGCACCGACACTATTGGTTTATCGAATGATTTTGTAGTATGAGTTTGTATGATCCAAAAAACTTTTTACTGTATTTTCGCAGCTCTTGATATTTAATGTAGAAAAACATCATTTTAGATTACTAAAATGTCTCAGTAGATATAGTAGATTTATCATTTTAGACGTTTGTCTCAGTCGGGAACTGCATCAAACTGACAAAAATCGTACGAAATTTTATTCGCAGTGCGTAATAAGTACAATTTCGATCACGGAATATTATACGCGAGAATAAAAATCGCGCGATGATATATCGCAGTGCGGACAGGGCCTTAAGGTTAAGGGTCTATCCACACAACGACTTTATTATCGTACCTACTATTAATGCGCGTTCGACGCTGTTTCTCATTAGTCGCACGTTTGTATCGATAGGAACGTAAGCTACCTGCATTTTTTTAAATTACAGCAGATTTTTTTTAAATAACCGCCCGCAAGGGATTTTCTTGACAGTTTTTAACGGATTTAATGAAGGAAAATATCACATACAAAAGATTTAGATAAACAAAAACAAATCTATCCCACGGGAAACGTACCTTTTTTCCTTGAGATAAAGTTATATTATTATATAGCTCATACATCAGAATAAGACATAGGCTACTATAAAGGTTTAATCAAATCTATTCAGTAGTTTTTACGTAAAAGAGTAACGAACATCCATACATCCAGACATCCTCACAAGCTTTCGCATTTAGAATATTAGTAGGATTATATATATATATATATATATATATATATATATATATATATATATATATATATATATATATATATATATATATATATATATATATATATATATATATATATATTTAAATAACATTGCATTTAGTTGCCGTCAAGTTTGACATTAAAAATCATAAGCCAAGATAGTTTTCCTATTAAACGACTTACTTCATGAAACCAATTTAAACACATTTAACATTTAAAATATGAATAAAAAAACCAATGAAGTCACTAACATTTTCACTTTGCAATATGTATGTAAATTTCTTCTCGAATGCAATAGCTCAATTACTTGCTTGAATTATTTTTAAGCACAGTATAATAATGAAGAAAATCAGTTTGTTTTTAGAGAATGTCGTCAACAATGAAATCGTTCCATCGGCATTTTCGAAAGTTTACTCAGTGAAATTCGTTTCAACAATAGGACGGCCGCTAAAATTATAAAAAAATTGCTGTCAGAAAATTTCTGACGTCCGCCAGTACCACCCCGCACAGCCATCAGAAACTTCGCTCCAGAAATATCCTTGATGCAAATTTCTGTTAAGTGTGCGGGATCTAGTACAAAATGTATAAAGAGCCGCCCCCCGATGTTTTGATCACAAAAAAATCTGACGTCCGCCCGATCGGAGGCATCCGGGACATCATAGACTCATAAAATCCGGATCTTAGATTTTTACATATTAGTAGGTATACTCTTACATTACAGTTTTTGTATTTCTTCTCAGAAATGAGATATTTTCCTGCTGTGAAAAGTATCCTATATTTTGACCCGGATAACCAGCTATCACCATACCAAACATCAAAATCCTTCCAGTGGTTTTTTTGTGATGCGGTAACAAACAGACAGACAGACAAAAATTCTAAAAACTATAGATACGGCCTCTGTATCGATAATAATGTCTATTTCAATAAGATTTTCCAAAAAATATTTAATGTACAGATTCGGCTTAGTTACAATTTTATTATATGTATAGATTTTAAAAACAAAACAACAACCTTTACGTAGTTCCGATATGTAAAATTACATGACGTCAAACCTAGTTGCTTTCCCATAAGGGATTGAAAATGTACCAATGCCCTGTAAAACAATACCCTCAGGTCATTTCCACACAATCGGCAGACGTAATCATAAACGTTGACCCAGAAACTACCGATTTACATTCCGTCCGATAGTATCTCACCCGAACAGGTAGGTATATAGAGTTATGGAATCTTGTATGAATGAAAATGAAAATATTTTTCTAAATATTAATAAATATAGCACCTACAAAATATTTTTTTACCGACTTCAAAAAAGGAGGGTTTCTCAATTCGTCGGAATCTTTTATTTGTTTTTTCAACGATTACTCAAAGATTATTATCATTTAAATTTTGACGAAATCGGTCGAGCGGGTTTTAAAAACAACAATAAGTTATTATATATTTTGAAGCAATAGAGAGGCGAACCGTAAAAAATGATAAGATATAAAAAACTCTCTTGGTTTTAATAATTATTCAAGTCCCTCAGATTTTTTATTGCGATATAAAGCTTTTTTTCGACATAAAACCTTTTTTAGTTTCAATAGAATTATTAGTTATTACACTCTATTTTAATAATCCAAATTTAAATACAGGTATAATATTTTCTCTTAGAACATCAAAAAATATCTACAGTGCCTCTTATTTTTAAAACTATAACACAGGTAGGTACTGTTTAATCTTTAACATTGCTGTAATTATAATACGATTCGAAACTCATTTAAACGAAAATGTGTTTTTTTTTTATTTTTCATTGTATTTTGTATAGAGCTTTTAAATGCAGGTAGGTATTATATTAACAAACACGTCATCTTACTTTGGCGCTTTGTTCTTTTATATATATATATATATATATATATATATATATATATATATATTCACATCATTATTCTATACTAGCGGCTCACCGTCACTTCGCTCGGGATCGCCTCTAGATAAACACAACCAAATCTATCCCACAGGAACCGTACATTTTTCCAGGATTTATGCTATATTATTGTAAAGTTTAATTAATATCCGTTCAGTAGTTTTTGCGTGAAAGAGTAACAAACATCCAGACATCCTCACAAACTTTCGCATTTATAATATTAGTAGGATTCACGTAAATATTATAAAGGGTTATTTTTCAATAACCTAACTTATATAGTATATAATATAGTACCTAACAGCCATTTTAAGTGTTTTTTTTTCTTGAAGTTTAAATGGGACCACTCTTAAAATATATCTACACTGAGTTTTCTTTTTTCATAGAAAATAGAAAAGATTGTTTGCTAATTTAAAATATTCTCATTAATAAAAAAAAATGTTTAACCCTATTATGATATTTTGTCGTAAAATACACTAGGAAATTGTAAATATATGTAATGAATACTTACATTTACTTTTTTGTTTTAAATATATCCTTTTAAAATGAGAAAATTTGCACACAGAAACCAACCAATACAGAAGCTCAAAAATATGAAGATCCAATGTAGACAAATAATTTATATACCTATAAACTAAATAAACACATTAATTAAAACCGCTTTCTTCAAAATTTTTATAATTTGTCCACTAACATTAACACTTTCACTGAACATTTAAAAAACCATTATTAAAAAGTTTCTACAGTCTTAACCTTGTCACGTATAATTTATTGCCAGACGCCATTAACAAAATAAGAAAAAAAAAGAAAATTGCGAATTTGAAAATAGAACAGGAAATTGTTCTATAAACCGCAACCATCGACAAGAGCATTACATCGCAAACTGACTAAAGCACGCTAAGGCGCACATTTGCTCACGCTACCTTTATTACTCCATTCTACGAGGTAAAGCAATAGCATTTATCACAAACTTGTATTGAAAATCATGGTTATAAAAAAAATTGGAGATAAAAAAAATATTGGCCGGCTGAAAAGTTTGTTATTTGTAACGACGAACGAAATAAGCCCAAACATAAATAAAGACATAAATAGGGACGTTAACACAGTACTACTACAATACTAGTTCACGTAAGCTACGAGGCCTAGATATGTTATGGATACCAGATAGTTGATATATTACACATATATAACTTTAAATACATACATAGGTATTATAAATATTAACATCCATGACTGAGTACAAACATTCGTGTTCAACCGTAGCCAGCCGGGAGAGACCAGTCTCTCCCGTGACCATGATTGCTGTAAAGCATTCCAAATATCGGGAATCAAAAATCAAAATAAATCCGCGAAAAAATGAGAAAAGATAGTTTTATTTAAAATTACTATAACAATGACATTTGCTAAAAACATTAAATGTACAGATTCGACTCAGAATATATGTTTAAACTAGCAGCTCACCCTCGGTTCGGTCGGGTTCGCCTCTAGAAAAGCGCAATCAGATCTATCCCACGGGAACCGTTCAGTTTTACGGGATAAAATGTAACCTGTTGTTTGACCGGCAACATAATTATATAATATTATATATAAAAATATGATATAATATCAGCATGCCAAATTTTACTAAATTAGGAGTTTTTGTGTAAGAATCTGTATAAGTTACTATAGTTTTTTAACTCTCCCCCAGGAACTCTATAATTTTCGGGATGAAAAGTATCTAAAATGTTGACCGGAGATATAAGGTACCACGATGCAAAATTTCATTTAAATCGGTCCCAACAGTTTCGGAGATTAGCCTGTACAAAAATGGTTAAGATTTAACAAATGTTCGACGTGATTTTTTAAATTGGCGCATAACTTTTTTATTCATGAACCTATTGATATAAAAGAAACACTAAATGTTAAGTGCAGCTTACCACAATATAGTAGTGAAAACAACATCTAAATCCGATAAGCCGTTTCTGAGATTAGCGTGCACAAACGCACAGACAAAAAGATAAACAGACAAAAATTCTAACAATCATTGTTTTGGGTGCTATTTGCGTTGATAAAGATCCCAATAATATTTTTTCTCATATATCTTCTATGTACAGACAGTGATCCATCACATTTTTATTATATGTATAGATTAAACAGACTTATTTAATAGCTTAAAACATATTTTTATTAAAAAAAATATATAATTCAAAACTAGAACAGCTCAATGAAGTAACTGTAACACATACGATTAATATTCATAATTACAATACAAATTGCATCTGTAATTAAAAATTACCCAAAGGGGTCGTAATCGTTGCCGTTACAATGTTACTTAACTTTTATAAGCCTGCTTCCTCATATTTATATTACATACATTATGATATATGATGAGTAAAATCTAAGTTAATATATGCGCAAATAGAACATTAAGGTTTTATTTTAAAACTTTAATAGACTTACGCAGTAATAAGATGTAGGTGAGTTTTTAAATAAAATTAAATTGTCGATTTGTATGGAATTTCAAATTAAATTGGGCTATTAGTGTGTTTTAACACTCCATCACGTTATAACGGCTGGACGGATTTTGATGTAATTTAGTACACAGATAGATTGACTTGGAGTAACACATAGGCTAAAGCAATAGGCACACAGGGACGCACCCGTGCAAAGCCAATGTAAGTCGCTAATATTATTAAATACAAGCGACTCACCCTAGCTTCGCTCGGATTCGTCCCTAGGTTGATTCCCCATACGAACTTCCATCCCCATTTTCACCCCCTTAAGGGATGATTTTCGGGATTTTCATCTAAATCGGTTCAGTACTTTACCTCTTTATAATATTAATATAGATAAACTTGTTACGATGCCGCAATCTTATAACTAACACCTTCGATTTTCGTGGGGGGCTAAATTGATTATAATAATTTAGTTATATTTGCAAATTGTAAAAAATAAAAACCCATTTCTTTTCCATACAGATCTTCTATTTAGTCTTCTGTGACATAAAATATTTACACTGTACGCCAAAGGCTGGAAAAACCTATTTCGTTTAATATTACATTACACGCCCTAACACTCCCCGATGCTTCATAGCCTACACCTTCATATTGATTTATTCCCTATTAGTTTAATGGTATATTGTTCACATAATATTATAACTAACAGCCTATTAGCTAATTTTGTTATTAATTTGACACCCGAAGCTTCTGCTTCCCATATAAAAAATTTGCACCACAGAATTTCACAACAAAGATTTTTTTTTGTATTTTAATGATTAAATAATGAAAATTATTAAAATACGAGAAATCCCCTGTAATCGGTTGAGTATATCATTACAGAAATACGCTATCTAGTAATCTTTTAAAGACCTAGGTCTAGCATAGGCTTGGCCTGGCCTTAGTAGGCTAAGTGATTATTTAGTTCAAGCCACTTTGTCTAAGCCCAAGTTTTAAGTCTAACAAAACGGCTAAGAGAATTATTTAACTCTGTAATTAGATAAATAAAAGTTAAGTTACTTATTGAATGTAAATGAAAAAAATATATAAACCAACTATAAATATAATCACCATAAACATCGATCTGAAACGTATTAAAGCCGTACCTAATATTAGGTTAATTTCCTTATAATGGCTAGGACCTTTCATGTTATGAAAATTGATAATCTTCAATGCCTTATCATTTTATTAGTATTTCATTATTATATTTTTTAGGTAAAAGTGTTTTTTTTTGAAAAAAAAATTAGAAAGTTAGCACTTTTAATGGAATTCTAAAATGCATACTAATGTTTAAAATACATTTTTTTATCCTACGCGGACTCGTATTGATGTTATTTTTAACCGACTTCCAAAAAGGAGGAAGTTATATGTTTTCTGACGATCAGTATTTTTTAGATAGTTATATTTTATGGGGTGTCTACTTTTTCTTACTTTTTCGGTAAATTAAGTGGTTCCCATGGAAAAATCAATAGTCATACTAGATCTAGGACAAAGAACTCCAAAACTACACTGGACACTATTAAGTAAACTGAACGCTTAAACTGTCTAAGTTTTAAGTGCAAAGACACATTTGCATCACGTCTGCTTCTTCAACTATATCAATTGTGAGACTCCTACGCATCTGCAAATCTGGTAATAGCGGTGAAAAAAGTGCTATAATATTAATAACTAGCATTGTCCGCGTTCAGATGACCAAAAACCTAATTCTTAAGTTTTACATATTAGTATACTCTTACAATGCAGTTTTTCCATTTTTTCTCACAAATGAGATATTTTCCCGCAGTAAAAAGTATCCTATATGTTGACACGGATAACCAGCTATCACCATACCAAATTTCATCAAAATCCCTTCAGTGGTTTTTCTGTGATGCGGTAACAGACAGACAGACAGACACAAAAATTCTAAACTATAGATTCGGCCTCGGTATCGATAATAATGTCGATTTCGATAAGATTTTCCAAAAAATATTTATGTACAAATTCGGTTAAGTTACAATTTTATTATATGTTTATCTGTATATCTTTCTTTTCTTTCATCGTTCTTGAACAACGCTTTTTCGTCTTTTTTAAATGCTTTCAAAAATTTTCAAAAAAGAACGATTGCAAGTAAATGAACTTAATGATTATCAAATATTTCCTACATAAACTTTACCACCGCTATCCATAATTTAAAATTAATTGAAAGAAAATATATTTTTGTATCTTGAAATTAGGTAACCTGGCTCGTTAATTCGAACGGAAATTGTATCGAATAGAAAAGCATCTTTTATATTCTATATTGAATTTTTTATACTTTATGGTTAATTATTACATTATAAAATCAATGAATTAAAAAATCATGGCCATGTATCATACAAAGTTAAAAAGGTTTATAGTAAATTTTATCATACACGTACAAAATACCAATTGTACGTAAATACGAATTGCTTAATACTTTAATTTTAAATAATATTTTGAGGAAGGATAGATAGCTTTTTTTTAATATTCAGCTGGGATACAAAATCTGTATGGTTAATACAAATTTCAAATGCATATTTGTATGTACAATACAGTTTTTATAAGCAGATAATATGGGCAGTGCGCGCTAAGTGTCATTATGATTTCTCTTCCTAGCCCGCATAGGAAATTACGTAATATGTTATTAACATAATAATATATGATGAAAATAATGATAATATAATATATCATAATAGCGACAGAATACTATACTAGTATCTATAGATACCTCATCTCATACAAAATTGTAAAAGTACAGACTTAATTCGGTCTATATGTATTTATTTTCTTATAGGCGATAGATAGTTAATCCGCAAATTTTCAAAGTATTTAATTTTTTAGTACATATAAGTATTAGTCACATTAAAAAGTAAGTTTTGTATGTATTCAGCCTTTTTTAACGTCCCACTGCTGGTCACGGGCCTCCCTTCCATACGAGGATCAGGCCATAGTCCACCACGCCAGCCAAGTGCGGGTTGGCGGACTGAGCATGTCTTTTGAAAACTTGCTAGGTTCTCTCAGACATGCAGATTTCCTCAGGAAGTTTCCTTTCACCGTTAAGACAAGTGGTAATCATGTTGGAAATGTTTTGCACATGAAAATATCAGAGGTGTGAGACCGGGGATTTGAACTAGCTTCAGTCGGTTTCTGAAGCGAGCGTGTTACCACTAGGCTACCACTGCCTTATAAAAAAAAGTTAGTTTTACTGTAAACGAAAATCGAACCCAAAACTCTTGTCATAATAGGTAAACACCGATATTTTAACCTAACATGTATTTACCATTTGACTGTACAGAAACAATGTTTTACAGACGGCAGTCTCGTCCGACCCTTACGTCATGGATTCTGAATTCAATAGCCGTTTTTTGCAACGCGACCAAAATTATTATGTTATTTATCACTCGTCCGTGCGTTGGTGTAGAACTAAATCAGTACAGGAGATTTGTACTGCTTAGTTTGTAATACTAACAGATTATAAAAAAATTTTATTAAGATATATTTGCTTATTTTAGAAATTGGCCATATTAAATGCTTTACCTAAATTATAATTACTTATTATTATAGATATCGTTGATTATATTGATTTAATTTATTTATAATCTATACATATAATAAAATTGTAACTAAGCCGAATCTGTACATTAAATATTTTTTGGAAAATCTTATTGAAATAGACATTATTATCGATACAGAGGCCGAATCTATAGTTTTTAGGATTTTCGTCTGTCTGTCCGTGTTACCGCATCACGGAAAAACCACTGGAGGGATTTTGATGAAATTTGGTATGATGATAGCTGGTTATCCGGGTCAACATATAGGATACTTTTTACCGCGGGAATATGTCTCATTTCTGAGAAAAAATACAAAAACTGCATTGTAAGAGTAATATGTAAAACCTAAGAATTTTGTTTTTGGTCATCGAAACGCGGGCGGAGCCGCGGGCAATGCTAGTTTATTTATATAACTATTTCTTAAAGCAGGAAGAAACTCCGCTACCGTTTGGTTTTCGCGTTTTTAACTTTTTAACACAAAGAGATAACGTAGGCTAGTTTTTTCAGATAATTTGATTCCCAAGATAAAAAGGGACGAAATGTTTTGTATGTAAATTATACATACATACAACTTTTGCATGGGATTGTAGTTACATACTTTTTTCATAGATGGTTTAGTGAGAAATAACAAAACTAAACTACTTACCTATTCTTTAGTAGGTAATAGATATTAAAAACTGGCCTTTCGTCCATTATTCTTGACACATTTAATATACATTCACACTATACTATGTAAAAAAAATTGCCCTGACCAGGAATAGAAGTAAGGACAAACACTTTAGAAAATAGATATACCTCTATTGTACCAGACAATATGGTCATTGGCAGATTGATAAATGTAAGAAGAAACTATTATTGCATACAAATTCAAATTGATAATTGTTTATACTAAATAAAAAGAAAGTTTAAATTTTCCTATTGCAAAACTAAGTGAAAGTACGTTATATAATCATTTAAATATTATTACAAAAATTAACTATTTTATCAGACTATTATAACAGTTTTATATATATGTATATATATATATATACACACATACACACACACGTAAGTTAGTATGTAGGTTTAATCCATCATGCTGTACGGATTTGAATGTTTAGTACACAGATAAATTGACCTTTTTTTAATATTGGGAATTAGCATTTACGAATACCACCTGTATGTATACAGGTGGTTATGTGGGACTCACCAGCCAGAAAAGCCAGTACTACCCACTAAAACCCAACATAACTTCCTCCGTCTTATTAAAGCGCTGCTGGTCTGCCGAAGGAGACCACATAGCCAAGGGGTTGCTCCCACGGTCCACTCTGCTGTCAGAGAAGTACCAGGAGCAACCCGCATGGTACACCGCCTACCGAAGTGGGCCACCTCGCTGTGTGTCTTGGCTTGGCGCCCGGCTGGGTTGCCAGACGATAATAGAGCCCCCACAAGGTGAACGGACTTTGACCCCCCAAATCTGGGGGCGCGCCTGAGAGAAGCAAGGCTAAGTCGCTAGTTCATCATAATTGGTATATAAATAAACCGTATACCTATGAACATGCCCACAACCTTGGCTAGAACAATGAGTGATTATAATCTGTTGTAACGGAAACTTATATCTGTGCATCAACGCGTTAGAACTCTAAGCATCGATACCTTTTAACATTATTCTATATTAATATATTATAATCTGCGGCTTCGCTCGCTTGGTAGTTTCATCGATGAAAAACCTGTGGTATACAGGATATAAGCTATTCCCATATCCCACCACTCCGATGCGTTGCGACTCCGTTGAGCCTTTAGAAGTTTCTAAATGTAAAGAAATACCAAACACACACTGAAAACCTTCACATTCATAGTCGGACCATGTGTATGTATATATTTGTTACTCCTTCGCGCTAAAAAGCGTGTACGAAGAAATAGACTATGACCTTCAAACACAGGATACCAAACGCTGGCAAAACGGGATTTGAACCCGCTTCACTCGATTTCCCAAGCGAGCACGTCACCACTGGGCTACCACTGCCTATACAAACTATTAAAACTAATATATAATTATTCTTAAATAATTTTACGCTAATAAAACATCTCAATATATATCATGATTCATGTCTCAAATGCTAGACCGTTTCACGTCCCACAACTGCATTGCGTATCCATTTTCCTTCTTCCTAGTTTCCTACAGTATCGACGTTGCCCTCCCACTCCCTAACAAGTTACATTTCATGTCTACGCCTACATATTGATTTACCTGCAAGTACCCTAAATTAGTTAAGTGATTTCTTATGTACCAACCTACTAGAAAAGTTGCAGAAATACCAAGTAAAATTGTTACGTGTTATTGGTACTAGAATGTAATCTATATAAAAATCGTAACAAGGTCAATGTTGTATAACTGAATATTTCTCGAAAAATATATATTTCGAATGCTTGGAATGTACCTAATAAAACCTAAATTATTCGTTTTTGTATGAGTTAATTCATTACAGTTAAGCATGGCGTTAGTAATGTTTAAAAATACGTTTGTTACTTTAAATTTGGCTAAAATTAAAAATGGAGTGTTAATGGATGACGATCATAGGATCCAAATTAAATCCACTACTCTCAGCCGGAGTCCATCTTACACACCTAGTCTCCTAAATTTCAATGTCTGGACCGAGTCGGATGACCAAATTTATGTATGGGGCAATTGAAGGGTGGAAGTCCCTCATGTGTGCCAAAAAAAATATATAATTTTTGGCTTTTACAAATTAACGGGCCTACAAAAAGTAATGTTTTAAATTATTATATTTAACTAGCGACTCACCCTCGCTCTGCTCAGGTTCGTCCCTACTTGCGTTTTAAAGTTTAGTATAGATTTCTCAGACATGAGATAATAATTTTATCGCAATAAAAAGTATCCTATATGTTGACCCGGATAACCAGCTATCATCATACCAAATTTCATCAAAATCCGTCCAGTGGTTTTTCCGCGATGCGGTAACAGACAGACAGACAGACAGAAAAAATTCTAAAAACTATAGAATCGGCCTCTGTATCGATAATAATGTCTATTACAATAAGATTTTCCATAAAATATTTCATGTAAAGATTCGGCTCAGTTAGAATTTTATTATATGTATAGATATATAACAAAATATGGGAGCCCTGTTCGTGTAGGTAATTTTTGCTTCCGGCTCTGCCAACACGATGGCACGGAGCTTTCAACGGCGTCTATAGCATTTAGACGAGTAAGAGAGGTCATTTTTATGGAAAGAAAACTGTCTACACGAGATAGCCATAAAAATAAGTTCTATTTTTACTGTTAGAGAATGTGGGTGATGAATCATAACTAGGCATTTTTAACACGAGCGAAAACTACCTTTATAATACCTAGTATATGTTTATATAACCATTGAAACCGATGGTATCTCTAACCCGTACATAAAATTTTGTTACGGTTATAAATTGTTCATTCAGTTAACATTCAAATACTTTCGCTAGTAAACGTACGTAACGTGATAGCTTCTTAAATGGCTTTAAAAATATGACGATTTTGAAATTCCTATGCAAATATTTTATTCGTTTACATATTTCCAAGTACCTTTTTATGTTCATCTAATACATACAACGGATAGACGGTGTAAATTATTTACTCAGGAACATTGCAGTCGATAAAGATAAGCGTTTTAATATAAGTATTAGTTTTATATTCCACTAGTGACTTACCCGCGCTTCGCTCGGGTCCGTCCATATGTTTTAATTTGTTTGCGCGGAACCCTAATTCTTCTTTCTAAAATGAAGGTAGCCAAGTTACTCCTTATAACATCAGCTATCTGCCAGTGAAAGTCCCGTCAAAATAAGTCCAGCCGTTTCGGATATTAACCCGATTCATCAGATATTAACCCGAACAAACAGACAGCCAAAAATGTTAAAAATAGTTTTTTTTTCTTATTAGTGCTGTATATAATTTCATATGTATTTAGTAAAAGGCTGTTATTTTAATATTACGAAGAGACATTTCAATTTTATTTATATGTATAGATTCATTTTTTTTGTTAATGACTTCACAACTTGCCATTTGAGCACAGATTACTTCGCCAATGTCACGTAGAATGGAAAAAACACGAAGGAGATCGGATTTTTTTTTACCAGTTTGTCTTAATTATATGTATTTGACATGCCTACGTCATACAAATCGAATCTACGACAACCTTACTAGCAGGTAGTGCTAGTTATAACTGATATGCCGTGAATAAATAAATATGTCGGTACATTAACACACAGCACCATCTAGTTCCATGATAAGCTACGAGGCTTGTGTTATGGATACCAGATAGTTGATACACTACACTTATATAACTTTAAATATATACATATTATAATATAAATACCCATGACTGAAATACAAACATTCGTGCTCATCACACAAATAAATGCCCCCATCGGGACTCGAACCCGCGACCGCTGGCACAGCAAGTACGGTCACTACAAACTGAGCCAAACGTGTCGTCATATATGTATGCCGTGAACCTAATATGTTTTATACTTCACAATAATTATAGCGTGTTAACCCAAAAAAAGGTAAAATGTTACAAAACGATAACGATGAACTCATTAAGTCTATTTGGTCTTTCATATTAATGAGAAGTAAAACATAGTTCCTCTATTGAAATGATTCAAAAATACCTACTTGTGCTAAATAAGGTTGACTTGTTGTTAAGACAGGGAAGGTTCCGTTCCCCCCCAACGTGCGTTCACCTTGTCGTGGGCGGGGGGGCCTCAGTAGTGCCCGGCAATACAGCCGGGCGCGAAGCCAAGAAACGCACAGGGAGGTGGCCCACTTCGGAGGGCGGTGTAGCATGCGGTTTGCTCCTGGTACTTCTCTGATAGCAGAGTGGACCGTGGAGCGACCCCATGGTTGTTGTGGTCTGCTTCGGCAGACCTGCCGTCGAGGCGTCGTAGTTGAATGCGTAAGCGATCCTGCGACGCCCCATTAAGACGGGGGAAGGTTTTGTTGGGTTTTAGTGGGTAGTACTGGCTTCGCCGGTGAGTCCCACACGTCGTGCGTAAATGCATTTCAGAACTTTAAAAAAAGGGAAGGTTCTGTTGAGTTTAAATTGGAGTTTTCATGTTTTCGGCCTTTTTAACGTCCCACTGCTGGGCACGGGCCACTCTTCAATACGAGGGAGATCAAGCCATAGTCCACCACGCTGGCCAAGTGCGGGCGGAATTCACATGTCTTTCGAAAACTGGCTAGGTTCTCTCAGACTCGTTTCCTCACGAAGTTTTCCTTCACCGTAAGGCAGTCTCCAATATCCATATCTTTATATATATAATTCTTCTGTGAGTGTGTATGTCACTGAACTTCTCTCAAACGACTGGACCGATTTTGATGAAATTTTTTGTGTGTGTTCAAGGGGATCTGGGAATGGTTTAGATTCACAATTTGAATAATAATTTTCATCAAAAAAAATATTAAAAAAAGTTTGAAATTTTCAAATTAAAGACGTGTAGACAGGACAACGTCTATCGGGTCCGCTAGTCTTAATATATATATATAATTCTTCTGTACGTGTTTGTCACCTTACTCCTCCTAAGCCGCTGGACCGATTTGGATGAAATTTTGTGTGTATATTTCAATGGGCTCCTGGATGGTTTGAAAACACAATTGGACCCGCTAGGTGGCGCTGCTATTGGTATGTTAAATTTAATGATATTTTTTGTGTATGTTCGAGTGGGTCCCTGTCCCCTGTAAGGTTTAAATTCACAAACGGACCCGGTAAGTGACGCTGCAGTCGATGTGTCATAGACTTTATTTTTTTAGTAGTTTAAACGCGGGCAAAGCCGCAGGCACTGCTAGTAACATTATATTTACATTTCCCAAATATTATATGTTACAGTTACATTTCACAACGTAAAAAAAAACTTTTTAATGAGTTGGTACTATGAGTTAATAGCGTGTAACCTATAAAATATGAAATAATTGTAACTTGTAACGATTTTATCATTCTATTCAATTATAAAATTAAAAATGGATTAATTATGTATACAGTATAACTACACTAACATTTTGTAATACATACGAAATGTAAAGAGCAAAGACAATAGGTACGTGAATGCCAACTGAAATAAGCGCAGTAGATTCATCACTCTCCAACTAAATCTCCGCATTAAGATTTTCGCAAACGTGACATGCGCATTACTGCAATGAGATTTGCCGTCCTTGCTATAATAGTTGACCTAGCGATGTACGATGCACCTATACATAATACACTGTACAGAATTCAGACGTTAACCTTGCAGTCCACTACTAGTACAGCGAGCAAACCACTGTCGTTGCAGTGACACTTTATTAACTACTAGCGAGTCACCCTCGCTTCGTTAAGGTTCGTCCCTAGCTTGATTCCCCATACAAACTGTCATCCCCATTTTCACCCTGTAAACGGATGATTTCCGGGATAAAAAGTGTCCTATGTCCTTTCCAGGGTCTCAAACTATCTTCTTAACAAATTTCATCTAAATCGGTTCAGTAGATCTAGAGATTAACCCCTACAACGTCACAAACTCACAAACTTTACCTCTTTGTAATATTAGTATAGATGTCGTATGAGAACCTGATATATTTTACTTTTAAATATAATAATAATAATAAAATTTATAATTTTTTTAAACCAAAAACAGCGTAAAGCGAACTAAAAAAATAGAAACAAGTAGATTTAGGGATATAGAATTATGCAGTCGGAGACATATGTATATGTTTTGTATTTATTGCTAGTCTTACATATATAGGTACATACATACATGTATGTTTGTCTGCAACACGAACATTGTATTTTTACGATAGCTAACCTACATATAGTTATTTGCTAAAAAAACGCAAAAAAATATCAAAGAATTGTTTTTTGCAAGGGAATACAAGTGGTAAATCAAATGAAATTTTCATTGATTATGTAATACATTTAAACTTTAGATTCATTGCCGTCTTCTTTCATATGATGAAGAATACGAACGTAGACGTAAACTTGTATACGTTATACATCTATAAATAAATAAAGTGGTTCCTTTATTAGCTCCAATTTCATCTACACATATAATAAAATTGTAACAAAGCCGAATCTATACATTAAATATTTTTAGAAAATCTTATTGAAATAGACATTATTATCGATACAGAGGCCGAATCTATAGTTTTTAGAATTTTTGTCTGTCTGTTACCGCATCACAAAAAACCACTGGAGGGATTTTAATGAAATTTGGTATGGTGATAGCTGGTTATCCGGGTCAACATATAGGAAAGTTTATACCGCGCGAAAATACAAAGGCTGCAATGTAAGAGTACACTAATATATAAAACCTAAGAATTTGGTTTTGGTCATCTAAACGCGGGCGAAGCCGCGGGCAATGCTAGTAAAGTTATAAAAACTTATACATATAAGTTGTTTATATCTTTATTTTTATGGCTAATTTGAGCATCCTTTTTGAATCGTGGGTGTAGCGGGAGGTTAGTTACTGCTTTACATTGATTTGACATTGGCGAAGTTGAAACGTTTCTTTCAATTTTGCTAAGTGTATTTTTATGAACTAATCAACATTTGAGATCATTTAGCTATTTTTATCACAATTAAATTTATATTGCGTGGGGTTTAAGAATATTCAGTATACAATGTAGAGTTTTTACTTTTTTATCATTATTGTTTTTTTTATTGTTATCATAGCAATTAAAAAAAAAAGAAAAACGGTTGACAAACGGTAGAAAATGGAACTGAACCGTTTTGTCTTTGCCTATTTTATTCAATGTGTATTTAATATTTATATATACTACTTTCTTAGATTACGCGAATATTTGTCATTTTAAATAAAACTATCTTTTCGTATTTTTTCGTCGATCGCAGAGTCTGACCGTGATCATGATTGCTGAAAAACATTCGAAACGTCGGGAACCAAACCGGGTCGGGAAAACCGGGTCGGGTAAAAACCGAAATGATATTTTTACTTCAATTAATTTATAAAAATGCATATTATCAAAAAATTTCGAAAAAAAAAATAGAATACAGTACCCTTTTTTTCGTACCCGGAAGATAATATGTTATTAATCATACGAGGTTTGTCTGTCGGACAGACTCTGTTTGTATGTCAGCACTTAACGAGCTTGCTGTGTCGAACATTCAATAGTAACCAGTTGAATTTTTTATTGACGAAGGTGACAATGTGAATCGCGCTTCTGCTAGTTTTCAATATTTAACAAATGTATAGGTATAGTACATGTACATATACTATCAAACATATTACATAATATAATAATTATTATATAATACAAAATGCATACAAAATATAAATATGCTGTGGAATAAAACCTCTGTGCTACACCGACTCACACTTGACTGATTTTCATTGTCTATCAGGTATTTATAGGTCGGCAACATATAGTATGGCGAAGGACAGGAGTTCAATGTTACTATGGTCTCCTTTAATTTTAATGGCTATATCTGTGTTTGTGACTGATTTATAATATTACATAGGTACATCGTCATAATAACGACGGATATTGTAACTGAAAATCTAATGTTTTACGTTTCTGCCTTCTCCGAAAAAAATATTAAATGTCTGTTGCCCGATTTCATCAACAACCCATAAGCTACCACCTACGTATGGAATCCCTAGCTAATATTCCCCTAAACTAGCCCCTAAATTAAATTTTGTTTAACCGTCGTCTTTAAGCCCATATTTCGAGCATCTAAATTTAGGGGGCCTTTTAACATTTAGGTGACCCCTAACCCTAACTGTCGGTGAAACCGAAACTGTCCCCTAACAGCCCCCTAACCATGCTTAGGGGATCCCTTAAACTTAGGTGACGTTGGTGAAATCGGGCATGTTTGTTCAATTTTACAAAAAAGTATTGAGTTAAATATATCTTTGAGAATACCTATGAAATAACTTTTCCAGATTTCCTTAGTATTCATTGCTTGATGTTCACATACCTAGCGATTACGCGCACGCAAACTGCTAACGTTAAATATATAACAATCAGGTGTACCTACCTACTATTCCTTATTTTGTTTGGATAAATTATTAATATTATGTATTTTTTTTAATTGTTGATAATAATAATTCACGTCACTATTTAAATCAATTAGAAAAAAAAATAAAAAGATTTTCTTTTACAATAATATTATGTTCTATTTTTTGTTCATGTGTCATGTGAATTTAAATATGTATTTTTATTATGTCCTGATGAATGGTACAACTCTTAAAAGCTGCTAACGAATTTCTAAGTTTAACAAAATAATAACTAATTCTAAAAGTAAAAAGGTATAAAATAATTTTTCAAAATATTTTCTTATATATACTTAATGCCTACTTATAGAAAAAAATCTAAAAATATTATAAAACGGCAAGTAAATAAGTCAAATATAAATAACATACCCGTATATATCTCTCCAAATCGGGCGGTATTTCGTCGTTTAACTCTTTCGACGTTCCGCTATTACTATCAGTAGGCACATTGTTTTCTGAGAAAGCCCTTTGTCTATTAAATTTCACTTTCTTTTCAGTCTTTTCTACATTTTCCTTATCGGTTGCTTCCTGAAAACCATCATACATTACGAAATATATACTAATATTATAAAACATGTTTGTTACTCTTTCACGCCAGTACGGCTGAATGGATCTGGATGAAATTTGGCACAGAGATAGATTATAGTCTGGAATAACACATAAGCTACTTTTTATCTCTGAAAAAATTACAGTTCCCGTGGGATAGGTTTGTTTCTGTTTTCGTAGTCACTAGTATTAATTATTTATCAATTCCTTTACAGAGAGAACTGGACGAATGTAACAAACATTTGATCGAATTAAAGAAGCAGTATGCAGAATTTGAAAGAACGGTCGAAGCTCCGTTGGCAGAAGAAGCCCGCAAGCGGCAGGAGTATATGGATAACAGGAGATGCGAATATTTAGCTTTACACACGCAAAATAGGCGCATAGTCGTCGAGTTGCGGAAAACAGCCCGAACATACCATACCATACCATTAGCTTGGGCACAGAAAACTAATAGGGTTATAACCGAACCCGAAAGGCGGGGTAAGTGCGAAGGGAAAAAGGGTAAGCCGCTAGTATACTATAAAAATTCAAAGATTTAATTCAAAATTTTTGCAGTAGGTACATAATTTTTTTTGAGGGTGTGATAAGCAAGAATTCGACAAAGGGCAGTCAGGTTCCTAGCTATTCACTTTTAATATTCATAGCTATGTTGATTAAATATATTTTTTGCAACATATAACTTATAATAGACCATGGAACAGATAATACTAAAAAAACACAATAACTTTTTATATTGGATTGGTAATAAAGAAATAAGGAAATAGTAAAAAAAAAAAATCCGTTATATTAAATTCTACAATGGGCAAAGAAGCCTTAGCAGGCAATCAATACTTTTTGACATTTTCATGTTTACTTTCAATACATATTTTAAGAGAACTTGTATGTCCTGAAAAAATCTGCCAATCAATAATAAACCTTACTAGTTGGAAAATACAGACCTAATAAACAATAACAATATAGTTTACCATTTAGAATTAATATTATATACAGCTATTTTTTTTTATAAAGATAAAAGAGCTGATGTTGATAGCATTAACTTACACCAAAGTTTATATAACATTATATAGCTAATATCTGATCTTCTTAGCTTAAAAATAAGAAAAATATATGAGTATTTTTAAGTGAATAATCAAGGTTGGTGCTAGCTATATATTAAAATTAATACTTATATTATATATAAAACCAAACATAAAATTATTTTATTGTTACTCTGATAATATACTTTATAATTTATTTATCTATCTAATTATTATATTATCATTATTTTTCCCAAACTTACATTTTTAGATTTAATAAAAAACAGCTACAGTTAAGAGCAAAATATTATTGAAAAGCTTTTAAACTCTAATTTTTCATTTAAATTTTTCATTTAATTTCATAATGAATATATTTAAAATAAATATTAATAATATATTAAAAATAAATTTCAATAATAAACATTTTCAAACTTCATTTGCTAACTTATTTACTTTATTTTTAGCACTTACCTAGTTTTCTTTGAAGGGATTAAGATATTAAATTAAAATAAACATAAAAATAATCACAGACACTCATACAAAAATTTTACATAGTTACTAGTAAGGCATATTTATTATTAAATAGTCAGCGACTCTTCGAAAATTGAAAAATTCTCGCTGAAAACCGTTTATACGACCAAATCAATAGACGACCGCCGGCAACTGGCAGAAAATCAATATAACACTCGTTGGACGTTGGGCGAGCTGACCGAAGTTACAACACAGACGAATAAGTGCTAATGTAAACCTAAACCTAATGACGATAAGTATTAAAATGAAGAATTCCATAAAAACAAGAATGTAAGGGTGTGTTGGGCCAATATCATACACAATAGAGTCGAGTTTGCCCCTTACATTAATACTTGAGCAACAGGTTGATTGATACACGTTTATACTTACATTACTATCGTTTAGAAGCGGCGATAAACCCAAAGCAGTTTTCTCTTGCTGTATCTCACGTCTTTTCTCTGTAATTAGCCTTTCTAAATCTCCCGTCGATAACATTGTTATAAAAGTGTTACTTTCATTTAACGGCGGGAAAATTATTGGTCTTAATAATTGGCTCGGATGATTTATATAATTTTGCACAGAGATACTATAATTAGGAGAATTATATGTTATGATAAAATCAATACTAAAATGTAGTTCTTATATCACTGTACCAATTTATCGAAAAATAACCGCCTACAAATTGAATTCAAAGTTTGACATTTACGATATGACATTTGTTTTTTTTATGGTCCACCGTCCAATAATTGTGGCTTGGACTATAATATTTTAATCCAGTATGCCGGATTTTATTTCTCGTTTAAAATTATTAAGTTTATATTTAAAGGTACCTAAATTTATATTTAATCCTACCTACAAATAATATTCAGCAAATCATTAGGAGTATTTTTATATGTGTATAAGATAAATATTCATCATTTTAATATTGACAAAACACTTAGTGTAATTAATAATTTGGTAAGTTGGTAACATTTATGTCATATCTGTCATTTCATAAAAACATAACCTATGAACATAACCAACAAATTTCAAGATAAAACTTTATTAGAATATTTATAATTATGATAAGAGCATTAGTTGAATAATTGGGTTTCAGCTTAAAAGCGTTTATTGTGGTGCTTTATTTTTGATATTAGTAATTTCAAATTGCATTATGGATTCAGATATGGAAAATAAACTTGCTCAACTTAAGTCTAAAATAAAAAGTTTTCCCGATTTTCCTAAAAAAGGAATCTTATTCTGGTAAAATTTGTTTTATTAAGTATCGATCAACTTAAAATTAAAGTGCCTATTTCATTAAGTTTTCTTTAATACAACGTTCTTTAATTATTAAAAAAATAGAGATAACCTCAATATTTCACTTGTTTATGATTTGAAAACGAGACTTCTATAACTTTATTTTGTAGAATATTTTATATTTATATACGAGATGAATATTAAAATAAGTGAAATTACTTGATTTTTTATTTCTAGGGACATTTTCTCAGCTTTGTCAGATGGTGCCACATGTAAATTATTACAAGAAATACTTGTAAAAGTTATTAAAACCAAATATCCAGATGTTGATGCAATAGTTGGCCTAGAATCAAGAGGATTTCTCTTTGCATTTTCCCTTGCAGCTGAATTAGGTATTGGATGCCTAGTGTTAAGAAAAAAAGGAAAATTACCAGGGGAAGTCATGTCATACAATTATGATTTAGAATATGGTTCAGTGAGTATACAATATACATTTTATATTCTTTTCAGTTTTAATATATATATTACGTAAATTAAATGTTCATGTACATTATAATATTCATATATTATGTATGACATGCTTTACTTACTTATAATCATATAATTGTTGGGTTATGTTAATTGAAAAGTAGAATTTAAAAGTACTCTGTGTGCCATTGTTATAGGTACATTGTGTGTATACAAGTAAAACTTATTTTTAACATTTTCTATTTTCAGGATGTATTAGAAATCCAGAAAAGTTCTGTAAAACCAAATTTGAAATGCTTAATTGTTGATGATTTAATAGCAACGGGAGGATCAATTGCTGCAGCCACTAAATTACTTCAATGCTGTCAAGTAAATGTTATTGGCTGTCTTGTTGTTATTGAGTTAGAGGGTTTGAATGGTAAAAAGAAGATTCCAGAAGGTGTTGTTTTACATTCCTTGTTAAAATATTAATAGTTTATTTTTTATATTTGTTAAAATATTCTAAAATGTATTCACTCTTCAGTTATTTTAAAGTAGCACAATATATGCATTATTATTATAAGTATATATATAATATATAATTTTAATTTCAATTGACAAATTGTAAAACTTTCTTCTTATATCTATCTATACATAATGTTGTATAAAACAAAGTAGCTGTCAGCATCTGTCTGTTTCTCTGCTTACTTCTTCCAAATCATACAATAGATTTTTGGTCTAGGCTATGGTTTGACAAAAAAAACTGTTTTCATATGAATACATGGCTAATGCTGGCTAAACCTTTAGAGATAAATGAAAATAATGTACTAGAAAATTGTAGGTCATAAAAAGGCTTACAAAAAAGTCCACGATTACATGTGTCTATCTCCTAAGGTACATTCCCAATAACTATTTTTCTGTATATCAATACATTCCTAGGGACGCACCCGAGCAAAGTGAGGGTAAGTCATTAGTATATTATAAACGATGTCTTTGTTAAATATTGTACATGTTAAAAAGAAACATAGGTAACAAAAACTTTGTCTTCCCTAAAAAAAATAGATAGGTAATAATCTTATCAAATCCAACATAGCAATAAATATGTACTTATCTTGATATTTTAACAAAAATTGCATAATAGGAGTAAAAAGCAACTTGGGTTATATGGCGGGGCATTTCGATTCATTTAAATTTTATGTTTAATTTTAACATTTGACATAATAAAGAATATTTAGTACCCGTAAATGTTCAATCTTCAGATATTTTGGGGTATGGATCACATAACAATAATTGAAAATAATGGAAACATGTTTTCGAATGTAATTAAATAATATTTACTTTATATTATTATATATAGTACATACTGAACAGTGTTACAGTGAAACACTGAATATTTAAAAATATCCCAAAGATGTGATGTTTTAGAGTGTAATATTGCTGATATTTTTGTTTATATTTTTTATCATTTTGATTGAGCAATTTCATATAAAGCAGGAATCACAACAAGGGATAATGAACAAAATTAAAAATACATGTATAAAATCTGTGAAAAAATTAACTAATAAATAATAATGTAAATATCTTGTTGCTCATGTAAAGCTCTATTTTTAGAATTATCTTTTTTTTTATATTTTGCACCAATGGGCCTCTATATATCATAATATTGTATTTAATAATTTAAGTATAATAAATTCGCTTAACACCTCCAGGTACATTTCTAAGAAATTTATAAAATTTCTAAGAAATCTATTATTAACTGTAACGACGCGCCGGCGTGTCCGCGGTCGTGGAGGGCTTAACAGACTAATTTGTAGTAAAAAAATGACTGCGTGTGTAGCCTTTACGCGTGAAGTAAAACTTTTTTGGCGCTGCGGCAGAAACAGTAATTATATTAAAATTAATCAAAATATAAGTATAATGATTTTTATAAAATTATTAAAAATAGATACATAAATATTGTTATACATAATTATTATTATTAAAATATAAATTATAAGTATATTTTTTTTGAATTATTAATAATAAATTTGACTCTCACTTCCGCAACACTCCTTAAAGAAGTTTTACTTCAAAAAAAATATATATGGTATTATTTGTTTTTGGGTTATCCAAATTTATACCTTAACATGCATAGTTGCTATATCTTGAATCTCGGTCAAGAAATATAATACAAATTTTAACTATATAAAGTTTGAAAGTTGTTTTGTAGTAATTCATTATTTGTACTTATTTGCAGATAGATTTCTCTGTTAAGAATAATGATGAATCAAAAGCATTATCTGAATAGGGACAGCGCATCTAGACTTTTACGCCAACTAGTGGCAAACACCTGAATTTATTGGAATCATTTTTGAATAATGTCAACGTCAAGATAAAATTGTTGTTAGGGTTCCATACCCAAAGGGTAAAACGGGACCCTATTACTAAGACCGCTGTCCGTCCGTCTGTCTGTCACCAGGCAGTATCTCATGAACCGTGACAGTTAGAGAAATTTTCACAGATGATGTATTTCTGTTGCCGCTATATACTCGCACGTGGACGTTTTTTTTTAATTTGAGTACACTAAGTATTTTTAAAGTAAATTTTTTATGCATATCATAATTTTCACATCATAAACATTTGACATCTTGTTTGTGGTACAATGTTTGCGGTTAAAATAGTTTACCTTTTATTTTGGATCATAAATATGATGAGCCTAACTGCCTAGGTTTATAAGAAGGGTATTAAACTCTGGCTTTGTTACCTAGTATCATTAAAAATGTATTCAACCCTTTTTAACGTCCCACTGCTGGGCACGGGCCTCCCTTCAATATGAGGGGGATCAAGCCATAGTCCACCACGCTGGCCAAGTGCGGGTTGGCGGACATGATAAATACTATAAAATATATTCATAACTATATATTCTATATATACATATATATTTATATGATTATTGTTTTGTCTAATATCTTAAAAACGAATATTGCATTACATGCCAACATATAGCATTATATAAAAAATGAATAGGTAACATACATATTACAAACAAAGAAACCCGATTATAATAATATTTAAAGAAAGAGTCTCTGCTTTTTGAAATATGTAGTTAAAAAACTATCTCGTAGTAGTCACTTGTCAATAAGTTTATTTTGCTTATTATTATTAAATATTAAAATAATATTTCAAAACCCGTTAAGTAGTTCTGGAGATTTGCTCTTGCATATAAAGTCGCAAACTTCATTTCTTTATAATATATATCACTGACATAAGACATTGATTGTAAAATACAAGATATTCATACAAATTAGTTGTAATGAATTAAAAAAAACCAATCGATTATAAATTCCGAGTGCATTTATCGTGATGTCAGTGTTGAATGTTGAGGTATAATAGATATTATAGTCTAAGATCTCGACCTATACGGCGGACCCCTCACTCTTTTTCCAGACGAAATATATTTTTTAAAACATAAAACATATTAACAAACACGACTTAAGTCACCATAAATTTGCTTGAGGCTATTTTTAATTAAAAAAATTAATTTACTTTATTTGTTAAAGTAAAAGAACTCTTTTCCTATAATACTTTTTATTTAAAACTCTTTTCCTGTAAGAACTTAGTATAAAATGAATGTAAAAGACTTATAGAAAATGTCATCTTACTATAATTGGCGGACTTTAAACCGACTTCAAAAAAGGAGGTTATCAATTCGACACTTATGTATGTAATATCACAGATCATATAATACTATAGTGATATAATTAGAATTGCAAAATATTCTCATATGATAAACTCTTAGGGCTTCCAAATATACAAAAATTTATAGGTGTATGTATGTTTGTTTTATTAATGTTTTGTTGTTTAAAAAATATATTTCGCTTGGAAAAAGAATGAGGGGTCCACCACATAGATCGGGATCTCCTACTATTAAATATGGTAACAATTTATTTTTATGTTCAGTATAATTTCAAGTTAAAATATTTGTATATAAGTTCATATTCAATTAAATATGTTTTTTTTTCAACAATAGAATAATTATTTTAAAATTTTATTTTTTTAATAATAGTTATCATTAACTCTCAATATAAAATATGTAAAGGTATAGAGTTGTAATTCTAAGCCATTACGAAAAAAAATCATTTTTTTTGTTTAAGTATATATTTTTTTACTTTTTATATTTCTCATAATATATATGTATAAAGTCTAGATTTTCAACAGAGCTTTATTGCTAACATCATAATCATTCCATTATCAATTTTTAATGAAATTAATTATTGCAATTTTTTCTTAACTTGTACAGCCCTAGTGTTGATGATGTCAGATATTGGTTAGACGCACTTAAAATTGTAAATTTATTTGCATAAATAAAAAGTGACATTGAACAGTATTGCTATTTACTGCAAACTTTACTGATTCAATATAATTGCCAAGATTTATTTAAAGAAATCTGCAGCTGAATAAAATGAAATATTGGTCTAAAAAATAACTGATTACAAATATAGATATACCTTATAACCGACTTCAAAAAAAGAAGGTATTAATTCGACACTTATGTAATATTATTGGAACTGCAAAATATTCACATATGATAATCTATTAGGGCTTCCAAATATACAATATTTTATAGGTGTATGTTTGTATGTATATCTGTTTGTTTACGCATTTCTCCTCCGAAATTATTTATCGGATCGTGATCATTCTTTTCTTATTTGTTTACATTTATTTCAACTTAGGGAATAGTAAAGATTTTATCAAAATCGGTTCAGTAATTTTCATGATATGGACTAAAACGTGTAACTAAATCTGTAATAGTTTTTGTAATTACTACTTATTAGGTACAAAAGACTATTTCAGTTTTTAACTAAAAATTACGAATTAAAAATCGACTTCGAAAATATCTTATTAGGTACCTATATATATATATATATAATAAATGAAAACCCCCGTTCATTCATTCTTTACTTTTTGGTATTTTTTGGAGTCTGTTTAATTTTGTATAATACTTACTTGATAATCAAAAATAAAAGAACTTTACAACGATAGACAACGATAGACATTGACAACGAAATTAATATTTAAAAGAAAAAACGCTGAATCAAGGAATATTTTTGTACGTTGATATTTCTTTGCTTCAATTTTGTATTTTTTATTGGATTTTTTTTGCTATATTTTTTCATAATGATAATAGCATTATTTTTTAATGATTATATATTACTTTTTTAGAGTAATGCAAAAGACCAAATACATAATTTTTGATGTAAATTAAACTAGAGTAAGAATATTTTTGTAAAAATAATTAAAGTTAATGCTCAATAAAAAAAAATTACATAAATAAATGCTTTCCATATTATGTATTTTATTCAGAACAAAACAATGCACAGGTACATTTGTTATATTTTATGTTATTAAAAGGGATACTATAAATAACATTTGTTTTATTACTTACTATTAATGTAAAATAAGTTACCAAATAAATAATAGATGAGTAAAATTATTTTTCATCTATCATAATGGGATTGGATGCGTATTCGTCATTAGGTGGCATAAAGTCGGTCTCGTCAACATTTTTCGGAATTTCGTCATTACTTGCAAGATTTTCAACTGTCGGACTTTCTGGTTGTATGTTTACATCAGGTTTCTCCTGTTCAAAATTTGAATTTTCGACAATTATTTTAATTGTGGGTAAGTTAGCTCCATTGGCTAAGATTAGGACGATAGGTATTTCGTATCGTATTTGTGAACTGTCTGGCGAGAATAGCTCTCTGTTTAACACAATCACATTGCTGTTACCAAGTCTCGATCCCCATGATGGCTGCTCTTGGGGTTCTTTAGGAATGTCTACGTTATTAGAATCAACATCTGTATCTTCTACGCCAGCATTTCTAGTATTTCTCGGTTGCTCTGTCATTAGAGCTTCTGTAGTACTAAACTCTGTTTCCTTTTCTTCTTTATCATTAACCGTAGTAGCTTCTGTTGTTGTAGAATCGTTAGCGATATCGACAATAGAAACGCCACGACCAGATCTGGGATTAGATGAAGCATTATCTGAAAAATCAGTATTGTACGATGCGCCTATTTCAGGGGGCATCAAGTCCACAATATCATCGTCATTAGTTTTTTCACTAGGTTCTGTAGATACGTCATAGCTTTCGCTCTTTTCATTTGATTCTGTTGTACTTTGCTCAATATTTTCACTTTCTGTAGTTACTTCGTTTTCTTCAGTGTGACGAATAAGTCGAGTGCCTTCCTTTGCTTTTATTAGATCTAAAATATCTAAGGATGGATAGTCAGGGATGTTTTTGGCATTGTCAAACATCACAGGCGCGGAGGTAACTTCTTCTTCGATTGTTGTCTTCTCATTTACCTCCGTTGTGGTCTGATCTTGATCGATTTTCGGATCTTCAGTGGTGCTTGCTTCGCTTGCAATGATAGAAGGAATGTTAGCTGTGTCAGCGGCGTCGGATGTTTGAGAAATATCTTCATCGTCTGTTCTACGCGCAGGTCTTATGTTCTCATTTAAGTCTTTTCCAATTGAACTTGGAGCATCTTTGTCAGAATTGTTTGGCAGTCCAGTTGTTGCGTTACCTTCTGATCTTTCAGTTACATTATCTGTGTTTGCGGTTTCAGTTGTTCCAGGAATACTTTCTTCGTTTGTTTCACGCGCTGGTCTAACGCCTTCATTTAAATCTTGTCCTATAAATGCAGGAGCATCTTTATCGGTGTTTTCAGAAAGTTCGGTCGTTAAGTTTTCTGTAGGCATATCTGTGGTACTTACAGGTACATTATCTACGTCCATGGTTCCTGATGTTTGGGAAATGTTTTCAAAATTTGTTCCACGAGCTGGCCTAACATTTCCATCTGTATCTTTGCCAACTAAACTAGGCGCATCTTTGTCAGAATTTTCAGGAAGTTCAGTCGTTACGTTTTCATTAGACATAGATACACTCACATGATCACCACTACCACTACCTTCACTCACAGTTGTTGATTCATTCATTTCAGGTAAATCCTTGTTTGAGGTATCATCAGGAACCGGCAAATTTTCTTCAGCATCCGTATATTTGGTGTTCGATTCGGTATACACTTCCAAATGAAACTCGTAGCCGCGTAGAACAGTAGGGCTCTTGAGCTCTATAGTAACACTATCTTTTCCTTCACCTCCGTCCACAATCTGTGCATCCCCATCCTTTTCTGGCCGCATGTCTGTGACGACCACCCCGCTAATGACTTCATCACTGGGTGCTATAATTGTAACATTTTCTATCTGTCTCCAAATTGCAGGGTTCGCTTGTCTGATCTCATCGAAGATCTTTCTTCCCGTACTCTTTCCAACTGATACATCGCTGCCTACCACCGTACACACTATAGTACACAAAACAACTAGTTTTGTATCCATGTTCAAATGCCACGATGTGACTGTGCTAAGACGACGGAAATAGAATCCTTATATAGTTTGAATTGTTTAAGGAAAAATCTAGAATGAAATCACGCCGTTACAGGTTGCCTTTGTAATAAGTAAGTTATATTTTTATTGGCATAAATTAAGTTCTTCCTAGAGGAAAATGTTCAACCGAATGTACAGTCATTGACAGACTAAACGGAAGGCATTGTTATTCGCCTACGGTTCTCGTGGCTTATTATTTCGAAACAATTGTAATTATTTATTTGTATAAAAAATGCATTAAGAAACAATCTTTGGGATTTGAAGCTTCCTGTACGTTAAACAATAGCGCAGACAGTGAGAATTTTTGTAATAAAATTGATGAGAAATTAACAAACCATTAATTTGTGATCATTATTTATTATTAATGTGTAAGTCCAATATATTTCTATTAGTCTTGAATGTTGGAAATAATAATAAATATGTAGGTACTATCTTTTACTATTTTTTCGATATTTATTAATTCTCCATTTATGGCAGATTTTCATTTTAGGAAGAGGAGAATATGTATCGACGTCTTTAAATGTTATATTTCTATATATTCTCCATTTTTAGACTTAGGCTTATTCTTATATATGTACTTATTCATATCTCTATAAAAAATAATCCTTTTACTTAAAATTATGGTCATTGGGTATTTAATTGATAGAAAGTATACATTCCAATCTACTGATAAAATAAGTAAAAATGATAAAAAATAATATTTTAAATGGAATTTGGAGTTTGTTTCATGTTTGTTGATTTAAAAAATAATTCTAATTTAGGGCAAAGCCCCAACTTACGTACTTTAACTCGATAATAAGATAAGCTTATGGGTAGATAAGCTACAACAGATAAAAAAAGATGAAAATTCTCTTTTAATGATAGTTAAGACAAACGGAAGTAATGTTTGCTAAGATTTTTTTTTATTTTCTTGATATATTTTGTATATTTATAGAAACATATTTTTCTTTTATAAAAATAAAGACTGTAGTTCTTTTGAAAAAAAAAAAACAAAAAAACAAAAGAAGCAATAGTGAATCCATACCCATCGATACCCATTTGAACGTCCTATACTTTAGGTTTGCTACTTTACTAATAAATTACTATTACATTATAATATTTCCTAACATTTTAACTTCCGTTGTATAATGCTTTTAAGTGTACAAAGTTTATCAAGACGTTCATTTATCGACATGTACATCTTATTCACGTCGTGGAACGCATACATATTAGTGGACAAGTACATACGAGTACGTCTAGTTCCGAGAGATACTCCGAAAGATAGATAACAATGTCAAGGATAACTAGATTTGAGGATTACGTTATTATTATAGGGTTTTTTTATTAACTAAATATACTATTGTGGGTTTGCTCGAATAATTTTATTGTAAAGCCTCCATTGGTATAAACTTCTAGATAAATCATAATATTCTAAGTTTATTTATTTAAGACAGTGGTAGCCCAGTGGTTACGCGCGCACTTGGGAAACCGAATGAAAAAGGTTCAAATCCCGGGTGTCGCATCTGATGTTTTCATATGCGAATCATTTATAACATAATTACCACTTGCCTTACGGTGAAGGAAAACATCGTGAGGAAACCTGCATGTCTGAGAGAACCTCGCAAATACTCGAAAGACATGTGAAGTCCGTCAACCCGCACTTGGCCAGCGTGGTGGACTATGGCCTGATCCTCCGCGAACTGAAGGGAGGCCCACGCCCAGCAGAGGGACGTTAGAAAGGGCTACATACAATCTAAGTTTAGAGGTTACATAATATATAAATATATCTCCCCCAATGTGCGGGTTGCTCCTGGTACTACTCTGATAGCAGAGTGGACTTTGGCGCAACCCCGTGGTTGTTGTGGTCTGCTTCGGCAGACCTGCCGTCGGGGCCGAGTGGTTGAGTGCGGAATGCCATCCTGCGACGCCCCATTAACACGGGGGAGGTTCCGTTGGGTTTTAGTGGGTAGTACTGGTTTTTTTAGCCGGCGAGTCCCACACAACCACCTGTTTGTCTACAGGTAACAGGTACATGTACACAGTGTACGTGTAAATGCATTTTTCTCAACGTTAAAACTTTTTTTTTTTTGTGACAAAAAGTACAATATAATTTAGAAATTTATTGATCCACACGATAAATTAGTAAATAATATCAAAATCTTATTTTATTTGCAATAATCAGGCCGAGAACACGGACATTTTTCTTTCATCGACAGTCCTTTCACCATTTGCTTCATGAATGGGTGGAGTTCATCACTAAAGAAGGGTCTGAAAAGTTTAAATAGCAAATAATTAAAATAACAACTGTATGGTAATTGTATAGTAAATCTATTTTCTATTTTGCGTATTTTATATATTGCAGGAGACATGTTTATTCAGACCATACACTAAACAACAAATATACACACTAGCGACTCACCCTCGTACGTTTTATCGGAATCTCCTACGATAAAAATTCTATGTCACACTCAAGCCTTTGTTTCGACGGTAAAGAAGGACAAACAAATAAACACCCCTTCACATTTATAATATTAATAATAAGTATGGATGTCTGTCTAGAGATAGTAAAGACGTAGGAAGTAATAGTCTCAGATCTAAAGTAAAAGTCCCAAAATTCACGCAAAACATAAGTGTTAGGAACAAAGAAAAAAGAATTGTGAAAGAAAAATAAGATTTGAGTATGATAGCTGAGAGTATAAGGTAAGTAAAAATGGAGCACTCCACAAAAAAACAACGCAATTGTTGAATAATCTTATTGAAATAAACATTATTAACGATACCGAGGCCGAATCTATAGTTTTTAGAATTTTTGTCTGTCTGTCTGTCTGTTACCGCTTCACAGAAAAACCACTGGAGGGATTTTGATGAAATTTGGTATGATGATAGCTGGTTATCCTGGTCAACATATAGGATACTTTTTACCACTGGAAAATATCTTATTTCTGAGAAAAAATACAAAAACTGTAACGTAAGAGTATACCTACTAATATGTAAAACCTAAGAATTTGGTTTTTGGTCATGAAAACGCGGGCGGAGCCGCGGGCAATGCTAGTATTTCATAAAAATTGAAAGTTTTTCTATTGGGTTATTTGAATTTTAAAGTCTTTGTTAACAAGCCCACATACACTCCTACATTGAAGAAAGAGATTCAACACCGCACTAATGGTATTCGTCCACATTTGTGCAAAACGACGAAATCATTGTCAAAATAATCATGGAAAATTTGAACAAAACAGTGCCGTATTACATTTGCTGCAGTACATTTGCCGTATGTGTTTTTCCATTCATAAAACCTTAGCCTATCTATTTAATGTTTCAATTTAAAAAAAAAACAAACTGAAAAATAAACCGTGATTCCTGTTTTATTTAAATCTTGCGTGAATTTTGGGAGACCTATATTTGGTCTTCCCTAGCTACACTACTGTTATAAATGGGAAAAATCGTTTGTCTTTGCGTGTGCCTCTTTGTTACTCCGTTACGCTGGAACGGCTGGACTAAGATAAATATTTGTTATTGTGTGAAAAACCACGTAGGAATGCACCCAAGCGAAGCAAGGGTAAATCACTAGTTACCAATAAAACATAATACTTTAAAAGCAAATATAATTCAATATATTTTATAAGAAATAGACATTTTACAGATTAGCTATCTTCCATTTTATCCTAATAATACAGATATCATATACCTATCCGTTGTTAAGAAATGAAAATTTTGTTTATTATCCAACAAAATGACGTGTTCGTTGAACGTGATAAAGAGCACGAAAACAAAATTAAAATTTCAATCACGTTTTAAACATAGTTGTTTCTTTTGAAGCGGAAATATCCCTTCAAACTAAGTGTTCCTTGTTCTTGGTCACGTCATAAAATATTATTTTCATGTCACACGTTGTTTTTGCGGATTTTGTTCACAATTTCAAAGGTTTTAATTTGTTTGCACGGAACTCTAATTCTTTTCCCAAAACAAAAGTAGCCTAAGTTACTCCTTATCTGCCAGTGAAAGTCCCTTCGAAATCGGTCCAGCCGTTTCGTTGATTAGCCGGAACGAAAAGATAGACAGACAAATTTTTTTAAGAATTATTTTTTCTTTTAAGTACCGTATATAATTTCATATGCATTTAGTAAGAAGCTGTTAATTTGACGTTACAAACAGACACTACAAATTTATTTATATCTAAAGATTTTATCGTAAGTAGCGTATTCTAATAATCAAATATTGCCTGTATTTCAATACACATACATACACATATTTTTGTGACATTAGTTCTAAATCTAATAGATGATGATGATGTTCTCCTGACCGATTCCGGTCACGGCGGCCAATCTCATTGAGACTAGCCAACTGCGCACGAGATATTATAGTGCAGCGCGTGTGAGGGAGAGCGCAGACACAACGTGAACTCTCTATTCCTGTCACTCTCATACTCCGGTGGGACGACACGAGACACTCGCGGTGAGAGTGTCGGCGCAGGACCGACGGCTTTACGTGCTCTCCGAGGCACGGGGGTGAAACACCGCCAACTTCCCAACTCCGGGCTGTTACTGAAGCTTAATATACAGAAAGATTCAGTAACTAAACTTGGCCCGACCCGGGACTCGAACCCAGGACCTCCGGGTGTGCAGCCGTACATGCTAGCCACTACACCACCGAGGCAGTAATCTAATAGATAACATGCAACGAGCACTGTGAAGGCGTCACTCGAGGTATATTAAATATACGTTTAGAATACTAATTTGTTACTTATTGATATAACAATACTCCATGACGTACATTGTTCATAAAAATCAATACGGTATGTAAAAGAAGGACGCCAGTTCGATGCTCCCATGAAATGGTTTATCTAAAATCCTACTCCAATTTCTTATACAATTGAAAATTAAAAAAAAGAAAGTATTTTTAATGTTTTTTTCTAAATATTATATTTTATTTAAACATTTCACACAGTAAATTGCAATATAGTATATACCTAATTAATAAGAAACGGGATTGACAAAATATATATAATATGTATTATAAATGTGTTCACGTAACACTGTCTTTAACTTGTGACGCGTAAACCACTGATCAGATTTCGATAAAATTTGGCTAGGACATAGATTCATTCTGGGATCGGACATAGGCTACCCTTGATCAAGCTTCGCTTATTATGCGAGCAAAGCCACGATAAATAATAAATAAAAATCTTTATTGGGCACGTTTTAAAGATTATAATTTATAAAAGTATGTTTGATAATAACAACATTACTTAAAACTGTGTCGTAGTCATTAACATATAACTTACCAACTTCGATATATATCGAAGCAAAGAAAAAACTTGTAACTCCTCTTGTTTCGTAACTTGTCCTTTAGCCATTTTTAAATATGATTCCTATTAAGCTTAATTCCCGCGAGTAGTTTCGCTTTGACGAACATACAAATTGTAGGACAACGTGGCCATTAAATTATTAAATTATATACAGTATATATATATACAGTATAAAAATAAGCATCCAAGTCTTAGGTTAAAATTGTTACAATACCAAATTACAAGGTCTTTCCTTGAAGGTGATTCATCTCGAGCTACATTTTAACATTTAGTATAGATTTCTCAGAGATGAGATTCCCGCAGTAAAAAGTATCCTATATGTTGACCCGGATAACCAGCTATCATCTCAACAAATTCCATCAAAATCTATCCAATGGTTTTCTCGTGATGCGTTCCCAGACAGACAGACAGACAAAAATTCTAAAAACTATAGATTCCGCCTCTGTATCGATAATAATGACTACTTTAATAAGATTTTGCAAAAAATGTTTAATGTACAGATTCGACACTATTTATTTTATATTTAAAAAATAATAGTAGGGGAGCCCAAGAGGGGATTTTTGTAGTTACTCAAGCGCGGCAGATTAACATAAAAGAGGTTACCTTGCACTCTATTGAGTACTTTCACCATAATATAAGTCTTCTATATAAAGGCGCGCGTCTAGGGAAGCCGATCAAAATATTTAAAAAATGTTTTGATAAGGTAGAAATACTTGAAACCGTCAGATTAAGGTATGGTAGGCTAGTCGCATCCTGAAAAGTGTCCAATTCAATAATCTGCCGATTTGCACAAGCCGAAGAGGCAAAAATCATCATAAACTTTATAGTCGTTACCTACCTTATCAAAACAATTTTTAAATATTTTGATCGGCTTCCCTAGACGCGCGCCTTTATATAGAAGACTTATATTATGGTGAAAGCACTCAATAGAGTGCAAGGTAACCTCTTTTATGTTAATCTGCCGCGCTTGAGTAACTACATAAATCCCCTCTTGGGCTCCCCTACTATAAAGAACTATTTCTATCAACTGAACTCAAACTCTGTAGGTTTTAGTAGTATCTATTGTTATTAATCTCTCCGCTATCCACTTCCTAGTCCACTATTAAAGTTTAAGCTTGATACCAGATTTGAAAGAAAGTTACAATCGACCATTTGATCAGTTAGTAATTTTAAAATTAGGTAGTTAAAAACGAGTCTAAAAAGGTATTAGTAAATCTAATTATACAGATAAATAAAATTGAAGTGTCTGTTTGTAATGTCAAAATAACAGCCGTTTACTAAATGCATATAAAATTATATACAGTACTTATAAGAAAAATTCAATTTTTAAAATTTCTGTCTGCCCGTTTATGTTCCGGCTAATCTCCGAAACGGCTGGACTAATTTTGACGGGACTTTCGCAGGCAGATATCTGGTGTATAAGGAGTAACATAGGCTACTTTTATTTTAGATAAACAATTAGGGGTTCCGTTCAAAAAATGAAAACGTGTCTAGTCGCTAGTAATAAAAAAAATCTTGTACCTGCAAAGCATTCTGTTTATCTCCTTCTGGTATTCTTCAGTAGCGATCTGACATTTCTTTATTTGATCCAACTCTTCTTGACGCGCGCGCTCCTAAAATATATTACGTTTTATATGTATTTTGTATTGTATTTATTACTTTTGACTTAAAATGTATACGGACAGAAGGTGTCAGCCCGCTACACCGTCTCACAGCATGACCGTGCTATGAACGTATCAGGCACGGAAACGGGAATGGCACGGACTAATATGTCCACTAGACTGTATCAACGTATATAACGGTTATACTGACCGTAGCATTCACGTATCATCAGTGTATTATCCGCGTATGGCAATGTATAATGTACAAGGTATGGTGATGACACACGGTTGGTACGCGGATGATACGCGGATGATACACTGTTGGCACGCGGTTGATTATACATGGGAAAGTTAGTTTTTTTTTGGATTGCGCAGTATTTTCCACCGATTTGATTCATTAATCTTTTTTTTTAATGAATAGGTCTTAAGTATAGGATATATAAATTTCAGAAAACATCTATTTTAAGGGTAGAATAATAACTTATAAAGGGATTTGAAGTCAATGTTTAAGTCTAAAAATATTCCATTTCAGTTAAACATTCATTGTTATTATTGCCTAGATGCCAAAAACTTGGCAACATCCATTTTATTCTTAGTAAAACTTTGAAGGTCAACGACCAATATTATTCTATTATACATATTATATATATATATTATATATATATATATATATATATAAGTGTTTTCCCGTGGAATGAGATAATCTAACGCGTTTTCCACACAAATGAGATTCTGTCGCTCTGTTTCGACGTGAAAAAAGGACAAACAAATAAACGCACATTCACATTTATAACATTAGTAAGTATAGATTACCTTCAACAACTTATTATATTCTATTTGTTGGACCAAATTGTTTTGATGATCTTTTCTAATCTGTGCATCTGTTAGCTGTCTCTGGTCCACAAGTTGTTGCAGTTGATCGAATAGTTGTTTATGGTATACGTCCTGTTCGGCTATTTTTTGTTTGAGCACCTCTTTGGAGTGTTGTTTTTCTTTGATTTGGTCCACCATTGCTTGACGGACCTCCTAAAATATCGAAAATGAACAAGTTAGGTAGTAATCTATACAGGTAAATAAAATTGAAGTGTCTGTTTGTTATGTCAAAATAACAGCGTTTTACAATGCAACAACAAATGCATATTAAATTATATATGGTACTTATAAGAAAAACACAATTTTTAAAATTGTTGTCTGTCTGTCTGTTTGTTCCGGATAAACTCTGAAACTGCTGGACTGACTTCGACGGGACTTTCACTTGAAGATAGCTGATGTTATAGGAAGTAACTTATGCTACTTTTATTTTAGAAAAAGAATTGGGGTTCCGCTCAAAAAAATTAAAATATAATCTAGGTAAGAGCCCGAGCGAAGCGAGGGAGAGTCGCTAGTCTGTATAAATTTTATAAATGTGAAAGTTTGTGAGTATGTATGGATGTTTGTTACTGTTTCACGCCAGAACGGCCGAACGGATCTGGATGATATTTGGCACAGAGATAGATTATAGTCTGGAATAACACACAGGCAACTTTTTATCCCGGAAAAATATACGGTTTCCGAGGAATCGATTTTTTTTGGTTTTTCTAGAGGCGAACCCGAGCGAAGCAAGGTTGAGCCGCTTGTACATAATAAACGAACACGCGACCTCCGTTATAACAAAGAGTTTAACTCAACCGTGTAATGAATCACAAGGAAGTAAATATTAAAAGGAAAGGCTAAACTAGTTCATATCACTAATTGTTATCCTGGTCGCATCTTTCATCCATTGTTAAATTCATCTTTCCGGGGCTTGTGAATTAAATTATCATTTATTATTCTTAACAATTAATAATTGTATGTGGTAATGAATATTTCTGAATCTGATGAAATTGTAAACGTATTTGTTGTAAAACTGATAGTAATTTATTTTTTAAATTAAAAATATTATTATTTTTAAAGTATCTTGTTCCAATGAATCTCGCTTCGCCCGGGTTCGTCCTTAGTGTAAAACAAAAACAAATTATCCCACGGGAACCGTACATTTTTCCGGGATTAAAAGTAACCTATGTGCTAGTCCAGATTAAAATCTATCTCTTTGCCAAGTTTATTAGTAAGATTTTTATAATATAAAAACAACTCTAAAATTGCTATGGGCCTCTGTTTACATATTTAAGATCCCTATGTAAATATTGCCTGAAATAAATAAAAAAAAATGTTATATTATATAAACTTTAAGGAAAATAATTATTTAAATTGATCCACAACACACTTCGCAAATTTAAAAATCCTCTTCCTGAAAGGAGTCATAAATAGAAAAAGAGGAAGAAAAGAGAAATAAATATAAATATTTTGGTACATTAACACATCACCATCTAGTTCTATGGTAAGCTACGAGGCCTATATAGCTTTAAACACATACATATTATAAATATAGAGAGAGAGAAAAGAAAGAGAAAATACAACATTAAACACTAACCCTATTAGTTTTCTGAGCCCAAGCTAAATATTCGCATCTCCTGTTATCCATATACTCCTGCCTCTTGCGGGCTTCCTCTGCCAACGGAGCTTCGACCGTTCTTTCAAATTCTGCATACTGCTTCTTTAATTCGATCAAATGTTTGTTACATTCGTCCAGTTCTCTCTGTAAAGGAATTGATAAATATTTAATACTAGCGAATACGAAAACAAAAACAAACCTATCCCACAGAAATCGTATATTTTTCTTATTTTTCTTTAGCCTATGTGTTATTCTAGGCTATAATCTATCTCTGTGCCAAATTTCATCCAGTTCCGTTCAGCCGTTCTTGCGTAAAAGAGTAAAAAACATTCATACATACTCACAAACTTTCCCATTTATAATATTAATACGGATAATACGGACTAGCGAATTACCCTCGTTTCGCTCGGGGGCCTCCCTAGGTATGTTTTTTTTTTAACCGAAAACAGGCAAAATTTCATTCTTTTTCTAAAATAAATGAAGCCTATGTTACTACTTAGAACATGAGCTATCTGCCAGTGAAAGTCCCGTCAAAATAGTCCAGCCGTTTCGGAGATTAGCCGGCACAAGCAGACTGACAGACAGAGACAAAAATTCCATCCAATCGGGAAACGGCTTTAGGATTGACACATTTAAGTTTGCCACGAAATGGCACTAAACACACAGCGCTTTAATCAAAATCAATACAATTCTCTTGGTAATGACTTCAACTGGTACGCAGTTGAGCACAGATTACTTCGCCAATGTCACGTGAAATGGAGAAGACACGAGAGAGATTCACCATGAAAAATAGTATTTTTCGACTTTTACGAGAATGCGTTTTATTAACACCAACAGGCGTTCTCCTATAGTATGGGTTTATATACTGTGATTTTACTATTTACTTCTTTCCGTCTCCTCAACTGCTCTTTCGCCAAGTCATCGGCCAAGCCCTGCCCGGCGAGAGAGTCCCATGTGTCAGATATCAACTTGGCCTCTTGTTTTTGCTTGGCCAGAACTTGTTGCCTTTGCTCTATCATTCGCTTTCTTTCCAGGGCTGTTTCTTTACGTTGCTCCGCGCGTTGACGTTCCGCTAGAAAGGAGTTTGATTTTGGTTTTGTTTTTAATAACCCTATTATTATAAAATATGTGCTAATTATTTGAGGTAGAATCCGTAATGGATATAGCTTATATCTTGTATTAAGACAAGTTTTAAGGATGGAAACCTATCACGGAAGCAGGTACAGGCGTTACTGCGTTTAGATACATTTGGGATGTGATAAACCCAAAATATTGAGTTTTTAAAACATTTATTAGTCTGAAAATGGAAAAATAGCAGGAAGTTTTAAAGAAAAATATAATACAGCTTAAGTGCTTAAACGATCTAAGCGATAAAAAAGTGAATCCTACAGTGAAACCTAAACCTGACTATTGACAAACTGAAGTAAATTATAAAGTTTGATCATTGCGTCATCATTTCGACTTTTAATATTCGTTTCATATTTGATTGATGATGTATTCTTGACTTAATTTATCATTTTAGACTAAATTAAAAAAAATAAAAATAAACGACTAATTAAAAATAATAAGTAAAAAAAAATTACGACAATATTAAAGAATAATACAATAACACTCACCTTCTTCTTCCTTCTGTATATCAGCGTCCCACAACGCTTTGAATCTTCTCGCTTCTTCTTTTAACATCTCCTTCTCCTTCTCTCGCTGTATTCTTCTCTGCTCTATCTGGTAGTCTGTGTACTGTTTGCACTCTAGATCTCTACGTAGACGTTCTATCACATCTTGTTCCATACGTGCTGCCTGGAATTTGAGGAAATAATAATTAATTTATGATGATTTTTATAGATATAAATATAATTGAAATATTATTTAAAAAAAACTGTCTGTCTGTCTGGAGGCAATCTTTGGAACGGCTAAGCCGATTGTAGTGGGACTTTCTCTATAAGATAGAGGAGTTTATAAGGTCACATACAGGGTTTTATACCGAAAATATTTAGAGTTGCAGTGCGACAATCGAAAACCCTTAAAAATTATGCACCCAGACGAAGCGGAGTTAAGTCGCTAGTACAAAATATATTCTTACCAAAGCATCCGACTCTTTCATGGCCACTTCATGCCACATCTTGTCGAACTCTATTACCGCCATCTTCCTCGCTTCTTTCTCTTTTATTTGGTAGAGTTGTATGTCGGCGGCTTCTTTAGCTCTTAACTTATATATACAGGGGAGTACGTGGACGCATTTTGATCTGTTATTTCATTTGAAAAAGCAATACAAAAATCTTGGTTATATTTTAAATATTTTTTTTAGCTATGCCAATGGACGACTGCCTTTTAAGTCTTTGTTCTGTAACACATCCCATTTATAGAAGAATTTTAATTCAACTCAATAGTTATGAACTGAATTTCACAATATATAAATTTTAGATATGAATTATTTAGTAATATGCTATCGCCCTCAGAAACTTGATTTAGGTACGGGGAAAGAATAGTTTGTAGATTTTTTTTGCCTAAGAGTGTATCTTTGCAAAAAATTGCGTCAATCTGAAAGCAGGACAAGTTAATAGACCAATAAACACTCTTAAGACTCCTATAGTAAATGCGAACGTTCGTACGCGTGCCTATGTTTGTTGACCCTATACGTTGAAACGGCTGGACGAATTTAGATGAAACTTAGTATACAGATAGGCTATGACCTGGAGTAGCACATAGGCAACTGTTAAGTACCTAGGAATTCAAACGAGCGAGGTTAAGTCCTTAGATGCACATAAATCCTAAATTCCTTCACAATACAAAACTCACAGAGGCGTATCCTTATACTTCTCCTCGTGTTCCCTCTTCCTCTTGGCGAGCAGATACTGGAGGCGGTCCATCTTGTCGCGCCACACAGCATCCGCGCCGGCTTGGGCTTGCTCTACGAACTTGCGTATATTCTCCTCTTCTTCGTGAGTGTATAGGTCTATTAGTCTGATTTGGGAGTAAATTAGGTATATAGTATAAAGTCTATACATATAATAAAATTGCAACTGAGCCGAATCTGTTAAATATTTTTTGGAAAATCTTATTGAAATTGACTTTATTACCGATACAGAGGCCGAATCTATAGTTTTTAGAATTTTTGTCTGTCTGTCTGTTACCGCATCACAGAAAAACCATTGGAGGGATTTTGCTGAAATTTAGTATGGTGATAGCTGATTATCCGGGTCAACATATAGGATACTTTTTACCGCGGGAAAATATCTTATTTCTGAGAAAAAATACAAAAACTGCATTGTAAGAGTATACTAATATATAAAACCTAAGTATTTGGTTTTTGGTCATCTGAACGCGAGCGGAGCCGCTTGCAATGCTAGTTTCAGTATAAAATATTATTTTTCGCATTAGACATTTTTTATAGTAATACTAGCATTGCTCGCCTAGTTGGTGTGTAAGGGATAAAGGACTCTTATATTATAAACTTACAATATATTTTTTCAACAAAATTCGTTCTTAACTAACGTCTCAAGTCAATACTCTTATAATGGCTTTAAAACGTACCAGTTGAGAACAGATTACTTCGCCAATATCACGTAGAAAATCTGACGTCCCGTATCTATAAACTTCTAACTACATGGTCCAGTCCAAAGTTTTCGTGTTTAAACCGGTAAAGTGAATGAAGTGTTTTTAACCCCCGACATAAAAAGAGAGGTGTTATAAGTTTGACGTTGGTGTCTGTCTGTGCCATCGTAGCTCTTAAACGGATGGACCGATTTCGATGCGGTTTTTTTCATTTGAAAGCCAGTTTTCTTGCGGTGGTTCTTAGCTATGTTTGGTTAATATGGGTCCAGCACTATAAGAGTATCAGCTATTTTGAGTATTTTCCAAAATGATGTAAGGCATTTTGTCGTATGATTACTCGATTAAGTGCTTCACGCGTGCCAGTGTAATCGTTCAATGACAATTAATTGGCGTAGAGGGTTTTTTAAGATTTTAATTAATAATTATTTATCAGTTATATTAATTCAGAAATAAGCATGTTAATTGAAAAAAATAGATACATATTTACCTTTTTCTTTTTGCTTTCAGATCTTCTTGGTAAGACGCCATGCACAAGTCGACTCGACGCGCGACGTTGTTTATAAGTGACCTATTAAATAATTCGAAGAAGTCATCAAAATAATTGATAAAAAAATGGCAAACTTTACATGGTCCTTCGAAAAGTAATAAGTGTTTCTAAGACAGGTTTATTCACGATGTTTCCTTTGCCATAAGGCAAGTTGTAGTCATATTTTAATCATCACACGTGATAATCCTACTGCTGGACACGAACCTGCTTTCAAAACGAGGAGGGTAAGCAGTTGTAGCCCAGTGGTAACGAGTTTGCTTGAGAAACCGAGTGAAGCGAGTTCAAATCCCGGGTCCCGCACTTCTGATATTTTCATTTGCAAATAATTTCCAACAAGATTACCACTTGTCTTACGGTGAAGGAAAACATCGTGAGGAAACCTGCATGTCTTAAAGAACCTAGCAAGTTTTCGAAAGACATGTGCCGTCCGCCAACCCGCACTTTGTGAGCGTAATGGATTATGAAGTGTAAAATGTTTATACATTAAGTATAGTATAATATAGTATAGGAATAAGTCCGTTGTAAGCCCTACTTTAGTAAAGCACTCGTATATCATCCATATATGGTCGACCACCCCCTAAGCTAAGTTTCATTGTAAATAGGTATACTTAAGATATTATGATTATTATATATGTCTCCAACCGAAGAACATGTTTATCTCTAAAACATACCACATTTGAATTATCACCTGATTCCCCTTATATTCTATTAAAGCTAAAATTATCATTTTTTTTGAACATGAACACACAACACCATCTAGTTCCATGGTAAGCTACGAGGCTTGTGTTATGGATACCAGATAGTTGATACACTACACATATATAAACTTTAAATACATACATATTATAAATATAAACACCCATGACTGGAGTACAAACATTCGTGCTCATCACACAATGAATGCCCCCAGCGGGCTCGAACCCGCGACCGCTGACACAGCAAGTAGGGTCACTACACACTGAGCCAAACGTGTCGTCGTAAATTTTTAATTTGCTTGGTTAAGTAAAATATTCACACATCTACCGTCTATCGCATCGTATAAAGAAGTCACTATATTGTTTATCCTTCAATTCTTTGAGTTTATTTTCGACGCCTTTCCTTTGTTCTTCTTCTTCGGCACGCAATTTGCGAATAAATCTCACGTAACGAAACGTTGAGTTTAAGGCGCGAGATGTCTGAAAATATGTTTGTGTATGTATGTATGTATTTTAGTACTATCGTCGTCTGTGCTTATTTTGTCCAAACGACCAATCTTTAACGAAATATAACAGAATTATTAACTAAATTCTATTGGTTTTCAACACAAATTTTACTTTAATTAAAAGGCGAAAAAAATATTTTATCTAAGTATATACAAATATATTTAAATTTTATAATTATAGTTTTTTTATTTAAATACCTAGAGAAAATATGACTCTAATGTAAAGTACAACATGTATCTATTGGTAGTTTGAATTTGATTCCCTAAAATTTTTGAATGCTTTACGTCAAACAATTATAATAAAACCACGAAAATGTCCAAAAACATAGAACTTAAAAAAAACAAATACTCGCTTTTGCGTAAATCTAAGTACCTAAGTATTAGTTAAGACATTTGACGCTATACATAAATCGAACCTATGCCCTATGGAAAGACATGGTACGGCTGCACACTTGGAGGTCCTGGGTTCGAGTCCCGGGTCGGGCCAAGTTTAGTTATTGAGACTTTCTGTATAGTAAGTCTCTGTAACAGCCCGGAGTTGGGAAGTTGGCGGTGTTTCACCCCCGTGCCTCGGAGAGCACGTAGAGCCGTCGGTCCTGCGCCGACACTCTCACCGGTCGTGTCGAGTGGTCGTCCCACCGGACTATGAGAGTGACAGGAATAGAGAGTGCACTTGTGTCTGCGCGTACACTTGTGAACTATAATATCTCCTGCGCAGTTGGCTAGTCTTGAAATGTAATGTTATAAGATTGGCCGCCGTGGCCGGAATCGGCTAGGAGAACATCATCATCAGAACCCGAGGACCTCACACATCATCCAAGCAGAACCGCAGTCAAAAACTAGCAGAATATACAACTGTATACTTGTAACAATTTTAAATAAAACTATCTTTTCGGCATTTTTGCGGATTGATTTTGATTTTCGAATGCTATACTGTAATGCTTCGAAAAGATAGTTTCATTTAAAATATCAAAAACTAGCGACAAAATGCAAAAACAAATCTATTCCTAGGGAACCGTATATTTTTCCGGGATAAAAAGTAGCCTATGTGTTTTTCCAGACTATAATCTATCTCTGTGCCAAGTATCATCCAGATCAGTTCAGTCGTTCTAGCGTAAAAGAGTAACAAACATCCATACATACTAACAAACTTCCACATTTATATAGTAGTAAGATTTGCATAAATCTAAGAAATTATATACTTACATAGTAGCAATCCGGAACGCCTCTAGGCCCGGGCCCGTCTTTAGGTATCTTTTGACGAGGCACTTCCATTGCTTATATGCATAAATAATAATAAATAATGTCAATATAATTAATTATAATATTAATTTTAATGATTTAATCAATAAAAATATTTCAGTTAAAATACCAATATTTAGACGTTTAAATGTCAGTGAGAATTAAAAATAATTTAAATTTTCAGCCTTATCAAATATACACATAAATAAATAAAAAAATAAAAATTAAAGTAGGTACAATATAAATACAAATCTTATCAAATGAAAAATGGCGGTAAAAATAACTTACTTTCATAGAAATTGTCGACATGTGTTAATATTTTCACAATTAGTAGTGAAAAAACAAAATAAATTTACATATTTTTATTTAAATCAACTATAACATTACCATACAAAAGAAAGTATAAACAAAAGCAACATATCAAAAAAGAAATATAAAAAAGATGGCTTTCTCTTTTACATGCTAATGTAAAATGAATCGCACTGTTTCACACACAAAAAAAATTTAATTATATTCAAAAGTCTAAAGATAAGAGTAGTATTAAGTATTAGAGCAAAAATGGCATATTTACGAAAAATTGAAAATAAATAACAAAATAAAATCACATTCTTTTATAAAATTTACAAACGCTATAAAAATATACGCAACACATTTTTTTATGATAAAACTCTTCGACCACGTTTGCACTATCTCAAAGTAAATTTGGATTAGATTTTTCTTTCCTTGACTTTACTATACTAATATGAATACTGAATATAATAAGTAATAAAGTTTGATAATATAATAATACGAAGTAAACAATATGAACTGGATTAATATCTAAAAGTATTTTCATTAAAAAAAACTTAAAAAATTAGTAATTACGATATAACAACAAGTAATCAACAAGGTGGCAAAATCAACAACTTAAAAATAATAATAATTTATAAAAGTTTTATTTTTTCAAGTTGGCTAAATTTAAAAAAAATCTTTAAACAACTCGATATGGCACATAACTTCCTTAATATTTGTATGATTTATTTGTATAAAAAATAAACAAATATGTCAGGCTCGAATACCAAATATGATGTAATGAGATAGGTAAAAATGATTGAAATGAAATTTGTTAATAAACAATATAAAACATTAAATTAAAAAAAAAACTGAAAGCTTGACTTTCATTTCTTGTCACAAATTGGCATCTTAGATCCGCCATTTTAATTTTTAATGACAATTTAAGTTTATTTTTATTATATTTTATGAAATGATTACTGAAAAATTATTAAAACATGAATACGTAAAGTTTCAAGCCTGACACATTCACAAAAAAAGAATATTTATATAAAAAATCAATTAAATATCTTCACATACAAAACTAAATATATCTCATTCAACATGGACTGTCCAATGATAACTCTATTTGGCGATTCACTGACAAGTTCTCTATTTACCAACTTCACGTTAGCACTATTGGGCAATAAGTTTAGTCTAGAAAGTTCTACTTTCAGACAATTTTCACTATCGCAATGGAAGTAAGGCTGTATATGACCAGACCAAGTGAACGGTTCGCCTGATAGGCGATTGTATACAGTTATCGAACCGAATTTTGGTTCTTCTTCAATTTCTTTCGTTGTCGATAGGGCCTGAGGATAATAAAAAAAAAAACAAATATTAAAATAAAAAAGAATAATAAATATTATAAGGTATTTTGATGCCATTTTGTAAATTTTGGGTAAGTGCTGTTTGTTAAAACTATATTATTGACCTTTAAGACGTCAAAACCTTAGTCTCTCCCGCGACCATGATCGCTGTAAAGCATTCGAAACGTCGGAAACCAAAAATCAAAATAAATCCATAAAGAAATCCGAAAAGATACTTTTATTTAAAATATTTTTTGTTAATTTTTGGGCTTTTAGCATTCTTTTTTTTTCATTTTTCATAACTTGGCCAGCGTGGTGGACTATGGTCTGATCCCCCTCGTATAGAAGCGAGGTCCACGCCCAGCAGTGGGACGTTAGGGAGTGAATACTAACAGTGAGCGAGAGCAGCACGTGCGTGGGCGCGGGCGAGCGCGCGCGCACCACGTACAGCGCGGCGTCGTGCTGCAGCACGCGCGCGCCGCCCGCCGCCAGCGCCACGCGCCAGCGCGCGGACTCCTCGCACACTATGTCGCCCGCGTGCTCCTGCGTGCATCACAACACACATAATAACTTCGTTGGCTTACTAATACAAGGTTCTATGTTAATTTTAATGAAGTTTAGTAATTTTTACATAGAACTTTGTTATTTTGTTATCGTAAAAAAAAAACAACATAGAACTATGTAAAATTGAATACTTTGTAGTTAAAGTGCCGCTATCTAGTGGTTTGTTTTTGCAAACTGTAGCTAATGACACATAGAACCTTGTAGCATTAATAACTAAATAAGTACTAAAATTGTAACATAGAACCTTGTAATAGTGAGCCAACGAATTATGTGTATATACATACTAATATTATAAATGTGAAAGTGTGTTTGTTTGTTTGTCCTTCTTTCACGTCGAAACGGAGTGAAGGATTGGGGTGACTTTTGTGTGGAGATAGTTGGAGGGCTGGAGAGTGATATAGGCTACTTTTTACCGCGGGAGTTTAAATTGCCACGGGAACACACGTTGTAATACAAACAAAATAAATATTTATGATCGGAATTACTTGAAACTTGGTATTAACGGTTTCAATAAAATTAAATAAATATATGTTTTAGCATTTTCGAAATTCATCTTATGAGGGAGTAAAATACGGGATGAAAGTTTGTATAAAACTAGCTTTTTAGAGATTTTTTTGTAGTTTTAGCGCAAGCGTAAAAACTAACTGATTGGTAGTTTTCATTTACTATAGATACCTGATCAGATATTTTCCAAGTCGGTGTCAGCCGATACAAATCAAAGACCTAAAGCATTCTTCTATTTCTGAACGTAACTTTACAACTACATACGTGACAGAGAAATATATTTAAACTATAAGCACAATATTTATGCTATTTAAAAGACAAAGTTATCAATGAAATAAAAAAAAACATACTTTTCTAATATGATACTCGAGTAACATTCTGGGTCCTGCCCAAGAGCATAAGACACATTGAACTTGTATATCCATAGCTATTGATTCCATATAATCCTGAAAAAAAATTTTTTTTTTAAATTTATTTAGGATCACCAACATGGTACAGTAAATTAACAAAAATATATAATTGTACAAAGGAGATCCAAATCTAACAGTTATCGTATTTATACATATCATCCATACTTCATACTAATATTATAAAAAGGTAGAGTTTGTGAGTTTGTTTGTAGGAAGTAATCTCTGGAACTACTGAACCTATTTAGATAAGATTTGGTAAGGACATTGTTTTTATCCCGGAAATCAACCCTTAAGGGGGTAAAATGGGGATGAAAGATTGGGACGACCCTAGGAACGAACCCGAGTGAAGCGAGGGTAATAATATACATGTGAAAGTGTGTATGTTTGTTTGTCTTTTCCGTCAAAACAGAGTGACGGATTGGCGTGATTTTTTGTGTGAAGGTAGTTGGAGGACTGGAGAGTGACACAGGCTACTTTTAAGTCCTTCTCTTCCATACTAAGAATTAAAACGTACCTAGAGCACCCGAGCGAAGCGAGTGTGAGCCGCTAGTATCATATATTCATAATTTATCACGACATGCATAGACAGTTACACTGAGCATTTAAAAATTTAAATGATATATAGAATTTTTAAGGCAATGCCAATCTCTCGCCATTTTTTTTTCCAAACTTGCGGCGCACAATGAAGAAAGTATATATTTATAGAAGGCAATTAAGTAAATAAATAAAAAGTGTGAGCAATATAGTACTTCAAATTGTCACGTTTCCGAGAAGTTTGAAGGTAAAGATTGCCATTAACAATAAAAATGATGAAAATCCTTAAAAATAAACTTATTACGTGTTATTATGCATTAGTTATATTCATTTAATAGTTTTCATAGTCCTCATTGAAGCGACCTATACTTCAAAATATCTTGGAAACATGACACAACAAATCACTTAATTGTTCGTATTTTGTGTTTAAGTTAGTTTTCTCTATCCATAATCCATACATACTAATTACATCATGCACCATATTTAAAAAAATCAAAATGGCGGTAATAACTAATACCGTTTTCCATAGAAATATTTTCGAACCTTTTAAACTATAAAACAATGAACATAATAAAAAGCCTAGCTTACTCCATCTTGGCTTATAATTTCTAAAGCATCTTCTACCATCTCCGGTATAGACGCGGCGCTGACATCTTGTGACGTTTCCAAAGACGACGTCGATGTATTGAAATCTAGAATATAAATTATAAAAATACTTTAGTTATAACAATAAATATATTAAAAATAATTTAGTTTTGCAAGCATCATCGTTCGTCTCTTCTCGGTAGGAGCAAAATGTTAAATCGTTACCTCAAGTCTCAAACCTCAAGAACGTTTAGTATGAAATATGAATCTCATATTGAACAAAGGAAACAAGTTATTAACAAAAAAAACGACTTTCAAGACCTCAACACCCATAACGCGGACATGAGATTATACGAGATTTTTGAGCCAACATATAAAATGCCATAAAGTTATATAAGCTTATAGAACATACATTCCTTTCCGAGGTTTAACTCTATATTAAATTATTCGATCAGACCAAAATAAAGCTAACAAAATCATGTCAAGTCCTACCTTCATTTTGATAATAGTTTCTCCTTGGGTTTTGTTCGGCAAATTGTACAAATTCATACAAACGTGGGTCCACATGAGGATGTCGGTGATCATCCACTTCGAAAGCTATATGAAAATCAATAGAGTTAGTAATGATAATAATTATTATCAACTTCAATTCATATTAGGGATAAAACAGAATAAAACAGCGGTTCCCAAATGGTGGTCCGCGGAACCCTTGAGTTCCATAGAAAAGTAACAAGAGTTCCCTGGATACGTCGCAAGAGTTCAGTGCAAAGGTCACAAGGGTTCCGTGTTCCGTTCGAGAGTTAAATAAAATGTTGTCAGACACGAAACCTAATTTTAGTGCTATTATAAATATGTGAAAGAAAAAACATTCTATAATAAATATTATTATAAGTATTAATATTTTTCATTTATGATTTGTTCTTTCAAGTCAAACAAGAAATTATAATAATAATTATTAATCTAACTATAACATAATCAGTTTAGTTAGTATTAAAATGGGAATCCTTAAAAAATATTATCAAATAGGGTTTCATAGCCAAAAAAAATGGGAACCGCTGGAACAGAAAATCGAGCTTCATCATCATTAGACATATCATCCATTGGCGACAATACAAGTACTACAAACACTTACGAAATGGCGCTATACATTTTCAGCATGAGAGCAGATAAAAAAAGGCTCTAACTAGTTATACGAAAATGATTTTTTTTTGGTCAAAAATTGCGTTTTTTCAGAAAAGATACCTATATATAGATAAGATTTAAAAAGCAAAACCTTATCTAAATACAAAATTTGATCCACATCGTTCGAGCCGTTTACGATGTACACGAAATAAATTTATATATAAAATATAAATATACAAGAATTGCTCATTTAATATTGTAAGATATATTAAAACTTAGTAGTAGGCAAAGAGTATTAGAGTTTTACTTTAAGACATGCAATGATTTTATTATTAGATAAGGTGTTGTTCTGGCTGAGGTATATTTGTATAAGTCATACAAAACCCTATTATAATTGCAGTAGTTATAATAGAAAAATATATACATAATATAATTAAAGGTTAATCGAGGTAATACAAGTGACGACGCATTAATTACATATTTATATAGCGATTTTCAAAATTCATCCCATAAGGGGGTAAAATAAGGGATGAAAGTTTGTATGAAACCTACATTTTTAGAGATTTCTTTTGTAGTTTTAGTGTGCTAGCGAAGCTGTGGGCTCTGCTAGTATTATATAATTTTTAATTAAATAATATGTAAAATGGAGTAATTCTAAAGATTTATTACAAAATATATGATTAATGTGCCTTCACTCAATGCAATATATATTTATAATGAAAAAAAAATGCTTAGCAAATTAGTTAACAATGAAAAAGCACTTACACGGTAAATAATCGCTGGACACAATAGTAGAGGGCTGTGCTATCCTGCAGGCAACAAACATGCAAGCAAACAAGCGAGTGCAAAGAGATTGTTTAATAATAATAATAATATAGCCTTTTATTTCCTTAACATACATACATAGGTAGAATAAAAAAAGTAATATTTAATTATATTATAATATAAACAGAAAAAAAATCGTATGCAAAACAGATATTGTTTTAATTACTAGTGGACCCGATAGACAGACGTTATCCTGCCATAGACCTTAATAAGTTGGAAATTTAAATAAAAACAGGATATCCATAACAGCGCCACCTACCGGGTCCAATAATAGCTAAAAACTATGAAAATGATACCATGAGTACACATGAAAACATCAAAATCGGTCAAGCCGTTTAGGAGGAATAAAGATGGAGAAAGTAGAAGAATTATGAACATACACACACACCAGAATATTATATGCAAAAATGTAAAAAAAGCTGGGTTAATTTTAAGAAAGGACACAAAAAGACAACGAATAGACTCGAGTGTTGTTTTATATGCTACTATCGACTTACCCTCGTTTCGCTTCGTCCTAGACAAAAGCAAACCTATCCCACGAGAACCATACATTTTTTCGGGATAAAAAGTATGTTATTCCAGACTATAATCTATCTCTGTGCCAGATTTTATCCGTTCAGCCGTTCTGGCGTGAAAGAGTAACAAACATCACAACACACAAACTTTCACATTTATAATATTTATACAATATCCCGGAAAAATGTACGGCTCCCGTGGGATAGGTTTGTATTTGTTTTCTGTCTATGAGGTTCCGAGCGAAGCGACGGTGAACCGCTAGTATTATTTATATATGAATGCATCGGACTACGTCTAACTCAAGCAAATATATTATGATGACACGAAGTAAATTGACGAATATTAAGGACGAATAAAAGAGGGTACAACTATAAAATACAACACATAGGCACGCTCAAGCAAAGCGAGAATTACAGCAGCGCATATATTTAGACTATGAATTGCTCTCTCTGCTCTCGTAGTGTACTATATTTCAATAAAAAATCGTCAATATAATTACAAACTTTTATATATATTAATTATTAGCGTTTTCCCGCGGCTCCGCACGTGTGATTCAATTTTTACTATGATGTATGCTTTGTTTTTGTATTTGTTATGCCTTTGTTTTACTCTGATTCTTATGTATAAGATAAGATAGTTTCATCAAAACGGTTCAGTAGCTTTTGTGTGATAAAATAACAAGCATCCATACATAATACCTTCTCAGATTTACGCGTATATTTGACATTTTAAATAAAACTATCATTTCGGATTTTATCATGGATTTATTTTGATTTTTGGTTCCCGATATTTCGAATGCTTTAGAGCAATCGGGTCACGGGAGAGACTAAGGTTTTAGACGTTACAAAGCTAGTTACATACTTGTTACAGACAGCACTTACCTACAAAATTATACAATGATGTGTGCTGTCTATCCACCGTCATCGTAATCATGTCAAAAAAACCGAAAAGATAGTTTTATTTAAAACATCCATACATCCTTACAAACTTTCGCATTTATAATATTAGTAGGATAGTCTATACATATAATAAAATTCTAAATAAGCCGAATCTGTACATTAAATATTATTTGGAAAATCTTATTGAAATAAACATTATCATCGATACAGAGGCCGAATCTATAGTTTTTAGAATTTTTGTCTGTTTGTCTGTTACCGCATCATAGAAAAACCACTGGAGGGATTTTGATGAAATTTGTTATGATGATAGCTGGTTATCCGAGTCAACATATAGACACTTTTTACCGCGGTAAAATGTCTCATTTCTGAGAAAAAATACAAAAACTGCAATGTAAGAGTATACTAATATGTAAAACCTAAGAATATGGTTTTTGTCACCTGAATGCGGGTGGAGTCACGGGCAATGCTAGTCAGATATATAACAAAAACTTACGGTGTAGTGACTGTAGGTGTTGCATACACTAATTTGGTACTGGTTGTAGTAACTACTTTTAATAGCGGTGCATTCGTTAACATCTGGTTTTTAAAGTTGTATACAGTTTCCAGCATTATCGTGTTATATTGCTCTCTGCTTGTGTAAAGAGGATGACTTTGACCTGGAAATTGATTTAAAAGTATATTACTATATACTACATGGATATATAAAAACATAAATACACATTTCCTAACAAATATCTCTTTAAAAAGTGCCATCGACACATGACGTTAAGACAAACTAAAGATTAAATTAAAAAAAAACGAAAGTTCTACTTGTCTAAACACAAATTCGAACTTACGTACACCACATAAAGTACTTTTTTAAACGAAACAACATTAATTTTGTCATCCGAAAAGCAATGAACAAAAGAGATTTGAAAAAACGGCATAATCTCGAATTGTGCGCTTCTTTTTGAGTACTTTGAGATGCTAATTGTTTATCTTGAGTTTTTCTATGTCAATATATTAATTCTATCTTAGATTTACGCGAAAATTTGACCTTTTAAATAAAACTATCGACAATGACTCATACTACGTTTGCTGTAATGCATTCGAAACGTCGGTAACCGTAAGCGAATATATCAAATCAATCGAAATAAAGCCGCATAAAATATCAATTTTATTTTTAATAAATAATATACTTTATGTATTCAGCCCTTTTAACGTCCCACTGCTGGGAGTGAGCCTCTCTTCAATACGAGGAGGATCAGGCCATAGTCCACCACGCTGGCTAAGTGCGGGCGGCCTGAACATGTCTTTCGAAAACTTGCTAGGTTCTCTCAGACATGCAGGTTTCCTCACGATGTTTTCCTTCGCCGTAAGACATGTGGTAACCATGTTAGAAAAGATTCGCACAAAAATATCAGAGGTGCGAGACCCGGGATTTGAACCCACTTCACAAGGTTTCCCAAGCGAGCGCGTTACCACTGGGCTACCAGTTACCACTGCCTATATGCTATATATTAATATAGTTTAGTAGTTATGTTTTATATAGTCATTATTAAACCCCAATTTCGAACTCGGTTTTACTAGTAGCTATTGAAGTTTCACTATCCACCTTCTGGCTCCATCCTCAGTCAGCTTGATGGTAACAAATTATTGTCTTATGTAGATCTCATATACTAACAAAATTTCAAATGGATACGACCATAAAGAGTGATTTTAAATCGTCTCCCATTCGATTATATCGCTACAAGAGATGCAAATAAAAACATGTTAAAATAAATCCAATTTAAATCTACTTTTTCGAAGTCGGTTAAAACGAATATATAAACAAAACACTTACTTCTTTCTGATTCAGTACTGACTTGTACATACAAAGGCTGAGTTAAATCAATTCTATGTACATTGTTGAATTTACTGAAAACATCATTGATTCTAGGCAATCTATTGCTTTCCTGCATTTCTCTTAACTTCTGACATCTTATTTGTTCTGATCTTATTTTCTTATGATAGTATACGGAATACATATCAAAATTATCATTTCCAGTACTCGCAATGGACATTTGAGGATTTATATTGCAATTCATATCAAAACTTGACATATTTGGGTATTCAATCTGTATGTAATTGTTGTTTACGCTGGGCTCAGCCAAAAGATTGCCAGTGAATGCATCTTCCATAGTGTTTACGACATCTTGTATATTAATTCCGGCATTTCTATAGTTATTTTTCGGCCGTGGTATCAAATCGACGTTCCTTTTTTGTACTAACGCATTTATTTTTGTTAGACTACCGTCCATTTTGCGTAAACACACACTTTCTGTGCTGTGCAGGTCTCTGGGAATGGCTTCTGACATTATTGGGTATATACCACTTAATGTTCTTTGTCGCTTACTTGGGTTTTGTACCAAATCCTGAAAATATAAGTTGATTTTTATTGTGGGTTGTTGTGGGTTGCTCCTGGTACTTCTCTTATAGCAAAGTAGACCGTGGCAGCAACCCCTAGGTTGTTGTGGTCTCCCCCCCCAACGTGCGTTTACCTTGTCGTGGTGGGGGGGGGGGGGGCCGCAGTAGTGCCCGGCAATCCAGCCGAGCGCGAAGCCAAGAAACGCACAGGAAGGTGGCCCACTTCGGTGGGCGGTGGGAGGTGACCCTCTTCGGGGGGCGGTGTGCCATGCGGGTTGCTCTTGGTACTTCTCTGATAGCAGAGTGGACCTTTGAGCAAACTCATGGTTGTGGTGGTCTGCTTCGGCAGACCTGCCGTCGGGGCGTCGTAGTTGAATGCGTAAGCGATCCTGCGACGCCCCATTAAGACGGGGGAAGGTTTTGTTGGGTTTTAGTGGGTTGTACTGGCTTTACCGGTGAGTCCCACACATCGTGCGTAAATGCATTTCCTAACGTTAAAAAAAAAAGGTTGTTATGGTCTGCCTCAGCAGGCAGCCATCGGGACGTCGTAGTTGAGTGCATGAATGAACATGTTTGCAAGTACACCTTGTCTTCTAAAATAATCCAGTATAAGCTGCCATTAACCTGTGATGGGTTACTTCATTGCCTTTAAACTAATTTCTAGGCAAGCTATCAACCGATTGCTATTTGCTAAATAATGAACACTTACTCAATTGTCGAATGCTCAATTTTTAAGCACTTTTTTGATCTATTGTACTGTACTATATTTATTATATACTCGTTATTTTGCAAGACACATATTACGACTAAAATAACAGAGCATAATATATGCATGTATAAAAAATATATTATTTAGTTTAATATTTTCGTTCAACAGTTGCAGTGTGAGAAGGGCTTTCAGATGACTTCAGGGTTGTTTTACTTTTTGTTAAATTTAGAAATTGTTTATTTTATGGTCAAAAACTAAAACAATGAAGGAAATCACTCCCACAAACCCTTTTGAAGTTCATAAAAATGATTATAGTTGAAGTAGAAAAAATAAATAAAAAAGTATCCCTAAAGTAATTTTGGTAGAATTTAATGCAATGAACATAATGTTGATGCTGTTTTAAAAAAAATTGTGTAAAAGCTAAAATAAATTCTTAACTGTTAATAAAAATATATTACTTACCTTGCCTTGTGTCAACATAAGTGGTCTTTTCAAAGAATTTTGCAATATGTTAGGTTTATGTTTTTTGACAACACATTTTGCTGTAACATTAAATTGTGGAAAACCTCCATTTGCAACTATTTTGATCCTTGTTTCTCTAGAATTTGCCTGTGGTTTAATTTCTTGGCCACTCAATAAGGCATAATTCGGTTTGACAGTTTTCATATTAAAACTTCTTAACACCCTGTCACTAGGTAAAGGGTTCTGATTTAAATTTTGCATTAAATTTCTCTTAGGATTGCAAGTCAAGAGTGATTTTTGTGCGTCAGTGCAGGGTATGTACATATGTCCTGGACGCTTAGGAGTTTGCATTATTTGTGGAGAAAAACAGGTTGTGCTAGTTGAAGGTAGTTCAGTATACTGAAAAAGTTTATTCATTTTAAATTTAAAATCAAATAAAGCTGTGATAAATTGTTACATTGGTAAAATACTTTTGATAATAATGTGTAATTTGGTAGTAAAGCACCCAACTTTATTGGTATAATATATAATATTATGATATTCAACTTACCTCAGGTTATTTTTTTGAATTGGCTTAATTGCAATCTATAAACGAGTTTTCTAGTATTTAATTTATTATTTAATAATAATTATCATAGATAATTTGATAATACCTACACACATTTTACAAAAGTTTTAAAAGCTGTGCTTACAGATTACTTTTTTTATTTAGTAAATATGTATATAAATATATTACACAAAAATAATGACTAAAATCACTAGAATAAAATAATAACTAAATATAATTATAAATAATTATATATTATGGATACCATTATTAAATTGGCAAGTGTTACATGTACCTGCAATCTCCTTCTTCGAGATTCCCTTTTAGCCCTTGATGTTTGTAATCTTTCTAGTTTTACTCTACGTATTATATTGTCTACTTCTGTTTGAGATTTAAACTTCTTAGCTTGAATAAGTTCTATTAAATACATTTTCTGCATTTGGAAATAAAAAAAAAACGTGGCGTTAATAATATAATAAAAGGACTAAAAATTATAGAAATACAATAAATTATATATATTTTACTTGTAATTATTTTACTTAATATACTTAGTACTTACCTTATAATTAGAAGGTAAATCCAAAGATTTAGATAATTGTTGTAAAGACCGGTAACTACGATTCTGTAAGCGTCGATATGATAACTTTTCGTCATCTTCCATTGTTTTAAAAAATATGGACACTCCCAAGCACGTGTATGCCAATTACCTACTAAAATATATTAAGATGATTGATGAAATTTAATAATGTCATATTAAAAACAATAGTAATCCCAATTTAGGTAAATACCCTCGTAAATATTCGTCACCGGTAAAAAAATATATTCTTCGTATTTTATATAAATATCAAATAATAAAACACTTATTGAAGTTTTTAATTAAATAAAAAGTTAATAAAAGGATGTTTCATTCATTTTGTTTTGAAACAATTCAAATTCAAAATAGTTTTAGCGCAAGTGCGTTTTGTTTTTGCTTTAATATTTTACAATATGTATCATAAATATTTAAGGTAATAAGTAAAATATATTATTATTTTTAACACAATTTTATCTGTTTATTATTAATAAATTGTATTTTATTTCGAGTTAAAGATAAAAATAAGAAATGTTGGATGTTATTTCCAAACACTTTGACGTTCTGTTTCCTAAAGGAATAAAGAGATGTCACTACTCAGTACTCACTTGTAGGTTGTACCCAAAGAGTATAGTTATAAACTGGTAGTACCTAAGCAAAACCGAAATATAACTTATAAGTTACAACCAATCGAATACAGATTTTTGGCTCTAAACGGAAATGAGAAAAAAATGTTAAAAATTAAAATCTTATTCTACATCAAAATACATATTAAATAGGTATGATTTTTTTATTTATTAATTGTTATTAATAAAAACCTATATTTAAGTAGAATTTTTGGGAAATATTTAACTTGTCTGTAACATTAACCATTCACGTCTCTCCAAAGAATTGATGTTTTTTTTATATTTTTGTTAATTTACTTACATCCAAAATAATAGCCCAATAATATTTAACAATTAACGCCATATAATAACAGTCAAATATTTTAACGGGGAGTCAAAGCTAGTATTGTAAGGTAGGTAGTTAAAGCAAATAAGGCTAACTTAACTAAGATAACTTACTTTATAAAAATATAATAATGGAAGGTTGTTAGAGAATAATGCAAATATATGACTTAATTGGCGACTCACCCTCGCTCCGTTTGGGTTCGTCCCTTACGTTTAACATTTAGTATAGATTTCTCGAAGATGAGATATTTTCCCCCAATAAAAAATATCCTATATGTTGACCCGGTTAACCAGCTGTCATCATACCAAATTTAAATAAAATTCCTCCAGTGGTTTTCCGTGATGCGGTCACAGACAGACAGACAGACAAACAAAAATTCTAAAAACTATTCGACCTCTGTATCGATAATAATGTATATTTCAATAACATTTTCCAAAAAATATTTAATGTAGGTACAGATTCGACTTAGTTACAATTTTATTATAATATGTATAGAATTGACTAAAATTACGTTAAAGTGTTTTTGTAGTAACAATTAGGTACTATGGAGGATAGGAGTGGGTGGTATAAATTTATTATAAATATAATGCAGCCCTTTTAACCTCCCACAGCTTAGCATTTACGACTACTTTCAATGTATTAACTGTTAACAGTCGAGAGACTCCAGACCCGAGATTTGAATCTGCTTCATTCGATTTTCCAAACCAGTGCATTACCACTGAGCTATCACTATGTTTTATAAAAATAGAATGGTATAATAAAATAATATGCCAAAGGGTTTTTAATAATAATAATGCATTTTATTAATAGGTTTTAGGTAGGCAGGTAAGTATTTCGTTTTTATTATTAATTGAAATTCAGTATCCATATCTATTTATGAGTGGCAGTGATAATGTAGAATTTGTTTCTTGCGCCTGCAAAATTTTTCTAAAGGGATGAACGGGATTCTCGCTGAAAAAAAAAATTTTTTTTGGTCACAACATGTCCTTGTTAAATATAAATAACACTCTTTTTTAATAAATATGTATGTCTTTGCATTTTGCAGTATTTATGATTAATTAATTATTAACTAAATCTCGCTTATGATGATTTGATATTATATATAGGAAAAGTACCAATTATGGAATACGTTCCTAATATGGAACACCATAATATTTCTAAAACTAAGCGCCACGAATATTCTAGACGTATGTCATAGTATCCCTCTCGCTACCCGCGTTCGACGGCCAGAGGGAGTGTGGCTTTTGGCAGCACTAAATGCGAGTAAGAGTGCGCGACACTGTTGACGAAACATCCATTGGATATTTACGTAAGCTTTACGTATATGTTCTCTTATTATTCTTACATGAATATTTCGATATAAGTTGGTGAGTATCTAATCGAAGTATGTAGTTTTTAAATGGTATTGTTATTTTATGAATATTTAATAATAAAAAAAGTTATATTTTTTTTCCTCTCGCCATCATATTGTTCGTAATATGGAATATCGTTGAGTTCCTAATATGGAATACTAGTCCATATTAGGATCTCAACGTAAGTAAGTTTTTAATGTGGTGACTTATTACTATTTCTCTCTTTTACAAATATATTCATGGTCAACATGGATCCGCCAGTAAAAAACCGAAAAGCCTGAAACAAAACCAATATGGAAAATGCTATTGAAGCGGTGAAAACCCAAATGTCTTTCATATAACAACATATAAGTCAGAAAAACAAGCGAATGTAGAAACCAGTGATGAAGTCTGAATCATCTTCTGATAGAAATACCATCTTTATCTAATGATTATAGTGACGATAAGCCCGCAGTTACTCAACTGTACGATCCAAATGCTGACGCTGGGTGCATTTATTGCTCTGTTTTTTTCAGTGAAGACAAAAAGGGAGAAGAGTGGATTCGGTGCATTGCCTGTAGACAGTGGTGTCACGTTGCGTGGTCTGGATCAGAACATGCAGATTTTATTTGTGATTTTTGCTTGCAGGGTTGATTTTATTATTTTGTTTTGATTAACGACACGTGATCCTATCATGGAATAGGGTATTCCATAATAGGATCACATTTTTGAGAAGCAATTTTTTGGTTGATTTATTTTAGTTAATAATATTACGGAAAGTGTTTATTATTTGATGATTTCATTATTACTTTTCAAGAGTAATTACTACTGCATTTAATTGTAAACCATTAAACTGATTAAAATAAAACTTTTGTACTGGTTTTTTTCAGAATTTGTTTATGTATTCCATATTCGGTCCTTCTCCTATAATATTAATAAAAATAATGACTTCCTAACTGATTCCTGAAGAATCCCACCGACTATAAGACTACCCAATTGCGCAGATTTTATGCCTCGAAAATCGAACCCAGAACCTCCGGATCTGAGGTCGTACATGCAAGATAGACCTTGGCTACTCTATAATTATGTCTCTTGTAGGCCTATCTAGGATACCAACATAAGCTACTTCTATAATCCTTGTCCAATGCATTTCTAAGAGTATTTATTTAACAAAAATACATATCTGTATTTTTAAACCTAAAATTCTTTATATATTTGTGCTTGTTTATATATCAAATGTATATTTACCAAGGCGGTTGCTTCGTCTTATCTCTCATCGCGTCTCTAAACGTAATCGCCTTTTTTGTGAACGCGCGCTGTTTTTCTTCAATTTCGTTTAATTCCATTTCCTAAAATTCAATTTTGGTAATTTTTATTGTGATGTTTAACAAAAACTCGATTTATTATTAGGTACCTATATACATAATATATTATTATACTCGTATATTAAAGATTTAACAATTTAGATAAAAAATATTTTATGATAAGCTAAGTATACGTACATAATATATGTACCTACTATTTATTGCGTTTTTATCTTTCAGATGTTTGAACTTAACAAGTTACTAAATTAGAAACTTACCATAATTTTGTCATTATCTCGAATTTGATTAGTCAATGCGTGTTGGTATTCAATTTGACGTCTCATCTCCTCGTTAGCATTGTCTAAGTTTCTTCTTAACTCGCTATAAGCAGTTCTTCTTACTCTTTCCATCATCTGCTTTCGTTCTTCTTTCTTCTGTGCCAGTTGTTGATTTATATCTTCTATGTGTCTCCTGTATTCTTGAGAGGCACTCTAGAAAATTTCATTTCAACTGTTATATTTTTGATATACACAAAAACATTAGACCGCCCCAGGATTTAAGACCAGGACCTATCGAGCTGCAGCTGTCGTTTTTATTATTTAAAGTGTTAGCTTCTGCGTATGAGCATCGTTGTAACCAAAATTGGCTCTTATTATATCTAGATGGATAAATTATATATTTTTCACATTATATTCCCTATCTTACCATTCGATTTTTAAGTTTTTCCATTTCCCTATTCCTATAAAACTCATCGCTCTCCTTCTCTCCTTGTTCTTTCCATTCATTTGCTATTCTCTCTGCTTCCTTTTCTAGTTGGTCCGCCATCTTTCTTTCGCGCTTATAATTTTCTACAAATATTCGTTTTTCTACATTCAGTGATTGCTGTAAAAATATAGTTGAAAGAAGTATAGTATAAATCTATGCTACACTAAAAGTATTATATCTAAATGACGTTACGAAATCTCACAATGTGCTCTAACTTCTTTTGTCGCTCTTTCCTTAATTCTTCCATAGCAATATTTATAGTATTAATGTCCATATTTCTTTCTTGTATCTTCTCGCTTCGTAGATTAGACAATTTAATTTGATGTCCTTCTATAAAGTTCATTCTGTTTTTTAACTCTTGCTCTTTCTTTCTTTTCATTGCTACAATTATTATTTATTAATAAACTTTTAATAATTGTTTGATATTATAAATAACAAATTATTATAGAAACAAAACTAATTACAATATAAGTGATATATACAATAAAATGAAACGTTATACTTAATAAGAAAAATAATTCGAATATGTTCTATATATTGTAAATACAGAAAATGATACATTGATCATTGCACCTACTTTGCTTTCTATTAAAGTGAACTAAGACACAAAACCTTATTAAGTGCATGGTCAATCATTTATAGAGAAAATATAATGAAAATTATTAATTAATCGTATAGCAACCGTTTAAGCTTACCGTCGTAATAATCTTGTTCCATTTTCTTTTTCATCTTCTCCAGCCTTCTGTTCTCTATTTCTCTTTCTTTCTGCAACAACTCCCGCTGCAGTTTGTTCGCACTAGCTATTTGCTCATCATATGCCAGGCGTCTTTCTATCATTTCTTGTTTAAGTCTTTCCTTTTCAACTCTTTCCTGTTGCTCCTGTACATATAGTTATATGGAAATATATACAAAATGATACATAGATATTAAATATTATTGGTACATATATTATCTCAAATTTAGCGAATTCTAGCATGACATAGCTGTCAAATACGACAACATTGCAGGTGCTACAGCAAGCACTGATAAAGAGATTGTGTAACTATATCTGCTGCTGAAAAACAACATCATCGTCCTTCCTTCTCTTACTTGATCTTTGAAAGTTATTTCGTTAATCCGGAAATGAACTTATGGAGAAGAAAGAGAGAAAAATAAACCTAGAGTCTAAGCTCAAAAATGTAATTACTAACATTTGAAATATAGATTCAAAAGAATCGTGAATCAAACCTTTGTTTTAACGTTGTCTATCAACACTTTGTGCCAGAGCTTATCAATATCAGCTTGTTGTTGCTCTATACTCTTTTTTTCGCGCATCTGCATTTTTTGTATCTCGCGTAGCTTTTTTTCATCTGATTTAGTACATCGCATGCCATTCGCTCTATAGATTAAGATTTACATTATTATAAATACACGTTATAATCCATACTAATATTATAAATGTGAAAGTGTGTTTGTTTGTTTGTTTGTTTATTTATTTGTATGTTTGTCCTTCTTTCACGTGAAAACGGAACGATGATTTGGCGTAATTTTTGTGTGGAGATACTCGGAGTTGGAGAGCTGGAGAGTGACATAGGCTACTTTTTACCGCGGGAGATTATCTCATTCAACGCGAAAAAATATTTATGATCAGAAACTTGAAACTGGTATTGATGCTCTTCAGTACAATTAAATAAATACATGTTTTAGCACTTTTCGAAATTCATCCCATAAGGGGGTAAAATAAAGCATGAAAGTTTGTATGAAACCTACCTTTTTAGAGTTTTTTTGTAGTTTTAGCGCGAGCGAAGCCGCGCGTTCTGCTAGTTATGTATAATTTGTACAATAAATGATGGAACAAACGGATGGAACGTAGGAAAAAAATATTAAAAAAAATAAAAATATGTTTTGTTTGAGTAAAACTTGAAAACTATAATATTTAAGGTACTTTTCTTCCAAATCCCATCTATTTGTTCCATGTATTATAACAGAGTGATTATAATGTTATTTCAAGTAAAATGAAAATGGAATTAAATATGTAATGTTCATCGATAAACACAACTTACATCTTTTCTCTTTCTAATGCTTTTAAACATTCCCGAGATTTCTCCGTTTCTATTTCTTCTTCATATTTCTGTAGCTTCATCTCCTTTTCCTTGCAATATCCACATTCTTGCATTTTTTGTTTCATCAATATTTCTTGAGCCCAGTCACATTGTTCTTTATATAGAAGAAGATTAAGCTTTTTTCTTCTTTGTCAAAGTTTATCATCTTCATCTTCCAACATTCTTCTGACTTTTTCTTCAGCCCTATTCACAATAGCTCTAAAATAAAATTAAAAATTTTAATCTATACTTTTTAAGCCTTTTTTTTTAACGTTGGGAAATGCATTTACGCACGAGGTGTGGGACTCACCGGCAAAGCCAGTACTACCCACTAAAACCCAACAAAGCCTTCCCCCGTCTTAATGGGGCGTCGCAGGATCGCTTACGCATTCAACTACGACGCCCCGACGGCAGGTCTGCCGAAGCAGACCACAACAACCACGGGGTTGCTCCAAGGTCCATTCTGCTATCAGAGAAGTACCAGGAGCAACCCGCATGGTACACCGCCCTCCGAAGAGGGCCACCTCCCACCGCCCACCGAAGTGGGCCACCTCCCTGTGTGTTTCTTGGCTTCGCGCCCGGTTGGGTTGCCGGGCACTACTGAGCCCCCCCCACCACGACAAGGTGAACGCACGTTGGGGGGGATACTTTTTAAGCCTAATAGCACAGACTCTATATTTATATCTTAAAATTATATTTTTATTTAACTTGGCAATTTTATCAAAATATATCACGAGTTTAATCAATTTTCGTTTGAATTAGATATACATGTAATAAAATTGTAACTAAGCCGAATCTGTACATTAAATATTTTTTGGATAATCTTATTGAAATAAACATTATTATCGATACAGAGGCCGAATCTAGTTTTTAGAATTTTTGTCTGTCTGTCTGTAACCGCATCACAGAAAAACCGCCGGAGGGATTTTGATGAAATTTGGTATGGTGATAGCTGGTTATCCGGGTCAACATATAGGACACTTTTTACCCTAGGAAAATAACTCATTTCTGAGAAAAAATACAAAAACTGCAATGTAAGAGTATACTAATATGTAAAACCTAAGAATTTGGTTTTTGGTCATCTGAACGCGGGCGGAGCCGCAGGCAATGCTAGTAAATAATAATTACAGAAAACACAAAATAACATTTTAAACGGCATTATTGCATAACTATATGTACAAATACGCTTTTAATATCCTTATCAGTTAATTGAATCTTTTGTTTCAGACCAAATTAATTACATATAAATTCGAGGAAGACCACAATTAAATTTTGGCTTCAGATAAAATCTTAATTCTTTATGAATATGACATGAATGGATATCATGTTTTGATTATAACACGTAATCTATACATATAGTAAAATTGTAACTAAGCCGTATCTGTACATTAAATATTTTTGAAAAATCTTATTGAAATAGACTTTATTATCGATACAGAGGCCGAATTTTGGCCGGCAACGCATCTACAAGCCCTGCAGGTGGTGCAGATGTCCATGGGCGGCGGTGATCACTTTCCATCAGGTGAGCCTCCTGCCCGTTTGCCCCCTTAGTCCCATAAAAAAATCTATATTTTTTAGAATTTTTGTCTGCCTGTCTGTTACCGCATCACGGAAAAACCACTGGATAGATTTTGATGAAATTTAATATGATGATAGTGGGTTATCTGGGCCAACTACATATAGGATACTTTTTACTGCGACAAAATATCTCATTTCTGAGAAATCTATACTAGACGTTAAAACGTAAGAAGGGACGAACCGTACAAACCGTTAAAACGTAAGAAAGGACGAAGGTGAGACGCTAGTGTTTTATAATTACAATATGTATGCCTATTACATCATTAACTATAGGTTCGATTTCCTTTTGGGAGTAAAACTTTACTAGGCAGATAATAAAAATTGAATACAAAATTATACTTACTTTTGTAAATGAACGGAATCGTAATCTACGATATCAATTGTTTTTTTCATGTCTTCCACGTTAATATGCGTCTCGTTGTCACCGTGCTGTCGTTGCTGTAAATCCATACTTCCATACTTAATATTATAAATGTGAAAGTGTGTTTGTTTGTTTATCTTTCTTTCAGAGGAAAACACGTTATAATACAATCCAAAAAAAATATTTATGATCAGAATTACTTGAAACTTCGTATTAATGCTCTTCAATGAAATTAAATAAATACGTGTTTCACCATTTATCGAAATTTATCCTATAAGGGGGTAAAATAGGGGATGAAAGTTTGTATGAAACTACCTTTTTAGAGATTATTTTGTAGTTTTCGCGCTAGCAAAGCCGTGGGTTCTGCTAGTATATTATATATGTAGTTATACGTACTTATGTTACACATAAGTAGCTATATACATTCATAGAATACTTAAGAGATGAATAATACGAACCCTCCAAAACTGTTGTGGATGTCCGAAATACACAGATTTTGGTTTTAAATTCGTTTTATTAACTTTAACCATTTTGAAAAAAATGTACTTTAATAATATATTTCAAAAGCCAAGCTTAATACTGTACAGTTACAATTTTAACTTCGATATGAATTTCGACGAACAACTTGATACTAAAATATGATGTATCGATTTAACTGTTGCTCGGGTTACACTAACTAATGCTTTAAAACATTAATTTAGGTAATTACCGGTGACTGTACAGAATTAGGGTTTTATATTATTTTATAATCTGAAAAATATGAGGAAACTAATATGTCTTAACTCTTAAGACAATTAGCTTTAGAGATCATAAAGAGTCATCAAAAAAACTTTAAAAAAACCGACTTCCTGGCACTAAAATGAAAAAAATAACTAAACGGGGGTTTTCATTAAGAATAGATACCTAATCAGATATTTTCGAAGTCGGTGCCAGCCGACAATATAACTTTCATATGTCAACCATCAACTTTTATAAGTCAACCACCTCATTTTTTTTTTTTTTCAAAAAGACTCCACAGTACATAAAATGTCTTTTAACTCCTAAAAATCGAGTACTTATCGATAGAGATATCTACTACTCTACTGTTCTTGTACTTTTCGTCTCTAAGTAATTGGTTTTGACTGACAGACAGACGTATCAACGAGTTAATATGCCATGATAGAGTTTCATTTTTGGTTACAAAACCCTAAAAATGTCTACGCTTTTTCGCTAAAAGTCTTTCAACATTTAGGTATTTGTTTTCTGGTAATCTTTGACAACAATAAGTAAATGTATATATATATATATATATATATATATATATATATATATATATAATTTCTATGCTGAATAAAAAGATAAACGTTCACTTTGGGTAGAAGATAGCTATATATTTACATAAAGTTTACGTCTTACTTCTTAAGTGATTAAAGACAAGGCACTGAGAAATCGATTATAAAATAACGATGCCGAAATAAGATGTTGATGAGTTTGACGACACGTTTGTCTCAGTTTGTAGTGACCCACAAACTTACTTGCTGTACCAACGGTCGCTGGTTCGAGTCCCGCTGGTGGCTTTCTTTTCTGTGATGAGCTCGAATGTTTGTACTCCATTCATGGGTACTAAAGTTGTATATGTGTAGTGTATCAACTATCTGGTATCCATAACACTAGTAATATCTTACCATGGACGTAGATGGTGCTGTGTGTTAATATCCCAACATATTAAAAAAAAGATGATTTATTGTAAAATAATAACCTATTTCGTAAAACTAGAATAGATTGTACGGTGAATTATAGCCCTTAAAGTTAGATCAGTTTTATAAATACCTTAATTAAACTCAAACGTCTAAGAAGGCTAAGATAACTTCAAAGTTCTGTAAACTTATAATTATAACTTACTAATTGGGCTCTAAATAACTTTTTCGCTCAAGTACTTGATGTAACGACTTAATATTAAAAAAAAACACTCCTATCGCTCCGTAATCGGTTTCATGAAAATAATCAAGAGTATGTCAACTATTATATTTTATACTAGCATTGCCCGTGTTCAGATGACTAAAAACCAGTTTTACAGTCAGTATACTCTTACATTGCAGTTTTTGCATTTTTTTCTCAGAAACGAGATATTTTCCCGCAGTAAAAAGTATCCTATATATTGACCCGGATAACCAGCTATCATTATACCAAATTTCATCAAAATCCCTCCAGTGATTTTTCTGTGATGCGGTAACAGACAGACAGACAGACAAAAAATCTAAAAACTATAGATACGACCTATCTACCTATATCGATAATAATGTTTATTTCAATAAGATTTTCTAAAAAAATATTTAATGTACAGATTCGGCTTAGTTACAATTTTATTATATGTAAATATAGATAAAAAATATTATTTTGTCCAAATTGTTGCTATTGCTAAAAGTGTGTATTAATATGAGTATCTGAATCAAGTGTTTATGCTCGAATAATAATTAAATTAAAATAACAATTGTTTCTAATGAAGTCCACACCAAATATTTTTCACTGGACAGTTTACGGCAAATCTTTACATACAATAAAATTCTGAGTCGAATCTGTGCATTAAATATTTTTTGGAATATCTTATTAAAATAGTCATTATTATCGATACAGAGACCGAATCCATAGTTTTGAGAATTCTTGTCTGTCTGTCTATCTGTGATCATCACGGAAAACGTAGAAAAGGTAAAAAGTCTTTAATTTTTTTTCTATAACTTACTAGTAATCTAAAATAGATTATAACTAGTATAAACAGTATTAAGTGAACTAAGACGTAGACGTATGTAGGTTTAATCGTACAGTTCTTACTTAGGTTTTGGTACGTACTTAGGTTATATTTAGATTTCTAACATAATAGAATGTCTCAATATGATAAATTCTCAGAATATGTGTATTTTATTCAAAATTATTCAAAATTCCTTTAGTCAACTTTATATGAAAAAGCTAAGCCATTAGTCCTGAATTGAATGACTTTAGTGTTGTAGATTGTAATCATATCTTGGGGTATATTTCGAAACCCATAACAATATGGCTAGACGATGGGCACGCGAGGGTAACGACCCCATACCACCCCATTAAAGAAAGTGCACAGAGCGATTTATGGCTTACTACTTACTACCCATGGGTTTACTTGATTAGTATCAACGCTACGAGTATGTCTACAAATCATTTTTGAATCAGTTTAATTACGAAAAGTTTGAAAATTATGACAGAGCAGAATTCAGATTAAAAATTAATATCATTTTTTTGTCTCTTTGCTTGTTTTTGTGCTCGTCCCAGTTCATAATAATAATAAAAAATAAAAAATATGTACATATGTTAGTGTAGTAAAAGTTTTAAAGTATTAATTTGCTTTATACTCATTAGATGTTATGTTAAAACAAAAGTTAAATTTTAATAACTAAATTTAAACCCCAAAAATGGTTTTACTCTAAAGTTCATGATATTTAAAGAAATACTAGTTTATGTTCAGAAAATCAAATTTTATACAAACAAAATAATAATTACTAATATAAAGTAGCCTTTGTGCTTACTTATGTTATTTTCTTAAAAAGTGAACATACAGACATTTTAATTTTTATTATATGTATCTTTAATCTATCTAATATGTAAGCATTGGTCAAATAGCGAGGGTAGGGTGCTGCTTTAGGTAGGTCATTAGTTTTATTAACTCTCTATTTTCTTATTGTACAATTTTAATTGTACATAAGGTACTTATAACAAAATAAGATTTATTTATTTTAACCCTATTAGGTTTAATTTTGTAGTGACTTCTAACTATTCATGACTAAAAATTCGCTCCGATTGCTTCATAAACGATGGAAAAACTATCAAATAGGTACATTAATGTATTTTGTATTTAGTAGTAGAATGTTAGTAAGTGCCATGGATTCTCATCATTTCATCTCATCTAGGTATTTATTGTGTACTAGCATTGCCCGCGGCTCTGCCCGCGTTCAGATAACCAAAAACCAAATTCTTAGGTTTTATATATTAGTATACTCTTACGTTGCAGTTTTTGTATTTTTTCTCGGACTTGAGATATTTTCCCGCGGTAAAAAGTATCCTATATGTTGACCCGGATAACCAGCTATCATTATACCAAATTTCATCAAAATCTCTCCAGTGGTTTTTCTGTGATGCGGTAACAGACAGACAGACAGATTCGGACTCTATATCGATAATAATATCTATTTCAATAAGATTTTCCAAAAAATATTTAATGTACAGATTCGACTTAGTTACAATTTTATTATATGTATAGAAAACAAAGTCGGGTTTGTTACAACACTTATAACTCGAGAACGAATGGATCGATTTTTATGATCTTTATTTTGTTGGATATGTTGAAGACATATCTAACAAAATAAAGTATAGTAGAATAAGTATTAAAACATCGAAAAAACTTTTAGGTAAGGGTCGAAGCAAATAGAGGTTGACAGCGTTTTTGTATGAATTTAAATGGACGAACACTAGTTACTGTAATATCTAGGTAACTTATTTTTAAATAAAAACATATAAAAATAGCGACCAAAGGCAGTTTAAACTCACTGGTAAAGATTATCTGTATTTCCATATATTATTAAATAAATAAAAAGTAACAAAAATAAAATCCACGGTTCTGCTCAACCTTTAAGCTAGCTATGATAAATTTGAAGGTCTCAAAATATTTATTTTTGTCTCATGAGTTGAACAAAAAATAGTTCCTATATACACTTATATCAGAATGTGGTATACAATTTTACTACAAAATATGGAAAATTTAATAGGGATAGGGAATAATACCAAAGGTGTGAAATAGAATAGGTTGATACAAGTTCTAAAAAAATAAGCTTGAAACATGAGAAATGGAAATGGAAAACGCTCAAAGCTGTCAGGAATAGAAATGAACGGCAAGAATAACATATCTATGTTACTACTATTTTTAGAATTCCTTAACTTAGTTTTGTTTCAAATGAAATGGGGCAAATTTTAAATTTTAATGTATTTTATAATAAAGAACTAATATAAATTAGTGCATGTTGTGTTCTCAAGTAATTAGGTGTACATTTTAAACACTGTCCAAAAAGCCTGTGTTTTTTGTATTTTTATATGTACCTACTTCTTTTGGAGATCCTTAATAAATAAATAAAATAACTAATTAGGTAAGTAATGAAATTGAATATTTTCTTATTTTTATCATGAAACATACTTGGAGGAAGTCCATCTCAACACCTTACAGGTTGCTCCTGGTAGTTCTCTAATGGCAGAGTGGACATTAGGATAACGAGGCAGACCACAACAACCCCATGGTTGTCGTGGTATGCATTGGCAGGTAACCGTCGGGGCGTCCTGGTTGAGTGCATAAGTGATCCTGCAACGCAACATTAAGACGGGGAAGGTTCCGTTGGGTTTAAGTGGGTAGCTGGTTCGTCTACACAATCATCTGTATGTGTGCAGGTAGAATGCGTAAATACGTTTTCCCAAGGTAAAAAAATGGCTATAGTAAAGTATTCAAAACAAATTTGTACTTCTGGTTGTCTACAATAATTAACTTAAAAAAGGTTCCTCTATGGAAGCACACTCTACTTTTTTAACTTATCAATATGTAATATGGAATATCTCTGTACTGTTGCACACAAAAAATAATATATAACTAAGAATTCTAAAATTGTCTTTATTTCTAAAAGTATTTTAAAACTTGACTTGCTTATGTATTGTTAACAATATTATGAATTATTACTAGTATGAGAATAGAATAAATGTAATCATTGTTATTTAAAGTCAAGTGAAATGCTTATTTCTGCTAAGCTTGTAGAGATGGCAGCCCCAAAAACTTATTTAGTATGAATTATGATTCTTAAATTAAATCCAAACCTAGGTATACTCTTCAATTTAAATTTGTGGAGGTCGAAATATTGTAATGTATAAAAAGATTTATTTTGCAAAAGCATTCTATAAACAATATCAATGTGTTTTCTGGAGCGAGTTGAAGTAATGCTATGCGTAAATAATTCTATTATACCTCTACCTCAATATTTTATTTATTTGTTTAATACTTATTGTTATTAAGCATATTTTCGGCACTTTCTCTTTTACTATCATACTATAACCAATGTTTATTTTCTTTATAATTACTGTTTTGTGCTAAAAAAAAATGAGACATCAACCTAATCTTAAAAGTTCAGCCCTCGATGCCTCTATGCTGAGCATGGGCCATCCCTCAGTTCAAGGAGCCCTGATTCGTAGTCTATACCCTGTTAAATATAACGCTTATAACTTCATATCTGTATTAAAAAAATAGCCAAATTTTCTTACGATGTGTTTTTCGTACGATGCTCTTCTTCATACTTCTTCATCTCATTTTAACATTTTTAGGTATATACGATACCTAAAAATGTTAAAATGAGATTTGTAAATGAAAATTTTAGAGGTCAGAGACTTGATGTTTAAGCCTGTTTATAAAGCACCCCTAAGTCATAATATCAATTTAAGCAAAAAAAAAAATAAAAAAAAAAGAACTTCTCAAATCACTTTCGTTTCTAATATTCCCCCGTAATTACTTCCTTGGGTGTCCGTAAGCCCTTGCGTTACATTATGCATGTACTCGATTACGTCGTTACATTTTCCACTCGCCCAATTTCCTCGTGATAACGGATACGAGACCTCTAAATATTATTTTCATTCTGAATGATTTGTAAAATAATTTTAGATTTAACTTAACATGAGCTTTTTCAAGCTCATTTCTTTCATGTTATAACTATTATACAATGTATATAGGATATTTAATTTTAAGGTATTTTTTTATATATTTCATTTTCAATATTTTTATTTATTTAAGGTTTTTAATATCTTTTTGTCACACAGTCTGTATACACACAATTATTAGTTTTTTTTTTAATAAAGCAAAAAGTTAATTGAAAAGTTGTATCAGAGCGCTGTAATATGCATAAATTAGTAGGGAAAACTCAAAAGAGCCTTTTATGTTCCTGTAGAAATATTTTCTTATTAAATTTTAGATTCTAGAATGCCTATCACACTGTGAGCTTTAAGAAGAAATATAATATAGGATGTTCAAACTTAGTTAATCTAGAAATTCTTCTTCTAAGACACATAATGGTTCTATATATTTAGTATTTTGGCGGTGCTCCAGGCAATCAAAGATACGAATTAGTTCTCATACAGCTACAACAGCTGTTACATAAATTGTGTTATCAGACTAGACGATCATTATCTACAAAATATTGCCTTCATATAAGTCATGTTAACAATATTTGTCTGGTAATTGAGAAAGCCTCATTTAGTGAGAGACCACAATATCTTTATTATCTATAGGTATAAATAAAATTGAAGTGTCTGTTTGTAATGTCAAAATAACAGCGTTTTACTAAATGCATATGAAATTATATACGGTACTTATAAGAAAACACAATTTCTAAAATTTTTATCTGTCAGTTTGTTCCGGATAATCTCTGAAACGGCTGAACTGATTGGCGGGACTTTCACTGGAAGATAGCTGATATAACAGATAATAATATATAATGATATAACAGCTAGGTACTAAACAAAAAAATATCAGTTGACAAAAAGAGGAGAAAATGGTAGTGAACTATTTTGTCATTACCTATTTATATATGTATAGAAGCTCGTAGCAAGAAATGCTAAAGACGTAGATATCTTCAAGTTTAGTTGTCTGATTGAATATTTTTAATTCATACTTTTAATTATTTGTAGATTTACTAATTCTAGTTACAATAATCTGACAGAAATAAAATGGATATAACTTCTCTTTAATTCCAAATATCTTTTAAGCACTAATCGGATTACTATTAAATTTAATAATTAATATATATATATATATATATATATATATATATATATAGAGAGAGAGAGAGAGAGAGAGAGAGAGAGAGAGAGAGCGAGAGAGAGAGAGTTTGTATGTGTAGGTATATGTTTGTTACTTTTTCACGCTTTTTTTGAACGTAGATAGACTATGATAGGCTAGTAACTCTTTGGCACCTTCGTAATATTTGAAAATTACTGCGAAGATAGCGTAATATATTCGGCGTATGTGATATGGCAAGTTCCCCTCATTTCGCGTTAGGGCGTAATTTACTTTATTGCCTGCATCATTGTAATGACTCGTGACGTTTTGATTTGTTGCTCTATTTAACATCTTAGCATTGAGTTTAAGGTAAATATACCAGAAACTGACCGCGTATTTGCTTCATTCAGTATAGTTTTTAAAATATATTTTGTTAAATATTATATCTCAAAATTCCTCCACATTCTTCATGTTTCTACTCTAACTCTTTTACTGTAAAAGCTGCCCGGCTCTGGAACACACTTCCTTTAAAAGTTAAAAGTGCCAAAAGCCTTGATAAATTTAAGCTGTTATTAAAAGAATATTACCTGTCCCTTTAGTGCTTTTTTTTTTTATATTTAATTGTATCTATAACTATGTATACTTGTAGGTACGTATGTATATAAATTAGTATGTATGTGTATTGTACGTTTATATATTTGTATTGTGTGTTTAAGTATGTATGTATATTTGTATGTATGTATGTATATATGTATGTATGTACGTTTGTATGTGTATGTGTATTATGTTTATCTATTTATATTGTATGTATAATTATATCGTATAGCAAGTACACCGCCTACCATTTCTCTACCACTCTCCTTTACCTGGTAGTTGGTTGCCTGGAAGAGATAGCTTTAAGCGATAAGGCCGCCTACTGTGCATCTTTGTTAATTTTTAATTACTGTCTGTACGTATTTTTCTCTTTGGTGTACAATAAAGAGTATTATTATTATTATTATTATTATATAATACTACTTTTTAAATATTAAAAAATAAATAAATAATGATTTTTTTTGTAATGATAAAATGTATAAAACTAAACATCTAGTTATTCATCAAAAAAATAAAAAAATCAATAACTTAATTATAATGTTATATAAAAATAGTCAATTAACTGATAAACCAATTATAAATTTTATTTATTTATTAAGGAAATAAAAGGCTTATTATTATCATTAATACGATATATTGTTAGTATTTGTAACTTTAATTCGAACATTGGGAGTCAGACAATATGTTATTCTGAAATTATTGAATAATAGAAATCTACAATATATATAGGAATAATATACAAATGATTCTATGAAATGATCTCATTTCAATATACTTTTTGTATTAAGTTACTTTTATCATTTTAGCTTACGAATTATAATACTAAAACTTACTATTTAGTACTTTACGCAATAATAAAAAAATGACGACACGTTTGGCTCAGTTTTTAGTGCTTGCTGTGCCAGTGGTCGCGGGTTCGAGTCCCGCCGGGAGCATTCATTTGTGTGATGAGCACTAGAACTAGATGGTGCTATGTGTTAATGTCCCAACAAAAAAAAAATATTACCATCTTCTGAAATAACAAAGATTTCCAAGGTAAATGAATGAACATGATAATTTAAATATTGAAAGTCTTTTAAACTTTTTTCTTTACTTTATTGTTTACCATTAACGTTTTCAGGCGTAGAACGAAGTATCGCTCATAGCGCAGTAATTTAAAAAGGAAACAAGTTTCTTAAAAATATTTTTAAGCAGAGTAAGAGTAAAATCTACAAATAATAATTCAAATTAGTTAATTTATAGTTCACTAGCATTGCCCGCGGCTCCGGCCGCGTTCAGATGACCAAAAACCAAATTCTTAGGTTTTACATATTAGTATACTCTTACATTGCAGTTTTTGTATTTTTTCTCAGAAATGAGATATTTTCCCGCGGTAAAAGTATTCTATATGTTGACTCGAATAACCAGCTATCACTATACCAAATTTAATCAAAATCCCTCCAGTGGTTTTTCCGTGATGCGATAACAGACAGACAGACAAACAAAAATTATAAAAATTATAGATTCGGCCTCTGCATCGATAATAATGTCTATTTCAATAAGATTTTCCAAAAAATAATTAATGTACAGATTCGGCTTAGTAACAATTTTATTATATGTATAGATGTATTTTGTGTAACGTCACATTGGTTGGAGAAGTTGTTACGGAAATGTGAAACATAATGTGTAATGAGGTTTTAATGTGCTTGTACGGTTGTTACTCGAATTTATATTTGCCTTATCATAGTATTTAATGTCTAAAGTTTTTTAAAAGAACATAATTTTTCAAAATACCTATATAGATAGATAGAGTTCATGTCATAAAATCTTATAGTTTATTAAAAAAAAATTGATTTATTTTCTTCTTTACAGACATGTGTTTTATATGGATAAAAATAAAAATTATTACAAGCTTTTATATAGTTTCACTTGTTCCTGTGTCTGTCTGTTTGACTGTTCGTTTATGTACTAATAACTCGTGTACCATTGGTTCGAATTTTATTATGTTTTTGAAATTCCAATAAAAAATACTAAAGGATGAATATATTTTAAAGGTCATTTTCTACTTGCATTCTCATCCAGGCTAAGAAACACTTTTAAGTTTATCTTTAAATGTTATGACCCCTAAAAACAATAAATCTGTTGAGTGCGAGTTATATGTATGTATGTATAAAGTCACGGTGAAATTTAGTTTATAATAACACATTAACCCGATCCGATATCTTGAAACATATACGCACATACGCGCCATTAAGGTTTTTGCCCTTGCGGTAACGTAAAACTGATTATATCAGCTGACTCAACAGTTGTTATGGTGTTTGCTTTCTCGGTGCCAACTTTCTGATATCGATTGGGTGCACGGTAGTGTAAAACCAAGTACAAAAAATCTTTATTAAGGAACACACTTTATATTGGTGGCAGTTTAACTGTATGTACACATCTATTCAGCCCTTTATAAGATCCTACAGCTGTGAACTGGCCGTCCTTCGATATGATAGGAACAACGCTGGTCAAGTGCAGGTTGGCGGACTTCACATGTCTTTGAAAACTTGCTAGGTTCTCTTAGACATGCAAGTTTCCTCACGATGTTTTCCTGCACAATCTATTTCTATTTGTAGAGTAGATTTATAAGTCCCATTTTCTTCTTTCTTTATATAGTATGAACTTAGATCATTTTCATATTCTATACTATAATTCTATTTATTTCCATTTGATATTTCATGAAAACTAGTTATAGGTAAAATATAAATTCTTTCTCCATGTTAACTTTCATCCCCATTTTCACGCCTTTAAGGGATGATTTCCGGGATAAAAAGTATTTTGTGTCCTTTCCAGGGTGTTCAACTATCTTCTTATCAAATTTCATCTAAATTGGTTCATTAGATCCAGAGATTACCCTCTACAACGTCACAAACTCACAAACTTTACTTCTTTATAATATTATATTATAGTATAGATATAGAAGCAGCTATACAATATACACATTACACGCAGGAGAATGAAATTTGTTAGTAAACAAGGCGAGGCCTTGTATGGGTAAATATGACAGTATTTACAAGCGTCCACTCATAATTCTTCAGTGTATGGATTCTATATCATTCGGTCAATATAACAGCCCAAACATTCTTCGTGGGCTTACTACTCGATTCTATTGCAACTAAAACTTAACTGCTAAGCTATTATAGCTACCTAAAAGACATCTATAGAATGGTGACAAAATTTTCGATGTAATTTAAAAAAAAAACAAAGTAATATAAATTGTTTTAGAAGATTAACATATTAACTTTTGCTGTTAGATAAAGTTGAAAAAATAAGTATTTTTATATATCATTTGTTAAGAAAATTGAGTTTTATTTACTGATACTTATATTGTATTTACATATTTGATACTTATTATATAGCTTGGCTTTTCTTTCCTGAGGATTCATTGATTTTTAAATTTGGCTATTTCTTTTCGGTACATGTAAATTGTATCCGGATTCAAATGTTTTCAATCTGGTATTTAAATAAATTAGATTAATTTTACTTTTTATTGACCTGAATGGTAAAAGACGAGTGTGTGATTTCTTCCCGCTGTTATCGCTCAATTCATCGTCAAAAAACTGAAATTGTAATAATAATAATCGTCAATAAACTGTTTGTTACATTTTCACGCCTAAGCCGCTTCACAATTTTTGATGTATTTTGGTAGAAAGATAGATTAGATAGTGCAGAAGGACATAGGCTACCCTTTGTCGAGAAATAAAACTTAAAGAGGGTGAAATGGGGTATCCATTAATTTCTCAAATTCAAGCGTCAGAAGGTTTGAGGTTACATATTATATAGATAGATACGCTTCTGTTTACCTAGGGTCCCTAGCTTAGGGACAAACTTTTACGTAGTCGGGGTTTTGTTACTAGTATAATATCAGGGTTTTGTTACTAGTACAATATTAAGGAAAGAAACACGTGGAATAGAATAATAGCAAAATCCATCGCCTTAGGAATATTTTTCAACAATTGGGCAGTAAAGAAGAAGAACAAAGGACCTACTAGTTATAAAATCAAGATGTTGCGTACGATGTATTTCCCATCACAGCCTCTCACAGTAAATTCATCTTATGTTATTCTGAGATCAATATTAAATCGGTTACATAGAAACCATGATTGAGTGAGCATGACCTATATATAACTGGGTTACTTACATATTATTAAAACTAGCATTGCCCGCGGCTCCGCCCGCGTTCAGATGACTAAAATCCAAATTCTTAGGTTTTACATATTAGTTTACTCTTACATTGCAGTTTTTGTATTTTTTCTCAGAAATGAGATGTTTTCCCGAGTTAAAAAGTATCCTATCTGTTGACCCAGATAACCAACTATGACCATGCTAAATTTCATCAAAATCCCTCCAGTAGTTTTTCTGTGATGCGGTAACAGACAGACAAAAAATCTAAAAACTATAGATTCGGCCTCTATATCGATAATAATGTCTATTTCAATAAGATTTTACGAAAAATATTTCATGTACAGATTCGACATAGTTACAATTTTATTATATGTATAGATTACGTGAATTTATGGCTATATAACAATGAATTCAATTTGCTATTGATATTGCTTCATAATTCTTGATATTTGTATTTGTGAAGTATATCATGCCAATTAATAAATGTAAATAGGCAAATTAGCTCAGTACCTTCTCTTCTGTTTGTCAACCGGTTTTCTTTTTGTTTGTTTTTTTGTTTATTTGTTATGGACGAGCTTTAGCGTTGTCAATTTTTTTTTTGGAAAGTTTTCCTCTTTAGAATAATGATTATGATGGAATTTCGACCGCTACGCGAGTAATATTTATAATAATTACTTGTCTTTATTTCTTAGACGTTAAGTTAAAATACAACGGCAGTGGTAGCCCAGTGGTAACGCTCTCGCTTGGGAAACCGAGTGAAGCGGGTTTAAATCCCGGGTCTCGCACCTCTGATATTTTCATGTGCGAATCATTTCTAACATAATTACCACTTGCCTTACGGTGAAGGAAAACATCGTGAGGAAACCTGCATGTCTGAGAGAACTTAGCAAGTTTTCGAAAGACATGTGAAGTCCGCCAACCCGCACTTGGCCAGCGTGGTGGACTATGGCCTGATCCCCCTCGTATTGAAGGGAGGCCCGTGCCCAGCAGTGGGACGTTAAAAAGGGCTGAATACAAGTTAAAATATATTAGGTTCTAATGTTGATTTATTCCGCACTAGTGCATCTTTGGGTGTCTGGCTACTGTTACGTACTTAGGAACGTACTTTAGGATTTGGACTTTTTGGACTCCAGGTCATAATTCATTTGCATACTAAATTTCATTTAAATCCATCGAGCCGTTTTAGCGCAACAGACACACAGAAAAAAACATATGATTATGGCATCTGCAATAGTAATCCGATATATTAATATATATATATATATATATATATATATATATATATATATATATATATATGTATATATATATAGATGATTCTTTAAATTGACGTAACTTTTTTATTTATAAACTATCGAAATAAAACAAACACTAAATGTTAAGTGAAGCTTACCACAATATATTAGTGAAACCCGCATCCAAATCGGTTTAGCCATTTCTGAGATTAGCGCGCACAAACGCACAGACAAACAGACAAAAATTCTAAAAATCATTGTTTTGGGTTCTATTGCATAAATAAAGGCCACCACTGATAGTTTTTCTCAAATATCTTCCATGTACATACAGCGATCTGTTACATTTTTATTAAATGTATAGATAACAATTGTAAGAGGCCACCGTTTCAATTTAGATATATGTATGTATAAATTTAGAGATACAACGTTTAATGATCCATGTAGTGGCAGCACTAAGTTAGCACAGTAAAGGAAATTTAATCACAAGGATAACATCGGGCAATTTAAGACGTTGTTATCTCACTTCGCCAACATATTGTATGATAAATAATTATATGTAAAGACCTCAAATATTTAATGCAATTCAAATACACATATAAATAAAATAAGAATGTCTATTTATTTGTAAAACTAGCGACTCACCCTCGCTCCGCTCGGGTTTATCCCTAGATACGTTTTAATCTTTAGTATAGATTTCTCAGAGTTGAGATATTGTCCCGCAGTAAAAAGTATCCTATATGTTGACCCGGATAACCAGCTATCATCATACCAAATTTCATCAAAATCTGTCCAGTGGTTTTCGGCCTCTGTATCGATAATAATGTATATTCCAATAAGATTTTCTAAAAAAATATTCAATCTACAGATTCGACTCCGAATTCTATTATATGTATAGATACTCGTATATGTTAATCATAATTTTGGTTGTAATTTTTAAGAAATTCTTTGAAGAACCAACCTGCACTTGGTTTACACGATCGACTCTGATCCCACTCGCATTTAAGGAAAACCCATGCCCAGCAATGGAATGTTAAAAATAGAACACTTTGAAGAAGTTTGCAATTCAGTATCAAATAACGGTTTTCTTTGAGTTCATTCATATCATTAATAGTTTAAATTTCGGCAGAGAATGACTAGTGAGAATTAGAATGGCGGGTACTTATTCTGCGTTTGTTATGAAAATAACACAAAAATTAATTTACTTTAGCTTAACGTATAAGCTGTATTTAAAAAAACATGTTAAATACGTAATTTGAACTTAAATAAAAACTACTATCTATTTAAGAAGAAAATATACTTCTACTAGCATTGCCCGCGACTCCGCCCGCGTTCAGATGACCAAAACCCAAATTCTTTGGTTTTACATATTAGTATACTCTTACATTGCAGTTTTTGCATTTTTTCTCAGAAATGTGATATTTTCCCCCAATAAAAAGTATCCTATATGTTGACCCGGATAACCAACTATCACCATACCAAATTTCATCAAAACCCCTTCAGTGCTTTTTCCGTGATGCGGTAACAGATAGACTGACAGACAGACCGACAGAGAGATAGACAAAAATTCTAAAAACTATAGATTCGGCTTCTGTACGATACTAATGTCTATTTCAATAAGATTTTTCAAAAACTATTTAATGTACAGATTTGGCTTAGTTACAATTTTATTATACGTATAGATAATGGATTTAGACGATGTTTATGGAATGTTCCATTAACATTTAAAGCTAACTCCTGCAACGTAGAAGGTTTAAACGTATTTATTCTTGTGGTAAATCCTAATTAGTAAAGTTTATATTAAACTGATACTTTACATATGGACATTAGTAGGTTTTTGTTTAAAACGCGCTACATATGCTATTTTAGGTAATTTCCTAGAATATTTATTATGAAATTGTTCATATAATAAGATTTTCTTTTTTTAGTCTATATCTATACTTATTATAAAAATAAGTCCCCCGGCCGCGTCTTTCTGTCCTCCTGTCTGTCCTCCTGTCTGTCCTCCTGTCTGTCTGAACGCGATAAACTCGAAAACTACTGAACGGATTTTTATACGGTTTTCAACAATAGAAAGAGTAATTCTTGAGGAAGGTTTAGGTATATAATTTATTATGCTTTTATGTAAATTAGCTGAAATACGGCGACAAATGTTGAAGAGGTCGCAAAAAATCTCGCCAAATGGGAACTTTCCACGCGAACGCCGCGTAAACTAGCAAAGATACAGTTAAGTAATGTACTAGAGAATTCAAAATCTATAAAAATGCTACAAAAAAGTCCGCGATAGCATATCTCTATCTCTTACGGTTGACTTACAATAACCACTTTTATGTTAACATTTTTAATTAAAAACATTACGTTATTTTCAAAGTTATTTTCTTTAGTTCGGTATTAATCCTTATCCAAATGAATATTTTAGTTAGCTTAGTCATTTAATGCAGATTAAAATTGCTCTTTACACTAAATCAATCAGATGAATAGTTTTTGAGATATCGTTGTTAGAAGTAACTAGCGGCTCACCCTCGCTTCGCTCGGGTTCGTCGCTAGGTACGTTTTAAATAGATATAAAAAGAAAAAATCTTTCTTTCTCACATTTTAATTATATGTTTTAATACTTACCTATTCCGGACTAAGAGAAATCCAAAAATTAAAATATCATAAAAATTGGAACGCGGTCGAACGGGATAAAAAGTATCCTATGTCCTTCTCCTGGCTCTAAACTACCTCCCTGCCAATTTTCAGCTAAATCGGTTCAGCCGTTCTTGAGTTATAAGCGAAGTAACTAACACGACTTTCTTTTATATATATAGATTAGTAGCGAAACATTTTTAATGCTTGGCGAGCATTGAGATGCCTACGGCGAGTCCATCCCCTCTGCCCCGCATCGCTCGACCGCCTGCTCAAGCTATATAAACCGGGCGATGTAGCGCGCGATCCTAGGATACTTTTTACCGCGGGAAAATATCTTATTTCTGAGGAAAAATACAAAAACTGCAATGTAAGAGTATACTAATATGTAACACCTAAGAATTTAGTTTTTGGTCATCTGAACGCGGGCGGAGCCGCGGGCAATGCTAGTATATATATATATATATATATATATATATATATATATATATATATATATATATAAAAGGCAAAAGTGATTGACTGATGTATTCCTCAAATGACGAAGGCATCCACTAAGGAAGGATTTTTTAAATTTCAACCCCTAGGGGGGTGAAACAGTTGATAAAAGTTTGTATGAAACTTTTTATTCCTTGGAAATATTTGCATAAAATTTCGTATGAATTGAATACGGCAAAAATAATGAGTTACGTATTTCAGCGTTTTCTAAAATTTTTGCTCTAAGAGGGTAAAATAGGGGATGAAAGTTTGTATGAAACCTATCTTTATAGAGATTTTTTGTAGGTAGTTTTATCGCGAGTGAAGCCGCTGGTTCTGCTAGTTATTTTATAAAATTAAAAAGTCATTCACAGGATGGGATCAAAGTTAAATAATAAATTTAATTTATATATAATCTACCTATAAGAAATTGACGTATTTGAATTTAAAAATAGTGGTTATAATGGCAGAGCTTACGGAAATATAGATATTTAGTTTCTTTAGGTAGTAGTAGTAGTGTCGATCAAAATCGTAATCAGTAATATTACAACAAAATTGGTTTGGTTTTCACGTAATATATAAATAAAGAACGAAAAGCATACACTCAAAAATTGAACGAATAGGCAAAGTTAATATTTGCCTCAAGCGGGAATCAAATCGAAGTTAGATATAGATATTCGACCTGGCAAGAGTAGAAAAATGACAGTAATAAAGTCATTAAGCCAGACTGATATTTTATAGACTCACTAAAGCAAAACTATTCATATGTTATTAATAATTTTAGTTGACTTGTAGCACTCAACTCAATTATGGCACTAACTATTGCCGTCCGGATTCTATTGAGGGCACAATTTGATCTGTCCGGCATATTGCACGTAGAGCTAAGGATTTGGACACATTAGACGAATATCTACAAGAAAAACGTAATTATTTACTACTCACTTTTAAATGTTTCGTTTAGTTTTGAATTCGTAGAAATGTAACAAGTAAAGCGTAATTGTCAAAATAATTAATTGCAAAAATTTAAATTTTAGATATTTAAGTGCTATTTGGTATGTTGTTGAATTTAATGCATTCATATTTTTTATATAACTTGTTATAAAGTATATGTTTCAAAAATACAAAAATATATTTAAATTTCCTTTTACATCATGGTTTGATCCATAGTGACTCCTGGACGTATAATTAAAGTGATTGTCAAAAATTGACTGACGCGATCTTAAAACCTTATCATAAAAGAATTCCCGCCATTTTAAATCAGTCATTTTGAAATTGGATTTTTGCTTAAAAGGTTTCACTTCCAATTTGATCAATTTTCTGGCCTAATCGTGGATGAACAATGGGGAATGACCTTAAGTTGTTGGGGCGCATGCGTACGAGGCCCTGGATAAACTGTCATGGCGAATCAGTCGGTGTATTGACGCCTAACGGTCGCGCGTATTTTCCTCTGAACCCTCCGTTAATCATTAATATTACGTTTAAATTACGAATTCTGTGTGTCTGTGTGACTGTGACGGTTGAATATAAGTGAAAAGTTCATTTACGATATAACTCATAACCAGTTTTAGCCGGTTCCAGCCGGATACAAGCAGAAATAACGTAAGTAGTCCAAGCCAATTGTTCGACTGAGGCGCACGTATTTGATGCGTTCACCTGTTTTTATACGAATTTTTGTATGAAAACTTGTTATTTTTAATCTATTAAGACATTAGTATTAAGATTATATTTAAGTTTAGTCACAGAAGCAATCGTTAATGAAATTTGGATACGATTTATTGATTTTGGAAAGTTTTAAAGCTTTCGTCTCTCTCCCAGGCTTAGGGCGGCATTTTCCTTGAGGGGAAATTCTTATTCATAATTTATATATTATTTACATTAACATTTAACTGGATTATGATAGCTAAGGTATTTTAAAAAAAAAATAAAGAAAAATTTAAAAATCCTGAAATGAAACCTTGTATATATAGCTTTAAGTACGCACAAAATTAATTTAAAATGAATATGGAAGGAGTTTTACTAAAGTATAACTATTAGTAATAAAAAAAAGCATTTGCTGTCACTATTTTCGATGCTAATTAGGTACACAAAATTATCATATAGAAAGTACTAGTGCTAGAAAAGTTTAATTTTATTTTATTTAAGCGTAAAATTGGATATATTCGGTGGTAGGATTATTTATTACAATACATTTCACCTGCGAGGTAATTTCGTAAGGGTGGCTTTGATCCCCAAAAAATAGAAGGCTTTCGGAAGCCATACATCCCTTCATGTATTGCTATACATATTATAATGTAAATGTATACATAGTAAGTATTAAAATATTGTATAGATATTTTGTGACTTTCACTCTTTAATCTATACAATATAATAAAATTGTAACTAAGCCGAATCTGTACATTACATATTATTTGGAAAATCTTATTGAAATAAACATTATTATCGACACAGAGGCTGAATCTATAGTTTTTAGATTTTTTGTTTGTCTATCTGTCTGTCTGTCTGTTACCACATCACAGAAAAACCACTGGAGGTATTTTGATGAATTTTGGTATTTTGTTAGCTGGTTATCCGGGTCAACATATAGCATACTTTTTACCGCGAGAAAATATTTCATTTCTGAGAAAAAATACAGAAACTGCAATGTAAGAGTATACTAATATGTAAAACCTAAGAATTTGGTTTTTGGTCATCTGAACGCGGGCGGAGCTGCGGATAATGCTAGTTCAATAAAAAGCTTCTATTTTTATAACCCTTTAAACTGGTTGGAGATATATCTAATTTAGTGATTTTAAACCTTAATTATATTATAAAGTTAGTTGCGCGAAACAACTTTCGTGGCATTAATTTCAACTTTTATGTATACCTCTAATTTCTAATACATACATTGATTTCACGATACGAAAAATGAGCTTTTTTTTCTAAAAACGAAACGCAACTTATTTAATATATTTTTTTTATTTACAAAGCTTAATGTGTAAACAAATAAGATTCTTAATGAATATGTCATGTATTCACTCTCTTAATTCGATTTAGAATTTAACGAGGTATTTCAATATTTTATTACTCCAATAACACATATAGAAAAATGTAAGCAAATACATATTATGTAATCAAAGCTCGCTATTTATATTTGCATAAATATGTATATCATTAGAGAAGCTTTTATTAATCAGTATATAATTATAATATTCCATACAGTAGATGGCACCACCATCAATTAACGCTTTCATGCTAAGCATTTCAGAAGTATTTGGGTTAAGCACCCAAATTTCAGTAATGCGACGAATATTACCAATGCTTCAAATTTTCAAAGGAGAGTCGTAATAAATTTATTACTGCCAATTATTTTTTTAAATTCGTGTATACAGTATAGAATTAGAATTTTTACATTGTTCTTAAACCAACGTTTACTTATTCGTAATCATGGCTGACCTAAGTTGAAATGTTTGAAAATCTATTGATAAAAACTATTCATTTATAAATAATAATTATAATAAACTCTTTATTGTACACCAAGAACAAAAAAAAATTAGAATAGATAGAAATGTGCAAGAGGCGGCCATAAGGCCGCTATATCAGAAATTACTGAAAATATATATTTTAAATACAATTATGTGGTAGTAGTCTTGTTTTGTATACTAGACATGGAAAAACGAAATTTTTAAAAGAGTGTATTTCTTAAAACTAAATCATTTTATGTTCAGCCCCTTTTAACGTCTCACTACTGGGCACGGCCTCCCTTCAATTCGAGGGGGATCAGGCCCTACTCCACGTTCAAGGGCCGCTTGGCGGACATCACATGTCTGTCGAAAATATCCTAGGTTCTCTCAGACATCCAAGTTTTCTCACGATGTTTTCCTTCACCGTAAGATAAGTGGTAGTCGTATTGGAAATGATTTGCACATGAAAATATTAGAGATGCTAGACCCAGGATTTGAACCCGCGTCACAGAGTTTCTCAAGCGAGTACGTTAACGTTGGGCTACCGAATATCACTCAAAACAAAATATACACTTTCAGAACTTCTTAACGAATCAATATAACGCCATCTTATCATTTATTTAAACTTAATTTCATTGTTCCTGAGGAGGCCCAAGGATATTACTCTTAGAAAGAACTTTGCCAACCAACCCGTATATATCACGAGCAAAATGGATAGCGGGTAGTAATTTACCTCTCCCTTTTCCGTTAACTTTTCTTCTGTAAATTTACTTATTGAACTCTTATTACAAAACAAAATAGACCCAAAGCAATAGTTTAAAATATCTGGACCCTTGGACTTAGGTACACAATTCCATTAACTTATTTGCAGGAACATATGGTTAGTGAACGAACATTTAAAGAGCTATTAGACGGGTTAGGTCTAGGAATGTTAAATCGATCATCTAAGAGTAATTTACTCGGGTATACCTCGAATATTCAGTTAAATTTAAGTATAACAGTGTATCTGAACACTGATGCAAATAGGGAAATAGGAAGCCTTCTAATTGTTCTGTTAAATTATAAAGTTAAAGCAGTAATGTATTTTTATTATACATATTATATCTTTAATTAATATCTAAAGTACCTAGGCTACCGAGCTTTGCTCGAGCTTTTTTTTTGTAAATAAAAACTTGAATAAATATTTAAAAAAAACAAATTTTACAACAATCTCGATTCGAACCTGGACACCTGTGATTGTTGATCTGGCACCTTGGCCGTTTGACCACGATGCTTATGTCGGAGCGTGCAAATTACGCGTTTTCTCAGACATAAGACTAATCTAGATCGATTTATCGCCCTCCGAAACCCTCTGTTTACTAAATTTCATGAAAATCGTTGGAGCCGTTTCCGAGATTCAGATTATATATATACAAGAATTGCTCGTTTAAAGATATTGTAAGATGTAATATAGTTAAGAATCTAGATCTTAGTAGATGATTATTGGGAAATACAAACCTTGGAAAAAACGAACAAGCAAGCTTAGTCACAGAGTGTCGATATTATCGAATAAAGTCATAGAGCGTTTTAAATATATACCTATCTTTTCGGATTATTTCGCGAATTTATTTTGATTTTTGGTTACTGACGTTTCGAATGCTTTACAGCAATCATGATCACGGGAGAAACTAAGGTTTCCGACGTCTTAAATATATCAAATATTCGCGTAAATCTAAGAAAGTTTTATTCGTATAATCCGTTAGACCTAAATTGATAAGATCAGTTTTTTTTATTTTATAGATAAACTAGCCTGCTCGATGAGATTTCCCATGGGCAACCTCTCATGAGCTTAATCATATTTATTTATGATAAAAATATATGGACAAAGGATTAGTTATCTTTTTACGAGATTTCTTTCTTTCCATCTTCAATAATGACAAACTCACATACTTAGAAGTCCCTATTTAACTCCTTTTGGAGATGAATTTAAAAATTTTTTTTCTTAAAACTCACATTCCTTATATGAGGAAATCTGTAAAATAAGGTAAAATTTCTATTTTCTTAACTCAGTGGTTTAAGCTGTAAAAAATAAAATTAAGTAAATGTGCAACCCATTTAGAACATTGAGACACAGTTTTTTTTAATCTAGGTAATGCACGCAAAAATTAAAGGCTAAAGTAAAACATAAAGACTAAATAAGCACAATATCTATACATATAATAAAATTGTAACTAATTCGAATCTGAACTAAATCGAACATTAAATATTTTTTGGAAAATCTAATTGAAATAGACATTATTATCGATACAGAGTCCAAATCTATAGTTTTTAGAATTTTTGTCTGTCTGTCTTTCTGTCTGTCTGTCTGTCTGTTACCGCATCACGAGAAAACCACTGGACAGATATTGATGAAATTTAGTATGATGATAGCTGGTTTTCCGGGTCAACATATAGGATACTTTTTACCGCGGGAAAATATCTCATTTCTGAGAAAGAATACAAAAACTGCATTGTAAGAGTATACTAATATGTAAAACCTAAGGATTTGGTTTTTCGTCATCTGAACGAGGGCGGAGCCGCGCGCAATGCTAGTTTATGTTATATAGTTCAAATACGTTTATTTAAAAGATATTTTAAAACTAAGTGCTAAAGCTATATTTTTTCTAATATTTTATCCTGACTTTATAGCAAAATACAGGTTCTCTTTTAACTTCCTATTATCCTAGATTCCCGTTGAAACTGAAACGGTCTCTAAGGCTATTTTCCGAGGGCCACCGCAAATTTATTCATTGGTTCGGCCAACGTCCTGCAGTTTGCTAGACCTGTTTTTGTAAACTTTATATACAAGCTATTTTAAACGGATGTTAGATACAATTTTAGTCTAAAATTAACTGTTTTAGAGACATTATAAATTTATATCAAGGTAAGGTGTGTGTAATATGTAAATTCTTTAACTAAAGTTTCTGGTAGATGAGCTTTATAAAAAACGTTTTTGAAGTAAGTAAATTGTTGCTTGACAGTATATATTTTATACTTCTACAGTATATAAGGCTGAAGAGTTTTTTTTGTATGTTTGAACGTGGGAATCTCTAGAACTATGAGTACCAGTCCGATTTAGAAATCTATTTTTATATCTTATGCATTATATACTTTTGAGAAAGGCTATCTAACATCACAATAGCGACATTAGCGACCCCTAGGAAGCAGCATTTTATACCAATATAATAAAGTTTGTTTGTTTGTATGAACACCCTAATCTCAGGAACTACTAAACCGATAGGAATTTTTTTTTTGGATATTAGGTAGTCCGTTTATTGAGGAAGGCTAAAATGTGCCTAGGGATGAACCTGAGCGAAGCGAGGGTGAGCCGATAGTTATATATAAAGAAAATATACAGACAGAGACGCGGGAAAAGGCTAGTGTTCATTTTTATCGTATTAAAAACTTTTATATATTTAATTCGAAAACATAGCTTTAACCTCTGAGTTGTAGCGAGACGTTTATATATTGATCAAAGGCTGACGAAATAATCTTGATTTATATTTATTAACTGTAATTTTATTTAACATTATTTTATGTATATATTTATGTGTTTTTTTTAATATATATCTTGTACCTACTGAGGCACTCTCTACCAGGGACTCTTACACACACACACACACACACACACACATGCACGCACGCACGCACGCACGCACGCACGCACGCACGCACGCACGCACGCACGCACGCACGCACGCACGCACGCACGCACGCACGCACACACACACACACACACACACACACACACACACAGAGAGAGAGAGAGAGAGAGAGAGAGAGAGAGAGAGAGAGAGAGAGAGAGAGGTGTATTCAGCCCTTTTTTAAGGTCCCACTGCTGGGCTTGGGTCTCACTTTAATGCGAGAGGGATTCCACTGCATTGATAAATACCACCGTAAGACAAGCGGTAATCATGTTAGAAATGATTCGCACATAAAAATATCAGAGGTGCGAGATCCGGGATTTGAACCCGCTTCACTCGGTTTCCAAGCGTTGTATAATGTCCAGTTCATCCTTCGTTATTAATCCTTTCACTAAACGTTTCTGTAGAAATGTTATCTTTTTTACTTCTTCATCTTCTTTACTCTTCTTTTGTGTGTGCAATAAAGTATTATCTATCTATATCTTTATATATATAATTCTTCTGTGAGTGTGTATGTCACTGAACTTCTCTCAAACGACTGGACCGATTTTGATGAAATTTTTTGTGTGTGTTCAAGGGGATCTGGGAATAGTTTAGATTCACAATTTGAATAATAATTTTCATCAAAAAAAAATATTAAAAAAAGTTTGAAATTTTCAAATTAAAGACGTGTAGACAGGACAACGTCTGTCGGGTCCGCTAGTATTTATTAAATGCAACGAAGTAACAATCATGTTCATTTTCTTATTGACTTTAAAAGAAAAACATGACAAAGAATCGTAACTATGTTGATATAATTTCAGCCTAAAATTCTGTTTCTACACTCCTGAAAAATTCCAATTTCAGGGGCAATCTTTCTTATGATTTTTATTAAAATTTGGAACCCGAACGACTTCGAAGGGGAGCGTATATTAATCCCGTTAACATTATATACTGCATCTCGTGATATCTTTTATACGAGACGTTTATATCTTGATAAAGTGTTAATAAGACTGACGATATCATCTTGCTTTGCATATTAACTTTAATTTTTTTTAACTTTCTTTTTCTGATATTATGATATTATGTTTAAATATATTTCGCAAAAAGAAAATTACTTTTATATATTTGAATCGCTGGAATTCAACTTTTCATTCGTAAACGCAAAATGCTGTGTAACCTCTTTCAAAGTGGAGTTTCTTTTTGAAACAGCTGTGAAACGAGGACGCTATTCACTAAACAATGTTCGAATGGAACAGATAAAAACGTAAATAAAGAGCGACTATGCCTTTATACGGTGAATATATTGGAGGGCTGTTGAAATACAATTTGTACGTTTTATAGGTATTAATTATTTTTGCAACGATTAAAAACAGAGAATCTAACAGTCATGGCGTCGTCATTGTCGAGCTAGCAATCAGCAATCCTAAGAATGACGACAAATCTCGGTGTGATTTAACCTAAATTAAAAAAAAAATGGGTACATGCAACCTTTACGTGCTTTACTTTTAAAAAAAAATTCTTTGGCAAATATCACAATTAAATTATCAATAATTAAATAAGGCATATTAGGCATATTACAATAATATATTTATAGAATATCATATACGGAAAGAATATCATATTCTATATTTGTCAGACAAAAAGAATGGTTACCATGGCAACGTGGCAATGTATTCTATATCTTTCTCGCTAGCTTAATCCTATATTTTTATGTGTTTGTCTCTTTTTGTGTCGCATTTTAGTTTCATCGAGTTTCAAATCACATCGATTCTAAATAAGTTTCACTTCAAAAATATTTCCAAGGCCGTCGCCAAAGTCGCGTGCGTTCCAAGATGCCTTATTATTAGCCTATGTGTTAGTCTAGATTATAGTCTATGTGTGTACTAAATTTAATCTTAATCCGTCCAGACGTTTCAGTATAAAGGAGTTACAAATATACATACACACACATATAAATATTCACATTTGTAATACTAGCCCAATCGTAGATCTCTGCAAGAACTTCGAATTCTCACATTTTATTTAAAACAATCAGTGTAGTCAGTTGAAGGGGAAACTACCAGATTTGAACATCATGGCGTATTGTAAAACTTCTTCTGAGGTTTTCAGTTCAATTACCGTGGAATTAATGTTTTAGTTATATGATTGCCTCAGTTTGGTTCAAACTCTTAATGATATGGAATGTGGGTATCTGATAAAATCGCTTACATTATATATTGCTTAGACAACAAAAGAAAGAGTGAAGTCAAAAAAAGTAAACTTGAGAAATATACAAAAATATAGTATAATTTTTGAATAGGTTCTTATATTAATATATTAAGAAAAATGTAGGTTTTCATAGGAAATTAGCAATTTATACGAAAACAATATTAAACACAAAGGTTGTTTTGTTAAAATGTTAAATCATAACACGTATTGTGTCTCAAGCGGCAAATCAATCATAACTGAATACTGCTACTCGTTGTTCAACAGAAAATCTGCGCACGAATCTCGCTACCTCTCACTCGTATACGATCGTGCTTTGTGGTGAAAAAGGTACTTTCTTTTAGCTTGGCATTTTGTTATTATGAATCTTTAAGTATTTGATTACAGATAAAATGATATTACTAGGGGATCCGGATAAAATCTATTGAGAAAGAAAGCCCTTTTTGTTTTTTCTGAATTTATCAATTTTTCACATATATATTTTCCATTTTTTTATTACTATCATATTTAAAAAAAATGCTTAATAACTCCAGCCGTTCTCAACCATATTTTAGCCAGACTAAAGACCAGGCAAAACATGATACATGGTCTACACTAGCCTCTGCCTCTGGTCCACTGCCGGAATATAGCCCACAATCAATTTTCAATGATATACGAGTATGAGGTATACGAGTGCATAGCTATTAAGCAACTCTATTAAAAAAACGCTAAAATTTCTCAACTTTTAAGGTTTCGCCACCCTAAATGTGAAGGAACATGGTGTTCTAAGGTTTGCCAAACTCGACAGATCGATACGAACGCTTGCAAATGGACTTTAAAACTTTGTTTCCTTAACTTGTTTGATTTCAACATCTCTTTATATCTAACTGGGGAACTTTTGAGAGAATTAAGCATTCGGAAACTTCTTAAATGTATTGGGAAATGTTACGTGATATATGTGTTGCTACTTACTTGTACATCAGAATGTTTGAAAAGCAAAATATATACATCCATATTATTTTCTTAAATTACTTAGTAAAGTATTTAATGATAAATTACTAGCAAAATCCGCGGCTTCGCTCGTGCTAAAACTCATCCCCTATTTTACCTTGTGGGATGAATTTCGAAAAATGCTAAAACACGTATTTATTTAATTGTGTTGAAGAGCATAATTACCAAGTGTCAAGTAATTCTGATCATAAATATTTTTTTGGGTTGTATTTTAACGTATTTCCCCGTGGGAATGAGAAATTTCACGCGGTAACAAGTAGCCTATGTCACTCTCCAGCCCTCCAACTGTCTCCACACAAAAATCACGCCAATCCGTTTCGACGTGAAAGAAGGACAAACAAACAAACACACTTTCACATTTATAATATTAAAAGTATGGATTATATTCATATAGAAAGAATTTGCTGGTTATGGATTCATTCAAAATCGATTGTTATGATTCCGATTTAAAAACTTTGCCAATAAAGATTATTTTAGCCATTCATAATAATTCAAAGAAGTCATAACTTTTATTATATATTTCAAAATATCAACTACTACTATAGTTAATTAATTACAAAACAATATTTTGAACATTTGCATATATTTGCATTGCTATAACACAACAAATTGATAAAATGACCTAAAATAGCTAAAATATTCGAAATCTAGGATAGAAAATTTAAAAATAACCGAATCAGAAATCTGATTATAGTTTTATCCATAAGCGTAATCCGCCTTTGTTTGTTTGTTTTTGTTCCTAGTAGAGATTAATCACGGAACCATAAACTACCCCAAAAGTTGCCAATTAAAATCTAAAAGCTTGGAGCTAAAACGCACATTATGTAACACCTCGCTCGGTTGTAAATTTCATATTGTTTGTAAATTATGATGTATGATTTTTTCATATGTGATTTATATAGAAACTTTGTGTATTCTATAATTCATTGTGTTATTTTTATGGTAACGTAGGAATTTTATGCATTTTCATCCCCATTTTCATCCCTTTAAGAGATGATTTCCGGGATAAAAAGTATCCTATGCCCATCCCAGGGTCCCAAACTATCTTCTTAAAAAAATCATCTAAATCGGTTCCGTAGATCCAGAGATAGGGGGTAATCTCGAAACAACGTCACAAATTCACAAACTCACATTTCACAAACTTTACCTCTTCATAATATTAGTATAGATAACCTGCTCCTGATTTGTCCGCTTTTATCATAATTTGACATCACAAAATTATATAAGACGTGTATATTGCTTACTATATTTCACTATTTTTTCATTCCATTAAGGCTATCAGGCTATATTTCAAAAATAAAAATTAAATTAAGTGTTTATTTATGTCACTAGAAATAAAATGTTAATCTTGCAGCCATAAAAATCTTCTAGGCATTCATTAATTTGTTAGCATAAGTTATAGAGGATTAAATACAATGAAATGAAAGTTTTACTTAAAAAATGTTGATATTTTTTTAGAACCTAGGTATCTATAACATAGTACCCAGTAGAGGGGGGTGTCAGTCAGGACCGTGCATTGTGGTGAACCAGGTTATAGCTCACAGTGTCTCTTTATGTAAATATGATAATGATAACTTGTCTTTATTAATCAACTTCTAAAAAGGAGGTTTAATCGGACATTTTTGAAGTCGGCGTCAGCCGACAATATTTTAAGATATGAATATCTAATAGATAAATATGTATTTTACGTATCGAAATATATTAGATTTGCTTTGCATCGGCTGGCACCGACTTCGAAAATATCTGATTAGGTATCTATTCTAAATGAAAACCCCAGTTTAGTTATTTTTTATATTTTAGTGCCTGGAAGTCGGTTTTTTTTTATTTTTTTTAAGTTTATATACCTTCATTCGCTTCCCTATTAATTGGTTAGTTCTAGTGTACGACTCACAGTCCTCTGCCCGCTGATGGCCGTCACCGTCAGGGTCCCATGATTGCAATTTTCATCTGACACTAATAAAAATAGCAATACTTCGAAACGCTTGTTTAATAATATAAGTGTATTTAGTATATAAAAACTTATTTCAATGTTCAAATCAAAAATAAAAATGTCTTCAAGTTATATCTCTAGGGTTGAAGTGTCAACTGTCAAGTACTACATCTGTAGTAGCACTACGCGCTTGTAGACTTCACCGTTATTTATGACTGTAATATAAATTTCTATTATATGGTTGACTTCGCTTGATCAATCTGATATAAAAACTATTTTTTTCCTTAAGCAGGTCTTTTCTAGTAGAAATATGGTATATATGACTACGATCCTATCCCTATAAAATATTACATATTTCTATATGAAAAGACCCACTGATAAACATGAGTTTTACAAAAAACAGCATTGAAAACGACTCATCAACTCTACTAAGCTATGATATTAAAACTTGAACATATACTGTCAAAATTATAAGAGCCTTTATAACCAACTTAAAGAAGAAAATTACCAATTCGAATGGTATGTAATTAATAAAAATTTACATTAAAAGTTTTACATAAAAATATGAAAATTAATTCCCAGATGCTCTCATCCTGCTATCATCGAACTCGTACATGTTAACTCTGATATATTTCATTAATTTAAAATGCAATATATTAAAAGGCTTAAAGGAGTAAGCTTTCTTGACTATTGTATTTATGAGGGAAATTTGTATTGTTTCACGAAGTTTTTCTTTCAAATTTTATTGTTTTGTTTGATAACCTAAAATTAAGAGTCAGATAACTGAACTTATATCTGCAAAACAACATTACGTAAGTGTATTGAAAGTGTAAATTTTGAAGTGTTCTTACACTTCGAAATTTCAAAGATTTTAGCAGAATTCAGGTTCAATAGTTTCACAGTTACTTATACTTGTACAAAGTATACTTACAGTATTAGAAAGATGACATACATTGTTTTTTAATTTGGGCGCTACGATTAGAATATGCGAACAGGCAAAAGTTTGACTTCCTCTGTTTCGAGATATTGTTGGAATCATTGTATAATTAACATAAAACATTTTAAATACCACTATTTTCTCGGATTTTCACGCGGATTTGTTTTGATTTTTGGTTCCCAAGGTTTGGTTTATTTAAAAGTTTAAATCTAAGATAGTCTTAATATAAAACATTTAAATCTAAATATATATATATATATATATATATATATATATATATATATATATATATATATATATATATATAATTAAACTCCGGCCAACTTAAAAGGTTACGTAGCATATGCCCGAAGCGACTAGATGTCTAAAAGATAACTTTAATTTAAGCGTCTGCCGCGCAAGAAAAATAGTTTAAAATATTCTTAGTGAAGTGGTTTCTCGTTTGCTCGTGTTGAATCTTAGTTTATAATGTCCCCTTTTTATCTTCAAGCTATTTCCCTTGTGGGATAGACTAAGAGAGCGTATAGTGCTGTCTCACTTCATGTACCGTACTACCTATGAATTTAATGATTTTCCATCATCAAAGTCAGTCAAACTGTCAAACTGCAATAGTCCGGCGGTGACGTTTCCGATTTGGAAAAAATTAAGCAAGTTTAAAGTCTTCAAACCTTGGGCCTCGCACTTTTGATGTGTCATAATTACCACTTGCATATATATATATATATATATATATATATATATATATATATATTAGGTGTGCCAAAAAATGACGATATTTTTTTTTCTTCGCTCCCACCCCAAAATATCTCAGAAAATATCCCAACAAAGCTCCTGTTAAGAGCGGAGCTCAAAATTCCAATTCTAAGAGGTTCTCCGTCGAACTTTAAGTTTTCCCATACAAATTGTATGGAAAATATGATTTTTAACACTTTTTTGTCCTGCAAACTATGACGAAAATATTTTTCAAAAAAATGAATGAATGGACCGTTTTTAAAATTAAATTTACTACAAAAAGTTCCATTGATACTTTCTTAGATTTACGCGAATGTTTGACATTATTAAATAAAACTATCTTTTCGGATTATTTCGCGGATTTATTTTGATTTTTGGTTCCCGACGTTTCAGTCTCTCCCGTGACCATGGATGCTGTAAAGCATTCGAAACGTCGGGAACCAAAAATCAAAACAAATCCGCGAAATAATCCGAAAAGATAGTTTTATTTAATAAGTTCCATTGAGTCGAATTTCTATCTTCAATATTTTATCTATATATATAAAAGAAAGTCGTGTTAGTTACTTCGCTTATAACTCAAGAACGGCTGAACCGATTTAGCTGAAAATTGGCAGGGAGGTAGTTTAGAGCCAGGAGAAGGACATAGGATACTTTTTATCCCGTTCGACCGCGTTCCAATTTTTATGATATTTTAATTTTTGGATTTCTCTTAGTCCGGAATAGGTAAGTATTAAAACATATAATTAAAATGTGAGAAAGAAAGATTTTTTCTTTTTATATCTATTTAAAACGTACCTAGCGACGAACCCGAGCGAAGCGAGGGTGAGCCGCTAGTTTGTTATATAGCTTTAAAGTTTAGATTTATGGTTTTTTGCATTTTTAGCTAAACTGTAAGAGTTACAGAAAAATGTTAAATGGCAAATTTGTAGTACGTTTAAAATCCTATAAGAAAGTCCTTGTCAACTTTTTCATATAATCAATAACAACAAAGTTACAGGCTCACGAATATTTATTTTTTCAAATTTTTGCTTTTACGAACTGAAATATCAGGTTCTGCTAGTACATAATAAATTTTAAACGGTGTAAGCTGATTTCTTCTTATTGTACTTGTACGTGAATAACAAGTAAATAGATTCTCAGTAGTCAAACAAATTTCAGTGTGTGTACAAAGTACATAGTTATGATACTCAACAAAATTAGCCGATAGCTACGTAGAGGTCATAATAATGATAATATTTTATATAAAAAAATATTTAAAATTATTTAAAATTATTGTAACACATTTTATTTCACTTTTCGGAGTCGTTTTTTTTTTAAATTAATTGATGGTAAACCTCGAAAGCCTCATTCAAAATGATTACTAAAATTGATTTACAAAAGGCGAATATTTATCATAACATAAACAAAACAAAAAAAGATACAAAAACACATACATTTGTATAGAAAAACATGTTATTTTTTTACGTCTGGGAAAAAATAATCATTTTCCCAAACGCAAGAGTCAAACCTATGACCTCAGATCCAGTGGAAATACTCATCTTGGTAAAAGAATCACCGCGACATAGTTTTCCATTTTATATAAATTAAATAAAGAATTAAAGAGGATACTGGATGCCCAAGAGATTTGGGCTGAGGCAGATAGTTGTAAGGCTTTTGTAACAATTTGTTATTTTAAATTACTATTTAAATTGTAAATATCTTGGGAATTTGTCACAAGTAGTCGTAAGAGAAGGAAAAACGATATTGTGCCTTTTTTATACGTAGAACTTTATATCTGTTAAGTTTTACAATGTAATATCATTTAATTAACCGACTTCCCAAAAAAGGAGGAGGTTCTCAATTCGTCGGAATCTTTTTTTTTCTTCTTTTATGTATGTTCACCGATTACTCGAATACGCCTGAACCGATTTGGATTTTTTTTTGTTTTAAAGGGTATACATCCCAGGTGGTCCTATATAAATTTTATCAAAATCGGTCGAGCGGTTTTTTTAAATCAACAAATAAATTATTTTTTTTTAAACAAATTGCTTAATTGAACATGTTATTAAAAAACTTCTTCTAACAAATGATCTGCTTATTACGTGTACACTAAAAATGGACAAATAAAAACTTAAAAAAAAACCGACTTCCAGGCACTAAAATGCAAAAAATAACTAAACGGGGGTTTTCATTTAGAATAGATACCTAATCAGATATTTTCAAAGTCGGTGCCAGCCGACAATATTTTAAGATATGAATATCTCATAGCTAAATATGTGTTTTACGTATCGAAATATATTAGATTTTCTTTGCATCGGCTGGCACCGACTTCGAAAATATCTGATTAGGTATCTATTCTAAATGTAAACCCCCGTTTAGTTATTTTTTGCATTTTAGTGCCTGGAAGTCGGTTATATTTTTTTAAATTTATTTTCAAAATTTTATTGCATAATTTACAGTACATTTGAAGTAATAAATAGTTTAATAATTTTATTTTATTCAATTATGATACTATTTTTGTTATATTTTATGAATGAATTAAAAGGCATGCTTTTTTATTTGAATAACGTTAATAGTGTTGAATAAGACTGAAACAAAGCTTCATACTTATTATTAAATATTTATTTATATGGAAAAAATCTAATATTTTAAATATTTCATATAACAACACTTATTTATTCTAAGGATGCAAATGACTACAATTGCGTGGTTAGACGGCGGCGGTGGAACGTCCTTTTATTTTGTCCATCGCATGCCTGGGATCCATTTCTTACTCCATGTTATTTTCTGTTGAATACAGAGTATTATCCTTTATATGCCTAGTTTGTATCTTATTTCTATGCAAAATAATGGAGTTTGTTTAAATATAAGAACATTTGTCAGCAAAATTTAACTTTTTCGGACTATAATTTAACTGATACATCTATATCTTAATTACTTTATTTCTGGCAACTATGTGTATTTACATTAAAACCTAAAAATATCTATACATATAATAAAATTATAACTGGTTGCTGTTCGTATACGGAAGATATTTAAAAAAAGAATATTATTGGGGGTCTTTATTAACGCAATAGAACCCAAAACAATGATTTTAAGAATTTTTGTCTGTTTGTCTGTGCATTTGTGCACGCTAATCTCAGGAACGGATTATCCGATTTGGGTGCGGTTTTCATTAATGTATTGTTTTATTTCAATCGGTTTATAAATAAAAAAAAAACAAAAAGGCTATCTCAATGTACAGAGTCACCTAGGACGAACCCGAGCGAAGTGAGGGTGCGTTCCTAGTTTGTAATATAATCTTAACTCTAAAGAAATTAATTTCCTAGAAATTTACCTGGAGGTGTTAAGCAATTTTTATTTAAGAAAAACAATTAGGGTTCCGCTCAAAAAAAAATGTGTCTGACCCAAGTGGAGTGAGGGTATGTCGCTAGTTCAAGTGTAAAGTATAATAATATAACAATATTATCAACATTTAGTATGAGATTTTTTTTAATTTAATTTATGATTTATTATCGAGTCGTAAGCTCGGGCCGGGTGCTTTTGTTTCAATTTGGCACATTTCCTGCCATATTATTTTATTTTGTGCTGATAACGATTCAAAATCTACACAGTACCTACAAACTGTTGAGTGTTTGCTAAATACATTTTAAACGTTTAAATAGCCCTAGAAATCTTTCCTAATTATTTTTGTTTTTGTTCAGAAAATTATTTCATTTCTTGTAATATGTATGACATAAAGGTCATATGATTTTCATAATCTATATATAAAATCCCCGTGTCACGATGTCTGTCCGCGATGAGCTCCGAAACTACTTATTCGATCTTAGCGTTTTTTTTATGTGTGATTTGTTCCAACTTAAAAGATGGGATAGTTATTACCCTGGTTATTTCTTTTTTATAATGGAAAAATTAACGATTTTCATATCCGGAGAGGAACTCCGGAGAGAGAACCTGGAAAACAGCTACTCTAGGTTACAAATTCTACCTCCAAGCTAAAGAAAAAAAATAAGTATGCCATAACAACGCGTGGCATTGTCTGCTAGTCTATACATATAATAAAATTGTAACTAAGCCGAATCTGTACATCAAATATTTTTTTGGAAAATCTTATTGAAATAGACTTTATTATTGATACAGAGGCCGAATCTATAGTTTTTAGAATTTTTATCTGTCTGTCTGTCTGTTACCGCATCACTGAAAAACCAGTGGAGGGATTTTGATGAAATTTGGTATAGTGATAGCTGGTTATCCAGGTCAACATATAGATACTTTTTACCGCAGGAAAATGTCTCATTTCTGAGAAAAAATACAAAAACTGCAATGTACGTATACTGATATGTAAAACCTAAGAATTTGGTTTTTGGTCATCTAAGCGCGGGCGGAGCCGCAAGCAATGCTAGTTTAAATATAAAATTATCGTGTTCAAGATATGGCTAGTTCAACAGATCTGTGGGATATGTTTGGAAGATGGATGGATGAGGGAATTTGAATCTACTGTTGATGGGTTGTAATGTCTTGAGATAATTGATCGTTTTGTTAACATTAAAAGCTGTTCATGTTTCATCTTTCAATATACGATATCTTGCAAATATTAATAATATGAAAACGTTTTTGATATTGAGTTTCAATGGTAAGCTGTATTACTGTTCAAAATTTAATTTATTTTCGTGCTTTGTTTTAGTACATATAACGTAGACGATGTTATTTATGTAATTATTAGCATTGCCCGCGGCTCCGCCCGCGTTCAGATGACCAAAAACCAAATTCTTAGGTTTTACATATTAGTATACTCTTATATTGCAGTTTTTGTATTTTTTCTCAAAAATGAGATATTTTCCCGCGGTAAAAAGTATCCTAGATGATGACCCGGATAACCAGCTACCATCATACCAAATTATATCAAAATCCGTCCAGTGGTTTTTTCGTAATGCGATAACAGACAGACAAAAATTCTAAAAACTATAGATTCTGTCTCTGTGTCGATAATAACGTGTATTTCAATAAGATTTTCCAAAAAATATTTAATGTACAGATTCGGCTTAGTTACAATTTTATTATATGTATAGATAACATTTAAAATGAAGTAGAATCTTCTTATTTATTCTTATTATGTATAAGCCCTATTAATGAGCGTAAGTATGTTTTTTATTTTGTTTGTTTCTTTTTAATGCTGTAAAGCCTAATTTAATTGTGTAGATGGTTGCTTTCTGATACTATTTTTAATATTTATTATTTTAATTTTTTCGTTTTGTGTGCATTTTCGTTGGAATTTTTATTTTAGAATGCAATGATAGCTCATAATATTGCTATGTATATAGCTACTATAATTAAGCAATCGCTTCAATATATATTTCTAAGTGCCTAAGAATAGCCTATGTTACTCCAGGTCAAAGACTATCTGTATAAAAGAATATCTTTACAAAAAAGAATATCTATATAGATAAATAAAATTGAAGTGTCTGTTTGTAATGTCAAAATAACAGCGTTTTACTAAATGCATATGAAATTATATACGGTACTTATAAGAAAACACAATTTTTTAAATTTTTGTCTGTCTGTCTGTTTGTTTCGGATAATCTCTGAAACGACTGAACTGATATTGACGGGACTTTCACTGGAAGATAGCTGCTGTTATATGGAGTACCATAGGCTACTGTGATTTTAGAAAAAGATTTGGGGTCCTGCTCAAAAAAATTAAAACGTAGCTAGGGACTAGAGTCGCTTGTACCAAATATAATCCAGATTTCTTTTAAACCGTCCAGCCGTTTAGCATGAAGAATTGATAAATAAATGTACATACACAAACCTACAAACATTAGAATTTACAATAATAGTTCAAAGATGCCAGCAGAATCCTAATAGAAGCGTATGCTATTTTTGATCTTAACTTGAAAGCTTATTGCATTAAGCAAGCAATGTCGATATTTCTGTAGAATCGATAAAGGCCAGTTGCGACTCTATAAATCATAATATTTGGGTCGAGTTTGACACTAACCCGGCGGAAACTCCTTTTATAAAACCCATTAAGATTCAAAGATATACAAAAGGTTACCTTTCTAAGTCAATATCGTAAAGTGCTGAATAACACGCGTTCTCATTTCGAATACTTTTAGTTAAAATCTAAGTCTATGTACTAAATTCATTTAAACAAGCTTTTTTAAACGTAGTATTCATCTAATTTAAGAGCGCCTGTGCTTGAAATTCTAGTTAGCTAACTTAAATAAGAGTAATTATAAGCTGATTATTTATATATAAAACTAGAGGCGTTCGCCTCTACAAAAACAAAACTATCCCACGGGAACCGTTAATTTTTCCGGGATAAAAAGTAGTGTGTGTTATTCCAGACTATAATCTATCTCCGTGCCAAATTTCATCCAGATCTGTTTGGGCGTGAAAAAGTAACAATCATTCATACATACTCACAAATTTTCACAATTATAATATTAATACGGATATAGTACAATATAAATGTAAATTTTAAATAATAATGCTATTAACATTTTATATGATGTATTTTTTAATTTTATTTATTATTTCTTATTGAGATGTAAGCTCGAACATGGTGCTTTTGTTTTAATTTGGCACTCTTTCTGGTATATTATTTTATTATGCACTCATAAGTCGTAGCCTTTAAACAAAACGTTTTACAGTGAAATGTGAAATCTCAACTTTACACGTGTAAGTAACACGATTATTTTGAATAAACATTTTACTTTCCGGGTTGATTTTATTAATAAAAACTTTTTAACAAAAAATAAAAATTGACTTCCAGGCCCTAAAATGCAAAAACAACTAAACGGAGGTTTTCATTTAGAATAGATACCTAATCAGATATTTTCGAAGTCGGTGCCAGCCGATGCAAAGCAAATCTAATATATTTCGACATGTAAAATACATATTTACCTATTAGATATTCATATCTTAAAATATTGTAGGCTGGCAGCAAACCCTATTTATAAATTTTAATGTTTTACAACTTTTTACCCTTATTTTGTAGTTATTTTATTTTATTTTTATATTAGCAGTGCATGTATATAATTTGTTGGTCAGTGCTATGGACACCTGTAAGTGACCAATATACTAGAACTTGTGTATTAAGAATGAATTTAAAATGTATTTGTGTGTTATGTTGTTGGTGTTCTTAATAAATAAAAAAAAATACAGAATTTGATCCAAATCGTTAGAGCCGTTTCCGAGATACACGAAATTTTTATACATATATACCAGAATTGCTTATTTGATACTTTAAGACACTATAGATAATATCTTATTACAATTAATACGGTACTTACATATTACATAAGTACCGTATTAAAGGTTTTATGTATATCAATGTCAAATGACCTAGCACTTTAAAGGTCACACTTCGATTCTCGCTAGAGGTCATAAAGTGTCCATGGGTATATATACAATAGGGACAAAGATTTATTTTCGTTATCTAAGTAATTCGTGAAGACTTATGAATGTTAGTCTTATGAATTCTTTTAGCTTTTTCGGTACATACATGCTTAACACAATTATCCTATTACGGAAACCCTAAAACGTTTGGAGTAACCTCATGCTTAGTTAGGAAATGTCATATTTTTGTTAAAATCTCTTAATATTATATTTCATACATCGTTTATATTATACTAGCGAAACCCGCGGCTTCGCTCGCGCTAAAACTATAAAAAATCTCTAAAAAGTTGGTGTCACAGAAATTTTCATCCCCTATTTTAACCCCTTTATAGGATGAATTTTGAAAAATGCTAAAACACGTATTTATTTAATTTTATTGAAGAGCATTTATACCAAGTTTCAAGTCATTCTGAGCATATGTTTTTTGGATTGTATTATAACGTGTTTTCCCGTGGGATGATCTCCCGCGGTAAAAAGTAGCTTATGCTCCAGCTCTCCAACTACCTCCACACAAAAACTCACGCCAATCCGTCTCTCCGTTTCGACGTGAAAGAAGGACAAACAAACAAACACACTTTCACATATATAATAATAAGTATGGATTTCGTACTAAAATAGTAACTAAACTTAATCTGTCTTCTGTAATAGATATCTATAGACTAGCGTCTCACCCTCGCTCCGCTCGGGTTCGTCCCTAGATACTTTTTAACGGTTAGTATACATTTCTAAGAGATGAGATATTTTACCCCCAGTAAAAAGTAACCCGGATAACCAGCTATCATGATACCGAATTTCAGCAAAATCTATCCAGTGATTTTCTTGTGATGCATTCCCAGACAGACAGACAAAAATACTAAAAACTGTAGATTTGGCCTGTGTATCAATAATAATGACTATTTCAATAAGATTTTCCAAAAAATATTTAATGTATAGATGTATATCAAGGCAAAGACAAAATATTTCAATATCTTTTTTTCTTTTGTTTGCCAATCGATTTTCTTTTTTTTTTGTTAGCAGCTATTAACTAGCTTTGGTGTGATTATTAAAAAAATTGTAAGTATTTACTTTTTTTTATAAAATTCTATTCACATATGTTTTTTTCAAATTTTCAATAATGCTAATGGTCTCGGTAACTCGGTGAACATAGTATTGATTTGATTTTATATATACGAGTACGTAACTTGTAGTGTGTTTATTTAGTTTCTATTATTTTCAAGTAAATATTATATTTTATGCGGTTCTGCTTTATAACATCGTTTATAAGTTTTCTCATTTGTGTTTTCGGCTGTCCCGATAAAAATGTTGCTAATGATAAGGCCTTCTTTGCATTACTTTTTTGGCCATTATAAGGTTGCATGTTCATATTACGTAATAAACCATAATTTTATTTTGTTATGTGTTGTAAGTACTAAGTACAAAATATATTAATAATGTAAAACGACGACACGTTTGGCTCAGTGTGTAGTGACCCTACTTGCTGTGCCAACGGTCGCGGGTTCGAGTCCCGCTGGGGGCATTCATGTGTGTGATGAGCACGAATGTTTGTACTCCAGTCATGAGTGTTTTTATTTATAATATGTATGTATTTAAAGTTTATATATGTGTAATGTATCAACTATCTGGTATCCATAACTCAGGCCTCGTAGCTTACCATGGAACTAGATGGTGCTATGTGTTAATGTTCCAACATATTTATTTATTTATTTATCAAAACAAAATTTCTGTTATTTCATACGTTTATCGGACTTTCATTCCTCATATAGATAGCTATTTTCTTATGTTGACTATTATAAAGCTATTCTTAGATAATCGATTTAACAAGTTAAATAAATTGCGACTCTGGTCATGCGCTGTTTGATTACAGCAAATAGTCATTAATTTTAAACATATATAAAAATAGGCTCTACAGACATTGCCCTGACCAAGTTTCAAAGCAATTGTTTATGACATAAGTGCCTACAAAAATATTTGGGAAATTCAAAATTCAATTTTTTTTATTCACCATCAATTTATTATAATTGTTTACTGAACGTCATGAGTCTACTACCAGTTCGGAAAGAAGAAACCTCAGACCTGAGAAGAACTGGGGAAAGAAACTCAGCGGAACTAATATTAAAGAAAAGAAAAAAAGATAAAAGAAAAGAAGAAAGAGAAGAGATTAGAAAAAAAAAACACTTTTTGCTTTTCCCGAATTTCCCAATTTTTACAGGCATCTTTATAATTATGAGGAGAATACTGAAACCTATTTATTTACTTTCTGTCTTTCTATGTCTTAAATGTCTGCACAAGCATACTCGTATTAATACTTTGTTGTCTACTTGTATAACACAATGGGACGACAATTTGAAGAGACTGATAGATTAAGGCACAAGATAAATTCGGTCTCTATTTGAATATTTTTTACCAGAAAAATTATCCTTCAACCCGAATTGAATTCTGGCCTTGTGATTTGTAATCTTAAAAAATGGCCACTATATCAATAGGTAATAAGTATGTCACGGTACTATCGGACTTTTTATTGAAAAAGGCAGTGGTAGCCCAGTAGTGACGCGCTTGCTTGAGAAACCGAGTAGTACATAGGCTACTGTTAAACGCCTACGGAGTACGGACGAACCCTAACGAAGTGGGGGTAAATCCGTAAGTAACAACGCGCCCGCGATCCGTAATAAATTTGTAGATACTAATATTTTTATTCTTAGAAAATATAAGCTATATAAAAAGATAACAGATAAAATAGATGTTTACAAAAGTACTACAGTAGACGCAACCCCTGCAACCAATAGAAGCGTGCATGAAACTTTGTTTAAAAGATCCCTTCGCTGACATTTCTTTATTTCCCTATAAAGCGATGTTTCATCAAGAGTTTCAAATGAAATATGCCTTTTCTTTGCAGATATGAAAAGCTCCCTTCTAAAGGCTATTTTCCACTAGACACTTTTGTATAGCCTTCAATAGTTTTATGATCGTTTATGTTATCTTTAAAACTTTTTAACAAAAAAATAAAAACCAACTTCAAACAAAAGCACTAAAAAGTAAAAAATAACTGATTGGTAGTTTTCATTTACCTAATCAAATATTTTCGAAGTCGGTGTGCTTTGGCTAAGTAATTAAGGCCTACCTATTTAATACATACCTAATCAAATATTTTCGAAATCGGTGCCAGCCCATACAAAGCAAAGCACACCGACTTCGAAAATATTTGATTAGGTATGTATAGTAAATGAAAACTACCAATCAGTTATTTTTTACTTTTTAGTGCTTTTGTTTGAAGTCGGTTTTTATTTTTTTTGTTAAAAAGTTTTTATTTTTCCCTTTTTAGTGTAGACAGTAGTAGCAAAGTAAGAATTCTAACGTGTTAGGCTTGTCAAATCAAACAAAATAAGCCAAAACTCTATTATCTACTATTAGCCATTGAAAAGTTCCACCTATCCACCTTCTGGCCTTACCATCAGATCAGGTCAACAATACCGAACCACTGTACTATTAACGGAAATAAAAAAACTTGCAAAGTCTCAAGTCAATATGACAATTAGAAGTAGGTTAAATTCATCATTAGCTATTTTTCCACCCTTAGGGGTGGTATTTTTTTTGAAATTTAAATGGGACCAATCTGGAAGTATACACTTTCAAACAACACAAAAATTGTCCAAATCGGTTAATAAATGACGGAGTTCTGAGGTAACAAACATAAAAAAAAATAATAAAAAAAATACACTCGAATTGAGAACCTCCTCCTTTTTGAAGTCGGTTGAAAATAAGCTATATTAGTGTTATAAGTATTCTCTAGTAAGTTTTTATTTTTTCATTTATAGTGTTATACGTCATTTATAGTGTTATAACTTATAGTCGAGAATGGCTGAATAAATTCTGATTTGAGCTTTATGTTGTACTGATTGCCTGAGTTTTATAACACATTTTTATTTTTATCGACTGAGAAATACAAAGTTATTACCCACTGTTAAAACACCTATTCGTTGCTGGAGTTATAAACATAATTATGGTCTCACTAAAATATACATTTGAGGACTTTTACCTATAGTACCAAGTAAACTTCAAATAGCCATATAATTAATCTAAATTTATTCTAATACTAGCACTGCCCGCCGCTCCGCCTGCGTTCAGATGACCAAAAACCAAATTCATGTCGCTTTGTGGCTGTCGGTGTGCGCGCGCATCGTAAAAATTTTCTCCTCATATTTTTTTTCCAAAGTTGCCAAAAGAAGTATAACTTCAAAAAAAATTATAGCGTTATGAAGCTATGGAATCTCAACTTTAATACGCTCCTATCAAAACTTCATCTATCTGCAATAGGATGGTATTGAAATAGCCAATAAAGTCTCGAATACACAACTCTCTGCAAAATTATTCTGTTCTACATAGAGAATCAAAGTTATATAAATTGTTAGTTAAAAATCTATATATATATTTTATTTCATATCAAATCAAACAATCAAAATATTACCGTTTTTTGGTAAATTAATTGAAAAACAATACAAGTACAAAAAATTTATGGTCACAGCTTTGTTTGTACTCAATAACAATTATTATCATTGTATGTTTATCAAATTACATTTGTTAATTAATTACTGCCCTACGGCAGTCGTCTGTCTATTTGCTATATGTATATATACAAAATCATGTCGGTTAAAGATATTCAATAGATACTCTCGCATTTAAATTACTAACTAGCGATTTACCCTTGCTTTGCCCGGGTATATTCTATAATATTATCTATGCATATAATAAAATTCTAAATGTGTCGAATCTGTACATTAAATATTATTGGGAAAATCTTATTGAAATAGTCATTATTATAGATACAGAGGCCGAGTCTATAGTTTGTAGAATTTTTGTCTGTCTGTCTGGGAACGCATCACGAGAAAACCGAACGAAAAGAATGATGATAGCTGGTTATCCGGGTCAACGTATAGGATACTTTTTACTGCGGGAAAATATTTAATTTCTGAGAAGTCTATACTAACCGTTAAAACGTACGTATGTAGGTATGAACCCGAGCAGAACGACTGTGAGTAGTATTATATAATAGTATATAAAGACCCTGAGGACTTAAAAAAATTGCATCACTATTATAGTTCGTGTTCCTCCAGGTTATAGTTTAGACTACTATGAAAATTCCATCCAAATATGTTCAGCCGTTTCATCGTGAAGGAGAAACAAACAAACATACACATACAAACATTTACATTTATGCTTTTAGTGTGATTAACAGTAAATAAGGATTATTTAGAACCTTAAATCGAAAATAATAAGATATAGTACATTTAACTGTAAAAAGCCATACCTACAATATCTGAAGTATAAGTAATTATAGCTCTTTGATAGGTTCTCAAAGGTGACGAAAAGCGTTAATTTACGTTTTGATCTCGTGTTTGTCAATCTTATTCAATATTTATTGTAGACATAAAACAAGCTATAAAAATGCTATTAAATGAGAACATCGTAATCCGTCTGAAGCGAGTTTAATTTTCTCTTGAATCTTTCTTTTTTACGTGACATTTTGAGAAAGATTTTTACGACTTAAGCAAAACTTTGTGATATCTACTGTTAATATTATTAATACATATAACAAAATTGTAACTGAATCGAATCTGTACATTAAATATTTTTTGGAAAAATTTATTGAAATAGTATTATCGATACAGAGTCCGAATCTATAGCTTTCAGAATGTTTGTCCGTCTATCTGTTTGGGAACACTTCACAAGAAAACTACTAGACAGATTTTGATGAAATTTGGTACGATGATAGCTATATATATCCTATATATAGCTATTATCGTACCATCGACCAAGATATATATCCTTGGTCAAGATATAGGATACTTTTTATTGCTAGAAAATATCTCATCTCTGAGAAATCTAAAGTAACCGCTAAAACGTATCTAGGGACAAACCCGAACGGAGCGAGGGTGAGTCGCCAGTATTACAATAAAACCTGTGAATATTGAAAATGTTTACTTACACAATCAATAAATAAAATGTTACTAAGATGAAAATAAACAATTTATGCAGAATGAAAAAAATATTCAATGTTGTTATTAAATGAATAAGGAAAAACAATTTTCTCTGTCAGAATGTCGGAGATATGTAAGTTTTTGTTAGAAGAAAACGTAAAAGACATCGCCCCTAATCTTTGTTTAGGATTTTAAAAGGGCGAGTTCGTCGTTTGTAACTTTAAGCAAGAGTTTTTATATCTCTCTATAGATATAAGAATAATTCAAACCAGTACCCAAACCCAGTGTATATTATATGATTTCTATTAAAAATTGCCTAAATAGCTTCTTATACTGCTACATTAGACATTTTAATATACTTCTTTATATATGTAAATATTTAAGTTTTCATGGTCATTGGCAAATTTTTGTGATGTAAAACGGGATATTTACTATGTTTTTCAATTAATTTTATGAGTTCTCGATATTTCGGCACTGTGCACTGTTTCACACACTCTCGTACTTAGAAAGTCATAAAAGTAAATGAAAAATATGGTAAATATTACGATAAAAATCACAAAAATATTTATATATAATGTTCGATGAGCTAACAAATAATAAGTGGATCTTGCTAAGTCAGTGTTTTATCGTACGCTACAACAAGAGCGAAGGTTAGACAAATTGGCGGCCTAAGTTTCAAATGGCCTCATTATTCCACTCCTTGTGTTCGAAGTTAGGTACCTTTATAGCTCAAGTTCGTATACTCTTATGTAAACATCACTATACTAATATCTTTTGTCTTAGCTTAATGTATTTGTTATTTGTTAAGTAAATAAATGATTTGGGAATGATGTGAGATTCGATTCTCGACATATGCAATAAAACCTCCAATATAAAAGAAGAACGAAGACATATACCTATAGCAATTTTTAGCCTAACAAAATACTTTTAATCTTAAGTCAGGTTCGGTTTTGATGAATCTATACATATAATAAAATTGTAACTAAGCCGAATCTGTACATTAAATATTTTTTGGAAAATCTTATTGAAATAAATATTATTATCGATACAGAGGCCGAATCTATAGTTTTTAGAATTTTTGTCTGTCTGTCTGTCTGTCTGTTACAGCATCACAGAAAAAACAACGGCAGGGATTTTGATGAAATTTGGTATGGTGATAGCTAGTCCAGTCCGGGTCAACATATAGGATACTTTTTACCGCGGAAAAATATCTCATTTTTGAGAAAAAATACATAAACTGCAATGTAAGAGTATACTAATATGTAAAACCTAAGAATTTGGTTTTTGGTCATCTGAACGCGGGCGGAGCCGCGGGCAATGCAAAATGAGTAAATCCATATATAAAAAAATATTATTTTTGTATTTGGATTGCAAATTAATGTAATGTTTTTGTTATAGTTATAATGAAAAAAAAAGAATTTATGAATCCATGCTGCTAGCGTTCAAATAAACAAACTTTTTACATGTGATACTGAGTTATATTATAGGTAAATAAAATATTTATTTTGATTCATGATAAATCTTCGTTAGAAATCAATTGTTTTATCTTTGAGAAAAATCTTTTTCAAACTTTGTTTTTTCAGCATTTTTTCAATTATTATCAAATAATTTTATTATGGCTATGAAATAACTAGGACTCATTTTCTGAATTCTTTACGTTCGAGATTCGAGTGTAGACGCTTTTTTTAGTATGTTTCCCTAAATAGCGATTAAATCGAAAAGTATATAATTTTTTCCGTTCAACTTACGAAGTGTGCATGAATTGAATTACAGATAAAAATTTATAAATAAATCAATATGTTTGGACATTAACACTCAGTACAATCTAGTTTCATGGTAAGTTACGAGGCTTGTGTTATGGATACCAGTAAGTTGATACACTACACATATATAACTTTAAATACATACATGTTATAAATATAAACACCCATGACTGGAGTACAAATATTCGTGCTCATCACACAAATGAATGCTCCCAGCAGTACTCGAACCCGCGACCGCTGACATAGCAAGTATAGTCACTACAAACTGAGCCAAACATGTATACAGTACAAAAAATATTATTTTGGCTTCTGATACATAGCATCGTCATAAGAATTGATTAAAAAGGTTTATAGCACTACATTTCCACTGCCTTCAACTCCCTTTATAGCTTTACTTTTTGTTTAAAAAGCTTTGATATAATCAAAGCTTTACATCACAAAACTTTAAACTTTTTATATAAAAAAATATATTGTTTGTAATATTTTCTTAGAATATATTAAAGTGAGATTACATTTTTCTGAAAAGAGTCTGTACCAGATCTAGAAATAGGTCGCCTGTCCTTCACATATCCTTAAGCATGGAAACTTAAAAACGGTGCTGTGAATTTTAGTTATAATAGTATTTCTTAATGTTTTTTATATTTAAATACAATTCTTAAATGTTAGTAAGCAACAAATATTTGGATGTCCAACCATATTATATTTATGAAATCCGGGCATTATAATATATAACTGAACAGTACTTCAAAATGGTAGAAATATAATAATGTATAATTATTTCGCTATATTTTTTCCTAGAAATTATAATTTTGTGAATACCTTAACTGGAGAGTCTAAAAAATTACTTCAAAATTTTTCAAACCGAAAAATCGACGCAGATATCTCGTAACAGGTTTTAAGATGAGGTTACCCGTTGTGTAATTTTCGCTCGAATAATATCGTTTCAAAAAATCTCTTTAATCCGTTGGTTGGTCGCAAGGTCGAATAAAAATATTCTAACAAAGCTAATTTTACAGTATCATGTTACGAAGAAGCAGTTTTTATTTTTCACTTATAAGGACAAAACATTTTTTTTAATTTATATAAGACTCTATCACCATTATAGTTTTAGGAAAATTACAAAATAATAGAAATATGCGCACAGCAGTAATCATAAACATTTATTTATAACTAGTAGAACCTGTGGCTCCTCCTGAATTCTGAATGAAGTGTTTTGTCCCTTTCCCAATCATAGCAATTTACCACTAACTATCCTTGTCATTGATTGTCGTAAATTGAATGTATTGGTTTCTATTAAGAATAGTTCAGGCGTGCTTTTTGGTGTAACGATGCTTTACATTCTCAATGAAATAACTTAACGTATTCAAAACAGAAATATTTATAAGTATACCATACGCTACATAAAGCTATATTTTCCTTAACTTGCACTAGAAAGGAGGTTAAAAAATAGCGCACCTACTTGAGTCTGAGAATTAATTCGACGGCGGGAATGAAAAGATTACCTCGCGGGAGCACTCGTTGTTATACTTTGTACAATTCATAAGCAAACATCCTCCGCTATAACAGTTTGTATTTTGTTTGTTTTCCTCACATTTTCTCCATAATTATATATTTTTGTATAAGCTATGCTTTCAGAATTATTTATATTTACATATGAGTTTAATTGTATGATATAGTCCTCAGTCAGTGACGACAGAACAATGATGACGTTAGAAGGAATAAAACAGCATAGATACGGTGGTATTTTACAATCGCTGACGTATTCGTATAATAGAATAGATATCTTAAAGTCTCGTTTCGCTTATAGAAAACTAGATGAAAATATATAAAAAAAGAAACATATTATGGCGATTTGACGTGTCACTTATATATGTCATTCTTTATTTTTTTTTTAATACTTTTCTACAAATGCACACGAGAGTGCATCTTGCCTAAGGCCCCTGGACTAAAATATTTTCTATCCAAACTGAAGGAAGTAACAATTAAGTATAATATTGTTATGTTTTGACTAATATTTATTTTTGATGTTTACAAATCATAAAGAAGTTTTGTTCCATGGTATACTCTACGTAAAATATATTAATAACGTTCGCCCATTTGTCGAAACTCAATTTTTTTTTTGAATAACACCAAAGATGGTCAATAGCTAGTAAACAAAAAAAAATCGGTTGACAAATTAAATAAAACTATCTTTTCGGATTATAATAAATAACCAAAAATCAAAACAAATCCGCGAAATAATCCGAAAAGATAGTTTTATTTAATAATGTTAAACATTCGCGTAAATCTAAGAAAGTATTATCCGTTGACAAACCTCTGCTAAACAGCCGATGTACCTTTTTCTCTTCTATATACAGATTAAGTTCAATATATACCGCAATAAAGTTATAAAAAATATTATTATTACAGACGTATGTACATAACTTTCAGGTCTTAGTATTGGATTTAAGGAAACCGTACCTGAAAAGTTTTTCAATTTTCTTTAGTAACATCAATGTGGTCCATTGGGAAATCACAATAAATAGCCAAAGTTTTAATGTCCGTATAAAATATTTATTGACATTTAAATATGATTTTTTTTACCGGTTATATAAATTATATTTAAGTAAATAGATTTCCATCTAGTTTGCTACTTGAACGCTATTTGTATTATATGGAGCTTAAATAGTAAGGTTTGAACTATGCATGTATGATTTATGTAAATGAAAGGTACAGCCAAAGAACAGGAAATGTCCTAATGATTTGAGAAAAAGCAATTTAAAGTTTGTGTGTATGTATGTATTCAGCCCTATTTAGCGTCTCACTGCTGGGGATGGGCCTCCTTTCAATATGATCAAGCCATACTCCACCTTCAAAAACTTGCTAGGTTCTCTCAGACATACAGGTTTCCTCACGATGATTTAAAGTTTAGAAGTACAATATTTTTTATGACATCAAACTATGCAGACACTTTTAACATTTTTGGGCAATCCTCCATCTTTACCGGTATGTCATGGACATTACCAGTTGTTTTGGCTTTGGGCATAGATAAAAACGTATTTTAGCGACATCTGTTAAGTATTTGTAAAAATCTGTGGTTGGGAATGCAATTACCATAGATAAAGATTCGTTACCAGCACAAAACAAAAATTAAAAAAAAATTGTGACATTCCGTGTTCTTTGACTGTACTCTCCATAATATATAAAAAATGTCATATATAAGAATATAAAATAAATAACTGTCTCGGGCTTTAAAACAAACGAAAGGCACTCACTCAAATGGCTGTAGGTTTTTTAAAGAATATGTTATTTTATTGGAATAACACCCATACTCTCAAGTAAAATCTTATACCTGTATAATTAAGTCATGAAATCGATTTACTTTTTAAAGATATATGTGATATTTATCGTAAGTTTTTTTTTCATATTCAATATTTAATCTGATAGCAGTTATCTATACATATAATAAAATTGTATTATTATTATTAGTGTTGGGTGTGGTGCCGAGGTCAGCCCTAGCTACGTCGACCAGTTTTGGTCCATTGTAGCTCCAAAATAAAATTGTAACTAAGCCGAACCTCTACATTAAATATTTTTTAGAAAATCTTATTGAAATAGACATTATTATCGATACAGAAGTCGAATCTATAGTTTTTAGAATTTTTGTTTGTCTGTACGTCTATCTGTCTGTCTGTTACCGCATCACGGAAAAACCACTGGAGGGATTTTGATGAAATTTGGTATGATGATAGTTGGGTATTCGGGTCAACATATAGGATACTTTTTACTGCAGGAAAATATCTCATATCTGAGAAATCTATACTAAACGTTAAAACGTAAGCAGGAACGAACCCGAGCGGAGCGAGGGTGAGTCGCTAGTATTTAAATAAATATCTAGTTTATTAGTAGCTACTTTGTATGCAACATGTTAGGCACGAGATTCTCTTATGCACTCTTACGCGCTCGCTTTAATTTAAGTAGAGGTCTCCTTCATAAACTTTCTGTACACATTTTTATTCTCAACTAACTTTAGAAATAATATACGGTTTTTAAGTACTTGGTACTGCTTTTTAATTTCTATCTAAAAATGAACAGAAACATCAAACTATAAATACTATTCGTTTATGTTATTACTATTTAATTTATTATAGGAATCCTTTTTGAAAATACATAGATAAGTAAATTGTAAAGAAAGGTTTTATTTAAATTATTTTTGTGATTTATGTTCTGTTTATATTTTTGTATTTTTTTTTATCAAAACTTGTACTCTACAATTTAGTGTTTTCCTCTCTTTAAAACAAAGCTTCATTTCTAACATTTATATGCATAAATGATTATATTATATAGGTATAGATAAAATATATAATTCTGTAATACCAACTCTTTCGATAAATTGCCGTTTGGACTGATAAACACTAAGACGATGATTGGAAGAGAAATCGAGTATTAAGAGAACATAGTGTCAGACATACATACGTAGGTACAAGTCCTACACACTTTTTGTGTCTCGCCATAGTCGGATAATTGGTTATATCATCAAAAGTAGAGCAAGTGGACACTATACTAGCTGTGATAAAATTATTGCAATATTTTTAGACATTTAGGAGTTACATGACGACACGTTTAGCTCAGTTTGTAGTGACCCTATTTGATGTGCCAGCGGTCGCTCGTTCGAGTCCCGCTGGGAGCATTCATTTGTGTGATGAGCACAAATGTTTGTTCTCAAGTCCTGGGTGTTTATATTTATAATATGTATGTATTTAAAGTTATATATGTGTAGTGTATCAACTATCTGGTATCCATAACACAAGCCTCGTAGCTTACCATGCAACTAGATGGTGCTGTGTTTTAATGTCCCAACATATTTATTTATATATTAAATAAGAAATTTTGCGAACAAAACCGAAGGCTGCAGCTAGTCTTTCCTACATACTAAAGTCTTATTTGAATAGTCTGAAACGATTCAAGCATTTCCGCACATGTCACGTTCGTTTGTAATTCTCTATGAACAATCTTAAGGACTTCAGAACCCCTTGTAGGGTACTTGAGCTGAGACAAAGCCTGGATGCGGCATTATGGCATTTAAATCTATATAATAAAGACTGTTTTACGGAAAATGAATAACTGAGCATTCGCTTCAATTGTGGAAGTCGAGTTACGTCTTTCTACGATCGATTTTAATTTACGTACCTACGTGTTTGTAACGAAAGTTATAATATTGAGTTACTTAAATTTTGTACAATAACTTTTAAGTCTACTTTTAATGATTATTTTACTAAGATATCAATTTTAATTTGAATATATGAATAAAGCTGATGTTAAAAGTAATTAAAATTAAAATATTTGTACGTGGAAGTTGATGTTTTAATACTATATGCTTAAATATCAAAGAATTTAGTGAAAATATGGTAACTAAACATAAGATAATTCATTTATGTATATTTTATTTCATAAGATATAGTGGTAACAGTCTAAAATCCCGTGCTATGTGGCGGTGGTACTTAAAAATAACCTAGGCCTAATTTTTGATGGCAACCCCCTTTTTTAACGTTGGGAAATGCATTTAGACATGAAGTATGGGACTCACCGGCAACGCCAGTACTTCCCACTAAAACCCATCGGAATCTCCCTCGTCTTAATGGGGCGTCGCAGGATCGCTAACGCACTCAACCACGACGCCCCGACGGCAGGTCTGCCGAAACAGACCACGACAACCTTGGTTGCTACAAGGTCCACTCTGCTATCAATGAAGTACCAGGAGCAACCCGCATAGCACACAACCCACCGAAGTGGGCAACCTCGCAGTGTTTCAGTCGCATTTCTTGGCTTCGCACCCGGCTTTATTGAAGGGCACTACTGAGCCCCCACCACAACAAGGTGAACGCACGTTGGGGAGAAAGGTGATAACCCTCCTGGGTCGTGTTTGTTAATATGTTTTATGGTATAAAAAAATCATCTGGAAAAAAAGAGTGAGGGGTCCATCACATAGATTGGGATCTCCTACTATTAGTTGCAAAAACTGTACCTATATAAAAGTAAATTTGAAAGTGAGTTCTACGAAATGGATACTCATAGTATTAATGTTATGTCATGGGCTCGTCGTCTCATACATCAAAAATGCAATCAAAATGTCGGACGTGGAAATTAAATAAAATCCAATAACTTGCAACATTTCCCTGCGACAAAACATTTTATTATTAATGATGCGAAATTCGTCTTCATTTTGTATTAACTTATAGTACCTGGGCGACCGAACTTCGAAGTTCGGAGTTTAAAAACATTAAAAAAAAAACAAATTAAAAATTTGAATAAATAAAAAATAACAAAAGTAAAAACTTGGTATCCGACAGGGATACGAACCCAGACACCTGTGATTGTCAAACTTGCGCCTTAGCCGCTTGACCACGATGCTTATGTCATAGCGTGTGAATTAGCGACCATATTTTACGTTGAATAATGCGAAACACAACCGCATGAAAATTCGAAAACACGCGTTTTCCCAGACATAAAACTAATCTAGATCGATATATCGCCCCCAAAACCCCCTGTATATTAAATTTCATGAAAATTGTTGGAGCCGTTTCCGAGATTCAAATTATATATATATATATATATATATATATATATATATATATATATATATATGTGTGTATTAAATATATTAGATATTAGATATGTATAAATAGGCAAAGACAAAATAGTATAGAACCTTTTTCTCCTTTGTTTGCAAACCGATTTTCTTTTTTTTCCTTTAGTAGCTATTAATGAGCTTCAATACTATCAATAAAAAAATGAAAACGGTATGCTTTTTATAAATATAAATAGGTAGTTTCTATTCATATATGTATTCCTCAAATTTTCAATTATGATTATTGTCGAATTTCAATCACTCGGCGAACATTAGTTATTTATTAATGTGTCTAATAGAATGGTATATTTTAGCGTGAAATCGATTTTATATTTCATTATTTTAATCAATGCTAATATTACTTCAACTTTATTCGAAATACCATCGAAATATATCTAACTTAATAAATATGAATTTTAAAATTTAACTATGTATTTTAAAATTTTCTCTTATGAATCATTTTACGAGTATATTATCTATATTTAAATTTACCTGCCTCGGTGGTGTAGTGGCTAGCATGTACGGCTGCACACCCGGAGGTCCTGGGTGCGAATCCCGGGTCGGGACAAGTTTAGTTATTGAGTCTTTCTGTATAGTAAGCCTCAGTAATAGCCCGGAGTTGGGAAGTTGACTAAAATATTATGTTTTCAGTGTTTTCGTCGTATACAAAGTCAAAAGGTTAATCCTAATCTTCAGAGATCATGGTCTACTTACCTTGAGCTTACTAACCTTAAAGACCTAATAACACTCAAAGTTATTGGGTTGAAAGCTTTTGACAGTTTTAGCAATGTAGCTTTTATAATTTCATAATTTATTTATTTCGCTAAGTTATTGTGAATAACTGCTAAGCTTAATTAATGCAGAAACATTATTCACGGCTTCAAGCTTATATTAACAGAAATATTACAATAAAACCTGCCCAAACACGTTTGCTACTACAGTATAAAAAATAATTATCTCAAATAAAATTCAAAATGAGGTAATATATAAAAAAAATTGTGAATAAAAGTTGTTTTTGTTTAAAAAATTATACAATCGCGTGTCATAAAAAGCCTTGACCGAAACAAACTTCGATTTGATCGCATGATTTCTAGAAAATGTTGGAATATACTATGTCACGGTATGAAGTAAACCAGGGCTGTCCAAAGCACGGTCCGCGGGCCGCATGCGGCCCCCAGCTAATATTTGTGCGGCCCGCGATGTGATCTACCTGAATTACGCAATTTTTTCTGTCATCACTTCTAGATAAATCACTCTGTGTCTGGAAATAGCTAATATTAATGTTCATATTGATAGAATTGTAAAAGGCAAATTAATGAAGATTTAATTAAACTAAATTTAATATTATCACCGTATTTTTATTTTTTCTCCAAAAAATTAATTTGCGATTAATTAGGTATTTGTTTCTGCGGCTCTCCAATCTGTGTTGTGATTTTTATTGGCCCGCGATAGTATCTGGTCTGGGCAGCCCTGAACTAAGCAATAAATTGTTGCATAAGTTCGTATATTTTACCATGATTTTTGTTAATTACAATAACAATATAATTAATTAAGGTGTGATGATGTTCTCCTAGCCGATTCCGGCCACTGGCCGAGACTAGCCAACTGCGCAGGTGATATTATAGTGCACAAGTGTACGCGCAGACACAACGTGCACTCTCTATTCCTGTCACTCTCATACTCTGGTGGGACGACCATTCGACACGACCAGTGACAGTTAAGGCGCAGGACCGACGGCTTTACGTGCTCTCCGAGGCACGGGGGTGAAACACCGCCAATTTCCTACTCCGGGCTGTTACTAAGACTTACTATACAGGAAGACTCAATAACTAAACTTGGCCCGATCCGGGACTCGAACCCAGGACCTCCGGGTGTGCAGCCGTACATGCTAGCCACTAAACCACCGAAGCAGTTGCAATTAAGGTGTATAATTAGACTGGCTACTTAAAAGTAACGCTAAGGTAAGTCGGGTTCGTCCCTAGGTTGTTTCATACAAACTTTTATCCCCATTTTCACCCCCCTTAAGGGATGATTTTCGGGATAAAAACTCCTTCCCAGGGTTTGAAACTATCTTTTTACCAAATTTCATCTAAATCGGCTTAGTAATTTCGAAACTTATTCGGTACAAACAACCTGCAAACAAAAAATCTTACCTCTTACTTTTATTCACCTTTCATCTATTACTTCTACTCATCCCCATTTTCACCCCTTAAGGGATGATTTCCGGGATAAAAACTCCTTCCCAGGATTTCATATTTTTACCAAATTTCATCTAAATCGGTTCAGTAATTTCGGCACTTATTCGGCACAAACACACAAAAAAACAAAAATATCTTACCTCTTTATAATATTAGTATAGATTTAATGTCTACGTATAAAGAATAATCATTAAATAATAATATTTTAAATTTTCCTATATATTTACTTCGCCAATGTCACGTAAAATGGAGAAGACACGAAGGTCTTGGTCGGCAAAATATTTTTTTTTTCTTGTCCGATGTATGATCATTAAATAAGCTTTTTTTAATTTTTGAGTAGTAATAAGGTAATGATTATGACTATCATGATTAATTTTTTGAAATACTAGCGGCTCACCCTCGCTTCGCTCGGGTTCGCCTCTAGAAAAACACTAATAGAAATCTATTATTTCCCACGGGAACCGTTCATTTTTCCCGGATGAAAAGTAACCTGTTGTTTGACCGGCAATATAAGGTATCAGAATGTTAAATTTTACTAAATTAGGTGCATAAATTGTATAAGTTACAATAGTTTTTTAACTATCCCACGGGAACCATTTAATTTTCCGAGATAAAAAAATCTAAGACGTTGTCCGGGGATATAAGGTACCACCATGCAAAATTTCATTTAAATCGGTCCAATAGATTTGGAGATTAGCCCGTACAAACAGACAAACAGACAAAGAAACAAAAAAATTGAAAAAAAAAATCTGGATTTGTTCTATTTGTCTTCTTACGTCCCCCTGACTCGCGATGGCTTATTATTAGCGTATTTAATGTATAACTTTGGTGTTTCTATACCGATTTCTATGATTCTTTTTTATGGAATAGTTTATAATATTAACTTTTTTAATTAGGGATGACTGAGAGTGTTATAAACGTAAGAGTAGACAAATATAAATCAGAAAGCTTCGAACTGCTAAGCTATCGGGAGTTACACGTGTTATTGCGAGTCAACCATAAAAGATAGACATATGCTGTCGTGGGATATTTTTTATATAATTTTAAGGAGAACATTTCCGTTATACATGATTTCTGTGTAGCTTTAACCATTAAGGTTGCACACGCGACGGAAGCTTAAAAAATGGAGTAACTTCTCCCGTTTTCCCAACATTTCCCTTCACTGCTCTGCTCCTATTGATTGTAGCGTGATGAAAAGTATACTATAACCAGCTCAGGAGTATGAAAAATAATTGTACTAAGTTTCGTTAAAATCCGTCGAGTAGTTTTTGTTTCTATAACGTTTATACAGACAGATAGACAGACAGACAGACAAAAATTTTACTGATTGCATTTTTGGCATCAGTATCGATCCCTAATCACCCCCTGATAGTTATTTTGAAAATATATTTCATGTACAGAATTGACCTCTCTACAGATTTATTATAAGTAATAGATAATTTTATTTAAAATTGTAATATACGTATTTTCATAAAATATATCCTCATTTTAAATGTTTTCATTTTCATTGAAATAAACAACAGAGATAAAAATATATCATAATATCTAGCTTCTTGTTTCTCCCAAATAAAAAAGAAACAAACACAAAACTATAGCAAATCCATTGATACTGGTATATAAAAGTCGATATTTGAATATATTCATAGATTCCTATCAAAATAATCAAATTTCGAAATACAATAGATGTTGTTTATTGTTTTATTAAAAGATAGACTCCGTTCCAATTATTTGGAAAAATATTTGAATACGTGTAGCATTTTTCTGTCATTCGTTTCTTTTAATAAAAACAATATTGAAATAGGTTATTTAAATAAAAGTGTTTAGGTATTTTTTAAAGTTTAAGCAATGTCTATACATATAATTAAAACTAGCATTGCCCGCGGCTCCGCCCGCGTTCTGATGACCACAAACCAAATTCTTAGGTTTTACATATTAGTATACTTTTATATTGCAGTTTTTGTTTTTTTCTCAGTAATGAGATATTTTCACGCGGTAAAAAGTATCCTAAATGTTGACCCGGATAACCAGCTATCACCATAATAAATTTCATCAAAATCCCTCCAGTGGTTTTTCTGTGATGCGGTAACAGACGGACAGACAGACAAAAATTCTAAAAACTATAGATTTGGCCTCTGTATCGATAATAATGTCTATTTCAATAAGATTTTTCAAAAAATATTTAATGTACAGATTCGGCTTAATTACAATTTTATTATATGTATAGACTATCGACTTAAATTAAAGCCTACAACAAACAAGATATCACTACTCGAATGTTAAAAATTGGTGTAATTCATATTTACGAGTACCTTCTTATTGTTACGCTATAAGGCACAAACCATACTACATATTTATTATCATTGTATAGGTAGTATAGATTAGATTTTATTGATATATTATATTACCCCACAAATACAGTCCGCGGTTTGGGAATTCGCCAAATTGGAACCTCTGTTTGTGCACGTGCGATGCCTGTTATAAACTGAGATATCGACTTCAGAAATATTGCGTTACTATTTTGTAGTGTGCACGAATATTCTAGACTAGCATTACCCGCGGCTTCGCCCGGGTTTAAACTTCCAATATTGTTTATATAAAAATAACAAAATTTAGTTTTACAATAATGTATGGAAATCTGCTCGATTTGTTGACATTTATGATTACTGCTCCGCTCCCTTTTTTAGTAGCATGGTGATATATAGCCTATAGACTTTTTCAATAAACGGGCTATATAATGCAAAAAGAATTTTTTAAATCGGATTAGTAGTTCCTGAGATTAGCGCGTTCAAACAAACAAACTCTTTATCTTTATAATATTAGTATAGATTGTAGTTCCTTCTAGCCTGGCCTAGTTTATGTTAGTATTGTAAACAGTCGTACATTGTTATAAGGAATGCAGGATAGAAGAAGACCGATCTTATTCGACATTAGCGGAATGTTCCATGATGGTAATATAATTCTGACAATAGTGATATAGGTTACTTTTACATATATCGGCATTTCTTACAGTAGCGGTACAGACTGCTTTTAAAATGGCTTTCCGCGGGATAGGGATTTCTCGCTTCGGGTGCGAGAGGTCCCGAGTTCAAATCCCGGACGAGTCCGAAGTTATACAAATTTTGATTTTATAATTCATTTATTTCATTTTAAAATAAAAACTAATACTAAATTTTATAATATATGTATTTATTTTTAATATTTTTGTACAAGTATGTATATATTTTGTTGAACTGTGATACAAGTTTTATGAGCTCTTTGGCATAGGATGTGCGGTGGAACACTAGCTTACCAATATCTAAGATTCCACTAATTTGACTACTGTTTTATAATAAATACGAAAACGTTGAAATGGCTGGACTGATTTTGATGAACCACAGATAGACTAAGTCTTGGAGTACACATGGCCTACTATAAAGCACCTAAGGACCCGCCCCAATAAAGTGAGAGTAACTCCCTAGTAGGGTCTCTTTAAAGCTGCAAAACTGGTATTTTGATACTTGTGCTTATAAAAATTAAATAGTACATTACTATAACATCCCATAATTCTGTAATCGATTTAGAACTTTGCTAACTAATGCACTTCAACTATCGGTGCAACGTTTAAAACTCCGTAACTTTAATCGAAACGAATCCCGTTCAAATATCTACTAACAAATAAAAAAGTTTTTGCACGACTATTTTTGGTTATATTTTGATCTTTTTTTACTTTTTTTTAATCTCGTATTCATATGTGTCTATTTTTCAAATTCTCTTTTACTCTGGCAACACATTTATGTACTTCCATCAAATTAATATTTACAGTCATAGAAAGTTTGTTTAGTTGGAGCGTATATAGTTTATTTGAGAACTTTCATCTCGTCTAATGGCCTAAGAGCCTGTGAACGCCAGACCTTCGTCATTTTATAAAAGCTGAAAGTTTGTCAGAGCATGCTCCCAACACAGATAAGAACGATGGACAAGTATGAAGTTCAGGCTATGGTGGCTTTGGCAGGTACACGGTACTAAATGTGTGTAAAATACCGATCTAAATTCGTCAAATAATTAAGTGTGATTTTTTGGTATTACCTTCAGAATATTATTAAAAATCACGTCATTCAATGCTAATGCAAATGCTATGCTAGCAGTCTTATAAATCATCTAATTATTACCCAAGCATTATATATAAAAATCAGCTTTTATACTATAACGTAAGTAGAATTATGATTTCATGAAAAGGGTGTCTGGCAAGGGTTTGCCACGATGTTAAGTGTTTGATTGATTGAATGATGTGATTTTTAATAACATTCTGAAGGTAATACCAAAAAATCACACTTTATTATTTGATGAATTTAGATCGGTATTTTACACACCTTTAGTACCGTGTACCTGCCAAAGCCACCATAGCCTGAACTTCATAATGGTCTATCGTTTTTATCTGTGTTGGGAGCATGCGCTAACAAACTTTCAGCCTTTACAAAATGACGAAGGTCTGGCGTTCACGGGCTCTTCCTCTATAACATCATCATCCTCGTCCTAACTTTTAGCTTTAAAAATTATATTTTTTGTTCAACTATTAGGTTATCATAGAATTTTTAAAAACATCAGTTTTCTTTTTATATCAATGAAAGATATTTTTTCCATATGAATGATAGAAAGATCATTGTTCTAATAATCCATCAAAGAAAATTTTGTTGAAATCGCTTTAGTTTTCTTCAGGATAACTGATTATATATAGATCTATTTTAGATCCAAATATCCAAACAAAAATTTAGAGTAAAACAAGCCCAATGAATTCTTGTATGTCCTCTACCGCTTATTTTAAAAGAGCAATTGTTGAGATTCTCGCCGGCTCGGAAGGCATTTATGCTAAGGTAGATTCTTCTCAGACTGACATTTGTTTTAACTAGCGGCTCACCCTTGCATCGCTTGGGTTCGTCGCTAGTGAAAAATAAAAACAATTATATCCCACGGGAACCATATATTTTTCCGGGATAAAATGAAACCTATGTGCTAGTCCAGACTATAATCTCTCTATGCCAAATTTTATCCAGATCCGTTTAGCCGTTCTAGCGTAAAAGAGTAACAAACATAGATCCATCCAAACTTTCGATTTATATGATTTTTGATTTGATTGATAATTCATTCGTGCAGTTATCTACAAGTATATAAATATTACGTTTCAAATTACACAGATAATGTGTATTTTGTAAGCATTTTTTGGACCTCCGATATTTGGGACTCGTTATTTGGGTAGACCTCTATTTTTAAATAAAATAGTACTTAGTACTTTCTTTCATGCTTTTATTATTTTCTTCTAGAAGAAAAGTTAGATCTATGTTATATTGTTACATAACCAGTCATTTACAGTCACACAGTGTCTTTATTCGACGTCTGGAAACTTTGAAGTAATGGAGATCTGCCTCATAGACGTGCATACAGTAATAACTACTATTGTTTCAGAAGAGGCAGGGAAATGACGGGTGTTCAATTTTAGTTATTCGCAATAAAGTAAAATAGATTCTATGTTATTAAGAATAGAGTCTAAAATCTCACAAATGCGTCATAAGTATTGTGAGGTGATTGAAAAGGGTGTATAAGGGTTTGAAAACTTGAGGAAAACTCGAAGGTGTGCTAGGGTTGTTACGTATCGATTTTTTAGCTATTTCTATATTAATCAGAAATATTCGTGCGAAAGTTATATACTTTCACATCACTACTATGTGTATATCACAAGTATATTAGTATTACAATTCGTCACAAGGTGGCGTTGTCTGTATATAACATTATAAATACAATATACAACTAAAGCGTGGGTAAGTTTTTAGTATTGTAAGAAAGTGTGTTGATAAGTTCACCTTTTTTTAGATAGCAACGAGACATAGGTATTGGCGTGATTTTTTTCAGAAGTTTAGTTAAGTAAGTAAAGTTTTCGAAAGACATATTATGTAGTCCGCCAACCCGCACTTGGCCAGCGTGGTGGACTATGGCCTGTTCCCCCTCGTATTGAAGGAAGGCCCGTGCCCAGCACTGGGGCGTTAAAAAGGGGTGAATAAACACACATAAAATAGGTTTCGTGAAATATTAGCATATAGCAATCAACCGCTAAAGACCACGTCATTAGGTTACCGCAACTTAAAATTTTTGCTAAAGTTTACACTCTACTTCTCTTTACAAAATTATTCTATAAATAATAAATTTTTATGATATGAAATGTGGCTATTGTAACCCGCAAAATCGTTGTTGGCAGCCCTAGCAGTGTACATATGGTTACTATATATAAGGGTAGGGGATCTAAATAATAAAATGGCTATCGCTCTCCGCATGGTGGGCTCCTTTATGATCGGAAATAGTTGCTAAGCAGATGCGGGTTCAAATCGTAGATTTTTTTATTACAATATGATTTTCTGTGAAAATAGAGTTATGGATTTAATCCAAAATTGCTTATATAATGTAATGAACCTTTATTACTTATTAAGAAAACGTGGGCATATTTATTATCTTATATATAAAATTTCCATGTCACAATGTTTGTTACCGTACTCCTCCGAAACGGCTTTACCGATTTTTACCAAATTTTATTCAGTAGGTCTGAGAATCGGCTACTATCTATTTTTCATACCCCTAAGTGATAAGGATAAGGGTGGTCCTCCCAGACCCCACCCCAGGGACGAACCCGAGCGGAGCGAGGGTGAGTCGCTAGTATCTGTATAATATATTTTAAATTATTAGGTACTTCCACCACGTATGTATATGCAGGATTTATAGTTAAAGCAGAAATCTTTTCCATAACTCTTGCCATCGCATATTGATTAAGTTTACAATTAAGTATTATAATTAAAATAAATAATTTCTTCAATAAAATATATGAAATAATCTTTTTCCAGAATACACAGAAAAAGTAAATAAGATTAATTAAAACTTCGAGCTTCAGGCTCTGTTTCTGACAAAGGTCTTCTCCAATCGTTGCATTTGTCTTGTGATGAAAGCCTTGTCCACTTATCGCCATTGAACTCTGTCTAGCACTACTCTTGTCCAGAATAATCTTTTGGGACACCCTGGCATTATGACATCTTGTTTATGCAAGATGAATTTTGGCCTGAAGGAATTGCCTATCGTCGTTTTATTTATTTTAAAAGAAAAAGGGAAGCCACAAGTGACCTAACACGGCAATTTGTATAATAATAAAGAATTTTAATATTAACATCTAATTACTATGGATTATATATTGATCTGAAATAAATATTTATTATTATTATTATTATTCGTGTTTATTTACTTAAAGGGATGTCCCAACAATGGACTTAATGTATTTGAAATTATTTTCTTTAAAAAAAAATCTTAACGTTTCTTGTCAAATGATGATTAAAAGATGTTTTAATCTTGTTTTTTGGTGTCCTCTACTACTTTCACAATCTCTAAGATACCAATATTTTTGCTTAATTTTTTCTGAGAAAATCTGTCCCTCTCTACTTAAGGTAGCTTACTCGTAAAGAAACCATGACCTCTATAATTTAAAAACTTTAGATTAAGTTCAAAAACATCCAACAATTATTGTAAAGAAAATAAAAGTTTGTAAAACAAAAAAAAAAACAAAATTCAAAATTAAGCATAAAACAGCGTTTAAGTAAATCTCACTTAATTGCCAGTGCTCGGAAAATGCTAAAACACGAGCTTTTTTTGAGCCCGGCATTTATTAGCGCTGTTAATTCAGAAAGTAAAAATATTTCGCGGTCTGAAATCTGGAAACACTTTAGGTGTAAACGAGATAACGTGAGTTAACAGCTAATTGTTAATAGTTACCGTACAACTATTCTTTCTGTTATTTACTAGCATTGTCCGCGACTCCGCTCGCTTTCAAACGACTGTAAACCTTTCTGTTGGTCCGATCACTACGAAACTTCATAGGATGCGCTGGGCTAATCTGAAGATTGCCTGAAAATTTAATTAAAATTAGTCCAGCCGCGAGTTCATAACAAACATACATACACCCATCAATTTTATATATATAGATTAAAATTTTTCTAACTAGGTACATATTATATTGCAATTTATTTACATCTTTTGAGAATTTTAATAAATAATTAATTAATCTATACAGATAAGTAAAATTGAAGTGCCTGTTTGTAATGTTAAAATAACAACTTTTTACTAAATGCATAAGGAATTATAAGCGGTACTTAAAAATAAACTAGAACAGATAAAATATATATTTCAAAAACTTCAAATAAACATGTCAAACTCAGGTCTTACGTATAGCTCAAAACATATTTGCATGTGGTTATAAATTAATATAGCCGTCAGCGAGAGCCCACGAGTGGCTGTATCTGACAGAGTTTAGAACACTTGCTATGTAATATCGCATATTATTTTAACAATGGATATATCTACTTCTATTTAAGTCTTTATATATAATAATAAATAATAAATAAAGATGTTGGGACATTAACACACAACACCATCTAGTTCCTTGGTAAGCACAAAGCTTGTGTTATGGATACCAGATGGTTGATACACTACATATATATAACTTTAAATATACACATTATAAATATAAATAGCAAAAACCTTTTTCTCCTCTATTTGTCAAAAGATTTTCTCTGTCTTATTTAGTAGCTATTGAGGAGTTTTTAGTGTTACCAATACAAAATTTTGGAGACGATTTTTTTTCATATAGATAGGCAAATAGTAATTATTCTATGCTTATAGAAGAGTGACAGATTTTTATCTTGATATTTATAATATTTCATATGTAATGTAATCACGTGAGGTATCAACAAAGTATTGCAAAAAAAAGCTTATTTACGTCATTGAAGTGTTTTACTACACTCTTCTTGTAAGCTATTATACTCGTATAGTATCATATTCTTAAGTAGCTAGCAAAAGTTATAAAAATATTATAACCTGATTATTTTACAACTTTTTTTATGATAACTGCAAGAATTTATTACGACTACGTGATTATATACAAATATTATTATTTATGATGACACGTTTGGCTCAGTTTGTAGTGACCCTACTTGCTGTGCCAGCGGTCGCGGGTTCGAGTCCTGCTAGGGGCATTCACTTGTGTGATGAGCACGAATGTTTGTACTCCAGTCATGGGTGTTTGTATTTATAATATGTATGTATTTAAAGTTACATATGTATAGTGTATCAACTATCCGGTATCCATAACACAAGCCTCGTAGCTTACCATGGAACTAGATGGTGCTGTGTGTTAATGTCCCAGCATATTTATTAGTATAGTATTATGTAATCTGTGGTACAGCTATTTACGCCTTTAAATAATATATCCAATTTTCATGTTAACATTGTCTTCAATAACAACTTTGTTATAAAGAGCTTTGGAAAAGTTCTCTGGTAAGAATTGTTTTACGATCTGCATAAAATATGAAACTCGTATATAGTTTAGAAATTTACAGTAAAGGATTCGATACTGGTAGAATATTTTGCTATTTTATTGTATCAATTTTTTTTAAGAATATTCTATTTGCACTAGGTATATAATATAACTAGGGTCTCACTCTCGCTCCGCTCGGGTTCGTATAGATTTCTCAGATATGAGATATTTTCCCGCAGTAAAAAATATCCTATATATTGACCCGGATAACCAACTATCATCATACCAAATTTCATTGCGAATCTGATTCGCACATCGAGGATTCCGTAGAAAAAAATAGGTTACATTAAATTTACGTTTTTTTTTGTTTTTTTTTTAACATAATAATTTGTTAGGTTAAATGTATAATAAAATATCTATCCATTTACGATATTCATTTTGTGAAAGACATAGATAAGTTTGTATTTCATAGTATTAGTAAGAGAAACTAAGTTAATTTTACAGTCAATCGACTAGTATAAAATATATTAAATTATGTTAGTATAAAATGTTATTAAAAATAGTTAAATTTAAACGACGGACGATAGGTTAGAAAATGATAATAAAAATATTTGGAAGTTTTTAAAAAATATAACTTTAAAAAGTTTTTATAAAATAATAATAATAAAGATTTTTTATATAACTATTCCAATGTAATTAACAAAATGACACGAAAAATGTAAATAAATCAGAGCAAAATTCAAATATTATATGTTTTAGCTGGCTAGCTGTCCGTCGCATTGTATTTTTGCGTCGAAAATATAAATTTTTAACATGTCTAGCGGTAGCTGACAGTTTCCATCAATGAACGTCCATCCAATGTAAAGGTAATATCTATGCGTTATATTTTTGACGTGTGCATTATTTAGATACGAAAAATACATGTGTTGAAAGTAATTGATCAATTTCTTTTTAAAATACTAAAATATTTTTAAAATGATATAGGTACATAGATGCGAAAGTTTGTGAGTGAAGTTAAATCATAAGTTATATCATGGATTCTTGGAAACCTGGCAGTTTAATTTCACATCTCTGTGGACAATGAAGTAGATTTTAATTGTACTATTTTTAGTACATGACTGAATTAAAACAGCTATATTTTATGTCACGGCTGAGTAACCCTAAACAAATGTTAGAGCTTTAAACTCTTCGCCTTCCCATACAAAACTTAGGTAATTTTTCATGGTTACGAACTCAATTAAAATACAAACGCTTGGAAAATATCTAGCCCGCTTTAAAATAAAGCAACTCATTAATTATTTTTCATAGATAACAGATAAATATGATCAGATATGAAAATAATTTTCCAAATCAAATAACTCACGTCTGCATGCCAACCGGCCAATTACCGCTTCTGACGAACGCTGACAGCTCTGATCAATGAATGTCCATCCAATACGCAGGAAGCGCTACCATTGACAACTGATGTATTAAATTGCATCGATATGCATCAACTAAATTAATGAATCGCTAGTAAGATGGTTGAAAATATGGGTGAGTGTAACCTTTATGCGGTTGAAGGTAAGGTATAGGGTTGAAGTAAAACTTATTTGGCAAATATCGCAATTAAATTAAAACAAATCAATAATTAAATATTTTATAATATATAATATAATATATAATATAAATATAATATAATATTAGGCATATTACAATTATATATTTATAGAATATCGTATACGGAAAGAATATAATATTATATATTTGTCAGACAATAACAACGGTTACCATGGCAACATGGCAATGTCTATCTTATTCTCTCGCAGGCTTAATCCTATATATATTTATGTGTTTGTCTCTTTTTAGTGTCGCATTTTCGTTTCATCGAGTTTCGAACCACAACGATTCTAAAGAAGTTTTACTTCAAAATATGTTTTCGCATGATTTTACTTCCTAATGAGTTAGGCCTTATATTTTATAGCCGCAGTCTTTTTTTTCTAAGTAGAAAAAAATATTATAGTGACAATTAACTAGGTAAGTATTCTGTATTGTTTACAAAATTTTGATTCTTTTTTCTTTTTTCAATTATATTTCATAAAACCAATCACTTGATTTAAAATTTAAGAAGCACAAAATATACATATATTTTTGTCCTTCATTAGGATAATGTTAGCAAAATCTGTACTTTGAACATACTAAAATATACTTATGTCTCGGAGAGTAGGACTGTCGGTCCTACTTCTGTTCTTTATATTATTATTTATTTTCACACTATGAAAATCCTATGGGACTAGAATAGAGTGTACATATTTTTGCTCAATAATATCTCCTGAGCTACTCTCAGTGAGGGTATCTATGACCGAAATTCCACTTGGGGAGTATTACTATAATACTAAAAAATACATTCTTACAAATAATATTAATATTAGCCAATGCGAAACTAACCTATTTAGACATTTTATCTATTTACTTTGTAAACATTTTAAATCTAATTAATTATCCATTGAGAAAGGTACACAAACCATTTATAAGATGGTTTATATATGCTTCTTTTTATCTATGCTAATTACATTATGAAGGTCATGGATGTGACGTGCCCCTGACAAGTAAAATAGGTATTCAAATATGAAAATATAATTAGTTTTGTGCGGACTAACTTATCCAATAACTTTCACCTTAACATCGTCTGTGGTTGAATTTTGGTCATTTGTACCTTTTATTTTGTGGATATAGCAATTATCAATCATTAATGCTATTAAATGTTTACATTTATCTAACCAAAAAATATTGTATGATAAAATGATGCATGGATATTAATTTTTATTAATCCTCGACGCAAAACGAGGGGGTATTATAAGTTTGACGTGTCTATCTATGTGTGTGTCTGTCTGTGGCATCGTAGCTCCCGAACGGATGAACCGATTTCGATTTTGTTTTTTTTGTTTGAAAGGTGAATTACATGGGAGTTTTCTTACCTATGTTTGATGAAAATCGGTCCAAGATGGCCACCGCCACAAAATGGCGGATTACAAATTTTTTCACAACTCCCATATTGATATGGGTATCAAATGAAAGGGTTTGACTATTAGAATACTATACAATACGATGAATTTCAAATCCAAGATGTCCGCCACCACAAAATGGCGAATTATATGTCGTTTTTTTTTTAATTTTTAATTTAATTTGGTTAATTTATGCAACTATGGCGTTCCTGTCACAATTAGAATAAAATAAATGTCATAAATCATATATAGGTATACCAGTCTAGTGTAAATTCCTTTTGAAAGAAATCTTTATCTTTACTCTCCCTAACGCTTTTACAGCGACAATCATCTTGCTATTGTTTTTAAATTTCTTCTGTTCTCACATCAATATAGAACAGCGCAGCGCACATTATTTTGACGTATCTCCAAAGGTTTAGTTATGAAAAAAGTTTTTTGACAAAACACCGTCTCACCGGCTCAGCCATTTTGAACAAAATATTTACAAATTATATATAAAAACCTTCCTCGTTTATCGCTCATTCTATTAGTGAAAACCGTATCAAGATCCGATGCGTCATTTAGAAGAAGTAAGCGGAGAAACAGACAGACGCAGACGGCGACAACGTTTTATACTATGTAGAGATATAACTTAATACTATTATATAGCTTGTTTATTTTATACAAGTGCAAGATAATAAATAAAATAAAAAAATAAAAAAGCCTTTTTATTTCTTGCAAGAGTAACAAAAGTAAGCAAACAATTAATTGAAAAAAGAACATAGTAAAGTAATAAATAAGTGTATAATATATTGTTTTTGTAATATATTTTTTAATAAGTATTTTCCTTTAATGAGCAAAAAAAAGTAAATAATGCTTAATCCTAATGTTATATTTAATTATTACCTGCAAGAACCCTTCCGCAGGTGAAGGCCTCCTCCAAAGAGTACCAGTTTTCTCTATCTTGGGCCACAAGTGCAAGATATATAAATATTATTATTCAACATACAGTATACTAATTCAAACACATTAGTTAACAAGGTCCCATGGAGCAATATGATTGGCTTTTGCTCTAATAAAGTGATAGGATCCTCATAGATGACTTCAGCGTGTGGCATTAAACGTCAAATACGCTTTTGCTCCGACCTAATTGGTTTTATTAAACCCTTCATACAAGTGATAGGTCAGAATTATCCATGTTAAATCGATTTTGATGGTATGGATATTACTTTAGATGTCTGCTTTGTTTTGTTCACACGAATATTTGATAATGAAATAAAACTTTTTATGGTTTTTTTTTCGTATTTTATTTAAATTTTTGATTTCTGACGTTTTGGAAGCTTTAACTTTTATAGCAAATATCGAGAATAACGCTTAGTATGTAATCCAAGTGAAATTTATTTTAATTTATAATCTAAACAGATTCTTTAAACAATGGACGTTTAAAAGAAATAACTAATCAATATAATATAAAAAACTTTTTAAATTCACACTTGTTGTTTAATACTTCGCCCTTTACTTGATCACTGTCATGAAGATAATATGTAAAATTTCCTATTAAATAATACTTCCTTAGATTTACGCGAATATTTAACATTTTAAATATAACTATCTTTTCGGATTTTTTCGCGGATTTATTTTGATTTTTGGTTTACCGACGTTTCGATTGCTTAATACAGCAATTATAATATTTATAATGTCCCATAAAAACCTCAAATTATACCCCAAGTCAATTTTAAATATTTATTTAATTATTAGATTTACAAGGTATTTAAATTAAAATAATTTAGATTTATTAAACTACTAGCGACTTACCCTGTTGATGTTTTCATTTTTTGAACGGGACCGTAATTCTTATTTTAAAATAAAAGTAGCCTAAGTTACTCCTTATAACATCAGCTATCTGCCAGTGAAAGTCCCGTCAAAATCAGTACAGCCGTATTGGAGATTAGCAATTTAAAAATTGCGTTTTTCTTATAAGTACCGTATATAATTTTATATGCATGCAGTAAAAAGCTGTTATTTTGTAATTACAAACAGACACTTTAATTTTATTTATCTGTATAGATTTAAAATTTAAATTTAAATATCTTAATTAAATCATATTAAATTCAATAATTATGTCTACAAATGGACGACACGTTTGGCTCAGTTTGTAGTGACCCTACTTGCTGTGCCAGCGGTCGCGGGTTCGGGTCCCGCTGGGGGCATTCATTTGATAAGCACGAATGTTTGTACTCTAGTCATGGGTGTTTATATTTATAATATGTATGTATTTAAAGTTATATGTGTGTAGTGTATCAACTATCTGGTATCCATAACACAAGTCTCGTAACTTACCAAGGAACTAGATTGTGCTGTGTCTTAATGTCCCAACATATTTATTTAATTACAGTTATTAAAGTAAAACTGCTTACTAACAAATACATATTTTTAAGTTTTCTAAATATACATATATTTTTAAGTTAGTAAACAACATGGATATAATATCTCTAAGTAAATTTATTATTATTATGAAAATACAATATCAAATTAGCATCCATGCGAGAGTGTCATACGAGAGCGAAGTAATTAAGAGATTATAAAATAGAGATAGTATATGCTTTCATTTTTGTTTACATTCGCAAATCAAGTTGGTTTTCATCAATTTCGTTGCTGTTCTGCGGTAAGCTAAGCGCGTTAAAATTGAACATCCAAAATAAATTGCACCCTCTACATGAACTAGGGTTATCACAGCTTTGAAAATATATTAAATTTCAATTAAAACTTTTTGAGCACATTGTTGTACAAGGAGAAAATCTATACTTCTTCTATTATAATAAATGCAAAAGTTTGTATGTCCGTGTGTGTTTCTTACTGGATAGAATGAAATTTAGTATATACTCGTAGATATATATTGTCGTGGAGTAAAACACTGCACAATGTTGTTGGTATTTTTATAAAAATAAAAATTATTTAACATAACGGGATAATTGATTTATAGATTTCAAGGCGTTTTAAATTTTTACGAAGGAATCGTGATAAAATTAATCGTGCAATTCCATTTTCTTTGAATTTGGCTTCAAACTGAAAACTCGCACGACGCGGACGTGACCTAGCATCTATGGGTATTTAAGTAATGTTATGTATGTATAGTCATAATTTACTTTGTGGTTAAAATTATTATTATAATTCAAACTAGCTACTCACCCTCGCTTCGCTCGTGTTAGTCCATAGCTTGCTTCCCAATACAGACTTTCATCCCCATTTTTACCCCCTTAAGGGGTGATTTCCGGGATAAAAAGTATTCTATGTCCATAAGTCTACAAGAAGTAAATAAGTATATCTCATGTAAGTATGTATATATTATGTGTAATTAAAAATTGTAATTGTAAAATTGATAGTAGATTTGACTCATTAATATAAAAATAGCCAAGCTTTAGTTATAATATAAGTGATTTTGAACTAAATATGATTAGAAACGCCGGTGAAGCCACACAAAAAAAATATAGCATACGAGTATATTCTAGCACTACATATTATGTCTTTGCATAAAGCATATATACATATTTTTCAAATAACTATTTTCCTAAAGCTCTTTACGTTTGTGCCTTTGTGGTTTAACTTAAGATGCAATCTAACTTATTCTATTTTATTTTATAATTTCTAAGTAACAAAAATATGTACGAATAAAATTTTAACATATTTCCGTTTGTGACGGCCCTGATCCCGCTCACGTCCCGAAACTTGTGGGAATGCAACTAATGTGTATTTATAGCACAACTTTAACTTGCCGTCGTAAAATATTGTTCTCTTTCCGAATTTAACTTTAAATTAACAAGAAATCTAATTTTTAAACTTCTTAGTTTCCGAACAATGTTATCTTAGTGAATATTCAAGATTTGTATAGTGTCACGAGTAAGACGATATTTCTGTCCATCCGTCCATCCGTCTACTTGGTGATTACGATTTTTTTTTAGTTTTCAGGTGGTTTTTTAGTTCATCGTGAGGAAACCCGTATGTCTTAGAATGCCTACGTACTAAGTTGTTTTCAAAAAACATGTTAAGAAGGCTCGCAGTTGGTTTGCATGGTGGACTACAGCTTGATCCCTCACCTACTGAAGGGCCTACCCAGGGACATCAAAAAGGGCTGAATGAAAGCTATAGATAAAGGTCATACGATTAGTTTAAGGCGTGGCGTGGCATTAGAAATCGCGACGTCATATATCGATTTGAAAGTATCCACCGAAGAAGAAGTTTTCTATGGTCGAGGTTACACCACTATTAATTCATTAACAAAGAAGCGTTGTCTGCTTACTATTGCTTAAAGAAAAATTCACTTATATAATAACTCGCAGAGCCCGCGACTTCGCTCGCGCTAAAACGGTAAAAAAATCTCAAAAAAGTTTGTCTCATACAAACTTTCAACCCCGATATTACCCCTTATAGGATTAATTTCAAAAAATACTAAAAGACATATTTATTTAATTTTTCATATAGTATATTTAACTATCTCCACACAAAACATCACGCCAATCCGTCGCTCCGTTTTGACGTGAAAGAAGGACAAACAAATAAACAATTTCACATTTATAATATCAAGAGTGTGGATGATCTGCTTTTTTTCTCTTTCGATCAAAAAATACTGTATCTAATAAAAAAAGTCAAAAAATTCAACTATAATTGTTTCATTTCATTAAAAGCTAATTTTATACGAATCGCAAATCTAAATTTCAACACGCGTGTAAACAAAAACCGCCGATGCATATGCGCTAAAAAAATTGAATAATATTTCACTTACTGGCGGTCATTTATCGTCGCTGAATGGACGTTGAAAATATTTTTTTTGTTATATTGTTATGGAACACAAAATCGCTGGAAAACCGTATAAATCAATCGGCAAGCGCTTGGTTACGCAGTTTAGATAAAATATCTGAATTTTTATCGACTATTTTGTCTTTTTTATGTGTTTTAGATAAAACTGAGGTTTTTAAAGTAAATTAGATTACAATGAGTGTCCCAAAAATAATTAAAACAAATATAACCAAAGTTATCTTTTTAATCGTAAGGTGACTCAAAATTTCGGACCCGACCTTTTGTTTTCTGCTTTTAAAAAAAAGAACAATTTTTCAAAAATTATAAACAAAATATTATTTTTGATTAGAATACTGACTTCTTTTCGAAACTACTTTCGGCCTGCAATCGTACACTTGGTTAGATTAGTAGATTATGGCCTGATCCCCTTCACATTCTTTTATTGGAAACAATCTCGTGACCAGCACCAGGACTTTAAAAAAAGGCGATGAGAAGGATCGATTGGGAAGAATGAGATGTGAGCATAGTGAAAATATATATCGTTACTTATTTATTTCTTACTGTAAAGTCCTTCTTATGTAACTGAACTGCCTTGTTGGTATATAGTAGATAAATAAATAAATAAATATGTTGGGACATTAACACACAACACCGTCTAGTTCCATGGTAAGCTACGAGGCTTGTGTTATGGATACCAGATAATTGATGCACTACACATATACAACTTTAAATTCATACATATTATAAATATAAACACCCATGACTGGAGTACAAACATTCGTGCTCATCATACAAATGAATGCCTCCAGTGGGGCTCTGATCCGCGACCGCTGGCATAGCAAGTAGGGTTACTACAAAGCCACACGTGTCGTCGATACTCGTACATATATGTACCTATATCTTCTGATCGGGAGGTCATTAAAGTTATTTTATATCTCCCACTCCAGATGGTTGGTCTCAGTGTCATAGGTCTTCGTGACTGAGAGTCTGGAGAACTTTCTTTTATTTGTTTTCCACTTTTCATAAATGATTAGAAAGAACAATTTTAAAAGTAATAGGTCTTGCAAAAGTCGGAATTCTCTTCCACCACCTGTGGCATTAAAGGTACTGCAGCATGGAAGTTAAAAGCGCCATATAAATAGGTATATTAGTTAAATCCAATATAACTAGATTGAATTATTCTTTATAATTTTACAATATCCGTTGCCCTGATTTTTAATTTACTTCCGATTGATTTCGTAATTATTACAATTGATAACTTTATTGGCATATGTTATATTCTCATTAATTATTTATTAAATAAACCTATTAAAGGTTTATTTTGACTGCTGTTTTAGTGGCTATTTCGCTTGCCTGAATAACAAAAATAAATTATAAATTCATAACATTCACGAATTGCTATGAAAAACGGAAACGAATTATACGTCACATATATTTCCATAATTAATATTCTCGTTATAAATGTTCCAGTTATGAAGTCTATTTTATACTTATAATAAATTTCAACTGAGTCGAATCTGTACATAAAAATTTTTTTGGAAAATCTTATTGAAACAGATTATTATCGATACTGATGTCCGTCTGTCTGGGAACGCTTCAAAAGAAAAACACTGGAGAGATTTTTATGAAATTTGGTATGATGATACCTGGTTATCTCGGTTGTATAGGATATTTTTTACTACGGGAAAATATCTCATCTCTGAGATATCTATACTAAACGTTAAAACGTAACTAGGGACGAACCCGCGTGGAGGTAGGGTGAGTCGCTAGTATTTTCATATAAATGCTGTGTCTTAATTTTTCACGGCTAAACGATTATAACGATTTTTCAATTTTGAAATTTGCTTTAGAATAGGTACTATTTGACAAAAAAACACTGACTTCATAAATACCTTTTTTTTTAACGTTGGGAAATGCATTTACGCACGAGGTGTGAGACTTACCGGCAAAGCCAGTACTACCCATTAAAACCCAGCAAAGCCTTCCCCCGTCTTAATGGGGCGTCGCAGGATCGCTTACGCATTCAACTACGGCGCCCCGACGGCAGGTCTGCCGAAGCGGACCACAACAACCACGGGGTTGCACCAAGGTCCACTCTGCTATCAGAGAAGTACCAGGAGCAACCTACATGGTACACCGCCCTCCGAAGAGGGCCACCTCCCACCGCCCACCGAAGCGGACCACCTCCCTGTGCGTTTCTTGGCTTCGCGCCCGGCTGTATTGCCGGGCACTACTGAGCCCCCCACCACGACAAGGTGAATGCACGTTGAGGGATGGGGGGGGGACTTCATGTCCACCTTAAATTAACCCTTTGTACCCTTAAAAGTGGACTTATTATTATTTGGATTTATTTGCGACCACCCGTTAGAGCTAACCTATTTAAAGACAAAGATATAGCTTAACATACACAAAAAAAAACTGTATGTGTACTTATGTACGCACGTAAGAAGTTATATTTCTTTGGCGTAACAGAACAAAAATAGCTAAAGATTTCATCCCGTATGTTACAACTCTCTGTCTATAAAAGGAATGCAGGTAAATTCATCATGTCGCTTTCAGCTAACTTCATCATGTCGTTTTTTGGCTGTTGGTGTGCGCACGCGTCGTCAATATTTTACTCTCATAATTTTTTCCAAACGTTCCAAAAAAGGTATAACTTCAAAAAATATATTTTTTTATTAAGAAAGGTTTTGGTACATATAGCATATGGTAGCTATATTTAAAAAACATACTATGCTCATAAGATTAAAACAATTTATTAAAAAAGAATGTAAAATTAAATTGAAAACATTTAAGCAAAGCCAGGGGTGGTCGCTAAAGTAATGAATAAACAAAGTTTGACCACACGTTTGACTCAGTGTGTAGTGACCCTACTTACGGTCGCGGGTTCGAGTCCCGCTGGGGGCATTCATTTGTGTGATGAGCACGAATGTTTGTACTCCAGTCATGGGTGTTTTTATTTATAATATGTATGTATTTAAAGTTTATATATGTGTAATGTATGAACTATCTGGTATTCATAACACAGGCCTCGTAGCTTACCATGGAACTAGATGGTGCTGTGTGTTAATGTACCAACATATTATTATTATTATTATTGTGTTGGGTGTGGTGCCGAGGTCGGCCCTAGCTACGTCGACCAGTTTTGGTCCATTGTAGCTCCCTTTATAGTTAGTTCAAAGTTCTCCGCTTAGTCCTGTTGACTCCAGGAACTTCCAGATTTTCTGAGCGGGGAGCATCTGTATCTCTTCCGGTTGCATAATATGCTGCCCTAGGTAGATACTTCTGCGGTGCATGAGTGGACCGCACGAGCAGAGGATGTGCATAGCAGTTTCCTCTGTCTCATGGCATAGTCTGCACATTGCGGTCTGACTGAGGCCGAGGGTAAACATATGTTTATTGAGTTTGCAGTGACCAGTAAGTATTCTGGTTACTGCACTGGTTTTATACTTGTTGAGTTGAAGCAACTCTTTTGTAAACTTTCTGCGATATCCCTTAATTAGCGCTTTAGAGTGTTTTTGTCCAGAAGTGGATTGCCACTCTTGAAGTGCTTGGCGATTGCAGTGAATTTTGAGAATTGAATAGGCATGTTGTTTTGCAATACCACAAAATGGTTCTGGGCCACATACTGGGGTTTCAGCACCCCTTCTTGCCAGTGCATCAGCCTTTTCATTCCCATCTATGCCTGAGTGACCCGGGACCCATCTGAGGGTAACTCTGTTGGATGTGCCCAGGACATTCAGATTTTCCATACAGTCTTTGACCAACTTAGAGTTGGTCTCAAGAGAATCTATAGCCAGAAGTGCTGCTTGGCTATCTGAGTTGATGTAGATATTTTGGTTTCTCAGCTTCCTCTCCAGGATGACTTCAGCACATTTGTTGATGGCGAAGACCTCGGCTTGGAAGATGGTGGCCTCCTTGCCCAGATTGACACTCATGTCAAATCTAGGCTTAAGGCCATAGATACCGCACCCTACATCAGATCCTTTCTTGGATCCATCTGTGAACCAAACATGACTGCCCTTTTTGTCTTGGTTTTTTAGCCACATGTCCCGGTTGGGAAGATCTATTTGGTACTGTTTTGCGAAGTTAAACTCTGTACTCATACCATCGACTGGCATTTTCAGAGTTTTGTGTTCGAATGTCAACTCTTTGAGTTTATTCATATATTGCGATTGCAACTTTACATTCGATTGTGTACAGAGCCTGTAGAGGCAAGATTTAGCTTCTTTTTGCACGTGGAGATATAGCGGAGCTATGTCCAACAAAGCATTTAGAGCGTCGCCTGGTGCCGAATGGAAGGCTCCCGTGATGATTAGACATGCCATCCGTTGTATGCTGTCTAGTTTACTCATAGTTGTCTTTTGTTTGGTTTTGTTACACCATACGACTGAGGCATATGTTATGATCGGCCTTACCACGGCGGTGTACATCCAGAGAGCCATTTTGGGTTTGAGGCCCCACTTGGCTCCAGCCATTCGACAACATATCCAGAGGGCCATTTTGGCTTTTTGTATAATGTTGTTGAGGTGAGAGTTCCAGGTCAACTTTTGATCAATAGTGACTCCAAGGTACTTTACCTCATTTGATAGGTTAAGGGTTTTGCCATTGAGTCTGAGTTCAGTCAGCCTTTCAAGCTTCCTTTTCCTGGTAAATGGTACAATAACTGTTTTATCAGCGTTTATTGATAATTCATTTTCTCTGCACCATCTTGTGATGGTATTGAGAGCTCCTTGTAACCTGGTGGAAATTGTGTTCAGGCAGGGACCTCTTACTACTACAACAAGGTCATCTGCATAGCCCTGTGTATCGTAGTCAAGATCTGCCATGATTACAAGTAGTATGTCTACAGCTAGTGTCCATAATAGGGGTGAAAGCACTCCTCCTTGCGGACAGCCTCTTGTAGTGTGGAAGTTGTGCGAGTGTTCGTTTAACGTAACTTTCGCACACCGGTTGGAGAGCATATATTCCACCCATCTGGTGGTTGTGATATCAACACCTTTTGCATTTAATCCTTTCAGGATGGTTGCCGTAGGTGTGTTATCAAAAGCCCCCTCAATGTCCAAAAATGCACATAGAGCTGTCTGCTTATCCTCTAGGGACCTTTCTGCCTTGTCGATCAGAGCTACTAAGGCAGATTCTGTGGATTTACCCTTTTGGTAAGCATGTTGGTTGCAGGAAAGTGGTCTAGCCACAAGATACCTTGTTCTAATGTGCTGATCGATTACTTTTTCCATTGTTTTTAGTAGGAAAGAAGTAAGACTAATAGGTCTAAAGGATTTGGGCTGAGAGTAGTCTTTTTTACCGATCTTCGGTATAAAGATAACCTTGACCTTAGTCCATTGTTCTGGTATAATGCCCCAAGCAAAGCTTGCTCTAAATAATTTTACCAGATGCGGGATAAGGAGTTCCATGCCCTGTTGAAGCAGAGCTGGAAAAATTCCGTCTTCCCCTGCTGATTTAAATGGTTTGAATTTTTTCAAAGCCCATCTAATCTGGTTAGGCCTAAAAATGGTATTGGCCATCTTCCAGTCGCAACTATTTGCCCTGTGGATGTAGTTTTCCTTTGGGTTTGATTCACTGCCGGTGACAGGGTACGATCCTGGGAAATGGGTTGCTCTTAAAAGTTCCAGCGTCTCCATCTCTGTGGTCGTGAAGGAATCGTCTCGCTTTTTTAAAAAGCCGAGAAAGATGTTTGGTGTCTTGGCAAGGACCTTGTGGATTCTCGCTCCTTTATGTGTTTGGGCGATATTCTCACAGAATCGTTTCCAAGATGCTCTTTTAGCTTTTCTGATCTCTTTGTGGTATTTAGTCAGAGCCTTCTTATACCGTTCCCACCCATACGGTGTAGTGGCCTGATTAAATAAGCGACGTGTGGAAACTCTAAGTCGTTCTAGCTTTTTGTTCCACCACGGAGTATTGTTGTTAACCTTGAGTTCCCTGACAGGACAGCTATTTTCATAGGCATTTAAGATGCCATCCGTTAATAAGTTGTTTAAAATGTTAAGGGAGTCGGGTGTCTTGATTGATTTTGGAAAATCCTTAGCTGCCTCAGCGAGCAGGTTTTTGAAGTCTACCCACGAGGTGGCTTTGGGATTTCTAAGCCTTTTAGGCTCAGTAGTTATTGAGCCTTGTATGCTAAAGACAATATGTTTGTGATCGGACAAAGAGTTTTCATTACTGACATGCCATTTACTTATGTGTTTAGCTATTTGTTCAGTAGCAAAGGTAATATCCAGAACTTCCTGCCTAGCTTTGGTAGCGAAGGTTGGATTACAGCCTTTATTGAGTATTTGTAGATCGTTAGCTAGGAGAAAATCTAAAAGTAACTCACCTCTTTTGTTGGTACCAGTACTGCCCCAGATTGTGTGATGGGCGTTTGCATCGCAGCCAACAATTAATTCTGTCTTGTGTTTTCGAGCGTAGTCGACGACTTTAGACAGTTCTTCGGTGGGGTTGGCTTTCTCTCCGGGCAGGTAGGCCGAGCACACTAGTGCTCTAGTTTGACCACGCCCTCTGAGAACGGTGATTGCAGCGACCATGTCATCACTGCAAAGTTCTGTAACAGGCAAGAAATTAATACCTTTCTTAAAAACGATACAGGCCCTAGGCTTGGTGCCATTTTCGTTTGCTAGGATCTTACCTACTCCACTTAAGCCCGAAATCTTGGACTTGGCGTTAAGCCATGGTTCCTGAACCAGCGCTATATCCATGCCATGTGCTCTAAAGGTGTTTTCTGCCACGGCTGTGGCAGCGATAGCGTGGTGTAAGTTGGCCTGGAGTATGTTGGTGTGGGCATCGCCAGTTTGGTGCGTAGCGCTACTGGGGACGAGCCCCATTGCGCTTGTCACGTCCCTTGCTGCGGCCCTTTTGTTTATGGGGGCGCTGGCTCTTGCCTCTGGGGGTTTGTCCACCCCTGGTGTGCCCCCCTGTATGAGGAAACCTGTGCGGAGTTCCAGTCGTTCCGCTGGTCCCGGCCACAGGAGCCACGCCAGGTGCAGCTGCACCAGATGGTGAAGGTGCAGCAGCGTTGGCGGTCGCTCCAGCAGCCGCGGCCCCAGAACGAGAGGTAGACGGCACAGGTCCAGAGGCAGAAGTCCCAGGATTGGGTGTGGGCTGGTTGATGCCCTTAATCCGGAACTGGACAGACTTGAAGGCCAAGTAGGCTTTCAGGTCGGTTTTACGGAGGGTCTCAACAGACTGGTCGTCGATGGAGAGGGTGAGTGTAATTCCGCCCTTCTCCGCCTTTTTGTTGAGAACCTTCCACAGTTCCGTATTAAGGCCATCATTTTGTATCCGGAGACAGGAGAGCGCCTGGTCGACGTCTTTTGACTCCGGATCGGGGATGTATACTACCCCAACCTTTGGTTTGGGCAAGTCACTCTCATTAATGAGAGCGAGCTTAGCTCCTGGCCACGGCTGTAGGGTGGGTATACAATTTTCAAGCCATTCCCTGGCGTGCTGGTTGACGCAGGTAATGAGCAGCCAGCCTGGCTTGAATGATAGCCCGCCAAAGGCAGGTCCCTTACCCTTCTCCGAAGTGGTGATTTTGGCCACGATCGCATTATATAGTGACTGCAGCTGTGCGTCAGTCATGGGAGTGGAGTCCCTCACACCAACTTTGGAGGAAGATAAGGCCGCACTATAGGCAGCTGGAGGTGGTGGGGCCGACGGTGCTTCGCTCGACCTTTGGGACTTCCTCACTGGTTGTCCCTGTGGTGATTCCTCCTCCGAGCGGGTCCTTTTGATGGAGCGCTCGGGTTCTGGTTTCGAAGCATCGAATCGATACCCCATAGCCCTGAGTTCCGCAAAGGTTTTAGCGGACAGTTCGTAGGCTTTTGCAGCCTCCACTCCCTGTCCCCTAAGAGCCTTAAGGCGGATTAAGGCTGCCCCACTCAATCTTTTACGTTTGGGTCGGGCAGCATCAGAGGAGGTGGCAGCAGGGTTGCCAGTAGGTGATTCAGAGCTTGTAGAAGCCCCTATCGCCATTTCGGTGCCTGCAGTCACCTCCATTGGTTGCGCTGACATTTGGGCGGTTTCATCCGCACCCATTGTCAGCGGCATGAGGTCCTGGCACAATTCGTCCAGGGTTTGTGACGTGGTAACGTCATTTCTATTTTTGATATTTTGGTCCTTACTCATATAGGTCCCACGAGCAGCTAGGGAAATAAAATTGCCCACCGACAGAGCCCCGCATGTCGATGGGAGGACTTAAAATACTATCCGATTCGTCCAGGTGTCGGATAGCCACCGTTAGCGACTGAGCTCCCCCCCAGCCACGCATCCCTCGGCACGGTACGAATAACACCTTGGATTGGGTTCTAAACTAAAGCTATATATATACGTACATATATACTTCATAGACACACTTACATAAACATACATAAACATACATATATAAATAAAAGTGAAAGCAAGCGCTCGGTGTTTTCTGTTGCGTCTATTTCCTAGTGAACTAGACCAATAACAGGGCTGGCAACCTCGTGAAGGATAGTACACCGAACTTGCCTTGGGGATCTTTGCGACAAAAGCGTCACTCTCCCCCAAGACCAACGCCACCCCACCGTCTCTGAAGGAGACAGTAGGGTAGGCCTGCGCCTACACTACCATGCGAAGCATGTCGTAAGGGAACCGTGAAAGCATAGATTCAGGCCCGCCCCTACCAACATATTTAAATGCATATTATGAATGCCTCAAGTTTGTTGTACGTGATGAGGGTATGGCAGATGACTTTTACAGGATATACTTATGCGATATTTTAGAAAAATCTACATTTATTATTAGACTAGCATTGCCCGCGGCTCCGCCCCCGTTCAGATGACCAAAAACTAAATTCTTAGGTTTTACATATTAGTATACTCTTACAATGATATTTTCCCGCGGTAAAAAGTATTCTATATGTTGACCCGGACAACCAGCTATCATTCGGGCTTTGTATCAATAATAATGTCTACTTCAATTAGATTTTCCAAAAAATATTTAATCTATAGATTCGACTTAGTTACAATTTTATTATATGTATAGATTAGCTGTTGGAGTATGACATAAACGTATGAGCTTATGAGGTTTTAGAACTTATGTTAAAATTATCTACGAGTACATGTAAATTGGTTAAATCTGAACTGAATTAGGTATTATGAACCGGTTATATTGGTAATACAAAGCTACTGTAGATTAGGTGCCACCATATATAATAAACCGATTTAAATCAAGAAAAAAGTAATAAAAAAAATTAAACTGACTTAAAAAAATACTAAAAAGTAAAAAATAACTGAACGGAGGTTTTCATTTACTATAGATACCTAATCAGATATTTCCTAAGTAGGTGCCAGCCGATACAACAAAGCAAATTTTTCTCGATAAGTAAATAAATTACAAATTAACGTATATTTTAACTATAATTAGAGTTCATAACTTATTATATTTACCTATAATATATTCATATCTTAAAGCTTTGTCGATGGACTGTTTATATCTTTTGCTCTCAAACTCAAGTAGTACTACAATTCGGCACGAGATCAGGCGTAGGGAGGACGGCGTAAAGTACCTAGTCTCCGAGGCAAAGAGTGAGAATACCTAGCGATATCTGTTACTAAGAAATTTGCGAGAGAAAAAACCCTATTAATATAGGTTCTTTTACCGACCCAGGACTCTAACCCAAGACCTCCGTATCTGCACCCGACATGCTAACCAGTAGACCAACGAGTCAGTCAAAAGATATACAATAAAATAAAGTTATATTTGTAAAAAAGACACATTTATATTTTACCTTTTCTTTTCCTCAAAAATATACTATACGAGTAAGCTTAATAAACCTAAACGTTAATTAGTTTTTCTAATGCTAGATTTTCGTTGTTTGCTTAATTAGCTTTCCTCGTCACATTTCCCCTAACTAAATGAGGCCCACAATTTGCTGGACTGTGGCGGCTTTGATTAGATATAAATTTAAACAGTACGCTTAGATTGGGACGTCCTATCGGCTCTTTGTCACGTACTGTGGGTTAGTTTATAGGGTATCGTCTCTTTAATCTATGTATAATCATTATTTTTTTAAAATAAACTTTTGTATATGTAGTATCCTGTGTTTTGTAATTATGTAAATATGATAAAAATTGGACATAAGTATATATACGTATTATATATGTGTGTATTATAAAGCCACGTGTTTTACCGTAGGTCTTGTGACTTATCTGTCTAGCTGGTCTAGTGCCTAGGTACTAGGTTCGAGTCCTAGGTTCGGCCCGATATTCATTTTTTAAAAGTTTTTATCTTTCCATTTTTAGTGTTAACAACGATTTATTTAAAAAAATAATTTATTGTTGATTTTTTTAAAAACCGCTCGACTCTCTCCGCTTGATATATGGAACCACCTGGGAAGTATATACCCTTTGAAACAAAAAAAAATCCAAATCGGTTAAAGCGTCTTCGAGTAAACGGTGAACATACATAAAAAAATCCGACTACTTGAGAACCTCCTCCTTTTTGGAAGTCGGTTAAAAGGAACCTCAGGTACACCCGTGCGAAGCTAAGGTAATTTGCTTGTAATAAATAAACATTTAATTGTACTTACATCGTCAACTGTACAGCTAAGGCTTTTTACAACCGGCAGGTGGTATATAAAAAAACAACTATTATATGAAGTATTCGTAAGGATTCGTGGCCGCATTGTGCTTGCTCTATATTCCAAAGTGAATCACGCAATGCAATTTAATACTGTAATAGATATCAAATGTAGAGCTCCACTTCCTACAACATGTGTTTATTTTTTGTGTTTACTTTCATACGGTTTATTTTTGACAGGATACCAGTAAAATGTATACAGATAAATAAAATTGAAGTGTCTGTTTGTAATGTCAAAATATCAGCTTTTTACTATTGAGTAAATATATATGCATTCGCATATGAAATTATATACGGTACTTATAAGAAAAAAACTATTTTAATTTTTTGTCTGTCTGTTTGTTGCGGCTGATCTCCAGAACGGCTGGACCAATTGTGACGGGACATTCACTGGACTTTTATTTTAGAATAACAATTATGGTTCCGCGTAAAAAATTAAAACCCATGAAATTGTGAACAAAATCCGCGTACCTAGCATCCAGGCGTAGCGAAGGTAAGTCGCTAGTACATAGGGATGTTGTTGTTTTGATGTAAATAGTATATTCCCAAAAGTTCTTCACCAATTTAAAAATGAACATATATATATTTATTACATACAAACAGACAAAGAAACAAAAAAAATCTGAATTTGTTCTATTTCTCTTCTTACATCCCCCTGACTCGGTTTTTAGCATTTTTCTTCTATGTACAGATATTCGGCCTCTACAGTTTTATTATAGTATATAGATATAGATAGTGCTATGTGCGCACTATCACAACGTACACTCTCTATTCATTTCGCTCTCAAAGTCCAATGAGACGATAAATAGACACTACCGATGATAGTTCAAGCGCATAACCGTCACCTTTACGTGCCATACCATTAAATACCGTTCGATAGATTATACTGAACATTTAGTGTCCAAATCTGCCAATTTCCCAACTCTGGGCTGCTACTGAGAATTGTTATAAAGAAAAACCCAGTAATAATACTAGCCTGGCGCGGGAGTCGAACTCAGGACTTCCGTTTCTGAAACCATACTGCATTTATGATATCATAGCAAGAATAATAAAAAATAATAAAAATATATGTCAGTTATATTTTGAGCAATGTATGTTCATGATAATAAAGAGCTGTTGGGTAAACTAGCAAGAAAAATAAAAAATAAAGAAAATACAGAACGATGTTGTCATTCGAATGTTGGTGAATAATTAGTAGTGTGCCGGTGACCGTCCCATATGGCTTGCATATTTACGTCCAAACTAGCGGAATATTAGGTTTGCTCGCAATACACTATTGTTCTAAGTTCTGTTGAAACGACCCAGTAAGTTGGGAAATGGGGAACTAGAAATACCAATGGCAAAGGATGTTTGTTAAATAAACATGTGAAGTTTCTATTTCTAATAATACTTTCGTAGATTTACGCGAATATTTGACATTTTAAAGTAAACCGTCTTTACGGTTTTTTTCGCGGATTTATTTTGATTTTTATTTCCCGAATTTTCGAATACTTTTCAGTAATCATGATCACGGGAGAAACTAGCCCTATATAGTTATATATTCTTTTTACGTCGGGAGTTAATTAAAAATTTTTCTTTTTTTTCTTAGATTTACGCGAATATTTGACATTTTAAATAAAACTATCTTCGGTTCCCGACGTTTCGAGTGCTTTACAGCAAACAGCTAAAGTTAAATAACACTGCTATATTTAATTACAATTAACAATTATGATTTTTTTTAAATGTTTAGAAATAAAAATTAACAAATATTGTAAGGTACTTTGGTGCCATTTTTAAATTTTTGAAATCATTTTTGTAAAATAGTGGGTAGTTTTATTTAAAAACTTTATTAATAGTCCAGTTTATTTTACTTTTATGTTCAGGCAGTTTATATCATACTTTACGTTGCTCTCAACGCACTGCTTTTAAAGTCCTGTTATCAAGACTTAAGTAATAAATTCGAGTCCACATTAACACTGGAAATGTGCGTTCCAATGGGAATAAGCTTTGATTTACGCTGTGAATATTGCTGCAGTATTCCTTATATAACTGTGTTTTCTCATATGCTTTTGGTTCTAAAACTATAATTTACTTAGCAATAAGGTAGAAAATCATGTTGGAAATGATTCGCACATGGAAATATCAGAGGTGCGAGACCCGGGATTTGAACTCGCTTTACTCGGTTTCCCAAGCAAGCGTGTCACCACTGGGCTACCACTGCCTATTTTCCAACATGATTACCACTTGTCTTAACGGTGAAGGAAAACATCGTGAGGAAACCTGCATGTCTGAGAGAACCTAACAAGTTTTCGAAAGACATGTGAAGTCTGCCAACCCACACTTGGCCAGCGTGGTGGACTATAGCCTGATCCCCCTCGTACTGAAGGGAGGCCCGTGCCCAACAGTGGGACCTTAAAAAGGACTGAATATTAAGGTAGAAAAATTGTATTCAAGGGTAGCATATAACATGCCATTGTCCTTTTTCTCACTTAGTTTTAGCAATAAATATTTTATTTAATATTTGCATCTATACTTCTATACTAATATTTTAAATGAGATAGTTTAGTTGGATGTTTGGATGTTTGTTACTCAATCACGCCACAACGGCTAAACAGATGTGGATGAAATTTGGCACAGAGATTTGAGTCTGGAATAGTACATCGGTTATTTTTATTCCGGAAAATGTACGGTTCCCGTGGGATAGATTTGTTTTTGTTTTTATAGAGACGAACCCGATTGAAGTGAGGATGGGTCGCTGTATGTAATAAAATTAAAACAAAATCTAAGATCTGCATTGAAGTTTTTTTAATTATATGTGAAGCATGCTTAATGAAATTATATACACACATAAGATCATGTCTTAATAATAGTTTAGTTAAATCAAATCCCATACATAAATCCCATTAATGTTATAAATGCGAAAGTTTGGATTGATGGATGTTTGTTATTCAATTACGCCATAATTACTGAACGGATCTGGATGAAATTTAGCACAGAGATAGATTATAGTATAGAATAGCACATAGGTTATTTTACATATATCCCGAAATTATATAAGGTTCCTATGGAATAGGTTTGTTTTTATTATTCACTTGGTAGTTAGTTGGTTATTTGCTAGTTTATAGAATAAATCTTTAGAATTATCAGAATGAAAAAACGTAGACCGGTAAAAGCAGCCTCGACAGATCATTAAGCACTGAGCACTAAGAACCAAGAGTACCATTACCAACGCGAGCTTAAAATCTGCCAATTCACTTTTCTACCCTGTTTGAGTGCGTTTCTGAAAATGGAGGTGATTTTTGAAATTCGTTGCGGGTTTGTGGAGAATTAATAGAACATTTTTGGAGTAAAATGTTGATAGGATTTGGGCTTTGGTGTATGAAATATTTTTTAATATAAATGTTGAGTTTTGTGTGAACATGAAATAATGTAGAGAGCACGTTCGCTTTCATCAAAACAATTTATAAATAATAATCATAAATACAATAAATATTTTGGGACATTAACCCACAGCACCATCTAGTTTCATGGTAAGCTACCATATTTGTGTTATGGATATCAGATAATTGATACACTACACATATATAAACTTTAAATAGATACGTATTATAAATATAAACACCCCTGACTGGAGTACAAAAATTCGTGCTCATCACACAAATGAATGCCCCCAGCGGGACTCGAACTCGCGACCGCTGGCGAAGCAAGTACGGTCACTACAAACTGAGCCTAACGTGTCGTCACGTATATAGAAACTTTGATTTCTAATTTCAATATTTTAATACCATTTTGAAATTTTATATGCGGTGATGATCTTTTTTTCTTTTATTATTACTAAAAGTTTTACATATTTTTTTAAAATAAATGTAAAATTAAAAAGCATTGAGATTTATGTAATGCTACATTTTTCGGTACTAGAAATATGTATATTACATATTACACTAATACCTAATATGTATTTCTATTTAAGTACAAGAAAAATTGTAAATTTTACTTAATGTTATTAGTAATTTAATTTTTTTTAATTAATTCGGGGGCAAACTATTTATAAGTTGCAGTGTAATGTACATAGTTGTTCTTACAAAAAACATTCAAATAAATCAAGTATGGAAATCCATTTTAAATAAAACTATCTTTTCGGATTATTTCGCGGATTTATTTTGATTTTTGGTTCCCGACGTTTCGAATGCTTTACAACATCCATGGTCACGGGAGAGACTGAGGTGTTACATGTCTTGAAGGCATAGTTGTTACAGACAGCCTACCCACAATTAACAAAATGAAAATTATACCAATTACCTTACAATGTTTTTTAACTTTAAACATTTTTATAATTTTAATTAGTTCTATAATTGAATATGGAATATTAGTTATTTAATTTTTGCTGTTATTCTTATAATTATTACAATTTTAAAAATATTTTTACTATAAAGCAAAGATAAATAACTACAAAGGTTAAAGCTGTAAAATGCGATGAAATAAATTTACTAATATTATATATAAATCAAATTTTATAAAAACGTAAAATAAAGGTCTGAAATATTATTACGGTAAAAATTCCAGCTCGGCAAATGTTTTTGTAAATTATTTTGTAAATATTTTAAAACAACACCTCATTATTAAATCCGAAACGTCCGCCGAAAAGGCTTTCTTAATAAATATGCTAATTACGAATAAAAATACGGCGAAAAAGTTGGGACGGCGCTAAGTGTTTTACTTTTCAGATTGTTTAGAAAGAAACAATGCATATTTTTGAATAATACAATTTCAACGTCCTTTTTGTGGCAGTATCCAGTAGTAATGTGCTGGCTTGGTAAACTAATTGGAGCGGGTTCAAATCCTGAGTCTTCCACTTCTGATATTCTCTTGTGCGAATCATTTCCAACATTATTTATCACTTGCTTTAAGGTAAGTTTTCCAAAGACCTGTTATTTATCACTTGCTTTAAGGTAAGTTTTCCAAAGACCTGTTATTTATCACTTTCTTTAAGGTAAGTTTTTCAAAGACCTGTGAAGTGCGCCAACCCGTACTTGGCCAGTGTGGTAGACTATGGCTTGAGATCTGATCCTCCTCGTATCAGAAGGAAGGCTCATGCCTAACAGTGAGATATTAGAAATGGCTGAATACAATGAAATTTTTTAATGGAATTCACATTTCTTTCTAGAGTTACAAAGTAAAATGGCAAATGCCGTAATATCTTATTTTCCTCCCACGCACCTGGATTATTACACCTTTTTACGGTTGCGTAGGTACTGAAATGTTGGGTTAGGGCCTTATTGCTGAGCCTAAGCTATCTGCCTGTCCGTATGTCCTTTTTTTATCATACACGCACAGTAACAGCATATACCAAATTAGTAGTATAATCTTCATATTTTGCTAACATATAAGCATTTACCGATACGTAGGTAATTAAAATTAAAGACGATACAAATGTAAATAGTAGGTATAATACTTGTTGTGCTGTAAAACTTTATTTGTAAATTCGTTTGATGTTGTTTTATTTCTTTGTTTTGTGATTTGTTTAAAGCAGTGTTTTTTCTAGCAGTCTTAGCAGTTAGCTTTTTTTAGCATCCCACTGCTGAACTCGGGCATAGCTTCAATACGAGGGGCATCAAGCCATAGTCCACCACGCTGGCCATGTGCGGACGGACTTCACATGTCTTTCGAATACTTGCTAGGTTCTCTCAGACATACAGGTTTCCTCGCGATGTTTTTCTTCACCGTAAGCAAGTGGTAATTATGTTGGAAGTAATGCGCATATGAAAATATCAGGGGTTCGAGACCCGGGATTTGAACCAGCTCCAATCGGTTTCCCAAACGAGCACGTTACCACTGGGATAGCACTGCATTACTATTATTTTTTTTATTTTCGATATTACAACCATACTCAACATTTTTTAAAATAGGCAAAAGATGGAGATAAGATTTAAAGTTCAAATAAGGCATGTGCTGTGTAAACATTAAAAAGTTTACAAAGACTCCACAACAAAGGATATATTAAGGAGCTTATTAAGGTATCTACATAATGCGAGGGCAAAGGCTTCATCTCATGGAGAGGGTTTAACCCTTGTCCCTCTTAGCTCGATGGATAATACTTTTTGAGACACTCTGTCGCCACGCTTTTTTTTAATTTTAATTATATTATAAACTAGCGGCTCACCCTTGCTCCGCTCGGGTTCGTCCCTGCTTACGTTTTAACGTTTAGTATAGATTTCTCAGAGACGAGATAATTTCCTGCAGTAAAAAATATCCTATATGTTTACCCGGATAAACAGCTATCGTCATACCAAATTTCATCAAAACCCTCCAGTGATTTTTCCGTGATGCAGTAACAGACAGAAAGACAGACAAAATTTTTAAAAACTATAGATTCGGCCTCTGTATCGATAATAATATATTTTAATAAGATTTTCAAAAAATATTTAATGTACAGATTCGGCTTGGTTACAATTTTATTATATGAAGGTATAGATGATTAACTATGTCTATCTAATTTAAATCTCAAGGAACACAATTAAAAAACTATAAAGAAACTATCAGTCTTTTCCTTAAACCTAACTTGAAAGAGTTGTTACATATCGAGCCGCACTGTTTCAGTACGTCTATATTCCATAATGAATAACTAATTAATATAAAAAAAAAACAAATAAAAATCTCTTACCTTGTACAACCGTTGAGGAATAGATTTAAAAAAAAAATCAGAATGACATGTTATGATTCTATGACAACCATTCTAACCGTAATTTGTTATTTCAATTACATTTATAAAATTTCAGCAGTACTTTATGTAAAAATCAAAACGTTACTTTCCTTTTGTATTTAAAAATCCAGCTCTAAATTAAGAATCATTTTAAAATAAAATCTCAAAAATCGCATAAATCATCTCAACATCGAACGGAACAGGAAGTAGTCTCGACGCCGGATATGACGCCAGCGACCTGACAGTTAATATCCGTTAAACCAACCAACAATTGTAGCATTTACCCCAAAGACTTAAAGTTGCTTATTGTTGAAATGAGAGTTTGAACATACTCAGCTGGTGTAGTTAGAAGATGTACAAAGTTTTAGTAAATAACGTTCAGTTCGCTATCTTGTATTGGTCTATCAAATATAAGAAATATATTTATGCAGATATATATATATATATATATATATATATATATATATATATATATAATAAAATTCTAACTGATTCAAATCTGTACATTAAATATTTTTTGAAAATCTTATTGAAATAGACATTATTATCGATACAGAAGCCGAATCTATAGTTTTTAGAATTTTTGTCTGTCTGTCTGTTACCGCATCACAGAAAAACCACTGGAGGGATTTTGATGAAATTTGGTATTGTTAATATATATATATATATTTGTAAGTAGTGTGAATGATTTACAAAAACGTATGTAATACTGAAAGTTTTAGATATATCATAATTTTACTTCATACTTATATGAATATATATCCTACTAATATCTTAAATGCGAAAGTCTGGATGTATAAGATGTATGGATGTTCATTACTCTTTCACGTAAAAACTACTGAATGGATTATAATGAAATTTTATAATAATATAGCTCATACATACACCAGAATGACACAGGCCACTTTTTATCCCGGAAAATGTACGGTTCCCGTGGGATAGATTTGTTTGTGTTTTTCTAGAGGCGAAATCGAGCGAAGCAAAGCGAGTTAAGGTGAGTCGCTAGTATTTTATATATTTCATATACGTATATAGATTTGATTGACTATAATTAGTTTTAACCATAGAAATTAATTAATAGGATTGATTTGTTAGTGGTTTTAACTCCTAGGTTGGGTATTTATGTGACAGAAATAACTACGTCGAAAATTATACATTGAAAACTATACATAACATAATTTTGTAACCTTGATACATGTTGTATACGCTATTATTGGATTAAATAGCACGAGCTTTGAATTATTTATTAGAATCGAAATAAAATCTGACTTTAGCTTAATTTTGGTTATTAACTCTACCATATAAAATATGAAATTATTTAAAAAAAGTATAATAAAGAGAAAAAAAATGTCTTTTTTTGTATGTTTGTTTGTAATGGTTAAACTAAAAATCTGCTAGACAGATTTAGATTAAATTTGGGATGAAATGAGAGTGGTGTGGAGTGATGAAAAGTGGGACGGATATAAGATAGTATCTATCCCCGACATCATCCCTTAAAGGGGGTATTATAAATATATATTCCATACTAACCGTTAAAACGTACTCGTAGCGTAGGGACGAACCCGAGCGAAGCGAGAGTGAATCGCTAGTATTTGGTTTCGCTCGGGTGCGTCACTGAAGGCCTAACAGTAGCCTGACACAGGTCATAACTCTATTTCCAATTTAGAACAGTAGTCCGATAGCGTGTATACTAAAAATGTTATAAAAATAGAACAGCTAACTAACATTGTATAGGACATAAATATCTCTTTGATCGTTATGGAGTAGTGGTAGGCAGAGGTAGAGGGCGTCACACCCTCATGTGTCAGCACACCCCTCACATTACAAGGAATTAAGGTAAAATAGGGTACCGTGAGGATGCCTTATGTCCAAACTGTATCCAAACTGAAAAAATAGGATAAGTAACGTGATAGCAAAGTTAGGGGGTTCATTTTGGTCGCTAGTAATTTCTCATGTGGATAGTTTTTTGTATTAATTAAAACTTCTTTGAGGTACGAAACCAGGTAAAAAAAGAATAAGGAAAAACAATTTTATAGTGTAATGTTTAAAAAATGGTAAAAATTGTACCTATTATAGAACTTTGATTGGGTCTTGAATCGAAAAACAGAATAATAGCACACTTAAGACATAATTAGTAAATCTGTGTATGTTTAGCTAGTTAATATATATCTTCCTCAATAAATAGGCTATAGAATTAATTAATAAAAATAATTATTGAAATCGAACTGTTAGTTTCAAACATTAGAGCAATTAAACAAACATACGAAAATAGAAGGCACAGAATAAAAGGCAGTGGTAAACCTGAATTCAGGACTTTTAGAAGTCGATTACAAACAAATTCACTTAAATCAAAATAATATACTATAACAGTATACGTAATTCACACGAAAACAACCAATGTAAAAGTTGTTGAATCTGTCTTAAACAATTCCGGGGAACGTTTGATCTGAAACAGAACTTATGATTGGACCTACATAAAATATTACATGTATTATATACGTACATAATACATATGTAATGGAAATAGAAATCAGCAGAATGAAGTAGATGCAAAGCAAATCTAATATATTTCGATATGTAAAATACATATTTATCTATTAGATATTTATATCTTAAAGTATTGTCGGCTGGCACCGACTTCGAAAATATCTGATTAAGTATCTATTCTTAATGAAAACCTCCGTTTAGTTATTTTTTACATTTTAGTGCCTGGAAGTCGTTTTTTTTTTTAAATTAATTTGTGTAATTTGTTAGAAGAAGTTTTTTAATAACATGTTTTATTAAGCAATTTGTTTAAAAAAATAATTTATTTGTTGATTTAAAAAAACCGCTCGACCGATTTCGATAAAATTTTATAGGACCACCTGGGAAGTATACCCTTTCAAATAAAAAAAAAATCCAAATTGGTTCAAGCGTCTTCGAGTAATCGGTGAACATATATAAAAAAAAGAACAAAAAAAGATTCCGACGAATTGAGAACCTCCTCCTTTTTTGGGAAGTCGGTTAAAAACGCCCACCGATTTTCATCATGTTATTAAACAACTTTAACAAACTTAATTTAAATAACTAATTTTCTTGCTTACCACAGAATTGCTTTGAATTACGAAAGAAACTTGTTAAGTTTGTACACCACATCCAACGTCTAATTATTATGAAGCGACAACGATAATAGCGTAATTACTCCTATAATATAAACAAATTCATTTATAAATAACCTTTAAATATGTTTGTTATATAATTTTGTAAATTAAATAGTTTTTATTTGGTTTTGTTGATTATTTTCTGATTTTGACGACGTAATGAAGTCTACAATCCATACTAAATATTATAAACTAGCGACTCACCCTTGCTTCGCACGGGTTCGTCCTTAGTTATATAATAAAAATAGTTATCGCGAGTATACGTTAGAAGATAGACATATACTATTATGGACTATGTGTAGTCTTTAAGAACTTAACTGTCCGTAAGATAGACACAATAGTTAAACAATCGAAATGTTCATATATGACTCATGAGAGAAGGAAATGGTTAAGAACTTCAATTTTCTAGTACATTGTTTTGACGTATCTCTTAAGACTCGGTATAACCCGTTAGTGTGTTTACCCGTGGGAATGAAAGATATTCTTGTAGTAAAAGGCATCCTAAATGTTGAACCGAATAATAAGTTATCACTTATCACTACATAAAAATTTAGTCAAAATCGGTTCAGTACTTTTTGTGTGAAACGCGAATACCCACACAGACAAATAGACATACAGGCAAGCAGACAAAATTTTTAATAACTATTGTTGTGGATTCTAAATTCTGTACATACGAGTAATACGTTACGGTACAATTTTTTTTTATTTCATGTACAGATTGTTATATGTATGTATAGATTTCTAGAAGCATCTTTCGCTGAGTGAAAAGGTTTCTTTCTATATTTTATCAGGAAAATAAGAATCTAAGTCTGAAAATAGAATATGGTACACCAGATGTTGCCGGCGTTTAGTAGACATTCTACTATTCCTTAGCGATAAAATGCGCTCAAGTCTCAATCGATTTGCAACTTATTGTGAGAATGGTTTTGAATATTTGTATATTTGTAGCGAAATATTGTCTTAAATATAAAAAGCTCAGATTCATATCCAAAATTACTTATGAAGTTACATTAGATTTGGTTACAGTATAAGATTTTTCCCACAACAATAATTATTAACTTTTTATTTCAGAACATAACTCGGTAAAATGATAATACTTTTATTGTTTCCTTCTTTGTATACGTATAATTAAATTTTAACTAAGCCGAATCATTACATATTTCTTGGAAAATCTTATTGCAATAGATATTACTATCGATACACAGGCCGAATCTATAGTTTTTAGAATTTTTGTCTGTCTGTCCGTGGCCGCATCACGGAAAAACCACTGGATAGATTTTGATGAAATTTGGTATGATGATAGCTGGTTTTCTGATTCAACATATAGGATACTTTTTGCTGCGGGAAAATAACTCATCTCTCAGAAGTCTATACTGAATGTGAATAAATTGAGTAAAAAGCTATATTTTATCCTTATTCTTTACTTGGGTATGTAAGCGAAATCAAAAAACATTGTGGCCCTAGTGATATCTGCCATACAAAAAATATTGTTTAAGATATTATTATATTTCAGAGAAAAATGGTTTTTTGATAACTTTTTAATTTGAAAGAAAAGTTTTAAAAGTTTCTATTGAAATTACCATCTCGAGTATCTTGTCAGTGTGCTCTGCCAATTAGGCTAAGTGTTCTACACTCGGTACTCAGACACTCTTAATGTTATTATTACATTTGATCTAAATTGTTACTATATAACATTATATTCTGACTCTGTAGTTTTTTTTAAATACGTTGGTACATTAACACACAGCACCATCTAGTTCCATGGTAAGCTACGAAGCTTGTGTTATGGATACCAGATAGTTGATATACTACACATATATATCTTTAAATACATACATATTATAAATATAAACACCCATGACTGGAGTACAAACATCCATGCTCATCACACAAATGAATGCCCCCAGCGGGGTTTGAACCCGCGACCGCTGGCACAGAAAGTAGCGTTACTACAAACCGAGCCAAACGTGTCATCAAAAGATAAATTATTACTCCTTTGTATACTTGCTTAATATAAGTTGTTATTTTAATTATTAACAAACAACTTACCCTCGCCTAAGAAGCGTCCCTAGGCTTTAACGGTGGCCTATGTTTTACTCTAGGTCATAGCCTATCTACCCCCCGAGGTATGTTCATCTTATCGTGATGGGGGCGAGTTCATTAGCATCCGGTAATCTAGCCGGACGTGAAGTCATTAGACACACTGGGGTTGATCCACTTTGGTTGGCGGTACTATCATTGTTGCTCCTGGTACTTCTATGACAATAGAGTGGACCGTAGGATCAACCCCTTGGTTGTGCGGCTTCTGCATATGGTAAATGCATCAGACCTGCCGTCGGGGTGTCGTGGTGAAGTAAGCGATCCTGTGATGCAATATTAAGACGGGGGAGGTTATGTTTGGCTCTAGTAGGTAGTACTGACTTTCTAGCCGGTGAGTCTCACAAAACCACCTGTACGCGCAATCGCACTTAACCGATTTTATTTTTTTAATCCCAAATATAAATTACTTAATTCAAATACATAGGAAATTCTTATTTTATAACATATAAATGTGCAAGCTTTACAAACGTTATATCTCAGTCCACTTCACAGGAAGAAAATCCTCGAGTGGCAAATAGTTAGACGTTAGCAGATGTTGCTACTTAGAAACTACTCTTATGTCGGACGAGGCGCCAAATCAGTTTACGATACAATACATGTACAATATATATTACAAAGGTTTGTACAAGATACTATGTTGGTAAAGTTTTTGTATTTGCTATTTCATCTTTGTAAGATATAAGATACCGTCAGATTGTTGACTTTAAGGACCACTAACTCGGTCTTTTATTTTTTCTATAGAATCGGACAAGTATTATAAAATCATTTGTATGTGTGTACGTGTGCGAGTGCATGTCGTGTGTATGTGTAAACTACCTCGGTGGTCTAGTGGATATAAGATAGTATGTACGGCTGCAGATTCAGCGGTTCTGGGTTCGATTCCCGGATCAGGCCAAGTTCAGTTATTATTTCTGTCAAGAAATTCTGTGTAGCAGCCTGGAATTGGAAAGTTTGCAGTGTTTTACCTCCGTGGCCCAGAGAGCACGTAAAGCTATCGGTCCTGCATCTTAATTCTCACCGGTCGTGTCGAAGTATCGTCCCATCTGATTTTGAGAGTGAGATTAATAAGGGTTTGGTGAGACATAACGTCCTCCTGACTGATTGTGTGTGTGCATATTGTTAATTCCAATGAAACAGAAAAAGATTGGGGAACCAAGTGACGCGAGTTTAAATCCCGGGTGTCGCACCTCTGATATTTTCATGTGCGAATCATTTCTAACATAATTACCATTTGTCTTACGGTGAAAGAAAACATCGTATAGAACTGCATGTCCAAGAGAACTTAGTAAGTTTTCGAAAGACATGTGAAGTCCTTCAACCGGTACTTGGCCAGCGTTGTGGACTAAGACCAGGTCCCTCTCGTAGGCATGCCCAGTAGTGGGACGTTAAAGAAAGGCTGAATTCATACAGCTATATTTGGTTAGTATAGTATGATGTCATGTTAGTATTCTACGCGCAGGATATTGAAAGGGCCTAAGTGATGACGCGGTTGGGTAATAGAATGAATGTAATATAACAGTATAGCATAAATGTCCATTTACGTTCTAAAATTTAGAATATAAGTAGTAGATATGTTAAAACTTCAAATTTTTCACTTTGTTTATTCGGATTGCTGTTACTAGCAACATTATTAAAAAATAAGGTGAAATTCATCGAAATTTTATATTATGTAAGAGCACTATAGAAATCTTAATCTTAATACAACTTAGAATTACAAAGCAATAGTTGGTAGCTATGTGTTGCCAGCGGAAATCTCTTGAGGTTTGTGCGAAGTAATTGTTTTATTAAATATATTATGGTTTCTATAATTATTATATAATAGCGTACTACTAAGTAGTAGGTACGTTTTAAATTAAAATGGATATAGTATGTTATCCTTAAAAGATAGACATATGCCATCGCGGACTTTTCTGTAGACCTATATAAGATACACAATTCCACCATACATTATTTTATTATATCTCAAAGAATTTAGGCAGCGTTTTCGTTGAAAGCTCCCAGACGGCTTATTCCGATACCTCCAACAAATATCTTTATATTTTAGCCGATATATACAAAACCTTAACAAATTATATACTAAAACCTTTCTCTTGAATCACTATCTATTAAAAAACCCGCATCAAAATCCGTTACGTAGTTTTAAAGATCTAAGCTTACATAGGGACAGACAGACAGACAGTGGGAGGCGACTTTGTTTTATACTATGCAGTGATTATGTTGTGATAGTTTATTATGACAGCGCTGGGAATATCTGTAATAGGCATACATCATTTTCTTTAATATTTTTGAAGTTATACTTCTTTTCGCGCGTTGGGGGAAAAATTATGAGAGGGACTTTTTTACGATACGACAGATTTAGACTACAGTATGAACTTAGTCATTAAATCTTCCTTTAGTATAGTGTATTGTCTATTATATTCAAGACTAGCATTGCCTGCGGCTCTGCCCGCGTTCAGATGACCAAAAACCAAATTATTAGGTTTTACATATTAGTTTACTCTTACATTGCAGTTTTTGTATTTTTTCTCAAAAATGAGATATTTTCCCGCGGTAAAAAGTATCCTATATGGTGACCTGGATAACCAGCTATCACCATAACAAATTTCATCAAAATCCCTCCAGTGATTTTTCTGTGATGCTGTAACATACAGACGGACAGACAAAAATTCTAAAAACTATAGATTCGGCCTCTGTATCTATCATAATGTTTATTTCAGTTAGATTTTCCAAAAAATATTTAATGTACAGATTCGACTTAGTTACAATTTTATCATATGTATTATATTAATTCCGGTATTTCTTTAAACTCAACACCTGTTTTATATCAATAAAAATAAAAATGTGTCGGAGACGAGTCATAATCACAACTAATCGGAACGCGAGCGCCACCTTTTTGGGCTCGACAGAGTCTACGTTGTGACACTCGACCGGGCTCGGCTGAGTTACGCTTAGTCGGTCGCACAGTGAACACTAGTAGAAACTGTCTTGCGTTCCGTATTGTCTATACATGGTAATAGTGAAGTGGTATATGGCTGTGTAGTGAAGTGCTGTTTAACTATGTACGAAGTGATTATTGTTAATTTGAAATACAACTGTGATTGCATCGACTTTCATTTGAACCAACACTTCCCATAGAACGCCCACTGTATAAGTCATGATAAAATAATGGAAAATAATAGAGAAAATTAATGCTGCTTCGATATCAGAAGCGGGATCAGTGTTGGTTCAATTGCAAAAAGAACTAACTCTGAGTGAACAATGACGTGCTATGTTTGAACAACAAAATGTCAGTATGTGATCTCTTATCGAGGCCATGCAAATGCCTCGGATGAAGAAGAACGTCAAGTTACGCGAGTTTGACCCTGACAATATAGATACGGACGCAAGATCTTGATTTGGGACTGTAGATTTGTGTTTTGCCGAATACCCTCCATACGGCGGCTAGCTTATTTTAACAGTCAGTAAGGAATTAAAAGGATAAGGGTCGACGTGGCTATCACAATTTGTATACCAGAGAATAACATAGGAAGAGTTCAAGGTGATTTTCAAGGCGAGATTTATTTCCACCGAGACATTGGCTGGTACGCTAATTAATTTTAACAGTGACAAACCAAAAGAAAAAAGAAACTCGTTACGTACGCAAATCGCCTGATGACGTCACTGACTAATCGTTGGAAAGACGCTAGCAAGAATCAGATAGCAATTGCGACTATCCTTGCTCGCTTATGTCAGTTTAATTCGAAATTACAACGATTGGCCTTTACTACGAAAATTGCTTCGCGAGATCGACTGCAGCAGAGATTGCACGCATTCTCACATTTGAAACGCAAAAAAAACCTGCAGTGAAGTCTCTGGTGTGCTTCAAATGTGGCAAGCCTGGTCACATCACGCTCCCGTGCATAAGTAGCGCCAGTCAAGTGGACGGCAGCAATATGGGTGCAACACGAACGGAACGACGCGTGGATGTATGTATTGTACAACCATCTTCGAATGCTCAATGGCATAGAGGTAATCTGTATTGCTTTTGTTGTAATCATGGTGCTGAATATTCCTTAGTAAGATAACATTTAGCAGTCAAATTGTGTGGTTAACGATTTTGTCCTTGCAATTTCTAGTATTGATCAAAACGGAATATTCCGCACGGAGTAAAATTTGTTTTGTAACGATTAACGGTCATTCTCTTGAAATCTTTTGAAATATTATGTTGTGCCTAGTTATTAGTTACAAAATGGTATCATGGTAGAACATGAGATATTGAAAGGTTTTCTATGAACATGACGGCTATAAATTCTTTACACAAAAATTCTAGTAGGTCATGTACCAATAGAGGTTGATGTAAATAATGATCATCATGCTAAGCAAATGTTTTAATGAAGTCGATGGAAACCGATGTAAGCATTCTGACGGCCGTAGTAGTGTCGACCGTACTAGTAACTATTACGTAGTCATAGCCTGGTAAAAGTCGGTCTTTTGAGGAAGCTCAAACTAAATAGACCGTGGGTGTGTGATGTGCGTTTAGTTCTGGCGGAGGTCGGGGTCTGTTATGACCATAGTGTGTAGTCATCGAGAGGATGATACACACGGTGATCCCGTAGTGGATGCACCTGGACTGTGGAGCAATTGTGGTTGCTGGTTGGCTTGTAAAGCCGTGGCCTAAGAGTAGTTTACAGAGGTGCTAGTAAATTTGAAAATTAGTTTGATTGAAGTGTTGAATGATGTTGGTACATGGCTCTAGATGACTGACGTTATTAGTTAGATTAGAGATAAATAGTGACTTGGAGAAAAAAAAAAAAACAAAGGTGTTAGCGTTAAAAAATTTTCGTTAGAATAAAGATGATTTAGATTCAACGTTAAGATTTATCTGGTCAGGATTGACCGAGTCGAGCAAGTATTTTCGTTGATTATTTGGTTGCAGGCTAACACACGGCTAACACACGAGGGCGTGTGCATGCAGGATGGCCGTGTCGGAGACGAGTCATAATCACAACTAATCGGAACGCGAGCGCCACCTTTTTGGGCTCGACAGAGTCTACGTTGTGACACTCGACCGGGCTCGGCTGAGTTACGCTTGGTCGGTCGCACAGTGAACACTAGTAGAAACTGTCTTGCGTTCCGTATTGTCTATACATGGTAATAGTGAAGTGGTATATGGCTGTGTAGTGAAGTGCTGTTTAACTATGTACGAAGTGATTATTGTTAATTTGAAATACAACTGTGATTGCATCGACTTTCATTTGAACCAACACTTCCCATAGAACGCCCACTGTATAAGTCATGATAAAATAATGGAAAATAATAGAGAAAATTAATGCTGCTTCGATAAATGCTTACAAGATTTTATTTAGTTTCATCTGTTTAGCTGTCTGTCTGTGATCAAATCTTGCAAGTTAAATTTAAAGCACTTTCGGTTTGGTTTGGTTCTCATGACAATCCACGATTAATGCCACCTAAATGCAGCTACTTTTAAACCAAAAAGCAAAGTGACGACATTGAAAAACCAATATGGCGGACTACCAAAGATGGCGGACTATGTTTTTTTATGCACCCCCCTCCATGATATGGATATCAAATGAAAGGATGTGCTGAGAAAAATACGTGTAAAATAAATCTTAAAAAAGAAAAAAATAAATAAATAAAGAATCAATGAAAAAACAAGCTTTTATTTAAATGCTCTAAGAAACAAAGAAGACACATAAGTATAACACACAGAATTTTTTTAATGTTTTGCACTTTACAGCCACTTTGAGTAAAAAATAAAAATTCTAACAAACTTCTTTTTAAATTACAAACGGCTCTATTAATTGAAAATGGCTCTCTAGTTAGATATCCGACTATGGGAAAGCCAAAAAGAAGAGAAAAGTCTCGTATGTCTACTCTATATACCGTCTTACGTCGTTTTAATTACGTACTAAACCAATTTTGTTGAATTATACATCTTTAATTGATAAGTTCTCTTGATAACGCGAGCATGATAAGTTGATTTAAAAAATTAAATTGCGCATTATAGCCGCAAATTTAGGCTTTATGAAACAATTTTTTTCCTGCTATTTTTTTTAACGTTGGGAAATGCGCACGAGGTGTGGGACTCACCGGCAAAGCCAGTACTACCCACTAAAACCCAACAAAACCTTCCCCCGTCTTAATGAGGCGTCGCAGGATCGCTTACGCATTCAACTATGACGCGCCGACGGCAGGTCATTAATTATGAAATGCGTTGTTTCGTTAACAGTATTGAATATAAATTATAAAAAATAGGAAAGTAAGTTTTTTTTTCTCTTTATTTAAAGGAGCTTTGTCACTCAGAGATTATGTCGCCCCCGTAATAAAAATTACATATTTTATTAACACATTCTTAATTACAATTTACACTATAAACCTAATCATTACGTTGTATGGCAAATAGCAATGTACAGAGCATCCTTGCTTGCTCCGATAAAGTAGAGTAAGTTAATACCAGAAGCTGAATTCTGAACAAAGTTGCATATAACTCTAAGAAAATCAGTCGTTTAAATCGTCTTCAAATCGATTTACAGCTTCAGAATAAATGGACGTTCCATCCAAGTCCACTTTATCTGATAAAATTCTAAAGTGGTTTAGAAGTGAGAATAGTTTAGGTATAGTTGCCGGCGTTTAGGAACTATTCTTCACCGATCGGAAGAGTGCACACGATCGAATTGAAATTCAAGCGGAACCAATACTTTCTAATAATGTAAAATACTATGACTTTTTAGCAATAATAGTGAGATTTTTAGTATTTGAAGCATTTGATTTAAATCTTTATTGTCGAGATTCAATTTTCGAGATTTTACGTCTTAATTTTTTTCTTCTCATCTATGATACGAACTGTCCAACTATCAGTTTATGTATGAATTGTCTTAGAAGGAATAATAGCGCTTTTAAATTTCTCTAAATGATAATGTGAAACATGCTTATGTTTTTACGAACTTAAAATTTTACGTTATTTTTTACGAAAATTATGGTGGAACCGCGAGATGAAATTAGTATCTGAAAGAAACGATAGCATGTGATATAAAAGGATTTAAAACAAGGCTTGATGATTTCGTATAGTAAATATAAAGAAAAATGCATGTCCTTAATCATTTAGATGTTTTTGAAAAATAAAATAAGAAAAAAAGCTCTAAAAATAGCAAACATAGATTATTATTTTAGTACATTAAGTAAGCGGGCTTAGACAAGATGTCATACTATAATCGTTAAAGAGCAAAAATAACAACAAAAATTCTATACAACTTTTAAAATTTCTATTTTACAACCTTTGTATAAAAACTAATATATATGTAAGTCACGAGAATTGATAAAATACATATCGTTGGCTTACTTACTATTACAAGGTTCTATGTCAATTTTAATGAAGTTTAGTAACTTTTACATAGAACTTCGTTATTTTGTTAGCTTAAAAAAAACAACATAGAACTATGTAAAATGAATATTTTGTAGTTATAATGCAGCTATCTAGTGGTTTGTTTTTGCAAAACTGTAGCTAATGACACATAGAACCTTGTAGCATTAGTAACTAAATAAGTACTAACATTGTAACATAGAACCTTGTAATAGTGAGCCAACGAATTATGTCACGCCAAGCTTCATAGACCATAAAGTACGTATACTACAACGTGATTTGACGTTGTACAAATTAAATAAATAGAGGGGAAGGGAATGTTGAAAGGGAAAATCTCAGAAGGATTCAAATCAAGTAGGGCGGAACGAATGTTCTATTTCAGGGAACTAAGCTATGTTTGAATGTCTAATTAAGTAAGTACGTAGAAAAAAAGCTAAAAACGTAATGAGGAGATGTAAGAAGAGAAAAAAAAGAGATTTTTCAAATTTTTTGTTTCTCTGTTTGTCTGTTTGTACGGGCTAATCTCCGAAACTGTTGGACCGATTTAAATGAAATGCTGGTGGTACCTTATACCCCCTGTCAACATCTTAGATACTTTTCATCCCGGAAATTAAAGAGTTCCCATGGGATAGTAAGCAAACTATATTAACTTATACAGCTTAGTACACAACAACTACTGATTGGATTTTAATGAAACTATACAATAATATAGTTCATATATCAAAATAACAAATAGGCAACATTTTATCCCGGAAAAATGTACGGTTTCCGTGGGATAGATTTGTTATCTATCTTACGAGTATATAGGTATATTCTTTTAAACCCTTATTGTTTGGCTTCATGTTTAGTTCTATGACACTCTGTCTATATTAGTCTGAGCTTTTAGCTTTTATGTACGAGTATATTTAATAAAAAAGATAGATAAATATTAGACACATGTTGTCTTGTTATATTTTATTCTGTTTACATAAAATGTGTATAAATGTTGGGTGTACAGCTAAATAGGACAACACACCATATTGATCTAATTCCTGACATTGCGTCGTACATTGCCCTCGCACACTTGTGTGGGCTCGTCTGCTCTATTGTTTACGGATTAGGTAGAGACTGACGCTGAAGTACATGTGGCGTTATTTAATTTAAAAACATGGAAGTTAAATTATTGCTTACTAAATAAAGCTAACTGGTATTTTAATTTACAATTGATCTTTAAACCAATTAACTAACTAACTAACTAACTTTTGTTATTTTGCTGATGGAAATTACTACACTATAATATAATTGCGAAAGCTTGTATGTGTGTTGTGTTATCAAAAGTACGTAGATAGAGACACTTTGACCTGGAATACCGCTGAATAAGAATTACTTCGAATTCGACTTCGAAAATATCTGATTAGGTATCTTTTCTAAATGAAAACCCCCGTTTAGTTATTTTTTTTATATTTTAGTGCCAAAAATATACTAAAAGTTATTTATTTGTTTTTATATTAAGTATATACAAAATTTACTAGTAAATCGCCCTCACTTTGCTCGGGTTTTTGTATTGTATTGTTATAAGCATTGTTATATATATATATATAGGCAGAGTTATTTTTGGCAATGTTCTCCTAGCCAACTGCGCAGAAGATATTATAGTGCTCAAGTGTACACGCAGACACAAGTGCACTCTCTATTCCTATCACTCTCATACTACGGTGGGACGACCACTCGACACGACCGGTGAGAGTTAAGGCGCAGGACTGACGGCTTTACGTGTTCTCCGAGGCACGGGGGTGAAACACCGCCAACTTCCCAACTCCGGGCTGTTACTGAGACTTACCATACAGGAAGACTCAATAACTAAACTTGGCCCGACCCGGGACTCGAACCCAGGACCTCCGGGTGTGCAGCCGTACATGCTAGCCACTACACCACCGAGGCAGTAAATCTTAAATATATGATTCTATTGTTGATTTTAGTGATAGTTTTTGGTTTTGCAGGTAAATTTTGAGATGAAAATAGGCTTTACATACTTGTAGTTTATGTTAACGATGAGGAAAATAGTAATATTTTTCTGATGAATAATGTTAACTAAAAAGAACTTTTTTCATAACTCTCATAATGAAGTCCTTAACCCTTAAGTAAAAATCCTATAGGCCCATTTATGTAAGTGAAGATTTCCTAATTTCTGAACAAATAAGACGACGGCCGAACAAAATATTAATGTACTAGCATTGCCCGCGGCTCCGTCCGCGTTCAGATGACCAAAAACCAAATTCTTAGGTTTTACATATTAGTATACTCTTACATTGTAGTTTTTGTATTTTTTCTCAGAAATGTGACATTTTCCCGCGGTAAAGAGTATCCTATATGTTGACCCGGATAATCAGCTATCACCATACCAAATTTCATCAAAATCCCTCCAGTAGTTTTTCTGTGATGCGGTAACAGACAGACAAACAGACAGACAGACAAAATAATGATATTAAAGTTCGTTTAAAAATTTTTGTAATATATTACTAAATTTCTAAAAAAATGTTACAAATCTATAGAGCCTCTCAGTTGCTTTCGTTTCTAATAATTTTTCTCGAGGCAGTGGTAGTCCAGTGGTGACATGCTCATTTGGGAAACCGAGTGAAGCTAGTTCAAATCCCGGGAATCGCACTTCTGATATTTTCATATGCGAATTGCCTGCCTTACTTACGGTGAAGTAAAATATCGTGAGGAAACCTAGCAAGATTTCGAAAAACATGTTAAGTCCACCAACCCGCACTTGGCCAGCGTGGTGGACTATGGCCTGATCCCCCTCGTATTGAAGGGAGACCCGTGCCCAGCAGTGGAACTTTAAAAGGGATGAATACAATACACATATATAATTTTTCTCTGTGCTTAGGCATTTTATTATCTCATTAATGCTAGAATAAGACTTGTAGTCACTATAATTCACATATTGAATAGAGAAATTTAACTTTGACAACAATAAAGCTGTAATAATAGAAAATGTCACTCAAACGATCCCTTTCTCACTGAGATACCTACCTATTAGGACCCTAAATTTACTCAACGAGTTATTATATTCAGTGTAAATATAATTAGAAGTCACGGGACTTACGAGAGGAGGTACTGTTAACGTAATTGGTGGAATCGTCCTTTTGATATAGATTTTAATGAAGATGAAAATTTATTTATTAGGTAGTTTCAATGATTTTATTTATAGCTGGCTAATCCAGATATCAATTTTGTTTGTGATATTTGAGTTTCCCTATAGAAAAATTCTATAGTAAAAAGCAGCTGCCGTTTCACCTAGATTTCACATTTTCTTAAATTTCCATTTTCCATCTTAAAATCTTATTCATAACAATGAATATATTCAAGGTTTCAACTCGGCACAACCGTTTTCAAGTGATAAGCTTACCAGCGAAGTGCATTTCATTTTTATTTCTGTAAGTAATTTAATTTTAAGACTGTGTACTGTAGCGCTAATATTTTTCAAAGTAGTCAAATATTAGGAAAACTAAATAATACGCTTTTTGACTGAACTCGTCAAACCGAATGATATAAGCACACTCTCAAGGGGGTCACTAGTAGCCACTGAAGAGCTCTACGATCCACCTTCTCAATCATCAGGTCAGCTCTAAGATACTAAATTATATTATTGTCATTAGAACTAGGTACATATATATATATATATATATATATATATATATATATATATATATATATATATATATATATAGGTACATACAAGTTTAATTTCAACAGTGAGTGAAAAGTAGGTTAAAATTAACTTCAAGATTTGACTACATTTTTAGTTACAAGTAAAGCTAATAAAAAAGTCAGGTTAAAAACTTGTCGTAAATGAACTAACTAACGTAATATCATGGACTATACTCGTAGAAGCAAGGAGCACCGTCTCTGCGATGAAAAAGTGTCCGCGCGTTCAATAAGGATGGCGCCCACGTCTACAACAGCTAAATTCATATCGTAGTTTTTCGTACGCCAGCGCCATCTACTATTTTCAGCATTCAGATGGACACTTTCTCAACTTGTCTCCCATATAAGAAACTCCTTATTTTTATGCTCTATGCTAATATATAGATATGTTTTAAATACAGATTATTTAGTGTACAATAAAAAAACTATTCAAATCGTTAAAAAACATATAGGCAGGCAGACAAAGTTAAGCAAAAACTATTAATAAACCTACAACTATCGCTGTGACAATTTTATATTATGTATATACGTAAAATTGTATATACTTAAAATTTTAATAGACTTAGGTATCTATATTTCTGCTTTCATAAAAAAGATGGCCGCAACTTCGTCAAAGTTGATTTCGAGATATTTGAAGTTTTGTCTCCGTAACTGATATCTCTGGATTCATAAAACTTAGAGCTTTATGAGTAAAAATATCAAGTAGCATTTCTTTTGCTCATTCTGAATCTGCATTTAAGTTATTTTTGACCAAATTGTTAGTTATGGCCTTCTTTATTATGACGGCAGATTTGACTTCACTTTACTATAACAAAGAAACAAACATTAAATTGTAAAACGAAGCAAAATAAGCAAAACCTATTAACAAAACTCAACAGGTGACCAAGCTTTGCAAACACAACAAAGTCAACCACGAGTCTAGTACGAGAATAATATGCTATAATCAAACTTTCTCGATTTAACACGAAAACAAAAAGAATTTATATTGCTTGCTGTACCAGGCGGAATTTGAAAGGCGATCCATTCCATTACTATCCCTAAAGCCGAGCACACACTTATGTTTTTAACGCTTTCTATAAATACTTACGTAACGATATAAGTGACTGTTTTAAAACTTAATTTATTTTTTACTGTAACCCATTGAAACTTTGTGGTGAAATAAATAAAGTATTTTTTTTTATATACTATATTTTAAAAGATTGAAACCGTATAAGGGACGGAACGGAACGGAACAAATGGATGGCGGAAGAAAAGTACCTTAAATAATGGAGATATCAAGTTTCGCTCAGAGAAAACTTTCTTTTATTTTTCAAAGTAACCATAACAGCATTTAATATTTAAGATACTATTTCATGTTACATATCGCTTTAAGATGAATACTATTTTTTTAGAATGTACTTTTTGGATTATACGAGTATGAATTAAATTAATATTTACATTTTTTTTTTTAAATTTTGACTCTCAAGCTTCTCGGCTTTATAAAAGTCTAATATTTAAAAAAAACATTAATCTATTTAACTTTCTTATTTATTCGTGCATACTCGTAACTTTGATTGATTACTTTACAAAACGTAGGCTTATAACTTTTTTCTAAAGAAACGTTTCGCTTGCACGAGACCTAAAGTATGATCGAGGAGGCTTAACTGCTTTTCCTTTTTCAACGTCCATCCACCAGATATTAAAGTTGTTTTCTATTGGAAATATTTTATATCATAGGTACATAATGTTTAGTCTCTTATAAGTCTTCATACGTATTTTATTATTTTCCATTAAATGAAATTCCGTACTTAATTTGTGGATTTGAAACGAATATTACTTTAATAAAACGAACACATTAAAATGATAACTATGATATTTGCTCGAAATGGGGTAAAATTGGATATAGATAACAAAACATACCTTTATGTCTGTTTGTCTGTATATCTGTGTGCATTTCACGCAAGAAAATATTGGGCCAATCAACTTAATTTTCTTAACGATAACATAAATATATTATATACAATTTTTAGTCATATTTTATTAAATGTAGAAACAAATATTATTTGTTCACTAATTAACAGACCACACATAACCAAAACTGCTGGGCCTGAGAACGTAAAATTTTGCACAAGGGTCCCATATATAACAAAACTGAGCAATAAGGAAGGATTTTTGAAAATGGGATGAAACTACGTCGTTTTCGAACTCAAAAATGTGGGAATTGATGCTTAAACGTCTGTTTATATTACCGATGGGAATATATGTAGGTATATATATTATAATATAACATAATATATATATATATATTATAACAGATTAACATAACGTACAAATATTTTCTTCGTGATTGATTCGATATATAAATATTTGAACAAAAAAAAAGAAATAGCGAAGAGACAATTTAAATATCAAACCATTCACTTCTAATCATCGATTTTTAGGCCAAGTCGTGACCTATTTGACCTATTGAGACCATCTAGGGTTCTTTATAGACTCGTAAGTTAGACACAAATGAGGACGTTTAAATGGGTTTTTGGAAGGTGGCCAAACGCAATTATTTGAATACCCTTGCTGCTCTCGTTTTTGGATAAAAGTCACGTTTTTGTTGTACGTACTTAGTAAAATTATTATAATAACTCTTTAATAATTTTGATTACTGCAAAATAAAAAAATAAAAACACCGGTAAAGACGAATACTAATTTAACGACATTACACATAACTACATACATCTAGCAACTTACCAACCAGATAAATGTAAACAGTCAAGCAATTAATTTTAATATCCAAAAACAACAACTGTTTGTTTATATAATACTATCGGCTCACCCTCGCTTCGCTCGGGTTCGTCGCTAGGTACGTTTTAAATAGATATAAAAAGTTATTAGCCAGCGTAAGCCATATAAATTTTATTTTTTTTTCGTTAATTATTCTGATGTTTTAATACTTACCTATTCCGGACTAAGAGAAATCCAAAAATTAAAATATCATAAAAATTGGAACGCTGTCGAACGGGATAAAAAGTATCCTATGTCCGTCTCTGGGTTCTAAGCTACCTCCCCGCCAATTTTCAGCCAAATCGGTTCAGCCGTTCTGGAGTTATAAAGAGTGTAACTAACACGACTTTCTTTTATATATATACTAGCGGCTCACCCTCGCTTCGCTCCTGCCAATTTTCAGCTAAATCGGTTCAGCCGTTCTTGAGTTATAAGCGAAGTAACTAACACGACTTTCTTTTATATATATAGATATAGATATAATAGTTTTAAGTTTATAGTTTTAAGTCGGCGGTCCTCATGACCGCTTTTTTACCGCTGTTAAATTTCAGCCCTTTTTGACGTCCCACTGCTGGGTCTCCCTTCAGTACAAGGGGGATCAGGCCATAGTCCACCACGCTGGCCAAGTCCGGGTTGGCGGACTTCACATGTCTTTCGAAAACTTGCTAGGTTCTCTTAGACATGCAGGTTTCCTCACGATGTTTTTCTTCACCGTAAGGCAAGTGGTAAGCATGTTAGAAATGATTCGCACATGAAAATATCAGAGGTGCGAGACCCGGGATTTGATTCCGCTTCACTCGGTTTCCCAAGCGAGCGCGTTACCACTGGGCTACCACTGCCTTTTTTCCTTACTTATTATTTATTCGTAGATAGTAGCCAGATTTCTATAAATAGAAACCATTAAATGGATAAATAATCTACATATTACATAAGATAATATGTACGTACGGGCGGAAGTAATCCGGGTTCCCCAGCTCCGTAGGTACTCCGTACTAATAGCGTGATCAGGAACGTTTGCAAACACGAATATTAATAGCGTAATAGGGTTGATAGACTAGTGCTCACATTGCTCTCATAAACTAAAGTAATTTGATCATAGAACTATTGCTGGCACTCAGGACTTGCCTGCGCCTATCATATATTTAATCTACACTAATATTATAAAGAGGTAAAGTTTGTGAGTTAGTGACGTTGTATGGGGTAATCTCTGGACCTACTAAACCGATTTAGATGAAATTTCGTGGTTTAAGATCCTGGAAAGAATATAGGATAGGTTTTATCCCGGAAATCCCTAAAGGGGGTGAAAATGGAGATGAAAGTTTGTATTGGGAAGCAAGCTAGGGACGGACCCGAGCGAAGCGAGGGTGAGTAGCTAGTTACATATAAACTCCTGTTCACTGATTCTGGTCATCGATCTCTCATTAAAATAGTCATCTACATGGGAGATATTATATGTTAGTGTAAACATATGGTCTGACGTATATTCCTTCAATCTCCTATCATCTCTTCTCTTCCCAGAAGTATTGTTTTCATAGCGGTCAGTAATTTATAACCGACTAAGGACTTACCTTATCCTCGCTCGGGTGCGTTCATGGGTACCATTTGTATTTATATTATAATTATAGAGTCACCTTTTGGCTAATTTTATGTGTACTCCAGGTCATATATAGTTAGTCTATATATTAAAATTCATCCAAATCCGTCCAGCAGTTTCAGCGTCAATGATTAACAAATATACACACATACAAATTTTCGCATTTATAATAGTACTTGATTCAATACCACAATCAGCGTATCTCCGAGACTACTCTACAGGTAACAACATCCGCATCCGCAATTGGTCTCGCCACAGATTGCAGAGTGCAGACGCACAAAACGAGAGGAGGTTAAGGGCTCCCACAAACTACAGACAACTTTTTCCTTTTTGCTAAAACTACGAACAAAAGAGTATATATGACACATGCTGAAGTTAGGCAATCTGGCACAATAGAGAGTTCAGACGTTGTAATCTTAGAGACGCTCCAAAGCACTAGATTTTACTACCTACCTAGATATTAAACATTCCAAAACGTGTAACATTAATTTTATGTATTGAGGTAGAGACTAAATGAGCTTTGCCAGTTGACAGAGTGGTTAAAGGTAATACTAATATTTCGTAATCAAGTGGTTTATTATAGTAAGCAAGTGGTAAAGCGCTCACTTGAGAAACCGAGTAAAGCGAATATTTTCATATGCGAATCATTTCTAACATGATTACCACTTGCCTTTCAGTGAATAAAAACGTAAAGAAACCTGAATGTCTGAGAGAACCTAGCAAGTTTTTGAAAGACATGTGAAGTCCGCCAACCCGCACCTGGCCAGCGTTGTGGACTATGGCCTGATCACCCTTGTAGTAAAGGGAGGCCCGTGTTCAGCAGTGGAGCGTTAAAAAGGGCTGAAATCTGAATATTTACATTAAGTAATATTACATCAGTTTTTATGTTTATACTCTAATTTAATTCTTTTTTTTTCATTTAATAAATATAAAGAATTTGTTTTCATTAAATAAATAATATATCGAAGGTATTTTTTGCTTTTTCAATGATGCGATTTTAGCGATTAAAAAACAATTTTTTTTATAGTTATCCAAATCATTATTTAACCTGGTAAAATTTTAGCACCAGAAAGTTTAAGATTTTAATTAAATTCAATCAAAAGCTTAGAGATAAGACCTATAAATTCAATATGGTACAGTTGTTTTGACCAAGTTCTATGTACTTTATTGTTCTGACTCTGAAGGTTAAAGTCTTGTGCGAATCTAACAATTTATATAGGTATCTTGTTTTGCTTGAAATATAATCTTTATTGTACAGATCTAAACATACTAATATATAATAAGTAAACTAGCGACTTACGTTAACTTCACTTACGTTTAAACGTTTACTATAGATTTCTCAGAGATGAGATATTTTCCCGCAGTAAAAAGTTTCCTATATGTAAACCCGAATAACCAGCTATCTGTCCAGTGGTTTTCTTGTGATGCGTTCCCAGATAGACAGACAGACAGACAGACAAAAATTCTAAAAACTATAGATTCGGCCTCTACTTATCTAATATTATTTTCCAAAAAAATATTTATTGTACAGATTCGACTCAAATAGAATTTTATTATATGTATAGAATATGGATAGATAAGATTCTGATCTAGAAACAAGTTTTTGAATCTTTATTCGCTTTGTACGATACAAGTACATAAATAATTTCTCATCATTTCTAAGTCTGGAAAATCGTTTGAAGTTCGACTGAACAAATCTTATAAAGGGATTTAAATTTGCCTTCGATTTAAGTACCTTTTTAAAGGTAGCAGATTTATAAATATTGACTTAAAATAACACCAAAATCGAATAATCTATACAACAAGAAAAAAAATGTAAGAGACATTTATAGAAAAGATATATTTATGTGTAAAAAGTGTAACCGAAACTTTTAAACAGTCTCGAATGCAGAACAACAAGCAGTAAGTACTTCTCAACAGTTGTTTAGTGCTATTTTGTTTGCGAAATGTTATACCATACAGCTACTCTATTAGTATATATTACTAAATATTTATTTATAAATAATAGACTCGAATATCCTTGTATATCTAAGCTTATATAATAGGCTAGTTTAGACGAATGCAGGTCCTAAGTTCGATTTTAATATTTTTTTACTTTTTTTATACAAAGAAATCTTATTAAAACTAAAAGCCTAAATTTGGCCTTGAGCCAATGAATTTATTTGCTTTTTTTTTAAATTATGAACTAAAATAAATGTAAGGCCTATAAAATTCAATATTTCATTAATACAATAAGATAAAAAATTCAATAGAGAAGATAAAATTTATGTATATAGGTACCTACCAACTTACCTAAATATATACGTATTATATAAAATAAAAAGTTAAAAAATAATCTTATTTTTAGGATTAAATAATGAAATATAAAATAAATCATAATCTAAACATCTCACTAAAATTATCCTTACAAAGATATGTTATATAAGCTTCAAAGGCTTTTTACCCTTAATCCCCAATTTTTTTTAAATTTTCTATAGGACCGCCAAAAAATAATTATGAAATAGAAACCCACGTAAATTATAGGCGAATTGAGTACCGTCTTTTTGACGTCGTTCTACAATAAATTAAATAAGTATTATTATGAACTAACACAACAATTCTCGTTCATCGGCAAGATCTCAAATATCTTCGAAAAAAAAACAAATCAATTTATTACGTTTCTCTTCTGTCACCGAATGTTGACATTTCATACAGTATTAGAAATATAACTGCGTCATGTTTAAGCTAAGCACGTCTTTGAGCTTAGTTTTGGTATATTTATTTTGTCGCCAGACGGGTTTATTAGGATATTATATATTATCTACAGATGGAAGTCCTTTTTGTACGTTTCATATTTGTATAAACGTTTGTTGAAGTTGTGCTTCCATTTTGCGGTTTTTTAACCATGTTTTCTTTATTTTCACCACCTCAGAGGAAACTTTTCCATACTGACTTCTTTAAAATGGAAGAGGTAATAATTTTTTTAGGTATGTCATCATCAAAAAGTCAACTGCTTCGTTGGTCTAGGGGCCAGCATATACGGCTTACAAATCCTGGATTCGAGTCCCGAGTCGGGTCATATTTGACTATTGAGTTCATCTTTTAAGAAATTCTCAATAACTACTCGGTCCTGCGCCTGATCTCTTAACGTGATTGTTGAATTTTTGACCCATCAGCCATGGAGATTTAAAGGAAGAGAGAGTACTCATGTATCTTCACACATGGCATTCATTAATAAGCATCTGAACTGATTAATTAATTAATATTTAGTAAATGGGATTTTCTAAGAAATTTAATTTTGCAAGAAACATTAAAACAGACAAATAATTTCATATTTAAACACATACTTATGTACTTATAAAAATAATTAAATTCCGCATTTAGTTCTACTGACTAAAACTAAACAAGTGCCTAATAAGAACATTAAAAAAAATTTACTCTATATAGCCTAGAGGTCTTTTTAACTTTTTTAAAGCAGTAAGTGTTTTAACGATAGTCATTTGGCTCACACCACTACAAGGACTTGGCAAGGAGCTGGGAAATGTGTTTAAGATATACTGTAATGGTAAACTTTAAGCTACATTAAATTCTCAATTATCTGTTAAAGATTAAGCTCTAAATTCTGCGAGAGTGTGCACTTGCAAATTTATTTTGTAGTTTCATGTGGCCGGATATTTTGATAGTTTTTTTTTATTTTCTCAAAAAAAAGTTTTTTTTGTAGTTTTGGCTTTATTTTTTATGTATTTTTTTATTTTATAAAAAACCAATCTATAAGGGTCAATTAAAATTGACATAACTATTTTTTTAAATAAATAGGTATGACTTTTTGTCATTATTAAGGCACACAATAAAATTTAATTATAACAAAATTAAAACAAGAAAACAAAGAATAACAAACAATATTTTCATTCCAAATTTAATTTCATTAACTAGATAAATTAAAACATGATTAAAATATTATAATAATGTATTAAATTTCTACAAAACTGAATATAATATATTGTGTGAGTAAAATAAGTAAATTCCATTGGCAATAAAAACAAAATTTACTATGAAACCGTAATATAATAAAAATGTCCATAATCATAATTTATAAGTCTCTTTATTAAAATAATTTATAAATTAAATTATTATTACAATAAAATAACTTTATTATAATTAGCAATGATATCGCTATTTGTGCAATTTTAGTTCATATTCTGGTTAATAATGTTAAATAAAAGCATTATAATGGAAACAGCGTGTATAATATCACATCTGAAACAAAAAAATATATTATCTTATATTATATTACATACAATAAAATTGTAACTAAGCCGAATCTGTACATTAAATAATTTTTGGGAAATCTTATTGAAATAAACATTATTGTCGATACAAAAGCCGAATCTATAGTTTTTGGATTTTTTGTCTGTCTGTCTGTTACCGCATTACAGAAAAACCACTGGAGGGATTTTGATGAAATTTGGATGGTGGTAGCTGGTTTTTCGAGTCAACATATAGGATACTTTTTACCGCGGGAAAATGTCTCATTTCTGAGAAAAAATATAAAAACTGCAATGTAAGAGTATACTAATATATAAAACCTAAGAATTTGGTTTTTGGTCATCTGAACGCGGACGGACAGTGCTAGTTGAAATATAAAAAGGTTTGTTTTTTGTAACTTTGGTTTTTTGTAATCCATGATTTTTAACACCATACAATTATTTAAAAATTAACTTGATGCATTAAATGTATGTGTATATAAATTATTTTTAATAATTCAACACTAATTAAGAAAATTATTTCAAGACTAAGTTTCACTGTATTTTTTTACAGATAACAAATATTTTAAGAGATTAAAAAAAATACCTTCAGCCGGTATTCTAACCGTTAGACTGTCACTAGATGATATATTTTTTATAAGCATTTGACTAAATATGTCCTGAAACAGAAATAAAAATTTATGATTTTTTAACCACCGACGCAAGAAGACTGTTATATATTTAACGTGTATGTGTCTGTCTGTGGCACCACGCAATCGCATGAACCGATATTAATTTGTTTTATTTGAAAGGTGACTTGATCAAGTGTTTTTAGCTATAAATCAAGAAAATCCATTCAGACGTTAACGGCTATCAGCTTTTTTCTAGACGGTAACAGGATATGAATAACTTTCACAGATCTAATGAATCTGAAACTTGGTATCCTGTAACTTTAATGGCATTGCAATAATATGATAACCTTGGCCTTATGCTACAGCGTCACGTGGAATCTGCAAGATACTCAGCTTTTGACTAAAATATTGCAGAGATACAGTGTTTAAGCAGACATATAGTGTGTAAGTGATTAATAGATTAATTAAAATTAATATATAATTAATTACCATAATAGTATAATCAGTACAATTCAATCCATATAAACCAGGTGTGAAAGAGATTGAATGCCCTTCTTTATCCAAATTCACAAGTGCGAAAGAGATAGAATGATATTTATCTCCTTTTCTTGGTAAATGTGGTTTCACCCATAATGTTACATGGTTTTGTAACTAAAATGTAAAAATACAGTGTTTTAATATAATAAGTAGGTACTTCTTTTCAGCTTGATTTCATTTAACTAGCGACTCGCCCTCGCTTCACTCGGGTTCTTCCCTAGGTTGCTTCCCCATACAAACTTTCATCCCCATTTCACCCCCTTAAGGGATGATTCCGGGTAAAAACTGTATAATACGAGTATAACTCTTATGTCCTTCCCATGGTCTTAAACTATCTTCTTACCAAATTTCATCTAAATCGGTTCAGTAGTTTCGGAGCCTATTCGGTACAAACAAACAAAAAATACATCTTTCCTCTTTATAATATTAGTACAAATATTACCTAGTGTGTATGATTTGTACAAAAATATGTATCTAAAGTCAAAAATATAATTTAGTTAAAACTTAAACTACTATACTTAATTATTTTAAAAGTTATTAAAAGTTTTCAATAACCAGTTGTTTGAAAATACCATTTAAGGAAAGTATTACGTTATTGGTTGCTGCTTTTGTAATTTTACCGTGTTTGAAATACATGAAATGAATTAAATAAAATGAATAAAAATAAAAATTAAATCACCTGTATAGAAAATCATTTTAAATATTAAGTACAATGGCAACATCGTAAAAAAAGAAAATTACCATCATATAAAGGTCTGGTTTAAAATTGCCATAAAACTGAGTCACAATATTGTTCGGTGGAAACAATAAGTATAAAAAAATCTAATTTGTTAGCACCCGTGTATTCTACTTAAGATAAGTATACTAAGAGTAACTTTGAGTTTAAAATATTTTTCTATGGAAACTAGCATCAGACACTTGCCGCCATTTTTTTTTCAAAGCGCACAATGAAACTTACATATATGGATAAAGGCTATAAGTGCTCATAAACAAACAAATAATTTTACACGTTAGATAGCCAACTGAGGATTGAATAATTGGTTCTTAGAAAAACAAAAATATCGGCAATATGACGACATAAGGTGTCACGTTTCCTAAACATTTTGACGTAAAGACCGCTTATATGGAGACGATACGATTTTATTTTTTTCTAAAGTGTCGTATTCATATAATATAAGCAAACCACAATTTTAAATTAAAAAGAATAAAATTGACATGCCATAACGGTTCTATATACCTTTTTTAACATAATAATCGATACTAATATTAAAAGAGGCAGACTTTGTTTGAACGCGCTAATCCCTAATCCGATTAGAAAAAATATTTCTGCATTAGATAACCCGTTTATTGAGGAAATCTATAGGCTATAATATATAGTCCGTCTATCCAATACTAACCGTAAAAATGTACCTAGACATGAACCCAAGCGAAGCGAGGGTGAGTCGCTAGTAAATAATATCTATCATCTACATACTATGTATGGCTTGGCCATAATCCCTAAAGCATCTTGAGCAATTGATATGAGATCTAAATTGAGCAAAAGTTGTTTTTCATATTGCGTTATTTTATTCATATCGCAGGACAGTAATAATGGAGCAGATAGCATCGCGTACACTGCTATATGAACGCGACTTTGGTTCTCTGTTAATGATTGTGTGCCGAAAATTAACTGAAATAAAAAAAAAAAAAATTATTGTGCCTAGGGATCATTTAAAAATACATATCAGAAGTATATTTAAGCAGTATCAAGAACTAAAACTTTAAATACCTATATGTTTGACTCATTTATGCACTGCACTTGCTTTAAGCATAGATAATAAATGAACAAATTTCAATGATGAAAACGAACGAGATCTTATGTCAAATTATTTACTTATGTACTACTGGTCAAAACATATGTTTTACTTTAGTTATTTTAGCGTGAATTAGTAACAAACAAACACACACGCACGCACACGCACCGACACATACGCGCACACTTCCACATACACACACGCACGCACGCACACACACATAAAATTTCGCATTTATAATTAGTATAGTCCAATAGTCCGATTACTAGAATAACCGCGAAAACCAACTATAAGAATTAAGTCCGTGATTATAATATCCTTACCATATCGGGATCATTCCATTTCCCCGGTCCATGATGGTAATAAAACTCATCGTATCTGGCTTGGTAATGTTGTATAATGGCCTTGATGGCAGGCCACGATGTGACCACGTCGTGATAATTGCGCCACATGTTACAGTGCCTCGATATTACACTATAGTCTGGCTAAAAATGTATAATTCCTACGTTTTAAGTTATAACAAGTTACAAAGAATGGTGTTATATGCATATTATGCTACAACTATACGCTCCATATAAATACACTAGCATTGCTCGCGGCTCCGCCCGCGTTTAGATGACCAATAACCAAATTCTTGGGTTTTACATATTAGTATACTCTTACATTACAGTTTTTGTATTTTTTCTCAGAAATGAGACATTTTCCGGTAAAAAGTATCATATATGTTGACCTGGATAACCAACCAGCTATCACTATACCAAATATCATAAAAATCCCTCCAGTGGTTTTTCTGTGATGCGGTAACAGACAGACAGACAAAAATTCTAAAAACTATAGATTCGGCCTCTGTATCGATAATAATTTTTATTTCAATAAGATTTTCCAAAAAATATTTAATGTACAGATTCGGCTTAGTTAATTTTATTATATGTATAGATACTATGTAATATGTGCATTTAATTATTATAAAGTAGTAAATGTAGTTAAATAGTAAATGTAAAATAGTAACTTTTAAGGTCACAAAAGTACACAGACTTCACAGTTGCAATAAAAATGATTATTTAAAAAAATATGGACCATTTTCTAAGCACTTTTTTATAATCATTAAAATACATAGCTAATAATAACCAGAGCTCCGAATCGGTTTAAAAACGGTTTATTTCGATAATGTAATGGTTAATTCATCGCTCGTTCTTTAACCGGTTAATGAAAACGAACGGTTTAGTAAACCGAAATAATAATGGCTAACGCTTATTCTCAGAGAAAGATTGGCTTTAGGTTTTGATACCGAATTAAACCGGTTAATTCATTCATAAGAAACGTGCATGCATACTTCTTTTAAGCCATTCCTCACCATTCGTAAAGAGAAAGTTCATGGAACCTTAATTCGTCAAAAACAGTTTTCCCGGATTTAACTGGTTAAAGAACGTAACCGAAACCTTAAACCGAAAAGCCTTTTGGTTTGAGGTCAATGACCAAAACCGGTTTAAAAATTGAACGGGTTTCCCTGAATAAAACATATAAGCAAATTAAGAATCTCCTCCATACATTATATATACATACTTTTTATGGGTTAACTTATTCTAATATAACATTTTTTTCTATAAAAGCTTTTATATGTCTTAATTCTCATAATATCCTCTCTCCGCATAATGTAGATTTAATAAATCATAAAAGTTTATGGTCACTTACCTTTTTATGGTGTATAAATTCTATGTAATAAGGCCAGCTACAAGAGTATACTATGGGTCTATTTGTGGCATTTAAGTGTGCTTCTAGCTGTATGTAAGCTGAAAATATTTAGATTGTAATAAAATATTAATAATAATTTCTTTTAATGTCCCACTGTTGGGCTTTTGAATGTGAAAAATATGATATAAATTGGGTTGGATTGATGGACTTCACACATTTTTGGACAACTACTTAGGTTGCTTTCAACATTAAAATTTCCTCATGATGTTTTCCTTTACCATAGTAGCAAGAAGTAAACATGTTGAAAATGATATTTGCATGTGAAACCTAAGAGATGTTAAGCTTACTACACTGAATCTAAGAGCTATGCACTCTTCTATTATTAGTTTTAAAAAAATACCTATAAATAATAAAATCACTGCATTGCTTGAGAAATATAAACAACTAGAGATTCACCCTTGCTTTGCCCGGGTTCGTCCCTAGGTTGATTCCTCATACAAAACTTTCAGCCCCATTTTCATCCTCTTAAGGGATCATTTGCGGGATAAAAAGTATTCTATGTCCTTTCCCTGTTCTCAAAATACCTTCTTATCAAATTTTATCTAAATCGGTGCAGTAGATCCAGAGATTACCCTCTAGAATGTCACAAACTCACAAACATTACCTATTTATAATATTAGTTTAGATAAGTAGATAATTATTTTTGTGCACCTCTGATATTTTTCATGTGTGAATCATTTCCAACATGATTACCACTTGTCTTATGTTAATGTGATGACGAAAACATTGTGAGGAAACGTGCATGTCTGACTTTGAGAGGACCTAGCAAGTTTTCGAAAGACATGTGAAGTCTGCCAACGTGCACTTGGCCAGCGTGGTGGACTATGACCTGTTCCCTCGTATTGAATGGAGGTCCGTGCCCAGCAGTGACACGTTATAATGGGCTGAATACAAACTATAATTCATACCTGTATTAAGATAATCTTCTGTAACAAAACAACCATCTACTTTCAAATAATCTATGTCCCACTCAGCAAGAGTTTTAGTGTCTATATCAAAATAACCCCGTGATCCTGGATAGCCCATACATGTTACATCTGCTATATTAGTATACATACCAAATTTCAAACCTAATTTATGAATCTAAAAAAAATATTAAAATAATAAGTGATTCTATAATTTAAGGATACAATACCAAGTTAACCATATTCGAATTTAAAATAGCTAAATAAGAATTTGGTACTTATTTAAATACAGATGTACATATATCTTTCATTATTAGCAAAGAAAAGTAATTAATATATTTTTTAACAACTATAAAGAAATAGATAAAAAAAAAAAGTTTCAGTTCAATTCAATTTTCTTGTTAATGGCTTCAAATCGTGCCACTTGAGCACATTTTTACATTACATTTTACATTTTAAAATTAAAGTTTATTATATTAGAACATATACATACATAGTCAGCAATATACTTCATGCCATGTGGAAATCTTTCTCTATCAGCCACAAGGCGGCCATTTTTATCTCTTTTCTTTTCAGACCAGCAATCATCTATTATAATGTATTCAAAACCTGCTTCTTGGTAACCTTCATTGTAGAACTTGTCTGCTATTGATAAAATTAATTTTTCACTGTAACATAAAATTTTGGATCAAAAACAATTAACAAATTAAAACAATTATAATATTCTTGTGAAGACTACACAATTAGTTCGTTCAGTTTAGTTACTTTATTAAAATTATGTTGTTGTAATGTTAGTTTATTATATTAAATTATTGTAAGAAAAGTTAACTAAATATTGTTTTAAGAAATTTTTTATTTAGTGATGCATATAATTTCTTTATTTAATATGTTATGTGTATATACATATAAATCTTACAGATTAAAAGTTTAGAACAAAATTCAAATAAACTTTTTTTACATACTCGAGACATTTTTGAGTTTTGTTTTTACAGTTTACACCACACATATAGTAGCCCCATGACATCCATCCCATGGGAGGTTTAAGAGCCAATCCATTATTTAAAGCCTGTACATTAGATAACAAACATCCAACAAATATCACAAATAAGAATGCAATCATCTCATCAATCAGAAATAAATGGCCACGGTGTCATTTTATAACTTAAATTACATAAAAAATAGCTTTGAATAATTTTAATGAATATAACAGCTTCAATATCTAATTAACATATGCTTTTGTACACAAATTTCAAGTTATTATTTTCATTGTTTACGTTGCTCATTGCTATATTTGAAGTTTGAACACTCAAGACTGTATTTTCAAATTTGACATTTGAGTTTTGACAAGGTAGTATATAACCCTAATAAATTAAAAAGTTTCTGTATTCCATTAAACTCTGTTTAATAACGTGACAATTTAATAAAATAGCATTACATAAGACGTTTGGTTTTACGTAAAGCTATTATAAATCTGTGACATCCAATGTTTTAATTCAGTGCTTTTCAAACTTTTGGACGAGATCAGATTTTTCTTCCATAAAAATCAGCTTATATTCTATTTTGAAGAAACACTCTAGTCTCAATAGTATTACGATCGAATGCTACATCAAATGCAAGACGTCACGTATACTCGAGCAATCGTCGTACAAAATAAAATGTTAGTGAAGTCGACCCAGACGATTTAAGTAAAGGGTCGGACGAACCCTGCCTGTACGTTATAGCTTTCAGAGTTTCATTTGTAACGGGAAAACTCCAAATGCCGAAGGAAATAATTCTTGCAAGTTATGTTGCGATAGTCAATGTATCTACTAAGAATTTTCTTTTTATTTGAAATGTTTCTTTTGTGAATATTTTATAAAAGCTATTTGAAGAATAAGATAATAGATTTCACTTAAATATTTCCTTTTTAAAGTATGCAAACTGTCATTAACTTTTCACCAAATCTAAGTTACGACTCAATATAACTAAGGGAAATTATTATTTAATCTTAAAAAAAATGCTTGAATTATGTTAAGTGTGTACTTTTTTTAAATCAATAGGCTGTTTTTAAATTTTTAGACCTCGTATTAATTATTAAGTCTATATTAAGCAATCTAAGAAATTTCACTAAATAAATAATCATTTAGTTATCATTATGTTTAAATACAATTTTAATATTCGATAATTTTAATGGGTCTTTTTTAATAATTGTAGATTGCGTCTAGTCTTACCTTTTACGTACTGTAGATGTGTTATGTGTAACTATATAAATCGAAATAAATACACTAAGGTCTACAGTTTAATAAGTCTTAATAAATATTTGATTGAAGGAAAAATATGTTCGATGATTAGTATAATGGAAAATAACTGAGAGAGCTCGTCATTCATAGCTTTCCCGAAGTTTTCTTAACCTAGAAACTTTTATAATAAACAGGGCTGTATATTAAATTCAAGCTCAGTGGATATTGTAGTACAGCATATGTGGATATTGTTTGTGAAGTCCTTTTCGAACCTATAATTATTATAAAATATTTACGAATGGAATTAATAATTCAATAAATGTATCGCATATTAATACCTGCAAATGAGTAATAAACAACAAAAATCGGTCAGTTGCAAAAACTGGAAAATAAAGTAGGTATGGAACTTATAACATAGAAACGTTATATCATTAACTGAAATCGTTTTACTTACTACATTTAAATGTTTGTTTGGATGTAAAAATTTAAAAAATAATATTTTTTACAGATTATCATATGACCCGGAGCATGGGCGATGGCATGGCGTGAGATGGCGCGGGTCGCGCTCGCGCTTGCCGCGCTGCTCGCGGCCGCCTCGTCGCGCGCGCCTACTAAGGACCCTGTACTATTTGAAGCAGCTTTTCAAGGTATTTAATAAAAAAACTAAATTAAAATAGGCAGTTTAGTCTACAGTATATATCTATACATAGCACATATTAAATAATTATTTATTAGAAGAAGCCTTATTTGAAACTGAAACATCCTAGTTACTATAAAATTTAAAATATATCATCAAGTACTAAAAGTTTTGGATTGGCACTTCATAATTTACGTGCAATTGTGTTTTATTGCCCTTTCAAATACAAGAAGTTCTTAACGCGCCGTCTTATCTAACACATGATCTTAAATCACATACTTTAATCATTTCTATGTTAATCAGTTCATTGTTATTAGTTATTCTGTTACAATTCAAATATCTATTTTATTTTGTTAAGAAAATTCAGAAATGAAATTCTTCGTATTTTTCTCTTATAGACCCACAAATAGCATTCGATTTTTCTTTGTATTTTTTAAAGTACAAACAAAATTTTCATATTTTTTGATAATCTTATTAAGGAACAAAGAGACACAGCTGTATGACGTGGGTAACGAACGGAACGAAACGAATGTTTATTGAATAAAAAATATGCTTTAGGTCGTTTACGATCCCTTAATGGGATCCATTCATGGTGCCCGTAGGCGGCCTTTTACAATACGTATTGAACGATCGGAGTACAGAAAATCTATCTATTATTTATCCATCCACTTTCAATTTAAAATGTAAAAAGTACGTCTATTTTCCAACGTTTAAGTATTAGCTTCTCTACTATTGGAGGCTCACTCTACAGCCTTCAATAAAATTTAATCAATGCGAGTGCTTTAGTTTATTTTACAATACGGCATTCAGAATTTATATATGTAACTTATAGACACGCATAGAAATAATTGGTTCAAGGATTAATAAAACTTGAAATTAAATAAGTACTCCCTAAAACAATATCAGGTTAAATTACTAATATGATCATTATTATTAGGTCAACTTACACTTTATTCTGGCAGTATTTCCTCCATATTAACAAAAGTGTTGTATAATTTCGTAGTCAAAGGTTAAAAACTACTATTGAAAATAAGGAATGAGTATAGTTGATTGTAAATAAATAATAAACTAACAAAAAGAATTTGCTTTAATAATTAATTTTCGTGCAAAAATATAACCATAAAATATTTAAGTTGTAAAGAGCAAAGTTCTTTACATAATATTTTCATTAATTTATCCTTTTAGCTTTCGTAGCCCTAATTAAGTAGAACATTAATTATAATTAGACAACAGGTAGAATATTATTCATATATTATTGTTACATACGGGAATAGCGCTAATTGTGAGGTATGTGTGTTGTGGGTTCGTGTCTCATTTATCAATAATTAAAGACATGTAGATAATCAAAGGATATATATTCAGTTTGGTTAGATTAGGTTACTTGAATACCCCCCCAACGTGCGTTCACCTTGTCGTGGTGGGGGGGCTCAGTAGTAGTAGTACGAAGCTAAGAAACGCACAGGGAGGTTGCCCACTTCGGTGGGCGGTGGGAGGTGGCCCTCTTCGGGGGGCGGTGTGCCTTGCGGGTTGCTCCTGGTACTTCTCTGATAGCAGAGTGGACCTTGGAGCAACCCCAAGGTTGTGGTGGTCTGCTTTGGCAGACCTGCCGTCGGGGCGTCGTAGTTGAATGCGTAAGCGATCCTGCGACGCCCCATTAAGACGGGGGAAGGTTTTGTTGGGTTTTAGTGGGTAGTACTGGCTGTATTACGCCGGTGAGTCCCACACGTCGTGCGTAAATGCATTTCCCAACGTTAAAAAAAAAAAAAAAAAGGTTACTTGAATAATTATACTCAAGACTAAGTATAGCATTTTGAATATACTGAAACCCTTTTGAGTCTACTTTGATAGTGCAGTTTATTTAATAACTGATGAGGTTTTACTTTTCTAATTATATTGTTTAATAGGTTAGGCATTTAAATTCAAAAGTTATTTTTTATTTAAAAAAGGGGTTTTTTATTTATATTTACTTTTAAAAATATACAATGAGGCAAATAAAATATTTTAGGAAATAAAAAGATGTAAACAAGTAGGTATTAGTAATTTACGTCGTATTCGTCGAAGTGGCGGATTGTTGAATAATCCACATTTAATTATGGCTCTCCCTCAGGAACGGGCGATTAAACAAAAAGTTTTAGGCTAACATTGAACATTTTTAATCAAGTCCCGCCGCTTCGGTACATACAAATTGGTGCTTTAGTAATTACTCACGTAAAGACAAAATGTTGATGAAATTTTAATAGCAGCATTATTTAAGCGTGGTTTTTTATGACATATAGTAGTAGTAATTTATTACAATAAAACACAAGAAATCCTTTAATAAACTATTAGCTCAAATGTGACTCATTTTGTATAAAAATATTAAACATAATATTACAAAGTAATAATTATTTATCCTTTTATTATAAAAGTCAACATTTTGATTAGCCATTTTTATTAGTTTGACAAGCCTTGCTTACAAACGTTTCATTACACGCAACTATGTACCTATAAATATAAAATGTTAGCATTTTTTAATATTATTTAATCTGATACATAATAATTTATAAATATATAGCAAGAATGTATTCAGCCCTTTTTAACGCCCCACTGCTGGACACGGGCCTCCCTTCAATACGAGGGGGATCAGGCCATAGTCCACTACGCTGGCCATGTGCGGGTTGGCGGACTTCACATATCTTTCGAAAACTTGCTAGGTTTCTCAGACATGCCGGTTTCCTCACGATGTTGTCCTTGACCGTAAGACAAGTGGTAATCATGTTAGAAATGATTTGCACATGAAAATATCAGAGGTGCGAGACCCGGGATTTGAACCCGCTTCACTCGGTTTCCCAAGCGAGCGCGTTACCACTGGGCTACCACTGATTACGTAAATAAATATGCCCATATATAATAAAAAATATGATAAAATTTCAGTGAACATCAATAACCTTCATAAACAGTCTCGGTTTTTAATTCTAATGAACGAACCATCTAAATCTGGAGCTATATAAAGCGCACCATTTTTCTGGAGAAGGAAATAAAACGTATTATATGGTCGATAAACTAAGATATCAGGGGCGGGTATAATACACTTAGTATCTACCTCTATTCTTACGAGGGCTTTATTTGATAGCTTGTGAAGTTATGCTTGCGTTATTTTATGACGATTTTGATCGTTTTACAATTATTTTTGCTAATAAATTGTAATTTATTAACATACGAGTATACAAATGCGATATTAGGGATTATGTAATCGATTCCCCATACAAACTTTCATCCCCATTTTCACCTCCGTACGGGATGATTTTTGGGATAAAAAAAGGGTCTCAAACTATCTTCTTAGCAAATTTCATCTAAATCGGTTCAGTAAATCCAAAGATTACCCCCTACAACGTCACAAACTCACAAACTTTACCTCTTTATAATATTAGTATACATTAGTAATGCAAAAATATACGTATATTAGGTCTAATCTTAGGCAAAGAGAAATATGGGGGTAGCCAACATGATTACCATTTGCCTTACAGTGAAGTAAAACATCATGAAGAAACCTGCATGTCTGAGAGAACTTAGCTTGTTTTCGAAAAACATGTGAAGTCCGCCAATCCGCACTTGACCAGCATGGTAGACTATGGCCTGATCTACCTTGTATAGAAGAGAGGCTCGTGCCCTGCAGTGGGACGTTAAAAAAGGGCTTAATCTTTACATATAATAAAATTGTAACTAAGCCGAATCTGTACATTAAATATTTTTTGGAAAATCTTAGTGAAATAAACATTATCATCGATACAGAGGCCGAATCTATAGTTTTTAGATTTTTTGTCTGCCTGTCTGTCTGTCCGTCCGTCCGTCTATCTGTCTGTTACCGTATCACAGAAAAACCACTGGAGGGATTTTGATGAAATTTGGTATGGTGATAGCTGGTTATCCGGATCAACATATACTTAGGATACTTTTTACCCTTGGAAAATATCTCATTTCTGAGAAAAAATACAAAAACTGCAATGTAAGACTATACTAATATGTAAAACCTAAGAATTTGGTTTTTGGTCATCTGAACGCGGGCGGCGGTTTATCTTGATACTTGATCATATCTAGGATAGATATGTCAGGAAAGTTCTCGCTAAAAGAAGAAAGTTTATTTGTAATATATAAATTCACGTCCTTTTTCTTTCACCTGAAATAGAAACCAAGAAAGCTATCCTATTTATTTATTTTATTAAAAATGGGCTTACTCTTCATCTTAGCTTGAAGGCACAGATAAGGTCTACGATCTAGTGAGTTGCCCAGGAGAAGCCTGTAAGGTTGTACGCACTCGGAGAAACAGACGCAGGCAGGGCATTCCATTTCTTGGCTGTGCACAATATAAAAGATGACGAATAGCGCTTAGTGCGAGTGGTCGGAATATCAACCAAATCGCTCATCACTATAATACTAAGCTGTAGGCATTAATGTAAGCTTTAAGGAACATAAACTATTATGTCAGGTAAAGTTATGCTCGGTTTATAAACAATTTTACGAGGGTCTTAATATTAATTAAGTCTTAATAGTTTTGGAAACATTTAATCTCTCACTTCAAATACCATGTTGCGTTGGACTTGTGAAGAACGGCTTTATCTTTGAAGTTTAAATCATGGCATCTACGTGATATGATGTATGTATAATTGTTTTATTATATGTATACACTAGCGACTCACCCTTGCGATGCTCGGGTTCGTCCTTACTTACGTTTTAACACACATGACATAGAAATTGCTATATTTTGACAACACTTATCATATGCCAAATGGCCGCATTTCCGTCAAATCAAACGCTGTTATGCATTCCGCCAGATCTACTGTATGAAATTTTATGATGATGTTCTCCTGACCGATTCCGGCCACGGCGGCCAATCTTATTGAGACTAGCCAACTGCGCAGGAGATATTATAGTCCACAAGTGTGCGCGCAGACACAAGTGCACTCTCTATTTCTGTCACTCTCATACTCCGGTGGGTCGACTGCTCGACACGACCAGTGAGGGTTAAGGCGCAGGACCGACGGCTTAACGTGCTCTCCGAAACACAGGGGTGAAACACCGCCAACTTCCCAACTCCGGGCCGTTACTGAGGCTTAATATACATAAAGACTCAATAACTAAACTTGGCTCGACCTGGGACTCGAACCCAGGACCTCCGGGTGTGCAGCCGTACAAGCTAGCCACTACACCACCGAGGCATGAAATTTTGTACTGTGGCAATATTATACTTTACAATATACCCGTAGTATCTATTTTTTAATTATTGCTAAATCGACTTAAAATAATTTTAGAGTCGAGTCGAGTCGACGAGTCATTTTGTAAAGATGCCGAATATCCTTATTAAAACCCGCAATACATTCTGAAAGATAAATTATGTAAGCAAGCTTTTGAAGCATGCATAAATTATGAATGCAGCTGTGATATTCAAAATTTAAATCACTAAGAGCCTTTACGGCTTTAGCTTAGAAATAGACTAGCAAATAGAAACTTGGGCTTATTTGTAACATTTATATATTAGGTACGTGTCGAAACTAAAATATCTTATCATAAGCAAAATATATGAAAGTAAGTGACTGATACATATTCACATTTTTGTTTTATTTATTCAGAAGACTAAAAAATAAAATAAATACAGTCTAAACTAGACTAAAAATAAAAAAAAACCCAAAAGATATATTTCAATCTTAAATATAACGGCTAAAAGTGGTTCCACTTGCTCCTTAGATCCCACCCAAATATAGCAGTAATACTTGTATATGATCGAGGGTGGGTGACGAGTCGCTCTACGTAAGCTGATTGAGTAGAATAAAGTAGTATTTATTTTAAAACTAGCAGAACCCGCGGCATCGTTCGCGTTAAAATTACGAAAAAAGGTCTAAAAAGGTAGGTTTTATATGACCTTTCATCTGCTATTTTACCACCATATGAGATTAATTTCGAAAAATGCTAAAACACGTATTGAATTAATTATATTGAAGAGTATGTTAAAACTATTTCTATTTAGAAATAGTATTTCTAAATAGAAATAGTTTTAACAACACAAATTGTCGGTCTATCGGTCAATCCGCTCAATGTAAGCAATCGCTCCAGCGTCATGATTTACGATTCCAACCGTAAAAGCTCTCGCCCTTGTCTCGATAAAGCTTGCTTTCTCGGCTGTAAATTCTCATTGAACCGTTAACTGACTCATTAATAACAATAAATTTCTATGTTTTACTTATCTATTGTTTATTTGTTATAGATTTCTCAGAGATGCGATATTTTCCGGCAGTAAAAAGTGTCCTATATTTTGACCCGGATACCTAGCTGTCTTCATACCAAATTTCATAAAAATCTGTCCAGTGGTTTTCTCGTGATGCGTTCCCAGACAGACAAAGAAAAATTTAAAAAACTATAGATTCTAAACAATTCAACATTTAAAAAATATTTTATGTACAGATTCGGCTTAGTTACAATTTTATTATATGTATGTATAGGTTTTATTATATTAATAGCAGGATCCCATGACGATGGTAGTACCCAGCCATCTTCCATATTGAAATTTGGATGCTTTTTAATTTCTATGGCTTCTCGAATCATTCTAGGGCGATATCGGTTTTCTTTCGCCATGGTTTGAGGTCTATCGAAGCGTATATAATAGCTTGGGAGGTCCTGGCTATGTTTGCAGACAGCAGATGTTGTATTGCGAAGTAAATAAATCACGAGGGATATCCCCGTGTGCATATCTCGTTTTATTTAACAATACTTTTGTTTGCCTAACATTTTTTTAAGAAAACCGTTTTAAATAAAATAGGAATACATCTAGCTATATCTAGAGCTAAAATTATGACTTAGCCTTTCAACTTTTTTTTCTTTTTTACTTCATAAAGGTGATATTTTTTTCACAATGTTTTTAAATTTCTGGTCCCACCTGTCTGTCTGTATCTATCTATTGGCTCTATTGGCCTTGATAGTTTCAGCAGGTAGAGAATCGAGAAGAAGTCTATTTAAAGTTCAGCATGAAGCTCAAAGAGTAAAATTATCTACTTACGTAACTCCGTACGTACGAGTATGTATGCACCTCCTGTGAATTTTGGACCATTATTACGAAACTATCGAATGGAACCCTTGCTGTATGGGAGATTGCTTAGAATGAATAAAACTAATCTGAATACCCTAACACAGGCCTAAATCTTAGTCATTGAATATTGGAATTTCACGAAAACAAAGAAAGAACAACAAAGAAGAAAGAAAGAAAAAAACGATATGAAAATGTGGACAACTACACAAATCTGTTACACGATACAAACATTATTATATTTGAATTCATTAAGCTATTTCTATGGATTTGAATAATAATTATTTTGAAATTCTAAGAAAATACGACGAAAATATAAGAGTAGCGTCATAGCTATTCTGACGATTGTTATCGTTTACAAAGACACTCCCGCCTCTTGAGCTCAAAGCCTTTCAATGTTAGACGAGTTAGTTTTATTTTTGTGAAGATGTTTTAGCTCCCTCTGCTATGAATGTTAAGATATTTTATTTTCAAGTGATGAAAAGGTAGTGTCGGGTACCTTTAGCGCTTCTCTTGAAAGGGTTTTAGTTATAAAATATCATTATATGTAGGTAAGAATGTATGTACAATGGATGGGAAACTTGTTTGGTTATAGTTACAATAGAAAATCTATTTTATCTTTATATTCTATATCATTGTCCGTGATGTTAATTTTAATAGGTTTTTTATTGCATAAATATACTTAACTGAGTTTTATTTCACTTTAATGAGCAGATATAAGCTACAGCTTGCAATGATTAAGTTATTTTTATTTAGTGTTGTAAAAAATAGTATATATATTAGGTAATGAAATGTAAACATCGTATGCTAAAATTGCTGGCATATGACGGCTTTAAAATTGATCACTGCCTATAACGATCATGAAACAAATGGTCAACATAATACTTTTTTGGATTTACGTGAATATTTGACATTTTACAATATTTAATAAACTTTATGGTTATAAATATAATAATGGCAACACTAAATACAGATTACTAATTAATATTTTTAAAATTGTAATAATTATAAAAATAACAGCTAAGATTAAATAAATAATATTGCATATTCAATTATAAAACTAATTAAGATTATAAATATGTTTAAAGTTAAAATATTGTAAGGTGCCATTTTTCAATTTTTTGAATTCATTTTGTTATTTGTGGGTAGGCTGTATGTAACAACTATATAATATCTTTGAGACATCTAACACCTTAGTCTCTCCCGTGACCATGATTCGAAACGTTGGGAACCAAAAATCAAAATAAATTCGCGAAAAAATCCGAAAAGATAGTTTTATTTAAAAAGACATGGTCAAAGCAAAAATTGAACCTACAATAATCAGAATAATATATTAAAATTTTAGATATTAAATGCCAGTCACATACATACATCTATTCTACAATAACCCGTCGTAATCTCAAAATAAAAACCACAATTTTCTTTCAAATACGTACTAAATACAGTGAACCGTACCTTACCAGTATCCTATTTACTTTGAATTAATTCCGCTTGCTAAAATATGCAATCTCTTTGGTAATTCGCTTCAGCCTGATTAAAAATAAATATTACCATAGTAATCACAATATTTTTTCTTATAATATAATTTAATTAATTAAAAAAAAATCTCATTAATTACTCGCAATTTACCTTCGCTTCGCTCGGGTGCCTCATTCGATGCTTAGGTTTAAACGGTTAGTATAGAATAGAGTATATACAATACTCGTATATATGTACAATGTACATTCATAGGTATTTAAATTTTTTGTACATTTATACAATTTTAAGTACTTTAAAAAACTGGAAATCATAAACAACTGGTAAAATAGGGGTATTTTACCTTGATTGGTCAAAAACGCCGAAAGATTCTTTATTTTCTACCAAAATTATAGGATATAACGATTTTTTATGTCCTTAACTTGAGAAATGATTTGTTCCCAATATAAAACTAACCCATAATTCACGTTTCAAGTTTAATTTTTGCAATTTTTGACAGAAAGTGGCTATGTCCTTCTGTAAAGTCCCATCCATCTCTTTACCCAAATTAAACGAAACAGACAGAGAATATTAGTATAGTATTGTACAATCCAGCCAAGAAACGCTGGGAGGCGTGAGCTGAGTGCTGATGAGTGGTGAGTCACACAAAAAAAATGGTTGTGATCGTCGAATATTAGTTGATTGAAAAAAGGTGTAAATACTAATGTAAGTAAAAATAGATTAAGCATAATTTTCAACAGTAAATTTTCATTGTGTCAATTGTACGAGTTTTCATAAAAGAAACATTATTATATTAATTTACCTTAGACATTTTTCAACAGTACTATATGGATAACTTATAAAAGTAGAAATAGAAAATTCGTATAAATAATTTTTATTTTATTGTGTGTAAGTGATTGAAAAATAGTATCAATTGAATAAAAAATATTGAAAAATAATAAAAAAAATATCTCTCGCAATACTTATAAGTACATAACTATATAGTACATAGTCATGTTCTAAGACCCAACAAACCTATCTCTCACATTTGAAACCTAGTAAGAAAGTAGAAACCGCGTATTTCTATATTTATTATATATTATAGCTAGCAAAATTATTATTAAATGTAGGATTTATAAAGATTATTCAAATTCCAAGTAAAAGATGACGGGAAATATCTTAACAAAGAAATGAAGCGGAAAACTAATGGAAACGCAGACAGCGCACGTCTCATTACAATACTTTTGAATAGAGAAATATCACTGCAATTTGTCTGCTGACGTTACAAGAGCTGTGTCGGGAAAAGAATATTTAAAACGTAATTCACCACTTCTCTGAGGAAAGATTTTTAATTTGTAGGATGTTTATTTTTATCCCACTTTTTCAGGATAGTTACGGGTAGAAATCATAATAAAAATAAATGCTTTTCACAGATTTTGTAATTAACATATATTTTGTATCATAGATTGTAACTAAGCCGAATCTGTACATTAAATATTTTTTGGAAAATCTTATTAAAATAAACATTATTATCGATACAGAGGCCGTATCTATAGTTTTTAGAATTTTTGTCTGTCTGTCTGTTACCGCATCACAGAAAAACCACTGGAGGGATTTTGATGAAATTTGGTATGGTGATAGCTGGTTATTCGGGTCAACATATAGGATACTTTTTACCGCGGGAAAATGTCTCATTTCTGATAAAAATACAAAAACTGCAATATAAGAGTATACAAATATGTAAAACCTAAGAATTTGGTTTTTGATCATCTAAACGCGGGTAGAGCCGCGGGTAATGCTAGTTATTTATAAAACAAAAGCAATCCTCACTCCAATAATTAAAATGATTTTGCAGCTTATATATTTTTAGTTAAAAAACAATTATTAAATGTTGTATTTTATTTATAACTAGCGGCTCACCCTCGCTTCGCTCGCCTCTAGAAAAACACTAATAGAGATCTATTAATTCCCACGGGAACCGTTCTTTTTTCTGGAATGAAAAGTAACGTGTTGTTTGGCAGGCAATATAAGATATCAGCATGCCAAACTTTACTAAATTAGGTGCATAAGTTGTGTACTAAGCTGTATAAGATACTATAGTTATTTACCTTTCCCACGGGAACTCTTTAATTTTTCGTAATGAAAAGTATCTTACATATTGACCGGGGATATAAGGTATGACCTTGGAAAATTTCATTCAAATCAGTTCAATAGTTTCGAAGATTAGCCCGTACAAACAGACAAACGGACAGAGAAAAAATAAAAATTGAAAAAAATCTGGATTTGTTCTATTTGTCTTCTTACATCCCCCTGACTCGGTTTTTAGCATTTTTTTTGCTATGTACAGACATTCGACCTCTACTCTTTTATTATAGTATAGATTTCTCGTATGAGCTTAATGAAAATAGAAGAAAGGAGTATAAAGGAGTAAGAAAAAGCTTACAAGTCATTGTAACTTAATAATACCTTACCCCTTAAAATAATATTTATATAATTCATAGATCACACAATGAGGTAAATGAGCGTGAAAAGTAGTATTGTATTGTTGTAGCATACAATAGAGCTATTATCCGGCAAAATTGAATGAATAATTAAGTATCCCTTTCCTAGATACAAATACGCTATGCTAAGTGGTTTGATGATACCATCTCTAATTATCCGTGTATTCATTGGTTATACGTTTAATCCTGCTTCAAAGCTTCATGCTAATACTAGCTTTTGTCTGCTACTGTTCTATCCTATCAAGTATTTTAATTTAATTACAAATAAAATAATTAATTAATATTAATAATTTTATTTATTGTATCTCTTTTGTTTTAATATTTTTTTAAACTTACTTGAATTAATAAATAAGTATGTATGTTAAAACGATAAAATTGGATTATTTTTTGTTTTTTTTTAATATCAAGTTAGTAGAATAAAATGGAACATACACAATTAATTCGTTTCTTTAAAAAAAGTAATTGTCAAAGACCGCATATTTAAAAAACGTCTCTTAGTCTTATAGACAAAATTGGTAAAAACCAAAACAAGATTCACTATTTAGATGTCTTTCAATGAGTTGGAAGTAATCAATGTTTACATATATATTAACAGATCCATCCCACGGGAACCGTACTTTTTTCCGGGATAAAAAGTAGCCTATGTATTTTTCTGATGTATGAGCTATAATATTATATAGTTTCATTAAAATCTATTCAGTAGTATTTGCGTAAAAGAGTAACAAACATCCATACATCTATACATCCAGACATCCATGCATCCTCACAAACTTTCAAATTTATAATATTAGAATGGATTAGTAAATATGATATACAATTTGTTTTAACTACCTTCGAAGATCTCTTATTGGGAAAAAGTGCAAAAGGCACTTACTGAAATCTGAAACGCTACATAATAAAACTACTATGCTTAAGACTTTTGTACACTTTTTAGCTTGACAAAGAGGATGCCCAAAGAAAAAACAAAAGAAATAAGAGGAATGTACAGAAATCAAGAAAGAAAATATCTTTAAACAAAGAAAAGGTTTTTTATCATCACTACTAATATAAATAATTAAAGTTGACTTTATGTTTGTTTTACTGTGCGTATTTCTATTGCCGTTATTATAATAAAAAACGAGATGACAATTCCAAAATGGCCGCCATGCAAATAAAAAATATCGATTAGTCATATAGTGTTATATCTTGTAGGTACGACGTAGGACAAATCCGATTCGCACTTGACCGGTTTTATTTATATATTTTAATTTTATTATTATGTTTACTTACACCAAGAAAATTAATATTCTGTTATTATGGCATTTAGAGCGTGGGTGGTTCGACTTTCAGAATGTATACTGTTAAAACGCCTACGGGAACATAAAACTTAATTAGAAATCGAATATCACCGAACCCTCAGTCTTTATTGTCTTAATATTATCATGCAATGTTATCGTGTAGGCTGTAAATCGTAAGTTCGTGGGTTCGAATCCCAAAGTCGAGCCAAAAAAGGGTTTGTTGTTATGTCATCAGTAGTAGTCCGGAGTAGAGAAGTTACACTTCTGTGCTAAAGTGTGAATTTGTGTGCTAAATGAATTCTGTGCAAATAGTAACGATGTACTATATTGTAATTTTAGTTAGTTCGATTACCTGTTCAGGTAAGCTTTTATTTAAAAAAATCAGATTTCACTAGGTATTTTTTTATTTTTTAAAAATAAAAAATATCTTTTGAGTAAATCTTGATAACTTCAATGTTTATGGTACTTTTTTTCCATGTCTCATCCATTTATTCCATCCTCTATATTATATTAACGGTGTTTTTTTCTACAGAAACAATAGCAATAGCAATTCTTTCTTTACAAAACATCAGCCCATTCCCTTGATCCTGAGTCCTGAATTATTTATCCTCGAATGGAACTAACAAAAGCGATATATCATTAAATTAGCCGTGGAATAAACGATTACTAGAGAACTTGCTCTTTACTTATACGTAATTTGTTATTTTTTTATATGCTGGTCTGGTTAGGTTACCAGTTGCTTAAATGAGTATTTAACTGAGGGTCACGGGTTCGATTTCCGAGTAATTCCCATTAGTATTTTGGTAAAGAGATCTTTTAATATTGTAGATTAGAAAAGAGTGGATAAAGTTACACGTGTCACAGCGAACAAGTTTCACCAAATGTCTCCGTTGTTGTAGGTGTATTTGGTATTTATAATATTACCAGTGACTTGCCTTTACTGAGTCCCTAAGTGCCAAACAGTCATTCAAACTGTTACTCCAGGTCATAATATATCTCCCCCCCCCCCCCAACGTGCGTTCACTTTGTCGTGGTGGGGGGCTCCGTAGTGCCCGGCAAACCAGCCGGGCGCCAAGCCAAGACACGCACAGGGAGAAGGCCCAGGCCCTGTCAGGGCGTCGTGGTTCAGTGCATAAGCGATCCTGCGACACCCCATTAAGAAGGGGTTTTGTTGGGTTTTAGTGGGTAGTACTGGCTTTTCTAACCGGTGAGTCCCACATAACCACCTGTATATCTACAGGTCGTATGCGTAAATGCATTTCCCAACATTAAAAAAAATCATAATCTATCTGCATATTAAATTTTATCCAAATCCGTTCAGTCGTTTTAGCGTGAAGGGACAAGAACATATACAAAGAAACAAACACATAAAAACTTTCGTATTTAAAACTCACGACTCATCCTCGCTTTGCTCGGGTTCGTCCCTAGACAAAAACAAATCTATCCCACGTGAACCGTATATTTTTCCGCGGTAAAAAGTAACCTATATACATATATGCTATTTCAGATTATAATCTATCTCTGTGCCAAATTTCATAAAGATCCGTTCAGCCATTCTGGCGTGATTAAGTAACAAACATCCATCCATCCAAACTTTCGCATTTATAATATTAACGAGATTTTAGTGTGATTACTTACCTACAAATAAAACGTTTTTGGATTGATTATTATTAAATGGGCCGATGTAGGAAAACTTATCTCGTAGGTATACATTTTGGTGTAGACATTCCGAATAGAAACTTAATATTTATTAGAAAAGTATCTGAATATTTTATTTAGTTGGCTTATATATAAAGTTTCATGAATAGCTCCAACAAATAAGTAGAATAACTTTTAAGTAAATTAATTCTACTTAGAAGTTAACTACAGTCTACAGATACAAGTAACTACAAAAATAGAATACGGTTTTTTATTTGAAAATGTTAAATTCTACCTCGTATGAAAATATACCAGAAACTTCAATCAGACTAGAGCGAGCACGTGAAGAGGATGTCAAACGTATAATTTTGCGTATAAGTGACAAAAAAAGTCCAGGTTATGACGGAATTAGGGCAAGCGATATAAAATATACCTCCTCACATCTAGTACCAGTCATTACTCACCTCATAAACCAGTGCATAGCTACATCAATTTACCCGGATATGTTGAAAATTGGCGTAATTCGGCCGATTTATAAGAAGGGAAAGCATGACGATTATAATAATTACCGTCCCATCACTATTTTGTCATGTGTAGATAAAATTATAGAAAGGTACCTAGGGGATAAAATAAATAAATATTTAGCTCAACATTCAATCATTAATAATAAACAATATGGTTTTCAGAAAAATAAAAGCACCACTGAATTACTAAGAAAATTTACTAACGAAGTTAACACGCATTTGGACAAAAAACTTCACGTGCTCGTTTTACTCATAGATTTTAGCAAAGCCTTTGATGTATTAAATTACAATATTTTATTCGATAAACTTTCGCGGGGTGGTATACAGGGTCCTTTACTGAAATTATTAAAAAATTATCATCTTAACAGAAAAACCACAGTAAGCCTATCCAAACAATGTAGTAACTTAATATCAACCAAACGGGGCACAGCACAGGGCTCAATTATTGGCCCTACTGAGTACTTGCTATATGTGAACGACATGGTTAATATTATAAATGAGGGCACTGTATACCAGTTCGCGGACGACACATGTTTAGTGGTAGCTCAAAGAACGGTCAAACATGCCCAGGAAAAACTACAAAATAATTTTAATCAATTATGTAAATGGGCACACGATGTAGGTCTGATAATAAACGCACACAAAACGAAGTTTATACATATTCACTCGTCGCACAACCAGACAGACATCAGACCTACCATCGTGGCTCACAACCACTCTTGTTTGCACTCTTCATGCAGTCTGAATTGTTCGTGTGTAGCTGTTGAACAAGTGAAAACACATATGTACATAGGCTTAATGATCGATGACAGATTTACCTGGGGCCCGCATATAGATCACGTTTGCTCAAAATTAAGATCATTATTAAGTAAACTAAGTATACTCAAAGCCAAATTACCATACCAGACACTAAGGCTCCTGTACGTGGCCTTGGGTGACTCGGTTATCGATTATGGTGTTAGTAGTTACGGCAGATCCTGCAAATCAAACTTGGAAAATATTTACAATTTACAGTTAAGATTATTAAAAACAATTGTACCTAAACGCATACTTAATAATTATAAGAACAACTATATTCAGCTATTTCGGCATTGTAATGTTATGAACATATATGATAAAGTTAAATTTTCTATTCTAACTCAAATTAATAATACAACCTTGTTAAATGAAAAACTTAGACCTTTAGGCTTACGTCAACTTGATTTAAACTATAAATACCACTTACCAAAAACTAACAATAAGTATGGAAAGAGAACTGATAACTACTTAATACCTGAATATGTTAACGAACTGCCCAGAGAACTGCAAGAAATGTATAAAAGTACCACGAAAATCAAATCACTTTTTAAAAAATATTTTTTACAAAAACAAACCGAATAAACTGAATGACTCTCTGTACCCAGATAAACCCGTGAGGTTTTCGTGGTACTTAAATTGCAAATTATAATGTATTTGTTATGTATTGGCCAATAAATAAATAAAAAAAAAAAAATATATTAAAAAGTACTAAAATACCTAATGAAAGTAACATAAGAAGTGGAAAATGAGAAAGTTTTGTTCAAGTTTCTCATAAATTAAGGTAAAAAGTATACAGTAACTTCAAGTTTCGCGTCAAGTATTGACTTCTTTAAAGGTTATTAATTAAGATTTATTCGTAGAAAATGTAGGTGCCTTTGTTGAACTAAAAGTTGTCGGCCATTGAAATATGGCCTGGCTGCAGCGTGACTTAATTTGAGTTTTTAGAGTTCCGTACCTCTAAAGGAATAAACTCTTTTAGGATAACTTTAAATAAACTAACTAATTTTTTTTCAGACAGACGGATAACTTTTTTGTCCGTCTGTCTGAAAAAATTAAACTTCTTAGTCAACTTAATTTAAAGATACGTTTATGACGCTAGCAAGTTAATCAAAACCTATAAGGTACTTCCTGTTGACCTAGCTAATCATTTAGTTTTGCAAGAAATAATATCTTATAATATAGTAAAGGGAAAAATCCGAAAACGGTAAATTATAAAAAACCGTAAACAAGCGATTTTTTTGCTATTGTTAACATATTTATTTTAATATTTTATGCTACGGAACCCTCTCTGTGCGAGTCAGACTCGTACTTATTCGAATTTTGTTTTTTTTTTATATGATACTTTGGAAAATTCTATCGTTTTCCGTTAATTAAAAACAAGTAATATTAAATTTCGAACTTGGTTCACAAAAAGATTTAGTTCTTAATCAAAGATTGCCATCTTTTCTACTCTCTTAAGTAAACAAATTAAAAAATGTACACTGTGAGACTTTTAGCTATATATACAGTTTTAACGGTCTGAATGTGTGTTTGTATTTATATGGAGTTTTCTTTTAATTATTTGGCTTATCAGGTATAATTGAGAAACTGGTTGTGGTCTCAGTCCTGGGAAGAATCGCCGAAATAAAGTCAATGGTACTAAATAAATATAGGGTAAAAGTACGGTGGAGAGGTTAGTGGTTACCGATAAGATGCCAAGCCAGTGGTAGCTTATTTACAGACTAACTACACGAGGTGTTTAGACAAGATATCATACAATCATAATAAATAATAAAAAAATATGTTGGGACGTTAACTCCCAGCACCATCTAGTTCCATGATAAGCTACGAGGCTTGTGTTATGGATACCAGATAGTTGGTACACTACACATAATTATATAACTTTAAATACATACATTTTATAAATACAAGAATGTCATATATTGTCTCCATATATTTTTTAGATTTCTATCTTCAACGATTGATATCTAGACGCCTATTTTTATAATAATCTCTCTCTCTCTCTCTCTCTCTTAATAAAAACTTGTAAAAGTTTAGGTCAATAAAATAAATTAATATTATTATTTTAATATAATAAATGAAATAGAACCTTACACAAAGCTTTCTAGAAAGCACATTGTACTTACTTCAGTATTACAGCTCTCTAACTTGCTAGGTAATTAATAAGCTACTCTAATATGAGCGGCGAGTCAGGTCCGCGTAAACGTTTAACATTTTGTGCAATATTATACAAGTACCTAACGCTTTTGATGTTAACTAGCTTTCAAACTTCAAATATGTAAAGCATTAATTTTAAATATTTTTGAGTTGTAATTTACCACTAAAATTCATTATTTACATAGCGTTTGCTACTAAAAATGGCAAACCGGTATATTGTTAGTCTAATAACGATACCTAACTTTTATACATATAATAAAATTCTAAGTTACATCTGTACATTAAATATTTTTTAGAAAATCTTATTGAAATAGTCATTATTATCGATACGGAGGCCGAATCTATAGATAAAATATTTTTTGTCTGTCTGTCTGGAAATACATCACGCGAAAACCACTGGACAGATTTTGATGAAATTGGGTATGATGATAACTGGTTATCTGGGTCAACAAACACAACAAAACAAACAATATAGGATACTTTTTACTGCGGGGAAAATATCTCATCTCTGAGAAATCTATACTAAATTACGTTAGTTAAAATCTATATTAAGACTAGCCATGTTCACATATGAAATTATAGTGCACAAGTGTGTGCACAGAAAATTGCGCATTTTCTATTCTTTTAACTCTCATATTCAGTTGCAACAACTCGATAAAAGATAAAGATAAGATGTAAAAGATGCATGTAGAAGGCACTATCTTAATATTATAAAAACACTAGCCGTCACCCGCTCACTTTGCGTACGTAAATGTTTCTTTTGGTCAGAAACCTTAATGTTTTAGGTTTTCGCTTATAAATTTAATATTTAGTTTAAATGAAAAAACTAATAAAGAAGGAAAAATATTGAGGCTGGTTAAATAGTAAGCTCGCATTGACTGAATAGAAGTCAATTGTATGTTACTTTATTGCGATAGATTGTAAAAGCAACTGAAAACTAGTTCTGCTAGTTTTAATCATTTTTGTTAAAGTGTTTATAAATGATACTTTCTCAGATTTACGCGAATATTTGGCATTTTAAATAAAACTATCTTTTCGGATTATTTCGCGGATATATTATGGTTTTTGGTTCCCGACGTTTCGAATGTTTTACAGCAATCATGGTCGAGGGAGAGACTAAGGAAGACCATGATTGACGACACGGTTGGCTCAGTTTGTAGTGACCCTACTTTCTGTGCCAGCGGTCGCGGGTTTGAGTCCCGCTGGGGGCATTCATTTGTGTGATGACGGATGTTTGTACTTCAGTCATGGGTGTTTATATTTATAAAATGTATGTATTTAAAGTTATATATGTGTAGTGTATCAACTATCTGGTATCCATAACACAGGCCTCGTAGCTTACCATGGAACTAGATGGCGCTGTGTGTTAATGTCCCAACGTATTTATTTATCTTTTTATTTATACATTCGAAACGTCGGAAACCAAAAATTCGAAAAGATAGTTTTATTTATAGTCACAATAATAAAAATCATAAATTATAAAGCAAAAATAAAATTTTCGAACATTAACTCTCTTTTATGGCGCCTACTACAGAATGCGGAAGTTACTTTCTGTGGCACAAAAGAAAGTCTTTGAACAAGCGCCAATTGCAACTGTCCGCTGTCAGACAAACGTTCTATCCATACAATAGCTACATTTGATGACAGTCTCGACACAGCAGTGGAGCAAAATGTAACTAAACTACTAACTTTATATAGAGACCAAAAACCAAATTCTTAGGTTTTACATTCATTTTTATACTCTTACATTGCAGCTTTTGTATTTTTTCTCAGAAATAAGATATTTTCCTGTGGTAAAAAGTATCCTATATGTTGACCCGGATAACTTGCTATCACCATATACAAATTTCATCAAAATCCCTTCAGTGGTTTTTCTGTGATGCGGTAACAGACAGACAGATAAAACGACAGACAGGCAAAAATTCTAAAAACTATAGATTCGGCCTGTGTATCGATAATAATGACTATTTCAATAAGATTTTCCAAAAAATATTTAATGTACAGATTCGACTCAGAATTTTATTACATGTAGGTATAGATAGCGATTTTTCTCATTTATGCACTTGCTATATATAAATATTTATTATTTTTGTTTTACTTTTTAAAGTACTTTAATAGAAGAAGAAGAAGAAGTATGTACAGTGGGTATGAGAATAGGTCGTAAAGTATTTTTTACCCTCCTAACCCCACCCTCCATTTTTTATTCGCGATTTTAGTATTTTTGTATGAACAATATTCCTACCCAAAGGAAGCGAGGGTGAATCTCTATATAACATAAAGCAAAAGAGATTTTTTTGTGAACGCGGGTGAAGCCGCGGGTTCTGCTAGTACCTATATAATAATAAATATTCCACTCCTATAGGTGGAAATTTCATAAAGAATAAGTGATAATTCTGTAAATCGTATAGAAATAAAATAAAAGTACTACATAAGGTTAACCCTTTAAAATTTTAAGCACAATTGTTACTTTTAAGGTGTTCTTGAAGTTGGTATAACTCAAATTTATTTAAATTTTTAACCAATAAATCGACATTAAATATTTTGGGACATTAACACATAGCGCGATCTAGTTCCATGGTAAGCTACGAGGCTTGTATGTATAGAACTTTAAATACATACATATTATAAATATAAACACCCATGACTGGAGTACATACATTTGTGCTCATCACACAAACGTATTCCACCAGCGGGGACTTGAACCCGCGACCTCTGGCACAGCAAGTAGAGTCAATACAAACTGAGCCAAACGTGTCTCAACGTGTTACTCAAATTGTTAATTAGTCAGCCAGTTCGATCGACAGCAGCATAAGGCTGGTTATGACGAGTTCCGTTCCATACACGACCAAGTTTCCTTAAAAGATAGGTTATTAACAACTTATTTACAACACTATGGTATAATAGAAGTTCTGTATCTACTTATTTAAGTAACAAATTCATTTTCAGAATTGTAAAAAGTGTATTTTATTCAAAGTTTGCTCAATGTCGTTTCTTTTCAAAGACTTCAAGTTTTAATATCTATATTTAGTATAAAAATTACCAAGAATACGTTAGAATTGATAAAAATCCTTACATATAATAATATTGTAATGAAGCCGAATCTGTATATTAAATATTTTTTGGAAAACCTTACTGAAATAGACATTATTATCGATACAGAGGCCGAATTTAGAGTTTTTAGATTTTTTCTGTCTGTCTGTGACCGTATCACGGAAAACCACTGGAGGGATGTTGATGAAATTTGGTATGATGATAGCTAGTTATCCGGGTCAACATATAGGATACCTTTAATTGTGGGAAAATATCTCATCTCTGAGAAATCTATACTAAACCTTTAAACGTAAGTAGGGACGAACCCGAGTGGAGGGAGGGTGAGTCGCTAGTATAATACAAACGATATCAAATTACGTTGAAGAAAGGAAGTATAACGCTTCAAAGTAAGTAATTAAAAAGCAAGGAAGTCAGACGTCTCGCTGAGGTCCTCGGCGAGCCATTATCTATTTAAATAATATGGAAGCTAATAATTAAAATTAATATTTGATACTCGTTACAGCGTTTATTAAAATAATAATTTAATATAGCAGTTATATCTATTACCTTCTTGTAGAATATTTTTGACTCGCCTCTTTTTATTAATGAGCTAAAATTCTGATAATAATGATCATAAAATTCTGATAAATGAGCAATTATTCATAATATATCTATGAATATAGATATACATATATTTTATTTCGTGTATCTCGGAAACGGCTCTAACGACTTGGATCAAATTTTGTATTTAGATAAGGTTTTACTTTTTAAGTTTATCTACATAGATTATAGGTGTTCTTTCGGAATAAAAATACAATTTTTAAATCTTTTCCGAAAAACGCCGAACGAGCTTGGTCGCCCAGGTAGTTTAATCATAAATGAAAGTCTGTCTTGCATACTATTTCCCATTATTGTTTGGCTTCATATTTCGTTGTAACACTCTGTCTGTATTATTTCCTCTTTTTTTTTTGATAACGCTGGGGAAACCCATTAAGGCGACCCTGCCAGCCGTCAACGGGCAGGGTACTGTGAGACTCCTATGCACTAAAACCCACAGCGGAACCCGCCGCCGCAGTGCAATGGGGCGTTGCAGGATGTCTGTATTGCCTAGTCTGAGTACATAATAAACATATGTAATAACAAAAATTCAAACATAGGAATCTCCAGTAGCTGTCCAATAAACATGACTACACAACTATAGTGGCATAAAATAATTTTTACCTTTCATTTCTCTAGGTATGGACACGACGCTAGGCCAAGAGCTAGTAATTGAATAAAACACGCTTTTGTCCAGAGTAAATCCCGTGGGAACAAACCGGAGCGAAGTTTGCTCCCATTGGCAATATTCCAGGCAAAGCAATTGAAACATCTGCTGCTAACTTCAACTTATGTTTCGGGATGTTAAGTCATTTGCGTTATTTTTCTTATTTTATATGTTTTAGTTTGGTTTTAGCACTGTTTTAAGAGCGAATGGTAATAACTATGAGAGTAATTATTAAAAGTTTTCCATTTCAATTCATTCTACTCATAATGACATTTAATTTCCAGTTAAATAGCCTGTCTTAAGATTATATGTACTGAATTCGAAAGTCATACCTAAGGTATACGGCTGTAGGTTCGGAGATGTGTGTTAGAATTCTGGGTCATATAATGATTAATGATGGGTCGCATAATTAAAGCATTTTATATGTCAAATATACTTAATTATATATACATACAAAACAAATATAAACTTATTACTAGTACTACCCCTAATACTTATAAATTATTAGCGGTTCATGCCTAGCTTGCTTCCCAATACAAACTTTCATCCCCATTTTCACCCCTTTAAGGGATGATTTCCGAGATAAAAAGTATCCTATGTCTTTCCCAGGGTCTCAAACTATCTTCTCACCAACTTTCATCTAAATTGGTTCAGTAGATCCGGTAATTACCCCTACAACGTCACAAACTCACAATCTTATAAACTCACAAAGTTTACCCTTTATAATATTATAGATTAGTATTGGTATAGATTACTGTGCAAATTATGTCCACGTAGAATTATGGCAAAAATGCTAGGTGCATTCCTCCATTGAATGACAATATCGATTCTTTGAGCGACAAAGACGAGGTATTATATCTTTTATCTTTTAAGAAGTGTGTAGTACTTCGACTTCATGGGGCAAGGGTCTCTATAGCAAATGATTTAATACAAAAAAATGTTTATTGGTTCCTTTTTCTTACACATAGCAATAGAATAAGCAATTGTTATATTATATCATATATATATATATATATATATATATATATATATATATATATATATATATATATACATACATATATATATAAATCATTTAAAAGCAGGTGCGAAAAATATAGGTTACTCACACCAGTCCATCAAGTGGATGGGATATTGGAATTTTGCTAAAACGAACTTACGAGTAATTACTAAGTAAGGCGTAGGATGTGGCAAGTTTTCACTAGCATATTTAAACAAAATGTACATAATGCAGAGTATACACTATACAATAAACACGATAGGCATTATCTCGGGTAGTGAGCAGGTGTGATGGATCAAAGAGATATTATAATATCAGGGGCGCATCATGCATGATGACGGGGTGTGGTACAAGTCTTACTCTCACAAAAAAACGTAGTCTCACAAAAAAACTACTGGAGGGATTTTGATGAAATTTGGCATGGTGATAGCTGGTTATACGGGTCGACATATAAGATACTTTTCACCGCGGGAAAATATCTCATTTCTGAGAACAAATACAAAAACTGCATTGTAAGTGTATACTAATATGTAAAACCTAACCATTTGCTTAGTCAAAACTAACCTAAGCATTTGCGGCTCCGCCCGCGTTCAGTTGACCAAAAACCAAATTCTTAGGTTTTACGTATTAGTATAAGTTCTCATACAATGCAGTTTTTGTTAGAGAATGTATTTTTTTTCAGAAATGAGATATTTTTCCGCGGTAAAAAGTATCCTTTTTGTTGACCCGGATAACCAGCTATCACCATACTAAATTTCATCAAAATCCCTCCAGTGGTTTTTCCGTGATGCGGTAACAGACAGACAGACAAAAATTCTAAAAACTATAGATTCGGCCTCTGTATCGATAATAATGTTTGTTTCAATAACATTTTCCAAAAAATATTTAATATACAGATTCGGCTTAGTTACAATTTTATTGTATGTATAGATATCTATTGAGGAATATTAGACTTCTAAATGTAACCTAATAAAATGCTAAACGATAAAAATATGATTAATGAGATTCCTTTCATATCTTATTCCCGTAACTTATTTATCGTTGGAATCAAATTTGCTGTAACGAGACAGAATTATCATAAATAGAGCCTTATTAGATTTGAATAAGCGTTTTGTATGTAGGATTATGATATTTTCGACTTTTCATTTGGTTATTTTGTGTTACATTAATTTTATATAGCTTGTTTATACTATTATTGTATTCAGCCCTTTTTAACGTCCCACTGTTGGGCGTGGGCCTCCCTTCAATACGAGGGGGATCAGGTCATAATCCACCACGCTGGCTAAGTGCGGGTTGGCGGACTTCACACGTCTTTCGAAAATTTGCTAGGTTCTCTCAGGCATGCAGGTTTTTATGCAGGCTTTACCGTAAGACAATACCATAGTAATTATGTAGGTAATGATATGCACATGAAAATATTATAGGTATTCGACCCGAGATTTGAACCCACTTCACCCGGTTTCTCAAGCGCGTTACCACTGCCTAGGTAGGTAATTATGTAATAACTAGCAGAACTCGCGGCTTCGCTCGCGCTAAACTACAACAAAAACTCTAAAAAGTTAGGTTTCATACAAACTTTCATCTCCTATTTTACCCCCTTATGGGATGAATTTCGAAAAATGCTAAAAGACGTATTTATTTAATCGTATTGAAGGGCATTAATACTATGCTTCAAGTAATTCTGACTATAAATAATTTTTTGGGTAGTCTTATAACGTGTTTTCCCGTGGGAGTGAGATAATCTCCCGCGGCAAAAAGTAGCCTATGTCACTCTCCAGCCCTCCAACTATCTCCACACAAAAAATCACGCCAATCCGTCTCTCCATTTGGACGTGAAAGAAGGACAAACAAACAAACACACTTTCACATTTATAATATGGATATACTTTTTAAACTCGCTACCACTCTTAACTTGCCGTATGCAACATAATGAAATCAAGCCGCTCAGTGGATCAGCAACACGTGGGTTATAGGCTCGTAGGTACCTGCATACTATGTTGTTTATATATTTGAATATGTCTGTGAACTTTTTAAATCAATATGGATGAAGCTTAACAATAATTTTTAAATCAAAAAAAGACTGAAAATACCTTAAAAGCTATTATTTTTACTCTTTAGGATCAAAATTTATTTATGTGCAAGTTTTTATACCTATCTCCTTAATGGAAAGGATCTCTATTGATCTCTGTAGAGGTCAAGGAGAAATTTTGGAAAGAATGACTTAGTAATGTTCTTCCGAAAGTTATAATATATAGCACTACTAGCAGTACCCGCGGCTTCACCCGCGTTCAAACTTCCGATCGCTTACAAATTTTTGGATCACCCACTGTTCTAATCTGAAGATTGCCTGGAAATTTCATCAATATCGCTCCAGCCGTTTTGCGAGTCAATAGGAAACACACATACGCACATCGATTTTTAAAATAATGTAAAATAATGCCTGTTTGCGCGTGTGACCGGCAGCATTACTGCAATAGTTTTGCTGCTCCCATTTCCAATCTGTAATCGTAAGGAATATTTTTTTTAAATCATTGAAATCTGTTGCATAGATTTTTAATCAAATCCGTTCAAACATACATACAAAGAATTTTATATAATTAGTATAAATAAAAAAATATTACAATGATCATATTAAATTAAGAAAATTTCATAACAATACTAAGTCAGAAAAAAAATTCTATACTACTTTATTAATCGATTTCAAACTTGCAGTACTTTAGAGTTCAAAAACTTATGATGGCTTTCGGAGTGCAATATAACCTCGTAAAACTTTTATTTCTAATACTAGAAATTTTAAAGTAAAGTACACACAAGGAGCTTTTCCATTTCTCTCGAAAAGAATTACAACTCGAGTCGTTAACACTTTGTTCCGAAGTAATTTACTTAATTAAGGACTAAAGTCAGTTTTACAAAGAACCTTTAAAATTAACTAAGAAAGTCTAGGTATTTTTTCTTCGCAACAGGTTTAAGATGAGTGCACACTAATGTTGAGTGTTACACACACTATGAGCATAATTATACGAGTATATAGGCTCTTATAAAGAAAAAAAAGAGTTATTTGATATCTATCTATACGAGTATAATTATATTTCTTTGCTTTATTCTTCAGATATAATATAACTAGGTAGTCCCTTTAACCTATAAGGTAGCTTTCGCACACATTTAAGAGATTTAAAAAAAAGTCGATACGTATATCGATTTTAAAATCAATTCGTTACTCGCCAATGCCTACATCTACACTACTCAATGCCGCCATTCTTTTTTCGTGCGAGGTAGCAAGCACACGTGTACTCTTCGGGTAAAAATTCCAAATGAAAATGAAAATGTTCAAAAAGAAAATATAAATAACAGGATACATATAGGATACTTTTTATTGCGGTAAAATATCTCATCTCTGAAAAATTTATACTATTCGTTGATAACAGCATAGTATGTCCGCATCTTAACATAACCAAACCGAAACCCTTACATTATGAAATTACTCGTACTTATAAGAAAATCGAACCCGAAATATTTTGCGAAATAAACAATGTTAGCCACTGTAGTCACATGTTTCCACAAATTGTATAGATACAGTTTTTAGATAGTTATAAGTAACTTCACTTTTATCATTTTAAAAACCACCGAGTTATTTTTTGTACGCAGTCCAAAGTCATTTATCTCGTAATGTCGTTTTTTCCGACACGCTTTTTGGCACGTACAGCGTTCAACGGTCAACTATCGACATTTTTTTTGTAAGTGTTGCTCTTTTCATAATTGACGTAGAAGTATATTTCAGTCACGTTTTTAGAACACCATTATCTTATTACAAATACTAGCGACTCACCAATACAAACTTTCATCCCCATTTCACCTACTTAAGGGATGATTTCCGGGATAAAAAGTATCCTATGTCCTTCCCAGGGTCTCAAACTATCTTCTTACCTAATTTCATCTAAATCGGTTCTGTAGAGCCAAAGATTACTCCCTACAACATTACAAACTCACAAACTTTACCTCTTTATAATATTAGTATAGATTAGGTTAATATTACTTTGCTTAGTTATTTTAATTTTTAAGCAAACTATTTGCTATACATCAGTGGCGAAGGGTGAAATTTTAGCAGAGGTAAGCCGTTCTAAAAATATACAATTATATTAATATAAATAATAAAGCTTATATATATATATATATATATATATATATATATATATATATATATATATATATTCATAAGCATATTTATACATTTAAAAAATTAAATGTATGTAAAATTATAGCAAAATAATGTTAAGGTATGACGTCTTGTGAACCCTTCGCCACTGCTATACATGTGTCAAAGTTAACTTTTGGATGTTATCTTTTGAATTACAAATCAGCTAGGATATTAATTCAGAATATTACATGAGTCTAGTGGCTAGCATGTACATAACAGATCGGGAAGCCCTGGTGTGATTCCCGTATCAGCCCAAACTCCTATAGTAACTATGTAGAAGTGGTAGCACAGTGGTGAAGCGTTCGCTTAGGAAACCGAGTGAAGTGTTTTCAAATCCCGGGTTTAGCACTTATGATGAAATTTTCATGCGCGAATCATTTCTTGATTATTTCTTGTCTTACGATGAAGGGAAGTTAGCAAGTTTTCGAAAGACATCGAAGCCCGCACTTTGCCAGTGTGGTGGACTTTTGCCTGATCCCCCTTATACTGAAGGGAGGCTCGTGTCTAGCAGTGGTACATTAAAAAGGGCTCAATACGTGCACATGTAGTCATATTATGAACGTTGATTTTAACCTTCTACAGAAACCAACTTCTTGTGTACAGAAAACTAAATGTATTCCCAATAATACCTAATTAATTTTAGTAAGGATGATTATACCCATATTATTGATGTGTATAACTGCCTCGGTGGTGTAGTGGCTAGCATGTTCGGCTGCACACTCGGAGGTCCTGGGTTTGAGTCCCGATTCGGGCTAAGTTTAGCTATTGAGTCTTTCTGTATAGTAAGATTCAGTAACAGCCCGGAGTTGGGAAGTTGGCGGTCTTTCACCTCCGTGTCTCGAAGAGCACGTAAAGCCGTCGGTCCGGTGTCTTAACCTAACTGGTCTTTACTTAACTGGTCGTGTCGAGCAGTCGTCCCACCGGAGTATGAGAGTAACAGGAATAGAGAGTGCACGTTGTGTCTGCGCGTACACTTGTGCACTATAATATCTCCTGCACAGTAGTCTCAATAAGATTGGCCGCCGTGGCCGGAATCGGCTAGGAGAACATCATCATCATCATTGTTGTGTTTTGTTATATTCAATTCTAGTGCCACCCTCGTAAAATGTCGACGCTTTTTTGTTCTATAAATACTTGGTGTATTCGACAAATGGACTTCTTTGAAATCTCTAAATGGTTGTAAGGACCGTATCAAAATATAGCAAGTAAATGTTGTGCAGTTATACTTTACAAATAGACAGACATGAATAGTGAATATATTTTATATGATTTAATTTTCTTTCATTATTTCAGGCAGGTGCGGTGAGGCCAGTCCTTGTGAGCAGCTGTGCAGGGAGCTCCACGATGGTACTTACGAGTGCGGCTGCGGGCCCGGATATGTACTGCATGTGGATGGATACGGTTGTTTAGGTAAGTAGGTTCGATTATATATTAATCCATTAAATAGTATAGTTAGTTAATGTTCATTATAGTACTACTATAGCAGATGAAAAGTTTCATCCAAAATCGTCCACCCGTTTCAGTGTGAAAAAGTAAGAAACATACACACAAACAAATATTCGCATTTATAATAGTAAGAAGTCTGGTTCTTTGCAACATTTCCTTAAAATTTAAATTCGTCTTGTGGTTTTCTCGTGATGCGTTCCCAGACAAACGGACAAAAATTCGAAAAACTATAGATTCTGCCTCTGTATCCATAATTATGACTATTTCAATAAGATTTTACAAAAAATATTTAATGTACAGATTCAACTCAGTTAGAATTTATAATATATGTATAGATAGATTTCCCCTGCTGTATCTACTGGATGTAAACTGACTACGGTTATATAATATGAAATTGCATGAACCACAACAAGATCATTCCATAAGCTCAACTCTTACATTTCAGTTGAAATTAAATTGATTTTAAACTTTTGCACGCGATATTTCCAGGAAGCATCATTATAAATTCTAGCAGCGAAATAAAAAATGTGAGTGGAGTTTAGCAGAATTGACGAGCGGCTATTAATCAACCGACATCTGCTATCATAAATCAAAACGTGTGTGCTAAAGCTGTGAGCACTTATATGACTAAAACTCGTAAGCGTTACTTTAACTCTGTAATGCTAAATGTTACGTTAGTATTGAACCCTTTTTTTAACATGCCCCTGCTGGGCAGGAGCCTCCGTACAATACGATCAGGCTGTAGGCCACCACGCTGGCCAAGTGCGGGTTTAAATAAATAAATATGTTGGGACATTAACACAAAGCACCATCTAGTTCCATGGTAAGCTACGAGGCTAGTGTTATGGATACTAGATAGTTGATACACTACACATATATCAATTTAAATACATACATATTATAAATATAAACACCCATGACTGGAGTATAAATATTCGTGCTCATCCCAGCCGGATTCGAACCCGCGACCGCTGGCACAGCAAGTAGGGTCACTACAAACTGATCAAAACGTGTCAAACGTTGCGGAATTCACGTGTCTTTCGAAAACTTGATAGGTTCTCTCAGACATGCATGTTTTCTTTCACCGTATCACGATGTTTGTCACAAACAAACAGACTTTCACGTTTATAATATTAGTATGGATTTGTAGATTATTCTCATTTATAACTGGAATTGAAATAGTGACCAAATCTTTATAGAAATACTGGTTGTGAGCAACTTAAACGTACATATTAAAGTAATTTGTGTTCAACACAAAGCTTGGATTACGAGAATAGTGCAGGATATCGTGGTTATATTTAGTGCGGCTATTTCCTCAGAAGAATACCCGATTATCTAAGTCTGTGCCTTGAGCACACCTACATTATCTATACTATATAATAATACTATAATAATATTATAAAGAGATAAAGTTTGTGAGTTTGTGACGTTGTAGGGGGTAAGGGATCTACTTGGCCGATTTAGATGAAATTTGGTAAAAAGATAGTTCAAGACCCGAGGAAGGTCATAGGACACTTTTAATCCCGGAAATCATTGCTGAAGGGGGTGAAAATGGGGTGAAAGTTTGTATGGGGAATCAACCTAGGGACGAACCCGAGCGAAGCGAGGGTGAGTCGCTAGTATCTAATAATACAAGTGGGACCATATGGATATCTACCATTTTTACTCGATATTTCGATAGTACTTGCAATAATAAATATAGCTTAAATCACATTAGTTTAAAACAATCATATTTACACTTTATATACATAATATGTAATATGTATTCGATATAAAATCGATTTTGAAATATTTCCAGTGGCGAACGGCAAATTCAATTTATCGCGGAAAGTTGTCTTATTCGATCTCCTACTGCCAACGAAAGGCTAAAATTTTCGAAACGAGGAACACAATTTCTCTTAAAGAATAAAGGCTTTACGAGATCATCTACTTACTTCAAACTAAAGCCTTTCTTGTTAGGCTTTCAATTATATTTTATCAAAATGAATGTGGACTTCAAAGAAATGTCAGTAAGTGATATCTATCTTAATATTGTACGAGTATATATAGTAACTAGCATTGCCTAATTGTTCAGATGACCAAAAACCAAATTCTTAGGTTTTACATATTAGTATACTCTTACATTGCAGTTTTTGTATTTTTTCTCAGAAATGAGATATTTTCCCGCGGTAAAAAGATAACCAGGCTATCACCATAAAAAATTTCATCAAAATCACTCCAGTGGTTTTTGCTGTGATGCGGTAACAGACAGACAGACAAAAATTCTAAAAACTATCGATTCGGCCTCTGTATCGATAATAATGTTTATTTCAATAAGATTTTCCAAAAAATATTTAATGTACAGATTCGGCTTAGTTACAATTTTATTATATGTATGGATTAATGTTTAATAATATTGTATAGACGTTAAAGGTCTTGTTGGTCTAGTGGCCAGCATGTAAGACTACAAATCTGAAGATTCTGGGTTCGAGTAAGTTAAGCTTCTCAATGGATTTTTTCTCTTGTTAGGCTTTGGAAGTATACGTAGCAAATCAACCCTTATTGATTTACCAGGATTTAATACATAATATTAATATAGTGCTGTAATAATTCAATATTCAAATAAAAATATATTTTCCGATTTTTTCGCGGATTTATTTTGATTTTTGCTTCCAGACACTTCAGTTGCTTTACAGCAAACATGGTTATGGGATTAAAATGTCAAAAATTCGCGTAAATCTAAAAAAGTATTATCGATAATTCAATTCAATTTTCTTATTAAATGATTTTAAACGTGGCACGTTCAATATAATAGATTTTTTCCCCAATGTCACGTAGAATGAAGAAATCAGGGGTAGAATGAAAGCCGAGACGGTAAAACGTAATTATTATATTATGTAAATTCTACTTTCTCATTTTTAAATAACATTTGTGGAATTACTAATGCTAAACTAAACAGACAAGAATTTCGTTTTATTTTTCAAAGACCATTTTACAATTAAAAAAAAAAGTAAAGTAGAATATTTATATAATAATAATAATAACAGTATATATATGAATGGTCGTATAATTAAATAAATATAAATAAAATAAATATGTTGGGACATTAACACACGGCACCATCTAGTTCCAAGAAAAGCTACAAGGCTTGTGTTATGGATACCAGATAGTAAATACACAACACATACATAATTTTAAATACGTACATATTATAAATATAAACACCCATGACTGGAGTATAAACATCACACAAATGAATGCCCCCAGCGGGACTCGAACTCACGACCGCTGGCACAGCACGTAGAGTCGTAGAGTCATTACAAACTGAGCCAAACGTATCGTCGTATACATTATAGCACTGAAAGCATAGTACATAGAGAAACACTGAATAAAATAAGACCGAATTTATACCTATACTAGTATTGCCCGCGGCTCCGCCCGCGTTCAGATGACCAAAAACTAAATTCTTAGGTTTTACATATAAGTATACTCTTACAATGCAGTTTTTGTATTTTTTCTCAGAAATGAGATATTTTTCCGCGGTAAAAAGTCTATCTATCAGTCTATCTATAAAGTCTATATATCTAAGTATCCTATATGTTGACCCGGATAACCAGCTATCATCATGCCAAATTTCATCAAAATCTGTCCAGTGGTTTTCTCGTGATGCCGTAACAGACAGACAGACAGACAGACAGACAAAAATTCTAAAAACTATAGATTCGGGCTCTGTATCGATAATAAAGTTTATTTCAATTAGATTTCCCAAAAATATTTAATGTACAGATTCGACTTAGTTACAATTTTATTATATGTATAGATAATAACAACAGAAATAAGTTAAAGCGAAAGCATTACCCGGTTTTCAAATCAACAGTGCACAGCGCTTGAAGATTCAAGTCTTTCAAGTGCTTTTATCGCAGAATACAATATGATGAACACTGAGAATAAATCGCTGCTTTATATAGTAGTATGCTAAACTGACACTCGTACTAGGTTTATGTTTTGTTTTATATACATATATTTGTATAATTTCTACAAATGTTTTTCAATTTAAAAGCACCTTTAACTAAATATATATATATATATATATATATATATATATATATATATATATTATATATATATATATATATATATATATATTGTTTTTTTTTATTTCTAAACTAGCGGCTCACCCTTGCTTCGCTCGGGTTTGTCGCTAGGTACGTTTTAAATATATATGACTTTTAAGTATTATTACGAATCTTTTGCATGGGAGTATAGTAAAGTGTTGTTTTTAGACTTTTTCAGGCAATTTTTAAAATTTTTCTCTCCGTAAGAACCATCCTCGTACTTCAAGGAATATTTATTCAGCAATTCATTTTTATATTATAGAAGATTAGCAAGGCATTAGCAAGCAACACTTGCAGTTCTGCTAGAATGGCTATTGGCTATACCTGGCTATATATAATACTAGCGACTCACCCTCGCTCCGCTCGGGTTCGTCCCTGGGGTGGGATCTGGGATATCCTTATCACTTAGGGGTATGAAAAATAGATAGTAGCCGATTCTCAGACTGAATACGCATATAAAATTTCATCAAAATCGGTCAAGCCGTTTCGGAGGAGTATGGCAACGAAAACTGTGACACGAGAATTTTATATATTAGATTATGTTTATAACTGTAACTTAGATATTTAAAAGAGCAACTGTTGAGTTTCTCACCGGCTCTTCTCAGTAGAACTCCTTTCCGAACCGGTAGTAGCTTCCGCACGGACTGAGATCACTGATGCTTTTGATATTAAATTGAAGATTTAAAAGTGCTTATAGTAAGTCTATTTGAATAAATTTCATTTCATTCTGCTAGCATCGTTTTTTTTTTGTATAATTTATCCGCTTCTAAGAACAGTAATCCACATTGTAATGTTCTAAATAGCCTATAAAAAGCAAAAAGAATTTTTAAAACCGGATTGCTTGTTGTTGTTTCAGAGTTGATTGCATTATCAAACAAATAAAAATACAAATTCCTTTATACCACTAAATCGTTTTTTTTTTTTATTATAGTAATACTATAAGATAGATAATATGGAGATTAGATTATTTTAGAAAATAATAAAACCTTAGGTTGTAAGAGGAAAATTTTAATAAAAAGCTACTCATATTAAGGATCGTCGCGCTTGTGCCGCCGACTTATTTGTTTATTCCATATAAATTTAATATAAGTTCATCAAAACAAAAAATCTCATAAAATGTATGTACTAATTGCTTGAAATATTAAATTCTGGTATAAATCTGTTTTTCAAAGTTAATATAATAGAGCAAAAGATGTACAATTTATGTGCTTATAAACGAGCTTTCGCCTCTTTTCAAGTCAGCGGCTTTAAGCACTTATCACTGAATGGGATGACAGACGTGCAGCGAATAATTCGTAGCAGGTGTTTGAGTGGTTGACTTTACGAGAACTTATTAGTGCTTCGCATTGGTACATTAACTTTATTATGTGACGTTTGCATCGCTCTGTTTTTAATATTAATTGAATTTTCTTTGGTTTTTATGATAGTTGTATAGAAATAGTCACAGTTTTATAGTTTTTAATAAGTTCATACTAGTTGATTTGGATTTTAAAAACGTTTTATTATTGGTCCAGATTACAAATCCAGTACTGAGAACAAGGTATTTTTCTAATTATTCAATCTATCGTTGACATAAATTACTGATTTAATTCTTTATTGCAGATTACTAACAAACAGACTATGATGAAATAGTTCAAAAAAATAATTAAAATTAAATATAGTATGCTGTACTCAATGTATATAGTTATAAAAAACATAAAGCCATTGGTCCCACGTCTTAACTCTTACTGGTCGTGTCGAGTGAGTTGTAAAGAGTATGTTGAGTGAGTCGTAGAGAGTGCACTTTGCGTCTGCGCGTACACTTGTGCAGTATAATATCTCCTGCGTAGATGGCTAGTCTCAATGAGATTAGCCACCGTGGTCAAAATCATTTAGGAATATATTATCACCTATAGGTAAATTTCTAAGAAATTAATTAAAATTCGTCGTAAGTCGTGGAGGGATTATTATCACAGTTTAGTTTGTCTCATAAGTACTAATATAATGAAACCTTCTGTCTCAGTCAGACAAATAGCATTCTCTCGACAAACAACATATTGATTCCAGCAAAACCTTTGAATCTCGATAAAAAATGATAAAAGAGATTTTATACAATAGAAACAAAGGTAGAAGACATTTTAATTTATTTTTATTTCATCATGATATGGGAATATAATGAATCTTTTATTTAAATTGAAGTATCTAAGATTTCAAAATACATACTCCGTATTGTGCCTTACGTTTTCGCTAGTTTATCCGCTCGCGTGATTACCTATCCAGTGTTAATCTACACAGATAAATAAAATTGAAGTGTCTGTATGTAATGTCAAAATAACAGCTTTTTACTAAATGCCTATGAAAGTATATAAGGTGGATACTTATAAGAAAACAACATTTTTTTATTTTTTGTCTGTCTGTCTGTTTGTCTGTCTGACCGATTTTGACGAGACTTTCATTGGCAGATAGCTGGTATTACAAAGAGTAACTTAGACAACTTTTATTTTAAAAAAGAATCAGGGTTTCGCGCAAAAAAACCCATGGAATAGTGACTGCAATCAGCGTACCTAAGGACGCACCCGAGCGAAGCGAGAGTAAGATGCTAATCTATCATATGGGCTGTCTACATTCCCTGACTCAGTCTGGTCTAGTGTCTAGCATGTACAGCTTTAGATCCGATTAGAGATCTTGGGTTCGAGTCTTTGGTCGTCCAAGTATAACTATTGATTTTTTCTATTCAGAAATTCTCAGTAGTAGCCCGGAGTTAGGAAGAAGGCGGTGCATCACCCCAGTGCCTCAGAGAGCACTTGAAGAGTCGGTACTGCGTCTGATCTCTCAATGTTCAACTGTTGGGGATAATATGAAGGCGCTCTATGCTGTTGTTTCTTATTTAAAAATATTAAATATATACACCGACACTGGATCGACCCTTAAGGATTTACGTATGCCAAAAAACGATGATGTCTTAATCGATATCGGACACAGCTACTATTAGGATAGGTTTTTTATGGTATTCGGTGACAAGCGAGCAAAAAGCCCACCTGATGGAAAGCGGTACCTGTCGCCCATAACACCTACGGTTCATGCGCTTAGGTTTTATGTTACAAAAATGCAGAACCGCAGGTGCGTTGTCACTGTGAGGACTAAGATGATATGCCTCTTGCCTGTAAATGCGCTGGCTACCTTATCCTTCAAACCGGAATACAACAATGTAATCATTGTTGCTTGGCGGGAGAAATAGATAGGGAGGTGGTACCCATCCAGTCGGACTCCTCAGTCTTGACAGAGTCCTACCACCGGTAAAATAGGTTTTAGTCTCATATTGAAAATTAGAGTCTCTTTAAAATATAATATGGTGTTCTAATAGCTTACATACACAATACTGTTGATTTTTATATGTGCATTTTGGATATGTCAATACCCCATCAACGTAATTAAAAGGAACGGACGTCGAACTCTTTCGTCGCATAGCTTCGAAAAACCCAATATAATGAATATTGGCTATTTACAGTAGATAAGTAATAAATGCGTGTTTTTCATTTGTTGCTTTGGTTGTTTAAAGCGACATTGTAAATAATTTGCTATCATACTGTACATAATTTAATATTAAATTTTTCAAGTAGATATTAAATGTACACGCGAATACACATTTTGTGATTGAGCCTCATTATCTCGTTATTCGAATGTATATTAATTAAGCCTCGCAATATAATATGGATGTAAAATGATAACGAAAATTTTATTAATTATAAAAAAATAAGCTCTACACTGAAATTATAATAATTTACAAATATGTACGTTGTAGTTATTTTTGTATCTTGAATTTTGAAAGTCCGATATTATATGAGTTTTTATCGTATCGTAATATTCTTCTTAAATGTTCTTCTGAATTGTACGCTGTGACGACTGGACGCGTTTGGATGTTTAGTATATAGATATACTATTTAGAGGTTTAGAGGAGATTTAGGGCCGAGTGAAGCGGGTTCAAATACTGGGTCTCGCACTTCTGATATTTTCATGTGCGAATCATTTCCAAGATGATTACCACTTGCCTTACTGTGAAGAAAAACATCGTGAGGAAACCTGCATGTCTGAGGGAACCTAGCAAGTTTTCGAAAGACATGTGAAGTCCGCCAACCCGCACTTGGCCAGCGTGGTGGACTATAGCCTGATTCCCCTCGTATTGAAGGGAGGCCCGTGCCTAGTAGTGGGACGTTAAAAAGGGCTTAATACATACATACATACATACTATTTAACCTGGACTATATATAGATATACTATACTATATACTGATAAGCATCTAGGGATGCTTTTGAGCGAATTGAGAATACGAATATACATATATTATAGTATACATAGGTGTACATAAGAAGCTAAGACTCCCCCTTTCTCGTGTAAAAATCTTGTTTGTAAAATGGGCCCTAGCCAATACATACTCGTACGTACATACTACTCGATGGTCTAGTGGCTAGCATATGCGGCTCAAATCCGAAGGTCTGTGTTCGAGTCCCGGGTTGGACCAATTATACCTATTGAGCTTTCTATTAAGAATTTCCCAGTAGCAGCCCGGAGTTGGGCAGTTGACAGTGTTACACTCCCAAGCACGTAAAGGTGTTCTGCGAGGGCCAGGAACTGTAACACGCTTTAAATCTCCATGGTCGCTTCTAATTATGAATCTTATCTGACTTTGAGAGTGAAAAGGAATAGAGAAATTATATTGTAGACCTATTTGTATTTTTTTTATTTATTTATAATCCATGTTGCTCCATCCATCCATCTCTGTTCCATGACCAAGTTTACATTTTAAATTATATTATATAACATTATGATTGATGATTATAATAATAAAATTCAATTAGTATTATTAATTTAGACATTAGTTTTGAGAAGTCATGGCCCCTTCCGGTATAGGTCTCCTCCAAATGCCTTCATTTTTTCCTATCTCTAGCCAATTCCAGTCAGTCTGTGCCTTTTAATTTAATGATTTCGTCGATCCAGCGTTCTGTCGGATTGCCTCTTGCTGTTTTTTCACCTCTTATTTACATTGTATTTGTGTATCACCGTTATATCTCCGGCGCACATGGCTAGTCTCAATGAGATTTCCCGCCATGGCATATGTACGTTTTCCCCATGATTGATTTTGTGATCTATATAACAGATACTTGGACTAGATAAACGAATTTAATTTTCGAAATTCGATATTATTTATTTATTACCTGTCACTTCAGACACTTTAATATTAAAGTTGTGGTTGCGAAATACACAACCGATAATATAGCGAGTAAAATGATTTAAAAACAATTTTCATTCATTCGTACGTTTATACAATACAACCATTAATCAATAAACCTCACGATACAAGCTCATTTTGGTAATTCATACGCAAAAACTATCTGATAACAAAATACCTCACCGCGAATTCGTAGTCATTGCAAAGTGTTGAAAATGTAAGATTCAAATTCAAACAGATTATTAATTTTTGAAAAATAATAATTTAATATTATTTACAAGAATAACACTAGAAAAAACGCTACAAATTAACTTAACTCGATAGATAACCTATACATAGATGACTTCTGACTTTGGGGGTTAGATAAGGTGCATTAAACAATAGAAAATTTAAAAATTGATTTAAAATTTTATTTAATTTATTAATTCATTTAACTTCTCATAACAAAATTAATACAAATATCAATTAACCTAATCTAATAACAATTATTGAGTAACATATAAACTTTTTAACAAAAAAATAAAAACCGACTTCAAAAAAAGCACTAAAAAGTAAAAAAATAACTGATTGGTAGTTTTCATTTACTATACATACCTAATCAAATATTTTCGAAGTCGGTGTGCTTTGCTTTGTATCGGCTGGCACCGACTTCGAAAATATGAAGAGTTCAACCTATCCACCTTCTGGCCTTACCGTCAGATCACGTTAACGATACCGAACCACTGCACTATCAACGAAAATAGATACACTCGCAAAGTTTCAAGTCAATATGACAATTAGAAGTAGATTAAATTAATCATTAGCTAATTTTCCACCTTTAGGGGTGGTTTTTTTTTAATTTAAATGGGACCAATCTGGAAGTATACACTTTCAAACAAAACAAAAATTATTTATATCGGCTAATAAATGACGGAGTTCTGAGGTAACAAACATAAAAAAACATACAGCCGAATTGAGAACCTCCTCCTTTTTGAGGAAGTCGGTTGAAAATGATAAAAATCGGTGGCAAAGTATCACAATATGTCATGGTCTTTATTTTATTTTTTTATTTCTATTCTTCAACGATTGAAGAAAAGTCTTGTCGCGTACACCGTCTTTAGAAATAGAGAATGGACTGTTTCTTCGCAACCTATAAAGTAAAATTTGCGGAAAAGAGCGAGAGTGTCAAATCGAATGTGCAGCCTTCTTTATTGATCGAAAAACAATCTAAATGAAGATAGATATATAAATATTATGAGTATGTATAAATAAATATGTTTTGATATTGACACTTTTTCATTTTTATGTAATGAATATAATCCATACTAATATTATAAATGTGAAAGTGTGTTTGTTTGTTTGTCTTTCTTTCACGTCTAAACGGAGTGACTGATTGACGTGATTTTTTGTGTCAAGATAATTAGAGGGCTAAAAAGTGACATAGGCTACTTTTTACCGCTTGGAGAATTTTATTCCCACGGAACAAAACGTTCTAATAGTACGATAATATAACCCGAAAATTATTTTTAATAAGAATTACTTGAAACTTGGTATTAATGCTCTTCAATAATATTAAAGAAATACGTGTTTTAGCATTTTTCGAAATTCATCCCACAAGAGGGTAAAATAGAGGATGAAAGTTTAGAGTTTAGAGTTTTTTTGTAGTTTTAGCGCGAGCATAGCCGCGGGTTTTGCTAGTATATACATATATAAAAATAGCAGCAGAAAAAACAGGTTTTACCCGCACAGTTGCTTTAGCTTATTCTACGGAATAACTTTTTTCAGGCCAACGCTTGGTCCATTGTTTATGTCTATGTATACGACCCTTATTATTTAATTCGAGACCAAAGACGTCAGACAGCCAGTCTTTTAACATCTCTACTGCGTTATAAGGTTATCTATTTTGTGTTTGATATTTAAACACCCTTTCAAGACATTTTGCTTCATTTTTCATCCAAACCGAATCACAACAATGTACCTGAATGACACAAAACAAAGGTTTTCAATCTCAAACATCTCACGTTGTGCTCAAATAAATTGAATTTGTATAGTACAGAGAACTCCGAATATAACTGTCTCTGAATTACGACTCCGCTACGAGTATATTCGTGTATAGTTGATGCATTCAAACTGAGGGATGTAGTTTACGTGACAGATTTTGCTTATACTGCGAGTCCGTGTTGGGAAGATTTAAGTTAACGTTACAAAATTTTAAATAAAGTATTCAAATGTACATAATATGTTATCTATGTATAAAAACTTTAAAATAAAACTGAGTTCCAGGCACTAAAATGTAAAAAATAACTAAACGGAGGTTTTCATTTAGAATTGTTAGGGTCCTGGTGGACGTTAAAATAAAGAGTGGACTGTATAATATTTATATTTAAAGCTGGTACAATCGTCGTTTGTCGTTACAATGGAATAGGGAGGACGAATTTAGTTATTTGAAGTCGTCTTGTCGCCACGGGTCTCAAAAAGGAGTGAAGTGCTCCGTCGTGTAATAGCCGCTCGCTGTGGCTGTCGATGGTGGGGCTGCGACCGCGGCCCGCCGGTGTCCACTGTTGCGTTTTACGCAACATGCTCCCCCGGTTGAAGGTTGAAGTCTTCAAAGTCTGGAAGGGGGCAGATATTATTAAAGGCTCTACGAATTGTCCCACATTTCGTTTTAAGCTCAACCACTCTAACGACGCCATCGCTCCTTGGGTAAAGTCTTATTACCCTCCCCATCGACCAAAGAAGAGACGGAAGGGCTTTATCCTTAATAACAACAAGAGAGCCCTGTTTGAGTTCTGATTTCGACGATCTCCACTTTTACCTTCGCCTGCAGCAAAGACACATATTCTAAGGAAAAGCGTTGCCAAAAGTGTTGCTTAATGAGCTCTATTCTTTTGTATCGTTCGAGAGCATTGATGTTGGTTGCTGTTATCTGTGGATGAGGTATAGTTATTAATGATCGTCCAATTAAAAAGTGAGCAGGAGTTAAAGGAGATAAATCTTGAGGGTCAGAGGAAAGTGGGGTGAGAGGACGGGAGTTCAAAATTGCCTCAATCTGCGTAAGACAAGTAACCATTTCTTCAAAGGTGAAATTAGTGAGTTGAAGCAGTCTACGAAGATGGTGCTTAGTAGAGCGAACGGCTGCCTCAGCTAATCCATTAAAGTGTGGACTATAGGCAGGCACAAATTTAAATTCAATACCATGCTGTGCAATACTACCTTCTAGGTCTGAATGGGCCAGGAATTTAGTTAATTCGTTATAAGTGCCGACAAAATTGGTACCGTTATCGGAAATAATACTTGAAGGTTTACCGCGGCGCGATATAAAGCGATTTAAAGCGGCTATATATGCAGTTGTCGATAGTGCTGTAACAAGCTCGATGTGACAGGCCTTGACAGCATTGCAAATAAAAATTGCCAAATAACATTTATTTAATTTACAGCCTCTCCCCTTTCGGTCCGCTATCAACACTGGCCCAGCGTAATCCACGAAACAATGTAATAAAAGGGAATTCTAATTCCGTTCGGGATGCAGGTAACTGTCCCATTATAGGCTGAATGCTTTCGGATTTATATCTGCAACATCGAACACATTTATTAACAATAGACTTAGATAAGTTCCTGCCACCTAAGGGCCAAAAGGTTTGCCTTATGTTTGCAAGCAGTAATTGTGGGCCAGAGTGTAAATTTTTTAAATGAAAATAATGAAATAGAACCTTGCTAAAATGATGCTTACTACATATTAAAATAGGATGCTTAGTGTCATAACATTATGGGGAATTACTAAGTCTGCCACCAACTCGAATAATATCATTGGAATCTAAAAATGGTGTTAAAGAAGCAAGTCTATTCTTTTTAGGCAAAGTATCGCCCTTTTTCAAAATAATGTATTCTTCAGGAAACATTTCTGATTGAACCTTTTTTATAATTAAATTTAAGGAATTCTGAAGCTCTGTTATAGATAAATAACCTTTTAATTTTATTTTATTTCTACAATTGTAAATAAATCTCTGTATATATGCTACTGATCGTTGTAAATAAGTAAATTTAGATGTATTATTAATTAAACGACATATTAAGTCAATATTTAGAGTATTGTTAAGTACTAAAGAACAATTAAGCAACTCAGGTAAATCCTGTTTCTTAGTAAGATTGGGAGTTTTTGGCCATTCATTTTCATTTTTTAACAAAAATGTGGGGCCCGACCACCACAATGAAGAACCACTGATGGAATCAGCCTTCACCCCACGCGAAACAAGATCCGCCGGGTTATCCCTCGACGGTACGTAGCTCCACGTATGACTTTCAGTGCTCTCCTGAATTTCATTAACTCGGTTTCGTACGAAACTTTTCAGATGAAGCGGTGATGTCCTCAACCATCCTAAGACGATAGTTGAGTCACACCAGAATCTACAACTACTTATAAACAGTGTTAAAGAAGAGAGTACCTTCATACACAACCTTGCTGCTAGCAAGGCACCGCAAAGCTCGAGTCGTGGCATTGTCGTGGGCTTTATCGGCGCTACTTTATTTTTAGAGGTCAAGAGGTGTACTGTTACTAGCCCTGATTTATGTACAGACCGAATATATAAACAAGCACCATATGCTCGTTCTGAAGCGTCTGAAAAAACGTGAATTTCATAAATATTAGAATTACTAAAAACCCAACGTGGAATTTTTAATTTATTAAGAAAGGGCAAAGTATTAACGAATTCCAACCAATGATTTTTAATTTCATTTGAGACTTCGTCATCCCATGCATATTGCTTGAGCCATAGCATTTGCATTATCATTTTAGATTCCACTACGCAAGGACCCACAAGGCCTAGTGGATCGAAAATCTGACTAATGACTGAGAGAATGTGGCGTTTAGTAACTTTTTTATGAAGTTCAATATTAATTGAAAATGACAAAATATCCGAATCACACATCCAATTAAGGCCTAAGGTTTTAGAAGGAACATTTTTATTACTTTCTGAAAAATTGAAGACATTATCCGTTTTAACATCACAAGGAGATAATTGTTTTAAAATTAAATTACTATTCGATCTCAATTTTCTTAAGTTGAACTTTGCCGACTTTAATGTGGATATTACTCCCTTGCAAAGAGTAATGGTACCAGAAATAGATGAACTTCCGCCCAAATAATCGTCCATATAAAAATCCCTTTGTATGGACTGCCTCACCTCATTATTTGGTGCACTAGATGCTAAACTAACTAGACATTTTGTAGCTAGATATGGCGCAGATGCTGTACCGTACGTCACAGTATTTAAAGTGTAAGTTTTTAGAGGTTGTTTTGTATCATATCTAAATATTATTTGTTGAAGACAGCGTTGAGACGGATTAAGTTCAATCGCCCTATACATTTTTTCAATGTCGCCAGTAACGACATATTTATGCTGACGGAAACGAATTAGGATGGAATAAAGATCGTCTTGTACAGTTGGACCGACCATTTGGATGTCATTTAGTGAAATACCAGACGATGTGGTCGCTGAAGCGTCAAAGACTGTACGAAGTTTTGTGGTAAGGCTTGACTCACGGACGACGCCGTGATGGGGTAAAAAATAATTCACCTGTTGAGGATAGCTTGATGACGACTGACTATTTTCAGTCATGTGGCCTAGAGATTCGTATTCCTTCATAAATTCGATATAGCGAGTCCTGTAAGCAGGATCTCTTGCAAACTTACGCTCTAAAGATAAAAAACGACATTTGGCCTTATGATATGAATCGCCTAAGACTGACGGATCTTCCTTCAGTGGCATTGAGACTACAAACCGGCCGTCACTATTTCGTGTAGTATTTTCAAAAAAATGCTGTTCACATGCGCGCTCATCTGGGGATAATGAGTGCTTAGATGCTACCGTGTCTAATTCCCAGAAACGAGACAAGTCTGGGTTCGATTCCTCATTTAAAAAATGACATATTGGAGTAGAAGAGTGTACCTTAGGACGGGCTATATACCCTGACACCAACCAACCTAATTGTGTATCATATAGTTTAGGTAGATTTTTACCTAAATCTATAGAATTTGACTTTAAGACCGACCAAAATGTATGGGCCCCGAGTAATATATCTACAGCAGCCGGCTCATTAAATGAAGGGTCAGCTAGACAAATTCCAGAAGGAAGAGGAATATTCTCTATATTTATAAAAGAAGACGGCAAATTATTAGTAAGCTTAGGTAAAATATGACAGTCGATAGTAGTTCTATAATCATTATAAAGTGATTTAATAGTAAGACTACATGACTGTGTACTTTGAGAAATATGATTATTTATACCGGTCACCGTGGCGCTTGTACTATGTCGTGACAAACCCAACTTGCCGCAGAAAGACTCCGTAACGAAGTTGGCAGTGCTGCCATTGTCGAGCAGCACCCTGGCAAAGTGCTCGACGTTCATGCTGTCTACCACCTTCACTCGCGCTGTGGAAAGCAAGACGAGAGGAGGAGTAGTAAACTGTTTAGAATTAGTAGAATTAGCAAAATTGTTAATTGAAGTGATGGGCTCAGAAGGTTCCGTTGAATGTAAATGTAAAAGTGTGTTGTGCCTTTTCTTACAATATTTACAAGGAACAAGACTACATCTATGTTCATTGTGACCTGGACGCAAACAATTAAGACAGACTTTGGATTCCTTGGCCTTTTTTATACGATTTTCAATAGAAAGGGACCTAAATGACTCACAATTAAATAAAAAATGATTTTCCTTACACATAGGACATTTAAATGATGATTTATAGCCATTATTATATTTTTGTTTATTATTTTTAATTGAATTATAATTTAAATTTTGATTATTTTTGAAATCGGAAATAAAAGTTGATTTACAATTATCGTATTTTTGTGATTTTATGATTTTATTTTCCTGTAATGTTTCTAATAAATCTGCCCTGTTGCTTAGAAAAGATATAAAAATGTCATATGAAGGTGGGTTATCCAGAGTATTTCTATGCGTTTCCCACTCCCTACGAGTAATACTATCTAGCTTATCAGCGATCATATGAATGATCAAAGTGTCCCAATACTGAGTAGGCTGATCTAATGTGGACAAGGCACGTAAATTTTTATTTGTAACATCTATGAGGTGGCGAATACTCTGAGAAGATTCTTTATGCATGTTTTCCACATTAAATAAAGCCTGAACATGATTGTTAATGAGTAACCTTTTGTTGTCGTACCTAGTGCACAATAATTTCCAAGCGTTCGCATAATTGTCGCCTTTTACATCCAAACTATCAATAATTAACAATGCACTACTCTTAAGAGACGCACGAAGATAATGCAACTTATTAATGTTATCTATATCAGACCTTGAGTGAATTAAGGAAATAAAAGTGTCCCTATACTCAAGCCAATGCTGATAATGGCCATGAAAGGTGGGCAAATCGATTTTTGGTAACCTTATACAATTATATTTGCAACCACCTGCCTGCGCATCTTCGAAACTTGCCGCAGAACCATCGTGAGCCTCACGTCGGTGGGAAGGCTCGTCGCCAAGAAGACTGCGAGCCTCTGCCACCAGCTCGTAGTATACGTTTTCAAACTGCTCGCGTTCGTGGAGCTCGTTGTCAGGATTATCCGATAACATTTCGATGTCGCACTGTACTTGATCAAAATCAGCGTATAAGGTATTAAATTTATTAAATCTGCCTCCTAAATCCAATAACTGTAATCTACTTAGTTCCTTGGAACTTTTAAGTACATTTATATAATTACTAAAGATAGTTAATTTAGACTTTATTCCACTTCGCTTTTTTATTAACTTATCTAACTTTGTTTCGGTCATAGTGATAGTAAGTGCGTATAAAAAATGAAGTAAAAGCAAAAAGATAAATCGTTAATATATTTTAAAGAATAAAAATGCAACAGCAAGTTAATTACGTAACTTCGAGAACAAAAGGCAAGCGAATGACTGCGAGCCGGCCGATCAGCCGTTAGCGATAAGAAGTTAACGGTAAAAAAAATCACAAGCAATTATTATATGCAGTTCTAATGAACTTATTAAAAAAAGAAACTATAAATGAGCAATATTTGTATCATATATGATTATTTTTTACAAATTTTATTAGCTTGGGTGAAATTATTAATGGATAAAATAAATTGATGAGGTTTATTTAAATATATACTCGAATAATGCGTTAAGCAAATAACGTAATGCTATTGAAGTGTGAGAATAAAACGTAAAGACTTATAGGCTTAAAGAGAAAAATGACGCAATAGGCTAATTTTGCATTTGTGCTTTTGCAATTTTGAAGCTAGGTATGAAATTAGGACAGAATGGAAAATAATTGGAACGACTCACTAATAATACCCATCCACTTGCGTGATGTTGGAAGTTTGTCCTTTTCTTTGTCTTGAGGTTTGACTCGTGGGTCCAAAGTTCGTGCGGCCGACCTCTAAACGACTTTGATGACGTTCGGGCGTGTGTAGATGCTATGCAAAACGTTCACTCGAGATGATGATCGATGATGAACGAATCTTGCCTGCTGAAGTCCACAACTAAGGCTCCGAATCTTTAAGTGTCTTCCCTTCTTCATATAATTACGCGACTTATAACGGCGAGAATCCTAAAGGACATGTTGCGTAAAACGCAACAGTGGACACCGGCGGGCCGCGGTCGCAGCCCCACCATCGACAGCCACGGCGAGCGGCCATTACACGACGGAGCACTTCACTTCCTTTTGAGACCCGTGGCGACAAGACGACTTCAAATAACTAAATTCGTCCTCCCTATTTAATTGTAACGACTAACGGCGATTGTACCAGCCTTAAATATAATTATTATACAGTCCACTCTTTATTTTAACGTCCACCAGGACCCTAACAATGGTCCTTTAGGATTCTCGCCGTTATAAGTCGCGTAAATATATGAAGAAGGGAAGACACTTCAAGATTCGGAGCCTTAATTGTGGACTTCAGCAGGCAAGATTCGTTCATCATCGATCATCATCTCGAGTGAACGTTTTGCATAGCATCTACACACGCCCGGACGTCATCAAAGTCGTTTAGAGGTCGGCCGCACGAACTTTGGACCCACGAGTCAAACCTCAAGACAAAGAAAAGGACAAACTTCCAACATCACGCAAGTGGATGGGTATTATTAGTGAGTCGTTCCAATTATTTTCCATCCTGTCCTAATTTCATACCTAGCTTCAAAATTGCAAAAGCACAAATGCAAAATTAGCCTATTGCGTCATTTTTCTCTTTAAGCATATAAGTCTTTACGTTTTATTCTCACACTGCAATAGCATTAGTTTTATTTGCATTACGCATTATTCGAGTATATATTTAAATAAACCTCATCAATTTATTTTATCCATTAATAATTTCACCCAAGCTAATAAAATTTGTAAAAAATAATCATATATGATACAAATATTGCTCATTTATAGTTTCTTTTCTTAATAAGTTCATTAGAACTGCATATAATTGCTTGTAATTTTTTTTACCGTTAACTTCTTATCGCTAACGGCTGATCGGCCGGCTCGCACTCATTCGCTTGCCTTTTGTTCTCGAAGTTACGTAATTTTAACTTGCTGTTGCATTTTTATTCTTTAAAATATATTAACGATTTATCTTTTTGCTTTTACTTCATTTTTTATACTATCACTATGACCGAAACAAAGTTAGATAAGTTAATAAAAAAGCGAAGTGGAATAAAGTCTAAATTAACTATCTTTAGTAATTATATAAATGTACTTAAAAGTTCCAAGGAACTAAGTAGATTACAGTTATTGGATTTAGGAGGCAGATTTAATAAATTTAATACCTTATACGCTGATTTTGATCAAGTACAGTGCGACATCGAAATGTTATCGGATAATCCTGACAACGAGCTCCACGAACGCGAGCAGTTTGAAAACGTATACTACGAGCTGGTGGCAGAGGCTCGCAGTCTTCTTGGCGACGAGCCTTCCCACCGACGTGAGGCTCACGATGGTTCTGCGGCAAGTTTCGAAGATGCGCACGCAGGTGGTTCCAAATATAATTGTATAAGGTTACCAAAAATCGATTTGCCCACCTTTCATGGCCATTATCAGCATTGGCTTGAGTATAGGGACACTTTTATTTCCTTAATTCACTCAAGGTCTGATATAGATAACATTAATAAGTTGCATTATCTTCGTGCGTCTCTTAAGGGTAGTGCATTGTTAATTATTGATAGTTTGGATGTAAAAGGCGACAATTATGCGAACGCTTGGAAATTATTGTGCACTAGGTACGACAACAAAAGGTTACTCATTAACAATCATGTTCAGGCTTTATTTAATGTGGAAAACATGCATAAAGAATCTTCTCAGAGTATTCGCCACCTCATAGATGTTACAAATAAAAATTTACGTGCCTTGTCCACATTAGATCAGCCTACTCAGTATTGGGACACTTTGATCATTCATATGATCGCTGATAAGCTAGATAGTATTACTCGTAGGGAGTGGGAAACGCATAGAAATACTCTGGATAACCCACCTTCATATGACATTTTTATATCTTTTCTAAGCAACAGGGCAGATTTATTAGAAACATTACAGGAAAATAAAATCATAAAATCACAAAAATACGATAATTGTAAATCAACTTTTATTTCCGATTTCAAAAATAATCAAAATTTAAATTATAATTCAATTAAAAATAATAAACAAAAATATAATAATGGCTATAAATCATCATTTAAATGTCCTATGTGTAAGGAAAATCATTTTTTATTTAATTGTGAGTCATTTAGGTCCCTTTCTATTGAAAATCGTATAAAAAAGGCCAAGGAATCCAAAGTCTGTCTTAATTGTTTGCGTCCAGGTCACAATGAACATAGATGTAGTCTTGTTCCTTGTAAATATTGTAAGAAAAGGCACAACACACTTTTACATTTACATTCAACGGAACCTTCTGAGCCCATCACTTCAATTAACAATTTTGCTAATTCTACTAATTCTAAACAGTTTACTACTCCTCCTCTCGTCTTGCTTTCCACAGCGCGAGTGAAGGTGGTAGACAGCATGAACGTCGAGCACTTTGCCAGGGTGCTGCTCGACAATGGCAGCACTGCCAACTTCGTTACGGAGTCTTTCTGCGGCAAGTTGGGTTTGTCACGACATAGTACAAGCGCCACGGTGACCGGTATAAATAATCATATTTCTCAAAGTACACAGTCATGTAGTCTTACTATTAAATCACTTTATAATGATTATAGAACTACTATCGACTGTCATATTTTACCTAAGCTTACTAATAATTTGCCGTCTTCTTTTATAAATATAGAGAATATTCCTCTTCCTTCTGGAATTTGTCTAGCTGACCCTTCATTTAATGAGCCGGCTGCTGTAGATATATTACTCGGGGCCCATACATTTTGGTCGGTCTTAAAGTCAAATTCTATAGATTTAGGTAAAAATCTACCTAAACTATATGATACACAATTAGGTTGGTTGGTGTCAGGGTATATAGCCCGTCCTAAGGTACACTCTTCTACTCCAATATGTCATTTTTTAAATGAGGAATCGAACCCAGACTTGTCTCGTTTCTGGGAATTAGACACGGTAGCATCTAAGCACTCATTATCCCCAGATGAGCGCGCATGTGAACAGCATTTTTTTGAAAATACTACACGAAATAGTGACGGCCGGTTTGTAGTCTCAATGCCACTGAAGGAAGATCCGTCAGTCTTAGGCGATTCATATCATAAGGCCAAATGTCGTTTTTTATCTTTAGAGCGTAAGTTTGCAAGAGATCCTGCTTACAGGACTCGCTATATCGAATTTATGAAGGAATACGAATCTCTAGGCCACATGACTGAAAATAGTCAGTCGTCATCAAGCTATCCTCAACAGGTGAATTATTTTTTACCCCATCACGGCGTCGTCCGTGAGTCAAGCCTTACCACAAAACTTCGTACAGTCTTTGACGCTTCAGCGACCACATCGTCTGGTATTTCACTAAATGACATCCAAATGGTCGGTCCAACTGTACAAGACGATCTTTATTCCATCCTAATTCGTTTCCGTCAGCATAAATATGTCGTTACTGGCGACATTGAAAAAATGTATAGGGCGATTGAACTTAATCCGTCTCAACGCTGTCTTCAACAAATAATATTTAGATATGATACAAAACAACCTCTAAAAACTTACACTTTAAATACTGTGACGTACGGTACAGCATCTGCGCCATATCTAGCTACAAAATGTCTAGTTAGTTTAGCATCTAGTGCACCAAATAATGAGGTGAGGCAGTCCATACAAAGGGATTTTTATATGGACGATTATTTGGGCGGAAGTTCATCTATTTCTGGTACCATTACTCTTTGCAAGGGAGTAATATCCACATTAAAGTCGGCAAAGTTCAACTTAAGAAAATTGAGATCGAATAGTAATTTAATTTTAAAACAATTATCTCCTTGTGATGTTAAAACGGATAATGTCTTCAATTTTTCAGAAAGTAATAAAAATGTTCCTTCTAAAACCTTAGGCCTTAATTGGATGTGTGATTCGGATATTTTGTCATTTTCAATTAATATTGAACTTCATAAAAAAGTTACTAAACGCCACATTCTCTCAGTCATTAGTCAGATTTTCGATCCACTAGGCCTTGTGGGTCCTTGCGTAGTGGAATCTAAAATGATAATGCAAATGCTATGGCTCAAGCAATATGCATGGGATGACGAAGTCTCAAATGAAATTAAAAATCATTGGTTGGAATTCGTTAATACTTTGCCCTTTCTTAATAAATTAAAAATTCCACGTTGGGTTTTTAGTAATTCTAATATTTATGAAATTCACGTTTTTTCAGACGCTTCAGAACGAGCATATGGTGCTTGTTTATATATTCGGTCTGTACATAAATCAGGGCTAGTAACAGTACACCTCTTGACCTCTAAAAATAAAGTAGCGCCGATAAAGCCCACGACAATGCCACGACTCGAGCTTTGCGGTGCCTTGCTAGCAGCAAGGTTGTGTATGAAGGTACTCTCTTCTTTAACACTGTTTATAAGTAGTTGTAGATTCTGGTGTGACTCAACTATCGTCTTAGGATGGTTGAGGACATCACCGCTTCATCTGAAAAGTTTCGTACGAAACCGAGTTAATGAAATTCAGGAGAGCACTGAAAGTCATACGTGGAGCTACGTACCGTCGAGGGATAACCCGGCGGATCTTGTTTCGCGTGGGGTGAAGGCTGATTCCATCAGTGGTTCTTCATTGTGGTGGTCGGGCCCCACATTTTTGTTAAAAAATGAAAATGAATGGCCAAAAACTCCCAATCTTACTAAGAAACAGGATTTACCTGAGTTGCTTAATTGTTCTTTAGTACTTAACAATACTCTAAATATTGACTTAATATGTCGTTTAATTAATAATACATCTAAATTTACTTATTTACAACGATCAGTAGCATATATACAGAGATTTATTTACAATTGTAGAAATAAAATAAAATTAAAAGGTTATTTATCTATAACAGAGCTTCAGAATTCCTTAAATTTAATTATAAAAAAGGTTCAATCAGAAATGTTTCCTGAAGAATACATTATTTTGAAAAAGGGCGATACTTTGCCTAAAAAGAATAGACTTGCTTCTTTAACACCATTTTTAGATTCCAATGATATTATTCGAGTTGGTGGCAGACTTAGTAATTCCCCATACTGTTATGACACTAAGCATCCTATTTTAATATGTAGTAAGCATCATTTTAGCAAGGTTCTATTTCATTATTTTCATTTAAAAAATTTACACTCTGGCCCACAATTACTGCTTGCAAACATAAGGCAAACCTTTTGGCCCTTAGGTGGCAGGAACTTATCTAAGTCTATTGTTAATAAATGTGTTCGATGTTGCAGATATAAATCCGAAAGCATTCAGCCTATAATGGGACAGTTACCTGCATCCCCAACGGAATTAGAATTCCCTTTTTTACATTGTTCCGTGGATTACGCTGGGCCAGTGTTGATAGCGGACCGAAAGGGGAGAGGCTGTAAATTAAATAAATGTTATTTGGCAATTTTTATTTGCAATGCTGTCAAGGCCTGTCACATCGAGCTTGTTACAGCACTATCGACAACTGCATATATAGCCGCTTTAAATCGCTTTATATCGCGCCGCGGTAAACCTTCAAGTATTATTTCCGATAACGGTACCAATTTTGTCGGCACTTATAACGAATTAACTAAATTCCTGGCCCATTCAGACCTAGAAGGTAGTATTGCACAGCAAGGTATTGAATTTAAATTTGTGCCTGCCTATAGTCCACACTTTAATGGATTAGCTGAGGCAGCCGTTCGCTCTACTAAGCACCATCTTCGTAGACTGCTTCAACTCACTAATTTCACCTTTGAAGAAATGGTTACTTGTCTTACGCAGATTGAGGCAATTTTGAACTCCCGTCCTCTCACCCCACTTTCCTCTGACCCTCAAGATTTATCTCCTTTAACTCCTGCTCACTTTTTAATTGGACGATCATTAATAACTATACCTCATCCACAGATAACAGCAACCAACATCAATGCTCTCGAACGATACAAAAGAATAGAGCTCATTAAGCAACACTTTTGGCAACGCTTTTCCTTAGAATATGTGTCTTTGCTGCAGGCGAAGGTAAAGTGGAGATCGTCGAAATCAGAACTCAAACAGGGCTCTCTTGTTGTTATTAAGGATAAAGCCCTTCCGCCTCTTCTTTGGTCGATGGGGAGGGTAATAAGACTTTACCCAGGGAGCGATGGCGTCGTTAGAGTGGTTGAGCTTAAAACGAAATGTGGGACAATCCGTAGAGCCTTTAATAATATCTGCCCCCTTCCAGACTTTGAAGACTTCAACCTTCAACCGGGGGAGCATGTTGCGTAAAACGCAACAGTGGACACCGGCGGGCCGTGGTCGCAGCCCCACCATCGACAGCCACGGCGAGCGGCCATTACACGACGGAGCACTTCACTTCCTTTTGAGACCCGTGGCGACAAGACGACTTCAAATAACTAAATTCGTCCTCCCTATTTAATTGTAACGACTAACGGCGATTGTACCAGCCTTAAATATAATTATTATACAGTCCACTCTTTATTTTAACGTCCACCAGGACCCTAACAATGGTCGCTCCATTCATTCAATCCATAGGTCGCTGGTTCAGATCCGGCTCGAAGGACCATTGTTAGGGTCCTGGTGGACGTTAAAATAAAGAGTGGACTGTATAATATTTATATTTAAAGCTGGTACAATCGTCGTTTGTCGTTACAATGGAATAGGGAGGACGAATTTAGTTATTTGAAGTCGTCTTGTCGCCACGGGTCTCAAAAAGGAGTGAAGTGCTCCGTCGTGTAATAGCCGCTCGCTGTGGCTGTCGATGGTGGGGCTGCGACCGCGGCCCGCCGGTGTCCACTGTTGCGTTTTACGCAACAGAATAGATACCTAATATATTTCGATACGTAAACTAAGCATATTCGATTAAGCAATAAAAAAATTGTTGATTTTTTAAAAAACCGCTCGAACAATTTCGATAAAATGTACCTCTATACCCTACCTGGGAAGTATACCTTTCGAAACAAAAAAAATCCAAATCGGTTCAGGTGTCTTCGAGTAATCGGTGAACATACATAAAAAAAAGATTCTGACGAATTGAGAACCTCCTCCTTTTTTGGAGTCGGTTAAAAATAGTTATGGTCGATTTTCAACCACTGGGCGAACATTAGTAAACGTAAATACGCGAGCGAATGGAGAATAAGTCGCTATTTAATCTATACAAAAAAGGCAAATTCTTATTTCGTAATACTATAACTATTATTCAGTACTAGCATTGCTCGCGGCTCCGCCCGCGTTCAGATGACCAAAGATCAAATTCTTAGGTTTTAGTATATCACATATTAGTTTAAACAATGCAGGTTTTGTATTTTTTCTCAGAAATGAGATATTTTCACACGGTAAAAAGTATCCTATATGTTGACCTGGATAACCAGCTATCACTATATTAAAATCCCCCCAGTCGTTTTTCTGTGATGTAACAGACAGACAGACAGACAAAGATTCTAAAAACTACAGATTCGGCTTAGTTACAATTTTATTATATGTATAGATGTACTTACATCAGTTACGATATTCATGATGGTTACTTCGCAGCATGTTAAATAATTTTATCTAAAATACTTAAAGAAAAACGGTTCCAACGAGCTTTTGCTTCTTTCTTAGAATCGTCATTTGATTTCTAATTCATTTAGAAGTTCTCGTCAAAACGACTTAAATATAATGTTACAAGGAAAATTTTCATTGAATTTAAATCAAAGGAAATCTGAGAAACTCCAATCGCTAATGCTAAATCGTAATATTTCTCTAATTTGTGAATTCTTCAGAAAAGCAATTTCATTTACTAATAACTATAACAGTTATGCTATTGGAAATGAGTTTAACTGCAATCTCTTGAAGTTGCTAGTTTGATTCAATCAAAATCTGTGCAGTGGTGGTCACAGACAGACAGACAGACAAAAATTCTAAAAACTATAGATTCGGCCTCTGCATCTATAATAATGACTATTTCAATAACATTGTCCAAGAAATATTTAATGTACAGTTTCGACTCAGTTAAAATTTTATTATATATATCGATTGTTAAATTGTTGTGACGGTACTCTGTCTGTCTTTCAAGTTTTGCTGCCATAGTGATTTTTAATGTACACCAGACATTTATAATTATTCATGTTATGTCTAGTATCGTACAAATAAGTGCCTCCTCTAAAGAAACGCTTAAATTAGATTCGAATTTAAATTCAATATAATATTTAAATAATATGTGCTTTCGCATTTAGTACTAAGATAGAGCTTTTGTTAAAAAGTGAGGAAATAGTAAACACAAAATACCTATACATTTACAACAGACAGACAGAAATTGACAAGATTAGTTTAGAAATGTATCTTATATGCAGGGGATTAGACGAGTTGTCTATCTAAAGGCGCTGAATCATAAATATTTTAAAAATTTTATTGCAATAAGAAATTTAATCGTTATGTCATAAAATCATATTATCTATATCTATACTAATATTATAAAGAGGTGAAGTTTGTGAGATTATAATTTTGTGACGTTGTAGGGGGTAATCTCTGGATCTACTGATGTCGATTTAGATGAAATTTTGCAAGAAGATAGTTTGATGCCCTGGGAAGGGCATAGGATATTTTGTATCCTGGAAATCATCTCTTAAGGGGGTGAAAATGGGGATGGAAGTTTGTATTGGGAAGCAAGTTAGAGACTAATCCGAGCGAAGCGAGGGTGAGTCGCTAGTATGTATATAAAAATAATTTCCATTCGTTAGTCTTGCTAAAACTCAAAAATGGCTAGACCGATTTGAATAATTCTTTTTTTTTATTTATGGGTCGTGTGTCAGGGGTGGTTAAGTATACAAGAAAAATTGGGAAAACCCAAAAGAACAGCTTGTAAATCGAAATGCTCAGAAATTTTTATTTTGTATGGAAATCACTAACCATTAAAACTTAACTAGGGGCTAGGGAGAAACCCAAGCGAAGCGAGGGTAAGTCGCTAGTGTCATATGTTTATTTAGTTTTCTATTCTGCAACAATTGTAGAACATCTTGTCCAAGCCCTCTGGAAAGTAAAAAATCGGGTGGGACTGTGTCTTGGCATACCGCCGTTGGTTTAACTTGAAACGTCTATTTCAGCGAGTCGCTTTTAGTGATTAAAGATTGGAATGAAAACAAAATTGACCTCATTCTAATTGTTTTAATACTATAGTGACACGCAATAGGTAGTGTGTATAAAGTTCTTTCGATTACTATTGGACAGCGATTTAAAAAAAAATGGCTTATGATAAGAAATATAAGTCGGTAATACTTTCTTAGATTTACGCGAATATTTGACATTTTAAATAAAACTATCTTTTCGGATTTTGTCGCGGATTTATTTGTATTTTTGTTTCCCGACGTTTCGAATGCTTTACAGAAATCATGGTCACGGGAGAGACTGAGGTGTAAGATGTCTCTAAGGTATTATATAGTTGTTACAGACAGCCTACCCACAATTAACAAAATGAATTCAAAAAATTGAAAAATGGCACTAAAGTACCTTACAATATTTTAACTTTTAACTTTAAACATTTTTATATAATTTTAATTAGCTTTATAATTGAATATAGAATATTATTTATTTAATTTGAGCTGTTATTATTATAATTATTACAATTTTAAAAATATTAATTATTAATCTACATTTTTAGTTTTCCCATTATTATATTTATAACCATAAAGAAAAAATCATAATATATTAATTATTTAAGCCACAATTGATCTATGTGTAATTTGAAAAAAGTTAAGATTAATTAAAAATAATAATTTTAATTTACATCTGCTGTCTGCAAACATAGTCAGGACCGCCCAAGCCATTATATTCGCTGTGTAGATCGAAATGATAGCATTTCTGATTAATAATATTTTTTCACTTCTTCATTTGTAAATGTATGTAGTAATGTGTTGCTTAATAATTTGTGTTTTAAATAATAGCAAAATAAGTGTGCCTTGGGAGCTTTGAGAAGGTCAGCGCCGGACATTGGGGTACCTATGCGCACCACATAATCTCCTCTTTCCGATGACAGCGGTGTTTTATATTTCCGGCTGACTACAGCACGAGCTGAGGCTGATATATTGAATTTTTATATTTTGTATACACTTCCTGGTAATTATTTCCTATAAATTTCGTCCAAATTACACGTATTTTTGTTTAAATCGGTCGGAATAAATTCTATAAACAGCGAGTGAGCGAGCGAGAGCGGCGATTATAGTTATAAATATTGAGCCGCTAGTTATAAATATTTTGCATATTTGAAAATTAGTAAAAATAGTAATCTTTAAAGATAGCATCGAAAAGAATATCATATACCTACCTATATCATTTTTACAGTCAATAACAATGGTTACTATGGCAGCCCAATGCAACCTATTTCGTTATGATCCACTTTTCTGACCTGGTACCCGTATGTTTTGGTGTGATTTTAAAGAAGTTTCACGTCAACAAGTATAGTATACTAGCTAGCTTAACTTTTAACCTTTAGTGTAGATGCCTCAGAAATGAGATATTTTCCCGCAATAAAAAGTATCCTATATGTTGACCCGGATAACCAGCTATCATTATACCAAATTTCATCAAAATCTATTTAGTGGTTTTCCCGTGATGCGGTAACAGACAAAAAGACAAAAATTCTAAAAACTATAGATTCGGCCTCTGTATCTATAATAAAGTCTATTTCAATAAAATTTTTCAAAAAGTATTTATTGTACAGATTCGGCTTAGTTACAATTTTATTATATGTATAGATAAAATGCAGAGATTTCTAAATTTACAATAGAAGGTACACGAAAACTTTTTGCGAAAATTTTTGACAATCAGATGACAATATTTCTATTTATTTTTTGCCACCTACTATACTGAAATCACACTATATTAGGTCTCAGACAGGATTATAGTCCTAAGTAAATATATTTACCTAAATACAGATTATTAAATTTATCGACTCCTTTTGTTTCAGAACTTAACGCAACAAAATCAACGGAGAGTTCTTCGGACAAGCAAGAAGATGTACTCTACCAGAAAGACGTATCTTTCTCAGCTGAACTAGAAATAGCACCGTCCAGTAGACTTAGTAAATCTAATGTAAGCGAAAAATTTATCGATGAAAGCAAACGAAAACCACCAACACTGCCAACACCTGTAGATAACGTTAACTTTAATAGTTACGTAAATTACAACTACACGTTTACGGGAGAAAGATCTAAGGAATTGGATGGGTTGAAAAGTCTTATAGAGGATGGAGTTAGTAAAATTGATTTGAATATAATCGCTGATGATAAGGAGAAAGATGTCTTGATAGAAACAAGTAATGTCAAGGTCACGACACTTGGACCTAGTTTAGAACAAAAAGTAAGTATTTTTAGTAAATTGCTACTAGTATTATAAAAAACTTTTTAACAAAAAAATAAAAACCGACTTCAAGCAAAAGCACTAAAAAGTAAAAAATAACTGATTGGTAGTTTTCATTTACTATACATACCTAATCAAATATTTTCGAAGTCGGTGTGCTTTGCTTTGTATCGGCTGGCACCGAATCGGTTAATAAATGACGGAGTTCTTAGGTAACAAACATAAAAAAAATACAGCCGAATTGAGAATCTCCTCCTTTTGAGGAAGTTGGTTGAAAAGAGATTCTATAGACCCATTGCCATATACCCTCATGTAGTTTTTATTTCTGATTTATTATTTACATCATCATGGCATCGTTAATTAAAAGCAGAGAATAATTTTAAATGCTTAAACACCGCCATTTTGTGCGCTTTGGAATGACGTCATATAATTACTATTAAACTCTTTTGTTTTCATCAAATCCTATAATTACTAAATGTCAATAATATTGACATAGCTTCTAGTATTTTGTTCTAAACAATAGTGTTGCGTTTTTCAATTTTGTTTTTTTTGCGGATTTTGTATTACAATTTATTTACAATTTATTTATAATTTATACGATAAAAATCACAATTAGGTAATGGACAAACAAAATGAATGAATACAAAAATACAGTTGAGGCAAATATTAGTGTCATATATATATATATATATATATATATATATATATATATATATATATATATATATATATATATATATATATATATATGTCAGCCTCATACAATATATGTACATACCTATACTCTTTTGAGTCAAGCATATTTTTAGTCAGACATTTTTTAGTTTATTAATTTTCTACAGAAAAATTTTTTTTTAAAAAATCTTTAAAGTATTACGAACGTTTTAAACACAAAACTAGCCAAATCAGGCCAGCTGTTCTCAAGGGATGCGCTTACGAACAAACAGCATTCCATTTCTCCTATATAGGTTCAACCATGCGTATGAACTGCCTTACAAAGGAATATCCATCCCAATTATATGAAAAATCAGCAATTTATCTAAATTCCAATATAAACTTGCTACGGTAACAAAGCATGCGATATAAATAAAAAAATCACTAACGTATCATTCCACGTCAATGGCTGAGCATTTGAAGGAAAAAAGATATTAGAAATAAGCCGACCTTTGCGAAATTCAGATGATTCAATAATTTTCATAGAAAAATTACCCATTGTTTTTTTTTCATATAATCATACTAAAATAAATGTAATAGAAGCTAGATAAAATTCACTTAGCCTTTGTTTAAGAAGCCATTCTTTTGACTACACTCCGTAAGCTTTTAAAACAATTTGTGGTCGTTGAATTTATTTATTTATTATACATGAACTAGCGACTCACCCTCGAGGTGGCCCTCTTCGGGGGGCGGTGTACCATGCGGGTTGCTCCTGGTACTTCTCTGATAGCAGAGTGGACCTTAAAGCAACCCCATGGTTGTGGTGGTCTGCTTCGGCAGACCTGCCGTCGGGGCGTCGTAGTTGAATGCGTAAACGATCCTGCGACGCCCCATTAAGACGGGGGAAGGTTTTGTTGGGTTTTAGTGGGTAGTACTGGCTGTATTACGCCGGTGAGTCCCACACGTCATGCGTAAATGCATTTCCCAACGTTAAAAAAAAAAGCGACTCACCCTCGCTTCTCTCTGGTTTGTCTTTAGCTTGCTTTCCCATACAAACTTTCATCCCCATTTTCAACCCCTTAAGGTATGATTTCCGGGATAAAAAGTATCCTAGGTCCTTCTCAGGGTCTCAAACTATCTTCTTACCAAATTTCATCCAAATCGGTTCAGTACATCCAGATATTTCCCGCAACAACGTCCAAAATCACAAACTCAAAAACTTTACCTCTTTATAATATTAGTATAGATAGAGTATCAGTAGTAAAAGATAAAGACCCGAGATTTGAACCCAGGATCTACCGAATTTGCAGCCAATATGCAGTTATAAGTCATAAAACCTATATAGACTTGCTCAGTGCTTAGACAAATAACTGGACAAATATGTATATAATATAAATATCTCCCGCTAGTTTCGCTATTCAGTAATATTGGTCGCCGATATTCAGTATTCAAGATATTATATCATCTAATATATGTACATGATATGTAATCAGGTCCCAGAGGGAACGTCTTCGCCAGCAAGAACGACGGCGGTGGAGAGTTGCAGCTGTGACTCGTGTAGCGATGCTAGGTGTACTTGCGCTACCACTAAATGCAAACCAAGTAAGTTTATTGTACCAGTTAGGTTTTAGTCTTTTTAAATTAGTTTTTTTTCTGATAATACTTTTTTAGATTTACACAAATCTTTGACATATACCTATATATATATATATATAGCACCTGAGCTACCGAGCTGTATACAACCGAGATTCGAACCTGGACAGTTGTATTGTTAATCTTGCACCTTGGCCACTTGACTACGATGCTTACCATATATTGCGTGGAATAATGTAAAAGAAAACTGCGAAAACTCTAAAACACGCGTTTTCTCAGACATAAGACTAATCTAGATCGATTTATCGCCCCCGAAACCACCGTGTCCTAAATTTCATGAAAATCGTTGGAGCCGTTTCCGAGATTCAGATTATATATATATATATATATATATATATATATATATATATATACAAGAATTGCTCGTTTAAAGATATAAGATTAACGCGCTTTAATGCTATTAGTTACTATAAAGAGACTGCTTTTCAAAGAGAATATCTCCAATAATAATAACATATATTTCTCAATTTACTCGAACATATTTTAAACATATATATATGTCTATAGATACATGAAATATGAAATACCTTACAATAGTTTCAAAATAACCAAATAGTTCACAACTTAGTGGTAAAGCGCTTCGGTCAGATTTGTGCCCAAATATTTTAAGCAGCTACAAGTTTGTCCTTTCAGTATTATATGTACATTTTTGATGACTATAGCTGTACGTGTCGTATATTGTTTCAAACTAGTTTTCGAACGGCTTCACCCGCTCAGTTCTTTAAAAATATAATTTAAAAAATGTTAAACAGAGAATATACATAGGCCAATATGGTAGTGGTAGCCCAGTGGTGACGCGCTCGCTTGGGTAACCGAGTGAAGCGGGTTCAAACCCGGGTCTCGCACCTCTGATATTTTCATGTGCGAATCGTTTTCAACATGATTACTACTTGTGTTACGGTGAAGGAAAACATCGTGAGGAAAACTGCATGTCTGAGAGAACCTAACAAGTTATCGAAAGACATATGAAATTCACCAACCCGCACTTGGCCAGCGTGATGGACTATGGCCTGATCCCCCTCGTATTGAAGGGAGTCCCGTCGCAGCAGTGGGAGGTTTAAAACGGCTGAATCGTATACATAGCCGATATAACAAGACGTTACCAGACATTAGTCAAAAAAAAAACTTCAATAAATACTATTTTACATTGTTAAGTATTGGAAAAAGTTGTATATTTAACTCCAATACAATACAATACAAAATAAGCTAGCACGTTTCACTCAGACCCGTCTCAAGATGCCTAACAGCCTATGTGTTACTCCAGACCGTAGTATATTTGTATATTGAATTTCATCTAAATCCGTCCAACCGTTTCGGCCTGAATGAGTACACGTACAAACAACACATATAAACTTTGCAATTATAATTGTAGTCAGATTGAAACATTAAACATTCCATTTAAATTGTAACCTTTAGCTTCTGGTATATAAATAACTTTATAACTTTCTCACATACAAAATAATTAAATACTAAAAGACAAACTTGAATGATATAGAAAATAAATATCATTACTTTTAATAAATGGCCCTGAAGATATTTTATAAGGGTACCCTTTATTGTTTTTAAAATTAGAAATTCACGTCTTTATAATAAAAAAGAAACAGTGGTAGATAAATGGAAAATACCCGTAGACTCCGTATTGTACGTACGTTTCGTAGCATTTCGTAGCATCATCGAACTTTCGTAGCTAATTAAAACTTTTAACTAAGCCTTTTAGCAGTTAAAAAAAGACATTTCTTTAATGCTATCTAATAATGATACAACGATAAAACATTGTTTAAGAATAATAATATTTGTAAAAGTTCTGTTTGTCATTTTATTAGGATTTTTTAATATTTAAAGTATTAAAAATTCGTAATAAAATGACAAACAGAAACGCTCAAACTAATACATATTTTTACATTTATATTATCTTCAACAGTTAATAAATGAGGTGAATTATAGTGGCCGTGTAATGCTTTGTATACTGAGTGCATATTACTAGCAGTTCCTACTATATAGAAAGCTCAGGGTTCGATTTATAAATTATGACGTATATTTAAGCGGAAAATATGTTATATGAATATACGTCATACCTGACTTAGATGAATTGTTGTAACATGAAAATTGTGCACGTTACTCCGCTAGAGAGGCTATAAAAAGTCTAAAACTGAGTAATTTTATATGAAATGTCATACTTCGTTGTCTTGTCATCAAACTCTGTATATAAACCCAAAATTAAACACTTTCTGAGTATTTTAAATAAAACTATCTTTTCGGATTATTTCGCTGATTTATTTTGATTTTTGGTTCCCAACGTTTCGAACGCTTTACAGCAATCATGGTCACGGGAGAGAATGAGGTGTTAGATGTCTCGAAGGTATAGTTGTTACAGACAGTCTACCCATAATTAACAAAATGAAAAATTATACCAAGTACCTTACAATATTTTATAACTTTAAACATTTTTATAATTGAATATGGAATATTATTTATAAAATTTTTGCTGTTATCATTATAATTTATACAATTTAAAAAAATATTAATTAGTAATCTACATATATTTAGTGTTGCCATTAGTATATTTATAACCATAAAGAAAAAATATAAAATATAATATTAATTATTTAAGCCACATAATTGTTCTATGTGTAATTTAAAAAGTTAAAATTAATTAAGAATAATAATTTTAATTTAGTTTGCTATTATTTAAAAAGACAATTTACTAAGCAACACTATTACTACATACTTTTACAAATGAAAAAAAAGAAAGTATTAACTTTCTGGCTAGTAACAAACATTTATTGCAAACAACCAGACAGATACCTAATATTTTTATACGATAGCATTTTTTTTATCAGACGTATAGTACTAAAAAACTAAAAGAGCTTAAGCTAAGCTTTAATTTCATTGTACAAAAAGCTCCTATCTTCTTTAAACATAAAAAGAAAATCGCTAAGGCAATAGTAGCTACTGCGTATAATTTCCTAACTTCAAAATAAATTACTCAAGTATCTACGAGATTGCACTTTGAATTCTCGTAGTTCGCGAACAAGTGCTACGTCGTAGCACGTTGTAGCGTTTCGTAGCGTTATTGTCTCTTTCGTACCCAATTAAAACTTTTCTTCGAGTATCGAAAGTCACATATTGCATTTAACTAAAACACATTCGATTATAGATCTTATGTCTATTGCTGTAGAATCTATATTGTTATGTAGTTGTAAATGTATTAACTTACATGTAACATGCTACGTAATGGTCTGAAATAAATTTCAAACTTGTGATCAAATAGATTGCGATATATTCAAAGAGCAGTGAGACCGATCTTTTAAATCCCATTAATATTATAAATGCGAAGGTTTGGATGGATGGATGTTTGTTATTCAATCACGCCAGAACGGTTGAACGGATCTATATGAAATTTGCCACAGAGATAGATTATAGTCTAGAATAGCACATAAGTTACCTTTTATCCCGAAAAAATATATGGTTCCCGTGGGATAGATTTGTTTTTGTTTTTCACAGAGCAAGGGAACGACTATCTATTCCATACTAACCGATAAAATCTACCTAGAGAGAAACTGGAGCGAAGCGAAAGTTAGGTGCTAGTACGATATACAATTTTTTACAACGCAAAGACAAAATTCTTTAACGTAGGAAACTATTTAATAAATAAAAAATACCGAATAACCATGTAACTTCCAGTTTTGTCCTCCTCTTATTAAAGTTGTTGACTCGTTCCATAATCAAGAGATAAACACGTTAGCGCGTTTTCCCATAACTATGCAAATTGAGTACTGCCTTCTAATTTCCTTTTTGTGCTCTGCCATCCAATGTACTCGTAGCTAAGGTATGGAAAAGTATAGGTACTGACTCGATATGAGAGAATCCTCATCCCCATTGGATTCTCATCTAAGATATTAAGTACAAGCTGTAATATGTGGCTAATTGTTACTGAAAAAGCTAGATGGATTTGGAATAGATATATGTGTAGAATTATTAAGTATTAGGTTTGTATTGTGGTATGTACTGCATATTATATTTACACACCCTGTGTAGTCTTTCATATATCCTGGCCAAAGAGAAGAGAAGAAATCGCTAATAAGCGATAACGCTGCCTCTTGAGCACACTTTTAACTTTTGTGTTTTAGATACTTTGTTTTCCTGTTTTTATGTCATTAATGTGTCAATAAATTAGATAAATTAAATAAATATCATCTATATATGTATATATATATATATATGTATATATATATATATATATATATATATATATATATATATATATATATATATATATATATATAATAAAATAAGATTTGTTACAACACTTATAACTCGAGAACTGCTGGACAGATTTTGATGATCTTTGATTTGTTGGATTTGTGTCCGACCTGAATAGCAGAACAACTATTAAAACAACGAAAAATTCACTTTAAAATTTACATGGCTAACGCTGGATAGCAACTATTTATATCTATATAATGTATCTAAGGTACCGCTAGTGATATTATAAATAAAAAAGACCTAGGTCACCTTTCACCATCCAAGCGAGGTCGCTAGCTTTAAATAGCCACTGTAATAGTCCCTGTAAATTGTAATATGGCCGTTGTTTAATGTAGTCATAAATTATACCCCATCTCCGTCCTCTTTAATCAAACAGCTTTATGACAAACGCAATCAGCCAAATAGCCTTTAGTAAATATTGTAATTATTTCACCGTAATATACAATTAAGGTTAAAGCTTACACAATACATTATATCTGTATTTAAATTGTCATCAGCTTTTATATTTATAAGTTCGGAGCTTGGATTAAAAGAGCTTATTTTTTTGTATTGTAAAGTATTATTAAATAAAAGTTAATATGTAAATATAAGCTTTTGAAATGAGTGTCTTACCTATAATTGATTATTTCAAAGTCACTGTTATATTTTTTCTGTTTTTTATCTATTTATTTCAGATATTTTAGAAAGAACATATATCAGTGACTTCCGTTTGTTTCCGCCCCGAATAGCACAATAACTATTAAACATTAGAAATATTCATAAAAACAAATGCTGACGCTAGCTAATAACTATATATATATATATATATATATACATATATATGTCTTTGGGCCGAACCCGAGCGAAGCGAGGGTGAGCCGCTTGTAATAATAATCAAATTTATGCACTAATACAACTCCTATTGCTTCGTTGTAGAAAAATCAACAAAGAGAACACTCTATTAAGCATTTATAATAATTAAGTAGATATTTTACTAGTGAAATGCTTATGAATTGCAAACAGCTGCTTAAGCTGCTTAAAGTCAAGTACTGAAGCAAATATGTTCACCAAAAAATTAAACCTGTTTTAAAAACTTAAATATACTGTAAGATGTAAAAGTCCTATAAAAAGCGAGGGGGTTTTGGGCATACTTGTCGCCATCTCATTCATATGCATTTGAAAGATAAGCTGTAGTTAAGCAACTAAGAACCATTTGCTTAATTGTGTCAGTCTATGACGAGATGTGATGTGGATTATTATAACTTGATGAATGGTACTAAAGTTTAACTTAAGTTATCTTTGTTAGGAAATATTTGAAAGCTTGTCAAAAAATAATTAAATATTATACTTTTCCTATTTCTTATCCTTCGTTTTCCAAGTAAAAGTTTTACGCTTTTTAGTAAAATCATGAGCTTTTACTGCAATTAGCAGTGAAATATATTTTTTAATTAGGTAGATTGATTATACTTCAAGGACAGTGTGGCATAAATTTCAAAAAATCAGAAAGAGAGACAAAAGGGAGATAGAAGGAGAGTTATATGCCCATACCTTCTAAATATAATTATACATAAGTATAAAACCACACCAGGAAAACTATGGTCCTCTGGAACGCTTAGCATATATTATAGTTTTACTATTATTGAATTTTTGATTACTATTTTTCCAAAATAAACAAGCTTATGTTTACTGAAAATAATGATTTTTTATAGCTCTCTTAAAACAGCTCTAACATTCCTAACCATGGCAATTAAATATCCAAGATATTTTAAAACTATACTTTCTAAAACCAAAACCTAAAAGTTACTTCGAAGTTAAGTGATAAATAATACAATAGTTGATTATTATTGAACTGTTACCAGAAAGTTTTATTTGCTCTCAATTCGCGCCGTATGTGCACACTCTCGCTGAGCTATTGAAGTAATAGCAATTATAATAAGTGTTATCTACTCGACTGTCACGACTATATCTCATTCTGAATTGACATTTTAATTTTCATAAAGAGATTTTTTTTTGAATATTATAAAACAAAAACAAATCTATTCCACGGGAACCGTACATTTTTCCGGGATAAAAAGTAGCCTATATGTTATTCTGATGTTTGAGTTATATTATTGTAAAGTTTCATTAAAATTCATTCAGTAGTTTTTGCGTGAAAGATTAACTAACATACATACATCAATACATCCCTACATCCTCACAAACTTTCGCATTTATAATATTATTATTGTATATTTTCAAGTAATCTCGTTAAACCATAGACGAAAAAAACATGAAGAAGTGAATTCCTAAAAGAAAAGACTCTGAGGCTATAGATTTTTTCGTGTGCGCCCTTATTCTTACTGGATAACGTTGATTAATTACTTAATTATGGGTCTCCACTTACATTCCTACGTAACTTCGTTCCTGTTCAGTTCACAAGTGTTATATTACATCCAGTTTTATTTCTTTAATTTAACAAAACTAGAAAATTGCTGTATTGCTCTTTATTTACTTATTCTATAACATTTTCAAGCATACAGTATACAGAAATATTTAAGACTAGCATTGCCTGCGGCTCCGCCTGCTTACAGATAACCAAAAACCAATTTATAGGTTTTACATATTAGTATACTCTTACAATGCAGTTTTTGTATTTTTTCTCAGAAATGAGATATTTCCCACGGTAAAAAGTACCCTATATGTTGACCCGGATCACCAGCTATCACCATACCAAATTTCATCAAAATCCCTCCAGTGGTTTTTCTGTGATGCGGTAACAGACAGACAGATAGACAAAAATTCTAAAAACTATAGATTCGGCCTCTGTATCGATAATAATGTCTATTTCAATAAGATTTTCCAAAAAATATTTAATAAACAGATTCGGCTTAGTTACAATTTTATTATATGTATAGATTATGAAAATATGAATGATAAATGATACATATATGAATTATGATTATAAATAATAATTTTAAAAAATTATAACTTTTACTTGTCCGCGACTGTCCTCGCGAGGAATGTTGATAAAAAGGGCCAGCGTTTCTTAGGACATGTCGACATTCTATTATTGAATTTTAAAACCTGTTCCGTAGTTTCAGAGATACTGCACTAGATATGAAACAACAAATCAAATAAAGAAAACGTGTGTGTGTATACTTATGTACCTACGTAACAAGTTATACTTCTTTGGCGTAACAGAACAAAAATAGTTAAAGATTTCATCCCGTATGTCACAACTCTCTGTTTGTAAAAGGAATTCAGCTAACTTCATCATGTCGCTTTTTGGCTGTCGGTGTGCGTGCGCATCGTAAAAATTTTATTCTCATATTTTTTTCCAAACGTGCCAAAAGTAGTATAACTTCAATAAATTTAATAATCCAAGTAACTTACAGTATATTAATAACATTATAGTGTTAACATAAACATTATAACACATGTTATTAGACCCTTTCTTAACCGGTACAATACATTCAGGATGAACCGGAAGGCGGTCGGAAGCGACTGTAATAGCGTGTCTTCCGGGTTGCCGAGATTATTGTAGTATGTAACACGATTGACGTGTGGCTTAACATTAGTTTGTACATCTGAATAGTATGAATTATATTTGCTTTCATCTCCGTCTTACGTACTACGAATATAAAAAATATGTTTTAACTAAAAATTGTACTGGACTTTTTAAATCACTTGTGTCAAAAATCATCCAGAACCATTTAGCCGTTTTGGCATGATTGAATAACAAACATCCATCCAAACTTTCGGTTCTCGATTTCGATTCGACTGCGTCTCTAGGTAGGTACGTGGATGGATATATTTACAATTTCATGGGTTGGTTTTATTTTTATCGCGTATCCCAGATTATTTATTATAGTAAAAGTAGCCTAATTTACTCCTTATAACATGAGCTATCTGCCAGTGAAATTCCCATCAAAATCGGTCCAGCCGTTTCGAAGATCAGCCGGAACAAAGTATTAACTTTAAGGCTTAATAACATATATATTAAAAACAAACATAAATGTCTGCTTAGAATTGGCAAGAATATCGTTAAACATAGACGCAAAGATTTTACGCGTAACCGAATCAAATACTTCCTCTTCAAAAGTCGTTAGGTCGCTCATAAAAGAGTTACTCTCATCCACGTCATTTTCATCAGTTTCCTGTAACTATCTGTTAAAATCGGATAAGCCTTCTGCTGTCCTCTGTGTAACGCTACCGAAATCGGATTGAAATAAAAAATAGCCAATATCAGTCAACTCGTCAGTGAAATTCCCGTTAAACTTCCGATTCAGTCGGTCGTTTTGTTCTAATACATTAAGCAGTCCCCGTGGGGTATTGCCAAAAATATCACAAGGACATAACTTTTGAACAAAGTTAGGGCGGATCAATTGTAAAAAATATCATTTTATTTTAATATAAAGATATAGGCAGTAGTAGCCCAGTGGTAACGCACTCGCTTAGGAAACCGAGTGAAGCGGATTCAAATCCCGGGTCTCGCATCTCTGATATTTTCCTGTGCGAATCAATTTTAACATGATTACCTTACGGTGAAGGAAGACATCGCAAGAAAACCTGAATGTCTGAGAAAACCTAGCAAGTTTTCGAAAGACATGTGAAGTTCACCAACCCGCACTTAGCCACTAGCCAGCGTGGTGGACTATGGTCTGATCCCCCTCATATAGAAGGGACGCTCGTGCCCAGCAGTGGGACGTTAAAAAGGGCAGAATATGTACATAAAGATATATTGTAGTGACCTAAGTTAAAAAAATCGTAAAACTTCGAATACAAATAAACAACTAGCAGCCCTACGACAAATAGATCGCGACCCCTCGAAATCACTTAATATAATTCAAGTCGGCATTCTTACATACCCGCTGTAATCGAAAGTCCCTCGCACCGGTCTCTGTGCGAATTGCTATTGCATAATCTAAAGTCATACATTGATATACTAGCTATAACCTGCGATTTTGCCTTCGGACTTAAAATATTTCGTCGATAAAGATAATCTTCTAGAAGAAGAAGAAGAGTGTTGATTATCACTATAGTATAAAACAAAGTCACTTCCCGCTGTCTCACTATCCCTATGTATGATTAGATCTTTAAAACTGCGCAACTGATTTTGATACGGGTTTTTTAATAGATAGAGTGATTCAAGAGGAAGGTTTATATGTATAATACATGCATATTATAGTACAGAAAAGCCGAGAAATTCAATAATTTGTATTTCATACTAACCGTTAAAACGTACCTACCAATTCAACCAACCAACTTCAATTACCACTGGTCTTACAGTGAAGAGAACATCGTGAGGAATCTGCATGTCTGAGAGAACCTACCAAGTTATTGTAAGATATAATTAGAGTCCAACCTCACACTTGACATGCGGCCCGTGCCCAGTTGATGGACATTAAAAAGAATTTAACATAAACATTATCTACATTTTATTAAAAAAATATATAAAAATCGTAAAAGCTCAAATAATAAAATTATAGAGTTAAAGACTGTCGATACACGTACACGCGCGCAGTAAAGCATTTTTTATCAGTAGGAACGCAAGTAATCTGCGATTTTCAGGTTTATTAATAGAAAAAACGCGCGTTCAACATACACGTATTGTCAGCGCGTTTGTAAAATGTTATATGCTTAGACTCTTAGGTAGATCAATTATTAATTCAGATTGACTATATATCTGCCCTTACGCCACAGGTCGGTTCAAAGAGATCTTGTAAGAGCAAGTCCAACTTTACCCACATTAATGTATGTTATCAACAACTTTTATTTCAAGGGGCACACACGACACGTTTGGCTCAGTTTGTAGTGACCCTACTTGCTGTGCCAGCGGTCGCGGGTTTAAGTCCCGCTGGGGGCATTCAATTGCGTGATGAGCACGAATGTCATGCGTGTAGTGTATCAACTATCTGGTAGCCATAACACAAGCTTAGTAGCTTACCATTATGGAACAATATGGTGCTGTGTGTAAATGTCTTAACAGTAAAGAATGTTTTATTCGTACAGATTTGAATAATCTGAGATTACCTGACTCAATTCGTGAAAGCTGTTTCAGTTCTCAGATAAACTACTTAATATGCAGATTCCGTCTGTAATCTACGAGGTAGCGACCAAGATATTATTAAAACGAAGAGAATTGGTTATTATCTTAAATAAGAGATATTTTTTTTTAATAATTGTTTGAATTTTGGTATCTCAGGATAGGATGAGTTAATATTCATACGATACAAACTTTCAAGCAATCGCGTACCGAGTGTTACCTTACTACAGAAGGCGGTGGTGTGTGGTGTTGTATCAACAGTTGGAATCTGCCAAAAACCGGATCTGTAAACGGGCGTAAACTCTTCAGTGAGCTGTCACGTACATACCGTCCGACACGCTGTACGGTTGTATGGAGATTTGTTTATATAGAGAAACTTACTCATATGGTGTGGGGTAGTTGTTTCGAAATCGCCGACACTCGTATTATAATTCTCTTTATAAGTATAGTTGTAAGTACTAAGATGACATTCCACAATCGTTAAAGCATAGAAATCTGTCTATACATATAATAAAATTGTAACTAAGCCGAATCTGTACATTAAATATTTTTTGGAAAATCTTATTGAAATAGATATTATTATCCATGCAAAGGCCGAATCTATAGTTTTTAGAATTTTTGTCTGTATGTCTGTTACCGCATCACAGAAAACCCACTGGAGGGATTTTGATGTAATTTGGTATGGTGATAGCTGGTTATCCAGGTCAACATATAGGATAGTTTTTACCGCGGGTAAATATCTCATTTCTGAGAAAAAATACAAAAACTGCATTGTAATAGTATACTAATAGGTAAAACCTAAGAATTTGTTTTTTGGTCATCTGAACGCGGGCGGAGCCGCGGACAATGCTAGTAAAATATATTTATGACGTTTTATAAATCTATGACATAACGATTAACGTTCATTTATATTCTTTGACGTTAGTAGAATGACATCTTGTGTCGAAATCATGTCTACGTAATACATACTAAAGCACATAAATCCCGTGCCGGAAAGTACATAGCATTACAGCCGCATCCGTTACCAACATCCGGCCTTACCTCCTTTCAGTGTACATGTTATAGTGTTGAGAAAATTTAGAAACCCAAAGCATTATAATTTATTAAATGAAACTACATATAAGGATTTCAAGTAATTTTTTCTAGCCACTTAACCCCGCTTTGCTCGGGTGCGTCCCTAGGTACCTATTATATAGCCTATGTGCTACTCAACGTCATAGTTTATCTACCATACTAAACACCCAAATCCGTCTAGCCATATCCGCGTGAAGACGAAATGAGGAAGAAGTTCACACACACATACACGCGAAAATCCAAATTTGTTTGATTGTACTGAATCGACTCCGAAACTATTGAACTGATGCAGATGAAATTTTGGTAAGAAGATAGTTTGAGACCCTGGGAAGGAAATAAGACAGTATTTATCCCGGAAATCATCCCTTTAGGGGTTGAAAATGGGGATAAAAGTTTCTATGAGTAGGCAACCTAATAATAAAAGTCAGTTTTTTAAATCATATTCTTTATTGCTATATTTTAATATTCCTAATAAAAAACTTATTCTTTAATATAGAAAAATAAATATGACATAGCTCTCTCACAAAGTCAAGCAGGGGAAGCGAACGCCTTTCGATTACCGCCGTACTAGATATTGAAGAATGCAGGCCTGAGTTATATTAAGTGATATTGTAGGGTCCTGATCTATTCCCCTATATAGGGTTGTCACATCGCAAAGTGTATTTTTATTTCCATATATTATGTTAAATAAGCTATTTTTATAATATTTTTATATAAAAACACAATTATTTTTTTATATAAACTGTACGTTAACAACAAGTTTTCGTGAATATGAAGCTTATTTAAGCACACGTTTGACGACACGTTTTGCTGTGCCAACGGTCGCGGGTTCGAGTCCGGCTGGGGGCATTCACTTGTGATGAGCACGAATGTTTTTACTCCAATCATGGGTGTTTATATTTTTAATATGTATGTATTTAAAGTTGTGTATGTATGTGTAGTATATCAGTAACCTGGTATCCATAACACAAGACACGTAGGTTACCATAGAACTAGATAGCACTGTGTGTTAATATCCCAACTGTGACGTTTCAGCCACTTATTTATTACAACACTTATTTGACACTATATAAGATCTATATACTACTAAGACCACTATAGATAGGTATTATGAAATGAAACTCGTAACTGATTCACAATGTCGCACACGTCCGCTCTCTGTGGTAGCTGGAGTCCAAGTGTCAAACGATGACACTTTTTCTCACTACCCGAGATCAGTGTGTGCAACTACCTTTATTATAAAATATAAATCATCACATCTCTTCCTTTTTATATTTGTTTTTATTTAAGTCTTTAAATTATTATAACTGCACATCAAAATCACATGTATTAAATTTGTAAAATTAATATTGTTTTATTTCCATTATGAATCTTCACAATTACTAATATCCACATCTTCAACACTTCCATTATTATCACAAACTCTCCACTCGCCCTCAATTCTTTTCAAATGTATAATATTCCTCCGAAGCTCTTGTCCAGTCTCATCATTTCTTACACTAAATTCATTTCCTCTAGCACTTGTTACTGTATGTGGTATTGGATTAAATGTTGTACTTAATTTATTTTCTTTTGTCATGTTCTTAACGTATACTTTTTCTCCTATTCCTATGTCACATGGCGTTGCTCTCCTTTTCCTATCTTCATAATCTTTTCCCTTCTCTTTCATTATTTTATCATTATCTCTTACATCTGAGTCTGCTGAATTTGTAATTTGTATTAATGATGGTAGCTTATCTCTGAATTGCCTCCCATAAAATAGCTCTGCCGGTGTTTTACCTGTAGTGGAATGGGGTGTGCTATTATACATAGCAAGATATAATAGAAGATCACTATACCAATCAGATCTTTGACTCTGGCTTATCCTTAGTCTTTTAAGAATATCGCGGTTTTGACGCTCTACTTCGCCATTTTGTTGGGGTGAATATGGTGTAGTATTATAAATTGTGATTCCTAATTCTTTACAGAATGTTTTAAAATCCTCACTGATAAATTGTTTGCCATTATCAGCTGTTAAACTAATCGGTATTCCCAATCTAGAAAAGATTTCTTTTAATACTTTTATTGTTTCTGCGGATGTTGTACATTTCATTACTTTAATCTCTTTATACCTGCTGTAGTAATCTATAATTACAAATAAATAATGTCCGCTTGGTAAAGGACCCAAGAAATCAACGGCAACATCGATCCAAGCTTGCATCGGTAACTCACGGCGCTTCATTGGAGTTGGTCGACAAGGGGCAGAAACTAGAGTGCAGCCTCTACAACTCTTAACTAATCGTTCTGCATCACTGTTAATCTTTGGCCACCATACCTTAGTTCGCAAACGTCCCTTCATTGCCACAATACCGGGATGCCCTTCATGGGCAGCGTCAAGTACTCGTTGGCGTAATTTAAGAGGTATGACAATTTTATTCCCTCTTAACAAGATGTCATCATGTACCCAAAGCTCAGTTTGAAATAATCTGTATATATTAATCTCAGAACTCCATTTGCCTGTCTCTAAGGCTTCTTTAACTAGCCGTGTCTCATTATCTTGTTGAGATGCTTCAATTATTGTTTGTAAACGAATAGCGCAAGGTTTTACATACTCTACTATTTGATTAATATGGTATCCGTCTTCAAAAGGTTGAGCATTTTCTGTATTACATAATCGAGAAAAACAATCTGCAATGTTTTGCTTCCCAGGTCGGTATACTACTTTGAAGTTATAAGCTTGTAAACGAAGAACCCAACGTTCAATCCTGGCACAAGGTTTCGAACGCGTACCAAATATTACCTCCAATGGCTTGTGATCAGTTACTAAATCAAAAGTTTGTTTCCCATATAGATACATACGGAAATGCTCAACCGCCCAAACTAACGCCAAAGCTTCTTTTTCAGTTTGACAATAACGTTTTTCCACCTCTGTCAAACTCTTATTTCCGTAAGCGATAACCCGTGAGCCATAATGGTCAGATTGTATTAATATTGCTCCTAATCCGACGGGACTTGCGTCTGCCATAACTGTAGTTTTATCATTAGGGTCATAATATCCTAGCGTATGAATTTTACTTAGACATTTTTTCAGCTCTAGAAACGAATTAGCTTGTTCTGGTCCCCATAATTCATTTAATTTTGCATTCTTATTTAATTTTAACGTTAATAATCTTCTAATCGGTTCCGATTTTGTAGCCATATTAGGTATCCACTTATTTACATAGTTAATTAATCCTAAAAAACTCTGAATCTCTTCAATAGTTTCTGGTTCTCTAAAATTTTCTACAACTTTTATATATCTATCTAAAGGCTTCACTCCTTTACTGGACAGTTCGTGACCTAAGAAGCTAATACTCGTAACATTGTACACGCATTTATTTTGATTTAAAAGTATATTCCTTTTTTTAAAAATATATAACACATTTTGAAGTCTAGAATTATGTTCGGTTTCATCTCTTCCGTAAACTACAATGTCATCAATAAAATTTACAACTCCTTTGCAAGGGAGTATTATACTCTCTAGTATTTTTTGGAAATGTTCTGGGGCACATGATATACCGAACATTAATCGTTTGTACCGATAAAGTCCTTGGTTTGTAATGAAAGTGGTTATACCCCTAGATTCCTCGCTTATCTCGATTTGGTGGAAAGCATCCTTTATATCTAATTTTGAAAATATTCGTGCTTTGTTAAATTTAGGAAGAAGTTGATCCATCGTGGCCAAGGGGTGATTTTCACGAATAATTGCTTTGTTAGCACAGCGCATATCTACACAAATTCTGACTGTACCATCGCTTTTTAATACTGGTACTATCGGAGAAACCCAACCGGATGGTTTATCTACTGGTTCTATAATATCTAAATTTATTAATTCTTCAATTTTTTTGTTTATTTTTTCCTCTAAAGGTATTGGAATTCTACGGCACGGCTGAGAAACTGGTTTAATTGTTTTGTCTATTGCAATATTTAGTTTAACATCAGTAATTTTAGGAAATTTATTTTGATCTACAGAATTTATGTCAAATCCTAATTTAAGAACTTGTAAAGATATTGCGGTATCTTTACCTAATAGATCACGAGTACCATTCTCAATAACATAAAAAGTATCAGTTTTTTTATGTGAACCAGCTTGTATTTCACTCTGAAATGATCCAATAACCTTTAAAGGTTTGTTGCTACCATAAGCCATAAATGTCCTGTCCGGTCTTAATACTTGATTATGAACATTGACATGATTCGTTTTCAAATATTCCCAAGTATTATCGCTTAAAATGTTGCACTTGCTACCGGAGTCTATAATCATTCCAACTTTTACACCACCAATTAAACAATCCAATATTGTGTCATCATCAATATGAAATATATAATCAATATTAGTACTTTCAGTTACCGATTTATCACCTTTTTGGAGATCTTCATTGCCTTTCCTATATTTTGCTTTTTTGTTCCTAGTATCTGGTAAGCTGGTAATTTTCCGCTTTTTAATACTAGTTTTGCATTGAAGCCTAAAATGACCAATATATCCACATTTAAGACATTGTTTAAATTTAGCCGGACAGGTATCACTATCACTGTTATGATTCTTATTCCCACATCGCGAACACTGCTCATTTCTAAATTTACCGCGCTTAGTATCAATTTTATTAACACTTGTAGAAGGTGCCTGCGAGCCATGGTTATAATCATGTAACTGTCGCTCCACTGCCTCTAAAGCATTGGCTTCTGCAATGATTTGATCAAGGGATATTGAATCTCCAATTATAAGTATTTTCTTCCTTAATTCATTAGAGTTGCATTTCTCAACAATTTGGTCTATTAAATTCTCTTCTTCGCTCTTAAATTTACATTTACTACTCTGATGACGCAGTCGAACTAAGAATTTTTCAAATTTTTCACCAGGTTCTTGTTTTAATAATCTAAATAAATGCCTTTCGTATACCTTGCTCTGCTTAGGAGAGAAATAGTCATTAAGTTTTTTTATTGCAATAGTATATGAATCAGAATTAGTATTATCAGTCCTGTCTGTATCGGGAATATTGTGATAAATTTCTTGTAACGACAAACCGCCTACATGTAACAACAGAGCTCTTTTTTTTTCAGCGTCAGTAACACCTAACGTGATTAAGTATATTTCGAAACCTCTCTTCCATTTTTCCCATCGCAATCCTACGGATGCAGGGTCACCTTCGCACTCAAATGCTTCGAGTGGTTGAATTTGAGACATTATGGTTATGGTATTTATCCAATAAAACCGATTTGTTATGTCCCTGCAAAATCCACAACCATTAGTACCAATCAACAGAACCACTGTCGATTTACTACTTTTATACATATCAGGATTTTATATAATTAACATTTTTAGTACCAACTGATTGACTCAGTTTACTACTAAGCTAGTACCAGTCATTATAATATGACTTACTACTTTAATATCTTTTATTTAGTACCAATCAACTTTTCGGTCGATTTACTACTTAATATGACTAGTACCAATCGACTTTCCAGACGATTTACTACTTCTTTTTATTTTTATTTTTATACACAGTAATCAAAACACATTTAAAGACAATTAAAATTATCTTTCATGTAAAATTTATTTAAAGAAATATTCACTAAAAATTTAATTATAATAAAAAAAATGTCACAAAAAGGATATAGCGTATATTTAAAGTTTTATTACTTTATTATAACCAATAATAATATTTTATTATAAGAAATAAAAGTATAGCATCATTATAATCCTTTGTTAAAAAATAACAAAATAGATTGTAAGCATGATTCATGGCAGTTATTTTATACCGACAATTTATTCAAATTTAGTTTTCTAAAACTTTAATTTTGACATCGATATGTAATACATCTCCAGGTAAATTTCTAAAAAATTAATTAAAATTCTAAGAAATCTATTGTTAACTGACACGCTAGCGTGTTCGCGGTCGTGGAGGGATTATAGTCATGTAAAAATCGTTAAACTAGATATTTCAAATCTAAACGTACTTTATATTACTGTGTATTTATCTCCTTATCTTTTCTTTTTCCATAAAAATATGCATGATTTCACTTACCCTTAGACTCGTCGCCACTTGTGACGTTTCAGCCACTTATTTATTACAACACTTATTTGACACTATATAAGATCTATATACTACTAAGACCACTATAGATAGGTATTATGAAATGAAACTCGTAACTGATTCACAATGTCGCACACGTCCGCTCTCTGTGGTAGCTGGAGTCCAAGTGTCAAACGATGACACTTTTTCTCACTACCCGAGATCAGTGTGTGCAACTACCTTTATTATAAAATATAAATCATCACACCAACATATTTTATTTTTATATTCAAATACAAATAACTTATATATAGATGCATATCTGAATATATAAACAATACACTTATGTATGTACAGTATTGTAATCATATTGGATCGTAATAAGCAATATATTTCGTAGAAAATTAATAAAACTACATTGTACTCGTACACATAACGTCAACCCCTAAAACTCAATAGCTTTCAGAGAGGGCCATTCGGGGGCTCGAATGAAAAATGTTATAGGGACAATAAAATTGTTTAGACGACTAAAATTACGCAGTACACATGGATACTCTATCGTCCGGCAATTTATTCAAAGCTGCAATGGCGTAGTGGTGGAAAACTGGATTTTCAAGAGAATAACTTATTATTCATCTATTCTAGTGTAATTTATCAATGTTTAAGTCAATATATAACAATTTACTTATAATATTAACTAGCCGCTCACCCTCGCTTCGCTCGGGTTCGTCCCTTGATTGCTTCCCCATACAAACTTTACCATTTAATGGATGATTTTCGGAATAAAAACTATTTCATGTCCTTCCCAAGGTCTCAAACTATGTTGTTACCGAATTTCATCTAAATTGGTTCAATAATTTCGGAGCTATTCGGTACAAATAAACCAAACAACGTTTAACCCTGTGGTAATATTATTAAAAATAGGCGTAAATTAATAATAATAATATTTAAATACTTGTATGAAGCCATCACTTTTAGTATAGACATATATACGTTTATTATACCAGACAGTTTCCCACACAATAAATATATTAGATATCCTTTAACAAAAATTCAATTTCTATTATGGAATTTATTTGCTGTAATTAAGATTTTTTCGCTACTACTAGGAATGTTGACTATGACAGGCACTTTTAATTAATAGTGGTCACGACCTTTCATATAATTTAAAATTTCTTGGAACGTATTTTGTAATTGAAATAGACATTATTATCGATACAGAGTCCGAATCTATAGTTTTTAGAATTTTTGTCTGTCTGTCTGTCTGTTACCGCATCACGAGAAAACCACTGGACAGATTTTGATGAAATTTGGTATGATGATAGCTGGTTATCCGGGTCAACTTATAGGATACTTTTACCGCGGGAAAATATCTCATTTCCGAGAAAAAATACAAAAACTGCATTGTAAGAGTATATTAATATGTAAGACTTAAGAATTTGGTTTTTGGTCATCTGAACGCGGGCGGAGCCGCGGGCAATGCTAGCATAAAAATTATTGTGTTATTTATATAGAAGTACAATACAGTGATTTTGTTTCAATTAAGTATCAAAAAAGAAAATGAAGAAAGAGCTGAAGTTTATGTTAAAAATGCGTTACAAATATATAATGGAATGGAATATATATGGAAATAATTTATAATACCAATTTACGTTAAAATGTATCAGCCAATTTCCACAAAATTTTGTTTTGGCTAATATTAGCCAACATTTTCATACATATCCTTTACAGAATTTTAACAACAATGAACAAACTTTGAACTTTTATCGAACCCACTACCCAGAATACCTATTCTTTTTTCTTACTGCGCCATAAGACTATCAAATATATATAATTAAGCAGGAGAAGAAAAGAAAACACACTGTACAGGTATTATCTTTTAACACCCGGTACCAGACCGCACTTACATAAAGCAACAAGCTTAATTTGAAATTATAATGAGGTTGCCTTATTACTTCGAGGGAAGTCTTTTACAACGGTAATCTTTTTGGCTTAGCGCAAATCCTTGTATCTGGTCTAGATATGCTAAATATAAAAGTAAAATAAAACACATAGCTAGTATATGTCAATCATTTTGTATATTTGATTTTAATATATAGATTTCTCAGAGATGAGATATATTCCGACAGTAAAAAGTATCCTATATGTTGACCCGGATAGCCAGCTATCATCATACTAAGTTTTATGAAAATCAGTCTAGTGGTTTTCTCATGTGCGTTTCCAGAAAGACAAAAAAATCTAAAAACGATAGATTCGGCCTCTGTATCGATAATAATGACTATTTCAATAAGTTTTTCCATTTCCGAAAATCATTTAATGTACAAATTCGACTCAGAATTTTATTATACGAGTATGTTAACTCTAAAACTCCAAAACATGTAATGCTAGCTGCATAGCACCGAAATGTTATTACGATTTTTATATCCTTTTTTATATCAAATATAACATATAACTAAATCTACTTATATATATGACAAACACAAACACTGTTTTGTCTACAAATTGCGATATTTTAAATGTCAATAAAATATTGATGTCTAAAAAAATTGCTTTAGTTACCAAAAATAACTTTTTTTCATCATTATTATTATCCAATTCATTAAGTTAATTATTTGTCGCTGTAAGAAGAGTATAGACAGATTAAACTTTAGTCTATTAACTGTAAAGTTGTAGAGAACTGGCATAAAAATTGAAATTTCGCGTCATTATGTACAATGTTTGCCAAACAGTTTAAGCTCTTAAACGCTGAACTAAGCACGCTCGGCTCATTAGCCGTCCATGCGCAAACAAAAAAGGTTTATATTAAAATCAAATCAATTTTATATATACTTATATACTTGTAAATAGAGGAAAAAATAAAACAAGGTGCTATTTCTTAAGTAGTCTAGCATTTTATCTATACATATAATAAAATTCTAACTGAGTCGAATCTGTACTATAAATATTTTTTTGAAAATCTTATTGAAATAGACATTATTACCGATACAGAGGCAGAATCTATAGTTTTTAGAATTTTTGTCTGCCTGTCTGTCCGTTACCACATCACAGAAAAACCACTGGACTGGATGGAAAATGAAATATTGCAAGGAAACCAATAAGGATGTGATAGCCCTGTAACACGCTCGCTTGGGAAACCGAGTGAAGCGGGTTCCAATCCCGGGTCTCGCACCTCTGATATTTTCATATACAAATCATTTTCAAAGTGATTGCTTATGATCCACTTGCTTAACGGTGAATAAAAACATCGTGAGTAAATCTGCATATCTCAGGAAACCTAGCTAGTTTTCGAAAGGCATGTGAAGTCCGCCAACCCGCATTTGGCCAGCGTGGTGGGCTATAGCCTAGTCCTCCTTCAATATATTGAAGAGAAGCCCATACCCAGCAGTGGGACGTTAAATAGGGCTGAATACAAGTAAAACAACTAGTATCTTACACGTATATATCACACAGCAAAATTTGAACTTCCATTCTCATTAAACAGAGCAAATACCAACTAATTACATTCAAAGTATAGATAAAACCAGCCGAGTTCATCCTTCCATTTTCCACATATTTGCTCATGACCCCTTATCACAAAGTTGGAGAGCGCTTTAACTTTAAATTTTATTGATGACTGTAGGCTTGAGTTCGCTCCAGTACTATTTTGTTTTTACTACTTTAAAACAGTTCTTTGTCCAAAGAAACAATGTGGCTTTGGGGTAAAATATCTTTTGTTAGAATAATGTATATAATTTATTACCATTTTATCATGATTCTAACCACGTAGTTCAAAATAACAGATTTTCATACAAACTTTCAACACCTTTTTTACACCTTTAGAGGCGGAATTTCCGAAAGTTCTGTAGTAAGTATCCTATGTATTTACCAGCGACTTATCATCATTTTGCTCGGGTGCGTCCCTAGGTACACGGATTTTATTCACAATTTCATAGGTTTTAATTTTATTGCGCGGAACCCTGATGCTTCTTCTAAAATAAAAGTATTTATATTTGCCAGTAAAAGTACCGTCAAAATAGGTCCAGACGTTTCGGAGAAGAACCAGAACAAACGGACAGAGAGACAAAATTAAAAAAAAAAGGTTTTTTTTATTCGTATGTACTTTCATATGCATGCAGTAAAAAGCTGATATTTTAACATTACAAACATACTTCAATTTTATTGATCTGTAGGTATATCATATTAAGCAATAATCTAACCATATAATAAAATTGTAACTAAGGCGAATCTGTACATTAATTTTTTTGGAAAATCTTATTGAAATAGACATTATTATCGATACAGAGACCGAATCTATACTTTTTAGAATTTTTGTCTGTCAGTCTGTCTGTTACCGCATTACGGAAAAACCACTGGAGGGATTTTGATGAAATTTGGTATAGTGATAGCTGGTTATCCGGGTCAACATATAGGATACTTTTTACCGCGGGAAAATGTTTAATTTCTGAGGAAAATACAAAAACTGCAATGTAAGAGTATACTAATATGTAAAATCTAAGAATAAGGTTTTTGGTCATCTGAACGCGGGCGGAGCCGCGGTCAGTGCTATTTATAAATAATATTATAAATTATATAAAAACTTTAATAATAATTCTAACACAAATCTAACTGGGCGAAGATAATTATAGAAAAGATAGTAGTAACTCACCCTCGCTTCGCTCGGGTTCGTCCTCCCTACTTACGTTTTAACTTTTAACGTTTAGTATAGATTTCTCAGAGATGAGATATTTTCCCGCAGTAAAAAGTATCCTATATGTTGACCCGGATAACCAGCTATCATCATACCAAATTTCATCAAAACCCATCTAGTGGTTTTTCTGTGATGCGGTCACAAACAGACAGACAGACAAAAATTCTAAAAACTATAGATTGGGCCTTTGTATCTATAACAATGTCTATTTCAAAAAGATTTTCCAAAAAATATTTAATGTACAGATTTGGCTTAGTTACAATTTTATTATACGAGAGATTGACAAAGCCATTGCAGTTTTAATTTTTGAAATATTAACATCATCTGCAGTAATATAATTACTTAGGTTTAATTTAAAATGTCGGTGAGAATATCAAAATTTGCCCTTTTTATTCATTTAACATCAAAGGAAAATATTACACTTATACGGTTCTATACAAAAAACCACTGCTTAACGTATATTTACGTGAATACGCAATTAAAAGTAAATAGAATTTAACCCACTGGAAATTTACGCTTCACTTGGATAACGTGATTTAAATAAAAATATATTTCTTATGTAAACGTATTTGCTGTGTGAAATTTCATTTTAATCTTCACTGTACTTTATTGCATTTCATATTGAATATGCACAGATAAAAGTAAAGTAAAAAAAAAGTGTTTGTGTGACATTTTCGAAAATTAATTTATTTACATGATGAGATTTTCCTGGCCTCCAGATAATAAGAAGATATTAAAAATAGAAACGGTTACAATACTCTTTCAATCTCCAACATATGTTTTACAAATAGGTTTGAAATTAACAAATAAACAATTTGATGACGAGAAAACTTTAAAAAACCGACTTCCAGGCACTAAAATGTAAAAAAAACTAAACGGGGGTTTTCATTTAAAATAGATAACTAATCAGATATTTTCGAAGTCAGTTAAAAAAAAAGATTCCGACGAATTGAGAACCTCCTCCTTTTTGGAAGTCGGTTAAAAACCAATTTTATTACTGATTTTTTACTTTAACGCATTTCATGTTTGTCAATTTTAAATCTTCACTAACATGATTATAAACGATTGAAATATAACAAAGTTAATATTGGCATTTTGACACGGTTCAATAGACTTTGACCATGTCATTTATTTGTGTATTTTTTTGTATAAATTGATAAATGATTGACTCCTGTGATTTTTATTAGTGCGTTACACGTACGTAAAACTGCCTCGGTGGTGTAGTGGCTAGCATGTACGGCTGTACACCCGGAGGTCCTGGGTTCGAGTCCCGGGTCGGGCCAAGTTTAGTTATTGAGTATTTCTGTATAGTAAGCCTCAGTAACAGCCTGTAGTTGGGAAGTTGGCGGTGTTTCACTCCCGTGCCTCGAAGAGCACGTGAAGCCGTCGGTCCTGCGCCTTAACTCTCACCGGTCGTGTCGAGTGGTCGTCCCACCGGAGTATGAGAGTGACAGAAATAGAGAGCGCACTTGTGTCTGTGTACACTTGTGCACTATAATATCTCCTGCGCAGTTGGCTAGTCTCAATGAGATTGGCCGCTGTGTCCGGAATCGGTCAGGAGAACATCATACGTCGTAACATATTCATTTATTTTTATTTATTAAATAAGAAGCTAACGCTGTACACAATATTATTCCTTATTCTACTCTTAAGTATCTATGATAGAAATTGTATACCTAACTTACTAGCTAACTAAACATGCATAATCTACACTATATTATTATAAAGAGGAAAGATTTGTATTTTTGTACGTTTGTAACGAATGAATTCAAAAACTACTTGACCGATTTATATAAAATTTGGTAAGAAGATAGTTTGAGACTCTGGGAAGCAGATAGAATATTTTTTATTCCGGATATCATCCGTTAAGGGGGTGAAAATGGGGATGAAAGTTTGTCTAGGGAATCAACTAGGGATGAAAAAAATACTACAAGAAAAACATATTATAAGAAGATATCGAATCGCGATAATTAATATAAAGGAGAATTTCTAAGAGCGAATGTGAAAATTGAGAAAGATAAAACGCAGAAATGGGAACCAAAACTCGAAACCTACATATTCTATATCCTATACTTATCTCAAAGTCGGTGTGCGAAAGACCAAATTATCGTCACATAGTGATTAGAAACCTGTAACACTACACACAGAATTACTTTATCTAATCTACGTACTTTGTATTTATTGATTTATTGCTAATACTATAGATTTTTAGTGGCTTTGAATTTTTTAATTAATTGAATTTTTTAACGTCGTGTTTTTTCGGTAAGAGTGTATGTGATCCATGGCCCTTCCAGTCTTTTCTGCTTTTCGCCTTTGTTGACCAATGATCCTGCAATGTTTTTGGTATCATGTCTATTATTTCGACTGCATCGGTAGTGTAGTGCCTAGCATGTACGGCTGCACACCCGGAGGTCCTGGGTCCGAGTTCCGGGTCGGGCTGAGTTTAGTTATTAAGTCTTTCCCTATAGTAAGCCTCAGTAACAGCCCGGAGTTGGGAAGTTGGCGATGTTTCACCCTCGTGCCTCGGAGAGCACGTAAAGCCGTCGGTCCTGCATCTTAACTCACACCGATCGTGTCTCGTGTCATCCCACCGGAGTATGAGAGTAACAGAAATAGAGAGTGCACCTGTGTCTGCGCGTACACTTGTGCACTATAATATCTCCTGCGCTGTTGGCTAGTCTCAATGAGATTGGCCGCCGTGGCCGGAATCGGTCAGAGGAACATTATTATTATTTATTATTATTACTTGTTTTACACCTTTTGTAATAAAGTTACTTGCTTACATCTTTTTTATGTCTACGTACCAAACAAACAGCAGTCCACATAATATATAGCATACCATATATTATATGGTATTTTTAAAAGTACCTACCTACCTGTAATTTTTTTTATTTCACTTCTTTGTTCCCGATCAAACGAATGCTTTACATATATGCATCCACGTTCATGTGAGATACTAGATTACTTTACTGTAAAGCATTTGGAACGTCGGGATTTAAATCAAAATAAAATCGCGACAAAATCTAAAAAAAAATTTTTTTATGTCTATTTTCCTAAATTTAAGATATTATAATATATTATTTTGTACACAGATACGAAAATATCAACTCCACGATTTTCCGGTACTTCCTGGCTGGCTTTGCGCGCACTACGAGGCGCGTACAAACGCGTACGTTTACGACTGCGCGTTCGCCCGGAGAGGGCTCGAGGCGTGTTGCTGTTGACTGGGGAACATGACGACCTGTCTGGCGACTACCTCGCTCTTATTCTGCGGAATGGACATGTGGAATTAAGGTAGTGTGCTACTACTGTACTGTGTATATTTAAATTTAAATGGGACCACCTTTGAGATATTATCCAATAACAAAAGAATCCAGTAAAAATTTAGGCGTGATCAAACATAAAAACTATACATGTTGAATTGAGATCTTCCTCCTTTTTTCCTATATATATATATATATATATATATATATATATATATATATATATATATATATATATATATATATATTAAAACCGTATTTTATACTGAAAGCATAATATATTTTTACTTCTTAATAAATTACATACGTTACAAAATATACAAATTAAAATATATGAACTTATTTAATTTCTTATCCTGAGATTATATTGTATTTTAATTATTATAATATCTTCTAAAATCTAAATATCGTTTTCATACTGATTAGTTTTGAAATAAAAGCCTTATCAATTAAGGCATCGTTAATTAATTAATTATAAGATAAAAACTTTTTAACAAAAAAATAAAAACCGACTTCAAACAAAAGCACTAAAAAGTAAAAAATAACTGATTGGTAGTTTTCATTTACTATACATACCTAATCAAATATTTTCGAAGTCGGTGTGCTTTGGCTAAGTAATTAAAGCCTACCTATTAAATACATACCTAATCAAATATTTTCGAAATCGGTGCCAGCCCATACAAAGCAAAGCACACCGACTTCGAAAATATTTGATTAGGTATGTATAGTAAATGAAAACTACCAATCAGTTATTTTTTACTTTTTAGTGCTTTTGTTTGAAGTCGGTTTTTATTTTTTTGTTAAAAAGTTTTTATTTTTCCCTTTTTAGTGTAGACAGTAGTAGCAAAGTAAGAATTCTAAAGTGTTAGGCTTGTCAAACCAAACAAAATAAGCCCAAACTCGAAGTATCTACTATTTATCGTTGAAGAGTTCCACCTATCCGCCTTTTGGCCTTACCATCAGATCAGATCAACAATACCGAACCTCTGTACTATCAACGGAAATAGAAACACTTGCAAAGTTTCAAGTCAATATGACAATTAGAAGTAGGTTAAATTCATTATTAGCTATTTATCCACCCTTAGGGGTGGTATTTTTTTTTGAAATTTAAATGGGACCAATCTGGAAGTATACCCTTTCAAACAAAAAAAAATTGTCCAAATCGGTTAATAAATGACGAAGTTCTGAGGTAACAAACATAAAAAAAAAAAATACAGTCGAATTGAGAACCTCCTCCTTTTTGAAGTCGGTTGAAAACAGAGAGACGGATACGCATTTCTTAGGCTTAATCTAAGCTCCACGCGTCTTTTAGTTAACTTTAGCAATATAATTATATCCTATCCTATGAGAACCACTATAATCTATAACCATTAGGATGAAGAGCTTTATCATTCTGCTATTATTTAAGCATATATCTTATTATTTATACTAATATTATATTACTAGCGGCTCAACCTCACTTCGCTCGGGTTCGTCGCTAGGTACGTTTTAAATAGTTATTAGCCAGCATGAGCCATACAAATTTTTTTTTTTTTTTCGTTAGTTTTTCATTTTTTCTCTTTATTAAAACCTTCCGCGGACCTTAAGAAATATATGATTTTTTTTTTTGCCAAATTGGTCCAGCCATTCTTGAGTTATGCTTACCAATATTCATTTTTATTTATATAGATGTGAAAGTTAGTGAGTATGGATGTATGTTTGTTACTCAATTGCGCCAGAACGGCTGAAAGGATCTGGATGAAATTTGGCACTGAGATAGATTATAGTCTGGAACAGCACATAGGTTACTTTTTATCTCGGAAAAATATACGGTTCCCGTGGGATAGATTTGTATTTGTTTTTCTAGAGGCGAAACCAAGCGAAGCAATGGTGAGACGCTAGTCTTATTATATATCCTTTATTGCATTAAACAATTTAACAAAAAAAAAATACATAGAAAGTGACGGGAACAAAGATGGACTTATCTCTATATGAGATCTGTTCCAATGTAGGTATGTATGTGGGAAATAGTGTTACGTAGCTGGACAGAAAGAGATATCTTTATATATTAAATCTCCGGTGTGCGTATGTTCGTAATCCTCTTCCTCCTAAGCGGCTTGTCCGATTTTGATAAAAGTTTTGTTGTGCGCTTAAATTATTATGACAATACATGACATGATGACACAGACAAGTGTTAATCATGTTGGAAATGATTCGCGTAACCGGGATTTGAACCCGCATCTCTCGGATTTCCAATCGAGCGCGTTACCACTGGACTACCACTGAATAAGTGAATGTTTAAAATTATTTTACAACAAGATTAATCATGAAAATCATTAAGTTAACCACAGTAATATGTTCAATAAACGAGTTCGCAGTCCATTCGCAACGTAAATACGTTCTCTGGAACATGAAATTATAAAAATTAAATTTGTTTAATTCATTTTATATCACGTTTACAATGATATCGTACAGTAAAAAGCTCTATAACGTAGAGCGTGTAACGGTCTATGGAAACTCATATTACAAAATATTTCGCGAGTTGAAATAATTTTTTGTATTTTTAAGGACCTAGTAGTGACCATGGAAATATTAAAAATATATTTTGTCTACATTTAAAGTGTTTAATTTTTATTACAGTTTGTTCCGTGAATTTCTTAGTTTTTTTTTTAATCATCAATAAAGATAGTAAATATTGTAAGGTACTTTGGTGACATTTTTGAAATCATTTTTGTAAAATTGTGGGTAAGGCATTGTCTGTAACAAGTATATAACGGCTTTGAACCGTCTAAAACCTTAGTCTCTCCCGTAACTAAACTTACTAAAATTACTAATTATATTATATTACATTATAAAATATAGTTTAGGAAATGTATAAGTATGCAAATAATAAAATATACGTTAAATGATATTTATACATATATATTTAATACATGTAATGATAGAAAAGGCTTCTAGGGAAGTACCTCAAAAAAGTGAGGGTAAATCGCTTATAATAATAATCTTTTCTTCGATTACTTTAATCTATACATATAATAAAATTCTAACTAAGCCGAATCTGTACATAAAATATTTTTTGGAAAATCTTATTGAAATAGTCATTATTATCGATACAGAGGCCAAATCTATAGTTTTTAGAATTTTTGTCTGTCTGTCTATTACCGCATCACAGAAAAACCACTGGAGGGATTTTAATAAAATTTGGTATGGTGATAGCTGGTTATCCGGATCAACATATAGGATTCTTTTTACCGCGGGAAAATGTCTTATTTCTGAGAAAAAATACAAAAACGGCATTGTAAGAGTATACTAATATGTAAAACCTAAGAATTTGGTTTTTGGTCATCTGAACGCGGGCGGGGCCACGGGCAATGCTAGTCTACTATAGATATAGAAAATTTGTGCAAGATGATCATATTTGTGCTTAAATATGATGAAAATTATATTACTTTAAAACCGAAAATAGCTATAATGTGAATATTACCACATACACAGTACTGCCACTGCCCATAACAAACACGATTTTGGTAATCCGCGCAGGTTTCGAAGTTAATTAGTCCGGCGTGTCCGAACCCGCATTAAAACCCATTGTGAGTGGACAATAGCTTACAATATTTCTGCGAAATTGAATTTCGACACAGACCTTTGATCGTGATCCTGGTATATAATTTATTATATTGGTCGAATTTAAGTCAATAGAATCCTACTAGCATATTTCTATAGTTTAAGAATTTAATTATTTCTAAAATGCCTGGAGATTTGACTGGTGTTCTTTCCCACCCTCGGTGCGTAGTTCGTCGGCACTGACCGGTCACCGAGGGCCAGCGCCGACCGTCAGATGACACGTTTGGCTCAGTTTGTAGTGATCCTACTTACTGTGCCAGCAGTCGCGGGTTCGATTCCCGCTGGGGGCATTCATTTCGCGTGATGAGCATGAATGTTTTTACTTCAGTCATGGGTATATCATATTTGTAATATGTATGTATTTAAAAGTTAGCTATCTATTTCACAGTATGTAGTGTATCAACTATCTGGTATCCATAACACAGGCCTTGTACGATGGAAATAGATGGTGCTGTGTGTTGATGTCCCAACAAATTTATTTTATTTTAATTTATTTTAACAATATGTTTTAGATGACAACCCTAAGAAAATCCGTACAGTAGTTTCTGAGATTAACCCGAACGAACACAAAGTCGTACTTTAATGTATAATATGTAATAATTATAATATATTGTATATTTTTTGTTTTAGATTTGATTGTGGGAGCGGTGCAGGTGTCCTCCGATCTCCGGAGCCGATACATCTCGGCAGATGGAACACCATCTCGGTATACCGTCACCGTTGGGACGCCTGGCTGAAACTTAATAATGGCAAGCGAGTTCGAGGAAGATCTAAGGTATGTGTTTTATTTTGGAAATTGGTTGTGCACAATGTTTTTTTTAAATAAAAGAGTGTTTAGAATAAGTCACAAAAATTATAAAAATGACTACGGAAAAGTAATCTTACCTTCTATACATATAATAAAATTGTAACTAAGCCGAATCTGTGCATTAGATATTATTTTTTTAATCTTATTGAAAAAGTAAGAGTATACTAATATGTAAAACCTAAGAATTTGGTTTTTGGTCATCTGAACGCGGGCGGAGCCGCGAGCAATGCTAGTACTTCTATATAAATGCGAAAGTTTGGATGGATAGATGTTGGCTACTCAATCACGCCAGAGCAGCTGAACGGATCTGGATTACATTTGGCACAGAGATAGATTATAGTGTGGAATAGCATCACCGTAGATTCTTCCGGGATAAAAAGTAGCCTATGACTTTTGATCCCGGAAATATCTACGGTTCCGGTAGTATAGATTTGTTTTTGCTTTGGGTGAACTATTAGTAATAGTACAGAAATAGTAAATATATTATTTAAAAACACATTTCAACTTAGACTCACACTACAAGTCATTAGTATGCACGTATACAAATTACCTTTAATAAGCTAATCGCATAATATAATATATGTAAATATTAAACACTCACGATAGATTTTATAATTACAGTAAAAATTCATAACCACAGCCATTTAAAGCGGAAAAGTGGAAAATTAAAGGAAATATTTAATTTTTTTTCCAATTTTTCCTCAACGATACTCGTCCGTTTCCTGCGTTTGAAACTAAAAGGTTCCTTTGAGTTAAATCTTTTTTCTTTCCTCCACTTTACCTGCGTTGCTCGGTTTTAAAAGAAAATATATTCGTATAATAAACCACCTACTCCTTGGCTTATTCTAGAGCTTAACTTTACTTATTAAAATAATCTAATTCGGTGAAATGAAATTAACGAAATAATAAAATTTGTTTATTTTTTATAAATATATTACTAACTAGCATTGCCCGCGGTTCCGCCCCCGTTCAGATGATTAAAAATAACTTCTTAGGTTTTACAGATTAGTATACTCTTACATTGCAGTTTTTGCATTTTTTCGCAGAAATTAGATATTTTCTTGAGGCAAAAAGTATCCTATATGTTGACCTGGATAACCAGCTATCACTATACCAAATTTCATTTAAATCCCTCCAGTGGCTTTTCTGTGATGCGGTAACAGGCAGAGAGACAGACAGACAAAAAAATTCTAAAAACTATAGATTCGGCCTCTGTATCGATAATAATGACTATTTCAATAAGATTTTCCAAAAAATATTTAATGTACAGATTCGGCTTAGTTACAATTTTTGTTTGTTTGTAAACAAAAATTCTCATTTATATTTATAATTTCATTTTACAGTCTGTTAACCTATCTAATATAATGATAACTTTAATACGGCTACATAAATTTTAATGAAACTTATAATTATATACTGTTACAACATATTTTAAGTAATTATTATTTGTAAAAATAAGTATTATAATAAACTAATGGCTCATCTTCACTTCGCTCGGGTTCACCTCTAGGAAAATAAAAATAAACCTATCCCACGGGAACCGTACATTTTTTCTGGGATAAAAAGTAGCCTATGTATTATTCCAGACTATAATCTATCTCTGTGCCAAATTTCATCCAGATCCGTTGAGCCGTTCTGGCATGAAAGAGTAACAAACATCCATATATACTCACAAACTTTCACATTTATAATATTATCTAATAATACGGACGGACTAGTGTGCGTCCGTGGCTTCTCTCACACCGAATTGCGGAATAGGGATAAAAAGTATCCTATGTCCATCCCCTGATGCAATATGCCTTCGCCAAATTTTATTGCAATTTGCTATCCTTGAAAAGCTAACAAACAATCAGGTTTACTTTTACATTTATAATAATAATAAGGATAAACAAAACCAAACACATTTTCCTATATATATTCACATGGCTTATCGTTCTACTTGAGTATACTGCTAAGTCATGGATTCGCATCGTTCTCGTAATCTCAAAACATCTGAAGATCCCGAAAAGTTATATCGAAGTTAGGGAGTTTGCCGTTTCCTCCCATCAGTTAAGGCAATCTATCCACCAATTGTCTCTCGTTATATAAATAGTTATAATATGTTTAAATGTTTTTAATTGTCTTATATAATATAAAATCCTAGATAAAAAAATAAATATTTTAAAGTCAAAAAAATTACAGTATGTTTGGGACATAAAAAGGTAAGTTTTCACCAAATTTCGTGAAAATTTTAAATAAAACTATCTTTTCGGATTTTGTCGCGGATTTATTTGTATTTTTGTTTCCCTGTTGGGGACGAAAAGATAGTTTTATTTAAAATGTCAAATATTCGCGTAAATCTAAGAAAGTATTATATTTCGTTAAAAGTTTTTTTTTGTAAAAGATAAAAATAAAAAAACCAAAACTCGGTTATTTGAATTTTTCACATACCTACATTTTGAAGTTGCTAAAAATTTGCACTGTTTGTATATAATATTGTATTCATCAGGCCATAGTCCACCACGCTGGCCAAGTGCGGATTGGCGGACTTCACATGTTTTTTGAAAACTTGCTAGGTTCTCTCAGACATGCAGGTTTCCTCGTGATGTTTTCCTTCACTGTGAAACGAGTGGTAGTCATACTGTAAATGTTTCGCTCATGACATTATCAGATGTGCGAGACCCGAGATTAGCACCCGCTTCACTCGGTTTCCGAAGCGAGCCCTTAGCACTGGGCTACCACTGCCTTTTACTGCTTTTATAATATTATAAATACAAAAATACCTAAGGACTTACCCATGCGAAGCAAGAGTATATCACTAGTTAAAAAATAAATTATCAAATAAATTATACATGGATGGCACATTGAATATCATCTCCAAGATTACTTATGTTAGCAAAAAAAGTTACCGAGAAACTGTACAGTAAGCTTTACGTGAGTGATCCTATAAGTATATGAGCTTTTTGAATATACAATGAAACAGCTTACTTTCCTAGAGTGAACGCTCAGGTATATATTACCTACCTGTTCCGCTATATGAAATATGAAGTTTTCTTATAGCACTACCATTCCATCATTTTATTCATTTTATCTGTCTTATTCATATCAGTATGTTATGTTTATCGCACTTTAGTTCTACTTCAATATCCCTAGCTGTATAAATGAGTATTTATTAGATACAATTTTATATGTATATTCAAGTTTTAAATAAAACTATCTGTTGGGATTTTATCGCGTATATGTTTTGATTTTAGAGAACCAAAAGTCAAAATGAATCCGCGAAAAATCCGAAGATATAGTTTTATTTAACTTGAAAATGTCAAATATTCGCGTAAATCTAAGAAAGTATTACATATAAGTTTATTTATCCAAACGTATCACTTATACTTACAAATATGTACTATAAATGTGATATTAGTTTGTTTGGTTGTTTATTTCTTGCCTTACTATCACAATGACACAGAGCGACGATTGATGTGATTTTGAATTGACTGGGATACTTCTTACTAAGTAGTAAGAGGTCTTTAAAGTAGCTAGCCAAGTAGCTACATTTTACTGCGGGAAAATATCTCAGATTTATGGGAAAACATGTTATAACAAAACTACATAAGGAATTATGACTAATCTGGTTTTCTGTACGGAGGTATGCTACTGCTCCTTATGAGTGAAGTGATTCTCGTTAAGAATGCTACAGTAAAATGGATAAATACGTTACGCACGCCCAATTTTAGTTTCTCTTTTTATGTGCTTTGTCCTCTCTCTTTTAATAAAATATCTGGACATAATAAAATATAGCATGTATTAGTAGTATATACATACAAGGTAATGTAGTTACATTACCTTGTATGTATATACTACTAATACATACTTATGTTAGTTTTGAACTTAGTGGTCAATTGTCGATAAAAAACAGATGTTCTAAATTAGTTTTCTTTTATATATTTAGTAAAAAAACCAAAATAACCGCTAAATTTCTTTAAAATATTTTCAAGGCATCTATCTACTCTTCCAAATGCCCCACACTCTTAAATCCAGCCTTGCTAATATGACATTGAACAACAATACTCGTTTGCTGTTCGAATTCATTTAACTAATGCATGTAGTTTTTGTAACGCATATATTCAATTCTAAAACCATATTATTTTCCAAAACTATACATTCCAACGAAAGACATCTACGTTAAAACTTTCAATTCAATGCTCGAAAAAATCTCGTAAGCGTCAATTTAAAAAAGCTTTTAACATAATTCAAAGCACAAACAGAATCTCGTAACAATTTCTGTAATCTCATTCCCTACCATTTGTTATCTGTACAAAACCATAGAGTAGGGAACGTCACACCATAGACGAAATTTTTTTTTAACTTTTAACAAACAAAGTGGAAGCATCACTCATTAAAAATATTCGTGTCTCTGAAGGGTAGCTAAGAGACAAAGAGGTTGACGCGTATTTAAATTATAAGCGGTGGCAAAAGTCACAAGCAGTTTTATAAAGCTCCTTTAAATTTTTATATGACTATTAAATATAAATTAAAATTATAAATTATTGCATAATGGTTGCTTCGAATACAATATTAATTTTTAAAGCACAATTTCAAACAAAATTTCAAATATTCACTTGCGCCTTTAGATTCGAAAAGAAGTGGTTTAAAAAATTCTTTTGGTTTTATTCAATTTAAAACTTGCCATTACTAGAGGTAACAAAGAAGATTAAAAATTATAAAAATGAATCGATATGTTAAGTGCTATTTAAATATTTACGTACCGAAGTTCGCATTCATGGCTTTATACCTTTGGAAATAAGGTATAAATAAGCACTAACAATACTGACATAGCTAAGTAACTTAATATGTACTTTAAGTCATGACGACATAAAGACTGTTTTATGTTGTTTTTTATTATTCACGCAAACGTTTTATTACATCAACTACAAATAATATATTACAACAAAATTTGATAAAAAGAGAAGTAATTTTTAACAATAAATAGAAAAAAACGACTACTCTTAATACTTTCTTAGATTTACGCGAATTTTAACATTTTAAATGAAACTTATAATCTTTTCGGATTCTTTGTCACGTATTTATTTAGAATTTTGGTCCCCGACCCTTTATTTGTTTAATTAATTAATTTATTTGAATGCTTTACAGCAATCATAGTCACGGGAGAGACTCAGGTTTAAGACGTCTCAAAGATCATTACACAGTTGTTACAGACAGCACCTACCCACAAAATTATTCAATGATTTTCAAAAATAAAAGTTGCATTTAGTCAGGAACCAAAAATCAAAATGTATCCGCGATAATTATAAATTAAAAATTTTAAAAACCCCCTACGCAAAATAATTGTCAATTAACGATTACACTGGCACGCGTGAAGCACTTAATCGAGTAATCATACGCCAAAATGCCTTACACCATTTTGGAAAACACCTGATACTCTTACACTGCTGGACCGATATTAACCAAACATAGCTAAGAAACACCGCAAGGAAACTGGCTTTCAAATGAAAAAAACCGCATTGAAATCAGTCCATCCGTTTAAGGGCTACGATGCCACAGACAGACACACACACAGACAGACATCGACGTTAAACTTATAACACCCCTCTTTTTGCGTCTGGGGTTAAAAAAAATCCGAAAAATTAGTTTTATTAAAAAAGATAAACCTCACAAATCGCTGTAAGTTCGCCACTTAGACTGTAAACCTCGTCGGGACTCATAATTGGCGCGACACCAAGTTAATGTTGTATAATAATTGACGGAATTCCCGCTATCAGACAGCTGTAATTGTTGGCAAGTTTGTAATTATTGTTTGCAAAATTCGCAGGGAGTGTTTTAATTTTGAAACTGCTTTGATTTAAGTATTAATTTTATAAATATTTTTATGAACCTCATGACTTACATACACACTAATAAGGCAAATCAAAATATTTTTATGTTAATATTCATGAATATATAGTGTTGAAATGACTTAATTCTGTCCGTCTAGTGTGTATTTGTATTGTAGTAATATTTTTAAATAAATTTATTATGTGACTCAACCTCGCTGCGCTCGGGTTTGTTATAGTTATGTTTTAACAAAGTTTAGTATAGTTTTCTCAGAGATGATAATATATTCTCCCGCAAAAAGAAGTATCCTATATATTTTGACCCTGATATGTATCTATTATCATACCAAATTTCATCAAAATCGGTCCAGTGATTTTCTCGTAGGTAATGCATTCCCCGACAGACAGACAAGAAATCTAAAAACTATAGATTCGGCCTCTGATCGATAATAATGACTATTTCAATAAGATTTTCCAAAAATCATTTAATGTACAGATTCGATTCAGTTAGAATTTCATTATATGTAGGTATAGATAAAATTTTGAATTAATCACTGAATAAACCAAATTCTCATTCACGAAACGCATTGTAATATTAAAATCACAACAATTATAAACTTTAATAAAGCATGAGCTTTTAAAACTGAAATCTTTAAAAGAAAACTAACCACATATTTGTTTCCAGGGTTTGTTCTCCCGTATGACGTTCAGAGAGCCTGTATGGGTTGGTGGGGCCGGCAACACTACTGGACTACAAAGCAAGCTTGGACTTTCTGAGGGACTGTTGGGCTGTGTCGACTTCTTGAGAATTAACGGCGATACGTATCGCTTAGTTGAAGATCCTGTATCTACACTGGATATTGGTAAGTAATGGATACGTACACATATACATGGTATAGCTTATCGTCATCCACCTATGAATGAAAGTCTCCCCCAAAAATTGCCTATTATTATAGCCAATCATGATGCGATAATGACGTCCTGATCGATTACGGACACGGCGGTATCAATCTCACTGAGATTATTTTGAGGATTTCCTTACAGAATATCTCAATATACCTAAACTTGGCTGGACCTAGGACTAGAACTTAAGATCTGATGCCTATAGCGATAAGTATAATTCCTATGTAGAATAAAAATATTAAATTACTAGCAACTTTCTCTCGCTTCGCTCAGTACGTCCCGGTATAGGTACGTGGATTTTGTTTACAATTTCATGGATTTTAATTTTTTTACGTAGAACCCTAATTCTTTTTCTTAAATAAATTATCTTCCAGTGAAAGTCCCGTCAAAATCGGCTCAGCCGTTTCGGAGATTAGCCGGAACAAACAGACAGACAAACAATTTTTTTTTTAATTGTTTTTTTTATAAGTAACCGTATATACTTTCATATGTATTTAGTAAAAAGCTGTTATTTTGACATTACAAACAGACACATTTATTTATCTATATAGATAAATGCAGATGCAGTCTTACAATATACTACATAAAGTTACCAATACTTACACTGTTTGTTGTAATAAAGCTAAGAGAATTTACTAAAATAAAATCAACCTATAAATAATAAAGCACCTCAAAACTTGTCACATAATAGCCCAACATTAAACGTTCGATCAGAAATAATTAAATTTAACTTCATACCTTCCATTAAATGGAAACAATTTTATAAATTAATAAATCACTTAAAATTTTAGTATGATATTTATTAAAGGATGAACATTCAATTTGGCCGGGTTATTTTAGGATTTCATAAAATACTTGGCAAATACTAGTTTTAAGGAAACACAAGGGCCTAGAGACGTACCCGACCGAAGTGGTGGTAAGTCGTTAAGTATATATATATATATATATATATATATATATATACATATTACTAGCACTGCCCGCGGCTCCGCCCGCGTTCAAATGACCAAAAACCATTAGGTTTTACATATTAGTATACTCTTACTTTGCAGTTTTTGTATTTTTTCTCAGAAATGAGATATTTTCCCGCGGTAAAAAGTATGACCCGGATAACCAGCACATATATCACCATACCAAATTTCATTAAAATCCCTCCAGTGGTTTTTCTGTGATGCGGTAATAGGCAGACAGACAGACAAAAATTCTAAAAACTATAGATTCGGCCTCTGTATCGATAATAATGTTTATTTAAAAAAAAATCCAAAAAAATATCTAGTGTACAGATTCGGCTCAGTTACAATTTTATTATATGTATAGATTTAGTCTTGCAAAACGGTAACGTCGCCTCAAAGTTTGTAGGCCGCTCTGCGAGAGTCGCCCATCTGGTATAATAATAGCCAAAAAAGATGAAATTTTGATTCTTTTAAGGATTTAAGTTTATAACAGTCAATTAAACTTTGCTTTAGGAGAAAAAATTCAATACATAACATAAACTGGCGACCTCGTTTTGCTCGGGTGCGCGATTTTGGTTCAAAATTTCATGGGTTTTAATTTTTTGCATTTCTTGCTAATTATTTTTTTAAAATAAAAGTATCCTAACATACTCTTTATAACACCAGTTATCTGCTAGTCAAAGTTCCGTAAAAATCGAACCAACCGTTTCGGAGATTAGCCGGAACAAACAGACAGACAAACATTTAAAAATTATTTTTCTGATAAGTACCGTGTATACTTTCATATGCATTATAATATGTATGTATTCAGCCCCCTTTTTTTTAACGTCCCACTGCTGGGCACGGGCCTCCCTTCGATATGAGGGGGATCAGGCCATAGTCCACCACGCTGGCCAAGTGCGGGTTGGCGGACTTCACATGTCTTTCGAAAACTTGCTAGGTTCTCTCAGACATGCAGGTTTCCTCACGATGTTTTCCTTCACCGTAAGGCAAGTGGTAATCATGTTGGAAATGATATTGTTAACCGTTTTATAATATGTATGTACATTTAGTAAAAAGCTGTTATTTTGACGTTACAAACAGACTTTAATTTTATTTATTTGTATAGATTTAAGATTCATTTGAATAAAATAAAACAAATTCTTCTAAGAACTTCCTCAAATTATAAAATGCGTCTAAACATCTAAGAACACCAGTCTGGGCTACTAGTCTATACAAATATTATAAAGTGGTAAAGTTTGTGAGATTATGAGTTTGTGACCTTGTAGGGGGTAATCTCTGGATATACTGAACCGATTTAGATGAAATTTGGTAAGAAGATAGTTTGAGACCCTGGAAATCATCCCTTGGATGGATCATCCCTTAAGGGGGTGAAAATGGGGATGAAAGTTTGTATGGGGAATCAACCTAGGGACGAACCCGAGCGGAGCGAGCGTGAGTCGCTAGTATTTTATACATTCATAGAAATCTAAAGAAACCTAAGTCATAACATAAATTTTAATAATACTAACTTACTTTTTCTCCAAATTAAGAGATAATCCTTACAAGAGCTGAATATTTTAGGTAAAAAGTGTTTTTATCTAATTAAAGTCAAATTTATGAATTCTTTTGAGTTATCAAGACCAAGACCGATGTCTGGGGAGAATTTTAATGAAATATTTGAATTGGCTTTACTCTAACCTTTTCTGTGACTTTGCTAAAGTAAATGTAAGGCCAGTTTAGACTAAGACACTAGACACGGTACACTCAGTGTATACACCGAGTGTCTCTGTGTGAACGCGAGTGTCTCTAATATCACAATTTCACAATTAGAGTTGCTTATGCTTCATTAAAAACTTAATGAAGCAATAAGGTCATTAGTACTACGCTATAAGATCGATAAGATTCGATAATTTGATTAACATAATAATAAATATTCGTCTGACTATGGAATATCTCCATATATCTCCAAAATGCACATTCACATACTTTCGTGTTTATAATCTTATATCTTTAAACGAGCAATTCTTGTATATATATAATCTGAATCTCGGAAACATACACACATACGAGTATATACATATAAACTTTCATAGTTATAATAGTCAACTACAACATCAATTTGAATAAATTTGTATCATTTATGTCCGCCAGAAAGATATCTATCTAGAAAGGGAAACGGTTTAATGCTAACATGCAAATACTTCCTTCCTGTCCTTAGGGATGGCGTGATTCATTTAACCCTTTGAACCATTTTTTAAATGTCCCCATAGACATGTTCGACGAAACTCTACCAATAACGATAATAAAGTTATCTTCAAATTATATTCTAAATGTTATAGAAATAATAAATCTTTGCTTAAAACTTTAGGATGTTATATGATTAAAGTCGTATAAATTATAATATATATTTGATTCAGGTATTTGATCACAATTCAATTCAATTCTCTTGTTAATTGCTTTGAAGCCTGACAGTTGAGCACAGATTACTTCGCCAATGTCACGTAGAATGGGAAAAGACACGAAGGAGATCGGTCGGTAAAATAAGATTCAATTCAATTCAATATAATTATCTTGATAATGGCTTAAAACCCTCCCCTTGAAAAATGTGACCTCTCTCTTGAAAAATGCGACATGACAGCTGTCACATCATAAACCTACGAGTACTCTTCTAGCCTATTCAACTTTACTAGCTCTTTGCGAACTTGTCTTGAGTAGAGTTACGCCCATAGCTCTAACATACCTTCGTCTTTAGTAAAAAATAAGTATTTAACGAGTATAATCGTTAACATAATATAAAACCACTTTGGAATTAAAAGTGCAAAATAAAGCTGCAGCATTGTTAATATCTTATCATAATCGCTAATAAAAGTGCCGTTTTTGGTAAATAAAATCCAATATATTTTTATGAAAATAATATTGAATTAATTAAAATTTTTATTATTATTTTAATGAAATTTTACCATTTTAATTAAAGTTAATTGATGTCTCTGCTTTTAATAACAGAAATCTTGAAGACAAGAATCGATTAACTCTTTATAGCTCTAAAATCATACTTCTCGAATTTAACATTAAAAATTATAGTTCTCGAGCTCATGTTATAAATTGACTTCACGAATTCTACTTTGTTCTATTGGATAGGAGCTTCCTCTGAACTTCTCAGAATACCGTGATGTGTTTTAATATAATACTAGCGACTTCGCTCGGGTTCGTCCCTAGGTTGATTCCCCATACAAACTTTCATGCCTATTTGCAACCCCTTAAGGGATGATTTCCGGGATAAAAAGTATCCTATGTCCTTCTCAGAGTCTCAAACTAGCTTCTTACCAAATTTCATCTAAATCGGTCCTGTAGATCTAGAGGTTACCCCCTACAACGTCATAAACTCACAAACTCACAATATACAAACTCACAAACTTTACCTCTATAATATTAGTATAGATAGTATAGATTGACAACACGTAAATGCAATAAGATTTCTTATTTCATTAACACATCACGTATCAACTTATAGAAAGCGTAATTTAGCTTTAATCTTGCTCTATTAAGAACTCTAAGTCAACAGCCATGAACTTTATAAATATGTAAAATTCTAAAAAAATATTAAAATATTCCTCACGTGTGGTTAAAAAGCGTTTTATTTAATTAAAAATGTTTTATCATTTTTATATGAAAACACCATTCTTTGACCCACTTAGATGTAATTTACACGCTTTCCTTCTACCTCTTTGACGAAGTCGAGGGCCTTTTCAGCTTTTTCACCGTAGCTTCAAGTAAAACGCGAATTTGCTATAATATTTTAAACTTTACTCTTTAGTGTGTATTCGAAAATTGTTTCTTGTTGGAAGTTTTTATCAAGCTACAGTATATTTTAATGGGCTTATATTTTAAATTTTTTTGACTGCCTCGGTGGTGTAGTGGCTAGCATGTACGGCTGCACACCCGGAGGTCCTGGGTTCGAGTCCCGGGTCGGGCCAAGTTTAGTTATTGAGTCTTTCTGTATAGTAAGTCTCAATAACAGCCCGGAGTTGGGAAGTTGGCGGTGTTTCACCCCCGTGCCACGGAGAGCACATAAAGCCGTCGGTCCTGCGCCTTAACTCTCACCGGTCGTGTCGAGTGGTCGTCCCACCGGAGTATGAGACTGACAAGAATAGAGAGTGCACTTGTGTCTGCGCGTACACTTGTGCATAATAATATCTCCTGCGCAGTTGGCTAATCTCGATGAGATCGGCCGCCGTAGCTGGAATCGACTAGGAGAACATCATTTTAATTTAGATTTTAAATGGAATATTTAGAATTCGTCAAATACGTCCAAAATCAAAGGTTTTAAAGTAAACAATGTACAAGTAGACATTGAAGAGTTCCACTGTCACCTCTTAACTCCAATATCAGATCAATCCGACGATATCAATTTATTGTATTACTATATGATAAATCGATGCGAAGGAAAAAATAGTAAAATCGATTATTTAGATTTGATCAAGTATACTTAATTTGATTAAATATAAGTGAAGTTAAAAGAGTTAATATATTAAATCAGTAGTCGAAAACATCGATAAGTTCAGGGTATACTTACTTATTGATGTACTTATTTATTAAGATTTTGCTTAAATAAATTTATGTTTATATTTTTTTTTTGTTGGAAATGTAAGTAACGCCACTTTTGACACATAATTATTTAAAATATTCTATTTGCGTAACATACAAGTATAGGGTCTTTTTAAAGTCATTCAAAGAAGAATGAATGAATTAAAAAAAAAACATCCGTAACATAAATTGGACTCGTGAAGTTGCAAACGCAAATACGCACTAGACTGTGCTGCCAGAGTGGTCTGTTCCATATTTATCCTTTTACCAAAAATGTAAAATATGTATGTTTTTTATTTTTTGTGTGTGGAAATCTCTGAAACTTTTTTTTTTAATTTTTACGTAGAAAACTACTAGAATATGTATGATTTAAAATATTTTATAAGATACTGGGATAGCATGCAAAATAAAAGTAAAAAGAAAGTTTTGAACATGCATGAAGTAGTATTGCTACTGAAAACGGTTCCCACGATTGAATTTAAAAGTCCAACTCGATCTATTTGTCATACACTCGATTCCAAGTATCAAAAGACGCAAAATGTTTATACGTCAGTACAAATATTGTGCCTTTGAGAATATTTTAAGAATTTTACTCCGGTTTGAATAAAATAAATAGAATAACAAACTTGTGAAATTTAAAATAGTAAAAACAAAAGTAACAAAATAAATACAGTAGTCTATCTTAGACATAATATTTGTTCTTTTATGTGCATGACTATGCACATTTTATAGAGTAAAATAAATAGCAGCAATAAAATATGTAATTCATAATTTTCCCTAGTTTTAGTTAGGGAAAGCCAATTTTTCGTGAAAATGCTAACATTTTAGTTCCGGAAGCCGTTGACGGATTCGGGGCATTTATAACGTTTAGCGTGTCCCACATACTTTCGACGGGTTTTAGAAAATGACCTAGTAACGTCTGCGTGTTACATCTTTATTGTACACTCTTTTAAAACTGAGCTTTATTGACATATTATGTTAAAACTGGTACAAAAAATGTTTTTTATAAAAAAACCTTTAAATAAACTCTTTTTGATAACGACCTATTTTTGTGTAAGCATTTTTAGAAAAGATTTGAACAGGAACAGAGAATATCGACATATATATTTTACCGCGAGAGATTATCTCTTTCCTACGGAAAAACACGTGATAATACAATCTAAAAGAATATTTATAATCAGAATTTCTTTAAACTTGGTAATAATATTCTTCAATACAATTAATTAAACACGTGTTTTAGCATTTTTCAAAATTCATCCCTTAAGGGGGTAAAATAGCGGATGAAAGCTTGTATGAAACCTACCATTTTTTGAGTTTCTTTTTGTAGTTATATTGGTGAAAACCATATGAACATAAAATAAAAAATAACATATAGTGATGTATGATATCGGACACGTTTCCATCCATATGTAGATTATCGACACATACAGACACTTATCAAATCGGGATCGCGGGTAACTCTTTCGACAATCGAGCGCTCTTCAAACTGCCACATAACAACTCATCATACCTATGTATATATGTACATAAGTATATCATATATAGTCTATCTATTCCATACTAACCGTTAAAAGATACCTAGAGACGCACCCGAGCGAAGCGAGCCCGAGTCGCTAGTATATATAATACTAGCGGCTCACCCTCGCTTCGCTCGGGTTCGTCCCGAGCTTGCTTCCCAATACAAATTTTCAACCCCATTTTCACGCCCTTAAGGGATGATTTCCGGGATAAAAAGTATTCTATGTCCTTCCCAGGGATTCAAGCTATCTTCTTACCAAATTTCATCGAAATCGGTTCAGTAGGTCCTGAGATTACCCCAACAAACGTCACAAATTCACAGACCGACAAACTCACAAACTTTACCTCTTTATAATATAACTATAGATATCACTTTTTAATAAAACCCAAGTGATTCCAAATAGCTTTTATAATACTTAAATATATATAAAAACCTAGGGACCATCTCTAATGATATCTATTATATATAGCATAAGTATACTCGTTTACATATCAATAGCTGGAAACATCGCTCGATAGACTTAAGAGACCAGCTATTGAATTTTTACACAAGCATTATTGACTATTGGATTATGATTTATAATATGTTGATATAAATTATTTTTTAATTTTTAATTATTATAATTGAGAGGTCATATGTAATTACCAGTTAGTATGAAACATACATATCTGTTTGTGCGTCTACTACAAAGATCGGTTTGCACTTATATGGCTTTCATGGTTTCTGGGTACTTTTAATAAGAAGACAGCGTATTTATTACTTTAGTGAAGGTTTCCAAACTTTTCAAACATTTTCAAAAGTGAGTTATCTATATGATACCGATTTAGATGAAATTTAGTATGAAGGTAGTTTGAGACCCTGGGAAGGACATAGGATAGTTTTTGTCCCGGATCGTCTCCTAAAGGAGGAGAAAAAGGGATGGATATTTGTATGGGGAATCAATAATTTCTCAAGTAAGGGATATAAGACTCATCATACCTATGTACATATATAATATAGTCTATCTATTCCATACTAAGCGTCAAAATACAACATAGTATGAAATGCACGTTATAATACTAATACCATATTCAAATCTCTATTAAAGTTAGGATAATTTTAAACTAATTCAAACTAATCCGAACTTCAAAGACTTCAAATCCTTAACATAAACAAAACTGAAATAATAGACCCCTATACCAAGAGAGTACAATTCTGATGAGAAGAACAAACTATTTTTTACTAGCGACAAACCCTCACTTCCCACAGTGCTACTCCAGGTCATAGCTCAGATACACTTAATTTTATCCAAATCTGTCTAGCCATTTAGAGTAAAGGTGTAACAAACAAACAAACTTTCACATACATATAATAGTTATCTAATTATAATAATTGTTTAATAGACTTTAACGATGGTGAATCTCTTTTTTATCCGGTAAAATATTTTTTAACGTCGCAAAGGTACTGCGGGATAAAAAGTAGGAACTTTACACCACAGGATGTGGAAGTGAAGGTAAACAGGAAGCGATGTGAGTTGCACTATTAAGAGAATCTTAATATATTACTGAAGAACATACTTTTCCCTCTAGAGAAACGGCTCGCTTATTTAATAAGAAAAATATCTCGCAAGCTTACTATGTGTATACTATGGGTGGTAGAGATAGCAAAAACAACAATAATAGTAAAACAAGAACCTTTTTTAAAATTTTGTAAAAGGCATCAAGCATTTCTAAAAATAAAAAAAAGTTTTCTAAAAATATTACAAGAAAGATGAATTTCAAAATATGACTATAATTGAAGTTACATGTTACTGTCAATATCAGAAAGAAAACTTAACATAAAAGAAACAAAACTTAACATATATAAATAGATAATTTTTTTTTTATTTTTTTTTAATATTTTTAAAAGGTTTCAACAACTTCGTTTTTTTTTAATTCTCATAATATCATCGTCCATTGCATCCTCATATCTTATTCCGCTACAAAACTTATATTAGCAGTGCATGTATGTAATTTGTTGGTCAGTGCTATGGACACCTGTAAGTGACCAATATACTAGAACTTGTGTATTAAGAATGAATTTAAAATGTATTTGTGTGTTATGTTGTTGGTGTTCTTAATAAATAAAAAAAACTAACATCTGAAAATAATACTCCGAGCTTTCATTTTTCAACTCTTTGCATTGCACATGTCAGCAGATTACCCGCAAAAATTTAAGAATGCTCTGCATTTGAATTCTTATAATGTGTAATGATAAATCTTTTTTGATTGTTATCGATAACTTTTTACATTATTGTAGGATTTTTATCTCCTTATAATTTTTCTTCATAAATTATTTTTTAAATGTATGAAGGCAGTGGTAGCCCAGTGGTAACGCGATCGCTTGGGAAACCGAGTAAAGCGAGTTCAAACCCTGGGTCTCGCACCTCTGATATTTTCATGTGCGAATCATTTCTAACATGATTACCAATTATCTTACGGTGAAGAAAAACATCGTGAGGAAACCTGCATGCCTGAGAAAAGCTAGCAAGTTTTCAAAAGGCATGTGAATTCCGCCAACCCGCACTTGGCCAGCGTGGTGGACTATGACCTGATCCCCCTCGTATTGAAGGGAGGCCCAAGCCCAGCAGTGGGACGTTAAAAAGGGCTGAATACGGGTATGTTTAGGTGTATTAGGCAATGTTAATTAAGTTTGATTTGTATTGTTTAATTCATACACATTTTTTCTCTCTAACGTAATTTTACGTGAATCCGACTTTTTGGTGTTTTTCCCTATAGTCTGAGTAGCCTACAGTCTACACCACACATATATTAGTTATTTTATTATAAGCCTTGTATAATATTTAACCAAATTATGAGACCTAAATAAATAAAGAAATAAATAATTACATTTACAATAATATTATTTTTGCTGACCGTACACAATGTTTAACAAGCTTTAATATTCCGCGAGGAGGGTGTTATTTACGGCCTTCCCGCGGCCCTTTGATTTATAACCTCGTCTCTACCGTAATTGACAAACATATGTGCTGAGCTATAATTATTTAACAGTTCTGTATACACCATATATATAAAAAAATACTTATAAAAAATGTCCACGTGTGATTTAATGAAAAGGGTTTCATGTAGAGAGCATGTTGTCGGTTATACGACATCAAAGGCTAAGTTATAATTCATAGTTCTATTATCCACTTGTATATCCATACTAATATTTTAAATGCGAAAGTAACATGTCTGTCTGTCTGTTACCTTTTCACGCTTAATACGCTAAACTTATTGTTACATACTATGAGTTCGAGGATTGGAAATTAAAACACGTCTTTTGCACTTCTGATGTTTTATTGCTCTTGGTTAACAAGAGTTACTTATGGAGATTCACTAACACGTGCAGTATATACACAGTTCTGGTTAACTCAGTCACTAATTTTCACTACTAGATACACTTTCAATTTGACTTCACTCCACTTTTCTCTACTTCTTCTCTGTCTTCACTTAGCTTCAAAATTCAACTGATCTCTCGACACAGTGCCGGCCTTTTCATATGCATAAACAAAAAACATTATAATATTCGAAAATTCGAAGCCTTTCTAGTATGTAATTTCGAATGTTTTGTTCCTCTATTACTCTTACACACGACAATTTACTTTTCTTGTCTGAATTTCGACTCTTCTAGTAATTTCGTTGCCTCTCTGGAAATGTTTTGTTTCTCTCTTACACACAGCAATTTACGATTAACTGTCCTTGTCTATTAATTGTCATGTGTTGACAACTTTCTTAGGGTATACAAAGCATGCTTCAGACGTGTCTTTTAATTATTATTTTTGGTGTAATGACGTTGCACACTCTCTACAACGCGACACTATTTAGAAATTTGGTATGCAGATAGTTTGAGACCCTGGGAAGGACATAGGATAGTTTTTATCCTGGGAATCATCCCTTAAGGGGGTGAAAAGTGAGATGGAATTTTGTATGGAGAATCAATCGTTTCTCAAGAAAGGAATATATATATTTTTTTAAAGTACTTACTTATAATACTTTCTTAGATTTACGCGAATACTTGACATTTTAAATAAAACTATCTTTTCGGATTTTTTCGCGAATTTATTTTGATTTTTGGTTCCCTACGTTTCGAATGCTTTACAGCAATCATGGTCACGGGAGAGACTGAGGTGTTAGATGTCTCTAAGGTATTAATAGTTGTTACAGACAGCCTACCCACAATTAACAAAATGAATTCAAAAAATTGAAAAATTGCACTAAAGTACCTTACAATATTTTAACTTTTAACTTTAAACATTTTTTTATATAATTTTAATTAGCTTTATAATTGAATATAGAATATTATTTATTTAATTTGAGCTGTTATTATTATAATTATTACAATTTTAAAAAATATTAATTTTAATCTACATTTTAGTGTTGCCATTATTATATTTATAACCATAAAGAAAAAATCATAATATATTAATTATTTAAGCCACAATTGATCTATGTGTAATTTGAAAAAGTTAAGATTAATTAAAAATAATAATTTTAATTTAAATTTGCTATTATTTAAAAAACAAATTATTAAGCAACACATTACTACATACATTTACAAATGAAAAAGTGAAAAATATTATTAATCAGAAATGCTATCATTTTGATCTACACAGTAAGAACTTACTACATCTACCTGTCTGTTATGATTAGATTTATTATTAGATTTTATTATATTAATAACAGGATCCCATGACGATGGTAGTACCCAGCCATCTTCCCTATTGAAATTTGGATGTTTTTTTAATTTCTATGGCTTCTCGAATCATTCTAGGGCGATATCGGTTTTCTTTCGCCAGGATTTGAGGTCTATCGAAGCGAATATAATGGCTTGGGCGGTCCCCACTATGTTTGCAGACAACATCTGCTGTCTGTAACAACTATATAATACCTTAGAGACATCTAACACCTCAGTCTCTCCCGTGACCATGATTGCTGTAAAGTATTCGAAACGTCGGGAACCAAAAATCAAAATAAATTCGCGAAAAAATCCGAAAAGATAGTTTTATTTAAAAAGTACTTACTTACTTTTCTATACCAATGCATGTACACATATAATATATAGTCTATTCTAAACTGGCCGTTAAAAATAGCTCAATCCGCCTCGTACTAAACGAACGAACGTGTGACGTTAAATTTTTTTTGATAAATCGCTAAACTGTTCTTTAAGAAGAAAAGGATGAAAGCTTCTTTCTATTAATTTTATGAAAGCATTACTTGATGGCTAAATACTTTCTAGCGAAACTTCTATTTTTGTATGCCTATAGACTTTGGTCAGAAAAATTCAATCGTTAATTTCTAAAAAAAAAAAAAGATTCAAATAAAAAATTTGTTCGAAAATAAAAATAAATAATTTTATCGCAGTTAACTTTAAGCCTTTTCGCTTCATCTCGTGTGCACGTCTCATAGAGCTATGCAAGATAAAGTAACCACCATTCACTGCAGCATCCTTCTATCTAAAGCGCTGAAAGCTACGGGTTAGTAGGTGAACGTTTGAGATTTACATCTAAGCTACAAGCACTCATTTTCCTTAAATTTAAGTCTAAATATATTGTTAAATGTAAAAATACTTTAAATAATGTATTATTTGAAACCTAATTTAGTTTATGTAAAATTATATAAATTAACTAGCATTGCCCGCGGCTCCGCCCGCGTTCAGATGATCAAAAACCAAATCCTTAGGTTTTACATATTAGTATACCTTTACAATGCAGTTTTTGTATTTTTTCTCAGAAATGAAATATTTTCCCGCGATAAAAAGTATCCTATATGTTGACCCGGACAACCAGCTATCATTATACCAAATTATATCAAAATCCGTCCAGTGGTATTTCCGTGATGCGGTAACAGACAGACAGAGAGGCAGACAGACAAAAATTCTAAAAACTATAGATTCAGCCTCTGTCTCGATGATGTTCTCCCGGCCGATTCCGGCCACGGCGGCCAATCTCATTGAGACTAGCCAACTGCGCAGGAGATATTATAGTGCACAAGTGTACGCACAGACACAAGTGCACTCTCTATTCCTGTCACTCTCATACTCCGGTGGGACTACTGTTCGACACGACCAGTGAGAGTTAAGGCGCAGGACCGACGGCTTTACGTGCTCTCCGTGGCACGGGGGTGAAACACCGCCAACTTCCCAACTCCGGGCTGTTACTGAGGCTTACTATACAGAAAGACTCAATAACTAAATTTGACCCGACCCGGGACTCGAACCCAGGACCTCCGGGTGTGCAGTCGTACATGCTAGCCACTACACCACAGAGGCAGTTGTCTCGATAATAATGTATATTTCAATAAGATTTTCCAAAAAATATTTAATGTACGGATTTGGCTTAGTTACAATTTTATTATATGTATCATGTATCAGTCAGACTGGAAAGGGATGTCTTCTATACCTACATAAAATAAAATTCTGAGTCGAATCTATACATCAAATATTTTTTGGAAAATCTTATTGAAATAGTCATTATTATCGATACAGAGGCCGAATCAATAGTTTTTAAAATTTTTGTGTCTGTGACCGCATCACGAGAAAACCTCTGGACAGATTTTGATGAAATTTCATATTATGATTGCTGATCCCGGTTCAACATATCGAATACTTGTTATTGCGGGAAAATATCTCATCTGTAAAAAATCTATATTAAACGTTTATAAACTAGATTTAAGATGTACCTGCCAGAAAAGCGACGCCGCGGGCATATATCAATCTTTGTTAATATTACAAATATTAAATAAAATAAATGTCGTATTTTTTTCATGTTGCAAGACAGTAACGTAACAAATTTTGTGTAGCGATAGAATAGACCAAGATCTGTTTATCGAATAAAAGACGTGTTTTGCAATAAATGTAAAACCTAAGCAAATGAGCAAAATAACAAAAAAAAATTACAAAAACAAAAAACCTGAGTGTGTAACAGTGATAAAGAGTGATAAAGCGAACTGAAAAGATGAGAACAACTTGACGAACAAACATATAATTATGCAGTCGGAGACATACAATGTACATAGCAAGGCTCGCAACTTGTATAAAACATGTACTGATCAGTGATCATATCACATATCAAACACATAATCCTCCTTTGGGTTTCACCGCAGTCGAGTAAAAACATAAGCACTATATTAAAATGGAGTAGGAAAATTTTCATACAAAATAAGCGTATGTAACCATCCCGCGGGAAATCTTTGTATGTTTCGTAAACTATGATATTCTTAATATTAAACCGAGCATGTGCATACATTATACCAATAGATATTTTTGTAAAATTTCTAAATACTATTCAGTTTGGCTTACACTTCAGTCGACTTCAAAAACTCAATAGAGTTTTTGAAGTCATAGTGGTTTTTGTAAATGCTATATCTTCACAAATTGTGAACATTGAATTTATGATTCTAATTTTAATGAATGAATGAATTTTATTTACCTGAAGAGTCAAGGGTGACCTAACAAAATAAAAAAAATCAAACCTATAGGTAAATACACAGGCACTTGTAAAACTAAGCAAAATAAAACTATCTTTTAGAATTATTTCGCGATTTATTTTGATTTTTGGTTCCCCAATCATGTGGGATGTATGGGTGGGAACCAAAAATCAAAATAAATCCGCAAAATAATCCGAAAAGATAGATTTGCCTATTTAAAATGTCAAATATTCGAGTAAATCTAAGAAAGTATTAGGAAAAATAATTTAAACGTAATTTCATTAACCATTTACCAGTTAGCCGTAAAACAAACAAACAGACATATCTTTTTCGTAATATTAGTAAGATAAAGTTACTAACAGATAAAAAAATTCGCAAATCCTGACTGCCAAATCGACAAACCTCAACACTCATAATACAACATCACCCAGACTAATTAGCTGTGCGTGTTCTGACTGACAAAGAATGACATTTATTAGGATTACACCTTGATCCCTTCTAATTAGCAGGTTATGGATCTTATTCAGCCTTCTAACAAAGGGCAAAAGGACGTATAAAGGACATAGTGTCCTTTTTTGTAAAAGCCCTATAATTTAATATGTCAGTATAATTATTTTTATGTGGCTTACGTATTAAGTCCAAATTTTTATACAGTACATAGTAGCAATTAAAGTATTTTTCAGTATTTAAAATATCAACGGTTTTATTTATTATATTATAAGGCAAAAAATCAAATCTGATAGTTTCGGAGACTGAAAGAAACAAAAACAACACATTTTCAGCTTTATAATTTTGTATTTGTATGAATTTGACATTCTTGACGTGGAAAAACTAATATTGTAAGTAACCAAGAATTTCTTGGAAAAATAAACTCGAACATTATTTTCGAGCGGTCGAAGTAATAAAAAATGACACTTCAAAACATGCAACGTAGCTAATTATTATTTAGTAATATCTTTAAGTGTTTGAACATCTATTATAATAAGAAATTGTGCTTAAACGTGTATTCTTAACAAAGACCAGAAAGGTTTTAAATAAATTAAAAATCCTAGTTAGAGGCTTTTTGAAGTGAAACTTCTGTCGAAACTTCTTCTTCTTTTTTTTCTTTTTTTCATTGTAATTCGAAACTCGATAAAACGAAAATGCGATACTAAAAAGAGACAAACACATAAATATATAGGATTAAACCAGCAAGAGAATGAGTTAGAGTACATTGCCACGTTGCCATGGTAACCGTTGTTATTGTCTTAGAAATATATAATATTAAGTTTCACTTCTACCATGTGTGAATTGCACACACACGCACTTTTTTAAATACATTTCATCCAAATTAATCCAGCCATTATCCACACATACAAACTTTTGCATTTACAATACAAATACATAGGGTATTGGGACAGCATAGATTAATTATTATCTAGCACAATATGACCTTTAGAAATGGGTCAATTACACAAAAATAAACCAGCGTTTTATTATAAAACTCGATTACACCTTTTATTTTTATTCAGCATTCACCCTCACTAGCAGGCATGTGGGGGTGACAAATCGTAATACATTTAAACCTTGGAACGCCCTCTAATTAGAAAGGTCATGGACTGTGCCTGTTTCGTGATAAATGGATTCCTTTTATGTAGATATATATCAACTTGACCCGCTCTCATTTTTTTTTTCGTGGCTCGACGAAGGTTTACGATATTAAACACATTGTAGGATGTGTAATTAAATAAAGCAACTTAATTGATAAATCTAGGAAATTTTGGTAATTTAAAATAAAAATTACTCGACTACTATTATTAAGGCTATATAAAATCAGATTAATATATTATGTTGTTTATGTTAAAGATGTAACCAAAGCCAATGGAGTCATTTCAAAAACTGATATCTTCTCCAAAAGAATACACTTCCTCATATCATCCAAAAATCTAATTCCTGTAATTTACCCGAAATATCAGTAAAAGAAATATTATATACTACTTACGACTAGGTAGGAGAGGCAGTGGTAACCCAGTGGTAACGCGCTCGCTTGGGAAACCGAGTGATGCGGGTTCAATTCCTGGGTCTCGCACCTCTGATATTTTCATATGCGAATCATTTCTAACATGATTACCACTTGTCTTACGGAGAAGGAAAACATCGTGAGGAAACCTGGATGTCTGAGAAAACCTAGCAAGTTTTCGAAAGACATATGAATTCCGCCAACTTGGCCAGCGTGGTGGACTATGGCCTGAGCCCGTTCGTACTGAAGGGAGGCCCGTGTCAGCGATGGGACGTAAAAAAAGATCTAAATACACTAATTATGGACCACTGCTCTGCGTGCATGATGAACAGGGTGGATATGAAAGGGAGCCTATATCCGTTCCTGTAACGTACTCTACATACATATATGTATGTAAATACAAGACAAATTTCCTCGAAATTTGTTGGCGTTTAAGCGGTTTAAGAAGCTAACAAACAGACAGGCTTACCTTTCTTCTTCTTTTCCAGGCTTATCTGTACTAATATTATAAATGTGAAAGTGAGTTTGCTTTTTTGTTTGTTTGTCCTTATTTCACGTCAAAACGGAGTGACGGAGAGTAGAGGGCTGGAGAGTAACATAGGCTACTTTTTACCGCGGGAGATTATCTACTTCTCACGGTAAAACACGTTATAATACAATCCAAAAAAAATATTTATGATCAGAATTACTTGAAACTTGGTATTAATGGTCTTCCATAAAATTAAATAAATACATGTTTTGGCATTTTTCAAAATTCCTATATGGGGGTAAAATAGGGCATGAAAGTTTCTATGAAACTATCCGTATATTCCGTTTTATAGATTATTTTGCAGTTTTAGCGTGAGCGATGCCGCGGGTTCTGCTAGTTTGTAATATTTTACTATAGAAAACGTTATTTTCATAAATTATACCTAAACCTTAGGTACGCCTACTGAATAATAATAATTAGCAAATAAGTATGAAAGCTTCGGATTAATGTGACTTGTGCCTTTGAGACTTATTCCATTTCGTCTGAAACGATATTATTCTACTCTATGATTGCGTTTGATAAGACTGGTCCGTTTATGACTCATATCTATTATAATATAACCTGCCTTATTCACGTTGTTAGATGTTTTTATAGTATACTAGCGACTCCACCTAGCTCCGCTCGAGTTCGTCCCGTTTACTTACGTTTTACCGTTTAATATAGATTTCTCAGAGATGAGATATTTTCCCGCAGTAAAAAGTATACTATATGTTGACCCGGATAACCAGCTATCGTCATACCAAATTTCATCAAAATCTGTCCAGTAGTGTTTTTCGTGATCCGGGTAGAGACAGACAGACAGACAAAAATTCTAAAAACTATAGATTCGGCCCTTGTATCGATAATCATGATTATTTCAATAAGATTTTCCAAAAAATATTTAATGTTCAGATTGAACTTAGTTAAAATTTTATTATATGTATAGACTACGTGATTTTTCCCTAAAATGTCTAATTATGGACAACGCTTATTATCACTCTTTACTTTTCTTTGTATCCCTACAAATATTATAATTAATACCACACTACTTTCACAATATTTAAGGTTTATAATTTATGTACGTGAGAGTTTGTATGTTAGTGTGTCTGTGTGTGCGCTTGTCTTTGATTCTATGTCTATGTGTGTACATAGGCTACTATTAGTAATAAAAATTGCCAAAAGCTGGCGCTGTCTGCATAAATATAACACGAGCAAAGCGAGGGTAACTCTGTATTTTAATATATTAAGAGATAAGGAGATATAACTTTAAATAAAACTTTTTTTTTCTTTAATATTGACCCCGTCCAATTGTCCCTTTACTAATAAATTAGCTATACTTATTAATTTAAACTCCTTTAGTAATAACAAGATAATTTCAAACTGGCAAGTTTCAGCCAAAACTCCGTCTTTCATCTCAGTATAGTTTACTTCGAGTTATCGCAAATCAGCCCGCAGCCATTTCGTTAATTAAATAATTATAAAAACGACATAAATTATAATAAATTAGCATTGTAAAAAAAGTACACACATATTTATAGGATACATTTACACGTTACTATAATGAATAAATAAATGTTAATTAATAAAAATAGGTGACCGATTTTATATTATAACTAGCATTGCCCGCAGCTCCGCCTGCGTTCAGATGACCAAACTAAATTCTTAGGTTTTACATATTAGTATACTCTTACATTGCAGTTTTTGTATTTTTTCTCAAAAATGAGATATTTTCCCGCGGTATCCTATATATTGACCCGGATAACCAGCTATCTTCATACTAAATTTCATCAAAATCCCTTCAGTGGTTTTTCTGTGATGCGGTAACAGACAGACAGACAAAAATTCTAAAAACTACAGATTCGGCCTCTATATCGATAATAATGTCTATTTCAATTAGATATTCCAAAAAATATATAATGTACAGATTCGGCTTAGTTACAATTTTATTATATGTATAAATATATCAATATACGACTCGTATCATCTATATTCTAAGGACATTGTGGAGTAAAAGTTTCCGTGTGTCTCGAAACAGAGATAGCGACAACTTAAAAGATTAAGTATTGACGTGATAAATGAGACTTCTTTAGCAGTTAAACGGAAACTCTTCAAACAGTATGTAATGGAGAATGTTTGTAAGGTTGTGTAGTAAGTTGTCACTGCAAAGGATAATCATTTATATACATATATATATATATATATATATATATATATATATATATATATATATATAATTCTATTGAGCTTACCTGTATAAATTTTGTGGTAACTAATTATAGTGTTAGCACATATTACCAGCATAAATTATATGAAACTAGCGAATTACTCTCGCGTCACTCAGGTGCGTACCTAGGAACGTTTTAAATAGATAATAATTATAAATTAAAAATTTAAAAAACCCCCTACGCAAATAAATTGTCATTTAACGATTAGACTGGCACGCGTGAAGCACTTAATCGAGTAATCATACGCTAAAATGCCTTACATCATTTTGGGAAAGAGCTGATACTCTTACACTGCTGGACCGATATTAACCATACATAGCTAAGAACCACACGCAAGGAAACTGACTTACAAATAAAAAAACCCGCATCGAAATCGGTTCATCCGTTTAAGAGCTACGATGCCACAGACACACACACATACAGACATCGATGTCAAACTTATAACACCGCTCTTTTTGCGTCGGGGGTTAAAAATAGTTATTAGAGCGTACCTTAGGAGATATACACATGCTATTGCGGACTTTTCTGTACGCTTTTTTAAGATCTATAATTTTGCAGTACATTATTTTGATCTATCTAGAAAATTTTAGCCAGCAATGTAAGCGCAAGAAAATATGGTTTTTACGATATTATAAATCTTTGAAATTCTTGCATTTTCTCTACTATAACATGCATGTGTTATATTTGTATTTTGGAAAAATCTCTCTAAATTAAACTCTCAAAATTCATTTCGTGGCTTAAAAGAAGTTAGCGGAGAAACAGACAAACGAAAACAACGACTTTGCTTTCAACTATATATAGAACTGTCTTCAAAACACAATTTCAGTCTTTAACAATAAAAATCTATTATAACTTGTTTCATTCGGATAAATAAAAAGAAATAAGGCCTCTTAAACTTAAATTACATTATTATTCTCGCTAAACTTAAAATATATATTAACCTTCATCACGAATTCTTATAAGTATCTACACAGGCTGTAGAAAACGAATTTTAATGTCCCCTAGATCCTATCTATACATATAATAAAATTCTAACTAAACCGAATCTGTACATTAAACATTTTTTTGGAAAATCTTATTGAAATAGACATTATTATCGATATAGAGGCCGAATCTATAATTTTTTAGATTTTTTTATCTGTCTGTCTTTTAGTTTGTCTGTCTGTCTTTTAGTCTGTCTGTCCGTTACCGCATCACGGAAAAACCACCAGAGGGATTTTGATGGAATTTGATATGATGATAACTGGTTATCCGGGTCAACATATAGGATAATTTTACCGCGGGAAAATATCTCATTTCTGAGAAAAATACAAAAACTGCAATGTAAGAGTATACTAATATGTAAAACCTAAGAATTTGGTTTTTGGTCATCTGAACGCGGGCGGAGCCGCGGGCAATGCTAGTTAATAAATAAAATGGAATTTTGTGACGGCGCGACGTGTACAGAATACGCAATCATTTTTCAAACTGCATACGTAATATTTCATATTATGCAGTTTCGCCTCCATAAATTTCACTGTTATAAATCGGTAATGGATAACAAGATTTTCGTTCTTTTTCATTTTGATTGTTATTATCTCTGTAGAATGCGATATTCTTTGTAATCTTTACATATAACAAAATTGTAACTAAGCTGAACAAGTTCTAGTTTATTTTAGTTTAATGTTTGTAGATTGAAGACTTTACCGACAATTTTCTTACAATGTCTTCCAGCTCATTATTTAGGAGAGAGCTAATGAAAATTACTACTAAATCAAATCATTTTTGAAATATATGGTCTACTACTACTGAATCTGATGCTTTTTAAGCCAAATAGCTGGAATGACGGCAACAAAATTATGCGCCGTGCTTTATAAAAAGATCAGATTCCTTAGAGTTGTAAATATGTAGATATTAATAAATATATATTCGAATACCCTATTTATTACCACCAAAATATAACATGGGTTATAAAATAGGTTGACTCCCCAAACTTTCAACCCCATTTTTACCCCCTTAAGGGATGATTTCCGGGATAAAACTTTCCTATGTCCTTCCCAGGGTCTCAAACTATCTTCTTATCAAATTTCATCTAAATCGGTTTAGTAGATCTAGAGACCCTACAACGTCACAATCTCACAAACTTACAATCTCACAAGCTTTACACAAATTACCTCTTTATAATATTAGTATAGATAAATAATATAATAATTTTCTTTTTTTTCTAGCTGAGTGCGCTCCGACACTCGCATCATGGAGACCCAGCAGTGAAGTCACCAGTGAACCAATCCCACAAAAATCTAACGACATTACCCATATTATATATGACATAAATGATATAGTACATTTTGAAGACAACGACATTGTTATGAGAGATTCAAAAGATAATAACAAATTAGATAATTCGATTCAATTCAAATATAATGATGTAAAGGCTCAGTTTGTTAAAAATAAGCATTTCAAAGATGATGTCAAAAGTGAAAGAGTTATAAATGATGTCGATAATGATCTCAAAGGGGACGATTTGAAGAATGACGACTGTGAATGCCAGCACGGGGGAGGGTGTGTCTCTCACGTGTGCCTGTGTCCTTTGGGGTACGCTGGAGAAAGATGCGAAATTACTTTGGATTTGAAGGTATGTAGATTTCATTTCTTCTTTTTTATCTTATTAAATAAATAATAAATATGTTGGTACATTAACACCATCTAGCTATATAGTAAGCTACGAGAATAATAAATATGTTGGCACATTAGCACGATCTAGCTCCATAGTAAGCTACGAGGCTTGTGTTATGGATACTAGATATTTGATACACTACACATACTCGTATATATCTTTGAATTCATTAGCGTTTATCCATACTAATATTATAAATGTGATAGTGTGTTTGTCTTTTTTGTCCTTCTTTCACGTTGAAACGAAGTAACGGATTAGCGTGATTTTTTGTGTGGTGATAGTTGGATGACTGGAGAGTGACATAGGCTACTTCTTACCGCGGGAAATTATTTAATTCCAATGGGAAAACACGTTATAATACGTCCCAAAAAAATATTTATGGTCAGAATTACTCGAAACTTGGTATTAATGCTCTTCAATACAATTAAAAAAAATGTTTATCATTTTTAAATTTTATCAATTTCTATTAAAGCATGAAAATGTAACGGACAGACAAAATTACTCTCACATTTATAATAATATGAGTATGATACCTATAGGGATAGTATTTGGAAATGGCACTTTAAAAGCTGCAATCCTCCAAACTATTTAGACTTAATTGTTTAAACAAATAAAAAAATTTGGACGAGCTAAAGATTACATAATACGTTTTTGTTTTCGAGAAATGCTTGACGTATAATCTGTTATATATCTTTTTAATATAATTATTATGATCTCTTTGTGTTGGAAGAAGTCGTTAATTGCGTTCATTGTCTTCGTCACGTTCATAAATTACGTCGTTTATACTCCTTAAGTAGTAACGCCCATTCTTTTCTTTATAATTAACTATAGGTGGACATGTCTCCGTTTGAGGTAATTTATAGATTTAATTTACTGGATAATATATTTAACTTAGGTCTACCGACCTACTTCAATATATTTTTTTTAATTTTCAAGAGAGTTTTACTACTCGTAGCCTATTTATTAAGAGATATATATGAAATTTCATTTTTTTCTGTAAAGTATTTGAAGTGATCGTTGATTAAATTAAAATATATGCTTACAACTTAATATAAATCAAAACAAGTTCGTTTTCATTTTGATATTATCACTTAAAACCTATACATATAATAAAATTGTAACTAAGCCGAATCTATACATTAAATATTTTTTGGAAAATCTTATTGATATAGACTTAGTTATCGATACAAAGGCCGAATCTATAGTTTTTAGAATTTTTGTCTGTCTGTCTGTTGTGAGAGAATTTGATGAAATTTAGTATGATGATAGCTGATTATCCAGGTCAACATACCTATAGGATACTTTTTACCGCGGGAAAATATTTCATTTTTGAGAAAAAATACAAAAACTGCAATGTACGAGTAAACTTATATGTAAAACCTAAGAATTTGGTTTTTGGTCATCTGAACGCGGGCGGAGCCGTGGGCAATGCTAGTATACAAATAATAAATAATAAATTCAATATAAAATGTAGTAAAATATCCACAAATTATGGCCGCATCGCCATAAGGAAATATTACAGAAAACGCATTAAAAGCTTCCATTTTCTTTTTAAAGTTTAGACATGAATTTTCAAGTAAATTGCCCGCGTGTCTTCTTAAACTCGCTCCAGACGGTAATGAGACTTAATCATATATATACACTATACAGTTGAAATATTTTCATTCACATCCCCTACTTTTAAATTTACGTTTTTATAAAGAGAGTGACATTCGCTTACTAGTGAGTCATTACTGAGATTAATAGCTGGCAATAAAATCTTTTTAACAAAAAATAAAAACCGACTTCCAGGCACTAAAATGTAAAAAATAACTAAACGGAGGTAACGGAGGTTTTCATTTAGAATAGATACCTAATCAGATATTTTCGAAGTCGGTGCCAGCCAATGCAAAGCAAATCTAATATATTTCAATACGTAAAATACATATTAGATATTTATATCTTAAAATATTATAGGCAAGTAAAAGCAGGTAATTTGTAAGAAGGAAGTTTATTAATAACATATTCGATTAAACAATTTATTTAAAAAAAATTTGTTAATTCTTTAAAAACCGCTCGACCGATTTCGATAAAATTTATATGGGACCACCTGGGAAGTATACTCTTTGAAACAAAAAAATTCAAATCGATTCAGGCGTCTTCGACTAATCGGTGAACATACATAAAGAAAAAAAGAAGATTCCGACGAATTGAGAACCTCCACCTTTTTGGAATTGGAAGTCGGTTAAAAACGACTTCGTCTCGCATCTACATACGTACATTTAAATGAAATACTGTTTGTTTGTCAGTGCTTGATGGAACGGCTAGACTGATTTGTTTACTTTGTTCATAATAGTGCAAATAGGTTTCTTAGGGGAAATATTGAAAGTTGTCCGGGAATTTGGTGGTTTTGCTGGTTTTTTGTATAAGCCCAAAGATAAATGCTGAGGCAACATTTACCGGGTCAGCTAGTATAGATTAAGTAGAAAAATTTTTTTGATTTGACTAGTTAGGGTTGTTACTGTTATTCTTCCATACAAATATATATAAAAAAAACAAATATATATATATATATATATATATATATGTATATGTATATATATTATATATATATACATATATGTATATATATAATACATAAAAACAAATTAAACCAAAATATTATATACCTACCACGTAATTTTCAGTATCTAGACGGTTTTACTTGGCGTTTTTTCGGAATAGATATAAAAATCGCGTACTTTAAGAAAAGACACCAATAAAGATAAACTTTAAAAGCAAAATCTTATCTAAATACAAAATTTGAACCAAATCGTTAGAGCCGTTTCCGAGATACACGAAATAAATTTATATATTTATACAAGAATTGCTAATTTAATATTATAAGATATACGATTTTGAACCATACATCAAACTTGCTGCCTTTTACTTGGCAAGAAGTAGCTTAGAAAATACAATGCACTACAGAATTAATTCTTTCATTTATTTACTAAAATAAAATATCTTTATGGTTTTCGGAGATAAGTGGCATCGCTAAAATACGTCTTCTTAATTGAAACGTCTACCATTTACTTAATGTGCTATTCGTCTTGATTTGTTTTATTTTCTTATTTTTGAAGTTATACTTCTTTTGGCACGTTTGGAAAAAAAATACGAGAGTAAAGTTTTTACGATGCGCGCGCACACCGACAGTCAAAAAGCGACATGATGAAGTTGGCCGCATTCCTTTTACAAACAGAGAGTTGTGATATACGGGATGAAATCTTTAGGTATTTTTGTTCTGTTACTCAAAGAAGTATAACTTCTTACGTGCGTACATACAACACACGTTTTTTTATTTTGATTTTTGGTTTGGTTTAATCTCTCCCGTGAGTCGTGACCATGATTGCTGTAAAGCAAACGAAACATTGGGAACCAGAAATCAAAATAAATCTGCGAAAATATCCGAAAAGAACGTTCTATTTAATGCATAGATTTTATATGTACATATATTACTAGTATAGTAATAATAATATTTCAGTGCCCGCTACATACATACATATTATGTATTATGTAAATCCATACTTCCATACTTTTATATTACAAATGTGAAAGTGTGTTTATTTGTTTGTCCTTCTTTCACATCGAAACAGAGTGACGGCGTGATTTTTTGTGTGGAGACAGTTGGAGGGCTGGAGAGTGACATGGCTACTTTTTATCGCAGGAGATTATCTCACTCTCACTCACACAGCACTGAAAACACGTTATAATACAACAACAAAAAAAGATTACCTGAATTACTTGAAACTTGGCATTAATGCTCTTCAATACAATTAACGAAATACGTATTTTCGCATTTTTCGAAATTCATCCAATAAGGGGGTAAAATAGGGGATAAAAGTTTGTATGAAACCTACCTTTTTAGAGTTTTTTGTAGTTTTAGCGCGAGCGAAGCCGCGGGTTCTGCTAGTATATGTATAAAAGCATTGCATAGATGTACGAAAATATTTAATAACTATTCCATAGTTAAAACTGTTTTCGTCGATATCTCTCGAACCCTTTTGTCATTCCAACATAAAATATATTTTCAAAGTAGTCTACTTAATTTGTGACAACTTGTCACTCCCTATGGGCTTTTTAAACTGTCTGGTCTTTTGGATTTCAATCTAGATTAGATCAAATTAAAACTTTAGGATTCTGAACATTGGTAATTTATAAATGAACAATATTTTAAAATCACAAAATAGCATTTAATTTTTTTTATAAGTATTACTTTTTGTAGCTTTGCCTAATATAATAAATGTCAAAGCTTATGAAAAAGTTTTGGATATTTAGATCTCAGTTACATTCATGGATGATTCTCTCTCTACCACTAAATACACAATCGTACATCAAAAGAGTTGTATGCTTCAATTATTTGTGTTTAAAAATGCTTGCCTCAAGCGAAATAAGGGTTGGGCATTAATTTAACATAACCGTTCTATTTGTGAATACGATTTGCCATTGTAATACCAGTAGTTCCGTTTTTATTTAGTTTTTGTTGAATAAATATGTTGGGACATTAACACACAGCACCATCTAGTTCAATGGTAAGCTACGAGGCCTGTGTTATGGATACTAGATAGTATCAACTGTCTAACACGTATATAACTTTAAATACATGCATATTATAAATATAAACACCCATAGATGGAGTATAAACATTCGTGCTCATCACACATATAAATGCCCCCAGCGGAACTCAAACCCGCGACCGCTGGCACAGCAAGTAGGATCATTACAAACAGAGCCAAACTTGTCGTCAATGGTTATGTAGTTGTTATAGTTTACTAACGACTTAAAGTGCGTCTTTAGGTACGTTTTGTAGGTTATCGACCGGCAATAAAAACTGGCCTATGGCATTCGGCGGTAATTTATGTACCTTTTAATAAAAGAAATTTTTACGATCCAATAAGTAGTTTCAGAGATTACCCCCTAAGTACAAACTTACAAACTTTTCCTCTTTATAATATTAGTGTGGATATCTAAGTAATAACATATGCTATTTCTTATTATTATATATACATATACATACATACATACATATTATACATATGTATAATAATAATAAAGAAAATTTACTCACTACGTTTGCATATTGTAACTTAGAAATATGGAATAAATGGCTTTATTATTATATGCTATTTCAGGTACCGAAATTTAACGGCTCTTCGTATCTGCGACTGCCAGGATTGGGCAACACGGCGCAATCCTGGCTCGATATACAGGTATGTACAATAAGTATATAATATATAAAATTATATAAAAAGGTTGTATGTTTTCAAAATTCTGAAGGATTTTTGTTTATTAATGATAAAAAATTTAAACTTACTCGGTAGTCGAACACTAAATATTTTGTTTTTATTACTATATCATGAACGAATTAGAGACTAATTCGTTCATGTACTATATAAATAAAAATGAATCACCGAAATGTATGTATGTACACGCATAACTTCCGATCGACTGCACCAATGTGGATATTTTTTTTTTGTGTTTGTTATTGTCAGGACTATTTTTGGTTTGTAAAAAAATTAATGAATAAGATTTTTTTAAATCTCATGATATGAAAAGTGAGTGAGTGAAATAGTTTTTATCCCGAAAATCATCCCTTAAGGGGGTGAGAAAGGGGATGAAAGATTTGTATGGGGAAGCAAGATAGTGACGAACCCGAGCGAAGCGACGTTTTAATAATATAATAAATAATATAATAAAAAAATAGTATTGGCTTAAAATAGAGCTAAAGTTAAAAATATACCGGTTAAAGAACCTTTATTATTTAAAAAATATTCCCTAGAACTGATGTTATTATTTCTTCATATTTTATTTACCTTTCACGACAAAAGCCGAGTTAAATAATAATCAAACAGCAAACTTCATGAAGAAGTTTTCAGTATTATTTACTCGTACAATAATGTAGTTAAATTAAATGAAGAAAAATGGTAACCAATCCTTTTTGTATATCGGGACAAGTCCTGATTATTAATTTATGGCGATTTTACTTGAAGTATACGTTATACAAAAAAACACTAGAGCAATTTCGAAGAGCGTAAAATTCCCCATAAGGTCTATCAAACCAATTCACAATATTGTAAAAGGCTTATCCAGCATTAGAAATTTGAAAAAAAATACATTTTTTATATGCAATTTATATGGGAAAATTTCAAATTTAAATAGTAAGTATTTAAAATCGATATTAAGAGCTCAAACTTGATGAGATTTTTTTTCTATATGTAGATTAATATTTTACTTGAGTATCGAGAAAAAATTTTTTTTGGCGGAAATGAATCACCCTAATCTTTATACAACGAATATTCTAAAATCTAAAATTTATATACGTCTTAATAGGTTTTTCTTATACAAGTTTATATAATATATTATTTAAAATAAATTAATCATAGCAATATTTTCTTTTATATGTCCTAAATCATCAGTATCAATGGTGACCCTATATCAGAATGCAGTTTTACGATCAACTGCCCCTAGAAGTTTCTTCAGAACTCCAATCAATGCACTCACAAACTTTCATATTTTATTTACTCCCATTGTTAACTGGGACCGAGGAAACGGAATAATGACCGTAGCAATATTTCATTTTCGATTTTATTTCATGGAAGAAGTTAGTTATGATACTTGTAGAACAACTAGTCGATGGTCGTCGTTACTTTACAATTGAATTTCGATATTTCTAATATCAATTCGGATTGAAGAATTATTACTAGATTTTACTTTTTTACTTTCCTATAAAGTGTGTTCCAGTTTTATATTTTTAACGAGAGATAACAAGGGCAGTGGTACGAATCGCAATCGAGGTCCCATTGTCTTCTTCAGAAATCATCTATACATATAATAAAATTGTAACTAAGTCGAATCTGTATATTAAATATTTTTTGGAAAATCTAATTGAAATAGACATTATTATCGATACAGAGTCCGAATCTATAGTTTTTAGAATTTTTGTCTATCTGTCTGTTACCGCATCACGAGAAAACCACTGGACAGATTTTGATAAAATTTGGTATGATGATAGCTGGATATCCGGGTCAACATATAGGATACTTATATGTTGACCCGGCGGTATAGGCGGTATACCGCGGGAAAATATCTCATTTCTGAGAAAAAATACAAAAACTGCATTTTAAGAGTATACTAATATGTAAAACCTAAGAATTTGGTTTTTGGTCATCTGAACGCGGGCGGAGTCGCGGGCAATGCTAGTCCTTTATAAAACAACAAGTGCGTTCTTACTTACTTTGCTTACGTCGCGATTTATTTTCATTCTTCTATAAAATATACATACATAGGTATAACCTAATGAATACTATAATAAACAAATTTTATCTATATATATAAAAGAAAGTCGTGTTAGTTACACTATTTATAACTCAAGAACGGCTGAACCGATTTGGCTGAAAATTGGTGGGGAGGTAGCTTAGAACCAGGAGACGGACATAGGATACTTTTTATCCCATTCGACCGCGTTCCCGTCTGACGTGACATAAAACTTAAGAATGGGTGGAACAATTTTTATGATATTTGAATTTTTGGATTTCTCTTAGTCTGGAATAGGTTAATAAGTATTAAAACACCAGAAAAATCACGAAAAAAATTAAGATTTATATGATTAACGCTGGCTAATAACTATTTATATCTATTTAAATCCTAGCGACGAACCCGAGCGAAGCGAGGGTGAGCCGCTAGTCTATATATATAAAAGAAAGTCGTGTTAGTTACTTCACTTATAACTCAAGAACGGCTGAACCGATTTAGCTGAAAATTGGCAGGGAGGTAGTTTAGAGCCAGGAGAAGGACATAGGATACTTTTTATCCCGTTCGACCGCGTTCAAATTTTTATGATATTTTAATTTTTGGATTTCTCTTAGTCCGGAATAGGTAAGTATTAAAACATCAGAATAATTAACGAAAAAAAATTATAATTTATATGGTTTACGCTGGCTAATAACTTTTTATATCTATTTGAAACGTACCTAGCGACGAACCCGAGCGAAGCGAGGGTGAGCCGCTAGTCTATATATATAAAAGAAAGTCGTGTTAGTTACTTCGCTTATAACTCAAGAACGGCTGAACCGATTTAGCTGAAAATTGGCAGGGAGGTAGTTTAGAGCCAGGAGAAGGACATAGGATACTTTTTATCCCGTTCGACCGCGTTCCAATTTTTATGATATTTTAATTTTTGGATTTCTCTTAGTCCGGAATAGGTAAGTATTAAAACATATAATTAAAATGTGAGAAAGAAAGATTTTTTCTTTTTATATCTATTTAAAACGTACCTAGCGACGAACCCGAGCGAAGCGAGGGTGAGCCGCTAGTTTCTTTATAAAATAAAATCATTATCAAAAGTGGTCTTTTAATAATGATTCGATTTTACAATTATTCATATTTTGAATTACAAAAAAAGCATCTACACATTATTTAGCCTAAAACATACATTTATTAAACATAAAGACAACCATATCTGCTAAAATATAAAATTCGGATATAGTAAAGGCTTATTATTTTTTTATAGATTACTCTTAAACCAACCAACGGCGATGGTCTATTGCTGTACGATGCGGAACATCCGAGTGGTGATGGAGACTTTTTCTCATTGCATTTGCGAGATTACTTCGTGGAGTTTGCCTTTGACCTTGGATCTGGTATCGCTCTTGTGAGGTAAATATTGACTTTTTTATTTTTGTATACATGTAGTGGCTTGCTTTCTAGGCAGTGGATAGCGAGTTCGATTTCAGCTCAAGTTGGGAAATAGTACGCTATATAAAGATGGACCATGTCCAGATTAACTTATGAATCTTTTTTTATTAGTTACTAACTAACTACTTTTCCCTGATAACATATTCGATTTTCTTATGGCATATTTGCTCATGGTGCGCTTTCGTATTTTTACGAACGCAAGGTATCTGCATTTTTTAAGTTTATTAACATAGAATACGTCTGTACAGACGACGGAAATGGATGATACGCGCATCGTCAGCGCTTTTATGGAACTTAATATTAGAAGGCTCTTTTTAATTTATTAGCGTATAATACGCACAGCCGATGTGCGTTCATGATACGCACGTCAATGTTATGTTGTGTGTCCTTTAATGCCCTTTAAATTAACACCATTTTAAATTCTTTATACTTTCATTTCAGATCAGCTTACCCTCTAGAACAGAACAAATGGCATCGTATATCAGTAAGTCGGTCTGGTCGCCGAGCCTCACTCCGTGTTAGATCTCGCGACACGGACACGGATACGACGAGATCGGTCACGTCCCGCGGGGTAGCGAGGCATCTCACACTACGACAACCTATGATGTTAGGAGGTGCCCCGCATCCGTTACCGCAGAGACTAGCGTTAAGTACATCGTTTAGTGGGTGTGTTGGAAAGGTTAGTCATTTTTTTTATACTTATCTATACATACAAATACATAAAATGGAAGTGTGTGTCTGTTTGAAATGTCAAAATAACATCTTTGTACTAAATGCATATAAAAGTATATACGGTAGATACGTAAGAAAAACTATTTTTTTTTAAATTTTTGTCTGTCTGTTTATTCCGGCTAATCTCGAAAACGCCTGGACGGGTCAATGAGGTCGGCTGTCGTAAGATCAGTCTGGTGGGCATTATTATTATCATTACACTAGCGGCTCACCCTCGCTTCGCTCGGGTTCGTCGCTAGGTACGTTTTAAATAAATAGATATAAAAAGAAAAAATCTTTCTTTCTCACATTTTAATTATATGTTTTAATACTTACCTATTCCGGACTAAGAGAAATCCAAAAATTAAAATATCATAAAAATTGGAACGCGGTCGAACGGGATAAAAAGTATCCTATGTCCTTCTCCTGGCTCTAAACTACCTCCCTGCCAATTTTCAGCTAAATCGGTTCAGCCGTTCTTGAGTTATAAGCGAAGTAACTAACACGACTTTCTTTTATATATATAGATTATTATTATTTTGTTGTCTATAAGCATGCATATAACAAAACGTTTAATATAATTATTGTTATTTCTAAGGTATTCTATATTTTACATATTTTTGTTTCTCCTTAGCTCGTAATAAACGACGAAGAGCTATCAGTAGTTTCGTCGGCACTCGGCGGCGTCAATGTGGACAATTGCGACGAGCCACACAACGATACTTGCCAGTGAGTTTGTTTTATAATAGCTTTTCAAGCTACCCGAAAAATCTTAAATGTGTAAAATGCCAGTACGAAAACTGTGTCATATAAAACCGCGTATTTCTAATCTAGCGATAGATATTTTCAAAGAAGGCTTGTATGTTTTTTCATCAATATCATAAACACTTGGAATAAATAGAGCTTTAGGTATTCGCCTCAGCGATATCTAAAAGTAAAAGAGATTATAATGAATGTTCTTCAATTTTAATATACTAAACTACATAATATAAAACTGACAAGTGAACTGTGATAATAGTATTATTTTAATATTTTTCAGTGACGCTATATGCAAAGAAATATTAGAACCAATGCCATTTTACCCCCAAAATCTAACAAACAACGACATCCACCACACAATAGTAGCAAAAAAGGGGTTCAAACTAAAATATCATAAAGTGAAATTGAAAAAACACTCCCAACGCTACCATTTGGAGAAATATAAAAAGAAAAAGTACCTATCAACAAAAAATCATCAACTTATGCAAAATGATGTTGAAAAAAAGAATGACATAATGACTGAAGGACCTATTTATGATGGACAGACGTACATGCAAGTAAAATATCTGGATACAAACGAAATAAACTGGGGCGATACTAATACGTATCCCAGTTTTAGTGGGACGGACAGTTTTATTCATATAGATGATGAAGAAACTATAAAAAGGTATGTTAAAATATTTTTTGAAAAATCTTATTGAAATAGTTGTTGTATCGATACAGAGGCCGAATTTATGGTTTATAGAATTTTTGTCCGTCTGTCTGTCTGGGAACGCATCACGAGAAAACCACTGAACAGATTTAGATGAAATTTGGTATGATGATAGCTAGCTATCCTCGTCAACATACAGGATACATTTTACTGAGGAAAAATATCTTATCTCTGAAAAATCTATACTAACCATTAAAAGGGACCTAGGTACAAACCCCAGCGGAGCAAGAGTGAGTCGCTCGTCTATACATATAATAAAATTCTAACTAAGTTGAATCTGTACATTAAATATTTTTTGGAAAATCTTATTGAAATAGACATTATTATCGATACAGAGGCCGAATCTATAGTTATTAGAATTTTTGTCTGTCTGTCTGTTACCGCATCACAGAAAAACCACTGGAGGGATTTTGATGAAATTTGATATGGTGATAGTTGGTTAGCCGGGTCAACATATATGATACTTTTTACCGCGGGAAAATATCTCATTTTTGAGAAAAAATACAAAAACTGCATTGTAAGAGTATACTAATATGTAAAACCTAAGAATTTGGTTTTTGGTCATCTGAACGCGTGCGGAGCCGCGGGCAATGCTAGTGTATGTATATGTTTAATACTCCTTTTATTAACTATGACAATGGCAGAACTAATTAATTTAGCGCCAATGGAAACTTTTGATTAATATTTTGTAAACATTATTTACACAATAGTTACACGGACTAAATACTATTAGGTCGAAGTTCTGCGTCTAACCAATAAGAAATATACTTACTCATCGCCAAGAGAGATCTATTAATTTTGTTTAATTACACGATTTGGAATAGTAATCAAATACTTGTTTAAAATCGAGAACAGTTCGAGTGTTCGACTTCTGTTTGATAAACAACAAAAAGTATGCTTTAACTTTATTTTTTATTTATGTATATATATATATATATATATATATATATATATATATATACGATTTTTCCTTTGTCACGCCATCTTGTAAAAACTACAGAACTTATCGGTATAGACTTATCGGCAATTGTATGGGACTTTGACGAATGGCTATTTATTTTTTAAATTCCATGCACACTTCACAAATTATTATTTACTTTTAATCAATATTTTTCCCGCCATTAAAAACAAAGACGTTACTTTGTTTTATTTTTTCTGTTATTCACCACTCCGTAAAATAAATTTATTTATATACAAGCGACTCACCCTCGTTTTGCTCGGGTTTGTCCCTAGGTACGTTTTAACGGTTAGTATAGAATACATAGTCCATCCCTTGCTCTGTTAAAAACAAAAACAAATCTTTCCCACGGATAAAAAGTAACCAATGTGCTATTCCAGACTATAATCTATCTCTGTGCCAAATTTCATCCAGATAAATTCAGCCGTTCTGGCATAATTGAGTGTAAAACATCCATCCATCCAAACTTTCGTATTTATAATATTAATGGGATGCCTATAAAAAAATATACCTACAACTTTAATATTATTATTGATGACTAACTTGGGTTTTCAGCTTGAAATAATTTTAATTGGAATCAATTAAAAGTAAAATCGCCATAAATGAGTTTATAATGCAATGCGTCGATGACGTTATGTCATATATTTAACTCTTATGTACATAGTACGTACATACATATAGCATTATGTTCCTACCTCAATTTGCGTCAGTCTTTTCAGTTCGCTTTTTACGTAGTTGAGTTTTGTGTTTTACAATATGTTGTCCCAACTTATTTTTAAACATGAAAGTTAAAGGTTAATGGTTTTGTGTAAACTTTTATTTTGATACGCCACTAGACAGATTTGGAAGAAACTAATATATTGAACAGGCCAAAATTAGCATCTAAAATCTGGCATTTTGGTTTTTTATACATAGCCGTTTAGTAGTTACCAGGGAACATAGGGTTGGATATACATACATACATATAGAAGTATGTGATATGCTCCTGGCCGATTTCGGTCACGGCGGCCAATCTCTTCGAATTTATCCAACTGCGCAGGAGATATTATAGTGCACCAGTGTACGCGCAGACACAACGTGCACTCTCTATCCCTGTCACTCTTACATTCCGGTGGGACAATTCGTCATTCGCGGTGAGAGATTAGGCGCAAGACTCGGCACAGATGTGAAAAACTCGGGGCACCTACAGAGAATTTCTTAGCAGAAAGACTCGACGACAACTATAATTAGCCAATACGTCCGGCGCACCCTGGGCAATCAGAAATTTATTAACGCTGATTGGCTAATTCTTTCACCACGATGGCATTCTTGCCATCGACACGAGAAGAAGAAGAAGATTAGCCCAAGCCGGGATTTGAACCAAGGACCTCCGGGTCTGTAGCCGTACATGCTACACTACACTACCGAGGCAGATTAAAGATATATACATACATACAAACAAACAAAATTACATATATATTTTAACCTTCAAGTTTTACCGCAGTCAGATAAAAAACGGATCGACGTGATTTTTTGCTTAGTGATTAATCATTATATAGTTTCGGCCCAGGACATTAACATATCCCACGACATTAAATGGTTTCCGAGGGATTTTAATATATTTAAGTAAATACTTATTTTATTACAGGTTACTAAGTTACACATTAGATATAAACATCCGGTTCCGTTCGGTGTCCGCCAACGGCCTGCTAGTGTGGAGCGGGCGTGTGTCGCCGCCCGGGGACTTCTTGTCTCTGGCCGTTGAAAACTCTGTGCTTGTTTTCAGGTATTTCTAATATTTATTCGCTTTCTTAACTTCATTTGTAAGTATGTAATTAATTCTTGGAAATCAATTTTCAACCGACTTCAAAAAGGAGGAGGTTCTCAATTCGACTGTATGTTTTTTTTTTTTTTTTTTTATGTTTGTTACCTCAGAACTCCGTCATTTATTAACCGATTTGGACAATTTTTGTTTTGTTTGAAAGAGTATACTTCCAGATTGGTCCCATTTAAATTTCAAAAAAAAATACCACCCCTAAGGGTGGAAAAACAACTAATGATGAATTTAACCTACGTCTAATTGTCATATTGACTTGAAACTTTGCAAGTATTTCTATTTCCGTTGATAGTACAGTGGTTCGGTGTTGTTGACCTGATCTGATGGCAAGGCCAGAAGGTGGATAGGTGGAACTCTTCAACGGCTAGTAGTAGATACTTTGAGTTTTGGCTTATTTTGTTTGATTTGACAAGCCTAACACGTTAGAATCCTTACTTTGCTACTACTGTCTACACTAAAAAGGGAAAAATAAAAACTTTTTAACAAAAAAATAAAAACCGACTTCAAAAAAAAAGCACTAAAAAGTAAAAAATAACTGATTGGTAGTTTTCATTTACTATACATACCTAATCAAATATTTTCGAAGTCGGTTTGCTTTGGCTAAGTAATTAAAGCCTACCTATTAAATTAAATACATACCTAATCAAATATTTTCGAAATCGGTGCCAGCCCATACAAAGCAAAGCACACCGACTTCGAAAATATTTGATTAGGTATGTATAGTAAATGAAAACTACCAATCAGTTATTTTTTACTTTTTAGTGCTTTTTTTTTGAAGTCGGTTTTTATTTTTTTGTTAAAAAGTTTTTATTGTATCGGAACGTCCTGGTCGGTCATATCGATTTTTTTCTAAAAATGTCGATTCAGATGAGTATATGTAAAATAAAATAATACCATAGAGCTGCTCTGGTGATTGAGCTAGAAGGTGGATAGTGAAATGCTTCTATGGCTTTACATATAGGGGGCCATTCATTAACTACGTAAGGACAATTTTGGCCATTTTTGACCCCTTAAGAGTACATAAGATTTCTCGGACTCTGCACCCCCCCCCCTCCCCCCCCCACCCCTCCCTTCTTCTTATGTAAGATTTTGTCTGTTTTAAAAAATAATCAATTGCACTAAAACTCATAATTCAATCAAAGATTTTTATTTTTGAAATTGTACATTAAAAAAGAGAAATTAGATCTCAGAGGTGTTTTCCCCAACGATTAACTCTCAAATACGTACGTATCTACACGTTTTGACGTTTTATAGTCATTTAAAAATGTATATTTTTAATTCATTATGAAAATATTTATTAATGTTTAATTTAACATTATCTGACCTGACCTGTGTATAATATGTTATCTGGTTTAAAACCCAATACAAATAAAACTTAGCAATCTCTCAGTGACTTTAATTATTTACTAGAATGTAAGTAAATCTTAATATTGGACCAAATTCGGTGTTTTACAGTAACATACTCTTATATCTTAAAATATTAAATGGGCAATTTTTTTATAAGTATGTATATATATATATATATATATATATATATATATATATATATACAAAAATTGGGGTTTTTCAGAAAATACACCTATTTATATAGACTTATTAAGCAAGATACACGAAATAAATGCATATATATATATATATATATATATACATTTATTTCGTGTATCTTGTTTTATAAGTCTATATAAATAGATATCTTTTCTGAAAACCCCCAATTTTTGTATCTATTCCGAAAAAACGCCGCGCAAAACTCGGTCGCCCAGGTACTATATAATATATGTTCAATGTATTTATTATTTGAAATAATATTATTGCAGATATGATTTAGGAAGCGGGGAAGTAGTGATCATAGCGAACCACACTAAATTAGACGACGGGCTGTGGCATAGAGCGAGAGCAACGAGGTGATACATTGATTATTTCATTTCTTTGTTTATAAATCTTTTATTGTATTTTAAGTAGTTTACATATGAATATTTTTTCTATAAAAGCAATAAATAGCAGCAACACACACAATGTTTACGACTTCAGAAGCAATTGACATAAACAAAAATGTCGCTACAGAACATAAATATATATTAACCTCTATATTAAAGTCATATTCAGTATCCAGATATGCTTATATAATAAATTAAATTCAATGTATATTTTTTTTCAGAAACAGACAAGCTGGAGTGTTGGAAGTGGACGGTTTGGGTTCCGTCGGCAAAATATCACCGGGAAAATTGAAACAGTTGAATACGGAAAACGGCCTTTACATAGGTAGTTGAGCTGTTAATAATAAAGATATAATACTAAATGATAAAAATACATATTTTCTTTAGTTTAGACCAACTAGATTTCCATTAGTATCTGAGAGAAAGATTCAACTAGGCGTGATGACGAATTTCGGTATTTCCGCAATCCGCTTATTAATAAAAAATTACAACGGCATTATTGGGTTTGAAAACAAAATTATTTACAAAAATAAGTTAAAGAAATAAAGAAAAAAGTAAAGTCGGGTTTATTTATTTTTGTAAATTATTTTTTATTTACAACTTTTTAGTTTTGGTTAGTACAACGTATGAATCATCAAAATCGGTTAAGCAGTTCAATAATTTTTAAGGAACAAAGGATTCGACATACATACAGATCAAACACATAACCCTCCTTTGGGCTTCGCCTCAGTCGAGTAAAAATTATTTTTCCTTGCCAAGATGAGTTGAGAGAACGTGCATTTGAGTGACGATAAACTTATTTCTTATTACTATATTTTACTCCAATATTATAAATATGTCGTTATCTCTAATTTGGTTATCTTATAATCTTATGCAAGAACGTGACTCAGATAAAATATCTAGTAAATTCGTTATAAATAAATTCTTGTCAAATCTAAAAGTAGGAAATTTTAAAGGAAATTAATAAAATAATCTCCAAGAAAAATTATTAATTTTAACGTATTTATTTATTTGTATGCGTCCATAAAAATAGTTTTATAACAATTTTAAATATTCGCGTAAACTTAAGTTATAAGTAAATATTAAATGTGCTATAGTTTGTACGTAATTTCGTTAATTCTCCATGTTTTTATATTATATTGCCAATGGGAAATCCCATCAGACTCACCGCTTATCTATAGAGATAATTAAAATTGGAGTGTCTGTTTGTAATATCAAATTAACATCTTTTTACTAAATGCATATAAAATGATATACGGTACTTATAAGAAAAACACAATTTTTAACATTTTTGTGTGTCTGTTTGTCTGTCTCCGAATCTAATCTCTAAAAAAACTAATAAGGTAAGGTTGGATAAGTATTGACGGGACTTTTACTGGAAGATAGCTGATGTTATAAGGAGTACCTTTAGCTACTTTTATTTTAGAAAAAGTATAATTAGAGTACCGTTTAAAAAAATTAAAACGTACTTATGCCCGATTTCACCAACAACCCATAAGCTGCCACCTACGTATGGGATCCCTAGCTTAAAAGTCCCCTTAACTAGCCCCTAAATTAAATTTCGTTTTACGATCGTCTTTAAGCCCATATTTCGAGCACCTAAATTTAGGGGGTCTTTTAATATTTAGGTGACCCCTAACTGTCGGTGAAACAGAAACTGTCCCCTAACAGCCCCCTAACCATGCTTAGGGGATCCCTTAAACTTAGTTGACGTTGGTGAAATCGGGCATTAGTCTATTAAAAAATGTACCTATTATTTGTTTCAGGCGGTCTACCATCAATAGAAATGAACACAATGGGTAAATATAAAAGCGGTTTAATTGGATGTGTCTCACAAATATCACTTAGCGGAGATTTTGATATTCCCCTCTCCTTGTCGAAGTTGCCACACACAATAACTAATAATGTTGGACGATGCACACCATAGGCATATTTAAATGGCAACTCTTGGTTTTTTCATACATATATTGTTTTTGTTTATTAAATTATATGTTATTTTATTTTATTTCTATCACAAGAGAGAATTTTGTACTAAATATAAGCTTAATAATAATGATTGTTTCGGAATATAGCCGTCGTCTTTTTTGAATGACACTAAAATTGATCCTTCATTACATAAGGAATATTGTTTTTTTTTTGTTTGAAAAACTCCGTACTCTACATATCATTAAATAACATCGGAGGCAATAAAACAGTAGTGTTTGAATGAATAAAAGTCGAATAACTATAAATTACTTAAAACCTATTTAGTCAATTTAGAGAAAAAAAAAACAGCTAAATCTTGAAACTTTCACACTTTCCCAAATTGTAAAGAACCTCTTCTTCGTTCATTACTGAATATAAAAACTTTTCGAAGTGCTTTACTATCTAGTAGATATGAAAATACTATTTGTAATATTAAATTAAATAAAAAAATCTAGTCGTACAAGTGATTTGCACGCGTCCTGAGTTTTTTAGTTACCATTTAGTATATAGTTCACAATTTGTTACGAGAGTGTAATATAATATAAGTACACATTAGCGTTTGTATATGGGAATTTTCATATGGACGTGGTTTAGAAAGATGTAAGTAGCTAATAAAATAGCGGTATGATATAAATTATGGAGCTTCTATAATAAGATGTGTCATTTGCTTTGTTTGCGTTCGCTTGTCAGAAGAAAGAAACACAATTAGCACCATTATAGTAATTAATAGAATTATATATCTTGTAGAGTAATTTCAAATGCGCTTTATATGTCTTTACATAGAACTATCCATGTATTAGAATCTGGATTTTGTTAAGAGATGAGCGATTGCGAATGATTTTTAGTAAAATCGATATTGTATTTAAAAATTCGAAGTTATAAAATCATTTAACATAAAATCGATTATGTAAGAATTAAGTATACGAATATCGATTAATTTTACTGATATCATTCGTAGTTTCACATCTCTACATCTAAGTGACATCATTGTTTCATATACCTAAATGTTGTAGATTATAATTTGATTCATACATTTTATTTCAGTGTATAAATTCAGACCAAAGTAAACAATAATTAACCTAGCTTAATACCAGTTGTGTTTATTGAATAAGATTTATCCCATCGTTCCTGCGGGGCTTATGTTTCACCAATAATTTTGTCAATTAAATACTTCACAGGGTTAAAATTATTTATACAAAAACATATCTTCGTTATGGTCTCTGCGTCATTTATTATGTATTTATGCGATTTTGTGAGTTATTATTGATTTTATATTTATTCAAGCATTACCATTTAAAATGTAAAAATAACAGTAATAAAATAACATGTAAACAATCCAAACTTTTATTATCTCCTTGAAAATACATTGTTAAAAATACATATTATTGCCTAGTCAGTTTGTTTATACATTTCTACAGATTTTTATAATATAAGCAACCGATCTCAAGTGTTTTTTTTTTAGTAGATTATGTAAGTTTTTTTTTTAATTATATTATGTAGATCTTGTGAAATACGATTAGCTTGACTAGCATTAGTTTTGTATGTGAGACCTGTCCGATGTATTATACGCCGTTATTTGTACAAAATTATATCAGTAAAATATAATAAAACATGAGTGTTTCATTTTAATATTTTAATTCGTATTCCAAACTATAACTCGCGTCATCTAAAAAGAACGCTGGCTGTCAAGCTAGTATATACCAATGTACTCTGTGCTGTCAAGCTGCGCAGAAGCGATTTATCGGTCAAATTGGTGGTAAGAAGTGGGGCGCGGGGCGGCTCGGGGCAGCGGGGCACGCGCCGCATGCTTGCCGGCGCGCTATTGGTTCGTCAGTTCGAAATACCATCGCGCGCACAAAAGTTTTTAATTACGAAATGGTTTTATATATAGAAAAGAGAGTAATTATTTTTGACGTATATTGTTTTACAAAGAGTCTGGTAATAATGCAGTTAATAATTTAAAAAAATGTATTAAACGTATTAATTTAATTTTTTGTAAGTAGATTAAATATTCTACACTGAATCAAACATATTTTAATAATGAATAGAATTCTATTTAATGATATTCTATCTAATATATTTTTCAATGTCCCTAGCAATAACTTAATATGAAAAATAAAATAATAGGCTTAGTACTTTTGTGCGCGAGTATACGCATGCGCAAACATACCCCTTCCACTTTCTTCCAGCGTTCTTTTTAGATGACGCGAGTTATACTCTATAATAACAAAATAAAAACGTGCGTGTGTGTGTGTGCTTACGTACTGTTATCATTGGAAAAATTAAAATCTTTTTAAAAAAGAATTTATTTATTAACACTAATTAATTTATAATATAATTAATGTAGGACAACTTAGACGTGAGAAATTCGGCAAGTGTTAATGGTTCCGCGATCAGATCCGAACTGAGCTTGAACTTTACTATGGGATAAATCTATGGAGTTAAAGATGCTGATGAAGCACTTACTCATTATTAATCCCTACAGTACAGGGATGTAACAGCCCCCCCGATAAGAGGAAACTTACATTTTAATGCTAAGTTTCAGGCAATTATCCTGAGTCTTGGAACTGGTATTTCCTCTGTTTCCTGACTAGGTCCGATTGTTGTATCGGGATTTCTAATATCTTTTGATTTAAAGTTAAAACAATTGCCAAATTTCTGATAAATTTTAAAACATATAAAAATTAAAATGAAAACAATTATACAGTATGTAAGTATAGGATAATGTGAATCGTATTTGACAAGTGGATTAGGCTCATTTAATATTTTATCGATATCTGTCATAAATTGGTCATTTGCGACATTTGTAAGTTTTTCCAAATTTGCTTCAATTAATTTTATTGGTTTCAATTTTGGTTCTTGAGATTTGAATTTCATTTCATCACAGCAAGGGTCGTTAATTAAGTTAAAATCTGACGTTACAGGTTTTACAGTTATATTAAAGTTATTTCTACTTGAAAATTCTTTATTTCTGCAGAAGGCTTTACAGCTTGGCGGTAAATTCATTATGCCAGTACCTAATAATTTAAAATCTGATATTTGCCCTTGACATTCAACAGTGAGTTTAATAGGATCGGTCTCAACAAATAACCATCTATTACCAGTTAGTTCTTGCCAGATATCGATTTTTCCATGAATTATTTTAGTTTTACACTGCTGAGGTAATTCATCTAACACATTACATAAAATTTCTGTTTCACAAGTAGGGATATTTTGAACTGAATATGCATTCAATTTGTTACAAATATGAATATCATTAATAATATTAACACAATCTCTTAAATCATTAAGATATATATATGTTGTCTTATCTCTACTTATAGCTATGTAATTACAATTTGGAATCACCATCGCATAGGAATAAGGATGGTTTTTGTCGTGTGGAATCGGTACAGGTATAGTTTTATACAAACTGTATTCTATTCTAGTAACTAAGGGTATCTTAATTACAAATACAATTTCCTTATTTACGTAGTAGCATGACAGTTGCGCTAAGTTAATCAAAGAATGTATACTATTTAGACTTAAACTTAAAGGTAATTCTAAATTATTATCTAAATTTTTAACATTATGAGATAATTCTTCGTAGAGTTGTGTTGGTGTAATAACAGATGGGTGAATCGAATGGCTTTTTGTAAACATAATAGAGTCGATGACATTCTCGATTCTAAATGATAGAGTAAATAAACTAGAAGATAACTCATTATAAATTTCGTTCATTTTCGATTCTACATATAGTATTGATGTTGTATTGGATAGGCCGTTAACACCAATATTTAAGGATTCAATAGCGCTATTCAAACGGGCTTCGTTGATTTTAATAGCTTTTAAGGTTTCGTTATGATTATTTATGGCTGCATTTGTCATCAGAATTTTATCTTTAACAAGAGAAGCAAGTTTTTTATTATTATCATCTAAAGTTTGAATGGCATTATTGTATCTGATTGCGTCATTCTCATCCATTGTTCCTATTATCTGTTTAAATGCGGACCCAATTCCAGCAAACCACGCAGATCTTTTATCTCTATCCGAAATCAAATGTGATATAGCACTATAATCTCTTAGAATACTGTCAAGACGCGGCACCAAAGGTAACAAATAATTATGACATTTAGAATTATTGTTATATTCACTCTGTTGACAGAAAAATCTAGCGGTTCCTAAGATGGTTTTTATATTATCGATGTGAGGTTTTATGTAACTAATGTCAATGGGAATTAATACATGAAGGTAATCATCCGTGATTTTAATAGAACCCGCTGGGTCGAAATAGATTCCGGGACTTTCGTTTATCTGTTCTATAATATTTGATGCGACAACGAAGTTAATCGCCGTGGTAATTCTGAAATATGACAGAATCTAGTTTTATTATCTATGCTACGTCTAAATAACTACATCTACGCTTAAGTAACAATTAGTTTGAAATGAATCAATAAAATTCAATAAAAATAAAATGTAAAATATTATGATAAAATATGTTTATTCGGAATTAGTTTCCGCTAGTTTGAGCTCATCGTAATGATACTTTACGTGTCGACGATTTATTAGTAATGTTAATGTGTTGTTTCCGTTTATTCGGACAACTTTAAAGGGACCTTTCCATGTGGGTGATAAGGCCTTACGGAGCCGTAAGTGATTTTTCACATACACCATATCACCTACTTTATACTTAATGGGCTTAGTTCGTTTATCATAGTATGATTTGGAAATCGATTTTGATTTTAATATGTTCCCTAGAGCCTTTTCTCTAGAAAGCTTTAAACGTTGTTGTAGAACACGTACATAGCTATTATATGTCGGTTCTAAGGAAGTATCGTAAATAGAGGACGGGATAAAGGGCTTATGGCCAAAAACTAATTCATATGGGGTAAAATTTGTTGTTGAGTGAACTGTAGTATTATACGTGAGCATTGCAGTGAAAACATACCTTGGCCAATTATCTTGGTGTTCATTTATAAAGGACTTAAGATACTCCTTTAGGGTGGAGTGACTACGTTCAAGAGCACCCTGAGTTTGTGGGTGATAAGGACTGGACCAAAGTTGTTTAATTTTGAGAAAAATGCACGTTTGTTTAAATAATTCAGCCGTGAAGTTTGTACCCTGGTCTGTTAAGATAGATTTCGGTATGCCGAATTGACAGATGAAGTGGATAAGGCACTCGGCAGATTCCTCAGCCGTGGCGTTGGGTAAGGGATATGCAGCTGAATATTTTGTAAGGTCATCCTGTAGTGTAAGTATAAATTTATATTTAGAAGGTCCGGCCTCCGGGAGAGGGCCAACGAGATCTAGCGCGACACGTTCAAAGGGTTGTGTAGATGTACTCGTAATCTGCATAGGAGCTCGGTTAACTTTACGCAGGGCTTTATTGGTTTGGCATAATTCACATTTGCGGACATAATTTTCGACGTCACTGCGCATGTTTCGCCAGTAATATCGTTCTTGGATTCTATTTAACATTCTATTAGAACCTAGATGACCCGAGATAGGGATATCATGGTTCTCTTTTAAGATTTTATGTATTTCAGTCATCGTTGGATATATAATGGAATTTTTATAAATGTGGATAATTATGTTTGTATTGTGGAATAGGTACGCAATTATGTTATATATTTTTGTAAATGTATGTACATCAAAAGGATTGCGAAAATCAGTTATACTAAATTCTGTAACGTTGTTTGCAATAAATTCGGTTTTTAGATTAATTAAGCTTTTAAAGATATCTTCATAAGTATTCTTTTCATAATGGTATACTTTAACGAATAATAAATAATAATTTGTATTGTCCTTCTGAAATGTTACAAATGAGTGTAAGGTTCTTTCTTTAGATAGAAATTCTGTGGACTCCGATAAGTTACCAATAATATCTGCAACGTAATGATTTGATTCGTCGAGGTCAATAGAAGTAGGTATGACTACATGTTTAATTTTTGTTTTTAATAGACTTTCGTTATGTTCTTCAATTTTAGTATCAAATTTTATTAATTTATTATTTAAAGTTTTCATGCATTTAGAGTATGTGTCATCGTTGCTGACGTTACTATCGACAGATGGCGGAGTGGGAATATTAAAATCCTCCGGCAGTTCTAAATCTTCAGGGAGTACAAAGTCATCTGGTAAGTCAAGGTTGTCAGGTAAATCAAGGTTGTCAGGTAAATCAATAGTTTCAGGTAAGTTTTCAAGTCTATTAGAATCAGCTGTAGGATTTTGATCATTTTGTTCTTGTACAGGGTTAACTGGATATCTCGAGAGTGCATCTGCGTTTGAATTCATTTTACCCTTTTTATATTGAATTTCATAGTCGTATTCTTCTAATTTTAGACGCCAACGTACTAACCTCGATCCGGGGTCTTTGCAGTTAAAAAGCCAATTCAGAGGCTTATGATCTGTGATTACCGTAAACCGACGACCAAACAGATAGGGACGGAAGGTCTTTGTGCCGTAGACGATTGCTAAACATTCTTTTTCGGTAACACTATAATTACAATCTGCCTTATTTAATGTTCGGGATGCGTAAGCGATGGGTCTATCTTTACCTATATCGCCTTGTGAGAGAATGGCTGAGATGGCATAATTAGATGCATCACAAGTTAAAAGGAACGGTTTTGTAAAATCTGGATATATAAGAATCGGAGCTGTGACTAGTTTTTCTTTAAGTTGTTCAAAAGCATATTGTTGACTATTTGTCCAATTAAAAGGAACATCTTTCTTGAGGAGATTTGTTAATGATTTAGCATATTTTGAAAACTCTGGAATAAAACGACGATAGTAAGAAGCTAAGCCAAGGAAAGACTTGATATCTTTAGGACATTGCGGTACAGGGAACTGCATGACAGCTTTAATTTTATCAGGATTAGGTTTAACTCCTTTGTCACTAATTATGTGACCTAAGTATGCGACTTCTTTGCGAAGGAACTCGCATTTATCGGGTTGTAGTTTGAGGTTAAAGTTTCTTAATCTTTCGAAAATTAGATGTAGTTTCTCGACATGGGAAGACAGGTCGTGAGAGTAGACAACGATATCATCTAGGTACACAAAACAATGTATACCCTGTAACCCAGATAGGACAGTGTTCATTGTTCTCTGGAATGTTGCAGGAGCATTTTTAAGACCAAAGGGCATTCGATTAAATTCAAAATGACCTTGTGGTACACTAAATGCTGTTTTGGGTGCATCTTTAGGGTTCATATTTATTTGGTGAAACCCGGACGCTAAGTCTAGCGTCGAAAAATATTTACTTTGGCCTAATTGGTCTAATATTTCGCTAATTTGAGGGATAGGATAACTTTCTCCAATCGTTATATCATTAAGTTTTCTATAATCTATTACAATCCTCCATTTTCTTTGGCCAGATGAATCTAATTTCTTTGGTACAATCCAAATAGGTGATGACCATGGAGATTTTGAAGGTCGGATAATGTTTTGGCTTAACATTTTTGTTATTTGAGACTTTACTTCTTCTTTATGTACTTCCGGGAATCTATAGGATTTGACACTAATCGGTTGCGAAGTTGTTGTTTGAATTTCGTGTTGGACGACTTCTGTTGAAGTCAGTTCATCGTCTGGTAAATGGAATATATCGGCATATTGATTACAAATTTCTTTTAGGTTATCGATTTCTTCGGTATTTAAGTGTGATGTTTGAAGGAGTTGGAATAATTGTAAGCTTCTTTTAATACTATTAGTTCCTATTTGACCTTGTCTTCTGTGTCCTAATTCGGTATAATCAATTGGGGATAATGTGAATAATAAATTCGAATTTATATGTATTGGTTCATTTGATACATTAAGTACTGTTAGGTTAATTCTATTATTATTTTTTAATTTTACTATACAATTAGATACAAGCAATGAGTCCGAAATGTGTTGGTCAAATATTATCCCTTCTTTCATTTCAGGATTTTTAACAGAGCATTCAATTACTGTTTCTGTCCGAGGCATAATAGTATAGGAAGGTTCATTAAATGATAACTTAATATTGCTATCTTCTATTTCTAGGGACTTTGAGTCATAATTAATACTACAGGCATGTTGTATGAAAAAGTCATTGCCTATTATACCGTCATAAGGTAAGTTAATGCTATCAAAGACATGGAATTTATGTATTATTTGTAAGTCTTGAGAGAATTGTAGTTTTAAATTAAGGTAACCTAAACTTTTTATAGGACTATCATCTTTTGAGTCTATACCCTTTACCTTGACATCGGTATCGCATAGCTGTGTTGGATTGGTTAAGCAATCATTTTTTAAGATGCAAAGGGATGCTCCAGAGTCTACGAGAAAGGTAAGTGGATTTTTATTAGCAGATGTTTGGACTACGACGTAAGGTAAATACTTTCTTTTGGTATTAATTTCGTAAATTTGTTCAATTTCAGAATTTTTTTCACAAGGAAGGCCACGAGTTTGGGGCTGATTACCCTGTCCATGGGCCTGTGTAGAAGAAAGACCACGAGTTTGGGGCTGACTACCCTGTCCATGGGCCTTTTTGAAGGAATGACCGTGAGTTTGGGGCTGGTTACCCTGTCCATTGGTCTTTTGGAAGGAATGACCGTGAGTTTGGGGCTGATTACCCTGTCCATTGGTCTTTTGGAAGGAATGACCGTGAGTTTGGGGCTGGTTACCCTGTCCATTGGTCCTTTTAAAGGAAAGACTGTGAGTTTGGGGCTGGTTACCCTGTCCATTGGTCCTTTTAAAGGAAAGACCGTGAGTTTGGGGCTGGTTACCCTGTCCATTGGTCCTTTTAAAGGAAAGACCGTGAGTTTGGGGCTGGTTACCCTGTCCATTGGTCTTTTTAAAGGAAAGACCGTGAGTTTGGGGCTGGTTACCCTGTCCATTGGTCTTTTTTAAGGAAAGACCATGAGTTTGGGGCTGGTTACCCTGTCCATTGGTCCTTAATTTAGCGTGAGTATCGACTTTAGTAGGAAGAGACTGACCCGTGCGATACTTATACGGGGCAGTAATTAGTTTAAATTTTTATCCGTTTCATACTCACCTTCAATTTCGTCATTTTCTGCATAATTTATGCGGGGACCTGGTTTATAATCATTCGCTTTTGAAGTTGATTGGTAAGGTGTAAATGTTCTAGTAGGTCCATTCGAATATTTTTTGTTATTATATTCGCGGAGCCTACAATTATCTAAGGTATGACCGATTTTCCTACAATACCTGCAAAACGGCGCTTCTTTAGAAGGGGAAGGGGCATATTGATTTTTGGCATTATTAATATTATTATTTGATCGGAGTCTGTCATTAAAGTCATTTCTTTTAGGGATAGTTTCATTGGATTTTTGTTTGAAATTATTGCGGGAAGAGAACTGTTGGATTTTCTCCTCCGATATGGCACAGTTTATAGCATCATTTAGATTCTTAGGGTCTCTACACCTTACTAGGTTGGAAATGCGGGGATGTAAACCTAGTGTGAAAGTATGAAGGGCAAGGTCCTCCATAGCTGCTAACCTACCCGCTAGCTCCATTTTCTTAGAATTAGAAACCGTGACCTCAGTTAATAATTTCTGCAAGCAAGTTTCTACCCTAAGAGAGAACTGGCTAACAGTTTCTAGATTGCCTTGTCTACAGTCTTGTAATTCTGTGAGAAGGTGGGCGTAATGTTTACGCTCACCGAATTGGGTTTTAAGAAATTCTTTTAAAGATGCCCAGGAATCGAAGTCTTTTATGGAACAAGCTGTTTCAGCTTTACCCTCTAATTGACTAAGGATGTATTTTAGAATTAAATCTTCTTGTCGTAGAGATGCCAAGGAGATTGCGCTGTCGCAATTCCTTAAAAAGGCAGTAAGTTTATCGCGGTCACCGGTAAAAGGTTTTATAAATTTTAATATAGTATTTAATGGGATTTCTTCTTCTTCTACTCGAGTCTCTCTCAATTCCTTTTTGGAATCTGATTTCGACATTTTGAACAAAACAAACAACAAAAAAAATGTAAAAAAAATATATATATATATGAAAAATAAAATTAAGAGTAGACGAAACCTGTAAATAGGAGTAGTATAGTATTCTAAGGTATTATAATACAAATGAAATCGATACGCTACGGATGCGATAATAGTTATGAGAAATAATTGATAAGAATGACTGCGTTGAATTATATTGAATTACAATTAGGTTTCAATTTAATAAATATTAACAAATTAAATTATAAGATGCCTTAATATTTCTATAAACGTGTAAATTATGACTACACATATAAAAGGTTTTTTTTTTTTTCACTGGAAATTGTTCACGATAATTACTGGATCAATAAAATGAAATAGTTTGACTCACAGGAATAGTTTCACACACTTCATCTTTGATTTAACTGGAACCTGGGTTTAACAACTGGACTCGGTGTCCGGATGCCGTCGGGATGTCACGTTGATTAGGTCGGTGCTGGATACAGAGCTGCGTCAGGCGTGTATGCCTCAACAGCTAGATACCGCTTACTGCACAATGGACTCTCTTCGTGATTCAGGATACCGGGATTTTTCCGGTTTAGAATGGTCAATGCTGTGACCTTGGGTTGAGTTCGGATCGGGAACTTGACACTGGATTATGACATTGGATTTAGACACTCACTCACTCACTTGCACGTTTTTATTTTATTGGGATCCTTATTTATTAGGCACTATGGAATGTTTTCGGGATCCCACCGCTGCCACCAAATGTTATCATTGGAAAAATTAAAATCTTTTTAAAAAAGAATTTATTTATTAACACTAATTAATTTATAATATAATTAATGTAGGACAACTTAGACGTGAGAAATTCGGCAAGTGTTAATGGTTCCGCGATCAGATCCGAACTGAGCTTGAACTTTACTATGGGATAAATCTATGGAGTTAAAGATGCTGATGAAGCACTTACTCATTATTAATCCCTACAGTACAGGGATGTAACAGTACGCACGTAAGAAGTTATACTTATTTGGTGTAACATAACAAACAGATTTCATCCCGTACCTATGTCATAACACTCTGTAAAAGGAATGCAGCTAACTTCATCATGTCGCTTTTTGGCTGTCGATGTGCGCGCGCATCGTAAAAATTTTACTTTCATAATTTTTCCAAACGTCCCAAAAGAAGTATAACTTCAAAAAACTTAATTTTGTAGTTTTTAGTAGGTATTTGTTTAATTTCCCGTAATTTCACATATTATCTTAATTTGGTAATTATTTACAAACATACTGATTATTTTTGTTAATATAGTTTGTATGTCCAGTCTTTACGTTTACACACTTTGAGTATTAAGGCATGTTTTTTTAAATAACTTATAAATAACTTTTTTAATAAATATATGTAGGTAGTTTATTATTATTACCCCGATTTTATACATAAATTAATAAACATAATCATGCATAATCTGTCCGAAGAAATGGTAATTTTCGATCAAATTATGACATAGCTTACTAAACCCCAGTAAGCAATATTTCGAATGACTCACAGTTCGCTTTCCGACGTAAAAACCAACACACGAAACGTAAATGTGAATGGAATAAATGTTCTCCCCACTACAATCATACTATCCAGACGGCAACATAGCAGCATAGCTCCTCGGCCATTCCTCTGATAATGTTGCTAGTTGCGAAAAATAAAATAAAAGTCGGTAAAATTGTATCAGAATATTAAATGCAATATATTTATTATAAAAAAAAATATAAATATATTTTTTTTTATATTTTTTAATAACAACTTATAATTTATCATTGTCGTCGTCAGTGATTTTTGCTAAATTAATAGCAATTCATATAGTTTTTTTTTATCTTTTTACTTAAGTATACATTCAAATTGCGTAATTAATTAGTGAAAGGCTTTTTTTATAATTCTTCATTTTATTGTCAAAATTTAACCTTTTGTATTTATTGTTTATAGGGATATTGATTTATGAAACCAAGGGATACTACTTATTGGATATGAACTATAGATAAAATTATTGGACTTGGTATTATAAATACAATCGTTTATATGTACATGTGTACTGCGCAGTCTATACGTTTGTAACTTCTTCACGCTAAAACGGCTGAACGAATTGGGATGAAATTTAGACACACACTTTAGCCTGCATCAACACATAAGCTAACATTAAGCACTCGAGCGAAAAAGTAAAAGTCGCTAATTAATAATTATAGGACAAAATAAAATGAACTGGGCAAAATTAAATTTTATATGGTAACATTTAAGATTTCCCTACTCACAAATTGAAAGCTGTCAAGCGTCAGTCGCATAATGCCTTCGTGAATGGACGTTGTATTCAAATTTAATAAAATTACGAACTTATTTTAAAACTTTTAAAAGAGCGCTGTACCTCCCATGAAATTTCCGTTTTTTGATTGATTTGTTTTCTTTTTCAATATACAATTATAAGAACATTAAAGTGATTCGTGGAAAAGTGTGTTTATGTGATAATATTTATATTGGCTGTGTAGAAATCTACGTGTTTTGCGACGGACCGGTCTTTGTAAGTACAAACTTATGTACGTCGAAACTCGAAAGTAAAAGTATTTACAGATCATAAAATACATAGCGTTAAGTAATTTCTGCCAAAAAATGGCTTTAGTCTAAAACGTAAAAAATACTTTATTCAGGAAAATTTGCTGTTTTTATGATGTGTTCATAAAAACAGCTATAATAAATATTTAAATTAGTTACTTTGGCTTTACCTAACTTTTCCTATATATTTTAATGTTTTTTTATTCGTTCGTTCTTTGCTTTAATGGCTTTAATGCAATTTTTATACTTTTAAATAGATACGAAAATCATATTTTATGTAGGTAGATGAATTTCAAATGAAAATATTAAAATAAAAATTCAAATATTTTTTTACTGTTATGCATACAAAGTAGGTGTTGAAAGTATAATTATTTATTAAGATATGATATTGTTACTGTTTTAATTGTATACCAAAAATGTTTATGCAAAAACTAACTGTATATTAAAAACATCGCCTATGAGATCATCTAAGCGGCAGTCACATAAATAATAAGTTACAAAAACTAGAAACTAATATACTACGATCATATTCCTCATTATATGTCTTTATTAATTATGGCTTATTTATATACGTAATGATAAAAAGCTATGAAATAATTATGAATTTATGGTAAATTAGGTCTCCCAATGGTTATGGGCTTTTTTAGCCTATGGAGAAAAAAAAACATGGTGCTAGGTCGGTACCTATAAAACGTGGAATGCTAACTGTACACACCGTCACTATTTACTGCCATACATTATCATACATATAAATTCACTACATGTTATAAATTAGTCCCCAGCCGCGCTGTTTGTTTGATCGATTAAACTCAGAAACTGTACGATTTTCATACGGTTTTCACCAATAGAAAGAAGGTTATCTAAAAATTATTAGTAATTTATTAAAACATAACGAAAATAAGTAACCGGTATGATGATATTATAAAAGTATGTAAATTAATATTGCAAAAAATTATCCTTTCTGACAACTTCCGTAGTAACCATATTATGGAATGGCCGAACGAAGGTCAAACAAAGGCGAATTAGTAGTACTCTTATATTTTGAAATTAAATACCTATAAACATACTATTCGGTTGTTAGCAGGGCTCGGAACCGGTTTAAAAAACGGTTTATTTCGGTCATGTAATGGTTAATTCATCGCTCGTTCTTTAACCGGTTAACGAAAACCAACGGTTTAGTAAACCGAAATAATAATGGTTAACGGTTATTCTTAAAGAAAGGTTGGATTTCGGTTTTGATAACGAAATAATCCGGTTAATCAATAAGTAAGAAACGTGCATGCATCCATGCATTCTACTAAGTCTTTCAACATTAGCAAAGACGCGCCAAATGTAAACGCACAAAAACTGATTTTAACCGGTTAATTTTGTTTATGGAACCTAAATTCCTCAAAAACCGTTCTCCCGATTTAACCGGTTAAAAAACGTAACCGAAACCTTAAACCGAAAAGCTTTTTGGTTTGGGGTCAATGATTAAAATCGATTTAAAAATTAAACGTGTTTCCGAGCCCTGGTTGTTAGTTAAACACACACATTCAAATTAGTAGCCGTCCAATATTTACATTTAAATCGATTTTGAACTGTAATTCTTTAGTTTATCCATAGGAACACTAGAAATTAAATCGATTTGTAATTACATTTACCTATGATACATCTTTCCTGTTGATACTCGTAAGCGTTTGTCATAAATCATTCCACAATCTAAATGAATGAATAATGCGTTTATATGCAAGCGACCAACGTCAATAATAAACAGCTTTATAACAGACAAAAGCAAAGATATATTTTTTAATTAAAACTATAATATTATAAATGTGAAAATGTGGTTTGTTTGTCCTTCTTTCACGTCAAAATAGAATAGCGTGTTTTTTTTGTGTAGAGGGAGAGGGAGTTGATGGGCTAGAGAGTGACATAGGCTACATTTTTCCGCGGGAGCTCATCTCATTCCCACGGGAAAACACGTTGTAATACAATCCAAAAAATATTTATGATCAGAATTACTTGAATTTTGGTATTAATGCTCTTCAGTACAATTAAATAAATACGTATTTAACATAAGAGGGTAAAATAGGGGATGAAAGTTTGTATGAAACCTACCTTTTTAGTTTTTTTTTTGTTTTTTTAGCGCGAGCGAAGCCGCGGGTTCTGCTAGTTGTATAATAATTATTAATGATAATCACATTTTTGTTTCGCTAAATTTACTTTTTAAATAGGATTATTTTAAAGTATTATTAAATGTGACAAAATAAAGCCATCTATATAAATATTATAAATTAATTAATGTGAAAGTTTGTGAGTGTGGATGTTTGTTACTCTTTCACGCCAGAACAGCTGAACGGATCTTGAAGAAAATTTGACACAGAGATAGATTATAATCTGGAGTAACACACACAACACTTTTTATCCCGGAAAAATGTACAGTTCCCGTGGGATAGGTTTGTATTTGTTTTCCTAGAGGCGAACGTGAGCGAAACGAGGTTGAGCCGTTAGTATAAATTATATCCTTATAGTTATGTAATAAACAGTATAATCTGTGGGTGCATCTGTCTCATATCTATCACTATACCTATCTTAATGTTCAAATTTTTAATACTCGTTAACGACGCGACGTTTAACAATGTCATTAAATGTATTTTAAACTCGGAATTACAAATATATGATATACATATTATAATAAGTACTTTTATTTTATTTTTATTTTTAAAATAAATCAAATTGAGAACCATCACCCAACACGCTTCGATTGATTTTGATGTAGGTATGTAGGTACTAGGTAACATAATATATATGTTATATACTAATAATACTTACTACTTTATTTTCCTCCTTCTTGATTGTTTTCATCCTTGAAAGTATTTTGAACCTTTGTATGTAACGCGCATTTCACACCAGAGAATCGTAAAAACATGTCTGAAACGTTATTTTACAATTTACATTGTTAAAATTTTGCCATTTATAAGGAAAATTAGTGTGTATTATTGTACGAGTGTAGTTTACAAAACTTAAATCTTTAAGAGTCTCTAATATATACACAGACTCATTTTATTAAATTACATAAGTAAATGCTAATTATTTAAAAGGACTCAGTTATAAATTAGAACAGGTTATGACCACCATGGGACATACCTTCCTATAATTGAGATTGTAGATTCGGATATTTGTTTAGGTCGTTTATTTTTCTTCCACCAAAATCTATATATTATAATCGACATAAGGTTTGGCGCCATCAACAAGAACAATATTTTATATACATAAATTAAAATGCTGCATAACTTTCAAAAGAAAGTGCTACACTTACTTTCTATAAAACCCTAGCAAAAACACATGATAATAATTTGGGCTAAAATAAAAATAAATTTAGACTACAAAAACATAAAATTTACATTTCAGTGAAAGTACAGTGGAGGCGGCTATAAATTTTTAACTAAATTATATATTACATGTGCAATGTACGTATATAATACACAAAATTAAGATATTTTAAGCTTACGAAGCTTTTATTTATTTTCATCTGTCCCGGTGTGTGTAAGTAATGGAATCTTGCAAGTAAAAGACCCACTTCCAAGTGTCCGACCGAGCTGAAATTTAGCACACTTGTTTGATTACGGACGTTACAAAATGGCGATTTATCATTTCCATAGTGACCTTTATGAATGGGCATCAAATGATAGGACTTGAAAAACGAAACACAATAAGCAAAGTGACGTCTTTGTAAATCCAATATGGCGGACTTCCAAAGAAGGCGAATTATGTTTTTTTTTATGCGACCCTATGACATGGATATCAAATGAAAGGGTTTGCTGAAAAGAATACGAATAATTAAAAAAAATAAAAATGATTGTAATTTTTTTTTATAACCAAGCTTTTATTTAAATGCTCTAAAAAGAATAAAATAAACTATTAATCAAATCCAACCCATCGATTTAGTACATTTTACCCACAATTTATATGATATAAATCTTGTCGCGAGATTTACCTCTGTAATTAAAACAAGAAACAACATGTTGAAAAATTTTTTTTTATATAAAATAGGTGACAAGCTTTTGTATCATATAAATTGTGTAATGTAATAAATTGATAGATATGATTTAATTTAAAATTTTATTGTCTTCTTTTTAAAGCATTTAAATAAAAGCTTGTTTTTAAAAATGTTATTTTTTTTAATTATTTTATTAAAGTTAAAAAGACTTATAAAATAATTTCAAAAACACCAAAAGTTATAATTCAAATGTTTCAACTCCAACAGACCGTAGCGTTGCGGAACCGTGCCATTGACACGTTTAAGGCGCGTACACCGTGACAAGGCCTTCGGGTAACACTTGTCGTCTTAACAGTTCATTATTTGTGTGATTCGCTATACGACTCTATGCGGTGGAGAATTATTTTAGACTTAAATTATAGGATTAGACAGAATTACAAATGATATTTTATTATATTTTAGCATTGCCAATAATATAATAATAATTTAAGATGACCAAAAACTAAATTCTTAGGTTTTACTTATTAGTATTACATTTTTGTATTTTTTCTCAGAAATGAGACATTTTCCCGCGGTAAAAAGTATCCTATATGTTGACCCGGATAACCAGCTATCACTCTACCAAATTTCATCAAAATACCTCCTGTTCTTTTTCTGTGATGCGGTAACAGACAGACAGACAGACAAAAATTCTAAAAACTATTGATTCGGCCTCTGTATCGATAATAATGTCTATTTTTCCAAAAATATTTTATAGACTAGATTCGACTTAGTTAGAACTTTATTATACGTATAGATTATATATTAACGCTTCGCTCGGGTGCGTCCCTAGGTACGTTTTATATAGTTAAGTTATTGTGAGCGTACCTTAGGAGATAGACAAATGCTATCACGGATTTCTCTGTTGGTTTTTTAATACCTACAATTTTCTAGTACATTGTTTTGATGTATCTCGTAAGGTTTAGCCAGCGTTAGTCATGTATGTTACGAAAACCGTTTTTATGACAAAACACTGTGTAGGCTCAATCATTTCATTAGGCCGAATATTTGATTCGGTATATTTTTGATGAAAAATACTATTAATATAATTAAAATATTTAAAATTTCTTTGCATACCTACGCTTTTACTTGCGATATGATATATTCACGATATTTTATTAGTTCAACAATCACAATGAAGAAAATTAAATTATTTTTTTAAATTAATTTTAGGCAACTTAATAATTAATAAACTAATTTTGGTCACGATGTACCTATCAATATTAGTACATATGTATGTATGTATGTATGTATATCCAATATGATGCTCTACTAAAGCATCAAGAAATGAAATCTGATAGAAATATATATCTATACTTACGTTATACCTTCAACCAAATACTCTGCTATTAATTTACAACTCATATTCGACGCTTCATTTCCTTACTTAATCGCAACCAAAAACGAATCTCTCTCGTTATGTATACATTAACCAAGAGGTACTTGTGAAGGCAAAGTGATTCTTTCATATAGGACACACACACAAGATGATAATTTTAATAGTATAAGAAACTAGCGACTCCTACTACTCCTCTTTTAAAGACGAACCCGAAGCAAGGGTTCGTCTCTATGCAAAAATAAATAAATCCCACGGGAAGTTTTTGGGGAGTTTTTTTCCGATTATAGTGATAACGTTCTTCAGGAAATTACACAAGGTGGATACTGCTTTGTCTCATAAGACTGTGAACGAATATCTTCCAAAAATACTACTACGTACTACTACCACTAAAAATTACTTGACCAAAGTTGTAGAGAATTTTATTTGCAACCAAAAGTGATTTAACAATTTTTTTGTGAGACCTATAGTTTGTCAGATAAACCATAAAAACCATTTGTACCCCTTTTTCCAAGATGGCGGCCGTGGGACAAGGGCTGCAACTCCACAAACTTGGATTTAACTTTACACTAACCCCTCTTGATATCTAAAAAATAAAATTGCGTCCTCTGACAAATGCAAGCTAAGCCCAAAAAAATGTAACATTTCAATGGACTAAATGTGCTATTCCAGACTATAATCAATCTCTGGTTCTGGTGTGAAAGAGATAGCAAATATCCATCCATCCTCACAAACTGTCACATTTATAATTATTAAAATTTAAAGTTTACCAATATTTTTTTATTTATGCTTTTATAAACCAAATACCAATGAACCTTTACACGTAATTTAATTCATTTGGGATAGCTTTCGATTGCACCACTTACAGTGTAGATATAATAATACCATATAGATTAAAATATTTGCATAAACAGTAAAATATATTTAAAAAAAAATTGGCAAGTGGAAGTTTAATTCACGCATCGAGAATCCCCAGCATAAAACATTAAATTTGTTATGTTATAAACATTCTGTAATAGTTTCAACTTTTATACAATTTTGTAAGACAAGGCCACAGTCGGTAAATAATAAATATATTAAAGTATTTTAAATATACAACTTTAAATGACTTTGTATTGTTTTACAATGGAAATACCTACTTGATAAAAATTTATTATAATTTTAATATGGAAACTATTCACATGTAAATTATTTTATATCATCTATACCTACAGATAAATAAAATTGAAGTATCTGTTTGTAATGTCAAAATAAAAGGGTTTTACTAAATGCATATGGAATTATATACGGTACTTATAAGAAAAACACATTTTTTTAATTTTTTGTCTATTTGTTTGTTCCGGATAATCTCTGAAACGGCTAAATTTATTTTAACGGGACTTTCACTGGAAGAAAGCTGATGTTATAGGCATTAACATAGGAAGCGAGGGTGTGTCACTAGTTTTAAGTACAACTATTTTTTCTGATTTTTTCCCGGATTTATATTAATTTGGTTCCCGAATGTTTCGAATGCTTTACAGCAATCATGGTCACGAGAGAGAATTAAGGTTTTAGACGTCTCAAATGTCAATATATAGTTGTTACAGATAGTGCCTATCCACAATTTTAAAAAATAATTTCAAAAATGGCACCAACGTACCTATCTACCTTACAATATTTGTTGATATTAATTCTAAACATTTAAAAAAAATATATGGCAAGTATTATAATTAAGTATAGCACTATAATCCAAATATTAAGTAATAGTCTAGTTAACAAGTGCCTTTTAGGTCAACTTTTTTCAGCAGTCTCGGAAAAATATGATTGAGGTGTCATTCCATTCGGAATGGCATGTAAGTAGATATACGCTTACCTTTTTACCTAAGAAAAGAATGGGTGTTAAAGCTTTCATGGTGCTTAAATAAAATTGAGACCGATCCGAGATATGATACGTTTTTACGAGCTTTTATCAAACTTGCAATGTTTGTTAGTTTGTTACGAGTAGTTGCGATGTTTGTATGGGTCAAAACTTGCAAGCTGAGTTAGAACCACTTCCTCTTATCCGTTAGTTCAGTTCCGGTGACAATGATTTTTCATGATAATTACCTTCACGGTCAATGTCATTTAAATACTAATTTAAACTAAAGCGGAATGTTATTCATGTTTCCTCTATTAGTGTATACGTTTAGCCTAAAGCTATTTTTCTTAAAATTCCAACATCATTACTATAAAGGCCAAATCAGCTATAAAAATTATAACCTTGCTAGATATCGGTTGAGATATTTCGTAACATTTTCGTATGTTTAAATACAATTGCAATCATTGTGTTACTAGATGTTAAAAACAATAGGTATAGGTTTTATGTATAACTTTACTAGCCTTTATAATATATGAATTACTAAGAAAAACATATTATTTCCGTTAAAACTTTCTACACAATAGTTTTATATGAATATGTTCATATTTTTGACAGAATCTCAAAAACATAGCATGCGCTGAATATAAAAATAAAATACTCTTTTATTTTAAAACTAGCGACTCACCCTCGCTTCGTTCGGGTTCATCCCTAGGTACGTCTTAACAGTTATTATGGAACAGATAGACTATATATTATATACATGAACGAATTAGAGACTGGACCTGACATAAAATACAAATGTATGAAAACTAGTTCAACCAAGTGACGCATAACTCACACAAAGATTTTATTACATTATTATAAACACTGATACACAATACTATATTTCTAGTGCTTGAACGTAATCGATAAAATACATATATCGATGAACCAATGAATGACATTTTAGACATTGGTTAGCATAGTCATCATATTTTACATCTTTTAATTTATTCTTCTTCTTTTAATTTTAATATAATAAAATAAATGAATTAAAGAGGCAATAATAATGTGTCAAATAATAATTATTTTTTAATTTGATTTATATAAATACGATGGCATTGATGGCAACATGCTGTTGGCCTATAATAATGTTAATGAACAAATGAATATCGGGTATATATTCCATTAATATATAATAAATATTATTTTGTAAAGATTAAAAAAAATATTAAGCTAATTTAATTAAATAAAGTGATTTTGTTGATTCTGTTATTGAACTATTTTAATTGGCAATTGATTGTCTCGGGTAGTTATAAAAATGTGACACTGTCCTACTATTGCTCAGTTCTTAATAAACATTTGTGAAATTAGGAAAAAGAAAAAGAGATTGCAAATTAAAGTGAGTGTTGGATCGTGAAAGTAAAATAATTAGTGCAAGTGGTAAAGTGTTTTATTACAAATCGCCAACCCAGAAGTTTAGTGCTAAAACATTATTGTTTGATTTTGTGTGATTTATGTGTTGAAATAAAATGATCTTTATTATTATTACAGTGGAATAATATTCCAAAGTATATAAATGTGGAATAAAATGAAATAAAAAATTAAGTACACATACTAATTATAATTTTTTCATTTATATTTTTATTTGATTTAGAAAAATTTTTTATAAATTTATTGTCATCAGATTGTAGGATACTGTGGTAAAAGTATTTTATGTTATTGTACTGTACAAATAACACAATTCGTTTAGTAATTTCGTCAAATATCGATATATTTTTCGACATTGTCAAGCACTAGTCGATGTCAAATGGACTCACTCGACAGTTTAGTCATTTGTTCTGAATGGTATAATCCAGGGATTTTATGATGGTTGTCAGATGTCAACAATACATAGAAATATCGACTATATTTAACATAGTTGGATAATATGACATTTTATTTTACATTTAATTAAATTGTGTGATAAATAACAATAAATGTAATAAAATAATGTATTTACAAGTGAAAAGAAATACTGCTGCTTTCGCCGTTATAGTTTTTACATCATTTAACAGAACATTTAGTCAATTTTGGTAGATGTTTTGTTGACAAATAAGTGCTTGAGACTGAAACAAAAAACAAACGACCAAGCCTAAAATCTCCTGGTTACTGAGAAGACCGATAAAGGTACGTCCGCTTATATGTCTAGTCCAGTGGTTAATTCGTTCATGATTATATATATGTACATAGGTACAAAATAAACCGTTCTGAACTTTTCGATTTTCCCACTTTTTTTTGGGTTTTCCCTATTCTTTTATACTTAAACCACCCCTGAGACATCCCCAACGAAACAAAAAAAGAAATATTCAAATCGGTCCAGCCGTTTTTGAGTTTCAGCGAGACTAACAAACGGCAATTGATTTATATATATATATATATATATATATATATATATATATATATATATATATATATAATTAACTAGCGGCTCACCCTCGCTTCGCTCGGGTTCGTCGCTAGGTACGTTTTAAATAGATATAAAAAGTTATTATCAAAATACTAATAGAGAATTAGTTCCAACGGGAACCGTTTACTTTTTCGGGATGATATAAGGTATCAGAATGTTAAATTTTACTAAATTAGGTGCATACGTTGTTGTGTACTAAGCTGTATAAGGTACTATAGTTTTTTAACTATCCCACGGGAACTAATTAATTTTCCGGGATAAAAAGTATCCTATGTCCTTCTCCTGGCTCTAAACTACCTCCCTGCCAATTTTCAGCTAAATCGGTTCAGCCGTTCTTGAGTTATAAGCGAAGTAACTAACACGACTTTCTTTTATATATATAGATTTGAACTCCAGCTAATTTTGTTTAATACCTAAACTGGTTCCGTTGAGTTACTTTTATCGTTCTCAGGACTTTACTAACTTGGTAAAGTTTATACATTAAATAAAATAAATATTAATGGAATTCCATATTAAGTAAAAATATTCGGCACATACAGTGACATACATAGCGTATCTTTACTTAAGAATATATTTGTTAATTCGTCATTGAATTTAATCGAAGCAAATGTTTGATTTCTAAACACGCGTAACATTTCGTTACTAAAGTTCTTTATTACTACTGGACATTGCCTCACCGTGTATTGTAATAAACATCTAGTTGAGGGGAATCCCCTACTAAGTATGACTTCAACATATATTTTGTATTAATTATGTTTTAATATTGGCCTTATAAAAGAAAATAATTTCGAAGTGTATGCCAAAGTTACCAAGACAAAAATTTAAGGATCCTCACTACATTATAAATGCGAAAGTTTGTTTGTTTGTGCGTATGTATGTTACTCCTTTACGCTGAAAGGGCTGAACGGATTTGGATTAAAATAGACTATGACCTAAAGTAACATAGGTTATAATTATTAGTTAGACACCTAGGAATGCACCTGATCGAAGCGAGAGTAAGGAGGAGAAGAAGCTAGGGCAATCTGTAAAAAATAAAATTAAAATGTCTACCTATTTGTAATGGTAAAATAACAGCTTTTTACTAAATGTTTATGAATTTATATACGGTACTTATCAGAAAAATCACATTTTTTAAAAAAAATGTCTGTCTGTTTGTTCCATATCTGTATTATCTCTGAAATAGCTGAACTGATTTTGACGGGACTTTCACTGACAAATAGCTGATGTTAGGAATAACTTAGGCTACTTTTATTTTAGAAAAATAATTAGGGTTCCGCGTCAAAAAAACGCATGTAGGGACGCATCTGAGCGAAGAAAGCTTAAAACGCTAGTACTTACATATACAACAGATAATTTAACATAAAGGTGCACTTGCACTAAAATCCTTAGTTTGATTAATTAGTAGATAGATAAGTATCATAAATATTTTTTATGTAACGTCAAATACCTTGTACGATTTTTCCTTTGCTATACACAATTGAGACATTTAAATGAACTTATTCCCTCCACAGCCGCGGACACGCCGGCGTGTCACTTAACAATAGATTTCTTAAAATTTTAATTAATCTCTTAGAAATTTACCTGGAGGTGTTATGAATTTTGATGTAATTAGCCCAAAGGTATAAAATTATAATGTATGTCTATACCTATCGAAAGGATATTTTTCCATCAATATATCTATCTAAATTAGTGACAAGCCGTGCAATAATTTAACCTAGAATCGTTGCGACGGAACGAAGTATGCGGTTAAAGGTGAACCGGTTTAGTTAGTACTTCTAGCAAAATTGTTGAACACACTGACACTCTGAGATCAATTTATATAATGTGTATATACATCAGTGGCGAAGCGTCCATACAAGACGTACTACCTTAAAATTATTTTGCTCTTAATTGTACACTAATAAAGAGGAAATATTTTTTTGTTTATTTGTTTGTACTGAATAGGCTCTAAAACTACGGAACCGATTTAAATGAAATTTGGTAAGAAGATAGTTTGAGACCCTGAAAAGGATATAGGATAGTTTTTATCCCAGAAATCGTCCCTTAAGGGGGTGAAAATGGGGATGAACCTTTGTATGGGGAAGCAACCGAACCCGAGCGAAGCGCTGTTGAGTCCCTAGTGCTTAAATATAACAAAAGTCTTGTAAGTTATATCTATACATTCAGTAAACATGTAAAGTAATAAATTTTATCAAAAACTATCTATTCTATGGTTTATCTATATAAAAGTCAATATAAAAAAAGAAGGAACGATTTGTAATCGATAAGTATTGAACTGATTTCAATAACTCTTTCGCCATTGGATAGCTGATAGCTAATATAATTAAAAAGTAACAAATGCGATATTTTACTTCAGTACTAAAATATTTTCAAATCAGGCGGGTTACTGCTGATATAAATGAAATTGATCATATTTACATTTAAAATTGTACAATGTATGTTTTTTTAATAGTTAATTTTTCTTAAAAGTTACAGCACAGATGCTAGGATTAACATACCAGTTTATATAAACTCTCACATATTTATTTAACATATTTAATCCATATATCATAATTTAACATAATATTACAGAATAGCTGATTGGCTTCAACATTGAACGGCCCAACGGGTTTTGATGAATTTTTATATCGTGATAATTTGAAACCTAAGGCTGAAGTCAGAACAGACTGCTTGCCAAAAATTTTATAATATTACATGAGCAATTCTTGTATATCCTACTATCCTACTAATATTATAAATGTGAAAGTTTGTGAGGATATATGGATGTATGGATGTTTGTTACTCATTTACGCAAAAACTACTGAATAGATCTTAATAAAACTTTACAATAATATAGCTCATAGAGCAGAATAATATATAGGCTACTTTTTATCCCGGAAAAATGTACGATTCCCGTGAGATAGATTTGTTTTTGTTTTTCTAGAGGCAAACCCGAGCGATGTGAGAGTGACCCGCTCGTATGTATATACATTTATTTCGTGTAACTCGGGAACTGCTCTGACGATTGAGATCAAATTTTGTAATTAGATAAGGTTTTCCGAAAAACGTCGAGCGAAGTTCCGTCTCCCGGGTACTAATTATAATTTAATACTTAACTTATTTTAACTCTATACTTAGGTATAAGGATGTTTTCTGAAAAAAAAACTCAGATTTTCACAAAAAAAACTAGTTTTTTTATAGTTAATCTCTCATACTGATAATGTATAGTGTCATCTCGTAACTGTTAGTGGTACTTGTATTATCGCCAAGGGATGATAGCCTATTGAACGAGTGCCGACGCCGAGCGAAGCTTGGTCGCTCAGGTACCTACCATCTAACATTTTAATCGATAAAAACAAAAAGTATACAAATATTCCCATAAATTGCATGAAATTTTACATATGTATTCAACAGTTTTATAATGAACACAATCAGTGCCGGCTTTAGGGAGGGGGGCGACCGGGGCGGCTGCCCGGGACCCCAGGTTATACAGGGCGCCGCGCGCGCCAGCTCAACTTAACCATTTAATTTGAATACTTAATTTTATCGATCTAAAGATAACTAGACTCAGCGTTTTATCATATTTCTCACTAAATAATTCTACATACACGTTTTTTTAATTGTAATGAAATAAGTATACCTAAAAGGGCGCCAAAGAATAAAAAGAAAACTCGCCCGAGGCGCCCAGATGGCTAAGGCCGGTCCTGAACACAATGAATTTAATGTGTAGTACGAGTAGGTATATCATTTTTTTATTAACAATAAGGAAGAAAAAATACCATTTATTCGACCCAGTCGGTCAAATACATATTTTTCTTCGAGCCTATAACAAAATAAGGGCAAGTAGCCAATAATGAAAAAAAAGAGAAGGTGGTGTAATAAAATCGCTTAATGTTTGTACCTATATGGTTAGAGAAAGTGTAAACCCGTGTCGAATTAACGCTGTTACTTATACTGTACATCACGGAAATATTTTAAATGTACCAAAATGGATCGTATTTGTATAAGTATAAGGTCTATTTTGTATATTATATATATAATGTCTTTTTTCTCTTAGACATGACATAAGTATAGTCATGTCATATAAATGTGAACCTTATTTGTGGCTAATAAGGTTGAAAACAGCTTTTGTCTTATCTATATATTATGCATTGCATGTTCAATACGAAGAGATATGATGTAAATTGTTTTAATTTGATTTTGACAACTTACTTTTTGTGAATGATCTGTGAATTGTTTATTATTTCTCTTCTTTTTTTGTATATAGCGTCAAACCAGAAACAAAAAAAAATAGTTTAAATAAATGTCAATAGATGTCGTTACATGTATCGACTTGTTATTAGTACTGTTGTAATAACTAGCATTGCCCGCGGCTCCGCCCGCGTTCAGATGACCAAAAACCAAATTCTTAGGTTTTACATGTTAGTATATTCTTACATTGCAGTTTTTGTTTTTTTTCTCTGAAATGAGATATTTTCCCGCGGTAAAAAGTATCCTATATGTTGACCCGGATAACCAGCTATCATCATACCAAATTTCATCAAAATCTGTCCAGTGGTTTTCTCGTGATGCGGTAACAGACACACAGACAAAAATTCTAAAAACTATAGATTCGGCCTCTGTATCGATAATAATGTCTATTTCAATAAGCTTTTCCAAAAAATATGTATTGTACAGATTCAGCTTAGTTACAATTTTATTATATGTATATGCATAGATGTAGGAAAAAATAGATTGATTTACAATCGGTAAAGAAAAATCACCGAAATTTGTTTCAATAAATGCAGCATAAGTATTGCTGTACGTTATTTATTGTAGTACATATTTAGTATGAGATGTTAGGTATGGGCTAGTGTAATATTGTGTCATATGTTGCTCAAAATAACTTTTAAGAAATTAATATCTCAAATGGATCACTTGATGGCCTCGAAAAAAAGTAGCCTATGGTTCTGACCCATAACATATCGCTGTGTAAAAAGTACGTCGATCGATTACTCAGGTACAATATGTAAAAAGAATAAACCAAAAAAATCACTTATAAAAGCTCTAGAAGAAATCATTAAACTATGTATATTGACTGCCTACTCATTGTTTTAACAAATTATTTGAATCATTGAAATGGCAACTTATTCATTGGTTTGATAACTTATTGAATCATTGCAAAAGTGCGGAAAAATCCAAAAATATAGCAGGAAATGCAATGACTAAGTCGAACGACCTAGAAGGATAAATAATTGTAAAAGAAATAGTGTAGTAAGGTTAGTGTCTGTGTCGATAATTATAAAGTATATTATTTTAATCTATACATATAATAAAATTGTAACTAAGCCGAATCTGTACATTAAATATTTTTTGGAAAATCTTATCGAAATAGACATTATTATGGACACGGAGGCCGAATCTATAGTTTTTAGATTTTTTTTGTCTGTCTGTCTGTCACAGAAAAACCACAGGAGTTATTTTGATGAAATCTGGTATGATGACAGCTGGTTATCCGGGTATATACTAGGATACTATTTACCGCGGGAAAATATCTTATTTCTGAGAAAAAATACAAAAACTGCAACAAGCAATACTAGTTTATTAAATAAAGTTATATTTTGTACGACTTTATAGGCTGTATACAAAATAATATTCGACAGTAATACAAATTGATTGAAAAAAAAACTAAAATCTATCTATTTTAGTTTTTTTTAAGGCCCAGGTTTAAGGGCCCAAATATTAAAAATACACTACACAAAACTCCTGTGATAGAATATCTCCCATCGTCGGAAGTCAAAGTTGTTCCTACTGCTTAGAATACACGAGACAAATAGATATTCTCCTGGAATCTTCTCAATTCTGTCAAGCTTAATAGTAAAATTATTTATATCTTCAATATATTTTTAATACTATCTGTATATCTATAGGTTGACTGGAAGAGTTCTCTTCTAGACATAAGTCCACTTTTGCTAACTAATTTTATTGTTTATTAATCTCTGTATTTTACATATAAGTGCAATAATGAATCCATACAAATATTATAAATGTGAAAGTTTGTTTGTTTGTCTTTCTTTCACGTCGAAACCGAGAGACGGATTGGCGTAATTTTTTTGTGTGGAGATAGTTGGAGGGCTGGAGAGTGATATATGCTACTTTTTACTGCGGGACATTATCTAATTCCCACGGGAATACAAGTTATAATGCAATCCAAAAATATATTTCAGATTTTTAAATTAGTTGAAACTTGATATTAATGCTCTTTAATAAAATTAAATAAATACGTGTTTTAGCATTTTTCAAAATTCATCCTATAGAGGATGAAAGTTTGTATGAAACTACCTTTTTAATGATTTTTTTTGTAGTTTTAGCGCGGACGAAGCCGCGGGTTCTACCAGTATATAAGAGAAGTAAACGATCATATACTTATTTACATTATGTGTAGTATTATGTATTGTATTATGTTTAGTATATTGAACAAAACAAAGACGGCTATACACTATTGTCAACAACAAACATGCTAGTAGATCGATAAACATTGTTTGAGGAAAATCTAAAAGAGAAGTTGAACACGTTTCAAAATAGACTTGAATTCTGCACTATCGAAAACACCCCGTAAATAATGCGTGCCAAAAACCAGTTTTATAAAGCCGGCTTGTCACTATGAGATATACTATACGAATATTATATTCGCATCATCGCTCATAATTTAGGTATTTAAACTATACAATAGTAGGTATTATATTCTAAGCTATAAATTGAGCGATATTATCAACATTCTATTATCATAATATAATATCTTCCGTATCTGCTCTTCACGCTGTCATTTAGTTCTCCGTTACAAACCAGCGACTTACCCTCACTTCGCTCGGGTACGTCCCTGTACGTTTTTTTTTCTAAAACAAAAGTAACCTAAGTTACTCCTTATAAAAGTTAAAGGCCAGTGAAAATCAGTCCAACCGTTTCGGAGATTAGCCGGAACGAACGGACAGACAGACTAAAACTTTTAAAAAGCTGTTATTTTGACATTACAAACAGACACTTCAATTTTATTTATCTGTATAGATGTGTATATCTTAAAGACATAAAATGATTTTTTATAATGTATCAATAATAACGTATATGATGTTTTGAGATATTATTAAATATTGTTAATAATCTAAATTTAAGGAATATATCCTTCCATAGTGAAAAGCAAGCTTTAGGCTCGACCTCCAAAATTCGCTATAAAATGACGTCACATAAATGCTCCAAAGAATGCTTGAAAATTAATAATATTCAAGTCCATTGAAACATTTTAAAACGGGTTTATTTAATTAATTTTTAGTGTAATCAACTTCCCCTGATTAATATACTTATATAGAAATATATTGTACTTATATAGAAATATTCTCACCTTTGTTTTATATTTTATTTATCCACTAGTGGCTCACCCTCGCTTCGCTTCGCTCGGATTCGCCTCCAGACAGTAGTTTTTGTGTACTAATCTGTATAAGTTACTATAGTTTCTTAACTATCCCACGGGAACTCTTTAATTTTGAGGGATGAAGAGTATCTATTTTTTATAGATTTTCATCTAAGATGTTGACCGGGGATATAAGGTACCACCATGCAAAATTTCATTTAAATCAGTCCAACGGTCTCGGAAATTAGCCCGGACAAACAGACAATCAGACAGAGAAACAAAAAAATTGAAAAAAAATGTATTTATTTTACTTCTCTTCTTACATCCCCCTGACTCGGTTTTTAGCATTTTTTTCTATGTACAGACATTCGACCTCTACAGTTTTATTATATGTATAGATTTAATAGTTTTGTACAAATGATTATCGACTAAAACACGAAATAAAGTGGGTTATGCACGGTGAGAGCTTACTACGACGCAGTAGGTATATGTTTATTTATCTTACCTAATATTATGTGAAAGTATAAATCTAAAAGATGTTTCTTACTCAATCACACCAGAACGGCTGAACGGATCTGGATGAAATTTGGCCCAAAGATAGATAAAAGTCTGGAACTGCCCTTAGGCTTTTTATCCCGAAAAAATTTACGGTTCCCGTGGGATAGATTTGTATTTGTTTTCCTAGAAAAGAACGCGAGCGAAGCGAGGATGAATCGCTAGAAAAAATAAAAGTTTATCACATAATTAGATATTAATTCATATATGTATATGCCAAAGTTTTTATGTGTATATATTTGTTACTCCTTCATCAAGTAACCATAAGTCGCTAGTATTACGATATTGTTAAAACCACATCCGCTTCACACTTGGCCAGTTATTACTTGTTTTTTTTTTTAATAATTTTAGGCCTGAATCACAACAAGTTTGAAATATTTACTAATATCTAGTAAATACCGTTATTATGATCTGTGATTTCTAACCACGCCAATGGTGGCTTTAAGAGATGAGGTTTTTATTTTATCTTATTTTTTAGCTACTGTTCCAACTTCCATGGTTAACATAAAATGTTAGTTTATTATTGTTTCATTATTATAATCTGACATCGACCGATTGTATCATACTCGTAATAATATTGAATTGTTCTTCGTGGGATTTTAATATTTCCGTGTTTAAATATCTACTTAGAGTATATTGTATTCAGCCCTTTTTAACGTCCCACTACTGGGCACGGGCCTCCCTTCAGTACGAGGAATCAGGCCATAGTCCACCACGCTGGCCAAGTGTGGCTTGGCGGAATTAACATGTCTTTTGAAAACTTGCTAGGTTCTCTTAGACATGCAGGTTTCCTCACGATGTTTTCCTTCACCGTTAAGACAAGTGGTACTCATGTTGGAAATGATTCGCACATGAAAATATCAGAGGTGCGAGACCCGAGATTTGAACTCGCTTCACTCGGTTTCCCAAGCGAGGGCGTTACCACTGGGCTACCACAGCCTTCTATCTGCTTTTAATATTTAAGAGCTGCAATTTAATTCTAATATCTAAGAACTGCATATTAACTATTAAATTTTTTATTACAATCCACGAATAGCCTAAATTCTGGAGCTTAGAGTTAAACTGTAAAAAGATAATATTTTTCTTGAGGTGTACTAAAACTGCCTTTTACTGACTTCAAAAAGTGTTTTCACTTTTGAAGTCTTTGTTGTAGGTATTTTACGCGATATCTTTCATGAAACGATTTTTTTTTGTTTATTTATTTAAATACTAGCACTGCCCGCGGCTCTGCCCGCGTTCAGATGACCAAAAACAAAATTCTTAGGTTTTACATATTAGTATACTCTTACTTTGCAGTTTTGTATTTTTTCTCAGAAATGAGATATTTTCTCTCTGTAAAAAGTATCCTATATGTTGACCAGGATAACCAGCTATCACCATACCAAATTTCATCAAAATCCCTCCAGTGGTTTTTCTGTGATGCGGTAACAGACAGACAGACAAACAGACAAAAATTCTAAAAACTATAGATTCGGACTCTGTATCGATAATAATGTTTATTTCAATAAGATTTTCCAAAAAATATCTAATGTACAGATTCGGCTTAGTTACAATTTCATTATATGTATAGATAAAAAAATCTAACAAAAAATCCATATCATTGAAAATCACCTGTAAATTTATATTGAAGCTAAAATTCCGTTGTCAAATAAAAGAAACATTAAAAGTATATTCCCATTTTATTTTCTAACTATAACTTACTATATGATTTTTATTTCCATTAAACTTTTTTTTCTATTGTTAACTTAAACTTTTTAATTAAAACGCGCTTTCTCTAAAGTGGGATCACACGTAAAATCACCCAATTCTCATTACACCTTCTACTATGCGAGATGGTGTAAAGCTATAACTAAAAAACTGAGTAGTAACTAGCGTGTAAACATATTATAATTTTTTTTAATTATTTATTTGTTATGCAGATAACACACGAAATAGTGACTAACATGCATCCGAGCTCACTGACCTGTTGTTTTGCTTGCCTGTACATAATTTATTTAACTTTTATTGATAACGAACAGGTGAACCCAACAATTCCATTATTTTCATATACATCAAATATAAAACTTAAAAAAAACCGACTTCCAGACACAAAAATGTAAAAAATAACTAAACGGGGGTTTTCATTTAGAATAGATACCTAATCAGATATTTTCGAAGTCGGTGCCAGCCGACGCATAGGTAATCTAATATATTTTGATACGTAAAATACATATATACCTATTAGATATTCATATCTTAAAATATTGTCCGTTGGCACCGACTTCGAAAATATCTGATTAGGTATCTATTCTAAAAGAAAACCCCCGTTTAGTTATTTTTTACATTTTAGTGCCTGGAAGTCGGTTTTTTTTTTTTAACTTTTTATTTTTATATTTTTAGTGTAGACGTAATAAACAGGTAATTTGTAGGAAGAAAGTTTTTAATAACATATTCGATTAAACAATTTGTTTAAAAAAATATATTATAATATTCTTTATAATTTATGCTACGAGCTACGACACCTTCGATATCCGAATACTCGCACTTCCCCATTTTTTTTTTATTAAATACAATATGTATACGTATAATTATTATTTTACCATATGAAGAGTCAAATCATAGTTATCACGGCAGTATGTACTACGAGTAGGTGTGACGGCGCATAAAGGCCGTTCCCACGCAATTTCTCAACAAGTTAACAATTACTAACCCACTAACCAAGAGTTTTGGCGTATTAATTTTTTTTTCATATACATCGTTAATATTTACTTATTTTTTATTGTAATAATGTTTCTTTATATAGACCGTAAGTATTACAAAACAGTGATTGGATTTTATATGGATATCTATAAAAAAACTCTTGGACTTCTAGTTCAGCGTTCAGAAATTGATGGTAATAAAGATCCATGGTAATCATGTTGAAAATAATTCGCATGATTATCACTTACGGTGAAAAACACATTGGAAAGAAAACTGCAGTGCATATCTAAGAGAACCTACAAACTAGTTTTCGAAAGACATGTGAACAGTGACAGTCGTGGGACGTTAAAAAGGGCGAAATAAATATTATAAATGCAAAAGTTTGGATAGATGGATGTTTGTTACTAAATCACGCCTAAACGGCTGAACGAATATGGATAAAATTTGGCACAGGCATAGATTATAGTCTGGACGCTGGAGGACATGGACTACTTTTATCCCGGAAAAATGTACGATTCCCGTGGGATAGATTAGCTTTTGTTTTTACTATGCAACTATTAAAATGTACGGGGAACCCAAGCGAAGCGAGGGTGAGTCGCTAGTATATTATATTAGAATCATCAGTAACTCGGATTGAACGTATAGTTGTTATTCCTGCGGTTGATCTCTTTCCTGTCATGTCGGATTACAATCTCATGGGAATATAAGACGGATGAAGTGCATATGTTTGCGCAGATATATAATAATAATAATAAATAAATAAATAAATATGTTGGAATATTAACACACAGCACCTCTAGTTCCATGGTAAGCACAAAGCTTGTGTTATGGATACCAGATAGTTGATACACTACACATATATAACTTTAAATACATACACATTATAAATATAAACACCCACGACTGGAGTACAAACATTCGTTCTTATCACACAAATAAACCCGCGACCACTGGCACAGCAAGTAGGGTCACTACAAACTGAGTCAAACGTGTCGTCGATACTTGTACACTTTAATATCTTTTGCGTAAATGAGTAATCTAAGTGAGTTTTTCGGTTAAGAGGATGATAATTAGCAATACAAGTATTATTTTAATATTGTATAACAAAGTTTTAAATACTTATTAAAAAATCCTAGAAACAAGCATTTTTAAAGCTGGTACAAACGTAATCTAGGTAGGTACCTTATCGGTGCTTCAACAACCCTGCAACGGAAAAAAAAGAATATCAGGACTTGATTGTGAAATTATTAGTTCATCAAACTAATAATCTCAACCCATGATACTCTATTTCTTTAATAATAACTTTAAAGGTTTACAAAAACTTTTTGACGTTTTTTTTAAAAGTCAAAAGGTATACCAAACATCAAAAATCAAAATCATTCAACGATTTAACAGTAAGGACCAAACACACAGACACACCGTGTAACTTATGTATATATTAATTATTTATAGTATATTTATGGATTACTTGATAAGTCTAAGGGTAACTAAACTCCTTAGCAGTTAACCTCGTTCCACATTTCTTATGACCCGATAAAACTGTTTAATTATTAACATAAGAAACATTTCTTCAATTCAAATCGCCCTAGTTTATTTTCGTCACGAAAGGCTTTATTAATTGTGTTAGGTAGGTATATGAACAAAATGGAAAGCCCGACCGTCGAACTTGGAGAGATCTTATCGTTTATGTATATTTCATAAATAAAGAAATAATAAGTATATAGTACTTCCTGTAGTTGACTTTATAAAGCGCTAGGTGCCAATCAGGTCTAATATCTACTACAATATTCTTAGATTTATTTAACTTTTAGTCTAGTACCTAGGTACAACTACTTAGTTGTAACTTATAACCAATTATGTGAAAGACCTCCCTACATCTATACATATAACAAAATCGTAACTAAGCCGAATCTGTACATTGAATATTTTTTGAAATTTTTTATTGAAATAGACTTTATTATCGATGCATAGGCAGAATCTATAGTTTTTAGAATTTTTGTCTGTCTGTCTGTGTGTCTGTTATAGCATCACGGAAAACCACTGGAGGGATTTTGATGAAATTTGGTATGGTGATAGCTGGTTATATGTGTAAATTAAAGACGAAAATATAAATATAAAGGTTATTTACATCACATTTTTCGTGTTAATACATCGATCAAAAAGTATTAGATACACAATCAGCGACAAAAAATGTCCTTGCCTAACGAGCGCTCATTTGAGTAATTGGGCGCGCTTTTTATTTTTATAAAAATTTTTGTGAAAACAACTTTATGCATTGCATTTAAGATTCAATTTATATTGTTCTATTTATTGGTGACAGTTTTAAGGCGCTCTTTTCCAGAATTTAGGATATTTTGAACCATTATAAAACCACGAATATAATACATATAGTTCTAAAATTCATACATGTTATAGTTAAGGATAATAGCTAAGTACTCGGAGAGGCCAAAACACGATTGGCAATAGTTCACTCGATAGAAAAAAAATTCAAAGATAGGTCTAAAAATACCTTAAAATCTCTGATACACACAAAATATATTATTATATGATATGAAAGTTATACTCATAGATTTAGCTTGTCATTATTTAGGTATTCGGAGAAACAGATTTTCATTTATTAACTTATATTTATGGCAATAGGCAAAAAACAGATAAAATGAAACGGGTCGTCGCGCGCTGGCGCCTAGGGAGCGGCGATTCTGGAAAAGAGCGCCTTAAACAATGAGTCCTGTATAAAATCATTGGCTATAAAGATCAAAATGCATGGGATTGTGTACCTAGTAGATACTTTGTAGACTTTTTTGATCTATATTTTTACATATTACTAAACCTTATAAATATAGATGCAAAAGATAATTATAATCTTAAAGTGACAACAGAATAAGAAATTGCTAAAAAAAATAATTTAGGTTCATAATAAATATAAAGTAATTAATTGATGTTTTTTTATTTTATTTTGTATGTATTTTACCTAATTATGTTTTATTATCAAATTACATTAAATGAAAACAGATAGCTATAGTGCTTATGTAACATTTATTTATAACTAGCATTTGCCCGCAATTTTACAGGCGTTACTGGATAACGTGAAAATATTATACGTAAAAACCCATGTCTATCAAATTTCATGGCGATCGGACTAACGGTGTAGAGCAGCCATACTCAATCTTTTTTTTATAGGGACCACAAACACGTTTCAGTCATGGTCTGTTTTCCCTTTTTTCTTTAAACAGAACTTCTAGATTGGTATCATTTTCAAAATCGATGAACTCATCACACAACTCTGAGTAATTACAATTTAAAACGGAAGCCAACTCTGAGATGTAACTTCAGATGGGCCAATAACAAAGGCCGCAGGTTGAGTATAGCTGGTGTAGAGTGTAGAACCGTTATGCTTTGCATCACCAACTAATCAAGGCGAGTTAGTCTACAGCAAAATGAACAGCATAAAGAAGCTTACGTAGATTTACAGATGTTTATGCTTAAACCATAACGTACTGCTTCAATGTAAATATTTTAAAAATCCTTGAAAAATTGAAAAAATATATTCTTCTTTATTATAACGTATAATATATATCTACAAAAAAAAAAATTATTGCCATATTTTTTATTCATGTTTTTTACCAATTTGACGACTACGGTACTTGCCCATGACTTTTTGTAGATATCAATGAAATAAGGCCGCTCACGTGCATGCGACCTTGCGTTGCACTAGCGCTGCAATGTCAGCTGGTTTACGACGTATCCTAATAATCTAAGTTAGATGTTAATTTACCTTACTAACTATTGGAATTTTTTGTATGTCTCTCGGGTAACCGGTGAGGAAAAATAAAGATAGATATGAAAATTATTTTCATTCAAGTATAGTAAGCTACTAGGACGTAGACAAAAATGTTAAAGCAATAAGGTTCTAATGACCATTGACCCATTTCGGCCACGGCGCGACGGCCAAACTTGATGAGATTAGCTATCTGCACAGGAGATATTATAGTGCACAATAAAATATATGCGCGCAAAGACAAATGCACTGTCATACTCCGAGGGGATATAAATTTGACACGAGACTCAAACCCAAGCTTTCGAATCTGCGGCCATGCTAGCCACTAGACCACTGACCACAATAATAAATATGTGATACTAATATGAATACAAAGAGTGTTTCTTAGGTTAGATTTTTTTCCCGTCCTTTTGAATTAATTCCAAGTGATCTACGAAAGGTTTGTTGAGTTTTCGCAATCCGTACAAAGTATGTTTGCTGTTTTAATACGAGGGTAGTATGTTTGTGAATATTGTACATAGAGATATAATAAAATAGATAGACCCAAAGAGAAATGGATTGTCTATTTTATGTGAAAGAGGATATTATGTGTGTGAAACGTGTATGTGTTGAGATGGCGGTAGAAGGAACTAGGTGATGAAAACATGAGCTGACCACACGTAGCGTGGGATAAGGACAAACAGAATAATAAGTTATGGGATAAAGAGCGCCATGATGTAGCCTATCTTCTTTTTTTTCTTTTTTTTTATCTAAGGATTCGAATAATATACCTTGTTACTTAGCAATGCGTAGTATTTATTATATAACCTCTTTACAAAGAATATTTCTATTACGGTATAGATTATTATTCAACGCAATTAAGTGATTTAACGTATAATTAACTCGTAACGCTAGAACGCTTTCATGTTTGATTGTAATAGGCGATTTGGGATTAGTTAGGTTTTAATATTTTTTATTACAATGTTTCCTATATAATAATATAAAAAAATGTAGCGGTAGTGTAAACTATAGCCTCTTACTCGGGGCGTTAAAAAAATAGGGTTAAATACATACTCTAGTAATATGTTTGACGACATGCTTGGCTCCGTTGGTAGTGACCCTACGAGCTTCCGTTCCAGCGGTCGTGGGTTCGAGTCCCGCTGGGGGCATTCATTTGTGTGATGAGCACGAATGTTTGTACTCCAGACATGGGTGTTTGTATTTATAATATGTATGTATTTAAAGTTATATATGTGTAGTGTATCAACTATCTGGTATCCATAACACAAGCCTCGTAGCTTACCATGGAACTAGATGGCGCTGTGTGGTAATTTCCCAAAAAAAAAAATGTTTAGTACCGAATAATGCAGCATTACATAAATGATAAATCTGTGATTTTTATGTTATATTTATATTAAATAAATATGTAAAACTTTAATGATAATAAAGGATAAAAAATATAAATAGCGGTAAAGTGAATATCATTTTTTGTCGTGCAGTTTTACAGACCTTGTTAGGTACTGTTTTATTCAGCCTTCACCCAAACGTTTATCACTTCAAACAATGAAGTTTCTATTGCAAATAATATAGTTAAAGGCGTGTCTTTAACATTTACAATAGACGGCTTTATTCAATATTTTTGATGAATTCTTATAGTTCATATTTAAAAAAAACTTAGAAAATATTAGTGAGTAGTAACCCACCTCATTTCGTTCGGGCGCATCTTGCCCTATCATCGTGCCCTTCGCATTTATAATACATGCATGAAAAGTTCTCAGAAGAGATGATTTTTTCCGACATAATTCAAAAATATCTTCACACCAGTAGCTTATTTTCGTAATATGTTCATAAATTATAGCCTATATCCTGCCAAGACAATCTCTTATTTTATTAAAGAAAACCATATGAAAATACGTACAGCATGTTTGAGATTAGCCTAAACAAACAAAAAAAAGTTTATCATTCGGATAAAGCTCTATGGTTATCTTATTATTTAAAATATTTTACATGTACAAAATGTATTTAAAAATATTAATGTTTTATCTAATATATTTAAACGAGCAAGTTTGTATGTGTATATATATATATTATTATATATTATTATAATCTTAACCTCGGAAACGGCTCCAACCATTTTCATGTAAATTAGCATGCAAGGAGGTTTCGGGGGGTGATAAATCGATCTAGATTAGTCTTATGTCTGGGAAAACGCTGATTTTTGAGTTTTCATGCGGTTTCATTATTTCACTTAAGTTACGGTCAATCGGCTAAGTCGCAAGATTGACACTCATGGATGCCTGGGTCCGAAACCCGGTCGGTTATTCTTGCTTTTTTTTTATATTTATTCTAGATTTTTTTTAAAGAAAATTGTACCATTAGCCAAAAACTTCGAGCGAAGCTCGGTCGCCTAGGTACTATTATATATACTTGTATGTGTATGTATGTGATATGTCAAACCTAGGCTTGGAAGAAAAACGGCCGAAATATTTTGCTATAATGATATGAAAATTCGTGGTAACTTTGCAGTATTAACAAAAAAATTGATCTAATTTAAGTCAATCATTACATCATGTATGTAACTTGCTTCTTTAATTAATTATTACATAATCGACGAGCATTCAAAAAACTTTTAAACTTCGTTAATTTATCGCTAATGAGCTCTCTGATAATAAATCAAGTCAAAGTTGCTTAATATTTCTAGTTAGGTGTATTGTTTATAGTGTATGTAATACTTAATAACAAATGCCCGCGACCAGTCGAGATAAATGAAAAATTAATTGTTAGAAAATCGCAATTTGTAACTCTAAACATATTATAAACTAGCATTGCCCGAGGCTCCGCCTGCGTTCAAATTCTTAGGTTTTACATATTAGTATACTCTTACATTGTAGTTTTTATATTTTTTTCTCAGAAATGAGATATTTTTCCGCGGTAAAAAGTATCCTATATGTTGACCCGGATAACCAGTTATCATCATACCAAATTTCATCAAAATCCCTCCAGTGATTTTGCTGTGATGCGGTAACAGACAGACAGACAGACAGGCAGACAAAAATTCTAAAAACTACAGATTCGGCCTCTGTATCGATAATAATGTTTATTTCAATAAGATTTTTAAAAAAATATTTAATGTACTGATTCGGCTTAGTTACAATTTTATTATATGTATGGATTCACACTTTTATAACGTTTATAACAGAATAGTTAGTAAGGAATTGAGAGAATATATAAACAAAGGTATGATGAGTTGTTGTGAGTTGTATTATAACGTGTTTTCCCGTGGGGATGACATCGTCTCCCGCGGTAAAAAAATAGCCTATGTCACTCTCCAGTCCTCTGTCTCCACACAAAAAAAACACGCCAATCCGTCATTTTGTTTCGACGTGAAAGACAAACAAACATCCAAACACACTCACATAATATTAAAAAAAGTATGGATTACTGCCATCACGGACAATATTATATTTTCCTTTAATATAGATACATATTATATCTTTTAAACAACTTAAACCAATTTTATTTCGAAATTTGCCCAAGGTTTCATTAATGTTAATCACTCATCAAGTAAAAAACTTAATGAGAGTAAAAATAAATAAAAATGAGATCCATAAATCTATGGTCACACTAACAATTTATATGATTTTAGATAAATTGTTGTCATTTTTTTATACATATAAGCAATAAGCGTAGATTTTAAAAATATTTAATTAATAAAAATGCCGTAACCAATAACACTTATAATACATTCCGGCGTTTCGCAAAAACCACACCCATTCTTTACAGGTATCCAAGCCCTCAAGGTTTCCCCTTCACTCTACCATGACCTTACTTCCGTACACGTCATAGACACGAACAAAAATACCAGGACTTAGAATTTATTTTTATTGTAAGAATTTACTGTCACTCAATGTGCACTAAAATTAGTCTGATATGCTAATGACTGATTCTATGGTAGTTTTTACTTATAATTTCATTTCAAAGTGAATAGAATGTAAATAACCATATTGGCTGCTTGCGAAACGATGAGATATGATGACGATGACGATTAAATAAAATATAAGAATGACATAATAGGTATTATGACAATCTTCCATAACACAAATAAGTCCTACCCATACAATTGACATATTATGACAATTTACATAACACAAATTAGCTCTACCCATACAATTTTTCATCAATAAGCAATATCGCATATAGTTTACTTTCTTAACAATAACAAAATAATAACTTTAGTCTTTATCATCTGTAGATATATGTTATTCTACACGTATACGCCCTTAGGGAATCTACTTACATATCACCTTACTCTGTTCTAGTAGGTATCACAACTGAGTATATTTTATATTTTTTAGTTTTGTTAGCCACCCTTTAACTAATTTTGGCCCACAAACATCCCTATGGTGCGAAAACCTTGTTCTTTCTTACGTTAAACATTTCTGCGTTCTAACACTAATGGCCTATTTCACCAACGTCACCTAAGTTTAAGGGATCCCCTAAGCATTGTTAGGGGGCTGTTAGGGGACAGTTTCTGTTTCACCGACAGTTAGGGGTCACCTAAATGTTAAAATGCCACCTAAATATAGGTACTAGAAATACTGGCTCTGACGATGATAAAACGAAATTTAATTAAAGGGCTAGTTTAGGGGAACTTTTAAGCTAGGGATCCCATACGTAGGTGGTAGCTTATGGGATGTTGGTGAAATCGGACATAAATGACCTAGAATGAAGATACACAAACTTAATTAAAGTTCAAAACTTTGTTACATTTTTTTGTCATTATTTTTGTCCTTTTGTTTCAGATATAAACAGAAACAATGTTGCCGAGAAAAAGAAATATGGGGTTGATACTGATGATAGTGTTGGCATTCGCTAAATATACTCAACAGTACGGCTCTGGCGCACCACCTATGGTAAGAATGTATTACGACAAAACTAACTAAATGAAACTGTAAATGAATTCTTATAAAAATATATAACTTTGCTTTAATAATAGGTGTTATACAAAAATATCTTTTTTGCGATTAGATTTTTACTTTTATATAAATAAAATTAATTTCTGTTCGTTGATAAGGGCTTTGTTCATAACGGGCGGCGGTATCGATTTAACTTTTTTTTTAAACCTTCATTTATATGTAATAGGTAATAAAAGAAAATGTCCACAAAGTACGAAAAAGTTTGTATTAATAAAAAATTTTTTTTTTAATATTACATATTAACTTTTGGTAGTATCCAAAGCAATCTCTAAATCACTTTTAATACATTTTCCAGGCGTGTCTGGACCAAACACCAAGGCACAGTGAAATTCTAGCACAATCATCAGTCCCACCTTACAGCCTGATCACTTCTTCTCCGCAAGTTCGACAAGGTGACATGATCAATGTAACCATCGGTAGTCCATTTGGAGCTCCGGTGCCCATCGGGGGTTTTATTTTGCAAGCTAGAGAAATACAGGTAAAAAATATACAGTACATATTATATACTTGCTTTATTATTTGTTTTTCGTAGTAGTTATAATGGAATAATGTTACTTTCGTATTAAACGTGGTATCATTTATTTACGCTACAAGAAACCTTTCTTAATGGTAAAAATTCTTCCAATATATTTATAAAGATTAGCGGCTCACCCCCGCTCTGCTCGGGTTCGTCCCTAGTTACGTTTTGACGTTTAGTATAAATTTCTCAGAGATGAGATATTTTCCAGCAGTAAAAAGTATTCTATATGTTGACCCGGATACCCAGCTATCATCATACCAAATTTTATCAAAATCGATTCGACTCAGTTAGAATTTTATAACTAAGGACGCGAACCCGAGCGGAACGAGGGTGAGTCGCTAGTATAAATATAAGTTAATATTTTTCAATATATTTCTATATAAAAAAATATATACAAAATATTAAGTTATAATATATTATATACATAACTAGCAGTGCCTACCCATCATAACTTCCGATCGCTAACAAAATTCACAGGATCACCCGCTGGGCTAATCTGAAGATTACCTGAAAATTTCATCAAAATCGCTCCAGCTGTTTTGGAGTCCATAGGAAACATGCAGACACACTTTACACTTTTATTTAATCAATAATTTAAATGTATTTATAATTATTCCTCGGAAAATGAAGTCTTTTATGAAAATTTTGTGGCACACCGACTGCAGGGTCACCTACTGGGTCAATTTGTGTTTTCAAACCATCCAGGAGCACATTGAAATATACACACATTTCATCCAAATCGGTCCAGTCCTTTAGGAGGAGTAGGTTAACAAACACACGTACAGAAGAATTATACATATTAAGATATGTAATATAATATGTGTGAAATAATTTAATTTTTAATCTTAATAATATTTATAATTTCCTTATTTTCATCTTTTTTGTAGGATATGGAAAAAATAGTGGGCAAATTCACAAAAATTCCTGGTGCAGATCTAGCGCAAATAACAAGCTGTAGAGGTCAGAACGACACGGTCACTCACACTAGTCCGGAAGAGAAACAGCCTTTGACATTTACTTGGAAGGCGCCAGATGACTTTTTGGGGGGTATCGCTTTTAGGTAATATGACATCATTTTTTTCGAATTGACAAATCTATCGTACTACTATTATAAGTGTACTAGCATGATGATGCGGATGATGATGCCGTGATGCGGTAACAGACAGACAGACAGACAAAAATTCTAAAAACTATAGATTCCGCCTCTGTATCGATAATAATGTCTATTTCAATAAGATTTTCCAAAAAATATTTAATTTACAGATTCGGCTTAGTTTGAATTTTATTATATGTATAGATTACATTTTACAAACTTATGCCTGAACTAGCGGCTCACCCTCGCTTCGCTCGGGTTCGCCTCTTAAAAAGCACAAACACATCTATCCCACGGCAACCTTACATTTTTCCGGGATAAAAAGTAACCGATTTGTTATTCTAATGTATGAACTATATTATTATAAAGTTTCATTAAAATCCAATCAGTAGTTTTTGTGTACTAAGGTTTATAAGTTATTATAGTTTTTTAACTATCCCACGGGAACACTAATTTTCCGGGATAAATAGTATCTAAGATGTTGCCCGGGGATACCACCATGCAAAATTTCGTTTAAATCGGTCCAATAGATTCGGAGATTAACCCGTACAAACAGACAAACAGACAGAGAAACAAAAAATTTGGAAAAAATCTGGATTTGTTTTATTTGTCTTCTTACATATCCCTGACTCGGTTTTTAGCATTTTTTTGCTATGTACAGACATTCGACCTCTACAGTTTTATTATAGTATAGATTAAATTGACCTATTGCGAATCTCGTCATCATCATTTATATAATACCTAATTAACACAAAGTCTTTGTTACTTTACCTCACAAATTACTTCTGATTGACGTTTGTCTGTACTCTATAACCTTGATAACCGGTTTTATAAAACAGTAGTATTGTTATTAGACAATTATGGTGTAATGGTGTTTACATATTAAAAGCAAACCTATTCTTAACTGTTTTATAATATTTTATCTCAACGGACTTTGGTTTTTGCGCGACTTTTGTTACCGCGCGAAACCATCTCATTCCCACGGGAAAACACGTTATAATACAACCCAAAAAAAATATATGAACAGACTTATTTGAAACTCTGTATTAATGATTCTCAATACAATTACATAAATACGTGTTTTAGCATTTTTTGAAATTCATTCCATAAGAGGGTCAAATATTGGATGAAAGTTTGTATGAAACATACCTTTTTAGACATTTTTTTATAGTTTTAATGCGGCGAAGTCGCGGTTTCTGCTAGTTGTTTATAATAAAATTTTCATCTATCAAATGACTTAATTTTAAGATAGTTTAAAGCGTTTATTATTTGCAAGAACTTTTTACTCTGAATAAATTCCTCAACTAAATCTGGGGGCACAGCAGTGCCCCCGCCATGTCGAACAAAAAAGGGCACGGCATAAGTTCAGGATAGAGAGATAACTTTTCAAGTTCAAGTAAGAGATAACTTTTCTTCTAACGATCTTTGTTCGTGCTTATATTTTTTTAATGAAAATTTCATTAAAAAAGATTATTATAATTAAGTGCCCCAGTTAAAATCTATTCATTAGCCAATAAGTACGTCTACGCGGAGTTTATTTATATTCAAATTTGTAAATTAACAATTCATTAAATTATTATAAATCAAGGTCTTTCAGTTTAACCGTTATGTATTTACATAAATTTTCACTGCAATTTTCTATACATTCTGAAATACTAATGCTCTGCTTGTACTTCCATTTGGCCTCATTAAAATATGCTAAATTTTGCAGACTTAAATGCCTTAAAAGTAATGTTAAGTTATAATATCAATTAAATACGTATAAGTACTGTAAGTTAGACTTTTGGCTTCGTAATAAATGAGTTTATGACTGCGTCAGATCTGTCAGTTTCGAGTGTTATTAGGAACAAGTAAACATATATCCTGGTATACCTATTGGACGTTTGTGTGTATGTGCGTGTGTGCGTGCGCGTGTGTGATCGTGTGCGCGCGTACGTGCGTGTGTGTACGTGTGTGCGTGCGCGCGCGTGTTTGTGTGTGCTTATGAACCCTCTATACAAGGCGAAAATTCACCATAGTTTATTTATTAATTAACTAGCTAACTTACCCTCGCTTCGTTCGCTAGCGTCTCTATCGGTAAGGTACCTAGTTACTCCAGTTCATAATTTATCTATATACTAAATTATATCTAAATCCATTCCGCAGTTTCAGCGTACAGATGTGACATACATACATACAAAATTTCGCAACTATAATAGTAGTGATATTAATGTATTAACTAACACTTTAATCGTTTTGCAGAGCAACAGTAGCACAAAGTTATGCTACATTTTGGAAAAGCGTAGAATCGCCACTCGTAGAAGTGGTAACGCCCGATACTGTCATAACGACTTCGACATCTACCGGCCCCACGTCGCGACCCACACAAGCCCCTCCTGTTATTATGGAGTCGAAGGTACATTTATTTTACAGTACGTTAACTAATTTTCTCACAAATATCTATATCTATACATATAATAAAATTCTAACTAAGTCGAATCTGTACATTAAATATTTTTTGTAAAATCATATTGAAATAGATATTATTATCGATACAGAGGCCGATTCTATAGCTTTTAGAATTGTTGTCTGTCTGTCTGTTACCGCATCACAGAAAAACTACTGTAGGGATTTTGATGAAATTTGGTATGGTGATAGCTGGTTATCCGGGTCAACATATAGGATACTTTTTACAGCGAGAAAATATCTCATCTCTGAGAAATCTATACTAAAACTTAAAACATAAGTAGTACTAGTTGATATATAAAAATATAGATATTTACACATTTTCTACGAAATATCTGTACAAAAGCTGACGTTGATAATTGTGACTATCAGTCACATTTAAACCAAATAAAAAAAAATCAAAAATCGAAAGTTCTACTTGTCTAAACACAAATTCGAACTTACTCACACCACATAAAGTTGTTTTTAAACTAAACAACATGTGTTTTAATTTTGTCATCGGAAAAGCAATGAACAAAGAGACTTGAAAAAAAGCGCAATTCAATTACGAATTATGCGCTTCTTTTTGAGGACACTTTTGATGCGCTAATTGTGTAGGTATCTTGAGTTATGGTATATCAATGCGTACAAAGTACTAATTTAATTTTTATTTTTGTGTCTTTTTGAATTAGTCGTTAAACTATAAATTCATAGTAAAAAAAAATATATTTTTTACAATGAGATAATACAATAAATGTATAAATAAAAAGCTTTGTCATTGAATAATCGCGAGAGGTTATCGCAATTTTAATGTATATAATTAAATATATAATGTAAATAATTAAATAAAATAACAAAAAAATTATGCATAAATATTCATATTTACATTTACTTATTAATTTACGTATTATTTTCTTTTTAGCCAAAACCAACAGAAGCATCTCTCGATCTAATATACCAAGGGTGCGCTGACACAAAACTATGCTTTGGAGTTCCACAAAACTGTGTACAAAACGGCGTTTGTAAAGCCATCGTCGCGATATTCGTAGTCGGTGACTCTTATACTTTCGAAATTCAAGGGACTGATAACCCAAAGTACATTGCTACTGCTCTGAGTTTAGATAACAAAATGGGAGACGACAGCGCAATGGAGTGCGTAAACGATAATGGTAGAATAAAATTATTCACCTCCTGGACTTACCCGAAAGCCGAACCTTATGTTAATAGGTTCGAATCCCCTCAGGATATAGTTCAATTGTTAGAATCTTCAGCCATCGATGGGAAATTGTACTGCAAATTTAAAAGGAACACCGTCTCCACTGTGAGAGGGCAAGTGTTCGATTTGGCCGGCAATAAGTATAATTTGATGGTTGTGGCCGGAAATTCTATGAAAGGTTAGTAAATTATGTTTAAATTAAAAATATACTTGTTATTTTTATTACATTATTACAGAAAAGCTCTAAAGAGAAAGCTCTAAAAAAATTATATATATAATATAAACAGTAAATCTTTCCATAAAACCATTTCATTTGCATCTTCTAAACAAAGTATTATTAAAAACATAAGCTTCCATTTGTACTAGTTACGCCTAGATTTTTTTCTTTTATTTTTTTAAAAACCAACATGTATCTGTCATCAATTATATACTACAAAGTTGAAATTTAACTTGCAAAGAATATTGGGCTATTATTCGGTAACCACCATCTTCAGCTACTTTTATCCTATCCGGCCGAATGCCGAATATCTAGATACTACTCAGCCGAATACCGTTTTTTTTTGTTGCAATCATATAATTGGTAAAATGAAAATATTGATTTATTTTATAATGATATATTTTTCTTATTATCATTAAAATAATTATAGATACATAATCAAGTTCAGTAATAAAAAAATTAACTGAACTGAATGAATGTCTGTACACTTTATCGTAATTAAAATTTAGAAGTGGAAGGTTATGATGCAGAGAGACTAATATTTCTGCAATTTCAGGCAGTAGTTTTTTCTACTGCTACTCTTCTACTTCTACTCCTTTTCTTCTCTTAGACAATCCCAACTTTAGAGAAAAGACGCTCTGAATAAGTACAGTTTCCTAGCGACAAACAAGAACCAAATACGTGGATACAAATTTTCTCGCCCCGCACTGACCTAATACTTTTGCCTAATATTCGGCTATTCGGCCAGAAAGCTCACAGAATATACGGCATTCGGCGTATGACCGAATATGCTATTCGTTGCAAGTCTACTTGAAATTTTATTCAAACAGCTACAAGTTAACCAACTATTTATATATAAACATATGTACAATAGATGCAGACAGAGTCGGGTTCCACAACCTAGCGTACGAGGCGAGTAACGCGCCTCTCGCGCTGGCGTCGGTGGGCACCGCGGCCGGCGCCTCCAAGCTACTGCTGAAGCTACACGGTTCCTTCATGATAATCGCCTGGCTCGGCGCGGCTTCCCTTGGTATTATAATGGCCAGGTACGTACGATAAAGTAGGGAATAGAATACGTTTTATCACATATCTAATTTATTATATTATCATTATTGTTCAAATCTTTTTAAAATCTTCTTTATTGTATAGTTTTTATAAGAAATCAAAAATACTTTCTTAAGCTATATGTATGACACTATAACACACAATATAAGTTTTACTTGTAACCGTTGAAGAGTTCTATTTTCCACCTTCTAGCTCCATTATCAAATTAACTCGATATTATCAAATTATCTTAAAAACTTCTTAAATTATCACTTTAATTTAAGTATTTAAGTGGAAGTTTATGAAGAAGCTTACACGCTGCAGATAAGTTTAAGTTTAACAATAATAATAAACAAAAATTATTATTATTAATAAAATTTATTATCACAATTAATTATATATTATTTGCATTGTTCTAGTAAATTGGAACACGCTGTAAGTCCTTATATGTATATAATTTAATTATTTTTGTTTTCATTTCAGATACTTCAAAAAGACGTGGGTTGGCAAAACGCTAGGCGGTAAAGATATATGGTTTGCTGTAAGTTTATAAATAATTACTATATTGTGTAATACTTTCTTACATTTACGCGAATATTTAACATTTTAAATAAAACTATCTTTTCGGATTATTTCGCGGATTTATTTAGATTTTTGGTTCCCAACCAACCTGAACGCGTCGCACGTGGAAGGGGGGAGGGCTTGAAGTGATATGTTAATTATTTAAAAAAAAACCTGATAAACTTGTGCCGCACTACCTATTATTAGTATATTAAATTTGAGTCCCTGCTGCACTAACAAAAACTTTTTTAACAATAGCGATAAGACCTTTAAAACGATAGCAAAACAAAAAATATAACATTTTCTCAATTCGCCAGTACCACAGGATCCTCATGGTGCTGACGTGGCTGCTGACCGTCGTGGGCTTCATCCTCATCCTCACGGAGGTGGGCGGCTGGCAGGACACCGGCGACAACCCGCACGCCATCACCGGCATCGTCACCATCGTGCTCTGCTTCATACAGCCTATTGGTGAGATTTGTTTTTTTTCTAATACTGAGGAATTTTGTTTTTTTATTAATAATAACTTAAAAATTTAAAAACATAATAATAATAGTCGATTAATATAAAAACGGGCGATAACTGTATTGCCATCACCGGCATCGTCACTATCGTGCTATGCCTTGTGCCTTATGCGCTTATTGGTGAGATTTGTTTTTATTTCTAATACTGACGAAGTTTAAAAAAAAATAATAGCTTAATATTTAAAAAAAAAAGTCAATAAATATGAAAAAAGGACAACTGTACCGCAATCACCGGCATGTCACTATGGTGCTGTACTTCATACAGCTTATGCTGTTGTTGCAATGGTCTTTTGACCAATAGTGGTGAAAATCGTTTTATTTCTAAATATATTACTGACGAAGTTATTATTATTATTTTTAAATAATAATAAAATTAAAAAAATAATAATAATTGAATTGATAAATATATAAAAAGGGCGACAACCGTTCCGCCATCACCAGCCATTTTTACTAACGGGACCATTAATAAAAAATAGACCAGACTATTTAAAAATTATTTATTTATGACATATTTTTGTTTAGGTGCATATTTCCGACCTCACCCCGGCACTAAACACCGCCCACTCTTCAACTGGGGTCATTGGTTTATTGGAAACTCAGCACATATTTTAGGAAGTAAGTACTTTAATTTTGAAATGACAATACTTTAGAATCGTGATTTGGAACGGAAATGCGACACTAAAAAGAGACAAACACATAAATATATAGGATTAAGCCGGCGCGAGAATGAGATAGAATACATTACCATGTTGCCATGTTAACCATTGTTATTTGAGATAGAATACATTACACAGCAAGTGTTAAATAATATAATTAATTACTGAATAATTATTGAACGTATATTTATGTCAAATATAATTGTAAAATAACTTTTAAACTTGGTAAAATATTATTAAAAAAAAATTAACCTTATAATTTTCCTACTCCTGACACTATATTCATCTCATTCTCATCTCATTACACACACACACGCACATGCGCACATACACACACACACACACACACACACACACACACACACACACACACACTTTTTTCACAAGCAAATATATATGTTTAATATATACACTAACCTAACTTTTCCCGAAGCTCTGCTCGTATATTATATTTAAATATAGGATATAAAATACAGAAAGAATATTTCGAATTCAATTAACGTCGTATATTACAAACAAATTCTTCAGGTTTATAGATTAGTAAAGATTTATTGGAAACCTAGAGAATCTAATTACATTTTATGGTGTTTATGGATGCTAGAAACATACTAAAAAAAAATTAAATGTCATAAACAACATTCATATTAGATTTTTAGTTGTTTTCGCAGTAAAAACAATTAGACCTATAAACCCAAAGATTTTCTTAATTTTTTCCGAATATCGAATCTGAACATAAAAATAATTTTAAGGCATTTTTGTATACATTTTAATAATATAACCCCTTAAATATTTCCAGTTGCCACAATATTCCTGGCCGTGTACCTGCAGAAGGCGGAACTCCCGTCTTGGACGGTGTTTGTTTTGGCCGCATTCGTCGTTTTCCACGTGGTCACGCATATTGTTCTATCGGTAAGATATTTATATACTTTTTGTATTAAAATCTATATATATAAAAATCTATGTGTGTATGTATGTTCGCTATGAACTCCAAAAGAGCTGGAGCGATTTTGATGAAATTTTCAAGCAATTTTCATATTAGATCAGCGAGTGTTCCTGTGTAGTTTGGTAGCGATCGGGTGGATAGTTTTTTTTTTGTTTTATGGTAATTAAAACTTACATAGGGATGAATCGCTAGGGCCTAGTACTATTATATAAATGCGAACGTTTGTATGTTTGTTACTCTTTCAAACTGAAACTGCTGGACGAATTAGGAAGAATTTTAGTACATAAATAAACTATGACCTGGAGTAACATAAGGCTAGTAAAAATATATAAAATAGATACATACATACAATCTAGTATGTCTATATAATAATCTGACCACTCCCACTTTATGCCTTGTATGCTTAATAAATTACCTTGTTTAAGTACCTTCGTTAAGTAGCTAGTTTGCACGGCTAATATAGAGGTCCTGGGTTCGAGTCCCGGATCGGACCAAGTTTATTTTATTGGTATTTCGGCAAAAAATTATCAGTAACGGCCTGGAATTAGAAAGTTTGTGGTGTTACACCAACGCTCCAGGCAAGTGGAAGGAACAAAGAGTGTACGTTGTATCTACCCACACTCACAGGTTTGGACTGAAAAACCTTCGTACAAGATATGCAGTTCTTTAATTTATTGAATTAGGTATAATTCGACGTGTAAATACTGTTCTTGAAAAAACTTTTATAATTAAGTATTTGTTTATTGGAAAAGACAGATTTTCTGAGATACGCTCAAATACCCAATCAATAATCAAAATAATCAAATCTTTTTAAAAATTCACTTAAAGTCACGTTGAAACTTACCATACCGCTATTTTAAGTAGAATTTTTGCATAAAAAAAATCATGTCAAGTCCGTCAAAAAACACCATAATATATAAAACCCATAAAATTCTAGCTGACAGTGTGCGTATCAGAGGGTCGTATTAGCAATGGGAGAGTTAACACTTTCCCCATGAAAGACATGCTCGGGCACCCGCGGCAGGCCTCCGCCGTCGACCGCGGCTCGGACGCGCCGGTGAGAATTGTATTCTCGAAAATATCTAGCTTTTTCTTAACGGGGATATCTAAATCTATGGCATTACCAACATTCCGCCATTTTGACTTTTCTAAACTTCCGGCGCAATATCAAATTAGTATATATGGATAGACGGTATTTATTAAATAAATAAAGTGTCAGTAATGTAACACTGTAAAGTGTCACGTTTCCGAGATATTTTAATTTAAAAATCGATAACGACATTCTTTATAAATGAATTAATTATGTGCTTAAAAACCTTCAGTTGTATTAAAAAATAGTTTTCATAGTTCTAAACAATTTTCACTTCAAAATATCTGAAACGTGACACCTTACGGAGTACCGTAGTGCAATTAAACAAACAAATAATATCAGCAATATCACTATATTGCTGATATTACTTGTTTCTTTAACTGTCCTCTTAGCATTTATACCAGTTTCATCGTGCGCCGAAACTTTTAAAATAATTAAAATGGCGGCAGGTATCTAATGCCGGCTTCTGTAAAAAATGTTCGAACTCCTTTTTCTAATCTGTTGCTTTAAAACTCACTGACACTCCGGTGTATTGAACGCTCACTAATTTTCAACTGTCTTGCAAAATTACTTGTTTCACTAAAATTGCTCACTACTGTCACTGATATAACGTGAATATTTATATTTTTTACACTGAGGTTAAACCTAAGATTACTATTGTCACATGTGCTTTTTATCTATACATATAATAAAATTGTAACTAAGCCGAATCTGTACATTAAATATTTTTTGGAAAATCTTATTGAAATAAACATTATTATCGATACAGAGGTCGAATCTATACTTTTTAGAATTTTTGTCTGTCTGTCTGTCTGTTACCGCATCACAGAAAAACCACTGGAGGGATTTTGATGAAATTTGGTATGGTGATAGCTGGTTATGCGGGTCAACATATAGGATACTTTTTACCTCGGGAAAATGTCTCATTTCTAAGAAAAAAATACTAAAACTGCAATGTAAGAGTATACTAAAATGTAAAACTTACTAGAATTTTGTTTAACTTATTAGAATTTTGTTTTTGGTCATCTGAACGCGGGCGGAGCCGCGGGCAATGCTAGTATTTATTAATTTTCACGAACATGTATTGAAAACGCACTATTTTCACCGTTTAACTTAAAAAATCACTTAATTTCACTTATTCTCAATTTTATTTGTTTTCAAAATCCAATGCATTTAAAAAAACTCGTATTGATGCCCCAAAAAACTTTATTCATTTGTTATTTTGATTCTTTTAAACCTTTGCGTCTTATCTTTTACGTTAGTCAAATATGAGCCATATTGTATATTTGAACAGATTTTGATTAAAAAAACAAATCAACGTCTTATTAATTATTACAATAGCATTTAAATTTCATCTCATCAAATTTCATCTTCAAATTTTTCTTAACCACTAAAAACAATTAGGTACTTGTGAATTCGTCGCAATAACCATTAAAAAAAATCTGCATTTTCTTCTTCTTCTTTTCTTCCTTAACACAGCATCTGTATAACATATAATTTTATTATCTTGATATTATTTCCTCTATCGCACTTAATCACTAATTTTGGTTTTTTATTGTCAGTAATGTACATAAAAGGGTTACTGGATGATGTATAACTAAAAAATATAATAAATTACGCTTAAAAAATATAAATTAATTAATATGAAGGCTTTATAAGAAGGATGAATTTAATGCGATTTTCCTCTCAAAGAAGGAAAATGCAAAACTTTTTTCCGATATTTTTTTTGCAGAAACTTTTTTTTGTATACGAAAAAGTCTTCTTTACTTTAATACTAATTTAAAACTAAAACATTTTCTTAGCTGCATAATAGGATTGTATATAGCTTGTAAACTTTAAATTCAACATCATTTGACATATTACTATGATTATAACAATATAAAAAAAAAATTATTATTTTTTTAACTTTTGAAAAAAATAAAAAAAATAATTATTATTTTCCAACACAACATTAATTAAGATCGACAGCTAATTATATATCATTGTATTTTACAGTTTTCGGTGTTCAGGAAACATCTACTCGGAGTGTACGCGCCTATTGTCTTACTGTTCGTCATCGCTATGATCTGCCTCGTGGCTTTGGCTCCTATTGGAGACACTTACAACAACTTAATGGGTTCTTAAAATAGCTAGCATTCTAAAGATTTTAATGTAAAATAAAATCTAATTAGAATGTCTTACAAATATTGAACAAAGGGATATTTCATTTTCAGTGATATAAATTTGTTTCAATATTCTTAAGGACTAAGTCAGCTAATCTGAACATATACGTAAACTGTAACGGGGTCAAAGTGCTTGCTAATTATTATTGTTGTTTAAATTTACGATATATAAAAGCCACGTTTAAAAAGTCAAGTTTTTAGAAATTGTCTGTCTGTTTTTTTTTTTAATTTTCCTTCATTCAAAAACCGCTGGACAGGTTTTAATTTATTTTATTTTTTGTCGTACAGACTAATTAATTATCTCGATTTCTTTAGAATCGGTTGAATTTGAGCTTACATGGGTTTCTTATTCTGCTTAATAATCAAAGTGGACTTAGACCATGTTCTACTTCTCTCAAAGCCTGCTTTCACAAAGTAGTTTGATGACTATACTCTGATCGTGTCAACGAGCAATCAAAGCGCACTTTGACGACGGCATTCAATCAAATTGGACTTGAAGCCAAATGCTCTATGTAGGTGTCAACCGTTATCAAAGTGACCAAAAATTTCAGTTTTAAAGCTTTGTGTCGAAGCAACTTTGTCAAAGCAGACTTTGAGCGTGTTAACGCGGCTTTAAGCTATTCTATGCGCTCTTATACAAAATGGAAGTCATGACTAAAAATGTGGTAAAAACATAAGAATATGTAAATTAATAAGAATTAATTTATCTCGACAAACGATGTGTTAATTATAAGTTTTTAATTATTTTTTTAGATGTAAGAAAATAAATCCCTCAGTTTTATTGCTAATATAAGTAAGTGTTGTATGTAAATAAAATATAATTAAGTGGTTGAAACGATTCCGTCCCTTATACTTTAACTTTTTGGAATATCTTTAAAGCCCATAAAATATTACCATATACTTCTAATTTATCTTTCAATATTGTTTTTATTTTTTCTAAGTGTAGTTTAAATATACATACATCTCTAAGTATATGAATTTTGTACTAATTTACAGATTTATAAACCTTTATTTTTTTATCAAGCACTAAAGTTAAAATAGCAATTTCTTAGATCACAGTATAATTGTCCAATTTGGCAATATGGGTTGTACATATGATAAGAATTATTTAATACTTTCATAGATTTACGCGAATATTTGACATTTTAAATAAAACTATCTTTTCGGATTCCTTCGTGGATTTATTTAGATTTTGGTTCCCGACGTTTCGAATGCTTTACAGCAATCTTGATCAAGGGAGAGATATTGTCAGTCGAAAAAATCCGAAAAGATAGATTTATTTAAAATAATTATTTAATAGCGGACGCAATGTTAAATTTCGATATTTTTTTAAATGTAATCATTTATACATACTGCCAGTTACATTATGAAATTATGCCTTTTTTATATTCAAAGTACTGTTTATCAAAAAAATATATATTATGAGTGTTTATTTTTATAACCAAAGACATTGTATCTATACATATAATAAAATTGTAACTAAGCCGAATCTGTACATTAAATACTTTTTGGAAAATCTTATTGAAATTGACATTACTATCGATACAGAGGTCGAATCTAGTTTTTAGAATTTTTGTCTGTCTGTCTCTTACCACATCACAGAAAAATCACTGGAGGGATTTTGATGAAATTTGGTATGGTGATAGCTGATTATCCGGGTCAACATATAGGATACTTTTTAACGCGGGGAAATATCTCATTTCTGAGAAAAAATACAAAAATTGCATTGTAAGAGTATACTAATACGTAAAACCTAAGAATTTGGTTTTTGGTCATCTGAACGGGGGCGAAGACGCGGACAATGCTAGTCTTTATTAATAAAAGAAAAATTGACATCACATATAACAATCACATTTCAACAGTTGTATTTGTACCTTAAAAATATCGTATTCCTTAGTTGATATAATTGTTAATTTAGCAATATTTATTTAAAACCTTAATTGTTTTTTATATTGTGTATGTGTAATGACAACACGGTTACTAATTTAGGTTTTATTTCACCATCAATAATAAATGTAAATATTAAATAATAATTTAATAAAATATTTAATAACAATATTACGATTTTTATTTTCTATTTCTGGTTTATTCTTAATGACGTAATAGTAATGCTAATTTTTAAATATTTACTTAGTATTCTAGATTTAAAATTTATCTTATTTAAAATAATCATAAAAGAATAATATGTTAACCAGTCCCATCGGTCGTCCCTGAAATTAGCCTTGTCCAAAGAAATTGGATAAGGTCTAATTCACTAATACTTTGTCAACCGACTTCAAAAAGGAGGAGGTTCTCAATTCGACTGTATGTTTTTTTTTTTTTTTTTTTTTTTATGTTTGTTACCTCAGAACTCCGTCATTTATTAACCGATTTGGACAATTTTTGTTTTGTTTGAAAGGGTATACTTCCAGATTGGTCCCATTTAAATTTCAAAAAAAAAATACCACCCCTAAGGGTGGAAAAACAACTAATGATGAATTTAACCTACTTCTAATTGTCATATTGACTTGAAACTTTGCAAGTATTTCTATTTCCGTTGATAGTACAGTGGTTCGGTGTTGTTGACCTAATCTGATGGCAAGGCCAGAAGGTGGATAGGTGGAACTCTTCAACGGCTAATAGTAGATACTTTGAGTTTGGGCTTATTTTGTTTGATTTGACAAGCCTAACACGTTAGAATCCTTACTTTGCTACTACTGTCTACACTAAAAAGGGAAAAATAAAAACTTTTTAACAAAAAAATAAAAACCGACTTCAAACAAAAGCACTAAAAAGTAAAAAATAACTGATTGTTAGTTTTCATTTACTATACATACCTAATCAAATATTTTCGAAGTCGGTGTGCTTTGGCTAAGTAATTAAAGCCTACCTATTAAATACATACCTAATCAAATATTTTCGAAATTGGTGCCAGCCCATACAAAGCAAAGCACACCGACTTCGAAAATATTTGATTAGGTATGTATAGTAAATGAAAACTAACAATCAGTTATTTTTTACTTTTTAGTGCTTTTGTTTGAAGTCGGTTTTTATTTTTTTTACTTAAATAGATAATAGATGTCGGTAATCACCAGATGTAGAACTATTTCATTTATAACCCCCGACGCAAAAAGAGGGGTGTTATAAGTTTAACGTCGATGTCCGTCTGTGTGTGTGTGTGTCTACCTGTGGCATCGTAGCTCTCAAACGGATGGACCGATTTTGATTGGTTTTTTTTTTTCATTTGAAAGCTAGGTTCCTTGCGGTGGTTCTTAGCTATGTTTGGTTAATATCGGTCCAGCAGTGTATGAGTATCAGCTCTTTTAAAATGATGTAAGGCATTTTGGCGTATGATTACTCGATTAAGTGTTGTAGGGTTTATTAAATTGTTAATTTATAATTATATCTATACTAATATTATAAAGTGGTAAAGTTTATGAGGTTGTAGGGGGTAAGACTGGATCTACTCGACCGATTTAGATGAAATTTGGTAAGAAGATAAGTTTGAGACCTTGGGAAGGACATAGGATACTTTTTATCACGGAAATTAAACCTTATGGGGGTGAAAATGGGGATGAAAGTTGTATTAGGAAGCAAGCTAGGTACGAACCCGAACGAGGGTGAATCGCTAGTGGATTATAAAAACACAGATCAATAGTAAAAAGTAGTTTATTTTAACAAATTATAATATCACAGTTTTTTTATATAAATATACTAAATTAAACTGGAAACATTATGTATCTTCATTAGGAATTTGTGAGTCCTCAACAGTTCTTGAAGAAGGCACATACACTTTAAATGAGAATTCAGTTCTAGGGAACGATCCGGGATTGACAACTTGACAGTTTTGATACATTCTTGTGTATGGTTGAAAATGGTCTGCAACTATTATTAAATCTGGGGTTGGATATAAATTTAAAGCATCTGCATGTTTCCAATAAATTGGTTGAACACCTAGCGATAGTGGGGAAAGTGTACATTGACTTAATAATGTTTTTGTTAAATGATCGGGTATATCACCAGTGTCAGGGAAATGTATGGAGTTTCGACACATTTTCATTACTAAATCTTGTCTCATTACCACTATTTCTTGTGTACAATACTGAATTCTACAAGGGTTTGTTGTAAATATTACCGAGTCACCCAATTTGTCTCTGATGTCTTTTGTTACTGAATTTGGTATCGCCGGCCTGGGTAATATATTGGGGGCAACAGGATCACCTCTACCAGGAATAAATATAAACTTGCACGATTCTCTTAGTTTTGTAAATGGAAAAATTATTTCACCTAAATTTGTTAAAGCAGCCTTCAACTGTGTGCTATGTTCATACCCATAGGGACAAGACAAGAATTCTCCCATAAAAACTATTGCAATCGGTGGAAAATCATTATAACCGGCAAACAAAGTTTTTAGTTTAGACATAACTTTTAAATTATCAAACCAAACATCAGATAGAAAAATTAACATTCCATCTTCATTTTCTTGTTCAACTTTCAATAGATTTAGGGAATTCTTTAACAAAGTTTTTGATTTGCCACCAAATGTATTTAAACTGCCAAAAAACTCCAGTGATACAGCTCTGCTTTCCGATGGAGGTAAAACTAAACCCATAACATGTAAGACTTTATCATCATAGAAACCTTCTGCCAGCACAAAACTACTTTCAGTAAATAGACCAGAGTGATACCTTGTTTGTGTCAAGTCTAAGAGAACACTGCCTGTAGGATCTTCTAAGTAATATTTACCTTCTGTCAACTGTGTCAATAATCCCAATACAATAACATCTTCTACTCTACTTGAAGAACTCTGTAAAACTTCTATTTTTCGTAATTGAAACCGATTTTCACTATCCATAGACGGTAATGTTTCTTTGGCAAATAATTTATTTCTTATAGTTCTCTGTAAAATCATTGTATATCTGTCAATTAACAACTGAGCTTTCCAATTCGGTTCTGGATATAAATTATTTTTAGCGTTAATATCTTTTACGAATTTCTTCCTTTCATTATCATAATGAAGCTTGGGGACATCAAAAGCATCGATAATATTTAACACTGTTTCCGTTTCCTCAAGACCTGAAGACGAACATTCTCTATATGCTACTTCCAAATGCTTCTTTTCTAACACAGGTTGTGAAAGACACTGATGCAAAAGATGTGCTATTAGTTTATCAATTGTTTTCTTTTGATCTTGTTTCGATAAGGAAATCAGTTGTTCAGCTACAAAAGTACTTGCTTCTCTTCGAATCGTAAAACCACTAAGCTTAAAAGCATTATTTACTTCTAATCTAAGCTGTTGTAATTCTGCCATAGTTAGTGGTCTTTCTTACTATTAAATGTAACCAACAAGATAAGTTTTATAACGTATTTAATGAAATATTCAATTTATAATTAAATGTAAAAACCGCGCGCTTGTTTGACATTGAATTAACACAATCTGTCATTTCATTGTTGATACTAAAGATTTGTCAGCTCGAGTTACTAACTCGAGTTAACTCGAGTGGGCTTAACTCGAATTAACTCGAGTTTAATTCTCTCTGACTCGAATTGGATTTGCGTGGTAAATGAACGAATCAAGCGAGTACGCGATTGACCTTACGCAAACGCGGCGATTCGTTCGTTGTGTTCATGTTTTGTACAATCGTCAGCACTTCAGACTATACATTTATGTTGCAAAATCGCTCCTATTACAACCGAATAAGATGCCAGTTACAGTTTAACTTAATCGCTGTCGTCCGTACTCCCGTCATAGCGTTTCAACCGAATGACAGCGTTATAATATCCATACTAATATTATAAATGTGAAAGTACGTTTGTTTTTTTTTTTTATACTATTCAGAATTAGTGCTTGACTACGTTCCACCTGATGGTAAGTGGTAACGCAGTCGTAGATGGTGAGTCGCACTAATTCAGTAGCCACCTATTCACTCTTGCCTTGAAGACACCCATATTATAATCGGACGGAAACACCGACGCAGGCAGGTTGTTCCAATCCTTGTTTGTCCTTGTTTCACGTCGGAACGGAGTAACGGACTGGGGTAATTTCTTTTGTGAAGATAGTTCATAGTTGGAGGGCTGGAGAGTTGTATAGACTAATTTTTACCGCGGAAGATTATCTCATTTCCACGGGGAAACACGTTATAATACAACCCAAAAAAATATTTATGAACAGAATTACTAGACACTTGGTATTAACGCTCTTCAATACAATTAAATAAATATATGTTTAAGCATTCTTTGAAATTTATCCCGTAAAGGGGTAAAATAACGGATGAAATTTTGTATGAAACCTACCTTTTTAGTGTTTACCTTTTGAGTGTTTTTTTGGAGTTTTAGCGTGAGCGAAGCCGCGGGTTCTGCTAGTAATAATATAAAAAAATAAATATAAAAAATATAAATAATTATAATTGTCCCAATAAATATTTATTTAGAATCTGTACCATTTTTTATTATTGTTCCGAAGCCGAGTCATTAAATTGGTACAAACAAATAAAATCATTCACTTCATTTTTCATCCAGTTAACTCGAGTTACGTAACTCGAGTTGAACTCGAGTTACGTGAATTTCAACTCGAGTTAACTCGAGTTATATTTTTTCAGAGTAGGCACATCACTAGTTGATACATGACAGTTAGCTCATAATACCAACCAAATAGTAACTTGTAGTGCTGCCACATATTTATTGGTTCAATCCGGTTATATCCGGTAGCGAGATATTTTCACTTTTATAGGGATTTTAACTAAAACGAAATATTATACTCAATTATTACACATAAATATAATTTATATAGTCAGAGAATTAAGAATCCTTTAAAATCTGTTGCTTAGTCATTACAGTTATAATATGAATGTAAAAATAATGTAAGATTATTATTTATAAAAAAAAAAGACAGAAAAGATTGAGATAGATAATAAAATGGACTTGAAATAGATACTTCCAAAAACATTCATAAAATAGACCAATGTGATTCTTAAGATATATCCAAATTTTTCAAACAGTAAGAAATAGAATGTAACTTAAATAAAAAATAATAGTTAATCCATATTAATATTATAAATGAGAAAGTATGTTTGTTTGTCCTTCTTGGAAACGGAATGACGGATTGGCCTATTTTTTTTGTGTGGAGATAGTTGGAACGCTGGAGAGTGACATGTGCTACTTTTTACTGCGGGAGATAATGCCATTCCCACGGGAAAACACGTTATAATACTACCCAAAAAATTTTTATGATCAGAATTACTTGAAACTTGGTATTAATGCTTCTTCAATACAATTAAATACGTCTTTTAACATTTTTCGAAATTCATCCCATAAGGGGGTAAAAAGAGGATGAAAGTTTTTATAAAACTTACCATTCTAGTTTTTTTTTGTATTTAGTGCGAGCGAAGCCGCGGGTCCTGCTAGTGGATATATAAATAAAACATCATGTAATATAAAACAGCTGCATATATTTCTTACGAAATAAAACTTAACAAACATGTTTGAGTATTAACCTACTGAATACATAACTAATTAGGCGTAATCTAATCAATTAAATTATTTTATTATGAACTGTAACCAAATAGTTTAAATATAATAAAAACCTAAAGCTAAACCTAAGCTATATAAAAATATTATAAAGAGCAAACGTACTTTTATATAAAAATGGTTAATGGAAAAGTTATGTTTTTTTAATTCATAGTAATATAATATTACGACACTAGCTAATTCTCAACTACAAACTATATCACCAAATACAAAATATTCTTTCATTCATTATCAATCAGCAAATATTTATAAATATATAATAAAAAAAAGCTGCATATAATGGTGCACCAGTTATAAAGAAAGCCCTCGGTATGTCAGAATCAGATAATTTAAAATAATTATGCCATATGTAAAAAAAGCGTAGAATAAAACTCAATTAATAATTTTAATACCACCATATTTTTAGTTGTCATAAGTAAAAATATCACAGTTTCTACACAAATTTCTACCAATTACAAAAAAATTAAATATAAAAGTAGGATACTATTTAGAAAAAAAATACAATTTAATTGAAAAACTTAATCATTCGATTCATGGAGGATTCATACAATATTTCTTTACATTAATTCCTAAACGATTATAATATATAATATAAAATAAAAAATGAGGAATCAAGAGCCCTTGTTAATCTGTCATAGTTAATTATTATCTACGAATTATTGTTATCTATTTCTAAGAGTTATTTGCGCTAATTTTTGGATTAATGTCAGTTTCTAAATTAAAGTCGTAAAGCTACACAAAAAGACGATTATTCGACTATAATATAAACGTGTAAATTTTTACTAAAATATCCAAAGATAATTGGTAAAATTACTGTTACATTTTACTAATAAACAAGGCAAGAAAATCTAAACAAAAACTACTTATTGCATCATAGACAAGAATACAAAATTCATTAATACTATTTACATCCATCACAGTTTTTTTTATTCATACCCCTCTCATACAAAATTTCATCGAGACGGAAAGAGCATATTTTTATATTAATATACATTTTTTTCTATTGCGGTTGTGTGTGCATTGAAGTATCGGTATATAGCCGTTTGCTATATATATTATATATTAAAAAAAAAGGTTTTTTGAATTGCTTTTGAAAGTACAAATTTTGTGTAGACCATAGACATATGAGAGTGGACCGAGTGTTTCTTTGCCAGCCGTCAGTTAAATATAGCGAAGGCGTGTCAGAGACAAAACAAATGTACGGCCAGAAGTCTTCTGTATTAAATGGAATATGATTAATGAACATATATTATATAACCATTATATTTATACCCATTTTACATTCCATTATAATATTATAATTTTTTATCTATACTAATATTATAAAGAGATAAAGTTTGTGACTTCGTAACGTTGTAGGAGGTAATCTCTGGATCTACTGAACCGATTTAGATGAAATTTAGTAAGAAGATAGTTTGAGACCCTGGGAAGAGCATACGATACTTTTTATCCCAGAAATCATCCCTTACGGGGTTGAAAATGGGGATGAAAGTTTGTATTGGGAATCAAGCTAACTAAATTATAATTTATAATATATTTTTTTTAAATTCCATTTATAAATTCAAATTGGAATAAAAGACAGCTACCTCTTAGCGACACTTTCACTTTCTCTCTTTCTAGAGAGTGGTCTTATTTAATGAGAGTATTGCTTAGTCAATTCTCTATGGCCTATGGTGTAGACATTACAAAAAAATATATTGTTCTAAGCACTAATGTTAATATTTGCTATCCTTAGACTTTTGTTTTAACACAGTAAACAGAATGCCTGCATTACAAACTAAACTCAAAAAAGCTGTAAACTAAAAAAATATATATCATATATTATATATAGAACAGTTTAAAATTATTACAAAAAGACAAATGGTTTGGAACCGAATTTCTAATTCTACTGTTATAACCAGAAGATTCAATGAAATTTTCAGTTATATTTTTAAGAGTAAGTCTTGTAAGAAAATACTATCCATAAAGTATCTTTACAATATTTTCATCCGGACTTTCTCCAATTTCTATCTTGTGTGCGTCATACAATTTATATGCTGTTCTCGTATTCACTATGACACTAAAATAATTAGTTCTTATATCGCTAACAATTTTCAAATATAAAAGTAGACTAAACCACAACATACCAAAAAAAATATCTATAAGAAATGATATAATAAAAAGAGGTAGATACGTTACGGTATAAAAAGTGAAGCGCACAAATGGAGGCAATTGTCACCATTAGCCCAAGTCGCTTTCGAATAAGTAAAGAATACGCACGTGGTTTCCACTTTGTTAATCGGTGTATAAAATTCGTTTTTATAACACAAATGCCGTCGTGTGTATTCAGTAAATGCATTAATTTTATAAACAAAATAAACTATTATATTTTATTTGGTTTAATTTTTTGTAAACAAATAAAAACGCCATGATTACTTTATTCGAAGAAAATTTACGCGCAAATGACAAACACTAGCTGTCTTTTTTTTCTTATATTTTTGATAACGCTATCCCTTTCGCATTATTTGGCAATGTGGTGGTTTTAATAAAATACAAAAAAAATGTGAGCATGTGTGCTGCCGTTGGGTTCGGAACACTTTTTTCGCTAGCTATGCGAACATATAACGTATCTATATTATCATTATATCTTAAATATGTAAATTGATCAAATTACATGCCGAGGAGCTGTCTTAAGGTATATTTAAAATTGACAGAAATGTAATTTAATATTTTACATTCATTGTTATACAGGCGTAGGAACTATTTTTTAAAACACTAATTCTATATCTTATACTATGTGCAGATTTTGGTGTATAATTATTGCGATTGTGTTGTGATGCCTTAAGTTACAATATAGATTTTTTTATAACTATCGTACGATGATTTTAATTACGATGCTCAAAAGCCCAAATCGAGAAAAATACTTGCCCAAATATCTGGCTTTACTTAATACAAAATATACTCTAAGTAAAATTCGAACCAATCCACCTTTGGCATAGAAGAAAGAATATGTCATAGTGAATGAAAGTTCAGTCAATGTCAAAACAAATACTTAAACATATAACACAAATTTTAAGATATAATATACTAGAGTAGGCATATGACGTGCAAAGCTGTTATCAAAAAAGAGAAATACAAAATGGCGCAACCATTTTTATTAAATACAACTTGATCGAAAGACACTGAGAATAATAATTATTAAATGTTTACAGACTATAACAATTGCCTGCTCTAATATATTATCTATATTATTGATATATAAAAACATAGATACACATTTCCTAACGAATTTTCTTAAAAAAATGGTGTCGACATGTGACGTTAAGTCAAACCAAAGAATAAAATTCAAAAATCGAATGTTTTAATTATCTAAACACAAATTCAAGCTTACGCACACCACATAAAGTACTCTTTACACATAAAGTCATCCGAAAAGCAATGAACAAAAGAGATTTGACAAAAAGCGCAATTCAATTTCGTATATCGCGCACTTTTTTCGAGGATACTTTTGAAACGCTAATTGTGTAACTTGAGTTTTTGTATATCAATGACCTATATACAAATATCCCACTACGTATTCAAAGTTACACAATATTCGGACAAGGTTTTCAATCCGTCTCGACCGACAACGCGTGTGTTATATCCACTGACAGCGGGATTTATATGAGCGTTGTGTAATTCTGCCACTTGTGTCGAACAAGCGGCGGCCGGATCGCCTGAACCAGTTAGGTTGCCAAGCCTGAGATTTGTAATGTCAAGGATAATAAAAAAAATATAAAAAATATATAATATAAAGTCAGGGTATCTTTAAATTGTTGTTTTTTTTATTCCAGTATTATTTTCATCATCTATGTTTTTTACAATATGTGTTATGTAGTATTGAACATTATATTATTAAATTAAATTGAAAATCAAAGTTACCCAAAGTTTTTTTAAGACGTTTTAATCTCATTAAAGTTGACAGCATTGAATATATGTCAGTTTAAAAAAAGTATACACAAAGGTAAATAAAAAAATATATATTTAAAAAAGTATACAAAAAAGATAAATCCAAAAATATATTTAAAAGCCATAAACAGAGAATTGAATCATATGTAAACAAAATCATTTTTAAGAAACAGATTCACATCTAAATCTACGAAAAAAAAAACTAACAAGGAACAATCATACTATGTCCAAGTAAGTTAGATGAAAATATAAATAAATTAAAGCAAACAACTTACCAAAATTCATTTCCAGGGTGTGCATTACCATCCCAGGGGTATGTTATAACGAGTAGCTTCCCCTCATGCTCGCCTGTTAATTTCGTTGACGGCTCTCTGTTTTCCATTTGAACATTAATGCCACCTATGAATGATTTTTCTTTTAATATATGTATATTGTACTTATTATTATTTTAATTGGGTTGGCACAAATAACATAAAATGAATGTAAAATTTTTCTACAATTTGGTTTTTCGATTTAAAATTGGCGACCATTTAACCAATATGAAAATTTTGGTTGAAATAAAAAAAAATGTTTTTAACTTTATTTCATTCTACTCATGTTCATTTTTAAGCTTTGGAAAAAATCATGCAACAAAGACTTTATTAAATAAAAAAGAATCTAACCTTTAGGATGTCTTTTACTTTCAAAGAATATTTGTTTCTCAACTGGGGAGTCACTTTGGACTGTTGAATTGGTGAATAATGCTGGAAAAAACAAAACAATTATAAATATGTATGTTTGTATGTGTGTATCCTTCACGCTGAAACAGCTGGATGGCACAGATATACTTGAAGTAACACTAATATTACCATTGCCCGCGGCTCCGCCCGCGTTCAGATGACTAAAAACCAAATTCTTAGGATTTTCATATTCGTATACTCTTACATTGCAGTATTTGCATTTTTTTCTCAGAAATAAGATATTTTCCCGCGGTAAAAAGTATCTTATATGTTGACCCGGATAAGCAGCTATCATCATACCGAATTTCATCAAAATCCTTCCAGTGGTTTTTCCGTGATGCGGTAACAGACAGACAGAAGGACAAAAATTCTAAAAACTATACATTCGGCCTCTGTATCGATAATAATGACTATTTCAATAAGATTTTTCAAAAAATATTTAATGTACAGATTCGGCTTAGTTAGAATTTTATTATGTATCTGTAAATAATCTACATATTTGTTTATAATATATAATTGTCCATAAAGTGGTGTTGTCTGCATATAAATTATTATACATAGTACAGTGCCTGCATATAAAACAAAGCCGCTGTCTGCGTCTGTCTGTTTCTCCGCTTACTTCTTCTAAACCACGCAATGGATTTCGATACGTTTCTTGCTAATAGAAAAAGCGAAAAACGAGGAAGGTTTGTGTATATAATTGGTAAATATTTTGTACTAAACGACTGAGTTTAGACAATGTTTTATCACAAAAAACCTTTTTTAGTACCATTACATTGCTAACGCTGGCTAAATCTTTAGAGATACACCAAAACAATGTACTGGAAAATTGTAGGTCTTAAAAAGGTTTACAGAAAAGTCCATAATAGCATGTATCTATCTCTTGGGGTAAACTATTTTTAACTATAGAAAACTATCTTGAAGAAGCACCCGAGCAAAGCGAGGGTAAATCTAAGCGACTAATGCCCGATTTCACCAACATCCCATAAGTTACCACCTACGTATGGGATCCCTAGCTTAAAAGTTCCCCTAAACAAGCCCCTAAATTAAATTTTGTTTTACCATCGTCAAAGCCCGTATTTCTAGTGCCTATATTTAGGTGGCATTTTAATATTTAGGTGACCCCTAACTGTCGGTGAAACAGAAACAGTCCCCTAACCATGCTTAGGGGTTCCCTTAAACTTAGGTGACGTTGGAGAAATCGGCCATTAGACTACCAAGAACTGAATAAACATTTATATTAATAAACTTGTACACATTCAAACTATCAGTACATAAAGAACATTTGTGTGTATATTCATCACTCACCTGTAATACCGGGACTTGTCTTGATATACGCAAAATTAACATCTGTGACGTGGTTTAATAAATCTTTCTTAAGGAAAGCACGAATTCTTTCCAGAAATGTTAAAATGTAGACGTCTGGTTGATGGGGGGACACTTTCCATACTCCGAGACCTGAAATCATATTACAATCAGACTATTATAATTGAGAAGTGGTAGCCCAGTGGTAACGTACTCGCTTGAGAAACCGAGTGAAACGGGTTCAAATCCCAGGTCTCACAGCTCTAGTATTTCATGTGCGAATAATTTTCAATATGATTACCACTTGTCTTACAGTGAAAGAAAATCTGCATGTCTGAGAACCTAGCAAGTTTTCTAGTCACATGATGTCATATGAAATCTACCCACACTTGCCCAGTGTGGTGGACTATGGCCTGATTCAATAACATTGAATGGAGGCTTCATACCCAGTAGTGGGACGTTAGGAAATGCTATATATGAAGAAAACACTATTATAATATCAAAATCATATTATGTGTGTTTGTTACTCGTTCACGCAGAAACGGCTGAAGTGATTTGGATAAAATCTAGTACATAGATAGGCTACTATTTAGCATCTAGATTACACACACGACCAAAGTCAGAGCTAGTATATAATAATGAAACTACCATCTTAATACATCACTTAAAACCTGTAACATGAAAACAAAACAAAACGTGTGTACATTTACTTATGTACGCACATAAGAAGTTATACTTCTTTGGCGTAACAGAACAAAAATACCTAAAGATTGCATCCCATATGTCACAATTCTCTGTTTGTAAGAGGAATGGAGCTAAATTCATCATGTCGCTTTTTGGCTGTCGATGTGCGCGCGCATCGTAAAAATTTTACTCTCATATTTTTTCCCAAATGTGCCAAAAGGAGTATAACTACAAAAAATGTATGACCCATACAAACACTTACCACATCCAATAACATTTACAAACGCGTTCCTTCCACTCTCCCTTGCTCTATGCTCGGCTTCTAATAGAGTACACTCAGCTATTATATTCAAACGTTTGTAATACACTTCATTATCAAATATGTGCTCAGTATTGGGACGTTTCACATATCTGTCCATATAACGTTGATCTTCATCTTTGTCTTGTATTGTTATGTAAGAAGATAATTCTTCATATGTATAACTATGTACCTATAGAAAATAGAAATCAAATTCAAATCCTATTAATTAATCTATACTAATATTATAAATAGTAAAAGATTTATTTGTTTGTTTGTTTGTACCGAATAAGCTCAGAAACTACTGAACCGATTTAGATTAAATTTGGTATAAATACGAAAGTTTGGGTGGATGAATGTTTGTTACTCAATCACGCCAGAACAGCTGAACGGATTTGGAAGAAATTTGGCATAGAGATAAATTATAATTTGGAATAGGTTACTTTTTATGTATGGTTATGGTGGAATAATTTTGTTTTTGTTCTTCACAGTTAAATTAATCTATACATATAATAAAATTGTAACGAAGCCGAATCTGTACATTAAATATGTTTTGGAAACTCTTATTGAAATAGACATTATTATTGATACAGAGGCCGAATCTATAATTTTTAAATTTTTGTCTGTCTGCCTGTCTGTCTGTCGGTTACCGCATAGCAGAAAAACCACTGGAGGAATTTTGATGAAATTTGGTATGATGGTAGCTGGTTATGCGGGTCAGTATATAGGATACTTTTTACTGCGGGAAAATATCTCATTTCTGAGAAAAAATGCAAAAACTGCAATCTAAGAGTATACTAATTTGGTTTTTGGTCATCTGAACGCGGGCGGAGCCGCGGGCAGTGCTAGTGTTTAATAAATTACACACAAAACACCATGTACATTACCTGGTAAAACTCCGACCACATTTGCCTCCACATATGTCTTGCGGACTGATTGTTCCTCACGTATGTAGTTTTCAATACATTGAGACACGTGGTAGGGGTCACTTCTTCCCCGTACCCGTGTTCTAGAGAGTTCTGGTGTTCGGTTATCAATATGTCCTCATAGTCCATTTTACCACGACGTTCGAAACGTGGACCAATAAGACCTTGTTAAATTGGATAGATATTATATAACAGGTTTTAATATAGTATGTGCTTAAAGTACAATGAAACAACACCATCTTTTCGAATTTTTTCGAGGATTTGTTTTGATTTTTGGTGCCCGACGCATCGAATGCTTTACAGCAATCATGGTCACGGGAGAGACTGAGGTTTTAGACGTCTCAAATGTTATTATATAGGTACTGTCTGTAACAACTATATATAATGACCTTTGAAGTTTGTATATGTGTGTATGTTTGTTAGTTGTTACTACTTTACAGATAGACCTGGATAGACTCATACTGTTAAGCTGTTATAGGCGAAGCAAAGCCAGGGTAAATCGATAGTATTTTATATAAATATATATATATAATATATATAATCTTCAATATTCCAATATTCAATTATTCTGTTTTTAATCGGCTTGACCGATTTAAAAAAAATTGTGGGCTTATGGCACCACGGGATGGTTGTTAGCTACAGTTAGACCCGTTAGCTGTTGTTGAGAACCATTCTTTTTTTTTACTATACTTATATATATATATATATATATATATATATATATATATATATATATATATATATATATATATATATATATGTATATATATTATATATATATATATATATATATATCTATACTTATTATAAAAATAAGTCCCCCGGCCGCGTCTTTCTGTCCTCCTGTCTGTCTGTACGCGATAAACTCGAAAACTACTGAACGGATTTTTATACGGTTTTCAACAATAGAAAGAGTAATTCTTGAGGAAGGTTTAGGTATATAATTTATTATGCTTTTATGTAAATTAGCTGAAATACGGCGACAAATGTTGAAGAGGTCGCAAAAAATCTCGCCAAATGGGAACTTTCCACGCGAACGCCGCGTAAACTAGCAAAGATACAGTTAAGTAATGTACTAGAGAATTCAAAATCTATAAAAATGCTACAAAAAAGTCCGCGATAGCATATCTCTATCTCTTACGGTTGACTTACAATAACCACTTTTATGTTAACATTTTTAATTAAAAACATTACGTTATTTTCAAAGTTATTTTCTTTAGTTCGGTATTAATCCTTATCCAAATGAATATTTTAGTTAGCTTAGTCATTTAATGCAGATTAAAATTGCTCTTTACACTAAATCAATCAGATGAATAGTTTTTGAGATATCGTTGTTAGAAGTAATTAGTAGCGAAACATTTTTAATGCTTGGCGAGCATTGAGATGCCTACGGCGAGTCCATCCCCTCTGCCCCGCATCGCTCGACCGCCTGCTCAAGCTATATAAACCGGGCGATGTAGCGCGCGATCCTAGGATACTTTTTACCGCGGGAAAATATCTTATTTCTGAGGAAAAATACAAAAACTGCAATGTAAGAGTATACTAATATGTAACACCTAAGAATTTAGTTTTTGGTCATCTGAACGCGGGCGGAGCCGCGGGCAATGCTAGTATATATATATATATATATATATATATATATATATATATATATATATATATATATATAAGTATATATATATATATTTTGGGTTTCTTTCATTAAAAAAAATCAATACTAAATTAATAGTTGGATAAGTTGCCTAAAAAAACACAAACAAAATTGAAATTTGGAAAGGTTAGCTACTGTCTTAGCACAGAGTAATAATAATAATCTGTACCCAACTGCCACACTTTGAAGCCGAAGAAAAGAAATGAGAAAATTGAATAAATTACTCTTTTGATGTTTCCTTACCAATTATAACAGCGTCGTCTTCAGCATTATCCTCATTGATAACACCACTGTTACGTCTCTCCCCATCATTAATACATTCAGTGTATCCACTTACATACACCATAGCTGAGAGCTTCATCTCGTCATAGCTCAGACAGTTTTCTAAGATCAAAGGTGGTTTTTGGTGTATGGTGCCTACTTGTTCCCAACCTTCTTCACTGAAAAAGGAGTATATTTTTTGTTTTGTTTTTAATTTGATATATTTTTCTATAATTTTTTTTTTTTTTTAAAATTGAATATAAAAAAAATATTGATAATGTTTAAGTATAAAATTATTATAATGGAAATTTTAAATATTTTTTTAAGCAAATGAAAATAGAAATAAAAATTATAATATGTATATAATGTGTTAACTAGCTTTTACATACAGATTTATTTTTATAAATATATAATAAAAAATAATAACCACTTTTATATAATTTAATAATATTGAACTTTTTGGATCCCCCAACACAGCAGATGACAGCGTGGTAGGCCCAGATGGAGATGGCGGAATGTGTTGGACGCCTTTCATAGAGTGGTTTATTATAGCGAAAGATATGGAGCAATGGAAGAAGAGTATAGAGGTCTTTACCCTGCAGTGGGATACTAGAGGCATTATATTATTATAAAAAAGTGTGTGTGTGTGTGTGTGTGCAATTCACACATGGTCGAAGTTAAATTGTAGAAAAGTAACCCACGAGAGAATGAGATGAATATAGAGTATCAGGAGTAGGATAATTATAAAGTTTATTTTTTTATAATATTTTTACCAAGTTATTCTACATTTTATTTGACATAAATATACATTACATATTAATCAGTAATTAATTTTATTATTTTTCACTTCCTGTGTAATGTATTCTATCTCAAATAATTAAATAAGACATATTAGGCATATTAAAATCATATATTTATAGAATATCACATAATGAAAGAAAATATATTTTATATTTGTCAGACAATAACAACAGTTACCATGGCAACATGGAAACATACTCTATCTCATACTCTCGCTGGCTTAATCCTATATATTTATGTGGTTGACTCTTTCTAGTATCGCATTTTTGTTTTATCGAATCACAGCAATTCTAAAGAAGTTTCACTTCAATAATAATAATAAGAAATGATCTCTCATTTTCTACTCACTCTTGTTCTCCACTTAACAACAAATATTCATCATTAGGATTCATAAAAGACACGGCTCGTTTTTTCAACAGCCTCTCTATCAATTCTGGTACCGTCATATCTTTGTACAATGTCTTTTCAATGTTTGAGCCGAATTCTCTAAAAAAATGGAAAGTAGTTAAGATATATTTAAATTAACTTAATATTAGTGCTATAAATAAATATAATTTATTACTGTAATTCATTCCAGATGAATTATTTTAAACATTTTTAAGATAGTTATCAGGCACACAAATTTCAAGTTTTAATTTAATGTTTTAAATATTTTTAGAAAACCTCGATTGATATATATAGTGATTTACTAAACATCAACATATATATGTATATAAAAATCGATGATGTGTTTGTATGTTCCCTTTGGACTTCAAACTGGCTGGAGCAATTTTGATGAAGCAAACTTCAGATTAGCACAGTGGGTGAATCTGTGAAGCTTGGTAGCAAACGGAGGTTTGAACATGAACCAAACTATAAGTACTGGTACTATGATATAAAAGTATGAAATAAATAACATGCACTGGCCCTTTTATTTTGTGGAAATAAGAGGGCCAAATAGAAAAGTTATAAATTGTATTTCCAGATGTTCACTCAATTCAAAATCCATTAATCTAGGTTTTTTGCATTGATATGTTGCATTGTTACAAATTGATTTTATTTATGAATTTATATAAAATATATTTTACCAATATCAAAATCAGAGCTGATATTTTTTGTTAACACCTTATCTCAATTTTAATGAAGACTTAACTCATTTGAACTTTTATTAAATAAATTCTTACCTTTTGTAGATTAGAAAATGTGTCATCAAAAGTAATACTCTTTCATGTATTAAAGGATATGTAGACGTAACATTCCTTTTTAATTTTTCAATTGATTTACGAACTTTTAACTTTTCCAACCTAAGTATAAATAATGTTAAATAAATAATTTAAATATATGTTATGTAAATATAATAGAAATTATTATATTATATAAAAAAAATGTTTGACATGTTTATTGAAATAATTATTAATGCACAAATTATACTTCAAGAATTCATAATATAATTCATTATTTCTTCAATGTTTGAAAACCAGCTAGCCAGCTACCTATTTAAACATGAAAAGATAATCAAATAATTTAAAAATTAAATAAAAGGTAAAGTCTACCTGACTGTTTCTATAGGAAATGGTATAGGAAATGCTTTGCTCTTTTTAATGATTTCCTCTAGATCATCAGAAAGTTTGAAAGTGGGCAAATCTATGCACTGTCGTAATAATTCATTTGTTTCTTTACCCATACTTGGATAACACCAATCTGGCTTACACCTAAAAATACAACAAATAATTTTCCATCATACTTTTATTTTGAAGGAAAAACAATATATAAAATATTAATTCAATGGTATACACATTCTTATAGTTTTACAGCCTTAAAATATTATTTAGATTTAGATAATAATCAATACTTAATCATTACCTATCCACTGAAATTTTACTTAATATCTTTTGTAATAAACTTTATTTTTTTCGTCACATTTTATCACACTAGTTTATTACAATGAAAAAAGACATGTAAAAACTTCAATGGTTATGCCAATTTATTATTATAGTTATAATTCAACATAATTATAATGTTTATTAAATATAGAATAGCATAAACAAATATAATATTTTCATTAATAAGAATTTAAGAAACAATAATTGTCATAAATACCTTTTAAAAATAAAAGAAACTTACCAGGAAATATTTTGAAAATGTCGTAAAATATCCATTTTTTTCGATTGTACCTATAATTAATTTATTAAATCATAACTAGCTTAGGAATAACGTAGGTATAAAATGCGGATAATCCTAATCAACGGCTTTGCAATATACGTTTATTATATGTTATAAAATGCACTACTTAACTACTTGTCTAGAAATTATGCAATATGTTAAAAAAAACTTTTTATATTGCATGAAAGATACTTCTTTATAAATTATTTTAACTATTACTTGATCAAAATATCCGACTTCTCTATATTTGATAATAGAAAACTATAAAGCAAGTCGCAATTCTCAATAATGCAAATGGGCAAATCTTAACTAAATCTGTCAATGTCAATCAGAGCTGCCAAGTAAGAGTCGTTGATTTACCCGACCAATAAACCTCTAAATTCCCGGTTTATCATGAGCATAATACCCAAAAATAGTTTTTTTTTAAATAATAAGCTTATGTTTTATATAGAATAAAAGAAAGTACTAATGCTAGAAAAAGAAGTCATTGTAATCAGTTCCCAATTAAACAGCTTTAAATTATTGATTCAAACATAAAAAAATATATTTAAATATCAAATTAATAAGTTTCCGCTAGTACCTACTAGGCTTAGTAGAGCCAGAAGAAGACCATAATATGGTTCGCAAAATTTGAACCGGACTTGAATTTGAACGGATACCTTCCCAATCCCGCACGGCCAATATTGCAACAACTGTATCTGTATTCAATGAGTTTCGATGAGCTGTTTTAATGTTTTTTCAAAATAAACTGTTATTATAATGCTTCCAGCTAAACTAAAATACCCGCATTTCCCCCGCTCAATCAAATACCCGACAAATTACCCGCCATCAAAAAATTGCCTAGAATTACCATATGTCAGCTAAATTTATACATAAGATTATATATATTATTTTCTATCTATGAATAAATAAATGTAATAATGAAATATTACTCTTTACAAATATTTCAATAAAACTAAGACAATAATTACTACTACCACAACGACTCTTTGTAAGGAAAACTCCCAAGAAGTCACAATATGATAATATAAGTAACATTATGGGAATTAAAAAAATACTAGTCGCACCATGAATAGCTTACAATTAGTTACTGGCAACATTATAAGACAGGAAATAGATCATCAGAAATGACCGCTTCCGATATACGTTGGATAATTTTTCGTAACGGTTTAAATATTGTGAGAATATGAATCATGACTCATACAGATTTCTCGTGCAAACTAGTTCACTCTATTATTTTAATATATGTTTAACGTTGGGATTTATAATAATATTCTTTTAAAATGGCTACTTTACCTAATTTTAATAATATATCTTGGTGAGTATATGTTTTTATTTATCTTATTCAGTATTATATTTTAATTATGAATTGTAATTTTTTTTATTATCGAACAGATGAACCATCTACTTTTTTCTTAGAAGACTGTTTTCTGAGCTAACGACTGCAGCTTGCACTTTGCTGCCTACTATTTACTCTATTATCTATGGATACTAGCGATGATACTTCGGCGTATTTAGCGTGAACGAAACTAGACCGTTCATTTTATTTCATCAACTAGTCGATCGACTAGTTCAAATCGTGGACTATAGTTCACATTCCGCTTCCGACTTCAATGTAGTTGTAGATGCTAGACTGTAGACAGTCTATTCTATCTCTACTAGTTTATGTTGCAAGACGGATCTATTCGTCGCGACCGCCGTGGTTAGATTAGACTTGGTTAATTCTTAATGATGACATTTTATACTGGATAAATTAATAATCTTAAAATTACCGCGCTCATCAAAATATTATCACTTGCAAAAAATTGCAACTATAATTATGGGCTATGGCATTTTGTTTCTACAATGACCACGATAATAACAATACTATAATAGGCCTATCTCACTCTAAAGCTCGCATTCAAATATCAAACAACTGTTATTAAACATTAGAATTGAAATTAGTTTACATTCTGTTTTAAACGGACGATAAACGAACTCCTTGTTTACGTCTGTCTTAGTCTATGAAATGAACTAGTCTATTCGAAAAACGTGATCAGTCGAACCGTCGACGTACCGTCGACCGGTTGATTGAACTAGTCCGTTCATTGAACGCCCATCGCTAATGGATACTATGACCTACTACTCTTTTAAATTTTAATGTAGTTCTTCCACTTGCCGGTATCTTCCTTTAATGACTTTTTTATTTCCCTAGTTCTAGTACCGGTTTTGATACCTAAAGACAGAAGTTCAAAGTACTACTAAGCTTTCACTTAACAGTAAAAGCTCTTTTTATTACTTAACCGTTTGAGTTTCCTTGAATATATCCCATATAGATATATTCGTATATTTTGACTATAGGTAAAGTAAATAGTAACTTTGTCGGTCACTATTTATAACACTGTATTTTTAAATTATACTGTAATTTTTAATTCGATTTCATTGTCAGTAAATCCTACATATGAACCTCTGCTATTAGTATTAATATTAATGCATTTTCTAAGATCCTTCGTTCGATTGATCCTTTGCTGTATTGTTATTACTAAAACTTTAATTATGAAATTAATATGTCGGATATTTAAGGATTTATTTTATAAATCATACACTTTAGAAACACGATTACTCGTAGTTTCCTCGATAGAAAAAAAAATCCATAATGATATCTAATCCCTCCACGACTGCGGACACCCCGAGGTGTCAGTTAACAATAGATTTCTTAGAATTTTAATTAATTTCTTAGAAATTTACCTGGAGGGATAAAACAAAATAAACCCTTAGTGCAGCATACATAATTTAAGGAAGTTTATCAGGCTTTTCATGGTAACAAAACTATACTTTTTCTATAACTTATACACTTTACTTACATTTTCAAAATGTGTATTTGTTTTAATAATACGAAGGAAATACCTAAATTCGCACGCGTTCCGTCCATCCTAGCCACACCCCCCCCCCCCCTCCCTGCCCGCTGTCGTCCTACTAAAATAAAAAGCTCGGTACCCTCTTGATTGTCATTTATGCAAAGTACTATGAGGCGACTCTTACTCATAAAACAAGATCCCAACACGAGATCCTCTGACCATACAGGTATGCTGCGCAGGATGTCGTAGAATCACTAGCGTTTTCGCAACAACGCCCGCCCCCACAGACTAGCCTGAACAACGTAAACCTTGCCTAAATTAGGAAGCTCCGGGTTCGCGGAGTCTGACTAGTAGATAGTACGTAACTTGCTCCCACATTAGCTGCTTTAGGCTGGCGGGAGAAGTTGCACTCATAGGCGCCTCTTCACTTCCAGCCAATGACGATGACATGACCGCTGAAGCAGTAGCCTCGCGTTAAGTTGTATGCCATGGTAACATAAGTCCTAACCAAGCTCGACAGGAAGGATAGACTAGCTACCTAGGCTAGCCACCATCGCCGCCAGGCTGGACTATATTCTTAAATGCAATTATAATAAAAGAAATTATCTTCACAGGTGCGAAGAAATTTGGCGCTTTCCAAATATGAATGATAAAAATTTTATAGAAATGCTTCTTCAATGTATGGACGTATCTAGTGCAAAACTTCCATATAATATAGAAGAATTGATGAAGAAAAGTGATGCTTTTCCTATACCATTTCCTTTAGAAGCTGTTAGGTTAGTCCTTTATAATATTATTTTTTATTTTATTTTAATTAAATGCAGAATAAACATTTTTTATATATATTTTTAGGGTGAAAACATTAAAGAAACGGGTACCATTAAATAAACTAAAGAGAAATATTATATCTACGTATTGTATAATACACGAAAGAGTTTTAGTTTTGATGACACAATTTCTTACTTATAAAAGGTAAAAAGTTAATTAAGAATTGCTAGTTCATGCAGTTATTAAGTGGATTTTATCTTATTGCTTTTTATTCTTCAGGGATTACGGCTCAGATATAGAAAAACTGTACTATAAGAACATGACGGTGCCACAATTTTTAAACAGAATACTATTAAAGAGATCCGCATTTTTCTTAGGATCACAAGATTGGTATCTATTACTTACTGGTGAAAAGGGGTAAGAATATTCGTAGAAATAGCTTCTGTTCCGATAAAAAATAGTCTTATGTAATTCCATATCGTCCATGCATTATGAAATACATTTTCCGTTTTGTTTTAGTTAGTTTACTTGTAGTAGCTTTTAATAAAGCAATTTAATCAGCAACGTAGTTTAAATAGTAAAATATTCACATACTAGCATTGCCTGCGGCTCTGCCCGCGTTCTGATGACCAAAAACCAAATTCTTAGGTTTTACATATAACTATACTCTTACATTGCTGTTTTTGTATTTTTTTCAGAAATAAGAGATTTTCCCGCGGTAAAAAGTATCCTGTATGTTGACCCGGATAACCAGATATCACCATACCAAATTTCATCAAAATCCCTTCAGTGGTTTTTCTGTGATGCGGTAACAGACAGACAGACAAAAATCCTAAAAACCATAGATTCGGCCTCTGTATCGATAATAATGTTTATTTCAATAAGATTTTTCCAAATCTTTCGAATATCTAATGTACAGATTCGGCTTAGTTGCAATTTTATTATATTTATAGATCAGTGTTTCACATATAAATATATACATGTCATTACAAGAACTGCTAATATGTAAAATAATCTACTATATTATTGCAGAATTAGTAACTGGGAAAATGTTGGTACGTCAACGGAAAAGCATCCTCTTGTACTAGAGAATTGCTTAAGTTATGATGAGATGAAACTTTCAGCCATGGTATATGTCAGCGGGTATACGGAATGTATAAACGACGGAAATAGACAAAACAATGGTATTGTTGCCGAAAATAATATAGAAGAGGAAGCGGTTGTTATAGGTATATAAATTTTATCTTATTTAATTTAAAAACGGAATTTATGACATTTTAAATGTGTATGTATTTATGTATGTATGTATGGATTGGTATATATATATCGATTTATCTATAAGTATTTATATATATATACATAAACGTGTCAATGCAAGTACACCGCCTACCGTCTTATGAAAATTTACTCCTCTTCCTCAAGGTTGCCTGGAAGAGATCGCTTCCAGCGATAAGGTCGCCTGCTGTACATCTTTTCTTTGTGTTTTTTTTTGTATTTTAATTTTCGGTGTGCAATAAAGAGTATTATTTAAAAATTGTAAAATATACGCACGACTTTTACTAAATAACAATAGTGCTTAGTTTAGCCGGTCTTACAAAAAAAAAATATTATTTTGGTATATAGTCATTAATTCCTATAAATCATTACTTCACTATATTTTTAGGTTTAATTGGCCCCCGGTTTCTTCGTCGCACGAAAATGGATTACCAAGACACAATTATAGCCGAAAACCAAGACGCTAATGACAGCTATTTCAGTAATATTTTTAAAAAACAAGATGCAACCCAAAATTTAACTGAACAATCTGATGATGAACTAAGACAAATATGGTCTGAATTTTATCAAGTATGTTCTTAAAAAAATTACACTGTTCTATACTGTTCTATTTCTTAAATCAAAAGTTATTTTTGATTTTTGTTTCCAGAGCCCAATCTTAGATTTCAATGACTTACATGCACGTAATACTCGTATAGCCGATAGCAATAGTGCTAACTATACGAATAGATTCAGATATGTACCAGGATCAAATAACACAGAAATATTTGATAATCAAATTTATTATAGAAGAATTAGTATTATAGCGGAAACAGGATTGATTGAAGCTGAGTCTAGGGCCAAAGAAAGTGGAAGAAATGCATTCATTAACGTAATTGGTTGTGGTAAGTATTGTGATAGTTAATTTTATATATATTTATCATAAACTAGCGGTTCACCCTCTAGAAAAACAAAAACAAATCTATCCCTCAGGAACCGTATATTTTTCTGGGATAAAAAGTAGTCTGTGTTATTCCAGACTACTATTATAATAAAATCTATCTCTATGCCAAATTTCATCCAGATCCATTCAGCCGTTCTAGCGTGAAAGAGTATCAAACATCCATACATACTCACAAGCTTTCACATTTATAATATGTATTAGAATAGATGATTCTCAGACTAAAAACATAAGTTAGACTACACTGTGGTCAAAGCCTGAATTGATGGTGTAGGTGCGTTTACATGATACAAATATGGAACCCTGTAGGACCTACCTGTATTGTTTAGGGGCTGGAATTGAAGCCTTTGCCTCTCTTTTATTGCTTTACATGGTATGGTGATATAAGCTTTATAAAAAATAATAATCAACCTACCATTTGATTCTCCAGGTCTCGGTGTGTGGATGATATCTCCTCATCAATCAGACATTTACATATTAACATTTATTGAGCGAGCGCGTACTTTTTTGAATATAGGCTTACTGGATCACATAACAGATATAAACTTTGCGTTTATCCAACCTAGTGCCAATATAGAAGGTAATTATTATGTGACTATGTTTTTCATCTTTTATTTATTACAGTAAATTTTTAAATAGTAAAAATAATTTAATATTATGTTTTTTAAGGCATGTTTACTCATGTAATAAACTTGGATAATCAGTATGAAGTAAGACAAGTCTTTCTTGAAAGCGAAACACATCCAAATGGTGAGTGTTTCTTATTTATGCACGCTCTATTCCATTTCTAGATGTTTTAATATATAATTACATGTTTAAAATAACTTAATTTCACTACTTTTTGAAACCTTACACTTCATTACAAAAAAGTATGGAGACTATCATAATTGTTCTGTTGCAGGTGGCATAAACATACAGATGGCAAACCGACAGCCATCATCAAAGCTCACTGGTGAACATGAGGGGAAATTACTCGTTATTATCTATCCTGGAGATAGTAATGCTCTCCCTGGGAATGAATTTTGGTACCTTTTTCTTTTGCAATCAAATATTTCGAATGAACATTATTATGTTATCATATTTAATACGAACTACCAAACGACCATTAAATATTTTTTTACAGAATGAAATCTAACCTTTATCGATATACTAATTGGTTATATTACTTTTAGGTTTGAAAGTTTCAATACATCAGGGGGTGCAGCAGCCGCATGTTCTACTCAAATATCTGAATTACACAACGCACACATAAACCCCGCAGTTAGTGGATATAACGTACGTGTTATTGGAAGAGAAGGTATTAAAAGTTTGTCTGAATATTGTCTTGATTTAGGTATAAATGACAGACAGAGTGATAATACTGAAGATGCATAAAATTTATGTATATTTTATGGAATAAAATATTCAAGTAAAATTATTTGTCATTTAATTTCTTTTTTTTTTAACCTAATAAGATACGTTGGGGTAAGATCGACACTAGGGTAAGATCGTACAAAGTTAATATCCGGCAAACCCGGCATATTTTTTAAATTGTCGCAACATATTTCACAACGTCGCGTCTTGTTGTTCCGCTTCTATCCTTAGTGCCCGTCAGTCCAGCAGGTTAGACATGCACTACACGCAAATGAACGAATCATGGTAATTTTTACAAATTTTGCAAAATTACCATGTTTTGTTCCCCCCTTAATTTAAATTACGTGTCTTAGCGGAAATTTAGCCTGTTTTATTATTGTTTCGTCGGAATACTAAGTTTTTAGACGTGATATTTAGATAAAATTGCTCCAAAGAAGTCTAGGATTGATGTAAACCAAGATCCGTTCTTCCCTTCTTACTGGTAAAGATCGGTGACAACTGATCGATCTTTACCTATTACTAAAGTATAAGTGATTGTCAAACATTTATTATTTTTTGTAATAATTATTTGTCGAATTCAAAAAATATTTTTGGATGGTTTGTTTCCTCTTAAAATAATACAATCATTGTTGAAAAAAACTAAGCCACTCGCACATTTATTGTTACTGTAAAGATTCTTTACATACTTAACATTATTTATCATTATCTGTAAGGTAGTTATATGTATAATTATCTCTTTTATGTTTAAGATATTATAGGTACATGACATACCCTATTTCAAAACCTCCGAGATTAGAGCAGATGAATCGTCAATACAATCTGGAACTATGTATTTTTCTGCTCTAAAGAAGACTCATCGCAACAAGTTAACATTTCTTTTGAAGAATCGCTTTTAAAAAAAGGTTAATAGCATCCTCAAAAAAAGATTGCCGTTATATCAAAAGGTGTAGAAGTCATTACTGAAACTTTACTAATAAAACGAGAAAAGAGAGCAGGTAATAAGCAAAAAAATAAAAAGAAAAGCCCATGCCACAAAATATCAACAGTCTACAAAATACTAACAATCCTACATAACCAGGGCCATCTCGGCCATCAAATTTTATTACGAAAAAGAAAGGAAAAGATATAGGGAAGAATTGTCGGCCTGGCAAAAAAATCTTACTTCCAAGGATGACAAACGTGTTTCTAGTGATTTAAATATATAAAGATTTAATTTTTATATATAATTATTTTTTATTTATTTTTTATATATAATGATAAAATTTTCGGCAGTTACAAATGATCCTAAAAATACCTAGTTCTAAATAAATACTTGAACCGAAAACATTTGGCTTGCTTTTTTAGATGTACTAAAAAACTAATGTACTTTTCCTGCTAATCAACTTGAACACAAATTATATAAATTTATTTCATACTACATTTATGTCTTTTCCATACCTTAGGTAATCATTTATTACGACATGACAAAGTTTGAGAATCACAAAATCACCAAATCTTGGTATCTGGGGTAACATCGGATGCCCTGAACAAAAAATATAGTAAATAACAGGAATAATAATATATTCTTTATTGCACAAATAATTTATAAGAAAATAGCGGGACAGAAAGAGAATGTGCAGAAAAAAATATTAGTAAAGTATATAAGTATGACACATATATAAAAATATACAAAACATATACATATTTTAATTATATACATCTATACATATAATAAAATTGTAACTAAGCCAAATCTATACGTTAAATATATTTGGAAAATCTTATTGAAATAGACATTATAGATAGCAGAGGATAAATCTATAGTTTTTAGAATTTTTGTCTATCTGTCTGTTACCGCATCATGAAAAACCACTGGAGGAATTTTGATGAAATTTGGTATGATGATAGCTGGTTATCCGGGTCAACATATACGATACTTTTTACCGCGGGAAAATATCTCATTTCTGCTGGTATTGCTAGTATAATATAAACATATAATCTAATACATACAAAAACTATATAAATATATACATACAAATATATACATACATATAAATATATACATAAACATACATATGTATATAAATGCTAAACAGAAAAATATATTGTTCAAGATTGAGCTAAAAAATGCTTTTTTATGTTCGTTTTAAGCGCAGCTGTAGAAGGGCTCTCCTGTACGATTTTAGAAAGTTTATTCCATAACACTGCAGCACGTACCGAGGCAGAGTTTTGTAAGAACATGATGTTACTTCTCGGTATCTCAAGCATCGATGTGTTGCAGGGCCGCTTGGAATGTGTAGGAGTCGGAAGGAGGTTGAACCGGGAACGAAGGTAGGAAGGAAAATTGTGATTATGAAGAATATTAAACAGAAACAAAAGGATGTGCATATCACGGCGAAGGCGGATAGGGAACCATTAAAGTTGAGCTCGGATGTCGGAGACATGATCATACTTACGCAGACCATAGATAAAGCGTATGGCATGATTTTGGAGTAATATGTTTTAAGATATTTTTACATAATTTTTTAATATATTTTAAAACGGAAAACATCGAATATATTTCTTTAAGGATTTTATTCTCCACGCACTATAAGCAACTTTAAATCGAAATCCGTTCTTACCCCTTGTTGACAAAATTTGCATAATGGACATCAAAAAATATACTTGTCTTTGGACGCGTATAAAATTAGAACTATTATACTTACGAAAACAGCAAAATTTACAGCTATATAATGTATTTCAATTAAAAAATTAGTCCATATTCTCTTCTTCCATATACATCTCGAGAAAATATTTTTTTCGTCGTACTCTTTCAACTACTCGAAAATCCGTCCGGTATTACTAATTAAGTATTACTAATACCGGACGGATTTTCGAGTAGTTGGAATAGTATATAGTTAATACCGTATTACCCCAACGTTGTAGTTCTTTTTTTAGGTTTAATTTTATTACAATAGAAAAAATTAACCAAACTCCATGACCACTCCATAAATAATCAAAATAGACAAAATTGTTGTGCGTATATGTGATTTTTGTTCAATATTTTTTATTGCCTCCAGTCCAGCAGTTTAAATAATAAATAGAATTACAGAGTTCCTTTATAAACAATTATTATTAACCATTGAGAGCCCTAATACTTAAATATTAATTTTTTTGTCTATTTGTTACTGTATTATGAGAAAGCTGCTTGATGAAATTAGATAGAACATCGATGGTAAAGCCCCAGGCAATTAATTGTATAGAGTTTTCAAGGAAAAAGGTAGAAAAAAAACGATAAAAACGGTTGGTAATCGTTTCGTGAATAGATACTTTATTAATGAGTCCAATATAGAGGCCAGTGTGTACCTATGACAAAATATTAATGAAATGATAGAAATGACGTTTCAGGATTTCCCCTCCCTCAATTTCCTGTTTTGTTTTTAAATTTGTAAGTATAAAGTGTTGAACAGTGATAGCTTGGAAGTTGGAACTAGTTTTTATGTTAAATGTACACTATAAACTATAATATAGTATATCTTTAGTCTGTTTCATATACTAATTTCACTGTGTTCTTCATCAGTAATTCTTTTACTGTAAAAGTAACAAGATAAAAATTAAATCAAAAAATATCAAGTTTTTAAATCTTTCATAGTTATAAAGTTATTACCGAAACAATGAATTTATTATCTGATTTTCAAAAATATCTATGGTATGTTAAGTATAATTTTATCATATTATCAATTTGTTGTGTAAATTAAATTTTATTTACTTTCTCAATTATACAAATATATTTTATCAGAGAAATAAACATTCCATTATTATAAAAGATGGGCAAATATTCATAAGTACAAAAATTTTAAAACATTTAATAAAATTAAGATTTTTGTTTCAGGTGCAAAAAAAATTGGAATCTTTCTAAAATGAGTGATTTTGATAAAGAATTTTTTAAACTAAGTAAAAAAAGGCGTACATCAACAATACCAGACATTATTGAAAAATTAATTCAACATAGTAAAAGCTTTCCAATACCATTTCCAATAGAAAGCATAAGGTATGTTAAAAAAAAGTATACATTTTATAATAATCATGATTATATAGGTATATTGTACTTTTCTACTATTTATCTAAATAATAATAAGTCTAATTTATTAATTGAATAAAAGTAATTAAAAAGCACATGTATTTATGTTTATAGATTAGAAAAGCTCAAAGAAAGCAGACCTATAGAAAGGTTAAAAAGGAATATACTATCAACATACCCTTTAATACATGAGAAAGTTTTTCTATTGATGATTCAATTTCTTAAATACAAGTGGTATGTCATCATCATTTTTTTTAATAATTATTAATATAATCTTTCCATGTATGAGATACTTTTAGAGGATATTTCTAATTTGGCTGTTTTTTTATTTATTATTATTAATACAGTTACTGTATGACTAATATTAGTATTATTAGTTTAGTTATCAACTATTAATAAAACAATATATTTTTATATTTTTGCTTAACAATGAAGATAATTATGGCTATTTACAAATCTAGGGAATCTTAAAAAGACCCAAACTATATGGTATTAGGGTTTCTGGGCTTGAAATAAAAAAAAGACCTTACAAGAAGGTGGGAGCAAAGCATATGCTATCCAAGTCAAGCCAGTCGTATAATCGAAAATTAAAACTTACAAATAAATCATCTTTTATACAGATGCTCTAATAATAATAAAATAAATAATTATACGTTAGTCATATATTAACTGGATTTAGGCCGGCCACATAATATAAGATTTTTTCTGTCAGAAAATTTCTGACTCACTTCGGTTCAGAAGTTACTTGGGTTGTGTGTATGTTGTGTTGTGTGGTGGCTTTCACATATATTGTCTGAATATGAACAAATTTCTCACAGATTTTTTATATTATTTACATATATGTAATTTTAGTGAACATGGGTCACATATTGAGAAGGAATTATACAAAGACGAATCAGTGCTTTCCCTTATTGACAGGATATTAAAAAAACGAGCTATAACTTTTGTAGGATCTCATGACAAATATAAATTAATATCTGGTGAAGAAGGGTAAGTAAATTATGAATATTATTAAAATTAAAAATAAGTTTATTCAAGTAAAGCTGTAGATCGGTATCATGTGGTAAAAAAAGTATCACCGTCCGGATGACAGTATCCGAATGTAGGACTCAGAAATCCTACCATTTTATTATTAGGACTATATGACCGTTCAATTTTGCATATTTTTAATAATAAATAATATGAAAATATTATGATGTTATTATTTTAACAAGTTCGTAGCGGAGGATGATTTGATCCAAACTATCCGTTTAGTAGGACATTTTTTTTTTGTTTATGTTGGATTATCCTAAGATTAAATTGTCAAACAACTTGTTATTTTAAACAATTACAGGTTCGACATGGTGTATCAATCCACAATTGTATCTACCACTATCATACATATTTTCGTAAAAAGAAAGGTTCGGCGTCTCGAGTCTCTACAAAACGTAGCTAGTCGTGAATTTTGGTGTACTATTGTATTCAGCCCTTTTTAACGTCCTACTTCTGGGCACGGGCCTCCCTTCATTACGAGGGGAATCAGGCCATAGTCCACCACGCTGGCCAAGTGCGGGTTGGCGGACTTCACATGTCCTTCGAAAACTTGCTAGGTTCTCTCAGACATGCAGGTTTCCTCACGATGTTTTCCTTCACCGTTAAGACAAGTGGTAATCATGTTGGAAATGATTCGCACATGAAAATATCAGACGTGAAATCCCGGGTCTCGGGATTTGAACTCGCTTCACTATATACTATAAAAAGCGGTAAATAAATCAATATGTTGGGACATTAACCCACAGCACCATCTAGTTCCATGATAAGTTACGAGGCTTGTGTTATTGATACTGGATAGTTGATGCACTACACATAAATACTCGTAACTTATAAATACATAATTACATATACATTATAAATATAAATACCCATGACTGGAGTGCAAACATTCGTCCTCACCACACAAATGGATGTCCCCAGCGGGACTCGAACCCGCGAACGCTGGCCCAGCAAGTAGGGTCAACAAACAAACTGATCCAAACGTGTCATCAAATATAATTAATAGTTCCGATACGTCATTGCATAATTGCATAACATTAGATAAAATTGTGAATCATGCAGTATTACTCAACTTAACTTTAATAAACAACATGGGTTAAACGATAAACATTTTCATATAATATTAGTTTGGATACAGATGACCTAATACTATACTTTATTAGATACCAGACGCAAAATTCTCGAGTGGCGGCCACGTACCGGAAGGCGAAGCGTAGGCATGCCTCCCACAAGATGGACCGACGACTTGGACAAAGTCGCTGGAGTCCACTGGTTGCGGATGGCACAAGACCGGTTGTCGTGGACATCTTTGGGGGAGGCCTATGTCCAAGAGTGGACGTGTTTGGACTTATACAATAGATACTATATCCCATACAAATGAACAGTCTTAATACAACCTATTATATGGGTTTTTAATGTTAATGTTTTTTGTTCTGTGGCTTATAGACGTGGCATTTGGGCACAAACTACTTTGCAAATTGGGTTTTAATGCTTGTCGAACTATTTAATTATTTTATAAACAAGTACATATACAATACTAAAATATGGAAAGTCATTTGTGATATATGAAAACCATGGACGATTTAGAATGAAAACAAATAGTGACTATTTCTAACGGGGTAAAATTCAGGGCTCGGAACCGGTTTAAAAATAAAAACTTTTTAACAAAAAAATAAAAACCGACTTCAAACAAAAGCACTAAAAAGTAAAAAATAACTGATTGGTAGTTTTCATTTACTATACATACCTAATCAAATATTTTCGAAGTCGGTGTGCTTTGGCTAAGTAATTAAAGCCTACTTATTAAATACATACCTAATCAAATATTTTCGAAATCGGTGCCAGCCCATACAAAGCAAAGCACACCGACTTCGAAAATATTTGATTAGGTATGTATAGTAAATGAAAACTACCAATCAGTTATTTTTTACTTTTTAGTGCTTTTGTTTGAAGTCGGTTTTTATTTTTTTGTTAAAAAGTTTTTATTTTTCCCTTTTTAGTGTAGACAGTAGTAGCAAAGTAAGTATTCTAACGTGTTAGGCTTGTCAAATCAAACAAAATAAGCCCAAACTCAAAGTATCTACTATTAGCCGTTGATGAGTTCCACCTATCAACCTTCTGGCCTTGCCATCAGATCAGGTCAACAACACCGAACCACTGTACTATCAACGGAAATAGAAATACTTGCAAAGTTTCAAGTCAATATGACAATTAGAAGTAGGTTAAATTCATCATTAGTTGTTTTTCCACCCTTAGGGGTGGTATTTTTTTTTTGAAATTTAAATGGGACCAATCTGGAAGTATACCCTTTCAAACAAAACAAAAATTGTCCAAATCGGTTAATAAATGACGGAGTTCTGAGGTAACAAACATAAAAAAAAAAAAAACATACAGTCGAATTGAGAACCTCCTGCTTTTTGAAGTCGGTTGAAAATAAGCCCAAACTCAAAGTATCTACTATTAGCCGTTGAAGAGTTCCACCTATCCACCTTCTGGCCTTGCCATCAGATCAGGTCAACAACACCGAACCACTGTACTATCAACGGAAATAGAAATACTTGCAAAGTTTCAAGTCAATATGACAATTAGAAGTAGGTTAAATTCATCATTAGTTGTTTTTCCACCCTTAGGGGTGGTATTTTTTTTTGAAATTTAAATGGGACCAATCTGGAAGTATACCCTTTCAAACAAAACAAAAATTGTCCAAATCGGTTAATAAATGACGGAGTTCTGAGGTAACAAACATAAAAAAAAAAAAAAAAAACATACAGTCGAATTGAGAACCTCCTCCTTTTTGAAGTCGGTTGAAAAACGTTTTTTTTCGGTAATGTAATGGTTAATTCATCGCTCGATCTTTAACCTGCTAATGAAAACGAATACCGGAACCTGAAAACCGTAAAGCCTTTCGGTTTAGGGTCAATGACCAAAACCGGTTTAAAATTGAATTAGTTTCCGAGGCCTAATAAAATTACAGAATAACATTTAAGGTCACCATTACTTCCTCTTTCTTTACTTAAGTATTTATTAATACTAGTATGTATATACATTATACATATTTCGAGTTTATTTATTTTTATATATATAATATATTTAATAATATGCATATGTTTGTATGTGTATATATTTGTTACTCCAATTTATGCTGAAATGGCTGGATGGATTTGAATGAAATTTATAACAAAAATAAGCAATGATATGGAGTAACATAAATCCAAGCAAACCGGTGGTAAGTCGCTAGTTATTAAGATAATTTTGTATCGTATCGTTTTCTGTAGGTAATTATAATTATGTTTATGAGATAAAGTGCCGGAGAGAGATACCTATAATTTCTCTACTTCTTTCGACACCCTTTTTACCTTCCCTTTTCAATATCACACGTGTATTACTGTGTAGTAATATTCTGCACACACTATATCGTCTATTCATCTAAATAACCAAAAAAAAAACATATTTTATCTATTTGCTAGTTATATTCCGCTCACACGAGATCGTCTATCCATACAAATAAAAAAAAACATATTTTATCTATTTTTTTTATGTATGTGTATTTTAGTGTGGATGGATGGGAAGAGATCGGTACACCAGAACAAAAACCGCCGTTATTACTGGAAGACTGTCTAAGCTACGATGAGATGAAACTATCCGCTATGGTTTATATAAGCGGATACACTGAATGTATCAATAATGGGGAGAGACTTAACAAAGGCATCGTTAATGAAGATAATATAGAAGAAGAGGCTGTTATTATTGGTGAGAATATAAAATTCATATAAATTGTACATAGATATTTTTGTGATCACCTCTTCAAACACTTCATTTTGATACCTCACTCGATTGATTTTTCTCGATTGATTTTGGACGTAAAAATAATTTTTCAAGCCACAAATTGGCGCTTAGGATCCGCCATTTTGACTTTAAATGATATCTATATGCCATATGACATTTGCGTAATCAAGAATCTAACGACGTATGAATCATCAAAATCATAGGGTAGGGAACATAGTGTCGGATATACATACATAGAGGCCAAACACATAACCCTCCTTTGGGCTTCGCCGCAATCGGGTAAAAGGCTGGAGTTAAATTACGCCTCATATACTAGAGATTTTTCCTCGTTTCGCTCAAGTGCGTTGTTAGGTACGTTTTACGTAATAAAAAACGAAGAGAAAAAGTGGGTTTTGAATAATTTAAAGGGGAATTTAAATGTACATAAATAATTGATTTTCAAACTATTTAGTTTGATATGGATTAATATCATGATTTTCTAGCTTCCCCATACAAACTTTCATCCCCATTTTCACCCCCTTAAGGGATGATTTCCGGAATAAAAAATATCCAACGTCCATCCAAGGGTCTCAAATTATTTTCTTACCAAACTTCATCTAAATCGATCCAGTAGTTTTTGAGTTTATCCATTACAAACATACAAAAATACAAATCTTTCCTCTTTATTATATATGTGTAGATAACTAAAAAAAGATAACCAGTAACCACCTATGCACGCAAATGGTACGCATAAATGCATTTCCCAACGTAAGAAAAAGTAGGTTCCGATTCTGTATTATATTTGATTGACTAATTTAGATAAAAATCGGCTATATCATATACAGCAGCTATACTCAACCTGCGGCCCGCGGGTCGCATGCGGCAGTATCAAAAATCGCATTATAATATATATATCTTTGTTAAAAAAGTAACTACATCGTTATCTTGGAATTACGTTTTCATTAAGACATAAATAATTTTTGCTTGCGGCCCTCGACACCATGACTGAAACGTGTTTGTGGCTCCTATAAAAAAAAGATTGCGTATGGCTGATATACAGTGTTGGATTTACACTAGGGGCACTCGGGGCTAGTGCCCAGGGCGGCAAATTTTTAGAGGCGGCAAAATTCGAAGGATAAATAAAAAAATCTTCGCGCTATCGAAAATGTTTTTTTTTTTATTTTCAAAAAAATGAATAATTAAATACATTAACTATTTTTGCATTTTAACATTAAAAAAAATGAAACTAACGAAACTATCGATCTAACGATCTTTAAAATTGAATTTTTCTTTCATTGCGCCACTACAATGCTTGCAATTTTTGCACGTTCTAATAATTGTGTTAAATGAGTTGTAATCAAATTCTTAATCGATCAAATTTATTAATTACGAATTGTATTTCTTTAATAAAGTATGCTTATTGAAAAATATATAGTTATCATAATAAAGAATGAAAATGTTTTAACGAAAAATAATTTTCGTTTTTTCGTAATATCAGGTTTGATAGGCCCACGTTTCCACCGACGTGGTAAAATGGACTACGAAGACATACTAATTACACCTCAACAGAACTGTCCAGAAAACGGTTATGGAAAAGTTTCTAGAAGCTTCTTTGATATATTCAAGACGAGGAATAATGTACAGAATCAACATGCAAAGAAAGCGTTAAGAGATATGTGGGATGACTTTTATGAGGTAATCTATTTCACCATTTTGTTGTGTTATTATTAGCATGTACGACTGCAGATCGACAAGTCCCGAGTTCGAGTTCCAGGTCGGGTAAAATAGATAATGGACTTTTATTTTTTATGTCTTTTTGTGTTTTTAGTTTTAGTTTAATATTGATTATAATAAATAAGCCTCCGACCGCGGCTTCGTCCGCAAGAAAATTTAGTACCTAGTTAATGCTTGAAAGAATAATGAATCCATCTGTACACACATCCTCACAAACTTTTAATTTAATGCAGGTACCTGGAGGACTAGATTCACTCGATGTTTTTCGGAAATTGCGAGTGTGTGGTGTACGTATTTGTTTTTTCGTCTGTCTTAACGTAACGTAACTGATTTAAATTGGAGGTATTCATTCCCATTATAATCCCTCCACGACCACGGACACGCCGGCGTGTCAGTTAACAATAGACTTCTTAGAATTTTAATTAATTTCTTAGAAATTTACCTGGAGGTGTTAACTGAAGTCGGGATTACAGCCAGAATTATCATAGACACCACACGAGCGATGCCACAGTCCAAAACTAGTTATAAATCCTCAATAAATTTTATTTCCAGGTAACATCATTATCTTATGAAGACGCGGTATCTCAAATTAAAAGTGACAATGAAGATCAATGTAAAGAAAGATTTGTGTATGTACCAAAAGGAATAAATAAATACATATTCGACAACGAAGTGTACTACAAGAGGCTCTGTATCATCGCAGAGAGCATTTTCATCGAAGCTGAGTTCAGAGCGAAGGAGTGCGGGAAGAGTGCCTTTGTGAATGTTATTGGATGTGGTAAGAATTTGTATTTGAAAACCTGTTTGTGATATGTTTTCCTTTACTGTAAGATATGTGGTTATCGTGTTTGAAAAGATTTGTACATGAGAATATCAGAGGTGCGATACTCGGGATTTGAACCTGCTTCACTTGGTTCTCAAGCGGGCGTTACTACTGGGGTATCCCAGCTGATAATATATACATATATATCGACTGCTGGCAATATATCGAAGACTGGCTTGATTCCCCATACAATCTTTCATCCCCATTTTCACCCCTATAAGAGATGATTTCCGGAATAAAAAGTACCCTATGTCCTTCTCAGGGTCTCAAAAATTCGTCTTACCAAATTTCATCTAGATCGGTTCAGTAGATCTAGAGATTACCCCCTACAACGTCACAAACTCACAAACATTACCTCTTTATAATGTTAGTATAGATAATACAGTCTATTCACTAGCGAAATGTATTTTATTTAGTTAAGATCTCCAGCATCACAACTGGAGCTTGGCATTCACCACATTTACATATTATATCTGTAGGTCTGGGTGCGTGGATGATATCAGCTCACCAGTGCGACGTGTACGTGCTCACCTTCCTGGAGAGAGTGAGAGAGTTGTTGGAGAACGGGCGCCTGGACCACGTGGCGGATGTGAACTTCGCGTATGTGATGGCTAGCCCTAACGTTGAAGGTCAGTGAAAACGTCTTATTTATGCATTATGTTTTATTTTATAATTAAAATTATCTGCACTACACTTAAATGCTTCTTGATGCCTAACAGTTTTTTTTTTCTAAACCTCCAACATGGGGGAAGGAGATGCCTAACAGTTGCCTTTGTGTTACTCTAGGTAATAAGCAGCCCGCCCCCCTACCCCCCTACAACGTGCGTTCACCTTGTCGTGGTGGGGGGGCTCAGTAGTGCCCGGCAATACAGCCGGGCGCGAAGCCAAGAAACGCACAGGGAGATGGCCCTCTTCGGGGGGCGGTGTGCCTGCGGATTGCTCCTGGTACTTCTCTGATAGCAGAGTGGACCTTGGAGCAACCCCGTGGTTGTGGTGGTCTGCTTCGGCAGACCTGCCGTCGGGGCGTCGTAGTTGAATGCGTAAGCGATCCTGCGACGCCCCATTAAGACGGTGGAAGGCTTTGTTGGGTTTTAGTGGGTAGTACTGGCTTTGTCGGTGAGTCCCACATTTTGTGCCTAAATACATTTCCCAACGTTAAAAAAAGTCATAGTTTATTTGTGTACTAAAAGACATCCAAATTCGTCCAGCCTTTTTAGCTTGAAGAAATGACAAACATACAAAGTTTCGAATTTATAATACCTAGTAGTCTGATTTTTTCAGTATAAATACTTTATTAGATCAAGATCTAATTTAAAGCAACCTAGGGACGAACCCGAGCGAACCGAGGGTGAGTCAATATTTTGATTGACTATTAATAACATTATTAATAAAAAGTATAATATTATTGTCGACGCCAGATTTCCTATCGTCGACCCTATTGCCTTTGGCATAAAACGCTTTTTCTGCTTCTGCTTCTTTGCAGACGACATCTACACTACACAAATAAAAAAAAAGCAGTCATGAGGACCCCCGACAGAAGTGAAAACTTAAAACTATAGACAAACAGCTGTTGTTTTTGGATATTCAAATTAATTGTTTGATCTTAAATTAAAATTTGTAAATTACAACTGTTTACATTTATCTGGTTTTGACATCTATCGTCACTCTGAGAGTTAGCGTTAATACGTCACGTGACCATGTCGATGACGATTTACATGAATTTACTCCCCATCGAAACCTGCCTATAGAAGTTTTCACTTCTAAAAATCATTGCAATTCTGTTAAAACTGACCACTATAAATATTTGAGAAGATATCCAAACTTTTCTTTTGTTCATCGCGAACAATAATCTATACTAATATTATAAAGAGGTAAAGTTTGTGATCTTGTGAGTTTGTGTGTTTGTGAGTTTGTGAGTTTGTGACGTTGTAGGGGGTAATCCCTGGATCTACTGAACCGATTTTCAAAATTCTTTTACCAATAGAAGGCCACGTTCTTTCTGAGTGTCATAGGCTACATATTAACCCGAAAAATGAAAAGGCTTTTACGTGGTAGTCGGATTTGCAAAGTAAGTCGGAGAAAAAACGGTCAACCGAAAACGTTTCTTACGAACGCTGCCTTAACGATGAGAGATATATGATTATGTTCTAGAGAAAAGTTGTAGAGCTTAATAATGCCTACAAAAAAGTCAGCGACAGCATATGTCTAACTTTTATATTTAAGTCACAAAAAGTAGTTTTTTATATTAAAAAAATTATTTAAATCGGTAGGCCATGTTTATTGGTCATATTATCAACAATTTTGAATTCTTATCAAAATAAGTAAATTTATCGTCTAAAATGTTTAAAATAAAACACTTTTCCCTTTTACTGCATATAATTTGGACAAATGGTTAAAGAGATAATACAACATATTCGTAGGTATGGACGAACCCGAGCGAGCTGTTTGTCTGTTTTTCTCTTTGTACGGGCTAATCTCCGGATCTATTAGACCTATTTAAATTAAATTTTGCATGGTGGTACCTTACATCCCCGGGCAACATCTTACATACTTTTTATCCCGAAAAATGAAAGTTCCCGTGGGATAGTTAAAAAACTATAACAACTTATACAGCTTAGTACACAAAAACTACTGATTGGATTTTAATGAAACTTTACAATAATATAGTTCATACATGACAAAAACAAATCAGCTACTTTTCATCCCGGAAAATGAAAGAGTTTCCGTGGGATAGTCAAAAAACTATAGTAACTTATACAGCTTAGTACACAAAAACTACTGATTGGATTTTGATGAAACTTTACAATAATATAATTCATACATCAGAATAACAAATAGGTTACTTTTTATTTTTCTCTCAGACATGCAGGTTTTCTCACGATGTTTTACTTCACTGTTAAGACAAGTGGTAATTGTGTTAGAAATGATTCGCACATGAAAATATCAGAGGTGCGAGACCAAGGATTTGAACTTGCTTCACTCAGTTTCCCAATCTAGCACGTTGCCACTGGGATACCACTGCCTAGATACCTTTTACTTAAAGAAAATCTTTCTTTCCCACGGGAAAATACAATAACTGATTTTATCGAGTCCTCCCTAGAAACCTTCCGCTGGCTAAGCCTTAAGACATACATACATCAAAACAATATACTAAAAAATTGTAGGTCTTGAAAAGTCCTATAGAAAAGTTGTGAATAGTATAATATGTCTATCTTCTAAGTTACACTCGCAATATTTATTCTTATCTATACCTATAATAAAACTTAGTCAAATCGATGTGCGCGATTCACGCAAAAAGTACTCAACCGATTTTAACTTAATTTTGTATAGTGATAAAACTTAGTGCTCGGGTTAACATTCAGAATACCTTGTACGACGGGCAAATTATTCATTCCCACGGGAAAACACAATAACTGGTTCTATCGAATTGTCCTTAGAAATTTATATGGCTAACGTTGGCTCATCAAAACATTGTACAAGAAAATTATAAGTCTTAAAAAGGTCTATAGAAAAGTTCAACATAATATATGTCTATCTCCTAACTCCTAAGGTACACTCGCTATAACTATTTTCATTATTATATATTACTGTTTTATTATACGTTATTTATTCTATCTGAATATACATATATGAATAATAAAACTGTAGAGGTCGAATGTCTGTACATAGATGGTAGAAAAAAATGCTAAAAAACCAGTCAGTTCTCTTCTTACATTACGTAAGGAGAGAAATAGAACAAATCCAGATTTTTTTAAATTTTTTTGTTTCTCTGTCTGTTTGTCTGTTTGTACGGGCTAATCTCCGATACTATTTTACCTATTTAAATGAAATTTGATACTTTTCATTCCGGAAAATTAAAGAGTTCCCGTGGGATAGTTAAAAAACTATAGTAACTTATACAGCTCAGTGATGATGATGATGTTCTCCTAGCCGATTCCGGCAACGGCGGCCAATCTCAATGAGATTAGCCAACTGCGCAGGAGATATTATAGTGCTCAAGTGTACGCGCAGACACAAGTGCACTCTCTATTCCTATCACTCTCATACTCCGGTGGGACGACCACTCGACACGACCGGTGAGAGTTAAGGCACAGGACCGACGGCTTTACGTGCTCTCCAAGGCACGGGGTTGAAACACCGCCAACTTCCCAACTCCGGGCTGTTACTGAGACTTACTATACAGGAAGACTCAATAACTAAACTTGGCCCGACCCGGGACTCGAACCCAGGACCTCCGGGTGTGCAGCCGTACATGCTAGCCACTACACCACCGACGCAGTTACAGCTCAGTACACAACTACTTATTCACCTAATTTAGTAAAATTAGGCATGCTGATACCTTATATTGCAGGTCAAACAACAGGTTACTTATTTTTATCCTGGAAAAATTAACGGTTCCCGTGGGATAGATCTGTTTGCGCTTTTCTAGAGGTGAACCCGAGCGAAGCGAGGGTGAGCCGCTAGTATAATAATAAAAATAATAAGTATATTATAATATATTTTTTTATTACAGCAATATTTTCTGACCCCCAATACCAGGATGAACATTTTCCTAAAAGAAAGAAAATCTTTTTGGAGAGTAAAACACATCCTAATGGTAAGTTGCCATATTTATAGTAAACTAGCGTTGCCCGCTGCTCCGCCCGCATTCAGACGACCAAAAACCAAACTCTTAGGTTTTACATATTAATATTCTCTTAAATTGCAGTTTTTGTATTTTTTCTCAGAAATGAGATATTTTCCCGCGGTAAAAAGTCCTATATGTTGACCCGGATAACCAGCTATTACCATACCAAATTTCATCAAAATCCCTCCAGTAGTTTTTCTGTGATGTGGTAACAGGCAGACAAAAATTCTAAAAACTATAATTCGGCCTCTGTATCGATAGTAATGTTTATTTCAATAAGATTTTCTAAAAAATATTTAATGTATAGATTCGGCTTAGTTACAATTTTATTATATGTATAGATGACCAGAAACATCAGAAAACAACACACACAATAACAGTGCCATCTCTTGCAAAAATATTAAAACTTTTATACATTTTACACACTATCTACCATCTATTTTTTTATTCTCAGGTGGTATAAATGTGCAAATGGAGAACAGACAGCCGTCCTCAAAGCTAGTGGGTAGAGACGCGGGCAAACTGCTGGTGCTAACATATCCCTGGGACAGCAACGCGCATCCTGGGAATGAGTTCTGGTGAGTTTTGTCTTTGTTTTTTTTTATAAATATAAAAATAGTAAAATTACTAGTAACTCAACCTCGCTTTGCTCGGGGTCGTCCCTAGTTAAAAACAAAAACAAATCTTTCCCACGGGAACCGTAAATTTTTCCGGGATAAAAAGAAACCTATGTGCTATTCCAGACTATAATCTATCTCTGTGCCAAATTTCATCCAGATCCGTTCAGCCGTTCTGACGTGATTGAGTAACAAACATCCTACCATCCAAACATTCACATTTATAGTATAATGAGATAAATAGAGATAATTTGAAGTAAAGGGGAAATTAACACCAAGTTCAGTAAAAAGTTCCGGTATTATTCAATAATATGAAACAATAAAAATCATAATATTTTTAACTTCTTCTTTCCCAATCGGGCGAAACAAATCGACATATAAAACCTCTTTTACTGTTTCGCCACAACAATATGGTTATTGGTCACCGTCGAGCCGATCCCATAGTGGAGGAGGAATTGCAACTAGTGGATCAAACTACGGATGACGTAATAATATACAAATAGGGACTGTTCGTCTAGATCAGCTATACTCAACCTGCGGGCCGCGGGTCGCATGCGGCAGCATCAAAAATCGCATTATAACATATCTTTGTTAAAAAAGTAACTACATAGTTAACTTGGAATTACGTTTTCATTAAGACATAAATAATTTTTGCTTGCGGCCCTCGACACCATGACTGAAACGTGTTTGTGGCTCCTTTAAAAAAAGGTTGAGTGTGGCTGGTCTAGAGACTCTTAAGACTTACGCCAACTAGTGGAAAATATCTTGGATCATTTTTCAATAAAGTCAACGTCAATAAAAAATTGTTTTTTTTTTATTTGATTACACTCAATATTTTAATTTTGTTTAGTTGTTTTCTTTAATGTATGTGTGTGTGTGTGTTCTTGTGCGCATGTGTGTATGTGTTGTTCGTTCTATAAGTTATCACTATAGTGTAATTTAATGTTGGCCTTACTACTAACCATTGTGCTCAAAATATATTTCTATTATTTTTGTAACCTGTAAGATTTGGTAAATAAATAATTAACAAATAAATTAAATGAATGGACTCGAATGGAATCGACTGGAATGATATGACATAAATTTGTCAGGTTCGGCAGCCTGTACACGTCGGGCGAGCCGGCGGCGGCGTGCTCCACGCAGGTGTCGGAGCTGCACAATGCCCACATCAACCCGTATGTTAGTTTTCTTCACACACGCATCGTCACCGACGCGGGAGTGAGTCTCTTGACTGACTACTGTATACATAGGACGTTTACTGGCTCGGACTAGACGAATTACATATGGAGCATTCCACGCCGAATCGGATGGTTCCAAAAAAAAAATATGAACGAATTTCAGAAACCCAATTTTTTTTCACTGTCCGCTTCACGTGAAACGCCCCTTTAAATTTAAGTGTGATACGCATTGTGATATTTATTTTTTATAAAAATATTTATACTCTATCTCTATGCTCTATGGTAACAGACGCCATTTAGTTTTAGATTTAGTATATTCTGTAATAACATTTTTACAATGGCATTTATTATGTACTTATATTTAATAAATAGTTTTTAATGTATATACATAGTTTGATTTATTATAAATGAATGAATAAATAAATTATAAATAAATGATTTTCAACTTCACCTTAAGGTTTTAGCCATGTTTATATTGTCTTAGATGGTTCTTTTCATCTATACTTTACCTTTTCAAAAATTATATTACAATGTTCAAGAGTTTCGTCTTGATGTAAATGTGTGGAATTGAGATAAATTGACTCATATACGGGCTATCTTTAATACTGTATATTAATGTAACTTCGATATTTAAAAAAGCAACTGTTGAGTTTCTCGCCGGTTCTTCTCAGCAGAACTGCTTTCCGAGAGGGTGGTAGCTTCCTCACGGACTGACTACACTGACGCTCTTTAAATTAAATTGACGATTCAAAAGTGCTTATAATAAAGTCTATTTGATTAAAGTTTCATTTTACTTATGAAGGACAGATAAAACATACTCATTATTTAATACACTGTATGTGTCAGCGGACGAAATTTGTTATTTGATGGATGGTCATACTCGTGTGTGCGTGATCAGTCTGTGACACTGTGTCGTTTCCCCACCCCATCCCTACTTACTAAAGTATGATTGGAGAATTTAATTATGATTCATAAATATTAAATAGGTAGTAGTTTTGTAAATAATATAATACAAAAGAGCAGTGCATTTATAATAGCGGGTCATATTTATTTTCGTTTAATTAGATAATATATCAAGATAGGTTATCAATTTACAACTTAGTATATAAATATCTATAACTTTATCATATTGCGTTAGATAAAAGGTTGCAATTGTTGAAACAATGGATATTTTGCCCGATTTTCAGAAGTTTTTATGGTAAGTTTTGTTTTTTGTTAATAATTTTTTGTTGGTTTAAATTTTACCTAGATTTCAAATTAATTTGCAATAATATGTTCCTGTAAAATAAAAATTGCATCACATTAATTGTGGTGCAATAATTGCTCAACAATTGTATATGAACCACAAAAATGTTTGTCTTGTAAATAATATAATGTACCTAGGTAAAATTATTTAATATTCCCTCCAGCGTGTCAGTTAACAATAGATTTCTTAGAATTTTAATTAATTTCTTAGAGATTTACCTGGAGGTGATATCTTTCATCTGTTAAGAATATTTTGTATATCAAAAGTTAACAATAACTATATAAACATACTTACATAAAAGTAAAATCTTATAACTGTGTAATAATCAAATAATTTATCAATTTTTTTAGGTACAAAAAAGACTGGAACCTTTCCAAACTCAATGAAAAAGAAAAGGATATTTTAAAGCAAGGTCTGGAAAAGCCTACCATAGCAATTTCAGACAATCTTGAAAAAATAATTCAAAACAGTAAAAACTTTCCTATAAAATTTCCAATAGAAACTATAAGGCATGTAGTCATATAACTTATGTATATATATAATAATTTTGATTTATTTCACAATTTTGTTATATTGTTAGTTTATATTTTTGGATTAATTTGTTTATAGATTACAAAAACTAAAACAGCGTAAACCAATTGAGAGGCTAAAAAGGAATATTGAATCAACATACCCTTTAATCCACGAAAGAGTTTTGCATTTAATGGCACATTTTCTTGTACATAAAAGGTAAGATATAATCACAAACCATTTTTAATATTCTTATTTAAATGATGACATATACCTACATAGTTATTAAAATATTGACAAAATCAAGCATTAAAAATACATTTTCTCAAATGTTTAAAGCATCATCTTTATGGTTTAAACTTAAAATGATTATGTATTAGATACATATTACAGGTTTGATTATTATTATATTAAAAGACAATCTAACTAATATTATAATTAATGTGGAAGTGTGTTTGTTTTTTTGTGTTTGTTGTTCTTTCACATTATAACAGAGTGATCGGATTGGTGTGATTTTTTATGTGGAGATAGTTCGAGAGTGACATAGCCTACTTTTTAGTGCATGAAATTATCTCATTCCCATGGAAACACAGTAAACACATTATATACAACTCCCACCAACTCAATATACTTAGTATATAAATAATATATAGCCTATCTATTCCATACTAACCCTTAAAACTCGAGCGAAGCAATGGTAAGTCACTAATTATTTTATATAACCATAAGGTTTATTTTTTTATCTAAGGGAATATGGATCAAATATTGAGAAGGAATTTTACAAAGACATGACAGTGCCACAACTTATAGACAGAATATTGAAAAAAAGAGCTATATCATTTGTTGGGCCTAAGGATAAATATATATTAATTTCTGGTGCTAAAGGGTGAGTACATAAAAACCATTTTGTATACTGTTTTATTGCTCTAAGCACAGATAAATTGTTGGTCCATGGTCTTGCAACACTTTTGTCCTATTTTTGCAACATTTCTCATAGTCAAATAAGAGAGTTAGGTTAGTATTATGACGACAACATCAGAATTTAATGTCTATTAAACTAGTTTAGAATAGTATATTTTCATCAAAATCAAACCCTTGTAGTTAACTAATGCAAATTTGAAAAGAAAAGTAATTGCTATAATAATTTATAAGGTGTAGTGATAATTATTCTTTACAGACAGTTTGGCTGTTTGGGCTAACATTTGTGTGATGATTAAAATGTGTATTGAGTTATTCTATTTTACAACAATATGCAGAATGTTTATTTCCATTGATCATAATGCTTTGAATAAGTTATAATATAACATATAAAATAATGGGTATGACAAGAACAGTTATGCATTTTTAAATATGACATCAAATCTGTGCTCAACTGGCAAACTTTGAAGCCAATAACAAGAAAAATGAATTGAAATATGATTTCAATAACTATAATATAATTGACAAAATATTTATTTCTATACAATCCAATATGGACATTGATAAAACTTTTTTTTTCTTTATATATATATATATATATATATATATATATATATATATATATATATATATATATATATATATATACTCTAAAATAGTGACTGGCTGATAAATTCAAATGAAAAACATTTCAATTTATCAGTCAAATGGACCATTTTTGTACCTTTTATTAAAATGATTTTATTTTGCTTAAAATAATAAAATTAAAGTCCCTTACAATTCTTATTTAGTGAGCATAATAAATCCTATGTCATTGCTATTTATTATAAGTTGTATAAAGTATATTATTTAAAGAAAATACGATTGATTTTTCAATATATTTAATTAATATTTAAGGTTTCTTATTGTTATGGTTATTTTTTATATTTCACAGGGCAGAAGGATGGGAAGAGATTGGCACGCATGAACAAAAACCCCCCTTATTACTAAAAGACTGTCTGAGCTATGACGAGCTGAAGCTCTCAGCTATGGTGTATGTGAGTGGATATACAGAATGTATCAATAATGGTGATAGACACAATAAAGGGTTTGTTAATGAAAATAATGTAGAGCAAGAAGCCGTTATTATTGGTGAGAACATAATAAATTATTTCTAATACTATTATAATGACATTCTGGGTAACTTGGAACTGCTTAGGAGAATAAGATATGGCGATAATTTTTGCAGAATAATATAGTGATTAATCAAATACAATGAAAAATATATAAATTATCTGCCAATCTTGAAATAAATACAGAAGTGTGGTCCAAAGTTTCAACGCTGGCACAACGTCACTCAGAATGACTACATATTTCAAGAAATAAATATTATTTTTCTGTTTTTAACATTTTGAATTTTATTTATTACATAAATGTTAAATTAGCGGTGTAATAGGTAATTTTATTGAAAAGACTTTTGATGTGAAACATCTATTACGCCTTGGCAGTAAAACCGACTTGTAGGCCGTGACGGCAAAGGGCATGACGCTTCTTTGTGTGTGCGCGCGTATACTATATACTTTTTTGCTTCTCTGTGTGAGCTGCGTAATATTTCTATCCGACTATAGTGTACTTGACAAGTTTACAGCATGTATACACGCTTAAGTTATACTTCTTTTGGCACGTTTGAAAAAAATTATGAGAGTAAAATTTTTACGATGTGCGCGCACACCGACAGCCAAAAAGCGACATGATGAAGTTAGCTGCATTCCTTTTACAAACAGAGAGTTGTGACATACGGTTGAAATCTTGGCTATTTTTGTTCTGTTAAACCAAAGAAGTATAACTTCTTACGTGCGGACATAAGTACACACACATGCGTTTGTTTTAATTTAAAACAATCTGAAAATTTTGTTTTTATGTCATATTTTCTGCCTTTAAAAATCATCCTATCATTTATATTTTCTATACAAAATAGTTTCGATGTTTCACATCTGTCAGGCGTCCCGCGACGGCTTTTTTCTTTTTTATAAATGGATATTTGTAATTTACCCAAAATTTCAGGTCTAATTGGCCCACGTTTCTCACGAAAGGGCAGAATGGACTTTGAGGATATACTAATTACTAACCAACAGAATATACCAGAGAATGGTTATGGAGAAGAATCTGTAAATTCCCCAGATGCTTCGAAATATAAAGCAAAAAAAGAATTGAGAAATGTGTGGAGTAAATTTTTTGAGGTAATGATTTCTAACATTGTTGGCCAAAAATATAACCCGATTTCTATTTATTTACAATTTAAAAATAACCATTACCGTTTTTTTTGTGAACATTGGATTAATTCGAAAAAAATATTACAATTAAAAAGAACAAAAATTGTTATTTTATAAATGATCAATTATTATAATTAAATTCATATAATTAATTATAATTAAAGTAATAAATTGGTTTTGGGTTATTACAACTTATTACAGCTGTGTATAATAGGGAATATGCGTGTGATCTAAATAAAGGTGAATTATTTTGTTTTATAATCTTGATTGTTTTTAAATTAAACCTATATATTTATATATTATACAAAATATTTTTTTATTGTAATTTCTTTTTGATTAAGAAAATAATCATTTAATAAAGTAAAAAACAGGCCGGAAATTCAAAGTAGTTTAAACGCAACGCCATTAGTCATACCGAATATGACGTCAAAGTATTATCAAAACAGAGCGATTAGCGAATACTATAGTCACTAGAAACTTAAGTCGTCATTTTTCTATGCATGATACTGTGACGTCACGCCAAGCGCGCGAAATGCCGAGCGTTTAAAGTATCCGTATCGGTTAGGTATGATGTTTTTAATTTTATTTATGCTGAATTTTAGTTTTTTTGAGTTGGATATTTTTTTAACAATTAGGTAAGGATGTATCTTGTAAGCTATTGTATAAAAAAATGCATGTTCCCTATTAAATGCTCTATCTTGATATATTTCAACGGTTAAAAGGGCATATCATTATGTACATACAACTAAAATTTTATGTGCCATAATAGTAACAGCTCAATTATTGAGAATTTTGAGTAACAACGGTTTTTTTATTTACTAGCCATAAGATGTACTTAGAGGTCATATATGAAATAATACATACGTATTCATTTCTAGACCAAGCCATCTTCATACAAAGAGATATCATCTCATGGAATTATAGGATGTGAAGTTAAAAAGGGAAAAAGGCCATTTAAGAAGCTCAAAACGGAAGATGGTAGTGTGAGCAATACAAAAATTGTTTACATTTTTTTTCATTGGTAGCATTATGTTAAAAACATTACCTACATAAAACACTATATGTATCAAATGGTAGGGAAGCCCAAGAGGGGATGTCGGTATTTATTCAAGCGCGGAAGATTAACATAGGAGGGGGGGGGGGGGGGGTGCCGCCTTGCACTCTGTTGAGTACCTCCACCATGTATAAGTTTATGGACGACTAGCTTGATTCCCTATACAAACTTTCATCCCCATTTTCACCCTCATAAGTCCCAGGGTCTCAAACTATCGTCTTACCAAATTTCATCTAAATCGGTTCAGTAGATCCAGAGATTACCCACCTACAACGTCACAAACTCACAAACTTTACCTCTTTATAATATTAGTATGGATTACTTTATTTTACTTAAAAATAGTTTTTTTTATGTTAAATAACGTAAGTTTTAGTTCATCTGTGTGGTGAAATTATATACGGTACTTAAAAGAAAAACACAATTTTTAAAATTTTATTCTGTCTGTTCCGGCTAATCTTCGAAATGGCTGGACTGATTTTGACGGGATTTTTACTGGGAGATAGCTTATGTTATAGTAAGTAACTTAGGCGACTTTTATTTTAGAAAAAAATAGGGAAAGGCTCAAAAAAATTAAAATGTACCAAAGAACGCACCAATAAAACGTACCTAGGGACACTATGGTGTAAAAGAAAAATTTTAATACGCGGAATGCCGCGTAATTTCCTTACTCTCATTTGCTAGCTCGCTTGCAAAAGAATGAATGAAAAATCGGAAGTATTTCTTATGAAAGGGAGTGAATAAAACCGATATCATTTATATGGTAACTAACATATTCATATATAATATACATACATATATGCTTAAAAAATGTGTGTAAGATCTCATTGCAGTCCTTTGACTCAAAATTTAGCCATAGACGAAGTGGTTATGAGATATTTTCTTTTTTTTTTCAGGTTTCATTAGTATCTCACAAAAAAGCATTGTCTAAAGTGAAAAACATACAATTTGATAAAGAACAATATACAGAAAGATATATCTATGTAACAAAAGGAAAAGATAAATACATATTTGATAACGAAGTGTACTACAAGAGGCTCTGTATCATCGCAGAGAGCACTTTCATGGAAGCTGAGTTCCGAGCGAAGGAGTGCGGGAAGAGTGCCTTCGTGAATGTTATTGGATGTGGTAAGATTTCGTATTATTGTTTTTTAAAATTACATTCTCTTTAAATTTCACTGTTAATATTGTGTAATACTTTAATTATTTAATCTTTTTTGTGGAATTTTAATAACAGTTTTTGAAGTTTAACTTCTTTAGAATCGTTGTGATTTGAAATTCGATGAAACGAAAATGCGACACTAAAAAGAGACAAACACATAAATATATAGGATTAAGCCGGCGAGAGAATGAGATAGAATACATTGCCATGTTGCCTTGGTAACCGTTGTTATTGTCTGATAAATATATAATATTAAGTTTCACCTCTACCATGTGTGAATTACACACACACGCACTTTTTTTCTGTTGCCTGAAAGAAATCTCTGTTTTAGTGATAATGCCACCTCTTTTACATATTCCAACCACTCTGTATATTTTTCCATCTTCGTTTTGAGTGTAAAATATAAATATGAATGGACATAAACACACAGCACCATCTAGTTCCATGGTAAGCTACGAGGTCCGTGTTATGGATACCAGATAGTTGATACACTACACATATATAACATTAAATACATACATTCAAGCATTCGTGTTTATCACACAAACGAATGCCCCCCAGCGGGACTCGAACCCGCGACCGCTGGCACAGCAAGTAGGGTCACTACAAACTGAGCCAAAGTTGTCGTCAAAAGAGTGTACAATAAAAGATTTTTTTTCTTAATATTATTATTATTACGTATAAATATTTTCAGGTCTGGGTGTGTGGATGATATCGGCGCACCAGTGCGACGTGTACGTGCTCACCTTCCTGGAGAGGGCGCGGGCGTTGCTAGAGAGAGGGCGATTAGACCACGTGGCGGATATCAACTTTGCATATGTGAAGGCCAGCCCTAATGTGGAAGGTCAATGAATCTATTGATTACTATCTACTCACCCTCGCATCGCTCGGGTTCGTCCCTAGCTTGGTTCCCCATACAAACTTTCATACCCTTAAGGGATTATTTCCGAGATAAAAAGTATCCTTTGTCCTTCCCAGGGTGTCAAACTATCTTCTTACCAAATTTCATCTTAATCGGTTCAGTAGATCCAGAGATTACCCCCTACAACGTCACAAACTCACAAACTTTACCTCTTTATAATATTAGTATAGATTTGTATGTATGTGTGGACATACGTGCGTGTGTGGCTTCATTGGCTGCTGACTGAAATATTATGTTGTTTAAAAAGGATTTACATTAATTTTTCTTTAAATGATTATTTTTATTTTTCAGCATTATTTTCCAACCCCAAATACCAAGATAACCAGTTTCCCAATAGGAAGAAGATCTTCTTGGAAAGCAAAACACATCCTAATGGTGAGTGTCTTATTAGTTATTGCACTCAGCAAAATATATCGACTCGGATTTATTTCACCTTTTGGTTCCCAACGTTTCAAATGCTTTATAGCAGTCATGTTTTAGGCGTCTCAGAGGTCATTATATTATAGTTGTTACAGATGTACATTACCACAAAATTACAAAATATAAAAAATTACTTTTAATTTTTATTATATACTAGCATTGCCCGCGGCTCCGCCCGCGTTCAGATGGCCAAAAACCAAATTCTTAGCTTTTACATAATAGTGCACTCTTACATTGCAGTTTTTGTATTTTTTCTCAGAAATGAGATATTATCCCGAGGTAAAAAGTATCCTATATGTTGATCCGGATAACCAGCTATCACCATACCAAATTTCATCAAAATCCCTCCAGTGGTTTTTCTGTGATGCGGTAACAGACAAATAGACAGACAGACAGACAAACAAAAATTCTAAAAACTATAGATTCGGTCTCTATATCGATAATAATGTTTATTTCAATAAGATTTTCCAAAAAATATTTAATGTACAGATTCGACTTAGTTACAATTTTATTATATGTATAGATTAATATCATTTTTATACAGACTAAATTTCCATTTAACTTTAACAATGTTATCTTATCCTCAGGTGGTATAAACGTGCAAATGGAGAACAGACAGCCGTCCTCAAAGTTAGTGGGCAGAGATGCGGGCAAACTGCTGGTGCTAACCTATCCCTGGGACAGCAACGCGCATCCCGGGAATGAGTTCTGGTAAATATAATAATATAATAATTAAACTTTATTCATAAACTAGCGACTCACCCTTGCTTCGCTCGGGTTAGTCCCTAAGTAGGCAATGTAAGCGCCAGCGGCGAAGGGTCCATACAAGACGATTCCCAACGTCTTACCTTTTAAATCCAATAATCCATCATTTATTTTATAAATATTTATTTTTTGAATTAACTTAATAAATAGAAATAATTAATAATTACCTGTAAACTGCATTATAATCCGTGTAAAATCCTTTCATATGCATATGATGGTCAATATGATTACCACTCATTATACGGTGAAGAAAAACATGTAGTAACCTGCGAGAGAATATACCAAGTTTACGAAAGACATGCTCAGTCCGTCTGTACTTGTTCAGCGTGGTGGACTATGGCCTGATCCCCCTCGTATTGAAGGGAGGCCCGTGCACAACATGCTATTTAATGTATATTGTTAGTGTATTAAATAAAAATATCTAAATATATAATTTCTCTGCGACGACACGTTTGGCTCAGTTTGTAGTGACCCTACTTGCTGCGCCAGCGGTCGCGGGTTCGAGTCCCGCTGGGGGCATTCATTTGTGTGATGAGCACGAATGTTTGTACACCAATCGTGGGCATATTTATAATATGTATGTATTTAAAGTTATATATGTATAATGTATCAACTATCTGGTATCCATAACACAAGCCTCGTAGCTTACAATGGAACTAGATGGTGTTGTGTGTTAATGTCCTGGCATATTTATTTATTTATTTTATTATTCTCAGGTATGGTAGATTGCACACATCAGGTGACCCGGCGGCGGCGTGCTCTACTCAAGTATCGGAGCTGCACAATGCCCATATCAACCCATATGTTAGTTCCCTTCACACGCGCCTCGTCACTGGCGAAGGAGTGATGCTCTTGAGTGATTATTGTACTTAAGAAAACAACATAAATATTACAACGTACAAAAATTATTAAAAAATATATTGATAACAGTGCCATCTACAAGGTGTAATCATAAGTAAGAACTAAAGAATCCCATAAGGATGGATAAAAAAATATTAAAAAACCAACAATCAGGGTACAAATGTAGCTAAGTGACTACATGATTTGTTTTTCAATATCGGTCAAGCCGTTTAAGAAAACGATCAGAAACGCTCGCACACAGGAATTTTATATATAAAGATAATATGGTATAATGTACTATATGGTCTCAGTAGAGTGGCATGAATAGTCAAACCGGAGGTCGCAGGTTTCATTTCCTCAACATGTTAACCAATAGTAAATGGTAGCTTTACTCTGTGTCTGTTAAATAATTTGATTGTATTTTGTATTGAATTGTGTTAAAATTATAAAAGGCTTAAGATGTTTATAATTTAATTTATAATAATAATATTATTTTACCAATTAATCTCCCTCATGTCTCCTCCATACGTGACATTGGCGAAGTAATATGTGCTCAACTGGGTACGTTTTAAAATCATTATTTGAGATGAAAACAAAAATATTGAATTGACATTTTAAATAAAATTATCTTTTCCGGATTATTTCGCGGATTTATTTTGATTTTTGGTTCCAGACGTTTCGAATGCTTTCTCTACCGTGACCATGATTGCTGTAAAGCATTCGAAACATCAGGAACCAAAAATCAAAATAAATCTGCAAAATAATCCGAAAAGATAGTTTTATTTAAAATGTCAAAAATCCTACATAAAATATTATAGAGATGCTAGTGTTATAATTATATGAATGTAAAATACGTATATTTTATGTAAATATTGTATATTAAAAATGTATTTCATTATTTAAATCTGTATGGTTACTTGGTGTTATATAGTTTATACTAAACATTTTTATGGTTTTTATATATTAAATATTTATTATTTTATTTGCGTGTTTTCTTTGTCTTAATCTCCCTGAAAAAATATTTTATTACCTCTATTTTCTCACTAATAATAAATTCTAAACGAAAAGAGGATTTTTTATTGTATGAGTGTTTTATACTATATTAATGTTGTTTACATTTACAGTTTAAAAATATATAAAACATGTTTATTTAACGTAAATTCTATATTAAAACCCAATGAACTGTAACAATATTTATTATATACATAACTTATCTTATAAAATAATTTTATCCTCAATGTTTACATTGCTGTGGCGTTTGTTGATAAGTTCGACCTTATGCAAAAAAACTGCGCAATTTTTGCGAATATTAAGATAAAGTTACATAGCTCGCTTGTAGCGACATTTTTATTATATTGTCCTTGAGAGGACTGATAACTATTATTTATTTATTTTTTTATCTTATAAATTTTAATATAAACATTTCAGCCATATCTACATTACAATTGTTTATTTTGGATTTAAATTGTAATAGACCAACTGATATACAAAACTTGTACACAATCGGCTTCTCAAAAGTGTCATAAGAAGCGCACAATTCGAAATTATGACTTTTCAAATCTCTCTTGTTCATTGTTTTTCCAATGACGAAATTAAAACGCACGTTGTTTTGTTCAGAAAACTACTTCATAATTGCTTAAGTTCCAATTTGTATTTAAGGCAATAAGTAATTGGAACTTTCGATTTTTAAATTTTATTAAAGTTACATGTCGATGCCACTTTTTGAAGAGATATTTGTTAGCCGTTAGGAAATGTGTATTTTTTATATGTAGTAAATTATTTACTAAATAGTAGTATACTCTATGATGTGTATCTATGTTTTTAATTTTTATATAAAAACCTAAAAATTAAATGTTCAATTATTGCAGCAAACAGTGGTAAACTGTTTAAATATAAATTCTCTAAGTACACTATTTTATTATCTTTAATGTTCAGAAGTATACATAAAATTTTATTAACAATGGAAATACATTGAAATTACCAAAAAATACTTTATTATATAAATACAAAATAAATGTACACTTAATTACAATACAATACTGTAGTCTGTACAAGTCATGTCCGCGTGCAGCGCTGGATTTACATGTAGCAATATACTCTATGATTTACACTAAGGGCACTCGGGGCTAGTGCCCAGGGCGGCAAATTTTTAGGGGCGGCAAAATTCGGAGGGCGTTATTGAAAATGCATGCTCATTTTTTGGAAAATAAAAAAAGATTGACTAGTAGGTCCATTTTTCGAAAAAATGGTATGATATATAAATTGTTTTTTTGCATTTTTCAAAAAATTAATAGTGAGAAAAATGTAAACTTTCAACATTTTGTTCAAAATTTCGATAATAGGGCAGCATTTTTTATAGTGCCCCGGGGCGACGCTACGGCTAAATCCGGCACTGTCCGCGTGTAATAGTAGCAAGAATGCTAGCCGCATTTCCCCGCTGAATGACAATGATTCTCTTTTTTGCTTTGGGCGAAAAACAAGCCAGCTCTCGACACCATCACCAGACACGGGACACCAGTAGAGACGAATCGCCTCAGGCGATAAGACGAGCAATATAAAAAAATAGTTAAGAACTATTTTTATATAATAACTCTCCAACGCTCTTTTCAATCTATTTAATGCTAATTAATTTATTTATTTAATGTCCTAACATATTTAATCTTAACTTTAACTGCTTTAGTTAAAGGAAAATTGTAAATATCTAATAATAGAGAAATATCTTCTTTACCGCTTCACCGTTTACGTACAAAAATGATCATGACCTTCAGTTTTATTCGTTGAATTTCAAGCCAAATATATTCATCGCCTGTGATGACTTAAACATTATTAACATATTAATAAAGTATGTTTTGAATAAATGCCAAATGATTGTTTTATATTATTTATATGTAATAATCTAAGATGATTGTATTAATATCAATGCCACTTGTCTTTAAAAACGTCATGAGGAAACCTGTATGCCTGAGAAAACTTGAGTAGTTTTGAAGTCCGCCACCCCGCCAGCGTGATGGACCATATTATAGGCCTGATCACCCTCGAATTGAAGTAAGGGCTTAACCGTTTGGTACGTGCCCAGCAGTAGGACTTGATAAGCGCTTTATTATATTCTACACATACAGTTATATAACGTTACAGAATAACATCACTAAGTGTTAACTAATTAATTACAAGGTCAGCTACCTATTGCGCTTTGAAACTGTACAAAACAACTGCAAGACGTAGAAATAATTTGAAAACAAACAATGAGTAATCTTAGGTGTGGATACATCGTATGTTTTCACGTGCATTTTGTTATTAAAAACAAAAATATTATGAATTGGCTTCTGAAAATGTTATACGCAGTCGGTACGATCTCGTTATTGAATGTACTATATTTAAATTTGGTTATAACGTCATATCATCAATAAATATTTTATATTACGGTTAGCTTTACTGGCAGTGTTTTTATTTAGCTTTTATTGGTTACTAGCGACAAACCCCAACGTCGCACAACTGCATCTCTAGATGGGCTATGTGTTACTATACTGTGTTAACTGTTACTACATATTGTCTATCTTTAATCTGTATAATTAACGCCAAAATGTGTCTATTTCATATTGGTTTTAGCGTAAGAAACCTAACACACATTATACAAACATTCGCATTTACGATAGTAGTCGGATTTATTGACTATATGTACGCTTTACGGACTACGGTCATTTACAGCCTCCTACCTATGATTTCAAGTACAGTGGTTGGCATTAACTCTACGCGGATATAAATTATCAAACTTACAACTGTCGAGTGTGTATCATTCGGACACCACATATTACCACGGCAGTTATCTATTACTATTACTATTTTTAGTTCTATTAAATATTTTATTTAACCAAGAAACAAAGAATGATAATGGTAAAGTTGTTGCCCTTGATAATATACTTTACGTGTTATTAAGTTGATTATTGGTAGTATATAGTATTGTATAAGATTTTAAAGTGTTTTGTTTATTATGATAGCCATGATAACGTTGAAATTATTACATCTATCCATTCCATAAAATACCATTTCATTATACATTTTAATAAGAAACAGGTCAATTCAGCAATATTTTTTGTACGTAGGTATCTATGTCAGCAGATTTTCATATTTTTTTAATAAGCAAGTTATAGGTACGTACATCAACCGTGGTCCAATATGATTTTATTAAAATAATATTGATTTTAGTAAAAAGTAATTAAATATCGAGTTTTTTCATTCAATTTACAACAATCAATATTCAATGTTACGAAATTTTTTATTTTATCAGAATAATTTTAATAATGATGACCATCTACTTTATCATTTTTCAATACCTACATATTACAATGACGCCTATATTTTTGCTTTATCAGTTGATTAAAGATGTCATATTTAAGTAAGTATTATATAATAATAAATTATTTTATATAATACGATATGAAACTTATCTGAGAAATATAATATTCTTATTCACTTGCCATTTGATAAGCCAACTATTGCGTATATAAAGCTGCATTTCAACCGTAAACAAACTACGTATATAGATAGATACATTATGAATGTGAAATGTCATTTGTTAGTATTGATTAATTAATAATAATTATAAAAATCATTTGGTTCCTATTTAAATATGGAAATCTTCATTTAGGTAATATTGCTAAAATTATTATTTTAGAATATACTAGTGACACAGTTTTACCGTTTAGTATCAGATTTCTCAGAGATGAGATATTTTCCGCAATAAAAAACATCCTATATGTTGACCCGGATAACCAGTTATCGTCATACCAAATTTCATCAAAATCTGTCCAGTGATTTTCTTGTGATGCGCTCCCAGACAGACAAACAGATAGACAAAAATTCTAAAAACTATAAATTTGGCCCCTGTGTAGATAATATGACTATTTCAATAAGATTTTTCAAAGAACGTTTGGCCAGATTCGAATCAGTTAGAATTTTATTATATGTATAGATAATTGTACTTTTAATTGTGTAATTCCTATTCTATTCCTGATATTAATTATAAATATGTATATTTAAGTTTCTAATCAATATCCCTGAAATTAAAATCTTTTATCGGAAACTGTGTTTATAAATAATTCTGCTCTTCTTCTGCTTCGTCTTTTATGTAACGTCAAACATGTTGGCAATGTATCACGCGATAGGGGATCCTCTTAAGTTTTTACTTTTTTCTTTTTAGTACGTGGCGAGAGGCCGAGGGTCAGAAATTCAGAATAATATAAACGAGGAAAAGGTTCTTTTAGATATCACGTTAGTTTTGAAAATTTACTTGATTACAATAAATAGTACTGAATGCCTCTACCATTGACTTATTTTCAAAGTCTTAAATTTAAATTACTGTATCAATAAATAAGTACTTAATGTATTTAAGTAATATTTTTTGATAAAAAGTTTAATTAAAATTTGCCTTTATTAACCTAAGTGCAGTGAATATGAAAAATCTCTTCTCTTCAACGGGTTTTAACTTACCTACCTTGTAAAATATTTACAGGCAATTCAATTATTTATTTTAAGTTCGAATGTGAAATATAGATTAGGTATAGAAACGTGATTTCCTTCCACTTATTTTTGTTTATATTGAATAGAAAGGTAGGTTATAGTGGTTAAAGTAGTTGAAGCAAGACGGTCAAAAACAATATTAAGAAAAAATATATTATTACGATACAATTTTGCTTTCTCTTGTCTATAAATCTGCAGTGAATTACATAACTACACTGGGTATGTAATTAGACAATAATAGACTAACAAATCGTCAAGTAAAAGGCACGTTGCCAAAATTGGAGTCACAACACGATCATACGATGTTTATTTACGTTTTCGAGTTTTTTCATTGAACTAAACAAGAGGTGTGTCGTGTCGCGTCACATTTATTTATCGTGATTTGTGATCTAGACGTGAACGAAAACATGTTTTTGCGTTAGTAATTAGTATAAAACTTCTTAATTATCCACACGTAGTTTAGTCCACAATTTGCTCTTGGAGAAACAACAGCTATTTAATTGAATAAAAAATATAATAATACGGAAGTGAATTGATAAACGGCCGAAAGTGTATTGTTTTATCTTTCAATGTGTTTGTTTTGATTTGCTTCAGTTGGTAGCACTGATCGCGCGATCTGACGTCATTGTGATGTCTTGTCATTGATCTATTTTTATTAATCGCGAAGTTTTATTTATTTGCCAAAGATTTACGTAAAACAGTAATGTTTCACGAGAACTAATAGCAAGTACTAACGTTGTTGGTGATATCTACGTAAAATTAATTATCTATAAACAGTTTTCTCGAATATATTTAAGACATTAGTTGTGTGCGTGACTATCATGAAGTGCGACTAATTTTATTTGTTCTTTACATTGAATAATTCTTACGTGCACGATCTTAATTATTAATAAAATACTTTGTGTACAGCTTCCTTTTCAATTTAAGTGTTAAAAATGTCGTCTTTAGGCGGACAGTGGCGTATTATTCGTCACTATCTTTCTTTAAGCAATTTGAATTCTGAAGTGGAAAAACTAGTTCAAAAAATCAAGCCAGCTACTCCTGAACAGTGGGAAAGTAAGTGTACCTTAGTGCTTAAAAACAACTATACTATAGTATATATATAGTAGAAAAGAATCGAAAATAAAATCAGTTTATATATTATTATAAATTATTTTCTTTGTTGTATATGTATAAATTTGTTATATACACAAAACAATAACTTATAAATACTTTAATATATAATTATTGCTGGATATAACTTTATATCATAGTACTAAAATGTACAGAAAAACATAAGCAATTGCTTCGATTTCTCAGTTATATCGATTTTAAAAACATCAGGGCTATAAATAAACATTTTTCTATAGTGAATTCTTTTTAATTAAAAGTTCTAATATTGACTAAATCCTAATATTTATTGAATTAAATTTGTCTTTTAGGCTTATTAAAAAAATTTGAAAAGGCAGTATCTGCGAGGCTTAGTCAAGATGTAGGTGTTAAAAATGGGCAACACAAATTGTATAGTAAAGTAAATGCAACAACTGTTGAAGAAACTGATGCAAAAACCCAGAATACTAAAGAAAAGAGTGACAAGGAAGACAAAATAAGTCAAGAAGGTCTTACTGTGGGATCAGAAGCTAAAGAAATTACATTTGAAGGTCTATGGCAGGGGTTGAAACTTAAAAAAGATTTACATTTTGGAAAAATATCAGAACCAAGTTGGAAAACAAATAAACCTATTATAACAAAGGTAGATGAATATATTTTATACCTAAATATCTTTTTGTAAATTCTAATAATTATTTTATTGTTTTCACTAAATGTGCAAACAATCTTTAAAGTTACACCTGTTTAATTTTATGAAAGTAATACAAAACAATTACATTTCATAAGATAATGTTAGATTAGTAGTATATATTTAAATCATTAAAAAAATGTGTTTCGTAATTTATGAATAAACTAGGGACTTGTCCTCCCTTGGCTCGTGTGCATCCCCTAGGTATGTTTAAATTTTTTTGAGTGGAACCCTAATTCATTTTCTAAAATAAATGTAGCCTACGTTACTCCTAATAATATCAGCCATATGCCAGTGAATATCCCATCAAAATCTTTCCAGCCATTTTGGAACTTATCGGGACAAACAGACAGACAAAGATTTTAATAATTGTGGTTTTCTTATAAATACAATATATAATTTCACTAGCGGACCCGACAGACGTTGTCCTGTCTACACGTCTTTAATTTGAAAATTTCAAACTTTTTTTAATAATTTTTTTGATGAAAATTATTATTCAAATTGTGAATCTAAACCATTCCCAGATCCCCTTGAACACACACAAAAAATTTCATCAAAATCGGTCCAGTCGTTTGAGAGAAGTTCAGTGACATACACACTCACAGAAGAATTATATATATAAAGATATGCATTTAGTAAAAAGCTGATATTTTGATATTACAAACAGACGCTTCAATTCTATTTATCTGTACATGTAGATCATACTTGTTTGTCATGTTTATCTTAGAACTATGTATTATTATTAATAATAATGTCATTCATCTTTATCTATTAGCCTAAAATATTTTATCTTTCATGCTGCTTTCATTTATGTGACAGCATAATGACATGGATGTGTAAAAACAAAAGATTATAAGATAGTGTCAATATTGTAAGATAACTGCTGTGTTTTATTATTGTGATTTGTTATCGAAATTTAAATATATATTACACCTAACAATATAATTTTTGCACCTACATATTATGTTGAAAATACATAATTTTAGCGTAACTTTTCACTCATGCGTTTCTATACTGTGATGAGGACATATTATGGTTTTAAATGAAAGTATAATTTTCATACTGATTACTTTTATATATAATTATTTAATAAATAAATATATTAGGACATTAGCACACAGCACCATCTAGTTCCATAGTAAGCTACAAAGGCTTGCATTATAGATACCGGATAGTTGATACATTACACATATATAACTTTAAAAACATTCATATTTTAAATATAAACACCCATGGCTGGAGTACAAACATTTGTGCTCATCACACAAATGAATGGCCTCAGCGGGACTCGAACCTGTGACCGCTGGCACAGCAAATAGGGTCACTACAAACTGAGCCAAATGTGTCGTCAAATATATGTATTACATTCTATTATTTTGTAATATATTTCTTCAATGTTGAAACAGACATTCTATAAATTTCAAAGATATTTGAATTAAAGATAGAAGATACAATGATCTATAGATATGCACATTTTTTCGCATACATTATGTAAAATTAATCATTATAAATTGGAACAATAACATGAATTTAGAACAGAACTAAGACATGTCAATATCTCAAATGTGGTATCTAGAATTAGACTGGCAGCAGTCTAATAAATGAAAGTAGGCCAAGTATGCAATTTATTCAAGTACATGTGATTAAAATTTTACTGTGTAGTCTGTTCGCTACTAACTATGTATATGACTGTGTCCTCCAAACAAATGGCAGTCATGGTAGCCATAGTGTTATTTGAATCACGGAGCTAAACACTATTAACTTCTAAACTCGAGGTTGTTATTGGGACTATATTAAGAATGACTTAATAACTACACTTGGCCCTACCCGGGACTCGAAGCCAGGATTCTCCGGATGTGCTGCCACATATGCTAGCCTACACCAATTTATGTACAATAGTTAAATTATTTAATTTATAAATAATAATTCATTACTTTTATTGTCATTATTTTTTCTAATATTTTATTTTTTCATTATTCTGCCTTTTTTTTAATATAAGATATTTGTTTCAGACGTCCATCCATTCCCGTACAGCCTATGTCATATCTGCCATAGTGACAGCAGAAACACCTGAATGCCTTTTAAAAAGAACAGAACATTTCATAGAGCATTTACAGCAGTATCCAGAATCCAGAGATTATGCTATAAAGGTAATAATAAATTATGTTTAACTGCCATAATGATATTCAATGAAATAAAAATATACCTTGTATTGGGCCTTTTGTTTTTATTTTAACGTCTCACTACTGGGCACGGGCCTCCCTCAATACGAGGGCGATCAGGCCATAGTCCACCACGCTGGCTAAGTGTGGGCAGACTAAACATGTCATTTTACAAATGACATGTTATAACTTAGATTGATGAAAATAAATTTAATCTTATGATGGTAATAGAGATTAGAGCCATTTGCATATGTTTTAGGAAAGGCGGGCAACTCGCATATCATGAGTATACGTCGTTTGTGCGTTTGCTGCCTTGAAAAAATTTAAAAAATGCAAAGCACAGTGTGCTTAAGCCCTTAGTCTCTCATTGAAAGTGGCATTTTTATATTATTAAGTATAATTAATGACAATATAACAACTTATAATTTGGTTCAATTTCAGGAAGGGGCAGTTAGAGCGTTATTGCGGGTACAACACAAACTGAACAAAAGCAATGATGAAAATATCAAAGAGGTTAAAGGCATTGTAAATGAGGTAAGAAAAAAAATTATAGCTAACTATCAATATTTCTGCACCTTAGTGTTTTTTTTTTGTAAATCATTAGAAATAAAAACAATAATTAATATAAACTAATTATTTATGACATGAAATCTGCTAGAAAATTCTATTTTTTTATTTTCATAATTAAGGCACACGAACATCCTAAGAATTTAAATAATAAAAACATCATTTTTTAAAGTTATACTTCTTTTGGCGCGTTTGGAAAAAGTTATAAGAGTAAAATTTGTACGATGCGCGCGCGCACCGACAGCCAAAAAGCGACACGATGAAGTTAGCTGCAATCCTTTTACAGAGGTGTGACATAGGGGGTGAAATCATTAGCTATTTTTGTTCAGTTACGCCACAGAAGTATAACTTCTTACGTGCGTACATCAGTACACACATATATTTTTTAAATTAGATAATATACTTATATTATAATATTGAAATAAACTAAACACTTTATTTCTAGGCCTTAGCTCTAATGGGATATACAGGACCAACAAAAAGCCGTGGACCAAACATTCTATCCATAGACGGGGGTGGTATCAGGGGGATCATCGCCATAGAGATATTAAGGCATTTGGAAATACTCACAGGGAAGAAAGTACGGGATTTGTTTGACTACATCGTTGGTGTTAGTACTGGTGCTATTATTGCGGCTGTAATTGGTAAGTGAAGTTGATGAATAACCTTTATTATAAAACACAAAATTGAAATGTCTGTCTGTTTGTATGATTTTTAATGTCTCCATTTTTTTAATTAAGCTAAAATAACCATTAAAACGGTCTGTGACTTTTAAATTTCTGGAATAATTAAACTTTGTCTGGATGTCTTAGGTTAATTTTTAACATAAGATAAAAAAATGTTGGAATAAATAAAATGGCGAATATTTGTTTACATTACTTTAAAATAACATTAAAAAATCTACACTACATTAAATTTAAACATTGTAAAATATTACAGTACAATAATTTACATTAGTTAATATTATTCTCATTCAACATTATTTAATATTAAATTATTACAATTTTATACTTTACGTCATGAGTCTACTACTAGTATGGTAAGAAAATTTTTCAGATGTGAGTCTCCATTAATTTGAATTTTCATGTTTTTTAAGATAATTTTAAATTTTGTTGTAGCGAGCGGAGCTGGAACCCTAGAAACAGCAAACCAGATGTACCTCACACTGTCTAAGCAAATGTTTGGAAACACATCTCTCATCGGTGGTGAGTTTTCATATATTTTTGTAGTTTTTGTTGATGTAAAGTCTTACTTATAACAATAATAGCCTGTATTCAGACAGTATTTCATTTACATGATCTAAATTAAATATTACACTTTTAGTTTTCATACTGAAGTATAAGTTATAATATAAAACTGAGTTATGCATCGACAACCCTATCTGTATGCCACGAATTGGCAAAGGCCTCCTCCAACTGCCTCCATTTCTCTCTATCAATTAGCCACTCTTGTCAATGTGCTATGAGCTACTAAGGCTTTACTTAAAGTCTTACTTACTCTAGATTAAATAATGATTGCCTCGGTTCCAAGTTGCTCATAGTACAAACTGTTTCTCAAGATAAAAACTGCGCTTTTGCATTAGTTATATTAATATACTATGAAATGCTAATACACTATGTTACATGAATATAATATAAAACTAGCAGAACCCGCGGCTTCGCTCGCGCTAAAACTACAGAAAAATCTCTAAAAAGGTAGTTTCATACAAACTTTCATCCCCTATTTTACTCCCTTATGGGACGAATTCCGAAAAATACTAAAACACGTATTTATTTAATTTTATTGAACAGCATTAATACCAAGTTTCAATTAATTCTGATCATAAATATTTTTTGAATTGTATTATAACGTTTTTCCCGTGGGAATTAGATAATCTCTCGCGGTAAAAAGTAGCCTATGTCACTCTACAGCCCTCCAACTATCTCCACACAAAAAAATCACGTTAGTCCGTCACGTTCAAACAAACACACTTTCACATTTATAATATTAGTATGGATATTTTTTTCAGGCACATCCAGGCTAGTATGGACACATTCGTATTACGACACGGATGCATGGGAGCAGTTGCTGCAAGATAATTTAAAAGACTGTACCCTTACAGAGTGTAACAGGCATGATACCCCGAAGGTTAGTATTATTTTTAAATATGTATATTAGATTGCATATTATATTTAATTTTTATTTTTGCATCTTATTGAATTAGTCATTTGACTATAAATGCATAGAAAAAAAATATTTCTTTACAATGAGATAATACAATAAATGTATAAATAAAAAGCTTTGTCATTGAATATCTCGAGAGGTTATCGCAATTATAATGTGCTTCGTTACATTATACGTTAAAAATATAAAATATAATAATAAAATAATAGTGTACCTTGAGTTTTTGTGTATCAATATTTTTAGTTAATCATGGTCACAAGTAAAGCGGTACCTAATTTTTTTTGGCCTCGGTACCTTAATTGATCATTTTTTTTTCCACGGATTCCTATTTTGATAATAACTCAACTGATTGTGTTGTAGTTAAAATACTTTCTTGTTTGACTTGAAGGAACAAATTGTAAATAAAAAAATTAATAATATATTTACTGTACAAAAATTAAACCTAACTATTTAATGTGATAAATGATTTTTTTTCACATATTTATTTATAATTAGGCTTCATGTCTTACAACGTTTTATTTAACTCTCAGACGCAACTCGGAATGTCTGTAACCCTTCCACGGAAACCTACCGCAGACCACCATTTGGGAACCGCTACTCTATCAAAATCAAATCAAAATATACTTTATTCAAATAGACTTTTACAAGTTTTACAAGACTTTTAAAATTGACGATTTAAAAGAGTTTAAATCGTCAATTTTACATTTTAATATATACTAGCGTTTTCCTGCGGCTCCGCCCCCATAGTACATTGATCAACAACATATTATATACTGAAACCTTCTGCGTAACACGCTGCATCTTATGGTATGAGTATTATTCCGTTGGTTCAGTAGTTATCGCAGTATAATTAAATAAAAAAATCGGCTCTCCATTTATTAGTATAGATATATCATATGAAATTATAAAAATCCTCTACTCGTCCACAGATGGCGTTAGTGTCGTGCGTAGTGAACTCCGGGTCTCGGCTGGCGCCGTTTCTGTTTCGCACGTACGAGTGCGGGTTCCGCGTGCGTTCCGTGTTCGCGGGCAGCTCGCGCGCGCGCCTGTGGCACGCGGTGCGCGCGTCCGCCGCCGCGCCCACCTACTTCACCGAGTTCCGGCTGCACGGGCTATTGCATCAGGTTTGTTTGTAAAAAAATTTGTTAGGCTGTATGGTGTGAGGTTTTAGTCTTTTTTTTAATATGTCAGATTAGACAGAGTTTTGGGCTGTATGGGTTGTTGCATTAGGTTTGTTGGTAAAAAAAATTGTTAGGCTGTATGGTGTGAGGTTTTGGCCTTTTTTTTTAATATGTTAAGTTTGACAGAGTTTAGGCTGCACAAACTACACCAAGCTGTCTTAGATAAGATTTAAGATTTGAAACGTCGGGAACCAAAAATCTAAATAAACCTGCGAAATAATCCGAAAAGATAGTTTAATACACTGAGCTGCTTAGGATGTAGTACCATCACTCACGATCACTTATTTATAAAACCCGTGTTAAAGTAGTTAATTTTAAAAACAAATTGTATTACATAGAAACTTCCCTTCTCCTAGGATGCGTTCCAGGGTCCCTTTTATATTTATAATAATATACTCCAGGCCTACGTTATACTCCAGGTCTATACTTATAAATCCGTCCAGCCGGTATCGCGTGTAGGAGTAACGAACATACACACACATAAAAAATTACCCATTTATATTTTAGTAGTAGGAAGTTGGATATGTTTTATGCACATTATATATACATACATATTTATAAAATTCTTTTTTTTTCACAGGATGGCGGTATAATGGTAAACAACCCAACAGGTGTGGGTCTACATGAAGCTAAACTATTATTTGGGCCAGACACAGTCAAAAATGGTACAGTGATTTCGGTCGGCACCGGCAGAGCATTGAACAAGCATCTTGACTATCAGTTAATGAGCAAAGGATTGACCAAAGACACATCTGGGACGAGCTGGAAGGACAAGTTTAATAAGATTTTGGATTCTGCTACAGATACTGAAGGTATTTTTTGTTTTTGTTTTTTTTTTTAATTATTTGAGACTTACAATTGAGATATTTTTACATGATGTATGTACGTTTTATATTTATGTCTTTTATTTTATGATTAAATAAAGCAAAAACCCACTTTTTACTTTTTCATGTTACTTTAAAATTTTACAATTTGCATACTAATGATTTATTTTCATCTAAAAATATTTGAAATGTTAAAATTTTAATAGGAATACCTTAGTTGGATTACCGTTGGAATACTTCAATTTTAAATTTGAATGTATTCCTTGAAATTACGCAGGGATAGATTAACTAAAATATGTTCTAATCAGAAAATATTTTCAGGAGTACATCTAGTTATGAATGACTTACTACCGCCCGGTAACTACTACAGGTTCAATCCGCCTCTAATGGAAGAATGTGCAATGGATGAAATAAATCCTGAGAAATTACAGAATATGATAACAGACACAATGGCGTATATTCGAAGGAATCAGCACAAATTCGAACAAGCCGCCGCCATGTTGGTTAGGAAACGCACAATCACACAGAAAGTTATGGATTATGTCCATCATAGAGGCCAGTTAATGGGTATATCTCATGTTAACTGACGGTCAAAGGATCAGCAAGAGTTTGAAACTTGCTGAATTAAATAAAAACTCTTTTGGAAATGTGATTTGTATACATTTTTGTATGTGGAGTGAGAACTTCTTGTGAAAAGTGGATATATTGTTTTGTTACTTGAACGGAGTGAGTGCTTCGACTGAAAAAACAACTGAATATTTTCAAGGTGAATATTTAAGTGAATTTTATAGACCAATAGGGGAGGGGTTATGAGGGTTGTATTAAATTGTTAAAAAGAAGGCAATAAATAAAAAAACTAATATTATTAACATATACATATATACCACATTAATTAGCAGCTGTAATTGTTTTTAATTAAAATAAATGCTTATTATTCGAATAGACGTAAAAACGTCACATTGCTTATTAGTTTTGAAATCTTTGTATTTCAATTGATTTGAAAAACAATTTGATTTTAAATATTATAATTTGTAATTACTGTATTGAAAAATGCTTAATCAGGCTAGTCAATGATAATCTTAAAACAGCTTTACATAGAGAATAGGCTAAGAGCTTACCAAAAATTATCTTTCTATTAGAGCAGCAGTTCATAACCAGGGGACTTAAAATTAAAATAAATAAAAATGGTTAAATTGACGTGTGCTTTATTATAATTAAAAAAATAAAGGGGCATGAAAATATAAATCGCTAAAATAATTTGAGTTGTATTACAGTAAAAAAAATTAAGGGGGGTATGAAAATATTTTTTATAATCCGGGGAGGCTCAACGGAAGGAAGGTTGGGAAATCCTGTGTTAGAGCCATATTAATACATAAGCATATTGTATTTCTTAACAAAAATTGGTGTTATTATAATATGAATTGATGGCATTGGAATTTGAAGATTGGAATTGGGGGTGGGAAACCTTGCATTTACTGTGATTGTATGGTCTTGTAAGGAAGAAAGGTTAAATTGATGTTAAAACATATATGAATAAATATATGAAACCAAATTTGTTTAGATAATGTGATATGTATAGTGTTTAGTATTTAGTTAATAAATTTTATTACAATTACGATATTCGGCTTATTGATAGCTTTATTAGAGTGTAGCTATATACATAATTTTTTTGTTCTGTGTTGGCAAGCATATTAGTGTATAACTTTTAAATAAAAGTAAAATTGTTTTTTTTTTAATTGCAATAAATATTATAGTTAGTAGAATAGAATATTATGTAGCTATATAATAGCTTTTATTACATAAACATTTATATATTAATACTAGCGACTCACCCTCGTTTTGCTCGGGTTTGTCTTTGAATACGTTTTGACGGTTAGTATGGAATAGAGAGACTAATATGATTTTCTGTACTATAATGTGCATATATTATACATATAAACCTTCCGGAAGAAAATATTTAAATGATAGTGGAAACCGTATCAAAATCCGTTCTAGGAGTTCACGTATAAACAAACAGAGAGGCAAAAACATCGACTTTGCTTTATACTATGTAATTGTATAGATGAAAGGATAAAAATACTTAATCATAATTTTAATAATTACACTAGCGGCTCACCCTCGCTTCGCTCGGGTTCGTCGCTAGGTACGTTTTAAATAGATATAAAAAGAAAAAATCTTTCTTTCTCACATTTTAATTATATGTTTTAATACTTACCTATTCCGGACTAAGAGAAATCCAAAAATTAAAATATCATAAAAATTGGAACGCGGTCGAACGGGATAAAAAGTATCCTATGTCCTTCTCCTGGCTCTAAACTACCTCCCTGCCAATTTTCAGCTAAATCGGTTCAGCCGTTCTTGAGTTATAAGCGAAGTAACTAACACGACTTTCTTTTATATATATAGATTTTATCTGTATTTATCGTATACTAGCGACTCATCTTCGCTTCAATCGGGTTCGTACCAAGGTTGATTGCCTATTTATATGGAGAATCAACCTAGGTACGAACCCGAAAGTTTATACTTTCATGCACATTTTTACCTCCTTTAGGGATGATTTTTGGGATGAAAATCATCCTAAGCCTTTCCCAGGGTCTCAAACTATTTCCTTACAAAATTTCATCTAAATCGTTCCAGTAGTTTCAAGAGTTTATTCGTTACAAACAAACAAAAAAATCTTTCCTCTTTATAATATTAAATAATAAGCATAGACTATACTATGCATGTACTCATCTCTTATTACTATATTATATAGTTAGAATTATGTTATATTATTTAGATTTAGAACCTTATAAAGGCTTACTATTAGTTATTGATGCAAGGTATGTGATATCCTTTTTAAAGACATTGTTTTCTTAAATATTTTTGACGTTTAATTTTGTTGAAATCTATATATATAAAAGAAAGTCGTGTTAGTTACTTCGCTTATAACTCAAGAACGGCTGAACCGATTTAGCTGAAAATTGGCAGGGAGGTAGTTTAGAGCCAGGAGAAGGACATAGGATACTTTTTATCCCGTTCGACCGCGTTCCAATTTTTATGATATTTTAATTTTTGGATTTCTCTTAGTCCGGAATAGGTAAGTATTAAAACATATAATTAAAATGTGAGAAAGAAAGATTTTTTCTTTTTATATCTATTTAAAACGTACCTAGCGACGAACCCGAGCGAAGCGAGGGTGAGCCGCTAGTTATTTATAATTAAGCAATGCATTTTGTAGATAGAATAAATATATCTGATGTTTAGTTGTTATATTGATGATTGCACTTCTTCTGCATTCTAGTCATTTGTATATTCTTAAAGAAATAAAAACTATATGAAATTATTTGCTAGTTTCATTTATATATTACTAGCGGCTCATCCTCGCTTCGCACGGGTTCGCCTCTAGACAAACCAAAACAAAGCTATCCCACGGGAACCGTACATTTTTCCGGAATACAAAGTATCCTATTTGTTCTTCTGATGTATGAACGAAAGTTTCATTAAAATCCAATCAGTACCTAGTTTTTGTGTACTAAGCTGTATAAGTTACTATAGTTTTTTGACTATCCTACGGGAACTCTTTAACACCTCCAGGTAAATTTCTAAGAAATTGATTAAATTTCTAAGAAATCTATTGTTAACTGAACGCCGGTGTGTCCGCGGTTGTTGAGAGATTAATTTTCCGGGATGAGAAATATCTAAAATGTTGACCGGGGATATAAGGCACCATCATGCAAAATTTCATTTAAATGGGTCCAACAGTTTCGGAGATTAGCCCTTACAAACAGACAGAGAAACAAAAAGATTGAAAAAATCTTGATTTGTTCTATTTCTCTTCGTACATCCCCCTGACTCGGTTTTTAGCATTTTTTTCTATGTACAGACATCTACAGTTTTATTATATGTATAGACTAGCCGCTCACCCTCGCTTTGCTCAGTTTCGACCCTAGGTACGTTTTGAGCCTAAGTATGGAATAGATTCTTTTTCAATTTTTTTTAGTAAATTTCTCCGATGTTGTAATAGTTATTCTGCTATTCGGGGTGTAGACAAATCTAATAAAGATAATAAAAATCGGTCCAGCAGTTCTCGAGTTATACCTAAGTGTTGTAACAGACCCGACTGTTTTATATATAGTTTTAAACTATTATCCCTAAATATTTGCCTTGCGCAATACCAGACAATTAAAGGCTATTTCATTAATGATGATTTACTAATTAATGTAAATGGTAATGGTAAATGTTAAATATAGTTTTATAACAATATTTTTTCTTCAATAAAGTTACTTTTACCGCAAGTATTTATTTAATAAGCCGTTTAGCAATTACAATCTGTGTACATACAGGTCAAACACATAAACCTCCTTTTTGGGGCTTCGCAGCAGTCGAATAAAAAATACTATAATAAAATTGAATTCTTAAAGAATAGATCATGATAATACTATTATTTAATGTTTTAACCGTAAGTTCCCGGTCGACCGGACTTGGCTCGGCGTATTTCGTAAAAGATTTTTGAAGAAGAAAGCAAAATCTTATCTAAATATAAAATTTAGTCTAAATCTTTGAGCCGTTTCCGAGATATAACATGTACATATACACCTATGTATGTAAATAAACTATGTATGTAAATAAGCTCATTTAATATTGTATTCAGCCCTTTTTTTAACCTCCTACTGCTGGGCACGGGCTTCCCTTCAATACGAGGGGGTCAGGCCATAGTCCGCCACGGTGGCCAAATGCGGTTGGCTGACTGCACATGTCTTTCGAAAACTTGCTAGGTTCTCTCAGACATGCAGGTTTCCTCATGATGTTTTCCTTCACCGTAAGACAAGTGGTTGATTACCACTTGGAAATGAAATGAAAAAATATCAGAAGTGCGAGACCCGGGATTTGAACCCGCTTCACTCAGTTTTCCTAGCGAGCGCGTTACCACTGCCACATTGGGCTACCACTGCATAAATTGCATTTAATATTATAATATAATAAATATATGTATCAGAAAGAGGAGTAAGATTCTAGAACCGAGATTATGATGTAAGTATATTACGGTAGTAACTTTCACTTCTTGAATGACTATAGTGGGATTGTGATTACTTGATGCTAGATTATGTAAATCCCTTATTTAAAAAAAAAGTATTATAAATTCTTAACGAAAATTTTGGTTACAGTATTTCGTTGACATAAAAAATAGGGTTAATTTTAATTATCTCGCAAATTTTCAGCGTATATTATTACAACATTGTATGAATCTATAATTTTTTATGATGTAATTAAGTAATTCTCAAGGCGATTTTATCTGAGTACTTGGACCTTTTCACCTTACAGTTCAACGACCTTGTATGGTAAGTTACTCGCTAGTAAATAGTTGTTACAAAAGAAAAAAGTTGACAAAATTTAATCCATGGATGGTGAGTTATCTTTCAAGGTCAAAGAAACAAAGCTATAGCAAGTAGGTTATGAGGAATCATTAGCATTCGAAGCACACTTTCTACTCAACAACTAGTTTTATAACCGCTACATTCAGTGACGCACGTACGCCGTAAAAGTTCCTGCCTTTGGCATAAAAAAGTTTTTACTTTTGAGTTTTGACAGCTCAAAGAAATGGAAAAGTGTTGGAGGTTTTTCATTTTTGTTGTAAGTAAATAAATATATTTTTTTGCAAATAAATCAGACGAAAATATATGTAGATTAACGCAATAATTATGTCCTTGTTAGGAAAGAAATTAAGCAACCTTTTTCGTCATGTTACATTCAAGGAGAAAATGTATTTTTTTTTATAAATACAGGCTTATTGCGTGAGAAAATACTACTAAGCAATGGTCTAGGTATTAACTATTGTGCACTATAATATATTTTCAGAATATCAACTAATAGTTTTTTAAAGCTTAATTTTAGTAAGAAAGTATGATATTAAGTTTTTTAACAGATTTTATGCTTTGAATAATTAATAACTTATACTTTTTAAATTTCGTACTTTCGAAATATGTACCGACAAGGAAGATTTACATACATACATTTATACATCGTAATTTTAAAGTAATTTAGCTACTCGCCTATAGATGGTGGGGTGATCTGCGAAAATATTAAAAGTACAAAGTTTTTTAAATATGGCACAAGATGGCAATAGGTGTAAATAAAAAAATTAAAATTATTTCAGTTTCTGAATTAAAATTGTTTAATTGTGTGTGTTTTGTTTTGGGATATATAAATAAGTATATAATTACTTTTTACAAGAAAAGGTACACCAACATCAAAATTCAACCTTCAGAAGTGACTTTTTTGTATCGGACCACGTTTGAGGTATAAGTTATGGCCAGTTCATCAAAATAAGGATTATAAAAATAGGTTCACAATAATTGGCGAATTTATCGCGTATAGGTCACATATCCAAAACAAATATAAATAGAATAATTACGATACGAATACTAAGAATACATCTCTTTTGATGTCGGTCAATAAATATAAATAATACTTTTTTAGATAATATTGCTTATTTGTCCATCCTAATGGAAATAAATTGTAATGCTTCGAGTTAGACAAAATTCGATTTCAATATTGCGTCACAAAACTACGGAATAAAGGTCTATTCAGCCCTTTTTTAATGTCCCACTGCTGGGAGTTAGTTTCCTTTCAATACAAGGGGGATCAGGCCATAGACCACTACGCTGGTCAAATGCGGGTTCGCGGACTTCACATGTCTTTCGAAAACTTGTTAGGTTCTCTCAGACATGCAGATTTCCTCACGATGTTTTCCTTCACCGTAAGACAAGTGGTAATCATGTTGAAAATGACTCGCCCATGAAAATATCAGGGGTCGAGACCCAGGATTTGAACCCGCTTTACTCTGTTTCCCAAGCGAGCGCGTTACCAGTGAGCTACCACTGCCTTACGGAAAGGAATAAAGGTAGTGGTATCGAAAAGGTGACCGATGGCGTTATTACATGTTGCGAAAGTATTTTTGATATTTTTTATTATTTTATAATAAAATTAGATAATTAATATAATCTGTTATAAATATAAAATGCAATTTGAATGTTAATATAAGTTTTATTTTGAAATTCCAGCTCATAGTGATCTTATCCTTCGTCATCACAACCGAGTCATCAGTTCCACAACCGCGTGCGCCTAATTTCCAATATTTTGAAAGGTAATAAATATTAATTATAATTTTATTCAATCAGTATATACTACATAAAAAAATTAAAATGTGAAATATGATATTGGTATTACAAGATATTTTTATTTGACATATTTATTATCTATACTATAATAAAACTGTAGGGGTCGAATGTCTGTACATAGAAAAAAAATGCTAAAAACCGAGTCAGGGAGTTTTAAATAAAACTATCTTTTCGGATTTTGTCGCGGATTTATTTGGATTTTTGTTTCCCGACGTTTCGAATGCTTTACAGCATCCATGGTCACGGGAGAGACTGAGGTGTTACATGTCTTGAATGTATAGTTGTTACAGACAGCCTACCCACAATTAACAAAATGAAAATTACAATATTTTTTAACTTTAAACATTTTTATAATTTTAATTACAACATCCTAATTTCAATAGGGAAGATGGCTGGGTACTACCATCGTCATGGGATCCTGTTATTAATATAATAAAATCAAATATTAAATATAAACATAACAGACAGGCAGATGTAGTAAGTTCATACTGTGTAGATCAAAATGACAGCTTATCAGATTAATATTTTTCATTTTTCATTTGTAAAAGTATATATTAATAGTGTTGCTTAGTAAGTTGTTTTAAATAATAGCAAACTAAATTAAAATTATTATCCTTAATTAATTTTAACTTTTTAAATTACACATAGAACAATTATATGGCTTAAATAATTCATACTATATTTTATATTTTTCTTTATGGTTATAAATATAATAATGGCAACACTAAATATAAATTACTAATTAATATTTTAAAATTGTAATAATTATAAAAATAATAGCAAAAATTAAATAAATAATTTTCCATATTCAATTATAATTAAAATTATAAAAATGTTTAAAGTTAAAAAATATTGTAATGTAATTGGTGCAATTTTCATTTTGTTAATTGTGGGTAGGCTGTCTGTAACAACTATACACTCAAGACATGTAACACCTCAGTCTCTCCCGTGACCATGGATGCTGTAAAGCATTCGAAACGTCGGGAAACAAAAATCCAAATAAATCCGCGACAAAATCCGAAAAGATAGTTTTATTTAAAATGTCAAATATTCGCGTAAATCTAAGAAAGTATTACGAGTCAGGGAGGTTAGTAAAAAGATAAATAGAACATATCCAGATTTTTTTCATTATTTTTGTTTCTCTGTCTGTTTGTCTGTTTGTACGGGCTAATCTCCGAATCTATTGAACCGATTTAAATAAAATTTTGCATGGTGGTCCCATATATCCCTGGGCAACATCTTAGATACTTTTCATCCCAGAAAATTAAAGAGTTCCCGTGGGATAGTTAAAAAACTATAGTAACTTATACGGCTTAGTACACAAAAACTACTAATGAGATTTTAATGAAACTTTACAATAATATAGTTCATACATCACAATAACAAATAGGCTACTTTTTATCCCGGAAAAATGTACGGTTCCCGTGGGATAGATTTGTTATGTTTGTAACGTATTATGTACACAATATAGACCCCAAAACAATAGTTATTAAAAATTTTGTCTGTTTGTCTGTATCTGTGTGTGTGTGTCTGTGTGTATGTCTATTTGACAAATTAAATTATGACAATTAAATTTTCCATTGTGGTACCTTATATCCCCGGTCAACATTTTAGATTCCGTTCCCGTGGAATAGTTAAAAAACTATAGTAACTTATACAGCTACCTACGCAAGAACTTATGCTCCTAATTCAGTAAAATTTGGTATGCTGATACCTTTTGTTGCCGGTCAAACAACAGGTTACTTTTTATCCCGAAAAAATGAACGGTTCCTGTGGGATAGATCTGATTATGTTTTTCTAGAGGCGAACCCGAGCGAAGCGAGGGTGAGCCGCTAGTATTAACATAAGACTAATCTAGATCGATTTTTCGTCCCCGAAAACCCACATGCCTAATTTCAACGAAATTGTTAGAGCCGTTTCCGAGATCGCTGGTATATACATATAAATAATTAATATACAAGAATTGCTTATTTAAAGGATAGTGATAATAATTCACCACTGATAATATATTGTATATATTATATTTGGTTTAAAAATTCTGTACACTTATTAAAATTTTATTGCAGGCCAAAATACCGGTATCCATACTACGATGAAAATGGCAAAGGAAAATTATTATACGGTTATGGAGGACCCGAATTGTATCAGTACAAATCTTATTCGCCTCTTGAGGGCATCCATTAGAAATACGCATATTTAAACTATATTATTCATAATACATGTATTATAAAAAGCATATTTGATATTATTATAAATAAATCAAACATAATAATGTAATTTTTTTTTTAATATATCTGAAAGATGTAGGTGGTGTATCTGCGTAATAATACAATGTATGTAAAAAAGTTTGATGCATATTTTATGTTATTAAATATTTAATCTATTAGTATAAGGTTTTTGTAAATGGATTGTAAAATAAATTTTGTTGAAATAATATTTTAGTTTTATTTTATTATTCGTTATATAATAAAATGCCTACTTAATTCACTATCATAAATCTTTGAATCTAATATATATCTACTAGAGACTCACTCGCTTAGCACGGGTTCGTCCTTAGGTTGCTTCCCCATTTCCCCCATTATCTTTTCAGTTCAGTAGTTTCGGAGCTTATTCGGTACAAACAAACAAACAAACAAACAAAAAAATCTTTCCTCTTTATAATATTAGTATAGATTACATTTACCATTTGCTTTCTAAAAACATATTTACTTCATATTATACATAAGTATTTATTTACGTATTGGAATGTTTAAAATGATTAGGCTTTATTATTAGGTCTTTGTATTTTACTTATGTTCATTCATTTTGCTTTACTCTAAATGTACTCAAGATACTTGTGGCTGATCTTGGACTTAATTTTCAAATCAAATAAGTAAGCAGTTATGTCAGAATATTTACGTGTTTTATACGCTGTGCCTACATACAGATAACGCGTACGTATTATTAAGGCGGGAAAAAACATTTGAAGAACCTTGAGGTAGGTAAAGTACATATATAGACTATATACACATATTTGACAACTAGCAATTTACCCTGACTTCGTTCGTGCATAGATTAACTAATAGTCCTTTTGCTTGGGTCCCTAGACAGTATAAATAGTTATAAACAGACATACAGACAAACACACAAACATTTTATTAACATAAATTATAATATCGTCTTGCTACACAAAACGTAACAGTCATTATTTTTTAAATATTTCATGAAAATATTTCGCTAAGTTACTATTTTATATATATGTTTAACTATCTATACATATAATAAAATTTTAACTAAGCCGAATCTGTACAAAAATATTTTTTTGGAAAATCTTATTGAAATAAATATTATTATTGATACCGAGGCCGAATGTATAGATTTTAGAATTTTTGTCTGTCTGTCTGTTATCGCATCACAGAAATACCACTAGAGGGATTTTGATGAAATTTGGTATGGTGGTATCTGGTTATCCCGCTCAACATATAGGATACTTTTTACCGCGGGAAAATATCTCATTTCTAAGAGAAAAAATACAAAAACTGCAATGTAAGAGTACTATACCAATATGTAAAGCCTAACAATTTGGTTTTTGGTCATGGGCAATGCTAGTAGGTACTAACTAAATAAGATATGAGTATGCACATTTAATTACTTCTGACAAGGCCATTGAGTTTGTCGTATTTTTTATGCATACATATAGAAAAAATAAAAATTTATATTGTATAATTAAAAAAAGCATTTCCTGAATGTAAAACTAAATATTAAATAATTTTAAATATACATAATATGGCATTTATATAGCTGAATGTACGTAGTTACGTACGTACGTATTTACGTTTTAAATTAAAAAAAAAAACAGAATCGGACATTTTATTTACATTGGTCAACTAGATCTTAATTTGCAGCATTAGCTCTTCGTTCCATTTTCCTCTTTATTTATTTATTTATTTATTTATTTATTTATTTATTTATTTATTTATTTATTTATTTATTACCATACCTCTTTTTACCATATACTTGATATTGGTTACAATTAAAAACGATATGAAGGCAGGCATATAATATTATCACTGTGTACATTTTTAGGTGTATTTTTTTAAATCGCCTAAGAAGTAAGAGCGCGAGGCGCGGGGGGACTGCACCTACAGTGTACTGCTCAACAATAACCAGCGAGAGTGATGGATGAAACAAACCATGAGTTACTCCAATTTTTTTTAATTCATGTTAAGAATTAATTAAGCTGCAACGGACCTCTGGCACAATATTACAGACCCCATTTTAACAAACCAGGCCCCAATATTTATTAAAATTGATTGGAAAGTCAATCATTTCTCATATAAGGGATATAATATATTTTTTATTTTTTATAATATTTACCTACTTTTATGTACCTACATTGTATATATATTATAGTCTATTCTATACTAACCGTTAAAACATACCTAGAAACAAACCCGAACGAAGTGAGGTTGAGTCGCTAGTATACCTATACATAAAAGTATAACAACACAATTAAAATACATATTTTCCTTAATATTTTTTTGGTTTAAATAATTTTAGGAAGCGCAATTAAATAACAGAACTCACGATTAGAAATAGACAAAAAATTAGAAATTTTAAAAACCCCCTTTGCAAGTTAATTGTCATATTACGATTACACTGGCACGCGTGAAGAAAGCACTTAATCGAGTAATCATACGCCAAAATACCTTACATAATTTTGGAAAAGAGCTGATACTCTTACACCGATCGATATTAATCAAACATAGCTAAGAACCACCGCAAGGAAACTGGCTTTCAAATGAAAAAAAAGGCATCAAAATCGGTCCATCCGTTTGAGAGCTACGATGCCACAGACAGACACACACACAGACAGACAGACATCGACGTCAAACTTATAACACCCCTCTTTTTGCGTCGGTGGTTAAATTGATTAACGACATTTATTTTTGTAGTTACTTGATCTTTCTTCAAATTTTCTCCAAATCTATATGCTCCATGTCGTAGAAAATTTTTAATCTTAATAGAAGACAATTTAAAGTAGAAAAACTGTTCAGTTGTCCCAGAGAAATCGGCGAACAAATAAAAATACATACAGATGAAGAAAAAATATATGTTATTATGTAGAACCTGCTCAGTGCTTCTTTTTTAAGTCGGTTAAATATAGAATAGCAAATGATATCATAAAAACAAGATAAATATTTTACATATAAAAGCCAACTTTAAACATAACTAGTACATCCGATATGGTCTAGTGGCTAGGATACCTGGCTCTCACCCAGGAGGCTCGGGTTCGATTCCCGGTATCGGAATGACCGAAGCAAACCAATCCGCTTTTTTAAAATTATTTCAATCTTTTAATTAGGCACTATAAATATTATGAACTAGCGGCTCACCCTCGCTTCGCTCGGGTTCGTCGCTAGGTACGAATAGATTATATTTAATTTTAAATAAAAAAATATATTGAATTTATTTTTCATAAAGTTTTAATTTCTATTTGTCACAGAAAGAAACGAAATTGTTAAGAAATACAATAAAAATAACATGAAATAGGCTAAAGAACAAAGTTTAAAAAAATAAATTGGTGGCCAATTTTCAATTAGTTGTCGCTGTCAGTTTGTCTGTCCGGTTCATTTTGGGTGCACTTGCCAATAAAGCCGGGCATTCAAATTCAAAATATTTTATTCAACATTAAATTTTTTTTTTTATTGAACGTCATAAGTCTACTACCAGTTCGGAAGAAGCCTCAGACCTGAGAAGAACTGGCGAAAGATACGTAGCGGGACTAATATTATTTCGTTATCTTTTTTATAAAATAGTAATTGCAGTAGACGGTAGAAATAATATAATTTACTGTATAACTATATAGTAATATACTGTCTCAGTGGTGTAGTGGCTACTGCATGTACGGCCGTACAACCGAAGGTCCTAGGCTCGAGTCCCGGGTCAAGCCAAGTTTAGTTATTAAGTCCTACTATCAAAAAAAGTGCTCACATTAATAAAAAACATATTTTAATTTTTGACTTTATTCTTACACTAGTAGAACTCGCGGCTTCGCTCGCCCTAAAACTACAAACAAACTCATTGGCTTTATGTTATCTTCACTACTATTATATAGAGGAAAGATCTGTATTTTTGTATGTTTGTAACGCATTAATTCAAAAACTACTGGACCGCTTTAGATGAAATTTGGATAAAAGTTTGTATGGGGAACCAAACTAGCTACGAACCCGAGCGAAGCGAGGGCTAGTCGCTAGTCTATACTAATATTATAAAGAGGTAAAGTTTGTGATCTTGTGAGTTTGTGCGTTTGTGACGTTGTAGGGGGTAATCTCTGGATCTACTGAACCGATTTTCAAAATTCTTTTACCAATAGAAAGCCACGTTCTTTCTGAGTGTCATAGGCTATATATTAACCCGAAAAATGAAAAGGATTTTTCGTGGTAGTCGGATTTGCAAAGTAAGTCGGAGAAAAAACGGCCGAACGAAAACGTTTCTTACGAACGCTGCCTTAACGAGCTTAATAATGCCTACAAAAAAGTCAGCGACAGCATATGTCTAACTTTTATATTTAAGTCACAAAAAGTAGTTTTTTATATTAAAAAAATCATTTAAATCGGTAGGTCATGTTTATTGGTCATATTATCAACAATTATGAATTCTTATCAAAATAAGTAAATTTATCGTCTAAAATGTTTAAAATAAAAGACTTTTCCCTTTTACTGCATATAATTTGGACAAATGGTTAAAGAGATAATACAACATATTCGTATGTATGGACCATGAACGAATTAGAGACTGGACGTGACATAAAATACAAATGTATGAAAACTAGTTCAACCAAGTGACACATAACGCACACAAAGATTTTATTACATTATTATAAACACTGATACACAATACAATATTTCTAGTGCTTGAACGTAATCGATAAAATACATATATCGATGAACCAATGAATGATATTTTAGACATTGGTTAGCATAGTCATCATATTACATCATTTAATTTATTCTTCTTCTTTTAATTTTAATAAATTAAAATAAACGAATTAAAGAGGCAATTATAATGTGTCAAATAATAATTATTTTTTAATTTGATTTATATAAATACGATGGCATTGATGGCAACATTCTGTTGGCCTATAATAATGTTAATGAACAAATGAATATCGGGTATATATTCCATTAATATATAATAAATATTATTTTGTAAAGATAAAAAAAATATTACGCTAATTTAATTAAATAAAGTGATTTTGTTGATTCTGTTATTGAACTATTTTAATTGGCAATTGATTGTCTCGGGTAGTTATAAAAATGTGACACTGTCCTACTAATGCTCAGTTCTTAATAAACATTTGTGAAATTAGGAAAAAGAAAAAGAGATTGCAAATTAAAGTGAGTGTTGGATCGTGAAAGTAAAATAATTAGTGCAAGTGGTAAAGTGTTTTATTACAAATCGCCAACCCAGAAGTTTAGTGCTAAAACATTATTGTTTGATTTGGTGTAATTTATGTGTTGAAATAAAATGATCTTTATTATTATTACAATGGAATAATATTTCAAAGTATATAAATGTGGAATAAAATAAAATAAAAAATTAAGTAGGTACACATACTAATTATAATTTTTGCATTTATATTTTTATTTGATTTAGAAAATATTTTTATAAATTTATTTTCATCAGATTGTAGGATACTGTGGTAAAAGTATTTAATGTTATTGTACTGTACAAATAACACAATTCGTTTAGTAATTTCGTCAAATATCGATATATTTTTCGACATTGTCAAGCACTAGTCGATGTCAAATGGACACACTCGACAGTTTAGTCATTTGTTCTGAATGGTATAATCCAGGGATTTTATGATGGTTGTCAGATGTCAACAATACATAGAAATATCGACTATATTTAACATAGTTGGATAATATGACATTTTATTTTACATTTAATTAAATTGTGTGATAAATAACAATAAATGTAATAGAATAATGTATTTACAAGTGAAAAGAAATACTGCTGCTTCCGCCGTTATAGTTTTTACATCATTTAACAGAACATTTAGTCATTTTTGGGAGATGTTTTTTTGACAAATAAGTGCTTGAGACTGACGCAAAAAACAAACGACCAAGCCTAAAATCTCCTGGTTACTGAGAAGACCGATAAAGGTACGTCCGCTTATATGTCTAGTCCAGTGGTTAATTCGTTCATGGTATGGACGAACCCAAGCGAGCTGTTTATCTGTTTTTCTCTTTGTACGGGCTAATCTCCGGATCTATTGGACCTATTTAAATGAAATTTTGCATGGTGGTACCTTATATCCCCAGGCAACATCTTAGATACTTTTCATCACGGAAAATTAAAGAGTTCCCGTGGGATAGATAAAAAACTATAACAACTTATACATCTTAGTACACAAAAACTACTGATTGGATTTTAATGAAACTTTACAATAATATAGTTCATACATGACAAAAACAAATCAGCTACTTTTCATCCCGGAAAATTAAAGAGTTTCCGTGGGATAGTCAAAAAACTATAGTAACTTATACAGCTTAGTACACAAAAACCAATGATTGGATTTTTAAGGAAACTTTACAATAATATAGTTCATACATCAGAATAACAAATAGGTAACTGTGTATCCCGGAAAAATGTACTTTTCCCGTGGGATAGATATTTTTGTTTATTTGTAACGTATTATGTACACAACATAGACCGCAAAACAATAGTTATTAAAAAAATTGCCTGTTTGTCTGTTTGCCTGTATGTCTGTTTTTGTGTGTGCGTTTCACACGAAAAGTAATGTACCAATTTCAACGAAATTTGGTTAAGTGATAACTTATTACTCGAGTCAACATTTAGGGTACCTTTTGTATATGTATGTATGTATGTATGTATGTATGTATGTATGTATGTATGTATGTATGTATGTATGTATGTATGTATGTTGTATTCAGCCCTTTTTAACACATTTACGGGTCTCCCTTCAGTACGAGGTGGATCAGGCCATACTCCACCACGCTGGCCAAGTGCGGGTTGGTCGACTTCACATGTCTTTCGAAAACTTGCTAGGTTCTGTCAGACATGCATGGTTTCCTTCACCGTTAAGACAAGTGGTAACTGTGTTAGAAATGATTCGCACATGAAAATATCAGAGGTGCGAGATCCGGGATTTGAACTTGCTTCACTCGGTTTCCCAAGCGAGCGCGTTACCACTGGGATACCACTGCCTAGATACCTTTTACTTAAAGAAAATCTTTCTTTCCCATGGGAAAATACAATAACTGGTTTTATCGAGTCCTCCCTAGAAACCTTCCTCTAGCTAAGCCTTAAGACATACATCAAAACAATATACTAAAAAATTGTAGGTCTTGAAAAGTCCTACAGAAAAGTTGTGAATAGTATATGTCTATCTTCTAAGTTACACTCGAAATATTTATTCTTATCTATACCTATAATAAAACTTAGTCAAATCGATGTGCGCGTTTCACGCAAAAAGTACTCAACCGATTTTAACTTAATTTTGTATAGTGATAAAACTTAGTGCTCGGGTCAACATTAGAATACTTTTTACGACAGGCAAATTATTCATTCCCATGGGAAAATACAATAACTGGTTCTATCGAATTGTCCTTAGAAATTTATATAGCTAACGTTGGCTCAACCTTAAGAAATAAATCAAAACATTGTACAAGAAAATTGTAAGTCTTAAAAAGGTCTATAGAAAAGTTCTGCATAGTATATCTCTATCTCCTAAGGTACACTTGCTATAACTATTTTCATTATTATATATTTCTGTTTTATTATACGTTATTTATTCTATCTGAATATAGATACATATATGAATAATAAAACTGTAGAGGTCGAATGTCTGTACATAGATGGTAGAAAAAATTGCTAAAAAACGAGTCAGTTCTCTTCTTAAATCACGTAAGGAGAGAAGTAGAACAAATCCAGATTTTTTCAATTTTTTTGTTTCTCTGTCTGTTTGTCTGTTCGTACGGGCTAATCTCCGATACTATTGAACCTATTTAAATGAAATTTGATACTTTTCATTCCGGAAAATTAAAGAGTTCCCGTGGGATAGTTAAAAAATTATAGTAACTTATACAGCTCAGTACACAACAACTTATGCACGTAATTTAGTAAAATTTGGCATGCTGATACCTTATATTGCCGGTCAAACAACAGGTTACTTATTTTATTTTATTTATTTTTATCTCGGAAAAATTAACGGTTCCCGTGGGATAGATCTGTTTGTGCTTTTCTAGAGGTGAACCCGAGCGAAGCGAGGGTGAGCCGCTAGTATAATATAAAAAGCTAATCGTTTCATGGTGATGACCTTTGAATTGTGAAGTTGACTTATTGATTTATCAGTTTTTTTTGTTTACAGACATTAATATGAGGAAACAAAATATTAAAGCCCGGAAGTTATTTTTTTTAATCATTTTTCTTTAGTGCAGTAAAGACAAACCTTGAAGCTCGTTAACAGGTTTAACAAAACTATTTGTCTGCAGGCTACAATTCTTATTTATGTTTACAATATTATCGTCGTCCGAACGCGTATTTCCTGCAGTGTATCATTCTTATATTGTTCTTCATACGATCGAAATGTTACTAAAAATTTTAATTTTACTAACAACGTTAGTGTGTTATGAGTGTACATTATTTTCGAGTTTTTGGGCGCCATTGTTCAATCCACGGATTTTAAATTATAAAGTAGATATACCATTTAATCCAGAATCTGGCAAAAAATTTAGAGACGATTTTCAAAGTAAACATGGATTTAGAGGAGAAACATTAATCGCTAACTTGGGAAATGGAAAAGGACCTGAAGGATACTCACAAAATAAGGTAAAGTTGCAGTTAAATCGACACCTCTTTTAGTGAAGTTCAAGAATACTTTATATTTTTATCAGATACCCTAATGCCTTGCTTCTCTAGGGTGCATCCCTAGCTGTCTAGCAAAGCCTATGTGTTACTCCTGGTCATAGTCTATCTGTAAAAACTTTCATATTTATATAATTTTGTTTTCAGGATCTTGGTGATGTGAAGTTCTCATATACTTATAAGAATGCCGATAAACAATAAAAATATATAAGTTAAACAATTTATTATTTATTAATACATTCTTATTTCATAAGTATTTTATATAAAATGTTCCTCATTAAAATTCGTCTTTTGGAAAAAATATTTTTTATTTTCTTTTAGTTTTCTTACACGTTATACTTAAAATTTAAAATATAAACGTATTTAAGACTAAATTCTTCTTTTTTGTGTACTGATATAAAGTACATTATTCCCTCTAATAAATGCATCACCATATTTGTTTTTTAGCTGACCATTGACATATTCTTCAGTTTGTTCAAGTGCTATATTCATGTAGCCATCTAAACACGCAAGAACTCCTGAAATAATACAATAATGTATAAAAAATAATGTTTTATTTAATCTTATATTTACATACTATGATATTTTAATTATAATATTTACTAGCGACTCACACTAGCTTCCCTCGGGTTCATCCTTAGGTAGCTTTCTCATACAAACTTTCACCCTTTAAAGCGTGATTTCTGGTATAAAAACTATCCGATATTCTTCCCAGGGTCTCAAACTCATCTTACCAAATTTCATTTAAATCGGTTCAGTAGTTTCGGAGCCTATTAGATACAAGCAAACAAACAAAAAAATTTTTTTTCCTCTTTATAATATAAGAATAGATTTTTACTACTAAGCGGAAGATAATAAATTAAGATAGCATTGTAAAATAGGTAAATATTAAAGAGTTAATAAGTTGTAGCTCATAAAAACAATATTGTAAAATAATGTTTTTACTAAATTACCTATGAAAGAAAATAATAATTCATGAAGAATGGACCCATAAAATGTTCTTTGAACAAAGGTTGACCTTCCATACATCAATTAACACATGACAGGATAAATATTGACAAGTTGATGTAATGTTTTTCATGTAAATATGTACATTGTCAGAAGCAGTAAGTACATCACTAAATTAATGATCTTGTCATATAATTTAATTGCAAATTAATATATTAATAATGACACAATATTATTCCAGATATAAGAATACATATATTGTATTCAGTCATAAATTGCATTAAAAATGTTATAAGAAATAATATGCTTGGACTTCGTTGTTGTTTACACCTACCTATATACACACTAACCTTCATCTTTATAACCTAATCTATCAATAAGAATAAGGTAAAAAAATATAGTAATGAATTTAATGAAAAACCAGACAGATATTAATGGAAAGAAGTTTATTTTATATGAAGGTTGCAATTAATTTTACCTCTGTAATCAACGCCGCTGTTAAGTTTTACTACAACCGGGCGGCCGTGAATTTGCTGAATGAATGAAGAAAGTGCTTCTTTACGACTCATTATGTACAATACTTGGTAAACCTCAGGAAGTTAATAAAATTTCTTTAAGTTTTTATTTTATCAGTACCATTAGATAGAAACTAAAAGATTTAGAGAGTTTGTAAATATGTAAATACTGCTAAACCACTGTAAGTTCAATATTTTAACTGTCAACGTCACTTTAGACATTGACATTACAGAATATAGATTCTAATCTATAAGCCATAAAGAAAAAAATATACATATATCTAATAACTACATTCGATAAACTAAGGGCCTGTGCACACCACGTTTTACAAACACTAATAAACTTAAAAAGCGTCTCGTCTACGCGTATTCTGCGCTTAATAAATCGAAAAATTGTTAATTGCTGCGTTCACATGACACGACAAATGCGTCCATAACGTGTTCATCACAGTGTGGTTCGTAGTATGCAGAGTTCACTGCGCCGCGTGGAGCGTACATACGACAGCGAGTAAAAAGGTCAGCGTGTGCATAGGTCCTAAGAGGTAAATTATGTTCAACTAGCACATATTGAAGCCGTATCTAAAAAACAGAATTTATGCATTGATGTTTTAATAAATTTAAATGGAGATTGTTACACTGCATGCATCTACATAAACACACGCGACGGTACACTGTACCGTCTTCTATACTTGAACTTGTCACTTACACTACTAAATCTATCTGCTAGCAGTGTTGTAGATCAATTTTTACACTGTTCAACTTATAACCATGAAATTGATAAACATTGAGGCTATGAAATACTTTTACACAATCTATTTATGCATGTGAAACCGTGATAATAAATATTTTTTTTGCTCTCTTTATACAGTAAGAAATGTAAATAAATTTCAATATTACTTGTCATAAATAATTTTTGTTTAATGTATATTAATGATTTAAATAGTCTTATACACAAATGGTACTTTTCATAACATGGGTAAATGAAAAACTCTCATTAAGTTTAATATCATAATAATCTTAAAACAAATATTATATTAAGTTCTCTCCTTAGGTTCAAGAGTTGTCCAAATAAATCCATTATAATTATTGACTTCAGAATCAGTAAGAGGATAAGGAGTGTTGCTTGCTTTGTAATAATCTGAAGGAGCATGCATTACAAATTCCATATATTCTAATTTACGTGGAAGCTCTTCTTCTGGCCCTGAAAATTTAATTTGTTTTTACTTATTATGAATATTCATCATATTCGTAATAAGTAAACTATTTAAAGTAGTTTTTGGATTAATATTTCCTTTCTATCTTTTTTATAAAAGTATTTTGGTGTCAAGGTACAAAGATATTTTTTGTAAAGATAATTAATTATAATTAATTTCTGGGAATTGTATTTATTATTATTATGTTAAATGTTTTAGTTATGAATAAAAGCATAACTAAATATATATATATTTTATATTATAAGTATAAAAATACCAATGATATAAGTAGCTGGGTCGAATGCTTTTTCTGGTGGGGGGCTAGCTTTAGTTGGTAACAACCAGGTTATCACAGCACTCTTCTCACAATATTGATCTGTTAGGAAGCCTCTGATTTGAGCATAGTATGTACCTCCATTCACATCTATCATTGAAACTATGTCACCAACTTGCATATAATTACCCTGAAGTTAAACACAATGAATTAATATTATTGGCATTATATTGTTAATTGTTTTTAATAAATCCTATTATTTATTTTTATCATAAACAATATTTTATTACAGCACTAATCATTTAGCCATCTGGTTTCTAAATATATTTATACAAATATTAATTATATAATTATATAATAATGCATTCATTGATGATGGCTATCTATCTATACCTTAAAAAACAAATAATCACTAGTAACAACAGTAGCCGTAGCCGTGGGGGCTTTTAGAGGTTGTCTTTTAAAGATGCTTCTTCGACCTCTCCCACGAGGCGCTGTTGGTTTAGATGGCGCTGGAGCAGGTGTTTTAGCTTTATATCGCGTTGAGCGCGTACTTTTACGCGTCCCTTTACCAGTTGCCTTTGCAGGGGTTGTTTCCCCTTCGCTCTTTCCATTTTTGGTTTCAGGATCTTCCTTTTCGTCTTTTTTATCGTCATTCTCAGTTTTAACGGTGGTAGCCTCCGATTTAATCTCTTTCTTCACTGTATTCGCCAAGTGACATTCGTTGCATATTTGACCGTTTTCTGCACTTCGCCACAGAAATGAATCGTTAGTATTGCACTGAACACATGTTGGTTTTGGCATTTTTAATAAATAACATCCAGTATACCGATAAATATTATATATTTTTAATTTAAAAAATCACAACAAATGATACAAACAAATAAGCGACAGAAGTTTGGTAAATTAAGTTGATGTCAATTTGACAGATAACTAAAATTCAGTAATTGCTGGTGCTGTTCTTGAACGTTAAATTATTGCATTTTACGTTATAACATTTTTATTAGCGAATTAATTAAAATATTTTAAAATAATATTTTTTTTGTATAATGATAAAGTATAAAAATATATCATGCATTATACAAATTCCATAAATATTAAAGCGCCATCTATTATCGAGTAGCAAAAGACATTATTTTTAAGTATTAAAAAATATAAAAAATATAAACAAATAGAATTCTAGTACAATCTGATCAACTTAAATTTAATTTGCATATAAATCTCATTTTGGTGAATAATTGCCTGTATCTGATTACGTGTCGTGGGGATTTATTTTACGCGTGGTTTACGGCACGATGTCTAGTTTAATTTATCACGTTCAAACTATCACAAGCAGTGATTTATCTCATGATTCGGATTGCATGAATTTATGTATCAGCGGTAAATGTCAACCAAAATTTAGGTAGAATTAAGTGAACCAAAACAAACGTTGCACAACGTGGATTTCAATTTAACAACGAAAATTTATAAAATTACACCTATTTTACTGTAACTATGAAACTGCGCTCTAGAACTAAATCCATATTTTATTACACCAAAAAGCAGAACAAGCTTGCTCGTTGCTATATTTCTAACTGTCTCATTACATATTTTGTAATATATTATTTATTCTTAGAAGTTAGAAATATAATTAGTATAAATTTCTTAGAGCTGTGATATTTTCCCGTAGTAGGTAAAAAGTATTCTAAATGTTGACCTGGATACCTAACTATCATCATACCAAATTTCATCAAAATCTGTCCAATGGGTTTCTCGTGATGCGTTCCCAGACAAACAGACAAAAATTATAAAAACTATAGTTTCGTCCTCTGTATCGATAATAATGACTATTTCAATAAGATTTTCCAAAAAAACATTTAATTTACGGATTCGACTCAGTCAGAACAATTTTATTATATAAGTATAGATTAAAAAAAATTATGTCAGACGATGTAAATACGCAAATAAAACATTTATTGAATGAATCCTTAATCAGGGCTATGAAATAAATTTTCCTCGTGTGATATAAGTTCATCCAGCTAGTTTTTTATTAAGGCTATCATCGTGTTTTTTCCGGTATATCTATCTCATTCTAACTCAGGAACACTAAACTTTAATGAGTCATATAATATACTATATACAATTAGGATTACTGATTAGAATAAATGTTTGCAGCACAGGCTGTAAATTAGATCTGAACTCTGACGATTTTGTATATTTTCATTCTACGTGATTTCATTTACTTCAGAAGCTATACAGTTAACTGACAGATGGGTGCTGAATTCTCCTAGATAATTCTCGTTGTTGGATTAAATACTTCATACTACTACGTAAATAATAAAGTAATATCTATAAGGTTAATATTAAGTTTTCTTTAAGACTTAAGGAAGGTGGTTTCTTACAGTGCATCAATCGGGATGTTAAGGCGTGCCGGTTCTAAGTCACTAAACTTAGCAGGAATGTGTCTATATTGGATTTGGCTTCTTATAACGCCCTGGTCGTTGCAACCGCATCATATTGCTGTACCACGTGTCTACAATTTATCCTTCTGTCATTTCAATAGTACATAATTAAATAAAAGATAATGAAAAAGTAAAAGAATCTATGAATCCAGAATAGATTAAAGATATTTTAACATTTCTCGTATTACAGTTAACACCTTACAATCAGTAGGAATATACATATATAATATACTAGCATTGCCCTCGGCTCCGCCCGCGTTCAGGTGACCAAAAACCAAATTATTAGGTTTTACATATTAGTATACTCTACATTGTAGTTTTTGTATATTTTCTCAAAAATGAGATATTTTCCAGCGGTAAAAAGTATCCTATATGCTGACCCGGATAACCAGGTATCACCATATCAAATTTCATCAAAATCTCTCCAGTGGTTTTTCTGTGATGCGGTAACAGACAGACAGACAAAAAATTTAAAAACTATAGATTCGTCCTCTGTATCGATAATAATGTCTATTTCAATAAGATTTTCCAAAAAATATTTAATGTACAGATTCGACTTAGTTAGAATTTTATTATATGTATAGATAATATATTGTTATAATATAGAACAAACAAAGATTGAGTAATAGAGGTTATTTTTAACCTATTTTAGAAATGAGGAGGCTAAATACGAAATGCTTTTTTGTAACATACACTCTTTCTTCACAATCAGTATTTACAAAATTATAGAGCTGGTAATAGCTTTAATGTTTCCAATTATAAATTCTAAAATAAATTTGCATCATTAAAAGTTTCTAACACATGAAATGGAAATCCATATCAATCCTTTGAGTTAACTTTTAACGAAGCCATACTCTGTCGGATGGAAATGTTAAATTTTGATTCTAGTTTTAATTATTGTTGGTTGTTAAAAATATATAATATTATTTTTGAAAATGAATAAAAAGAATAATTATTTACGTAATAAAATAAGAATATTTAAGTATTACGGAAATAATTTATTTGGTTTTTATTAAAATTTTAACACTGACTTTTAATATTATTGTTTCCAATTTAATCAATAAACCAAGTAGGTAGATACGCATTTGAAAAGTTCGTAGATATTTTAAATAAAGCTATCTTTTCGGTTTTTTTGTGGATTTATATTTTTCATTTTTAGTTCCCGATGTTTCAAATGTTTTATAGCAAGTAAGGTTTAAGACAAAGGTACATATTTGTTACAGACAGCACTTACCGGGTTACCCACAAAATTATATTTACTACAATGATTTTCAAAAATACAAAAATGACAAAAAAAACCGAAAAGATATTTAAAATGGTAATTGAAATTGTAAATCGCGTAAATCTAAGAAAGTTTAAATTCCTAGATAATTTTCTTTTTATGTAACTTCTATGTAACAGTTTTTTGTTTGTAAATATAAAATATATTTTTTTCTGCTCTAAGAGCACTAACTGAACTAAGTTGATCACGGTGTTTTAGTTCGTGCTAGTTTAATCAAAAGCTGTTGGATTTTTAGGCTATTTTTGTAGACCGTCAATTTTTTAATTTTGGCATTAAATTAGCACTTATTATGAGTAAGAGTAGTCATTTTGCTCATTTCGCCATGCTAGCTTTACAGACGTTTTTTGTATTTCTATCTTTATTTATCTCTTTATAATAAACTAGCATTGTCCGCGGCTCCGCCCGCGTTCAGTTACCAAAAACCAAATTCTTCGTTTTACATATTAGTATACTCTTACAATACAGTTTCTGTTTTTTTCTCAGAAATGAATGAATGAAAGAATGTTAAAAGTTACAGAAATGACATATTTTTCCGTGGTAAAAAGTATCCTATATGTTAACCCGGATAACCAGCTATCACCATACCAAATTTCATCTAAATCCCTCCAGTGGATTTTCTGTGATGCGAAAACAGACAGAGAGACAGACAGACAGACAAAATTTCTAAAAACTATAGATTCGGCCTCTGTATCGATAATAATGTCTATTTCAATAAGATTTTCCAGAAAATATTCAATGTACAGATTCGGCTTAGTTACAATTTTCAACCGACTTCAAAAAGGAGGAGGTTCTCAATTCGACTGATTTTTTTTTATGTTTGTAACCTCAGAACTCCGTCATTTATTAACAGATTTGGACAATTTTTGTGTTGTTTGAAAGTGTATACTTCCAGATTGGTCCCATTTAAATTTCAAAAAAAAAAAATACCACCCCTAAGGGTGGAAAAATAGGTAATGATGAATTTAACCTACTTCTAATTGTCATATTGACTTGAAACTTTGCAAGTGTTTCTATTTCCATTGATAGTACAGTGATTCGGTATTGTTGACCTGATCTGATGGTAAGGCCAAAAGGTGGATAGGTGGAACTCTTCAACGGCTAATAGTAGATACTTTGAGTTTGGGCTTATTTTGTTTGATTTGACAAACCTAACACGTTAGAATTCTTACTTTGATACTACTGTGTACACTAAAAAGGGAAAAATAAAAACTTTTTAACAAAAAAATAAAAACCGACTTCAAACAAAAGCACTAAAAAGTAAAAAATAACTGATTGGTAGTTCTCATTTACTATATATACCTAATCAAATATTTTCGAAGTTGGTGTAAGCACACCAACTTAGTAAGGCTAAGTAATTAAAGCCTACCTATTAAATACATACCTAATCAAATATTTCCGAAATCGGTGCCAGCCCATACAAAGCAGTTTTTATTTTTTTGTTAAAAAGTTTTTATATTATATGTAAATAAGTATATTAAAAAGTGTTGGATTTAATAAAACACACATAACACGTGAAAAAAGTTTATTAAGTCGTATTGTGATATGAATAAGTTAGGTCCTAAGCTACGGAATGCTTTGTTAAGTACATAAATGAAGTGTCACTATGTAAGTACATTATTGTAATCACTAAGATTATTATTAAATATTTTAAGTAATTGCCGCAGTTGCTTAATCTTAACACGAGATGTATGTAACAGTCTTACTTTGGTGGTTAAAATAGCTTAATTAATACGAAAGTTATGAAAAGGTGTTTTTTCTTAGCTCACAATCGAAATATTTTTGAACTTATACTTCTTTTGGCAAATTGACAAAATTTATGAGAGTAAAATTTTTAAGACGCGCACACTGACAGCCAAAATGCGACATTATGAAGTTAACTGAAAGCGACATGATGAAGTTAGCCGCATTCCTTTTACAAACAGAGAGTGGTGACATACGGAATGAAACCTTTAGCTATTTTTGTTCTGTTACGCCACAGAAGTGTAACTTCTTACGTGCATACATAAGTACACACACACACACACGTTTTTTTGCTGATATTTCAACCAAAACTATTACAGTTAAAAGTTTTTCTTTAAATTATTTTTTTATTTATATTTCTAATAGTTTGTTCGGCAAAGACTCTTTATTGAATAAAATGTTACGAGTACATGAGTTTGGCCACCAAAAAGGTTTGACTGTAACACACATAGATTTATCTTATTTTTAAAGGCAAGCTTTAGTAACATTATCTTTCTAGACCTCAATAAATTGTTATTTTAATAATATCAGGACTGAGTTTCAGGTGATTTTCGAGTAAAATATCTGATATGGCAACTCTATGCTTATCTAAAAGTAAAAGTGGTGAGTTAAAAGTTACAGTAATGAATACTCAATAAACAAGGACGGACAGTTTCTTGGTTTTTTAAATTATAATTTAAAAAACAAATTGTGATAAAATTAATTTAAAATACAATAATAATAGTGTGTAATATTTGATATTGATTTATTATTAAATCTTAATTGTAAACAAGCTTCTTTTAAACGGGAGAGAATCTCCCATGAACATTACAAAATCTGAAAAGATAGCTTCTTAAAATGTCAAATAATCGCGCAAATCTAAGAAAGTATTATATACCAGAATATTAAACTGAAATTCAACCCTTTTACCTTCCCACAGCTGGGCAAGGGTCTTCCTTTATGCGAGGGGTATTATATATCCCACGTTTGCCAAATACGGGTTAAATGCATATCTATAAAAGCAAGTAGACATTGATATAAATATATTTTTCCTTAAAAAAACTAAAGCAAGCTATAAAAATAAAACAATAAATGCAATACATAATGTTCACGTTTTAATGTAAAGCTATTAAACTTATTATTAAATTTTAAAGCCGCGAAGTCTTAAATTAAACGTGTAAATGGTTAATGAAATACTGGTGACAGTATATTGTGAAATTAAGTTAACCAAGTTATATACTATGAATGCGAGAATTACATTACAAATTCTATGTTAATATGATATGTTGTATGTTCGTTCATTTTAAAATTACGCACAACAAAATGTAAAATTTAAATATTACTCTAACAAAAAAATTGCATGTTTTTTTTTAAATATTATTTAAAACTTAATAATTTTCGACATAAAGAGAACATGGAAAATTTTTCACTGTTTATAAAAATGATTAAGATTAGCTTGAAGATTATAATTGATTGAATTAATAACTATTAATTTATCTCAAAATCGACCAGAATTATCAATTAAATAGATACTACACAAAACTGCACGCACTTATTACTCCATCTTATGTTATACATTTTTAGAACTACAATCAAACTTTTACAGTCCATTTTATTCACTTAGTACATCTACTCGTCGACAGATGGCGCTCATTTACAGATATGCTTTTCGCTTCGCGTCACGCACTTGTCGCACGACACTCGACAACACCAGTGGAAACGGCAGTGGCATTTAGTTTCTTCCTCAGTTTTTACTGTGTTGTAGCCGCGGCCACAGCAAAGAGTTTCACAACCGTCATCTCCTGAAAATATAAATGTGATAACTATGTATATCTATACACATAAATAAAATTGAAGTGTCTGTTTGTAATGTCAAAATAACAGCTTGTTATTAAATACGTATAATGAAAGTTTACACGGTACCTACTTGTAAAAAAAGTCTGTCTGTCTGTTCCGGCTAATCTCTGAAACGACTAGACCGATTTTGCCGGAATTTTCACTGGCATATAGCTGATGGAGTAACTTAGGCTACTATTATAATTTTCGAATAGAATTAGGGTTCTGTGCAAAAAAATTAAAACCCATAAAATGGTACTGTAATACGCATATCTAAGGACGCACCCGAGCGAAGCGAGGGTAAGTCGCTAGTTTATATATGAACAAAATTAATATACCTGTCTAATTTTTATTTGTTTGTATCCTCTAATCTTTGTAAAGGCTTAACTGATTTTAATAGAACTTTTGCTGGTACATAGATGTTTCGGAAAAAAAGTTTTTCTGCTAGATAGTATATAGAAAAAAAGCTAAATTTGGTTTAACGGGGCTCAGCAGGTGTGAATCTACGCTTGTCTACTAACCATGAAGCTATTCATAATATTATGCCAAATGTAATTTAGTACTATAATGCAAATACGTGTTAATTAGTACATATTTAAATGTACTAACGTGCTACTGACTTACATTTCCTAGGTGCCTAAAAGTAGCCTATGTCATATGCCTATAGTACTCTAGGTCATATGCGTAGGCACTACAAATCCGTTTAGTTATTTCATCGTGAAAGAATATAGTAAAAAACAAATACACATACATAATTACAAATTTTCGCAATTTTAATAGTAGTCAGATTTTATAGCGTAGCAATTATAATATAAGTACAGCATTTTAAACAGATACCTACAATTGTAAATGATAATATGATAATAAATATATTGGGACATTAACACACAGCACCATCTAGTTCCATGGTAAGCTACGAGGCTTGTGTTATGGATACCAGATAGTTGATACACTACACATATATAACTTTAAATACATACATATTATAAATATAAACACCCATGACTAGAGTACAAACATTCGTGCTCATCACACAAATGAATGCCCCCAGCGGGTCTTGAACCCGCGACCGCTAGCACAGCAAGTACGGTTACTACAAACTGAGCCAAACGTGTCGTCAAATACACCGAATTTCTATGATGAAGAAAAAATAACACATCAAATTACCTCTAGAAGTCCTATTGCATTGCCTTCCATGTGTGCCGAACGATCCAGTGGTCGCGTCGGGCTCGCAGTACGAGGGGGAGGGCTCGAGATAAACTAGCTCTGACTTGCGGGGTTGCCTGCCTATGCCCGCGTTTTGTCTTGTTCTGTGGATTAGATAATTTTGTTTATTTACTTGCTAAGATATTTCTAGTATAATTATATACAAGCAGCGCCATCTTTTGTCTTTGGCTTGTTATTAGTAACAATAATCTACGTGTTACTTTAGATATTAAATTTCGTACAAATCCGTCCAGGTGATTCGGCGTCAGGGAGTCACAAACATTCACACATATAAACTTTATATATAACAGTAATATGATGAATTTTCATTGCCTTATTTAAGATCTAAGGTATGTACCATCACAACTTTTAGGAGCAATTACGAGTACATATATACAAATAAATGACGCGGGCGCAGCCGCGAGCAAAAGCTAGTATTTAAAATATTAGAGAAGTTGCTCAGAAGTTGTACTATACAAATTATTCTAGCATAGTTTATATCTTATTCATTAAACGTCGGTGGCTGTTGAGAAAAAATATTTTTTTGTTATTTTATTGATAAATGAGTCAGCTTTAGCCTTGAATGATTTTAAATTATGTACTTATTTAATATCATATCTTGACGTGTATTAATAAAATCTGCAGGTGTTTCATTTTTTATTAAAAAGTAGCGGAAAATGTGCATTTTTACCATACTGATTCATTTAGTAAGTACAATTGGACGTAGTTATGCAAGATGGATCCAGCCGACGAAAATCGTTTTTTGATTTACCATCATAAGTGGTTCTTACATATCAACAGAAAGTAGATAAAATTCCCAATATTTAAGAGGATTTTCAAAAAAGCTATGGTGTTGTTATTTTGATATACCAATTTTACTAAAACTTTCTCAAAAGTAAGTTTTTGTGGTTGGATCTATTTTGCATAACTACGTCCAATTCGTAGGTCTTATAAAAATGCTATAAGCACTTTTGGTGGATAAAAACATGTACATGACTGAATCGTCACAAATAATCATAAAAATCATATTTGAAAAGGTCACTGCTGTTGTTGAGACAATTTCTTTTCAAGTTCAAGTAAAGATTTCTTTAGGGATTTTTAACCTCGTATTGTTCTTAAGACACCAGCACTTAGAATTATATATTCTTATAAAATATGCACATTTATTAAAAAAAATTAATGATTTGGATCTTATAACATATATATTTGGAAAAAATTGTATGTAATTCTTTGATACTGTTACAATTTCTTATTTATAAGCATTTTTACGTAATATCTATTATAATAGTCTAAGGATCCAATCTATGCGGTGGACCACTCACTCTTATTCCAGACGAAATATAGGTATTTTTTTAACCTTAAAACATATTAACTGACAAAAAAAATTTGCACCAGGCTGTTTAGTAACTAACTTTTCTGATAAACTTTGATAATTTCTTAGATTTACGCGAATATTTGAGATTTTGAATAAAACTATCTTTTCCGATCATTTCGCGGATTTATTTAAAACTTTGATATCCTAGTAGCTTAATATGAATACTATTATATGTATTCTTTATAATAGATTGTATTCAATCCTTTTTTAACGTCCCACTGCTGGGCACAAGCCTCCCAATACGAGGAAGATCAGGCCATAGTCCACCACGCTGGACAAGTGCGGGTTGGAGGACTTCACAAGTATTTCGAAAACTTGCTAAGTTCTCTCAGACATGCAAGTTTCCTCACAATATTTTCTTTCACAGTAAGACAAGTGGTAATTACGTTGAAAATAATTCTCACATGAAAATATCTGAGATGAGAAACCTGGTCTTTGAACCCTCTTCACTCAGTTACCTAAGCAAGCGTGTTACCACTGACTATCACTGCCTTCTCGTACATTGCAATTCGTCAAAAGCTTTTTAAAACTTTAATTATTATTTAATTGTAGCGATTTAGATACTGGCTGGCAATATTTGTTTTATAGCAGGTGGGAATGTATGAGTCAGTGTCCATCCGGTTGGTCGCTAAGGTCAAAGTTGCAAAATCATTTGATATTCATGCTATAGGTCTCCAGCAGCGAGTGATGCTATATTCACACAATCTTGTCTTTTATAACCAAGAACTTTTACTATCGGTCGTATATTGATTTCCATCGATAGCCGATCGATTTGGAGCAACGATAAAAAATATTTTGCATGTGTAACTGTAGCGGTGTATAAATATAAATTACAAATAAATTTAAAGAGATATTCAATTTTAAATGGTTACAATCTTAAATGTGTCTTCCATAATGAGACTCTTGAATTTTGGAGTGAAAATATCTTTCCTTCAATACTTAGAACGGCATGATTAAGTTTTTGATACTCTTTACAAACTAGTTTAAGATTCTATTTATACTCGTAGTTGATCAAGCAAGAAAAATAGTAAAGGTGAAAAAAAATGATACTTAATGATAGCTGAAAGCTATGATAATACTTTTACATATGTAAGAAGTTTCCGGTTTAGCCTTAGCTAAAGCTACTCGTAACGTTTTTATCATTAAAATAAATAAATGTTACGCTGAAGTGATGTAAACTTTTTGATGAATAATCTGAAAACCACGAAATAAACAAAAATATTCTCATCGATTTTTCTCATTTTTACTATACTAGCAATTGCCCGCGACTGCGACCATGTGTTATCTGTATATATATATATATATATATATATATATATATATATATATATATATACGTATATAAAAACGAAAGGAGTAAGTAATAGGTAGGCTATTGAATAGATAATTTATTGCTATATAAAAACCAACACGGGCAACACGGTATATTAGTATATATAGAATGGCACAATAAATAAACAAAAAATACAAATAGCTTACCTTCTTATAACAAGATGGGTCTGTGGGGCATGAGTAGCAGGGGGCGGGTGGGGTGTCACAAGCCGAGCCCTATGGTACTTGTCCCGTAGAGCAGACCCTACCGCTCTGAAGGGTGGCAGCGCTCGCCAACACGTGCGTAGGGCACAGGAACCGGATACACCATGGCATTTGCATTCACGACGTACTAAATCTTTCACCATCTAGGAAATTAAATAATAAAAATAGAACATTAACTCCATGACTTTGTTCGCAAATTAGGTACATATATATTATATGTAGATATTAGGTATAAAGTACTTAGTCTAAGTGACTACACGTTTGGCTCAGTTTGTAGTGAACCTACTTGCTGCGCCAGCGGTCGCGGGTTCGAGTCCCGCTGCAGACATTCATTTGTGTGATGAGCACGAATGTTTGTACTCCAGTCATGTGTGTATATTTATAATATGTATGTATTTAAAGTTATATGTGTAGTGTATCAACTATCTGTTATCCATAACACGGGTCTCGTAGCTTACCATGGAACTAGATGGTGCTGTGTGTTACATGTCCCAACATATTTAAGTGTTTATCCAGGATATAACCAAAAAAAGATATACAATACCAATTTATGTTTTTTTACTATGAATCATTTCACGATTTTTTTTATATTATAAGGGTTGTCCCAAATATATTTCAAGGGCATATTTTGGGGGTGGAATAAATAATAATTTTAAATTGACTTTTAAGAAAGTTTTTAACAATCAAATAATAAGCATGTTATTGAAACAATTGGAATCTAAAATTAAAGTATAATTATTGGGTCACGGAAAATTTTGCTCAGAGTCGGGCCAAATTAAGTTATTGAGACTTTCTATTAAGGGTCCAATTGTTAAATAAAGCTTTTGATTTATTTAAAACATATCATAGTAAAAATAGCTTTTTGGACTGAACCTTAAAATACACTCTTTATTCACTTGACACACAAGACCATATTTTTATATTGGAGCTATTATATACAGATCATGAACCAATTAACACATCTAGATTCAATAAATAGCCTCTCAACATTCCAAGAACGTAGTCATAAAATATTTTTTACTACCAAGTGTAAGCAATTTACGTAGATTATGTACATTATAAGCGAGTGTAAAGGAAATGGTAGTGATTATTTGAGATACTTTTTATCTATAAGATGAGAATTGCATGCGGATAGACATGCCTTGTATTTATTTTAGTTATAATTAGCTTTTCATACATTTCATGCAGCTTTTATATTATTTATACTTGATTTGTCAATTTTGTGCTTCATGTTCTCCAATTTTAAAAGATTTGTCATTATTATATTTTTAACGAATAGGTTATATATCAAAAGAAATAAATTTGTTTGTATAGAGCTATTATAAGTAATGTAATGTATGAGGAAAAATCTGCGATTTAGATTTCCAAGAAGAGCGTATTCGTTTTCCAAGTGGCAAAAATTTTACCAATACGCTACCACTGTATCTTATTCATAGAGCTTTTTGTGTTTTGAAGTTTATTTCATATAAAAGCTTCTTGAAACCACATAAGAAGTAATCTTCCTCAACACCTCCAGGTAAATTTCTAAGAAATTAATTAAAACTCTAAGAAATCTATTGTTAACTGACACGCCGGCGTGTCCGCGGTCGTGGAGGGATTAACATGTTGTTTCTACCTTGAATCTAAGCTTCTAATATTTACTTTAGTTATTGTTAAAATTATATTTTACTGTAGTAAACAAAACAGTAGTATAAAAGCTTCTTTTTATGACCACTATAAATAGAATACGTATAAATATATGTAAGCACTAAACAGCGCCGCGAACAAATCATCTTACGACCAATTGATAATACGTGTACAATGTGTTGCATGAGTGCAAATGCCCTGTCATTTTGTAGGTACTTTGCCTCATAATTTTCCAAGTACCACAATAACGTAATGATTTTGTCTTCAGGCAATACTAGTTTAGAGTTGAGTATCTATATTAGATGTACAAGCCCTTTTTTATGGCTTTGTTTGAATTTTCCATAATTTTTTTAAGAAATAATATTAAAATATGAGTTTAAGTTTGGACTTGTTGTATTAAAATTAATTTATAGACAATAAATATATTTTCAAGATATTAAAGTATAATATATTTGTAATGTTTTTTGTTTATGTTTATTGTATGTCAATCGAATTATGAGAAGTCTTCAAAGATAAATTATAAAAATGAATAGGCATGCAAAATCAAATACATTAACATTACTTTTTTTTTTAAATGAAGAGGTTTGAAAAAAAAAGGTTTTCTTAAGGAAACTTTTTTTTCCAAAACTCTTCAGCTCATAAAATCATCAATAACTTATTAATATAACAATTTTGTGTGTTATCAATAAATTATATATAAAAGGGCACTAAAATCATGTTTAAACATCTATTTATGTTTTTAGTGTTTTTATTTTACATTTGGCAAATACAGGGCAAGGCTTGATAACCGTCGTTATGCGTAATTTTAGAACCCATAATCTTTGGGTCTTTTCTTAAAATGACTACCTACTTAGTATAATATCTTTAAAATATGCTAAAATGTATACGAGTCAAAATCACGATATACTCTCATTGGTCCCGCGGGGCATTCTGAGGCTCTCATTTTGCACAGTACATAATTAGACCCCCAGGTTCGTTCGAGGAAAGCCGTGGAAAGCTACGATGCTTGATTAGAGGTTATCTATACTCGTGTGAGGGAATTTTACAGCAGATGCTTATAACTTATTTGGGAGACTTTAAATTAAACTATCTTTTCGGATTTTATCGCGTATTCATTTTGATTTTTGGTTCCCGGTGGTTATGGGGTGATTTCCGGGATAAAAGTCCTATATTTTCACTTTGATCATTTATAAGATAAACTTAAGTGCCCAAATATAATAATTATTACAGCTAAGTTTGACATATGTATACATATTATGTACATAAATTGATTTACTCATTAGACATATTTCTTATAATTCCTAAAAAAAATAATAGATGCTATAAAAATCTAAATTTTGACTAATTACTAATATATATAAAGCTGAAAATGGAAATTAAACGAGCTAATCTTTAGATGTATTTTTGGTTCGATTTGAAAAAATCTTTTTGGCTTTTATAGCCCATTTATTGATGAAGGCTGTCTTACATTACGCTATGAACTACGAGAGCCATTTTTTAATTCTATAAAATTAAAACACGCGAGCAGAGTCACGAGAAAACGCTAATAAATATACAGTATATTTTCTTTCAAAAAGATATTGGTTTTCTTTCTATTGGGCATAATAATATATTAAAAGAATATATTAGTTACTACATTACTACGTCTAAGAAAAGATCATGAAAAAATTGAATGATTTTTTATACTTTTATCAGTTTGGTATAAATTAGTAGATTAGTTAAATTATTACGAAATCATTAATTAGTGCTTTTATTATAAACTAGCCTTGCCCGCGGCTCCGCCCGCGTTCAGATGACCAAAAATCAAATGCTTAGGTTTTACGTATTAGTATACTCTTACATTGCAGTTTTTGTATTTTTCCTCAGAAATGACATATTTTCCCGCGGTAAAAAGTATCCTATATGTTGACCCGGATAAGCAGCTATCACCATACCAAATTACATGAAAATCCCTCCAGTGGTTTTTCCGTGATTCGGTAACAGACAGACAGACAAAAATTCTAAAAAGTATAGATTCGGCTTCTATATCGATAATAATGTCTATTTCAATAAGATTTTCCAAAAAATATTTAATGTACAGATTCGGCTTAGTTACAATTGTATTATATGTATAGATTAAAAATTCAAAATAAACTTAAACAATAAAAAAATATTAGAAAAGCTAAATAAACTAAAGAAATCTGTAAATTGCGCCCGCTCTCACCATGCATTTAAAGAAATCGTTTGACATTACTAGAAATTATGCTAATACGTGTATTACACGGTATAGATGCCATTCGAATTGGATATCCTTCGTTTAAAAAGATCACTTAAGTACTGTAATACTTAAGTAATACTGTAAGTAGTCATTTATCGGAATACATCGATTCAAATGGAAATTGGTATGAACTGTGGTCTGTATAAGTAGACTTACATATTAATGTAGCATGATAGGTTGTTTAGTTCAACAACTTATGGTACTGTTAGCATTGATAGTAGTGGCAAGCCATTGGGAGTGTGCTCCCTTTGGAAACACAATCTTATGTTTTGTGAAAACAGTGCAAGGAAATTTACAAATTTGAGCTAGTAGTAAGACGACAAAGTTTCACAACAAGACTCTATTTTTGTATAGGTCTTATGTTTGCATTAATGTTTAAAACTTAAAGCGAAGCGTTATTTTTAAAACCAATATGTAAGCAAAATGATAAATATAAAACAAAAACCATTTGAAGCAAAAATAACTGTTACTAGATCAACATTAGTATACAGAGGCTACAGCGTTACCTGAAAGGCTTGTAAGAACATCGCCAAATCTACTAAGTTTGGATACCGTTGTATTTGATAATACCTCGCTCACCTTCCTGCCCACTCTATTATTGTGTAAGTTCATCAGGCTTCTAGCGTCTGCTTCCATTTCCCTGGAATCCAGGAACCGTCGGGAGAACCTTGCTCCATACGCCGCCTCTCCACAGCCTCCCCATTGGAACTGCTCTGTAGGACTTGGAGAACGCCGCCTGATAAAAAATAAGAGTAATAATAAAAATTACCACTTTTTAACGTCCCACTGCTAGGAACTAATCTTCCTTTAATGCGAAGGGAATCAGACTATTGTTCACCATCAGGTTCTCTCAGACATGCAGATTTTCTCACGAATTTTGGCGGGTTCTATTGTGGTGGTAGGCGGAGTGGTAACCATGTTGAAAATGATTCGTACATGACAATATCAGAAGTTGGAGATCCAAGGTATGACGTCGCATCACTCGGTTTTCCAAGTAAGCGCATTGCCACTGAGCTGCCACTGCCATATCCACAAAATTAATAATATTAGATAACATAAGAAAATCCTAGTAGGTACTAATATTTGCCTACGACTGCACTCGGCAGCTACGAGCAGTTTGATCTAGAATACATATTATGTTTATGCTATCTTCATACCGAATTTCAGTCAAATCTATCGAGCCGATACAGCACGAAGAGTAACACAAACTTACGCATTTTTATTAGTCGTGGTATACGAAAACTATTTTTTTTTGTAAGTTTTGACAGCAAACTAAAACCTGACGCAATCACTTGGTGTAGGATCAGCATAAAAAGTTTATGCGACCACTAATATGTCTGTTTAGAATATTATTTCTACTACTGTGTTAATTAATATAAATAAAAAGTTTGAATTTTGAAGCTGTTTACAGTTAAAATCTATTGTGAGGTTTATTTTTCTTACCGATTTGATGTACACCCACAGGCGGGCAAGTCGCCGCGCGCGCAGGCTGTGCTCAAGGCATGGGTCACTCCTGCGGAAGTTATCGCGTACGTGAAGGCTGCTTCACGGGTTGCTAAAATAAAAATATTATTTACATTTTTTATCTAGCATAGCGATTCTGTAATGTCATTTTGTGTAATAAAAATATGAAGGTGTTATGTTGGCTAAGAATTTAGCAAAAAAAATCATATAACCTCTGATATTTAGGTTTAGACTAGCCACTTGCAATGGATTCGCTCGGGTGCGTTCCTAGGTGTAGATTTTATTACTAGCTGAAGCCTAAATCACGTAATGAATCAATGATCTATCTGTTAAGTTTAATCCAAATCCGTCCAGCTGTTTCTGAGTAAGGAATTAACAAACACGCACACATACAAACTTTCGCATTTATAATAATAAATAATGTGATTGAGATTTCAAAAAGGTAGCATAGAATTTTTGTAATTTATATAAAAGTGCAGTGTTGAATAAATCAATGGGACATGGAAGAAAAGTTAAAATATTTTCTAACTCAATCAATTGCTTCTATAAATTTTTTATTCTCAATTTTATTAAAATTATTTATATTAAAAAAAATTCTTTGATAATTTTTTTTTCTATTATTATCAATTCTTCAATATTCATAAAAATAGGATCAACCCCTTTCCATTTTTGATTCCCTTATATTATAGAAGGATTATCTTGATTTATAAAGCTTACCAGAGCAGATAATCGCACCAACTAAATATGCAAAAAATGACGACGTCACTATTTTATCGAACTAATCGATAGGTTTTAAAAAACATTTAAATGTAGCTGTTGATATTTAAAAAAAAGAACGTTTCATATGAGTGAAACTATATATTTTCAATATTTAAGGTAATTTTCTTCGACGTTCCATTCATTTGTTATACCTATATGAAATACTAGCAGAATCCGCGGTTTCGCTCTCGCTAAAACTACAAAAAAATCCTCTAAAAGGTAGGTACTAGGTCTTATACAAATCTTCATCCCCTATTTTACCCCCTTATAGGATGAATTTCGAAAAATGCTAAAACACGTATTTATTTATTTGTATTGAAGCGCATTAATACTAAGTTTCAAGTAATTCTGATCAGAAATAAATTTTTGGATTGTATTATAACGTGTTTTCCCGTGGGAATGAGATACTCTCCCGCAATAAAAAGTAGCCTATGTCACTCTCAAGCTCTCCAACTATCTTCACACCAAAAACTCCGTTTCGACGTGAAAGAAGGACAAACAAACAAACACACTTTCACATTTACAATATTAAGTATGGATTAGTATGGATAGCATATAGTATAGTTATGAAAAAATAAAAAGTTTTTATTATTCAACGGATGATAAATTGAGAAAGTCATTAATCATTTTGTAATATTGATTTGAATGATATATTACTACAAGTTATATATCAATTCACATTACATAAATTAGATACAAGCATCGATCGATCTTACTTTTCGCAGAACGTATCAATATTTACCCATTATAAATGTGTACATATGAATAAAATTAAAGTGTTTACAGCATATATTTTTAAATAGCTTTACTAAATTAAATTAAACTCACGTTTGTCTGTTACAAACATTTTTTTTTAACTTACAATACTTAAAACAGTCTTCATATCGAAATAACATTAAGAATTAATAGTGAATGCTTGAATGAACGAATAAAAAGTTGTGATAGAAAGAGACAAATAGAGGTCATGGGTTCGATTACATTAAATGTAAATATTCGAATTGTCTTTATATAATCATATTTTGTTCACTAGCGAATCATTTTCGGTGTATTCATAGCATACACTACATGCGTATTTCTAATAACTTTTTACGAAATACTGGCGACTCACTCTTGCTTCGCTAGGTTGATTTCCCATACAAACTTGTCTCAATGTCCCAACGTATTTATTTATTTATAAACTTTTATACCCATTTTCACCCTTTTAAACGTTGATTTCCGGAATAAAAAATATCCTATGTCCTTCCTATGGTCTCACACTATCTTCTTATCAAATTTCATCTTAATCGGTCCAGTAGTTTTTGAGTTTATTCGTTACAAACATACAAAAATATAAATCTTTCCTCTTTATAATAGTAATATAGACACTAGTATCCTATGGAATATAACACAAGAGGCTTTTATCTTTATCTACATATAAGTTACCTAAGATTAATAAAAGCATCAAATCAAAAATTCCAAATGTAATAAAGTTCGATATTTGGAATTTTTATACGCAAACCCATGAGCAATAGCTAGTTAGAATAATTTCTGCTACGATGGCTATATTAGCATATTAGAAGATATATGCAGATTCGAGCGGCGCTCCCGGATAAATAACTGGACCGGAGTCATCGTGCTTGAAATGACGTTAATGGGATTCTATGAAATGTATTGATAAGAATTGGTTTATCCAGCGCTATACTGTGAGGTAAATTCTAGTTTTATTATATATGAGAAACATTTAAAATCATACTACTTATATTATTGCGAAAGTTTGTATATGTGTGTATGTTTGTTACTCAGTCACGCGTTAACGTCTGGACGGATTTTGATTTAGTACACAGATTGACTATGACCTGAAGTAACTCATAGATACTTTGAGATAATTGAAATAAATATTTAGTAGTTAATATTTATTTGAACATTTTTTTGTTACTTGAGAACAATTACATAAATTTAAAAGTTCAGGTCTAAGTATAGTTTAGTTTTATTGATCGCCTCCAAAAAAGGATCGCATATTATTCATACATATTTTTTTTGGGACATTAACACACAGCACCATCTGGTTCCATTAGTTCCAATAGTTATCAGATAATTGATACACTATACAAATATAACTTTAAATACATACATATTATAAACATAAACACCTATGACTGGAGTACAAATATTCGTGCTTATTACATAAATGAATGCGCTCAGGGGAACCCGAACCCGCGACCGCTGGCACAGCAAGTAGGGTCACTACAAACTGAGCTAAACGTGCCATCGGAAATATAAACCATATTTTGCCAATTATAACGATTTTAAATATTCTAAATGAAGCTTATATCTGAGGATAGTATCATATTATTTAAGGATATTTCATCCTCAAGGATAGAATAATCACATTAACGTTGAAGTTGAAGTCGGTTTACCTTTTCAGTTATTTAAAGTATTTAAATCTTTTAACAAGATTCAAAGATATACTATGTCTAGAAGTATGAAACCGGAATTTTTTTGTAAAAATTACAAGTCTGTTGTTTGAAAATGATAAGAAATATTTTATTCAAAATAATTTCCATTGCTATGTATACATTTTTCCCACCTCTCCGGCAATTCATGAATGCCACGCTAAAAAAAACAGTTCTTCTTTTGAAGCGAATCAGTTATTGAGCCATTTTCGCACATTTTCATACGAATTGAAGTGTCGTTCAGCGAGAGTGTGTTCCAGTGATACGAATAGATCATAATCGGACGGAGCCAAGCCTGGAGAGTTAGCCGCATGCGCTAGAATTTCCCAACTGAACGCCTCGATCGTTTCCCTGATCCGTTTTGTTGTGTGTGATGGGGCATTATCATGAAGCAAAATGACGTTGTGTTGTCTTCTTTCATATTCCGGTTGTTATTCACGTAACGCTCGATTTAAATCGATCATTTGCTTTTGGTAGCGATCAGTGTTAAGGGTTTTCCCAGGATTTAACAGCTCATGATAGATTATACCCTTCTGATCCCACCAAACACAGAGCATCGTCTTTTTTCCAAAGCAAGTTGGTCTTGCAGTGGATGTCGATGGTTCGCCTGGATTCACCTAAGATTTATGACGCTTAGGATTCTCGAAATATATCCATTTTTCATCATCTGTTACGATTCGATGGAGAAATGACTTTCTTTTGTACCTGTCGAGCAGAATTTCACAAGTGGTTTTTCAATTTTCTTGCTGCTTTTCATTCAGTTCATGGGGAACCCATTTTTTCACTTTCTGAATCTTTTGCATAGCTTTCAAATGAATGAATACGGCTTTCTGTGTTACATTCAATTGATCCGCGAGTTCTTGTTGAGTTTGAGTATCATCTTCATTCAATAAAGCTTGCAATTTGTTGTCTGCGAAATTTTTGGTTGGTTTTCCACGGTTTTCGTTTCTCAGGTCAAAATCACCACTTTTGAATTTTTTGAACCACTAAAAACACTGCGTTATACTAAGAGCATGTTCACCGTAAGCTTCGACAAGCGTTCGATGCGACTCTGCGGCAGTTTTCTTTAAATAATAACAGAAGACCGATGCTGTCCGCAAATCGTAGTTCGTAGGCACAAAACTCGACAAGTTTAAGGTTATAGAAAAATATAACGGTGTATGAAACTGGGGTTGTTGTGTATTTAAAATCTTCGTCAGGTGTTAGAAGGAGATGATGGTGCTGCAGAAGCGGTCTTACGGTCCTTAAACTGATGACTAGTACCATCTGTAGGGAAATTCCGGTTTCATACTTCTACACCTATGTATTGGGAGCTCTACATTTTACGTGCTTTTACAAAGCGAAAACTTGATTAGTGGTTATGAATTATGAAGTGAAAAGAAAACTAGCAAGTGAAACGATCAAAGCCAGTATTAATTATATTTTAGAATCTTGTACGAATACTGTAGAAGTGTTTAGAGGGTCGTGGTTTTAATAATCATGGAGGTATAGAGGGTTCTTTCATTCCAGTTGGTAAGATGTAAATGCCTGGTGGTAAAAAGACTAAAATCTGGTAATAATAATATAGGAATAATATGAGACCATTAAAATAAAGTCTGACATATTTAACAGGACTTGTTTTAATATGTGGACAACAGTGGACATCGCCCAAACAATGACATTAAAGTATGCAAATAAATTAAAATATTGAAGTTATCTTTACTTATCTATTTTATTTATTATGATTAGTTTTAATGTAATAAGCGAACTAAAAACTTTTTATGATATTTAAAATATTTTAATAGGACGATTATATAATATGTAAGTACTAGCGGATACATTATAAGTAGGTATAAGTACTTGCGGAAAACAAAATCAAACCTATCCCACGGGAACCGTAAATTTTTCCGGGATAAAAACTAGCTTATGTGTTATTCCAGACTATAATCTATTTTTGTGCTAAATTTCATCCAGATCCGTTCAGCCGTTCTGGCGTGAAAAAGTAACAAACATCCATATATACTCACAAACTTTCATATTTATAATATTAATATTAATATTAGTATAGACAAGTATATCTACATATATATTTTGTACAATGTACATCACTCGCAAGTAAAACTGTAGTAAAGTTGTAGTGTAAATTATTCGAAAGCCAGCACTATAATAAAGTAATTACAATTTGATTAGTATCAATCACGACATTACAATTATAATTTTTGTTTATATAAGCTAAAGCAAATAGTGTTTTATCCAAATTGAGATCAAAACACCTTCGTTTGTATAAAGGTGGATACACACTTGCCGTGAAGGCATGTTCAGAAATACATTTTATTTCTTCGTTTTCCTAGTTATGATTTTGACACCATATTATAAAACTATATTTTTGTAAAAATTATTTTAATGTGATAATATTTTTATTGTATTATTATATATAACTAGCAAGCTTCCCATACTTTGTTGAATACTTTTTAATATGATGCCAATCTTTTATCATATTAGGGTTGAAATTCCAAAAAACTCCTTTATTATAAGCTATCTACATCTCTACATGCATAAATTATCAAAACTTTAGCCTATTTTACATTGACTTCGTCTGGGCTTTATTATATAAGGAAAAAGTCAAGTTTTAAAAAAGACTTGCCGGTAAGAAATAAATGTATTTCTTTTTGCTTTATTTAATTTTCTATGTAAAAGTAACTAAATAAATATAAACTTCTATAACTCTTTAGTCTTGAATTAAAAATCTAAAAAAAAATTGAGCAGTATAAGAAATAATTTACTAAGTGTATAGTATGTACTAAGGTTTATTTGATCGTGATATTTACCGCTTGTCAGCCACTACAGGCTAATAAGTCAATTAGTGATCGTGCTGCAACGACTGCAATCTATTTTATAAGTAATATATAGCTTTTCATTTAAATATATGGGTATATAATGATGAGATACCAGTTTAGTGGGTACTGTTAGAAATATCGTTCTAGGTCTCTGAAGAGCCCTAACTTCTAATGTAGTGAATTCGATTCCTAGTTGAAATATATTGTTGTTTTGTAATTAAAATTGTCTTTTTTAAAGTCCCACTTGAGGTTGGGCCTACATCCAGTGCAAGGGCGATGCGTAAATAAAAAAATAATAATCTATGGGACGTACTTATGTTTTTTTTAAATATCTTAATTAATTTTAGTTTCAATATATTATTAGTGTTTTATAGATAGAACCTTTACTATATGGAAACTCAATGTAACCCTCTAATATATAGTAGGTTATCTATTTGTTGATATGTACATAGTTAAGTAATAAACCAAGCCAATTCACACCAAAATTTATTTTACATAAAAAATATTAACCGTTCTAATAAAAACTATCCAATTTTTAATCGTATATATAAACTATTACCACAACAAATTTCCATTAAATCCAATGAGTTATGAGAGCATGAAGAAGTCATAAGCATTTGGACTAACAAATTTTCACATTTAAAATGTTCCTGTGATCTTGCGATACTTGTACCTATACATATTTTCAAAAGAGTAAAAATGTATTTCATACGCCTGTGTCCAGAATTTAAGGAATGCACGTGAAGTATAACAGTTTTATGCGAACGAATTTATCATATAAAAAAATATTAGTAAGGATTTGGTTTTCATATTACTAGCGACTGACCCTCGATTCGCTCGGGTTCCTCCCTAGGTACGTTTTAACGGTTAGTATGGTATAGATAGATTATATATTATATGATATATAGCGTATAGCCTTCCTCAATAAACGGGCTGTCAAATGCAAAAAGAATTTTTCAAATTGAATTAGTAGTTCCTGAGATTAGCGCGTTCAAACAAACAAACAAACTCTGCCTCTTTAGTTTAGATAATAATTAAATATTATTGTATTTGTTGAAACTATTAATATTTTAATCAATAAATTAATTAAAATATATGATAGAAGTGTGGGTAGCTAGAAGGTTTTCAAGCTGAAGTCATGAATAATTAATTTAAACTGAATGACATTTTTCCGGGTTTCATAATTAAGGGGGAAATAGTAAAATATATTAGGTATATTTAATTTCGTATAAGATTTTTACAGGAAATTGTATACGAAATCTGAAGCAGAATAGCAGAATAAATTGAGAGTTGAATAGTTTATTTAATATCGCACTCCTATTATTATAAATGTTAAAGTTTGTATGTGTGTATGTTTGTTACTACTTACACTGAGATGACTAGACTGTTTTGGTTAAAACTTAGCAAACAAATAGACTATGATTATATAACAGTAAGGCTAATGTAATAGCCAAAATGAAATGTACATAATATTATAATTTATACAAATGGCAACTAGGGACCCGAGTGAAGCCAGGGCAAGTCGATAGTGAGCCAATAAAAGTTTAAAAATAAATAATAAACAATAGATTACATATAGAAAGCTTTAAATTTTCATATTATTATTAAAATATAAACAATTCCACTTCATTATCAATCGTAAATCAACAAAATATTTGATGAAGTATGCATCAAATAAAATTTTTATGTTAATCATTATTAAGCAATAAAGGTAGTTTATCACGTCCCAGAATCTAAACTTTACGAGTTACAAACTACATATTAATTGCTTTTAAACAAAACCATAAAATGCTTAGTGTTTTTCAATTTACATAATTTCGATTTCACTTTAATTAGATAACCGATATACGAAAAAGAAGATTCTGTTTATCTATGGCATTAAATTAAAATAAAAAATCGCTCAAAACAAAATTTTATGTCCGTATGTCTGTTTGTTTTTCTCAGAATCATTGAAATATTGGGATTTTTTGCAAGAATAAAATTTATGGTCTGGAGTGTGATAGAATTATTACTTTTTATTCCAGTAAATTACCTGTTTTTCGTAAAAAAATATATATTCTTAAGAATAGTAACTGGATCATTTTTGTTTATGTAAAAAGGTAAAGGTTAAATAGTTTAATATCTTTCTCCTCTGTTTATTGACAAACTTTAGTGTTATCAATAACAAAAAAAATTAGAATCTTAGTTTTTTATATATTATATCTGGTGGCTAGTAGATAAATTCTATTCACATACGTTTTACTTAAATTTTCAATAATGATTATGGACGAATTTCGACCATTCGGCGAACAATAGTAATCAATACTTAATATTATAAAGCTGAACAGTTTGTTTGTTTGGTTGAACGCGCTTATCTCAGGAACTACTAGTTGGAATCGAAAAATCCTTTTTAACTTGGATAGTCCACTTATCGACGAAGGCTTTAGTCTATACATCATCCCGGAAAAATGTACGGTTCCCGTGGGATAGATTTGTTTACGTCTAAGGACGAACCCGAAGCGAAGCGAGGGTGAGTCGCTAGTAATAATATAAGATATATGAGAAAATGATTTTACTGTTATATATTACAATATTTAAACGTATGTTTGAAGGAAATGCAAGGCACAAGAAATGAAAAAAACTAAAGAAATTAACTTAATTCTGACTATTTGTATATTTTATCCTTTAAAGAAAATAATTTTATTATTTACCAGAATCATTCTGATTCATCAAAAATAAAAATCTCAAAATGATTTACCGCCAAAACAATCTGTCATCGTATAATGTCGGAATGTAAACAAAATGGCGTATACAAAAGTCATTCCAACCTGTCTCTCAATTAACGTCGCTTTAACATAAATAAAATTCAATAAACATTTTGACAGTTAAATAAAATCTACTAACTTTGCGCATCTTCTTGTATGTTTTTTTTTCATGATGTAGGTAAAAATAAATGTTTTTAATTTATATTCTATTTAATTTAAAGCTACATTATAATCTAATTAATGTATAAATTTTAATAATAATTTTGCCAAAGAAAAGAAATAAAAATTTCTATACTTTATAATTTCATATTTATTTAATTTTCATTTAACAATTTTTTATTTTTATTTAAAGTATCTAGAAATTAAAAAAAGTCAGTAAAAAGCAAATAGATAAATAATTAATTTAAGGTTCAATTTAAAATTTAAAACATACTGTAAAATATTCACCTGTTATAATAAGAATAAATTTATTTCAAGCAAACAGAATCGTACTAAAGAGCTAGTCAGCATTAAAGATCATCTTTGACATCTCAAAAAGACCACGACTACCTCACGATTTATCGTGTCTGTCGGGTTAAAATGTCATATTATTCCATGGTTATATAAATATCATATTCTATGCAAATTATGTAAAATAAAGGATAGTTATTTGTTTAAAGACAAAGAATAAGGCCATTTTAATAAAACGTGGATAAAGTTCTTTTATTTATGATCTGTATCATGATTTAATTATTTCTTATTACAATATCGTATCTACATCCTACGTAGTCCAAGTAGTTTCAATTTTGAAATGATGTTCTAGTTCGTGATGTAAGTTTTTTATTTTTCGAATGAGAGAGTTACATTAATGCTATCAAATAGGATTTAAATGTACTTTTAAACCTATATTTAGACTAAACTGTTCTATTCTTCACAAGAAGTCTGTCCGTTTTGATGTAAACCTAAGTAAAATAGGTTAACAGATAACCCCGAATTCATCTACAAATATTTAAAATAAATACTGGATCTTATTACTCATTTTACTGATTTCTTGAATGACGAGCAAGTGGTTTTTTATATAAGATCCATATCCTTAAATCACTTTAGTTTATATATAACCTTTAAGTAAAAATAAATGTACATACGTTCTTTTTTATATATTTTTTTTAATTCAACAAATGTCGTAAAGTATAAACGAGTTGCATTAAACAAACAAGTCAATTAGCCGTCTCGTATAAATCACATAGTGTGGGAGGCTTTCCGATAATACCTTTTTCTTGATTAACTATTTATATAACTGTCGTTCACATTGATGAGTTTCTTTACAAGTGGCCATGGGACTGTGATGGCACTAAATTTGACATACCATGAATATTTAGAGGCAACATGAAACAATGTTCAAGAAACATAATTTTGATTATTGTTGAAGTTATACTTCTTTTGGCATGTTTGGAAAAAAATATAAGAGTAAAATTTTTCGATGCGCGCGCACACCGACAGCCAAAAAGCGACATGATGAAGTTAGCTGCATTCCTCTTACAAACAGAGAGTTATGAAATCTTTAGCTATTATTGTTTTGTTACGCCAAAGAAGCATTACTTCTTACGTGTATACATAAGTACATGCACATTTTTTTATAATAAGATAGTTCTAAGTTAGAATTTATGTTTTATCTAAAGGCTTATGAATTGTTTAGTTTACAAGAGTGTAGTGTGTTCTCCATTCTACGTGACATTGGCGAAGTAATCTGTGTTCAATTGGCACGCTTTGAAGCCATTATGTGCGCTTGGCACAACTAAGTATTAAAAGGTATATAAAATATATATTCAATTATTGCCTCCACGACCGCGGACACGCCGGCGTTACAGTTAACAATAGATTTCTTAGAAATTTAATTAATGTCTTAGAAATATACCTGGAGGCATTAAACAAAATGCACTCTATTGATATGAAACCGATATAAATGTGGTTAATAATGTAATTTAATCGAGATTATATCATATATTGCTACTCGAAAGTATTTTATGTAAATTGCAATTATACTTTTAATTAAATTTATAGTTGTACGAAATTAATTAATAATTAATGTAAGTACTTGTTAATGAACAGGTGGTAAGGTGATTAATACTTTTTTTTAATAATCAATTTTATTTCCATGGTAACAGAATATGTATATATTAAATACATTTTAAAATAATATACGGGAGAGTCATGATATTGTATTGAAAGCTATCCGTGATTTACAATCGTGTCCACTTTAAATATTCAAGTTAGCTTTTTAAACATTAGAAATAAAATAGTAGCTAGTACAAAAATAATATAAAATAATATAAAAATAATATAATAAGAGAATACCTATTATTTTAACAAATGCTAATAATGTTATATGTCAAACTAGCGACTCACCCTCGCTCCGCTCGAATTCGTCCCTAGTTACGTTTTAACATTTAGTATAGATTTCTCAGAGGTGAGATATTTTCCCGCAGTAAAAAGTATCCTATATGTTGATCCGGTTAACCAGCTATCATAATACCAAATTTCATCAAAATCTGCTCAGTGGTTTTTTCTTGATGAGGTCACAGACAGACAGACAGACAAAAATTCTAAAAATTATAGATTCGGTCTCTGTACCAATAACACTATTTCAATAACATTTTCAGAAAAATATTTAATGTACAGATTCGACTCAGTTAAAATTTTATTATTTATTAGTATATAGATAGATGGCATGATATTTGGAAACGACTAATGAAATTCCTTAGACTTAAGAAATTATTCCTTGGTCTGAGTTAAATTTAAACAAAGTTGTACAAAAAATAATAGATTTTTATTTTTTTGTAATATATGAAAAAAAAGATCAAATCTATACATATAATAAAATTGTAACTAAGCCGAATCTGTACATTAGATATTTTTTGGAAAAGCTTATTGAAATAAACATTATTACCGACACAGAGACCGAATCTATAGTTTTTGAATTTTTGTCTGTCCGTCTGTTACCGCATCACAGAAAAACCACTGGAGGGAATTGGATGAAATTTGGTATGGTGATAGCTGGTTATCAGGGTCAACATATCACATACTTTTTACCGCGGGAAAATATCTCATTTCTGAGAAAAAATACAAAAACTGCAATGTAAAAGTATACTAATATGTAAAACCTAAGAATTTGGTTTTTGGTCTTCTGAACGCAGGCGGAGCCGCAGGCAATGCTAGTGGTATATAAAAATAGATCATAAATTATTCCTTAAAAAAGTACGCAGTGAATGCAAGTATTCACACATTTTAATGGTAAGGCAACACTTTAAAGCCTAAGAAAGACATTTTATGCACCCATTAGTATTATATTGATACGCTAAAAAATTTTTTGCCTGTATACTGTTGAAAAAAAGTTATCGCCTAAGCTACATATTCGCATAATAAGTCATAAGTCAATAACCTTCAGCCTTTTAGAATTAAGTGCTATGAAGAGATTATATTGCTTAAATAAAACACTTTACAAAAAAAAAGTAGTTTTGTGGCCAAACTAAGTTGGTATTAAGATATATAGACGAAATTACTCACCCTCGCTTAGCTCGCGTTCGTTCCTAGTGAAAAACAAAAACAAATCTATCCCACGGGAACCACACACTTTTCTGGATATAAAGGTAAACTGTGTGCTATTCGGTTCCATATTATAATCTATCTCTGTTCCAAACATCTGGATCCGTTTAGCCGTTCTGGCGTAATCGAGTAACAAACATCCATCCAAACTTCCGCACTATAATATTAATAATGGGATACTGATGTTGAGATATAGCGTGGTTGGTGCAAGTTTTACCAGATATGTATGTATGTATACTTATACAATTATTTCAGATTTAAGACGATGTCATAATTTTAAATTGAATGTCAAAACGACAGTACATAAATATCCTATTTGAACATGAAACAATAATATGCTATACTAGCGACTCACCCTCGCTTCGCTCGGGTTCGTCCTTAGGGTATGTATACATCTTCCTTATTTGAATCGGATATTATTAGATTTTTCATTGGTTTTAAGATTATTTTTTCGTGGAACCCTATTTTTTTCTAAAATAAAAGTAGTCTAAGTTACTCCTTATTACATCAGCTATCTGCCAGTGAAAGTTCCGTCAAAATCGGTCCGGCCATTTCAGAGATTAGCCGGAATAAACAGACAGACAGACAGACAAAAATTGTAAAAAATGTGGTTTATTTGTATTAATATGAATATAATTTTGAACCTTTAAAATAATCAAGCAAATCACCACTATGCCACATATACAATTTTACATATAAAAAAACAAATTAAAACACAATATTAGTCATGCCCAATATATCATATCAACATGTAAGACTGTAGATCAAACATCGTTCCTTCTCGAACACGATTTGTGGAGGCCGAATCGTTTATTGTTTTTACCAAATACACTATTAATGCTTTTTATGGTGCACTTTACATATGTTTAAGCTTTTTATGGATTTTGTAATCAATTATCAGATTGCCTACTGTGACGATCATAAAATTATAATATATGGCTTGGACCTTGGAGTATATATATCTACACTGCCTACGTATTATTTCTAATTTTAAGAATTACTTCAGCTTTACATATTTTGAATAAAATTAATAGTGAGTAATGTCTATTTTAATTAAAACTGTAACTAGCAAAATATTTAATTTTTATATGTTTATTTATTTTATAAGTTACTAGCGACTCACCTTCGCTTACGTTTTAACGTTTAGCTCAGATGAGATATTTTCCCATAGTAAAATGTATACTATATGTTGACCTGGATAACTAGCTATCATCATACCAAATTTCATCAAAATCTGTCCAGTGGTTTTTTTAGTGATGCGGTCGCAGACAGACAGACAAAAATTCTAAAAACTATAGCTTCGGCCTCTGTATCAATAATGAAGCCTATTTCAATAAGATTTTCAATAAAAATATTTAATGTACAGATTCGGTTAGAATTTTATTATATGTATGTATCTATATTATATGTAATTTTATATATCTAAAAAGTTAAGACTATACGTTTATTAATTAATTTAGTATTTAATTTTAGGTACATTTTATACATTAGGTTTTAATGTATTTTAAATAGATATTGGAGACTGCCTTGTTGGTTTCGATGCTAGAATGTACGGCTGCAGAGCTGGACCTAGGTTTGAGTCCTGTGTAGGGTTAAGTATAGTTATTGCCTTTGTCTATCAAGAAATATGTACCTCCTCGTGCATCGTAGAGCACGTAAAGCCGTTGGTCCTGCGCTTTATCTCTCAACGTCGTGTCGTTTGAGAGTTTTAAGAATAGAGAATAAATGTTGTGTTCGCATACTTTTGTATTATAATATCTCCTGCATATTTGGCTAGTTTCAAGGATTTTACTCATGGTAAATACACAGATAAAGAGGACACTATAGTTATGGATACGGAAGTTATAGGATATACGTACCTAAAGGCATCACGTGTCCAAAGTCATTCCCATCTCCAACTCCTGAGCAGTTCCACCTGTAGCCACCAAGCTGCGACCTGCACTCTGCGTAGGCCATCCTAGTTACAGAAAAATAATAAATATAAAAACTGTGCATTTTGATGTAAACAAAATCCATTTTAAATGCCAAAAGTATGTATGTGTATGTTTGTTACACTTTTACGATGAAACAGCTGCCGATTTTGGATGATATGTAGTTTAAAACTAAAATCAAATAGAACCTCCCACGTCTTAACAGAGCGTTATAGGATCACTCAGGATCGCTTACGCACTCAACTACGATACCCTGACGGTCTGCCAAAGTAGACCACACAACCAAGAGCCACGGTCTACTCTGCTATTATAGAAGTACCAGGAGCAACCCCCATGGTACACCGGCAACCGAAGTAGTTACCTCTCAGAAAGGTGAACATATAGAGAAGGGAGAGGGAGGGGGGGGGGGAGAGGAGTTGTAGGAGGTAGATTATGACCTAGCGTAACATACAGGCTACTGTTAGGCACCTAAGGACGCGAGTAAAGCAAGATTAAATCGCTAGTACTGCTATAATACTTGAATGTGTTAATGAAAAATTCTATCTACTTACCTGAGGCCATCGCCTACAGCGGCTATAGCGGCGGGTGAGGCGCGACACATCGCGCGTTGTTTGTCCGTCAGACCGGCGACGCGTGCGCACACTAGGTGCGCGCCCAGGGACACCCCTCCCGAGACACTCGTTCTATAACAAATATGGTTGTTATATTTAATGAATTGTAAGCAAAAATCACAAAAACAGGCACGAAGCGAGGATAAGTCACAAATTGTTATACTAATATTATAAAGAGGTAAAGTCTGTGAGTTTGTGTGGTTGTAGGGGATTATCTACTGAACCGATTTGAATGAAATTTCGTAAGAAAACAGTTTGGGACCCTGGAAAGGACATAGGATACTTTTTATACCGGAAATCCCTTAAGGCGGTGAAAATGGGGATGAAAGTTTGTTTGTATGGGGAATCAACCTAGGGACGAGTCGCTAGTTGTTTATAATATTAGTGCTATATTTATTAGTTATATTAAAATTAAATGCAAGTAGTAGCTGTAATTTGTTTTTCATGTATCTGTTGATAGATACATGATAATGGTACAGTAAGTAAAGAAATTATTTTTGTACACAATGACGTTAATTAAAACCAATCTATTTTTCCTTATATGTTACTGCTAATTACTATGACGATTGACATATATATGCACTATATATGTTGCTTTATTTAAGACGTTTTTATTATTTTTAGTTGATTGCCTCCTTGGGCTAGTAGCTATCATGTAAGATGTGGAGGTCCTAGGTTCGAGTCTTAGGTTGGGCCGAGTACAGTTATTGGGTTATTCCGTTAAGGAACTTTTAGTAGCAATCCGAAGTTGGGAAGTTGAAGGTCGTATCGAGATATTTTCGTACTGGACTTTGAGAGTGAAGGGAACAGAGAATCCACTTTTGTTCATATACACGCACTGCACTGTATCAATCATGTACATTGTATGGATCAAACCAGCTGATTTGTCTCGGTGAGATTGATCGTTGTAACCAAAATCTGTCAGGGGGATTTTGTATTATAATACTCGTAATGTTACTGATCGATTTTTGCATGGATTATTATAAATGATATATAACTCATATTAATACCGTTTGAACCTTTTAGGTTTAAAAAATATCTTCCCCTATTTCGATATCAATACCACACCTTACGGTGAAAAAACATCATTAAGAAACCTGCATATGTAAGAAATCTGTACCCACCATACTGTAAAAAAACATCGCTAGAAAACCTGCACCTGAGGGAATCTAACTAGTTATCGAAATTTATGTGAAGTCTGACAGCCCACACCTGGCCAGCGTGGTAGGCTATGGCTTGTACCCCCTCGCAATGTCCAATATGACTGAGGCCCGTACCCAGATGTGGGAAAAACAGGCTGTAGCAGGCTAAATCTATACATATAATAAAATTCGAACTAAGCCGAGTCTGTACATTAAATATTTTTTGGTAAATCTTATTGCAATAGATATTATTATCGATACAGAGGCCGAATCTATAGTTTTTAGAATTTTTGTCTGTCTGTCTGTTACCGCATCACGGAAAAACCGCTGGAGGGATTTGGATGAAATTTGGTATGATGATAGTTGGTTATCCGGGTCAAAATATATAATACTTTTTACTGCGGGAAAATATCTCATATCTGAGAAAAAATACAAAAACTCAAGAATTTGGGTTTTGGTCATCTGAACGCGAGCGGAGCCGCGGGCAATGCTAGTAAAGATAAAGCACATCGTCCTATTTCTATAAGTATGTATGTATATTCTACACTGTGTTGCCTAACAGGTAAATTTAACACTCTTGAACTACATGGCTAACGGACCGTTAAAACAAGCCGTAGTTCCCAAAACAAATGAATTCGTTTGTCATTGACCACAATTACTCTTGACAAAGTAAACAATCAAACTATGATGGTTTCGTTGTTCGCTAAATCGTTACACTCATTTCCGTTGTGCATTGTGCTTGTTAATGAATTAGATCCTTGTATACAAAAAAAAAAATGGATTGCTTAAATGATATTAATTTTAAATATCATCGCCATATTCAAAAAAACCTTTTTATTTAATGTCCGTTTAAAAATCTTGTTGTTGATTAGTAAAAAAAAAAAACATATTATAATAACAATAATCTATACCACTACGGTTATTAACAATGTTATTGAAAAACTTTATTTTTTTTGTTTTTTTTTGTCTTTAATGACTTAGAGATATTTCTTGTTTATAACAAAAATATAAAATTAATATTGAATATAAGAATAAAATTTTTATTAACTTTATTTAATAAAATAGAAAAAATTATATTAACTTAAAGCATTTTCATCCGATCCTATTTATATTATAAACACAAAAGTTTGTGAGGATGGATGGATTGATATTTGTCTTTCCCGCAAAAATTACTTAACGAATTTTGATGAAACTTTACACTAATATAGCTTATGATTCGGTGTAACACATAAGCTATAATTTTTAAGAATTTTGCGATACATAATTGAACTAGGTGAGCCGTAGGAAAACGCTAGTTATTATTATGTACAAGCGATATGTAGAAATATATCCTGTACAATGTATGTACATATAGGTACAAACATGGGTTTGGTCGGACAGGTTTTTAATATAGTCAGTTTCAAATACAAAAAAAAAACAATATCTATAACTTAAATTGTAACTTCAAAAACTACATCACTATTGAATAATAATATTTTTAAAGAAAAAGCGTTTTAGTGTTGTAAAGTACATATGTAGTATCGACTTAATTTATAAATAAACATAAATTCCTATCTAATGAGCGTATTGAAAGCTTTAATTCAATAAAAGTCTCTAGTATTATACTGGCGTAATAAAATTGCTTTATGTGTACAAGTTCGTTTTACATATAGGCTTTTATTTTGATCGTTACCTTTCAGTGCGTGGGAGTTGTGAATTGCCTCCCGGTCTGTCACGGTTCAACGTTAATTGGTACATCTCATTACCGTCGGCGTATTAATGAGACGATGACTTTAATGTCCAACATATAATGGTATGCGAGAATAGGTTCTACTTCTAAGGTAATAGAGATTATTTCTATATTTCTTAGAAGAATGGCGAGGGAAACTTATTATTTCTAGTTGGTGTAAAGTTTTAAAGTGCAAAAACTGCGTTTAAAATTAAGATTGTAACACTGCCAATGCATTGGCCATAACTGACTGTGGATTAGCATATACAGCTGCAAATCTGGAGTTTCTGGGTTCGAGTCTCGGGTCAGACCATGGTTAATATGTATTTCTATTAGTAAGCGTAAAGCCATCGGTTCCGCAACTGATCTCTCTCTCGTTCGTTGTATCGAATTGTTGTCCCATCAAAGTATGAAAGCAATAGGATTAGAGAGTGCACTTGCGTCTGCGCGCTTATTTAAAAAAAAATATTACTTAAAAGTTAGTTGACTCTTTTAACTTAAAATATAAAGTTTTTGATAAAGTTTGAGTTTCTGTGAAACTGCAGAGAAATAAATTTTGCATATTTGAGGTGAGTCATAATAATTATAGTTGTGTTATAAATGCGAGTGAATGAGCCCATATTGTTTGCATTTCTGAGGTTACTTGTCTAATTCTAAACAACGAGGTCGTATTTTGATAAGCGTCTGTCCAACTACGTTAATGTTGAAACGAGATATTTTGAGACATCAGCTTTATTCACAGAACAATTTGAAAAGCAGATAATCAATAGGGTTCTATATTTTTGTATATTTCTCTATATCTTACAAATTAGAAATCGATTTTGATAATTGTTTTTTTTAATAAAAATTGATTAAGTTTTAATTTTTTCCATTTCGCTGTGGAGATGATATATATATCCTAATAGTCCCTTATAATATAGAATCCCTTATATTTCATTTCTCTAATGTTTTTACCTTCACAGTTACTCGTATATATAAGAATTCTGTTCTGTGATTTATTAATTCTACTTTTCAATTTCTACTTTAATATTGCACTCATTTATATATCGATTTCTAGCATGTTATCATAAAACTATGGATTATGAGCGGAAGTATAATTTCTCTCTATCATTGCAACAATATCTATATAAAACCGGTGTTACCCACTCCGTCTGTCTGTCGCTAATAATTGTATGAATTGTGGCTCTGATAACCGGACTTGATAATTGTATAGGGGAAATTTGGTTGGTATTCCAATAAATACGTTGACGACTCAAGACTAATTTCTTGTGTGTTAAATTAATGGCAAAAATTGAAAACAAAATCTTAACCAACAATCAATAAATAAAAAAACTGTACGGCTACTGTTACAGAAGTTCTAAGTTAGAGTATCGGGTCAGGCAAAGTGTTGTTATTGGCTTTCTCTATTAAGAAATTTCTACGAACAGTAACAACTCAATATTGGGAATTTGGTATAACTCGGTTCTGCGTGTGATCTCTCATTGATTCTGTCGAATTGTCGTCACACCAGGTTTCGAGAGTAAAAGGAATAGAGAGTACACTTATGTATGTTTGCGCGCATACTGTTGCAATAAATCTAATTTCTTCTGCGCAGAAGATGACGGATGGCAGATACATAAAATTAACAAAATTATGAAAAAGACGATGCCAATTTCCGTATTATTTATTAAAACCATAATATCTTATATAATAATAGACGATAACTTTTACTAAACAATATATATATATATATATATATATATATATATATAATGAAAGAATTATTATTATAAGAATAATTTCAATTTTACGCATGTATAAAGTTATTAAATATAACTATTAAAAACAAAATGGTCCAACTCTCCCAGATATACTCTATACATTATTATGTTGTTTTATCACTTAGGGCGTAATAAGACCCTAGTAAAACAGCTTTGATTCAGATTGGTCTGTTTATCTGTTCAACAATACAATATGTAAAATATCCTACATTAGCATGGCGCAAGTTAATTTTATTAGAAATATCTCAATGTTATTTTGACATAATTTCCATTTCGTAACATTTATTGAGTAATATTATTTTTCCTTCGCTATTAATCATGAAACCTAAATCTACAGTTAATAAATAAAATTATATTCTAAAAAAATTTAGGTTCAATTGTTTGAGATGTATAATTGCTGAATCAGTAATACTTTTTAAGGTTCTTCTTAGAACCTCCCGTGACCATGATTGTATCCGGAAATCAAAAATCAAAATAAAACCGCTAAAAATCCGAAAAGATACATTTATTCAGCTGAATCGGTGATAAAGTATTTGTGTTTATTACCTTAATTACGCATTTACTTTACCTAGCAGGATTACGGCATATAGCGCATCGATGGCAATATAATGGTTTCAACTAAGAATTTATACAGATTTACTAAAAATGTACGATTTTTATAGAACACAAAATAACCTATACAGTTTTACTCAGTAACGATGATATTGTGTATGATCTTTGCTGTTGTTTTAATGTAAAAAACTAGAACTTTTTGATTACTCAAGTATTTAAAGCTTTTTTATCAACCGACTTCAAAAGGTTCTCCATCCGACTTTTTTTTCTTTTTTTATGTTTGTTACCTCAAAACTCCGCCAGTTATTAACCAATTTGGACAATATTTGTGTTATTTGAAAATGTATACTTCCAGTTTGGCTTAACTTGAATTTGAAAAAAAATACCACCCCTTAAGGTGGAAAAATAGCGAATGAATTTAACCTATTTCTAATTGTCATATTGACTTGAAGTAAAAAATTACTGATTGGTAGTTTTCACTTACTATAGATACCTTATGAGATATTTTCGAAGTCGGTGTGCTTTCAATTGTATCGGTTGGCACCGACTCTGGTGGATGTCTTAGGGGTGGTATAATTTAGTGCTTTTTTGAAGTCGGTTTTTTATTTTTTATTATTTTGCTAACTAATCCCACGAGTAAGTAACTTTATTGCATAATAAAGTGACCTTGCATAATGTACACAAAATATAAAATGCGAAGATTTTCTATTATAAATGGTCTGATTGACTGCGGCAATAAAAGTCATTAAGTACTTGAACTACTGCCAAATACATGTAAAGTAAATTACATATGAATGTAATGATCTTGGAATTGTAACAAAATATGATCATTGTTATTTTGGTATGATCGACCAAAAGGTTACATACTCTATGGTTCGACCGAACTTCGCTCGGTGTTTTTTTCGAAATAAACATAAAAATTGCATTTTTCAGACAAACACCTATATAGATAAAAAGCAAATTAATATATAAATATCTAAATACAAAATTTGATCCAAATTGTAAGAGCCGCTTACGAGATACACGAAGTAAATTTATATAAATACAGAAATTTGTCATTTAATATTATAAATATAAAAATAACTCTTTCTGTCTGTCACTTTTTCACACATAAGCCGCTAAACAGTTTTTTTTATAGAATTATACACATAAATTATAATGCATTGTTGGGACAGACAGGCTACTTTTTATCCTCATCACGCTTACCATACAAGCGAAACTGCGGGCAAAAAACTATACTATATTTTTATCATATGAGAGACTAGCATTGCCCGCGGCTTCGCCCGCGTTCAGATGACCAAAATCCACATTCTTAGGTTTTACATATTAGTATACTCTTACATTACAGTTTTGTATTTTTTTTCAGAAATGAAATATTTTCATGCGGTAAAAAGTATCCTATATGTTAACCCGGATAACCAGCTATCATCATACCAAATTTCATCAAAATCCCTCCAGTGGTTTTTCTGTGATGCGATAACAAACAGACAGACAGACAAAAATTCTAAAAACTATAGATTCGGCCTCTGTATCGATAATATTGTTTATTTCAAAAAGATTTAAATAAAAATTTAATGTACAGATCCGGCTTAGTTACAATTTTATTATATGTATATATATCATTACATATGTATATGCAAATTACGTCAGCAAATTTAAAAATAAAGTATTACATATTAATTAGTAAGTATTAAGAATGATGTTGTACCGTGTGTTGTAATCACTTGTTATAATTTACGTGAAGACAAATTGGTATCGAAAATAAGTACGTAGGTTTGATAAAGCGTTGAAGTCGATCCCACGCGGACTGTGGAGCCAATTAATTCGTGATTTATCCAGCTCGGTTTATTTATTTATTCAATTAAAGGGGAAAATTGTATGAGAAAGCCGTTTATAGTTTGAAAGTGAGCACTAAATTATATTTAACACAAGCCTTTGTTTTGTTGATAGTCTTTCTTCCTTTCATAATATTAATAATTTTTATTTTTTTTACAAAAAATGTTTTTTACATTTTTGATGTTTTTACAAAGGTATTTAATACTTAATACGAAAATTTCCTAATAAGTATTAAATACCTTTGTAAAAACATAAAAAATGAATGATGATTCAAAAGTGTTTGGAACTGTATACATATATATGTATGTATATTCGAATAAAGTACTTTGACTACCGACTTATCCTCGCTCCGTTAAGTTTTAACTTTTAGTATAGATTTCTCAGAGATGACATATTTTCCTGCAGTAAAAAGTATCCTATATGTTGACTCGGATAACCAGCTATCATCATGCCAAATTTCACAAAATCTGTCCAGTGGTTTTTCCGTGATGCGTTCAGAGAGACGGACGGACGGACGGACGGACGGACGGACGGATAGATAGATAGACAGACAAAAATACTAAAAACTATAGATTCCGGTCACTGTATAATAATGCCTATTTCCATAAGATTTTCCAAAAAAATATTCAACGTACAAATTCGACTCAGAATTTTATTATAGGTACGTAGGTATAGATTTGATGTAATAAGTCAACAAGGTGCTCCTGAGTGAAGTGAGAATTTTCACTACTTAGTAATAATTATGAATTATAGTTACTTTTGTAATAATGAGCTACTTTTATTTTGGTCTTGCAACATATATACATACATATGTATATGGGTTAAATATTTATATAGATATTTATTAATATCCTCCAGACCTACTTCGGCCACAGTGGCTGATCTTTTTCAGCTCAGTCATCGGCATAAAAGTAGTGTAGTATACTATAGTTTGACTCTTAAAGCTTGGTGTGATAATAATTCCATACGACCGGGGAGAAATCATAGCGGCTTTACGTGCTCTCTGACGGCACGGCAAGTTATAGAGAATTTCCTGATAAAAAGCTAATAATTATGACTCAACTTGAGACTAGAACCCAGGACCATTAAATCTGTAGCCGTACATGCTAGCCACTAGACCAATTAAGCAGCTATGTATTTGCTAAGCTTACAATTAAATAAGAATGTCGAAATAATTCCTGTGTCTGCGCGTATACACGCTGCACTATAATAGGTATCTCCTGCGCAGTTGGCTAGTTCCAGTGAGATGGCGGCCGTGACCGAAAGGAAGCTATCATCACTACATTGGTAACTATTTTGAAATCATAGACAGTTATTTAAATTTTATTACTAAGAATAAAAGTAAAGACGAAATATTTAAAAAAATGCATTTTAAAATAAGTATAATTTTAACTTTATAGTTAAATGACATATATAGATGGTGTTCAATGTTTATATAAATAACCATAAAGACTGAATAGCGAAATCTAATCACCATCTTTGACACATATTGAGTTAATACAATCTGTGGCATTAATATTCATTTCTCTAATGGCCTACAATTTACGTTTATCTTCTAAGATAAAGCTAAACTGGATATAAAATAATATGTCGTTACTGAGCAGCGTTAGGCGTTTCTGGAGGAAGCGTTCCTCTTGTTGGGTCTTGAAATGTATGTACTTAAACTATGATCTTGTTATATGTAATATATGTGTATACTAATTATCTTTTTTTTATTTATTATTTAAGTTTAATTATCAATAAACTATTAATTTATAAAAAAAATATTAAAACATGCTAGATTATTTATTATAAAAATAAAAATGCGTAAATGCTAAAGTTTCTGCGTCTGTTTCTTACTCTTTCACATTGAAACGGCTGTACGGATTTAGATGAGATTCAGCACACGTCTAAACATGCATGTAGGCTACTGTTAGTAATAAAATTTTCCAAAAGGTGACGCTGCCTGTATGTTTTTTTTTAAAACAGTCAGGGCTAACCAGAGAGCATCAGAGCGAAACGATTAAGTCGATAGTTTTAACATGTTTAAGTAATTTATTTATTTTAAAACGCAAAAATCTCCGCTCCGCTCGTCACAAACATTTTACTTTCAAAGTCTCGACTCCCATTACATTGTTATACGACAATAATACAAGCGATCCGTTCCACCGTCCGACGAGATGTTTCGGATAAAGCCTCCTTACACTTTAGTGGATGGCCATTGTGATAACAAACATAGAATTGCGTTTAAATGGTTATGAATGAGCAGTACTGTTAGTTTAGTGAAATTTTATAAGGATATATTTAGCTGGATTTAGCCTTTATTCTCTTTGGCTACTCTGCTATGGAAATCCCCTTCTGATATATATATATATATATATATATATATATATATATATATATATATATATATGAGTGTATTGTGTTTGACTTCAGAGACATTTCTACTGTAAAGAATATAAAAATGACAGAGTTTAAATATTCTGCTTCAAACCATTATAACATATGTACAATGTATATAAATATTGTATTAGGATTCAAACCTGTGACTAAATCTTTATCTTTAAGTTATAAAAGTATATTTAATATAACTAAGGCATCATTTAAATTTCAATTTTGAAGGTGTAAAATATTAATGATAGAGAATATTGTAGACAAGTACAAATTATCGATAAGACTTTCAAAGTATATTATTTAGATAGAAATATTGATAAGTTTTCAGTTATCTCAGAGTTTGCTAAACATTCATCAATCAAAAATATATTAATATAAATTAAAACTTCTTTTTCCGTTTCGTGAATATAATTTTATGTAATTTTAACACATTATTCGTTCATAGGATTATAAATGTAAATGATTATAAATTACAATTTATAGAATATTTTAGTGCTTAATAAAAATTTTGATTTATTTTAATATGTATTCATTTTAATAAATGTAAATAAATCTTTACTAATATTATAAACACTACGGGTATGTAAGTCTTTTACAAAGTAAATAATTGTACATTTTTATAATAATCCTGTTCTATTAGCGTCCAACTGATGGACATGGGCCTCTAGTGTAAGAAAAACGGCAAATAGCTTGTAATTTTATATTAGCCACTGGAAATCATATTTAAAATGATATAATATTTCTACATGAAAATCTCAAACGAAGACTTGGTTTAAACCCGATTCACTTCTCTTTCGAAGTGAGCGCGTTATCACCTGGCTACCAGAGCTATTTTGCCTAAGTAATAAGTTATTTTTTATATTCGACAAGTGACTTACCGTTGCTCCAGTCGAGTGCCTTTCTAAGTCCCTAGCTATTGCCTATGTTACTTCAGGTCATAGTCTATCACTGTAAAAAAGTTAGTTCATATCCCTCCATCAGTTTTAGCGTAAAGGAGACATACATATACAAACTTTCGCATTTAAAATACTTTCCGTGGGATATTAGTGAGTAGCAAGAAGGTACTAAAACGCGAGTCATGTTGGTAGCATGGTACTTATATTATAAGCACGATGTATATTTGTTAATTTTAAATTCAAAACATACTGAACGGATTTTGATGAAACCTTACAGTAATATAGCTTATATATTAGAGTGACAACAAGGCTATAATGCCAAAAATATAATAAAACATAATCTATATAAATAAATCCCACGCGGGTAAATCAGCGAGAAATTCTAAGTTATCAGAATCTTTCAAAGTGCAATACTTACGACGTTTTGATTAATCTGTAGACTGTAGCGTACGCTTAAGCTGGGCATTAATCAGAATATGTTAATAATTATTGGTAACAACAATTTATTAATTGGAACAAATTTATTTAAACTATCTCAGAGCTAATCAATATGCTAGAAATATTTTACTGACCATTAATGAAATTAGAAGTGTAGCGGAACTGCAACGTTTGGTGCTGCTTGGAGTACGGTTGGGACTATTTATTACATAGGTCACAGGATCAAATTTGTATTAAGATAATATTTAATTTATTCGATTGTGTATTTATTTAATTTATTTATTTATTGTACAGTAATAACTAAGCATACATTTGTTTTGTATATATAATTAAGTATATTTGTAATTTTCGTTATTGTAAATAAAGATGTAATAAATTTATTCGAATTATCCATACATTTTAAGTCTTTAAGCTTTCATGGTCACTGACAATGTTCTTTTTATGAGTTCCCAATATTTGGGAACTGTTGCTGTTCACCTGTTACAGTGCTGAAATTTGGGGAAGTCATGAAAGATAGTGAAAAACATCATCATATTGCTTAGTTAAAAGTAGGTATACATATAAAGGAATTTATTGTTACCATAATAATGATAATACTGTCCTCCTGAATGATTTCGGCCACGGTTGCTAATCTCATTTAGACTAGCAGATGCGCAGGATATATTTTAGTACACATGTGTACGCGCAGGCACAAGTGCACTCTCTATACCTTTTGCTCTCAATGTCCGGTGGGATGATTCTCCGACACGACTGGAGAGAGTTAAGGCACAGGATCGATGGCATTACGTGCTCTCCGAGGCAAAAAGGTAAAAAACTACCAACTTCCCAATTCTGTGCTACTTATCTTAACAGAAAATCTCCGTAAATAAACTTAGCCCAACCCGAGATTCGAACCCAGGGCTTTAGCATCTGCAGCCGTACATACTATCCAATATACCACTGAGGCAGTTACCATAAAATTATTTACCCTAATTCTTTTAAGAATATTCTATTCAAGATTTTCAATTAATTATGTTCATGTAATTCAAGTAGTAACATTTCAATTAATTATGTTTAAAAAATAAATTTCACAAAAAATTCACAAATTTCAATTTCTAAAAAAAATTCACAAATACTATACTATATTTAAAATAATTTCCATAAAAAATAAAATACCAATACAAGATATGTGAAAATATTGTTAATTTATTAAAAATGTATATTATGTAAGAACAAAATGTACGAAGAGGAAGATGCCAACAAAATTATTTCCCAGGTTCGTACGGCGTCGGTCGTAAATTTCTCTATTAGCTTGAACCTGTTCAAAGTGCACCGACAAACAAATGCTCGCTAGTAAACAACTTACGCTGTAGATAATACTTTGATTTCAATGCATTCATAACATTTATTCTACGTAACTACACACAGGAGTTAGATGATTCGTATTTTATGTCCATAAGGTAATTGAAAGATGGATAAAGTAGTTGCATGGTAAATTCAAGATAATTTTTTAGCAAAAAGTTTGAATATTTTAGTTTTTGCGATATAAAATACCAAATATAGTGAGTGAATAAAGTACAAACAGTTGTACCCCACGGGCACTGTTCATTTTTCAGTTTAACAAATGTTCGATATGATTCTTTAAATTGACATAACTTTTTTATTTATGAACCGATTGACGTGATTAGTGTGCACAAACGCACAGACAAACAGATACAAAACAGACAAAAATTCTAACAATTATTGTTTTGGGTGCTATTTGCATTCATAGAGTTCCCAATAATATTTGTTCTCATATACCATGTATAGACAGCGATCAGTTACATTTTTATTATTTGTATAGATATAGATTGTCTTCGTTGCTTAAGTATCAGATATTATAATGAACCAATTCAATGTAGTAAAGTATAGTCAATATGTATCTAGACAAGAAATGAATCTGTGAACTCCATCGCATTAGTCAGGTGTATTGCCACTTGTACTTAACTCTCAGATAGAACAATATTTTTTAAAGTTGGTAAAATTTTTAGCAAACTCGTTAAATAATGCACTAATTAAAGTATTTTAATTATTTTATATTATTAAACGAAAAGCTCGTCAAACAACTTGTTTTTATGTCTCATGGATCGTAAAATTTTTTAGTATGCCTTTCGATTCATATAATCTCTACCTAATGCTTAAGGATCTAATAAATGTTTTGTTTTGGTTGTTACTAAACTGTTAATCAGTGTGGGGGTCCCAAATATTTTAGATATAATGTTTTTTATTAGGGAGCTGAATAATAAAAATATTAATGAAATAATAATTTATTGTTTATGAATTATCTATTGGTGGTATTTTCTGTTATTACTAATAAATTAAGGAAGTTATATTAAAGAAACAACTTACGTAATTTCTTTTAGCATACTAAGCTCGACTATATGGATTTATATTGATATAATTACTAAAATAAATGAAGAAGTAACAAACATACACACCTGCACATACAAATTGTAGCATTTATAATGATAACGTGAAAAATATAAACCATTCTATTACACCAAAATATCCCGATAAAGTAATAATTTACAGCTTCATGCGCGTTGATGTCTAAAGCAAGCAACCCTTTGGACCCTGGACGTTATTCCTGGAATAACCATTTCTATAAAATGATTTACTTTGTATTTTTATTTTTGATTCTAATATACTACAATAATTAAAAAATATATATAAACATTAATATAAATTTAGTAAGAGATATTACATAGGTCTCATTTCAAATGAATATTTTACATAACTTTTCAACACTATCAACAATATGTTATAATAATGTAATCTATACATATAATAAAATTGTAATAGCCAAATCTGTACATTAAATATTTTTTGGAAAATCTTATTGAAATAGACATATAGAGGCCGAATCTAAAGTTTTTAGAATTTTTGTCTGTCTGTGACTGCATCACGGAAAAACCACTGGAGGGATTTTGATAAAATTTGGTATGATCATTATCCCGGTCATCATATAGGATACATTTACTGCGGGAAAATATCTCATTTTTGAGAAATCTATACTCAACGTTAAAACGTAAGTACGAATGAACTCGAGCAGAGCGAGGGTGAGTCGCTAGTGTATTTAATATAACTATATATAACATACATTCATTATTCCTCAATTGGCGTATATAATATGAGGTAAGCGCCATCGCTAATAGTAGACTAAAAATATTTGGAAATGACATAATATCTAAACATTATGTTAACTGGTCAAATTTCGATATTATATATTTTTTGTTTTCTATAAACGACATTGATTTTAGAATTGAATTTGTCTAAGACGTCAGTTTAGAACATAAATTACATGTTAAATGAATATGACAAAATATAGTTCTTACATCCTATCAACACCGGTCAATATGCGCATTCGTCATGACACCTTGATACATAAATTCATCTCGTATACCTCAGTCATTTCAACTGCTCTACAGGGGGTCTACCTGACCCCAATAATAGTTCGTCGGCCTTAAACAGCATGACCTAATTTCTAAATAACTAGTTATTACCATAAATCATTAATTAATTATCTTCCAATAATGCTTAAGATTTATCATTTTCAAGTTGAGACGATTTGTTATGCAAAATGGACATACAATTAACTTCTATACGTGGAAATTTTAATTGGCTCTAGCTTTAATCGGTTAGTTTGACTCTCGTTTACGTAAACTTAATAAATAATGATGGACAACGTCTAAATATTGTTGAATGTTAGGAAATTTTCATTCTATAAGTGATTCACAATCATCCATATTATAAAACTAGCGTTTTCCTGCGGCTCCACCCGCTTTCAAAAAACATGTGGTGGCGAAATATAGCTTATTTTTTCTCAATAAATATAGGCTATAAAGACATAAAGAATTTTTGATTTAGATAAGTAGATCCAGAGATTAGCATGTTGAAACAATCAAACTCTTTGGCTTTGTATATTAGTATAGATTTTTTAATTTTGCTTTATATTTTCTACTCTAATCATGTATTACTTGAGGAAGCTTAGTTGGTAAATATATTTTTGTTGTATATGTATTGTAATAGTTCTCTCCCCCCCCCCCCTAAAATTAAAAAATAAACATTTTTTACACATTAGGTTCCCAAAAGCGTGATTCGTATAAAGGTTTGATTGCATCAATATAAGATTTTATTATTAATAAAGCACTAGCTTTTATTATAAAGCTTTTAAAAATACCGTATATAAAAAGTTCAATTATAAAATTAAAATAATGATAAACTTACGTAAACATATTAAAAAGGTTACTGGTATCAATTATTTAAAATAATACAGGAGAATTAAAAGCTTGACTTTTTAAAAGTTCAAGAGTGTACTTTGATCGTGAGCTTTCTATCTTATGTCTATCAATCATCTGTCTATAGTGTAAAAAAAATATAATATGTATTATAAGTTTAACTTACACATATCGTACTTGTTCTATATGTTTATTAAGAAAAAATACTGTATAACCAAAAGGTTAGGTAGTGGAATACCTTAACATCAACTGTTTGTAATTTAATTAGATATAACCGTTTTAAATTAAAATTATAGCTTTTCTTGACAAATATATGTAGTAAATGCATTTGTAGTATTTTAAAAAGAAAGAGGTAGGTACTTGATTAGTATTCTAATTGGTTTTATTGTGGATCATTTTCTATAATTCTGGTTTATTTTCCTATTCTTTTCAGTGAACGTTATATTTCAAGGGTAGTTAAAAAACGAAGCCGACCCCTGAAGATGGAACAGTAACATTTAAATGATTTTCAAGCTGGGTAACATTTTTTTCATAAAAATATTTATTACATTGAACGGTAGACCATTGGTAACACGCTAGCTTAAAAAAACCGAGTAAAACAGGTTCAAACCCTTGATTCGAATTACTGAGATTTTCATGTGAAACTTATTAACAACATGATTACCACTTGCTAATACAGTAAAGGAAAACTTCGTGAGGAGAGCTGCACGTTTGAGATATCTTAATTAGTTTCACAAGACGTGTGAACTCCTTTATCTAGCCCTTGGATTGATTGTCTTAAGCATGGTCCTCTCATCAGGAGAGGCCAGTGCCGAGAAGTGGGACTTAAAGGGGGCTGAATTATTATTTATTAATTATAAATACTGTGTACAGTGGTAAACTATTAAAAAAGCACTAGTAATAATACGATACAGTACACATAAACAATATCTATAGACCTAACAAACTAGTATGAACATGCCGATTATACATAAAATCTCACACGTCTGCTCTCAGGCTCACATTAACATATCATTACACTAATGTTCCAGTAATTTGTAGTGTAGTACACAAGCCGGCGTGTTTACATAAATCAGGGGAGTTATTTTAATGAGATTCGATAACTCCTATATCGCCTTAATGATAATATATCGTGCGTTCCGAAACGATACATTCTTAGTGGTTTGTTTCGCTTAGGACCTGGAAGAATGTAAGTGTTTTTTAATGGACGACGAATATTTATAGAAATGAATGTAAATACTTAAAAAAAAACAATGTTCGTGGATATTTTGGTATTATGATAGAACCTTTTGGTTTCTCATATTTGGTGTTAACTGTCAAAAGAATCATCTTCGTCCTTTAAGAAATTCGTCTACTTACCAATAAATGTATTTCATAATGAATCAATTTTATTTTATACTTACCATGAATTAAGAAGTAATAAAATTATAAATGTAAGATTGACAAAATAGTACAGTAAAATATTTTTTATTATGACTTTTTACACATCAATATATAGACCATAGTGGAAAACACCATAAACTTATGTAATATTTTATCAAGAAGTCCGATTCTCCCTCACAATACAGACCACCTCAGTCCTCGCTAATTCCCTTTTATTTTATTTGCCTTTAGGCTATTCTCTGAATATAAAACTATTTGCATGGTTACATTGGAATTTTTTGATGACTTTAGATCCTAAAAATATTTCCTTTGTTCTAAACCAAGACATTTATATGATAAAATCGTCAGTTTTTGGCAAATGTCGTAAAATTTTATGACATTTAAGACAATAGATAAAAATGCAAGCTTCTTTCAATAATGTCTGTTCTGGCATTTTATAAATAAATAAAGTAAATATGTTGGGACATTACTACACAGTACCATCTAGTTCTATGGTAAGCTACGAGGCTTGTGTTATGGATACCAGATAGTTGATACACTACACATATATAACTTTAAATACATACTTATTATAAATATAAACACCCATGACTGGAGAACAAATATTCACACTCATCACACAAATGGACCGTTGGCAAGTAGGATCACTACAAACTGAGCCAAATGTGTCGTCACAATTTGTCGTCACAAACAAAACTTTATAAATATTTTGTAAATTGGACCACCATGAATTTATATCTTTTGCTCAGAAATATCCAAGTGTTTATTTTATTGTTGTGATAACCAAACCCAAACACTTAAAGTTAAGTTACATTTAAGTTTAAGAGGTTTTTGCGTAATATGCAAAGTGACAGCAAACGGCTATTTAGATTATTTGCTTATAAAATGGTACCTTGGTCTTTACATGCCTTAAAGATAAAAATAAAAATAATGATACAAAATATCTATGATTTTTTGTTTTTAAATACAAATGTACATTTTTCTTTACCTGTAACGCATCAACATTGGCCTATGTGTTATCTAATATTATAAAGCCGAAGCGTTTCTTTTAAATGTACTGGAAGTTCCGATTCAAGTTGATGTCAGATTTGAAAAAAAAAAATTGTCACTTTATAATCTATATATTAAAGGATTGTAATTTATGATTGCTTAATTAATAATTTATTAAATTATTATACTTCTTTTGGCACGTTTGGAAAAAAATGTATGAGTAAAGTTTTTACGACGCTTGCGTACACCGACAGTCAAAAAGCCACATGATGAAGTTAGCTTCATTGCTTTTACAGCGGCTGTGATGTACGGGAAAAAATCTTTATCTATATTTGTTCTGTTACGCCAAAGAAGTATAACATATACATAAGTACACACACACACGTTTTTTTAATTTATTAACTATACATATACATATTTTATGAATACTATTAAAAGCCTCTGAGAGAATCAATTTAGTGTATACTGTATACGCCTAGTTGTACACTATACATATAGGTATCTAGTTTTATACCAGTGGCTGGCAATGGAAACTTAAAGGTAAAAAGTTTGTTAACCATAATTTAATTTTTTTTGAAGTCGGTTAAAAATTCATCCCCTCTATTTTCCTCTCGATAATGTTTTCTAAAGAGCTTATATAATAAAACTATCATCTGACAAAATTTCATGTGTCAACCTTTAGTAGTGTTTGAGATGAAAACATACAAACAAAACGTATTGTTCGTATTTTCGGACCCTATTAATAAACCTCCGCTATACGTCCGTCTGTCTATCAGCGGGCTGTATCTCATGAACCGTAATAGGTAGAGAGTTGAAATTTTTATAGAGTGTATATGTCTATTGGCGCTATTATAACGAACAATAAAAAAAACAAGTTGGTGATTCAAAATGATCGCCTTCGTGTGTGAGTCCGACTCGCACTTGACCGGTTTTTAAATGAACGAGACCACTCATACTTGGACAGTTATAAAATACTATTTGTCATTAAAAGCAAACCATTGGCCTTAACAAAGAATAAAATACATAATATGTAATAACACATAATGAGTTTCTGTCCGCGGCCTGCAGACCGTGTCGCATTGTCTGTCCGTCCATCCGGCCAGTAATGATATACTATTATCTTGTATCAAGTTACTTCGTTATAAGCGACATTTTTAGAATTATGTCAGTCACATGTCACCGTTATGTTTTTCGGACTCGTAAAAATAGGTTTATTAGGTGTTGCGGACTCTTTGTTAGCAATATCAGTAAAACGTCACTTGTTATCTCATATGTTGTACTGAATTTGTAAGGGTTGTCTAAACATGTATTTATTCCGACGTTACTCGAACATTGTTAGATATGAGAAATTTTTTTATGTATGTATGTGTGTTTGTTACTCGTTTGCGCTGAAACGGATGAAATACTTTGTACAGATGTCAGATACTTGTTGTAGCACATGCATACTATGCAACATAAAATATTATAAATATAAAAGGCACCACCCGAGTGTAGCGGAGGTAAGTCGATAACTGTGTAAATTATGATGCTGAAATTTGGTAGGTAGATAATTAATAGGTAGGAGATGTTCGCTAAGAATTTTGTGACAGGGTCGAAATAAAGAGGTCTAATGGCAATCGTAAGATTTTATGAAAGATGAGTTATTCTGGATTAACAAATAAGATATATATATATATATATGTATATATATATATATGTATATATGTATATATATATATATATGTATATATATATATATATATATGTATATATGTATATATATATATATATATATATATATATATATATATATATATATATATATATATATATGTATATAATAAGAAGCGAAGCCGCGAACAATGCTAGTTTCATAAAAAAATAGATATATACTACATATCTCAAGTCTACTTTACTTTTTAGATCAGTGTTAGATCTTATCAGTAACTGAGTATGTCAATGTTATTTTTACTCCATGAATGAATGAGTAATACTATACTATGAGGCTTTCTACAATCGCTATAGTTCATAGAAAACTAAAATGTGTATGGAAATGATATATCTATGTGTTGTGTCACGTGATAGCGAACTGTGATTTTTAAATATATTTTTGTTTTTTCTTAGCGATGTCGTTTGTAGAAATCAACTTGCTAATAGAAAATATGGTTTGATGATGTCGTTTTCATATATATTTTAGCTTTGTATTAATGACTATACTTTGTAAAAATATCATAAAATGCATTGATTTTACAATATCTGTGCTTCAACCATGCGCAGACAGGAAGTAGTCTGCATAAAATGTAGTCTTAAACATAAATTTGTCGTATTATATTATATTTATGAGATATTTTCAACCTATTTACAAGTGCAACATAAAATTATAAGCATTTCTAAATACCGTCGCCTTAGTGCTTATTTGTTCAAACAACCAAGACTTGTACTTTACTGTAAGTTTTTTCCTCTATTTTAAAACCAAAGCTTCATTTCTAAGATTTGCATGTACTTTATACATATAATAAAATTCTAACTGAGTCGAATCTGTAGATTAAATATTTTTTGGAAAATCTTATTGAAATAGTCATTATTATCGATACAGAGGCCGAATATAGTTATTAGAATTTTTATCGGTCTGTCTATCTGGGAACTCACGAAAAAATACATGTCACGAGAAAACGATTGGGCTTTGATGAAATTTAGTATGATGATAGCTAATCGTTAAAACATATCTAGTTAGTACTCGTATACAGATAAATATTTTTTTTGGCTTTATTAAAGTTTAATGTGTATTTAATTAATACTAATAAAATTGACATTTAAAATCCTCATCTATAATTCTGTACTAAAAACTTTCTCCGTTTTGACGTTTGGACAAATAAGAACTGAGACGACGATATGTATAGAAAAAAATATTTGATACACTAATTTTCATTGAATTGTTTTAGATCTACATAGTATGAGTCACCAGGTTACATATAACTTATAACCCCATATGATTGTACAACTTTTGCAATCTTAATTTATATTTTACACTAGCGACTTGTCATTGTTTCTCTCGGGTGCATACGTACGCTATGTGTTATTATATGTTTTGGACACATATACTAAGAAATATATATTTTTTTAAGCTGGAAGCCTTCGCGGGCATTCGCAGAACAACTTATCGAATTTCATCACAATACACATACATTTTGCCGGGGTAAAAAGTACCCTATGTGCTATTCTAGATTATAACCTATCTTTGTGCTAAATTTTTATCTAGATCCGTTCAGCCGTTCTGGCGTGATTGAGTAACAAACATCCAAACTTTCACATTTATAACATTAGTAAGATTTGTGAACTATATAATGTAGGTAACTTCTAACTTAGATTAATTAGATAATTATGAAACATAGAACAAAAAGTATCCAAATGGAATAAAATTAATCAACTTAAGTTTTTAAGACGATTACAAAAAGACATTCAAGTGTCAAGAAAATAAAAATCATGGCTATAGATTACTAAATTTATTATAAACTTAGTCCTTTTATTATTGAATCATCTAAAAATATAAATTAACTTTGAGCTTATACGAGATTATATAAATTGAGACTGCATCAAGTCATTATCTAAAATTTAAGGAATCCAAAATGGAGTCGTAATGCACTTTAAGCCTATTAGATGACATAATAAATGTAAAACTCTATGATTTTTATGGAAACTAGTTAATACTGTGTGAGAGTTTTTAACGTTTGTGGTACAGAAAATATTTTTAGTTAAACTAGCGACTCACCCTCACTCCGCTCGGCTTCGTTTCTACAAACAGACATGCAGACAGACAAAAATTCTATACCGATAATAGTTACTATTTTAATAAGACCAAAAAATAGGTAATATACAGATTCGGCTCAGAATTTTATTATATGTATACATTTTTAAGTCTTATTTTAGCATAACTAAGTAATAAGTATCGTTTTAGTTAAAATTACTTCTCAAGTAGGTATATTAGATCGATATGTCGTTCACCGTTTAGAAGAAAAATTAATGATATAATATGTGGGTCAGTTCGAGTTTGTCAGACCATCTAAAGACATTGATATATTGTGTACGTTTAAAGCTGCTGCTTATAATACTTTCTGAGATTTACGCGAATATTTGTAATCTGTGCGTATTATTATAAAATCGTAACTAAGCCGAATCTATACATTAAATATTTTTTAGAAAATCTTATTGAAATAAACATTATTATCGATACAGAGGCCGAATCTATAGTTTTTAGAGTTTTTGTCTGTCTGCCTGTTACCGCATCACAGAAAAACCACTGGAGGTATTTTGATGAAATTTGGTATAGTGATAGCTATTATCCGGGTCAACATATAGGATATTTTTTACTGCGGGAGAATATCTCATTTCTGAGAAAAAATACAAAAACTGCAATATAAGAGTATGTTATTAAGTAAAACCTAAGAATTTGTTTTTGGTCATCTAAACGCGGGCGAAGCCGCGGGCAATGTTAGTTTTAAATAAAAATATTTTTTTGTATTTTTTCACGGATTTATTTAGATTTTTGGTTCCCGGTGTTTCGAGAGCTTTACAACAATCATGGCCACGGAATGACCACGGAATCGTCAAACTAAATCGGCGGAAAAATCCGAATAGAGTTTTATTTAAAACTGCCGTTTATATTATGAGATATCTAATCGCAAGCTGAATTCTTTACTTCATTAAAAATTAAATTAAAACATAAAAAAAATTACTATAAAAAAGTGAACCGACAAATGACGAGATATACCTACTTGTAGATTATATATACTGTATATAAATTGTAATAATTATGTTTATATCTTTAAGGATATTTTTTAAGTGAAAACTTCTATAGACAGGTTTGGATGGGGAGTAAATTCATGTACGTCGTCATGGACATGGTCACGTGACGTGTTAACGCTAACACTCAGAGTGCCGATAGATGTCAAAACCAGATAAATGTAAGCAGTTTTAATTTACAAATTTTAATTTAAGATCAAACAATTAATTTGAATATCCAAAAATAGCAGCTGTTTGTTTATAGTTTTAAGTTTTCACTTCTGTCGGCAGTCCTCATGACTGCTTTTTTTTTAATTTGTATCGCGCTGCGTATACTTTAAGTTTACTATCGTAAAATAACCGTATATGGAAACCAATATTTATTGTTACAGACGCAATATTTAAAGGTATTTAATATTTCTCACATCGAGTGAGCACTGACATTTATTTAAAGTAAAATACTTTTATGACTTTATGAAATAACGATTATTTTATTACTAATATTATATATTAAGAATAAGAAGTACTGTTAAGACCTTGCATTGTTGTAAAACAATGTTAATTATTATTTATTTATATCCACAGTTATGGTTTCTGATTTTGTAGTATAAATATATTTTGAACAAAAATATTTCATATAAAATATTCTATTTAGAAATACAAAAGTATTGTTTCACAAACAAAAAAATACATCAATTTTTGTTATATGTATATTATTATATAACATATACATAAGTAAGTATAATATTTTAATATCTCGAATGTGCACCTTTCACGTCTACAATTTCACTTAAAAATCGTAAAATGTCTACGAATATAAAACAATGATCCTACTTTTTTAGAGTTTTTCAGTAGTTTTAGCGCGAGTGAAGCCGCGGGTTCTGCTAGTAAGTTATAGGTATGATAATACAATGTTAAAATTATAAAATTAAAAAAAATGCAATAACATAACTTATACGTAGCTTGTCATATCATATTTTGGATTGTCATTCAATGCGTGATTTTTTTAAAGTAGTTTTAAATAGCCAGGAGGCGCACATCTATCTAAGTTTTATTTTCTATAAAATCATTTATTACGTATAATTTACAACTTATTATACTTATTCATAGACGTGGCCATAAATTATATAATTACAATTAAAGGAAATAAATGCTTAACACACTTACGTTATGTATAGTTGTATTTATGACACTTAATTTTAATTTAAATCTTGTTCGCCTGATTAGTATTGACAGTTAAAATGAGTTATAGAATAATCTAGGCGGGCAATGTATACCTACTGAGTTGGATTAAATTAGTCATATAAAAAAAGTCTGTATTCTTTCATAAACACCATTTTTATTGGATTTATAAAAAACTAGCTTGCTTCCTAAAACAAACTTTCATCCCCATTTTCATCCCCTTCAGGGATGATTTCCGGGATAAAAAGCATCTTATGTCCTTTCCAAGGTCTTAAACTATCTTCTTACAAAATTTCATCTAAATCGGTTTAGTAGATCGAGAGATTACCCCCTACAAAGTCACAAACTCACAATCTCACCAACTCATAAACTCACAAACTTTACCTCTTTATAATATTAGTATAGATATATATATATATATATATATATATTAGCTTCAAATGTAATAAGCTGTCTAATTAAATCCGATTTTAATCTACTACATTGTTTGTCGAGTCGATTTGAAACTTTATATGTGTAATTCATATAACATATTAATTAATGGCAAAAACACAAAACCTCGTCTTATCGCTTTTACTGACACGAGAGCTTGTTTTCGCCCAAAGAATCAGCATTGCCATTCAGGGAGTAATGCGGCTAGCATTCTTGCAACAATTCCGCGCGGACATGACTTGTACAGTAATAACACGGTAATATTACATATACATTACCGTGGTAATAATTAGGTTTACATCTGTTTTGTATATATAATAAAGTATTTTTGTATATACAAAACAAAATATTAAGCGTGACAATAAATTAATTTGATATCAGTAATCTGAGCCAGGGCCAGGAGCTTATATATGTAGGAAGTGGCCCTTACTTAATTAAACTTGGCCAGATGCTAAATCTTTACCGTTTAGAAGGTGCAATAAAATATTTTTATTTTTGTATGAAAATAAAAATTTAAGAAATATAATTTTTTCTTGTTACAGATGTTGTTGTTATGATGTAAATAGTATATTCCCAAAAGGTTTTCAGTAAATTAAAAATGACCCTGTATATATATATATATATATATATATATATATATATATATATATAAATTACGTGCAAAGAAAATCTTATACTAGATATTCGATTTTCTTTTTGCAATAGCTTTGTACAATCTACTATATCTTATATTTGTTTAATATTTTCTATGTTATTGCAAAATAAACCGAATTGAATATATCGTGTTGCCAAAATCACTCCAGTCCATAAAATATGTGTTTTAATATAAGTGTATGTAGATAATATCACTGTGCAATATAGTATTTAGTCCTCACTTTTGACCTATAGTCTGTCCCTTAATTGGCTAGTCAAAGCCTCGGGCGATATTATAATATATAATGATTTTAACACAATTATTATAATCCATATATTACAATAATTTATCATTCCAAGTTTAGTTCTCACGTTTCTGAAGAACAATAAAATGTTAGATAAATGGCGTTAGTAATAAAATTTATCACTTAGAATAATAATTGGTTAATATTAGTGGAATTAATTCTATTGTTTTCGTATCCGTTTACACGTTTACACATGACCTATTTTTCAGTGTTTAGTATAGAGCAGAAAGATTTGTTTTATGAAATAACACATATATGTATATGTTTTACTTGTTTTTGTCTAATATTGTTTTCAGGACTTTACACATCCCTTAAGGGAGTGAATATGGGGATGAAAGTTTGCGTTAGGAATCAAGCTAGGAACGAACCCGAGCGAAGCGAGGGTGAGTCGCTAGTAAGTGATAATAATCATAATAATTTCTTAGATTTATTTGATATTTTAAATAAAACCATCTTCGTGGATTTATTGTGATTTTTGGTTCCCGACGTTTCAAATGCTGTACTACAATTAGTTATGGAAGACATTATCAGAAATTTTATTACTTATAATCATATCAAACTCCATGTTAGTTAAACGTGCAACTTAGGAATTTGTTAGTTCGAAGTAATTGTTACTTTTGATCTTAATACCTATTTATTATTAGTACTTTAAATGCACTAACAGTTAGTAATAAAATTTTTCGTTTAAGACAGACGTATTGAAAGGTCGAAGTTAATTTTTAGTTTATGACTTTTCGCCTTTTACGTTATGTGTTAACAAGATTCATGCTGAAGAAATTGTATTCATTAAATTTTACCGCATTTAATTTATTTTTAATGCGTCGTAAAATGTCAAATGGTTTTGCCGCTCTAAGGTCTTTCTGATATATAGGGTTCAAGTTTTAGCTTAAATGTAGGGTTGTCCTGTTTAGATGAATATTACAGACGCGTTTTCCTCTTATACCTAATTCTAAGCGATTATTAAGATATTCGCTGGTAGATTTTAGTTGTTTGTTTTTGGAATTTTGTATTCGAAGGTCTAGGAATTTAATTAGCGACTCACCCTCGCTTCGCTCTGGTTCGTCCATAGGTGATTTTTTAAATTGACATAATTTTTTTATTTTTGAAATGATTGAAATAAAACAAATATTAAATGTTATGTGATGCTTACCACAATACATTAGTGAAAACCACACCCAAATCGGTTAAGCCATTTCTGAGATTAGCGCGCACGAATACTCAGACAAAAATTCTAAAGATCATGTACCAGCAATAGTTTTTCTCAAATATCTTCCATGTACAGACAGCGATCAGTTACACTTTTATTATATGTATGTACAGATGTTGTCAAAATATGGTTTCAATTACATATGTATTATAACCTATTTATTATATATTTATTATATATTTATTAATTATAACCTATGTGTTACCCTGATGTATAAGCAATATTACTGTAAGGTTTCATCAAAATCCGTTCAGTAGTTTTTGTGTGAAAGAGTAACAACCATACATCTATTCGCGCTTATAATATTAGTAGGAAATAAGAATAGCTATTAGGTAGAGAGAGTCGATTTCTTAACAAATTATAAAAAAAATCATAAAGAAAAACATTAAGTGCAATTTCATAAAATAATCTTTAACCGATATGTTTATTAATACACACTCCATGTATGGAATAACAAATATTAAAAACAAGTTAAATGAGATTCGAATTAATTTATAGAGTTTTAATTATATAAATATACTAGCGACTCATCCTCGCTCCGCTCGGGTTCGTCCCTGGGGTAGGGTCTGGGAGGACCACCCTTATCCTTATCACTTAGGGGTATGGAAAATAGATAGTAGCCGATTCTCAGACCTACTGAATACGCATATAAAATTTGGTAAAAATCGATAAAGCCGTTTCGGAGGAGTACGGTAACTAACATTGTGACATGGAAATTTTATATATAAGATAACAGTAATTACTCGTATTTAGAATATACAAAATCCTGATATTTTGTGTACGGAACCCTCGGTGGGTAAAATCAACTAGCACTTGATTGTATTTAAAGCGAAATACCTCAACGTCAACTTTAAAGGATTATTTTTTTATATAGTCGTTAATGCAAAAATAAGTTAATTCCCTTGTAAAACGTTCTATGAAACACTTATACTTAAAAAATCTAACCGCAGCATTTTTTGTAATATCCTCCTAAGTTCTAAGAAAAATAAGATGTAATTTGAACAAAGAAGCCGTTTATAGAATTTTTTTCCTATGATTTAAGCATATATGTAAGTCTTTTTTGATATTTTGTGTTTTTTTATATGAATACTAATTTTTGCCCGCGGTTCATTTTGTGCATACTACGTCAACATATAGGATACTTTTTACCGCGGGAAAATATCTCATTTCTGAGAAAAAATACAAAAACTGCAATTTAAGAGTATACTAATATGTAAAACCTAAGAATTTGGTTTTTGGTCCTCTGAACGCGGGCGGTGTCGCGGGCAATGCTAGTATTAAATATAGTTAATTTTGAAAGAAATGAAAAATGATGACGTCATACCCCATCAACAAGGCCAAATACTCGTAAATAGGTCGATGGCTCGAACGCTGCAATTTTCAATTCCAGAACACAAAGACGAAATAAATACGGAAGATGACAGATAAGTAACGTAAAAAGCCTCGGTTCGTGCAAGAATGAAGTTTGGAACAAGCTTAACGTTTGCTTAAAAATGATAATTGGTCTACTTGAAAATTTCAAGACTCTTGGATAAGATTATGAGAGGATATATTTATGTACTTACATCCATAATAGATTTTTTACTATTTATTTTTAACTAGCGGCTCACCCTCGCTTCGCTCGGGTTCGTCGCTAGGTACGTTTTAAATAGATATAAAAAAAAAAAATCTTTCTTTCTCACATTTTAATTATATGTTTTAATACTTACCTATTCCGGACTAAGAGAAATCCAAAAATTAAAATATCATAAAAATTGGAACGCGGTCGAACGGGATAAAAAGTATCCTATGTCCTTCTCCTGGCTCTAAACTACCTCCCTGCCAATTTTCAGCTAAATCGGTTCAGCCGTTCTTGAGTTATAAGCGAAGTAACTAACACGACTTTCTTTTATATATATAGATATACTATTATATTGTTATTTAATCATTATTTATATTATATTACGACACATACACTACTGTCCGCTAAACAGCACTATAATAACAATAATAATTTTATTTATTGTACTATACAAAGTGACAATATAAGGGGTTAAAGTAAGTAAAGCAAGTACTACTATCTCCTAAACTAAGCCAGAGCCTGTATTTTAGGTGACAAACGTTCCGGTTTCACACTTGAATTTATAACTATATATACGTCATGCGAGTGCTTCAACAATATCAATAACTTATAAGAGCAAAAGCACTTGGCCAGCGTGACGGACTATGGCCTGATCCCCCTCGTACTGAATGGAGGCTTGTGCCCAGCAGTGGGACGTTGAAAAGTAGGTACTGAATACATATATATATACTTATGTCAGTTATACTTATGTTAGTTTTATGTTTTACAATTTAATAACTAAAATAATTATTTGATCAAAAGCAAACCTTCTATTAAAATAGATTAAACCCTGATTCGAACAAATAAAATTTTAACTGGATCTCTCAAACATACGCCCAGGAAATTTAAAAGTTTTTAAAGCTCTTTATTTTATATAAAAAATGGTCTTTGTTTGTTTTTTGGTATTCAAAATTGGTTTATCCGGTTTCTTATATTCGCGATTTATTGAACTTAATTATAGAGTACAGTATAATCATCTTATTCATATAAAAGATTTAAACGATCAATTTGTCTAAGGATTTTTTGAGTAATATGATCCATTTTGTTTTAGTTATTTTGTTATAAACTCTAAAGAATGTTTAAAATATAACCTTGATACTAAATATAAGTCCTTACTTGAATATATTGTTATATATAAAGGCTCATAACACATTTTTTAACCAGATAAGGACAAGTCTTCGCATTACGGTGTAATAGGAGTATCAAATACGTAGGTTTAAGGTACATTTTAGAGTAAAATGCAATAAGTTACTCGTACAAGTATCTATAGTAAATCGATTTTATAAAAGCTAGCTTTTTATTGCTTACAGCTTCCAAATAGCCTATATAACACGTTTATTTACTTAATTTGCCTTTAATATTTATGCCTATATCAGAGATCGGGAATAGAGAAGAATCGGGAATGGAACATTCGATCTCCAACCTAGCGATGGCATTTAGACGACACACTGACTTACAGTTCAATAAACATTTACTTAAGAATGTTTTAAAGTATTTTTTTATCATATTTTGTGCACCGAAATAAAAAACATGATAAATGTGTACGCTAATTTGGTGTCATGTTAGTTACGGTATCGTTTTGTAAGGCTCGTGGTAGCAATAATGATGTTTGAAAATTGACGCAGGTAGAGCGGACGGTCGATTTTTTGCATATAGTTAGACATCTTATCATCATAATCATTATCTTATACAGTAAATATATAACTAAATTAGTTTTTAGTTTCCTATTCTCATGTCTGTTACGTTACGTTGCGTTTTTAATCAATACGTGTTAATTACACATTCATACAGTATAATACAGTATGTATGTCATTCTGTTTTAAATTATAGATATTATAGTATTTTTGGCATGTTCTATTCAAATAAAAATGTATTTTTACTATATTACTGATCTAAAAATCAAACCAAAAATCAAAGTTTTATTTAAAAAATCATATTTACACTTTAATTTCTATTTCATTATAAAACTTTTGCTTACAATAATATTTAAAATTTTATTAAATGAACAAAACCACGGCCGTAGACTAGTTTAAACAAAATAATGAAACAAAAACTCACCTTACGGACAGAAGTATAATAAAAGGCACAAGCAAAAACACGAATCTTGTCGTTATCAAGTAATTTCGTCCAGTTTTCGTCGACGCGCGTACCAGTGGGCTCGCGCGACGCACGCATTCCAACATGGCTTCACATCCTAATTATTTGTTTCATTTTTATCATTTTGAACACATGTTTTCTCACTGGCACTGACACACTTCTGTCACACACTTTTTTGTAGACCCCTCTCTGGACATGTTTTGGAGTAGCCGCTAGAAAAAAAACGATTAAGTATTAATTTCATTACTCTTCACTTTTGTTTAGTATATACATTATGATTTTTTAAACTTTTTGGCTAAAATTTTTATGATTTATCCTATTTCATAAAAGGGGAATGTCATATTATACCTTTTTAATAGATTCAATCAAGATATTAAATATAGTGCTGGACTTTGGTAGAAAAATGTGTGTATACTTAATAACTTTTAGCTTGTTGATCTTTAATAATTTATTATACTCCTTTCTGCGATTTAAGTGTAAATGTGTACAGTTCAATAAACATTTACTTAAGAACGCTTTAAAGTGTTTTTGTCAGTTTTTGTGCACTGAAATAAATAACTATGATGTATGTGTACGCTAATTTGCTGTTATGTTAGTTACGGTATCGTTTTGTAAGGCTCTTGGTAGCGATTCTTAATGATATTTGAAAATTGGTCCGTCTTGCGCAGGTACAGTCAGAATATATCATGAATACGTTTTATACTTTCATTGACTATGAATTGTAACAGGATTTAGATTTTTTTAAATACAAAGAAAGAGTAATACTATTTAAATCTTTAAAATTAAAAAAAATATTGTAAGGTACTTTGGTGCCATTTTTCAATTTTTTAAATTTCTTTTGTTATTTGGGGGTATGCTGTCTGTAACAACTATATTATGCCTTTGAGACATCTAACACCTCAGTCTCTCCCGTGACCATGATCGCTGTAAAGCATTCGAAACGTCGGGAACCAAAAATTAAAATAAATCCGCGAAAAAATCCGAAAAGGTAGTTTTATTTCTAATACAAAAAAAGAGAATAAATAGCAACAGCGTAACAAAAAGAATCCAAACCATGGCTCTTCTTTTTAAAATAAAAGTAGCCTAAGTTACTTCTTACTATGTGCTACGTTCGTGTAACGGTCACGATTAGTTAGGCGTTAAGGTATCAAAAGATAACAAATAAAAAACTAACTTCCTTATTTATAATAATAAAAGGCTTTAATAAACCTTATTATTTAACACTCACAGATAGATCACAGATAGACTATAACGGAGTAATGTACAACAAAGGCTACACTCAAGCATCTGAGCCAAGCGAGAGTAACTCTCTAGTGTTCAAATATCTCACCAAATGTATCACGTTCTTAATCTAATTATAAGAATTATATATGAAAAAACAATCTAACTTAAGTGATTCTGCTTGCTTATCTCACTTAGACTCTACACAATATACGTAATGTAAACGTGGACGTAACTCGACACTAACAAACGCTAATAAAATAACAAAACATTGCAGTTTTGACGCGACCATTCTGTAATCATGTAGTGGAAAGTCAGAATATATCATGAATAGGTTTTATACTTTCACTCACTATGAATTCTAACAGGATATAGATTTTTTTTTCCAAGTACAAAAGTAGTAGATTAAATAGCAGCGTGGCAGAAAAGGTTAAAACGACATCAAGTTTGATTTACATTGTCTTTATATATGTTAAATATTTCCATAAGCTAAACTAATTTAAAGGATAAATTATATTTAGTTTCATGAAACCAGCAATTTGCATAGTTATTCAGACCATATAATATGGTGGCGCTCTTGAAGACTTACGATTTCATGGTCAAACCCACATAGGTAAGAAGAGATCTAATAGTACTACGATCCTAGCTCTAGATTGATACATATATCTCTTGACAAAATGTCAATCATTCTTTCAACACAACTCCGAAGTTTTAGAAGAACCTACGTTATAATCAAAGCCACAAAGTTAATACTTAATAGTTAAAATATTTGATATTAAATTGATTATAAAAAAAAAATGATTTTCAACCGACTTCAAAAAGAAGGAGGTTCTCAATTCGACTGTATTTTTTTTATATTTGTTACCTCAGGACTTCGTCATTTATTAACCGATATGGACAATTTTTGTTTTGTTTAAAAGGGTATACTTCCAGATTCGTCCCATTTAAATTTCAACAAAAAACACCACCCCTAAGGGTGGAAAAATGCTAATGATGAATTTAACCTACTTCTAATTGTTATATTGACTTGAAACTTTGCAAGTGTTCGGTATTGTTGACCTGATCTGATGGTAAGGCCAGGTGAATAAAAACAAACGACAAAGCACACCTATCCACCTTCTGGCCTTGCCATCAGATCAGGTCAACAACACCGAACCACTGTACCATCAACGGAAATAGAAATACTTGCAAAGTTTCAAGTCAATATGACAATTAGAAGTAGGTTAAATTCATAATTAGTTGTTTTTCCACCCTTAGGGGTGGTATTTTTTTTGAAATTTAAATGGGACCAATCTGGAAGTATACCCTTTCAAACAAAACAAAAATTGTCCAAATCAGTTAATAAATGACGGAGTTCTGAGGTAACAAACATAAAAAAAAAAAACATACAGTCGAATTGAGAACCTCCTCCTTTTTGAAGTCGGTTGATGAAACCTTTTTAACAAAAAATAAAAACCGACTTCAAACAAAAGCACTAAAAAGTAAAAAATAACTGATTGGTAGTTTTCATTTACTATAAATACCTAATCAAATATTTTCGAACTCGGTTAAAAACCACTGGAGGGATTTTAAAGAAATTTGGTATAATGATAGCTGGTTATCCGGGTTAACATAGAAGATACTTGTTGTTGCGGGAAAATATCTCATTTCTGAGAAACATACAAAAGCTGCATTGTAAGTGTTATGTATGCTGACGGGGACAAGTGAAATGCTTGGTAGTTGGATACGCACTGATTTTTTGCTCAACAAGCTTCGCGTTGTGGGCGCAGCCACTAAGTACCTTTTTAAGGTTTACCCACACACATAAATATATACAGTAAGAGTATAGTAATATGCAAAATCTAAGAATTTGGTTTTTGGTTATCTGAACGCGGGCGAAGCCGCGGGCTATGCTAGTATTCTATAATATCGTAGTTGTTCATTATTTACACTTGTATAAAACTAGAAACTTACTGTTGGGTAAGTCTTTAGCTTTAGTAATACTCTTGGGTCCAGATGCATAACATACAACACACATACAAATTTTTGTATTTATAATATTAGTGTGATTAAAGTGTACATTTGTGATATTAAAATGGCTACTTTATATTAAGCTAATATGTACTTATTTCTATGGTATTATACCCAAAACAAATATAAAAAAATCTCATCTGTCTGGGTATTTGTATCCGATAATTTTTTAAATGATGTTGAATTTACTCGCTATATATAATTAAGTAATATATGAGAATTAAAACTGAAAATTTTCGGAATATTTGTGGAAAGAAGGTAGGAATTTGACTAAGAATAATTTAGGCTATTTATTAATTAGTATTAAATATTTTTATTTTTTTTAGTGAAAATTTCTATAGGCAGGTTTGGATGGGGAGTAAATTCACATAAGTCGTCATGGACATGGTCACGTGACGTCTTAAAGCTAACACTCAGAGCGCCGATAGATGTCAAAACCGATAAATGTAAGCAGTTTTAATTTACAAATTTTAATTTAAGATCAAACAATTAATTTGAATATCCAAAAATAACAACTGTTTGTTTATAGTTTTAAGTTTTCACTTCTGTCTGTTTTTTTATACTTAAGTGGTAGCCTATATGCGAATAATTTTCATTACACGACCACACCATACCATTTGCCTTACGATTAAGGAAAACATTGTGAAGAAACTTGCATATCTGATAGAACCAATCGCATTAGCTCAGAGCAGATGAATATTTGATTTCCACTCACATTGGTCGGCCAGTGGCCCACTGCTGAGAATGGGATTGAATTATTATTATATTATTGTAATTTTTATGCTAGCTGTACAGTATCTAACATATTAGTTATATATATGTAAATCGATAGACCTATTGTTTCAAAAGTTGTTCTAAAATATTATGTCTGTTTTTAATTTATGAGTGCACAACTCTATCACGATTCACGACTTATTATTTTATTGCCATTGTTATCTGTAATGCTATAAATTTGTTTAAAACTGTCTTCTCGGGTTACGTTGTGTATTTAATAGGTTATTATGCTGTAAAACTACTGTAAGCTGGCAATTTACTCATTTTTCTATTTCCCGGCTTGGTTTTTGTGTGGGAAGTTTATTTCTGATGTTTTGAATGCTTTAAAGCAAGTATAGATTTATAATGTGCAATACAGAAATTATAATAATAGTGACACTATTTAGAATTATATATGTATTTTTTAATTTATACTTCTTTTGGCACGTTTGGAAAAAATATGAGAGAAAAAATATTATGATGCGCGCGCACACCGACAGGCGACAGCCAAAAAGCGACATAATGAAGTTAGCTGCATTCCTTTTACAGAGAAATGTGACATACGGGACGAAATCTTTAGCTATTTTTGTTCTGTTACGCCAAAGAAGTATAACTTCTTACGTGCGTATATAAGTACACATACACGTTTTTTTTAAAATTATAAGGTATTTGGTTGCCATTTCAAAATTATTGTATGATTTTGTGAGTGGACATCGTCTTTAGTCACTATATATTTTACAACGTCAAGACTTACTTAGTGTCTCCCGTGACTATATTTGCTTTAAAGCGTTCGAAGCTTCGGGAAAAAAATCTAAATAAAACCGCGGGAAGATAAAAAAATGAAATAAATTAAAATATTAAATATTCTCGTATTTTATAAGAAGAGTACACTAGCCTTATTAACCATATATGAATAAATACAGTAAATACTTTATATTAATTACTTACTGAAAGGACTGTTTAAAGTTAAATATTTTTTAAAGAAATCCTAAAAACTCAATACGACGTTAATTTGCTTGTTCAATAATAAGTTTCTTTATTTTTTGTTATTTGTAAGTTACAAATATGTTTTATATTATTGGTATTTCACAATTATTTTTAAATTAACATATTGAATTTAGTTCAGGTAATTTGGGTAAATGAAGTTATAATGACATGCCGGTCAGTCTCACTGAGACTAGGCATCTGCGCAGGAGATACTATACTGCACAAGTGCACGCGCAGACACAAGTGCACTCTCTATTCCTGTCACTCTCATACTCTGGTGGGACGACCACTCGACACGACCGGTGAGAGTTAAGGCGCAGGACCGACGGCTTTACCTGCTCTCCGAGGCACGGGGGTGAAACACCGCCAACTTCCCAACTCCGGGCTGTTATTGAAGCTTACTATACAGAAAGACTCAATAACTAAACTTGGCCCGACCCGGGACTCGAACCCAGGACCTCCGGGTGTGTAGCCGTTCATGCTAGCCACTACACCGAGGCAGATGAAGTTATAGTCCATATGTGTATAATTAATTTTGGTGGTAATTCTATTAAAACTTTCTGTTAAGGAAGGTCCGGCTCCTGATTCATGATATAATTTTAAAAAACATAAGAATAATTGAACAAAATATTTCTTTGTTAATAATGCATATTTAATTTCCTTTTTCATACGGACTTTTAATTTATTTTCTCTCTCTAGTAAAGCTCTTTGGTAACTTAATAAAAGCTTCCATCTCATTAAAGCTTATTTTTTTTACAAGATTTAATATTTGGAAAAGACATTTGGTATAAATAAATATCAATAAAGTCAATTTAAACATTAACGTAAACTTAAAGTACCTAATATAAAACTACGAATTTATAATACTTGTTTACACTACATACATTTATTTATCCTTAATGCCCGTGTACTCTTATCAGTAGTTGTAGAACATGGGAGTTACAGAGCTTAAGGATGGTTTATATGGAGACTGGGATTTTGCATTGATTTTAGCGAGAGTTCCGCATATTATTTTTAGGTTATTGTGCAATTTATTTGATTTTATGTGAGGTATAATGATATAAGCAGTGGAACCGATTTTAAAAATTCTGTCTGTCCGTCTGTCCATCTGTCCGTCCGTCCGTATGTCCACACCAAGGCATCATCCTAGAGTAAGAGATAAATTATTTAATAATTACTTCGGTAATAATACGGTAAGGTCGGTCGGGGAATCGAATCTTGAAAGGTTAGTTAGCTGGATGGTCCATCAATACCGTGAAGACCGTTATCTTAATGAATTATTTATATATATTTGTACTTAATCTGTACATAATATATAACATTAATATACATTTTGTTAGCGACAAATTAAATTACAAACACGAATTTTCACTTCAATAAAACGATTCTAAAAATTTATTGCGGACCTCTAAATTAAAGGTTAAATACAAATAGTTCATATATTACTTGTAACAAGAAAACACCATTATCGTTATGCTTACTTTGTCTTTAAATTGTTTTATTATTAAGAAATTATTATCATCACACAGTAAAGTGTGGAAATTATTGGTTTTATTGTATTATAATTGTCGTTCAACTCATGGTTTATTAATCTGATGTATACTAGCTTGTGTTTGGCTTTACGTATGTCAATATTAATATTCGTATTATGTTACTAGCATTGCCCGCGGCTCCGCCCGCGTTCAGAAGACCAAAAACCGAATTCTTAGGTTTTACATATTAGTATACTCTTACATTGCAGTTTTGTATTTTTTCCTCAGAAATGAGATATTTTTCCGCGGTAAAAAGTATCTTATATGTTGACCCGGATAACCAGCTACCATCATACCAAATTTCATCAAAATCCCCCCGGCGGTTTTTCCGTGATGCGGTATAAGACAGACAGACAGACAAAAAGTCTAAAAACTATAGATTCGGCCTCTGTATCGATAATAATGTCTATTTCAATAAGATTTTCCATAAAATATTTAATGTACAGATTCGACTTAGTTTGAATTTTATTATGTGTATAGATTTATCATATTTTTATGATATAAGTAACTTATATAGTGTGCGCTTTTGCGTAATCATAATATGCTTTTTACTTCGATTTCAAGATAATATAGCGTTAAATAATAAATAAATAAATGAATGTTGGGACATTAACACACAGCACCATCTGGTTCCATGATAAGCTACCAGGCTTGTGTTATGGATACCAGATAGTTGATACACTACACATATATAACTTTAAATACATACGTATTATAAATATAGACACCCATGACTGGAGCACAAACATCCGTGCTCATCACACAAATGAATGCCCCCAGCGGGACTCGAACCCGCGACCGCTGGAACAGTAAGTAGGGTCACTACCAACTACGCCAAACGTGTCGTCAAACGTTAGCGTTAACTATATATTTTAGGTAAATCTGTAGACAGAATAACTGTGAATTGGCATGGACTTGCCCCGTATCAGCTTACAATCAGACATCGGACGTGTTTACACGTAACTCATAAACTTCTAAAACCTGACCAAGGCAGGTTTTGTACAATTTGTTCGCTATCGACAGAGTATTTTAAGGTAAAAACAATAAAGGACAGCTTTATATACTGAGTGCTTTTTGAACTAATAATATATACTACTTAGTGTAAATTAATAAATGACATATGTTTTAGCTGCTATAATTTTGCATATCTATGATTTTTTTAAATATATAATCTTGAAAATCTATCGAAGCTATGCCATAATACAGATATACTTAAAGAATATATATATATATATATATATATATATATATATATATATATATATATATGGTAATGTAAATAAAAACTTTTACCATATGTTTATGGTAAAAGTATACATATGCCAGAATTTGTCAGTAGTAGAAAAGTTCATTATTTGGGATGGAAAGTGGAATAAGTCCGTTCCCTTTAAAAAATCAAATAATATAACATATCGAAGCGCAAAAGAACAAACATACATAGACACAAAAACAAAACGAAATATGGAAAAGTTACATCGAATTCATATAAGTGAATATTTCTTTAGTACTTTGTAGAATAATATTACCTAAAGCAAAATAAATAATAAAACTTTCTTGTCATAAAATGTATATGTGAATATTGCGATAGACGGTTCATTCAGTTATGTGTCAGAAGATTGTCTCTCCTTTGAATCAGGTAGAGTATGAATGAGACAGGGTCAAAGCACGCAACCAATTTATAGCTTAAAGTGTTTATTAATAATTATTAAATCTTCATTATAAAGTTCATCAACCATTGATTATAGAATTGAAATATATATATATATAGAATAACCGCTTAACAGTTTTCGATAAAATTTGTCAAGGACATAGATTGCATCCTGGGATCGGACGTAGATTACCCTTGATCCCCGCCACGCTGACCCCGCTAGCGAAGCCGCGGGCAAAACTAGGTTAGAATAAAACAGATTCTTAAGATTTTTTAGACCTAAATTGCATAATAAAGATTCTAGAGATTTCATATTGACAAAGTGTGACCACAAGTATAGTTAAAATACAAAATTGGAAAAAATTATAATTATTACTTTTCCATATTTCGTTTTGTTTTTGTGTCTATCTATGTTTGTTCTTTTGATATTCATATATATTTTTTATTGTAATTTTTTTATTTATTTTCTTATTAGACACGTTTGGCTCAGTTTGTAGTACTTGCTGTGCCAGCGGTCGCGGGCTGGGGGCATCCATTTGTGTGATAAGCACGAATGTTTGCCCTCCAGTCTTGGGTGTTAATATTTAAAATATGCATATATTCAAAGTTATATATATGTAGTGTATCAACTATCTAGTATTCATAACACAAGCCTCGTAGCATATCACAAAACTAGATGGTGCTGTCTGTTAATGTCCCAACATATAAAAAAATAACTATTTTATAGCGCTATAGTTGTAATGGATTGCTGCTTTAGACAATATATTCTATTATAACACTAAGAGTTATCTTCGTAATGCACATTGATGTATGAAGTTAAGGATTAAGGCTTTATGGGTAATTTAATTATATGGTATGGAATAAGTGAGACATAAAGTAGATGATTAGTGACACTTTGACGGTGCCCATGATAAAACTGTAGAGGGAAAATGTTAAATAATGATTAGAAATAATCTTATGTCTCTTTGAATTATTTGAATGAAAAGAAAATATCTTTAAACATGAATACTTTCTTTAACTTGAGTGAAAGTTTCATTAAGATTGATTATTACGTTTTTGAGGTCTAAATGAATCTAATATACGAACTTTTTAACAAAAAAATAAGAACCGACTTCAAAAAAAGCACTAAAAAGTAAAAAATAACTGATTGGCAGTTTTCATTTACTATACATACCTAATCAAATATTTTCGAAGTCAGTGTGCTTTGCCTTGTATCGGCTGGCAATCAATCATTAGCTATTTTTCCACCCTTAGGGGTGGTATTTTTTTTTATTTAAATGGGACCAATTTGGAAGTATACACTTTGAAACAAAAAAATATTGTTCAAATCGGTTAATAAATGACGGAGTTCTGAGGTACATAAAAAAAAACATACAGCCGAATTGAGAACCTCCTCCTTTTTGAGGAAGTCGGTTGAAAAATGAAGTTTATAGTTTAATTTATATACTTAAAACTACCAGTGGGTTTTAGACTAAATTAATATATAATTTTTTTATTTTGTATGGAGCGTGCAAATTGAAGTATTAGTTGATAATCAATTGAAATATAATATAACCAAGTTCTTAAGGGCTCTTATTTGAACAGTAAAGTTCCACTGCTTTTCTTGAGTGTTGACAGACACATAAACAAACAGACGGACAGACAATAAGCCCAAACACAAGTTTTGACCTCAGTTTCATTATATTTTTTAACCAAATTTCTATGTTTGTCTGTATGCATCTTTTTTTAACAGCCAGCTATCCTATGGATACTTCAGAATGCTGTTTATAAAGACAATTGATAGATATCTACATATATATGTACTTCTTTCTACTTTCCATGAAAACTTTACTACCCCTTAATGAGTTAAAACTTAAAAAAAAAGAATTAAGGAACAAATTTCTGTAGAGTATTAGTCGTTGCAAAATGCCAGGTCAATAGTAATATATAAATTAATGTCGTCTTGTCGCTGATTTGCAATAGTATACTTGAGATGCGTTTAGATTGAAATCGCGAACTGGTTATATTGTGACGTGTTCAATCTATAAAGATTGATGTATGCGAGGTGCGAACCCAAATAGATACCAGAAGCGTTTTAATTTACATAGTTAGCAGTTGGAAGGGTTCGTTAAATACTAGCTTTGGCCTACTGCTTCACCTGCGTGTGTATGTATGTACATAACATACAATAAACATAACATACTAATTAAAGTTAGGAGTATCTTCATTTTTATTGTTGTTTTAAAATTAAAACACAATATTTAATGTTAAAATTTTAGGAGAAAAGTGATATTAGCAATTTTTAAAGAACAATTAGAATTTACTATTAGGTTTTCGTAGAAAATTTGCCATAATTCGATGTTTTCCAGTAACATACACGTTAATAATAATAATATAATAATATATAAATTAAATATTAAAAAAAATATGACATGCTACATTTTAAATGTCCTTTAAAACAATTTTAACTTAATACTGCTTTGACTATTTAATTATTTTATCCCGCATAACTCTAAAACAGTTGTTTGTTCGTTCTACACGCTTATTATCGGCAAAACTGGAGCATTTTACTAGTTTATTTATATTTTAGAAGTGGGTTTATCCTCTCTTACCAGCTAATCTATTTATAATGACTTCTATTGACGCATCATTATATGATTGAGCCTTTCATTACGAAAGTACCTGTAATTTATAATGTTACAGCATATATTATTACTGCCATTTGACACTTTCGAAAATAACTCAATTTCATATTAAGCAAACTACAGACGAGAAAAATGTGTAAGGTTTAGTTAGGAATTTTAAATGGTCTTACAATTTTCAACCGACTTCAAAAAGGAGGAGGTTCTCAATTCGACTGTATTTTTTTTTATGTTTGTTACGTCAGAACTCCGTCATTTATTGACCGATTTGGACAATTTTTGTGTTGTTTGAAAGTGTATGCATACCTAATCAAATATTTTCGAAATCGGTGCCAGCCCATACAAAGCAAAGCACACCGACTTCGAAAATATTTGATTAGGTATGTATAGTAAATGAAAACTACCAATCAGTTATGTTTTTATTTGTCAGAGGTTCGAATTGTCAAGCTTGACATTTTGATAGCAAAGACTAAAATTGTTACAAAGTATTTACATAATTAAAAAAAAAATACATCTCATATATTTAAAGTTCAAATTCAAAATTGCCATAACACTGAGATATAACATTCACTGACTAACTGACTCATAGTTTCCGGAACTTGTACACTTTCTTTCATGATATGGACCAAACTAATATGTTATTTTTTAATTTGGCGTTTTAAAAATTGAAAATATAATATTTCTATAGTCCGTTTTAGGCTAAAAAAATTTTATGATACAAATAATGAAATGAGTTTGAGTTTTTCGTCACAAGATCTAAAAAAGCAACCGGACGACGAGGACCGGGGAAGCCGCTTATTCAAAGTAAATATAATTCTTACGGCATTGTAAAATCTAAGTGCGCTGTTGTTAGCAGTCACCGCGTTTCCACAACAGAAACTAAAAATTAATACGAAAAGTTAAATGTTATTTTGATATCGTTATTATTTTTCTGTTTGAAATTAAATATTTTACTAAATATATGCAGAATGTAAACAAATAGATTTCATTTATTATTACTTATTAGAAATATAAATTTAGGACTTCAAAAATATCTATTAGGTATCTATTCTAAATGAAAACATCCGTTTAGTTATTTTTTACATTTTAGTGCCTGGAAGTCGGTTTTTAATTTTTTTTTTTTAAGTTTTTATTGTTAATAAAGACAGAAAGAAAATGACTTCTAATAGATTACAGTTTATGTGAATTTTCCTTACGCTTTCAGCAAGACTGGAATAAATATTATAAACATTTCTTCGAAGTGACAATCTGACAATAAACTACTGCTTCACAAAGAGCCTTTATGTAATTTTATTTAACATGTTAGTAATATGTTAATATTATAACGGTATATTCATTCTATTTATAATACTTAGTTACTAGGTTCGATTTCCCGGTCTGGTACTCTTGTCAATACAGATTTATTCAGAATCGTGATCTAGATTATAAGTGGAGATGCGAACTGACAGGATTGTGATTACCTATTGAATAGTTTACACGTTACCTATACCGTATAACAGCACGCCTTGTTTGCTTCAATTGGAGCGCTCGTTTGAAATGTCTTGTTAAGAGGTATGTAGCTTCCCGCTATTGCGGGATGAATGAAAGAAATAGTTATAGCCGCTTTTGAATTATATATGGTCGATTATAAAGGGAGTGGTAACCCAGTGGTAACGTACTTGCTTGGTAGACCAAGTGAAGCGAATTCAAATCCCGGGTCTTATACCTCTGATATTTTTATGTATGAATCATTTGCAACATGATTACCAGTTGTCTGACATTGACGAACACATGCATGTCAAGAACCTAGCAAGTTTTCGAAAGACATGTGAAGTCCGCCGTCCTTTGGCAGCGTGGTGGACTATGGCCTGATCCCCCTCGTACTGAAGGGAGGCCCACCCCCAGCAGTGGGACGTTAAAAAGGGGAATACATACAAAACATACATACATATACGATACCACATAATTTCTATTATTTCTGATCGAAACTTTCATCCTACCCATTAATTTAATACGAAATTGAGATACACTAAGCTTGCATTGTGGGTGTCAAATTACTGTAATTAGAGATGCTGTAACTTTACAAATTACACGTAATAAACCTTCAACATGGAAACGTCTCAAGTAATTTATCAATATTAGGTCCTATTTATATAAATATGGTATAACTTTAAGAAACATCTGGTACAGAGAAAATGATTGATAATACGTTTATGGTCGTTAATATTATAGATAATAATATTATTATATATTGTAAAAATCTTTCCCGCTAAAAAAATTATAAAAAAATAAATAACGGGCAGTTTTTATTTTTCCGTGATTTAGAGTACTTCATAGAGCCTATAGACTCGTTATTGTAATTTTAAAATAAGAGAAAATATTATTATAATAAATCTTTCCTCACCTTACATTCTAGTTTACTTTTTTGAAGGCTCGCACATAAAAATCTCAGGGATCTGGGGGAGATCTTAAATTATATGGTATAACTAATAAGTTTAGCAATTGTGTGACCTTCTCATAAATATCTATATAGTCTACCGTCGGGGCGTCCTGGTTGAGTGTTGGCCATTGTGGTAGGTGAGGCTTCGCTTAACCACCAGTAGATGCTATGCGTAAAACATTTTCCAATGTTAAAAAAAGAGAAAAAAAAGATCATAGTCTGTCTAAATTTTATCCGAATCTGTCCAGCTATTTAATATATACATACATACAAATCTTTGTGTCTTTGCTTATTTTTTAATCCGCTGCATTTTGCGCTCATGTATTACGACTCTATTTTTTGGATGATTTAGCAAAATGCATGAATATATTGCGTAAGATTACTTAATTTATGCGCTTGCGCAGAAGACTCACAGTATTAAAGAGAGAGAGACACGTATATATATGCGATAGCAATATGTCTTCATCCAGTAGGACTAGCTTACTATATTAGCAACAATATTAGTAGTATATGGTTTTGTTCTAATTTTATGAAGTTGTATTACCAAATGACACAAACTGATCGAAGTCCATACTAATATTATAAATGTGAAAGTGTGTTTGTTTGTTTGTCCTTCTTTCACGTCGAAGCGGAGTGATGGATTGGCGTGATTTTTCGTGTGGAGATAGTTGGAGACCTGGAGAGTGACATAGGCTACTTTTTACCGCGGGAGTGTACCTAATTCCCACGGGAAAATACGCAATAATACAAACCAAAAAATATTTATGATCAGAATTACTTGAAACTTGGTATTAATGCTCTTGAACAAAATTAAATAAATATGTGTTTTAGCATTTTTCGAAATTCCTCCTATGGTGGGTTAAAATAGGGGATAAAAGTTTGTATGAAACTACCTTTTTAGATATATTTTTGTAGTTTTAGCGCGAGCGAAGCCGCGGGTTCTGCTAGTAAACTACTAAATAAAATTGAGTTATAAATTAGTAGACTTGAAACAGAAATAAATTGCATTTAGCCATTTATTAACTAAACAAGCAAAAACTACAGTTCTACTGAAGTAGTCTATCCTAGTTTTTTTGTAAACGTTTCATTTAATTCAATCAGCAGTAGATGTGTAATTGTTTAATCAAACACAAAGTGGTTGGTAGTTATCAATTTATTTTATCAACTGGTATCAATGAACCGAAATTGTTTAGGCACCTATGTTTAGGATTACAAAGTTCTATTTAGTTTAGTTGCTCATTGGTCTAGTGGTTAGCTAGATGGGTCCTGGGTTCAGACCTTGAGTAGGGTTAAAAGTGTTATTCAGGTCTCTGTAAAGGATTATATATTCAGTATATGGTAGATGGGGTGTCTCTCTTCGTATTTAGGACAGCACATAAAACAGTAAAGTAATTGTTTACATTTTACGCACACATTTATGTATTATGTTGGTAATTATTCGCGCATATATTCTATCAGTATATACTATCGGTTGCAGGTTCAAGTCTCGCTGGGGGCATTTATTTGTGTGATGGGCACGAATGTTTGTACTCCAGCCATGCGTGTTTATATTTATAATATTTAAAGTTATATATGTGTAGAGTATCAACTATCTGGTATCCAAAACACAAGCCTAGCTTACGATGGAACTAAATGGTTATTTCTTTAAGCAAAAGCTTTTCCGCAATGACAATATGTGTATAAAAGTATGGTGAGTATAAATTTATGAAGGAATATGGCTTATTAAGTATGATTTCACACTATTAAAAAATATTTATTATTATCACGTCTCATATTTTGCAAAACACTCAATTAAAAGGGTAGTCCGAGAAGTTGAGGCGAGTTGACGTAATTATAGCATTGCTTCATTAGTGTTTAATTACCTGTCAAGTACTATAACTGGGAATCGAACCCGTATTCCTTTGCGATACAAACCATGGGCGCAACTTTTTAAGTTCGCAGAAAAACTTGCTTGGGTATTGCCATATGCGTCAAACTTAAGTGGTTTATAATACTCGATTAATTTTAGATTTTATATTAAAGTTAATAGAGTTCATAATTGAATGTGAGTGTCAGTATGTTTATTGAATTACGGAAATCTCGCGCTGTAAGCGATATGCTATTATTTTCCAAGTTTAGAAATCTCGAGTCATAAAAGAAATGTAGTTTTCAGTCATGTAGATAACATCTTTTCGATCTTTGTTCTTATGTGATTGAAAGATTTATTTTATTTGTGGTTATATTTATGTTACGGGCAAAGTTGCTATTATTGTTTTTTGGAAAAACTTTAATTATACAAAGTTTTTATTATACTATGACTAATTTTCGCTTCGCTCGGGTTCGTCTTTATTCGTTCGTATTATATAACGTAGGAATAAGATAATCTTTCGAGGTAAAAACCTATGTCACTCTCCAGCTTTCCAACTATCTCCACACAAGAAATCACGCCAATCCATCACTCGGTTTCGACGTGAAAGAAGGACAAACAAACCAAGAAAACAAACGAACAAACACACTTTCACGTTTATAATATTAGTATGGATATAATATAGGCAGCGCTACCTTTGGAAATGTTTATTACTAGTTAGCCTATGTATTATTAAACCAGTCTTTAGTGTTATATTATAATACTAAGTAAAAGAATATGGAGTTACTTCTGTACGCTCCACTTTCCATTGGGTTTTAGACGGTGACAGGTAATCATTGTAAGCTAAGCTAAAGCACTTCCGTTTTATTGTTTACAATACATTGAAATTAATGTAGCTTTGAACTAAATGATTGAGTTCAGTTCAGTTCTTCTAGGAAATCGAATTGTGACCTATATACTTAGAACACAGTGCCAACTAGACACTCTACCAGACTGCCGTATATTTGATACTAATTCCTTTAAATTACATGTCCAATTGAATTGAATGTTAGTTTAATAATATTTATGTTATTGCTAGCGATTTACCTTTTTTTTTACTTTTTAATGCTTGTAGGTGCCTAACAGTCGTCTATATGTTATTTCATGCTTTAGTTTGTCTGTGTACTAAATTTCATCTAAATTGGTCTAGCTGTTTTATCGAGAAGGAAAAACAAACATATAGACACACACATTTATTATAGTAGTCCGAATACTATATAACTACTATATAGCTAAATAAAACTTTAGAAACGCTAAAACATAGCAAAATAGGCTAAATTCTAACCCGTAAACAATGTGAGGTTATATACAACGCGTTCTTTTATAACTTTTATAATAACTAACTCTGTCTGTTACCTATTTCCGTTTAAAATACTGAACAGAATTCGATAAATTTTGGCAAAGACATAAATTGAATCCTGGGGATTTAGACTACTTTGACTCCACCCCATTTATAACGCGACCAAAGCCGCGGGCAAAAACTTGAATTTTATAAAAAAATATCGTAGTTATATAGTTTAAATCGATCTTGCTGAAATGTTTTGATCTCTCCTAATAATTAAACTTATAATTAATAATTTATGCACATTGAGTGAGTTTTTATACAATTGTATGTATTATAGAGACAATATTATATCAACGATAATAGGTATCCTAGCAACTAGCTTTTCTTTGCATTAATTTCTTTGCAGGAAACAAATTTTGTACCATACTACATGGTATTTTATCGTGGATTTTCGTTTGTATTGTATGAAAAATAGTTTATATTCGTATCCGTAATAGAGATCCTTTAACGCTATGACCGTGTGAAAAGGCAACAAGAAACAAATACACTAACACATTTACATTATTAGTGAAATAATACTATTAATAATACAAAACCGACCTCTTTCACTAAAAGCTAACCGTACTTCAGTTCACAATTTATTTGCATATGTCTGAACGAAAGTTCAAATCTATTTTCGTTTACCGGCAAACTATAAACCTAGTTCAATAATAACTAGTGCTAATTGTAGAGCTTTTATATGTATATGCTAATTTAAAATAACGGTTTAAAAAGCTCACATTACAAATTTTTGTACATTAAAGCCTTGTTTGTATGGATTCAGCCCTTTTTAACGTCCCACTGCTGGGCATGGGCCTCCCTCAATACAAGGGGGATCAGGCCATAGTCCACCACGCTGGCCAAGTGTGAGTTGGCGGACTTCACATGTCTTTCGACAACTTGCTGTGTTCTCTCAGATATAAAGGTTTCCTCACGATGTTTCTTTCAACGTATGGCATGAAAATATTGAAGGTGCGAGACCTGGGATTTGAATCCGGTTCACTCGGTTTTCCAAGCGCGTTACCACTGGGCTACTACGGTCTTATTAAACCCTTAATTCGTACAACTCAGTACATATTGATGTGCAAAAAACTAAACTTGTTAAAATTTCAATTTTTTTCGTAGTTACAAAAATGGAAGAGAGAGAGAGGAATAGAAAGAACTCTTCCTCTGTACTAATATTATAAAGAGGTAAAGTTTGTGAATTGTGAATTTGTGACGTTGTAGGGGGTAATCTCTGGATTTACTGAACCGATTTAGATGTTTGGTAAGAAGATAGTTTGAGACCCTGGGAAGGACATAGGATACTTTTTATCCTGGAAATCATCCCTTAAGGGGGTAAAAACGGGGATGAAAGTTTGTATGGGGAATTAATCTGTTATAGTTAGATACTAATATATAGCAGTATAGATTGTTTTTGTTTGTTTGTTCATTTGTTTGAACATTCTAATTCTTTTATAAGCAATTTAACATAACGATTTGGAGCTTCGCAAGCGAAGTTGCGGGCAAAAGCTAGTCTAATATTTAGGCGCACGATTAGTAGTCTTATGTTGTATCTAATTACCGGCGGCTTTATAAGCGTGGGATGCACGTTGATAAAAAGTTTCGATTCTACTTAAAAGAAGAAACACACGGATTGACTAACAAATTTTAATTTATAATATCATCGCGATAAAGAACGATAGTATTATGTATTATTAATAGATTATTACCGGTATTTTATATATAAACGTTGAGTTTGTTTAGTAAAATGCGTCAATTAGTTGGCAAATTAATGTAAGGTTTCAAAAGGATTAATTGGCTATCAAAAACTCTACGAGCCAAAAGTCACTAGCAAAGTAGTTAATATTTCAAATATATCTCTTGGTGCGATCTTAACGTCTTTATTAATATATTTACGACGACACGTTTGGCTCAGTTGGTAGTGACCCTACTTGCTATTCCAGCAGTCGCGGGTTCAAGTCCCGCTGGGGGCATTCATTTGTGTGATGAGCACGAATGTTTATACTCCAGTCATTGGTGTTTATATTTATAATATGTTATTTAAAGTTATAGTATATGTGTAGTGTATCAACTATCTGGTATCCATAACACGAGCCTCGTAGCTTACCATGGAACTAGATGGTGCTGAGTGTTAATGTCCCAACATTTATTTATTATTTATTTAAGTTTACACATGTGAATTAATATGATATTTTATTAATTTAAATATTTTGCGAGGTTATATTCTATACTAGTGACTTAGGTTCTTTTGATTTGCTCGCAAGGTACGATTTTTTTTGAGTAGAACCCTAATTCTTTATCTACAATAAAAATAGTCATAGGTAGTATTCCTTATAATATCCATCAGCTAACTGTTAGTGAAAGTGCTGTCAAAATCAGTTCAGCCGTTTTGGATATTAGCCGGAGTAAACAGACAGACAAAAAAATAAAAATTATATTTGTCTTATTACTATCGTATAATAATTTTACATGCATTTAGTAAGCTTTTATTTCGACATTAGAAATAGACACTTTAATTTTATTTATTTGTATAGATGTATAATTGTATTTTCCTGTTTTTCTGGTTAGATTTGACTATTATATAAGAAGTTGCAGATTCGATTCCTGTTTTACTCACAATACTTTTATATATTATTAAGTTTGTGTGTTTGTAACTCCTTAACGCTAAATTAGATGAATAGATTTGGCTGAAATTTTGTATTTTGGGGCCTGGAGTAGTACTTAGGCTATTGTTAATAATAAAATATGTCAAACGACGGTGTTACTGCATATCATATTATAATAACAAAAAGCACAAATGGAAAAACCCGTGCAAAGCTAGTAATGAAATAAACAATTGTTTCAAGGAAAGTCAATATATGAATTAGTATGTAGCGGTACTCGAACCCACACTTAATCTAGACTTAGACTAAAAAGGCCACTGCCATTTAACTTGAATCACCTCAAAATATACAAACTGAGCCTTAAAGGTAGTATAGTACCCATATTCACTTCGCGTAAACAGGTGCTAACATAAACTTATGCTTTTTATTTATTTGAATAAGCAGCTTGTCTTACTGAAGTTAGCAGAATTTATAGAAATGAATTTAAATAAATAATTATAAGTTTAAGAAACAATAGAGCAGTTAGAGATGTACGTAGTGATTTATTACAAGTAACCAAAGTGTCAAATCAAGTGTAGAATGTATGCCAATCAACATATCCCATACTTAATATTATAAATGTGAAAGTGTGTTTGTTTGTTTGTCCTTCTTTCACGTCGAAACAAAGTGACAGATTGGTATAAGTGCTCTTCAATAAAATTAATTAATAAATACGTGTTTTAGCATTTTTCGAAATTCATCCAATAAGGGGTAAAATAGGGGATGAAACTTTATTTGAAACTACCATTTTAGATATTTTTTTATAGTTTTAGCGCGAGCGAAGCCGCGGGTTCTGCTAGTTATATAATAAATATAATAAAATAAATGTGTTGGGACATTAACACACAGCACCATCTAGTTCCACGATAAGCTACGGGGCTTGTCTTATGGATACCAGATAGTTGATACACTACACATATATAAAGTTATATACATACATATTATAAATATAAACACCAGCGACTAGATTACAAACATTCGTGCTCATCACACAAATTTATGCCCCCAGCGGAACTCGAACCCGCGATCGCTAGCACAGCAAGTAGGGTCACTACAAACTGAGCCAAACGTGTAGTCAAAATCAATTGCTGTTCCTTTGTCTCGCTAAAATTCAAAAATGGCTGAACCGATTTAAATAATTATTTTTTTGTCTTGAAGGGGTTGTTAGAATATAAGAAAAATGGGGAAAATCTGTAAGAACAAATGGAAAATCGAAAAGTTCAGAAGTGTTTATTTTGTACTGGAATCACTACTTCGAATTACTTTCAACAGTGGCGGCCCTACCGTCTACAACAGTGCGCTTTAACTTGGAAAATAATAATAATATAATATATACTTTATCTATTCTATACTACCCGTTACAACGTACCTAAGGATGAAACCGAGAGAAGCAAGGGTGAATTGCTAGTATTTTATAATAGTAGCCCGAGTAGTATATAGCAAAACCAGCTAGAATATTAGTTATCTATAACTTCAGTATAACTTATCAACTAATCACTATCCTCACTGTGTCATCATTAAATTTTGTAAATGTATTGATAACAATTGTATTGATAATATACTCGTGATATACGATCAATTCTATTTCCAATTCAGTCATTATCTATTTAGAACTCATATTATCTAGTATTTAGCTCAATATGAAAATAGGTTCGTATCGATTTTCTATTTACGAATAGCGATAGAAATTGGAAACTGAATAATAAAGCATCATTTGCTTTATTGTAACAGCTCCATTAGTCTAATGGTTTTGGCGGATCTGATGATTTTCTGGGCTTGAGTCATGAATCGGGTCTAATTGTAAGAAGTTGTAGGCTTTCTTCTTGCTTGGTTTCAAGAAAATCTTAGCACTTAGATTCGGAATATTTATATGTAATTCGATGTACATATAAAGCCGTTGATTCTGCAATTGATCAGTCATGTTAGGTTGCCATCTTATCTTTTGAGTACTTAAAAAAAAAACCATAATTGGTGCAAAATGCTTTACAGCAGTCATGGTCACTGAAGAAACGTTGGGAATCAAAAATCTAAATAAATTCGCGAAAAAAGCCGAAAAGATAGATTTAATTAAAATAGTCTTAAGAAGATAAAATTGGATAAATAAACTGATGTTATATTAACTGAAGTTTTATAAATAAACTAGCAGAGTTCGCGGTTTTGCTCGCGCTAAAACTACAAAAAACTCTAAAAAGTGGGTCTTATAAAAAAATTAATCCCCTATTTTACCCTCTTAAGGGTTAAAGCTTAGAAAACGCTGAAATACGTAACTCTTTATTTTTGCCGTACTCAATTCATACGAAATTTCATGCAAATATGCCTAAGGAATAAAAAGTTTCATACAAACTTTTATCCCCTATGTCACCCCCTTGGGGGTTGAATTTTCAAAAATCCTTCCCTAGTGGTTGCCTTCGTCATATGAGAAAAACGTGTACGAATTTTCAATTTTCTAACCTTAAGGGTTTGGCCTGTGCGTTGATACATCAGTCAATCACTTTTGCTTTATATATATATATATTGAAAATCATATACTCTTTGATATCAGTTTCGTAACTAAATAGTTCCTACTAGCCCGCTTCCTAATAACGTATATTGGTCTTTTAATAACACGTAATTACAGATTGACCCAAATTCCATGGATCCTTTGATAAAGCTATTTTATAAAATTTTCTATATGACAGCTTAAAAATGCGTTATACAGATTAAGAGACTTTTTTGATATGCAATTTTAGATTTTATTCTATAAAATATAAGGGTGTAAGTAAGGTTTCTTGATATTTCGATACGTAGTTTGTAATTATGAGTAATTATTATTTCACCGAATGAAACGGGTTGAAAAATTGATTAATTATTCATGACTTTATGGCTGTTTTCGCACATTAATTGTGTTTATTTTGATAACTTTGGAAGTTGTAGCAAGATGTTCGTCTTTCGAGTGGCATCAAAGTGCAACTTATATTTATTTAAAGTATCTATTATAAAAATATACATTATAAAATCAATTTTAAATTTTTGAAATAAAAGTAAATCGGGTAAAAAAAAATTCGTATACTGAAATTTCTAAGCAAAATTACATTATAATATTAAAGAAGCTCTGTGGTAACGCGATTGCTTAGGAAAGTAAGTGAAGCGAAGCGGGTTCAAATCCTCGGTCGGGTCCCAATGATATTTTCATGTGCGATTCATTTTCAACATGTTGACTTGTTTTACTATGAAAGAAACATGCTGCGATGAGCCATTAAGATGGGGGAAGTGTCGTTTAGTTTTAGTGGGTAGTACAACCTTTTTGGTCGGTCTCTCACATAATTACTTATATATTATATGCAGGTGGTATATGTAAATGCATTTCCCAATGGCAAAATAAAGGTTGTAATATTAAAGAAATTATCATGATCAATGGCCATCTGCGGGGGAATAGATGTCAGTAGCCCACGTGCTACTCCAGGTCACAGTCTATTTGTGTCAAAATTACATCAAAATCTGTCCAGCGAATTACATATGTATCTATACAACTTTAAAGACAATTTCTTACATTTTTTGTTTAATAGATAGCCCATACACTATACATTTCATTTGTGTTATAATCAAACTTGTTACGCCAATTAAGTAGGCAGGTACGCTAAGAGCGCCAGATGGTCATCTTATCGCATTAATCATCTACCAATGTAACGAATGGAAGCGTAATCCAATAAACAATTATCTCAGTCTACGATCGAACTGTCCGAGCTTGTCTAATATATGTTATAAAATGCATACAATTTTTAAATTTATAATATACTCATAAATATTTATGAAATAATCGACAAAGTCGTCTGTTTTGCCTGTTTGTTTATTTGTTTTATTCTAGAGTAATAATAATGGAAATGGTTTTATCTATTGCAGAAATATCTTCTGACTTCTATATTTTGAATAGATAAACGATATCTATTATTGACTCGGTAACTATTTAAATAATAACGATAATGATGACTTGCTAAATTGAAGACATTTTTGATACACTATACTAGAATATGATAGGTACTACGTAGTGGCCCTGAAGCAAGATCGTTTAAATATAATGGTATTGACGCTGGCCACGTGCGGGTTGGCGGACTTCACATGTCTTTCGTAAACTTGCTAGATTCTCTCAGACATGCAGGTTTCCTCACGATGTTTTCCTTCACCGTAAGGCAAGAAGTAATCATGTTAGAAATTATTCGCATATGAAAATAGCAGAGGTGCGAGACCCGGGATTTGAACCGGCTTCACACGATTTCTCAAGCGAGCGCGTTACCACTGGGCTACTGCTTTGTCCTTGTGTCAGCTATATATGTATGTATATAGTAATTACTATGACACTTCATGTAGAATTTCACATCTTTCACCTTTCAAAGGAAATATGTGACAATTAGATCCATTCTTCACTTTCAATGGATGCCCGGGTTATAGAGTAAGAACATAATAACATCCTAGTACGAGTACTTACTCGTCCTAAGCTTACTGCGAACGAGCTGGACTGCAGTAGATTCAATCTCAATGAGATTGAAATAACCAATTATATTAGTAGTAGCATCTGGTCCTGTTTTTAGCGTAGTCACTTGGCCAAGTGTGGGATGGAGGACTTCATACGTCTTTCAAAGCTTGCTAGGATCTTTCAGACATGCAGGTTTCCTCAGGATGTTTTCCTTTACCGTAAGAGAAGTGGTAATTGTGTTAGAAAATTATTCACATTTAAATATCAGAGGTGTACGACACGGGATTTGAAGCCGTAACTTGGTTTCCCAAGCAAGCATGTCACTACTCAGCTACCACTGTCCTTTTAACCAACAATATGGATAACATAAATATTTTCTCCAGATTTGAATCCTTGATGTTTACTAGACTATGCAGGCAGTCAGTCAGTCAGACAATATCTGGAATTATAGGTAGTATATTTTACCGAATATTAGATTAAGCTATGTTCTAGACCACCTATAGAATGACAAGAAGGCAAAAAGTGACGGGCAAATAGTATTCTAGGTTTAATTTGCTAATCCGATGCCTGACAGACAGCTGATTGGTTTTTTGTTTTGATAAACTGCGCTATGTCATGTATATATATGTATGATATGGCATGTATATTTAGATATCAAAAAGCTGCTTATAGTTAGAGGATGCTGTGAAAAAATATTCTATAATATTTTATTTGTATACAATTAATTTTATTTAATTTTTATTATTTAAAAATGAGAAATATTGATATATTTTTTATAACAAAGCTATTTTTTTTATAAATACCGAGTTGGTTGGTAGGATCAAAATAAACCCTCAAAATTAGTTTTTTTTTTACTATAATACATCCATATGAATAAAATTATAGTCATATGAATAAAATTTTAATATATGCACTATTCTAAAGAAGTGTAGTATTTTAAAAAACAATAGAAACGAGTTCACAGCGAATACTTTGGCGAAACGTTTGGCTCAGTTTGTAGTGGCCCTACTTGTTGTCTCAGCGGTGGCGAGTTCAAGTCCCTCTGGGGGCTTCCATTTGAGTGATGAGCACGAATGATTGTACTCCAGTCATGGGTATTTATATTTATAATATGTATATATTTAAAGTGATATATGTTTAGTGTTCAACTATCTGGTATCCATAACACAAGCCTTGTAGCGAACCATGTAACTACTAGATGATGCTGCGTGTTAATGTCCCAACATATTTATCTATGTCTTTAAAATCAAGACACAATGTGATCAATAAAATTGAGTGTCTAAATTTTCTCTAGTAAGATAAAACATCCATATTTTTGTTTATTATACACCTTACAAGCCACAATTACAATCTTTCCCTTATCAATCGTATACCAGTTCTGTCACTTTGGTAACTAGACCTCGTTGCATGCAAAATGCTTTCGTTATTTCTTATTTTGACAGATTTGAAATTTAGGGCCACTACGGTTTCCAGCTACCGTTTATAAATATTTAGGTCAATGTTTAAAGCTTGGGTTTTCACACTTTCTCAAATTATTTTATGATTGCTGAATATTTAGATGTTATTAAAAGTCTAAAACTGACTAAGTGACATAAAAGTTAGACAAGAAGTGACAGATTAGAAAAGTGAAATACACATAAGTTCCTTATAGCGAAGGCAAGTACTAAGTAAAATTATTATTATCTTTTTGTCATCTATCTTTCTGTCATTAATAACATCATTAATATCCGTATCTGCTACAGTCATTTTCTAAGGTTCGTCATATAACAATATGTGGTCACGATATAGTTTTATTGGTTTATAAATTAATATTATTAGGAATTATTATTGGTACTTATAAAATGGTAATGAAAGCCATAAATGTATTAAACTATAATATTTATAAGTTATTTATCTCCTGTCATTCAATTCGTTTAAGCAATCTTTTATGTATTTTTGCCATTTTAGGTGAGTCGATGACGGTTTATCCTTACTTATTGTAAATATAAAAGTGTTTGTATGTTTGTACTTCTTTTATGTGGTAACAGAGAAACAATTATTTTACATAGAGATGATTTATGATCTGGAAAGTTATATAGAATACTAGCAGAACTCGGGGTTTCGCTCGCGCTAAAACACCCAAAAAATACTCTTAAAAGGTAGATTTCATAGAAATTTTCATCCCATATTTTACCCCCTTATGGAATTAATTTCGAAAAATGCTAATATACGCATTTATTTAATTACATTGAAGAGCACTAAAATCAAGTTTCAAGTAATTCTGATCATAAATATTTTTTTGGGTTGTATTATAACGTTATGTGTATATTTTCAAAGTAGCCTATGTCACTCTCCAGCCCTCCAACTATCTCCACACAAAAAAATCACGCTAATCCGTCACTCTGCCTCGACATGAAAGAAAGAAAAACAAACAAACACACTTTCTCATTTAGGTATGATATTAATTATGGATATGGATATTGAAATCATGGTCAAAATGAATACATAGATAGATCCCGTTTTTTGTATATAATAAAAAAGTATTTTTTCATGAGTAAAGCGGAAAGGTTTCGCTAGTTTCCTATATATGTTTTGAATTGTATATTCGTTAGTATTTAATTTTTGACCCATTAACTTTTAATTTCTTTTTTTATTATTCTTTGACTTAGGAGTTCCATTTTCAAATAATTAAATAATATCTGGTCTTATCATAACAGACCTTTTTTTATGCTGGGAAATTCATTTACGCATGTTACATACAGGTAGTTATGTGGGACTTATGGCTAGAAAGCCATAACTACACACTAAAATCCAAAGAACCAATGGGGCGTTGCAGGATCGCTTACACACTCAACCACGACGCCCCGACGACATAATCATAACATACCTTAGAGTAGTTATACTTATATTTTTATCTGTCAACATTATTTATAAATATACTAGCGACTCACCCTCGCTTCGCTCGGGTTCGTTCCTACTTACGTTTTAACGTTTAATATAGATTCCTCAGAAATGAGATATTTTCCCGCGGTAAAAAGTATCATATATGTTGAACCGGATAATCAGCTATCATCATACCAAATTTCATCAAAAGTGGGTTTTCTGTGATGCGGTAACAGACAGATAGACAGACAGACAAACATTCTAAAAACTATATATTCGGCCTCTGTATTGATAATAATCTCTATTTCAATAAGATTTTCCAAAAAATATTTCATGTACAGATTCGGCTCAGTTAGAATTTTATTAGGTATATGTATAGATGTAAACAAAATTCTTCAAGTTCTAGGAACTTTAAAGCTAACGTAAAATGATGTAAAGTAAGGAGAAATCTCCAAGTTTAATAACATAAATAATTTATTCTTTATGTTATATAACAAATCAAATCGATTTACTAATAAGCCCCCGCTGTGAAATAATAAATATGCTTTGTTATGGTATTTTGCAGTTTCGCAACCTGCTATACAATGTTCTTATAATAAACTAGCATTGCCCGCGGCTCCGGCCGCGTTCAGATGACCAAAAACCAAATTCTTAGGTTTTACATATTAGTATACTCTTACATTGCAGTTTTTGTATTTTTTCTCAGAAATGAGACATTTTCCTGTAGTTTTCCAGCTCCAGCTCCAGTACTTTTTCTATGATGCTGTAACAGACAGACAGACAGACAAAAGTTTTAAAAACTAAAGATTCGGCCTCTATATCGATAATAATGTTTATTTCAATAAGATTTTCCAAAAAATATTTAATGTACAGATTCGGCTTAGTTACAATTTTATCATATGTATAGATTTTTGCTCTCGACGTTTTCAATGCTTTACAGCAAAAATGGTCACGAGAGAGGGGACTAAATCCAAAAAGATAGTTTAATTTACAATATCAAATATTCGTGTAAATCTAAGAAAATATTATACAAAAATTAAGTTAAAATGAAGTTTTTGCTTCTAAAATGATACTGCTTACTGGATAATCAAATAGATTTATTTAAGTGGAAGGACAAGAACGGATGGTTTATACGCGCTTGGGATGTATATTGTTATTTTGTGACAATACCTTTTGTACATTCTTTTTTGAAAATGAATTAAATTATTAAAATTTTCCTTTTGGTTGTCAATTCAATTACATATGCATAATTTAAAAAAGGCAGTGCTAGCTCAGTGGTAACGCACTCGTTTGGTTTCCCAAGTGAAGCAGGTTCAAATCTCGTGTCTCGCGCCTCTGATATTTTTATGTGCGAATCATTTTTCGACATGATTATCACTTGTCTTACGCTGAAGGAAAACATCATGAAGAAACCTGCATGTCAGGGAGAATCTAACAAGTTTTCAAAAGACATGTGAAGTCCGGTAGCCCGCACTTGGCCAGCGTGGTGGACTATGGCCTGACCCTCCTCGTATTGAAGGGAGACTAGTGCCCTGTAGTGGGATGTTAAAAAGGGCTGAATATATTTTAAAAATGATTGTCACCGGACAGATTTTAATGTAATTTTTATTAATTAATTAAGATGGGGAAAATCATGATATCACTTCATAAAGCAAGAATCACATATATAATCGTAAAAATCTTATAGTTTGTAAATAAAACTAGCGACTCACCCTTTCTTCGCTTCAGTTCGTCCCTGGGTTGATTCCCCATAAAAAAATTCATCCCCATTTTCATCCCCTTAAGGAATGATTTCCGGGATAAAAAGTCAGTAAAAATCTTATGTCCTTCTCCGGGTCTCAAACTATCATCTTACCAAATTTCATCTAAATCGGTCCAGTAGATCCAGACATTACCCCCTACTACGTCACAAACTCACAATTCACAAACTTTACGTCTTTATAATATTAGTATTAGTATAGATGGAAGCTATATATACTCGTACCTAAAAGAAATTTTAATTCACTGATTTATTTTGTAGCTCACCCTACTTGCTGTGCCAGTGGTCGCGGGTTCGAGTCTCGCTGGGGGCATTCATTTGTGTGATGAGCACGGCATGTGTACTCCACTCATGGGTTATAAGTATTTATAATATGTATTATAAGTATTTATAATATGTTAAAGTTATATATGTGTAGTGTATTAACAATCAGGTATCCATAACACAAACCTCGTAGCTTACCATAGAACTAGATGGTGCTGTGTGTTAATGTCCCAACATATTATATTATACTGATTAATCAACAGGTAATGTAACCAGTTGTCTAGGGATATGAAATTTTGCACAAGTGTTTCTTAAATACGAAGATTTTTGATTATCATTTGCATTGAAGCTGTTATTTTGTTTAACTTCTATTTATATTGATGAAGGAAAATCTCATTTGGCTTCCTGCTTATATAAATGCTAATTGCAATCTTGTTTCTTATGATTTCTCCATTTCTTTCACACATTTTTTTCCCTTATCACTATACTTAATTGAGAAACATTTTTTAAATTCTAATCAGCACCCAATTTTTATGTAAAATATGATATACGATGCTTAATTATTTGAAATTAAAACGTAATACATATATTCTAGCAGAGAATGTTTTAATTAACATGTAATAAGTTTACTTTCCTTTTTGGACTCATTTTTAATTACTGATAATACAGGATTACTAATATATATATAAAGAAGAAAAAATTCGACAACGTCAATACAAAATTTATTGTGTAATCGAAATTTATTTTAAAATATATCCAAAAATAACATTAATAATTGAATTAATAGTATAAAAAATGTTTTAAAACACAACAAAATCGAAAGTGCATAATATTTAACACCATTCAGACAAAGAAAGACAATAGCATTCCCAAGGAGGGTTGACGTCAGGCAGGCGGCCAGTCGTAAAACTTTTGCCAAATCCTATCAGCAGTACACTGAAGATGTACTGCGCCGACCCCAAGTGATTTGGGAAATGGGCAGGGAGAAGAAGAAGAAGATATATATATATATATATATATATATATGTATATATATATATGTATATATATATATATATATATATGTATATATATATATATGTATATATATATATATAATGCATTTTACAAATAACACACACAGAGGGCTCCGTAGTAGGAAACATTAAAATTAATGTATAATCGCAAAAAAAAAGTTATCAACACATTTACAGTTTCGGATTTTTCCCTTTTACTTTAAAACATTGCTTTGTGAGAAATTTTATTATTTTAGATCAACGGGTATCCTGTAGGTTTTGATTGATGTCAAAATATGTGGCATAAACGGCTATATCTCTATATTGCGTTGACTTAGAAGTTTTATTCACGGATCCAAGGCATAGCAAACTTGAGTATTCGATATCAATTTCAATTTGTTACCTCCACGCGTTCCTGAGAAAAAGGACCTTGGCAGATAGACAAACAGACAGATAGACATACGGAAAACGAAGTAATCCTATAGGGGTCCCCATTTACCTTTGAGATACGGAACCCTAAAAAGAGTATATCTTATTTAGATTTTCAGTAATTACACGTAACTACCAACGAAATCAAATACATATATAATACATATACAAAGTTATTTAATTATGAACAATATCAGAAAATATGATTTTTTATAGTAAATCTATTTAATAGAATTGATTAGTATAATTTATAACATGTCAAGCCGTTTTGTATGCAAAAAGGTAAGATTGAAAAATCTGATGTTATAAATTTTTATTGCCAATTAGATAAAAATGGTAGCTCCTATTTAAATAGAAGATTTAAATTATGTTTTTGTAAGCCTTAGTTAAATGAGTAATAAATAATCATTTCGTTCCATAACAAAAGACGGCAGTTATAGCTTAGTGGTAGCGTGCTTTCTTGGAAAACCAAAGGTAGTGGGTTCAAATTCCTATCTTACGATTGCCTTGGCACCTTTGAAATTTTATGTGTGAATTGTCTTCAACATGATTATAACTCGATTTACGACGAAGGAAACTGCATGTCTAAAACAGTATAACTAGTTTTTGAAAGACATATCAACAACTATGCCGTGTTACCCCTCGCATTGAAGGATTAATTTCTTATATTTGGACCCATTGACCAACTACAATGGCGTAAAACCATTAACTTCACAGATGTGGATAGTATTGAAAATTTTATACAAAAAACACTAGCTATCATGCCTATTTGTATTAAACCCTTTTTAACGTCCCACTGCTGGGCACGAATCTCCCAATGCGAGGGGATCAGGTCATAGTCCACCACGCTGGCCAAGTGCGGGTTGGCAGACTTCGCATGTCTTTCGAAAACTTGCTACGTCTCAGACAAGCAGGTTTCCTCACGATGTTTTGCTTCACCGAAAGACAAGTGGTAATCATGTTGGAAATGATTCGCACATGAAAATATCAGAAGTGCGAGAACCGACATTTGAACCCGCATCACACGGTTTCCCAAGCGAGCGCGTTACCACTGGGCTACCACTGCCTATTTAATACATCAAAAACTAATTTATCTTGTATACTTCTTACCTACATAATGCCTATATATCTAAGAAATATGCTACGAACTTAATCCCTCAACGACCGCGGACATGCCGGCGTTACAGTTAACAATAGATTTCTTAGAAATTTAATGAATTTCTTAGAAATTTACCTGTAGGTGGAATATACGTATAATAATAATTTTGTATAGTTTTCCTTACCCGGAATAAAAATTACAATAAACAATTGCGAAGACGCACAGATGGATATACAAAAAGTTAGTGCAAATTTTATGTAAGTGATTAATTTTGGCATGGTCAAAACCGTGCGAAACGAAATCGATAAACAAGACGTGTTAAAATAAATGTTATCTTATCAAAATCAATCGATTATCTTTTTACGATTTCCACTCTGATATAAAAATCGGCAACATGTTCGTAATCGTTAAGTTGATTTAGTAAAAATAAATTAGTAAGTGTTTGAAACAACCGTTAAGAAATCTCGTTAATGTGATGTAACGGAATTATAAAAAGGTTAATTGAACAAAATTAAGTTCGCGACGACAGGTGGGTCTTAATTAACGATACGATATAAAAATATCGTTAGCTATGTAAAGGCTGTCATTACAGTTTTTGTCACGTATATAATGTTTGCTTAAAAAATATTTTTTATAGAGCAAAACATGTTATACCCATTAGTGTATAACAAGGCGCATACTATGACTTTACTTGAACATATATATTAATATTATGGGCTTGAAATATTTGCAATGAACAAGTATCTAAGCCGTGGCTTCATATAATTACTATAAAAGAACCTTATGTTATATTTAATTCATCTTAAACTTTTAAATAAAACTAATTAAGTAAAGAATGTTTTATTTACTTTTAGTAATGTTGCGCAAACGCATGCACGCATAAATCTTACTAATATTACTAGAGACTCACCCTAGCTTGCTTCCCAATACAAGCTTTTACCCCATTTCACCCCCTTTAGGGATGATTTCCGAAATAAAAAGTATCCAATGTCTTTCCCAGGGTCTCAAACTATCTTCTTACCAAATTTCATCTAAATCGGTTTAGTAGATCCAGAGATTACGCTCTAAAACGTCACAAACTCACAAACTTTATCTCTTTACAATATTAGTATAGATGAATGTGAAAGTTGTTTTGTGTGTGTTGTTTTGTTTGGATGTTTGTTACTCAATCACGCCAGAACGGCTGAAATTTGGCACAGAGATAGATTATAGTCTGATATACATGGGTCATTTTTTATTTTGGATAAATGTACGGTGAGGTGAGGCGAACCTGAATCAAACGAGGGTGAGCCGCTCGTTGTGTATAAAATTGTGATTGTTAACTTAAATTATTATATTTTACTTATTCCCACAGTATAATTTTATATATTATATATTATAATTATGTTCTGCAGAAATAAGTATTCGTGCATTTTATAACCTTGATCTAGGAGTACCTAGAGCGTAATTTTACTGTTTTAATCATACGTACGTATACGAAAATCTGGTGTTGTAGGCAGAGCTTCGTTCTTAGAAGCCAGACGGACAGCTTTACATATATTTAAAAACGATTTTCTCCATTTACCTATTTGAAAGGTCTTTTAAACTTAATCACAAAATTTAATACTTTAATACTTGATAAAATATATTTGAGGTTAAAAAGCATTTATATATTCGCTTACTCAATTAAAAATATAAGTTTTCCGTTGTTATATTATAATTTTTCGTTAACATTGTATTTGTAATTATGTATTTATCGTAACAGAAGAGTATATATATATTATTAAAAGCCGTCGCATTTTATTGTAAAGTGAAACTGTTTCGAGAAGCATTGCTGGCGACTCACAGATAATTTTTAGGTGCAATAACAGATTAAATTTGAAAATAAAGTCTGTAAAAAAAAAAACAAAGAACAAAAATCCAGACTGCGTAAAATCTAGAACTAAAAATATAAAACAAGATAAACAGTATAACTATATATATATATATGTATATATATATATTACGGACTATTCTGTAGGCCTTTTTGGAACCTATAATTTTCTAGTACATTGTTTTGATACATTTCCTATAAAATTAAAAATTAAATACTTTTGGCCTCTTTTAGGCCCAAACTCTTCTGTTAACTTTATTTCTCAGTTGCTTACTACGATATACTGATATATGCCGATATTCATGTCTGTTATTGCCTCGATGCTCTAATGGTTAGCATGTACGGCCTCAGATCCGGAGGTCATGGGATCGAGACCCGGGTCAGATCAACTTCAGCTATTGAGTATTTGTCAAGAAATAGTAACAGCCTAGAGGGAAGTTGGCGGTTCTCCACCCCCGTATCTGTTTAATCGGTAAAAGTAATCTATATAAGTCACTCTGGCGTATATCTTGTCTACGCAAGAATTAAATCATTTTTCTCATTTTTGTTTGCCTTTACGTAAATACTTGTATCATTTTGTTCTATTTCTGCAAAACCAGTTATAAAGTTCAATTTTTCATTCATTCCGATTTTTTACTATTTATTTCTCTCACTAGTTTATAAATATTATATGACAAAAAAAACTATTAAACGCAATTTTATATTTATAAATGTTCATTGAAACTTTGTTATTAACTTATTTCTTATTCTACAATTTTAGTATCAATAACTTTAGAAAAAATAATGTATATTGGTAGGCAATGAAACTTTGCATGCCTACTATGATCGGCTATCGTGGGTTCGATTTCTGCATGATTCTGTTATGTAATGTCTAAAAATATGTATATGACTACGTGTTTGTCTAGTAAATCTAATTCTGATCTAGAACACTTTCGTTGGGGACTTGCAAAGCCTTTTTTGATACAAAAGAGTAATTTTGAGGCTTTATTTAATTGTTACGGGATAAATATGGTGTAAGTTGGTCATAACATATTTTGAAACAATATATTCTAAATCATATTTTTAAATATGCTTGACGACACGTTTGGCTCAGTTTGTAGTGACCCTATTTGTTGTGCCAGTAGTCGCGGGTTTGAGTCCCGCTGGGGGCATTCATTTGTGTGATGAGCACGAATGTTTGTACTCCAGTCATGGGTGTTTATAGTTATAATATATATAAATTTAAAGTTATATACATATGTGTAGTGTATCCATAACACAAGCCTCGTATCTTATCATAGAACTAGATGATGCAGTGTGTTAATATTCCAACATATTTTAAATATTCTAAATCAGGTCATCATATTAACAATATGTTAATAATTCAAATACCAGTTAGATACTTATTTAGTTGAGTATTACATAAGGTGCGTTATTAATCTGGACTGTAAGAAATATTTCAGTATTTCTATATATAATTTTAATATGTAAGTATAAACTACTTTTCAAAAAACATTATGAAATTTTGTGTTTTTTATCTAGCATTATCAAATGGAAGGACATTGGTAGAAATCTCAGTTATATTTAAAGAATAAGAATCAAATTTTTTCTTAGTGTGGTGTACCTTTTTATCTTTGATTATTATTATATAATTATCAATACAAATTATAATAATATCAAAGTGATAATAATAGAAAAGCTGAAAATGTGACCACAGTCACTATACAAAATGATTGACAGATTTTGAAGTATTAGCGCAAAGACGAACTAAAAGTTTTATTTTCAGCTTCAAATGTTTTTCAAAGGTATACATAGATACTGAAAGAAAAATTATTTTTAATTTAATATAATTATTTTATATAATAAGTCTTCAAAAAATCCATCAAATTTGATATCACAATTAAAATAAATATGAATATACATATTTAAATTATATATTGATTATGAAAAGAAAAAATGTTTTAAAAAGTTTTTAAGCATTAAGATTTTTTCATCTACAAATAGAAATTTGACGGAAGGTTCATATAATGATATTATTTAATGTAATACATATATATATATATATATATATATATATATATATATATATATATATATATATATATAGATAGATAATGTACAAGATGCGGCCTTATCGCTAAAACAGCGATCTCTTCCAGACAACCCTTAGGTGTAAGAAATAGCAAATTGTTAGGGGTATTTTTATTTATTTTAGTTGTACGTATCCTACTAATATTATAAATGCAAAGGTTTGTGAGGATGAATAGATGTATGGATGTTTGTTACTCTTTCACGCAAGAGCTATTGAATGGATTTTAATGAAACTTTACAGTAATATAGCTCATATCTAAGAATAAAAATAGGCCATTTTTTATCCCGGAAAAATGTACGGTTCCCGTGGGATAGCTTTTTTTTGTTTTTTGAAATTTTTTGTAAGAAATAAAAATAATTGAAACAATAGGTGTGATAATAACAATCACTTCTAAATAATAATAAAAAACCGTCCCAAGTCGTTATAATTTAAAGAAGATGTTGAACATCTTGCGTGAACTAGTCAATAAATATTCTGGTATCTGATTAAAACTTTTCGGTGACAATTCTAACATTTGTTTATATTATAATTAATTCTAAATAATGCATTGTCTTCAATATTATTATAATATTTATTTGTAGAGCTTTATATATGCGTTTGTAATATATTTGTTTATATATTTTTTTAATTATTTATAAGAAATTTATTAGTTTTTAAGCTTTCCAAAGACTTGTAATAAAATATTTTATACCTAGTCATCATACAAAACATAAAAATATAGCCATGATTATAAATATCAGTGTTAAAAAATATATCAAAATTGTGTTTTTGATTTGGAAAAATTATCTTTTACCTTAAAATCTTTTTTTTTACAAAATAAAAAAAAGCACAACACTGACACAAACAAAAATCACTTGAAAAAAATAGTTTAAAAACTTTTCGCGTATTTCGATCGCGCCTTGAGGAGAACAAACACGTCCGTTCAGCGTGACTCCTCAGCATCCACTAAATGGAAAATGGAATGGACCAAACGACATTTATTTTATTCTGGGCAAGATATTATACGTATATTTTAGACATAGGAACTTACGTATATATACGTATATTTAAGACATAGGAGCTTTAAAAAGCATCAAATTCTTATTTTTTTTAAGCAAAATTTTGTGCTTAAAAAAAAGAAAATGTAAAAAATTGTTTGACATTTGTTAAACGTATTAAGATATTTAAATTAAAAGAATTGAATTCATACTTAAATTAACTTTTTGGCAACTGTACAATGGTTAAGATTGAAGTACAATCAATTTGAAATTTTAATATCAATTATATAAAAATTGATTAAATTCGCAATAGTAAATAATTTTAATATGCTTGATATTATTCTTTCTTCTTCTTTGATAATATGCAGGAAAATTTTGTATTGAAATTTTATATTAAACGTGAGTAAATGATGATGTAGGCAGTGGTAGCCCAGTGGTAACGCGTTCGCTTGGGAAATCGAGTGAAGCGGGTTCAAATCCCGGGTCTCGCACCTCTGATATTTTCATGTGCGAATCATTTTTAACATAATTACCAATTGCCTTAAGGTGAAGGAAAAACATTGTGAGGAAACCTGCATGTCTGAGAGAATCTAGCAAGTTTTCGAAAGACATATGAAGTCTGCCAACCCGCACTTGGCCAGCGCGGTGGACTATGGCCTGATCCCCCTCGTATTGAAGGGAGGCCCACCCCCAGCAGTGGGACGTTAAAAAGGGCTGAATACATACAAGTAAATGAAATGTAACACATATGTACTTATATATTAATCATTTATTCAATTTTCGTTTACACGTGGAATGTATTGATTTACAACTTGTTATTACAATGAATGAAAATTAACAATTGTATTGATGATACTCTGTTCTTTAATAATTTATGTTTACAATGTATTGATAATTTATTGCACTACATCCCACTACTATTGTACATGCCAAAGTGTGTATGTGTGTTTGCTTGTCACTCCTTCATGCCAAAATGGTTGAACAGATTTGGATGAGTAGACAGATAGACTGTGATCTGAAATAAGATATAACGTATACTGTTAGACATCTAGGGACTCACTCGAGCAAAGTGGGTAAGTAAGACATAAATTAAGAAATGGATTTATAATACATATATTATATACAATACATCTAAAAAAATAATAAAATTCTGACTGATTCGAATCTGTACATTAAATATGTTTTGGAAAATCTTTATGAAATAGTCGTTATTATTAGTACAGAATCAAATTTATAGTTTTTGGAATTTTGTGTCTATCTGTCTGTTTGGGAACGCATCACGAGAAAACTACGGGACAGATTTTGATGAAATTTGGTATAATGATAGCTGGTTATCCGAGTCAACATATAGGATACTTTTTACTGCGGAAAAATATCTTATGTCTGAGAAATCTATACTAAATCTTAAAACGTAAGGACGAACCCAAGCGGAGCGCGGGTGAGTCGCTAGTTTAACGATAATACTTTCTTAGGTTTACGCAAACATTTGAAATTTTTGAGTTTCTCTCGGGACCATGATTGCTGTAAAGCATTCAAAACGTCGGGAAAAACTCCGAAGAGAAATTTTTATTTTAAACATTTAATTATTTTATTGTAATTAGGGAATAAAGTAAAACATAGGGTCAACAAAAAAGTTATGTAATAGTTGGCATTCCATACGAGTATACGGTATTGTATGCTAAGACGCTAATATTTATTTACAGAAGTTCTTAATATTTTATTCAATTTATGTCAACAATAAGAATGTCTTTGAAATAATATGAATATTGACTGGGGTTTTCGGATCTGTTATACTCTCATTTTTCGTTTTTAAATCTTCTCTTTATATATTTTTATTTATTTATCTTATATATATAGAATATATATAGAATTTTGTGTTTATATGTATATAATTCGACAACTTTGTAATGATATCTAATATTTCAATAGTTATTGTATTTTTAATTTTTAATCTGTTTCAAGAAAAAAAAGAAAAAAAAGAAAATATAATCATACAAGTTTTGACTTAAAAGTATTAAAGAGTCTCACAAAGTATATAAAATTTCATTTATCCACCTAGATTTTTCAATTCAAAGATGGATTCTGACAGAAGGCTCTTATCAATTTAAAACGAAACAGGTTGTGATGCAAATATCTGCTCGAAGCGTTAAAGATTATCATCAGCTTGAGATGTTGACATCGTTTAGCTTAAGGCTTTCATGTATGAATATTGCATATATGTTAACTTGTGGGGAAGCTTTACTTACATTAGTTTTTAACTATTAAAAGCTATGGTAGTTAAACTTAACTTGTTTGAGCTTTAAAGCTTAGTTATTTGGAATCGAGGCAATATGATAGTAATTTTCAGTTAAATTACTGTTGATTTGATCCGGTTTAGTTGATTCCCCATACAAAGTCTCATCCCAATTTTCACCCCCTTAAGGGATGATTTCCGGAATAAAAAATATCCTATGCGCTTCCTAGGGTCACAAACTATCTTCTTACCAAATTTCATCTAAATCGATTCAGTTAGGTCAAATAGGTCTTGAGTTTACTCGTACATACAAAAATACAAATCTTTCCTCTTTATAATATTAGTATAGATTAAATGCCAAAGAGGAAAAATTAGTGGTGGTAGTAGTTTTTGATCGACCTTGAAGAGGTTCTCGATCCGTTTTATTTGTCATGAAAAATACTAATATTATAAATGTGAAAGTGTATTTGTTTGTTTGTTTGTTTGTTTGTTTGTTTGTTTGTTTGTTTGTTTGTTTGTTTGTTTGTTTGTTTGTTTGTTTGTTTGTTTGTCTTTCTTTCACGTCGAAATGGAATGACGGATTTGCGTGATTTTTGTGTGGAGATAGTTGAAGAGCTGGAGAGTGACATAGGCTATTAATTGAGATAATTACCGCGGGAGATTATCTCATTCCACCGGGAAAACACGTTATAACACAACCCAAAAAATATTTGTGACCAGAATTACTTGAAACTTGGTATTAATGCTCTTCAATACAATTAAATAAATACGTGTTTTAGCATTTATCATAATTTACCTATAAAATGGTAAAATAGGGGGTGAAAGTTTGTATGAAACCTACCTTTTTAGAGATTTTTTTGTAGTTTTAGCGCGAGCGAAGCCGCGGGTTCTGTTAGTTTTAAATAATTTTAGCACAGCATATATTGTTTGTGACGTATTGTTTCTATTCCACTCGAATATTTTATATATGATGTTAGATACTCCATGAAACTAAAAATTTGCCTTGATTAGATTCATCCAAGATATAAGCTAAAATATGTTGTAACTTGTCGCTTGTTGTAACTTTCAATATAATATGTGCACCGTTACAGTTTAATATCACAAACACTATGATGTTAGTGTTACTAACAGTGTTGACTGCCTCAGTGGACTATTGGATGGTATGTTCTGCCGCAGATCTGGAGGTCGTGGGTTCGAATCCCGGGTCAGACCAAGTTTAATCACTGACCATTTAAATCGGTCAGGAGGACATTATTAATGTTAGTATAATAGCTAGCTACTTCCCCTGACTTTGTCCAGGCTCTATGTTATCTAACCCTATCAAATATAGTTTAATTAAATGTTTTTTTTCCATAATTAATAATAAAAAAGAAGGTATTTCATTCTATTCTTCCATTTGACATTTATGATTTTATATTGTATCTAAAACATACATATAAAAGAACTTTTTAAATGTAAGTTATCAATGAAATTGTAATAAATCTGTATTACGCACTGTATAAGGTGAAAATTTCACTTAAATACAACTGTACTGTAGTCTGGGAAAGAATTTCTGATATGTCAGAGAGTTGTAAGAGGCGTATAAAAACTTGTTAATAAATTGCTTTTATCCCATTAGTCCTCGTTCTGCACTTATTAAATGTAATGAAAATGTTTTATAACGAACTGGTATTTGAGCTTTGGATGATAAAATCTATACATATAATAAAATTGTAACTCAGCCGAATCTGTACATTAAATATTTTTTGGAAAATCTTACTGAAATAGACATGATTATCGATACAGAGGCCGAATCTATAGTTTTTAGAATTTTTGTCTGTCTGTCTATCTGTTACCGCATCACGGGAAAACCACGGAATAGGTTTTGATGAAATTTGGTATGATAATAGCTGGTTATCCGGGTCAACATATAGGATACTTTTTACCGCGGGAAAATATCTTATTTCTGAGAAAAAATGCAAAAACTACAATGTAAGGGTAAACTAATATGTAAAACCTAAGAATTTGGTTTTTTGCCATCTGAACGCGGGCAGAGCCGCGGGCAATGCTAGTATAGAATATTTATCTAAACAGAAATGTCTGTACAGTCCACTTTTACTTATAATATTAAAAAGTTGTACTGATTTCTTTTAAAATAATTGTCACTTATAAGGGTGGGATTTTTTTAAAGATTTGTATGGGACCATCTTTGCTACCGTCACATAATTTATTTAAAATAAAAACCTCTATTTGAGGTAGCTATGAGATATATTTCCTGGTCGTAAAATAGTATATGTGGAGAAACGAAATATAAGAAAATATTTAACACATTTTTAAAATAATTTAACTATATTGTTACAACAACAATATATACATTCTTATTTCTATATTAAAACATACAGTCATCGGTTCCGTGGTGTAGTGGTTATCACATCTGCTTTACACGCAGAAGGCCGCCAGTTCGATCCTGGCCGGAATCATACTTATTTTTCATTTCTTCATTACTGATTGTATATATTAAAATTTTTATATATGTATATTTGAATTTAGTTTTGACTCCTTTTAGAATATAAAATAATTTTAAAGTATTACATATATTGTGGAATGTATATGAAAAACCTTTAAAATCTTTTGTATAATATTTTGTCTAATTAGTAAATAAATAAATTGTGTATTAGTACGATTTTATAATTAAGATTTTTTTTCTAAAATATCATAAAGAAGAATTGTGTTTCCAAAGAAATATTATAGTTATATTTAAAATTGTTATATTCGCATAAATATAAGAAACTTTTAAATTATTATAGTATCCAATGTATTAAACTAGAATACAAATAAAGGTTCTTGACAGACACACGGACGGAAAACGGAGTGATCATATAAGGGTTCCATTTTTCCTTATGAAGTATGGTACTCTAAAAAGAGCAACTGCGTGTTACGTTTCATAGCTTTTTGTGAGTGATAAAGTAACAAAAATTCAAACACCTGTAAAACAATCACACTTTGACGACACGTTTGGCTCAGTTTGTAGTACCCGACTTGCTGTGCCAGCGGTCGCGGGTTCGAGTTCCGCTGGAGGCATTCTTTTGTGTGATGAGCACGAATGTGTGTCCATAATACAAGCCTCGTAGCTTACCATGAAACTAGATGGTGTGGTGTGTTAATGTCCCAACATATTTATTTATTTATTAATAGAATATAATGACGTATATTCTGAAAAAAGCTTCATAATAAATAGCTCACATTATTCAGTCATACATTGTATATATCGTATTAAAATAAAATTTATATACAAATAAAATCAATAAAACCCAGAACGAGTCCAAGAATTATAATTTACTGTGAATAACGGACGCCGTTGATGTCTTTTCTACAACTGGTTGTAGTTTAACTGTTAAAACGTAATCAGAGCAATACGCGTTGTGGGCACAGTTTTGTTTGTTACCGGAAATGGCTAATTGGAATCGCGGGTAATATAAATATGCTGTTAATTTTTGCAATTGGCCCTTATTATATGCAAATTTGTATTAAATAAATAACTAAACTAGATCGATTATTATGATATTCATTACTTTTATCCGATTTTTTTATTTTCATATGTATGTATTCAGTCCTTTTTAGCATCCAACTGCTAGGCTCGGACCTTCCTTCAATTCCAAGGGGATCAGGTCATAGTCCACCACGCTAGCCAAATGCGGGTTGGCGGACTTCACATGTCTATCGAAAAGCTAGATTTTCTGAAACATGCAGGTTGCCTCACAATGTTTTCCTTTACCAAAAGGTAAGTGGAAATGATTCGATAAACATCAGCAGCATCAGAGGTCCGAGATTCGGGATTCAAACCCACCACCACCTATGTAGTGGGATGTGGTAAGGGTATGTATGGGCTACTACTGCTTTTTGTTGTGTCACTAACATCTTGTTAATGCAATAATCTCAGGAAATGTAGATCAAATAAAAGATATTTGTTGCGTTTTTATAGCCTAACTAGCATAACCCGCGGCTACGTCCGCGTTCTGATGAACAAAAACCAAATTCTTAGGTTTTACATATTAGTATACTCTTTAACTGCTGTTTTTGAATTTTTTCTCAAAAATGAGATATTTGCCCGCGGTAAAAAGTATGCTATATGTTGACCCGGATAACCAGTTATCACGATACCAAATTTCATCAAAATCGCTCCAGTGGTTTTTCTGTGATGCGGTAACAGACAGACAGACAAAAATTCTAAAAACTATAGATTCGGCCTCTGTATCGATAATAATGACTATTTCAATAAGATTTTTCAAAAATATTTATTGTACATTGATAAGACTTAGTCACAATTATAATTATTATAGGTATCTATAGATAGGGTTATATAACGTTTTTCATTCATTTTCATTTATTCATTTCTTTTTTCATCATCGTTAAAATTACTTGAAAACCAACTGATATTTTACATTGTATAAATACTACATATGTTTATTTAACGGGACGAAAAAAATGTACTTCTGTAAATTATACAAAATTTGACACCAACGGACGCACCCGACCGAAACAAGGGTAAGCCACTAGTTTTACAATAAAGTGTAAGTTAAATCTGTGAAGTGGCCACCGGCATGCAATGCTGTTTTACTTAAACCAGTCAGCAATTAAGTCAACGGTTACAGTGTTTAACAACAGTGTTAATTGAGTCTTCGGAACGGGATAAAATACTTTAACTGATATAAATGTATATTTATAGTCAAAAATTATTTATTTAATCAGAATCGAACCTGTGTATCCGAAACAGATAAAAGCAGATATAATTAATTTTACTATACAATCATAGTATGTATACTTATTATTATATTATATTAATTAGATAATTAAAAAAATGGTTTTATTTATTATGTATAGAATCAAACTTACAATCAGACAGACATCAGACCTACCATCGTGGCTCACAACCACTCTTGTTTGCACTCTTCATGCAGTCTGAATTGTTCGTGTGTAGCTGTTGAACAAGTGAAAACACATATGTACATAGGCTTAATGATCGATGACAGATTTACCTGGGGCCCGCATACAGATCACGTTTGCTCAAAATTAAGATCATTATTAAGTAAACTAAGTATACTCAAAGCCAAATTACCATACCAGACACTAAGGCTCCTGTACGTGGCCTTGAGTGACTCGGTTATCGATTATGGTGTTAGTAGTTACGGCAGATCCTGCAAATCAAACTTGGAAAATATTTACAATTTACAGTTAAGATTATTAAAAACAATTGTACCTAAACGCATACTTAATAATTATAAGAACAACTATATTCAGCTATTTCGGCATTGTAATGTTATGAACATATATGATAAAGTTAAATTTTCTATTCTAACTCAAATTAATAATACATCCTTGTTAAATGAAAAACTTAGACCTTTAGGCTTACGTCAACTTGATTTAAACCATAAATACCACTTACCAAAAACTAACAATAAGTATGGAAAGAGAACTGATAACTACTTAATACCTGAATATGTTAACGAACTGCCCAGAGAACTGCAAGAAATGTATAAAAGTACCACGGAAATCAAATCACTTTTAAAAAAATATTTTTTACAAAAACAAACCGAATAAACTGAATGACTCTCTGTACCCAGATAAACCCGCGAGGTTTTCGTGGTACTTAAATTGCAAATTATAATGTATTTGTTATGTATTGGCCAATAAATAAAAAAAAAAAAGATAAAAAAAATATTTCGGTTATGACAGCTGTCATTGAGATTAGTCAACTGTGCAGGAGATATTATATGCAAATATGCACTATCTATTTCTTTCACTCTCACAATCGGTGAAACAATACTTTGACACGACTTACATGACATTACATGCTCTTCTTTAGGGTGTAAGAGTGACACCGTGAGTATCTTTTTTTCTTTTTTTTTAATGTTGGGAAGTGCATTTACGCATACCACCTGCATACAAACAGGTGGTTATGTAGGACCGCTATAGATATCACCAGCTACAGAAGCCAGTACTACCCACTAAAGTCCAACAGTACCTCCCCTGTCCTAATGGGGCATCGCGGGATAGCTCACGCACTCAACCACGACGCCCCGACGGTAGACAATAGACGGTAGCCTCACAAACAAGGAGGACCACAGTCCACTCTTCTATCAGAAAAGTACTTGGAACCGTCTCCCAGTACGTTTCTTACGTTCACACCCGACTGGATTACCGGACGCTAATGAGACTCGTGGTGTACTTGTATCTGTCGGTAGTTAGTTGTTAGACTAATACATTAATAATACATAAAAATATATATAATTGTATTTTGTCTGTTATTTCATATATATCTCTAATAATTTGCTTTCGCTTAAGTTTAGAGAAGCAATCTTTTAAAATAGACCTCTCAGGTGACCACTTTATATTCCGAGATTAAAAGTAAGCTATGCCACTTTTCGGCAGATAAACTAAAAAAAAGAAAAAAAGTTATCACCATACAGTGAATCACGTCAATCTTTTTTTTGCACCCTTTTTGAAATAAGGATAAACAAAAAAAAACATTCTTGAATGAAATGATTTTGTTTTTTTTTTTGGATTGTGTGCTTAGATAATATTATAAATGGTAATCTCTATCCATAATAATATTATAAATGTGAAAGTGTGTTTCTTTGTTTCTCCTTCTTTCACATCGGAACGGATTAGCGTAATTTTTTGTATGGACATAGTTGGAGGGCTAGAGAGTGACATAGGCTCTTTTTACTACGGGACATTATCTCGTTCCTACGTGAAAACACGATATAATATAACCCAAAAAATATTTATAATCAGAATTACTTGTAAACTAGTATTAATGCTCTTTAACATAATTAAATAAATACGTCATTTAGCATTTTTCTTTCTAAATTCATCCCATAAGGGGGTAAAATAGTGAATGAAAGTTTGTATGAAACCTACCATTTTAGAGATTTTAATAGTTGTAGTGCGAACGGAATCGCGGGTTCTGCTAGTATTTATATAATTATGATAATTATTCGTAAATGCAAATGTGAACGAAGTGAACCAGGTATCTTTCGTGCCGAACTAGTTCATGAATATATTCATCCCGTTGGAGTCTCCGTTTCAGCCGCAAACCGCAGATTTCCCTAATATGTGAAGTACAGATAGCATAAACATACAAAGTTTATATAGATAAATACTTTATAGCACACACAAAAGAAGTAAACAGAAGAATAAAAAGAAAGATAATAAAAAGGCATGCAAAGACGATCATATCGATAATTATTGCTATAAGCAATCACATATAGACAAGTTTTATTGATTTTTTTAGGATTTTCAAGGATTATTGGAACCGTAAATGGGACGGTACAATTAATATTAAATATATACACACAAGCTCAAAAATACGCTTAGGTACATACATACATAATACAATTATATATTATACATATACACATATCGGTTTCGACCACATGTTGCAATAATAGAAATTAGCCTTTATTGCATAAAAATCTGTCTTCAAATTCATTGTTCTACCCGTTAATGAAAGTCTCTTTAAAATAGATTATTTTTTCTGAATTTATAATCTATCAAGTAGAAGCTCTTTTCAGATCCGTTGTTCAGCTATAATTTCTTGAGATTAGTAAGTACTAAGTAGATAAATGCAATCACACAGACAGATAAACATTTTTTATTAAAAATTAGAATTTTTTCCATTTTTGGGAACACTATTAATCAATTAAATTGTATGTGTTCCAAATGTTTCACAAATTAATTTACCAACCAAAAGGGAAATGATTTTTTTAAATAAAACTATCTTTTCGGATTTTGTCGCGGATTTATTTGGATTTTTGTTTCCCGACGTTTCGAATGCTTTACAGCATCCATGGTCACGGGAGAGACTCTCCAAAAATCCAAATAAATCCGCGACAAAATCCGAAAAGATAGTTTTATTTAAAATGTCAAATATTCGCGTAAATCTAAGAAAGTATTAGGGAAATGATTGGTAAAAGAAAATATTATCTGTGATATATTTAATTTTTTTTGCGGACGTTACCTAAACTCTAAGCAATATCGTGTGTAACCGAATCTACTCGCCCGGGCTAGAGTTCAGACTTTGATTACGAAATACCTCCAATCATTGTTTTTGTAATGTCTCGTCTAATAATAATAGATATTTTCTTTAGTATGAATTTTATTCATATATTTTCTTCATGTAGGGTAATTAATTTAAAGTAGTACCATACTTTAAATTAACTAAAGTAGCTATTTTCTTGTTTCTAGGCTTTTAAAATAGAGTTTTTTTTTCTCGAAAATAAAGCTTAAGAGCAGGTTCCCTACAAGCAGAAGCTTTGACGATAAAGTCACTATTTAGCTTATATTTCAGTTTATATTTTGTATTGATTAGTATAATTTTCATATAAGTGTACATTAAAATTTCCACAGACGATAAAATAATTAGAAATGTTATTATTATGGAAGTAGCACTGTAAACTGCATTACTTAGTTCCTAAAATGGCCACTAGGGATATCTAATCAATGGTATATGGTAGATATAAATATCAATAATATTAGAAAGTTGTGTAAAACATTAAAATAACTATATTGAAATATCATTCGTCTATAACGCCTCGAGGCACATTGTTAATTCTCGTAGGAAAGATAATCATAACTCGCATTCGAACAGCGATTATACTTACACGTATGTTTTTGTGACAGCCAGACATACAATGACATTGTAATGGTCCTGCCTTAGATGAATGAATTTGTCAAAAGTGGCATCAAGTTGAAGTGTTAAACTTTTTTAAATTAATTTATAATTTTATATGTTCATATAATGTCTCGATGTTAGAGTATTTGTTATATTAAACACTAAAAAATTCATTAAAAATCTTTTTATGGCATATTTTCGTGGTTTTCTATTGATTTTTGTTTCCGAGTCTTTGAATGATTTACAAGGCACTAGAGTCTCTTCCAACACCATGTTTGCTATTATTGCATATTGAATCTATGTAATAGTTTTAGCTGTTAGGTATACTTTGCGAGTAAAATTTAAAAAAATAAGTAATATATAGTGAAATATGCGCCATTTCTACGCATTTTTTGCTTAAAGAATGTCGTAACATCAGGGAGCGCCGCGGGCGATAGCTAGCACACGCATGTCATTATTGTTTTTATTTCGTTTTATGAACATTATCGTCCATTAATTCTTTTTTGTAACTCGTTCGGTTCATATTTAACTTTATTTGACTAGCGTCTGCACGCAATGTCGGATGATTAAGAAAATTATGCCTTTGTACTTATTGATGTTTTGTAATAATTCAAAGATTCAATGGTAATGATATGTAATAAGTAGAAATTATATAGATAATACGTTTATTATAGAAAAGGTCATGATTTCGATTCCGTATGTGGCAAATATGAGTACTGAGGAGGTAGAGTGTTGTATTATCTCTTACCTGATGCGTAGAGCCTAGCTCCAAGCCAGAAGGATGGATGGCAAAATTCAGACTGATGTAATTTGTGTATTTTATTGAAAAGTTAATTTTATTAGCTGGTAACGGGACTTTATGTTATTGAATTTACTAATTATTAAGTAAAAAATGATACGATAAAAGAAATAATTCACAAAAGTATGCTTCTCTTCGTCATAAAGTTAACAATAATTTTGGGTTCGTTATTTTTAAAGTATTTCGTACTTGCGTTTAATCTACACTTTACTAGGGCGCGCCCCTAGATCCCTATTAGCTCACTATTACAAGGTTCTATGTTACAATTTTAGTACTTATTTAGTTATTAATGCTACAAGGTTCTATGTGTCATTAGCTACAGTTTTGCAAAAACAAACCACTAGATAGCGGCACTTTAACTACAAAATATTCAATTTTACATAGTTCTATGTTGTTGTTTTTTACGATAACAAAATAACGAAGTTCTATGTAAAAATTACTAAACTTCATTAAAATTAACATAGAACCTTGTAATAAGCAAACGATTATTATGTTAGCCTTTGTTTTACTCTAGGCCATTATCTGTCTGTGTACTAAAGTCCTTCCAAATCCATTCAGTCGTTTCAGCGTGACGAAACAACAAACACACATATGCACAAAACCTTAAAATAATAAAACCTTAAAGTAGCCGATACTATGCTATTTTTAAAGTACTGATTGGCTGCAGCTTTCCATTAACGATTTCAGGGCAGCTATAAACTGAGGATTCTTAACAAGATGGGTTTTATGGATGATTCAATTAAAGTGAACTGAGACGACTTAACGATTCGATGCCAAATAGATCGATTGGTACCCATCAGAAAATTTTATTGCCATTATATCTGGTAAGGTAGTGGTAGCCCAGTGGTAACGCGCTCGCTTAGGAAATCGTGTGAAGCGGGTTCAAATCTCGGGTCTCGCACTATTGATATGTTCTTGTGCGAATCATTGTAGCGCTAGGTATCAATTATATTTATAGACCTGCGATAGATTATATTCAAATGTTGTATACAAATATTAATATATAATATGTTAGTTTTTAAGGTATATATTTTTCTCTGTTTACATATTTAAGATCTTTTTGTAAATATTGCCAGAAATAAATGAATAAATTAAATTAAAAAAAAAACATTTATTTTTTTATGAAAACGTTTAATTTATATTTTTTTCAATGAAATTTTACGTTTTTGATGTTATATGTAAAAGATGTCATATTTATTACACTTCTTAACTTATCTACTTATAACTTAACTACTCAGCTTTGAAATATTTACAAACGAAAATCGAGAAATAAAAAATACTTTAATTGATTAACTACTAAGATTAAGATTAATCAATACAAAATAAAATGGAATTTCCAAAGAATCTCTAATACCGAATAATTTGTAAACAAATGGTCTCACAAAACAATGAGAACCCGTAAATAAAAGGGGTCCGAATGTGACCACTTTTTTTGACACTTGTCGTCATACGTACATTCTTACTCACTAGAGTTCTGTATATTAGACGAACACGAATATCATTAAATACCATAATATGTATATATAAAAACATATATATATAACGTTATCTACATCTCCACTACTATTATAAAGAGGAAAGATTCGTATTTTTGTATGTTTGTAACTAACTAACTAATAAACTCAAAAACTACTGGACCGATTTAGATGGCATTTGGTAAGAAGATAATAATTTTTAGACCCTGGGAAGGACATTATAATCTAATATTACTTATAACTTAAGACTGTAACATGAATATTCAATATCAGTTTAAATATGAAAACAGAATGAACAAGCTATTAGCACTATTTATTTAAAACAGAGACCACCCAGCAGGTAGCAGTTACAATTGATTAAATTAATATATTACTATGAATGTAGAATTATAAAGCGGTCTATATAAAATTAACTAGTGATTTGCTAACGCTTTGCTTAGAGTTTGTCTAGAAGTCATGTATGTATGTTTCTTTGACTATTTCTAGCAAAATATTGATAAAAAAAATTATGTAAAAAATGGTGGTATTTTGTTACTCTGTTGCATAGGAAAAGGATTTTATTTATTTAGTTATTAATATTATAAACGTGAAAGTTTAGATGTTTGGATGGATGTTTGTTATTCAATCACGCCAGAACGGCTGAATGAATCTGGGTGAAATTTGGCACAGAGATAGATTATAGTCTTGAATAGCACATAGGCTTTTTATCTCTGAAAAATGTACGAATTCCGTGGGATAGATTTGTTTTTGTTTTTCTGCTACTTACGTATATTTAAAGTACAGGATATAGACAATATATATATATTTATTTATATATACACACACACACACACATATATATATATATATATCATATATATATATATATATATATATATATATATATATATATATATGTGTGTGTGTGTGTGTGTGTGTGTGTGTTTTCTACTTAATTATAGGCAATGCAATCTTATTAAGTAGTTCAACTATTGAGATTCAAAATATAAACGATTTTCAATCTTTAATACGGGATACTAAAAAGGCGTCATCACTTTTGCCTCAGTAGCGATCTGTCAGAGGGTTTATTGCTGACGACATCGAGCGTGACGGGTTTATTGCTTTTGACGCGACACTAATTTGCTCACATAAGTTTTTCTATCATCGGCATTGTGGGTACACAATGGTATTTAATGTAGGGCACATACAGAGTCGTTTGATTTGGTCAGTTTTATTCATATATTATAAAGGTAAAGATTTTATTATTATCTAGCATTGCCCGCGGCTCTGCCCGCGTTCAGATGACTAAAAAAACTAATTAATAGGTTTTACATATTAGTATACTCTTACATTGCAGTTTTTGTATTTTTCTCAGAAATGAGACATTTTCCCGCAGTAAAAAGTATCCTATATGTTGACTTGGATAACCAGCTATCACCTTATCAAATTTCATCAAAATCCCTCCAGTGGATTTTCTGTGATGCGGTAACAGACGGACAGACAGACAGACAAAAATTCTAAAAACTATAGATTCGGCCTCTGTATCGATAATTATGTCTATTTCAATAAGATTTTCCAAAAAATATTTAATGTACAGATTCGGCTTAGTTACAATTTTATTATATGTATAGACTAGCTTTTGTCTATGGCACTGCTCGCGTAGTTTATTAGTGTATAATCCCCGTGCTCTTTAGCCTGGTCGTAGCTTAATCATTCTGTAAATTACTAATAATATAAATGTGAAAGTTACTCTGTCTGTTAACTTTTTATGCTTAAACCGCTGAACAGATTTCCATAAAATTTTACAAGGAGATAGATTGCATCTGGGGATGAACATAGACTACCTTTTCATCCCAAATACCACACGAGCGAAGCCGCAGGAGACTAATAGGCTATAAAATGTTAAAAAGAATTTCTCAAATCTAAAAGGCATTTTTGTCAGAGGCATTTAAACAAACCAACTGTTTAGCTTTGTATATTATCAATAGATGTTAAGGAGACCGGTTTTGGTGTTATTTTAAAATATATTACGCTTTTCTATAACACTAAATGCTTGATTAAATGGATACTAAATAGTATTAAATGTTAAAATAAACCTGTTCTTATATCAGTATTAATAATTTCAATTTTGCATTACGATTATTTTTATTATAATAAAATTAGGCACTGAATTTCTTATTTACTGGCGACCCGTTTTGTTTTCAACCAGGTATAAAATGACTTACCCTCGCTCGCTATAGCTAAATATTCTATGTCTTATTCCACATATTGGTCTATCTGTTTACTGTATGTGTAGAAATTTCATTCAAATTTGTCCAGCCGTTTCAGCCATTAGGAGCAACAGACACACACACACATACATAATATATATGTATATAATAATGATATATATTCTTGCGCATTAATAAGAGTACCTAGTTCGACATATTTATAATTAGCGATTTTGCTTGTATTTAGGTTAAAAAATACTGTTATCCAGTTAAAAGAAAATTTGTTGAAATAAGTCATTAAATAATAATTATTAAATCGCTATTTTCATCTATAATAATATTATAAAGAGGTAAAGTTTGTGAATTGTGAGTTTGTGACGTTGTAGAGTGTAATCTCTGGATCTACTGAATCGATTTAGATAAAATTTGGTAAGAAGATAGTTTAAGACCCTGGGAAGGACACAGAATACTTTTAATCCCGGAAATCATCCATTAAGGGGGTGAAAATGGGGATGAAAGTTTGTATGGGGAATCTACCTAGGGACGAATCCGAGCGAAGATGGGTGAGTCGCTAGTAAATAGATACCTAAAGCTTATCGCTCCGTTTATCGCTATCGCTACTCTCAGTCATAGCATTTTACCTTTATATTGATGAATGCGTCTACATTATGCAATTTTAATGTTCTAACGACATCGTTAATTGGTTAGAATCCTTCATAGATAAAAGGAAAAGATAAACTTATGGGCGTTTAATGTTTGGTATTTAGCACTTTTTTTGTTCCTTTAATAGTTTTTCGATAACTGTCTTAAATAGTATGAAATATTTTTAAGCCATTTGCATTTCTAGTCTACTTGTAATATTAAAATCAGCTTTAAATTGTATTTTTTTTTCATTTACTTTGAAATATTCGTTAAATAAATATTTGATTTTATTACTATTTAATTTTGTGACTTCGCAAAAAAATAGATCATTCTTATAAAATTTATTTAATCTTTACAAAATCTGTTGGTAACTTTTGAAACTATATGTAAATTTCGATAGAAATTTACAGAGACATTACTGTCCATTGGTTATTTTTTTACTCCGGTGCTAGCTTACATATTTTTGCAGCTTTAGAAATTCTTTAGTCGATTCGAAAAATCAATAAGAGTGTAATTTATATATTATTTATTTGTTCAATTAATTTGAACAAACATCCGCCAGAGCGCTTGGATGCAATGTTTTGACGTAATATAAAAAGTTTGACACCAATCTTGTTCGACAGGCCATACTAAAATCAACTATGGTACTGGGAGCAAAAAAAACCAATAAAAAGAAATAACGGCATATCGGATTATTGGTTTTTGTTTTTGCTGACGTTTTTTTATAGTTTCAGGTAATAAATTGGTAGGTATTTAAGTTGTAATATTTTTGTGGCGTAATCGTTTACGCTTTTTACGATAACAAACAATTATGGGTACGAAAAAATTACAATTTGTTTATTTTTATACGTAGTTTTTTTTAGCTATAAGAAATATGTTAAATTTAATGTTTCTATAGATAATGTTTAAAAAAATAAATAAATATTTATTTTAGTGGAATATTTCTTAAGAATGGATGAAAATTAAAGATACCACGTGTTTGATACTCGTTTGCATTAAAAGTGAAAGAATTAAGCAAAAAAATATTAAGGAAGCATTCATCAAAACAATTGGTAAGAAATAAATTTGCAGTAAGAAAACATATTAAGATTATCACAAAGGAGAAGGTAAAAAGGAAAATGAACACGGCTTTTTCCGCACTGAGGCCGCAATTTTGTTGTGCGTGAGCTTGTAAGCTATTTGTAATAATGTTATTTTTTCCACTCCAGGGCATCCCAGAAGTCTAGCAGGCTGCCGGTGTCCTGGAAGATTTATTAGGTGATCTCGTAGTTTTCCTGTGTATTTTTCCTTGTCATTCCATTTTGGTACATTCAGTCAGGATGTATGTTGGAATGAATATGTTATACCTCAATGGTACCACTTACGTTTCAAAAATATCTATTACTGAGGGTAGAAAAATAATTTAAAGTCGGTATACCGTTTGTACTAACGATACATTTAATAATTTAAAGAACTTATTACTACATAAATATGGAAACGTGTTTGTAGATTTAATATTTGGACCTCTATCTATACATGAAGAGGTTTCTGCGCTTTGTTGTAAAAATCTATTTAGGGACTTATCTATTTTTATTTTACGTTATATTCTACTGAAGTACTTTAAGGATAACAAAAAATATAATGAATATTTGACATTTTAAATAAAAATATTTTTTCGGTTTTTTTCCAAAAGATTGCATTATCTGTATCTATGTGATATATAAAAATAATATGAATAATATAATATATTAGAACATTAACACTCAGCACCATCTAGTTGCATGGTAAGCTACGAGGTCTGTGTTATGGATATCAGATAGTTGATACAGTACATATATAATTTTAAATACATACATATTTTAAATATTGTTACACCCATAACTGGAGTACAAACATTCGTGCTCATCACCCAAATGGATGCCCCCAGCGGGACTCGAACCCGCGACCGCTGGCACAGCGAGTAGGGTCACTACAAACTGACCCAAACGTGTCATCAACACAACAAATATCAAAAACACCTATCGCTAGATAATTTCTTCTCTACACTGTGCTCGTCGTTTGGATAATCTATGAAGTATTTTGGGTAAAAATAATTTTTGGCATAGTGTTTTTATGCTATCGGTCTGATATTCCAAGTGAGATAGAACAGATAATACGCAAGTGGCATCGAGCCTTTATTGAATCGATTGTGAAGTACATCCCTTACTTAACGATTCGTTTGTCCAATAACCTGTACGGTCATCTTCTTTAATATATTACGTTTTAAACCTTATTCTCTTTTTTATAGAGATTATTTTTCCTAGAATGTTTATTACATATTTGATAGGTTGTAAATTTTAATAGTTATTGCACTTATTAGGTGATGACTGTTGAAATAACAAAGAAATCTGGTTCTTCATCTCAAAGCATATTTGAATGAATGAATATATTGATGAGTTTATATGTTTAAACTTTAAAGCCATATATGATAAAAGATTTCCCAAAAAAAATTAAAATAGTTTAATATAAAACTAGTACATTAAATATTTTCTCGAAAATCTTATTGAAATAGACATTATTATCGATACAGAGGCCGAATCTATAGTTTTTAGAATGTTTGTCTGTCTGTCTGTCTGTCTGTCTGTCTGTCTGTCTGTCTGTCTGTCTGTCTGTCTGTTACCGCATCACGGAAAAACTACTGGAAGGATTTTGATGAAATTTGGTATGATGGTAGCTGGTTATCCAAGTCAACATTTAGGATACTTTTTATTGCGGAAAAATATCTCATTTCTGAGAAAAAAATACAAAAACTGCAACGTAAGAGTATACTCATATGTATGTAAAACTTAAGAATTTGGTTTTTGGTCATTTGATGCGGGCGGAGCCGCGGGCAATGCTAGTCATCAAATAAATTCAGTGCATCACTGTTAGTCCAATTTAGTTTCCTTATTATTTCCGACTAAATTTAATGAGAATGATTCTAATCGATTCGAACCCACTATCTCCGTCAGACATTGTCAGCTGTAGATTATTTTAAAAACGAACAACTCCATAAGCAAACACTAGTTCAATCTAAGTTCTTATTTATGAAGATAAAACCGTTTCTATGTAAATCACAGCAATCTGCCATTAATTTCAATAAGAAGTAAATCTATAAATATAACGCTCTAACACATAAAGTCGTCTCAATCGTTTGACCAATGGTTAGATTCTAGTGATGTTATTACACTTTTAGAATTAAAAAAAAGAATAAAAAAAGTAATTTATTTTAAGTTTTGAAATTTTATTTAAAAGCTATATCGACCTGTTGAGGTGATTATGAGTTAAGCTCCACTTTTTTAAAAGTTCACCGACCCTCCACTCGGATTCGTCTCTAGTTACGATTTAAGGTTTAGTATATAGATTTCTCAGAGATGAAATATTATCCCGCAGCAGAAAGTATCTATATATATGTTGATCCGGATAACCAGCTATCATCATACCAAATTTCATCAAAATGTGTCCAGTAGTTTTCTCGTGATGCAGTCACAAAGAGACAGACAGATAGACAAAAATTCTAAAAACTATAGATTCGGCCGCTGTATCGATAATAATGACTTTTTTGATAAGATTTTCCAAAAAATATTTAATGTACAGATTCGACTCAGTTACAATTTTATTATAAAACGTGTAGATAAAAAAGTTTATTTTTTCTTATTGCTTCTTCACGCAGAAACGACTGGACGGATTTGGATAAAATATAGTACATATATAGGCTATGGTCTGGAGTAGGACATAAGCTACTGTACCTGTATATAGGCTATGGTCTGGAGTAGGACATATGCTACTCTACCTAAGGACGTACCTAAGCGAGGCAAGGTTAAATCACTAGTGATATAAAATGTCTGCTATTACTTAAACGGTAGTTTACACTGTAATAATACTATTAATCTATACATATAATAAAATTCTAACTGAATCAAATCTGTACATTAAATATTTTTTGGAAAATCTTATTGAAATAGACATTATTTAGGATACAGAGGCCGAATCTATAGTTTTTAGAATTTTTGTCTGTCTGTCTGTCTGTCTGTCTGTTACCGCATCACAGAAAAACCACTGGAGGGATTTTGATGAAATTTGGTATGGTTATAGCTGGTTATCTGGGTCAATACATGGGGTACGTTTTAAAAATTTCTCATTTCTGAGACAAAATACAAAAACTGCAATGTAAGAGTATACTAATATGTAAAACCTAAGAATTTAGTTTTTGGTCATCTGAATGCGGGCGGAGCCGCGGGCAATGCTAGTTGGCAATAAAATTATAATATACTGGTATTTTACCAACCTTTCACTAGCTTCTATCAAAGGAAGTGCTCAGAGTTGATTGACGGACGTCGCTCCATAGTGGCATATCTGTTTGACACTTATTACCTACTGTAATTATATTACGGTTTAAATTTCCCTCTTGAGAATTTTCGTATTGGCCATTTATGTTTATTCTGGTCTGGTTAAAGTGTACTGGTATATTTCTAATTGATACTTCTTTTGATAATAGCTTAGAATTAACAAGAAAGCTGTAAATAACGTAAGATAAAACGAATTAAAGATTGTTATATTATATAGCCCGCCCTGATTTTGTCTGCGTGAAGTAATACACGTATGTATGTATGTACATATATCTAAACTTCAAACATTATATTTGTTCATAGTAATACATGACTTAATTCAAGATGTTATTGTAATTATATATTTATGGAACGTGAAACGTGGGGAACGTGAACACCCATGACTGACCATCATACAAATGAATGCTCCCAGCGGGACTCGAACCCGTGACCGTTGGCACATCAAGTAGGATCACTACGAACTGAGCCAAACGTGTCGTCAATATGAAAATTATAAATAAAATTTTAGTCCTCATCCTCTTTAAAATACAACACTACGATTGTAAAATGGCAATGTTTTATTTCCCGCCCACTGCTACATACATATTCTGGACTGAAATCAGTCTAAGACCATTAGATAGGGCCGGTTTATTTCAATACACATAAATATAAACATTGAAAATAAGTAATTGATGACGATTTACGGAGTTAAGGAGATTTTAGATTTCGAAATTGTTTCACTAATAATTCCTAATTTAGCTAATATTATATGATGAAATGTGTCTGTTTTGTTTAAGATACATTAACCCTCAAGTAGTATGATTGTATTTTTGTTACAAGTTAGAGTTGCCAGGAGATAGCAGATATACCTACCTATATGTACCAATATTTTTTAAAGTACAAAAATTTATGTACTTAAAAAATCCAAAAAAAATGACAATCTCTGTTCGAAATTAATTGACATAAGCGCAAAATAATTATTTTATGAAGATTTTCAAATAGTCATATTTTTTTTAATTAGTAATGATTATATAAATATGTAGTAACACCGACTTATCCTATTAGTTAAGATAAATCATTGAAATCCTTTTATAAGGCGAAGATATTGCACAATATATAAAAAAATATATACATTTAAGTTAAAAACACTGTATTCAGGTCTTTCTAACGTCCCACAGTTGCGAGTGGGCTTCCCTTCAATACGAGGGGGGGATCAGGCCATAATCCACCACGCTGGCCGAGTGCGGGTTGGCGGACTTAATTGAAAACACACAAGAGGTAAATAGCCGATAGGTACTCGAAGCTTATACTTTAAAAAAAAATATATTATATTATTTTCCTCTTATAAATTTTTAATTACCACTCGGGTAAAGTCGTAGAATTTTGATAGTAATAATAATTGTGTACTTAAGTGGTATAAATTCTAATTAATATAGCTACGTGACATGCTTGATTTAATTTAGATTAAATTTTATATGTAATCTGACATTTGATTAAGTTAATATTTATTAAAAACTATGTTTATGACTTGGTATTACTCCAGGTTATAATCTCTTTGTGTACTAAGTTTAATCCAATCTAGTTCAGCCGTTTCCTCTTAAAGGGGTAAGAAATATATACACATACAAAATTACTCATTTATAATAGTAATACAATGTATTAATCAGTTAGGAATTTTAATTGTGAGTACTCTCTGTGAAGATGAGAAATATGGGTATTGTATATATGTATAGTGAGCTCTATATCTATACAGATAAATAAAATTGAAGTGTCTGTTTGTAATGTCTACATAACAGCTTTTTACTAAATGCATATGGAATTATATATGGTACTTACAAGAAAAAGAAACTTTTTAAAATTTTTGTCTGTCTGTCTGTCTGTTTGTTCCGGTAAATCTCCGAAACGGCTGGGCCGATTTTGACGGGACTTTCACTGGCAGGTAGTTAATGTTATAAGGAGTAACTTATGCTACTTTTATTTCAAGAAAAAGAATTAGGGTTCCGCTCAAAAAAATCAAAACGTACCCAGGACGAACCCGAGCGAAGCGAGGGTGAGTCGTTAGTCTATACATATAATAAAAGCGTAACTGACCGCTGCCTGTAGATGGAAGATATTTGATAAAAAAGAACTATTATTGGGGGCCTTTATTAACGCAATAGAACCCAAAATAATGATTTTTAGAATTTTTATCTGTTTCTTTGTGCGTTTCTGCGCGCTAATCTCAGAAACGGCTAAGCCGATTTGGGTGCAGTTTTCACTTATGTATTGTGGTAAACTTCACTTAACATTTAGTATTTGTTTCATTTCAATCGGTTCATAAATAAAAAAGTTATGTCAATTTAAAAAATCACCACATCACCATTAAGTTATTTGAAAAATAAAAAGTTAACAATGTTATATTTTACATAATTAATACATTTTCTATTACTTTTCTAATACAACCGTTTCGGCAATCGCATAGCTCGGAAATATTTGTGCCTTTTACTTACTAGTTGTTACCAATTTTTATCAACGGCTTTTTATAGGTATTTTTGTTATTTTTTCGGCTATTCTTTACAAAATATCTGCATTAATCAAACTAAGCAGATGTATTTGGATGTAGTGCACAATTAGACCACAACCTGCTATGACACAGCCCACTGTTAGGCACCTAGTGATGCACCTGAGTGAAGTCGCTAGCACAATGTATTATTCTCATAATAAAAACAATAATATATTTTACTATAAATTAAAATTCCCCACACTACTTTGTACTTGAACATAAATATAGTGTTTACGGTGTTAGGTCTCGTAAATATCAAAGTGCGCCATATTCTAAGATTTAGTTGAGTTGCGCATGCGCATTGTGCTATTATTGTCGCTTTGACAAGTTATAGCATACTCGATCCCAAATATCTAGATTTGTTGGAGAAATTCTGTCAACAACTTGGAAAGTATGAATTATATGAAGTGTATTTTGTTTATCCTCACCTTTATTTATTGCGAATCGATAGTTCTTAAATTATCTTACAATATGATAAATGAGCAATTCTTATATACAATTATTAATTATTATATAAATTTTGAGGCAGTAGTAGCCTAGTGGTAACGTGCTCGCTTGGGAAACCGAGTGAAGCAGTTTTAAATCCCGGATCTCGCACCTCTGATATTTTCATGTGCGAATCATTTCTAACATGATTACCACTTGCCTTACGGTGAAGGAAAACATCGTGAGGAAACCTGCATGTCTGAGAGAACGTAGAAAGTTTTCAAAAGACATGTGAAGTCCGCCAACCCGCACTTGGCCAGCGTGGTGGACTATGGCCTGATCCCCCTCGTATTGAAGGGAGGCCCGTGTTTAGCAGTGGGACGTTAAAAAGGGTACTTCTCTGATAGTAGAGTAGACCTTGGAGCAACCCCGTGGTTGTTGTGGTCTGCTTCGGCAGACCTGCCGTCGGGGCGTCGTAGTTGAATGTGTAAGCGATCCTGCGAAGCCCCATTAAGACGGGGGAAGGTTTTGTTGGTTTTTAGTGGGTAGTACTGGCTTTGCCGGTGAGACTCACACCTCGTGCGTAAATGCATTTCCCAACTTTAAAAAAAAGGCGGGTTGCTCCTGCTACTTCTTTGATAGCAGAGTGAACCGTTGAAGCAACCCCTTGGTTGGTCTGTGGTTTGGTATTTCTATCGTGGCGTCGTGGTAAAGTGCGATACGTACCACCTGTATAAGTACAGGTGGCGTAATTGCATTTCTGAAATATTAAAAGGTCATACTTTATCTGTGTACTACATTACATCCAAATCCGTCTATTTCAGAGTGAAAGAGTAACTAAAAAATATTTATTGTTGATTTTTTTTAAAACCGCTCGACCGATTTCGATAAAATTTATATAGGACCACCTGGGAAGTATAACCCTTTGAAATAAAAAAAATAAATTCAAATCGGTTTAGTCGTCTTCGAGTAATCGGTGAACATACATAAAAAAAAAGAAAAAAAAGACGAATTGAGAACCTCCTCCTTTTTGGAATTGGAAGTCGGTTAAAAATATACATATACACATACAAACATTCACATTTATTATAACAGTCAAATTATCTATTTATATTTCATTTTTTTTAAAGTAATAAAATAGATAAACGTTGCAATCTAACAAATCTCCTAGACAAAATTTCAAATTTTTGAATCCCTTAAAATTTTGGGAAGCCATAAACTAAAGTATAAAGACGAAACCGACTATCAATACAAAACCCATCCTAATTTAAATACAAACAGTTGAATGGGATCCTCTCTTTGTCCCTGTTAATTATGATATCATACATCAATTCTACAAAGACCTATTAAAATATCGTTAAAATCAAAGGCAGGCAAAAAAATATTGGAAATATGATGCCATCTAACTTCCTCGATGGGATCGATAATATTATTGTTTTTAATACACATACGAGTATTATCTTTATATTTTCTTTATCCTACTAATATAATAAGCGCGAAAGTTTGTAAGAATGTATGTATGGATTTATGTTTGTTACTCTTTCACGAAAAACTACTGAATGGATTTTGATGAAACTTTACAATAATATAGCTCATACATCAGAATAACACGTAGACTACTTTTTATCCAGGAAAAATGTACGGTTCATGTGGGACAGATTTATTTTTGTTTTTCTAGAGGCGAACCTGAGCGAAGCGAGGGTTAGCCGCTAGTTTTATCATATACTTAGATATACTTGACTAAGTAACATGGAAATAATTTATATTTTAATTGTGACTTACTTCCTCACGTATATAATATGTATGTATATTGTATGTATGTGAAAATGTAGTCTAAAAACTGAAAGTACACGGTTTTATCAAGCATTTAGGTAATCATTGACGAGTTTTAATGTTCATCTTTAGGTTCTATCACGATCAGATCGATGGTATCAAATTACTGAATTATTATCGGAATTTCATATACTTACAAAGTTTATATATATATATATATATATATATATATATATATATATGACAGAATATAAAGAATATGGAGTAGATTAGGTTAGAAGGGAAGCTAAAAAGCCGGTTAAAAACCTTCATTGAATTCTATGCAATCATATACGATCAATTATTTTTTAATAAAGTTGTAGTTTTTAATCTTAATTTTCAGGTACTTAAACTATTACAATTTTGTCATCATCTAAAATTACTCACCACACTTTCTATACAACCGCACAAAAGAAAATAACAAAAAAGTCGATAACTCAAACAAATGGATAAATCCAAATACCGTATTATTACTGCATTATTCAAAATCTCAGCCCCGAGAGGAAGTATTAAGTGTCAAACATATTAGTTACGAGTTTGTAAAGAGATGTGCGCGTTTCCATTGTTCTCACGACACGATTTTTTATTTATAAACACTAAATATGCGATTTTGTAAGCATTTTTGGATCAATAATTTATATGTTCATATTACGTAACGTGTATAGAAAATACCATGAATATGGGAAGACATGAGAAAATAGATAGTATGATGAAGTACGTGTTCTGTTGATGTTTTATTTTTAACTATAACACTATATTGTTTTCGCAAAGATGAAAAAAATATGAGAGAAATAGTCAATGATGAAAGCAAATTTACGTAAATTGATTTTTATCCAACAATGGATATAAGATAAAAGTAGATTGACTATTAAATTATAGTATACTTAATGAATAAAAATTAAATTACTCCAATTTTTTATTTTATTTTTTTAATTTTTTAATTAATCTTGTTAAAACTACCTGTAAAGTACAATGGACACACACACGCTGTGACAATAGGCCATACAAATATGTACACACCTAAAACCGCATGGGTGATCCCTTTACATAGTTTTTCTGAACATCTTATATTATTGTAGGTGGCTATACTAGTTAAATAACATGGAAGGTCTTTTAAAAGAGGTTTAGGAACGTATACACATTTAATTATAATGAATCGTATTTCTATCACTATAGAGTTCATAGTCAAAAGTCAGTATATTTTAGTCCCAGCTGCCCGACAGAGGTTGTCCCATCCCAATTTCAATAAAAATGGTCTATGAGGTCATACAAAAATCCTATAAATAGAAGCACGCTAAAAGCACACCCGATTATTCGGACAACTGACAATAACTAATATTGTAACTTACCGATTCATCGATTATGGCTACTTCGATGTCTGTTTAATTTTATCAATTTGTTCTATATGGCCTGATCCCCCTCGTATTGAAGGTAAACCCGTGCCCTCGCGGTCGAATGCACAAGCGATCCCGTGGCCCTGCCTTTTGCGATAGGGATCACCGTGGTGGTTTTAGTGGGTAGTCTGTTGCGCTTCTCGCGCCAGGAGTCCCACATACCCTGTAGCGTTCTTCGCGCTCGGGCACCCGTAAAGGGGTTTCCCCACGAATCAAAAAAGAAGCCCGTGCCCAGCAGTGGGACGTAAAAAAGGGCAAAATACTAAGCAGTAATATAATATAAAGATTAGTAAAAAAAGAGTGCATACTAATATTTTTCAGTAAAAGCCATATAGATAAATATATTAATTATTATAATCTGCAACTCATAATGTGTAGTAACAAATAATAAAAGAATCTATAAGATTTAATAACAGCGTTTCTTCCTAACAGTAGAAGAATATTTATTTGAATCACGTCAGATACTTCTAGATTAAATAAAAACAATATATAAAAGTTAAAGCCCCGTAAATAGAAACAAACAAACAAATCTATAAAACTGTATATTTTGACATTACGTAGATAGACATACAAACGTAAATTCTTATAATTTCTCTATATAGAGTCGTTTTAATAACAAAGCTAGAGTCCAATGTACAATGAATCAGTTCGTTTAAAACGTATAAATACAGGTACAAAGCATTTTTGAGACAATCACATAGAGTCCTACATAATAAACTGTAGTGTTTTTTGTCAACGTAGGTTATTACGGCTTATCCGGGGGTGCGGGCCTCGTAAACATGTCATCGGCACGATTATAGCATACCGACCTCGGTTACCATGCTTTATTACTTATCTAATATATAAAATATCCATGTCACAATGTTTGTTACCGTATTCCTCCGAAACGGCTTTACCGATTTTTACCAAATTTTATATGCGTATTCAGTAGCTCTGAGAATCGGCTACTATCTATTTTCCATAACCTTAAGTGATAAGGGGGGCCCACATTAGGGACGAACCCGAGCGGAGCGAGGGTGAGTCGCTAGTATATACATAAAAGCGTACGAATATATAACGCTGGCTAATAACTATATATATATATATATATATATATATATATATATATATATATACATATATATATATATATATATATATATATATATATATATATATATATATATGTGGGTGTACATATATATATATATTATTAGCCAGCGTTAGCCAAATAAATGTTAATTTATTTTTTTGTTAATTTTTCATTTTTTCTCTTTTTTTCATTTTTTTCTATTACAACCTTTCGTGGACCTTAAGGAACATACGAAAAAAAAATTAGCCGAATTGGTCCAGCCATTCTTGAGTTATGCGCTTATCAACAATAATTTTTATTTATATAGATAGAAGATAGATTTTATAATTTTAAATGAAACTATACTTTCCTAAAAAAAGTAAAATCTGAAAAGTTTCATCTAAAATGTCAAATTCGCGTGAATTTAATTCAGTATTATAATTTCAGTCATCATATTATTTATGTGTTTAATTTGTGAATGCCATGTTATGTGTGTGAGTGTTTGTGTACTTATTTCCATAGTAAAGGCTAAGCCGATTTTAGTGAAAATCGGAATAGAGATAGATAAAATTAATGCAAAATTTAGGCTAAGTTCATATATCAATTTGACTACGCCAGCAAAGTCATAGTCACTAACTACAGCACAAAAACCAGACTAGTTTATACAATATATTTTAAAATTTAACAAATAAAACGTTTGTCTGTCTTTCTTTAATATGGTTACCCTACACTTTCGTCCTTCGCCGGTCGGCCGCTTCGATATTATTTACAGAGATTTATGGGATAACACAACAAAATGTTAGTCTATCTTTGTGTTCTCGTAATGTATGATATCATGATCAGCTTGCGCTTTGTCGATCTTCATATTTTAATGTTTTGTAGATTTTATTTATTTGTGTACAAAGGCTTTCTTGTAATAATAGAAATATAACAATAAACGGAGAGTGAAATGTGTGCTTTTATTTTCTCCGTATTCTCCGGATGTGGCATTAGATAAAGAAACTTATTCCTTCAGATATATGTTTGGTAGGTCTCTGTTAAGCCTGAGGAGTCCGACTGGATGGGTACCACCCGCTTATCTATTTCTCCCGCCAAGCAATATGATTACATTGTTGTGTTCCGGTTTGAAGGATAAGGTAGCCAGCGCAATTACAGGCAAGAGGCATATCATCTTAGTCCTCTCAGTGACAACGCACCTGCGGTTCTGCATTTTTATAACCTAAGTGCATGAACCGTAGGTGTTATGGGCGACAGGTACCGCTTTCCATCAGGTGGGCTATCTGCTCGTTTATTACTGAACACCATAAAAAATACGACTGATCATCCGACTGATCGACCGATTGATTGATTGATTGTTTAAACGCGCTAATGTTAGGAACTACTAATCCGATTTGAAAAATTAGTTTTGCATTAGATAACCCGTTTATTTAGGAAGGCTCATACCTATATCATATAATGTATAGTTTATCTGTTCTATACTAACCGTTTAAATGTACATACCTAGGGACGAACTCAAGGTTAAGCCGCTAGAACATTGTAAAATTGTTTGTTTGAAGGCACTATGTCTGTTGTCATTTTACTTGTCGTTTTCATTTCAATTTCTTATTGAATTATTATAGACTAGCAATGCCCGCGGCTACCAACCAAAAACCAAATTCTTAGGTTTTACATATTAGTATACTCTTACATTGCAGTTTTTGTATTTTTTCTCAGAAATGAGATATTTTCCCGCGGTAAAAAGTATCCTATATGTTGACCCGGATAACCAGCTATCATAATACCAAATTTCATTAAAATCCCTCCAGTGGTTTTTCTGTGTTGCGGTAACAGATAGACAGACAGACAGAAAAAAAATCTCAAAACTATATATTCAGCCTCTGTATCGATAATAATGTCTATTTCAATAAGATTGCCAAAAAATATTTAATGTACAGATTCGACTTAGTTACAATTTTATTATATGTATAGGCAAAGGTTACAGGCTATATGATAGGATAGTACTTATGAAGACGAGCGAATTATACATCTATTCTTACTACTATATAAATGCGAAAGTTTGGATAGATGGATGTTTGTTACTCAATCACGTCAAAACAGTTGAACGGATCTGGATAAAATTTGGCACAGTGATACATTATAGTCTGGTATAGCACATAGGGTTTACGGTTCCCGTGGGATAGATTTGTTTTTGTTTTTCACTAGGGACGAGCAAAGTGAGGGTGAATGGCTAGTATTATATGAACAACAAGTAAAGCAACAAACAAAAGCTAGTAAACAATCAATTGAAGACAAGAAGCTTATTTAAGCTTTATTTAACACAGAAAAGACGTAGATCGAGTCCACTTGATACAATTCAAAAGATTTAAACAGATTTATAACATTCTTAGTAAAGTCACAGATCCTACTATTTCTTGTTCTGGATTCCTGCGGTCATATATATTTCAAATAACAAACAGACCGGTGGGTTTCATTCTTGTGGTTTTCTTTAACCCTTTCAATTCTATACGGTTATATTTTACTGTTATTGGTACGGATCGTTTTAGTAATACGTCTTTAGAAATTAAAGCTTTTGCTTTTATTATGAAACTAGTAACTAAGCCTCAATTAACTTTGTGATGTTCCTAGAGAGCTTTTTACGACTTTATACAAAAACACGTTTTTTTCACTATAGGTATATACGTGTACATATTATAATATGTAATATGTATGTATTAATACTTGGCAAACAATCAGCACAACTTTAAACTATCATTCAAATTCGTTACTCGTAACACAAATTCATCAAGCTAAAGTAACAAACAAACACACAATATACAAAATTTAACATTTATTAACCGACTTCCAAAAAGGGGGCGTTTCTCAATTCGTCGGAATCTTTTTTTTATGTATGTTCACTTATTATTCGAAGACGCTTGAACCGATTAGGAAAATTTTTTTTGTTTCAAAGGGTACATAAACTTCCCAGGTAATATTTTAAGATATGAATATCTAATAGGTAAATATGTGTTTTACGTATCGAGATCTAATATAAGATTTGCTTTGCATCGGCTGGCACCGACTTCGTAAATATCTCATTAGGTAGCTATTCTAAATAAAAACCCCCCGTTTAGTTATTTTTTACATTTTAGTACCTGGAAGTCAATTTTTTTAAGTTTTTATAATAATAGTACTCTTTAAGTAAAAAGGAAGGTGTTCTTCCGATGTATATTATACCATTACGTAATTACAAGCTATTCTTTAAATAAAAACTTTTTAACAAAAAAATAAAAACCGACTTCAAACAAAAGCACTAAAAAGTGAAAAATAACTGATTGGTAGTTTTCATTTACTATACATACCTAATCAAATATTTTCGAAGTCGGTGTGCTTTGCTTTGTATGGGCTGGCACCGATTTCGAAAATATTTGATTAGGTATGTATTTAATAGGTAGGCTTTAATTACTTAGCCAAAGCACACCGACTTCGAAAATATTTGATTAGGTATGTATAGTAAATGAAAAATACCAATCAGTTATTTTTCACTTTTTAGTGCTTTTGTTTGAAGTCGGTTTTTATTTTTTTGTTAAAAAGTTTTTATTTTTCCCTTTTTAGTGTAGACAGTAGTAGCAAAGTAAGGATTCTAACGTGTTAGGCTTGTCAAATCAAACAAAATAAGCCCAAACTCAAAGTATCTACTATTAGCCGTTGAAGAGTTCCACCTATCCACCTTCTGGCCTTGCCATCAGATCAGGTCAACAACACCGAACCACTGTACTATCAACGAAAATAGAAATACTTGCAAAGTTTCAAGTCAATATGACAATTAGAAGTAGGTTAAATTCATTATTAGTGGTTTTTCCACCCTTAGGGGTGGTATTTTTTTTTGAAATTTAAATGGGACCAATCTGGAAGTCTACCCTTTCAAACAAAACAAAAATTGTCCAAATCGGTTAATAAATGACGGAGTTCTGAGGTAACAAACATAAAAAAAAAACATACAGTCGAATTGAGAACCTCCTCCTTTTTGAAGTCGGTTGAAAAGTAATGAAAATGACTCATATTTTTGATGAAAATCGCTTAATATATTCAAAAAATATGCCTACCGCCTACCTACCTCCCGAGTTGAGTCTTTTTTAACCGGTCATTAGTCACGCTGAGAGTTGTAGCCCACTCGAGTGGTAGCCCAGTGGTAACACGCTTGCTTGGAAACCTAGTGAAGTTAGTTCAAATACCATTTGCCTTATAGTGAGAAAACACGCATGTCTGAGAAAACCTAGCAAGTTTTCGAAAGACATTGAAAAGAGGCCCATGCCCAGCTGTGGGAAGTGAATACATACATACGTACATAACTACGTATGTATATACCAGATGTAACATAAGAATTTGTACGATAAAGAGCATATTTTAAATATATATATATATATATATATATATATATATATATATATATATATATCCATTATAAATCATCCAGCCATTTTTATGTAACGTCATGTCCATATTAATTTTAAATTGTTTAGAAAGATTAAATAATTACTAGCGACTTTACAGACACTTCACTTCGCTCATTATATATGCAGGAGTGCCACCTTTTTTTTGGAAATTTAAAGGAGACACTTGGTTTCATAAAGCAATGATTTTTTTGCATGTAATGATTTATCTACCAGTATATATATATATATATATATATATATATATATATATATATATATATATATATATATATATATACTTCTGTACGTGTGTTTGTCCCTTAACTTCTCCTAAACGGCTGGACCGATTTGGATTAATTTTTTTGTATATATATTTCAATGGGCTTCTGAATGGTTTGAAAATATAATTTTATCCGGTAAGTGGTGTTACAGTCGGTGTGTCACCAAATTTTCATGTAAGACTCCATTTTTCGTTCAATAAATACATTTAATTTGTTGATTAAATAAAATAAACATCGATATTGTGTGCATGTATGTCCCCTATGGAGACCAAAATAGCGGGAGCGTTTGATAAAATTTTCAGGCAATCTTTAGGTAGGCCCAGCGGGTGATGCTGTGAAGTTTGGTAGCGATCGGAAGTTTGGGCGCGGGCGAAGCCGCGGGTACTGCTAGCTGTATATAAAGCAGTTCAGTACCTATCTCTCCTTTGTTTGTTAACCGATTTTTTTGGTAGCTATTGCCGAGCTTTAATCTTCAATGAATCAATAAAAAATGTTGGAAACAGCTTTTTCATATAAATATATAACTAAATTATATTCATATACGCTTTATTAAAATTTTCAATAATGATTATGATCGAATTTCGATAACTTGACGAACATTAGTAATATTAGTCACGATAAGGATTAATCGTATTAATATAGTTCCCACGAGTAAAATCGATTGTTCGATGTTCGTAGGTGATGATAAATAATAATGGGCCAGTTACAGTAACGAGACTAGATAATGATTGCGAAGAGGGAATACATGGGAAGACGATTTGCGAAGATTAATCGATACTTATATTTACAGCATCTTAGGTATAACACTTTAGTTAAATGCGGGCTTGAACTTAGTAGGAGTTAGTAGGTTCGATTCTAGCACGAAGTATATGATTTTTGTTTATGTCTGTTTGTTATTCATAGACTTTGATCTGGGATAATACATAGGCTAGGCGTTGTCCTTGTTAGTATATACTAATATTATAAAGAGGTAAAGTTTGTGAGTTTGTGACGTTGTAGAGGGTTATATCTCTGGATCTACTGAACCGATTTAAATGAAATTTGGTAAGAAAATAGTTCGAGATACTGGGAAGGACATAGATTACTTTTTATCCCAGAAAGCATCCCTTAAGGGAGTGAAAATGGGGATGAAAGTTTGTTTTGGGAAGCAAGCTAGGGACGAACCCGAGCGAAGCAAGGGTAAGTCGCTAGTATTCTATAATTTTAAGCTAAAGTTCATGTAATGTCAATAATTTGTTCTCAAGATGATATTATTATTTGGTACACATTAGGATGTCTGTCACGTATAAGTTACTCACTCGCTCCATATATGAAAATTTTAACAAGCACAAAATTTGAAGATGATTTAAATTGTCTTCTTTTTACATCGCATTGCGACAGTTTGTATCTGTCCATACTTTTTGTATTATGCAACTTGTTATCTAACCTGGCTCTACTTACAATAAAGAAAATTACAAAAATACGTAATTGTATATACAAAACAAATGTATACTTAATTGACCGTCTCATTCATCATCTCTGTCATTCTCCGACTACTATCCCTATACAAAAATTAAAAGTTTAATAACAAATAAATTTTAATTATTAAATTTTAATTAATAATAATTAATTAATTTTACTTAAAAATAGAAACGCGAGTATTGTTTTAATTTTATTTATTACTATTCGCCCAGTGGTCGAAATTCGACGATAATCATATTTTTTATTGATAACGTTAAAGCTCGTAGATAGCTATTAAAAAAGAAGAAGGAAAATCGGTTGACAAACAGACTAGATAAAGGTACTATGTTGTTTTATCTTTGTTTATTCGTATACTAATTTAAGTTTTTATATTTGTATAATATGTATAATTTGTATATTTAAATTGATTTCCCAATACAAGCTTTCATGCCCATTTTCACCTCTTTAAGGTATGATTTCTTGGATAAAAATGATCCTATGTCCTTCTCCGTGTCTCAAACTATCTTCTTACCAAATTTCATCTAAATCGGTTCAGTAGATTCAGAAATTACCCCCTACAACCTCACAAACTCACAAACTCTACCTCTTTATAATATTAGAAGAGATTAATTTAAATCATTGAAAAAAAAATATCTCTAAAGACAAGAGTGAGGAGTTAGAGATAGTTATACCTATTTTATTACCTAAAACACTTAAAGCTATAATGCGGACAAACAAAACTACCTCTTTATATTTGTTTATTGAGCCTTTATTATGCACATGAATGTTTTTGTAATATGTTATATTAATTTGACATCTCATGGTCTTTTGAAATAAAAAGTATAATTTAAAATATTGCTTGTTTTGAACAATATGATAATGATGGAAATACATACTTTGTCTTAAAAGTAAACAAAAATAGATTAAATTATTCATATTCCTAACTAGAGAGGGTTTAAAGTTGAAATCTGTAGAAATAAGAACAGGCTGTGTGCAGTTATTTTTGTTTATTTAATATGTCGGGACATTAACACACATAACTATCTAATTCAATGGTAGACTACGAGGCTTGTGTTATGGATACCAGATAGTTGATACACATATTATATAACTTTGAATAAATACATATTATAAATGACTGGAGTACAAATATTCGTGTTCATCACACAAAGGAATGCCCCCAGCGGGACTCGCACCCGGGACCATCTGCACATCAAGTAGTGTATACTACAAAATGAACCAAACATATCTATGAAACGGTCTCATTTTATTCAAATTCAGACGAACTAGACATGTATGTACAATGTACATATATATAGATACTAGCAGTTCCGGCCACGCTTTAGTACTTGCCGTGGCACACATATGAAAATCGTTAATAATCGTAATAAAAAACAGGAAGTAATCGGGATAAAAACTATTGTATCTTTTAAATAGGAACAAACCACACATTTTGAAAAAAAATACATTGAATTCGGATAAGCAGTTTCGGAGTTCATCTCACGATCAACATCGTGACACGAGAATTTTATATATTAAGATACTAGCGTTTTCCTGCTGCTCCGCCCGCATAGTGCATTAATACCAACATATCATATACTAAAACCTTCTCCGAAACACGCTGCATCTTATGGTATGAGTATTATTCCGATCGGTTCAGTAGTTATCGCAGTATAACTGAACAAAAAAATCGGCTCTCCATTTATTAGTTTAGATGTACATATAAGTTAAGCTTAACGTATTACAATATTTCATTTGTTTACGCCAGACGTTTTAAAATAATAGGAAAATTCTCATAAGAATGGGCCGGAAGGATAAAGATAATTCTAAGAAATTATTACTAGATAATCAGCGCTATAATAAATGTTCGTGGGCGTATCCCAAACGCTTATATAACTATCACATTGGCGTATGATTTATACAATATAATAAAAATATTTTATATTAAAATGGAGATTTTTTTTAACTGTTAAGAAATATCAGCAAATGCCATGGCTTTTTCTATTATACAGTATTTTTTGATTTTAAAACATTAAATCACTAAAATTACGCAAATTTATTTTCAACTTTTTGGGATCCATTTTTTAATTTTTTGTTAATTTAATCCCCCCACGACCGAGGACACGCCTGCGTTACAGTTAACAATAGATTTACTTTATTCACTTAGAAATTTACGTGGAGGTGTTAATAAATTTAATAAACAAATCGATACATGTAACGCTATCTATTGACATTTATTTAAACTGATTCTTCTTTGTTCGTGATGAGACCCCATGACGAGAGTAAAATTCTCAATATTAAAATTATTTTTGTTAAAATGTGTGTGTGAGTTTGTGTGTCTTGTGAATAGGCGTGGACCGATGTCAAATCTACAATTAACACCCAGACAATTTAACAACGTGACTGCGATTTGTATCATCGAAGATAAATGATGGAAAGCGCAAGTGTGAAAGTCCAAGTGAAGACGGCGCAATGAGTTTAATGATGGTTTATGTGAGAACAGATTACCGGTCATTATTACGTGAGTTATGGATTCTTTTGCGATGTAAATAATTTAAATCAGGATATTTTCTAAAGCACATTTGAAAATATCCTTTTATGTGTTTTTATCAAAAGATTTTTTTCTATATTTTTGAAGATATAACTTCTTCGTTTGGAAAAAAATATAAGAGTAAAATTTATACGCGCGCGCACACCGACTGCCAAAAAGCGACATGATAAAGTTAGATGCTTATAGAAAGAGAGTTGTGACATACGGGGTGGAATCTTTACCTATTTTTGTTCTGTTACGCCAAAGAAGTATAACTACTTACGTGCGTACATAAGTACACACACACGTTTTTTTCGTAAATAAATAGATTATACATTATAACTTGGAGTAACAAATAGACTAGTGTTAAACCTTGCACTAACCAAATTTAAATTTTGTTACCAAAAATTTCTTCGATTTTTTAACTACTGTAAAGTCATTCCACCCTTCGAAATGAAATATAAATTCCACCTCCAAGGGTGGAATTTGTATATGTATAGTGTCTTAGTCTAAACAGGTCTAGGCACGATGGCACAAACGTTTATGATCCGACAAATGGTCGACGGTTGACATACTTTCCAAGTCACGGTGACAGGTATGTAATACCGCCATATTCTCAATTCTGAGCTGCTATTGAGAATTTCTTGACAGAAAAACCCAATAACTATACATGACTTGACTCGGGATTCGAACTTAGGACCACTGCTACCACTGTCTTTAAAACAATATTTAATATTCAAAGTTATTTAAACATTTAAGTAAAATATTTCGTAAAACCTATCATTAGTTGAAATTGAACAAGTTTATGTATATTGTATAGACATCTAGGCATAGATTACGCTTACAATAATTTTCGCAGTACGTTTCCTAACAACGCATTATAGATAAGCATCTTCTCATATCTCTGGACTTTAACTAAATTGCACATTGTTAAATCCATACTTATTAGAATAAGGGTAATAATCTAGCGATAACGTAGCTATAAATATTATTTATACAGACTGACATTCGTATTATATATTTTATATTTACTAAGTTTAGGAATTCAGTACTTAGTCGTATTTATCGCATTGTAAATAAACAGCTTCACAGGGCTTAAGCATCTATTTTCATATTTCTTACTTTAAAAACTTTTTAACAAAAAAATAAAAACCGACTTCAAACAAAAGCACTAAAAAGTAAAAAATAACTGATTGGTAGTTTTCATTTACTATACATACCTAATCAAATATTTTCGAAGTCGGTGTGCTTTGCTTTGTATGGGCTGGCACCGATTTCGAAAATATTTGATTAGGTATGTATTTAATAGGTAGGCTTTAATTACTTAGCCAAAGCACACCGACTTCGAAAATATTTGATTAGGTATGTATAGTAAATGAAAACTACCAATCAGTTATTTTTCACTTTTTAGTGCTTTTGTTTGAAGTCGGTTTTTATTTTTTTGTTAAAAAGTTTTTATTTTTCCCTTTTTAGTGTAGACAGTAGTAGCAAAGTAAGGATTCTAACGTGTTGGGCTTGTCAAATCAAACAAAATAAGCCCAAACTCAAAGTATCTACTATTAGCCGTTGAAGAGTTCCACCTATCCACCTTCTGGCCTTGCCATCAGATCAGGTCAACAACACCGAACCACTGTACTATCAACGGAAATAGAAATACTTGCAAAGTTTCAAGTCAATATGACAATTAGATGTAGGTTAAATTCATCATTAGTGGTTTTTCCACCCTTAGGGGTGGTATTTTTTTTTGAATTTTAAATGGGACCAATCTGGAAGTATACCCTTTCAAACAAAACAAAAATTGTCCAAATCGGTTAATAAATGACGGAGTTCTGAGGTAACAAACATAAAAAAAAAACATACAGTCGAATTGAGAACCTCCTCCTTTTTGAAGTCGGTTGAAAATGACGAATTTCCATACACATTTTAACCCCTTATATATAATATAATATTATAATAAAACTAATTATTAGTATAATTCTGTTAGTTTAAACGCGTTTATTTTTGGAAGTGCCTTATTTGAAGAATTCTTTTGAGCATTTAAATACCAATAATTACCAGAAGCTAGTAAATAAAATATTTTTTCAAATAAGCTATTTCATTAATTTATTTTTTATCAACAAAATTTTTAACTATATATTTATCTATACATATCATAAAACTGTAGTGTTCGAATGTCTGTACATAGGAAAAAATTGCTAAAAACCGAGTCATGGGGATGTAAGAAGAGAAATAGAACAAATCCAGATTTTTATCATTTTTTTTGTTTCTCTGTCTCTTTGTCTGTTTTTCCGTTTGTCTGTTTGCACGGGCTAACCTCAGAAACTGTTGGACCGATTTAAATAAAATTTGGCATGATGGTACCTTGTATTCCCGGTCAACATTATAGATATTCTTTTCATCCCGGAAAATTAAAGAGTTCCCGTGGTTTAGTTAAAAAACTATAGTAACTTATACAGCTTAGTATACAAAAAGTACTGATTGGATTTTATTGAAACTATACAATAATATAGTTCATACATCAGAATAACAAATAGGCTACTTTTTATGCCGGCAAAATGTACGGTTTCCGTGGGATAAATTTGTTTATGTTTGTCTTTTTTTAATTATAATAATCGATTTTACATTTATATGAAAAATCGCACTTATTTTGACGTTGTAAAATAGTTCAAATAGTTTTACTAAATGTTCGATGGACGATAGCCTTAGGTTCCTTCATTCATAGTTGATAATGGCTATAATTTGACGCGGATACGTGTATTTGCATTAAAGCAAACTTTGCGGGAGGTTTGTCGCCTGCGGTGTTTGGAAGTTGGTGGCATAACCATTTTTTATAGGATTTTACATATTGATTGATTTAAGCCTTGAAATATTACTGTAGTGTCGGTAAGCTGTTATTGAATTATAATATAATATTTATAATATTTTTTTAATATTAACACGTTTTTATATTAGCTTTCCTCGTAAATATTATATAACTATAAATTCAATACTTAATAGTTCATTTTGACTTAAAAGTTTTTTTTAGGGATTCAGTGACAAACGAGCAGATAGCCCACCTGATGGAAAGCGGTACCTGCTGCCCATAACACCTACGGTTCATGCACTTAGGTTTTATGCTACAAAAATGCAGAACCGCAGGTGCGTTGTCACTGTGAGTACTAAGATGATATGCCTCTTGCCTGTAATTGCGCTGGCTACCTTATCCTTCAAGCCGGAACACAACAATGTAATCATTGTTGCTTGGCGGAAGAAATAGATAAGGGGGTCGTAGCCATCCAGTCGGACTCCTCAGGCTCGACAGAGTCCTACAATCAGTAGGACCACCGGAGGTAGTATATGAAATCTAGTAATTAATTACCACCGAGATGATCTGTTGGCATCTGCAGCTATGAAGTGGATATTGGAAATTTTCGATAGCTAGTACTAAAACTTCGTGCTTTGGCTCATTTAGTTTGATTTAAGTATTATACTTAAAACTAAACTGCCTCGGTGGTGTAGTGGCTAGCATGTACGGTTGCACACCCGGAGGTCCTGGGTTCGAGTCCCGGGTCGGGCCAAGTTTAGTTATTGAGTCTTCCTGTATAGTAAGTCTCAGTAACAGCCCGGAGTTGGGAAGTTGGCGGTGTTTCACCCCCGTGCCTCGGAGAGCACGTAAAGCCGTCGGTCCTGCACCTTAACTCTCACCGGTCGTGTCGAGTGGTCGTCCCACCGGAGTATGAGAGTGATAGGAATAGAGAGTGCACTTGTGTCTGCGCGTACACTTGAGCACTATAATATCTCCTGCGCAGTTGGCTAATCTCATTGAGATTGGCCGCCGTTGCCGGAATCGGCTAGGAGAACATCATCATCATCATCATCATCACTTTGATGTAACAGTTCTCTATATATCTCAAGAGCTAAACTTTTGTTATTAACGTTAGTTGTTAGTTAAAATTAACTAAAAATTCTTTGTTGTTAGTGAAACACTTACTCTGCATATAGATTCATACTATGCATAAAGTTGTGTAAAAAAGTTTATATTAAGTACATACCTTAAAGAGAACCGATTAAACTTGGAATATGATTTTTCTTTATTTTTCTTGCTACATAATTTAGCCAACATTTTTATAATTTATAAGTCAATTTCGCATATTATGATTTATATAATAATTATTTTTGATCATTTTATATCATAATATGTGATGTGATCATAGTATTTTATTATTAATTATTAATACAACAGTATATAATAATAATAAAACAATAACGAATTAAAGTATTATTTTGCAAAAAAGGTTTTAAATCTATATTGTTTAATAAAAAAATGTAAAACAGCGCAAAAGTATGTACCACTTGTCGCTGTCACGTCGTGTCGTATCGGATGTGCCAATAAGAAACATGCAACTTTGCCTAGCGTCTAGTCAGGCCGCTAAACCGATCGGATATCTACCTGTAAATTAGATGAAATGTTTATTCTACTTGGTACTTATGGAATAATAAGAACTGAAAAAAAATGTATACTAAAGTCCGCTTGGTAGAAAAAGTTTTTTTTTAACAGAAAATCCCAATAACTTATATGGACTTAGCCAGAACTCAAACCCACGACATATGGCGTTTCAGCAAAACATGCTAACCACTAAATCTACACGGCAATTAAAAATATAATATTACACAATACACATGCCAAAATTGTATTTTATTTCTTTGTTATTGAGTTAATTCTTCAATAAGTTCTTCTGCAATATATTATTTAAAATCGAAAATATATAATTAAAGAACGAATAATTATTGTTTACCGTTCATTGTTCGAAGAATTTAAGTTTACTACACACAAACATATTTTTCATGATTTTCCGAGTACGGAAATATCGATGTATTGTTATTGCGGTACTGCAAAAATTGCAAATTAAGTACTACTGTATAAGGATAAAGTCTAAATAACTGCCCCGATGGTGTAGTGGCTAGCATATACGGCTGCACACCGGAAGGTCCTGGGTTCGAGTCCAAGTTTAGTTATTGAGTCTTTCTGTATATTAAGCCTCACTAATAGTCCGAAGTTGATAAGTTAGCGGCGTTACACCCCCGTACCTCGGAGAGCACGTAAAGCCGTCGTCCTGCGCCTTAACTCTCACCGGTCGTGTCTCGTGTCGTCCCACCGGAGTATGAGAGTAATAGGAATAGAGAGTGCACGTTGTGTCTGCGCGTACACTTGTGCACTATAATATCTCCTGCGCAGTTGCAATGATATTGGCCGCCGTGGCTGGAATCGGTCAGTAAAAAGTAGCCTATGTCACTCTCCAACCCTCCAACTATCTTCATACAAAAAATCACGCCAATCCGTCAATTCATTTCGACGTGAAAGAAGGACAAACAAACAAACGCACTTTCACATTTATGTATGGATATCATATATTAGCGTAAACCTAATACAGTATAACATTGCAACAGTATACAGTATAATAAGTACGTAAATTCGAAAGTAAAATATAATAGTATAACTGTGATGAGATAAAGTTTAGCCTAGCATTCAATATTACAGACTACTCGTAGAAAACAAAAATTGCTAGCAAACACACACTGTAACATAGTATTATTTACATAATGATAGTAATTTTGTTTCAATTGTCAACAATACGCGAATTGCAATAAATCTAAGTATTGATTACAACTATCTAATGGGATTATCGTGAGTAATAAATTTTAGCAGCATTTGATACATTGTTTACATATTAATTATATGTAAGGTTTTAGTTAACTCACTTATGTGGCATTAACAAAATAATTTAATGGAAGTACGTGGAATTATAGAGTTGCAATTATAAAGTAAAGGGTAGAAGGCAGATATTGTTAGACGATTCACCGTACGATTCTTTATATGTAAATATTACACACTAGTCGTCGTTTATCCTCGTCTTGCTCGGATGCTTCCTATAGGTAGCCTATGTTCCAGGTCAAAGTATTTTTATGTACTAAATTTCATCTAAGTTCGACCAGCCATTATAGCGTGAAGTAAGTAAATAATTAATATATAAAAAATATATACAAAAATATTTCAAATTCAACAAACACAATTAAAATTAAATACGTGGATAGATAAGTAGTTTTTGTTTTTTTTTGATGTTAATAATTTAATTAGATTGATATAAGGCATTACAAAAATGTAACTAGACCACAACGAAATTACTCTAATAAAACGTAACACCTGAGCGACAGTTTGGTAAAATCGTGTTCTTTTAGAAGAGATGTAAAAATTGCGTTTTTTTTTAAATTTATACATATTTTCAATCTAAATATGTGTCATGATGATGATGATGATGATGATGATGATGATGATGACACATATTTAGATACACTTAAAAAAAACCTTATTTAAATACAAAATTTGATCCAAAACGTTACAGCCGTTTCCAAAATACAAGATTTTTTTATTTAATATTATAACATTACTATGTTAACAAAGTGAAGCATATTTGTTGTGAGCCTCAAAGTTTTTATATGGCTAGTAATCCAAGTTGTATTGTTCTCTTGGAGTCGTGAATAACAAGATATACTCGTATTAGTATGTATAATAAGTATTATAGATTTATGTTTTAGAAGGCCAGTGTTTTATAACTCACCTATTATTTATTATCACACTGTTTTTATAATAGTAAATGATATATGCACAGCTAATAATCCGCACAGACTTCTCATGTAAATCGAAAATCAAGTAATACTTAATTCAAGTAGATTTTTACAAACACTTTTGAAACGTCAATTTTACATTTTAAATTTAAATTGTCATCTATACACAAAATTGTAACTAAGCCGAATCTCTACATTAAATATTTTTTTTGGAAAATCTTATTGAAATAAACATTATTATCGATACAGAGGCCGAATCTATAGTTATTAGAATTTTTGTCTGTCTGTCTGTTACCGCATTACAGAAAAACCACTTTTTTTTTCTTTGATTTTGATGAAATTTGGTATAATGATAGCTGGTTATCCGGGTCAACATATAGGATACTTTTTACCGCGAGAAAATGTATCATTGCCGATAAAAAATACAAAAACTGCAATGTACGAGTATACTAATATGTAAAACCTAAGAATTTGGTTTCTGGTCATCTGAACGCGAGCGGAGCCGCGGGCAATGCTAGTCAGTATATAAGTCCGTGAGGAATGTAGAACCGAAAGGAAGTTCTGCTAAGAAGAGCCAGTGAGAAATTTAACAGTTGACCTTTTTAAAATAATATTAGTTTACGATAATGCAATACAATAATTACGTTTTTATTCTTCGTGGGTATTAAATAATAGAAATCCTACACATTTACATCTGCCAAGTATTCCACGACGGAATAATATGCTTTGGTCATTAATATTGTCATTTTATAAAAAAAAAAGAAACGAAAAAAAAATTGCTACCATTTTCATTTCACCTTAAAAATTGATTATTTATAAGATTTTAGAAGCAAACAGACATACAGAGTTAGTTCAGTATTTTTAATATAAGTAAATATGGGTTAATTTCATCTTACACTCCTTTTCTAGTGAAAGTATGGTTATATTATACGACTATATTTGCATTATTTTTTTCAAAGCTTCATATTGATTTAATATTTTTAATTAAACTTGTAAAATTTCATTGTTAATTAAACGTAAAAATAATTGGTTTTACAATAATGTTTCTTTATGCAGTTCGTTATTCGTTTCTTATTATTTTGTCTTGTAAGTATGATTTATTCACTTTGACAGTTTATTGGTGTTTGTAAATATTGTCGCAAACCTATGTGTATATCTCAAAAACCAAGTACCTGCTGTATTAGGATGTAAAAAATTAAAAAAAAAACATTACAAAAACCGGCTTCTAGATAACATAAAATAAAAAAAAATGAAAGGCGGTTTAATTTACTATAGATACCTACCTAATCAGATAGTTTTGAAGTCGTTGCCAGCCGATAATTCTGTAAGATATGAATATCTAATAGGTATGAACTTTAATTATAGTGAAAATACTATACACATTTGTGATGTATTTATACAGATTAAAATAGATTAACTTTATAATTTAATCTACTTATACTATAATAAAACAGTAGAGGTCGAATGTCTGTACATAGATTTTTCTGTCTGTTTGTTTGTTTGTCTTTTTGTACGGGCTAATCTCCGAATCTATTGGACCGATTTAAATGAAATTTTGCATGGTGGTACCTTATATCCCCGGGCAACATCTTGGTATTTTTTATCCCGGAAAATTAAAAAGTTCCCGTGAGGTAGTTAAAAAACTATAGTATCTTATACAGCTTAGTACACAACAACTTATGCACCTAATTTAGTAAAATTTAACATTCTGATACCTTATATTGCCGGTCAAACAACAGGTTACTTTTCATCCCGGAAAAATAAACGGTTCCCGTGGGAACTAATAGATCCCTAATATATAATAATAGTATAATAATCTTATTTTCTCAATCTCCCTCGTGGCTTCTTATTCTACGAAACACTGGCGAAGTATTCTGTGCTCAACTAGCAGGCTTAGAAACCATTAATAAGAGAATTGAATTGAAAATATTTCCTTTACTTTAGTTCATGCACAATAATAACTGTTTCTAGGTTATCGAGTCTCACTGCAACCACGAGAATGCGATTCGTTGATACATTCAAATTATATAGAAGGTAACTTAGGCGATATTAGCGCATTTCCGTGGCTTGGAGTCCTAAGAGTTCATGTGCGTAAGTATTAAGTTAATATTTTTTTATATTGATATTTAAACTTTCTTTACACAAAATAACGATATATCATGAAAAGCCTAAGCGATATACGAACTCGTGGTTATAAAGATGTATTCAGCCCTGTTTAACGTCCCACTGCTGGGCACTGGCCTCCCTTTTATACGAGGAGGTTCAGGCCATAGTCCACCACATTGCCCAAGTGCGGTTTGGCGGACTTCACATGTCTTTCGAAAACTTGCAAGGTTTTCTCAGACATGCAGGTCTCCTCACGATGTTTTCCGTCACCGTAAGGCAAGTGGTAATCATGTTAGAAATGATCGCACATGAAAATATCAGAGGTGCGAGACCCGAGATTTGAATCCGCTTCACTCGGTTTCCCAAGCAAGCGCGTTACCATTGGGCTACCACTGCCCTGAATTTATATGTATAGAAAACAAAAGAGTATATTACAATAAGATTTAATTCGTTACGTTGCACGTTGGTACTCGTAGATGAAGATGAATCATTTAAAGTAGCACTGACGGGACTGGTGTTGATTAAAAGGAAATATGGTGTAGTAAATGCCGATGATGTAGCAAGGGTTAATCCTACAAAAATAAAGTAAGAGAACTTATATTAAATGTGAGTAAAAGATATAGATTTCGCTAAAATATTTAATCAGATATCTAAACTATTTAGCCCTTTACATCTGGATACGTTTTAAATAATTAAAAATAACTATTGTAAGTATACCTTAGGAGACTATTACTACGAGTACTATCGCGTACTTTTCTGAAGATCTTTTAAAGACCTACGTTTTTTATATTTAGTTACCATACAGTTTTGATGTATCTAGTTAGCTATGTAAATAGTTTTCTTGACTTTCATACACACTTTCATAATTCAGCCATCTTCTACAAAGCATTTTTGCGTTTATAGAATGCACACGTCCATGAGTTTTCTCTTATTATTATGATTATAAAAAAACCTTATAATTACTTTTAGTAAGAGTACAGTTGTTTAAAAAGGTAAAGGTTGATATGAGAAAATGGGTTCACAACTGGTGAAAATATTGCGTGACATACATCATTGAAACTTTTGTATGAAATGCAACCTTTAAGAAATCCTGTAATAAAAGGTATCTTAAATGTTAATCTGATGACCACACAAAATTTTGTTGAAATCCGTTCAGTTTTTTGCATAAATGCACACATATATACATACAAAGAGACATACAGACAAACAGACAAAAAATTGAGCATCTAATACATAACAGTCATTGTTTTTACAAAATATACCTATTATGGTCAGACTTTACATTTTTGGGTAATTCACAAAAAATTAACGAAACAAGTATTAAAATAAATATTATTAAATGTAATATGTCTTAGAGGAAAAGGAATACAAAATATCTTAAAAATAAAATAATATTCTAAAAGTATTGATTAATATTGTGTCCTTAATTTTCAAGGAGAGAAGGAAAAGCTATGTTCATAGTAAAAGACACTGAAACTTTATTCTGTAACGTTAAGGAATACAGCTTGCACCCGGAGTATGAGTACGCTACGTACAACACTATCGCTTTAGTGGAACTTGCCGACGAATGCCACGGTTAAGTATAATTTGACATATACGAGTAACTTATAATTAAACTTTAACTTATGTATAATTAGATAGTTTCATATTAAATCCGCATAAAATCCTAAATAAATCACACCAAACATACATAAATAAAGGAGCTTGTTGGTTTATGACAACTTAAGTATGTTTGTGACAACTTAATTATTAACACAAGCCTATAGTATCCCACTGTAGGGTAAAGGTCTACCTACTTTTCTTCCACTGCCTAACTTTCGTCATAAAAAAACCAGTCTCTCTAAATGGAGTCAAACTAATTCCGTCATCTCCGTCTGGGCCTACCAAGCTGTCGTCTGCTGTGTTGGGGTATCCAAAAAGTAGTTTGTTTGGCTCATAGATCATCTGGCATCCGGATGACGTGACCAGCCCAATCCTATTTTAGCATGGCAACTTTCCGAGTGACATCCGTAATTTGAGTTCAGAATGGATTATGGAATTCTAAGTAGTCTAGAGTAATTCCCAGTATACCTCGTTCAATTGCTTTTTAGCAAACCTCGAGTACGGATCTTTGTTACGATACCTCGAGTACGGATGTTAGAGACCAGGTATGAAAACCGTATGTAAGAATAGTGAGAATACACATGTCCAAGAGTTTTCTCTTATTATTATGATTATAATAAAAACTTATAATTACTTTTAGTAAGAGTAAAGGTTGATATGAGAAAATGGGTTCACAACTAGTAAAAATAGATAGATAGATAGATGCTTTATTGTACACCACAAATAAATATACAAAAAGAAGATATAAACAATAGATGATGCACAGCAGGCGGCCTTATCGCTATAAGCGATCTCTTCCAGGCAACCTTAGGGCGTAGGAGAAATTATACGAAATGGTAGGCGGTGTACTTACTACACACAATTGCATATCCTAAATACAGATATACATAAATACATACATACATACATACATACATATATACATACATAAATGCATAAATACAATGCATACATACATAAATGTAGATCAGATGAAAAAGTATAAAAAGTTCAATATAAGATACTATAGAGACAAATAATATGATTTTAACTGTACCTTAAAATTATCAAAACTTTTGGCACGCCTGATGTCTATTGGAAGATTATTCCATAAGCGTGCAGCCTTTACTGCGAAGGAGTTGGTAAGGAAACAGGAGGAGTGAGAAGGAATTTTAAGCAACAACGTTTCACTAGAGCGAAGCGGAAGAGTATGGGTATCACTCAAAAACTGAAAACGCTCTCTAAGGTAGAAAGGAGAAGAAGGGTAGAACAGCACGCAGTAGAGAAGATGAAGTACATGAGTAAAAATATTGCGTAACATACATCTATATAATACAAATGAAATGCAGTTGGTAACTTGATAATTGCTGGACCAATATGGCATTTTTTTAAATATTCCTAATAGCCTGAGTGAAGTTTTTAGGGGAAAAACGGATAAGTTGCCGAAAAATTTGGAGTAGAAAAAGGTCCTTTTTTCTATTCAATTTTTGTACGACTTCGAAGATCAAGATCAAAAATAAATTTGTTAAATCGTTTATTTAAAATTTGTTGGGACAGGACAATGCCTGTCAGGTTAGCCAATAAAAAATAAAAATATGTCCGATATAGGAGAACTCTATAAAGATTTATCATTTTCAGATCAACTTATACCGATATGTTGGCCGGACTATCGATACAATACTTCAAATCAGCTTTATGTTTTAGGATATACTGATGGTATAAATAATTTCTTATAATATTTCATCAATTAGGCAACTTTGTCGCCAATTGGCATATTGAACTAATTTTAGTCTAATGCATGTTTACTTTCTTTTCTAAGGATTCTAAGGGATGTAGTGTGATGTTTGATACTTATAGTTTCATAGATTAGCACATTCAAATAAACTTATTCTCTTGCACTATTCTGCTCCGCTAAATGAAAATTTTTCTCACCCCCATATATTTACCGGAAGAGCCCTCGACTTTTCCTAATGAAATAACTACCTATGTATGTATTTTTATGTGCATATTGTGCGAATAATAGAACTCCCGATCTTCGTTGAGTCGGCAGTGTTTATCTAAGTCTTATTTACTAAAATGAAATTCATTTAAATCCATTTACATCTGTTTTTCTTTCTAGAGAATATGTTTTTAGAAAAAATAATGTACAAGGTTCAGTATATAAGTAACGATTTATGTGATGAGTTCTACAGTCGTACTGGGGTAAGTTGTGTACATGATGCATTTATTAACAGCACAGCATAGCACAGTGTATTTTTTTTTGTTTTTAGAGAATATTTGAAATGGAGACTTACTTCCCAAAGGAATATCTGAATATAACTAGGATCCCAAATTTTCTAAATATAAATATAATGGCTATATCATAACTCTTATTTTCCTCACGTTCATTTGTCTGTCTGTCACAGACATTCCTTTAAAAGATATTCGTCAAACAATATTCAATCACGTTATAAAAAATTACTTATTGTTTTTTAGGATCGTCGTAGGATTTTTCGTCGCTTAAAATTAATTAACAGATATACAAATCTAATGAATTGTGTTAAGATGAAATAAGAAAATAATACATAACACCTTCTATTTTTTAGTTTCGAAATAATTTATATACACCCACATATTACCATTGTGGTTTTGCTGAAAACAATAAGAAGAACTGCAAATGGGATAATGGAATGGTTCTCGCATCTAACTCTACAGGACCGTGGATATTTGTATGTGAAATGTCCATGAGTACTATTATTATTACTATTTGTTATTTAGAATATAGCCTTTACTTGAGAGGGGCGTAAACAATATGAGTTCTTTTTTACATGATAAAAAGGCATGCCGGTATTTTTGTTAATTTTTGCTCCTTAAGGATAGAATTTAAATGAAAATTATGGAATTGCCCCTGATGTATAGAATCGGTGCATAATATTTATATATTGACGAAAGTATTGCGTAATAAATATTATACTCATTTTCCTTTGTGTTATACCGAAAATCCGTGCTAATCTAGAACATCAAATATTTACATTAAAAATATCACTGTTGAGCCATTATAATGTAACAAATTTAAAAAAAGCATACACTCCTTTATAAGGGGGCACATTTATAATATAGAAGGGATTTTATACCAAAAATTAAAATTATCATACTTAATACGTAATAAAATAAATAAATGTTGGGACATTAACACTCAGCGCCATCTACTCGTAGTTCCACGGTAAGCTACGAGGCTTGTGTTATGCATACTAGATAGTTGATACACTACACATATATCACTTTAAATACATACATATTATAAATATAAACACCCATGACTTGAGTACAAACATTCGTGCTCATCACACAAATGAATACCCCCAGCGGGATTCGAACCGGCGACCGCTGGAACAGCAAGTAGGGTCACTACAAACTGAGCCAAGCATGTCGTCAAACGTAATATTTTCCATATTTCAGATTGGTTTCGGCATCAAAGGTCCTGGCTGTGCAGCACCGAGCCGCTTCATAGATATATCACAATATTTACCTGGGATACAATCTTCGATAGATGAAGTATTTTAAAATGACATAAAAGCTGTATCAAAAATAATACTTTTAATAAGTAAAATATCTGTAATATCTGTTTTATTTCTAAAATATTTGAGTTTTACTCCCAACAAATATATGAAACAGTGGCAACATTGGCATTAGAGCTTAGATTAGGTGACCTATGAAGCCCCATTAAAGCAGGGGAGCTTCCATTGGGTTTTAGTGGGGTTTTAGTGGGTCATAGTGGGTGGGTAGTGGCTTTTCAAGCAAAAATATCTAGGTTACTAGTCCCAGTTGTTTGAGTTATTAGCTGACCGAGCGATCAATGCGTCTCTGCTTCAAGTCTGGCAAAATTTGCTTTCCTCTGTCAGTTTGTTGGTATTCCTCTACAGGTCGTATTTTACAAACGATCTCGACAAAACTTTGTATACAGGTTTTATAACTTTATAGTTTTTTTTGTCGTCGGGGATTTTTGATTGAAGCGATACTTCCTCGAAAAAGGGGCTACTAGATATCTCCATGTTATGAGACCCGATTTTGAAGGCCCTTTTTTAGAAAATTAGGTGAAGATTTGATGAGAATCTTCGGCGCAATGAGCAGAATAGATCCTCAAAATGCAGTTTTCGATTACAACTACTAGTATTACGTATTAAAAAGTACTCTGATTTTCTCTGCATATACTTTTCTGTTAGTACAAGTAAGAATCTCACATCCCTATCATAGTTTCTTCTTCGACAAATTAAAATAATGATAGTTTGTCAGCCATTTACTTTGTTTATTCAGTAACATACAAAAAGTATAATTAAATATTCTTATTTTAAAACAAAAATCTTTTAAATAAAACTATCTTTTCGGATTTTGTCGCGGATTTATTTGCATTTTTGTTTCCCGACGTTTCGAATGCTTTACAGCATCCATGGTCACGGGAGAGACTGAGGTGTTACATGTCTTGAGTGTATAGTTGTTACAGACAGCCTACCCACAATTAACAAAATGAAAATTGCACCAATTACATTGCAATATTTTTTTAACTTTAAACATTTTTATAATTTTAATTATAATTGAATATGGAAAATTATTTATTTAATTTTTTGCTATTATTTTTATAATTATTACAATTTTAAAATATTAATTAGTAATCTATATTTAGTGTTGCCATTATTATATTTATAACCATAAAGAAAAATATAAAATATAGTATTAATTATTTAAGCCATATAATTGTTCTATGTGTAATTTAAAAAGTTAAAATTAAGGATGATAATTTTAATTTAGTTTGCTATTATTTAAAAACAACTTACTAAGCAACACTATTAATGTATACTTTTACAAATGAAAAAATGAAAAATATTAATCTGATAAGCTGTCATTTTGATCTACACAGTATGAACTTACTACATCTGCCTGTCTGTTATGTTTATATTTATTATTTGATTTTATTATATCAATAACAGGATCCCATGACGATGGTAGTACCCAGCCATCTTCCCTATTGAAATTAGGATGTTTTTTAATTTCTATGGCTTCTCGAATCATTCTAGGGCGATATCGGTTTTCTTTCGCCAGGATTTGAGGTCTATCGAAGCGAATATAATGGCTTGGGCGGTCCTGACTATGTTTGCAGACAGCAGATGTTGTATTGCGACGGTGCTTCACGTCAGCTATGTGTTCTTTGACCCGGGTTCTAATGGATCTCTTTGTTTGTCCGATGTAAGAGAGCCCCCAATCACAATCAAGCTTGTAAACTCCTGCATCTTGTAGAGGGATGTGGCACTTGACAGGTGGTAGAAACTGACTAATTTTCTTTGGCGGCTTGAAGTAAGTTTTAATTGAAGCTCGCTTTAGAATGTAGCCAATCTTGTCAGTGACGCCTCTCATGTAAGGTAGGACTGCAGGGACGCGCTCGACTGTGGCTGCTTTCACTCGGTCCCTGTGACGTAGGCGGTGAATCTCACCACCACCCTTCACAGTTAGCTACCGTGGGAAAATCTTTGTTTCAGAGGGCACACGGGATCTGTGACGAGCAACACCTGGCCGGAGAGCTGCAACATGTCAAGCAAGTTCTGCGAGACAACAAGCTGCAAGTGCCGCGCCTACGTCACAGGGACCGAGTGAAACCAGCCACAGTCGAGCGCGTCCCTGCAGTCCTACCTTACATGAGAGGCGTCACTGACAAGATTGGCTACATTCTAAAGCGAGCTTTAATTAAAACTTACTTCAAGCCGCCAAAGAAAATTAGTCAGTTTCTACCACCTGTCAAGTGCCACATCCCTCTACAAGATGCAAGAGTTTACAAGCTTGATTGTGATTGTGGGCTCTCTTACATCGGACAAACAAAGAGATCCATTAGAACCCGGGTCAAAGAACACATAGCTGATGTGAAGCACCGTCGCAATACAACATCTGCTGTCTGCAAACATAGTCAGGACCGCCCAAGCCATTATATTCGCTTCGATAGACCTCAAATCCTGGTGAAAGAAAACCGATATCGCCCTAGAATGATTCGAGAAGCCATAGAAATTAAAAAACATCCTAATTTCAATAGGGAAGATGGCTGGGTACTACCATCGTCATGGGATCCTGTTATTAATATAATAAAATCAAATAATAAATATAAACATAGCAGACAGGCAGATGTAGTAAGTTCATACTGTGTAGATCAAAATGACAGCTTATCAGATTAATATTTTTCATTTTTTCATTTGTAAAAGTATATATTAATAGTGTTGCTTAGTAAGTTGTTTTTAAATAATAGCAAACTAAATTAAAATTATTATCCTTAATTTCAACTTTTTAAATTACACATAGAACAATTATATGGCTTAAATAATTAATACTATATTTTATATTTTTCTTTATGGTAATAAATATAATAATGGCAACACTAAATATAGATTACTAATTAATATTTTAAAATTGTAATAATTATAAAAATAATAGCAAAAAATTAAATAAATAATTTTCCATATTCAATTATAATTAAAATTATAAAAATGTTTAAAGTTAAAAAAATATTGCAATGTAATTGGTGCAATTTTCATTTTGTTAATTGTGGGTAGGCTGTCTGTAACAACTATACACTCAAGACATGTAACACCTCAGTCTCTCCCGTGACCATGGATGCTGTAAAGCATTCGAAACGTCGGGAAACAAAAATGCAAATAAATCCGCGACAAAATCCGAAAAGATAGTTTTATTTAAAATGTCAAATATTCGCGTAAATCTAAGAAAGTATTAAACAAAAATCTTTTCAAAAAATTTTGTTTATATAAATTAAAAAATTCGTTCGTGAAGTTTCAAAGGTAGTTAATAACAAGAAAATACTGGCTTTTAAGTATTAGAATCCAAAGAAGGAAGTAAAGGAAGAAATTTGTTTTGAGAAACCATGTATAAGTAACATTTACCTAAAAACCTGTAATTTGTACCACTACATAATTCATTGGCTTACTATTACAAGGTTCTATGTTAATTTTAATGAAGTTTAGTAATTTTTACATAGAACTTCGTTATTTTGTTATCGTAAAAAAAACAACATAGAACTATGTAAAATTGAATATTTTGTAGTTATAGTGCCGCTATCTAGTGGTTTGTTTTTGCAAAACTGTAGCTGATGTCACATAGAACCTTGTAGCATTAATAACTAAATAAGTACTAAGATTGTAACATAGAACCTTGTAATAATGAGCCAACGATATGTATATATGTGATTAAAATATCAAGCCATATTATTATATTTTCTATGTTCTTAAGCTCTTTCTCAACAAAACGATAACAGGTATTTTGTTTGTATAACATAAATTGCTGTAACAAAAATTAGAGAATGCTACCCTAATTGCTAATTAGAAATATACCTTATTATGTATTTTAATAAGTAGAGGAAAAGTTGGGAAATTACTGAATCTTACTACTATATAAATGCGATAGTTTGGATGGATGGATGTTGGTCACTCAATCACGCCAGAACGGCGGAACGGATCTGGATAACTTTTGGCCGAATGGATGGCTGAATTTCGTGAGTTTTTGAATTTTTTTATGAGATATTTTTCCGTCGTGGGTTTTTTTTAAATTTATGTTTATCGTTTTAGTTCTATTGTAAGTTTCCTTTTGCAGGATGTTTAGTTTAAAAATAAACGATCGACCCTATAATTTCAATACTATATAAGTATGTATACTAGCATTGTCCGCGGCTCCGCCCGCGTTAAGATGACCAAAAACCAAATTCTTAGGTTTTACATATGTATTTGTATACTCTTACATTGCAGTTTTTGTATTTTTTCTCAGAAATGAGATATTTTCCCTCAGTAAAATTATTCTATATATTGACCCGGATAACCAGCTATCATCATACCAAATTTCATCAAAATCCCTCCAGTGGTTTTTCTGTAATGCGGTAACAGACAGACAGACAGACAGACAAACATTCTAAAAAGCATAGATTCGGCCTCTTTAGCAATAATAATGTTGATTTCAATAAGATTTTCCAAAAAATATTTAATGTATAGATTCGGCTTAGTTACTATTTTATTATATGTATAGATATAATTATATAGGAAAAGCTCTACCTGAGTGAAGAAACACCTTCGCTGACATGGCATTAAGGACGCGCAAGCAATTTGCAATATCATTTAACGATAATTACTTTTTGACAGTTGTTGTTATAGTTACATTGTTACGTTCACTATAATAGTTTTAATTATTTAACTTACATTAAGGTAGTAAGAATTAATGTTCAGTGACGCCTAATGTCCCCTAGGTATCCTTTTCGTAATCTATACATATAATAAAACTGTAACTTAGCCAAATCTGTACATTAAATATTTTTTGGAAAATCTTATTGTAATAGACATTATTAGCGATATAGATGCCGAATATATAATTTTTAGAATTTTTGTCTGTCTGTCTGTCTGGTGTTCTGTCTGTCTATGTGTCTGTCTGTTACCGCATCACAGAAAAATCACTAGACGGATTTTGATGAAATTTTGTATGGTCGTAGCTGGTTATCCGGGTCAACATATAGGATACTTTTTACCGCGGGAAAATATCTCATTTCTGAGAAAAAATACAAAAACTGCATTGTAAGAGTATATTAATATGTAAAACCTAAGAATTTGCTTTTTGATCATCTGAACGCGGGCGGAGCCGCGGGCAATGCTAGTTCATATATAAAGGATGATTTCTATGATATAAAAACTATTTAATATTAAACAATTGTTAGAATGAATTGTTATAATGAGATCTTGTGTTCGAGTCCCGGGTGAAACAAAAAAATATATGACAAAAATTAGAAAGAAAATTTCAAACTATCCATTTATGTTCTCATCTAACGTCACTGCCAAAGTTAAATTAGCTATAACGTTAATGATTATGGCTTGGGGTTTAAGTTTGAACAGAGGTTTGACTAAATTAACTGGCGATTCAGATAAGTGCATTGTACATACATATGTGTAATTATTTCTTCATTTATTTATATTTATGGGGTTTATCATTCTAAACCAAACCTTGGATATGAGAATCAACCCAGACAATATTTTTTTTGTTAAAGTTTTTGTTTCTTTAAGTTGGAAATATTCTATGATATATACTGAATCAATTTTTAAAATTTGTGTCTTGTGTTTGGAAATATGCATTGAATATAGGTTTTTTTTTCTATTGACATACACATAACATGAAAACGGAAGCTATTCTATACATGTAATAAAATTCTAACCGAGTCAAATCTGTACATTAAAAGTTTTTTGGAAAATCTTATTGAAATAGTCATTATTATCGACACTGAGGCCGAATCTTTGTTTTTCTGTCTGGGAACGCATCACGAGAAAACCACTGGACAGATTTTGATGAAATTTGGTATGATGATAGCTGGTTATCCGGATACTTTTTACTGCTGGAAAATATCTCATCTCTGAGAAATCTATACTAACCGTAAAAACGTAGCTAGGGACGAACCCGAGAGGAGCGAAGGTGAGTTTTTGAGTTGAACTTTTCTATGTAAATATTATATTCAAGTCCTATATTTTATTAGTAGTTATAAAAAATACCTGTTTAGAAGGAATAGAGTTTTAAGCATCTTAATGTCGATTAATGCAACAGTTTTTATCGTATAGAAAAAAACAAAATGAAACATAATCGTCAATTCTATCATAATGGGTCCAGCTTAAAATAGCAAAACGTTCACTTAACTGCAATTTAATAAACATTGTCCTACAAGTTAACACTATTAACCAGGAATCTTGAAGTAAGTTATTACCCTCAGGCAATGCATATTATGAAGAAGTATTTAAATATTCCACACTACATTTCGTTAAGGTTTATGTATTCGATCTATTTTATGCCATAATATTTTAAAGCCTGAGGTAAAATTGTAATTGAATTAAATAATTATATAAGTTATTTATGTTATTAACATGTAAATTGATTTTAGTACTCCAAATATAATTATGGATTTACCAGTTTAGAATGTGATTTTATAATCTATACTAATATTATACAGAGAAAAGATTATTTGTTTATTTGTTTGTTTGTGCCGAATAAGCTCCGAAACTACTAAATCGATTTAGATGAAATTTGGTAAAATATAGTTTGAGGCACTGAGAAGGGCATATGATAGTCTTTATCTCGAAAATCATCCCTTAAAGAGATGATAATGGGGATGAATGTTTGTATGGGCAAGCAAACTAGGGACGAACCCGAGCGACGATAGGGTGAGTCGCTAGTCCGTAATACATTGCTTCAATGCAAACATTTGAACACTCATTTATTATAATAAGTACTTCATCTACACATATAATAAAATTCTAACTGAGTCCAATTTGAACGTTAAATATTTTTTGGAAATTCTTATTGAAATAGTCATTATTATCGATACAGAGAACAAATAAATAATTTTTAGAACTTTTGTCTGTCTATCCGTCTATGACTGCATCACGAGGAAACCACTGGATATATTTTGATGAAATGTGGTATTATCATAGTTGGTTATCCGAGTCAACATATAGGATACTTTTTACTGAGGAAAATGTCTCATCTCTGAGAAATCTATACTAAACGTTAAAACGTAACTAGGACGAACCCGAGCTGAGCGAGGGTGAGACGCTAGTGTAATATAAAAATTTAGTATTTATAAATTTTTATTTTGATATAAAAAATATTTTGACCATCTAATAGTAAAAAGATACGATATTTTATTTAATGTTTTAAAATAGTAATATTCCTTAACATATTTCTATAAAAATTGTGTAGTATCAAATACGATATACGCAAACGGAATCATTGATGACCACTAAATGCTATAACTGGTATAAGATTTTTTTTTATTTTCATTACAAGTGTTAATTATATTAAGCGATATTACCATCGTAATAAATTCGGAATGCGTAAGTCAGTGTTGACACTTTAAAAATTAATACATGAACGTATTACGAAGTTAATTTTTCGTAATAAAATTATTATTTAGTAAAAAAAAAAATTACAAAGAGGGAACTGTTTTGTTTTATTAGTGTTTTTATTAACAAAAATCCTGAATATTGCTTGTACCTATGCATGAAACATAATTTTTTTCAACGTTCTTGGACAGCGCCATCTATTGATTCTAGAACTATTGGTTGTTAAAATAATACATAATTATATAAGTTCAGGTTTAAGCTATGTCCGAAGATTCATTACCCTACGTCGAACGTTACGTGTAAGTCTCGTTTACAATATTTATAATATAAAGTCGACAAATGAGAATTTCAATGGAAATTTAGGTATATTTTTTAATTTTGAAAGTTCGTTTTGTTAGCTTTATTTTTGTTTTTTTTTATATGATGGGTCTTTCTTTAATTTTTATGTATAAATTAAAGCATTCTTAGATTTACGCTAACTTATTCAAGTTAACGAAAATTTTATTTAAACACTTTTTTGTTTAGTAGTCGTGTACAAATTACATTGTGTGTACAAAATATGCCATTTTTTGTTTATAAAATAATTTGTATGGTGATGATGATGATGATGTTGATGTTCTCCTAGCCGATTCCGGCCACGGCGGCCAGTCTCATTGAGACTAGCCAACTGCGCAGGACATATTATAGTGCAAAAGTGTACGCGCAGACACAAGTGCATTCTCTATTCCTGTCACTCTCACACTCCGGTAGGACGACTGCTCGACACGACCGGTGAGAGTTAAGGCGCAGGACCGTCGGCTTTACGTGCTATCCGAGGCACGGCGGTGACCCACCGCCAACTTCCCAACTCCGGGCTGTTACTGAGGCTTACTATATAGAAAGACTCAATAACTAAACTTGGCCTGACCCGGGACTCGAACCCAGGACCTCTCGGTGTGCAGCCGTACATGCTAGCCACTACACTACCGAGGCAGTTGGTATGCAATGTATGGTAATGTAAGTAGGGTAGGTAGTATGTTACTTTTTTTAAATAACTATTTAGTTGACCTGTGTTTGTACAATATTAGGTAAAAAGTGTAATATTTTGAAAACAAAAATGATTTGGAAATTAATTTCACTTCTCATATTTTAACACTTCCTTAACATAAAATTAATATCGGATAACAGCTAATTCATGGGACGATTTAGCATATAAATAACATAGTGTTAGTTCGCCTTTGGTACAAAGGTTAGATGGCTATCGCGTCGTGTAAATACTTGTTACTTGTCAATGTATGATGGATGCGAATAGTTTAAATATGAAATTTTATCGGACTAATATTTTGACGACACGTTTGGCTCAGTTTGTAGTGATCCTACTTGATGTGCCAGCGGTCGCGGATTCGAGTCCCGCTGGGGGTATTCGTGTGATGAGCACGAATATTTGCGCTCCAGTCATGGGTGTATATATTTATGATATGTATTTAAAAGTTATATATGTGTATTGTGTAGTGTATCAACTATCTGGTATCCACAACACAGGCCCCGTAGCTTACCATGGAACTAGATAGTGATGTCAGAATATGTGTGTTAATGTCCCAAATAATTTATTTATTTATTATAGATGCGAATGTTTGTATGTGTGTCTCTTACTTCTTTACGCTGAAACGGCTGGATGGGTTAGATTGAAATTTAGTACCCCGATAGACTTTAGCCTGGATTTACATATATACTTTTAGGTATTTAGGGACGCACCAGAGCAAAGCGAATAAATCGTAAGTCAGTAGTTCTATAATCTATACATATATATATAATAAAATTGTAACTAAGCCGAATCTGTACATTAAATATTTTTTGGAAAATCTTATTGAAATAGACATTATTATCGATACAGAGGGCGAATCTATTGTTTAAAAAAAATTGTCTGTCTGTCTGTGTCTCTGTTACCGCATCACGAAAAAACCATTGGAGGGATTTTGATGAAATTTGGTATGACGATAGTTGGTTATCCGAGTCAACATATATAATACTTTTTACTGCAGGAAAATATCTCATCTCTGAGAAATCTGTACTAAGCGTTAAAACGTAAGTAGAGACGAACCCGAGCGTAGCGAGGGCGAGTCGCTTGTAATGTATAAACTAAGATATGTATATGATAAAAAAGGGTATTTTTGCCTCAGCAGGCAGCCGTAGGTAGGGGCATCATATTTGAGTGCGTTAGTGATTTTGCGACGCTCCATTAAGACGAAGAAGGTTTTAGTGGGTAGAACTGGCGTTTTAGCCATCGAGTTTGACATAACCACCTACATATTGCAGGTGGTAGGCATAAATGCATCTCCCAACGTTAAAAAAGGGGTAACTTTTTGACATTAGCTTAAATTAGAGCTGGAAATTTGTTCCCAGCGTAGGATCCCGTGATCCGGATCTAAATACACGGCGGTATTAAAATATTGTATTAGGTACTCATAATTAACGCAGCTTTGTATGACTGAAGCCTTATTAACAACAGCAGTTTTGTATACATCAATGCAAGCCAATATTTAACATTTACATTTGTTTAATGCGACATTTTATGCTAATATTGTATTTGTTCTTAAGTTAATATTAAGGACCAATATCCTTCTATTTGCATGTTATAAGTGGAATTCTATTTTGATTTTAATACAAAAATATTGTAATTAAAACTACATAATATACGATTTCTTTTTTTACGGATAGTAAAAAAAAACAATGATCTTCTTTTTTTTAATTTTTTTTAATTCAATTAATAAATTTAAATTAACCTAAAAATAATGTATATACTAAAAATATTATGTGATGATATGAATACATATACAAAACATTAATTAGAAAATATAAGAAATAAGAAGATGCTGTAACCAGTTCTTATTCCAAAAATAGCCACACGTTAAATGTCATTAATAACTGTTCTACTTGTCCTACTAAATACTAATATAATAAACGTTCTTAAAAAGTAAATAATGAAAGTTCGTAATGATGTATTATTGATGGATAGATTTGTTACTCTATCACGCAAAAACTATTAAACGTACAGATTTTGATGAAACTTTACAGTAATATAGCTTATACATTAAATATAATAATATAATTTTTAAAGATACATACATAATTGGACTCGTGCGAATCCGCGGGAAAATGCTAGTAATAAATATCTACAACAAAATTTGGTCCGAAATCATACATGGACGGTATAAGAGAGCAACCAAACATCAAGTAATTTACAGAAGCCGGTTTGCCTTAGCGGATAATTAGTTAGTCGAATAAAATCACAAAAACCTACTGAAGACAATTGAACATAAATTACACTTGCAGTCATTTACATAAATTATTTTTGGACTGTACACATTGTAAATAAAGAAATTAATATTTTAAATGGCGATTTTCTTCAGGTTTTATGGTGGTGTTGCTTTTCTAGAGCTAAGGTTCAATTCCAATGTAAGGCGTGTTTTGTATATTGTAAAATAATTTTATATTTAAAAAGAGCAACTGTTGAGTTTCTTGCCGGCTCTACTCAGATGGGCTGCCTTCCGAGCACTTTCGGTGGTATGTTCCACACAGACTTACATACTGATATTTAATTTAATTATAAAATGTAAAATTTTAAGTCTTTTTAAATAAAGTATATTGGTTTGATTTTTTAATTGATATCTTAGTAGTCGAAGAAAAAAAAATTGGTTGAAAAACAGAGTTGAGAAAGGTACAGAACTGTTTTGCCTTTGCCTATTATATTTAGACTAGCATTGCCCGCGGCTCCGCCCGTGTTCAGATGACCAAAAACCAAATTCTTACGTTTTACATATCAGTATACTCTTACATTGCAGTTTTTGTATTTTCTCTAAGAAATGAGATATTTTCCGGAGTATCCTATATGTTGACCCGGATAACCAGCTATCACCATACCAAATTTCATCAAAATCCCTCCAGTGGTTTTTTCGTGACGCGGTAACCGACTGACAGACAAAAATTCTAAAACCTATAGATTCGGCCTCTGTATCGATAATAATGTTTATTTCAATAAGATTTTCCAAAAAATATTTAATGTACAGATTCGGCTTAGTTACAATTTTATTATATGTATAGGTATATAAGTGACGCTATTAATATATATGAATATTCATATTGTCACTTTTACAATTGAAAAATAATTTATTTTCCAACGGTACGTCATTTCCACCGGTAGACGAACGTGGGAGCAAATTACTTTGGGTGTCATCAGCAAACCTGCTTTGTATGGAAGCCGCTACTGTTAATAAACAATTCTTTGTTTATAAAATGACTAATTATAACTACACTAGCATTGCTCGCGGCTCCGCGCGCGTTCAGATGACCAAACACCAAATTCTTAGGTTTTACATATTAGAATAGTCTTACATTGCAATTTTTGCATTTTTCTCAGAAATGAGATATTTTCCCGCGGTAAAAAGTATCCTATATGTTGACCCAGATAACCAGCTATCACCATACCAAATTTCATCAATATCCCTCTAGTGGTTTTTCTGTGATGGGGTAACAGACAGACAGACAGACAGACAGACAGACAGACAGACAAAAAATCTAAAAACTATAGATTCGGCCTCTGTATCGATAACAATGTTTATTTTAATAAGATTTTCCAAAAAATATTTAATATACAGATTTGGCTTAGTTACTATTTTATTATATGTACCTATAGTTTAAGTTTTTTAATAAAATCAGAAAATTAAAAAAAATATATATGTTAAAGACGTCATTAAGGGTTTCTCAAACTTTTGACCAGGTCTGCTCAAAAGTCGTCCGAGGTCTTACTTTGTTTTTTACTCTTCATCGGTCATTTTCTGATGATCTGGTTTTTATTTAATAAGTTATGTCTATTCTAATTATAATCATATTATTTAAATGATAATATTTCCTTAAGTGAGCGAAATAAAGTATAAATCAAAAGTTGTTACGATCCGGCATACAAAATTTGAAATGATCCGTGACGAATTGCGTTGATGAATGTTTTGGCAGGTAATAATTTAAATAAAACAGGTTTTTGCGTGATTCCCAAAAATTAAGATGGATCTGTTTTGAAAAGAATCTAAGTGTATCAATAGGTTTAGAATTTTTATACTTTAAATTATTACGTACCTATAAGGCGTTTTTGTAGGGTCATTGGGTCCGATCCTACCAAAGCAGGGGGATTTTTTTTCGAGAGTATTTAGTGTTTAGTAGTTAGATTAAACAAGAAATCGTTAGGTTTTAGTAATCGAGAAAATTATATATCTGTTTTAGTATTTATATTATAATTAAGTTTATTGTAATAAGGCAGTGGTAGCCCAGTGGTAACGCACTCGCTTGGGAAATCGAGTGAAGCGGGTTTAAATCCCGGGTCTCGCGCCTCTGATATTTTCATGTGCGAATCATTTTCAACATGATTACCACTTGTCTTAACGGTGAACGAAAACATCGTGAGGAAACCTGCATGTCTTAGAGAACTTAGCAAGTTTTTCGAATGACATGTGAAGTCCGCCAACCCGCACTTGGCCAGCGTAGTGGACTATGGCCTGATCCCCCTTGAGGTGAAGCCCAGACCCCAGCTGTATCTACTTATACACCTACAAAATACATTAAATTTACCATTTATATTATCTACCATTTTGACATAATGTATAAAATAACTTAAACTATAGAAACATTTTCAAAGTTTTTACTAAGTCTAGTTCTTTTAATCTATACTATTAATATAATTAAAAGGTAAAGTTTGTGAGTTTGTGACGTTATAGGGGGTAATCTCTGGATCTACTGAATTGATTTAGATGAAATTTGGTAAGGATATAGTTTGAGATCCTGGGAAGGACATAGGATACTTTTTATTCCCAAAATCATCAGTTAAGGGGGTGAAAATGAGGATGAAAGTTTGTATGGGGAATTAAGCTGGGGACGAACCAGAGCGAAGCGAGGGTGAGTCGCTAGTTTATTATATGCATGTTTATGGGAGAATATTTCTATAGAGTATTATATGTATTAGCAATATTAGGCTATTCGTAAAGAAATGCTAACATCATTGATAATCTCATCGATCTCTCAACAACAAACAACCAATAAATCATGATCTTCATTATTTCGTATAATTCATCAATTTCATATTTTAATTTCATACAAACAATACACATAAGAGCTTAACTTATAATGGTTTCGATCATTTCATATAAGATAGGCTTATCAGATTATTTAGAACCTATTAAAGGAGATTATACTTTACTACACGGTAATAAAGCAGAGATTATATTGTGTTGTTGGGAAGATTACAGCTACAGTAAACTTCTACGATAGGATTTTCATTTGAAAACACAGAGTTATCTCGATTAGTCGAGGGACTTTCCAGTATTAAAATTGTGTATTAATCAAAATTGAACTTTAAAGCCTAACAATAACAGTGATTTCCGTTTGTTTATGTTGTTTAATTTAAAACCAAAATCGATTTTTTGTGTTTTTGTGTTAATTCTTTATAAAAATGTTTCTAAGTTTAAAGGAATTTAGCTTTTTTGTGTTTCTAATGATAACTTTACTTATAGTTTTTATTTATTTACAAGTTTGTGATATATTCATTCGAAAATTGGTCTTCAATGTGTTTAGTAAGTATGTATTACATATTATACTAGCGATTTATCCTCGCTTCGCTCGGGTTCGTCCCTAGGTACGTTTTAATGGTTAGCATGGATATCTACGGGTGCCACACATTTTTCTGGGATAAAAAGTAACGGATGTGCTATTCTAGAATATTAATGGGATGGGATGGGATTGTTACCTATATATAAAAATAATTGTTTTTTTTTTGTAATGGCTTGAATTGCGCTAAGAGACGCAATTCGTCCTTACAGTGTGGTGAGAAAGACACGAATGAGTTAGATTGGTATTTGTTTGGATTTGGAACCTTTGGAGTTTTAAAGTGAAATTACCTATAATTTTAAATGAATGGTCGGTAAAGACTGTCCTGTAGAGGAACAACCTATAATAATAACAAGAGAATAATTTTACACAAATAAATAGTATGATTGAATTTATTTGTTTACATTTATTCAACAGCGTATTACGTCTAGTATCAATAGTATATTATATCATTTTATTTGCTAGTAAAAAGATCTATCTATGTTATTATGTATTTTTGTAAAATAACTGCAGGATGAAATGTCTAAGAATTATCGACTAAGTTTTATCCAAATCCTTCCAAAACTTTCAGCATAAGTAAATGTATAATACACATACACATAAAAATAATAAATATTCACGCTTGACGCGCGGTTGAATTAAAACTTCTTTGGCAAATATCGCAATTAAATTAAAACAAATCAATAATAATTAAATAAGGCATATATTTATAGAATATCATATACGGCAAAAATATAACATTATATATTTGTAAGACAATAACAAACCAGACGGTTACCATGGCAACATGCCTATGTACATATTCTATCTCACTCTCTCGCCGGCTTAATCCTATATATTTATGTGTTTGTCTCTTTTTAGTGCGACATTTTCGTTTCAAATCACAACGATTCTAAAGAAGTTTAACTTCAAAAAATATAATCAGATTTACATCATAGTATATATTTATGTAATAGTTTCTATTGTACACTTAAAAAAAATTGGTCACGACGGCTTATCTTACTGAGATTAGCGATCTGCTACTGAGATATAATAGTGCATAAGTGTCCGGTAGCACGGATATTCGATATATAATCATATCGAAATCGTGTGAAGTAGGTACTACAACGCAAAAGTGGTTTTTTTTTATGTTGGGACATTAACACATAGCACCATCTAGTTCTATGGTAAGCTACGAGGCTTGTGTTATGGATACCAGATAGTTGATACACTACATGATACATATTTATAACTTTAAATATACACAATATACATATTTAAAATATAAAGACCCATGACTGGAGTACAAACATTCGTGCTATGTGCTACAAATTTATCATATCCGAATTGAATTATTATTTTATATGCAAAAGTGTATTTTCATATATTTTTTACTAGAAAAACAAATGTATCCCACGGGAACCGTAATTTTTCCGGGTTAAAAATAGCTATTTTGATGTATGAGCTATATTATTGTAAAGTTTCATTAAAATCCATTCTGTAGTTTTTGCGTCAAAAAGTAACAAATATATCCAGACATCCTCACAACTTTCGCATTTACATTATTAGTAGGATTACTTTTTTAGAAATGGATGGACTGATTACGATGAAGTTTAGTAAACAGATTCTATGTAGAGACGCAAGAAAAGCGAGTGTAAGACGCCTGCCTGTACTTAAATATTTTAACGATTTTTCGAAATAAATTACGTAAGGTTTGCAAATTAAGCATTGATATTGGCAGTGTCAATTAAGGTATATATACTTCGCAATCGGTTAAAAAGTAATTAATTTAAAATCGATTTTATTCGTTCTTGATTTTAAATATGATTAATAGAAAATCGATTATAAACGTTATTGTTAAACACATGTTACAATCCAACTTAATTATCAGTAATATAATTTAATTATCATTATCAATTGCTTTCTGTTATCAGTTTGTTATTTTTTCACGTATAATTGTATTTCTTGTAGCATATCAAACAAATCATGGAGTACATGATCTTATTTTTGCCTTTTATTACGATTTTATGTGTGTGTGGACTTACCTGTACCAGCATAAAATGCTATATGTATTTCGGTAAGTGAGTTTTACTAAATAATAAAAAAAAAATTATTGACTTAAAGCTTGTAATTATTACAAGCTAGTCGCAAAGGCCCCTGTACTAGGTGTAGACTCGTATTACTTGGTGCCCCGCTCATCCACCAAGACTAGAAACAAACAGAGTGAAAACAAAACTAAAATTTAAAATAAATTACATGTATAAGTGTGCGTGTGTGTGTGTGTGCGTGCGTGCGTGCGTGTGCGTGCGTGCGTGTGCGTGCGTCTGTGTGTGGATTTTTTCGCGAATTTTTGATTTTTGGTTCCCAAAGCTTTGAATGCCTAGCAATGGCATCATGGGATATTCGTATATATCTAAGAAATTATTATGTTATCATGGTTTCTTTTAAGTTACTGACAGAATTTGGCAGTTTTTCTTTATATTATAGTAATCTTACTTTCATAATTATTTAAACATTGCAGAAGAAAATACAGATTGTTGTGTGCATCAAATGATTTAAGTATAAATAACTTTTCTTGAATGTATATTATAAAGTACTGGCAGAACCTTCGCTCGCGCTAAAACTACAAAAAAAACTCGAAAAAGGTAGGTTTCATACAAACTTTCATCCCCTATTTTACCCCTTATGTGATGAATTTCGAAAAATGTAGACTCGTATTACTTGGTGCCCCGCTCATCCACCAAGACTAGAAACAAACAGAGTGAAAACAAAACTAAAATTTAAAATAAATTACATGTATAAGTGTGCGTGTGTGTGTGTGTGCGTGCGTGCGTGCGTGTGCGTGCGTGCGTGTGCGTGCGTCTGTGTGTGGATTTTTTCGCGAATTTTTGATTTTTGGTTCCCAAAGCTTTGAATGCCTAGCAATGGCATCATGGGATATTCGTATATATCTAAGAAATTATTATGTTATCATGGTTTCTTTTAAGTTACTGACAGAATTTGGCAGTTTTTCTTTATATTATAGTAATCTTACTTTCATAATTATTTAAACATTGCAGAAGAAAATACAGATTGTTGTGTGCATCAAATGATTTAAGTATAAATAACTTTTCTTGAATGTATATTATAAAGTACTGGCAGAACCTTCGCTCGCGCTAAAACTACAAAAAAAACTCGAAAAAGGTAGGTTTCATACAAACTTTCATCCCCTATTTTACCCCTTATGTGATGAATTTCGAAAAATGCTTAAACACGTTATTATTTAACTGTATTGAAGAGCTACCAAGTTTCAAGTAATTCTGATAATAAATATTTTTTTGGTTGTATTATAGCGTGTTTTCCCGTGGGAGTGAGATAATCTTCCGCGGTAAAAAGTAGCCTATGTCAAATAATAATCAGTAACTCCGTTTCTACGTGAAAGAACGACAAATAAACAAACAAACAAACAAACAAACACACTTTCACAATTATAATATTGAGTATGGATTATAAAGTAACTACATATGGGTTGCGAACCTATTTATCAGACAAAGGTGAAGCCATTATTTTGAGTAAAACTATGACGTGTTTAGCCTTATACATTTTTTTTTCTCTTAACAATTGTGTACAATCACAATAAATAAAATTATCACGTTTAATGGCTTATGAGTATTATTTTACCAGAGACAGCCTTTTTGTGATTTTTCTGCATATTAGGGACTGGTGTAATGGTTTGGGGCTTCCGTCGAGTTTCTATAATCGCATACTTATCACCAGAATTAGCATCTTGAAGAAACCCCCAGTGACAAAGAAATTGATATTGATTTCCAGTCATTATAATTTTTAAATAGCAAGCATTTTTAACATAATTATGTATTTTAATCGAACTATTATTATAAAGGCGTACGTTTGTATATGTGTTTGTATCCTTCACATAGAAGCGGCTGGACCGATTATGATGAAGTTTAATATACAGATAGACTAATAGGCTAGAGACGTAGTTAGTAAGTCATAGAACTCAAGGGTAATACATTATTACTGGATTTTTTTCGTAATCTACTTCTCCTTCTACTTATATCTACTTCTACTTATAAAGAGGAAAGATTTGTATTTTGTATGTTTGTAACGAATAAACTCAAAAACTACTGAACCGATTTAGATGAAATTTGGTAAAAAGATAGGTTGAGATCCTGGGAAGGACATAGGATATTTTTATTCCGGAAATCATTCCTTATAGAGGTGAATATGGGGATGAAATTTTGTATGGGGAATCAACCAAACTAACGTTTTGTATATATTCAAATTCAAAAATGTCTCAATTCAAAATTCAGTGCTGAGTTATAATGTTTTTCTTACAGGCGTCTGAAACGAAAAATTATGAGACATGTATAATAAAGGTAATTTAAGCATTTAATTTCAATCAGGCGTTTTTGAGTTATCTTTTGATTTGACAATTAACTCAAACGTACAATTTACATATACACGAGCCGATTTTTGCAGCAATTAGAATTACTAACACAGCTTTAATTACAAGCTTTATTAAGTAGAAAGTAAAGTTATATGTTGTAGTATCGTAAAAAACCATGAATTTGACGACATTTTTACTCTAAAGCAAAGAAAACTAATAGGTGTAAAACAATGTATTACACAATATTTTATAGCGTTAAGTAATAAGTATTTATATTTTTATTAATATTTTGCTACTACATGCATATATATATATATATATATATATATATATATATATATATATATATATATATATATATATTCGTATGTACTAAAACATTATCACATAAGCATTGATTGAAGTATCGTCTATGCTATGTTACATGCAGTTAGAAAGGTTAGATCTTTTTATAAATGCCTATCTACGAGTATAATATAAAAAATATAGGTATCGAATTGATAACCTCCTCCCTTTTTTCGTCGGTTAAATAAAATGAAATATGCAGATGAAAAAAATCTGGACCGATTTGAATAATTTTTTTTTAATATTCGTACTAGTTTGAATAAGGTTTTTAAATTTGGGAAAAATTTAAAGAGTTACCTAAAAAATTGGTATTTGTAAATGCATTTCCCAACGTTCACGAAAACGACGCCACTTGTTGTAACGGTTCATCTAGTATTTTAATAGAAATATGTGTTTATAATATGTATGTATTTAAAGTTATATATGTAGTGTATCAACTATCTGGTATACATAACACAAGCCTCGTAGCTTACCATGGAACTAGATGGTACCGTGTTAATGTCCAAACATATTTATTTATTTATTGGGTATTTTAGAATAAGTTAATCACATTGCACCGCAACGTTAATTTATATTTAATATTATCTGATATGTTATCTGTTCTGACATTTATTTTGATAATTTAACAAATCGAAATATTTTATAGCATTTTCAGTCATTAAAATTTAACTTTAGCAATGAATATATTAATATTGCTTGCACCGTTCCTAGTGCTAATAGCCATATATGGACTGACATGCATTTTCTTACATTGCGTAGAAGGTAAGTGATCTTATCTTAATTTTATCCAATTCAATTGTTTTTTAATTTTATTTCGCGATTTATTGTTAATTCTTATCTTTTTTATTCTATTTTAACAAGATATGTGTTATTATGACAGATATCATACACGAATAAAAAAACAAACAAAAAGATTTAAATTTTTCGATTGTTTTTTTTTATATTTTCACATTTGATTGATTTGATTTGCACACAAAAATACGCGAAAAAAATCTTTCAATAACTCAGCTTGAAAAGTAACTATTCAAAGTTACACAAAATTAATATGTTTATATCTATCTATACATATAATAAAATGAAATAGTCATTATTATCGATACAGAGGCCGAATCTATAGTTTTTAGAATTTTTGTCTGTCTGTCTGTCTGTTTGTTACCGCATCACGAGGAAACTACTGGACATATTTTGATGAAATTTAGTATTTTGATAGCTGGTTATCCGAGTCAACATATAGGATAATTTTTAATGAGAGAAAATATTTCATCTTTATACAAAACGGTAAAATGTAAGTAGGGACGAACCCGAGCGAAGCGAGGGTGTGTCGCTAGTTTTAAATAAAAATCCCCCACAATCTGCTTACTCGTGTTGATAGATTCACAGTATTATATATAGATATATAAATATATTATATACTGTATCTTTTTAAGTAAAAGATTAAATTACATTTAAAATTACTCAGTATGCCGTATTTGATTAATAGTCTGATATCAAATTAGCAGATATACGAGTACCTATACATATCAGTGCTCGTTGCGGCATTTTTTGATAACACCGTCCTAAACGTTTATTGTCCTTTTATTTTTTCACAAAAATGGACTTATTAGTTTTATTTGCACCTTTCATGGTGTTAATTTGTATTTATGTGATTACGTTTACCTGTTGGAGGTTGTCGAGAATAGGTGAGTATTTTATTTAGTATTTTCTATAATCTACATATTATTTTATCTCTATATATATCCTTTCTAAGTTAGACAAGATGGCATTCTACAATCGCTGTCGGTACTTATATAGGTATATATATATATATATATATATATATATATATATATCTTATATTATTATCTGTGCTCATGTGGCTCGCTTTAAAGTCATTGACAAGAAAATTTAATGCGGGCTACCGTGCTTGAGTTCGCCGCAAGGGACGCTAATGTAGAGTGAGGTCTCTAGAACTGTCAAATGACACTGAACGTTAACTGTTTGCGGGTTTTTCGTCGCGGATCTTCACTAATTATTGAATACTAGCGATTCACCCTCGCTTCGCTCGGGTTCGTCCCTAACACAAACTTTCATCCCCATTTTCACCCACTTAAGGGTTGATTTCCGGGATAAAAAGTATCCTATGTCGTTCCCAGGGTCTCAAACTATCTTCTTACTAAATTTCATCTAAATCTGTTCTATACATTACCCCATACAACGTCACAAACTCACAAAGTCACCATTTTTACCTCTTTATAATATTAGTTTTAGTATAGATCAGTGCCGGATTAACCACGTAGCAAGAGTAGCAATTGCTACGGGCCCCGCGCAAAAAGGGGGCCCCGCATATTTAAACCCGCTCATCTTTGCCTGAGCGTGATGTTTTGAGTGAAACTTATTAAGACGTGGTATATTTAATGATTAAACGAACTTACCTGTACGTGAAGTTCTATCATAATTATACGAGCGCCGAGTCCTAAGAGATTAGTAACCTAGATATTATTTACATATGTAGTTACGCATAGATGTCACCACTCCTGCACTAAGTTGAGAGAAAAATATTATTTTATTTTTACTGTCATTTCCTTTTCCCTTTTGTGGGTACTTCGTTCAGTTACGCCCTCGAAAGAGTATCGCCAGTAATTTCGTTTAGAGTACGAGATCCTCTAGTTCATTGATTTATTTCCGTGACATAATATTTATAAAATGTTTAGGGGCATAAAACTGGGTGGGCGGGATTACTAATTAGTATTAGGTATATATAAAAATCAGCTTTTATACTATAACGTAAGTAGAATTATGATTGCATGAAAAGGGTATCTGGCAAGGGTTTGCCACGATGTTAAGTGTCTGGCATTGAATGACGTGATTTTTGATAATATTCTGAAGGTAATACCAAAAAATCACACTTTATTATTTGACGAATTTAGATCGGTATTTTACACACCTTTAGTACCGTGTACCTGCCAAAGCCACCATAGCCTGAACTTCATAATGGTCCATCGTTCTTATCTGTGTTGGGAGCATGCGCTGACAAACTTTCAGCTTTTATAAAATGACGAAGGTCTGGCGTTCACGGGCTCTTGCTCTATTATATTCGCTGTTACTAGATCAATAAATATAAAACTTCGAGATATTCCTTGCGCATATTCTTATACTCAGTACTTTTATAATCGTCAGTGAGTTACATAATTTATAACTTTAATTTGCAGTATAGTCACTACAGGCACCGGGTAGTACCCAGTCGACATCTCTGTGCAAAAGCGCGGGAAAACAAATGAATATTTTTTATTTTTATTTTAGGCCAAGATCACATAATTAAATGCCTTATACATAAATCATTACGAATTAATCAAATATATTATTTCCTATTAAAACGCTCAATATATAAAAATGCAACCTTACACTAATATTTAAAGGATAACATATTTATGATTATGAAAAAAAAAACATGCAATAACATTATATCGTTATTTTATGCACTGATTAGCTATTAACTTATCATCTAAATAAAGTGGTGGGCTTAAATTTTGCTGAGTCAGTTACGCTAAAGATAACAAATTGCCAAATGGCTTTTGTTCCCACGTCATGATTATAAACTTTATGAAAAAAAAAAGAAAATGTGTAAGCAATTTTTATTATTTACCGGTTTTATCTACATGATTATTTGTTGACGGTAAAAATGAGAAAAAAATAATATTTATGTATATATATATTTTAATTTATATCTCGTTCTTGGAGGCTTTTTCATTTTTTTGAGTAGAAATAAACCTTACGGTCGTCAAACTGAATAAATTATTAAATTCTTCAAACACTATATTAAAACACTTATGATACGAAATATATATTTTATTTAGTTTTAGATAATATAAATATTTCTATTCATCACTAGATGACATTGCTAAATGATTCCAACTAGTGCCATCTAACGAGTAGTAGATAAAATACACTGCCAAATTTTCCGTACATTTTATAATTTTTCTGATAGATGTCGATATGTTGCAATTATAACAGAAAAATAAAATAAACATTACTCATTTGGTATGAAAAAATCTTGATGAAATTATATTTTGAAAAGCAAAATTTATTGATTGTTCATGTAAGATATAGTTTATAATTAAAGTACAATAATATTTTCGAACTAGCGACTCACCCTCGCTGCGCTCGAGTTCGTCACTACATTTTAACAATTTCTGCTGCCTCGGTGGTGTAGTGGATGCTAGCCTCTAGCTAGGTGTACGGCTGCACACTCGGAGGTCCTGGATTCGAGTCCCGGGTAGGGCCAAGTTTAGTTAATGAGTCTTTCTGTATAGTAAGTCTCAGTAACAGCCCGGAGTTGGGAAGTTGGCGGTGTTTCACCCCCGGGCCTCGGAGAGCGTGTAAAGCCGTCGGTCCTGCGCCTTAACTCTCACCGGTCGTGTCGAGCAGTCGTCCCACCGGAGTAATGAGAGTGACAGGAATAGAGAGTGCACTTGTGTCTGCGCGTACACTTGTGCACTATAATATCTCCTGCGCAGTAGGCTAGTCTCAATGAGATTGGCCGCCGTGGCCGGAATCGGCTAGAAGGAGAACATCATAGATTTCTCAGAGATGAGATAATTTCCTGCAGTAAAAAGTCCTCCTATATGTTGAGCCGGATAACCAGCTATCATCATACCAAATTTCATCAAAATCCTTCCAGTGGTTTTTCGATGATGCGGTCACAGACAGACCGACAAAAATTCTAAAAGCTATAGATTCGGCCTTTGTATCGATAATAATGTCTATTTCAATAAGATTTTCCAAAAAATATTCAATGTACAGATTCGGCTTAGTTACAATTTTATTATACGAGTATGTAGGTATAGATTATGAATGATGTAAAAGATTATTGAGAAAGATTATTATTTTTTTAAAACAACCAAATTACAGAGTATACTTCTGTAATGGCATAGTATTATATGATTTGTGGTAATGGGTTTCAAATACCTGTATTAACATACAGACATGAGATATGTATGATAATACAGAATGTGAATGTATGACGTTTATAAAAAAACTTGGGAACTTATATTTTCTATAAAGAAAAACCCACCATTTGTAAATTAAACAAAGATTTTTGTTTATAATATAGGTACGAATTATGATATAATAAACTATTACATATTACCTCCCATGTGGCATACCTTACATGATTAATATAGATAAAATCACGAAAATCTCATATTTTAACGATAAGTGTAGTATCAATATAATAATACAACGAAATGATATTATACCAAACTAACGATAAAAAGAGTTATAAATAATAAAAATGACATAAAATGCAGCAATAATTTAATTAAACCATCAAATAAAAATCAACGATGTTCACTGAATTTACTGTCACCAAATTTACTTATAACTTTTATACTAATTAAGTTTGCGGCTTTGAACGTGTTTTATTCTATTAATTTCGTCATAGCCTATCTCATTGAGACTAGTATTTATATAGACAATATTAGAGGAAGGAAGGGCAAAAAAGATATGTTAAATAAAAAATGAAATAACAAATATATATTATAATCATATCTATTCTCAACTTTGGCTAATATTTTTTTGGGTAATTGAAGTTTATAATTAAAGTAAAATATTTTTTTTTATATTCAATTCTGTTTCATGGCAATCTGTTTATAAACAATAAGCCAATCCTGTGTTAGAATTATAATTCTTGTTATGAAATGTTAGTGCAAAGTAGCATTCATTGATGTTTCCTTCGCAGTGTGGCTAGTTAAATAAAAATAAAGAATTTTGTTCTTCAAATTAAAAAAAAACAACATTATCCGTTTTGCCAAAAATATGAACCGCGTCCCGAATATGAAGAACAGGCTTCATGTGACCACTCTTGACAGATTTCGCATTGTATCCAATCTTCTCTCGGTGGGTCAACATATTTTTCTTTGCATACGGTACACAGGTGAGATGTCATAGATTTTTCCAAGGTTTATTTTGTTCGTCGTTGTCTTTTGATACCGGACGGACCTGGAGCATCGATTACATACAATATATAAGACAATTAATTAAAACTTAATTAAAAAAAATACAGAAAGTATCCGTTTTGCCCGTCTGGTAGTTTTATAACCTTTTTATTGCGCAAATTATTGCAAAGAATAAAAAAAATAAATCTGCAACGTCCTTAACAACATTAAAATAATCACTGTACATTATCGATAATGGTAAGTGTATTTATATAATGGATTGATAGATGGCAGCCTACAATGTTTCTATCGATCGACCAGCGATTTAAATCGAATATTCATTTTACCCGCCCTCTCCGTCTTGCCCGTCCGTCCCGATATCATTTAATAAAAGGATTAAGATTATGTTCAAATAGCTTTATTTAGCAATTTTTTAGATTATACATATTGTCTGAAGCAAATATTTGGTGACAACTCCCTGGCGCGCGTTTGTTAATAGGTATGTTTTATTGGTAAAAAATACGCGTGTGTGTACTTATGTACGCACGTAAGAAGTTATATTTAATACTTATTTGGCATAACAGAACAAAAATAGCTAAAGATTTCATCCCGTATGTCACAACTCTCTGTTCGTAAAAGGAATGCAGCTAACTTCATCATGTTGCTTTTTAGCTGTCGATGTGCGCACGAATTATAAAAATTTTACTCTCATAATATATTCCAAACGTGCCATAGGAAGTATAACTTCAAAATATATTGCGCCTGGAAAAAGAATGAGGGGTCCACCACATAGATCGGGGTCACCTATTATTTATGCGGCGTACGCCAATAAACTGTCGGCATGATTTTTTACGACATCTTCAACAATCATCGTTGTATTTCAGCTGATTCACATAAAACCTTAATGAATTTATATCTAAACCTTCCCCATTAATAACTCTATCTATACTGAAAAGCGTATGAAAATCTGTTCAGTAGTTTTTCAGTTTATCGCGTTCAGACAGACAGACAGACAGACAAGGCGGGGGACTTTATTTTATAATATGTAGTGATATAGAATTGATATCGCAGTAGGTACTATTGTATAGTTTCTATTAATAGTATATTTCAAGTGAAATCGTAAAACGTCACTCGATTTCTTATATCTATGTAAGTACTAAGTAGTTCTAGTAATACTCCAAAGATGTATCATTACATTGCATCATTTATAACTGCAGTATTAGATTAGAAAATATTGATAATAATTTATCAATCTAATGGTTTGTATTTTAGTGAATCGATATCTATACTAATATTATAAAGAGGTAAAGTTTGTGACTTTGTGACGTTGTAGGTGAGTAATATCTGGATCTAGTGAAGTGGTTTAGATGAAATTTGGTAAGAAGATAGTTTGACACCGTCGCAAGGACATAGGATACTTTTTATCCCCGAAATCATCCCTTAAGAGGGTGAAAATGGGTATGAAAATTTGTATTAGGAAGCAAGCTAGGGACGAACCCGAGTAAAACCAGGTTGAGTCGCTAGTCTCATATATTTTTCTATCTAAAACTTACAAATATATTACAGACGTGCATATGCGTACGTTTACGGGTATTTATGGTTACGTTTACGTGTGTATGTTTGTTTCTCCTTCACGCCAAAACGGATGGTCGAATTTCAATGATATACCTAGAGAACCTAACACATAGGCCACTGATAGGCATCAATGTCGCATACGAGCGAAGTAAGAGTAAATCACGAGTTATACCTACCTACATTAAATAGCTATTATTTTATCTTTCTTCAAGGTATATAAATATATTTTATTAAATAAATATTTTTCTAATATTTTCTTTATGAAGTATTTAGCTATGTTTTAACATAAACTGCTTTTATTACTTGCTTATAAAGTTATATTCGGCATGGCATAGATTATGTCTAATTTTCAACTAGATTTTTTGAGTACAAATAAAAGTCCTAAATATACTAAAAATATGAATGAACATACGAACATTAGTTTAACTATATAAATTTGCTTCTGTTACCTATATGATTGATGAACGTTTTTTTGTTTCTTATGACGATAAGCACGTTTTAGCGATAAAAATTTCAACTGATTCATACATACATACTTAATACACACAATACGTAATAATAATAACAAGTAGTTCGTTCGCTTGAGGTCGATATTTGACCCTAATTATAATAAAAAAGAAAACTATTGAAGAAAAAAAAACTACTGAAAAAAAAAGAAAATCGGTTGACAAACAGAGGAGAAAAAGGTACTACTATTGAACTGTTTTGTGTTTGCCTATTTATGTACTCGTATATATCCATACTTAACTTACATAATGCGAAAGTGTGTTTGTTTGTTTGTTTGTTTGTTTGTTTGTTTGTTTGTCCTTCTTTCACGTCGAAACGGAGTGATGATGAGTTGGAGAACTACTACTACTACCTTTAAATCGGGAAATTATCTCATTCTCACGGGAAAATCGTTATAATACGACTCAAACAATTAATGATCAGAATTACTTGAAACTTGGTGTTAATGCTCTACAAGAGAACTAAATTAATACATGTGTGAGCATTTTTCGAAGTTCATCACATGATGTTCCCCTGACCAATTCCGGCCACGGCGACCAGTCTCTTTGAGACTAGTCAACTGCGCAGGAGATGTTATAGTGCACAAGTGTACGCGCAGACACAACGTGCACTCTATTCCTGTCACTCGTATACTCTGGCGGGACGACTGCTCGACACAAGCAGGGAGAGTTAAAGCGCAGGACCGACGGCTTTACGTGCTCTCCGAGGCACGGGGGTGAAACACCGCCAACTTTCCAAGTCTGTTACTGAGGCTTACTATACAGAAAGACTCAATAACTAAACTTGGCCCGGCCCGGGACTCGAACCCAGGACCTCCGAGTGTGCAGCCGTACATGCTAGCCACTACACCACCGAGGCAGTGTCCCATATAGAGTAAAGTACGGGATGAAAGTTCATAAGAAATTACCTTTTTAGAGTTTTATTGTAGTTTTAGCGTTAGCGAAGCCGCGGGTTCTGCTGGTAGGTAATAAATAAATAAAATGTATTAATAATAAATAAATAAAAAATGTCCTCTTCAAGGATTTTAACCACCATTGTGACTAGCCATCTGCATCTCTTGATCATGTTGACAGCATGTTTGGCTCAGTTTGTAGTGACCCCTTTAAAGTATGAATTTCTAAAAATGCTAAAACACGTATTTATATACTCGTAATTTTATTGAAGAGCATTAATACCAAGTTTCAAGTAATTCTGATCATAAATATTTTTATGAATTGTATTATAACGTGTTTTCCCGTCGGAATTAGATAATCTCCCGCGGTAAAAAGTAGCCTATGCCACTCTCCAACTACCTTCACAAAAAAAAATCACGCCAATCCGTCACTCCGTTTCGACGTGAAAGAAGGACAAACAAACAAACACACTTTCACATTTATAATATTGAGTATGGACTAGGAATACTAACTGTAGCCTATGTGTTACTCCAGGTCATAGTCTATGTGCTAAATTTCATACAAAACAGTCCAGCCATTCTTCCTTACTGTTAGGATTTCTTCGAACAAAAAATAAGCATACTATCGTGTAAACATAATGTCTTAATGGCATTATATAATAAGTATAATAAATCATCAAAATGTCTAGTAAAAGTTGTTTTTTTAATATCGGGACATCTAGATATAGGTTTAATCTTTTATCTATATGTAGATTTTAATCATTGCAGTTTATTTTGGTGGAGTCGATTGAAAATTTGATAACAACTAAAATCAATATTTTTTCATAATTTCTTTTACAACTTAAATCATACATACATAATGATTTAAATATATATATATATATATATATATATATATATATATATATATACATACATAATGATCGTAAAGTATAGAAGAATACCACTAAAGGAAGTTGCCAGTTCTTCGATTCCATATCTTTTGACAAGCGATCATCACCATATTTTGACATTTGACCTTTCATTCAAGGTCACAGTCTATTTGTGTACTGAATTCCATCCAAATCCGTCCAGCTTTTTTCAGTATAAAGCAGTAACAAACGTACATACACAAATACATTTTTTTTAATTGATTATATTAAATCTATTGATATTTCGTTAGCAACAAACATCTAGCGGCCAAGGCAATGACGTTAGCTGATTTGAATAAACAATTGAATATTATTTTTATTTTATATATAGACTTAAAAGTACAATGTACTAATGACCGTAGACTCTGACGCAGTTTGTTTGAAGTCAAACACTTAGGTACTTATATTATATACATATAATAAAATTCTAACTGAGTCGAATCTTTACATTAAATGCCTTTTGAAAATGTTATTAAAATATTCATTATTATACATACAGAGGCCAAATCTATAATTTTTAGAAATTTTGTCTGTGTGTCAGTCTGGGAATGCATCACAAAAAAACCCTGATGAAATTTGGTATGATGATAGTTGGTTATCCGGGTCAACATATAGGATACATTTTACAGCGGTAAATTATCTCATCTCTGAGAAATCTACACTAACCGTTGAAACGTAATCAATCAATCAGCCTATCGCCGTACACTGCTGAAAGCTTCCCTCAATGAGCGCCAACCATCCCGGTCCTGGGCAGTCAGCATCCATCCACTGCCAGCCACCCATCTTAGGTCATCTATCGAGCGTGCTGCAGGTCATCCTCCATTAAACTTTTTTTTTTTCTTTTTTTTTTTAACGTTGGGAAATGCATTTACGCACGAGGTGTGGGACTCACCGGCAAAGCCAGTACTACCCACTAAAACCCAACAAAGCCTTCCCCCGTCTTAATGGGGCGTCGCAGGATCGCTTACGCATTCAACTACGACGCCCCGACGGCAGGTCTGCCGAAGCAGACCACAACAACCACGGGGTTGCTCCAAGGTCCACTCTGCTATCAGAGAAGTACCAGGAGCAACCCGCATGGTACACCGCCCTCCGAAGAGGGCCACCTCCCACCGCCCACCGAAGTATCCTCCATTAAACTTGCCTTAACGCGTTGCTAGTACGTTTCGGCTCCATAAACCAACAGTACGTTTGGAGATATGACCGTCTCACTTTCACTTCACTTTCACTTACAGCTTATTCTGCGCGCGATGTCGGTTACCTTAGTTTTCTGGCAGATGACTTCATTTCGAAAATAAGTACGTTAAAACGTTACTAGGGACGAACCCAATGTCTTAGATAAAAATTTTGCACAGAAGTTCCTAACAAAGGTGGAGAAGGTTGACAGATTTTTTGATGATGATGAATTCATTCTTTAAAAGTATCGATCAAAAAAGTATTAGATGTGTTGATATATATTGTCGATGGAAAATTCCATCGGAAATTGCCTAATATTAAAAAAAAATATTAAAATAGGTTTTATGTTTTTTGTAAAAACCATAGAAACATAAAAATAGACATAGTTGCTTAATGTTTAAACCATAGAAACCATATCACAACTGCGTGACAGGATATGAATTTTACTCCTTTTTGTTATTTTTTATCAAAACAAGTTTTTAATGTATATTGGCCTTCTTAAAAATAAAAGTAATAAATGTCACTCGTAGAAGAAGTCTAAATGCGTTTCAATAGGTTATGGGCCCAGTGCTATATTTTAGCAAAAATAAATAGTAAAAGTTGATATATTTTGTGAATAAGCGTAAAATGTCATCGGGTAGCTATATCATTAATGTTCTTAAACTTATGGGCGAGAAAATTACGATAATTAGGCTTTTGCGGTGAATTTTTTTTTTGTACTAGAAGGTATTGATCTTGACAAGCCGTCGGGACAATCGAGTACTGAAGATGATAAAAAAGCGCAAAAACAACAAAAAAAAGTAACACTTTTGTTGTTAGATAACAAATGTAGATCATTTAAAAAAAAAATAAAGACATCTTGAATATTATAACACTAACACATTTTATACAGATAAAAGGCTTGCGTTGACATCAACCGATAGGTCATTGTCCATCTACATACGAAGATATCGGGTAGCGATCAAAAACAATACGATAAATTTATTACCGAAGGTAATACCACGGTAATCTTATGCATACATTACCGTGGTAATACTACTGCGGCTAGCATTCTTACCACAACTCCACGTGAACTGTACAAGTCATGTAGAGTAATAATTAAGTGTACATTTGTTTTGTTTATATAATTAAGTATATTATTAATTTCCTTCATTGTAAATAAATGACATCTATACTAACATTATGAATGTAAAAGTGTGTTTGTTTGTTTGTTAGTTTGTTTGTCTTTATTTTACGTCGAAACGGCTTGGCAGATTGGCGTGATTTTTTATGTGGAGATAGTTGGAGCTAGCGAGTGACATAGGCTACTTTTTCCCGCGGGAAATTATCTCTTTCTCACGTTATAATACAATCCAAAAATATTTATGATCAGAATTACTTGAATCTTGCTATTATGTTCTTCAATACAATTATTTAAATACGTGTTTTAGTATTTTTCAAAATTCATTCCATAAAGGGGTAAAATAGCGGATGAAAGTTTATATGAAACCTACCATTTTAGAGTTTTTTTGTAGTTTTAGCGCGAGCGAAGCCGTGGGTTCTGCTAGTTTACATATTTGTACCTATATTATTTATAATAGCTTTCAAAGTTACCTGAAAAACACTCTTAAACTATTGTTCTAGAAGATTCCAGTGTTTAAAATCGCGTAGAGTTACATATTAGAGTGACATCGTTTCATATCAGACCGTAGGTATTAGTTATAGCATACAGCGATGTAAGAGTTTTGTAATCTCTTAAAATGTATTCAAATATTTGATTATGATGCTTTGTTGATAAACTCAAGGTTGCATTACCAAATTCACTTACTTTTAACCAATTTTTCGAGAAGGAGGTTAATGGTTTTCAAGTGTTTCTATCTATAGCAAAAACTTATTAAAATAATCATTATCGTATCTTTTTTAAACCAAAAATCAAAATACTCAAATTTATTAAAATCCATTTAAGTAATACTTTCGCATTTAAAATATAAGCACAGATTAAAAAAAGTTGTAGATCTATATAATAATTAATATTTTTTTTAATATATTATTATAAACTATTCCAGTCAGTAAATATAAATTACTATTGTTTTTAAGTGGAAATATGTAAATTTATTAATACAATATGGTGTCATCGAACTTCTGAGATGACGAAAAGTGGGTCAATGTTTATAGTTATCTCATTCTGGTCTCTTTGTTAATATGGCGGCATTAAATTTTAATATTATTATATTATATTATATTATGAAATAAACTTGTACTATGTTTTTCTTACATTTTTCTTTATCTTAATAGGTATATATAATTCTTCTGTACGTGTGTTAGGTTAGTCACTTAACTCCAGTACTTACTCCAGTACACATAACTTAAGTAAACGGCTGGACGGATTTGAATTAAATTTTGTGTGTATATTTCAATGGGTTCCTGGATAGTTTGAAAACACAATCAGAACCGGGTGGCGCTGCTGTCACTATGTCACTATTCTTCTAAATGGCAGAGAGTTTGTTTTTTTAGTAGTTTGAACGCGGGCGTAGCTGGGTACTGCTAGTAGATAATAGTCATTTATAATATTTTTTTGTTAAATATATAACCTAAAGAATAATTTTTACAATCACTTTATGCATGATTTTTTACCATTTGCTTTACGGTGGAGAAAAACATCGTAACTAAATATAGATTACTAATTAATATTTAAAATTGTAATAATTATAAAAATAATAGCAAAAATTAAATAAATAATTTTCCATATTCAATTATAATTAAAATTATAAAAATGTTTAAATTTAAAAAATATTGTAATGTAATTAGTGCAATTTTCATTTTGTTAATTGTGGGTAGGCTGTCTGTAACAACTATACATTCAAGACATGTAACACCTCAGTCTCTCCCGTGACCATGGATGCTGTAAAGCATTCGAAACGTCGGGAAACAAAAATCCAAATAAATCCGCGACAAAATCCGAAAAGATAGTTTTATTTAAAATAAACATACATTGTTAAGTAAGTAATCATGATCTTTCTAAGAACTCTACATTTACCTACTAGCGCCAGTGACGCGACGTTTACGCAAAATCTTATTCTTATCATTTCATACGGTTAATATAAAATGAATATACTGTATAATAATAGTTTTTTTGTAATTTTATATACTACCAAATAAATAATCTCTCTCATCTTTTAGTGTTACGCTTTAACATGACTATGTTAAAGTGTAAAATTAAAAGATAAGAGAGATTGTTACTGAGATACTTTTTATATTACTATTTATTTTCTTACTAGGGCTTGTCAAAAATTAAGATGACCAAATCAATTCAAAATTTCCATTTTTTTTATAATCACATTTGAATGATCATATTTATATTTGTACGTACTAAATTCAGTATATTTATATCGTGATGAAGCTACCAGGTCTATATAACTTGGGCCGAGAATCAAACCGTGGTTCAAACGAAGTAGACTTAACCAGAGATTGCCGGAAAAGGAAATAATTTTAAAATTGAAAAATTCAATCACGGTGTCAGTATGATTACAATATAAATGCAGAATCCGTTCAGATTTCGAGTGCGTTCTTAAAAATTTACCTCATGATAAGCCTTCCGAGATATGTATTTGTTTTATTCGAGTCGAAGGCAGTCGCGAACGTGACGCTCTAAGACGCATACCGCCCAAAAACAGTCGGTTTAATAACAAAAAAAATATAATTAAATAATAATTTCTTCCATTAACATATTATGTAGGATTTAACTAAAAATCAATTATTAAAAAAAATATGTTAAATGGCTTTTGACATTTAAATTTCAAGTGACGTTAGATTGTTTTTTTTTTAATTAGTGTTTTAAGTGGTAATGGAACATTTGAAAGGAGATAGTGTAATGGTGACAGAAGTAACAGATAATACAAATAATATTAATAGTGACGAAAACATGAACGCTGGAAGAATATTGGGACTTATACCAGTTTTCGTTTTGCTATTAATTATGTTTATTAGAATAATCTTTGTGATTTATAAAAGTAGAGGTAAGTTTTTTCGGTTCAAGTTTTCATATTTTATACTTTAATTCAATATCTTTGAGTCATTTTATTTTACGCAAGTATAACTCAGTAATTTTCAATATATAGTCCGAAATTTAAAGATTCATTTTGAAACTATTGTAATTAAATTAGGTTTTTAATAAGTAGACTAGTTTTAAGTTTACAATATAATATAGCAGTTATTTATTTTCGAAAGTTTGACTAAAATCGACCTCATTAGAAATAATATATTAGTAGGTATAATTTGTTTCATCGTGTTTGTACCGAAGCCTGATACCATGCTTACTTATACAAGTAGAACCTTTAATTTTAAATTCGAATGTTTAATATATATATATACTAACATATAAGACTTTGACATATTTTTTCACTAGATCTTGATCGTTCTAACCAATTTATTATAGTACATCCTACCCAAACCTCCTTTCAATATTTAGGTCAAAGGCATTATATACGTATATCTATACATATAATAAAATTCTAATTGAGTTGAATCTGTATATTAAATATTTTTTGGAAAATCTTATTGAAATAGTCATTATTACATACACAGGCCGAATTTATAGTTTTTAGAATTTTTGTCTCTGTCTGTCTGTGAACGCATCACGAGAAAACCACTGGATAGATTTGGATGAAATTTGGTATGATGATAGCTGGTTATCCAGGTCAACAAATATGATACTATTATATTTGTTGACCTGGATAACCAGATATTGCGGGAAAATATCGACGAACCCGAGCGGAGCGAGGGTGAGTCGCTAGTGTATTAAATACTAAACTTGTATGCTTATCTGTCAGAATAACATATTAGAAAGTGTTATTTTGTCAAATATTCTACAAATAGTGAAAATGATAGATAAATATATTACAGAATACAGAGTTCTATCAGAGATATAAGAAACTTGTTTTAGGGTTTTCTTTGTAACTGCTTTATATAATAATAATAATGGTAAACCTTACAAGTGTTGAGCTTGGTGAGATAATAATACTTACCATAAATTAAAAAAAAACGTGTATGCGTACTTACGAGTATGTACGCACGTAAGAAGTTATACTTCTTTGGCGTAACAGAACAAAAATAGCTAAAGATTTCATCCCGTATGTGTGACATATGGGATGAAATCTCTCTATTTTTAAAAGGAATGCAGCTAACTTCATCATGTCGTTTTTTGGCTGTCGGTCTGCGCGAGCATCGTAAAAATTTTACTCTCATAATTTTTTCCAAACGTGTTAAAAGAAATATAACTTCAAAAACTTATATAAAATGTTCAACTGTGAGTTGCACTCGCGCTATCTTCAATCTGTGTATTAGGCGACGTGACCGCGACCACGGTCAAAAGCGACCACGTTTACGTCATGTTATTCAATATTAATATACCAACATTTAAGCGCGACTATCATAATCTAATATCTTTAAACGAGCAATTCTTGTATATATATAATCTGAATCTCGGAAACGGCTCTAACGATTTTTATGAAATCGAGCAAGCAGGGGGTTTCGGGGCCGATAAATCTATCTAGATTAGTCTTATGTCTGGGAAAACGCGTGTTTTCGAGTTTTCATGCGATTTTATTACGCGCGCAAAATATGGTCGCTAATTTCGTATGCTCGGGCACAAGCATCGTGGTCAATCGGTCAAGGATGATTATCATAGGTGTCCAGGTTCAAATCACAGTCGTATTCAAAGTTTTTACTTTTTCTTTTTGTATTTATTCAAGTTTTTAGTTCAAAAAAAAAGTACAAAATTATACTTTTGGCCAAAGACCCCGAGCGAAGCTCGGTCGCCCAGGTACTAATATGTAATCAGTCATACAACACCCCTGTACAAATGTACGACAAATACTTGACTCACATTTGAAAATCAATTATTATAATGTTAAAGTTTGTGTGTATGTTTGTTACTCCTTCACGTTGTGGCTGGACGGATTTGAATAAAATTTAGTAAACAGATAGATTATGACCTGGAGTAACACATAAGTACATTAACGCACTCGAGGAAGGCCTTTGCCTTAAGTAATTTTATAAAATGTAAAGAATTTTTATAAAAAACTAGAGCCTAAGCCTCGCTTCGCTCGGGTTCATCTCTAGGTACGTTTTAACGGGTATTATATAATAGGTAGACTATATATTATTGTTTATAGGTAGGTACAAAATAAATAGTTCTGTACTTTTTGATTTTTCAACGGCTTTTTTGGGTTTTCCCTATTTTTTTATACCTAAACCACCCCTTTTTTTTTTAACGTTGGGAAATGCATTTACGCACGACGTGTGGGACTCACCGGCGTAATACAGCCAGTACTACCCACTAAAACCCAACAAAACCTTCCCCCGTCTTAATGGGGCGTCGCAGGATCGCTTACGCATTCAACTACGACGCCCCACGGCAGGTCTGCCGAAGCAGACCACCACAACCATGGGGTTGCTCCACAGTCCAATCTGCTATCAGAGAAGTACCAGGAGCAACCCGCAAGGTACACCGCCCCCCAAGAGGGCCACCTCCCACCGCCCACCGAAGTGGGCAACCTCCCTGTGCGTTTCTTAGCTTCGCGCCCGGTTGGATTGCCGGGCACTACTGAGCCCCCCCACCACGACAAGGTGAACGCACGTTGGGGGGGAACTAAACCACCCCTGACATATCCCCTACAAAACGAAAAAAGAAATATTTAAATCGGTCCAGCCGTTTTTGTGTTTTAGCGAGACTAACGAACAACAATTGATTTATATATATAGATAAGGGATTTACAGTATATTTTTTCCATTCACTAACAAATAACCCACAAATCACTAAGTCATTTAATTTGTGACGAAACTAAGCGACATTGAATGACTTATTAAATACTCTTCAAATGACCACAACGACTATCTCACGATTTCATGAGACGGTAATAAAAGAATAACTATACATACATATAAGTAATTATATTTTATATTTGTATTTAGTTTCTTTTGTTCATAAGTCGTAAATGATAAAGTAAATAGGTACAGAGATAGACGAAACGTCTTCATTTACATGAAATGTCTATTAACCCAGTACTGAAAGATACGATTTATTGTACTAAAATTAATAAAACTCATAGTTTTAGTTTATTTATTATGAAAAATAGGGAATATTTTAATATGAATAGTTAAAGTTATTCTGAAAATTCGACAGGCAAAGGCCAAGATAGCTGAGGCTTAGACAAGATGTCATTCTTAATTATTGTTGTTAAAAATTACCCTATTAATGGATTGAAAGCGTGCTAGTTGAACACAGATATTTCGCCAATGTCACGTAAAATGGAGAAGATATGAAGAAGATTTGAAGAATATAAATTAAAAGAAATTCTATTCAAATGTCAAAATTTACCATATATTCATAGAGCCGATAATATACCATTTTCATATATTTTTATTGTTGTGGGCGACAGGTACCGATTTCCATCAGGTAGGATGTCTGCTCGTTTGTTACTGAATACCATAAAAACGATACATATATAGGACACATTATAAAGATATAGAAAACATATAAATTACGATAAGTATTACCACAGACTCACTAATGCAATTAATATTGTTTTTAATTGGATGATATTAGCGATGTTAGTGTAATGGCTTAAGTGGTCTGGGTTTTTGGTAGGTGGTACATTTATAAATGAATATAAAATTATTCAAATTGATACTTTATAATAATAGTATATGTAGATAATAATAAGATAACCAATTTTTTTACCTTCGTTTTCTCATTACGTGTATCTCTTATATTTTTTATTACAATATATTATTACTAGATATAATAACTTTTTTTGTCTCCGTTTTAATATTCCGAGTGTTTTCTATTATTTTTAACCGACTTTCAAAAAGGAATACGTTCTATGTTCGTCTATATGTATCTTTTTTTACTCTACATATTTTAGATTTGTCTAGAAAACATATTTTTTTAAGGTTTTTACTTCTTAGTGTCTGGTTTTATATGGCTCTACTATTAATGCTGTTTGTAAGTCTGTGTATGTGTTTGTGTATGTTAAGTAACACACCTTTATTTTATTAGACTGATTTGGATAGAATTTAGTTCACAGATGATAGCCTAGCTATAGCCTAGTAATAGTAAAATTTGCCAAAATTTAATTCTACCTTAAAATAATAATTTATAAACACAAAAGTCATCCAAGGATGTACAAAAACGTAGCGAGATTAACTTTAATAATATTAAACTTTACAACGCTCTGTTCGTTGTTAAAGTAACTTTGTTATGGATGAAAATAATTTATGTAATAATAGTCGAATATCATAATTATAAGTGAAATAAAAACGTTGAACAAAAAGAGTGTTCTGAGCTCACATAATACAAAAACAACTTTAGAACTCCGTGTGAATGTCCATAGGTACGTAGTATATTTGACGAGAAAAGGATATGAATACCATCTATATTTAATTCATATCTATAGGTATATACTTATAATAATTAAAACGGTAGTCGAGTGGTAATGCGTTAGCTAGAATAACCAAGTGAAACGAGTTCGAATCTCGACTGTCTCACCTCCAGTATTTTCATATAAAAATCATTTTTAACAATATTACCATTAGCCTTACGGTGAAGAAAATCATCGTGAGGAAACCTGCATATCTGAGAGAACCAAATTAGTTTCCGAAAGACATGTGAAGTCCACCAACTCATACTAAGCCAGCGTGGTGTATACTTATTGTTTGTTCCTCTTCGCCGTGAAGGGAGGCCCAATTTGATACTGCGAATGATGTTCTCCTGACCGATTCCGGCCACGGCGGCCAATCTCATTGAGACAAGCCAACTGCGCAGGAGATATTATAGTGCACAAGTGTACGCGCAGACACAGATGCACTCTCTATTCCTGTCACTCTCATACTCCGGTGGGACGACTGCTCGACACGACCAGTGAGAGTTAAGGCGCAGGACCGACGGCTTTACGTGCTCTCCGAGGCACGGGGGTGAAACACCGCCAACTTCCCAACTCCGGGCTGTCACTGAGGCTTACTATACAGAAAGACTCAATAACTAAACTTGGCCCGACCCGGGACTCGAACCCAGGACCTCAGGGTGTGCAGCCGTACATGCTAGCCACTACACCACCGAGGCAGTAAATACTGCGAATATATATATATATATATATATATATATATATATATATATATATATATGAATGATTTTAATATTACGAGCTACATCTATAAAGACTTCACACTTCTACACTCTCACTTCACATCTTATATTTGTTTATGCTGACAACTTATTTATACATATAATAAAATTGTAACTAAGACGAATCTGTACATTAGATATTTTTTGGAAAAACTTATTGAAATAGACATTATTATCGATACAGAGTCCGAATCTTTAGTTTTTAGAATTTTTGTCTGTTTATCTGTCTGTTACCGCATCACGAAAAAACCACTGGACTGATTTTGATGAAATTTGATATGATGATAGCTGGTTATCCGGGTCAACGTATGGGATACTTTTTACCGCAGCAAAATATCTCATTTCTGAGAAAAAATGCAAAAACTGCATTGTAAGAGTATACTAATATGTAAAACCTAAGAATTTGGTTTTTGGTCATCTGAACGCGGGCGGAGCCGCGGGCAATGCTAGTTCTATATAAATGTAATAAAATATTCAATCAATCAAGGATAAAATAAGGAAGAGGAGAGAGGAAATAATCAAGGGTATCTTTAAACTGCGGCAAGAAGGTACAAGTGACAAGGTAACATCGGTGTTTTATCGTTTCCGCCGAGTTTTGGTATAAATTAGATAATTTGGTAGAAATTCTAATGTCTCGCATTAGAATTTCTACCAAATTATCTAATTTTAAATAAATAAATTAATGAGGTAAATTGTAAGTATACAATAGGGAATATGCGTGTGATTTAAATGAAGGTGAAATATATTTTTTATTATCTTTATTGCTTTTGAATTAAGCCTAAATTAATATTTTTGACGTAATTTCTTTTTGATTAAGAGAATAATTATTATAAGTGCAAATGCCATTGGTCAGACCGAATATGACGACAGCGATTTTGTTGCTACAAAATGAGTCGTCATTTTTTGTGTATATCAATCATACTGTGACGTCACGCAAAGCGCGCATAATGGCGAGCGTTTAAACTATCCTTAACGGTATGATATTTTTGTTTTATACTAAATTTTAGTTTTTTGGAGCTGGATATTTTTTACAATTATGTTACAACTAGCAAACTCGCGGCTTCGCTCGCGCTAAACCTACAAACAACTCTAAAAAGGCAGGTTTCATACAAACTTTCATCTCCTATTTTACCCCCTTATGGTATGAATTTCGAAAAATGCTAAAACACGTATTTATTTAATTATATTGAAGAGCATTAATACCAAATTTCAAGTAATTCTGAGCGTAAATATTTTTTCGGGTTGGTATTATACTACTATATTATTATTATTTCCCGTGGGAATGAGATAATCTCCGGTGGCAAAAAGCAGCTTATGTCACTCTCCAGCCCTCTATCTGCACACAATATATATATATATATATATATATATAATATATATATATATATATATATATATATTTATATATATATATATATATATATATATATAAATGTGAAAGTGTGTGTGTGTGTATGGGTGTAAGCTATTGTATAAAAAATATAAAGAAATCACGCATATTCTCTATTACTAAAGGAAAAAATATAAATAACTAAGTAGCAAATAATCCAATTAACAACAAATCCTTAAATCTCTAGATTTATTGAAAAGTAAATAATAAATTAAGAGACAGACAAAATAAATATAAAAAAAAACAAATTAAAATAAAACAATATACGCGTATTTTTTTTATAAACAGATATGCTATCTTAATAAAACAATAAAAAAAAAGTCACACGCGACATAGATTTTCCAGCAAAATAAAGCTAGGCCGTTCAATCTTAACATCATATAAAGACCGCCGACTATCTCGAGTGCACTACAATTTACTGTCGACTGTATATCTCACATCCATATCATGTGACACCTTATCATTTATAGGTTATTAAATAATATAGTCATATGATTGCTTTAAAATAACTTTATCACGTATCGATCGATAAAGGATCTATTTATAGTTAAAAAAACGACCTAGAGATAGGTAGATCATTAGAATTAAAATCCATACTACTATTCTAAAGAGAAAAAAATATTATTGTACGTTTGTATGTTTGTTTGTAGTAAATAAACTGAAAAATTCGTTAAACCGAGTTAAGTGTATGAAGATACTTTGAGATTCTGGGAAGGAGATATCATAGTTTTTATTCGTGACATCATCCCTTAGTATTCAGCCCTTTTTAACGTACCACTGTTGAGCAAGAGCCTCCCTTAACAAGAGGGGGTCAGGCCATAGTCTACCACACTGGCCAAGTGGGGGTTGGTGGACTTCACATGTCTTTCGAAAACTTGCTAGGTTCTCTCAGACATGCAGGTTTCCTCACGATGTTTTCCTTCACCGTAAGGCAAGTGGTAATCATGTTAGAAATGATTCGCACATGAAAATATCGGAGGTGCGAGACCCGGGAATCGAGATTTGAACCCGCTAATGCCATGCCATCATTTATTCTAGTAAATTATATTTATAGAAAATAATGAGTGATATTTTATAAGTAAGATAAAGGTGTGAAGAAAGAAAAGAGTGTGGGAATATTATAAATGCAGAAGACCTGTTATTTATAGAATAAAAGTAAACTTTATTCAATTAGACCTATTACAAACACTTTTGAATTGTCAATTCATTTGCAAGGATTTTGTTTTTTTTTTAACACAGCACCATCTAGTTCCATGGCTACGAGGCCTGTGTTATGGATACCAGATAGTTGATACACTACACATATATAACTTAAAATACATACATATTATAAATATAAACACCCATGACTGGAGTACAAACATTCGTGCTGTATTCGTTGCTCTAGAATTTCAAGGGTTCTTCTAATATACAATAAGTACCTATATATCTATACTTATAATAAATCTGTAGAGAGGTCAATTCTGTACATGAAATATATTTCCAAAATAACTATCAGGGGGTGATTAGGGATCGATACTGATGCCAAAAATGCAATCAGTAAAATTTTTGTCTGTCTGTCTGTATAACCGTTATAGAAACAAAAACTACTCGACGGATTTTAACGAAACTTGGTACAATTATTTATCATACTCCTGAGCTGGTTAATGTATACTTTTCATCACGCTATAATCAATAGGAGCAGAGCAGTGAAGGGAAGTGTTGGGAAAACGGGAGAAGTTACTCCATTTTTTAAGCTTCCGTCGCGTGTGCAACCTTAATGGTTAAAGCTACACAGAAATCATGTATGACGGAAATGTTCTCCTTAAAATTATATAAAAAATATCCCACGACAGCATATGTCTATCTTTTATGGTTGACTCACAATAACACGTGTAACTCCCGGTAGCTTAGCAGTTCGAAGCTTTCTGATTTATATTTGTCTACTCTTACGTTTATAACACTCTCAGTCATCCCTAATTAAAAAAGTTAACATTATTAACTATTCCATAAAAAAGAATCATGGAAATCGGTATAGAAACACCAAAGTTATACATAAAATACGCTAATAATAAGCCATCGCGCGTGAATACTGATTCATGTGGATTATTTTTATTGTATAAATCGGTCGCCGCGCTCTATTACATATGAAAATTACATACAAAAAATGTGTTTTTTTTTAATAGATAGAGTGATTCAAGAGGAAGGCCTTAAATATATAATTTGTTAAGTTTTTGTATACATTGGTTAAAAAATAACGATATTTGTTGGAGGTGTCGGAAAAAATAAGACGTCTGGGAACTTTCAACAAAAATGTTGCCTAAACCCTTTGAGATATAACAATATAATGTATGGTGGAATTGTGTATCTTATATAGGTCTACAGAAAAGTCCGCGATGGCATATGTCTCTCTTAAGGACTGTACTGTTTTAGTTTTTGTTGTGTTTTTTTAGTTTTAAATTAAAATGGATACTGTGTATATCCATTTTAATTTAAAACGTACCTAGGGACGAACCCGAGCGAAGCGAGGGTGAGTCGCTAGTTTTTTAATATGCGTTCATGACTGTAAAATGATAAGCGATTTCGTTACTTAGCTCATTTAAATTAAATTCCTCTTACAAATAGAGAATAAGGTCATATTGTAACTATCTATACTATAATAAAACTGTAGAGGTCGAATGTCTGTACATAGAAAAAAAATGCTAAAAACCAGGTCAGGGTGATGTAAAAAGACAAATAGAACAAATTTAGATTTTTTTCAATTTTTTTGTTCCTCTGTCTGTTTGTCTGTTTGTACGGGCTAATCTCCGAACCTATTGGATCGATTTAGGTGAAATTTTGCATGGTGGTAGCTTATATCCCCGGGCAACATCTTAGATACTTTTCATCCCGGAAAATTAAAGAGTTTTGGCATAATACTTTCTTAGATTTACGCGAATGTTTGACATTTTTAAGTCTCTCCCGTGACCATGGATGCTGTAAAGCATTCGAAACGTCGGGAACCAAAAATCAAAATAAATCCGCGAAATAATCCGAAAAGATAGTTTTATTTAAAAAATTGGCATGCTGATGCCTCCTTATATTGCCGATCAAACAACAGGTTACTTTTCATCCCAGAAAAATAACGGTTTCCGTGGGATGGATCTATTTGTGCTTTTCTAGAGGTGAACCCTAGCGAAGCGAGGGTGAGCCGCTAGTCTGTGAATAAAACAAAAACAAAACCATTTAAACATTTTATTCACGCGAGTAAAGCCATACCACGGTAATTTAATGCATACAGTATTGCAATTCAATCCTTGAAATAATTACCTACAGCCGAGCGGCACGTACCCACGCGATAGGGCTGCCCGCCGGCCAGTATTTTAGTTTCATTTACCTACTTGATTTTCTTTCTAGTTTTGTGATTTCAAATATTTTATATTTTATTTAAAAAATATTATTAGTATAAATTTAAAAAATCTCAAATTTATAAGGGTGGTATGTGACCCTTATAAATTTGAAATTTAAAAATATTTGCGCCTCGACTGAGACGTACGAAAACCTTTATTGTTAAATTTAATAGTAAAAATAATCCGCATTCGGATAAAAAGTTTATGTCTCGGTACTTTTTTGTTTGACATAGGAATAAAATGTTTATTTTTGTATCCAATTATAAAAGTTACATAACATAACCATCTTATAAAATTTTCGTATCCAATTATACGATGTGGCAGCCCCGCACGGTTGTCTACCGAGTGTATACCGAACGCGACGCGCGTAGGTATAACTCGATTTCCGACCTTTTGTATGAAGATGGAATACTGTATGTAACATTATCGTGGCCATACATAGGAGCTACAAATAATGTATAATTTTAAAATCTATATATAATATGATGATGTACTCCTGACTGATTCCGGCCACGCACGGCCGAAATCGGTTGGACATTATTGTTTTAAACAATAGTAAAACATCGTAGAAAATGTAAAAAGTATTAAATAATCTCATAGTTTGTTATTTCATTGAGTACAAGCACTAAAATTGTATAAGTAAGTACTTTTACAAGCCCATTTAGTACATCTTCTATGTAGCACAAAATATTAGTCACTGTAATCTAAATTGCAAACATCATATACAAATATGATGTTACATGAAGATAAAATGTGAAGATAAAAAGATCCGATAAACGATAATTTCACGGGCGTTAATTGAGCGTAAAACCGATTTAACTTTTCCGTGCATATTCCCATGGCTCCGTACCTATGTTCTTGTACCTTAATTTATAATCTGCGGTAAATCATAGTTTCGCGCCATTTTTTGACAGTTATTTATTTTATTATCTGCAATTAAAAAATACCTAGTGTGAATATTTTTTTTTGTGTTTTATTTTATTTTTTGAACTGAAAATAATATAGATTAATTATTTAAAATGAACAGTGTTTCGGAAGTACCACCAGAAGCGATAAGTTCGGTTTGGTTGAAACTAGTGGTAGCTCCTTTAGCTATATCATTTCTAATACTATTATGGTTGTTCTGGAAATGCTATAAAAGTAATGAACAGATGTAAGTACTCACATATTTCTTATTTTTCATTTCATAAATGGCCGGGACATTATTTAGTAACTACTGTTGTCTCGCTTAACGCTTTAATAGTTTTAAACTTTCGTCAAAAAAGGTTACATATCACGAAAATTTATGAAGACGTATAGAAAAACTTGAACACAATTTTTGTACATTTATTTGTTTTTTTACATTATTGTGTGTTTAGTATAGATTTCTCAGAGATGAAATATTTTCCCGCAGTAAAAAGTGTCCTATATATTGACCCGGCTAATCAGCTATCATTATAACAAATTTCATCAAAATCTGTCCAGTGGTGTTCTCGTGATGCCTTCCCAGACGGACAGAAATTCTAAGAACTATAGATTCGACTCAGAATTTTATTATATGTATAGACTAACGACTAATTTAAACTATTAAAATTTCAGTAGATACCTTTATACCCTTTGTTTGTCAATTAGCCGTTTTCTTTTTGCTTAATCGCTATTAGTGTTTATTATTAGCTTTGGTATTATCAATAAAAAAATTAGAAACAGATTCTTTTTTATGTAGATTTAGGTAAATTGTTTCATGTATGTTTTTTCAAATTTTCAATAATGATTATGGTCGAATTTCGAACTGGACGATCACTAGTTATAATTATGATATATATATATATATATATATATATATATATATATATATATATATATATATATATATATCATAATATATGGTATGGTATGGAACCTACCCTTTTAATTTTTTTGTGATTTTAACGCGAGTGAAGCCGAGGGTTCTGCAAATATAACATAATGTAAGAATTCGTGGTCAGTAAGTTTGGACGCAGTCGTGACCTTGTAGTTCGTGGGTGGGCTTAAGATGGATTTATTACTAGCTTCAGTTGCAAGTAACTTATAAAATATTAAACACTAGCAGGGCCCGCGGCTTCGCTCGTGCTAAAGTTATAAGAAACCTCTAAAAATGTAGGTTTTATACAAATTTCTTAAACTTTACGAGATGAATTTCGTAAAATGCTAAATCATAAATATATTTTTTGTCATAACGTGTATACCCGGGAAGGAGATAATCTTTAGTAAAAAGTCTCCTATATCACTCTCCAGCCCTCCAATTATCTCCACACAAAAAATCACGCCAATCCGTCATTCCGTTTCCACATGAAAGATTGTCTTTCTGAAACAAACAAACACACTTTCACATTTATAGTATTAGTATGGATTTAACGAGATTTTACTCTCAACACTCGCATGAAAAGTAGGACTAGAATAAAAATAAGCTTATATCTGTACTCATGATGCACGACCATTATCTTCTTAAATTCCATCGAAATCTGTTCAGCAGTAAAGGCTTACCTCTTGTAATTGCTACTACAGTACACTAAATCGCTTAATATTTTTACCACTTTTGATAGTTCATTATCAGATTATGGAACTTCATGATATTTTTAATGCACCGTTTTTGGTAGATATATACTTACTTATACGCAGTACATTAGATAATAATGTGTATAGAAGATAACCAAACTCCGATACTATATTGGTTCCTAGAAGCTATTACAGCTTTAAATAAAGGTCTATTTTTTTCATATCTGTGAATAAGAGATATTTAAGTTAGGTGTATGTTTTTTCTTATATTTTTAGCGACATTTTACCAATTATTTTTGTAAGTGACTTATACTATAATATATTTAATTTATATTTTAAACTTCTCACTTACATAATATTTATATTTTATTTAATATTTAATTTACGTATTTATATTATCTACTTACCTACATTTACACATACAACACGTATACATAATTATTTATATTTATTCATTATTAATTATTCATATATATTAAAGTCGATGCTTTTGCCTTTTGATGCGACTAACTTGTTTTATATAATTTAATCGTTTTCGTGAGATATTGTATGTGGACTTTATATGTTTGTACTGTAACTCTTTGTGTCATTGTGTATTTCCCTAAAGTTTCCTTCTGTACTGTTTTTACGTGTGTGTAGACTTTATTATTACAATTTCATTAGTGACGTAACATATACTTTTATTTGTGTTTTATCGTCACGCAACAATACCACCAAAATTGTGAACCGCTTATCACAATTCTTATTTAATAACTAGCGACCCACCCTCGCTTCTCTCGGCTTTGTGCTTAGGTCATTCTTTAAATTGATATAACTTTTTTATTTTTATGTAGCGATTGAAATAAAACAAATAGGTACTAAATGTTAAGTGAAGCTTACCAATACATTAGTGAAAACCACACCAAAATCGGTTAATAGCTCAGTCGAATTAGCTCAAAAAGGGGCAAACATTGTAAAAATTTTTAACAGCAATCTTCCTTCGGAATTCTTTGAAGAGGGTTACTGGAAGTCTAAATTTAGATTTTCGGGGTAAAAGACCCGTTGCGTTATCCGCCATCTTGAATTTAAGGGTTGATTTTTGTTTATTGAATAACTCGTAAACAAAAATAGAAAATTAAAAGTTACAAAATATTTTATAATATTAAAACAAGTAATGCCATCTCGTGGTGATAAGTAGAACTTGTTTTTAAGTTGGTTTAATATTCTCATAAGAGATGGCGCTGTAGAACAAAAAATATATTCAATTTTTTTACGTACAAATTTTGGTATAATTTGATTAATATATAAATTTTATGAAATAAATAATTGATATATTATTTTAAATATATAGTTATTTTTAATAAAATAATTTACAATTGATTTCGCCTCTTAATAATAAACAGCTATGAATAAAATATCCTGTAATAATCTCAAGTTTCATTGTAAAAATTTTTTTATTAAATAATATTTATAAAAAAAATAATGCTTTCACTAAAAATATCAAAGTCAACATATGAATACAAGCTTAAAGTACAGGAATTAATTATAAATATTAAAATTAAAATGTTTACAATAAAACCTTTGTGAACTATCTAATTTAACGAAAATATATTTCTCAAAAAAAAAAAAAATTACCAACAAAATCCTAACAATACACACCTACCTCAATAAACTATCGTCATAATAGCACTTCTGAATCCTTTTTCCCGATACGAAAATGAATGATAAGATATTCCTATCTAATATAAAAGTGGTAATTCATATTTGCCCCGCAGCGCTAATATGTCGGCCATTTTGCGTAGTAATTTTGATTTATACTGAGATTCATTACATTTTGTCATACATTTGGTGAAATTATTATATGAAAATATACATAAAATATAGAATTTTAATACGAAATGAGTGTGAGGTGTTGAATAATATATATATTTTAAAATGGTGGACTTTTCTATCGCCGTTGTTTTGCCAGCGATTATGGTTTTAACTTTATTTACATGTATATGTATCAGATACTGTGTTGTTTTACTTTGCGGTAAGTATTATTTCTTTACGATATTTATAGTTTGTAAGCTACATACTAAATTACAAAAAGAGGTCTAATACTAATTATTTTTTTGGTAATTAAATATAAGTACATTTAAATTATGAAGCGGAAATAAATGTTTTTTGGAATATATTTTGATAGTCTATCGTTATATCTTGAAAAAATACCTAATTTATTTTCACTAATCTACTACCAGAAGTCATTGAGCATGTGATACTCATTTTCAGGCATTTTTTTTTTCAAAAAGATATAGTGATATAGTAACTTACATGTTGCGTCAAATAAAATGTATTTATTTGATGATGTGATCATGTTGTCCTTTTATTTGGTCGTGGAATTTAGATCGAGCACTGTAGTTTTCCATGGCCTTCTATCTTTGGCTACTGCTTAGATATCGTTCCAATTTACCACCCTTCTGAGGTCCGCCTCTAATTAGGTCCTGGACACACCTGTAGGTCCAGCTTAATTGGGCGACCTAGTTAGTCTTCTTCGACCAGAAGTTGGTGGCATACTTCCCACAGGTCTCACAGGTCTTCATTTCTGTTTGTGTTAGACCAGAAAATATTTAATTAATATTATTAAATTAAATATGTATTCAGCCCTTGTTAACATCCCACTGCTGGGCACAGGCCTCCCTTCAATACGAGGGTATCAGGCCATAGTCCATCACGCTGGCCAAGTGCGGGTTGGCAGACTTCACATGTCTTATGTAGTCGTGGTAATCGTGTTAGAAATGATTTGTACATGAAAAATCAGAGGTGCGAGACCCGGCATTTGAACTCGCTTTACTCGGTTTCCCAAGCGAGCGCGTTACTACTGGGCTACCACTGCCTTTAGGCCAGAAAATACAGAGAATAATCTTAAAATTTTCAGCAACTTTTGGACAGAAATACGGGTTAATGTCGCCAGTTTCTTTTTGATCTGCAACTGTTTTTTTTACATAAATAACTCATTTGTCCATTTAAAAATGTTAGTATTCGTCGTTTCATTGTCATTATTGATATTACTTATCATCTTCACCTTCCATTTCCAGATATTTGTCTTAAACAACCTTTGATAGAGTTAGATAAAAAGTATTAGGATTGATCAGTTAAATTGCCATTAATTTGGTTTTCGTTTAACGATTCAATAAATATGGTTTTTGCATATTCCTCAATGATGTGTAATGAATCCTGTTCTCTTAACATAGCTATACTTCGTAAGTAAAACTGTTTTACTCCCTTTAGATGTTGTTGCCGACACTTCCATTTTGCAACCATATTCATAAAATGGCGAATGTCTGGCCGGATAAAACATAATGAATTTTTTGATTCACATCCCAATAGTAGTTTATAACAGTGCGTTAAATTTTCAGCTAAGCCATTTCACAATTCTTGGAAATACAAATTTTAACGATTTCGATACAGTTGAGTACGTTGCGGAGCTAACGGGACTTGAAAAAGAGGACCTCCTCATAGAAATTATATTTTTTGGATAATTTTTTTCCCAAGCGGCACGTAATAGCACACACTGGGCACATTTCAGCATATCTTTTATTTCTAAGAAATTCGAAAATTGCGGAGTTATCATTACAGACATGTAAAATTTTCCATTTTTATTTATATAATTGTTAATTTTTTTCTTTTTCAACACTTGCACATGTTAGCACATCTTGAGCACACAACGACATAATTCTAATGATCCGATACAGTAAAGTATCGGAGCAAACCGAACTTGAAAAAAGGACCTCCTCATGAAAATTATATTTTTTGTTTATTTTTTTTAAGTGGCACGTAATAGCTCACACTGGGCACATTTCAGCACATTTTCTATTTCTTAGAGATTCGAAAATTGCGGAATTATCATTATGGACATGATTTATTATATATACAGCATTAGTTATATATTTAATACTGTGCTAACTGCCTCGGTGGTCTAGTGGCTAGCATGTACGGTTGCAGATCCGGAGGTTCTCGGTTCGAGTCCCGGGTCGGGCCAAGTTTAACCATAGAGTATTTCTGTTAAGATATTCTCAGTACCAACTCGGAGTTGGGAATTTGGCGGTGTTTCACCCCCGTGCCGAGGTAGAGCACGTAAAGCCGGCGGTCCTGCACCGGTCGTGTCAACCGTATTGTCCCATTGCATTTTAAGAGTAAAAGGAATAGGGAGAGTGCACGTTTTGTCTGTGGGTACACGCGCTGCACTATAATATCTCCTGCGCATCTGGCTTGTCTCAGTGAGATTGAGAGCATCTTGCTCTACTAATATTTATTATATTATAATTTTGAAACATGCCACTTCTTTACAAAAACAAAATATGACCTCTTTTGATTTACGTTTTAAAATGTATCAGTATTAAAATAGTTAATATTCTTTTACACATGAATTATTTTCGGTTACAATAAAGAGAAACCTGATATTTCTAACTGTCGGCTTCTTTGTGTAATGGATAACTGCTCATATTTGATGGCTAAGAAATGTGAAAATTTGCTATTATAACAATATTACGATATAACTAATAAATATTGTATACTCCACTATTAATATTCTCAAAAAAAACATATATACAGACGGACGTATAACCTTCTTCGTTTTGGAAGTCGGTTAATGAGCTAATCGCTTAGATTAATTAAAGCAATAAATTTTGTAACTTTAACTTCGCAATATTCTACCTAGATCTTTTCAGTGTCCATTTTCATATATCTATACATATAATAAAATTGTATCTAAGTCGAATCTGTACATTAAATATTTTTTGGAATATCTAATTGAAATAGACATTATTATCGATACAGAGTCCGAATCTATAGTTTTTAGAATTTTTGTCTGTGTGTCTGTCTGTTACCGCATCACGAGAAAACCACTGGACAGATTTTGATGAAATTTGGTATGATGATAGCTGGTTATTCGGGTCAACATATAGGATACTTTTTACCGCGGGAAAATATCTCATTTCTGAGAAAAAATACAAAAACTGCGTTGTAAGAGTATACTAATATGTAAAACCTAAGAATTTGCTTTTTGGTCATCTGAACGCGGGCGGAGCCGCGGGCAATGCTAATTTTTTCTATATGTATCATTTCTTGATGTTTTTTTGAATGTAAAGTGCATTTAAACGATAATATTGCATTAACACCTACATTATAAATTGTTTTTGGAATATCGTCTTACAGGCATTAGAAATAAAGTTTAGCTGACTTAGTTTGTAAAGCAAGTAGATTCAATGATGTAACAGTGCGGTCAAATGTCAAGTGGATAATTGTATCCTGTCTGGGTACTGTTGGCAACAAAAACATATAATATTTCATATACCATTCTAAATAGAAAAATAAAATTTGTTTTCTTAATTCTTAGGAGATTTTTTTGAAGATTGGTTATGTGTTGATTAGACTTTTGTAACGAAGGGCTTCGTATATTATAGAGACTTAAATACTCAGGATTCTTCGTAGCATTTTTGCTTGTAAACTTTTATTGAGGCAAATATTCTATTCAGTTAAATGATAGTTCATTCTTATGTCCCATGCGAGGAACCCTAAAAAGCGTGGTATTGTGGGGTATGTATTTAATCATTTTTTAATATCTCACTGCTGGGCACTGGCCTTCCTTCAATATGAGGGGGATCAGGCCATAGTCCACCACGCTGTCCAAGTACGGGTTGGCGGACTTCACATCTCTTTCGAAAACTTGCTAGGTTCTCTCAAACATGCAGGTTTTCTCACGACGTTTTCTTTTACCATAAGGCAAGCAAAAAAACCTTACTTGAGACTAAAGATAATGTGTTTAAATTCCCCTCGGTACTAATAATTATTGGCCAAATAAACATTTATTACCATTATTTTCTCAATTTTTTACATTATTATTTTATTTATTTATATCGAAATTATTAAATTAGTTTATTATTTCTGCTACTGCTATTTCTCTGGTAACACCCCAATGAATAATATGCAATTTACATATTTGTTTACAGCGTGGGTGTTTTTATGCTATCCGTACAAGCGGATGAACGACCTACGTCTGTAACTTTAGAATTTATATTACTCCTTATAAAATCTAAGTACTTTTCTTATATCTTATATATAAATTAATCAGACTAAGATTATCTGCAGTTAAAATAGAGAATTTTGACCTATTTACGTAAAAGAAGGGTATACTAACAAATACACTGTGCAACTCTAATATTAGGGATACCTATATGTTTTTGTTTTTATAGATCAAGTTAAAATGGAGCTATATTTACTGTCAATCAATGGCTTCTAGGAGTGCCATTTGGGCACCGTTCACTTCGCAAATGTCGCGAAGAATGTAGAAGACACGTTATATCCATATATATAACTAGCATTGCCCGCGGCTCCGCCCGCGTTTAGATGGCCAAAAACCAAATTCTTAGGTTTTACATATTAGTATACTCTTACAATGCAGTTTTTGTACTTTTTCTCAGAAATGAGATATTTTTCCGGAGTCAAAAGTATCCTATATGTTGACTCGGATAATCAGCTATGACCATACAAAATTTCATCAAAATCCGTCTAGTAGTTTTTCTATGATGCGGTAGCAGACAGACAGATAGACAAAAATTCTAAAAACTATAGATTCGGACCCTGTATCGATAATAATTTCTATTTCAATTAGATTTTCAAAATAATATTTTTATGTACAGATTCGACTTAGTTACAATTTTACTATACGAGTATGTATAGATGACCGGTGTAAAATAGAAAAAAAAGCAATTTAAACCACCAATGAGACATGAACCTATTATCATTGTCATATTTTGTACTGCAAATGTTAGTTTAAAGTACGTGGATTAGTTAATCTGTAATTGTTATTACGTCCCTTAGTCATATAATCTAAGCTTAAACGATTTATTATCTATCATACCTAATTATATGTAGTTGGGTAAACAAAATGTTTATAGGTAAACTTCTTATCACTCTAAGGCCAAGTTATGGCCGGTATTTCTCAATGTCACAGTTAAGGTCAGGAAGCCGACATGAAGTTTGTAAGAATAACAAAAAGATTTTCACTACGTAAGAGAAAATATTTACTTATTTTTGACAATAACACATTTTTATGGTGTGACACCATGATATGGTGTGAAACCGTGATATGGCGTGAACCTGTTTTGCACTAATCAGTTTCTTTTGCGAGTTCCTTAAGTATTGTTTAACCGAGACTACGGGCTTGCAACAATGCGAATAAATGTTGTGAATTCCAAAAAAAATATTAAAAGACATGTGATTTGTATAAAAATATGATTTATATGTATTATTGTAAATTAATTATTGGATTCTTTAAGTTGGCATTCTGATATAAATTACTTATTTGAGTTTTCTGAAGTTGTCATCTTGAGTGGAAAAAGGGCGGGAACAGCGTTGTGTTTTGTTTTATGACATCCTGTCTCGTAATATCGTTTGTGGCTTTATTCTGACTGTGTATAAAATAATAAAAACTGTGTGCTGTTACACCGAATTTTACTTGACCTACCTGACCTACTTCTGGAAAAGTAACGTGGTAAATAATCCATTTTAAATCATATTTAAATTATATCTATACATATAATAAAATTGTAACTAATTCGAATCTGTACATTAAATATTTTTTGGAAAATCTGATTGAAATAGGCATTATTATCGATACAGAGTCCGAATCTATAGTTTTTAGAATTTTTGTCTGTCTGTCTGTCTGTCTGTCTGTTACCGCATCACGAGAAAACCAATGGACAGATTTTGATGAAATTTGGTATGATGACAGCTGGTTATCCGGGTCAACATATAGGATACTTTTTAGAGCTGGAAAATATCTCATTTTTTAGAAAAAATACAAAAACTGCAATGTAAGAGTATACTAATATGTTAAACCTAAGAATTTGGTTTTTGGTCATCTGGACGCAAGCGGAGCCGCGGGCAGTGCTAGTTTTAACATAAAATATATATTATAGTAGTCATAATTAATTGATTATCTTAAATCACGCGTATCGTATACTTTTTTATAGCTCCATGTCACACATAAATCGCTCTTCGTAATCCAAATAGGTAGGTATCTTTAATTGAAATTTTTAATTCAGATTACGAATGTTTTTGTATTCAATAAATAGCGGAATTATCGCGATGCATCTATAAATTGGAAACAGTCAAATCAACACACAAATTGATATATTTATTGTGATATATATATATATATATATATATATATATATATATATATATATGTGTGTCTTGAGGTTTTATATAGTAATAACTAATAACTATATTGACCCTAAACACCCATATTTTCTGAAAATTTGATAAAAAAGCTTGTGACAACATAAATCTTACAAAATATAAGTTAACAACTGGAGTGAAGCAATCATTTGAAACAAGGAAACAAATTTGAAATTAGATCCAATTTTTGTATATAAATCCAATGTATAGTTATTTGATCGGGATTTTACACAAATTATGTATTGTATTATTTAAAAGACTAGCGACTCACCTTCGCTTCGCTCGGGTTCGTCCCTAGGTTCCTTCCCAGTACAAACTATCATCCCTATTTTCACCCCCTTAAGGAATGATTTCCGGGATAAAAAGTATCATATGTCCTTTTTAGGGTCTTAAACTGTCTTCTTACCAAATTTCATCTAAATCTTTTAAGTAGATCCAGAGATTACTCCCTACAAGGTCACAAACTCACAAACTAACAATCTCACAAACTTTACCTCTTTATAATATTAGTATAGATAAGATTCAAATTGAAATTTAATGTCAGATTAAATTTATCAATACACATAGATAGTAATAATAATTATTAAACTTTTACACTTCCATTATAGATAGCTGTATGTGGACTTCATATGTTCGCTGTATAATTTTTTGGTGTTTTTAAACAAAATGAAAGATATATTAATGTTTGTTGCTTTGATGACTCTACCTATGATTGCTATCGGCGGGTTTTGGTGCTGCGTAATTTCAAGTGTATCGATTTATTGCCAGATAAGTAAGTTTACTTTTATTTTAAATCTCCTTTTTTAGATAATACTAGCATTGCCCGCGGCTTCGCCCGCGTTCAGATGACCAAAAACCAAATTCTTAGGTTTTACATATTAGTATACTTACAATGCAGTTTTTGTATTTTTTCTCAGAAATGAGATATTTTCCCGCAATAAAAAGTATCCTATATGTTGACCCGGTTAACCAGCTATCACCATACCAATTAAATAATTTCATCAAAATCTCTGCAGTGGTTTTTTCGTGTGCAGTAACAGACAGACAGATAGACAGACAAAAATTCTAAAAACTATAGATTCGGCCTCTGTATTGATAATAATGTTTACTTCAATACGATTTTCCAAAAAATATTTAATGTACAGATTCGGCTTAGTTACAATTTTATTATATGTATAGATAATCATAATTTTGTTTTCATCGTGCTAATACCAAGGGAACTTGAAACTCAGCTAAAAGAGCAGCTTAGAGCAGGAAATACTGCATTACATGAACAATTATCACAAACACTTCCAGGTCCTTCTAAAGGTTCCAACCAACCATTTGTTAATAGGCTTGCTGTTAAATTACCGCCATTCTGGCCAGAGAAGCCAGCCATTTGATTTGCCCAAGCGGAAGCGCAGTTCATATCACGTCGGGATCACCACTTTAGATTATGTGTTAAATTAAAACCAAGTCCAATAGTATTATTTACATCAGTTTAATAATGATAAAATGTAATAATCTTACATGATATATCTATCTACTTAACTTTTTCTTTTTTTTTTTTAAACAGGTGAAACGAAACAACATAATAATAAAAACTCTTTTAGTGTTTCGCCACATCCTTAGACAAAATGATATTAATAGCCCGAGAGCTTGTGACGAATTTTGGGAAGGTCCCTTTGGCAGGTTGAAATTGTGAAAAAATATAATTTCGTTAATTGGCGAGTCCAGTCTGGTATAGCGTTAGCGGTTATTTCGTTACTGCGCAATATATAACATTTATAAGTAAAACAAAGTAAACGAATGTTTGAGATTAATATACGAGTATGTACATATGATACATCATGCTAGTATCTATATTTTAGACCGATTTTAAAAAGAAGAAGTACTTTATCAAATGCGTTTTTGTAACTTTTACCAATTATATATCGATCTTAATGTTCTTGAAGTTATATTTTTTTTGGCACATTTGAAAAAAAATATGAAAGTAAAATTTTTACGCGCGCACACCGACAGCCAAAAAGCGACATGTTAGCTACATTCCTTTTACAAACGGAGAGTTGTGACATACGGGATGACATCTTTAGCTATTTTTGTTCTGTTACGCCAAAGAAGTATAACTTCTTACGTGCGTACATAAGTACACACACACGTATTTTTTTAATTATAAGGCTACCTCAATCACATTTAGGGTCATCCCTAACAGCCAAATAACTTTCAAATTGATATTGAAATCGATGTGCCTTATTGTCTAAGGATAATGCTAGAATAAACAGGTAGATAGTGCCTTTTGTTATACCTCTATCGTCGTAGCGTCGTCATGGTACATACAGCTTATATAGCTTGCATCAGACTTAAATAGTAATATTGAAATGAAGGTCGGGGATTCAATTTCTGGTGAACGTTTGTGTGATAAAATAATTTATACAAATCTATACATATAATAAAATTGTAACTAAGCCGAATCTGTACATTAAATATTTTTTGGAAAATCTTATTGAAATAAACATTATTATCGATACAGAGGCCGAATCTATAGTTTTTAGAATTTTTGTCTGTCTATCTGTTACCGCATCACGGAAATACCACTGGAGGGATTTTGATGAGATTTGGTATGATGGTAGCTGGTTATCCGGGTCAAACTATAGGATACTTTTTACTGCGGGAAAATATCTCCTCTCTGAGAAATCTATACTAAACCTTAAAACGTTAGTAGGGACGGACCCGAGCGGAGCGAGGGTGAGTCACTAGTTTACTATATACAGTGAAATCTGCAATGTTATTCTTTTAAATTTTATATGTAATTTAAGAGCTGAAATCGAAACGTTCATAGATTCAGGCGTTGGATTGCAAAAAAGTTCTTATAGACTATCACAAAAGGTGACTTGATATAATATAAAAATATCACAATTATTTTTAAACTATCCGTATAATATTCTTAAATTTTCTGACTTCTAACATAATACTTTAATACATTTATAGCTGACCCGACAGTATTAAATTATTACTATTATATGCCTGTGGTATCCCACTGTAGAGCAAAATCCTCCTTACTCTCTTTGCGCTTCTCTATCTCTTTCGCATCAATAGATAAGTTTCTTTGCAAGGAGTTCATCCTGCAATCTCCGTCTGGACTAATCACGTCATCTGTCTATATATCCAATCACTTTGTGTGATGAAATTTTGTGACACACATGTAATGCTACACATGCTATATATACGAGTACATGTGTTTACATTTTAGTGCGTTTTAAAGTTTTTATTTTTCCATTTTTAGTATAGACGTAATAAGCAGGTAATTTGCAAGAAAAAGGTTTTTTTTAAAAACATATTAAATTAAGCAATTTATTTAAATAAATAATTTATATATATATATTTTTTTTAAAACCGCTCGACTGATTTCGATAAAATTCAAATGGGAACACCTGGGAAGTATATACCTTTCCAAACAAAAATCTTCGAGTAATCGGTGAACATACATTAAAAAAAAGATTCCGACGAATTGAGAACCTCCTCCTATTTTTTAAGTCGGTTAATATATATATATATATATATATATATATATATATATATATATAAAGACATCACTACCAAAGTATTTATCAATACATATTACTTTTTAACCTTTTTTGTGAAGATAATATCTCTCTGTTTATATATTAAGAGTTTTTATAAAACATCTAATTCAACTCCTAGTGAATAAATAGATAATTCGAAGGGAAGTACTTCCTACGACAATTGGACAACCGCCTTCAGCGGCTTAGTACACGGGTATACACTCTTGCGCACAGTTGTATACTTATATTTTAAATTTATTATAATTGAATTTTTTTACTCTATGATGGCGTGTATAGATAACAAATATATTTGCCGTTTAAACTATAATATTCGATTTGTTTACATAATTTATAGATATTGAAATAATTTCTCTATAATTTTCTTCCAAAAATGTACCGCCATTCGCCTTTCTGCGATTACGATAGCACGAGATAAGATTAACACTTATATGTCCATACTGTGTCATTTGTAGTGTTTATTCAAAATGGATCTTATATCTTCTATTATGATTGCAATATTCATTTTCATGTGTTTATATTTGTTCTGGCTGTGGTTTTGTTTCGGATCTTGTGTTGAGAGACGTAAGTTGATATTTTTTATTAATTTACATATAATTTTTGTTACTTTAAACGTGTAGACGAATCTTCTAACTTTAAACTCAAAAACAAACAGTTAAAAATAGTCAATAAAGAATATTTTTAGTAATGCGATTCTCTTTTATCGCACTTGTATATAGATTATATAGATACTTATTATGTGAGAAAATATAGGACACTGTAGGGTATAATTGCAAAGGTTAACATAAAAATGCCTAGCATTTGGCAATCTTCTACAGGAGAATTTGTTTAAAAATATATTTTTTAAAGCAAATTTTACTTCGAACGGAAGTTATTTTTCCAACTCATTCACTAATAGTGTTTTTGTGAAAGTCATGAAGAATATATTATAAAATAGAGACAGTTAACTGATATAAATATTAGTAGGTATTTGATTAATATTTTTGGTTTTCTAATTAAAAGTTTCATATAGCGCGTTATCGGGGTCGAATGTAATCAAACTATCGGCTTGATACCGTTCATTGGCTTCTTTGTTCGATAAGAGATTTACATATATTACTAGATTGATTCCCCATACAAACTTTCATCCCCATTTTTACCCCTCAAGGGATGATTTCCGGGATAAAAAGTATCCTATGTCCTTTCCAGGGTCTCAAACTATCTTCTTACCAAATTCGAGCGCCGCTGGGGACATTCATTTGTGTGAAAAAATTATTAACAAAGAAAAACTTATTAACAGACAGACTCTGTATCGATAATAATGTTTATTTCAATATGATTTCCCAAAAAATATTTAATGTACAGATTCGGCTTAGTTACAATTTTATTATATGTATAGATAAGCTATATAGACTACTTAGCGAGGAGTTATCACCTATATACAAATAGACTTTACATAGCCGTATCAAATGTATCTACGGAAAACCAAGGTAACATAATTATTATTATTTCCAGCTATTGTCTCCATCCTCTGGAGGAACAATTCCCTCTTGTGTCACCTTTATTTATAGTACACCACGTTCTTGTAGTTGCATTTTATTAGAGATCCACCCTCACTTGGCTTGGCAGTCCCTATATGCTTTTCGCCATCAAAATTGACAAGCGTGCTTCTGTATCCAAAAAGTAGTAGGTAAATGGTGCCCTAAACGCGCTCTGTTTGGATACACATTGCACTTAGGACGAACAGATGTGAACCTTTGCCTGTTATCTACTATTAAGTATTAAAATCTATAGCTTTATTTCTAGCCCTTCCATTATTTCTATTTTTTGTATCTAATATTATGAAGGATTTCAGAAAGGATTTTTTCATACTAAATTCATAAATATCATACTGAGAACAGGCAGTGGTAAGCCAGTGGTAACGCGCTCGCTTGGGAAACCGAGTGAAGCGAGTTCAAATCCCGGGTCTCGCACCTCTGATATTTTCATGTGCGAATGATTTCCAACATGATTACCACTTGTCTTAACGAAGAAGGAAAACATCGTGAGGAAACCTGCATGTCTGAGAGAACCTAGCAAGTTTTCAAAAGACATGTTAAGTCCGCCAACATGCACTTGGCCAGCGTGGTGGACTATGGCCTGATCCCCCGAGTATTGAAGGGAGGCCCACCCCCAGCAGTGGGACGTTAAAAAGGGCTGAATACACACTACACATACTGAGAACCGCTATTTTCGTGAAATATTCATTAACTATAACATATCCCTTACTCGATAATCATAATAAAACACAAACACAAACTCAACGTGGTGGAGGACTTTCATTTATAATGTAAGGATTAGGAACAAAGTACTTAATCTAGAAATATCATTGATAAATCAAGCTCTGTCAACTACGATTAATTTTAAACTTTACGCCTCAACATATAAGAGTCAAAAGTTAACTGGCTTAATTGAATTAAATCATAAAACTGAGTGGCTACTGCGCATACAATACGAGCGTACAATTGTAGTTTTAAATTGTTACATTATTTTTGAATATTGAAATAAAAAATGTTATTTTTTTAATGAAGTTGTTAATAAAATTCTCTGTAGATTAAATTGGGGTTTCCTTGGTTAAACTTTTAAGTTTTATATTTTAATTCAATCAAGGAAAGTTAAAAAAATATATTATCTGTATAAATATAACAATTAATTTGACCCAGTTATGCAAAAAACAGCCATGTGCGTAAAAGTACCAATAGAGTTATAAGCATTTTTCTTTCGATAGCTGCACTTAGGTTATGTTTTGTTTTTCTGGTTATTTTAAAATTGAACAATATTTATATAAGTATTGTTTATTTTTTATAATTATTTAATTTCTTATAATAAAATGCTTATAACTCTCTCGGTACTTTTACGCACATGGCCGTTTTTTGCATAACTGGGTCCAATTTACATTTTAACATTATGTGTAGTTTTAAAAATGTAAACTGTAAAGTTAATTTACTAGGGTTTCGTACCCTTTGATTCTACTAATCTAAGTACTCTTCAATAATTCCTATTCAAGAAGGTAATAAAACCTCGGTGCACTTATCCAACTCACACTTGACCATTTCCTTATTACTTCTACCTCAAGTCACATAATCATGGAAAAATTAAAAAAAAAACAAGCATAGACATAATCTATTATTAGTACACGAGATAAAAAAGTCGCATCCCCATCGCGCCATATCGCATGCCTATAATAAATTAACGCCTTTATCAAGAATATACGAGTATCATAATCGATCGATATTGAGCGCTTATCGCATTTTTACCATTCTTAATTTTATTTTTTTTCGATAAAATATCCATTTGTCGTTCTAATTTCGTATCAATAACATTTTTTTTCCACAAAATCAAAAATGGCAGACTTAACTTCTATGCTAATTTTTATGGCGCTAAATATTTTGATCTTCTGGTTATTATATGGATTGCTTGTAAAGTGCTTTGGTAAGTCAATTTTACTACTAAACATTAAACAAAACAACAGACAAGTGGAAATTTTAGGTACATTCATATTTCTTTTTTTTTAAATATTCTGCACTATTTGGGTACGAAATCAGTCTGTCTTTATATATATATAGTGTAACTAATTATTAAAAAAAAGCAACTGCGCATGCGCAATCAGTTTCTGACGTATTATACTTTGTGTCAAAATGGTAGCAAAATTGTGTTATCATAATGCGGACCTTTTGTCTTCTTCTACTTCTGTCCATTCACATTCATACATTTTCTTACTTATATGACTTTCTATACTCATGATATGCCTTTACCAGGATATCTTATGACTTTTCAGTTTCTCTATTACTGGCAACACTTTCAATTCTTCATATTGGTTACTAGTATGAAATACAGCTATTATGTTTGAAAAATCGGATATATCAGTACCGTCAAATCCCTAACCAGAAAATACGACGTTTGGCTCAGTTTGTTTGACCCTACTTGCTACGCCATCGGTCGCGGGTTCGAGTCCCGCCTGGGGCATTCATTTGTGCGATGAGCACGAATGTTTGTACTCCAGTCATGGATGTTTATATATTTATAATATGTATGTATTTAAAGTTATTAGATCGTGCTGTGTGTTAATGTCCCAATATATTTATTTATTGGTCACTGTTTCAAAAACCGAAATTCGTCATCGTCATAGCCATGTACATTCAATTTTCAAATCGACATATTATGTTTTATAGGAAAAAAACTATTTAGATAATATTATCTAGATAATTAGCGATACGGCCGCCATTTGTGTACACTTTGGTGTTTTTAGATACATTTTTTTCCTATTTAATCCTTATGTAATTTTTTACAATAAAGTGTATGAATAAATAGATATTTTTAAATAGCTTTTTTCGCAGTATGCCTAGGATATTACGGCAATTAGAATAGCCTGTGTATGTCACAGTAGTTCTAGGTTTTAGTGGCTACGATCACGTTATACACACATTTTAAGTACTTATGTTTTTGTATGATGTAAACAAGCATATGATTTCAGTATGACGTTGGTTTATACTATTTTATAATCTATACATATAATAAAATTGTAACTAAACCGAATCTGTTCATTAGATATTTTTTGGAAAATCTTATTGAAATAGACATTAATATCGATACAGAGTCCGAATCTATAGTTTTTAGAATTTTTGTCTGTCTGTCTGTTACTGCATCACAGAAAAACCAGTGAAGGGATTTTGATGAAATTTGGTATGATGATAGCTGGTTATCCGGGTCAACATATAGGATACTTTTTACCGCGGGAAAATGTATCATTTCTAAGAAAAAATATAGAAACTGCAATGTAAGAGTATATTAATATGTAAAACCTAAGAATTTGGTTTTTGGTCAACTGAACGCGGGCGGAGCCGCGGGCAATGCTTGGGAATCTATCTTGTAATAGTTTTTATAAGAATTTTATTTAGTGCAAATTACAACAATTTGGCTTTCCTATAAAATATAATAATTTTAACTTTAACAATTAATTTTAACTTTTTAAGTTACACATAGAACAATTATGTGGCTTAAATAATTAATATTTATTTTTTCTTTATGGTTATAAATATAATAATGGCAACACTAAATAAAGATTATGTACTAGTTAATATTTTTTCTAAAAAATTGTAATAATTATAATAATAACAACAGCTAAAATTAAATAAATAATATTCCATATTCAATTATAAAACTAATTAAAATTATAAAAATGTTTAAAATTAAAAAATATTGTAAGGTACTTTGGTGCCATTTTTCTATCTTTTTTGAATTCATTTCGTATCTGTGGGTAGGCTTCAAAAATCAAAATTAAAGTCCGAAAGGATAGTTTTATTTAAAATGTCAAATATTCGCGTAAATCTAAGAAAGTATTATTTCCTCATCTATTCAGTAGCAATTTTACCATTTAATTTTATTTATTTAGGTACGTTTAAATGGTTAGCATGGATAGACTATATATTATAGTATATATACATAGGTATGATGAGTTGTTATGGGTTGTGTTATAACGTGTTTTCCACACCAATGTGTTGTTAAGCCAATGTCACTCCAGCCTTTAAACTATCTCCATACAAAAAAAAATACGTCAATCCGTCACGTTGTTTCGACATTAAAGAAGGACAAACACACACACATCAATAAACAAATATATTTTAACATTTATAATATTAGTATGGATAATATGACTAATATGATACAATGATGTCACATAAACTTATCTAAAAGCGTCTATTCAATTATAAACTCTATAACTCACGTAATAATGCTTATAATAATAAATAAACAAATTTAATAACATTTATCAGTCAAATTATTCGCCTTATCAATAAATTATATTCCTTCATAGATAACAAAAGTTTAGCAAAAATAGTATAATCTATTATCTGTGGGAAATAAATATTGTAAATTGCTCATTTCTTTAGTTGTTGTGTTTTAAAGTGATAGTAATGTATCCAGGGTATTATATGTTTTGGACGGTCTTGTTTCTCTTAGTGGTTATTATATTGTTCGCCAATTATTTTAGTAAGTACATAATATTTTAATTAGTTTACTTAGTTTTTTGTTTTAGTTTTAGTTAGTTTATACATATATTACTAATAAACTCACAAAACATACCTATAAAATCTATTAAAAAAAAATACCGGACCAGTGCGGTACCGGAGTCGGACTCGCCCATCGAGGGTTCCGTACAAATTTGTAGGTACATATTATAAAAACTATACATCATAAAAACAATTCAAAATCTGTTTAAGCATGTGCCAATGGAGCCCTTTCATACGATACCTCACATGACACGGTTAACTCAATTCAAAATTTGAACCGCCGTTCGTTGCATAAAGACCGTGTTTTTTTATGATTTAATTAAAAATGTATAGTTTTCATATTTTTCCTATACTTTTAGTATAAGACAATATTACGTGTCAAATTTTATAGTTCTAGGTCAACGTAAAATACCCCTTACATTTTGATTCCCTTGAGAGTGTCGAAATATACGTTTTTTGCGGCATAAACGGCCGTATCTTTTTTTTTTCGTCAACTTAGAAGTTTGATTTTTTCATAGCTTTAAAAGACTGTAGATCTGAGTATATCGTTTTCATTTCAACTCGGTAGCTCCACGTGTTCCTGAGATAATGGGTCTTGACAGACAGACGGACGGACGGACAACAAAGTCATCCTATAAGGGTTCCGTTTATTCCTTTTTTAGGTACGGAACCCTAAAAATCTATTCAAAAGTAAACTTTATAGCATAAACAATAGAGATTAAAATAAATAAACAAATGCGAACATGTAACTAAATTATCAGTCAAATTATTCACCTTATCAATAAATTATGTTTTTTTCATAGATAACAAGATAAGTTTGGCGAAAAAAATAATTTAATCTATACAATCGTGGGGAAACAAGTATTGTACAATCTACATACTTATTGCTTTACATTAAAACAAAGTACTCGTAGTAAGGTTTTAGATATGTATCCATCGCTTATATTTTGGTCAATTTTCTTTTTAATTGTGGTTGTTATATTATCTTTTCATCAGTATAGTAAGTGCAATATATTTATTTTTATTTTTACATCCATTTATTACGTAGTTTTTTTCAAAAATTTATTCTATTTTAACGATTGATTTTGATTTTTTATTAAAAATTTGACACAAAGTTTTTTTATTTATATTATTTAAACTAGCATTGCCCGCGGCTCCGCCCGCGTTCAGATGACCAAAAACCAAATTCTTAGGTTTTATATATTAGTATACTCTTACATTGCAGTTTTTGTATTTTTTCTCAGAAATGAGATATTTTCCCATAGTAAAAAGTATTGACCAGCTATCGTCATACCAAATTTCATCAAAAATCTGTCCAGTGGTTTTCTCGTGATGCGGTAACAGACAGACAGACAGACAAAAATTCTAAAAACTATAGATTCGGACTCTGTATCGATAATAATGTCTATTTCAATTAGATATTCCAAAATATATTTAATGTACAGATTCGACTTAGTTACAATTTTATTATATGTATAGATAAAGGTAAATAAAATTGGACACATTAATTTGCTGCACTTTAACGGGATTTGAACTCGCATCACTTGGTTACCGAAGCACGTTACCACTAGGCTAATACTGCTTTAGTAGGTAACCTATGTATAATTATTTTCTCTTTCCCAATGACAGCTTGATGCTTGATAGCTTTTTATTTTCCTAAAAAGTAGTTCCAGAGATTAACGCAGTCTGACAAACAAAAACCAAACCCTCCAGCTTTATAAATAATAAATAAATATCTTGGGACATTAACACACAGCGCCATCTAGTTCCATAGTAAGCTACGAGACTTGTGTTATGGATACCAGATAGTTGATACACTACACATATATAACTTTTTTTTTAAATACATATATATTATAAATATAAACACCCATGACTGGGGTACAAACATTCGTGCTCATCACACAAATGAATGCCCCCAGCGGGACTCGAACCCGCGACCGCTGGCAATGCAAGTAGGGTCACTACAAACTGAGCCAAACGTGTCGTCAAAATATGAAAGGTTTAAAAAAAAATCAATGTATGATTAGAAACATGGTTTCGTAGTTCGTATCCTTCACATCACTAAGTACCTAACTCTATGCAGGTTACTATCTCATGGTTTGTGTCAAAAAGCTCATATCATATTCCACTCATGAAGTATCTCTAAATAAAATATATCTTTGTGCATAAATCTGATTTATTATACACGTTTGGCAAAGTTCGTAGCGACCCTACTTGCTGTGCCAGTAGTCACGGGTTTGAATCCCGCTGGGGGCATTCATTTGTGTGATGAGCAGGAACGTTTGTACTCTAGTCATGGGTGTATGTATTGAAAGTTATATATGTGTAGTGTATCACTTATCTAGTATACATAATACAGGCCTCGTAGCTTACCATGGAACTAGATGGTGCTGTGTATTAATGTCCCAACATATTTATTAATTTTTTTATTATTTATTTTTATTTATCATGTAAAGTAAGGTCCTCAATTGATAATTATAAGCACTACATACATACATATATTAAATCAAAATTGGCGAACAAATTTACATTTAAAAAATCTTTAATAATAAGCAGGCATATTTTTAGAGATTCATTTCAGTGATTTCTTTTGTTGTCGCACTTATTATTTAATATTTTTATCTTCCCCATATATTTTTACGTCTAGAAATTTTCTTCAATATCAATCATGATATACTTGACATGAATCAACAAAATTGTCATTCAGTACAAGTGAACAGAAAAGTGTGATAGGTAAAATTTTTATTAAGTAATTATTAAATAGCAAAATAAATTACATGTGGCATATTTCAGTACATTAGTTTGTTAAATTCTGAAAAAAAATGGCCACTTTCTTTATATTTCAAATCGTAAGGCTTTGACAAGATATCACCATAGAATTTTTGATATATAGAAATCTGATAAATACATAGGAATGACATATGTACATATATAACAATTCTATCTTATATAAATTAATGTCGTCATAATAATTTTTTAGATTTGTACTATCACTAGCGAATTACCCTCGCTCCGCTCAGGTTCGTCCCTAGGTACGTTTTGACGCTTAGAATTAAATAGATTTATTTTTAAATATTTTTTTCGTGATTTTTTCCGATGTCTTAATAGTTATTCTGCTATTCGGCGTGAAGACAAATCCAAGAAATCAAAGACCATAAAAATCGGTCCAGCAGTTTCAGAGTTATAAGTGTTGTAATAGGATACTTTTTATCTCGGAAATCATCCCTTAAGGGTGAAAATGGGGATGAAAGTTTGTATTGGGAATCAAGCTAGGGACGAACCCGAGCGAAGCGATGTAGAATGAGATTTTTTTTCGCGAATCGATATTGTTTTTTGGTTCCTAGCGTTTCGAATGCTTTACATTGATCATGAATAGAGTCTCCCGTGACCATGATTGTAGGAATAAAAATCTAGAACAAAGTTTTATTTCATTTTGTCGTTTCAGAAGCATTTTAAAAATTTCTTTTCATTCGCGATTATGGAATAACATCTAAGCTAAGAAAATAGCTGAAAATTGTAAAAATAAATAAATGAGCCATGTAAAAACTGTACGTAACTGTACAAAAAAAAAAGAATATGCACATGTAAATACGTCTTATTAAATCCTATGTAAGATAATCCAAAGAGAAATATCTTTTTCATAATTGACTCGTACAAATAAAATTGAACCATAACTATATATAAATACAGACTAAAAAAGTATATACAAAAGTTTTGAATATTTGAGACGACATGATAATATTTTTTTCGATAAATCTTTTTAATACTAATATAAGATTTATTTCAATCGTAATACGTATGATAGTGGCTTGTAGTGTTCAAAAAATTTATCTTGTAAGATATTCATATTATATGAGTAACTTTCAATTTACAGAACGAAGTGGATATAAAAACTACTTGGATAAAATAAAATTAAAAAAAAATGAAAATTAAATAAATTTACTTTCCTAATTTAAAATTAAGTTAAAACTTAAACAGTTTTTTTCTGGAAAACCGTTCCAAGTTTTAGTCTTGAGTTAAAAGTGACACAACTTCTAAAATTTTAGTGTGTGTTAGTGTAAATTAATTGTTGTGTTTTAAAATATTAAAATTCGTATAAATTATTTCAACTATGATTGCTGATCGGTACCCCCACACAGGGAGCAGTCTCACTGCTACCAACATTGTCTATATATCAGTGCTTTCAACTATTCTAGTGATGTCCTTCGTTATAATGTGCATCAAGGTTGCAGCATTAGGTAATAATTTGGTTTATTTGACACTAGTGACTCACCATCCGCTCGGGGTCATCCCTACGTTCGTACTTGCGTTTTAACGTTTGTATAGATTTCTCAGATATGAGATGATTTCCCGCAGTCAAAAGTATTCTGTATGTTGATCCGGATAACCAGCTTTCATCATACCAAATTTCATCAAAATCCCTTCACTGGTTTTTCTGTGATGCGGTAACAGACAGACAGACAAAAATTCTAAAAACTATAGATTCGGCCTCAGTATCGATAATAATGTTTAATTCAATAAGATTTTCCAAAAAATATTTCATGTACAGATTCGGCTCTGTTAGAATTTTATTATATGTATAGATTTATTACATTTTTTTTTATTTTTTAATAAGAAATTATTATAATAATACCTATGTACATAATATATGGCCCAGTAAACAAGTATATAATGAACCTCCAAAATTAGAATGTTTCGGGAAAATAGAATGCCAATCACTGCACTACAGGATGAAATTCTGCTATACGAGTACATTCAAATTTCGAAATGTAGCAATTAATTTGGCGCCTACTATTTTTTTATAGCAATGATTTTGTTACCACACTTTATATGCTTTGCTTTATTTTTTACGTAGGCGCATACTTTTATATCGAAACAGCATACGCAATGCTACTAAAATAATTATTATTTAAATTAATTACATTTTCAGTACACAGTATTCAAAGAAATTTCTATGTACATCATATATGTTTATTAAAGCATATGATCTTGTTTGGGTCCTAGTTGCATCATGTGCATCATTTAATAACTTTAAAGCATAAACACTCTTCGTCTTACTAAATATAATGTCTGTTAGGTATATTATACTAACTATCGGTTCGTGCTCCGTTAATGTTCTGACTTAGGCTCTGATCTAACAATTTTTACCGACTAGCTACTATTTTATCTCGGAAAGAGGCAATTGTAACGTGATAATAATATATATTTGGGTATAAAATAAAAAACCAATAAAGACTTTCACAACTTTTTTTAATAAATTAAAGCTTTTACAACTTATTAAATTAAGATATTCTAAACATTATTAAATCATATATCTCGGAAAAAATGTTCTGAACAATAGTAAAAATTAAAAACCTCAATTTATTGTGCTGTTTAAAAAAGATAAACTACATTCGAATATACAGGCAGATATGGTAACCTTAATAATAAAGCAGCCATTTAAGTACCACTGCTGCCCAGCAGGGCGGGCGGCAGCCTCAATATATGGGGGTCTTAATCTAAGCCCTTTGAAAACTAGTTAGGTCTTCTCAGATAATATTTAAAACATCATAAATATTTAAACAAAATTCCCCTGAATTTATTTAGATTATCAAAAAACAGTACAAAGTCGAATAGAATTATGAGATAGATATAAGATTACCTGTGATTCGTCAATATCTAAAATAAGATATGTCAATATTTGAAAAGATAAACGATGTTGAAATGCTTTAAGACGATACCACTATCAGTTTACAGCAAATATCTATTAAAGTGGTTGTGTTTTAAAAATGAACACAGAGAAAACACTGAGAGCCCCAAGGCCTCTAAATGAATAACGACAAAGTGTACGACATTCAAATAATTTGCTTGAGCAATTTTTTGTGAGTGTCCCAAAAAAAGGCGAAATTTCTTAAATCACTTGTTGAATCAAGTGATTCAAAGATTCTGATTTATACTTGAATCAATAAATCAAAAAGTAAAAATGCCTCCAGTCTACGGTATTCCCAATTATGATTTCATTGAATCCGAAGAAGATACTAACAGTGACGATAATAAAACTGTAATAGGCATATCAGAAGTGACATTTTATTATTTGGTAGTGCTTGTATTTTTGTTCTTAATTTGGATCATAATATTCTTCTGCTTGAGGATTCTAACATTACGTATGTATTATTTACAGTATATTACACCTTTGTCAATTCGTATTATTATTTAATATTATAAATGTGAAAGTTTGTGAGTATGTATGGATGTTTGTTAGTCTTTCACGCCAGAACGGCTGAACGGATCTGGATGAAATTTGGCACAGAGATAGATTGTAGTCTGGAATAATTCATAGGCTACTTTTTATCCCGGATAAACGTACAGTTCCCGTGGGATAGGTTTGTTTTTGTTCCGCTAGTAATCAAATAAAGTTATTTATGACTTGGCTGAATTTGTGATTGAACCAATTTGACTATTATATTCATATTTACTATGATTATAAGTATTTTTGATGTTTAAAAAATCTGTTTTTACTCTAAACAATAAAACTCAATAATTAAGAAATTGCTTCTTACTTCACTGTCGCTCAGATGTTGTTTTTTTTAATTTATAGCTGTATAATATTCCTTCCATATAAAACTTGCCGCCTCTTTAGTTATCTTTTGGGGGTTAAGTTTTAAAAGATTTTTTCATTAGAGATTACATTTTTTTAGCAATTCCACCTGAATTGTCGTTCTGAATCGAAAAGCTTGATCTAAAACAGTCAAGAATAATAAATATATACAACATTTAAGTAGATAATGTAATAAAGAACCATGCTGTATAGAATGCTAGGAATGGGGCTCTCCTCAATGTGATGATGGTTTTCAGGCCATACATAGATAGAAGGCAGTGGTAGCCCAGTGGTAACGCGCTCGCTTGGGAAACCGAATGAAGTGAGTTCAAATCCCGGGTCTCGCACCTCTGATATTTTCAAGTGCGAATCATTTCCAACATGATTACCACTTGTCTTAACGGTGAAGGAAAACATCGTGAGGAAACCTGCATGTCTGAGAGAATCTAGCAAGTTTTCAAAAGACATGTGAAGTCCACTAACACGCACTTGGCCAGCGTGGTGGACTATGGCCTGATTCCCCTCGTGCTGAAGGGAGGCCCGTGCCCAGCAGTGGGACGTTAAAAAGGGCTGAATACATACTCCACCACGCTGGCTAAAAGTTATCTTACTAGTATAGTATGGTATCATCTGTGTATCTTACTCCTTCTATCTCAGGTCTTTTGATAAAAAATATTTTTGATATTATCTGTCGAAGAGAATAAAAATAAAAATATAAGTTTTATATGGAAGTAAGATTTTCGAGTAAATTAAAATATATAATTATTATAATACTTTCTTAGATTTACGCGAATACTTGACATTTTAAATAAAATCTGTAACAAGAGTATATAACGCCTTTGAGACGTCTAAAACCTAAGTCTCTACCGTGACCATGATTGCTGTAAAGCATTCGAAAGGTCGGGAACCAAAAATCAAAATAAATCCGCGAAATAATCCGAAAAATAGCTTTATTTAAAATATAATTATCATGTTCATCTCAACTCAGCAGAACCCGCGGCATCGCTCGCGCTAAAACTATAAAAAAACTCCATAATGGTAGATTTCATACAAACTTTTATGCCCTATTTTACTCCCTTATGGGATGAATTTCGTATAATGCTAAAACACGCATTTATTTAATTATATTGAAGAGCATTTATGCCTCCACAACCGCGGACACGCCAGCGTGTCAGTTAACAGTAGATTTCTTAGAATTTAAATTAATTTGTTAGAAAACCTGGAGGTGTTAACACTAATTTTCAAGTAATTCGGATCATAAATATACTTTGGGTTGTATTATAAAGTGTTTTCCCGTGGGAACGAGATAATTTTCCGTGGTAAAAAGTTGCCTTTGTCACTCTCCAACCCTCCGTCACTCTGTTTCGATGTGAAAGAACAAAGAAACAAACAGACAACAAACACACTTTCACAATTCTAATATTAGTATAGATATTCATATATTGTACATGGACTATGTAATTGCAAAACTCATAAATTGTCATCTTTCTATTTCATAAATGCTCTAGATAAAAGACTGTTCGATTTAGAGATAAAAAATATACCTATCATAATACTATAAAAAATAATAAAATCGTATCATAATATGTAAGACAATATGATATTTATCAAATATATACCTATTTTTTTAAAATATTACTACAAAATTGCCAATCTTTTCCTGTAGCCGAATTTAGACTAAGATTTTAAATAACTACAAATATGTATACATGTTTAACTGTTTAGTATCTATTAACTATTTAACTTACGATATTTACATTACGTATTCTTCAATTCATATATTCTTAATCATATAAAAAAGATTAGCGACTCCCCATCAATCAAATGAATTTTAACCCCCCTAAGGGATGATTTCCGGGATAAAAAGTATCCTATGTCCTTTCCAGTATCTCAAACTATTTTCTTACCATATTTCATCTAAATCGGTTCAGTAGATCCAGAGATTACCCCCTGCAACGTCATAAATTCAGAACCTCACAAACTCACGAACTTTACCTCTTTATAATATTAGTATAGATAAAGTATTTACATTTATTTGGTAGCGATTCGCTTTAATCGCTGAACAGATTTTCATAATTTTAAGCCAGTAAAATAGTATACGATACTTATAAGAGTAATTTTTGTCTATCTGTTTTTTTTGTACCGGATAATCTCCGAAACGTGTGGATGGATTTTGATGGGACTTTCAGATAGCTGATGTGACAAAGAGTAATTTAGGCTACATTCTAAAAAAGTCATTCGAGCAAAAAAAAAAAGGAAAAAATTATGGACGCACACGAGCAAAGCGAGTGTGAGTCGTTTGTCTATACATATAATAAAATTCTTACTAAACCGAATCTGTACATTAAATATTCTTTGGAAAATTTTATTGAAATAGACATTTTTATCGATACAGAGGCCAAATCTATAGTTTTTAGAATTTTTGTCTGCCTGTCTGTCTGTTACCGCATCACGGAAAAACCATTGGAGGGATTTTGATGAAATTTGGTATGATGATAGCTGGTTATCCGGGTCAACATATAGGATACTTTTTACTGCGGGAAAATATCTCGTCTCTGAGAAATCTATACTAAAAGTTAGAACGTAATTAGGGACGAACCCGAGCGGAGCGAGGGTGAGTCGCTAGTATACCTATAAAAGCCAGCATTTGCACATTATTCGTAATCTCACAGTTGTAGGTACTTTATCGTAACACGCGATATCAGTCATATCACATGACTAGGTACATTGTTTCAGTGTTCTACTATTATTTATTATTAACAAAAGACCGACCCCGGTTTCCCTTAATTATATCCAAATATCCTAAAGGAATAAAACCTGGCCCAAACGCTTTTTTCATTAGTTTACAAAAAATTGCTTCGATACATTTTTCTGTGAATGAAATAAAGATAAACAAATTAATCATTAAAATCACTTATGACTTTAGGTATAAATTATAATTATAATAAATCTGTAATATGTAGTGCGTAACCAAGTAACGTTTCGTCTAAATAATATCAAAGGACTCGGTAGGCGGATGTTTTTCTTCATTAGGCCTCGTTTGGTCGGAAAATTAAAAAAAAATCTCGATCTCCAAAACAACGCCATCTAGCGGGTCGAACTAACACAATACTTGTATTCAGCCCTTTTTAATGTCCTGTAGCTGGGCATAAACCTCCTTACAATACGAGAGGGATCAGGCTATAGTCCACTATGTTGGCCAAGTGCAAGTTGGCGGTCTTTGTAATATTTTCAAGTTCAAAAAGAAGAGATACTCAGTTACTGTTTTTTGTGGGTTGTTTTTGTTGTTACTGATACGTTATTGTGGATAAATTTTCATATTTTTTACAGACTAAGTTATAATATACTAAATACCACATAGGTATATATTTTGATAAAAATTCTTATTTTAAAAGTGAAATAATTACATTTAAATGATGTCGATGTTGTTAAAAAAATATTTATATTTTTTTTTTACTAGCGACTTACGTGTGCCTCTAGATGCCTAACAATAGCCTATGTGTTATTCCAGATCATAATCTATCTATGTTATAAATGTCATCCAAATCCATCCAGCCGTTTCATATTACACACATACATCCAAATAACACTACTAGCAAGTCACCCTCGCTACGCTCAGGTTTGTCCCTAGGTACGTTTTAACGGTTAGTATGGAAGAGATAGTAAAAAACAAAAACAAGTCTATTCCACGGGAACCGTACATTTCTCCGGGATGAAAAATTATGATGAGTAAATTTATGTGCTATTCCAGACTATCTATCTCTGTGACAAATTTCTTCCAGATCCGTTCAGCTGTTCTGACGTGATTGTATAACAAACAAACATCCATTCATCCAAACTTTAGTATTTATAATATTTATGGGATTATTATATATTTAATCATTAGCTGTTATGCTATTTTCCTACATCATATTAAATCGCACGTGCAATGCTACTTTGTTACTCATCACCATGCTCCATTTTTTCCTTCCTCTAAGTTATAACTGTAATTTTTCACAAACAACTTTTGCACTATATTTACACTTTCAAATAATATGATATCTACTTTTTTGGTAAATAAATGGCATCATAAGCAAGAAACTTGAAATGTGCTTAACTTGACTTCTGAAGAATAAAAATTAAAATAAAATATAAATAAATATATATATCTATACATATAATAAAATTGTAACTAAGACGAATCTGTACATTAAATATTTTTTTGGAAAATCTTATTGAAATAAACATTATTATCGATGCAGAAGCCAAATTTATGATTTTTAGAATTTTTGTCTGTCTGTCTGTATGTCTGTCTGTCTGTCTGTTACCGCATCACAGAAAAACCACTGGAGGGATTTTGATGAAATTTGGTATGGTGATAGCTGGTTATCCGGATCAACATATAGAATACTTTTTACTGCGGGAAAATATCTCATTTCTGAGAAGAAATACAATTTTCATCAAAATCTGTCCAGTGGTTTTCTCGTGATGCGGTAACAGACAGACAGACAGACAGACAGACAAAAATTCTAAAAACTATAAATTCGTACTGTGTATCGATAATAATGTCTATTTCAATTAGATTTTCCAAAAAATATTTAATGTACAGATTCGACTTAGTTACAATTTTATTATATGTATAGATATGTTTCAAATTATTACAATACAACGATATTTTTCATCAATTGTAGAGTACTGGCCTAAGAGCCTGTGAACGCCAGACCTTCGTCATTTTATAAAAGCTGAAAGTTTGTCAGCGCATGCTCCCAACATAGATAAGAACGATGGACCATTATGAAGTTCAGGCTATGGTGGCTTTGGCAGGTACACGGTACTAAAGGTGTGTAAAATACCGTTCTAAATTCGTCAAATAATAGAGTGTGATTTTTTGGTATTACCCCCAGAATATTATTAAAAATCACGTCATTCAATGCCAGACACTTAACATCGTGGCAAACCCTTGCCAGACACCCTTTTCATGAAATCATAATTCTACTAACGCTATAGTATAAAAGCTGATTTTTATATATAATACTTGGCTAATAATTAGATGATTTATAAGACTGCTAGCATAGCATTTATTACACACCATGAAAAATGTTCCAAACAAGTTGGGAGGCATTTCTAAGAAAATGTTGGAAATGGTCACCAAATTTGAAGCGCTAAGAATTGACAACTGGCGTTGACGGTCTGGCGTTCACGGGCTCTTCCTCTAAACGTCCCGTCTAAGCAGCAAGATTTCGAATGACATCTATTTATTTAAAAGCAAAAAGTATTTGCTCAATTTGCGTACGTGAAAAAGTCCACGATATTCATACGTCTTATCACAGTTCTACTTATTTTGGAGATTTCTATCGTGTTTATATTTTCCTTTCCGACATTTTAAAAAATGATGTGGATGATTAAGAAGTGATGAAATTCGTTACAATTCATGTGATTATTGGAAGATATTAATAATTATGATTCATGCTATAAATGTAAATATAAGTATATTATGAATTATGGTAATAAGTTAATACCTCAAATACGTATACGGTATATGAAGTTTTAAGTATAAGTACACTAGCGAGTCACCCTCGCCAATTAAAATCGATATAGTATGTTATCCTTGAGAGATAGACATATGCCATCGCGGACTTTTCTGTAGACCTTTATAAGATACACAATTCCACCATACATTATTTTGTTATATCTCAAAGGGTTTAGTCAGCGTTTTCGTTGAAAGCTCCCAGACGGCTTATTTTTTCTGACACCTCTAACAAATATCGTTATGATTTAGCCAATGAATACAAAAACTTAACAAATTATATACTAAAACCTTTCTCTTAAATCATTCTATCTATTAAAAGACCGCATCAAAATCCGTTGCGTAGTTTTAAAGATCTAAGCATACATAGGACAGACAGACAACGGGATGCGACTTTGTTTTATACTATGTATGTAGTGTACATGATTGTATATAATATATTATATATTATACAATCGACTTACACTTGCTTCGTTTGAATGCGTACTTGGGAACCTTTTGTATTTTTAATATTATTTTCAGTGTACAAAACTTGATTCAAATCCGTTCCGCCGATTCAGAGCAAAGCAGTAACAAACCTACATACAATAATTAATTTATTAACTATAAATATTTACGATTCTTTAATCGTATATATTTTTGGTTTGGTTAACCGTGGTATAGGTATAAAATGTTTTCTTATTTACGTGAATGTTAAACATTTTAAATAAAAATATCTATTTTTTTCGCGGGTTCATTTTGAATTTTGGTTCCCATCAACCACCTACCAAAAATGTAACCATCATGAGCGGCAACCAAAAATCAAAGTAAAACCGCGAAAAAATGCGAAAACATAGTTCTTTTTAAAAGAAGTTAGCGTAGATAAAATTTAGATTCATAGAATAAAAGGTTATAAAAAAAATATGTCAAAATAACCCACGGCTATAAATTACGTATTTCAAAGATAAAAAATATTACCCCAACTGGGTCAACATTATCAAATATGGTGGTAATACCTGAGAATCGTATAAAAAATAAGATTACTCGTTATTTGGGTCTGCATTGACGTCACTTCGACCTAAAGAACTATAGTAATCCACTTCATTGTTGTAGTAATCTACGCGATAAAATACAATACTATATAAATACTTTAGTCACTATCGTTTGTTTATTACTCGCAGTGCACTGCACGTTCAAACGTAACGTTAACGAAATGTTCGAAAGGATAAAGACATTTAAACGTAAATCATAGTAAATTAAGTGTAATACAACCTTTTTTTGTTTTTTTTTTTTTAATTTAATAAGTATATATAAATTAAATGGAATCTTTTAATGGATCTCTGACAAGTGATGTGGATAATAATGATAATTCAAATACGTTTGTTACTTTTGTGTGGTATCTAAGTATGTCATGCATTTTGGTTTTGTTCACAATTTTCATAATAGCGGCAGGACGACTCATACAAATAGGTATGGATCATATTATATCAATAATTTAAATAACTTATTAAAGATAGTGTTAAAGTTGTAAAAAAATATATATATGAAAGCCCAATGGACGACCCTATTCATCGTCTCAATGCTTTTTTGTCCAAACTGCCAATTTACTAACAGAGTGTTTGATATAGATATTGAATTTAAATGTCAATTTTAATATATACATATGTATATAAATCTTAGAATTGAAGTTTTATTTTTAAAATAGCGAAAAAAACTATATACTGCTAAGTACAATAAGTATTGGTACTTTGAATAATTTTTAATAAGCTGTACGAACGACTCTAATGCACTATTAAAAGGATCTATTTAATTTTTTTTTAATAAAATTCGAGTTAAAATACAAGTTTCACGAAGAATTTATTTCAATAATTATACTTTAAAAGAAGAAATAATAATATTTTGTTTTAACCTTTCAAACCTCTTTTTTATTCTTTTTTACTATTTTATTCTAAATCCAACCACAGATTTAAGTATGAGCAATATAGAAACTGTTCGTATCTAATCTTGTTTTAATCAATATTTATTAAGTACTTAATCTTTATATTATACTAGTGACATTTTTTACAACTGTTATGTTGTTTTTGTTGATATAACAGAACGGTTTTCATTTACTATAGATACCTTATCAGATATTTTCGAAGTCTGTGCCAGCCGATGCCAAGCCAAAGCAAATATATTTCGATACGTATAAATAAATCACAAATTTATATAAGAACATACATACAGACGAACATAGAACCTCCACCTTTTTGGAAGTCGGTTAAAAATGAGGTACACTTAAAAGTAATTATTCCACCTCTTGGGGTGGAATGTTATTTTAAATTTTTATACCTTACACCACAGTGTAACGGGTTCATTAAAAGAGAATTAGAGAAATTGATCCACAGTTCGTGATGATATCGCGTAACGCACACACGAACAGACAAATCGAGTACCTTTTTTAATTGCTATGTTATGAAGTCAAACTAATAAACCGGTGTTACATTTACAACATTTTTATAAAGTTTCAAGTATTTTAAAAATATATTTTCATTTTGACTGAGTCAAAATTATTTGATATCTTTTAAACTAATTTTGATGATAAAAATGAATCATTAAAGCCTAAAAAGTAACAAATTAATATACTTATTTTTTATAATACTTTCTTAGACTTACGCGAATATTTGACATTTTAAATAAAACTATCTTTTCGGATTTTGTCGCGGATTTATTTGCATGACGTTTCGAATGCTTTACAGCATCCATGGTCACGGGAGAGACCATGGATGCTGTAAAGCATTCGAAACGTCATGCAAATAAATCCGCGACAAAATCCGAAAAGATAGTTTTATTTAAAATACTTATTTTTTATTAGTGCTTCAAAAAAAAAAAATTTTTTTTTCAATAACAATAGCATAAGAAGCTAAGGGAGAATAAGATAACAATTTTGCATTCAGTAAAATCTAGTCATATTATTATGACAAATAAATTATCATATGATTAGACCTTGACATAGACATAGAGTGGAAGGAGTGTTTGTTTTTCAGCCTTCAGCTAAAAATGGCGAAAGGTGAGACAGATACAAAACGAATGTACGGCCAGAAGTCGTCTGTATTAATTTAAATACGATAAACATTTATAAGGAACTAGCATTGCCCGCAGCTCCGCCTGCGTTCAGATGGCCAAAAACCAATTCTTAGGTGTTACATATTAGTATACTCATACAATGCAGTTTTTGTATTTTTTCTTAGAAATGAGATATTTTCCCGCGGTAAAAAGTATCCTATATGTTGACTCGGATAACCAGCTATCATCATACTAAATTTCATCAAAATCTGTCCAGTGGTTTTCTCGTGATACGGTAACAGACAGACAGACAGACAAAAATTCTAAAAACTATAGATTCGGACTCTGTATCGATAATAATGTCTATTTCAATTAGATTTTCCAAAAAATATTTAATGTACAGATTCGACTTAGATACAATTTTATAATATGTATAGATTTTACAGTCCATTATAATATTATAATTTTTAATAAATTATAATATTATAATAATTTAATCAATAATTGGAATAAAAGACCATATTGGCCGCACGATTTAGAGAGTGGTCAATTTCATGACAGTATTGCTCAGTTCATTCTCTACGTCTATGACATAAATTTATATTTTTTTTCTATATCTTCTCTGTAGGGATGATGACTCGTGTGATTTTAGTTCACGAAATCAAACACTCTTGTAATGCAATATTTTTTTTTTAATTTATTCTTCATATTTCTTTCCAGGACAAAAGACTCGGAGCACGCAGCAGAGGCGAACGTACATGGGCTCTCGTCAGCGGCCGTCAGAAATTCAGGAGCCTACCATCTACGTCAGTCCTGCCAACTTGCCACCACCGCCCAAATATGGTGAGATATGAGGATAATAATATGAAATATATGGAACTCTGGAATTTCGTCATGTCCGTCTGTTGGTATGTCACAGTCTTCGATCAACAGTAGTATTGTTGATCGAAGATCACAGCCATTTTTCTCGTAGACTACTGGAAATACATGTCATATGATAAATAAATAGGTTTCGAATGGAAGCGCCAGAAAATTCTGCAGTCAAATCACGAAAAATAAATGCATCGTTGACTGAATGCAAATAAATATACAGGACCTCAACTCGGCGTGTTTTTTGTGTAAATATTACTTAATATCTTCATCAATTGGCGATCGATTCTATTTATTTTTTATTGATTTAAAATAAAGAAAAAATAATAACTTTTAGGAAGTCTTGATATAATTTTAATATTGAGTATTGAGTAATGAATCACAATTCTGAATGATATATATAATAAAATATAAGATATTTGAAGTTTAATCTATTTATTTTCTTCATTACAGAGGCGATGGCGCCGCCAAGCTACGAAGAGGTAGTGGGTATCCACTATCCGAACTACCAACCACGTATACAACCGATCACACAACCGTTATCAACAGCTCTCGCTCAAAGTTCCTACCCTGAAAGTGGTCGTTCTCGTAACGAAAACACAACTGGTAACAGTAACACAACCGACAACGCCAATGCAGTTGGTAACAACAGCGGTAACAGTTCAGTTCCCCCATCAACAGTGGTACCTATTATCACCGACAACCGGACGACGGTCACGGTTGCATCTTCATGAATTTAATTCGGTTGTTCAGATTAATATAAAATGCTAGTTCGGTTCGCATTTAACGGGCTTAGTACATGAATGTTATGTACTATATTTGGGGGGGTTTTAAAATTTTGAAAAAATCTATTTGTATATAAAATAAAAATTTTAATATATAAATAGGTTTTAATGAACATTGCTTATTTCTTTGCACATATATTTTAATATAGAAATAAAGCAATCCTATTTTTGTATGTACATATATTGAAAATTGATATCATTGAAAGTGTAACATGAACAAGTTATATGAGATTTTTTAGTAATAATTTTCAGTCTAAGAGGACGCGACTGTTTATTTTTACGTTTTAAAAACGATGAAGTTGTATAATTTATAATATTTACGTACCTGTAAGTATATCATGTTATATTTGTAAAATATATTTATTAAAAATTTATAATACACGATTAGATATAAGGAATGCTTCTTTTATTTCACACTGTTGTAAAATATATATATATATATATATATATATATATATAATATATATATATATATATATATATATATGATGTTCTCCTAGCCGATTCCAGCCACGGCGGCCAATTTCATTGAGATTAGCCAACTGCGCAGGAGATTATAGTGCTCAAGTGTACGCGCAGACACAACGTGCACTCTCTATTCCTGTCATTCTCATACTCCGGTGGGACGACACGAGACACGACCGGTGAGAGTTAAGGCGCAGGACCGACTGCTTTACGTGCTCTCCGAGGCACGGGGGTGAAACACCGCCAACTTCCCAACTCCGGGCTGTTACTGAGGCTTACTATACAGAAAGACTCGATAACTAAACTTGGCCCGACCCGGGACTCGAACCCAGGACCTCCGGGTGTGCAGCCGTACATGTTAGCCACTACACCACCGAGGCAGTTAATTATATATATATATATATATATATATATATATATATATATATATATATATATATATATATATATATATATATACATATATATATATATATATATATATATATATATATATATATATATATATATATATAATATATATATATATATATATATATATATATATATATATATTTACCTATGAACTTAAAAAAAAATATGGATCTCGACATCAGTGCAATCTAAAATGCCGAATTAGGTAGGTATAGCTAAAACCACACAGGAATATCTATAAGTACCTAAACACAATTAAATATCAGATTAGGTCAAGCCATTTTGGAAGAAAAGAATTACCTACTAATACTCTCACATCGGAATTTATTATATAAGTATATATATATATATATATATATATATATATATATATATATATATATATATATTGTTAGTATATATATAGTATAATTATATTACCATAAATTACATTTTAACGTTCACATAACAAACGTACTTTATACTTAAATTGCGTACCAATTTATTAAAAGTGACCTTATGTATTGCTATTAACATTTTTGTATAAACGCGCTTGCTCTAAAGAACACTCGCTTTAATTTAATAACTTATAATTGTACATAAGTTAAAAACTTTAAGAAATTTCTGTTTGCTAATATATATTGCAAATTGTACGATTATTATTAATTCGAAAGTTTGTTTATGTGTTTGTATGTTTGTTTCGCGTTGAAAATGCTGTAACGAATTTGGATGAAACACAAAAGTTGGCACTATCTGTTCCTATTTAACACTATAAACAGAAAGAGTACTTAAGATGCACCCGAGTGAAGACAGGGTAAGTCACTTGTACTTGTGACTTCATGAAATAAGTTTTATTGTAATTGATCGTCTTTAGTCAAATATTTCGGTTATAGCGATCAAGTACAAAAATAAGTGCACTCTCTATTTTACTCCTTTGAATCTCAAACTGGTGGGATAATTCGACGTTCGCGGTGAGTGATCAGGCGCAGGAACGATGTGGCATGTGTTCACCGAGGCACGGGGGAGAAACACCGCCAACTTCCCAACCCCGGGCTGTTACAGAAAACTTCTTGACAAAAAACTCAATATATACTTGGCCCGCCCCAGCCTCGAACCCGGGATCTCCGAATCTGAATCCGTACATGCTAGCCACTAAGCTACCGAGGCAATACGTTTTATCATTCATTAATTAACACAGACATGTTATAACATGCGGACATAATTTAAGTAATTTATATAAGAGATAATACTCGTAAAGTCACTTCCTTCCGTTTCAAATTATAGGCCATCATTGACACGATTATTTTTATTAGCATTTAATTTGAAATATTGGTCGTATGTGTAATTACATGTGGCCTCATAAATTTTATTTTTATTCGGGTTTTTTAATACTAAAGAGAAAAATTAATGTATGTCTGTTTGTCTGGTTAAATGTATATATTTATATGTATATAATATATTTCGATAACTAAAACACATATTTACCTATTAGATTTTCATATCTTAAAATATTGTGGGCCGGCAACGACTTCGAAAATATCTGATTAGGTACCTATTCTAAATGAAAACCCCCGTTTAGTTATTTTTTACATTTTAGTGCCTGGAAGTCGGTATTTTTTTAAGTTTTTATTTGACTATTTTTAGTGTAGACGTAATAAGCAGGTAATTAGTTAGAAGAAAGTTTATTAATAACATGTTCGATTAAGCCATTTATTTTAAAAAATAATTTATTTGTTGATTTTAAAAAAAACCGCTTGAACGATTTTGATAAAATTTATATGGAACCACTTTGGAAGTATATATATACCCTTTGAAAAAAAAAGAAATTTTCCAAATCGGTTCAGGCATTTTCGAGTAATCGGTGAACATACATAAATAAAAAGATTCCAACGAATTGAGAACCTCCTCCTTTTTGGAAGTCGGTTGATTAAATTAAGATTTATTGTAGTGATGTGCTTGGTTTACTAAAAAGTTTATATTTCCCATTTTTCCTTCTGAGTTAAAGCTTTAGAATTAAATATTCTTAATGAAATTAGTAATTCTACATACAAATTATAAATGGACTCACCACTTTATCGCTCAACGCCTGACTTAATTACGCACAGCATGTAAATAGTGTAATTGCATACATTTTATGTAAATGATCGCTTGGCGGAATGTATGCCGATATCCAAGTAATTACAACTCCTTATAGATCTATGACATTTTTTTATTGGCATGAATCACGTTGGACGTGACTGGGTATGGCATGTTCAAACTTGAGACAACTATAAAAAATATAATTTCTATAGCAATATTAAAATGAGAAAAGATATTTCTTAGATTTACTCGAATATTGGATCATCATTTTAAATTTATAATTTTTTTCTGTGGGCTGTGTGACCATGATTGCTGTAAAGCATTCGAAACGTCGGGAACCAAAAATCAAAATAAGTCCGCGAAAAAAATCAAAAAGATAGTTTTATTGAAAGAGAGGAAAGACCTGTCTGTTTGTCTGTTTGTTTGTTTGTAATCGATAAACTCTATAATGACTGAACAGATTTTAATAATCCATTCACCATTGGAAACTTAAGTTATCCACAAGTAACATCTAAGATTATATTATTATAGTTGAACTAGCATTGCCCGCGTTCAGATGACCAAAAACCAAATTCTTAGGTTTTACTTATTAATATACTCTTACATTGCAGTTTTTGTATTTGTTCTCAGAAATGAGACATTTTCCCGCGGTAAAAAGTATCCTATGTGTTGACCCGGATAACCATCTGTCACCATACTAAATTTCATCTATATCCCTCCAGTGGTTTTTCTGTGATGCGGTAATACAAACAGACAGACATAAATTCTAAAAACTGTAGATTCGGCCTCTGTATCGATAATAATGTTTATTTCAATAAGATTTTCCAAAAAATATTTAATGCACAGATTCGGCTTAGTTACAATTATTTTATTATATGTATAGATAATAATAAGTTTTTGCCTCAAATATTACTTTTATATATTTATCTTTATTAGTATTATAAATGCTAAACTTTGTGCGTATGTTATCTTTCGAGACCTTAATTGGTGAACTGATTTCAATCAACTATGATAAATTAAAAAAAATGTTGGAGATTTGTATCAGAAATGAGGATAAAATATGAAAATTCTGCTATTGTACGGAAAATATTTTAAGAATGTTTATATGGCTTGGTATACATATTTACAGTGATAACATCGGTTTCATTATTAGATATAGTTTAGTATGAGTAAACAAATATATGACATATAAATTACTAGCAGAACGCGCGACTTCGCTCGCACTATAACTACAAAAAAACGCTAAAAAATAGGTTTCATACAAAATTTCATCCCCTATTTTACCCCCTTATGGGATGAATTCCGAAAATTCTAAAACACGTATTTATTTAATTGTATTGAAGAACATTGATACCAAGTTTCAAGTAATTCTAATCATAAATAATTTTTGGGTTGTATTATAATGTATTTTCCCGTGGGAATGAGAAAATCTCCCACGGTGGTAAGTAGCCTATGTTGTTGTAACGAACGAACGAACGAACGAACGAACAAAACAAACAAACAAACAAACAAACAAACAAACACACTTTCACATTTATAATATTAAGTATGGATTATTATACTATATCTATCGTAATAATAATAAAATATTTATAATGTCATGACTGTTTCGGCCACATCGGTCTACTTCAATAAGACCAGCGTTGTGTTAGTGTGTGTTGTTGTTATAGTACACAAATGTGTACGATAAGAAAAATGCACACGCTGTTATCTTAATTCTCAAAGTTCTTTCAACGACATGATACGGCTGAGGTACTGATCCCAATGGTTTTTTTTTATTTGTTGCTGCTATAGGATTTTACTGCCACCATTTTTGGTCCTGAACTCTGCAGCCGTAATACTCCAGGATTTGCTTAGGGGTAGGCTCCATAATTTCATCTCGGTCTAGAAATCTAATGGCTTTACGTGTTTTCTAAGACACAGGCGTAACACCGCCAACTTACCAACTCCAGATTGAGTTAAACTGATGTTTTATTGGCAGATTGTTTTATTTTATTGATAAAACTTATGATGTACTTGTTCTCATCCGGGATTCGAACCCAGGACCTCCAGATTTACAGCCGTGATGATAGCTAATAGACCACCGAGGCATTGAAATAAATATATCTATCTTATATATAACGCTATGTATGCGGCTTATTTAGGTTGATCGTGAAAAAACTTGTACACCTCAGTCGTGTATATAAATAGAATATTGCAATGGCTCAATGATATTCATATTGGGTTTCTTAAAGGTAACCACTTCCTTCTTGCGGTTAGATATGACATACAGACAGATTGAGAAAATGCTTACAATTAATATAATTACCAGCGAAACACTCTCGATTGTCGAAAATGAATCACCGAAATGTATGTAGGTACACGCAGAACTTCCGGTCGACTGCACCAAACTGGATAATTCTTTTTTCTTGTGTTTGTTATTTTGTCTTTTGTTTTGTATAGAAAAAAATGAAGAAAAAGAAAAAAAATAATGATTTTTTTTTTAAATCTCATGATATGAAAAGTGAGTGAATTAGTAGGTATTATAATAGATATAGTATGTTATCCTTAAGAGATAGACATATGCCATCCCAAACTTTTTTGTAGACCTTTTAGAATCTATCTATTAAAAAAACCACATCAAATCCTATACATACATTTATATAAATCTAAGCATACATAGGGACACACAGACAGCGGGAAGCGACTTTGTTTTATATTATACATAGTGATTAATATTATAAATGCGAAAGTTTGGATGGATGTTTGTTACTCAATCACGCCAGAACGGCCGAGCGTATCTGGATAAAATTTGGCACATAGATAGATTATAGTCTGGAATAGCACATAAGTTATTTTTTATCCAGGAAAATTATACGGTTCCCGTGGAAAATTTGTTTTTATTTTTCACAGAACAAGGGATCGATTATCTCATACCTACTGTTCGATATTTTTTTCTGATTTTTAAATAGTAGACGAAAGCCGAAATTATAACATACCCAACATAAATAATATATATAATATATATATATATATATATATATATATAGATATGTAAATACTATTTATATGTAAATATTTTTCTCAAATTTTGAACAATGATTATGATCTGATAACTGGGCGTCACAGAATACTAATAAAGAAATTAAAAAAAATAAAAATAACCTTCAATTCCTCTGACCTTTCTATATACAAATTTAAAGATGAATAAAATTACATTTTAACTAATTTATTGTTAATATGTATCTTATAAATTTTTTTTACTAAGATTTCTATTTATCAGCTACCGGGTCAGGTTGCCTTGCGACATAGACCTCCTCAAATTCCTTCCACATGTGCCTATCCAGCGCTGTCCTTCTCTAGGCCTTAGGCAGATCGTCCTCCCATCTTTTAATCTATCTCCCTCTACGCCATTTTCCATTTTCCACAGAATACTTGTGAATTAAAAAAATATATATTATAATACGGACGAATCTGTAGGCAACCACGAGTTATGTTAAAAATTGTAAAACGTAATTATATTTAATAAACAACTAACAATAATATGTCCTCATTAAAGACACATGTAATACATATTGCAACCTTCACGCGATTTATAAGTACTGTGATTTTGCTGTAGTGTGACTATACATTTTGATGATCTTAGATTTACGCGAATATTTGATATTTTAAATAAAACTATCTTTTCGGTTTTTTTAGCGGATTTATTTTAATTTTTGGTTCCGGACGTTTCGAATGCTTTACAGCAATCATGGTCACGGGAGAGACCGTGTAAAATCCGAAAAGATAGGTTGATAATCTTGTTGAAATTATTTTTTTCTATTTTATGTTTTGTATAATGGTAAGTTATTGACAAATACAAGCATTCAAAGAAACATTCATATTTTTTTTTAAAAATCGTGAAAATATTGAAAGTGCCAGACCCGGGATTTGAATCCGCTTCAGTCGGTTTCCCAACCGAGCGCGTTACCACGTGGCTACCACTGGCTTATTAATATATATATATATATATATATATATATATATGTAAATAAAAATGTGCTTATAAAATATATGTAATATGGTCACCTAAAATTGTTATCACGAGATAAATGAAGGTGACAAGCAACTTTGATTCAGGTGCATGTATTTGTGATAATAACGTGCATGGTCTCTATATTTTATTATCTATGTTTAACTCTTATAAGTTTTATATAATAAATCTCTGAAGATTTTTACACTATATACTTGTATAGGCAGTGGTAGACCAGTGCTGATGCGCTTACTTGGGAAACCGAGTTAAGCGGGTTTAAATCCCGGGTCTCGCACCTCTGAAATTTTCATGTGTGAATCATTTCCAACATGATTACCACTTGCCTTACGGTGAAAGAAAACATTGTGAGGAAACTCTGCATGTCTGAAAGAACTTTGAAAGACTTGTGTAGTTCGCCAAACCGCACTTGGCCAGCGTGGTGGACTATGGCCTGATGCCCCTCGCATTGAACAGAGGCCCACCCCCAGCAGTGAGAAGTTAACAAGGGCTGTATAAATATGCAAACTCCAACCTTACGTACGTACGTAAAAAATTGAAATTTGAGGAAATTATAATATACTAGAAAAAATATCCTAGTATTCCACTGTGTGTTCGCTGAAATTTTTGAAACTACTCAACGGATTTTAATGTAATTTTCAGCAATAGATAGAGCGATTCAAGAGTGATGCGAAGCTAGTGTGAGTCGTTAGTAGAATATATTTCGGAGGTTAGAAGTGAATAAAATGATAAAAAAAAAACTCCAAAACAGACTAAGCCGAGGGAAATAGTTAATATATTTTATGAAAGTAAGCCATCATATTTGATAATAAATGTCAATTTACTTGTCAATAAATGGGCTATTATACCAATTAAGGGCCAGATCTTATAAATTGAGACGTTATAACACTATGTACAATTAGACTGTTTATTATAATTGTTGTATGACTACATAATTGTAGTGATTATTACGTGATGCAGTGTCATAGCTTATTGGTGTAGAACCTCAATAAGCTTCGCTCGGTTTCATCTCTAGCTCGCTTCCAAATACAAACTTTCATCCCTATTTTTACACCCTTAAGGTATGATTTCCGGGATAAAAAATCCTATGTCCTTCCCAGGGTCTCAAACTATCTGCTTACCAAATTTCATCTAAATCGGTTCAGTAGATCCAGAGATTACCCCCTACAGCGTCACAAACTCGCAAACTTTACCTCTTTATAATAATAGTATAGATAAAGATACATTGACATCAAAATCGATTTAAGAAATTAAATATAATAGTTTCGAATGCTTTACAACAATCATGTTCATGTGAGAGACTTAGGGTAAGGACTAAGAAGACCAAAAATCAAAAAAAAATCCGAAAAGATATTTTTATTTTAAATAATTAAATTTATTTTAAAAGTAGATATCAAATAAACAGCACTAAGCGCGGATGACACTTGAAAGATATATGGCAGGTAAATAAAATGTGTTTGTTAAAGGATTTACGTCACTCACGATTGAGTTATTTATTAATTTATATTTAAGATCTTATTCATTTATACTTTTTATAGTATTTTCTATAACTTACATAAGAAAAGCAGAGAGGGAAAATTAAAATAATAATAAAACAATATTTTAGCTTTAGCAAAATATCTCTTACATTGTAATTGTAAAAGCAATGAACTCTTATTTTTAGAGTACTTATTCCCCCCCCCCCCCCCCCCCCCCCAACGTGCGTTCACCTTGTCGTGGTGGAGGGGCTTAGCGGCAATACAGCCGGGCGCGAAGCCAAGAAACGCACAGGGAGGTGGCCCACTTCGGTGGGCGGTGGGAGGTGGCCCTCTTCGGTGGGCGGTGTACCATGCGGGTTGCTCCTGGTACTTCTCTGATAGCAGAGTGGACCTTGGAGCAACCCCGTGGTTGTTGTGGTCTGCTTCGGCAGACCTGCCGTCGGGGCGTCGTAGTTGAATGCGTAAGCGATCCTGCGACGCCCCATTAAGACGGGGGAAAGTTTTGTTGGGTTTTAGTGGGTAGTACTGGCTTTATTACGCCGGTAAGTTCCACACCTCGTGCGTGAATGCATTTCCCAACGTTAAAAAAAAGGTTCAGGACCAAGAATGGTGGCAGTAATATCCTATAGCAGCAACAAATGAAAAAAACCCTCGAGACCTGTACCTCAGCCGTATCAAGTCATTGAAAGAACTTTGAGAATTAAAAGAACAGAGAGTGCATTTTTCTTATCGCATACATTTCTGAACTATAACAACAACACACACTAACACTTATTGCTTAAGGATTTTAAATAAATGACTGCAATGTCTTTGGAATGACAAAATAATATTCTAAACATAGAAATGAGTCATTTTTTTTAAGATGAGATGTCATTGGTACAAAATTAAATTATTATGGAACAGCGACACGTGATGCCTTTGTTTAGGTTTTTTTTTAAATTATTGAGTCAAATTCAATCTTTATTTATTAAAATATAATATAATATAATAAATTAAAATATCTTGTTATTTTTTGAAGTGAAAACTTCTATGGGCAGGTTTGGATGGGGAGTAAATTCGTGTAAATCGTCATCAACATAGTCACGTGACGTGTTAACGCTAACACTCAGAGTGCCGATAGATGTCAAAGCCAGTTTTTATTTAATTTAAGATCAAACAATTAATTTTAATATCCAATAAAAACTTTTTAACAAAAAAATAAAAACCGACTTCAAACAAAAGCACTAAAAAGTAAAAAATAACGCCAACGCCAACTTTCCAACTCTGACCGGTACTGAGAATTTCTTTGCAGAAAAACACGATAAGTGCTCTTGGTCCGACTCGAACCCGGAACTGGCTTGATGTGCAGCTATATGTGCTGCCACTAGACCAATAGTAAATGTTCTAAACAATATGTATTCTTAGAACCAAAAATTTCACACCATATACTGAAAGTACTTATAAAGTCTTAATTTTATTTTCAAATTCAATTTTTTATTCAGTATAAAATTTTTAATTTTTTTATTGCGCCTCACGTTACTACCAAGTCGGAAAGAAAACGACTCAGTCCTGAGAACAATTAGCTAAAATAACTCAGCGGGACTAAATATACTTAATTAACCTCTTTTTGAAGAAAAAAATATTTAAATTAGAATGAATAATTTTCCCACATTCAAATAGCAAAAGATAACTGGAGGTGTTCACATCATCACCGAATTCATCATATTTACGAAGAAGACCCCCGAGTGCTATAGGCTATTTTTTCCGATAAAAAGTTATACTAATTTTCTGAGATACTAATATATTTTCAACCGACTTCCTCAAAAAGGAGGAGGTTCTCAATTCGACTGTATGTTTTTTTTATGTTTGTTACCTCAGAACTCCGTCATTTATTAACCGATTTGGACAATATTTGTTTTGTTTGAAAGTATATACTTCCAGATTGGTTCCGTCGGTGCTAGTCGTTACAAAGCAAAGCACACCGACTTCAAAAATATTTCATTAGGTATGTATAGTAAATGAAAACTACCAATCAGTTATTTTTTACTTTTTAGTGCTTTTGTTTGAAGTCGATTTTTATTTTTTTGTTAAAAAGTTTTTATTTCCCATAAAAAGTTATACTTCACCCATTTTTGACTTCCAAAAACCTACAATATTTTAAGATATGAATATTTAATAGGTAAATATGTTTTACGTATCGAAATATACCTATTAGATTTGATTTGCATCGGCTGGCACCGACTTCGAAAATATCTGATTACGTATCTATTCTAAATGAAAACCTCCGTTTAGTTATTTTTTAGAATTTAGTGCCTGGAAGTCGGTTTTTTTTTTAGTTTTTATCTGAGACACTGGTATATTTTGTTCTTCACTTTTGAATGATGTGCACTCAGTTGTTTAGAGATAACAAACCGTATCTCCAAAGGTGAATCCCAATAACCTATCTATTGTTCTCTTTAGTACTTAACAAAGAATGTCCTATCTCTAGATAGGGTATTATTTGTATGGAGCTTATGTTAAATGCCTGTATCTAATAAGAAAACATCAGATTATCAGATAGATATGTTCTTGGCATCCGCCGTAAGCCTGCTATTTATATATTGAAGCATTTGTAATAAATAGTTTTTACTTTATTCGCAATTTACGTGTTATTATAGCATATGATCAAACAATGTAAAAACAAAACGTATAACCTTAACAGGAGTCTTCTTACAAAAAAATATAGGGTTTTAACACTATCATACAGATGTTAATATATTTAAATATCAGGCTTGATGTTGCTCAATGTTTGATGTTGCTGTCTGTCTGTCGATAAAATAAATAAATAAAATATGTAGTTTAACTATAAGATTACAGATACATTTCTCCGAAAATAACCTGCGAGAGGGTAGTACTTCCACATTAGAACTAGCAAAATTTACTCTTTTTTATTTTTTTAATTTACTCTGCAAAATCATGAGATGGCGTCTAGTTAAATCAATTTTATTTTCCAGCCACCTGCTGCCGACTGCTACGCGTAATGTGCCCTGTGGAATTTTAAATAAAAAACCTTTAAACTATATAAAATATAATTTTTAAAAAACAAGTTTAAATGCGTAGAATTAGGAATCATTTTGTCATAAATATACCACTTTTGTACTTTATTGTAAGCAACGAACCGCAACGAATTGGTAAGACAATTCGCGAACAACCTTCACGGTTTTAACAACGTGACTTGTAGGAAAATGGCATCTTAATGGACGATTGGATATATGCAATATGTTTGTTTAATTTACTATATGTGTACAGTTTATTTGTGTGGGTAAAAATTAACTAAAAACATTATCACAATTTGCTTAGTGATTTTATATTATATAGGCCCTAGCTTTTCCTGCGGCTTCTCTCGATTAGTCTATTTATGATGTTAAATGGTTATCCTTCTTAAATGGTTGTTTTCAATGTTTTTTTTTTTAATTCTTTAAGGAAGTTATAGATTAAAAAACTTACTATTTACTGGGATTAAGGCTACGTTTTGATAGATAAGTATTAAGTATAATAATAGTTTGGGTTGTCCCACTGCTAGTCTATAAGCAGTCAGCCCTTAAAAGGCAATTGATACTTGGTTATAGGCTATATTAAAATTATTTTTCAAAAAATTGTTTATATATTGTTTATAGATATAAGATATATTTTATATAGAAACATTTTAATAGGTACATCTAGTTTATGAAAAATTAAAAAAAAAGCAGTCCTGAGGACTGCCGACAGAAGAGAAAACTTAAAACTATAAACAAACTGTTGTTATTTTCAACCGACTTCAAAAAGGAGGAGGTTCTCAATTCGACTGTATTTTTTTTTTTTTTTATGTTTGTTACCTCAGAACTCCGTCATTTATTAACCGATTTGGACAATTTTTGTGTCGTTTGAAAGAGTATACTTCCAGATTGGTCCCATTTAAATTTCAAAAAAAAAATACCACCCCTAAGGGTGGAAAAATAGCTAATGATGAATTTAACCTACTTCTAATTGTCATATTGACTTGAAACTTTGCAAGTGTTTCTATTTCCGTTGATAGTACAGTGGTTCGGTATTGTTGACCTGGTCTGATAGTAAGGCCAGAAGGTGAATAGATGGAACTCTTCAACGGCTAATAGTAGATATTTTGAGTTTGGGTTTGTTTTGTTTGATTTGACAAGCCTAATACGTTAGAATTCTTACTTTGCTACTACTGTCTACACTAAAAAGGGAAAAATAAAAACTTTTTAACAAAAAAATAAAAACCGACTTCAAACAAAAGCACTAAAAAGTAAAAAATAACTGATTGGTAGTTTTCATTTACTATACATACCTAATCAAATATTTTCGAAGTCGGTGTGCTTTGACTAAGTAATTAAAGTCTACCTTTTAAATACATACCTAATCAAATATTTTCGAAATCGGTGCCAGCCCATATAAAGCAAAGCACACCGACTTCGAAAATATTTGATTAGGTATGTATAGTAAATGAAAACTACCAATCAGTTATTTTTTACTTTTTAGTGCTTTTGTTTGAAGTCGGTTTTTATTTTTTTGTTAAAAAGTTTTTATTTTTCCCTTTTTAGTGTAGACAGTAGTAGCAAAGTAAGAATTCTAACGTATTAGGCTTGTCAAATCAAACAAAACAAACCCAAACTCAAAATATCTACTATTAGCCGTTGAAGAGTTCCATCTATTCACCTTCTGGCCTTACTATCAGATCAGGTCAACAATACCGAACCACTGTACTATCAACGGAAATAGAAACACTTGCAAAGTTTCAAGTCAATATGACAATTAGAAGTAGGTTAAATTCATCATTAGCTATTTTTCCACCCTTAGGGGTGGTATTTTTTTTTTGAAATTTAAATGGGACCAATCTGGAAGTATACTCTTTCAAACGACACAAAAATTGTCCAAATCGGTTAATAAATGACGGAGTTCTGAGGTAACAAACATAAAAAAAAAAAAAAATACAGTCGAATTGAGAACCTCCTCCTTTTTGAAGTCGGTTGAAAATAACAACAGTTTGTTTATAGTTTTAAGTTTTCTCTTCTGTCGGCAGTCCTCAGGACTGCTTTTTTTTTAATTTTTCATAAACTAGATGTACCTATTAAAATGTTTCTATATAAAATATATCTTATATCTATAAACAATATATAAACAATTTTTTGAAAAATAATTTTAATATAGCCTATAACCAAGTATCAATTGCCTTTTAAGGGCTGACTGCTTATAGACTAGCAGTGGGACAACCCAAACTATTATTATACTTAATACTTATCTATCAAAACGTAGCCTTAATCCCAGTAAATAGTAAGTTTTTTAATCTATAACTTCCTTAAAGAATTAAAAAAAAAACATTGAAAACAACCATTTAAGAAGGATAACCATTTAACATCATAAATAGACTAATCGAGAGAAGCCGCAGGAAAAGCTAGGGCCTATATAATATAAAATCACTAAGCAAATTGTGATAATGTTTTTAGTTAATTTTTACCCACACAAATAAACTGTACACATATAGTAAATTAAACAAACATATTGCATATATCCAATCGTCCATTAAGATGCCATTTTCCTACAAGTCACGTTGTTAAAACCGTGAAGGTTGTTCGCGAATTGTCTTACCAATTCGTTGCGGTTCGTTGCTTACAATAAAGTACAAAAGTGGTATATTTATGACAAAATGATTCCTAATTCTACGCATTTAAACTTGTTTTTTAAAAATTATATTTTATATAGTTTAAAGGTTTTTTATTTAAAATTCCACAGGGCACATTACGCGTAGCAGTCGGCAGCAGGTGGCTGGAAAATAAAATTGATTTAACTAGACGCCATCTCATGATTTTGCAGAGTAAATTAAAAAAATAAAAAAGAGTAAATTTTGCTAGTTCTAATGTGGAAGTACTACCCTCTCGCAGGTTATTTTCGGAGAAATGTATCTGTAATCTTATAGTTAAACTACATATTTTATTTATTTATTTTATCGACAGACAGACAGCAACATCAAACATTGAGCAACATCAAGCCTGATATTTAAATATATTAACATCTGTATGATAGTGTTAAAACCCTATATTTTTTTGTAAGAAGACTCCTGTTAAGGTTATACGTTTTGTTTTTACATTGTTTGATCATATGCTATAATAACACGTAAATTGCGAATAAAGTAAAAACTATTTATTACAAATGCTTCAATATATAAATAGCAGGCTTACGGCGGATGCCAAGAACATATCTATCTGATAATCTGATGTTTTCTTATTAGATACAGGCATTTAACATAAGCTCCATACAAATAATACCCTATCTAGAGATAGGACATTCTTTGTTAAGTACTAAAGAGAACAATAGATAGGTTATTGGGATTCACCTTTGGAGATACGGTTTGTTATCTCTAAACAACTGAGTGCACATCATTCAAAAGTGAAGAACAAAATATACCAGTGTCTCAGATAAAAACTAAAAAAAAAACCGACTTCCAGGCACTAAATTCTAAAAAATAACTAAACGGAGGTTTTCATTTAGAATAGATACGTAATCAGATATTTTCGAAGTCGGTGCCAGCCGATGCAAATCAAATCTAATAGGTATATTTCGATACGTAAAACATATTTACCTATTAAATATTCATATCTTAAAATATTGTAGGTTTTTGGAAGTCAAAAATGGGTGAAGTATAACTTTTTATGGGAAATAAAAACTTTTTAACAAAAAAATAAAAATCGACTTCAAACAAAAGCACTAAAAAGTAAAAAATAACTGATTGGTAGTTTTCATTTACTATACATACCTAATGAAATATTTTTGAAGTCGGTGTGCTTTGCTTTGTAACGACTAGCACCGACGGAACCAATCTGGAAGTATATACTTTCAAACAAAACAAATATTGTCCAAATCGGTTAATAAATGACGGAGTTCTGAGGTAACAAACATAAAAAAAACATACAGTCGAATTGAGAACCTCCTCCTTTTTGAGGAAGTCGGTTGAAAATATATTAGTATCTCAGAAAATTAGTATAACTTTTTATCGGAAAAAATAGCCTATAGCACTCGGGGGTCTTCTTCGTAAATATGATGAATTCGGTGATGATGTGAACACCTCCAGTTATCTTTTGCTATTTGAATGTGGGAAAATTATTCATTCTAATTTAAATATTTTTTTCTTCAAAAAGAGGTTAATTAAGTATATTTAGTCCCGCTGAGTTATTTTAGCTAATTGTTCTCAGGACTGAGTCGTTTTCTTTACGACTTGGTAGTAACGTGAGGCGCAATAAAAAAATTAAAAATTTTATACTGAATAAAAAATTGAATTTGAAAATAAAATTAAGACTTTATAAGTACTTTCAGTATATGGTGTGAAATTTTTGGTTCTAAGAATACATATTGTTTAGAACATTTACTATTGGTCTAGTGGCAGCACATATAGCTGCACATCAAGCCAGTTCCGGGTTCGAGTCGGACCAAGAGCACTTATCGTGTTTTTCTGCAAAGAAATTCTCAGTACCGGTCAGAGTTGGAAAGTTGGCGGTGTTGCACCTCTCTTCTTCTGTGCCGTGGTACTTGGTAGAACACTTAAAACTGTGGGTCCTGCGCCTGATCTCTCACTGGTCGTGTCAAATTCTTACTCATCTCACAGGAGTTTGACAGTGACAAGAATAGAGAGTGCATTTATTTTGACGACATGTTTGGCTCAGCTTGTAGTGACTATAATAAGTAACGCACAGATAGATAGTCTCAGTGACACCAGACCGTGTCAGCCAGACGGACATTGTTATTATTATGAATATAGCTTTTTACGCAGCGGCATATGTATATAATATATATAGAGATTAATTAATAATTATTATTTCTTAGTAATATAATAATATTTTATTGATAAATAACCTTATTATACAGTATATAATAACTATAAATCATAAATTAAAAAATACAGGTAAATAGATTAATTAAATTATTTGCATTATAAGTTTTCCTTATAACACTTCTAATTTAAATTCTACGGCGTATATTTTTTATATATATCAAAATGTTATGACGTATCGCTTTTATCGTCATTTTGTGGAGACTATATGGTAATCTGTCATAAGTCATTTGTCATCAGTGACTAATTGGACAAGTATCAACAATAGGGTTCCCTTGGAATATGATATAGTTTTATTATTTTTTAACACACTTTTTATATGAATATATTATAATATTTAAGTGAAACATTGTGCGCTACTAACCGCATTGCTTGGGAACGGTTGGATCGAATGCTCTCATGGTTCATTTACTATATATATACATGCCATTTAACTGCTTCGGTGGTGTAGTGGCTAGTATGTACGGCTGCACACCCGGAGGTCCTGGGTTCGAGTCCCGGGTCGGGCCAAGTTTAGTTATTGAGTCTTTCTGTATAGTACGTCTCAGTAACAGCCCGGAGTTGGGAAGTTGGCAGTGTTTGAACCCCGTGGCTCGGAGTGCACGTAAAGCCGTCGGTCCTGCGCCTTAACTCTCACTGGTCGTGTCGAGTGGTCGTCCCACCGGAGTATGAGAGTGACAGGAATAGAGAGTGCACTTGTGTCTGCGCGCACACTTGTGCACTATAATATCTCCTGCGCAGTTGGCTAGCCTCAATGAGATTGGCCGCCGTGGCGGGAATCGGCTAGGAAAACATGATACATATATTTTTAAAGTTCGATTGAAGTTTTTAGGGCAAAAACTTTAAAAGAGTCGGCCGTATAATTGGAAAAAGTCGAAAAAATTGAAAGTGCTCTTTTTGTACTCTTTTAACTTTTTTTCTTATAACTTTTTTTACTATTTTTTATAGCAATAAATATATTTTATTTATTTATATTATTAGTAGGATTTTTTGTACAAATTCAAAGTTCATATAGTGAAAGTGGAACAGGACATCTGTCTAAGATATAAGAGAAGCCACAAAACAAATAAATTAAATTGAAGAAATATAAGTTGAATTTCAGAATGTTTTTATTATTTTCATAAATCATACAGTTAGAAAACTCGTACAAAATTATGTACATAGATCCGATATAATGACAGTCTAAAAAGCGCGAACTTGTCGACCGCACGTATAGAAATTTAATTTAGCGCGAATAATTTTAAGGTTATATACCTACACGTTAAAGTCAAAAAGAAGGTTATTTTGAGGTCTTGTGATTTAAAGAATTGATCAATTGGCTAAGGAAAATGGTTTTTTTGAGGAAAGTTGCACTTTTTGGAATTATACCGCTGGATGACTGAAAAGGTAAAATAATATTTTTGTTCTAATTTAAATTATTTTTTTCTATCTATACATAATATGATAAAGTTGTGAGAGAAAACCCCTAGACAGATTTTGATGAAATTTGGTATGATGATAGCTGGTTATCCGGGTCAACATATAGGATACTTTTTACTGCGGGAAAATATCTCATCTCTGAGAAATCTATACTTAACTTTAAAACGTAACCGCGGACGAACGATTTTTAAATAAATTTGAAACGTCTCTTATATAATGTTAAAAATAAAATATATAGTAAATTAAGGACAATGGTAGTCCAATAATAATGCATTTCCTTAGAACGTTCTGTGAGGTCTAATCCCGGCTCTCGCACCTCTAATATTTTCGTGCGTAGAATTATTTTTAAAAACATTGGGAGGGCTAACTAAAGTAATAAATTATATGATATCAAAATAAAATTATCTGTCTGTTTCTTGAACTTATTTATTTTAACATGACTTATGCTCATGGATTGAGAATTCAGATAAGAAAGACTTATGCCCGATTTCACCAACAACCCATAAGCTATCACCTACGTATGGGATCCCTAGCTTAAAAGTCCCCTAAACTAGTCCCTAAATTAAATTTCGTATTACGATCGTCTTTAAGCCCATATTTCGAGCACCTAAATTTAAGAGGCCTTTTAATATTTAGGTGACCCCTGACTGTCGGTGAAACAGAAACTGTCCCCTAAGAGCCCCCTAACCTTGCTTAGGGGATCCCTTAAACTTAGGTGACGTTGGTGAAATCGGGCATTAGGGCACTTTTTATCATCTTATTACGCTAGCAAAACCGTGAGCCAAAAGTTAGTCTAACATATGTATTAGACAAAATGAATAAATACTACTTCATTTTGTTAATTTTACAAGAATTACTGAATTATTAAACATTTTTTTTATTTTAATAAATTCTTATTCAAATAAAGCTCGTATATAGTTAAAGATTTATATAAGGAAAAATTATAATGGGAACAGAGTAAATGATAAAATTAACTTATTTTATTACCACATATGAAATAGGTGTATTTATCAATCTATTGATTTTTCTTATAAAGTACTTTTACTGATATACATCGCTCTGGTAGCGCTAGGCGCCAAGCTTGGCCTGTCTTACGCCAAGTAATCTGTTCCAGCTATTTTAGTAGAGAAGGCGTAACAAACATACACACACTTACAAATTTTCATATTTATAATAATAGTAAAATTATTATACTGCCTCGGTGGTGTAGTGGCTAGCATGTACCGCTGCACACCCGGAGGTCCTGGGTTCGAGTCCCGGGTCGGGACAAGTTTAGTTATTGAATCTTTCTGTATAGTAAGGCTCAGTAAGAGCTCGGAGTTGGGAAGTTGGCGGTGTTTCACCCTCGTGCCTCGGAGAACACGTAAAGCCGTCGGTCTTGCGCCTTAACTCTCACCGGTCGTGGCGAGTGGTCGTCTCGCCGGAGTATGAGAGTGACAGGAATAGAGAGTGCACTTGTGTCTGCGCGTACACTTGTGCACTATAATATCTCCTGCGCAGTTGGCTAGTCTCAATGAGATTGATCGCCGTGGCCGGAATCGGTCAGGAGAACATTATTATTATTATTGTAAAATTATTATTAAAATTATGAAAAAAGCAATGTAAGTATTCAACTAACATAAAATGCTACGTCATGTTCTATTTAACTTTACTGTTAACACCGACATTATTATACACTAGCGATTGGACATGGGATTGTTTTTATTAATTTTATATTTATTCAGCCCCTTTTCAACATCCTACAGCTGCTCGGACTTCACATGTCTTTCGAAATCTTTCTAGGTTCTCTCAGACTATAATAATAATATAATATACTAACGATTTATCCTCGCTTCTAGGTACTTAAAATTAGAATCATAAACATAGTTGTTAGTAATAGGTATTATAACATTTCACAGGCAGTGATAGTCCAGTGGTAACGCACTCGCTTGGGAAACCGAGTGAAGCGAGTTCGAATCCCGGGTCTAGCACCTCTGATATTTTCATGTGCGAATCATTTCCAACATGATTACCACTTGTCTGAACGGTGAAGGAAAACATCGAAAAAACCTAGCAAGTTTTCAAAAGACATGTGAAGTCCGCCATGCCGCACTTGGCCAGCGTGGTGGACTATGGCCTAATTCCCCTCGTACTAAAGGGAGGCCCTAAAAAGGGCTGAATACAATAAAAAAATCTCTTAATAGTTCTGTGAAGCATACACAGAACGCTTATATACCGAACAGTATACTAACTAACAAAATTAAGCATTATTAGCCTAATTTTGTTAATAGAAATAGGTATATGTCGTAAACAGAACTCGAACCCACTACCACCCTTACATCAGATGATCGGCACAATCTCTCCTCCATAGATCGCGTAGAAATTAGTACGGTTACGTTAAACAAAACTTGTTTTTACAAATCCAAGGGCATTTTAATGCTAACATTAGATTAAGGTATTAGTAGCCACTGCAATACGTGTGCAAAATCGTGCATTCCCATTTAATATCTATACATATAATAAAATTGTAACTAAGTCGAATCTGTACATTAAATATTTTTTGGAAAATCTAATTGAAATAGACATTATTATCGATACAGAGGCCGAATATATAGTTTTTAGAATTTTTCTCTGTCTGTCTGTCTGTCTGTTACCGCATCACGAGAAAACCACTGGACAGATTTTGATGAAATTTGGTATGATGATAGCTGGTTATCCGGGTCAACATATAGGATACTTTTTACCACGGGAAAATATCTCATTTCTGAAAAAATACAAAAACTGCATTGTAAGAGTATACTAATATGTAAAACCTAAGAATTTGGTTTTCGGTCATCTGAACGCGGGCGGAGCCACGGGCAATGCTACTAGTACTGTACTAAATATATGCATTGGCTTAGAAGTTGTTTTTTAGGAGTTTTAGTTTTACATGCATAAATAATTTATTTTAATTACTCTATAATATGTATGTACTGTAATTAAATAATTTATTAAATAAAATAATTATTTTAAATATTTAAAAATAATGTAAATTAAATTATTAAATTATTTTTAATTATTCTATGCATTAGTCTATACTAAAATTATAAAGAGGTAAAGTTTGTGAGTTCGTTACGTTGTAGGGGGTAATCTCTGGACCTACTGAACCGATTTAAATGAAATTTGGTAAGAAGATAGTTTGAGACCCTAGGAAGGGCATAGAATACTTTTTATCCTGGAAATCATCTCTTCAGTGGGTGAAAATGGGCATGAAAGTTTGTATTGGGAATCAAGCTAGTGACGAATCCGAGCGAAGCGAGGGTGAGTCGCTAGTATTAAATAATTAAAAATATCTTAATTTTAAACAATTTTTTTTTTGTTTTACCCAACAGTTTCCGAGTTAATAAAGTCGTAAGCATTGTGCGTGTGTACCGTTTTAGTTAAAAGTGATTATTATTATTTCAGACCTACAAAATATGAAAAGTCTCACTAAATTTTGTCCAGCCGTTCGTGAATTTGTAAAATAAACAGAAAGTTCTAAACATTGACTGAGCTTATATAACACTTAAAGAGTTAAAACATATCTTATACTCGTATATATCAAGTTGTGAAATTGACTTTTTTCTAAATTTCTAAATATTTATCGGTTTGTTTACACTTAACCCAGCATAGACTACTTCATTAGAAGTCACCAGTTCGATTCTCTGAAGTAGCAACATTTTGAATTGAAGACAAACTTTATTATTAGTAGTAGTTTCACTATAAAAATGCTAATTATAAAAAATAATAAATACTTAATTGCAATAATGTGTAGTTTGTTCAGCTATTTTCTACTTTCTAAAGAGACCTGCAAAAATATTGCGATCGTTTTACGTTAGAATGTTCTGGCTTATATTACATAAATAGAAGTAGTGTCACCAAAAAAAATAATTTTCACGGACTGTCTTTATTTTTCCAAATATTTTATTATTTTAGTCATTAGAATGGTTACTCTGCCTCTGTGGTCTAGTAGCTAGCGTGTGCGGCTGCAGATCCAGAGGTCCTGGATTCGAGTCCCGGGTCGGTGCACTTGTGTACTATAATATCTCCTGCCCTTCTTGTGAGTCTCAGTGAAATTTGTCGCCGTGGCCGAAATTGGTTAGGGGGACATTATTATTAATACACATTTTAATTTATTAATAAATCATTTTTATATTTATCCTTATACTAGCGACTCACCCTCGCTCCGCTTGGGTTCGTCCCTACTTACGTTTTAACATTCAGTATAGGTTTCTCAGATATTAGAAATTTTCCGCAGTAAAAAGTATCCTATATGTTGACCTTTTTTTTTTTTTTTTTTTTTTATGTCGGGAAATGCATTTACGCATACCACCTGATCCCCCAGGTGGTGATGTGGGGCTCACCGGCTAGAAGAGCCGGTACTACCCACTAAAACCCAACATTCCCCTCCCCTCCGCCTTAATGGGACGCCGCAGGATTGCTTGCGCATAACTACTACGGCGCCCCAGCGGCAGGTCTGCCTAAAAAGGCAGACCACCAAACCAATGGGGCTGCTCCACAGTCAACTCTGCTACGCCAGAGAGGTACCCGGAGCAGCCCCATTAAACCTAACCACCGCCCACCGAAGTGGGCCACCTCCAATCGGCTGCAGAGGACAGGGAGAGCGGCAACGAAACACCGACACTCCTCTTCCCCTGCAGCCCCACCGCGTCCGCTATCGAACGGTGGCGGCCCCGTCTAGGCCGCGGAAGGTAGGGAGAACGGCGCACCGAAATACCGGCACTCCTCTCCCGCCGCGGCCTACTCCTCCGCCGGATGCGGGCCTGCGACCACAGTCCCGCAACCGGCACCCATCATCCGGTTGTGGGACCAAGCGGTCCCACCACCGGTGGCCGCAACGTCTTCGGCTCGAGGCCTAGACGAGCGGCCCCATCCAAGCCATTTGGTCCGCGCCGGATTTCTCCGGTACCACCCGCCGCCCTAAGCGGGTGGCATTCCCCTATCCGCCACCTGGGGACGCGCCCGGTAGGAGTTGGCTTCTCCCCCGGGATCCTATATGTTGACCCTGATAACCCACCTATCATCATAAAATTTTCATCAAAATTCCTCTAATAGTTTTTCCATGATGCGGTAACAGACAAACAGACAGACAGACACAAAAATTCTAAAAGTTATAGATTCAGCCTCTGTAACGATAATAATGTCTGTTTCAATAAGATTTTCCAAAAAAATATTTAATGTACAGATTTGGCTTAGTTACAATTTTATTATATGTATAGATTAGAAACTATAGGTTTGTACTAATTAATAGAGAAAAATCTGATCAAATTAGTACAGCCTATACTAATAAAAAAGAAAAGCAAATGTACTGATTTTTTTTAATTAATTTTTAAAATTATAATAAAATTCAACAATTCAATACAGAAAATATTCATCAAGAACCTTCTCAAACAAAGTATTTCAAAAATTTTTGGACATCAAAATTCAACAAGTGCAATGTTTTTTAACTAAAAATCATTATTTCCTTTTCTCCGAACTCGTGGTGTCAATATCTAGAGCACATAGTGTACGGAAGAATATCATTAGTAGGCGCTTTCACTAGGTTTTTTGTATTATTTTCTTTAATATATATATATGATGAATGTTACTGATGAAGTACAAATATTCTTATGAAATTCAAAGAAAATCTTAAGATCTATACTTTATAGAATACGTTTGATTTATACTTAATAAAGGTAAAGTGTGTATGAAGAGAATGATATTATATATATAACTTCATATATATATATATATTGACGACACGTATGGCTCAGTTGGTAGTGACCCTACTTGCTGTGCTAGCTGTCGCGGGTTCGAGTCCCGCTGGGGGCATTCATTTGTGTGATGAGCACGAATGTTTGTACTCCAGTCATGGGTGTTTATATTTATAATATGTATGTATATAAAGTTATATATGTGTAGTGTATCAACTATCTGGTATCCATAACACAAGCCTCGTAGCTTACCATGGTACTAGATGGCGCTGTGTGTTAATGTCCCAACATTTATTATTATTATTATTATTATTATATTCTTCATTGCATATTAACAAAGTAACACAGATAATACAGAGACCAATGTCGGCAAAGGTGGACTTATCTCTAGAGACCTCTTCCAGCCAACCTATGGAAATGAGAAATAGTGTTATATGACGGGACTAAAAGAGTGCAATTGATTTAAGATAAAATTATAAATAATTATACAATTAAATAATATAAAAGAAGACACATATAATGATAAATATACAATAAATTACATATTATACATACTATATACACATATATACATACATATTAAAGTATAAATATAATCGTATGCATTTGGAATACATAAACATAGTGGTGTGATAATAAAATTAAGGACCAATTTGTGTCAGAAGGTACTGTTTTTTTTTTTTAAAAGAAGTTTTAGAGGGGCTTCTTTTTAGAGGTATTTAGGGAGTTTGAAGAGTTTGTTTGTATTATATGAGTAATATACTGAAAGACGAAACAGAAGTATGTAAAGATCTTAACTTATCTTTTACACTGCGGGTTACTTCTGGTATTTCTCTGATAGCAGAGTGTATCTTGGAGCAACCTCATGGTTGTTGCGGTCTGCTTCGGCAGACCTGCCGTCGGGGCCGAGTAGTTGAGTGCGTAAGCGATCCCGCAACTCCCCATTAAGACAGGAGATTCTGTTGGGTTTTAGTGGATAGTATTGGCTTTTCTAGCCGGTGAGACCCACGTTAAACCACCTGTAAATGTATACAGGTAGTATGCTTAAATGCATTTACCAATATTAAAAAAGGAGGTACTCAGTGTAGGGGAGCGGGGGGCTAGTTGTTGCAGGGGTAAGTAGTTACACGCCTTTTTACCGGGATTTTAAACTCTTTGGTGTTCATAATTGGTCTCATTTGTTTTCTTATACCATCGTGCATTACATAAAAACGACCAGTGACCCGCCAAGCGCCAAGCTGCTAGGATGTGTGCATGTGTCTCGATTTCAACCAAGTAAGTAAAAAAATCCTTTCCGAAATTTTTGATTCCTGATGTCCATATATTTTATTTTCTCAAAATTTCTAACCTTGAACGTTCATAATATATCTACCTTTAATTTGCAATATTGTTTTTTTCTACTATCGATATCCATTAATGGTGACTTCAATTTATATTAAAAAACGTCCCATGGGGCAGGTAGTTACAATTTTTTGGGGTAAGTTGTTACATGTAACAACTTACCCCAAGAAATTACCATCCCTAATTTTAGAAATTCTAATTATTCTGTATTTTTTTCAGAATGAGAAACTATAAAAGAAAAACAGAAAGAGGTACAACTAGTCAAGAAGTTTATGAATCTGCTGGAGCAGAAGTACTGCAGAATAAAACGAGCATTCGTAGAGCAAGCGATGTGTTTAATTTGTGTCCGATGTCCTTATCCAGATATGTCAGAAAAAACAAAAACAACGAAAGTTGTTTATTGGGTTACGTTAAACCTAGATTGATATTCTCACAAAAAACAAAACATAAATTAGCTTCCTATCTACTCAAAAGTTCAGAAATATATTTTGGTTTACTACCAATAGAAGTTCGAAAACTAGCTTACCAATGTGCTGTAAAACCCGATTTAAAAAATATTCCCCCCAGCTGGCTTAAAAATAATATGCGCTCTGCTCTCACAATTTACAACCATTAGATGTAGGAGTTTATGGTCCTTTTAAAAACCACCTTAATCGAGCACAGACAGCCTGGATGTATAATCATCCAAGAAAAGCAAGAAGCTCGAAAACAATCCATCCATACTCGTCGCAAACGCAAATCCGCTGTGTTAACCGACACGCCTGAAAAAGACTCATTAAAAAAAGATTATGAAGAAAAAGTGGCCAAGACCAAAAAAACGTGTGACAAAAATAAAGGAAAAGGCAAAGGTAAAGAAAAAGGTAAAGGAAAGTCCTCGAAAATAAGCGAAGAAGGTAAAGATAAGGTGAAGAAAAAAATTTTGGTTTCCGACTCGGATTCCGATACTGATGAATGGTTTTGTTTAGTGTTTAGCGAAAGTTACAGCACCTCAAAAAAAGAAGATTGGGTAGAATGTTTAGAATGCAAAATGTGGGCCCATGTCAAATGTGTAACGGGAAACGTTCACTCATTCATTTGCATTAATTGCAATTCTGATGAAGACTAATTTAATATTAGTATGTGATATTGTTACCTACCTCTATATAAATAACTATATATTTTTCTATAATATAAGTACCTACCCTAAAAAATGTTATAATCCAAAGTATTTTAGTTTATTAAAAGTTTATTAAAATAAGTATAAATAATTTAGTACAAGTTGTTATTTGCAGACGAAGTTTCTGTGTTTTTATATAAGATTTAAAAAAGTTCCTGCTAAAGTTATGTTATTTTGGTACAAAAAAAAAATCTTCAAAAATTACGATATAGATATTATAATTACTCATAAATGTTAGAAAACTGTTTAAAGTGATCTCTTTTGTTTATAACGTTATCAATTAATAAAAAAAATGATTCATAATTGATGATTTTGTTTATTTATCTATCGTAACATCGTGCCCCGAAGATGTAACAACTAGCCCCAAATGGGGGGTAAGTTGTTACAATCGACTTTTTTGGTTAAATTGTCGATTGTGAAAAATATACATGAATTTTAATAACTTTTCAATCATATTTTAATAGCTGAATAGACATACTAACGATAAAAGCAATCAAATGTATAAATTATTTGATAGCTTTTGTCATATTGACATTTATCTAAAAATTGTAACAACCTGCCCCCCGCTCCCCTATTCCATTTTTCAAGAAATTTTGAATTTTTTTTTATTAACGAATAGATTAAACTTCTAGGGCGGTGTTACGTAAATTTCAATAACATTTTCCACCTAAGAGTAAATTAATTGTATTATTTAATAACAACGTAATTATAAATGAATTTCAAATACAACCAAATGCCCGTATAATTTATTTATTCAATCTTAATATAGTGTATTCATAAATAACTATTATATTCTTATGTATATCATATCGTGATGAAAATATGATCTTTTCATCACTCGCAATACAAAACAAGCCATTGTTTCATAGACATTGACAGTGACCTTCATAAGTTTACTGTAGCGTACAATGTGTGTTTACTAAATTGGAATTAAAATGATTTGAAATATATTTGAATTACTTTTTTTGACTAAAATATTTACCAATCCACTTGATTTCATAGGGCGTGTTATATATTACTATGGTATATAGAAATAAAAAGGATTTAAATGGGAAATTCTGGATAATAGCTATAATTTTCTTTTAAAACTTACTGTTATATATTATTGTCATATATACAAATGTATTCGTAACTACAAACAAAACAGAATGGTCGAGTGTGGCCGTATCAGCAGAAATCTATACATATAATAAAATTCTAACTAAGCCGAATCTGTACATTAAATATTATTTTGAAAATCTTATTGAAATAGACTTTATTATCGATACAGAGGCCGAATCTATAGTTTTTAGAATTTTTGTGTGTCTATCTGTCTGTCTGTTACCGCATCACGAGAAAACTACTGGACAGATTTTGATGAAATTTGGTATGATGATAGCTGGTTATCCGGGTCAACATATAGGATACTTTTTACCGCGGGAAAATACCTCATTTCTGAGAAAAAATACAAAAACTGCAATGTAAGAGTATACTAATATGTAAAACCTAAGAATTTCGTTTTTGGTCATCTGAACGCGGGCGGAGCCGTGGGCAATGCTAGTATACTATATAATCTGGAAGTAATTCACTAAAGGTAGTGGGTTCTATTTCCATAGCATAATGTTATTTTGATAATCACATATTATTATGCGTTTTTTTTTCTTATTTAATAGGAAGCACTTAAGACAAAATACGTAAGTTTTTTCTCATTAGGTATCATACTACAATATACTTTATAATATGATCACGATTTACTCAGATAATAACTCGTTCTCAAGGCGTATCGTCACGATGTTTGACAATCTTGAAAGCATCTTAAATTGACATCGTGGCTCTAAATAATTAACATTATAATTATTTCTATTAAAAAGTTCCGCTGAGTTTCTTTTGTGTCTAAATTTGAGATGTGACATATTTTAACATTGAAAATGGTTTTTTTTGTCGCTTTGGTATAGGCCTGGTTTTCAGCGAAAGTGTGACATTGTTCTGGTGCCGTGGGTTTTGGGACTACGTGGCTGATTGGTATGTCAAAAGAGGCACCACGACGAGAGCTGCAAAATTTAAAAAAATTGAAAATACTCAAAAAAAGTTTATTTTAATCGAAAAAACGTAAAAGGGGGTCGTTTTCGCCCGGTTTAAAAATTCGTATCTCAAAAAGGAAATGCGATATCGAAAAAATAAAAAAAAACCCCTAGAGATATGACTTACAATTGAAAAAATGTAGGAGGTACTGCGCATCACTGAGTTTACGCGCGGAGAGCGCGTGAGCGCGGTAGTAACGGTGAATAAACGTTTTGGAGCGTCATTATGTTTTTGGACGGAGTGATACTTTGTGAATAAATAAATATGTATTTAAAGTGATAGATAAATTTATTTAAAAACTAGCGACTCACCCTGACTTCACTCGGGTACGTCCCTTGGTACATTTTTTTGAGCGGAACTCTAATTCTCTTACTGAAATAAAAGTAGCCTAAGTTACTCCATATAACATCAACTACCTGCCAGTGACAGCCCTATCAAAATCGGCCCAGCCGTTTCGAAGATTAGCCGGAACAAACAGACAGACGGACAAAAAAATTAAAAATATTGTCTTTCTTATAAATATCGTATATAATTCCATATGCATTTATTTAAAAAGCTGTTATTTTGACATTACAAACAGACACTTCAATTTTATTTATCTGTATAGATTTTAAAATTTCGACTAGCGTTCATTGAGTCAAATATTTCTTGTTCTAAAATTAATGTTTCTTCAACGAGTGTAACGTAAAAAATTGTAATAGCTTTAGAATTAGATAAATAATACCTACTGCACTAGATACCTGTTTTGTAATTTTTTTGTCTCGACTTGTTTTTTTTTTCAATTTTATTCTTGTCTTCTTATCTTTTAACAAACAAATCTATAAAACATTTTGGAATCGATTGTACCTAATAAGGAATGAAAATCACATGACTTTTTTGGACTAATAGTCCGTCTATGTCAACAACCTAAAATCTATTTTCTGTCGACATTGGTATTTGATTGACCTTCTGGTGACGTAATCTTTTGAAAAAAAATATATCGCCAAGTGCGAATCGGTTTGTGTGAATGAGAGACCCATACATAATATGAGTGATTTTATATTTATCTTACCTGTAAAAGTTTACATTATAAGATGAGTTATAGTCTCTATCTATAAAAATATGCACTCAATTTCAAATTTTGGTCTAGTAGTTTTGCAAGTGACCATATATGTGACCCTTTTTTCATGAAATTAAAGCCTATATATATATATATATATATATATATATATATATATATATATATATATATATATAGAAATAAAATATAAAAATAAAAATAGTTTTTATTTCTTAATCATATATATATATATATATATATATATATATATATATATATATATATATATATGTATGTATGTATGTATGTATGTTCTTACATTACAACAACCAAAACATTAACAAAACAAAGTTTAAATATCACAACATAATTTCTAAGTGAAAGGTTTTAAATAAAACAGCTACATGAGACCAATATAACATAAAAAAATTGCTATTTTCTGTGACTCTTAGCATTTACATAAAAAATATAACTGTTTCCAAAAATTAGCCTGGTTTAATAAGCTTTTTATATATTAGTTACGTTCTAATTTTCATTGAGATCCATTCAACAATGCCCCTCTGATCGAAATAGTGATGCGGCAAATCTTACTGAGACAACCGACGCAGAAGATATTATAGGTGTATACAAATACTCTACACACGCTCTTAGAACATATAGGACGGCATTTTGACAGACCGATGATAGATCGAAAATTATTATAATTTGTATTGCACTTAAAGGAAATAGAAAAATTGAAATTACTTTGCAAAAGTGAGTTTATCTCTAAGAGATACGTAATTCAAGCCAACCAGGATGTAGATAAAATGCCAACAGGGCAATATAGTGCCAACAAAAAAATAATATATAAATATCACTATTTATGTATTTTTACATATAAACACCACTACTTCTTATCATAGGTATATATATATATACATATATATATATATATATATATATATGTATATATATATATATATATATATATATATATATATAAACACATACCTATACCTATAGGCTATGTATATAGACGAACTGCAGCATATTTGGAATTAACTGGAAAAGGAACGGTTTAGCACATTAAAAATGCATTAACTTATTGAAAAAATATTAAAATTTTATAATGCAAACAACTAATAATACTATATACATAATATATTGAATATACATAATAAGGAAGCAGAAATTTGTTAAAAAATATATTTTTCTAAGACCAATTTCCCTTCTTTTATCCCTACTTTAACCTATAAGTTTCCTGATAAAAAATGGAAAAATTAATTAAAAATTGCATCTGTTGATTTTATAATTTATCATTTATTCATAATATAAATACTAATTAGACACGAAGCAAATATAAGCCGAGATCGACTGAATTTTAAACCAGTTTTACACATTAGGTCATATTATATGAATGTTACTAACTAGGTCTGTAATAATTTATTACTTTGCAGATTTATTCCAATTAACTTTAACAAATAAAATTTATTGTAAGGCATTAAATGCAAAATATATTATAATGACTCTTATTTCGAATGAAATAAGGTTTCATTTACTGGTGATTTACGACTTTAAAATAAATAGCACTAAATTAATGACTTTAATCTAGTATCTAATAGTCAAAAATAATTTGTAATTTTAATTATATTACTTGTATTTTTTTTTGTAATTGTGCTGTTTATACTATTATTCTTGATTTTGCCAGACAGAAAGTTTAGTTTCTTTTGGGAAGGATTTTTTTTTGACATTAACACACAATACCATCTAGTTCCATGGTAAGCTACGAGGCTTGTGTTATGGATACCAGGTAGTTGATACACTACACATATATAACTTTAAATACATACATATTATAAATATAAACACCTATGACTGGAGTACAAACATTCGTGCTCATCACACAAATGGATGCCCCCAGCGGGATTCGAACCCGCAACCGCTGGCATAGCAAGTAGGGTCACTACACACTGAGCCAAACGTTTCGTCATTTTTATTATGAAAATCCCCTGTAAATATTAATAAATACGAAAGTTTGGATGGATGTTAGTTACTCAATCACGTCAGAACGGCTGAATAGATCTGGATGAAATTTGGCACAGAGATAGATTATAGTCTTGAATAGCTCAGTTTACTTTTTATCCCGGAAAAATGTGCGGATCCCGTGGAATAGATTTATTTTTGTTGTTCATAAAGTTTTTCTATTCCATATTAACTGTCCCTGGTGAATGATAAAAAGAGTACAGTATTACTCTGTATTTTCAAGCATTAGATCCCTTCTCCTTGAAATAGTGATAGAGTAATTTTAGCTTATAAAATTATATTTTCCTTTATTGTAATAAAATAATATAACTATTTTGATTCCATTGCATTTATTTACTTATCACAGTATAAATATTCTTATAATATTTGTATATGTCTTCTAATATTTATAATATTTAATTTATTTTTTATAATACTTATTAATTTATTTATATTTTGATTTATTTAATTAACAATAATATTTTAAAACACTATTCTTTGGCTTCATGTTTAGAACTATGATACTCTGTTTATATATATATGTACTAATAACAATAAATGCAAAATTTTATTTGTTGGTCTGTCCTTCTTTAACGCAGTAACGTGCGTGTTTCCTTTGCATTTGAAAACTCATTTAGTACATGTTTTTTGAACAATCATGTTATACTTACATTTGTATATTTACAAATAACATTCCGATCAAATGCTTTGACAGGTTGTTATGACAAGGTTCTAAGTACACGTACATAAAAGGAGAAATTAATAGTCTGTAATCGATATATAGGTGATTTAGGGCATGGTCAGATGATTTCAAACTGAAATTAAGTATTGCAAATATATAATTCTGGCTATATATATATATATATAGCCAGAATTATATATTTGCAATACTTAATTTCAGTTTGAAATATATATATATATATATATATTTATATATATATATATATATGTATATTATAGGTATAGTATTTATATATGTAGATAAAGTATTTAGGTATTGGTTAATTATATTTTACTTGTATTTATTTTGTATATATATTCAATATTTGTATGATACGTATATGTTTAAATATATAATCTTTCTACTGTATCTTTATTTGTTATTCGCACCCTCTATCTTAGTACTATTTCCTACACACCTAAAGGTTGCCTGGAAGAAATCGCTCTTTTAGCGATAAAGCCGCCTCTTGTACCTTCTTCTATATTTTGTATATTTTCTTTTTCTCTTTTTGGGTGTACAATAAAGAGTAATTCATTCAAATAATGTTAGTTTATTTGAACTCAGAAATGTTCTTTGATATACAATACTGGCGACTTACCTCTGCTTCGCTCGGATATGTCCCTAGGTAATATTTATATAGATTAAAAAAAACGCGTGTGTGTACTTATGTACGCACGTAAAAAGTTATACTTCTTTGGCGTAACAGAACAAAAACAGCTAAGGATTTCATCCCGTATATCACAACACGCAAAATAGGCGCGCAGACGTCGAGTTGCGGAAACAAGCCCGTTTATACCATACCATACCATACCATATCCCAACTTTGTCTAAAAGGAATGCAGCTAACTTCATCATATCACTTTCAGCTAACTTCACATGTCGCTTTTTGGCTGTCGGTGTGCGCGCGCATCGTAAAAATTTGACTCTCATATTTTTCCAAATGTGCCAAAAGAAGTATAACTTCAAAGATATAGTTATCGTGAGCGTACTTAAAGAGATTTCTGTAGGCCTTTTAAGACCTTCAATTTTCTAGTACTTTGTTTTGATGTATCTCTAAAGGTTAACCAGTTTTAGCCATGTAATCGTACAAAAACAGTTTTTTTGACAAAATACCGTCTACACTCAGTCATTTTGTACAGAATATTTACAAATTATGTACACTAACCTTTCTCGGTTATTGCTCTTTCTATTAGTGAATACCTTATTAAAATATTGCGTGGCTTAGAAGAAGTAAGCGGAGAAACAGACAGAAGCAGACAATGAATTTGTTTTATACTATGTATATAAATAATGATAATATAATAGATGTAGACAAGCAACGCCATCTTTTCTCAATTTTAATTACTAGCACACAGTATCACACAAGTGAATGCCCCCAGCGGGACTCGAACTCGCGACTGCTGGCATAGCACTACAAACTGATCCAAACATAGTCGTATTATTTTTTCTTAATATAAATTATGTCATTCGGTAAGGAATTTATTGTTTAGGAAATATTGAAAAATAAACAAATAGGCAACTTTCGAACAAAGTTATAGAATATGTTATTTAACGAAGTAATGTTAGAATTGATACATCAACAAAATAAAAATTTATTTTTATTTATTTATTTATTGAGATTCACCAGTGGTAATTATTATTATTATTAATTGTTAATTACATTATTACAGTAAAAAAATATGCTATGTTACAAAGTTCTTATTGCTAAATGCATTACCTTTTAAGGTGAATACCGCATGCAAAAATAGGCGTGAAATAGTTTTATACAAAAACAACAATTCTATGATTTAAAGAAATTAAATAAAACAAATAAATTAAACCAATAAATAAATCTACCACATAAATCGAGATATACTTAACAAATCAAGAATATTAATTATTTATTTAGAATATTTTTATTTAGCTAATGCTAAAAACATCATATAAATCAAATGTATTCAGCCCTTTTTGACGTCCCACTGCTGAGCACGGGCCTCCCTTCAATACGAGGGGGATCAGGCCATAGTCCACCACGCGGGCCGAGTGCGGGTTGGCGGACTTCACATGTCTTTTGAAAACTTGCTAGGTTCTCTCAGACATGCAGGTTTCCTCACGATGTTTTCCTTCACCGTAAGGCAAGTGGTAATCATGTTAGAAATGATTCGCACATGAAAATATCAGAGGTGCGAGACCCGGGATTTGAACCCGCTTTACTAGGTTTCCCAAGCGAGCGCGTTACGACTGGGCTACCACTGCCTATTTCAAATCAAATATGTATATGAAATTCCGAAGATTCATTGAATTTCCTCTGAATTGCTACCAAAAGCGTCGCATATAAAGCGAGCAATTTATTATATGAACGTTTTAAGATAAATTTAGACGTCTGAAAATAAATTGAAGTAGTGACTTTGGTTATATGTAATTTGTTCTTAGAAGTCCTTGATTTCGATGCGAATGTTGATATCTTTAAATGAAAATAAGGAAAAGAATTAATAAAATCACATTTTAGCATGAAAACATCATAATTTATAAGTCAAAAACGTGAAAATTATGATGTTTTCAGGCTAAAATGGTTGAAAGAATTTGAATAAAATTTAGTACATAAAAAGACTGTGACTTGAGTAACTCATAGGCTACTTTTAGTAATACTGCCTCGGTGGTGTAGTGGCTCAAATGTACGGCTGCACACCCGGAGGTCCTGGGTACGAGTCCCTGGTCGGGCCAAGTTTAGTTATTGAGTCTTTCTGTATATTAAGCCTCAATAACAGCCAGGAGTTGGGAAGTTGGCGGTGTTTCACCCCCGTGCCTCGGAGAAAACGTAAAGCCGTCGGTCCTGCGCCTTAACTCTCACTGGTCGTGTCAAGTAGTCGTCCCATCAGAGTATGAGAGTGACAGGAATAGAGAGTGCACTTGTGTCTGCGCGTACACTTGTGCACTATCATATCTCCTGAGCAGTTGGCTAATCTCAATGAGATTGGCCGCCGTGGCCGGAATCGGTCAGGAGAACATCATCGCTTTTAGTACTAAAATTATTCTTAAGGCGTTGCATGAATGCAATAATATAAATACAAAAATTATCCAAGGTTGTGAAAGTGATGAGATAGAAGTCGCTAGTATGCTTTATACCTATATCTGATAGACTGATAATTTGTAAACATTTTGCATTCAGGGGAAATTTAACGAGTAATGGAAGATAAATGGATCTGTTGAATTATTCAAGACATTCATTCGGAAACAACTATACTTTCTTTTCCGATTGGTTTTTTAAGGGTTTTTTGATTTACATCATTCAAGATACAGTTCTAGTTTTTCTTGGCATACCGACGATAAAAGCCGCAGGTAAAGCCTTAGCCTTTTGATCGTCCTTTAGCTACAAGCGGCACGCTGTGCATTATTCGTACTCAGTATTTTGTATATTGCTACCAATCTTAGCAAAATCTATACAAAAATTTGGTCTTACTACCGTATTTCTGTACTACTTAGTTTTATTATATATTTAAATCAAATTGCTTATGAGCTATGCATGTAAAAACCAACAGGAAAAAACTAATTTTAATTAAACATCGATTATATAGGTACATTGACTTCAAAATCGCTTAAAAGTAGATATTCCACGAGTACGTTTCATATTTTTTGAGCTATCCTTGATGTACTCGTATCTATACTAAAATTATAAAATACTAGCATTGCCCGCGGCTCCGTCCGCGTTCAGATGACCAATAACCAAATTCTTAGGTTTTACATGTAAGTATACTTTTACATTGCAGTTTTTATATTTTTTCTCAGAAATGAGATATTTTCCCGCGATAAAAAGTATCCTATATGTTGACCCGGATAACCAGTTATCACCATACCAAATTTTATCTAAATCCCTCCTGTGGTTTTTCTGTGATGCGGTAACAGACAGACAGACAAAAATTCTAAAAGCTATAGATTCGGCCTCTGTATTGATAATAATATTTATTTCGATAAGATTTTCCAAAAACTATTTAATGTACAGATCTGGCCTAGTTAGAATTTTATTATATGTATATATCGTCCCCTTTCTGTGTAAACCTCGTAACTCCATTTTTTTCGAAATTGAGATTTTCAGCGAAAATCACTCCTTAGCACTCTTGTAACGTAAAACAAAACATGCAATGTTCATAATGTTGGTAGATTTTTTTTTAGAGGCTTTTGATTTTTCTCGTATCTACATGTTCGAATTCAAAAACCTCGTATCTACCGTAAGTATCGCTGAAAACGTTAAGATGGCGTTGTTGTCTTATTACTGAATGTTTGTAAACATGTTCACACTTAAGTTGACTGTATTTTGATGATTGACATTTATTTTTTATTCATATGAATACATATAAGTATTAATATAAACCATAAGTAAGTATTATTTATTTAAATACTTAAAATTTCTTTTTTAAATAATAATCATTTATTGAATTTTTATTTCACATCAAGTAAATAAGAAATAAAATTATTGTTCAAGTTATTTCTTATTACTTATTTTCAGATTATCCTGCTGTTAATTTGTACATTATTCAATAAATTGTAAACATATTTGAAAAAATAATTAAATCATGTTATAAATAGTAATCATATGATTTATAACACATTAAATCAAAATCAAATGAATTTGTTTTAATTAATAAATATAAAATAATAATGAATTGAATGTGAAAGCCTTGCATAAAAAAATTTTTCGCCAATGATCTTATAGAAAAAAAAAATAATAATTTCAAAACCTCGTATCTGCAAAAAAGTTACCAGGGTATTTGATGAAAAAACTCGTATCTATGTTAAATTGATAATAACAACAAGGTATCGATGCAGATAGCAAAAATGATGTTTAATTATTTTAAGGTGATAAATAAAGAGTATAAATTTTAAATTAGTTATAACTTTTTATGAAAATTAAGTAACTCTAAACGTTTTTATCGATTTACTGAAAATTAAGATTTTGTAGATACGAGGTTTACACAGAAACGGGACGATATAGAAAGATATAGATTATAAAGGGGAAAGATTTTTTTGATTGTTTGTTTGTACCGAATAAGCTCCGAAACTAGAGAACCGATTTAGATGAAATGTGGAAGATAGTTTGAGACCCGGGAAGGATATAAAATAGTTTTTATCTCGGAAATCATCTCTAAATGGAGTGACAGTGGGGATGAAAGTTTGTATGGGGAATGAACGTAGGGACGATACCGAGCGAAGCTAGGGTGAGTCGTTAGTATTGTATCATTTACTTATTATGAAATTAAAACAAAATGAAATGGTACTATAGTTAAAAATATCGCGTAACTCCTCCTTTTTGAAATCGGTGAACAGATATAGTGTTATAGGATAAAATCTTCCAAGCCAATCCAAAACTAATGCTAACGTTTATACGCTGCAAATATTTGCCCTAATTAGATATCAAATCCACGATCTATGTAGCAATTAGTGCCTGTCAGATATATCACACAGCAGACCAACAGTTTAATACTTTTTATTCTATTCTTTTGTTTAGATTTTGACTTCCGTTAGAGAAAACACGTTATATTAAGAGTGACCGGTAAAAAAGAGAAAAAAACATCACTAAATCTGATTACATGTTGGAACGGAGCTACTCCTTATACATTATTCTAACATTTCATTCTGAAACAATTTTAAAATATTTTTTTGTGTTTAAGACGCTTCATGCAGCATTGTTATCATTATCAGCCTATTTTCGTTTACAGCCAGACATAGGACTTTCCTAGTGCCCGGATACGTCTTTATCAATCTTCATCATAAAATCTAGCCATCTAGCATCGAGCATCTTGTACACTTAATTATTTGCCTATCAGTAATATATATATATATATATATATATATATATATATATATATATATATATATCCAAGTTGCAGTCCCTATAGTTTATGTCCTGCCTGTCCATACATTTTTCTTAAATTTACTAATAATTATACTCGAATTTCGTCCTTTAATTACTAAGTACCAAGTAAGTCCTAAACGATTTCACAAGTTTTCTTCAGAGTTCAAACATGTCAAAGGCCGTTAACTCAATTTCAATATCCGATTTACACAACGCCCTTGAGGGTTCATTCGCAACAATGAACTTAAGGCATCTACACACGGGCTGATAAAATTTTGCATAACGCTTTCATAATAAATAAAAAACTCCATTTGACTTTTATAAGTATAGATATTATTTCATTTCTTTATATAATGCTAACAGGTAACATCAACAGACAAGCAACAAACACAACCGCCGAAACAATAGAAAAACCGAAAATAAAAACCAAATTTTTATTAACAAAATTAACAATCTGTAATATCACTCATAGCTTTCTACTTTATTGCCAGATTTCTTCATATTTAATCTTTATCAGAATACAACAAAGTAAAAAAAAAACATATTTTTTTTATAATATAGGTACCTACCTACAAAAGATATTTTTTTAAATTAAATCTGTAGAAGGCCTTATTCTAAAGCAAGACTTGTGCTGCAACAATTGATGTGTTAAATTGATTGACGGTTATCACGTCGCAAAACGATCTCATTTATTCCACAAGCAAATTGAGATCTTATTGTTTGGACATAAAGTCTCAAATGCTACGTAACAAGTTACCATTGACTATCCAAAACTGAACAACTGATTTGAATTAATATCACGTGATTGTAATTTGTAATTGCTATTGTTATTCGTAATAGATCTAAATTATAACATTCGGTACATGTCTAGATCTAACATTTTCTGTTATTTAAACAATTTAAGTCTAAAATTAAAAATATATTATTGAACGAGCGACTCCGCTCGAGTTCGGCCCTAATTACGTTTTAACGTTTAGTATAGATTTCTCAGAGATGAGATATTTTCTCGCAGTAAAAAGTATCCTATATGTTAACACGGATTACGGTAAGCTAAGAGGCTTGTGTTATGAATACACACCAGATAGTAGATGTACTACACATATATAACTTGAAATACACACATTATAAATATAGACACCCATGATTGGAGTACAAACATTCGTGCTCATCACACAAATGAATGCCCTCAGCGGGACTCGAACCTGCTACCGACCGGCACAGCAGGGTCACTACAAAGTACAAACTGAGCAAAACGTGTAGTCAAAATTTACTTTTCATTTATTAACAGATTTATTACACCATAATAAGTAAAACCGATAGTCGCGCTGTGCCTCTGCTGTTGCTACACGAACCAATCATTAAAGAAATTTGTTCTAATCTTAGGCAAATAGACTAGCTCGACAAACACAATGGAATCTATATAACAAAAATGAAATGCTCTTAGATAGCTCTCAATGAGGACAGTGGACCTATAATTTGGATATTTATTATAAACTAGCGGCTTACCCTGGCTTCGCTCGGGCTCATCCCTAGGTACGTTATAAATAAATATAAATATTTATTGTCTATCGTGAGCCATGTAAATTTTAATTTTTTACTTGAATATTTTCGATATTTTAACAGTTATTCTGCTATTCTGGGCGTAGACAAATCCAACAAATCAAAGATAATCAAAATCGGTCTAGCCTTTCCGACTTTGTTTTATATGTACGAGTATAAGATATTCCTAATACTTCGAATAATGTTGTTAGAGAAGGTTGTCAGGAAAATTGGGACTTTCGGAAGAAACTGAATGCTTTTCTAAAGATTTTTTGTATGGCCTCAAAAAAAACAATAAACTTATAAAGCTTCAGCAGCTTCTATTGGGTCAGCTAATTTAGAATAAAAGACAATGACATAGTTCGTTGGCTTACTATTACAAGGTTCTATGTTAATTTTAATGAAGTTTAGTAATTATTTACATAGAACTTCGTTATTTTGTTATCGTAAAAAAACAACAACATAGAACTATGTAAAATTGAATATTTTGTAGTTATAGTGCCGCTATCTAGTGGTTTGTTTTTGCAAAACTGTAACTAATGACACATAGAACCTTGTAGCATTAATAACTAAATAAGTACTAAAATTGTAACATAGAACCTTGTAATAGTGAGCCAACGAATTTTGATAATGAATAACAAGACAATGCAAATGTACTATGATGTTATACTTTTATTATTGTTGAAAATAAAACATCTATTATTTACACATTTCTATATCAACGTTGAAATAATTAAGTCTTTTTCAATCTATACATATAATAAAATTGTAACTAAGCCGAATCTGTACATTAAATATTTTTTTGGAAAATCTTATGGAAATAAACATTATTATCGATACAGAGGCTGAATCTATAGTTTGTAGATATTTTGTCTGTCTGTCTGTCTGTATGTCTGTTATCGCGTCACAGAAAAACCATTTCAAAAGGATTTTGATGAAATTAGGTATGGTGCTAGCTGGTTATCCGGGTCAACATATAGGATACTTTTTACCGCGGGAAAATATCTCATTTCTGAGAAAAAATACAAAAACTGCATTGTAAGAGTACTAATAAATTTAAAACCTAAGAATTTGATTTTGGGTCATCTGAACTCGGGCGGAGCCGCGGACAATGCTAGTTAATCTATAAAGGAACTGAGAAGTATGCGACGTCATAAAAAACCTGATCGTACTCTTGTTACGTCACGATTAGTTAAAATATTTTTGGGCACCGATTAAAGAGAAGAAAGCGTTTAAAAATTAAAACTTGTTTTCGAGATATTATAGTAAAATAAACTGACTTTTTAATGATTTTATTAAAGTAGGTTTATTTAAATCTTACTTAAAGGTTTTATGCGTTTATTTCAATAGTTATATTTATAATATAACTAGTGGCTTCAGTTTAGCGTCGTGGTTGAGTGCGCAAGCGATCCTGCGACACCCCATTAAGACGGGGGAAGGTTTTGTTGGGTGTTAGTGGGTATTACTCGCTTTTCTAGCCGTTGAGTCCCACATAACCTGTATTGTATACAGGTGTTTGCGTAAATGCATTTCCCTAGCTTAAAAAAAAACAAACCTGTATGACTAGAAAAGGCAGTACTACCCACTTACACCCAACGAAACCTCCCCGTCTTAATGGGGCGCCTTGACGTGACGATCGCCCTTTGATCTTTTTACGACTAAAATTTACAAATTTCACAGACCCTTTAAATATTTTCTTGCGAAAATCATAAGTCGTTCTGTTGTTTCGTTGGTGTAGATAAGAAATATGTACATACCAACAATTTTGTATAATTCTACAAATAAAGTTAAATTTTTTTAAAAAGGATACTAATTCTTAAATACAAACGTAACTAAGGAAAACGTTAGAGGTAAATTGTTTATATTATTATATTAAACATACATTTACTATATACGTTACTAGCATTGCCCGCGGCTCCGCCCGCATTCAGATGATCAAAAAGCAAATTCTTAGGTTTTACATATTAGTATACTCTTACAATGCAGTTTTTGTATTTTTTCTCAGAAATGAGATATTTTCCCGCGATAAAAGTATATATGTTGACCAGTTATCACCATACTAAATTTCATCAAAATCCCTCCAGTGGTTTTTCTGTGATGCAGTAACAGACAGACAGGCAAATATTCTAATAACTATAGATTCGGCCTCTGTATCGATAATAATGTCTCTTTCAATAAGATTTTCCAAAAAATATTTAATGTACAGATTCGGCTTAGTTACAATTTTATTATATGTATAGTTTTAAATATTAAATATGATGAGTAAATAATAATAAAAAATAATAATTTTCCGCCCAATTCCTATTATTTGGACCACACCCAAGTGATCCCGAATGAATCACACGCAAACCACCCAAGTCACGTCAACAACAGTTTCACTACGACCATCGTGCGATATACTTGCTTTAACACTCGTAAAGAATAAAATTAATAAGGTTTTAATAAAAAGTGCTAGTTTAGTGTAATTTTGGAGAACATTTTTACATAGGAAGTGTCTGTTAAGTGAATTTAGTTAAAGATATGATTAAAAGGTATTAAAAAATGAGGATATAACGATAAAAGGTTAGATTCATAATTAATTTTTAATATAAGGTATGTTTTTATTTACTTAAATGGATTTTTTTGTATTACGTTGGTAAAAGAAAGTTAGTGTTGTAACTTCTTGTATATTTTAAAACTTGCCAATCGACATTGAGTGAAGCAATATTATAGATTAATAGATTGTTAATATTATAATCGTGTTTGTTGTTTTTTAAACTTCACCTATATTTAAAGAAATTTTCGGAATATGGTGATCTGTATCGTGAGGAAGCTCGTGTCCAGCTGTGAGATGTTCAAAATGGCTGAAGACAATACACAATGTTTCCTATAATTCATTTTTATTACATGAGTATTGACCATAAGTTATCATAGGATTCCATTAAAAGGGATGTTTTTCTAACAAACCATTTCCGCGGGATGTCTTTATATTCCAACACGATTTAAAGTGAGTCCCATCACTAGAATTAAAAAAAATACTATGAACTTTTTAAAAGTACAGCGTTACTAACACAAGTGTTGAAATCAATATAGCCGATTAAGTTTAATAGCATATTTCCTTCATGAATCAAGTAGCATGACAAATAATTGATTCCCCATACTAAGTTCCACCCCCCGTTTCACCCCTTTAAGGGATGGTTTCCGGGGTAAAAACTATCCTATGTCCTTCCCAGGGTCTCAAACTATCTCCATACTAAATTTCGTCTAAATCGGTTCAGTGAATTAAGCGTGAAAAGGTAACAAACAGACAGACAGAGTTACTTTCGCATTTATATATTAGTACGGATTACTCATATTGCACTGGAAGATATTAAAATAACAGAGCTCTCAAATCAATCAAATATTAACAAAAATCATATTTATCTCGAAGATAACATGTTATTATCGATGAATCAATGACTTTTTATACGCAAAAAGAATTTTTAAACGTTCTAAATTGTTTATTGAATTTTTGACAAAATAATTTGTTTGAAATGTTAATATTATAATATATAAATACATATAATGTTATAATTGGTCTTCTTTTATAAATGCGAAAGTTTGTTTGTGTGTGTAATGTATATATTTATTACTCTTTATCCCTAAAACGGCTGGATACATCGATAGAATTATATTATAACCTGGAGTAGACATACGCTACTGCTAATAATAAAAAGCCAATACTTTACCAAAAGGCAATTTACCTGATAATGAAAACTAGGAACACAAAGTCGCGAGTATTTAGTAAAAATTTTAAATCCATAACTGACAGACAGTACATACTAAACTGTTAAGTTTGGAAGCATAAAGTTTTGCACAAAATTTTCTTAAATAATAAGGGTATGCACTGCACTATTGGTTAAAATCCAGAAGGGGGTCGATTTATTCAATTAATATTTATATGAAAGTTGGTAATTTGTAAAAAAATAAATATTTAAAATAAGCAGTGGCAGCCCAGTTGTAACGCGCCACTTGGGAAATCGAGTAAAGCGGGTTCAAATCCCGGGTCTCGTACATCTGATATTGAAGAGAGGCCCGTGCCCAGCAGTAGGACGTTAAAAAAACTGAATACGTCATACATACATACAAGCCAAGATTGTTTTATATTATTTAAAGTTTCTCTTTCACTTTAATAAGTAAAATAAGTTATTTATACGTGTGTCCTTGTACTATTAAAATAGATGTTGATGGCTTAAGTCTTAAAAAAAATTACTTTTATTTATTGTTATGTTAAAGAATAAATAAATATAAATATGTTGGAACATTAACACAAAGCGCCATCTAGTTCCATGGTAAGCTACGAGACTTGTGTTATGGATACCAGATAGTTGATACACTACATATATATAACTTTTAAATACATACATATTATTAATATAAACAACCATGACTGGAGTACAAACCTTCGTGCTCATCACACAAATAAATGCCCCCAGCGGGACTCGAACCCGCGACCGCTGGCACAGCAAGTATGGTCACTACAAACTGAGCCAATCATGTCGTTAAAATTTATGCTTTATCTTAATTTAACAGTTCTCATTCACTTAAGTATTCGCTTGTTAAACAGCAAAATTATAGTAATCAAAAATTTTTAGTTTAATGCCAAGGATGGTTATCGTCTTTTGTAACTTGGTACGATAAAAATATTAATCGAGTAGTTTAAATATTACACTTACACATTGCTTTCAAGATTTAAGTTATATTAAAATTTATTACGAAAGCTATTCTGCTTGTAAATAAATAGATAATAAAAAATATTATTTGTATAAAAATATCTTATATTTTATTTATTGAGAAAATCGATGGTCTTGGAAAGGTCAATGAATAAAATATAATAAATAATTATTTTAATAATTTTAATTGACACGCTAAAGAAATAATATTTTAGACATTTAAAACCTTGGTCTCTTCCGTGACCATGTTTGCTGTAAAGCATTCAAGAAGCCCGAAACCAAAAACCAAAATAAATTCACAAAAAAATATCTAAAATTTGAATTTTATAATTCTTCCACCAAGTTTGATTTAACTGCATTTTTACGCAGTCGGCTTTCTTGATTTTTACATCACTTTTTAATTTGGCTACTTAACTTTTCTTATAATATCTATCTCGATGGATACCTGTGGATAATTTGTGAGTGAAATTGTGTTTCTACTGTTCTTCATCAGATGTACATCAGATGAACGGATGTACATACATACATACGTAGTACGTATAATTAAAACTACGAGTGTTTTATCTTCAGAGGTAATTAAGATAACAAAAAGATGATCTTGTAAAAGCTACTCAGTTTTAACTTAAAACATACATTTATTTATACTTAAAAACGTAATAATCATTAAATTCATCATATTCTTAATAAAGCTGGATTCGAAATCTATAACATTAATATAATGACTCAGTCGACAATTTCAGATAGACTGGTATAAGTTTGAAAATATAATATATGCTTTACACTGCAGTATCCTGTGTCCAGTCTTCGATATATCGTACAATCTCGACCTTATGGGATTCGAACCCGCAATCTTCGCCATAGATGTGGAATCTGAGTTATCCATTAAATTTTTATTCATCACTAGTTACTTACCTCAGCTAGCTTACTTACTTACTCCAGGTAATATCTATCCGTATACTAAATTTTATCATAATCCTCCAGCCGTTTTAGCGTGAAAGAGTAACAAACATACACACATACAAACTTTTGCGTTTATAATAGGAGTCCATTGATAGCTTGGACACCCTACACAACCATAATACTATAATGACGCATTAAATAAGAACATATATTCTTCTGTACTAAGCAACTATATTGTGTTTATATAAATTGTTAATTAAATTCCTTGAATATTTTCTAAGTCATGCGGTTCATTCAAGGTTGTGTTTTTACGTTTGTTACTCTGTAGTAATTCGACAAATTACTATTTTATTTATAATGGCTTATTTTTATACTGTGTACGTCTGATTTTTTTTGTTCTTGTACATTATATTTTACGTAATACTTCTTTAGATTTACGCGAATATTTTATACTATCATTGCCCGCGGCTCCGCCCGCTTTCAGATGATCAAAAATTTTTCTCAGAAATGAGACATTTTCCCGCGGTAAAAAGTATCCTATATGTTGACCCGAATAACCAGCTATCACAATACCAAATTTCAACAAAATCCCTCCAGTGGTTTTTTTTTGTGATGCGGCAACAGACAGACAGACAAACATAAATTCTTTTGGATTTTTTCGCGGATTTATTTTGATGAATTTCGTCTCATCCGTAACCAGGATTGCTTTAAAACATTCGAAACGTCGAAAACCGAAAATTATAATAAAACCGCGGAAAATCCGAAAAGATAGTTTTATTTATATTTTTCCGCTTTGTATATTGCAGTCACCTATATATTTATCCTTAGTAATATTATTACAAGTTTGGGTAATCGGCTACTGTTCACTAAAAACATAGAGGTTTTATTACTTCTCCACACATGAACATTGCAGATACTCGTGACTCGTCAAATATTCAATTAGTCAAATTAGAGATTGGTCTAAGAATTTTATCTTATAGTACATTTACATACACATGATGTACATAGCAACGACTAACAGATTAATTCAGTTACTGAGCTGTATATTCAACAATTAGATGCATTATCATCATTTCACTTCGCTTTTTTTCTCACTAGCGACTCACACTCGCTTCGCTCGGGTTCGTCCCTAGCTTGCTTCCCCATACAAACTTTCATTGCCATTTTCACCCCCTTAAAGGATGATTTCCAGGATGAAAACTATCCTATATCCTTTCCAGGGTTTCAAACTATCTTCTTACTAAATTTGATCTAAGCCAGTTTAGTAGTTTCGGAGCTTATTCGATACAAACAAACAAACAAATACCTCTTTATAATATTTCTCGTAGTATAGATTTCTTTATATTTCTGCAAAATTTTTGATTTCAAACAAAATAAAGAACATTCTAGTAATACAGGTGGTGAAAATCTTCTAGTAATGTCTATTACTTTCTAGAAGTTCTGTCTCTTTTACTCACGGCAATTTCCCATTAACTGTTCTTGGTTGCTCATTGGTTGAAAACTATTATGTTTTATATTTTTTCTTGATATCATTGCAACCATGCAGCAATATTGTAAATACGAAAGTGTGTCTGTCTGTCTGTCTGTCTGTTTGTTTGTTTGTTTGTTTGTTTGTTTGTTTGTTTGTTTATTTGTTTGTCTTTCACGAAACAATGGAATAACGGATCGATGGGTTTTTATAGAAATATGGTAATATCTGATGCCAGATGGTAATAGCCTAATCTTTATCTCTATTTCGTTGCAAACACGATACTATTTCGTTTGAGAATTTTTGTCTGTCTGTCTGTCTATCCGACAGGACGATCGGAGCGGAACGAGGGTGAGTTTATAATAATATTGTTAATGTATAGCCGAATTCAGCTTTGCAATATTTAAAATATACATATAAAACTATTACAAATGTCATATTTTATCTAATTCGAATGGGTTCATGTACACACGTAAACTTTAAAGGTGCACGTACACTAACTCATATGCATACATATACTTTATCTATACGAATACTATAAATGTGAAAGTAGTATAGATGTACGTTTGTTACTCTTTCACGCAAAAACTATGGAATGGATTTTGATGAAACTTTACAGTAATATAGCTCATACATCAGAATAACAAATATACAACTTTTTATCCCTGAAAAGTGTACGGTTCCCGTGGTATAGATTTTTTTTTTGTTTTTCTAGAGTCGAACCTGAGCGAAGCGAGGGTGAGCCGCTAGTAAATACATACAAATTGAGTACTTTCTTTAACTTACAAATTGGCTAAAAATTATCAAACTAAAAGTAGTGAAGAATTACTTATATTTTGCTTACAAAACATTATAATATAATAACAAAATATATAATATTTGCTCCATTTAATTACGTGTCTCGTGAATATTACAATTCATGGTCACACGCGACCAAAGTAACTTATGTAATTTATTTATGTACCTGCTTTTGAAGGAAACCTTCAATTAAATTATCATGAGATCAATTTTTAACATCCGCTTCACTTCTTGTTTCTTTAAGCTATTTCCTGTCTTCTAGAACCTAGATTCTAGGACTTATTATAAATACTAACATACAATGTAATAAATGATCATACTTAAAATAACATGTTAGTTTACTATAGCTTGTAGCTTTTTAGGTTTTTGTTGCAAAAATTAAAATGGGAACTTTTTTAATTTGATCATGTCTGTCTGTCTGTTAGATAATTCTGCAAATTACGAAGAATAAAAAATTGGGGTGTTTATCAACAATTTTTATGAAATGATAGCGGAAGATGGGAAAGAGGGAAGATAAAAATGGAAGGGTTAGATAGGGGGAGCAATTCGATAAGTGTGAACACGCGATGAGCATAAATTTTGCTCAATAGTAATTGTCAGACGGTTAAAACCACTATACGAAATAGTGGGATCGATTTCCAGGCTGGTAAAATCGATTATTTTTTCGGTAGTTGCTTAAAGCTACTATTACAATATATATAAATAGTATATATATAATAATAAATATAACAAATCTATCCCACGGGAACCGTATATTTTTCCGGAATAAAAAGTAGTCTATGTGCAATTAATTCTAGACTATAAGATCTCTGTGCCTCATCCAGATCCGTTCAGCCGTTCTGGCGTAATTTTGTTGGGTGTAGTGCCGAGGTCGGCACTAGCTACGTTAACCATCCAAACATCCAAACATCCTACCAATATTATAAACGCGAGAGTTTGTAAGAATGTATGTATGGATGTATGTTTGTTACTCTTTTACGCAAAGCTATTGAATGGATTTTGATGAAACTTTGCAATAATATTACTCACACATCAGAATAACACATAAGTTACTTTTTATCCCTGAAAAAAAGCACGGTTCCAGTGGGTTAGATTTGTTTTTGTTTTTCTAGAGGTAAGCTGCTAGTTTGTAATATTAGTATGATGTAGATGATATAAATGAAAAGTCGATTAAAGTTTTATTTACGCAAGCTATGCGTAATTTCTACGAATAAAAACAACTCAAATTACCTATATCTAATAGTTGATAAAATCATAACTTTTTTCTATTTATTACGAAATATAAATTTGTAACCTAATAATAATTTAAAATATAATAAAAAAAATTATGTAAGGGAATATTTGGTATTATAAAAAAAAATCAGATTTTTTCGTTTTTAATTTGATTTTTGGTTCTCAAGGTTTCGAATGCTTTACATTTTACATCAACCATGGTCATGGGAGAGACTAAGGTCTTTGCCATCTCCAAAGCTATTAAACAGTATATTAAATAAGAAATTATACAGTAATAAACCTAGTTATAAAATACAATTTGGTTAATCATAACCGATCTATTGTATGTACCTAAATGTGACCTCAAAATCGACCCAGTTTCAAGACAAGATAAAGGACATCTCGCTATTGTTCAATTTATCTTCATTATTTATAAGATTTTCTAATTATACAAGCTTTTACTTATGACTTGGTCTCTATTTTAGTTCTGAATAGTTCAAAAATGACTTCTTCTTATTTAACCGATTTTAAATAAAGGAGGTACGTATGTCTTAAGTATGTTTTATTTACATATGTGTTTACACGATGTTTGCAAATTTTAAATACTCTTATATAAATCTTATAAATATGTATATAAAAATAACTCCTTGTTTAAGATAATTAATAATATATAATATGTTTAACTTTATTTTGTATACCAAAAGGGGATCTTTTAAATTTCCAACCACACCAAATCCACCAAAAACCCACACCCAAATATTTATTAAGTGAGTGAGTTGGTGCATGTTTATGTCAGTGCAAGATAAAAAATAAATGAAACATCATCACAGCCGAATCGATTGTAATTAAACTTGAAAAATTACAATTTTAAATTCATTCGATTATTCGTGGAAATTCGATAAAGTAGTCATCAGATTAATATAATTGCGGAAGGTTGTTTTTGTGTGTATTTTTATTACTGAATGGATTTATTATAAAAATTAGTATACAGATAGACAACCTTTTTTGCTAGGAAATGCATTTACGCATACCAACTGTATATATACAGGTGGTTATGCGGAACTAAACAGCTAGAAAAGCTGGTACTACCCACTAAGCCCAACGGAACCTCCCCATCTAATGGGGCGTCGCAGGGTCGCTTACAACAACTTACAACAAACAGTAACTCGCATGGCACACCAACCATGGAGGGGAAGGGGAGGGGGAGGGGGAGGGAGAGGGAAGGGGGAGGGGGGGTCAACTATGATCTGCGTAACACCGTAACACATAGGCTACTGTTAGGCATTTAGGCAACGTCCTATTATTTTTAACTGACTTCCAAAAAAGGGGAGGTTCTATATTCGTCTGTATGTATATTTTTTATTTATTTTTCTATTTTATATGCATCAGAAAATCTGTATCAAAATAAATCATGTCGACATTTGTATAGTACTTAAGTACTTAGTATTTCCTTTGTCAAGGTATTAGTGAGATACTCGTATGATAAGAAATGAATGTAATCGTTATATTATTATTACGAGTATGTTTGGGTTTTCTAGCTTATCCGTAATTTGCTTGTAGAGAACACTCTAAGAAAGATTTTATTTACTAAGTAGCTTCTAAATGCGGACTTGTTTCTTTGTATTTAAAACAACCAATACTCTATAAATAAATATCTCGGGACATTAACACATAGCACCATCTAGTTCCATGGTAAGCTACGAACCTGTGTTATGGATACCAGATAGTTGATATACTACACATATATAACTTTGAATACATACATATTATAAATATAAACACCTATGGCTGAAGTACAAACATTCGTGCTCATCACACAAAATGAATGCCACCAGCGGAACTCGAACTCGTTCACTGCTGGTATAGTAAGTAGGCTAGTCACTACAAACTGAGCCAAACGTGTTGTCGTCTATAATCTCTATTTTATATGGAAGCCCATGAAACAAAGAGTTTAGTGTATAACGTTCAAGTAAATTAGCCAATCGAAAGTATATTGTCTTTCAGTAATCTTAAATGTTGGTTAAAATAATTTAAATTTAATTTAACACGATGCATAACAGTTTTCTATATATTTTCTAAAAACGATTTGATTCAGTTATACTTATAAGTCTTAATGACATAAATAAACGAAAGAACATCAGCCCTTATTATTAATTTAGATGGAACAATCTTTTCGGATTTTTTCGCGGATTTATTCTGAGTTTTTGTTTCCGGGAGAGACTTAGATGACTACAACATCTCAAAAGTTAATTTATACTTGTCCCTACCCATACTTGTTGTACTTATAAATTATACGCATATATATATATATCAAGATACCTTACAATATTTTTTAATTATAAACATTTTAATCAAATATTCTCGTAAATCTAAGTAAGTATTATTTAATCATAAAATTAAAATTCTACACTCATTTAAAAAAGTTTTTGTTATAATGCTTAAATTCTAAGTAATTCATTGATTTCCTACAAAAAAATTGATCGCAAATTGATCTTAAATCAACTTTATATTTTATTGCTATCTTTGAAATTACTTTTAAGGAAAAATAACGTTAGAATATAACAGGATAAAGTTTAGTTATACGTAGCTTAAACAAGTTTTAAATTAATATGACTTATATGTGTTTATATAACAAAGTTATTACTATTAATCCGTTGCAAAAAACGATGAGATTCCTTATCTATAGGTATAATCTATACATATAATACAATTCTAACTGAGTCGAATCTATACATTGAATATTTCTTGGAAAATCTTATTGAGATAGTCATTATTATCGATACAGAGGTCGAATCTATAGTTTTTAGATTTTTTGTCTGTCTGTCTGTATGTCTGTTACCGCATCACGAGAAAACCATTGGACAGATTTTGATGAAATTTTGGTATGATTATAGCTGGTTATCCGTGTCAACATATAGAATACTTTTTACTGCGGAAAATATCTCATTTCTGAGAAAATATACAAAAACTGCAATGTAAGAGTATACTTATAATATGTAAAACTTAAGAATTTGGTTTTTGGTCATCTGAACGTGGGCGAAGCCGCGGGCAATGCTAGCACTAATATATAAAGCTCAAGAGTGTTTGTATTTTTATTTGTTGAAAAAGTTTGTTGAATCACACTAGTTTCTAGTCTCTCTACAACTATCGCTCTGATGAGAAAATATTTTAACTTTTATTTTCCACAAAGATATAAAAAGAAAATTATTACAAAAGTTATTACGTTCGCGTTACGAGGATAAAAATTAGAAAATGTCGCCAAAATTTCATTTTGCGATTTTTTTAACTGTTGCTAAATTACAGTGAAATCGGTACTGCCATTATTGAGGGTTAATTATCTTAATTTTAGAATGATACTAGCAACTCACCCTCGCTCCGCTCGGGTTCGTCCCTGGGGTGGGGTCTGGGAGGACCACCCTTATCCTTATCACTTAGGGGTATGGAAAATAGATAGTAGCCGATTCTCAGACCTACTGAATACGCATATAAAATTTGGTAAAAATCGGTAAAGCCGTTTCGGAGGAGTACGGTAACAAACATTGTGACATGGAAATTTTATATATAAGATTTAAGTAACATCTCTACTGAAATTAAAATTAGTCAATGCCTACAGCTCTGAATGCATGGATGATTCGGGAATGAAAAGCAGCCTAGGTCTCCATGATGAAATTTATATTTTCGTAAAAAAAATTCAAAATCTACTTTGCGGTTGCGTGAAAAATAACAGACAGACATTATTCACTTTTTATTTAAATATCAAAAGTAATAAATATAAGGAAGTTCGTAAAATTCTATGCGCTAGTAAATATTTCTGGCAAAGAATGTTTACTCAGTTCCTTGATTGTACTGTATGGCAGTGAATCATCTTATGTTTATACAATGAATAACTGTTATTCACTATTGGTATTTCTTTTTGTTCATTGTTCTTTTCAAATATTATTTTAAACCCTTTATTAAAGTCCCACAGCTGGGCGTGGGCCTCCCTTCAATACGAGGGGGTAGGGCCATATTGACTTAAGCTGGCCGAGTGCGGGTTGGCTGACTTTAGATGGCTATCAAAGGTTGACTTTCTAAGTCTTGTTAGGTTCTCTCAGATATGCAGGTTTCCTCACGATTTTTTCTTTACCGTAAGCTAATGGTAATTATGTTGGAAATGATTCGTACACTGAAAATATTAGATTATTAACCAGCTTCCCTTGATTTTCCTAGCAAGCGTATTACCACTGAATGACATTTGTAGTATACTACATAATAAAAGAATTGTCACTCATATACATCCTTTTTTCTATCGCTTCATGACAAAAAAAAATATTTTTTATATATTAATTTTTTAAATATTTTTTTCCAGATATAATCATCGACAACAGATAGCGGATGTAGAAAATTTTGCTCCAGTCGTAATGTGAAGATACCAAAATGTTGTTGAACATCTGCAAATCATGTCAGTAGTAAGTATTACCTGCTTTATACTTATTTTAAGACTGCATTTAGTCCGTGGTTTTGCTTATATTATGTCTTACTGCCTAATTTTTGAAATTATGATGTTTAGAGATGATATATATGGCTTTTTCTAGAGGAGGAAAAAGAGGAAAGGTTTGTATTTTTGTATGTTTGTAACGAATAAACTCAAAAACTACTGGACCGATTTAGATGAAATTTGGTAAGAATATAGTTTGGGAGCCTGGGAGGGAGTAAGGAAATTATCTCTTAAGAGGGTGAAAATAGAGATGAGAATTTGAATGGGGAAGCAACCTAGCGACAAACAAACCGAGCGAAGCAAGGGTGAGTCGCTAGTCCATACATAAAGCTGGTAGATGGTTTTTCTATAGATAAAGAATTTTCATACTAATCAAGGAGTATATACTTATATTCTATTTTGTTTTGATTCAACACGCAAAAGTATTTTATTCACATAGATCCGGGAGTGCAAAGATGAATTGTACAGTGCTATTTGTTGCGTTAGAAGTTTATTATGATTTTTTTCCACAAACTGCGAAACTGCAGCAAGTAGCTATTAGATAATATTTTAGTAGCCTGAACCAAAAGTAAATGTGAGTTTGTATAGATCCGAGATACAAATGACGAGCGAAGCCGCTGGCTATAACTTGTTATATAGGGAAGCCATGAATAATTGCTATATTATAATATATAATAATAGTTATATATATATACATACATATAAGCAAATATTATTTGTGATCTTGTTTAATCTTCGTCTCCTTTTCCGTGGTCAATCATGATAATGTCGAGATAAACATTAGCGAAATGGAAATTTTACTTACCTACGTCTACAGCTGGATGGTCGCGTTGTGTGTTACTTTAAACAGTAAATTAAATTAAAAAAAATATAAAACATATATATAATATATTACAATATAGTCAAATATTGTGTGTGTGTGTGTGTGTTGCTATTAATAATTATTTATTTCTAATGAAATTTGAGAACAGTGAAAGAAGTGAGGTAATTTTATTTGTATTATAATGTCATGTTATATACGTTGAAGGCAACATTGGTGTAGTACATTGTGCCCAAACCAAGTAGGAGCCACTGAATAAAATAATTGAATATCGTGGAAAACCGACTTATAGACTTATCTTAAATCTAATAAAATTTAACTATCTACGTAGTTCTCGAAAGATACGTAACCACTCTTACTTGACCGTTTCAAATAAAACTATTTTTTCGGATTTTTTCGCGAATTTATTTTGATTTTTGGTTCCCGAAATTTTGAATGCTTTATAGCAATCATGGTCATGAGAGAGACTAAGGTTTTAGACATCTCAAAAGTCATTATATACGTGTTACATTGACAGTGCCTACCCATAATTATTATCATAATGTTAGTGTTGTTTTATACTAGATCATTATAGATTACGGCTTATTTCTCTTCTCATTCAGGGGGGTCCATGTCTAAGAGTGGGACGTTAGAACATAATATATCAATATAGGTTTTTCTTAAAAAGAAAGATAAATATCCACTTTGCTCTGTGTTATCTACTTGCTGTGATAATCTACTATCGTATATCGACTATAATATAATGAATTTTGACTAAAATGCTATGAACAGAATTTGCAAACTTTATAAGATTCTAGCAAACTCACCCTCGCTTCGCTCGGGTTCATCCCTGGGTACGTTTTAATTTTTCCGAGCGAAACCCTAATTCTTTTCAACCGACTTCAAAAAGGAGGAGGGTCTCAATTCGACTGTATTTTTTTTTATGTTTGTTACCTCAGAACTCCGTCATTTATTGACCGATTTGAACAATTTTTGTGTTGTTTGAAAGTGTATACTTCCAGATTGGTCCCATTTAAATTTCAAAACAAAATATCACCCCTAAGGGTGGAAAAATAGCTAATAATTAATTTAACCTACTTCTAATTGTCATATTGACTTGAAACTTTGCAAGTGTTTCTATTTCCGTTGATAGTACAGTGGTTCGGTATTGTTGACCTGATCTGATGGTAAGGCCAGAAGGTGAATAGGTGGAACTCTTCAACGGCTAATAGTAGATACTTTGAGTTTGGCCTTATTCTGTTTGATTTGACAAGCCTAACACGTTAGAATTCTTACTTTGCTACTACTGTCTACACTAAAAAGGGAAAATAAAAACTTTTTAACAAAAAAATAAAAACCGACTTCAAACAAAAGCACTAAAAAGTAAAAAATAACTGATTGGTAGTTTTCATTTACTATACATACCCAACCAAATACTTTCGAGGTCGGTGTGCTTTGGCTAAGTAATTAAAGCCAACCTATTAAATACATACCTAATCAAATATTTTCGAAATCGGTGCCAGCCCATACAAAGCCATCATATCATTATTTTAGAAGTTATTAACGAAAAACTAAATACCTTTTTTTATCTTATTTTGTTAATGACAATCGCAATTTTTTATGTGCTAATAAACCCTTAAAAAACATTTTTCTAGACGTCATTCCGAATCGAATGAGCTATCGCACATATTTGTAGGAGCTTTATTTCTATTTAACACGTTTTTGAACTTGTTGAGTAGACTATATGTAGTACTTGGGCGATCGAGCTTCGCTCGGAGTTTTTTTGCTATACCTATCGCATTTTTCAGATAAAAATTAAAAAAAAATGAATAAATACAAAAATTGAAAAAATAAAAGTAAAACTTTGTATTCGACCGAGATTCGAACCCGGATACCATGACACATGTGATCTTGCGACCCGAATCTTGTTTGCTTGGCCGCTTGACGACGATGAGTATGCCTAAGTGTGCGAAAGTAGCGATCATATTGTGTATAAGACCGCATGAAAACTCGAAAACACGCGTTTTACCAGACATAAGACTAATCCAGATCGATTCTTCGCCCCCGAAAACCCCCACATACCAAATTTCAGAAAAATCGTTCGAGCCGTTACTAAGAACGCCGGTATAAATAAATAAATATACAAGAATTGCTTGTTTAAAGGTATTAGATATAAAATAGAAAAAAATTGTAAAGTACCTATAATCTCTTGAAATATTAAACGAAACATAGTAAAACTTTTTCAATTGTCAAAATCTATACTATTCTAAACTAATATAGGATACATACTTTTTATTAACTTAATTGATTTTTTTATAGTAGGTATGTGAGGAGAATATATATATATATATATATCGGTTTTAAGAAACCATGAGGAATACAAATTTATTAGCCAAGCCGATATATATAATATATGCCTACGGCGTACTGTTTGCAATGAAATAAATGAATACCTCATGGTATAGTGGTTAACTTAAATTAGTCTCTGTGACCGAAATCTTGACATGATTGTTCTAGTTGCTTAACGTTCTTATAGTTCTGAGTTCGAGTATCAAATGTGGCAAAAAATTTATTGGATTATCCTGATGAGAAATTCATTCAGCATTCTTGGCTGAGTTACACTCTGGCCGACAGCTACTGAGATTTTCTTACTAGAAAAAAAATCAGGAACTGTACTTGGCTTGACCCGGGACTCGAACCCAGAACCTTCAGATCTGCAGTTGTATATGCTAGCCACTAGACCAACGAGACTGTTTCAAATCGAGGCTTTGCTAGTATACTAGAATACTAATTCTACAAAAGATTCAATATTTTTCCAGTTAATTAAATAAAACTTTATATGTTTTAGCTGTCTCGAGAGTATGTACTGGACTTGCTGCGAGGAAAGATTTTGCTTCGACAAGAAAATCGCTACTTATAAGTAAGTTAAAACTCCTTAGAACCTACTTAAAATAACAACTCGTCGTCTTAGTGTTCAAACAGGGTCATTTTTAATTTACTGAAAACCTTTTGGGAATTTACTATTTATGTACATCATAACAACAGCATCTGTAACAAGAAACAATAATATTTTTTAAATTTTTATTTTCATACAAAAATAAAAATAATTTTTTTTGCACCTTCTAAGCCGTAAAGTCCTAGTATCTGGTCAAGTTAAAATGAGGCGCCGTCTCCTACACCCCTCCACCCCTCCCCCTCCACCGGCCACGCGCTATCTTTTGCTAATGCTAGGATTATTACCGTTTAGAAGGTGCAATAAAACTATTTTTATTTTTGTATAAAAATATTATTTTATAAATATTTTTATTTTATAAAAATATTATTTTTACTTACATTTGTTCTTTTTGTGATGTAAATTGTATATTCCCAATAGGTCTTCAGTAAATTAAAAATGACCCTGTATATCCAAACAACTAATTTAGCAAAAGAGTTTTAATTATTGACTTTTAAATGTCAATTGTCAATCCTATTGGTATGAAATACACATGTTACTTTAAAAGCACCAAAAAGTTGTATCTTATCTATATACAGTTGACCAAAAACCAAATTCTTAGGTTTTACATATTAGTATACTCTTACATTGCAGTTTTTGTATTTTTTCTCAGAAATGAGATATTTTCCCGCGATAAAAATTCTCTTATATGTTGACGCGGATAACCATCTATCACCATACCAAATTTCATCAAAATTCCTCCAGTGGTTTTTCTGTGATGCGGTAACAGACAGACAGACAAATAGACAGACAAAAATTCTAAAAACCATAGATTCGGCCTCTGTATCGATAATAATGTTTATTTCAATAAGATTTCCTTAAAAATATCTAATGTCTGTACAGCCGAATCTGTATTCGGCTTAGTTACAAGTTTATTATATGCATAGATTAATATTTAAAAAGAGTAAACAATGTGTCGATATTGTTTAAGTAAACTCCACAGTAAAAACATAACAAGTAAACAACGCAAATGAGTGGATTAACTATCTTATAGGTAAAACCAACAAAATCATAAACTTTACTCACTGGATTATAAAAAATAATAATAAAACTACAAATGTAAGAAATTTTTTTGAAGGACGAACATATTAAAAACTTTTTACCAGGAAATTCAATAAATTTCAAAGCAATTCAGCCATTTTGTTTAATTGAAATATGGATAGATATCAAAACATAAATCAAAATTTATAGATTACTAGCATTGCCCGCGGCTCTGCCCGCGTTTAGATGACCAAAAACCAAATTCTTAGGCTTTACATATTAGTTATACTCTTACAAAGAAGTTTTTGTATTTTTTCTCAGAAATGAGATATTTTCCCGCGGTAAGAAGTATCCTATATGTTGACCCGGATAACCAGCTATCATCATACCAAATTTCATCAAAATCTGTCCAGTGGTTTACTCGTGATGCGGTAACAGACAGACAGACAGACAAAAATTCTAAAAACTATAGATTCGGACTCTGTATCGAAAATAATGTCTATTTCAATTATATTTTCCAAAAAATATTTAATGTACAGATTCGACTTTGTTACAATTTTATTATATGTATAGATAACATACATCGTTTAATGCTATTGCTTTATCCGTACAAGAAAATATTTGACTTGGTTGTTTTTTTTTTATTATCGATAATAGTTTTTATACCGATGGAGTTAAGGCAGTGGTAGCCCAGTGGTAACGCGCTCGCTTGGGAAACCAAGTGAAGCGAGTTCAAATCCCGGGTCTCGCACTTCTGATAATTTCATGTGCGAATCATGTCCAACATGATTACCACTTATCTTAACGGTGAAGGAAAACATCGTGAGGAAACCTGCATGGCTTAGAGAACTTAGCAAGTTTTCGAAAGACATGTGAAGTCCGCCAACCCGCACTCGGCCAGCGTGGTGGACTATGGCCTGATTCCCCTCGTACTGAAGGGAGACCCACCCCCAGCGTTGGGACGTTAAAAAAAGGGCTGAATACACATACCGATGGAGTAACAAAAATGCATCCATCCAAAGTTCCGTATTTATAATATTATAATAATGGGATTTTTTACTGAAAATAATTTCTGATGTAAAAATGAACAATAAATAGATACTATAAATCATTTTCCTTATAAAGTAGTACGATATTTATTATATAGAAACAAATAATCTATCTTATCACGAATGTTACATGTAATAGATTGCAGTAGGCGTTATCACTTATCATTGCCAATATTAAATCGCTGAACAAGGTCACCTCTCAGTTTGTAAGTGTTTTCAAAAGGGGAAAAACTCAAAATCATGCTCACAGCTGTTATGCAATGACGTTGGCTTGTGGCGGTTGAAATTATTATTTACTAGCAGAACCCGTGGCTTCGCTCGCGCTAAAACTACAAAAAAGAACTCAAAAAAGGTAGGCCTCATACATACTTTCATGAACTATTTTACCCCTATATGAGATGAATTTCGAAAAATGCTAAAACACGTATTTATTTAATTGTATTGTATTGAAGAGCATTAATACCAAATGTCAAGTAATACTGATCATAATTTTTTTTTCGGTTGTATTATAATGTGTTTTCCTGTGGGAAGTAGATGATCTCCCGCGGTAAAAAGTAGCCCATGTCACTCTCCAGCCCTCTAACTATCTTCACACAAAAAAATCACGCCGATCCATCATTCCATTTTCATGTGAAAGAAGGGCAAATAAATAAACAAACAAACAAACAAACAAACAAACAAACAAACAAACAAAGAAACAAACAAACAAACACACACACTCTCACATTTATAATATTAGTATGGACTATCGGCACACCTTTGCTTCGCTCGGGTGCATCTGTAGGTACTGAAAAGTAGTCAATGTATTGCTCATATGTCATAGTCTATCATAGTGTACTAAATTAAATAATTTTTAGTCAACTTCATCCAAATCTGTTTAGCAATTTTAGTGTAAAGAATAAACAAACATACACACACACACATTCGCAATGTTTTAAGTGTTTTTTCCAAATAGAATACTGTCTTGGACCAGTTAATTTATGTATGTAGGCTTAAATATACTTCCAAACGTTTCTATTTATTCAATATTTTGATTTTTACATTAACTTTCCGCCAAAACAAATATTTGTAATTTAAAGTGAATTTTGTTTATTCTGTTCTTCATAATAAGAAAATATTTTTTGTAATTCTATCTAAATATACACATACGAAATTAAGATGTCTATGTTCGAAACATATATTGTTTGTACTCATCAATGGAAATGAAAGAATATTTTATGTTAAAAGTTAAATATTAGATTAATTTTATGTTAAGTTAAAACTAAATTAACAGATTAAAACTTCTTTGACGACATGTGTAGCTCAGTTTGCAGTGACCTACTTGCCAGTGGTCGCGGGTTCAAGTCCCGCTGGGGGGATTCATTTGTGTGATGAGCACGAATGTTTGCACCTGAGTCATGTCATGGGTGTTGATGTTTATAATATGTATCTATTTTGAATTTATATATGTGTAGTGTATCAACTATCTGGTACCCATAACACAAGCCTCGTAGCTTACCATGGAACTAGATGGTGCTGTGTTAATGTCCCTACATATTTATTTATTTATTATTTGTTTCCTTAATAAAGTAAAAGTCGTATAACAACAGCTTAGGAAAAAAACTAAGAATGATGATTATATCTCATCTCAACGTTTCTCATATCTTAGGAATACCCCAGATATAAAATGCTTGTATAAATAGACGTACGTACTGATTGTATGTTTTAGAATAAATAATAAACACAATTTCATATATTGGTTAAATTGAGATTATAAATCTTTGCTTTTGGAATTAAATATTATTATTTTGGTTGTTGTTGAATTTACTGAGATCATATTATAAATAAAAAAGTTGGCATGTTTATTATTTTTTTTACAGCCAATCTATACTAATATTAATATTATAAATGTAAAAGTTTGTGAGTATGGATGTTTGTTACTCTTTCACGCCAGAACGGCTGAGCTGATCTGGATGGAATTTGGCACAGAGATAGATTATAGTCTGAAATAACAGATAAGCTATTTTTTATCCCGGAAAAATAAACAGTTCCCGAGGGATAGATTTGTTTTTGTTTTTATAGAGGCGAACCCGAGCGAAGCGATGGTGAGTGTCATAGTGGCACGAAATTTGGTCTAATGATAGCGTGTATTATTCAAAAACATAAACAAAAGGGTGTAAATAGATTCTTAAGCTGCCATGATTATATATCAAGATTTCACAATATCTGTAGAAATCAAAGAATTTCCGCGTGATAACAGTGGAATTTTGTAGGAAAATCCTCTTCCTACATATTAACATCGTGTCTACATATGTACTTAGAGATTACTACATGGATTTTTGTTGCTTATCGCAATCACGATTAGTATGTTATTTCCTTTTTGTATGTTTTTCAGTAAACAATATTTTATAGACAAACAAATTTGTTGTAGTATCAAATTGCTACAGCAGTTTGAAATGGTCTGAAATCGACTTCTTTTTAAATATATTTTAGTTAGCTACTTTACTAGATGCACTTAAGCTAATAAAAACGCGTAAATAATTCTCTTAAAATTATGTAAAACTAGCACCTCACCCTCGCTTCGTTTCGGGTCCCTAGATAAAACAAATCTATCCCACGGGAACCGTACATTTTCCGGGATAAAAAGTAACATATGTAGTATTCCAGAATATAATCTATCCTTGTGCCAAATTTTATCTAGATCCGTTCAGTCGTTCTGGCGTTAAAGAGTAAAAAACATCCATCATTTATAACATTAGTATGGAAATTACAGGTGTAAATTCTATAAACGTTAACGCTATATTCAAAAATGCAATCTCGATTGTTTGGTATTCAGCCCTTTTTAACGTCCCACTGTTGGGGGCCTCCCTTCAATACGAGGGGCATCAGACCATAGTCCACCGCGCTGGCCGAGTGCGGGCGGACTTCACATGTCTTTTGAAAACCTACTAGGTTCTCTCAGACATGCAGGTTTCCTCACGATATTTTCCTTCACCGTTAAAACAAGTGGTAATCATGTTGGAAATGATTCACACATGAAAATATCAGAGGTGCGAGACCCGGGATTTGACCTCGCTTCACTCGGTTTCCCAAGCGAGCGCGTTACCTCTGGGCTACTGCCTACTCAATTATTTTATTATTTTATAAAAAAATTGATTAAATATTTTTTGTCTATGTTTTTTCTAACCATTAAAAAAAAACTTCATTTACCTTTTTCAATATTTAACCTTCACTTCATAATACTTATAAAAAACTTAAAGTATACACATTAATTAACACAATGTTTGTAGTTTAAATATAACAAAAAAAAAGACCTTAACGTATATACATACAATAGTGTTGTGTAAAAAATATACGCTTTTTCCTTTATAGATAACAATTAGAATATTATTTTTCCTTAAAAATCCGTAATTATGCGTTATTTATAATTTATAATAAAAAAAAAACAAAAATATCAGCTGTACTCATTTTTTTTTAATTTTTTTTTATTTATTGAATAAGGCTTACCAACTAAAGTACATACATTCAATCAAATCAATTACGAAAATAGCGTTAACAAATTTCTATTTTGTATATTACTCTAAATTAAAGGCATGCACAACATTTTATAACTAGGTAATAAAGTTTTCGATGTACTTGCTTCGACACGGCAGGAAAATTCAGTTTTGGACCTATGTGACTCAAAGATTCTAGCCTAGACTCTTATGCTATCAACTAGCATTGCCCGCGGCTCCACCCGCGTTTAGAGGACCAAAATCCAAATTCTCGGGTTTTACATATTAGTATATTCTTATATTATTACAGTTTTTGTATTTTATCTCAGAAATGAGACTTTTCCCGCGGCAAAAAGTATCCTATATGTTGACCCGGATAAACCAGCTATCACCATACCAAATTTCATCACAATCCCTCCAGTGATTTTTCTGTGATGCGGTAACAGACAGACAGACGGACAAAAATTCGAAAAACTATAGATTCGGCCTCTGTATCGATAATAATGTTTATTTCAATAAGATTTTCAAAAAAATATTTAATGTACAGATTCGGCTTAGTTACAATTTTATTATATGTTTAGATAGATATAAAGTATTAATAAATTAATCTTGATCGTAACGCTTGTTTACAGCCTAGAAGATGATAAAGTATATGCGAATGGATACGCCAATATGGGTGCCAGTTTAGACAGTGTGGTTACACAGCAACCTATTAACAATAATCATCTACCACAAGGAGCTGTAATTGGGAGAGAGATCAATGAATTGCCGCTTCACGCTGATAAACTTTACGAGGTACGTTAAAGAAATACATTATAAGATACATACAACTAACTGCCTCAGTGGTGTAGTGGCTAGCATGTACGGCTGCACATCCAGTGTTCCTGGGTTCGAGTCCCCGGTCGGGTCAAGTTTACTAATTGAGTCTTTCTGTATAGTAAGCCTTAGTAACAGCCCGGAGTTGGGAAGTTGGCGGTGTTTTACCCCCGTGCCTCGGAAAGCACGTAAAGCCGTCGGTCCTGCGCCTTACCTCTCGCTGTTCGTGTCGAATGGTCGTCCCATCAGAGTATGAGAGTGACAGGAATAGGGAGTGCACGTTGTGTCTGCGCGCACACTTGTGCACTATAATATGTCCTGCGCAGTGGCTAGTCTCAATGAGATTGGCCGCCGTGGCCGGAATCGGTCAGGAGAACATCATTCATTATTACATATATACTCTTTTTATATACTTTGAAATAAATCAGATGCTTAGGCACTGCGTAAAATGCGTATTAGGGCGTACGTCCTTCAATAATATAATAATATCCTTTTGACCGTTTTTCCGACAAAATGCCTGATTTCACTAAAATTAGCAATTTATGTTTAAGATTAGGTTCCTATAATTATAGCAAAATTTAGCTCTGAACTACGCTTATTAATGCTCATTCATTAATGCTCACTAATGCTCATTTAGGTATTTTTCCGTCTCAGTTTAATATCCTTTTTTGACATTACCCCGGATTCAAACCTCGGATCTCATAATCTGCAATAATTGTAAAGTTGTAAAAAGTATACGTTTTAAAATATTTTATGTATCAAAATTATTGTTATTAATTTATTATTATTTAAGCATATCCAATCTTTTTCATCAATCACAAATCATAAAAATAAAAATTTATCTTGACAAGATACTTTATGACTAATGGCAATATTAGATGTCCTTCATAATTTGCTTACCAAGGTTGTTTATAGACAAGATTTATAAAACTTGTTTTCATTGCGCTTCATTTTTGCAAAAATCACGTATAGATAATATTGTTGGTATTTTTGCCTTTAGTTTACAAAGGCTTTATCTTTCTTTATTTACTTTATTTATTCACTTCTCTATATATCTTTCTTTTCAGGTTTTCTCCAAATCACTTATATTTAGAGATGAACACGAATTAAAGAAAGGCAGCTCAAATTCATTGGACGAATTAGAAACTAAATCTATGCCAGAATATCTATCAGATAAACCTAATAGAACTAAAGTTTACTTTGAGGATGAAGTTGATTCACCTGTTACCGACTTTGAAATTATGTTCAAAGACGAACTTATGTCTAATTACGACATATTCAAAATCGACGAAGAAGATTCTAAAAGCCAAGACACGGAAGAGGGACTAATAATGAATGTGGCAGTTAAAAAGCAAGACGTTATCAAACCTAGCACGGTCACAATTAAAAATGACCATAAAATAACAAAACAATATCCAGTATACGAATATGATCCAATTTCAGTAGTGGCGTTGCCATCTTCTCTATCTTTGCCTCGAGTTGAAAGTGTTAAAGGAATATTACGTACAAATAGCACAAGAGCGTTAGATAGGACAGAATCTAATAATAAATTATCGCGACCTAACTTAAGTAAAATGGATAGTTTAAAAAATATTGATCCAAATAAAATAAGCAAGGTCTTAGCTCGAGTACCGCATCGCAGCGCATCATTCCTAAACTTACCCTCACATTTGATTGAAAAGCCGCCTTTGACTAAATCAAAATCAACTGTAGGTGTAGCGTTGGGTGATTACGAACTAAAATTAAGTTCTTTACCAGATACGCCTATAATAAAAAGTAATAATTTGCCCAAATTTTTCGTAGATAGTCCCATGAATGAATATAAAGGGGAAACTAGTTTACAGAGTTTGAAGCAACAGGCTCAATTGATCAATCAGAATGACTTCAGTATGCCCAGATATTACGGAACAGTTAAAGCAGAATTAGCAGAAAGTAAATCTATGCCAGATTTAAGATACCCTACTTCAACGGGTAAAGTCAGTAAGCGTTTAGTTAAATTGAGAAGTAGACTAAAGCCCTTGGTTATTAGGAAAAGTTCAGAAGAAAGATTATAAGTGTACTTATGTTTGAGACCAAAATAACTTATTAAAATTGACATGTAAATATTTGTTTACAATTGACACTGAATTTTTGTTTGACTTCACATTGTGTTATTAGTCGCGGGTTCGATTATCGCGCGACACAAATTTTATCGACCAAGGATATTTATTAATTTTAAATTATTTTACTTGTCTAAGTAATGAAATCTAATTGTATGATGTTATATAAAATTTTCAACTGAGTTATAGTAAGTCCACCTAAGACTTATTTAAATTTTGTGGTTTTGAAGTCAAATCTTAAAAACCTATGACTTTACTATGGACTCAATAAAGTGACTTAATTTTTGACTATAATATAATATTTAGCATATATTAGAACCAAAATAACTAATAGTAAAAATCTAACAGTATTGTATTGCTCAAAAATTGATCAATTAAAAATAAAATCTAGTCACAAATTAATTTTAAAACTTTAAAACCATTGTATTACTTAGGCTATAAACGATTAGTTCTTTGCTTTATTTACTTTTATATTAAATGAGCAATTCTTGTATGTATATATTTCATGTATCTCGGTAACGTCTCTAACGATTTGTATAAAATTTTGTGTAAACACAAAAAAGGTTCTACTTTTTATGTTTATCTATATGGTCTTCTCTGAAAAACCTAATTTTTATATATTTTCCAAAAATACGATTTTACAAAAAAATACTTTACTTTTGGATGTTACAGCTTTAGCTACAGATATTATTATAAAATTTTCTAAAATAATTTGAATTAATGTTGTCTTGTCAAGCTTTTTGATTGTATTATAGATAATATATTGAAATCACCTTCTTTATAATAATAATATCGACAAGTTTTACATTAAAAGCAAATATTATTTTTCCTTAATTTTGAACATGAAGTGAAAAGACAAAACGATATATGTCTTAAATAAAGTACTTACAGTCATAAAGATAATACATACACATAGAGTAGGCAACTGCCATTCAGCACTATGAGGTGTGGAGAAAAAAAAAGAAAATATCTGCCTTGTTCCTATCTTTATATCATGATACATGCGCATTAGTAGACTTTATATGGCGCAAAATTCAAATTGAAAGAAATGAACAATAGTAACGTTTTAATATAACTTAAATCTTTTATGTATTATCACGCACAATTCTTATTGCCACTAAAATGACTCATTTATAATAATAATAATAATAGTAGCCTGTAACTAATAGATTTAGAAGAAACCGTCTATATAAGTCTGCAGAAAGCTGCCATTTTGAACACATGCAGAATAGTTCGTAAATTCATGCAGTTAGAAGAAGAAAATACAATTATATCTTAGGCACTTACCATACCACACGCTACATTTACTTGGCTTTGGCCCATAATGTAGTAAAAACCCATTTTGGGTTTTGAACCCGCTTGACTCGGTTTCCCAAGCGAGCGCGTTACCACTGCCTTTGTTTTCTTAATACTATTTTGTTTCAATACTATTAAGTTTTCTTAATACTAAACTTTATTATTAGACAGTAGTTTCGCGAAGATTGTCTTGCTTTATAGCATAGGCCTCCCCTACAGCTTGCCACAGAGTGCGATTATCTGTTTTCCTTGTCCACATAATACCTGCTGATCGTTTAATATCGTGCTCCCACCTACGACGTTGTCTCCCTTTCTTCCATTTGCAATGTCTTGGATACCACTCGGTTATATCCTTCGCCTATTTATCTTTTGTATTCATCATGTGTAATCGATAGATAGATACTTTATTGTACACCACAAAGAAATATACAAAAAGAAGTTATAAACAATAGATGATGCACAGGAGGCGGCCTTATCGCTATAAGCGATCTCTTTCAGGCAACCTTAGGGCGTAGGAGAAATTATATGAAATGGTAGGCGGTGTACTTACTACACACAATTGCATATCCTAAATACAAACATACATAAATACATACATACATACATACATATAAACATTTAAGTCTTCAGTTTCATGTTCTAAACGTATAAAATAAAAATAAATACAAAGGGGTCTGGTTTTTCTTTGTCCCTTTCTATCTGGATAACACATTTTTGATCGGCTTGTCTACTTTATATGTATTATCTCTATACTGTTACAGCTGTCGTACAGCTAATCATTTTTGGTAAATAACAGCCATATTATAACGGTAACGGATAAAATAATTAGATGAATTTTTATTTGTCAGTTAATTTTTTGCGCTGGCAACCTTACATTTTATATAATAAACTCCCCACCTTTAAATAAAAAAAAATAACAGTTAACTTTTATTACCAGTGTTATTTTTAAGTTATTTCAGTTTTATTGTGATAATATTGAACATTGATCTGTTTGATTTTTGTAAAATGTTGTAAAAGTTTAGTAATAGTAAATAAAATATACATTATAATCATGTTTTATTTATCCTTTATATTATTATTGTATAAATTAAAATATTTAAAAACCCATACTTATATTAAAGTTATATTAAGACAGTTATTCTGTCTATTACCTATTCACACTTAAACCGCTGAACAGATTTTGATAAAATTTAACAAGGACATAAATTGCATTCTGTGAACCATGCTTTTAAACCCGCTCTATTTAAAAAAAAATTAACCGTAATTGTATGTTTAATCATGAATTGAAATTAAAGAAACACCATTTATCTATAGATTTCCAACTAGAAATATCTCAATACTATACCTATTAGCTATAAGTTCATACAAAATAATCGACTGTGCTACGCTTAGTTGTGTACGAGTGAGTGTGCTACGTTTAAATCATTTCTCAATCTATAATGATACTTTTTACTGCGGGAAAGTATCTCATCTCTGAGAAATCTATATTAAACCTTAAAACGTAACTAGGGAAGAAACCGAGCGCAGCAAGGGTGAGTTTCTAGTAGGTATATTAATAAGGCCAAGTGCCAATGCTATCTATATCTTAGCAAATTTTAGTACCGACTAATAATCCGATAAATAATTTTTTTTATTTATTATTTAGTTTTGGAAAACTTTGGAAAAAATATGGATATTTTTTTAAATAAATATAACATTAAAAACCACCATTTATGTGATGCTACTTTATTCGGTACTAAATATATTACTCGAGTATTACATAATATGTATTCCTATCTTTTACCTATCTGTGTACTAAATTTTATCCAAACCAGACCAGCCGTATCAGCGTGAAGGAGTCTACTCTATTATTATAAAGAGGAATGATTTATATTTTTGTATGTCTGTAACGAATAAACTGAAAAACTACTGGACCGATTTAGATGAGATTTGGTAAGAAAATAATTTGATACCCTGGGAAGGACATAGGATATTTTTTTTCTGAAAACCATTCCTTAAGGGGTGAAAATGGGGATAAAAGTTTGTATGGGGAATCAACCTAGGAACGAACTCGAGCGAAGCGAAGGAAGATCGCTAGTAACTAGTATAGTAACATTACAATTTAGAGTGATAATTAGATACTTTGTGGCTGAGATCACGGTCCTGGTCGCCTTTTACGCATGCGGTATAAAATTGATGGGTTAGGCAAGAATGGAGTGATATTATGTTATTTGTTATTATGTTTTCGTCATCTACTCCATAATGACATGGTTATGAAAAAAGCAAATAGCTAAGTTGTAAGTTTAATTATCGTGAATTATGGAATTTTATATAATCTTTTCGCCCAGCGGTCGAAATTTAATCATAATCATTTTTTTATAGATAACTAGCAACTCACCCTCCCTTTCGCGGTTTGCCCCTATTTACTTTTTAATGTTTAGTATAGATTTTTCAGAGATAAGATATTTTCCCGCAGTAAAAAAGTATCCTATATGTTGACCCGGATAACCAGCTATCATCATACCAAATCTCATCAAAATCTGTCCAGTAGGTTTCTCGTGATGCAGTCCCAGACGGATAGACAGACAGAGAGACAAACATTGTAAAGAGTATAGATTCGTCCTCTGTATCTATAATAATGACTATTTCAATAAGGTTTTCCAAAAAATATTTATTGTATAATTCATATTTAGTCGGCTGTTACAATTTTATAATATGTAGGTATAGCTTATATTAAAGCTCCACAATAACTAGAAAACAAAAAAAAAACGATTTACAAACTGAGGATAAAAAGGTACTGAATTGACTGAGTGAAATCTGTAAATTAAGTCCCTAGTATTACGGGTTCATATCCTGGTTGTGACAATCTAAATAAGTTTTCGGCACATTCTTATATTAAGACTATGATAAGATGAATAAAAGACGAATAAAAAAAGCGCACAATTTATTATAGAATCACTATTCCATACATTTTTTTTATAATTTTTTGGTATATAATTTAAACAGTAAAACCAATTATAAACATAGAAACATTGGTTTCATATTATGGAATCGTTAAAATTCTCTAAAAAAATTGAAATGCTATAACTACTTACTATCGAGTGTACTTTAGTTCACAAATCTTAATATTTAATTTATATCTAGACAGGATAGCAAGCGATTGGTTGCGCAACTTTTGTTTTGTAACCAAGAAATAACCAAAATTACCTACACAACAGAGGGTCGTGAATTCAATAAATTTGAAGATAACAGTATGAGTAATACATTTTTTAATAAGAGAAATAGTAAAAGGGTTTTTATATCTCTTTCCGAAGTATTTATTGTGAAGTCAGAAACAAATGCCAAATCAACAGTTGCGCTACTAAAAGTTGACTAAAATTGCTTAATTTACATGGCTGATAGAGTGAATTGTTGGCCTTCATATTAACTATATCTATATTCACAGCTCAGAACGAAATAATAGAATCAACAGAGCACACAGAACAATAAAAGTGAAGTCAAGCTCCTTATGATAATCCCTCAAAACTTATTTTTACACGAGTAAATAGAGTACGACTTCAGGCGTCAAGTATGATGTTCTGAACGCTCCATCAATTTTATTCTTTAGTCTGAAATTTTAAATAATAATTGATATAGAAATGTAATTTATCGCAAATGAAAAATACAGTGCTACGTTCTATTACCGAATTGCGATATATAATATTAATTGTTAGAAGAAACCGTATTTGTGCGTAAATCGATGTAGGCCAATGTTTAAAATTCTTTATTATGTTTCATTTACGATAATTTATATATTGATTATTAGGCTATTCCATTTAAAACAGTCATAAAATTAAATAAAAAAAATAAATAAAAAAATATTTTTACATAGAACATATAAAAAATTACAGAAATAACGGGATTTAGTATGAATATATTTAAACAACGAAACCTTATCGTTATGAAAAATTATGAAGATAACGAGATTTTCCTATGTATGCCATAATTAATACAGAACTCCGTAATCAGTAAAAGACTATCATTATGCAAAATATTATAGATAAAACGGGATTTTAATGTACATAGTATTTATATATATTTTACCAAAAAACTATATTAAATATAGTAACAAATTACCTACAATCAATAACAGCGAAATAAATTGAATTTTAGTTAGTTCATACTTATCCTATAGTGTACTATTTTGACTACATTAATACGAATGAGGGAAATCCTTTATACACTTTACAATGATTTAGAATAATGCTACGCAATTCACTTTCTCTATGCGAAGATTTATGTACAATCGCATAGTTTTAGTATTAAAATTTTAACGAAATCTACCATCTGTCTGTTATATTAAAAATAAACTATTTTGCATAAAATAATATGTACATAATATACTACTACAGATATTCAACGACAACATGTATTTTATTTAAATAAGTTTAATTTGCGCATCAATTGGCTAAAAAAATTCATTAAAAGATTTTTCATTAATCTCAGCAAATATTTCCTTGAAGTTTGAGTGATAAAAGTGATTAAGAACCAGCAATCGCTGAGCTGTTTTATTTTTATTTGTTCTGAAATTATATGACAAACAATACCCTTGTTATCACTATAAATTGTATCATGTATTGTATCGGCTTGTATCTATCTATGGGTACTGTAGTTTAAAGCCAATGAACACTAAAATATGCAATAGTTTGAAATTCAACTTATTAAACATGTCGACGTTGAAAATATACCTAATTTAATGGAAAATTCAATTAAAATTGACAGATGGAATATATGGTATGCACTAACTATTAGATTTTTTAAAAGGCTTTACACTATACTTATGCTTAAAGAAAGGCTAAATCTAGCTTTCTAATACAGGGCACAGTGTTGGAACTATACGCTAGACTATGAATACTATTCAGATATATGGGGACTAGAATCGGATTTTATAGAAAAAAACTATTTTCATTACACCTGGCAAGGAAATGAAAAAAATTGTTTTTACCTTTTAAAAATCTATTTGCGATATAATAAATGAGTAAAACTATTTTTTTTACTTTGAATATTGAAATTTTACATTAATGTTACATTTGGGAGGTGAAATATATTTTATTTCATAAAATTGATAAAAAATTGCCAAAAATTAATAAAACGTAAAGTTTTCCCGTATTTATAATGTCTGGTCAAGATATACGCCGAAAACATACTTTATGGGATCATTATACTCTACTTATATCATCATACTATCATACTTTATGCGATTGTGAATAATTTCACGTCCTTTTCTTTTTCTATTTCGTATCAGTTTTCTATATCTGCCTTATATAAATCTAGGAATCTCAGGACTTTGAACCATGCTTTTATTCATATCTTTTAGTTGTAGTAACAATTACCGATATTAATATTAGCGAGTTAAATTTTTACCACAACTGAACTATTAAGTAAAAATATAATCCTTCTTTATAAATTTCTTTTATTTAGATTTAAATGTTTTTTTATAGATTTCCTTGCCAGAAACTAAAAAGTTGCTAATATACCTAAAATACAAAAATAACCTTTACGATTGCTATGAATCAAGGGTCATTTCGGCCTAACGTTAAATTAATTAATTAAGTTATTAAAATAATTTCAGTTCTAACAAATCAATACTGAATCACTACATTAAGCATAATAAGGAATACTATCTAAAACTAATTTGGTACTTACTTCGATTATAAATTAGAAAATTTTGGAAAATTTAATATGATATTTTTATTCAATAAATAAAATGTTAATACGAAATGTTTGAAAATATATGAACTTTATTTTCTTCATAATTTTAATAAAATATTTTAATTATTCATAATTTATTTAGATAGTGATCGATGCAAGAATCTTGTGACATAAACTACATCAAAAAGAGACGTTCCATTTTTATGTGTAACATTATTTGTAAAATCAATTTATTTATGTAGAAAAATGTTTATTATCTTTTAGTTAAATATAAGTCAAAATAATATAAAAAAACAACAATACTACAAAATAATAATAATAATAATTGACTAATAACTTTTAAAATGTCTCCTCTTATCAATGAAATATAAATAGCTGTTAATTATATTTTTTCTAAATTCTTTGCCATCTAATTTTTTAGTTATTCAGAGTTGCAAACACTTTCAAAGTAGGTTCAAAATCGGAAATACGTTAGGTATCCAAAATTCTTATTGTCTAGTCACTTCACAAATCCGATCCGTTATTGGCAATGGCAACAGATAGTTTTGCCAAATAACTATTATAAGGCAAAATAATAATTTAGCTTAAAGATGTATTATCTTGTCACGCCTGTAAAATATTTATACTTATGGTTAATTTAGAAAATATCGTTAATTATAATCAACAAAATTTAAGTTTTTTATAGTGGCATTTAATAAAATTAATAATTATGTACATTTCAAACATTAATCGTAGAAATTCAATACAAAAATTTTAATCTCTCATTGTATTCTGTAAATTATTGTATTGCTGAAAATGAATATATGAAAGATTTCCAAATATAACGGGATTCCACTTTCGGTAATTTCTGTTTTTTATAAAAATACAATGTTTCTAAAAGTATCATCTAATATTTTAAATATGCATGACATATTATAATAATCATAATGTTAAGAAAATGCTGCTAAAAATGTTATCTGTGTAATTTTTTTCAAAAACTAAAAAGGAATGACAGTGACATTTACATAATATTATTATTTTATAATTTATTGTTTCAAACAACAAAAACAAAAATGTTTTTATTTTATGTTTAATGTTTATTATGATATATTTAAAATATAGCGTCAACTAACAATCTATATAGCAGTTTAGCATACACCAATAAAAACTAATCGGACAGACGTGACGGTGCAATCAATAATATATTAGTGAAAAAGCTTAAGTGTCGTCAAAACTAATGACGTATAAACATATATTATTCCCTTGTCTATATGTTTGATAAATTTAATCAAAAGGAAACCAATTTTAAAATTATCTTGGAACTATTTTGAATCTTTTCACTTTTATATTAGTTTTGTTGTTGCATAATTTCAAAATGGCGCCGACTGCCAAAAATTCTGCAGTTGATACGTCTTTACCGTCAACTGCTACAATGAAATCTCCTTTTTGTAATTTACCATCTACTTCAGCTGGTGACCCTGGAAGCTGAAATTAAAAATAAATAATATTAAATGCTGCAAACATAAAGTATTTAAATATCGTTATGATTGATCACATTTCAAAAACTGTAAGAAACAAGGTAATATTTAAAATTTTGCTATTATACTTATTTACAATGTTGTTCTTTTTAGGCATTCACTTGATGTATGTATATTTAACAGCGGTCTTTTGATGCTTAATGAGATGTTGTAGGTGAACAAAACTGTCAACAGTTTATTTTAAATTCGGCTCGAAACAGAAAAATTACGTCTTGAATCTAGTCTTTCATTAAAATGAAATATATCCAATTATTAAAAAAAAAACCAAACCCACATAGCAATAAGCATGTTTATATTACTTTGATACACATACATTATACAATCCAAATATATTTTTTAATGTAAAAAGCCTGTATTTTCGGTTTGCTCGTACTTAATTATATATTAGTGAAACCTAAAACTTATCACTACATATTATAAAACAAAGTCCTCCGCTGCGGGCGTCTGTCTGTTTGTTCGCGATTAACTCAAAAACTACTGCACCGATTTTCATGTTGTTTTCACCAATGGATAGAGTGGTTCTCGAGGAAGGTTTAAGTATATAATTTATTAAGTTTTTGTATACATTGGCTAAAATATAACGATATATGTTGGAAGTGTCAGAAAAAAAATGCCGTCTAGTCTAGTAGTAGAAGAGTCCGCGATGGCATATGTCTATCTCTTAAGGATAACATACTATATCCATTTTAATTTAAAATGTACCTAAGGACGAAAACCCGAGCGAAGCGAGAGTGAGTCGCTAGTTAATATAAAAATAAAATCAAATCTTACTAGTTCTCCTAAATATGCTCCAGTGCCTTCTATCGGTGGGACACAGTTCAGACCGAGAGGTCTCCCGGACTTCTTCGTCAGTTCCACCTCAATTTCATCATATTGCAATGGATCGGGTCTATAAACTGTCATTTTTAACTGGAATGTCAAAATGTTTATATTTTTTTAATATTGTTTTTATGTTTCTTTAACAATTGTAATAAATAATTAATAGATAATAGATATTAATTTTATTTAAATGATTTAATGATTAGGCAACAAACACATCAAAATCAAAATGATTTTGATTTTGATGTGTTCTTTTTCGCATCATCATTTTTTATCATTATTTTTGTTAATTTATTACAAAACCAAAAAAGAATCTTCAATATCTCACCTTAGGTACTTTCAACTTAATAGATAAACAAATTCTCTCATGGCTCATATCCTTGTTGATGGCCACTCCATTGCAGTCACGGATCTGATCGCCCACTTTGAGTCGTCCGTCCTTAGCTATTGCACCGTTCTTGTATATTTCTAATATAACTGCAGCTGGGCCCTGAAGTAGAGAAAATTACAAGGAAATTAATAGATGTTATAGTTATTTGGATACAAACTAGTGATTTTTAAGAGAGGTCGCTAACAAAATTATTTATAATTTGTTAAATTCTAATATAATTAAATAAGTAGAAGAAGTATCATTGTTTGGAGTTTTCATAAAATTCAAAAGTCTTTTTTTTTTCAATTTTTTTTGGCTATCGTTATTCCAGGAATAACGAGATTGATAATAAGCGTAACTATTACGTTAGAAAATTAAAGAATAAATAAAATGATTGATAAAAAAGTTATTATCAATGTGAAATTCTTTTTATATATATATTATAAGGTAAAAAGTGACAAAGGATATTTGATATTGGACTTACATTTATGAGAGTATCACTGCCGCCGAGTAGGCAGATACCTAAAACTTCGTTGTTTGTAGCTATTTCTATCACAGTATCTTGGTTTGATTTGATCGGAGCCGTTGCGGGGTCCGCGGGAGGTTCCGCTGTAATGTTTAAGTGGCATATAAGTTTAAATTGTAATTTCTATCCTTATATATATATGAAAGGATTTCGTAAGTAAGCATCTGTCTGGATGTATGCGCTCTTAAGAAGTACCTACAAGGCGGATTTGGATGTGGTTTTTGCTAACAAAAAAGTTTTTTGCTGTAAAATTTTGTGAGTAAACCGAATTTTTTTTTATTTAAAAATAACGTTACAATCACAACCTGGAGCTGTAAGTATGTTAACATAATAAAAATTGGCCTTTTTTTTATAAGTAGGACATATACCTAATTGGTACATGGTTTAATAACCCTAGTTTAAGGACAGTAAGATAAACAAGCAGTATTTCACTTACGCTTAGCCGGAGCCGCTGGCTTAGGTGTGGTTGGTCGAGACGGGTCTGTTTTATTTCCTGAAAAAATTTATTAATTATTTAAATTAACCATTTAGGTATATTTTTTATATATTATTATGTTATTTCAAAACAAATTTGTCTTTTTATAAGCACATATGTTGACGTCGATGGTTGGCATACTGAGGCAGGCGTTAACAACCATGGGGTTGCTCCCACGGTTCACTATATGCTATCAGGGCCAACCTGTATTGCAGAACACCACTGACTCCCATCATGACACCACGACAAATGATATAGCGATCCGATTCAACTTTTGTTTTTTTTACTGGACACTTTCTAATAAAATATTATTAGTAAGCATCAATACGTCAAGATTTCAATACCGCGTAACATACACACAAACATACATTCTAATTGCATATTTCCTTTTCAAAGTCGGTCAAATATTAGATACGGACCTGAAGCTCCTGATGCAGACTCATCATTCTTATCTGGATCTTTCATGTTGGGACTACACACTGTGAGTACTACGACGCCTTCAGTTTGCTTTAGTTTTGCCGCTGCCTGCAAAAATATAAAAAAATTAGCAAATGCCAAGACATTCTTACGCTGAGGGTTCCGTAACATAAAATTTATATTACTACATAGGTACGTAATTTGTTACTTTGAAAATAAAATCAAATATTTAGCCATCTACAACATTCATTTTATCAACTGCAAAAATAATGTTGTATTTCATAATATTTCTATGTAAAACAAAGTTATTTTCGCGACCGAATGCGAAATACCGAAAAAATCGCATCTCTCGCAAACTACTCAAGGCATTAATCAATATTGTTTTCGTTGAAAGTATTTTATAAGTTACATTATCTCAATTTCTTTCATATTGTCCAACCTAGACTTTGAAAGTCAGAGGTAAATTATAAGGGCTCCATTTTGCCTTTACCTACGGAACTATAAAAACGAAGTAGCTAAGTCTACTAATTTAAAGTAGTAGGTACATTAGAGTTTTCGAAATGTTTGTTTGGATATTTAATTTTGTTTTTATATTTTTATACTTTTTAACAAGTTAACAAAACTTTAAAAAATAAAAACAATACTTACAGCATCGTAGCTACAGCTAAGAAGTGAATCTTTGTTTACAGCCAAAATCATGTCTCCTATATTTAAACCAGCCTGAAATTAAATAAATAATATTAAATTTACCAAAATAATAATTAAATTTAATAAATAATATTAAAATAATTCCTTTAATTTTTATTTGAAAAATAATGTTTATCATAATACTTTTTGGTACAACAGTTTAATAATAAAAAGAATAAGAATGCTGTAACGCTGTGACCTCGTTACTTCATCAGAGGTCACAGGGTTGATTCCGTTTAAAGTAAAATTATATTGCCTGAAGTTTTAACTAAATTATTTCAACAAAATGCCACCTTACTATCCTTTAAGAAAAACTACTATTCTTCAACGATTATAGAATGTCAGCTAAGCCCCTAGTTTACAGTTTTTCCTTATAAATTAGCATTGTAAATTTTTTGACAAGTTATCAAGGACGGTCAGTTGTTTTGTTTGTTTCCATCCATGTTTCCAATCTGATATTTATTTACTAATTTTCAGAATTACTAAATGAATATAGTTACGTGTGAGTTATTTTTGTGTTCAGGATGGTTTTGTAAATCATTTATTTTTATATTGTTCTATAACAAACCCCAAGCAGTATTTTCATAATTTTTATACAATTTTAATCATTTTTTTATACTTACTTAAAAAATGTACTAACATTACAATGTCTAGTTTTGATTTCTATTATTACAGGCATTATGAGCTCGACTTCTATTTTGTTTGTAGCAATCATATTTCTCACTCTCTGGTTTGTTATCGCGAATAAAATATCAGTTTTTTTTTATATTCTCTTCATCTATTACCTAAGGTGAAAATCGAGTCGCTATTAATCGATTTTAATAAAGAAGGTTCTATGTTCGACCTCTATATTACTAATTTATCTCCTTTTTTATTTTGATGATTGTTTCACAAACATAGTATAAATACTTTTAGAAAATATGTAAGCAATATGAATATCATTTTTACCTATGACGACACGTTTGGATCAGTTTGTAGTGACCCTACCTGCTGTGCTGGCGGTCGCGGGTTCGAGTCCCGCTGGGGGATTCATTTGTGTGGTGAGCACGAATGTTTGTACTCCAGTCATAGTTTTTTATATTTATAATATGTATGTATTTAAAGTTATATATGTGTAGTGTATCAACTATTTGGTATCCATAACATAGGCCTCGTAGCTTACCATGGAACTAGATGGTGCTGTATCAATGTCTATCTATCTATGAAATTTTATACGTAAAATAATGTGTGCAATAATATTATCAATATTTTAGTCCTACCTGTTCTGCTGCGCTGCCTTCCTGCAAATCCGATACGAAGATACCCCGACCAGCTTCTGTGTGTCTGCCTTCTATTATCATTATACCTAGTCCTGATGGGCCCTGGAAAGAAAAGAAATTATTAAGAAAGCAATAATCTATACTAAAAAGAGGCAGAGTTTGTTTGTTTGTTTTTTTTTGTACCGAATAAGCTCCGAAACTACTGAACCAATTTAGAAGATATTAGTATAGACATTATTTATAAACTTTAAATATCCGGTACTGTTTTAGAAATGAAATATTATAATACTAATAATACAAAACTTAATTAAATCGTTTTAATCCTTTTAAACTAAAAAAAACTCTTGTATATCGAATACTTGTATCAGATTTATGTTAACGAAATATTCCCAATATGAGAATATATTAAAAAATATATACTATTGTTAAGTAAGATCATACTCTAATTGGCACTTTATTCTCAAACAAAGCCCTCTCGAGGCGATAGTTTTTATTGCTTCATTGTATAATTCTCGATGTTCTATAAAAATATTATTGTATTATTCCTATAAAAAAATCAAATTATTGATTCTTTATAATGGTATACTAATATGACTTTATTATGAAGTTCAATTATTAAAGCAAACGCAAAATTTTGCAATGAAAAAATATATAAAACCGTAGTACACGCTAATCAATGACTAATCTAAAATCTCAGGAAGTATGAGTAAAAAAGGTTTATGAGGTTTTGACATATATATATATATATATATATATATATAAATCAATATGCATGTACGTTCCCTATAGGCTGCAAAACGGCTGAAGCGATTTTGATGATATTTTCAGGCAATCTTCAGATTAGCCGAGCGGATGATCCTGTGAAGTTTGGTAGCGATAGAAAGTTTGAAAGCGGGTGAAGCCGCGGGTACTGCTAGTAGTATATACAATAAATGTGTAGAACGCAAGTATGTGTGTAACAAATAAATAATTATGATGGATGTATGTTTGTGTCACTTTTCAACCAACGCTAGGAAAGGTAATTAAAATTGATAACAGTAAGATGAGTTATAAAGCTGAGATTTCTCATAAAATTCTAAAGAAAACGAACTTTCATCCCTTAGTTAAAAAGCAAGAAGCAAAATGCGCCTTAGAAAATAAATTAGGAAAAACTTTAACTAAAACTTTAAGGAAATATGCTTTTTAAGCTTCTATGCCTCTTAGGACCGTACAACGTCAGGCTAACGGTGTACAGTTTAATTAATATCTATACTAATATTATTAAAAGGCAGAGTTTGTTTGTTTGTTTGTTTGTTTGTTTGTTTGTTTGTTTGTTTGTTTGTTTGTTTGTTTGTTGGGACGCGCTAATCTCAGGAACTACTAATTCGATTTGAAAAATTCTTTTTACATTATATATATACATATAATATATACTCTAAAACGTACCCAAAGACGAACCCGAGCGAAGCGATGATAAATCGCTAGTATTTAGATAATTGTAATAGCATATGTTACATAATAATTAAACAGTGTCAATAAATTCATTAGATCTAATTAAAATATGATCTTTAACATCAGATTTCGTGTTTACAAACAAAATGAGTAAATATATCGAAAACGCTATAATTACTGATTGTTATCAAACATCTCTACTTTTAAGTAATAGAAGAAATTACACTTATAATTATATTTAAGCGAAAACGTTCGATTTTGGTTTGACTTTTTAAGCAAAATGGAAAATAAATCTAAAAATAAATTAAGTAAATTTAAAAATTAACAGTTGATTTCTTTTTACAGCAAAATTTAGTTCTGTTCTAACATTTTGAGAAATTCATTAATTGTGCTTTTGACTGCTATTAAGTGTCTTTTCGGATTTTTGGTTCCCGACGTTTCGAATGCTTACAGCAATCATGGCCACGGGAGAGACTAACTTTGAGGTAAGAGGTGTTTGTGTGTCTGTTCCGTTTTTTTCGGAAACGTCTGGCTAGGCCGATTTTGAAACGGTTTTTTGGTTTGTATAAGTCTCATTTCTTAGCATGTTTTTAGCTAAATTTTATAATGTTACAGACCGCCAGGGGCTGTTACAGTATACACGTCATGTTTCTCCAAAACCGTTGTACTTGTTTTACTACTCAAGTAGAAATAAGGCAGCTTAATATTTAAATAAATGTATTGCATTTAAATTAAAAAAAAACTACAAATAAAACATAAATTAAACATAAAAAACCCATGATGGAAAATTGTGACATGAAAAAAACCTCAAATAAAAAAAATAAAAAACCCATGACATTAAAGCGTAATATAGAATATAATTACCAGCCGTTGTGCGTAACCTGTGTTTTAAAATATACATTAATTAACAATAAAGCTACTGGCACACTATTTCATAGATTACGCACGAGACGTCTGAATGGACGGCGGATATCATGAGTTTTTTAATTTTTTTTATGGTTATTATACATATCTATATATTACAGATACATATTATACTTTTATATAACAGAGCTTATAGAGAAAATGTTTTTTATCCTACCTTTTTGACGGTAATATCTCGAACTCCCTTGTAGCCGGCGAATCGGTCGTCCGCCTGAAAAAATATATATAAATTTTAGACTTAATCCAAACACAAAGGTTATACGTCTATACTAATTATATAAAATTCTTTGTATGTATGTTTGAACGGATTTAATTAAAAATCTATGCAACAGATTTCAATGAAACTTTTTTAAATATTCCTTATGATTACAGAAGTAGAAGGCTATATTTGATTTTTTTAAATAAAATTTGGAAGTGGTAGCCAAGGCTATATCTGTAATGCTACCGGTCACGCGGGCGAACGGGGTTTTATTTTACATTATTTTTAACTAACCCTAAAACAATAACATATATATATATATATATATATATATATATATATATATATATATATATGTACATACATACATACATATTTATACATATATATATATATATATATAAATCTATGTATGTGTGTTCTCTTTGGACTCCAAAACGGCTGGAGCGATTTTGATGAAATTTCCAGGCTATCTTCAGATTAGATCAGCGGGAGATCCTATGAAGTTTGGTAGCGATCGGAAGTTTAAACGCAGGCGAGGCCGCGGGTACAGCTAGTTAAATATAAAGTTGCTGAGAGTCATTTGCTATTATTAGGTAATGATCTGCGAATTTAATGACAGGAAGTCTATTTCTAAATATATAACATTGCAAGTAAAATAGTTACTTCGGATAAATAACCTTATTTGCTAGAGAAGTTTTAGTTTAAAAAAACTGTTATTGCATTGGCGAAGGCTGTTATTAACAAAATATTCACTAAATTCTAAAATATAAAACTTATATTTTAAATTAAATAAACATTTTGATTAGATCTATTCATATTTTTATTATATAATATTATTTTATTATATAATAATCATTTTCAGTTGATTTCTTTGCTGACACATGACTTTAGTACATAAAATATAATGTATAGCATCAAATAGAATAGCCAACTTTTCATCCTGGTCCACCAAATAATCCGTGGGATAGACCATAGTGCTGAAGAGATATGAAAATGAGTCTTTATACTTATAAAACTAGCACAACCCGCGGCTTTGCTCGCGCTGAAGCTACAAAATTTCGAAAAAGGTAGTTTCATACAAACTTTCAACCTCTATTTTACCCTCTTATAGGATGAATTTTGAAAAATGCCAAAACACGTGTTTATTTAATTTTATTGAAGAACATTAATACCAAGTGTCAAGTAATTCTGAACATAAATATTTTTTTGAATTGTATTATAACGTGTTTTCCCGTGGGAATTAGATATTCTCCCGCGGAAAAAAGGCAACGTAAAACGACGTGAATAAAGGACAAACAAACAAACAAACAAACAAACAAACACACTTTCACATTTATAATATTAAGTATGGATTACGGTGTACTTGAGCTTATATTCTTTTCCTTCAACAGTTTGATCGATTTTGGTGATTTTTCTGTGTATTTGTGAGTTCACAGTTGGATTGTTCATAAATTAGTGACCCGCTAGGCAGCGTCGTTATCGAAATTCAGTTTTTTTTTGTTTTCCGGTTCCGGCTGATATTATTATTATAGTTATGATATAGAAGACTTATTTCGCAATGACTCCGCCTCACGTCAACTTTTCAAAGGTAGTAAAATGGCCTTAACGTAAATATTTCAATAACATTTCTTACGGACTCGAAAAATTTGTTTTTATTAATGACAATTTTTAATAGTCTATAAAATTTCATGTTTTACATATTCGTCATAATATTATCTATACATATAAATAAAATTTTAATATATAAGTACATATAATAAAATGTTACTGAGTCGAATCAGTACATTAAATATTTGTTGGAAAATTAAATTAACATTAAAAATTATTGAAATAGTCATTATTATCGACACAGAGGCCGAATCTATAGTTTTTAGGAATGTTTGTCTGTCTGTCCGGGAACGCATCACGCGAAAACCACTGGACAGATTTTGACTAAATTTGGTATGATGACAGTTGGTTATCCGGGTCAAGATATAGGATACTTTTTACTGCGAGAAAATTTCTCATGTCTGAGAAATCTATACTAAACGTAAGTAGGGACGAACCCGAGCGGAGCGATGGGTGAGTCGCTAGTTATTGAAGTAATAACAGTAACAGTTTAGTGCCACCTGAAAAGTGCACCAAAATGGATTTAGCCAACATATTATATATATTATATATATATATATATATATATATATATATATATATATATAACCAAAATGGTTTGTTTCAGCTTATTACATTTAAATATTCGCAAGAAAAAACGAATAAATCTTGGCCATAAAGATAGCAAAAACGATAACAGCGAAGAGATAAATGGTCTCTCGCGACGGCAAAGATTAAGCGAAAAAACGATTAACGGTCTTTGAAGTGTCTTGACTTTAATAATGAAAGATTTATATTTATTCCAACTATATAACATTTTAGAAATGTGACATGTGGCTTATGCGTGTTTGTACTTTACGAAAGTGATTCTGTTCCTTATGGTTAAGTGGTTCTGGACAGAGGTACATACTCGTAAATCTATACTAATATTATAAAGAGGAAAGATTTGATTTTTTGTTTGTTTTTTTGTACCGAATAGGCTCCTAAACTACTGAACCGATTTAGATGAAATTTGGGAAGATAGTTTGAGAACCTGAGAAGAACATAGGATAGTTTTTTCCCGGAAATCATTCCTTAAGGGGGTGAAAATGGGGATGAAAATTTGTATGGGAAAGCAACCTAGGGACGAACCAGAGCGAAACGAGGGTAACTCGCTAGTACATATGAAGGAATTTGTATTACGATGGGGGTACGTTTTGAGTTGGTTTAGATTTTATAGAAACTTGGGATTGAAAACTGTCATTATAGTTCTATCATAAATGAGAAAGTTTTTGTAATTGTACGAGTTTGTGTATGTGTATTTGTAACATTTTTACGCTGGAACGGCTGGATCTATTCTGGTTAAATTTGGTATTCAGATCAGTGGCGTAGCGTGCCTTGTCGGGGCCCCGTATAAAAATTTTTTTGGAGGCCCTTATATGGAGGTAAAGATTTTTCACAAAAGAAAAAAAATATTGTGAGAAGTAATATTTATTTATCACATAATTTACCCATTTTACAAATAAAAATCGAATTTTAAATATTCACTCTCCTTGCCTTTTTATCGGCAAACTGATTTATTAAATCATTTATGGCTGATGATGATTTTAGTTTTTCTAAAGTTTCTGCCTCTATGGACAATAGTGAGATGTCTGACAGCCGTTCTTGTCCCATCGAAGTTCTTAAGTAATTTTTTATTAGTTTTAATTTTGAAAAACTTCTTTCTGCCGTTGCGGTTGTAACTGGAAGGGTCAAGAATAAAAAGCATGCTGTGATTACCTCGGGAAAACTGGATGCAAGACTATTGAATTTTACTAGCAATAATTCAATGAGTTCTTTAATGGAATAAATTTTTTTAATTTCAGAATTTAAGCATGTTTTTAGAGCCTTTAATTGGTCACAAAGATTAAGTGAGATGTCTTTACTGTATTTAGCAGACAGTTTTCCGGAAGCGTTTAATATCTCTTCGCTTGAAGAAGATAGGAGTTTCTCCGGTTGTAATATTTCGAATATACTACTCAGGTTGCAAAGGCTCTGAAATCTTTCTTTAGTTTGAAAAATTAATATATCTAAACAGCAATAGTATACATTGACTTTGAAATAGGATTCCGGGTCGGAAATTCTCTCATCTTGTGATAACTCATCAAAAAAACGCTTCGTTATCTTTCGCCTACTGTTTTTAAAAACAGTTGTTACCCCCCACTTTTTTGCTAAATCTTTGGATTCATTTAGCAAACTATTAAATGAATTCTGATTTCTTAATTGGCACAGTCTATTTAAAAGATTACTTAATAAAATACTAGATTTCTGTAAGTCATTATTATCATGCTGTAGAGCTTTAGAAACAGGATTAATAATTTCAAATAGTGAAGAAAAAAATGTAACGAGCACTAAGAAATCAAAACTCTCTAAAATATTAATTATACTTTTACATTCTTCACGTTCATCTTTTTTATTTGAAATTAAATTTAGTTGGTACAAAGTTTTCATGATTAGTAAAAAAATTTTCTTTACTGCTAATAAAGCGTCTTTCCTAGAAGACCATCTGGTAGGACATACCTTTTTAAGGGTAATCAAATATTTTTCAGATGAATCGTCACTTAGTATAGCCCAGCGTTTTATACTATTGCCAAAAAAAGTATATATTTTTTCTAAATTATCGAAAAAAGTCGATACTTCACGAACATGTCTCGCAGCATCGTTCAAAACCAAGTTTAAAGCGTGCGCAGCACAATGAACATAATCGGCATTTGGAGCATGCTCTTTTATTAGGGTTTGTAATCCTCCATACACACCCGACATAACATTTGCTCCATCGTATCCCTGTCCTCTACATTTAGTCAAATCAATTCCATATTCTTTAGTCAAATTTAAAATGACAGTTTTCAGACCTGCAGCACTGCAATCGGGTAATGCTATGAATCCTAAAAAGGACTCACAGATTTTTATTTCTTTAGGCACATTATCATCATTTTCTGTAACCAAGATATATCGAAAAACTACAGATAGTTGGTCAATTTTTGACAAGTCTTGTGTTGTATCCAGAATTATTGTCAGAAATGGAGCTTTTTTAATTTCTGAGATAATACTGTTCCTAACGTTAGTACCAAGCAAACTAATAATTTCGTTTTGAATCGTAGGGCTTAAATAATTTATTTCACCTTTCGGTTTTAGAAAAAGTTCTTTTAAAGTTGCATCATAGTTAGATAGCAGACGTGAAATTGCCATAAAATTGCCAGAATCAGAATCATGCCCCCTCAAAGGTAGATTACAAGATACTAAAGTAATTATAACATTAATTATACGATGCAGTACATCTCTCCAGAATGTAATTTTACTATCGATTTCACTTTTCAATAGAGTATCGATGGTATTTCCTTGCAACCAATTATTATAAGAGAGTGAGGCACTAATATGCTGCTGTGACTTTTCATGGTCAAGAATAGTTTGTGTGAAATTGCTTCTAACCGAAACACCGTTAACCCAAGCAGAGGAGTACGATTTGTTTTGACGATCTGCTAATAACCAACAGAAGTGACAGTACGGTTTGTTTAAAACGTTAGAATAACATAACCATGGTCTTATAATTTTTATGCCTGCCTGATTGAAATATGAATAATAATAAGCTGAAAAAGGTCGGTTATTTTCTGAAACTTTTGTAAATGGTCCTTGTGGTTTAAATGGACCCAATTTAAAAATTATTTTTCGTTCGCATTCAGTTAAATTGTCACCAAAATTTCCTCTATCTGATGAAATTATATTACAATCTGCATTATCTGCAGATATATCAGAATCGTTGACTTGGGGTTCCTCGATTTCTGGATGGACATCCGATAAAGTATGTGCTTGGCTTTCTTCTATTTCCGGATGGATATGTGACGAAGAACATGCTTCAGAAGAATCTAAAAATAAACGAGTAATTGTTAAAAAATAAATACGAATGCTTTGATACTAAACTAAAAAGAGTTATATATAAATAAATAACGTTACTAAGGGTCACAGTTAGAGAGTGTTCAGTTCAGACGCACACAGATTCTACGCGGATTGTGCTCGTACCTATTAGTAGATACAAAATCACCTGCAGCCCGTCCGTGCATTACTATACACCTGCGTGCTATTTAAACGCAGCGCGTAGTGTAGTGGCCATATAAAACGAGAACCCGAAAGCGAGTCTGCACATCTGAAGTTCTCAACACGCAATTAACGATACGATACGGACTGATAAACAAACAACAAAACAAATCGATCCTATAGATAAGTTAGAATTTTGTTTTTTTTAATCAAGGCACGGAACCCTAAAAACAGTATAATTGTGAAAACCGAGGGGGGAGACAACTTTTTGTGACGGACAGATGGACAGACCGAAATTAAAAGATTTCCTTGTTTATCACTACGGGCCCCTAATAAATGGGTTGGGTAGTAGTGTAGTACTTACCTTTCCAATCTAAATCACTCACAGTATCTTGTCTCTGAAAAAATGAAGAAATTTTGGGCACTTTTTTTATAACCTCGTCCCTTTTCTGTTTAATTTTTCTTTTCTCAGCGCCGCTGGGATAATCTCTTTTCCTTTCACTCATTTCTTTTACAAATCGTTACTAATACTGCTAAACCAGAAGAACAATATTGTTTGTACTGAATTACAATGTAATGCACATTTATATAAAGCGCGTAAATAAACAGTGCACTGCACTCCGTGGTTTAACATCCAATGCAAAGTACAACAACGTACACGTACATCGCGATATCGATGAAGGATTCCCGGGGATTCCCCGCTGAGTTGAAGATGAAGTAAGTAAAACGGGGAAGTCCCGCAGCCCGCCATAACGATGTAGTGTTGCCAACTTTTGAACGCACGCTTAAGGCGGGAAAAAAAGGAATTGCTTTATAGAATTTTGTCATTTGTAAAATAAAATAAATTAGAAAGTTTTTATTCTTTTTCCTTACACACTTTGGGGGCCCCCGTGGCCCGGGGGCCCCGTATAATTGATACGGCAAATACGGCGGTAGCTACGCCCCTGATTCAGATAGACTATGTATGAGCTAGATCTAGATAACTCCTAGGTGTTATCTAGGTAGCCTATAAATACAATTAAAATATATATAATAATAGCTAATATGTACAGTTAAATTTTTCCAAAGTTGACTCTTAGGTGAATCTTATATTTTAGAATGAGCGTCTAACAATAATTTAGGTTTTACAACAAATCATATTTTATTAGTGTATGAAATTCTATATACCGCCTAGCCGAATCAACGTGAAGAAGTAAAAGACATACATACACAAATACAAATTTTCGCAATTATAATTATTAGTAGTCCCATATAAAGAAAAGTCAATGTTTTTGAATCACTTGCCAAAAGGGACCATTTTCAGTCCATTTTTCCATCATTATGGACGAATTTGGGCAAAACGACTGTAAGTCGCTTAGACTGTGTATTCAGCATTTTTATCGTGCGATTGCTGGACATGGATTCCCTTCAATATAAACGGGATTATGCCATAGCCCACCACACCAGCCTAGTGCGGGTTGGCGGACTTCATGTATTTTTGAAAACTTGCTAAGTTCTCTCAGACATGTAGATTTCCTCACGATGTTTTCCTTCACCGTTGAGACAAGTGCTAATCATTTATTATTACACTCTATTAATCTTAAATTATCTATATACTTGGCAAGGAAAATACATACACAGTATGATATGTTCGTAATAAATTTACAAATTAATATGCTAATTAGTTTCCGTGCTGTTAGAAAACGCTACAACACTTTGGTAATAGATATAATATATATGATGTGTATAACAAACATATTTTTTAACATTTAGTGTTTAAATTAACATATTGTACCGGTTTTATGTGGATTTGACCTTTGTTAAATGATTATTTAACGTACGCCGAGAACATGCATCTAACACATGTACATACATATTATAATGTGAAATTTTATTTGATTAGTATTTTTCCTACTTTATATTCTACAAGCGACACTAGTTGCCTATCTAGATGTGTGTTATTACAGGTCGTAGACCATATTGAAAACTAGCAGAACCCGCGGCTTCGCTCGAGTTAAAAAGGTAGGTTTCATAGAAACTTTCATCCCTTATTTTACCCACTTAGGGGTTGAATTTTAGAAAACGCTGAAATATGTAACTCATTATCACCTGAACGCGGGCGGAGCCGCAGGCAATGCAAGTATACATACTAGAATTACTTCATGAAATTTTTGTAAACAAAAATCGATAAACAATGTGATTATTATAATAATTAGAAATTTAATGAGAAAACTGATTAGCGAATACGTAAAATAATAGAAATGAAATCACGAAATTCTATTTTTTCGATTGAATTCTCTCGTTATGGCTTCAAACCGTGCCAGTTAAGCACAGATTATTTCGCCAATGTCACGTAGAATGGAGATGATACGAAGGAGATTGGTCGTGTAAGCAAAATTTACAAAGTCAAATATTTCTAAACTGCCTACAATATACATATTATAGTACTAGCGACTCAACCTTGCTACGCTCGGGTTTGTCCCGACTTTTTAACTCCGTTTTAACATTTAGTATAGCTTTCTCAGAGATAAAATATTTTCCCGCAGTAAAAAGTATCCTATATGTTGGCCCGAAAAACCAGCTATCATCACAATCTCACACATCACAAAATTTCATAAAAATCCCTCCAGTGGTTTTTCCGTCACAGACAGACATACAGACAAAAATTCTAAAAACTATAAATTCGGCCTCTGTATCAATAGTAATGTCTATTTCAATAAGATTTTCCAAAAAATATTCAATGCACAGATTCGGCTTAATTACAATTTTATTATATAAACAGATAATAATAATTTTAAAAAAATATGCCGATGTATAAAAAGTGATACACGTGTCCGCAACACTGTACCTATACATCGAGTGTACATACACTTGAGAAAATACTTAATTATATAAAATAATAAAAAAAATTAGTGCGTGTAACCTTTACGCTTGGTTGAATTAAAACTTCTTTGGCGCTATGTCAGATACCGCAATTAACATAAAATTTAAAACAAATCAAAAAATAATATTTTTTATAAAATTATTAGTAACTTTATACCGCCCGCGTTCAGATGACCAAAAATCAAATTCTTAGGTTTTACATATTAGTATACTCTTACATTGCCATTTTTGTATTTTTTCTCAGAAATGAGACATTTATCCGTGGTAAAAAGTATTCTAAATGTTGACCCGGATAACCAGCTATCACCATACTAAATTTCATCAAAATCTCTCCAGTAGTTTTTCTTTAGATAGACAGACAAAAATTCTAAAAACTATAGATTCAGCCTCAATATCGATAATAATGTCTATTTTAATAAGATTTTCCAAAAAATATTCAATGTACAGATTCGGCTTAGTTACAATTTTATTATATGTATAGATTATTATTATAAAAATATGAATATAATATTTTTTAAACCATCTATCTACATATATAGTATAAAACAAAGTCACTCCCGCTGTTTGTACGCTTAGATCTTTTAATCTTCGCAACTCAATCTATTCGATTCAAGAGGAAGGCTTATATCTATGAGTCATGCATATTATAGTAATAAAAAGCTGAGAAATTCAAAGATTTGTATTGTGCGCTTACATTGCCTAGCTAGGAACGAACCCGAGCGAAGCGAGAGCGAGTCGCTAGTTAATAATAAATTTAACTGTCACTTCTGCGATACTCGTAATTTCAACGTATTCCTTGCTTTTCTTGTAATTTTTTTAAACAGCACGATTGGTCTCAAGACCTTTATAATGAAGTAATAACTCTGACTGACATTGCCAATTTCGTCGAAGGTCGCGGATTCGATTTCTGCAAGAATAAGGCTAGAAAGTACTTAATGAGAAAAAATATTTTAAGCAAAAAAATAATTTTAGGACACACTCTCGCAAGATGACCTCAAAAGCTGGCAAACTGCATTTTTATTTTAAGCGTATAAATTATAATATTATAAACGTTACAGATAAATCGTTGACAAGTAATTTAAATTTATATCCTTTATTGCTTTGTATTGAAAAATAAACTTGTTTCAATATTTAATATATTATAATAAATACAAATCGTATGTTCTCACAATGTACGCGTGCCTCTTTATTTGAACAAGTTTGCGATCCCCAACTGGGTAAATTCTCGGCACGTCCGCCGTGCCATGGAAATGGTGGCTTTAGTTAATTCCACGGAAATATTTACTTTCTTTTATAAATACTAGGAGGCTTTTGTTTTTATTATATCGTAGTTTTTGCCTGCGGCTTTGTCTGACGACGATCGAGGGTAGCTCATGTCCCATCCCAGCATGCAGTCTCTACCCTTGTCAAATTTTATTATTACCTCTATGTTGTAGACTATACATATTAAGTAGTATGTGCCAGTAGCTTTATTGTTAACTAGCTTGCTTCCCAATACAAAATTTCATCCCCATTTTCACCCCCCTAAAGGGATGATTTCAGGGTAAAAAGTATCCTATGTCCTTCCCAGGGTCTCAAACTATCTTCTTACCAAATTTTATCTAAATCGGTTCAGTAGATCCAAAGATTACTCCCTACTACGTCACAAACTCACAATCTCACAAACTTTATCTCTTTATAATATTAAGTATAGATTAATGTGCGTTATACAACACAGGTTACGCACGAGAGCTTTTAATAATATTCTATTACGCTTTAATGTCGTGGGTTTTTATATTTTTAATTTATGCTTTATTTGTGGCTTTTTAAAATATAAAATTTTAATAGTATTTACTTCGAAAATATCTGATTAGGTATCTATTCTAAATGAAAACCCCCGTTTAGTTATTTTTTACATTTTAGTGCCTGAAAGTCGGTTTTATTTTTTTTTAAGTTTTTATTTGTATATTTTTAGTGGTAATAATAAGCAGGTAATTTGTAGGAAGAAAGTTATTAATAACATATTCGATTAAACAATTTGTTTAAAAATTTATTTATTGTAGATTTTTTTTAAAACCACTCGACCGATTTCGATAAAATTTATATGGGACCACCTGGGAAGTATACCCTTTCAAACAAAACAAAAATTTTCCAAATCGGTTCGGGCGTCTTTGAGTAATCGGTGAACATACATTAAAAAAAAAAGATTCCGACGAATTGATAACCTCCTCGTTTTTGGAAGTCGGTTAAAAATCTTATTTAAATAGACATTATTATCGATACAGAGGCCGAATCTATAGTTTTTAGAATTCTTGTCTGTCTGTTTATGTGTCTGTTACCGCATCACAGAAAAACCACTGAAGGGATTTTGATGAAATTTCGTATGGTGATAGCTGGTTATCCGGGTCAACATATAGTATACTTTTTACCGCGAGAAAATATCTCATTTCTCAGAAAAAATACAAAAACGGTAATGTAAGATTATACTAATATGTAAAACCTAAGAATTCGGTTTTTGGTCATCTGAACGCGGGCGGAACCGCGGGCAATGCTAGTATAATACAAGCTTCTAAATCAGAGATAGTAAGTTTTAGGTTTGCGTACAACATGTTTATATTACAAACAAATAAAACTCATTCTCGATAAGACGAGAAATGTTAAAAACTCTCTTAGAACCTGAGATTTCTTTAAACATCCTGCGTATAGCGATAAAAATAATGTTAAAATTGTTAATATTAGCATACAGATAATAAATATATATTTAAGTGAACACGATAAATAAAATATTTGATAATAATAAAGGAAATTCTTCCCACTATATTTTTTGTCATAACATAATAATAATTAATATATAATACACAAAACAGTTGAGTTAAAATATAATATTAGGGATGTTCTTGCATAGAACGCTTTCTTAGTGAAAGGAAAGAAAAAGTTATAAACTCAATCTCTAAAAGAGCGAGAAAAATTGACACAATTATTTAAAAAAATATATGAAAAACAAATATAAAAAAATAAATAAAGGCAGAAACCTTTACTTAAAAACTGTAAATAATTTCAAGTTTTAAATTTTAAATATGAACACAGATGTAACCACGGATTAGTGCTAGTGTAATAAATATTTGTATTTAAACGGAAAGTATATGCTTCAAAGTTGTTTGGCAGGTAGATTTCTCGTAGGGTGTCAGTAATTTCGAAGAAAGAAAAGAAAATTCAACCTCTAAACGGGTAAAAAGGGTTGGTTGAGAAGGTTTTATGAATATGCGTTATTATTAAATTACGCAGGCAGAGTCGCGAGCAAATAAAAGTTCCATATCTATACCTACATATAATAAAATTGTAACTAAGCCGAATCTGTACATTAAATATTTTTTGGAAAATCTTATTGAAATAATCATTGTTTATTATTTATTATCGATACAGAGGCCAAATCTATAGTTTTTAGAATTTTTATCTGTCTGTCTGTCTGTCTATCTGTCTGTTACCGCATCATAGAAAAACCAGTGGAGGGATTTTGATGAAATTTGGTATGATGGTAGCTGGTTATCCGGGTTAACATATGGGACTTTTTACCGCGGGAAAATATCTCATTTCTGAGAAAAAATACAAAAACTACAATGTAAGATTACACTAATATGTAAAACCTAAGAATTTAGTTTTTCGTTACCTGAACGCGGGCGGAGCCGCGGGCATTGCTAGTATATTGTAAAAATTCATTAATCTATTCCCTAACACTAAGTAAACTATTCGGCTCGAACGAAACTGCCAACAAACTTTGCTTTTCCCGGCTTGAGTGGACTTAATGATAAAAAGTTTGTTTACGCAAGTATTGCATCTAAAGAGGTTTTATTTTGGTCAATTCAATCGTTATTTTCTTATTTATTTAAATGCAAATTCTGAAGCAGTATTTGGTAAATTTTTGGGTCATTTTTAACCCCCGACGCAAAAACGAAGGGGTGTTATAAGTTTGATGGGTCTGTGGCATCGTAGCTCCCGAACGGATGAACCGATTTTGATATTGTTTTTTTTTTGTTTTAAAGGTAAATTAGTCAGGAGTGTTCTTAGCTACGTTTGACGAAAATCGGTCCAAGATGGTCAGGGGTTTTTTAAATTTTTAATTTAATTCATATTATGTTAATGATATGTTATTACCATGTACATTGTCATAAATGGATATCGAATATATGTACGTACGTATGTATGTATGTATGTATTCAGCCCTTTTTAACGTCCCATTGGTGGGCACGGGGCTCCCTTCAGTACGAGAGGGATCAGGTCACATCGAGTATATATATATAATAATAGTACTATGTGATGAAAGAGGTTCACTTCTCTAGCTAGTTATTTTCGGAGCTTTTTTTTGGGATTTGTCCTTACTTCTTGAGACTTGTTGCTTGACGTAATTAATTGGTTAGGCCATACATTTTTTTCAATTTCAAAGCTGTTCTAATAAAAAAAAACTCTTATCCAAAGTACAATTATCTATATATATAAAAGGCAAAAGTGATTGACTGATGTATCAACGCACAGGCCAAATCCTTAAGGCTAGAAAATTGAAATTTCGCACACATATTTCTCATATGACGAAGGCATCCACTAAGGAAAGATTTCCCAAAATTCAACCCCTAAGAAGGTAAAATAGGGGATGAAAGTTTGTATGAAACCTAGGTACCTACCTTTTAGAGATTTTTTTGTAGTTTTAACGCGTGCGAAGCCGCGGGTTTTGCTAGTTTTATTATATTATAACTCACCTTTTTCTTTTTGAAGGACAAAGTCCGTCTCCATATTGTTCTAAGGAAAGCAGTTGGTTTGTAATAGTCGCTCGCGTCGCGTCTGCGCACTTCGTTCATCACAGTCATTACTGTATCATTTTTGATAACACTCTTGTTCAGGCACACATTATGTTTTTGCACAACACTATGTATATTTTAACTGCTTTAGTTTTAATAGTTTTTAGTGAACAATTTTCTTCAATTTATAATATAAATTATGCATCGAAACTAATTAGTCATATTTGATTTTCTTAAACGTCTAAGCAATAGCTATTTCTAAAAAGGAATTTAACGATTTTAACTTGGAATTATAATTATTGTCCATCACTATAAGATCTATATCTTATAGTGATGGACAATAATTATAATTCCAATTGTGTCATAAAATATAAATTAGATATATTTTTAAACCTACTCGCGGCTCCTACGGACACAAGGTGACGAAAGACCCTACGTCTGTGCTCATGATCAATCTATGACCTTGCCAAGTTTCATCGAAATCAAGTTAGCAATTTTACCATAAATAGGTTAATTTCCCATTTATAATATTAATATAGATAAAATGTAGAGCGATGCTAATATAAGGAAATGACTTGAAGCAAATCTAAGTTAGAATGTTAGTTATTTAATCTCTCTGACGATAACAATTAAGCATGTATGCATATTGTTATAAATATTTACTCGTACTGGCTGTAGATAAAAGTATGTTTGTACGACTCGAGTTTCATAGATTTCGTAATCTCTGGATCTACTGAACCGATTTAGATGAAATTTGGTAAGAAGATAATTCGAGACCCTGGGAAGGATTTTTTCCCAGAAATCACCCCTTAAGAGGGTGAAATTGGGGATGAAAGTTTGTATTGAAAATCAAGCTACGGACGAATCCGAGCGAATTGAGGATGACTGGCTAGTTACACTAATATTGTAAATGCAAAAGGGTTTGTTATTTTCTCTTCTTGTAACGGCTTAACAGATTTGAATGCAATCTGAAAGGGAAATAGCTTATTTCTTAGCACATATGCTATTGCTATCGACGTACCTATGTATTATACGATGTAGGCTGTAGTTTCGCGAACAAAAACTATTTTAAAATATTTTTATCATCGAACTGATATTTCTGACATAAACGCGCTCAAACAAACAAACAGAATACTTCAGCTTTACATATTATAGATATTTTAGACAAGTTTGAAAAAAGGAAGGATATAAGTATAAAAAAATTACTTAAGTCAATTTGTTGAATCTAATTTATATCGCTTTAATTATGATTATACTTGGTAATTAGTAATTACTTAATTAGTACTTGTGTTTGATTAGTCGACGTTTTTGTTCTCTAAGTTAATATTATCACTGATCTTGCACTTTGAGAATGAGTGTTTTAATTGATTCAAAACGAATGAGAATTTAATTATTTTTTTTGTTATTTGTCTTTTATAATAGATAGATAGCTGGCTACTAAAAAATATTCAGCCATTTTCAACGTCCCACTGCTGGGCGTGGGCCTCCCTTCGGTGTGGGTACAAGGCATTTACAGGCCCACTATGATGACCAAGTGTGGGTTGGCGGACTCCACATGCTATTCGTAAGCTATTTAGATTCTCTCAGATATGCAACTCTAATTCTTTACGAAGTTTTTATTCACCGAAAAGCAAGTGGTAATCATATTAAAAATGACTTACACGTAAACATATCAGAGAACGGGGGGTTTGAACCCATCGAGATGTACAATAAAGTGTATACTTGTGTTTAAACCATCGATCAAAAATGTACTAGATGCACAATCACCGCCAAAAAATGTCCTCACCTAATGAGCGCTCATTTGAATATTTGAGCGCGCTTTTAAATTTCTTTTGTGAAAACAACTTTATTAATTACATTTAATGTCCAATTTACGTTGTTGTTTATTTCTTTCAACTAGAATAATTACGTAAACACAATTAGTGACAGTATTAAGACAACTTTTGCATAAGATTGTGTATCTAGTATTTTTTTAATCGATGGATCGATTAATCGATTTTTAATATATAGCACTATATGTATCTCCTACGCAGCTGGCTAGTCTCAATGAAAGTGTCCGCCACAAAACCGCAAGTATAAGATGTAATAGCACCATTTATATGTAAAATATATCAAAAATAGCTTTATATGGACAGTATTTTATCTGTAATAAGCCATTCTATAAATGGCCTATTAAGGAATTAACAATTACCTTGACACGTAAAATAAAAACGACACATTATGCTTTACCGTTATTAACAAATTATTTGTAAAATAATTTCGATTTACAATTTTTATATTTTTTATTGAGCTTTTAATTTCACATTATGAAATAAATAAAAACTTATATTTTTTTAAGTTTGTATTGTTTTGTATATATTAAAAATTTTAAATGTACAATTTAATTTAAAATTAATTAAAAACATATGTTAATATTAAAGTTTGATCTATGTCACAATAAAAAATTTAGATAATTTAAAACTTTAATTGATGCCATAACTTGTTCAATGTTCCATATTTTTATGCAAAGTGTGGCCCAGTGGTCGAAATTCGATCATAATCATTATTGAAAATTTGAAAAAAAACATATTTAAATAGAATTTACCTAGCTATAAAAAACATTTAGTTCTCTTATTATTTGAAGTTATACTCGTACTTCTTTTGGCACGTTTGGAAAAAAATATGAGAGTAAAATTTTTCACAGCCAAAAAGCATGATGAAGTTAGCCGCATTTCTCTTACAAAAAGAGAGTTGTGACATACGGGATGAAATCTTTAGCTATTTTTGTACTGTTACGCTTGTAAAACTTCTTACGTGCGTACATAAGTACACACACACGTTTTTTTTAATAACACTCTTCAATACCTACTAAGCAAAAAACAAAAAAAAAAAAGAAAATCGTTGGACAAAAATATTGTCTTTGCCTATTAATTTTTCTGTTTATTTTTTGTTTGTTTGTACCCTCTTACATACTCTTATTTGTATCATACTTTATTTGTTATCTGTTATCACGCTTCAAGGTACAAGCTTTAATAATGAAAATGAAATCATAGCACAACGTTGCGAAGTCACGAGCAAAAGCTAGTATTAAAACAGTATTAAAGCTAGAACCAAATATTGTACTAAATATGAAAAAAATATATTTTCTCAAAGTGATTGGGTTGTCAAACAAGTTGCCATTCGGCAATACGTAAATTAAAACGCAAACCCAAATAATGCAAGAAAAAGACAAACATATGCATTAAAACGCGTCAGAATAAGACTGAAACGCGCTGAGATTACATATTATTTGTTTAAAGTTACTAATAAAATTCAATGTAAATTAAAGCGCTTTTAAATATGATATTTTATGTATTTTCTCATTTAATATATAACTTGTTTTGATATTAATCAAACATATAGATTTCTAAATCACATACATAAATATATATATATATATATATATATATATATATATATATGTGTAAAAGTTTAGATGGATGTTTGTTACTAAATCACGCCAGAACGGCTGAACGGATCTGAATCAAATTAGGTGTAGAGATGGTTTATAATCTGGAATAACACATAGGTTACTTTTTATTCCGGAAAAATTTACGGTTCCCGTGGGATAGTTTGTTTTTTACTAGGAACGAACCCGAGCAAATCGAGGTTGAGTCGCTAGTATATATAGTTATAAAAGAAATAATCATTGTAAATTTAATATATATAATAAATTTAGTAAGTAATAAAAAAAGGTAAAGGCTAATAGTACAATTTGTATGCTAATAGTATCTCAACGGTTAAAATTAACCTATACTTCAAGATTTGAACTCTACATAAATCGTACATCAACTAGTGAAACTTGTTTAATCAAAATCTAAATTCGCATACGTATGTTTACTTGAAACCACTTCAAAATTCACTTTGAACTTGCAATTAACACTTCTCTTACACTTAAGTACACTAATAAGTAAAAAATTACTTAATATGGAACACTTTTAACATAATTATTAATTGAATTAAATGCGTACTCTCGCACCGCGTCTACTGTACTACTACTTATATGTATGACATCGCTAAAATGATAACAGACGAGATTTTATTTGAAAAATATATCATATATTTCTTACCTAATGAAACTAAATTGGACTTTAATTCTTTAATCATAAATTTCAATTTTAAATATGCAATAAATTTACTTATGACATTTCGTTACATCCGTTTAAGATAAACACTGAAAATAATAACTAAATTGATTTTTTACTTTAAGTATGTTATCATAAGGTTGAATTTAGATCGTTTAGAAACGTTTAGGAAAATCGTACGGAAACCAAGAGCGTGAAGTGCGAGCGAGATAGTCGCAAGGTCAGTGTTAAGCGAATAAACAATAATAAATTATATTTAAACCATATAATATGTATGTATATCTTTCTATGTATTGCTTGGTAACGCTTTCACGTTGTTATCTTCTCTGTCCATTTGATATCTGCATAATGCATATAGGCTAGATTTTTGACCGACTCAAAAAACGAGAAATTCATTTCGTATGTATTTTTGGATTTGTTTGCGAATTAATTTTGATTTTTGGTCCACGATATATTTCAAATGCTTTAAAACAGTCATGGTCACGGGAGTAATCCCGAGTCCATGGTGTCTCGGTGTCATATGTTCTCCGCCAGTCAAATATTCGCGTAAATCTAAGTATCGTCTGTATTTTTTGGTGTTATGGTCCAAATAAATTGCACAACTAAGTGCAGACAGTGAAATTTTTTAAGTAATTTTGATATAAATTAATATACAAATAATATTTAAGCTGACTTACTTTTACAGCTGACAGTAGAGAGAGGTAATATAGGTACATTTGGTATTCTTCAGTTAGCCCACGAAAACCAGAAAATGGTCTGGGGCAAAAATATGCTAGTTATAATACTATTTACAAGCTTTAGACACATTTTTCGACATAGTTTAGAAGTTTAAAGGTTAAGAAGGTTTAAACACACACATTTTTACTTTTGTAATGGGACAATTGCATTGATCATAGAAAAAGTTGTGTGATTTGGTGATGATTTATCTATTGGATAATGTAAAGTTGGCAAAATTTAGTAAGATTTTTTTTATTTATATGGAAAACTTTCGTAAATATATATGTATGTTTTTTAAAAGATACTCTGTTAAAAAGCAACACTATTTCTGATTAGGCCATTACTAATGACATACTATTACGAGCGAAGTCACACGCAAAAGCCAGTATTTCTTAAACGACTCGTACAAATGCGTATTTAAAATAAAATAAGCACAATTTGGTCCAGATATTAAAATAAATATTATTTTATTAATAAAATTGGCCTAAAAAATTAACAAAAACATTTTAAATATCAAACAAAAAATATTGAAATGTAAGACCGCCTTTGAATGCCTTCTGTAATCTTTCGAACAACACGTATGCCTACCATATTGTACTAATCCATGCTAAGTAATAAGTTTAGTTATTGAGTCTTTCTGTTTAGTAAGTTTCAGTAACAGCCTGGAGTTGGGTAGTTGGCGGTGTTTAACCCTCGTGCCTCGGAGAGCACGTAAAGCCGTCGGTCCTGCGCCTTAACTCTCACCGGTCGTGTCGAGTAGTTTTTCCACCGGATTATGAGTGATAGAAATAGATAGTACACTTGTGCACTATAATATCTCCTGCGCAGATGGCTAGTGGCAATGCGACTGGCCGCCGTAGCCAAAGCCAACGGGAGGTCATTATTATTATTATTACTAGTTTATACACGAAGGCGTTTGAACAGGCCAAGTTCGGTGTGTTCGGAGAGGCGGGGTAGGCGCTCCCGACTACCATACTTACTTTTATATGCCAGTCGGGAAACGACTTTAATGTGTCAACATAACGAAGGATTCCAGTAAACTTGCCACAAGATGGCACTACAATGCTTTAACGAAACTATTCGCCATGAAAATTAGTATTTTGGACAACTTTGTACCTATTTGGCATGATTTACATTAATATTAAATTCGATCTATTGTATTGATTTATAATGTGTCTGTAAGACCTTGCTATGTCTATCGTCTATAGCTTCTTTCATTTATTTATATTTATAATAAAAATATTATAAATATTACTAAAGTACTAAATAATATATATTATACCTACTATTAGATACTTTACATAATAAACACATAGCAGTATGTTTATTATGTAAAATATCTAATAATTATAATTGAATTGTTATAGATTTTTTACATTTCTTACATAATTATTGTAAATTAAAGCACAGATAATATAATACTATAGTAGTAGTTGAAGTAAAGGTTATTTATACTAATTGTGTAAAAAATTATTATTACAAGAAAAATAATAACCTGTTTAGATAAAAGACCATAAAAATATAACTTCAGTTCAAAGTAAGCAGTTATTTTAGAAATTTTTAGTTAAGATATAAAACTAGTATACATACCTCTTCGTCGATTGCTACTGGAAATTGTGTGAGAGGTTTGACTGCCACGTCTTCTAATGCCGCCTTTCGTCTATAAAAAAAAATAAAAATTAATTATTTATAGGAAATAGTTATATGTAGTATTAAAGGCAGTGTAGCCCAGTGGTAATGCACTCGTTTGGGAAATCGACTGAAGCGGGTTCAAATCCTGGAGCTCGGACATAGATCCTGGGGTTCAAATCCTGGGAAACCCCCAAATCTACCTTGGTAATAATGAAAGTATCAGAGGTGCGAGACCCGAGATTCAAATCTGCTTCAATCGGTTTAAGACAAGACATCCTTGTCTTAGGGTGAAGGAAAGCATCGTGAGACTTTTGCATAGCAATGGAATGTTAAAATGGGCTGAATACATATTAACAGAAAAACTAATGTATCTACTTACTTAGCTTTCATTATTTTAGCGTGGATAGTAAAAAATGAAATTAGGATACTGGGTAGTAAATTCCACTGCCATTATTTCGAATAATTAAATGTGAAGTAGTTTATTTTATAAGTTTATCATAATATGGTGGGTAAAATTAACTTACAAGCAGTCGTCTAACAAACAGACAACTAAGTACGTGCTTTTCCTTTATCTTCGACTATATTTTTTACATTTATAATACATTTCCCATAAAAAGTCCATATTCTTCAATGGTGAGTATATAAAGAAAAATTCAAGTTCAAAATAAAAATATATCAAGAATGAAAATGCTAAAGTCGTTTAAAATCTTTTATTGGCATCTAACTATATTTATTGGCAATTGAACCTCCTAATACGTGTCTGAATAGTCGAAAATTCGAGTTTTGCACCTGACGCCTGATTTGTGAATGCTTGCTTTAAATAGGTAGTCCTTATTTGTGACAAAGATTTGCAGAAAAACACCTGCGTCGAAGAAAAAGTATTGAGCAGTAAAAATTATATAATATTTTATATTAATACTAGCATTGCCCGCGGCTTCGCCCGCGTTCAGATGACCAAAAACCAAATTCTTAGGTTATACATATTAGTATACTTTTTCAATGCAGTTTTTGTATTTTTTCTCAGAAATGAGATATTTTCCTGCGGTAAAAAGTATTCTATATGTTGACCCGGATAACCAGCTATCATCATACCAAATTTCATCAAAATCTTTCCAGTGGTTTTTCTGTGATGCGGTAACAGACAAAAATTCTAAAAACTATTCGGTCTCTGTATCCATAATAATGTCAATTTCAATAAGATTTTCCCAAAAATATTTAATGTACAGATTCGGCTTAGTTACAATTTTATTATATGTATAGACTAATAACCATTAAGCTAAAGAGTTTTTTTTCTGTTGGTTTGAACGCAATAATCTTTGAAATTAAAGTTCGGTATAAAAAATCTTCTTGCATTTTATTGCCAGTTTATTAGAGTAAGAGGCTATCTAACATCACGCAAAAAAAATCAAAACTAAAAACACGAACGATGCCACGGGTAAAAGCTAGTTAAATAATATAATTACTACATATTATAAAATAAAGTTCTCTCACCGCGTCTGTTTCTCTGTCTGTCTGAACGCGATATACTCAAAAACTAAGGCACGGATTTTCATACGGTTTTCACTAATGGACAGAGTGAGTCATAAGGAAGATTTACGTGTATAATTCATTAAAATTTTGTGTAAATTGGCTGAAATATGACGTTGATTGTTGGAGACGTCGGAAAAAATCATGCCGACTGGGAGTAAGAGAAACCTATATATATATATATATATATATATATATATATATATATATATATAAATAAACAGAAATCGATTAATTCATTAACATCGCCATTGCATTGTGATGTAGAAACTATTTAATTGGTCAATGTCACAAAGCTAACTTTCACTATACATATATTTGGTAATTCAGCAAAATACTATTTAATATATACTATATATACTTTAAAAATATCTTTTGTCGCTGTTTTATTTTACAATTATATATAACTTTTGAGATGTTGAAAACCTTAGTCTGTTCCGTGACCATATCTACTGTTACAGCATTCGAAACGTTGGGAACAAAAATATAAAATAAAACTGCGACAAAATCCGCTCTTATCCTTACTGATTCACTGTAATAATAATAATAATTTATTTATTGTACTATATAAAGTGACAATATAAGGGGTTAAAGTAAATAAAGCATGTTGTACAAAAGGGGTCAAAAAAGTTGAACTACTATCTCATAAACTAAGCCAGAGCCTGTATTTTAGGTGACAGTCGTTCCGCTTTCACAATTGAATTTACAACTATTTATACATTTTCACTATTTTCACTACCCATTCTAGATTTTCAGTTATTCAGCTAAAAAAGATTTGAAATTCCCCTAAAATGTACAAAAACAAGCCAAATTTTTTAAAAATATTAAAAAGAATAATGATAGTCAGGAGGATAATACATATTTAAGTCATGTGAAGGGGAATGATCTCCACAGCATCCACATATCGCTTTATAATAAACTAGCGTCTCACTCTCGCTTCGCTTGGGTTTCTCAAGCTCGTTTCGCTTGGGTCCCTAGGTTGATTCCCCATACAAACTTTCATCCCCATTTTCACCCCCTTAATCGATGATTTCCAGGATAAAAAGTATTCTATGTCCTTTCCAGGGTCTCAAACTATCTTGTTAACAAATTTCATGTAAATGAGTTCAGTAGATCCAGAGATTACCCCCTACAACGTCACAAACTCACAATTCACAAACTTTACCCCTTTCTTATAATGTTAGTATAGACTAATACTACATTTTACTAATTTTGTTTAAAAGGCATTTAATATGCAAATAAGTTAATTCACCACTGTCACAGGGAAATAAATTCACCAACGATAGAACGAATACCTGAATGAGATATCGATAAGAGATTAGATAAGGTATATTGTTAAGTATACAGTGTACAACACTTTTTTTAACTTAAAAAATGGAAATAAATTAGAAACTGTAGCAGTTTAGTATATTTTTTGTTTTTAAACCTTTTTAGGCTAATGTAAAAATGGAAATCTTGTAGGATAATTGATGTGTCTATCTATATTCTATACTAATATTATACAGAGTCAAAGTTTGTTTGAACGCGCTAATCTCAGGAACTACTAAACCGTTTTCAAAAAAACTTTTTGTATTAGATAGCCCGTTTATTGAAGAAGGCTATAGGCTATATATCATCATGCTACTAACTAAGGAAGCAGAGCAGTAATCATAAATGTCAACAAATCGGGCAGACTTTCATACATTATTGTAAAGGGAAAGGAAAGAAAAGTTTGTTTTTTGCATTTTGAACGCAGGCAAAGCCGCAGGTTCTGCTAGTTCTATAAATAATTACCTTAACAAAATGATTTTGAAGACTGGTCCAACAAGGCCTTTGATGATAGCAGACGCGTTGAGATGACATCTTCCATGTAGTACAATACCGTTGACCTGAAAATTAAACATTAACATTAATATGCATAAAAGCGCAATTTCAAGAGAAGTCCTCTTGGATTTAAATAATCCAGTAGATAGCGTTCAGCTTGAAATTCTTTTACATACTTTAGAGATCAAAAGTTTTATTAATTTCGTTTTAATTTCTACCTAATTAATCATTATAGGATAATTATTTTACTGGTTTTCGCAGAGTGAAAGCTCATTAATAAATACCAAAAAAAAAAACGGTTAACAATATCATTTCCAACATGATTACCACGTCTTACGGTGAAGGAAAACATAGTGAGGGAACCTGCATGTCTGAGAGAACCTAGCAAGTTTTCAAAGGTAAGTGAAATCTGCTAACCCGCACTTGGCCAGCGTGGTGGACTATGGCTTGATCCCCCTCGTATTGAAGGGAGACCCACCCCCAGCAGTGGGATATTAAGATGGTCTGAATACACATTGAAAATAAGACCAACAAAAGATACGGATCTGTTTTGTCTTTGCTTATGTATATATAGATACTTATTCATCTATAATTATTTTTATCATAAAAGGCACACAGAATTTAAAATCACTATAAATTACCAGCCTAGAGGCTAGTTTCCTTAAAAGTCGGTATATAGAGGTTTAAGCTATTAATAAAAAAAAAACAATTATAAATAAATTAACAATTTTTGAAGATTTCATGGAACAAATATATGCACAAAAAACAAATTGAGTCACGATGAAACACGAGCCATACATACATACACCTTGCTCAGTATAAAACAACAACTATAAGCTATAATGGTTTGCGAGAACATACCAGTACTAGCAACGTTTCAATCACGCATGGTAAACGTTGAACAAGAATAGTTTGTCTGGGTTAGTTTCCGGGCCAATTTACAGCAGGTCCATTCTTTAAGTGAGCAGCGGTAAGGGAGTGTGAACACTTGAACAGTAGGCCTACCACTAACCATGAATATAACCATGGTTACCAACCGCAAATTATTTAAACTAAAGTTCGCACAGTGGTTGAAATTCAACCGTAACATGTTTTTTCAACCGACTTCAAAAAGGAGGAGGTTCTCAATTCGACTGTATGTTTTTTTTTTTTTTTTTTTTATGTTTGTTACCTCAGAACTCCGTCATTTATTAACCGATTTGGACAATTTTTGTTTTGTTTGAAAGGGTATACTTCCAGATTGGTCCCATTTAAATTTCACAAAAAAATATCACCCCTAAGGGTGGAAAAACAACTAATGATGAATTTAACCTACTTCTAATTGTCATATTGACTTGAAACTTTGCAAGTATTTCTATTTTCGTTGATAGTACAGTGGTTCAGTGTCGTTGACCTGATCTGATGGCAAGGCCAGAAGGTGGATAGGTGGAACTCTTCAACGACTAATAGTAGATACTTTGAGTTTGGGCTTATTTTGTTTGATTTGACAAGCCTAACACGTTAGAATCCTAACTTTGCTACTACTGTCTACACTAAAAAGGTAAAAATAAAAACTTTTTAACAAAAAAATAAAAACCGACTTCAAACAAAAGCACTAAAAAGTAAAAAATAACTGATTGGTAGTTTTCATTTACTATACATACCTAATCAAATATTTTCGAAGTCGGTGTGCTTTGGCTAAGTAATTAAAGCCTACCTATTAAATACATACCTAATCAAATATTTTCGAAATCGGTGCCAGCCCATACAAAGCAAAGCACACCGACTTCGAAAATATTTGATTAGGTATGTATAGTAAATGAAAACTACCAATCAGTTATTTTTTACTTTTTAGTGCTTTTGTTTGAAGTCGGTTTTTATTTTTTTGTTAAAAAGTTTTTATTTAATAACAATATAGCCCGTCAGAACTCAAACAGAGGAGAAAGAGGTACTGAACGGTTTTGTCCTTATCTATCTTTAAAAAAAAATCTTATAATATTAAATGAACGATACTTGTTATATAGATTTATTACGTCTATTTTGGAAACGGCTCGAACGATTTGGATTAAATTGTGTTTTTAGATAAGGTTTTGTTTTTTAAGTTTATCTATATAGGTGTGTTTTCTGGAAAAAACACTTTTTTACATCTAATTTTAAAAACACCGAACGAAGTTTGGTTGCCCAGATACTAACACTAAAGCTTGTCAATAGCAACAAATAAAAAAAGAAAATCAGTTGAGAAACAGATGAGAAAAACCTTAGGTCATTATCTATATAGGTACCTATCTAGTACATTTCATCAAAATCCTTATAGCCGTTTCGGCGTTAATGGGTAACAAACATGGATACACATACAAACTTTTGCATTTATAATAGTCCGATTCATCGTCAAACACTACCTACATAAATTTTATCGAGATTACATTAATAATTTAAATGTTGAATTAAATGACTCGTATAAGCGGTTAATCAAAGGAAAATGAAAGTATCTCGTATAAAATGATTTTATTGCTACTTTATCACACACAGCAAGTTTTAATTTACATTTATTGCGTAAACCTACAGATTGTACTTTATTTGATTTTGACTTCAATAATCCATACCCTAATTTATACAGATAATATAATATTTTGTGTGCTATCCTTACATTTCTATACTAATATTATAAAGAGGTAAAGTTTGTGGGTTTGTGAATTGTGAGTTTATGACTTTTTAGGGGGTAATCTCTGGATCTATTGAACCGATTTAGATGAAATTTAGTAAGAAGATAGTTTGAGACGTGAATCTATGAGAGTAGAGTTTATTTTTCCTTTACAAAACAATTATAAAGCAATGCATAGACTTAATTTGTACAGAAAGAGTTCATACGATCGAAATCGTCATGGGGTATTTATAACCCAGATTATTTTTAACAACTTTTTTGACTTCCAAAAAGGCGGAGGTCCTATGTTCGTTTGTATGTTCACCCATTTCTAAGAGACTGCTAGAACGATTTTGTTACTTTAAATGATATTCTATGAACATCTTTTTACCTATGTACTTCTAATTGTTAACTGACACGCGCATCGACATACAAAAATTAAATATTGTTTCTTTAAGGACCTTCTTATATAGACCTTTCTTGATAAAAAAAAAACTAGATACTATAAGTGCGAAAACCTGTATGTGCGTGTATGTTTTTTACTCCTTGACACTGAAACGGCTAGACGGATTTAATTAAATTTTGTACATGGATACACTATGACCTGAAGTAACACATAACTTATTGTTGGAATTTGCCAAAAGGTGGCGCTACCTGTATATAATATTGTAAGCACAAAGAGAATTTAGATACTTTAGGGTCAGTTAGGGTAAGTTGCTAGTTAAAAAACTAGATTGTGTAACATACACTAAAGCATACAAAATATCTTACTCCTTTATCGAAATCGGTGAAAACCAATAGATACATCACTAGACTGCTACAAAAGATTTAATTAACCTATCTATTATATCCTGCTACTTAGACCACATCTGCCGTAGCTTGGACGAACGCCAGACCGCAGCCCGAGAGATCCGCGTTAATGTATGCAAATGCACATAATTGTTTGATTGTACGCTTGACTTTGCGCAATAAACATTGTTATTGCGATACGCTATATTAGTGGCATTTCATTTATGAATAAATTTTATATTAAATTAGCGATTCACCCTCGCTCTACGCGGGTTCGTCAAACAAAAACCACTGGAGGGATTTTGATGAAATTTGGTATGGTGATAGCTGGTTATCCGGGTCAACATATAGGATACTTTTTACCGCGAGAAAATGTCTCATTTCTGAGAAAAAATACAATAATTGCAATGTAAGAGTATACTAATATGTAAAACCTAATAATTTAGTTTTTGGTCATCTGAATGCGAGCGGAGCCGCGGACAATGCTAGTTACTATTTATATTTAATCATCGTGTCAGTTAACAGCGCAGTCAAAATCGTCAGAAACTTGTCAAACGCCGTTAATGAAAACGTAAATCAAAATAACGTTTTGATTTACGTTTTTGATGTACATGAATTGATTTGACAGAGCTGTTAAATTAACTAAAGTGTTAGTTGAAGAAGATTATATCGATCTTTAAAAAAACAGGCGTAAATAGTAGTAGTATGAATAAAAAAATAGATGTGCGTATGTATGTTCCCTATGGACTCCAAAACGGCTATTTTGATGTAATTTTCAGTTGAACGCAAGCGGAGTTGTGGGTACTGCTAGTACTAAATGAAGTTTATGTCTCATTATCGATTATTTATAATTATATTTACAAGTTTAATGCAATTCTTTAGTGAGTCAATCTCAAAATTGTTAGTCAACTTAAAGATATAATTGAAGACTAGAATCCGTGTTTTTATGTAAATTTCGTTTATTTATGGAAAAATATTTTGTTACAGAATATTAAAAATTTAAATAACTTATTAGTAGAAAAGATATTATTTTGAATGTCAATAAATAATCTTTAGTTTTAAATTTCAATAACTTACTCATATAAATGTGAACAAATTGCGAAGAAATGTATGAATAATTTCGAAAAAAATCTGAAGAAATTGAAAGAAATACATTAGAAGACAAATCTAATAACATCATAGGTTCTTCTTTAATAATTAAGAGATATTTTAAAATCAATGTTAAATAAAACACCTATAATATAACTTTTATCCAGCATCGTTCAAAAATCGGAGCCAAAGCCAGTCTACGTAGCTGTCATTGGATAGCTTTCTCAAAAATAAACAGATTTTAATGTACTTTAATTATTTTAAAAGCTAGTTAATTTGAATTCTGAGTTTCATTTCATATTTATTATATAACCTACTCAAAAGTTAAAATGGCGGAATAACTGAAAGATACCAAGTAATCGTATAAGGGTTTTATAATTTAATTACTTTTACAGAACCCTAAAATGCATTTAAAAACGAAGCAATGGTTCTCTAGTAGAAAATGCATTCATTATTCCAGTAAAGATAATTTTGACTTTCGCAAAGTTCACAAAACACATTGTTCTACCACACGCGTAAAATTAAATACGTTGTAAACTAAATAATTGGGCAAATATCCTGTCTTTTATATTTCGTGAAAGTAGAATATATTTTGGTGTTTATTTTTATATGACCTGCTTTAAATTAACATAAAAAGCGGAAATCGTTTTTTTTTTGCTTTTCTTAAGCATATAATATGCGTCTTGAAAATATAAATATCAATTTCAGACAGTCCAGGGCATTTAGACGAATGTCGTTCTACAATCTAAAATATATGATACTAGCGACTCACCCTCGCTTCGCTCGGGTTCGTCCCTAGCTTATTTCCCCATACTAACTTTCATCTCCATTTTTACCCCCTTAAGGGATGATTTCCGGGATAAAAAGTATCCTATGTCCTTCCCAGGGTCTCAAACTATCTTCTTACCAAATTTCAACTAAATCGGTTACGTAGGTTCAGAGATTACCCCCTACAACGTCACAAACTCACAATCTCACAAACTTTACCTCTTTCTAATATTAGTATAGATAAATGTCATAACAACTTTTGTAATTTCAATACATTTTTTATTTTTTTTATTTTACCACGATTAGTAGAATCATTTCTCGTTTAAGCCCCTAGTTTTACATAATTTACTTGGACAATATAAATAAATATGTTGTGACATTAACACACAGCACCACCTAGTTCCATGGTAAGCTACGAGGCTTGTGTTATGGATACTCCATAGCTACACATATATAACTTTAAATACATATATATTAGAAATATAAACATCCATGACTGGAGTACAAGCATTCGTGCTCATCACACAAATGAATGCCCCCGGCGGTACTCGAACCCGCGACTGCTGGCACAGCAAGTAAGGACACTACAAACTGAGCCAAACGTTTCGTCTACTACTATAAAAGTGTATAAAAGAAAACAAAATTCTAGGCCAATCTCAAACAAGGAATCCACTTACAAATCCAAGCCTCTAGTGGGATTTCCTCTTTGCAATTGCATGTAACATTTTTGGCCGAAAAATTGAAGTGCCTTGGGTCGCTTCAAACAAGCGCATCGATGATACATAAATCAAACAACTCTGGTCTTGTAAGGTTTAAAAATTACAGAATAGCAACTATTGTAAGTGCAAAATTTTGTATGTGTGTACGTTTGTTACTCCTTCACGCTAGCTGGACCGGTTTGGGTGATTACAGTTATAGAATAAGATCTGGAATAACACGTAAGCGAATTATAGTCATCTAGAGAGACATCCGAGTAAAGCGAGGGTAAGACGTTACTATCTAAAATAAACTTTAATTGCAGATCAAAAATGACATTTAAAAATGTAAAAAAAAGTTCAATCATTAACTTATAATTCATCATTAACTTAAAATCATTTACTGATAATTTATCAATAACTTAAAATCAATAACTGATGATTACTCATCAACTGATAATAACGAACGTAGGTACATGTGATAATTAAGTCCTTACCCTTATCCATTCATAGAGCAATTTATCTTTTTCTCACAATCACATTGCGATTATAATATTGGCCGACAGCCAAATGTTCATAGTAAAGCTGTGGCTGTAATGGACTGATTTTGTGTTGGTACTATCTATTAATTACTAGCGGCTCACCCGCGGTTCGCTCGGGTTCGTCACTAGGTACGCTTTAAATAGATATAAATAGTTTTTTTTTCGTTAATTTTTCTTATTTTTAATACTTACTATCCTAATCCGGACTCAGAGATATCCAAAAAATTAAAATATCATAAAAATTGGTCCAGCCGTTCTTGAGTTATAAATGGTGTAACTAACACGATTTTGTGTTATATATATATATATATATATATATATATATATATATATAGGCATGTCATATCATTATTGTATGGACATTGGAGTTAAACACGTTACCAAATACCATTGTATACCAGCAAGTGCTTGAAAGATTACGATAGAGAGATAGAAAATTTGTAAAAATTTTTACATTTAAATAGATTATTTTACAGTTTTTTATTCTTTGCAAAGCTTTTTTCATCTTTATAAAATTTAGTTAATCCCTCCACCACCACGAACACGCCGGCGTGTCAGTTAACAATAGATTTCTTAGATTTTTTATTAATTTCTTAGAAATTTACCTAGAGGTGTTAAAAAGCTGACGTACTACAGGTAACTTGAAAAGTTCTAGTAATATAAAGGTTGTATACAATTTACGTACAAGTTTTTATCATTATTCTACTTAGAACGAAATTTTCAAGGCTTTTCTCTAAAGCCAGTTGATGTATTATGAATGAATTTTGTAACAAAAACAAAGCTACTAAAAAGGAGTTTGCCATCGTTGAATTTCGTAGCGCGGCCTATACAAACACCTAGAAGCAACAGGTAATTTAGTTAGGAAAATTTGATGTTTACCCTTTCGTTCTTATTTCACTTTGGAAATTACGGCCAAATGGAGTTTTCCTGATAAAAACGATATATTTCAAAATCTTATGAAAATATTTGAAATAATGATAAATAATTCTTCAAAATCCGCGAATACGCCGGCGTTACAGTTAACAATAAATTTCTTTGAAATTTAATTAATTTCTTAGAAATTTACCTGGAGGTGTTAAAGCTTTTTTAACATTCCTGTCAGTTAGTACAGTAACATACTAGCGGGTACATTTGAATAGACACCCCAATCAAAACATATTGTCCCTTTTATTATTATATATAAAAAGATGATTTTGATTAAATGATGTTCTGCTGACCGATTCCGGCCACGGCGGCCAATCTCACTGAGATTAGCCAACTGCGCAGGAGATATTATAGTGCACAAGTGTACGCGCAGACACAAGTGCACTCTCTATTCCTGTCACTCTCATACTCTGGTGGGACGACCACTCGACACGACCAGTGAGAGTTAAGGCGCAGGACCGACGGCTTTACGTGCTCTCCGAGGCACGGGGGTGAAACACCCCCAACTTCCCAACTCCGGGCTATTACTGAGGCTTAATATATAGAAAGACTCAATAACTAAACTTGGCCCGACCCGGGACTCGAACCCAGGACCTCCGGGTGTGCAGCCGTACATGCTAGCCATTACACCACCGAGTAAGTTAGTTGTTGATTAAATACGCTATGTATGAACGTAGCAATCTTGCAGTCGGTTCTCGATCCAATAGTTGATAGAGAAAAAAATGTATTGATCAACATGTTAGGAAGATCAGAGACAAGAAGATGTAGAAGTAGGTATAATTATGAAATTGCGTTTATGTCTATGGTAGGACAAGAAGCAATTATATTTTCTTCGAAGAATAGAAGTTTTAAAAATTGTATTGAGATGAGAAAAATTTTTATTCCATAGAATCATATTAATATGTTCTTCCCAAGTTTTTTGATAGGTTCCTCAACGACCTTAGAAAGATTTGTCGATTGATTGATTGATTAATTGGCTAGAGTGCAAATTATAAATATTGGTTTAGAGATAACTTAATGTTCTAACATTGCTGTTTTCTATTGAAAATAAGATATCTACAAAAATGTAATATGAAAGTATGAAAGTACTTTTATAAAATTATGTACATATATTACTTAACAAAAACTTTCAGTGTTGCCGTAATCATTTATAATTTATATTTTCCAAAGAAAAATGCGCCCTCGACGCCCTTTTGTTTATAAACTGTTTTGTTCTCGAATAAAAAAAGAAAAATTTCTTTGAAGCTAAAATTTGAATTTGCAAAGACTATTTGTTAATTTGTTAACTATATTTTTATTTGACAACTAGCATTGCCCGCGGCTCCGCCCGCGTTCAGATGACCAAAAACCAATTTATTAGGTTTTACATATTAGTATACTCTTACAATGCAGTTTATGTATTTTTTCTCAGAAATGAGATATTTTCCCGCGGTAAAAAGTATCCTATATGTTGACCCGGATAACCAGCTATCATCATACCAAATTTCATCAAAATCTGTCCAGTGGTTTTCTCGTGATGCGGTAACAGACAGACAGACAGACAGACAAAAATTCTAAAAACTATAGATTCGGCCTCTGTATCGATAATAATGTCTATTTCAATTAGATTTTCCAAAAAATATTGAAAGTACAGATTCGACTTAGAATTTAATTATATGTATAGATATATTTGAAGACTTCAAAGCGAAAAGGATCTATTATATAATTTCCAAGTGAATTAAAAAAGGCATACCTAGTGGTGTTTTGATTTGGTTTCTATAATAAAAGTGTATACATATGTATACCTAACTTCTTTCTTTATTTAATTTTGAATTGTGTGTAAATTCCTTTAATACTTATATAATCAACTGCCTCGGTGGTGTAGTGGCTAGCATGTACGGCTGCACACCCGGAGGTCCTGGGTTCGAGTCCCAGGTCGGGCCAAGTTTAGTTATTGAGTCTTCCTGTATAGTAAGTCTCAGTAACAGCCCGGAGTTGGGAAGTTGGCGGTGTTTTACCCCCGTGCCTCGGAGAGCACGTAAAGCCGTCGGTCCTGCGCCTTAACTCTCACCGGTCGTGTCGAGTGGTCGTCCCACCGGAGTATGAGAGTGATAGGAATAGAGAGTGCACTTGTGTCTGCGCGTACACCTGAGCACTATAACATCTCCTGCGCAGTTGGCTAATCTCATTGAGATTGGCCGCCGTGGCCGGAATCGGCTAGGAGAACATCATCATCAATCACTTTTATAATATTATACGTAGATAGTGACAACTTTCTTATTACTAATAGTAGCCCATAATATGTTAATCCAGATCATTGCCTATCTGTGTGCTGAATTTTATCCAAATCTGTCCAGTCCTTTATGCCTGTAGGAGTAACAAACATACACAAAAAAGTCACACGTTTTCGATGTCAGCCAAAAAATAATCGGGAAGACTGACATATGACCAAAATAAGTTAAATAAAAGCTTCTACGAGTAGGAAGAGGGCCACCCTTACAAAAGTCAACTTTTGATATGATTGATATAACATAAACGAATTTCATATAACGATTAAATCTTAATGTTGTTTACATATATCGCACTAAATTAACAAATTTTCTCACATCTAAAGGGTTTTTGGAACAAATCTCTTAAAGAGGTAAGAACTATTCTTTGTCGACTTAGTTTCCTTTATTTTTATGGTACACTTTATTATAAAACATTTATTTTATGGTACACTAGCGGCTCACCGTAGCTTCACTCGGTTTCGCCTCTAGAAAAACAAAAAAAAACTATCCCACGGGAACCATAAATTTTTCCAGGATAAAAAGTAGCATATGTGCTATTGAGTAACAAACATCCAAACTTCCATCTAAACACATTTATAATATTAGTAAGAGATAAATAAACTGTGGACATGTATCATTCTCACACAATTTATTATTATAAGTTTGCTTTTAGCATTAGCTTTTGTAGAGTATCGTCTTTCTGTCAATCCTATTTTTCTTTCAAGGTACATCAATAAGTAGTTTATTGCAACTCGTCTTGAGGCTATTTATCTCAAGTAAACAATTTAAAACATACACTTTCAACAACAATGTAACCACTGTAAGAATATAAATTGCATCTTGCTTCGAGAAATCTTTTGTCACGCGAAGAGCTTTTTAAAGCTACTTATATAAAAGCTGCAATAAATATATGTACAAACTAAAAATGTATTTGTCGACACGATTGGCTCAGGTGGTAGTGACCCTACTTGCTGTGCTAGCGGTCGCGAGTTCGAGTCCCGCTGGGGTCATTCATTTGTGTGATGAGCACGAATGTTTGTACTCCAATCACGGGTGTTTATATTTATAATATGTATGTATTTAAAGTTATATATGTATAGTGTATCAACAATCTTGTATCCATAACACAAGCCTCGTAGCTTACCATGGAACTAGACGGAGCTGTGTGTTAATGTCCCAACATATTTATTCATTTATATTTGTTTATGATGAGTGTCTTACCTCTAATATTTCGTCTCCAACTTTGATAGGCGGTGAACTCTTGGCAGCAGATCCAGCTGGGTTCATGCCGCAAATGAACACTGCCATCCTGCTTCTATCCCTGTGTCCTGCAAGACTTAGCCCAAGTCCAGCTTTCGGCGACCTTTCCAGCTTGACCACCACCACGCTGTCGCCAAGGGACGCATACTTCTTTTTGATTTTATCTGTAAAGAATTCAGACAGTTTATTAAAGGTTACAATTATCCAAAAAGTTAGAGGTGTATTTATCCAACTTCCCCAAAATATGTTAAAGCATTTCGCGTGAATGTGTGTCTGTTAATTCAGTGCGTTCTATAGTTTAAACGGCATGATAGGTTAAATCTACCAATATTTCATATACATACACACATAATACAATATGTATGTATGTATAACAATGTGGGTATAGAATAAATTTTACTAAATGGGCATTTCCAAAATAAAGATTATCAAAAAAATAAGGTAATTTATTTTACGTAGTCGAGTATTATAGATATTCTTTAATTTTATTCTTTTAACATAATTAAATGCAATAGCCGTAATAGTAAATATAATTATTGTATTATAATATTTATTTATTTATTTTATTCATTTATTAGGTTTATTTACAATAACTTACAATAATACACACATTATAAAAAAATAGAACTAAAAATTTGGAACAAAATGTAGTGATTACTTACAAATAAACACAGCATGCAAAGAAATAAAGTTTCTTATACAAAATAGATATATTTTAGAAGTAAATAGTTTTTTTTAATTAATCAATGAGCAGATATAGATGTCTATTTTCTAGTATATAGAATTCGTAGGAACTTCAAGAGTATGGTATATGCTTTTCAAGAGCACTGGTTGGCAGTCGGCCAGATCTTTGTCAAAACAGGTAAATGATAAACACGCTTTACAACAAAAATGTATAAAACCCTTAATCCTTAATGACCAACCTTGAAAATTAAATGGCTTAAGATATATATTAGTTTAAAGAAATAAAAATGTGTGTGTACGTTTAAAGCACGTCTTTGTTTTTCATTAGCGTCCGTTCCCAATATTAAAATGTTCATTTTCTTTTGTCGTAAAAAGATTTCTTAAAAAACAAAACCTTATAAAAATACAAAATTTGATCCAAATCAATATATACATGAAATAAATTTAAGAAGAAAAAAATCGCTTATTTAAATATATGTAGTATTCAGCCCTTTTTTAACGTCCCACTGCTGGGCACGGGCCACTCTTCAGTACGAGGGGATCAGGCCATAGTCCACCACGCTGGCCAAGTGCGGGTTGGCGGACTTCACATCATTTTTTTTTTGAAAACTTGCTAGGTTTTCTCAGACATGCAGGTTTCCTCACGATGTTTTCCTTCACCGTAAGACAAGTGGTAATCATGTTAGAAATGATTCGCACATGAAAATATCAGAGGTGCAAGACCCTGGATTTGAACCCGCTTCACTCGGTTTCCCAAGCGAGCGCGTTACCACTGGGCTACCACTGTCTTTATTTAATTTAAATATATAAAGCTGAAGAATTTGTTTATCTGTACATGATCACCTCTGAAGCTCTGGCTCAGATTTAAATAATCTCTAGGACATAGGATCTATTAATCGACTTCAATAACGTTCAATGAATTATGGTGGATTTTAGATATGGAATATTGATTAGTATTGATTTAATTACTTGATATCATACATTTTTTTTTATTATTAGAGAGAAATTTGATAAAACTCTATCAATTTAAAAGGTAGTTTATTTACACAAAATATTCTTAAAACTATGAGCATTACATTTTAAAATAATCTTTTTGCGGATTTAAAATCCTAAAAGATAATTTTATTTTAAAACTAAAATATACGATACGTTTTAAGGGTTATTAGATAGATTTCTCTGAGATGAGATATTTTCCCGCAGTAAAAAGTATCCTATATGTTGTCCCGGATAACCAGCTCTCATTATACCAAATTTCATCAAAATATATCCAGTGGTTTTCTCGTAATGCGTTCCCAGACACACAAACAGACAAAAGTTCTAAAAACTATCGGCCTCTATATCGATAATAATGACTATTTCAATAAGATTTTCCAAAAAATATTTAATGTACAGATTCGACTCAGATTTTTATTATAAGTATTTGTTATATATTATTATATATATTTTTACCTAATTCTTATCATATTATTTTATTTTATTTATATTATTTTATTACCTATTTTTTCAGACATATTATGTTCTACGAGTCCTATGTTAGTTTAATTTCATTTTTCGAAGCTGTTGTTGAAAGCCGTACGATTTATCATAAAGATCTGAAATCCAGCAGATCGTTTGAATGGGTCGTGAATATGCTTATGCAAAAAGCCTCTTATTTATAAGAAGAATCACGGATAAAGAGAAAGATTAAAGGAAATGAAATTAGATCCAATTTTTTGAACATTAGGAATGGAATATTTTTGAAATCACTTGGGAAAAATGGATTCGCGATTGAAGTTGCGCAACACGCACAGAAAAATACAAAAGATTACAAAAGATAACTTTGATAACAGCAAAATTAAATTAATAAATAATATCCCATATTCAATTATAAAACTTATAAAATAAAATTAAAATTATAAAAATGTTTAAAGTTATAAAATATTGTATGGTACTTGGTACAATTTTTCATTTTGTTATTTGTGGGTAGGCTGTCTGTAACAACTATATCTTCGAGACATCTAACACCTCAGTCTCTCCCGTGACCATGATTGCTGTAAAGCATTCGAAACGTCGGGAACCAAAAATCAAAATAAATCCGTGAAATAATCCGAAAATATAGTTTTATTTAAAATAGATTACAAAAGAATTGAGTGGCTTCTCATATTTGAAGTAGATCAAAAATTTGGTAAGAACAGCTTTCATTTTAACAACCTTTACAGGATGCCTTTTTTTAGAAGCAAAAATCTTAATTAAAAAAGTAGTTTGGTTTAACTTTATCAAACGAGTGGATGCAATGATTCCACTTGAGTTTCTAATTTAGCCCGTTTATTTAACAAGGCACGTTCGTAAGAGAACTATTATTAATACACATGAGTAGACCCACGGGTAAAAAATAGTCTATACACCAGTGGTGAAGGGTAAAATTTTAGCAGAGGTAAACCGTTCCAAAAATATTATACAATTTTTATATACGTATTAATGCAGAAAGAAATAAAGCTATTATTATCTATACAAATAATAAAATTGTAACTAAGCCGAATCTGTACAATAAATATTTTTTGGAAAATCTAATTGAAATAGACATTATTATCGATACAGAGGCCGAATCTATAGTTTTTAGAATTTTTATTTGTCTGTCTGTCTGTTACCGCATCACAAACAAACCAGTGAACCGATTTTCATGAAATTTGGTATGGTAATAGCTGGTTATCCGGGTCAACATAAAGGATACTTTTGACTGCCTGAAAATGTCTCATTTCTGAGAAAATTTACAAAAACTGCAACGTAAGAGTGCGAGTATACTAATATGTAAAACCTAAGAATTTGGTTTTTGGTCATCTGAACGCAGGCGGAGCCGCAGCTAGTATATTTATATATTTCCAAAACAACATTTATACATTTAGAAAATTAAATGTACCTATGTAAAATTATAGCAATATAATTTTAAGGTACGACGTCTTGTGTAGACTCTTCGCCACTGATATACACTAATAGCTTATGAGTTAGTGAGTAGTGTCCTTGGTACTAATTTACGCTGTAACATATCACCGGATTTTAGTAAATTTCTTTATGATGATAGTTTATATTTTGAACTACCGACTTACTCAAGCTTCGGTTGCGTCTCCGAGTGTTTTTTGTATTTATCTAACTTACTTACTAACTAACTTACTTTCCTCTATCTGTTCATTTTTAATTTGTTAGATTTTTGTTTAATTTAATATTACTAATTCAATTATGTTTTGCATCGTCTTTCCTAACTTTCATATATGTATTTTGGTAACATTGGAAACTGTTATTGGTTAAGTTTTGTTAATTAATTTCTATTCTATATTTTTTGTTAATACCGTTTGTTTCCAAAATAAATAAATAATAAATAAATAAATATTATAAAGAGGTAAAGTTTGTGAGTTTGTGACGTTGTAGGGGATAATCTCTGTATCTACTGAACCGATTTAGATGAAATTTGGTAAGAAGATAGTTTGAGATCCTGGGAAGGACATAGGATATCTTTACCTTTTACCTTTAAGGGGGTGAAAATGGGGATGACAGCTTGTACGGGGAATCAAGCCAGGGACGAACCCGAGCGAAGCGAGGGTGAGTCGCTAGTAATAGTATATTCAGCTAACATCACCTTTTGGCAATTTTTATTATTTACTATTATCTTATACGAGTATATTCTTTATTGCACAAAAAGGTAGTCATAAAAAATATACAATGAAAGTGACGTGGATGTCACTACAGCTTATAGTCTATCCGAATACTAAATTTCATCTAAACCTGATCAGCCATACAGGCACATACAAACTTTCGCATTTATGATAGTAGTCCGATTAATCCATAGAGTATTTTTTTTATATTGGGCAATGCTTTTACGCATACCACCTGTATATCACCTGTATATATACAGGTGGTAGTCGTGGGGTGAGTCCCACTAGAAAAACCCAGTACACCCAGTAAAACAGAACCTCCCCCGTCTCAATGGGCATCGTCAGATCGCTTAGCCTCAACCACGATGGCCCGACTGCCGAAGCAGATCACACAACCAAAATTGCTCCCTCGGTCCACTTTGCTGACAGAGAAGTACCAGGAGCAACCCGCATAGTAAACCGCCCACCGAACTGGGCCGCCTCTCAATGTGTCTCTTAACTTCACGCCCGGTTGGATTGCCGGACGTTACTGAGGCCTCCCTCTCCTCCTACCCCTCCCTACACCATCCCACCACAACAAGGTGAACAAACATGGGACCCATAGAGTAAGTAGGTTATATAACACACCAGATACTTTTTTAACAAGAACGTGACACGCAGATAGTGCCGCGCGCAAAACAAGTAAACAGTATATTTGTCTCGTCTGGTATCAAGGTTGCTACCGTTAGTAATTTATTGGGCTAACAACAAACGTTGGCACTCTATAACATTCAACTATCAAACAGTGATTCAAATTGAATAAAGTCGTCAACAGAGCTGTGATAGTTTGACATGGTTCTAACGGGTATCAAATGATCCATATTTTTTTATGATTCCTTTGATGGTTCCAACCTAAAAACCTGACCTTATTTTAGTTGGCGAATTAGTAGCTTAATGGTATATACTATGCCTAAGTTTGCGTTTTACACATTACACAAAATCTGTGAAAAATATATATATATATATATATATATATATATATATATATATATATATATATATATATATATATATATATATATATATATATATATATGTATATGTAAATCAGTAACGGTAATTTTCAATAAGCTATTTATTTAGAAGACACGTTTGGCTCAGTTTGTTGTGGCCCTATTTGCTATGCCAGCGGTCGCGGGTTACAGTCCCGCTGGGAGCATTCATTTGTGAGATGAGCACGAATGTTTGTTTGACAGACATGCAGGTTTTCTCACGATGTTTTCATTCACCGTTAAGAAAAGTGGTAATCATGTTGGAAATGATTCGCACGTGAAAATATCAGAGGTGCGAGACCCGCGGTATGAACTCGCTTTACTCGGTTTCCCAAGCGAGCGCGTTACCACTGAGCTACCACTGCCTTATAATAATAATAATATTATGTTAAATGCGATGCCATCGATTTACTCTAGATAAGGCAAATCAATACCAGTTAACGAGCGCCATAATATATTAGTGATAATAAAACTAGCTTTCTGTCATATCACTAAAATGATATAAAGAAAAACTGATGACACACTTAATCTCCCTATACCACAAAGATACAGATGAAGGGAGAAATGCAGTAAAGTGATGTTGAGATATTTAATTGGATTTTTAAATCTAAAGCTTCAAAGTAATTTATGCTCTTATACATTTTCGGCTTGTTTGATACTAACTTAAAAAATGAAATGTGAAAGTAACTCTGTCTATCTGTTACTTTTCACGCTAAACAGATTTCGATGAAATTTACCAAGAAAATAGGTTGCATCATAGGGAGGAACATATGGTGAGTATCACACCTTCAATTCCAGCTCCGCTTACCATACAAGTGGAGTCGTGGGCCGAAACTAGTAAGATGATTTAATTTGGAATGGATATTGCAATAATATTTTATTTTACTGATATACTTAAATCTTTCTTATAGTTTCACTTTTCAATCAGAACAATATATTTGTGGTCTTTTTAAACTTATTTTTGGTTCTATAAATGTGAAGGCGGCATAGACCATTACCTACACTTTTATACGTAACTCAATTTACCGAGATAGTCCTTTTAGATGGGTTTATTATATATAAACTAGTTTAGTGCCGCTGATTTCTTCACTTATTGATGGAATTTGAAACGATATTGGACAATAATTTAAGTTCAAACTTGATAAAAATATATTTTTTAGTCAGAATATTCTTAAATTATTACGAAAACATTATACTCAATATATATTTCACAAGTTTAAAATTTCTTTAAACACAATTTCGCTCATTTTGGCAGAACTCGTGAAGCAAAACGCTGCAGTTGTTTTAAGCCAAAATAATAAAACTTTAAATATATGCCTGCAGCTATCAAGACTATTTTGGCAGGAATAATGCGAAAATGTAAAAAAAATGTCACTATGCATTGTATCCATTATAAATATATATGTAACTAGGATTGCCCGCGGCTCCGCCTGCGTTTTAGATGACAAAAAACCATTATCTCAAGTTTTACATATTAGTATAATCTTACATTGCAGTTTTTGTATTTTTTCTCAGAAATGAGATATTTTCCTAAAAAAGTATCCTATATGTTGACCCGGATAACCAGCTCTCATCATACCAAATTTCATCAAAATCTGTCCAGTGGTTTTCTCGTGATGCGGTAACAGACAGACAGACACACGGACAGACAGACAGACAGACGGACGGACAGCGGATTCTTAGTAATAGGATTTTACCCTTTGGGTACGGAACCCTAAAAACGTTACATCATGTTATGTTCCTCATAGTAAAAATATTAAAACTTCAAAAATATCTAGGTCATTTGAAAATACCAATTAATTCATTTCCAACATTTAAAGTACCAACTCACTACCTTAATTAACATATAATTGTTGTAAAGTGTTGTAAAGTGTTTGTCATGTAATTAAGATCTTTTATTATCCATGTTTTACATATTTGTCATTGTCATGATCTTGGTTAACCAAGTGTTTTTAGGTCAAGTGCTCTCGTAGACTCCTATGGCCCTTAGCTCCAAGATGAAATCGATATGGCATGATCGAGGACAGAAAATATGTTAAGATTCTCTTATATGAACTATTGTTACCTTTTGTTTTAACGCACAAATCATTAATTCCTTTTATTAAGGTTAATTAAATATTGTTTTAAATCCTTACTTTAAGCCTTTTACTTCTATCGGTACACATTTATAATAAACTTTACAACAAAGAAAATTACAAATATACTTAATTATATATGATGTTCTCCTGACCGACTCCGACCACGGCGGCCAATCTCATTGAGACTAGCCAACTGCGCAGGAGATATTATAGTGCACAAGTGTACGCGCAGACACAACGTGCACTCTCTATCCCTGTCACTCTCATACTCTGGTGGGAGGACGCTCGACGCGACCGGTAAGAGTTAAGGCGCAGGACCGACGGCTTTACGTGCTCTCCGAGACACGGGGGTGAAACACCGCCAGCTTCCCAACTCCGGGCTGTTACTGAGGCGTACTATACAGAAAGACTCAATAACTAAACTTGGACCGACCCGGGACTCGAACCCAGGACCTCCAAGTGTGCAGCCGTACATGCTAGCCACTACACCACCGAGGCAGTTAATTATATATACAAAACAAATGTACAGTTAGTTATGTTACGAGTCATGTCCGCGTAGAATAGTGGCAAGAATGCTAGCCGCATTCCCCCGTTAAAAGGCAAAGCCGATTCTTTGGGCGAAAAATGCGCCAGCCCTCCTGTCCCGCCAGTCCTGTCACCAATAGAGGTGATAAGACGGGGTGTTATGTCTTTTATACTAATATTATAAATGTAATAGTATGTTTGTTTCTCTTTCTTTCACGTCGAAACGGAGAGACGGATTGACGTGATTTTTTGTGTAGAGATAGTTGGTGGGCTGGAGAGTGACATAGGCTACTTTTCACCGCGGAAGATAATCTCATTCCCACAGGAAAACACGTTATATTATAACCCAAAAATTATGTATGATCAGAATTAGTTGAAAGTTCGTATTAATGCTCTTCAATAAAATTAAACAAATACGTGTTTTAGCATTTTTCGAAATTCATCTTATAGGAGGGTAAAATAGGGTATGAAAGTTTGTATGAAACCTACTTTTTTAGAGTTTTTCTTTAGTTTTACCGCGAGCGAAGCGGCCGGTTTTGCTTCTAGTGTGCTATTACTAGTGATATTATATATAAAAAAAAACAAAAAAAACACGATAATTGATCGACTAATTTTATTATATGGATCCCGTCAAAACAAATCATATAAGCTCCCCCCCCCCCCCCCCCCCCGCCAAACGTGCGTTCTCCTTGTCGTGGTGGGGGGGCTCAGTAGTGCCCGGCAATCCAACCGGGCGCGAAGCTAAGAAATGCACAGGTAGGTGGCCCTCTTCGGTGGGCAGTGTACCATGCGGGTTGCTCCTGGTACTTCTCTGATAGCAGAGTGGACCTTGGAGCAACCCCATGGTTGTGGTGGTCTGCTTCAGCAGACCTGCCGTCGGGGCGTCGTAGTTAAATGCGTAAGCGATCCTGCGACGCCCCATTAAGATGGGGGAAGATTTTATTGGGTTTTAGTGGGTAGTACTGGCTTTATTACGCCGGTTAGTCCTACACCTCGTGCGTAAATGCATTTCCCAACGTTAAAAAAAAAATCATATAAGCTCAAACGCTCAAAGAGCTTCCAGCTCTAACTAGCTTTATATAGAAGCTTTAACAAGCTTTAGCGAGTTTCACTATCCTCCTCGTGACTCGTGATATCAAATCAGCTCGATTGTATCAATCAATGATTGTATTATCATATTGATTCTAAAGATTTTAATATATTACCATGCTTATTATGCTTATTGTCCTGGCTCTACAACATCCGGAAATGGACCAGGATAAAGAGGGTTGAAGTTCTGTTCAGGCTAGCCCTGATCACAGAAGAATTTAGGAGGATGACTGCCGACCTTCAGTAATGGAGAAGCACTTGAAGAAGAAGAAGTTAATTATTACGCAACTAAGTTTGATATGATTTTATCTATATTTATTTTATTTGGGAAACGCACGGTATTTTATAACATAAGTAGGTATATAACTAAAATAAAATATAACAAAAACCAGTAAACTTTCCACTAATTTAGACGACAACAAATTTATAAAAGAAAATTAACATTTAAGAAAAACAAAAACATCAAAGTGTAAAAAAAAACATTAAAGGCTTACAATTTCTCTTACGAGTTTTTTATAGTTTATATCAATGTTGACAATCTTTTTGTTATATAAATTACAAGAACGCAATAAGAAAATATTCTGCATATATTTAGTTCTAGACTGTTATTGGGAGGTAAAACAATGATTAATTACGCGTAGGTATATTTAAGAGAAGGATATCAGAAGTTAAAATTACTTAAAAGATATGGTGAGTCTGTAAAATTATATATTTAATAACTTATAAAGAAATAATAGAGATATATCTTTAAAGAATTTTTCCGGAAGGATTGTTTTATTTATTGTAAAATATTATAGTAATATGACATTTATTGAAATTACACAAAAGTTTACGTTATGATAAAGTCTTTAAGCTTGCACAAAGCACAGGTCGATAGGATAGAATAATCTTTTTACTAGACGTATACTACATAGTAAATCCGTATTATTTAAAATATTATAAATGTAAAAGCTTGTGAGTATGTATGGATGTTTGTTTCTCTTTCACGGCTGAACGGATCTGGATGAAATTTGGCACAGAGATAGTCTGGAATAACCATAGGCTACTTTTTATCACAGAAAAATGTAGTATTCCCATGGGATAGGTTTGTTCTTGTTATCCTAAAGGTGAACCCGAGCGAAGCAAAGGCATAATATATTTCGGTTTTTGCTATCCTTCTAATATTTCGACTGTGCATACGATTAAACATAAACTTAAATCGAAGGAATTTATACAAAATTGATCTCTGAATTTGTTTCCTTTGTTTCAAATAAAAAATACCTGTCATACTAATCTCTGTCAAAAACTATTTGATGTACCGAGATAACACATATGTATATATGTGTACATACTTGGCTTACTATCACAAGGTTCTATGTTACAATTTTTGTACTTATTTAGTTATTAATGCTACAAGGTTCTATGTGTCATTAGCTACAGTTTTGCAAAAACAAACCACTAGATAGCGGCACTTTAACTACAAAGTATTCAATTTTACATAGTTCTATGTTTTTTTTTTAGGTTAACAAAATAACGAAGTTCTATGTAAAAATTACTAAACTTCATTAAAATTAACATAGAACCTTGTAATAGTATTATGTCTCGTTTCCAATAAAAATATAGCCACCCTATTTGGCAATTGTATTTCGAACGATTAGTTTCGTATAATTATTATAGGAGCATGCTGTAATTTTTTTATTTGTTAGGTCTAAGGTAGTTATTTTAGCCTACTAGGTCTAGGTCTAGATCTAGACAAGTGATTGGTAGTCAGGACACATATAAGTATGTGAATGGGAACAGTATTCTAATAAGACGTTCCTTCATTCCAAATTTCATCTTAAATGGCAATAAAAGCTAATATTAATTCTGTGAGTAGTTCCAAGTTATAATAAAATGAGATATGAAGGGCGGGTAAGGAAACATATCACAATACAATACGGCATTTTGAACGACCAATAAACTGGCCAGTTGATTAATGAATTGTTTGCATCATAAAACTTAGCAAACGCAAGTTATGGCTACTTATTTAGATTTTCAAGGGTTTGGCAAAGCTTTCGTAATGTCTGGTGTACGAAATTGCAATATATTTGTCGATAGAAGCAGTGATCTGATCGTGATCTGGAAGTTGCAGTTCGATTTCTGTGTAGGTCAAATATTTTTAGACCAGTCTGAAGGAAAAGGGAATTCACTATAATATTTTTATTACAATACTTTTTTATCAAAAAGTATGAATATTATAAAAATTAGATATGGTATATTGTTATTAAGATAATTTTAATACAAAATTTAGTTCTTTATTTTATTGTAATGATTATTATCAATAATTTCTTTCATTTAAATGATCAACAAATATTATAGCTTGTACTGCGCGATCTTAAATGCAATTTTTACGATATCACTAAAAGAACATATCTTATTTTGGAGTAAAAACTCAAACATATAGGATAAGTATATAAATTATGGATAAATTCGATAAAGTACCTTGGAAACTTTGCCAAGTGCCACAGTTTGGGAACAGCTGACCTACATATATAACTCGAACTGCTAGACGAATCTTGTAAGAAATTGTTGTACAGCCAGCAGTCTGGACTGTTATGGTATTGACGAATTCGCTATGAAAATTCAGTTTTTACGGACATCCAAAAAAGAGGATTATCTCAGTACGACTACAACTTTGTGCTACGAATTTACATATTTACTATGAAATTTTAATCTACAGAGACATCCGAAAAAGTGGGCTCTCAGTTGTGTTACAAATTTGTGTTACATAAAAAAGCTACTACTAATATAGAATATTGTTTTTATGTACGTTTTTTTCTAAAAATATTTAGAAAGACGATTTGACATTATTAAATGAAACTATCTTTTCGGATTATTTCGCAGATTTATTTTGATTTTTGGTTCCCGACGTTTCGAATGCTTTACAGCATCCATGGTCACGGGAGAGACTGAGGTGTTACATGTCTTGAATGTATAGTTGTTACAGACAGCCTACCCACAACTATACATTCAAGACATGTAACACCTCAGTCTCTCCCGTGACCATGGATGCTGTAAATCATTGGAAACGTCGGGAACCAAAAATCAAAATAAATCCGCGAAATAATCCGAAAAGATAGTTTCATTTAATAATGTCAAACATTCGCGTAAATCTAAGAAAGTATTAAGACGATTTGACTGAACAATATTATTAAAAAGAACTATACATAATAGAGAAACTAATAACTTTGAAAGAACCTCAACATCGATCAAACTTAATGAAGTATGGTTGATTTTCAACGACGGGGCGATCAATAGTACATATAAATGTACAAAAAATATGTGTGTGTGTGTACTTATGTACACACGTAAGAACTTCTTTGGTGTAACAGAACAAAAATAGCTAAAGATTTCATACCGTATGTCACAACTCTGTTTGTAAAAGAAATGCAGCTAACTTCATCATGTCGCATTTTGGCTGTCGGTGTGCGCGCACATCGTAAAAATTTTACTATCATAATTTTTTTCAAACGTGCCAAAAATAGTATAACTTCAAAAACATATAAGTTATAAGCATTGATAACATTTTGTCAAACATTAAATAAACATTACAGTATACGAATATTGAGAAGTCAATTGACTTCATCCATTTATCTTGATTCCATTACCCGATGTAAAATGCTACTGTCGCGAACAAAAGTGCTTTTTATTTCATTAAATAAAAATAGATATTTTTCGAATATAAAAATCGATATATAAAGGAATTATATATCGATTTATATAAAGGAAAACGTACTCGTAGTTTAAAAAAAAGTTATTGGTGGAAATAAAGTTATATCTATAGAGATAAATGAAATTGAAGTGTCTGTTGGTAATGTCAAAATAATAGCTTTTTATTAAATGCATATAAAATTATATACCTACGGTACTTATAAGAAAAGCTCATTTTTTTAAATTATTATCTGTCTATCGGTCTATGTGTTCCGGCTAATCTCCAAAACGGCTAGACTAATTTTGACGGCACTTTCACTGGCAAATAGCTGATGTAATAAGGAGTATCAGTAATATTAAATAAATATTTTTTTGCTCCATTTAAAATATACCGTCAATACATATATGGTATGTGATACCAGTTACAAATCGCCTATCCCTATTAACATTTTCGGATGTGAAAATCGGCAACTTTACAGAAGAGTGCGTCAAAGTTTGAATTGTTGATATTTTTTTAAATGTACAAGTTAGGTTAACAAAAATTACTTGTGGCTATTTTAAAAACTACTCGTAAAAAATATTTTTTTGTTGCAGCTACTAAAAGAAGAGACTTTTTAAGAGTGATTAGTGAAATAAAAAGAAAATGACAAATTTGCATATCCGACAATGTTAATAGGGATAGGCGAAATGTATTTATACTTTAAACCAATACATATTAGAAACATACATATTATATAAGCAGATTTTCGACGTTGTGTATGTTCTCCTTTGTATCTTTTGTTAATGAAATGAGCCGACCATTAAAACTTTATAATGAAGTAAAACGTTAGCTCGTTTTGCGAAAATCATAAAGGATGAGGTGTTTTAAAAATATCAGGTTTAAAATTGCTTTCTGCCGAAAAAAACTGCTTCAGTATATAAATATTCCAATAAATTTAGAAGTTATGCTTAATTTTTACAAGTTTCACAAATTTCATTGCTAACTCATAATAATCTTCTGGAGATTATGCTTAATTTTTACAAGTTTCACAAATTTCATTGCTAACTCATAATAATCTTCTGGAGATATCATATCAGATTTTTTTATTTCATCCAAATTTCAAACTATCCTGCATGATCATTGAAATTCATTATTTATGAGAAAATTAAAAAAAAAAGGTGAGTAACATAAATACCTAATTTTCTATTTTATACGTGACTTGGCAGAATAGTAAATAACTAGCGCGACTGATGACATTAAAATATATGTAGACATAAAAGAATTAATATAATAAGTTTAGTAAATTTAGGGTTTATCGATTACAAAATATATAAATAAACAAGCAAATCTTTAATTTTTTTTTATCTATACCTACATATAATAAAATTCTAAGTGGAATCTGTACATTTTTTTTTGAAAATGTTATTATTATCGATACAGAGGGCGAATCTATAGATTTTAGATTTTTTCTGCCTGTCTTATCTATCTGGGAATGCAACACGAGTAAACCACTGGACAGTTTTCATGAAATTTCTGGGTAGTCGGGTCATTATATAGGATACTTTTTAGTATGGGTAAATATCTCTAAGAAATCTATACTAACTGTTAAAACATAGGTACCTAGATAAATTGTATATTTTAATTAAATTCAAAGAAATCTTTTAATACGAACATCACTTATTTAAATAAGAAAGATAACATTAATAATATATTCCTTTGAGAACGAAAAACGAAGTTATGAATACGAAATATTGGATTATTAAATTGAAATATAAACTTTGTCTTCGTCTATACGCTACTCAATGCATCACCGCACCTTTCAGCCATATTGCAAACGATATCAGTCCTAAAGGTACTCATCCACTTAAAAATAGCTATAAATAGCCAAACCCTTTTTTAGATTTAAATATTTATTTTTTAATATATATTATTTTATTTAACTAAGTAATTGTTAAAATTGACATAGTATTTTTATTTATGAATCTATTCAAATAAAATAAAAAGTTTACTATATTATATTAGTGAAAACCGCATCCAAATTGGTTAAGCTGTTCTGAGATTAGTGCGCCCAAACGCACCGACAAACAGACAAAAATTCTAAAAACTGTTGTTTCGGGTTCTATTACGTTATTAAAGCCCCCAATAATAGTTTTTTTTTAAATATCTTCCATGTACAGATAGCGATCAGTTACACTTTTATTATATCTATAGATTGCACATAAAAATAAATTGAATTAAAATACAAAAATACGGAAAATGACGTGGGCAAAGGAAGATTTTAAAAGAGATCTCTTCCAGTTACATGGGGTAATAACTTACATGGGGTATGTAGAAAATAATGTTAAATAACAAGTCAGAAAGAGAAAGTGTAGAGAAATGATAAGAAAGTATAAAGTTATCAATACATATAATAAAATTGTAACCAAGCCGAATCTGTACATTAGATATTTTTTTGGAAAATCTTATTGAAATAAACATTATTATCGATACAGAGGCCGAAACTATAGTTTTTAGAATTTTTGTCTGTCTGTCTATTACCGCATCACAGAAAAACCACTAAAGGGATTTTGATGAAATTTGGTATAGTGATAGCTGATTATCCGAGTCAACATATAGGATACTTTTTACCGCGGAAAAATATCTAATTTTTGAGAAAAAATACAAAAACTGCAATGTAAGAGTATACTAATATGTGAAACCCAAGAATTTGATTTTTGGTCATCTGAACGTAGGCGAAGCCGCGGGCAATGCTAGTAATATTATATTAATAAAAGATTTTGTGGCTTTGCAGGATCGATTAATATATGGATCTTTAAAAATCTGTCCAGTGGTTTTCTTGTGATGCGTTAACAGACAGACAGACAGACAGACAAAAATTCTAAAAACTATAGATTCCGACTCTATATCGATAATAATGTCTATTTCAATAAGATTTTCCAAAAAATATTTAATGTACAGATTCGACTTAGTTACAATTTTATTATATGTATAGATAGCGCTATTTCAGTGGACGATTGTACTCATGTCAGTGCCCTCGCAGTAGTTCTAACATATTTATGGACCATTTTTACTCACGTGAGTGTATTTATATCTTCTGATGGGTTGCCTTTTTAATCTGACATTGGATGTAAGATCTTATTTAATTTGCAAACTTTGTCTAGACAGATTTATATAATATTAAGTTAATCCCGTCGTTTAACATTTTAGTATCTCAGAGTTAGTTGAATTAGTTAATTCATCCCCACAGTGTTCACAATGAGATGACTTTATTTATTAATAAACTTTGTGAAAGCTTTCTATAACTAGTGCTAGTGGTTATAAAGGTTCTATTTTAGATTAATATAATAAAAAGTGTGTGTGTGTGTGTATGTGTGTATGCAATTCAGTCACGATAGAAGTGAAACTTCAGAAAAGTAACCAACGAGAGAATGAGATGAACATATGAGTATATAGAGTACTAGCATTGCCCGCGGCTCCGCCCGCGTTCAGATGACCAAAAACCAAATTCTTAGGTTTTACATATTAGTATACTCTTATATTGAAGTTTTTGTATTTTTTCTCAGAAATGAGATATTTTCCCGCGGTAAAAGGTATCCTATATGTTGACCCGGATAACCAGCTACCACCATACCAAATTTCATCAAAATCCCTCCAGTGGGTTTTCCGTGATGCGGTAACAGACAGACAGACAGACAGACATTATAAAGACAAACATTCTAAAAACTTTAGAATGGGCCTCTGTATCGATAATAATGTATATTTCAATAAGATACTTTAATAGTTAACTTGACATTCAAATATTTAGTTTGACTGATGCTTTCTCTTTTTAACCGAAAAATTATAAAGGTGAAGATATTTAATTTGTTAGAACGCTTTAATCTCAGAAATAATGAGACTTTAAAGTGTTTTTGCATTTTGTAGTATATTTCTTAATGAAACGATATTTAGGTTCATGTTACGATCCTTAGGAGAGGAGCTAATGATACACAAATAAATTACATTAAGTAAAAATTAGTATCAAAATATAGTCTAAAAAATGACAATGGTGCCTAAATAAAACATTATTCAAAGTAAATTTAAACGATTATTACTTTAAAAAAATATAAGAATTACAATTAGATAAAAAAAATTAACTCAATCAATATAGCTTATATTGTAAAATAGCGACTCACCTTCGCTCCACTCGGATTCGTCCATAGTTACGTTTTAACGTTTCGTATAGATTTCTTAGAGATGAGTTATTTTCCCGCAGTAAAAGGTACCCGATAGGTATATTGAGCCGGATACCCAGCTATCATCACACCAAATTTCATCAAAATCTGTTCAGTCGTTGATGTGGTCACAGACACATAAAAACTATATACTATATTCGGCCTCTGTATTGATGATACATAATGACTATATTTCATTAAGATTTTTCAAAAATATTTAATATAAGGATTCGACTCAGATTTTTATTATATGTATAGATATACAATTTTAGAACTCAAACGTCTTATTACGTTCAGTAGTTCTATTTTTTACTTATAAAAAGTCATATAAAGTAAGACAAATTATTAGATTTATCAAAACCCATAGCCTGTTTATGACAAATTGAGTTAGTTAAAGCTTTTAGTTGGGCTTAAAGGCAAAACTGTCGTGCCCAGAAATCTACTTATATCGTTTTCCATCGACTTATATACTTGTACATCATAATTTAAAATTTAAGAATTAGTATAATCACATTACTTAGTCTATACAAAGGTATAATAAATTTTTTACTGAGTCGAATCTATACATTAAATATTTTTGGATAATCATATTGAAATAGTCATTATTATCGATACAGAAGCCGAATCTTTAGTTTTTATAATTTTTGTCTGTCTGTCTGTCTGTCTGTCTGTCTGTGATCGCATGACGAAAAAACCCTTGGATAGATTTTGATGAAATTTGATATGATGATAGCTGGTTATCCGGGTCAACATATAGGATACTTTTTACTGCGGGAAAATGTCTCATCCCTAAGAAATTTCTATACTAAACGCAAAACAGTTACTAGGGACGAACCCGAGCGGAGCGAGGTTGAGTCACCTGTAATATTATATATGGAAAAGTTTGTTTGTGTGTATGTTTGTAACACCTTTACTCTGAAACGGTTGGTCAGATTTGAATGGAATTTGGTTGAATGGATTTGAATGAAATTTTGTTTGCGAAAATGTATGTATTATACATACATATACTAATGTAATAAAAATGTAGATTTTTCTATAAATTTGTTAAAGAACAACTTACTAGTTGTAAAAACGTGTAATTTTTATATTTTTTTTATCTACGAGACACGATGACGATGAAGAGGCGAGATGTACGTAAAATCAATTTAAGAACACAAACGTGTACAATGTACATTGCCTCGTGTAATTTTTATGTCGGTATGTATTTTACGACATTTCCTCACTGAAAACAGTGAGTGATTTATATTTTCTTGTTAGTAACTGCACGTACGCTCGATCTGTTTTATGTATCGTTTATAATATACTAGCGTCTCACCCTCGCTTCGCTCCGGTTGGTCCCTAGGTACGTTTTAAATTAAAATGAATATAGTATTTTATCCTTCAGAGATATACATATGCCATCGCGGACTTTTCTGTAGACATATATAAGATACACAATTCCACCATACATTATTTTGTTATATCTCAAAGGGTTTAGGCAGCGTTTTCGTTGAAAGCTCCAAGATGTCTTATTTTTTCCGACACCTCCAACAAATATCGTTATATTTTAGCCAATGTTTACAAAAACTTAACAAATTATATACTAAAACCTTCCTCTTGAAACACTCTATCTATTTAAAAAACCGCATCAAAATCCGATGCGTAGTTTTAAAGATTTAAGCATACATAGGGATATAGGGGCAGAGATAGCGACTTTGTTTTATACTATGTAGTGATGTATATACGCATACCTTAGTATAGCAATTATTGTTTATTAAAGTACGTTCTTTATTAAAATTAAAATAATTATCTATATAAATAAATAAAATTGAAGTGTCTGTTTGTATTGTCAAAATAACAGCTTTTTACTAAATGCATATGAAAGTATATACGGTACTTATACGAAAAAATTTTTTTTCCAATTTTTTTGTCTGTCTGTTTGTCCCGGCTAATCTCCAAGCTGGACAGATTTTGACGGGACTTTCACTGGCAGATATTTGATGTTATGAGGAGTAACTTACGCTACTTTAATTTTAGAAAAAATAAATAGATTTAATACAAATTTTTAATTTCTAATATTAAAAACAAGTAGATTAGAAGACGAAGAACGTAAAAACTAATCGTGTTAAATAAGAATACAAAATAACTAAAAAAATAAGACAGTGATACGAAATGGTAATAAAATGCTATCACGAACAGCTACTTTCAACTTTACGAGCACTATTATGAAGTTTACACTGTCAGCTATCCGTACAAGTTCTTTGAAATGCTAAGGGTACATTAAAGTAAAAGCTTACAGTGGTACTAGATATGCTTCTAATTGCTTAAATAAGTTAACAAAGGTTGGATATATTCTAAAGATTAAATATAAATAAATATAAATATGTCGGGACGTTAACACACAGCACCATCTAGTTCCATGATAAGCTACGAGGCTTGTGTTATGGATACCAGATAGTTGATTCACTACATATATAACTTTAAATACATACATATTATAAATATAAACACCCATGACTGGAGTATAAGTATTTGTGCTCATCATACAAATGAATGCCCCCAGCAGGACTTGAACCCGTGACCTCTGGCACAGTAAATAGGGTCACTAGAAATGAACCAAACGTGTCGTCAAAAGATTAGATTTATGTAATCGCAAATCCAGGGACCATAAAACCGGGGCTTAGAGTTGCCCCTTAAAAGTGGTTACCCCTACGAAATGATTTTTAGAAAAACCTTATTACCCATTAAATGTGTAACCCACTCTCTAGCAAATGGAATATATTAATCATATGTAATGATAACAATATTATAAAATTAACCCTATCGAAAGGGTTACCATATCTATACATATAATAAAATTTTAACTAAGCCGAATCTGTACATTATATATTTTTTGGAAAATCTTATTGAAATAGATATTATTATCGATACAGAGTCCGAATGTATAGTTTTTAGAATTTTTGTCAGGCTGTCTGTCTGTTACCACATCACAGAAAAACCACTGGAGGGATTTTGATGAAATTTGCTATGGTGATAGCTGGTTATCCGGGTCAACATATACGATACTTTTCACCGCGGGAAAATGTCTCATTTCTGAGAAAAAATACAAAACTGCAATGTAAGCGTATACTAATATGTAAAACCTAAGAATTTGGTTTTTGGTCATCTGAACGCGGGCGGAGCCGCGGGCAATGCTAGTTGATATAAAAACAGATATACATATTTCCTACCAAATATCTCATAAAAAAAATGGCGTCGACATGTGACGTTAAGTTAAACTAAAGAAAAAAATTAAAAATCGAAAGTTCTAATTGTCTAAACACAATTTCGAACTTACGCACACCACGTAAAGTACTTTTTTAAACGAAACAACGTGCGTTTTATTTTTGTCATCCGAAAACCAAAGAACAAAAGAGATTTCAAAACAGCGCACACAATTTCGTATTTTGCGCCTTTTTTAAGGTCAATTTTGAGAAAACGCTAATTGTACATCTTGAGTTTATATATATTTATATATATATATATATATATATATATATATATAAAATCTATATCTATCTAGAGTTAGTATTATTATTTACTAGTACGTTTTACAAAAAAAAAATAGTTTTTGTTTATAAAAACGTTTTACCACATCATCTGTTAAACTAATTTAAATGTAATCATTCGACATTTAGGTATACCTAACTATAATACAAACAAATAGCGTACATAATACATATGTGTATAAGTATTGAGTCCCTCCTAACTGGAAGTCGGTCAACAATAAACCAACAAATATATATTTTATAAACTCTTTTATATCTTTAAGTATCGTACGAAGTAATATTATAATTACTAGCGTTTCCCTTCGGCTCCGCCCGCATAGTACATTAATCACCAATATATGATATACTAAAACCTTCTCCGAAACACGCTGGATCTTATGGTATGAGTATTATTCCGATCGGTTCAGTAGTTATCGCAGTATAACCGAACAAAAAAATTAACTCTCCATTCATTAGTATAGATTGTAAAAGTTTGTATGTGTTATTTACTTACCCTCACGTCACACGGTTGCGTCCCTAGCTATGCTTTAATTTTATTGAGTTGGACCCTTATTTTTTTCTAAAATTAAAGTAGCCTCAGCTACTCCTTATAAAATGAGCTATCTGTCAGTGAAAGTCCCGTCAAATCCATCCATCCATCCGTTTCGGTGATTAGTGTGAACAAACAGACAGACAAACAAAATTAAAAAAAATGTGTCTTGTAAGTACTGTCATAATTTCATATTATTTGATTAGATTAGATTAGATTTGGGTGAGAAGCACACGGATAGACTATGATCTTAAGTAACACAAATGCTACTATTTGGCTAGGAGAGTAAATCTCTAGCCAGATTATATAAAGCCAATCAATTACCAAGTTCCAACTCAGCTTCCGCATCTTCTGAGATGGTCTCCATCACTCGTTCAGGGCATGGCTCGAGGTCGCGCAGGGAGGCACGCGCGCGCGCCGCCCTCCGCGCGCACTCCCCGCAAGCCGTCAACTTGCCGTTTTGTGACTTATCTCACATCAAATAAAGCTCTGTTTCCTTTGATCACTTTAACACTATTATAGGGAGCTATGTTGTCCACTATACTCTTTCATTCATACAAACGGTTATTGTTGTTCCTTAAACTACTTCCTGTGCACTGTCAAACTTATTTTAAATTTTATCGCATATGAAATAAAGTTATTTTTACTATGAATTAAAAGCTAATTGGAATTAAATTTAAAAGGTAATATGAATTAAATAATAGGCAGTCTTGAACACTACTGGGGCATTCATAGGTTAATTTTTTTTCTTGTAAATTTTTAGGATTAAGCTTCGTCTGATGTGTTTGTTTGTCTTAGATTAATGTAATTATATTTAAATTTATCATATCGCTGAATAGATCTGTTAACACATATTGTGTATATGACTATACTACTTGCTGTACCAGCGGTCGCGGGTTCGAAATAATCGAATCCCGTTTGGGGGAATTCATTTGAGTGAGCACATTCGTGCTTCATGGGTATTTATTTATATTTATAAAATGTATGTATTTAAAGTTATATATGTAGTGTATCAACTATCAAATATCTGGTATCCATAGCACAGGCCTCGTAGCTTACCATGGAACTAAATGGTGCTGTGTTTTAATGTTCCAACATATTTCTATTATTATTGTATATTATAATATTAAATGAGCAATTTTTGTATATGTATTTATTTCGTGTATCTAAAATTTGCATTTAGATAAGGTTTTGTTTTTTAAGTTTATCTTTATAGCTGTCTTTTCTGGAAAAAAAACTCAATTCTTCACAAATAAAAGGTTTTTTTTTATAACTAATTATTAGAGCTATTTTATATCTGCTCTTACATTTAATAATGTCATATAGCGCCAACTAATAATTGTTGCGGTAGGTATTTCTATTGTCGACAATGGATGATAACCTTTTTTGGTTCGTGGGGAAACCTCTTTACGGGTGCCCGAGCGCGCAGGACGCACGGGGTATGTGTTACTCCTGTAGTGAGAAGCGCTACAGAATACCCACTAAAACCACCACGATGATCCCTATCGCAAGAGACAGGACCTCGGGATCGTTTGCGCATTCGAGCGCGACCCAATGGATGATAACCTACCTACTGAACGAAAACTTCCCTCGCGGAATTGAAAAGCAAAATTATGATTATTGCAATCCGTATTTCTTAATGTCTTACGAAAAAAACATTTTAGTATTGAACCCATGACCTCTGGGAGTTCAGACACGCTACACAATGGTGGAAATGGAAATAGAGGAGTATTTCCATTATTTATTATTAGAAAACTTTCTACGTTAACGAAAATTTGTGCGTAACAAAATATCCTTACTTTCTGAGAAAAAATATACCTTATAAATTGCCTACATGTAACAGATGCGAGCATTCTTGTATTTTTTTCTATTAACGCTTTAGCTTTTACTATAGAACTCAGTAGAGTGTATAATCGGTATTTTGTCGTATGCTATTTTTTTGACAAAAAATATTAATTCCGATACGAATGAATATATTTTTATTATGGACACGTTACAATTTAGCGTTTAGTATAGATTTCTCAGAGATGAGATATTTTCCCGCAGTAAAAATTATCCTATATGTTAACCCGGATAACCAGCTATGAACATACCAAATTTCATCCAAATCTGTCCAGTGGTTTTCTCGTTATGCATTCCCAGACAGACAGACCGACAAAAATTCAAATAACTCTAGATTCGCCCTGCATCGATAATAATGTCTATTTCTACAAGATTTTCAAAAAAAAATTAATGTACAGATTCGGCTTAGTTAGAATTTTATTATATGTATACATAGACTTAAGATTTAAATTAAAAATATTATTTTAATAGTATCGAGCATGAATGGATTATTTTCAAAGTGATTTAGCTTGTGTGGGTATAACTTTTCTAAGTTTGATTCACATGGGAAAGCAATGGACGTGAAACTAAGTAAAAAAATGAATGAATCTTTATATCAAAAATATTTTGGACATGGCAGTGTGATTTCTGTTTACTTATATATATTATTATATAATCTTACATTAATATACTATATTATATAAGCTTTTTAAGAAATAACCTTTATTTTTTAAATATTCAAATAGAAACTTTTGGAAAGTTTCATTATGTAAATTGCTATTGCATGCAGCCTCAATTTCAAGTCAAAGGTCTATTATGAATGCCCGTGGGACATAACTACTTACAAAATTTCGTGTTTTAAACCCTTTTGACAGTAAAGATGACCTAGTCGGTGATGCTTGTGGATCCTTAACCCAACCTAGCTAACTTGTTTGAAGTTCTAAGTGCTGACCGAGAGGTGCATAAAATATTTAAAAAATATTTTATACATATTAATAAATAGCGACTCACGCCTCTAGAAAAACGAAAATAAATCTATCCCACGGGAACAGTACATTTTTCGGGATAAAAAGTAGTCTATGTGTTATTCTGATGTATGAGCTATATTATTGTGAAGTTTCATCAAAATCCATTCAGTAGTTTTTGCGTGAAAGGGTAACAAACATACATCCATACATACTTTTTTACAAACTTTCACGATTATAATATTAGTAGAATTTCACGATATTTCTTTTACAGTTAAGAAGTGGAGTAAAGAAATATCTCGATTGGTTACTTCTTACGATTTACCCTAGCTTTGCTTGGCTTCACTGAGTGCTTAAAAGTAGCCTGTGTTACTCCAGGCACAGTTTTTCTATATCTAAAACTTCATCCAAATCTATTTAGCCGTTTCAGCTTAGCAATAACATACACAAAAACTTTGCATTTATAATAGTAGTGTATTAATAATTGCAACTGCCTCGGTGGTGTAGTGGCTAGCATGTACGGCTTCACACCCGGAGGTCCTGGGTTCAAGTCCCGGGTCGGGCCAAGTTTAGTTATTGAGTCTTTCTGTATAGTAAGTCTCAGTAACAGCCCGGAGTTGGGAAGTTGTCGGTGTTTCACCCCCGTGCCTCGGAAAGCACGTAAAGCCGTCGGTCCTGTGCCTTAACTCTCACTGGTCGTGTCGAGAAGTCGTCCCACTGGAGTATGAGAGTGACAGGAATAGAATATCTCTATATATCTATAATATCTCCTGCGCGGTTGTCTAGTCTCGATGAGATTGGTCACCGTGGCCGGAATCGGCTAGGAGAACATCATCATCAATAATTGCACTCCTAGACGTGTAGAATTGTTATTTGAATTTATATATTTTATTGAAAAAAGTCATTTTCGGTAACGGCATGGGAAAAGTCAGCAAAACCACTATTGTATTTTAATCAATACTTCAATACTATAAATCAAAAATATTATCATACTTAATTCTATCTCTCTGTTAATTTTCCACGCTTAAACCGCTGAACAGATTTCGATGAAATTTTGACAGAATACATATACACATACGGTGCATATCTTTTATCTTCGCTTTTCATACGAGAGAAGTCGCGGACCAAAAAACAAAGTGTTTCTTATTATATGTAGTTTAAATACTTAAAACTTTAAACGTCGTCTGTGATATCTTCACAATGTATCTATTACTTCAGAAAGAAACGTACGTACAAACTACCTTTGCAAACATATCTTAATTAGAACTAATAACACGCTTCGATGTTCAAAGTAAATAGCGTCATTAACATTATTTTCTAAAGAAATGACATCATGGCCTTAAGATTTTACTAAAGCAATGACTACAATGTCGTATTTGAAATTATATTCCGAACACATAATAAAATAGTAACAAAGCGAAATATATATATATATATATATATATATATATATATATATATATATATATACTAGCACTGTCCCCGGCTCCGCCCGCGTTTAGATGACACAAAACCAAATTATTAGGTTTTTGTATTTTTTCTAACAAATGAGAAATTTTCCCGCGGTAAAAAGATAGGTTGACCCGAATAACCAGCTATCACCATATCAAATCATCATTCATCAAAATCTTTCCAGTAGTTTTTCTGTGATGCGGTAACAGACGGACAGATAAAAATTCTAAAAACTATAGATTCGGCCTCTGTATCGATAATAATGTTTATTTCAATAAGATTTTCCAAAAAATATTTAATGTACTGATTCGACTTAGTTACGATTTTATTATATGTATAGACTAGCGAGTCTCCCTCACTTCGCTATTAATGAAGCTCTAAATGAAGTGAGGGTGAGTCGCTAGTGTTAAATAAATATGTTAATCATTAACCCTGCTACTAATAGTTTTTTATAATAAAATATTGTAATTTTTGTATGAAGGACAACTCGGCCAATTTGAAAAATCTCAATTAGTTTTTAAGATATTTGCAAAAAACTAAATCCCTTTTTTAGTTTTAAAAAATTGTTTATAAATTTTGCAATTTTTGCAAGTGGAACTTGATTTTTTTCAAAAATCTTCTACGTATTATTGCGAATCGAATCACACCTCGTTCATATTTTTCCTGCTTTAAGAAGTTGACTAATAAGGCACTTGTTGACTAGACTAGTAACGAATATTTAATATTATGTAAAGCTATAACACTATATAGAGCTATTCAAAAATATTTGTTTTTTCACTTAGATTATTTCACCTTATTTTCATATTTTCCACCTAACGTTATGATATGCGAAAATATATAGTTCATTAAATTAAATAAATAATATTCCATATTCAATTATAAAACTAATTAAAATTATAAAAATGTTTAAGGTTAAAATATTGTAAGGTATGTTGGTGCCATTTTTCAATCTTTTGAATTCATTTTGTTATTTGTGGGTACTGGGTAGGCTGTCTGTAACAACTATGTATATAATACTTTCGAGACATCTAACACCTCAGTCTCTCTCGTGACCATGATTGCTGTAAAGCATTCGAAACGTCGGGCACCAAAAATCTAAATAAATCCGCGGTAAAAGACCCGAAAAGATAGTTTTATTTAAAATGTCAAATATTCGCGTAAATCTAAGAAAGTATTATACATAGTTTCAATATCAATTTTCACTCAACTCTATGTAGACATATTAACGCAAAACAAGATGTCGTTAGCAAGCAATATTATTATATTACTTCCGAAATCATAAACTACAAAGCAACTTTTTTGATAATTACATATAATACTGTGAAAACGAAATTGTTACGACCAATAAAATTAAATCAAGTAGGTGTGTTCTAAAACTATATGAGTCTCCGACAACTATACCGACAGTATATATATATATATATATATATATATATATATATATATATATATATAGTAAGTGTTTATTGTTAAGTGTTTCTAGAGATTTTCCACATAATCTTCAATATGGAATTTATGGACCGGAAAGTGACTTTGGTTATTTCCGGTATATGTAATGGTTCCCGGGCAACATATAGGAATGAAGGCACTATAGTCATAACAGGTTTGACGCGTTCACAATAAGTTTTTATTATATAATAAAGTATCGAGATCAACCAAGATTTGCCAAATTTCATTAAAATCTCTTGATGATTTATCAGATTTCTATTTGTCTGACAGACAAAAAATCAAAAAACTATAGAATCGGCCTCTGTATCGATAATAATGACTATTTCAATAAGATTTTCCAAATAATATTTAAGGTACAGATTCGACTCAGTTAAAATTTTACTATGTGTATAGATCTTTAAAGATGTGAAGCGATTATGTATTATAATTTAAAAGATATAATATATTAAAAGATATAGATATTATGTAGGGCACATGGGCATACAGCGTTTTTGTAATAGTCCCTACTACAAACACTACCCAAAAGGGTTGGGTATGACCGTGTTGTTCCTAAATATTATTTACACGTCATAATTATGAACTTTAATTCTATTTATATAACAAATATAAACATTTTTGTTTATGTGACTGTTAGATTTCGAATTAATTATAATTTACTAGCAGAACCCGTGGCTTCGCTCGCGCTAAAACTACAAAAAAAAACTCTAAAATGGTAGGTTTCATACAAACTTACATCCGCTATTTTACTCCCTTATGAGATAATTTTAGAAAATGCTAAAACACGTATTTATTTAATTGTATTGAAGAGCATTTATACCAAGTTTCAAGTAATTCTGATTATAAATATTTTTTGGATTGTATTATAACGTGATTTCTTGCGGGAAAGAGATAATTTCCCGCGGTAAAAAGTATTCTGTGTCACTCTCCAGCCCTTCAACTTTTTTTACACAAAAAATCACGCCAATCCGCCAAGCCGTTTCGACGTGAAAGAAAGACAAACAAACTAACATACTTTCACATTTATAATATTAGTATGGATCAACATGTTTTTATAACTTTGGTTTTCAGTACATTTCATTACTGTACGCACTTTAACTTTGTAATGAAGTATTTTTTAAAGACAGCCTTAAAAACCAGACGTTTTTACAACTTAATCTAGTCAATGAACGAGTATATGATAAACTAAAAGAATTAGTCTCGATGCTGGGTTTATGACTGGATGAACCCTTAAGCTTTCAATGAAATGAACCGTTCATTGTAAATTAAACCTAATGTTTCTTTACATAGAGTATCTAATATATCAGTCAATTAATTTTAAGTACTGCTCTTGAAATTTAGACCGTATTGCATATAAAATAAGATAGATTTTGGCAATTTAAATATAGCATATAGAAAAAGTACGTAGATATATATTCGCGCAACTGTTATGGATCATTTAGTATACTTTTAATGTATGTCGTTTCGTTAAAAATATATGGGGTTTGAATATGTTTACGTAAAAACTCGAGTAGGTATTATCTGTGCTAAATTTTGATCTGAATGGCGAACGAAAAAACACAATATATATTTTTTACTATATGTATAATTTTCATTTATTATTTTAGCTCAGGTAATCTAAAAAAATCTACACATATAAATAAAATTGAAGTGTCTCTTTGTAATGTCCAAATAACAGCTTTTTACTAAATGCATATGAAATAATAATAACACGGCACTTATAAGAAAAACTCAATTTTTAAAATGTTTGTCTGTTTGTTTATTTGTTCCGGCAAATCTCCGAAACTGCTAAAATGATTTAGACAGGACTTTCACTGGCAGATAGCTGATATTGTAAGGTGTAACTGAAGCTACTTTTATTTTAGAGAAAGAATCAGATTCTGCTCAAAAAAATTAAAACTTATTAACATAGGGACGAGATTGAGAAGAGAGTTTTTAATTTCATTACAATGCTTCTCACTTTAGAAGACAGCAATTACCTATTTCTAAAATACTTGGCAGTGGTAGTCCAGTGGTAACGCACTCGCTTGGGACATTGAGTGATGCGGGTTCAAATCCCGCGTCTTGGACGTCTGATATTTTCATGTGCGAATCACTTCCAACATGATATTACCACTCATCTTACGCTGAAGAAAAATATCGTGAGGAAACGTGCCAAGTCGCACTTGGCCAGCGTATTGGACTATGGCTTGATCGCGCTTGTAGTAAAAAGAAGGCCCGTGACCAGCCGTGGGACGTTAAAAAAGGTCTTAATACAAAATACTTGTCATTTAGGATTTCAAGCTTTACAAATGTTCTTGCCTATAATATTTAAATTGATATTGGGATTAATTTTTAAGGAAATTCGTAAAGAAATATTTTATTAATGCATATTTTCATATTTCCACTAAGACAAAATTAATTTAAATTATCTGTACTTTGACACTTTCTTTATTTTTTTTTTCTATAGCACTAGAGAAATGATTTCATTTTTTTTATGTCATTGAAATAGCGTGCTAATGCTACTTTATAAATAAATCACTAAAACGTTTTAAATTACTAGAACTTCTAAAATAATTTGATCGAAACATAACTATTTTTATAAAAATCGTTTAATATTGCTTTAATTTTATGTTAACTTCATTTTAATTCAAAACGAATTATTTATACAAAACACATCAGACGAAGAAAAAAAACCTTTGAATTATTTGATTTCGATATTTAACATATTCTTTCTTGACGTCATCCACAATAATAATTCACTTTTAAGCACAACCGGTCACCATTATTCACTAGCCGCCATTTTAATATAGGATACACACCTAAAATTAAATTTTAAACTAGGAAAACATCCGTGAAAACGTCAAAATCTGCGTAAAACTTCCGTGGAAACGTCAAATTTTGCGGATACGAAACGGCGACCACGTCCCGTTATATCTAACGCGAAACTGAAAATCTAAACACGTGTGGCAGAAAATGTACCATCGTCCGTCAAGCTATAACGACCTAAGTGTCTTGATTTGCAATGAAAAAACGACCTTACTCGTACAAATTAAGATTTAAAATCCCATACAAAGTTATAACAGGGAAAGGAAAACAAAACAGAGTACTTATGGGGAATTTCAGTGAACATTGAGCTTTAATTTTAACATATTAAGGTTATTTTTGGTTTGATGTATGTTCACATCGCTCCCAAGAATGGAAAACTTGGTTCGGAAGAAATCGGTTCTTTTCGCACTCGTTACGGGCTAAGCTTTCGGTAAAACAAACTTCACTTTCCTTTACAAATATCAACTCTGACAATCGAATGTGATCTCTAATGCTTAGGCGATAAGAGAGAAAATACAGAATAATCTCTATTTACATTCCGTGACCCGCAAACTTATGTTTGTAATGTTGTTGTAAACGACAAATTTATTTGGGTAATGACGTGCAAAAATATTCATGCAAGACGAAATTTGATATATGGCTTATAACGCGACGATGTTTGCCTGATATCACAGTGTATATAAGACTAGCGGCTTGCTTCGCTCGAGTTCATCCCTAGGTACGTTTTAACGGTTAGTATGGAATAGATAGACTTTATATCATATTACTGCTCCGCTCCCTTGAGTAATACCATGATGATATATAGCCTATAGCCTTCCTCAATAAACGGGCTATCTAATACAAAAAGAATTTTTCAAATCGGATTAGTAGTTCCTGAGATTAGCGCGTTCAATCAAACAAACTCTGCCTCTTTATAATATTAGTATAGATATAACTGGCATTATGCATATTTATATACCAAAGAGAAAAGTTTCTCATGGACCATAATTTCTGAATAGCACTCGAAACGTCGGAAACCAAAAATCACAATAGATCCGCTAAAAATTCCGAATATATGGTTTTGTTCAAAATCTTAAATATTCTTGTAAATCTAAGAAAATATTATATGAACCTATCGATCTTTCGTTTTCCTACTAGCGATAGGAAATTTGACTTCCATAAATATAAATATGTTGGGACATTAACACACAGCACTAACTAGTTCCATGGTAAGCTACGAGGCTTTTGTTATGGATACCAGATAGTTGATAAATATTATAATACTTCTATATGGAACTTAATACAACTTTCTGTAATAACAAGTAAGGAAAATTTCAGTTATTGGTAACCGGCGTTTAATATTTATTTTGATAAAACAGGTTAGATTACCCTAATTTACACATAACTCGTCGTTAGAAACAGCTTTCAGCACGCATTACCTTACGCGTTAGGTGATGGAAAGCAAAATAAGCTTATCATAATATCTGTTTGCAACGAATTTAAAATGACTTCTTACTTCATGCTGTTCCTTGGAACGTGGAGGTCATGTTTGTCCGGTAGTTACAAAGTAAATTTAGCGCTTACGCAAAGTTGTTTGTAAACCAAAATCAAAAATCATTATTGACCAAAAATTTTGTGTGAAAATCTAAGTCGTAAACACCGTTTAGATTGAGCTAAACATATTAAACATTGTTTATAAATATTTAAACGATCATACTATTTAAACAAATAATATCTTTAAGATATTATAACTGTATCCTACTTAAAACTATATTTTGGAATTTTTTCGCAGATTTGTTTTGATTTTTGCTGCCCGACTTTTCGAAAGCTTTACAGCAATCACAGGAGAGATTCAGTATCACGTCACACTCAGTCAAGAGGCGAAAAAATAGTTTTAGAAGTAGGATTTACGTGCTTTACGTACTCTTCGAAGCACCAGGATGTAACACCGCCAACTTCCCAACTACTGAGAATTTCTTAATAGAAAAACTCAATAACTAAACTTGGCCCGATCCGGGATTCAAATCCAGGGCCTCCGGATCTGCAACCGTACATGCTAGCCACTAAACCACCGAGACCGTGTGATATAATATATTGGCTTAAAGCATAAAGTCTCGTAAAGATATAGAAGAAAAGTATAATCATGTAGTCAGGAGGTCGTTACGTCCTGACTGACAGGAGTGTGTTATCTGTAATTAAATATTTTGTTTCAAAAATGAATACCTCTTAGAATATTTATTAAATAACGATAAATTTCAACAATAAAAAAGAAAACATCAAATTTAAAACTTTTTATTTGTTCGTAAATAACATTATATACTTTGGACTTTAAATAAAATATAAGAAAAAGCAAATCGAGTTTTCGGACACGTTAGAATGCGGATATAATGATCCACAAAATATTTCGTTCAAAAGTCAAATTTCTCTCATTAAATAACTCAAATCTTTCAAAGCCATTATCTTTATCTAATAAATCGGTAACACCTGTTGCTGTGACCTTCGTTAGAAATAGACGCGGTATGTATCGATTGCCCGTGCTTCAGCGATGATCAACTAATGATGAATTCACGCTTTCCATGACTTTGGAGTGGTTGGCTATTCATTTTTTACAATACATCGTTATTTTTCATCGATAACATAAATAATATTAATCGATACTTTTGTTTTTCAATATTAATCGTTTCGATGCTTTGCAGCAATCATCCCGTGACCGTGATTGCTGTAAAATGTAAAGCATTCAAAACGTCGGGAACCAAAAATCAAAATAAATCCTTGTAAAATCCGAAAAGATTGTTTTATTTAAAATACACTAAACTAGTTGATTCCTATGGCCTGTTGCATTTCGATATATTTTTATAGTAACTAATTAATCAACTACAAAAACCGGATCGTCTCAGCTCGTGTTTATGTCTTTCTTTATATGTTAAGTAAATGTATATGTTCAATTCAATGACTTATTCTTATTGTGGGTCGATATTCTTTTTTTATATTATAGAAATGCCTAGGTGGTTCAATTTTTGGAAAAAAAGCTCCAACTATAAGTGAAATAATAACATTTTAGAACTTTTGGAGCTTGGAAAAGCTTTTTGGTGGCCAAAAAATACTGATTAAGCGCACATTTTCTCTTACTTTATCATTTGAAAGATGAAAGTCCCTTTCTAGTCCTGTTATTCAGAGCTCTTCGAAAAGTTTTAGTTTCGTTATATTGATATGATTAAATAAGCTTCTTCTTAAATATACAGGATATTTAAAAACTTCCTTTGCACACTTTTATTTGTGTTTAATTTTTTAAATTCTTCAATTGGACTCAGTTATGCAAAAAACAGCCATGTGCGTAAAAGTACCAACAGAGTTATAAGCATTTTATTATAAAAATAAAATAATTATAAAAAATAAACAATATTGATATAAATATTGTTCAATTTTAAAATATTCAGAAAAACAAAACATAACCCAAGTGCAACTATCGACAGAAAAATGCTTATAACTCTGTTGGTACTTTTACACACATGGCTGTTTTTTGCATAACTGGGTCGAATTATTTATGCTGTCAAAATTTTTTGTAAAGGAAATTTTATTGCGGCAATCATCGATATTGGAATTAAACCTACTGAAATAAAAAATATGTATGAAAATATAATTTAATTAACATAACAAATACATATACACACGAATAACAATAAAATAGGTATAGTAGAAGTGAAAAGATACATTATTTTAAAAAAAAATTTCAAAATGACAGTTTAAAAAAAAATTACAAATTGTACATTGTACATATTGAAAATTGTGCTTATTTAATAATCAAAGTGAAGTAAAAAAATCAGTATTAATAATAGTAATTAATTATATAGTATTATTTAATTCAAGTTATAAGCTTAACCAGATTCAACAATAAGTTTAAAATCTGTACTTGAATCTAAGAAATTATGACCTGCTAAAAGATATTTTTTAATAAGCAAAACGTAATTTATTATCTGTAATTAATTATAATCCAATAAAATAAAAGATTAATAAAATAAATGGGTTTTTGGATTAAAATACTATAAAATTGCTTGTTAAAGTAATATTGTAATCAATCATCGGCGCGACCACGAAAAAATGCATTAAGTATATTTTTAGAATAATTGACAACCGGAAATTTTGCGTAAAAGTTACAATATTGTTTGTATGAATAAATTTCAGCGCCTTTTTGCAATAAATTATTTTATATCTTCATAAATATTTTTGTAACAGTATAGAATAATTTCATGAATATTTGCAATTTAAAATTCTAAAGAAGTTTTGGCCAATTGGCAAAGCGCTCGCTTAGAAAAACAAGAGCCCCCAAGCCTCCCAAGACTAAGATTTTTATGTGCGATATTCAAGTGGAATAACACTTAAAAATTTTACTTGCTAATACTGTGGAGGTAAACAATTGGAACCTGCATGTCTGAGAGATGCTAACCAATTCTCAAAAAACGTGTGGAATTCCAAATATATCAGCCAGCATTTGACTAGAATTTTGCACTATGATCCAAATACTCATATGGCTGATTTCACCAACGTCACCTAAGATTAAGGGATCCCCTAAGCATGGTTAGGGGGCTGTTAGGGGACAGTTTCTGTTTCACCGACAATTAGGGGTCACCTATATGTTAAAAATGCGACCTAAATATAAGTACTAGAAATACGGGCTCTGACGATGGTAAAGCGAAACTTAAGTTAAGGGCTAGTTTAGGGGAATTTTTAAGCTAGGGATCCCATACGTAGGTGGTAGCCATGAACGAATTAGAGACTGGACCTGACATAAAATACAAATGTATGAAAACTAGTTCAACCAAGTGACGCATAACGCACACAAAGATTTTATTACATTATTATAAACACTGATACACAATACAATATTTCTAGTGCTTGAACGTAATCGATAAAATACATATATCGATGAACCAATGAATGACATTTTAGACATTGGTTAGCATAGTCATCATAGTTTACATCTTTTAATTTATTCTTCTTCTTTTAATTTTAATAAATTAAAATAAATGAATTAAAGAGGCAATAATAATGTGTCAAATAATTATTATTTTTTAATTTGATTTATATAGATACGATTGCATTGATGGCAGCATTCTTTTGGCCTATAATAATGTTAATGAACAAATGAATATCGGGTATATATTCCATTAATATATAATAAATATTATTTTGTAAAGATTAAAAAAAATATTAAGCTAATTTAATTAAATAAAGTGATTTTGTTGATTCTGTTATTGAACTATTTTAATTGGCAATTGATTGTCTCGGGTAGTTATAAAAATGTGACACTGTCCTAATATTGCTCAGTTCTTAATAAACATTTGTGAAATTAGGAAAAAGAAAAAGAGATTGCAAATTAAAGTGAGTGTTGGATCGTGAAAGTAAAATAATTAGTGCAAGTGGTAAAGTGTTTTATTACAAATCGCCAACCCAGAAGTTTAGTGCTAAAACATTATTGTTTGATTTTGTGTAATTTATGTGTTGAAATAAAATGATCTTTATTATTATTACAATGGAATAATATTCCAAAGTATATAAATGTGGAATAAAATAAAATAAAAATTAAGTACACATACTAATTATAATTTTTGCATTTATATTTTTATTTGATTTAGAAAATATTTTTATAAATTTATTTTCATCAGATTGTAGGATACTGTGGTAAAAGTATTTTATGTTATTGTACTGTACAAATAACACAATTCGTTTAGTAATTTCGTCAAATATCGATATATTTTTCGACATTGTCAAGCACTAGTCGATGTCAAATGGACTCACTCGACAGTTTAGTCATTTGTTCTGAATGGTATAATCCAGGGATTTTATGATGGTTGTCAGATGTCAACAATACATAGAAATATCGACTATATTTAACATAGTTGGATAATATGACATTTTATTTTACATTTAATTAAATTGTGTGATAAATAACAATAAATATAATAAAATAATGTATTTACAAGTGAAAAGAAATACTGCTGCTTCCGCCGTTATAGTTTTTACATCATTTAACAGAACATTTAGTCATTTTTGGGAGATGTTTTGTTGACAAATAAGTGCTTGAGACTGACGCAAAAAACAAACGACCAAGCCTAAAATCTCCTGGTTACTGAGAAGACCGATAAAGGTACGTCCGCTTATATGTCTAGTCCAGTGGTTAATTCGTTCATGGTGGTAGCTTATGGGATGTTGGTGAAATCGTGCATTACTCTCGCATTAAGAGGACACAGTAGCAGAATGTTAAAAGGGCTCATATCACATAATTTATGCTACGTATCACGTTTTATTAAATATACATTAATTAAATCTATATCTATTTATATGGCACCAGCTTTTTGCTAAATTAAATTTGCTAAAAGTTTTTTTTTTCTGATAATTCATTGTATTTATCTACTAAACTACTAGTTATATAACCTTTTTGTTAGATATTTTGCGACTTGTAACAACTATAGACTAAATATGATTCAGAAATAGCACCTTGAATATACAATATTTTCTTTAAATACAACCTACTGCTAGCCTAAATTGTATGACTTAGACGATACTGTTAATTCTAACATAATGATATTTTTTGGGTTTTATCAAATATACTTGATAATATGATAAATATAAGATACCGTGTAGAAAAGCGATTTAAAGCGCTTTTAAAATAAATAATTTTAAATTCAATTCAATTATTTGTTTTGTGTTTTTATATCGTAGTGTATAAAAACGTCACTTTACATCGTGAATATAAACATATATTTTTAATAGATGTTGATGTTCTCCCGACCGATTCCGGCCACGGCGGCCAATCTCATCGAGACTAGCCAACTGCGCAGGAGATATTATAGTGCACAAGTGTACGCGCAGACACAACGTGCACTCTCTATTCCTATCACTCTCATACTCCAGTGGGACGACCACTCGACACGACCAGTGAGAATTAAGGCGCAGGACCGACGGCTTTACGTGCTCTCCGAGGCACGGGGGTGAAACACCGCCAACTTCCCAACTTTGGGCTTTTATTGACGTTTACTATACAGAAAGACTCAATAACTAAAACTTGGCCCAACCCGGGACTCAAACCCAGGACCTCCGCTAGTCACTACACCACCGAGGCAGTCAAATATATTAGGACATGTAGAGCCAAGTTAAGAACTGATAGAAACAAGGACGTATATAAAATAGACGAAACTATAACATGATATTAAACTGGTCTTATAAAGCACATTATTAATTATTTATGGACTTTAAAAACTTGTATTTTATTAAAAGAAGTTAACGAAAAATGATTTATAAAACAGTATTTTAAATTGACCCCTATCTTATAAATAAATAACATAAGTCTAAAAATCTTATTACAAAGTATTTAAGCACAAAAAAAATTTTTTTTACAAAAAAAAAGCCGACTGCGTAAAAAGCTAACTAAAAATATGATAACAAGTTGACGAAACAACATAGTAGTATTATGCAGTCGGGGACATATGCGGTTTTTGAGACGAATCTAACGACTGAGAAGATACCAGACTGTCGCAATCCATCCAGCCGTTTGGAAGATACGAGATAATAAAGAAATTTACAAACAAACAAACATACACACATACATACAAGATACGCGCGAAAAACATTACCCTTCCTTAGCAGTCGGGTAAAAATATCTTCAAAAAAATTGTTAATGATATCTTCAAAGAAATTTTATGTATTGCGAATAGACATAACAAAAGAACTCAAAAATATCCAGGAAAAGGCAGCAAATAGCTAGTTAAGTAAAAATTTTAAAGGAGCCAACCGAAAATTGGTTTATAACCTATAAAAAGTTAGTATTTTACGAAAGTTCTAGAATAAATAACTTTTACACTTCCATAACAATAGTATATGTGATTCTAAAAACCTACGAATGCCAATGCTTCGATCGTAGGGTAAGCGTAAACACGGCGCGGCGTGGCAACTACGATAAATATATAGATCTATTTTAGTACAATCTAAACAAAAGATTGTTTTTCCACGTATCTGATAATTTGATTTTACGATATAATTAACTCCTCAGTTTAGTTTTCAATTTTTAAACTTTCAGTTTGAATTTCAATGTTATTTTTTAATTTTGTGTTACAGTTGAGGTTCAAAAATATAAATTTTCTATATTTCTGGGTTCATCAGTTCGAATAGCTTCACAATAGTTCCTTATATAAAGAAGGAGACTAAAGGGTTATACGAGTATAATAAAATTCTGAGTCGAAACTGTATATTAAATATTGTTTTGAAAATCTTTTTGAAGTAGTCATTATTATCGATACAGAGGCAGAATCTATACTTTTTAGATTTTTTGTCTGTCTATCTGCCTGTCTTTCAGTGACCGCATCACGAGAAAACAACTGGACAGATTTTGATGAAATTTGATATGATGATAGCTAGTTATTCGGGTCAAAATTTGGGATACTTTTTACTGCGGGAAAATATCTCATCTCTGAGATATCTACACTAAACATTAAAAAATAACCACGTTGCTAGTTTTTATATTCAAAGGTGTGTTCGTATCCGATCAATCCATTCATTTTTTGATTCGATCCATGGGTAAATATGTTCAACTATAGTTGGATCTGGTAGGTGGCGTTGTCGTTGAGATCCAATTTTTGTAAAGGTTTTTGGACAGGACAAAGTCTGTAGGGACAGCTAGTATTACATAAAGGTAAGATAGGTTTATATATATTTTCTATCCGCAGAATGAAATGTTTATGTATTAAAAATGTCTTATGTATAATGGTTTGTATTTATTTCACTTTAAAACAGGAATATGTTGTCAATGGACATGTTTTCCTTTTTTTTAATTAATTATAAAAGTTTAAGTAAAATATAACAAAAATATGCAAAAGTCATTAAAATATCTCAATAAATGAAAAAGTTATGAAACGTTAAAGTTGCGCTTGCGAGAATAATTTTATAACGTCACACGACCTGAACGACCGACTTTATTAATAACTAGCGTTGCCCGCGGCTCCGCCCGCGTTCAGATGACCAAAAATCAAATTCTTAGGTTTTACATATTAGTATTATCTTACAATGCAGTTTTTGTATTTTTTCTCAGAAATGTGATATTTTCCCGCGGTAGAAAGTATCCTATATGTTGACCCGGATAACCAGCTATCATCATACCAAATTTCATCAAAATCTGTCCAGTGGTTTTCTCGTGATGCGGTAACAGACAAACAGACAAAAATTCTAAAAACTATAGATTCGGACTCTGTATCGATAAAAAAATTTATTTCAATTAGATTTTCCAAAAAATATTTAATGTACAGATTCGACTTAGTTACAATTTTATTATATGTATAGATTTCCCTGTCATTTATTGATAGATTTCAAACAATTGTTCAAAGATTTATTAGTTTTGATCTATATTATAATTTCATTACATTGAGTATGATATTATCAACATCAGGAAACTTCTCCATCCCGCTGAGTTTATTTACAGTCATAAAGCCCTGCATTACTTATAAGTTTATTGTTGTCTTTAAAATTTGTTATTTAATTAACTTACTTTCATTTAACAAATAGATATTTTGATGCAAAGGAGTTTTGATTTAAATAATAATTAAACGTCTCAGTCTTTATCTTATAGGCTTTAAAGTTTATAGCCCTGTTAAAAGAGGTCTCAAAATGGAATGAAGAAGGGAAAATTTAAAGAATTATTTATATAGAATAAAATATTATTAAACTTCTACGTTTTGGTTGTATTTAGTTTGAACTGCCTATTGCCATAGCATTTTGTTATAGAGTTTACAAAGTCTTCCGCCGCGTCTGTCTGTCTGTTCGCGATAAAATCAAAAACTACTACACCGATTTTCATGCTGTTTTCGCCAATGAATAGAATGGTTCTCGAGGAAGGTTTTAGTATATAATTTGTTACGTTTTTGTATATATTGGCTTGGTATTACGACATTTATTGGAGGTGTCGGAAAAAAATAAGCCGTCTGGGAGCTTTCAGCTTCAAATATCAGGATAAGTAGCTAGTTTGCAATAAAATTGACTTTAAATTGTACAAAAACAAACTAAAACTAACTCATGTTCGGTTATCACAAGAAATAAAATAATGAATAGTTAAACGATACGACCATAAAGAACATTCTAGCATTAAAATATTTACAGTACACTCGCAAATTCCTGGATCGCAATTGAATCGATAATCTAAATTTAGCGTTTCCTACGTACAGGTGTTCCGGGTTATTCTCTTTGCGAAGAATAAATGGTTTGAAAATTATAAACAAAAGAACGTGTGAAGCGTTTATATTTAACTAGCGATTCAACCTCGCTCCGCTCGGGTGCGTCCTTAGATACGTTTTGACGTTTAGTATAGATTGCTCAGAGATGAGATATTTTCCCGCAGTATAAAGTATCCTTTATGTTGACCCGGATAACCAGCTATCATCATACCAGCTATCATCATACCAAATATCATCAAAATCCGTCCAGCGGTTTTCTCGTGATTCGACAGACAGTCAGACAGACACAAATTCTGAAAACTATAGATTCGGCCTCTGTATCGATAATAATGACTATTTCAATAAGATTTTCCAAAAAATATTTAATGTACTGATTGGTTTCAATAAGAATTTTATTATATATATAGACAAAACGTAAAAATAGCAAGGATATGAAACTAGTATTGTGTGATAATATCGCAACTATATGTATTTCTCATACATACAAAAATTAATATTATAATATATGCTCTTCTTATATACATACGGTTACCGTACCGTATTACAATATACGAAATTGCCTATTCATTAATAAAATAATTAAACTAGATTGGTTTAAAATTGACGAAGACATGTTATCATACATACATACAGATTAAAAAATAGAACCATACACCTGAATTGAATATCCCTCCTTTTTTGAAGTCGGTTAAAAATTGTTTAATTTTATTATTTATAAGCACTTTAAATAAAGAAATTGTGTTATTGTGTATAAGTCTATTTTAATTTTATTTTGTGCATCTTACGGAGAATATTAAAATTTCGTTTTATATGGGGATTTCCTTATAATAAATATCACATACATATTATACGGGGTGTAAGATATGACAATTTTGATATTTACGCATTGATATATAGATATAAATATTTTTCACCTAATAGAATATAAAGGTGCCTAATTAGAATAATATGTACGGATAGAGTGTACAATATGTTATTCTTTGTTCTGCTGTAATAAACAAATAAGACCTAAAATTGTAAAACAATATGAGAATAACAGTTCTTCAATTTTATTAGAAATGTTACGGGAACACTTCGATGATTTTGATTTGATTTTAAACCTTCTTCCTTAAAACTTCGAAAGTATTTTCATTTAAATGAAAACGATAAAAATAATAAAACACGACGTAAAAAAATGAAAATAATATGTACACTAAATAACGTAAAATAATCACTTTTACGTCGTTTTATTAATTATTTATTAATATTTTATTAATTATAACATATTATTAATTATTTATTATTATGTTAAAAAGTCACATTATAATTTAATGTTGTGTTTTTATTCAGTATATTTCATATTCACTTCCCTTTATGTACAGTCATGGCCAAATGGACCCAGTTATGCAAAAAACAGCCATGTACGTAAAAGTACCAACAGAGTTATAAGCATTTTTCTGTCGATAGTTGCACTTGGGTTATGTTTTGTTTTTCTAGTTATTTTAAAATTGAACAATATTTATATAAGTATTGTTTATTTTTTATAATTATTTTATTTTTTATAATAAAATGCTTATAACTCTGTTGGTACTTTAACGCACATGGCTGTTTTTTGCATAACTGGGTCCAAATGGCGTATTCACTTTGAATAATGACGGTCGGTATAACTTTAACTCGTATAGCCAATTGCTATATAGAAAAGTAGCCTTGAGCCGATAGTATATCTAATCAATTACCGTAACAACTAAACAAGCAGAACTCATTTTTATTTAAATTGTATTGTTGATAGACTCCAGGTGTTATTTTTAAATAACACTTTTTTTTATATTGATAGCTAATATTTCTTTAAATTCTCGTGCTTTTTCCCTTTTAATTATTACAATATTTTTTCTAAGTAACTATTATGAACAAAAATTTGTTGTATCATTTGCTATGTTCCAATATGCACGCATAAAAATATACATGTAGGATATAAAAAAAGAAGTTGACTAACGCAAATAATGTATCCTTCCACTTACTTGTTGTGTAGCCGAAGTCATCTTCTTCTTCTGGATCTGCTTCCTTCTCTTCTCTACTTCTCTTGATAGCACCAGCGGATGCTCTGTCAATCTAGAAGACAGATTTTTTTAAATATAACTTAATTAAATAAGTAAATTAATTAAGCACTTCAGAGGCTACTTTCATCAAATTCTAACTTGATTTAGATATATAAGAAACATATTTAGCAAACTAGCATTGCTCGCGGCTCCGCCCCGCGTTCAGATGACCAAAAACCAAATTCTTAGGTTTCACATATTAGTATACTTTCACATTGCAGTTTTTGTATTTTTTCTCAGAAATGAGATATTTTCCCGCGGTAAAAAGTATCCTATATGTTGTTACGGATAACCAGCTATCACCATACGAAATTTCATCAAAATCGGTTTTGTCTGTCTGGTCTGTCTGCGGTAACAGACAGACCAGACAGACAAAAATTCTAAAAACTATAGATTCAGCCTCTGTATCGAAAATAATGTCTATTTCAATAAGATTTTCCAAAAAATATTTAATGTACAGATCCGGCTTAGTTAGAATTTTATTATAAGTATAGATGTCAAATTGTACTGTTTTTCCTATTTATCAGTCTACGTTAAATTATAATTTGTTTGCATCAGTAATTAATAATTATTTAGTATTATATCGTATAAAAACATATCATACCTCCACGCCTTTATCTGAATAGGTTCTTCCTTGTAATTCTCTATCATCTTCTTCATCACTGCTCTCAGAATCAGAATAAACGCGTTTAGGAGGTTCTTGTTCTCCATTAACCGTTGGAGAGTCTTCTTTTTTTTCATTTGCTTCTCTTGCTAACTCTTTCTCTACTTCTGGTTCTGATGTTACTGTTATCTGTAGAAAAGTTTCTATTTTAAATACAATTTTATGGAGTGAAATGTGATATGAAATATTGATAATATTTGTTATTTAATATTATAAAGAGGCAGTTTGTTTGATTCCTTGTTTGTTTGAATACGCTAATCTCAGGAACTACTAATTCGATTTGAAATATTATTTTTGCATTAGATATCCCGTTTATTGAGGAAAGCTATTGGTTATAATATATCATCCCAGAAAAATGTACGGTTCCCGTGGGATAGATTTGTTTTTATCTAGGGACGAACCCGAAGAGAAGCGAGGGTGAGTCGCCAGTTTTATTAATAAATTGGTAATCCAATTTCTTAATTTATTCAATTTCATAACAGTCATGGTCGGATAGGACGACTTTTGTTTGTAACTTTTCAATAAAAGAACGGATCTTTTATCCCCTACCAAAGGTAAAATTTAACCTTGACATATAGACCGACTTATTATTATTAATAGCAACAATTTACCTTTATCTCATGCTGTGGTGTGACTGGAGGCTTTGGCGCGGGAGTTTTCTTAAAGCTTGGTCGAGGACGAGGCTTAGTAGGAGGCGTGGTTTCATCCGAAGAGTCAGTACTCTGAGCAAAGATATTATATATTTTAATTTATAAATAATTTATACATAAAATTACATAAATTATGCATATTTTTTAAGAAATTCCGTTATTAATAAAATTATGTATAGCAAAATACCCAATAAAAATGAATAATATTAATCAAGAAATTGATCACAATGTTTCTAACAAAGTAGGCAATAAGAGCATAAACTGGAACATCACTCCTTTGTAATATTCATTTACTTAAATGGTTAACTAAAGCGCCTTTAGAACTAAAAATTTTATTAGAAAACTAACATTGCCCGCGGCTCCGCCCGCGTTCAGGTGACCAAGAAAACAAATTCTTAGGTTTAACATATCAGCATACTCTTAAATTGCAGTTTTTGTATTTTTTCTCAGAAATGAGACAATTTTCCGCGGTAAAAAGTATTTTGTATGTTGACCCGGATAACCAGCTAATGCCATACCAAATTTCATCAAAATCCATCCAGTGGTTTTTCCGTGATGCGATAACAGACAGACAGACAGACAGACAGACAAGAATTCTAAATACTATAGATTCGGCCTCTGTATCGATAATAATGTCTATTTCAATAAGATTTCCCAAAAAATATTTAATGTACAGATTCGGTTTAGTTACAATTTTATTATATGTATAGATAAGCGAAAGTGAAACATTAAGAAAAATACTATTACTGACTTGGTGTATGTACGTCGAGTATTGAGGGGAATGGAAAAACTATGCAACTTCTTATCGAGTGGAACCGTTGGCAAAAACTAGTATGTATTAAAGATGATATTTAATTAGTTCTAATAAATGGAACTGGTCATAGATTAAGACTTAGATAGCTAGAAGCGAAATGCTTAAAATTGTGCATAGTAAAAACATTCATTTGTAGGCTTCTTAATACGAGCTGTTTATTCAGTGTTGCCGCGAGTTGCACATTTTTATGTATTTTTTAAGGATTTCAAGAAGGGAATTTTACAGAAGTTGTTTTTTTCTAATTACTCGTGTCTGTTCTTTGGTGTTTTTTTTATTATTATATTATTATTTACACAGGTAGCAACACCGTTTTATTTCGAACCTACATTCGTGTTACTCCTGTACAGTCTAACTGAACACTTAATTTCATTTAAATCCGTCCAGCCGTTTTAGCGTTAAGGAGTAACAAACATACACGACGTAACGTTTGGCTCAGTTTGTAGTGACCCTACTTGCTGTGCAGGCGGTCGTGGGTTTTAATCCTGCTGGGAGCATCCATTTGTGCGATAAATATGAATGTTTGTACTAAAGTCATAGGTGTTTATATTTATATTATATATGTATTTAAAGTTATATATGTGTAGTGTATCAACTATCTGGTATCCATAACACAAGCCTCGTAGCTTACCATTGAACTAGATGGTGCTGTGTGTTAACGTCATAACATTTTATTTATATGTGATAACTTACCCATGTCATAAGGCTTTGCACAGTTAAAGTGACTGTATCGCGAGCTGCCTTGATCAGTTCTACGGCTCTTTCATGCTGCGCAGTCCTCACACACACCCCATCCACTTCGAGGATCCTATCACCCGTCTATATAGAAATATAATATCTATAACATCTTTTTAAAGCGTAAAATTATAACATTTAAAATACATTAAATCAAAGGTAATATTTAAAGTGACCTTCGGCTTTTATTGTTGCTACAGTTCTAAATTCTTATGTTATCTATATATATAAAAGAAAGTCGTGTTAGTTACACTATTTATAATTCAAGAACAGCTGAACCGATTTGGCTGAAACTTGGTGGGGAGGTAGCTTAGAACCAGGAGACGGACATAGGATACTTTTTAGCCCGTTCGACTGCGTTCCCGTATACAAGACTCAAGAACGGCTGGACCAATTTTTATGATATTTGAATTTTTGGATTTCTCTCATTCCGGAATAGGTTAATACCTAAGTATTAAAACGTCAGAAAAATTAACGAAAAAAAATTTTTATATGGCTAATAACACTGGCTAATAACTATTTATATCTATTTAAAACGTACCTAGCGACGAACCCGAGCGAAGCGAGGGTGAGCCGCTAGTTATTCTCTAATAAATTTAAATTATAAAGTTGAAACTCGAAAATTTAAAAAATATAAGCTAAGATACCACAGTGTAACCAAATGATTCAATAGATTTGATATTAGAGAAATTGCTATCCTAAAATTTAGAAGAGAGTAAGCTTGGAAGGTGGCTAAAGCTTGCTTTAGGTGAGAGAAGGCGCATAAGATGACCCCAACAGAGACCATGATCGCAACAACTATATACTGTATAGCATTGTGTTAGTAGTATAGCTTGTGATATTAAGTGATAAAACTAATTTTTAATATTCTATTCATAAAGGGATTAAAAAGTTATCGTAAATTCTGATAAAAAAATTTTTTTAGTTTCGATCTTAATTTCGTACACACTCTAATGAAGTAGAGACATTCATCAGACTTGTTTGATTATTTAAAAAAAAATCCCTTGAAGGTAAACGGGGTATTAGGTGTTTGTTAAAAGACACGTTGAAGAAGCTGGGTGTACTAGTATCCATTATTATATTATATTGCTAAAATCTCACTTGTAACTGGCCACTCTGAGATGCCGGACTATTTGGTACCACATTCTTGATAAAGATGCCGAATATAGCTTTCTCGCTACCATTTTCTCCATTTTGGTTTGCGATTATATCGACCTAAAAAAAAGGTATATTAAAAATTGTGGTATCATAATACTTTCCTAGATTTACGCGAATATTTGACATTTTAAATAAAACTATCTTTTCGGATTTTGTCGCGATTTTACTTTGATTTTTAAACGTTTGGTTTTGAAACGTCGGGAACCAAAAATCAAAATAAATTCGCGAAAAGATCCGAAAAGATAGTTTTATTTAAATTGTGTTATCATAAATTAAAACTCAAACATTCGTCAAAATATAAAAAAGATATCAAAACTGTGTTGGCTATCCTATTAATTTTATAACACTATTGATATTATATACATAAAAAGGAAGAGTATCGATAAGGCCTAATTTCCGCCCCAGAAGAACAGTGAGAGTACTATATAAAAAAAGTTGAAATGTTACTTAAAATGCATAATTTTGAACGAAAATCTCATTTAGACCAAATTTTGGCGTCTCATGAGTAGTATTAATTGTAGTTTTTTTTCTCTCATAAATATATTTATCAGGCACACAGTCTACTTCTAGAATATATAAGAAAAATATCAATTCGTATGACATATTTTTTTCGTTATTCTGCGGCGGAAATGTAGCTTATCGATAAAACTTCCTTTATTTATAAATACGCATAAACCAATGTGAGTGAAACTTTATATACAGATACATACAGCATATCCAAGAAATGTAATTAATTCGGGGTAAATGTTCCATTTTAACTTTGTTATCTAATATTATTAACTTTTAAATTGATCAATAGATGGCGCTGTCCAATAATATAATATCAAAAAAAAATCACTTCCGGACAAAACCACTTTCGTGCAAAATATAATTAATCTAATATATGTACATATAAATTTCTCGTGTCACGGTGTTTGTGGTCGTACTCCTCCGAAATGCTCGACCCATTTTAATTAATTTTTATTTTATATTTGGTAGGTATGAGAATAGGTCGTAAAGTATTTTTCACCCTCCCACCCCCACCCCCTATTTTTTAAGCAATTAAGTAACCACACTTTTAAAGTAACGCGAAACGAGAGTGAGTCGCTAGTATTCTAGAAAAATATGGCACCTTTCCACCAACAATGCTGACTCCAAGCGGTGCGCCGGGACGTCTTCTCAAGGTCACTCTCCGCGGCGGACCCCATCTCTGCCCTGAACTCTCGCGGCGGTCTTTTGACACTGTTACCGTCATCGTTGGTGACACGTGACTGTTGACAAATTAAATCATTAATAAAGAAATAAATATTTTAATTACAACTCTGTTTGGAAGTTGAAGTTCAGACAGACACACTCTCTCTTCTCTCTCTCTTTCTCTCTGCATATATATATATATCTATATATATATATATATATATATATATATATATATATATATAGCAATACCCTATTAAGTTAGGTTGAAGAACAATAATGTTGCAAAACAAATATGCTCCAATTACAAGTTCAAGTTTTAATTGAGTATAATTTTGATATATTTCAAAATTAGAAGTTATATTCCTAGGTGTTTGTTTGGATGTTGTGAAAGATACGATATACTTATTAATCATTGTAAGCCGATATTCATGTTTTTTTAATAGGATTGATCAAGAGAGATCCCTAAATTAAAGGCAATACGCTATCAAAAGCTGCGCTAGACGTGTTGTACGACGATATTTAGAATCTATTGCGTCATTTATGAAAATAAATGTAAAAAAAATAAAAAAATATATTATACCTATCTTCAACATTTTCCGTCATATCACACGATTAATATAGTTTTTTTAAAAAGATATAAAATTTAAAAGTATTGCTATAATCATGAAAATTTTTCTTATTCTTTGCATCTACACATGAATTACAACTCTTATAAAAGTATGGTTAACACCATTTGATAGATCATTTTCAAATTGATATTTTACACGTTTATTTTTTTTAAAAGGTCAATTTCAACTTTGTTTTGGACCAATATTCAGAAATCAATAAAAAATTTCAAGTGAAGGAAGGTACTGCGCAGTGGCCGGGCAGACAATAGGCTGAATGTTTAGAGCCGTTTCCTCGGGGGATGGCCTTTAAAAAATTATTACTATTATACTGCCTCGGTGGTGTAGTGGCTAGCATGTACGGCTGCACACCGGAGGTCCTGGGTTCGAGTCCCGGGTCGGGCTAAGTTTAGTTATTGAGTTTTTCTGTATATTAAGTCTCAGTAACAGCCTGGAGTTGGGAAGTTGGCGGTGTTTCACCCCCGTGCCTCGGAGAGCACGTAAAGCCGTCGGTCCTGCGCCTTAACTCTCACTGGTCGTGTCGAGTGGTCGTCCCACCGGAATGTGAGAGTGACAGGAACAGAGAGTGCACGTTGTGTCTGCGCGTACACTTGTGCACTATAATATCTCCTGCGCAGTTGGCTAGTCTCAATGAGATTGGCCGCCGTGGCCGAAATCGGTCAGGAGAACATCATTATTATACATATTTCTCCTACGGTTTACATAATTACTTTTTATAGTTGCTTTTATATGGGCAATCCCTTAGATCTAATATCATTACGTTAATATGATTGATTTTTCAACCATCAGATTAAAATTATCCATCAACTAATTTATATAAATGTTAAAAGTTGTGAAATTAGATATGTATGTCTTAATAATTAATGCTTAAAGTACAAATGATTTAGAACATAATAATAAACAAAAAATGGCTTATTTAACTTAATTTAAGAAAAATAAAATAAAAAAAATTTTTGGAAAATTAATTTCTTATTGAATGTACTTCTTTTATAAGTACTGTAACAAAAATACTGTAATGAAAGTAGGTAATACCTTTATAATACAACTACGATAAAATTTATCAACGATGCTAAAAAATATGTGACTTCATGACCCAATTTAACGACGATGCTTCAAAATATGTGACTTCATGACCCAATAATAGGCAGTGAAGTCAATGTGAAATTGAAAATCTTATAATGCAATCAATCAATTAATGCCCGTCTCTTGACTAAGACCAATTTCAACGAAGCATGCTAAATTGGCAAACAAATAGGTACTTTCGAAGGACAAACCAAGTTATACTCGTATATTTAACTAGCGTTTTACCCAGATTTCGCTCGATTTCGTCCTTCGTTATTTTACAGTAGCCTATGTGCTACTCCAGGTCATAATCTATCTACAATTCTACATATATACAAAATTTCATCCAAATCCGTCCAGCTATTTCAGTACATGAAGAAGTAACAAACAAACACACATACAAACTGTCGCATTTATAATAGGTAGCCCGATGGTGACTGATACCTACCCATATATATATGTAATTCTGTTTGTGTGATTGTTTGTATATAATAAAACGTATATGCCTAAAGCTCATCCTTACGCGCTTATCTCTGGAGCTAAGTCAGATTTGAAAAATTCTTTTACTTTCCATAGCTAAGTTAGAGACAAGTAATAGGCTATCTAACATCCCGTTATGACTCTTAGGAGTGGAGAAATTATGCATAATGATAAAAATTGCTGTAATTTTCCGTTCGTCGTAGATATCCAATTTTCAACCGACTTCAAAAAGGAGGAGGTTCTCAATTCGACTGTTTTTATATGTTTGTTACCTCAGAACTCCGTCATTTATTAACCGATTTGGACAATTTTTGTGTTGTTTAAAAGTGTATACTTCCAGATTGGTCACATTTAAATTTCAAAAAAAAAACCAACCCTAAAAGTGGAAAAATAGCTAATCCTGAATTTAACCTACTTCTAATTGTCATATTGACTTGAAACTTTGCAAGTGTTTCTATTTCCATTGATAGTATAGTGGTTCGGATTTGTTGACCTAATCTGATGGTAAGGCCAGAAGGTGGATATGTGGAACTCTTCAACGGCTAATAGTAGATACTTTGAGTTTGAGAAAATAACTGATTGGTAGTTTTCATTTACTATACATACCTAATCAAATAATTTTGAAATCGGTGTCAGCCCATACAAATCAAAGCACACCGACTTCGAAAATATTTGATTAGGTATGTATAGTAAATGAAAACTACCAATCAGTAATTTATACTTTTTATTTCTTTTGTTTGAAGTCGGTTTTTATTTTTTTGTTAAAAAGTTTTTATGTCTACTAATTTCTTTCGTAGCTTTTCCATTTTGCACCATTGACGAAGTAAACAGTCTTACGCTCAATTAGCATGTCTAAAAACTGTAAACAATTCTTTGGATTATTATTTTCGACGCAGATAAATTCGTCAGTTTCAAGAGTAAGAATTCAATGAAAAATATAATTTTGTTTCTATTTTCCAACATTCTAACATTCAGAGAACAATTTAGAAGAAATTAACTATAACCATTTGATATAGTATACTATGCCTTTCAAATTCCGATCTCTATACTATCAAAATGCCAAAAAAACTTTTTAACAAAAAAATAAAAACCGACTTCAAACAAAAGCACTAAAAAGTAAAAAATAACTGATTGGTAGTTTTCATTTACTATACATACCTAATCAAATATTTTCGAAGTCGGTGTGCTTTGGCTAAGTAATTAAAGCCTACCTATTAAATACATACCTAATCAAATATTTTCTAAATCGGTGTCAGCCCATACAAAGCAAAGCACACCGACTTCGAAAATATTTGATTAGGTATGTATAGTAAATGAAAACTACCAATCAGTTATTTTTTACTTTTTAGTGCTTTTGTTTGAAGTCGGTTTTTATTTTTTTGTTAAAAAGTTTTTATTTTTCTCTTTTTAGTGTAGACAGTAGTAGCAAAATATGAATTCTAAAGTGTTAGGCTTGACAAACCAAACAAAATAAGCCCAAACTCGAAGTATCTACTATTTATCGTTGAAGAGTTCCACCTATCCGCCTTCTGGCCTTACCATCAGATCAGGTCAACAATACCGAACCTCTGTACTATCAACAGAAATAGAAACACATGCAAAGTTTCAAGTCAATATGACAATTAAAAGTAGGTTAAATTCATTATTAGCTATTTTTCCACCCTTAGGGGTGGTATTTTTTTTTGAAATTTAAATGGGACCAATCTGGAAGTATACCCTTTCAAACAAAAAAAAATTGTCCAAATCGGTTAATAAATGACGAAGTTCTGAGGTAACAAACATAAAAAAAAAAAATACAGTCGAATTGAGAACCTCCTCCTTTTTGAAGTCGGTTGAAAATGATTTGGTTTCTCCGTGGCGTCAAAAACAATCATCATCTATCAGGCATCTATACTAATAAATAATTTTATAAAAACCCTGGGAAGGGCAGAGGATAGTTTTTATCCCGGAAATCATCCCTTAAGGGGATGAAAATGGGGATCAAAGTTTGTATGGGGTAGCAACCTCATAATACCACATGAAGTACTGTTTATTATTTTCCATTGAGTGGTCGCTTGATAGGTAATCCGATTAATAGCATTAACAGTCCTAAGGTTTCTATTTACGAACAGATTGACAGATATGCGGTGACGTAACATTGCTAAATTAAGAAATAACAAAAATTTCTCACCTATCAGCAAACATTACTCGTTTTTTCATTATCATCTTTAATAAAATTCCGCTGTGTGTTTGTTTCTAATTCTTCTCCTCCGAAACGGCTTGACCGATTTTGATGATTTTTTGTATAATTATAGGATCAGCTCGATGATTCTTAGCTATAGTTGGACCGGTTGGTGGCGCTATCTACATCCAGGTATTTTTTCAATTTTCCAGCCAATTTTTTCTATATTTTTTTTAGATTTCTCACTTAAAAAAAATTATAAAATTCCAAAATTTCAGCCGTAAAAGCCCAGAAAATTAAGAAGTTTAGGAAAAAATCTTTGAATTCAAAGATCACAAATAAAATTGTTGAATTTTGGACAGGACGACGACTGTCGGGTCTGCAAGTTTCGTGGGGAAATCGTATCAGTGTAACAATTTTTACGCGAATGCCGCGTGACCTCCAATCCTCACGTTTAAGCCTCTTAGCCTAAGTTAATTAAAACGTTAACTTAATTATCTAACAGAGGGTATATAATTTCTTGCGGTGTAGAATTGTAGGTGCTGCAGGTGATATGAAATGAAATATACAAGTGATATATTTTAGAACATTTGAAAAAAAGGTATTTCGTGTTTGTAAATTTTTTTTTTTGGGACAACACACACCACCATCTAGTTCCATGGTAAGCTAAGAGGCTTGTGTTATGGATACCAGATAGTTGATACACTACACATATATAGCTTTAAATACATACATATTATAAATACATTTTTAGGGATCTGTAGGCAAAGGCCAAACTAAACGCTTAGAAAATGGTCATTTCCGTCTGATCGTCTGTCTGTCTTGACTCAAAACCTCTTAGTGTACATGAAGTTATAATTTATGAAAATATCTGCTGTGATGCCAAATATAACGTAATGTGAATATACGTAGCATTTCACATAATATTTTTAACTAAAATTACTGTTTTGGTGGAGTTACGATTAGTATTTATTGAGATATAGGTCATTTTCTGTAACAACGTTTTGTCAAGTTTTTCGCTACGAAATAAATCTAGTCTATACATATAATAAAATTGTAACTAAGCCGAATCTGTACATTAGATATTATTCGGAAAATCTTATTGAAATAGACATTATTATCGATACAGAGGCCGGAGCTATGGTTTTAAGAATTTTTTGTCTGTCTGTCTGTCTGTCTGTCTGTTACCGCATCACGGAAAAACGACTGAAGGGATTTTGATGAAATCTGGTATGACGGTAGCTGGTTATTCGGGTCAACATATAGAATTCTTTTTACCGAGGGAGAATATCTCATTTTTGAGAAAAAATACAAAAACTGCAATGTAAGAGTACACTAATATGTAAAACCTAAGAATTTGGTTTTTGGTCATCTGAACGCGAGCGGAGCCGCGGGCAATGCTAGTTTATCATATTACGTTTAAGAAATATGTAGTATGTACTTTATGAAACAAACTTCTTTTAGTGGTCGTTTAAATGAGTAAATATTATATTTGGATGGATGTTTGTTACTCAATCACGCCAGAACTGCTTAACGCATCTGGATGAAATTTGGCACAGAGATAGATTATAGTCTGGACTAGCACATAGGCTACTTTTTATCCCAGAAAAATGTACGGTTCCCGTGAGATTGATTAATTTTTATTTTTCTATTCCCTTCTTCTTTTCCAGTATTAATAATAAAAATATTTCGTGGTACGAAACGGTAAGACAATCGCAATTTTCCAATTTTTTTAGTAAGAGTAAACGTATTAGACTGAATTACCGTAAATTAACTGAAGAAATTACTTTATTCTTAAAAGGAACGAGCGGAAAAAACTCTAATGGGATAATAAACTGGGCCTAATGAGTCTTTTTTTATTAATAGAATGATTAAGAAAACTCATTGAGATTTTTTTTTGCTATCCATATAAATACTACATTTTCCTTTTTAATTAAAAGAACTTGCTCACTTTTAAATGTTAATATTGCCCGCGGCTCCGCCCGAGTTCAGATGACCAAAAACCAAATTCTTAGGTTTTACATATTAGTATATTCTTAAAATGCAGTTTTTGTATTTTTTCTCAGAAATGAGATATTTTCCCGCGGTAAAAAGTATCCTATATGTTGACCCGGATAACCAGCTATCATCATACAAAATTTCATCAAAATCGGTCCAGTGGTTTTCTCGTGATGCGGTAACAGACAGATAGACAGACAGACAAAAATTCTAAAAAGTATACGTATGTACCGATGAAATGGTTATTTCAATAAGATTTTCCAAAAAATATTTAATGTACAGATTCGACTCAGTTACAATTTTATTATATGTATAGATTTAAGAGTGGAACAGTACTATCACATTTAAAGAAAATATAGCAAATACAGTTAAGGTTCGTTTTATCGATTAGTATGGAATAGATAGACTATTATACTACATACGTAGGTATGATGAGTTGTTGTGGGTTGTATTATAACATGTTTTCCCGTGGGACTGAGATATTCTCCCGCTGTAAAAAGTACCCCATGTCACTCTCCAACCCTACAACTATCTCCACACAAAAAATCACCCAATCCGTCACTCCGATTTGACGTGATAGAGGGACAAACAAACAAACAAACAAACAAACAAACAAACAAACAAACAAACAAACAAACAAACAAACAAACAAACAAACAAACAAACAACATATACGCTAAAGTATTGATTAATATAACTTACATAAAAACCGTCCTAACTGACTACTACCTCTTTTGTAAAGGTCGTTCACAAATTAATATTTCTTTTTAGTTCATTTCAATTAATATTCTATAACTTAATTAATTTAGATTTTAATTACAAATTACAATCACTGTTGCTATTTAGTTTGTGACCTTCAGTATATTTGTAATTCCAGTATAAATAACTGTAGTATAAAGAGAAAACAAATTGAAAATACAAAACTTATTCAGAGAGTGCACTCAACCGTCCTTGTGTGGAGTACAATCGAGTACTATCATCGACAAAAGCTTTATATAAATATATAATATATACTCTGCAACTGCCTCCGTGGTGTAGTGGCTAGCATGTACGGCTGCACACCCGGACGGGTTCGAGTCCCGGGTCGGGCCAAGTTTAGTTATTGAGTCTTTCTGTATAAGTAAGCCTCAGTAACAGCCCGGAGTTGGGAAGTTGGCGGTGTTTCACCCCCGTGCCTCGGAGAGCACGTAAAGCCGTCGGTCCTGCGCCTTTACTCTCACTGGTCGTGTCGAGCAGTCGTCCCACCGGAGTATGAGAGTGATAGGAATAGAGAGTGCACTTGTGTCTGCGCGTACACTTGTGCACTATAATATCTCCTGCGCAGTTGGCTAGTCTCAATGAGATTGGCCGCCGTGGCCGGAATCGGTCGGGAGAACATCATCGTCATCCTCATATATATATATATATATATATATATATATATATATATATATATATATATATATTTTAAATTTAATTCAAATTGAATATTTGAATATTTTATAATTTTGTTTAGAATTAATCGAGTGGCATTGCAATTTTATCTATACTAATATTATAGATGTGAAAGTTCATATGTATGGATGTTTGTTACTCAATCACGCCAGAACGGACAGAATCATAGACATAGATTATTGTTTGGAATAGCACATTAATTTGTTATTGTCTGGAATAACACAAATATGGCTTTTCATCCCGGAAAAATGTACGGCTTACATGGGATAAGTCGTTTTGTTTTTCTAAAGGCGAACCCGAGCGAAGCGATGATGAATGAACCGCTAGTATATCATATTGAATTTTTTTTTGTTTAAATGGTATTATCCAGGTGAAATTATATAGAAAAACAAACTGAGGTGATTTCTCCTTATCTCAGTTTATTATTAGTTGTTTGTATAACTTATATATATTAATTATTACAAAGTGCAAATACATTACAGGGAATTGAAAAATATCCACCAAAAATTTGATAAAGATGTAAAAACATTGAGCAAAAATTAAGATAACTTCTAAAGTAAACAAAACAAATTAGGAACTAATTATTCTACCCTTAGGGTAAACCTTTCTTCAATATTTACAGGAAATACTTTTTGTATTTAATAAAAAAAGTCACAAAATTAACACAAAAACAAGACTGAAAACCTCATTTATACGATTCTAAAAATCTAAAAATGGCCCAAACACTGCACATATAATAAAATTGTACCTAAGCCGAATCTGTACATTAAATATTTTTTGGAAAATCTTATTGAAATAGACATTATTATCGATACAGAGGCCGAATCTATAGTTTTTAGAATTTTTATCTGTCTGTCTGTTACCGCATCGTGGAAAAACCACTGGAGGGATTTTGATGAAATTTGGTATGATGATAGCTGGTTATCCGGGTCAACATATAGGATACTTTTTACCGCGGAAAAATTTCTCATTTGTGAAAAAAAAATACAAAAACTGCAATGTAAGAGTATACTAATATGTAAAACCTAAGAATTTGGTTTTTGGTCATATGAACGCGGCCATGCTAGTTTTAATATAAAATCCTTTGTCCTTTCCCAACTATGACGTACAACAAGAAGCATAAATATTAATAAGACTTTTCAGTAGCCTTAGTATGTGATGTTATATTTTCGTATTATACTAGAAAGCACTTTGTGATTTATTCCCCGTAAGATCAAAAGCCTTCAAATAACTTGGGCTAGATCCAAAATGCTGATAAATAAAAAATAGATAAGTGTACCGTGACAAGATTTTTCTGACTTAATAAAACCTAAAGACATGCGTTCGTTGACTTCTATTCTCACGTACGCCTTATGAATTATTCTTGAACGATACCATTATTTATTTGCCTGTAACTTGAATCTCAAATAAATGTCATGTGTCTCAAATTCATTTTTTTTTATTCAGTACCAGCGACTCAAACTCGCTTCGCTCGGGTTCGTCCCTAGGTTGATTCCCCAGACAAACTTTCATCATTTTCACCCCCTTAAGGGATGATTTCCGGAATACAAAATATACTATGTCCTTCCCAGGGACTCAAATTATGTTTTTCCCAAATTTCTTACCAAATTTCATCTAAATCGGTTCAGTAGGTTTTGAGTTTATTCGTTACAAACATACAAAAATACAAACCTTTCCTCTATATAATAATAATGTAGATTAAATTATTATAAATTTTACTAAAAGCCATGATTCTACCACTAGTTTGAAAAGAAAAAGCCTCAAAAAGTCTTCTGAAACGAAATGATAATAAAGCTTTGTGGAATTAAAATTAAGACTCACTAGCAACTTACTCTCGTTTTGCTAAGTGTGTCCCTAGGTGTCTAACAATATTTTTTGTTACTCCGGCTGATCTATATATATCTATAGTAATATTATAAAGAGGTAAAGTTTGTGAGATTGTGAGATTGTGAGTTTGTGACGTGGTAGGGGGTTATCTCTGGATCTACAGAACCGATTTAGATGACATTTGGTAAGAATAATTTGAGACTCTGGGAGGGACATAGGATACTATATTTATATCCCGAAAGTCATCCCTTAAAGGAGTGAAAATGGGAATGAAAGTTTGTATAGGGAATCAACTTAGGGACGAACCCGAGTGAAGCGAGGGTGAGTCGCTAGTATCATATAAATTCTGTGAAGTAATAAATTCATCGGTTTAATTTAAAAAAATATTTTCTTGTTTTTAGAGCATTTAAATAAATTTTATTACAAATGTTTTATTACTATTTATTTATTTTTATCCATCATCTTTTCATGCATATATATTATAATCTCACAAATCTCACATGTCCAACTTTATTCAACTGTACAGGTAGCAGACATCGCAATCACTCAGTGTAACAGTTCACCGAGCAGCTATAGGTGCGATGTTTACATATCTTTGTTATTTAGCCGTATTTGCAATCTAACCAAACAGTAAATCTATTGTTGAACAGCCACTTGACTTGAATATTATAAATGCGAAAATTTGTTCGTGTGTGTTTTTAAATAATTTTCTTTTTTGGGGAATTTTTACATGTTAAATGATATTATTAAATTCTCATGCTATTGTAACTTATCAACTTGAACCTTTAAAATTTTCCAGATTTTTTTTGCATTGCATTAATTATTTAATCACATTGTTGCTATTAATTACTTCGTAGAAGGAATAGGATAGGAATATAAATAGGATAGGATAGGAATAGGATCTACTATACCTATACAAATATATATATGTATAGTAGATCCTATTGAAATTATATATTTTCCGGAAATAAAAGCCTTATTATATTTTACCCGTAGGTACGCTTGAGTGCTATATACGTTCATGAAAAGTGATAGGGGCAGGATAAGACATATCCTGGTATACTATATGTCGACTAAATTCAAACTAGATATGGTGTAAAGAAGAAAACATACCATTCTCTTACCTACTAAACTTTCTTCTTGGTAATATTAGTATAATTTAACTAATCACAGCTAATTATGTAAAAATATAAACCGTCAATTAGTTCCTTCTACGAAGTAATTAAAAGCAACAATGGAATAAAATAATTAATGTAATGCAAAAAAAAAACATTCTGGAAAATTTTAAAGTTCAAGTTGAGGAGTTACAATAGCATGAGAATTTATACTTATGTAAGATTAAGGATGTCCAATTCATTTGTTAGATCCGTTTAGAAAAAATGTTTTATAGTTTAAAAGAGGCTTTATTACAGCATCCTACTAATATTATAAATGGGAAAGATTGTAAGGCTGTCTGGATGTATAGATGTATGGATGTTTGTTACTCTTTCACGCAAAAAGTACTGAATAGATTTTAATGAAATTTTACAATAATATAGCTCATACATGAGAATAATACAAAGGCTACTTTTTATCCTGAAAAAATGTACGACTCCCGTGGGATAGGTTTATTTTTTTCTATAGAGGCGAACCCAAGCGGAGCAAGTGTGAACTGCTAGTATTATAATATAAGTGCTCTCCGTCGCGCTGAATTTGTGTTTTTTCAGGTTAATCTCAAAAACTATTGCACATACGAATTTTCTTATGGTTTTTACTAATAGAAAAAGAAATCATCCATGAAGATTAATGTATAAACATATCGCGAAAAAAAGCTACAGATATGACGATGATTTTTGTGAATTAATTCGGAAAAAACCTACCTTTTGAGAGCTTTCGTAACATAACACATGCGAATGATATCTAGGATTGTTTTTAGTTTTGTCTGTTTGTATATTATATAATATCTTTTGATGCTGTTATTTTGTTCATCAATCACGAAAATACCTATACAACGAAGATTTTTATCAAATTCTTGTGTTATAGTAAAATATCTAATCTACATATAAGATGTGTTTTATATCGAGAAGTAAAATAGCTGTGTGTTATATTAATACATAAAATGGAAAAATAAAGCGAAAAAGGAGATTTTTGTTATGTATTTGGCAGTTTCTACTAGGATTCTACAGTAACTTGGCATGATCATTGCTTAGTAGTGTACGTCAGTTTAATATTTATTCAATGAAAAATGGGAGTTAATGCGTCGTGGAGAATAGAGTTTTGTGAAAATTCTGATAATATATTAAATACAACTATCTTTTCAAATAAAGAAAAAAGAAACAAAATCAACATATGTACTACCGCGAAAAATCTTAAAAGATAAATCTAAGAAAGTATTCATTCTCATCTATACTAATATTATAAAGAGATAAAGTTTGTGAGTTTGTGACGTTGTAGGGGGTAATCTCTGGATTTACTGAACCGATTTAGATGAAATTTGGTAAGAAGATAGTTTGAAACTCTGAGAAGGACATAGAATACTTTTTATCTCGGAAATCATCCCTTAAAGGGATGAAAATGGGGATAAAAGTTTGTATGGGGAGGCAGGAGGATGATTCTTGGATTATTGCAGTTTTATAACTTTTTTAAGATGTGATATATCTACTTGAATGCTTTTAATGCAAATCAAAATTAATGCAGTCAAATAGCCAACAAAATACTTTAAATTGTTACTAATATCACATATATATGCTCGGGTAACATAAATAAAGGCTTTTTTGGACATTTCTTACCCATTATATAACATATCATTGAAATAAAAAATCAAAGCGGAAGTGAGAAGAAACATTGTAGTTTCGAAACAGTAAAGTATACAAAAATATTAAAAATGAGATTAGAAAAATTATTGTCAACCAATTATTTTATATTATTTGCCAGAATTATATTTAATTACTTTTTAACTCAACATGTTGAAAAATTAGACAAAACACTCCATCGTTTTACTAAATTTCTGTCATAGCTAATTAGATTGACCTAATAAAGCTAATAAATTAATTCGTAAAGTAAGGGACATCAAACCCTATAATCTTATAATATTGTAGGAGCAATCTTGTATATGTACCTATATATACATTTATTTTGAGTATTTCGGAATCGGCTCTAACGATTTGGATCAAATTTTCTTCTATTATAAATGCGACAGTTTGTATATGCTTGTGTGCGCGTTTGTTTGTTACTCCTTCATGATTTAAGGCCTAAACTCATTTGAATGAATTTTAGTACACAGATAACCTAAAGAAACACATAGTGCGAAGTGAGAATAAGTCGAAATAGCTAACGTAATAAGATAAATCCTTCGATATAGAGTAAGTCGATCAAAAACTTAAATTCACGATATGATAGCGTATTACGGTGCTCGACTGAGCGTGAAATCCAGAACTCAATGCAGCGGAAGCACAATTCTGATCTCATGCCTAATGATACTAAACTCAGCATGTAATGGCTCAAATTAAATTTTCATTGTGTTTGCGCTATTATCTATACTAATATTATAAAAAGGTAAGATATTTTTGTTTATTTATTTAGATGAAATTTGGTAAAAGGGTAGTTTCAGCCCCTGGGATGGATATAGGACAGTTTTTATTCCGGAAATCATCCTTTAGGGGTTGAAAATGGGAGTAAAAGTTTGTATGGGGAAGCAACCTAGGGACGAACCCGAGCGAAGCGACGGTGAGTCGCTAGTATACTAATATTATAAAGAAATGTTTGTCACGTTGAATGCGATTCGAAGAAAAACTTTTAGTAATGGAACGCGAAGATTCGTAAGTTTTATATCATTCCCATTTTTTCGGGCCCATTAGCCGCCTAATTGACCTTCTTTCAATGCGAGGGCAATAAGCCCATTGGCAAATTTCACATTTCTATCGAAAATTAGTTAGGTTCTCTCAGAGATGCATGTTTTTAAGATGTTTTGTTTTACCGTAAGGCAAGTTGTAATCATACTGAAAATAATTCGCACATGAATATATTAGAAGTACAAGACGTGGATTTGAACCTGTAGCACTTGGTTTTTCCAAATTAGTGTTACCACTGCTCTTAAAATTAAAGAAGTTAATATAATGCAAAGTAATAAATAAATAATAATAAATAAATATGTTGGGACATTAAGACACAGCGCCATCTAGTTCCATGGTAAGCTACGAGGCCTGTGTTATGGATACCAGATAGTAGATACACTACACATATATTACTTTAAATACATACATATTATAAATATAAAACACCCATGACTTTTTTTTTTATAGTATTCTGAATTAGTGCTTGACTACGTTCCACCTGATGGTAAGTGGTAACGCAGTCGTAGATGGTAAGTCGCACTAATTCAGTAGCCACCTATTCACTCTTGCCTTGAAGACACCCATGTTGAAATCGGACGGAAACACCGACGCCGGCAGGTTGTTCCAATCCTTAGCCGCACGTATAATGAATGACGTAGCGAAACGCTTCGTCCGGACGGGTGGAATGTCCACGACATAAGGATGGAGACCAGCCGTTCGTCGGGTTGTCCGATGGTAGAAAGGAGATGGAGGAATCAAGCCGTGTAGTTCCTGCGCACACTCTCCGAAATGTAACCTATAGAATACACAAAGGCTGGCAACCCTATGTCGGTGATCGAGGCTTTGTAAGTTAGCTTTTACCAGCGTAGAGTCACCAATAAGCCTGAGAGCACGCCTTTTAATTGAGTCTAAGGCTGACAGATGGCACTTCGCAGCACCAGCCCAAATGTGACTACAGTATTCCACACACGACCGGACTTGAGCTTTATATAAAACAAGAAGCTGTCCCGGTGTGAAATACTGTCGGACCTTTGCTAGTATGCCAACTTTCCTCGCTGCGACATTAGCCTTAGACTCAATGAACCGCCCGTAGTTCATATTTGGGCGAATGTCCATGCCCAACAACTGCAGACGGTCAGTGTATTCCAGAGGCACATTCCGGAAAGTAGGGGTCAAGGTAAAAGGACTCCGTTTTGATGTGAACAGGCACGCCTGTGTTTTGGTGGCGTTGAAACTCACAAGATTGGCATCACCCCAAGTGGAGACTGTCCTGAGTGTGAGATTCAACCGCTCTACCATGGCCTCTCTTTCGGACTGAATTTGATCTCTGCTGGCCCGAGGATTCGGCAGGTATCTCTCTACAATAGTGCTGTCGTCTGCGTACCCATAGATACCGGGTATAAGCAGATCGTTGATATGCAGCAGGAACAAGGTTGCAGAGAGAACAGACCCCTGAGGAACTCCTGAGTTGGTCTTTAAAGGTTGTGATGAACAACCCTCAACCACAACTCTGAGTGATCGGTCGCTCAGGAAGTCTTTAATCCAGCGGATCAGGCCAGGAGATATGCCATAGGCTGCAAGCTTGCTTATAAGGCTATCGTGCCAGACCCTATCAAAGGCCTTTGAGACATCGAGGGAGACGGCAATCGCCTCCCCGCTTCGCTCAAGAGCTTCGCCAAAGATGTGATTGGCATACACTAGAAGGTCCCCAGTTGACCGGTTCCGGCGAAACCCATATTGTCGATCACTGAGGAGGTCGTTTTGTTCTAGGTATGCCATAAGACGTGTGTTCAATACACGCTCCATAATCTTGCAGAGTATGGAGGTGATTGAGATTGGACGATAATTGGTAGGGTCAGCACGGCTTCCTTTCTTGGGCACTGGTTGCACGTTGGCAAGCTTGGAAGCTTGTAGCTTGTAGCTTAAGACAGGAATAGTACCTAAATCCTGGAGGATTTAGGTACTATTCCAGTCTTAAGAGAATGTCTTATTAGTTATGCAGATTTCAGGTATTGAGATCCCGCAGTGAGGTAGATGTGGTGGAATGGCATTGCCAGAGTCTAGACATGAATTTTGGGCAAAAAGAGAGGCAAGCAAAGTCGCCTTTTCCTCTGCCGTATGAGCTAGGGATCCATCAGATTTTACCAGCGGTGGCAGTGAGGGCCCAGAGAAGTTCGTCTCGACCGCTTTGGCAAGGGACCAAAAAGCTCTGCTGCCAGATGGTTGGGCACAGAGCTTTGCGCCAAGATGTGTAGTTCGGTCAAGACGAGCCTTCTTTAATGTCTTTTTGTAGGACTTAGCGGCCAAGTTAAAGGCTCTCTTCTTGGATCTTACATTCGGAGCTTTGCGGTCACGAGCATCAACCCAGGCAAGGTAAGCCGATTGCTTACGCTTTTCAGCAATGGTGCATTCGGCATTAAACCATGGGCGAGCTTTGCCACCAACGGGTACATCAGAGAACGGGATAAAATATTCCATCGCTTGATGCACCACATCAGTTATAGCATCCGCACAGGTCGACGGATTGGAAGAAGAGAAGCATACCTGCCGCCAAGGAAAAGATGCAAAAAAGTGTCGCATCTCATCCCAATCTGCTGACTTGTATTTCCATACTCGTCTAACACCAGTAGAGTCGTTATCTGGTGGAGAGTAAGACGATACAGCTTTTACCAGACAGTGGTCAGAGCTACCCAATGGGGATGAAACCTGGATGTTGTATCTGTCTGGATTAGTTGTCAGCAGAAGGTCCAGACAATTAGCTGAGTGGCTGTCTACATCGGGTACCCTCGTCGCTTGTTCAACCAATTGGGAGAGTCCAAGTGACACCGCAAACTTCCACGCTTCTCTCCCAGCATGGTCCGTCTTCTGGTATGGGAACAGCCAATCTTAATGATGGGCGTTGAAGTCCCCCAGAAAGACAAGCTGCGCGGTGGGGTACCGTTGCATAGCCACATCAGCGGCCTCACTGAGATGTTCAAGCAATCGAGTTGTCTCCTGGTCACCTGTGTGCGATCGGTAGACACAGCAATACAGGATCTTTTCGATTCCTATATCTACGATAATCCAGATTGTAGAGAATGTGTGGTCTTCAAGGTGGCGGAGACGCTGGAAACAGAGGTCATTTCGCATGTACAAACAGACTCCGGCCCGTGAGCTGAAATTATGCTCCAACGTGTAGCCGGGATAGTCCAGGTACGCAGCGCTCAATGGACATTGAATCTGCGTCTCCGTCAAAAAGAGCATGTGTGGCTGCGCAGTCTCGAGGTGGAAGTGGACTGATGTGAGATTTGTGTGCAATCCTCGTATATTTGTGAGATGCACTTTAAGTGAGGGGGAGTGCAGCCGCTTAAAAACATTACTCTTTTTGCGTCTAAACTGTAAAATGACTGGAGCACAAACATTCGTGCTCATCACACGTTTTAGAAAACCTATACTTACATACAGAATTTACTTAGTTAGTAAGTTTTATTAGGGATTTATTATAATTTAATGTATATTTTTCCGCCTTCCTAAAAAGAGGAGGTTCTCAATTCGCCGGAATCTTTTTTTTATGCATGTTCACCGATTCCCATTTACGATTTATCGAAAACAGTCGAGCAGTTCTAAAAAAAAATCAACAATAAATTATTTCTTTAAATAAATTGCTTAATCGAATTTGTTATTAAAAAGCTTTTCTCTTACAAATTACCTGCTTACTACGTCTATTTTAAAAAATGGAAAAATAAAAACTAAAAAAAAAACCGACTTCCAGGCACTAAAATGTAAAAAATAACTAAACGGGGGTTTTCATTTAGAATAAATACCTAATCAGATATTTTCAAAGTCGGTGCCAGCTGACAATATTTTAAGATATGAACATCTAATAGGTAAATATGTATCCATTTAACGTATCGAAATACATATATTAGATTTGCTTTGTATCGGCTGACTGGCAACGACGTCGAAAATATCTGATTAGGTATCTATTCTAAATGAAAATCCCCATTTAGTTCTTTTTTATATTTTAGTGCCTGGAAGTCGGTTGTTTTAATTGATTATACAGTAATTAGAGCTAACGTTATGTACGTACACTTGTAAAGACATAATATGTGCTAGGTACATATCCGATTGATGACTTATAAATTAATGTTTTAATATGTGTGCTGTTAATTTACTTTTCTAAATACATAAATAAAATAAATAAATTAAGCTAATTAAAATTCTTATATACATACAAAAGGTAATTATTATATTAAAGTTTTTTTTACTCAAACCCACATTATATTTTTTTTTAATTATTATAAATATAATTAATTACGATACGTGTATAGTAGTATAAAAACTAAACCGAAACAATATATATTATACCTACTAAAGAATAATATATAATATCTATGTATATAAAAAACATACATACATACATACGAACATAGAACCTTCTCTTTTTGGACGTCCGCGTCGGTTAAAAAGACATTCGACTATTGACTCTTTCAGAAGGACACGAGCGGTTGTAACGACCTTAACCTTTAGACACACCTTTCCATCAACGTAATAGAAAAAATGTTTTACAAAAAAATAGCCTATGTGTTACTTCAGGGCTATAGTCGATCTGTGTATGTACAAAACTTTGATTAATAAATAAATAAGTAATAATAAATAAATAAATAAATATGTTGGGACATCAACACACAGCACAATCTAGTTCCATGGTAAGCTACGAGGCTTGTGTTATGGATACCAGATAGTTGATACACTACATATATATAACTTTAAATATATACATATTATAAATATAAATACCCATGAACGGAGTACAAACATTCGTGTTCATCACACAAATGAATGCCCCCAGTGGGACTCGAACCCGCGACCGCTGGCAAAGCAAGTAGGGTCACTTCAAACTGAGCTAAACGTCGACCTTTGTAGTCGACTTTGATATTATTTTAGGACAATTTTGGTATTTACTCGTACTATATTTTATAGTTGTATTTCTGAAATTTCAATGGCTGATTTGATGGAGGGCTGGGTTTTAAATCAATAGCTAACTAATAATTACCCAAATCACAAAGTTAATGTTTATACATGACTAAATAAAATAGTAACTTTAATTTTTAATTTGTTTTCATATGAATAGCATTTATCTCCTTAAAAATTAAACCCTACCCGTACATATACTTGCTAATATTATAATTAGAAAGTTTTAATATATTTTTTGCTTATTCGTTTGCATCTTTGCCTTTATTTCACGCTATAACAGAGCGAAAGTTTCATGTGTTTTTGTCTATGTAGCTCGAAAGAGACTGGCAAGTGCTATAAAATCATTAATCGATCATTTCTTCCGGAAATATGCTATAATGAAACTCATCATGAATTTTGATTAATAGAGTCACGTGATGTACGCGTTTTCTCTGACTTTAGTTCTAAGGCTGTTCAGGAAAATAGATGGATATTCTGTTGTTAATTTACGTAAAGTAAAAAGCCAAATTAAATAAGGAAATCAAAGTTGTAGTACAAATGCTCTGTTCCTTATCAAAGTTACTTTAAATATTTTGAAGTACCCATAAGAGTAATACTGTTATTAGCCATTGACAAGAGGGATTCTGTTGTTCGTGAATTTTGTTCTTTTGAAAGAATAAATATCTTAAACCATATTATAATTTATAAAAATTCATACTGTAAAATAAAATAAGTTTATTATTTGAATCTATTATACCGCAAAGAACAATGATCAAGTCATAAAATTAATAGTAATTCAGTATTGTCTTGTATAAAAATAGATCTATTTCAAAATGTCGCTTTGGTTTTCAGTTAGAAGACAATTTGAGGCCTAAAGAGTGATAGAGATGTACGAGTACTTCTGTTAACTATGGACGAACTCGAGGAAAACGAGGGTGCGACACTAGTATAACAAAGCTATAAAGAATCAAAACTGAATGTAATAAAATTATAAGAAAATCTACGTAAAATTTCTCCTAGAATTTTAAATATTTGCATCATAAGGTAAAGACGTGATACTTAGTACGTTATTCGCATCACTTAACCGAATAATGCAGCTCAGTGCGCCGGATGCACAATTTTCATCTCGAACAACTGATGGATATCTTAATTTAGTTTGTACTAATGCTAGCTATTCACTATTGTACAGTGAAATGAAAGAATTTTATAGAATATATATATATATATATATATATATATATATATATATATATATATATATATATATATATATATGATAGATATCGGACTACTATTATGAATGAAATACTAGCGACTCACCCTCGCTTCGGTCGAGTTAGTCCCTAGGTTAATTCCACATACCAACTTTTATTCCCATTTTCACCCCCTTAAGGGATCTCAAACCATCTTCTTACATCTAAATCAGCTCAGTAGTTTTTGAGTTAGTGTAGAATAGTGTAGATGTAAACTAGCGATGGACGTATTTGGATGAAATTTAGTAGTTACACAGATAGGTTATACTTAGACTTTAGAGTACATAGGCTAATGTTAGACATATACGTTGAATGAAAACGTCGTGAGGAAACTTGCATGTCTGAGAGAACCTAGCTAGTTTTCGAAAGAAATGCTCAGTCCGTCTGCACTTTTCCCGTGTGGTGAACTATGGCCTGATCCCCCTCGTATTGAAGGGAGGCCCACCCCCAGCAGTGGGACTTTAAAAAGGGCTAAATACAGGCGTATAGGGACGCACCTGAGCAAAGCGAAGATAAATCGCTAGTACATAATATGTTATTAGTTAATAAACATATCGGATACGATCGATTTAGTTCAATCTAAACTAACAGATTACGTTGGCATAGTTCCGTATACTTATACAAATACAATATACTTTATGTAAAAAAAATTAAAACAAGATGGCAAATGTGACGTCTGAAAAAAAAAGTCGACACGACCAGTAATTAAATTAGCAATAACTATGCAAAGAATGTATATATTACAATATATTTTAAAATAATATAATCGTATAAAATCAAACATTTATACGATTATACTATTAACATTTAATATTTAAATTAAAAAATATATGAAAAATATATTATCAACGCAAAAACAGTCGTACCAACACAATAATTATAATTATTATAAAATTATTTTAATGTCAAATTTTATTGTATTGTAAAAGTAAATTGAAGGAATAGCCCTAGCCAATAACTGTATAGTACCGAATATGTAAAAAAATTATTTGCCTTTTAAATAAAACTGTATATTCGAATTTTTCCGTGGATTTATTGATTCTTGGTTCTCGACGTTTCAAATACAGTGATCATGATCACAGGACATACAGCATTTGAAACGTCGGGAACTAAAAAAAATAGAATAAATTCGCGAAAAAATCCTAAATAGTTTTCTTTAAAATATCAAATATTTGCGTACATATAAAAAAATATTTTTTGCCTTCTACTTTTTTCATTTGTTAATAAACACAATTATAAACCATATCATATATAGAGAGAGAGAGAGAGAGTTGTTGCAAATATTGTCATTATACAAATTATTATACTTTAAAGCACGATATAATACATTCAATTCAATTCTCACCAATTTTTTTTCTTTTATTAAATCCTAACAAGATCAATTTAAAATGACAACGATCTATCAAGATCACGAGGCTTACACACGATGTCATACAACAAGCATCAACGAATAAAAATCTAAAAAACACATAACCCTTTTTTGAGCTTCGCCGCAGTTGGCTAAAAATATATGATTTTAGTCATTTAAATACAATTTTCATATCTATTCCTTAGGCAATTGTAGAATACTATCTTATTTAAGATATTTTATATCAAATAAAGGAAATAAATAAATAAAAATAAATAAATAAAATAAATAACTTACCTAAAAAATCCAATAGCAAGACACTACATTGCACGGCAATGACCAAAAATAATATAATGTCCGTCTAAAAATCGACAAAATGGCCAGGTTACGCCAAACGTGAACAAACCGCAAGATGTCAATCCGTAATGGAACACTGAGGTCGGCTAACCATAACTCAATTAGGAGTATTAACTGCTTTTCCTTAGTGATGGACAGACGTCGGTAATATTTTTATAAATTATATATATATTTTTATTATATGAGATTTTTTTTGTTATTTTTATACATATACTGCCATATTTTATTAAAATACATATAGTGCCATATTTTATTAAAATAAGAGACTACTTATGAAGTGTATCAATCACTAGCGACTCACTCTCGCTTCGCTCGGGTTCGTCCCTAGTTTGCTTCCCAATACAAACTTTCAGCCCCATTTTCACCTCTTTAAGGGATGATTTCCTGGATAAAAAGTATCCTATATCTTTGCCAGGGTCTCAAACTATCTTCGTACCAAATTTCATCTAAATCGGTTCAGTAGATCCAGAGATTATCCGCTGCAACGTCACAAACTAACAAACTTTACCTCTTTATAATATTAGTATAGATTAAAAAATACATGGCAAAAAATTCATGATCGGCGAAAAAATTACGTATCTAACACAAAAACATATTTTTGTATATATTTGTCCTTTTTAGTCTTTTTTCAATAACATAAATAAAGTGTTTTTTTTCATTAACAATTTTTCATTCTACATTATTATAACTCTATCTCAATAATTTCTGTTTAAACCACTTAAAAATACATATATTATTCGAGCCAAGTGTATATAATATATAAATAAAAACTTTTTAACAAAAAATAAAAACCGACTTCCAGGCACTAAAATGTAAAAAATAATTAAACGGAGCCTTTATTTTTGGTGTTTTTATTTTTTGTTAAAAAGATTTTATTTTTCCATTTTTAGTGTAGAGGTAATAAGCAGGTAATTTGTTAGAAGAAAGTTTTTTTATAACATATGCGATTAAGCAATTTATTTAATTTTTTTTTTTTTATACCACGTCGGTGGCAATCAGGCATGCGGCCCGCCTGATGGTAAGCGGTTACCGCAGCCTATGGACGCCTGCAACACCTTGGGCATCACATGCGCGTTGCCGACCCTTTAAAAACCTATTTACTCCCCTTTTGAAGGACCCCATACTGTAGCCCTCTGGGAAAACCTCGGCAGGGAGTTCATTCCACAGCGAGATGGTCCGTGGGAGAAAGTTCCTCTGAAACCGAACTGTACGGGACCATTTGGGCTGCAATGTGTGAGCATGAACTCCCTGTCGATGGCGAGCGGTGCGGTGATAGAAAGAAAATATATTTATTGTTAATTTAAAAAAAAATCCGCTCTACCGATTTCGATAAAATTTATATGGGAACACCTGGAAAGTATAGCCTTTGAAACAAAAAAAATCCAAATCGGTTCAGGAGTCTTCGAGTAATCGGTGAACATACATACATAAAAAAAAGATTCCGACGAATTGAGAACCTCCTCGTTTTTGGAAGTCGGTTAATAAATAAAGTGTTTTTTTTTTAATTAACAATTTTTCATTCTACATAGTCTCTACATTATTATTTCTGTTTAAACCACTTAAAAATACATACATATATTATTCGAGCCAAGTGTATATATATATATATATATATATATATATATATATATATATATATAAATTAGTTATAGTGTGGATGCCTAATAGATTTGATTTCACTACGTGGTTTCCCAGATCCCGCTATTTGACCTCAGAAAATCTTCAAGGTTGAAATAATAACTGTTTTGTTAGATTAATCAATTGTGGCGTTATCAATTACCACAAGTTATCCGTTTGATACAAATGATAGTTTGGAACAATGAGGAGATTAATACTATTTTTACTAGCGATAATACTATCGCTTCGCTTTGGGCTAGATCCCTGGTCACAATCTATCCATCGAAATGGATCCAGCCATTCAGCGTAAACGCACGAACACATTAACATATTAAACCATTTGAATTCCTTTAAAACATATTTTAAATAAAACTTTTTTGTGAAATAAGAAACAGAAGTTTTATAGTTAAAGAGGTGAGTACTAGCAGAACAATATATTAGAATAATTCGTTACGTCACATTATTTTCACGTCACGTTATCTTCTAACATAAAAATTTCTCGTGTCACAGTATTTGTAACAAAACTCCTCCAAAACGGCTGGACCGATTCTTATGAAATTTTGTGTGTATATTCATTAGGTCTGAGAATAGGACGTAAACTATTTTTCATACCCCTCAGTGATTAGGGTGGTCCACCCCAAAAAATCTTATTTTTTCATATTTTAACTGCAGAATTACCTACGGATTTAGATGAAACACCATTATTTATCAAATTTCAGAAATACGGTGTCACGTTACTAAATTACAGGAATAGCCTCCAAGTAAAATGGCTGTCACATACAGACAGACGTGACAGTATAAATATTTAGTTTTTACCTGTTGGCTATGTATGCATCCATTAATAGCAATTTCATTAAATAAGACCTTAGCATAATGTTTTCAAATAGCTGTTTAAAATAACTATAAAATCTACACATTGCACTAAATAACACTAACTCTATTATCAATAGAACGTATTACTTTACGAGTGTATCGATTGTAAAATTTTATAGCTTTCCCATCACTGAGATCTCAGTTCTGGTTTAAACTTCGTCTTCATAGTCCATTCTAGACTGTTACTGTACTTGACCTAACATACATTTATTAGGCTTCTAACTTATTGTATAAGGGTTATATATAGGACCTAATGCATCTTGATTTTTAGTATCATAATTTACCTAGCAGATATTAATCTATACTAATATTATAAAGAGGAAACATTTTTTGTTTGTTTGTACCGAATAAACTCCGAAACTACTGAACCGATTTAGATGAAATTTGGTAGACCCTAGAAAGGACATAGGTTACTTTTTATCCCAGAAATCATCCCTTGAGGGGGTGAAAATGGGGATGAAAGTTTGTATGGGGAAGCAACCTAGGGACGAACCCGAGCAAAGCAAGGGTGAATCGCTAGAAACAAATATAAGCCTTACAAATCAAATACAAAATACCTAGTCAGTAGCCTTAAACTTTTAAAACGATTTTCCTATTGTAGCTTCGCTCAAGTTATAAAGGCGTCTATAGGATTTTTTTTGCTTTGTTTCAAACAATTTAAACAGAGCACGTCGATATATCAACTCAACAATCAGTATTTTTTTCATCTTCAATTAAAGTTATTATGATTTCTGACAGTAAACAAATTATAATCAGAAAAAAATAGGCAGTGGTAGCTTAGTGGTAACGCGCTTGCTTGGGAAACCAAGTAAAGCGGGTTCAAATCCTGGATCCTGACCACCTGAAACCTGCATGTCTGAGAGAACCTAGCAAGTTTTCAAAAGACATGTTTAGACCGCTAAACGGTAATATAGCTACTTTTTAGGGAAAAAAATCCAGAAACGGATCCGTTGTTCCGAGATAACCCTCTATATACAAACTTACAAACAAATATTAGTTTTCTATAATATTCGGCTACATTACCATTAGAATAGGTATTATGTAAACAATGATGATGTAATAAAGCCCTACAACTTAAGCTTTGTTTATATTGTTAAGACCATAAAATATGATATTACGGTAAATATTTTAAATGAAACAATTTTTTTCGTATTTTTCGAGATCTACTTTTTGATTCTCGTTTAGAAATTATCATCGGACTTCCTATGTATCGTATTTTGCCCTTTTTAACATCCCATTGCTAGGCACGGACCTCCTTTCAATATGAGGAGGATCAGACTATAGTCCATTACTCTTATATAGGAGAAGATTTATATATGCGGCTGAACAAATTGGGATGAGTAAACAAACTGAACTGGAGTAACACATAGCTGCTCTTAGTAATAAATTTAACCAACAGACGGCGCTAGCTATATATTATCCATAATAATATTATAAATGTGAAAGTGTGTTTGTTTGTCCTTCTTTCACGTTAAAACGGAATGACGGATTGGCGTGATTTTTTATGTGGAGATAGTTGGAGGACTGGAGAGTGACATAGGCTACTTTTTATCGTGGGAGATTATCTCATTCCCACGGGGAAACACGTAATGATACAACACAAAAAATAAACCTAATTTCAGCGAAATCGTTAGAGGGGTTTCCGAGATCGCCCGCGCCGGTATAAATAAATAATAAATAAATAAATAACAAGAATTACTCATAATACTTTCTTAGATTTACACAAATATTTGACATTTTAAATAAAACTATCTTTTCGGATTTTTTCGCCGATTTATTTGGATTTTTGGTTCTCGACGTTTCGAATGCAAGAATTGCTCGTTTAAATATATTATATTTCACAGTTTAGTTCCGTGCGGTCGATGATAAAATACTCTATTTCTTTTAGATTTGAAAAACATCATAAGCAACATAGCATTAACCGATTGACCTTTAGGTACTTTCATAATGAAACAATTCACATTTTCATATCCTCTGTAGAGTTAAAGCTAACTATATTAAATTATTATTCATGGTAATTCGGGTAAGTGAACAGTTCTCATGGGATTAGAGAAGTTTTTAATTTTTTAAATTGATACCATTTTCCTTTTACCCTTTGAATATAATGAACGTAAAACGATGGACATAATTTCAAGTAGTATCAATTTAGCTAAAAGAATATATTATGTAAACGGATTGTATGGTTGGTATGCTTGGGTATTTGATCAGAAGTTGTAGATTTCGCTTTTAGAGTAAAATTGGTTGATTAGGAAGTAGCAGTATCGCTAAGAACAAAAAAATCCGTCTGGTCGTATCGCGTTCTCTCGGAGAACAAAGTGACGCAGGTTCAAATCCTAAGTCTCGCAATTCTGATATATGTTTGAATCATTTTCAACATGATTAAAAAAATACTGTGAAAGAAAACACCATTAAGAAAGCAGCACGTTTTAGAGAAACTGGCTAGTTTTAGAAAAACATGTAAGCCCGAATTTCGTCCTCTAGCCTGGACCTCGCCAGCGTGGTGGACTATATATTATAACTTGATCCCCTCGCACACCTCAACGCGAGGAAGGCCCAGTTGTGGGTAGTCATAAAAAAAGCTAAATGAGAAATAGTACTTACTAAATTTTCACTAAAGATTTTTTTTAAAACTGTATCCATAACCATGAAATAATAAAGTTTGTATGAAATTTTATTTCCTTTTTATTTTGTAATTATTTTTCTAGTTCAATTTTCTTCTAAAAAGCTTAAATTGATCTTCACGCCATTTGTATACACCTAATGCAGAATCGTGAAGGCACGCCAAAGACTTAAGGCTGCATCACTTATTCTAAAAACTAAAACGATTCACATAAATGTTTCTATCATAATATATTCTGAAAAGCCATAGATATTAATAACTATAGCGTTAGTTTTTTTTTATCGATGTTTGACATTCATGTAAACAAAACAATCATTAAACGTAGTAAGGCTCGCAGCAAGTATACACCTGTAGGTCTTTAGCTGCATAATACTATGTGACGACACGTTTGGCTCAGTCTGTAGTGACGCTGTGCCAGGTCGCGAGTTTGAGTCCCGTTGGGGGCATTCATTTGTGTGTTGAGCATGAATGTTTGTACTTTAGTCATGGGTGTATATATTTATAATATGTATGTATTTAAAGTTATATATGTATAGTGTATCAACTATCTGGTATCCATAACACAAGCCTCGTAGCTTACCATGAAACTAGATGGTGCTGTGCGTTAATGTCCCAACATATTTATTTATGTCCTTACGTCAACTCGTTTCCTTCTTTTTAGTTTGTTTTTACGCAGTTAGGTTTTATCGTTTTTGTTATTTAAAATTTTTGAATGAATTATTTTATTTAAACTAGAACGTTCATATATCAATAAAGAAGAATCAGCAATAATGTACAAACTGTAAACAATCGCAGTTATTTAACAAAATATATTTCTGAACTTGAAGAACCCACGTAAATAAATGACGCTTAAAATCTGACTCTATTACACAAGAATAAGTTGCAAATTTCAATAATCCCAAGTAATAACTGAAATTATTATTATTAGTAAAAATCGACTTTATTACGAGGATAATAGAGTGCATTTTCAATTTTGATTTAAAATACGGTGTAAGAAGCTCGTCCTCGTTGGATAGGCTTCATCGCATTAGCTTTCACGTGTTTAGGAAATTCCGCGTCATAGTCTGTGAGGTAATAAGGACTAGCGATATTCAATTAGAGTACTAAAATGATTTATAATGAAGAATTGATATATAAAACATAGATACAGATTTCCTAACAAATATCTCTTCAAATGAAGGAAGTCGGTTGAAAATGGCGTCGACATGTCAAACCAAAGAATAAAATTCAAAAACCGAAAATTCTAATCGTCTAGACACAAATTCTAACTTACGCACACCATATAAAGTGCTTTTTTCAACTAAACTAGCGTCAATATAATAATAATACGAGTATCAAATAATAAATATGTAGAATAATAAACGTTTTCTACTTACCATAAAAGTAACTTTAAAATTTTATAAATAATCGTTTGAAATCACTGCTTTGCTATTTATATATCAATCTATTATTAGTTCGGATCGGAATTCCGTTACATGTGAGATGTTAACGTAAGTATATAAACACTATTATAAACAAATCTGCTTTTCTGAATAAGTTAATTGTTATGACAGTAAAATAGTAACAAGTGATCAAAATATTTTCAAAAAAAACGAAAAAAGGTTATGAATGACCTTACCATATAATTTTGATATCAAAAATTCAGAAAATGCTGTATATTATATCAAATTTACGAACAGAGTTTAATATTTTAAAAGATATATTAATGTGCATTGTGCATTAATTATTATAAGCAAAGAATTCTTACCTAGATCTTCTAGAAGATACAGGAAATTTTAATGGGCCAGTGGATCTTCTTCTGTCTTTTGAGCTAGGAACTGATAGAAAGTATTCATCTTCTGTGTCGGATTCAGGACTATCTAAATTTACCAACGCTGGCGCTGAACCCCTTCTATTTGATAATATTTTTGGCACATCTAACATGTCTCTCAGAACATCACAGTATTTACAATCTGTAGCTTCCTGTATATAGGCTTTAGTTAATTCGTACGCGTAGTTCTCTAAAAAGCATTTATGACAACCTGCTACGTAATTAGGATCAATATCGGAATCTTCGCTAGGTTCTTTTTCTTGCTTTTTAAGAAATTTCTTCTCCATTTTCTTACTACTTATACTCTCTATAGTTATCTTCTCTTCTTTATTCTTTACTTCTTTTTCAAGTTCTTTCTGTCTGATCTCTTTCAAGCATTCGGCTTGGTCGTTATAGTATTCGACGCAACGTCGTTCGCTTTTGGACGGTTTGGTAGGACTTTTCTTTTTTAATTTCTTTGTTCCTATGTTTACATTTATAGGTTCTATTCTCAATGATTGCATTTGCTTAATTATATGTTCTTCCACGTAAGGTCGGCCATAAGACGACACTTCGTCCACGGCATTGGCAGTGTTCTGATCGTTAATAGTTTTGGCACAAGTATCGCTGTCTTTGTTTCTAATGGCTATTTTATCGTGTTTATCTAACTCTTTGATCTCGCTATCTCCGTTGATTTTATGACCGTTGTTTTTCGTACACTTTACAGATGGATCGTCGTCGAGACATGTTTCGTAACCATCGATTTCATGATCGATATACAACAGATTGTTTTGTTCCTGGACGGAAACTCTTGCGGTCGCATCGTAAAAACTCGCGGTGTCGTCCGTCGGTGAATTAATAGATTCCTTCCAACTTTCGTCACTTTTTGTTTTATCCTTGTTTATATCACATTCTTTCCAATATTTTTCGAAGCTAATTCTCTCTAAGCCAGTTGGCGTTACAGCAAAAACCATTTCGTCTGAAGTTGAAAGATCTTTACTTTGCTGTTTTGATAACGTTCTTTCATCTGCCCCCTTTCTATCAGCTGATTTGCTTCTTATAGTTAGTTCTCTAGGACCAAGCAAAACATCATCTTCTGTCATAGTCATATCATCGTCCAAAGACTCGTCTGATTTTGACGATTTTAAATCTGCTACACCGTTAACTTTTTCTGCTTCAAGTTTAATATCTGTAGCAATTTCACCATTTCCATTTAAACCGTCTTTTTTGCAATCGTCATAGCTTATGTCAGCTAAAACAGATAACTCCTCATCTTTTATAGACGACTCTTCAGGCTCTAAACATATTTGCACTACTTCCAAACCTTCACCATATTCTTGTAAGCATTCATGAAAGGAATCCATTCCAGTGTGATCGTCTGATGCCAGCGAGTTTATACATTCCTAGAGACAGAAAAATATATAAAATAAGTAAGTTACAATACTTGTTTTATCAAATTTTATAGTTGCACTGAAGTATGTTGTAGTGGTTGCGCATCAACATTACTACTTAAATAGCAATTTGTATCCGCGCGTACTATAGACTAGTTATTTTGACAACTATATTACAGAGCAACATAAGTACTATCATAATTATATTCTATATATCATATAGTTTTCGAAAAACGTGTGAAGTCATCCAACCCGCACTTAGCCAGCGTGGTGGACTATGGTCTGATTTCCCCCGTATTGAGGGTAAGTCCACCCCTAGCAGTGGGGCGTTAAAAAGAGCTAAATACAAATCGTATAGTAAGAAAACACGAATTATTTTTTTAAACATTTATTTTAGCACACAGCATAGCATTCCAAATAACATCCAGGTTTTAACCTTAAAGCAACATCAAAAATATTCGCCATCGATCAACAACTACGTAATTTACAATAACCTATTTAACTTATTCTTACAATTAAACTAAATTTATATAGTTTGTATAACTAGATACAGAAATTTAAAATTACATTAAAAAATACCCGTTAATATAAAATCTAAAAAAAGTTTTGTTAAAAATAGTAAAAACATTTTTCACAATTAACATATTCATTTAAAATATGTTAATAAAAGTAAAATTAAAATTCTATAAAAATAACATAATTTTTTTTGTGCAATAATTATTTTGAATATGCATAAATTACATTCTCATTTAACGTCATTAAAGCCACTGAAGAAAAGATTATATATGAACCCGATGCAAAAAGAGGGGTGTTATAAGTTTGACGTGTCTATCTGTGCATTTGTGTGTCTGTCCGTGGCATCGTCGCTCCTAAATGAATGGACCGATTTGGATGCGATTTTTTTTTGTTTGAAAGCTGACGTGATCGAGATAGTTTTTAGCTGTACTTTATTAGTAGGTAATGCAATCAACAGCAATGCAACTAGAGAATATCTGTATTTAATTATTAGCTAAAAATTATGTCACTCGCTCATATCATGAGATTTAAAAAAAAACTTATTTTAGTTAAAAAAAAATCTTTTAATATTCTTCTATACAAAGCATGTCCTGACAATAACAAACATAAAAAAAAAATATCCAATTTAGTGCAGTCGATCCGAAGTTATGAGCGTACATACATTTCAGTGATTCATTTTTATTTATGTAGATTTTTCATTTTAAATAGTCTGACTAAGGTTTTAATAGGAAAAAAAAGGAAAGTTGGCCGGAAATTTTAGGAAAAACTGAAAGTGCTTTTCATATCTATAGGATTTTTGTATTAATTCAAAGACTAAAAAAAAATTGTTCAACCTTAGACAAGACAATAACTGTCGGATTCTGGTCTTAATAACTAACTTTATTAATTACTTATATCTAATTATAATAATAGCTTTGGACATTTATGCAACAATTTTACTTATTTGTAAACTTTATAATATTAATATCTTATAAGTAACATCTTAATCCCTTATCACTCTATGATATGTTTTGGAATTACCTGTAACATTATATTATTATTGTTATGTTTATTATATTTTTTCCTTTTCTATATTTTTTATTAAATTTTTATTTTTTTGGGGCTAATGCGTATTTAAGAATACTTTTTTTTGTCTTATAAATGAATTAGCAACATGACGATGAAGCTACGTTTCTTTATAATATCATGGTTAGAAGCAGAAGTCAAAATGTCTATGTAATAGATTTTTGAGCGCAACATAAATCGTATTTCATTGTTTTTACAAAAAAGTGATGAAATTTATTTATTATATATAATTGTAACTTTATTTTATTTTATTACTTATTGTTTTTTTTTATTATTATTATTTTTTTATATAAAAAATATAAGTAAGCCGTCCAGCATATTATGCTTATAATCGTTTTTTTTTTCAAAATTTCTCATTACTTTAGCGTTTTATATAAATTATTTATTTACTTATACATATAATATAATAAATATTAAAAATAACACCCATCTACATTATCACATTGAAAATTGACTACACACCAATTGCTACGTTCTATACACAACCAATCATAAGTTACATTTTAATTGAAACAATTTGGCAGGACATCCAATAAGCCTTATAATAAAAACATTATATTTATTATAATATAATAACAATACACAAATATTTTATCTATACATATAATATAATTCTTACTTAGTCGAATGTCTAAATTAAATATTTTTTGGAAAATCTTATTGAAACAGTCATTATTATCGATACACAGGCCGAATCTACAGATTTTTAAATCTATAGTTTTTAGAATTTTTGTCTGTCTGTCAATCTGTCTGGGAATCACGAGAAAACTACTGGACAGATTTTGATGAAATTTGGTATGATGATAGCTGGTTATCCAGGTCAATATATAGGATACTTTTTACTTCGTAAAAATATCTCATCTCTGAGAAATCATTGGGACGAATCCGAGCGGAACGAGGGTGAGTGGCTAGTATACATATATATATATATATATATATATATATATATATATATATATATATATATATGTATTTATTATAAAATTATTTAAAAACTTACACATTCATTATTTCAAAGAATATTTATTTATATTATGAAATATGGGAATAAGAAAAACAAGAAAAGGTCAAACAAATATCTAGTTCTAAGGACACTATAAAGATTTTCGTTGAAAAACGATGTAATAGTAATAAGTGGAATTATGTTTTTCATTATTTTTGTGAATTAATTAAATATTATACTTAAAATAAAATAACTGAATAAATATTACATACATTTCAAATATTAAGGATAATAATATTACAGTGTTTATTTGTAACTAGTTTTTTCAGAGAAATCCAAAAAAATATTATTACTTTTCGTTATCTTTTGTCGATATCCACGATTATAAGCATCCACAATTAAAATTAAGTACCCCCGAAATCAAAATATCCCTCGATAATGGTTTATAAACACTTTGGGCTATGATATTGTGCGAATAACCATATGTGCGAAGAATCAATAACCATATTATGTTATCATCAATATGTTATCATCAATCATCATATTATGTTATCATCAATCAATAACCATAGATGTTCTGAAATTACATTAATGACAGACAGATTTCATAAAGCTACTTCAATTTTGTTTAGAAGTATCTTTTGTCCGCAAAAATGGATATGTATTGTCCGTACTCGAATACTCATACTGTGTACCAATTTTCATGAACAAAGTACAAGTTGATGCTCTGTAGCGCCATCTCATGGTCATTTTTAGCACAAGGGATAGCTAAAAACTTATTGATGGCAAACATCGAAGCAGTGTAAAATTTTGAAATTCGTCAGAAATTAAATTATTTTGCTGTTTTCACTTTCAGTTTTTACACTACTTTTGTGATCGAACTATTTTACATTTAAAATGATACTATTACAATAAAAACTGCGAGTCTTAATAATATGTTGTTCATAAGCAAAAAAAATAGTAATTTTCATTAAAAAGAACGACATGTGCACTCAATATACCTATGATTTTGTAATCCGCATTTGATATATGCACTGACTGGGAACAAAACCCGTGACCTTTCCTCGTAACATTCGACAAATAATTCAACTATCTGCCTCACCTAACTCCGTACTAACAAAGCAATAGATACGTCGATCTTGTCATTTCAAAAAGATTTCTGCTTTTATTTTCGGTGGGACTCTGAATGGCGAGTCTATGACTTCTTGACACTGCAGTCGAAGTTCCATAATATCACGGTGTAAGGACATTATAAGACGAAGTATTTTAGTAAAATATTCCAACCTCTGGAAAGAGAAAAAATACAATTATAATAATTTTAAGTAATTGTATAGAGTTCAACAAATTTAAAGCACTCAATTCGGTTAAAAGGCTAATTTTTTAGTCTAAGCTATATTCCTAAAACTATGAGAGTAATAATACAACTTTATAATATCGTTCTGTTTGTTGTTTTTTTACAGTATACAATAAAGGAAGTGAGTATTTTATCTTTTTAGCTAAGCAAGTTGTAGGTATTAAAAATAGGTACTAAAATTATTCTAGATATAGTTAACCCATTAACAAAGTGGAATGTATATGATATAGAAAAAATTTAAAGAAAACGATTCAGACCGAAAATTACTTTAAATCGGCATATAGTGTATTTATTATATAGATTTTAGCCAATGGTAATCAGAATTAAAGTTGCCAATTGAACTTACAATATGAAGTAAGATTTTTAGTGTTTTAATGCTTATAATTGAAAAAAAAAATTAAATTTTGATATTTAATGTTTCGCAGTTGGCAGCCCTGATTGCGATTTTTAAAGCATGCAAAATTTATTGTACACTAAAGGGAAAATGTCATACAAAAAATAATCAAAAAAATATCCAAAATAAACAAAATAAAATCTTAGAGCGGTAATTTTATTCCCTTTATTGTACAAAAAATGCATATTAAATAAAAATGCATGCATAATTTTCATAAATACTGCTCTAAGCGGAAATAAAAAGCTTAAAGAGAAATAAGACTTACTTTATATTTTCCCCTCAGTGTACAATATCACAACACTTATGACACTTGAAAAATAATAATTTAACAATACGCATATAAATAGTGATTATTATTATGAAAATTATTTTTCAATAATTATTTTTTAGAATAGGTATTTACAATAAAGTAAAAATAGTTATTTAAATTATAGACAAACTTGCTTGTATTATGTCATATTTACGGGAAATTAGTATTTTTACTAATTACAATAAAAATATTTCAATAACTTATTATTATGTATCAAACAGAAACCCCTGACATATTTTATTGAATAACTAAAACATAACCCATAAACAAATAACTACAATTATTATTATAACATGAAAATAACCAATACACAAATGAATTAAATTTAGATTATTTGCGTTATTTTATAATAACCTTTTATATAGAACCTATCTTTGGTTTACGATGCTTTAGAGCAAACGTGATCACGGGAGAGTCCCTTACTATAAAATTTTGAAATTATACCGCGACCAAATAAGAAAAGATAGTTTCATTTAAAATGTTAAATATTCGCCTAAATCTAAAAAAGTAATTTTAGTTGTACCAACCTGACTACTTTGCATGCTGTGTCCATTCGCCTTCTCGCCCCCGACCACTGTGCTACAAGGGAGTGGCTTTGCGATGCCGATTGTAACGACTCCTGAGGGGAAAATATTAAATATATATTTACGTTCTGAATACATTATTCATTAATTTTGACGACACGTTTGGCTCAGTTTGTAGTACCCTACTTGCTGTGCCAGCGGTCGCGGGTTCGAGTCCCGGTGGGGCCATTCATTTGTGTGACGAGCACGAATGTTTGTTCTCCAGTCATGGATGTTTATATGTATAATAATTATGTATATATTTAAAGTTATATATGTGTAGTGTATAAACTACCTAGTATCCATAACACAGGCCTCGTAGCTTACCATGGAACTGGATGGTGCTGTGTGTTAATGTCCCAACATATTTATTTATTAGCTTTATGACTATATTTAATACAAAAAAAAAACGTGTTTGTGTATTTATGTACGCACGTAAGAAACACACGTTTGGTGTAACAGAACAAAAATAGCTAAAGATTTCATCCCGTATGTCACAAGTCTTTGTAAAAGGAATGATATAAAAATAAATATTTTTTTTTATCTCCACTTATATAAAATACGTGTTATAGATTTATGTATATTTGAGAAACTACTTTAAATATTGAGTTTTCACGGAAACCGGAGGAACAGTTATCAGCTAATTTTATCATCTCGCTTTTTGGCTGTCGGTGTGCGCGCGTATTGTTTTCCAAACGTGCCAAAAGAAGTATAACTTATAATTTCAAAATTATTATGCTTTGTTTGTGTAAATGATTTATTCCATACATCTCCATATAAGAAAAAACTATATTCATCAAAATTCCCTGTTTATAAGTTTCATTTGTTTTGTCAATTATCGCAACTTTTTTCCGTCAAAGGAAGACTGACAAACAGACAGATATTTATAATATTAATGTTAGTATGTGTTTATTACGAAATATTGCCAGCGGTCTTCTATCATCACGGAAGTGAAAATTATTTTTTTATCAACCGTGTCTCTAACTCATATAAATATCACAACGACCAAGTGAAAGTCATCGAAATACATAAGTACCTACACGTAGTCATACATAAAAATGTATGGCTATTACGATTCTAGGTGCATATCTATACATATGATAAAATTGTAACTAAGCCGAATCTGTACATTAAATATTTTTTGGAAAATCTTATTGAAATAGACATTATAATGATACAGAGACCGAATCTATAGTTTTAGAATTTTTGTCTGTCTGTCTGTCTGTCTGTCTGTCTGTCTGTCTGTAACTGCATCACAGAAAAACTACTGGAGGGATTTTAATGAAATTTGGTATGGTGATAGCTGGTCATCCGGTTCTACATATAGGATACTTTTTACCGCGGGAAAATATCTCATTTCTGAGAAAAAATACAAAAACTGCATTGTAAGAGTATGCTAATATGTAAAACCTAAAAATTTGCTTTTCCATCATCTGAACACGGGCGGAGCCGCGGGCAATACTAGTAATCTATATAAAACGTACCTAACGCACCCGAGCAAAGTGAAGGCAAGTCGCTAGTCTATCTATACATATAATAAAATTCTGACTGAATTGAATCTGTACATTAAATAGATTTTGGAAAAACTTATTGAAATAGTCATTATAATCGATACAGAGGCCGAATCTATAGTTTTTAGAATTTTTGTCTGTCTGTTTGTTTGTCTGGTAACGCATCACGAGATAGCCACTAGACAGATTTTAATGATATTTGGTATGATGATAGCTGGTTATCCAGTCAACATATAGGATACATTTTACTGCTGGAAAATATCTCATCTCTAAGAAATCTTTACTAACCAATACTGTTAAAACACCTATAAAAAGACGCACCTGAGGACAGCGAAGGCAAGTCGTAAATTTTATATTAAAATTTTGATTATATTTTTCAGGTTTCCAAGTTTCCTTTACAAATTCACAATTTATTGTATATTTTCATTAACACTAGAATATCACACCTCACACGATCACTGTTTTATCTTGAAATGTAATAAAGTTAAACGTTCTTTAATTGTTCTCTTGTTAGTTTACTTTTATCATGATAAGATAGTTACATCTTAGTAGTAATATATTTGTTGTTATTTGAAGAGCTCGTTCGAAAATTTTCCTACAAAATACTATTTACTTTTTAAAACACTAACAAAAAATAAAATAATATATGCTATATAAAATATATAAAATAACATATCCATACTTCCATACTTTCCATACTAATCTATACATATAATAATATTGTAACTAAGTCGAATCTGTACATTAAATATTTTTTTGAAAATCTTATTGAAATAAACATTGTTACCGATACAGAGGCCGAATCTATAATTTTTAGAATTTTTGTCTGTCTGTCTGTTACCGCATCACAGAAAAACCACTGGAGGGATTTTGATGAAATTTGGTATGGTGATAGCTGGTTATCCGGGTCAACATATAGGATACCTACTTTTTACCGCGGGAAAAATACAAAAACTGCAATGTAAGAGTATATTGATATGTAAAACCTAAGAGTTTAGTTTTTCGTCATCCAAACGCGGGCGCAGCCGCGAGCAATGCTAGTAAATTAATAAAAAACCATTTCAATAAAGAATTCATTTCAACCTAAAAAAACTTTTAAAATGACTTTAAAACCTATCAATAAGTTGTTCATAAACAAATCTAAGTTTTAAAATAAAAAACAATCTTAACTGGCACGCTTTTAAGCTATTAACAAGAAAATTAAATTGAATTGAAATTTAACAATTCAATTAATAACATGAGGACTATATTATATTAATTTTATTAACTATACGAGTAGGTACTTTAGATTAGGTTTAATTGAACTCATCCACATGGATATCACTATATTCCAATTCAATTCAATTATTTTATTTAGTGACTTCTAGGAGTGTCATTTGGGCACAATTTCCTTCGCCAATGTCACGTAAAAATCACTATATTTCACTATATTTCAGTTAAAAATATCAAAACTTACCTAACAATAAAAAAACGTAAATAAAAACCTTGTATCGTTACCAAAATTCAACGCAAAATTGAGTATGAAAACGTTTCACATCACATATAAAATATACCTTTCTTAAAGCAGTTTACTATTAAACTAACAAAACACTGTTAAAGTAAAATATCGATGTTTAACAACTATTTATATCTTATTGTTTGCTGTAAATGAGTGTTTGAAGTAGATTTTAAAGTAGCTTTAACGGTATTGTGACTAGGTGCAGTACTGTAGCATCTTATATGTTGATCGTCACAGGTTCGATTTTTAAGATTAAAAATTTAAAGAAACAGCTTATGAATATAGAAAATGGCACTATTATGTATAGTACTTGTATACTCATGCGTAAAATTATAGATTAGACATTTCATACAGCAGAGATATCTTTTGCAACAAAAGGTCTGACACATCGTTATGCTACTCTACGTGCTACTATATCCATACTAATATTATAAATGTGAAAGTATGTTTGTTTGTTTGTCTTTCTTTCACGTCGAAACGGCTTGGCGGATTTGCGTGATTTTGTGTGTCGAGATAGTTGGAGGGCTGGAGAGTGACATAGGCTACTTTTTACCGCGGGATATATCTTTTTCCCACAAGAAAACACGTTATAATACAATCTAAAAAAATATTTATGATCAGAATTACAAGAAACTTGGTATAAATACTCTTCAATACAATTAATTAAATACGTTTTTTAGTATTTTCTGAAATTCATCCCATAAAGGGGTAAAATAGCGGATTAAAGTTTGTATGAAAACTACAATTTTAGAGTTTTTTTGTAGTTTTAGCGCGAATGAAGCCGCGGGTTCTGCTAGTATACAATAAATAAATATATTAGGACATTAACACACGGCACCATCTAGTTCCATGGTAAGCTACGACGCTTGTGTTATGGATACCAGATAGTTGATACATAACTTTAAATACATACATGTTATAAATATAAACAACCATGACTGGAGTACAAACATTCGTGCTTATCACACAAACGAATGCTCCGAGCGGGACTCGAACCCGTGACCGCTGCCATAGCAAGTACGGTCACTACAAACTGAGCCAAACGTGTCGTCGATATGTTATAATCCTCAAAAGTTTGAGGTAGCAAAACTCTGTAATAGTTTACCGAAAGAAATTAGATGTAAGTAAGATTGTAGAAGATGTAAGCTTTTCCAAAGAATAAAGATGTAAATAGAATACACTGGCGAGTGGCGACTTATCCTTACTTCGCTCGGGTGGGTTTTGTATTTTTAATATTATATAATACATATATCTATAAATAAATGGCACAGCAAGTACGGTAGCGCTACAAACTGAGCTAAGCATGTCGTCTATCCAGTTAGCTTCATCTTTTAGGTTTTATTACTACAACAACAAAAGGTAAGAGATGCGCTGGACTGAAGCCGGTGGAGGCAGATCATCCGCTCCAGATGCAACCCTAACACTGGCCACGATCCCCAGACATGAGGGACCGACCCCAGAGAGAGATTACTACCAATATACACACACAGACACACGTTCACATGCATATTAATTATGTAATTTATTAATTACCTTTAGGTGCACTTTTAATAGCTCTCACTGCGACAGCCAGTGGACTCCTCGACACGTCCAGCCCGTTGACAGAGACGAGGCGGTCGCCGGGCGCCAGGCGGCCGTCGCGCGCCGCCGCGCCGCCGCGCACCACCGACCGCACCACGATCACTGAGCTACCAGGCTCGGATGGGTCCTGAGGAGATTGTGTCATGTAAGTTACCTGTTACACTGTGTATGTATACTGTATATCTTAATATATATAATTCTTCTGTACGTGTATTTGTGTTTGTTAACCTACTCCTCCTAAAGGGCTAGACCGATTTGGATGAAATTTTGTGTGTATGTTTTCATGGGTTCCTGGATGGTTTGAAAACAATTGGACCCGGTATTGGCGCTGCAGTCGGTATGTCACTAAATTTTCTTAAAAGACTCCATTTTCCGTGCTATAAATAAGTTTAAATTGTTGATTAAATAAAATAAAAATCGATGTGTGTATGTAATTTTCCTATGGACTCCAAACAGCTGGAGCGATTTTGATGAAATTTTCAGGTAATCTTCAGATTAGCCGAGCGGGTGATCCTGTGAATTTTGTTAGCGATCGGGTGTTTAGACGCGGGCGAAGCCGCGGGTACTGCTATTATGTGTATAAATCTATACATTATTAAAATAAAATTTTAACTAAGCCGAAATCTGTACCTTAAATATTTTTTGGAAAATCTTATTGAAATAAACATTATTATCGATACAGAGTCCGAATTTATAGTTTTTAGAATTTTTCTCTATTTGTCTGTCTGTTACCGCATCACGGAAAAACCACTGGAGGGATTTTGATAAAATTTGGTATGATGATAGCTGGTCAACATATAGGATACTTTTTACTGCGTGAAAATATCTAATTTCTGAGAAAAAATACAAAACTGCTATGTAAGAGTATACTAATATGTAAACCCTAAGATTTTGGTTGTTGGTCATCTGAACGCGGGCGGAGCCGCAGGCAATGCTAGTATGTATATAAATATTGTACTGTATTGACAGTTGTATTACAAACCGGTTATACGCTAGTGCAGTGACAAGCCACTACCGTCTCGAAACAATATAATCAACGTAAATTGGTGATATTCTTACCTGTTTTAATAGATTTATGATTAAGTTTAATTAAATACCGCGTATGAATCCGCAGTGCACGGGAAAATCGTACATGGTTTTTGTTGCGCTGTTGGTGTTTAGATTTGTGTTTTAAAAAATGTAATAAAAACATTTAAATAAATAAATAAAAATAAAATATCATAAAGCATGTTTTATACGTGTTACTTTAAATAAAGGCGTTTCACACTCAAATATATGTAATAATACTAACCAAATAGTCCAATATCGAAAACCCTAAGCCTCTATCTTCTTTTTGCAGCTGAATATATTCAACTTGATCACTCCACATCGCCAGACCACTCAGCGGTTCCAACGACCTCGACCTGTTCCTTTCCAGATCATCTGAACAAAATTCTGCAAAGAAAAAATGTTTTAGTGTTAAATATGAGAAAATGCTTACCTAAAGTAATGGGAACTGCCTAATATAAACTGAGAAATAATTAGCATATATCCACTCTTCAGGAATCAATTATTTGTAGTAAAAATATGTGATCATTTACTACCCTAGTCAGAGTTAAAGAAGGATAAACTACACCCTACTGTTCTTTTTCCTACTAACCCTACTAATATTATAAAGGGGAAGTTTGTGATGTTGGATGGATGGATGTTTGTTACTATTTCTCGCTAAATATATTGAACGAATTTTGATGAAACTTTACAATAATATAGCTCATATATCAGAATAATATAATATATGCTATATTTTTTAAAGATATAGTAATATATAATCAAACCAATGAAAACGATATAAAGACAATAATATATAATATGAGTAGGCCATAATCTTTCAGGGTATAAGTATCGTAACGCAGCTTAAAATAATTGTGAAAAATGGACGAAGGAAGTAAAAAAGTATGGCTAGATCTCTGCAAATACAACAAACTGCGAATTGCATCGAGGCCTTACGCACAAAGTCAGACGCGGATCTACAGTTAAATGTTGGGGCTGATGTTGTTCAAACATATTATAAATAATAAATTCACAATTAAACAACAAATTCTTAGAAATTTTGAAATATTTTCTAAGAAATATTTCATTTGTAATAAAAAAAATTTTTTTAGTAATTATTACCAAGAATTCCGGATTACAATCACACACACCACTCTTGCAATGTAAGATTTCTGTCAGTAATCATACCTCTTAAAAAAATATATATGGTTTGGTCATGATCCCCATGACCCTCTCCTTAGATTCCCAAAGTACCTATTTATAATATGCGCAAAGAACCTATATATAATATGATTACAATATTAGGTGTACCAAAAGTCCATGTATCTTCAGTACACATTATTTCTTCATACTTAATAACTTACCATCGTGATCATGTCCCGCGGATAGCACGGTGGCGGCACTGCACAGAGACGCGACTGAACTCTCCGATTTCGCCTTAATCAGTCGTTGTGGTGGCGCTAGCAGGTCTTGTAAACTACCCCCCACTACCCCACTCTGAAAACAAATGCTTTGTTGTTTGTTGTTTGTTGTACAAATTGAACTCTGTTCAAAACAGATTTCAATTTACAAATTGTTTTACTTTAATTCATTTTAGAAATTTAACGTAATATCAGAGAAGAAAATTTTTAAGCCATAATCAAAAAAGACGACTCAGAAAATGTATTTTAGATTGAATGATTGTAGGAAGTGTATTAAATTAATGTTAGTAATATCTTCGTCTTAGTACATTCTCCTTTTATAACCTATAGAACAGACAACCAAAAAAACAGCTTTTCATCAGAATGGCTGTTAATGTTTTTTTCAGAATTATCTAAATTCTAAGTTAAGCAGTCGCACGTTCATCATTTACTTCTTATTTTGCCGACTTGGTAATATATTGGTTTCTAAGAATTTACAACAAAGAATATTTATAAAATTCTTTCTTTAGCATAAAATCATAACAATTTTTTACTAAATGTTTAACCAGGAAAAATCCTCACTCTAGAAGAACTGACGACAAAAAATTAGCAGGAATAATGGTAATTTTCTTTTAATTTTTGGATCCAACATCAATTCCAAGTTATGTTATGTAGATTTAAAGACCTATTTCAAATATTGCAATACAACTATAAAATATTAAATTACCCTCGAAAAGCTAGACTCGAGCCGCGTGTCTGCATCGCTTCGCTTTCTCACGACCACCAACAGTACCGGCGACTTGACCGCGCGCAGTCTCGTCACCACCTCTACGTGATGCGCTCCTAGTACGCGCCAGCCGTTAACCTGTTATTGTATATTGGCTTTAACAGACATAATAAATATCGTTGGATCACTATTACAAGGTTCTATGTTACAATTTTAGTACTTATTTAGTTATTAATGCTACAAGGTTCTGTGTGTCATTAGCTACAGTTTTGCAAAAACAAACCACTAGATAGCGGCACTATAACTACAAAGTACTCAATTTTACATAGTTCTATGTTGTTTTTTTTTTACGATAACAAAATAACGAAGTTCTATGTAAAAATTACTAAACTTCATTAAAATTAACATAGAACCTTGTCATAGTAAGCCAACGAATTATTATGTAGAATGTAGATAGATTTATGTAGATATGTTGGGACATTAACGCACAGCACCATCTAGTTCCATAGTAAGCTACGAGGCTTGTGTTATGGATACCAGATAGTTGGTACCCAGTATATAAGTGTATAATCTATGGTTGGTACACTACACATATATAACTTTAAATACATACATATTATAAATATAAACACCTATGACTGGAGTATAAGTATTCGTGCTCATCACACAAATAAATGTCCCCAGCAGAACTCGAACTTTTTTAAACGACACATTTGGCTCAGTTTGTAGTGACCCTTCTTGCTGTGCCAGCGGTCGCGGGTTCGAGTGCCGCTAGAGTCATTCATTTATGTGATGAGCATGGATGTTTGTAGTCCAGTCATGGGTGTTTATATTTATAATATTTACCTATGTATTTAAAGTTATATACGTGTAATACATCAACTATCTAGTATTCATAACACAAACCTCGTAGCTTACCATGGAACTAGAAGGTGTTGTGTGTTTATGTCCCAACAAATTCTAACAAATTTCTACGTATAGATAAGACATACTATAATCACGGTTTATTTTAATTTATTTATTGCTTTTTATTTCGATAAATTTAGGATTTAAAGAGTTTTAAATAACTTCTTAACAAAGAAAAGACTAACCTCTAACAACTCATCTCCCACTTTATACAAGGCCAGCTTAGCAACAGGACTGTTGGGCGCGATCGCTCTGATGTAATGACGGGCCTGCACTTCTTTCCCGGCGACCACTCGCACTGTGCCTTCGAGGGAAATACCTAGCCCACTGTCTTTCCCTTTCATTATAGTGCCGACCTGAAAATGTGAAAAAATCGATTTAAATTAATCGTTCAGAACGTTTATTGAGTAAATGCCTTATAAATTTAGGGTAACTTGAGTCATAGTTTATGTTTTCATCTAATTTTAAATAATTTAAGCAAAATTTTGATTGATTTATATACAATATAAATATTTCCTTCTCGAGATAAGTATAAAAACTATGATGGACTAATAAATATTAATTTAAATGTAATATTGAAATTTCAATATTTTCCATTCAGATGATTTCGAAGAAATAATGTGTGGACGGACAAACAGATATATAGATAAGGTACTTTATAATTTGACCATCAGATCAAAACCTTAAAAAATATTCAATAAATAATAATTTAGATGTCTTAATTAGCTTTTAACTCCTATATTTTACGAATAGCAAAGTAGCACAACGTCGACATGCTCGTAAGAAATATATAAAGATTCAATCTCATATCTCCTTATATAAACTCCTCTGGCTTTTAGTAAAGATCCTAACACAATCGGTTAGGCTATGAAAAGATTTTGCACGACAAATTTCTATTAGACAGACATACAAAAAATTAAAAAGGCAGTTTAGATACTGGTATCATATAAATAACTCTATGTACTAGGGAAAAAATAGTTGTTTTAAGTTACAGACAGACACTTCAAGCTTACATATTTATATGTATAGATGCGAAATCCTACATACGAGTATGTCTTACTCAAAAATTGTCCCGCAATTTATCACCATTTGTTTCGCATTTGGTCCTGCATTCCTTGTATAGCGGACTACTATAATTATAAATGCGAAAGTTTGTGTTTGTTTGATTTTTACTCTTTCACGCTGTAACGGCTGGACGGATTTGGATGAAATTTATTGAAGTTAAAACTTATATCGGCAGGTTTGAATGGGGAGTAAATTCATATAGGTAAATCGTCATCGACATGGTCACGCGACGTGTTATAGCTTACACTCAAGAGTGCCGATAGATGTTAAAACCAGATAAAATTGTAAAAAGTTTTAATTTACAAAGTTTAATTTAAGATCAAACAATTAATTTAAATATCCAAAAATAACAATTGTTTGTTTATAGTTTTAAGTTTTCACTTCTGTCGGCAGTCCTCATGACTACTTTTTTTATACAGATAGACTACAACCCGGAGTAGGAGTAGAACTTAAGACTTCTGTTAGGCACCTAGAGACTCACAAAAACGAAGCGCGGGTTACGCGCTAGTCGTTATATAAATTCTAAATAATCCAAAAAAATCCACTCACAATAATATCATATTGAAATTGATGTCCCGGCCAGTCGGGTTCGTCCTGCAATATGTCCCGCCATTTATCCTGTATTCGTCGTATCTCACGTTCCGATATATCGTCGTCCCTACCAATGACTATCTCGGCTTCGTCGGACGGGGACGTCGGGGACGGCAGGTGACGATCGACTTCGGATTCTGGCTCTGCTTCTATGACTGTTGATTCGTCGTACTGTGGGATATTAAGATTAATGTATTCGAAACTGGGCGACCGAGCTTCGCTTGGCGCTCGTTCAGTAGGTTATCATCCAATAGCGACAATGCAAGTACCACAAACATCTACGAGATGGCACTATGTGACATTGTCAATATGAAATCAGATAGAAAATGGCTCTTAAAATAACTAGTTATAAAAAACGTTTTTTTTAATCAAAAATTCGTTTTTACATCAAAGATATCTATATAAATAAATTTAAAAAGAAAAACCTTATCAAAATACGAAATTCATCTAAATCGTTTAACCAGTTTCTGAGATACACGAAATAAATTTATAAGTACATATATGTACCTATATACAAGAATTGCCCATTTAATATTATAAGATAATACAATTATTAATGTGTTGTTTATTAATTTATTTTAATAAATATTTCAATCTATTTGTTCTCGAATATTTTTTGACAATTTTTGTTTAAATCCGATACTTTTACCATCACTTTTTAAATGATAGACTACTTTTTCAGAATCTTTGTCTAATCGCAGAATGTTTAAGGTTGCACTGATTTTTTGGAGTGCTTAACATTTTTTTTAAATAGCTATTTATGATTAGCATGATATTTTACTGTACAGAGAGCAATTTTTCAAAAGCAATCTGATAACATTAAAACCTTATCAAGTCAAAATCTCAAACCACCCTTAACATAACCTATCTTAAATATTGCACGATTAAATTAAAATTTAAAGAAGTAATTAGAAGCATCAATTAATCAAAAGTACTGAAACTTACCACACTAAAACTATATTTGGCAAGCGATGTAACAGAAGGGCTAGGGGGGGCTATCGGTGACCTACGTCCGTCTTGCGCCGCGAGCGCCTTTTGCAGTCTTTCAAACCCCGCGCCACGAAGATACCTACAATTTAATGACATTTAATTAGTTTTATAGTAAAACTAGCAGAACCCGCGGATTCGCTCGCGCTAAAACTACAAAAAATGGTTTTGATACAAACTTTCATACGCTATTTTACCCCTTTATATATACCCAAGGCATTTGGCTGTCGGTCTAAACGCGATGAGCTCAAAAACTATAGAACGGATTTTCGTACGGTTTTCAACAATAGATGAAGTGATTCATGAGAAAGGTTTAAATGTATAATTCATTGAGGTTTTATGTAAAGTGGCTAAAGTATTGGCAAATATTATAGTGGCTGAAATATTGGGAAAGTGGCACGCACCGCGTAAACTTATAATTAAGGTTATATGAAAACAATGGATAACGGAATTATTCCTCTTTAAAAGATCTACGATCCCTATGACGACACGTTTGGCTCAGTTTGTAGTGACTCTACTTGCTGTGTCAACGGTCGCGGGTTCGAGTCCCGCTGGGGGCATTCATTTGTGTGATGAGCACGAATGTTTGTGCTCTAGTCATGGGTGCTTATATTTATAATATGTATGTATTTAAAATTATATATGTGTAGTGTATCAACTATCTGGTATCCATAACACAAGCCTCGTAGCTTACCATGGAACTATATGGTGCTGTGTGTTAATGTCCCAACAAATTTATTTATTTATTATTATTTATTATATTGTCGTAACGCTATGTACATACCTAGGGACGCACCCAAGCAAAAAAAAGGTTAATTCATGAGTTATAAATAAAACTGTATACAAAAGTCGAGGAATAAAGATAAAAGTATCAAAGGAACACACCTCAAAGCTTTTAATCGAACAATGGGTCCCCTGGCGTCACGAAGTAGAGCCACCGCCCTGTGGTTCGTAACCCCATGTAGAGATACTCCGTCAACCTGAAAATTAAATTTTCTTACTATATTTTAAAGTTTATTTAACCAATTATTTTAAAGGAGCAATTATTTTTAGGTACATTTTCAAGTGTTTCTTGTTTCAATAAGATTTTCCAAAAAATATTAAATGTACAGATTCGACTTAGTTAGAATTTTATATTGTATGAAAAACTTCGTTTTTGTTCCTAAATTAATCTGACAACAGGGAAAAATCAATACAATCTATAATGACCTACTCAAGAATAGAACTTGCGAGTTTGAGCTAATATTATCGATTTTTTGTGTTAAAAGTAAATAATCGATTATTAATTTTAGTACTTACGAGTATTTCTATAAAAAGTTGCTAAAATTTTACTTTATAGGTGAATAATAAAAGAATAGAATTGCAAGGATAATAGACAATAAAGAGTCCGCATGCGAAATAGACGTTACGAGGTCGCACAGACGTGACGCTTAGCATTAATTGTAAGTAACGTTAGCATAAAAATATATGGTATTTTAACTGTAAGTCTAAGCTCTAGCGTATACGCAAAACCCAATATTAGAATACAAATTTTATGAAATTTTATATCATTTACATGTGAACGTAATATTAACAGGATACAATTTTCATTAAGTAAATTAAACATATGTATGTATATAATATATACGATATATGTATATATACTATATGATGATGTTCTCCTGACCGATTCCGGCCACGGCGGCCAATCTCATAGAGACTAGCCAACTGCGTATGAGATATTATAGTGTACGCGCAGACACAAGTGCACTCTCTATTCCTGTTACTCTCATACTTTGGTCGGACGAGTACTCGACACGACCGGTGAGAGTTAAGGCGCAGGACCGACGGCTTTACGTGCTCTCCGAGGCACGGCGGTGAAACACCACCAACTTCCCAACTCCAGGCTGTAACTGAGGCTTGCTGTACAGAACGACTCGATAACTAAACTTGGCCCGACCCGGGACTCGAACCCAGGACCTCCGGGTGTACAGCCGTACATGCTAGTCACTACACCACCGAGGCAGTTCGGGTGAAAATATACTATATATACATATAACGTACAATCTAAAATGTAACATTGTTTTTGCTACATTAAAACATCGAATGGGGCATAAAATTAAAAATCCCACAAAATTAGCATTCAAGAGTCACTAATTCATAACAACTTTAACGCTGTGGAAGTTTGAAAGGAAAAAAATAGATTTTTTTTGCTGACTGTAGACTAGAGTCGTTGAGTCGAGCATGGCCGCTTTGAATTGCAATTCTGTGCGCATTGTTCAGTTTTGCAAAAAGGTTAAATTTATTTGAAGTACCTTAAAAAGGTTTTATTTTTAATAAAATATGAAATATATGAAAACTGCTTAACCATTTATAGTTAACAACGTTAATTGTACTTGTTATGAGTGTCAGTCAATTTTTTACTTCGCTTTAAATGAAACATATATAGGTAGGTACCAGTGGTAGCCCAGTGCTAACGCGCTCGCTTGGGAAACCGCGTGAAGTGGGTTCAAATCCCGGGTCTCGCATCCTGATATATTCATGTGCGAATCATTTCTAACATGATTACCACTTGCCTTACGGTGAAGGAAAACACCACTCACTCACCCTGCTCCACTCGGGTTCGTCTCTAGGTACGTTAACGTTTAGTAGAGATATTTTCACGCAGTTAAAAGTATTCTATATATTTATCCAGAGAACCAGCTATCGTCATACCAAATTCTATCAAAATCTATCCTGTTGCTTTCTCGTAATGCGGTCCCAAACAGACAGACTGAGAAAAATTCGAAAATCTATAGATTCGGCTTCTGTATCGATAATTCTGACTATTTCAATAAGATTTTCCAAAATATATTTAATATACAGATTCGACTCACAATTCTATTATATATTTACAAGTAGATAAGTATAGATATTGCACGATATTAAGTTATTTCTTTTCATGATGGTGCTTTGTACCTATTCTTTAGTATGTATATGTTATGCGATATTTTCGCCAATTGAGAATTGATTTTCATAACACTTTGTTTAATGATTGAAGCTCAAATGTCCCATAGAAATTTATACTTCTAAGGAAATTGAGGAAGATTGTTTTAAAACACGAGCACATATAATGGACTGGAGGTTACAAAATATTTTCATTTTTTTTTTTGACAAATTATTGTGAACTATTGAGAGTTTATCATGCTAGATAATGTGTATGAACCAACATTTTAAACTTTTTTTTCTACCCAAAAAATAAAATACATATGATATAATACATAAATGTTGTTATAAAAACTAAAATATTATGACTAAAATTATTTTTTGACACGACAGGTGAGAGTTAACAGGACAGCTTACTTTCTAACTCTGGGATGTTACTGAAAATGCCTTGACAGAAAACCTCAATAACTACTAAAGCCGACATCTATATCCATACTAATATTTTAAATGTGAAAGTATGTTTGTTTGTTTGTCCTTCTTTCACGTCAAAACGGGGTGACGGATTGGTGTAATTTTTGGTGTGGAGATATTTGGAACGCTGGAGAGTAACATAGGTTACTTTTTACTTCGGGGGATTATCTAATTCCCACGGGAAAATACGTTATAAAAAATATTTATGATTAGAATTACTTACTCTTCAATAAATTAAAAAAATACGTGTTTTAGCATTTTTCGAAATTCATCCTATAAGAGGGTAAAATAGGGGATGAAAGTTTGTATGAAATTACCTTTTTTGAGATTTTTTTGTAGTTTTCGCGTAAATCTAAGAAAGTGTTATCTAAGAATTACTAGAACCTACTTGGGCTGGACTCGAACTGAGGATCACCGAATCCGCGACCGAATACACTACCTACTAAACCACCGAGGCAGTAATTTTTCATACACTTTTATCCCGATTCCAATTTCACAAGCACTAAATTTGGGAATGAACGCAAACGTATAAATCTGTAAAATCGCTAAAAGAGGACAATGCACTCTATCTAGAATGACAATTTTAAATTAAAAATGTTCTTTTGCTGACGCTACTTCACGGTCGTTGAGAAGCTTGGCTGAAAATTGCAATTCAAAGCGCATTGTCCGATACTACGTCAATAGTTGAAAAAGATATTTATTGTATTGAAACAGTTGCAATCGAAATGAATTCCTTTCAATGTGTACTGTGGAAATACAAATACTAACGTGCGGGATGATTGCTTCGCGATAATAGAAACAAAAACTTTTTGTAATCTTATTTATTATATTTTTTTTTTATGTTGGGACATTAACACACAGCACCATCTATAGTATCCATGGTAAGGTACGAGACTTGTGTTTTATATGGATACCAGATAGTTGATACACTAAACATATATAACTTTAAATACATACATATTATAAATATAAACACCCATGACTAGAGTACAAACATTCGTGCTCATCACATAAATGAACTAGCGGGACTCGAACCCGCGACCACTAGCACAGCAAGTACAACGCTACAAACTGAGCCAAATGTTTCGTCAAATTCTAATATATAAAGTCAGTATATATAGTGGGAAGCTTAGTAGTAACGCGCTTGCTTGGAAAACCGAATGAAGCGGGTTCAAATCCCGGATCTCGGACGTCTAATATTTTCGTATATATAAGTGCGAATTATTTTCAACATGATCACCACTTGTCTTACAGTGAAGAAAACATCGTGACGAAACTTGCATGTCTGACAGAACCAAGCAAATTTTCTGAAATGGATGAATACATATACATACATATAAATTATTCGTTTGTTTGTTAGTTTCTTTGGGCGTGCTCATCTCTGGGACTATGAGTTTTATTAGATAACTTATTTTTATTTTCACACATTTTTTTTCATATTTACTAAATAATAACAACCTTTAGAAGTAGAACAATTATACCTAAAAACTCTAGTATTTTATATAAGGAATATATATTCTTATATTATAATATTTTTGGCTTTGTTAAGTAGACCTTCTTTCGGATGACAATGCAGAAAGTAGTCAACCATATTTTTAGATACTCAATGAATTTAATTATAAATTATTAGACACTTTAGGAACCGAATAACGATATAGGGGATATGTTTATTTTTATTTATTTATTTTTATTTATTTAATCATTTATTTCAGGCAATATTTAGAAAAAGATCTTGAATATGTAAAAAGAGGCCCATAGCATAATTAAGGTTTACGCGAAGCGCATACTTGGCGCTATTATAAATCTCTTGCGCAGATGGCTAGTGTTAGTGAGATTGTATGTATGTATTCAGCCCTATTAACGTCCCACTGCTGGGAACGGGCCTCCCTTCTGTACGAGGAATCAGGCCATAGTCCACCACGCTGGCCAAGTGCGGGTTGGCGGACTTCACATGTCTTTCGAAAACTTTCTAGGTTCTCTCAGACATGCAGGTTTCCTCACGATGTTTTCCTTCATCGTAAGGCAAGTGGTAATCATGTTAGAAATGATTCGCACATGAAAATATCAGAGGTGCGAGACCTGGGGTTTGAACCCGCTTCACTCAGTTTCCCAAGCGACCGCGTTACCACTGGGCTACCGCTGCCTAGGTAAGTAGTGGTAAGTTGTAGGTAGGTGTAGATTGGATGTCAGGAACGAAATCAGAAAGCCACTGTATATTATTATACATTCTTTATTGCACAAACAGTAAATATATATATATATATATATATATATATATATATATATATATATATATATATATATATATATGTAAAGTGGACAGAGATGGATTATTTTATACTAATAAGTCATTGATGATGGGGCAACCTCGATACTGTAATGAATCGCATTTTTGTTACTTCGTGACGCTCTAACGGTTAGACAGATTTGGATGTAATTTAGTACACAGATAACAAAGATCTGGAGTAAGACTGTTAGGCACCTAGGGTTGCATCCGAATAAAGTGATGTACTCGTATGTCACTAGTCTATACTAATATTATAAAGAGGTAAAGTTTGTGAGTTTGTGAGATTGTTGGGGGATAATCTCTGGAACTACTGAATCGATTTAGATGAAATTTGGTAAGAAGATAGTTTGAGATACTGGTAAGGACATAAAATACTTTTTATCCCGGAAATCATCCCTTAGTGGGGTGAAAATATGGATGAAAGTTTGTATGGGGTATCAACCTAGAGACGAACCCGAGCGACGCGAGGGTGAGCCGCTAGTCTATACATATAATAAAATTGTAGCTAAGCCGAATCTGTATATTAAATATTTTTTGGAAAATCTTATTGAAATAAACATTATTATTGATACAGAGGCTGAATCTATAGTTTTTAGAATTTTTGTCTGCCTGTCTGTCTATCTGTCTGTTACCACATCACATAAAAACTACTGGAGGGATTTTGATAGAATTTGGTATGGTGATAGCTGGTTATCCGGGTCAACATATAGGATACTTTTTACCGCGGGAAAATATCTCATTTCTGAGAAAAAATACAAAAACTGCAATAATAGAGTACACTAATATGTAAAACTTAAGAATTTGGTTTTTGGTCATCTGAACGCGGGCGGAGCCGCGGGCAATGCTAGTCTCGAATAAAAATAAAAGGCAGTTAATACAATTATTTGACCCGCGTATAACCACTTTGCCATATCGTACCCTCATCAATATGACAGTAATAGGATGCAATTTTCATTTCCATTATGCATGATAAGTGGATTTTTTTGCTTTTACAGTACATTTTGTATTTTCGCTTATCAATCTTACATGTTTGTAAATGTTTTAACACAATTTTGTAATTTACCAGTAAATCTATACAGATAAATAAATTGAAATGTCTGTTTGTAATGTCAAAATAACAGCTTTTTACTAAATGCATATGAAATTATATACGTAACTTATAAGAAACACACATTTTTTAATTTTTGTCCGTCTGTTTATCTGTCTGTACCGGCTAATCTCCGAAACGGCTGGGCTGATTTTGACGGGACTTTTACTGGCAGCTAATGCTATAAGGAGTAACTTAGGCTACTTTTATTTTATAAAAAGAATCATGAATCCGTTCAAAAGAATTAAAGCGTACCTAGGGACCTTTCCGAGCGAAGCGAGGGTAAGTCGTTAGTTACGTAATAAATGAACAGTTTTGATTTAGATTGTTGAGAAAAGTCAAGAATATTTTAATAGGACTAAACCAACATAAGACATTCTTATGTTGGTTTAGTCCTTACCGGAAATAAATTAAATTACAGTTAATGTTACCCTACAAACTTAAAATAAACCAGTTAGAGTTTGAACATGAACGAATGTCTCTAATTCGTTCATGAGTTTGAATAATGAGATTTATCTTAATTACGTTGGGTAAATATATGTAAAATTGAAATATTTTTATGTAACCATTGTCCCGTGACCATATTTGATATCATTAGACTATAGTCAACCACGCTTTGAAAATTATTTAGATTCTCTCAGACGTGTAGGTTTCCTAACAAGTTTTTAGCAACTTGAGAATATACGTGATTTCTTCTTTAATTTTTTTTATACAATAGCTAACATCGCTACATAATTGTAAAAAAATATCGAGCTCCAAAAAACTAAAATTTAGTACAAAAATAAAATTAAAAATATAATACCGATATGGATATTGGATACTTCAAACGTCCGCCATTTCGCGCACTTGGCGTGACGTCACAGTATCATACATAAAAAAATGACGACTTTAGTTTGTAGCGACAAAATCGCTAATCGCTCTATTATTGATAATAATACTTTGACGTCATATTCAGTCTGACCAATGGCGTGCCTTTCAACTACTTTGAATTTCCCATCTTATTTACACTTTTTAATATGTAATTATTTCTTTAATTACAATGAAATTACACTAAAAAATTGGTATAAGCTTTATTTAAATCACATGCATATTACCTATTATGCTTATATTCATAATGAGATTCATACATGAAAAATATCAGATTTATTTCTTTAATTACAATGAAATTACACTAAAAAATTGGTATAAGCTTTATTTAAATCACATGCATATTACCTATTATGCTTATATTCATAATGAGATTCATACATGAAAAATATCAGATATGTGGGACCCAGGCTTTAATCTGGTTTTCTACCCAATCACGTAAACCACGGCTATATTTCCTCCAAAAACACAACCTCTGTGATAACTTATCACTACTTTAGTTATTCAATTAGATTGACTCAAGGAAAGTGAATTTCTTTCTTTGTTTTTCAGTAGAAAATACGAAGTTTTGTACCTAATTCATATTCGTACCTTTAGGTGAAGAAGAAGTAAACAGTGTCTAACTTACACGTACACAACTTCAGATGGCAATAACAAATTACAATTCCAATACTATCTTCTATTTTATATAGCTCTATGGAATAAGTGTGGATACTGTTAATTTATTTCAATGATTCTTGTGCAAATGTAAACAGTACAAGTATATTGCTTTATTTTAAATAAAACTATCTTTTCGGATTTTGTCGCGGATTTATTTGGATTTTTGTTTCCCGACGTTTCGAATGCTTTACAGCATCCATGGTCACGGGAGAGACTGAGGTGTTACATGTCTTGAATGTATAGTTGTTACAGACAGCCTACCCACAATTAACAAAATGAAAATTGCACTAATTACATTACAATATTTTTTAAATTTAAACATTTTTATAATTTTAATTATAATTGAATATGGAAAATTATTTATTTTATTTTTGCTATTATTTTTATAATTATTACAATTTTAAATATTAATTAGTAATCTATATTTAGTGTTGCCATTATTATATTTATAACCATAAAGAAAAATATAAAATATAGTATTAATTATTTAAGCCATATAATTGTTCTATGTGTAATTTAAAAAGTCAAAATTAATTAAGGATAATAATTTTAATTTAGTTTGCTATTATTTAAAAACAACTTACTAAGCAACACTATTAATATATATTTTTACAAATGAAAAATGAAAAATATTAATCTGATAAGCTGTCATTTTGATCTACACAGTATGAACTTACTACATCTGTCTGTCTGTTATGTTTATATTTATTATTTGATTTTATTATATTAATAACAGGATCCCATGACGATGGTAGTACCCAGCCATCTTCCCTATTGAAATTAGGATGTTTTTTAATTTCTATGGCTTCTCGAATCATTCTAGGGCGATATCGGTTTTCTTTCGCCAGGATTTGAGGTCTATCAAAGCGAATATAATGGCTTGGGCGGTCCTGACTATGTTTGCAGACAGCAGATGTTGTATTGCGACGGTGCTTCACATCAGCTATGTGTTCTTTGACCCGGGTTCTAATGGATCTCTTTGTTTGTCCAATGTAAGACCGAAAGATAGTTTTATTTAAAATGTCAAATATTCGCGTAAATCTAAGAAAGTATTATATTGCTTTATCTTAACATTTTTCTTTTCTTTAAGTCAGATTTTTTTCATGTAAAAATTATAATGACGTTATTTCTAAGTGTGTGTATGTTCACTACAGAATTTAAAATATTGAATAGTAGCGACTCAGCCTAGCTATGCTCGGATTCGTCCCTAGGTACGTTTTCATATATCATATGCATAGGTATATTAACTGCCTCGGTGGTGTAGTGGCTAGCATGTACGGCTGCACACCCGGAGGTCTTGGGTTCGAGTCCCGGGTCGGGCCAAGTTTAGTTATTGAGTCTTTCTGTATAAGCCTCAGTAACAGTCCGGAGTTGGGAAGCTGGCGGTGTTACACCCCCATGCCTCGGAGAGCACGTAAAGCCGTCGGTCCTGTGCCTTACCTCTCACTGGTCGTGTCGAGTGGTCGTCCCACCGGAGTATGAGAGTGACAGGAATAGAGAGTGCACCTGTGTCGGCGCGTACACTTGTGCACTATAATACCTCCTGCGCAGTTGGCTAGTCTCAATGAGATTGGCCGCCGTGGCCGGAATCGATCAGGAGAACATAAATATACGGTTCCCGTGGGATAGATTTGTTTTTGTTTTACTAAAGGCGAAAGCTAGTAATAGAGCCGCTAGTAATTCATAAACTACAAATTTATTTTATTTTATCATTTATTTACCTAAATAAATTCTAGTAAATAAAAGCTACATCAAACCAAACAACAAATAACTAATATTTACGTTGAATCACCGAGTTTCATCCAGTGAAAAAACATACAAATTAAAACTACGCGAAAGTTTAATAAAAGCGGCAGAATTCTGTATGAAAGCACGCAATATGCCTGAAATTACTTCGGAAGAGAAATTCCGGTCGCAAAAATATTTTTAGGACAATTGTTCTTGTAGTTTTAGGGTCATATTAAAATAATATTTTACTTTTTTTGTTATTGTTATAATACTGAAAGATTTTAAAATTTAATTTATATTAATCCATATTCTTGAGATTTAAATCAAAATTTCTAAGTTTTACAGAATACACTCAATGAAAATTGGAAGGTATCTATCACAATCTATTTAGAATAGCCCAAAATGGAAACGGTTAAACATGTTAAATTAATTAATGAGATATAAAAAAATATTACACTGTATACGAAAATAAGCGTTAATAGGTACTTTTTTTTAAGATATTATTATGATTTCTGATAGAATTTTTTATCGGAATAAAAATAGCCTAAAGCACTCAGGGGTAATGTAGATTTCTAAAAGAGAAAGAATTTTCAGAATCACATCAATAGTTTCAAAGATTACCCCCTACATACAAACTTACAGACTTTTCCTCTTCATAATATTAGTATGATTTCTTAATCTTATTAATAAGTAATACCATGATTGCTGTAAAGCCATGAACGAATGTGTAAAGCATTCGAAACGTCGGGAATCAAAAATCAAAATAACTTGAACTTTACAACACGTTTGACTCAGTTTGTAGTGTCCCTACTTGCTGCGTCAGCGGTCGCGGGTTCGAGTCCCGCTGGGGGCATTCATTTGTGATGAGCACGAATGTTTGTACTCCAGTCATTGGTGTTTATATTTATAATATTTATGTATTTAAAGTTATATATGTGTAGAGTATCAACTATCTGGTATCCATAACACAAGCCTCGTAGCTTACCATGGAACTAGATGGTTCTGTGTCCGCGAAAATATCCTAAAAGATAGTTTTTTTTCAAATGTCAAATATTCGCGTAAATCTGAGAAAGTACTATTTAATCATTCATCATACATATTCAGCCCTTTTTTTTAACGTCCCACTGCTGGGCACGGGCCTCCCTTCAATACGAGCGGGATCTGGCCATAGTCCACCACGCTTTTTTTTTTTGTTGACGCTGGGGAAACCCATCATGGGGACCCTACCGGCCGTCAATGGTTAGGGTACTGTGAGACTCCTACTCACTAAAACCCACAGCGGAACCCGTGGCCGCAGTGCAATAGGGCGTGCAGGATCGCTTGCGCATTCACTGCAAATAGTCCACCACGCTGGCCAAGTGCGGGTTGGCGAACTTCACATGTCTTTTGAAAACTTGCTAGATTTTCTCAGACATGCAGGTTTCCTCACAATGTTTTCCTTCACCGTTAAGGCAAGTGGTAATCATGTTTTAATTGATTCGCACATGAAAATATCAGAGGTGCGAGACCCAGGATTTGAACCCCTTCACTCGGTTTCCCAAGCGAGCGCGTTACCACTGGGCTACCACTGCCTACTGCTACTATTTAATAATTATCTCAAATTTAACTTCATATAACAATTTATGTAAGATAGTAAGAATAATATGAAATACATTAAATGCCGGATGAGAGAAGTGGGGCGTTAGCAAACTGTAGAGCGGTCATTAATTCTTTTATATCAATTAAAAAGCTATTTGAAATATTTTCACGCTTCACTGAAAAGCGTTAGTCGAGTTTAAAATTAAAGTTAGATATTTTAAAATAGCTTAATAGTAGTATCGTTCTTAGTCCAAAATGAGAATAATTATAAGTTTTTTTTTAAAATTACATAGATAGATGGCCCAGTTCTAACGCGCTTGCTCGAATAACCGTATGAAGCGGGTTCGAATTACGGACATGCGAATCATTTCCAACATGATTACCCCTTGCCTTACGGTGAAGGAAAATATCATGAGGAAACCTGCATGTTTGAGAGCAAGTTTCCGAAAGACATGTGAAGTCGTGATGTCTTGACCAACGTTTTTCTCCCTAATTACACTCTACGAACCCGTATCTATTTCCTGAGATTATTACGTGCAGAAAACAAACAAAATCGTAAGCCATATATATTAAAATTGATAAAGGATTAAACATCACGTTGTTGTTTTTGAAAGCGGAGTATAAATCTATACATATAATAAAATTGTAACTAAGTCGAATCTGTACATTACATATTTTTTGGAAAATCTATTTGAAATAGACATTATTATCGATACAGAGTCCGAATCTATAGTTTTTAACATTTTTGCCTGTCTGTCTGTATGTCTGTCCGTCTATGTGTTACCGCATCACGAGAAAACTACTGCACAGATTTTGATGAAATTTGATATGATGATAGCTAAGTATCCGGGTCAACATATAGGATACTTTTTACCGCGGGAAAATATCTCATTTATGAGAAAAAATACAAAAACTGCAATGTAAGAGTGAACTAATATGTAGAACATAAGAATTTGGTTTTTGGTCATCTAAATGCGGGCGGAGTCGCGGGAAATGCTAGTATATAAATATATTAATATATAAATATCATATATATAAAATTTCCATGTCACAATGTTTGTTACCGTACTCCTCCGAAACGGCTTTACCGATTTTTACCAAATTTTATATGCGTATTCAGCAGGTCTGAGAATCGGCTACTATCTATTTTTCATACCCCTAAGTGATAAGTCCTCCCAGACCCCACCCCAGGGACGAACCCGAGCGGAGCAAGGGTGAGTCGCTAGTATTAATATATAAATAGATTCTAAGATTTTGTGAACAATAAAATTTTTAATTGGGAAATTACTAAGTGATCTCGATATACATTTATTAAAAGCTCTCTATTTGAACTTAAGATTTCAAAGTTTCTTTGATTAAAAGCATAATTGGAAAGGCTTTTACCTTGGAGTAGCGTTGGCGATAGTTACAAATTAATTTGTAGGAGATTTTTCTAAGTAATAGTAGTTTTATTAATTGATCTCAAGGTTCTTTTACTATCTGTCCAAATTATATAATCACAATTTTTTATTAAACAAATATTGTCTGCAGTCCTTTTTAACGTCCCACTGCTGGGTACGGGCCTCCCTTCAATACGAGGAGAATCAGGCTAGAGTCCACAACGCGGATTTCATATGTCTTTCCAAAACTTGCTAGGTTCTCTCAGACATGCAGGTTTCCTCACGATGTTTTCCTTCACCGTAAGGCAAGTGGTAATCATGTTAGAAATGATTCGCATATGAAAATATCAGAGGTGCGAGACCCGGGATTTGTACACGCTTCAGTCGGTTTTCCAAGCGAGCGCATTACCACAGTGCTACCGCTGCATTTTAAATAAATAAAATAAATAAAAATGTGGGGACATTAACACACAGCACCATCTAGTTCCATGGTAAGCTACGAGGCTTGTGTTATGGGTACCAGATAGTTGATACACTACACATATATAACTTTAAATGCATACATATTATAAATATTTAATCATATATATATTTAATCATTTATTTTTCCCTACCCTTGATAATTTTAAATCCCTTATGTATTTCACTGGTTTTCTACTACATATATCTTTTTAATTATAGCTTATATTACTCTAATGTAAAATTTTTATCTCTGTCAAGTTTTTTCAAAATGAGTTCAGTAGTTTGTGCGTGAAAGAGTTACAAACATACATCCATCCTCACAAAATTGAAAAGAGTTTAGATTTCTCTATTATTTTAACATTTGTTTTGGGATGGGGTAGAAACTGACAAATACCTGACTTTTAAAGTTCGAGGAAATGGGGTTACGTTATGTCTTCGCCAACTTTTAACCTTTTTCATGATTACCTTTTTTTTAATAAATAGGTAAAATCTTTTTTTTCTATTTGAATAAAAAAAACAGCATTAAAAGATGGAATCATTAATTTTAAAGTGATTTTGAAGTCAATGTACCTTTTCAGTTAGAAAGTAGTTAACTTTGATCAGTATATATAAATATCATATATGTTTTTGTAAAATTAAAAAAAATATCTTCACTAAAATAGAGTTCTAAATATAATACACCGAATCCTTTTATTTTTAAAGATTTTATAAGATTTTATTTACACTAATATAATAAATGTGAAAGTAACTGTCTGTTACCATTTCACGTTTAAATCGTTGAACAAATGTTGATAAAATTTGGCATAGATAAAGATTGCGTCCTGGGATCGGACATACGGTACCATTTGCCCTCCACCTCACTTATCACAAGAGCGAAAGCCGCGGGCAAACACTAGATTCTTATAAATAATAATAATCTATACATATAATAAAATTGTAACTAAGCTGAATCTGTACATTAAATATTTTTTGGAAAATCTTATTGAAATAGACGTTATTATCAATACAGAGACCGAATCTATAGTTTTTAGAATTTTTGTGTGTCTGTCTGTCTGTCTGTCTGTCTGTTACCGCATCACGGAAAAACCACCGGAGGGATTTTGATGAAATTCGGTATGATGGTAGCTGGTTATCCGGGTCAACGTATAGGATACTTTTTATCGCGGGAAAATATCTCATTTCTGAGAAAAAATACAAAAACTTCATTGTAAGGGTATACTAATATGTAAAACCTAAGAATTTGGTTTTTGGTCATCTGAAAGCGAGCGGAGCCGCGGGCAACGCTAGTAATAAATATGTCAGGACATTAACACACAACACCATCTAGTTCCATGGTAAGCTACGAGGCTTGTGTTATGGATACCAGATAGTTGATACATTATACATATATAACTTTAAATACATACATATTATAAATATAAACATCCATGACTAGAGTACAAACATTCGTGCTCAACACACAAATAAATGCCCCACAGCGGGACTCGAACCCGCGACCGCTGGCGCAGCAAGTAGGGTCATTACAAACTGAGCCAAACGTGTCGTCGATCATTCTGCAGCCTTAGTTTGTAGAACGTGGTCATGAACATAAATTTATTATGTTATACCTAGAAGACATAAATTTATTACCAAGCCCTTAAAGGAGCTGCACTTTGTAAGTACACGATTGAATTAATGTTATCTTGTATATTAAAGTACACTTTTAATATATTAAGAGAACTTTGTTACTATGATATATAATATGACGACACGTTTGGCTCAGTTGGTAGTGACCCTACTTGCTGTTCCAGCGGTCGCGGGTTCGAGTCCCGCTGGGGGCATTCATTTGTGTGATGAGTAGGATGTTTGTACTCCAGTCATGGGTATCTATATTTATAATATGTATGTATTTAAAGTTATATACGTGTAATACATCAACTATCTGGTATCCATAACACAAGCCTCGTAGCTTACCATGGAACTAGATGGTGCTGTGTATGAATGTCCCAATAAAAAAAAACTTGTATATTAAAGTACACTTTTAATATATTAAGAGAACCTTACTTAGGTCGTGCAAGAAGTTTCTTAGATAAATTACTGCTATATCTCAGTTGCCTTTTGTAGAATGAAGTCGGAAAAATTATTTTGTAGCGACCGTAATTTACAACTGAGCTATTTAAATTATATTTCAAATGATATAAGTACTTATTGTATGTGCATTGTGTATGTATGTGTGCGCGTGCGTGCGCGTGTGCGTGTGCGTGTTTTTATGTTTGGGATTAGGATGAAATTAAGTATACAGATAGGCGAGTAGTATTTGCCAAAAGATGGTGTTATGTATATAAATAATATTATAACATACAATAACAAATCTATCCCACGGGGACCGTATGTTTTTCCGGAATAAAAAGTAGCCTATGTGTTATTCCACATTATAATCTATCTCTGTGCCAAATTTCATCCAGATCCGTTCAGCCGTTCTGGCGTGAAAGAGTAACAAACATCCATACTCACAAACTTTCACATTTATAATATAAGTATAGATAGATAAATTATAAGTAAAAGTCGGTTGTTTAAAAGTACGATATTCTCATATAACCAACTTTACTAAACTTTATCAGTGACTAATTTGTTACGGTATTGTCATTTAAACTTTCTTTTGTATGCTTTGAACTTTAGAGTTAGAAAAGGCCTTTATGCGGCTTACGACTCTGGAACTTTGTAAGTTAAGACGAGTGTTGCTGCTTGATTTGTGCTTTTGTTGGAAACCTTTTGTTTAAAGTTCTTTATTTGTAGAAATCAATGTATATGTGTATTCTAATTAATAATTAATTCCGATGCTATACTTAGAGGTAGGTAGGTAGGACTCTGTCAAGCCTGAGGATTCCGACTGTATGGGTACCACCCCCTTATCTATTTCTTCCGCCAAGCAACAATGATTACATTGTTGTGTTCCGGTTTGAAGGATAAGCATTTTTGTTAGATAAAACCTAAGTGCATGAACCGTAGGTGTTATGGGCGACAGGTACCGCTTTCCATCAGGTGGGCTGTCTGCTCGTTTGTCACTGAATACCATAAAAAAGGTACTATTCACAATCTGCCTTAGAAAAGAAAAAATTTCGTTTATTTAAATCTCTGAAAGTAAAAAAAAAGTTCTTTTAAATTTTGCCTGTTTTGATGTCTATTTTGCTGTCACTTGCTCATAGATGGCGCTGCAGCGTATCAATTAGTACATTTCATTTACGTGCTGAATTTAAAAGGGCTAGTAATGTTGCAAAGGAATCAAAATATAAGTTCTTCAATTTTCCTTATTTCTATTTTGCCAAGTTTACAGAATCAAAAAGTTTGTTCATTAATTTTACATAAAAAACGAATTTACGATCACTAAAAATTTCTTTTGTGGGTACCTACTTATGTAGAGATCTGCAACTCTGCTTGTTTTTTTTACAAGCAAGAGGTTGATCTACCATAAGTGGCTTCAAGATACCTAAAGACATACTTGAAGGGGCATATCTTATAGCGCGTAAGCACGGACGTTCATTTATAGGATAGTAAGTATCGAGGTTGTGAGGACAACAAATAACTCGAAATCAAGAGTGTGATGGTAAAAACTCGACGGTATCTATAGTAATATTATAAAGATGTAAAGTTTGCGAGTTTGTCAGTTTGTGACTTTGTAGGGGATAATCTCTGGATCTACTGAACCGATTTAGATGAAATTTGGTAAGAAGATAGTTTGAGACCTTCGAAAAGACATAGGACACTTTTTATCGCGAAAATCATCCCTTAAGGGGGTGAAAATGGGGATGAAAGTTTGTAAGGGGAATCAAGCTAGAGACGAACCCGAGCGAAGCGAGTATGAGTCACTAGTCGTAAATATAACTGTAACTAATTATTATAATAAACATAACTCATCATAAAGCTAGAATGAATGCTATGCACATTTACTTTGAATAAATTTTCAAAATATTATTTGGTGATAAAATCTATTCACAAACAAATAAACAAAGTTAAACTAGCCATTAACATATGAAAGGTCTGAACAAATAAAGTTATATATGTAATGTAATAATCAATTTTATGTATACCATTAAAGTTGAGGCTAGATATTGAGAAGAAGTATTACTAAAAAAGAAAGTTATTTATACTAGTTGAAGCCAAATCCGTATAATCTGTATAAATATTATAAATGTGAAACTTGAAAGTTTGTGAGTATGTATGGATGTTTTTAACTCTTTCACACCAGAACGGCTGAACGGATCTGGATGAAATTTGGCACAGAGATAGATTATAGTCTGGAATAACACATAGGCTACTTTTTAGCCCGGAATAATATACGGTTCCCGAGGGATAGATTTGTTTTTGTTTTTCTAGAGGCGAACCCAATTGAAGTGAGGGTGAGCCACTTGTAGACCATAATTATTATTGAAAATTAAAAAAAAACAAATATGAATAGACTTTGCCCATTTACATAATATATTAAAAAAAATGTTTCCAAAAATTTTTATTGATACCACTAGAGCCACTACTATACTTACGAGTATAAACAAAAAAGAGAATTTCACCTGGACAAGTGAGGACAGACCACCTCGCTCGCCAAGTAAGGTTTATCGAACTTGATATATCTTTCAAAACTTATTTTAAGAGCAGGGCTTTTTTTATGACGAGAGGTTTGATCATACTTAACTTTGTTTTCTAAGCGAGAGTGTTAAAATTAAGTTACCATGACAGCCAGTATGATATGGATATATATATATATATATATATATATATATACATATACATATACATACATATTACATATATATATATATATATATATATATGTAATATGTATGTATGTTTGTATATATGTATATTTATATTATAATTGATGTTTGTAGTTTGCACCTACACCGCACCGCATTATTATTTTTATATTTTCTCACGCTCGAGGGTTTCTGGTAGAGATCTCTTAAATAGATAAGTCATTCTTTGTACACATGGTATCTGTTTTAACTTGTATGTTTGTTTTTCTGGTACATAAATAAATAAATAAAAAATATTTGTCACTGTAGACTGTGGACTAGTCTTCTGGTATAAAAAGCCTGTGTCCAACAGTGGAACGTTTAAAAGAGCTGGTGTACATCCAAGTAATTTATTGTTTAATTATAAAATTTGATGTTCATTTAATCTGAACACGCCTTAACAAGGGTTTAAACAGATTAGTAAAGTCTCCTCGGCGTGTGGCTGCAAATTATATCGTTAGCAGTTTCCTAAACGAGTGATATTGCGGATATTATGTGTTATTGGAAATGTAGCTATCAGTACTTTAAATTTTGTGGCAATTTATTTCAGTACTTTTAATAAGTTACGTAGATTTTTAGTCTTTTTTTTTTATTCCTAAACAAACACATGTACGTTATTCTTTTTAAACTTAGATTTCAAAACATGTGTATTTATAGAATAATTATCTTTATTAATACCTTAGTGTCTGATGGCTAGCATGCACCGTATATCCGGTGGTCCTGGGTTCGAATCCCGGGTCGGGGCAAAAGTTAGTTATTGAGTATTTCTGACAAGAGTGAGGGACATTTGAGTATTTCTTTCTTTTTCTAGAGACGAACACACTATAATATCTCTTGCAAAGACGGCTTATCTCACTTGAATTGACCGCCGTAACCGAAATGGATCGCGATGATATTATTATCTGTATTATTTCAAACTAAAACGCCTAACCCTTGCTTTGCAGGGGGTTCTAACAGTAGCTTTTGTATTCTTCCAGGCCATAGCCTATCTGTTAATTAAATTTAATCGAAATCAAATATACACAAATATACACATGCATTTGTAATAGTCCGTTCATTGGCAAGGTTATTGATAATATGTAGTTCGAGGGCAACGCTCTGCAGTACCTTTGCATAATGTATACGATTAACTAGGGTGGGTCGTTACAAAGAAAATATTGTAGGCGGGTTAAATATGAACATCCATCATAGACGAATTACGACAGGAAAAAACGACAATATAGAATTTTATATGCCGTTTTCTATAACTAGTATTTGATGATACGAGTATGTTCTCTTATTTTTTCTTAAAATTCGCCAAGACATCATACTCAGGATTCAACATAATTTTATTATATTTTGTCTAAACTAATAGCGGAAGAAATTCTTAGCGTGAACCAGATTCATGAACAAAATACAGCTAGATGGCCATAATCTAAGTAAAAGGATTCTAAACTAAAAACGCTCCGGAAACCCTCAGTAAGTGCTTAAAGGGTTCCAACCCTTTAAGCACTTACTTCTATGCCTAAGCCTTCAAAAAGTACATACGAGTAAGTAGGTAATATAAAGAACATAAACGTATATGTTATAATCATATATGTATGTCGGTTTGTCTACAATTCGATCGTTTACTTAGAAAATTGCAGTATAAAACCGCTAATCTGTGGATGGAACTCCTCATAAAAATAAGTATTAAACTTACTTCGAAGCTTAAGTCTTCAAAGGAGCGCATAATACAGCTTAAGTAGTATAAAGAACATAAACTAAGATATAAGTAATAAGTACATACCTCTACAATTCGATCGTTCACTTGAATCTTTCCGCACAAGTCCGCTGAGCTTCCAGCGCTGATACTCTTCACGAATATACCACTCAGTTCCTCTGTAACAACAGAATCACACTAAGTTTTTTTTTACTATATTATACTAGCGACTCATCATCATCATCCGTCCCAATGCAAACTTTCATCCCCATTTTCACCCACTAAAGGGATGATTTCCGGGATAAAAAGTATCCTATGTCCTTCCCAGGGTCTCAAACTATCTCCTTACCAAATTTCATCTTTATCGGTTCAGTAGATCCAGAGATTACCCCCTACAACGTCACAAACTTTAACTCTTTATAATATTAGTATAGATTAACTTAGGTACTCCATAAAAGGGCTACAAAAAATGAAAAAAAAAATGAAAAAAATAATTAAACATACAAATTTTTTAGTTTACAACACTGACCACATTTATCACTCTAAGTGATGCACATTTCACTATACTCAAAGTTAATCATATAAAAACTTCTACATTAATCCATTAATATAATAAGGGCGGAAGTTTGTATGTATGGATGTTTGTTACTCAATAACGCCAAAACGGCTGAAACGATCTGGATGAAATTTGGCACAGAGATAGATTATAGTCTGGAATAGCACATTGGTTACTTTTTATCCCGGAAAAATGTACGGTTCCCGTGGGATAGATTTGTTTTTGTTTTTCATTAGGGACGAACCTAAGCGAAGCGAGGGTGAGTCGCTAGTATCATATATATCATTGTACATTTTTATACCATAACGAAACTACATCGCAAGTAACTTTTAAGCTCGAGATTTTTTGATGGAAAGCGATTATTGAAAGCTCTACTTCAAAAGCTATTCATCAACACCATATACAATAAAGTACGCTCAAAACTTCACCCTCAATCAGTGTATGAAGGAGCTTATAAAAAATAAAAAACTATAGTGGGCTAGTAGGTTGTTAGCAATGTAACTTACATTTTTTATATAAAACCAATCTAAATATTTTTATTATGTACTGTAAATGTTGCATACTGTAAAATAAACGTACATAATATGTATAATTCAATGAATTTACAAAAAAAAACTATCGGTAAATAATAATATTTTAATAAAATGTTATACAGCTACTCAAATTAAGATTTTTTTCTTTAAAGGCGAAGGAAAAAATCGCGAAAAAAAAATGTTTAAGAGAACACAACTAATTCTTGAAAGATGTGTGAAGACCACACAACCCGCATTTGGTCATTATGTTAGACTAAGACCTAATCCCCGTCGTATTGGGTGGAGACCTGTGTCCAGCAGTGGGACGTTAAAAGTGCCGAATTATTATTATCTATACTAATATTATAAAGAGTAGTATAAAGTTTGTGAGTTTGTGACGTTGTAGAGGGTAATCTCTGGATCTACTAAACCGATTTAGATGAAATTTGGTAAGAAGATAGTTTGAGACCCTGAGAAGGACATTGGATACTTTTTATCCTGAAAGTAATCCCTTAAGGGGTTTTAAATGGGGATGAAAGTTTGTATAAGGAATTAAGCTAGGGACGAACCCAAACGAAACGAGTGTGAGTCGCTAGTTCATAATGAAAATAATGTCCTCCTGACTTCCAATCACTGAGACTAGGTAGATGTGTAGGAGATATAATACACAACTGTACGCGCAAAAACAAGTAGAACGATACTTTAACACGACCGTAGTTAAGGTGCAGGACTAACGGCTTTACGTGCTCTCCGAGGCACGGGGGTGCAACAACACCAAGCAAGAATATCTTAACATAAAAAGTCAGCAATTACACTTGGCCCGACTCGGGACTCGAACCCAGGACCTCCGGATCTGCAACCGTACAGCTAGCCACTACGCCACCAATGAAATTATTATTATTGATAGCCTATACAAAGCAGCACACTGGCGGTTGATATACTAGAATTATGGTTAACGCTGAAGAAGTCATAACTCATAATAAGTTTAAAATAGATTCAAAACTTTCCTTATATACCCGTTATTTCAAGATAACTATTAGCAAGTTTATCAAAGAGCGCGCCTCGAGCTATTGGACTCTAGTAGCAGCAATGTTCATACAATTGTGGAGTGACCCATTTTGTTTCAGAACGTTAATAAGAAATGTTATAATTTCCACATTTTTTCTTATGTGAGTCCTGGAATGTAATTGGGCCTGAAAATTACTCGGAATATTTACACTTACACATGATGTCATCCTTTGGCTAGAAAGATTCAGAACAATCGTCACTTTCAATCAGCATTTTTAAAATTTTGTTTATTTCAAATTATTATCACTGTAACGTTGTATTCTCAAAATAAACTTAGAAAATATCTACTCTATATGGGACATCTATCTAGCATTTTCAAGTTAAAAACTTTTTAGTCAGCATTTATTCTTTCTTAGATTTCGTGAAGATTCAGTAAGTGGTATTTGGCTTTAGAATATATATATATATATATATATATATATATATATATATATATATGTATATACTACAATGTAAAAGCATGGTAGTACATTAGAGATTTTAACTTTTTCCTCCATGTTTTTGTCTTTCGAGATATTTGCTCGCGCGTAGTTTTCAACGCAACGCTTTCTAACAAATCATTTTGTATGACAAACAAGGTGGATAGAAGAACATAAATTATTACAACATAACTTTCTTACTTGTAAAAGTTTGTTAAAAACTAGAGACTCGTTACTCTCGGGTTCGTGTCTAGTTACATTTTAAAGCTTAGTATGGATTTCTCAGAGATGAGATGTTTTCCCGCTGTAAAAAGTATCCTATTTACCCGGATAACCATCTATCATTATACCAAATTTCATCAAAATCTGACCAGTGGTTTTCTCATGCTGCGTTCCCAGACAGACCCAAAATTCTAAAAACTATAGGTTAAGCCTGTGTATCTATTAAAATAACTATTTCAATAAGATTTTCCAAAAATATTTAATGTACAAATTTGACTCAGTTAAAATATGTATATACCTATCTATAGATTACGATACGTCCTGAATTCATCTGGGTTTAAAATGTAGTTTTATTGTATAACAAAAATACTTTTTTTACAACTATCTTTTAAAACAAATAAATATATATGTCGGTACATGGACCGAATCGGAACTCGAACCCAGGATTCCACCACCGAGGCAAACCATATTTAAACTTCCTGTACAGTTAGTTATAACAGTGTAGATCCTGTTTTAACTGTTTAATATTAATTATTGTCACAAATGTACACAATTTAATATACTATTACGATGCGACCTACTTTGCGAAACAAAAGCGCTACAACTTATGCAATAATCCTACCGCGTAAATTCTTTTTGGAAGCCTGGAGAGAGAAATGTGCTTTGAAATGAATGTTCGATAGGATTCAAAATTTTATTCTAGCGTAACAAATTGTAAGACAATATTTTAGAGAAATAAATTTAGTACGTACGGTGTTTATTTCGCCAGTATCTACTAGCTCTGAGACTTTTTTTCGAAATCTGTAAGTTAACTTGCGATATATTTTTAGATTAATACGAGGATAACGTATAAGAACACTAAAGCTTTCCCTTGTCGATGTTAAAACTTGACATAATTAAAATACAATAGTAAAAAGCTTTGATCCTCTACAATAGACTCGGTAAGCTCCCTTAATTTTCATTTATTCTCACCCAGTTTAAGAACAGCCGGCAGTTATCAAAGAAATTACAAAGAAAAGGCACTGCGCAAGGTAGCTTTAATGTTAATTACTTAAATAGATTAGGAGTTGGTATAATTTATAAGAATTAATATATAAAAATACATTTAATTCTCGCAATTTTATTGTAAATAGCCTATTTCTTTTTGTTAAAGTAAATAAGATAAGATGCAAATGTATCAAGCCCTTCTATTTCTTATTGAGGATCAGTAAAACACAGAACATATACACATATAATAAAATTGTAACTAAGCCGAATCTATACATTAAATATTTTTTGGAAAATCTCATTGAAATAAACATTATTATCGATACAGAGACCGAATCTATAGTTTTTAGAATTTTTGTTTGTCTGTTAACGTATCACGGAAAAACCACTGGAGGGATTTTGATGAAATTTGGTATGGTGATAGCTGGTTATCCGGGAAACATATAGGATACTTTTTACCCTAGGAAAATAACTCACTTCAGAGAAAAAATACAAAAACTATAATGTAAGAGTATACTAATATGTAAAACCTAAGAATATATATATATATGTAGTGTATCAACTATCTGGTATCCATTACACAAGCCTCACAGCTTACAATGCAACTAGATGGTGCGGTGTATTAATGTCTCAACATATTTATTTATTATTATTTTATTAATATTTAAAAAGCAAAGCTTATGTATTTGTACCAAGCACTAAGACGTGATAAATTTTGCTAGTTTTTCCCGTTCTACCGCAGCACGGAAGTATCCTATTTATTTAATCAATTTATGATTACGGAAACTATCTAATACTTTTACCTCTTAAAGAATTTAAGTGAATTACACAATCAATTATATTAATCAAATATATTTCATATTAAATAATCACCAAAAATCGACACTTTGATATGTTTTTTTTAAAACTCGTATATTTATATAGTATAGGCTAAATTCAAAGCAGCTACAATACCGAGTTGCAATAAATACTACTTCAAAAAAACATATGAAAATTAAAAATATAAAATCATTTTTATTTTCAACCGACTTCAAAAAGGAGGAGGTTCTCAATTCGACTGTATTTTTTTTTTTATGTTTGTTACCTCAGAACTCCGTCATTTATTAACCGATTTGGACAATTTTTGTGTTGTTTGAAAGGGTTTACTTCCAGATTGGTCCCATTTGAATTTCTAAAAAAAAATACCACCCCTAAGGGTGGAAAAATAGCTAATGATGAATTTTACCTACTTCTTATTGTCATATTGACTTGAACATTTGCAAGTATTTCTATTTCCGTTGATAGTACAGTGGTTCGGTATTGTTGACCTGATCTGATGGTAAGGCCAGAAGGTGGATAAGTGGAACTCTTCAACGGCTAATAGTAAATACTTTGAGTTTGGGCTTATTTTGTTTGATTTGACAAGCCTAACACGTTAGAATTCTTACTTTGCTACTACTGTCTACACTAAAAAGGGAAAAATAAAAACTTTTTAACAAAAAAATAAAAACCGACTTCAAACAAAAGCACTAAAAAGTAAAAAATAACTGATTGGTAGTTTTCATTTACTATACATACCTAATCAAATATTTTCGAAGTCGGTGTGCTTTGGCTAAGTAATTAAAGCCTACCTATTAAATACATACCTAATCAAATATTTTTGAAATCGGTGCCAGCCCATACAAAGCAAAGCACACCGACTTCGAAAATATTTGATTAGGTATGGATAGTAAATGAAAACTACCAATCAGTTATTTTTTACTTTTTAGTGCTTTTGTTTGAAGTCGGTTTTTATTTTTTTGTTAAAAAGTTTTTTTTGGATTTTTAAAAGCACCTTCACATTCAAATAAGACAAAACTTCATTACAATATTAACTACTAGCATCTAACCCTTTTAAAGCGGGTGTGTGCTTAAGCGACTAACCGTACCATACTCGTAAGTGTTAGACCAGGTTATAAGTTTTCTATGCACAAAGTTTTATCTAATTACGTTAAACCATTTCAACGTGAGGAAGACACAAACATAAAAAAAATCTGTAATTTTGCTGGTGGAGAGCGTTAATACTTTCGACATAGTTTCTTTACTTCTGCAATTATTATCGTTTATATCTGTGTTTGCTATATATGTACTGAAATTTCAATAAAAAATTATAACAAATAAATACACACACATACAAGCAAAGTAGTACATACAGAATACAAAAAATCCAAGTTTTTTGAAATAAAAATTTTAATATAAATTTTATCTCGTACTTTCTCTTAGTTGACAAAAATGACTTACTGAAAGATACTTAAGTACTTAATATATCAAAGACCAAAGATTAAAAATATATCCAGACAGCTCACCTTGTTCACAAACATAGCCCGCCACAGTGATACCGAGTCCAAGCGCCGAGTCCTTATTCAGCTCTACTTCATAGCTCAACGTTTCTGGCTCTCCAGTCCCTCTGACCGCCATATCTAACGGTAACCTGGTTGAAAAAAATACATATTGGTATATATTAGGTTGTAAAACTTAACTTGAAAAATACTTATTAAAATAGAATTTTACTCGAGCCGTTTCTGAGATACACAAAATAAAGTTATATACGACGACGACACGTTTGGCTCAGTTTGTAGTAACCCTGCTTGCTGTGCCAGCGGTTGCGGGTTTGAGTCACGCTGGGGACATTCATTTGTGTGATGAGCACGAATGTTTGTAATCCAGTCATGGGTGTTTATATTTATAATATGTATCTATTTAAAATTATATATATGTAGTGTATCAACTATCTGGTATCCGTAACGCAGGCCTCGTAGCTTACCATGGAACTAGATGGTGGTGTGTGTTAATGTCCCAACATACATGTATGTATGTATTCAGCCCTTTTTAACGTCCCACTGCTGGGCACTGGCCTCCCTTCAGTGCGAGGGGGATCAAGCCATAGTCCACCACGCTGGCCAAGTGCGGGCGGACTTCACATGTCTTTTGAAAACTTGCTAGGTTCTTTTAGACATGCAGGTTTCCTCACGATGTTTTTCTTCACCGTTAAGATAAGTGATAATCATGTTGGAAATGATTCGCACATGAAAATATCAAAGGTGCGACACCTGGGATTTGAACTCGCACCACTCGGTTTCCCAAGCAACCACTGGGCTACCACTGCCTTTTGTTTATACATACATATATCTATACAAGAATGGCTCATTTAATATTATAAGAAATCTACTTGCCAATTACTACGACGTGTTCAAATTAATTATTAATCTTTACATGACAAGATCTTAGGTTAGTTCATAAAGCTCTAATGGCCTGATTAAAGTTTAGTGAGAAAAATTGTACGTAACTTGGGCGTATAAGCTATTTTAGGAGGCTAATCTTTACGACTGACCTTTGGCACAATTGCGGTACTATGTAAAGTATAGGCTAAATATGACGGTCTACCAAACAATACAATACAGGCTTTGTTATATTTACACTCGATTACTTCGCCTGTGATAAGGTTCTACGGATATGCCTTTATAGAACAACTGGGTTACTGATCATGTTAGCTAAAAACTAAAAAAAGCCCAATATAAAATTATAAATCGGTTCTTCTTTGTTAAACTTGATTTAAAATAACATTAATTTCGGCATGTCCGTCTGTCCGTATGTGGCAACCATTTTATTAGGAGATCATTTGTGCTATGTAGATGTTTGGTACATAGAAGTTTCATGATAATCGCAGATAATTCTGTATATTAAGCTAGCACAGCCCACGGCTCCGCCCGCGTTCAGATGATCAAAAAGCAAATTCTTAGGTTTTACATAATATTAGTTTACTCTTACAATGCAGTTTTCGTATTTTTTTCAGAAATGAGATATTTTCCCGCGGTAAAATGTATCCTATATGTAGACGCGAATAACCAGCTATCACCACACCATATTTCATCAAAATTCTTCCGGTGGTTTATCTGTGATGCGGTAACGAACAGGCAGACAGACAGACAGACCAAAATTCTAAAAACTATAGATTCAGCCTCTGTATCGATAATAATGTCTATTTCAATAAGATTTTCCAAAAAATATTTAATGTACAGATTTGGCTTCATTACAATTTTATTACATATATGTATAGATTAGTAAATTTTAAGTCCACATAAGTATGTGAGCTATTTCGAACTCGAAATTTTAATATAGATAAACTTTTATACCTCTCCTACTTTTATAGCATAACTAGCGACTTACCCTTGCTCCGCTCGAGTTCGGCGCTAGGTACGTTTTAACGGTTAGTATATACTTCTCAAAGATAAGATATTTTCCCACAGTAAAGAGTATCTTATATGTTATCGCGGATAACGAGCTATCATTATACTAAATTTCATCAAAATGTTCAGTGGTTTTCTCGTGATACGTTCCCAGACAGACACAAAAGATTAAGCCACTGTAAGAGAGATACGGCCTCAATATATTCGGCCTTCGGCTTTTAATGTACAGATTCGACTCAGAATTTCATTATATGTATAGAAGATAGATAGAATACTAATAAAATAAACACAAGATAATGCACAATAATTTAGACAAAAACCATTTCGATGTACCCGATTTTTCCTTTTTTATATAAAAATATCTTTAACTGAATGTTTTATATAAAACGTCCCCTTTAAATAACTGAAACGGTGTTATAAAACTTGAATATTGTCACTTTGTTCGAAGTTTTTCTTGATAACAATTTTAGTACATCTCCTTTTCCCCCATTTACCTTTACATTTGACCGGAAATCGTGAACCATGAACTGATAACAGAAGATACCCCGAGGGTTCCATACTAAACTTTTATTACTAGATTGTATGAGAGAAAAGTTTTATATTTTAGTAGGATGATAAGTTTTGTAATATATAAAATTGTTCAGTAACTATAAAACTTTTGAAATTTTCTCGTAATATTTCTTTCAGTGACAATAAATGCTTATAAAAGTATACGCTTTATTGAAAACGATATCAATTCGAGTATTATTTTTTAGAATTTGCTAAAAAATAATACTCGAATTGATGGAGATACATATATGTACATGTAACAAAGTTCTGAGTCGATTCTGTACATTGTATATTTTTTGGAAAATTTGAAAAATTTTTTTATTGAAATAAACATTATTATCGATACAGAGGCCGAATCTATAGTTTTTAGAATTTTTGTCTGTCTGTCTATCAGTTTGTTACCGCATCACAGAAAAAACCACTGGGGGATTTTGATGAAATTTGGTATGGTGATGGCTGGTTATCAGGGTCAACATATAGGATACTTTTTACCCTGGGAAAATATCTCATTTCTGAGAAAAAATACAAAAACTGCAATGTAAGAATATACTATGTAAAACCTAAGAATTTGGGTTTTGGTCATCTAAACGCGGGCGGAGCCGCAAGCAATGCTAGTATATAATAAAATTCTAACTGAGTCGAATCTGTACATTAAATTTGTTTTGGAAAATAATCATTATTATCGATACAGGGTATGGTATACTAAAATCTATACTTAAATATCTGCTTTGGTCTAAAAGCCATAAACTAAACAAAAGAACGTCGCATAAATTTAAAAAAATATTTTCGAATATTTCTACAAGTATGTCTAATGTTGTGTCACAAAAAGGTTAGCAGAAAACAAGGCGAGAGTATCTCGTGAGAAATCTGTGCATACAAGCCGCAATCCCTTTTATTTGATTTACATAATTTCCTTACAGTGACCACTTGCCACATCCTTTATGTTACGAGACAAGTTGCTATCTTTTCACTATCTATGTATTTTATACTATCGGCTCACCCTTGCTTTGCTCGGGTTTGTCTCTAGGTTGATACCCCATACAAACTTTTATCCCCATTTTCACCCCCTTAAGGAATGATTTCCGGGATAGTGTCTATGTCCTTCCCAGGGTCTCAAACTATCTTCTTATCAAATTTCATCTAAATCGGTTCAGTAGATCCAAAGATTACCCACTACAACGTCACAATCTCACAAACTCACAGACTTTACCTCTTTATAATATTATATATAGTATAGATTATGCGTATTGACATAAAAACTCTTTGAAAATCCATTAACTAGTTTATGTAGTCAACGAACATCCATACTAATATAATAATGTGAAAGAGATAGATTATAGTCTGGAATAACACATAGGCTACTTTTTATCCCGGAAAAATTTACGGTTCCCGTGGGCGAAGTTTGTTTTTGTTTTCCTAGAAATATATACTTAATAATATCATTAACACGCTAGTAAATATTATATACATAATAACATTACCCGTTTCAGTTGCCATCAAAATCGAAAGAAATCGAAGACTTCAATCAGACGTTGGCCAACAAAAATGAGATCTCTCAGTGATAGAGGTACTAACATAATCGATACAGATCGAGATAAAGAACACACTGCTCGAACTTTGCCAGGGCCGTGTACACTTTACGATGAAACAATTTCAACAATATTGATAATTAGACATGTTCATATATAGGAAAATAAATAATAATAAATAAATAAATATGTTGGTACATTAACACACAGCACCATCTAGTTCCATGGTAAGCTACGAGGCCTGTGTTATGGATACCAGATAGTTGATACACAACACATATATAACTTTAAATACATACATATTATAAATATAAACACCCATGACTGGTGAACAAACATTCGTGCTCATCACACAAATGAATAACCACAGCGGGACTCGAACCCGCGACCGCTGGAACAGCAAGTAGGGTCACTACAAACTGAGCCAAACGTACCGTATAGTACATACATGCGTATAGAATAATTTATGTGTATAGCAGTAATAAAAAAAAGTTGTCAGTGTAAACTATCTATCTGGTCGATATTAATGGCGGGCATATTCTTGTCTATTTTAATTCTTTAAATTTTTAATTATTTCATGATTTAAAAATTAATTTTGACTATCTATGAATCAAATGAAATCAAATTAAAATATACTTTATTCAAATTGACTTTTACAAGCACTTTTGATTTGTCAATTTTAGATTTTAAAATTTACTAGCTTGCTTCCCCATACAAACTTTCATTCCCATTTTCACCTCATTAAGGGATGACTTCCGGGATAAAAACTATTTTAATCACTTACTTTTCATATCATGAGATTTAAAAAAAACTTATTTTAGTAAAAAAAAATATTTTTTTAATTTTCTTCCACACAATACTTGTCCTGACAATAACAAACATAAAAAAAATTATCCTATTTAGTGTAGTCGATTGGAAGTTATGCATATATACGAGTACATTTCGGTGATTCATTTTTATTTATATAGAAGATAGAAAGATTAAATGTCAGTGTATCCTTGAAGAAGCTAACACATGCTCGGAAAGCAGTTCTTTTGAGAAGAGCCCACGAGAAACTCAACAGTAAATAACTCTTAGCCTACGTAAGTATCGACTAATAGTACTTAATCCCTAAACGAATAAAAATGCTAAAGACAATTAAAGGTTAAAACGTTTTGCAAAATAAATAATGATAAAAAAACATCCTTATGTACGTTTAAAACCTAACCTTCCTTTTAACTTCGTAATCGGTTAATAAAATCTTACCTCATCGGTGGTGGTTGGGGGTCTGAGGTGATGATAAGAGGCGGCGGTCGCGGTGAAGGCGCTAAAGCTCCTCGTGGTACCACTGCCACGATAGATGCCACTGGCTGTTGACAATGTATAGTGTTATGTTTGTTTGTTTGTTTCGATGAAATTTTTAGTATAGAAATTTACGTATGTTTTCTTATATCATATACGAGTATGTTCAAACCTAGTAATATTTTATTTTTTATTCATAAAACACAACCCTTCCTCACTTTGATCGGCCCTTACTTCGATCCGTGCATGCATCATAAAACTTTTTTATGCCATCCCGCGGGATCTTTATGATATAATATACAGGATACAGATGTCACTTTCGACAAAATTCGAAAAATTCTCCACTTTTGGGTGTTAAAAAAATGTTCTTATACAAAAACGTTATTTAGGTTTAGCGTTTTCCTGGGCGATGACATATCACACAAAAAACTAATCAAATCTTGCTTCTTACTACTATATAAATGCGAAAGTTTGGATAGATGGATTACTCAATCACGCCAGAACGGCTGAACGGATCTGGATAAAATTCGGTGCAGATATAGATTATAGTCTGGAATAGCATATAGGCTACTTTTTATCCCGGAAAAATGTACGGTTCCCGTGGGATAGATTTGTTTTTATTTTTCACTAGCGACGTACCCGAGCGAAGCGAGCGTGAACCGCTAGTATTCAATAAAATATCAAAAAAGTAAAATTACAACTGTATTCTGAAAGTTAGTTAAAATTCATAACTTGTAAAATCCTATTATAAATATTCATAGTATTTTTGAAAAGACTATTTAAGTTTTCTTATGTTAATTCACCAGAAGCTCGCTTCTCACGCTTTGGTGTAGAATTATAAAATATAAGAGAAATATGACTTGAAACGCCCTCATTTTTTCATTGAGCAGTACTTTTCGCTATCTGACTATATTTGTATGTAATAAAATTTAAATAGATTTTTATAGGGTTAAATTAATTAGATTTAATGTTTAAGATCTATCCAATTATTGTATGCCACAATTACTACCAAATAAACTAAACTTATAGGAATTTATAAATAATGAATCCATGACATACTAATAAAACGTTCAAATTATATAGCATACAAAAAAGACCCTTTCTTGTTTCCCAATAAGGAAATAAGTAAAACAGTCTTCAAATTACTATATTAAACCTTATCGCTGAGAAAACATCAAAATTGTGAGAATCTTACCCACTAATAGCTGAGAGGGACTTTCATAGCTCTAGTGCCACTGGATCACATCGCTCCCTGGACAGATAATTATCTGACAGGTATCAGTTAAGGCGGCCAAAACTAAAATTACCCTACATGGTTAATTACGCAGGAGATATAAACGTGCACAAGTTTTTGCGCAGATACACGTACACTCTCTATTCCTATTACTCTCATACTCTGGTGAGACGACCATTCGCCACGAATAGTGTGAGATTAGGTCCCGGATTTATGTTCTGAGGAACATGGGAGGGTAACTGAGGGAGTAACACTGAGGATTTCTTGACAGAAATACCCAATAACGAGCCAGGTCCTCCTGATCTACTGTACATGCTGGCTTCTAGACCAATGAAGCAATTTCACTCATTCGACAAATAAACTTACTCGATGGTGCAGCCGTTCTTCAATGATAGTAGGTGGTGGGGACGGTGGTGTTGTGTCTTCACTGAGAGCTCCAAACCCATCATGACCTGCTTCAGCCAAACCACGCTCCAGTTCTATAGGATCTGCTAACAGCCGTGATGGTACGATCGGTGCTTGAGATGCACCTAGAGACTGAAAGGAAAATTTAAATTAATATTTAGGTTTAACACCAAAAAATCACTTTTTATGTTATTTTAAGAGCGATAACGATTTAAAAGGAAAGTTTTAAAAACATAACTTTAAAATTACTATTACGTAATCTCAAAATTTGCTCAGAAAATACTCTGTATCATGTCTAGTTTTAACCAACTTCGAAAATAGGAGGTACTCAATTCTGTTGTATGATATTGAAGAGTTATTGAGGATCTTCGTTAATAGGGAATATGCATGTAATTTAAATAAAGGTGAATTTTTTTTAATAATCATTATTGCTTTTGAATTAAGCCTATATAAATATTTTTTATGTAATTTGTTTTTGATTAAGAAAAAATTTATTAAAAAGTGCAAATATAGGTGGGAAATTCAAAGTAGTTGAAAGGCACGCCATTGGTCAGACCAAATATGACGTCAAAGTATTACCAATAATAGAGCGATTAGCGATTTTGTCGCTACAAACTAAAGTCATCGTTTTTCTATGTATGATACTTTGACGTCACGACAAGCGCGCGAAATGACTGACGTTTGAAGTATTCGTATCAGGGTGATATTTTTGAATATTTTTTTATACTAAATTTTAGTTTTTTGGAGCTGGATATTTTTTTGCAATTATATAACGATGTTATTTATTGTATAAATAAAACATGTATATTCCCTATTATATTACATGGATTTTTATAATATAAATCAAGAGACCACGTAAATTTCAAGAAAAAATTCTACCCTATAGGGTATAATTAGGGAAATAATAACCATCAAAGTTTTTTTTCAAATCGTTGTAAATTGCTGGTTGAAAACTAATTATCACTAATTTAACTTCAATATTCTATGCATGAAGTTATGATATATGTACATATATGTATCTAAACTAATATTATAAACGCGAATGTTTGTGAGTCTTTCACTCGAAAACTACTGAATGAATTTTAATGAAACTTTACAATAATATAGCTCATATATCAGAATAACACATTAGCTACTTTTTATTCCGGAAAAATGTATATCTATATAAATTCAAAATATTTTATACTAGCTTTTGCACACAGATTCACTCGCGCAGTCTAATTATGTATAATTGTTTTACTCAAAACGGCCGTAGCGTGATGTTAGAGCCTATAACTTTCCTCAATAAATAGGCTATAAAATGCCAAACGCTTCTTTTAAACCAGATTGGTCGTTCAAGAGAATAGCGCGCTAGCAATAATTCCTTCAGCTTTTATTCATCCATCTACGACGAAGCCCAAAAGGGGGTTGTGTGTTTAACCTGTATGTAAGTATGCATGTATGTATTTCCGACCCTATTTGCCTCGTATTTACTGACCTAGTTTACTGACCACTGACTTAGCCTACTTTAACCGACTTCAAAAAAGAAGGAGGTTCTCAAATCGTCGGTTTTTTATGTATTACACTTCCTTACATTCGTCTGGACAACACAAGTGTTATTACAATTATTATATAAAAAAAAACAAAATGGCGGAAATTCGACGCCCACTTAAGCGTCATGAAAAAAAAATTGTTACAAACCTATCGAGTATAATTAATGGGCTAACCTTAAAAGATCGATCATAGGCAATCGGAGATATACATAGTTTATTTTCAGTTTGTATTTATTTTATCCAATAATACTGTTCCTACGTCATCTTATTTGATATTTTCATCTTTTTATTTCACTTTATATCTAAGTTATTTTTATATACGTAATGAGTAAATCAATATAAATACACCTTCAAAGATTGTATAATGATGCTTGCAACCCACGCTTTTCTATTGAAAGGCCATCTTAGACTACTTAGCTGAATCGCCATGTTTTCAGAAAAAAGTCTATTCAATTTACCTATTAAAGGAAAATATAAAAATAAATCGGTATCAATTTTACAAATTCAGGAATTTATTTATATTTATGATAATTGATAACATTATTTAGTTTAAATTAGTAATTAATAAAGCCAAAGTCATAGTATGGAATTATAAATAATAAATAAAACATATAAAACCGTCTTTTATTAGTAAAAATTAAGGCTATTGTCCCATAAGCGAGCTTGGAAACTGTTAAAATTTTAAGAAAACTACAAATGAAGGATTATTTAAGTTCAACTCTTAAACATGTCATACTTTCTTATGTTTACGCGAATATTTGAAATTTTGTAATGAAATCATCTTTTCTAATTTTTTTTTTTGTTCCCGACGTTTCGAATGTTTTTTACATGGGAGAGAATCTCTCTCATGACCATGATTGCTGTAAAGCATTCGAAATGTCACATAGGAACCAAAAATCAAGATAAATCCGCGGAAAAAACCGGAAAAGATAGTTCATAATTCCTTTCATATTGAAAGGAGGACGCAAAAAAGGGCTGGATACATGTACAATGTACATAATTTATTCATTTTAATTTTTTCGCTTCTAAGGGTCGTATCGATTCGTCTTCATCGCCTCCATCTTAAATCGCCTAACCTTCCTATATTTATTTAAATAGGTTATAAAATATATTTGCCTGTATAAACCTGCTTAAACATTATAGATTTCCTAATCTGGCATGTAGTTCCAGGGGTAAGAGCCTTCAAACAAACGAAAAACAGTAATATCCATACTAATATTATAAATGTGAAAGTGTGTTTGTTTGTTTGTTTGTCTGTCCTTCTTTCACGTCAAAATGGAGTGACGGATTGGCGTGATTTTTTGTGTAGAGATAGTTGGAGGGCTGCAGAGTGATATAAGCTACTTTTTACCGCGGGATATGATTTCCTTCCCACAGGAAAACACGTTATAACACAACCCAAAAAATTATTAATGATCAGAATTACTTGAGACTTGGTATTGATGCTCTTCAATACAATTAAATAAATACGTGTTATACCATTTATCGAAATTCATCCCATAAGGGGGTAAAATAGGAGATGTAAGTTTGTATGAAATATACCTTTTAGAGTTTTTTTTATAGTTTTGTACAATAGTCTCCACTTTTTAATGTACAAAAACATTTATATCCAGCTACTTCAAAGCCCATACAGATAAGCAAGGATTTATAAATGAGTAAGACTCGTTATTCTCATTTGTAAGTGGCTAGTTGAAACCTCTCGCGCGTGCAGTAATTACGACGCCTAGTTTTCTTGCAATGCTACAACGTTGTTTAAATATGTATGGCTTCAAAAGACAAAACTTAAAACATGGTAATAATATTGAGGATTTAAGTAGATGAAATGTAACTGGATTTCTTTTTATTACTTCTCAGAATGAATGATTTTTTTCCTACTTAATACACAAATCATTATACTGGCAGTTCATTTTCTCAGTAATTCTATAAATTACTAACGTCTAACCCTTGCTTAGCTTCTGGTTCGTCCCTAGACAAAAATGAATCTATCCCACACGAACCGTATATTTTTCCGGAATAAAAAGTAACATATGTGCTATTCCAGACCATAACTTATCTCTGTGCCAAATTTCATTCAGATCTGTTCAGCCGTTCTAACGTGAAAGAGTAACAAACATCCATCCATCCTCACAAACTTTCACATTTATAATATTAGTAGGTATGGAGTATGGATAACTAAGAGAATCCTCCTCCTATCGGTGTACGCCGTCTAAAAATAATTACAGCAGTTTATGAGATTAGCCAGACATAAACTCACCGCGGCAGAGGACTTTTATTCATAATCTATACATATAATAAAGTTCTAGCTATGCCGAATGTGTACATTAAATATTTTTTGGAAAATCTTATTGAAATAGACATTATTATTGATACAGAGGACGAATCTATAGCTTTTAGAATTTTTGTCTGTCTGTTACCGCATCACGGAAAAACCACTGGAGGCATTTTGATGAAATTTAATATGATGGTAGCTGGTTATCCGGGTCAACAAATAGGATACTTTTATACTCTGAGAAATCTATACTAAAAGTTAAAACGTAAGTAGGGACGAACCCGAGCGAAGCAAGGGTGAGTCGCTAGTTAAAATGTATAGTGAACATTTAAAATAACAAATTCTAATGTCTTACATAATATATAAAAATATAAAAGAAATTAATATCCCAAAATTTACCTATTGGTAATGTATTTTCAACGAAAATTTGGGGAGGAAACCTGGCAGAATTTATCTAGTTTTCGAAGAACATGTGAAGCCATCCCATGAACTTGGCCCCCTTACACTTATTATTTTCCCTATCAAATTAATAACTTACCTCACTAACAAACTAGTCTTACTCATTTATATTTCTTTACACGTTTATATTTCTTTACATGTTGAAAAACTATGAAACAATATAATTGGCCCCACCATGCCTTATAAGTACTAACTAATATCTAAAGCCGAATCGAAATGCTGCTATAAAAGGCAAGAATGCACGTTCAATTTAATATTTATTCCATCGACTTCGTTATATAGCAATTATAGTGGTCAGAGTCTAGTTAAGAGATAATCAATGGTATTTTAGAAATTCATACAATTTTAATTTTTGATCGGTTTGAAAAATGTTAGGTCCTTAAATTAGTTCTATGGTTTTTTTGATTATATCACGCGATTTCTTTGCTAGTTGTGTAATTTTATGTTTAATAATTAAATATGTTCAAAATCAATTTAAAAATATTCCACTGGCTAATCGGACTACTATTATCCATATAAAAATACCTACTTCCTACCACTAACTAGCTAAAATCTTCCTGTATAAGAATTGAGCTGGAATTACAATATAGAAGGGCTCTTGAGCACAATATTTCTGCACCATTGCGTCTCATAAGCAAAAAAATTGCCATATAAGTACTTTTTCTTAGTAAAGTAAATATACAGCACTAGTGACTGTCCCTCGCTTCGCTCGGGTTCTTTACTGAGCGATCCTATACATTGACATAAGTTTTTATTTATGAACCGATTGTTAAGTTAATTTTACCACAATAGTGAAAATCGCACCCAAATCGGCTAAGCCGTTTCTGAGATTAGCGCGCACAGACAAACAGACAATAATTCTAAAAATCATTGTTTTGGGTTCTATTGCCTAAAATATAATAGTTTTTCTGTTACAAGTTTATTATATGTATAGATATCTAAGCACTAAATTATACCATATCGAGTAAATGCTAGATCTCAGCATCTCTACCATAATGTCTTAGATTTATGTGAAAAGTTCGCGTGCGTTAGTCTCATGATAATTCCATTCGTTAAGATCTTCAATTTACGTAGAAACCACTTCGCATTGACTTAGAAACTAGTTCCATTGATTACATTTTGCTTTTCACGGTGAAAAGGGTCATTTGAATTACGATTGAGGTGGAAAAACTTCTAAATCGTACTCTTAATTGGATTCGAGAAGCAATCATGTGTTTTTTTTTCCTAGGAGACAAAGGCTTTCTATTTTTAGCTTTTTTGAAGATCACAAGTTCGATTCACGTTTGAGATAATGTATGTATACAGCCAGCCCCTCTTAATATCCAACTTTTGGGTACAGGCCAATTTAATGCGTGGAGGATCAAGCCATAGTCCACCAGGCTGGGCAAGTGCGGGTTGACGGGTTTCTCATATCTTTCGAAAACTCATTAGGTTCTCATAGACATTGTTTTGCACCTAAAAATATCAGACATAAAAGACCCAGGGTTTGAAATCGCTTCACTTGAGTTTCCCAAGCGAGCATGTTACCACTGGGCTACCACTGCCTTTCGGTATAGCAAATCGCAAACGTTCAAACATGGTCAAATTTAATTTACATTATAATTTATACAATATTACACACTCATTACGGATGATTAATTAATAATGGCAACACTATGAAATTTATTTACGTTAAATAAATTAAAATATGGCTACTCCACGTTTTATGTCAGAATTGTGGTTTTATATGAAATACCACAAAATATAACATAAAACACGTGCTCACTTGGCAAGTTTAAATGGTAAACTATGAAATAGCTTTTTAAACTTTATTTAATAAGCTTTGACAAAACCACGAGATATTGCGATAAAATTAGAAACTTTAACTATTTTTGTCAGTTATTCAGGAAGCTCTAGCTCTAGAATTTTTTGACTTAAAACGATTTGAATATTGAAAAAAGTTCATTTTACTTCCTGTTATATAATTGAGAATCAAACGGACTTACCTTGTGTTTGATTTCTAACTATACGAGTGTCTTCACCGAAGATGATTACAGATTTTGTGTTTTGATTTTGTGATTAGGACAGCATCAATCTGGCATACTGCTGCTTGTAAACATAATCATCTTCGGGAGAGATACGAAGTACAATTAAACTTATTATTTGTATAAAACGCTGCCACTAGCTAAATAGTTTTCCATAACAGTGAATAATTTGTGTAATTTATGAAATAAGTATAATCTATTGCGAACTGTCATCAGAGCAACAAATATGCATGTACATATTTATATTGTATATCCTTGGTATATAATAAAAGTTTATTTTGAAAGGTGGGTTTCAAAATAAACTTTTATTATACAGCGAGAGCTTTTATTATAGGGCGATATCTTTATAGTAAACAGACAGACAAACAAAAATATAAGAACTGTAACTGTTCTATATGAACTTAAACAAAAAAATAAATGTTCAATATTTCTAAATATTTTCTAATTTGACTATAAATATCATATCTTTCTTATTTCCTGGCCCTTTTTCGCTGTAACTAAATAAATGAATTAAATGTTTCCCCTAGAGATCTCCATAGAAGAGGGTAAAACTCTATGTCCGGTACAATGTCAAAACCTATCCATGTGCCAATATTCAAGATGATTGATGAAGCCGTTGAGCCGCGAAAGTAGGTTCAATAAAGAATAAATAAACATTTTTAACAGTAATATTGTACTTGCAAGGGTTTTTACAAGAAATAGAGTTGAACTTTTTTTGCCGTTGTTTTAACCGACTTCCAAAAAGGAGGAGATTCTGAATTCGTCGGAATCTTTTTTTTATGTATGTTCACCGATTACTCGAAGACGCCTGAACCGATTTGGATTTTTTTTTTGTTTCAAAGGGTTATACCTCCCAGGTGGTCCCATATAAATTTTATCGAAATCGGTCGAGTGGTTTTTTTTAAAAAATCGACAATTAATATATTTTTTAAAATAAATTGTTTAATCGAATATGTTATTTAAAAACTTTCTTCTTACAAATTACCTGCCTATTACGTCTACACTAAAAATGGAAAAATAATAACTAAACGGAGGTTTTCATTTAGAATAGATACCTAATCAGATATTTTCGAAGTCATAATCGAATAGTCGAATTCTAATTTATACGTACATGATTTACTTGTAGAACGATCTTTATGTTTCTAGCAACAAAAACACAAGGTTTTCATATAAACTTACGATATCTTTTAGATCTAGACCATAGAATTCTATTTTAATATAAATATGTAAATTTTGTATGTTGTTGGATCTTTGAATGTACCATGTTCTATCACTGTTCATGAATATTCTTTAACTACTAGAAAGCTACAGTACCACAGAGTGCTATAGGCTATTTTTATTCCGGCAAAAACGTGTTTAGTGTCCAAAATCATAATAAATTTAATTGAACACGGAAAAAAGCTGGTCCTTGAGTTGCTTTATCTGCCTAAATGGTTCGAAATAAAGTAATAAAATGTATGGAAAAATACCGACCGACCCAAGCGATGGTAAGTCGCTAGCTGTTAATAAAAAGAACACAATTGTTTTTATAGCAAGAATTAAGAATTTTTCGAATGTAGATAATAATTAATTAAAAAAAAATTAAATTAATTTTTATTTTTTTCGCAAATAAAGATAATGACATGATCAATCTATAATTTATTACGTAATACTATTTACGTTTACAATTTCTTAGAGATGAGATATTTCCACGCAGTAAAACGCAGCCTATATGTTGACCCGGATAACCAGCTATCATCATACCAAATTTCATTAAAATCTGCCTAGTGGTTTTCTCGTGATGCGTTCCCATACAGATAGATAGACAAAAATTCTAAAAACTATATATTCCGCCTCTGTATCGATAATAATGACTATTTCAATAAGATTTTCAAAAAAATATTTTATATACAGCTTCGACTCAGAATTTTATTATACATGTAGATATATAATATATTATATAGTGTGTATAATTTTGTAATACTTTGTCGTTTTATAAGTAGAATTCCACCGCCACACTCTCTCGTATGACAAATGAGCGTCCACGCTATCAGACGCTACGTAATTGCGTCGCGTCGGCCGACAAGAATTTTCCTAACCACGAGTTTATACGGCATGAACCGTACTTAAGTTTTCTATTTAAAAGTAATAGCAGTTGTTTGTGAAAAGAAAAACGTGTATATTATTATTTATTATTGTGTATTCTATACATACAATAAAATTGTAACTAAGTCGAATCTGTACATTAAATATTTTTTGGAAAATCTTATTGAAATAGACATTATTATCATTACAGAGTCCGAATCTAGGTATCGTTTTTAGAATATTTTGTCTGTCTGTCTGTTACCGCATCACGAGAAAACCACTAGACAGATTTTGATGAAATTTGGTATGGTGATAGCTGGTTATCCGGGTCAACATATAGGATACTTTTTACCGCGGGAAAATATCTCATTTTTGAGAAAAAAATACAAAAACTGCATTGTAAGAGTATACTAATATGTAAAACCTAAAAATTTGGTTTTTGGTCATCTGAACGCGGGCGAAGCCGCGGGCAATGCTAGTATATTATAATAATATGTAGTTTCTTCATAGGAAATAAGATTGTTAGACTAACAGCTAGTCTGTAGGTACGACTGCAGAGGTTTGAAGGTTCGAAGGTCCTGGGTTCGAGTCCAGTAACATCAAAAACGAAATTCACAGTTACCGCCCAGAACTAGGAAGTTGGCGGTGTTATATCCACGACCTAACACATATGTAAAGCCGTCAACACATATATATGTAAAGCCGTCAATCCTGCTAATTTTTTCTTAGTGGTCATTTCGAATTATTTGCTCCACCCAAATTTGAGAGTGTATTTGTGTTTGCACAAACTTATTTTTTTTTTATTTGAGACTAATTTATATGAAACAACTAGCCACTTATATAACTGTCGTAAGCTCTGTAATATTTTATATTTCTCTCAACACAATTGGATGTAGTTGGTAACGCTTTATTGTCCTTAGAGGGCCATATTTGCAATCTTGTTCACAGTCCACTTTGTAAGTTTCAAGCGTTTCAGTTACGTGAGAATGTTTCGTAAAGTTATATTTCTATACATATAAGGATTATGTATATATGTATAAGGCAATATAAGGTATATGTGATTGATATGTAATTATATAATTAAGCATATATATTAATTATATTAAGCATATATATATATGCTTAATGAAAATAATATAAAAATAAATGCATTATTTACGGAAATATGGGGTTTGATTCTCGTGAAGTAAATATTTTTTAGCCAGTCATCCACTACCGCTTTCTTCCGTCCCGCTAAATAGGTTACGCAGCACCTGTTCAAACTATATATGTAATATAATAGTAGTTCGATTATGATTTTTTCAGTTTCGTCTAAAATTTCCAAGATAACCTTATGGTTTAAACCATTCAGTGGATTCTTACGACTTTCAGACTGTCGGAAACTTCATTAAATGAAGACATATCGACGCTTTAATTTTAGTTACACGGCCATCACTTAAATTTCTTGGCCTTGGTATTCTTTTTCGGATCTTATTCTCAGCAGAACAGCTTTTTGAGCCAGTATATATATATATATATATATATATATATATATATATATATATATATATATAGAAGGGAGGCCCGTGCCCAGCAGTGGGACGTTAAAAAGGGTTGAATACGTAATAGTATACTTGATAACATTAGTACGTAACTTATTTGTTACAAATAACCGGGAATCTTGAGGCACCTACATCCAAAACCGTATCGTAGGTTATGTAATATGAAGCTATTTACTTCTATACATATAATAAAATTGTAACTAAGTCGAATCTGTACAATAAACATTAAATATTTTTTTGGAAAATCTAATTGAAATAGACATTATTATCGATACAGAGTCCGAATCTATAGTTTTTAGAATTTTTTTCTGTCTATCTGTCTGTCTGTTACCGCATCACGAGAAAACCACTGGACAGATATTGATGAAATTTGTTATGATGATAGCTGCTTATCCGGGTCAACATATAGGATACTTTTTACCACAGGAAAATATCTCATTTCTGAGAAAAAATACAAAACTGCATTGTAAGAGTATACTAAAATACCTAAGAATTTGGTTTTTAGTCATCTGAACGCGGGCGGAGCCGCGGGCAATGCTACTTATTACATAACAAGGAAAAATATTTCTTAAAGGTACGTAATATATTTATATCGCTGGCAAACGTCCATTAAAGTTTGTCGACAAACGTTTTACTTATTGTATGATATGTCAAGGTAGTAAAGTTTGCACATTTCTTGACGGTGAAATTTGCTTCGATATGAAATTCTTGCTATAGCATCAAAGCTTTGATGTTTATCACAATATTATTAAATTTTAGAAATATATATTTGTATATTAAATAAAATTGAAGTAGAAAAGGTGGTCACTTGGGCACAATGTTGTGTTTATGATTATAAGAGGTTTTTTTTAACTTTCCACTGCTGGGGGTGGATCTCCCTACAATACGAGGGGGATCGGGCCATAGTCTACCATGCTGGCCAAGTGCGGGTTGACGGACTGCATTATTGTTTCAAAAACTTGCTAGATTCTCTCAGAGGAAACCCATGTAGAGTTTTTTTTACCGATTTTTTCCTTTAAGGTGTTAATCATATTAGTAATGATTCGCACATGAAAATATCAGAGGGGAACGACCTAAGATTTGAATACGCTATACACGGTTTCCCAAACGACCGCGTTACCACTGGGCTACGATTGCCTTTTATATGGATACTAGCGGCTCACCCTCGCTTCGCTCGGGTTCGTCGCTAGGTACGTTTTAAATAGATATAAAAAGAAAAAATCTTTCTTTCTCACATTTTAATTATATGTTTTAATACTTACCTATTCCGGACTAAGAGAAATCCAAAAATTAAAATATCATAAAAATTGGAACGCGGTCGAACGGGATAAAAAGTATCCTATGTCCTTCTCCTGGCTCTAAACTACCTCCCTGCCAATTTTCAGCTAAATCGGTTCAGCCGTTCTTGAGTTATAAGCGAAGTAACTAACACGACTTTCTTTTATATATATAGATTATGTATATTCATGCTATTCACAAAATGTTTAAAGAAAGAAATACCAAACGAAAGTAAATACAAAAGGTTGGTAATACTTACAAAATAGGTTAACCATTGTAGAATTGGTGAACGCATAACTCGCTTAGCGGTCGAGGGACTTTAGTCCCTCATATGACAAATTTCATTGAGTGTATGGATCCTAACGGTATGTGCGGTATATTTTTTTCTATAACTACTCTAGTGTGTTGTTGGTTTATTCAATAATCTAATATTTTAGCAGCAACTATATTTTCTTACCAATACATGAATATCATCTCATTATTAGTAGTTCTTTAAATGATCATTCGACTTATTTGAAAATGAACAGCTTATATTTTTATTAATCCCTCAACGAGCGCGGACACGCCGGCGTTACAGTTAACAATAGATTTCTTAGAAATTTAATTAATTTCTTAGAAATTTACGTGGAGGTGTTTATCATTATCAATATTATACATGATATATAAAAAAATTGCAATTATGATAAAATATGGTGATATAAAAAACCTATATTTTAACATGATTTCAGATAATTCGTACATATAATAATTAATTTAAAAAAAGGTGTTATTAACTCTTATTTAATCACGAAAAGTAACGAAAAGCTCCCCACTTGATTAGTTTGCCTAAAAGTAGCTTTATGTTCGTAGCTTCAGATCATACATAGTCTATCTGTGCACTGAATTTGATCCAAATTCATCCAGCCGTTTGAAATGAAACCATCTTTTCGAATTGTTTTGCGAATTTATTTTGATTATTGGTTCCCGGCGTTTCATCTCTCCCGTCACCATGATTGCTGTAAAGCATTCAAAACGTCGGGAACCAAAAATCAGAATAAATCCGCGAAAAAAAACTAAAATATAATTTTATATAAAATGTCAAATAATTGCGTAAATCTAAAGTATCATCCAGCCGATTGAACGTATAGGAATAACAAGCATTCACACACAAACTTTTAATAACATTTATAATAATAGTTCGACTTTGCGCAATTTTTTCATATAGGTAATCGAGCCTGTTATTTCCTGACCGCGGCAAATCGCTCAATATCCGGATCATACAGCTCCTGCCACCAGACAGCAATTACGACGTGGCGTGGTACAATATCATAGATGTGTGTTCTAATGTTTAAGATTATTCAATAAATATTCAAAATATACTTATAATGTCTTGTATTGTATATATACATTTGTGTGTGTAGTTATAATTTTTTTCATTAGTATACAGTTTTCCGAAGAGATGCGAAGTATATTTTTCATTAAATATATGTTTATTAATTACTAAATAAGTACGTTTTGATTTATTGAGCGGAACCCGAATTCTTTTTCTAAAATAATACCTTTATTTTGCCTATGTTACTCCCTATAATATCAGCCATCTTCCATTGAAAGTCTCGTCAAAATCAGTCCAGCCGTTCAGAGATTATCCGGAACAAACAGACAGTTAGAAATTTTTTTTAAAAATTGTAATTTTCTAATAAGTATCTACCGTATATAATTTCATATTATGCATTTAGTAAAACGCTGTTATTTTGACATTACAAACAGACACTTCAATTTTATTTATCTGTATAGATTAATTATGAAAAACGGATGTATGTTTCTTTTTGACGATATGACGAAACTTTTGGCTCAGTTTGTAGTGACCCTACTTGCTGTGCCAGTGGTCGCGGTTTCGAGTCCCGCTGGAGGCATTCATTTGTGTCATGGGTCATGGGTCAGTCATGGGTGTCCATATGTATAATATTATGTATGTATTTAAAGTTATATATGTGTAGTGCATCAACTATCTGGTATCCATAACACAAGCCTCGTAACTTACCATGGAACTAGACGGTGCTGTGTGGTCCCAACATATTTTTTTTATCTTGCTTTCACACCCTATTAGACAATAGATCGACGTGGTTTATTGATAGACATAATTTATTGAGTGGAAAATTCCATAAGCTATCAAATAAAATGTCAAATGTTCACGTAAACCTAAGAAAGTATTATCCATCCATCCATACTATTAAAATTGTGAAAGTTTGTTTGTCCTTTTTTCCCGTGGAAGCGGAATGACGGATTGGACTGATTTTTTGTGTGGAGATAGTTGGAGGGCTGGAGAGTGACATAGGATACTTTTTACTGCGGAAGATTATCTCATTCCACGGAAAAACACGTTATAATACAACCCAAAAAATATTTATAATTATAGAATTACTTGAAACTTGATATTAATGCTATTCAATACAATAAATATGTATTTTAGCATTTTTCGAAATTCATCCCATAAGGGGGTAAAATAGAGGATGAAAGTTTGTTTAAAACCTAACTTTTATAGTTTTTTTGTAGTTTTAGCGCGAACGAAGCCGCGGGTTCTGCTAGTATTATATATTACTAGCATAGCCCGCAGCTCCGCCCGCGTTCAGATGACCAAAAACCAAATTATTAGGTTTTACATATTACTATACTCTTACAATGCAGTTTTTGTATTTTTTCTCAGAAATGAGACATTTTCCCGCGGTAAAAGTATCCTATATGTAGACCCGGATAACCAGCTATCGCTATAACAAATTTCATCAAAATCCCTCCAGTGGTTTTTTTATAATGCGGTAACAGACAGACAGACAGACAGACAAAAATTCTAAAAACTATAGATTTGGCCTTTGTATCGATAATAATGTCTATTTCAATAAGATTTTCCAAAAAATATTTAATGTACAGATTCGGCTTAGTTACAATTTTATTATATGTATAGAAATTATTAGCCAAGTTATATAATAGTAATAAGCTTATAACTTAGGCGTCGTCTTACTTAAATGAGTTTCGTTAAGTAATCTGATAGACACCAGATAAAGTACCCTCATACATGATCCTATATTTTACCACTAAATATTGCTAATAATAAATTATTTTGTTTACAAAAAATCAGCCTTTTTGATAAATATATCCATTTATTTTCTATATAAAAAAGCAAAAACAATACACTTCAGTACCTTTTTTCCTCTGTTTGTCAATCGATTTTCTTATATTTTTAACCGACTTCTAAAAACGAGGAGGTTCTCAATTCGTCGGAATCTTTTTTTTATGTATGTTCACCGATTACTCGAAGACGCCTGAACCGATTTGGAAAATTCTTGTTTTGTTTGAAAGGGTATGCTTCACAGGTGGTCCCATATAATTAGTAGCTATTACCAGTGTTATCAATAAAAAAAAACCCGTTAGTTTTATTATATAATAGGTAGTTATTAATTGTGGGTATGTGTTATGGTGGGTAATGGGTATGTCCCACTGAGTCTCTTTTCCTATTGTAGTGGATAGAGTACGCTGCCACTTAACCCAAATCATCATTTTTAAATTTCAGTCAAATTTATGCACTTACTATATATTTATTTACTTACTTGTATCGTAGGCTGTAAGGTGTTACTATGGGCGGGTCTAGCGACTAACAGACGCACACACGCGCCACACTGTCGCAGTACGGCGGCCGCTTGCCGCGCACACATCCCCACCACGCACACCGCTCCGATGCGCAGGAGCATGTCTCCACTACGTAACCTGCCATCCTATTAAATTATATTTTTTTTATAAAAATCTATGTATAATATATAACACAGTATAAATATAATAAATAATATATAACAACATTTAATAACATTAATCTTGTAAAGTTTGTATGTATGTAATCTTTGAAACTACGGATTCGATTCCGAAAGTTTTATCAGGAATTGAATGCTACATTGTATTATTATAGGAAATTTTTTGTTCCAATAAAAATGTGTTTACTGTCAGAAATCCTAATAACTACTTGAAAAAATGGTCGTTGAGTTGCTTTATCGCCTATTGTTAGGCAGCAAGCCGTTCTTGTTTGTTAGTATCACATTAAAGTCAAGGTTCTAATATTTAAAAATCATAAACATGTTACGGAAACTAAATTATTATTATTTGTTGATTTTCTTACTGTTTCAATAGTAATTATTTTTATATACATACTAGCAGAACTCGCTCGCGCTAAAACTACAAAAAAAAACTCTTAAAAGAGATAAGTTTAATACAAACTTTCATCCCCTATTTTACCCCCTTATAGGATGAATTTCGAAAAATGGTACAACACGTATTTATTTAAATGTATTGAAGAGCATTATTATAATATAAGCAAATTAATAAAAGCAAACGCATAAGCAAATTTATAGTTAAAATGTACAAATTTTCAGCAGATAAAACTTAAAAAAACCGACTTGCAGGCACTAAAATGTAAAAAATAACTAAACGGGGGTTTTTATTTAGAATAGATACCTATTACCTAATCAGATATTTTCGAAGTCAGTGCCAGCCGATGCAAAGCAAATCTAATACATTTCGATACGTAAAATTCATACATTTCCCTTTTAGATATTCATATCTTAAAATATTGTCGGCTGGCACCGACTTAGAAAATATCTGATTAGGTATCTATTCTAAATGAAAACCCCCGTTTAGTTATTTTTTACATTTTAGTGCCTGGAAGTCCATTTTTTTAAGTTTTTATTTTTCCAGTAGGCGTAATTTGCAAGAAGAAAGTTTTTTAATAACATATTCGATTAAACAATTTATTTAAAAAAAAATATTGTTGATTTTTTTAAAAACCGCTGGACCGATTTCAATAAAATTTATATGGGACCACCTGGGAAATATACCCTTTGAAACAAAAAAAATCCAAATCAGTTCAGGCGTCTTTGAGTAATCGGTGAACATACCTACATAAAAAAAAGAAAATAAGAAAAGATTCCGACAAATTGAGAACCTCATCCTTTTTGGAAGTCGGTTAAAAATGTAAAATTTTCAAATGTCAGACAAGCAGAAAATATTAGTGGCATGAACTTAACCCGCAATTTTACGTCTTCGGCCATCGATAATGATCAGTAAACTTATATTTTCCAGTTAACCTCGCTGAAGATTTATATTAGCACCGATACGTCCCAACTTTGATATTTTTAAACTTACCTATACTCGATGTTTTTTTACCGACTTCCAAAAAGGAGGAGGAACTATGTTTGGCTGTATGTATGTTTTTTATGTATGTTCCCCGATTTCTCTGAAATGGCTTGATCGATTTTGCTACTTTATACGGTATTGTATTAAGGTAGGTCCCGAGATGGTCCTGTAAATTTTCTTTGACATAGAGTATACCGGTTTCGAGAAAATCAGGAAAAAACATGTCAAGTATGTCAACAGATTTAATTAGACTTCTACCTACTTCTAATTGTCATATCGACTTGAAACTTTTCAAGTGTTTGTAATTCCGATGATGGTGTAGCAATTTGGTATCTTAGAGCTGATCTGATGGTGAGGCTAGAAAATGGTTAGTGGAACTCTTCAACGGCTCTGAATAAATAGTTTGAATTTGGGCTTATTTAGTTTGATTTAATAAAGCAGACCATACAACCAAAGGGTATGCTCCCAAGATAAACTCTGCTATTAGAGAAGTACCAGGAGCAACCCGAATGGCACATCGCTCACTGAGGTTGGCTGCCTCCCTTTACGTTTCTTGACTTCACGCCTGTCTAGATTTCCGGGCGCTAATGAGACGAGTAAACGCAGATTGGAAGGGATAATCTAATTTTTCCTAACATAACCTGTTCGAGACAATGAAACTAACATATAAAATTATGATTATGTGAACAAATCTAGTAAGCTGCAAAAATATTTGAATCGTTGCCAAAAATCAAAATAAAACTTTATCACTTTTTGACAGTCTGACATTCACTGTGTTACAAATAAAAATGATCCATTTAGATATGATTAGAATGCATTAAGTAAAATTATATTATATACCAATTTATGATTCATACTTATTTAAATAGGTTTGTTTTATCTCACGGCGGCTGCTACCGGCTTGAATAATATCTAATTAAGAATCTTTATAATATGTGGTTATTCAATAAAAATCTATACCGTTTAAAACCAACAAAAATCAGAGAACAAGACGAGAACCTGCGAAGATTATGTGAATCGATTCCAAATTCACGTTTCTCATGTTGTTCTCGCATTCTCGCGAGATTCTCTCGTGAATGTGAAGCGCGCATTACAAGAAGTGAACAAAGTTGCCTCTTTTTTCTAATACACATACAATCTAATTGAAGTATCGTCCTCTTTTTTTTGAAATCGGTCAAAAACTAATATTGAATTAATAATATTGGACTACCATGATTATTAAGTGGGTGTGCGTGTGTGGGTCTTTGTGTATGCGTATGCGCATGCGCATGTGTTTATATGTTACTCCTTCGGGTTGAAAAGGCTGTACAGATTTTAATGAAATTTAATACATAGATAGATTGTGTCTTACACATAGGCATACTGCATGGCACTTAGAAATACCGAGCAAAGTCAGGGTAAGCCGCTAGTTAGTAATAATAATAAAGCTATTTCTGTCTGTGACATTGCACATATATCCATTATGAGCTGCGAGTACATGCAGTCCATCACCCGCTTATGACACCGCGTAGTCTATAGAGCTCAAGCTGTTATATCTGCTCGACGGATTGAAATGAATTTATGGTACCAGTAGGTCTGCTTAGAGTTTTTTTAACCAATATTTTAGTATGTTTTTTTTATTTTAAATAAAACTATCGTTTCGGATTATTTCGCGGATTTATTTTGATTTTTGGTTCCCAACGTTTCGAATGCTCACGTTTCGAATGGTCACGGGAGAGACTGACAGATTATTTAAAATGTCAAATATTCGCGTAAATCTAAGAAAGTCTTATATTTTTTGTTATTAATTTAAATAATTGAAGATTAGAACAAAAATATAATTAGATACTATCCAAAATTCTACTACTTTATAGTAATTACAATTTACATTGGTTTAAAAAAAATACAGTTAGCTTTGTTTTTTAAATCTCAAGTATAGGTTGATAGATAAAAATATATGTACATATCGATACCTACTTAAAATTGTAGTTTTTGATTATTTCATTAATCGGCTATTATTAAAACGTCCTCCTGACCAATTTCGACCACGGGGCTAATCTCACTACAACAAGCCATCTGCGAAGATGTGATGATGATGACGTGAATGACGGATGATGTGAACGCAGTCTGAGCTTGTACTCTTTTTTTACTTCTAAATTTAGTTGGGACCATAACGCCAACTGCCAACAACTAAACTCCGGGCTACCACTTATAATTTCTTAATAAAAACTTTATTAACTATAATTGGCCCGACTAGGAACTCGAACCCAGGCCCTCTGTATCTGCAGCTACACATGCTAACTACTAGACCAACAAGATAGTTATTACATCCATATTTGTAAACAACTTGCAACGTTACGACGTACGAGAAAATTTACCAGCTCTCATTTGCCATTGTTGTGTAAACGAAGAATAAGGTTAATGTTGTAAGTTCTTAAAATAATGCATTGCTCATGAGAATATTACACATCGTATGCTCTATGAATATATCTTAAGCAGAACCCACGGCTTTGCTCGCGTTAAAAGTACAAAAAACAATTTCTTTGGTTTATGTTATTAGTCATTAATACAGAAACACCTTTTAACCTTGCCCAAGGCCCCCCTCACCCCGCCCCCCTAATACCCTCGCGCCATGTACTCGTCTACCATGTCGTATTTTGTATGTCGTATTTTGTATGTCGTGTATGTCGGATTTTGGAAGCCCTATTTGACTCTGTCGGGGGATGATTTTGCAAAATCTGTGATACACGTGTCTCATAATTTTCATTTAAGAGTATGTGTATCAATTTTCGAGTCAATCGACCCAGAGAATAAACGTTTCACAGAAAATTCAACTCCCCATTTCACCTTCTTAGGGGTGGAATTTCAAAAAGCCCTTTTTTAGAGGATACCTACACTTCCCAAAGAACACAACCTCCAAATTTCATGTCCTGGGACCAGCGGTTTAGGCTATGCATTGATATAATAAAGTCAGGACTTTGAATTTTATATATAGTGACTAGAAGTAAGGTTAGACGGTTTATGACGGTATTGTGTAACAGTAATTAAAGCCTAAAATGTTATTATATTTAGCTTATACCTACTAAATTTTATCCAAACCATCCAGCCCATGATTCAATAAAAATATGTATTACTGTGCGTATTTTTTTATCATTTAGTACTTTTTATCCCGGAAAAATGTACGGTTCCCGTGGGATAGATTTGTTTTTTTTTCGAAACGAAGTGAGGGTGAGTCGCTAGTATTAAATAATAGCTAAGATATTTTGGTCAGACATTGGCTAAACTTATCTTGAAAACTTTTTTAATATTCGTCCAAACTATTTGAGTACATTTCAAGAAAAGTTCTATGTAAAGTCAAGAATATCTTACTTTTAAAACTTTAATTTGAATCTTATACAAACGTCTAGTCTTACGATCTTTATCTTATTCTACCTAACTACTAACAATAAGAGAACAAAATAGACATTTTCGCAGAGAGTTTTTATTTCTAAATTCTTAATCTATTTTAATAATCATATAGACTAATAAATATATATATATATATATATATATATATATATATATATATATATATATATATAAAGGAATATACAAGAATTGCTCCTTTAAAGATATTAGATATTACTATATCTATACATTTAATGTATAAACTATAATACTAAAAAGTTTTATTAAAATCTGTTCAATAGTTCTTTACCAACTTCGACGTTTAAATTAGTAGTAGGATATGCATATCATGTAGTAGCTGCTGGAATTTAAATTAAAATTCAAATTAACTTATAATAGAATTATTATTATGAAAGTGCCAGTTCATATGTGTATGTGTGTAAAACGGCTGGCCGGATTTGGATGAAAAGTATCTATACTAATATTATAAAGACGTAATGTTTGTGAGTTTGTAAGCGGTAATCTCTAAATCTATTGAACCGATTTAGATGAAATTTGCTAAGAAGATAGTTTGAGACCCTGGGAAGGACATAGGATACTTTTTATTCCGGAATTCATCTCTTAAGGGGGTTAAAATGAGGATGAAATTTGTATTGGAAATCAACCTAGTGACGAACCCGAGCGAAGCGAGAGTGAGTCGCTAGTCTGAAATAATAGGCTACTGAAAAACACGTAGGGAGACACGCGACCGAAGCGAGGTTAAGTCGCTTGTATAGTAGAGAAATAACTCAGAAATAATAATAAGACCTAAATATACAAAATGATCTAACGGGCGAGATATTATTCGATACTAAAAATAAACGGTTCACGTTTTGTAATGTATGTATGTTACATTATAACAGTTTTATACTTCCGTTTTATTGCTGCACGTATGTCAAGGCCAATGTTTTTCCAAATTTAATAAATCTTTCGTATAAAAATAAAGAAATAAGTTAACAAATTAGATTATTATTCTTTCTACTTTATACATTTTACTTAATTCTATTCAATTCTTGTGTTATAAAAGAAATCTTTCGTATAATAGTAAAGAAATAAGTAAACAATTTAGATTATTCTTCTATCTACTTTATAAATTTCTTTAGATTTAATTCAATTGTTTTATTATAAATTCTTTTATTATCTATCTAAAAGTGACTGACAGATAATGCACAGTTTCAACAGCTTGTAAAGTATTAAAGTACCATTTTCCATTTTACATGAAAACTTGGTATTTCTAGTTATAAATATGGAAATTTTTCATTTCGTTTTTTTGTTGTAGACTAGTTTTTGTCCGCGGTTTCGCTTGCATAGATAGTAGGGTGGAGATCAAAGGTATGTTTGTCCCAAGGATGCAAATTTTATGGACATCTGATCAAAAAGGTAACAGACAGAGTTACTTTCACATTAATACTATATATTAGTGTGGAATACGGATGGGAAGTCCCATCAGGCTTCCTGTTGTCTAAGAAAATAATTAACAATACATATAAATAAAACATTTATATTATTAACGATAATATTATACGGTTTATCGTAAGTATAGCTTGTAATTTAATTGGCCTGTTTTAAGCGATATCACACTACTGTTATAGATACGAAAATTTGTATGTGTGTATGTTTGTTACTGCTTCACGCTGAAACAACTTAGATCTAGTAATATAACTAAATATCAGAATCCGTCCAAATACGTAAACATATACGTAATATATGCGTAATAATTTAAAAAAAAAGCGCTCTATCTATATCTATCTATATATCTATATCTATCTATATATCTATATCTATATATATATATATATATATATATATATATATATATATATATATATATATAATTCTTCTGTGAGTGTGTATGTCACTGAACTTCTCTCAAACGACTGGACCGATTTTGATGAAATTTTTTGTGTGTGTTCAAGGGGATCTGGGAATGGTTTAGATTCACAATTTGAATAATAATTTTCATCAAAAAAATTATTAAAAAAAGTTTGAAATTTTCAAATTAAAGACGTGTAGACAGGACAACGTCTGTCGGGTCCGCTAGTATATCTATATCATCATCCCGCAGCCCATTTTCCAAATTACTGAAGGTCGGCGCAGTACGTCTTCCTCTTCCACTTTCCCTTATTATTCGTCACCTCATCATTCACCCTTTCTCTTTCATATCCTGTCTCACACAACCGATCCATCTTTTCTTCGGGCTTCCTCTACCTCTCCATCCATCTACATTCATTTCCATCACTCCTCTCGTCACATGCGATTCATCCCTCCTCTTCATATATCCATACCAACTTTGGTTTGTTAGATTTGTCTCCGTCCCGAATAGCAGAAAACTATTAAAACAGCGGAAAATTCACGAAAAAAATAAACTTACATGGGTAAAGCTGGCTAATAACTATTTGTATTCAGCCCTTTTTTAACGTCCCACTGCTGGGCACGAGCCTTCCTTCAGTACGAGGGGGATCAGGCCAGAGTCCACCACGCTGGCCAAGTGCGGGTTGGCGGACTTCACATGTCTTTTGAAAACTTGCTAGGTTCTCTCAGACATGCAGGTTTCCTCACGATGTTTTCCTTCACCGTTAAAACAAGTGGCCATCATGTTGGAAATGATTCGCACATGAAAATATCAGAAATGCGAGACCCGGGATTTGAACTCGCTTCACTCGGTTTCCCAAGTGAGCGCGTTACCACTGGGCTACCACTGCCTAAATACTAATTATTATTTATATATATTTAAAACGTACCTAGGGACGCTAGTATTATAAATACAAAAGGCACCTTGAGATTGACCCAAGCGAAGAGAGGACAAGTCATTAGTTATAATAATACAAAAACGTTGTGCAAAAATATTGAAACCGTCAGCTTTTATAATGATTGATCTACATTACATTCCTTTACGCTATGTGATTTTTGTGTGCCAAAGAAAATTTTGATATTTTATTGGCGAGTTATACAAATATTAGCAATCGTGATCGTATGATGAATATGAATGACCGTAGGTATGTTAGTTTTTAATAAGCAAATTTTTTTTATATCTCATGCTTGGTCCTATAAAATTTAAAAAAATGACTAATAAAGGTGCTTTCAACATTAATTTTGTTATCGGTCTATCTTTTCAGTTTAAAATTAATCATTATATTAGATTTCACCTCTAGAAAAACAAATCTATCCCACGGGAACCGTACATTTTTCCGGGATAAATGAACCCCTTGGGACGAACTCAAGCAAAACGGAAGCGAGTCGCTAGTACAAAGCAGATAAAGATTCGTCTTAATTAAAAACAATTCTCTCACACTATAAGAGAAATGGTCCTGAACCGATATTAACATTTACTTGGGGGTTTATTTCCACAATACCCATCATTCACAGGCCCTCTGCTAATAGATCCCTAACTTAATCAATGGTTTCGAACGATAAAGATAGACTACATAATAATACGTCAATTAATATATACATATAGCATGTAGTATCCGCGACTCCACTCGCGTAGTTTATTGCAAAACGTATGTAAAATTTGCTTCTAGAGATGTGCATTAATATTAGATAACCTATATGCCTGTTCTATATAAATTCTATAAAATATAAAAAAATATTTTCCATAGCAAACTGGCAGTTTAGGAGTTACGTGGGCTCAAATATAAAAAAAAAAACAATCAGTTTTGTATAATTAGTGTTATAAAAGGCGACAGTAAATAGTACTTTTAAAAAAAACATTTGCTGCATTGTAATCGAACCGACGGTTTTCTTACTTACTTACCTAACCATTTCACTGCACACAATACGATTTTCTAAAGTAATCCTATTTAAACTTTCGTTCCGAATGTAATCTACTTTACGTTCATATTTTGAATTTCATTCCGTTTTGATACAAAGCTTTTTCAGCTCGTAAAAGAGGTTTAATTAAATAAAGTATGTTTAGCCTCTGTGGCAAAAACCACTACCGTAATGAAACCGCGTCGTTTTAAGTGCAATTTATTAGTTGATCATATTTGTAAACAATAGAAGCGGATGGATCATATATTATTAATTACTATAAGTACATATTATAAGTATATATATATATATAGCTTTTTTTACTAGCGCAGTCGCTTGTTTCGCTCGTCCTTAGTTGGTTTTATGAAATTAAATCGCCTGTATATAATCTTATATCTTTAAACGAGCAATTCCTGTATATATGTATATATATAATCTGAATCTCTGAAACGGCTACAACGATTTTCATGAAATTTAGTGTATAGCGGGTTTCGAGGGCGATAAATCAATATAGATTAGTCTTATGTCTGTGAAAATGCGTGTTTTGGAGTTTTCATCCAGTTTTATTTTGCATTATTCCACGCAAAATATAGTCGGTAATTTGCACGCTTGGGCAAAAGCATCGTGGTCAAGAGGCCAAGGTGCAAGATCAACAATCAAAGGTGTCCAGGTTCGAATCTCGGTCGCATTCAAAGTTTTTACTTTTGTTTTTTTTTTAATATTTATTCAAGTTTATAGTTTAAAAAAAAAAGAAAATTGTACTTTAGGCCAAAAACTCCGAGCGAAGCTCGGTGGCTCAGGTACTATTAATATAAAAGGCATATGATTTCTTTATTTTTCCGTCGAATTTTATATGTAAATTCGTCGATTATTGGCTGAGCTTTCACAAGTTAAAACAGATAATGGTGGAAAAAGCTCCTTCTATAAAGCTCTCTCTACAAATACAACCTACATCTAGTTTATAGCAATGGCTTCGTTCAGGTTTGTCCCTAGGTGCCTAAAATGAGTACCTATGTATTACTACCGGCCATGGTCTGTCTGTAGTGTGTAATATATTTTATCGAAACGCCACACACAAATTAGCGATTATTTACTTCTATACTTCAATTTTTTTATCATTTTCTTCATATTCGTTTTTTTTGAGTTGTGGAATAGAGCTTATGTTAAAAAAATATAAGAAATCCGTTTTCAGTCGTGGGTACGGTTAAGCGGGCGTTTAAAATATTTAACTTCTGCACAAAATACAAAAGTTTTACTTTTACCTTTTACTATTTATATAGGTTAAAACGATCTCATATGTAAGCTCAGTGTGTGCAAAGTATTATCTTTATTCATTGAAAAGTTTACGCGTAAATTCCTAAAAGACATTCAAAAATAAAAACAAATTTTCAAATTTTAAAAAATTAACAATATCAACTTAGGTGATAAAGAATAGTATGTAGTAGTTTACGTTTTAACTTTTAGTATAGATTTCTCAGAGTTGAAATATTTTCCCGCAGTAAAAAGTATCCTATATGTTGACCTGGATAACCAGCTATCATCATACCAAATTTCATCAAAATCTGACCAATGGTTTTCTCGTAATGCCTTCCCAGACAGACAGACAAAAAATCTAAAAACTGTTATTGATACAGAAGCCGAATCTATATTCGGCTACTGTATCGATAATAAAGACTATTTCTGATAATAATTACTATTTAATAAAGATTTTCCAAAAAATATGTAACGTACAGATTCGACTCAGTTAGAATTTTATTATATGTATAGATATAAAACTAGAAATACTAAGATTCATACCCGATCAGCAACTCCTCCTGGTAGGACGCTCTTCACCACGACGCCGGACGACCTCCCGCCAACGATACCGAACGCCAGCCCTGACCCATCGTTGACTAGTTCCACCACCTCAACTTGAGCCCACTCCCCGAACACCTGCTATAGTAAATACATGTCATAATTTGGTAATATTACCTACATTCATGAGGTTATGTTGAAATTCTTTGATTTCAGAGGTTTTATTTAAAGTGGCAAGAAAATAATTTTACGTATATTTTATTATTATTTTAATATTACTGTACTACTATTTTATTAGTTTTATTATAATAATATTTCATTAAAGAATAAGTGATTTTTATAAGTTGATAAACAACATCGACTTTTTTTCCTTTAAAATATAATATGTATGGTTTTTATTTTGCTAACGTTTAATGCCACGTTTTATCATACATAACAGTACAACAACAGTACCTACTCGTATATATGTCTTGCTCCAAGTCATAGTGTTTATGTATTAAATTTCATCCAAATCCATCGAGCTGTTGCAGTGTAAAGGTGGAACAAACACACATACAAACATATGTAAATCTATTTTTTTATTAAATATATTATGTTATATATTTTTATTTGAGTAGGTAAATAATGAAAAAAGTTTGTTTTTATTTTTAATTACTCACCTTATTTATTTAAACAAGTTTCAGTAAAATATGAAATTTAACAACTTTCATTAATGAAAATATTAATACATAATTTTCAATATACATAATCAGTACCAACATTTAGATTTGCAATTGTAATGAGTTTGAATAATAAATAAAAATAGTAGTTATTTTTTATTAGAATACCATTCAGTCTGTACAATACGTTATTTCCCGAAGCATAAATAACATAACCTTAATGATGAATGCTTCAAATAATAATTGTATCGTAACATTCAACAATGAATATTCCTATACTATACGGGTGCATCACTAATGAGAGGCTGAAGCCAGAGCCGTATCATATAATGGTAGGTATGTGCTGTGGAAAGTCACTTGAATAATTTGCATATCGACTGCTAACTTAAGTTAGCTTGTGATTTACCCTCGCTACGCTAGGTACAATCTCTATATGGCTTAAATAATATATATATATATATATATATATATATATATATATATATATATATATTAGACTGATTCAAAAAAAACCGACTATTTTTTATTTTTTTTTTAATATTGAAAATATTGTCAGAAATGACTAAAAAAAAATCCTGTGAAAGTTAGAGCTCTTAATATTAATATTAAGAGGTGCCGAGTGGAAAATTTCGATTTCCCATTTGATTAACGTGGGAAAAATTTTTTTTCTTACTTTGGAATTCTGTAGCTCTTTAACAAGTCATCGGATTGGTTGAGTCAGAACATATTCTTGTAGAGAATTGAACGTTCTACAAAAAAGGTCTCTTATGATTTTTTGATATATTTACTTTTTCAAAAGTTATTCAACCCTAAAGATGAATTGATTCAAAATTTTTACATTTTTCTAATTTTCCGACGCAACCATCAACTTTATGAGAAAATTTAATAGGACTTTTTTGTAAAACATTCAATTTCCTATAACTTATCTCTCAAAAATTAAAATTTTTTTTACAGATCGTAAGTTATTTGCAAAAAACTAAAATTTTTTTTAAAAAGTTGTCATTTTTATTCTTAAAATTAATTATCATGTTAAACAAATAAAGTTTTAACCTAAAAATTGAATGTTTATTACAATTTAATCAATAAATGGAAAAGCTTTTTTTTTTAACAAATAATGCTGATTTATGTTATTCGATTTTTGGAAATCATTTCAAGGTCAAGACGAACAATTCTCAAAAGCAAATAAAAACATTTTTTATCTATTTTATATTTAATATGACTCTACTATCCATTTCAATTAAAAATCCTTTCAAGCTCGCCCCCCTCTACCTATATTTGATATACTTCAACGCTGTTGTGATTCCAAGAAAAATCTAAAAATGAAGATCAACTACAATACTTATTGCTAATTATTAGTGAATACAGAAAAAAAGTGCCCAATTGTAATAGAAATTTTTTTAGTTTAACGATATAAATTGCTTTGATTATAATAAACATTCAATTTTTAGGTTAAAACTTTATTTGTTTAACATGATAATTAATTTTAAGAATAAAAATGACAACTTTTTAAAAAAAATTTTAGTTTTTTGCAAATAACTTACGATCTGTAAAAAAAATTTTAATTTTTTGAGAGATAAGTTATAGGAAATTGAATGTTTTACAAAAAAGTCCTATTAAATTTTCTCATAAAGTTGATGGTTGCGTCGGAAAATTAGAAAAATGTAAAAATTTTGAATCAATTCATCTTTAGGGTTGAATAACTTTTGAAAAAGTAAATATATCAAAAAATCATAAGAGACCTTTTTTGTAGAGCGTTCAATTCTCTACAAGAATATGTTCTGACTCAACCAATCCGATGACTTGTTAAAGAGCTACAGAATTCCAAAGTAAGAAAAAAAATTTTTCCCACGTTAATCAAATGGGAAATCGAAATTTTCCACTCGGCACCTCTTAATATTAATATTAAGAGCTCTAACTTTCACAGGATTTTTTTTTCGTCATTTCTGACAATATTTTCAATATTAAAAAAATAAAAAAAAATAGTCGGTTTTTTTGAATCAGTCTAAATTATATATATATATATATATATATATATATATATATATATATATATATGGAACCACCTTGGAAGTATACCCTTTGAGACAAAAAAAAATCCAAATCGGTTCAGGCGTCTTCAAGGAATCGGAGAACAGACAAATAAAAGATTCCGACGAATTGAGAATCTTCTCCTTTTTGAAAGTCGATTAATTAGCCTATATGCTACTCCCCATCACAGTATTTCTATATATAAAAGTTTATCCAAATACGTCCAGCCATGAAGGAATAGCAGACGTACAAACAGAAAGTACAAAACGGGGCATATGTAAGTATAAGACTTCCTCCAATAAAATATGGAAATCAATAAGGCAATTTATTCAACGTATGCGATAATATTTAACTTTTAATCTGATATCTCTGTTATCGCGTGTTTGGTAAATATGTTATCTTGTTTATTGTTTCGAATACTGTGAGCTTTTACTCATGACTTTTTATTTAATCAACGTCGATGTTAAATGTTTCGAAAATTCTTACATATCTTCGCCTAAATTAGGTTACATTGCATAGAGTCTGGATGTTGATCGAATCGGATGAATTACATTAAAATCTATACCTACATATAATAAAATTGTAACCAAGCTGAATCTGTGCATTAAATATTTTTTGGAAAATCTTATTGAAATAAACATTATAATCGGTACTGAGGCCGAATCTAGAGTTTTTGGAATTTTTGTCTGTCTGTCTGTTACCGCATCACAGAAAACTACTGAAGGGATATTGATGAAATTTGGTATGATGATAGCTAGTTATCCGGGTCAACATATATGATACTTTTTACCGCGGGAAAATGTCTCATTTCTGATAAAAATACAAAAAACTGATGTATGACCTGATAATATAAGAGTATAACAATATGTATAACCTACGAAATTTATTTTTGATCATCTAAACGCGGGCGGAGCCGCGGGCAATGCTAATATAATATAATTTGTCTACTATGTATATATTAATGTATTATTTATATACATTTATATCATGCCAAATCTATACAAATATTATAAAAAGACAGAGTTTGTTTGTTTGAACGCGCTAATCTCAGAAACTGCTAATCCGATTTGAAAAAATCTTTTTGCATTCGATAGCCCGTTTACTAAGGAAGACTATAGGCTATATGTCATATAATATATAGTCTACCAATTCCAGATTAACCGTTTAAACGTACCGACGAACGCTAGTTTAAGGTATATTTTAATATTAGCTTTATGAAAACGGCTGAACGGCAAAATGTCTGATTCGAAAGACGTAGAATTGATCATTTTCATGATATTTTTTACTATTACATGATATAGCGAATCGAACATATGAACTCCGAGAAACATTTACCGTTAATTTTTGTCTTTTTTCAATTATAAAACAATGAACATCTGAAATAAAAATAAAATCGATAATAATACAAACCATATTATGATCTAGTTAGGTTAGAGTAGTACTGGAAAGTGCAATTTTTGAAACCGAGTAAATAATACGAGTAAAGTCCTTGAATTTAGGCGAATTTAATTTATTACTCGTGTCTATACGCTAAAATTACGAGGCTTGGTCAAAAGCGTATTTATTAAATGAAATCATTGTAGGCTTACTTTGTTTAGATCGGTCTATCTGCCTTTCCGTCTTTTAAAGCTTTTCCTCAGACGAAGGGTTTTTGAAACGGCTCAACCGATTTTGACGGGACTTTCACTGGTAGATAGCTGATGTGTTATAAGGAGAAACTTAGACTACTTTTATTTTAGAAAAAGAATCAGGCTTCCGCGCATAAAAATTAAAACCCATGAAATTGTCAATAAAATCCTCGTACTAGGCGCACTCGAGCGAACCGAAGGTAAATCGCTAATATCTTTTATCTATACCAATTAACAGAGAGCGGATTTTTTGTTCGGTTATACTGCGATAACTACTGAACCGATTGGAATAATACTCATAGCATAAGATGCAGCGTGTTTCGGAGAAGGTTTTAGTATATGATATGTTGGTGATTAATTTACTATGAGGGCGGAGCCGTAGGAAAACGCTAGTATTTCATAGAATATAAACCCTCCTTACCATGATGCGCCCAATAAGCCGCTTGCGGGGTTTGCGCGGCTGACTCCTCGATCAGCTAACCTTTTCCATTTTTATAGGAACACTGCACTCAGAGGCAAATATCCACACTCTAAGCTAGCACACATAGCGACTAGTTAGTAAGAGCTTGGTGTGAACATAGATGGCACATTTTGAGGTAATCTGTAACAAAATAAATAATATTAATATGTATAGTTTTTAGATATCCTAGATTATCACCTCAAAATAAGTTGTTTTCTGATCCACAATTAAAACGTACTAAATCTGCTCAAAATTCGGTTATTAATCGAGCATATGATAATTATAATGAAAAATTTATTAGCATTGACTTATTTTAATTATAAAGGTGTATACATCATTAAGAAAATGCTTTTAAAATCTTTATCATAACCATTATTTTTTTTTTAAATTGCCTATTCGTATTATGTATTTTTTATTATTGTTTTTAATATGTTCTGTTAGAGTTTAAGTTTTACTTTTTTGTGATTATTTCTTATTTTTATAATTTGTTTTTTATTTATTTTTATAATTTTCACTTAGTCATTTTTGTTTTTGTTCCCCTTTTATATTGTTTTTATTTTGCAGTAACTTTTGTTAAATTTTTTATTTCATTGTTTTAATGTTTAAACTAATTATCATGTTTATTCTACCTGTGACATATTTATAGGTGGAAATTTTGCTGGTGTGTGGATGTTTTAGTTTGTAATTATTTTTAAGAATTACCTCACTGTTTGTTTCCAAAAATTAATAAATAAATAAATAATTTAATATCTGATGTCTTCATGTATTATTATAAACATGATTCTTTTCTTTTGGTATATGTACTTAGATGTGGAGATAATCTCTGTAAGTGCACCCATTTAAACAGATTAATAAAATTGAAGTGTCTGTTTGTAATATCAAAATAACAGCTACATATTTACTAAATGCATATGAAATTATATACGGTATTTATAAGAAAAACATTTTTTTTTTAATTTTGTCTGTCTGTCAATTTTTTCCAGCTAATCTCCGAAATGGCTGGACTGATTTTGACGGGACTTTCAATGGCAGATAACTAATGTTAGAAGGAGTATTATTATTAATAATAATACTCCTTCTAACATTTCAGGCTATTTTTATTTTAGAAAAGAATTGAGCTTTGAGTAGGAAAAAAATGGTTATTCAGTGAAGTGAGAGTAAGTCATTACTATGATATAAGAATAGGTTTATTCAAAAAAATCTTGCAATAATAGTAAGAAAAACTATAATATTCGAGTAAGAAAGGGTTTTTCGGATACGAACAGATCCGTAGAAAGAAGCTAGCTAACTTTAGCTATCGACCCTTTTATTTGCCGTTTCTATGATTATGATGATGATGTTCTCCTAGCCGATTCCGGCCACGGCGGCCAATCTCAATGAGATTAGCCAACTGCGCAGGAGATATTATAGTGCACAAGTGTACGCGCAGACACAAGTGCACTCTCTATTCCTATCACTCTCATACTCCGGTGGGACGACCACTCGACACGACCGGTGAGAGTTAAGGCGCAGGACCGACGGCTTTACGTGCTCTCCGAGGCACGGGGGTGACACACCGCCAACTTCCCAACTCCGGGCTGTTACTGAGACTATATAAGGACTATACAGGAAGACTCAATAACTAAATTTGGCCCGACCCGGGACTCGAACCCAGGACCTCCGGGTGTGCAGCCGTACATGCTAGCCACTACACCACCGAGGCAGTTTTGCCGTTTCTATACTTCAATTCCAACAACACACATAAAACTATCTTTTCGGATTTTGTCGCGGATTTATTTGGATTTTTGTTTCCCGACGTTTCGAATGCTTTACAGCATCCATGGTCACGGGAGAGACTGAGGTGTTACATGTCTTGAATGTATAGTTGTTACAGACAGCCTACCCACAATTAACAAAATGAAAATTGCACTAATTACATTACAATATTTTTAAATTTAAACATTTTTATAATTTTAATTATAATTGAATATGGAAAATTATTTATTTAATTTTTGCTATTATTTTTATAATTATTACAATTTTAAATATTAATTAGTAATCTATATTTAGTGTTGCCATTATTATATTTATAACCATAAAGAAAAATATAAAATATAGTATTAATTATTTAAGCCATATAATTGTTCTATGTGTAATTTAAAAAGTTAAAATTAATTATGGGTAATAATTTTAATTTAGTTTGCTATTATTTAAAAACAACTTACTAAGCAACACTATTAATATATACTTTTACAAATGAAAAATGAAAAATATTAATCTGATAAGCTGTCATTTTGATCTACACAGTATGAACTTACTACATCTGTCTGTCTGTTATGTTTATATTTATATATAATTAATACTATATTTTATATTTTTCTTTACGGTTATAAATATAATAATGGCAACACTAAATATAGATTACTAATTAATATTTAAAATTGTAATAATTATAAAAATAATAGCAAAAATTAAATAAATAATTTTCCATATTCAATTATAATTAAAATTATAAAAATGTTTAAATTTAAAAATATTGTAATGTAATTAGTGCAATTTTCATTTTGTTAATTGTGGGTAGGCTGTCTGTAACAACTATACATTCAAGACATGTAACACCTCAGTCTCTCCCGTGACCATGGATGCTGTAAAGCATTCGAAACGTCGGGAAACAAAAATCCAAATAAATCCGCGACAAAATCCGAAAAGATAGTTTTATTTAAAATGTCAAATATTCGCGTAAATCTAAGAAAGTATTAACACACATAAAGTGCTCGCCTTCATTTCATATGGTCCTTCTGTTCAAATACGATATCAAAGAGCATAATTTAACCGTCTAAAGTGGTTGATTGCTTCTATGACAAGAACGGTGTTGAAACTAGCAAGTTCTAACGTAACACTTTGTCTTCACACAGATCTATATATATATATATATTGCCATATACATTGGATATGTACCTATATATATATAGGTACATATCCAATGTATATGACTACAACAAAGTTTCTACTAAAGTATTCCTATCGTACATAACTTAGGTTGTAAATGAATTTCTTTCATGTTTCAATAAATATTTTTATTTTATTTGTAATTTTTTTTATTTATGACTAACAGTAACTTGTGACTTCGCTTGCGATGAAAAATCATCTAGCCAAACAAGATTTTCTTTAGATAGATAAAGCCTATACGATTATATCTAAATCCTCTATCCGTCAAAAAAGGCGCATTACAATCTGTTAAGCAGTTCTGGGGTTTGTCAAGTACGTACAAACATATATAAAAAAATTACAATACGGAGTAGCTTTCTGTCAAAGAAATATCACTCAATGATTTGTAACGATATCTTAAAAAATATAAATGCTACAAATTTGAAATTTAGCAGGAAGATTGCTTATAGATATTAGAAAATATTTTTGGATATTCAACCTCCAGGGATAAAAATAAGAGATGATGCGAAATTGAATATCTACTAATTTAAAGAGTAAATAAACATATTTAAAAAAAATATAACTAAGATTACATCGTATAATCTCTATAACAAATTGCTAATAAAAAAAATTTTTGAAATATAAATACATAAGTGGGCCACTGGTAAACTCTAGTTTATTTTAACTAGCAACTTAAACTCGCTTCGTTCAGATTCGCCCTTAGACAAAAACCAAAAAAATCTATCTTACGGGAACCGTACATTTTCTGGGATAAAAAGAAACCTATATGCTATTCCAGACTATAATCTGTGCCTTTCATGCATATCCGTTCAGCCGTTTTGGCGTGACTCAGTAACAAATATCCATCCAAGCTTTCGCATTTATAATATTATTGGGATGGGAAGGACTGGATCACTGGAAGACAGGATATGCCTTGTTATACACTATACAAGTACACTGCAATACAATAAAATGGCGTAAAATGTGTACAAATTCATTTTTTCTTAAAGAAACACAGCTGTAAATTAAATCCTTTGTAACATGTGACTTTATGCGAGTGGAATATTCTAATAATACAACTCTAAGCTCTTTTATACCTAAGTATTTCAAAGAGATTGTGAGGTGCATATTCTCTATAGTGCAGTGATTCGAAACGAAATGCGATTTTCTCAAATGTTTTCAGTCATTCTTTACTTCAGAGCTATTTTACAATATGTATGTTAAAGATTCTATATGGGTGCTTATGTTTGTTTGTCCCTTACGCTAAAATGGCTGGACGAATTTAGATGAAATTAAGTGAACAGATAGAATAAGATCTGGAGTAATACATACATTGGTTTTTATTAGGCACGAAGCGAAAATAAGGCGCTAGTAAGTATATATTTTAAAATAAAATTCATTTTATTCTGTTTAGTACACTTACTAGTATCATTTTTTATCGACTTCGACCTTTTTTAATCGATTTTCATAATTCTTTGTATTATGAACAACTTCAAGAGTAGTGTCGTACTTTCAAGGAAAAGTTCACCCCTAAGGCGGATAATTATTGCAAAGTGGTGTTGAAAATGGAGTATCTTTTTTAGTTATAAAATTGTTATTTTAATAATACTTCGGTCGGAGTCGGATATACAAATATCGACCAACGATATATAATAAGACAACGAAACAAGATATCTATTATGATAAAACTTATTGTAATTAAATAGATTGAAATTTTAACTATCTGTCACTTATTGTTAGTTTCTAAACTTATGACTTATACATATTATACCTATATTTAAGAATATTCTTTCAATTGCAATACGACGACTTTTGAGCCCATTGCACCAATGATTTTATAAAATACTAGCGTCTCACTTCGCTTGGGTTCGTCCCTAGGTTCCTTCCCCATACAAACTTTCATCCCCATTTTCACCCCCTTTAAGGGATGATTTTCGGGATAGAAACTATCCTATGTAATTCCCAGGGTCTCAAAATATCTTCTTACAAAATTTCATCTAAATTGGATACTAAAAAAATAGTTTACTAAGACAGTATACTAATTTTAATTAACATTATAACTTTAAAGCAGATTTTTTTTTAATTTAATATTTCAATACCTACCATATTATATGAAACATAGATGATGAACAAGTCTTAACTAAACAAGACAAATAACACCAACCAACATGTAATCAGTATTTTATCAACTCAATGAATATGTATATATATATATATATATATATATATATATATATATATATATTATAAAATACTGAATCTATATATATAGAGGAAAAACTTAAATCATTGCTTTTAGCAAAAAGAAACTGAGGAGTTTTAAGTTATTATTAAAAAAATATAATCAAAATCATTGTACCATTGATCAACATATTACATAACGTACAAACAAGAAAAATATATCATTTATTTTTGAAGTCGGTCAAGTATGAATATGTTTATTTACTCTCGATCTGATTTGTCCCAAATTCGGTAGACTAAAAAACGGATAACGCTATATAGAGTAAACAAGGTCAGAAAAATACATTTGAATTACAAAACTGGCGCTTCTATAGAAAATATCATATGAGCGATATGAACGCATAATAAAATTGTAATAGCATCAAGTTGTGTATAGAGCGTAAATGAAAAAAAATGAATAAAAATATATTATGGACTTTTCATTGTATTATGTTCATGTGTATAACATATGTACATATACTAGCGACTCACCCTCGCTACACTAGGATTCGCCCCTAGCTACTTTGAAGAATGGGAGGCGGGGGTAGGATGGTAAAAAATACTTTACGACCTATTATACCTACCTAATATACAAAAAAAGATCATTGAAATCGGTCCAGCCGTTTCGGAAGAGTACGACCACAAACACCGTAACGCGAGATATTTATATATTATATTATATACAGTGTGTAACGTAACTGATGGATCAAACCTAGCATGGTGGTTGAGGACCTCAGTTCAGTACCTATTGATTTAACCCCCATATACGAGTATGATTAGTGATTCAAACGTTATTTGGATTTAAAAAAATAAATAATGACACACAAATCTGACAATAACCTTCCCAAGAACAGGCCAAAGTATCAAGTATGTGATAGTGTTTTTTTTTCTCCAAAGTAGTCTGATAGTGGAGGGGTGAACCATTATAATAGTTTATGTCAGAATCTTCTAAATTTTTTTTCCCACCCGAGTAGTTCATTTATTTATTGCAAAATCTTTATAAATTGTACTAAATGTATTAATCTGGGTTATAAGCTATTTTGCTATAAAGTTTGATCTAAATCCGTTCTGTAGTTTTTACGTGAAAGAATAACAAACATAGATACATTCATGCATCCACACATCCTCACAAACTTTCGCGTTTTAATATTAAGTACCTGGGCTATCGAGCTTTGCTCGGAGTTATTGCCAAAAAAAAAGCATTTAAAAAAAACAAACTAAAAATTTGAATAAATACAAAAAAAAACAATAACAACAAAATAAAAACTTTGTATCCGATCGGGATACGAACCCAAATACCTGTGGTTGTCAAATTTGCGCCTTGGTCGCTTGACCACGATGCCTATGTCCTAGCGTGTGAATTAGCGACCATATTTTGCGTGGAATAATGCGAAACAAAACCGCATGAAAACTCGAAAACACGTGTTTTTTTCTGTCTGTCTGTCTATCTGTCTGTCTGTCTGTCTGTCTGTTACCGCGTCACGAGAAAACCACTAGACAAATTTTTATGAAATTTGGTATAATGATAGCTGGTTATCCGGGTCAAAATATAGGATACTTTTTACCGCGGGAAAATATATCATTTCTGAGAAAAAATACAAAAACTGAATTGTAAGAATATACTAATATGTAAAACCTAAGAATTTGGTTTTTTGCCATCTGAACGCGGGCGGAGCCGCGGGCAGTGCTAGCTATTATATATAATCTATACTAATATTATAAAGAGGTAACGTTTGTGAGTTTGTGAGTTTGTGACGTGGTAGGGGGTAATCTCTGGATCTACTGAACCGATTTAGATGAAATTTGGTAAGAAGGTAGTTTGAAACCCTGGGAAGAACATAGGATACTTTTTACCCCGGAAAACATCCCTTAAGGGGGTGAAAATGGGGATGAAAGTTTGTACGGGAATCAACCGGAACCGGGGAATCAATCAAAGTGAGGGTGAGTCGCTAATACATAATACGTATGTATATTCAAGCCAAAATAAATACTTTTAATTTAAATACTTCGAATAAAATAGGAGTTTTGCACCGATCATGTCTATCCAAAACAATAGTTTCGTCAGTACTAACTATTTGCTTTAAAAGTTGCCAATATTAGAATACCCTTCGTTTAAAAATACTCAACTAAGCAAACTATTCTCTATAAAGTGACCGATAAAATTTATATAGCGTTTACAACTGACTTTCTCTTTGAGTTTTCTTATTTGAAATACGACTTATAAAGAAAAAAATCATTAAAAAATTATCTAAAACATCAAAATTTTCAAGTTATTACGCCTATTCAATATGAATTCCAAAGTAAATAAAACGGTCCTTTTCACCCCGACAACTGCATGCGAAGGCCGTGTCCGGATAAATTCCGAGAATATGCAAAATCGTAATTAGATTTGTGTACAAATTTCCCTCGAGGTCGGTTTGACCGTGTGCGGGAAAGAGCATTACAATTGGGGAAATACATCTATGAAATATAAAATATAATACGTTTTTCTCTACAAATCGTTGGCTCACTATTACAAGGTTCTATGTTAATTTTAATAAAGTTTAGTAATTTTTACATAGAACTTCGTTATTTTGTTATCGTAAAAAAAACAACATAGAACTATGTAAAATTGAATATTTTGTAGTTATAGTGCGGCTATCTAGTGGTTTGTTTTTGCAAAACTGTAGCTAATGACACATAGAACCTTGTAGCATTAATAACTAAATAAGTACTAAAATTGTAACATAGAACCTTGTAATTGTGAGCCAACGAAATGTCTTATATGAAATTGATAACTAACTTTTATACCCGACTTAGCTTCGTATCTCATTGTTTAAATTCAAATTCAAATTCAAAATATTTTATTCAGCATTAAATTATTACAATTTTTTACTGAACGTCATGAGTCTACTACCAGTTCGGAAAGAAGAAGCCTCAGACCTGAGAACTGGTGAAAGAAAATTTGCCCAAGTTACATTTGAATCCTTTCCTCCATTATAAAAATACCTTAAAATTGATCATTCCGTTTAAACCGCCTTATCTTCCTTATCTCGTGAGGCCCCTTTCTCTTCAATACATAAATTACACATACTCGTACAATCATTGTTAAATAGATACCTAAGCCTAATCGTATAAGCAGATAGACGAATTTAACAGCTTTTTTATATACATTGGGTATCTAAATTACCATAATTATTAGTTTTAGATTAAGTAAAAATTTAATCTGAGGGTAATATTTTATTTATAACTAGCGACTCACCCTAGATTCGCCATACAGACTTTCATCCCTATATTCACACCCTTACGGGATGATTTCTGGGATAAAAAGTATCCTATGTCCTTCCTAGAGTCTTAAACTATCTTCTTGCCAAATTTCATTTAAATCGGTTTAGTAGATCCAGAGATTACACCTTACAACGTCACAAACACACAAACTTTACCTCTTTATAATATTAGTATAGACTAAGTATAGATTTAAAATGGCTTACAAGCGGTTTTTCCCTTTTATAACTTTTCCAATATATTAGGAGGTTAAGCCTTTACTGAAATTCTGCGTAAAAGTAGGAATTATTTATATATTTTAACTTTATCCTCGAATTATAACAAAGGCCAGTCTCATCTATATACGTACACTGAACCTTTAAATACATACATATTATAAATATGTACGTATTTAAAGGTTCAGTGTACGTATATAGATGAGAATGGAGTACAAACATTCGTGTTCATCACACAAACAAATGCCCCCAGCGGGACTCGAACCCGCGACCGCTGGCACAGCAAGTAGGGTCACTACAAACTGAGCCAAACGTGTCCTACTACGAATGTTTATAGGTAATTAAATTTGATATACTTACCTAAATTGAGAAGTTTTTAGATTTTTGTTATTTATTATTATTTACTTTACTAGTATATTAGAAAGGGTATTTTTCTAGTTTAAATTTCCATTTTGAAAGTATTTTTTCTACATTGTAAAAAACTAAAGGCTCGTTCTTGATGCACAATAGCTACTGTCTGCGTCCCCGTTCGATTGAAAAACAGACAAAATTCTAACAACTGTAGGTGCGTTTTGTTTCTTTTAGGAACATTGAAATATCTTCCGAATACAAAATTTTCAGAATATTTTGGGTAAGTATGAAATTTTTGTAATAGTTTTAAATAAGTTTTGATTAGCATTAATACAAAACGAGGAGAATATTCTTCTCTTCCTTGGAAAAGAAAGTTCAAGAATTCTAACAAAATAAATACATTATGTTCATGTAACATGGAAAAAATAGTTTCCACACTGATCCTAAATCAAAATTAATTTACATAATATTTTTTTAAATTCATTTAATTAAATAAAAACTTAAAAAAACCGAATCCAGGCACTAAAATGTAAGAAATAACTAAAGGGAGGTTTTCATTTAGAATAAATACCTAATCAGACATATTCGAAGTCGGTGCCAGCCGATGCAAAGCAAATATACTATATTTCGATAAAATACATATTTGTATTGTATGTATTCAGCCCTTTTTAACGTCCCACTGCTGGGCACGGGCCTCCCTTCAGCACGAGGGGAATCAGGCCATAGTCCACCACGCTGGCCAAGTGCGGGTTAGCGCTCTTCACACGTCTTTTGAAAACTTGCTAGGTTCTCTCAGACATGCAGGTTTCCTCACGATGTTTTCCTTCACCGTTAAGACAAGTGGTAATCATGTTGGAAATGATTCGCACATGAAAATATCAGAAGTGCGAGACCCGGGATTTGAACTCACTTCATTCGGTTTCCCACGCGAGCGCGTTACCACTGGGCTACCACTGCCTTATTTAAATACATATTTACCTATTAGATATTCATATCTTTAACTATTGTCGGAAAGTATAACCCTTTCAAACAAAAAAATAAATTCCAAATCGGTTCAGGCGTTTTCAAGTAATCGGTGAACATACATAAAAAAAGATTCCGACGAATTGAGAACCTCCTCCTTTTTCGGTCGGTTAATAAAACTATCTTGTCGGATTTTTTCGCGGATTTATTTTGATGTTTGGTTGCGAAAGTTTCGAATGCTTTACAGCAATCATGGTCACGGAAGAGACATATCACATTAAAATGTAATATTACATTTTATATGATACGAAAATGACAACCTTATTTTAAACATATAGAAAAATATGTTCCAGAGGACTTTAGAAGTTCAATACGTGTAAAAATATTCCGAGCACGATTGATCAAATTTTAATACTATGCTATTAATTCAGAACGCGTTGGAGTTAAAAACTCGCTTTAACTTGCTACTCCTACACGTGGGGTGCAAACGAAATATTCATATTGGCACATTTATCATACTTGCACTTTGTTAAATTAAAAAAAAAATATACTTTCTGTCTACTATTATAAATACAAGAGTTTGTATGTATGTGTATATTTACTCCTTCATGTTAAAACGGCTGGACGGATTTTGATGTAATTTATGTCACAGATAGATTAGACCTGGAGTAATACATACATCCTCCCCAACGTGCGTTCACCTTGTCGTGGTGGGCGGGCTCAGTAGTGCCCGGCAACCCAACCAGGCGCGAAGCCAAGAAACGCACAGGGAAGTGGCCCACCTCGGTGGGCGGTGGGAGGTGGCCCTCTTCGGAGGGCGGTGTACCATGCGGGTTGCTCCTGGTACTTCTCTGATAGCAGAGTGGACCTTGGAGCAACCCCGTGGTTGTTGTGGTCTGCTTCGGCAGACCTGCCGTTGGGGCGTCGTAGTTGAATGCGTAAGCGATCCTGCGACGCCCCATTAAGACGGGGGAAGGCTTTGTTGGGTTTTAGTGGGTAGTACTGGCTTTGCCGGTGAGTCCCACACCTCGTGCGTAAATGCATTTCCCAACGTTAAAAAAAAAAAGTAATACATACATATAATGCTTTTGTTAGGCACGTGTGGCACGTACTTGAACGGAGCGTGAATCGTTAGTACTTTTAATTCTTTTCCACGCGTGGTTTCATTCGCGTGATATGTCAATAAAAAAAATATATATATATTATGTATTACTCAAGAATTGTAGCTCTCTATTAGTGAGAGAATTTTTAAAATCCGATAATTATTTCCAGCGATCCACGATCGCCAAAAAGAAAAGATATTATAACTTAATACTTTCTTAGATTTACGCGAATATTAGACATTTTAAATAATATCTTTTCGGATTATGAGAGAGAGACTCACTCGAGTCTCTCCCGTGACCATGATTGCTGTAAAGCATTCGAAACGTCGGGAACCAAAAATCAAAATAAATCCGCGAAATAAACCGAAAAGATATTATTTAAAATATTATAACTTTTTAAATTTTCGCGTTCCATAATTATTATAGAAAATATATTAACGAAAAACTTCAAGTTCTAAATAAATAGTAGTAGATGTAAGGTGAATGTATGGAGAGAGCTTTATAAGAGAAGCTTATAACCATTATCGGTTTTAAACTTGTGACAGGAGCTCAGCGAATAATCGACGAATTTATATATGAAATTCGTGAGAAAAATATCAAATCTATCTTTTTATACAATAAAATACGATATATCCGATTTTATTTGTGAAAATAAAAGAAGTTGTATATATAAAGTTTAATAAATGTCACAGATCGACTAAATTTTAAATTATATATTAATAAAAGAAATAAATACTGTTATCTATACATAATAAAATAAAATTCTAACTGAATCTGTACATTAAGTATTCTTTGAAAATATTTAGAAATAGTCATTAATATCGATACAGACGCCGAATCTAAAGTTTTTTTAATTTTTGTCTGTCTGGGAACGTATCACGAGAATATATATATATATATATATATATATATATATATATATATATATATATACATATACATATATATATATATATATATATATATATATACATATATATGTATATATATAGATACGACGATATTGTATAGATAATAGCGTGATCCATTGCCAAAATTATAAAATAATAATCTACAAAAAATAAGAAGAAATTAACGTGAATACTGCAAAAATATTTAAAGTTTCGACAGAAAGCTAACTACAAATAAAGCTAATGGGTGCACTTAAACGTAACGTATTAGTAGAACTAAGACTGCTGTCGAGCAAATCCTTGGCAACGTGACAGGCGACGCGCTATGAAAGGATGTTTTGTAACCCCAATCTTACCCCATTTACTGTATACGAAAGCTATTATATAGATATCTATACAAATAAATAAAATTGAAGTCTGTTTGTAATGTTAAAATAACAGCTTTTTACTAAATGCATATGAAATTATATACTGTACTTTAAAGAAATACCGATTTTCTTAAATTTTTGTCTGTCTATATGTCTATATGTTTGATCCGGCTAATCTCCAAACCGGGTGGATTAATTTTGACGGGACTTTTACTGGTAGATAGCCGATGTTAACTCCTTATAACTGATGTTATGAGGAGATAGCATCCATGTCCATCCATATTCATGCCTATTATCCTCTTTCAATTTGTATATATATATATATATATATATATATATATATATATATATATATATAAGCTCATTGATAGACATGGTTATTATCGTCGCAGCTCAATAATATAACCTATCTGTGGTTTTCTTTGATAGGTAGGTATAGAGCTTACCATCGCTTAGCTTGGATACCTCCCAGGTGCTTTTGCATTTATAATATACTAACAGAATACGCGACTTCGCTCGCACTAAAAATACAAAAAAATATATAAAAAGGTAAGTTTCATACAAACTTTCATCCCCTATTTTACCTCCTTATGGGATGAATTTCAAAAATTTGTATGGGCTGGCACCGATTTCGAAAATATTTGATTAGGTATGTATAGTAAATGAAAACTACGAATCAGTTATTTTTTACTTTTTAGTGCTTTTGTTTGAAGTCGGTTTTTATTTTTTTATTAAAAACTTTTTATTTTTCCCATTTTAGTGTAGACAGTAGTAGCAAAGTAAGAATTCTAACGAATCAAACAAAATAAGCCCAAACTCAAAATATCTACTATTAGCCGTTGAAGAGTTCCACCTATCCACCTTCTGGCCTTACCATCAGATCAGGTCAACAATACCGAACCACTGTACTATCAACAGAAATAGAAACACTTGAAAAGTTTCAAGTCAATATGACAATTGATGATGTTCTCCTAGCCGATTCCGGCTACGGCGGCCAATCTCATTGAGATTAGCCAACTGCGCAGGAGATATTATAGTGCTCAAGTGTACGCGCAGACACAACATGCACACTCTATACCTATCACTCTTATACTCCGGTGGGACGACCACACGACACGACCAGTGAGAGTTAAGGCGCAGGGCCGACGGCTTTACGTGCTCTCTGAGGCACGGGGGTGAAACACCGCCAACTTCCCAACTCCGGGCTGTTACTGAGACTTACTATACAGAAAGATTCAATAACTAAACTTGGCCCGACCCGGGACTCGAACCCAGGACCTGCGGGTGTGCAGCCGCACATGCTAGCCACTACACCACCGAGGCAGTTATATGCCATTTTTTTTGAAATTTAAATGGGACCAATCTGGAAGTATACACTTTCAAACAACACAAAAATTGTCCAAATCGGTTAATAAATGACGGAGTTCTGAGGTAACAAACATAAAAAAAAATACAGTCGAATTGAGAACCTCCTCCTTTTTGAAGTCGGTTGAAAATGCTAAAACACGTATTTATTACATTGTTACGAAGAGCATTAATACCAAGTTTCAAATAATTCTAATCATAAATAATTTTTTGGCTTGTATTATAACGTATTTTCCCGTGGGAATGATAATCTAACGCCGTGAAAAGTAGCCTATGTCACTCTCCAACCCTCTAAACTATTTCCACACAAAAAATAACGTCAATCCGGCACGCTGTTTCGACGTGAAAGAAGGACAAACAAACAAACACTTTCACACTTACACGAACTTCGTCACAATGGTGCGTAACAATCAATGATAGAACATGTATTACTTCATATTATCAAAATCCATCCAGCCGTTTCAGCGTGAAGGGGGAACAAACATACAAACATATACAAACTTTAGCATTTACAATAATTAATAGACAGATTTTTTACTAACTATAATTTGAATAGTATAACTTTAGATATATAATTAAAAAAAACATACATACAGATGAACATAGAACCTCCTTCTTTTTGGAAGTCGGTTGATTAAATAAATTATAAGTCTGCAGCTGCACAACGAACCAGCTCGATCGTGTGCATTATTAAAATGAATATAATAGAGCTTATTTGCCTCGAGCCAATTATAGTCTCGAAGCTCTGCCTGTACTTGTGTTGTCCTATTATAAATTCAGGGAAAACCAGCAGAAGACTTAGACATATTATTTATTTTGTTACTTAAATGAAATATAAGGCAAAATATATAATATCAATTATCAATGCTAATATTATAAAGAGAGAAAAAATGTATTTTTGTTTGTAATGGAGTGAAAGTGAACCGATTTAGATGAAATTTGGTATAAAGATAGTTTGAGATCCTGGGATGGACCTTGGATAGTTTTATCCCGGAAATCACCACTTAAGTAGGACAAAGGCGGATGAAAGTTTGTGTGGGGAATTAAATGGTTTCTAAAGTAATGTATATAAAATTCATAATACTTATGTATATACATACGTACGAGGGTGAGTCACTAGTTCGTTATAATCACAATCTTTATCTCAGTCGATTTTACGATAAAACATACAGATAAAACACTAAAAATATCAATTTCTACGTCAACGTTATTAGTTTAGGTATGGTTAGTTACAAGTAGTTCACGTCATCCCACAGCTGGGCAAAAACTGGGCTCTATATTTCCAGGGTTTACGGTTTTTTGCATGAATAGGCTCATTTCGATGGAATTTGTCCAGTTCATCTCGCCACGTAGTTCGTGGTCTGACGCAAGGCCACTTCCCTGTCTCAAGGCTCCATGTTGTAGTAGCCTTGGTTTTAACCAACTTTAGTAGACATGGTAAAATGATTGAAAAAAACAGTTATTATAGAAAAGTTCTATAAAATTCTGGGCTTACAAATCGCCAAGACAAATCATTCAAAGCTGATTTACAATCAAATAAATGGTTTGTTACTCAATTAGGCTAGAAAGGCTGAACGAATCTGGATTAAATGTGGCACAGAGATAGATTATAGTTTGAAATAGCAAACATGCAACACATTCCCATGGAATAGATTTGTTTTTGTTTCTCACTAGGAACGAAGCCGCCGCGGAGTCGCTAGTAATCATATAAAAATAATTCTTGAATAGTCAATAGAATAAAATATAAAATACATACATACAAAATTAGTAGAATGAATAAAACAGCTCATATTTTTCACCCTTATCTAATATTTATCGCATCTTTATGATTAAAAAACTAACTCTAAATAGCACAAAAACTTCCATCGTGTATTTTTCAGCGTATTATATTATTTTTCCAACAGACTCCGCCGCGAGACTGACAAATAGGTTATAAAATAACAATATAATCTCTTCAATTATGCAAAGAGAGGCAGGCATGGCATTGACGAACACAATGTCATCTTTAAGGAAAATTGCGAGGGGATATGAAAGCCCTATAAACTGCATGATGACATCACTCTAATACTCGAAGCCTCCAAGCGTTATGACTCTGCCATCTAATTAATTTGTTTGACAAATTTTCTGTCTATTTCATAGCTTGTTATGTTTTTACTCCTTTGAAAATATGAATGAACGTTCGATATTGCATTGTTATCACTTAAAAAATAATAAAGTTAATTTTATAAATAAACTAGCATTAACCGCGTTCAGATAACCAAAAACCAAATTCTTAGGTTTTAAATATTAGTATACTCTTACATTGCAGTTTTTATATTTTTTCTCAGAAATGAGATATTTTCCCGCGGTAAAAAGTATCCTATATGTTGACCCGGATAACGAGCTATCGCCATACCAAATTTCATCAAAATTCCTCTAGTGGTTTTTCTGTGATGCGGTAACAGACAGACAGACACAAATTCTAAAAACGATAATAATGTTTATAAGATTTTCAAAAAAATATCTAATGGACAGATTCGGCTTAGTTACAATTTTATTACATGTATAGATAGTTTTTGCTTGCAATTGAATTTATTTCGATAACATAGGCTATTAATTTAGAATTACCTATACTCGTATAAGCAACATCCACTTCGAAATTTTTGAATTTTTTAAGACGTTACAATGTGAAGAACAAGCATAAGCAGTATGGATGCAAGAAAGAGACTTACTAAGTCAGCCTAATAATGTTTTCCCACGAAAAATTATAGCTTATGTGTACTCTGATGAACTATATTACTGTGAAGTTTCATCAAAATCCGTTCTATAGTTTTTGCGTGAAAGAGTCAGAAACACTCATTCTTTCGCTCTTATAATATTAGTAGAACATATTAATTCAAACTATATATATTCAGAATTTCATTCAGCTCCATTGGGATGTTAATATTTAAAGAAATATTACAAACACACTCGCGCTATCAGTCACAAACTTTCGAATTTATAATATAAGTAACAGTGACTCTCCTATATCGAGATAATTTATTTAATCGGGCTTTTAAATTTGTACATAACCAACAATGATCTTTGAAGAAAAAAATGATTTATGGCGAACATTTGTATGTGTGTATGTTTGTTACTCCTTTACTTAAAACGGCTGGACGTATTTGGATGAAATTAAGTGCACAACACAACTTGACAACACGTTTGGCTCAGTTTGTAGTGATCCTACTTGCTGTGCCAGCTATCGTGGGTTCGAGCCTGCTGGGGACATTCATTTGTGTGATGAGCATGAATGTTTGTACTCCAGTCATAGGTGTTTACATTTATAATATAAAGTATGTATTTAAAGTTATAATATATGTGTAGTGTATCAACTATCTGGTATCCATAACACAAGCCTCGTAGCTTACCATGGAATTAGATGGTGTGGTGTTTTAATGTCCCTACATATTTAAAAAAAATACAGATAGATCATAGTCTATGACCCAGAATATCATTTGGGCACCTGTGCACAGTGTACCCGAACGAAGCGAGTGTAAGTCATATAACTTCAATAAATTATACCCAAAAAATTAACGTAAATCCTTAGCCCTGATGTTGCATGAATGAAAAAACAAATATATTAATATAATTTTACGTGATGTTCATGTCTAAGGCAATTTTGCTCAAATGATGTGTATATCAGAAAGTTATAAATCTGCAAAATTCTTGGTTGTAATAGAATAACAGATGAAATTAGCTATACAAGGGATAATTTAAACTTTAATAGTTCTAATTTTTAAACAAACTTAATCTATACATATAATAAAATTCTAACTACGCCGAATCTGTACATTAAATATTTTTTGGAAAATCATATTGAAATAGACATTATTATCGATACAGAGGCCATTTTTAGCATTTTTGTCTGGCTGTCTGTTACCGCATCACGGAAAAACCACTGGAGGGATTTTGGTGAAATATAGTATGGTGATAGCTGGTTATCCGGGTCAACATATAGGATACTTTTTACCGCGCGAAAATACCTCATTTCTAAGAAAAAATCCAAAAACTGCAATGTAAGAGTATACTAATATGTAAAACCTAAGAATTTGGTTTTTGGTCATCTGAACGCGGGCGGAGCCGCGGGCAATGCTAGTCTATTAATAAAATCACCAATATTATAAATGTAATATGTATATAAGTGTTTATTTTATACGCCAAATCCAAACAGCGGAAAGTGAAATGAAAATTGTGTGGAATAAATACACATTTCGCTCGCTTGTTATCTAGTTCTATCAAAACGCTTTTATTAGTTTCACTTGTGACTAAGTAATGTAATCAAATTGTGGATATCAAATTTAACCTATTTTTATATTAGATTATTTATATTCAGATTTGAATCTTTGTTAGTATGTAAAATCTAGATTATCACTACATATTATAAATAAAGCCCTCGCCGCGTATGTCTGTCTGTCTGTTTGAACGCGATAATTTCAATACGGTTTTCACCAAAGGTTTAAGTGTATAATTCATTAAGCTTTTGTGTAAATTAGTTGAAACATGACGATGATTGTTGAAGATGTCAGAAAAAATCAAGCCAACAGGGACTTTCATTGGCGTGCGCCGCGTACATCAATAAAGTTATATAAAAACAATGTATTACGGAATTATTTCTATTGAAAAAATCTGTTAGCAATGCTATTTGTACGTAGGGACGTACCCGAGAGAATGACGATAAGTCTCTAGTAATACAATAATTTGAGAATAAAACGGAACTCTTCAATCTATCGTTTGATATGTTTCGATAAACTGTAAAGCGTTTTGTTTAATTTTTAAGAATTATAATTGTTATTATTAATTACGTTTGTGTTTTTTTTTAATATATTCATTTATTCCTTTAGCTTAGTAGAGCTCAATTTTGGATAATACCGAATGATCGAAATAGAAAGACCAAAGGAATAAATAAATATGTTGGGACATTACATCACAATCTAGTTCCATGGTAAACTACGAGGCTTGTGTTATGGATACCAGATAGTTATGCAGTTACACTACACATATTATGTAGCTTTAAATACATACATACATATTATAAATATAAACACCCTTGACTGGAGCAGAAACATAGGACAGCAAATAGGGGTCACTACAAACTGAGCTAAACGTGACGTCAAATAATTATTGTTGATTAAAACCGACGTACCTTTGAAATAAAAAGGTAATTAGTACTTAATTATTCCTTATGTTATTGGAATCCTGGATGAACTTTTTTCTAAGTCTAAGAAAAAAGTCTAATATAAATATATAAAAATAATAAAGCCTTTTATGTCTTCCATTTACAATTACAAGTTTAACTTATTCCTAATATTATACTACTTGGTTAGTTTTGTTTACTTAAATTAATTGGTAGTATTGATAGTTTTTAGGCAAGAATCCCAAACTGGGTGAAGTTCTCCTATAAAAATTCCATGATCGTCCCTCTCCATCTTTTGCTATTTAGGCCCAAAATCTTCAAAGTAAAACATGGCGATATTTTACGAAAAATTAATATTTATTTTATGTAGATATACGTCATTACATCCATACTAATATTATAAATGTGAAAGTGTGTTTATTTGTCCTTCTTTCACGTCGAAACCGAGTACGGATTGGCGTGATTTTTTGTGTGGAGATAGTTGGAGGGCTGGAGAGTGACATAGGCTACGTTTTACCGCGAGAGATTATCTAATTTGCACGGAAAAACACGTTATAATACAATACAAAAAAAAAATTATGATCAGGATTACTTGAAACTTAGTACTATTGCTCTTCAATAAAATTAAATAAATATGTGTTTTAGCATTTTTCGAAATTCATCCAATAAGGGGGCAAAATAAGGGATGAAAATTTGTATGAAACTACCTTTTTAGAAAATTTTTTGTAGTTTTAGCGCGAGCGAAGCCGCGGGTTCTGCTAGTATAATATATAGCTAACGAGTAATGACTGTCATCTGATGAATATAAGAGCTTTTTCGCAAACTCGGTGATAATTATGGGCTTTCTCATTTTGGAAATTGTTTTTACTTTACTTTGATATTTTAAACTTCAGAAAAGACAATTTTGGTGTTAAACAAAAACGAAGGAGTATTAAAACACAGTTAATTGTAATAAAGTACATAATATTATTATGTTAACACACATATTATATGTATGTATAATTATAATAAAAATGTAACTGAACTGAGAGACAATACACGAGCAAATTGGTCTAAAATTATGAAATTTCCCACAAAAGTCTGTTATATATGAAAGGATTTATGAAAATTCATCTCCTATAGAAGTTAAACTATAGAGCTGAAAGAAATGCAGGGTTCCTTATGTGAACCGCTAGACAATGTTGTTATCAAGTAAATGACTGTTTTATTTAAAATATCAGTTTCTAAATTATTCTTCCAAAGTCACAAACATGGTGAACCCAACTCTATTTTCGAAGTAAGTGTTAAAAATATCTGAAAAAATTAAGCTACAAAATTTCCAAAACACTGCAAAAAATATTTTTGTCTCTATATTTTTCAAATTTTTAAGATATGGAATATTTTACGATTCCAAGCTTTGTTATCTTAGCGCCTTTAAACGATTGTTTTTATAGAATCCCTTTGAAATGCAAATTTATTTTTCGGAATCCCATCGAACAGATGAAAACATATTTTTTATTATACCTAAGCTATTATAGAACATCGAATGTAAATTGACGATGATTGCAGCAAATTTTAAAAACATCTAAAGTTACTTAATTCGTGTAAGAATATCCATAGTTCCATACTAATATTATAAATTTGGAAAATGTGTTTGTTTGTTTGTCCTTCTTTCACGTGGAAACAGAATGACGGATCGGCGTGATTTTTTGTGTGGAGAAAGCTGTAGGGCTGGATAGTGGCATAGGCTAATTTTTACCGCGAGAGATTATCTCATTCCCACGGGAAAATACGTTAAAATGCAACCCAAAAAAATTTTTTGATCAGATTTACTTGAAGCATGGTATTAACGCCCTTAAATAAAATCAAATTAATACGAGTTTTAGCATTTATTTAAATTCATCTTACAAGAGGGTAAAATAGGGGATGAAAGTTTGTATAAAACACTTTTTTAGATTTTTTTTGTAGTTTTAGCGCGAGCGAAGCCGCGTGTTCTGCTAGTATTTCATAAATGTATTCATATTATGAAATTCCCACTTTATTGTCTACAATGTGCGCCTATCAGTAACAAGGGTTTTTTTCCTTAATTGCGCTGTCCGAATAAATATAGCTGTTGGCATATTTACATACATACATGCCCATTGCCTAGTGATGATAAAAAATCTGTTGCTTTACCGCTATCGTATTACGTAATAATGAGTTGTCTTCCTCTAGTTTGCAATATATTTGGATTATTTTGTTTTAGATACTTATAACTAATAATTTAAATACTTTTTAACGTTTAGTATAGATTTCTCAGACATGAGATATTTTCAAGCAGTAAAAAGTATCCTATATGTTGACCCGGATAACCAGCTATCATCATGCTAAATTTTATCAAAATCTGTCCAGTGGTTTTCGTGATGGGTTCCCAGATAGACAGAGGAAAATTCTTAAAACTATAGATTCGGCGTCTGTATCGATAATAATGTCAATTTCAATAATATTTTCCCAAAAATATTTAATGTACAAATTCGATTCAGTTACAATTCTATTATATGTATAGATGTTAAAGTAGTTTGCTTTTTATATAACAAGAAAAGTGTTTTGATCATACCTACATAGATGTTGAAAGAAGAAATCTAAATATAATTGTGTGTAACGGAATGAATATATTTTATTTTTATATTAGAAAAACTCTTAATGAAGCATCATACGATACATTTAGAGTAGGAAATAACTTTAAATTAATAATTAGAAAAAACTAATTTGCAAACAATTAAATGTTCACGATATATTATAGCCATTAATTTGCATAATGTCATAATATCGTTTGTATAATATTTCCAAGTGTAATTTTATTTTTTTGGATCTGTAAAATACTTAAAAGTTTTAACAATCATTTGTTTATTTAATCTATACATATAATAAAATTGTAACCAAGCCGAATCTGTACATTAAATATTTTTTTGAAAAGTCTTATTGAAATAAACATTATTATCGATACAGAGGCCGAATCTATAGTTTTTAGATTTTTTGTCTGTCTGTCTGTCTGTCTGTCTGTCTGTTACCGCATCACAGAAAAACTACTTGAGGTATTGTAATGAAATTTGGTATGGTGATAGCTGGTTATCCGGGTCAACATATAGGATACTTTTTACCACGGGAAAATATCTCATTTCTGAGAAAATATACAAAAACTGCAATGTAAGAGTATACCTACTAATATGTAAAACCTAAGAATTTAGTCATCTGAACGCGGGCGGAGCCGCCGGCAATGCTAGTTTCAGAATATATTTACAAGCATTCTGTTTGTATTTGAAGATGACAATTGATCACATTTTGGTCCAAATACCATATCAATCTTTAATGTCCACGATAAAAGATTTTGAACGTTTCATCGATGAAACCTGATGAATTTTTCAAAATCCTGAGTTAGCTTTATTGAAATCAATCGTTGAATAATCCAATCTCTATTGAAATCGAAGAGGATTACAAAACATCTGTAACACATTGTCCGAAAAACAGCGTAATTGGATAACGAATTGCATGTCGCTTTAGAAAATTGGCCAAAAATAATATAGGCGAGTTTATCGCGGCATAAAGAAGAGAAATTGTATGAAAATTCGTTTGCTTTATATATATATATATATATAAATCCGCTATTAGAGAGATTATTAGTGTAAGTCCACACAATTCTTATTTTATAGCCAAGTTAAACACGTATTGTATCGATACACCTAGCACAATAAATTTTCGTATAGGATAACAGATAAATCTGATTTTTTACATCTGTTACTAAACAGGGATTTTATTGTGTCGAAATACTTAAAATATTAGACGTATAGAAATAACAGTAAAGTACTTTGCCTTGGACAACTAATCTGATGATGAAATTAAAACTAATCTTTGTATTTTCGAATTGGTACTAACTTCGAAGGAATTCCGATAGTGAATGATAGTTTTTTGTGTTTTATTTTTTCGTAAGTACATAATAATGATTTGAAATAATAAAACTGAAATTTTAATTCATATTTATACAAACTTTATGACAACACTCTGATTAAACAAAATAATATTTAATTTCGTCCAAGAGATAAAGTAAATATGGATATCCCAGTTATTTTTAATGTTCATCATAAATCTGATATGGATCTTTCCCATACCACATAAATTAAATGATATACGGACAAACAAAATCTCCTACAGAATACGCATAGATACTATGTAATCAAATATGATGTAATTATGATTTATATTATCTACAACTTAAATAAAAAGATTACTTAAATAAATTATTAAAATTGAAATAATATATTTATTCAAAAGGAACACTCTATATATTTGTCTTTGTATTTAATTTATTAAGCATTTTAAGCTATTGGAATTGGAATAAGCTTTTTATTAAAATTTAATATGTAAACATGATGTTTTTTTAAAAGACTAGAAGGTGTGTACGCACACGTCGACGTTCATATTTTTTTTTCTATACATAATAAATTAACAAAAGCGGATAATCGTCGGACGTCAATTAAGAAAATATTTTAGTCATCGTACAAAAAAGACAAAATTCGTAATTCCCAACGGCATGACGTAAATGCTAATACGACGATTTCTATGATAAATTTTCCAATCGGCTTTTGCCTATTGTTTGTTAGAAAGCTTGTAATTTTGTTCAATAAAAAATGTAATTGAATAGGTTCTTGTTACTTCTATTTATATTTTCTGTAATAATAGTTTCGTTTTTTTTTTTTTTTATTTTTATGTATTAATTATTACATTATTGACAATATTTATACAACAAAAAAAATTGTTAAAATAATCGAAAATAAATCGAGTTGAATTGGTTCTAAACTTACGTGTTTATCGATCTATTACCAAAAACGTAGCCGAAAATCAAGACACAAAAAATCACTGGCAGACTTATTTTTACAATTAAATCAACAAATATGTTAAAAATTGAATTTATAACACTATTTCAATTTAATTATATGTAACGTAATTCACAATTGATTTTTTTAATTATATTTTGGCTGAATAAACTCGTTATACGTGCATGTCTCAGCAATGGCGTCGCGGTACTGAACAGTACTGAAATGGCGGGAAACGTGACATGCGCTTTAGGAAATCGATGAGAAAATGGCTTGGCGCCGCGTTCGAAGTTTACTCAGTCAGCAGAATTTTATAAGTTTTCTGAATGGTTTCACATATCAAGGTTAGTGCTAACTTTATTGCTCGAGGTACCGATAGATCGTTAACGGTTTTAGTGGCAGTAATTAAATACTTCGAAATATCTTAAATAACAAATTACCTAACTGATAATTGACACAGTTAACATATTACGTGAGCAACTTTTTAAACCATCAATATTTTTTAGGGTTTAGGTAAAAAGTGGAACTCTAATATAATTACTTGTGTATTCCTATTGGCTAAGAAATTACTGGATAAACAAATTTCGCATGAATATAGAATTATGTGATCCGTCATTGGATCGCGAACTTATGGCGTAAATAAATGAACTCTAATTTTGAGAATTCGTTAAAAGAAAAAATGCACAAAAGTTTGGTCCTATTTTTTATTTCATTACTAGCATTGCCCGCGGCTCCGCCCGCGTTCAGATTACCAAAAACCAAATTCTTAGATTTTACCTCTTACAATGCAGTTTTTGAATTTTTCTCAGAAAAGAGATATTTTCCCGCGGTAAAAAGTATCCTATATGTTGACCCGGATAACCAGCTATCACCATACTAAATTTCATGAAAATCCCTCCAGTGGTTTTTTCCTGATGCGGTTACAGACAGACAGACAAAAATTCTAAAAACTATAGATTCGGCCTCTATATCGATAATAATGTCTATTTCAATAAGATTTTCAAAAAAATATTTAATGAACAGATTCGGCTTAGTTACAATTTTATTATATGTAGGTACCTATAGGTTATTATTTGTGTGGCACAAAGCACAGACAAAGAAAATTGAAAATATTTTGAACCTTCGAAATTTTCATATACGAATCATTTCTAACAATATAAATACGATAACCACTCGATAGTGCAGTAAAGGTAAACATATTAAGTTCGTAGGGAAATCTCCATGTTTGAACCTCTCTAAACCACATTTGGCCAGCGTGGTGGACTATGGTCTATGGCATGTGAGTAATCACTTGATAGGGCCGTACTAGAATGTTAAAGGGCTGAATTACTAATGAAATTAAACTTGCCCTTAATAAAATAAATTCTGAGAAATCATAGCAATACCAAGTAAAAAATTAAGTTTTATTACATTACAAAGTGTTTTGCTGGTTATCCACCCACAAAAACATGCACCCAAGTTATAATCTATATAGATTACATTTTCAAATACTTATATTACCAACCCAACGCACAAGAAACAGCTTAGTTTAAATTTTTTATTTGCCTTTTATTAAATTACAAGGAATGAAACTACAAAGATTTAGAAAATTCTGAGAAGAAACACATATGTAAAAAAAAATTGTTATTTGTGTGCCAGTGCCACTGTGACTGTTTGTTTTTAAATAGCCTTTGTCTGTAGGAACTCCGCAATGAATGTACAAAAACTTAAGTTGGTTTAATTAACTTGCGTTGATCTCAACTTCAGTTTTACTGAGCAAAAGTGAATAGAAGATAATATTCGGTGTCGATAGTCGATACTATAATGGCCATCTTAAATATGAATCTATACCTACTTAAAATTATGTATGTGAAAGTTTCTGAGTATGGATGCTTGTTACTCTTTCACGACAAAAACGCTTAACAGATCTGGATGAAATTTGGCACAGAGATAGATTCTAGTCTGGAATAACAGATAGGCTCTTTTTATCCCTGAAAAACGTATGGTTCCCGTGGGATAGGTTTGATTTCGTTTTATTAGAGGCGATCCCGAACGAAGCGAGGGTGAGCCGTTAGTATGGCATATTCTTTTTATTTAAAGATACCTAATGTTATACACATATTTATAATCTACTAGACTTACCCGCTCGTCGCTTCGCTCAGGTTCGACCGTCAGTGATTCTTTAAACTGACATACTTTTTTATTTATGAATTGATTGAAATAAAACAACTAACTGTTAAGTGAAGCTTACCACAATACATTAGTGAAAACCGCACCCAAATAGGTAAAGCCGTTTCTGAGATTAGCACGCACAAACGCACAGACAAACAGACAAAAATTCTAAAAATCATTGTTTTGGATTCTATTGTGTTAAAAAAGACCCAATAATAGTTTTTCTCAAATATCTTCCACGTACAGACAGAGATCAGTTACACGTTTATTTTATGTATGGAATATCTATTATTGTAGAGAACATAACACTTAAAAGGAGCTCGAAACTTTGCTTATTCCCTCTTGAGACCCTCGGAATCAGGCTTCCACAGAAATGGAAAAATATGAAAGAGTCACAGCACACGTGATATGACCAGCGAGCCAAACTAACACCCCACATATCAGACATCCACATGGACGTGATTTGGATAGCTCTCAGACAAATTAAGAAACAACAAAGCTCCGGGGGAGGACAAAAAACCTCAGAAGTTCTCAAAGCATCTATAGAGCTAGGTAAGTTCTTTAATTCTTAGAGTCATAGAGCAGAGGTGTGTGTGGTTGTGTTGTTTTTAGGGTTCCGTACCTCAAAAGGTAACAAAGAACCCTTATATGATCACTCTCTTGCCCGTCTGTCTGTCCGTGTGTCACCACCGATTTTCTCAGGAACGGGTGGATTTAGCAAGTTGTTATATACAGGGTCATTTTTAATTTACTGAAAACCTTTTGGGAATACACTATTTACAACATAACAACAACATCTGTAAGAAAAAAATATATTTCTTAAATTTTACAAAAATAAAAGAATTTTTATTGCTCCTTCTAAACGGTAATAGTCCAGCAATTAACAAAAGAAAGCGCGTGACCGGTGGAGGAGAAGGGGTGGAGGGGTGTAGGAAGTGGCCCTTACTTATTTAAATTTGACCAGATGCTTGAACTTTACCGTTTAGAAGGTGCTATAAAAATATTTTTATTTTTGTATGAAAATAAAAATTTAAGAAATATTATTTTTTCTTGTTACAGATGTTGTTGTTATGATGTAAATAGTAGGTATATTCCCAAAAGGTTTTCAGTAAATTAAAAATGACCCTGTATATACCAGGTAGCTACTGCGGTCTATAGTCCCTATTAGGTGTATAATAAAAAAACTACGTTTAAAAAAACCGACTGCAGATACTAAAAAGTATCTAATAACTTAATAAATATTTAATTTAATACACCTCACACACTCGGAGGTCCTGGGTTCGAGTCCCGGGTCGGGCCAAGTTTATTTATTGAGTATTTCTGTATAGTAAGCCTCAGTAACAGCCCGGAGTTGAGAAGTTGGCGGTGTTTAACCCCCGTGTCTCGGAGAGCACGTAAAGCCGTCGGTCCAGCGCCGACACTCTCACTGGTCGTATCACTGGAGTATGAGAGTGACAGAAATAGAGTGCACGTTGTCTGCGCGTACACTTGTGCACAATTTTTTTTTTTAATATGGTTTACTTGTGCACTATAATATCTCCTGCGCTAGTTGGCTAGTCTCAATGAGACCGGCCGCCGTGGCCGGAATCGGTCAAGAGAGGAGAACATCACCGTTTTTAGTGCAATATTAATACTAGTGACTTACCTATACCTAGGTCGGATGCATCCCATGATGCATTTTTTGTAATATTATATACAAGCAGCATCTTTTGATAAATTTAAATATTTACAATACCCTATGTGCTACTACAGGTCCGTAGGGGGTCGTCCATTAATCACGTGGTGTTTTAGCAACTTTTTAACACCCCCCTCGCCCCTGGTAGTACGTGGTGAGACTTTAGACTAACCCTATCAAAAGTATTTTAAATTTTTTAGAATATTATTTTCAATACAGATATAATCTTTTTATACTTCCACTTCCAAAAAGGAGGTTTTCAATTCGTCGGAATCTTTTTTTTTTCTTATGTACGTATGTTCACCGATTACTCGAACACGCCTGAACCAATTTGGATTTTTTTTTGTTTCAAAGAGTATACTTCCCATGTGGTAGCATATAAATTTTATCGAAATGGGTCGAGCGGTATTTAAAAAAATCAACACTAAATATATTTTTTAAATAAAGTGTTTAATCGAACATATTATTATTAAAAACTTTCTTCTTACAAATTACCTGCTTATTACATCTACACTAAAAATAGAAAAATAAAAACTTTTCAATGAAAATGCGTCTTCGAGTAATCGGTGAACAAACATAAAAAATAAGATTCCGACGAATTGAGAACCTCCTCCTTTTTGGAACTCGGTTAAAAAAACCAACTTCCAGGCACTAAAATGTAAAAAGTCAGTGCCAGCCTACAATATTTTAAGATATGAATATCTAATAGGTAAATATGGATTTTACGTATCGAAATATATTACATTTGCTTTGCATCGGCATCGGCACCGACTTGGAAAATCCTATCCTATTGATTATTATTATATTTATTGCCTTTTAATTCGTCATTAAAATTGTCATTTTTGACAACCCTTGCATTTGACATTTCCATTAAAAACATACTTACTGTAAAAAAAATTTGACTTAACCGTAAGAGGTGCAAATTGGGCCAAATAAAAAACAAACAGAAATCATTATTAATTTATTTATTGTTAATACGCGTATGGTAGCTCACAGCGACTACGAGTCTAATGGAAGATATAACGTACACATAGCATAGTCTGCGTTGCATTTGCGTTACTAATAACTTATATAATAAAATTATAATCATATATTATGTTTGTTCATAAACACGAGAGCACCAAAATAACTACCTATGAAAATATTAGCAAGTATGTCAAAATACTCTATGAAATTAATAATATTTTATATTATTGCAAACTAATTATCATCTTTCATTTTGGATATTGTTAGAATCCAAAATTACTAGTAGTAAAGTTTCCGTTTTATATTCCATTCTTATACATATATTAAATATCTTCGGGCTAAATTAAATATTATATGAATATATCCAAACGTTCATCAAAATAAATAATATCTTTCAAATAAATAGCGTTACAAATTAAATTAAAAACAAAATTAAAATATTTTTCATTCGCAACATCACTATGGACAAACGCAATGCAGACTATCTAATAATAAATAATTATATTCTATAATGCGATTACAATACAAGAGAAAGTACCAGAGATAAAGGCCCAAAGATACACTTAGTGGAGAACAAAATATTGGCACACCAATCAAAAACAAACCATTCGGTGGGAAAATACACCACGGGCCATTAAAACTGGACATTATACATTTTAAATTTGTATTTTAAAAGTTAATTTATACAAACAAATAATTGCGTTGAATTATTCAAAGATTTAAACCGTTATATTTAATCTGTATTTTTCACTTATTCTATACCATGAAGAGTATAAACAAGGAGTCCAATTTCCATAAGGTTTGTTATGAGAAATCCGTCCGCAAAATTTTTTAGAGCTACGGTTCCATAAACTGTCATGAGTCGCGCTGATTTACGTAGTTACCCCTCCACGACCGCGGACACGCCGGCGTGTCAGTTAACAATAGATTTCTTAGAATTGTAATTAATTTCTTAGAAAATTACCTGGAGGTGTTAACACGTCACGTGACCATATCGTTCACGACTTACATGAATTTACTCCTCATTCAAACCTGCCTATAGAAGTTTTCACTTCAAAAATATTACTTTATATTTATATTAAAAAATGTCACCATTTTTTTACATTTTTTATTAAACATTAGAATAAACGAGCAATTTTCCCCTCCCTCTTGGGACATAGCGCTCTCTTCACCCCCCATTTTTTTTTTAAATTTTTATATATCTTCATGTTATACAATGAAATTGCGTTCCATTTTCAAAAAAATAAACGGTCATTTTTAATCTGTATTGTAATCACACAACACCGGTGTAGAAACCAACACCTAGCTACACTATATTACATACAAAATATCAACAGACTCATCGATCTACATAATTTATTTATAATATTTATATCCAAACATATACCGTTTGTACAAATAAATAGCGAGTGACTATAAAACATTTAATTTCGCTAAAACTATATAATTAACTAACAAATAAAGTTGTCCGTGTATCTATGAATATAACAACTGCACAAAGTAACATAGCTTAATTATATACCTTACATATTTTACAGGCTAAGTGTCTGAAACGTGAAACTAGTTTCAGAGATGGCACAGAACATACATTGCATATAGACAGACTAACAAATAAGAATACTACTACAGTCCAAACAGCTAAATTTGGACATTTTATAAATACTATAAGAATATTATATTATTATATAATAATTATAATATACAGTTAAATAGTCAAAAGGAAACTTACTTTCTTCCATATATGAGTGACGAATCTATTAGAAATCCTCTTAATTTTGTCATTTAAAGTTTATCGCCAAACCGCCTTTCTATTTATAATACATGTTCTGTGAAAATACATTGTATAAGAAAACTTTTCAACAAACTGTCACTACGAGAATGTAATTTGCTTTCTGTAGAGTTTAAAAATTGAACAACAACGCCACTATTAAAAGTACACAACAGTAAATAAAAGTACCCTGTTAAGAAGACATTGTATATTTTAAAAATTGTGTCCTCAGCCTTTTTTATGATATCATTTGTTTTCATTAACTCCCACAGATAATAATTTACTTTATAATAATAGATTAAAGAGAAGAAAAAAAACAAATTTTATATTGCACTATGTTACTCGTTATTTATAACTAGAAACAAAAATTAAAAAAAAAAAACAAACAATAGCTGTAAGTATTATCTGTGGAACTTTTACTAATTTGCTAAGGGGTCTATGCAATACAGGGTTTCGAAAAATTAAAAAATTAAAAGTCTTTGAGAAAAATTATCTTCTAAGTAACCGGGAATTCATAGACGGACAGAGTGATGAGTAGTTATTCTTAACACTAGGAGTAATTTACACATAATAAGAATCACTAACTTCGCTAACATATTATTTCGAGTGGAAAGTTACAATATATGCACAATTATTATCCTAAAATATAATATATTATATAATATATAGAAAAAATTGAAATACGACAAGCTTTTCCATATTATACGGTGGTTTTGTAATGATCAAATGAAATTATTCAATATCGATTTTATACGAGTAGAAAATAATCGATTTTCTACGAATCGAGTGTTACTAGTAAAAATCGATTACTATTAAATAATTTGACCAAAATCCTGGAAACGCAAACGCACCACAATTTAAATGTATAGAGAAATAATATCAATAAAATTAACATATAGAAATGCAATACAGATCGAATGTCAAGGAATCGTAGAATTACAGTTATAAACACTTACAACTATGTAATATCTTAATTATCTATCTTTTCCAAAAAGTTCAATCCAAATTCATTCGAAATAGTAAAATTTTACATCCTTTCTCTTAATTATAAACATACGGAATGCCCAATCAAAATAAATACAGGACAAATCTGTCTTACACAATATTATATAACATTTTATCGTTTATATTTAGCATTTAGCATTGTTATTATATATTAATACATAAATATTTATCATTTAAAAGATTTATAAATTCTATACACTACCTAACTAATTAAAAATCAAGTATTTTCAATTCGGATATATCGATTATGCAATCGATTAACATATCCGAATAGTCGAAATCGATATCAAATCGATTTTAAAGTAAGATCGAAATTGTAATTTATTTTGATTTGGCATTCCAGTTCCACATTATCAGCACAAACGGGCATACATTGGCCCTATTTCTATCTATTTAAACTACACAATAGACACGGCTCGTTAGAATTCGAGCGAAAACTTTCGAAACTGGTATTTCTACGTGCAAACAGTATTACTACAATTTTTAATTATATATATATTTTTTGGCATTTATTTACATAAGGTGGGTATCAAAAACTTAAGCTATAGCCACCAAGATAAAATTATATATAGCAAAAATTGGGAACTTTCGTATGTGTATAGTTGAAAATAGTATCCTGAGTATTGAATAGCAAATAAGTATGGACACCTTTATGGCAAATCATCTACTATAATCAGTGCATCAAATATCTTAGTAGATAAAAAGTATGAGAAATAAATAAACGTCATATTAATATAGAAGAAAAAATGAGTGCGTGTAACCTTTACGCGCGGTTAAAGTAAAACTTCTTTGGCGCTGTGGCAGATACCGCAATTACATTAAAACAAATCAAAATATAATATTTTTTATAAAATTATTAATAATAATTATATATATATATATATATATATATATATATATATATATATATATATATATATATATATAATTTAAACTATTAATAATAAATTTGACTTTCACTTCCACGACACTCATTTTTCCAATATATCGACTTAACCCTTAGTTCACGGCTGAAGAAGTTTTACTTCAAAAATAAAATTTCAATACAAAGACTTTTTCATATCCAATGTAGTTAACTATTATAGATTAATTAAAATCAAATATAAACTATAATGGCCACATTAAAGTCACAAAGGAAAAATTTAACAAAACGGTGGGCCATACAGTTAGAATATTAATTATTAAAACCATACCTAGAATACTAAATACAGACTGAGAAAGGCAATAGCTATTTTTTCAATAGATAAAGAGGCGATTATATTTCGATAACTATTATCGAAATAACGTTTTGTTGAATAATAATTAATTATTCAATAAAAAGGTTAATTACCTTCAAAACCTTTTTTTTTTCTTTAGTAGCTTAGAGTTACCTTCAAAACTAAAAGATACATTTTGTTAAATTTAATGTTTTTTTTTGAAGTTATACTTTTTTAGGGACGTTTGGAAAAAAATATAACCTTTGGAAAATAATATATTTTTGTTCTGTTACGCCAAAGAAGTATAACTTCTTACGTGCGTACATAAGTACACACACACACACGGGTTTTTTGATGAATTTGTTATAGTCAGGTAGACCATAACAAACTGTCTTATTATGATCAGTTAATATAAAGCTTTACAAAACTTTATAACGTTTTATTTTAAAATATTTTTATTACATACAATTGTTATCGATAAAATTCGTTGAACATCAACATCGATCAATTTGTTCAATCAAATTGACTTCTTTTATATGAAAGTCATCAAAACGTAAACGCCTCTTATAATATTTTTTATTCAAAAATACACTTTCGATACATAAATATAAAGTATTAAATCAAATACAATATTTAGTAATTTTTCGTTTCGTTTTAAATGAACATTAATATTTTATTTTTTAACTTCTATTTAAACAATGCAATATAATAATTGACAAAATGATTATATATTACTTTTAAGCAAATTTGACCTAAAATGATATAAGCCGACCAAATTAAAAGCGATTTAGGCTAAAAGCCGGATAAATCATTTGGAGCATTAATATGAATCATATGTCATAATATATATGTATTTTTAATAACTAGTGTTGCAGAAACATCGATAGTTTATCTCTGTAATGTAAAATATCGATTTTGTTTAAATTATCGATAAACTTCAAAAGATGCTGATGATATCGATGTATATAATGTAAAATTTTTGACAAACTACATACATTTATTGAAACTGCGACATCGATACTATATCAATATGAAAATGACATCGTAATTTATTAATAATAATATTTTTGTTATAATTTAAAATAATAAATTAAATATCGATCCTATTAAAAAGGAAAAAATATTTTTGAAATTATCCATAATATCCTCATTTATAATCCACAGTATCGTCATTGCTCATTTTGTTCACTAGTTACATTATCAACACAAAACTTACAACAATAACAAACCAAATAATAAAATCGATTTGCAAAAAAAATATCGAAATACCAATAACAACATAAAAATCGTTTATTAAGTGCTTTCCATTGTTACACTTAGTACCAATTAAATACAACAAAATCGATATTTAAACAATATTTACAATTAACTTAAGACCAAAATCGATGCCCAACTTCGAATCGATTAAACATAATTTTCAACTAAAAAGGTCAACCAACTTTAAAATCACTTAAAAGTGTCTTATTTCGAGGAATTTCTCGATAAACAAATCGTACGTCTGATTTTAGTGCCGATTTTAAGGCATAATCAGTTAAAAATCGATATTAAACACCAATAATAAACCATCGTCTGTTTGTCCTAACTATCGACGCTCTCGTAGGAGCAGAGGCAAACGCCGCTCTCATGTTTGCAACGCTGTGTTTATTTCACGATGGATGTTCGACTGTGGAGATAAAATTATTGACTTTGAATCGGGTCGTAGGTTCGATTTTATTTATTTATGTACTATATATACTATATATTTAATATAACAAAGTTTAAATATGTGGACAAAAGATGACTTTGAGATTTCTTCCAGAAACTGTTCAGATATATTTTAACCGCTCATAAGTTTAAAAGAAATGCAAGTAATAGTTTTACTACTTGTGCAAATTGGACGGAATATAATTAAAAAAAAATTAAAGAAAACCCGAAAATATAGTTTTATTTATAACCACTTACTTACCAACTCATCAATCTGCCGTGACAGCTGATCGTTTAACGCTTGTATCACCTGTCTCTGCCCGTCCTGCGCCGCCAGCGCTAGCTCGAGCTGGCTTTGGGCTAACTTAGCTTCTGCATCCTGGAATATTAAAATTTAAGTATAACATTGTGAGATGACAATTAATTTGGTACTAACCATCGAAGAGCGTCAGCATTGGATCAGATCGATGGTATTAAATTATCGTATTGTCATTCGATTTCCACATACTTGTAGTTTCACTCGAGACGATATCGACTTTCAAAATTTGTTTTCATATTTTGCTACTTATAAGTGAAGCTCGACTAAGTCACTTTTAGTTACTTTACTGTTTAATAAATTTACAAAGAGCAAAGTGACGAATGTGACAAATTTTGTATAAAAAAATATACACAAAAATCTTTGCTTAGCAATCGATGGAGTGTGAAATTGTGGAGTTTTGATGTTTCCTTAATGAAGAGGGCATTATTAGGTCATAGTCGGTCTCGAAGGTTTTTGGGCTGGCGGATTTTGCATGCTTCTAAAAAATATCAAGTTTCTCTTAGACATATAGGTTTCCTCAAAATAGTTTCGTTCACCGTATAAGCAAGTGGTAATCATGTTGAAATTATTTCACATGAAAATCTCAGAGTTGTGATACCTGGGATTTGAACCCACTTCTCTTGCTTTGCCAAGCGAGTGCCTTACTGATGATAGGCCGCATCTATAGTAATCTAAAACTAAATTTAAAAAAAGGCATTCAAAAATAACACCTCATTTACATTCACAAAGTTTCATGTCTAAAGAGGCGAAGAAATAAAGAAGAATGTACATATACATATATAGAAGATAAAATAACCAAATTTTACTACAAATGTAGTTAAACAATACAATTTACTTAAACAATATAATTAATATATGATTAATAATTAATATTTTTAAAATTGTAATAATTATAATAATAACAGCTCAAATTAAATAAATAATATTCTATATTCAATTATAAAGCTAATTAAAATTATATAAAAATGTTTAAAGTTAAAAGTTAAAATATTGTAAGGTACTTTAGTGCCATTTTGCAATTTTTTGAATTCATTTTGTTAATTGTGGGTAGGCTGTCTGTAACAACTATATAATACCTTAGAGACATCTAACACCTCAGTCTCTCCCGTGACCATGATTGCTGTAAAGCATTCGAAACGTCGGGAAACAAAAATACAAATAAATCCGCGACAAAATCCGAAAAGATAGTTTTATTTAAAATGTCAAATATTCGCGTAAATCTAAGAAAGTATTATTGCTATAAACAACTAACCTGTTCACTCTTCTTAGACTTCGTAATCTGAGCCAACTCCTCGTTCTTCTGAGCGAGTTCAGCTTCAAGCTGCGCCACACGTTGCCTAAGCTGTTCCACTTCGTTCGCATCGCCACCTTCAATATTTGTATTTATGTTATAGCTTGCATTTATATAATCCAAATACAAAAATCTCTATCCAATACTAGGAACTTACTAGTTACTAGGAGTTTTCCTTTGATGCCCTTTATAGGTTACCGATTTTAATTTAATTATTTTTAGATACTAAACACATTTTATTGCAATAAAAACCTATATCACTCGGCGTTAATAAAGCTTCCTATTAGTGAAAGAATTTTCAGAATCTAATTTCAGTAGTTTCAGAGATTAAATACATATATGTATGTATATTGTATATACATTATAAGTATGTATTGGCGATCACGTTATAATTTTTTTAGTGAAAAATTAAGATATTTAAAGCATTAATTCAAAGTTAAAATATTAAAAAAAATTTATGTCGAAGTTACTCAAACATCCATTTGAAATCTTCACTTCCGGTTTACTATACGTAAAAAGAAACAAATTTGTAATTTGATAAAAAAATTAAAAACTGCATCCTTTTAACTTTCAGAAACGATATTTTTTAGATATTTTTACAAATTGATCGATACAAATAATAAGCATTCAAAAAGTACGGATTTCATACTTCGTAAATTTTTAAAAGCTCATAACTCGGCAATAAAACATCATACGAAAAAAATAATGTATTTGCACATCCATGTCCACTAGAACTATAACTGACCAGAGTATGAACAATTTTCACAACCTCACTTTATTTTCGTTGTCCGCTTCACGTGAAATGTCCCATATATTATAATGTTTTGACTTTACTTCTTTATCATATTACTTTAGGTTATATAATTTTTTTTTTAAATATCAGCAATATAAATGTACCTTTTTACATTTATATTTTTTTTTTAATTTAAATTATTTTTTTCACAATTTATTTTGTATGTTATTTACATAAAAATGATTATATATAATACAAATGTAAGCAAAAATAACGATTAGTGTTTACGTTCATTTTATGTTCATTACCTGTTAGAAAAAAAATTATAATCTTTAGGCAGAATTTATTATAAAATTAGATTGTATCAAAATATATTTATTATTGCATTGCCACATTAGCTTATAAACACATTTATTAGCGTTATATATAACTATATAATATCTCACAGTATTTGCAATATCCTACTTTATTTACTAAATTTTGTACTGACATATAAAAATAATAAATCTTCATATTATTATATTATGTCGGCATTTGGTCTTATTACGGGTCGTATATCAAATTCGGAGATCCTTGTATGATCGTGTAATCGTAAAAGAGATACCCAGTTTTCGTACAATTTTATTAATATTTTTTTTAATTGCGCAATTTTATAATTAAAAAAATGCCATATTAAAATATTAATACCATTTTGATATTTCACTTGATGCATTTGATAAAATTCTTATTTTTCATATCTAACTCTTAAAAAGCTTACTATGCGACGTACTGCCGTGATTTTATTTGTTATTGTTGAATTGCTAGGCGCTTATAACAATTTTATTCCCATGGAAAAAAACCCATAAAACTCATAATTTTAGGAGGAAATTTAATTAATATGGTTTTCTGTGGATAGGCAGGATGTTCACTTAGGGACTATTTCAAGCAAAGGGGTACAAGATATTTTTTTATTTTTTTTATTTTGGGCATTATATCAAAAATTTAAATTTTAATGTATTAAAACTATATTTTCGGATTCCTTCGCGGATTTATTTTGATTTTTAGTTCCCGAAGTTTCGAATGCTTTACAGCAACCATGGTGACGGGAGATACTGAGGTGTTACATGTCTTGGTTTTAGATGTCTCAAAGACGTTGTATAGCTGTTACAGACAGTGCCTACCCCACAATTTTACAAAATGATTTCAAAAATTTTAAAAATGGCACCAAAGTACCTTACAATATTTGTTGAATTTACTCGTATTTCTAAACATTTTAAAATCAAAATAAATCCGCGAAATAATCCGAAAAGATAGTTTTATTTAAAATGTCAAATAATTGCGTAAATCTAAGAAATATTTTAATGTTATTTTTACCGTCTAATTATTACATTTAAGTGATGCAAGTTGTGTTTACAAGTAACTGATTTTCGTTTTAGAATTGTATTTTTAATACTATTTCTTGTGTGAAATGTAATTGTTGGTAAAATACAGACCAATCTGTTTACCTTTTCCCGTGGCATAGTGTCTGGCTCGAGCTACTTCTTCTCTATACTGATGCAGCTGCCGCTTCCACTCGTCCACGTTAGCGGTGCTCTCTTGCAAAGCCGCTGTTAGACGAAGATTATTACTCTTTAAAGTGGCTAGCTCAACTTCCCATTTCTTTGCGTTTGCTGAACTGTGGACAAAGTGGATATGTCAATCTATATATAAATTCAAAATATTTATTGTCATTTAATAACATTTAACATGTTAATTTTCATGGAAATCGGTTATAGTAAAGAAAGTAAGTGCAGCGACACCTAGTGACGAATTACAGCAATATGGATAGCATAAAAACCTCCATGTAAAAATATTGGACGATCTACAATACCAAAAAAACCTACAGAATTAAATTAAATTAATGCTAAACTATCCTAATGGATGGATGGATGTTTTTGACTCTTTCAAACAAAAACTACCGAACGGATTTTGATGAAACTTTCGTTTATACTCCAAAGTAACACTTAGGCAATAATTTTTTAAGATATAATACCTAATACATAATTGAAATATGCGTGCGGAGCCACGGGAAGATGCTAGATATTATTTATTATTCGTATTCTACAGTTGTTAGGTTTAAAGGTGTATCAAGTGAAATTATTCCCTTGAAAGCTTATTTCGAGCGATGAAGTACATTCAAATGTTAAACTAAACTTGAATGAACTATATTATGTATACTTAACATTATAAAGACACAAGAGATTGTCTGTTTGTCTGTTTGATTGAACGCGCTAATCTCAGGAACTACTAATCCGATTTGAAAAATTATTTATGAATTAAATAGCCCGTTTATTGAAGAAGGCTATACAGCTATAAATCATCATGCTACTACGAAAGCAAGGGGGCAGACTTCCAAACATTATTGTAAAGCTGATATTTATATCAGAAGTTTGAACGCGGACGAAGCCGCAGGTACTGCTGCTATAAATATAAATATGTTGAGACATTAACACACAGCATCATCTAATTCCATGCTAAGCTACGAGATTTGTGTTATGGATACCAGATAGTTGATACACTACACATATATAACTTTAAATACATACATATTATAAATATAAACACCCATGACTAGAGTACAAACAATCATGCTCAACACACAAATTAATGCCCCGAGCGGGACTCGAACCCGCAACCGCTGGCACAGCAAGTAGTGTCACTACAAACTGAGTCAAACGTGTCGTCAAAAATAATAAAGATCGCGGAATCACATTATCTGGTCGTAAAAAAACTCGAAATAAAAGTCATCTTTAAAAACTAGCAATATTAAAATATTAGAATACACTACAAAAATGTGCAAATAATCATCGCAGACATAACAAGTGAATTGGACTTAAGCGTGAAAACACCCGAAACACTTTCGATCGTAAACTGAGAAATTTATTATTACATAACAAATGGCTTTTGAGAGCCGTTTAAAAAAGTCAATACTACATTAAAATGTTAAGAAAATTAAATGAACAAAATTATTAATAAATACAGGTATATTTATTTTTCCAAGAATTATATGTATGTGTATATATATATATATATATATATATATATATATATATATACATATATATATTAAAAGTTTGGATATTAAAGGTATCTCCGGAACTACTGCTTCTATTATGACGTCCAATAGATAACCACAACACCATCCTAGAGTTTGGGACTGTCATTTTACAGTGAAAAATATGAACTTTCACAAAGATTTCACAGTATAAACAATTGAGATCTTGGAACCTTAATTATTTATTATTCTACTTCAGGCAATTCTTCAGGAATCTTCCATATTATGTTTTTTCTAAGCATAAATTTAAAGCAAGAAAGAGAATACGGAGAAAACAACAAAATAATCAAAATACGGAGAGATATTATATCGCTGTTTATCTTTTGTATAAACTAAATCAATAAATACCATTTATAATTAATTAACAAACAATAAAACCCAAATTAGTACCACTTAAAAAAAAGCAATGTAAAACAATTGCAGTGTCGCAACGACATTATGAAAACGGGTTACATAAAAATATTTATTGAATAAAATCGTAACACGTATGCGATAATAGTCTTTATTACGTACATTTACCTACCAATTTCTATTGAAAACAAATTTCCAAATCACCGATACGGTATGACGCATCTGCGTGTTCATCTCATATCATTTTCGCTAGTTGCTCTACTTACTTCGTATAGGCAGTAGGTAGATACCATCTACTTTACATTTAAACAGTTATTATGTAATCTCGTAAAAACTAATAAATGTCTAACTAATCAATATTAAAGGGGTTAAAATAGAAAATATAGCATTGAAATGAGTTCTATATTACGATGTGATATAATAATTTATTTTCTCTTGATCTCTATATAACTATTTATTTTATCCAAGTTAAACTAACTACGTCGTAAGAAGTTATACTTCTTTGGCGTAACAGAACAAAAATACCTAAAGATTTCATCCCGTATGTCACCACTCTCTATTTGTAAATGGAATGCAGCTAACTTCATCATGTCGCTTTTTGGCTGTCGGTGTGCGCGCACGTCGTAAAAATTTTACTCTCATATTTTTTTTCAAACGTGACAAAAGAAGTATAGTAAGAAATACGAATTACTCGAGGCATTTTTAATAGTATTCATTTGTATAAGATATATTTTATTTCATATCTTTCTTGACTAAATAAAGTAATAAATCAGTTTCATAAGTTTAATTTATACGTATAAATTAAATTAAAGTATCTGTTTGTAAAGTCAACACAACAGCTTTTTACTAAATATATATAAAATTATAGGTATACGGTACTAGAAAAACTATTTTTTATTTTTTATCTGTCTGTTTGTTTGGACTAATCTCCGAAACGGCTGAACTAATTTTGACAGGACTTTCACTTGCAGATAGCTGAAATTATAAGTACTAACTTAGGCTACTACTTTTATTTTAGAAAAAGAATTAGGGTTTCGCTCAAAAACAACGGGACGCACCTGAGCGAAGCAAGGACAAGTCGCTGGTTGAAAATAAAATGACTTTTTAACCGACTTCCAAAAAGAGAGGTTCTTAATACGTCGGACTCTTTTTAGTATGTATTATAATATATTAACACCTCCAGGTAAATTTCTAAGAAATTAATTAAATTTCTAAGTAATCTATTGTTAATTGTAACGCCGGCGTGTCCGCGGTCGTGGAGGGATTATACGAATAATATAAATATTATATAGTAAAATATTTATTTTAAACTAGTTTATGCCGATGGCTTTGCTTGTGCGGGAGGACGAATGTTGATAAAAAATTATCTACGAGTATGTGTTAATCAAGGATATAAGCACAAGTATTAAGTGTGACATTATATATATATATATATATATATATATATATATATATATATATATATATATATATTGGTGTTTGTAAATTCAAAAATATAGCAATATATGTAAGAACTATTTCTTTTTTTTTTAGTTTTACAAAAACTATAGTTAATGAATATGATTCTAGACGTCTCCAAAGTCGTAGTTCAAATTTACTCAACTACACACCAATCCGATAATAATTTAATACTAATTAATTATATTAAATTCAAGAGTATATTTGCGTTATTTATCCTTCTTACTATATTTCACCTTTTGCCTTATTTAATAAATAGTTTTTTCGTACAAATTTTAACTTTAGCACTAGACGTTTTTTTACAAGCACTATTATCTACTTACTTATTACACTGTACTAACGTTAAATTATCGCATTATTCTTACATGGACTGATGGTTATAATAACACTGGCCAAGTGTTACGATCGCAGTATTCAAGATTTTCCGGATATTTTAGTAATAAGCATGAAGATTTTGCGATTTCCAATGCGTTTCATATTACGAGTATATAGGCGCGGGTAATTTAAAAATTCCATGTGGCGTCATATCTGTTTAATTTATATATATATATATATATATATATATATATATATACACACACATGAGTATATATGATTTTAAAAATGTTGACGTCATACAGGTCTAAAAGGCCCTATCTTAACAAGTTTTTTAAGTTATACCCTTAAGCAGAGGCAGCCCTACAGGCAAATTTTGTATGTACGTATTTGTATTTACATGTATATTTTGAGGATATTTTGAGCCTTATCAAGCTCACTAACACTAATGCAGTGTTGTGTCAAGAAGTGCCTACCTACCTTAAAAATCTATACTAATATTATAAAGATAAAAAGTTTGTGAGTTTGTGACGTTGTAGGGGGTAATCTCTGAATCTACTGAACCGATTTAGATGAAATTTGGCAAGAAAGATAGTTTGAGACCCTGGGAAGGACGTAGGATACTTTTTATCCCAGAAATCATCCCTAAAGGGGGTGAAAATGGGGATGATTTGTATTGGGAAGCAAGCTAGGGACGAATCCGAGCGAAGTGAGGTTGATTCGCTGGTTACAAATAAAATTGCCAGATACATAGATAATATAAATAATAATTATTAGTTTTATAACATCTATGTAGGTTTATAGCATTACACACATTACAAAACTACTTAACACTCAAACAATAATATTTTAAGTACCTCATTACAGCGATCAAACAATAAAAACAATATTAAAAGATTATTTTAAATGCTCTTAAGATTACTAAAGCATTTTTTTACGAATTGATCCATAAATACAATGAAGAGTATTTCGTTTGATTTTAATTCGCTGTTCATTTCTTTAGACGGAATTTCAAACAGAATGCTCTATTAAGTACGATTAATTTTCGTGGTCAGTTAGAAGGATGCTTACGAGTAAAATGAGGCAAGAAAAAGAGAATAATCCTATAGGTTTGGGTAAAACTTGGGACGATATGACATTCTTTTAGTCTTAAGACGTAGGACAGAAAGACAAGTATAGAACAAAACGATTCACTCAAGATATATGCAGAGTTGTGAACTAGGATCGTGCTAGGTAGGAAAAATTTAAGCTTTCAACCCAGAACATAAGACCTCCAAAAATCCTTCTCTAAACAATAATAGAAAGAGGCAGTCATACTGATATTATCTTAGATTTCAGCGAAAATTTGACATCTATACTTAATGTTATAAATGTGTTTGTTTGTTCGTCCTTATTTTACGTCGAATCGGATTGACGTATAGTTTTGCGTGGATGGAGAGCTGGAGAGTGACATTGGCTACTTTTTACCAGGAGAGATTATCTTGTTCCCACGAGAAAACATCTATACTAATATAATAAAGAGTTAAAGTTTGTGAATTGTGGGTTTGTGACGTTGTAGGGGGTAATCTCTGGATCTACTAAACCGATTTAGATGAAATTTGGAAGAAGATAGTTTGAGCCCTTTGGAAGGACATAGGGTACTTTTTATCCAGGAAATCATCCCTTAAGGGGTGAAAATGGGGATGAAAATTTGTATGCGGAATCAAGCTATTAAGCTATTATAATACAACCCAAAAAAATATTTATGATCAGAATTACTTGGAACTCGATATTAATACTCTTTAATAATAATTAAATAAATATGTGTTTAATCATTTTTCGAAATTCATCCCATAAGTGGGTTTAGGGGATGAGTTTTAGCGCAAGCGAAACCGCGGGTGCTGCTAGTTTTTGATAACACTATGTTTTAAATCTTTTCAATCTATTTAGATTATTGTCACTCGACGTTTCGAATGATTTACATCAATCATGGTCACGGGAGAGACGTTTTATATAAAATGGCAGTCAAACTAATATATTACAAAATGCATTACATTATACAATAACAATTAATCAAGTGTTCGTACTATAGTCTACAATGGAGGGGCGATCGCGAATTTTCCGGCACGGTAATTCCACTGTCGATAACATCCATCAACACACGGTAACGACTCGAAAGTAAAATTATAACCGACAGTTTTTATACTTAAAAAAATTAGATACCTTTTCGCACTAACATTTGATGATAATATTGAGTTAGACTAGTATGTAGACAATATTCAGGTGGTATACGTAAATTCATTTCTCAACATCAAAAAAAAGTGCTACTCTGAGTGCTTAGCTATGTGTTACGCAAGGTTTCAGCGAAAGAGTAACAAATCTATATATATAATAAAATTCTAACTAAGTTAAATCTGTACATTAAATATTTTTTGGATAATCTAACTGAAATAGACATTATACAGTTACAAAGGCCGAATCATGAACGAATTAACCACTGGACTAGACATATAAGCGGACGTACCTTTATCAGTCTTCTCAGTAACCAGGAGATTTTAGGCTTGGTCGTTTGTTTTTTGCGTCAGTCTCAAGCACTTATTTGTCAACAAAACATCTCCCAAAAATGACTAAATGTTCTGTTAAATGATATAAAAACTATAACGGCGGAAGCAGCAGTATTTCTTTTCTCTTGTAAATACATAATTTTATTACATTTATTGTTATTTATCACACAATTTAATTAAATGTAAAATAAAATGTCATATTATCCAACTATGTTAAATATAGTCGATATTTCTATGTATTGTTGACATCTGACAACCATCATAAAATCCCTGGATTATACCATTCAGAACAAATGACTAAACTGTCGAGTGAGTCCATTTGACATCGACTAGTGCTTGACAATGTCGAAAAATATATCGATATTTGACGAAATTACTAAACGAATTGTGTTATTTGTACAGTACAATAACATAAAATATTTTTACCACAGTATCCTACAATCTGATGACAATAAATTTATAAAAATATTTTCTAAATCAAATAAAAATATAAATGCAAAAATTATAATTAGTATGTGTACTTAATTTTTTATTTTATTTTATTCCACATTTATATACTTTGGAATATTATTCCATTGTAATAATAATAAAGATCATTTTATTTCAACACAAATTACACAAAATCAAACAATAATGTTTTAGCACTAAACTTCTGGGTTGGCGATTTGTAATAAAACACTTTACCACTTGCACTAATTATTTTACTTTCACGATCCAACACTCACTTTAATTTGCAATCTCTTTTTCTTTTCCCTAATTTCACAAATGTTTATTAAGAACTGAGCAATAGTAGGACAGTGTCACATTTTTATAACTACCCGAGACAATCAATTGCCAATTAAAATAGTTCAATAACAGAATCAACAAAATCACTTTATTTAATTAAATTAGCTTAATATTTTTTTAATCTTTACAAAATAATAATTATTATATATTAATGGAATATATACCCGATATTCATTTGTTCATTAACATTATTATAGGCCAACAGAATGTTGCCATCAATGCCATCGTATTATATAAATCAAATGAAAAAATAATTATTATTTGACACATTATTATTGCCTCTTTAATTCATTTATTTTAATTTATTAAAATTAAAAGAAGAAGAATAAATAAAAAGATGTAAAATATGATGACTATGCTAACCAATGTCTAAAATGTCATTCATTGGTTCATCGATATATGTATTTTATCGAATACGTTCAAGCACTAGAAATATTGTATTGTGTATCAGTGTTTATAATAATGTAATAAAATCTTTGTGTGCGTTATGCGTCACTTGGTTGAACTAGTTTTCATACATTTGTATTTTATGTCAGGTCCAGTCCCTAATTCGTTCATGGGCCGAATCTATAGTTTTTAGAATTTTTCAATTTTTTTGTCTATCTGTCTGTTACCGCATCACAGAAAACCCACTGGAGCGTTATCAGGGTCATAGGATTTTTTTACCGCGGTAAAATGTCTTATTTTTAAGAAAAAATACAAAAACTGCAATGTAAGAGTAAACTAATATGTAAAATCTAAGAATTTGATTTTTGGTCATCTGAACGCGGGCGGAGCCGCGGGAAATGCTAGTATTTAAATATAATAATAATTTTTACCGGTGGTAAGACTCTGTCAAGCCTGAGGAGTCCGACTGGATGGGTACCACCCTCTTTCTATTTCTCTCGCCAAGGAACAATGTTTACAATGTTGTGTTCCGGTTTAAAGGATAAGGTAGCCAGCGCAATTACAGGCAAGAGGCATATCATCTTAGTCCACACAGTGACAACGCACCTGCGGTTCTGCATTTTTCTAACATAAAACCTAAGTGCATGAACCATAGGTGTTATGGGCGACAGGTACTGCTTTCCATCAGGTGGCCTGTCTGCTCGTTTATCACTGAGCCCCATTAAAAAATATACACACATGTGTACATACACTTTGTAATAATAGTCCAATAAACATAAAATTTTCTAGTTTTCAAAAAATAGAATATCTCAAAGTACCTGCTCGTAAAGTTATTTTTCATAGATATTAGCTATTAGCTATAAATTATGTCAATCATGTGAGATTTTAAGAAAATCCACACTGATATTATATTAAATGCGAAAGTAACTCTGACTATCTGTTACCTTTTCACACTTAAACCGCTGAACCGATTTAGATGAAATTTTGGTGTCGAGATAGTTTGAAACCCTGAGAAGGACGTAGGATAGTTTTTATCCCAGAAATCGTCCTTTAAGGGGGTGAAAAGGGGGATGGAAGTTTGTATGAGGAATCAATCATTTTCTCATGTACCTACCGGATATAAAACTCATCATACCAGTGTATGTATATACGTACGTACAGTCTATAAAATAAGAAGTATTGACTAATGCATTAATTGAACGATCTCCTACTTAGAAAACTACGCTACACTAAAACGTCGTTTTTTTTAATATATCAGGACATAACACACAACACCATCTAGTTCCATGGTAAGCTACGAGGCTTGTGTTATGGATACCAGATAGTTGATACATTATACATATATAACTTTAAATACATACATATTATAAATATATACATCCATGACTGGAGTACAAACATTCGTGCTCATCACACAAATGAATGCCCCCAGCGGGACTCGAACCCGCGACCGCTGGCGCAGCAAGTACATTACAAACTGAGCCAAACGTGTCGTCAATTTCGAAAAAAATGTCGTCGTTAAAAATATAATACTTGAATTTGTTTAAATTAAAATTAATTAAACCGTACACGTGCTCTAAATCCAGGCTTAATTACAGTCGTTTAGAATTTGCTCATCATCCGTCATAACGCCACATCAAAAGGGGGTATCTTATAATGACTTTAATAGTACCTTTTACGTTATAGGGGTTTATATATATTAACATTTTTATGTTTCAAATGTCTTTTTAACGCTCTTTTTATGAGTTTTACTTCAATTCAACTCAAAATTCAAGTTAAATCTTGAAAACCGAACCCTTTGCTTTTACCGTATTCGTAATAATTTTTATTAAAGAGCCAGGAGATTTAGTAGAAATCTTTAACGGATTATATTTTTAGATATAGTGGTTTTTAGTTTTTAAAACTATTATTATTCGCTAACATTAAGTATGTTAAATCAGTGAACAAATATATGTAAATAATGCCTACTTTAATTGATTTTTGTTAAAAACAAGTAAACAGACTTCAAAATTACTTAAAAGTACTTTTTTAACTTATAGGGAAAAGCTATTTTTTTTAAATAAACAAAAATTAGAATGTTGCTATTATACCTACATATATACGTATTGTTTTAAAATTCATTCGTTCTTCCAAACATTACACTAAAACATCACTGAACCTATCGATTACAGCACAAAAAGTGATCAATTATATTTGTCACTCATTCATTACCTAATTCAATTTCGCGTTACACATCACTAGTGTTGTAGTTTTCATTTATCTGTATGTATGGTGTGATTTTTTTTACTATAGCAAATTTTATTATGCATTTAATAAAAATCTCTAATACAAAAGCTTTCTCTTTAAATTTTAGTCATAAGCTCCGAAACTATTGAACCGATTTAGACGAAATTTTGGTAAGAAGATAGTTTGAGACCCTAGGAAGGACATACGATATTTTATCCCGGAAATCCTTAAGGGAGTAAAAATGAGGATGAAACCTAGGGACGAACCCAAACGAGGGTGAGTCGCTAGTGACTACATAAATTAAAAAAATATATATTTAATACTAAAATGAAATATTAATAAAACTAATTAATACTATTTATGTACTCGACGTATAAATACCATGGTTTTCTTTCATTTAACACTAAGTACTTTAAAACAAAACCATTTTGTATCCGACCAGTGGTGGGACACAACTTTGCTAAAACATCGGAAAGTTCTAACGAGGCCAATAGAATAACACGCATTAGCTAATTAACTCAAACATTTCCGCGACACTATTAACGTCGTGTGTCATTTTTAATATTTCCTAGCCAATTCATAACAAGTTACCGTACTTCGTCGACTTTTTACAATTAGTTGTTAGTTTATCGATTACCTATAGACATTTAAATAACTTATGGGCACAAAGATGACATAAACATTTAAAAATATGTATAGAAATCTAAATAAAACACTCCCTTGCGCCTATTTTGAAATAAATTTCAGTAGAAAGCCCATGTTTCAAAATAAAATTTTTAAGTTAACAAATATTTGTGTCAAAGGTATGAATGATGGTACAAACATACGAAATAGCGTCAATATCAACAAAAAATGAGTAACATTTACCTATATGCTATTACTATACTAAGGATTTGAAAATATAACACCAAAAAGTTATACATTGTACTATCAAGTTATTATTATTACCTTCATTTAGTACCTTCCTTTTGGAAGTCGGTAAAACATCTTCTTTACAATTACACACTTTATCCTACCTCATAATGTACAAACACTAAATATTCCAATAAAGCTCTATAATCTATACATATAATAAAATTGTAACTAAGCCGAATCTGTACATTAAATATTTTTTGGAAAATCTTATTGAAATAGATATTATTATCGATGCAGAGGCCGAATCTATAGTTTTTAGAATTTTTGTCTATCTGTCCGTCTGTTACCGCATCACAGAAAACCACTGAAGGGATTTTGATGAAACTTGGAACGTTGATAGCTGGTTATCTAGGTCAACATATAGGATACTTTTTTACCGCGGAAAAATGTCTCATTTCTGAGAAAAAATACAAAAACGGCAATGTAAGAGTATACTAATATGTAAAACCTAAGAATTTGGTTTTTGGTCATTAGAATGCGGGCGGAGCCGCGGGCAATGCTAGTCTATACATATAATAATTAAAAATATAATAAATACTGTGCAGCATTATTAAAGCTAATTTGCTTTAGAAATTAAAAAAAACAGATAATGGACCAATTAATACGTCGTGTACGATCACTCTTAGGTACACACTATTGAAGCCGTATATTAAGTAACACATTAACATACATAACTATAATTAGTGATTGAGTTGCGTATATAATTTATATGCTTATATTATTAGGTAGTAAGAGTAAGTAACTGCAGTTTTAATTTTCACATACTTTATCTATCCACTGACTTCGTTGAAAAAATGTGCATAGAATAAACAAAGATTGTTTTATATTAAAAAAAAAAAAGATTTCGATGAATTGAGAACCTCTTCCTTTTTGGAAGTCGGTTAAAAAACTCTATACTAATAATTTATAAATGTGAAAGTTTGTGAGTATGGATGTTTGTTACTCTTTCACGGCTGAACGGATCTGGATAAAATTTGGCAGAGATAGATTATAGTCTGGAATAACAGAATACGTGTGATAGGTTTGTTTTTGTTTTATAATTAAATATTTTATAAAGACTACAATTTCATAAAACATAAACATATACTGATTAATCATAAAACCTCATATTTAAATGATACTTTGTGACAGATTCTTCATAGTAGATACTCGCTAAAAAAAATTTGGAAAACAACCCCCAAATGGGCATGAAAGGACTTAAAGATTTGTATGAAAATCCGCTCATTTAACGTTACCGTGACCAAAATTGAAAATAATAATCAAATAAGCAAATAGTGGAAGATATGAAACTTATGAACGAAGCAATTTTACATATAAATAAAATACGCGAGTGGAGCCGTAGGAAAATGCTAGTGAAATAATAAATGCGAAAGTTTGAGTGGGTATTTTTGATATTTTTTACACTAACTAAACGGATTTACGTTGAATTCGAAATGGCTTTTGTCCTGAATTAACATAACACAGCTGCTTACTGACGTATCTATTATTTATCATGTAAAGGGAACCATAGGAAAAAACGAGTATCAAATACATAAGAATGGTAATAAGTTAAGTAATAATAATCTTTATAAAATTCCGGCCTTTGTACAAATATTCATAATTCTTATAGTCTTATGCGGCTTGACCGATTTTGATAAAAAATATTGTATAGATAGATACTTATGGGGTCAACATGTTAGTTTTTTTAGCTATAGGTGACGATGTTATCGAGATTAAGTGTTTTTTATTTAACAACCAAATGATGTCTGTAGTAGGATATCGTCTGCCTATAGGACCTTCTAGCTTATTTTTAGAGGTATATACTGCATTCCTTTAAAAGTAAGACGGTATACCCATTCGGTTGAATTTAGATCGTTAATTTTATTTAATAAACCGTATGCAATAAAAAATTAAGTATAAGTATTAGTATGGGAAAAAAATAAATAAAATTATAACATTTTAAATAAAACTATCTTTTCGGATTTTGTCGCGGATTTATTTGCATTTTTGTTTCCCGACGTTTCGAATGCTTTACAGCATCCATGGTCAAGGGAGAGAGAGTCTCTCCCGTGACCATGATTGTTATAGTTGTTGTTGATAGTTTTATTTAAAATGTCAAATATTCGCGTAAATCTAAGAAAGTATTATTAAAATTATAACATCTTTGTATTTTACATATACATGATAGTATAGGAAAAATTAAAATTAAATAGCCCAATGATTAAGCAAAAATACTGAGCATTACATACTTGTACTAAAAGCTTCTGTAGGAGAGAATCAATCGACTTTGTTACTTAACGCCGTATCATAAGGTTTATATTACATTGGCTTTACATGATCATTTTTTGAAGAGTAGGGGCGGACAGAATTAACTATTTCTCGGGTATAAGTGGACACGCACTAACTAAATTTGCATTCATACGTGAGACTACTTGGAAAATACATTTTTTTTTATTTTTCCTTTCCGTAAAAATGGAGTTACTCGTGAGTAATTTTTTTTTAAGTTAAAATTTTGTGAGGTGGAAGGTGTTGTGATTTTTTCCGTTTATTATTTATTTATAAGTGAATAGATTAGATTGATATTCAATAAAAAAAACAAAATCTTACTATTATTAATATTAAAAACAATTTATTATATTTTATTACAATGATAAATAACATATTGAATAATAAATTCATTTAATATATTTAATTAATATTAATTAAAAGTCAAGAATTATTTGTTACTTTTTTTTAATATAAACATATAATTAGGCAAAGGCACAAACGTTTACATCCACAACAAAAATCGAAGACTAACATCATCAATTAAAACACTATATATAATTAAATAAATAAACCACTGGCTGTTAAAAATCGCTGTTACATTTAACATGTCTAAAGCCAATTAAGGTTCGCTCTTCCTTTGTATTAGAGCGTGATAAAGTGTGATGAGTACTAGAGGAAGTGAAATAGTGTATCGAATTGAAAATTGTCTTGGAATGTTACTTTTTTGTAACGGAAATATTTTTTAAACTATTAATTTACAAGAAGTTTTAATTATTTAACATATTTCTATCATTTGGGAGCTTTGAACAGAGTAGATTGATACTATTCATTAAAACAGATACGTAGTGTTCTACATAACAATATTTATAGCAAAATATAGTAAAATATTAATAAAATAAGGTGTTATATCCCTGTAATTATAGTTTACTACAAATCAATACGTCACTAAGTTTTTTTTTTAATAAACGTAAAAATCATAACCAATAACAATAGCTTCAAATAGATATAGATGGTAAACTCTTTTTAAAACATTTGATCAATAATCCTAAAATCCCATTATTAATATTATAAGTGTATAGATGAATTTTTGTTACTCAATCACGCCAGAACGGCTGAACGGTTCTGGATGGGCACAGAGATGGATTATAATCTAAAATAGCTAAAAGTTTATTTTTATTTAGAAAAATGTACGGGTCCCGTAGGATATCCATACTAACCTTTGAAACGTACCTATGGACGAACCCGATCGAAACGAGGGTGACTCGCTAGTATATTTTTTTTAATATATAAGACTGGAGCTATAAAAATAATAATATTACATATTAGTAACTAAAAAGCGTACAAAATAAAAGTAAAATGATTCGTTATCAGGATAGTGAGAGTGAAAACGCATATCGTGACGCGACGCACGCGATCGAGAGCGTCACATCATATTAATATAGGAAATATCAATTAAGTCTAATGCACATTGGTGAAAAGTGATAGCATTTTTATTGTAATACTAGCACTGCCCGCGGCTCCGCTCGCGTTCAGATGACCAAAAATCAAATTCATAGGTTTTACATATTAAGTAAGTATACTCTTACAATAAGTATACTCTTACAATGCAGTTTTTGTATTTTTTCTCAGAAATGAGATATTTTCACCGGTAAAAAGTATCCTATATGTTGACCCGAAACCAGCTATCATCATACCAAAATTTCATCAAAATCTGTCCAGTGGTTTTCTCGTGATTCGGTAACAGACAGGCAGACCGGAATTCTAAAAACTATAGATTCGGACTCATTATCGATAATAATATCTATTTCAATGAGATTTTCTAAAAAATATTTAACATACAGATTCGACTTATTATACTTTTTAAAGTGCACAATTATAATTTTGTTAATATTGCCATTTAAAACTTCCGCTTTAGACAAGGGCTTCCGCTTTCCGCTTATTAGGGCTTAGACAAGACTACGTAATAATAAATAATAAACAACATAACTTTTGAACAAGATGATTAAAAAACCATCGAAATTACATAATATCAAGAACAGTCACGTGGTAAAAATATATATCATTTCCATATATTTTTTCTTTTGTAATTAAAAAAAAATTAACTGTTATTCATAGTTACATAATTAATCATTAGTTAATCATTTCAACTATAAATTAATAAAAAAAACTAATTTAATTAAAATATTTTACGTTTTCAAAACTGCGACAATGTGAACTTCCCTTAAAGTTCATAATAAGTCACACAAATGTGTTTAACTATGAATGACCAAACAAAATTATTTACAATGACTGGTCTGACTGCGCGCGCTGAATAAGAAAGTTTATAGTCCAAGAGCCCGCGACGATCAGACCTCCGTTATTTTATAAAAGCTGAAAGTTTCTCTGTGTACATCCCCAATTCTAAATTTCCCAATTCTAAATATACTCGAAATTGATGCTGACATTATGTTATATCCATTAACAAGGCTTACAGAATATATAATCAAATACTTATCTATCTTATATATATAAAACAAAATCGGGTTAGTTAAACCATTTATAACTCAAGAACGGCTGGACCGATTTCTATGATCTTTGATTTGTTGGATTTGTCTCCGACCCGAATAGTAGAATAACTATTATAACATCGGAAAAAATCACAAAAAAAACTACATGCATAACTATTTATATCTATTTAAAACGTAGACCTGCCTGAGCGAAGCGAGTTTAAGTCGCAGGTTCAACATAAAAAAATAACGAAAATTATCTACATATGTCCCTAAATTAAAATATAAAGTATCTATATTATATTGCATAACTGAGATTTTCTTTACCAAATAAAAAAAAATTACAATCTAATGATAATTAATCAACAACTAATCGTAAATAGCGTTTGATATTACTCGAATGTGACGTTACATAATAAGTATAACTCGTTTTATTAAATAATACCTATTCTCGAACATGCATTTCAAGCAACAAACCGCCCTCGATTCGCCTTGTTGCGTCCTTTGATAGCATTTTCAACAATGGACTATATAATATCTTGCATAAAATTAGCCTAACGTCATTTTTCGGCTCATAAACTATACATATTACTATAATAAATTAAAAAGTTTGAATAATAATTGCAATAAAATTAAGGAAGTTCTTACATAACAGAACAAATTTAGGATACTTAGAAATTGCCTGAATTCTATGCCTGGTTGCCCTACTGGTAGATCGATTGGAAAGATTTGTTCAACATGATTTGCACTTGCTCATACGATGAAGGATGTTTTTTTGAGAAAACCTGCACATCTGAGAGAAACTAACTAGTTTTTGAAAGACATATTAAGTTTGTCAACCTGAATTTGACCAACGTGGTGAGACTTGGCCCAATTCTGACCACGTTTGAGTAGGTATCCAGAAAAAAAGGCATTTAGCTTCATTAATGATCCAGCAGTGGGATTGAAAAGGTTAAAAAGGGGCCTGAATTATTATAACTGTTTATGCAAAAATATCGTGTCAATCTGTTTGCTGAGTAAATAATGGACAAATCGACAAACACATTTTACCAATAATATTATTAAAGAAAAGATGTTAAGTAAACATAACAGAGATCTATAATTCCACACCCATTTACTTATTTACTTATACAATGCCTGTCAAACGCCATTGTTATTTGTAAATACACATGACGTGTCAGAGCTTTAACGTTAATAATATTACAATAAGTAATATTACATTACTAGCGATATTTTATATCCTATTGTTCACTCGCTGCTTACATGCCTTAGCATGCCTCTTAATAAACATTAAAATATCCTCATTTGTATACCTAGCAGTAGATATATTCCATCTACAACTATAAAATAAATACGGTTAATATATATTTTTGAAGTGAAAACTTCTATAGGCAAGTTTGGATGGGGAGTAAATTCATGTAAGTCGTCATCGACATGGTCACGTGACGTGTTAACGCTAACACTCAGAGTGACGATAGATGTCAAAACCAGATAAATATAAACAGTTTTAATTTACAAATTTTAATTTAAGATCAAACAATTAATTTGAATATCCAAAAATAACAACTGTTTGTTTATAGTTTTAAGTTTTCACTTCTGTCGGCAGTCCTCGTTTAAAGATATAGGATATGTTAATTTTTACAATGCGTAAGATCCACCGTACACTGCAGACTTTCTATCGGTTAAATGAAAGCAAATCAAAATAATATACTCTATTCTAACTAGATGAAAGAGAAATTTACAATCACTTTTGAATCATCATTTTTTTAAGTGATGATGTCCTCCTATCCGATTCCGGCCACGGCGGCCAATCTCAATGAGTTTAGCCAACTGCGCAGGAGATATTATAGTGCTCAAGTGTACGCGCAGACACAACATGCACTCTCTATTCCTACCACTCTCATACTCCGGTGGGACGACCACTCGACACGACCGGTGAGAGTTAAGGCGCAGGACCGACGGCTTTACGTGCTCTCCGAGGCACGGGGGTGAAACACCGCCAACTTCCCAACTCCAGGCTGTTACTGAGACTTACTATACAGGAAGACTCAATAACTAAACTTGGCCCGACCCGGGACTCGAACCCAGGACCTCCGGGTGTGCAGCCGTACATGCTAGCCACTACCCCACAGAGGCAGTTATTTTTTTAAGTAAAAAGTACTTCTTCAGGCGTGACTGAGGGGTTAATCAATACATTTGAAAAATGATTGTCGCGGAAGTGAGAGTCAAATTTATTATTAATAATTAAAAAATATATATATTTTTATAATAATCATAATTTATAAAAATATATAATTATTATTAATAATTTTATGATAAATAATATTTATAAAATGAATATTTCTTACTAATAATTTTATAATATTATTTTATTTTAATTTGTTTTAAAGTAATTGCGGTATCTATCACAGCGCCAAAGAGGTTTTATTTCATTTCATTTGTAAAGGTTACGCGCACTGATTTTTTATTAATTTAAATGAATTATCAATATGTAAGTCCGTAAGTAGCACCAGTCCCTTAACTTAGCCGGATTCATAATTAGTATGAAGCTCAGGAAAAATGCAATATGTACACAATATACATATTAACATCGATTATGAAAACAGCTAAAATATATACCGATAGAAAGTCTGCAGTGTGCAAAGGCTATAATAATCTAAGGAAATAGCTAGTCTAGATAATTCTAATAAATCTAATATAATGCTAGGGCATGGCTTTCCTAAAACTATACTTATAGTCGTAAGTATTAAATTAATTATATATTGATTATAATTTTGTGACGAAAGATACTTTTTTTCGGAAAATAATATACTTTATGGACATGGCTTTGTATAAAAATTTAGAAGTAAAAATTACAAAATATTTTTTTTCGTAATTCCTACGTTTTTTGATATTTTCTCCTCATTTTAGGCCATTAGCCTATTTTATTGACCCATGATGGTCAATCAAATATGTACAATATACACACGTGTAAAACTATATTTTAGGGGACATTTTAATGAGCTTGTAGTCTAATTAAATATGTTCGAATAGATCTGCTAAGTTGGTAAAATTTTCAGTAAAACATTTTTTGAAACAATTCCAACCAAACTAATAACATTTCACGACGCCGCCAGCGTTAAAAAACTTCAGAGGAATCTTGATTATTCAACTTTTCTAATAAACGAACTTTGATTACCTTTTTATTTAAGAAACAACCTGAGAAAATAAATCTTACTAAAATATGTGATTTTATTTGTTCCACAACCGGCGGACGCGGTGGGCATACTGACCTCATGCCATAGAGGGAATATTTAAGATGGTATTCTTTATCACCATCGCTAGGCTTTTTTTTATTTTAAAACCATTATAAATGCGAAAGTTTGTGAGAATTTATAGATGTATGGATGTTCCTCTTTCAAATTTCAAAAACATAATTTGGTTGGAAAATGAAAAAAAAATAATCGGAATCTTGATAACAGCAACCATCCAGGTGACTCCACAAGAACAAAAAAATCATAAAAAATCGATCAAACTGTTCAAAAGCAGAAGAATTACGAATGCGCTAAATGTTATAAATAAACATATACATATTTTTTCCCGACGAGACGATCCAAATTTTAGATACAACTTTTAAAAACATAAGCTATTTTCATATATTTTTCTTAAGCAATAAACGGAATTTCGATCAAAATTTCATTAGAACCTACAAAATAAATAAACATACCCATAAAACAACGTATTTTCGGTATAAAAATCATAAAAATAAGTTCTGATATGAATCAAAAACTTTTTATAATCAAAGTTCATACAAAACTTTAAAAACCCATCAAAAAGCCATAAAAAGTAATTATTTCCAGAAATCTTTACCAGTATTCCTTCTGATCGCAACCACCTTGGCTCATTACGAGCACGGGTACAGTCTGGACAGCTACGAGGGCTACCACCAGCCACTTCATGAAGCTGTACAGGAGCACCATAGCGAAGAGTATGACTTGGATTATCATGTACGTATCCATTGTACATAATTTTATATTGAAATATCTAAAGCATTTAAAAAATACACATACAACATATTATATACATCGATCAAAAAAGCACTAGATATCCCATACAAAAGTTCTCTTGAAACTGTCACCAATTGTGTTTATGTAATTATTCTAGTTGAAATAAATATACAACGATGTAAACAATGAACCTTAAATGCGATGTTTAAAGTTGTTTTTACAAAATTGTTTTTAATTAAAAGTGCGCTCAAAAGTTTAAATGAGCGTTCATTCGGTGGGGACATTTTTTATCGCTGATTGTGTATCTAGTACTTTTTTAATCGATGCATACATATTATATAATATTCCTAGGCCTCATACTATCTTTTATTACATATAAATTAAAAAAAAATAGTGACTTCGGCAAGAAAAAAGTTCTACCGAGTAATATTATGCTTAAAATTATTTACATTAATAAAACACCTACAGATTTTTGTCAATCTATTCATACAACTATTGAGATAGTAGAATCAACTACATCTTACTCAAGGAAGATATATAATGGTGTTTTTTTTTGAAATATATATAAATATTATTTCGTTTATTTAATTAATAATAAGTATCGTTTATAATTTCAGTCACATCCTAAATATTCCTTCGACTACTCAGTAAAGGACCCTCATACTGGCGACGACAAAGAGCACTGGGAGACCAGAGATGGTGACAAAGTTAAAGGTAAACACAAAATATATAGTCTGTGGTTATCATTAAGAAAATATTGTTAATCAACTGGTTGTCTTAAAATACAAAGAGACGAGTTATTATGTTTAAGGATAATATTATTAAACTCTCATCAGTTCTTCTTACAAGTTGTAAGTTACAACTAAGGCATTTTCTTCTAAGAAAACTAGTAAAATCGGTGACATTCCGCAAAAAAAATTATATTACTTTTTTTTTGGTATTTTTTTTCCAATTCACTTACATTTTCTTGTTAATGACTTCCAAACGTGCCAGTTGATTTATTCGCCAAAAATTTTTTTTATCTTTAATAATATAATTGACACATATGTACGCAATACTAACTTTTTAATACTTACATAACTTTAAAAAGCAATTTCAACGCAATCATAAAACAGTAAAAAACATATAACAATTTCAATTACCAGGCAGTTACACCTTAGTGGAAACCGACGGCACAAAGCGTGTGGTAGAATACGAAGCAGACGACAAAAATGGCTTCAACGCGGTCGTCCACAAAATCGGAACTCCCAAAGAAGAAATCAAACATGAAGAGTATCAAGCAGCACCAATATATGAAGAATACAAACAAAAACCAGTTTACGAGAGCTATGGCCATGAATATCAGCAATTAGATGGTTTCGTACCGATTATTGGCAATTATGAACATTGATTCGAATAACTCGATTAATTCGAATTATGATTATTTTGCAATGTTTCTTTAATCTGTTTCTTAATTAAAGGGCTTGTTTCACTAAATATTCACATTAATTTACTATAGCTTATATAGCAACTATATAGTTTTGTTTTAAATGTAAACATAATACGATTGACATTTTTCTCTGAAAAATGATAATCTGTATTATATCATATAACAACAGCTCTATTGAATATATTTTAGAAAATTATAAGTGAAACAGACCTTTAAAATTATGTACACAGATTAAATATTTATTATTGCAAAATAATTTTCTTCGATCCATACTTGCTTTTCATTTCGTGATCTATGTAAAAGGAAACTACTAAATAGTATTATAATTCGCGTCATAGCAAAATTGTTGACTAGTTTTTAAGGGAATGCTTGAAATTTTAAATACCATAATATCATACAATTATAATTATAGGTCAGCTGAAATTTGCACAATCTAACGCCATTACAAATTGTATATACCCTGCTCAGTAATCAAACGCAACTCAACATACAGTGTCCTGCTACAGGGCTACCTGTAGCAGTACACTGTATGTATATAATTCTACTATAAAACAGTGTTTCAAAACAAAGACTTAAAAACACATATTTAGACTATAAACAGCCCTTCTTTATCTATCTTTAATAAGGTCATTTTAAAGAACCTTAAATTCGAAAATGTTGGGACCTGAGAACTGCTTTTTTGTTAAGTTGGTCAACATTTTTTTTTTTGATAATTTTAAATTGACTCATGAGGTATGCTTGCGAGTTTTGCTTGAGATGTTATTTATTAAGGAATTATGCTTTAAACAAAGACTATTTGTTTACTTTTATTTGAGACTGTATCGTTATCGCTTTGTAGTATTAAGTTTTGTACAAAATCTTGCGATTGAATAAACTTTTGACATTTTTTTTAACTTAAAATTGTGTTTTTTTTCTCTTTATACCCATTTTGTTTATATAAAAAAAGTAAAAATATCGTAACAATCAATAAAATTGTAAACTTATTTAAAAATGACTTTAATAATGATTTTCGTTTTAAAATTTAAATTTACTACTTATATATAAAATTTCCATGTCACAATGTTTGTTACCGTACTCCTCCGAAACAGCTTTACCGATTTTTACCAAATTTTATATGCGTATTCAGTTGGTCTGAGAATCGGCTACTATCTATTTTCCATACCCCTAAGTGATAAGGATAAGGGTGGTCCTCCCAGACCCCACCCCAGGGACGAACCCGAGCGGAGCGAGGGTGAGTCGCTAGTTTACTATAAAAATTGAGTTTTTTAGTAAAATATTATTTGTAGCTTATGTATTTACCTCACACTACAAAACCTACATGTTGACCGTTATTGCGATAATAGCTATAATTCGGACTTAGATTATCCTGTATTATTTATACATATGTAAGTATTTAAAAAAACTTATAGAAAAATATTTTTCGTGTCATATTTTTGGAAAATTTATTTAATTAGAAAATATTATTTTTTATCCACACTTATGACTCATTCAAAAAATATTTTTCTTCATGTCATTCAAAATCACATTCAAATCTTTTCGGATTATTTCGCGATTTATTTTGATTTTTGGTTCCTGACGTTTGATATATATACAAGAATAGCTCGTTTAAATATATAAGATATAACTTTATATAGATACATATTATAAATGTAAAAGATAGTTCTATTTAAAATGTCAAATATTCGCGTAAATCTAAGAAAGTATTTTATTCAAAATCTTAAATAAAATGGAACTTATACAATAAATTCAATACGTTGAGGAACAATAAAGTAGATAATTGACACCAACTAGATCATCTTAATAGCATTCAAGACTAAAAATTGTTAAAATAAGTATATAATCTAATATTGTTAAGTTTTCTTGATAACTATCTAACAGGTATGAAGCTAACAATTGCAAAGCAATTATAAAAAAAAATATTAGAAACATGTATACATCTCAGATTAAAGAATTACATGTACGGAGCCCACCAAAAAAAATGTTGAAGTCAAAAATAGTAGCGTGTTTTACCGTTTATGCCACTATTCTCAATTTTGCCTTATCGTTTACTTACCTCAATTTTTTTTTTCTAGGTAACAGTACTAAAATATTGTAACCTAATATTATTACGATCTAGCCAACAAGGCTAATGAGTAATTTAACTTTAACTTAGTTTTATAAAATAATATATCTAAGAATGTGTCCAATGGCACTTTTCTTAAAGTCTCTAGTTAAGGCGAAGACACTTTGTTCTTGAGTTCTATATTGACTTTCCTCAAATGAATATAAAAGTAAATTTTTATATACATAGGTATTAGTCTATAAATTACAATTTTTGTAAAGAAAATATAAAGATAAAAATAAAATATTATTATTTTGTATTTTTAAGCCCTTGAAATAGAGACAGCATAATAATATTATCATTTTTTTCTTTATTATAATAAAATCCGTCGACTATTTTTATTTATCAAAGTAATGAATTAATATTTGTATCTCTTTTAAAAAATATATATTATTTTAAATCATTATTGTTTGGCTTCATTATTAGTTCTATGACACTCTGTATATATTGTTCCTTAGTCTCAGCATGGAGTTTCATTACGAACAAAGAAAATTAGTTCAAATAAATGTCAATAGATGGCGTGTATCGATTTGTTATTAATTTTGGGTTAAGTTAACAAAAGATAAAAAATAGATTCCAAAAAGGTGTAATATTGTTTTAAAAAATATTCTTAGTAAAGGGAAACAAGATAATGCACTCGTAAATCAAATTTAGGTAATTTTATTGATTCTTGAAATATCAGCAATCAGATGATGGGTTTTTAGTGTGTATTCAATAAGTCACAAATTTCATTCACAATTTTTTTATAACTTTTTTTAAATAATTTGTTTGTTTAAAATTGAACGGTAAATTCCAAATCGAACCAATTTTTCTTTAAATAATCAAATAGAAAGCACTCGCATGGCATATCAAATTTACGTTCTTGCACACGCATTAAAACACTTTCAAAACCGTAAAACGATAACAAACACGACGCGCAGCACCCAGTAGCGATGACTCAGCCCTGAGTTTGAGCACACGCCGAGCCAGTATAAACCGGTTTTTTACTGTACGCGACGAAGCCGCCGCGCTCCTCGAGCTTGTGGCAGTGTACCTATCATAGAGCGGTTGTATGGAGCTTTGTCTCTGTTCCTTTTCTTTACTCATGTGGCCTAAGGCTCGGTGCCCCCTTAACATAATCGTTGGCTTACTATAACAAGGTTCTATGTTAATTTTAAATGAAGTTTAGTAATTTTTACATAGAATTTCGTTATTTTATTATCGTAAAAAAAACAACATAGAACTATGTAAACTTGAATATTTTGTAGTTACAGTGCCGCTATCTAGTGGTTTGTTTTTGCAAAACTCGCCTATCCCTATTAACATTGTCGGATATGCAAATTTGTCATTTTCTTTTTATTTCACTAATCACTCTTAAAAAGTCTCTTCTTTTAGTAGCTGCAACAAAAAAATATTTTTTACGAGTAGTTTTTGAAATAGCCACAAGTAATTTTTGTTAACCTAACTTGTACATTTAAAAAAATATCAACAAATCAAATTTTGACGCACTCTCCTGTAAAGTTGCCGATTTTCACATCCGACAATGTTAATAGGGATAGGCGAACTGTAGCTAATGACACATAGAACCTTGTAGCATTAATAACTAAATAAGTACTAAAATTGTAACATAGAACCTTGTAATAGTAAGCCAACGAATTATAATAAGTTACCTCTGTGCCAGAGCGAGCTTCAGGCGATCGTTCTCGTAGCGCAGCTGCTGCTCCGCCGTGTCCGCGGGCTCGGGCGCCGCCGCCAGCGGCCCGCGCGGCGCGCGCCCCACCGTCGCGTACCCGCCCTGCGGGGACGGGGGGACGTTAGCCTCATGTGTACACAGGGTCATTTTGAATTTACTGAAGGCCTTTTGGGAATATGTTATTTACATCATAACAACAACATCCGTAACAAAAAAAAATATTTCTAAAATTTTTATTATCATATAAACATAAAAAATATTTTGTTTTTGCACCTTCTAAACCCTAATAGTCCTAGCATTTGAACAAGTTTAAATGAGTCGCCGTTTCCTATAGCCCTCAACCCCCACCCTCCCACCAGCCACACGCTTTCTTTTGCTAATGCTGGACTGTTACTGTTTAGAAGGTGCAATAAAAATATTTTTATTTTTTTTAAATTTAAGAAATGTTATTTTTTTCCTTACAGATGTTATGGTTATGATGTACATAGTATATTCCCAAAAGGTCTATATTAAATTAAAAATGACACTGTATACCATCGCTGCCAGAACGTATAATTTGATACAAGAATTGTATAATATGGTTATCTTATGTATTCAGTTTGTTTTAAATTATATATATATATATATATATATATATATATATATATAATTCCTCCCGTAACTTCCCTAATGTCAAACAAAAAAGTATCGAGAGATCGAACATTTCTTAATATTTAATACCAAGCAGACGCTATTTGGGTATGTTAAAGTGACAAAAAATTAATAATTTTATTCTTCACAGACTATTTCTCAACAATTTTGTTAATTTGTATAATTTTTGATTTGGTATAATTTCTGTGATCCTGTGGTATAAAATAAGTTGGCTCTACTGGCAGCCCTAGTATATACAGGATGTAACCATCGCGTGGGGGAAAAGTACCTTAAATGTTAAAGATACCAGGTTTTACTATGAGCAATATCTTCATTTCCACATTTTATTTTTAATAACATGTGCATTTAATTATTTTTTAAAACGCTTACCTGATCCGGTAATCGAACCAACTAAAAATACAAAAAAATACAACGTCACTATTTTATTGAAATTTATTTAACATCATGAAAAAATCGAATGGGACATGAAAGAAATACCTTAATATTTAACTATATACATACATATATCTATACATGTAATAAAATTCTGAGTCGAATCTTTACATTAAAAAACTTTTTAACAAAAAAATAAAAACCGACTTCAAACAAAAGCACTAAAAAGTAAAAAATAACTGATTGGTAGTTTTCATTTACTATACATACCTAATCAAATATTTTCGAAGTCGGTGTGCTTTGCTTTGTATGGGCTGGCACCGATTTCGAAAATATTTGATTAGGTATGTATTTAATAGGTAGGCTTTAATTACTTAGCCAAAGCACACCGACTTCGAAAATATTTGATTAGGTATGTATAGTAAATGAAAACTACCAATCAGTTATTTTTTACTTTTTAGTGCTTTTGTTTGAAGTCGGTTTTTATTTTTTTGTTAAAAAGTTTTTATTTTTCCCTTTTTAGTGTAGACAGTAGTAGAAAAGTAAGGATTCTAACGTGTTAGGCTTGTCAAATCAAACAAAATAAGCCCAAACTCTAAGTATCTACTATTAGCCGTTGAAGAGTTCCATCTATCCACCTTCTGGCCTTGGCATCAGATCAGGTCAACAACACCGAACCACTGTACTATCAACGGAAATAGAAATACTTGCAAAGTTTCAAGTCAATATGACAATTAGAAGTAGGTTAAATTCATCATTAGTTGTTTTTCCACCCTTAGGGGTGGTATTTTTTTTTGAAATTTAAATGGGACCAATCTGGAAGTATACCCTTTCAAACGACACAAAAATTGTCCAAATCGGTTAATAAATGACGGAGTTCTGAGGTAACAAACATAAAAAAAAAAAAAAAAAAAAAAAAAACATACAGTCGAATTGAGAACCTCCTCCTTTTTGAAGTCGGTTGAATATTATCGATACAGAGGCCGAATCTATAGTCTTTAGAATTTTTGTCTGTCTATCTGTCTGGGAACGCATCACGAGAAAACCACATAGCTGGTTATCCGGATCAACATATAGGAAACTTTTTTCTGCGGGAAAATATATCATGTCTGAGAAATCTATACTAAACGTTAAAACTTAAGTATGGACGAACCCAAGAGAGACGAAGGTGAGCTAGTCAATCTACAATATTATAAAGGTAGATAGTTTGTGTGATATATGTTTAAAAAAAAATTAAAACAACTTCCTAGAGATTTTTAAAGTTGCCAGTTAAATTTAAATAAATATTTCTGTACTTATGTACGTAGTACGTACGACCTCTATAGACGACTTTCTTTAAATGTTATTTTCAACATTAACCACTTGGTACTATGGTGAAGAAAAACATCGTAAGGAAACCTGCATGTCTGAGAGAACCTAGCAAGTTTTCAAAAGACATGCTCAGTCCGCCCGCACTTGGCCAGCATGGTGGGCTATGGCCTGATCCCCCTCGTACTGAACGGAGACGTTAAAAAGGGCTGGATACAAATCTAGTTATTATTAAAAATTATATTCCGGATAGGGCAGAAAAAATTACTTACAATATCTAATATATAAATATCTCGTGTCACGGTGTTTGTGGTCGCACTCTTCCGAAACGGCTCGACCGATTTTAATTAAAAAAAATTATGTATTTGAACTGTATGAGTGTTCTCATACACATAACCTATTAGTCGTAACGAATTTTTTACTCAAATGGGGGGTGGGACCCCCCCATTTTTTAATCGCGATTTTAGTATTTTTGTATGAACCATCTTTATAAATATTATAAAAGTGAAAGTTTGTGAATATGTATGGATGTTTGTTACTCTTTCACGCCAAAACGGATGAACGAATCTGGATGAAATTTGGCACAGAGATAGATTACAGTCTGGAATAACACATAGGCTACTTTTTATCCCGGAAAATATGCAGATCCCGAGGGATACATTTATTTTTGTTTTATTATATAAATACGGTGTATAACATAAAGCCTAAAAGTTTTTATTGTAGATTGAACGCGCGTAGTCACGGGTTCTGCTAGTAAAATATAATGGTCGCAAATAACACTCTAATTAGTTTTAACAAACAACAACTATATACAATAATAAATATTAAACAATAACGAGGATGTATCATTTGACATTTAATTATTCATATTCCGACTTCATCGCTTATTATTTGTTATCTATACATATTATAATAGGTAATTTTCTAACTGAGAATGAGTCGAATATGTACATTAAATATTTTTTGGAAAATGTTATTGAAATCGTCATTATTATCGATATAAAGGCTGAATCTATAGTTTTAAGAATATTTGTTTGACTGTCTGTCTGTGACCGCATCACGAGAAAACCACTGGACAGATTGACATGACAGGAGATGTGCTTCCGACTCTGTCTGTATACATTTTTATAGACTTCTATTATCCACCTAGCTCCATCATCAGATCAGCTCGTTGGTATCAAATTATATTGTATTGTCATAGTTTTCATATAATTAGAAAGTTTAATATGTACAAATAGTAGTAGAAATGTTCAAACCTTTGAATTTGATTTCCATTCGTCTCAGCTCGACGAGTCCCATACATTAGGGTAAGTCAAAAGCGTGTTTCATTAGTTTTTAAGGCTATAAATACTTATTTTATGTACAAATCCATGTATACCTGCAGTGTAGAGGATACGGAGTGAGCTCGCTGGTGCACCATCATCTCATCGTTTTCCACTTTAGGCTGAAACAAGTGATATATTATTAAGCATTTTCATTATCATTAACTCTTCCAGAAAATCTCAATAAAACACATCATATAAAGTAAAATAAAACATGACGCCATCTTATGACGTATAGGTGAACTAATTTTTCTTTGTTAATGCGGACGCATACATTTCGACCACACAACAAAGAATTCGCACTACGAACCCCGGTTTTCTCGAAACCGCTAAGTGATATCTTATAATATTAAATGAGCAATTATTACATCACCTATTATATTACCTCTTGGAAATTCTATAAACCTGACCACATTACAAACAATCATCTACAATACCATACTCACTTGCGCCGGAGATATTGTGGGTGGTTCGTCTGTGGCTCGCGCGGCCAGCAGGGGACTGGCCGTGGCCGAGGCCACGGGTGTGGCCGCGCCAGAGCCATTCGTCGTTTTACCACACTGTTGAGCTTGTATCGCCTCTTTTACCTCTTGGAACTTCTCTATGAACTGGTTAGAAAGTTGCATGTTAATATTTTTAATCTGTATTCAAATTTTCTTACTTTTACAGGAATATATATATATATATATATATTTGGAAAATCGCGTTTTTTTTTTGTTTCTAAACATCAGAAACATTGAGAAACAATTATCAGAATAGAACCGCAACAAATCCCGAATAAAAAGTGATTTAGTCCATTTTAAAACTCTTCAACATACAATAAACAATATTTTCGAATGTATTAATTACGTATGTTAAGCCAGTAACCCTCGCTTGGATTAGATGACAGATGTACAACACACGAGAAATATACCACAAGACCTATATATATATATATACATATATATATATATATATATACATATACATATATATATATATATATATATATACATATATATATATATATATATACATATATATATATATACATATATATATACCTACATATATATATATATATATATATATATAATAGTGTGTTTGTTTTAAAATCAGATATATGAAACCCTAATAATTATTAAACCAATCGAAAACCAAACAATAAGTTACATCATCAATGAGTGAATGAATTCACCTTTCCCAATTCAGCCTCCGAAGCAAATCCCAGCCCATACACTGTGTTAGCTCGCACGTCACTCCACTGTCCAAACTTTTGTGACGTTTTGGTGAACGTCATATTCGCTGTGATCGTACTGTTGATGACCGCCTGGAACAATTACATGAGGAACAATTAATAAAATTTCTCTAAAGTTCTTAGAACGGAGACCTTATTTTTGCTGAAATATTATTTTTTACATGCGATTTGTATTTCTGATTCTACATTATACGGGCAATACCCGCGGCTTCACCCGCGTTGACTCTTCCGATCGCTACCAAACTTCACAGAATCACCCGCAGGGCTTAACTGAAGATTATCTGGAAATTTCATCAAAATCACTCCAGTCGTTTTGGCGTTTATAAGATACATACATACACACATGGATTTTTATATAGATTAAAGGGATATATTAAACGGAGCTGATTTTTGATACTCAACTTATCCTTGGCTTTGCTCGTGTGCATCATTAGGTAACAATAGCCTATGGTGTTAACTCCAGATTAGTCCATCCACCGATTTTGATGAAATTTAGTATATATACTAAATTTCATCAAAATCGGTCAGACCATTTCAACGTTAAGGTGTGACAAACAAACACACAGATACAAACTTTCGCATTCATAATAGGAGTCCAATACAACAAGATATTTATCAAAACAATTATCTCGGCTTCCTTATGTAACGACGCGGAACGCATGATCGATTAGCTTGCAATAATTCATACAGTTTCACCGCGATATAAACGTGTTGAAATCGTATCGTACTATTTGACATATCCGATAGCTGGTTACCGCATATACATATTTGTTTGATAAAGTACTTGAATTTACTAAAATTAATTTCATTATAATGCTATTTTCCTTAGAGACAATATGAAAAGAAAATAATTGCAGTTTCACCAATTTTTAGGGCTGCGTACTTCAAAAGGAAAAAAGGAACTCTTATAGGATCACTTCGTTGTCTGTCCGTCTGTCTATTATTTTAACCAAACCGGAACAGATATCTCTCTCGGACTCGGACTCTTGGAGTCAGCAGAAACATTCAACCATACGGGAGTCGAATCTGCGATCCTCAGTGACAATCACTTTCCAAGATTAGATTATAACACAAACAAACAGACAAAGAGACCAAAAAAAATATGTATATAAAACATATGCTGTATAAATAATTAATTATTAAATAGTTTAAATGATAGGTCCAAATCCAGGTTTTTTTTACATTAATTGGTGTAAGAATTTGTAAAATGCTGCATAAGTAGACACTATTTATCATTGCTTACAATGCATGACGTAGCATAGCATCTATAAAGCGGCGCATAATGACTCCGTTACTGTACCTAATTTTAGATGAAACGAGAACACTAACGTTTAATCTGGGTAAACGTTACGACTGTAGTGTCGTAAAAGGAAATAGGTATCGTTTATATTACGGCATTCGAATCAAATGTTAAAATGATAATCTTGTTACCACCAATTATTATAGGTGGATTAATTAAAACTAGTTGTTCTACGAACAGTAGACTTCACGAGCGAAAACTGCATTTTAGGGAGCTATTCTACTCATCATGTCAAAGATCAGTTCTTCACCAAATTATCACTACCTTTGAAATAAAAAAAGAACAATCGAAATGGGATTTCATAAAGCGGAGATATCCAGTAGCCCTATTTTCTATTTCAATCAAAAATCCCCGATGACAAAAAAATCTACTAAGTCGTAAAACCTGTATACTATGTTCCGTCCAGATCAGTTGTGAAATACGACCTGTAGAGGAATACCAATAAACTGACAGAGGAAAGCAAATTTTGCCAGACTTGAAGCAGAGACGCATCGCTCGTTTCGCTCGCTCGGTTAAGAAATAATCGATTTTATATAATACTAGCGACTCACCCTCGCTTGGCTCGGGTTCGTCCCTACTTACGTTTTAACGTTTTGTATAGATATATCAAAGATATTTTTCCACAATAAAAAGTATCCTATATGTTGACCCGGATAACCAGCTATCACCATATCAAACATCAAAATCTGCCCAGTAGTTTCCTCGTGATGCGGTAACAGACAGACAGACAGACAAAAATTCTATAAACTATATATTCAGCCTCTGTATCGATAATAATGACTATTTCAATAAGATTTTCCAAAAAATGTTTAATGTACAGATTCGACTTAATTACAATTTTATTATATGTATAGACTTCCTTGGATTTACCTGAATAATTGACATTTTAAATACAACTATCTTATTGGTATTTTCGAGGACTTATTTAGATTTTTAAGTTTTAGACGTATCGAATAAAGCATTCGAAACTTGAGTAACCAAAAATCAAACTGAATCCGAAAAGATAGTTTTACTTCAAATCGATTTTAAACTAGAGATTTATGTTTTCGTTTCGTTTAAATAGAATTTTGTACGTGAATCAAAAAATTTAAAAGATTTCGTTCACATTCAACACTGCTTTGTATAGAATACTTTATGAAAAGGACGGCATTAATTACTTTTTAAATAAAAAAGATACATAGAACTGTTTTTTTTTTTTTGGATTTTGTGCTGTTTTACTTTATATTTTGGTTCTCGACAATATTCGAAAAGATATTTTCATTTAAAACGTCAAATATTCGAGTAAATCTAAGAGAGTACCTATTAAAGATATACAGACTTCGGAATCGGACTACTATTATAATTAATGCGAAAGTTGGTATGTATATGTGTGTATTATGTAACTCCTTCACGCTGAAACGACTGGATACATTTTGATGAAATTTCGACCGATAGTACAAGTTTAAATTGTATTCTATTTAGGAAGTTACGCATACTGTTTCGAGGGAATAGAAAAAACCATGGAAACTATCAGAAACGTAATCTATCTAATAAAAAAAATACATATAAATTTTTCACACAATTGTCATATTAACTTGAAAATTCGCAGTTATATTTATATATTTAATGACAGTACAATAATTCGGTATCATCGAACTGATCAACGTCCAAGCCAGAAGATGGATAATGAAACTTTTTAAGGGCTACTAAAAAGTAAAAACTTTGATTTTGAGCTTATTTGGTTTGTTTTGTCAAGTCTAATACATTAGACTTGGGTTTGATAGTCAGATTTTTAAAGTAATAAGATCGAATTGTTTAGGTGCGTCTCTAGGTATATACATTTTAAATAAATATAATAGTTATTGCGTGTGTAGTTTAGGAGAAAAACTTATGCTATTGGAGATTTTTGCAATCCCTTGCTCTGTGAAAAACAAATATATCCCACGGGAACCGTACATTTTCCGGGATAAAAAGTGACCTATATGCTATTTCAGACTATAATCTATCTCTGTGCCAAAATCCAGATCCGTCGAGCCGTTCTGGCGTGATTAAGTAACAAACATCCAAACTTTCACATTAATAATAGTAATAAGATTAACAGAGAAATTGTTAGACCAGAATTACATTATAAACACGAATGAATATTTTTAATATTAAGCGTTTATACAGAATCATTAGAGTAAATTCATAGGCAATTTACATATTTAATTTGAGTCATAATAATAATTAATTAACATTAAACTAACTTAAAATGCTTTGGTAAGTATTTATGTATATTAAATTATGAAAGTTTCTTAACCATTACGTCTATACACATAATAAAATTGTAACTAAGCCGAATCTGTACTTTAAATATTTTTTTGGAAAGTCTAATTGAAATAAACATTATTAATGATACGGAGGCCGAATCTAGTTTTTAGAATTTTTGTCTGTCTGTCTGTCTGTTACCGCATCACAGTAAAACCACTAGAGGGATTTTGATGAAATTTGGTATGGCGATAGCTCGTTATCCGGGTCAACATATAGAATACTTTTTACCGCGGGATAATATCTCATTTAATACTTTCTTAGATATACGCAAATATTTGACATTTAAATAAAACTATCTTTTCGGTCTCTCTCGTCACCATGATTGCTGTAAAGCATTCAAAACGTCGGGAACCAAAAATCAAAATAAATCCGCGAAATAATCCGAAAAGATAGTTTTATTTAAAATATCTCATTTCTGAGAAAAACTACAAAAACTCCAATGTAAGAGTATACTAATATGTAAAAGCTAAGAATTTGGCTTTTGGTCATCTGAACGCGGGCAGAGCCGCGGGCAATGCTAGTTTATCATATTACGTTTAAGAAATATGTAGTATGTACTTTATGAAACCAATATGTAATATGATACCAATTGTATCATTCACATGTCCCACTATCATTTTGAACAACATAACAGTATTATAATACACAAAAGTACGCTTCAAAAGGAAACGGTTTACAAAGTAAAATGAAATTACGAATGCATGCATCAATATTGAATTGTATGGGGAATGTGGGGCGTGTTTTCATAAATCAGGTTACAGCGCTCAAAATATTATTGTTCTAGAGCATCCATTCTATATAATATACTACATATATGCAGTATGTTACTGCAGAACCACGAACTTCAACAGATACTATACAATAGTATACTCTAGTACTAAGATTTGGTGATCAAGATTTGCAAAATCCAATGGTAAAAATGTATATTTTTCTATGAGAATAGCTTTTTTTGGCTTTCAACAGAGGGACAACCCCATATTTATATAGGACTAGCATTGCCCGCGGCTCCGCCCGCGTTCAGATGAGCAAAAACCAAATTCTTAGGTTTTACATATTAGTTAGTACTCTCACATTGCAGTTTTTGTATTTTTTCTCGGAAATGAGACATTTTTCCGTCGTAAAAAGTATCCTATATGTTGACCCGGATAATCAGCTATCACCATACTAAATTTCGTCAAAATTCCTCCAGTGGTTTTTTTGTGATGCGGTAACAGACAGACAGACAAAAATTCTAAAAACTATAGATTCGGCCTGTGTATCGATACTAATGTTTATTTCAATAAGATTTTCCAAAAAATATTTAATGTACAGATTCGGCTTAGTTACAATTTTATTATATGTATAGATATAAGTTAGGTCTTGCCTATTAACTAACAGTTTTAGTGACATTAGACACGCTTGACATTTATAATTTACAATATTACAGAAGCTCTGAAAAGGGGCGAGTTTTTCCGACCTAATTCACAATTATCATTGTACCGGTTAGCTTATTTTCGGAAAATTTTCATAATTTTTTTCAAAATACACCTCTAATTCATCTTTCTGTTGGTTAAAACCACATGAAAATCAGAATAAAATTTATTGAAATTAGCTCAAATAAACACAAACTTAGCACTGCGGGGGATTTTTCATTTGTAATCTTAAAAAATGTTACCGAAGTGTCTAGAATATAACCTATTTTTAGCATTTACCGACACATTGCAATTAGGCAAATCTTAAGTTTTTGCAGTAACATTTATATATACACGCTTCAAAGATAATGAAGGGGACGGGCAAAATGTCTATTAAGATTAACGTTGAAGTTTACACGAAAACCCTCACTGCCTTACTGTCCCTTAGAATATATACTCTCTAAAAGGGATTACTAAACAAAATATAAAATGGGCGTGTTTGCTTATGTACTAGCTGAGAGACGTTGGCATGTAGAAATTTAAATAAAACTGTTTTTGATAAAAAACCTATAGGAAAAAATCTAAGATTTTCCCGAATTTTCTAATGTTTACAGCCAACTTTCCCATTTTTTCTTAACCTTGTTCGGTATCATACCAGACGAAATATACGACCCTGAATTCGAATCCAGGACCTGCAGCCATACACGTGAGCCACTGTGGACTGAACAGGTGGTATACCTGTTGTTAAACATATCTATTATTCATATAATGAAATCGATTTTTCCTTTGTCACGCCATCACGTATAAAACTACTGAACATATTGGTATAGGACTTTGATCAATCGATGTGGGATTTTCTGTAAATGGTTTTAGGCTATTTATTTTTTGAATTCCATACAGTCTTCGCTATTTTTTGTTAATTATTTTCATAACTTATATTTTTTCTCGCTAATAAAAACAATACACGTTACACCTTTTTATTCATTCGTTTTTTTTAACCTAAATATTAATTTATACCTAGACCTATATAATAATCCTGCTGACCGATTTTCTCCACAGCTAATCTAAATACGACGAGCCATCTGTGCAGGAGATATTCTAGTGCACAAGTATATGTACAGACAAGTGAACTCTCTATTTCTTTCTCAAACTCAGAGATCAGGCGCAGGCCCGATGGCTTTACGTGCTCTCCGAGGCATGGGATCGCAACACCACCAACTTCCCAACTCGACTAGTGTTGTTACTGAGAATTTCTTGACAGAAATACTTAGTAACGACACTAGGCCCGACTCGGGTCTCAAACCCATGTCCTCCTACATGCGAGACACTAGACCCTCGAGACAATTAAACATACATATATATACAGTCCTAAAAAGCTTACCTTCGTCCCTTCCACACTAATGATGCGGTACAAATTCCTCGAGGAATCGTAGAAAAAGGAGACGGAGACCGCCGCCGAGCTGGCCGACATCCATGATCGCTTCGTCTTCGGGTCTATGTGGAACACGTGTGCCTTGCACGTGAAAATCGGCTGCTCTCTGTAACAAAATATTTTGAATTGACATAACTTTTTTATTTATGAACCGATTGAAATAAATCAAATACTAAATTTTAACATAATAAGTGAATCTTACAACAATACATTAGTGAAAATCGCACCCAAATCGGTTAAGCCGTTTCTGAGATTAGCGCGCACAAACGCACAGACAGACAAAAATTCTAAAAAAACATTGTTTTGGTTTTTATTGCATTATTAAGACCCCCAATAATAGATTTTTCAAATATCCTCCATGTACAGACAGCATTCAGTTACACTTTTATTATATGTATAGATATACATATTCATTAAATCAGCATTTATTGGTCCTTGAATGTAGCTAAAATACGGCATAAGTGAGAGAAAACCGCCTGTGCATTGGTTTAGTCACGTAATGTGCCGTAGTGAAGACCATACAATCAGACAGGTCTTGGTCAGTAAGGAAGGCAGAAGAGGCAGAGGTCGCCCATCGACTACCTGGACTAGGAAGATCCAAAATATATATTGTCGATGGGTTTAACGCCAGAAAAGACGCAAAATCGCCAAGAGTAGCTAAAATTATCAGCAGGGATGATCCTAAATAGGGAAAAAGCCTAGATGTTGATTAAATGCAGCATTTGCTCCGCTTCTAAGTTGAAGCTTGTTAGTGTACAACCTTCTTTAATAATTAAATTATTCGCGTATTAAATATTAAAACAAAATGCAAATAGGTTTTTTCAAATAAATTCAAATTTAAAATATTTTATTCAGCATTTTTTTACTGACTCATGAGTCTTATAACATTCACTTCATTCCCAAAGCATACAATTTCATCACACAAACGTTTGTCCAAAAACTAGAAGATATAGTAAATGATACTTTTATTTCATGAGTAAAGTTTTGATTAATCTATACATATAATAAAATTGTAACTAAGTCGATTCTGTATATTAAATATTCTTTTGGAAAATCTTATTGAAATAAACATTATTTTCGATACAGAGGCCAAATCTATATTTTTTAGAATTTTTGTCTGTCTGTTACCGCATCGCAGAAAAACCACCGGAGGGATTTTGATGAAATTTGGTATTGGGGATTGCTGGTTATTCAGGTCAACATTTAGGATACTTTTTACCGCGGGAAAATATCTCATTTCTGAGAAAAAATACAAAAACTGCAATGTAAGGGTATGCTAATATGTAAAACCTAAGAATTTGGTTTTTGGTCATCTGAACGCAGGCGCAGCCGCGGGCATTGCTTGTGTTTTATTATATCGTGGCACATCGAATGACTGCATAATGTATAGGACAATACCTAATCAAACTATGACTAACAATAGTACGTCACCAGACGATGTCTTTGTGTTGTTAGACTGCACACACTGCATTAGAATCAAGTATTACATCTTTTCATACAAGTCTTAAAATTTCTTGTCTTGTCTGTTTGTAATATTGTTAGCCCTTCTTTACAAAATTACTTAACTGATCTCGTTGAAAGACGCTGTAAAGCTTTTATGTGAAGTTAAAAACAAAATTTAATTATACCTAAAAAATCTGTTATTACGCCGAAAATACTAATTGGGTTTTATTGTTAACTAACGACTTACTCCCGCTTCGTTTGGATGCGTCTCTGAGATGCCTAACAGTAGCCAAGTTTTAGTACAAGTCAAAGTTTTCCTATCAGTGTACTAAATTTCATCTAAATCGATCTAGCCGTTGCAGTGTAAATGTGTAAATCGATCTAGCCTTTTCAGTGTGAATGTGTAACAGATTTGGATGAAATTTAGCACAAAAATAGACAGACTATCTACTATTACTAAATATCTCGAGGCATGCACGGGCATACACTACTGTTAGGTACTTAATGCACCAGGCACCTTTTTAGTGCTGGGAAAAGCATTTACGTATACCACTTGCATACATATGTTACAGGTGGTTATATGGGACTCATCGGCTAGAGACACCAGTACTACCCAACAAAACCTCTTCCGTCTTAATGGGGCACTTAACCATGACGCTCTGACGCCAGGCCTGCCGAAACAGACCACAACAACCAAGGGGTTGCTCCCACAATCCACTCTGCTATCAGAGAAATATCAGTGGATTGCTCCAAGTCTCTAAACAAAGGGAGAATGATTCGCTAGTAATACAATTACCCTTAAATTGAATAATTTAATACTTTCAGCCATATTTTGAAGTAAATACTGTCGAATTAAAAATTTAAATCCACTTAGACATTAGCGAGATTGTGCAACAGCTATCTCTGCAATTTTACACAACAGTGCAGCGGACAGCGGTCGTAATATAGATGGGAGTTTGAACAAAAATTTAAAAATAGCAGCTTTTGCCTAAAGGTCAGCGGTTCAAGTTTATATACCGCAAACTATAAACGTCGGACTTTAACAAAACGCTGGCAGGCAAAAATTGTAAATGATTAAAACGAGATATAAAGAGTGGCCTAGATGACGTTACATGTAAAGATATTTCTATTTCGAGACATGAAAAATGGCTTTTTAATAGATGGTTATAATACTTATATCGTTTAAACTGCCTCCGTGGTGTAGTGGCTAGCATGTACGGCTGCACACCCGGAGGTCCTGGGTTCGAGTCCCGGGTCGGGCCAAGTTTAGTTATTGAGTCTTTCTGTATAAGAAAGCCTCAGTAACAGCCCGGAGTTGGGAAGTTGGCGGTGTTTCACCCCCGTGCCTCGGAGAGCACGTAAAGCCGTCGGTCCTGCGCCTTAACTCTCACTGGTCGTGTCAAGTGGTCGTCCCACCGGAGTATGAGAGTGATAGGAATAGAGAGTGCACTTTGTGTCTGCGCGTACACTTGTGCACTATAATATCTCCTGCGCAGTTGGCTAGTCTCAATGAGATTGGCCGCCGTGGCCGGAATCGGTCGGGACAACATCATCATCATCATCGTTTAAAGAGTTAGTGTTTTAAGGACATGGCTTTTGTGGAAGTCGGATTTTCTATTCCCATGCTGGGTAAAAATTGGTTAATAATAAGCATGAAAAATATACTTCACAAAATAAAAATTTCAAGAAAATATAGAGAACGGACAACTTTAACAGCGATATATTACAGTAAGATATAATATAGTATCACGAAAATTAATTAAGATTGGTTACAGCAAAGGAAAAAAGGTTGTGCTAAAAAAAATATTTGGAAATCTTTGTTTGCAGTTAATGAGTACGCGAATCGAGGGTGGATCGCTCTTGCCACATTTTCATGCAAGAATGTTTAATATTCTTTATGACCAAAATATTATTAACTAGCCACTCACCCTCGGGTTCGTCCCTAGGTTGCTTCCCAATACAAACTTTCATCTCCATTTTCACCCTCTAAAGGCATGACTTCCGGGATAAAAACTATCCTATGTCCTTTCCAAGGTCTCAAACTATCGTCTTACCAAATTTCATTTAAATCGGTTCAGTAGATCCAGAGATTACCTCCTACAACGTCTTCCTATTCGACTAACGAGCCTATTCGGTACAAACAAACAAAACAATAAATCTTTCCTCTTTATAATATTAGTATAGATTTAGACTCGGCATTCGTTAAGCGCATATTAGTAATGCCAAAAATCTATTTTTGTTCTAAGTAGACAAAACTGACATTTCCTCTATTTTCCTGCGGTGTAAAGACGATATAAGAAATAATATGTATATAGGTACATATTCAATACAAACGTTTTCTGAATCGGAAATCGAACCCACAATTTCCTGTTTCGTAGACAGGTAGCGTAGGTACTTGCCGCCTCGAAAAGACAATATTATTAAGTTAAATACAAAAGAAATAAATGTTAATATTAGTTCAGATATTAACATATAACGAGACGTAAATAATATAATTTATGGCTTTGTTAATTTTCTGAAAGTGTTTATTTTACTAAATTTTCATACAAAAAAATTGCTCTGAATATATTTTTGTAGGTTTTTTTTCTCCAAGCATGTGTACATAGTACATACATGGAAGAGGCAGTAGCCCAGTCGGAAGCCGAGTAATACGGTTTCAAATCCCGGGTCTCCTGCCTCTGATATTTTAATTTCGAATCATTTCTAATATGAATATTGAATAGCACTTGTCTTACGGTAAAGGAAAATATTTTCCAGGAAACCTGCTTGTCTGAGAGAACCTAGCGGACATAGCAAGTTTTCAAAAGACATGTGAAGTCCACCAACCCGCACTTGGCCGGCGTGGGGGAATATGACTTAATCGCCCTTGCAGTAAAGGGATGTCCATGCCCAGTAGTGAATACATAGGTACTTGAACAACTTTTTAAACATGGATATAATAACACAAAACTGTTAACAAACATTCAACTACCTACCAACTTTAATTACTATGTAGAAATGTGTGTTACTTAATAAAAAGTAGACCACTAACTGCTCTCTAGTTTAAATCTATACTAATATTATAAAGAGGCAGAGTTTGTTTGATTGAACGAACTACTAATCCAATTTGAAAAATTATTTTTACATTAGATAGCCCGTTTATTGGGGAAGGCTATAGACTATATATCGTCATGCTACTACCCAAAAGAGCAGGGCACAAATCATAAATGTCAACAAATGGGGTAAACTTCCGTACATTATTGTAAAACTATATACATTATATATATATACATAAGGACAAACCCAAAAGTGAGGGTGAGTCGAACGTCACATATAAATAAACATAAATAACAAATATTTAATTAACATTAATATTGTCTTACATTATCACAGTACTTTGTAACAAATAGTTTAAATCACTATTCTAATGCTACGGGTTAGATACATTTGACCTACATATTGATTGATTCAATTAAAACTGCATGAGGCACAATCTCAAATCCAATTGTAACTATTACAAATTGCATTCAATAAAGAATGAAAAGTGAAGTAAACACTTAAATGGTATTATTATTTTATAAATATTTTAAATAATTTTCTCACATGCTTTCTATGTGTTCTTCCATTTCCAAGTCCACTTATACTACTTTTTAAAGTGCATTTATCATAAAATATAAATGTGAAGTATAACTAAAGAACGTAAGTGAAAATTTTGATACGGGAATTTAGTTCTTTTCCATAGTAATAATAAAAATGATTATAGTAAACCATAATTTGAACCGAGCCGCTGATAATTTTATGTCACAAGTTTGGGAGATCTCAGGTGAATTTTTCTGATAAGATTATCTACAAATATTGAGATCAAAATAACATAACAGTTATTTTATATTATTTTTACAAAAATGTATCATTAAGATCCATACTTACAAGAAATGCTATTATTCGAATTATTCTATAAGCATACTAAATGCTTATTTTATAAATAAATCATGTTTCATATTCGAATCAAATGTCAACATATGACAGCTGTAGATAATGTTATCAGTGGTTGTCATTATGAGGCATTTCACACATTCCTCAATTCCATATCAATAACAAAAACAATAGATAAAGCATATAGACACTAAGCAATGTAATTTCTAAACTACCCTCGAAACTGTAATATATACATGTCATTTATATTAATATTTGCTAAATTTTAAAGTTAAAGCTAAGCATTTTTCAAATTCACGTATTCTTGTAAAATAAAAATATCCGAGTTATTTTCGACGCAAGCGGCTAATGAAGGTAATTGCGCTAATTTGCTTCTCTCGGCCCGTCAAATTCATTGAAGTATGAAAAAATTATAAATAGCGACGACACAGCGTCCCCCAACGACCTTAGAGCGAGGTAAGTATTAAATCGAATGCAATCAATGAACAAAATGCAATCACCTCGACCGTACTACGAGTCTTGCGAGTTGCGAAATAAATTTGCGAATAAATTCGTTCGTATTGGAAATAAATTCGTGTTAAATACCAACCTCGTTCTTTAATTTACTGAATAAAAAGTAGCATAAAATCTTTTCTATTACATGGAAATATTATGTTAGTCGGATCGGAAAACCCTAAAATATCCCATCGCATTGGTAAAATGCATCCCCTCCCTAAAAATATCGAGATCTAAGGGAAACGGATTTTTCTGGATTTCACAAGGGAAATGATGAATTAGATAATTTTACAATTTACAAGTTAGGTATATGAACAAATCTTACCCCATGGTTTCTTTTCCTACTGTCATTTAAACACAATTAATTGGAAAAATTCTCTACTTCATAATTCCTAATTTTTCCCACACAACTGTCATGCGGCGGTTCCACCATAAACTATAGAGGTGAATGATGATATTGCCATAATTATAAAATAGGTTACATCTTTTTTCATAATCGTACATTTAATATTTTAATAAATAAATAAAATGTTATATTATATCACTAATAACTTTTATTTAGAAAAATGTAATAAATATTTTCTAATATAAAACAATACGAAACAATAGACAATAATAGTAATATAGAGCGCCATCTATAGTTTTGTTTGAAAATGGAATGTTATACAAAACTGTTAATGAACCATAGATAGCGTTTTATTAAAAAGTTGCAGCTATCCAACACAAGATGGCATATGAAAATTTGATTATATGTAACAGAAATGTGAAATTAAGAAACAATTTATTTATTTTAAATGCATATAAAATAGATAAATAATTAATAAAAGAATACAATTTCTATTATTATTTTCATTTCGAACAATATTATATTTCACTAAAAGAAAATGATAAGCAGGGATAATCGAATCTTTCACCACAATAGACAGTGCCAGTCACCAAGAAAGCAAATCTTAGTCGCTCAAAATGTAGTTCTTAATTAGAATAAATATTTTTATTTTAATCATTTAAACTTGATTCGCAAGTCCTCTTCAAAGGAAAGCAGAGTATGGATGTAACAGACAGAAACTCAACAGTGTTAGTTAAGAATGAGAAAAAATGAGGAACTATTTTAAAACATTTTAATTTGGATGATTTCTTTTAAAATAATCGTAATAGACCAAATAAGCTATTTAGGAAAAAAGAATCTGGAAAAGTCACCTGGAAATTGGGAAAAAAATAAAAGTGCTTTTTCTATATGATTTTCGTATGAAATCCGATCCGTCTCTTGACTTGGCTACTTAGAATTATTTTTTTGAATACATTAAAAACAAATGAAACTGTGATTATAGACAATTTCACAACTCTCACTTACGTTTGTTCTTAACTGAAAATAAACGGATGCCTTATATGCAGTTTGTTATAAGGGACTTTACAATGTAAACATTTATAATCTAATTTGTTCTGATATAATGTGTTATATCATAGAATAAAAAAGATATAACTTCTATGTTACAAGAAGCGGTAAGTCTTTAATATTTATAACATCAGATATACATATTCAACTCTCTCAAGCCTGTCTCAGACTCTGTCAAGCCTGAGGAGCCCAACTGTATGGGTACCACCCCCTTATCTATTTCTCCCGCCAAGCAACAATGATTACATTGTTGTGTTCCGGTTTGAAGGATAAGGTAGCCAGCGCAAGTACAGACAAGAGGCATATCATCTTAGTCCTCACAGTGACAACGCACCTGCGGTTCTGCATTTTTGTTACATAAAACCTAAGTGCATGAACCGTAGGTGTTATGGGCGACAGATACCGCTTTCCATCAGGTGGGCTGTCTGCTCGTTTATATAAAAACATATTATGTACATACTGGCGACTCACCCTTGCTTCACTCGGGTTCGTCCCTGGTTATGTACGTTTAAATTTTTTTGAGCGGAACCCTAATCCTTTTTCTAAAATACTCTCTATAACATCAACTTTCTTCCAGTGAAAGTCCCGTCAAAATCAGTCCAGCCGTTTCAGAGATTATCCCGAACAAACAGACAGACGGACAAAAATTTTAAAAATTGTGTTTTTCTTATAAGTAGGTGCCGTATACAATTTCATATGCATTTAGTAAAACGCTGTTATTTTGACATTACGAACAGACACTTCAATTTTATTTATCTGTATAGATAGGTATGTATGAGAACTGGTGAGAAAAAAAATAACGAGATATAAACTTTGTTTATCAGTGTATCTGACGCAGGAAAAACTGGTATCGTCTTGTTTCCTATTTACTGTATTGTATGAATAAAATACAAAATAATTAACAACATCCATCTATTTGAAATTCTGTTTTTTTTTTCTTAAACAGAAAAAAACAAAATAGCATAAACTATTGATTAATAGGTTTCCATTACATGATGATGTTCTCCTAGCCGATTCCGGCTACGGCGGCCAATCTCATTGAGATTAGCCAACTGCGCAAGAGATATAGTGCAGCGCGTGTACGCGCAGACACAACGTGCACTCTCTACTCCTGTCACTCTCATACTCCGTTGGGACGACCACTCGACACGACCGGTGAGAGTTAAGGCGCAGGACAAAATATATAGGTCCCAATTAAGTCAAGTAAAATAGAATCTGTGTGTAATTTATACATGTCTGTCTCTCTGTCTGTTACCGGATCACAGAAAAACCACTGCAGGGATTTTGATGAAATTTGGTATGGTGATAGCTGGTTATTCGGGTCAATATATAGGATACTTTTTACCGCGGGAAAATGTGTCATTTCTGAGAAAAAATACAAAAACTGCAATGTAAGGGTATACTAATATGTAAAGCCTAAGAATTTGGTTTTTGGTCATCAGAACGCGGGCGGAGCCGCGGGCAGTGCTAGTATCCTCATATAAAATGTATGGATACGAAACAAATGATAACATAAAACACAAGAAAATTTTTATAGAAGCAATAAAAATATTTACAAATTTAGGTAAATTAACGCAATCGGCAAATTACATTTTAATTAAACAACAAATAGGTACTTTCCTTTTGACCCGATAAAAAAAGATTAAGACATAGCAAATAGCAATATTACAACAAGTTTTATTTGTTCCCAAATGTAAGAGTCTCTACACACTGTCTTTATTTCTGTCGATACTTTAGCTGAATTCGTAATACAAGCAAGTTTGCACATAATAATCATTCGATATTTTGACGTGAAACCTCTTTAAAATCACACCACAAACATACGGGTACCAGATCAGACAAGTGGACCGTGATGAAATAGGTTGCATTGGGTTGCCATAGTAACCGTTGTTATTGTCTGGAAAATGTATAGTAATATTATAAATGTGAAAGTGTGTTTGCTTGTATGCTTGTGTGTTTGTTTGTCTTTCTTTCACGTCGAAACGTAGTGACGGATTGGCGTGATTTTTTAGTGAGAATATAGTTGGAGAGCTGGAGAGTGACTTATGCTACTTTTTATTGCGATAGATCCATCTTATTCCCACGGGAAAAGACGTTATAATACAATACAAAAATTTATTTCTGATCAGAATTACTTGAAAGTTGGTATTAATGCTCTTCAATACAAATAAATAAAAACGTGTTTTAACATTTTTCGAAATTCATCCTATAAGGATTAAAATAGGGGATGAAATTTTGTATGAAACCTAGGTACCTACTTTTTTAGAGATTTTTTGTAGTTTTAGCGCGAGCGAAGCCGCGGGTTCTGCTAGTTATTCATATGATATTCTTTCGGTCGCTATCTTGAAGGATTACTACTTATACTAATTTGATTTCAAATATGCACAATATTTATAAAAAAAAACAAAAACACTAAAATTGACTCGCTGAAATTTTACGTTAAAAACGGCAGTGTGCTGCGACACAGCCCCACCTGATTTCTACAGAAATTCTACAGTGTGCGGGAGCTTTAAGCTTTTGTGACAGAGCTTTTGTAATAAATTGGATTAATTAAGTAATAAAGAATATTTGTAAATATAAAGGTTTATGTAACAGTCCCTTAACTAGACCACGAGATAGAGTGAAAGTAAATTACATAAAAATTGAACGCTGATCGCTGTGTGTTGGTGCTTAAGGCCAAGTCTCTCTTTGCTTACATATTGTGTTGACTTATCTATACATATAATAAAATTGTAACTAAGCCAAATCTGTACATTAAATATTTTTTAGAAAATCTTATTGAAATAGACATTATTATCAATACAGAGGCCGAATCTATAGTTTTTAGTATTTTTGTCTGTCTGTCTGTCTGTCTGTCTGTTACCGCATCACGGAAAAACTACTGGAAGGATTTTTATGAAATTTGGTATGGCTGTAAAGTATCCTATACGTTGACGGGGCTATCCAGGTCAACGTATAGGATACTATTTACAGCGGGAAAATATCTCATTTTTGAGAAAAAATACAAAAACTGCAATGTAAGAGTATACTAATATGTAAAACCTATGAATTTGGTTTTTGGTCATCTGACCGCGGGCGGAGCCGCGGGCAATGTTAGTAGAAAAATAAGTTTAAGGATCCCCATAACGTCCGTACCTTAAATAAATATCGACAATAAGAAAAAAATGGACCGAACAATACAATATGAGAGGATATTATGTCATACCAAAGATATCTTTATTGCATTGTTTACTTGTTCACATAACGTATATTATATAATAGTGAATTATATATAAAAGGAAATATTTATATATTGCTTCCCCATACAAACTTTCATCCCCATTTTCACCGCCTTAAGGGATGATTTCCGAGATAAAAACTATCCTATGTTCTTCTGAGGGTTTCAAACTATCTTCTTAATAAACTTTATCTAAATCGGTTCAGTATTTTCGGAGCCTATTCGGTACAAACAAACAAATCTTACCTCTTTACAATATTAGTATAGACGAGAGAGTGTTTTTTTTCATCTACACAGCATTTTTTAGGGGTTAAGTTAAATGTAGTTTGTGCGTGTAATGTAGTTCACGCGTCCATTTTGCCTATCATATTATATATTACTAGCGACTCACCCTCGCTTCGCTCGGGTTCGTCCCTACTTATGTTTTAACGTTTAGTATCGATTTCTCAGAGGTGAGATATTTTCCCGCAGTAAAAAGTATTCTATATGTTGACCCGGATAACCAGCTATTATCATATCAAATTTCTTCAAAATTCCTTCAGTGATTTTTCCGTGATGCGGTAACAGACAGACAGACAAAAAGTCTAAAATCTATAATAGATTCGGCCTCTGTATCGATAATAATGTCTATTTCAATATGATATTCCAAAAAATATTTAATGTACAGATTCGGCTTAGTTACAATTTTATTATAATATGTATAGATTGCGCGTCGATACATATGTGTACCAAACAGATCAATCGAGGCATGGACTTTACGAAAGTTTATCCTTTCTTATTACTCTAACACACAAATTAATCCACAGTTACATGTTAACACCACGTATATAATTTAATCATATAATATTTAAATATATATATTCTTATACATATTAACGTAAAAAACCGCAATTATAACAAACGTACAAACTAACAATACAACAATAAATCGTAAGGAACAAGGTTTTGAAATGAAAAATATTGCAAAACTGATAAAAACCGCACATTTACAAGGTTGTAAATTAATTTTGCATCAATAGGCAAATCTAATTATAGCAAGAGAGCATACTGATGCAATAGATCGTAAGCTATAAATCAATAAAAGTACACAATACTTCATTTCCTACATCGTTTCCTTCGATCGGCCATGATTGTAAATTTCTGTTTTCCTCTGAAGAAAATGTAAACGCGCATAATTGGAAATAATTTAATTATTCTATTACAATTATACAATCAGACTATTATTAAAACTATGAAAATTGTGTGTGTGTATGTTTGTTTATTACTTACTAGCGACTCACCCTCGCTTCACTTCGGGTTCGTCGGGTGGAAAAAACTAACCTATGTGCTATTCCAGACTATAATCTATCTCTATGCCAAATTTCATCCAGATCAGCTTAGCCGTTCTGGCGTGAAAGAGTAACAAACATCCATCCATCCTAACAAACTTTCACATTTATAATATTAGTATGGAGTATGGACATGGATTCACGCTGAAATGACTGAACGGATTTGGCTCAAACTTTGTACACAGATAGACTGTGACCTGAATAACGCATAGGCTATTGTTAGGCACCCAGGGAAGCACACGAGTGAAGTGAGCTTAAGTCGCTAGTATTAAATCAGTGTTGTAAAAATTAGCGATATTAATCATATCGACGCGAAAATAAACGAAACATTTATCATCTGTTGTACCAGACATGTTTATTTACTAAAAATACCTGCTATCTAATTTGTTATGTTTAATTAACTTGTACTCATTGATATACGCATAGTTTTATATATCAATGCTTGTACTATTATGATCTGTGCATATAATAAAGTTGTAGCCAAGCCGAATCTGTACATTAAATATTTTTTGGAAAATCTTATTGAAATTATAGTCATTGTTATCGATACAGAGGCTGAATCTATAGTTTTTAGAATTTTTGTCTGTCTGTCTGTCTGTTACCGCATCACAGAAAAACCAATGGAGGGATTTTGATGAAATTTGGTATGGTGATAGCTGTTTATCCAGGCCAACACATAGGATATTCTTTACCGCAGAAAAATATCTCATTTCTGAGAAAAATTACAAAAACTGCAATGTAAGAGTACACTAATATGCAAAACCTAAGAATTTGGTCATCTGAATGCGGGCGGAGCCGCGGACAATGCTAGTATAAGAATACGTTGCCAAAATTTTTGCCCGTTGCAGCGGTTCGATCTAGGAGTAGATTAATAAGTTAAAACAAATATGTACATGCACCTACCGTTAATTAATATAGCATGTGTAATTTAATAACCAAAAAAATCGCCTTGCCTTTTCAGCGTGAAAGAGCGCTAATAGAGACATCTATTTGTAATAGTATTCCGAGAACACACTTACGATGTATGAGTACAAGCTTTTGCTTAGTTACGCTTTGTTTTTATTCGTGGGGAAACCCCTTTTGGGTGCACGTGCGCGGGGGGCGCGCGGGGTATGTGGGACTCCTGTCGCGAGAAGCGCACCAGATTACCCACTAACCCCCACGGTGACCCCTATCGCAAGAGACAGGGCCACGGGATCACTTGCGCATTCGACCGCGATTGCTTAGTTACGCTAGTCAAAGAGATATTACATTTTGTAATAGTATGGCAATAAAACACTTTCGATGTAAGAGTGCAGCCTCTTGCTTGGTTAGAGAGATACAGTATTTTGAAATTACCCCCAAAACCTTAAAAAACACATTCCAGTATTCTGAAGTGACCCCCAAAACCCACTAAATTCTAAAAGATCCAATAATACACCAATCTAGCAATTTCCAATGTCAAAATTCCTGCAAAACAACGTACTTTTTGAAAATCATCACTATACATAAGTTATTTTTAGCTGAACAATAAGGCCAATAAGGCTCACATAAGTGCAAAACCTCGTATTTCTAGTATACAATACATTTAATAATTAATGTTAAATCTTGATAAATCTATCGGATAGACAGTTACAATCGCTTCCTTGCTTCCTCGCAGGCGACCTTTGCTGAACCTTGACTTCGACGTGATGCGAATAAGATAAATGGACGGAAAGATTATTTTGTATATATGTATGTGTGTTAAAGGGATTGATATGCACGTATAATTTACTAGCGGCTCACCCTCGATTCGCTCGGGTTCGCCTCTTGAAAAACAAAATCAAATCTATCCCTCGAGAATCGTATATTTTTCCGGGATAAAAAGTAGCCTATGACTATAATCTATCTCTGTGCCAAATTTCATCCAGGTCCGTTCAGCCGTTCTGGAGTGATTGAGTAACAAACATATATTCATACTCACAAACTTTCACATTTATAATATATATATATATATATATATATATATATATATATATATATATATATATATATATATATATATATATATATATATATATATATATTTATATATATTAAACCTTTACTTTACATATTTCTGAGGTAGACGAAACCAGTTAAATTAAACCCGATGACGTCAGCAATACTTTCACGAAGTTCTCGAGTTATAGCGTGAAGATATTAAACATCGATTTATATTCGATAGATTGTAATTAATGATAATTGATGAGAGTGTAAATATCAAATGTCTGTTTGTTATTCGAGACTTAATTGATTTTCAAGCCCATGCTATGCTGTTTCGTAACAATTGTAGCGTGTTAATAGCACGCTCATTTGAAAATTTAAAAGATGTGGGTTCGAATTAGGGTTTCGCACCTCTGACAATTTTATATTGCATTCATTTGCAACATCATTATCACTTGCTAAAATGGTAAACGGAAACATCGAGAGGAAATCTACATGCCCAGTAAGACCTAAATCGTTCTCGAAGGATCTCCTCGTATAGATGAGACCCATTTTAAGCAGTAAGATATTATAAAGGCATATTTTTATATTTGTACACACAATTTTAATGATATTAAAAAAAAAATTGGAGGTGGGATATCCTCATAACCTCTCATCATACATGGCATATGACATCGTACTTTTCGCTTATCTTTTACGTACAACTAACAACGTAGAAAGTCTCTTTTAAAAAGATTACCTTAGACTTGTCTCGTTTTACAATTGATTGTTACAATCCATACTAATATTATAAATGTGAAAGTATGTTTGTTTGTTTGTCGTTTTTCCTTCAAATGACGGATTGGCGTGATTTTTTATGTGGAAATAGTTGGAGGGCTGGAGAGTGACATAAGCTACTTTTTACCGCGGGAGATTATCTCATTCCCACGGGAAAACACGTTATAACACAACCCAAAAAATATTTATCATTAGTATTACTTGAAACTTGGTATTAAAGCTCTTCAATACAATTAAATAAATACATGTACCTACCTTATGAGATCAATTTTGAAAAATACTAAATTTTTTAAAATTCATCTCATAAGGGGGTAAACTAGGGCATGAAAATTTGTATGAAACCTATCTTGTAAGAGATTTTTTTGTAGTTTTAGCACGAGCGAAGCCGCGGGTTTTGCTAGTTTACTATATAAATAATATTTTCGGTGGTGTAGTGGCTAGCATGTACGGCTGCACACCCGGAGGTCCTGGGTTCGAGTCCCGGGTCGGGCCAAGTTTAGTTATTGAGTCTTTCTGTATAGTAAGCCTCAGTAACAGCCCGGAGTTGGGAAGTTGGCGGTGTTTCACCCCCGTGCCTCGGAGAGCACGTAAAGCCGTCGGTCCTGCGCCGACACTCTCACTGGTCGTGTCGAGCAGTCGTCCCACCGGAGTATGAGAGTGACAGGAATAGAGAGTGCACGTTGTGTCTGCGCGTACACTTGTGCACTATAATATCTCCTGCGCAGCTGGCTAGTCTCAATGAGATTGGCCGCCGTGGCCGGAATCGGTCAGGAGGACATCATCAATATTTTAGGAAAAGTATTCTTAGCCGATTTCAAAAAAAACTAACTAAATTGACCTGTGTGTGTACGATCCTTTGTATAAAGCTACTATCTTAGGAACTGAAATTTAAAAATTCTATGAACTAAGAAGTCTCTATATGACTACAAAATATGGCCACCAAATAAAATTTTAATGTAGTTCTATTTATGAGTAATGACAGTAAAGTCAAACACCTAAGGTAATATTTTATTCCTAAGTAGTAGATGAAGTGTCATTACCAGCTTTACGAATGAATGATTAATGTTATCAATATCAATCAATACATATAAAAAATACAGGGTTTGGGTTTGTACGTTAAATATACATAATATATATTTTGACTAGCGATTCACCTTTGCTTCGCTCGCGTACCTTTTGTATTTATGATATTTTATATGACATAAATATAGGTATATATACGAGTAATAAAACAGTAACTTAACGAAATAGATGTGCGCGTTTCTCGCAAAAATCACTGAACAGATTTTAACGAAATTTTGTAAAGTGATAACTTATTACTCGGGTTAATATTTAATATATCTTTTACTTCAGGAAAATCTTTCTTTCCCATGGGAAAATTCAATAACTGATTCTATCGAGTCGTTCTTAGAAATTTACATGTCTAATGCTGGCTAAACCTTAAGATATACATCAAAACAATGTACTAGAAAATTGTAGATCTTATAAGTTGTTGACGACACGTTTGGCTCAGTTTGTAGTGACCCTACTTACTGTAGCAGCGGTCGCGGGTTCGAGTCCCGCTGGGGGCATTCATTTGTGTGATGAGCACGAATGTTTGTACTCCAGTCATGGGTGTTTATATTTCTAATATGTATGTATTTAAAGTTATATATGTGTAGTGTATCAACTATCTGGTATCCATAACACAAGCCTCGTAGCTTACCATGGAACTAGATGGTGCTTTGTGTTAATGCCCCAACATATTTATTTATATTTTATTATAAGTCTTTTTCCTAAGGTACACTCGCAATAACTGTTCATATCTATTTAAAACGTACGTAGGACGCACTCGAGCGAAGCAAGGGTAAATCACTAGTGTACGATATAGGTAAAAAAAAGTCGCTTTTTGACCATTTCATTACTAACGTTGGCCTATCTATTGCTCTAAAGTTTAGTGTACAAGGCTCATTTCACCCAAATCCGTTTAGCCCTACATACAGACGACGCGTGTGGCTCAGTCTGTAGTGACCCTACTTGCGATGCCAGCTGTGGCGGGTTCGAGTCCCGCTGGGGCATTCATTTGTGTGATGAGCACGAATGTTTGTACTCCAGTCATGGGTGTTTATATTTATAATATGTATGTATTTAAAGTTATATATGTGTAGTGTCTCAACTATCTAGTATCCATAACACAAGCCTCGTAGCTTATCATGGAACCAGAAGGTGATGTGTGTCAATGTCCCAACATATTTATTTATTATTATTATTTATTCACATTCTATACATACTTTCACATCTATATGCGAAGCCCACAAATAACCTATCATCGTTTCGCCTATCGTAAACTGTAATTAAAAGCCTTTTAAACGCAATGAGCAAAGACGCGGTAAAAGCTTGTAAATAATAGGCAATTCTTAGTAACAAGTGTAACTTCCCTACTTCCTCGCGGCGGCCATGACACGACCATGACTCGCTTCACAATATTGTGTCAATCGTAAATGGCAATACATATATACAATAATAAAACTAGGTGCTAAAAGCGGCTTTGCTTATTTTTTTCTAATTATCTTATATAAACGTATTTAAATATAAATTTGTATTAAAGTATATATTATTCGGTGATAAACGCATCACTTGACAGCAACTAACATTTTTTTATGTTTATATTCCTAACAAGTTAATACACATATAGTTTGTAATAATAAGAATAATATTTTCAGGTAAAAATTGGAAAATTCGATTTTGTTTTTTTAACACAGATTATGAAATTTAAACATATGTTTTTCATGACAAAAATAAAGAAATTCACTGGCTACTTAAATAAGCTGCAAGCGATGTATTTCTTAAACAATATACGTAGGTACTATAGAAATATTATATTTTTATGACAAACTAGCGACTCACCCTCGCTTCGCTCGGGTTCATCCCTAGGTACGTTTTAACGGTTAGTATGAAATAGGAAAACAACCATGACTGCAGTACAAACATTAGTGCTCATCACACAAATGAATCCTTTTTTTTTTAACGTTGGGAAATGCATTTACGCACGAGGTGTCGGACTCACCGGCAAAGCCAGTACTACCCACTAAAACCCAACAAAGCCTTCCCCCGTCTTAATTAGGCGTCGCAGGATCGCTTACGCATTCAACTACGACGCCTCGACGGTAGGTCTGCCAAAGCAGACCACAACAACCACGGGGTTGCTCCAAGGTCCACTCTGCTATCAGAGAAATACCAGGAGCAACCGCCATGGTACACCGCCCTCCGAAGAGGGCCACCTCCTACCGCCCACCGAAGTGAGCCATCTCCCTGTGCGTTTCTTGGCTTCGCGCCCGGTTGGATTGCCGGGCACTATTGAGCCCCCCCACCACGACAAGGTGAACGCACGTTGGGGGGGACACAAATGAATCCTCCCAGCGGGACTCGAACCCGCGGCCGCGGGCATGGCAAGTAAAATCACTACAAGCTGAGCCAAACATGTCGTCAAACGTATATAATATTTCATTAATCACAGATCAAATTTATTTTAACTTAATGAAGGAGTTCAAAAAAACCACCGCTTCCCGACTTCCTCTCCGCGGCCATGACACGACCCCGACTCGCATAACAATGTGCTAATAATTGCCAATACACTATTATAATCAAATGAGCATTCAATACTATTATATTTATATGTAAATAAATAATCAATAATAATATTATGTTAATGCTAACTAATCTATAAATATATATAATAAAACTGAGTCGAATCTGTACATTAAATTTTTTTTTTAAATCTTATTGAAATAGACATTATTATCGATACAGAGGCCGAATCTATAGTTTTTAATTTCACAAGAAAACCACTGGACAGATTTTGATGAAATTTGGTATAATGATAGCTAGTTATCCGGTTATCAGCATATAGGATACTTTTTATAGCGGGAAAATATCTTATCTCTGAGAAATCTATACTAAACTTTAATAAATGTTTGTTTCTTTGTTTATTAACCGACTTCATTTTATAAACTCTTGACGTGATCTAACACAGTTAATTAGCTGGAGATAAAAGCTGCTTTGCATCTCAGTAATAAAATTTCATCTCAGTATTAAAATTTTATAGCTTTTTTAAATCATTTTTATTTAAATCATGTTTATAGAAAACTAAAGATATAGGTTTAATTCGTATTTTCAACCGACTTCCTCAAAAAGGAGGTGGTTCTCAATTCGGCTGTATTTTTTTTTTATATTTGTTACCTCAGAACTCCGTCATTTATTAACCGATTTGTACAATTTTTATTTTGATTGAAAGTGTATACTTCCAGATTGGTCCTATTTAATTTTCAAAAAAAAATACCATCCTTAAGGGTGGAAAAATAGCTAATGATGAATTTAACCTACTTCTAACTGTCATATTTACTTGAAATTTTGCAAGTGTTTCTATTTCCGTTGATAGTACAGTGGTTCGGTATTGTTGACCTGATCTGATGGTAAGGCCAGAAGGTAGATAGGTGGAACTCTTCAACGGCTAATAGTAGATACTTTGAGTTTGGCCTTATTCTGTTTGATTTGACAAGCCTAACACGTTAGAATTCTTACTTTGCTACTACTGTCTACACTAAAAAGGGAAAAATAAAAACTTTTTAACAATAAAATAAAAACCAACTTCAAACAAAAGCACTAAAAAGTAAAAAATAACAGCTGATTGGTAGTTTTCATTTACTATACATACCTAATTAAATAATTTCGAAGTCGGTACCAGCCGATACAAAGCAAAGTACACCGACTTCGAAAATATTTAATTAGGTATGTATAGTAAATGAAAACTACCAACCAGTTATTTTTTCCTTTTTAGTGCTTTTGTTTGAAGTCGGTTTTTATTTTTTTGTTAAAAAGTTTTTTTCGCCCAAAGAATCGGCATTGCCATTCAGCGGGGGAATGCGGCAAGCATTCTTGCCACTATTCCACGCGGACATAACTTGTACAGTAATAACTAAGTGTGCATTTGTTTTGTATATAATATAATTAAGTATATTTGTAATTTTCTTTATTATACAGGGTCATTTTTAATTTCCTGAAAACCTTTTGGGAATATACTATTTACATCATAACAACAACATCTGTAAGAAAAAAGTAATATTTCTTAAATTTTACAAAAATAAAAATATTTTTTATTGCACCTTCTAAACGGTAATAGTCCAGCGTTAGCAAAAGAAAGCGTGTGACCGGTGGAGGGGGAGGGGTGGAGCGGTGTAGGAAGCGGCCCTTACTCATTTAAACTTGGCCAGATGCTTGAATTTTACCATTTAGATGGTGCAAAAATTATTTTTTTTATTTTTGTATTAAAAAATAAATATTTAAGATATATTATTTTTTCTTGTTACAGATGTTGTTGTTATGATGTAAATAGTACATTCCCAAAAGGTTTTCAGTAAATTAAAAATGACCCTGTATGTATAGGTTACATAATATTTAACAGCGTTATTCCATTACCTATTGATATATTTTGAAAGTAATTACTGTCAACGACCCATAGCGAGCGATCCTGCGAATGTGAAAGTTTGTACACTGGCTCATACAAGCAAAGCGAACGCGGGGTATTATAATATAACATTTCGACACAATTTATCTCATTCATGCTTATTTTATAAATGAAAAAGAAATAACTCTATTTATATTTAATCTACCTGCTTTTTAAATTGCTGTACCAATTTAGATGGATTAGGATTGATAGTGATAAGTAACGTGTATGAAAAAATAGATGATGTTCTCCTAGCCGATGCCGACCTCGGCGGCCAATCTCATTGAAACTAGCCAACTGCGCAGAAGATATTATAGTGCACAAGTGCACTTTCTATTCCTGTCACTCTCATACTCTGATGGGACGACCACTCGACACGACCAGTGAGAGTTGAGGCGCAGGACCGACTGCTTTACGTGCTCTCCGAGGCACGGGGGTGAAACACCGGTAACTTTCCAACTCCGGGCTGTTACTGAAACTTACTATACAGAAAGACTCAATAACTAAACATGGCCCGACCCGGGACCCGAACCCAGGACCTCCGAGTGTGCAGCCGTACATGCTAGCCACTACACCACTGAGGCAGTTAGAAAAAATAGCACTTACATATTATGTATGTAAAAATGTGAGCATATGCTATCGTGTGTAAGATAGAATAATCTATACTAATACTATAAAGAGGAAAGATTTGATTTTTTGTTTGTTTGTTCTGCATAGGCTCCGAAACTACTGAACCGATTTAAATGAAATTTGGTAAAAAGATAGTTTGAGACCCTGGCAAGGACATAGGATAGTTTAATAGACTATGACCTAGCTAGAGTAACACACACGCTACAAATAGGTATTTAGTAACTATTATCTAGTAAAATCTAAATATATAAAAGACATTTGCAGCATCAGAATCGAACTTGTGACTATCTGGATACACTAGCACATTTACATATAAGAAAATGTCTTAAAGTAATCTAATTTGCTTACAAACCATGAATGCACCGGCTAATCGCTCGACTCAATCATCCGAGTCCAATTATATGTCCAGTTAGCTCGTGTAACTAAAACCACGTGTACAATGTAATACTAATTGTCGGTCAAACTACATATACTTGTAATAGTGTATATTTTGTATATAATAGAGTATATGATCTTTTTTTTTGTAAATTTTAATGAAAAATAATTCAATTAAAAGTTTTTACTCTTATACATATTTACTACATTTTCATATAGATTTGTTAATAAGTAGTTTTATAGTTTTATAGGTTTTATACCTCAATACACCTACAACTAAAATCAAATGAGTTAAAATACGAAAAAGTTTCACAAATTGTTCAAATAGAGAACTCCGAATTTATTTATTTACTAGCATTGCCCGCGGCTCCGCCCGCGTTCAAATGACCAAAAACTAAATTCTTAGGTTTTACATATACTCTTACATTGCAGTTTTTGTATTTTTTCTCAGAAATGAGACATTTTCTCACAGTAAAAAGTATCCTATATGTTGACCCAGATAACCAGCTATCACCATACCAAATTTCATCAAAAACCCTCCAGTGGTTTTTCTGTGATGCGGTAACAGACAGACAGACAAAAAATCTAAAAACTAGAATAGATTCGGTCACTGTATCGATAATAATGTTTATTTTAATAAGATTTTCCAAAAAACATTAAATTCGGCTCAGTTATAATTTTATTATATGTATAGATTATTTATTGATGCTCGTGTCTTTTCCTAGGTACATAATATTTATACTCATATTAATATATCCTATGCTCATCCAAGTCATAAACTATCTGTGTACTAAAATTCATTTAAATTAGTCCAGCCACTTCAGCGTGAAGAAGTAACACACAAACAAACATTCACAATTATATTAATAATCCGATAAAATAATATGAGTTTATTGATATCTAAATAATAACTTCAAAATATGTCAAACCATTTCGACATAAATTCTGCGCGAAAAATGAAATAATCTGCGCCATTAAGCCGAATGCACCAGTTAATCGCTTAATACCTCTTTGCTTTATATAATATGTTACAACATATAACGAACACATGCTGTTATTAATCTATACATATAATAAAATTTTGAGTCAAATCTATACATAAATGTATAAATATTTTTTGAAAAATCTTAGTGAAATAGACTTTATTATCGATACAGAGGCCGAATCTATATATAGTTTGTAGAATTTTTATCTGTCTGTCCGTGTGTCTGTATGTGAACGCATTCCGAGAAAACCACTAGATATATTTTAATGATTGGTTAGATGATAGCTGGTTATCTGGGTCAACATATATGATTCTTTTTACTGCGGGAAAATATAATATTGAGATCATGAATGCAGAAGTTAGGTACTCTCACAGTACAGAGTGTTTATTTCATCAATTCAATTTAATTCTCTTGTGAATGGCTTCAAAGCGTGCCAGTTGAGCACAGATTGCTTCGCCAATGTCACGTAGTATGGAGAAGACATGAAGGAGATAGGTGGAATAGAAATCTAAAAATAAATATGGATATGATATATTATAACTTTATGACATAACGATTAAAGTCATTACGATTAAATGTTTAAAGTTTCGAGTGCTTAAAGTAAAGAGAAAACATAGTTTTGTTACTAAAGCTTTTCTTAGTATTATTCTAGTGACTCAATGATTCACGTTGTAGCTTAAACGAATATAGTCACGATTTCTTCTTTGTGCATTCGTTAGTTCGCGAAAGATAGTTTTTTATATAGATAAGTTAATCCAATTCATATACCTTTGTTTTCCTTAAATTTTCAACGATGATTTTGGTCGGATTTCGATTCGAATACATATAATAAAACTCTAACTAAGCCGAATCTGTACTTTAATTGTTTTTTGAATCTTATTGAAATATACTATAGGTGGCGATATAGAGCCAGAATCTATAGTTTTTAGACTTTTTGTCTGTCTGTCTGTCTATCTGTCTGTTGCCGCATCACAGAAAAACTAATGGAGGGATTTTGATGAAATTTGGTAAGATGATAACTGGCTATTCGGGTCAACATATAGGATACTTTTTATTGTGGAAAAATATCTCATCTCTGAGAAATATATACTAAACGTTAAAACATAAGTAGGGACGAACCGTTTGTCGCTAGTTTATAGTCATAATAACAAAACTTAACAACGCTCGATTGATTTGATATCATGATAATAAGCAGGATCATCTTTAATTAAAAATATAACCTTCGTTTATTTATCAGTCAACACAAATTACACATCCGCGTAAAGTAAAGTGGAAAAACAAAAATTAAATTCGTACCACAATTGTTACAAAAAGAAGCAAAAATCCAAAGTCTAAGGCCTTTCAGAATAATATGAATGGATTAAACAATATTATAGTAAAGCAATCGTGAGTAAATTATATACATATTTGTTAAAGCCTTCATCCGTGTTCATCTGATCAACATGGTCATTTAATTAATAGCTGAGCGACTAATTATTGCTTGTGACTTCCGTTATTAATATTTTTCGTTCGAATTGTTTTTTTTTGTATTCAGCCATTTTTTAACGTCCCACTGCTGGGGGTGGGCTTCCCTTCAATACGAGGGGGATCAGGCCATAGTCCACCACGCTGGCCAGGTGCTATCGGATCCAGCTTTTGAAAACTTACTAGGTTCTCTCAGACATGTAGGTTTACCATCCTGTTAGAACAAAAAATATATATAAATAATATTTTAATAATAGTTTCAGTAATTATGTGCACACTCACATTTTTAATTTCATGCATTTCTCGAACGTATTTAGTAGTTTTTATTTTTCTATGCGAAACCGCATTCTAAGGTCAGATTTCCGATTTTGCTATGTTCTATTGTGATTAATTTATCAAAAATTTTAATTACATTAAAAATATAAGTCGCCAAGCTTTCATGGTCACTGACGCCATGGCCATGAGAAGTATGTAAAAAACATGGTAATTACCCCATTTTGCATCATAACGACATTTAAAATTTTCCGATACACGATCCATAATTTATCTGCGTCAACTAAATTCTTAAAGATAGAATGTTATGATTTCCAATCGACGTTATAAACAGAAGTTGTCAATAATACTTTCTTAGATTTACGCGAATATTTGACATCTATATATATAAAAGAAAGTCGTGTTAGTTACTTCGCTTATAACTCAAGAACGGCTGAACCGATTTAGCTGAAAATTGGCAGGGAGGTAGTTTAGAGCCAGGAGAAGGACATAGGATACTTTTTATCCCGTTCGACCGCGTTCCAATTTTTATGATATTTTAATTTTTGGATTTCTCTTAGTCCGGAATAGGTAAGTATTAAAACATATAATTAAAATGTGAGAAAGAAAGATTTTTTCTTTTTATATCTATTTAAAACGTACCTAGCGACGAACCCGAGCGAAGCGAGGGTGAGCCGCTAGTCTATATATATAAAAGAAAGTCGTGTTAGTTACACCACTTATAACTCAAGAACGGCTGAACCGATTTGGCTGAAAATTGGCGGGGAGGTAGCTTAGAACCCAGAGACGGACATAGGATACTTATTATCCCGTTCGACCGCGTTCCAATTTTTATGATATTTTAATTTTTGGATTTCTCTTAGTCCGGAATAGGTAAGTATTAAAACATCAGAATAATTAACGAAAAAAAATTAAAATTTATATGGCTTACGCTGGCTAATAACTTTTTATATCTATTTAAAACGTACCTAGCGACGAACCCGAGCGAAGCGAGGGTGAGCCGCTAGTTTTAAATAAAACTATCGTAATATATTGAATGTATACCTTCAAGACATGTAACACCTCAGTCTCTCCCGTGACCATGGATGCTGTAAAGCATTCGAAACGTCGGGAAACAAAAATCCAAATAAATCCGCGACAAAATCCGAAAAGATAGTTTTATTTAGAAGTTGTCAACATAAAGTTTTATAATTCTGCAAAATTGAAAAGCTTATATACGAACTTTCATCCCCAAAGTGGTTAAGTACTTATATGTATATGAAATGAAATAAATTTTTATTCAATTAGACTTATTACACGCACTTTTGAGTCGTCAATTTAATTTACGCTTCAGTGTAGTCTGTCCGTGAGGAAGCTGCCACCGGCTCGGAAAGCAATTCTGCTGAGAAGAGCCGGAAAGAAACTCAACAGCTGTTGCTCTTTTAAATATCGAAGTTATATTTTATTAATATAACAATATACATAGCTCTATAACTTTAGTTATTATTAAAGACCTGCCGCCGTCTTTGCTCACTGTCACCTCAACGCTTTTTGTACGATATAATTATCCCACGGGAATTTAAGATATTCCAGAGAAGAAAAAGGATTTTTTCTCTCTAATCCATAAATTATAATATGTATAAATTATCCAAAACAAATACCATTTTTTTTCTATAATACTTTCTTAGATTTACCTTATATTTGACATTTTAAATAAAACTATGTTTTCGTCTCTCCCGTGACCATGATTCCTGTAAAGCATTCGAAACTTCGGGAACCAAAAATCAAAATAAATCCGAAAAGATAGATTTTTTTCCATTGCTTCGTTAAATTAAGATAAACCAACAAACAGCTTAAGTATTTTTGTTATTAGTAAAGATTGCACTGTCGAGTGTAGGTTGATTATTATAAAATTTCTAACATTGCCATTAGCGACTCTGTGATAACCTTTAACTGTCTTTATAAATCTCCGCTATTTATGGATGGTACAATCATTTAAGTTTGCTAAGTTAGATTAATATGCATTCTGTAATAAACACCATCTGACACAGTTGACGAAAACCCTATATGTGAGACTGCATATTCTATTCCCACTCTGAATGAAACGGGATGAAAGTTTGTTCCAAAATCTGCTATTATTATATTACAGGCAATTGCTGGTAATTATAAACACAAAAGGTTATTCTATCATCGACTAACACCTACGCAGGCAACACCAGTTATAAGCTAGCTTAAGAGATCAACCCTATATGATGATGTTCTCCTGGTCGATTCCGGCCACGGCGGCCAATCTCATTGAGACTAGCCACTGCGCAGGAGATATTATAGTGCTCAAGTGTACGCGCAGACACAACGTGCACTCTCTATTCCTGTCACTCTCATACTCCGCTGGGACGACTGCTCGACACGACCAGTGAGAGTGTCGGCGCAGGACCGACGGCTTTACGTGCTCTCCGAGGCACGGGGGTAAAACACCGCCAACTTCCCAACTCCGGGCTGTTACTTATATACAGAAAGACTCAGTAACTAAACCTGGCCCGACCCGGGACTCGAACCCAGGACCTCTGAGTGTGCAGCCGTACATGCTAGCCACTACACCATAGAGGCAGTTTCAACCAACCCTATATAGTTATAACACCATAGGTATAGCTTAGTGGTAACGTACCCTTTGAGGTTTATTATGTCACAAGTAAAACATTTACCAAAAAAGAGGTCGGCGTCTCCGATTTAAAATTTGTTCTCTATTTTGCAAATACAACAAGAATAAAATATTTTTGTAATGACGTTAAAAACAAAAAAAAACATGAAAGTCTATACATGAGACATTATTATTGATACAGAGACTGAATCTATAGTTTTTAGAATTCTTGTCTGTCTATCTGCCTGTCTGTTACCGCATCACAGAACAACCACTGGAGGGATTTTGATGAAATTTGGTATGGTGATAGCTGGTTATCCGGGTCAACATATAGAATACTTTTTACCGCGGGAAAATTTCTTATTTCTGAACTGTCTTATTACAAAAACTGCAATGTTAGAGTATACTAATATGTAAAACCTAAGAATTTGGTTTTTGGTCATCTGAACGCGAGCGGAGCCGCGGGCAATGCTAGTTAATGAATAAATATTTTATTTTTAATTATGTTACTAACAATCAAACTTTTCGCTATATTAACCAATATACTTTACTTGAAATACTTATTTACATATAGCAAATTCGGAAATTTCATTTTTTTATCTCGTTCATGGTTTACGTAAGCGTATGTAACAAATTACCTCGCGTAATGGCTCTTACATAAACAAATTAAACTATGGCCGTTAAGTATTTTGAGAAACAAAAGATTGATCATAATTTTAACTGTAATTACAATAGAAAATATTATTTCACTACATTTGTTTTAGATATTGAGGAATAGAAAAAAATATAAGATTTATAAATCTGATCAACAACTTAACTGCGCTCGGGTGAGTCCGTATTCCGTAAGTGCCTTACAAAAACTTATGTCTCACTCAAGGTTTATAGTGTATCTGTATACTAAATTTAATCAAAATAAATTCAGCCGTTGAAATCTAAAAATTATGTATTAAGACAAAAATCTATACATATAATAAAATTGTAACTAAGCGGCATATTTAATATTTAAAGATTAAATATTTTTTGGAAATTCTTATTGAAATAGACATTATTATCGATACAGATGCCAATTCTATAGTTTTTAGAATTTTTGTGTCTGTCTGTCTGTTACCGCATCACAGAAAAAAATACAAAAACTGCGATGTAAGAATATACTAAACCTATTTTTTTTTATAACACTCTCATCCCACAAACGATCTCTATATAAATATAAAAACTCACATCGATACATTACACTGTTGCTGTAATCAAAAAATACAAAAAAGTAACAGCATTTATAGTAATTATAGCATTAATAAGGATATCAGAAGATGTCGAATATCCGGCTGAGGCCTGTAACTTGTTTCCAATATGTTTATGCTTAAATTTTAAACACTTAAATATACGTAACTACGTAGGTAATTATATTTATTTTGTGTTTATTATATATTAGCAGAACCCGCGGCTTCGCTTGCGCTAAAACTACAAAAAATCTCTAAATAGGTAGTTTCATATAAACTTTCATCCCCTATTTTACCCCCTTATTGGATGAATTCCGAAAAATGCTAAAACATGTATTTATTTAATTTTATTGAATAGCATTAATACCAAGTTTCATGTAATTCTGATCATAAATATTTTTTTTGATTGTATTATAACGTGTTTTCCCGTGGGAATGAGATAATCTCCCGCGGTTAAACGTAGCACATGTCACTTTTTAGCTCTCCAACTATCTCCACACAAAAAATCAAGCCAATCCGTCACTCTGTTTCGACCTGAAAGAAGGACAAACAAACAAACAAACAAACAAATAAAGAAACAAAGAAACAAAGAAACATGGAAACAAAGAAACAAACAAACAAACAAACAAACAAACAAACAAACAAACAAAAAACAAACAAACAAAGAAACATGGAAACAAAGAAACAAACAAACAAACAAACAAACAAACAAACAAACAAAGAAACAAACAAACAAACAAACAAACAAACAAACAAACAAACAAACAAACAAACAAACAAACAAACAAACAAACAAACAAACAAACAAACAAACAAAGAAACAAACAAACAAACAAACAAACAAACAAACAAACAAACAAACAAACAAACAAACAAACAAACAAACAAACAAACAAACAAACAAACAAACAAACAAACAAACAAACAAACAAACAAACAAACAAACAAACAAACAAACAAACAAACAAACAAACAAACAAACAAACAAACACACTTTCATATTTATAATATTAAGTATGGATTTGTATTATATAGGTTCCAATGAGATATTAGTATATGTATTGCAGAAAGCTTCTAAAAGACGCTTGGAATGTTAGAACCTAAGCAAAGTATAGTCTAAATATTATAGTAATAGAAGAAAATTAATTTAGGATTTCTAATAATCAAGGTTTCACCATAATGGTCAATAATTAGATACTTATTTAAGATTCATATTTTCATTCAAAATGTCATTGTTTCAAGTACCATTGCATGCCTTTATTCAGCATTTGTATCTAATATTGTAGTTACATAAAATTTTCTTGTCGCTAATATATTTTTCAAGGAATTTTATGGTACCGTTTTCATATTTTTTTTTTCTGGGAACTAAAGGAGATTACCCTGAACGTCCAACAGTACTGATTGTTACTCACTCTAATATCCGAACATATTTTAAATAAAACTATCTTTTCGGATTTTGTCGCGGTTTGTTCTACGTACCGGTCGTTACTGCGTAGATCACGGCGGGTTTGACGAATCACCGTCCGTAACAACTTAACGTAACGACTGGAAATCGCAAACCAAATACGCCGGTTAGAAGATCTGAAGACAAAGCGCGCAAGATTATTAACATCTTTAACATTCTTGAAGAGATGTCGGAATCATCGTCTCATTCCTACGTGTGTGAAAATATCATCTAAAAAGAACATACGGGGAAGCGCCAAGATCGTTAACAAGGCAAGTTTTAAGCCCGCGACAAAATCCAAAAAGATAGTTTTATTTAAAATGTCAAATATTCGCGTAAATCTAAGAAAGTATTATCCGAACATATTTTTTTTGAAGTTATACTTCTTTTGACACGTTTGGAAAAAATATGAGATGTGTTGGGTCCCAAAAAAACTTCCAAAATATATTCCTTGCTTATATTATTATATTCAATATTTTTATTATCGTCAGTGACTTACATAATTTATAATCATAATTTTCAGTATTACCAACAATTCGTGACTAGTCACTACATGGATCTCCGTGGAAAAGCGCGGGAAAACAAATGAATATCCGCGCCCTTTTTTTTTTAAACACGTTCCTATCGGCCAAGGTCACAAAGTAAATGCCTAATACATAAATCATTACAAATTAATCAAATATATTATTTTCTATTAAAACACTCAATATATAAAAATGCAACCTTACAAGAGTAAAATTTTTATAATGCGCACGCACACCGACCGCCAAAAAGCGACATGATGAAGTTAGCTGCATTCCTTTTACAAACAGAGAGTTGTGACATACAGGATGAAATCTTTAGCTATTTTTGTTCTGTTACGCCAAAGACGTACTCGTATAACTTCTTACGTGCGTAGTACGTAAACTTACACCCACAAGTTTTTTTTATTTAGTAGATATCGACGAACTTACGTGGCATTATTAACAAAAAAATTGGTAATTTTCTTTGTATATATGATGTTCTCCTAGCCGATTCCGGCCACGGCGGCCAATCTCATTGAGACTAGCCAACTGCGCAGGAGATATTATAGTGCTCAAGTGTACGCGCAGAGACAACGTGCACTCTCTATTCCTATCACTCTCATACTCCAGTGGGACGACTGCTCGACACGACCGGTGAGAGTTAAGGCGCAGGACCGACGGCTTTACGTGCTCTCCGAGGCACAGGGGTGAAGCACCGCCAACTTCCCAACTCCGGGCTGTTACTGAGACTTACTGTACAGAAAGACTCAATAACTAAACTTGGCCCGACCCGGGACTCGAACCCAGGACCTCCGAGTGTGCAGCCGAGTTCTTTGTATATATACATATATAGGGAAATTCAATTTATAAATGTTTACCACTCAATAATGATTATGCTCGAACATAGTATTTATTAATTAGTATAAAAGAAAAGTCTGTGTGTATATTAGTGTTATCTATATGGATATATACAACTTTAACAAACATTCATGGTCGTCTGTGCGTCGATTACTTGCAATTCATTACATGTATTACCTTAAGGGAAAATATCTAGAGGAAAATACACACCGGAAGACAATAAAGCACGTATCCGTCAATTCGCAATGAAACAGAGCGGTGAGGGACCTTTGAATTTAGAATAGCTAATGTTTTTGTTTATTTTTCGGTCTTCAGTACTGAGTTTTATATAATTCTGTAGGTTACAGGTTCAATTCTCGTAGAGGAAGACTGTTTTTATTCGTATAGTATATAGTGTTTTATCTAAGTTATTGAAGGTAATCGTTTTACAAACTGCCTTAATTTCATTGAGCCTAGAATAGTCAAAAAATCACTACGTTGTGCCTATAATTGCTTCAAAATATTTTTTTATTTTTATCTTATAAAAAAAATATAACTTCTAATACTCAACTATTATCTTAGTATACCTAAGCGTAATAAAAATAACTAACCAAGGAGTTTTCAATCTAAACTTGACCTAAATATCTTAAAATATTGTTGCATTATCACTATATGTTTTTAACCTTCACAAGAAATTTTTAAAAAGTACTATCTATTTGTCAGCCAAATTTGTTTCTACGGATGACTGGTTTCGTGATTTTAATTAATGATAAAAATTATAACAAAATGTCGCAAGCCAGAGAAATATTGTATGTAAAAAATATAATTAATTAGTTAATATAAGAGTTTAGACGATGGTTACAAGTTTGAGTCTAGCTCAAAACAAAATCTATACTATCACTTATTGCAGTCAGTAAGAGTTGCTCAGACAAAATATTTTCATATTTAGTATAAAAAATACATTTTTCATTACGTTGAAGTGTCTAAGACTTCGAAACAAAATGTCTAAGTTCTCAAATAACTATCGACAGAATATTTTAATTTTAGTGTATTGTCATCAAAAGGCTGTTTGATAAGCAGTTACAATAATAAGGTCAGAAATCAAAAGTAATTCATTCTTTGAACTAACGTAATTATTATTTATGTACTAGCAATTCAAGTTCGTTTTGCTCGGGTTTGTCCCTCGGTTGATACCCCTTACAAACTTTCATCCCCATTTTCATCCCTTTAAGGGATGACTTCCGGAATAAAAACTATCCTATGTCCTTCCCAGAGTTTCAAACTATCTTCTTACAAAATTTCATCTAAATCTGTTCAGTAGTTCCAGAGATTACTTTCTACAAACAAACTCACAAACTTACACACTTTTCCTCTTTATATCTATAATATTAGTAGTTATAATGATAATCTACGACATCAAGGCTAAGAATTTCACGTGTATTGTTGATGACAAAAAAAAACCGCAAAATCATAACACGTTTTTGTATACTTAAAAAAAATAATAATAAATTGTCAAAAAACAAGATAAATCTGTAGATCCTTCCGTAAACAAGGTATTTTATAATTGCTTAATTCCTTATTAGAGACGGAGCCTAATGTGATTTTTTTCTTACCTCGCTGCTAAAGTCCCTTTGCATAATTCTCAAAATCTTGTTTGTATATTATAATATATAGTTTTTGCAAAACTTTTCAAGGTTAGACTCAACTACGCATTTAGTGCGGCTTTATCTACTTTTCTTATAATACTATTATATATATATATATATATATATATATATATATATATATATATATATACATCTTTTGACACACAGTAAATGCAAATATTACTATCACCTACCTACGTAGCCTACGTGTTACTTCAGGTGACGTTTGTAATTTCGTCTAAACCTGTCCAGTCATTTCGGCATATAGCAGCAACAAACATACATACATACATACATACATACAAACTTTTGCATTTATAATAGTGTTGATTTGCAAAAAAAAAATAGGCAACCAACTATAGGTATCATTATTTCATGTTTTTTTATATTCATCGGTATCCGGAAACACATCAGGTTGAATCTCTTTCAAATGGACTCATTATTAAAGCGCCAAAAATTCCTTGGATTAACATAATTTTATAAGATATGGGATAATTGTTTTGACTCACCTAACATAATAACTAAAATGGGGCTATGTATGTTATACTGCACGATTAAATAATTATCAACCATTTTGCAATAAATTCGGACAAAACTAGCCTTTAAATAAAATTTTAAGAGATTATAATGATATATCTCTCGCAAGTATCCTGATAAAGATATATTTTCCAATTCAATGTACTATTTAAAAAAAAAACAATTTTTTTTGTAGTGTTTGTTTCTTTTTGCCCACGACGGAACGGAGACGGTATATGCCTTTGGGGTGAGAGGATGTTTGTGCAAATCCATGTTGCCATTTTTCTCCAAAACTGCTTGCCCGATTTTGATGCAGTTTTTAGTTATAGGTTCGGGTTTGATTGGTACATGTTCTTAGATAGGTGTTACTGTGATAACTTACCAGAGGGCGCTGCAGTAAACATTTGTTTGTGTAAAACCAAAACTACTAGTCCGATTTTGATGCAGTTTTCAGTAATTGACTTGTAGTTGATCAGTGAGAGTTCTTAAATAGGTGTTACGATCGTAGCTCACTAGGGAGCGCTCTATTAATATATTTTATTTTATAGTAACTACTACATAATAAGGAAACTCGATAGAACTCGATAGGTAAGTACTTCTGTAGGAAGTAGTGCCATCACTTTTTTAAATTTCATCGTACCTAAATAAAAATAAGTATCATCATCAAATTCTAAAGGTCCCTACTATAGGGAAATACTATAGGGATAATGGGTGTAAGTATAGCGCTAAAAAATCCCAAATTATTCACGTTACTATAAAACTGCAAAACGAGTTCATAATGGCAGCCCCCGACGGAGATGCTTGAATTTATCTCGCGTTACATTTATTTTTTAAGTCGAGGGATTTTAAATTATTTTATCCTTTTTCAATTACTTTTTAACCGACGTGGGTTTTTTGAAAATTTTTAATTTTGCTTTTTTATTTTTTATTGAAAAACAAATACACATCTATCTCGCATTTTTCCGGGATAAAAAGTAACTTTTGTGCTATTAAAGACAAAAGCTAAAGCTAAAGAAAATCTGTGCCAAATTTCATCCAACAACAAAACAGACAAACAGACAGAGAAACAAAAAATTTGATTTCTCTTCTTACATCCCCTTGACTCGGTTTTTAGCCTTCTTTTCTAAAAAGACTAAAAATACAGACACTTCTACAGTTTTATTATATGCATAGATAAAAAAATATTGTTTAATGTTATTTTAGTAATTAACTTTGTGTATATACTCTAGTTGATAAGCCGCATTCATTAAATAAATTTAACATTTTAAACAAACTTTTATAATTCACATATGATTAACAGCTTCAATAGCGAGTGTTTAAAGTGTTTGACCTGTGAAGCAACAGTTATCTGTCACCGCGTGAGAATCGATCCGTCAAGGTGAACTGGGGTCGAAAAAGAACCTACTTTCCACCACCAAGGTCGTACTTAATTAAAAAAAAACGTTCTCTCAAAAACTTATATTTAAAAATCATTATTACAACGAGGAGCGCAACAAATTAAGCACCTGGACAATTATTGTGCTATTAAACTCCTCTAAAAGAAATAAATATAAAAAACTAACTAACATACATTGACACATTCAACAATTTAATGACTAAAAACAAGTCACATTCGAGTTTTCACCTCATTATACAGATTCATAGATACAAGCTTTTAGATATCTCTTACTTTAGCAAGTAAGAACCAAGCATGGACAATTTTACTAAAGGCATACTCAGTACAATATTTGTATCATATCATCGGCGTCAAACGTAACTCCGAATGTTAGCCATTAAAGAAATGATCGCTCCAAATGGACAGCACGCCTCTCACCGTTACGCAATACAATTAAAATCACAACAAACTTAAAAATATTACAAAAAATCTTAAACAAAATACATGACATGGCGCGACTGACTTAATAGTATCTTACGTGCTATACTTATTACATATATAAAACTTAAGGACGGTTGGTTCCGTCGCGCTTTGTGGCATCCCATTTACCGAAACCGATGGCGAGTGGACTGCATAGGACACGAGATATTCGTATTATGTAAATGCGCATAAAATGTATAATACGCATGTATATAATCGCAATTCTATTTACGCAACGCCCGCTCTGCCGTCCAATCACCTACTTCTTCACATAACCAGATGTCGAGTCTACAATCTTTCCGATGTCGATTTTGCTTTGTTTTTGAGTTTTGTGCTTACAACTCAGACATACTCTGATGAAAACTCCCCACATCGCGCGCCCTACCCGCAATAAATACGCGGACAATAAATACTATACTAATAAATTACAAATAGCTAGCTAGTAAAAATAACAACTAGACTATAATGAGCTTCAATCACATATGTCGACTAATCCGTTGTCGACTTAAAAACTAGGTAACTTATTACCAATATCCGTTCAGTCATATCGACTATAAATTTTGTATAATAAAATTTAAAACTAAGCACGCGAATACGAAATGCTTCCTCGTAGATTAAAAACCAAGTGGCCAGAACGTGAAAGGTGGTGTTATCCAACGTGATTAGAAAGGTGTCACGGTTGGCGAGCGCTTTCTAGCGCGAATACAACGCAAGGTCCGAGATTCTGCGTTGGCGTGCGGCGGCGTGGAAGCCTCGCGTGCCGTCCGGAACTACAGGGGTGCGGGGTTCAAATCTAGGGGTACATGACAACCTTCTTCCACCACAGTCAGTACCGCCAGTTATTGAGCAACCAGACAACCTCCTTGCCAACCACCCATCAGCACTGCTAGTACTACCGGTACTCGCTTGTGACGCTCTCCTTGACCCACAAAAGAAAGAAACACCAGAATCAGAACTATGACTACAAGTTGAGGGTCTACGAGGAATCCACGTTTGTATTTCAGGTGATCGAGGTGTGAAGAACCCACTAGAATTTCTTCTATAAAATGGCGTTCCATATCTATAATCGTATTCAGCCTCCGAACCGCTACAACATGAAGAGTATTCGCATTCGTGACGCCTATTTGCAGGGCGACGCACTGGCGCTTTCCTCTTAGGCTCCCGGGGGACACCGTTCAGTTCATACACACGCATACCTTCTTCATCAGAACTTTGAAGACGAAGGGCACCTCTAGCAGCTTCCGACTCCGTAAACTCCACCAACGCGCACACACAATTCACCAAACTAGGATTCTTGTTGAGGAATTGACGGACATCCGCTGGCACCGGGTTCCCGGGTCGGAGGACGCGGACTAGAGCTATCTCACCACAGCTCGCAAACAATCTCGAAACATTCTCGACTGTAGGGCGATCTATAGGCATTCTGACAGCCACGACGGTCCTGGACGGGGTAGTTTCGTCGTACGCCGGGAGAGGGTCGATCCGACGAAGCTTGGTTCCCGGCTCATTGATTTCTAATTTTGTCGACCGTTTCAAAGCTTCAGCGACCACTCGCCAGTCCTTGGTTAAGTGCTTGACGCGTTTGAAACTGGATATCAGCTTGAGTGACACATACCCTTCCTTGTTGCGACGAACGTGCTTGAGCAGGAATGCGTCTTTAGTTATATTAGCGTCCGAAAAGTAGAATTCCACTTGTGACACAATGCGGTTGGCTAGTTCCTCGTCCGGCGGTGTGTACGGCGGTTCCTGGGGGTCCGGAGCGACTTCGCAGCCGGAGTCCTTGCCGCCACCGGAGCCTGTCTCAGAGGCCGTATCTGAGAGATCGGCATGATCGTCGGTGGACGGACGCCTATCGGTGGAGATACCCTCATCGGGCTCTGGCATGACTTGGCTGGGGATGTTCCCCTCCATGTTCGTAGCGTGGGTTTACCACTTTAGCATAACAGGACGTGCGACTCGCTCGGTAGCGCTGATCAACTGCGAGCGCGCGGCGCGACGCCGACACTTTTATAATATCGGGGGGATGTGCGGTAAAAGGCAATCGGAAACGAGACGTGACATTGCAGACTACGAGACGCTAAACGTTAGTTACTTAACATATGTAAAGACCGCAAAAGCCGCGCTCGACTCAAAATTGGCGGTCGCACGCACTATTTTAACATATTAATATATAATTAAACACGCAATTGTTACGCGAATCTGTGTTAGCATGATAATAAAACAGCACGCGCTTCTAATTATGTAGCAAAACGGAGCATGTTAGTTCTAATAAATGTAATAATTTTGTTAAGTTATTACTTTGTGTTGGTATACAGTGTAAATATAAAACCTTAATTGTCTAAAGGATTTCATAAAATATTTCTTCCTCAAGGTTGCGTCTTTTCTAATATCTTTTGTCACATTTCTTTTTTTTTTTATTCTTAACAATATGATACAAAGATGTGAAATTTAAAGTAAGTTATATATCGATATGAAAAAAGTTTTTAATCATAAATAAATAGACCATTCGAGGCGAGGAAATTATAATGAATTTCGATTTTACTCAGTACCAGCTATAAGGTCTTGTAACATATTCAATTTCGCGGTTTAACTTAACTTCAGCAAGTTATCTTAAATGTAATTATTTTTATTGACAAACTCTGGATTGCAGCTTTGCCATATTTGTAGATAAATAAATAAGTATGACTTCAGCTTTATAAGGGAGCGTGGGTGATTTAAATGGTTAATTAAATTTTACTACGTCTAAAAATAATATTTAATTAAATAAAAATCTGTTTAGTATTACGAAAATAAAACTAATGATTTTCGATACTAATCACGATATAATTGATATAGATCTTTATTGTCTATTTGATTTGACTAATTTTAAAAAGAAGGAGGTATTTTAAATAAAACTATCTTTTCGGATTTTTGCTCGGATTTATTTTAATCATGGTCATAGAATTGACTCTTCTAAAGACCATCAGGTTAACTGTAAAACATTCGAAACATCGAAAACCAAAAAATCTTAATAAATATGCGATAAAACCCGAAAAGAAACTTGTATTTAAAACTAGCGTTAGTACTACTACCCTACCCTACTTACGTTTTAACGTTTAGTACAGATTTCTCAGAGATGAGATATTTTCCCGCCGTAAAAAGTATCCTATATATTGATCAGAGCTATCATCATACCAAATTTCATCAAAATCCTTCTAGTGGTTTTCCGTGATGCGGTCACAGACACACAGACAAAGAGACAGACAAAAATTCTAAAAACTATAGGTTCGGCCTCTGTATCGATAATGTTTATTCCAATAAGATCTTCCAAAAAATATTTAATGTACAGATTCGATACAGTAAGAATTTTATTATATGTATAGATGTCAAATATTTACGAATATGAGCAAGTATAATATTAAGAAGAAAGTACTCACTCCATTTACCTATCTTTATATATATAATTCTTCTGTGAGTGTGTATGTCACTGAACTTCTCTCAAACGACTGGACCGATTTTGATGAAATTTTTTGTGTGTGTTCAAGGGGATCTGGGAATGGTTTAGATTCACAATTTGAATAATAATTTTCATCAAAAAAATTATTAAAAAAAGTTTGAAATTTTCAAATTAAAGACGTGTAGACAGGACAACGTCTGTCGGGTCCGCTAGTATGTACCTATATTTGTGTATATGACAGGATACTTAACCTCATAAGAAGATTGATACTATAGATTCATTAAAAACCAAATAAAAACTTATCTATTACACTGTCGTAATAATAAATAGATATCTGAAGAAAATAATCGTTTAAATTTCAACTAGTTCTAGAATTCGTGATAGAAACGTTCTCGATAAGGCCATCTGAATTACTAAAACAAATTAAAATAGCAATTTTAATATTTGCATAAAACAATATGTAGGTCGAGTTTTTAATGTTACGAATATTTAAACAATAGCCGCTTAACCGGTTGCAGACTCTCAAGCCCCGCCCTAACAAATACACATGTTATCTAAGTACTACTCATATGTACTGGTAACTATATACTACAGAAATAGTGTAATTTTGCTTAAAATTCCAATTTTTCATATCTATGTTATTATTTAAAAAAAACTGAATAAAAATTGTTTTTCTTAAATGTCTCTCATATCTTATCTTATATCTGGAACAATTGGTTCGATATGATTTCTTCCATTTTTTTGCCTATTTTAGGATCTATATATGTATATAATAAAATTGTAACTAAGACGAATCTGTACATAATTTTTTTTTTTTTGGAAAATCTTATTGAAATTATTATTATCGATACAGAGGCCGAATCTATAGTTTTTAGAGTTTTTGTCTGTCTGTCTGTTACCGCATCACGGAAAATCCACTGGAGGGATTTTAATGAAATTTGGTATGATGATAGCTGGTTATCCGAGTCAACACATATCCTACTTTTTACTACGGGAAAATATTTCATCTCTAAGAAATCTATACTAAACGTTAAAACGTAAGTAGGCACGAATCCGAGCGGAGCGATGGGGAGTCGCTAGTACTTAATAAATAGGGCTTATTTATTGATAGGCTATCTATTACTTCATCCTACCCATTAGGAGTAGACTAACATATATGATACGAGTGGAATCGACAGCTTAAAGCTAATAAAAAAGAAAGTACCTTTTATATGTAAATATTACTCTTTATTTAGTTTTTCAATTATCATTTTTTTCAACAGAAAACCCATACTAATATTATAAATGTGAAAGATTGTGAGAATGGATGGATTTTTGTTACTCTTTCAAGCCAAAACGGCTGAACAGATCTGGATGAAATTTGACACATAGATAGATTATAGTCTGAAATAGTACACAGGTTACCTTTCATCCCGGAAATATGTACGGTTTCCGTGGGATAGATTTGTTTTGGTCTAGGGACAACCCGAAGCGCAGCAAGGGTAGGTCGCTAATTTTTGATATTTATGCAAATAATAAAAGTAGTATAAGAAAAATGAGTGAACGTAATAATGAAAAATTGCATTCAAGTGCAAAGTACCTATTAAAATACACAAAGATTATATATATATATATATATATATATATATATATATATATATATATATATATATATATATATATATAATCTTTGTGTATTTTATATATATATATAGAAAAAGATTCCGACGAATCGAGAACCTCCTCCTTTTTGGAATTGGAAGTCGGTTAAAAATTATATAATATTTATATAGAAAGTCAAAAAATATTACCGTAAATACGTCACCTTTACATACAAATTCAAATATTCTTATTTAAATAAGAGGTTATGATCGACAGCTCAATACCGTATTGTAAAAATGAATAAATACTTAATAAATACAAAGACGTAAGTACATAACGTTTGTAATGAGTCTGTTTTGTAACTTCTACATAAATCGTCCGATAATGATGAAACTTTACTTTTTTAGTATATATATATGTATATATATATACATATATATATATATATATATATATATATATATATATATATACACCTACTTCTATAACAATTGTGACGTCCAACATCTAACAGCTTAGTCCCTCCCGTGACTATATTTGCTGTGAAACATACGAAACGCATTCAAAAAATCAGAAAGGCTAAAAAATTCGTAAAAATAGTTTTGATTCAATGCCTAATAAAGTATTATGTAATTGATAACTCATTTAGATATATCTTATTTATACATATACTTAAAAATGTCATATAAGTATTATATATGAAAAAAAAATTGTATGTTTGTCGCTCATTTCCGCTGAAACGGCTAAATCTAGACTTCGAGTAACACATAGGCTAATGATAGTAATAAAATTTACATCTATAATATTATAAATATAAAATAAACTCAACAATGCACTCGAGCTAAGCAAGGCTAAGTCGCTAGTACTTTATAAACAGACATACAACAATACTTCTTCTGATAACACTTTTTTATGTTTAGAGTATATTTACTTCGCGTGTTAAGATAGCAATATTTATCTTTTCTACTGATTTATTGTGCCAGAAGTTTCGTAATCAAAGATAATAATAGATTTAGAGGTTTTATTATAAGTTGTTATTAATACAGATCAGCCTTTGACGCAATAGATGTACTAAATAGGCAATATTATAGTTTTGTACTAGCATTGCCTGCGGCTCCGCTCGCGTTCAGATGACCAAAAACGAAATTCTTAGGTTTTACTTATACTCATACAATGCAGTTTTTGTATTTTTTTCCAGTGGTTTTTCTGTGATGCGGTAACAGACAGACAGACAGACAAAAATCCTTAAATCCAAGCGGGCGGAGCCGCGGACAATGCTAGTCTTATCTAAAATGTCTAATATTCGCGTAAATCTAAGAAAGTATTAAGTATTTTAAATACATTTATTTATTTTTTTATTATTCAACGATAGCAAAATGACATCTTGTTTAACCCTACGAACTAGACATTGTAATACTATGAGAATATAACTATTCCACTTTTCACTTTAAGCCGATATTAAAATATTGCATGTTAGAAGGCGGTCCGCAATACCGTTACGACTTTACCCTTAACTATACAAATTTCTGTAAATAAATCTGAACGAAAATCGAACTTGCTAAATCTGATATGCCAGTCAGTTATCTTTTGTAATAAAAACCTATTTTCAGGTATTTTATTATATTGTTATTATTTATAATTTTATGTAAAAGTTTCTCAGCTTCCGGTTTCAAGTCGATATGATCTTGATCTTTTGTATGAAATAAAAGGCCAATGAACAATTATTAAGAAATCAATGAATTTTTTAAGTGTTAACCTAAATATAAAAAGACAATATAAAATATCAAATATACAAAGTCTCAAAATGTAAAGAAAATATATAAAATATTGGCTTACGAGTTAATCTTTAGAAAAAGTCAATTTTTGAACACACCATACAATTGTAAAGTATTTATATCAGTTTAGACACGAATTAACAAAAGAAAAGCTATTATCACAGAGGTTTTCTCTATTCTCACCAGAAACTATATACATATATTATAAATAATAATATAACATAAATAAATATGTAAATATTATTCTTTTATGTATAAGTAATACCAATAATTTACGAGTAAGTAGCCATTCAAAATGAAAAAGTATGTGTATCACATCTGATATTTTCATGTGCGAATTTTCATTTTCAATATGATTACCACTTGTCTTACGGTGAAGGAAAACATCGTGAGGAAACCCGCATGTCTGAGAGAATCTAGCAAGTTTTCAAAGGACATGCTCAGTCCGCCCGCACTTGGCCAGCGTGGTGGACTATGGCCTGATCCCCCACGTATTGAAGAGAGGCCCACCCCCAGCAGTGGGACGTTAAAAATTACTAAATCCAAGCAGTATAAAAAAAATGTTATCCATACTTTATATTAGGTACTATAAACAGCTTTATCTGTATCAAAAATTGTGCATATAGGCAGTTAGCAGGTAATATGTATAACATTACCGTGCCATAGGTATACTACTAGCGACTCATTCTTGCTTCGCTCGGGTTCGTCCCTGCATACGTTTTATCGGTTAGTAATGAATAGACTATTTATTTCATAACTTTTTCTTGAGAAATGATTGATTCCCTATGCAAACTTTCATCCCCCTCTTCACCCCCTTATGGGATGATTTCCTGGGTAAAAAAATCCTATGTCCCTACCAGTGTCTCAAACTTCATAGCAAATCTAAATCGATTCAATAGTTCCAGAGATTACTTCCTACAAACAAACTTACAAACTTACAAACTTTACCTCTTTATAATATTAGTATAAGATTGATAAAGATAAATCTGAAGAATTAAAGTAGATACGAAATTCGGTAACTAAAAGTTGTTTAGCTCAAGTATAAGTTACTAAGTAAAAATATAAACCGATTAGTTACGTTACTCAAGAAGGTCATTACTCGATAATCTTTTTAGTGTCGAGTGTCATCATCGTCGTTTGAGAATTTAGAATCTAGATTTTAGTATCTAATATATTTTGTACTTTGACTGATCTCGCCGCTAGCCTGACAAAAATGTCGTTTGAGTAGGTTCGATTCCCATAGAAGCAATTCCAATAAAATTAGAAAAATTTTGTAAAACAGCTTAGAAGGGTTTTCCAGGAAGACAAATATTTGGCAATTAACAATTATATTTCTTGCTTTTTCTGTATACTCATTTTACATTTATATTTTATATTCCTAACTCATATAATGCGAATCACCGACTGTCCACTTGACATATCCAAAAATCTATTGTCAAAATCTACAAACTGGCACACAAAATAACTGAATGTTACAGTTGATATATTTGTTTATGATTATCTAAAGAAATCTGTGATGGTAGTAGTATAAAGAAAAAAAATTTCTAGACTAAATAAATTATGCTATTTGTGAGTAAGTATAAACATTTGGACGTATGTAACTTCAAGTTGTGACCTATTACTTCAGCTACAATGTCTGAAATCTTTTATTTACTAGCCCTATTCGTGGTTTTAGTCTGCGTAATTTATTTATATACTAGCGACTCACCCTCGCTCCGCTCGAAGAGATAAGATATTTTCCCGCAGTAAAAAGTATTCTATATGTTGACTCGGATAACCAGCTATAATAATACCAAATTTCATCAAAATCTGTCCAGTGGTTTTCTCGCGATGCGTTCCCAGACAGACAGACAAACAAAAATTCTAAAAACTATGAATTCGGCCTCTGTATCGATAATAATGACTATTTAATTAGATTTTCCAAAAAATATTTATTATACAGATTCGAATGAGTTACAATTTTATTATATGTATAGATAAATGTTCTGCTTCTAAAAGCTAGGCTACAAACTCCTCTTTAAATGGTTTAATTCTTTAAATGGGGTAGTACGAGTAGTTACAGAACTTAACGCGTTCAAATAAAGAAAACACAATCTCTTTAGCGTCACACCATTAGTGTACATTTCCTAATAAATATATATAATATCAAAAAGGTAAATATATCAACTAATAAATCTTTTATTTTCTCACTTATGACGCTTCAACGAACAAATATATGGATATCCAGGTAGAATCGTATGAAGACGTACGCACGTAATTGGCTGTATTTAATGAACTACATACAATGCCCTTTATGAGAGAGAATACTTACATTTACATTTTTGCATTGACTACAATGTTAATACCTTCTTAGTCTAGATTCTAGGATTGTATCTTCTTATTAGATGAGTATCGAGTTCACTCATTATTTTCCATTAGTTTTATTTACAAAACCGTATTGTATTGGAAATAAGCATTCAACAACAAGTTTTTGTTTTAATTTGGCCTTTCAGGTCTATTTTTAACCGAGTTCCAAAAAAGAGGAGGTTTTTAATTCGTCGGAATATTTTTTTTTTATGGGCCAATTCTTCGCGCAAAAACTGTCTCCCGCAGAGGCGATAAGACGAGGTGTTATGTCTTTTAAGAATAGCTTAGCACTTTGACTCCATGGGCCTAGGGTTTTTACAGCAAATGGAATAAAAACATAATATATTCTCTCGACTTAAAAAGATGTGGATCTCCTTGAACAGGAGAAGACTGCATTTTCAACTGACAAGGAATTATGACAGTTTAAGGCCATACCATTGCCACCCGCCACGTTCGAAAAATTACTTTTTGAGCTAAAATTATCGACAATAGCCTTTTTTTAACAAAACTATATTATGTATTCAATCCTTTTTAATGTCCCACTGCCGGGCACGGGCCTCCCTTCAATAAGGAATCAGGCCATAGTCCACCACGCTGGCCAACTGCGGGTTGGCGGACTTCACATGTCTTTCGAAAACTTGCTAGATTTTCTCAGACATGCAGGTTTCGTCACGATGTTTTCCTTCACCGTAAGGTAAGTAGTAATCATGTTAGAAATAATTCGCACATAAAATATCAAAAGTGTAAGTCCCGGGATTTGAACCCGCTTCACACAGTTTCCCAACCACTGGGCTACCACTGCCTCAAAACTATACCAAAATGTAAATGCATATAACGATATTACGTAATAATTGAATTCTACTTAGTTATATTACATAACTTCGAGCCCCGCGTCGCCAACTGCTGACATTTAGTTCAAGTAAAATCCCATTAAAATAATTCGGGTCGCAAAATAAGTGGGTTGCATCATAAGTATGGCTTCTGAAGACGTACAGATTGTTATCGTAGAATTGAACAATTGTAATTTTTTATCAAAAACTTTAAAAAAATATATTACCGAAATAACGATAAATAAAAAAAATCATATATGAAATATAAGAGTTTGTGTGTATATTATTACTTTTTCGCCTAAACGGCAAGATCAATTGTTATTATTTTACTAGCAACTCACCCTCACTACGCTCGGGTTCGTCTCCACTTACGTTTTACCGCTTAGTATGGATTTCTCAGAAATGAGATATTTTCCCGCAGTAAAAAGTAGGATATATGTTGACCCGGATAACCAGCTATCATCATACCAAATTTCATTAAAATCCCTCCAGTGGATTTTCCGTGATGCGGTAACAGACAGACAGACATAAATTCTAAAAAGTATAGATTCGGCCTCTGTATCGATAATAATGTCTATTTCAATAAGATTTCTCAAAAAATATTTGATGTACAGATTCGGCTTGGTTACAATTTTATTATATGTATAGATTCATGTGCACATATGAGGTCATCTGGATGTTTCGTAGCTATAGTTGGACCCGGCAGTGCGCTGTTATCAAGATTGAGATAATTTTTTAACTTAACTGACCAATTAATTAATTATTTTTTAATTTGTTCGGTAGCAGAAGGTTTGTCTACCGGGTCCGCTAATTGGAATAGATTTAAATTTATTATAATTTTTTCGGCTATAAATTATACTAATCTATACATATAATAAAATTCGGAGTCAAATCTGTACATTAAGTATTTTTTGGAAAATCTTATAGAAATAATCATTATTATCGATACAGAGGCCGAATCTATAGTTTTTAGAATTTTTATCTGTCTATTTGTCTATCTGGGAACGCATCACGGGAAAAGCACTGGACAGATTTTAATGAAATTTGGTATGATGATAACTGGTTACCCAGGTCAACATATAGGATACTTTCTTACTACAGGAACATATCTCATCTCTGAGAAATCTATACTAACCGTTAAAACGTTCCTAGGGACAAATCCAAACACAGCAAGGGTGAGTCATTAGTTTAATATACTAAAAGTAAATAAGTAAGTAAATATGCTATAAGTTATTAACACACTTAACATTGACGATTAACGAACTTTGCTGAAAATTACTACATAGAAACAACAGCCGCTAAAATTAAATTTGTCTGGAGACATGACCGGCCCACTTCCTTCATACCGGTGGTAGGACTGTGTTAAGCCTGAGGAGTCCGACTGGGTAGGTACCACCTCCTTATCTATTTATGATTACATTATGATTACATTGTGGTGTTCCGGTTTGAAGGAGAAGGTAGCCAGCGCAAGTACAGGCAAGAGGCATATCATCTTAGTCCTCACAGTGACAACGCACCTGCGGTTCTGCATTTTTGTTACATTAAACCTAAGTGCGTGAACCGTAGGTGTTATGGGTGACAGGTACTGCTTTCTATCAGGTGGTCTGTCTGCTCGTTTGTCACTGAACCCCATAAAAAAAACTTTCACTTCAGCGAGCTCATTCTGCACACAATATCGGTTACTTCAGTTCTCTGACAAATGACTTAATTTCGTAATCTGTTTACCAGAAAAAACCCAAGCATCGCGAGTTCATTTGCTCGCTGAGCGAACTAATAAATAATATTTATTAATAGCTAAGACTATTGTCAGAGGCCATCGGACACAGATACATAATGTTTATCTAATTAATATTTATAAGCATTTACTTACAAAGTGGAGTGTTTTTTAAAAGATTAATAATAACTCAATTATGGACTTTTTCTTGGAATAAGATACTCTATTTATTAACCGACTTCCAAAAAGGAGGAGGTTCTCAATTCGTCGGTTTTTTTTGTATGTTCACCGATTACTCGAAGACGCCTGAACCGATTTGGATTTCTTTTTTGTTTTAAAAGGTATACTTCCCAGGTGGTCCCATGTAAATTTTATCGAAATCGGTCAAGCGGTTTTTTTAAAAAAACAACAATATTTTTTAATATATTGCTTATTCGAATATGTTATTAAAAAACTTTCTTCTCACAAATTACCTGCTTATTACGTCTACACAAAAAATGTACAAATAAAAACTTAAAAAAAACTGACTTCCAGACAATAAATTTTAAAAAACTTAAAAAAACCGACTTCCAGGCACTAAAATGTAAAACATTACTAAACGAAAACCTTTTTCATTTAGAATAGATACCTAATCAGATATTTTCGAAGTCGGTGCAGAGTTGAGTAAGTGATAGAATTATAGCATACTTAATAAATAAATGAATTCTAAAATTAGGGCCCTTAGTATTGGGATATATGTATCAAATCTCAAAAAACCTCGCTATGAACATCTTAAAAATGTATACGGAAATTGATATTTTCCTTATCTCCGAAACAATTACTTTGTTTACGGAAAAAATAAAGAAAAACCGGTCTTTATGATCGTTTATAACTGATAATGTACGAAACCCTCATTTACTCTCATCTCACACTTGACCAATTTTTAACCATTGATCTATTAAAAAAAATAAAGCATCAAATGTAATTAATACTATACAAGAACGAGACAAAGCAATAAGATTTCTCTTTCTAAGGCTAATTTCACGGTACAATTTGAAATCATTGTATTTTTTATCATTTCACTGAAATTGCTTCACGACCTAGATTTTTTTATTTATTTTGATGATCTCTTGCCGATACTTTTTTTTCTTTACAAAATTCTGTTATAATTTTGTTACTTTTATTAACTAAGTCTCTTCGACCTCTACAATGTGTAGGTATTGTTTTATTGTAACATAAAGATTGTTAGTAATATGAGAATATAAACTACGATGGGTCAGGAGTTCGATTTTCGCATAAAGCTTGTGTTGAATATTTGTTATAGCTACTGCTTTTAGCAGTCTTAAGACACGCAATCTGTAGGTCTAAGTACATGTGTCTTTTGTCTGTCTGGTAATCTTAATCTTTTAAAACACATTTCGATGATTTATATATTTTTATTATTTATTACACATGTTCTGTTCGGGAAATAATAAGTTAACATATTTTAGCACGCATCCATACTGTAATGATTAAATGTTGCCTTCAAATCTTGTGTAGCGATCGTGATTTATTGTTTTATTTATATCTTTATTGCTATTTATTAAATTGAATTAATCATTAACTCAATTTAATAATAAAAAATTATATATAATTCTTTTAAGGAATGGAAGTATATATCCATCAAAAAATGTCTGTCTCAGACTTAGATATATGTTGGGACATATATGTTGGGACATTAACACACAGCGCCATTTAGTTTCATGGTAAGCTACGAGGCTTGTGTTATGGATACCAGATAGTTGATACACTACACATATATAACTTTAAATACATACATATTATAAATATAAACACCCATGACTAGAGTAAATAATAAATAATATTAAAAAAACGGCCAAGTGCAAGTCGAATTCTCACATGAAGTGTTGCGTACCATCGTAGATGTTTTTTTTTATTAATATGACTTTTATTATATCTATGATTGATTACGAACGTTAAAAAAATGTTTCTTATAGGCTTATTGTTATTATTATTATTTGTATAGCGACAATAGAAATATATAACATACTCTCTGAAAATTTCAACTCCCTACCTATCACGGTTCATGAGATACAGCCCTCTTGACAGACTGACGGACGGGGAGCGGAGGCTTAATAATAGGGTTCGGTCGCCAACCCAAAAATATAAAGTAATTATTATTTTGGTTTAAATAACTTTTTTGATGCATCATATATTGTACACACATACATTTTAACATCGACCAGTTTTGATAAGAATCTTGCAAGAAAAATGGACGAAGGAATATTTTTAAATATATGCATTAAAACTTTTGATATTTTCATATTGTGTGAGACACTATAGAGTATGTAGGTACATTGTACGTACATACAAATTGATTGCATCTATATTAATATTATACAGAGGTTATACTCGCTTGTTTGTACAGAATAAGCTCAGAAACCGATTTTGATGAAATTTGGTAAAAAGATAGTTTGAGACCCTGGGAAGAGCATTGGATAGTTTTTATCCCGGAAATCATCCCTTAACCCCTTAAGACCCTTTGAAAATGGGGATGAAAGTTTGTATGGGGAATTAATCTAGCGACGAACCCGAGGGAAGCGAGGGTAAGTCGCTAAGGATCTTAAATATGTAAGCAGAGGTCCATAGCATAATATATACCTTAAAACTAACATATATATATAATATATATATATATATATATATATATATATATATATATATATATATATATATATATATATATATATTCTTCCCAGCTAGTGGCTTCATTAATTTCCCATGGACATTTTTGAACATTGTGCAAAATATGCATGCACTTAAGAGAATTTATAAAAAAACAAGAATTAATTATTTATATGTACATATATAAATTCATATCTACCTAACCTTAAATGTAAACCCCTACTAGGTAAATAAAGTGGTGATATGGTGATATTTTCTCTATATACGTCTATAATCTATATACCTACATCTATACATATAATAAAATTGTGACTAAGCCAAGTCTGTGCATAAAATATTTTTTGGAAAGTCTTATAGAAGTAGACATTATTATCGATACAGAGGCCGAATCTATAGATTTTAGAATTTTTGTCTGTCTGTCTGTCTGTTACCGCATCACAGAAAAACCACTGGAGGGATTTTGATGAAATTTGCTATGATGATAGCTGGTTATCCGGGTCAACATATAGGATACTTTTTTACGCGGGAAAATATCTCATTTCTAAGAAAAGATACAAAACCTACAATGTAAGAGTATACTAATATGTAAAACCTAAGAATTTGGTTTTTGGTCATCTGAACGCGGGCGGAACCGCGGGCAATGCTAGTAATACATATAACTAAGCAATGGCAAAACAGCTTACTACCTTTTCTCCTCCGTTTTTCAACCGATTTTCTTTTTTTTTGTTTATAGCTATTGAAGGGCTTTGTTATCGCTTATCAATAAAACATGCTTGGATTTTTTTATACTGATAAGTAATGACAACACAGTATTATTATTTACAAATTTTCATGATTATGATCGAATTTCGTCCATTGAAGGAATGTTAATATTTATTATTTCATCACTTTATTACAAGTACGGTGCCTTTAACACACAACACCATCTAGTTCCATGGTAAGCTACGAGGCTTGTGTTATGGATACCGGATAGTTGATACACTATACATATATAACTTTAAATACATACATATTATAAATATAAATAACCATGACTTGATTACAAACATTTGTGCTCGTCACACAAATGAATACCCCCAGCGGGACTCGAACCCGCGACCACTGGCACAGCATGCAGACTCGCTACAAACTGAGCCAAACGTGTCGTCAAGACTAGTATTATGAAATATGTAATAATAATATTTACAAATAGGGATGCACCCGAGCGAAGCGAAGCGAGCGAAAGCTGCTAGTAAATAATATTGTAAGAACTTATAGTCATTTAATTACGGCTGGATCTTTATTGTTCATCGCATCATTAATTTTATCCTTTACAATTTACTTTAAATATTCATATAGGTACCATTCGAACGTATCGAGATAAATAATGAATAAAAAAATTATTGTCCTCGTAAAGTGTCAGTTTTAATGAAATTAAAAAAACCTCTGGTACATCACTTAAGATCCAAGGCCGTATTACAAGTTAACAATGTAATATATTTTTAGAATACCTCTACTATTTATACGTTCGATGTTCGCTAGCGACTGTAGAAATGAAATGTATTTTATATTGTACGATTACTAGCGACTCACGCTCGCTTCGCTCGGGTCCGTCCTTAGTTTGATTCCCCATACAAATTTTCATCCCCATTTTCACCCCCTCACGAGATGATTTCCGGGATAAAAATCCTATGCCCTTCCCAGGGTCTCAAAATATCTTCGTACCAAATTTCATCTAAATCGGTTCAGTAGATTCAGAGATTACCCCCTACAACGTCAATAACTCACAAACTTACAAACTTTACCTCTTTATAATATTAGTATAGATTTCCTCGATACGTTCTTACTTTGATGGCTGTAGTAAAATTTGCGATAATGGTAGAGGTTTAGCGTCTTATCTTGCATGTTATCAACTCAGGTCTCAGAACCATGTAGTAGGTATAAAAATGTGAAATGAATTATGCATCCACGCAATTTGAATTTCTAAGTAAAATACCACAAATAGGTACTATTTATAATATTACTATATTTAAAGTTCTAATCTACGTTATATATTTTGATACAGTTTCACTATCATTTAGAGAAATTCTTTAAAAAGGTTTATAAATAACAAAAAAATAAAAACCGACTTCAAACAAAAGCACTAAAAAGTGAAAAATAACTGATTGGTAGTTTTCATTTACTATACATACCTAATCAAATATTTTCGAAGTCGGTATGCTTTGCTTTGTATGGGCTGGCACCGATTTCGAAAATATTTGATTAGGTATGTATTTATAGGTAGGCTTTAATTACTTAGCCAAAGCACACCGACTTCGAAAATATTTGATTAGGTATGTATAGTAAATGAAAACTACCAATCAGTTATTTTTCACTTTTTAGTGCTTTTGTTTGAAGTCGGTTTTTTATTTTTTGTTAAAAAGTTTTTATTTTTCCCTTTTTAGTGTAGACAGTAGTAGCAAAGTAAGGATTCTAACGTGTTAGGCTTGTCAAATCAAACAAAATAAGCCCAAACTCAAAGTATCTACTATTAGCCGTTGAAGAGTTCCACCTATCCACCTTCTGGCCTTGCCATCAGATCAGGTCAACAACACCGAACCACTGTACTATCAACGAAAATAGAAATACTTGCAAAGTTTCAAGTCAATATGACAATTAGAAGTAGGTTAAATTCATTATTAGTTGTTTTTCCACCCTTAGGGGTGGTATTTTTTTTTGAAATTTAAATGGAACCAATCTGGAAGTATACCCTTTCAAACAAAACAAAAATTGTCCAAATCGGTTAATAAATGACGGAGTTCTGAGGTAACAAACAAAAAAAAAAAAAAAAAAAAAAAAAAACATACAGTCGAATTGAGAACCTCCTCCTTTTTGAAGTCGGTTGAATACTATCACAAAATAGAAAAAAAAACAGAAACAAATTTATTCAACGGGAATCGTACATTTTTTGAGATAAAAAGTAACCTATGTGCTATTCCAGGCTATAATCTATCTCTGTGCCAAATTTCATCCAGATCCGTTCAGCCGTTCTGGCGTGATTAGCAAACATCCATCCAAACATCTAAACTTTCTCATTATAATACTAGCGACTCACCCTCGCTCCGCTCGGGTTCGTCCCTGGGATGGGGTCTGGGAGGACCACCCTTATCCTTATCACTTAGGGGTATGTAAAATAGATAGTAGCCGATTCTCAGACCTACTGAATACGCATATAAAATTTGGTAAAAATCGGTAAAGCCGTTTCGGAGGAGTACGGTAACAAACATTGTGACATGGAAATTTTATATATAAGATTAGTAAGATCAAATATTTGTAATACATACATATTATGTACATATTATATACATATTTTATAGAAAGCTAAGAAAAGTTGATGTTTTATGATCAAGTTAAATGACTCACAGCACAAACGAGTTATATAAAATTAATATAATATACAAATATCACCTAGAGAAACACCTAAACGAAGCGGGGGTAAGTCACTAGTCTTCTATAATATAAAAATGAATCGCTGAATGTGTTGGTAAGTGCAAATCTCGAGAGCAGCTGAAACGATTTCGCTAATTCTTTTTTTTTAAATATTCCTTGAAGTAAGAGGATGGTTTTTACGGAGAAAAAAATTTAAAATATTGCCTGAAAAAGTCTAAGACTATTCTATACTCCCATACAAAAGATTCGTAATAATACTTAAAAGTCAATTTGAACTTTAATACCATACCATAAAGTTAAAGTGTTAGTGGAGAGATTCCGGGAAGGCAAAACAATTGAGTGACGTTAGTATCGTATAAACATTAATGTCAATATTTGTCAATATTATTAACAAAAAAAATTTTATATGGCTAACGCTGGCTAATAACTATTTATATCTATTTAAAACGTACCTAGCGACGAACCCGAGCGAAGCGAGGGTGAGCCGCTAGTCTATAATAAATATTTACAACATACTATATGTTCCAACAAAAAAATAATAAAAATATATTATGTCGAAACAATATCATACTTTTGGTTGCCACGTCAATAGCCTCGGTAGCGCAGTAGGCAGCGCGTAAGTCTCATAATCTTAAGGTCGTGAGTTCGATCCTCACCCGGGGCATATCTTTTGTTATTTTTTTTTTCATATAATATGTAATGTAAAATTACTTTACATTATATATTATATATAATATGACTCTATAAGTTAATTATTACATTTATTTAAATATAATTTATATTTTAGTAATATTTAGATACTAGCGGCTCACCCTCGCTTCGCTCGGGTTCGTCGCTAGGTACGTTTTAAATAGATATAAAAAGAAAAAATCTTTCTTTCTCACATTTTAATTATATGTTTTAATACTTACCTATTCCGGACTAAGAGAAATCCAAAAATTAAAATATCATAAAAATTGGAACGCGGTCGAACGGGATAAAAAGTATCCTATGTCCTTCTCCTGGCTCTAAACTACCTCCCTGCCAATTTTCAGCTAAATCGGTTCAGCCGTTCTTGAGTTATAAGCGAAGTAACTAACACGACTTTCTTTTATATATATAGATTTCTTTTGTTTCCGCTTGACGACGTTTATTTTTAAAGAACCCAAATTATTTTTGATTCTTTTTAAGTTTTTTTTTATTATTATCGTTATTAATAAAAAATAAACTAAGTTCAGCTTACATTTATTTATTATTATACTCTTTTCAATCAATTGCTGTTATGTTTTAAGCGTTAAATATGACTGCATATCACATTTTTTAGTGTTTTTTTTACAATCGCATTTAGTTTGTGTTTAGTACATAAATGTTGTTGTTTAGTCTGCACATAGCCTTATATGTATGTGCTTCTACGCTTTATTTTGTTAATTTGAATGAATTTACACTTTAAATAGTTACTTTACATTACTAACTTTTGTGTCATCACAATAAATGTTTATTTTACATTTACTTTATGTTACAATTAAAACATTATTATCATCTTTTATATAGTTTTTCCATAGCTTTTAGCTTAATTTTTGGTCTAAAAATGATAGTTTTTAGTTCAAGCCTGATAAGCTATTTCGTTTTACCGTTGTTAGGTACTTGTTACTAAATTGATTATAAAATAAATATACGTTGTTGTATAGACTATATTTTATTGTAACACTAAAATTAAGAATATTAAACATACTTAAAAGCAAAAAATACAAGGGTTTTTTTTATTTATTTATATATTATATTTGCAATTCGTATGGAAACCTCAAACCACCTATTAAAGTTTAATTACACATTTTTTCCGGTTACTTTTGTAAAGGATAAAGTAGTCCCAGACATACCTAATATTCACCAATCGTCTGAACACGCGCGAAGACCAAAATTCAAGATCTAGGTCATAGCGAATCAAAACAATGTATCATCGCTTGAGTTCCTCGTAATAGTTACTTAGTAGAAAATAAAATAGGATTTTTAAATATAAAACAAAAGCAACACGATCTGGCTTCCCTCTGGACTTTAAGAGTATTTTTGCAACAGTCATATCTCCAAAACCACTTAAATACTTAGCACTTGTACTTACTACTGTGTATTAATAAAAATTAAAAAAACATCAGAAATAAAAAAAAAATACATATTTATTCTACCCTTATTGATTTTTTGAAATTCATATGGAGGTCCTCTTGAGTTAAAAAAGAATTTTGAAAATCGATTTAAAATTGACAAATGTGTCGTTTAATATACATACAAAAAGAGCAAGATTGAGTTCCTCATTCTTTTTAAATAAACTTTCCACCTATAAACTGGACCCAGTTACGCAAAAAACAGCCATGTGCGTAAAAGTACCAACAGAGTTATAAGCATTTTTCTGTTGATAGTTGCACTTGGGTTATGTTTTGTTTTTCTGGTTATTTTAGAATTGAACAATATTTATATAAGTATTGTTTATTTTTTTAATTATTTTATTTTTTGTAATAAAATGCTTATAAACTCTGTTGGTACTTTTACGCACATGGCTGTTTTTTTTGCATAACTGGGTCCAACTATCTGCACCAACTACTACTTAGCCCGACTGAGTGGTCGTTGATCTGCACGCACAAAACCTCGATTGTCCTTTATCTTACAATTTTAAAATATGATAAGATATATTTATGATATTTAATGTGAAATTCTTGTATAAATGTATGTAAATTTATGTAAATAAATTTATTTCGTGTATCTCGGAAACGGCTCTAGCGATTTGGATCAAATTTTGTATTTATATAAGGTTTTCCTTTTTAAGTTTATCTATTGATGTAGATGTTTTGTCAGAAAAAAAAAACAATTTTCTTGACTTTGTAACTGGCCTTTTTCTATCTGCATATAATATTTTTTTTGTGGCTGTTCGACTTGCATGCCTATAGTTGATACTACCTACCTGCTGACCAAGCGCCTACGCCGAACGAACCTCGGTCGCCCGGTACAAAAAGAGGTAAAGACAAAATGAAAACACGTTCGAATTAACGATAATATAAATCATAAAGTAAATATCTTTAAAATGAAGCTACTTTTTGGGATTTTTCGCGGTTTTATTTTGATTTTTGGTTCCCGACTTTTCGAATGCTTTACAACAATCATGGTCACGGGAGAGAATCGTCATCACGTCACATGATTCATTTAAAACGTCAAATATTCGCGTAAATCTAAGAAAGTGTTAAATATCTTTTAGTCGAAGGCATGTGGTGACTGCTACGATAGTGGTCGTGCGTCTGTTTTCGTTCTTCGTAAAATTGCAGAATAGGTAGGTATAATAGATTTGTTTTCCCCAGGCTGACAACGAGTTGACCGACAAAATTATAATTAAATTGTAACAAGGTTATAATAAATTATGGATATTTAAATCATTAGCGAAGCTTTATAATATTAGTATAGATGAAAGCATTATAAGTACATCATAAAAGCTTGTTAAATATGTAAAATTAATTGTAACTAATGACAGTCCGAGATTTCGATCTAAGCAGCATCAGCTGAGTTTACTACCCTTTCCCATAAGACATATTAAATTAAGATCAAGAATTGTATTAACTTTTACTTTTCTTTTAATATCAATATGTTTTCCCATTCCTATAAATGTTTGCCCATTCTATAGAACTTCATACAAAACGAAGGACACGTAACGAAAAATCTAGATTAATTATATTATAAATATATATATATATATATATATATATATATATATATATATATAGTTACGTCGAATCGAGATTTGATTATAAAATTATAATTATAGCTTTCCCCTTTAGGCAACTATAAAATATGTTATTTACATTAATTTAAGGTCAATAGCGTGACCTCTGAATAAGATTGTAATCAGATACATTTAATATGAATAATAAAAACTTATCGTTGCACTCTAAAATTATATGACACATAAAATTCGGTGTGTCAAAGCTTAAATTATTCTTAAAGAGCTTAAAGCTTTGTAATTGCTTAAATCAAAATCACCGTATATCATGTTTTTGAAGTAAACAAACTGGCAATAAAATATATATACATAAACATATATGTATATAGCTTATATTGTACATAGTTTACATAAGCTATATAAATATTACTAAACAGAAAGTGATAAGGTGTGAAAGTGAAAGCGATCCTTTCTATAATAAAATTATTGCCGTAAAAACTAGCTTCTCTCGCGGCCTCATTCGTTTATTGGAACGCAGTTTGTATGGGGCATCTAGTAAAAAGTTACATCAAAATGGATACCATCAAAACCTTCTCCATGCAAATAAACTTAGGTATCGAAATTACACATTTAATTTTATTGAAGAACTTACTAATCGTGTACAAACGTACAATTACATTTTTATTTATATACGAGTAGATGTCAGAAAAGTGTGATTTTGGTTGATTTTCCCTTCATGCATTATAAGGAAACGCATCGGCTTGAATATTTGCATTGTATATAGGCGGGAAAGTTACAAGGTCTATTTGAATTTGATACAATAAAAGCTCAATGAAGCAATCAAAATAAATAAATCTATACACATAATAAAATTGTAACTAAGTCGAATCTGTACATTAAATATTTTTTGGAAAATCTAATTGAAATATACATTATTATCGATACAGAGTCCGAATCTATAGTTTTTAGAATGTTGTCTGTCTGCCTGTCTGTCTGTCTGTTACCGCATCACGAGAAAACCACTAGACAGATTTTGATGAAATTTGGTATGATGATAGCTGGTTATCCGGGTCAACATAAAGGATTTTTTTTACTGCGGGAAAATATTTCATTTCTGAGAAAAATACAAAAATTGAATGGTAAGAGAATACTAATATGTAAAACCTAAGAATTTGGTTTTTGGTCATCTGAACGCGGGTGGAGCCGCAGGCAATGCTAGTAATAATTAAAAACGGCCTAATCATGCGTATGCACTTTTGCCTACGTTTTCTAAATAGACAACAAACAAACAGACAGTTCTAATTTTTTGACTGGGCAATAAAAATATTTTTAAATGTGCAACTTTGACCCGATTTCATATTTATTACCTACAACACTGAGAAATCCTAAACGGATCTCTATAAATACGCAAATATACCAAATCTTAATCACTGCTCTATTAAAATCGAATATCAGATCGTTTGTTTTCGGACCTTGAAGCCTCTAATTGGCACTAAACAGTAAAGCAACAGGTCATTAAGCTAATTGATATTTTTTAAATCTATACATATAATAAAATTGTAACTAAGCCGAATCTGTACATCAAATATTTTTTGGAAAGTCTAATTGTAATAAACATTATTATCGATACAGAGGCCGAATCTATAGTTTTTAGAATTTTTGTCTGTCTGTCTGTCTGTTACCGCATCACGGAAAAACCACTGGAGGGATTTTGATGAAATTTGGTACGGTGATAGCTGGTTACTCGGGTCAACATATAGGATACTTTTTACAGCGGAAACTTATATCATTTCTGAGAGAAACGATACACGAAAAATGCAATTTAAGAGTATACCAATATGTAAAACCTAAGAATTTGAATTTTGTCATCTGAACGCGGGCGAAGCCTCGGGCAATGCTAGTATTATATAAGTGAGCAAATTCTTGTAGAAAAATAAATAAGACCTTGGTTTTATGGATTATATAATATAGTTAATGTGAGTAATTTAGTTGTAAACGGTGGCTCTCTTGTGTTTACGCGTAACGGTGTTCATTTTAAAATATTCATCTTTTATTGATTAGGTTTTATGATAATTTTCAATTGCTTGAAATTTAATGCGTATAATGTTTTTTTATTATTAAATATATAGGTAATAATAAATTAATTTATTGAGACATTAACACGCAGCACCATCTAGTTCCATGGAAAGCTACGAGGCTTGTGTTATGGATACCAGATAGTTGATACACTACACACACATATGTAACTTTAAATAAATACGTATTATAAATATAAACCCGTGACTGAAGTACAAACATTCAAGCTTATCACACTAATGAATTCCCCCAGCGGGACTCGAACCTGCGACCGCTGGCACAGCAAGTAGGGTCATTACAAACTGAGCCAAACGTGTCGTCATATTTCATCATATTATTGAATATGATAATATAATTTTGCCCGCAACTCCGTTCATGTGGTGGGCACGTCAACAAAAAGTAGCTTATGATAACTCATAAGCTACTTTTATAGGATACTAGCGGCTCACCCTCGCTTCGCTCGGGTTCGTCGCTAGGATTTAAATAGATGTAAATATGTAGTTATTAGCCAGCGTTAATCATATAAATCTTAATATTTTTTTTCGTGATTTTTCTGGTGTTTATTACTTATTAACCTATTCCAGAATAAGAGAAATCCAAAAATTCAAATAACATAAAAATTGTTCCACCCATTTTTGAGTTTTATGTCACGTCAGACGGGAACGCGGTCGAACGGGATAAAAAGTATCCTATGTCCGTCTCCTGGTTCTAAGCTACCTCCCCACCAAGTTTCAGCCAAATCGGTTCAGCCGTTCTTGAGTTATAAATAGTGTAACTAACACGACTTTCTTTATATATATATATATATATATATATATATTATATATAGATATATATATATATATATATATATATATAAAGAGATAAGATTGTGCCCATTTGGAATATAACAAAAATCCGTCAAGCAGATAAACCATGACGCAGAAAGCAACTAGTTTAATGAAATAAATCTACATAAAATTAAAATCCTTGAGTAACATCTTAAAAACCTAACGAAATACAAACACGACTATGCTTTTACGCAGTCGGGTAAGATATATAGCCATGTAACTTTCCATGAGGACACCATCAAACAAATAAAACCCATTTACCTCATGTGTCGTATCTGTTGACCTAGACTCTGCAGGAAGCGGCCTTCGCTCAGGAAATTGTACTGAACTTCAGCAAATGATAATTGCATAGATATAATTACGTTACATATATATATATATATATATATATATATTAAGAGTATATTATACTAGAGATTTACCCACGCTTCACTCCAGTGGGTCTTTAGAAGAGTTTTGTTTTATAATTTTATGCACATATATAATGTACACACATATGAAATTCGTTAATTTTGCAATAAAAAAAGAGAATAATCGGTATAAAAACCATCCTACCTTTTAAGTTGGATCAAATCACACATTTTGAAAAAAATCGTTAAGATCGGATAAGTAATTTCGGAGTTCATCGCGGATCAACATCGTGACACGGGATTTTAATATATATTATATATGCAGACAGCGCCACCTTTTAGCAAATATAATTAACAACAGCCTCTGTGTTATTAGGTCATAGTTTATCTATGTGCTAAATTCTTTTCAAATCTGTCCATTTATAATAGTAACATGATATACTCGTAAGTAAATAATGTTTGTTGGTTTTAACTAGTCCATCGACATCACTTTTTATATGTATAGAAAGCTTGTGAACTGAAAAATGGCATGAGCTTTTTGATTCAATACGTTTCCGTAACTAGAATTTAGGTTCTTGTGGTGTAGTTGATATATTTAAAAAAAGTATTATCCCGCGGGATGAAAATAAATAAATATATATAATGCCAATAATATAATTATCGTTTTTCTTTATGTTGAAGACGTAACGAGTAATAAGTTTATTTTCAAAATGGTACCCAACTTTGCAGTATATAATTTTTTGTAAAATAATTTTGGCGGAAAAATCCGAAAAGATAGTTTTATCTAAACTGTCAAATGTAATAAATCTAAGTATTATTAGACAACAGAAAAATTCAAACTACATTAAATATATCGAATGAATTATATAAATAAATATTAACTTTTCGAAGGAAACATACAGTACAATAAATAATCTATACATATAATAAAATTGTAACTAAGCCGAATCTGTACATTAAATATTTTTTGGAAAATCTTATTGAAATAAACATTATTATCGATACAGAGGCCGAATCTATAGTTTTTTGAATTTTTGTCTGTCTGTCTTTCTGTCTGTCACCGCATTACAGAAAAAACCACTGGACAGATTTTTATGAAATTTAGTATGATGATAGCTGTTTATCCGGGTCAACATATAGGATACTTTTAACCGCAGGAAAATATCTCATTTCTGAGAAAAAATACAAAAACTGCAATGTAAGACTATAATAATATGTAAAACCTAAGAATTTGGTTTTTGGTCATCTGAACGCGGACGGAGCCGCGGGCAATGCTAGTGTTATATACAATTTTAAAATATAAAAATATAAAGAACAAATAACTAAATGGTATTTCCACATAAAATGTGGGTCACCTAGTACTTATGTATATATAAATAAAAAAGAGTACCTAGTTCCACTATCAGATAAATTCCGTCCATACATACATGCCATATATGCTGAGGCGAGAACAACATTTACTTTTTAATCAAATCAAACGTGAATTAAACTCTATTCAAAGGGCTTAAGGTTTAAATTGATTAGCACTCAGTTTATTGTTTTTACTGAATCATTTCATATGTAACATTGCCATTTGTAAAGCTCAATGCCGACATCGGAAGGAAATAAGGTCGATCGAGACATGTTATCAATAACACGTGAGTTAATACTTTAATTTTCATTTCAATATACAATAACAACTGTAAGATCCTTTATTTTAAACGTATAATAAAATTGTAATATGGCTGAGTTGTGCAATTTCTCAATAAATAATTAATTGTAGACTTAAAAGCTAGGCCAACGGTGCTACGGGTGGATCTTTTTGTTGAAATTTATATGGGATTTAATTTTTATGAGATTATATATTGGAATAAGCAGTTAAAATCTCAAATAATCTCTTAAGGCAGTGGTAGTCCAGTGGTAACGGTCTCGCTTGGGAAACCAAGTGGGTTCAAATCCCGAGTCTTGAACCTTTGATATTTTCATGTGCGAATCATTTCCAACATGATAACCACTTGTCTTAGTAAAGGGAAACATCGTGAGGAAGCCTACGTGTTTAAGAGAATCTAGCAAGACATGTGAAGTCCGCCAACACGCACTTTAGCATCATCAGAGCGTGGTGGACTATCGCCTGATCCTCCTCATATTGAGGGAAGGCCCACCCCCAGCAGTGGGACTTTCAAAAAAAGGGGCTGAATACGTATACAAAAATATATGAAGTGGTAAGGTATTAATGTAAAAAATCTCTGAGGACCAGCGCGCAATATTTATTTAGTTGTTCAAGTAAATCATGCTATATGATAACAAAAGATGAGAATAAATTATATTTAAATATGTCAATTTTTTATTTCAAATAAATAAGTTTTGAGGCTATTTGTAACAAAATAAGCTTTATAAGCCATAAAAGGGCATACATACAAATAGAGTATTGTTTGCTAAATCAAATAAATCCATACCACACATGTTTCCCAAAAGCCCACCCAATAAGGTAAAGGTTACCACTAGGTCATATCGCATTCATCGCCGAATGTGTCTGAATTGACAGATAGCAGTTTTAATGAGTAAAGATTGCTCTCCATCGTCTTCTATACTATTTATTACGTAATTAAATATGCTAATTTATAATAATCATTCATTGAAATGACACCAAAACCTCCATACCACCTATTCTTAATGCTAATATATTTACAACTATCGACTCACTCTCGCTTTACTCGGGTTCGTCCGTTACGTTTTAACGTTTAGTATAGATTTCTCTGAAATTATATTTTTTCATCATTTATTATTACTACATGTTTTTATATTATTACATATTTTCCTAAATATTGACCCGGATAACCAGCCATCATCATACCAAATTTCATCAGCATCTGTCCAGTGGTTTTCTTGTGATGCGATCCCAGAGAGACAGACAGACAGAAAAGATTTCTAAAAACTATAAAATCGACCTCTGTATCGATAATAATGACTATTTCAATAAGATTTTCCAAAAAATTATGTTATTTATATAACAAATGTATATAAAAATATGTATATGTCTAGAAGATTAGGCCTGAAAATTTGTCATAGTAATTACATCAGTTAAAGTAAGTACTCGATTGAAAAAGAAAAACGTAAGTAATATATACAAAACATACTTATATAATCGATACACGAATATTTGCATAATGCCTTCAAAGTTTATCAAAAGAAAATTTCGCTTCACACTAGAGGATAAGGTTTAAATCGCATTCCTTTTACGTCTCATTCAGATGAAAGAGAACCATTTATCAGGGGAACCCTAGGACCTGGCATGTCACTCACGACTCCATTCGCGATACTTTCAATGCCAAAATATAATAAGGCCAAGATCGCACCACATACTTATGTACTTAAGTTCTTTAAGACCTGTATGGTGGTACAAGATGCAAGAGACTAGCGTATTAATAAAATATTATAAAAGAACTAGCATTGCCCGCGGCTCCGCCCGCGTTCAGGTGACCAAAAGTCAAATTCTTAGGTTTTACATATTAGTATACTCTTACAATGCAGTTTTGCTATTTTTTCTCAGAAATGAGACACTTTTCTGCGGTAAATAGTATCCTATATGTTGACCCGGATAACCAGCTATCACCATACCAAATTGCATCAAAATCCCTCCAGTGGTTTTTCTGTGATGCGGTAAAAGACAGACAGACAGAAATTCTAAAAACTATAGATTCAGCCTCTGTATCGATAATAATGTCTATTTCAATAAGATTTTCCAAAAAATATGTAATGTACAGATTCGGCTTAGTTACAATTTTATTATATGTATGTATATGGATGAATGAATGAACTGTTTTGGTATCGACTAGTATAATCTTTTAATTTTTTGTCACGAAATACCAATCTGGGTTAGACATCTCTGCAAATAGTCATGCTAATTTACTATTGTTGTTGCATCAAAACTAAGGACTAATAAAAAAATCCGAACAAGTGCTAGTCGGACTCGCCCACCGAGGGTTCCGTACAAATTTGTAGGAAATCTGTTTAACTTTAATTTTTTTTTTTCAACTTTTTTTTATTTTTTTGGAATTTTTTCTTTATTTGTGCTAAATTTCGTGATTCTAGGTCAACGGGAACTACCATATAGGTTTTCGACCCAAAACCTATAGGGTACTTCCGGTTGACCTAGAATTGTCCATTTTGGTTAAAAGTAAGGTCTTACAGTACAAGAAAGGGAAAATTTCGTAAAATAAAAAAAGTTGAAAATTAAGGTAAATTTGGTACTTACAAATTTTTGCGAAAATCTAAATTTGCCCATATCTTTTTATCGCGTTGACTCAGGACCTTAATTTTTATACACCTAATAGGGACTATAGACCTCAATACCTAGTATAAATTTCAACTAGGTCCTGAGAAACCGTTCCTGAGAAAATCGGTGGTGACACACTGACTGTTTCCCAAAATGAATATTGCGCTTGAGCATTACAGGTCCACATTTTACCAGAAGATGGAGTGGCGTTTCATCTGCCTCCATACATCTTTATATATCACTTCAAAATTTTTATCATTTAATACTTTCTTAGATCTTTTGGGATTATATTGCGAATTTTGTTTTGATTTTTGATTCCCGACGTTTCGAATGCTTTACAGCAATCATGGTCACGGAAGAGACTGAGGTGTTAGATGTCTCGAAGGTATAGTTGTTACAGACAGTCTACCCACAATTACTGTAGGTAGAAAATGTGTGAAAAGTGTGGTACACGAATCACTGTCCATAAAATCAAACCAATCTCAAGGTCTCTCCCGTGACCATGATTGTTAAGCATTCGAAACGTCGGGAACCAAAAATCAAAATAAATCCGCGATATAATCCGAAAAGATAGTTTTATTTAAAAAAATTATCATTTCTCCATCTAATATAGTAAAATGTATTCCACAATAATTATATTAACTACTATTATTATGCATTATATTATGTAGATATGTATTTGTGTATGTAGTAGTATGTACATATATTTATGTATATAATATGTATAATGTTTTGTTATATGTATATATAATATATATTTATTTAAGTATTTACATTTGAGTTACTGCACTTTAGCCTGCATTTTAATACTATCTCTCTAACTCACTTAGGTTGACTGGAAGATATCTCTTCTAGAGATAAGTCCACCTTTGCTAACTAATTTTATTGTTTGTTACTCTCTGTATTTTACATATAAGTACAATAAAGAATAGTATAATGTTCACATCTCTCAAAACTTGGACCACACGCGGTACCCCCGATACACCTGTGTCAACACATCTCACGAACAAATTAGTACCATGAATATTATGATATCCATTCAATAAATCTGTTTATTTGTTCGAGAATAAACTCGACGAGAATTTTTCTATTTATAATATACAACCTTAACTCACGATTCGTTTTGAAAGCAAATATAATCAAGACATCATTATTTGAAATTTTATTTTTGGTTTTTAGTTCGCCAAATACATATAACAGAAGTTAGCCAATAAACATCGAAAATGTACGTCTTCTAATTGTAATTTAGAAAAAATTAAGCATGATGCCAAAAAAAAGGTTTTGTATTTTTTCTCAGAAATGAGACATTTTCCCGGGGTAAAAAGTATCCTATATGTTGACCCGGATAACCAGCTATCACTATACTAAATTTCAACAAAATACCTCCAGTGGTTTTTCTGTGATGCGGTAACAGACAGACAGACAAAAATTCTAAAAACTATAGTATCGGCCTCTGTATCGATAATAATGTCTATTTCAATAAGATTTTCCAAAAAATATTTAATGTACAGATTCGGCTTCGTTACAATTTTATTATATGTATAGGTTTAGAGCTAAGATGAAGCGATTTGCATATATTAAATAACACGGTCTATTACAAGTTTGATAAACATCGGAAAAACGATTCCATTAAACGATTTATAAGGGAATAATTATAATTTAAATAATAAGGAAAATATACATATCTTAATTACTTTTAATTTTAGAAGATTGATGATACACAATTATCAGCCGACAGCTAAATGTAACTTTACTGATTATTTAACCGGACTAAAGTACCGGCCGACGATTTAGCCATAATGTTGGCTCACTATTACAAGGTTCTATGTTAATTTTAATAAAGTTTAGTAATTTTTACATAGAACTTCGTTATTTTGTTATCGTAAAAAAAAACAACATAGAACTATGTAAAATTGAATATTTTGTAGGTATAGTGCCGCTATCTAGTGGTTTGTTTTTGCAAAACTGTAGCTAATGACACATATAACCTTGTAGCATTAATAACTGAATAAGTACTAAAATTGTAACATAGAACCTTGTAATTGTGAGCCAACGAATTATGACAATCAGCGGACTCGATTATGGTAGCCTGTAACATCATGGTCGTAGGTGGTCTTTTAAACTATTTACCTGTTTCGAGTAGCTATTAGGTAGGTAGTTACCTATCTCAGGGTCGTGGTGGTTTCGCCTAGACCACGACCATATGTTATATACTTTTAATGTATGAGTTTAAAGAACATACCACTTATTATAAAGAGAAAAAGTTTGTTAGTTTGTCTGTAGAAGGTAATCTCTGAAACTAATTGATTCTGAAAATTCTTTCACTAATAGAAAGCTACATTACCGCTGAGTGTTATGGGCTATTTTTAACCCCCGACGCAAAAAGGGTGTAATAAGTTTGACGTCGATGTCTATCTGTGGCATCGTAGCTCTCGAACGGATGGACTGATTTCGATGCGGTTTTTTTCATTTGAAAGTCAGTTTCCTTGCGGTGGTTCTTAGCTATGTTTGGTTAATATCAGTCCAGCAGTGTAAGAGTATCAGTTCTTTTCCAAAATCATGTAAGGCATTTTGGCGTATGATTACTCTATTAAATGCTTCACGCGTACCAGTGTAATCGTTAAATGACAATTAATTTCCGTAGGGGGTTTTTTAAATTTTAATTTTTTTTATTTCGATAAAAATGTGTTTACTGTCAGAAATAATAATATCTTTAATTGTAGTCAGAACGTGCGTTATCTGAATGGTTTGAAATAAAACAATAAAATGTATGGTGAATATACACATACATACATACATAAGTAAGCACCCGAGCGAAGCCAGGATAACTTCACTAGTACTGAATATTTTTGTTAAAATTCACACATTATGTACGAGTATTTTTTTTCATATTATCAAATTGTGCCTTAAGAGTTTTTAAAAAAGTCTACAGAGAAGTAAACAAAATGTCAATGCCGTCAACACAATGATGAAAATATTCTTAAATGGTCAAATTTTAATTTATTACCAAAAAAGTTTTTATATAACACACAATAAAATTTAACATTGCGCTTAAAGCCGAGATAAAATGTGCCGACTCTATATATTTGTTTTATAGTTTTATTAATGATTTTACATTTGCACTTAAACGACACCTGTAAATTATAGAATAAATTATCACCACACGGCTATTTATTTGATCTTTCAATTGTTGCAATAAATAAAATTATTTTATACACATTTTAAAGGTTATACAATTAACTAAATAAAAAATACATACGGACGAACATACAACCTCCTTTTTGGTAAAAGATTAGAAGAATTACATCGAATAATGCAACCAAAATTATTATAATACAAAATTAAAAAAAAATCACTATATAGATATAATTTTTATTACAATACTTTTACCAATCCAGTATCTTACGTGATAATTGCTCCTAAGGACATAACATATCTCTGATCAATCTCTCGATTGTTATAAATTACAAGTAAACAACTGTGACCCCATTAAACAACAAGTGAATAAACAATTCGTTTATCGATTCATGACTCTACTTGCGTCATTTTATTTATAGTACTAGCGGCTCACCCTCGCTTCGCTCGGGTTCACCTCTAGAAAAGCACAGACAGATCTATCCCACGGGAACCGTTCATTTTTCCGGGATAAAAATTTTACTAAATTAGGTGCATAAGTTGTTGTGTACTAAGCTGTATAAGTTACTATAATTTTTTAACTATCCCACGGGAACTCTTTATTTTCCGGAATGAAAAGTATCAAATTTCATTTAAATAGGTTCAATAGTATCGGAGATTAGCCCGTACGAACAGACAAACAGACAGAGAAACAAAAAATTTGAAAAAATCTGGATTTGTTCTATTTCTCTCCTTACGTGATTTAAGAAGAGAACTGACTCGTTTTTTAGCAATTTTTTCTACCATCTATGTACATTCGACCTCTACAGTTTTATTATTCATATATGTACCTATATTCAGATAGAATAAATAACGTATAATAAAACAGAAATATATAATAATGAAAATAGTTATAGCGAGTGTACCTTAGGAGATAGACATATACTATGTAGAACTTTTCTATAGATCTTTTTAAGACTTACAATTTTCTTGTACAATCTCTTAAGATTGAGCCAACGTTAGCCATATTAATTTTTAAGGACAATTCGATAGAACCAGTTATTGTATTTTCCCGTGGGAATGAATAATTTGCCTGTCGTGAAAAGTATTCTAATGTTGACCCGAGCACTAAGTTTTATCACTAAACAAAATTAAGTTAAAATCGGTTGAGTACTTTTTGCGTGAAACGCGCACATCAATTTGACTAAGTTTTATTATAGGTATAGATAAGAATAAATATTGCGAGTGTAACTTAGAAGATAGACATATACTATTCATAACTTTTCTGTAGGACTTCTCAAGACCTACAATTTTTTAGTATATTGTTTTGATGTATGTCTTAAGGCTTAGCCAGAGGAAGGTTTCTAGGGAAGACTCGATAAAACCAGTTATTGTATTTTCCCATGGGAAAGAAAGATTTTCTTTAAGTAAAAGGTATCTAGGCAGTGGTATCCCAGTGGTAACGCGCTCGCTTGGGAAACCGAGTGAAACAAGTTCAAATCCGGGTCTCGCACCTCTGATATTTTCATGTGCGAATCATTTCTAACACAGTTACCACTTGTCTTAACGGTGAAGGAAAACCTGCATGTCTGACAGAACCTAGCAAGTTTTCGAAAGATATGTGAAGTCCACCAACCCGTACTTGGCCAGCGTGGTGGACTATGGCCTGATCCACCTCGTACTGAAGAGAGGCCCGTGCATGTGTTAAAAAGGGCTAAATACAACATACATACATACAAATAAATAAATAAATTTAAAATTTACATTAAAAGACAATTAATAAATAAATCCTATTATAATGTAAAGGATTATTTAAGTGATAAAAAAGCTTGGGAATGAATTGCTCTTTATACTGAAGTAAGGATGTTTGTGAAACAATGATCACAATAAAAAAAAAAATGTTACTTGGCTGAGTTTCTTGTGGGTTCTTCTCAGACCAGGGCGCGTTACGAACCCTCGTAGCTTTAGTTTAAGTCTTCTAATTGACGTACACAAGTGATCATTGAATTGATACAATGTGTAAAGAAGTAAATAAATAAATAAATAAACAAAAGGTACCCTAAATGTTGACTCGAGTAATAAGTTATCACTTCACCAAATTTCGTTGAAATTGGTACATTACTTTTCACGTGAAACGCACACACAAAAACAGACATACAGGCAAACAGACAAACAGGCAATTTTTTTAATAACTATTGTTTTGGGGTCTATGTTGTGTACATAATACGTTACAAATAAACAAAAATATCTATCCCACGGGAAAAGTACATTTTTCTGGGATACACAGTTACCTATTTGTTATTCTGATGTATGAACTATATTATTGTAAAGTTTCCTTAAAAATCCAAACAGTGGTTTTTGTGTACTAAGCTGTATAAGTTACTATAGTTTTTTGACTATCCCACGGAAACTCTTTAATTTTCCGGGATGAAAAGTAGCTGATTTGTTTTAGTCATGTATGAACTATATTATTGTAAAGTTTCATTAAAATCCAATCAGTAGTTTTTGTCTACTAAGCTGTATAAGTTGTTATAGTCTTTTAACTATCCCACGGGAACTCTTTAATTTTCCGGGATGAAAAGTATCTAAGATGTTGCCTCGGGATATAAGGTACCACCATGCAAAATTTCATTTAAATAGGTCCAATAGATCCGGAGATTAGCCCGTACAAAGAGAAAAACAGACAAACAGCTCGCTCGGGTTCGTCCTTACCTACGAATATGTTGTATTATCTCTTTAACCATTTGTCCAAATTATATACAGTAAAAGGGAAAAGTCTTTTATTTTAAACATTTTAGACGATAAATTTACTTATTTTGATAAGAATTCATAATTGTTGATAATATGACCAATAAACATGACCTACCGATTTAAATGATTTTTTTAATATAAAGAACTACTTTTTGTGACTTAAATATAAAAGTTAGACATATGCTGTCGCTGACTTTTTTGTAGGTATTATTAAGCTCTACAACTTTTCTCTAGAACATAATCATATATCTTTCATAGTTAAGGCAGCGTTCGTAAGAAACGTTTTCGTTCGACCGCTTTTTCTCCGACTTACTTTGCAAATGCGACTACCACGAAAAAGCCTTTTCATTTTTCGGGTTAATATATAGCCTATGACACTCAGAAAGAACGTGGCTTTCTATTGGTAAAAGAATTTTGAAAATCGGTTCAGTAGCTGGATGTACTGAACCGATTACCCCCTACAACGTCACAAACTCACAAACTCACAAACTCACAAACTCACAAGATCACAAACTTTACCTCTTTATAATATTAGTATAGATGAATATAGTGCCTTTTTTGTGACGTTGGGAAATGCATTTATGCATACCACCCGCTTATATACTGGATTCGTAGGACTCATCGGCTTACCCCCCAACGTGCGTTTACCATGTCGTGGTGGGGGGGCTCAGTAGTGCCCGGCAACCCAACCGGGCGCGAAGCCAAGAAACGCACAGGGAGGTGGCCCTCTTCGGTGGGCGGTGTACCATGTGGGTTGCTCCTGGTAATTCTCTGATAGCAGAGTGGACCTTGGAGCAACCCCATGGTTGTGGTGGGCTGCTTCGGCAGACCTGCCGTCGGGGCGTCGTAGTTGAATGCGTAAGCGATCCTGAGACGCTTCATTAAGATGGGGGAAGGTTTTGTTGGGTTTTAGCGGGTAGTACTGGCTTTATTACGCCGGTGAGTCCCACACCTCGTGCGTAAATGCATTTCCCAACGTTAAAAAAAAAGAACTCATCGGCTTAAAAAACTAGCACTGCAACCCACCGAAACCTCCCTCGTATAATGGGGCATCGCAGGCTCACTTACACCTTCAACTACAACGCCCCGATGGCTGACCTGCCGAGACAGACAATAAAAACTATGGGGTTGCCTTTAGTGTCCACTCTGCTATCTGAAAAGTACCAGGAGCGGCTCCCATGGTTATTACCCTCCAAGATTGACCTCCTCACAGTGTGTATTTGGGCTTGATGCCCAGTCTGGTGGATCCATCCGGATTGCCGGACGCTTATGATTTATTTTTTCGACTAAAGCTCGTTTATAGCTATTTAACAAAAAAAAAAAACAATTCGTAAATCGGTTCACTAACAGAGGAAAAAAAGGTAACTACAAACTTTTTTTTCTATTTACCTGCCTGTTTTTGTATATATATTTAAAAGGACTTTAAATATATACCTTATATTTGGTTTAATTTCATCAAAAGGAAAATCGACTAAAAATCGGAAGAAATATGTAAATATTACTTTTTCAACTTAGTGGGATTATCGACTTCAAAATAACTTTAAATGTCAAACTATGGTTTTTTTTATATGAAATGTTTTGCAAAAGAGAAAATTATCACATAAGATATACGCTCATATCATACTTCTTCTTTGAAATCGGTCGCAAAGTAAGGTTGTGTCGGGGGAAAACCTGCAGTTTAGATGTAATAAGCTGACACATAAAACTTGCGGTTTTTTTTAACCTTCATCGCTCATACGAAATTAATGATCTTTTATAATTCTTACTTAATTATATAAATGCAAAATTTTTGAAAATAGTCAATTTGTCTTCTATTAAAAAGATTCGAAAAAGTGCTTTAGGATCCTAAAGTCGTTTCTGAAAGCTTAGATAAATAAGATTTTCTTCTGTAATCCTTAAAGAATAGATATTAAAAAAATTGGATAATATTTATCATTTCAATACAACTTTTGAAATTAGTTCACGATCACCTAAAATAGGGCTTACTCTACAAATAAAAAAAAAACATACACTGAAATGAAATATTTTCCCCTTTTTCACGCCAGTCGAATTATATTATGACCCAACCCATTTGAAAGTAACTTCGTATTAGTATCGTCAATGTTTATCCATATTTTATATATTTTTGTTGAATAAATCCTTATACTATAGAAAATGTAAAGCTTTTGTTCCGAACATATCTAACATATTTAAACGAGCAATTCTTGTATATATATATAACCTGAATCTCGGAAAGGGCTCCAACGATTTTCATGAAATTTATTATACAAGTCGGATACAAAATCTTACTTTTGTTTTTTTTTGTATTTAATCATTTTTTTAAATGTTTTTTTGGCCAAAAACTCCGAGCGAGGCTCGGTCGCCCAGGTATTATAGGTACAATAACAAACGGATCTTTTTCCGTACAATTCTAGTACAGTAAATAAGATAAAATATGACTATAAATTACATAGACACATGTGACATATCCAACACGTGAACAATTGCACTCAAACGGTAACCCTCAGCTATCAGCGTGTAGAAATACCTAAGGTTAAACTAGATATAAATACTATCAGGAAACCAATCACGGAAGAAATTCACAAGGATGAGTAAATGTGAGATTGATTGTAAAAGCAATCGTAATACGGAATATGGTTTTTACTTCCTATTACTATTTTTATTATTGTATTTCTTAGACACTGTAGAATATGGCTTAGGACGAGGTTGGTGTTACTCATACACAGGAACTTTTAATATAAATCTACACATATAATAAAATTCTAACCGTACATTAAATAAGTTAATTTTTTCAAAACTCTTATTGAAATAGTCATTATTATCGATATAGAGGCCGAATTTGTAGTTTTTAGAATTTTTGTCTGTCTGTCTGTCTGTTACCGCATCACAGAAAAACCACGGGAGGGATTTTGATGAAATTTGGTATGGTGGTAGCTGGTTATCCGGGTTAACATATAGGATACTTTTTACTGCGGGAAAATGGCTCATTTCTGAGAAAAAATACAATAACTGTAATGTAAGAGTATAAGAGTATACTATTATGTAAAACAGGTAAGAATTTGGTTTTTAGTCATCTGAACGCGGGCGGAGCCGCGGGCAATGCTAGTAAGCAAATATGTTGGGACATTTACACACACCACTATCTAGTTCCATGGTAAGCTACGAGGCTTGTGTTATGGATACCAGACAGTTGATACACTACACATATATAACTTTAAATACATAGGTACATATTATAAATATAAACACCCATGACTGGAGTACAAACAGATGACAAATGAATGCCCCCAGCGGGACTCGAATCCGCGACTGCTGGCTCAGCAAGTAGAGTCACTACAGAATGAATCAAACGTATTTTCAAAAGTTTACAATGGTTTTAAGTAATACCTTCGCAGTTAAGCTTATTTTTTAAAGCTAGTTTTTTTTAATAATAATAATAATCATTGTACCAAAATGGAATAACTTGATAGGGACGAGTTCAGATAAGAAATGGAGAGTTCTTCTATATTTTGTATATTTTCTTTTCTCTTTTTGGGTGTACAATAAAGAGATATCCAATCATTCATTAATTCATTAATACATTAATTCATTCATTCATTCATTCATTCATTCTAATCTTAACATTGACATTTAAGACTGATAATAGATTATGGAGTCCGTAAGAGTCGATATTTATAACCTTTATAAGGTTTTTGCTGTTTTGTAAAATCAGCGAAATCTAGCAATATTTTTTTATTTTTTTAAACTATAACAGAAAAGAAACTTGCATTGTATTCTCAGCTCTTTGGCACAGACCACTATAAAACTATACGGAAATATAAACGTGCGTGTATTGGATAATTATTACAAACAGACTCACTGTCAATCTTAAAGCTTCGCTCGGGTTCGTCGCTAGGTACATTTTAAATAGATATAAATAGTTATTAGCCATCGTTAGCCATATAAATTTTAATTTTTTTTCGTAATTTTTTAATTTTTTCTTTTTATTAAAACCTTCCGAGGACCTCAAGGAACATACGAAAAAAAAAATTAGCCGAATTAGTCCAGCCATTCTTGAGTTATGTGCTTACCAACATTCATTTTTATTTATATATAGATATATAGATGAACTCCTTTTAACTCAAAATTACATGTAATTTCAAAAATTACAAAACGTACATACGACATAAACTTTCTAAACATTTAAAAGGAAATCTTAACAGATTCAACAATCTAAGTCATTGCATTAATCTGCTTCCGCGACTCTACTTTATTGTTTTTTACTTTCTAAAAATGCTCTGTAATTCTTTCCAACATATGGTAAGTATAATATACTAGCTTATCCTCCGGGTTCTCATTGAGATTTAAAAAAAATATATCAATTAATTTCATCCATACTAATCTACTAAATATTATAAAGAAGCAGGGTTTGTCTGTTTGTTTGTTTGATTGATTGAACGCGCTAATCTCAGGAACTACTAATCCGATTTGAAAAAATCTTTTTGCATTAGATATCCCCTTTATTGAGAAAGCTTATAGACTAAGCTTTATTTTATTTACTTTGACGACACGTTTGGCTCAGTTTGTAGTGACCCTACTTGCTGCGCCAGCGGTCGCGGGTTCGAGTCCCGCTGGGGGCATTCATTGTGTGGTGAACACGAATGTTTGTACTCCAGTCATGGGTGTTTATATTTATAATATGTATGTATTTAAAGTTATATATGTATAATGTATCAACTATCTGGTATCCATAACACAAGCCTCGTAGCTTACCATGGAACTAAATGGTGTTGTGTGTAATAATGTCCTGACATATTTATACTATATCACATATATATATGGGGCTATAATATATATATATATATATATATTATAGCACATATATATATATATATATATATATATATATATATATGTAGCTATAATATATAGTCTATCTATTCCATACTAACCGTTAAAACGTACCTAGGCGTCGAACCCTATGGCTTGATCCCCTATGATTTGGCCCATTGTTTGTGCCCAGTAGTAGGATGTTAAAAAGGACTAAACACACGGATAGATAAATTTCGTGATACACTTTATTATACAACACAAAAAGAAATTAACATAAATGGATGATGCACAGAAGGCGGCATTATTGTTATATGCTACTTAATACTTAAACAAGCATACAGACAAATTAATTTTTTTTTATATATTTCTAAGACATATATGATAACTATTTTATTCACTTACAGACATTGCATAGTTATTTCACGCTGTATTTATCTAGTTAGTGAATCTAGTGACAGGTGGAAGTGAGCTGCGCCGCTCAAAGCCACTGACTGTTACTTGGTTGTATTAAGTTGTTTTATGATAATTAATGTAACTGCCTCGGTGGTGTAGTGGCTAGCATGTACGGCTGCACACCCGGAAGTCCTGAGTTCGAGTCCCGGGTCGGGCCAAGTTTAGTTACTGAGTCTTTCTGTATAGTAAGCCTCAGTAATAGCCCGGAGTTGGGAAGTTGGCGGTGTTTCACCCCCGTGCCTCGGAGAGCACGTAAAGCCTGCGCCTTAACTCTCACTGGTCGTGTCGAGCAGTCGTCCCACCGGAGTATGAGAGTGACAGGAATAGAGAGTGCACTTGTGTCTGCGCGTACACTTGAGCACTATAATATCTCCTGCGCAGTGGCTAGTCTCAATGAGATTGGCCGCCGTGGCCGGAATCGGTCAGGAGAACATTAATGTAACAATGAATTTTTAACACCTCCAGGTAAATTTCTAAGAAATTAATTAAATTTCTAAGAAATCTATTGTTAAATGTAACGCCGGCATGTCCGCGATCGTGGAGGGGTCAGTTTTTAATTATTTTTTTCTAAATTAAAGAGGATTAATTGATGCAAATTATATATTAATGTATATAATATTAATTATAAGTATGAAAGTTTTTAAGCGAATAAGTGAGTGTATTTTAGATATCTGTCTTTTTAACTATAAATTGCTCATACTAGCAATTATAAAATTGAATTAAAATTCTGAACACTACTGGGATCAGGCCTCCCTTCTATTCGAGGGGGATCAAGCTATAGTCCACCATGCTGGCTTATTGCGATCGGTATTAACTTCACATGTCTTTCGAAAATTTGCTAGATACTCTTACTACTTCGTTCACCGTAAGACAAGTGATAATCATGTTAAATATGATTAGCACATAAAAATATCAGAGGTGCGAGACCCGAGATTTGAACCTGTTTCACTCGATTTCCTAAGCGAGCGCGATACCACTGGGCTATCACAGATAAATATGTACTGTAAATAATTTCGCAAATTCTAATCGATGTATATTGTACAAATACATATAATCGATATTTCAAATACTTTCTATTATACATAAAGCAATTATGTCTCATTGTAATCTATCTATGTAATAATAAGGAAGTATAAAACATCGCGTCTATAAAAATACGACAAAAGAGAAGTGTTAAGTTGTTCTTGTACTTTTTTCCTCAATTTTTGATTTTAATTTATTATGTCGATTATTTATTCTATTGCGCAATCGATGTTATGAAGGATGCAATGTTACTCCATTACCTCATATTATAAAAAAAGTAAAAGTAAACATAAATATATAAAGAGAAATTCTTGTATATATATACTCTCTTGTATATATATATATATATATATATATATATATTATGAATCTCGGAAATGGCTCCAACGATTTTCATCACGAAATTTAGCACACGGGTGGTTTCGGGGGCGATAAATCGATCTAGATTAGTTTTATGTCTGAGAAAACGCGTGTTCTCGAGTTTTCATGCAGACGAACCCGAAGCGAAACGAGGGTGAGGGTGTTACCATACGAGTAAATCACTTAAGATTACATTGTATAGTTATTAACTTTTTATACTTGATTATTTCTAGAAAGTATCAAAATACCAAATAATACTAAAGCCAAAGCATAGTTATTTTTAACTGCTCACTATGAATATTAAAATATTTTCTTATCTACAATCTACGCAATATATATTCTACAATCATTAATCTCAATGTGACAGTTAAATCTTAATGCAATAAATTTTAAAATAAATAGTCCCAGAACAGTGGCTGTGGAAGTGCCATTGACATAAAACATACATTTCCTGCGCGACCTTATGTGACGCGGAAACGGTACCGGTGAAAGATAAAGAGTATGGTCGGCAAAAAATATATTTTTAATTTTTATTTTCTATACTATATTTGGTTATTTATTTATTTATTTATTTTGGTTGTATATACCTGCTATATTTGGTTGAGCCAAAAAATTCTTCAAATCTAGTGTTTAAATATTACAGATATCACTAAATATTAATACCTAGATATTATTAAAAAATTAAATATTTTTAGTATAAGTTTTTATACAATATAGTTGTTAAAAGTAGTAAGAAGTTTATAATAAATTATTATTATTTACAATAAAAAATTATAGCTTAGCGGTAAACAGTTGTAGTTAAAATATGCACATAGATAATATATTTTCTATTTTTTATATTTACTTTGAAAGTAGACTAAAATAAATGAGAAAGTTATAATTAATTATCTTACTGTTACGGAACTGCAACGTAGTGTGTTTGTGCACTTTAATCTCTGTTTGCAATCTTTAGCAAATAATATACTAGCGACTCGCCCTAGCTTCGCTCGAGTTCGTCCCTAGGTGATTCTTTAAATTGACATAACTATTTAGTTATGAACCAATTAAAATAAAGTAAATACTAAATATTAAATGAAGCTTACCACAATACATTATTGAAAAACGCACCCAAATCGTTTTAGCCGTTTCTGAGATTAGCGCGCACAAACGCACAGATAAACAGATAAAAATTCTAAAAATAATTGTTTTGAGTTCTATTGTGTTAATAAAGACCTCCAATAGTAGTTTTTCTCAAATATCTTCCATGTACAGACAGCGATCAGTTACACCTTTATCAATAAGTTTAAAAATCATTATTATAATTTTTACGCTGTAACAGTACACGCTTATGTTTCTACATTAAATGTGTTTTCATAATGAGATTAAGAATAGGTCAAATAATTTACTTAAATATATAGTTAGCTAAAATAAAAATAATACATTTCCCAGTACTTATTTAGCTGCGATCGGTACTTCGCAATATCCGACCTTCCTCAATGTCGCGTCGCTTTGACAATAACAAGCTATATGTGTACCGATAATTTACATTTCTATTCAACTCTAAGTCGTTGTAATAAAGATTAATTTATAATATTTATTGAACTTTAACGTTGTTTTAATAAAAATACAGTTATTTTAGTAGTTTTATCACGAGTGCTGTTTTATTTTTTAGAAGCCCATAAATATCTCGAGAATCTACATAATCATTGTGTTAAAAAGAAAGAGAAACCATCACATACTTTCGCATTTATAATGTTATCTTTCTTTATAGTGATGTATCAGCCCTTTTTTTAAGGTCCCACTGCTGGGGGTGGGCCTCCCTTCAATACGAGGATCAGGCCATAGTCCACCACGCTGGCCAAGTACGGGCGGACTTCACATGTCTTTCGAAAACTTGCTAGTTCTCTGAGACATAAAGGTTTCCTCACGATATTTTCCTTCACCGTAAGACAAACTTCACGTTTTCTTTATAATGAACAACGAATTTAAGATTAAATATATATATTATAACTTTATAATAATACTTTTTTCCATGAACCATGTTAGGCCAAATATATTAATAAGTAAAAAAGTTACTTTTTTTATTACCTTTGTACCACCAAATTAGTACATACTTGCTATATGTAATATAACACTCAGGCTAAGAAAAGAATATAGCCAGAGCGTCATAGAATTAAACATGAAGTCAAAAATAATCTTTAAAATCTATACATATAATAAAATTTTAACTAAACCGAATCTCTACATTAAGAAGTCGGTTGAATATTTTTTGGAAAATCTTATTGAAATAGTCATTATTATCGAACGCATCACAAGGAAACCACTGGACAGTTTTTGATGAAAATTTGATATGATGATAGCTATACGGGTCAACATATAGGATATTTTTACTGCGGGATAATATCTTATCTCTGAGAAATCTATACTAAAACTTAAAACGTAATTAGTATATATATTAAATTTCCCTTATTCTATGAAGAAATTAAGCAATTTGTACGGTAAAATCGAGAAAAGTAGCATAAACAGCAAATCACGCTATAATTTTTGACTTCAATATTTATTTTAACAGGCTCCGCCTATATAATTCTTAAAGCTCAATAACAATAGATCAAATTAAATTATCATATCACTGAAAGAATCAAAATAGACTTTTCAAAGGGACTATGAATGGACCACTATTTCGTAATTATATTATTTAAAGTATCAATCACGTGTCAGGTACAGCCTTGGTCAGGTGAAAAGTAAATACGATTAGAGGTTAGATAACTTGTGACATCGTTTTATCGTAGGATATCAATTTAGCTGTTATGATATAGTTATTATAGGTTTTGAATGTCAAGGCGTGTTGAATTAAACGGTTTATCAGAGTCGCTGACTAATCTATTTAATTTTTTATATAGCACAATTGTAATGGGATCAAAGTTTTACAATTCTAAACTAGTAGGTATATAAGTAAGATTACTGAGCTCGTTTCTGGGCATTATCATATAAAATTGGTGTCGTATATGCAAACTAGCTTTGCCCGCGGATCCGCCCGCGTTCAGATGTCCAAAAACCAAATTCTTAGGTTTTACATATTAGTATACTCTTACAATGCAGTTTTTGTATTTTTTCTCAGAAATTAGATATTTTCCCGCGGTAAAAAGTATCCTACCTATGTTGACTCGGATAATCAGCTATCATCATACCAAATTTCATCAAAATCCCTCCAGTGGTTTTTCCGTGATGCGGTAACAGACAGACAGACAGACAAAAATTCTAAAAACTATAGATTCGGCCTCATCGATCGGATCGATAATAATGTTTATTTCAATTAGATTTGCCAACAAATGTTTAATGTACAGATTCGGCTTAGTTACAATTTTATTATATGTATAGATAATTTTGAGAAAACATGACGTGTTAAGTATTTTTGTTTTAAATAATATACATTTTTATTATTTTTTTATTAAAAATAGGGGTTAATTAATATATTTGTTTAATTCCCAGCGGCTTACCTTCGTATAGTTCGGTTGCGTCTCTAGGTGTCTTACAGTAGGTTATCTTTTGCTCCCCCCGATGAATTAACTTGTCGTGGTTGCTCATTACCGTCTGGCAATCCAGCCGGACGTGAAGCCAAAGGGCACAGTGGAAGGCGGTCCACCTCGGTGGGCTGAGTGCTATGGGGGTTGCGTCTGGTACTTCTCTGATAGCAGAGTGGACCATGGGAGCAACCTCTTGGTAGCTGTGGTCTGCTCGGTAGACCTGCCGTCGGGACGTTGTGGTTGAGTGCGAAAACGATCCTGCAACGGGGGAGGTTCTGTTGGGTTTTAGTGGGTAGTACTGGCTTTTCTTACCGGTGAGTCCCACATAACCACCTACACTACTACAGGTGTTACGCGTAAATGCATTTATTAATAAAAAAAAGTTATCTGTTACGGTATTCTGTCTATCTATTTGATCCAAAACCGTTTCAACATGAAAGAATAACAATCATACATACAAACTTTCGCATTTATAATATTATCCCAATATTATTTTGAATCTTATCTAATTTTGTATAAAGATATTAGAAATATTATTTTATATGTTTAATAAATTTTAAATATGTATGTATATTTTTAAAAGGTCACATATTAAACATCATCATTTTATGAAAACATTTTCATATATACATATTTTACACATATTTCTTTCCGAACTGGTAGTAGACACATGACGATCAGTAAAAAATTGTAATAGTCTGTCTGTCTGTTACCGCATCACAGAAAAACCACTGGAGGGATTTTAATGAAATTTGGTATGGTGATAGCTGGTTATCCGGGTCAACATATAGGATACTTTTTACTGCAGGAAAATGTCTTATTTCTGAGAAAAAATACAAAAACTGCAATGCAAGAGTATATTAATATGTAAAACCTAAGAATTTGGTTTTTGGTCATCTGAACGTGGGCGAAGCCGCGGGCAATGCTAGTCTACTTATAAGTAACAGACCGAAATGCTGACTAAAAAACTGATGAAATTTTCATTAGAAAATGGTCAATTTTCATGAAAAAATATTTTTTTTAATGTATCAATGCTGTGGACGAATTATAATATAATCCATTTATAATTACGATATGAGACATGTAGGAACGTTCATAATTTGTCGTGACCTCATGCGACGCATTGTATGTTAATGCGCTATTATAAATTTATATTAAAGCGGCACGTGTCACTTTTGGCGTGATTAACCGATTGTGGCACTTAAAAAGCATGATTTCAACATTAAATATTTCTATATCTACTATAGCTTTAGTAATAAAATGAAGGCAGTTAATTTGTGTTTTTTTCTCAAATTTAAATTAGAACGAAGAAATATCATAATGGACGTTTTATAAATATATGTTATTAACATTGACCGCGGCCCTCAGCCCGCGTTCAGATGACCAAAAACCAAATTCTTAGGTTTTACATATTAGTATTATCTTACAATGCAGTTTTTGTATTTTTTATCAGAAAGGAGATATTTTTTATTTTATATGTTGACCCGGATAACTAGCTATCATACCAAATTTCATCAAAATCCCTCCAGTGGTTTTTCTGTGATGCGGTAACAGACAGGCAGACAGACTGACAGACAAAAATTCTAAAAACTATAGATTCGGCCTCTGTGTCGAAAATAATGTTTATTTCAATAAGATTTTCCAAAAAATATTTAATGTACAGATTCGTTACAATTTTATTATATGTATAGATTAATTTTATTTTTACATATATACGTACGTATTATATGTTACAAACTGATAATGCCCACAAAATGGCTTTAAACCAGATTACTATCGATTTTAATTTATTTAATTTAACTTAAAAACGATTTTCGAACTCGACAACCAATTTCAGAGTTAGGCTTTTAGATCCGTTTGTGCAAACATACGTGTACTCGGGAATGTTCTTGCTAGCTCGAGTTCGTGTCTAAAGGTCTATCATTAACATACATACATACATACATACATACATACATACTTACATACACACATACACACATACACACATACACACATACACACATACACACATACACACATACACACATACACACATACACACATACACACATACACACATACACACATACATACATACATACATACATACATTGTGTTATTCCAGGTGTTAGTCTATCTGAGTACTAAACCATCAAATACGTCAATCCATTTCAGCGTTAGAGAGTAATAAACATATACACAAATACAAATTTTTGCATTTATAATAATAGTCTGATCAGAAATACTTTTGCTTTCCCAAAACATAAGTAAAAGTACTCTCCCTTCTTTCTTGTTAATCTGATCCACGTTCAAAAACATAATTATAATTAAAACACTATTTTGATTTGCTGAAATCAACTCTGACGTTCATAATCTTGAGCTGTAAAGTTATATAATTATACTAAATTATATAATTAATTATCTTCCTAAAAAAATTGTCTTACTCGTATAATTATAACAACAAGTAAAGATGTCCGTAAAGATTTAATCTTCAAAAAAACCCATATATTAAGTCATAGGTAAATTAATAATATCCGCTTAACCAATATACTGCCTTGTTGATGATAAAATTTAACTGTTTTACAGCACTTATTAACTAATAAACATAATTTAAGATATAACTCGCGTTGGAGTTAAAGTTAAAAAATTGCTTTTTGCGAAACTTTCCATAAAATAGTCTTAAGAGTCTTATCCATTCTTTTAATATTATAAATGTGAAAGTGTGTTTGTTTGTTTGTCCTTCTTTCACGTCAAAACAGAGTGACGGATTGGCATGATTTTTTGTGTGCAGATAGTTGGAGGGCTGGACAGTGATATAAGCAACTTTTTACCGCGAGAGATTATCTCATTACCACGGGAAAACACTTTACAATACAACTCAAAAAAAATCTTATGATCAGATTTACTTGAAACTTCGTATTAATGCTCTTCAATACAATTAAATAAATACGTGTTTTAGCATTTTTCCAATTTCATCCCATAAGGGGGTAATATGAAAATTTGTATGAAACCTATCTTCTTAGAGTTTTTTTTGTAGTTTTAGCGCGAGCAAAGCCGTGGGTTCTGCTAGAATATTATAAATGTCAAAGTATCTGGTGTTTGTATGCTTAGATGTTTGTTAATCAATTACACGTAAACCATTGACTTTACATCTGTAATATCTATCTATGGCTATAATATCTTTTTATTTATCATTCTGAACTAATTAATTAAAACTTCTAAAAACAGATGAAATTATATGCGTTCTGTGACAAAACACATTGCAGTCAGTACTGACTCACTGAGTCCAAACAAAACTTTGTCAATATCTAAATATACTACGTATTTATATGGTTTTTACAAATATTTCTTACCCTAATGCTGATTAAATCGAACCCGCGACTGCCAGTCATGTGCTCTTACGTACACCATGCTAACTGAAGGCAAGGCAGGGTTTGATTAAAAATTGACACTATATTCCCATAATTGTGCAATCCGTACTATGCAAATGTAAATATTTAGCCTTCAATCTTTTTTGTGTACCAGCGTAAGTGTTCATGAAACATACTTTTTGTATAAACATAAATATTAAAACTTTATTGGTGTACAATATTTCGGTTGTCGTAAGCAAGAATTGGATATATTTATCTAATATATTGAAGATATCGTTTTCTTAAGAAATGTTTTTTGAATTCGCCAATCCTGAATGAGAAACTCTAATCAAATAATAAATATCAAATAAGACATTATAAATTAGTGATTTATCCTGGATTCGTTCAGAAGTATCCCTAAGTACAATAACAGCAGCCTAAGTTACTCCTAATAACATCAGCTATCTGCCAGTGAAAGTCCCGTCAGCCTCCAGCAGTATCCAGCCGTTTCAGAGATTAGCCGGAACGAACAGAGAGACAAAAATAAAAAAAAATGTTATAAACCCTTATACATACAAATATTAAAATTAAATAAACAAATATTAATATTAAAGTATTGATATTTAATTTAATGTTACAACATGACATTACTGTAATTCCCAATTTTAATTGACATCGGTAACATCATTTTCAAAAAATTAAACTCGAATTGATCAATCGAACTTCCTTTTTCCTTCACTAAAGTCCAAGGCCTATAAGGAGAGTAATTAAAAACAATATTCTCGCGAACTCGTTAACCCTGCATATTAAAAAACTGCCATCACTATTAGTCAGAGAGCTTGTTTTGTTTAACTTAATTTATATCAAAACTTATAAATAATATTAATAACTAGCGACTCACCCTCGCTTGGCTCGGGTTCATCCCTAGGTACGTTTTAAATCAAAATGGATACAGTATGTATGTGTATCCTTAAGAGATAGACATATGCCATCGCGGACTTTTTGTAGACCTATGTAAGATACACAATTCCACCATACATTATTTTGTTTTCAAAGGGTTCAGGCAGCGTTTTCGTTGAAAGCTCTCAGACGTCTTATTTTCTCCGACACCTATATATATATTTAATATAAATTGGCCACCGTGTCCGAAATCGGAGATTGTTATATTAGTTTAAAAATACTATAAATGAGTTTGTAATTTGCTCAATATCAATTAGTCAAAGAAACACTAAGAAACTGCCTACGACTTCTGCCTGCCTAGAAATTTTTCAACTAAAGGTCTTGAATTTGATTGCCGCCCTAGATCTTTATGTTCCTAGCGAATAAAATCTCAGTTTCCTCTATAATATAAAGTCTATATAGTAATAGTACATAATCCAAGTGGTCGTGATTGAGGTATAATAATTTATTCTTAGTAAATATATATTTTTAAGTATAAATAATAACCCATCTATCTCCTCGTCTACAATACGATTTATTCAACAGCGTAAAAAATTGCCTTGTCAAAATAAAATGGTTTACGATGTATGAGAGATGAATTCTTACTTCAAAATTGTGACTCCATAATAATCAGAGAGCCTCTAAATGTGTACAATAAATATTTAAAGCATTAACATTTTTCAACATCCATTATATTTAGTCCAAAATAAAAAATCGCGATAGTGTTTTGTACTAAAAGCACAAAGTTCTAGATTTGAAACTACATCTATGTATATAAAATAAATGTATATTGATCCATCTGTTCGTAATTTACAAAAAGCTTGGGTGACTCATATATATTTATAGTATATAAAAAAAAATAAGGCAGTGGTAGCCCAGTGGTATCGCGCTCGCTTGGGAAACCGAGTGAAGCGAATTCAAATCCCGGGTCTCGCACCTCTGATATTTTTATGTGCGAATCATTTCCAACACTATTACCACTTGTCTTAACGGTGAAGGAAAACATCGTGAGGAAACCGGCATGTCTGAGAGAACCTTGTAAGTTTTCAAAAAGACATGTGCAGTCCGCCAACCCGCACTTGGTCAGCGTGGAGGACTATGGCCTGTTTCCCTTGTACTAAAGGGAGGCCCTTGCACACCAGTAGGACGTTAAAAAGGGCTGAATACATAAATAAAAATGAATAAACATATTTTGTCTTTTAAATTATATAATCACTAGCGATTTACCCTCGCTCCGCTCGGGCCCGTCCCTAGTTACGTGTTAACGTTTAATATAGATTTCTCAGAGATGAGATATTTTCCTGCAATAAAAAATATCCTATGTGTTGATCCGGATAACCAGCTATCATCATACTAAATTTCATCAAAATCAAAATCTGTTTAGTGGTTTTCTCGTGATGCTTTCCCAGGCAGACAGACAGACAGACAGTAATTCTAAAAACTATAGATTCGGCCTCTGTATCGATAATAATGACTATTTCAATAAGATTTTCCAAAAAATATTTAATATACTGATTCGACTCAGAATTTTATTATATGTAATGAATCCATTCAAAGAAAGCAAATAAATTCATCTTATAAAGTCTTTATAGATCAAAGTTAGTATAAGTATTATACTACAACCTAGGTTTTCTAATTTCATGAAAGATTCACAACCACGGCACCAAGCGGTCTATTGTTCTAACAAAATAATATGAATCCAATTAAATTCTCGTAAAGTCCGATTAAAAATCCGCAATATGCAAAGGCTGTAAGAAGATATTTCTTTTTAAAAATCAGTGGAAGACCGTGACACAGTTTTAGTGCGTTGTCGTTACACATGAGTATACGGTGGGCCACACCTACACACATATGTTTTTAGAATTATAACCTTTAATATACAATATTAAGAGCTGCTATCGCATAACTTATTTTCAATACTGTACAGCATTATTGACATATGAACATTGACTTTACAATACTTTCTGTTAAGTAACATATGAATGTTAACACTTAAAATAAATAGTTCTAAAATACTGGATTGCCTTCTACTCCTTTTTCTTTTTATAATTCAGGTAGGTGTGTGTCGCATATTAATTATTATGAAGGTTCCTCAATAAGTTTAATATTTAAAAAAAAATTCGCCTTAAATTTCTTACTTGTGTTAAAGTCAAACTTATTTGGCAATAATATTAGTAGGTACATATAATTTTATATGTAATAGAAAGCCATTAAAAGATATAAGAATAAATGAAATAGGTTAAAGACGTAAGATTTCGCGATTTGTAATTTCGTATATGAATTGGTATTTTAAAAGTATTAAAAGAGTTAGAATTTTCGCTGTTTTCTCATAGAAAAGATTTTGTTAATTTTTTTTCCGATGCACTCTATCATGTAATAATCGAAACTACTTGCAAATTTCATAATACTTTTCATTTGATCTGTCACATAATGTACTTTACTATGTTACTCTCCTTATCACAAAAACTATCCGCAGCTTGTTTTATGTGTGTTATAATTTTTACGATGCACGCACACCGACAGCCATAAAGCGACATGACGAAGTTAGCTGATAACTGTTTGTTGCCATGGTAACCGTTGTTATTGTCTGACAAATGATATATAATAATATATTCGAGATAGAGATATTATATACTTGTGACATACGGGATGAAATCTTTAGCTATTTTTGTTCTGTTAACGCCAAAGAAGTATAACTTCTTACGTGCGTACATAAGTACACACACAAGGTTTTTTTTATAATAAAAGGATAAAGCAATAAAGAACTTTCACTCATAATATTAGTAAGCATACCTCATCAGACAAAATCACAAGAGGCACGTAATAAAAGCACAGATTAAAATTAATTATTACTTCGATAATTACAGATTAAAAATTTTGCGCAAATTTATAAATGCGTACGTGTAGCACTTGCATAACAGCACGTGCCTATTCGCTGATATAAATTAGACGAATATTTTTTCGTATTTCCCAACATCCTTCTATGATGTAAGTTGAATGAACGGATAATCTTTTCGTTTTGCAAAAATATCTAATTAAATTTGCAAATTTATTCTAGAAGTTTTTATTTTTAAGAAAAAAACTTTAATCATTAGATGTAGATAATAAATTTGAGATTAATTACAGATAAGGCTACTCTATTGTATTTGTACTATTTTAATTTTAAAATTTAGTTGGCATCTCTCCCTTATTGGCGTATTTGTCGTACTTCTCCTATATAGGTACCAAAATAACTTCCTCAAAAAAACAGATATTACTGGTTAGTTCTGCATTATTAAGCAATAAAAAAATATATAAAGATTAAACAATAAAAAATATAAAATGACGGCAATATAAAGAAAAATTAATTAAATTGTTCTTTATTGAAAAATTCGCCTTTTTAATAGTACTAACTACTTTTAAAATTGAATAAAATCTATCTAACAATAAATATGACCAGTATATGGAATTCTTTTTGTTTTTGGAAAGAAAATCGTAACCAAAATAATATTTTTTTAAAAAGAAATAAATCTATACATATAATAAAATTGTAACTAAGCCGAATCTGTACATTAAATATTTTTTGGAAAATCTTATTGAAATACACCTTATTATCGAATCTATAATTTTTAGAATTTTTGTCTGTCTGTCTTAGTTACAATTTTATTATATGTATAGATTAACGTAATATATATATATACCTAATATCTTACAAATTTATACCATCTGTTACGTAAAAATGACGTTGTAAATTCTTCCTGAAAAGTCTGGAATGCGTTTTCGAATGTCATAATTATCTCGTTTTCAGCCCCCTTCTGTACTTTTTGTAACACACACACCCACACATGTAAATAATATATAATAATATTAATAATTAATATATTGCTAGACATGCCTACACATTTGTCTAAATGTTAAAAAGTACAATGGAAAGTGTAGGCGCTTGTCATTGTAGTATCGAACTTAATTAAGACTTAGTTTTGTATTTGAATTGTGTTTGCTTAAGATTTACACTATTTCCAATAACTATATATGTACAATATTAATCAAATTTAAAAATACTTCAAAAGTACAACCAAAATAGCCTAGTACCAGTGCCGGATTTTTAACCTTAGCGCCGCCCCTGGGCATAGTAAAAAATGCTGCCCTATTATCGAAATTTTGTATCAAATAGGTTAAGTTTCGATTGTTACAATTTTTTTTATTTTTTATTTTTTGAAAAATGAAAAAAACATTTATTTATGATTTCAAGTTTTCGAAAATTGTATTAGGTATTTTTTTGTTTTTTTTAATTACTATTTTTTTGGAAAATGAAAAATCTTTTTCGATAACGCGAAGAAAATTTTTTTTCCCCACCCTCCGAATTTTGCCGCCCTGGGCACTAGCTCCGAGTGCCCCTAGTGTAAATCCAGCGCTGCCTAGTACTAACAAAGTACTAAAAAACTTCATTATCTAAATATTTAAGACTAGCGACTAGAAAAACAAAAACAAATCTATCCCATGGGAACCGTACGTTCTTCCGGGATAAGATGTAGTCTATGTCTTATTCTGATGTATGAGCTATATTATTGTAAAGTTTCATCAAAATCCATTCAGTGGTTTTGCGTGAAAGAGTAACAAACATACATCCATATATACATTCTTACAAACTTTCGCGTTTATAATATTAGTAGGATATAACCACCGATTCATAGAAACGAGTCTAATAATAATTAGCCAGGAGAGTTCCACCACTATGCTGAAAAGTATTACGAAAAATCATTCAAATTTTAAATAAAACTATTCAAAATCGGATTTTTGCGCGGTTTTTTTTTGATTTTTGGTCGTCGACGTTTCGAATGCAATCATGGTGACGGGAGAAAGAAAGGTCGGGAACCAAAAATCAAAATAAATCCGCGAAAATATCCGAAAAGATAATTTTATTTAAAATATCAAATATTCGCGTAAATCTAAGAAGTTTCACAGTTTTCACCGAATTCAAAAACGGAAGAGGTATCTACTCAAGTTTTGATATTACCACCCTTTTTGAAATCGATCAAAAATAAGGCCATCGACCTATTTTATTAAATCAACTGATATAAACTGATATAAATAGGTAGATACAACTCTAGCCCAGATAGCTGCTATACTACACTTTAAACTTTAATCCAATATAACACCCTTCCTAGCGGCGGCGCCGGCATGAAAAAAATCACGCCATGCAACTACCTTAGACTTTCAATTTTCTATTGAAAAATAAACTCTCACATTCACATTACAAGGTCCATTTTTAATTAAATATAAAAATATACTATAAATTCAATATTTCGGAAAAGAAACTCTATATGTGTGTAATAAAGTCTGTTTTCGATCATTCTAACATTAAAATAGGGCGTAGTCATAATTAGATTAGGGAATGGATGGCCAGATATTATTTTTAATCCTATTTTGTATCGCGGTTAAGGCTTTAGTTTTTAGTCGTGTGATTGTGTAAAGTATGTTAAGTTTTTAACATACTTTTACAATTAGATGATGTTAATTATTACGTGTTACTCTATCCTTGGTCCTACCTCAATATAAAAATGCGTTTCAATATAGTACTCAATTCGAGTGTATGTTTGTGTGTTACGCAAAATGTTCGCCAAACTTAAGGCGATTTTCTTGAATCTTGTTTAATGTCAAACATCCCTAAGTGCGGAACTAGACATAGTATAAAACAAAGTAGCTGTCTGCGTCTGTCTGTTACTCCGCTCACTTCTTCTAAGCCATGAAATGGATTTTGATATGGTTATCACTAATAGAAAGGGCGATAAAAAAGAAAGGTTTGTGTATATAACTTGTAAATATTTTGTTCAAAATGACTGAGCCTAGACGGTGTTTTGTCAAGTTTTTCACCTCTGTTTGTCAACCGATTTTCTTCTTTTTTTTTGTATAGTAGGTAGCTATTGACAAGTTTTAGTGTTACCAATAAATAATTTTGGATAGTTTTGTTTTTATTTACTTTTATCATTTAGAATTAACGAACCACAGGTGTTAATAGAAAATCTTAAAATTTGCCGCTATCCGAGTTTTTCAATAATAAATAAACATAATTAGAGGTCTATCTATATATAATTTGAGATTGAGTTGAGAGTTGAGTTTAAAGTTTCATAAAAAATTATAAAACTACCTAGCATTGCCCGCGGCTCCGACCGCATTCAGATGAGCAAAAACCAAATTCATAGGTTTTACATATTAGTATACTCTTACATTGCAGTTTTTGTAATTTTTTCTCAAAAATGAGACATTTTCCCGCTGTAAAAAGTATCCTATAGGTATGTTGACCCGGATAACCAGCTATCATCATACCAAATTTCATCGAAATCCTTCCAGTGGTTTTTCCGTGATGCGGTAAAGCCTAGTTCGCATTAAGCTAGTATTTTAGTCTAGTAGCGAGTAATTTAGTAGCTAAATTACTCGCTACTCACCAAAAATCGTTCGCACTTTGGTCGAGTACAGTTTACAAGTGAGTGGTGTTTTGCAAGATGAACAGCCTACAACGCAATAAAGTAAATAAACTGATTAAGCTGATCGTAACGGCTATTTTAGAAGAGGTGGATGAGGAAATTTGTGTGATTAATAATCAAAAATCTTTTTCGCCAAATCCGGGTATATTCATTATTTTTTCCAAATCTAAGTATGCGGAATGTTTCATATGCTTGTTTTTATAACCTAATATTAACTAACTAACTAACTAACAACAAAACTAACTAACTATATAAACCTAATATTCCACAAGCATTCGTGTTCAACATATTTCGAAACAAATTTAAAAGTCATTTCTTCACTCCAGCGAAACGACATTATGGCGGCAACTAATGAACTCGACTAATTCGACAGGTTCGCACTTGTTTAGCCGGTGAACCAGTGAGCTCGGACGCGTGGTGGGGGCTGCTACTCGCCCAAAAAAATAGAATAAAATGGATTGACTCGACTAAATTACTTACTAAACTAATCGACTAAATTTTTAGTGTTCAGACACGTTTAGTTACTAAATTACTCGCTACTAGACTAAAATACTAGCTTAATGCGAACTAGGCTTAACAGACAGACAGACAGACAAAAATTCTAAAAACTATAGATTCGGCCTCTGTATGCATAATAATGTTTATTTCAATAAGATTTTTAAAATAATATTTAATGTACAGATTCGGCTTTGTTACAATTTTATTATACGTATAGATGAAAAACGCCGTATACCCGAAGTAGTAGCGATATACAAATAGTTTGGATACGTCATAATCTTTTTTTGTTACAACGTAAGGATGACGTCATTCACACCTACGCAAGAATAACCTTGTGGGGTTGACAAGGCTGACGTCGCAAATCATATCTCTATATAGATTAAACTGTAAACGAAACAGTGAAAACGAAAATATTTATTAGTAGATTAAATTAAAATTAATTCAACCTCCATATAATAAAAATCTAACTGAGTCAAAGCTGTAGGTATATCGAATTTTTTTTGGAAATGGACTGCTGAGACGCACGCACTAGGTTACCCTGTGTCACGTACGTCTAACCTTCCACAGGACCCTCTTATCTAATTTATCTAACTTATATGTTTCGAGGTAAATTAAAATTACAAAACAATTTTAAGAATGGCTGCCATTTGATGGCATAAAAAAGGCGTTTCATGCTTTATTAACCATCTGGAACTTGAAGTAGTTATTGAGTAGTATTAAGCTATCTCCAAACTTTACAAGACGTACCTATTATTATATTTTTTGCTAGCGATTTGTGTGTAGTGGGAATGTAATATTTTCTTGTACTAAAAGGTCTCCTAAATGTTGACCCGAGTAACATGTTATCCTTACACAATATTTAGTTAAAATAGGTTTAGACCTTTTTGCGTGAAATGCACACAGATACAAACAGACTTACAGACAAACACAAAAACTTCAATAACCATTGTTTTGGGGTCTATATTCTATACACAATACGTTGCAGTCGTTGTTTTTAAAAATATTTCATCTATAAATTTCGCCAAGTTACTGTTTTATTATATGTAATATGTATAGAAACAATGAATAATAAATATATATTTTCAAGCAACGCCAAATACACTAGCTAGTATATATATATATATATATATATATATATATATATATATATATATATATTATATATATATATTATATTATTTATATATATAATTCTTGTGTGAGTGTGTATGTCACTGAACTTCTATCAAACCACTGGACCGATTTTGATGAAATTTTTTAGTTAAAATAGGTTTAGACCTTTTTGCGTGAAATGCACACAGATACAAACAGACTTACAGACAAACACAAAAACTTCAATAACCATTGTTTTGGGGTCTATATTCTATACACAATACGTTGCAGACATTGTGCTTAAAAATATTTCATGCATAAATTTCGCCAAGATACTGTTTTATTATATGTGATATGTATAGAAACAATAAATAATAAATATATATTTTCAAGCAACGCCAAATACACAGCTAGTATATATATATATATATATATATATATATATATAAATATATATATATATATATTACCGATACTTGATTATGCCGACTCCTGCTACTTAGATCTATCTCAACAACTACTCAATAAACTCGAGCGCCTTCAAAATCTCATAATAAGATTTATTTTTGGACTAAGGAAGTATGATCACATCACACAGTATCGGACACAACTGAAATGGCTCACTGTACTCAATCGACGTAACTTACACTCACTTTCTCTTCTATACACTGTCCTCTTCCATCCTAATACTCCTGCCTACCTCAAAGAACGTTTTTCATTCCTAGGTGATAGTTCCCAGCACGCTCAACAACTTCGCTCCCGCAATGAAAGGTTACTCGAAATCCCACTAAGCCATTCCAAATCTTATGGTGAGTCTTTCACCATTAAAACTGTAAGACTTTGGAATGAGCTTCCAATTGAAATAAGAATGTCTAAGTCGGTGAGCATATTTAAAAAACGTCTCAAAAGACACTATCTATCACAGTAGGGTTATTCTGTCATTAGTGCCGTAATATGTAATTTGTTTATGCATATATATTTATATATAAACATTATTTTATTATTATGTATATGTATGTTATGTATATATAATAAAAATATATATGGTAAAACTAATATTTTATATATGTAAATTTTTATGTATGTTTATTTATATTAAGTTTTAATGATTTGCACTTTATGCACCTTTCCGCTCACTTATTTTCTTATATCCTTTACTATCGGTTGCCTGTAAGAGATCACTTTTAGTGATAAGGCCGCCTTTGCACATCTCTTTAATTGTAAAATTAATTTTTTTATGTTAATGTACTATTTTCTTGTGCAATAAAGTGTTATAAGTGTTATATATATTATATTATATTATTTATATATATAATTCTTGTGTGAGTGTGTATGTCACTGAACTTCTCTCAAACCACTGGACCGATTTTGATGAAATTTTTTGTGTGTGTTCAAGGGGATCTGAGAATGGTTTAGATTCACAATTTGAATAATAATTTTCATCAAAATGGTCCAGAATGTTTTAGCTTATTAAAAAAAGTTTGAAATTTTCAAATTAAAGACGTGTAGACAGGACAACGTCTGTCGGGTCAGCTAGTATATATATAAAATACCAAATACCGTGTGACCCACATGTCCCGAGATTGAACGCTTGTATTACCATATATTTAATTTAATTGACTGCGATATTTATGGACATGTGCATGTTTATGATATTGAAACAATATTATTATAGGCTTTTAAACTTACGTAGTTATTACTGATAGAGCTGAGTGAAGTGCTTATCTAAATCGTATTTAATGTATATATAATCAAATATAATATTTGCTATACCTAAATAGTAAATATTAGACTGATTCAAAAAAACCGACTATTTTTTATTTTTTTTTAATACTGAAAATATTGTCAGAAATGACGAAAAAAAAATCCTGTGAAAGTTAGAGCTCTTAATATTAATATTAAGAGGTGCCGAGTGGAAAATTTCGATTTCCCATTTGATTAACGTGGGAAAATTTTTTTTTCTTACTTTGGAATTCTGTAGCTCTTTAACAAGTCATCGGATTGGTTGAGTCAGAACATATTCTTGTAGAGAATTGAACGCTCTACAAAAAAGATCTCTTATGATTTTTTGATATATTTACTTTTTCAAAAGTTATTCAACCCTAAAGATGAATTGATTCAAAATTTTTACATTTTTCTAATTTTCCGACGCAACCATCAACTTTATGAGAAAATTTAATAGGACTTTTTTGTAAAACATTCAATTTCCTATAACTTATCTCTCAAAAAATTAAAATTTTTTTTACAGATCGTAAGTTATTTGCAAAAAACTAATTTTTTTTTAAAAAAGTTGTCATTTTTATTCTTAAAATTAATTATCATGTTAAACAAATAAAGTTTTAACCTAAAAATTGAATGTTTATTATAATCAAAGCAATTTATATCGTTAAACTAAAAAATTTCTATTACAATTGGGCACTTTTTTTCTGTATTCACTAATAATTAGCAATAAGTATTGTAGTTGATCTTCATTTTTAGTGAAACACTTATTGTATTGTTCAATTAATGCTACACCACGCTCCGCCACGTCATTCACGACTGTTAATTTTGTAAAAAATCGCACACACTCTTTAAAACTTCCATCACTAGCCCAAGAATTAACATCTTTCTCAATGAAGTCGTTTTGAGAGATAAGTTATAGGAAATTGAATGTTTTACAAAAAAGTCCTATTAAATTTTCTCATAAAGTTGATGGTTGCGTCGGAAAATTAGAAAAATGTAAAAATTTTGAATCAATTCATCTTTAGGGTTGAATAACTTTTGAAAAAGTAAATATATCAAAAAATCATAAGAGATCTTTTTTGTAGAGCGTTCAATTCTCTACAAGAATATGTTCTGACTCAACCAATCCGATGACTTGTTAAAGAGCTACAGAATTCCAAAGTAAGAAAAAAAAATTTTCCCACGTTAATCAAATGGGAAATCGAAATTTTCCACTCGGCACCTCTTAATATTAATATTAAGAGCTCTAACTTTCACAGGATTTTTTTTTCGTCATTTCTGACAATATTTTCAATATTAAAAAAAAATAAAAAAATAGTCGGTTTTTTTGAATAAGTCTAGTAAATATATAGATAGATATGTATACGTTAATCTTATATATAAAATTTCCATGTCACAATGTTTGTTACCGTACTCCTCCGAAACGGCTTTACCGATTTTTACCAAATTTTATATGCGTATTCAGTTGGTCTGAGAATCGGCTACTATCTATTTTCCATACCCCTAAGTGATAAGGATAAGGGTGATCCTCCCAGACCCCACCCCAAGGACGAACCCGAGCGGAGCGAGGGTGATTCTCTAGTAATAATAAAATTAAAGGTGCTTAGATATTGCTTCATCCACGAGATATCCTGTTTTACAGCCATATTTCCTTAACGTTCTTAGTCTAAAAAAATTTAATACTTAAACTCTTGCTACCTTTTCTTTATCTTTGGAAAATTCATTTAGACATATCACCTGCATATTTACAGGTGGTTAAGTGGTACTGTGAATCGAGATGCCAGTACTACGCATTAAAACCCAACGGAACCTCCTCCATCATGGGGCGTCGCAGGGTCACTTACGCACTCGACCACGACTCCCCGACGGCAGGTCTGCCGAAGCACACAACAATAACCATCGGGTTGCTCCAACAATCCACTCTGCTATCAAAGAAGTACCAGAACCAACCTGCATGGCACACCGCCCACCAAGGACCGCCTATCAGTGCGTTTCTTGGCTTCGTGCCCGGCTGGATTGCCGGACGTTAACAAGCCTCCTCACCACTACAAGGTAAACGCAAATTGGGGGAGGGAGGGGGGAATGGAGGGGGCCACTTACTACGTACTGTAACGTAATTGAGTGGACTTGTTCCAATGCAACTTTAAGGAATCGAATTTTTCAAATTGACATTATAGACGAAATCTAAAACTATAGTGAAAAATACTTGCAGGAGATACGGGGCCGCTTTCTATCGGCTAATGCAGTATTACAGCGTGCGTTTAAATTAAAAGTAACAGGTTCCATTTACTATTAACAAAATTAATTCAAAAATATTTGAATATAATTTAAAACTGAAGCAAAAGATCTCAGAAATTTTGTAGTTATATAATTTCCGCAGAAACAAATTGCTTAACGAGTGGTAAGTGCATCTTGAGTTTTGACCATTTAAAGATACTAATCTTTATTTCCTTATGAGCTTTATTAAAACAGTATAGTATTTTTTTTGTTTTTTTTTTTATTTTATTGGATTGACTACTTAAATATTATTATCTAATTTATTCTAATTATATATCTGATTAGGTATTTTTTTATATTTCAATTGTCAGGTAATTGGTGCAATTTTCATTTTGTTAATTGTGGGTAGGCTGTCTGTAACAACTATACCTTCAAGACATGTAACACCTCAGTCTCTCCCGTGACCATGGATGCTGTAAAGCATTCGAAACGTCGGGAACCAAAAATCAAAATAAAACCGCGAAATAATCCGAAAAGATAGTTTTATTTAAAATTAGAAGTAGGTTAAATTCATCATTAGCTATTTTTCCACCCTTACGGGTGGTATTTTTTTTTAAATTTACGTGGGACCAATCTGGAAGTATACACTTTCAAACAAAACAAAAATTGTCCAAATTGGTTAATAAATGACGGAGTTCTGAGGTAACAAACATAAAAAAATACAGTCGAATTGAGAACCTCCTCCTTTTTGAAGTCGGTTAATAAATAAATAAATAGCATAAGTGTACAAGAGACCGTTACTTCGCTCAGGTATGTCACTAGTGCGTTTCAGCGTGAACAAATAGCAAAAAACACACATACAAACTTACTCATTGATATAATAGTAACAAGTTAAATTTATTCACTGGCTGGCGTGATTTTTGCTTAATACTTTCTTAGATTTACTCGAATATTTAATATTTAAATAAAACTATCTTTTTCGAATTTTTCCGTTATTTATTGAGCTTAGTATATAATGAGTTATGAGATATTCAAAACCTTAGTCTCTCCCGTGACCATGATTGTTGTAAAGCATTCAAAATTTCAGGAACCAAAAATCAAAATAAATTCGCGAAAATATCCGAAAAGATAAAAAGTTTTTTGTTTTTCGTTTTATGGGCCACAAAACGACGTACCTAACCTATTTTTAACCCCAGTTCGTTAATCAGTTAATATTTTTTGGAAAATCTTATTGAAATAAACATATAGAGGCCGAATCTATAGTTTTTAGAATTTTTGTCTGTCTGTCTATGTGTCTGTCTGTTACCGCATCACACAAAAACCACTGGAGGAATTTCGATGAAATTTGGTATGGTGATAGCTGGTTATCCGGATTAACATATGGAATACTTTATATCGCAGGAAAATATCTCATTTCTGAGAAAAATTACAAAAACTGCAACGTAAGAGTATACTAATATGTAAAACCTAAGAATTTGGTTTTTGGTCATCTAAACGCGGGCGGAGCCGCGGGCAATGCTAGTTATACAATAAACATAGAAAAAATTTGCTTGGCGCGTGCAAACGTGCATCTCAACCGGTTAACTTACAGGATGCAACACATTACATCTGACATTATTGCTCATGTTACTTTATTTAATAAACAGACTGTATCCTAAAGTGATTTGCTAATTGCAACACTTCATAAATTTAACTAGCATACATACTACATAGTAAGAATTGATTTAAAATTTTCAAGGAAACTTCAACAAAATATATTTTGAAAATTTACAAAATAATTTAAAAAAAAAAATTATCATAATTTTTTTAGGGTTCCGAATCCAAAAGGCAAAAAGTCTTATATTTTAATTTTGTCCATCTGTATGTCTCGCCATTTCACTCAGAGACTTTTGGATTGGATTTTATTTGCTAGTGTAAAACATTTTTTTAGTCAAATTACAAAAAATGAAAAAGAATGAAATTTTAAATTTGTGATAGATGATAAGTGATTTTTTATTCAAGTCCTAAAGTTGTCATTTAAAAACATTGTAGGTGTATAATTTACAGACAATATGAATTCGTCTTCGTTTGTATTTTAAGTCTTTATTTAATTTTAACATTCAAGAACATATGAAATAGATTTAATCTATTTTACCGACTGGATAAAATATAAGATTAACTTCAACACTACTGGCAAACTCAGTAACAAATATTTACGCGGGAAAATTTCTTAACAGCTAATTTTTATTCAAATAAATTCATTATATTTTTCATACTATATATATATCTAATTTATTTTTTATTTTTGGCAGAGGTAATTTATCCAGATACACAGACACCACATACAGATTCCAAGAAATATCTATACATAAAATAAAATTCTAACTGTATCCATACCTACAGAGGCCGAATCTATAGTTTTTAGAATTTTTGTCCGTCCGTCCGTCCGTTTGTCTTACTGTCTGGGAATGCATCAAAAATATCTGAGAAAAATTGGTATGCTGACAGATGGTTATCCGGGTCAACATATAGGATACCTTTCACTACGGGAAAATATCTCATCTTTGAGAAATCTATACTAAACTTTAAAACGTTAAACTTATAATTTAACTAGTGACTCAACCTTGCTTCGCTCGGTTTCGTCCCTAGGTACGCTTGATTATTTTGAGCGGAACCCTAATTCTTTTTCTAAAATGAAAGTAACCCTATGTTACAAAATCAGTCCAGCCGTTTCAGAGATTATCCGAAGCAAATAGACAGACAGACAGACAAAAATTTTAAAAATTGTGATTTTCTTAAAAGTACCGTATATAATTTCATATGCATTTAAGTAAATCGCTCTTATTTTGACATTACAAACAGACACTTCAATTTTATTTATCTATATAGAGAATAGATAAAATTATTAGTAAAATTATTAGTTCTCCTATTCGTATCTGGGATCAAATCAGTACACGCAATGCATGTGTCAGAACATATGTGCAAGGCAAGCGACCGCGCCCAGGTCTTTGTAGGTATAGTGATGTGACATGCGGCTCTGTCATATTGATTTAAGGTGAGCAAGCTTTGTAGTTTGTAGTGTCTAATCGTTAATGTTGTAAAACAATAATTAATTAACTATTCATTAATAATATACAATTTCAAAATATTATATTATTTCATTTTATCTATACTAATATTATAAAGAGGTAAAGTTTGTGATCTTGTGAGTTTGTGTGTTTGTGAGTTTGTGAGTTTGTGACGTTGTAGGGGGTAATCCCTGGATCTACTGAACCGATTTTCAAAATTCTTTTACCAATAGAAGGCCACGTTCTTTCTGAGTGTCATAGGCTACATATTAACCCGAAAAATGAAAAGGCTTTTACGTGGTAGTCGGATTTGCAAAGTAAGTCGGAGAAAAAACGGTCAACCGAAAACGTTTCTTACGAACGCTGCCTTAACGATGAGAGATATATGATTATGTTCTAGAGAAAAGTTGTAGAGCTTAATAATGCCTACAAAAAAGTCAGCGACAGCATATGTCTAACTTTTATATTTAAGTCACAAAAAGTAGTTTTTTATATTAAAAAAATTATTTAAATCGGTAGGCCATGTTTATTGGTCATATTATCAACAATTTTGAATTCTTATCAAAATAAGTAAATTTATCGTCTAAAATGTTTAAAATAAAACACTTTTCCCTTTTACTGCATATAATTTGGACAAATGGTTAAAGAGATAATACAACATATTCGTAGGTATGGACGAACCCGAGCGAGCTGTTTGTCTGTTTTTCTCTTTGTACGGGCTAATCTCCGGATCTATTAGACCTATTTAAATTAAATTTTGCATGGTGGTACCTTACATCCCCGGGCAACATCTTAGATACTTTTCATCCCGAAAAATGAAAGAGTTCCCGTGGGATAGTTAACAAACTATAACAACTTATACAGCTTAGTACACAAAAACTACTGATTGGATTTTAATGAAACTTTACAATAATATAGTTCATACATGACAAAAACAAATCAGCTACTTTTCATCCCGGAAAATGAAAGAGTTTCCGTGGGATAGTCAAAAAACTATAGTAACTTATACAGCTTAGTACACAAAAACTACTGATTGGATTTTGATGAAACTTTACAATAATATAATTCATACATCAGAATAACAAATAGGTTACTTTTTATTTTTCTCTCAGACATGCAGGTTTTCTCACGATGTTTTACTTCACTGTTAAGACAAGTGGTAATTGTGTTAGAAATGATTCGCACATGAAAATATCAGAGGTGCGAGACCCAGGATTTGAACTTGCTTCACTCAGTTTCCCAATCTAGCACGTTACCACTGGGATACCACTGCCTAGATACCTTTTACTTAAAGAAAATCTTTCTTTCCCACGGGAAAATACAATAACTGATTTTATCGAGTCCTCCCTAGAAACCTTCCGCTGGCTAAGCCTTAAGACATACATACATCAAAACAATATACTAAAAAATTGTAGGTCTTGAAAAGTCCTATAGAAAAGTTGTGAATAGTATAATATGTCTATCTTCTAAGTTACACTCGAAATATTTATTCTTATCTATACCTATAATAAAACTTAGTCAAATCGATGTGCGCGATTCACGCAAAAAGTACTCAACCGATTTTAACTTAATTTTGTATAGTGATAAAACTTAGTGCTCGGGTTAACATTCAGAATACCTTGTACGACGCGCAAATTATTCATTCCCACGGGAAAACACAATAACTGGTTCTATCGAATTGTCCTTAGAAATTTATATGGCTAACGTTGGCTCATCAAAACATTGTACAAGAAAATTATAAGTCTTAAAAAGGTCTATAGAAAAGTTCAACATAATATATGTCTATCTCCTAACTCCTAAGGTACACTCGCTATAACTATTTTCATTATTATATATTACTGTTTTATTATACGTTATTTATTCTATCTGAATATACATATATGAATAATAAAACTGTAGAGGTCGAATGTCAGTACATAGATGGTAGAAAAAAATGCTAAAAAACCAGTCAGTTCTCTTCTTACATTACGTAAGGAGAGAAATAGAACAAATCCAGATTTTTTTAAATTTTTTTGTTTCTCTGTCTGTTTGTCTGTTTGTACGGGCTAATCTCCGATACTATTTAACCTATTTAAATGAAATTTGATACTTTTCATTCCGGAAAATTAAAGAGTTCCCGTGGGATAGTTAAAAAACTATAGTAACTTATACAGCTCAGTGATGATGATGATGTTCTCCTAGCCGATTCCGGCAACGGCGGCCAATCTCAATGAGATTAGCCAACTGCGCAGGAGATATTATAGTGCTCAAGTGTACGCGCAGACACAAGTGCACTCTCTATTCCTATCACTCTCATACTCCGGTGGGACGACCACTCGACACGACCGGTGAGAGTTAAGGCACAGGACCGACGGCTTTACGTGCTCTCCAAGGCACGGGGTTGAAACACCGCCAACTTCCCAACTCCGGGCTGTTACTGAGACTTACTATACAGGAAGACTCAATAACTAAACTTGGCCCGACCCGGGACTCGAACCCAGGACCTCCGGGTGTGCAGCCGTACATGCTAGCCACTACACCACCGACGCAGTTACAGCTCAGTACACAACTACTTATGCACCTAATTTAGTAAAATTAGGCATGCTGATACCTTATATTGCAGGTCAAACAACAGGTTACTTATTTTTATCCTGGAAAAATTAACGGTTCCCGTGGGATAGATCTGTTTGCGCTTTTCTAGAGGTGAACCCGAGCGAAGCGAGGGTGAGCCGCTAGTATATATATATTATTAACAAACTTTACAAAATAAAACGTGTAAATAATTCATAATAAGTCATAACAGTTGAAAAGAAACATTAAAGATAATTTATAACCTAACCATTTAAGTTTCTCGATGGCTCCCCTCATCACAACTTTTTCCTAGGTCGGTGATATCTTCTAAAAGATACTAAATATCAATTAAAGTATTGACGATTCAAAGCAAGTATATTTTGAACATGGCATGATCATGATGAGTATATTATTTTCCAATTCACCCTGTAAAGGACATTTAAATTCAAATATTACGGTAAATATTGTGTATTATATTATTATTTACAATACTTAATAATCTATATACCCATCACTAGCTGCTCCGGTGACACACAGCACTAGCGTGTCGAAACGCACGTGTGTTGTGTAAGAGTAGACACGGACAGCTTAAGTTATTATTATATTCATTTTATTAACCGGTCATATATTTAAGTTACATTTATAACATAATTTATAAAGTTTCTGATCTCTTGACACGGTTATACCATAGTTTCGAAAACGACATGTTTCTGGTATAGATAGATTTAAATAAAAGTAAATTTTTGGCAGAAAATAAAAGTGACTATGAAAAAAAAAATTACATGGCCGTCACAATTATTTTATGTGCCATACCGTAAAATAAATTACAGATGTAATGTTATTTTTACAATAAAAGAATTATGAAAATCGATTCAGGTTGAGTTAAAAACAATTAACAGATTTTTTTATTATAGTTTGTAAGATTGCACTATTAGCCTTTAGGTCCAACTGGAGATATAGCAAGCAAATTTTATTCAAGATTTTTCGCCATCTTTGTGCGTGAATAAGTCCATAAGTTCTTTTAATGACGGTGGTGATTGAGTAGTATTTATATAAAAATATATAAAAAAATAAAGATAAAACAACAAATGATTAAATAATTGTAATCAGTTCATTGGAATTTTACATTCTCGTGCTGTCAAAAATTCTACTGCCATTTCTGAAAGTAAATGCCTCACTTCTGAATAAAATCGGCAATAAATTCCCAGCAACTTAAATTGATACAACTTTTACTATATTAAAATTTTTAAATATTTACACAGCGTAGGTCATATATTTTTTATATTTAATATATGTGTATATTTTTTATTTTCTTGCAAATCAATTAATATGGAATACGGTAAATAAACAGAATATATCAAAAATTAAAAAAAAAATATTATTGTATTATTTTTCTAAACTTGATGCTTCATTTTTAATTGTATTTTATATTACAACGTTAAAAGATTTTACCCATCTCATAAAGCTAATTAATGAAAAATTTCTTGCAGCAAATAATATCAAATTGTCCAAGTATCAAAAATCCAAGAGGCTTCTGTAACAATAACATAATATATGCACAGACATATTATTTCTTATAAGATGCATCATACTTAAAAAGAGTCAGTTTCTCCCAAATTTCGGACTACTTTTCCAAGTTTTCCCCTTTAAAAACCGGTTTCTTAATAGAAATTAAAAAAAAATAACAAAATCTTTCCAACCGTTCTCTAGTGACGCGCTTATGAACAGCATTTCATTATTATCAATAAATATAATAAAATTGTAACTAGGTCGAATCTGTACATTAAATATTTTTTGGAAAATCTAATTGAAATATACATTATTATCGATACAGAGTCCGAATCTATAGTTTTTAGAATTTTTGTCTGTCTGTCTGTCTGTTTGTCTGTTACCGCATCACGAGAAAACCACTGGACAGATTTTGATGAAATTTGGTATGATGATAGCTGGTTATCCGGGTCAACATATAGGATACCTTTTACCGCGGAAAAATATCTGATTTCTGAGAAAAAATACAAAAATTACATTGTAAGAATATACTAATTTGTAAAACCGAAGAATTTGGATTTTGGTCATCTGAACGCGGGCGGAGTCGCGGGAAATGCTAGTGATATATAATATCCAACGATATTGTGCGCACAAGCAGATATTACCGTCAGCTTATCAAGATGACTCGTATGTTCTCTCATCTCATTGCATAGGAAGGGTCAATGTCATGATAAATATAAACAACAAACATATACAAACCCATATATGGATGTTAATCAAACGATTACTATTCAATGTTAAATGAATCGCACACAATTATTTCCATAAATAACAATAAGCCGTCCTTTTTTCGCAAAAGCTATATTTATATGCTAATACTTCACTTCGCACTACCTTAGTGTCATTTTATGAAGACGGGACCCTGTTAAATTAGAATTTATGCAAAAAATTAAATTAAAATTTAACAATAAACTTTTTTTAGAGATGATTCTCATTTATTCTCACTAAGATTTTTAGTTGTTATGAGGTTTTTTTAAGTATTAAAGTTACTATCTATTTACTATATCTATACTAATATTAAAAAGAAGAAAGATTTAGTTTCTTTGTTTGTACCGAATAAGCTCCAAAACTACTGAACCGATTTAGATGAAATTTGGTAAGAAGATAGTTTGAGTCCCTGAGAAGGATATAGAATAGTTTTTATCTCGAAAATCATCCCATAATACCTCCAGGTAATTTTCTAAGAAATTAATTTAATAAACACCGATGTGCCCGCGATCGTTGAGGGATGGGGTAAAAATTTGTATGGCGAATCAACCTAGAGACTATTATATGTATTTAAAGTTATATATGTCTAGTATATCAACTATCTGGTATCCATAACACAAGCCTCGTAGCTTGGATAGATGGTGCTGTGTGTTAATATCCCAACATATTTATTTATTTAGAATAATAAATTATATGTGCTTTATTAAGAACTAGTGGCTGTACCCTCAGGTGCGCCCTAGGGGTCTATAGCAATTATAATATTACCATACTCGTTTCCCTTGATCTTCATTATAAAATACTAACAACTCGCCCTCACTCGAATTCATCCCTAGGTACGTTTTAACGGTGATTATGGAACAGATAGAACAAATCCGTTCAGCCGTTCTGGCTTCATCCAAACTTACGCATTTATAATATTAATAATTGGATCATTCTTTATTTTCTATGTGATGTTTTCCTGACAGATTCTGGCCACGGCGACCAGTCTCATTGAGATTAGCCAACTGCGCAGGAAAGATTATAGTGCACAAGTGTACGCGCAGACACAACGTGCACTGTCTATTCCTGTCACTCTCATACTCCGGTGGGACGACTGCTCGACACGACCAGTGAGAGTTAAGGCGCAGGATCGACGGCTTTACGTGCTCTCCGAGGCACGGGGGTGTAACACCGCCAACTTCCCAACTCCGGGCTGTTACTGAGGCTTAATATACGGAAAGACTCAGTAACTAAACTTGGCCCGATCCGGGACTCGAACCCAGGACCTCCAATGATGAAATGCTGTTTGGTAAGATGTGCAGCCGTACATGCTAGCCACTACACCACCGAGGCAGTTTCTATATATAAATATAATATGTCAGAATATAATATAACTCATATTTGTCTCTAGCAGCAAAAACATAGAACTATTACACTTTCATTTCACCCCCGTCTAGTTAAATTATCGCGACAAAGCGTTATGTCCTCTTGCAATGTCCCATCTATCTATACCAAAATTTATCAAAACTGGTTCAGCGGTTAAGTCTTTAACGTAACAAACAGACAGACAGGTTACTTTCGCATTTATAATCAGTATTGTGCTTTATTCTAAGAAAAAGCTAAATGCTGATAATAATACGATTGAAGTATCTTACGTCTGTAGTCATAGTGGTGATATCTGTCCCGTAGTACAAGAATAACATGCATAAAGAAAATATACATAATATGTGTTTAATTTACACATCATCTCGAACCTGGCTTATGGCCAATCGTGTCAGGGTCGTTACTTAAATCCTCGGCCTTATTTGAGATGAAGTCATATTGTTCATATTAAAATACTTACTTCTTAGATTTACGCGAATATTTGATATTATAAATAAAACTATCTTTTCGGATTTTCGATTCGAATACTTTACAGCAATCATGATCACAGGAGAGTCTCTCCGAAGAAATCGGAAATATCTGTTTTTATAAAATTTGAAATAACTGTCAATCTGTGGTGTATAAAGTAAAAAACTTTCATTTTTTTTTATAATTATTATTAACGATATTAAGTAAGATAATACATACGAAATATATTTTATCTCTCTTTTTACACGTTTGAGAGATGTTCTTTCACATTTCCCTTATATCAATGTTTATAATATTTTCAACTTTGTATATAGATATTATTATATTTATTAACAGCTATTAAAAGGGCTATCACAGCTGTGTACTACGAATAGCTTAAATACTTGTAAAGTTTAAATTTTTAATTTTATTTATTTATTTTAAATAAAACTACCCTCTCTCTCTCTCTCTCTCTCTCTGTCTCTCTCAGGTCTCTCCCGTGACCATGATTGCTGTAAAGCATTCGAAACGTCAGCAATTTTTATATAATTATAAAACTTAAAAAAAAAATAGTGTAACTAAAAATAGAACAATCCAAAGCAACTGTGATTATAGCTAGCTACATATGTATATATATATGTATGATATATATATATATATATATATATATATATATATATATATATGATGATGTTCTCCTGACCGATTCCGGCCACGGCGGCCAATCTCATTGAGACTAGCCAACTGCGCAGGAGATATTATAGTGCACAAGTGTACGCGCAGACACAGGTGCACTCTCTGTTCCTATCACTCTCATACTCCGGTGGGACGACTGCTCGACACGACCGGTAAGAGTTAAGGGGCAGGACCGACGGCTTTACGTGCTCTCCGAGGCACGGGGCTGAAACACCGCCAACTTCCCAACTCCTGGCTGTTACTGAGACTTCCTATACTGAAAGACTCAATAACTAAACTTGGCCCGACCCGGGACTCGAACCCAGGACCTCCGGGTGTGCAGCCGTACATGCTAGCCACTACACCACCGAGGCAGTTTATATATATATATATATATATATATATATATATATATATATATATATATATATCCTATGCTAGGCATCTCGGCTTTAATTTAATATTATCTTAAATACTTAATTCATTTAAATCGAGTTTTATTAAAACCCGATATCTGCAGGACGATTCCTGCTCCCGGATCTTAAACTATAATAATGTATAATAAATACAAGTCATCAAATTAAATGTCAAAGAGACGAGCATTGATCGTGACATTCAAACAATCACATTATTATTTACATTTTTCATTCGATATATTTCTACATATTCATGTAAATGGAGTCTTATTAAAACCTGGTTTATGTCAGTTGCTAGAGCTTGCGCAAAACTCGCTGCTGCAATACAGGATGCAATCGAGACAAGTTAAAAATTTAGCTTTTAATTGATATTTTTATAAACAATCTTCGTGTCGCTTCGACCCTTACATTAAAGCCCTTCCAAAAAGCTCAGGAATATTTTCTTTTGTTTCGCTGAATCGAACTATAAGATTTTAATTTTCAGACAATCTATCTCATTAAAGCAGTGGTAGCTCAGTCATTAAATGGTATCGCGCTGCTTGGAAAACCGAGTAAAGTGGAATCAAATCCTGGTATACCTTTGATGTTCTCATTTGCGAATCATTTCTAACATGATTACCACTTATCTTACGGTGAAGGAAAACATCGTGAGGAAACCTGTATGTCTGAGAGAACTTAGCAAGTTTTCGAAAGACATGCATAGTCCGCCAACCTGTATGTGGCCAGCGTGGTGGACTATCTCCCTCGTATTGAAAGGCCCAGCAGTGGGACGTTAAAGAGGGCTGTATAAAATGTCATTATTGGCAATTAAATAATTTAAAATTAATATTGAATGAATTAAGTTGAAAAACCGATTATATCATTTAAGCTGTTCATTTTATAAATTTTATCCAGGATACCGGGAAAGCAAAGCGGGTAGTCCATTTGCATTCTCGGTGTCATATTGCGATCACTTGCGAATCGTCTCGTTAAAATAAATTTAGGTTTTCCTGTTAGAACGGACAAACAACAGTTTTGTTGGTTTTATACTTTTATCTATACATATTGTAACTAAGCCGAATCTGTACATTAAATATTTTTTGGAAAATCTTATTGAAATAGATATTATTATCGATATAGATGACGAATCTATAGTTTTTAGAATTTTTGTTCGTCTGTCTATCTGTCTGTTACCGCATCGCGGAAAAACTACTGGAGGGATTTTCATGAAATTTGGTATGATTATAGCTGGTTATACGGGTTAACATATAGGATACTTTTTACCGCGGGAAAATATTTCATTTCTGAGAAAAAATACAAAAACTGCATTGTAAGAGTATACTAACATGTAAAACCTACAAATTTGGTTTTTGGTCATCTGAACGCGGACACAGCCGCGAGCAATGCTAGTTTTAACTATAAGGGTTTATTACAGTTGAAATTATGAAATGACAAACTGACACTTCACTTTAATTATATGTATATATTATTAATATTCAGTAAGGATCGTATGGCAGGGAAGTAAAAAATATAAAATCTTAATATCCTTGACATATGAATTTTGACTACATACGAATATGAAGCCGCAGGCTAAAGCTAATAACAAAAATCGGTCAACTGTGAGTCCGACTAGCGCATCAAAGGTTCCGTACCCCATAATACATATATTTCTGTAAAATCTATACGTTAGAACTTAGAGGCTACTTTTTATTTTGTTCTTACTACTACTTTAAGTTTTGTCTTATAAATACTCTTTTTTGTTTTGCTGTTTTATAAACAAACAAAACACATATTTTTTTATAGTGACCACTTCTTAATCATTTACTTCCTGCTTCTTATATTTAAAAACTGCACCGTAACAAATATTTTGTGTTAATTTCAATCTTCTTATGACAGATGGACAGTCAGACAGACAAGGGTTTTGTAGTAGAACTCCATCTGGAACGTTTTCATACTGAACCCTAAAAGGCCTACAATGTGTAATAAGGCCGCGAGGTAGTAACGTAGGTCACCTACATTCTAACCTCTACGTAAATCCGCAATAGCAATTGCAATAAGCTTTTAACATTATGCTTGTATGTCATGTAAAGGTGGTGACACACTAAAATATTTTCTTTATTTTAGACTAGCGACTCGCCCTCACTTCGCTTGGGTTCGTTAGGTTGATTCCCCATACAAACATTCATCCCCAGTTTCAACTCCTTAAGGAATGTTTTCCGAAATAAAAAATATCCTATATCCCCAGGGTTTCAAACTGTCTTCTTCCCAAATTTCATCTAAATCAGTTCAGTCGTTTTTGAGTTTATTTGTTACAAACATACAAAAATACAAATAGTAGTGTATATACATATACCTATAGATTGTATAATATAACCTGATTATCACTCTATCTATTTGGAAATGACATAAAAAGTCATATATTTTTCTTAGTATAGGTACATATAATAAAATTCTGGGTCGAATCTGTAAATTAAATATTTTTTTGGGAAATCTTATTGACAATATTATCGATACAGAGGCCGAATCTATAGTTTTTAGAATTTTTATCTGTCTATCTGTTACCGCATCACGGAAAAACCGCTGGAAGGATTTTGATGAAATTTGGTATGATGATAGTTGGTTATCCGGGTCAACATATAGGATACTTTTTACTGCTTGAAAACATCCCATCTCTGAGAAATCTATACTAAACGTTAAAACGTAAGTACCCTAGTACCCTATATATAACACGTAAGATGATCAAATTACCAAGACAGTAAAACTGTACAAATTAATAACGGTCCTCCTTTATCAATAACTTTGTCGTATTTATGGTAATATTTATTTCGTTTCGTAGTTTCGAAAGCTTTCTCAACCATTAACGAGAATGTACTGGATTCTGGTGAAATAGATAAGTGTTAATACTTGTCAAGTTGCAAGCGCATATTTCATAACACACTCTTTAGTTCGTTTTAAAGAATCTGATACAATAGATAATGTTTTAGATATATCATAATACAATTTTACAAGTTACAGCCCACATTTCCACCCGCCTATTTATATGTAGGTAGTTCATAAAAATAGATATGATCCCCGCTTTGTTTAGATAGAAGCGCGCGAATAGTGGGATCAAACAATAATTTTCGACCGATTAAAATGCTTAGTTATGTTTTTAAATAAAAGTAGGTAATTAATAAGTGAGTGCAAATACGTTAATAAATGAAATGTGTCCAGACGTTATTGAGTAATGCCCAAGCAAATCCAAACCAAGCAACAAAAAAAAACAGGATAAAAAATGAGTGTAAACGTGTAACCTTTACGCGCGGTTCAAATAAAACTTCTTTGGCGCTGTGGCAGATACCGCAATTATATTAAAACAAATCAAACTATAAATATAATAATTTTTGGAAAATTATTAGTTTCACTTTTATAAATAACTAGCATTGCCCGCGGCTCCGCCTGCGTTCAGATGACCAAAAACCAAATTCTTAGGTATTACATATTTGTATACTCTTGCAATGCAGTTGTTGTATTTTTTCTCAGAAATGAGATATTTTCCCGCGGTAAATAGTATCCTATATGTTGACCCGGATAACCAGCTATCACCATGCCAAATTTCATCAAAATCCCTCCAGTGGTTTTTCCGTGATGCGGTAACAGACAGACAGAGTCAGACAGACAGACAGACAGACAGACAGACAAAATTCTAAAACCTATAGATTCGGCCTCTGTATCTATAATAGTGTTTATTTCAATAAGATTTTCCAAAAAAAAAATAATGTACAGATTCGGCTATGTTACAATTTTATTATATGTATAGATTATTATTATTAAAATAAATCTGACTCTCACTACCGCGACACATATTTTTCCAATGTGTTGACTTACTCCTCTGTCACGGCTAAAGAAGTTTTATTTCAATAAAAAAAAGGTGGAAGGCTCAGTAGCTTTCGGTATTTTAATCAGCTTTATAGCCAAGAAATGCACTCAGTAGGTGCACCATACGAGTTGCTCTTGGTATATAGTAAACGCCTGATTGTTGTGGAAGGTATACGAAGTGTCGTTGGGTTTTAGATAAAAAAAAATATATGTAATATAAATACTTAACCGATTTTAGCGACGGAAAAAATTTGGAGAGTAATAGACTATTTTTATTGTGGTTAAAGCCAGAAATTCTCATAAGCTAGCGGGCAGACTGTCTCATTAAATTCAATCAGTACACATAGATATATAAAAATATTTTTTTTTTATTTAAAAAAAAAAACAAAAAAAATCTTGTTCTATACCGAAATAACTATTAATAAGCTTTGTCAAAGTTTTCTAATCTGATAATTAAACTTTCTTATTTATTATTTTATTAATTTAACTTCTCGATGGTCGATTGGCTAGCAAGTAAGGCTGCAGATACGGACGTCCTGGATTCGAGTTCCGGTCAGGCCAAATCCAGTTAGTGAGTTTTTCTGAAAGAAGAAATTGACAGTGTCTGAAGAAATTGAGTTAGTAAGTTAGCAGTGATTCACTCTCGTGCCTCAAAGAGCATGTAAAAACTTGTGCACGAAGACTAATTATTATTTTATTTGTCAATTTCAATATTCACAAAGACATAAATTGAAATTATTTCTCAATAACAAAGTAAAAGGATATATACTATAATATTTAGGGCACATTAAAATGGCAAACGTATGTCTAGAACGAATGCACGCGTGCCACGCCCGCTTCCGACGCACGCATTCATATTATGTGTACCGACAGACAAAAAAATTATGAATGATATTATAATGATCCTTCATATTATATACATTTGTACTTAAATAACAAATCAACGCCTGAAAGGCAGAGTATTTTTTTATAAGAACTTCTATTTTTTTTTAATTCAAACCTAAGATGTATGAAAAAGTAGCAATATTTGTATGGGTAACTCTAACTTTCATATACCAAATTAAAATAAGATTTCTTCTCCAGGCCTATACCTATTATAATCGGAATACCATCGTAAATGCGGTATGTATCTACTACTCCTTCCCTTCACGCTTAAACGGCTGGATCGATTTTGATGAAATTTAGTATACACAGAGTATGGCCTGAAGGAGGAGGAATACATATGAGAATTTCCAAAAGGTTTTTAAGTTTGAACCTCTATCTATACTATAATGAAACTGTAGAGGTCGAATGTCTGACAGAACAAAAATGCTAAAAACCGAGGCAGGTTTTCTTCAATTTTTTTGTTTCTCTGTTTGTATGGGCTAATCTCCGAATCTATTGGACCGATTTAAATGAAATTTTGCATGGTGGTACCATATATCCCCGGGCAACATCTTAGATACTTTTCATTCCGAAAAATTAAAGAGTTCCCGTGGGATAGTTAAAAAATTATAGTAACTTATACAACTTAGTACACAACAACTTATGCACCTAATTTAGTAAAATTTGGCATGCTGATACCTTATATTGCCGGTCTAACACCAAGTTACTTTTCATCCCGGAAAAATGAACGGTTCCCGTGGGAAATATCTGTTTGTGCTTTTCTAGAGGCGAACCTGAGCGAAACGAGGGTGAGCCGCTAGTTATACATATTAAAGCAGTGTATAATATTTGAATTTTGGGATGATTTACAATTTGTGATTTTAAAGTAAAAAAATTGAATTTATAGTGGAAGAGGGTAATGGTCAAGTAATAAAATTTAACGTGTTAAGAAGGCAAGCACGCGCGAGCACACGCGTGAAGACTTATGTAAAGATTAAGCTGGGCACGTGAAACTACACGCTGACTGGAAAATGCTATGTTTACATAGAAAAATACTTAAGTTAAATGTTTGTCTATTGAATTATTTAATCTTATGAAAATTTTGTATAAACTAGCAAATTCATTTTAAATTCTAAGACCAATCAAATAAGCTTTAAAATTTGGTACAAGTCAGGTCGATCGAGACTCGAGATTCACAAGAAATGAAGTATTAAGGACAATTTTTTTTTTTATTAAAATTGAAAAGCTCTATTTGTAAATAAACAAACTCAATACAAATATATAAGTTTTCAACTCACACTTGACTGATATTTGTTCTATATACTTATTTTAACGTATACTAATGGCTATTTTTCATAATATAAAATTATCTCTTTCAACTTCGCTAGAAAAATTTAAAATCTACCCTTATTTTCTCTCAATTTTTTTAAGCCGACGCTACCAGAGAAAATGCTAGATGAATATAGTGTATGAACATATGAACCTGCACACAGCCTTGTGTTGGTCGCTGACCCTTCTAATCATGGTGTCCTCTCATTATATAATATTTAAATTTTACATGTACAAATTATATCTTTCTAATTGAAAAATAGTTTTAATAAAATTATTACAATAACAAGTAGGTATAATCTATACATATAATAAAATTGTAACTAAGCCGAATCTGTACATTAATTTTTTTTGTCAAAATCAATATATAGTACACTAGCATTGCCCGCGGCTCCGCCCGCGTTTAGATGACCAAAAACCAAATTCTTAGGTTTTACATATTAGTATACTCTTACATTGCAGTTTTTTGCATTCTTTCTCAGAAATGAGATATTTTATTGCGGTAAAAAGTATCCTATATGTTGACCCGGATAACCAGCTATCACCATACTAAATTGCGGTAACAGACAGACAGACAAAAATTCTAAAAACCATAGATTCGGTCTCTGTATCTATAATAATGTTAATTTCAATAAGATTTTCCAAAAAATATCTAATGTACAGATTCGGCTTAGTTACAATTTTATTATATGTATAGATTTTTACATATATGTATAATATAGTTATTTATTATTCAAATATATACATATATTACAATTACCTCGATGAATACATTAGCCATATATAAAACAAAGCAACAAGTAGGTGTTGATCACTAAGTAAAATTAATAGACGCAACGACTTAAGCGTTAACCTTAATTCATTCTTTAACACTAAGCTTTTATAAATTACATTCAACCTACGCCATTGAAACCATATATATAATATATTATTGTAAATCTGTCTGTCTGTAATTTTATTGCACATATTAAATTTTTTTTCAACTACATATATTTATAATTACTAGTGACTGAGTCTCTAGGTGCCTAACATTAATTTAGCCTACGTGTTAACAGGTTAAAGTCTATTATCTATACCAATATTATAAAGAGGTAAAATTTGTGAGTTTGTGACGTTGTAGAGGGTAATCTCTGGATCTAATGAATCGATTTAGATGAAATTTGGAACGAAGATAGTTTGAGACCCTGGGAAAGACATAGGATACTTTTTATTCCAGAAATCATCCCTTAAGGGCGTGAAAATGGGGATGAAAGTTTGTGTGGGGAATCAAGCTAGTGACAAACCTGAGCGAAGCGAGGGTGAGTTGCTAGTAATTTATAAAGCTTAAGACATTTTGCTTTTATGTTTTTCCATATAGAATAAGTGACAATAACAGACTGTTGGAAAAATTACTATCCGTCTGTATCAGATAGTATTACAATATATAAGGACAGGACGTGAGACACTCACTTTGTACCCTGAATACCTCTCTAATGCCCGATTTCATTAACGTCACCTAAGTTTAAGGGATCCCCTAAGCATGGTTGGGGGCTGTTAGAAGACAGTTTCTATTTCACCGACAGTTAGGGGTCACCTAAATGTTAAAAGGCCCCCTAAATTTAGGTGCTCGAAATATGGGCTTAAAGACGATCGTAAAACGAAATTTAATTTAGGGGCTAGTTTAGGGGACTTTTAAGCTAGGGATCCCTTACGTAGATGTTAGCTTATGGGTTGTTGGTGAAATCGGGCATAAGATTCGTTGCCTGATACTATAATATCAATAAAAATATATACTGTACTAGTGACTCGCCCTCGCTCGGGTTCATGCCTAGTTACGTTTTAATGTGTAGCCTTAGATTATTAATATGTAAGCGTTCAGCATAAATTTCTCAGACATGAGATATTTTCCCGCAGAAAACAGTATTCTATATGTTGACCCGGATAAACTACCATCATACCAAATTTCATCAAAATTTGTTCAGTGGCTTTCTCGTAATGCGTTGCCAGACAGACAGACAAAAATTCTAAAAACTATAGAATCTGCCTCTTTATCTATAATAATGACTATTTCAATAGATTTTCCAAAAAATATTAAATGCACAGATTCGACTCAGAATTTTATTATATGTATAGATAGTAATTTGTTTACAAGCATAACATTCGAATAGTCATATTATATAGATTAATTTGCAACAACTATTTCTATTTATTTATTTGAATTTTATTATTTCTTTAAAAAATTTAATTCGCAAGAACTGCCGGAAGGCATGACTAACTGTCCACATGCTGTACATGAATCCAGTGCAGAAAGTAATACATATGTGGGTCAAGTGCGACAGCTCATATGAGCTAAGGTGACATGGGGTTCTTTAGATCTTTACGATATACAAGCTTCTCCCGTAGTTTTACATCAAATATTTTTAATATTTAAAAATCTTATAAAATTTATATTTATTATACTTGTAAATTTAAAGCGTTTTAAAGTTTCAAACATTAAATCTGCAAAATTTTATTCACATTATAGTAGAACAAAAGATTTGTATTTTCAATTTCAATATCTTGTACTTTGTATCTACAGTAGTCATCATTTGTGTATGTTACTTTTAAATTTTTTGTTCACACATTTCATCCGAAAATAACAACAGAATAGTTAAAATAAAGTACCTACGAATCATGATTATTTCTGTTTTTTTTTTGTGAAACAATTATTTATAAAATAAACAATCTTGATAAATGTAAGGAAATATTTTAATATATATATATAAATATAAAATTCCGGTACCTGTGTTCGTAATTCTTATCCTTTTAAAGGCTTGATCGATTTTGATATTTTTCTTGTATATTTATAAGCGACTTAGATGGTTCTTAGCTACAGTTCGACCCGGTAGGTGACGCTCTTGTCGATCCAGTTTTTTTTTTATTTTACCGACCAAATATGGTTTGTGGCAGGACAACGTCAGCTTTTTTTATGGGGCTTCGCAACCACGATGCCCCGACGGCAGAGCAGACCACAACAACCATGGGGGTTGTTCCCATGATCCCCTCTGCTATAAGAGAAGTAAGTACCAGGAGCACCCCGCATGACACACCGCCCACCGAGGAGAGGCGCCTCCCAGTGCGTTTCTGGATTTCGCGCCCGGCTAGATTGCCAAACGCTAATGAAATTACTGAAAGAGCGTCAGAGTTTGTGAGGAAGTTACCCACCCCTAAAACTAAAACTTTTTTTTTAATATTTAATATTAATCGACACACGATCTTAATTATAGGTATATGTTAGGATATGTTAAAAAGATTCCACCGAGAAGGCCAAGCCCGGAGGCGAAATAATAGATTTTAAAACGCTCAAACTTTACAACTAAATGAAGTAACTTGTTAGAAGTGATAATACACCGATATACTGTCAAGTGTAGGCCAAAGTTAATAAATTACACGGCCATTCATTTTGATAATAGTTCTTAAAAACGTACGCTTAGACATTATAATTAATGATATATTATTGCAAATAAAATTTAGATTAATATTATAATATTTGGTGTCGTAACTTAAATAAGAAAAAATATGTAATTGTTGTAAGATAACATGCATGTCTTTTTGTTTGTCACAAACTGTATTCTTCAATTTAAGAGGAAAAAACTTTTGAGGTGCAAATACAATGTAGAAAATTAAAAGGCAAAACACAGTTGTCTTTATAACAGTAGTCACGCTCTTAATCTTCGATCAACAGTAGTATTGTTGATCTATACATACCTATAATAAAATTGTAACTAAGCCGAATCTGTACATTAAATATTTTTTGGAAAATCTTATTGAAATAGACATTATTATCGATACAGAGGCCGAATCTTTAGTTTTTAGAATTTTTGCCTGTCTGTCTGTCTGTCTGTCTGTTACCGCATCACAGAAAAACCACTGGAGGGATTTTAATGAAATTTGGTATGGTGATAGCTGGTTATCCAGGTCAACATATATGATACTTTTTACCGCGGGAAAATATCTCATTTTTGAGAAAAAATACAAAAAGTGCATTGTAATAGTATACTACTATGTAAAATCTAAGAATTTGGTTTTTCATCATCTGAACGCGGGCGGAGCCGCGGGCAATATTAGTACACAATATGTATTTCATAGATATGTCGTATGAAATATGTTATATATTAGGACATGTGTATGAAGGATATATTTTATACATACGTAATAGCCAATAGATTCATACATGTCTTCGACTTACTTTACTCCTTTGATGCAGATTTTTGGCAGTTTTTTTTTCCTTTTATATTCGTAGAGATACTCGACAATTAATGAGAATACACTGTTAGGGTTCCGTACCCGAAGGGTGCCAACGGAACTCTATTACTAAGCTTCCGCTGTCTGTCAGAGGGCTGTATCTCATGAAGCGTAATAGGTAGAGAATTGAAAATTTCACAGAGCGTATTGCTATTGCCGCTATGACAAATAACAATAAAAAACCAAGATGGCGAATTTCAAAAAGCTTCCGTGCAAATTAAAAAAAAAACGATTTATTATTCATCTTCGTGTGCGAGTCCGATTCGCACTTGACGGATTTTCTACATGAAGTTGTGCTTAACTGTCACGCTGTGAAGCCATTAACAAGAAAATTGAATTAAATAAAAGAATAATTTTAATACATACCAATATAAAAAAGAAGGAAAAAATTGAATTTAATTTTTCCTTATATGACTTGAAAGCCATTATCTTTCATCAAGATATACCCATTGCACGCTAACCTGTTACCCCACAGCTTCTCGGTTACAGGTACGACTTTAAAACTTTCTTATCATAACCACACTCTAACCTTTTATCTATTAATTTAAACAAAAAATCTAAAAAAAATATTTATTATCAACCCTAAATAAATTAATTAAAAGAGAAGTTAAAAATTAAATTTAAACCTGTATTTATTATTCTAATAATAATCATAATTATAGGTAGCAAACACTGGGCTAGGCCAGACATGAATTCGGCGATAGTTCAAGGATACCATATCAATATATCATTTTCGTCGACAGTCGTACATCACTAGTACATAATTATTGTACATGAATATGCATCGTGCAAGAATTGAATTTATAATTTTATATCATTATTTAGTATAAATAAAATCGTTTGAAAGTATTTTTAAGTATCAATGTGCGTTAACCGCAGAAGCTATAACACTCTTCTATGCCTACACTAGGTGTACATATAGGTATGTACTTATAATAAAATTGTAACTAAGTCGAATCTGTACATTAAAATCTATTAAAATAAACATTATTATCGATACAGAGGCCGAATCTATAGTTTTTAAAAATTTTGTCTAACTGTCTGTAACGCATCACGGAAAAACCACTGGAGGGATTTTGATGAAATTTGGTATGATGATAGTTGATTATCCGGGTCAACATAAAGGATACTTTTTACAGCGGGAAAATGTCTCATTTCTGAGAAAAAATACAAAAACTGCAATGTAAGAGTATGCTAATATGTAAAACCAAGAATTTGGTATTTGGTCATCTAGTTTTTGGCAATGCTAGTTATAGATAAAATCGTTTGAAAGTATTTTTAAGTATCGAGGTGCGTTAACCGTAGAAGCTATAACCCTCTTCTATGCCTACATAAGTATTATAATAAAATAGTAACAAAGCGAAATCTGTACATGATTTGTTTTAAAACAAAGACTAAAAGACAATAGTTATTAATTTTGTACTAACCCGATTTTAATTAAACTTTATGTAGTGATAACTTATTACTTGGGTCAACATTTAGGATACCTTTTACTAAAGAAAAAAAAATCATTTTGACGAGAAATCACAATAAATGGTTCTATCGAGTCGTCACATTCGCAATAACTATTTATATCTATTTAAAACGTAACTGGAGACGGACCGAAACGAGTGTAAGTCGCTACGATAAGCAAGATAATCTTGCTCATTCCAAGTGATATATTTATTTATTATTTTATAAAACTCACACAAGATATTATACAAAAAAAGATATTAAATAATAACTATAATTGAAAAAGTTTACATTAAAATTTGTAAAACTCATGAATATGTACCGGACAAGTAAGTGTGAAACAGTAAAAGTAATAAGACAGTAATCAGTAGAAAAGTTTCTCATATATAGTATCTAAATTGTAAATGTATTATAAAACACTGTACAATATAATATAATTTCTTTATTTCATTTATTTAAAAATAAAATTTCATATAAAAGCTTACACGTTGAACTTAAGTCTACGAAAAGCTCCTGCACCAATATCAACGAGTCAATAGTTAAAACAACGATTACTTTATACAGTCATCGATATTACATTAATTACGTCATGGCGAATATTTTTGACGGTCAACAACCGAGCTGTGGCGGTCGACGTGCCCATTTTGATAATACTTTCACTTTTTCTTACTTATCCTACAAAAACTAAAGAGTATATGGAGCAAAGAATGTGAGTTGATATAATATATAACGTTGCTGCCACCTAGTGTCGAATAGATGAAGCTTTATAATTTTAATTATATCGCCATCTATTGATGAAAAGTAAACTTATATTACATAATTTATTTTAAACAAAATTAATGAAATTATTTTTTTAATTTTCATTATAAATAAAAGAAATACATATATAATAGTGAATTGAAAAATATAAAATAGCTAAACGTTGACATCTGATTACAAATATACTGAAAGGAAATAACATCTTTGAATGGCTTCAATTGTTTTTTTTTATATATAAAAAGAGTTTTTTCTATAATTGGCTGAATCTTGAATTGTCTTTTACAGTTTTTTTTAGTTGTTTACAGACAAATTACAGTTACCTACTCTTATACCCTAAGAATACATCTCTATTTTATAAGAAACTAAAATATAACACGTGTAGTTTATAATTACAATTATATATCTAAAAAACTGTAAGTCTATAAATAAACCTTAATTTTTATTAAAGTGTAATAAATAAAGCTACCAAATTTATTCGTAAATTTCGTTACCTTATATCACGTCAGGATGGCCGAGCGGTCTAAGGCGCTGCGTTCAGGTCGCAGTCCACTTCTGTGGGCGTGGGTTCGAATCCCACTTCTGACAGACTTTTTAGCAGTTATGTACTTCATTTAACAATTATTTTGTCTAAATATATTGTACACATATAAACAATGTAGTATATATGTAATTTAAAGTTTTGTTATTAAGGTATTTATTTTATTTTTTATTTTATTTATTAGCTTTTCAAGGGAAACAAACAGTACAATAAAAAATTACATCCTAAAACATATAAAAGTAATGCTAAAAACCAACCAAGTTTCTACAGATTCACAACACATAAACAAAAGCTTACCACCACGATAAGATGATACGTATTATATAAAAATTTTGAATTTAAAAAAAAAAAACTAAATGTTACCACTTAATAAAACATCAAGTAATTATGCAGTTAAAAGTTAAAAGTAACAATATACATACAACCTACAGCAAAACTACCTATTATAAATTAAGTTTTACAATATTTTTTTTAAAACTATTATATTTAAGATGAAAGATATCTAATTTACTATATTTTAAATTAAACTTGTTACATGCACGAGATACAAAATTATTTGAAGCATACTTCGTTTTAGCCTTACGTATTGCGAAAAGCGGTTTATTTCGTGCACCTAATCTGTGACACGCAAGATTCACTTTGCTTAAAAGTAGGGGAGAGTCGATTATATTATGTAGTAATTTATACAACAACATTTGATCTCTTATATCACGGCGTTTTTCGAGGGTATTACTGTTTAAGTTTTTAATAATGGAATCTACAGATGAATTATAATGTTTTAAGTGACGCAGAAATTTTTTATTAATTGCTTCAATCATTTTAATATAAACTTTGTATTGAGGATTCCAACATGAAAAACAATAGTTAAGAATAGACCGCACCAGAGAGTTAAATAGTAAAATTAAAGTTGTGGGCTGTTTAAAATGTTTCGAGATACGCATAACAAAACCTAGCATTTTGTAAGCTCTTTGAGTTATAATACTAATATGTGACCCCAGTACCAGCTTACTATCCAACTGAACACCAAGATCACGCAATTCATTTACTCTTACAAGTAAATTGTCATTAAGCTTATAATTGAAGAGGATGGGATTCTTTTTTCTAGTAAATGAGATGACATTACATTTCCTGATGTTCAGGTAAAGATCATTTGCTTGACAATATGAACTTAGCCTACACAGATCTTCTTGAAGTAAATTGCAGTCCTCTAAAGTTTTAATAGACCTAAAAATTTTCATATCATCTGCGAAAAGGAGAACTTTGGAATTATGGAAGCAGGATATGACATCATTTATAAATAATATATATAATATAGTAATTATAAGTAAATCATTTGTTAAACTCAAAATATTGTCAGGCTTCACTAATAATTTAAATTATGTTAGATTGAATGCTCCTCACTTTACTCTAGGACTATATTTTTAATCAAACTTTGTTTTAACAATTTTTATTTACAAAATATAAATAAAAAGATACACCAATAAAGCGGCTTATTTTAACCACAACAGTACAAGTTTAATTATTATACTCTCATAAAGATTAAAATAATAAGCAAAATAATTTTAAAAACGTACAAATAATCAATCGTTAAATTATATTCTGTAGTTTTATTATCGTATTAAATTTTACTTCATTATCTTTATCAGCTCAGAACGCAGCAGATAATATAATGTAAGGGAGTGTGAACGAATTCAAATTAATAAACATCGAATGAAACTAAATCGAATTAAAATGACGATGATGAAACTACTCGTATAACTGCGCTGCTTTGAAAATAGAATTGTTAAGAATGAACTTCCCAAACCTAGTATCGCTTATGTAAATTGTTATTTATGACTGACGTCCAAAAAGTAGTAAATGCTTTATATCGGATCTCAATTCGGATGTTTTTTTTTATGTTCGATGATCGATATACTTCCCCGAGTTTGATATGAACATCACTATTTATGAACTTGACAACAGCTCTAAGTTTGAAGGTTGTAGTTGTCATTACAAAGTGATTTTTGAAAAGTTCGAAACTTTGTTCTAAATAATCAAATTAAATTAAAATGACTATTATTAAAGTAGCAAACGAACAAGAATTAATTAAAAAGCTATCTTCGTATATAGAAAAAATCTCTAACGATGCCATTCTCAATCGTGGGAAGTTTTTCGTCGGACTTTCCGGTAAAGTACTTTATTGTTACCAAGTAAAAATTTCAATAAGTAACAAGTATTATATACTTATATGCTGCACATTTTATATAAAAACTAACTTGTATTCATAATTTTAAACAATTATAGCCAATTTGTTTCGTTAAAACATTATTTAGAATGTAGATGTTTCTACTAAGTTCTTCACATAATTTAATTGCAGGTGGATCATTAATTAAATATCTATGTGAAGGACTGCCAGAAATTAACACAGATTGGTCTAAGTGGGTTCTCGCATTTTGTGATGAAAGAGTTGTCCCTGAAAACAGTGAAGATTCAACATTTGGAACTTATGAAAAACAGTTGATACCTAAGACTCAGTTAAAAAGGGACCAGTTTATTATAATTAAACAAGAGGTTTCAGGTATATTTTCAATTATATTATTGTCTGTCTATATTATTAGAAACATTTGAAAGTGAAATGGAAAAAATAGCATAATACATATATCATTTCATTAAAATGATGTTTCATTCAACTAAATCACTTAAAAGGAACTTTAAGGCCTAAGGGGATAGTTTATTAAATTTATGTGGGACCACCTTTGATAGTCCTATAACCTATTAATAAAAAAAAAATATGAAAATTGATTAAAAATTGATATAAGTATTGCATATTATATAGACATCCAGAATGACACCCTTTTCTTTAAACCTGAATTTTAAATAAGTATGTTATAAATTATAAAATGTTAATAATGACATTTAATGAATATATAAGCAATACTATAAATTATTACAAAAGATTTTATTCTTGAATTTTTAACTTCGCAGCAAATGATGCAGCTACAGATTATACAGAAAAACTGACAAATGCATTTAAAAGTGAAAATTATAAATTTGATCTTCTCTTATTGGGAATGGGACCAGATGGACATACATGTTCTTTATTCCCCGGGCATAGTTTACTGGATGAAACAACTTTAAAAGTTGCTCCAATAACTGACTCTCCTAAGCCACCCCCTGCCAGAATTACTTTGACTTATCCCGTCATAAATAATGCAAGAAACTGCATTTTTGCAATCAGTGGTGCTGGAAAAGCTGATATGGTGAAGGTTAGTTACATTTGTGTATAAATACATCTGTATGTTTAAAGCACTTTTTGTATATGATAAAGTTCACTGGACATTCAGTTAAAGTAAATTATACAAACAATACCTTTGAAAAATTGAATCTGCATTATAACATAATAATTTTGTTACCATTGTCAAGTAACATTTTGAGTAAGTTATATTCATTAATGTCATTTTCCTTGTCATGACCTTTAAAACCGCTCAATCTCATTCGTGTCTTCCCCACAAAATGTATAATATAATAAATAAATAATATAATAAGTAATGTATAATATAATAATAAAGTAAAAATGTGTAATATATTATGTATGTGACACTGGCAGAATGTATTGTGTCTGTAAACACAACTCTTAAGCCATATACGGAAACAAAGTCCTTTGGAGACTGATCTGATTACAGTAAAATTATCTATAAAAAATAAAATTATTTCTACTGTCTGTCTTATATGTTACCAATAGCTATGATATGTCATAATGAAACATTAGTTTGATCAGTATTTCTTACTACCACCAAACTCACCAGTTCAATCCTGTATCAATATAAACACAAAAAAAAACTACAGAATTTAAATGTTTGTTCTATCAAAGAGAAATATGTCAATTCATTAGCTTGCAAAACCCACATTTTTAAAGTTTTATGTATAAGATTAATCAACTAATTAGAATGAAATTTATACACAACATATCAGATAAACTAATTTAGGCTTAAATTATAATTTAAAACAAAAATACCACTGTGCATTTATATTTTTTTTCTTTCAGCGCATTTTGAAGGATAAAGAAGACTTACCAGCAACTAGAGTAAAACCAGATGGCTCTCTGTATTGGATCGTTGATGATGCCGCAGCAATACATCTATAAAATCTATTTGTAATATTTTTTAAAATGCTTTTTTAAATATGGCAACACTTTATTTTTATACTTTTTATAATGAAGCTTAGTTGTAGTGTGTAATGTTTTTTTTTTAAATTATACAACTAAATTACAAGTAAATTATATTTTGGTCTATTTTGTAGACAATAATTAAATATCATAAGTGCCTTTTTGAATGTTTATTGTTGTTATAAAAAAATCTTTTTGGATTAAAGACTGTTAAAAAATTGTTTTTTTTTTAACTATTTCTTATAATTGGTATGAAGTACAAAGTAATAGAAACCTGCATATCATATACTTTTTAAAGTAAGCCCTTTTATTCGATCGAGTCAAGCTGTAGTCTCCACAATAGCAAAGTAAAAGTGAACTTTACATTTCTTTAAACTTGCCTGGTTCTCTCAGATAAGCAAGGCAAGTAGTAATCATAAACAAAATGGTTCGCATATGAGATTATTAGAGCTGCGAGATCTCGGATTTGAACCCACTTCACATGGTTTCTCAAGCAAAAGTTACCACTGGGCTACCACTGGCTTGCATTTCCGCATATCATATAGTCATAAATTCGAGTCCTGGATGAAGTCAATATATGAAACATAATGGAAAGAAGTTTGTACTTCCACATTTCATCCTTGCCGCAAGATGTACCTATGCATGTCTCAGAGTGCATAATATTACATTCCTTCGTGAAATTGTTTTCATATTTTTAGTTAGCTTTTACACAGTTGGTTTTAATTTTTATATATTTTTTATCCAGAATAATACCCCAGACTGTGCGAAAATCTTCTTTACATACTTAATTTTATCATGTGATAAAATAAAAACTTAACAAAAGGATGGAAAAGGATATAAGTAAAAAAATCCAAACTTCCAATAAAAATACAATAACATGTTCCAATATGTGTATTTCCCCATACTTTCAAATGCCCGCGAGATCATCTCGACATTCTTCAATAAAAAAGACCACTATAATACGGTTGTTACAACGAACTACGACGTCCATTCATTTAGTTATATTTTTTTTTAATAATAATATATAATTACAAAACGTATGACAACTAAATACAAAAGTTCTGACACGCATAGCGCACCAACGCTTACACATACATATATATAGAGTTGGTTAATAATATAAAGATCTAGTTGCGATCCGTATATTATTAATATTACAATGTAGCACTACTGTTAATTTATTTAAAAACAAATTGTAACCTAACGGAGCGGACTTACGCACAAATGAGAGTTGCTTTCACGACGCAGAATTTAGACCTTTCACACTGCCGTCGTCGACCCACGGCAATCCCACAGTGTGAAAAGCCTTTACATTATAAACCCGAATAACTAACTAACCTAATCTCGCGTTAAACACGCTATATTTTTTAAGTCTAGAAACAACGCTGCGTCGTGACGCCTAATAAAAAAAAATACAATAGGAATTTCAAAAAAAGTAAACATAATTTTTTATTAACATACTTTTTAAACCTTCTTTCTCAATTATCTTCCATTTTATTTTACAATATCAGTTCCACGTTTTATATAGATACACGTACTGTTTTTTTTTTGTATGTATAATATACTATATATATTACGCACTAAACCAAATCATTGAGGGCCGGTATGACACTGACGCCACAAAAACGCACACACGATACATAACAGGACACACGCGCAAATGGCGCTCGCACTGTGTGACGTCATCGCGCGTTCAACAAGTATTTAAGGAGACCATTTTACATTTCGACACTGTACACTAGCAATTATTTAAATATTTTAATTAAGTTTCATTAAATATTTTTCATACAAATTGACGTATTAGAAACGCGCGGGGACGCCATGTTGTCGTGTCGCAGTGGGCGGCGGTCAGTAAGGGGTCGACGTCTATTTACACGTGATTAGCTTGTGTTCGGACCCTGGAGACAATATAGCGAATAATTAATATTAATTACAACAATATAATACAAATAATTCAACACATTTTCGATTAGGCCATATTTTCCTCTACCTCTATCTGGCCGCGCTGACATTGAAAATTATATGAAACTAAGGCATGCCACAGAGATATATTACACTTATAATTGTATTATAAAAAAATAATTAAAATTCTGCCAATCGTCTGACTTTATTCACTCCACATATAAAGCAAGAGTAATACGTATATTGTACAATATTTGCATTCTTATATTTGACTGATGTCTGATGATGAAAGTCTGCCTTCAACTGGTCATTGTGAAATATGACCATAATTTTATGCAATCTAGTTGGTCGGGGGGAGTGGCTACGCCGGTGGACAACGATGACTCACTATTTTCTTAAAGTGAATGAACTATAGGAACGAAGCGAGTCGCTATTAGACTATATTCTATTATTAAATATAAGATACTTTCTCCATGTTATGCATTTTTACTATTTAATAAGGAATCTCACCGAGTGGCCTAGTTGGGCGCCCAGTAGGACTGCGAGTACGCGGGCTTGCTGGCCGCGGGCTTGGCGGCGCCGGACCGGCCGGACGACGCGCTCTCCTGTTCAACATAAACACATACATGTAAATTCATCTACGAGTATACATATGATAAAATTGTAGCTAAGCCGAATCTGTACATTAAATGTTTTTTGGAAAATCTCATTGTCGATTATTATAGACATTATTATCGATACAGAGGCCGAATTTATAGTTTTTAAAACCAGTGGAGGTGGAGGGTTTTTGATGAAATTTGGTATGGATGATAGCTGGATATCCAGGTCAACTATAAGATACTTTTTACTACGGGAAAATATCTCATCTGTGAGAAATCTATACTAAACGTTTCTATTATATATTTGAATTTATTTTGAAACTAGAAACTTAGATAGTTATGTGTTTAGCAGTAGCCTATGTGTTACTACAGGTCAAAGTCTGCATGTTATGTATTAAGCTTTATGAATTTCCGTCCAGTCGTTATAGAGTGAAGGTTTTACAAACATACACATACAAACACACACACATACAAACTTTTGAATTTATAATAGTAGTCCGAGATCATAACAATGTAAAAAAATATGTACAGAAATTGAATTTCATTACATATACCCCAAACTACAAATATTAATTTGTTTTGTTCCAAGCCAAATCAAACCCGCAATTTTAACAGTCGATACAGATTCCTTGGCACTTGTTAATGTTTCAGTTATATTTTAAAAAAGTTAAAATGTTAGCAATGGCTTTAAGAACTACTAATTTGTTAAAATTCACAATATATTTTTTATTTACATAGAAAAGGTGATTTTTTTGTGGTATGTTTAGTTTTGTTACCTAAAATTGTACACTGAACGAAGTTATAAAGCGTTATATATAAACATAATATAAAAAAGTATAAAACATGCATTATTAAGGCGGGTAACACTAAATAAAAAACGTAATATAAATAAAAACATAAGCCAACTTGAGCTAAATGATAAAGCTAGGGGGAAATACACCGTAATTTTGAGGTATATTCTGTCTTTTACAATATTGTAATAACTTTTAATTATTAACGTCACAACTATTAAATATTAATCTAATAACACTGTTAGAATGCAGTTGAGCATTGTTTTACTTAAATATTTAACATAAACATTAGCATAAAAAACAAAAGGAAAATTTTAGTACAATTATAATATCAAAAACTAATATTATGAAGAGGAAAGATTTGATTATTTGTTTGTTTACTTGCACCGAATGGGCTCCGAAACTATTGAACCGATTTAGGTGAAATTTGGCAAGAAGATAGTTTGAGATCCTGGGAAGGACATAGGATAGTTTTTATCCCGGAATAGTTCTTTAAGGGATTGGAAATGGGGATGAAAGGTTGTATCGGGTATCATTGCTAGTATTTTATTAAAATTATAATATCAAAATTATAATCATCATCAAGCATTGCTATTTTTGCACATTTACAATCAGTGAAAAAAATCGTATCTAGCTTTATCATATACTTTTTATAAATACTTTAAATAATATATATGTGTATATAATATATGTACATATATACGAAACACAATGCACATACAGACAGCAAAATATACATATAACTTACCCGCCTATTATGACTACTGTTCACCCGACCATCCATCTACAAACGAAAGCAAACTCTAAGAATTTAATTAAATTATAAATTCTACCAGTCACATGCAAACTACATAAATAAATAAATAAGGTTTTGTGTAAATGTGTGTGTTTACATATTTATTTAAAATAGAAATTTTGTTTGAATTTTAGGTATTTTCGTGTCCTTGTAAGCAATATTTATCTCGGATATTTTTCTATTGTTAGACATTAAAATTATTTTTTTAATCTGTGCAAATGATAAACTACAAACAAACTGTATGGAGTGGTATCCAAACATTAAATAATTATCAATATAGCAAACACTGCAGGCTATATGATGATGTTCTCCTAGCCGATTCCGGCTACGGCGGCCTATCTCATTGAGACTAGCCAACTGCGCAGGATATATTATAGTGCAGCGCGTGTGAGGGAGAGCGCAGACACAAGTGCACTCTCTATTCCTGTCACTCTCATACTCCGGTGGGACGACACGAGACACTCGCGGTGAGAGTGTCGGCGCAGGACCGACGGCTTTACGTGCTCTCCGAGGCTATATATTGTATGTGTGTTGTGTATACCACTGTGTGCATATATGACTGTCCGTGTTTTTATCGGTATGTGAATGTGTATCTGTGTGTATATCGATGTGTATGTTTGTCTATCGATGTGCGTGTTGTGCATGTGTGTGTGTGTGTGTGTGCCAGTACCTGGTGCGGCTGCGGCGCGTGGTGGTGGGGGTGGTGGTGCGGCGGCGCGGGGATGTACAGGTGCGAGCCGGCGCCGAAGGGCGGCGGCGTGCCGCTGTGGAAGCCGGCCTTCTCGTAGCTCTGTGGATGTTGCGCACGCGACCGTTTCACTAGGTTGCTCCTCTCAAATCATCATATCTCATTTTTTGTTGTCTTTGACGACAAAATTGGCCCAGTTCGTAGTGAACCTACTTGGTGTGCCAGCGGTCGAGGGTTCGAGTCCCGCTGTGGGCATTCGTTTGTGTGATAAGCACGAATGTTTGTACTCCAGTCATGGATGTTTATATTTATATATGTGTAGCGTATCTGGTATCACACAGGTCTCGTAGCTTACCATGGATCTAAATGGTGCTGCGTGTTAATGTCCCAACACATTTTTTATTTATTGTATTCGATCCTTTATAACGTCCCACTTGTTACACGATCTCGTCCCAAGCTGGCCAAAGTACCAGTTGTCGGACTACGTATATCTTTCAAAAATTAGCTAAGTTCTCTTAAACATGTAGCTTTTCTCATGAGATTTTCCTTCACCGTAAAGCGCGTGGTAATCATGTTAAAATTAATTCGCACATAAAATATCACGAGACACGGGACTTGAACCCTATTTACTTGTTTTCTTAAGCAAGCGCGTTACCACTCGGCTACCACTGCTTTAGTTCAATAATATAACAAAACTTTAAGCCAATCACACACACATGCACACAATAAATTCAACTTTCACCAACTAAGTTCAACACCATCCCACTAACTAGAAAACCAACGACCCGATACAAGTCCATAGATAACTAAGTATATTTAAAATTAAAATTTTCAAAGCGCAATCAATTCACACACAGTCAGACATATTTAATAAATATAAATACATATTAGTTATACAATAAAATAACTCACGTTGACTTTGTTTAGCGCGACATGTGTCTTCGCGTACATAGTATTGGAGAGGTCAGCTGTGGCGCCTCCACCAGATTTGTTAGCGCTCGCCGTGTATGGCCCAGCTGGAATGTACATAATATAATTGTTTTATTATACCTCCTTACTTATTTTATAAAACAATATACTAATAATAACTGTGGAATCCTGATGACACTACACGACCTATATTTATATTCGTTATATTCGACCCATATCCTACTTTGACATAGGGATGAAACACCGCCAACTTCCCACCTAAAGTTACTGAGACTTTCTAAACAAAACAACTAATATTCTGTTGAGACTTAAAAAAAGCTCTAAATAAATAACTCAATAACTAACATTGAGTATACAACTAAACTTCACCCGACCCGGGACTCGAACCCGGGTCCTTCAGATCTGCATCACCGAGGCAGAGAATAAAAACCAACAAAAAGCTCCCAACATACCAGTCTTGTAAGTGTCCTGAGCATCGTAGGGCGGTTGCTGCTGCTGCGAGTAGGCGGACACCTTGCCGGCGCCCGACACGCCGCCCACGCCCACGCCGCCCACGCCGCCCACGCCACCGACGCCGCCCACTCCGCCCACGCTTGAGCCGCCCCCGTACTGGCATTGGTTTTGAAGGTTAAAATTATGTTGAAACAACTTTTTGTATTTATAAAATTTTTCAATTTCAAATTTGTTATTAAGTCTGGGTCGTATTGTAAATTCAAACTATACTTATTCAAAAAATAATTAGACTACTTGAACTAACTTTACTGGTTAATTCCTCATCCTTAAGGGATGATTTCCGGGATAAAAATCCTCGTATCTTATGTCCTTCCTAGTGTCTCAAACTATCTTCTTACAAAATTTCATATAAACCGGTTCAGTAGATCCAGAGATTACCCCTACAACGTCACAAACTCACAAATTTTACCTCTTTATAATATTATTACAGATACATTAATTATAAAAGTACTTTATACAAAATCCCATGCAAATTTCTCTTAAAACTGTCACCAATAGTGTATAGTATAGGTTTCGATTCTAGTCGAAATAAATATACAACATGTAAATTGAACTTTAAAAGCAATGCTAAAGTCGTTTTCACAAAAAAATAGAAAACGCGCTCAAATGTTTTGCTTTTTTTGATCAAATCTTCATATTACAAAAGATACTTACCGCTGTAGGGTATACACCATATTGGTACGTGGTAGGCGGTGGTTGGTAGAAGTATGCGTAGCCAGGCGGTAACGCAGCTGGGACCTATAGAGAAAACATAAAAATATTAGTAAACAAAATATATTTGCATGCATAAACAAAATATATATCTACAGAACCATGAAGGAAGTTAATCTGATATTTTCATGTGTGAATCCTTTCCAACACGATCACTTGGCTTACGGTGAAGGAAAACATCGTGACGAAACCTGCATGCCTGAGAGAACCTAGCAAGTTTTTGAAAGACATGTGAAGTCCGGCCGCGTCTGACCCGCGTTGTGGACTCCAGCCTGATTCTCCTCATAATGAAGGGAGACCCTTGCCCGGCAGTGGGACGTTAAAAAGGACTGCATACAATAGTATAATAACAGTTACCTGTTGTGGTGAAGCGGCATCCGTCCTGCCGAATCTTTCGCCACCGCCCAAGCCGAATGTGCCTTCCCGCGCGCTGTAGCCCACTTCGTAGTATCCACCCTAAAAAATATATATACATTTAATTTTATCACTTTTTATTTTTGTGGATGTGGTAATTAATAAAAAATGTCTTCACGTCATCCATTTACCATAATCTCTAGAGAATAACTCACAGTTTAGTCTAAACGGCCGAGTCTATGAGGTCTGGATCTATATAGCAAATTTAGGCACAAATTCTCATCAAATTTCATCTAAACCGGTTTAAAGGATTTTTAAGTTCATCAATTACAAATAAAAATACAATTTTCTCTACTTCTTTAATACTTTCTTAGGTTTACGCGAATATTTAAAATTTTAGTGGTCAAATTGATTGTTTGACAATCATCGTCTCTCCCGTGTCCATGATTGCTGTAAAACATTCGAAATGTCGGGAACCAAAAATCAAAATAAATCCGCGGAATAATTCGAGAAGATAGTTTTATTTACAATTCTTATGACTTTCTATTATACTAATATTATAAAGGGGTAAAGTTTGTGAGTTTGTGACGTTGTAGGGGGTAACGTCTGGATCTACTGAACCGATTGAGATGAAATTTGGTAAGAAGATATTTGAGACCCTGGGAAGGACATAGGATACTTTTTATCCCGGAAATCATCCCTTAACGGAGGTGAAAATGGGGATAAAAGTTTGTATTGGGAAGCAAGCTAGAGACGAACCCGAGCAAAGCGAGGGTGAGTCGCTAGTCTATACAGATAAATAAAATTGAAGTGTCTGTTTGTAATGTCAAAATAACAGCGTTGTACTAAATGCATATGGAATTATATACGGTATTTATAAAAAAAAAAACACATTTTTTATTAATTTTTGTCTGTCTGGCTGTCTGTTTGTTTCGGCTATTTTTCAAAACGGCTGGGCCGATTTTGACGGGACTTTCACTGGAAGACAGCTGATGTTACAGGAAGTAACATAGGCTGCCTTTATTTTAGAAAAAGAATTAGGGTTCCGCTCAAAAAAATTAAAACGTACCTAGGGACGAAGACGTGAGTCGCTAGTATAAGTATAGAAAGAAATCCGTAAAAGACAGGACAGGACATACCATGTGGTGCGGCAGGCCGCTGCGCATGAGCTGCTCGTCGTAGGCGTAGGCGCCGCCGTAGAGCGCGCCGCCCGCGTAGCCCGCCGCGCCCGCGCCCGCCACGCCCGCCGCCGACGACGCCGCGCCCGAGCTCGCCGCGCCGCTCACTTTGTACATATTCAAGAAAAATAATCAGTATTATTTTATTACAATTTATGAATGAAATCAATGAACCGAGTGAGTGTCGCAGAAAATAGTAAAATTTTTACTGCTGAAAATTACATGATTGCTTAACCTTACTTAATTACTAACAGAAAAAATATATTCTTTTCATGAAATTAAAAAATCTAAAATATAATTACATGAAAAAACACCAAAAACGCAATCTACAGATTTCAGTTCAATCTTTAAAAATGTACAAGGTATAATACAAAAAAAATTGAGCCAAACTTGACGATTTAGAAAAATCCTAAATTTGACAATTTTTCATTTTTCATTTTTTTTTTTCTATTAGCCCCAAGTGTCCCCTTTAAAACAAATTTAAGTCTGTTTCTGTATCTATGACAGTTTTCAAAATATTTGAAATATAACATTTAAAATTAAAAAAAATAGTAAAAAAAAAATTATTTCAACTTTTTGGCATAACTTCGTTATATGAGAAAAGAAAACTTCTGATCAAAATTCGTACAAATCGAAAGGGGTCGATTCCAACTACTGGTCTATTTGTCATGGGTTGACCACGTATAACCAGATAATCAAGCCCCATTTAAAACACTTAAACCAATTAAATAAAACCAAGTTAATCGCATTAGTCGTTACATACCTGTCGTCGTGGTAACTTTAGCCGTTGTTTGATTTGATTGTGTTGTGGATGTACTCGTTAAACTATTACTTGATGCTACTGAATTGTCATACTGAAACAAAACAAACACAAATTATTAAAACATTTATAAAAAAAAACAACAAACATTATCAACTATTCTCACTTTACATGGGATGAATATTCTGATATTTTAAAAATTCCGAAAGAGAAAGTGGGTCAATTTTTACATCACTGAGGACTTTTAATTTTAGATATGTTAATAGTAGATTATTAAAAAAAAAAATTTTTTTTTTTGCGATTAAATCGTATTAATGCATAACCATGTACTACAATCAATGATATTTTAGAAATCACTACCAAGTAAACGCATACAATCACCACAAATAAATTTAAGTCTACTCCTTGCCAAATACACAAACACTACTCAACAATACCTATGGAACACAAACAAACACAAACATACACAATCACCCCAATCTACCCGTCATCGTGCAAACAACCACAATAACACACAATGACCTTCATCTCCTCCTTGCTCAATACATAACTACTGAACAATATGATTAAGATGTAAAACGGGATATTTACCATGTTTATTACACTTTGGATAGAATACCCCACAATACCAAGACAGCAGAAACACAATTACTTGCACCTACCCGTCATCACACAAACAAGCACAGCAATAATTTCTTCGATTTATGCAAATATTTGATATTTTCGAATATTTTCGCGGATTTAATATGTCTAATGGCTTGCATCCCAATACAAACTTTCATCCCTATTTTCACCCTCTTAAGGAATGATTTCCGGGATTCGAATCCGGGAAAAAAGTATCTTATGTTCTTCCCATGGTCTCAAACTATCTTCTTACCAAATTTCATCTAAATCGGTTCAGTAAATCCAGAGACATTATCACTTACATGCTCACAAACTTTACTTCTTTATAATATTCACCAACATTTGTTGGTGAATATTATACATATCGTTATATTTACAAGGAAAATATACATATCGTTATATTTTAGCCAACATATACAAAAACTTAACAAATTATATACTAAAACCTTCCTCGAGAACCACTCTTTCCATTGGTAAAAAACAGTATGGAAATCGGTGCAGTAGTGTTTGAGTTTATCGCAAACGAACGGACAGACAGACAGACGCGGCGGATGACTTTGTTTAATAATATTTAGTGATAAGCACAATAACCCACAATCACCTGCGTCTGTTCCTTGTGGTGTTTGGGCGGGTGGTGGTAGTGCGCGTGCGGGTGCGCCGCCGAGTACGGCGCCGTGTACAGCGCGCTGCCGCCGTACGCGGACACCGCCGACACCGTCGACGCGGCCGGCGTCTGTTGCTGTTAATAAGTAAATGTAAATATATTGGGACATTAACACACAGCACGATCTAGTTCCATGGTAAGCTACGAGGCTTGCGTTATGGATACCGGATAGTTGATACACTGCACATATATAACTTTAAATATGTTCATATTATAAATGTAAACACCCATAACATTAATTTAAAGATTATCGGCATAGTCACACAGTCCGTGAGGCAGCTACTACCGGCTCAGGAAGCAGTTCTGCTGAGAAGAGCTTAAGAGAAACTCAGCAGCTGCTCTCTCTTAGGATCTCTCTCATATCTCTTTAAATATCGAAATTACCATTCTATTTATTTTATTAAGATAATATTATAGATAACCCGCCGCATGTGAGTAAATTTTTCTCAATTCCATACATTTCCATCAAAGAGAACAAGAAGTTCAGTATTTTATATACATTTATATTCCATCCCATACTTAGGGATGGTTCGAGAATCTTTTACGGCCCTATACAGCAACGGGTCGATCTCTGCATGCTCCCCATTAAATCCTGGTAAATTCATCAAAGTTACACACACACAAAATCTCTTACAAGTTCATATGTAGTAAATCAACCAATGTTAGTATTGTTTGGTTAAACGAAACGTAAAAACCTTCGGAGGACTAATTTCTCCATCCATTTCTTAAATCTTTCTCCAGCATTATAAGTAGTATTATTATAAATGCAAGTATGTGTGTTGTTTGTTACTTACCTTCATATTTTTTTTTCAATTTAGTAAAGAAATAGACTTATGACGATAGAGTAAAACTCTATTTATTTATTTATTTATGGTCATCCAACAGAATTAATACTAAAAAATAATTCCAATTATACGACGACACAGCATGCATATACCTAAACTGTGTTATTCAAATGGTGTACTGTACACACATATTTTTAAAAAAGAAAAAAAGGAAAAAGAGAAACAAACCTATAATTAAAAAAAACCCATACCTTAAAAAGAGGAACAAACCCATAATTAAAAAACCCCATACCTGATAAGAATTAATGATAGGCTGGTACTGCGTGAGCGTGACGCTGGACGGGTACGCGTTGGCTAACGACGCGCCCGTTAGCGACGCGTTCGTTGAGTTCACCTGTGGCAAGTCGGAGTAGATAAAATTAAATAAATGCTTTTTGTTGGAAACCAATCGGTATCTGTTTATTTTTAAGAGAGAAAAATATATTGAAAACCTGAAGTTTTATGATTTTAAAATGTTAGCAGATATATAAGGAATAGATGTTCTTAAAACGCTCCCCATGCCCAGGTACCCCTGAGGAATGGGGAGAAGCATAGCGTTGAATAATAGTTTTTTTTCAATATCCGGCTCACTGTGACGTTCTATCGAAAAAGGTTTTCTACAAAACCATGACTAAATTTTTAAGGAATTTTAGTTTAGTTTTAATTAGTATGGATTTTTTTATTAATTATTATTTTTAGCAACGTACCTGAGGCGCGTACACATTGGGACTGTAGACAGGCGGATGGTGCGACACGGCGTGGTGCGTCGCGTACACGTTCTGTTGCCCCACAGTCTATAGATTTGCATAGGTTTTATTTATTTTCTTACCGTGCTTGATAAATTTGTTATATCACAACTCAAACGTGAAAAAGAACCGAGTGATATCAGTCCATAGTCAAAGAGCAAAGCCTTAAAATGATTATAAAATATACTACTTCGTTGAATGGCCAATCTAACTAACAATAAGACTAACTAACTGAGCATAATAAACTATAACTATAGGCACAACGGGGAATCTCTTTTTATTTTAATGAAGCCTCGACATGACCAGTGAAAGTAAAAGCGTGCAAGGCCGATATTTCACCGTGATCTTCACACTCGAAGACCACAACTTCAGCATGTCGCCACTGAAAATGGCGTGACAGACAATTCCAGTAATTATTTCGATTTAACTCGAGAAACTAATAACATCTATACATATAATAATTAACTAGGTCAAATCTGTACATTAAATATTTTTTGGAAAATCTTATTAAAATAAACAGTATTATCGATACAGAGGCCGAATCTATAGTTTTTAGAATTTTTGTCTGTCTGTCTGTCGGTCTGTCTGTTACCGCATCACAGAAAAACCACTGGAGGGATTTTGATGAAATTTGATATGATTGTAGCTGGTTATCCGGATCAACATATAGAATACTTTGTACCGTGGGAAAATGTCTCATTTCTGAGAAAAAATACAAAAACTACAATGTAAGAGTATACTAATATGTAAAACCTAAGAATTTGGTTCCTGGTCATCTGAACGCGGGCGGAGCCGCGGGCAATGCTAGTATATACATATATGTAATCCCCAACCGATGTCGACCACGGTGGCCAATTTTACTGAAAATAGCAAACTGCAAGAGATATTATAGTGCAAACACAATGTGCACTCTCTATTCATTTTATTGTCAGTCCGATGGAATGATACTTTGACACGACCGGTGAGAGTTAAGGCGCAGGACAGACTTTACAGCTGTTCTCTCTCTCTGAGACACGGGTGCGAAACACCGTAACTTCCCAACTCTGCGCAATTATTGAGAATATCTTAACAGAAAAACTCAGTAATTAAACTTTGCACCACCCGGGACTCGAACCCAGGACTTCTGCAGCAGCCGTACATGCTAGCCACTACTCCGAGGCAGTTAATACATAATACAATATAGAGATGTTAACCTTCGGCCTATGATGCGCGTAGTGGTGGTGCGGCTGAGGCGGCGCGTCCGCCGCGCTCGACACTCCCGACACACTCGACACTCCCGACACGCCCGACACTCCCGACACTCCCGACACACCCGTCACACCCGACACCGCCGACACGCCCGTCACTCCCGACACGCCTAGCTGCTTCATTGACGCTGATAACTTGTCTAATGCTGTACAAAAAAAAAAATATATCAAAAGATGGCGCCATATGTATCGAATTGTTATTCTTGTTTGTGTAATATTAATAAAAAAATAAATAAGAACTCGAGGTAGGGCCTTCCAGTCTATTTACACAAAAACGAACAATATTTTACTCAAGTAAACTTTTACACAAGTACTTGGCTATTTTGAAATATGTTTCTAAACTCATGTAATAGGAGAATATATATGTATGTAAATTTTAGTATTTCATGCATTTTTTATTTTGCCTTTACTTTTTCGATCAATGCTGTAAAATTATTATTTAATTTAATTGCATAAAGTTCACTGATTGTTCAGTATAGTTATCTAAACACAAGAACCCCAAAATGATAAGTAATCTGTATTATCCTACTAATATTATAAACGCGAAAGTTTGTAAGAATGTCTGTATGGATGTATGTTTGTTACTCTTTCACGCCAGAACAGCTGGACGGATCTGGATGAAATTTGGCACAGAGATAGATTATAGTCTTGAATAACACACATAGGCTACTTTTTATCCCGGAAAAATATACGCTTCCCGTGGGATAGGTTTGTTTTTGTTTTCCGTCGCTAGTACGAAATATTGTAATATAAAACATTATGTTAACAAACTTACATGAACTATTTGTGACTGCAGATTCTGACGTAACGGGCTGACTCGTCGCCGTCGTGTCTACTACTGATAAGCTCTCACTTAACTGTCAACAAGATATTATATATTCATTAACAATAAATAATAATAAAGTAATTGTTTATTTTGGGATAAATAAAGATTATATAAAAATATAATATTATTTTTTTGTTAAAATTTTGTAAGGTTTTGAAAGCATTACCATGACGCTATATTACCTAAACATAAAATTTTATTTTAATCATTGTAGTATATAGTGATTTGTGAGTTACAACCAAATACCTTTGGGTTAGATGGATAGATTCAATTTGACGAGTCCCATTTGAGACAACGGACAAACATGCAAGTTTTTAGTTTTTTTTAATCTAATTATTTTATGTAACTATAAATACATATATTAATATATTGTTATTTTTATATATATAACTCACCATACTATTGGCATTAGGGTAGCTACTAGGTGCTTCAGTCGTTGTCTCGTGGCTTGTTGAGACAGGTGCCGGCTCCGCTTGTGACGTCACTTGCTAACAAATATATTATTTATACATTATTACGTGAACATCGGTAAAATATTTGAAAATGATTTAATTTGACTGTACCGCATGTACATGTTTCCATAATTGGACGTACTTATGCAAAATGGATCCAGCCCATGAAAACTGATTTTTGAGTTACTATTATAAATGGAAACTACATGTCAACTTATATACAGAAAGTCGATAAAATATCCAATATTTAAGAGGAATTAAAAAAAACTAGTCTTGTTATTATGATATATCAATTTTACTAAAACTCCTATTTTGTCAAAAGTAACTTTTTGTGGTTGGATCTGTTCTACATAACAACGTCCAATTTAGGGGATAATGATACAAGTAATTTTATTATAAATGAAGTCTTCTTGTTATATACAAAATGTTTTAACACAACGTATCTTAGAATACAATATAAAAACGTATGCAACGTTTTTATATCGTACTATTTGTCATTTGTATAACAAACAATATTGAATTAAAAAGCTGAACATGTACGATGCGCACTAAATATGATCATATTTAGTTACGATTTAATGTTTAATACAGATTTCTCAGAGATGAGATATATTCCCGCAGTAAAAAGGAACCTATATGTTGGACCCCGATGCCCAGCTATCATCATGCCAAATTCCATCAAAATCTCTCCACTGATTTTTCCGTGATGCCGTCACAGACAGATATACAGACAAAAATTCTAAAAACTATAGATTCGGCCTCTGTATCGATAATAATGACTATTTCAATAAGATTTTCCAAAAAAATATTTAATGTACGATTTCGACTCAGAATTTTATTATATGTATAGGTTTGTTGACGTTTCACTATGGCAACGTGTGTGGGGTTACCATATTATGCTAGGCTTTCGTCTGATTTTCCAGGCATTTTAGCACTTGATTGCGCGTCCAGTCGGCATTAGTCGGGCGTTTTGGACTTCCTTATTTATGTATTAAAAAAAAAACAAATCATATATTTGGCTGATTTTCTAATTACCTACTCAAATGTACGCGAATTATTGTTTTAAATTAACAATTTCATTCAATAATGTATTTTTTCTTCCTACTGTGCATTTGTTTTATCGTCCCTATAACCCGGGCTTTTTGTTGGAAAATCAGGCATTTTTACTTTGTAAGTGAGACATATGTAGATTTCTCCAGAGACGGGTGCGGGTTACCTTGGCGGGCGCGTCGGGCGCGGCGGGCGGGTGCGGGCTGGCGGCGTGCTCGTGCAGCGCGTCGGCCTCCAGCGCGCCGAACTGCACGTCCAGGAAGCCGGCGCCGCCCTCCGCGCCGCCCGGCATCTCCACCGCCGACGACGGGATCTGGCCGGCGACACGTTTATACACATTAGACATGCGCCGAATTCGTATTAGATATATTCGGCGCATTCCTAATACATAAATATAATAATACCAACACTAACCTCAGTCTCCTCTGTAACCATGAATGTTGTAAACTTGTAAAGCATTCGAAATGTCGGGAACCAAAAATATAAATGTATCCGAAAACATTATTTTATTTTAAAATGTCAAGTGTTCACGTAAATCTCAGAATACTATACAGTATACATCATCTTTGGTAATGGACAAGTTTCAAGTTTCATGATTTTATAGTGGGCCGTTTTTAACACCCGACAATCTATCTAACATTTTAGTGGATAATATTATGATGTTTTTAATACATTACCCAATTATAAAAGCAAAAGTTGAATGCCTAAACGATCCTGCGACATCCCATTAATACAAAGAACATTCCGTTAAGTTTAAAATTGATAATTATTACCAACATACAACTAATTTAATTTTTTTTTAATAAAAAATCGAATTGAATACCTTCCATTATAAAATCGATTAATAATTTAAAATTATCCCTATAACTCATGCGTCACTTAGAGACCGCACTACGTCAAAAATCACAAAAAAACTAAGCAAATTTTTATTACATTCAAATAATAGCTTCATATAAATATAATATGTAAACGAAACGTAAAAATATTAATTTTTAATTAATTATTATTTTCTAATCTTTTTTCATATATATATTGCAATGAAATGCTCTTTTTATATATTGAAAACCAATACATATATAGCACAAAATTTACCTTAGAAGGCGGTGGTACTCGAACCCGCTGCGTCTTTCGTTGCGTAGAAATATCCGAAGTACCGTACACACCGTAATTACTCGTGTATACACCTGAAAAATATAAAAATTATACATTGACGTTTCATTTAAAATAAAATGTATCTATCACTATGAAGTCATACTGTTATTTTGAAATGACGAGACTTTTATCATAAAATAATAAAATATAATATGGTATATGTATACATATATGTAATAACTATTAAATGGTTCCTACGAAAAACATAATTTCAGAAGTATTTTTATATAGTAATTTTACGAAACTTATTGAATAAATAAAAATATCACAACACAAACAACAAACTATAGCACAGATTGATATACTAACTTGTTGTAAACACATAACAACATTTTTTTTTTATATTTTAACCGAGTCCCTGGTTTTGGTTACCATTTAAAGGGTTTTTATATCATGGTTAAATGTGATTATTATTATTAGGTAAGCATTTTATTAGTTTTAACTCTAGTCTTAAAACCAGAGTTTTACGGTGCTTGATTTAAACTATATGTCGGCCCTATCAGTAGCCTATGTGTTATTCCAGCCCACATCTAAATCCGTCAAGTCGCAGAAGAGTAACAAACATACAGACATACAAACATTTGCATATATATATACGTATAACAAAATAGTAACGAAGCCAAATCTATACATTAAATATTTTATGGAAATTCTTATTGAAATAGACATTATTATCGATAGAGGCTGAATCTATAGTTTTCAAAATTTTTGTCCGTCTGTCTGTCTGTTACCGCATCACAGAAAAACCACTGGAGAGATTTAGATGAAATTTGGTATGATGATAGCTGGTTATCCAGGTCAACATATAGGATACCTTTTGCCGCGGGAAAATATCTCATTTCTGAGAATAAAAACGAAAACTGCAATTTAAGAGTATACTAATATGTAAAACCTAAGAATGAGGTTTTTAGACATCTGACCGCGGGCGGAGCCGCGGGCAATGCTAGTATAGTATAAAGTCCGAACATACTGTTGTCATGCCGCTGCGCCTGCTGCGTGAGCTGCGACAGGTACTGCGACTGCGCCGCGCTCAGGCTGCCCGACATACCCATTGGCTGGAAACCAACGACGAACAATAAATACTATTAAATATATAGCTATCTCGTGATTACCACTGGTTTTGTTGAAATGTAGAAATAAACATAATTACACTTCAAAAGGTGAAAAAATTACGTTTCAAGTGTATGAGCCCATTTTCCTATAAAATCATCATCATCTTCAGATTTCACTTTAATCTGTTAACCAATCACAGCATGATGAAGTACGAATGACAAATCCTTTCATTTAAAATATTAGTGTGATATAAATTACCTGATGATGTGGCTGATGGTATTGTTCAGGTTCACTCTTTGCAGGTGGTACAGCGTTTGCCGCACCAGCCATTTGCTAAAAAAAATATTTTTAATAAGACTACAAATTTTCCTTAAGAATATATTAAATTATAGGTTTCATACATCAAACTTTTACTATATTATAATTTCCTATATTAGGAAAGGTTTTGCATTTTAAATATTTAAAAGAAAAATCGCAACTTTTTCGAATAAAAAACCACGATTTTACAAAAAAAAGTGCCAAGCTAAGCATGTTAACTCAGGTTTAACATTAAAAATGCCCCATACAAACAAATATTAAACACACTACTAATTATGAGATTCTACATAATTATATATGTAAATATATATAATTACCGGTATATGCTGTTGCGTGTTGTGGTATGTGTATGTCGGTATGTGCGGCTCTCGGGGGCCGTTCGCCTCGTTCCCGCACTCCCAGTCCTCCTGTGGGAGAAACATTTACCATTTACTCCATTTTGTTTACTTTTTACTTTGTGAATTCAAAAGGATCTACTTTTTAATTTTAGTTATTCTTTTCAAATTAGAATATTAGTATGGCATAAAAAATCTATACAGTAGGTAGCCTCTAACTTTAAGGAAAATGCCGCCATAAATGCAAGGTTTGTAAAAATGACAATTTATTTGGCGATGATATTTTAAAAAAATCTCGCTCGAGAAACAGTGTGAAGCGGGTTCAAATCTCGGGTCTTATACCTGTTATTTTATATGCGAATCATGTCCAACACACCACTTGTCTTACGTTAAAGGAAAAAAAACATCGTGAGAAAACCTGCATATCTAACAACCCGCATTTGCCCAGCATTGTGTATTTTCCTGATCCCCCCTCATATTGAAGGGAGGCCCACCCCCAGCAGTGAGACGTTAACAAAAGGCTGAATACAATACATAATCAAACTTATGGGAAAACTCTATTAATTAATAATAAGTTTAACAATACAAAATGTATATATATACCGTAGCATTCGCCTGCGCGGGGTCGGGCTCGGCCGCCGCGCTCTGCGCGTTGACGCTCGGCGTGAATACCTGAACATGTTAGTTATACATCTTATAATTATTTCCTTTTGGCATATCTATTACTTGTATTGTATAATAGTATTGTCTGTTTGTTTAGTTGTGTTATTTACAAGATCTTACTTAAGAACATTTTTTTGCATTTCGGCTAAAAAAGTGTAAAAAAGTTAAAAAAAAAAGATATTGGGAGTAAAAATGGGTGAAAATTCAATCACCAGTAAAGTTTTAAATTATGTAATCCCTTAAATTTATTTCTAAGCACGTAAGTTTTCAATTTTTGGATAGTACCATCAGAAAAATTAAAAACAAACAGCGTCTTGAATAACCAATAAGAAATTCTATTCTATGCTAGCATGTATAAATAATATTTTTTTTTTATTTCAAGATATATCCATATTTGTTAATAAAACAACTTGGGGTAATAATGACTATATTAGTACATAGATGTAATTATTAATATATTTTTTATATTAAGTTCATTTTCAATATTGTAATAAAAAAAAAAATTCAAATATTAATCAAATATATGTATAATATGAGGTAAATATGTAATTCAAATGGGAATATTTAATGGAAAGTACAGTACCTTGGTGTCTGAAAGTGAGCCGGACCACTCCTCATTGTCCCAGTCTTCTGTTGCTGGAAATGAGTCAATGTTTCCACCTGTTAAATATATTTCTATTTATTTATGTATGTTTTTCATAAAAAGAAATATAATTGTCGGTTTTAAATTTTTCAATTTCATAAGCAATAATGCATTTATTGATTAGGAGGTTTAATAATAATAAATAATTGTAACATTAAAAACATCAATAAGTTACAGAAATCAAATTTTATTTATAAGGCATTTTGTTACTAGCGAATTACAATCGCTTCGCTCGGGTGCGTCCCCGTATGCCGATTGTGTTCACAATCTCATAGGTTTTTTTTTTTGAGCAGAACTCACAAAATTCTTTATCTAAAAGAAAAGTCGCTAAGTTACTCTTCATAACATCGGTAATCTGCCTTTGTCATAAGTCCGATCAAAATTGGTCCAGCCGTTTCAGATATTAGCCAGAACAAACAGACAGTGATTAATCACTCAATTTATAAAGTATAGACGGTATCTTGAAATTTGGTACCAGTGAGAAAAGATTTTAGGATATTCAAAACCTAAACTGGTAAAAGAGGGATAGGATGTGTAAAAATCTAATTTTTAAATTTACATTGACAAAAATGGAAATTATTTTTCTGAGTAAAAATAACAACTACATATAGTAATTCATAGGAAATAACATCAAATTAGAGTAGCATTTGCATGGTAGCAAACATGGCAATTGCATCAAGCAAACGCTAGTATTTATATTTGAGATTAAGGCTGTTCTCCCGTTACGATACGCGCAGGCAACTGTAATATCTTTGCAAGTCCCGGAGACTAATCGCCGCGGAGTGTCGCACACACACTTGCGTCGGTGCTCGCACACTACGCTACCGGTATCCTACACATCCGCGACCAGCCGTGCCGTCGTCTGCGCGTCGCGTCTCCTACGCATCTCGAAAAAATTCGTCCGTTCATTAAAAAAAAACACAAAATAAATGATGCATTTTATTTTTCAGTAGCGTAATGTGCGAACGTCGAGTTGCCAACAAGCATTCAGCTAGTATGCGACTTGAGTATTGTATCCTACGTGTTTGTAATGGGAGAAGGGTCAAAGTCGACTTATAGAGTGTTTTAAAAAGATTTCTTCAGAGCTTTGGAAAGAGGAAAAGAAATATTCCACATACATTTATCACAATACACATACAAGCACACACACACATGTAAATGTCATCACAGCCCGTACTTGATATATAATCACCGGTGTCCGGCGCGTGCGGCCAGTCGGCGTCGGCGCGCGGCGCGTGCGCGCGGCCCGAGCCGCCGCGCCGCGCGCCGCGCCCCGCGCCGCGGCCGCCGCGCGCGCGCCGCCGCGCCCGCGCCCCGCGCCGCGCCCGCGCGCCGCGCCCGCCTCCGCCTCGCCGCGACCTGCGACCGAGACACCAGAGAACACACAATTATAACATACATGTTTTATATATATATATGTATTTTCTTTTAGACTTGATATCATTAATTGCTAAATGATTGCTATATATAACGAAACAGTTTCAGAGACTCTCAATCAAAAAAATAATAATATTACAACAAAATGAGTTTCCTTAAAAATGTAAGAAAATTTTAAAACACATTATAACTAACATATCAATATTGTGTATAAATGTAACATGCACATGTAAATAAAAGGGAATACATACGTGTGCGTGGTCCAGAGCGGCTACGGGGGGCGTCTCGAGGCGGCTCCACGTCCCCGTTGCCGGTGGGCTGCGGCGGCTTTTTCTTCTTCTTCTCTGTGGTTTGCCATTCGCCCTGGAATATTTGTAATCGTAGTTGATACCAATCTCTACTAATATTATAAAGTAGAGTTTCTTTTTTTGTATGTTTGTTTGAACGTGCTGCTAATCTCAACTACAAATCCGATTCCAAAAATTCTTTTTCCATTAGATAGCCCGTTTATTGATGAAGGCTACAGGCTATAACATCATCATGCTACTACCCAAGGGAGCGGAGCAGTAATTATAAATATCAACAAATTGGTCAGACTGCCATACATTTTTGTTAAGGAAAGGAAACGAAGAGTGTGGTATTTAGTACTTTGAACACGGGCGATGCCGCGGGTTCTGCTAGTAATATTATAAATGTAAAAGAAATCTAGAGTTGCCAGTAATAAATACTAGAAAAGATTATATCAATTAGAAACATGAATTAACCTGTATCCGCTGGCTTTCTTCAAACAGCAGATTGCAGGCGGACTGCATGTCGTTGTTGGTGTCGTGTAGCGCTGAGCAAACCTCCTCTTCGGTACGCCGGGTCATGTCCATTAGCTCGACTACCTTTAATACAAACGTAAGTAATAAATAACATATATCTATACTAATATATGAAGAACTAGCGACTCACTCTCTCACTCTCGTTGCGCTCGGGTTCGCCCCTAATTCCGTTTTACCCATTAGTAACAGACATAAGATATTTTCCCGCAGTAAAAAGTGTTCTATATTTGGACTCAGGTGACCAGCTATCATCAACCGAAATTTCATCAAAATCTGTACTAGCAAATTCATCAACTCATCACTTGAAATTGGGGGTGATTTTAGCCTCCCAAGACCATAAAACATAAATTTCTTGGAAACAGTTAATATTTCAATTTCAAAAAAATTTGGATTAAGTATTTCGAAGATAACATTCCCCTAGTTTCATGAATATTAAAAAAAAATTGCAGAAATTAAAAATTAAAAACCTAGATAAAATTAAAAATATTTTTTTTTTGCAAATATCTCGAAAACTTTCGAGTTTTAATTGCAAAAAGTGTCATATATAAAAGTAAATTGAAAAAAAATATTTTTCAAAGCTTTTCATCCCCCCACTTCTCGGGGGTGCTGGACGTGGGGGTCATTTTACGGATTTTTGTTCCTTATAAAGGAAAACGTTTTAAAGAAGTTAAACTTCAGGTTTTAATATTTTTGTTCCCAACCCGTATTCCATATGAGTATATAAAAGACTTAATTTTATTTGATTGCTATGACAGACATGCTTTTTAATTATTTCAGTCAAAATAGTGCAAGTAGTTATTTATTTTCTATTGCCGAATGTCCGGTATTCAAACCGAATTTCGGCCAATTCCGATACTTTTCTCAGATACTTTTTATTAATATGACTTTTCTATACTAATATTATAAAGAGGTAAAGTTTGTGAGTTTGTGACGTTGTAGGGGGTAACGTCTGATTCTACTGAACCGATTTAGATGAAATTTGGTAAGAAGATAGTTTGAGACCCTAGGAAGGACATAGGATACTTTTTATCCCGGAAATCATCCCTTAAGTGAAAATGGGGATAAAAGTTTGTATTGGGAAGCGAGCTAGCGACGAACCCGAGCGAAGCGAGGCTGAGTCGCTAGTACTCTATTAAAGTAGTACATATATTAACTTCGACGATCGAATCGAACGTTAAAAAAATGTTTTTTTGTATTTTTTTATTATTTCTTGTTATAGTGGCAAAAACAACATACTCTGTGAAAATTTCAACGGTCTACCTATTACAGCTCATGAGATAGAGCCCTCTGACGGGCGGACGGAAACCATTCGTACCCCCGAAACCTAAAAACTATTGTTACTTTAATGTGCAATAAACTGCCACTCACCATACCATAAACCAAAAACAAAGTGTCAGATAAAAGTTATCGATATATATTTATTATTTATTTAAATATGGATATTGAATAATAAACATTTTTATTAATAAAAAAAAACAACAATAATAGATAATCCTGGAATAAAAAAAACAAAATCTTTTTCGTTTTTAATTACTAATTAATTTGTCTTTTATTACCAATAATTTAATTATAAAACTACGTAAAAAATTAAGATAAATAATATTTATTCAATTCTATCATTCTTTTTAGGTATATCTTGAACTTATATTTTTTTGATTTTCATCTTTAACTTAATTTTATATGTATTTTAAAATTATTTTAATCATTAAAATATATACATTTTTCTAAATATTAAAAAAATCTAATATTATGATATTTAAAATTAACACGATCTTCACGAAATACATGAATTCCTGGCCTTCAACTTTTAACTCTCTCCTAACAAGTAAAAGTGCATTATAAACCACTATAATACTTGAATTTCTATAAGAAAATCTATATCTATAATAAAATAGTAACTAAGTCGAATCTGTACATTAAATATTTTTTGGAAAATCTAATTGAAATAGACATTATTATCGATACAGAGTCCGAATCTATAGTTTTTAGAATTTTTGTCTGTCTGTCTGTCTATCTGTTACCGCATCACGAGAAAACCACTGGACTGATTTTGATGAAATTTGGTATGATGATAGCTGGTTATCCGGGTCAACATATAGGATACTTTTTACTAATATCTCATTTCTGAAAAAAAAATACAAAAACTGCATTGTAAGAGTATACTACTATGTAAAACCTGAGAATTTGGTTTTTGGTCATCGAACGCGGGCATAACCGCGGGCAATGCTAGTAACAAAATAAAATTTCGCAAACTAATAACACTATAAATAGTAATTACCCACTTACACTATCATAACAAAGATGCTATGTGAAAGGTCAATGACCCGCATTGTCTGTACTTTCCCATGAAGATAAACGAATACTTTTACAACAAAAACAATAAATTAAGATAATACAATTATTGGATATTTAATAATTACATACCATTCTTCGCACGTCAGACGGATCTTCGCTTTTGCAGTCGATCATGTTTGCCATACGAAGTTGTTCTGTGGTAGCCTGAAACAACAATAACAACATATTAACAAATTAAATCCTTGCTATTTAATAAATAAATATGTCAGAACATTAACACACAACACCATCTAGTTCCATGGTAAGCTACGAGATTGTGTTATGGATACCAGATAGTTGATACACTACACTTATATAACTTTAAATACATACATATTATAAATATAAACACCCATGACTGGAGTACAAACATTCGTGCTCATGACACAAATGAATGCCCCCAGCGGGACTCGAACCCGCGACCGCTGGCGCAGCAAGTAGGGTCACTACAAACTGAGCCAATCGCGTCGTGGAAATTCGTCGTTAATATTATAAACTAGCGGCTCACCCTCGCTTCGCTCGGGTTCGTCGCTAGGTACGTTTTAAATAGATATAAAAAGAAAAAATCTTTCTTTCTCACATTTTAATTATATGTTTTAATACTTACCTATTCCGGACTAAGAGAAATCCAAAAATTAAAATATCATAAAAATTGGAACGCGGTCGAACGGGATAAAAAGTATCCTATGTCCTTCTCCTGGCTCTAAACTACCTCCCTGCCAATTTTCAGCTAAATCGGTTCAGCCGTTCTTGAGTTATAAGCGAAGTAACTAACACGACTTTCTTTTATATATATAGATATAAAGGTTTCAAGTCAAAACCACAACCACTAAACCTATTTTGATGGAGTTGGTATAGATGTAGACTGGACTAAGAGGGTGAAACTAGAGATTAAATTTGGGAAACTATAATTTCTTAAATTAAAGCCTCGGACGGCTTCAAAGTGACCTACGTAGCTTTCGTTTACCTATTGTGAACCCAAAGCAAGGTTAGGTTACTAGTAATATGATAATTTAGACTTTTTAACAATCGACTGTCAGACACACTCCCCCTTTAATGCGAGGATTAGTGGTGTACGACACATTGGTCATATGTGGATTTCCAGACTTCATATTTATTTCGAAAATTAGTAAAGTTTTTTTAGAGTTGCAAGTTTCCAAACAATGTTTTCTTTCAAATGAGTTTTTTCCATTAAAAATTTCGAGTTGCGAAGCTCAGGGTTTAAACTCTGTTTTCTAAAACCAATGACTACAATTACTATGAAACAAATGTTAAACACAAACAAATCCAAAGAAAAAATAAAAACCTTTAAAAAAAAACTAAATAATTATGTGTAATCTCACTATCACCTATTTAAAGAAGTAAAAATGAAAGTGTTTGTTGTTAAGCTCACTCGAAAACTACTGGACCGACTCGCCTAATGTTCATTTTAATTAAAATGTTCAAAACTTTCCATGCTTTATTTTTAAAGAAATACCAATACAGTTGCCTGTAAAATTGGAAAATTCTAGAAAAACTAAAATTGCTTTATGCTATATGAATTTTGTAGAACTTAAAGAACTAGACTTAAAGACCACAGAGTAAAATGAAATTTGGATAGACCAACCTTTATTGTTGCAGCTAATAAAAAAAAAAAAAGTAAAAAGTTGCTAACTGTATTGACAACAATACATACCTGTGGTTTTGTCTTTTCCTTAGGAGCGGGCTTCTCGGCGGCCTTGCCCTTGTCCTGCTTCTCCTTCTTCGCACCACCCTTGGTGGCGCGCGCACCCAAACTCATCTTTATCTGCTATATTTACAGCCTCTATTTACAAGCAGCTGAAAAAAAAACAATCCTTTTTTTATATGGTTAAAACTTTTTTTTGTTATTTTAGTCTAAGATGCTTAGTCAAATATATATTTTTTCAAAATGTTTGTTTCAAATATTTGGAAAGAGACAGCTGGATTACCTGAAAATATTAAAAGAAGAAAACTATCTGAACTTTTCTCTAAGTAACTGGTTTATTTAGTAAGACAAAGAAAAATGCATCCCATAAATTTAAGTGAAATTCTTTCACAGATGTATCAAATTCAGAATTAGAAGTAATCAAATCAAAAAGCTAAGCTTTCAAAAATAATTTCTGTTTAAATAAAACTATCTTTTCGGGTTTTTCGCAAATTTATTTTGATTTTTCATCAAAGCCAAAAATGATTTTTTCATTTTAAAATTCTAAAAAAAAATTGTAATTGTGGAAGGCGCACTACTGGATCAGGCTTTAAAGTTGCATGATGAATAGATGTCTAAAATAGAAAATTTTCAAAAAATTTAAGGATACACTATTAAAAACATTTTAATTATTTTTTTTTTTGTAAAGGCCATCCAAAAACAAAAATTTTAAATAAATAAGTTGAATTTCAACCATTATTAAGAAAGTTATGAGCAAAAAACCAAAAGAGCGGTTTTGAACCAGTGATCAAAAAAACTCAAAATTTATTAGGAAGTCTTTTGAGAGGTAATAAAAATTACCAAAACATTAAGAAAATCAAAAATAAAAATTTTGAAACCCTCCGATTTGGTGTGGAATGCCCCATCTATTCAAAAATATAAAATAACACAGATAAAATGATACAACTTCAGAATACCAATATAATAATATAAAATGTTAAAAAAAGTCTCATTTGTTTGATTTACAATCATATATTTTTATCTGAAATCATTCTTAAATTCATAATAATGGCATAAGTGTAATAAATCAGTACTTATAAGATGATACATTTAAAAAAATATCAGATAAATGTTCAAATTGACAGATTTTATATATATAAATAATATAATAATATAGAAAGATAGGCAGATAAACTAATAATGAAGAAATATCTTTAAAAATCACAGACTTGATATGTAATGATCATGAATCACTCAAAAATCTTAATTTTTTTGGAAAGCAAATAAATTTTGTTCAACAAACTTTTTAATTATATTTAAAATGCAAATCATCAAACATATTCCTAAAATTGAAAAGAATTTTCAATATTGAGGACATAAGAGAATATAAGGAAAATTATAAGCAACTGCATATTTTGTTAAAATTATGACTATAGTGTATTACATCCAATTTTGAATATATTATTAGAATTAATATTGCCAACTGAGTAAATAGATATAGCATCATCAGCAAAATTTAAAGCATTTTTAAATTATATTTATATATTTGTTATACTTAAAAAAAATCAAATTAATATCTAGTGCGAGTTAAGAATCATAAAAAAAATAGTTGAAATAAATTAATTCTACAAAAGTTGACAAAGTAAACAAGAATTTGAGTATAACCTTACTTTAGTTTCTTATTATTTTATAATAAAAGTATATTTTAATAGATTTTATACTGTATAAAAATATGGAGTTATATACATTTATTTTAACTATATTTTAAAATTAAAAGCACTAAAGAATCATTACTTATTGGAAGATTGGAATGGATAACTTCATTTTGTTTTGATTATTTCAATTCTTGTAGGTGATTGTAAAACAAAAAATGATGTTATTTTAGTACTTAACATATCAAGTACTATAAAGTATATGATAACAATCGTGTTCATTGGAAAATCGCATATAACGGAAGGAACCGCCAATCATAGCAAAAGCGGTAATCTGAAAATAAGTAAACAAAACAATTGGGCGGATAATAGTATAATTAACCTTCAGTGCCTAACAAAATGATTATTAAACCTTAGTTATATGTATGAAGCACTTCAAAGTGCGTGTATATTATAAAATCTTGCATTACTTCTCGTAGAAATCAGGACAATGATTCATTGTAAGTAGCAAGGGCGATACCAATTTGAAATTTTGTAGTGTGAGGATTTTCTATCGAACACAGGCGGGATTAGTGCAAACGCACAATCACACGTATACGAGCTCACGTCATTAATTTCTAAAACAGCTAACGGAGGCGAAATTCAATAGGCGGCACATGTGGGGGACGCCATTCCTGAAGCACCTTTCTTGGTATCAAAATGACAGTCTTTGTTAACGAAATAACCGTACACGACACCATTTTCCACCTTAATTTTGCACTCATCAACACATTTCGTATGCTAAATCTAAGAATTTACCTTAAAGCTAAGATTTTATCCGTAATTCAACGCGATTACTAATAAAATTACGAATTTCCATACCTGTGAATGCGCTCTCAAACGCAAGCTGGTCACGTGACTCGCTAGGGACGAGCCATGTGAAAGATTACGATTCAAAGAATGGCCAGTCGTATTGCCAACTTTTTCACGCGTAATGTTACGATTATTACTGATAATTTAAATAAATTATTTTTGAGACATTTTCTTCAATGTAGGTATATTAATCGACATTAAAAACATGTAACTTGCAAACGTCGTATAAAAAATATATAATCTTTTCTAGAATTTAGTAGAATTATAGAGAAACATCGATTTCATATATAATGTATATTTTTTTAGATAAACATGTCTTATAAAACTATACGATAATATTTTCTTAATAATATTAATTTTCGATAAATATTATAGCAAAAGTAACAGTATTTATAACAAACAATTATGTTTATGAACGTCTTATATGTAAATATTAAATTTTAAAACTTATTTAACGTCTTCATTACAGAGAACTATTTCTGTGATGTAAAAGAGTTCGTCGAAATGCATTAAATTCAGGTGGCGCTACCATTGCATGTGAAAAAACTAATTTTTGTTTTTTATTATAAAATTTTATTCATAAGTCAAACAATTTTTTTTGGACTATGGAAATAGTTTCAATAACTCAAGTCACCCAAAATATTAAATTTTTCAACTCAGCACACTTCACTCCGTTTACAACTGCTAATTCATATCATACCCTCTTGCTACGCTAGCGCCATTCTAGTGGGCTTTTGAACTGTTATTTACCGCTTCCAAATGGACCCTTTTTCAACTTGTCTCCCATATAAGATAGTTCTCCTTACTCTACCCTCCATTATTTTCTTATTAACGTAGATAAATAATATTTAACCTACTAATTACTATTTCTTCATAATCTGTGCCAAAGAGATAGATAAGATAATTTAAAGGGATCTGTGGACATTACCGATTAATAATATTCCAAAACGAAAACACTAAAGTCTAAACACTATTTAGTATTTACCGCCAAAATTAAATGTCAGATTTTACAAATTACAATTGAATTAAATTTTAATTTTGATTTTAGAATTTTAGATTATTATATTTAAAGTTTATTTGTTCTCGATCATAACTATTTAATATTTTGTAAAATGTCTCTACTAGAAGATGTGTTTCTTCAAGACGAAGCTGGTGAAGCTCAGGAATTGGAAAGAGTAATAGAAGGTGATGAATATGAGGATAGAGCTCGTTCAGATAGTGATGATAATAGTGAAAAAGAAGATGAAGCAGGTAATAAAATCCCCATTTTTATACAATAAAAAGTTAAAAATGTAAATATAAAAAATGTAGCTAGAATTAAGTTAACGCTTACCAAACTTTCATATTATTTCAGAGGAAGATAAAAGAAGGGTAGAACCTAACACTACTAAAACGCATCGTGTGGTTAAAAATCCAAGATTTATTTTAAATCCTGCCAGACTGACTGGACCAAGAGGAATACAAGTTATCCCAGAACATTTTAAAGACTTTAAATTCAAAGGCAAGAACTTAATCATAATATTATAAATACAGAACATCTTTTAACTCACTATTTGTTTGCTTATTCAGGTGTAAAATATATGTAGCTTTATTGTGTTCAGTATTTATCTTCAGTTCTATTTATCAGAAGTATTAATATGTTGTCTAGTTACTTAGATTCTTTTTGAATTATATTCAGTTTTCAATTTTAGCTATGAATTTGTGATTAGGTACATCTTTTAGGTTTTGTAAATATTTGTGATTCCTTTTTGTCTATGCTATATTTTAAACTATTATAAAAATATTTCAGGAAAAGGACATGAGAAAGAAGATTTAGATTTGGTACTTAAAAAGCTAGAACATTGGGCATATAGGTTATATCCAAAGTTTAAATTTGAGGACTGTTTAAAGAAAATAGAAATTTTGGGTAAAAAAAGACCTGTCATGGTTTGTATTTATTTTTTATTTCCTTTAATCTCCCATATTTCACATTTGAGATTGGCCACATGGCTGAAAGTGGCCAGGAGGACATCACAAATAATAACTGAAGGACAATAAGTAGATAACGATATTACAGTTTGTTTTATATTCTTGGTTAGTTCACAATGAATTTTAAATAATTTTTTTTATAGAAAATGGCATGACCTTCCTGCAGCTTTTTTTTTAAGTAGTGATATAATTAAATTGAATATGATTAAATTGTATGTATAATTAGGGGTTACTTAAACAAAGTATAAGATTGCCATATCACAGCAATGAATCATTAATAAAAAACATTATTAGTATTAAAAATGTAAAAATATATGTATATTTTAACACAGGTTCATCTACATAAAATAAGAACAGACCAATACATATCAGAAGAAACAGTAGTGCAGAAGGATTCTAGCAATGAAGAAGAGGAAGAAGAAAAAGAGAAGGAACCAGAAGATGAATTCGATAGACTCTTGCAGCAACAAATTGAGTTAGCGCGATCCACACCAGCTCCTGGGTCAGCTAGAAAAAATATGGATAGTGCCATTAATGATAATGGGTAAAGTAAAGTTTGAATGATAATATATTCGCATAAGATATATTAACTAATTAAAATAAAATATATTTAGATAGATAAATTAAGATAATTTTACCTTTTCAAATAATTCACTCCAAATTTATTCATTTAAATTAGTACAAACAATTTTAATTGATATATTTTTTATTTAATAATGAAAAAGAAGCAAAACATTAAATTTCACTTAATTTAAATTATTTAAATTTTTTGCAGACCAATGGTAATGCCAAAAGCTACATCTTCACCATCAATAAGCGATGAACAAAAGGAGATAATGCTTAGAAATAGGAAACTAGCTGAAGAGAAAAGATTAGCTCGTCTCAAAAATTTATCAAATATGAATAGCTTACAAAATAAAGACAATCAAGTAACAACAAGTAATATTTCCAAAGAAATTAATGAAAATGGAATGGATATTGAAAATAATATGCCAGATAAAAAACCTAATAAATCTAATGTAATAGATAGCTCTGACGATGAAGTTGCTCCTGTTAATACATCTATTACAGTAGATGTACATAAGAATAATGAAGAAAGTAATGATTCAAAAAATAATAAAAATAACTCAAATAATGCTTTAAGAATAGATACAGACAGTGATACAGAAATTGAGAAAAATGTAAAAACGGACAATTATTATAATAAAATAGAAGATAAAAGGCAAAAGTCGAATGTACTTGAAAGTTCTGATGAGGAACATGAAATAAATATTAATGATAGAAATGATATAACACAACATATTGAACAAAATCGTGGTATAGAAATTAATGATGTTGAAAAAAATAATGATAAATTACACAATAATGATGTTGAAGAAAATAATGATAAAATACAGAATAATGATATAGAAAAAACTAATGATATATTACAAAATAATGAAACAGAACAGTCAAATACTTGTAAAAAAGACGCAGTGTTACATAATAATGAAGTAACAATCAATATACAATTTAATAATGTAAATATAGATAAAGATAAAGCTATACTTGATGAAGATGCAACAGTAACAAAAGAAAGTATGCTTGTTAAGGAAAGTTCAAATGTAAAGGATGATGATATAAATAATGAAAATGAAGAGCAAAATAATTTAGAATCAGTTCAAAAAGAAAATACAGATGTTGAATTAATGGATGTTGATTTCAGTGAAGATTTCTGAATAATTGATATATTTTTTATATAACATCATGTTTAATATCTGTATTTATAAAAATAAAATAATTTAATAACTATTAGACTTAAAATATTTTATGTCGTTTAACGTTTAAAAACAGCAGTGCTGTGGTATGGTCAATTTTAATTCCTAGTGTGAAAAAGTACCTAAAACTCGCAATGTTGGAGATCGCAGTAATAAGTAATTGAATGTTAACATAAATCTTCTAACTGACAAAAAACTCAATTTTCAATATTATTTTTACCGACTTCGAAATAGAAGGGAAAAAATATTTAATTTAATTTTTTTTACTTTTCGCGAAATCTTCCTCGCATATTGTAAATCGATATATTCATTTCTTTTCTCCTTCAAGTGCTTCTATTACTGAAGCTCGGCATTCCTCTTAAATTCTTTCATTAATAGCCTGAACAGATTTTCAACCCTATTTAACCTTCATTGTCGGATGTTGCAGAGCCCGGACATCTTGTTTCTACAAACACTTCTCTTACCCGCGACCATTGTAAGTGTGAAGAAGTTTGACGATCAAATTCGAATTTGACAATGTTTTCACCATTTTGAGTTTTCACCATTTTTTCTTTCCTATTTAATTAAAAATATATATTATATATGTTGGGACATTAACACACAGCACCATCTAGTTCCATGGTAAGCTACGAGGCTTGTGTTATGGATACCGGATAGTTGATACATTACACATACATATATAACTTTAAATATATACATATTATAAATATAAACACCCATGACTGGAGTACAAACCTTCGTCGTCACACAAATGAATGCCCCCAGCGGGACTCGAACCCGCGACCGCCGGCACAGAAAGTAGGGCTATTACAAACAGCCAAACGTGTCGTCAAATAGTTATAGTAGTTTTGATGACTATTTTAATCGTGTAAACGAGCAATCAAAGCGCACTTTGAAGTTTGACGTCGGCGTTCAATCAAAGTGGAGTGAAGCCATATTTTATCAAAGTGAAGTTCGTCTCAAAGCTTTTTGTCAAAGCAGACGTTGAGCATATCAAAAGGTACCCAAATAAACCTTGATCAAACCAGACTTATGCCCGATTTCACCAATATCACTTAAGCTACCACCTACGTATGGGGTCCCTAGCTTAAAAATTCCCTTAAACTTGCCCCTAAATTAAATTTCGTTTACCATCGTCAGAGCCTGTATTTCTAGTACCTATATTTAGGTAGCATTTTATTATTTGTTTTATTTTTAGGTGACCCCTAACTGTCGGTGAAACAGAAACAGTCCCCTAACAGCCCCCTAACCATGCTTAGGGGATCCCTTAAACTTAGGTGAAGTTGGTGAAATCGACCATTAGAGTTATCGCGGCTTTAGCATGTGTCCTAGGTACGCAACTTTTCTCATCAACTAATGTTATGGTTGAATTATAAACGGAGAGAATAAAACAAATAATTAATTTTAAGAATTTATTACGAGAATGCAAACGAAAACGAAACTTATCACAGTAGTATATGATTTAATGCAACATGCGCTATTATAAATAACCTATTCTTACCAAATGCATGAACTTTGAACCTGGTATTAAATAATATTTCCTAACTAACAAAATACCAATTCAGGAAAGTTACACCTAAAAAAGAGCAGCGTTATATAATTTTAGTTAGTTATTACTGGTTTTTAATTAATTTTATTAGGTAACTGGACCATTTTAGATGTAACTTTATCCAATACAACTATAATTATATATTACAGGCATTGATATACAAAAACTCAAGATACACGATATAGAGTCTCAAAAGTGTCCTCAAAAAGAAGTGCACGATTCGAAATTGAATTGCGCTTTTTCAAATCTCTTGTTCATTGCTTTTCGGATGACAAAATTAAAAAGGACGTTGTTTCATTTAAAAAACTACTTTATGCGGTGTGCGTAAGTTCGAATCTGTGTTTAGACAATTGGAACTTTCTATTTTTGAATTTTATTCTTTGGTTTGACTTAACGTCATATATCGACACCACTTTTTGAAGATATATTTGGTAGGAAATGTATATATCTATGTTTTTATATATCAATGCTTACAGATAATTATTTTAATTTAAAATGTTATTAACAAGTATATGTAAGTATTATATTTGGTAATCATTTTTTTTCACTCAGGACTTGTGAGTTGTGACAAAATAATATGAATTACTAAATATTTTAAAAATCGCTACTATACACTCAATTATCACCGGAATTAATTTCACTCTAACACCAATTAAAAACCATAATTCCAAGTTATAACTTAATTTATATATGTATAGGTATATCAACAGAAAAAAATATTTAAAAATTAAATTAAGATTTCAAGAAAGGCAAGCTTTTTTTACTATTTCACAAATAGTCAAACCACCCTCCGCCATTTTGTTTTTTCAAATAGCGTATTAAATTCACTTTACTAAATATGATTTTGTAACAAATTCATAGTGTTAATAAATTTTCACATAAAAATGTATGAATACCGTCATAATCTTAAAATAGGGCGTTTAAAGTATCCGTATTTGTATTTCGAGAACATTTGTTTATACTCAATTTTAGTTTTTAGAAGCTGGATATTTTTTACAACTATATAACGAAGCTATTGTATAAACAAAATTCAAAAAAAAAACACGCATTTTCCCTATTGCTTACAAAATTTCCTCTGTGAATGACAAAGAAAATTTAAGTTGCTAAATTAATAATAAATTATAATACATTGACTCCATAATTTAGCATTTTAAAATTTTAAATAGTCTTTAATATCAAATATAGCCAATAACTTCATATTTAAGACATAAAAATTAACTTAACAAACTTACACTAACATAATATCTTTATATATCGATCTATACTATATTAAAGGGACATCGAAAACTGCATCAAAATGAGCGCAGCAGACAAATAAGCAGACATGTAATAATAAATATTAACAATATCTTTAAACAAATTATATCCCTATATAAAACATTAGCAAATGGCAATTTTCAAACGCAAAATAATAATAAAAATATTTACACGATGACTTCTGTACATATTGTTATGAAATATTTAGATCAAAATCTAAAACTAATCATCTACAGCAGTATTAAGAAATATTTAAAGAATTTTAAGCTTTATTGTAATTGCGATAAGACAGCAATTATTCAGTTACATTTACTCCTAATTGTAATTGAAAATTGTACACAAATAATGTGTAATGTGACAAATATTATTGTCAAATTAAATAAAAACCATTTATAATATTACGTTGTTTATAATATATCAAAAACACAACCCTAAAAAGGTCCATCATAGTCGGATAACGGTTAAGAAATTTCCACGAAAAAAAAACAAATATACATGCATTAAAATATATATCACTAGCATTGCCCGCGACTCCGCCCGCGTTCAGATGACCAAAAACCAAATTCTTAGGTTTTACATATTAGTATATTACCATACCAAATTTCATTATACTCTTACATTGCAGTTTTTGTATTTTTTCTCAGAAATGAGATATTTTCCCGCGGTAAAAAGTACCCTATATGTCGACCCGGATAATCAGCTATCACCATACCAAATTTCATTATAATCCCTCCAGTGGTTTTTCTGTGATGCGATAACAGACAGACAGACGGACAAAAATTCTAAAAACTAGATTCGGCCTCTGCATCGATAATAATGTTTGTTTCAATAAGATTTTCCAAAAAATATAAATAATGTACAGATTCGGCTTGGTTACAATTTTATTACATGTATAGATTAGATGTATAATTAAAATTCTAATAAATATCTTTATCACCTAGCATAACCCGCGGCTTCGCCCGCGTTAAAACTACAAAACACTTTGGCTTTATGTTATTCATATAATGTATATAGTTTTACAATAATGTATGGAAGTTTGTTGGATTTGTTGAAATTTATCATTACTGCTCCGCCCTCTTGGGTAGTAGCATGACGATATATAGCCTAATAGCCTTACTCAATAAACGGGCTATCTAATATAAAAATAATTTTTCAAATGTGATTAGTAGTTCTTGAGATTAGCACATTCAAACAAACACACTCTCCCTCTTTATAATATTAGTATAGATAATTATAAACGAAACTAATATAATTGCTATCTTATCTCAATTCATTTAAAAGTAAAGCTTTGACAAACGTATGCAAATATTCAAGCCAATGTTGAATTATCTAGAAATTTTTAGATATAATTAATTTTTTTATTTATATTATACATAACAGCGCCATGTTGTGTCAATTAAAGATATTAAAATGTACTTCAACTCTTTATCTTTCAACGTTGGCTTAAAACTTTAATGTATAGATTGTTATAAACATATTGAATTTAGAATATTCTAGAATGCTTTCTCCTATAGAAATAAATGATACACTGTAGTAGGGGAGCCCAAGAGGGGATTTTGGGATTTGATCAAGCGCGGCATATTAACATAAGGGGGATATGTTGCACTCTGTTGAGTACTTATCCATATATAAGCCCTGTATATAGGGCTGTCCGTCCGTCTAGGAAAGCGGATCAAAATAGATTTTTTTTTTGTAAGTTAGAAATATATGAAAGTCCACCCAATCCATATCCATTCGTCCATAAACTATTTATAGGCGATTTTTGTTTCTTCGGCTTGTGCGAATCTGTAATTATTGAATAGCACACTTTTCAGCATAAAGCCCACCACACCTTAATCTGACGCGCTCACGTATTTCTAACTTTAAAAAATATTTTTTAAATATTAATTTTATACGTGACAACTTCGCTTGTGTATGAATGTATTGTTAAATAGTAACTATAAGTATATAAGGACTTCCCCATACAAACTTTCATCAAAATCGGTTCAGTAGTTTCGAAGCTTATTCGGTACAAACAAACAAACAAATCTTTCTTCTTTATAATATTAGTATAGATTATTTCACCGTTTGTTTCTCGAAAGATAAATAAATAAATTGATCGGGTGCCCTAGATACGCGACCCTATACAAAGGGCTTATATATGGCGGAGGTAATCAACAGAGTGCAAGGCATCATCCTTTATGTTAACCTGCCACGCTTGAGTAACTCCAAAAATCCCTTCTTGGGCTCTCCTGGTCTTATTCTATACTGGTTTTATTCTATAGTTGGAACCTAACCATATCTATTTATCGCTACAAAAGCTATTTACATTAATATTTGGTTTAACATCAGTTCAAAAATAAAATATAGAAACTTTTATGGAAGGATAATTTAAAAAACCAAACTGGACAAAATAAATAGGTATAGATATTTTAAAGTGTTATTTAAATATAACATTAAATATGAAGGATCAAAATTTTCCAAGAGATATTTTTTAGTCTATATCACAATGAAAGTTGTAGGGGATTATTAAATATTACAAATAATAATTTCTTAGATTAACTTGAATATTAATTGACATTTTAAATAAAACTATCTTTTCGGATTTATTTGGATTTTTGGTTCCCGACGTTTCGAATGCTGTACAGCAATCATGGCCACTGGAGAGACTAAAGTTTTAGACGTCTCAAAGTTAATTATATAGTTGTTACACACAGTATTTCAAATAGAGCTAATTTTTAAGAGTTTCAAGCAGGAGTCGAAGTCTAAAATGGTATTTTATTTTAGCTTTTTATAATACTAATTCTCTCCGCTCTGCCTACAGAGGTGGTCAAAGGTATCCACAATACAATTCAACGTGAAATAAAGAAAGTTATCAAAAAAATTTGCATTGTTTAAATATTTAAAATCACATCTGTAAATTAACAAAAATAATATTCCATATATTTTTTTTTCTTGACAATTTCCTTTGGTTCAATTTACTCTTATGGATGCCCATTTGATTTTTTCTTTTAGTGTATATTTTTACGGTTCTATGCCATAGGTAGTAGGTACCATATTAATAAGTCTGTCAGAGGGCTGTATCTCATGAACTGTAATAGGTAGAGAGTTGAAATTTTCAGTGTGGCATCTAAAACAAATATTAAAAAACCAGGATGGCGAACTTCAAAATGGCCGCCATGTAAATTAAAAAAAATACGATTCGTACATTGTGTTATATCTTGTACGATGGTATGGAACCCTTGTGTGCGAATCCGACTCACATTATACCGATTTCTTTTGTTTGCATGACCGTAAATTAGTATTATGATTTTAAACAATCCTCTCACAACATTCTAATACAAAAAGCTCTCTTTACTGTTAAGACTTTTTGATCCTTCCTTTTTTTTAAATTAAAATCATTGGGTATTAAATTATTAAAAAAAATTATTAAAATATCCCTTAAAAATTGAGGCTCAGTACAAAAGTGTTCTAAAGTAAAAAAACCAATTATCATATCATATGTATATATTTAATGCATTTTCGTAAATAATTTAAAAATGTGTTTAAAATTTTATAAGTTAGGCCACTTTTGCACTAACGACCTAAATTAAAAAACCACTGCAAAAACACTTTAACGTGAAAAAAAGATTACGTAATGCCAAAAAATAACGAGTTAAAACGATGTACGATCTTAAAACTAGCGTTGTTTTGTAGCTAATAATTATAACAATTAGAATTTAATTAATAAATGTCTTTTTTAGAAAGAATAGATGGTTTAACCACATTAAAACGGGAAAATTTAAATATTAAGGACTTAAATATCCATTAAATTCTAAACGTCATATCTCGTTATTAATCGTTAACACATTTACACAACGATTATATTAAAACTTTATCTATACATTGATATTATATATAATAAATAATTAATTAGTATCAGGTATTAGAGATGCGAAGAAAGATGTGAATATCATCCAGGTTACGGCTAATACCGATTGTTGGTTGTCGTTATTTTCCGGTTCTGCTGGTCTATTACCGTTTTGGTTCTCGTTATTTTGTGGCTCGTTACGTTCATTTCCTTCGTTACGTTCATTCCGCTCGTTGCCGTTCTGTTGCTCGCGACGGTTCTCGTTGTTAACGGGATGAACGTGAAGATCACGGAAGAAGCCGATTTGGTGCCTGCAAAGAAGTAACGAATGGTCAATATAATTAAAATGTATTTAATTATTGTAAAATTTATTTGTTATTTTAAGTGACACATTAAACTTAACACATAAATATATTATGTAAAAGAAAATGATAAAAGTTCTGTTCGTAAATTGTTAAATCCAGATGACAATACAATAATTCAATACCATCAAGCTGTTCTGAAGATAGAGCAAGAGAGATAAACTCTTAACTAGTTACTAATAACTTTTTGAGTGTGTGTTCATTTAATTTGTTTTGACAAGTCGCATACATTATAGTTAACCAAAAACGTGTATTTTTAGTTTTAAGAACTATATTTATTAATTACTAGCGACTTACCCTGCTTTGCTCGGGCGCTTAACTATTGAAAATCAAATTTCATACAAGCATGTTTAGCAGTTTCTGCTTGAAGAAGCAACAAACAGACACACACGCGCACACACATACACACAATCTTTCAAAACAAAACTATATCAATTACATAAACAAATATAGTTATAATCTTTATTGTACACAAAGAAAGAAATATAAAAAATATAAAAAAATAACACAAAGAAAAAATGCAAAGCAGATGGTCCTATCGCTGTATGCGATCTCTTCCAGGCAACCTTGAGGTGGAGGAGTAAGTTGTCATAAAAACACAAATATACTCACAAATAACCAGCGGCAGCCAACAATATGACTAGCAGCAATCTCGCCGGACTGCCGTACAAGCAAAACAACGAGACCAGTATTGCAAATCTGGATGCTGCATAGAGATGGTCAAGCCAGTCTCGGGCCATTTCATCTGGTTCCGGTTCCGGGTTTTCCGGTTGTGGAGGGGTTTCCGTGGGGGGAGGAGGGGTTTCTACTGCTGGTTGTGCCCTGGAGTATTTTTTTAAATTTAACAAGCTATATACATATTTAATTAAAATGTAGTTAATATTATATGACTCAACATACTCGTATCTCTAACCTACTTTCTAACTAAAAGATTACACTGACTTCAAAATAAAGTACATGATAACAGTTTTTTTTAAGTCGAAGTAATTTTAATGTCTGCAAAATTTTTAGTTAAAATATGTTATTTTCTATGCCCTATATTTTAATAGCCTCTTAAAATCTAACTTTTCGGTTACCAAATAAAAAAAAACATACAGACGAACATGGAACGTCCTCTTTTTTTCGAAGTCGATTAATTATGTGTCTACGAAATTATAAACTAATTTATAAACAAACGTATATTTTTTTTGCATAACTTTGGATCTATACTAGATTTCTATTTTACATTCAGACAATATGATCGAAATGATTTTAATCAAATTTATCTCTAAAATATATATAAAAAAACTTACATGTTGGCGTACTGTTGCATATACTGCATATACGCTTGCTGCATCATTAACATATGATTGGCCATCGAGGCGGGGTCACTTTGTACCGGCAAATATCCCTCTCCGAAACTATAATTCGGGTATGGAGGTACCCTTCCGTAATTATTTACAAAGGAACTGAAATAATTTTGCATTTCCACTGTGTGATTTTGGTCATTTTGTCGCATTTCTGGTCTGGGGGTCTCTGGCGGTCTGGGGGGGTCTGTCACGGTTACGTTTCTCTGACGGAGACCATCAGTCTTTGCATCGGGCTCTTGCATTCTTTTGCTTGAGCAAACTAAGTGCATAGTGTGCGTTATCTGACTGTCATAATGTCGTAACACGTCTTTCAATATACTGTTGTCATCTAACAGCTGTCCTGAATAGATTATCTTTTGTTCATCTGCTTTCTGTAACAAAGGCGGAAATATTATCATTACAGCGGCAGTGGCAGTTTGTATGACAAGCTATGGGATCCCAGGTTCGAATCCCAGATCGGCGCAATGCGGTGAATTTCTTAACACATAATCCAATAAACCAATTTGTTTTGTTAAGAAATTAATTATAACTTTGGTTATTCACTGATGTTTATGTCTCCAGAAGCCCGAATGAATCACATTTTGTTAAAATTTAACTCGTAGATTATAGTACTTAATTAGTGTTTTCTACTTAAGAGTATACATAGCTTATATATACTCTAAGGTTTTCTATATAATATAGTAAGTAATATCATAATATGGGAATCCAGAGTCGGATTTAGGGAAAAACAACCGGGACGGTAACATCGGGACTCACAATGGATATTTCAAGGTGTTCTAATGATTTTTTGTGTGAAATTAACGAACCAATAATGGTTCATAATAATATAGTATCGTAAATTTAGCAAAATAAAAAAAAACTATGGAAAGTAAAAAAAAACTTCTTTAATTTCTTTGCAATTATTATTATTAGGAACTCCTAATGATCCTTAGTTTTCAATACGGCCCTGTAGGAATCACTCACTGTATTGCAATAAAAGGTAAAAAAAACACATCTATCTATTATTTTGGTCGTTTTTGAAATTAGGCCAAACCAATACAGATTTCGAAAATTTAGTATATTAGGTAAAAGAGGATCACAAAAATATATCTTGTGCTATAACGAAAACACAGTTAAGTATTACATAAATCTTGGTTAAAGCAAATCGTGACTTTCAAATACGTAACAAATACAATACAATAGAAACTTAATCACAGCAGGAAAATGTAAACAAACAATCAAATACCTATTATGAATGTTGGTATTACTTATACTATTACACTTCTTACTATCAACGAAATATAATATCTAATCTTAGCTTGAAAATTTAAATCCAATCTTTAAACGATTTTCTGCATTTTGTTAAATTATAGTTATTCGTATCGTAAATCACATCTCATTAACATCTATACAGGTAAATAAAATTGATGTCTGTTTGTAATATTGAAATAAAAGCTTTTAATTACAAGAAAAACGCCTATTTTGTCTGTCTGTTTGTTTGTTCTGGCTAATTTCTGAAACGGTGGACTGATTTTGACGGGACTTGCTTTAATTTTATAGAAAGAATTAGAGTCGCGCTCAAAAAAATGAACGAACCCGAGCGAAGCGAAGGTGAGTCACTAGTTATAAATAAGAAAATCTTTTACTTTTTCTTATTTCTTCTTGCCTTAACAGCTTATTTGAGACATATTTGAGATAGAGATGCCGATGATTATAGAAATAATTAAAAAATCGGCAAAATCTTCAGATCTTTTGAACTATTTCCATTGGAAGTTAAAGAAAACTATTTCCAAAAGTAAATAATTCAATTCGGTTAAGTATTTATTGTATTTAAATATGTCTGTAACCTACAAATCTACATATATAAATCTAGTAGTTTGAACCTTGATACCAACGACCCGTGAATAACGGATACATAAATTAACACTTAGGGAGTTTGAACTTAACAATGAGCCAAATACAATTGTATAGATAGGTACATTTTATGGTGGGCTGGCGTCCGTATAATGACATAACATGTAGGTACCTAAAAATCTATACATATAATAAAATTGTAACTAAGCCGAATCTGTACATTATTTATATTTTTTGAAAAATCTTATTGAAATAGACATTATTATCGATACAGAGGCGGTATCTATAGTTTTCAGAATTCTTGTCTATCTGCCTGTGACTGCATAACGGAAAAAACACTTAGACAGTTTTGATGAAATTTGGTATGATGATAGCTGGTTATCCGGATCAACATATAGAATACTTTTTACTGTGGGAAAATATCTTATCTCTGAGAAATCTATACTAAACGTTAAAACGTAAGTAGGGACGAACCCGAGCGTAACGAGGTTGAGTGATGAGTCGCTAGTTCACTTATATTGACATAGATCTAAAGTCTAAAAGATTATCTAATTACGAACTAGATTAGTACGGAATTATCAAGATAAAGGTATTATCTAAATAAATCTTCGTCCAGTTCAGGGTTCCGTAAGTATATCACCAACGTCACCAAGTTTATGGGATCCCCTAAGCATGGTTAGGGGGCTGTTAGGGGACAGTTTCTGTTTCACCGACAGTTAGGGCTCACCTAAATGTTAAAATGCCACCTAAATAGTTAAAATGCCACCTAAGAAATACGGGCTCTGACGATGGTAAACGAAATTTAATTTAGGGGTTAGTTTAGGGGAACCTTTAAGCTAGGGATACCATACGTAGGACATATAACAGACAAAGAAAATAATTTAACAATATATTTTTAATTTCATTTCACCTATAATATACCCAGTATAATAAGCAAAATAATATTAAATGTATAATATGGATGCCGATAATATCTACTGAATTAATCATGTGACGTACATACATGTATAAATTATTTCTGTTACACTTTTTTTTTCAATTATATTTCAAATAAATAAATTTTAATTAAAGCAGTATCGATAAAAAATAATTGAAAACCGGTCTTTGTGGGTAGTTATTTTTTATTTGCAATTACAATTGGCAATTATTTTACAAGAAAACGATTATTCAATAATATACAGACTAACTGTAGCGTTGATGATTAATGACAGAATGAACTAACAGCATTCTCTGGACCGGATTTTGAAATGTGACGGTTTTGAGTAATTACTAATTAAGGAGTGGAGGCTGTTAATAATATCTAAAAAAAAATAGCTTTTTCTGGCTTTATTTTTTTAGTTTGCCATAAGTATTTTACAGAACTACAAAAGTATCAATTTCAAGTAAAAAACAAAACGCTATTACCAAACGTAACAACATCATCTAGAAATTTTTACGTTTCTGTCGATATTTCTATGTACACTCTTATGTAGGGAGTAGTGGCCGCGTGGTTGTAGCCACAATCTGGACATTGTGTAAAGACCAGTGGTTCGAAACCCATTTCTTTTATATAATGATTGTCCTAGTAACTTTATTCAGAATGTTATTAAATAAGTATGTATAGATATATTATATAGATGTTTTAATTTTAAGCCTAAAATAGTTTATGTTGTACTTTAAAAAAAAAAAAAAACAAATTAAATTCCATCCAGCTATTGTTGTTGCATGGTTATAAAACAGAAAAGAAATTGTGAAAGTATAGTCTCAAACGTAAACTTTTAAAAAAATATGTAAGCGATCTCTTTGATTATAATTCATTACTACTTCTTTTACTTTCTAATAGCAACTCACCCTTGCTTCGCTCGGGTTCGTCTCTAGCTTGATTTCTAAAACACACTTTCATCTCCATTTTCATCCCCTTATAGGATATGATTTCCGGGATAAAAAGTACTCTGTCCTTCCCAGGGTCTCAAACTATCTTCTTACCAAATTTCATCTAAATCGGTTCAGTAGATTCAGAGATTACCCGCTACAACCTCACAAACTCACAAACTTTCTCTCTTTATAGTATTTGTATAAATACTTCTTTTATTTTCTATGATAGATTATCATATTATTCATATGTTATGCAAAATATCTAGCAAAGTAATAAATAAGGCATTTTTACTTGCAACTTTCTAGTGTTCATAATTCACTTCTCAGTCTTACTATAATGAAGGTAAGAAGTTAGATAAAATCTATCTCAAGTGATGCTAGCAAAAATTGAATACTATAAATAATAAATTTGTATTTTAAGTTTCAGTTTAAGATTTCTCTAACCTTGAAAGTTTTACAAAAAGATACAATCTTGATAGTATCTGACGCAAATGAGATAAAAAACAGATTAGTTTTCCATTTGGTTGTACAAATAATAAAATATTAAAAAAACTTGTAAAGTAATATTTTAAATTTTAGAGTTTCTCTTGCTTTATTATTTACTAGCGTCTCTCCCTCGCTTCACTCGGGTTCATCTCTAGGTTGCTTCCCCATACAAACTTTCATCCCTCTTTTCAGCCCCTTAAGAAATGATTTCCAGGATAAAAACTATCCTCTCTTCTTCCCAGGGTCTCCAACTATCTTATTACCAAATGTCATCTAAATGGGTTCAGCAGCTTCGAAGCCCATTTGGTACAAACAAACACAAAAATAAATCTTTCCTCTTTATAATATTAGTATCGATAAGTACTTTTTAATTATCCTCTAAAATAAAAAAAATATATAAAATTGAAAATGTTATTATACAGTTGTTATTAAAGTTATGTATTATGTAAAAGTATGTTAAAATGCAAAATATTAAATACTTTAAAATCTTTATCAGTACTACTTTGAATGGTGTTGCGAACAAACGCTGTAATGATAACAATGATATCCAAACCTCATTAACATTTTTAAACTTCTAGCTTGATAAGCATTGCAATACAAATAATTTTTATTGTTACACATACAAAAGGTAATAATAACTGGTTATATTATGTGTTTTAAAAATAAATATTATAAATTGATATACACAAATATTTTTATTAGTTTAGTATTAAAATAATCTAAATAAAAAAAAATATATACGGATTTATTAAAATAGAAATACACATTTATTCATTATTATATGAATAAACACTATGAATCATTTGTATATTTTCGTATGCAAACAATATTGCTTCAAGACTACTGATTGACTGATTATTATATATTATAAACTTTACGTAAATATATCAATAGTTTACGTAAATAATGCGTCATATTATATTTATTGGGAGACAAAGTTAAATAAATAAACAATAATTACCGGTTTATTCGGATAGACCTCTGATAGGTGACCCTTAAGTTGTCTGACCGTCCATGAAGTCTGGCACTCAATGTTTTGATCCTCAATTTGCTGATTAGGCGCCTTCACAATCAATGTCACGTTATCTGGTATCATTTTTGAGCTCACTAAATGTTAGATAATACAAAAAAAACACTAATAATACTGCCACAATATTCTTGTAATTGCGTACACTTTGAATGATGTAATAAATACACACGATTTTAAAGTACTAAAAGAACAAATGTTACCGATATGCAACAGCCAAATATAATTGGATTAAACGTAAATAAATACTTGATGAAATAATAAATCGAGACCCCCACACTTGTCAATTTGCCATCAAATTATCTCATATCTGTCCGTTTTTTATTGGTCCACCTACAATGTATGATTTCAATTAGCTGTTTTCTTTGAACTAAATTCCTTAATCCTATTGGTTAAAAGATTATAATACAAATTCAAGATTTTGTGATTGGCGGTTTCATAAAATGTAGGCATGAAGTGTTTGTTATTCTTTGTTGATACTAGAATATTGTTAAATATTAAATTAATATTAAATATGTGCTGATCAACCGAAATCAATCATTGAGATATTCTTTTATTTAAACTTAATAAATTAAAAGCATAAAATGGGTAAAGTACTTTAGATTGCACATCTGTAGTAGTTATTACATTTTATACCTATAAACGACTGTCTTTATACAATGTTTATCATCTGTGACCACATTTTAGTTGTCAAAAGTTCTTGGTTGATCAAGTTTGTTATTTATTGATATTAAATTATTGAAAATGTGTGGAAAATAACAAAAAATATTATAATTGCGTATAGCATCTCTATCCATTATATTTTAATACAATCTTATATATTAATACATATGTTCGTAGTTAAAAGTTATTGTAAATAAGCTGTAATAATATATTTATAACCTACATAAACCTAACCTAACCTAACCTAACCTACATAAACACTGCATTTTTTATTTTTACTGGAAATATAACACATAAAATGGGTGTTACTGTGTAAGTTTTTCTTAGATCTCATTCATTCATTGCAATTAATTAACAGAATGTTAAACAAATTTTGTTTTTCTTTAGTTTACAACAATATCCAGTGCCGGAACATAAAACGGGTACATATGTCATTGAATTGTTGACAAAAAGAATTTTAGCCCTCGGAGCATCACAACAGGGACAATTTCTTGTAGACTGTGAAAGTTATCTATCACATCCTCAAATGGGTAAGTATTATACGAAAAAATGTTCAATAATATACTTTGATTGTAAAGTAATATATTTTAAAACGATTTTGTAATAATTTCTCATTCGTTTTTCAAGGTACTACAAAAACAGTTCACATTCTTCACAATTCAGAACAACCTGCCTCAGTGTTCTCAATACTTGAAAGTGGTACAAAAAACATTCATGTAATAGCTGATGGATTATTTGATTTGCTCATGATGAAATTATCACATCACTATACTTCTAAAAAGCAAACAAAAATTGAAAGTAAGGGTCCACGGTTTGAACTGGGCGACTTTTGTGTAAAACTTGGATCAGTGACAATGAATCAAAATTTCAAAGGAGTTCTTATTGAAGTAAGTCCTTTAAAATATATTTATCTAAATAATTAGGGAGTGCAATAATAATGGTTGAAATTTTGTTCAAATTTGTGTCAATTGTTTAGAATTTTTGTCTGTCTGTCTGTCTGTCTGGGAATGCATCACAATAAAATCACTGGACAGATTTCGATGAAATTTAGTATGATGATAACTGGTTATCTGAGTCAACACATAGGATACTTTTTGCTGTGGAAAAATATCTCTTCTCTGAGAAATCTATATTAAACATGAAGACATACTTATATGTCCTTATTACACTTGATAAAAACTTTTAACTTATTTATTAATAGCATATTGTAACAAGAAATAAAGTGCCTGCCTATTTTATTTATATATTCACATAATTGAAATAGTATATATTTAATTTCAACTTCATGATGATATAACAAGAATAGAATAGAATAGAACAATTTTACTTTGTTAGGTCGAATACCGTCCTTGTGTAATGGCAAATGCAGTATGGGGCTTACTTAGAGAATTTCTACAGGGTCTTTTGGGCCCATCAGTACCTGTTCAGCCTCCGCAACATTTATTGAGCCGAATGAATGAAATATATACACCTATAGATACTATATATCAGTACTTAGAACATTTTAGTGCTTATAGAAAAACAACTGGATTAAGAAGTGCATAAGAGTGTTCCTGTTTTATTTATAAAAGACAATATTTTAAGTAAGTAAATACAAATTCTGAACAATATGAAAAAAATGTCTTTTTTATAATGAAGTCAGAAAAGACTCAAATTTGAATCCATTGATCCTTCTTTTTGAAATCTATACATATAATAAAATTGTAACTAAGTCGAATCTGTACATTAAATATTTTTTGGAAAATCTAATTGAAATAGACATTATTATCGATACAAGAGTCCGAATCTATAGTTTTTAGAATTTTTGTCTGTCTATCTGTCTGTTACCGCATCACGAGAAAACCACTGGACAGATTTTGATGAAATTTGGTATAATGATAGCTGGTTATCCGTGTCAACATATAGGATACTTTTTACTGCGGGAAAATATCTCATTTTTGAAAAAAAAAAATACAAAAACTGCATTGTAAGAGTATACTAATATGTAAAACCATAGAATTTGGTTTTTAGTCATCTGAACGTGGGCGGAGCCGCGGGCAATGCTAGTCATAACATAAACAGTTTTTGTAAATACATAGTATTTGTATAAATAAAGATAATTTTAAGAATTTTTTGTTTAATTTCTTACATCTTAAGAGTGAGTAAACAAATTTTGTTTGTATAAACATATCCAAAACTTTCTCAAATTTCACAATAATAATATTTATTTGTTACTGAGTAAATTACTTGAGAGATTATAATAAATCGAGACTTCATTGTCGGAACAACTTTGCATACATTAACTATTAGCGAAGTAATTTTTAATGTGAAATGCTTTCTTATATTTCAATAACCGTTTTCATTATATTAGTAAAAGGTAAGTTCTTTTACTAATTTTAGAAAAAAAAGTACTTGGTACTTAAATGGGTGTAAAATGGAAATCCAAGGGGGTGCATCTGCTTCATGATTCTTCACATAAAACTACTAACTGATCTTTAAATGATTAACGTTATATATTTTTTCCAAAAATATAATATTTTTTCGCATATATCTAGATTCAAACAGAGATTTTACTACTATAATTTTATTTTTTTAACTTTTCTTATATATTTTACTTTATGACAAGAGGGTTCACCCTCTCGCACTCCTCTTCTGGCGCCCATGGCCGTAAATTTTAAATACAATGAAGTTATTTTTTGCTTATTGCAGTATTACAAGTACAATTAGTGGAATTAGATGTAATAGATTGCGGAATAGACTATGAGTTTGATGTTTCTGAAGGAGATGTGGATATAAAGAAGTATCCTTGGCTTGGATTATTATATTATAGCTTCTGTATGTATCTATTCGTTATTTTGTTTATACTCTTTATAGTAGAGGAGACCAAGAGGGGATTTTTGGAGTTACTCAAGGGCGGCAGTTTATAATATTTTATAATATTTTGATCGGCTGCCCTAGACGCACGCCCTTATATATAGGACTTATATTATGGTGCAGGTACTCAACAGATTGAAAGGTATCCCCTCTTATGTTAATCTGCCATGATCAAGTAACTCCAAAAATTCCCTCTTGGGCTGGGGAGCCCATGGTCCCCTACCACTATATGTACTAGATTAAAGTCTCTTATTCTAAATGACTGGGTATTAAACTATTTTCTTACAATCAAGTGAAAAATAGTGTTTTAGCAAGCGAAAAAAGTGCAGTTCATACAAAGTAGAATAATTATTTTAAATAATATTCATATACTTAAATAAGATGAAAGACATACATTGTACATAAATAAAATAGGCTTTGCAATGAGCAAAGTATATAATATATTATGTATTTTTTTTAAATAGTTAGGTATTTGTTTAAATCCTAGATAATGTCTGATGTCTCTTTTGCTTTCCTTCTTCTTTCTCTTTTTCTCCATCAAGTCTATCTAGACTACTCACGTCCAGAGTTAAGACTTCAAGCAACTTGTCCTCTTTTGACTTGACAGACAGATAGACACACATATTCAGGCTTCAGCCCTTTTTTTTAACGTCCCACTGCGGGGGGTGGGCCTCCCTTCAATACGAGGTGGATCAGGTTATTCCACCACGCTGGTCAATTGGGAGTTGGCGGTCTTTTTTGAAAACTTGTACGCTGAGTAAAAATGATTGTTTTTAAAGATGGCGATACAGGTGAAGGCCGTGCGGTCACAACTGTGGCTTTAATACAGGCGGAGTTCGTGATAGCCCCGGCTGCGGACATAGGACCAATGCCTAAAATTGACTTTAGGTAAAGTTTAAATTCTGCGAGATTTTTGTATCTAAATATAAAAACCTCCTTTCTATTTAAAAAAAAGTCAATTTGTAGCTTAAAGTGTACCTAATTAAGTGATTCTACCCAGAAATTCATGGTATGAAAAGTGAAATACTATTATACTTTAAGGTTGGCTTTATACTACTTAGTTCAGTATAAGTGGATAGTAATTGGTAAGTATATTATAATAATATCTTGCAAAAGAGTTTTTAGGTTTTTAGTCATTTCTCACTCTCATTATTATATTCGTGAAAGTTTGTATGGATGTGTGTATCTTTGTTACTCCTTGGTGCTAAAACGCTTGGATGGATTTGGTTGTTAGTACATATATAGTCTACTAGCGACTCACTCTCGTTCTGATCGGGTTCGTTCCTATTTACGTTTTAATGTTTAGTATAGATTTCTCCGAGATGAGATATTTTCCTGCAGTAAAAAGTATCCTATATGTGGTCCCGGATAGCCAGCTATCATCATACTAAATTTCATCAAAATCTGTCCAGTGGTTTTTTCGTGATGCGGTCACAGACAGACAAACAACAGACAGACATAAATTTTAAAAACTGTAGAATCAGCCTCTGCTATATCAATAAGGTTTTCTAAAAAATATTGAATGTACAGATTCGACTCAGAATTATATGTATAGATGTACTGGAGTAACACATAGGGCTTTTCTTTTGTACATTATCAATTTTGAAAATAAAACGATTTTAGACAAAACACACGAGTTTTGCTCGGGGAGGGTTGGCAGTATGGCGGTCTTCGCGTGCGCAATTACGTCTTGCATCCGGAGTATGGAGAAACGTATAACACTGTTGCTTTGGTACAACTCAGCACGCCAGTAAGAAATGGTTATTATATATTTTTTTTTAATTTTAAAAAGTAGGTATTATAAGCATATTTATATATTTTAATATGATAATATTAATTAGTTAAAAATAACTGTCCAAGAAATGGTTTTTGTAATAAGTCTTTATTTATTAATTTAAATATTTTAAAGTAAAATACGAACAAAAAATGTTATTGTAATAATATTATAATCTAATTTATTATAATTATATAAGATTAACCAGACAAACAAACAACCAAGTGCACAACGATTTTTACGTTTGTATTTTTACGAATATCATTACATTATACACTGTACGGGACTCAAACCTGCGACATGCGGTGTAGTAGGTAGGTACATTTTAAATAGCTGATAACCTTATTAATATTTCCATAGAGCGCATAAGACCACTGTGTCCACCACCTGCCAGATTGAAGAATCCAGATTTTTACGTTGTAAAATTTCAGGATATGGAAGGTAATTTAATATTTCTATTCAAATATTAACATTTAGCGGGCAATATGATTGTCATAGCAGATACTGTCTTAACATGTTTACAAAACACATGCTGTTATATAAAATGGCGAAGGCCGATACATATATTTATTTTAAGCTTAAAATACCATATCTATTTGTAGATTACAGCCATCTCCAAAAACAGGTGATCCCAGTCACACATGTTATGCCCAGTTTATGTAGAGAGTTTTACCTTCGAACTAATGTAAGTATTTACAAATAGTCTAAAAATCCTTAAAGTAAAATAAAAATCAATATAATCTGGCAACCCTAATACTCTTAGTATTAGGGTTGGTACTAGAGATTTTAATAACAGAATCTATGCATAAGTATAATAAAATAGTAAGTAACAACGCGAAATCTGTACATGAAATATTTAAATAAAAAGATGATTGTTAAGTATTGTTTACAGAATATAGACCTCAAAACAAGGCGTTAGACAGGGCAATCGGACAATGCTAGGCGAGATGCGCGTGAGGCGCACCCGACTGTTTGTCTGTATATCTGTGTGCGTTTTACTGTACGGATTTCAACTAAGTTTTGTGTAGTGATAACTTATTCGGTACTCGAGTGAATATTTAGGATAAAAAAATTTACTGGAAAATGTTTCAATCCCACGGGAAAACAACTGGTTCAGTCGAGTCGTCCTTAGAAATTTACATTGCTACCGTTTCCTAAACATTTAGAGATACATCAATATAATCAACGATGAAACCTTCGGTCTGTGAATCCTCCTTGCACTTAACGTTTTTTTTTTAATTTCAACAGTTATATTCAAAGAAAATGCGTCCACCACACGTAGCGTGTGCTGTTTCGTTACGAGAAAATGACATATGCGTGTGGAATGCGGGCTCTGCACTAGTTTCACGCGATGTATGGGGACGATGGCAATTGGTAAGATTTTTTTAATGATTGACATACTTGATAATATCATAAATGTGAAAGTGTTTGTTTGTTTGTCCTTCTTTCACGTTAAAACAGACTGACGGATTGACGTGATTTTTTGTATAAAGATAATTGGAGGGTTGGAGAGTGACATAGGATATTTTTACCGCAGGAGATTATCTCATTCCCACGGGAAACACGTTATAATACAACACAAAAATATTTACGATCAGAATTACTTGAAACTTGGTATTAATCTCTTCAATACAATTAAACAAACATGTTTTAGCATTTTTCAAAATTTATCCCGTAAGAGGGCAAAATAGGGGATGAAACGTACCTTTTAAGAGATTTTCTGTAGATTTAGCACGAGCGAAGCCGCGGGTTCTGCTAGTATATAATATACTACTTGTAATGCGTCTAAAGGATAGAATTTATATCTCAGTCATTTTACGTTAAAAATACATATCTATACTCGTAGTTACAATATTTTTAAATGATTCGTTTAACATTTTCAGTTAGGTTTAGGAGTCCGAGGCCCGGGATGCGGCGCCCCATCCCGATACCTAGACATGATGAGCTACTACCCGTGGATAGAGCACAGCTTGAGTAAATTCAGACGAATTAGCATATCTAAGATGTCTAATCAGAAATATATTTTACGAGGTAAGAGTATTTTTGTTTATACGTTATTGCTACTGTAACTACGGTTTGGTCCATTTTCTTTTTAACAACTTTTTTTTTGGACAGCAAAGTATATTGATTATATCTAAGTTATCTTTCTTGATACTCTCATTGAATTAATACTATCTCTATCTCATTCTAATACCAATCTTTTAATCCCTCCACGACCGCGGACACACCGGCGTGTGAGTTAACAATAGATTTCTTAGAAATTTAATTAATTTCTTAGTAATTAACGTGGAGGTGACAGTCTAACGAAAGTGTTAGAAAGAGCAATCGCCAATCGGAGAGTGCAAGCTGAATCTATATATTTATAAGCACACCCGACTGTCATACGTACTCTTCTATCAAAAAAATACTAGATACACAATCAGCGACAAAAAATGTCCTCACTGAATGAGCGTTTATTTGAACATATGAGCGCGCTTTTAATTTTTTTTGTGAAAACTTTTCTTTGATCATCTTTGCTATAAAGCTTTTAAACCTCGGGAACAAAAAATCAACATAAAAACAAAATGTTTATAATATAAGGCAAATAATTTTCAGGTGGAGGTAGTGCGTATCAAAGATTCGGAAATTGTGATGAAGGCGAAAAAATCAATTTGATTTACAGAGAGATGATATCGTTACGGACGGACAACAATCAGTACCAGTTTTTGACGTATAATGTATGTATATATAGATCACACACCACTAGCTTTTTCTTAGCAATACTGCAACCGCAATAGGGATTATGCACGTGATTTAAATAAAGGTGAAATATTTTTTTTTATAATTTTTATTACTTTTGAGTTAAGGCTATGTCAATATTTTTTTATGTTATTTCTTTTTGTTAAAGTTTGTATGTATGTCTTTGTTTCCTCCTTCATACCGAAACGGCTGGACGGATTTTGATGAAATTTACTACACAAATAGCACTTGAGCGAAGCAAGGGTACATCGCTAGTTATAAAACACAAACGGATACAAATAATGCGTCCAATTATATTTATATAGATCTCGCCAGTTCTTCTCAGAGCTGAGGCTTCTTCTTTCCGAACTGTTAGTAGACTCATGACGTTCAGTAAAAAATTGTAATAATTTAATGCTGAATAAAATATTTTGAATTTTTGAATTTTATAGATGTCTATATACGAAAACGTGGAGTTTTCCTGTCTCACACTGGAGCTAGTTAACGCTACGGCTGTATCGGAAATGAGAATTAAGCATTATTGTTCGAGATACACGAGAGGACCGCCATGTTATTCATATAAAGGTATATATATATATATATATATATATATATATATATATATATATATAATATTATTTACACGTTCTAAAGTCTCTTTTAATATTACACAACACAAAAACTCAGGTTCTTTGTGGATATCTCGCGAGAACTGTTGATTTAAATTAGATTATGTCATCATCAGTTGATAGGAGCTTTTTTAAATGGCGAGGGATATCTGACTAATATTTTATATTACGACATTTTAACTCAAATCTTCTTGTAAAATTCCATCAAAATCTGTACAGCTCTTAAAAAGATCAACGTTTTAAGAATACAACAATTTTGTTTATGGGGTAGGTATTTCTTTTGACATTATAAACATTTTCCTTTCGGCATCCAAGTCGACGCTCCATAACATCCCTGATACATACATACAACTAGCAGAACCCGCCGCATCGCCTACGTTCAATCTACAAAACTTTCCGATTTATTGACATTTATGATCACTGCTCCGCTCTCTTGGGTAGTACCATAATATATATATCCTATAACCTTCCTCAATAAACGGGCTATCTAATGCAAAAATAATTTTTCAAATCGGCTTAGTAGTTCCTGAGATTAGCCCATTCAATCAATTAAACAAACAAACTCTACCTCTTTATAATATTAGTATAGATCACGTCGTGATCAAGTCGTGTAAATATTACATTGATAATTATTTAAAAAAATATATAAATATCTCAGGATCCTCGTTCGATATATCAGTCTACATAATGTTCTCGGACACGTGCCGTTTCGAAATGTTTGCTTGGGGATGGAAGAAGAATATGACGCTTATAGATATGCATGATTGGAGATTAGAAGAAGGCACGTATTACGAGGATTTCACGATGCAGCCGGTGGAGTACCGCGGGCCCGCACACGAGACCGAGTTCGGATTCGAACCCCTGGACCAGGCGCAGTGGGTGCCAGATTATGACGTTTTCACTTCCACTATACCGCCAGATTCTATTAGCACTACTACTAGAAGGATGAAATCAGGTGACGTTTTAATTTATATATTAGTACTAGCACTGCCCGCGTTCAGATGATCAAAATTCAAATTCTTAGGTTTTAAATATTAGTATACTCTTACATTGCAGTTTTTATATTTTTTCTCAGAAATAAGACATTTTCCCGCGGTAAAAAGTATCCTACATGTTGACCCGGATAACCAACTATCATCATATCAAATTTCATCAAAATCTGTCCAGTAGTTTTCTCGTGATGCGGTAACAGACAGACAGACAGACAAAAATTCTAAAAACTGTAGATTCGGCCTCTGTATCGATAATAATATTTATTTCAATAAGATTTTCCAAATCTATACATTAAATATTTTTTGGAAAATCTTATTGAAATAGACATTATTATCGATACAGAGGCCGAATCTATAGTTTTTAGAATATTTGTCTGTCTGTCTGTTACCGCATCACGGAAAAACCACTGGAGGGATTTTCATGAAATGTCGTATGATGATATCTGGTTATTCGGGTTAACATATAGGATAATTTTACCGCGGAAAAATATCCCATTTCTGAGAAAAATATAAAACCTGCATTGTAAGAGTATAGTAATATGTGAAACCAAAGAATTTGGTTTTTGGTCATGCGAACGTGGGCGAAGCCGCGGCAATGCTAGTAATCAAAATAAATTCGAAAAAATAGTTTTTTTTAAAATGTCAAATATTCGTTGCGTAAATCTAAGAAAGTGATGATGAGTTCTCCTAGCCGATTCCGGCCACGGCGGCCAATCTCAATGAGACTAGCCAACTGCGCAGGAGATATTATAGTGCAGCGCGTGTGAGGGAGAGCGCAGACACAACGTGCACTCTCTGTTCCTGTCACTCTCATACACCGGTGGGACGACACGAGACACGACCGGTGAGTGTCGGCGCAGGACCGACGGCTTTACGTGCTCTCCGAGGCACGGGGGTGAAACACCGCCAACTTCCCAACTCCGGGCGGTTACTGAGACTTACTATACAGGAAGACTCAATAACTAAACTTGGCCCGACCCGGGACTCGAACCCAGGACCTCCGGGTGTGCAGCCGTACATGCTAGCTACTACACCACCGAGGCAGCTGAATTAAGAAAGTATTAATATTATTATAGATAACGAATTGCCGGACGAAACCCAGCAGTCTGCGGCGGGCGGCACCACGATCGCGCCCTCGGACCGCACGTTCCCGGCGCCCGAGCTGGCCGTGCTCGCGCGCATGACGGCCGCGCCCAACCCCGTGCGCGCCGCCGCCACTCTCACCTTGTAGTACCATTTTTTTAACGTTGAGAAATGCATTTACGCACGAAGTGTGGGACTCACCGGCGAAACCAGTACTACCCACTAAAACCCAACAAAACCTTCCCCCGTCTTAATGGGGCGTCGCACGATCGCTTACGCACTCAACCACGACGCCGACCACCACCATGCTCACCTCAAAATCCTATTGCTTACTATGGCCCAAGGTCATGGTATATCTGTATATTAAATTTTATCCAAATCGATCCAGAAATTTCGGTGTGAAGATAGACAGACATATACACACACCCATATATACTTACTGACACACATGTACAAACATTTGTATTTATAATAATTGTGTTTCACCTTATATATTATGCTACATGAACTATATAATAAATCAGATGACTATAATAAAATGTATGTAAGTATCTATGTACGTATGTATGTTTGTATATGTGTATATTTATTATTTACATTATAATTGATGTTTGTAATTTGTACCTACACCGCACTCTCTCTTAAAGAAATATTTTTTTTGGTACATAAATAAATAATAAGCGGCACACGAGGGTGAAACCCAACATCAATAGCCTACCACTACTACATCCATGGAGAACGACATTTCTTTGCCATATATTCGTCGATCAAAAAAGTACTAGATATACAATCAGCAACAAAAAATGTCCTCATCGAATGAGCGCTCATTCCAAAATTTGAGCGCGCTTTTAATTTTATTTTTAATGAAAATAACTTTAAGCATTGCATTTAAGGTTCAATTTACATAGATTGTATATTTAATTAAACTACAATAAATCTATACACAATTGGCGACAGCTTTAAGAGATTTTTGCATGGGATTGTGTATTTAGTACTTTTTTGATCGACGGTGATATATTATTAATTGGTTAATCACAATTATTAAAAAGAAAATAAGGCTTATACTTAAGGTAATATTAAAAAAAAAGAACTAAAATGTTCCGAATAGAAAATTAACACCTCCAGGTAAATTTCTAAGAAATCTATTGTTAACTGTAACGCCGGCGTGTCCGCGGTCATGGAGGGAATAAATAAACAGAATTTGTTGTAAATATAATTTAATAGATGTAAACAATTAAAAATATTATAATGACTTACAAATAAATAATACTCTATAATTACGTGTTTTTTTTATTTCATATAGACATAACAATCTTAATTTTATTCTCACATTAGTTGTATTTGTTTACATAAAATATGTACAATAGGGAATATGCGTGATTTTTTGTTTTTTTTTTTCAATAGCTAACATCGTTATATAATTGTAAAAAAAATGTTCAACTCCAAAAATCAAAAAGAAATTACATTAAAAAATGTTGATATAGGCTTAATTCAAAAGCAATAGATTTTAACTATACTCTAAATATCACTGGCTGGCACCGACTTCGAAAATATCTGATAAGGTATCTATTCTAAATGAAAACCCCCGTTTAGTTATTTTTTACATTTTAGTGCCTGGAAGTAGGTTTTTTTTTTGAGTTTTTATTTTTTATTAAAAAGTTTTTATTTGAAATATCAAATATTCGCGTAAATCTAAGAAAGTATTATGTGTATCTTTTGTTGGAGATCCTTAACAAAATAAAATCATTAACACTCTAATATATATACTTATATATTTTAATATTTTATAAAAGTCTTATGTACTATGCTTACCTCTATACAGCCATTAAAATAGAAAAAAAATATAAAGACTGTTTAATATGATATTTTTCTGTTAGTTTCAGATAATTTTAAATTAAATAAATGGCAACATTTTTCTCATTATAATGAACACAGTAATATCACAGAGTATAAATATTTAGAATAAAATATGACATATTTTTGGTTTTATTACATCTTAATTCGGTCGGCCGCTACATGCGATTATATATCTAAATACTAGAGCATAAGGTTGAAAATGGATTATTTTGTATTTTAAAGTTAATATCTATATATAACCTCTATCAACACAATGCACTACATTGTTAGCTTCCCTCAATCTCCCTGCTTTGGTCTTAAATGGTTTCAATTGCCAGAAATCATCGATATTTAGTTTTTTATCTCCCTGAAATTGGAAAAATGTTTTATAAGTAAGTAAAATGATAAGATATTCTTAGCTTAATGATTTGGTGAAAAATGAATTTTTATTTTTTTTATAACAATATTAATGACTCAATTCAAAGTTCTTGGAAACTTCTAGTTAATAAAGCTAATTATGATTTTTTTGAAATCTAAATAACTTTTTCAAATAATATTTTAGCTTATATCTCTCTAATATATAAAATTCTCGTGTCACAGTGTTTGTAACAAAACTCCTTCGAAACGGTTTGACCGATTCTTATGAACTTTTGTGTGTATATTCAGTAGGTCTGAAAATAGGGCGTAAACTATTTTTCATACCTCTAAGTGATAAAGGTGGTCCACCCCGAAAAAAAAATTATATTTTGGTCAATTTTTTTATTTTAAATTTTTTTATGATTCGGCATAAAAAATACATACAAACCTAAATTTTCATTATAATTCTAATACTGAATCATATATAACAATAAGTTAACGATTTTTTTTACTTTCTAAATATTTGTATTTTCAATATTTTCAAAATATCAATCAATCAAAATAAATGTAACACCTTGCAAATACTTTTTATTTAGAGATCTTTTTTAAAACAGTACCTACTAATTATTATTAATTTATTGGAAAAATAAATTGAAAAATTAATAATTATGATAGTGTAAAAATTAGGCAAAACATTACCTCCATTTCCATAGAGACGGCATCCTCAGGAGCCAGAACAATAAACGGCGTAGATTCAAAACTGAACGCCAGACCGAAGTATGAATACTTTTTAATTTCAGCCATAAATGTATCCCATGGATAAATTTTATCTGGGTCACTGCCTAACTCCCTTATTTGTTTGGAAAGCACATCGTAGTAATATTTGAGTAATTCATCATAATGCTTCTTCCGTAACTCCTGGTCTGTGCAGGCGTAAATTACAAAAACTATATCTAAAACCGGACTAGCACATCTGGTCAGTTGAAAATCTATGATTTTCGCAGCAATTGGCTTATTATTATCGTATTTATATAAAAAATTGTTGGTCCACGAGTCTCCGTGAGACATAACACCATTAGTTTTGTCTCGAACAGCCCTTATCATGTCCTCGTATCTTTCCGGTACCGCAAATTGTTTTATTTTTTCAACATATATCGTATTTGGATATTCCTTTTCCACAGCATCTATTGCAATACCGCAAATTCTACGCCAAAAAAGCCTGTACCAGTCCCAGCATCTGGGATCATAGTAAGTTTCGAAGATAGAATCAGTAATTCTATTAAAAGCGTCAGGCTCTTGATCTTTCATAGCGAAAGATAGAGCGTGGTATAGTGCTAAGGTTTTAAAAGTCACTTTGCAGTGATCGTAATCTATGCCTTCCTGTCTAATTGTGAAACTACCAAAATTGTGTAAACCCGCGTCTTCTAAACATATGACGTCGTTCAAACCATCAGTATGAGCTAGAAATAGCTTGGTATAATTTGTGAACGGTTCAGACACGTTCTTCTTAGATTGGAACTTAAGTAAACCAGGTAAAACTTTTTGATAGAAATAGATTTCGTTTTTGAAAAACTCATCGCTTCGAAATGTAAGACGCCTACAGACATTTTTGGGAATGTTTTTAAGTATAACTTGAACATGACAAGGCTTATTATTATTTGTATTTACTCCATGGATTCTAATTCGTATAACTTCGCTAAGGTAAGAATCACCCTTGCCTGTATCACCGACGTACTGAAAAAAAGATTTAAAAAAATGGTAAATATAAAGTTGAAATGAAATATAGGTCATTTGTATTTTTTTTATTTGTAATACGGTAAAAACCTGAGAGTGGAGATCATTTCCCAAAAATATAAAATCAAGTATTTTTATAGGGAGGCATTTCCTCGTATACGATGTTAGATTATTCTTCTTATATGGCCAACGTGGCCACAATTTTCTCATAGGCAAATTTTTTTTTAAAACGCTACGCAAATACCTAATCAGGATTTTTTAAATCAGCGAAAAACATTCGTAGACGTATGTTCATGATACGCGCGAGTTTATTAAACGTGATTTACAAGGACCTTAAAAGTATTTTTTCTTATTCTTATTTGTATAAAGGACATGGAGAGAGTTAAATGCTTTATTCTTTCCATCTATACCAAATCAGGTCGCGAGTTCTAGCCACGCTTGGGTGTGTAGTGTTTTTGGTATGTTTGTGTTCTTTGTATTATTTTCAAGTACCTACTCTACATACAAACATACATACACACATACATACATATATTACCTAAGGGTTTCATAGAGAGTATAGCATAAAAAACAGAAATTGTGTGAACATTCACAAAAGTTTTGGAAGTTCAAAATGAATTCAAATATAGTAAAATTAAAAAAATATGTATATCACAATTTGAAATATATATACATAGCTTATTTTATTTCACACTAGCGACTCATCCTCGCTTTGCTTGGGATCATCCCTAGCTTGATTCCCCATGCAAACTTTCATTCCCATTTTCACCCCCTTAAGGGATGATTTCCGGGACAAAATCCTTCCCAGGGTCTCAAACTATCTTCTTACTAAATTTCATCTAAATCGGTTCTGTAGATTCAGAGATTACCCCCTACAACGTCACAAACTCACAAACTTTTATAATATTAGCATGAACAAATTTAATTCATTCATGAATATTAGTATAGATTATACATGCATTTATTTTTCAATCTTATTTTATGTTAGATAACAATTATTTATTGCTTTTCACAATTTATTAGCTATCTGCAGCAGAAGTGTCACATAATTGCAAACAAATCACAATAAAAGTAAATAATTGCGTGTAAATGAGAACAATAACAAGTGTAATATTAGTTCCGATCCACTGCTTATGTGTGGATGTCATACAAATAGCATGCAGTATATTGATGATGTATATCATGTACTCATAGATGGTGTTGCTGCCTATTAATTTATATTGCTTGAAGAATTATTAGATTACATACAGTAGTTTCCAAGACTATCTGTAATAAATGAACTTTCCTAAATTACTTACTATACTTTGACTTATACATAATTTAATTATACACAATTAAATTTGTGAAATAAATAAATACAAAATAATATCTATTTAAAATTATGTAAGATTACCATTTGGTAACGATTATAGCACAAGCATAGAGTAAAAGATTGTGAATTAGTGTTCTAATAAGTATGTTTTTTTAAATGGGCAAATCAATAGATCAATTATTTTAGTTTCAGAGCAACAATATCTGGCCACAATGGTGGCACAATGAAAGTTTAAATTAATTATTAATTAATTTTTAAGCAACATAAGGTTTATTTTACCTCCCAATGTGTAAACTGAACTTCTTCCTTAAACCATTTGGAAAGTGCTTCACTAAGGACTTCATTTGTAAGCGCTGCAGAGACTCCGGCCAGTGATTTGAAGTCTTCTGTTGTCATTCTTGTTATGTAAAATAGTCTATTATTGTCTTTAAATTTCTGAAACAAATAAAAAAAAATTATAATAATTTCCTCAAACAGAATTTAATTTTATTTTTTGTATAATAGTAGGTATAATATATTTATTTTATTATTGCTAATTTAGCATATTTAGATATATTTTAATACATGATAGATATTCATTATACCACGAAACGCAACATTGTATTAAATTAAAAAAGAATATATACAATAGAACTAAATTTGTTATTTAGAAACAATGTAAGTAAATAAAATTGAATATTATTGGCAAATGTTACCTACCTGTAAGTAATACTGTTCACTAATTGAAAAGAAACTTTTCTCGTCTTCTTAAAAGTTTTTATTTAAAAAACATTCAAATATTTGTTGCTCTTGTTATGTAAATAAACTGATCTAATCTGTCACATGTACGATGCGAAGTTTAAAATAACACTAAATTAAAGTGTACCTAACTGACATTTATATAAGGCAAGAGATAATAGGCTGAGAGCTTCACCGTGACTTTTCAATTTAGCCGTATAGTATGCTTCCACGTCAAATTTGACAGCGTCAATTTCCGCCGGAACTTTAGTTTCGTAACCATTTGGTATTTAAGTGCGTTTGTTAAATTGAATAATTCAAATAACACGTTGATTGTTTAATAATCTATTAATAAAACATATTATATTTATCACATAGTGTGATTTTCAAAGTTTTGTCACATATGTCCTAACAATACGTCATGTCATTAAAATATTGTAGCCGTATTGCGCAGTTGTTATAAAATATATTTTTGCAGGAAATGTTGGGGGTTCGATATTCCCACATACCAAATCTTCATTAGTTTTATAGATTTGTGATGTTTCTTTTTGTTTCTGGACTGTTTTTTTGAGGATCAACTTCAACACGATAATATTTATAATTAAAGTCAAGGCAAAATACTTTATTGCATTATCCACACAGTAACAAAAAATGAGGCATATTATGCGGCCTAATTGCAAACTAAGTAAACTTTCAGGATCTTTGGTTACTAACCATAGATCCTGAAAGTTTATATATTGTAGTTTTAATGAATGATGAAAAAATCTTAAGTGACCAAGTGCAGCACGTCTTAATATTTTATTTCACGGAAATTGTATTATTATACGAGCGACTCACCGTCGCTCCGCTCGGGTCGTCCCTACTTGCGTTTTAACGTTTAGTATAGATTTCTCAGTCATGAAATATTTTCCCGCTGTAAAAAGTATTCTATATGTTAACCCGGATAACCATCATGCCAAATTTCATGAAAATCCCTCCAGTGGTTTTCTCGAGATGTCGTCACAGACGGACAGACAGACAAAAATTCTAAAAACTATAGATTGGGCCTCTGTATCGAAATAATGTCTATTTCAATAAGATTTTCCAAAAAATATTTAATGTGCAGATTCGGCTTAGTTACAATTTTATTATAAGTATAGAATATAGATTGCTTGTTTCATGTTACCAAACTTTTAAAATCACATTTTGTCAAAAATATATTATCTTTTAATATATGTATAATGTATATATTTAAATATTATTAGCAAATATTTACAAAGTATTAGTTTTTTAAATATTTTATGTAATTATTTAATTTATAAAAAAATATTTGTTAATAAATAGTTGCGCAATTGAAGTACCGGCGGAAGTTGACGTTGTCAAGTTTGATGTGGACAGCATATACTGCTAAATAAAAAAGTCAATAGCTATTTTGCTACCGTAGATGATTGCTAAATGCTACGATTTATTTTATTATTCATCTATGTTGCTGAGCTCTCTTAATTAGCTGTTTGTTTTAAGATATATTAACTAGGATGAATAAATCAGCGTATGCTTTAATACTTTCTCAATTTACACGAATATCTGACATTTTGAATAAAAGTATCTTTTCGAAATTTTTGCTGGACTTATTTTGATTCTTGGTTTGTCTTCTCCATTCTACGCGATATTGGTGAAGTAAATGGTGCCCAAATGGCACACCTAGGAGCTACTAAACGAAATAATTGAATTGATATCTGGTTTCCGACAATCAGCTTTACAGCAATCATGGTTACGGGAGGGACTAAGTTAACGGATGCTATAAAAATAGGAATTTAAAACTGCGCTGTTTTTGTATTTTCAGTTACACCTAGCTTCCAAGGATTTTGAGCTGGAACAAGGCAAAAGGACTATAATTTCTCAAGTTAAAATCTAATGTAAAACTAAGAAAATCAATAGAAAAATCAATAAGTAACAACATCCATAGGCCATAATGTTAAAATAATAATAATAATGCGTTTGCGCATATAATAATATATGCGTGTGTGTTACTACACGTGTAGTGTAGTGTACTAGTGTGAACGTAACAAACTTATTATAGCATTTTTAAATGAAACTATCTTTTCGGATTATTTCGCGGGTTTAATTTGATTTGGTTCCCGACCATTCGAATGCTTTACAGCATCCATGTTCACGGGAGAGACTGAGGTGTTACATGTCTTGAAGGCACATGTATATTCGCGTAAATCTAAGAAAGTATTATTATAGCATTTCTATATAGTTTGTGGTTTGTTATAATTTGTCTTTAAGTGTAGTGACACATAGATAGATTAACCATAGCCGAATCAGTTTAAGTGCCAGTATCTAAAGGGCAAGTCCCTTTAACTGTTATTTCCGAAAAATACCTAACTAAAAAGGATTTCTTTAAAAATTGAAGAGTCTTTGGCCAAAACCTTATAATATAATTTTATTTGCATTTAAAATATAGTTCTTCAAAACCAAATTTCCTTTATGGCGTCCAATCTCAATTCAATTTAATTCTTTGTTATGTGGTGTTTAGGCGTGTCAGTTGGGCACAGATTTCTTCGCTAATGTCATGTAGAATGGAGAAGACACGATGTAGATAAGGTATTAACCGGCGGTCAACCTCACTGAGATTATTGAAGGGGAAGAGGGAAAGAACCAGTCGCTACATATTTTTTCCCGACCCGGGACTCGAACACAGAAACTCGGTCAGGATTTTATATCACGACCACGATCATGCAATACACCTAGCCAATAGAACAATGAGGTAGTTAAACTCTTGAATTGTGTAGGTATATTTTAGGATTTTATTTTTTCTTACGACATCATTTCGCATATTTTGTTTTCATATCTTTAGTTTAAATTGAATGACGACACCCTATGCTGAACATGCTGATGCTTCATGCTAAAATGCCGTTATTTATTTGCTTATTAATTATAAACATTATAAAAAAAAATCGGTCAAGTGCGAGGTGAGTCGGACTCGCACATGAAGGGTTCCGTACCATAATCGGTGTTTTTAATTTGCATGGCTTTTTTGATATACACATTGTGAAAATCTCAACTCTCTACCTATCGTGGTTCATGAGATACAGCCTTCTGATAGACGGATGGACGGACGGACGAACAGCGGAGGCTTTGTAATAAGGTTCCGTTGGCGCCCTTCGGGTACGGAACCCTACAAAGGTGTAACGAGATATTAACAACAAAATTTTAGAAATTGTAAGCGCAACCTTTATGTAAGCAATTTGTTCGCGATGAACGAAAGAAAGATTTGGATATCTCAAAAATTAATATTCGTCTGTTATAACAGAATTACAATGAATTTTAAATTTGTGTAGTGTACGTGTTATGGGCAAGAAGTAGACTGATGGGTAATGTGTTGTTTTGTGTGTAATAAGTGTGACGTACATAATATGTATGATTGACGTAGCGAGTGACGAAGTTGTACTAGAGAAGTGTGATTGGTTGAAGGTATGGCTCGATATAATAAAAGATAAAGCACCTTATTTGAAAGGCAATAGGGTCGACGATAAAAAAATCTGGCGCCGACACAATTTATTTTTCCAATGAATTTAATATGATACGAGAAATATAATATTAGGCTTTATAAAATAAGGAGATGTGATTTATAGCTATTTCTCGAACTACGATCATATAAATACCATAGATTTTCGTAGCTGTCTATTTGACAGGAAGTAATTGCTTAGTAATTATTATCAGTGAATGTAGCAAATATACACACCATAGTAAATATTTGTATATATAGTAAATAGAAATTTTCCATTCACGCAGGATCAAACCTCATGATTTTATACTAATCGGACTTACTATTATAAATGTAAGAGTGTGTTTGTGTATATTTGCCTTTAAGTTGAAACGGCTGGACAGATTTGGATGAAATTTAATACACTGATAGGGTACGACTTAAGTCCTTTTTTTAACGTTGGGAAATCCATTTACGGATACCTCCTGCATGCATACAAGTCGTTAAGTGTGTCTCACCGACAAAGCCAGTAATACCCACTAAAACCCAACTGTATCCCCCCCGACTTTTAGTGGGTACGATCTGGGTCCTGGAGTAACACGACTACTGTTAATCACCTAGGGTGATTAGATAATGTATGTATGTAAAGTGAAGTGGGCTGTACCTAACTGCAGAATCACTTGCATTCTCAACGTGGTCGCTTTGGGCTCCGACAGACGATGGCTGGTCTACCAGACAGACCAAAACAACCAGAGGGTTGCTCTAACGGTCAAGTCTGCTTTTGAAAAAGCAACACAAGTACTACACCTCCCAAGGTCTACTGAAAAATAACTTATGCATGTTTGGATTAATATATAGGATACTTTTTATCGACGTATCGATTTTCGTAAGTACTTTTTTAAACGATAGCTTAAACCTCAGAGGTCGTCATGTATAAATAAAAAAAAAAACTCCACCTCAAAGTGCAGAATAATTACTTTAAACTGATATTAAAGTTAGTGTACCTTTTTCAGTAAAAAGTAATTAATTGATTTTTTTCTTATCAATAACATTATTAAACGTCGATAGATACATACAACATCATTCGACTCAATGAGAACGAGTTTCTTCTTACAGATTAATATTATTATTTCTACATTCTATATGAAAAATATCTAATTTATTATGATTAAGTGTACAAACATACAGTTTAAATTATTATAAGATACAAATCTATTTTAGGAAGGTCTGACAGCCACACAGACTGTGTTGTAGTATTTACTGTTTAGGCTTAATAACAGTATTCCTTTGGTTTTTTAATGGGTCCTTTAGACACGGAATCCTTTTCTTGAATTATTTAAACATAAAATAAAACAGGAAAGAAAATGAAATAAAAATAACTGTCGTTCAGCTTTAAAAAAACAAAAGGTTATTTAAAAGTAATACAAAATAGATATAAAATGAGAAATCAACAATCTATTTTCAAAAGGCGCATGGAACTTCAAAGAGCTGGCAGCTGCTTTCGGGCCTTCCGTTACCACAATCAGCCTTTTATAAGGCAAACCACGACGTTTTACTGCTAAAATAAATATATATTTCAATTTAAACTCTATTCTAAAGGAGGTAGGGTTTAAAATAATATAAATGTTGTCGTCTCCATGTTTTTAGGTTGGTTTCGAAAAAGTAGACGTATTGCTTGAAGGCGTGAATCAAGGATTTCGCGCGTCGTTTGCCGCCAAAACAAAGGTTTTCCGCCATCTTGTCGGAACTTTGAAGTTTTGTAAGTTTGGAACATAGAGGCAATCTTTGTGTGTTGCTTTTTGTTAAGTATTCTTGTAAATGTTTTTTCGTGTATTGTTCTCGTTATATTTTCATAAGAATTAAGTTTAAGAAGAAAAGCACAGGTATTAGGTACCTACGTAATATTATATGGTACATATTTGATGTCTTTGTTTATTTATTCATATTTTTATTTTGAAAGAGGAGATGATAGACGAGATTGTGCCTCCATTACATTCAATTAATGATCAAAACTCATGTTTACGGGTTAAACTACTTTGCGTTGATATTTTGTTATTGAATTGAATTACTTACGAGTTGGATCGGCATAACATATTCTTGGTAACACTATTGCTAGTGCCCACGACAATTAGATTAAGTATTAAATTTATTTTATTTTAATATATTAAGTTATTTCTTACGTTAAAAGTAAAATAAAATATTTACCTATTTACGATATCTATTCATAGCGATTTATATAAGACATCTACCTCTTAAATCTCAACAATGTAGCTCCAATAGTCGTTGAGTAAAATAGCTGTAGCATACGGTTAGACGGACATGGCGAAATTATAAGCGTTCCATTTTAGCGATTTGGGAACCCTAAATATTAAAAAAAACTAGATATTACCAAAATGATTTAAATGAAACCATGAAAATTGTAATTTTAAGCTTAAAAATTTTTTATACAGGCCATGGCAGAGTTTCTTACATTCCACACTTGGCTCCATCATCAGCTGAGCTCGATGTTATATTAATTAATTTTGTTTCGTTCTGTTTTGTTTTATTTGGGAAAAAACCAGTTCAATATGATACAATTAAAAACTAAACATATAAAACATACCACAACGACCAATCAAGTTTCCACAATTTAAAATAGTGTAGGTACGTGTGTGCACATGTTCAGATATGATAGAAGTGAAACTTCAGAAAAGTAACCTACGAGAGAATGAGATGAATATAAATTATCAGAAGTAGGATAATTGAAAGGTAATTTTTTTTTATAATATTTTTACCAAGTTTTAAAATTATTTTACATTTTATTTAACATTATTATTTTTATTTTTTTTTTACTTTCTGTTTAATGTATTCTATCTCATTCTCTTGCCGGCTTAACTCTATATATTTTTGTGTTTGTCTCTTTGCCGTGACGTATTTTCGTTACATCGAGTTTCAAATCACGATTCTAAAGAAATTTCACTTAATTTTTTTTTATTAAAATATTTAAATTATTGTATTGTTATCCAGATTTGACGATTGTCATACGACGGTTCTAAGTAAAGGTAATAAAAGCTCCCAAATTTTTCAGCAAATGAATAAAATACATATATATATATATATATATATATATATATATATATATATATATGTATATATATATTTATTTATTTAAGTATGAAATTTTACTGACATTATATTTTTTAACTTGTGTTCATTATCATATATATTATGTGTTCCAAGCCACAACTGACATATTGCGATATTGATTACAATAGTATAATTAACTTAATTGTAATCGGATTCGATTGATTAAAGCTGATAATACTCGTATTAATTTAATATTGTTGAAATGCATTATTAAGTAGAATAGGTAAAGAAATTATATATATATATATCAATTTGAAACCTTAACATTTTAATCAACATTGACCTTTATAACTTTTCCGCAAACACTCGTCTCTTTTGACCTCGACAAATTCCATATTCTCTCGCTAAAATTATTAAATTTAACTTTCTTCCAATTTCAGATACAATATTATTTTACCACTCAAACAGTTAAAAACAGGGCTTAAAACAATAGGAATAAGGCGGAATGAATGGTAAAATTAAAACGCCATTTTGTGAACGAATTTGTACGAATCTGTCCCATTTTCACCTGCTCGTTGACACCTCGTTCGTACGTTCATTTATAATTTATTCACCCACTCACGAGCGACCCGAGTCGATCTGAGTTTAAGCCCCATCGGATATACGTCTATAATGCTACTAAATTGTAAATGACCATCCCGACTTTGAGTGAACTTCGAATTTGGGCTGTTTAAATTATTCATCTTAAATTGGCTGCGTGCCATGCGGGTGTGGTTCTATGAATAATTTAGCGTTTAGAAGCGTTAAAGGCGGTGTTTGATGACATTTAATTTTATTTCAACCTGATTTTGCTATCAGTTGTTGGGTTGCCCCAGATAAAGCTTTTTGAGATTATATTAGAAAGCTCGAATGGTCCATGAAGATTAAGTGTCTAAGATAGACAGACATAAAGAAGTTGAAGAATACTGAAAGAAATAATAAAAGTAAATTTAGGTTAAACTGTAGTAGGTACTCCTCGAATATTCTTGATCTCTTGAAGATAAAAATATTTGCTATATTCTATACTTGTTCACTTTTTTTATAATACTGGGAAATGTATTTACGCATACAACCTGTAGTTAAACAGGTAGTGATGTGGGACTCACCGGTACTACCCACCAATACTACCCACTAAACCCAATAAAACCTTCCTCGCCTTAATGGGGCGTTGCAGGATCGCTTATGCACTGAACCATGTCGACAGACCTGCCGAAGCAGACCACAAGCAAACATGGGGTTGCTCCAACGGTCCACTGTGCAGTCAGAGAAGAATCAGGAGAAATCTGCATGGTACCACCTACCGAAGTAGGCCACCTCCCTGTGCGTTTCTTGGCTACGCGCCCGGCTGAACTGCCAGACGCTAATGAGCCCCCCCACCACAACAAGGTGAACACACGTTCGGTGGGCGATAGACTATAACCTGGTATAACACATAATACTCCAAGATACTCATTAAAAAATTACTGCATTTAAAATATCATGAGCAATAAAATGATGATAATTTTAAGTCACAAATTTTTTATAGAAATTTAAAAATATGCGTTGGCCGGGAATCGAACCCGGATCAACTGCTTGGAAGGCAACTATGCTGACCATTACACCACCAACGCTATGGTACAAGCCACATAAATTGTGTTATAATTTTAAAATCAACATTTTTTGTAGTTAAATAGACCAAGTTTATGGTGACATTAAGTGAAGGAAAACATCTGTATAAACATTTATTGATCTTACAGTCTACTGCTATTATAAAAAGCGGTATTTTTTAACATAACTAATCAATTTACCTAACACTTTTCCTGAGTGATAATAAGAACTTGCTAGATACATACAAAGCAGGGGTTTGTAAGTATGATATATTGTGCGATATTCATAGTTACTTATGTATCTAAAGATACTAAATTATTTTAATTTACCAATTGTTTATTGTAAAATCAAATTAATTTATTATTAACAAAATGTCAAATACATCAGAATAATTTAACAATGAAAATAGAGGCGGTGACTTGGAGCTGACAAAGCCCAGCGTCCAAGCATTGTCTGCCATTGCCCGATTAGCACGACCTATGTTATGTTGACGTTGGGTTCGCCATGAAAATTCAATTATGAGGAATTTCTTGAAATATATTATATTTATAAAAAAATTTTACTTACTAAATTTTTATTACTAATGCCTTTCTGGCTGATTTTGAAATCGGGTGCCAATTTAAATGAGATTCGTGTGTCTGTAAATACAATTGCATTTTCTGTTCCTTTCATACTCTAAATCCGATACGACGATGCGATACGAATAATGAAAGGTGAGACGCAGGGCTGACAATTTAACGTGTTCCATGAGATATGGCGGTTTTATACTGACATCTTCCCAATTCCGGGCTATTTCTGAGAATTGCGTAAAGGAAAAACTCATTAACTAGACTTGACACGATCTGTGATTCAAACCCAGGAACTATCGACCTGCATCCATACATTCTAACCACTGGACCAACGAGGCTCTATATATATCATAATACTATTGTTGATGCATATTTCAACCCTTTTTTTCATTAATAAAGACATTTTTTTAAAAGATTTTATCAATTAGTATTAATAAAATTTCTCTCTGCGCTTTTTTCCTAACGAAGATATTTTTTATAAGATTCTATTAATTAATATTAATTTTTCTTTGATAAATCTCACGTTCACTGTTACGTATATACCATTCACGTTCAATGTTTAGACTTCTCCCACTTCTTCTTCTTATTCTTTACATAAGAATTCTAAACGTTAATATTCTTGAATTGTAAGTAATTTTCAATCATGGTCACTCTACCATGACCATGATAGTCAGACCAAAACGGAGCTATTCCGTGAAATGTAATTGAGATGGTTGTATTGTGTTATTAGTTTGATTAAAATCGATCCTGCCTTCATCTTGTGGAACGAATAGCTAGTGAAAGCTGTTTATACGAAGACTTGCCAAATACTTGCCCACCATCTTTTACTAGAAACGTTTTCCTCTTAGTCTAACGACTTGTTTACATATCATAAGGTTGAATTAAATCTATACATATAATAAAATTGTAACTAAGCCGAATCTGTAGGTACATTAAATATTTTTTAGAAAATCTTATTGTAATAGACATTATTATCGATACAGAGGCCGAATCTATAGTTTTTAGAATTTTTGTGTGTCTGTCTGTCTGTCTGTCCGTCTGTCTGTTACCGCATCACGGAAAAACCATTTGAGGGATTTTGGTAAAATTTGGTATGATGGTAGCTGGTTATCCGGGTCAACATAGAGGATACTTTTTACAGGAAAATATCTCATTTAAGAGAAAAAATACAAAAACTGCAATGTAAGAGTATACTAATATGTTAAACCTAAGAATTTGGTTTTAGGTCATTTGAACGCGGGCGGAGCCGCGGGCAATGCTAGTTGTATATATAATTAAACAAATAAATTACTTTTTCTGTCAAAGAAACGATGGCTTTTTCATAGATAATAATTGTTTTTTTAGGCTATGAGACTAAAAGTAATATGGACTGCTATTATGTTTACGCATTATTTTGAACTACAATATTTCTCGCGCAGGTGGTTAGTTTCAATGAAATTGACCACCATAACCGAAAATCGGTTTAGAGGATATGTTTTTGCGAATTATTTAGTTAGTACTCACATTAAAGTGTACCGTGTACTAACAAACAATGGCACAGATTGATTTTAATGAATTTTAAATGATGTTTGCTATTTATTAAACAAATATGTAGGTATTTTAGCACCTAACTTTATATGTCACAAATGAATAGCCCACAGCCCCGTAGCGGACGTTAATCAAGCTTATCGGTCATACATATATTTCACAATTACGTCGCTTATGCCGATTGCGTTTTATACGAGACTCTATAAATGCTTTAACGATAGATTTTAGCACTTTAGTTATGGAGAGATTAAATAACGAGCACCTGGTGTAGTGGTTTAAGTGTGCCTATGCCGATGGTCGCGAATTCTAGTACCGGTTATGGCAAAATTTCTATTAGGTATTAAAATATTTGTTATAGTCAGAATGTGTGCACATACGAGTATGTGTGTCCGTACGTGGATCCTTGATATGGTGTTGCATAGTACAAATGAACCTTGAGAGAGTATCTTTTTTAACAAAGATTTAATTAAATGTAAAATATTAGTAATTATCGAAAATAAAACTGTAATTTCGGATTATCTGGAGGTTTTATATTCATCTTTTATTTTCAACGTTTTGAATATTTTAAAGCAAACATGCTCAAAAGAGGGCGAAGGTTTTTGACGTCTCAAAAGTCATAGTTATGACAGAATAAATTGAAGATTTATTCCGTGGGAGTTTATTGGCTGATTATGACTGCAAGTCTACTTTATACACAGTATGGAAGCGTAATAATTTTAGAGATTAGTTTTAATTTTAACTTTGTTAGCATTAACTTGAGAAAATGATTTCTGTACCTTGATTAAGGTTATTGCTAGATAATCACGTGTTCGATTCCTGTATGATGTTTTCTAATTGTAGAGGCTTCTTTATATTTCATATAGAGGAAGAGACTAACAAATTGAATAACAAAAAAAATTTCCATTCCTTTCTTATATTATCAAAAGTGATTATAATAAGTCTATTTGAATAAAGTTTAATTTCATTTCATATATCTCTATATTCTTTATATATTCTTATATATTCTTTATATCTCCATCACCGTTTTTATCATCCTTAAAATGTTCATTTCAGTAGGTAATACACCTACCATTAAAACGTAGCACGTTTAATTATTTTGTATTTTAAAATGAAAACGTCAGTAGCACTCCACATTTGCATCGAGCCATTGCATAAGTTAATTAATTAGTAAGAGTAAGCGGTAATTATTATTTGTAGAAACCTTTAGAGCGGTGAAGCGAATCGTCTGAGAATGGAACTAATCTATTGGAAATGTCCTCACTTCAGGTTAAACCTTCTAACGCTAGTGTTGAATACGATATCGATATTATTTCTTTTTAATTAGGAAAAATATTTACTAATAAATTTTAATTTATTGATTTATATTTGTATTGTCTAGTCTTTATCTGGAGTTTTAAACAGATAAAATATTAAAAATGGGAGAGTATGTACCTAATATATATATATATATATATATATATATATGTATGAATGTACCAATAAGAAATAGAAATCTTGTACAATTTTATAATATATTTTAAATTATTTATACACATACATATATATATATATATATATATATATATATATATATGTATGAATGTACCAATAAGAAATAGAAATCTTGTACAATTTTATAATATATTTTAAATTATTTATACACATACATATGAATGATATCCACGTGAAATATTTTTTTTACGTAAGTCTTTTTTTGGATAATAGTATCTTTTATTAAAAACTATAAATAAATACAATATAGTTCAACTATAATTAAATACTATTATCATTTATGTTTTATTTACTTAGTAAAATATTGTTTTTGAGTAAAACTTATATTTTTACCGACTTCCAAAAAGGAGGAGGTTCTCAATTCGTCGGAATCTTTTTTTTGTTCAAAAATAATTACTTTTTTGTTACTTTATAAAAAAACGTCATAAACGTCAATTCGTCATGAGCTATGAAGATGTTATGGTAAATTTTTTGATAAGATTTTTTTTTAAATATGTATCGATAAGAAATCGTCCCTTCTCTAATACGTACAGAATACCTTTAACGACAAAGCCAAAGTAGACGTTTTATTCTATCTAGTTTAGTTTAAGGAGTTCTTCACACCGATATAGATAAAATTTTTGAAAGAAAGAGCGGATAGTTAGTGTTCCTTTGAGGATATGCTTTTATAGAATTTTGATATACCGCCTTCAATTTTATGATAAAGTGGATTATGGAAAATTATTTTGTATAGTGGTAAGTACTGTGGTTTACCATGAAAGCAATTTTCCCCGTTGCAAATCTTGGAATTTTTGCAATTATACGCGTGCATCGATGTGGGTTGAGTATATGGTTCCGTATATGTAGAATACACGTCTAATATATTATATTCATTATTGTAGAGTGTGTATTGAGATTTTAGATCTATAATTGCAACTTACTATTTTTTGTCATATTTTCAAATCAGCTTATCACAATTACTTATTCGTTTGTGAGTAGCCCTAAAACACTTGAAATTTTGTTAAAAAGAATCTAAGAATTTTTTGCTTTTTTATTTACAGTTCTCCATTATCGAGTTAGTATTATAATACTAACTAATTATAATTGGGAAAGTTTTTATGTGCGTGCATGAAAATTAGAACACAGACAGACTGTAACTTGATGTTACGTATAGGCACCTAGGAATGCATCAGAGCAATGTGAAGGTAAGTCGCTAGTAACACATAATCTAATATATAAAATTTCCATGTCACAATGTTAGTTACCGTACTCCTCCGAAACGGCTTTACCGATTTTTACCAAATTTTATATGCGTATTCAGTAGGTCTGAGAATCGGCTACTATCTATTTTCCATACCCCTTAGTGATAAGGGTGGCCCACGTTAGGGACGAACCCGAGCGGAGCGAGGGTGAGTCGCTTGTATTTAGTAAAAATTTAAATCTGCTTATAAAGATTGAAATTTAGTTTGAACATTTTGGATGGATGGATGGATGAAGAGTGTAGGTCTTCGTGGAAAATTTTTATTACAATATTAATTACTTTCTCGTATTAATAAAACTTTCTGTACATACAGAATTCTAAAAGCAAACGTCAGGGACCAAAAATAAAAATAAATCCATGAAAAAACAAGATAGTTTTATTTAAAAGGTCAAATATTGGCGTACATCTAAGAAAGATACTTTAATTCTTTCCGGCGAGTTTCATATTACCATTTGCTTACATATAAAACTTATACTTTTATTAAGTAACTAGTATTACCCGCGGCTCCGCCCGCGTTCAGATGACAAAAGACCAAATTCTTAGGTTTCACATATTAGTATACTCTTACATTGCAGTTTTTGTATTTTTATTCAGAAATTAGATATTTTACCGCGGTAAAAAGTATCCTATATGTTGACCCGGATATCCAGCTATCATCATATCAAATTTCATCAAAATCTGTCCAGTGGTTTTCTCCTGATGCGGTAACAGACAGACAGACAGACAAAAATTCTAAAAACTATAGATTCGGCCTCTGTATCGATAATAATGTCTATTTCAATTACATTTTCCAAAAAATATTTAATCTACAGATTCGACTTAGTTAGAATTTTATTATTTATGTATACATTTAAAATTAATTTAACTTTAATACCTGTGCCTTCTCTCTCTAAATACCAGACAGTTTGATAAAGTTTCTTTGAACAGTTAAGCGGTACAATCATAGAGAATTCTCTATAAATAAAACGTCATTTTCCTCACTCCGACCAGCACTTTACTCAGGCCGGAACAAGGCATTCAGATAGTTTAAAACAAATAATAAAGAAGCAATTGAAAACCTAGTCCACAGTCCGCTACAAAATGTATTTGTACAAGTTTTTGTGTGACATAACTTGACTGTTGCTTTGCATAGAGCCTTGGACAAAGCGTAGCGTTTGGTCGTTAATAATATATGGGAAGTTAAATAAATATTGAATTCAATGGGTAAATTCATGTTGATTTAGGATGTTAGGTTCGGAATACTATTGATATATTTTTGTACTCTGCATGCGTGAACAGACACACATGGTTTACATTTAGCATAGCTATGAACCACCACCTGAATTTTCGTGAAGACCTAAGTCTGTAGTTGGTGTAGTTATACACAAATTCTACATTCATTTTTTATAATAATTATACATTTATTATTTTTAACCCCCGACGCAAGAGAGGGGTATTATAAGTTTGGCGTCGATGTCTGTCTGTCTATGTGTCTGTCTGTGGCATCGTAGCTCTCAAACGGATGGACCGATTTAGATGTGTTTTTTTTCATTTGAAAGCCAGTTTCCTTGCGGTGGTTCTTAGCTAAAATAGCTAAGCTCTTTTCCAAAATGATGTAAGGCATTTTGATGTATATTTACTCGATTAAGTGCTTCACGCGTGCCAGTGTAACCGTTAAATGACAATTAATTTGCATAGGGGGTTTTTAAAATTTTTAATTTATAATCATTTCATTATTATTTATATTCACTCCAAGAGAAAAGACAAAATAACATACCGAACCCAAAACTTAAATGTCAGTGTAACGTCTAATGTCCAATAATTTTTGATTTACTTTTAAAGTAGACTTTTAAGATTTTTAAGCTTTTTTATGTTTTTAGTTTTGTAAATGGTAAATTACTCTCTAACTTGTAAATATCTTATCCATCGATTTCGTCAAAACTAAACTAAATATATATGGGAATGACATACACTGACCACGTGACATATTGCTTACATATTTTAGATATCTATTAGCGATAGCGATAATAGAACGTAAGCTTATTTAAGTGCAACAATTTTTTGTTTTAGCTACAAAACGAAGCGCTTTGTTCTGTTGAGGTTAAATGGAGAACAATCGTTCGTAGCGGACGCACGCTACGTCGTAGCACTTGTTTTTGCATTCTTTTATTCTGGCAGTAAAGCAGAGTTAAAATTGAACTTGCATATTTTGAGATAACATAACCGTTAAAAATCATTATTAATGGTAAATATTGTATATCTATTTTAATAATTTCCGATAAAAATTGTAACATGTATTCGTACACTACAAATTAATTATAATGAGATAGCTTTATGATTACGTAATTATTTTACATTTTTATTTTTATTTTTTTGGTTTAAATAGTGGTTATTGGAGTATTATACAGATAGTCCACAATCTCGAATAACATATAGGCTACTGACTACTGACCGCCTTCGCCGTGATATGCGTATCCATTCATTCCTCTTCAATATTCTTAATGATCCCAATTCTCCTTCATACCTTTGTTCTCGCTTCCAAATTCTCCCTACTCCTACTCGTTCCAGGCGGCCTTGCATTACTACGATGCTTGACATACCCAAGAGCAACACTAAGTTCTTTCTACAATCTTTTTCGGTGTATGCCGCATTGCTCTGGAACAAACTTGCGAAAGACATCCAATTAAATCCCTCTATCACTGCCTTTAAAAAGGAAATAAAATAGCACTTTCTCACCCAAGTTATTCCACAATAATCATATTAACTACTATTATTATACATTATATTATATAGATATGTATATTTAAGTATTTATATTTGAGTAACTGAAGTTTAGCCTTCTTTTTAATACTATCTCTCCAACTCACTTAGGTTGACTGGAAGAGATCTCTTCTAGAGATAAGTCCACCTTTGCTAATTAATTTTATTGCTTGTTAATCTCTGTATTTTACATATAAGTGCAATAAAGAATAGTATATAGGTATCTTGAGACGAATCTGAGTGAAGCGAGATGAAGTCGCTAGTATAAAAATATATATTTTATTTCTTACCTGCAATGGATACACAAGCTAATCTAGTATAACTTAATTGTACAAGCTTTTGTGTGAAACTGAGATGTTATAATTCGATAAGATCTAACAAGTAAGTGCAGTACAAAGGGATCGCTCGATACATAAAATGTTCTATGTAGCAGGTGTATTAAGACTCAGTGCTCAATAGAACTACTTTATCTTTGTATTTCAGCAAATGTTATCAAAGAAAGTTGCGAAAAAATAGGTTAAGTGAACTTTCATATATATATCTATAGTTTATACATATAAAAAATTGTAACTAAGCCGAATCTGTACATTAGATATTTTTTTAAAAATCTTATTGATACGTTATTATCGATACATAGGCCGAATCTATAGTTTTTAGTATTTTTGTCTGTCTGTCTGTCTGTCTGACTGTTATCGCATCACGAAAAAATCACTGGAGGTATTTTAATGAAATTTGGTATGATGATAGGTGGTTATCCGGGTCAACATATGGGATACTTTTTATTGCGCAAAGATATCTCATCTCTGAGAAATCTATACTAAACGTTAAAACGTAAGTAGTTATAAATAAAATTATTATGTCTGTTCGATTTTCAAATAACCATTCATCTAATATGGTTATTTATAATTGATTTATTTATTGCGGTGAAAAGGACATAGGCTAATTTACTACTTCTACTGGAAAGGTAGATAGATGCATTCTTCCGTGGAATAACGATCCCAATGTCAACCCTAACCGCAATAAAAAAACTGAACCCACGCAAAAGATCTCATAAGCACTATTGTTATTATTAGAGGTGATAAGGCGAGGAGTTAAGTTCTTTATGGAGTATCGAACAGTTCAGCAAGAGTTGACAGTTAAGTCTAAAGGAAAAATATGAATTTCATTTACGTAAGTTAAACGGATTAGCCATTTATGGCATGGATCCCTCATTATATGTCGTGTTCTAATCCTGAGCCGTGGCTAATGCGTCAAAGCATGTATGGGCGCACAATAGGGCTTGTTTTCGAACCAGCGCTAACTCAGATCCTTTGTCATTATCTCAACTTATTTATATGTAAATTATACAAGAGCGGAAAATTCAATGGTAGCAAGAGCTTTTTTGATGGTCTTATTTATTATTAATTTATCTTGTTTAAGGGTGTCCATGAAAATATGATATTCTATATTTTTTTTCCATCGATGTGTACATAACGATACTCATCTATTGTCAAATATTTTATTAACTTTATTGAGAAATGTGCTGAGGTTAATTGAACGTAGGGCGTGCACTGTGAAGTCAGTAACCGGAGTCTTTGGTCGTTGCCGCAAAAGGGGTGGCATAGTTTATATAACTTGAGAAATTTTGATCTGTCTTGTCTATTGACTTTAAAGAAAACTGAGGTTCCGATGCATAGAAGTTTCTAATTCAGTACTAAACTTAGTACTGAGTAAATAAAACTTGGCAAGTTTTTACACCTGTGTTAATATACATATACCTACTAATTTCGTCCACGGCAGTTATTATTACTTAGATTATCCGATTTCGGTACTCACTGAAACATACTAAGAGATATTATAATGTTCAAGTGCCACTGGGGATTTTATTCGTTTTATTTTCAAAGTTCATGACGATCATTCTAGGCAGGATACGCGTAGGACCATTTTAAATGATCTCTAAGGCACGAGTTTGTAGCTCTGCTATCTTTCAAACTCCACGCAGTTACTGCCAATTTTTGAAAGAAAATCCCAATAATATTGACCCGGAACTCGAACTCAGGATCTTAAGATCTGAAGTCGTATATAACAGCTTACCGAATTAATCTAGGTAGAAACTAAGTTTCTTTTTAAAGATTTAGATGTCACTTCTATTTTATACAGCACTAGCGACGCACCCTCCGTCGCTCGGTTTCGTCCTTAGGTAGGTTTTTTTTATTTATTAGAAAACCAACAACATAACATACCAACCAACCAACAAATACTTTTTAAATTCATTCTTAATCACAAGTTCTAGTATGTTAGTCACTTACAGGTGTCCATAGCACTGACCAACAAATTACATACATGCACTGCTAATATAAAAACAAAATAAAAATACTACAAAATAAGAGTAAAAAATTGTACAGAAAAAAATCTATTGAGTAAAAAAAATATATGAAATAATAAAGCCAATGCCGGCTGATAAGTAAAATAATTCGTTACTTTTATACAAAATAATAATAATAATAATAATTAAATACATTAAAATTAATAATTAAACTTATCTTAACTAATTTCATGTATATAAAAATTAAAAACTAAGATATATTATGTAAATAAATATTTAGAATTACTTACTTCTAAAATCTAAAAAAGTGTTAATAGTTAGTATGAATATAATATGCATGTATTATACATACAAACCTTTCTCTTGAATCACTATCTATTTCTGAAAACTGCATTAAAATCCGTTTCGTAGTTTAAAAGATCTAACTAAGCGTACAAACAGCGAGAGCGATTTTGTTTCATACTGTATATAGATAATACGACGATTACATATTCTCGCTCCGGATATGAAATGTGATTGGACTTTATTTTTTGTATATTCCCCTCGCAGTAAGCGCCACAGTAGGATACACACAAATAAAATTATGCAAATTGCTATTTAATTTACTACCGGCCATCTCATTGATATGTTTTTTTTAAATACATCGGGGTAATTTATGGTAATTATCAGACTACAGTAATAAATGCGAAAGATTTTATATGTGTAATAATATAATAATAATAATAAATATGTTGGGACATTAACAAAGCACTATCTAGTTCCATGGTAAGCTACGAGGTCTGTGTTATGGATATCAGATAGTTGATACACTACATATATATAACTTTAAATATATACATATTATAAATATAAACACCCAAAACTGGAGTGCAAGTATTCGTGCTCATTACACAAATGAATGCTCCCAGCGGGACTCGAACCCGCGACCGCTGGCATAGCAAGTAGGGTCACTACAAACTGCGCCAAACGTGTCGAAAATGTGTATATGTTTGTCACACTAGCAAAAAGCACGCAAAGCAAGAGTAAGTCACTAGTTTTTTTAAACTGGTAAGCTCGTATTCGTTTGGACTTCGACGCCTCGACCGCGTGTGATGATGATATAAATTACCTTTTGATGCTTCCACCCAAATTCTATACTCTTTAGACTTTCTTATACTTTCTTATACTACCTCATCTCAATACAAAAACATCCATTTAAATTGACTAATGCCCGATTTCACCAACATCCCATAAGCTACCACCTACGTATGGGATCCCTAGCTTAAAAGTTCCCCTAAACTAGCCTCTTAATTAAATTTCGTTTTACCATCGTCAGAGCCATTATTTCTAGTACCTATATTTAGGTGGCATTTTAACATTTAGGTGACTCCTAACTGTCGGTGAAACAGAAACTGTCACCTAACAGCCCCCTAACCATGCTTAGGGGATCCCTTAAACTTAGGTTACGTTAGTGAAATCGGCCATAACTCTTCTATTTTTCAAATTATAATTATATTATCTGTCTAGTTTTTTCTTTTGAAATAGTAATAAGAAGTTTTAATTGGCAGCGACTAGCATTTTTATTTTTACACAAAGTTTTTATAATAAAAGCTTGGATCACTAATTGTACCTTTTAACAGAAAAAAATTAAATAATATTTATTCCAAAATCAGTATTGTTTTTCTAATATCTATACATATAATAAAATTGTAAGTAAGCCGAATACATTAAATATTTTTTGGAAAACCTTATTGAAATAAATTCGATACAGAGGCCGAATCTATAGTTTTTAGAATTTTTGTCTGTCTGTTACCGCATCATACAAAAACCACCGGAGGGATTTTGATAAAATTCGGTATGGTGATAGCTGGTTATCCGGGTCAACATATAGGATACTTTTTACCGCGGGAAAATATCTCATTTCTCAGAAAAAATACAAAAACCGCAATGTAACTAATATGTAAAACCTAAGAATTTAGTTTTTGGTCATCTGAACGCGGGCGGAGCCGCGGGCAATGCTAGTCTAATATAATAATATAAAATACTTTTTTAGCTCTTAACTCTGAAACAAATTATTTCCTCGAAGTTGATGTTATTTATAAAGAAATAAGATGATTGTATATTTTTCTTCTTTTATATTTGCGAATGAAAGGCGAAAATTCTTAAGGAAAAGAGAAGCGAGGCGTGTTAAATAGCACTTAATTAACTGTGAAACCTTTCCTTGGTTTTGAAAAATCCTTATAGGAAGTTGGAATTGAAAGGAGTTTTAAAAAAAATGCCAACGCATTTCTTGTGTTGCTCGTTGACTTTAGTTACTATGGCTTTGAATGAAATGTACGATTAAGTTGAATGTTCTATTTTACTACACATTATGTACGACACTTTAAGATAATTTGACTAGTTTGACCTGTGGCTATGCGTATGTATTCCAAACTAAATACCAAACACTCATTTTAACCGGTTAATTTCGATCATGGGACCTAATTAAACAATTCTTGAGAAACCGTTTTTCGTGTTATAACCGGTTAAAGAACGTAACCGAAACCATAAACCGAAAAGCCAACTTTTTGGTCAAAAACCGGTTTAAAAATTGAACGGGTATCCTAGCCCTGTTTTATAGTACTATAAGAGCTCTCTGAATGGATAATTTTTTTTAGTTTGTCTGTAATTCGCAAACACCATATAATAATAATTTTGCAAAATGTTCATAAATGATAGCCTTGTACCGTTCTAGATAACCTTGTTTTGTTTTGGTGAAAACCGTGTAAAAATCCGTATAAAAACAATAGTTTCTTAGTAACTTGAGCTCTACACCCTTGACCATAAATGTCAAAACCAATCTAAAATTAATAGGCAAAAATTTACTCCCCTTATATTCTTAGAGTAAAATAAAGAGTTACATACATAATTTTGGGACGTTAACACACAGCACCATCTAGTTCCATGGTAAGCTACGAGGCTTGTGTTATGGATACCAGATATTTGACACACTACACATATATAACTTTAAATACATATATATTATAAATATAAACACCCATGACTGGAGTAAAAACAATCGTGCTCATCACACAAATGAATGTCCCCAGCGGGACTCGAACCCGCGACCGCTAGCACGTCAAGTAAGGTCACTACCGACTGAGCCAAACGTGTCGTCACAATGTTATATACAAATACATGTTATATACAACGATTGGATTATTAAAAAAAATTAGACAATTGCCATTTCGACATGTTTCTTATCAACCCATAATTTCATCTGCCACTATCGAAAATTTTCGTTGAGAGAAAAGTTGAGCGTCACGTCGATGAAACGAAGCTCGTGAAATTGAATTGAAAAAAATTATTATAGACTATATTATAATAGCAAAAATAATAAAATTAAATAAACACGTGTTTTAGCATTTTTCGAAATGCATCCTTAAAGGGGGTGAAATAGAGGATGAAAGTTTGTATGAAACTACCTTTTTAGAGATTTTTTTGTTATTTTACCGCGAGCGAAGCCGCGGGTTCTGCTAGTTAATCTATATTTTCAAGACAAAAACTCAATTATTATTACTTGTGTTTTAGTAAGTAATATTGTTAATTTAAAATCCATATTATACAAGATATCCGTAACGACTTCAGGCGCTTTCCTTACTTTTAACGCGCTATATATATATATATATATATATATATATATATATATGTATATATATATAGCGCTATATAGCTATATAAATACTAAAAAAAATTTTTATATAAAAATGTCGAATAGTACATTTCAATATATTAAATACTTAGATCATCTACGTTCACCTGATTTCGTTTACTTTGATTTTATTAGCTCTTGTTTAATTATAATCAGCAATTTAGCTGTTGAGATCACACAAACATACATACAGACAGAGTTACTTTACCTTTTGTAACTGTAATATGAATTTATAATATTTTAGATTTCCTGAATACGACTGCGCTTAGTATAGAATAGAACTATTACGATCTAATTATAACATAAATGTAATTAGAATTGATCTATCAATTACTAATATATTACCACACTTGATGTTTAATTATACGATAACAATATAATGATCCAGCATATTCTAACCCATATTTTAAGCAAATATCTTACATTTTATTTTGTTATTGAGTTAACAAACTTTCTTATAGGCTAGTGCCTAGTCAAAGTGATGTAACGGTTTCTATTAATCGATCACATAAATTCCATCTTCCACGTTCCGAGACACTTAAATTTTTTTAGTCTCACGATATGACATTCAAAATTTCCATACATTCGAACATAACGCCCATTGCCGTATTGCCAATTTACATTATTTTTTAGTTTTGCGATAAGGCAATTACGGTCATAGACGTTAACGCCTATAGGCGGACCGTCATATTATGAATAGTAATGTACAATGTACTATGACAGTTCGGCTAGGGACGGTGCCGCCAAAAGACGGTGTGTCATATCGTATAGATCTGAAAAGGTGTATTAGTGTGTAAACTTCTAAAAAAATCCTACAAATTTAATACTTATAAGTTTATTGATCACAGTATGTTTTTCTAAATTCTTAAACAATATGTACCTTAAATTCTTGTTTAGTCTTATTTAGTATAAAGTAAAGAAATATATTTGAAAACAGGAGAAACTATTTGTGTGTGTTAGAACTAAGAGTTAAGTGCCATTTTTCGAAACATTATATGTATATCATCAAGTTTCGTAAGACTTCTTATCAACCTGTCTCTGTTCTCTACATATCCGTATTTCTTGTCACTATTCTTTATTCATTTTTTGAATAAAAAGAAAGAGTTCCATGGCGCAACATCTAACATGTGAAAGAGTACTTTTTTGTACCATCTTATTCTTTTTCTCGGACACGAATAGTAAGAGATCATTTGATCGGCACGATCAATTCGTGGAGATGTAGAGGAGAGATTTGGGTATATCTGTTCGGTTCGATGGTAAAGATAAGATGATTCATAGGCATGGGAATGTAGGCGAGGTTCCTGAGAGCCCATTACATCCTCTTCTTCACGGTATACTATCACAGCTTGGTCATCGCAAGACTTTTCACCTATTTCCTCTTCTGTTACCGGGTTGTCATCATTCAAACTAGAATCATCCAACCGGCTTGGACGACATCTGCAAAATATAATACGTAAATACTTATAATACAAACATTTAGTAGGTAGCTAAAATAGCAGGTAAATATCATTCGAATAAAGTCTTTTATTGTCGCTTGTATAACATATTTCTATCCCTACCTAAATAAAAACAACACTATAGGACAACACAACACATTTTCCATCAGATTTATATCATATTATAGTATAAATAACTTTATTTACCTTGCATTTGTTGACAAAAATCACTAAACACGTACAACATAGCAAAGATTAACAGGCAGTGCGCGCGCTGTGACACTGAATTCCGAAATCACTGTACTTGTATGACTGAGTTTACGCCTCTCGACGGTGTACCTGTATTTGTTGGGTGTGAAACCACTGCGTATATGCGTGTGGAAAAAGTACTCGAATAGAGTTTACCGTGGCAGCTATCACCGAACGGTGGCATGTGATATGACACTAGATCACGTGCTTCCTAGTAATGATAGGGATAACCAACGGCCATCGACGCTTTGTCAGATATAATAAAATAAAAGTAGCCGCCCATAGCCGTACTGTTACATAACACGATGCCAATTTAACGTCGAGAGGCGGTCTGTCCCGGAAAGTGTTAACACCCATGACTGGAGTACAAACTTTCGTGCTTATCACACAAATGAATGCCCCGAGCGGGACTCGAACCCGTGACCGCTAGCACGTCAAGTAAGGTCACTATATATCACTATCACTTGTACTCCAGTCATGGGTGTTAAAGATGGAATTTATGTGATCGATTAATGGAAACCGTTATATCACTATAAATGCATTTTCTCAAGTTATCGATCAGACTCATATAAATTAAAGATTATACTAAATTAGAAGTTTATACATATTATACTTTATTCAAGAACCACGCGTTGTCGCTACACAATACGTATTTTTAAAATAAAAAAATGTACAAAGATATCAAAATTACTTAAAACTAGTACAATTAGTAAATCGTCTTTAGATGTAGAATTTATTTTTAAAATTTGTATGACATCAGAATTCTATTCACAATTGGAATTAAAAATATAGAATTGGGTATCTACTCGTATTTAAAATTGATCAAACAAAAAAAAAACATTTGAAAGCAACACACATTTCCTTTTTTAAGTCGGTTAAAAATAATTTCTTAAAATAGGTGCATGTAACTTAGAAATAGCTTTCTAAGTTACGAACGATATACGATGGCAAAGACAGGCAATTCAAGAGACGAAAAGTACAAGTATAAAATAAATGTTAAACTTAGAATAGTATCGTAGACCAATTTTGAGGCTTCTCTCACGTAGTTCCTATATCAATAAAAATTTAAAGATACAACCCTCTGTTCAAGTCATTAAAATATTCCTACTTATTTGTATAAGTAAATAAACAATTCTGGCATATTTCGTATCTCGGAAACGGCTGTAACGATTTGGATCAAATTTTGTATTTAGATAAGATTTTTCTTCCTAAGTTTATCTCTGTAGGTGTTTTTTCTGAAAAAAAAACGTAATTTTAATATTTTTCGAAAAAAAAATACTAATTAGTTTTAAATGACCAAACATCGTGTATAATCGATTAACAATACAAAACAGGAAAACCACGAAACTATAAAATAGAAGGAACGATGTTATAATTTGAGTATTGAATTTTAAAAGCGGACTCAATTTTGAAGGAATGATGCTACAATAAACATTTGTGTATAATTTAGAACTTGGCTGGAAACTCTACAGTGTGTCTTGATCTGCATAGGTACGTATGTTCTCAATTTAGTTCAATTCTTTTGTTTCGTAGCTTTTAGGAGTGTCAGTTGGGCTCGGTATTGTAGGAATTTCAAATTTCGGTCCTTAATCTAATATATTTAAATGAGCAATTCTTGTATATATATGTTTCCCAGCCATAAAACTAATCTAGATCGATTTATCGCCCCCGAAACCCCCTGTATACTAAATTTCATGAAAATCGTGGGAGCCGTTTCCGAGATTCAGATTATATAATATATACGTTTAAGATATAGGATTATATTTGTAACAAGAATGATCATGCCATTGATGCGTAATGCTTATCAAAGTTGAGTTGTTAAATAAGTTTTGTGTACTGTCATTCCCTTTTTCATTTTTGAATGGTAAATTTGTTTGGTCAGATCTATGTGAGGAATCTGAGAGAACGTTAGGCTACGCGCCTACATAAGCCTCCAAAAATGTTATTTAGTTTTTTTTTTAATTTTTATTGCACAAACCATAGATAATTAGAACAAAACTTTTGTTCAGATATCTTATTTGTAACTTAAATCTGTAATTTAAAATTAGGTTTCAAAATAATTTCTGACTTGTAACGAGCTTTTAGGCATGCAAGCGCCAATAAGAAGATAAATGGACTTTTACTGGTGGATAGAAATGGAGTGGTGAAATGAGACGATATATGTAGAGAAGAGGACCACCTCCTGAAAGTCACAGCTTTATGCCCGGTTAAATTGCCAGTCTTTACTGAGTTCTCCCACTACGATATGGTTAACACAGGTTCAGGACGGAGCTGTATTCTAACCCAAGTCTTCATAACAGTCATATTTGTTAGTAATTAAGCATAATATTAAAGCAGAACTTTCCTGTTATGACAAATATTTAAGACACATCTACATATTGATTAATTATAATTAATGGCTTAATCCCTAATCAGTACAGGAAAACCAGTTGTTATTATTAGTATTAACAAATGTTAGGGTAATTAATTTATAAACCAAATTTATACTCTGTAATCATAAAATGTGTTTTATGAATGTCAGTTGACACTTTTTAATAAATATTTTAAAAAAAGTAGCTCAAGACGAGAGACAAGCCTAGGAACGACGTGACTCGATCACTACGTGAAGATGCTACTGGAGTCCATAGAAGTCACTACATTAATATTGAAAATGTAAACGCATTGTCTTAGAAAGGTAACACTGTGAGGAGAATTCGATAGCGGCATCCACGACGACGTGAACATAGTAAAAGTTCAAGAAGTTCGACTTGTCGGAGTAATACAGGGGCTGACATGCGTAAACGACGAACTTCTGGAAGCCACCGCTGGAAACCACCTTCTGGCAGCTGAATATCAGCACGCTCCCGGATTCAATCTCGAAGACGACAATAGAATACTGAAGTGGATAGTCAAGAGCACCAGGGAAACAGGTTACATACTGCGTATACGAGGAAAACTTTAATATAAATTTTATTTAATGCCAGGCGAATATAGTCTTGAAAATTGATAAAGTTCTATTTTAGTTTTAAATATCTCTGATAATGAATTAAACATTAATAAAAATATCTCAATAAACACAGCTAAAGTAATTGATAATGAAAATGTAGTTAATATTTTAAGTTCAAAAGATTTAAATAAACTAAATATAGGGAACAATTTATAAAATAAATAAATAATATTAACGAAGAAATAGATAACTTAAAACAAATACTTTACGAATTTAACACTTGTTTCTCGGTTGGTTCTAAAGATTTAGGATATACAGATATTGTTAAAATGGAACTACAATTAACTGATTCTAAGACTTTCATTTATCGCCTGTATACGTTACTATTAGCAGATAGAGAATTAGTTAGGGTATTTATAGGTAGATAGGTTTATTCCACAGGCTCGATAATATATAGGTAGGCCCCTTTTCTATCTTAGAACCAAAAAAGAATTAAAAAGGTTTATTTACATGTACGTATGTGAAAAACATACGAATGAATTCATTACTATTGAAAGGGTTAAAATGCTTGAGTAAAAAAACAGGGTTACCAACCAAAATATCCGGTCAGCACAAACATTTCCGACGGGCGAAAATCTCTCGCTATGATAGATAGATCTGAGTCGACGCGTTTGTAATAATAATGTATTTCGAAATATAAACCGTGTAGATCCTATTACCCGAAAATAAATGTGAGAAATTGTTAAAAAAACTTATGATATACTATGTTATATAATATTTGATTTAAGTAATATATGAATACTAGCATTGCCCGCGGCTCCGCCCGCGTTCAGATGACCAAAAACAAATTCTTCGGTTTTACTTATTAGTATACTCTTACAATGCAGCTTTTGTATTTTTTCTCAAAAATGAGATATTTTCGCGCGGTAAAAAGTATCCTATATATTGACCAGGATAACCAGCTATCATCATACCAAATTTCATCAAAATCCCTCCAGTAGTTTTTCTGTGATGCGGTAACAGACAGACAGACAAAAATTCTATAAACTATAGATTCGGCCTCTGTATCGATAATAATGTCGATTTCAATAAGATTTTCCAAAATATATTTAATGTACAGTTTCGGCTTCGTTACAATTTTATTATATGTGTGGATTTAATAATAGTGTGTATAAACTGTTTTAAAAACTGTTTATTTTTTTTAATACTTATTTATGTATTATTTTATTTTTCCCATTTGAAAGTCTCTCGTGTTGACGTTGTGCTATTTCGGGCTAATCTAAAGAATTATACGGTTTTCATCAATAGAAAGAGATCGTTTTAATATAAAAAAAATATAAAAAAAAGAAACTATTAAAAAAAATTATAAACTTTTTGCGAAACTAAGCTACCGGTGATGGTATTTCGTACTAATTTAGTGGTATTTCGTAATATTATATCGTTATACATTATTATCGATACAGAGGCCGAATCTACAGTTATTAGAATTTTTGTCTGTCTGTCTGTCTGTCTGTTTGTCTGTTACCGCATCACGAGAAAACCATTGAACAGATTTTGTTGAAATTTGGTATGATGATAGCTGGTTATCCGGGTCAACATATAGGATACTTTTTACCGCGGGAAAATATCTCAATTTTGAGAAAAAATACAAAAACTGCAATGTACTTATACTAATATGTAAAACCTAAGAATTTGGTTCTTGATCATCTGAACGCGGGCGGAGCCGCGGGCAATGCTAGTTAAAAATAAAATCTTATTTTATTGCCAACTAGAAATTATCCGATTCTTCAAAATGTACTAAGGACCGGTAGTGTTTTCTTCGCTTTAGAGCAGACCTACTATGATTTTCTTACAGTCCGTAAGCCAAAAGTTTGTTTTACATATGACTTGGAATATATTTCGTTAGAGTTGATAACTAGCGCCCGCGAGCGGTAAAACATACCGTCGTTTCCTTTGACATCTGTATTTTGTATATTAACTTTGCACTTACTAAAGCCGCACATTTTATATATCTACACTAGTGACTCACCCTCGCTTCGCTTGGGTTCGCCTGGTAGTTACTTAAAAATGGGGGGTGGGGGTAGGGGGTCGAAAAATACTTTACAACCTATTCTCATACCTATCAAATATACAAAAAACAACAATTCATTAAAATCGATCGAGCCATTTCGGAGGAGTGCGACCACAAACACCGTGACACGAGATATTTATATAATACATATTTATATACTAGCATGGTCCGCGGCTCTGCCCGCGTTCAGATGACCAAAAATCAAATTCTTAGGTTTTACATATTAGTATACTCTTACATTGCAGTTTTTGGTTTTTTTTTCTCATAAATGAGATATTTTCCCGCGGTAAAAAGTATCCTAATATGTTGACCCGGATAACCAGCTATCATCATACTAAATTTCATCAAAATCTGTCCAGTGGTTTTCTCGTGATGCGGTAACAGACAGACAGACAGACAAAAATTCTAAAAACTATAGATTCGAACTCTGTATCGATAATAATGTCTATTTCAATAAGATTTTCCAAAAAATATTTAATGTACAGATTCGACTTAGTTACAATTTTATTATATGTATAGATTTTGGAGCACAACCATAGCTAAAATAAACATTCTAAATACGTCTGTTTGAGAAAACTCTCGTCAGAGTACTTCCGAGACATATGGAAATGCGTGAGGTTAGTTAAAATTTTAATTTAGTTGAAATACCAACTGTCTAGCTCACAGTTAGTGGTATTTATTCATATCTCCTCTATACGAGCTTAACTTTTACCGTAACATAGACATTAAAACCGTAGCCATCAAAATAACAGAACATAAAGTTCACAGATTCATTTCAAAATAAATTTCATTAGTTATGATACACTATAAAAGCTTTGCGCGCACTATCCTTTGAGTTTATGTTACAACTTTAACGAGAAAACATTATAGTAAAGAAATAACATCTTAATAAAGCAAATGTACGGTTTTGCTAATATGAAAGTGGTATACAAATTTTAAATAACTTCAAGAAAAGAGGAGGTTCACAATCTGGATGTATGTTTTTGTGTGTGTTACACGATATCTTCGTAAACTGTCAAGAAGATTTGCATACATGATGCTATATTAATTTATTTTACTAATGTTATACAAGTAAATGTGAAAGTTTAGTTGTTTGGATGGATGTTTGTTACTCAATCACGCCAGAACGTCTGAACGGATCTAGATGACATTTGGCACAGATATAGGTTATAGTTTGGAATAGCACATAGGCTTTTTTATCCCGGAAAAATGTACGGCTCTCGTGGGATAGATTTGTTTTATTTCGGTTATATACCAGATAGACAGTTTAACTTTTAAGGTGTTTTCTTACAGTTTTAAAGTGGCAGGCTCTATTCCCATACGAGGTACAAATTTGTCAAAACACTCCTGATACAACTAAAGATTTTTAATAAAATTCTGAGTGGAATATGTACAAGAAGTATTTTTTGAAAAATGTTATTGAAATAGTCATTACTATCAATACAGGGGTCGAATCTATAGTTTTTAAAAAAGTTTGTCTGTCCGTCTTTCTGGGAACGCATCACGAGAAAACCACTGGACAGATTTTGATGAAATTTGGTATGATGGTAACTGGTTACCCGGGTCAACATATAGGATACTTTTTACTGCGGGAAAATATCTCATCTCTGAGAAATCTATTAACTAATGTTAAAACGTGATACTATTAGTATAGTATTATATGATCTGTGATCATAAATTAATTGAGGCTCATATTTACATATATACAGATATACGATGCTTCATTTATATATAATAATGACAAGTTAACAAAGAAAAATCTGTACAATATCTTATTTAAGAACATCTTTAACTATTTTATCGGTGAAGTGCTTTTATCAGATGACGTGGCACCGTCCTGGCACGTTTCAGATGAAAGATTACGTTTAGTCTGAGGATGCTGGGTTTAGTTAAAATTTACTTTGTTTTACTCGAAAATGTATATATTATATATTAGTATGTATATATTATATAGTATTTCGTTTTTAATAATCGGATCATAATGAGGTCTATCTGTAATTGTATTCAGCCCCTTTTTAACGTCCCACTGCTGGGCGTGGGCCTCCCTTCAATACGAGGGGGGTCAGGCCATAGTCCACCACGCTGGCCAAGTGTGGGTTGGCGGACTTCACATAATCTTTCGAAAACGTGCTAGTTTTTATCCGACATGCAGGTTTCCTCACGATGTTTTCCTTTACCGTAAGGCAAGTGGTAATCATTTTAGAAATGATTCGCACATGAAAATATCAGAGGTGCGAGACCCGGCATTTGAACCCGCTTCACTCGGTTTTTCAAGCGAGCGCGTTACCACTGGGCTACCACTGTCTATCTGTAATTAGAATAATATAATAAGGAAGTTCAATATGCACATTAAATATTATTGAAGAATTGTTTAAAGGTAAGTTTCGTGATCGAATTAGAAACCAAAACTTGAAAGAGAAGAAAAAAATTTTTTTTTGCCGATCACGGGAAATTTCTGAATAAATCTCGATCTGCGTATATTTTAAATTCTGCAGATTAAGAAGGCTTTCCGCGCGACATCTTAAAGTAATTGAACCAATTATGTTAAATTCGGAAAGGAACGAAAACTACAGAGAAAATAGACATAGATTATTTGGATTCGTCGTCAATCAATATCTATTAATATCCATACATATAATAAAATTGTAACTAAGCCGAATCTGTACATTAAATATTTTTTGGAAAATCTTATTGAAATAAACATTATGATCGATACAGAGGCCCAATCTATAGTTTTTAGAATTTTTGTATGTCTGTCTGTCTGTCCGTCCGTCCGTCCGTCCGTCCGTCCGTCCGTTTGTCCGTCCGTCCGTCCGTCCGTCCGTCCGTCCGTCCGTTTGTCCGTCCGTCCGTCCGTCCGTCCGTCCGTCCGTCCGTCCGTACGTCCGTCCGTCCGTCCGTCCGTCCGTCTGTCTGTCTGTCTGTTACCGCATCACAGAAAAACGACTAGAGGGATTTTGATGAAATTTTGTATGGTGATAGCTGGTTATCCGGGTCGACATTTAGGATACTTTTTACCGCGGGAAAATGTCTCATTTCTGAGGAAAAATACAATAACTGCAATGTATGCTAATATGTAAAACCTAAGATTTTGGTTTTTGGTCATCTGAACGCGGGTAGAGCCGCGGGCAATGCTAGTAAATATATAAAGTATAAAGTGTACTTTTACCTTCAGAATATCAAAAGATTACGTATGTAAGAAAAGATACAAAATATGGATAATAAATAATTTTAAAATTGAAGCCTCTAAGCCGAAGTAAACAAAATTTACATAATAACATATATGCCAATGGTTTTTTTAATATTAAATTATTTATAACAATGTTCTATAAATGTTATTATTGCAATTTAGTCTTTATTACTTGTAATTTAAGGTACATGTAGTGTGGAGTGGTTGTCAAAGAGTTTTATAACAAGGCTAGGAGCGAGCATCTGAGTGTTTCCCAAACTGTCGTTGCGTAAACGAAGCTAACTGATGTCAGGGGTGTGACATGTGTGTTCATATTTATACATATAATAAAATTGTAACTAAGCCGAATCTGTACATTAAATATTTTTTGGAAAATCTTATTGAAATAGACATTATTATCGATACAGAGGCCGAATCTATAGTTTTTAGAATTTTAGTCTGTCTTTCTGTCTGTTACCGCATCACAGAAAAATCACTGAAGGAATTTTGATGAAATTTGGTATGGTGATAGCTGGTTATCTGGGTCAATATATAGGATACTACTTTTTACCGCGGGAAAATGTTTCACTTCTGAGACAAAATACAAAAACTACAATGTAAGAGTATACTAATATGTAATACCTAAGAATTTGGTTTTTGGTCATCTGAACGCGAGCGGAGCCGCGGGCAATGCTAGTAAATAATAATACATACATTCATAAGATAATAGTTTGTATTTTTAATAAAATACATAAAGTAAAAATAAGCAGTATATTATTTTTTTGAAGTATATAATTTATTAAATCATTACAACATTTGATTGAAAATTAAATTTTATCTTAACAACATCTGTACTGTGTAAATAATAAAATATAGCTTTCCTTTTTAAATCGATAAAAATATTTTTTAGTGTATCGCCTATCCTAATTATACATATTACTATATATATTACTTTTTGCGCGTGTAGACATTGATACACGCACTCTTTAAACAACAATTTATTTCAATAAAAAATGAAAATATAATATTTTTATAAATATGTTTGCCTTGTTAGAAAAAAGTTGAGAAGCTAAATGGATTGTTTTTTTTTTGAATTTCATAAATTTTACTGGTTTAAGCTTAAGCTTTGGAGGTTAAAAGTTTGATTTCCAAGTAGGATTGCGAGTTATTACTGCAAAATATGTAGAAAATGGCAGAAAATAAATACAAGAGAGTATTTTAGGGTGCACATTAGACAGACAGTCTGCCTTAAATGTGGCTGAATATTTATAACAATTTTTTTTAAACACTAAGCCAAAATATCGTTAATTTTTATTTTAATAAAATTAATTTTTATTACAATAAATATATTCCTTACATAGATTTATTATACATAGTGATATATTCTATACTACAAAAATTAGTTTACTTTGCAAGTTTTTTTATATATTTAAATACACTCTGTATATTCAGTGTACATATTGTTAAGTAATCAATCAGTGGCAGCCCTGCACGTCATTAGCGGCTGAAAGCATCCGTCGATAGTTCACGTAACGATGTTTCGCTCAGAATCGCTCAGTATAAATTGATTTTGAGTTTCATAGAATTTTATAATTACTCGTATGTTTTAATACATCTATTTTTTTAAAAATAAGCTATATACTATATTAAGCTCACGTGTTTGATTTTACGATATCAAAATTAAAATAATGGTATTGTTTTTGCTTATTTATGGAATGTATGGAATAATTTTTCGGAATGTCTAAAAGAAGTAGAAAAATTAACTTTTATCCAATCATAAAAACTTTTTCAAAAAAATAATAGAAAATTTTGAATATTCTTTTCGGATTATTTCGCGGATTTATTTTGAGTTTTGGTTCCCGACTTTTCGATTGCTTTACAGCACTCATGGTCACGGGAGAGAACCAAAAATCAAAATAAATCCGCCAAAAAAATCCGAAAAGATAGTTTTATTTAAAATGTCAAATATTCACGTAAATCTGAGAAAGTATTAAGTGCAACAATATAGAACTTTTAAGTTTTTTTTCGTAGTAAAAGTAATAAGTCAAATTAAGAATGAGAGTGAAGGAGGGCAAAACGATAATTATCTACACATATAAAAATGAATCCCTATTTCCCTTGGTCACGCCATCACGCGTGAACGGTTAGACCGAATTACCTAATTTTTTTGTTGTGTTTGTTATTGTCAGAAGGTTCTTACAAAAGAAAAAAAAATTAAAAAATTGCGCGGAAAATTATAAAATGTAAGAATACTTATTTAAGAATACTTAACAACCATATTAAAATTTATATGTCTAACGCTGGGTGATAACTATTTATATATATTTAAAACGTACCTAGCGACGAACCCGAGCGAAGCGAGGGTGAGCCGCTAGTATAAATGTAAAAATATCATATATAATACAATAAAAAATTACCGTAAAAATGTTCCTTTTCTATATATTTATATATGTATTTCCAGGTTTACAATACTACAACCAATTTAGCAATTAGCACCAGTTACAACGGACTGTCAATTGTTTTTTTTAAAAGCGCGGGAAAACTAAATCGCAATTTTTTTTATTAAAACCGTAGCCAAGGTCTTTCTAAGCTCATTTTTTAAATATTTATAATAATCTGTGCTTATGTTTATCTTTAAAATATTCATATTGTTTGAAAATTATGTTCTTTATTAAAAATAAATAAATGTAGTTATTTAAAAATATATTACAATAACTAAAAAAGTGTATTAATAATAATAAAATAATAATATCTGTAATACTATTACACACATGTATGTATATCGACAACTGTGATGTCTTTTATAGTGTATTCACCTAGATTTGCGTAATAACCTAATAAGTCGGAGTTGCTATGGATTGCGAATAATTTTTTTATAAATTCCTTTTTTGAATATTAGTATTCATACTTACTTATGTCAATCTATGAAAATGGAGAGATTCGAAAAATATATTATATAATCAAAATAATATGCTAGTCGTTCAGTCTATATTGTGTGCAGATTTTAAGATGAAATCATGTAAAAAAATGTTAAAGATGTCAGCCCTACGCGTATTTCTCTATCAATGAAAAAAAAAGAAATACGAGTATCTCCAAGTATTACTAACTCATATAGTTGTCAGTGTGAAGGTGACCCCAATTAAAAAATAAATAGCACTAAAACGCAAAATTAAACACATTAAAAATTAAAATGAAGTAACATATTTAGTAACATTTTTTATTAGCTTTATGTTAAAATTTAAATTGTACTATATACTCGTACATTTTATGTTAAATATTTTGCTAATATTGAAATAATTTTAATGATGTGGTTTAATGCATTTTTGCGTTGATGATTTATCATGTCACTAGCGGACCCGACAGACGTTGTCCTGTCTACACGTCTTTAATTTGAAAATTTCAAACTTTTTTTAATAATTTTTTTGATGAAAATTATTATTCAAATTGTTAATCTAAACCATTCCCAGATCCCCTTGAACACACACAAAAAATTTCATCAAAATCGGTCCAGTCGTTTGAGAGAAGTTCAGTGACATACACACTCACAGAAGAATTATATATATAAAGATATGGTAGAATATTTATTGTATTATTTATTTTATGTTAAATTATGTCAATATTATTAAAAACCACTATAAATTACTTTATATGGATGTGATAGAATGACACTTCACAGAATATTTCTGTTGTAATAGTTTCACAAATGATTTTTAGAATATTCAAGACTAACGTATTGGATTTTGAATAGAAAAATGAAGTTATTGTGGCTGAAACAAAAGTTGTATTGAACAAGTTACTCCTACCGTTACAAGAAGTTCCCAAACAAATTCAATGTATGAAAGAATATTGTTGTGTTATCGAATAGAGGTGTTTCTACACAGTGTGGTCTGAATACGAGTTATATACGTAACTACAGATTTACGCTCGGATGAGTCTAGATAACCAACAGTCGCCTATGTGCTTCTCCAAGACTGTAACCGTTTTAGAAGTATAAACAAACATAACCAAATACAAAAACCTTCGCAGTTATAATAGTGCCTGACTAGTGATCTTGCTTTTCTCAGATAAGTCCTTAAATGCATAGCCACGGCGACCAATCTCATTGAGACTAGCCAACTGCGCAGGAGATATTATAGTGGACAAGTGTACGCGCAGACACAACGTGCACTCTGTATTTGTATTTCTGTCACTCTCATACTCCGGTGGGACGACCAATCCACACGACCGGTGATAATTAAGGCGCAGGACCAACGGCTTTACGTGCTCTCCGAGGAACGCGGATGGAACATCTCCAACTTCTCAATTCCGGGCTGTTACCGAGGCTTACTAAACATCAATAACTGTACTTGGCCCAACCCAGGACTCGAACCGAGTACATGTACAGGCGTACATGCTAGCCACTACACCACCGAGGCAGTTAAGTTTTTAATTAAATTATAGTCACTATATAAGTTTAATAAAATTATATAGTGACTGTATAAAAGTTTCTATATAAATATTTTTTATTATATCTCATTTAAATATCATTTTTAAGAGCTTTAAAAGCTCGATTTTAAATTTAAAGTTAGATGCTAAAGATGTTTTATTCATAAGTGATTATAAAAAGCAGATAATATTCTTCATAATTATATTTTAATTTTTATTATAAAGTATCTATAACCCTAATGGAACCGACAGACAAAAAGATAAAACTGTAATAATGGAGGAGTAGACATGATCCGTCTTCCATCTACCTTAGTCTCGTTTGTGTTTAACATTAGTGATGTTTGTATAAGCGGAAATATCGATATATTATTTATTTTGTAAATTCCAGCTTATTATTATTTATTATATATTGTTATAAATGTGGAAGTTTGTACGTACGAATGTTTGTTACGCCTTCACGCTAAAATGTCTGGATGGATTTGGATGAGTAGGTATAGATGCACCCGAACGAAATTACTTATAGTTATATAATGAGATATTAGTTATTGATATATTAAGAGGTCAGTTAGATACTCGATAGCTAAAATCATTTAAGTAGTTTTGTGGCACACTATCTAACAAAATATTTACTAAAAGGAGCTTTATGACTCAGCAACTATTGGCTTGAACAAGAAAATTACTTAAGAACCTTTAAACCTTAAAATCTTAATTTTAAAGCCCTACCCAAAAAAAAATGTCTAGCGGTCCACCTGGGATTTATGTCAACCAAATTTTTGCAACAGTGTCGATAATCTTTGAGTAAAATGGTTATATACGACCAAATGGACAGGACGAAATATATTTTTATATTATAAACAAATTGTAATCCTAAATTAAAATATTCGAGACTAATCGCAGTTGAAAATGTTAATTTTTGATCTTATTCGTTATTTTATTTACATGAAGAAAAAGGTATTTTTGGAGTCAATATCTAAATTATCTAAAAAAGCTACAAGCTTGAAGCTACAGTAGATTTTTTGGTTAGTCTATTTAAGGTTAAATAACTTGAGATACTGGGAATATTCCTTAATTATTTGTATTGTATTCAGCCCTTTTTAACGTCCCACTGCTGGGCTCGGGCGTCCCTTCAATACGAGGGGCATGAGGCTATAGTCCACCTCGCTGGCCAAGTGCGGGTTGGCGGACTTCACATGTCTTTCAAAAATTATACAGATATAGAATTAAAAGCTAAGCTTCATTTCAATACTTTCAACCAAAATAGAAGAAAAGTAAATCAAAAGTAAGATGCTTGTTAAGTACCAATTAAAATTTTAAAGGATTAATTAAATAAATAATTATGTACGAATAGAAAAAAGCGATTTCTAAAATGCATTTCATTGAATATCGTAACTCATATATATATATATATATATATATATATATATATATATATATATATATATATATATATATATACATATAAAAATCGATGTGTGTATGTATGTTTCCTATGACTCTAAATAAATCGGCTGGAGCTATTGCGATGAAGTTTTCAGGCAATCTTTAGATTAGCCGAGCGAGTGATCCTATAAGTTTGGTAGCGATCGGAAGTTTGAACGCGGACGAAGCTGCGGGTACTACTAGTAAAGTTATACAATTAAAATTGCTTATCATATTTATTTACTAACTAACCCGACAGGTTTAACACTATTCATACAAAACTCCTATAGAAAAATAAAACATTTTCCCGCCAAAAAATTCGGCATCTTTTTCACTATTTCATTTCCCTAAAAACCTTATTCAGACTATTACGATGATAAAAAAAATCCGATCTGTTTTTTTTTTTCATTTTTAACAGCATTTTAGTTTTATTTTTATAGATACTAGCTGGTCACCCTCAACAAAAACAAATATATCCTACGGGAACCGTAAATTTTTCAGGGACAAAAATGCCTATGTGCTAATCCAGACTATATCTATCTCTGTGCCAAATTTCATCCAGATCCATCCAGCCATTCTGGCTCATTGAGTAACAAACATCCAAACATCCATCTAAACTTTCACATTTATAATATTAGTAAGATTAAATATATAATATTAAAGAAAAATAAAACATCGATATTTCTATCAAGCTCTATCGATGAGGACGAAATAGCCGCGAGGATATCCTGTTTCGCTTAAAACAAAATCAATTACGACGCGGAGCTGTTGAAAAACGAAGTGTTGCCTTTAATTTAAAAACACAAAACGCACTTGTTCGTTTTAACGTTGAAACAGGAAATGGGAGGTTGAAAGTGGACAATTATTTATATGCTACTAGCGACTCACCCTGGCTCCGCACGAGTTCGCCCCTCGTTACGTTTTAACGTTTGGTATAGATTTCTCGGAGATGAGATATTTTCCCACAGGAAAAGTATCTTATATGTTGACCCGGATAACCAGCTACCATCATACCAAATTTCATCAAAATCGGTCCAGTAGTTTTCTCGTAATGCGTTCTGGATAGACAGACAGACAAATAATCCAAAAGCTATAGGTTTGGCTTCTGTATCAATAATAATGACTATTTTGACAATAATATTTTCCAAAAAATATTTAATGTATAAATTCGACTCAGAATTTATTACATGTATAAAAACTATTTTTAGCTCCATAGTTTTTAATTGTAGCGCTTTTCTTTTTTCTACACATAAAAACTTTTCCTCAAAAATCTTTATAACTCGATAATTTGGGATTTTAAAATTTTCTATATTTAACTCATTAGGTTAAGGTTATACTTTTTTTTTTGCACGAAACTCCTGTACTTAAAAAAAGACGTGTGGCACTCGGAGACTGCCGCGGTAAAGCTATTGCATAGCATTTTTTATCAACTTATGCAATTATAATTATTTATTTATTTTATTAATGCAGTATTTGTTTTCCTTTGTTTTTTTTTCTTTGATATTAATTCAAGTTACACTTTGAGCGTGGTGACCGATAAAAAAACTTTTTTTTTCTTTTATTAAATAAATGAGATGTTAATATTGTTCAAAATATTTTTATTATCTTTCAATACATGTCGGTTCTTCAGGAATATTTATCATTGAAACTATAGGTTTATGGTAACTGAAATAAGAAACATAAGTTTGAGACTTGATATCTTCTAAATATCTGGAAAATACCGCGTCAATGGTGGTTCCATATTTTGTTGTGGATTCTTGTGGATCATTATTCATTTTCAAATTCAAAATTTTCGAAAGCAAGCTGCATCGACTGCATCTTTGTTGCAAGAATTCAAAAGTCTGTCTCTAAATAGTGTTCAGACGATAGCTCAAAATGTATTAGATTTCATTAGTAATAGAAATGGCATTTCAATAATTACTTTCAACTGCCAAAGTCTAAATAGTCACAAATGCGATTTACAAGATTCAGTTACGAGGCAAGCAAATGTGTTACTTCTTACCGAAACAGATGTCAAATGTCAGATCGTCAGAAACGTCAGATGTCAGATGTCAAATCTGAGTGGGGGGTGTTAGGTTTTTTTCGTTACGGAATTTCTGGATTCGGTCCCCACGCTCAAGGCCCGCGATAGAAGCTATGCAATAGCTTAAAAATCTTTTTTTAATTAGAATATAATAGAGGTGACAAGTTCATGAAAAACCGAATAAATATATAGGTAAATAGTCGACCGACAAATATTTATACGACGAATAATAATCACATATATCTTATTCTCTGACTATCGGACGACTAGTAACATCCTTATATTTTAATTTGTATCTTAATATTTAATGGTTTAATCTATACTTATAATAAAATTGTAACTCAGCTGAATCTGTACATTAAATATTTTTTTTTAAATCTTATTAAAATAGACATTATTATCGATGCAGAGGCCGAATCTATTGTTTTTAGAATTTTTGTCTGTCTGTCTGTCTATCTGTCTGTTACCGCATCACGGAAAAACCACTTGAGGGATTTTGATGCAATTTGGTATGATAATAACTGGTTATCCGGGTAAACATATAGGATACTTTTTACTGCGGGTAAATATCTCATCTGTAAGAAATCTATACTAAACCTTAAAATGCTAGTTATGTAATATGATATATTAACATAAAATTATGCAAATAATTGTAATATTAAACCCTACGTACGTTTGAAACACAATTGTATCTACATGTACTGTGATCGTGTATATTTTATTAAAATACCTTAAATTCCTTGTATTCGCATAATTCCCTCAGAAACAAGCGATCAGTGACACAAATTGGTAGCTATATCGAGTGGTATTATGATTCCTCTTTAGACTTGAATATCTGGAATGAACCATGGGTCAAGTTATAGGCGAAAGGAGATTAGGTTAATCAAGAGTAAAACTATAAAACTACAGGCTTACCGTGGCTTCGCTTAGATACATCACTGGGTAATATACGTGATGGGGTGGTTTTTAGCGTCTGGCAATCCAGCCGGGCTTGAAGCTAAGAGACTCACTGAGAGGTCGTGGATTGTTCCTGGTACTTCTCTGATAGCAGAGTATTCCTTATGAGCAATCTCATTGAAAGGGAATCAATCAGACTTGGAAAGTTCTGACTGGACAGGTTTAGTGGGTAGTACTGGCTTATCTTGCCGAAAAGTTCCACGTGACAGAAGGACAAACAAACAAATTTAAAGTCAAACTGTATACCGTAAAAAGAGAAAGTGTCAAATCTACAAATGCATTCAAGTAGTTTATATTATTTTTAAAGTTGCGCTCATAATTATAAAGAAGTAATAAGGAAAAAGTAAAATATGATTTTTACGTTTTCCTGTAAATTTTTTCAAATTTTTCTCTTCATACAAACTTCCTCGGACTTCAACGAAAATTTGAAAAACAAAAACTTGAAAACCGAATTGATCTAACCGGTTTCGAGTTTTGCGCTTAGCAACACATTTAGCCATTCATTTTTATTTATATAAAATTATTATTAACATTAATACTAACTTAAAATTTACTCAATTTGTTACTATTTTTTATATATTTGTACCACAATAAATGTTCCACGGTCATATTATGATTTTACTCGAATACGCTTATTGAGAGTCCGTATGCACTCGCCCACGCTATATACGGTCAGCAAAACAAGTAAGAGGATTACAAATTCCCCATTGCACAAATTCTATAGGTTTTGTTCTTTGATAGGGATTTTATGCCTTGATTTTCTGTTATAGTCAAAAGAAAAAGACTTAAAAATCTCTGGATTCATATAAGTGAAAAGAAAGACTCGATGAACGCGATTTAGAAAAAGAAGTAAACTGAATAATCGATACACAGTAAATACACGGTCTACTTTATTACGTATTCTGTTAATTTTGTTTTTAATTTATCTTATGGCTCACAAAACATCATTTATTACATGTTTGTAATAAAAACTGTTTTATAAGTATCCTACTAATATTATAAGCGCGAAAGTTTTTAAGAATGTATGTATGGATGTATGTTTGTTACTCTATCAGGCAAAGACTACTAAATGGGTTTTGATGAAACTTTACAATAATATAGCTCATGCATCAGAATAACACATAGACTACTTTTCATCCCGGAAAAATGTACGGTTCCCGTGGGATAGTTTTTTTTTCTAGAGACGAACCTGAGCGAAGCGAGGGTGAGCCGCTAGTAAAAACATATAATAGTAATATATATAATAGTGTGGCGGACGTGAGGAGAAAATAATAAAGCTTTAATATTAAGCGTTTATTGAAGTGCGTATTGCACTTGCGAGACCAAGCGAGAGACTGTACAATCGATACATATTCGATCTAAAATCTAATGTAATATCTATACTTATATATTATGCCCGTTACAAATCATATTACCTCATGTTACATAGGTACAATATTCCCCCCTTTTTTTAAAAAAAGTAAAAAATAATATATAAAGTTATTAAGAATATATAAAAATGAATACATTTTGACGCAAAAAAAATCTAAAATGTATAAAATTAAATTCTAAACATAAAATATAGTTTGCAAAAAAAAAATTATTAATACCTAAAAATATCATAATTACATGCTATTACAGTTTCCTTACATCTATCACAAATTATTTTTTCGAACATGATTTTTTACCTATTCAGCATAATTATTCACTGCACTACGCGAAATTATGTGTTTAACATATACAGTATACACTTGCACTTTTTAACTAAGACGTACACTGGCACTTAAAACATTATACTGCAGCAGTTAAATCTGGCATGCTCTGCATTTCCTTCCTTATAGTCTCTCTAAATTTCCTTCGGCAATATCTGTATATTCCAAACGTGATTACAATAAGGATTATTAAAAATAATAAGCCGAAATATATATCAACTTTTAACTCAGAAATTTGCGAAGTATTATTTCCTCCCATTTGGGCGATTATAACTTCTTCCTTCTTTTCTTCTTTGCTCTGATTATAACCCATTATAATTATTGGCAATATAATTAGAGAATGTGAATGTGTATAGCTTCACCAAGATGCAGATTTTAAATAAATTGATCTCGGAATCTTACTACTGGCTTGCTGATTCGGCCGGATCGCGTTACTTTATTATTTACATGTGTCTCCTTGTTTGGAATTTCGATACTAGTGCTATCCCGCGTATCAAACTCTTCAGTATTATTTAATAAAAATGCTGGCTTTAATCTATCAATAGAAACAGTAGATTCTTTGTCTGCCATTAATATTTTAAAATGTTTTTCTTTACGGTCTAATACTTTGTATGGTCCTGAATATGGTGGATTTAAGGACTTACATAATTTATCGCACCGTAAAAATACATGAGAGCATTTTTGCAATTCAGGGTGAACAAATATATTTTTCTGTGATTTCTCTCGTTTGGGTACTGAACAAATATTACTTATATGTTCTCTCAGTTGCTTTAAAAATGTCTCGCTATCGAAATTTAGTGGCGTTGTAGGCTCAAAAAAATCTCCGGGTAGCTTAATTGGACTGCCATAAACCATCTCCGCTGCACTGGTTTGCGTACAATCTTTTAGGCTTGCTCTTAAGCCTAGTAGCACAGTTGGCAACTCCTGAACCCAATTATTGTTTCCTCTAGTCATTAACGATGCCTTAAGAGATCGATGCCAACGTTCGACAGCACCGTTTGCCTGTGGATGGTACGCAGTTGTTCGAGCTTTCATAATACCAAGGCGCTTAGATAATTGATTGATAAGATTCGACTCAAACTGTCTTCCTTGGTCAGTCGTAATTCGTAAAGGACAACCAAAACGTGAAATCCATCCTGAATATATTTTCTCTGCAACGGCCTCAGCTGTTATGTCTCTTAAGGGAAAAGCTTCCGGCCAACCCGTGGCTCGGTCTAACATCGTAATTAAATATCTGTATCCTTTGTAAAGTGGTAATGGACCAACAATATCAATATGTATATGTTCAAAACGATTGCTTGTGGGAAATTTACCAAAAGGTGATATTGTATGCCTATGTATTTTACATTTCTGACAATCTATACATGCTCGAGCCCAGTTAGTAACATCTTTGTTCATAGAATGCCAAAAGAATTTATCGCATATCATCTTTCTAGTTGATCTTATACTCGGATGACTCAATCCATGTACGGCGTTGAAAGCCTGCACTCGGAATTCTTTAGTCAAATATGGTCGTGCGAATTGTTTTGAAACTTCACAGTAAATTGATTCTTGACTGTTATGAAGTTGAAACTTTTTAAAACATAAATTTTTAGATTTTAATAAAACTTGTAATTCTTTATCTTTTTCCTGAGCTTCGCTAAGAGCATTGTAGTCGATGTATGATGGCATGTTAATTTCAGAAATTCGTGATAACGTATCAGCAACAATATTTTGAGATCCACTAATATGTTCAATATTCGAACAAAATTGCATTATAAAATCGAAATGTCTTAATCGACGCGGTGTATCGCTGTCTGTATAAGAATTTTTTTTCAAAGCATAAACGAGTGGTTTATGATCTGTGTAGACTGTTAGGGGGCGTCCCTCGATCAAATATCTGAAATGCTTTATAGCCATATAGATAGCAAGTAATTCTCTATCGAAAGCACTATATCGCGTTTGCGCTTCGCTCAGCTTAGTGGAGAAAAATCCTAAAGGCTTCCATGTGTTGCCTTCACGTTGCTGTAATACTGCGCCAATGCAAGTCTTAGACGCATCCGTCATAAGGGCTATATTCGCGTCTGCAGCTGGGTGTGATAGTGTAACGGCGCTGATTAGGCTCTCCTTACACTGTTCAAATGCCGCAATTGACTCATCTGTCCACTTGACTTCTGTCTTGTCATTTTTTCTACAGTTATGTAAAAATATATTTAATTTTGACTGAATCTCTGCTGCTTGAGGAAGATGTCTTCTGTAAAAATTAATCATACCTAAAAAACGTCTCAGTTCCTCGATTGTTTTAGGCCTAGGAAAATTAATTATAGAGCTAACTCGTTGTTCTAAGGGTTTAATACCATCTTTTGAAACGTGGTATCCCAGAAACTCTATTTCGTTCTGCCCAAAATTGCATTTTGAAGTGTTAATAGTTAAGCCATATTTATTAAATCGCTCAAATACTAGTCTGAGGTGTTCCTTATGTTCGGATTCAGATTTCGACGCTACTATTACATCGTCGATATATACAAAAATAAAATTAAGATTTTGAAGTACGACGTTATTTAAAAATCTCTGAAATGTTTGAGCTGCGTTTCTTAGCCCAAACGTCATCCTTGGGAACTCAAAAAGACCGAATGGCGTAGTGATGGCTGTCTTCTCTATGTCTTCACTATTGATGGGAATGAAATGATAGGCACGTGTTATATCGATCTTCGAAAATATCTTTTTACCCGAAAGTAAATATGTAAAATCTTGTAAGCGTGGAATCGGATACCTGTCAGGCTTAGTGATGGCATTTAATTGCCTGTAATCACCACATGGTCTAATACCACCATCCTTTTTCGGGACTACGTGGAGTGGACTTGCCCAACAGCTCTTCGATGGTCTACATATGCCTACGTCTTGCATGATTTCAAATTCCGATTTTACCTTCTGATATTTGTCCGGAGCTAAAGGTCTGGGTCGCGCAAATACAGGAGGTCCTGTAGTCTCAATATAATGAACAACAGAGTGTCTTGGTGTATCTTTGAAACAAATAGGTTTCGTTATATCGGGATACTCTAACATTAAGTCGTAATATTTATTATTTATATCCAACGTAGTTATAGATGACTCATCGTGTTGTACTATCGATGTTATAGTATCTATATTTGTTATTTGATCAATAAGTCGACGACGATATAAATCTACTATAAGCTTATGATAGGTTAAAAAGTCTGCGCCTAAAATTGGCTGTTTAACGTCCGCTAACACAAAAGTCCACCGAAAAGGTCGGCGTAAATTTAAATTTAACACTAACGATTTAACACCATATGTCTTTATTTCACTGCCATTAGCTGCATAAAGTTTATATTTATCACTAACTACATTGTCATAGAGTCGTTTTTTGTACGGTAACACTGAAATATTTGCACCTGTGTCCACAAGAAAACGTAAACCACTTTTGCAGTCGGTTACGCATAAACGGTGGAACGGCGATACGGTGCAGACATCCACCCTTGGCTGCACCTTGTCTAGTTTTCCGGCTGCTCCTTCCAAGCACATGGCTCAACACATTTCTTTGCTTTAACGCCGAAACGGTGATGATAGAAACATAGCCATTTCGATGATTCGGACCTGCGGCGTCGTTGTTCGGATACTGAACGTCCGCGTGATGTAGTACGTCGCCTCCAATTACATCGAGTACTTCGATACCTTGGTCTCGATCTTTCAAGTTCCATGACCTTCACACTTAACTTGGCTATTTGTGACATAAGAAATGACGTATCATCCGATTTTTTAGCTTGACAATTTACTTCAGCAGCATGTAAAGGTCTCGTGGTCTCCATAATTTTGTCAGCGATAGCTGCAAGGTTATCTAGATCCTTTACCTCGCTAACTGCCAACACCGCTCGAACTGACGTGGGTAAATGTCCTTGCCACATGATACACAGCGTTTCATCAGGTATCTTATTACGAGCCAAATCCCGCATTCGCCTAAGAAGCTGAGAAGGCTTCTGATCGCCAAGTTCCATTTCCCCCAGCAACTTCTGGAACTGTCGGTTCTCCGACTCTTCGTAAACAGCGAGCAAACGATTTTTCAAGGTCTCATATTTATGTGTTCCTGGTGGGTTAAGCACAATATCGCTAACCTGCTCGATGACTTGCTTGCCCAATTTCGGAAGCAACAAGTTAAACTTCGCTTCATCGCCTAATTTTTGAGAAGCTAGCACCGCCTCACACTGGGCGAACCATAATCGCGGCTGGTCGCACCAAAATTCCGGTATTCGCGATGATACGCTGATTGTTGCCAGTTCTGAATCTTCACGTAAATTTTCCTTCGCTTGTACAACTGGTTTAGAATTGGTAGCCATCGTATATTTGTTCTTCAGTCAGGTGTTGTTTTTCAGTCGGGGTCACCAATATGTGGCGGACGTGAGGAGAAAATAATAAAGCTTTAATATTAAGCGTTTATTGAAGTGCGTATTGCACTTGCGAGACCAAGCGAGAGACTGTACAATCGATACATATTCGATCTAAAATCTAATGTAATATCTATACTTATATATTATGCCCGTTACAAATCATATTACCTCATGTTACATAGGTACAAATAGTATAATCTTATAAGGTTCTTATAAGGTTCTTATAAGGTTCTTATAAGGTTTTATAAAGTAAAATAATACTCAGGTATATTATAAAAACTCTATCAAACTACATTGTAATCTGAAATTCTGCTAAATCGAGGTGAGACAGATATTATTTTACAGCAAATGTTAACTCTAACTCAATTTATCATATTCTTTTATTAGCTCCATAGTATTTTTAAATAATTGTTTACGGTGTGTTTATTCTTCCGGAAGTCGGAAGGATAAATGATTTTTATTCCTCCGATAAAAATTTATCAATAAGAAAACATTTCTAATGAATAAAAAAAAATATTTTTTATAAATTTTAGGTTATTATTATACTAAAAAAATACTATTTTATTAAAAATACCTATTCAGTGCGGTAGGTTAAGGTCGTCCTCTTTTTTGTATATAGAAACTCCTTCACCTAAAAATTATTTATTGTATATAAGAAAACAAAAAAATGGCAGATATTCGTACAAACCGACAATAGTTGGACGAATAATTATTTTTTAACTATCCGATTATTGGACGAATAGCAAAAGCCAATTGTTTGTTTATTTATGTACAATGTAGTATACATATGTTTGACACATATGTATATTATACGTAAAATAGTGGTAGCTAAGAAGTAACGCGCTCATTTGGAAAAATGAGGGAAGCGGGTTCGATAATTGATCCCACAGTGCACTCTGCTGTCAAAGAAGTATCAGAAGTAAGCCATCGCCTCCCAGTTGGTCACTTCTTGGCTTCACGCTGGCTTTCACAACTGGATTGCCAATATTCACAAGGCTTATAAGCGAGTATGTAAGTGACCAATATGTTAAATTTGTTAAAGACTTATTATTTGTATAAGTACCAACAGAGTTATAAGCATTTTATTATAAAAAATAAAATAATACTTATATAAATATTGTTCAATTTTAAAATAACCAGAAAAACAAAACATAACCCAAGTGTAACTATCGACAGAAAAATGCTTATAACTCTGTTGGTACTTTTATGCACATGGCTGTTTTTTGCATGACTGAGTTCATTTGTATTGTAAAACTAGCTTATTTTTATATTATAAAACTAACCTTCCTCAATAAACGGGCTATCTAAACCAAAAAGAATTTTTCAAATCAGATTAGTAGTTCCTGAGATTAGCGCGTTCAAACAAACAAACTCTGCCTCTTTATTATAACATTAGTATAGATATGCGTTTTATATGTTTTATTTTACTTCCTAACCCTCCTTGAGTTCAAGACAGTGGAAGCGGTATTTTATATCTGCCGCTACGACTGCCGTTTAGTCTGCGTTTGAAGATCTATTTACAGGGACAATGGATGCAGGAAACCAATCATACTGGAAATCTTCTATTAAATATATTATTTAAGAAGTAGGTCAAAAGTTTTGGTTAAGACTTCTTAGTACAATGAAATATGGTTGGATTTAAAAATTTGATCTGAGAGATTGAATTTTAAAAAGACGAAAGCGATCTTGTTGTTCTGAACTGTGGGTGTCTGTATGATTTCTCAATTAGGCAAAATATCTAAAGATTGTAAATGTGGCCGTTGCAGCGTTATTAGATTATTTAAATCTATTTATTGAAAATAGGAAATAAAACTCATGCATTTCATTGAACGCCTTTTAATGTCACTATTTTTGTTTTTGCAAAATCTGTCACAAAAGTTATTTAAAAAAAAGTTAATAAAAAGTCTCAATAGAAAAAGAAAAAAAAGGATCGATGTATTTATTTGTGTCTACAGTAAATAAACAAATAATACGACATGTTTGGCTCAGTTTGTAGTGACCCTACTTGCTGCGCCAGCGGTCGCGGGTTCGAGTCCCGCTGGGGGCTTTCATTTGTGTGATGAGCACGAATGTTTGTACCCCAGTCATGGGTGTTTATATTTATAATATGTATGTGTTTAAAAATTCTATATGTGTAGTGTATAAACTATCTGGTATCCATAACACAAGCCGCGTAGCTTACTATGGAACTAGATGGCGCTGTGTGTTAATGTCCCAACATATTTATTTAATATATTTCTATTTCAGTTTCGTCTTTTACTAACTTTTAACCATTTTTGATTTGCATTTCAAGAGCGGATTATAAACTTGGCGTCTAAAACCAGAAAAACATAATGATGTGCTACACCATAGAATTTATACGATTATTTTCGTAATACCAAATCTATTTTTTGTCTTCCTGTCAGTTTGTATGTCTTAATATATAGTATTAAATAATAAATTCTTGTAAATAAATAAATTTATTTCGTGTATCTCGAAAACAGCTGTAACGGATCAAATTTTGTTTTTAAATAATTTTTTAGTTTTTATGTTTCTTTATTATCTATGCTGCAAAAAAACGCAAGTTTTACAATTTTGCAAAAAACGCCGAGCAAAGCTCTTCTCCCGAGTAATAGCTGTTAATATACGAAATGTATAAGCTAGTATTATTTAAGTAAAACTTTCACTGGTAAATAGAGATTTCAGGTGATATTTTATGCAGAAATCGAATCTGTAACTATTAGTATAGCAAAAAATCTTCATATGAATACATATATGCATTTGATAATTTTTCGCTTTATCATATTATAATAAACTAGCGTTGCTTCCCCATACAAACTTTCACCCCCATTTTCACCCCTTTAAGAGATGATTTCCGTGATATAAACTACCCGATGTCCTTCCCAGGGTCTCAACATATATTTTTACCAAATTTCATCTAAATCGGTTCAGTAGTTTTGGAGCCTATTCGATACAAACAAACAAAAACAATTTTTTCCTCTTTATAATATTAGAATAGACAATATGTTGAAATATTCTTGAATTATTCGGAAAGGGAGTGTTTAATGTCGACTAGTATGAAAATAATCCCGTCGCAATGGCTTTCAATGAAATTCAAAGCTAATTTTCGTCATTCCTATCCAAAGTGCAGTCTGTATCTCCTACTGTTGGTGTTTGACTTTTGATAAACCTACTTCAAATATGTATGTATAAGATATACAAAATGTATGAAGTTTTAAATTAAAATTTTCGTCTTAATTAATTTTTAGTTTTAATTTAATAAGATTCATTAAATAAAAAATCGAATGAAGAGTTGATGTAAAATAGTTTAACTTGGATAGGTATATTATTCGTAAATTTTTAGGGTTCGTACACGAAGGGTGCCAATGCAACCCTATTACTGTGCCTTCGCTGTTAGTACAATTTCTTCAGTAAAATAAGTTTTCTATCTTAATAATTATGCGAGAAACGTCACAACATATATACTTCAATATGCTGCTTATTTTTACTATATGTATTTTATTAAAAATACAAACTATTATCTTATGAATGTATGTATTATTCTCTTTGATTTACAAAGTAAATAAATCTGCCAATATTTGAATAACTGGTAGTAGAGGTTTAAGCTTAGTCAGAAATTTAGTCTGAATTTCAAACAATATCCCGTAATCGTTTTACAATCGATTCAGTGGAAGTTGGACAAGGCCGGTTCAATATAACTCTATTGACTTATTAACTCTATATGTTCGTTTATTCATGTATTATCTATACATATTATAATATAGTTTTTAGAATTTTTCTTTGTCTAACTGTCTGTCTGTCTGTCTGCCTGTCGCTCGGTCTATCTGGGAACGCATCACGAGAAAACCACTAGACAGAAGAGATGAAATTTGATATGATGATAGCTGGTTATCCGGGTCAACATATAGGATTCTTTTTACTGCGGAAAAATATCTCATCTCTGAGAAATGTATACTAACCGTTAAAACGTTACTAGGTCCGTTACGCTATTTTTGTTTGTTTGTTTGTTTGTTTGTTTGTTTGTACTGAATATGCTCCGAAACTACTGAACTGATTGAGAGGATTTTTTTAAACGATAGTTTGAGATCCTGGAAATGACATAGGATAGTTTTTTTCCCGGAAATCATCCCTTAAGGGGTTGAAAATGGGTATGAAAGTTTGTACGGGAAATGAACTTGAAATGAACAAACCCGAGCAAAACAAGGGTGAGTCGCTAGTAGTTTGATAAAACTCAAAATTTACTAATTTTTGCCTTTAACTTAGTGTTTAATACTATATCAGTAGTTATAGTAAATACATTATAAATTACGTACCATGCGTATGCTCTATCAAAACCATCGGCAAATTAATACATGGATTTATTAGAGCACGCCATTGTGGCTTCAAGACAAAGGCCTGTATGCTCGCAATATATCTATAAATTAACCGAATTTGATCTAAATCTGCGCTCAAATCGCTAATTACATAGTACGAGTAAGTAATCACATTAGTAGTATGAGGGACGACAGCGTTATAAATTATGTATAGTGCTTGTAATCCATACTAATATTATAAATGTGAAAGTGTATTTGTTTGTTTGTTTGTTTGTTTGTTTGTCCTTCTTTCTCGTCGAAACAGAGTGACGGATTGGCGTGATTTTTGTGTGGATATAGTTGGAGGGCTAGAAAGTGACATAGGCTACTTTTTACCTCGAAAGATTTTTGCGAGTACGTCACATCATGCCTAATATATACATACATATACATGTATAAAGCAGCCATAGGTTATTATTCTCTACAGGTTAGAGTCTATCTGTGTACTGAATTTCACCCAAATCCGTTAAGCCGTTTTAGCTTTAAGAAGTAAAAAACAAACATATACAAACTATCTTCTGCAATTATAATAAAAGTCCGGTTATTATATATATTCTTTATTGCACTAAACAAGTAATAAAAAAAATACATAGAAAATTACGTGGAAAAGGTGGACTTATCTCTATAAGAGATCTCTTCCAGTCAACCCATGTATGTGGGAAATAGTGTCAAATAGCGGGACAGAAAGAGAAAGTGCAGAGAAACGATAAGAAAATATATAAGAATAATCATAAGTAAAACAAAATAAATACAATATATACATAAACATACGTATATACATAAACATACTTATATTATTACAAAACAGAAATGTACACATTTTTCAATTATGAGTTAGAAAATAATTTTTCATATTGATTTTAAACGCATCATTAGAAGGGCTCTCTTGTAGGACTTTGGGAAGTCTGTTCCATAGCACTGCAGCGTGTACCGACAATGAGTTTTGGATCGATGTGATGCAGGGCCGCCTGGAACGCGATGGAGTGGGAAGAAAGTTAAACCGGGAACGAAGGTAAGAGGGAAAATTGAGGTTATGAAGCATGTTGAACAGAAAGGAAAGGAGGTGCATATCACGGCGAAGGCGGATAGGGAGCCATTTAAGACGAGCTCGAAAGTCGGAAACATGATCATACTTGCGTAGACCATAGATAAAGCGTATGGCGAGATTTTGAAGACGCTCTAGTTTGTTCAGTATCTCCTCCGTCACATCCAAATTTTCTTATGTTTAAATTTTTTTTTAAATATAACCGCGTTTTTAAAAACCTTTACAAAATGCAGCCGACTCTCCTCCTATAAATACGTTAGTTAATCGTATCCACAGTCGACATATCGGAATTTGGCAATTCCACCCAATTTGAAGCAGTTTATTTTAATTTGTTTGCACGATTCGACTTGATTGTTTCAATTATTTGGAATAATTACTGCAATATATGTTGAATATGTGTTAAAAGCTTCTGCCAAATGAACAGGAGTACAACTTAATTTAATTTCTTTTTGTGCAAACTATGACTATTCAGTGGTTATGCTAGTTTTAAACCGATTTCCAAAAAGGAGGAGGTTCTCAATTCATCGGAATCTTTTTTTTATGTATGTTCAGCGATTACACGAAGATGGCTGAACTGATTTGGATTTTTTTTGTTTCAAAGAGTATACTTCCCAGGCAGTCTCATATAAATTTTATCGAAATCGGTCGATCAGTTTTAAAAAAATCAACAATAAATTTTTTTTTTTAATAAATTGTTCAATCGAATATGTTATTAAAATACTTTCTTCTTACAAATTACCTGATTATTACGCCTACACTAAGAATGGAAAAATAAAAACTTTTAAACTGCTTCGAAAATATCTGATTATTATCTATTCTAAATGAAAACCCTCATTTAGTTATTTTTTACATTTCAGTGCCTGGAAGTAGGTTTTTTAACATTTTTATTACGAGTATAATAACTGGTTTGATAAATTTCATGTATCAATCATAATATTACTCGGGCAATATTATTGCCTATTTGGTTTAAGAATACTATATATTATAAACTTATTTTTTTCTTTTTGAATATTTTTTAATGAACCGATAATTTCTTTTGAATGCATTTTGAGTACTTTTTGCAAAGTTTTGTATAGTAAACACTTAACTACTTTTGTACACATTGTAATATTATACATATTAGCCTTGACTAGGGTATCACAATATATTATAGTTAAAAATAATTGACAACTTAACTGTCAGCGAAATAGACACAGTAGTTAAACAATCGAAATGTTCATATATGACTCATGGGACAGGAAAATGGTTAACTTATAAAAATCTTCGCATTTCGATAACATTGATAAATAACGATGTTGTCGCCATGGTGTTTTTTCCTATGGCAACTCTAGTGTGAGGCGCTCTCTTCAACTTTGACAAAAAGGAATGGCGGTAAATACGTTACTTCATGACATTTCTTCAGGCGTCAGCACGAAAAATATATTTCACTTTGGCAATAACCGCTGCCCCGGTGAGGACACTAAACGGTAGTGGTAAGATATTAGGTTTGAAGTGTTCACATAAAATTATATTAGTTGTACAGAGTTAGAGAAAAATATGTATATGTATATAACTGTAATAGAGTTATTGTTCGAATACTTTATGTAGATTCTTATAATTCTAATTAAATGCATTGGAATAGTTTATAGTTATATCTGACTTATACTGTTTTCTTTTGTTACTAATTCTAAGAGAGAATACCAGCTTTAGGTACTAATTATTATAAGAGGAAAATGTTTGGTCTTGCTAAAGTTTAAAAATGTAATAGTATAATTGTTGTGATTAAAATAGATGGTTTAATACTGTGTTTTCTTGTTAACAACATTTAAATCGAATCATCGAAATTTATAAAAAAAAAAAAATTTGACGTAGGATTCGATCCCACGACCAGCATACATAAATATAAACACAGCTTCATAATTTACTATCTCAGTTTATACTAGTATCGACAGCACTAAAATAGGTATTACATATTAGATAGCTTATATAATAGTATCTAAACCGCTATTATACACAAGCACGTTTTGTCATAGAACAAAGACGTGGTCGAGGGCCTCGAGGACTCTTGGCGGCCGATAGAAGGGCAACGGTCTCGCAAGAGCTGTGTCAAAGTGTCTGCAAATGAATTTTTTTATAATTAAAAAAAAAACTACATTCAAGTGTTTTAAATATAAGTCTATAGGTATGTAAATTTTTTTAAAGATTTTAAGACAAATGTTAAATAAACAGTAATAATTTTGCTAGTTTGATGTGAACTGTTAGAATTAGTTCTGATAGCAATTTCTGCAAAGAAATGGAAAATAAAAATTGTGTATTATATTTTTCTTAGGTATTATATATTTATTATCAAGATTTTTAGTTAAATGAAATTGGAATGAATTTAAACAATTTTATAAATCAGAATAAATAGCTTAAAATAAAAGAAACTCCTCAATTTAGCTATAATTGAAACAGGTAAATGAAAATTATCTGAAGTTGTTTTTTTTGGGAATAAACTAACACTACTACACCAAACACTTTTTATAGACATAATATTCTTAAAATTTAACTTTTTCTCTTTTAGGATTATATATACATGAAATAGTATCGATTGACATAAAAAAAGTTTTTTGGTATTTTAGCATTTTTTTCGCTAACTGTACATTTTTTCCGAAATCTATGAATGCCGTTCTGAATATCTCAAAAAGTTATGGATGGTCTCCTAGGAACGTTTTCCTGTAACTATAGCAGTTAAAGTAGTATATTATGCCCTTACTTTCCCGTCTCAAAAATCCACCCTGTATGTCATGTCCGTGCGGTAAAATGTTCAAAAGGCTTCTATCGCCAAATTCAAAAAAATTGTTAAAGAACGTTTGTGTGCTAAAGGCTTATTATACAATAAATGATTTTATAGAAGATGGCACACCCTGGGAATGATATGATCGCCTCCAGGCTACTTCAACTTGATAGAAATATTGTAAATTATAATCTTACTTTAAAAAAAAGATAATTTAATACTGGTCCCGCTGAGTTTCTTTCGCCAGTTCTTCTCAGGTCTGAGGCTTCTTCTTTCCGAACTGGTAGTAGACTCATGACGTTCAGTAAAAAGCTGTAATAATTTAATGCTGAATAAAATATTTTGATTTTGATTGGTATTGTATTAATGATACCTAAATAATAAAAAAGCGTATATAATTTTATATGAAAGAAAAGTTTTATAATAACGTTGAAATTCTGAAATTTTTCGATACGTCAATTTGTCTTTCTACCGTATTAGTAACAAAAGTACAGAGGCTCACGTTGTCGCTATTGAGTTACCGCACTAATCAGTGTCTCGTATGGAAAAGTTCATTCAATACTGATGTAATGTAGCGATAGAAAAAGCATCTATACATATAATAAAATTGTAACTAAGCTGAATCTGTACATTAAATATTTTATGGAAAATCTTATTGAAATAAATATTATTATCAATACAGAGGCCGAATCTATAGTTTTTAGAATTTTTGTCTGACTCTCTGTCTGTTACCGCATCACAGAAAAACCACTGGAGGGATTTTAATGAAATTTGGTATGATGATAGCTGGTTATCCGGGTCAACATATAGGATACTTTTTAAAGCGGAAAAATATCTCATTTCTGAGAAAAATACAAAAACTGCAATGTAAGAGTATACTAATATATAAAAACTAAGAATTTAATTTTTGGTCATCTGAACGCGTTCGGAGCCGCGGTAAATGCTAGTTTTATATAAAGAAATAATAATAATAATATATGTAGTAATAAAACATGTGACTTCTGCAGTAAAACTTTTTTAGGCGTGACTGTGGAAGAATAAGAATCGCGGAAAGGAAGTGAGTCTTTATTATTAATAATTTAAAAAAAAATATATTACATAAGACCGAACGGGATGGAAGTGCACTGTGGACGCCCTCTGCCTCACCTAGGCGACATAGAAACATAAGTGAAGTAAGTCATTACATTTATATTTTTATAATAATTATTATTTATAAAAATACGTATTTATCTATACAGATAAATAAAATTGAAGCGTCTGTTTGTAATGTCAAAATAACAGCTTTTTATTAAATTCATATGGAATTATATACGGTACTTATAAGAAAAACCCAATATTTAAAAATTTTGTCCGTCCGTCTGTTTGTTCCGGCTAATCTCCGAAAACTGCTGGACTGATTTTGACAGGACTTTCACTGGCAGATATCTGATGTTACAAGGAGTAAATAAGGTTACTTTCATTTAATAAAAAGAATTAGGGTCCCACTCAAAAAAATTAAAACGTACCCGAGCGAAGCGAGGGTTAAGTCGCTAGTTATTAATAATTTTATAATAATATTATTACTTATAAAAATGAATATTTATTATTAATAATTTTTAATAATAAATGAATATTTATTATTAATAATAAATGAATATTTATTATTAATAATTTTATAAAAAAATATAATATTTATATTTTGATTGGTTTTAATGTAATTGCGGTATCGGGCACATCGCCAAAGAAGTTTTACTTTAACCGCGCGTAAAGGTTACATGCATTTTTTTTAAATTCAGATATAATATTACATATACGCTCATATTCGCTCAGACTCTAATTAGCTAAGTTTTTTAATAATCTAAGCCACTGTCATGATGTAAAATATATTTTATTCCACGGGTTAGCTACTACAGAACTTAAAGGTTTATAAATTCTATTGCTACTATTATCTTGATATGCTATTTAACACACGTTTGGTTCAGTTTGTAGTGGCCCTATTTGCTGTGCCAGCGGTCGCGGATTTGAGTTCCGCTGGAGGCATTCATTTGTGTGATAAGCACGAATGTTTGTACTCCAGACATGGGTGTTTATATTTATAATATGTATGTATTTAAAGTATATATGTGTAGTGTATCAACTATCTGGTATCCATAACACAAGCCTCGTAACTTACCATGGAACTAGATGGTGCTGTGTATTAAAAATATGCCTTTATAAGCTTTAACCTTCGTCCCTTGTACTTAAGGGTACTAAAAAGTTTTTAATAGATTGAATGGCTCGTTTTATCGTCTCTATCGATGATAAGAGAGATAGCCCGTTTTACGTCGGCATTGCTATTCAGCGCGGGAATGCAGCTAGTATTCTTGCCACAATTCGACGAGGACATAACTAATACAGTAATTATAAAGTGTTTTTTTTTAATATATATATATATATATATATATATATAATTAACTAGGAATTTAGTATAATTTTTTTCATTACTTTTTTGCTTACGCGGCGCATGCTATTAAAGCTCCCAATCGGCATGATTTTTTCCGACATCTTCAACAATTATCATCATATTTCAGCTAATTTACACAATACCTTAATAAATTATACACCTAACCTTCCTCATGAATCAATCTATCTATTGGTTAAAACCGTATGAAAATCTTTTTGGTAGTTTTTGAGTTTGTCGCGTTCAGACAAACAGACATACAGACGCGACGGTTTTTTATAATCTGTTCAATTCAGAATTGGCATCTATATTTTACTCTAATTAAGTGACTAAAATACTAAGAATAGATACTTAACATAACATAGATACTTTCTAATCGTTTTAGTGTGACCTTTTTCGAATTGGAATTGTTTTACTCCTCGGATAAGCCTCTAATTAAGATGGAGCGTGGCAGAAAATAAAGTTAGTTGGTCTATACGTCTTTGCAAGTAACTTTATATGCTGTCGGTATCTCATTAATATTTCTCGTCATGTGGCTTGTGATATTGCAATAAGATTTATTATTCTCTAACACTCACGCATCGCAAATTTTTTACCTGAATCTTATTTTTAGGGTTTCATAGAGAAAAGGCAAAATCGAAACCCTTATAATTTCGTCATGTATATGGAGGTTGTATGGCAGAGATAGGATATTTCATGTGAACCGCTAAACAATTTTGTAGTCAAATAATAAAAATAAAAGTACGGGTGGCACTCCATATATTATACTAGCGAATCACCCTCGCTCCGCTCGGGTTCGTCCCTACTTACATTTTAACGTTTAGTATAGATTTCTCAGAAATGAGATATTTTTCTGCAGTGAAAAGTATCCTATGTGTTGACCCGGATAACCAGCTATCATCATACCAAATTTCATCAAAATCCGTCCAGTGGTTTTTGCGTGATGCGGTAACAGACAGACAGACAAAAATTCTAAAAACTATAGATTCGGCCTCTGTATCGATAATAAATAATAATGTCTATTTCAATAAGATTTCCAAAAAATATTTCATGTACAGGTTCGACTCAATTACAATTTTATTATATGTATAGATAGATGTATCTGAGGGGAGTAAAAAGGTTAAAATTACGCATCTTAAAATGTAATACAATAATGTATTATGCTAATGATCTTTCTGTGTGCAAGTTAGATTCAGATTTGCCAGATTTTTTTATTATCTTTTTTTTTTTATTTACTGTAGTCTGTCTTATAAAGTTGCCGCAGTCTATTTACATAGCTCTATAATAGTTCCTTCCTATTGACAAATGTCAAGCCAGACTTTCTCTCTTGAGGATTACAGACAAAAGATTCTATTATCTGTATGACTGATATAGAAAAGCTGGATAAATAAAAATGCAATTTCCGATTCATGCAACACTATTATCTATACATATAATTAAATTCTAACCGAGCCGAATCTGTACGTTAAACATTTTTAGGAAAATCTTATTGAAATAGTCATTATTATCCTTGCAGACGCCGAATCTATAGTTTTTAGAATTTTTGTCTGTCTGTTTGTCAGTTTGTTGGTCTGTCTGTCTAGGAACGCGTCACGAGAAAACCACTGGACAGATTTTGATGAAATATGGTATGATGATAGTTGGTTGTCCTGGTCAACATATAAGATACTCTTTACTGCGGGAAAATATATCATCTCTAAGAAATCTTTACTAAACGTTAAAAAATCGGTGATTCGATACTAATTGTATAAACTATTAATCTCGCTTCGTTTAAACTTTCGCATTTATTATCATAGACCGATAAACTAATGGGACATATTATTTTACCTTTGTGCTTCCTCTAAATAATATTTCCATTGAAAACATCGCACCGTGAAGTTAAAATATAGAGGACCGTAGTCAAAGGCAACGCGGTATGCTTTACCGCTCGCGGGCGTCAGTTATCAACTCTAATGAAATGAATACGAACGTGAGTAAACTTTTAGTTTACAGTCCTTATATGCTACTGTATACACTTTTGCGAAGTAATTTGTCGAAGACAGTTTAAATTTTAATAATTTGACGACACGTTTGGCTCAGTTTGTAGTGACCCTACTTGCTGTGCCAGCGGTCGCGGGTTCGAATCCCGCTGGGGGCATTCATTTGTGTGATGAGCCCGAATGTTTGTACTCTAGTCATGGATGTTTATATTTATAATATGTATATATTTAAAGTTACATATATATGTGTAGTGTATCAACTGTCTGGTATCCATAACACAAGCCTCGTAGCTTACCATGGAACTAGATGGCGCTGTGTGTTAATGTCTCAACATATTTATTTATTTATCACATTATGAATATAAGTCTTGTAGATGTTAAAAAAGTATGGACTACTTGGACATATTGTAAAATATAAAACAAGGAAAAAATTCTCAAGGAATGATGGGCTTAAGGTCACTATAATGGTCTGTATCTCGTAGACTAAAAGACCGAGACTTCTCAGCAAAGTTCTCGTTGAAGACCAAAAGACCATCAACAAAAAGGATGCTGAGAATGAATACCGAGGGTATTGAAACATGCCAATGTTAAATGAGGATGGGGACGTTGTTCATACTTATATACATACCTTCCTCACCACTAGATTAGCTACAGCAAAATAGTGGCAAATTGTTTTTAGCTCAGTATTAACTTTGAGGGTTCTCTTCTTAACCAAATCGTCTTTTACAGTAAAGTTTAGTAAAAGTGGCCCGTTGGAAACGTAGGAGGTATATGGAGGAAGCAGGAAATGGGAATGGATAAGCGATATCACGGACTCCCTCGAACTGATGAGGGTACTGCTGTGTTTCGGAGCGCAAATCCATTGCTTTATTCATCGAAAGCAAGTTATTTAAAAATTGTGTGGTATTTTAAATAAAACTATCTATTCGGATTTTTTCGCGAATTTATTTTAATTTTTGGTTCCCGACGTTTCGAATACTTTACAGCAATCATGGTCACGGGAGAGACTGAGTCTCTCGAAACGTCGGGAACCAAAAATCAAAATAAATTCGCGAAAAATTCCGAAAAGATAGTTTTATTTAAAATGTCAAGTATTCGCGTAAATCTAAGAAAGTAATTGTGTGGTAATTGGGTTCTATAAATTATTACTTAGACTTCTCAAGAAGTCTAGAATTTCTTGCTCTTTTATGCTTTATTGTATGTATTGGCAAAACACTTGCGATGTTCACCCATTTGTACTTTGCATCTTTTGAACCAATGTCCAGAGCTACTTCAAATTTTGGAAAAATTTGCCTTTTAAAGTTTTCAGTAATTTTTTCTCGGTTAGCTGTAAATACAGTAATTCATAGAAGCCTCATCCTTTACTTTAAGCAAGTGCCTGTTTTTTTATGTACACCTCACTCTTTTCTCTCATATCGCTAAAACAATATACAGTAAAAGTTTATTCATTTAAGGCCCAAGTGAAATGTCAAATGATTGAAGGTCAAAAGGATTTATGTTTTGTAACATAATATTATTTGCGACCGCGGCGGGCGAGATCTATCTATCATAGTGAGAGATTTTCGCCTGTCGGAAATGTTTTTTTCCTCCATATATATTTATTGGCAAAATATTTTTCCTTAATCCAAGGATCTTTCGAGAAATGAAATTTTCTCACGAAACAATATATTTTCATTATTTTCAGGTATTACTTAGATTTTCATTAAGAAGCGTTTTGCGTATTTTCTTGCGATTATAAAGAGAAGAAAATAGATTAAGTCAGAGAGAGGGAGAGAGAGAGAAAGTGGGAGAGTGGGTGAGACAAAGAACATAATGACTTTCCTTTTTTATTTATCTAAAATAGTAATCGAAGAACTACGTCTTACGTCACCACGTGCCTAACGTTTAAAAATGGAACAGACAAATATACAAATACACTACAAAGCTTGAGTGACGTCACTTAAATTTACTTAGAATCTCATGAAAAACCGATAAAATTATGATTTTACGTACTTAATTTATGGGTCAGAAAATCTTCAATATTGAAAACATATTAAATTAGCATATGGCTTCGTATAAATAATAAGGAAAATGCTCCAAACACAATTTGTTCTCTAACACGGGAAATACGCCTAATAACTTTACGGGAAAGCGGCATGAAAAGAATTACACGTAATGATCGAAATAATTTAAAATAATTCTTGTTATAAAGCTAAAGTTAGTATAATAAAATATATATTGTTATACTAGTGACTCACCCTCGCTTTGCTCGGGTTCGTCCCTAGGTGATTCTTTAAATTGACGTAACTTTTTTATTTATGAACCGATTAAAATAAAACAAACACTAAATGTTAAGTGAAATTTACTACAATATATGAATGAAAACCACATCCAAATCGGTTAAGCCGTTTATGAGATTAACAGACAGACAAAAATTCTAAAAATCATTGTTTTCATGTACAGACAGCGATTAGTTACACTTTTATTATATGTATAGATTCGCTGTATATTCGTTATTTTATAAAAGAATTTTATTTATAATATTTAATATTTATATATACATATATATAGAGCCCGCGTCTCCATTGGCGTAGTATATATATTATTAAATAATAAATAATGAGTTTGTAAGAGTCACAACGTGGTCTTTGGTAGCCTAAAGCCTTCCTTAACAAATTAGACAATTATAAAAGCGAAAAATCACAGAAGTCTTCACGGATTTGGATGAGATTCAGTATAAAGATAGCCTATGACCTGAAGTAATATCTAGGTTACTTAGGAGTCTAGATGGACTAAGCCGAGCTAAGCAACAGTAAGTCATAAAGCTGCATATAAGCTGTAAAATACAAGCATTGTTCAGATCTACTTTGCTACTTTTTTTGCTACTTTCGGACTTTTTTAATTTTTCTACATATTTGCTACTTTCAGAGATTAGTTCTTTTAAGAAACCAAAAATAGAATAACCTCTTTACTTTGTAATATTAGTATAGATTGACCCCCATATTCTTAGACTCATTGTTGGTTGAATTTCATTGCACTCCAAGCGTCGGGAGGTGGGAAGCAAATAAATAAACTCGCTTTGTGCAGAGAGCTATGCTGGTGTTAGTTTGCGGCTTGACCAGGGAAGTACTATTCCTAGAACACAGACATCACTACACCAATACTATTAGATTATGTACCGACTTTTTATATTTTACCATTATATTTATTACTTTCCTTCAATATGATACTTTCTTAGCTTTACGCGAATATTTGACATTCTAAACAAAACTATCTTTTAGGATTATTTCGCGGATTTATTTGGATTTTTGGTTCCCGACGTTTCGAATGCTTTACAGCAGTCATCGTCACGGGAGACTTCTTCCTTCCCTTTTTTCTTTTCTGCATTAACACAGGTGTGAGAGACGCATCTGGTATAGCAAGGGTAGACGATCAGAGGTTTTTAGTGTTGTTCGTTTAAATTACAAACAAACATTTCTATTACTTTAATAATTATAGATAAAAATAAAGTACGCTTCGACCAACTGTAATGTACATATTATATAGCTTCATCACCTGACCCTATCATAAACAACTTAGTTTCAAATTATGGTATTGTAATCTACATTCTACACCTACCCGCTGGTCCGACCAGATTTCAAATATAACGGGACTCAATATTCCGACTGCCCTGAGATAAGTCGAGGATAGAGTGGTGTGGAGAAAGATAGTCCACAAATCGGTGCAAACATTCCAGGACAAGCACGACCTTCAGCAATGAAGTACACGAAGAAGAAGAAGAATCTACATTTTATTTAATAGTTAGAAAATATTTTACAAAACAGGAAAAGACAGAGTATATGCCTAGTTTTAATTGCCTCTGGTTTCTAGTTACACAGCTGTCAACGGCTGTACTGCATAGCACTTGATTTACCGAGCCTCAGTTTCGTAATACATGTTTATGGCTCACGGATCGAATTCGACATGACAATATGCTGCTAAATTGGGCTGTTGTGTGAATGATATCTTTAGTGTGAAAATTGATTTAATATTAACAATATTTTGCAGTGATTTTCCTTAATTTTGATAAAACCGTAGCAAAGTTGGGTTTTAATTCATTTATAGTAAAGTTTTTTTTTATTTATTTAGTTCCCCGTTTAGTTTCCCAATACAAACTTTTATCCCCATTTTCTAAAAACAATCCCAAGTCCTTTTCAGGGTCTTAAACTATCTTCTTACCAAATTTCATATAAACCGGTTCAGTAGATCCAGAGATTACCCCCTACAACGTCACAAACTCACAGCCTCACAAACTTTACCACTTTATAATATTAGTATAGATTATTATTATTTTTTTTATAAAAAACTGTCACCTAATTTGGGTGTTATTTTAAAAGATTTCCGACTCAAAGACGTGAAATATTTAAAAAAAAATGGGGCTTTCAGATTCATACTTATTCATTAAAGAAATCAGTCCACAATTAACTAGAATATCACGTAACAAAACTTTTATTCTCTATTCACAAGAAAAAAGATTTTAAGTAAAACGTCAGCCTCTATCCCATGGGCACGTTTCTTTTATAGTTGCGTAGAAACTTGTCAGTCTTGTTAATAATAGCAATTTCTGCCAAATTTTACCTTACACATAAATTGTGTATGTATTTCCAGTTTTGTAAAGACAAAAATTATTCTTTCAGTATGGAATGAAAATTAAATGTATAATTTTATGAATGTTTTTCTTCTTGGGCAAGTACAGTCTGCATGAAAAACATAGCAAGATTCACTTCAATTGGTCGAGTGGATCAAAAGATATAGTACCTGAGCGCTTCTATTCAAACCGTCTGTCATGTACTCGTATTGCAAATGAAATAGATACTAGATAGTGGCCCCAGAATTTAATTTTACTCCAGAGATGAATTAAAAATTCCATCTTATATTATTACCCGCGGCTCCGCTCGCGTTCAGATGACCAAACACCAAATTCTTAGGATTTACATATTAGTATGCTCTTACATTGCAGTTTTTGTATTTTTTCTCAAAAATGAGACATTTTGCCGTAGTTAAAAGTATCTTATATATTGACCCGGATGACCAGCTATCACCATACCAAAATTCTTCAAAATTCCTCCAGTGGTTTTTCTGTGATGCGGTAACAGACAGACAGACAAAAATTCTAAAATTTATAGATTCGACCTCTGTATCGATAATAATGTTTATTTCAATAAGATTTTTCAAAAAATATCTAATGTACTGATTAGGCTTAGTTACAATTTTATTATATGTATAGATGTATATTTAATAATAATTACTTATATTTTAGTTTAATAATAAGTAAAGAAATGGTTTTTTAAACCGCTTCAAATATTTGGAGAAGCCCCAAATTCTTAAAAATACACAACAAAATTTTTATTCACATAGATATCTTAAGAACTTGATACCTGAGTTTTTAAAACAGAACTAAAACTTTTAGTCTCTAATCACAAGAAAAAAGATTTTAAGTAAAACGTCAGCCTTTATCCCACGGGCACGTTTCTTTTATAGTTGCGTAGAAACTTGTCAAGTCTGTAAATAATAGCACGTTCTGCCAAATTTTATCGAGATCAGTTTACTGGAGTTTCTTTCAAATGTTAAACAGACAGACATGTTATAGCTTTTAACATATTAGTAAAGCAAGCCTGGTGTAGGCGCATGGTGGAAAATGAAATAATCTTTATACCGATATGTACTTAAATTAGTACTGTAATGTACATTTACTAATATTATAAATGTGAATGTTTGTAAGTATGGATGTATGGATGTTTGTTTCTCTTTCACGCCAGAACAGCTGAGCGGATCTGGATGAAATTTGGCATAGAGATAGATCATAGTCTGGAAAAACAAACACTTCTTATCCTGGAAAAATGTGTGGTTCCCGTGGGATAGGTTTGTTTTTGTTTTCCTAGAGGCGAACTCGAGCGAAGCGAGGATAAGCCGATAGTATTTGATATAAAGCTTTAAGAATTGTTAAATAAAGGCTTATTGAATTGAATATTAATATAGACTAGCAATTAAGATGTTTTCAATTGATAGAAATAGATATTACATAAGAAACCGTAAATTCAAATTTTGCGTGATTTTTAAGGGTTTTCGATTTTCGCGCTGGAACCTTAAATATTTTTGGCATAAAACATCTTCCAGTGAAAATTTTATCACAACTGGTTTAGCCATTCCAAAGATTACCCCGGGCAAACAGAAAGACAGACGAACGTACAGACAATTTTTTTTTAGGGATGCTTAAGTACTGATATCAAATAAATTATAAATAAATCTATGCACTTGAGAAAACATAATTATTTTAAAACGATGGACAGAAATTTTATTTATATGTTATATGTATGTAATATCTAATATGTTTTATAATACTTTCATTTTCATTGTATAACTACTCTATTATATTATTTATTTTTATTTATTCAGCCCTTTTTAACATCCCACTGCTGGGGGTGGGGCCTCCCTTCAATACGAGGCAAATCAGACCATAGTCCACCTCGCTGGCCAAGTGCGGACTCTTTTATATACATGAAAATTATAATTAAAGGAATATTAAGTTCTGTAAACTATTTCTCTAGGAAAGCAATTTTCAATATTCTTCTGAGAAAGCTTTACAAGTACATTTCTGCTACTCGTCAAATTTGATTCGATAAAGCTTCATTTATAAGCAAGTAACGTGTAGATAATATCTGTCGCACTATGTCTATGGCATACGCCCAGGAATTGGACGACGCAATATGTTATATGAATGATGAAGTACTTTATAAGAACAAATGGTATTTTATTTTTAGTATTTCTAGTACTTTAGGATATGAATTGTACAGTAATAAATTATTAATGTAAATTAATTTTGTATACATATTTAAAATTTGTGCGAGCCAATGTAAATTAAAAAAACTAAAATTCATTTAGTTATTTAAGAATGAAAAGAATGCTTGGTTTCTTTTTTTTTTGTGATTAAATCTAGATATTTTATGCCAAAATTATCTATACTTATAATAAAATTGTAACTAAGCCGAATCTGTACATTAAATATTTTTTGGAATATTTTATTGAAATAAACATTATTATCGATACAGAGGCCGAATCTATAGTTTTTAAAATTTTTGTTTGTCTGTCTGTCTGTTACCGCATCACAGAAAAACCACTGGAGGAATTTTGATGAAATTTGGAATGTTGATGGAAATTGAATTTTTACACAAAAATATTACAAAACACTGCTAAAATTTGTATTACATATTTCAATCTTAATACAACGTTCGAGGCGTGCTTAAATTTATAATGGACATACAACTGTCAGAACTGGCCCCTAGCGTGTTTCCGGTCTGTAAGTCTAGACAAATCTGATTAAACCTAGATCTAAACCTAACATTGAACATCCCGAGTCAATGGCTGAAATCCATGTTTCTAAAAGCTGGTATAGTTAAAATTCAATACACAACAACGATAACCGTGCAACCGTTACTGGCTTGTTATTTTGAGGGACGATATTCACAGCGATGCTTGAACTTGATACATTTAGTAGTACTACATTTGTACTTTTTAGTAAACTAGCATTACCCGCGGCTCCACGCGCGTACAGATGACCAAAACCCAAATTCTTAGGTTTTTATATTAGTATACTCTAATATTGCAGTTTTTGTATTTTTTCTCGGAAATGATTCATTTTCCCGCGGTAAAAAGTATCCTATATGTTGACCCGGATAACCAGCTATCACCATACCAAATTTCATCAAAATCCCTCAAGTGGTTTTTCTGTGATGCGGTAACAGACAGACAGACAGACGGACGGACGGACGGACGGACGGACGGACGGACAAAAATTCTAAAAACTATAGATTCGGCCCCTGTATCGATAATAATGTTTATTTCAATAAGATTTAAAAAAAATTAATGTACAGATTCGGCTTAGTTACAATTTTATTATATGTATAGATATTGATTAGTGAAAACTAAGTTGAGGGGATTTCTGGTATTAAAGTCAATAGAAAGTTTTCAGAATAATTGCTAAATCAATTTTTGTTGTACAGGAAATAGTTTAAATTAGTTACATTTTATTTAACTTTATTCGATCAATTAAATACGAAAATGTGGAGGGAAATGTCAAATCTTTTCATCTGAGCTTATAGAGGATATTAAATTAAAAGTAGTAACTAGCATACATACGTAGTTTTTAGTTATTTAGTAAGACTTTTTATTTAAAACTAGCAGAACCCGCGGCTTCGCTTGCGCTAAAACTACAAAAAAAGTCTAAAAAGGTTGGTTTCCTACAAACTTTCGTGACTTATTTTACCCTCTCATGGGATGAATTTCGAAAAAGACAAAACACGCATTTTTTTAATTGTATTGAAGAGAATTAATACTAAGTTTCAAGTAATTCTGAATAAAAATATTGTTTTAGGTTGTATTATAACGTGTTTTTCAGCGGAAATGAGATAATTTTACGCGGTAAAAAGTAGCTTATGTCACTCTCCAGCTCTCGGCTCCTTCAACTATCTCCACACAAAAAAATCACGCTAATCCGTCACTCCGTTTCGACGTGAAAGAAGAACAAACAAACACACTCATCATCATCAACATTTCTCTATAAAACTAAGAAAGTATTATGTTAATCATAATTTATTTACGTAATTAAAATTGATTTAAGACAATGCATTTTATATGAAGCTGAATAGCATGTCGACTGTAGGGCCATTGTAATTTTACCACGAAATACCATCGTCGTTAAATATTTTAACCTATATTATCGTTATAACATCGTTGTCTAAATATGCTCCTGGTCAGTTATCAATATTCCAGTCGCGGCGTATGCAAACTACGGCAAGTCCGAGGCGCCGCTCAAACTTTACTGTGATCAAGCTATTTAGTTCACCTATTTATTCATCATAAAAATATACCTATACTTATTACTTATCTATACTAATATTATAAATGTGAAAGTGTGTTTGTTTGTCCTTCTTTCACGTCGAAACAGAGTGACGGATTGGCGTGATTGTTTGGGTGGAAATAATTCAAGGGTTGAGTGAACGAAACTACTGAACCGATTTAGATAAAATTTTGTAAGAGGATAGTTTGAGACCCTGGGAAGGACATAGGATAGTTTTTTTCCGGAAATCCCTTAAGGGGGTGAATATGGGGGTGAAAGTTTGCATGGGGAAGCAACCTATGGACGAACCCGAGCGAAGCGAAAATTAGGGGGGTGGGTTATACTTTTGTCGCGGAGTGTAATAACATTACAAAATCTAATCACCTTTAATCAAAACACATATTACATAGTATAATAGACAATAGACGTACGTTCTATAAAATCTTCTCATAATTTAATTTATTAAATTTAATATTTTCTTTCTTTTCATTGTTATGTTATGTTTATTAGCTATAAGTAATTTATACTCATTGTTAAACTCCCACGAACAGATTGAAAGTGAAGTGAATTTTCCCTGATATGTCTGTTTAAAATTATCTATACATATTATAATAAAATTCTAACCGAGTCGAATCTGTACATTAATTAATGTTTCTTAGAAAATATTATTGAAATAGTCATTATTATCGATACAGAGGGCAAATCTATAGTTTTTAGAATTCTTGTCTATCTGGGAACACATCATAAGAAAACCATTGGGCTGATTTTGATGAAATTTAGTATTATATAGTACGGATGATAGTTGGTTATCCGGGTCAACATATAGGATACTTTTTACTTCGAGAAAATACATCATCTCTGAGAAATCTACACTAAACGTTAAAACGTAGTTGCTAGTAATAACTAAAAATAAAAATAGTATATACTAAAACCAAAAAGTCAGTTATAAAAATAACAAAGCTAAACGATTAAATCAATAATTATATTAATAATAAAATAAATAGTTGTTTTAAAAATACTAATTTTACTGCCTTTGTAATATAATATAAAATATCTTACTTTATACTTACTTTGCTTTGTTTCAGTGAACAATTGCCTTAAATTAGGTCTTTGTGTTTGAGCCGGAACCGATTCAAACATAGATTAAATAAATATAAACGAATGATTACTATTGGAACAAAAAGGACAGCGATTAAAAAATCATTTAAAGCTTATTGTTCTACCTTTACGACTGGAACTTTTCTTCAATATTAAATTTTGTTTGCCATTAAGGTATTTTTTTAACGTTGGGAAATGCATTTACGCACGAGGTGTGGGACTCACCGGCAAAGCCAGTACTACCCACTAAAACCCAACAAAGCTTTCCCCCGTCTTAATGGGGCGTCGCAGATTCGCTTACGCATTTAACTACGACTCCCCGACGGCAGGTCTGCCGAAGCAGACCACAACAACCACGGGGTTGCTCCAAGGTCCAGTCTGCTATCAGAGAAGTACCAGGAGCAACCCGCATGGTACACCGCCCTCCGCAGAGGGCCACCTCCCACCGCCCACCGAAGTGATGCCATTAAGGTATAATCTATCTTTAAAAAAATTAAAATCAGAATTGGCAAATTCAGCAACTTCTCTATGTGAAGCAAGTCCATAAATAGACGAAGAATAAAAAGGAAGGCAAACCCAAACACGAATTTGACTTTTGAATCACTAGTTTACTTTGAAAGCTTATGCTGAATATTGTTTTATTGAAAATTAAATGGAAAATACTTAAAAGTAGAATTTAGAGCTGATTTATCGAAGTAATTAATTATATGGTTTACTAATTAACATTCCTCATTTTGGTTACAAATTTTTCAAATTTTAATTATAATATGATATAAATATCGCAAATTATAAAATATTGCTTGGCAATTCTGCAAAATAGATTAATTTATCTCTAAAATTTTCTGCATTGTTTCAATATAAAATTTTGTTATTATCTATACTTACATCTATACATATAATAAAATTCTAACTGAGTCGAACCTGTACATTCAATATTTTTTGGAAAATCTTATTAAAATAGTTATTATAATCGTTACGGAGGCCGAATCTATAGTTATTAGAATTTTTGTCTATCTCTCTGTCTGTTACCGCATCACAGAAAATCCTCTGGGTGGGATTTTGATGAATTTTTGTGTGGTGATATAGCTGGTTATCCGGGTCAACATATAGGATACTTTTTACCGCGGGAAAATATCTCATTTCTGAGAAAAAATACAAAAACTGCAATGTGAGAGTATACTAATATGTAAAACTTAAGAATTTGGTTTTTAGTCATCTGAACGCGGGCGGAGCCTAACTACTATAACTTCACGTTACGATCCTTAATAGTAAAGAATTATAAATCAAGAATCATCGATCAATCGATCAAAAACAATTATAAATCAAGAAAATACGCGAGCGGAGTCAAAGTTTGCTATAAATGACAAGTAGAGCCCTATATGAAAGAATATTCATTCCAATGCAGCTTATAAAGATTAAAAAGACTCACCCAATTTGTTTTACTCACGTATTGTTTAATAGAGCAGCTTGTCCGTGCTTTGTCCCTTAAAAATTCATTAGACTGAGATTTTATAATGGGGCAAAAAATTTGGGAGAATTTGACGTGTGATCCTTATAATGTAAGTTATAAGGGTGATTTTCGAATACTTTCTCCCCAATGGTTGGCCGTACAATTGAATCCAGGGTTTTGTTTGAAAAACAGTATGAAATGAATAGAACCGACAACAGAACGTCACACAAAGGAGATTGGAAAATGTATTTATCGCCTGTGCATCTAGCTTTGATTACGAAAAATAACAATACTCGTGTACGTTTTTATTTTGCCTGAAACTGGGTCTGGCTTTTAGTTTATCTCTATTTTGCATACATAAATAATATGTCAGTCTCGTTGCTTCTTAATATTGGAGTGTCTTTAAATTGAATTTTCATTTTGGATAGAATTAATACTTTTTCATTTCACATTTTTTTTTTAATTATAGTTATTGACATTTTATGTTTTCACATTTTTTTACATTTGTGTTTATTATAAATTCGGTTCTGGGTATGCAAGGTGTTTATATATCAACAAAATATATATATATATATATATATATATATATATATATATATATATATATATATTTTCCACATATTTTGTATAGAAGACTAGGTGTACACACGGCTTCTCCTGCGTTCAAACCTTCAATCTCTGCCAAACTTCACAGGATCACCTGCTGGACTAATCTGAAGATTGCCTGAAAATTTCATCAAAATCACTCCAGACATTTTGAAATCTATAAGGAACATAAATACATAAATAGATTTTTATATACACATATAAAAAAACATTATTATCATTATCTATTAGAAAGAAAGAATGAATTTGATTTAGTGATATAATTACAACAACAAAGTTCAAACCGAGCACTATAAATTAACTTTTTTATATAAAACTAGCATTGCCCGCGGCTCCGCCCGCGTTCAAATGACAAAAAACCAAATTCTTAGGTTTTACATATTAGTATACTCTTACAATGCAGTTTTGTATTTTTTCTCAGAAATGAGATATTTTCTCGCGGTAAAAAGTATCCTATATGTTGATCTGGATATCCAGCTATCATCATATCAAATTTCATCAAAATCTGTCCAATCGGTTTTCTCGTGATGCGGTAACAGACAGACAGACAGACAAAAATTCTAAAAACTATAGATTCGGTCTCTGTATCGATAATAATGTCTATTTCAATAAGATTTTCTAAAAAATATTTTATGTACAGATTTGTCTTAGTTAGAATTTTATCATACGAGTATGTATAGATATCCTAAGCACTTACCATAACACCAATAGATTATTTATATAACCAAAAAAGCAAATAGCCGCAAATATGATATATTACTACAATGCGTACACTAACGTTGTATGAGTAATGTGGTCGGGAACAAGTATAAAGTCGAATTTGTCAGAAACATTCGAGTCTCGCGGGTCGAAACAAGCCCGCCCGTTGGGTTTTGAGTTTTCACTGTATAGGCACAGAGCTAGCGGAAGAAAGCAAATTATTAAAAAATATATTCCATATGAATACGTTAGCTTTTCTCTATGTCTAATACTGGTATTGAAGAAAGGAAATGGTATATAAAATTTCAAATCAACAGGATATCTAAACTAAAAATTATAAAAATATATGTTTGTATACAAATAAATCTATACATACATATGTATACATGGGAGTTCAAATTTATATCTGTGCTTTAGTAAACCTTGCCTGTCCACGATGCATGCTTCCGAAAAAGTAGGCTCCTAAGGCTCTCAAGGGCGATATAATCACATAACATTTTACCTACTGTTACTTAATGAGGAGCCGAAACACGAATGTTGCAATTGACCAGCGATTTGAAAACCTTTAGTGATCTATGGATAGAGATAATTCAGTTTTCTTTATGAAAAATCGACACAAGGTGATCTAGCAGAGAACCAAAGTCATAAAACCGGTAACCGATGAAATTAACGGAGTTCAAACCACAGTGTGGTAAATATAATTTAGATCCTCAGTTTCGTGCAACCCATCAGCTATGTGAAGCGACGATATACACTGACACAGTGGTTGAATACGAGGAACGAGGAACTAAAGATCGAGTTCAGGAAAAACCTTGTTTATAGCTGTGTACGAAAGTGGAAGACCGAGATATTTTCGGACACAATGATTATTTAATATACTATGACGAGGATTTTAAGCTCCTTAAAAATTATAACGTAAATATAAAATAAAATTACTACTCTCATATCTGACTATTATTATTGTAAATGCGAAGTTTTGGTTGAAATTCAGAATTTACATCTCAGCGATTAAAGTAAGTAATATTCGTTCAAAGGTAATAATAAAAATTATTTCTTTTTTTGTGTCAAATAATATAATAAGATCTTAGCCTAACTTTCCTAAAGCTTTTCAACAGTAACAAATTGGTAAAAATTCTTACACATGCTCCTTTCAGTCGTTAAGCTCACGAGTTTTATACTTCGATGGTACTTTGGAGAAATGATCGGAAATTTGTCAGGTATTTCAAGATTACTACAAGAAATAACAATAACTATAGAAAAGGAAGTTGTGTTTTTTGAATATTTATAAGAGGTTTATTTTATAGGATTTCTGAACGTTAAATAAAATGTATTACGTGTATGTTTGTATGTTTGTACAAAAATAGAGGTTTTTTTTTCTTTTGGTTTCAGTTCCTCTGAAGATCGAGACATTTACTTAACTTAGTTTATTTCATACAGAAATGAAAAAAGCGTATCTTAATATTTAAGACTGACCTTGACATTTTATTTTTTTATTAAAATTATTGCTTAAAAATGTAGCTTAGGGTCGAAAGTTGCGTCTAATGCACACCACGCCATATTAGTTGTCCATTCCAGTAATTTCTTCAATTATTTGCAAATCAAAACGTTTCTTTACTATACAAAAAGGGTACTTGTTAACAAAACACATTTATTAGTGACGGAAATTCAGCAAAAGGTTGGCAGGAAGACGTCAAAGGCACAGTTGATTTAGCAAGTATTTCGCATTCAGCTAATTTGACTTCACCCCTCTTAAGATGAGATAAGTGGTTCCGTTCGTGGATATGGCATTTTGGCTAATTAGTTAAAAGCACACTATTAGTGTGATTAATATTACAAATACGTTTGTATGTCTGTGTGTATATTTATTACTTTATGACGTTGAAACCGTTGAATGGATTTGAATATTTAGTACACAGACTATAATATGGAGTAAGATGTAGATTACAGTAATAAAATTCGCTAAATACTGGCGATGTCACGCATCGGTTTATAAAGCATCTCTATGCCAAAAAACTGCTTCAATTACATATTACTCTTTGGCTAATTTAAAAAAGGACAGACCAACAAACACGTTTTTCTGTATAATATTTACTAAGAATCAGTAAAAAAACGCATGTAGGAGACCAAGCCAAGAAAATTTCAGATGAAATTACTTTACAAATTATTTATTTAATCTAAAATACGTCTTACTTCTTTCGCAGTTCTTCCTTCATTACCCTTCCGTAAATCCTTTTCCTCTCCCTCTCGCAAGTTCATTCACACATTCACTCATTCACAGATAATTAACAACTAACTCTTAATAATCTTAATCTAATGTAATGTGTTATAGTCAAAAACTGTTGATAATATATAAATGTAGCATATCTATTATTTCTAACATCCCAAACCAGGCGCCTCGAGCCGAGCGTCTGATTGCCATCTCGAATATTTATTAAATAAATATTGAACTGTTTCATTTGTTTAATTTTGCGGCGAACTGTCAAAGGTTTAACTTTTCTGAAACGTGTTTATGAATGGAAAAAAATAACTGACGTGGGCAATTTTGTTCGTTCCCGGTTAAATATAACTTATTAAATTATTTATTGTTTGCGAGATTTTTCACAAAGCCTTATGTGTTTGTTAAACTAGCCTTATATACTTTTTAACTAGTAACTCACCCTTTCTCCGGTCAGGTTCGTCTCTAGGTACGCTTTAACGGTTAGTATAGATTTCTCAAAGATGAGATATTTTCCCGAAGTAAAAAGTATCCTATATGTTGACCCGGATAACCAGCTATTATCATACCAAATTTCATCAAAATCTGTCCAGTGGTTTTCTCGTGATTTGTTCCCAGACAGATAGGCAGATAAAAATTCTAAAAACTATAGATTCGGCCTTTGTATCGATAATAATGTCGATTTCAATAAGATTTAAAAAAAAAAAAATTATTTTTTTTTTCTGTGGGAAAATATCTCGTCTCTAAGAAATCTATATAAAACGTTAAAACGTATGTAATTAGGGACAAACCCGAGCGGAGTGGGAGTGAGTCGTTAGTAGTTAATAATATATAGCTTATAATATTGTCACTTCCGGGAAGTTATGTACAATGTACATCTATGTTATGGCTTCAATTAAAAGATAATTTAATAGATTATGAGAATATAATAAAATATTGAACACGTTAGTTGTATTTTATAGGTAAAAGGTTGTATAGGTAAAAATTTACCTACGAATAAATAATTTTTTACCCGCTCAAACCTTTCAGTTTCTACATGTATACATATAAAAATATTAATTGTTCTTTTTTTATATTTCTTATAAGTCCTTTCTTATATAACGATTTTTTTTTATTTTCTACTTAACGGGTTAAAATAGTTAATTATTTAATTTTACCCTCAATACTAGATTACCCTAATCTATATATAGGCCGTAGTTCCATTATTAGATCAAATTTTCCCATGAAAACGGTATGTAACATGTGTATCAAATTGCAACTTTAACCGACAGACATACATATGAGTGATCATATAACCGTTCCGTTTTTCTTTTTGACGTAAGGAACCCTAAAAAAGGTTTTTTATATTACTTTGCAAGTTCAGATATGTATATACGTACATACACATACATACATATATGTGTTTATATGTTTAATAATTCAGTATATAGAATATGTAGACCAAGAGGCTTGATTCATTTTAACATAACATAGTTTTTTATTAGCTGATCTCTGAACAGAATACTTTTTAATCAAAAAATATTTCTTAACAAACAACATTAAACTACATATTTGAAAAAAATTACGATAAAACTGAGCTATTTGAGAAATTTTACGATCTTCTATACAATGTTAGTATTTGATATTCGATAATACATTTCATTGTTAAATTTCAATGTTGCTTTACTCGGTGAAAGAAGATTTATATGGAGGTGTTTTTGTATTTATTTTTAGTACTTCTTCAACTGAAAATATAAATATGTCTTTAATATAAACTTAAATTAGTATGGCTTAGATATATGTTACATATACGAAGTAAATATCTTTACTAATAAATGGAGAGCCAATTTTTTTGTTCGGTTATACTGCGATCGGTTATTCCGATACTCATACCATAAGATGCAGCGTGTTTCGGAGAAGGTTTTAGTATATGATTGCGGGCGGAGCCGCAGGAAAACGCTATTATATTATATATGTATATATACATAGATATTATGAGTTGTTATGAGTTGTATTATAACGTATTTTCCCGTGGGAATAAGATGATCTACCGCGGCGGTAAAAAGAAGCCTATGTCACTCTGCAGCCCTCCTAATATTAAGTATGGAAGTATGGGTTTCCATCAGCAAGGTAAGCTATTAATAAATTATAATGCGTCTGAATATAAAAGTGAAACAATTGAAATATTTGATTCCAACCATTGTATTTTTTAATTCTTTCGTATTATATTTTATACAATATCGATCAATAACTTTTATTTGATAAGTTCTATCTAATCACCTTAAAGCTGCTGTAAAAGTTTCAGTAACAATAAACCATACGTCAAATTAGATCGAGCACTTGAACAGACAGTATCGACACAGAATTGAAACGAGCAGCAAAGGGTTAGTTCTCTCTTTCACACTCACTGTATGTACATACTGCTATCTCACTGGTTAATTAGAGAAACATTTTCGAAACATAACCTATCTCGCTTACGTCTATGACATTCCTGTATATGCGTCCCTTTCGCTAATTAACTCCAACCTGTCAATTTGTATTGAAAGACACTTGACGTTACAGACAGGCAATTTGGCGGTAAACTTCAAGTGATGTCAGAGGATCAAATTGGATATCCCTAAAATAACTATATAATATTTAGTATATTATTTTTAATATGCTTTTACTAGCTTTACTTGCAACTGTCTAAATAAATGGCTACAAGTAGAATTTTTAAGTTATTTTGTTATAATGAATATTACATGTTAATTGTAGTTTGCAATAGCACCTTCTTTCTAAAATAATATTTTCTAAATAAGAAAAAAATATTATATCCTATAGTCTACACAGGATTTTTATTTATTGGCAACATTATTTAAAGTATAAGAAAACCAAAAAAAGAACCACCTCCTTTAAAATATTTCTTAATTAGGCCATTTTACGCAGATGACCTGATATTGTAGCAGTAACTTCCAGTAATAGATAATCAAGTAATTTTTATAGCAAGTTCAGTTAACATAAATTGTCTTTTATTGTTTATATTGTTATTACAGTTGAATTTAAATTGTGCTTTTGAACTTAAATTTTAAAACTTTAAAGCTAGATCAAATAACACTTTAAGAATTAAAAGTGAATGATTTCTTACATATTGTATTTACCAAGATTTCATGTATCGTATTGAACATAGGAACGTAAAACGCTCACTGTATCCATAGTTTAACAGCGTAGTAAGCCTAGGCCCTAGAGAATTCATATTAGACTGGAGTCCATAATGAGGTCCATCTAGGTTCGATTCACGGGGCAAGGAAATTATTGGTGCAGGAGTTTTTTGACACACCTTAATTTCTCGGAGAGAAAGATAAGCTTTAGGCTAGTATCTGATCTACCTATCAAATTGTCATCCCACCAGACTATGACAGTATAAGAGATAGAGAGTGAGGGTTGTATTTATACTAGATATATGACTGATAAGTCAGCGTAGATAATTCAATGAGATCGATATTCAATTATTTAAATTTAACTTAATTTATAAAATTCGATTATTTAAATTTAACTCAAAATAAACTTATACAAACATTTAAACTAATTTAGTGCTTGTTAAAGGTTTGTGAAGAAGACAATAGTGGCTCGGGATACAAATCTTTTAAGTGGAATCTCCATTTAAAAGATTTGTATCCCGAAACTCTTTAGCTATTTTTTAAATAAGCATTTTGAGCTTCTCTCAGCAGAACTGAAGTCGGTATAAGCTTTCTCACAGACGACGATAGGTGCCGACATTCAATTTAAATTTAACTATTCTAATAAAGTCGTTCATTCATATTACGTCCCACTGTTGAGTATGTGCCACCTTCGCATTGAGGATTGTGAGAGGGATCATATCATAGTCCCACGCAGCCCAACTGTGGGTTAGCCTACTTCACATGATTTTCGAAAACTAGTTTGGTTTTCTCAGACATGCAGATTTTCTCACGACATTTAATTATCTTAACCTACAAACCTAATTGTGAGAAGGTGACTTTGGATTATTTAATAAATCCATACTAATATTATAAATGTGAAAGTGTGTTTGTTTGTTTGTTGGTTTGTTTGTTTGTTTATTTGTTTGTTTGTTTGTTTGTTTGTTTGTTTGTTTGTTTGTTTGTTTGTTTGTTTGTTTGTTTGTTTGTTTGTTTGTTTGTTTGTTTGTTTGTTTGTCTGTTTGTTTGTTTGTTTGTTTGTTTGTTCCACGTCAAAACGGACTGACGGATTAATGTGGTTTTTTGTGTGGAGATAGTTGGTGGGCTGGAGAGTGACATAGGTACTTTTTACCGCGGGAGATCATCTAATTCCCACGGGAAAACACGTTATAATACAATCAAAAAAAAATTCATGATCAGAATTACTTGAAACTTGGTATAAATGCTCTTCAATACAATTAATTAAATACGTGTTTTAGCATTTTTCGAAATTCATTCCATAAGCGGGTAAAAAAGAGGATGAAAGTTTGTACGAAACGTACCATTTTAGAGTGTTTTTTGTAGTTTTAGCGCTAGTGAAGCCGCGGGTTCTACTATTATCTACATATGTATATATGTAGTATCTACATATGTATATATATAAGTACATATTTTTGATTAATTGTAATTTTCAGTTAAAATATTTTTCAGACGTAATAGTATTATGTAAGTTTAGTCCTTGATACAAATATGGCACTTTACAGGTTTAAATATTAAGACGGTAACTTAGCAACAATATTTTCTCAATGTTTCTCATGAGACACAAAAACGAGGAGTGTTTTGACTTGAGCATCATTATAATTATTTTCATAAATTTAGCTGTTAACTAGCTAAATTAAAACTTTATACTTAATTTATTAAAGTAAATTTCAACTAATATTATAAATGTGAAAGTCTGTCTGTGTTTGTGTATTTTTTTACTAAGTATTCAGGTAGACCGTAAAGAGATTGGTCACGTATATCGAATCGTTTCAACAACAACAACTTGTATTACAGATATAATATAGGTACGTGGTGAATATGATTAAACTAGTTTTTCTTTATAATTTTATGAATACCTCTTCATTTTTAAATTCTATTTTTTATTTTTTTAAGAAAAACTAACAAAATATGTCTCAGTTTGAAGTCAAAACCTATATACATAATGTATTCAATGAGAAAATTAAAATTTTATTCGCGTTATATTTACTTAACTTCAGAGAAATACGGCTATGTTATAGTTAGAGGCAAACGTTTAAGTTAAACAAATGACATAAAACTTGATAGTTTTATGTTATTTGTTCAAGTTAAACTTTGCCTTTGTTTCTCCACTTGATAGTGAGGAAGCAAAGACAAATATTATGTGGTTATGTAGGACTCATCAGCTAGAAAAGGCAGTACTATCCACTAAAACCCAACGGAACCTCCTCCGTCACCCCATTGTGAGGTCGCAGAATCGCTTACGCACTCAATCACGACGCCACGATTCATGAAGGTAGGACTGCCTGACTGACGAAGCAGACCACAACAACCATGGCGTTGCTCCAACAGTCCACTCTGCTATCAGAGAAGTACCAGGAGCAAGCCGCATGGTACATCACCCACCGAAGTAGGTCACCTCCTAGTGCGATTCTTGGCTTCGCGCCCGGCTGTATTGCCGGACGCTACTGAGCCCCTCCACCACGACAAGGTGGATGCAAGGCAAATAAATGAAAATGAGTAATCAATAAAAAAGTCGTTATAGGAAAATAAAACTCTCACAACACTGATTCAACCTAAATATTTATTAAGTCGACTTACAAATTAGCATCGTAACTGAAGGGTTAATTAAACGCGTCTGATTGGACTGTGTGTCAATGTCTTGTACTTAAAATTGGAAGAATAAAAGAAAATTGAACCTTCACATTTAATGGATAAAGTACATAATTAACTGGCTGGTTACATTAAAATTGACATGCGTAAAATTAGTTGGTATAATAGGTTTTCTTTTAAGGGGTGGTTTTTGTTTGAAATGCGACCTATATACATATGTACATAAACAATGTATAAAGCCTTTGTATTTTAAATAATTAAAGGGAGAATGAGCATACCAACAATGAGTTTACCACATTCTGTTGTAAGGTATGTAATAATTACTTTACTTCGTATATTAGGATATTAATTTATGAATACAACTTTGCAATCAATATTTTTAATTATAAATTGTCATTATTGACAATCATTTAATATGCTACGATATTGAAGTGAGAGCTCAAGTTATTTCAGTCTTCGTTTTACGAGTTTCATTTTCGTATTCGTTTGTTAAATTAAATTCTAACTAAAACAGTTAACTCAGTAAGCTTCTATTTATTATTATACTTTAGTTTATTATACACTAGCGGATAAGCCTCACTTTGCTCGGCTTCGCCTCTAAAAAGAAGAAAACTAATCTATCCCACGGGAACTGTATATTTTTCGGGATAAAAAGTAGTATATATACTATTTCAAACTAACCAACTTTTGTGCCTTTCATACATATCCGTTTAGCCGTTCTGGCATGATTGAGTAACAAACATCCAAACATCCATCTAAAGTTTCACATTTATAATATTAATACGAATCCCAATTTATGTCACGTTATTAATTTACTCCAGCACTTTTTGCTATGTAGTGATTTTAAATAATTTTATACTATTTAAATGAATAGTGGAATACTCCACAGGAACCTCTTAATGTTACGGAAGGAAAGGTGTTTTCCTCAAATATACCTACTTTTTCTATTTAAACATCACAATGATTCATTGCCCGATTGAAGGAATAAAACAATATTTTTGGCTTAAGGGATTTCCAATATTAATAAATATGATTGTGTTGTATCTTATTGGATCCGGGCCTAATTTCAATATGAAGGGAATCAGGCCATAGTCCACCATACTGGACAAAAAAAAAGCTTTTTCAAGCTTGCTCGGTCAAATCACGTTAAAAAAATTTGCACATGAGAAAATTAGAGGTGCGACTCAGTACTTGAAGTCGCATCTTGTGGTTTCCAAGCTAACGTGCTACCACTGAGCTACTGCTACCTTATTGTTATGTAACATAAAGCATTAAAAGCTTTCTTTTCAGCTTTGCACTATCATATTTAAGGTATTTGGTATTATAACTCTTACGTATCATAAACTTACTATATGTATGCATGCATACATGTATACATTCATATATAAACTGATAAACACATTACCTTTCTTTGCCTTGCGCAGTCGGATAAAAAATAGGCAGCTTCTACTCATAAACATTTCATGACAAAATTCCACTCCTTCCGGCAAAAAAGTAAATATTATTATAATTTTTGTTTTATAAAAATCAGACTGGCGTCTACATACGCACCCTTTTTATAAGAAAAACTAGCGGACCCGACAGACTCCTGTCTACACGTCTTTAATTTGAGAATTTCAAACTTTTTTTAATATATTATTTTCTATAAAAAAAATTGTGAATCTAAACCATTCCCAGATCCCCTTGAACACACACAAAAAATTTCATCAAAATCGGTCCAGTCGTTTGAGAGAAGTTCAGTGACATACACACTCACAGAAGAATTATATATATAAAAATAGTGTAAAGCTATAAAAATCACACTATTTGTTTCATATAATATTTACTCAGCCTGCAATAAGGGCTGTTTTGTCAGTTATAATTTATCACCGCTATAGATCCCCTTCGAATAAATAATAAAGGCGCAAATCCCGAGGAATATGGAACGGGATAGCAGCGTGAATTTCGTATTCGGTATCCGACGAGTTAGAAATGTACAGAGCGACAACATGAACTATCGATTTAAGTAATTATTTCCAATTTTAAATATAAATTATAATTTATTAACAAGACGTTTACAAACATACATTAAAGGCTCATTGGACTATTTACATTGTGTTCTTTATATTACACAGTTTCTGCCAATTATCGCTAAACTCCGGTAGGGCGGACAAGTCATTTTATTCCCAGAATCGATCGTGTCCGGCGTGGCGGACACCGATTTATTTTAACAGTAGTAAGTAGATTTTTTTGAGTACTCTGAGTGATCAAGGAAACAAGATAATTAAATAAAATTTGTCTTATTTTATTACCCATCTCTTCATCGAAATAAGGGTTAATTATAGGTATATATAAGGTAAAATATAACTTAATAATTTCTGTACAATACTTATACTATTTAAAGGTAACTTCGCACTTTTGCTTGCAGGATAGGTTTACTTAATTACTTGCTTACTTGTTGATCAATACGTTAACTTGAATATATTCCAACAATTATTAGCTACTTATTCTCAATTTGCACAATTGCGTATTTTGTTATATATAAATTTCATGAATAATCTATGTTTTTCAAGGTCATAAATTTTATCCAAATTAGCCTAGCCATTTCAGTGTAAACGTAACAAACATACACACATATAGAAAAATTAGCAAATATTATTTTTGGTTTCTTCCTAATCACATTTTACAAAAATCGAAATTTATTACTAATATATTTTTATAAAGTTCGAAGTTTATGTAGTTAAACTAAAGCTGTCGATATCAGGTGTAAACTTTCACCCGTGACGTGGACTCCGCTGGGAACATACGGGACCCGATACCGTGTTTAGGATTCCTCAAAATGGAATATAAAACCCGTTCGGAAATTTCAGAAGTTTGATGGGTATGGATTTTTGCTATGAACTTTGAATAGAATTTGCAAAGGTCAGGTGTTTTGAAGTTACTTAGTTGTATCTAAAATGTGTATAGTAAAATTATAATGAGGGATAAGTACATCTGGATCTTGAGAAATAATTTGTTTCGAATTTCTTAGAATGTCCGATTTTTTGTTTTATTGCCTATTTTTAACTAGCGACTCACTCTCGCTTCGCTGGGGTTCGTCCCTAGGTACGTTTTAACAGTTAGTATGGAACAGATAGACTTATATATTATGTTAAGTGTTTTCCAAATAGCATATGCCACTCTTCAGACCTTCAACTATCTCCACACAAAAAATCTACGCTAATCCGTCACTCTGTTTAGATAAGAGAAGGACAAACAAACAAACACACTATCACATTCATAATATTAGTATGGATAAATGAGATCTCTCTCATGTGATTATTTTAGTACTAAATCTAAACTAATATTATAAATAGGTAAAGCTTGTGAGTTTGTGAGGTTGTAGGGAGTAATCTCTGGATTTATAGAACCGATTTAGATGAAATTTGGTAAGAAGATAGTTTGAGACCCTGGGAAGCATATAGGATACTTTTATCCCGGAAATCAGCCCTTAAGGGGGTGAAAATGGGGATGAAAATTTGTATTGGGAAGCAAGCTAGGGACGACCTGAGCGAACCGAGGGTGAGTCGCTAGTTGTAGTATAACTTTAAAACGTAGAAACCGTTATGTAGAAAACAAACTGTTTTTGAAATTATCAAAATGCTCCAATTTCTTACTCATCATGCTGTGACAGAAAAAAATCTAAATTTGAACTCAATCTGGTTGTAAAATTCTAATGACACTACTTTCAATTATTCTCTGTTCATACTTGAAATATTTTTTTTTGAACGTAGGCATTTTAGGTGTTGCTCGAAATCGCAGACAAAACCTGGTGATAATATATAACGAGAGCCTGCCTTTTTAATTCATGGCTTGTGCCCTTAGAACAAGTTAATAAATAGTTTCTAAATAAGAAAACATTTTTTGGCTTAATATTTTCAGCAATCAGTAAATGCAGTGAACACATGCTCAATATCGTCCTTAATTTTCTTTTTCCATGTAATAGGCAATTTTCGGAAGATTACTTTGCGAGGTCCATTTATATTAAGCGTTTATTATGTCGTATGAGAAAAATATATTAATTATTTATAGATTACAAATAAATCCATACTGATATTATAAATGTAAAAGTGTGTTTGTTTGTCCTTCTTTCACCTCGAAACAGAGTTGTCACACGTAATTTCGAAACGGATTGGCGTTATTTTGTGTGTAGAGATAGTTGAAAGGCTGGAGAGTGACATGGTTACTTGCCGCGGGAGATTATCTTATTTCTACGGGAAAATACGTTATAATACAACTCGCAACAACTCATCATACCTATTTATATATTTGTATAATCTATTGTCTATCTATTTCATACTTACAGTTAAAACAGCAAAAAAAGTGGGGATGAGTCGCTAGTAAACTATAAAATTACTATATCAGTATTTTTCGAATTATAGATATCGCGTACAAAATATTTTGAGCAAATAAAAAATACGTTTTTTATACTTTTATAGATTTACAATGTACATATAAAAGATATAAGATTAATCAAATGACTCCAATAATTTATTAAGAGTTAAAGGAAATGAACATTGATTATATAAAATAAAATCCTGATATAAGCATGTTATAAAGTTATAAATCAGTCTAAATTTAACGTTGATTACAACACTTAGGAAAACCAAAAGTTTGCCTTCAAACCAAATTTTATATTACACTAGCGACTCACCCTCGCTCCACTCGGGTTCGTCCCTGGGGTGGGGTCTGGGAGGACCACCCTTATCCTTATCACTTAGGGGTATGAAAAATATATAGTAGCCGATTCTCAGACCTACTGAATACGCATATAAAATTTGGTAAAAATCGGTAAAGCCGTTTTGGAGGAGTACGGTAACTAACATTGTGACATGGAAATTTTATATATAAGATTATAAATACAAAAGGCATCTAAGGACGCAGAGTATTTCATATATGATGAAGCTGCCCGAGCTACGTTCATATGAAAATTATATCATTCTAAGAATTGCTGTAAGACCTAACCAAGTAAGAACCCACAGACCTATTTGCAAGTTTTTCAATTCGATCGTGCAAAAAAGTCGTATCGTATAAATGGCATCTATAATCCGCAATTAATGGCTCATCGTAGGAGAAGCTGTTTTTCATCGACTAATTAGACGAGCTGTCTGGTCAGCGCTTCTTGATGTTGAATGGTTATTTTATATCGGTATGAACATATTATTGTATTTAAAAAATATTCCTACTTATCTATACATATAATAAAATTGTAATGTAAATAAACCGAATCTGTAAATTAAATATTTTTTTGAAAAATCTTATTGAAATAGACATTATTATCGATACAGAGGCCGAATCTATAGTTTTTAGAATTTTTGTCTGTCTGTCTGTTACCGCATCACGGAATAAACACGGAATAAACACTGGAGGGATTTTGATGAAATTTGGTATGATAGTAGCTGTTTATTCGGGTCAAAAGAAAATATCTCATCTCTGAGAAATCTATATAAACGTTAAAACGTAAGTAGAGACGAATCCGAGCAGAGCGAGGGTGAGTCGCTAGTAAAATATATAATCATAAATATTTATACTGTATGATATTTACGTATGATAAATGTAAATTACGATTTTCATACACTTAGGACTATTTTGTTACAGATATTTTATATCACAATTTTTATGAAAAAATATATTTATTATTATTTTCACTTTAACAGGTTCAAAATAATAATATCTTGTATTCTGAGAATAACAAAGTTTCTGAAAAATATCGAATAAAATCTTGTTATAAATATTTCCTTATTCAAAACATTCATAATTATACCTACATACTACGTACATACATAATATATTTAATTTTAACCCATAATAATCTATACATATAATATATTCTGAGTTGAATCTGTATATTAAATATTTTTTGGAAAATCTTATTGAAATAGTCATTATTATCGATACCGATGCCGATTCTAGTTTTTGGAATTTTCGTCTGTCTGAAACTGAAAATAAATAGGAAAATTAAGATAGGTATCTTTTAGGTATATTGTATTGGGATATTTATTTTAAGCAAATATTAAATGTAATCTTTATCCGTATATAAATATACTGACAAGCAAACAAACAAATTGTCGCACTTATATTAGATAGGAAGTTAAGTTAACAGTTGTTAACTTATAAAGCGGAAAGATAAGTCATCACATATTAATAATAGAGTACATATACATTTTCCGGATTACACGCCACCAATGGAGTGTGACGCTGGTCTCGCAACGTCGACTGAGAGGCGCCGTATTGTCTAAGACTATTTAATACAAATGGTACACGAGAGATATTAAAACCTCCAGGTAAATTTCTAAGAAATTAATTAAATTTCTAGGAAATCTATTGTTAACTGTAACGCCGGTATGTCCGTGGTCGTTGAGGGATTAACTGTCTAAGTCCAAAGAAACATTAAAATCCATACTTAATTATATTATAAATGCGAAAGTAACTGTTTGTTCGTTTGTTTATTTGTTCGTTTGTTACCTTTTCACGACAAAACGGCTGAACCAATTTCGATTTTTTTGAAGATATTTTGAGATCCTGAGAAAGACATAGGATGGTGTCTATCCCCGAAATCATCCTGTAAGGGTTGAAAAGGGATGAAAATTTGTATGGGGAATCAGTTATTTCTTAAAGATATAAAGCTCATCATACCCATATTATATACTAATATTATATGTATAGTCTGTCTATTCCATACTAACCGTTAAAACGTAGTATAAAAATGGAAAGAGTTCAAGCAATCGGGTATAAAGAAGTGAAAAGTCCACCTACTCACATTTGTACAACGCAAAGCACGTTGTGAATGTTTATAGCAGGTAGTTATTTAATTTAATTTAACTATCCAGCATTTATTTTTTCTTTACATATAATTTTATTACTAACAAAACACTCGTATATCACTTCTAATACTTATACTCTATCTCCTTGAGTATGAAATGCCGCCGTATAAGAAATTTATTACAATAAGTAGATGCAAGTGCTTTAACATAATGAATTCTATTGTTTAACATTAGAGTTCACTATTGCTTGTTGCATTTTAAGTTCTTAACGGAATTAGGCCCAGTTATATTGCCACTCTGTTAAAGTCCCTATCACAGTATATAATGTCATACGTGTAATTGAAAAATAGGATTTTGTTGAAAAAATTGTGTAGAAGTTGCAAATTATTTGAAAAAAAAAACACAGTTATATAAGCTTTAATTATAAATTAAAATTAAAAAAAACACCCCTACGCAAATTAATTGTCATTTAACGATTACACTGGCACGCGTGAAACACTTAATCGAGTAATCATACGCCAAAATGTCTTATATCATTTTTGAAAATAGCTGATACTCTTACACTGCTGGACCGATATTAATCTACCATAGCTAAGAACCACCACAAGGAAACTGGCTTTCAAATGAAAAAAAGTAGTTTAGTATTTTAAATTTATTGTTTTAACAATAATTCTTTATGTCAAATGAAATAGAAGCACACAGGCGAGTTGATTTTGATTACAACCAGATATTTCTTAAACAAAAATTTTCAAATCATTCATGACAAACGTACATCTATACTAATATTATAAAGAGGTAAAGTTTGTGAATTGTGAGTTTGTGACGCTGTATGGGATAATCTCTGGATCTACTGAACCGATTTAGATGAAATTTGGTGAGAATATAGTTTGAGACCCGAGGAAGTATATAGGATACTTTTAATCCCAGCAATCATCCCTTAAAGGGGTGAAAATGGGGATGAAAGTTTGCATGGGGAATCAACCTAGGGACGAACTCGAGCGAAGTGAGGGTGAGTCGCTAGTTCAATGATAATTTTGTTTTTTTTACTAATAGATACAAGATAAAATTACTTTAATAACGATCAGTATACGCTAGTGTGAAAGTATTCTTTACTATAAGATGCGTTAGCGTTATGATTTATTAATGTTTTGTCCGTGTCACGGTTAACAAGGGGTGTATTTTTCCAAGTTTCAAAATTCCCTATTTTCTGGATAACATATTTTCAAGGAACTGTGCTTAATTAATTGTTCATTTTACTCATATAAAATACTAGCGACTCACTCTCGCTTCGCTCGGGTTCGTCTCTAGGTACGTCTTAACGGTTACTGTGGAATAGATAGACTATATTACATACATACATATATATATATATATATATATATATATATATATATATATATATATATACATAGTCTGGCCATAAATACTGTTACAATTAAAAATAAACAAAATATTACATTTGAATTTGGAATCTGTCATTTTTATATGATTGTTCATAGAGTCTTCTCAATTTCGCACCAATACATTGTAAAATACTTTGTGATATTAAAATGGAGTGGGGTGATAAAGAGAACCGAATCGCTGCGATTACATTACACAAGGTAGGTATGTAGCCAAATACAGTTTTTAAAGCTCTCCATGCGCTTGGTATTAGTCAAATGTTTGTGTACCGGGCTATTGATAGGTGCAATGAAATCTCCTCCGTTTGTAACTGAAATAGATCTGGTCATCTACGTAGTATTAGTACGAAAAAGGCGATCAAAGCAGTAAGGGAAAGAATTCGAAGAAATCCTGTTCGAAAGCAAAAGATTTTATCTCGGGAGATGAAGATAGCACCTAGAACAATGTCGCCTATTTTAAAAGATGACTTAGGACTTGCAGCCTATAAGAGACGCAACTGGTCATTTTTTAACTGATAATTTAACCAAGAGTAGGTTGGTAAAATCAAAAAACTACTCACACACAGGTCGCAGACAAAAAAATGGTTACGGATGAGAAAATTTTTACAATAGGGCAGTATTTTAACAAACAAAATGTTATTTTTATTTTTCTTACAAATAGTGAAATCTTAAATTACAATTGAAGAAATAATTTTTCAAATCGAATTGGTAGTTCCTGAGATTAGCGCGTTCAAATAAACAAACTCTGCCTCTTTCATAGATGTTAAAATGTTAAATTTTAATTTGTCACGCTTCGCCCTCATAAGTATTTTTACTTAGGCACCTACCACTAAATATAGATTGAATTGAATTGCCCAAAAGCCCGATAAAAGTGAAGCTTGAGCGGTATTTTTGAATTTATTTGACTGATTCAATAGGAAAATCTTTATTTTTGAATGAGACTAAAGATATGTAAGTCTGTACGGAAAATTGTAGGAATTTCCAATAACAAACTCGTCCGTTATATCATAATCGTACATATTTTATGAAAATGTAACTGTATTGTAGTTATCACTGTCGACTGAAATTACTTGAAAAAGAGGCAGCCTTAGAGAATTTTTGAAGATAAAGTATTATTATAGAAGGTCAAATTCAAAATTCTGAGGACCCCAACGAGCGTGTATGAAGAGAATAATAACAATGAATCGAAAGAGGTTCGAGATAATAGTGCTTGACCGGATAACGAGAACCTTACTTTTTATGAAGTCAGTTTAAGATAAATATATATTCGTCGAATTATATACACTTATGTTGACACACAAAAGACAATCTATACCTATAATAAAATTCTGAGTCGAATCTGTACATTACATATTTTTCAGTAAATCACATTGAAATAGTCATTATTATTCAGATTACAGATACAGAATACAGAGGTCGAATCTATGGTTTTTAGATTTTTTGTCTATCTGTCTGTCTGCCTGTATGTCCGTCTGTCTGGGAACGCATCACGAGAAAACCACTGGACAGATTTTGATGAAATTTAATATGATGATAGCTGGTTATCCGGGTCAACATATAGGATACTTTTTTCTGCGGGAAAATATCTCGTCTCTGAGAAATCAATATTAACCGTTACAACGTATCTAATACTGACGTAATAAATAAAATCCATTAAAATTAAATGCGCTATTTGATAATAAAATATCATTACTGCCACATGACCAGCCAGCGTGTGAAGGCTTTACACTGATTAACTTAATTACGAATATTTGCATAATGCTCTTACTTGTTTACATTTACTTGTGGTATATGCGATAACATATATTTTCAGTTCACCTTTTCGTATTTATGGTGAATGGATGTTGTTTGTTTTGTGTATTTTAGACTGATTTTGGATTTTATTAGAAACTAGCGGCTCAGCCTCGCTTCGCTCGGGTTCGCTCTAGACAAACAAAAACAAATATATCCCATAGGAACCGTACATTTTTCCGAGATGAAAAGTAGCCTATTTGTTATTCTGATGTATGAGCTATATTATTGTAAAGTTTTATTAAAATCCAAGTAGTAGTTTTTGTGTACTAAGCTGTATAAGTTACTATAGTTTTTTTAATTACCCACGGGAACTCTATAATTTTCCGGGATAAAAAGTATTTAAAAGTTTGACCGGGGATATAAGGTACCACCTTGAAAAATTTCATGTAAATCGGTACAACAGTTTCGGAGATTAGCCCGTACAAACAGACAAACATATAGAGAAACAAAAAAAAAATGAAAAAATCTGGATTTGTTCTATTTCTCTTATTACATGCCCCCTCACTCGGTTTTTAGCATTTTTTTTCTATGTACGGATATTTGACCTCAATAGTTTTATTATATGTATAGATAGGTTATATACCAAAGTGGTACTAGCTTAACATTTACGCGAATAGTTGACAGTTTAAATGAAACTTTTCGGAGTTTTCGCGGTCTTATTTTGACGATGGTCACGGGAGAGATTAGATTTTAAGTTTCCTTTAAAATCTTTATATATATAATTCTTCTGTGAGTGTGTATGTCACTGAACTTCTCTCAAACGACTGGACCGATTTTGATGAAATTTTTTGTGTGTGTTCTAGGGGATCTGAGAATGGTTTAGATTCACAATTTGAATAATAATTTTCATCAAAATGGTCCAGAATGTTTTAGCTTATTAAAAAAAGTTTGAAATTTTCAAATTAAAGACGTGTAGACAGGACAACGTCTGTCGGGTCAGCTAGTTATTATATAATTTTGTGAGGAGGTACTATCTGTAAAAGCTATATAAGTAATAACCTTTGAGACATCTAAAACCTTAGTGGGAGCAGCCGCCGACCAGTAGCTGATCGCCTAGCAGGGCGTCCCTGAACAGGGTCTCACCCGTTTGGGCTGATTGCCCGGGCAGCAAAGCCTCCACTTCGATGCCTGAAGAGTCCTGGAAGAGCTCCCTTGTGACGCACCCATTGTAGTGGGCGGCGATAGACACTACGGCCAGAGGGCAATGCCCTGATGCCGTTTCCCCTTTCTCCTTGCGGGGATTGTTAGAAGACCCACGATAAAACCTTAGTCTCTCCCGTGACCATAATTATTAGTGTTAATCATTCAAAACTTCTGAAACCAAAAATCTAAATAAATCCGTGAAAATCCGAAAAAGATAGTTTTATTTCAAATACAAAAGTGGTATCAAATAAATTTTAAGAAAAAACTAATACTTTTTAAATGATTTTCAAGCTTGTGTATTTTTGTTAAAAGTCGTTCTTGGGAATTAAATAACTTTGAAACGTATGAGAACATTTGTTGAAGAAAATTTAATATCTACATAATTTTAGCTTTTATTAAAATCGACCCTGTGACTTCTTACTCATGAAACGAGTACTATTACGACGTCTAATTTCAAAACCAATCTTACCTATAGGTGAAACACATCAGGGGTTGCAATTTTTTACATCTTAAATACATTTTTAACCCCCGACGCAAAAAGAGGTTTGTTATAAGTTTGACGTCGATGTCTGTCTCTGTGTGTGTGTGTCTGTCTGTGGCATCGTAGCTCTCAAACGGATGGACCGATTTCGATGCGGTTTTTTCATTTGAAAGCTAGTTTCCTAGCGGAATTTGGGGATTTGATTAATATCGATATAGCAGTGTAAGAGTATCAGCTCTTTTCCAAAATGATGTAAGGCATTTTGGCGTATGATTACTCGATTAAGTGCTTCACGCGTGCCAGTGTAATCGTTAAATGACAATTAATTTGCGTCGAGGGTTTTAAAATTTTTGATTTATAATATTTTTTATATGTTGATTTAATCTTTGATAAATTTGGTACACAATATTGAAAAAATAAATAAATAAAACATATCTTTGTGTGTAAGATATTAGCTCACTATAAAATTGTTCTAATAAAATTCTATTTTATAACAAAGTGGTGTGGCAGAATGTACGCTTTATTGAAACGTAGTACCGGCTGGTTTCTAAACTAACATATGAAATATTATATATAATATAAAGAAAAATATATATTTTATATTTGATACGAAAAATAAATTGAATACAAGAAAAATTTATTTCATTCATTCAATTTGCATTAATATTTTTATAGTTCAAATTCAAATCAAGTAAATTGCTTGTACTAGAAACCTGCTCTCGTTTTACATGCTTTAGTTTTATAATATAATAACCCTACGTTTTTTCCGAATATACGCGGTGATATTCCACATTTTTGCTTTTTTTTAATTATACATAATAATATTAGTTCACATAAATTTTTTGTGTGAATTTAAATAAACTTGACGGCATGCTTGGTTCAATTTGTAGTGACCCTCCTTGCTGTGCCAGCGGTCGCAGGTTCGAGGTATAGGTTTGAGGCGTTATATATGTGTAGTGTATGAACTATCTGGTATCCATAACACAAGCCTCGTAGCTTATCATGGAACTAGATGTTGCTGTGTGTTAACTGTTAATGTAGTGATGGTATATGTCCCAGCATATTTATTTATTTGATTAGCATTGCCCGCGGCTCCGCTCGCGTTCAGATGACCAAAAATCAAATTCTTAAGTTTTACATATTAGTATACTCTTACGTTGCAGTTTTTGTATTTTTTTCTCAAAAATGAGATATTTTCCCGCGGTAAAAAGTATCCTATATCGTTGGGTCACAATTACAAGGTTCTGTGTTACAATTTTAGTACTTATTTAGTTATTAATGCTACAAGGTTCTATATGTCATTAGCTACAGTTTTGCAAAAACAAATCACTAGATAGCGGCACTATAACTACAAACTATTTAATTTTACATAGTTCTATCTTGTTTTCTTTACGATAACAAAATAACGAAGTTCTATGTAAATATTACTAAACTTTATTAAAATTAACATAGAACCTTGTAATAGTGAGCCAACGATATGTTGACCCGGATAACCAGCTATTACCATACCAAATTTCATCAAAATCCCTTTAGTGGTTTTTCTGTGATGCGGTAACAGACAGACAAAAAATTAAAAACTATAGATTCGGCCTCTGTATCGATAATAATGTTTATTTCAATAGGATTTTTCAAAAAATATCTAATGTACAGATTCAGCTTAGTTACCATTTTTATTATATGTAAAGATTAACTCAAATGTATCCTTATTTTGACAATAAAAGGGGTCTTCCAAATAATTAAAACAAACAGGTACAATAATTGAACCCCTGATTTCCGCCATGAAAAACTGTGCCAGTATTATATTTTCCAACAAGCAACTCACATGTTCTAGGGATAAAAGAGAATCTCTTTAGAAGTTTGCAAACATTTGTGCACAGGCCCGCTTAATAACGATTCTCCATAGACAGTGTAAGATAAAACATACCATATCTCATACAGTTCAGGTTGAAAACGTAGTTCTAGTTAAGTAGAACAAAATTATATATCATCTAAGTTCACCGTGGAAGTGGTGCAAACGCTCCAAATAATTCATTCATAGCCCCATTGTTCAGATAATTGGTTCTATTTGCCTGTGGAATTATGAATATTCTACAATACTGATAAAATGGAGGCTTATTAATTGTAGAATTGGTAAATTGAATGAAATGTTATAAGTATTTTGAATATATATGTCTCTGAGAGAGAGCCAGAGATAGAAAGAGTGATACAGAGGGAGCGAGAGGGATAGCGAAGGGTAGAGGACAAAAGAAAAAGTGAGGGAGGGAGAGAGAGAGAGAGAGTGCGGTAGAGAGAGGTTAATGGGTGCAGGTTGAAATTATTACTTATTCTATTACATTAATCAATTATTTTTTCATTCTTAGTTTGTTCGCAGAGTTTCTCAAGCTAAAACCAAAAGTACACCTAATATGTATATTTTCTAAAGGTTTTTGAACTCGTAATCTTTCGGGTCAAGCGGTTTATTAACCACGCGGATTATTTTTGTATTTTAATTTTTCAGTATACAATATTTAAATTTTCTAAATAAAAAACTCTGTTTTTTGTCTTAAACTAAGTATTTTATCTTGGTTTTATTAGATAAGCAAATGTCTGACTCATAGCCTGAAGTGTATACTAGGGATGTCTATTTCTACGCTAAAAGTTGAAAAGTATACGGAGTTATGGATATTAGGATATTTATTTGGTTAATTTATTTATGTCTGGGTGAATTTGTTCTGGTATATTATACAAACCCAGGTACAACTTACTGGATATGTAGAGTGTAAGAGATTACTTAATAAAGTTTTTTCTAACTTATAAAATGATGAGCTTCTATACGAACTTATATCTTTTTAGGAATGTATTCAGCCCTTTTTAAAGTCCCACAGCTGGGCACGGGCCTTCCTTCAATACGAGGGGGATCAGGCCATAGTCCACCACGCTGGCCAAGTGCGGGTTGGCGGACTTCACATGTCTTTTGGAAACTTGCTAAGTTTTCTCAGACATGCAGGTTTCCTCACGATGTTTTCCTTCACCGTAAGGTAAGTGGTAATCATGATAGAAATGATTCGCACATGAAAATATCAGAGGTGCGAGACGCGGGATTTGAACCCACATCACTCGGTTTCCCAAGCGAGCGCGTTAGTTAAACCGGTATTAAGCTTTAAAAATGTTTAAATTAACTCTCGTTATTGGTTTTAATAAATAAGGAAGTTTATCTTTAGAATAACTGTAAATCTGAGAATCAAATCGGGCGCCATCCACCTGCCATCTGCGAGAGATGTACGTACCTATGAATATTTGGAAATTTTACACCGGCATAGAATATGATGTAGACGAGTCTATATACTAACAATTAATTTTTTTATTACAATCGGTCTTTATTTTACAAGTTGCAAGTGCTAATAATATAAATGCTAATAATTCATACTTTAGCTATTTACTATATTGATTTTTTTTCAAATCCCATGAAAACCGGTCGAAATGAACGAAATGAAAATTACATTTAATTCGAAAGTTTTAAAGTTATTATTGGACTTTTAAGGAATTAAAAAGAAATCATTATATAGACATAGTAAGCGAATATATTACATATATTACATAAAATATATAACAGACAAAAACCGAAAGTTATTTAGGAGTCCGTAAAAAAATATATATGAAAAAGCAGTCATGAGGACTGCCGACAGAAGTGAAAACTTAAAACTATAAGCAAGCAGTTGCTATTTTAGGATATTCAAATTAATTGTTTGATCTCAAATTAAAATTTGTAAATTAAAACTGTTTACATTTATCTGGTTTTGACATCTAACACGTCACGTGACCATGTCGATGACGACTTATATGAATTTACTCCACATCCAAACCGGCCTTTAGAAGTTTTCACTTCAAAAACCCACCTTGTTCTTTAGAGAAATATCAGCAATTCACATTGCCAAATGGTACTAAGCAAGAACTAAGAAGATAAAGAAGATTAAGAAGAAGACTAAGATGATAAATTACCTATGTATTTGTTTTCAGCCCTTTCTAACGTCCCACTGCTGGGCACGGGCCTCCCTTCAATACGAAACGCACCAGGGTTATTGGACTTCACATGTCTTTCAAAAACTTGCTAGGTTCTCTCAAACATCCAGGTTTCCTTCACGGTAAGGCAAGTGGTAATCATGTTGGAAATGATTCGCACATGAAAATATCAGAGGGCAGGACCCGGGATTTGACCTGCTTCATTCGGTTTCCCAAGCGAGCCCATTGCTAGTGGACTATCACCGCCTTTCTTTTTAATGAAAATAATATTTGTCATATCTAACATTAATTCATCTTTGAAGCAGTCAGTCCGTCGAGTGATGACGCCATAATTTTGAAATATATCCACTCAGTTATTAATGCTCTTGTACCACCGGCGTAAATTCAACGATACTATTGTGTTGTTATTTATATATATATATATATATATATATATATTATATATAGAAGCTCGTAAATTATTAATTGGTTTGGTAATATACTTTTTGTTTAGCTTTTCAGCAGAGTTATATTCCACTAGACTCACCCTCGCTCTGCTGTGGTTCATCCCTAGTTACGTTTTAACGTTTAGCTCAGAGATAAGGTATTTTTCTGCAGTAAAAAGTATCCTATATGTGTACCCGGATAACCAGCTATCATCGTACTAAATTTCATCAAAATCTGTCCAGTGGTTTTTTCGTGACACGGTCACAGACAGACAGACAAAATTTCTAAAAATTATAGATTCGGCCTCTGTATCGATAATAATGACTATTTCAATAACATTTTCCAAAAAATATTTAATGCACAGATTCGGCTTAGTTAGAATTTTATTATATGTATAGATATGGGCTAAAATGTATTGTGATCGCTCTCTTTCCGGATCTTTTTCTTTTTCTCTGCAAAAAGTTTCCCTGGCAGAGGTAGCTCGTTTAGCCATAGGCTCGTCTGTTCTGCTATTTCTTCTTTTATATACTTTATGTCATGTAAAGTGTTGTGCCATAAAGAACATGTCTATTTATATTTGCTACTTTTTATCCTAAGAAAAAGAATGCTTTTGTGTAGGGTTCTTATAATTTTAATGGAATTCAATGAAATTCAATTTTATTAAATTAAACTTTTATTTTTCATCAACTTTATATAAATATAGACATTGTATTCTCTCTTCATACATTTGTATTCTAAAATTTTTGGAATCATATGTAATCATAAGGATTTACTCAGTTTTATGAAAGATTTATTCACGTAATGAGAAATTTGAGAAAAATATAGTAGAGGGAAAGTGCTATGAAAGGGACAAGTACATAATGGGGCAAATTAAATTTATGGTAATAGGAAACAAGTAGTAGTTTTTTAATAATAAATATTAATCTTTTCTTAATTGTATTCAACCCTTTTTAACGTCCCACTGCTGGGCATGGGCCTCTCAAAACGAGGGGAATCAGGCCATAGCCAGGCTAGGCCACCACGCTGGCCAAGTGCGGGTTGGCGGACTTCACATGTCTTTCGAAAACTTGCTAGGTTCTCTCAGACATGCAGATTTCCTCACGATGTTTTCCTTTACCGAAAGACAAGCGGTAATCATCTTGGAAATGATTCGCACATGAAAATATCAGAGGTGCGAGACCCGGGATTTGAACCCGTATCACTCGGTTTTCCAAGCGAGCGCGTTACCACTGGGCTACCACTGCCTCTTACTTACTTACCAGTAATAATTTACTTACTTTTTAATAATAATTTCCTAATATTAACGCAAGATATATAAAATAATATAGTAACAGTAAGAATAATATAAGCTACTATATTATTCTATGAAGATAAGACACACTTACCAAGTATAATGAAAGATATAACGGTACATCACTATACAGTTTAAAGCGACGGTACGCCATCAGGTTACCCTATAAAATATTAACTAAAATGTACTGGATTTAGTACGGCCTGGAGCGATTATTGGTTTAACTTACATCTGACCCTTTGGCGTGAAATGACCTTATTTTGAGTTTTTTATTATAACTAGGCTTTTTCGTGCGAAATACCTATTTGTCGGTTTTGCAATGTTTTCATGTATCTTCTCATATTTTCTTGGAGGGTTCCCGTTGGGTTTTAGTGGGTAGTAATGGCGTCTCTTAAGTCTGTGAGTCCTACACAACCACTTGTAAATATGCAGGTGGTATGCCTAAATGCATAAATATTAAGTCTTACTAATATTATATATGTGAAAGTGTGTTTGTTTGTTTGTCTGTCTTTCACGTCGAAACGGAGTGACCGATTGGTGTGATTTTTTGTGTGGAGATAGTTGGGGGTCTGGAGAGTGACATAGACTTTTTACCGCAGGAGATTATCTAATTCCCACAGGGAAACAACTTATAATACAACTCAAGAAAATATTTATGATCAGAATTACTTGAAACTTGGTATTGATGCTCTTCAATACAATTAAATAAATACGTGTTTCAGCATTTTTTGAAATTCATCCCACTAGGGGGTAAAATAGGGGACGAAAGTTTGTATGAAACCTATCTTTTTAGAATGTTTCTTGTACTTTTAGCGCGAGCGAAACGGTGGGTTCTGCTAGTTATATAATATATTGTCTTGTATACCAGTGCTTACCTCGCGTGATGTTGAATCTACGTACACCTTTTTATCTAGCAATGCAAACACGCGGCTACTGTGTCACAAGTTACCTGCACCAGAATATATTTTAATAAATATATTTTAGAACAGTTAGCTGAAGTATATATTTAATCAAGATTTGGAACGATACCTTCAGAAATGTAAGCTCTAAGTCCACTGTATAATTGATTAGACTAGATTTCGTATCTTGAATCCGAGGTTTGCATTGTACACCCTGCCACTTCACCTGTGAAATATTAACTTGTACACCTTATTACGAGGGAATAAGGACTATTTTAACATTCCTAAATCTTTTCATCTGGGCATACTTTATGAATTATTGACATCAGACGAGCGCAGCTTCGCAGACGGTAAGAAAAATGAAGGTGAAGCAGAAATCTATTTGAAACATTACATCACATTATGTATTCAAAGATTAGTTGCTAGTTTTAGTTTTTCATGTCTCCGATAGTATTTGAAATTTCTTTTTCATATAATTCTTTCTTAGATTTACGCGAATATTTGATATTTTAAATTAAACTATCTTTTCGGATTATTTTGCGGATTTATTCTGAGTTTTGGTTCCGACGTTTCGAATGCTTTATAGCAATCATGGTCACGGGAGAGACTAAGGTTTTAGACGTCTCAAAGGCGTTTTATCACCTCCAGGTAAATTTCTAAGAAAATAATTAAATTTCTAAGAAATCTATTGTTAACTGACACGCCGACGAGTCCGCGGTTGTTGAGGGAATGTACTTGCTACAGACAGTGCCTACCCACAATATTAAAAATTAAAAAAAAATATGATTAAAATTAAAAAAAAAATGTATTTTCATAGTTAATGATGGAAAAAATAAAGAAATGTAATTTCTTCGTTACCATTAACAGAACTAAAATTGATAACTCACTCACTCAATCGTAAAGTGAATAATCATAAAGAACAAATATCAAACTCGCGATCTAAATTGTAGTAAATAGAAAACTGTATTAAATTTGCCTTCTGTCATTAACATATTTATTTAATTTTAGACTAGTGACTTACCTTTGGTTCGATCTTGTCCCATGACTCCATGAGCCAAAGGTTTCTACAGCATCTATTATTATTATAAACCTATAGTATCCCTTTGTAGGGCAAAGGTCTCCGTACCCTTCCTCCACTGCTGCCTATCTTTCGCCATAATAAACCACTCTCTCTGGAAGAAGTCCAGCTCATCCCGCCATCTCCGTCTGGGCTTACTACGCTGTCGTCTGCTGTATTGGGGGTTCCAAAAAGTTGTTTGTTTGGCCGAAAGATCAACTGGCATCCGGATGACGTGGCCAGCCCAGTCCCATTTCAGCAAGGCAGCTTTCCGAGTGGCATCCGTAATTTGAGTTCAAATTATACCTCTAGAATATTAGTGTAGATTATAACTGGACATATAGTGGTCTACGTGTGTATTTAATATCGATGGGAAAAATATCTTCCTAACCGTGATACAGTCTGTATCAGAAATTAAAAACATCACACCATATGTGAGATCAACGTAACTTTCACATAATATAATAATATCTGTAATAATATCTGTACATATTTTGTATATGTATAAAAGATATATGCTTTTGTTAATAGTATACAAATATTGAAACGCACGAAGTTAATGATATTTCATTAATAATGTAAAATAAAACATGGCGGCGGTTCATTCAGTACGAAACCTCGTTTCCCTACACAAAGACCTCCACCTATTCAGTTTAAACGTGAAAGACGCATAGAGTAGTGAGTGGACAGAGATAATTTTTATATACTAATTTATTTATTTATATTATATTATAGATACAAAAGTGTGTTGGATTTTTTCTTTATCAAGCAGCAATGGAAGAAAAGTTTTTTTTTGTACAGAGATAGAGAGTTTATGGGTCATTTTCATTATATATATTTAACATCACTGGTAAATATTTTTTATCTCAGTCCCTCAAGTGATTCCTGTGGGATATTACCAAAAGTGTCAGGTCACTAGTCAGACTACGATTTTAAATATGAAATTTATATATGTATGTTTGTTACCCTTTTACACTGAAACGGCTAGACGAATTTCTGTAAAATTTACTTCATAGATGGAGCATGACCTCGAGTAACCGGCTATTCTTGTAATGGTAGGCACCTAGGAACACACCTGAGCGAAATGAGTGTAAGTTGCCAGTTATAGAAAACATGAAAGTAGGGATTGGGGTCTGACTGATCGTACTACTTTATAAGTAGTTAAGTCGATTCTAGCATATGGGAGTCTTAATGTGTGTGCATCTCATATATTTTTGACTTAATCTACTAAAAACAAGATATTTGGATACCAGCATCTGGATAACGAAGATCAGAGGACAGTTAGTATCAAAACGTTCTATATTTCCTTAAATAAATATATAACACATAAATAACTTCTATTTTTTTTAATTGGACTGTGATCACTTGTAATAGACCATAAAGGTAAATTTTAAAATAACATTAATAATATTATTATCAATAAATATATATTTTTTAGTAATAAAATAATATTTTTATTCAGTTTTTTCGTTCTTCTCAGCAGAACACCTTTCCGAGCCGGTGATAGTTTCCTCACGGACTGACTACAGACACTATTTCAACTAAATTGACCATTCAAAAGTACTTGTAATGATTTGAATAACATATCTATGTAGTATAATTAAATATTTTAATACCACCTGTATATTTTTTTGCATATTAGTTTCTCATTACTCTATGAAAATTAATGCAAGAGCCCGTTGCTTGGCGGCTGGCGGCTTCCTTGGATCAGATTTTGCTTTCACACTAAAGATTTGCCGAGGGACTTTCTTAAAACCTATTACAAATAAATTGGGGTGGAAACGTTAATAGCATTTAAATATCCTTAATATATACTCACAATCATATATATGAAAAAAAATGTGTATTTTTAATAATTTGTCTAATATATAACTTACAATCTATCAAGAAATAGATCGGTTATTGATCAAGCCAGACAAATAGTGTGTTTTAAATCGTAATTTTATATATAAAAAGTATTTATGGCTTCATTGGTTATCTATTATCTATAATTATAGTTTCATTTTAAATATTTAAAAACAAATAATACACATTGTTGCTTAAAATAATTAGTAAAATTATCTTTTCGGATTTTTTCACGGATTTATTTTGATTTTTGGTTTCCGCCGCGACGTTTGGAATGCTTTACAGCAATCATGGTCACGGGAGAGACTAAGGGCGCGTACACATAGAACGTCCGTTTTACAGGTCCGTTTAAACGTCTATGTTATTAGCGTATGTAGTTGTATGAGCCAGTTCACACATATGACAGTATTCCGGATCTAGTAAAAAATCCCATACACAACAGAAATACTGACACGTTTTATCGGATCGAAACCGCGCGAGGCTTGGCACAGGGGTGCGGGGTTTTCCTTCAGTTTGTGTCTTTCTTTTTTAAATCCTTTTCTAATCTTTTAAGAAGGTCATCAAAAGTAGATGTCGTCATTTGGAAATAAGTAAAAATGCTGTGTGAATATTACCTCCAGTAGCGACGGATCAGTTAAAAAGGATCCTGTAAAATCGGACGTTCTATGTGTACGCGCCCTAAGGTTTTAGACGACTCAAAGGTTATATACTTGTTACAGACAGTGCCAACCCACAATACTAAAAGATTTCAAAAAGTCAAGAATAGCACCAAAGTACCTTACAATATTTGTTAATTTTAATCCTAAACATTTTTTTCAATGAGTATTATAATTAAATATGGCAACATTATTTGTTTAATTTTAGCCGTTATTATTATAATTATTTAAAAAACTTATTTTTTTAATTTAAAATAAAATTATTTAAGGTTTAGGTCACTTTTCCACCAATATTAATATTACATGAAAGAGTCACTATATAGATTTTCTTTTTAATAATTCTCAATAAACGCCTGGTCTTACTGACATAATTGCTTCTAAGTTAAAAGGCTTATATTAAATTCTACTGACCCAAGTTAAGATTTCGACTAAAGTTTGTAAGTTAAATGTAATAACTCAGCTTTGTACGTTTATGAAGTTAACTTACTGTAGTACTAAATGGTATGCAATGAAGTTTACAGTTTTCAACTTTTGGGGCTGATTTCATTCGCTTCCATAAATATAAGATGAATTATTAACTACTCTGACTAAAGAATTATATAAGTAAATAAATAATTTTGACGACACGTTTGGCTCAGTTTGTAGTGACCCTACTTGCTGTGCCAGCGGTCGCGGGTTCGGGTCCCGCTGGAGGCGTTCATTTGTGTGATGAGCACGAATGTTTGGTACCCAGTCATGGGTGTTTATATTTATAACATGTATGTATTTATAGTTATATATGTGTAGTGTATCAACTATCTGGTATCGATAACACAAGCCTCGTAGCTTATCATGGAACTAGATGGCGCTGTGTGTTAAAGTCCCAACATATTTGTTATTTATAACTTTTGAGAAGAAAATGTAAATAATAAAAATAATACTATACTCTTGTCTTTTTTTAAGCATTAGTTATTATTATATTAATATTATGCTATATCTCTTTACTTGAAAAATAACATAATATTTCCTTATGTTTCTCATTAAATAAAATCCGTCAACAATTTTTTAATATGTATTAACATTTAGTTATTTATCACTTAGTGTACAAATTGTCATTTGTATACTATTTTAAAATATAATATGTTATTATATATATATAGTATAAAACAAAGTCGTTCTCGCTGTTTGTACGCTTAGATCTTTTAAACTACGTAACGAATTTTAATGCAGTTTTTAGCAATAGATAGAGTAATTCTGGAGAAAGGTTTATATTTAAAATAAATGCATGTTATATTCATACTAACCTATATTCATATGTTTGGCATCATGTTTAGCATGGCACTCTGTCTAATAGTATTCCTGGTCTGTATCTGCCTCGGTGGTGTAGTGGCTAGCATGTACGGCTGCACACTCGGAGGTCCTGGGTTCAAGTCCCGGATCGGGCCAAGTTTAGTTATTGAGTCTTTCTGTATGGTAAGTCTTAGTAATAGCCCGGAGTTGGGAAGTTGGCAGTGTTTCACCCCAGTGCCTCGGAGAGCACGAAAAGCCGTCGGTCCTGAGCCTTAATTCTCACTGGTCGTGTCGAGCAGTTGTCCTACCGGAATATGAGAGTGGCAGGAATAGAGAGTGCACGTTGTGTCTGCGCGTACACTTGTGCACTATAATATCTCCTGCGCAGTTGGCTAGTCTCAATGAGATTGACCACCGTAGTCGGAATCGGTCAGGATAACATCACATCATTCCTTGCCTGATATTACGTATTAAAAAAAATTGACAATATCTGAGATGAAGTAAAAATCAAGTAAACCTTTCTATTTAGGTACATATTGGTCAAGAACAGCTTCATCGAATTTTTAATAATTTACGACTTCAAATATTCAGTGGTACTCAATTCGGGTGTAATTTTGTAAGCTATTTTATTTCAATCAAAGATTTAGTGCACTTTTTTCTGTCTATCTCTCACTGGCCGAATATACCGAGAATAACTTACGATAAGGAAGTCTGTTCTAAAGTAACTATTTATTATTACGATTATTATAACGATAAGTATGGAATAGATAGACTATATACATAGGTATGATGGGTTGTAGTGGGTTGTATTATAACGTGTTTTCCAGTTTCCCCATGGAAATTACATAATCTCTCCCGATAAAGTAGTCCCTGTCACTCTCCAGCCCTCCAACTATCTCCACACAAAGAATTACGCCAATCTGTCACTCAGTTTCGACGTGAAAGAAGGACAAACAAACAAACACACTTTCACATTTATAATATTACAATTAGTAAATTAGTATGGATGTTAATCAAAGTCATGTAACAATATATCCAGTACAAAGTTTAAACTTGTGATATATATGACAGAGTGATTAATGTAGAAACTATGACTCTTGACAGATTACTTGTTACTTAAGCTACTGACTTCGCTATTCTATACTATATGACGCTCGATACTCGATAACGAGCGCGTTTAGCGTTATATATTCATTGGAAAATTAAATCGTGTAATTTAAAAGGGCTATTGTTGGATTGTGATGTGCAATATTATATGATAAGATTTGTATCTTTTAGATAATCAAGAATGAAAATAATACATGTAATTTTTTTTCTGTGTTTATGTACTTAGTCCAGTAGATCTTGGGACTTTGGGTGGTTATTGTTCAGGTATTATTATTATCATATTTACTATAAGTTCTTAAGCTATTCATTACACTATTCCAATGTATATCTATATTTCAGCTGTCCATACATTATACGAATTTCAATATTTAAATAAATAAATATGTTGGGGCATTAATCCCTCCACGACAACAGACACGCCGGCGTTACAGTTAACAATAAGTTTTTTAGAAATTTAATTAATTTCTTAGAAATTTACCTGGAAGTGTTAACATACATCACCATCTAGTTCCATGCTAAACTACGTGGCCTGTGTTATGGATACCAGATAGTTGATACACTACACATATATAACTTTAGATACATAAGTACATATTATAAATATAAACACCCATGACTGAAGTACAAACAATCGTGCTCGTCACACAAATGAATGCCCCCAGCGGGACTCGAACCCGCAACCGCTGGCTCACCAAGTAGGGTCATTACAAACTGAGCCAAACGTGTTGTCATATTAATTATTTACATTGTCAATGTTGTTGTTACGCTGTGGAGTGCACCGACCGGACCTAGAAACCTTTCCAATATCTGCAAGGGACTAGTAAGGATAAACAGATATTTCCAAAGATTTCCAAAGATTTGTCGATAAACTTTTAAAGTATAATATAATGGTAAATATTTTTAAAGTCCCAATGCTGGGCTCGGGCCTCCTTTCAATACGAGGGGGATCAGGTTATAATTCACCACGGTAATCAAGTGTAGATTGGCGAACTTCACATGTCTTTCGAAAACTTGCTAGGTGGTTCCCTCACGATGTTTTCCTTCATCGTAAGATAAGCTGCCTTGTACTGAATTTAGCGTAATTATTTACTTAAATATTAGAAATTATATATGTGAACGAAGTTCTTTGCTTTTATGTTTGATTTTTAGCAGGAATATCAATCAGCAGATTATAAAATTGTAACCAGTATCGGCCTACTATTAGATGCGATATGTATGTGAGTGTATGTTTGTTACTTTTTCAAGCTTAAACGGCTGGACGGATTTTGATGAAATATAGTACACACATATATTATAATCTGGAGTACCACATAGACTGCTGATAGCGACCCGATATATCGCTTGTATTTCATAAATATCTTGTACTTTATTAAAAGTGAAAATTATTTATTATTATATTTATTAAACTTTTTATTTTTAAATAAATATTCATTGAAAAAGCATTTGCTTACAATAATATCTTATATCTTTAAACGAGCAATTTATGATATATATAGTCTGAATATTGGAAATGGCTCCAACGATTTTCATGAAATTTAGTATACAGAGAGTTTCGGGGGCGATAAATCGATCTAGATTAGTCTTATGTCTGAGAAAACGGGTGTTTTAGAGTTTTCATGCAGTTTTCTTTTGCATTGTTCCACGCAAAGTATGGTTGGTAATTTGCACGTGGTGTGGTCAAGCGGCCAAGGTGCAAGATCAACAATCACAGGTTCGAATCTTGGTTGTACTTTAGGCCAAAAACTCCGAGCGAAGCTCGGTGGCCCAGGTACTAATAATGATGAACAAAACTTAATGACAATCAAAATCAAGGCCCTAAATTAATATTGCGTTAAGTATATTTTTATATACTAGATCCCTCCCTGATGTAAATTAAATAGAATTAAGAAGATGGGCGAAGTCGCAATAAGGAACTAGTATGCAATTATTCCCTAAACGTAAATTTCTTGTATGCGAGCTACTGCTACTGAAAACACTTGCCTCATGTTTGTTGGCGTACATAAATTGCTTTGTCACACGTCGATGCAATCTTGACACAATTACGACGTTGGAAATCTTGACACGACATGCTTACATGCCTTATGTTGTTTGCTGAGTACAATATCTGAACCATCTTTTAAGGTGGGCTGGTATTTTTTTTCTATTACATTTCAAAAGCTGTGTTAGTTACAATTTTATCTAACGCTAATTACTGTATTAGTTCGACGTGAAGATTTTATATCTATACATATAATAAAATTGTAAATAAGCCGAATCTGTACATTAGATATTTTTTGGAAAATCTTATTGAAATAAACATTATTATCGATACAGAGGCCGAATTTCTAAAAACACTTTACCGCGGACAACTTTTTACGTTTAAATATCTCATTTCTGAGAAGAAATAAAAAAACTGCAATGTAAGAGTATACTAATATGTGAAACCTAAGAGTTTGGTGTTTGGTCATCTGAACGCGGGCGGAGCCGCGGGCAATGCTAGTAGATTATAATTGCAAAAGTCAGGTCTCGGGACGCTGTTACAGTGTAAGAATTTTTTTTGATGGCAAAACACAGTCAAAGATAACTTTTATAGCAACTTTGGTTAAATGCCGTTTAACCACAGCTATTTACAGTTGAAAGTAGTTCTGAGATTTAACTTTTACTTATATGTACTTCAGATAACTAAAATGACTTGAACGTAGAATTTTAAGTATCAAAAACAATAAGCTTTACTGGCTAGCTTATAGCCAATCTAAACTAATATTATATTTGTCTATCTGTCCCCCCTTATAAATTTGGTATTCAGATAGTTTGAGAGCCTGGGAAGGATGTAGGATAGTTTTAATCCCAGAAATTATCTCTTAAAGGAGTAAACAGAGGTGTCGAAATTTGTATGGGGAATCAGTCATTTCTCAAGTAAGGGATATCATTTTACCTACTTTTCTATACCTATGTATGTATGTAAATATCTTTATATATATAATTCTTCTGTGAGTGTGTATGTCACTGAACTTCTCTCAAACGACTGGACCGATTTTGATGAAATTTTTTGTGTGTGTTCAAAGGGATCTGGGAATGGTTTAGATTCACAATTTTTTTAATAAAAAATAATATATTAAAAAAAGTTTGAAATTTCCAAATTAAAGACGTGTAGACAGGACAACGTCTGTCGGGTCCGCTAGTATTATATATAGTTGTATTCTATATTAAACGTTAGAAAGTACCTAGGGATGAACCCGAGCAAGGTGAGGGTGAGTCGCTAGTATTTAAGTTTATAAATGCTTTGTCATCGCTGGCATGTATCGTGGCCGTTCGCATTCTCATCACGTTTCACCTTTGGCTAGAGTTATAGACTACTCAATCTTTGTTTGTATCAACAAACATTATGTTACGTGCTCATGTTTTTAGATTCATAAAATTTGAGTTATGAAAATTTTCATTAAAATTAGATGTTTAATTTCAAATTATTCAGTAAGAATTTTTAATGCAGTTTAAATCTTAAATATTATGTATTAGATAATTTTCTATCACTTTTTATATTTAAGTAAATCTACACTAATATTATAAAGTGATAAAGTTTGTAAGTTTGTTTGTAAGTGGTAATCTCTGAAACTACTGAATCGATTCTAAAAAATTTCTCACTATTAGGAAGCTACATTACCGTGTACTATAGGTTATTTATTTCATTGAAAATATGTGTTTTTATGAGAAATTATAATAAATTTAATTGGAGTCGGAAAGAATTGGTCGTTGAGTCGCTTGATCGACTACTGTTAGGTACCTTGGGACGCATCCAAGTATAGCAAGGTAACTAGCTAGATAATGATAATTATGGTAGTATTTTAAAGTGTTAATATATTAACTGAGTATTGTATTTAGCCATTTTTTTAACGTTTCACTGTTCTGCATGGGCCTCCCTTGAATATGAAAGGGATCAGGCCATAGTCCACCACGCTGGCCAAGTGCGGGTTGGCGAACTACACATGTCTTCCTAAGTTCTCTCAGACACGCAGAATTTCTCACGATGTTTTCCTTCACCGTAAGGCAAGTGGTAATCATGTTAGAAATGATTCGCACATGAAAATATCAGAGGTGCTAGACCCGGGATACAAGAACTACTCGTTTAAAGGTATTAGATATATATTACATCTATATATATAAAAGAAAGTCGTGTTAGTTACACTATTTATAACTCAAGAACGGCTGAACCGATTTGGCTGAAAATTGGTGGGGAGGTAGCTTAGAACCAGGAGACGGACATAGGATACTTTTTATCCCGTTCGACCGCGTTCCCGTCTGACGTGACATAAAACTCAAGAATGGGTGGAACAATTTTTATGATATTTGAATTTTTGGATTTCTCTTAGTCTGGAATAGGTTAATAAGTATTAAAACACCAGAAAAATCACGAAAAAAAAAATTAAGATTTATATGATTAACGCTGGCTAATAACTATTTATATCTATTTAAATCCTAGCGACGAACCCGAGCGAAGCGAGGGTAAGCCGCTAGTTAGATTATAAACCTCTAGGAACCTATTCTCTCAATGAAGTGAAAGCTCCATAAAAATTTGTTGCGTTAGAAAAACTAAGCGTAAAAACAGATATGTAAAACTTTGTTTTATAGAATTTAGATATAGTCAGATAAATTTACATAAATTTTGCCTTTTCATACTATTTAGTTTGTTCATACAGCTTTTTGTATTATGTGCATGTTTACAATATTGTCTTCCAAACCGATTTGACTAGCTAACTGCATAAAACATATTATAGTGCAAAAGTGTACACACAGACATAACGTGTACTCTCTATTCCTTTTACATGATACCGTTGAGAGATAAGGCTCGTATGTAATAGCAGTGTGTAAACACACTGACATCCCTACTCCAAACTGCTATTGTGTATATACCTAATAATAGAAAAAATCTGTAACTGTTTTTGGTCGAACCGGGTATCGAACCCAGGACTTCATGATTTGCTTTACATGCAAACGACTAATCCAAACAGGCAGCGAGGCGTTTACAATAATAAGGACAATATTCCTGTCACGTTTTCTATCGGTATCAGAAATCAATTCGTTGCATGGGCTAATCCCTTTTATTTACACAGAACTAATTAAATAATAATATTGACGATCCGTTTGGCTCAGTTTATAATGACCCTACTTGCTAAGCCAGCGGTCGCAGGTTCGAGTCTCGCTGGGGGCATTCATTTGTGTGACGAGCACGAATGTTTGTACTTCAGTCTTGGGTGTTCCCACCACCACCAGTCCAGCATTAGCAAAAGAAAGTGCGTGTCCGGTGAAGGGGGGGTGCAGGAAGCCGCGCTTACTCATTTAAACTTGGCTAGATGCTAGAACTTTAAAGTTTAGAAGGTGCAAAAAAGATATTTTTATTTTTGTAAAAATTAAGAAATATATTTTTTTCTTGTTACAGATATGTTGTAAATAATATATTCCCAAAAGGTTTTCAGTAAATTAAAAATGACCCTGTATGTAATTTGCTTTATATATATTCTTCATTAAAAATTATTGGTCTAAATTGTCTTTTATATATTTTTTCCATATATCAATTAAATTCTTTGTTTTGTGACGTTTACCACCCCTTAAAGCTTTACTAGAAATAGGTACATTAGATCAATTTTAAAGTAGTTTACAACATAAATTATGAAAATCGATATACAATCGATTTACAATATCCTATATCATATTCTATATACATATAAAAGTCATGACGTCTGGATTTTCCAAAAAAAAAAGATGGGGAGAGTATATTGACACTTGACAACTTCATAAAGATGTTTTTTTTTGTCTAAGATTCCTTTAATACTGCTCTAATGAAAGTTACATTACATATATATACTTCCCGCAAACCCGCGGCTTCACTCGTGCTAAAACTACAAAAAAAAGCTCTAAAAAAGTAGGTTTCATACAAACTTTCATCCCCTATTTTACCCTCTTATGGGATGAATTTCGAAAAATGCTAAAACACACAATTTTTTTAATTGTATTGAAAAGTCATATCAAGTTTCACGTAATTCTGAACATAAATATTTTTTTGGGTTGTATTATAACGTGTTTTCCCGTGGGAATGAGATAATCTAACGCGGTAAAAAGTAGCCTATGTCACTCTCCAGCCCTCCAACTATCTTCACACAAAAAATCACGCCAATCCGTGACTCCGTTTCGACGTGAAAAAAGGACAGACAAACAAACAAACAAACACACTTTCACATTTATAATATTAGTAAGTATAGTATACCTTATATACACACTATAGCAAAAACCATACTCGTAGAGGGAGTGGTCCTAATTTAAGCAAGACCCTCTAAGAAAAACATAAACATTTTGTTGGTACACAAAATAAAATTTTGGCGCTGTCATCATAACATTCTCAATCACCGAACTTGTGCACTTCAGTCACGTCTTTTATTCACTGGTGAATTTCGACGGTCTCTTTACGATTTTTCTTATTTTTAACTCAAGTTTTACTTGAAAAAAACAAATATGGATATAGTCAAATGTACATAAAAGATTTTATAATGTCAAAATACGAGTATAAGAATGAAATCTTGACATTTTATTTTTATTTCAATTTCGTTTCATCGACGATGGTCAAAAAATATTATGACTCACTATGATATTATATACTATTTCAGTTTTATTATAACTTATAAGTAGTTTGAATTTAAAACAAAATTAAAAAAAATATTATCAATCAATCTTAAGCTAAGTAAGGTATTGCTGGTAATCAAACCGAGAACCAGCTCGCGTCTCCCGTAAGATATAAATAAAAGTATGTTATAACCAACATCATTAGGATTTCGTTTTTTTTTTGCATCCAAAAATCGAACTCGGTAACGCCTCCAAATTATCTACACCCACTGACGTATGCGACCCACTGAACTATGTGTGTTTAAGCCAGAAGTTTAGCTTCGTCATCAACACACCCACAATTACCAACCCATACACATTCTTGTCACGTTCTTTATACACTGAGCTTAGAAAAATTAATTCAACATGATTGTTCAATTCTCTTTACTTTACTGCTTGATAAAATAAAAATATTCTGAGAGAAGCTGTTCTTTTTAGTTATAAGATGAAATATATACCTAAATCTTACTACTATTAAAAATGTGAAAGTTTGGATGTATGTTTGATACTCAATCACGCCAGAACGGCTGAACGGATCTAGATGAAATTTGGCACAGAGATAGATTATAGTCTGGATTAGCACATAGGTTACTTTTTATCCCGGAAAAATTAACGATTCCTGTGGGATAGATTTATTTTTGTTTTTCACAGAGTAAGGGATCGGCTATCTATTCCATACTAACTTTTAGTAAAGCTAGTGAGTTATAGAGGTTGAAAATTCTATTTTTTAAGAATTTCAAGTTATTATATATGAAATACAAGTTTTTTTCTTGTCTGTTTATATGAGCGTGCTGTCGCCTAAGTTAAACATCATTTGGCAATGAAATTTAGATGGGTGGCAGCTTAATGTTACCTAAACATTTAAAATATGGCTATTTTCAATCTTACGTGGGGATCATAAGTCATCAGTTAGTCACTGATAACCACTAATAAGCCTTATCAGTGACCTGGAATAAAAACTAAGAAAAAGTTCATATATTACAAAAAACTTTTTTATAATTACTTAAGAAATAGTGAAACTTTGACGCTAAAGCTCTTCTTTCCTCTAAATTACGGCGAAATAATTTTAGGTGACAAATAAATAGTGACTTATCTATATATATATATATATATATATATATATATATATATATATATAGATATATAGATAAGTCACTATTTATTTGTCACCTAAAATTATATATATATATATATATATATATATATATATATATATATATATATATATATAAATGAATCCCTATTTCCCTTGGTTACGCCATCACGCGTGAACGACTGGACCGATTTAACTATTTTTTTGTTGTGTTTGTTATTGTCAGGAGAAGGTTCTTATGAAAGAAAAAAAATTAAAAATTGCGCTGAAAATTATAAAATTTAAGAATACTTAACAACCATATTAAAATTTATATGGCTAACGCTGGGTAATAACTATTCATATATATTTAAAACGTACCTAGCGACGAACTCGAGCGAAGCGAGGGTGAGCGGCTAGTGTAGTTATATAAGTGGATATCAATACAATTTAATATCTAGTTATCTAGTTATATTTAATAAATTTACTATAGTGTAGTACATAAATTATACTGTCATGTGAATGTTGATACAATCTGTTCCGAATTGCGGTCAGTGGTATTCCCGTCACGCGCCGCCCTCGATACAGTAGCGTTAAGAAATATTAATATTAGGTATATAGTACTTGGTTTATTCCTAGGATTATTATTTACGTCAGTTATTTTTTTTAAATATAATATGCTTTTCTGATAAAAAAAACCAATAAATCACATTATTATGTACAAAATGTTTGGCTCAGTTTGTGTGCTATGATGCATCATGAGTCATGTGTACGCGCAGGCACAAGTGCACTCTCTATTCCTGTTACTCTCATACTCTGGTGGGACGACTGGTCGACACGACCAGTGAGAGTTAAGGCGCAGGATCGACGGCTTTACGTGCTATCCGAGGCACGGGGGTGAAACAGCGCCAGCTTCCCAACTCCGGGCTGTTACTGAGGCTTAACATACAGAAAGACTCAATAACTCAACTTTACCCGACCCGGGACTCAAAGCCAGGACCTCCAAGCGTGCAGCCGTACATGCTAGCCGCTACACCACAGAGGCAGTTAACTAATGGATACTTTAGATAATACATTTTATATCGAAATTGGCAATAGTTAACTAACTTATTTTAAAAACATCAACAATAAAAAATATTAATATCTATTGTAAAAACAAATTATAAATAAGAACTACATATAAATAATAAAAAACTGTAAAATCATTCAAATCTCAACTAACATCGTAGAGTAAGTATAAAGAGCGTTTTTCTTAGATACAATATTATAAAGAGGTAAAGTTTGTGAGTTTGTGACGTTGTAGGGGTTAATCTCTGGATCTACTGTACCGATTTAGATGAAATTTGGTAAGAAGATAGTTTGAGACCCTGGAAAGGACATAGGATACTTTTTATCCCGGAAATCATCGCTTAAAGGGGTGAAAATGGGGATAAAAGTTTGTATTGCAAAGCAAGCTAGGGACGAACCCGAGCGACGCGAGTGTGGGTCGCTAGTATGAAATAAACATGTAATTTCCATCTAGCGAACATATTTTCAACCACACGCTACTTTCATAAATAAAGTTAAATGCTTAACGAAACAAAGCCAACAATTCTCCGTACAAAATTAATAGGCCAGATGAAAATGATAGTTATTCGGTTTAGACTGCATTATATAAGAGGCCGAAACCATCTCGACATATTCTTACTGCACCGTAACTGCACGCCAAATAGAATTTTTGGCAGAAATTCTTTGGAGCTGCATATATGTTAATAATATATAATATTATATATTATTAAAATATATGCTAATAGCATTTATTTTACTTCTAATCGCTACATTTTTATTTATCTTACTCTTATTAAATTAAATGAAGTTATCATTTGTAGATGTATAAATTATGTTATACATTTAAATGTATTAGTTCGATCAAAATAGACTTTTCAAATAACAAAAACTCCCACAGAGCTGAATTTTGGTAGAGACCTTGGGTACACCATTAGATATAAAGTGTCAAAAGTGTCAAAAAGTCATCGATCCCGTGTGATCGATTAGAAACTTTGTAGTTATATCAACTTTTAAATAAAATTATCTTTTTAGATTTTTTGGCTAATTTATTTTGATTTTTAATTCTGTTTCGTTTAGACGAATTTTAAAATAAAATAAGTACTTTGGTGCCGTTTTTGTATTTTTGAAAACCTTTGTATAATTTTGTGGGTAGGTGCTGTCTGTGACAACTACGAGTATACGACCTGTGAGAAATCTAAAATCTTAGTAATCAGAAAAAGCCACGTAGGCACCTAAGGACGCCCCTGAGCGACCCGATTCTAGGCTAAGTACCTATAAAGAATTAAACATTTACTTTTGTTGAAGTAATGTAATTTTTGGTTATTAAATCAAAACAGACCAGTACTATTTTTTATATATATTTATTTTGTAACTTGCAAACACAGTTAATACTTATACGTAACACCATGACAGGAAAAGATAATTAAGAACAGTAGGAGTGAGAAAATAGATGGCGCTATGTGTGTAGAAAGATTATAATATTTACCACAGATTACAACAACTTCAATCTATATTATATACTGACCGATTCTTCGGCGGCCAATTGCACTGAGATAAGCCATCTGTACAAGTGCACTCTACATATACTGCTTTCACTAATATAATTCTGGTTCTGATTGGCCAGAGATTAGACTAAGGGCCGATGGCTTTACAGGCCTTACATAGCAGGGCGTAACACTGCCAACTCATATTGACTGCTACTGAAAATTTCTTAATTAAAAACACACATGGCCATATCAGGAATCTGAACCCAGGACCTCTAGGTCTGCAGTCGCACATATAAGACACTAGACCGATTATGACTGATAGGTATTATTAATCTTTATTAAAAATAATAATTTTATAACCAAATATTTAAAAAAAAAACCAACCGATAGTTAAATGCGCACAGCTAAAGATTGAGCTTAGTGCAGTACGGTAAGACAGAACTATGTCCAGACGCGGATGAAAGCAGTCTGACTAGAAGATAATGGGTTAAATATGTTTAGAAAACATCAATTTCTCTGTTTTATATTTTAGGTAATATTTATATTATGACATTTCAAACCAATTTTTTTGGTTGCAAGTGGCTCTTAGGTTTATTCATATATCAAGTATGTATCGATATGGTGTATATAATTTTATTACCTCAAGAGTAACGGAGCGGTGTCGATTAAAATGACACGATCACGAGTTTCAGATCCCGGGGACTTATGTTTATTCTAGCGGTAATTTCTTGCTACATTGCTTCCTGTTATTGACGGCTTAATGGTTACATAAATATAATTATGTGTTATAAGAAATAAGAATCTGTTTTCTTTTTATATTTGCTAGAAATGCTACAAATCTTTTGTTATTATCTAATCGCCAACGTGGACGATATCACATCTGTTATATCATCTTTTTGTTGGGGTTCTTTTTTTTATAATTTTTTTTTAAATATTTTTTTTTCAGCATTAAATTATTACAATTTTTTACTGACCGTCATGAGTCTACTACCAGTTTGGAAAGAGTTCCGTAGTTAAGTTAATAACGGAAAATGTATGCTTCATAGCAGACTAAAAGTGAGATGATACCTGAAAGGTCTGAGGAGAAATGAGTGATCAGTGGGACTTTGCATTTAAAATATGGCTTATAAAATCATATTCCAAAAATGCGGGACTTCCGGATGTTCTATGAACAGTAATTGGTTGTAGCATATCCGGAGGTCTCGGGTTCATGCTGAGGGCTAAGTGCAGTAAGTATTAGGTGAGTTTGAGAAAAAAAATCTTTGTTCCCAAAGTTTGGATGTTGTTACATACTCGTCTTTCTATTGGACTTTGTGAGTACAAGAGTGTGCGTTATAATTATTCCCCACTCAGATGGCTGGTATTTGTGATATACAACGTGTAGTGCAAAGCACCATGTATAGAAGTATGAAATTTTATTCAAATATTTATTACTAGCATTGCCCGCGGCTCCGCCCGCATTTTGATGACCAAAAAGCAAATTCTTAGGCTTTACATATTAATATACTCTTACAATGCAGTTTTTGTATTTTTCTCAGAAATGAGATATTTTCCCGCGGTAAAAAGTATTCTATATGTTGACCCGGATAACCAGCTACGACTATACAAAATTTTATCAAAATTCATCCATTGGTTTTTCTGTGATGCGGTAACAGACAGACAGAAGACAGACAAAAATTCTAAAAACTATAGATTCGGCATCTATATCGCTAATAATATCTATTACAATAAGATTTTCTAAAAAATATTTAATGTACAGATTTGGCTAAGTTATAGTTTTATTATATGTGTAAAAAAAATAAGTTCAACGACTTTATTGAAAAGAAAGATAGTAATGATGTAGATAACGTAGCTAAAAATAATTAGATAGGTCCTAGGTCCACCGCCACACCACTCTTCACACCATTCTTCTCATCAATCTAGGGTATTGATCAGACTCAAAAATAAATTCGTGGGGCGTTATATATTTACTCAAGTTACGCTACGATAATGATTGATGAAAATTTATATCACGTTTCTAGGTAGAAATCGGAAAATTAATAATAAAGCCTCTATTTATACTGGTCTTTACTAGTAAAAAAAAGAAATTTATCTAATGTTACATATATTATGTAAGTTCTATTAAAATGGATGTAAAAGTGCAATTTGAGCTCTCAGTACAACGTTCTTATATAAGACGGTTACGGGTATAAGACGGAAGGTTCTCAAAGAAGACTAAGCTTAGTTATAATCTAAACAGACATAAAACGCGTGTTAAATTATTATTATATAATCAAAGTACAATTAATTATATAAATGTTTAATACTCCTTCACACTGTAATGGCTAGACGGATTTGGATAAAATTTTGTGCACAGATAGATTATAACCTGGAATAACATATAGGCTAATGCTAAGCAGATCAGGGCTTAGTTGCTAGTAAATTATATATGGTTTGTTGCATCAACTTCATGCAATTCCTCAACGTAGAACCGCGGCGACTGAATTCGCGAGGCGCTGCACCATTAGATTTACAGCCTCCCTATACATTGTAGTTATATCTATGCACATAATTCAAGCGTATTATGATAATATAAGCTTTTGAAAGTTATCTGGTTATAGTGCAGGTGTTTATATAATGTCAGAGGTTGCGAGTTTGATTTTATGAAGTGAGTGTGTAATTTTTTTTTTAAAGTAAGAAAGAAAAATTCTAAGCTAAGGCTGTATATGTATAACTTTTTAAATAAATATTTTTTTCCTATTTTCAGTATATCAGTACTGATCGACATGTAATAGTGTATTTATGTATCAAAATCTGGCACGAGTTTTAGTACATGTAATATACTGTTCACAATAAATTCTATTTAAAATAGGCTATTTTAATGAATGGGTGCTTACATCTAAATTTTGCAGCACATTTAAGTGCCATATGTTGAACGGGAAGTTAAAATGTTAACATAAAGCGGTTAGTTAGATATTATTGAAACCTACAGAACATTTTTTTTTCATTTCTTATTGGTACGGTTTGTTTGTATATATAGGTGTGCTTTGCTTTGTATTGGTTGGCACCGACTGCGAAATTATTTGAATAGGTATGCTTTTGTTTGAAATCGGTGTTTATTTTTTTGTTAAAAAGTTTTTAACTATCCCACAGGAACACTTTGATTTTCTGGGATAAAAATGTATTTAAAATGTTGACCGGGGATATAAGGTATCACCATGCAAAATTTCATTTAAATCGGTCCAACAGCTACGGCGATTAGCCCGTACAAACAGACAAACAGACAGAGAAACAAAAAAATTGAATAAAATCTCGATTTGTTCTATTTCTCTTCTTACATCCCCCTGACTCAGTTTTTAGCATTTTTTTCTATGTACAGACATTCGACTTCTACAGATTTATAGATAGATTAATATAGAATTATCCGATGAATAACTGATAATTTGATTATTGAACATTTAAATGTAAGTTACTTTACTAGGTCTTCGATAAAATCCTTTTACAGTTATAACTCTAGCTATATTGTTGTTAAATCCTCGTGCGGATTTATTTGGGTGGCTAACGGCTATACTGTATTTAATCTAACCGCTATAAAATTGCTAGTGATCCTAGAACAAAGCAAGACTTAGAAGTGGTTTGAACGTGTAAATATTTATGTCGATCGAATCGATATTTTTAATAAAAGAAGAAAGAGGCATTTAATTTTATTTCCTTGCAATTGATTTTAGATATGGATAAATCATTAAAAATTTTACTTCGACGTTATGTTTTCGTGTATATAGTATTTCTTTTTATACTTGACCGTTCATTGTAGCGGTCCTGATTAAAATCTAGTCTATTTTTAACCGACTTCAAAAAGGAGGAGGTTCTCAATTCGAATGGTATTTTTTTTATGTATGTACACCGATTACCCTGAGATTTATAATCCGATTTACGTGATTCGGTTCCTTTAGTATAGATTTCTAAGATCACGGTGATTGTAGGTACCTACTATTAGATTTGGCTTGGCACCGACTTCATACCTATCAATAGGTAGCACATACAAATAATAGTATTTTATTAATTCTAAAGGTATTAGGCATATGCGAGTATATTGCATAAGAGGTGTATTAAATTAAATCTTTATTAAGTTATTTTATACTTTTTAGTTTTTGAAGTTGGTTTTTTAAACGTAGTTTTTTTTCTATTTTTTTATTTAGTATATTTTTGTCTATTCAACAATACTGCAACTATAATTTACTTTAAAAATCTAACTTTAACTGACTGATATAACGCACAGCGTAAAAATGTCAAAAAATCATACAATTTGATACACATTATATAACACGACTGACGGATTTTTAAATCAATTATAATTGACGACACGTTTGACTCAGTTTGTAGTGACCCTACTTGCTGTGCCAGCGGTCGCGGGTTCGAGTCCCGCTGGGGGCATTCATTTGTGTGATAAGCACAAATGTTTGTACTCCAGTCATGGGTGGTTGTATTTATAATATGTATGTATTTAAAGTTATATATGTATATTGTATCAACTATCTGGTACCCATAACACAAGCCTCGTAGCTAACCATGGAACTAGATGGTGATGTGTGTTAATTTCCCAACATATTTATATTTATTTATTTATTATTATGTATCAAAATTAGTATTCAAAGTCATTTTTAAAATAATATTAGAAACTTTTTTCATATTGCCGATGAAAATTCTCCATAATCTATATTTTTTCTTATAATATCATATTGAATTAAATTTTAAAGCTTACTTTAAGCTCAATTGCCATTTCTGTTTTCTGCCAAATTCGTTGTTAGTAATAGTTTATTAGAGCTTTCGCGTCGCCAGTTTGGCTATATTTTGTTCTAGACTATAAAGCGCAGGCGTTTTCATATAAACTGGACTTCAAATATGTTTATAGTATACATTTATGATTTATGAGTTTATATTTTTTACTGTAACGTTGATATATGAACTATCATTTGACAGCAATTTTGTTGAAATAAATAATATTTTATTTACAATAATACCTATTATTCTTATCTGTGGGATGCCAATTCGAAAATTTCAATCAATTCTATACATAATGTTTTTTTTAATTATTGCATTAACTCTATCAAGCTAAGGATACTTTAATTAGCAGCAAAATATAAGATAAACCACTAAAAACGCACGTACGTACGTAACGTAGAGTTAGACTTTGGACTTAATTTATTATTTGTTGAAATAGATGTCTAATTGGGTCTTACATAAACGACGAGTAAAAAGTTGCATTAAAATAAGTCCAGTAAGCTATGTGACAGCGATACGTAAGTAGCCAAAAGTAGGACGAATTTTAATGGAACTCTTAGCTCTACTGAGGGCATAAGTTGTATTAAAATGAATTATTTCAGAGGGAGCTAGACCATTCTTACTTCCTCTTCTTTGTAGGACTAATAGCTGTATTATTAAATAAAGTTATAACATAGGCTAAGTAGAGTTAAATATAAATATTAATAACATAATTATAACAATAATATAATAAAATGCTTTTTGTGAAATTCTTAATGGACATAACTTACGAGTACATCCTAAATTAACATAGTATCGTCAATAAAAAAAAATCCTAGATACACAATCAGCGACAAAAAATGTCCTCAAAGAATGAGCGCAAATTTGAACATTTGAGCGCGCTTTTAACATTTTTTGTTGTGAAAACAACTATAAGCTTTGCGTTTAAGGTTCAATTTACATTGTTGTATATTTATTTTAACTAAAATACCTAAACACAATTGGTGACAGTTGTAAGAGAACTTTTGCATGGGATTGGATATCTAGTATTTTTTTGATTGATGCGTACTATGTACGTTTCATCACAAGCAGAGCTGGAAGCAAAAATAAATAATTAAATAATATTTTTTTACAAGAGTTTAAAGAAAAGTGACATGAAATTGGTGCTTTAAAATACAAGTAGATGTTATACTATGATGTATTGATCGTAGCATGCTACGGCGTAGATTGTCATATCGTAGCACATTTATGGCAGTACATTTTAAAAGATTACGTATATACAATATACATGTATGTATATATACAAGTTTGTTTAATAAATACTCCTTTTTTTTATTCATAGAAGAGTACTTAAAAAAAATTGGGATCTAAATTGTTTATGAATTGTCGAATATATTTTTATGTAGAGTTTGTAAATTTTAAATATTTCTGAGTGTCTAGCTTTAAATGTTATAATATTTCGTTGTATTACTATATGAATTTATATTAAAATATAGGTAACACCACTTTTTGGAAAATTTTATTACTATTAATAGGTTATTCCAGGACATAGTCTATCTTCGGGGCGTCGTAGTTGAATGTATAAGCGATCCTGCGACGCCCCATTAAGACGGGGGAAGGTTTTGTTGGGTTTTAGTGGGTAGTACTGGCTTTGCCGGTGAGTCCCACACCTCGTGCGTAAATGAATTACCCAACGTTAAAAAAAAGGACATAGTCTATCTCCCTTCCTAACGAGCCTTCACCTTGTCATGGGCTTATTAGCGTCTGGCAGTTCAGCCGGGCGCGAAGCCAAGAAATCCTGCAACGCCCCATTAATACAGGGGAGGTTTTGTTGGGTTTTAGTGGGTAGTACTGGCTTTTCTAACAGGGAAGTCCCACATAACCACCTGTTTATATACAGGTGGTTTGCGTAAATGCATTTCCCAACATTAAAAATAAAGGTTATAGTCTGTCTGTGTAATAAATTAGATCCAAATCAATCCATTCATTTACATGTAATGTCTCCATCGTGTCACATTTTCTACTTATAATATTAGTGCTATAATAATAACTATTAAACAAACCAATTGTTGTGAAAAGTACATATAAAATATTGGTACCGACGTCTCGCTTGTAACACGTCGTAGCACGTTACGTTGCCGCTCACTATTTTCACTCTAGAGGGCCAAAGTTATTTCAGTTTAAATTTAACTATCATGGCTATTTTGGTGTGAAGTTGTGTAATCGCTGAAATTTTTAGCATTTTTCAGTGTAGTGAATAAGCTTTCTGTTTCATTAGTATAAAACAGAATATAAATAGAATATAATATATAATGACCCTACTTGGTGAGCCAGCGGTTGCGAGTTCGAGTCCCGCTGGGGGCATTCATTTGTGTGACAAGCACGAATGTTTGTACTTCAGTCGTAGGTGTTTATATTTGTAATATGTACTTATGTATCTAAAGTTATATATGTGTAGTGTATCAACTATCTGGTATTCATAACACAGGCCTTGTAGTTTACCATGGAACTAGATGGTGCTGTATGTTAACACCTCCAGGTAAATTTCTAAGAAATTAATTAAATTTCTAAGAAATCTATTGTTAACTGACACGCCGGCGTGTCCGCGGTCGTGTACGGAATAATAGACATTACGTATGTCACCTTTCGTTATATATTTTTTTAAATCCTATTCTTCAACAATTGTACAATAACATATTGTTTAAGCCTGTATATAAATAACACTTTGTTAAATTATAATATTTTTAATTATTGTTTTCTATATAGAATTAAGTATATTTGTAATTTACTTTATTGTAAATAAATTAATTATTATATTTACACTGTTATTATTATACATATGTTATTTTTCACACAATAATCCTAGCCTGTGATATCCATAATAATAAATTTTATTATTTTTATTATGAATCCATATTAATATTATAAATGTGAAAGTGTGTTTGTTTGTTTGTCTTTCTTTCACGTCAGAGCGAGATAGTTGGAGGGCTGGAGAGTGACATAGGCTACTTTATATCGCAGGAGACTACCTAATCCACGGGAAAGTACGTTCTAATACAATCCAAAATAATATTTATGATCAGAATTACTTGAAACTTGGTATTAATGCTCTTCAATAAAATTAAATAAATACCCCCTATTAGGATGAATTTTTCGAAATTCATCTTAATAGGGGGTAGAATAGGGGATGAAAGTTTGTATGAAACTACCTTTTTAAAGATGTTTTTGTAGTTATAGCACGAGCGAAGCTGCAGGTTCTGCTAGTAAATATATAAACAAAACAAAAGTACACTTAATTAGTACTGTACAAGTCATGTCCGCTTGAAATTGTGGTTAGAATGCTGGCCGCATTCTCTAACTGAATGAAAATACCGATTCTTTGGGCCATAAACGAGTCAGCTCTCTTGTCACTAGTAAAGGCGGTAAGATGAGGTATTTTACTTTTATGAAGTTTTTAGCGCTGCGACGTAATGGGCCAAGAATTTGTACTAAAATATACTAATTTTCGAGAATAAATGTAAAAAATAATATTAATATTCATATACTAATAAAAGTTTTCATTTATAGAGAAACAATAATTTTCATGTACCATTTTTTAAAGAAAGTATAAAAATAAATAAACCGATGCTATTTCTAACAAGCTATTGTTTCTGCTGTGTCTAAAAATACATAATTTTCTTGTCAAAGTCGGTCAAAGAAACGACAGGTAAAGATAATGACGTTCTAGACTCAGGTAAAGAACCAGTATAAGACGAAGTTATGGGGCCATCGCTGTGACAAAAGGCGGTAATATCGACGGTACTCGCTCATATAAATTCTTTGTTCATGTAAGGACTTGGTTAGAGAATTTTCTACAATGGAACGTATTTTAACATCCCATCAGTATGTTACGGGTTGTTAGTTTGTTGGTACGTCCCTAGGTATGTTTTCAGTTTTTGAACGGAACCCCGATTTTTTTTCTAAAATAAATTTACTCTATGCTACTCTTCCTAACATCAGTTATCTGCCGTATATAATTTCATATGCATTTAGTAAAAAAGCTGTTATTTTGAGGTTACAATCAGACAAAAAAACTAATCTATATAGATAAATAAAATTGAAATTGTTAACATATACCATTCATACAACACATTTTATCCAGCTCTGGATTCGACTCCCGGGTTGGGCCAAATAAAGTTGCAGTCTAGAATAAAAAAATAACGGTATTCGTATAATACTTTCTTAGATTTACGCGAATGTTTGACATTATTAAATAAAACTATCTTTTCGGATTATTTCGCGGATTTATTTTGATTTTTGGTTCCCGACGTTTCGAATGCTTTACAGCATCCATGGTCACGGGAGAGACTGAGGTGTTACATGTCTTAAAGATATAGTTGTTACAGACAGCCTACCCACAATTAACAAAATGAAAATTGCACCAATTACGGTACCAAGTACGGTATTCATAATTTGTTGACACGAAAAATATAAATTCAATGACCATAAAATTCGAATTTATAAAGAGCTAAGAGCTATTGAGAAAATTAAACCTTATAAAACGTTATGAAACCTTTGACTTTGTTCTACAGATCAGAGATTAATTAGAAGGAGAGAACCACAATATTGACAGTTGATGGGGCTTTAAGATCCTGTTTTAATTAATTATACACGAGATAAGGATTTTAGCCATTTATTTTATAAAACAAGAAAGGTTCAAGAGTCTGGTTATATATTGTGTACATAGAAGCTATGAGTATATACTTAATAATATTGAATACTCGCAACATACCCTTGCTTTGTTTGGGTGCGTATCTAGCTGCCGTTTGTATTTATCTATACATATAATAAAATTCTAATCGAATCTGTAAGTGTAGTCGAATCTGTACATTAAATATTTTTTGGAAAATCTTATTGAAATAGACATTATTATCGATACAGAGGTCGAATCTATAGTTTTTAGAGTTTTTGTCTGTCTGTCTGTTACCGTGTGACAGAAAAGCCACTGGAGGGATTTTGATGAAATTTGGTATGGTGATAGCTGGTTAGCCAGGTCAAGATATAGGATACTTTTTACCGCGGGAAAATATCTTATTTCTGAGAAAAAAATACAAAAACTGTATTGTAAGAGTATACTAATATGTAAAATCAAAGACTTTGGTTTTTGGTCATCTGAACGCCGCGGGCAATGCTAGTAGTATTATATACTGACTAACCACCTCTTGGAAAATTATATAAGTAAATAGTACCCACCGTTACGCCTGCGTTCAAACTACAAAAAAAATCTTTGGCTTTATGGTATTTTAATTTATATAATATTGTTCATACAAAAATACTAAAAGCGCGAGTTAAAAATGAGGGGTGGAAGTAGGAGGATGACAAATACTTTACGACCTATTCTCATACCTATCAAATACACAAAAAATATCATTAAAATCGGTCGAGCTATTTCAGAGGAGTGCGACCACAAACACCGTGACATGAGATACTTATATATTAGATAGTAAGTGCTATTCCAGGCGAGAGTCTATTTTTGTGATTTTTCTTTCCTTGTTGAGTACCTCGTACTGAATTCCGGTGTATATTTTTTGTTTAATATGTTACGTCTTCGGTTTTAAACCGTTTAATTATCATTTGGTTTTTTACTATAGTTTCGAGGCCAAAGGACAAACACAGTTTTTAAAGTTTCATCATATCCGGCTGTCCATATACGTTGTAACCATTGTACTCTTAAGCTATTGATACTTTATAGCTATGGATAATCTCGCGTTAGAGTAAGTCAAATCTCATAGACTAAACATATAAAGAGATGAGATTTTTTAGCTTAATTTATTTATTATATTTTGGGACATTAACACATAGCACCATCTAGTTCCATGGTGAGCTAAGAGGCTTGTGTTATGGATACCAGACAGGACATACACAACACATATATAACTTTAAAAACACACATATCATAAATATAAACACATATGACTGGAGTACAAAGATTCGTGCTCATTACACAAATGAATGCCCCCAGCGGGATTCAAACCCGCGACCGCTGGCGCAGCAAGTAGGGAAGTCAATTCACTACAAACTGAGCTATACGTGCCATCAAATTATTACGTAAAGAGTTATAAAAAGCTACTGCTACTCGAATTTTAATGAAAAATGACACTAATTCAAAGGCTAAAACTTAAAAGCCTATTCATGTATTCAATTAAAACGTTTAATTTTCTAAAACAATAAAAAAAAATCGATCGTCTCGGGAATGTCAGTGCCGTACTCGTATGACTGGTATTTTATTTTCGACTCTATTTCCATTCATATCTATACATATAATAAAATTGTAACCAAACCGAATCTGTACATTAAATATTTTTTTGGAAAATCTTATTGGAATAGACATTATTATCGATACAGAGGTCGAATCTATAGTTTTTAAATTTTTGTCTGTCTGTCTGTCTGTCTGTCCGTCCGTCCGTCCGTCCGTCCGTCCGTCCGTCCGTCCGTCCGTCCGTCCGTCCGTCCGTCCGTCCGTCCGTCCGTCCGTCCGTCCGTCCGTCCGTCCGTCCGTCCGTCTGTCTGTCTGTCTGTCTGTTACCGCATCACAGAAAAGCCACTAGAGGGATTTTGATGAAATTTAGTATGATGATAGCTGGTTATCCGGGTCAACATATAGGATACTTTTTACCGCGGGAAAATGTCTCATTTCTGAGAAAATATACAAAAACTAATATGTAAAACCTAAGAATTTGGTTTTTGGTCATGTGAATGCGGGCAGAGCCGCGGGCAATGCTAGTATCCTATAAATACCTATATTTTATAAGCTTTTATATGACCACATTTCATTATTAGCTTTCTAGTATTTTTTAGATTTGGTCATTAATCATTTTGTGAGTGAGACTTGTTACGAATTTATAATAATACTAGCGACTCACCCTCGCTCCGCTCGGGTTCGTCCCTGGGGTGGGGTCTGGGGGGACCACCCTTATCCTTATCACTTAGGGGTATGGAAAATAGATACTAGCCGATTCTCGGACCTACTGAATACGCATATAAAATTTGGTAAAAATCGGTAAAGCCACATGGAAATTTTATATATTAGATTTTTTAATTCGAGATATTAATATAGATATTTTAACAGATATTTTTACTAACGTAAGAAAGCAATTTAGCTTTAATTACTATATAAGTAGATTAAATTATTAATCAATTAATTAATTTATTTTTATATTGACTTCATTATAATAAATATCCTAATTTAAATAAAAATGATAGAATCATCAACTTATCAACTTGAGCTATGTATAAATAATAATCTGTCTACAGAAACCCAGGTGTTTCAACTGAAAGCACCAGAACTTGGTTGCAGTTAATTCCATTGAGAGAGACTGGACGTCGGACTTGCGACATTTTCATACTGATCTAATTAACTCGGGACGGATCGTTCTGTTTTCACTAATATAGAAACGTGGCACGTGACAGATATATTTAGTACTAGCAGAACCCGCGGCTTTGTTCGCGCTAAAACTACAAAAATAAGTCTAAAATGGTAGGTTTCATACAAACTTTCATCCGCTATTTTACCCCTTATGAGATGAATTTGGAAAAATACTATAACATATATTTAATTACCTGTATTGAAGAGCATTTATACCAAGTTTCAAGTAATTCTGATTATAAATATTTTTTGCATTGTATTATGACGTGTTTTCCCGTGTGAAAGAGATAATCGCCCGCGGTAAAAAATACTCTATCTCACTCTCCAGGTCTCCAACTATCTCCATACAAAAAATCACGCCAATCCGTCATTCCGTTTCGACGTGAAAGAAAGACGAACAAATAAACAAACAAACACACTTTCACATTTGTAATATTAGTATGAATATTCCAATTTAGGTCATTTTTGGTATTAAATACTAGATTATATCAGAAATTACAAATTATGTAATTTTTGGTATAATATTTTTTAATCATATTTTGTTCATAGAGATTAAACTATTAGATTTAAATATGCTAGATTTATTTAGAGCTTTATACACCGATATAGGTGAAAATTATAACAAAATATTTGCGTTGGGGGTTCAAAAAATATAAAAAGTAAAAATCTTTCCTTAAGCACTCAGAAACTCCTCACGTTATGGTTACTACCATAACGTACTGAATATACTGAAATATATTTCGTTTTATTTGTGAATATCAATACATTCTTGATATGTTGTTGATATGTCAGACGACACGTTTGACTCACTTTGTAGTGACGCTACTTGCTGTGCCAACGGTCGCGGGTTCGAATCCCGCTGGGGGCATTCATTTTTGTGATGAGCACGAATGTTTTTATTCCAGTCATCGGTGTTTATATTTGTAATATGTATGTATTTAAATTTATATATGTGCAGTGTATCAATAACAATATCATTCCCAAGGAGGGTTGACGTCGGGCAGGCGGCCGGTCGTAAAACTTTTGCCAAATCCTATCAGCAGTACAGAAGATGTACTGCGCCGAGCCCAAGTCATTGGGAAATGGGCAGGGAGAAGAAGAAGAAGTATCAACTATCTGGTATCCATAATACAAGCCTCGTAGCTGACCATGGAACTAGGATGGTGCTGTGTGTTAATATTCTAATATATATATACATATATATTATGTTCAAGTCGCTTGACCTATTCCAAATATTAGTGACTGTATGTAGGTACCCTACCTATCCTATATCCTAGTAATTATTCATCCAGTTTACAAATTAAAAATATCAAATCAAAACCTAATTTGAAATATGTAGTTTAAAAACGACTTCAAATATTTAATTAAATAGTTTATTTAGTCATAAAATAAGCTTCTAAAAGCTCTTTGAAATTGAGAGAAAATCAACTTTTTTACTATCTTTAACCAAATTGGTTAGTACATTAAATAATAATAATTGTATTTATTAACGTAGATTCATCTCAAAGTGTCACTATCTCATAGTTTCTAAGATCTAACCAGCCTCTACTCCATATTGTTAGATGATAATCAAGCTGCAGCCTGTATATAAAGCAACCTGTGTCTGTATATACAACGTATAAAGGTGTATTGTGTAGATAATACGATATACCTCGTTATACGGTCCGATATGTAGACAAAGGACGTTTGTGTTCTAAAACAAGCAGTTTCAATCTACAGTGTGGTGCAAAATTATTTTTATACTGTTTATTATTGTTGCTTTTTATTAAGGTTCCGTACTCGAAGGGTGCCAACGGAACCCAATTACTAAGCCTTCGCTGTTTATATGTCCGGCCGTCTGTCAGAGGGCTATCTCATGAACTGTAATAGGTAGAGAGTTGAAATTTTCACAGAGTATGTATTTCTATTGCCGCTATAATAACAAATAATAATAAAAAAATAATACAAGAAACATTTTTTTAACGTTTGTAATCGATGATCGATGTTAATATACTACATACATAGAGTAAAAGTTATATTAATAAAAAGTATATGTACGATGGTATAGAACGGAACGGATTTTTATATGTTAGTGTTATACCAGTTTTGGTAATACTTGCTTGGTTTTAATGATAATTTTAAAATTCCGACATGATTGATGTGTGTTTGTATTTTTCAACCGACTTCAAAAAGGAGGAGGTTCTCAATTCGACTGTATTTTTTTTGTTTTTTTTTATGTTTTGGCTAAGTAATTAAAGCCTACCTATTAAATACATACCTAATCAAATATTTTCGAAATCGGTGCTAGCCCATACAAAGCAAAGCACACCGACTTCGAAAATATTTGATTAGGTATGTATAGTGAATGAAAACTACCAATCAGTTATTTTTTACTTTTTAGTGTTTTTGTTTGAAGTCGGTTTTTATTTTTTTGTTAAAAAGTTTTTCTTCTTCTGATGCGCAAGCCTTATAAAATAGCTATCTCTTTCCTATAATTTATCCTTCTCTTCTGTTACTATAATGGACCGAGCGAGCGAAGCGTCTCTGCTTTAAGTTTAGAAAAATTGGCTTTCCTCTGTCAGTTTGTTGTTACTCCTCTACAACGTATTTTACAACCAACCTGGATGAAACTTGTTATACAGGTTTTACGATTTCATAGAATTTTTTCGCCGTCGGAGATTTTTGATTGTAGGGGGTTTACTTCATCCAAAAGGGGGCAAAAAAGGGGTCTACTGGGTATTTCCGCCTTATGATATCCGATGTCGATCATTCTTTTTATTTGAAGGATACTTGTAAGGAACTTTAAGTAAGATTTCATAAAAATTTGGTGAAGATATGATGAGCATCTTCGGCGTAATAAGCAGAATAGATCTTTAAAATACAGTTTGTGCTCGTGAGGTCTACTATTCGTAGAACCACTAGTATAGATAATTTATAAACATGAGACCAGGATTTGAATGCTATTTTTTTATGATAATAATACCTAACGTATCATTTTTCAATTCTTGAATGATATTGTTGCATACAATTATTGCGAATTTTGACGAAATAAACTTTTAACATATAATAAAATATACTTTTAGTATATGTAACTGATTTATATATTTTTTCTCTTTTATCTTGTACCATACAATACTTACTGAGCGCTGGCCTTTGCAGTCTGCAGATCTGTGCGCTTCTAAGGGCTTCGATTTACCTCAATCTAGCTTTGACGCTAGCATTTGTTACTCCTGCTATAGAGTTTTCAATTTTTTTTTCATATATTTACATGTTATGACTATGGGATAGCCTTATGGTTATGTATTTTTGAGTACGTGGGTTCGAATCTTTTTTGAAGAAGTTTAAATATTGGTATTATCAATAAGTATCTGGGTATTCTGTATCATTATAAGGCGCGCTGCCTTCAGGCGACCTTATAGTTATAATAAATAATGCCCTCTTAACTGATTTCGGCCACTGTGGCCAATCTAGCTGAGTCTAACAAGTTACGCGGGACGTATAGTATAGTACAGACAATGTATGACGACACAAGTACACTCTATTCCTTTCACTTACAAAGTCTAATGGGGCGATACCGACATAACCGGTGAGAGTTTTACGTGCTTTCCGATTCTATGGGTCGAACCGCCATTTTATCAACTCTGGACTGTTTCATGATAGAAAAAGCTATTAACTATTTAGGCTCGATTCGGGGCTTGAACTCAGAACCTGCGAATTGGGAGCTGCACATACTAGAATCTAGACCACAAAGGCAAGCAAAGCGACCTTATATATTATGAATTTGACGGTCCTAAGTGTGCTCTCTCCACGGGTAAATGTGATAAATAAGGTATATTTCACAGATTAGATGATTGATGTAAATTGATGGCTGGATTAGTATATTAGCTGTGGGTTCGATCCCTACGTTTTAGCAAGTGTCTATATTGGTAGATAATAGATACTATATAGCTTAGTATCAAAGACCTATATTTTTTGTCATCAAATATTTGAGTAAATTAAATTAAATTTTGAATACAGACGTTTGAATATTTTATTTTTTCTTGATATTTTTCATTATTAATTTTTATACGTATTACAATATTTAATTAGACTTTTCCAACTTCAAAATTAAATTATATATGATACTTGTATCCATATTAGTGGATTTTTTTTATAACGGGCTATAAAATTTTATTAGTATTCTAGTTACTGTGTGATTCTATTTTCTATTTTGTTAACTAGCGATATAGTTTTGATATATTTTGTATAAAGCTTGTGTAAACTTTAGGTCTCTAATAGGGAAAATTATAATTATGTACTCCGTTTTTTGGGAATGCTATATGAATTATTTATATGTATTTTAGTAATATAGTAAAATATAATTATATAATGATATTACTTTGACAACACGTTCGGCTCAGTTTGTAGTGAGCTTACTTGCTATGCCAGTGGTCGCGGGTTCAAGTCCCGCTGGAGGCATTGATTTGTGTGATAAGCACGTATATTTGTACTCCAGTTATGGGTGTTTATATTTATGATATGTATGTGCTTAAAGTGTATCAACTATCTGATATCCATAACACAAGCCTCGTAGCTTACTATAGAACAAATGATGCTGTGTGTTAAGGTCCCACCATATTTATTATTTTATTTGTCGATTTTGACTTTGGCTTTGGATTATCTGGGTTGTCTAATATTTAATAACAAAAAAATTCGAATGTGTGGGGTGCAAATAAAGACGCTCTATATACTCTTACTTTGTAATCCAATCATCGACACAGAGAGAACCGACTCGAGACTCAAACCGACTAAGTTTTATTGTCGGTTCTACTCGCGCAGTTTATTTATGTATAATTGCTTAATCTGAGTAGACTGTATAATGCAATACGATTTTTCAAATCAAATCATCTGATCGTTCTAGATATTAGCATTTTCCAATAAACAAACAAACAAACTATAGCTTTATAATATTAGTATAGATAGTGATTTTCACGATTTCGATCTTTGATATTATTCGTAAACTAAGACACTGTTAACACGTCACTACATTGTCCTGATAATTGAATTCCAGATTATGATGATGAGATTCTGTTAAGGAGATTGGGGTCGCACTGCGCCTGTAATAGGATATGCTTATACGTTAGGTATGAAGTGTGGGATATACCATATATATCTCGTATATACATTATACATATACTGTCTAGCATTAGTAGCATTTCCCATGACTCCGCCCGCGTTCAGATGACCAAAAACCAAATTCTTAGGTTTTACATATTAGTATTATCTTACAATGCAGTTTTTGTATTTTTTCTCAGAAATGAGATATTTTTCCGCAGTAAAAAGTATCCTATATGCTGACCCGGATAACCAGCTATCATCATACCAAATTTCATCAAAATCTGTCCAGTGGTTTTCTCGTGATGCGGTAACATACAGACAGACAAAAGTTCTAAAAACTATAGATTCGGACTCTGTATCGATAATAATGTCTATTTTAATAGATTCGACTTAGTTACAATTTTATTATAACTAACTCGAATGCTTTAGTTCTTTCTGCATTAATACGTATATAAAAATTGTGTATTTGTGGAACGGCTCTGCTAAAAAATCATTGCCCACTGCTTTCTAGCTATATTCCTTACTGGTATAGGTTGTACTTACTAATATAAAATCTTTTAAATACTAATGACTTACCTTCGCTTCCCTTGGGGCTTCCCGGTACGTTTTCAATAGATATAAATAGTTATTGCGGGTGTAGCTTAGTAGAAAAACTTATGCTATTGCACATTTTTCTGTGGGCCTTATTAAGACCTACAATTTTCAATGTTTTTTTCCTGTAGTAAAAGGTATCCTAAATGTTGACTCCAGTGATAAGTTATCACTACACAAAATTTAGTTAAAATCGGTTCAGTACTTTCTTGCGTGAAACTCGCTCATCGGTTTGACTAAGTTAGTTTTATTATATGTATAGATAAGATAGGTATTACGAGTGTATCTTAGGAGATAGATATATATTATTGAACACCTTTCTGTAGGCCTTATCAAGACCTAAAATTTTTTAATACATTGTATTGATGTATGTCTTAAGGTTTAGCCAACAGTAGGTTTCTAAGGACGACTCGATCTGAACTTTTCGATTTTGCAGTACTTCTTTCGGTTTTTCCCATATTTTTTTCATACTTAAACCACCCCTTCCACGATAAACATTAATATCCTCGAAAACCGTTATTTAAAGCATTTATTGTATCATATGTATAATTAAAATTCAATCAATAACTTGATATGACCATACGTTTAAATGGAACAAAACCACCTACCTTCATAATTAGAAAATACGTACATACTTTGTATTTGTATTTAGCTATATACATATAAGTGCACAAAAGCTCTGGAGACTACGGTTTCAATGAAACTTGTCCGATTGGCTTCACGCTTTGCTGCGCCAGATGTGATTGGCTTAATGGATTCCCGAATTGATTGGCATGAAACGGGCTCAATATCACAGAACGGTCTTTTATGACTAGCGTCATTTAATGAGATAAGAAAACTGTTTTTTTAATTTAGTAACTAGCAGCTCACCCTCGCTTCGCTCGGGTTCGCCTCTAGACAAACGAAAACAAATCTATCCCACGGGAACCGTACATTTTTCTGAAATAAAATGTATTCTATTTGTTATTTTGATGAATGAACTATATTATTGTAAAGTTTCATTTTAATGAATTGGATTTTAATCGAATCAGTAGTTTTTGTGTACTAAGCTGTATAAGTTACTATAGTTTTTTAGCTAACCCACGGGAACTCTTTGATTTTCTGGGATGCAACTTGCAAAATTTCATTTAAATCGGTCCTACAGTTTCGGAGATTAGCCCGTACAAACAGACAAGCGGGGAGGGAAACAAAAAAAAAATTGATAAAAATCTGGATTTGTTCTATTTCTCTTCTTACACCCCCCTTACTTGGTTTTTAGCATTTTTTCTATGTACAGACATTCGACATCTACAGTTTTATTATATGTATAGATTGACCCCAGTTTTTGTTCACTTCAGAAAACAGGATGAAAAATAGACTACTGAATTCACACAATATATATACTATTTATTATTTATTTATATAATATTGTTTTTTAGAAAATATATATTTAAAAGGCGCCTTTATAGATAAGCTTAAAAAGCAAACCTTTTTTATGTATACATATACCTACAAGTATTGCTCATTTAATATTAAAAGATATAATTATATAGAACACTCTATATAAAATTAGTTTTACGAAATTATGTATAAAGAGCATTGACTCGTTTTTTTGAGAGATTCCATCCGCACTGGTTCCGCTTGCGTACTTTTTTTATGTTCGCTCCTAAGGATCGTAGCGTTACGTTAGACAGCCTAGAAAGAACTTTTGAAATCTAACTGTTAGTTCCAGAGATTAGCGCTTTCAAACAAACAACAGAATTCCTCTCTCTACAGTTTTATTATATTAGTATAAAAAATGAATGAGGAGGGTTTTTTAAAGAAATAAATAAAATCTTGCTACTGCGCTTTTTTTTTTTTTTCATTTCTGAATTCATAATACTCAATTTAGAGTTGAAATTTAAATGAAGATAAAATAAAACAAGATATTCAGTAACTTACTCATATAATATATTTTTATATTTGAAAATTCTTGATACAATTTACAATTTTCGACTTAATTTAGAGATTGAAATAAAAAAAAAAAAACAAAATTATATTTGTTATCAAAGGTTTTTATGTTGTATTGAAATATGATTTCTAGAATATAAACACATATGTATATTACAATATTATGCAAAAGTTAGAGTAGTTTTAATACATACAAGCCCGATTTCACCAACATCAATTAAGCTACCACCTACGCATGGGATCCCTAGCTTAAAAGGTCCCCTAAACTAGCCCCTAAATTGAATTTCGTTTTACCATCGTCAGAGCCCGTATTTCTAGTACCTATATTTGGGTGGCATTTTAACATTTAGGTGACCCCTAACTGTTGGTGAAACAGAAATTGTCCCCTAACAGCCCCCTAACCATGCTTAGGGGATCTCTTAAACTTAGGTGACGTTGGTGAAAACGTCCAACATACGGACAACATTACGGACTTAAATACAATATTAAACGCAGGTCAGCTATATTTTAATGAATACTTTTATGATTATACCTTTAACAGTTACCATGCTTGTGTACTTTGCGATTTTTTAAAACCATGGTTGCCATCGATCAATTATTTTCATACCATGATTTTCTCAACAATTATTATAACCTGTAATATTAACAGAAATAGTTATTCAATGCGATCGTGTAATAAATGTGGGCTTTAAAAGAGATAACACATCGAAATCTTTGCTTCTTTTATCGCTTTCTATCGATAAGATTGTGTCATTTTCATCGATAAGATTAAAGTTTGGATGCGCCATGTTTTTTTAATCTTAACTAGCTCTAGGGAAATGTCCATATTATACGAACATTTATTTCAACCTACAACATATACTATGCCGTAGATGGATATCCATATTAAAGTGTATTAATTTATAATTGCATATAATTAATTGGAATAAGATTTTAAACAACCAAATGATATATTTTTAATCTATGAAACTGAATTTAATTTTTTAAATAACTATAAAAAAGAAAAACAAAATAACTGATACACAAAATTCATATTTCAATACATTTAGAATTAAAATGTTGGATATTTTAGCGCCAAGGCGTATATTCAGCGAAGTTATAATAAATGGCAGTTTATACGATATGAAAGATTCTTATTATTAGAAAAATGTTTTTGCCATACATCTTATTGCAAAACACGAATTAAATGTAGAGTTCAAAAGCGCATATTTATTCATGCGATTTCATAGAAATAAAGGTAAATTATACGTAAATATTTCATTCTAAAATTGACAACAAACTTGTCCATACATAATACTGTCTGTCACTCTTTGTAAATGATTTTTTATTAAAGAATAAAATATGTTTTTCTAACTATATGGTCTATTCCGTTCTTCGAACGTTAACAAACACGCAATATTATGATACAATTTACATACATTGTTTAAGCGATACCATATTGCTTTCAATTAGAAGTTTTCTATTTAATATACATACATATATTTAATCTATCAACTATCTAAAGCGGAGTCGATTCATCCATGATTCACAATTAGAATTAAAGTGACTTATCTAAGATTTTTTTTTAGATTTGACATTTTAAATATTTAATTTAAATTAATTTCACGATTCATTCATTTATTACAAATAAAATTATAATTTAATTTTTTTTAAATTTTGACTTAGGTCACTATAATTCTAAAGGAATATTTTTATTAAAAAAAATCGACCTGAGAATGAACGGTGACTTTCTAAACAGATACGCGTTCATAGATCGGTTATTTGGCAATTTTACTATATTCTCTATACACGGATTGCGTAACTACATATTTTGTGCACATCTTATTACTTAAAGCGTAGCAATTATATTTTTATTTACATACTAGCGTTTGCCCGCGGTTATATTTGATAAATTTTCATTGATTTGTAAGAATTGGTTAGTTTATGAGATATTGACGGACAGACACACCATAAAATAGTAGGATTCTATGATTAATATAGTACAAAACATTTGTTACTAAATATTTTGTTATCTTAAGAATTAATAAATTTAATCTATACTCGTACATTGAAATAATTTACATACTTATATACCCGATCTCGTACGGTTCAGTTTGTTCATTCAAATTAAGATATAATGCTGTGTGAGTTATTTGCTAATACACTTTTTTTTTAAATTTTATATAAAGCCATTATGATTTTTTATTTGTATAAAATATGTTAATTTCTTCAACTAACTTCAGCAACAAGTTAAGAGTAGGATATTAACTAAGCCTCTAAAAAATTTAATTAGTTTTATATAAACAAAAATAAAATATACTTTTAATTAAATATAAAAAAATATAAGTTATATAATGAAAACTAATTAATTTTTCGTGAAATTTGCTATGTTTGTCATCAAAAATACGCAATCTTCAAAATTTACTTAGATTTTTTACATTTTTAGCAACAGTTCCATAAACATAGTTAAAATCTACATCAATAGAGGCATAGTTAAAATCTACAAAATTTAATATTTGAAGTATTCATATAAAATCATATATTTCAGAGGAATATTGAATGAAGAAACTTCTCAAGTCAATTCTTATAAACGATTTATAAATCGATTATATCTTCCTATGTGACTTTATCTTATAGTGCTATCACGACTAGAAACTATTTCGTGCTCAACAATTATCCATCCTTTGACATTTTCAATATTCGATTTTTCCAAACTATAATATTGATATTTAATCAGAATTATAAAAAAAATGATTAACAGAATTATTTTTGGGATATTTAAATAAAAAAATATATTTTAATTTAGAAATAATTGACAAATATATATACTAAGGTGACCACAATATACACAAAGAAAAGAAATCTAAGCATATTCCTTACTTTTTATATGTGACAATTAGAACACATCAAAATTTATAATTATTGACTATATTCGATCTAAATAAATTTTATTTTAGTGAATAAAATAACTAAAATAGATAAAATTATATTGAAAAAGAACTACAATCGGTATAGAAACACGATTTAGTCTGAGATAAAAACTACAACCAAACTAAAGTTTATTTAAATCCATTTGCACAAAAACGTCACCATACCACTGTCACAATTAGCCTCTTTAAATGTTCGTGATTAGTCCAGATATTTCTAGTATTTTCTAGTTTTTTCTAGAAGTTTTTTTATTTAGTCTTCGCAAGTCTTGCAACACTGCTCCTTGTATCGCCGAAGGGCGCACATATTCATTGCGCGAACATTCTCGCAATACCTCGATGTGTCTTTACAGACACCGTCTGTTTAAAAGATTAGAATTATTATTAAAGATAATTTGAATGCTTACTTGACTGCTTCTGAAATAGTTTAAGTGAAACTTAAAAAATGAAAACTTGGAATTTTTATTAAAATATGTAAAAAACATAAAAAAGTAAATTGAAACTTAAATAGAACTATCTTTTCTAATTTATCCGCGGATTTATTTAGATTTTTGGTTTCCGACGCGACGTTTCGAATCCTTTACAGCAATAATGGTCACGAAAGAGGCGGGAACGAAAATATAGTTTTATTTAAAATGTCAAATATTCGCGTAAATCTAAGAAAGTATTAAATTTAAACTTTTGATTTACATCGTAAGTAGACCATATAAAACCATAAAAGCATCATGGTAGGCAACATTAAATTGCACTGGATGGAACTGGATATGCTCATGTCAGGCTTCTGAGATGGCAACTTAATAGATACTAATTTTGATTAGTTGAAAGTCTTTATACTACGTGGCTTATTTAAACTAAATAAAAACATTAACCACTCTTACCTGTAATACAATTCCCCTTACACTCCCGCACTACCGGCGGACGCGCGCGTACACACGCAGCAGAAGCACGCTCTCTACCACGCGCTCTCTTAGAGCCAGTAGTGCGAGCACGCCATATGCAGCGTAGGACGCGGTGTTGCAAACCAGAGCCGCACGGGCCTTTGCACTGTTTGGAGTGAAATTTTTGACATTAATTTCATAAGAAAAGAAAACACATTGCTATAAAAAATAAACTTAATTATTTACAAATCAAGTGTATACTTAATTGTTTTGTTTATTTTGAAGCTATTCAGCTCTTTCTAACATCCTCTCCTTAAAAAGAGGGGGTCCATGCCATAGGTAAGCATTTTAAAATAAATAAAATACTATTGTTGTTCATTTTAGTTTATTTTTTTATCTAGCTGTCATAATAACAAAAGGGCATAACTCAAATTCATGTTCAAATTATAATTTTTACATATTTAGAATCTAAAAAAAAATTATATTAATTTATTTTAAGCTATTGAAGAGTTCCATTCTTATTATTATTTTTTAATTTCAATTTAATATGCTTATTCGAATTTAAAATAGACTTTCACGATTCAATAACATAGCTTAAAAAATATCTATCTCACCTTACTCCAAGGCCCGACAACCCACATAGGTTTGCAGCGCTCCGAGTCCTTCTTAGTTTTGTCTGGCGCAGTACTATACACACACGACGCCTCAGGTAGCACCGTGCCATTGCTAGCTACGCACTCAACACGCCGACGGACGACAGCTGTTATTGAATGAGATAACCTCTCGCGGTAAAAAAAAGCTTACGTCAAACAAACAAACACACTTTCAAATGTAAAATATTAAGTATAGGATATACGCTTTACAAATAAAAATTAAACTAAAATTTCTGTGTCTATTTTCAATGTACATAGATATACGAATAAGCAATCTGAGAGTTTTTAGGCTACCACATATATGCACTAAAAATTGTATTAAGACCTAGTAAGTGACATTAAAAATTTTAACTCTTTGTATTTTAGAGAATAGATATATAGGTTTTAAGAGGCATCGAGCAAAGAGAAAAAAGGACTCACCGGACCCGCTCGGTAAACATCTAGGTGCAGACCAGACCCCACTCCTCCAAGACGCGCATACTTCGCTAGCGCAATCACGTATAACGTCTGGAGGTATCAGACCCCTCGACAAACACTCGTTCGTTTCTACTGTTGTTGTTTGATTTGTCAGTTTGTGCTGTGGGAAAATGAGAAATTAAAGGATTTTTTTTACATATTTGTTTATTTTAAAAGAAATTCACACTTTATAAATGTGAATGTTTATATGTGTATGTTTGCTGGTTCGCTGAAACGGCTGGGCCGATTTGGATGATATTTAGAATATAGATAGACTGTTTGTTGGGACAATAACACACAGCACCATCTAATTCCAAGGTAAGGAAGAAATCGTAAAGAAACTTGTATGTCTGAGAGAGTCTAGTAAGTTTTTGAAAGATTTTTCAAGTCCGTTAATGGGAACTTGACCAGCGTGGTGGACTACGGCCTGAGCCCCCTAGTATTGAAGGGAGGCCGGCGCCCAGCAGAAAGGGTTGAGAGGGTTTCATTCGGCAACTTTTTAATTATTCGTAAGACTCGACTACTTTTCTTCAGTGAACGTGATTTGAAAAGAGAAGATTAATAAAAAGTTTATCTGTAAGATATATAAAAGAAAAACTTTTTTGTTCGATAAAATCCATAAAACCAAACATCTTGTATCAACACTCTTTCTTCTGGGAATAATTAAGTTTATATTTTGTGACTATTATAGCAAATTATAAATTAAATTTTAAAAAGTTCTAGTCGCTTTATTAAGTGGATACGTTCTATATCAGGACAATAATATTTTTGGTAAGTTTCTATTATTTTAATTTTCTTTCATTTTTATTCCTCAACTCGCGACTCACCCTTGCTTCGCTCGGGTTCGTCCCTGGGTTGATTCCCCATACAAACTTTCACCCCCATTTTGAACCCCGTAAGAGGTGATTTTCGGAATAAAATATATTATACATCCTTTCCATGGTCTCAAGCTATCTTTTTACAAAATTTCATCCAAATCGGTCCAGTAGTTTTTGAGTTTATTCGTTACAAACATACAAAAATACAAATCTTTCCTCTTTATAATATTAGTGTAGATATAGAAGGGTAAATTATTATAGAATGACATTTTGTCTAAGGCCCAAGTTTATATGAATCTACTAGCGTTGCCCGCGGCTCCGCCCGCGTTCAGATGACCAAAAACCAAATTATTGCATGTTACATATTAGTATACTCTTACATTGCGGTTTTTTTCTTAGAAATGAGATATTTTCCCGCGGTAAAAAGCATCCTATATGTTTACCCGGATAACCAGCTATCACCATACCAAATTTTATCAAAATACCTCTAGTGGTTTTTCTGTGATATGGTAACAGATAGGCAGACAGACAGACAGACAAAAATTCTAAAAACTATAGATTCGGCCTCTGTATCGATAATAATGTCTATTTCAATAAGATTTTCCAAAAAATATTTAATATACAGATTCGACTTAGTTAGAATTTTATTATATATATATATATATATATATATATATATATATATATATATATATATATAGATATGTCAAACTATTCATAATAACTACCTATATTTGCTAATTTTAATTTTTATCAATCTAATTAAAAAAAAACGAGTAAATCCACAAAACAAAGCTAGTTCACTCGACTATACTCGTATCTCAAAGCCCAATAGCAAAGTAATAATTAAATCCAGCGTAAAATTAAATTTTCATATTCATGTAATATTGGAAAAGTTTCTCTTCTCAGTTAAATAGTTTCACAGAGTTTCTTGAGTTGGAAGTTTCCATTCATGAAATTGAAATCTGGATCAGCTTTGAATTACGAAGCGGGCAGACCATTTATAAGAACATTTTTTTTAACGACTAAACTGTAAAGTTTTTGTATATAGCCTTCTTTGATATTTACACAAACAAATTACTTTTTTAACTCATAACGTCACTATTTATTAAAAAATAATATTAACCGTTCAAAAGTTTTGCTTTATAGCTTTTCTAAAAGCTTCATTCTCTAAGCTTTTCACAGTAATGTCTACAAGCTTAATAACTATAATCGATATCTACTATTTGACAGAATGTATAGATAAATGATTCCCACACAAGTTTTAGTTTTTTTTTATTAGCGTTAATTCGTGTGTTAGCGATTTTAAAATGTCATCTTATCTTATATATAAATATTCGAAAGAATATACTAAAATATATTCGATTAATTGTTAAAATTAACTTAGATAAAATTCAAAATAACAGCTTTTTACTAATACATAGCACTAAAAAGTAGTAAATACGGTATTAACGAGAAAAAAACTATTTGTAAATTTTTGGTCTGTTTGAATGTTTGTTTGTTCCGACTAATCTCTGAAACGGCTGGACTGATTTTAACAGGAATTTCACTGGCAAATAGCTAATGTTATAAGGAGTAACTTAGGCTACTTTTATTTAGAAAGAAGATCAAAGTTTCGCGCAAAAAATTAAAACCAATGAAATTGTGAACCAAATCCGCGTACCTAGGAACGCATCCGAGCAAAGTCAGGGTGAGTCGCTAGTTTTTAATTTAAATAGAAAAAAATGACTGGATATGTAAAAATGCAAATGCCTACTACCTGGTCTCTAATAACATGTATGTTATCTATCAAATATTCAGCCTCTTAAGATAACGCTCTACGAGAAGATAGCTATAGTAGATAGCTAAATATACATGAGAAAGGCAATATTATGTCCAAGTTATGACACTTTAATATATTTATAAGCTATAGCGTTATAGTTAAAGAGGTTAAACTTCATTCTACAATCGATGTAGAATAGAAATGTCAAAAATATATAAGAATGATATATTGTGATTCTATGACGACACGTTTGGCTCAGTTTGTAGCGACCCTAATTGCTGTGCCAGTGGTCGCGGGTTTGAGTACCGCTGGGAGCATTCATTTGTGTGATGAGCACGAATGTTTGTACTCTAGTTATGGGTGTTTATATTTATAATATGTATGTATTTAAAATTACATATATATGTGTAGTGTATCAACTATCTGGTATCAAACCTTGACATTAAAATTCCAATTCTATAGTTATTAAATACACAATATTTTGGTTTAATAAAGTCGACAAAATGTACTTTATCTATATATGTATGTATGTAAATTTTAGAAAAAACCTTTGTTTTTAAAGCATGGAACAAAAACTCTACTGTAAAGTAATTTTTTTGTTTGTTTGAATAAGCACTAAGACGACGAATTATTCGTAACGATAACGAAACGAATATCTCTTTTTTAAAATCGGTTAAAGATATTCATTAAAGAACAAAAAGAAATAAGAACAACACGGCCTCTTTCTTTTCAAATCAAATTGCTTTAATTAAGCTTAAAGAACCCAATTTACTTTTATTATTATAACTGAGAAGTTGAGATAAGGAACGGATTTCTGACTCTAAATGTAACGAATTAACATTTCAAAATTGCGATTTATATAGACTTACAAATAGTGTTGATAAAATAAGGTAGTAATAATTTAAAGTTGAAAACTTACGCCGACGATTTTAAAACCAAATATATTTTTTTATATCATATATGATATAAAAATATATAACATACTAACATTGCCCGCGGCTCCGTCCGCGTTTAGATGACCAAAAACCAAATTCTTAGGTTTTACATATACTCTTACATTGTAGTTTTTGTATTTTTTCTCAGAAATGAGACATTTATCCGCGGTAAAAAGTATCCTATACGTTGACCCGGATAACCAGCTATCGCCATATCAAATTTTATCAACATTCCTCCTGTGGTTTTTCTGTGATGCGGTAACAGACAGACAGACAAAAGTTCTAAAAACTATAGGTTCGGCCTCTGTATCGATAATTATGTCTATTTCAGTAAGATTTTCCAAAAAATATTTAATGTACAGATTCGGCTTAGTTACAATTTTATTATATGTATAGATAACACTAAAATTCGTCAATGGCTTCGTAACAAAATAAAAGAAAGTCAGTTGACAAACAGAGGAGAAAAAGTTACTGAAGTGTTTTGTTTTTGCCTATTTATATTTACATAGTATTACTTACTACGTATTACATACATTTCATATTCAAAAAAAATATTTTTTTATGTTAATTTATTTTATTTTTTTATTTTGTAAAATATAAGAAAGTTTTTTTAGTTTTAAATTTAATAATAAAAGAAACAAAAAGCCAACATTTAAACACGAAAATATTTTCGAGACATGTTATTCGTGTGACTTCTAATTTAGCTGACTGCTTTAACATGTTTAAATTATATTTTTTAATGTTAATATACGTAAAATGGCACGAATCTCGGCGACATAGACTGAAAATAACTTATATTTTCAAAAACTGGTTTTCATTTAGTTAAATAGTAGCTAGCATAACGAATTTAAACGAAAATGATGTTCTCCTAGCCGATTCCGGCTACGGCGGCCAATCTCATTGAGATTAGCCAACTGCGCAGGAGATATTATAGTGCTCAAGTGTACGCGCAGACACAAGTGCACTCTCTATTCCTATCACTCTCATACTCCGGTGGGACGACCACTCGACACGACCGGTGAGAGTTAAGGCGCAGGACCGACGGCTTTACGTGCTCTCCGAGGCACGGGAGTAAAATACCGCCAACTTCCCAACTCCGGGCTGTTACTGCGACTTACTATACAGAAAGTCTCAATAACTAAACTTGGCCCGACCCGGGACTCGAACCTAGGACGTCCGGATGTGCAGCCGTACATGCTAGCCACTACACCACCGAGGCAGTCAAAAACGAAAATATTGCATAAAATAACAATTTCAATGTAGTTTTAAAATATTTATTAATTATTATTTTATTACTATTTAGTATCAAACATATAACACTAGTGACTTAGCGCTGCTTCGCTCGGATATGTCCTTACGTGTCTTTTATGACTTGATTATAGAACGTCGTTTTTTAATACACATACATAGGTATATTTAATGTATTCAGCCTTTTTTAACGTCCCACTGCTGGGCACGGACCTCCTTTCAATACGAGGGGGATCAGGCCATAGTCCACCACGCTGGCCAAATGCGGGTTGGCGGACTTCACATGTCTTTAGAAAACGTGCTAGGTTCTTTTAGACATGCAGGTTTCCTCACGATGTTTTCCTTCACCGTAAGGCAAGAAAGAGGTTTATTTAAAATTATTACATTATCGTATTTATCTTTTGGCAAAAGATCAGCGCTACCTTTTGGCCAAATTTATTACTAACAGTAGTATATGTGTTATTCCTGGGCACAATCTACATGTGTACTAAACACCCAAATCAATCTTGTCGTTTTAACATTATACACAGGTCACAGACATTTTCACATATCCTAATAATAATAAATGTATGAACATCCATATAAAAGATAATAATATCTATCACTATTTAATAAATGTACTTAAATAGCATTTACAAAATATATTGTAAAAAAATATAATATTCACTTACTTGGCAAACAGCGCCCCTAATCTGATGGCCGCCTTTGCCACAAGGCGCGTTGCACGATGACCATTCTGTGGTCTTCCACGTGTATTCATTGAAATCCGAAGCAGTATACCTGATGGATAAAATAAATTTTAGTTACTTCATATATATTTTTAATTTGTTATTATAGCTATTTATTTCATGTGAATACTGTGAGGAACGTTACGGGTTCGATTTTCTCATATCAAGTTCTAGGTCTTAAGTAAAAGAATATTTTTAACTAGTAAATGCAAGTATAACATCAACAATAAAATATCATCATCTTTTATTCATGCCATCAACCAGTGACTTAATATCAAAGTTACCAAATCCTTATAAATATATCAATAAACTAGCGACTCCCCCAAGCTTTGCTTCGGGTTCGTCACTAGACAAAAATAAATCTATCCCACGAGAACCGTACAGTTTTCCGAGATAAAAAGTAACCTATATGCTATTCCAGACTATAATCTATCTATGTGCCAAATTTCATCCAGATCCGTTCAGCCGTTCCGGTTTGAAAGAATAACAAGCATCCATCCATCCATCCTCAGAAACATTCATATTTATAATAATTAGTATAGATTACTTTATTTTAAGCAGTGAGCAATTCACAAAACTTTATTCACATATTTAGTCGCTTAAGGAGATGAATTTTTAAAATCTCTCCTCACTCAATTTTGTTATATTCGTATAGGAAACTCTTTGCAACATTTTATACTTTTAGACCAAGCGGTTTAGATGTCAGGTAATGAATAAAAAGATATAGTTTTATTAGATAGAAAAATAGTAATGTAACTGCTCTGAAATATATTTAAAACTAGCATTGCCCGCGGCTCCGCCCGCGTTCGGATGACCAAAAAGCAAATTCTTAGGTTTTACATATAAGTATACTCTTACATTGCAGTTTTTGTGTTTTTTCTCAAAAATAATATATTTTCCCGCAGTAAAAAGTATACTATATGTTGACCCGAAAAACTAGCTATCATCATACCAAATTTCATCAAAATCCCTGCAGTGGTTTTTCTGTGATGCAGTAATAGACAGACAGACAGACAGACAAAAATTCTAAAAACTATAGATACGACCTCTGTATCGATAATTATGTTTATTTCAATAAGATTTTCCTAAAAATATCTAATGTACAGATTCGACTTAGTTACAATTTTATTATATGTATAGATAACCTTTTTTCTTCTACCGTCGTCGCGTCCATTAAGTCACCGATATCTTGCTTCACACTTTCAACTCGACCTTCTTCAATCGTATTCCTATTATAGTCTTCGTTCACTATAATTATATCTGAATCGTCATCTTCGGGGAAAACAATTTGCTTGTTTTGAAGATTCACTATCTGCGCTTGAGATGGCATGCCATAGTTTTGGTACATTATGACAGGGTCCACCATTCTTTGACCCCTCGAGTTGCCGAGCGTCTGGAAATTCCAAAACATCTGAACATATCAATGAAAATTGTTCTAGAAGTAACTCACATACTAAAATATATTACATATTTTGATCATTCAAAAAAATATTATTATGAATAGTTGATACAAAATTTCAATGTTTTAATATAAAAAAGGAAAAACAATGGACCGAAAATTAGATTTATTAATAATGTAATGAATTCTGATGTAAAATTAGTAATTTTAGAAAACCCAGATACTTTGAACTGTAATATAAAAACTATAGATATTTAGAAAAAAACTATTTTATGAATAATTTTATTTGTATAAGTTATTGAGAGGATAATTGAAAACAAAAAAACAGTATTTACAAAGAATGTTTGATATCCATAATTCAAAACGTAAATAGGGAAATATGATGCAAATTTAAAGTTTTTTTTACTTTTACTAACTATAAAAACAAAATTCATAACTTAGAACATCCATTACAATAACGGAAACTCTGGCTAACATCAAAAACCTTAAGTACAAACAAAATTATTCACGTATTTCATATAACTTTTCTACGATCGTCTCCTCAGCTATAATTTTCCAGACTACGTTTTAAAAAATGTAACCATCAAACACAATCATGCCATGGGAAATTGAACCTAGACCCGATGAAATAAAACCTACAATCCAACCATGGGCATGCATTCTGGAAACCGCTCACCTGGAGTTGCATTACTAGGTAATGCAGACACGGCAATAGCCTGGACGACGCGCTTCGGTTTGGCGGAAGTATTTGAGATGATACGGCAGACTCCTTATAGCATCCGAGCAGCGTGAAAATTTTATTTAAATTGTAATTCCATACATATTTTTCTTTTAAAGATGAATTGAAGGTCATTATAATTGTATTTTAATTCCAAACATATTTTCATTTAAAGGTGAAGGTCGTTGTGATTTAATCTTTTAAGTTTGTTACTCAAAAAAAACTTATACTGAAAAATTATGTTACTGCTCTACACTTAAAAGTGGTTATTTTTTAATTATAAGGAAGCACTTTTGAGATATAACTTTGTGATTTATTAAAATAATCATGAAAATCATCGAAATTCGATAAATATTTCCTTTTCGGTATGATCAATTTTTTTTGTTATTTTTTAGGTCTTTACAACTATTATTAAAATAAAATTATTTTTTACTTAAATAAGTTTAACAACCACACAAAAAATACCCAAGAAAAAACTATAGATATGTTTTTTGTAATTAATTTTGGAGGTATAACTTAATCATGAATATAATTATGAAAATTTGTTGGCAATTGGCAGAGATATTTCATCACAAGCATTCTGTATTAAGCACTCTAATAATTAATTTTGTTAAGTAACTTTTGTTCGTGATATAATTTTAAGCAGTTTAGAACCACTACGTATGACCTCCGTTTCATTTATAACGCGTAGCACAGAGAGTTCAAGTGTCCTTGGACACATTCTATTGATGGAAATAAAACTTATTTATGCTATTATACGTTTTAATATTAAAGCTATTAAAATATGAAATAGTTTCATATTTTTAATCATTGATTCATTTTAAAGAAAAGAATTATTTCAGCTCAAAAAAATATATTTTAAGTTAAAAAATTTTACTTTCAATGATTCATAAAAACTTTTTAACAAAAAAATAAAAACCGAATTCAAACAAAAGCACTAAAAAGTAACAAATAACTGATTGGTAGTTTCCATTTACTATACATACCAAATCAAATATTTTCGAAATTTGTGTGCTTTGCTTTGTATCGGCTGGCTAACATAAAAAAAAATACAGCCGAATTGAGAACCTCCTCCTTTTTGAGGAAGTCGGTTGAAAATAGTTATTGTTTAATAAATTGTGTATTTCTACAATGTGAAGTTTGTAAGTTTGTATTGTATGTTATATTTATAAAGAAAAGTTAGTTAGTGTGCGTGTGTTCGTAATTATTCTCCTCTCCTCTTTCACTTCGATAAAGGTTCTTGAGGTATAAACGTAAACCTTATTTTTTTGAAAGAAAGAATTAATTCATACTTAAAGCGAAATCTTATTAAAACTGTAGTACATGTAGAGCCGCCTTTTACCTCGTTTAAAAGCTCATTGCGCGCGGCTCCGCCCGCGTTCGTATGACTAAAAACCAAATTCTTAGGTTTTACATATTAGTATACTCTTACATTGCAGTTTTTGTATTTTTTCTCAGAAATGAGATATTTTTCGCGCTGTAAAAAGTATCCTATATGTCGACCCGGATAACCAGCTATCACCATACCAAATTTCATCAAAATCCCTCGAGTGGTTTTTCTGTGATGCGGTAACAGACAGACAGACAAAAATTCTAAAAACCAAAGATTCAGCCTCTGTATCGATAATATTGTTTATTTCAATAAGATTTTCGAAAAAATATCTAATGTACAGATTCGGCTTAGTTACAATTTAAAATTTCTTTAAACAAAGTTAAAACTATATTATTTTAATTAAAATATACTTTGATTAATATTTATTCAACATGATGTTAATGCTTTATTGACTATATTTTAAATTAATAAATCTAAATAGAAATTTCTCATCCAAACGGAAGATCTTACGATCTGTGGTTCTGGAGAAATTACATTATCATTTCTTATCAGCGTGACTTTGAGTATCACTTTTAATGGTTGATACGTGTACGTTCTATGCAAATTTAAGCTTTAAAAAAACTTTTTCGTAGTGTTACCAGGTGAAAAGTTTAATTTTTGGGATAAAGTTTCATACTAATTATTGTTTTTTTATTATACAACTAGCGGCTCACCTTCGCTTCCCTCGTACATATACATAGATATGTTTTAAATAGATATGTTGCTGTCGTCATCATGTACATTTAAATATTTTTTGTTTGAATTTTTCCGATATTTTGATTAAGCAGTATAACTAACTGCTATTCGAGGGAGAGACAAATCTAACAAATCGAAGATCATCAAAATCGGCCCAGCCGTTCTCGAGTTATAAGTGTTGTAACAAACCCGACTTTGTTTTATATATAACTAGCGGACCCGACAGACGTTGTCCTGTCTACACGTCTTTAATTTGAAAATTTCAAAATTTCTTTTTTTAATAATTTTTTTGATGAAAATTATTATTCAAATTGTGAATCTAAACCATTCCCAGATCCCCTTGAACACACACAAAAAATTTCATCAAAATCGGTCCAGTCGTTTGAGAGAAGTTCAGTGACATACACACTCACAGAAGAATTATATATATAAAGATAATACATTATATGATATTAAATTAAAAAGCAAATGTACACCCACTTGTCAGTTTTGTTTTAAATATTTTACTATTATTAAAAGTTATATGAGCGTCTGTCAAGTTTTTAGAATTATAAAAGAAGATCCAAACTAAAAAGTTTATTTTTAATTAAAGCTTGCATATACAATACGATTATGCTTCAGTCATTGTGTTCATAAAGTAACTAGTTTCTCTCTAAGCTTTTTAAATTGTCTAAGCTTTTTGAAATAAACGAAAAAGTATTTTTCTAAAAGCTAGATTTTTTTATTAATTAGTTGATTGCATTTAAATATTTCTTTTGATCAATGGTTCGTTAGGCCAGTTCCATAGTCCCATAATATTATAGTATCCGAATTTCAACGCAATCGGATGCCAGCAAGCGTTTGAAAAGGAATTTCCGCTTGAGAGCCTGGATTACAAATTGTGGACCGGAAAGACAGGTAGAAACGGGACAAGTTAAACAAAAAGTTGTGCGAGACCTGTGAGGTTCTAGATTTCAATTTCTTAGAAATTACCTGGAGGTGTTAATTATTGAATTGTTGATAACTAGCGATTTACTCACACTTGGTTCAACGTTCCCTAGGTGCCAAACATTATTCTATCTGTGCATTGAATTGCATCCAAATCCGTTCAGCCGCTTTAGCGTAAGGAGCAACAAACATACACACATACAAACTTTCGCTTTGTTCGGTTGAATTTTTTTCTTGTAATTTATAATTTCAAAGATATCGCGTAAAATACACAAAACAACGTACATCCAAATTGAGTACATCTTTTTTTTGAAGTCGGTTAATTATAAGAATGTCCATAAAACCTGTGTAATGTGGTAACAATATTCTCTATATATAATGATTTGCTATCTTCTGTAATTCAGCTAAGTTCAACAATAAAGTTTACAGCCGTCTTTATAGCAGTAATAAAATTATTATTGAATGTGTATTATACTAGTGGGCCTTAGAGGTCGTTGGTGTCAAGGACTTTCGAAGGACCCTTAGAGACTTTTACTTCTCTCGTATATAAAATACTCATTTTATGTCTTCTTAATTTTGAAAGATGAAAACGTAACTAGTGGTTTTAGTGGTAATTCTTTAGTAGGTTTCATATAAAGCTTGAGCAATTATGCCAATATAAAATCATAAAGCGTCCTATTGATTAAATTTGTAATTTATTTTTGACTGACAGCTAAAGCTCTCTTATGAAATAGGCTATAATAATGCAAAAATATTTATTTTGCAGAATGTTAGTTCCAGAATTAGTGTGTCTAAACAAACTTAAAGATTTTTATATTAGAATAAAAGTATAGATAAAAAAACCAAACCATCCTTAAAGTCTGCGAAATGGGTTATTCCAGTCTATACTAAGGTATACTATATAAAGTATAAATGAAACTGTCAGTCGGTTTAGAAAAAAAATTAAATGTATCATTAAATATTATTATAAAGTCCCCCCGCCGCGTCTGTCTGTCTGAATCTGTCTGTCTGAACGCGATAAACTTAAAAACTACCGAACTAATTTTCATAAGGTTTTCACCAATAGATGAAGTGATTTATGAGGTAGTTTTGAGTGTATAATAATTCATTAAAGCTTTGTGTAAATTGGCTGAAATTTAACTATTATTATTGAAGATGTCGGAAAAAATCATTCCGAGTGGGAGCTTTATCGGCGTGCGCCGCGTAAACTAATGAAGTTATATGAAAACGATGTATTACAGAATTATTCCTCTTAAAAAGATTATATAGAAATTTTCATATTAAACTGTAGCAAGGCTATTGTGCACGTAAAGTGTACGACACTGGTATGAATAATTGTTAAATTACCTTTCATTGTATAAATTTTAGATATGGAATTGGAAGAATACTACTAAGTTAGTAATATCAAGATAAACCCCAAAACGGTTTCGGAACAAGTGTACAACTTTGTGTACTAAATTAACTTCGAAGCATAGAACTTGTGACCATTAGTATAGTAACTAGTTGTTGGGCGCGATTTTGTGCCCGTGTGGTTTATAATTTGTGTAACTACCATCATATCCCACCTTCTTATTGACTTCCCACTGCTGGGCACGTGCCTTCCTTTTAAAGGGATCAGGCCGTAGTCCAACATGCTGTCCAAGTGTGGGTTGCCAGAATTTCCATGTCTTTCAAAAACTTATTAGATTTTCTTTTATATAAAGAGAAAATTTTATAAAGATGTAAATAAAGTATGTAACATCACATTTTTATAGCAATTCATGTCCGTATTTCATACAAAATTCCATTAGCCAATTAAAACGTAAATGTTCAAAATAATTTCTTAACAGGCCTCTTTGTTACACAAACAATCACCTAACTAGGTTTAGATTTTTGGGTTTTTAGTTTTTTAGATTTTATTCAGTCAGTGAGTGAGAGGTATTTCGCTCGTATAAATACTGAGAAAAATACAAAAATTCAAAAGTACTTAAACTGCTAACGTCAAGTATGTAAAAGACGACTGACAAAGTATATCTCTTATGGTATTTGAAATTCTATGGTTACTTTTAGTATCACATATTATGTGGAACAATAAAATAATAATTTGACTACAGTCATAATATGTTACGAATGTTCGTGCATCATGCAAAGTATTGCAATGGTTTTAACGTTTTATATGAATACTAGCATTGCCCGCGGCTCCGCCCGCGTTCAGATGACCAAAAACCAAATTCTTAGGTTTTACATATTAGTATACTCTTACATTGCAGTTTTTGTATTTTTTTTTCAAAAATGAGATATTTTCCCGCGGTAAAAAGTATCCTATATGTTGACCCGAATAACCAGCTATCATCATACCAAATTTCATCAAAATCCCTTAAGTGATTTTTCTGTGATGCGGTCCAGACACGGTAACAGACAGACAAACAAAAATTCTAAAAACCATAGATTCGGCCTCTGTATCGATAATAATGTCTATTTCAATAAGATTTTCCAAAAAATATTTAATCTACAGATTCGGCTTAGTTACAATTTGATTATTATGAATAGATGTAAAACAGGTTCAATACTGTAAGTTATACAATTCAATGGAGAAGTTAAAGTCCGATGATACTATTGATTAAATCTATAAATGCGAAAGTATATATAGTAATGTGTGTATGTATGTACTCGTATGTTTGTTAAGTCAAGTTGAAACGGCTGGACCGATTTTCATAAAATTTTGTGCACAGATAGAGTATAATATGGAGTAAAAGTCTTAAGGTAACTAGGGTAAACCAGTAGAGCGTTAATAAGTCTCTAAATAAATTTGTCTATTTTCAGAAAATCTTAGAAATAAAAAAAATGTATTTGTTTCTGTTAAAATATTATATTGTTTATAATTTTTTACTGTATTATGGTTAAAGTGTTACATTTTAATAGTATGAAGCAAAACTTTATGAGAAAATCGTCTTCTAAACATGATTATTAATAATAATAATAATAATATATAATATAATAATAGGTTGAGTCCCCATACAAATTTTCATCCCCATTTTCACCCCTTTGAGGAATGATTTTCGGGAAAAAACTATCCTATGTTCTTCCCAGGATCTCAAACTATCTTCATAGCAAATTTCATCTAAATCAGTTCAGTAGATCCAGAGATTACCCCCTACAACGTCCCAAACTCACAAACTTTACCTCTTCATAATATTAGTATAGATTTATTTTTATTATACATTCAGTTAAAACTTTTCGATATTTAACAAAATATTGCACCAAAAAATAAACGAAAACAGCTTTTAAAACTAACATTTTTGTTTTTAAATAATATAGGTCATAGCAAAAATATTTTTAAAAGCACTAAACTACTGAAAATTCTAGTACAATAAATAAAAATCCTAGATTATATTATTCTAGCGAGATTCTTTAGTTTTTATAATGATAGATATTTCCAAGTTCAAGAATTTTATATTCAGCTCTCGTAAAGAAGATTTACTATTTTCATTATTTCCAAGCAGACAACTTAAATATATTTTATAACGATATTTCTGTGGATGATTTTTATTGGTACAATTTATGATTTTGAGACATACATTGGTTTTATTGGTAACCGTCTAATGTTTGTAATGCTCACAATTTATGTCTCTTGGGACTTGCTTATGGTTTATTATTTTTGTTCATATCAAAATTACTAAATACGTTTACTTTATATTTAAGTTAGATCAGATAAAATATTTATGTATACATTTAACAAAATTCTGAGTCGAATCTGTATATTAAATATTTTTTGGAATATCTTATTATCAATAGAGAGATAGAATCTATAGTTTTAAGAATTTTTGTCTGTCTGTGATCGCATCACGAAAAAACCACTGGGCAGGTTTTGATGAAATTTGGCATTATGATAGCTGATTATCCGGGTTAACATAAAGGATACTTTTTACTGCGGAAACGTATCTCATCTTTGAGAATGCTATACTAAATGTTAAAAAATAATTAGTTAAAATTATATAAGCATTTTAGTTCACATCAAATTTTAATTTAGATCAACAGCACTACTTGTGATTCCTTCTTTATATGTATGTTAATGGATACCCTCGTTTCTTTCGGGTGCGTCTCTAGGTGATAAATACCTATCATCTACCTATTCTACATATTAACCTAACATATTATATATATATATATATATATATATATATATATATATATATATATAATATTAACTTTTGTTAAGCGATCAGCGCCACCTATAGGCAAATTTTATTACTAACTGTAGCCTATATCTTACTCCAACTCATAACCTATTTGTGTACCAAAATTTCATTCAAATCCCTCAAGCCGTTGACTGTGAACATACACACAAACATACATACAAACTTTCGCATTTATAGTGTACAATAAAATCGTTTCTTTAAAGGCGACGTATTTTTTATTCAGATCAGAGAAATCAAAACTAGATTCTAAACATACGAGTAGCTTCTTTTTCGTACGCGATAGAAGAAACGCAGATCTCGTCAGGTATATCTTTTGATTTACTAATCAGTGGAGATAAAACATAGCAATCTTTTAAACTTAGAAAATTCTCCTGCTATTACAACTAGGTATAGAAATACTAAATTAAAAATAAGCCATTTAAATATTATATCGCTTATTATTTTGACTTTTGAATTCGTTAAAACAATTTTTATAAAAAAAAAAATATTAAAAAAATACATATATGTATGTATGTATGTATGTACATATGTATGTATAGGCACAAAGTTCAGTTTCATAATTAATTTATATTTTAAATGATTTTTCATCCTACACGTTTGGTCTTAACTTAGGTTTGTTCTTTGTTATATTTTATTTATATTGAGTTGCTCCGCTCCTAAGCTTCGTATCGTGATGGTAGGTAGCAGAGATTAAACGTTCAAATAAATAAAAACAAACTCTTTAGCATTATTTATTCGTATAATAATAATAATAATAAATTATATATTTAAACTAGCATTGCCCGCGGCTCCGCCCGCGTTCTGATGACCAAAAACCAAATTCTTAGGTTTTACGTATTAGTATACTATTACATTGCAGTTTTTGTATTTTTTCTCAGAAATGAGACATTTTCCCGCGATAAAAAGTATTCTGTATGTTGACTTGGATAACCAGCTATCACTATACCAAATTTCATTAAAATCCTTCTAGTAGTTTTTTTGTGATGCGGTAACAGACAGACAGACAAAAAATCTAAAAACTATAGATTCGGCCTCTGTATCAATAATAAATGTTTATTTTAATAAGATTTTCAAAAAAATATTTAATGTACAGATTCGGCTTAGTTACAATTTTGTTATATGTATAGATTTTATTTTAATATTTCATATAATATTTATATAAAATATACATATATTTTGTTTATTATTAACAACCTTTTCTATCACATTGCAAAACCTGTATTCCAATACTTCATATTGACACAAAGGCAGACTAGGTTGACATGTCAACACAGCACATTTTTACAATACTCAATTTTAAACTTAAACTTTAAAAATTTTTAAATTTTAATAGTGTAAACACGAATGGTTGTTGTTTTCATACAACCACGTCGAGTTAGAATATTAAAATATTAAAATTCATTGAGTATTCTTAAATGCATCAATAAAAATAGTAGGGGAGCCCAAGTGGGGATTTTTGGAGTTACTCAAGCGCGGCAGATTAACATAAGGGGGATACCTTGCACTCTGTTGAGTACTATATAAGGGCGCGCGTCTTGGGCAGCCGATCAAAATATTAAAAAAATATTTTGATATAAGCTTTATAGTCAATTTTTGCTTCTTCGGCTTGTGCAGCATACTTTTCAGGATGTAATTAGCCTACAATACCGTAGTCTGGCGGCTTCAAGTATTTCTACCTTATTATGGTGGAGGTACTCAAAAGAGTGTAAGGTATTCCCCCTTATGTTAATCTGCCCCGCTTGAGTACTCCAAAAATCCCCTCTTGGGCTTCCATACTAAAATAATTAGCTACATGAGGATGTCTTCACTGGAAGATACACTCGTAGTGACAATCGAGTCCACTCAAAAAATTTGCTAAAGTAAATACTTATTGCAGATAAAATATTATTCCCAACGTTAAAAAAAAAGGAACACGAAAAAAATTTTTTTTAACAATTCTTATTGGTATCCGTAATACATATTTTGCAAAACGCAAGTCGTGTAAACGGTTCTACGTACGTGCATTGTATAATGTACATAATATATGAGCTACTTATTCGATATGACGTATATTGCAAAAAACTGTCATAGCCTTTTTAGCAAAAAGTCTGCCTCGTGTAAATTTTTTATGTATATATTATTAAAATTAATATATTATATATAGTATAGTTATAATAGTTATATATTTAACTCACCTCATTCTCGTCGTAAATAGTATCTCTTGCTTGCGAATTAAAACTTGGTACAGATTTGGCCGTTGTAGGACTTCCATATAACGCGTCTCGAACTTTATCTATTTTACCTGTAAATAAAGAATTTTGTTTACATTCAATGGGTATTAGCTATCGCCCGTGGCTTCACTCGCATTATAATCAAAAATAGCCTATCTAATTATCACTTTAGTTTTCTTTACGCCAGTCAAAGTTATCAATCTAGTATTTGCACAGACTTTTTTTAACAATGTGTATAAACATAAGTGGAGTGGATTTTTTTCTTGAAATTTATAAACAAAACTATCCCACGGGAACTGTACAAAGTACATTTTTTGAGATTAAACGCAACCTATGTGCTATTCCAAACTATAATCTATCGCTGTGCCAAATTTCATATAAATCTGATCAGCCGTTCGAACAACAAACCGGTCGAGTAACAAACATTCCAACATCTAAACTTTCACATTTATAATATTAGTAAGATTTCTCTTAAATAATACGTAGTAGGATACAAAAATTATTAAAAAATAATAAAGAGTACGAATATTAAAAAATTACAATGTAAGTTTACATTTGGTAAATATATCGTCTCGAAGTACCACTTTTTGGAAAATGATTCTATATTTTCATTATACACCTAACCAAAAACTCTAAAAAAATATATCGAACACCTTTTCCTGATTCTGTTACAGTTATATGGCTATGTACACTAACGATTTTAATGCGAGGATCGATTCTTGCATATGGTACAAGTTTGTAAACACACCTTTGTTTGGTCTACATAAGACTAAAGCTTGTATAAACCATACAATCTGCTAGGCAACTTAAGTATATAGGAAGTATATAAGCAGTATATAAGCTTATTGTGATAAATTTAGGTGTAAAATGATGTACATAATCTATACTAATATACTAATATTATAAAGAGGTGAAGTTTGTGAGTTTGTGACGTTGTAGGGGGTAATCCCTGTATCTACTGAACTGATTTAGATGAAATTTGGTAAGGAGATAGTTTGAGACCCTGGAAAGGATATGGAAAGGATATAGGATACTTTTTATCCCGGAGATCATCCCTTAAGGGAGTGAAATGGGGATGAAAGTTTGCAATGGAAAGCAAGCTAGTATATAACAGTGAGTCGCTGGTATATAATAATATAGAGGTTCGTATATAGAAATAAAAATAGGTCTTTAGTATATCCTTTGTAAATACGTACATATATCCATTGTATGATTTAATTAATTATATTTTCGTTAGTAAGAGAATATTTTTGTTGCATTTTCAAGCTGTGTTATTTCGGATAATATTACGCCTATATGTGCACTAAATTACATCCAAAATCGGTCCATCCGTTTAGACGTGATGGGGTAACATACATATATATGTATACATACAAATATAAATTTTCAAATATAATTTACCTTTAGGTCTACTCTTGTAGTTTTTCTTCTGATCCGGCGGTCGTTGCTCGTGGGACTGATCGTCGGACCTGCCCCCGATCATAGCGCGGTAGCGGCCATCGGCTCTGCTTATATACAACTTATTGTTATAATTTTGACTTTTTTGTTAGTCATATCTATACATACCTATAATAAAATTCTAACTATACTTTTTGTTCGAGTTTTAGTTTGGTTTCTTTGACTCTCTATTGAGGCAATTTAATGATAGCCGTAGCATACGTAGAACTATTCACATTTATTCATCTTAGATAATTTTAAAAAGAAAAAAAAATATTTTATTAAACATATAAATGTAACATTTATATAACTTATACATACAATTTTAAATAGAACAAATCATTTTATCTAAAATATAAGACTAGAAAAACACTGAATTAAATACGTACCTATCAGACAGCGGTGAGGAAGGCTCATCCAAAGCTTTGTGTCGTTCGATCTCTTCGCTAGAAGGGAATTCTCCCGGCCGGGGCTTCACCAATAACGTGAGATTTGCACTAGAACGTCCTGCGACGCAAGTGTACACGCCGTGGTCGCGAAGAGATAGTGATGTGATGCGAAGAGCTCCCTTTATATAAAAAAAATATGTGTGTGTACTTATGTGAACATGTGTGTGTACGTATGACGACACGTTTGGCTCAGTTTGTAGTGACCCTACTCGCTGTGCCAGCGGCCGCGGGTTCGAGTCCCGTTGGGGGCATTCATTTGTGTGATGAGCACGAATGTTTGTACTCCAGTCGTGGCTGTAACAATATTTATAATATGTATGTATTTAAAATCATATATGTAGTGTATCAACTATCTGGTATCCATAACACAGGCCTCGTAGCTTACCATGGAACTAGATGGTGCTGTGTGTTAATGTCCCAAAAAATATTATATTACATATTATTATTATGTACGCACGTAAGAAGTTATACTGTTTGGGCGTAACAGAACAAAAATAGCTAAAGATTACATCCCGTATGTCACAACTCTCTGTTCGTAAGAGGAATGATAGATCAATAAAATAATAAAATAACACATATTGGGCATATTACTATTATATATTTATAAATTATCATTTAACGAAAGAATATAATATTATTATGCTAAGGAGTAGAACACTCTTCCAGCATCCGTGTTACCTGCCACCTACAATCCAAGTACCTTCAAGGCTAGAGTGAACAGACATTTTTCTAGGCAAGCGCGCTTCAATTTAGGCCTCATCAGTGCTTCCCAGCGCTGATTGTAGTCAAGCGTAAGCCTATCGTTCAATATAAAAAATCATTTGTCACAATAACAACGGTTACCATGGCAACGAACAGTTATCAGCTAACTTCATTATGTCGCTTTTTGGCTGTCGGTGTGCGCGCGCATCGTAAAACTTTTACTCACATAATTTTTTCCAAACGTCCCAAAAGAAGATGAGTGAAAATCTTTTATTTTTTAATTTTTTTTTTAGCAGAACAGAAGATAGCAAGATAGATATTTCATTGTAAGAAATTATTTACTTATAACACTTATGTACTTTTTGCAGATTTAGGTTAGATTTTTTTTTACTTCAAGTTTAAATAACATATTTATTATAATAATAGTTTTGAATTTTGTTTATCAACCGACTTCAAAAAGGAGGAGGTTCTCAATTCGACTGTAAGTTTTTTTTTTTATTTTTTTTTTTTTATTTTTTTTTTTTATGTTTGTTACCTCAGAACTCCGTCATTTATTAACCGATTTGGACAATTTTTGTTTTGTTTGAAAGGGTATACTTCCAGATTGGTCCCATTTAAATTTCAAAAAAAAATACCACCCCTAAGGGTGGAAAAACAACTAATGATGAATTTAACCTACTTCTAATTGTCATATTGACTTGAAACTTTGCAAGTATTTCTATTTCCGTTGATAGTACAGTGGTTCGGTGTTGTTGACCTGATCTGATGGCAAGGCCAGAAGGTGGATAGGTGGAACTCTTCAACGGCTAATAGTAGATACTTTGAGTTTGGGCTTATTTTGTTTGATTTGACAAGCCTAACACGTTAGAATTCTTACTTTGCTACTACTGTCTACACTAAAAAGGGAAAAATAAAAACTTTTTAACAAAAAAATAAAAACCGACTTCAAACAAAAGCACTAAAAAGTAAAAAAATAACTGATTGGTAGTTTTCATTTACTATACATACCTAATCAAATATTTTCGAAGTCGGTGTGCTTTGCTTTGTATGGGCTGGCACCGATTTCGAAAATATTTGATTAGGTATGTATTTAATAAGTAGGCTTTAATTACTTAGCCAAAGCACACCGACTTCGAAAATATTTGATTAGGTATGTATAGTAAATGAAAACTACCAATCAGTTATTTTTTACTTTTTAGTGCTTTTGTTTGAAGTCGGTTTTTATTTTTTTGTTAAAAAGTTTTTATATTTGGTGTAAATATTATGTAACATATTAAGTATACAATATACGCGCGAACGGAGTTTTTCATTTATTCATGAAGTTAGACGAAGCTGTTTTTATATACTTAAGTTATATATTGCCAAAAGTAAAAATATAAAGTAATAATAAATAGGTAATAAATGTCCTCTTTCAATATTTTAAATGTGTTTTCTTGCCGTATTTCACATAGCAACATACATATTTTCATATTTATTTCTGCTAAGTAAATTGATTCCACGCGATATGATAATGTAATAAATAATAAATAACATACATAATGTAAAAAGTAAATAATGTAAAAAATATAAAGCAAAATATTTTCTTAGATCTTTCCGTAGTTTTATTAGTATTTACAATTATTAGTTTAACATTTTTTGTTAAATTTAAGTTGCTGCTTTTTATTATCTGTCAACATTTTCAAGATAATTAAATATATATATATATATATATATATATATATATATATATATAATTTCCTAAATATTTTGTAATTCTAAACATAGGTATGTTGCATTACAGAAAACATGGCCACGGCAGAGACAGAGTCTATATAGAAATAATTTTATATAGATAGATAATAAAAAATACCTATTATTTATTTATTTATGTACTAGGAAAAAAATATACAAGTGAAAACAGATACCATGTGTACAAAGGATGACTTATCTCTTTAAAGAGATCTCTACCAGAAACCCTCGAGCGTGAGAAAATATAAAAATAAAGGGGTGCGGTGTAGGTACAAACTACAAACATCAATTATAATATAAATATACATATAACAAACATACATACATACGTACATAGATACTTACATATATAACTAACGCAGACAGCTGATGTAAATCTATACATTATACCTCATTTCATTTATATACTGCTTTTTCCTGCAGCTATTTTCAAAAACCAACATAATAAGCGTATTCGCATTTATTAAAATAGTTCCAAAAAGCCTTTCATGAACTTAATTAACCTGAATATGTTGAACAATAGTTCGTATAAGCTTTGTTACGAGTGCTATATTTAGTTAGAGGAATATATTATTGAATTTGGAAGTTAAATTCTAGGTGTGAGTAAATGTTGTGTTGTATTTAACTGTTCAATTATAAGCAACTAGCAGAACCCGCGGCTTCGCTCGCGCTAAAACTACAAAAAAAACTAAAAAGGTAGGTTTCATGCAAAGTTGAAACTTTGCATGAAACCTACCTTTTTAGTTTTTTTTGTTCTCCCATAAGGGGTTAAAATAGAGGATGAATCCTCTATTTTAACCCCTTATGGGATGAATTTCGAAAAATGCTAAAACACGTATTTACTTAATTGTATTGAAGAGTATTAATACTAAGTTTCAAGTAATTCTGATCATAAATGTTTTTTTGGATTGTATTATAACGTGTTTTCTCGTGGGAAAGAGATAATCTCCCGCGTTAAAAAGTAGCCTATGTCACTCTCTAGTCAGACTAGAGAAAAAAATAAACAAATAAACAAACACACTTTCACATTTATAATATTAGTATGGATTAACTTGATGACTTTATACAGGTTGGAACAAATGGATGGGACTTGGACGAAAATTACCTTATTGAAATTATCAAGTCTTACTCAAAGGAAATAATCTATTTTTTTGAAAATTGCATTTCTTTTAAATAAAAATTGACCCGAGTCGGTAATAGAACCTGCTATTAACGCAAAAAAGTACCTCGTCACTATTTCTTATCGAACTTATCGGTAGAATTTATGATAAGGATAAAGCTCGAACAAAAATATCTTTATATTATTTTTTATATTATTATTTTATAATAAGTCAGTACTTTGTTTTGTAAAAAAAATGTTATAGTTCTTGAAACGGCCATTTACTCACAATGGTTATAATTTTCTCATTTAGAAGTTCGTTTAAAATTTTTAACATTATAATTTCATTTGCATAGAAAACAGTAAGTATATACCTATTAGAAGAATTAAAATATATTTTTCTAATCTTTCTAATCTTTGTTCTATATATGAAAGCGAATGTACAACATTAGCTTTTACTATTTATTATGTTTTACTCCAGTTATTTAACATTAAATATTTACATACAAATAATACGTTTAAATAAAATTAAACTTTGTTTTAATATCGTAAATATTGCTATTTTGACTTATTTTAATTAAATTTGTATTTGATACTGTTGAATTTGATGTTTTAACGTGAATTCTTTTTATATTTTGTTAATTGTTATTAGAAACATACAGTTAAATATTTTTGTTGAAATAATTCTGTAAATACATTTAAATAAATAAATAAATATGTTGGGACATTAACACACAACACCATCTAGTTCCATGGTAAGCTACGAGGCTTGTGTTATGGATAGCAGATAGTTGATACACTACACATATATAACTTTAAATACATACACATTATAAATATAAACACCCATGACTGGAGTACAAACATTCGTGCTCATCACACAAAGGAATGCCCCCAGCGGGACTCAAACCTGCAACCGCTGGCGCAGTAAGTAGGGTCACTACAAACTGAGCTAAACGTGTCGTCAATCAAATTTAAAACAATAATAAATGCTGACGATATCACAATAATTCATAGAAGCACTATATAATCACTAAAATATTGTGCATTATTTATCCAAGTTATTGCGCAAATAGAACAAAACGTTTTTGCGAGGACAATTTACGAGTTGTTGGGACTAACACTTGATATCTTATTCTAGGTCAGGGGTTGTCAAACTATTTAATTTATTTATCGTTCTTGAATAAAATAATTTACGCAATAGAGAGCTCGAAAAATAAAGTAAAGACTGAACACAGTTTTATATAATTAAAATATGTATATTTAAAATTTGAATGCTCTACAGCAATCATGGCTATAAAGCTAGAAAAGATAGTTTTATTTAAAATGTCAAATATTCGCGTAAATCTAACAAAGTATTATAATATTTATACGTTTACCTAATATATTTTTTTATGTTAAGGAATAAGAGAATTGAGATTTCTGTCAGGATATTTTTTTTATGTCAGGTTAACTACACCCTACTGAGTTTTACTAAGAACTACATACATACATATATTACCACACACATATTTATAAGTACAAGATAAAATAAAAAAAAAGATATAAAGGCAAAATTGAGTGTAAATGTGTATTTAAAGAAAAATAAGCAAATAATATTCCTATTAAGGGTCGATTTCATAAATTATTTTAGGGATTCTAACATATTATTCTTATAAAAGCATTAGATATCTTTTACAATTAAAATATTCATATAGTTTACTAATTATACACTATTTTGATAGTACTAATTATACAATATTGTGTAAAATAAAAGGATCATCTAAAAGGGAGGCCCTAGTTTGAAAGGTCCGTTAGAGCCGAGTCTAAAAGCCGATAGTTAACAAAAACTTTACTTCGGCCAACTAATTGACAGTGAGCTAAATAAATTAGTTGATTCGTGGATAGTTTCGGGATAGGGGTGGAATACCGAAACAGGCAAATGTATTTTGTAAAAACTAAGAAAGTAGATTTTCATTACAATCGCCACCTTTCTTTTTTCTTTATAAAATAATTAGTAGAACCCGCGGCTTTGCTCACACTAAAACTACAAAAAATCTCTCAAAAGGTAGTTTTATACAAACGTTCATCCCCTACTTTACCCCCTTATAGGATGTATTTCGAAAAATTCTAAAACTCGTATTTATTTAAATTTATTGAAGAGCATTAATACCAAGTTTCAAGTAATACTGATCATAAATATTTTTTGGATTATATTATGTGATGTATCACTCTTTAGCCTTTCAACTATTTCCACACACACAAAAAATCACCACGCTCCGTCACTCCGTTTTGACATGAAAGAAGGACAAACAAACAAACAAACAAACAAACAAACAAACAAACACACTTTCACATTTATAATATTAGTATGGATAATAATATTAGTATGGAACCTGAGCGACCGACTTGGCGTTTCTTTGTGAATTTTATAAAATGTGAAAAGGTGTAAAAATTGCGGTTTTTTTTCAGAAAAGGCATCTTTATGTAAGACAAACTTAAGAAGCAAAAATTTATGTAAATATAAAATTTGGTTCAAAATGTTAGAGCTGTGTCCGAGATACGAAGTGAATATATGTATATATTAACAGGAAATTCTCATTATAATATTATACGAGTAAGATTGACTTGTAGGATGTATTTTTAACTTATAGTCGATATTTCTACTGTTGACTTGTAGTCGTAGTTCAAATGTTGAAACAATTTTTTAAATAAGTTTCCAATAACGACTTTTTACAATGTATCTACAAATCTCCTGAACCATTTTATATACAGAGAAAAAAAAGCAAGCTTACATATATTAAATATTTTTATATGCCCAAAATATCCTGATTATTATAAAACAATTATTTCAAATATATTTTAGTGCGATACAGTTTTTAATGTCATTATTTAAGATTTTTGGTATTATTTGTCATAGGAGATACAACTAATGATTATAATATTCCTATAGGCGATGCAAATAGATCGGAATGGAACGAAATTTAATAATTAAATTAAAAAGGCTTTTAAATTGTTTTATATTTCAAACGGTCATACACAATCCGCTTTGATATTAACTAATTTTACAACTATATTGTCTTCTTCCATATATGCAATATAAAAATCTGCCTATATAATACTTTCTCAGAGTCAATCTCTCCCGTGACCATGATTGTTGTAAAGCATTCGAAACGTGGAAAACCAAAAAGTCCAAATATATCCGCGAAAAGATCGGAAAAGTAAGTTTTATTTAAAATCTGCCTATATTTTAAGAAAATCGTTTTCTTAAAATATTACCGACTTAAAATTAAAAAAATACAAACATAAAATCCTCCTTTTAGGAAGTCGGTTAAAAATGAGAGGGGATCACAATATAAAATTATAATTATTACATACCTTTTTAGAAATCTTGTATTTCTTTGACTTGGAAATAATTTGATGATCTTTTGCCCACTGGATCTTTGTTCTATTGTACCCTTTTACAGGGCATTTTATTTTCACTTGTGTCCCATAGAAAATTGTTGCCGATCCACCTACTTTGACTGTTACCTATGATATATAATAACAAACATTAATAAGTTAATAATTAATGAATAATAATAAATAAATTTGTATTAATAAAATTTGTAATAATAAATATATTTGATGTAAGTGTATGTATGTACGTAAGTGTTTTTTAGAAATAATAAATGTATTATATATTAGACAAAAATAGTGATTATTTAGTAATAACTATTATATATATTAATAACGTAATTATAAATGTCGATTTACAGTAGAGAATAAGAAAAATACGGCCAAACTGTTTCAACTCCATTTTGGCATTGTCATTCAGTGGGACAATGTGGCTAGAATTCTTGCCAATATTACACGCGGACATAACTTGTACAGCAATAAGTGATCATTTCTTTTATATAAATAATATATAATTAAGTATATTTGTAATTTTAATATATTTCTTTTATTGTATAATATAAACTATTAAAACTCCTTTTTGATTCGATCAAAAAACTTACCTTCTTTTTCTTCGGATCGTGTTGTATGTAAGAAGAATTGGCCAAAGATATTTCTGGGGCAGAAGTATCAAGAAGACAAGGTCGACTGTTGCAGGATTTAGTGAGCGCTGGTCGAGGTGAGTTGCACTGAGAGGCGGGTCGCTCGACCACGTGGGATTGAGCCATTATTTGCTTGCACACCACCTAATTATGGCAAGAAGTTGTGTAAACTTGACTTTCTTTTTTAGTGTAGATAAAATATGAATATTAAAGAGTATTTATATATGGGATATATTTTGATCGTATAATAGTTGAGTTGAATTGTCGGTACTCGCGGATTATCAGTATAAAAAATTGTATTATTATGTATATAATATAATTTATTATACAATTATATTATTTACATTTATTTAGAATAACATTCTATAATCAGCGATTATCTTTTATTCTTATATTTAACTATTATTTTTAAATTTTTATGAAATGAACTGTTCTAAAAAAAGCAGACATTAATAGCCCTAGCATTTTTTGTGGTCTTAAAAGTCGTTTATATAAAAAAAAACACATATTATGTTTCAACGTTTAAAAAAGATAATAAATAACAAATATGAAATACAAAAATAATTGTTAGTTCTTAACAAAAAACATATTTTCTATAATCAGAAATAGAAAAAGGTAACATACAAAAATTATGAACGTATTTCTTTCATAATAATAAATTATTCAAAAAAATACACCCTCTGGTGACTTCATATAAAATTAGATAAGTCCGTGTAAAGTCTCGTTGACTTCAACAAAAACCTTGTAAGTCGAGAAGGCTTTGTAAGATTAATTTGCATTAAGATTGAGGTCATGGCTCTTGGGGTCATGGTATTTTAATTGATATTATAAATTCATAAAAGAAGAAATTATAATATTCTAATGTTACATTGTAACATATATATATAATAATTGGAAATTTTTTACTAACTTTCAGTACCCATATTTATACGCTTGTTAAAACAACCTAAATTATGATAAAGCTATCAACATCGATAGTTAAGCAAATAACTAAATTATCACGTTGTTTTAGTGGACTTAAGACTTATTGGCAAATAGAAAAATAAAAAAATCTGCGGTAATGACACTTTAAAGTGTTAAATCACTTTATACAAATGTGATACATATCGGTCTCACAATCTCATACAACAGATCTCAATAATCTATTCTAATATCTTTTCTTGCTACAGATATATATTTAATACTCCTTAAATATCATGTCAAATTCCTACCGCTAGTAAGAAATATTACACATAGGTTATTGGGATACGAGCCAAGACTAAATACTCGGGTGTGCGAATAAAAACTTTTTTTTTCTTTAGTTACCATAAAAGTATCGTCTAATATGACGAAAAAAAATTCTGTTAAAGTTAGAGCTCTTTTTTTTTAGCAAACCCTTCTAAATACAGATAATAACTAAATCTCGTTTTGGCAAATTATTGCAAGAATTGAACTACAAACCTCTCTCTGCTTCATTCCGCCTCCACAAGTTTTAGAACATTTGGACCATTCGCCAGTATGCCATCTTACTGGGCAGTCCAATACATTGCAGTACTGTCGGTCGGGAGGCGGCGGTTGGGGGCACATGCTGTTCGGTACTACAACTGTGTTTGTACCACCCCTTGTTACCTGGATAGGAATATTTTTCTATATAAATGAACTAGAGACTTTATGCCTAAAATGCCTATGTTTTACTCCAGGTGTCTTTTTGGACAATTTTATCCAAATCTTTCTACGTGACATTGGCGAAGTAAAATGTGCCCAACTGGCACTCCTAGAAGCCACGGAATAAAAGCATTGAATTGAATCCAAATTCGTTCAGCCGTTTTTGTGTGAAGAAGTAGCAAACAGACACACATACAAACTTTTGTATTTATAACAGTACATAAATAAACAATTACGGCCATATCCTTGAATATATGTATTTATAACCGTCATTTTTATTTACGGTTACACACGTACTGTTTCTGTGTACACACTCATGTACATACAGACACAAATATAGGTTATAATATTTAACGAATATATTACGTATGATATATTTAAAAAAAAGACAAAAAATCTATTCATGTAGGAATTGAACCCACGAATAAGGAAGTAATAGAGTAAGCGGTATAGACTAAGTACATTTTAAAGAAAATTTAAGAATGGAAATTAAGTGCTTCTACAAGTACGCAAATATTGGGAGTAAATAGTAAATATGTTTTAGCAATCTTTGAACAGCTGACGGTAAAAATCAGTTCAACGGAATCAGGCGCCTGAAAATGCACTCGCAAAGAATGTCGAGTTGCCACTCGCTACGACTTTTGCAATTTGCGTGGCGATTACATACTATTTTATGTAGTTTCTGGGTATATCTTTACTATTTACTGGCTATTTTTATTATATACTAGATATGCTTTTTGATTTTTGAAGCGGTGACTCTTTAAATTGACATTAGTAACTTTTTTATTTATAAACCGATTGATATAAAACAAATACTAAATATTAAGCGAAGCTTACCACTATACATTAGTTAAAATCACATCCAAATCGTTTAAGCCTTTAAGATTATCGCGCACAAACGCACAGACAAACAGACGAAAATTCTAAAAATCATTGTTTTGGGTTCTAAAGCCCAGAAAATGATACAAATAACTGATTTTCTTACCTCGTGTATGCACGTGACTTCTCTGGTCTGAATGCCGATGCCACAGGACTTAGTGCATTGCGAGAACTCCGTATAGTTCCATCTGCAGGTGTTTTAGATATTTAGAATAGATATTATGATACTTTATACATGTTTTATATAAACATTTATTTATACCATTTATTTAATTCATATAATATATATGAGCTACAATGGACCAAAACTGGTCGACGTAGCTAGGGCCGACCTCGGCACCACACCCAACATAAATAATATATATATATATATATATATATATATATATATATATATATGTATATATTGTGTGTTGAATATGTCGTATTAAGTATTTTTATGAATTTTTACTTTCTAAAAAAAATTTTTTCGTCTTAATTTGAAGTGTTTCAAAGTATGTATATACATTTTATGGCTAGTTATTAGTGTTGTGCTTTGTTATTATGTGTGTTGAAGTTTATCGACATACAAACTAAAACAATCATTGACTTGAAAATTCTAAAATTATAATTGTAACCTATTTTTCCAGGTAATATGATATACTGAAATGAAATAAAAAAATTGTTGATGCAGCAGGTTTCGAACCCGGACCTTTTGGATGATTTTCTTTAATTAATGATATGCTTCATAGAACGTCGAATCGGTTACGTCTGACGTGATAGCCTTACTGGTTTTTATAATATACTTATATCACTCTGAATTAATAATTAAATATTATGTAAGTAAATGAGTGTATGATGTATGTTGCTATTACTTCACATTGTATCGGCTAAACGGATTTTGGTGAAACTTGGAATAAAAATAGCCGACATCCTGGATATAATACTACAGGCTGGGTAAACAGATAAACTGTAGTCGTCTTTATTGTTTTTGTTATGTGATTAAAATTTGTGTTTGTTATGTGATTAAAATCTTAGTTTAGGAATTAGAATGTAACAGCAGTTTTAACACTGTGCGCTGCTTAAATAGTTCCCACGAGTTTAATATGGAAATTAAAAGTTATTTTCACTTTATGAATATATAGATCTTATTCATATAAATATAAAGTTAAAATTTGAAGCTATGTTCTTGCGGCAGCATAATGTGGTGTAAAAGTATAAATTGAGTGCGTTCCAACTACCTAGCCGCTAGCGTAATGCATTAAAAAAATAAACAACATGGGTTTGACATATGAAATATAAGAGTAAAAATATTCGGTTCATATAAAACTATCAGAACCCGCGGCTTCGCTCGCGCTAAAACTATAAAGAAGACTTTTAAAGGTAGGTTTCGTACAAACTTTCATGGCCTATTTTATCTTCTTTATGGGATGAATTTCGAAAAGTGCTAAAAAACAGTATTTATTTAATTGTATTAAAGAACACGAATACCAAGTTTAAAGTAATTTAAATAAATAAAAATATTTATTGGGCACGTTTTAAAAATTACAATATATAAAATTATGTTCGATATTATAGCACACCGACTTCGAAAATATTTCATTAGGTATGCATAGTAAATGAAAACTACCAATCAGTTATTTTTTACTTTTTAGTGCTTTTGTTTGAAGTCGGTTTTTATTGTTTTGTTAAAAAGTTTTTATTTTTCCCTTTGTAGTGTAGACAGTAGTAGCAAAGTAAGAATTGCAACGTGTTAGGCTTGTCAAATCAAACAAAATAAGCCCAAACTCAAAGTATCTACTATTAGCCGTTGAAGAGTTCCACCTATCCACCTTCTGGCCTTACCATCAGATCAGGTCAACAATACCGAACCACTATACTATCAACGGAAATAGAAACACTTGCAAATTTAAAGTTAATATGACAATTATAAGTAGGTTAAATTCATCATTAGCTATTTTTCCACCCTTAGGGGTGGTATTTTATTTTGAAATTTAAATGGGACCAACCTGGAAGTATACACTTTCAAACAACACAAAAATTGTCCAAATCGGTTAATAAATGACGGAGTTCTGAGGTAACAAAAATAAACATAAAAAAATACAGTCGAATTGAGAACCTCCTCCTTTTTAAAGTCGGTTGAAAAATAATCTCGGAAGATACGCGTACTGGAATTTTATATATAAAAATATTAAAGCTATCAACAAATCTCATTTTCCTTCTTCTTATTAACTTTAAAAACCATGTTTTAACAACATTTTATTATTCTTTTCTAAGAAATATAGCCTTCAAATTTTCTTTTACGGGCCATCGGATGGAATTCGTGTAGGGAAAAGAATGCTCTACAGGAAGTAGGTCGATCAGACATTAAGTAATCTAATCTGTCTCCCGTCACGAGCTGTCCGTGTGCCAGAATCATGTCGCTTGGTAAAAAAAATTTGGAATTAAAAAAAAAACGTTTAACTATACAGCATTTTTAGCATTATACACATTTTTATTATTTTTTAATTATGAAGTACTTTAGTGCCTTTTTGGTGTTTTTAAATACATGCATTTAAAAATACTTATATTTAAAATGCTTGAGATTGAAAATATCTAAAAATATGCCAGCTAGTGGTAGTTGGAAATCTGAGTGAAACGGGTACAAGCCCGAGTCACGCACCTCTGACATTTTCATGAGCGAATCCTTGCCAACATAATTACCATTTACCTTACGGTGGAAGAAAACAGCGTGAAAGAAAAAAGGGAAACCTGCATATCTCAGAGAACTTAGTAAGTTTTCGAAAGACATGTGAAGTCCGTTAAGCCGCACTTGGCCAGCGTGGTGGACCATGGCCCGATCCCCCTTGTAGTAAAGGGAGGCCCGTCAGCCTAGAGTTGGGACGTAAAAAAAGAGCTGAACACGAAAAATATGACATACGACATATTCAATTAAATAGCAAATATCTACTAATTTAAACCATATTTCGGGGGTAGCTGGGCATGTGAGGCATTTTACGAATTTCTATTCCTTATATACCTGCTAACATTTTGAAATCATAAAACTTCAGGTTTTCAATATTTTGTTCCCAAACCGGATTCCGATTGGACTATAAACAATTTTTGTTTTAAAAGAAATGCATTGAGTTAATGATCCAATCTCGTTTCGATTACATCCTAACGACCAAAATTACAGAGCCTGTGATTTCTAGCTAACAATTCATCTTTTTCAGGATAAAAAATAGCTTATAGCACTCAGAAATAATGTACCTATTAGTGCTAAGCTTTTCCAGAAAGAAAGCTTTTCACGCTTTATCTGCTGAACCGATAGATTGAAACTCTGGGAAGTACAAGGGATAGTTTTTATCTCGAAAATCATCCCTTGAGGGGGTGAAAAGGGGGGCGGAAGTTTCTATAGTCAATCAATCATCTCTTAAGTAAGGGTTTTTTTTAAAGTACGTATCCGTACCTTCCTAGGTACCTAGAGAGTATTTATTCTATACGAGCCGTTAATAAGTTAATCTATCAATATAATATAACAATATTCTTATACCTCTTTCAAAAGGTTAACGTGTAACTTTTACACATTTTCACAAACTTTCACATTTATAGTATCAATATTTTTAAATCTGACAATAAATTGATATTATTGTCCTAATAATACGATACTTTATTTTGTCGAGAATGGTATGCAATGGCAACATATTGCATGAGACTCAACGGTTTAGGGCCGATATTTCTATTATTATTTTCTTACACGCGAACTAATAATTTCTATTTTTTTATCGATATTTTTTTTGGTTATTTTCTCATAAATTTCTAACTAATCACTGTATAATATTATACACTAGCATTGCCCGCGGCTCCGCCCGCGTTCAGATGACCAAAAAGCAAATGATTAGGTTTTACATATTAGTATACTCTAAGAGTATTAACTTAAATATTTAACATAGCAATTTTTGTATTTTTTTCTCAGAAGTGAGATATTTTCCCGCGGTAAAAAGTATCCTATATATTGACCAGATAACCAGCTATCACCATACCAAATTTCATCAAAATCCCTCCAGTGGATTTTCTGTGATGCGGTAACAGACAGACAGACAAAAACTCTAAAAACTATAGATTCGACCTCTGTATCGATAATAATGTCTATTTTAGTAAGATTTTCCAAAAAATATTTAATGTACAGATTCGACTTAGTTACAATTTTATTATAGGTATAGATTTAGACCGCCACTGTGCTGAGTTTGTGTTTGTTCGGTGCTTTGGGCTAGTGGCAGAAAATACTGTACGAATTTTCATACGGTTTTGAACGATAAACAAGGAGGTTATCTCGACGAGGCTATAACTTATGAACATTGTGCATAAATAAACTACTTGTATGATATTTGAGAATAAAGTAGAAAAAAAAATCATCTGGAATAACACATAGGCTAATTTTTATCTCGGAAAGAAAAATGTACGGTTCCCGTGGGATAGGTTTGTTTTTGTTTTCCTAGAGGCGAAGATGAGCAAAGCGAGGGAGTGCCGCTAGTTACAAATAAGAAAGAATTATAAAATGGTTCGCTGCAAATGTCTAAATGATTGAAAATGACAAAATCATTTAGAATAAGGTTTGGAGAAACGTATCAAAAGTATAGTAAAGGATAGAGTACTTTTTATTGCGGTATCGAGTGTTTCTTTACCTGTAACTAACAATAAAGTCAAATCTTGTAAGTCATTTTAACTAACTTTTGAATAACGTATCAATTTAAAACTTTTAAGTTACTTTCTAAAGATATATAAAGTTGATATCAATAAATTGACTGACTAACTGATTTAGATGGAGTGAATGGTTATACGTAAATATTTGAATTTGGTCTAATTTGATTCGTTTTAAGTGACTATAAAGTATTGTATTTTGTTAAAAGTTAGTTTTTTAACATTATAATAGTAAGGGTTCCGTACCCGAAGGGTACCAAGGGGATCCTATTACTCTCTCTATCAGCGGGCCATAGCACATGACTCTTAATAGGTAGATTGTTGAAATTTGCAGACTGTGTATTTCTATTGCCGCTATAACAACAAACAATAAAAAAAAACCAATGGCGAATTTCAAAATGGCCGGCATGCCAATAAAAAAAGTCGATTAAGACATAGTTTTATATATTGTACGATGGTAAGGACTTGACCGGTTTTATTATTATTATTGAAATATGTAGGTGAAGTTGATGCTCAAATGAAGCGGATACAAGTTGTCGCCCACTTTCATTACGATAAATAGAATAGCTACCACAAATAAAGAATAATTTTAATATACTTTCTATATAGAAAGTAGTAAAATTCTAAGAATGAAAATCGAAACTTTTCAACTATTACAGCAACTTTATATGGAACTAAAAGTTATAATGCCTAAGCGTAGGAAATCGATTGCTACGAAATAAGTTTGAGTTATTTGAGATCTAGTTAAGGTTTGGGTCTACGAGTTCATTTTACGGGATCAATTTCCGTATTCTCAGATAGTTTCTGCTATAATTATCATTATTACTATTAACTATTATATTATTGACGACACGTTTAGCTCAATTTATAGTACTTGCTGTGCCAGCGGTCGCGGGTTCGATTCCCCAGGGAGCATTTATTTGTGTGATGAGCACCAATGTTTGTACTCCAGTCATGGGTGCTTATAATATTATGTATGTATTTAAAGTTATATATGTGTAGTGTATTAACTATCTGGTACCCATAACACAAGCCTCGCAGCTTACCATGGAACTAGATGGTGCTGTGTGTTAATGTCCTAACAAAATTATTATTATTAACGATATTAGTGTTTCAGTAGTAATTTTTTTATTGTTAACATTAAAGCTAGTTAATAGCTACTGATCAAAAAAGTAAAGAAAACGGTTGAAAAACAGAAGAAAAAAGTAAAGTAGTTATTTAAAATAACTTTTTCTCTTTTATTAGATGTTTTTACTTACCGTGGTGGGCAAGGGTGATCGTTACACGTCCTCACTCTGTTCTCTGGCTTGGTGTGTGGGTCGCACATGTATGGAGAAGCGTTCTTACCATCTTCATCTCTCACACATTGGATTATAAGCTCCTAAAACATGAAGAATACGAAGAATATTAGATATAAAAGTTTTTTTTTATTTTATTTATTTTGTTATTTATATTATTATTCGTATATTAAAGAAACAAGGAAAAAATCCACAAAAAATGGTGAAATAATTGTTTTTTAAGGGAATTTACATGTGTTTTTGTTTCTTGTAAAATGTCGTTACTTGCACAGTTGTGCTATATATTGAGTCTAGCACATGAAAGTACTAAATATTACGATTGTGGGTTGGAATCTTTACAAAGAGCGAATATGTGCAGGAGTCATTTTTTTGTTTAGATGATAATTACTATTGTCTTTTCAAGTTTTACTATTTATACTGGACAAACAAAAAAAAAAAACAGTCTAAAAATGTGAAAATAATGTTCGATTCGATTATCTATACATATTATAAAACTGTAGAGGTCGAATGTCTGTACATAGAAAAAAAATGCTAAAAACCGAGTCAGGGGGATGTAAGAAGAGAATTAAGAGAATAAATCCAGTTATTTTTTTCAATTTTTTTGTTTCTCTGTTTATCTGTTTTTCTTTTTATACGTGCTAATCTCCGAAACTATTAGACCGATTTAAATGAAATTTTGCTTAGTTGGATGTTACATCCCCGGTCAACATTTTAGATACTTTTCATCCCAGAAAATTAAAGACTTCCCGTGGGATAGTTAAATAACTATAGTAACTTATACAGCTTAGTACACAAAAACTGCTGATTGGATTTTAATAAAACTTTACAATAATATACAGTAATAATAAGTTTATACATCAGAATAACAAATAGGCTACTTTTTATCCTTTTATCCTTTTTATACTTTTATTTGTTCCCGTGGGATAGATTTGATTATGTTTGTCTATATGTTATGCTAGTGAGTTATAAAATCATTTATTTCTGATAAAATAGTTTATTTTACCAGAAATAATCGATTTTATAACTTTCCAGTAAAATGTGTTATCGCAACTCGACGTAAAAATACAATTATTTCAATTGTTTTGTGCAAATAATCATTCCGTCAAGGAATTTGAATGGTATCAAGATAATGATATTTATTTTCGTTTAAGATTACATTTTATGTAATCTATACATATAATAAAATTCTGAGTCGCATCTGTAATTAAATATTTTTTGGAAAATCTTATTGAAATAGTCATTATTATTGTTTCAAAAGCCGAATCTATAGTATTTATCATTTTTGTCTGTCTGTATGTGACCGCATTGCGGGAAAATCACTGGACACATTTTGATGAGATATTATGATAGCTGGTTATCGAGTTCAACATATAGGATACTTTTTACTGCGGGAAAATATCTCATCTCTGAGAATCTATACTGAACGTTAAAACGTAACTTTTGTAATTTTTAATCATGGCTTTGCCTTTCATTTCAATCGGATACCAGCAAGTACTTGAAAAATGTACTTCTTTCAATATAGTAGAAAATATTTAGGATAAAAAAACCATATAAGTTAAGGTAGTGTACCTGAACTCCACTTAAGCATGATGCACTACAACTGGTGTAGCCCTTCTCTTTCCACGAGTAAGACTTCCCAGGGGACCCGGGTGCTACTCTAATGTTGCTCGAAGTTCCGAATACTAAGGATCTGCTGAAAATTATTTCTTTTTTCAAGTGGAAGAAACTTACAAATCTATACTAATATTATGAAGAGACAGTTTGTTTGTAGTAGCAAGATAACATATAGCCTTCCTCAATAAACAGCTATATAATGAAAAAAGTTTTTTTAATGAGGTTAGTAGTTCCTGAGATTAGCGCGTTCACACAAACAAACAAACACTGTCTCTTTATAATATTAGCATAGATTTCTTTTAATATGTTTCTTATTAGGTTTTAATTTTAGATATATAATAAGATATAATATAACATTATTACTGAGCAATTAGGTATATAACATCAACGAGATAAGAACAAATAAGTTAGTATTTAATTTGACTTGCACAGATTATTGATTAGTGATGGAATATAGTATTCCATTGACTGGCGATGTGTACTATGAATGTTAGTATACTTAATTCTAATATGTAGCTACAACGATAGAAGTAAAGATACTTAACTTAACATGCATTTATATTAGTCTACAATGCATTAAAGACAAGTTATAAATAAAAAATAAATAAAAAAAGACCCGACCATTTTGAACCGATTTTCATCAAAAATAGCTTCATAGCTACCCAACTAATTCACCTTTCAAACAAACAAAAAACTTAATCAAAATCAGTTAATCCGTTCAGGAGCTACGGTGCCACAGACAGACACACACACTGACACGTCAAAATTATAACACCCTGTCGTTTTTGTGTCGGGGGTTAAAAATAGCGTTATTTTAAAGATATGGTACACTTAAGCCATTAACATAAATCCCTCCATTAATCATCCAAGTTTCCACAGATACGATGAAACATAAAAACTACACAAACCCTAAACTTCTACATATAACTAGCAATTTTAGCAATAGCTAGCAATTTTAAGTGTTACATTAAATTTAAACCAGATAAATATAAAACTAAATAGGGTAAACATAAATAAATGTATATATATCAACTAAATGATCAAAAGCTAATTCTCTTAGAAAAGTTTTTTTACTTCACCCGTACTTAAAATTTCTTTTAATACGAGGTTAAATGAGTTTCATATCAAAAATGCGATCATTTATGATTAATGGTTAAGAAGTAATGGCATTGTGTAATACTTGCCTACAACATAAAACGATAATCGAGTAAATTATCTTATCACGATATTGTTATCAGTGTAAAATTTTCTACAAACCATATTGGTCAATGTCACGGTGTACGTTGTATACACAAGTGGTATTAAAATGTCTTTAGACGTAAATATAAGTGAACCAGACGAATTCAACTGCATTGAATTGCATAATTGTATTGAAATTGTCGCAAATATAAATCAATTAAAGGATTTTATATATCACGTCGATATATTGTGTGGTAAAGGAGAGAATTTTATAGCAAACGTTTTTAGAGTATCAATTAAAGAAAGTGAGAGTGACAAAAATATTAGTGTTATAGTGAAAACCCTTATCAATACGACGAAGCAAGAGTTGTTTCGCGAATTGCATAATAGGGAAGTGATTGCGTATAGAGATATAATAGAAAGATACAATGCCATACAAAATAATTTCACAGTTGAAGATCGAATAGTTTTACCTAAATGTATATTTTCAAGTACATCAAAGAACAATGAAGTAATAATTTTAGAAGATTTACTCTTAAGTGGTTTTAAACTTGATTCTAAACTAGCAAAATATGAAAAATTAGACTATCCACAAGTGCGTTTGATAATAACAGAATTAGCGAAGTTCCACGCTATGTCATTTGTTTATGAAACAACTGATAAAAGTTTTGAAAATGTACGAGATTCATTTACAGATTTAGTATATCAAGATAATTTTCTAAACAAAACAAAGTTAAAGAACTATTTCCAAGAATCGTTCCAAATGTCCCTGAATCTCATATCAGATGAAGAGATTAAGAAGAAATTAGAACATGTTAAAATTAAACTATTAGATTTACTTAAAATGTATACAAAACCTAAGAAATATAATGTATTTTGCCATGGTGATTGTTGGATAAATAATATATTATTTAAAAATGAGGTAAGTTTATCTATTTATCTATAGTTTTTTTTATCATAAATTATCTATAATTAATTATTAAGTTATAATGTACATGTAATATATGTAAATCTATTTCAATAGTATTTTTTCTTCTCAAATTGATCTTCAAACTTATTCGCTTACTTTTGATATTTACCATATAGTGGTGAAGTTCATAATCTGTTTACTTTTTGACTAACATAGAAAAAAATAGATTGGATACTATGTCTCATTTTAGACTTCCATTGCGGTTTTAAACAGATTCAAGGAAAAAAGTGTAGCCGCATGGAATTTTAGAGTTTCAATAAAAAGTTATCATTTTAGTTAAAAATTTGTCTTTTATTTTATATTACAATGAATGTTAAATGTATTATAAGTTTTATAAAAAATTATAAAAAGTACTTAACAGTTTTAATTCTGAGATTCTTAATTAATATATTCTATTTAATCTACTACAAATTTCTAATTCTAATATATTATCTTATTTTTAGGGAACACGAAGGGAGTTGTGTTTTTTAGACTTCCAAGCTATGCGCTATGCAAACCCTGTAACGGACATTCTATATTTTATGTATATTTGCACAGACTCCGAATTTAGATCTGAATATTTTGATGAACTAAAAACAGCTTATTATGACACTTTTAAAATATTCTTAAAACAGTATAATGTGGAAGCAAATGTAATATATCCTAAAGAAGATTTTGATAGTGATATACAAGAAATGTTGCCATTTGGATTATTAGTAGCATTGCTGGAGCTACGACTAGTTACTATTATTCCTGAAGATCAAACGATATCAAAAGACTTAGATGTAATTCCAGGCAGTGAAGAAACAACCGAAGGAACAGCACTGAGTGAAGATATATTATATGCAATTAGAGTAAATGATGTTGTAAATGAATGTATTAACAATGGTGTTATACAGAATCTTCTAAATATTGTAAATTTTTAGTGTTCTTATGTATAATAAAAATGTTTGTTTTAAGAACATTTAATTATTTTGTTATTGAATAAACATTATGAAAGTTAAAAATATTTGGCAATAACTCGCATACGTGTTAATTTATATAGCAGCTTAATTTAGATTTTTTTAGTTAATCATAATATAATTTCAGAAATATTTTATTTAGCTAGCATAATATAAAAGAAAATTAAAATCAATTCAAACTTTATACATTGGGGAATACGCGAAGATTTCAGAGTGATTTATCTTACGCATTTCAATTTTCAGGCAAAAATTTCTTCATAAATTTTTAACTAACATTTTCTCAACTTTAAGTTTTAGCTGGATTTTACTACAAAGGTTTAAGATTAAGAACTAAGATAAAATTAGTACTACTAACCTGTCTCCTGCCCCATAAGCTGGAGCACTTGAGTCACCAAAGGAAGTCCCATAGGCCATTGAGCACGGTTCCATAACACATCGCTCCGTTTCTTCTGTTGGTTTTGGTCCCATACATTTACTATCAGGAAGTTTTGCTATTGTTCGGCTGAATTCTAAGAAAATCTTGCAATGTACTTCCTTTTTCCTCCATCCCTCACCACAAGTTACACTACATGGACTCCATTCGTCATCTTTGATGTAACTATAAATAATTATTTACCATGAATCGTTGTACGAGCAAATATTTTAGAAGATAATCGACGTGCATGATTGCTGGATGCAATATACTACATTTGAATGCGTTTTATTAATTATATATATTAGTTTCATTTCATTCGAACTTATCCTATATCTATTAGTGAACTGACATTGTGGTCCAACATTCAATATTCTATCATTGCTAGGGGATTTCACACATGATAAACACATGCTGGGTGCGAAAGGTTTAAAAAACATGTAAACACTACCAATCCTAATAGTTCAGATCTGGCTGGTATATGTAGAAGTATGTGCACCAGTGTTAGTCTGTATGTATCGCCAATTGTTTCCTGTAAACTCGATAAACTCATTTAAAAAATTAACTTTAGCAGCGTCAAACCACTCTGTGAATAAAGTCGAAGAAAAAACAACTTTGTTGGTGTCAGTGCAGATGTATAGTATCTTAGAGTATTGGAAAAGTGTTTCGAAGCGAAACAAAAAGTAGACAAACTTTAGATAGTGTAGTAAGTGCAAGGAAATACAAACTTTATAGTGCAGTGCATAGAGTTGAAAAAGGTATAATCATATAGAAAGTAATGGTCTGTGACAGGTAATGAACTGAAGGGTTCTTGCGAAAATAGAAAAGAGTGCATACGAAATTGGCCAGTATCCAGCTAAATTTAAGTTTAATATTCCTTTAAATCAATTTTAAGTGATAACTATCTATCCTTAAAACACAGTTACATGATTCAATTCTAAAAGGTCTAATAGTGATTATTAGTGCCTATCGTCCTTAAACCATAAAAAATAAGGTTCAGAATGGTTTGAAGACGATGCCTGATGACAGAACGTATAAGCTTGGAAGTAAAGGGAGCAACAGCCAGTGGATGTGTGTATGAGGTGGGGTAATGTTTTGTAAAAAATGTGATGTTCTTCTGAATTCAAAAGTGAAACCTTTAATTAAAACTGGTCAAGGTACAATACCTTACATACAACCAGCCACACGCAAAGAATATTTTGTAATTGCTGAAAACAATACAAAATACTCTGAGCTATTTAAGAGGATACAAACACTATATATAATATAAGGATAAACATATTATTGTATATATATATATATATATATATATATACATATATATTTGAAAAAATATAAACGTATCGTATTGTAAATATATAGATGAAGTGTAAAATATATCTCAATAAATGGCTTTAACGTAAATAATAAAACTTGTTAAGTACTAAATCTAACTACCATACTGTAAATTATTTTATTGCTTACGAACATTTGAAATCTAAAAGGCTTTGCATCCTTTGAATTACTTTCTACAAGTACATTACTTTACTACAATATATGATTTCATTTTAAAACTGTACTTTTTCAACAATTTCATCTAGAAATGAATTATTACTATAAACTCTAAATGTCTGTTTTCATCATTTGTTGAACAACTATTAAACTATAAATATTATGATAAAAAAAAAAATAGAAAAAATGCATGCAGGTTTTATATTTGTAAATAATTTTAATTTTAATAAAAAAAAAACATAAAACTTAGTAGTATAGAAATGAAAACGAGATGATATTTATATAAAATACGTATTTAACTCAGGTACTTTCAAATTGTTAAGAAACATTTCTATGCGAGTTGTTTTCATGGAGAATTATAATTAGAGCATTTAAGTTTGTAAGAATATATTTATGAAAACATCTAAAATGAATATTCTAATGTAATAATTAAGAGTTATTTCTTAGAATATTTATATCTATACACATAAAATTCTAACTGAGTCGAATCTGTATATTAAATATTATTTTGGAAAATCTTTTTGAAATAGTCATTATTTAGAGAGACTGAATCTATAGTTTTTAGAATTTTTGTGTGTCTGTCTGTCTGTCTGGAAACGCGTCACGAGAAAACCGCTGGACAGATTTTGATGAAATTTGGTATAATGATAGCTGGTTATCCGGGTCAACATATAGGATACTTTTTACCGCGGGAAAATATCTCATCTCTGAGAAATCTATACTACACGTTAAAACGTAATAGGGACAAACCCGAGCGGAGCGAATTATTAGTAGGTAAGTAGTTATTTCAGCGTAATTTATATGTTTTTTAAGATATTAATTGTCAATAAGCATTTGAATGTAGCTAATACGTTTTTTTTATTCTTCAAGATAAAATATAATTTGAAATATGTTATTTCCATTGCACGTGTTGTTATTACGTATATAACAAGCCAATTTCCTACAACAAAAGCAAATTAGCAATTCATTCATATAAGAGCGAAAGAAGGTCGCTTTAATTTAAGTTGGTTCGTAATTATATCATTTGTTTGGGTTTGAAAAGGATTTTTTTCATTGAATTGTAGAAATATGTTTTCTATTTGTAGAAACACTTTGCTTTGATCATAAAACAGTGGACTTGTCTCTGACTCTTAGACTCTTGAGGTTACAAAGATTTCTGTACACAGGAAATTTTGGTATCACTGCTTATCATAAATTTGTTTTTTTCGGACTAATCTCAAAATAATCTCATCTGATTTTCATACAGGTTTCATTAATTAAAAATAGGAATTATTTAATAATATAATACGAACGATAACTTATGAAAATTTTGCGAAAATAAACTCAAGTAGCTTATGTTTGATGAATCATAAAATCGTCCCTTTTGAAAGTTTCCTCAATATTATAAATGCGAAGGGCATCTAGAGATGCTGCTCATATAAAATTGATAATATAAATTATACGGAAAATACAACGCCAGTTTTTTTTCTTGACTGAGATATTTTTTGGGGTTAGAGTCAAAAGATGGTAATAATAAATAAATAAATAAGGATGACTATTTCCAGTATATCTTTTAAAATCCATAATCCCATCTACTTAGTTTTCCTACATTTTCTGAACTATTTCTAATCCCAAAAGGCAATATGTATACAATATTTTAAACTACCATCTTTTTCTTTTTATAATAATACTTAGAATGAAGTACACTTCATTGTAAGTTTCTAAAATTCTAACAAGAATAATCTAAAAATATTTTATAGGAAATTAGAATAACTCAATGAAAATATTATTTTTATTATAATATTTAATCTTTCTATATAAATAAGAATTACTCGTACATAAAAATTATCCAATTAATTACTATAGAAGTACCTAATAAAATATTGTGAAAACGAAAATTATAATAACAAAGATGTGGAAGAAACTGTTTTATGAATAAAATAATAAATTGTATGTCAAATTCAATTAAATTTTTAATTGTTTCTAACACACTAGTTAAAGCTAAACAAAAGTGAAACTCCACCAGAAACCAAAAAATCAAAAAACCAAAAAATGTTATGCATTATCTTTCTTCTTAACTTATTCTTATTTAACTTTTATTTGCAAAAAATATACTTAAATAAAGTTAAAATCTTGTTATTTGTATCTGAGGGCATGGCAGTGCCCCCGCCAAGTCCAGCAAAAAAGGTTGATATTACAATTAAAACAATATTTTCAACAACTTCAGTCATATATAATTATGAAAAATCTAGATTCTTTTAAATTTCAGTTTAAAAATTCACATAAAATGTATGGTTTTTTTTCACTTCAGCCTCGCTTTTGATAGTGCGTTAGAGACCTTACACAATATAATACTTACGTGGCCTCTACAGGTATGTCAGGTTCACCGATGAGTTGTTCGGCCTTCGCTTGAGGAGGTGGATACGGCTGGATGAGAGGTTGAGTGTGGTATACTACTCCCGGAAGTAAATCTTCTATGTCATCCTATGAAAAATATTTTGTTATTTGTGTGTGTGAAAAATATCATGTTAATAGTTGTAAAAATATGGTAATATTTACTTTGACTCATTTAAAATATACTAATGAAGTCTAATTGGCAGCAACTCGTTGTGAGTGCGATACCTATTGAACGTACGAGAGCGGAAAGTTGCTTTGTAAAATAATTTGCAATTTGAAACACTAATTTGACGTTGAAATTATTATTATAAAAACAAAATAGTTTCACAGCATGTTTTTTTATGATAAGAAATAATGAAATGACAAAGTTGGCCAACTGGTTAATAACTTTTTAATTAGCGTCAGATAACCCAGCCAGGCGGGAAAGTCAAGAGACACACTGGGAGATGGTCAACTTTGGTGGGTGGGGTACCATGCGGGTTGCTCCTGGTACTTTTCTGATAGCAGAGTGGACCGTGGAGTAACCCCATGGTTGCTGGGGTCTGCTTATATAATATATATATACATACATATCGACGGTTAAAAGGTAATAGGGTATAAGCAACAAAAACGAAATTGTTCAGGAGAGCTGTTTAAAGTTTGAAATTGCAGAAAAATGGACATAACTTTTTTATTTATTGTCATATCGTAAAAAAGGAAACAGTTCTAGAATCAAGAGAAATAAAGGCAATAATGGTCACTTTTATTTATATGATTCGACGTTGTTTTATGTTGATTTTTGCCGCTTATACCAATTGATCTTATTTTTCTTATGAGGTAATTCGGCGTAAGTTACATGTGCACATAAAAAAACGAAGAGTATAGACGCCTTAGCTACATTTGATATCCTCATACCAAGAGGTAATAGGGCATAAGTCACATGACAGTAGAATAACTTAAATGGGTAAAGAAGGACAAGTGACGATTCACATAATTATGCAAGAACGTAATGAAACATAAGATACAGTGCCTAGCAAAAACATTGTGAGGATGTTAGACATTAGTTACACTGTAAGTGAATTGAAGAACAAGGTAAAGTGGTACTTCCACACATCAAGATTTATATACCAAGAGGAAAACGAGAACATCCAACTTACGGCATTATCTGGGCAAATGGTAACGTGGATTAAACGTCACGTCTTAAAATAATAGAATCACAACCAACATGATTCTCCTTTAAAATTCGATCCTACGACACCCCATTGAGACGTTTCTAGCCGGTGAGTCCCACATAACCGCATGTATGTATTGAAGTGGTATTAATGAATTTTATGATGCACAATGAAAACCTCTATTTATTATTCAGTATTCTTTATTTCAGTACAAGTAGACACAGTAACAAAGACGCCATATCTTACTAACCCCACATAAAAACGGAACCGGAAGACAATTGTCTATACTTACATTCTACACTTACAGTAGATGTCACACCTTTTTTTTTTTTTTTTATGTCGGGAAATGCATTTACGCATACCACCTGATCCCCCAAGTGGTGATGTGGGGCTCACCGGCTAGAAGAGCCGGTACTACCCACTAAAACCCGACATTCCCCTCCGCCTTAATGGGACGCCGCAGGATCGCTTGCGCATAACTACTACGGCGCCCCGGCGGCAGGTCTGCCTAAGCGCTAGGCAGACCACCAAACCAATGGGGCTGCTCCACAGTCAACTCTGCTACGCCAGAGAGGTACCCGGAGCAGCCCCATTAAACCTAACCACCGCCCACCGAAGTGGGCCACCTCCAATCGGCTGCAGAGGACAGGGAGAGCGGCAACGAAACACCGACACTCCTCTTCCCCTGCAGCCCCACCGCGTCCGCCATCAAACGGTGGCGGCCCCGTCTAGGCCGCGGAAGGTAGGGAGAACGGCGCACCGAAATACCGGCACTCCTCTCCCGCCGCGGCCTACTCCTCCGCCGGATGCGGGCCTGCGACCACAGTCCCGCAACCGGCACCCATCATCCGGTTGTAGGACCAAGCAGTCCCACCACCGGTGGCCGCAACGTCTTCGGCTCGAGTCCTAGACGAGCGGCCCCACCCAAGCCATTTGGTCCGCGCCGGATTTCTCCGGTACCACCCGCCGCCCTAAGCGGGTGGCATTCCCCTATCCGCCACTTGGGGACGCGCCCGGTAGGAGTTGGCTTCTCCCCCGGGAGTAGATGTCACACCTGCCACAGATACATTTCCAACAAACCGGCTCAAGTTCAAGTTCTATTTTTTATTGCACTTTTCCTCATCATCTGAGCTTTCATCTCCTTTACTGCTTCTGGATGGTTCTATTTCTGGTTCTTTAGAAGTAGAAGGGGGTTCTTTGGATGTTAAAGTCTTGCTCTCTCCGTTTTCATCATAATCTATATATGAGATTCTTTCATTTTCTTCATATCTGTAGTTTGACTCATCAAATCGTACATCTCTGGACTCGATTATTTCATTTGTTTTAGGATTCCATAGTCTGTAACCTGAGCCGCAATATCCAATCATAATCATAGGCTTCGCTCTTGGTTCCAATTTGGTTAACCTTGGTAGAAGTACACACCATGCCTTCGAGCCAAAAACTCTTATTTTATCTAGCTGACTCTTTCCATACCATACTCTTGCCGGTGTATCACCTTCTAGTGCTTTTGTAGGTGATCTATTTATGACATATGCTGCACACCTCATGGCTTCACCCCATAGATACTTTGGAAGATTTGTCTCCAGCAACATAGCTCTTACTCTATCTGCTAGTGTCCGATTCATCCTCTCACATATTGAATTTTGTTGTGAAGTATAACTACAAGTAGTTTCCTGTACTATACCATTTTCTTCATAGAATAATTTTAGGTCATCATTCACAAATTCTCTGCCTCTGTCGCTTCTTATTCTCTTTACATTAATATCATTATTTCTAAGTCTTCTTATGTATTTTATTATATAATCTTTTGCTTGATCTTTTGTTTTTAGTAAGCTAACCTCCATAAAATGTGAATAACCATCTATTATTGTAAGATAGTACTTTTCTCCATCTTTACTTATTGGTGTTATCGGGCCACCAATATCACAGTAAATCAACTCTCCAATTTTCTTTGTTCTTGGAATTGGGGTTGGACTGAATGAACAACGGGTTCCTTTAGCTTCCATACATATTGTGCATCGTTCTTTAGATAACGGTAATCCTAGTATCTTCATACATTGATAATTTAAGTGTCCCATTCTCCTATGCCATAAATTATTTTCTGTCTTCTCTGTTATTAATATATTTTCTCTGATTAACTTTAAATTTAATGTATATAGTTTTCCATCTATATCACTTTTAATTTCTATTTTTCCTCGACAAATACTGACATCTGTTTTATGAAATATAACTTTTAGGCCTTTCACGTTCAACTTTAAAACAGATATAAGATTGTGTGACAGTTTCTCCATTATAAGACAATCTTTTAGTGAAATTTTTAATCCTTGACTACATATTCCTGATAAATTACCTTTCCTTTTAGCTGATAACATATTTCCATTTGCAACTAAAACTTTAATTTCTTGTATCTCTTGTATATCAGTCATATATTTCTCATATTCTATACTAATCATATGGTTCGATGCTCCCGAATCTATTACAAATTCTATCTCATTTTGATATGTAGCTGCTGTATAAGCTTGAGAAGCAATGAATGATATAGCTTTTTCACTATCGTTTTCTTCTCCTAAATATGCTCGGGGTCTATTATTTTTTCTTTTGTTTTAAATCCTCTGTAACATACATATTCTTGTTTACTTACTTTACTTTATGAACTTTGCTTTTCTTTTAGCTCGGCATCTAAAAACTTACTTTTTACAAAATCTATTTTAAGTTCCATGTTTGAAGTTTCTAGAGCAGTCACTATGGATGGGTATGCTCCTTGCATACTAATTAATAACGGGCATACTTTATCTTTCTCTGTCATTTTTGTGCCGTTCGACTCTATCTCTCTAATTATTTTGTCAAATTTGTTAAAGTGTTCCTCAACACTATCATGCCTTTTACATTTTAAATTAATTAGGCTCCTCCTTAAATAAAGATTTGAAATTGTTGTTTTTCGTTCAAAAACATTTCTCAAGTTTTCAATCATTTCATATGCTGTTCTAGATTCTTTTACGTATTCCAAATGTTTGTCTGAAAGTGCTTGTACGATGATGTTGTAAGCCTTGGCGTCCGATTTCTTTAAATCTGCATCTTTCAAAACCGTTTTCTTACGTATTGCATCCACACACCCCTTTTCATCCATGGCAATCTCTATTCGAAAGAGCCAATTAGTGAAATTTCCACTTTCTAATTGTGGTTCACCGCATGTGCCATTGCTTTTATTTCCTTTTTTTTATATCCTTGCTTTCGAATAAAAATATGGACCAACTGGTGCTTACACGTTTGTCTTAACCAAGCCTTACTTTAGGCCATCACTGCCTCACGAACTTTGTCATCTGACTGAATTTTAACACTTTTTGTAGTCTGGGCCCATAACCTAATGAATTTTATGATGCACAATGAAAACCTCTATTTATTATTCAGTATTCTTTATTTCAGTACAAGTAGACACAGCAACAAAGACGCCATATCTTACTAACCCCACATAAAAACGGAACCGGAAGACAATTGTCTATACTTACATTCTACACTTACAGTAGATGTCAACCTGCCACAGATACATTTCCAACAGGTATTCGTAAATGCATTTCCCAGCATTAAAAAAGGTTAGTAAGTATATAATCTAATAATATAATAAAATAATTTGAATATATCTGGTAAGTATGTAGATACGTGAAGGTAGGCTATAAAGGCGGGTTTCTTCGAATACTATTCTTTGTAGATATATTACGAGTATGTAAATAAGCAAGCTAGGCTCCAGAGATTGGGAAGGTTGCAGACGAAAGTATTTAGGGGAGAACGTAGGTAGTAGGTACTCGTAAGCTATGATAATGTAGGTTATTAAGTTTATTGTAACTACGCTTATTGATAACATAGCTAAGGTTTAGAATACCCATGGCTTATTTGATAGGTACCTCCGCCTTAGGTCTGATTTTGGAATAGGCGACTCGCTTAATAGGTACTTGAGTACTACAAAGTCATTTATATTGGCGTAAGCACCAATTAACAAATAATCATTGTAAAGTAATACGGCGTACGCGACAACGTAGTATTGAAATAGTAAATGGTAAATGGATATACCCGACACCTTAATATAAAATTTCATATTAGTAATTACGTATAAGCAACAACTATATCGTAAACTTTTAAATGGTAGTAAGGTATAACCGACAGTTTAATATCAAATAAGATTTAGTAATTGCGTATAAGCGACAACTGTATTTTAAACTTGAAAATGGTAGTAAGGCTTAACTGACGCTTAATGTTTTTGACGAAAAAGGTAAAGAGGCATTAGTTCCAACTTTCAAAACCGGTGCTAATTGTAAAGAGTCTTAAGCGCCCGGAATCTCTATGCCAGTAAGAAGTAAAAATACCTTACCGACTATAAACCAAAATTGATACCATTTTTACAGGGGTACAAGTGCCTTTAGGGTAAATAAGGCCTAAAACTCGGTCGGTTAGACCAAAATGACACTTCGAAAACGCAGTTTTTTGCCTGGGCATAAGTGACGAAAAAGCCATCGTAGAGACATGGGAGTAAGCGCATTCGAAAGAGCTAAAAATTTTAAGTAGGATGGCATTCATAACTCATTTGCGACCAAAATGTCGCTTATTACCTATTACCTTTTAACCGTCGATATATATATATATATATAGTTGATCGTATAATGTTTAAAACAGCTATGTACAAACAAAAATTTGTTTAAAATTTATACTATTACTAGTATTATGCACTTAGTATAAACAAAACGACAAACCTACATTCTTTAATATAGTTTTGGTGTTTCATTTTTGACATATTATATAGATGGATATATGTCAATAATAAAGAGGTACTCAAACTTGTATAGCTTATATCTCAAGAGCTAAGTATACAAGACGATTCTCACTCTAAGAATATAAATAAACCGTATGAAAATCTGTACAGTAATTTCTGAGATTAGCTCGAACAAACAAACTCAGCGTAGAGACTTTTATTTATAATATGTAGTGAAGTAACTATCTTACGTCAGGGTCATCGGCTTCTCTATAAGCGGGACAGCTGATACCAGTGGAACAGGGCCTTGATATCTCAGGTCTGATACCAGGGTCGCAGCCACCACCAGCAGGTGTGCACTCTACACCTCTCACCTGAACACCTTCTCCGCACGATACGGAACACTGTAACAAATATAGTATAATTATTTTTGGCAACAACACCGTTCGTATGGTAAATAAATTAATTTATAAAATAATTTATAATAATAACAGAGAGTTAACTCTCTCTCTCTCTCTAGTATACTTTCATAAATTTACGACATTTAAGATTTTAAATATGTTTTTCTATTTGAAATATTTTTTGGTCTCTCCCGTGACCATGATTGCTGTAAAGCATTGGTCGGGAACCAAAACATAAAATAAATCCACGAAAAAATTCGAAAAGATAGTTTTATTCACAATCTCTCTCTAGTATCTCTTATATGCAGGCTATTCTATCTCTATCTGTATTCCAAATTTTACTTAAATTCGTCGAGCTATTACAGCATGAAGGAGTAACAAAATAACTCATGAACTCACAGATTTTCCTATTTCTAACATTAGCGTGGTAAGATTTAAAAAAAAATCGTTTGAAAACTTTCTAAAATATTCATGTTACGAAATAATTTTGTGTTACAGAGTGTATTTAAATATTAAAATACATCAGGTGGGCATCCTAAAAACCTTAATTCCATTTTATTTATTAATTTTTTTATTAAATCTGTCTGAAAAAAACATTGAGAATAATACAGTAGCTAGTTTTTATTATTTTGTTAAAAAGGTTTAAAGAATAAAATATAAAGTTTCCCAACAAATATCTATGACGGTTTTCATGAAATTTAAACTTATTGTAAGATATTCAAATAAGTTTAGTAATTTTCAATAATAGTGCTTCAGAATGAAGAGAAAGTTTCCAATTAATTTTTTAACTCTTTAAATATTAAAAGAGTACTTTTGCTTTTGGCAAAGTTAAATTAAGTAAACAAAAGACATGCACCCCTAACTCACTATTTCCAATATACTATTAACAACACCTACAGGTAAATTTCTAAGAAATTAATTAAAATTCTAAGAAATCTATTGTTAACTGACACGCCGGCGTGTCCGCGGTCGTGGAGGGATTAACCGACAAGAATAATTTGAAGTACACATCTATAGATATAAAAATCCCGGTAGCCAGTAGCCGATAGCCGGTAGCCGGAATCGGCTAGAAGAACATCGTCATCATCATCATTATTATTATATAAAATAAAGTCCTTTTTGTGGATTTTGGTCATGTTGGCCTATTTCACTGAAACTAGCTATCAAGTGAGTATGCGCAAACTCAACATGTACTATTAAATTCGTGCTGGTCGATGATTCGACACGATGGGTCAGATGCAGGACTGACGGATTGATATGTTCTGCCTTTAGTGTTTAACATCGACAATTTCGTAATTACGGAATTTTTTGACCAAAAACTCAAACTACCCTTTACCCGTTTCGAGACTCGAACTTAGAACCTTCGGATCTGTAGCTCCTAGACCAGTGAAATTGTCATAATAATTATTATCATAAATATCAATGTTTTTATACTGGCGAGTATGACTATACGATACTTTCCGAGAAGTCATTAGAGGACGCCATTTACAATTTTATTCTTTACTAGCATTGCCCGCGGCTCCGGCCGCGTTCAAATGAGAAAAACCTAATTCTTAGGTTTTACATATTTTTCTCAGAAATGAGATATTTTTCCGCGGTAAAAGTATCCTATATGTTGACCCGGATAACCAGCTATCACCATACCAAATTTCATCAAAATCCCTCCAGTGGTTTTTCCGTGATGCGGTAACAGACAGACAGACAGATAGAAAGACAGACAGACAAAAATTCTAAAAACTATAGATTCGGCCTCTGTATCTATAATAATGTCGATTTCAATAAGATTTTCCAAAAACTATTTGATGTACAGATTCGACTTAGTTACAATTTTGTTATATGTATAGATTTGCACATTATATTTATTTCCAATATTTGCTTATGTGATTACAATTAAAAAGAACAAACTTGATTTTATCGTGTCTCCAGAGTTTGCATCTAGCTGTTCTGTTGATTCTATAACAAGTTCAGGAACTAAGCACTTAATAGCTTGGGCAGTGACTTCGTTGTCAGTTTACGTCTAAGTTTAGACTAATTGACTTCTACATGGAGGTAGCAAAATTACGTCATGGAATTTGAAGTCCGGTAAATTATGTTAGGTTTTAATTGGTGTTTAGTGTTGAAAGAGAGAGGGTTTATATTTTTTTTTTATATTTCATTAAAATTTATGTTATAAGAACTATTTTGTATTGAGAAATATCAATACAATATAATAATCTATACATATAATAAAATTCTAACTAAGTCGAATCTGTACATTAAATATTTTTTGGAAAATCTTATTGAAATATTCATGATTATCGATACAGAGTCCGAATCTATAGTTTTTAGAATTTTTGCCTGTCTGTCTGTCTGACTGTTACCGCATCACGAGAAAACCACTGGACAGATTTTGATGAAATTTGGTAAGATGATAGCTGGTTATCCGGGTCAACATATAGAATGCTTTTTACCGCGGGAAAATATCTCATTTCTGAGAAAAAATACAAAAACTGCATTGTAAGAGTATACTAATATGTAAAACCTAAGAATTTGGTTTGTAGTCATCTGAACGCGGGCGGAGCCGCGACAATGCTAGTATAATATAATAGTGTGTTATATATGTAATAGGATCATAAAATATATTGTATTTTCATGATACCTTCAACCTGCTTCTAATTCTTGTATCGATTTAAAGTTTTGCTAGTGTAAGCCAGGTACAGTAATTTGTCTCAATAGAGTTGATACGAGCCAGTAGGTCTATATATGAGTTTTTCAATGTCTACTTGTAAAACCTTCGAGTTTAGGTTATATTCATTTACTTTGACAAGTATTATGATATCCGACCGATGACCACGGCCAATCTCACTGATACTAGCCTGCAGGAGATATTATAGTGCACAAGTGTACGCGCAGACACAACTACACTCTCTATTCCGGTCACTCTCATACTCCGATGGGATGACATTTCGACACGACCGGTTAGAGATGAGGCGCAAGACCAACAAGTTTTACAAAACACCATTAATTCCCAAATCCGGGCTACTACTGAGATTTTCTAAACAAAAAGACTCAATAACTAAACAAGGCTTTAAAATCGATGAACATTTCGTGTTACATCTTAGTCAGGGTATATACTCATCTCAATGATATGCGCTTCAATATACTCTACACACGTATTACGACTGAGCGTAAAAAATATTTTTTCTGTTTATATCAAGGTTGTGACTTAATAAAATGTAGTAAGAAGAATAAAAAAAGCTACGGAGTTTTTGGAGAAAGAATAAGGTTTTAAAAATGTGTATTTATATAATTTATTAAGCTATTTTACTATAAATTAAAATGTGTATTTTATACCAATATAATCTATATTTAAAAGTTATTTAATTTTAAAGTTAAAAGCTTAGATAAGCAAGCACAGAGAAAACGAATAGCCTGTCACTCTCCAACTAATATATTCTATGCAAAAAAATACTAAAACGCTCCATTACAGCATGAAGTATGAGCAAACGAACCAACTTAACACAATTTTGTCAATTATAATATTAGTAACATACGTTTAAAAAGCTAATAAAATATAATACTATATTATATATATATATATATATATATATATATATATATATATATATATATATATATATTTTAGCCAATTACATTACTCATAACTATACCTAATTCAATAAAATAATTATCTTTCTCTAAAGGAATGAATGTTTTAATTAAGCGCGAGTACATTTAACTAGTTCAAACCAAACTTAGAATGAAGAAGAAGTAGTAAAAACTTGTTAAAACAGCGAAAACAACATTTCTACGAAGCTTGTTAGCGTTGTTCAGATGGTACTTAAAATTTAGATCTTTTTGGTAATTAAAGGTTGGCAATAGTTATTATTTGATTAAAAAACTTTTAAGTAAATTTATGGTATAACGTTTTTAATGAACTTAATTAAGCATATAATAATATGTTTTTAACCGACTTCCAAAAAGGAGGGGGTTCTCAATTCGTCGAAATCTTTTTTTTATGTACACATATATGTTCACCGATTACTCGAAGACGCCTGGACCGATTTGGAATATTTTTTTTGTTTCAAAGGGTAAGATAAGAGTAAGGTTTGAGCCTACAATATTTTAGGATGTAAATATCTAATAAGTAAATATGTATTTTACGTAACGAAATATATTAGATTCGCTTTGCATCGGCTGGTACCGACTTCGAAAATATCTGATTAGGTATCTATTCTAAATGAAAACCTCCGTTTAGTTATTTTTTACATTTTATTGCCTGGAAGTCGGTTTTTTTAAGTTTTTATTATATAATAATAATATCTTAATAAAGCATTTCCATGATTAGCATTCGAAACGTTGGATATCAAAAATCTATGTAAAACTGTGGAAAATCCTTAAAACTGTCATTTCGCCAAAAATTTAAAAATTCTTAAAACAATTTCATCTCAATATCAAATATTCGCGTAAACCTAAAAAGTTCTATATTTATTAGTTTTTTTTTTAATTTACCAAAAAAGATAATCGAACTTACGACCAAAAGGAATACCAAGATTGATATCAAAATACTATCCTAAATTCTTTTTTCTAGCAAAACAAGAGTGTTTAGAATAATAGCAACTAAAAAGGTTGACTCTCATTAAAACACACATATTACGAAATCGCTTACGCCACGTATGTACAATAACGTAATATACATCTACAAGTTCCAAGATCTTAAGGAATTAGCCTGAAGTTTGTTTCAACGCGGGCTGTTCTTGCGTTCTTGGGAATAGTTTAAGCGACAAAATTGAGTTTTATAGTGAGTTTGTGATTATTCTATTTCTTAGTTTGGAGTTTACACATTTTAATTTGGTTAGGATGGCTTCACAAAATGAAATGCCTGGGTTTTGCTTTACTCGTGGCTTGGATGTGAGTTAATGTTTTTTGATAAAGTTCTTTGTTATTTCATGTTAGAATAGAAATCAAAAATACCATTAAGACATTTTTCTTAAAAATGAAACGGAATAGACTTTATTCAATTAGACTTATTACAAGCACTTTTGAGTTTGTCTGTCTGCCTGTCTGTGACCGCGTCACGAGAAAACCACTGGACAGATTTTGATGAAATTTGGTATGATAATAGCTGTTTATCTGAGTCTGGGTGTTTTACCCCCGTGCCTCGGAGAACACGTAAAGCCGTCGGTCCTGCGCCTTAACTCTCACCGGTCGTGTCGAGTGGTCGTCCCACCGGAGTATGAGAGTGACAGGAATAGAGAGTGCACTTGTGTCTGCGCGTTCACTTGAGCACTATAATATCTCCTGCGCAGTTCACTAATCTCAATGAGATTGGTCGCCGTGGCCGGAATCGGCTAGGAGAACATCATCATCATCATCTGAGTCAACATATAGGAACTTTTTACTGAGGGAAAATATGTTATCTCTGAGAATCTATACTAAACGTTGAAAGGTAACTAGGGGTGAACCCGAGCGAAGCAAGAGTGAGTCGCTAGTATACCTAGTTCATATCAACTGATAATATGTACATAAGTTTGTCCAAGTAAGATTGTAAGGTAAATCTCATTATAACTAACTGTTTTGGACAACGACGAAGTTTACTACACGAGATGTTTGAACTTCAGCATGTAAATTATCTAAGAACGTGAGTCCGCTTTATGGTACATCCGGATTTTGGGTGTAAATTGTCAGTTTCGTATGGATATTTCTTATAATAATGTATGTAAGATATAGATATTCTTCAAAAAGAAGACATGTGTATAATAGTTTATTTATATGTTGTTGATCTCATATAAATAAGGAACAGAAATATTCCGCCCCTAATGGCGGAATAATTTCAAGAATAACCAATCATAATTGATTCTAATGTAATTTTTTACAATATTAAATGGCCAATTATTGTACTCGTATATATAAACTTATTTCGTGTATTTTGGAAACGGCTCTAACGATTTGGATGAAATTTTGTATTTAGATAAGGTTTTGCTTTTTAAGTTTATCTCCATTTTATTTTGTGAAAAAAGCATTTTTTTAAATTTTATAATAAAGTCCCTTTCAGTCCTCACAGGAATATATCTTGCATTCCTTTCATCCAATCCGTAAGTTTCGTTTTCCCACATGAACATGTAAATCTGCATGTCAGATTGAACCCAACTTAACGAAAGCATACTATAATCCCATAACGGTTATTGGTTGTGAAAGTTATATTCCATACATACATAGTTTCAAAATTTATGAAAGATTCAGAATTTACAAAAAAATATTACACTCATTATTATATTTGAACTAGCGACTCCACATCGTTTTGCTCGGGTTCGTCTTAGCGGTTACTATGGAATAGATAGACTATATATTATATGATACTAGCAAAAACCGCAACTTCGCTCGCGCTAAAACTACAAAGATATATCTAAGAAGGTAGTTTCATACAAACTTTTATCCCCTATTTTACCCCCTTATAGAATGAATTTCGAAAAATGCTAAAACACGTATTTATTCAATTTTATTGAAGAGCATTAATGCCAAGTTTCAAGTAATTCTGAACATAAATATTTTTTTGGATTGTATTATAACGTGTTTTCCTGTGGGAATTAGATAATGTCCCGCGGTAAAAAGGAGTCTTTGTCACTCTCCAGCTCTCCAACTATCTCCACACAAAAAATCACGTCAATCCGTCTCTCCGTTTCGACGTGAAAGAAGGACAAACAAACAAACACAATTTCACAATGTTAGTATGGATCTAGCCTTCCCCAATAAATGGGCTATATAGTGCAAAAATAATTTTTCAAATTGTATTATTAGTTCCTGAGATGAGCGCGTTCAAACAAACAAACAATCTCTGCCTCTGAATAATATTAGTATAGAATATAGATAGAACTTGAAGCACAAACTACTGATCTACTCTAGAGCACGCTGCAAAGTAATTTAAAGCTATATAACCTAAGTTAGTGACCAACAAAGTAACAAGCTCTCCAAGTTACAGTAAATAGAATCTTATCTAAGTAATATCTAATAGATCTGTGACTCAGACTTTTCTATAGAAAAAAAAACTTTCAACAAGTTGTCAGTTTACTGTCAGGTATCTTTGCTGTAAGAGTTTAATGTGAACAATTTATTTCATAAAATGTCTTGATAATGATATTTTTGTTTTACATTTTCAGTGCTTACTAAAGTTCTAAATGTGAATAGGTTTATTAATTGCTTAGTTTAGACTCATTTTTTATAGAAAGAGCATATCTAAGAAGTCTTAAGGTTTTTATTTCACAGTTTTATTTTTATTGCATGGTTTTTATGGGTAATTAGTAAAAAAATCACTAGGGGAACTAAGGTTCTTGGATGGGAGATGAATGTCCATAAACTTGGTAGTTTTTTTTTACCATAAAGCACACCTAAGAGAAAGCCACAGCATATAAGTATTAACAAAAAAAAATAATATTTATTAGAAATCGACCATCATCGTTACACTGATCAATAAACGATACCTAATAAGTTTTTAATTCAACTCTAACACCGATGACGGTTTTGGGTCAAAAAATATGTAATTTGTAAATTTGAAATTCATCTTCTAAATTGATTAAGTAGGGAGGCAAAAGCTTTTTTATACAAGTCCATGATATTTGTATACATGGAAATTGATGTTAATATTTATCTTTATGAATCCGATAGCAAATATTATCAGATTCATAATTTGTTTTTAACAGCTAATAACGCATGAGAATAACTTGATGTAAAATTGCTGCTTTTCATCCCATAAAATATTTGTATTTAAAAAATATTTTTTGTGGATATTGCAAATGGAAAAGTTCGTATTTATTTCCCTGAAACGGCTGGACGGATTTGAATGACATTTTGTGTATAATCTATGAACTGGAGTAGTAGCCCAGTCATGTGGTGCTCAAAAAAGAGGTTATCTGAAAAAAATCCGGTAGTTTTGTAAGTTGCGTATTTTTTTATCATGATATCTCCAGTAGGCCTAATCCACAAATCAATCAAATTAAATCAAAATATACTTTATTCAAATAAACTTTTACAAGCACTTTTAAATTGTCAATTTTTACATGTTCAGAATTTTAATTAAATATTTGTAAGTCCGCGAGGGACTGTAATACTCGTACAGGCAAATCGTAGTTAAAATATGCAAAACATATGATACAGCAGTAAACACATCTCCACGTTCATAAGATAATTTTAACACGAAGAAACCTAATTTTCCTCCACAGCTCGTTAGGTATAATGACTTCAAAGCTTATTTACTGCAAGCTACACACTAATGAAGATAAAATTTCACAACAATTAGTGTTGTTGGTAGCTTTCGATTCATTTACAATTCTATGCATTTTACACGTGGTAATTTATACTAAGGTTGCTGCTTTCTAGAATATAACTAACTAGCAGACCCCGCGTCTTCGCCCGCGTTCAATCTACAGAAAAAAACTCTTTGGTTTTATCTTATATAGCGACTCAGCCTCCCTTTGCTCGTCCCTATGTATTTACATATATTAAAATATATTAGTAGTTTTATAATCATGTATGGAAGTCTGCCCGATTTGTTGACATTTATGATTACTGCTCCGCTCCCTTGGGTAGTAGCATGATGATATAAGCTTATAGCTTTCTCAATAAACGGGCTATTTAATGCAAAAAGAATTTTCAAATCGGATTTGTAGTTTCTGAGATTAGCTCGTCCAAACAGACAAACAAACTTTATTCACTGGAAAAAGTATTTAAACAACACAAAGCTATTAATTGTTAAATAAAACGTAATGCTCTTTTTATAGATTACAGTCAGGTTTTATAGAACTCCACTAGTAATTATTAATACGACTTTTACTACCTATACTATGTAAAATGTATGTAAAAGTATGTGTGTATGGATAATTGTTACTCTTTCACGCCTGAACGGCTAAACGGATCTGGATGAAATTTGGCACAGAGATAGATTATAGTCTGGAATAACACAAGCTTTTTATCCCGGAAAAATGTACGGTTCCCGTAGGATAGGTTTGTCTTTTTTTTTAGGCGAACCCGAGCGAGGCGAGGGTGTGCCACTAGTTACTTAATAAAGTTTTGAAAGAGCACTAAGTGAATGACTAGCTAGCCACCACTGAAACAAAAGTGCGGAAACTAAACACGAAAGTGTTTGAAGTAACATTATAGTTTGTAAAACAACTACAAAATAATCTTGATATTTCTCGTGAGAATAAGAAAGTTCAAGAATGTTGCTTATTGGTTAGTCGTTAAAACGACTACGAAATTTGATTTTATTTCAGAGCCAAGATTACATTAATACATAAATACATAACAGTTAACTGCCTCGGTGGTGTAGTGGCTAGCATGTACGGCTGCACACCCGGAGGTCCTGGGTTCGAGTCCCGGGTCGGGCCAAGTTTAGTTGTTGAGTCTTTCTGTATAGAAAGTCTCAGTAACAGCCCGGAGTTGGGAAGTTGGCGGTGTTACACCCCCGTGCCTCGGAGAGCACGTAAAGCCGTCGGTCCTGCGCCTTAACTCTCACTGGTCGTGTCGAGCAGTCGTCCCACCGGAGTATGAGAGTGATAGGAATAGAGAGTGCACTTGTGTCTGCGCGTACACTTGAGCACTATAATATCTCCTGCGCAGTTGGCTAATCTCAATGAGATTGGCCGCCGTGGCCGGAATCGGCTAGGAGAACATCATCACATCACAGTTATAGAAAACCAAAAATTCCTAATGATATGTTCACATAGCAATGAACATTTTTTACTCGACTGCAGCGAAGCCAAGAGACGAGTTATGTATTTGACTTGTATGTATGCATATCCGATCCTATATTACTATTTTTCTTTCATATTATCTGATACTAGGAGCAAACACAAACTTGTAATGCCTTTGACTCGTCTAAACAGAGTCAGTAATTCTTTTTATACAACAGGATCCAGGAGCCCAGAAAATGTTCAAAAAGCTTCTGTCGCCAAATTCAAAAAAAAAAATGTTAAAGAACGTTTCTGTGCTAAACAACTAATGATTTTCTAGAAGATGGCACGCCTTGGGAATGAAGTGATCGCCTCCAGGCTAATTCAACTATATTGTAAAATATAATTTGACTTTGTAAAATAGATAATAGATGTTTTATCTATACATATAATAAAATTGTAACTAAGCCGAATCTGTATATTAAATATTTCTTGGAAAATCTTATTGAAATAAACATTATTTTCGATACAGAGGCCGAAACTATGGTTTTTAGAATTTTTGTCTGTCTGTCTGTCTGTTACCGCATCACAGAAAAACCACTGGAGGGATTTTGATGAAATTTGGTATGGTGATAGCTAGTTATCAGGGTCAACATATAGAATACTTACTTTTTACCGCGGGAGAATATCGCATTTCTGAGAAAAAATACAAAAACTGCAATGTAAGAGTATATTAATATGTAAAACCTAAGAATTTAGTTTTTTGTATCCGAAAGCGGGCGGAGCCGCGGGGAATGCTAGTTTTAAATATTTCAGTATTATTTATTATAAAAAAGATCCAAGAAATAAATGCAAATATTTTATTTCACATAATAACGACTAAAATGTCCCACAGTATCGCAGATTAGTTCCTGTAACGCTGCATAAAAATTTATGACTACAATAAAAACATCAGCAACAATGTGCATTTTACTATGACTTAAAAAATCATATATCTAAATGGAATTGGAAATGTGATAAATATTGTATAGTTTTTACATATACGCTTTACGCTTCTTGTATTTTTAGTGTTTATATGTGAGATTAATGTTATAAAGTGACTATTTGTAAGATAGCAGCAACAAATATCGATACTTCTGGACTTGTTATCTTCAGCTACTTTCACTATCTTTTTGGATTTTTTCGCGGATTGATTTTGATTACGTCTAAAAAAATCTTGTTCTGGAAACAAAATTTTGTTCTGGAGTAATGCCGGGGCGGCGCAATATATATATATATATATATATATATATATATATATATATATATATATATATATTGTTATTTTGTTTTGTCCATTGCTATTTAAAACACAATGACAGACACGGAATAAATATATTAGAAATAAGGATAAACATTCTACTGTTCGCTCCTAAGCAGAGCTACTTTCTGAGCCGGTGGTAGATTCACATACTGACATTTAATTTAAATTTTAAAAATGTAAAATTGACGATACAAAAGTGCTTGTAAAAGTGTATTTGAATAAAGTATATTTTGATTTGATACAAAATTCTCTTTATAAGCATCGTGGTCAAACGGCCAAAGCGCAAGATTGACAATCATAGGCTCGAGCTCGAATCCCGGTCGGATACAAAGTTTTTACTTTTATTTTTTTTTGTATTTATTCAATATTTAGTTTTTTTTAAGAAAATTGTACTTCCCAAGCAAAGCTCGGTCGCCCAGGTACTGGTATAAGTATAACAACAAGCTTTATATGACATGTATATAGGTTAGCCAATAAACAATCCATATTAAATTTCACTTTATAAGTACGTAGAAAAATATTTTTAAACTATAACCAACGGCATTACACTGTCGCTTACTGTCGACATAAATCCAATACCTCACTGTAAGTATTGCTAAGTAGGAAAGATAAAAATTCAATACCATCCCACGTTAAAGTGTGCTACAATGTTGCTACAAAATTGGCATGAATTGTGGGCTGGTTGTATTGAAAAGATGTTATTTTAATTTGGTTAAGTATTACCAGGTTGTAATATATCTGTGTATTTTATTTCAATTATTGACCTAAGTTCGATATACACCTACGCCCGCGTTATAATATTTTCTTCAATATTAAACGAGTTCATTCAAAACTGGTATTTTACAAGTAATAAAAAAAAATTGAAATATATTCAGTCCTTTTTAATGTCCCACTGCCGGGCGCGGGCCTCGCTTCAGTACGAGGGAGATCAAGCTAGTCCACCACGCTGGCCAAGTGAGGGTTGCCGGACTTCACATGTCTTTTAAAAACTTGCTAGGTTCTCCCAGACATGCAGGTTTCCTCACGATGTTTTCCTTCACCGTTAAGACAAGTGGCAATCATGTTGGAAATCATTTTGAAATGACTGATAATAATTTCGACAATTTGTAACGTAAAGAACGTTACAAATTGTCGAAATTATTATTTGTCGAAATTTTTGTATGAATTCATAGATCATAAATAATCACAAAAATATTGAAATTGGGACAGGATCTAAGCATTGTCTTAAGAATTTCTAAAATTACTATTACTAGTGCTCGCCTAGTGGTCGAAAATTTAAATTTATATTTCAGTACTACCGACTCTCCCTCGCTTCGGTCGAGTTCATACCTAGGTGATAATTTAAATTCACATATTTTTTTATTTATAAACCGATTGAAATAAAACAATATTAAATGTTATGGTAAGCTTACCACAATATATAAGTGAAAACCACACTCAAATCAGTTAAGCCTTTTATGAGATTAGCACGCATAAACGCATAGACAAACAGACAATAATTCTAAAAAATATTGTTTTGGGTCCTATTACGTTAATAAAGACTCCTAATAATAGTTTTTCAAATATCTTCCATGTACAGACAGCGATCAGTTACACTTTTAATAGATGTATAGATTATTATTAATAATACTGTAATAACTAACGAATTCAATATAAACAAACTGACTGAGAACAAAAAAGGTTACTTAGTTGTTTTGTCTTTGCCTATTTATATATAGATAGTTCTTAACCACTGAAATAATAAAAATACATAAATTCCGTGGTATAAAAATAAATGTGTATTAATATTATAAATGTGAAAGTTTGTGAGTACGGATGTTTGTTTCTCTTTCACGCCAGAACTGCTGAATGAATCTGGATGAAATTTGGCACAGGGATAGATTAAAGTCTGAAATACATAGGCCGCTTTTTATCCCGGAAAATGTATGGTTTCCGTGGGATAGGTTTGTCATTGTTTTCCTAGAACCCGAGCGAAGCGAGGGTGAGCCTCTAGTTCAATATAAAAAAAATTGAGAACAATAAAGTTACTAAGTTCGAAGTTGTTCTGTCTTTGCCTATTTATATATAGATAGTTCATAAACACTCAGGTAATAAAAATACATAAATTCCGTGGTATAAAAATAAAATTTCATGTTTATAATGTACATACTCGTAGATATGAACAACGGTTCGTAGCTACACGAGATATAATGCAACGCTACGCCATTGTAGTTTACTTAATGCTTTAGGTTTCACGTTTTATTTTACTCCCAGGCCAAGGTTACTAAAAATAAAGCGTATTTTAACATATTTCATATTTAAAACGTTTTGTTTTCGAAAGTTAGTAGGAAAATGTATGTTAAAAATAATTTTCTTCTTATAAAATTAACTTAAAATTCAGTATTCGACACTCGTAGCTCTTCGGCACAGTAGCGAATATTTATATCGCTTATATTTAATCTTAATTTTTTCGAATATTTATCGATCATACATTAGATCACTAGTATTTTTCATAAATTTAATAATAATAAGTGTTGTGTGCGCGGTAATTTCAAAATTACGAAATGCGGCACATTGTTTGAACGAAATATGACATCAGAAGCTGTATATGCCAACAGATTTGTATCATTGATTGACATGTTAGTGTTTGATTAGAAAAACTAGTTGTTACAGCAGTTTTTTTCAAATTAATGCTATTTTATTATCTGTTACCACTACCCGCGATTTCGCCCGCGTTCATACTTTCGAACGCCACCAAATTTCACAGGATTACCCGCTAGGCTAATGTGAAGATGTATAAAAATTTCATAATAATCTCTCCAGCCGTATTGGAATCCACAGAAACATACACACCTCGATTTTATTATATAGTATAGACGACAATATAACAAACTAGCAATGCCCGCGCCTCCGCCCACGTTCAAATGACCAAAAACCAAATTCTTAGGTTTTACATATTAGTATACTCTCACATTGCAGTTTTTGTATTTTTTCTCAGAAATGCGATATTTTCCCGCGGTAAAAAGTATCCTATATGTTGACCCAGATAACCAGTTATCATCATACCAAATTTCATTAAAATCCTGCAAGTGGTTTTTCTGTGATGCGGTAACAGTCAGACAGGCAGACAGGCATACACAGTACAGACTCGGCTTAGTTCCAATTTTATTTTATGTATAGATTAGGGATCATTAAAAACGATGAAATTAGCACTGAATGTGACGTCATACCAAGCGTGCGAATAAGGCCGTGTTTAAATCACTCAACTTTGTTCTGTTTTAAATATGTTTTTAAAATGAATTTAAACACTTTCAAGAATATTTATATTTTTACGATAATATGAGAATGTCAGCAATGAGTTAAAATTAACAAAACTGAATGCATAGTGTATATACGTCATTGGACGTAGTTATGCAAAATAGATCCAACTACAAAAACTTGCTTTTGAGAAAATAGGAGTTTTAGTTAAATTGGTGTATCAAAATAACAAAACCGCAGTTTTTTTGAAATTCCTCTTAAATGTTGGGTAATTTATCTACTTTCTGTAGTCAGTTGATAATAAGTAGATGCCATTTATGACAGTAACTCAAAAAATGGTCTTCGTGGGCTGGGTCCGTTTTATAATAATAATAATTAATATGTTGGGACATTAACACACAACACCATCTAGTTCCATGCTAAGCTACGAGGCCGGTGTTATGGATACCAGATAGTTGATACACTACACATATATAACTTTAAATACATACATATTACAAATATAAACACCCATGACTGGAGTACAGACATTCGTGCTCATCACACGAATGAATGCCCCCAGCGGGACTCGAACCCGCGACCACTGGTACAGCAAGTAGGGTCATTTTGCATCACTACGAGTATGCCCAATTAGTGAAATACATTTCAGTATTTTCATCAACCCGTCAAACTAAAATAGCAGCACACACTATTCTCAAACAAGTTATAAAATCATGGATTGGAAGGCTATTTTCGAGTTGGAATAAAATTAAGCCGTGGAAAATTTAGTTTCGACATGTGTGATTGGGAAAGTGTCAATCCGTATGAGCAGATGGACGATAGACGGGCGACGTGAAGGCAGCTTGTAACGTTGACAAAGGATTGACATTGTACTTTATATATAACCAGAGCTTAGACGAGATGTCAATTTACAGTTGTTAAGGAACAGCTGCTGTTGAAAAATCTAGACGAATTTAGATGAAATTTTGTAAGCCCTAGCGACTCTTACTACTTACGTTTTAAGATTTAGTAAAGATTAGTTTAGTATTATATGATCTGTGGTACAGTTTTCTCAGAAATGAGATATTTTCCCGCAGTAAGAAGTATCCTATATTAGTATATGTTAACCCGGATAATCAGTTATCATAATACCAAATTTCATCGAAATCTGCTTAGTGGTTTTCTCGTGATGCGTTCCCAGACACACAGACAGACAAAAATTCTAAAAACTAAAGATTCGGCCTCAGTATCGATAATAATAACTATTTCAATAAATATTTAATACATTCTCTAATTATTTAATTACTCTTAATACTATTTAATGCCTCTGTGAGTAGGAAAATTGAGTTTAGGGGGTGATTGGCCCTTTGTATTGGTCTGCCTTCTTGTAAAAGGTCTGGGAGTATTGACAACTCATTTTTAACAATATTGTCTAAAATATACGTGAAAATCAGCTTGGAGAATGTACGTGAGGTAAGTAATCTTTTGAGGTACCGTGATTACCTGATACCTGGAAATTGGCCGTCTAACCAAGTTAGCAGGTAGGCATGCGATCTTAGTACATACTAACACTACCCAGTCGTCCACATTTAGTTCGTCAGAAAATACGTGACGTCCGGCGGCCCTGGGATCTTGGACTATGTGGAAGACAGATTACAGCTCTCCGAGGCGCGGGGATGATACACAGTTAATTTCTCACATCAGGGCTATTACTGGGTTTTTCTTAACAGAATAACTCAATAACTAAACCTGGCCTAGCCCGGGACTTGAACCCAGGAGCTCTGGATCTGTAGTCGTACATGCTAGCCATTCCACCACCGTAGTGAAATCGTATATTGTATTAAAGCCAAACACACAAGACTTACCCCAGACCAGGGACCGGCAATCCATGTAGGACAGTTGTGTTCGTTGCAAGCTTGAGTCGACCGCGGCGCGGGGGAAATGCAGCCTGGTTCTGAACTTGTCTCTGAAACATATTATATATTATGCATAATACGATTCTTAAAAATTGATAAGATGGCGACAATGAAGGTATTTTATTTGAACGGACTTATTAAGCTATCTTTTCAAATTTTAAAGTAGGTACGTTTAAATTGTAAATTAAATGAAATTTACGTTAAAATACAAGTTATTATATTACGCATATAAATAAAACTCTTTATTTTTTCGAATTATTTCGTTTTTTTTATTCTAATCGTTGTTGTCATGGTTACGAACGCTTTATAGCAAACACGGAGACACTCTTCAATGGCAATATTTGCGTCATGACAACATCGGGAAGAAAAATCTGAATACCAAGTACAAAAATTTTGAAAAATACGCAATATAATTCATTTATTAATAGTGTAATATACTAGCGACTTACTGGGTGCCTAAATAATAAATAAAATAAAAAAATTGCCGATACAGTAACTCCACAGCCAATTTTATTCGGTTTTAATTAAAGCTACCATAATCGCTGACAATTAACACCTTTAACACCTCAAGGTAAATTTCTAAGAAATTAATTAAAATACTAAGAAATCTATTGTTAACTGACACGCCGGCGTGTCCGCGGTCGTGGAGGGATTAAATTGGAATAAAAAAATCCTATAGCACTCGACGGTAATACTTATAGCTTTCTATCACTGAAAGATTTTTAACAATCATATCTGTAGTTTCAGAGATTACCCCCATACATACAAACTTACAAACTTATAATTAGGTAGTGTAGATAATAAATAACGTCCTCTAGACTGATTACGGCCACGGCAACCAAACTCACTGAGATTAGCCAGCACAGGAGATATTATAGTGCACACGTGTACTAGGAGACACAACGTGCACTCTCTATTTCTTTTACTCACAAAATCCGATGGGATACTTCCGGACTACTACTTTAATAGTTAAGACGGAGGACCGATGGCTTTACATGCTGTCCGAGGCATGGGGGTGCCACACTACCAACTTTCCGAACTCCGGGCTACTACCTACTGAGAATATTTTAACAGCAAAACTCAGTAATTAAACTTGGCCCGATCCGGGACTCGAACCCAGAACCTTCGGATCTGCAGCTACACCCTAGCCACTACACCTTCGAAGCAGTAAATAATAAAATTAAAAATTAATATTAATGTACCAGGATCGTAAGTGTCAGTACGTGTGATGTTAGCAGATCGGGCGCACAACACTCGCCTAGTGCGAACCCCGCCGCCGCACGTCACGCTACACGACGACCACTCGCCCACGTACCACCTGTTTATAAAACAAAATCTATAATTAGAAATAAAGGCTTTAGAAAATGTTAATTTAGTTAATATAATTACTAGCGTTAGGGCCAAATTTTTATATAAAACTAGCTCCTCACCCTTGCTCCGCTCCGGTACATTTTAACGTTTAGTATAAATTTCTCAGATATGAGATATTTTCCCGCAGTAAAATGTATCCTATATGTTGACCCGGATAACCAACTATCCTCATACCAAATTTCATCAAAATCTGTCCAGTGGTTGTCTCGTGATAAGGTCACAGACAGACAGACAAAAAATCTAAAAACTATCGATTCGGTCTCTGCATCGATAATTATGACAGTTTCAATAAGATTTTCCAAAAAATATTTAATGTACAGATTCCACTTAGAATTTTATTATATGTTTGGGTTATTAGTTCTATGACACTATCGTCATTTAATCTCAGACTAACAATAAGATATAGAATGTGTATTATATTTATATTTGTTCGACAAACAATAAACAAGTCTAATGCTATTTTAAAGTATCTCTTTCAAGCATTTAAGTAGAAAACGTCTTGCAGTTCAAGCTACTTGGCGCTCTCTTACCGCACTAAGCCTTTTATCGATACGAGAGTAAATAAGTCATGCACAAAAATCTGTACATATAATAAAATTCTAACTGAGTGGCGTCTATACATTAAATGTTTTTTTTTTGGAAAATCTTATTGAAATAGTCATATTATCGATACAGAGACTGAATCTATAGTTTTTAGATTTTTTGTCTGTACTGTCCGTCCTTATCTCTTCTTTATTACGGCTACATAATAAATCATAATTACAAAAGATAAACACATTCTTTTATTTATGGCAATTATTTTATGTTTTAGTACCCAATTACACTTGAATATTTTTTTTCAATATAGCAACTTTTTCGGTTTATGGATGGAAAAAATACATTATTTTTTTAGAAATGTCTGACACTGTGACACATCGTTAGCCCCGTTCTACAGACAACAAAACGGATAGAGGAATAAAACGCGCCTCTCTAAAATATACAATACTATTTTTCACCTTAAATCTTCAATGTTTGGAAAAGTTAAAATCTATTTTTTACTATCATAAGCGAGATATTTTTTTAAATTAATATATTTTTTTTATATATTTATGTAGAGTCCATACTATTATATTATATCGTTTGAATAAAATGCCGTAACCGACTTCCTTGTCAATAATCGTTTATACTTGTATATTTTCGGACATTTCCTCAGCGAAAAATATGTTTATATAATAAAGGATAAATGTGTGCATAAATTAACAGCTTCAAAAGTTCTCTGATCAGTTGGAACAAATATGTTGTTGGGACATTCATACACAGCACCATCTAGCTCCATAGTAAGCTACGAGGCTTATGTTATGGATACCAGATAGTTGATACACTACACATATATAACTTTAAATACATACATACTATGAATAAATATAAACACCCATGACTGGAATACAAACATTCATGCTCATCACACAAATGAATGCCCCCAGCGGGACTGAACCTGCGACCGCTGGTACAGTAATTCGGGTCACTACAAACTGAGCCAAACGTGTCGGCAAATCATTGGTGTCGATCAGTGGTGTAACATAACTTGATTTACCCTTTCTTTTCCCCCGGTCCGGGACTCGAAACCTACAACCCAACTCATGATTTTCAAAAACAGCAAAGTGATAATACGCTTACATAGGAAACCACGTGAAGCGGGTTCAAATCTGGGTCTCATTGATATTCTAATCTGTGAATTACGTACAATGATTGATTACCACTTGCCTTATGGTGAAGAAAAATATTATGACGTAGCCTGCATATTTGAGAGAACCTAGCAAATTGAAAAATATGTGAAGTCCGCCAACCTGGACTTGACCAGCATGGTGGACTATGGCCTGATCCACCTCGTATTACGAGAAGGTCCGTGCCGAGCAGTGTGGTTAGAGAAACATATTCACCATATATTATATACACAATAGGTAATAGATATCTTTACTTACTTAAAAGGACAAGGATGTGTGTTGCACCGTACAACGGCAGAAGCGGGCTTGTTCGAGCCGTCGCACAATTCCTCTGGAGCGTCCAGTCCGGTGAGGCGGTCACGGCATACGGCTAGTGACATTTTGTATCCTACGAACAAAATTACAGGCTTTAAAGGTAAAATTCACTTTATTTAATTTATAAATGATAATATTGAATTACTAGAGACTTTCTTAGGTATTTTTAGTTTAGCTTATAAATTATTCTAGATCGTAATCTATCTGTGTATTAAATTTCATCTAAATCGGTCCAGCCTTTTCAGCGTAAAGGTGTAACAAACTGCCTGGCTGTATTTGCCGGACACTAATGAGACCTCCCACCACAACAAGGTGAACGCACATTGGGGTGGCCAGTATTACTAACCTAACCTTTTTATTTTTCTGTATGTATATTGACGATCGAGTTGTAAATATTTAAATTAAATCTATATAAATAAAACTATCTTTTCGGATTATTTCGCGGATTTATTTAGATATTAAGAGACAGTCTCTCTCGTGACCATGGATGCTGTAAAGCATTCAAAACGTCGGGAACCAAAAATCACAATAAATCCGCGAAATAATCCGAAAAGATAGTTTTATTTAAAATGTCAAATATTCGCGTAAATCTAAGAAAATATTAAATTTATATAAATAAAAAAAATATTTCCTTGTATGTTTGTCGTCTATGCGTATCTAAATCATTTATTTCTAGGAATGTACCCGAGAAAACCCGAGGGTAAGTCATTAGTCTATGCTAATATTATAAAGAGGTAAAGTTTGTGAGTTTGTGGGCTTGTGACGTTGTAGGGGGTATTCTCTGGATCTACTGAACCGATTTAGATGAAATTTGGTAAGAAGATAGAGATCCCGGAAAACACTCCTTAAGGGGGTGAAAATGGGGATGAAAGTTTCTATTGGAAAGCAAGCTAGGGACGAACCCGAGCAAAGCCAGGGTGAGTCGCTAGTGATACATAAAAAAAATATTTTTATATTATTCTTATAAAATCCAAGTTAAAATTGTGTATTTTTTGTGTCATTATTAATAACAAACTAATTTTATAGCATTATAGCATTAAACGCTTTTAAAGCCAGCAAAAACTGCTGCAAGAAAAATACAAAATGCATACAAAAATGTAATTTTAAAAACCTTAAACAAATTAAGCCAGTTCTCATAATAAAAGCACGGACTGTTTAAAACTCGGAACAGAAACTACTCCCGGAATGCCTTCGTTCTGATAATGAAAAGAATTGTGTAAAATCCGCAGTATTTAAATAGCCATTAGGAAAGAATCAAAATTTGTGTACAAGAATATAAGATTTTTCTGGAAGTGCGATAATCATTATCATTTTTTATGTAAAAACACAATTTTCTTGTCTAATTGGATGAGTTAAGCTGATTCGATCTGTAACTTTAGAGGTCGTGGGTTCAACTTTTACGTAATCATATAAAATGTCATGTTTATTCAAGTCCAAACCACCAGTCAGAAATGCATGCTGTTAAAATTAATTTAATTAACACTGGTGAATCTAAATAAATAAAAATAAAATAAACCACAGGCTTTAAATAAGATAAGCCAACATAATAATCATTGAAGAATAAAAAAATAAATAAAAAAATACCATATATTTTTTTAAGTTTCTTTTCTTCAACAATTGTAGAAGGACATCTTCTATATCCATACTTAATATTATAAATTTGAAAGTGTGTTTGTTTGTTTTTCTTTCACGTCGAAACGGCTTGGCGGATTGACGTGATTTTTTGTATGGAGATAGTTGGAGGGCTGAAGAGTGACATAGGCTACTTTTTACCGCGGGAGATTATCTCTTTTCCAAGGGAAAACACGTTATAATACAACCCAATAAAAATATTTATGATAAGAATTACTTGAAACTTTGTATAAATTCTCTTCAATACAATTAAATACGTGTTTTAGCATTTTTCGAAATAAATTCATCTCATAAGGGGATAAAATAGCGGATGGAAGTTTGTATGAAACCTACCATTTTAGAGATTATTTGTAGTTTTAGCGCGAGCGAAGCCGCGGGTTATGCTAGTATTTATATAAAAATTGATGTGTGTGTATATATGTTCCCTCCCCGTAGGCTCCAAAAAGGCTGGAGCGATTTTAGTGAAATTTTCAGGCAGTCTTCGAATTAGCCCAGCGGATGATCTTATGAAGTTTGGTAGCTATCGGAAGTTTAATCGCGGGCAAACCCGCGGGTTCTGCTAGTCTTGTATAAGACCCGAATAATACTTTCTTTTACTTTTTTTATTTAAAATAAGACCCGAATGTCAGTTCTAGCGGTATTTCACAGACAAGTCACGGTAATGAACGATTAACAAAGTAGGGGCGCAACTTCTTTTGAATACATAAATATCTAAAAAAGATCAGTTCATTTACCCTCAGATTTTGTTTAATACAAAATTACTTGGGACCGTCGTTTCTATATTACTTTTAGAAGCATTTTATACTTTTACTTACATTTTGTGAAAGTTTTTTAGAATAAGGTTTGTTATATATTTTTACAGATTAAATAAACGTGCTAATAACGTTTTTGTTTTAAATAAAACTATCTTTTGGGATTTTTTCTCGGGTTTATTTTTGGTTTTTGGTTCCCAACGTTTCAAATGCTTTACAGCAATCATAGTCACGGGAAAGACTAAGGTTTTAGATGTCTCAAAGGCATTAAATAGTTGTGATAGACCCACAAAATTGCAAAATGAATTAAAAAAAAACAAAAATTTTTTTTTTTTAAATAAAACTATCTTTTCGGATTTTGTCGCGGATTTATTTGTATTTTTGTTTCCCGACGTTTCGAATGCTTTACAGCATCCATGGTCACGGGAGAGACTGAGGTGTTACATGTCTTAAAGATATAGTTGTTACAGACAGCCTACCCACGATTAACAAAATGAAAATTGCACCAATTACATTACAATATTTTAACTTTAAACATTTTTATATTTTTAATTATAATTGAATATGGAAAATTATTTATTTAATTTTTGCTATTATTTTTATAATTATTACAATTTTAAAAATATTAATTAGTAATCTATATTTAGTGTTGCCATTATTATATTTATACCATAAGAAAAATATAAAATATAGTATTAATTATTTAAGCCACAATTGATCTATGTGTAATTTGAAAAAGTTAAGATTAATTAAAAATAATAATTTTAATTTAAATTTGCTATTATTTAAAAAACAAATTATTAAGCAACACATTACTACATACATTTACAAATGAAAAAGTGAAAAAAATATTATTAATCAGAAATGCTATCATTTTGATCTACACAGTAAGAACTTACTACATCTACCTGTCTGTTATGTTTAGATTTATTATTAGATTTTATTATATTAATAACAGGATCCCATGACGATGGTAGTACCCAGCCATCTTCCCTATTGAAATTAGGATGTTTTTTAATTTCTATGGCTTCTCGAATCATTCTAGGGCGATATCGATTTTCTTTCGCCAGGATTTGAGGTCTATCGAAGCGAATATAATGGCTTGGGCGGTCCTGACTGTGTTTGCAGACAGCAGATGTTGTATTGCGACGGTGCTTCACATCAGCTATGTGTTCTTTGACCCGGGTTCTAATGGATCTCTTTGTTTGTCCGATGTAAGAGAGCCCACAATCACAATCAAGCTTGTAAACTCCTGCATCTTGTAGAGGGATGTGGCACTTGACAGGTGGTAGAAACTGACTAATTTTCTTTGGCAGCTTGAAGTAAGTTTTAATTGAAGCTCGTTTTAGAATGTAGCCAATCTTGTCAGTGACGCCTCTCATGTAAGGTAGGACTGCAGGGACGTGCTCGACTGTGACTGGTTTCACTCGGTCCCTGTGACGTAGGCGCGGCACTTGCAGCTTGTTGTCTCGCAGAACTTGCTTGACATGTTGCAGCTCTCCAGCCAGGTGTTGCTCGTCACAGATCCCGCGTGCCCTCTGAAACAAAGATTTTCCCACGGTAGCTAACTGTGAAGGGGGGTGGTGAGATTCACCATTCAAGTACCTATCAGTATGGGTCTTCTTTCGATACACAGTATGACTCAAGGTGTTATCTGGGTTACGTATGACTAATACATCTAAGAAAGCTAAAGAATTATTAGACTCCAATTCCATTGTAAATTGTATTTTAGGGTTTATGGAGTTAAGATGTTCTAAGAATACAGATATTTTATCAGATGGTAATATTGTGAAAGTGTCATCTACATACCGCTTGTAGAAACGAGGGGACACAGGTGATATGTTTAGGGCGGTCTCCTCGAAGGCCTCCATGAAGATGTCAGCTACAACGGGAGAGACCGGTGAACCCATGGCCACTCCATGCACTTGCTTGTAGAATTCATCATTCCACAATAGATATCCAGATGTAAGGCAGTGTTTCAAAAGTTCAGTGTATTCTTCTTGCATACTATTATCCCGTAGCTTTCTTGATACTATTTTGACACAGTCCTCTACTGGTAGGCTGGTGAATAGAGACTGTACATTAAAACTGACCATAGTTTCATTGTCCATGAGTTGTAGGTGTTTTATCTCATTGACAAAATGGTACGAGTCCCTTGTGAACGCTGATGTTTGTCCTCTGAGTGTTGAGAGTACTTTCGCTACTAGTTGGGCCAATTTATAAGTCGGTGTGTCGATTTGACTCACAATTGGACGAAGCGGAGCGTTAGGTTTGTGTATCTTTGGAAGTCCATACAGTTTAGGCGGCTTTGCACAAGATGGAACAAGATTTTTGACATCAAGATTCAATGCATCGGAGTGTTTCTTAATCAGCTTTTTAGTATTATTTAACACAGTGGTGGTTGGGTCTGTTTTGATCTTTTTATATGTACTTTCATCCGACAAAAGTTGTTTAATTTTGTCATTGTAATCTGATGTATCCATCACGACGGTGGCATTTCCCTTGTCTGGGCGTAGTATGATAATGTCTGACCTGCTGCGTAAGTTCTTCAACGCTAAATACTGTTGTTTGTTGAGATTAGGTTTGGGCCTTGAGCTACGACGTACCAAAGATGAAACATCTTGACGTATGGCCTCCATATCCTCAGATTGACCATGGATGCTGTAAAGCATTCGAAACGTCGGGAAACAAAAATACAAATAAATCCGCGACAAAATCCGAAAAGATAGTTTTATTTAAAATGTCAAATATTCGCGTAAATCTAAGAAAGTATTAAATATTTTTTTGTTTTTATGGATATTGATTTTTAGCGTAACAAATACTAGTAGAGGTCAAACTCCGAGCTTCTGCATATTAAGCAATTCTAACAGGATACTCTGTTATTCACAGGCTAATTGAATATAATCCAAACAAATTTTCTAACGATCCGTAATATATTATATTGTAATCATTATTATAATATTTATATAAAAAAAATATTTGCCGATTATATTTATTATATAATATACGAAATAAAAAATTAAAATATACAAAAATATAAGCAGGCAAAGTAAAGGAACGTTTTCTAAATGAAAACTTTCATCGAGACCGTCTCTTTTAAAATCTTAAAATACACTAAACGCAGGAGTATGTAGCATTTAATTTTAAAACAAAAAGTCAACAGTAAAAAGTATCGTAAAGGTCGGAGAGAGCTGAAATCAAAAAAAACAAACTGCAAACTGTGCGGTCTGGTAGCTACTAAAAATTCCATTTTGAAATGCATTTTTCTTGTAAAACTTTTTACGTTCTTTTACTTGCCAAATAAAGGCAGTTATACACTTAGATTAATTTAAAATGATGATAGCTCGTCGTCTCAGTGCTTATATGTCCAAACGACCAATTTACCGGAAGAGTTTTTAATACTAAATTTTTGACTTTTAAATGTCATTCTGTTGGTATAAAATACATATTGTACTTAAAATGCCGAAAAAATCTATTTTATGTATGTATAATGTTAACAAATCTTAGAAATAAAACTTTGTTTTTAAAATAGAGGAAAAAAACTATCTAGTGTAAAGTACAACAGGTATTGGTCGCTTGAACAAATAAGCACTAAGGTGACGAGCTGTAATGAAGTAAACACACATACTAACATATATACATGGACACACATTTATCTATAGCCTACGACTGATAATGCTATGTATTTATATGGGACTACTATTAAATAGCAAAAGTTTGTATATATAATATGTATGTATGTATGGTTTTTTTTAATAAATAAATATGTTGGGACATGAACACGCAGCGCCATCTAGTTCAATGGTAAGCTACGACGCTTGCGTTATGGATACCAGATAGTTGATACACTACACATATATAACTTTAAATACATACATATTATAAATATAAACAGCCATGACTGGAGTACAAAGATTCGTGCTCATTACACAAATGAATGTCTCCGGCGGGATTCAAACCCGCGACCGCTGGCACAGCAAGTAGGGTTACTACAAACTGAGCCAAACGCATCGCTGCTGTAGTGGTTGTTGCTTTCTCACGCTGCAGCGGCTGGACGGATTTGGATGAAACTTAGTACTCATATATACCTGGACACATAGGCGAGTGTTTTAGAGCTAATAGTTCATACTAGCTTAGTTTACTTTTTTAAGTAACGTTGATTAGTATAATTATTTATTTTTTTATAATAATTAATTAATATATTTTTTACTATCTCCAGTGGTCTCATATAAATTTAACAATTACATTTAAATTGAATTCGATGTACCTTTAGCATAAAAAAAATTATATTAATATGACAAGATCTGAATAATATTTGTACGGACCTTACAAACATTTGCCCTACCTAGACCTAACGATAGATTTAGATCTGAAGATAGATAAGACCTAGATAAGGCCTGAACAAATGAACAGTGCTGTAGTCCATTTACACATTTTTATTATGAGGAATAAACCTAAATAATTATACAGATAATTTTTGTATAACATAAAAAACAATAGAAACTTTTAATCCCATTTAAAAAGCTTTATATTAAAAGTCTTACTACCGATTTAATTTCAGTTTAGTCAAACTCTAATAACTTCTTAAGTTTTTGCAAAAAGTTACTTTTTGCAATATCCTACTTAGAATTCACTTCATTTATTTCAATAAAAAGTAGTTTATATCTATCTCCTATTCCATGAAGTATCACTATGCTAAATGTTAGTTTGTTTTACTTTTGTTTGAATTAATAAAGTAATAAACAAACACATATAATTAATCTATAATATAAAAATGAATAGCTGAATTGTTGGTAAGCGCAAATCTCGAGAGCAGCTGAAACGATTTCGCTAATTTTTTTTTTAGAATATTCCTTGAAGAACGAGGATGGTTCTTACGGAGAGAAAAATTTAAAAAATTGCCTGAAAAAATCTAAAAACAACACTTTTCTATACTCCCATACAAAAGATTCGTAATAATAATTAAAAGTCAATTTGAACTTTAATACCATACCATAAAGTTTGAGTGTCAGTGGAGAGGTCCCGGGAAGGCACAACAATTGAGTGACGTTAGTTAATAAATATTAATGTCAATATTTGTCAATATTATTAACAAAAAAGAATAATATATATATATATATATATATATATATATATATATATATATATATATATATATATATATATATATATATATATATATGGCTAACGCTGGCTAGTAACTATTTATATCTATGTAAAGATAGTATACTCCTTTAATTTTATATTTTATTTTATCTTCCAAGTAGGTTGCATTTATTTAGAATTCTATATAATTTAGTTATATGTCATGTTTATTTTAAAAGTAAAAACATTTGGATCAATAAACTTTTAAATGTCGTTTCTTTAAAATTTCAGGTAATATTTTATTTTATATAATGTAATTATAGGTTTTTATTGTATTATTAATTTGTTATTTGATTAAAACTTTAAAATTTCAGCAACACATTGAAGTTTTATTGATCAATATCGACATATAAAAAATAATAAGAAAAATCATATTATATCTATTTAAAACGTACCTAGCGACGAACCCGAGCGAAACGAGGTTGAGCCGCTAGTTTTAATGATAAAAATAATATTAGCAGTAATTCATATGGATGGACAGAATTAACTATATTTTTCTTTCAATATTAATAATATGTAATATTTTAGTATGAAAAGCAGAGATTACGAGATTCTTCAACGTAATAGGAGTATACCGTAGCTATAATAGAAATTTAATTACTATGTTGTAATATAACACCCGGTTAAAGTTAACGTCGCAATTTCCAACTTAATACTATGAAATCGAGCCGAAACATGCGTTGGTACACGACCGCGGAGCAAACCGCAAATAACCCTACAAATGCTGTTCACTATTGTATTGCTTTAAGGGTCATCTTCTATGGAATTTTCACTCACTACATCTTATGTAAGGGTTGAATTATGATTTTCCTTGGAAATATCAGGTGAATTATTATGGTTTATATAATCTTACTAGCGGCTTACCCCTGCTTTGCTCGGGTTCGCCTCTTGAAATACAAGAACAAATTTATTCCACGAGAACCGTACATTTTCCGGGATAAATCTATGTACTATTCCAGTCTATAATCTATCGCTGTGCCAAATTTCATTCAGATCTGTTTAGCCGTTCTGGCGTGATTGAGTAACAAATATCCAAACATCTAAACTTTCACATTTATAGTATTAGTAAAATAAAAGCCTTATATAGCACATATTCTAAGTATCGAGTACACTAAAATAATAAGTATAATCTAAAATATAAAATCTGTCACGGTGTTCGTAGTCGCACTCCTTCGAAACGGCTCGATCGATTTTAATGGTTTTTTTTTCATATATTTGGTAGGTATGAGAATACGTTGTAAAGTATTTCTCACCCTCCTACCCCCACTCTTTTTTAATAGCGATTTTATATTTTTGTATGAACAATAACCAAATAATTTAATATTATATTATTACATAGGGACGAACCCGAGCGAAGCGAGGGTGAATCGAATTTTTGGTCGTATATATATATATATACATATATATATATGTATATATATATATATTTATATATATATATACATATATATATATATATATATATATATATATATATATATATATATATATATATATATTAACGTAAGCGAAGCCGCGGGTTCTACTAGTAATATATAGAATAAAGCTTTCGTGAAACACCACCTTTAATGGTGCCAGTGACCAGCCCTTCTCAAACATTTCAATTGTTAATTAGGTGACAGGACAATGATTTATGTTGTGTCGGGTTTTAGGGTTGATTCTCCTTATCACTCCTGATATCTCATACTTTCTGTTGGATTAACGAGATTATTTTTGTTGCGTAACAGTATTTTTTTTATATATTCATCATAATTAGGATGATTTTCTATACGTCATTTAAGAAAAATATTTCTTATCTTTTGCCATGATGTATCAAACGACAAAAAATATATTCACAACACATTTTTTTAACATTCATTACACATTAACATAATAATTTTTAACCGACTTCATAAAAGGAGAAAGTTCTCAATTTGGATGTTTGTATAATACTTTCTTAGATTTACGCGAATATTTGACATTTTAAATAAAACTATCTTTTCGGATTTTGTCGCGGATTTATTTGCATTCATTTGTAAAAGTATATAGTAATAGTGTTGCTTAGTAAATTGTTTTTAAATAATAGCAAACTAAATTAAAATAATTATCCTTAATTAACTTTAACTTTTTAAATTACACATAGAACAATTATATGGCTTAAATAATTAACACTATATTTTATATTTTTCTTTATGGTTATAAATATAATAATGGCAACACTAAATATAGATTACTAATTAATATTTTAAAATTGTAATAATTATAAAAATAATAGCAAAAATTAAATAAATAATATTCCATATTCAATTATAATTAAAATTATAAAAATGTTTAAAGTTAAAAAATATTGTAATGTAATTGGTGCAATTTTCATTTTGTTAATTGTGGGTAGGCTGTCTGTAACAACTATACCTCCAAGACATGTAACACCTCAGTCTCTCCCGTGACCATGGATGCTGTAAAGCATTCGAAACGTCGGGAAACAAAAATGCAAATAAATCCGCGACAAAATCCGAAAAGATAGTTTTATTTAAAATGTCAAATATTCGCGTAAATCTAAGAAAGTATTATGTGAACCAGTACGGACTGGAAATCGCAAACCAAATACGCCGGTTAGAAGATCTGAAGACAAAGCGCGCAAGATTATTAACATCTTTAACATTCTTGAAGAGATGTCGAGATCATCGTCTCATTCCTACGTGTGTGAAAATATCATCTAAAAAGAACATACGGGGAAGCGCCAAGATCGTTAACAAGGCAAGTTTTAAGTTGTTACGGACGGTGATTCGTCAAACCCGCCGTGATCTACGCAGTAACGACCGGTACGTAGAACAAACGTCCCTTAATATAAAGACAGTATTGACACCAAGTGATTTCAATGATTGCATTGAAACTTTAAATAAGCGCCAAACATCTAAATTTAACCAATGCAAAAACAAACATATATTAAAATATCAAAAATTAGTCGAAAAATATAACATCAAAAAGAAAACCAAAAACAATAACGGAACGCGCCCGTCTACCACAGTTTCAAATTCGTGCGTACTGTTACGAGTGTCTGGATAAATATGTTTTTAAAAAAAGGAAATTGAAATAAAAAATAAAATTATAATTTGTATGGAAAGAGACAGCCGACTGGCGTGGATGTAGGATGGATGGAGACTGAGTGGATTGACGGGTGACTGGATTACTAATGATAGAATGTGCTGAGTAGTTAGAAAAAAGCTATGTAAGCTCAAAGGGGTGCATAGCCTATGTATAACACCTCCCTGGGGTGGACTAAACTTCGGGGTTAAAATTTCGAAGTTTAGGAAAACAACGTATTTAATTTTATATGTTTCTTCTAATGTTAGGACTAGGAATATTTTCCGTATTTATCTGACGTTTATGAATTTTAATAGGTATGATAGGATCTGGATTTGGTGTTTGACTTTCGGGTGGTTCTACTGGGGTTGATTGGAAAAACTTAGGAAAGTGACAGGACAGGCGGCTGTGCAATTTAATATAAATAAACAACTTAATTACACAGTAAATAAAAATAATACATGCTATTAAGATTAATATAATGGAGTAATGAGTCTCATATTTAATTATATTATGTTGGTTTATAATTTTATTGGCTTCATCCGATATGGATTTTAACTTAGATTTTGTTTCCATGGTGAAAATGTCTAAATCAAAATTTTGAAGTTTTATACGAGGTTCATTACTCATCTCTTTTTTAAACTTATCTAAACTACAGCAGGAATCATTTATTATATTAAAATCAGAGTGGGATACAGAGATATTAATCTTAATACTATTTAATTTAGGAATTAATTTGGTACTCTTACAATATGCAATACAATTATTAAGGATTTTTACAATTCCGGTTCCAATAATATTTATTTCTAGATTTCTTTGAGTGGGACATTCAATATATAGTTTATTGCTTACAGATTGTACATAAATCCATTTATTATTGGAAAGTGGTTTCCATATATCTATATTTCCGTAAATAAAATCCGTTTGGCACTGCACTGGTAAAACACTAATAACTTTTGACATTAGCTCACTTTCACAACTGGGATTTGCACTAGTAGAAAATACGCTCATAATGTCACAGATGTAGTCGCGAGGGCTTATCGCTTTGCATTCTTTTAGTGAGTCAAGATTACAATATTCTAATTTATCTTTGGTCATTGCGATGTACTTACTGCTAGGAATTATAAAACTAAACGATTTTAGTTTAGCACTATTATGAGGAGTCGGCAATGCAATATTATGAAATAAATGATATACTTTGGGAGACACTAACGGTATACTTAGTATAAAAACTATCTTATTATTTAAACTATAACAAACTATTCTAGATACATTCATCAATATATGAATATTACTTAATTCTAGGCTTACAGGTAATTTTACATTTTCAGGTAAGTATCTATAGTTATCGACAAGCTCTTGGTATAACTGTGTGGGTGGTATTATAGCAGGGTGAAGGATGTTTTGACTACTAAACATGATAGCATTTATTATGTCTTCTAATTGGAAAGATAAAGTGAGTATGGAGGTTTCTAGAGTGTTTAAGATTGAGTTAATGTTTGATTTCGTATTTAAATCATTAGAAATAATTGATAGATTTTTTAAAGTTAACGAGAGTTTGTCAATAGCTTCATTAAGCCTGTCTTCATTAAATTTTATTTTATTTATGGTATTATTAATTTTTGACAAGGTAAAGGTTGTTATTAAAATATTTTCCTTCATTAATGAACCCAGACTTTTCTCATTAATTTGGATACTTCGTATAGCGTTGTCATATCTGACAGCATCGTCTTCGTCTAGAGTCCCAAAGATTGTTTTTGAAAGTGTGCCTATACCACCTAGCCATGCCCCACGCTTAAATCTGTTATTATTTAATAAATGAGCAATGGAAGAATATTCGGAAACTATATCGTTATATCTAACTGTGAGTGGTTCTAAAACGTTATGACACTCTAAGTTACTTGCGGTTTCAATTTGGATTTGACTGCATAAAAAACGAACTGTACCTAATATAGAATTAATGTTTTGAATATGAGGTTCAATGTGTGAGATATCAAATGGGATAACTACGTCTAAGTAACCAATATTAATTTTAAGTTCACCAATTGGATCAAAGTAGATACCAGAGCTCGAGTTGATTGGTTGGACATATTCTTGGTGACCTTGGGCCAGTATGCTGTAAATAAAATATAGAGATGGAATTACTCCTAGAAATTTATATTCCTTGATATACTATAAAATATACTATAAAATGTAAAGGAAAAAATTAATGTAAATACGAGTATAGTAAAAATCTATTCTAAGAAGAAGAATGCACTTCCTGTACTTCTACATGTTTGACTTCGTCATAGTGGTGTTTCACATGACGTCTATTTATAAGTAATGATAATGTATGATTACCATGTATTTTAACGACCTTGTATGGACCTTTCCATACAGGAGATAAGGCTTTGCGTAATCTTAGATGATTTTTTAACAGGACGTAATCTCCTACCTTATACTCAACAGGACGAGTGCGTTTATCATAATAAGTTTTAGAATTTGCTTTTGACTTATGAATGTATTCTAAAGCTTTATCGCGGGCGTGTTTCATACGATGTTGTAATCGTCTTACATATTCGGGATAGGTAGTATCAGAAGAATTGTAAATTGAATTTGGAATGTGAGGTTTGTGACCAAATACTAATTCGTATGGAGTATAATGCGTGGTTGAATGTACAGCGGTATTATATGCTAACATAGAAGTATATACATATTGAGGCCAATTATCTTGATTTTCGTTTACATAAGATTTAAGGTATTCTTTAAGGGTTGAATGTGATCTTTCTAAAGCACCTTGCGTTTGCGGATGGTAGGGTGATGACCAGAGTTGTTTAATTTTAAAAACCTCGCATGTTTTCTTAAAAAGTTCAGCTGTGAAATTGGTGCCTTGATCAGTGAGTATATGCTTAGGGATTCCGAATAAGGATATGAAATGAAGAAGACAGTCGCTTGCTTCTTCAGCCGTGTTACAGCGAATAGGATATGCTATCGAGTACTTTGTTAAATCGTCTTGCATAGTTAATATGTACTTAAGCTTCGCTGTGCCAGACTCAGGCAGAGGGCCCACAATATCAAGGGCTACTCTCTCGAATGGGGATGTAGACGTGGATGTTATTACCATTGGGGCTCTATTAATTTTACGTAAGGCTTTATTTGTCTGGCAGGATGAACAATTCTTGACATATTTTTCGATGTCGCTTGACATGTTTTTCCAATAAAATTTCTCTTTGACACGACTGAGCATTCTTGATGACCCTAAATGCCCTGCGATAGGGATGTCATGATTTTCTTTAAGGATTTTAGGGATTTCGCTAAGTGAAGGATATATAATATTATTATGATAAATGTGGATACTTATCCTAGTTCCATCAAATAAATAAGCTATCATATTATATATTTTAACAAACGAGTGTCTATCGAAAGGGTTTTTAAAATCAGATGTACCAATCTCGTTTATTGTTGGATAAGACATGATTATTTCATCACGTGCATATTTTAGGGATTTAAATATATCGGGATACGAGTGATTATCAAAATGATGCACTTTCGTGAATAAGAAAAGATAAGTTTTATTGTCTATTGTAAGAGGTAAAAATGTATGTAAACTTCTTTCTAATCTCAAAAACTCATCACGTTCGGGGTTTGGACAATTACTAATTACTTCTTGGACATAGGGCATAGATTCGTCCAAGTCCAATGAGGTTGGTATTATTACCAATTTCTGTATTCCTTTCAGTAAATTTTCATTATGTTCTGTAATGGATGTGTCATATAATTTTGCAGGTGATTTTAAAAATTTGTTATAGGTTTCGTCGGATAATAATGTACTTTCAGGAACTGAATGAGGAGTTTCTGGACTTGGGTAAGTTGATACAGGTAAGGTTTCAGGGTTTTGCCAACTAGTCGAAGGTTGCGGTTCTGGTTCTGTTTGAGAGTAAGTTTCATCAGGTATCGCTAAGGTATCTATGGGAACAGAAGGGGAATTTAGAGGGTTAGAATGAACAATTTCATCATCTGTAGAATTAGAATCCCTTCCTAGTAATTCATCGAGGATTTCTTGAGGAATTTCAGTCATTGGTGATTCGGGTTGAGGCTCAGCAACGGGATCAGTTGCATTAATAGGGTAAAGGTTAAGGTTATCATTGTTTATAGAATATACATGATTCACAGGATATCTAGAAAGAGCGTCTGCAGCAGAGTTCAACTTGCCCTTGCGGTATATGATTTCGTATTCGTATTCTTCTAGTTTTAACCTCCAGCGTTGAAGCTTACTACTGGGATCTTTATGATTAAATAGCCATTTTAGCGGTCTATGATCGGTTACAATTTGAAATTTGTGGCCATAAAGGTAAGGACGAAACGTTTTGCAACCATAGAGAATAGCCAACAACTCTTTTTCAGTTGTATTGTAATTGGATTCGCTCTTATTAAGTATACGTGATGCGAAGGCTACGGGTTGATCTTTACCAATAGGTCCTTGAGATAGTACAGCACCTACAGCATAATTTGAAGCATCACAAGTGAGGATGAAGGACTTGGTGAAATCAGGATATATAAGCAACGGAGCAGTTGTTAATTTATGTTTCAATGTGTCAAAGGCTAGTTGTTGTTGATTTTCCCATTTAAAGGGTACATCCTTTTTCAGGAGAGAGGTAAGAGTTTTAGCTGTTTTGGAGAAGTCAGGAATGAAACGACGGTAATAGGAAACTAAACCGAGGAAAGATTTGATATCTTTGGGGGATTTGGGAATTGGAAATTCGGTAACAGCCTTAATTTTACTGGGATTTGGTTTAACACCATGTTCAGTAATCACATGACCTAGATAACAGACTTCACGACGTAGAAATTCACACTTATCTGGCTGTAGTTTTAAGTTAAAATCTCGGATTCTTTGGAAAATTAATTTTAAATTTGTCATATGAGTTCGAAGGTCATATGCGTAGCAAACTATGTCATCCAAATATACAAAACATCGGATGCCTTGGAGCCCGGTTAAGGCAGAATTCATTAACCTCTGAAAGGTAGAGGGAGCATTTTTAAGCCCAAATGGCATTCTTAAGAATTGGAAATGCCCTTCTGGGACGTTAAAGGCTGTTTTAACCTTGTCATCTTCATTTAAAAGGATCTGGTGGAACCCGGATGCTAGATCTAATGTAGAGAAGTATTTACTATTTCCAAGCTGATCAAGGATCTCTGTGATCTGTGGTATGGGGTAAGTGTCTCCGATAGTAACGTCATTAAGTTTTCTATAATCGATCACGACTCGCCATTTTTGCGTGTTGGATGCGTCAAGTTTTTTAGGAACAACCCATATGGGTGAAGACCAGGGTGAATCAGAGGGTTCAATAATGTTTTGTTCTAGCATCTTATTAATTTGATTACGAACTTCTGTTTTGTGAACTTCTGGGAATCGATAAGATTTAGTATGAATGGGTGTATCGGTATTAGTTTTGATTTCATGTTTCAGGGCACTTGTATAGGTAAGGTTTTCTCCGGGGAGATGGAAAATATCGGAGAATTCAGAACAAAGTTCTAGAAGAGCTTCTTTTTCTTCATCATTTAGGTGATCAACACGAACCTGTTTGAGCACTTCTCTGGTCCGTGTAAAACTACTGCTGTGATTTATATGATTTATGACTTCAGTTGATTGTTCCTTATATTCCGGGATATCGATTGGGATTAATTCAAGGCTAAGATCAGATTTTAGGGTTACAGGATTTTCAGAAGTATTTACTACGGATATATTTACTCTATTATTTTCTTTAACACGCACTAAGCAATTTGCAATCAATAGTGATTCAGAAATTTTTTGATCAAGGACTAATCCTTCTTTGATTTCAGGGTTTCTAACAGAGGATTCAATGACAGTTTCAGTTCTCGCGGGTATTAGATATGCGGGTTCATGAAAATACAGTTTTAAAGCTGATTTACCAAAATGTAGTGAATTATTAGTATAATCTATATTACAGCTATGGGCGTTAAGCATGTCAGAACCTATGATGCCGTCGTAAGGCAGATGAATTTTATCGATGACGTGAAATTTATGAAATATACTGGATTTAGGTAGACGTAATTTTAGCTGAAAATGTCCTCGAGTTTGAATGGATTCATCGGATGAATCAATACCTTTTAACTGAATTGTTTCTTTTACAAGTTGAGGATGTTTTTTAATACAGGAGTGTTTCAGTAGGCTTACAGAGGAACCTGAGTCTACGAGTAAGGATAATGGGATATCTGATACTGGAGATTCAACGAGAACATGAGGTAATAGCATTTTTGCAGGATTATTGGTAATTTCAAATACATTGGATTTAGGAAACTTTGAATGATTCACATTCTGTGAGGATATGGAAGATTTTGGAAGACCAACATCATTATGTTTGCTTTATGGATACAGTGGGATTTGGCAGACCAACACCTTTGTGTTGTTTCACGGATACAGTGGATTTTGGCAGATCAACACCTTTGTGTTGTTGCACGGATACAGTGGATTTTGGCAGATCAACACCTCTGTGTTGTTGCACGGATACAGTGGACTTTGGCAGACCAACAGCTCTACGTTGCTGCACGGATACAGTGGATTTTGGCAGATCAACACCTCTGTGTTGTTGCACGGATACAGTGGACTTTGGCAGACCAACAGCTCTGCGTTGCTGCACGGATACAGTGGATTTTGGCAGACCATCATGTAGCGATGGTTGCAATTGTTTTGCCATATTGGTCTTATAATTTCCATATGGCGAAGTTAATTTGGGTTTAGAAATTAAGCTTGCGGTGTCGGTTTTGATATTATTTGGCCCCGTACGACACCGGGACGAGACAGTTATTCGTTTTTTGACTGAGCATCTACAGTGTCATAGCCTTCTTCTTCATGTGAGTCATTTGGATATTCGTCATTAGGGGTGTTAGAAGCAAAATGGACACGTTGAGATAACCTGGACTGATTTTGATCAAATTTAAAACGATTATTGTTATATTCTCGTTTACGACATTGTTCCAGGGTATGTCCTGGTGATTTGCAATATCTGCAAATTGTTGCAGGGGAGTTATTTGTATTAGAAGGTCGATTGAAATAGAAATTTGACTTAGGCTTTATCTGATTAGAGTTCGATGTAAGTGGATGATTGCGAGAATTAAAAAGAGAAGTGAAATTTGGCCTTGAAGTATTAGATCGTCCTTGACGTGTGGTAGACGAACTTTGTTTAAATAGGAATTGTTGAATCTTTTCTTCTGAGATCGCGATGTTGACGGCTTCATTGAGTGTTTTTGGTGATTTACATCTGACTATATTTGATAAACGGGGTATCAAACCCATTTGAAAATGATGGAGGGCTAATTCTTCCATGGCTGCTGTACGTCCTATCATTTCCCTATTTTTATGGCCATGTGAAATAGAAATTTCTGTGAGCAGTTGAGATAAACATGTTTCAATTCTAAGAGCATACTGGCTCACAGGTTCGTTAATTTGTTGTTTACATTCTTGTAGGTCTGTCAGTAAGTGGGTGTAATGTTTCCTTTCGCTAAATTGTGTTTTTAAGAACTCTTTAAGCTGCGGCCAATTGGTAAACTCTTTTACAGAGCACGCGGTTTGTGCCTTGCCTTGTAATTGGCACAATATATATTTAAATAAAATATCCTTTTGTGGTTCTGTGGCTAGGTCGTAGGCATTATTACAGTTGACTAAAAATGAGTTAAGTGATTCCCTACAACCATCATATGGCTTTATAAATTTAAGTAGAGTGGATAAATCTAACTCAATTTTATTCGCCACTGCTAATTTCTTTTTTGAAATTGATCTAGTAGTAGGTCCAGAAGGAGGAGGACAAAGGCCATCGTCCTCTGTGTCAGTGACGGCAATTTCTGGTCTTTCGAATTTTGGACTTTGGGCTCTACTCTCAGACATTTTAAAGATAAAATATTTTTTAGGCAGATTATACAATTATAAATTTAAAATAAAATTAAATGTTCACAATAGAAAATTAAATCAAAATAAAACAGTAATTAAAAGTTTAATATTCGCAATGACCAAATGCAAAACATCACTTACTTGAATACAGACAAAGCGATAACGACGGGTAACATTCCTTCGAAGGTATGGCGAGACGTAGATAACCGTTGCGGATTGAATTTCACTTATGATACTCGAAGCTCCTTGTGGATCGTTGGCTGTATTGATCAGCTTTCAACGTAATCGTTGGGTGGTCGTGTCTGGTCACAACACAGGGCTATATGTGACAGTGGATATGATCTGATGGCGAAGAAGGACTCTGCCTAGAGCATGAGCAGAATGCAGCAGTGAAGTTTTGAAGACACTGTATGGGCCGTGGTTAGGTCTAGGGTGCACTAACACTTATACACTTTGTACTTTTATTTTTCTTTATTTCACATATTATTATTTTATGTTTTTGCACAAAGATATTAACACTTTTACACACGCGTCGAATTCGCGTAAACTAGGAGACGGTACCGGGGACTTTTAAAATCCCTTATCGCTGCCACCAAAAATGTTACGAGTGTCTGGATAAATATGTTTTTAAAAAAAGGAAATTGAAATAAAAAATAAAATTATAATTTGTATGGAAAGAGACAGCCGACTGGCGTGGATGTAGGATGGATGGAGACTGAGTGGATTGACGGGTGACTGGATTACTAATGATAGAATGTGCTGAGTAGTTAGAAAAAAGCTATGTAAGCTCAAAGGGGTGCATAGCCTATGTATAACAGTACGTCAAGCAGTTGTCAATCTGTCAAAACAAACATTGGACGAATCTACTATTCAAGTACTAAGTAAAGGCTTAAATTTTGCTGTTGCACCGACACGCATCCCTTATGAGAACATTATTTGTGCAGTTGAAGATGCCCTGGCCAAAAATACTATGAAATCTGAGGATATGGAGGCCATACGTCAAGATGTTTCATCTTTGTTACGTCGTAGTTCAAGGCCTAAACCTAATCTCAACAAACAACAGTATTTAGCGTTGAAGAACTTACGCAGCAGGTCAGACATTATCATACTACGCGCAGACAAGGGAAATGCCACCGTCGTGATGGATACATCAGATTACAATGACAAAATTAAACAACTTTTGTCGGATGAAAGTAGATATAAAAAGGTCAAAACAGACCCAACCACCACTGTTTTAAATAATACAAAAAAGTTAATTAAGAAACACTCCGACGCATTGAATCTTGATGTTAAAAACCTTATTCCATCTTGTGCAAAGCCGCCTAAACCTTATGGTGTTCCAAAGATACACAAGCCCAACGCTCCGCTACGTCCAATTGTAAGTCAAATTGACACACCAACTTATAAATTGGCCCAACTAGTAGCGAAAGTACTCTCAACACTCAGAGGACAAACATCAGCGTTCACAAAGGACTCTTACCATTTTGTTAATGAGATAAAACACCTACAACTCATGGACAATGAAACGATGGTTAGTTTTGACGTACAGTCTCTATTTACCAGCCTACCAGTAGAGGACTGTGTCAAAATAGTATCAAGGAAGCTACTGGACAATAACATGCAAGAAGAATACACTGAACTTTTGAAACACTGCCTTACATCTGGCTATCTATTGTGGCATGATGAATTCTACAAGCAAGTGGATGGAGTGGCCATGGGATCGCCAGTCTCTCCCGTTGTAGCTGACATCTTCATGGAGGCCTTCGAGGAGACTGCCCTAAGAACATCACCTGTGACCCCTCGTTTCTACAAGCGGTATGTAGATGACACTTTCACAATATTACCATCTGATAAAATCTCTGTATTCTTAGAACATCTTAACTCCATAAACCCTAAAATACAATTTACAATGGAACTGGAGTCTAATAATTCTTTAGCTTTCTTAGATGTATTAGTTATGCGTAAACCAGATAACACCCTGAGTCATACAGTGTATCGAAAAAAGACCCATACAGATAGGTACTTGAATGGTGAATCTCACCACCACCCTTCACAGTTAGCTACCGTGGGAAAATCTTTGTTTCAGAGGGCGCGCGGGATCTGTGACGAGCAACACCTGGCCGGAGAACTGCAACATGTCAAGCAAGTTCTGCGAGACAACAAGCTGCAAGTGCCGCGCCTACGTCACAGGGACCGAGTGAAACCAGCCACAGTCGAGCGCGTCCCTGCAGTCTTACCTTACATGAGAGGCGTCACAGACAAGATTGGCTACATTCTAAAGCGAGCTTCAATTAAAACTTACTTCAAGCCGCCAAAGAAAATTAGTCAGTTCTTACCACCTGTCAAGTGCCACATCCCTCTACAAGATGCAGGAGTTTACAAGCTTGATTGTGATTGTGGGCTCTCTTACATCGGACAAACAAAGCGATCCATTAGAACCCGGGTCAAAGAACACATAGCTGATGTGAAGCACCGTCGCAATACAACATCTGCTGTCTGCAAACATAGCCAGGACCGCCCAAGCCATTACATTCGCTTTGATAGACCTCAAATCCTGGCGAAAGAAAACCGATATCGCCCTAGAATGATTCGAGAAGCCATAGAAATTAAAAAACATCCTAATTTCAACAGGGAAGATGGCTGGGTACTACCATCGTCATGGGATCCTGTTATTAATATAATAAAATCAAATAATAAATATAAACATAACAGACAGGTAGATGTAGTAAGTTCTTACTGTGTAGATCAAAATAACAGCATATCAGATTAATATTTTTCATTTCTCATTTGTAAAAGTATATAGTAATAGTGTTGCTTAGTAAATTGTTTTTAAATAATAGCAAACTAAATTAAAATAATTATCCTTAATTAACTTTAACTTTTTAAATTACACATAGAACAATTATATGGCTTAAATAATTAACACTATATTTTATATTTTTCTTTATGGTTATAAATATAATAATGGCAACACTAAATATAGATTACTAATTAATATTTTAAAATTGTAATAATTATAAAAATAATAGCAAAAATTAAATAAATAATATTCCATATTCAATTATAATTAAAATTATAAAAATGTTTAAAGTTAAAAAATATTGTAATGTAATTGGTGCAATTTTCATTTTGTTAATTGTGGGTAGGCTGTCTGTAACAACTATACATTCAAGACATGTAACACCTCAGTCTCTCCCGTGACCATGGATGCTGTAAAGCATTCGAAACGTCGGGAAACAAAAATGCAAATAAATCCGCGACAAAATCCGAAAAGATAGTTTTATTTAAAATTGGATGTTTGTATTTTTTTATGTATGTTCGAGCGTAACTTCGTCATAATTATTTGCTAAATTCTTTTTTTGTTCGTAAGAGGCTTATTCCGAAATGGTCCCATTTAAATTTGAAGAAAAAACCACCCTTAGATAGATATATAGAAAATAGGGGATGATCGATTTTTCAACTATAAAATTTTTAAAATAATTTCTTCTTATTTTGTTACTACTATGTTTACACTAAAAATCAAAGAGTAAAAACAAAAAAGAAACCAACATGTATACAAATCAAATCACACCGACTTCGAAAATATCTGATTAGGTATACCTATATAGTAATAAGAACTACTAATAAGTTATTTTTTACTTTTTAGTGTTTTTTTTGAAGTATTTTTTTTAAGTTTTTTATAGATTAAGTTAAAGATATTTTTAGTTGTTATATTGATTTGAAAACTTTATGAGTATGTAAGCATAATAATTTGTGTTTTTTTTTTATTTTTGATACCTTCATGGGCTGATCTGGTGACGAGTCAGGAGATAAATACTGAAAATCTTCAATTGCGAAATCTAAGTTAAACTTTTAAGTTTAAGCTCATTTGATAAGTGGCTTATATTAGTTAAGTTCTAAAAATATTGTTTTTATTTTTAAATATTTTTAAACTATACTAAGTTCCTTATTTAGCTTTTACTAGGAAGTTATGATATTAGAAAATTGCCATATTACAATATACAGCTTTTATATTTTTCACTTGTAAGTATATATTTGTTACTCATCATGCTTAAACATTTAGATGGATGAAATAGCATACATTACAGGATAAACAGATAGAATATACCCTAAACTAACATATTTATTTGCCTATATAGTAATATTATAAATACAAAAGCACACCCGAGTGAAGCCGGGATAAGTCGCCTAGTGCTCATATTTATAGAACGCGCAGAGTAGGCTTAGTAATATACGTTAGCACATTAGATCAAAGCTACGATCTAAAGCTCCTGTAAACGATGTTATATAATATGAGGCTATTTCCCTTGGGAAATAAGACAGAAGATATCACAATCGAGATTATAGTATGTGCTAGAGTGAGAAACGAATAGGAGATCATGGACAAGGGATGTTGAAAGTATTCCATCAAATGTATGCTATAACGGTAATAGTTACTTAGGACTATTATAATCATAAAATACTAGCGAGCTAAGTACGTTTTAACGGTTAGTATGGAATAGATGGGCTATATACGTATTATTTATTTATTAGCTTTTTTCAAGGGAAACAAAGAGTACAATAAATAATTACATTCTAAAACATAAAAGTAATGCTAAAAACTAACCAAGTTTCCACAGATTTACAACACATAAACAAAAGCTTACCACCACGATAAGATGATACATATTATATAAAAATTTTGAATTTAAAAATAACTAAATGTTACCACATAATAAAACGTCAAGTAATTATGCAGTTAAAAGTTAAAAATTATGTGATATAAACCCTATAGCCTTCCTCAAATAACAATAAAATAAAAACAATAAAAATAAGTATTTTTTTAATCGGATTAGTAGTTCCAGAGATAAACGCGTTCAAACAAACATACAAACAAACAAACTCTACCTCTTTATAATATTAAGTATAGATTTTGGTGTGTATATGTTTATTACTCCTTAATGCTGAAACGGCTCGATGGATTTGTATAAAATTTAATACAAAGAGATTATGTCAGAGATGAAATAGGCTTCCGTTAGATACTGGCGACTCACCCTCGCTCCGCTCGGTTCGTCCCTAGGTACATTTTTTTTTGAGCAGAACCCTAATTATTTTTCTAAAATAAAAGTAGCCTATGTTATACCCTATAACATCAGCTATCTTCCAATGCAGGTCCCATCAAAATCAGTCCAGCAGTTTCAGAGATTATCCGCTAGTAGATTGTTATAATACTCTGTATTGAATTTTATAAGTTAATCTATCCCAGCTTCCTCTTGATGTACCAATTTAATTTACTACTACGAGATAACGTAAGCGTTTGATCAAAGATCGAAGCGACCTATCGGACATCATACAAATTACATCAAACGATACCGGCTGCTAATTCCTATCTCCGTCTTCATCTTTCACGGCTTTCTTAATTAGAATCGCGAAAGCTCCTTTGCAGCGCAGACTCACGACAATTATGTCGCAATGCTTATTGCTTTAAATAAAATTATAACAATATAAAATAGCCGTAAGGCTATTTTGATAGTAAAAATAAGTGGTAATTTATTTAATACTTTCTTAGATTTGCGCGGATATTTGATATTTAAAAAAACTACGTATTAGATTTTTTGTCGCGGATTTATTTAGTTTTTTGGTTCCCGACGTTTTGAATGCTTTACAGCAATGATGGTCTCGGTCTAAGGTCAGGTAACGTATGACGTATAGTCTTACCAAACGTTGGGAAGCTATAAATTCAAATAAATTCGTAATAAACATAGTTTTATATTAAAATAATTATTTTTTATAATTTATTCAATGATGACTATGAATGAGACTTTTTATTTACTTATATGAATGGATATGTCGTATTTTAAAATCAATCGACATTTACTAAAAATTCTGTGGAATATTGGTTTTAAAAAAATAATTTCTCCAAAAATGTTTTTATCAATGCTGCTAGGTCACTATATATATGTATATATATATATATATATATATATATATATATGAAGACAAAAGAGCAAGTAAAAGCTGATGCCAATCATGCCAATCGTGAGTCGCCAAAAAACTAGACCTTCCACATTTTTATAGCCCTAAGATTCTATTGTCGCTCGTCTGCACTTAAAGAGTAAGAACTGTTGCTTTTTGGAGACAAAAGGGGCTTTGATTTATCAGCGGACCGACTAATGGCGGATCCGTTATAAATTACAAGGCCGGCACAATTAACAGTTGTATTATGTACTATCGCTGATAGAGATTGGGATAAGTTATTTATTTGTGAGCTTAGTGAATGGAAAACCTGTTTTGTAGTTACTGCACATTTTCTTAATGCCCAACAACACATATGAATAAATATCTGAAAGTTTGTTTCTTTCCTTATTCATGTGATTATTCCGTGATGCAGTCACAGACAGACAGACAGACAAACAGACAAAATGCTAAAAACTATAGATTCGGCCTATGTATCGATAATAATGTTAATTTCAATAAGATTTTCCGAAAAATATTTATAATATACAGATTCGACTCAATTACAATTTTATTATATATAAAAAAAGTCGACATTTTTGTATTAAATCGTAAAGGCATCTAATAATTTTGTTTAAAAATAATATTTTCTATCGAGACTCGGATTGAAGCAGTGAAAACACGGCGTTACTTGTCGGCAATTAAAAGTGAAATATTGTTTTAATTAACAAATTCAGCCGCCCACTACTCTTGCAAATTGCCCTGTTTATTGTGATCTTGATTGAAGCAAGTTTCTACTTAACGAAAATTCAAATTCGGTTATATCTAGAGGAGAAAATTAAAATAATTGTTGTAGATATTGAGTTTTCTTATAATATTTATATTTCTTTTAAAATATCTTATGACTAATAATAGTAAAATAATTTAATTTAAAACAAGACCAGTCTTTAAATAGTATAAAATAACTTTTTTTTTAGTTAGTTAATGTTTTAATATTTAATATCTAAAAAATATCATTATAAAGGTATTAAAATGATTTGGTGACTCCAAACGAAATTCGTCGAATCTACGCGAACATTTGATATTTCAAATTTGCGAATTTACTAAAATCAAAATAAATCCGCGAAAAAATCCAAAACCATACTTTTAGTTAAAACTTTATAAATTTAAAAATTTTATGTAATTTAATAGTTGATAATGTTTTAGTAGTTTATTTTTATTAATTTGTTTATTTCCGTATAATTTTAAGAATATCAATTATTTTTTTTCTCGTGTGAAAATAGTCAATTACACATAAGTAGCTCTATAAATAAGTTCTAAACACAGGTTGTAACCACCATAAGAGGTAATGCATTTAGAATTAAGTTATATTGTGTTTTTTATATAAAATACCAGCAGAACCCACGACTTCGCTCGCTGTAAAACTACGAAAAAAACTCTGAAAAAGAAGTTTCATACAAACTTTTATCCCCTATTTTACCCCCTTATAGGATAAATTTCGAAAAATGCTAAAAGATATATTTATTTAATTTCATTGAAGAGCACTAACACCAAGTATCAAGTAATTCTGATCATAAATATTTTTTTGGATTGTATTATAACGTATTTTCCCGTGGGAATTAAATAATCTTCAGCAGTAAAAAGTAGCCTATGTCACTCTCCAGCCCTCCAACTATCTCCTCACAAAAAATCATGCCAATTCGTCACTCCATTTCGACGTGAAAGAAAGACAAACAAACAAACAAACAAACAAACAAACAAACAAACAAACACACTCTCACATTTATAATATTACTATGGATTGTATTAATGTAATTATCACTATAAAGTACAAAAAGAACTTTATGTGGTGGGCGTAAGTTCGAATTTGTGTTTAGACAATTAGAACTTTCGATTTTTGAATTTTATTCTTTGGTTTGACTTAACGTCATATGTAGACGCCACTTTTTGAAGAGACATTTATTAGGAAATGTGTATCTATATCAAATAGCATTGCCCGCGGCTCCGCCCGGGTTTAGGTGTCCAAAAACCAAATTCATATTAGTATACTCTTACATTGCAGTTTTTGTATTTTTTCTCAGAAATGAGACATTTCTCCGCGGTATAAAGTATTCTATATGTTGACCCGGATAACCAGCTGTCACCATAAAAATTTCATCAAAATCCCTCCAGTGGTTTTTCTGTGATGCGGTAACAGACAGACAGACAGACAGACAGACAGACGGACGGACGGACGGACGGACAGACAAAAATTCTAAAATCTATATATTTGGCAACTGTATCGATAATAATGTTTATTTCAATAAGATTTTCTAAAAAATATTTAGTGTACAGATTCGGCTTAGTTAGAATTTTATTATATGTATAGATTACATATAAACATAAAACATATAATAATTTAATGTTCATTAGAAACATTTAATATATTTATGACATTAACACTAACCAGTATTCAGTGATAGCCTCGGGATATATTCTATTATGAGAACAATACACATTTCACGTAAATTTAGTAACATTGTGTTAGAGTAGTTATATATTAATTTATTATTGACGTGACAATATACTAAATATAGTGGTGGTAATTGATTTTAGTTAATGATTACTAGTATAGTGTCACGTCATATATAATACTAATATTATAAAGAGGAAAGATTTGTTTGTTTGTTTGTGCTTCTTTCACGTCGAAACATAGCGACGAATTGGCGTGATTTTTTATGTGGAGATAGTTGGAGGGCTGAAGAGTGACATAGGCTACTTTTTTTGCGGGATTTTATTTCATTCCCACGGGAAAATATGTTATAATACAACTCAAAAATATTTATGATCTGAATTACTTGAAACTTGGTATTAATGCTCTTCAATACTATAAAATAAATACGTGTTTAAGCATTTTTCCAAATTCTTCCCATAAGGGGGTAAAATAGCGGATGAAAGTTTGTATGAAACCTACCTTTTTAGGGTTTTTTTTGTAGTTTTAGCGCGAGTCAATAGTATTGTAATAGTTGAAAATCTATAATATCATATCACGTTTCAATACGTAATTGGTCTGAACATTCGGATTACCGTCGTTTACTCAATACCGGTGAAGATAATCTGAGCTACAATAGGCAATCTAATAAGGCATCTATTAGGTGCTCAGTCAACCGTTTCAATTTTGGTTACACTATATTTATTTATTGTTGAATAGATCTACAACGGCGTCCTTTGATAGGGTGTTGCGTGATGAGAGAGGACGGTGAACAAAGTTGTTGAGAAAGTGTGAGTTATGTTAATATATTTTTTTGTATAATGAATAGGCTTTATATATTATTTAGTATCGTGCATTTCTAGGTACAAACGGTAGCCTATAACTCCAGGCTATCTGTGATTGAAATTACCAAATCATCTAAATCCGTCCAGAAATTCCAAAGACACACACAAACACAGACAAACACACAAAACCGTTTGTATTTATAATAGTAGACTTATAACAATATTTACAACTTTATTTACAGAAAAGTTTCAACAATATTAAAAAAATAACAAAGGTATACTTATGCAAAACAAATGCACCTACACTAAATAATTACTGTGCAAGTCATGTAGCCGTGGAATTGTGGCAAGAATGCTAGCTGCATTCCCCTGGTGTATCGCTAAACCGATTTTTTGTACTATGTGTATGTTACGTGTGTTGTTATGTGTGTTTGTTATGTTATATACGTTAAACTTGGACAAAGCAAGTTTATATATTTTTGTGATTATTTCTCATACTATATTATATACTTATATATACATATAGTATAAGAAATAAACACATTTTTTAAATGAAACTATTTTTTCCGTTTTTTGCAGATTTATTGAGATTTTTGGTTCTCGACGTTTCGAATTCTTATAGCAATTATGGTCACGGGTAAGACTGACTGGTCCGAGAAAAAAACCGAAAGTATCGATTTAAAATGTTAAATATTCGCGTAAATCTAAAAAAGGCTTATTATAAAAACCGTTAAAATTGTAAAAATGAGCGAACTTACCTCCTCCACAAGTAGCAGAGCAGAGTGATCCAGGAGTGGACAGCCAGTGGTACCTTGGTCTGGAACACGACGATCCATCTCCCCCGCAAACCCCGCATTCATCCACTCTTCGAGTCGAGCCCACACGTAGGTCGCATCCCACCCGCTACGACAAAAAAAAGAAATTAAGCAAATAATATATTACTAGTGACTTACTCTCGCTTTGAGTAAGTTTTTAGAAACTTAATTTTTTTTGTTGGGGACATTAATACACAGCGCCATCTAGTTCCATGGTAAGCTACGATTCTTGTGTTATGGATACTAAATAGTTGACACAACACATATATAACTTTTAAATACATATTACAAATATAAACACCCATGACTGGGGTACAAACAGTCGTCCTCATCACACAAATGAATGCCCCCAGCGGGACTCGAACCTGCGACCACTGGCACTGTAAGTAGGGTCACTACAAACTGAACCAAACGTATCGTCAAATTGTAGCTTGTTCATTACACGAGGTCTATCTTGGTACAAAATTACATCCAAATCCATTTAGCCATTTCGGCGTGAAAGAGATTTGTATATATACAAAATACATATTTTCCCATTTACAATAGTTGTGTGTGCTATACTTGATAATATATTTACATTACACAGGTATTACTTAACACTATACACATAATTACGAATAATAATGTATGTATGTCTGTGAGAAGAGTAAATAGCTTTTAATTAAAAAAACCTTTGTACTTTAAACGTAATAACATCACCTGTCTTGTACCTAAATTGTGGATTTTAAAAAACTAAAACTAAGAAAACTTAGTGAAAATAGATGAATGTTTTTTTTTTAAATAAAAAAAGCAAGCAAAAGAATTGTGGAATATGCCTACGCCACATAAAATATATTGCGTAGTTGACTACACAATAGTATGTTATAGATGTGACAAAATTATTTTTAAAACTTTGAAGTTTAAATTACTAAATAATATTTCGGACTATATTTCTAATTCGAACGCAATCGGTTGCGTTCGAATTAGAAATATATCAACCGATATCGATACCATATCGATATCAACTTTGCTACTAGTTAAAGGTGAAAGCATAAGGGCAAATAAGTCAAAAGTACTCGTAACACTAAGAATAACGTGTTATTAGATTGTGCTTCTAACTTTAAATTAATTATATTAGCAAAGATTGATAGATGAGTTACTTAAGAGAGATTGCTTCAAATTTCATGTGGACTTAATATATTTAGTACGTACTCAATAATGAAAACTGAATAATTTCCATTCATTTATGCCTCAAATTTTCATGGGACGCCAATATGGTACAACCAATAAGAGACCGATAGATTTACGTGCTTTCCAAGGCACGGGAATAACACCGTAAACTTCCCAACTTCGAGCTGCTACTGAGAATTCCTTAACAGAAAAACTCAACAACTAAGCTTAGCCCGACACGGGACTCGAATCCTGGATCTGGTGCTACGTCATAAATATTACGACATTGAATAATCAAACCTATCAGACAAATGTATACTTTCGTAGGATAACTAAAGGCTTTGTTTTAGAAATACCATCGTAATTCATTTGGGGCCGAGACATCGTAGCAGCGTTCAAATATTCTAGCAGATAGATATCCGGCATCTATCACTGTAATTTTGATAGTATTTAGTCTAAGAGCTGTTATACAAATTGTTTAAATAGAATTATACGTAACTAGCGCTTGCCCGTGGCTCTGCTTGCATATTTTATTCACTTTCACGCCATAAAATAGTACTGTAATCTATATATATAAAAGAAAGTCGTGTTAGTTACTTCGCTTATAACTCAAGAACGGCTGAACCGATTTAGCTGAAAATTGGCAGGGAGGTAGTTTAGAGCCAGGAGAAGGACATAGGATACTTTTTATCCCGTTCGACCGCGTTCCAATTTTTATGATATTTTAATTTTTGGATTTCTCTTAGTCCGGAATAGGTAAGTATTAAAACATATAATTAAAATGTGAGAAAGAAAGATTTTTTCTTTTTATATCTATTTAAAACGTACCTAGCGACGAACCCGAGCGAAGCGAGGGTGAGCCGCTAGTGTTAGATAAACTATAATTTTTTATAGTAAGTAAGGCAAACTCAGTGCACATTTATGCACCTTTATCCTGCGAAGTTTCCTTTTTATTGGAATCTGTCACCGTTGCCGAAATCAGAATAATACGATAATGTATTGAAAGTTCAGTAGTTCAGTTTAAAACGAATAATACAAATAATTTAATATCTGAAATAAAATAAAATTTAATATCTATACATATAATAAAATTGTAACTAAGTCGAATCTGTACATTAAATATTTTTTGGAAATTCTAATTGAAATAGACATTATCGATACATAGTCCGAATATATAGTTTTTAGAATTTTTGTCAGTCTGTCTGTCTGTTACTGCATCACGACAAAACTACTGGACAGATTTTGATGAAAATATGGTGTTAGCTGGTTATCCAGGTCAACATATAGGATACATTTTACCGCGGAAAAATGTCTCATTTCTGAGAAAAAATACAAAAACTGCAACGTAAGAGTATACTAATATGTAAAACCTAAGAATTTGGTTTTTAATCATCTGAACGCGGGCGGAGCCGCGGGCAATGCTAGTCTAAAATAAATATCTCTTAGACTAACTGTAAGTTGGATTGGACGATAAAATAATTTCAATGCTTCAAAATCATTCCCTCCGTTATTCATGTTATAAATTACTCTGATATATAACAATGACGCACCTCATCATTTATTCAGCGTTACGAAATCGAGTCGAGAGCCGCTCCACACAAATATGCCGAATTTTCAGATTATCATATTTAAGTATGTATCGCTGTCCCTTTCTCGCACACCACATATTAATATGATAGAGAAGGACGAATAATGCAATGTTATTACATGCAATTCATGTTTACTGCAACTGGATTTAATTACAGATGAAATATAAATATGGTTTTGTTATTAAGCAATTTTTTTAAATATTTCGATATTTTTGAATGAAAATTAAATGAAATGATGTGAGTTGGAGTTTATATCGCATTTACAAATTTACTTAGTCAGATTAAATAAGTTTATTGAATAACAAAAAGTGTCTATTAGCGACTTAAACTCTCTCTCTCTCTCGTTGGTGCCTTTTGTATTTACATATATTATTATCTTTTTATTATTTAACTGCCTCGGTGGTGTAGTAGCCAGCATGTACGGCTGCCAACTCGGAGGTCCTGGGTTCGAGACCCGGGTCGGGCCAAGTTTAGTTATTGAGTCTTTCTGTATAGTAAGTCTCAGTAACAGCCCGGAGTAGGGAAGTTGGCGGTGTCTCACACCCGTGCCTCAGAGAGCACGTAAAACCGTCGGTCTTGCGCCTTAACTCTCACTAGTCGTGTCGAGCAGTCATCCAACCGGAGTATGAGAGTGACAGGAACAGAGAGTGCACTTGTGTCTGCGCGTACACTTGTGCACTATAATATCTCCTGCTCAGTTGGCTAGTCTCAATGAGATTGGCAGCCGTGGCCGGAATCGGCCAGGAGAACATCATATTATGATTAGGTAATTTAGTATATATATATAGGTAGGGCTACTTTTGGCCAAATACTAATAGCAACCTAAGTGTTTGTTCAGACCATAGTTTTACTTTTAACTAAATTTTCTTCTAATCTATTTAGTCATTTCACCGTAGGTACTAGTTTCTTGTACTTACAAACTTTTAACTTTATAATAGTAACATGATTGGTAACATAAAAAATATATAGAAAAATAAAAACATTATTCTAATCTCGGTCCTATATTTCTCCCAAACTCAAAGCCCGTCCAATCACCGATTCAAAACATACATTAACAAGGAAAACTTTTATAAAACCTAAAAAGTACAAAACATAAAACGTGGCCGATAAAAACTTGCGCCAATAGCCACTTATATTTTACGTGCAATTAACAAAACGTCACGTATCGCAACTTTCTGAAGTGTCCAAGAAGTCATGAAACTTTTCACTCGCCACCACAGAGTTCTGTATTTTGCATAAATTCATATATTATTTAAGTAGGAACTCCGGTCGCATTTACATAATCCTGTTTCCTCCTAACGAATACTAATTCGACGGTGGTCGAGCATCGATGCTTCGATGGCTAACTTGGCTTTTGAATGCTAAAAATTATATATTGATTTAAGACATTTGCTATATATAGCGTGTAATAATATAACCCTATCCGATTTTAGTTACCTTACCTTACCTTGCGTCGCTTGCTTGGCTGTGTTTACTGCCTCTGTTCCTTTAACTCTTATGTTTTGGAGAGATAATACGTTTTTTAGATTTAAGCGAATATCTGCATTTTTAAATAACTTTTCAGATTTACAGCAATCAGCAGTCTCTCCCGTGACCATGATTGCTGTAAAGCGTTCAAAACGCCGGGAGCCAAAAATCAAAATAAATCCGCCTCAAAATCCGAAAAGATAGTTTTGGTGTGATGATAATTGTTGTTATTTTTTCTGTATCATATTTTAAGTGCAATAAAGAATATAATAATAATTCGACTTGATTGCTTTGAAATTGAATTGAAGTCCGAAGGTGTCAACAGCACAAGCTTCCCAACTTTTTGCTGTTATTGTATATTTAGAAACCCACTCACAATTTATCTCCTCCCTTTACGCGAACCCAGACCCTTTTGATCTATAGTCAATGCTAACCACTAGACAAGTCAATCATAAATAATATACAGTATATTAATGATAAAATAATAATTTTGAGAGTAAGAGTGTTGCATAATAAATACTTTGTGTTTCTTGTTTGAGACCGTGGTAAGTAAATTCTTGTTTAATATTGGTGAAGTATTGAAATAAATATGTACATAAATTACATTATTATGCCAATCTAAAATCGATTAACAAAAATAAATTTAATATAAATGATGATAAAAAATTTTTACAAGCTGAAAAGTAAAAACTGTAGTTGATGATTTTTCCCTGGTTATATTTTACTTATTACAAGCAATTTATCCTCGTTTAACTCGCGTGCGTCCCCAGTTTATCTGTGTACGAAGGTTTTAAGTTTCCATCCAACTCCTTACAGCTGTTAAAGCGTGAAGGAGTAACACATATGTACAATAGGGTGGCCCAAAAAAAAAACCAAATATTTTGTTTCAAGTTTCTTATGAAAATATCTTAGTTTATCGTGTTTTAAGAGCCCCCTCCAAAGCGCACTTAAAAAAAATAAGAGGTCGCTCAAAACTTTTTTTATTTCCAAAATCGTTGAAAATCGATGTTTTTTTATATTTTTTTTTCTCGTTTTCGTATAAAGGTTATCAGGATTCTGAATTTTTTCAAGTTTATATTTTAATATTTAAAGGTTGCTAAAGATTTTTTTAAGTTTCCATAACTTAAGGTAGAGTACTTTCCAAAACTTTAGGTAGAATTCATTAGACTTTTTTGAGCGACTTCTACTTATGATAATTTTTTTGACAATGCACAGTAAAATGTACTAAAGACTGTCGATTACAAAATCTAGGGGCACGGTAGTGCTCCCGCCAAGTCGAGCATTCCTGTGTCTTAGTTTTACATATTTAAAGAAGTTATGCGTTCAATGGGAATCAGAGCACCAATATAAACTAATCTCGAAGACATTTAAGTAAACTGCGACGTGTGACAATAATTTCCAGGCAATTTGCCCAAAAATACGCGAAACAAAAGCGAAACGTCAAAATCACTACTCACGCAAGAACAATTCCTAAAAGCCTCTTCGAGCAAACAGTCCTTTATGCAACAAAAAATGCGGATTGAAACCTCGTGACACAATGCCGGATGCGACCTGACATCATCAGGGAATGAGGCTGCGAAATAATAAGGCTTGGACGCGGTTTAGGATATAAGATGTAGCGATAAGCGACAACAATTTTATGTTATGGTGATATATTTATACATATAATATGATAATAACTTTAAATATATGTAACAATATTTAATTATTGCTATTACTTATATTTATTATTTTTATGTATTAAGAGTATTTTACTATAATATATTTTTATTTAGTATGTAATAATATATTCAATAAATTTATTTATTTTATAAAAGGGTGTAGTAGAAAAAATACTTTAACATATCTATATTAGGTTTATAAAAATGAATGTCATTATGTATTGTTATGTATTTGTTAATATATTCCAAAGCTGAACGCAGGTATAGATAAAAACTTTGAAATAAACGCCCACGCCCTCCCCTGTCACTTACACCACACCCCGCAGCTGTAATACTGAGTTGCCTTTGTCTAGGTACTATGTTTGCTCCCGTTTCTAAAATTAAAAGTATGCGGACTGGAATGCCGAGTTTGTAATATTTCGTTTGTTCTGGGGGTACCTTTTGCATATACTATATGTGAACAGGTACCATTTATTATCCGACAATAGCGCTTTTTTTGGGATAACACTTCTTGTATTTCATAAAATATTATACAATATTGTGAATATTTGGTGCTGTAAAGGTTGTATTAAACATGAGCGAATGTGAAATTTAATAAGAAAAATATTTTTTGTTACTTACATAATAAGAAGAGATTTACAATCCAAATTATAAGTGATAAGATATACATAAACATTCGTTTTGGGAATTAGTTTTTTTGAGGTGGATTGATTGGTTGGAATAACATCAGAGGTTGGGAAGTGCATCAGTTTGATTTGTTAAGGTCAACAAATACTAGTCAAAATTTTCCTATTTTGTTTCTTATGAATTATTCCAGAAATCGCGTAAATTGATTTTACATATTTTTACTCACAGCCAAGAATAGATTGAAGTGTTTATAGCTAGAAAATATGCCATTTTCGCTTTGAAAGCCTTTTAGCCCACCCTATAATCTATTCGACAGACGTGAAACACCAAATAACTTATAGCACCCCACCTTTTTGGTTCACAAAGGATTTCATTTTTCTTCAGAAGTTGCATGAAATAGCAATTTTCTCGCACAACTCGCTCATAGCGTCTAAGCAAACATGCTAGTCTAAAAGTGCAAAATTTCAAAAGAGACAAAAATATCGTTTTTGTAAAAATTTGACACTTTAAGAAGAAAATTGGCGTTGCATGCATTTCTAAAATGTTAATCGATATAATAATTTAAATTCAAATTCTTTAATAGTCCATAATCTGAAATAAGTTCATCCTTCACCGTTTAAAAGCTACAAGATTTATCAGATGTAAGTATTTTGTATCGAACAAAATCGATAAACATCTTTACTTATATTATAAAGAGGTAAAGTTTGTGAGTTTGTGAGACTGTGAGTTTGTGACGTGTAGGGGTAATCTCTGGATCTACTGAACCCATTTAGATGAGAGGTAAGAAGATAGTTTGAGACACTGAGAAGAACATAGGATACGGATACGAAAAATTTTTTTTATTAAATATTTTCTTTGTTACTGTTGTAGTCGATAAATAATGTTAAATTATGCACTGATTTCGAGAAAACACTTGACTAATTGAAAGTCTTTTAGGCAAAGGGTTCGATAAAGATTTATAAAGAATAATTGTTAAAAAAATGTAAAATAACTAAGTCGAATCTATACATTAAATATTTTTTGGGAAATCTTATTGAAATAAACATTATTATCGATACAGAGGCCGAATGTATAGTTTTTACAATTTTTGTCTGTCTGTCTGTTACCGCATCACAGAAAAACCATTGGAGGTATTTTGATCAAACTTGGTATGGTGATAGCTGGTTATCCGGGTCAAAATATAGGATACTTTTTACTGCGGGAAAAATTTTGTTTTTGGTCATCCGAACGCGGGTGGAGCCGCGGGCAATGCTAGTATTAAATAAACGTTAAAAGTCTCAAGGCAAGTCTTAAGGCAATTTGCATAGTGACTGCTGCGACAGTGCCAAATTTGATTATAATTACCGCCTCCAACGAAACATGGCGATGTTACTCGTGTTGAGAACTTCTCTGAATTACTGTTTTGTTTTGGAATTCTGTGGTTTTATTTGTTGATATTAATGTTGGTGTTTATGGTTGTATTTTAAATGAAAATTATTTGTCGAAGTAGATAAACCAAATTCCATGAAAATCAACTATAACTTAGACTTTTACAAGTACACATTCAGTATGTGAGTAAGCTACCATCGGCTTAGTATGGAATTCTGCTCAGAAGAACCGGCTCACTTGGTACACCGGAACTCAACAGTTGATCTTTTAAATACCACTACTGTGACAGTATTTAAAAAAGGAATCAACAAACTCTTAAACAGATAAATATGCTATGTTTAGTATATGTTTTTTAATTTTAGCTATAAATTTTGAATACGTTAAATCCAATAATATGGATAGTAGTTAGTAGAAAGGGGTTAGAGATAAGATGTTTTGTAATTTCATTGATCTCTAAGACATTTTCCATGAAATATAGTTTTGACTAACTTCCTTAAACTCAAGATCAAACATTTGATCAATGTCAAAACTAGATCATTATTTAGTCTTAATCATAATCTCATCTTCATCTCTCCACTGAATCCAAAGCATCGTTTTATGACTGAGCTGGACAAGATAAGGCCAGTACAAATAACCCAAATGCGATAGCACTACACTGGTATGGTATAAGATACGTCAAGACACTTGGCTGCATAAGATTGGAACAGCGATTTACATACAAGTAAAAACTGCTCCAGTAAAAATTGCCATTGCAGTTTAGCAAGATCTCTTATCTTGCGAGTATCGTCAGACTTAATGAACCACCCAAAACTGAGGCTAAAGGAGATTTCGACTTTTAACAGCTAGCCCAAGTATATGACTAATAAAATCGCACTACTATTATAAATATGAAAATTTGTAAGTATGTTTGTTGCTCTTTTACGGTAACAGATTCGGATGAAATTTTGTATATACTGAAGTAATACATAGGCTACTGTTAAACACTTACAGATGCTCACGAGCAACTGAAGGTAAAACAATAGTAAATACATAAAAATATCCGGTAATTAATATTATATGTATATCCAGTATTGATTTCGTATTTCGTATAGACATGTCCCCTTTCGACGTAGGCTGCAATAGCCCCCCGCCCTCTCATCTCACCCCCCCCCCCCCCCATATCATCACCTGTCTTCACTATATTCTAAGAATATTTTAAAAGAATGATGATGATGATGTTCTCCTAGCCGATTCCGGCCACGGCGGCCAATCTCATGAGATTAGCCAACTGCGCAGGAGATATTATAGTGCTCAAGTGTACGCGCAGACACAAGTGCACTCTCTATTCCTATCACTCTCATACTCCGGTGGGACGACCACTCGACACGACCGGTGAGAGTTAAGGCACAGGACCGACGGCTTTACGTGCTCTCCGAGGCACGGGGGTGAAACACCGCCAACTTCCCAACTCCGAGCTGTTACTGAGACTTACTATACAGGAAGACTCAATAACTAAACTTGGCCCGACCCGGGACTCGAACCCAGGACCTCCGGGTGTGCAGCTGTACATGCTAGCCACTACACCACCGAGGCAGTTAAGTTTAAAAGAATAGAGTTGCAACATCAAAGTAAGCTGGCCCACTCAGCTTTGAATAGAACGACTTGTCTTTGCGATGTGAATTTCAAAAGATTGTTATCGCTGTTATCAGTATTTAGAGATCACCTGAATGGGAAAAGATGACGATGAGATGAACCAAGCTATTAACATATTTATATCTATCTATCCTTTTTAGTGGCTTTTTATAGAAATTAACGCTTTACTAAGAATCTTAACATTAAACTAATCAGATAATTTTAGCTTTTCTGTTATATATTTTTTTAAATTTAATTTTTACTAAAAATAAAATTTAAGATAAACTTCACTTTGCATGAGTAATATTTCTATTAATATATAATAATAAGTCCTCACATAATAAATAAAACGCTTAAGCATAATTCGCCTATTAAAATCTATAGGTACATATAATAAAATTGTAACTAAGCCGAATCTGTACATTAAATTTTTTTGGAAAATCTTATTGAAATAAACATTGTTATCGATACAGAAGCCGAATCTATATTTATAGCTTTTAGAATTTTTGTCTGTCTGTCTTTTTGGGAACGCATTACGAGAAAACCACTAGACAGATTTTGATAAAGTTTTAAATTTTTTAGAAATATCTCATCTCTGAGAAATCTACACTAAACGGTAAAACTTATCAAGGGACGAACCGGAGCGGAGAGAGGGTGAGTCACTAGTAACCTATAAAATTACGAAAGTTTCATTCCTTTTCTTAAACTAGATTAATAATTATCGAAATCTATACAAAAGGCCCAGGTCTTTGTATAGACTCACCACGTATCGTATGGCGTATCCAGATACGTCATACGATACATGGTGTCTTAAATACTACAAGCTTATACAATTATACCTCACGGCGACTGAAATGTATCGTACTAAATTATTGAAAGGGTTTCAGAAAATATCTTCCGAGATATTCCCTTTACCTATAAATAGAGTATTTATAATACTAGCTTTTGCCTATAATTTTGTTCGTGAGAGTTCTTATTTATTGCATGAATCAGCATAAAACAATGGATTCAAGTTGCTTCTTTATGTTGTCTAAATTGTATGTAATATATAAACAATCAAGTCTGGCGCAATTTTGTCTGAAAATGATAAAATGTACATTTTACATAGAATCAGATTCTCATTTTAGAAGCCATGGAATGGTTCAAGTTCAGATTGTATCGGTTTCTTCCAAAATTTACAAACATTTTTTTTATGAATCATTCAAAACTCATTTATTTATTCAGAAAAGAAAGTATTGAAAAAATACATCTATACATATAATAAAATTGTAACTAAGCCGAATCTGTACATTGAATATATTATTGTCTGTCTGTCTGTTACCGCATCACGGAAAAACCACTGGAGGGATTTTCATGAAATTTGGTATGGTAATGGCTGGTTGTCCGGGTCAACATATAGGATACTTTTTACCGCGAGAAAATATCTCACTTCTGAGAAAAAATACAATAACTGCATTGTAAGAGTATACTAATATGTAAAACCTAAGAATTTGGTTTTTGGTATTCTGAACGCGGGCGGAGCCGCGGGCAATGCTAGTAAGAAATAAAATAAATTAAGTACTTTCTCTTTATTTGAAGTTTGTAAAAACGAAACATAACCCCTATCGTATATAAACAATTCCTATGTTATAAAACATGATTATAATCGATAATTCTTGATTCTATACAAACAACACTGAGTTAAAACCAGGCAGTATTAATCATCTATAATTAATTAACGCCGATCGCAGATTGTTGCTTCATGCCATCGTTTGTTTGCACAAAGGGCCACTCTCTATTTCATAACAAATCAACACCATAGAAATGGATGCTTTCATGAAACATCTGATACGGAAAGTGAATAAGCGGTTTATTTTAGTATTTTAATTATTCATAAATTTGTGGTCCGCCCTGGCTTCATTCAAGCGCATCTCTAAGTAATTTATCTTTAACTAGCATTGCCCGCGGCTCCGCCCGCCGTTCAGATGACCAAAAACCAAATTCTTAGGTTTTACATATTAGTATACTCTTACGTTGCAGTTTTTGTATTTTTTTTTCAGAAATGAGACATTTTCCCGCGGTAAAATGTATCCTATATGTTGACCCGGATAACCAGCTAACACTATACCAAATTTCATCAAAATTGATCCAGTGGTTTTCTCGTGATGCGGTAACAGACAGACAGACATACAAGAATTCTAAAAACTATAGCTTCGGACTCTGTATCGATAATAATGTCTATTTCAATTAGATTTTCCAAAAAATATTTAATGTACAGATTCGACTTAGTTACAATTTTATTATATGTATAGATTGTCGGATATCCAAGAAGAGGCACTTGATATATTGAAATAAATAGTATCTACCAAAGAAGTACATGCTAACAAACATACTTTAGTCTCAGTGCTTATTTGCCCAAACGACCATTTTACTGAAAGGTTTTAATAACAATAGAATTGACATTTAAACGTCAAAAAATCTGTATTATACACAAACATACGAACTACTTTTATTTACATATACAGATATATTTATAAAATTGTCTTAAAAAAACAGAAGCTACAGACAGACAGATGTGGCAAATTAAAAATTCGTACAGAATTTATTTTATCATAATTTGCTCAAATGAATCGAGCGGCTTCAAAAGCGGCGGCCAAGAGATTGAATTAAAGCATTCGATGACTTGCAAAGTTATATATTTGGTTTAATTTTAATATTTTCTTAAGAGCTCCTCTAATTTATTGGTTTTATTTTGTAATATACTCAAATAAATTGATTTCTACTGTGGGATGTTTCTTAAAAGATTTTGTTAGTTTGTGATTAATTTAATAGGTCTTTTTTTTATTTAAATCTAGAAAAGTATATTAAAAATAAAGCTTAAGATTTTTTTTTATATTTGAAGCGCTATTTTGATTTTGTAGATATTATTAAAAAAAAATTATATAAAAAAAATCATATAAAAAAAATTGCTAACTTCACGCAAAAAATAATGAGGTACGTATGTTTTACTTATACACTTACGCGAGTTTAAAAAAAAGTACTCTGTGAATTTTAACTGGTTACATGCAAAATAAAAAAAAAACTGATTATTTTAAGTAATAACTAGATTAAAAAAAAATGTTTCTATAAATCTTTTATACAATCGCAAAAAGTTTTTCATGTACATTCAGATATATGCTTTTCAAGAAAATTATTATAAACTGCTCCACCCCTTCAGCTCCTTTGTATATTAAATATTTGCTCGAATTCGTCCAGAAATATAAATCGTTTGCATAACTGCGACTCAGCGACACCTTATTAATAGTCTGAGAGCGTACCAAAAAAACCTTAAGTAAAACAGCCAGAAAGAAACGAAAAGTCATAAAATGCGAAAACTTGTATATTACTTGTGAAATATTTGCATCGCTGTAAACAGAATAGATAATATCTAAGCCGTTATTTATTTATTTACTTACTAGCATTGCCCTCGGCTTCGCCCGCGTTCTGATGACCGAAAACCAAATTCTTAGGTTTTACACATTAGTATACTCTTACATTGCAGTTTTTGTATTTTTTCTCAGAAATGAGATATTTTCCCGCGGTAAAAAGCATCTTATATGTTGACCCGGATAACCAGCTATCACTATACCAAATTTCATCAAAATACCTCGAGTGGTTTCTCTGTGATGCGGTAACAGACAGACAGACAGACAGACTGACAAAACTATAGTTTCGGCCTCTGTATCGATAATAAATGTTCATTTCAATAAGATTTGCCAAAAAATATTAAATGTACAGATTCGGCTTAGTTATAATTTTATTATATGTGTAGATTTATTTATTTACAGGACACACAAATTTTAGCTTTCTGCAGTCTTTCTCCATATAAACTTTAACTATGCCATAGCTTGTACTCCTTCGTATAGGTAATATAAAACGTATACAAAGTTTTCTCTTCATATACATATATGTAGATAATAGTAGAGCGATTTTTTTTCTAAGCTTGTATTGGGGGTAGAATTTGTAGTAAAAGAAAACCAAAATTTTGAAAAAAAAAATTTTTTTTTTTGCTCAACTCTTTGAGGTGGCCCACTGATGCTAAAAATAAATAATTAATTTAAATTTTTGGTTTGAATAAATTTTTTTTGAGTGATGAAGGAATGTAGTCATTTTCTACTCAACTTTCACTGATGGTAGATATAATGAAATAATACAATAAACCTTTTGGGGTATCGTTAAATCGGTAACATCCAGTTAAATTGCTTACAAAATCAAACTATTACATAAAAATTTGAAGTAAGTATAAATATGTACATCATTTTCAGTAATTGAGCAAAACTTCTATACATTGTCAATCAGACGCCGAAGCCTAAAGGGACAAACCGTACCCATGTCAATAGTTAAGTGCGACAGCTTTGATTTGATTCCACTACATATTCTAATTTAAGACCCTTCTTGCTGGTTATTTTGTTTGACAACACTAAAAATCAAGTTCCTTTGAGGATCTAACGTATTGATCTTTATGGTTTGCTTTATTTTATATATTTTTTTGTATAATATACCGATAGCGGTTGGATGCTCAGTGGCGTGCCATAGGAGAGCCCTATGTCCAGCAGTGGGCAAAAGCAGGCTTATGATGATTATTTTATATTGAAATAATTGTGTGAAAGTATCAGCGTGCTCACGCGTGCTCGTGTTTGTGTGCGTGCGTGTGCGTCTGTGTGTTTGTTTGTTAATCTTTCACGCTATAACGGCTCTACGGATGGGGACGAAATGTAATACCAGATTGAGTAGATTATTATGATCTGGAGTTACACTTAGGCTATACTCAAATGAAGTGAGAGTAAGCCGCTAGTAAATCATAATACGAACAATTTCCTCTTACTTACTGACTGTATAAATAAATAGATCAAGGTAAAGTGGATAAAGTATTCGAGAGCCCTTCTGGCAGACCTAGCTTTGATTTCCACTACATTCGAAAACAAATTATATGGGCATTTAAGCATAACAAATGCTCTCGTAAATATTCTTTAAGGAAATCTTGGAATGAGAGCTATATTTTGATTTATAATAAATAATTTTATAACAAGATTGCTTGTAATGAGAGCAGATTTATGCCGTAACTTCCCAATTTATTTTTAAATGGCAGAAAGATTGTAGGAAAATGATATACATATATTTCCTCTTAAAATTAATATTATACAATATACATATTAGCACTTGCTATTTCTTACTGTATTTTAACTTCCTATTTTTCCTGAATTGCGGATATTTTGAGAGATTCAAAGAGTTTTTTACACTAATATTTTGACTATGAAATCTTTTATACAACAAACTAAATAATTAACAATGATATAAATCAACAACACTACTAGTTAAGAGAAAATCGAACTCCTAACCACCTTTTTAAAAGTCAAACCTTACATTAAAACGAAATTAACACATTGTAGCTATTTCGAGCAACTGTACAATTTTTAACTGTAATAATTTATTACGAAAGCCTATAAATTACGACACTATTAAATATTCAAAACATTTTAAGGCTCAGTTGGAAAATGAGATATTTTCAAATATAATTGATGCCCAGAAATTAACTTGCTACTGTTTTTGAAATTCAAACACTTTTATTTGTCTTAGCTATTTGTATTTATAGCACGCTTTTATTAACTTTACTAGTAAATATGTAATGAAATGTTGGAAGTCGAATCTTGACTTTATTTTTAACCGACTTCGAAAAAAGGAGGCTATTTAAGACCATAATTAATTATTTAGTATTAGAGAGTATTTATAATTATTAGGAATGCAAACATGAACATAAGTTTCTAGATTTTTTTTGTAATACTAATTACTTTATCATTTGATACTATATCTAACAAAAACGTGAGTATTAAAAATCGTATTCAACTACAGTTCTATGTTTAAAAAAGAGAAACCAGGACAAAATACTATAGAAAATAAATGTTGGACTGGAGAGAGAGAGAGAGAGAACGAGGAGAACTTACAAATATAAAACAAGAATAAAGAGAAAATTTCTAGCAAATATTTTGTACTAGCGGCTCACACTCGCCTCGCTTGGGTTCGCCTCTAGAAAGACAAAAACAAATCTATCCCACGGGAACCGTATATTTTTCCGGGATAAAAACTAGCCTATATATTCTTCTGATTATATGAGCTATATTACTGTAAAGTTTCATTAAAATCCATTCAGTAGTTTTTGCATGAAAATATAACAAACATCTATACATCCAGACATCCATACAAACTCACAAACTTTCGCATTTATAATATTAGTAAGATTTTTAAATGACAAAAAAATATATACATAAAGCTGATAGAAAATAATGTTTTGTAAAACTAAACGCTTATTACCATTTGCTACTTTAGGTCATTTCAGAAATTGCAACACTTTTTCTGCCCCCAATCCTTTTTGGATTCCTTCCAAACAATTTCACAGTATTCTTAAGTACAGACATAACAGTGGTTTGTGGTTAATCTTTAGATTTCAGATTGCTTCTCTCATTCGAGAAAATACTTGTTTTTATGTATTTTTATATATTTTTATTACTTTTTTAAACTCTAACTTATTGACTGGTCTGTGCTTAAGCTAAAAGATAAATAAAAAATATCTCTTCAACTAAACCAAATCTGTATTCTAGTAAAAAAATTTTTTTACGTTAAGATTTAATTGTAGGTAGTTAATTATTAAAACTGAAAAAGATTACGAAATTTTTTCGTTGTAATGGAGGTTGTATATACAACCTGTAAATACAACCTGTAAATAATAAATAAATATGTTGGGACATTAACACACAGTACCATCTAGTTCCATGGTAAGCTACGAGGCTTATGTTATAGATACCAGATAGTTGATACACTACACATATATAACTTTAAATACATACATATTATGAATATAAAAGCCCATGACTGGAGTACAAGCATTCATGCTCATCACACAAATGAATACCTCCAGCGGGACTAGAACCCGCGACCGCTGGCACAGCAAGTAGGGTCACTAAAAATTGAGCCAAAAATGTCGTCGTATACGCATAAATAGGCAAAGACAAAACAGTACAACACACTTTTCTCCCCCATTTGTCAATCGATTTTTATTTAAGTAGCGTTATTAAAGAGCTTTAGTTAGTGTTATTAACAAAAATATATTTTAATACATATAGGTAAATTCTGTTCATATATTTTACGAAGATTTTCAATGATTATGATAGATAACAATAATTTTTTGGATCGATTTATTACTTCTATAAGCTCTCTCTACATACAAAAAAACCGAGCTTACAACAGTACAAAAAAGCTGTATACATAAACATATATGTATTAGTAAAGCTGTAATGACTAATCAGAAAATCCGCTTATATTTCGTCATAATATTGCTAATAACATATATTCCTAAACACACAGTATCGGTACAAATATCAATATTAGTAGATTTTTCCCCAAGCTCAAGCAAGCTCTTTAGCTTTATGCTGACTTGTCAATATTTCAATAGGATTTACATTTGACTAATGTTTCTTTCAGAGGTTGTATGCATTCTGAGGAGCTTAGATATAAAAATATGACTTTAGTGACTCAGTGACTCAGTGGCTACGTATATGGAACTGGTTATTGGAACAAAGGTCATGGGTTCATTTTCTGTATATAGAAATACCCGGCAAAGCCGAAAGGCATGATTATGTTTTTAGTGGTCTTATATGTTATTAGTTTTGAAAAATGTTCCACAGTAAACTGCAGAACATATAAAAAGCTCTATTAAAATCTGTTTAATATAAGAAATATTTAAAAAAGGTAAACCCACGATTTATTATATATTATATATATATATATATATATATATATATATATATATATATATATATATATATAAAATTCCAGTAACAATATTGTGTGGTCCGTAATACCTTGGGACAAGACCGCGAGTGACTGATACAGGATATAAAAAGAAAATTACTACGTTTCTTTTATTTAGTATAGGATTATTGTCAATTGGATAGCAATTCCCTTCGCTGAAATTTATTTGAACCAGACCGATAAAAACATCGGTGTAATATAAAAAATGACTTTAGGTAAGAATTGAATCTGCGACCTTGGAGTATTGATGAATGCAATCCGATACTAAGAGATACTACTAGATTATGATTGGACTACTACTATAAAGCGCAAAAATTTGTATATGTGTATGTTTGTTTCTGCTTCACACTGAAACAGCTGGACGGATTTGGATGAAGTTTAGTACACAAATAAATTATGACCTGGAATAACACTTACGCTACTTCTAGGTACTTAGAAAAGCTCCCTAGGGTGGAGTGTAAGTTGTTAGGCATATTATTACACTGTTTATAAATCATAATTTATGTTGGTCCTAATAATAAACATAATCGGCCAAGTGCGAGTCGGACTCGCACACGAAGGGTTCCGTACCATAATCGATTGTTTTTTAACTTGCATGGCAACCTTTTTAAAATTCGCCATCTTTTTTTTTTTATTATTTATTGTTTAGCGGTAGTAGAAATACACACTGTGAAAATTTCAACTCTCTACCTATTACAGTTCATGAGATACAGCCCTCTGACATACGGATAGACGGACTGACGGACAGCGGAGGCTTAGTAATAGGGTTCCGTTAGCACCATTCGGGCATAGAACCCTAAAAATGTCCCTAGCTAGCTTTTTCTATAACATTAAGTTAAAAGTAATATATCTTCAAACTCCAGGCCAGTTTAACCATCAATCTCCCATATACGGCGTAAATAGCAATAAGCTATCAGCTATATACACGTACAAATTCGGTTTATTTACAAATAGTTGTTCGGAAAAAGCGGCTTTTTCTCGAAAAATATACCAAACAATCGCCTTTTATTTACACTCCTATTAACAGGAAGGTCTCGAGAGTTTTGCCGTTTTCCTTAAAAAAATTCCAAACGCACGCCCTCGTGGTAAAATTACCCCTCTTTACGAGCCATGTTTGCCGAGATATGAACAAATAAACATGGCTCCTTAGCGCTTCACATAACTTACTCGATATGGGACGTGAATATTTTATCGAATTCTACGTAAATTCTCATAATATGTTGTTATCATTTTAAACGAATATGCATATATTAGACTAGCATTGCCCGCGGCTTCGGCCGCGTTCAGATGACCAAAAACCAAATTCTTAGGTTTTACATATTAGTATACTTACATTGCAGTTTTTGTATTTTTTCTCAGAAATGAGTTTTTTTCCGCGGTAAAAAGTATCCTATAATATGTTGACCCGGATAACCAACTATGATCATACCAAAAAAAATTCATCAATACCCCTCCAGTGGTTTTTCTGTGATGCGGTTACAGACAGACAGGCAAAAATTCTAAAAACTATAGATTCGGCCTCTGTATCGATAATAATGTATATTTCAATAAGATTTTCCAAAAAATATTTAATGTACAGATTCGGCTTAGTTACAATTTTATTATATGTATAGATGATGTTTCAAAATTTTTTTGTATTTATGTTGAGGTTTTGAAACAAGTAGTTAAATGATGTAAAAATTGCAGCTCTGTTAAAGTAAGAAATTGGGTGAGAAAACTAATTAAGTATATATTATATACCTACTTCTTTCTTCTAGAATTCCAAAAAGGAGAAGGTTCTCAATTCGTCGGAATCTTTTTTTTATGTATGTTCACCGATTACTCGAAGATGCCTGAACCGATTCGCAATTTTTTTTTGTATTAAAGGGTTCTCAGGTATGGTCCCACCCATATAAATTTTATCGAAATCGGTTTTTTGAAAAATCAACAATATATTTTTTTAAATAAATTGTTTAATCGAATATGTTATTAAAAAACTTTCTTCTTACAAATTACCTGCTTATTACGTCTACACTAAAAATGGAAAAATTAAAACATAAAAAAAATGGACTTCCAGGCACTAAAATGTAAAAAAATAACTAAACGGGGGTTTTTATTTAGAATAGATTAGGTATCTATTCTTATATATAAAATTCTATATTTAGATAGATATAACAAGATAATAAGAAACCACTGGATTTGTAGATAGTATGAGTATACCAGACGTTTTGTTATTAGTGAAGGAGCGCAGCACTTTTGTCTCGAAAACGTTCAAACTTTTCCGATTTTAAAGCTTGCTAAAAAAAGCAGTAGAAAAACAAAATATAACTATAATTTTTAAAGAGCTAATAAATATTTCACAAAGTAAATTTTCCTACGTACATGTTTTTAACACTAAACTCAAAAAAAAAATCCAAGACTACTATAATATACTACATATTTTTTTATACGTATTTTTTTTAATTAGATTGATTCGACATTAATATAAAGAGAAACATTTTTTTTTATTTTAGTTCTTTTTTAATAATTGTAAATTTCCTGACTAAAAATAGAAAACTATAAAATACTAGCGACTCAACCTCGCTTCCCTCGGATTTGTCGATTCATCCCTATGTACGTTTTAACAGTTAGTATGGAATAGACTTTATTATATATGTGTACATATGTTCACGCATAGATATAGAAAAGTAGGTAATTAAAAAAAGTAAAATAATACTTTCTTAGATTTACGCGAATATTTGACATTTTAAATAAAACTATCTTTTCGGATTTTGTCGCGGATTTATTTGCATTTTTGTTTCCCGACGTTTCGAATGCTTTACAGCATCTATGGTCACGGGAGAGACTGAGGTGTTACATGTCTTGTATGTATAGTTGTTACAGACAGCCTACCCACAATTAACAAAATGAAAATTGCACCAATTACATTACAATATTTTTTAACTTTAAACATTTTTATAATTTTAATTATATTTTTTTTTTTTAATATTTTAAAATTGTAATAATTATAAAAATAATAGTAAAAATTAAATAAATAATATTCCATATTCAATTATAATTAAAATTATAAAAATGTTTAAAGTTAAAAAATATTGTAATGTAATTGGTGCAATTTTCATTTTGTTAATTGTGGGTAGGCTGTCTGTAACAACTATACATACAAGACATGTAACACCTCAGTCTCTCCCGTGACCATAGATGCTGTAAAGCATTCGAAACGTCGGGAAACAAAAATGCAAATAAATCCGCGACAAAATCCGAAAAGATAGTTTTATTTAAAAAGTAAAATAAATATATATATATATATCCTTTACTTGAGAAATGATTGATTCCTCATACCAATTTCCACCCCCCTTTTCATCCCTTTATGGGCAGATTTCCGGGATAAAAACTTTTTTTTATACTCCCAGGATCTTAAACTTTCTCCATACGAAATCTCACCTGAATCGGTTCAGCCATTTAGTCATGAAAAGGTAACAAACAACCAAAGTTACTTTCGCATTTAAGTATAATATTAGTATTAGTATATATTATAGATATTAGATACCACATATACGTAAGATATTGTGTAATTTTCATACATTTATAGTTTTCTATTTGCGAAAATAAAGATTGAATAAAGTAATCTTATTTTAAACCATCCTTATATTTTTTGGACAAAACCAAAATCTAACTTCAAACTAGGTTAAGCCTACAGTTTCTTCGACAAGTTGATACGAAGCATTTCTTCGGAATGGCTTCTTATACCCTTCTCCATGACCCAGAATACGTGTGTTCGAAATTTCGAGGATTACTCAAGTGGATAAGACGTGATACACTTAAGTTACACTTTGCTATATGTTGTAGTTGAGTTGGGGCTCGTGTGATGAAATGTACTGATGAACTTTGTATAGGAATTTAGACAAGAGCTCGATGAAAATTAAAAAAAAAAACTAACAAAAAGTAAAAAAAAAAAAATAAACATGTGGAATATGATAATATAGGCTGAAAGATACGCCGAAGTTGCGTTCTTTAACATCTATAATCATTATACCAGAAAAAGCTTATAAGTATTCTTAATGAAATGTAATCGTGACTTAGATTGTTGTTGCAAGGTAAAAGAACACATAGCCACAGTCAAAAATATTTTTGATCAAATAAAGTATTTGTCCAGAACGCTGAACCCGAACCATACTAAAAACGCGCTGTTTCTCGATAACCAAAACAGCGCGAGGAGCTTTGGCCCCCATTAGCTGCTGGCATACCTCGATAAGCTTCCCATTCTTCTTCTTCATTTGCTTATCTTTCTCGCACCTATGGCTACGCATAAGACTTTTTTGAAGTACCGATCTTTAAACTTTATTTACGTCTGGTAATTGTTTAAAACCGGTAAATTTGTCTGGCGATTTGCGAGTGTTATTAAAATTCCTCAATAAATACGTGATTAAAATTTCAGATTGTCATAAGTATATTTTTGGGAATTTTAATAAAATATTTTTGGAGAGGTTTGGTAATACTTTATAACCGACAAAAACGTCTGGGGTTCTTTTATTGGATTATATAAAAACTAAATTAAAAGATTAAACAAAAAACGAGATGCCAAAAACACGTTTTTTGGATATATTTTTTTGCAATTGTTATATATTGCGCAGTAACGAAATAACCGAAAACGCTATACCAGACTCGCGGGACTGGATTCGTCCATTGACGAAATCATATTTTTTCACAATTTCAACTAGCCAAAAGGACCTTCCCAAAATTCGTCGCCAGCTCTCGGCATATATAAATATTGTTTTAGTTGTTAACTTTGTAAGCTTGTAATCATAAAAAAGAGTAGACCAACATTCTTTTGATCATTAATAGCATTGTATTGTGTATTGTATTGTATTCAGCCCTTTTTAACGTCCCACTGCTGGGCACGGGCCTCCCTTCAACACGAGGGGAATCAGGCCATAGTCCACCACGCTGGCCAAGTGCGGGTTGCCGGACTTCACATGTCTTTTGAAAACTTGCTAGGTTCTCTCAGACATGCAGGTTTCCTCACGATGTTGTCTTTCACCGTTAAGACTAGTGGTAATCATGTTGGAAATGATTCGCACATGAAAATATCAGAGGTGCGAGACCCGGGATTTGAACTCACTTCATTCGGTTTCCCAAGCGAGCGCATTAATAGCATACAACACTAATATTATTATTTGAGTCTGGCGGCTTTAGCTAGTTCTACAATCGTTGAAATTCTCCAATCTCGAAAAGAAATCTAAAAAAACTTTTTAACAAAAAAATAAAAACCGACTTCAAACAAAAGCACTAAAAAGTAAAAAATAACTGATTGGTAGTTTTCATTAACTATACATACCTAATCAAATATTTTCGAAGTCGGTGTGCTTTGCTTTGTATGGGCTGGCACCGATTTCGAAAATATTTGATTAGGTATGTATTTAATAGGTAGGCTTTAATTACTTAGCCAAAGCACACCGACTTCGAAAATATTTGATTAGGTATGTATAGTTAATGAAAACTACCAATCAGTTATTTTTTACTTTTTAGTGCTTTTGTTTGAAGTCGGTTTTTATTTTTTTGTTAAAAAGTTTTTATTTTTCCCTTTTTAGTGTAGACAGTAGTAGAAAAGTAAGGATTCTAACGTGTTAGGCTTGTCAAATCAAACAAAATAAGCCCAAACTCAAAGTATCTACTATTAGCCGTTGAAGAGTTCCACCTATCCACCTTCTGGCCTTGCCATCAGATCAGGTCAACAACACCGAACCACTGTACTATCAACGGAAATAGAAATACTTGCAAAGTTTCAAGTCAATATGACAATTAAAAGTAGGTTAAATTCATCATTAGTTGTTTTTCCACCCTTAGGGGTGGTATTTTTTTTTGAAATTTAAATGGGACCAATCTGGAAGCATACCCTTTCAAACGACACAAAAATTGTCCAAATCGGTTAATAAATGACGGAGTTCTGAGGTAACAAACATAAAAAAAAAAAAAACATACAGTCGAATTGAGAACCTCCTCCTTTTTGAAGTCGGTTGAAAAATATGAGAATTTAAACATATTATGATTCTGTGACATAACTATTAATTTTGTTATTTCAATACTATTTTTAAAATGTCTATTTTTCAATGTTGGTGGAATCTAGAATTTTGTCTGCTCCTAAATTTTATTATTTACTAATATATGTACATAAGCGACTCACCCTCGCTCCGCTAGGGTTGGTCCCTATGCGTTTTAAAGGTTAGTATAGATTTCTCAAAGATGAGATATTTTCCCGCAGTAAAATGTATATGTTGACCCCAATAACCAACTATCATATCATACCTTATTAAAATCTATCTAGTGGTTTGTCGTTATGCGTTCCCAGACAGACATACATACAGACGGACAAACATTCTAAAAACTATAGATTCGGCTTCTGTATCGATAATCATGACTATTTCACAAAAAATATTAAATTTACAGATTCAACTCAGAAATTTACTATATGTCTAAATAATACGTATATACATAGTACTGACCTGACATCTACCATCAATGCACATATCCAAGCTGCCTGGCCTACATCGGGTACCATCAGATACTCTCGCTGCTAGAACAGCTACTACCACTCGATCTTCATCATCTAATGATGCAGTCTGAAAAAATACACATTATTAAAGTTACAAGACAAGATTTCATTAAAAATGAAAATATATATTTTCTCAAGTGAGGTTTAAGTACTCGTCGTATGTATAATGAAATGCTACGGTTACGTCAAGCTTACGTCATAGGCAGTTTAAATTTAAATAATACTAGTAACTCACCCTCGCTCCGCTCGGGTTCATTCCTAGTTACGTTTCAAGGTTTAGTATAGATTTCTCAGAGATTAGATATTTTCCAACAGTAAAAAGTATCCTATATGTTGACCCGGATAACCAGCTATCACCATACCAAATTTCATCAAAATCCCTCTAGTGATTTTTCCGTGATGCGGTAACAGACAGACAGACAAAAATTCTAAAAACTATAGATTCGGCCTCTGTATCGATAATAATGTCTATTTCAATAAGATTTTCAACAAAATATTTAATGTAGTACATATTCGGCTTAGTTACAATTTTATTATACGTATAGATAAATATTTTCTTATAAACTAAACTGCTACCCACCGACGTAGGCTTCAACATCACTAAATTCCTCTTGTATAAGATAGTAATTCTTTTTTAAATATTTTTTTTTTTATAAATCAGACTATAATCTAGGTAATTATTAAAGAAGAATCATGAAAATTAGTTTACAATTGACGAATATGCCGCGTAACATAAAAAAAGTATATTTCCACCCACGTTGACTCTTTCTCTTTTTTTAAATCGGCAAAATATAAACTAACTAGCATTGCCCGCGGCTCCGCCCGCGTTTTGATGACCAAAAACCAAATTCTTAGGTTTTACATATTAGTATGCTCTTACATTGCAGTTTTTGTATTTTTTCTCAGAAATGAGACATTTTCCCGAGGTAAAAAGTATCCTATATGTTGACCCGAATAACCAGCTATCATCATACCATACATCAAAATCCCTCCAGTGGTTTTTCTATGATCCGGTAACAGACAGACAAAGAGACAGACAGACAAAAATTCTAAAAAGTATAGATTCCGGCCTCTGTATCGATAATAATAACTATTTCAATAAGATTTTCAAAAAAATATTTAATGTACAGATTCGACTCAGTTACAATTTTATTATATGTATAGATAAGAAAATTATTCATAAATTTTACTTACTGGTGTAAACATAAAAGAATATTGATACCAAAGTCACTTTAAAACTTATTATTAGTGGCAGAATTTAATTTAGAAATTAAATTGGGACCACTTTCATATCGTATATTGTATAATATACGAACAAAAAAGTTCAAATATTATTACTTTCAACAAAAAAAGGTTGTATTTGAATTTAGTACCTCATCTATTTTAAATAGGTTATGAAATATTTTGAGTTTAACTTTGAATAGGTAGCAGGTTCAATTATCGTTGAAAGTTTTAAAATATGTAGTATCTATGAGAGCTATCTCAAACCCTTTGCCTTCTCAAGGAATATCTGATCACGTCGCCTAAAAGCGTTGAAACGTTATCCGAATGTGAATTCGCTAGTGAAATTCTCTACTGTAGATACTGTATGGTTACATGAAATATTAGTTGACAGCTAAAGTATACAATTGTATATTTTTGTTGGCGCCACAGTCGTTGAAGTGATTTATATGGCCGCGATTGTGGAATGTGGGTTCGATTTTTGGCTAATTTCATTATATCGTTAAGGTTTTTTCACTTTAACAGTCTTATTTATCTTGGTATTAATTAAGCCTTAAGAAATACTAACGACTTCACTTCGCTTCGCTCGGGTTTGTCCCGTTAGTTAGGTAGGTTTTAACGGTAAGTATGGAATAGATAGTCGATGCCTTGCTCTGTGAAAAACAAAAATAAATCTATTCCACGGGAACCGTACATTTTTTCGGGATATAAAGTAACCTATGTGCTATTCCAGATTATAATCTATTTTTGTGCCTAATTTCATTCAGATTCGTTCAGCCGTTCTGGCGTGATGAGTAACAAGCATACGTCCATCCAATATTTCTCATTTACAATGTTAATGGGATAATAATTACTTTAACTATAGAATATAGAATATTTTATTTATGTGTTATGAAAAAAGAACATGTATTTAATCTAATCTTTTTTTCATTCTTATTATATTGTACAATCTATACTAATATCATAAAGAGGTAAAGTTTGTGACGTTGTAGGGGGTAATCTCTGCATCTACTAAACCGATTTAGATAAAATTTGGTAAGAAGATAGTTTGAGACCCTGAAAAGGACATAGGATACTTTTTATCCTGGAAATCATCCCTTAACGGGATGAAAATAGGGATTAAAATTTTTATAGGCAATCAACCTAGGGACGAACCCGAGCGAAGCGAGGTGAGTCGCTAGTTATAAATAAATTTAGCGGTAGGTAAATCGCAGTTTCTAAATCTATCATTTCATCAATATCTTATCAAAACGAATTAAAATATAATTCACCGCATTTACCGGAAATCAAACCTGAAATCTGCTGCAAGTCGATGTCTTGCTTGCAACGATTTTTCATTCTATATTGAGAAATAATGATCTAAATGTTCGTATTCCAAAGACAAATAGAAAAGAATATCAAATAATTTTACTGCTGTTGCAATAGTTATAGTAAGTAAACGCCGCAGTTGACTTTTGCTTGATAGAAATTCTAACAAAAACATTCATTACGAAGCTCGCAGGAATTTACCTAATTAGTTGTAACTGAATCAACTTAGAGCTTTGCCTTCATTGCTTTTGTTTTTTTTAAAAGCTTTTATTTAAATTGAAATGTTTGTTTGTTCAGGTCAAATCTTACAAGTGTGTTTTATATCATTTATACTCAACCGATTGAGCTAATATTTTGCATAAACATTTAGTTTGGAAGACAATGCTTGGTTAGCTAAGTGATGTCATTCTAAATCCAATATCGCGGACCCCAAGGATACTCCATGATATGGATATCAAATGAAAGGGGTTTCTGAGAATACGAATATAATAAAGACTAAAAAATAAATTAATACGTTGTTTTTAAATAATAGCAAACTAAATTAAAATAATTGTCCTTAATTAACTTTAACTTCTTAAATTACACATAGAACAATTATATGGCTTAAATAATTAACACTATATTTTATATTTTTTCTTTATGGTTATAAATATAATAATGGCAACACTAAATATAGATTACTAATTAATATTTTAAAATTGTAATAATTATAAAAAATAATAGCAAAAATTAAATAAATAATATTCCATATTCAATTATAATTAAAATTATAAAAATGATTAAAGTTAAAAAATATTGTAATGTAATTGGTGCAATTTTCATTTTGTTAATTGTGGGTAGGCTGTCTGTAACAACTATACCTCCAAGACATGTAACACCTCAGTCTCTCCCGTGACCATGGATGCTGTAAAGCATTCGAAACGTCGGGAAACAAAAATGCAAATAAATCCGCGACAAAATCCGAAAAGATAGTTTTATTTAAAAAAAAAATTAATTGTGATAAACATATTTAAAATAGGTTTCATTTAAATGCTCGAAAAGAAGAAAATAAACTTTAAATTAAATCAAACCCATCAATTTATTACACAATTTATATAACATTGCGCGTGGCTCCACCCGCGTTCAGATGACCAAAAACCAAATTCTTAGGTATTACATATTAGTATACTCTTACATTGCAGTTTTTGTATTTTTTCTTAGGAATGAGATACTTTTACGCGGTAAAAAGTATCATATAATCGACCCGAATAACCAGATATTACCATACCAAATTTCATCAAAATCCCTTCTGTGGGTTTTCTGTGATGCGGTAACAGATAGACAGAGAGACAGACAAAAATTCTAAAAACTATAGAATAGTTTCGGCCTCTGTATCGATAATAATGATTATTTCAATAAGATTTTCCAAAAAATATTTAATGTACAGATTCGGCTTAGTTAGAATTTTATTATATGTATAGACAAACGCTTGTCGCCGGTAGATAAAAAAATAATATAAAATTTAAATCTCAAAAAAAGTTTGTAAGTTGTTTTAAAAAATGATTCTTTTAAAAAAATATCTCATAATCTTTCATGATTTCTTTAGGAAAGTATTTGATCGACTTCAAAAAGGAGGGTCTTTAATTGTGAACCGATTTTTAATATTTTTTTCTCATGGTCAATGGACTTCACATGTCTTTTTGAAAATTAGTAGATTATTTTACATATGCCGTTTCCCTCACGATGTAATAAATATGTTAAATATAAAAAAATATAAAATAATACACACACAAAAATATCAGACGTGAACCGAAGTTTGAAATCACTTGCCGACTACCACTGCATGAAAATTTATTTATAACCCAATATTTTTTATTTAATATATAAAGAATTTATGGCTAATTCAAGACATAAGTATTTAATATAATATAAATCATTACTTACAGGTTCAGGGCTTTGACCAGAGTGTTGTGGAGTGCCTCTGCAAGTCAAAGCGCAAGGTTCGTCGTCGTCTCTATGGGCCCTCCAGTGGAACAGCTCTCCACCGTAGGGTGTATTGTCATGTGCACTACATTGTTGCTCCCGCCAGATATCTTCTTCTAACAGGGATACGTTGCCGCGACATGGCTGAAAAAAATATAAATAATCATCCGTGATTCCCTTCCATTTACACATTTAAAAAATTATTAGAAGGCACAATTTTTATCATTTAAATCACAAATATATATACTGGTAGTTTATTTTCGTAAAATGATCATAAGTTATAGATAGTTGACACGTATCGCTCAGTTTGTTGTGACCCTACTTGCGGTGCCAGCGGTCGCGGGTTCGAGTCTCGTTGGGGGCATTCGTTTGGATGTTTTTATTCCAGTCATGGGTGTTTATATTTATAATATGCATTTAAGTTATATAATAATATGTGTAGTGTATCAACTATCTGGTATCCATAACACAAGCTTACCTAATATGGAACTAGATGGTGCTGTGTGTTAATTTTACTACAATTATGTTGGGACAACATATTTATTTATTATTTACTTTCTATTGGTTGAAACCATTAGAAAATCTGTATAGTAGTGTCTGAAACTAACCCATACAAACACATACTCAGCGCAGGCGACTTTGATTTATAACATTTTGTAATGTAATACAAGTTACACCAGACTTGGTACACGCAAGTTTCATAATTTGCGAACAATGCGTAATAAGTATATAAAATATGCATAATTAAAATTATGAAGTTTTTTAAAATTAATAAAGATTTTGATGAGTCTACGTAATATGTAGGAAATTGTTTGAAGAACAAGTTGTTTTTTTTTTCAACTGACTTAAAAAAGGAGGAGGTTCTCAATTCGACTGTATTTTTTTTTTATGTTTGTTACCTCAGAATTTCGTCATTTATTAACCGATTTGGACAATTTTTGTTTTGTTTGAAAGGGTATACTTCCACATTGGTCCCATTTAAATTTCAAAAAAAAACCACCCCTAAGGGTGGAAAAATAGCTAATAATGAATTTAACCTACGTCTAACTGTCATATTGACTTGAAACTTTGCAAGTGTTTCTATTTCCGTTGATAGTACAGTGATTCGGTATTGTTGACCTGATCTGATGGTAAGGCCAGAAGGTGGATAGGTGGAACTCTTCAACGACTAATAGTAGATACTTGGAGTTTGGGCTTATTTTGTTTGGTTTGACAAGCCTACACTTTAGAATTCTTACTTTGCTACTACTATCTACACTAAAAAGGGAAAAATAAAAACTTTTTAACAAAAAATAAAACCGACTTCAAACAAAAGCACTAAAAAGTAAAAAAATAACTGATTGGTAGTTTTCATTAACTATACATACCTAATCAAATATTTTCGAAGTCGGTGTGCTTTGCTTTGTATGGGCTGGCACCGATTTCGAAAATATTTGATTAGGTATGTATTTAATAGGTAGGCTTTAATTACTTAGCCAAAGCACACCGACTTCGAAAATATTTGATAAGGTATGTATAGTAAATGAAAACTACCAATCAGTTATTTTTTACTTTTTAGTGCTTTTGTTTGAAGTCGGTTTTTATTTTTTTGTTAATTTTTTTTTATAATAAGCTTTAATAAGTTAATATTACCTTTTAGTGCCTTGAGATTTTAGTTTTAAAACCAATTATAAAAATTGCTAATGTATTCAAATAAATTCAAATAATAAAATTGTAACTAAGCTGAATCTGTACATTAAATATTTTTTGGAAAATCTTATTGAAATAGACATTATTATCGATACTGAGGCTGAATCTATAGTTTTTAGAATTTTTGTCTGTCTGTCTGTCTGTTACCGCATCACAGAAAAACCACTGGAGGGATTTTGTTGAAATTTGTATGCTGATAGCTGGTTATCCGGGTCAACATACAGGGAACTTTTTACCGCGGGAAAATATCTCATTTCTGAGAAAAAATACAAAAACTGTAATATAAGAGTTTACTAATATGTAAAACCTAAGAATTTGGTTTTCGGTCATCTAAACGCGGGCGGAGCCGCGAGCATTGCTAGTTTAGAATATACTCGTAAAAGTATTGTAATAATGAATTTAGAATATAAACGTATTATAAAAATGTATATTAATAATTTAAAGAAAAGTAAACTATAAACAAACAAACGAAGCTATATTTTTTAATATAATAAAGCTTATTTATTTATTATCCTTCTATTTTATTTCATAGCAAAGGTATTTTCGTCTGTAAATTCTGACTTTAGCGCCCAATCACTTATGAATTTAATCGACACTCTGAATTTTCTTTGAGAAATGACTTTTTAGAATTTAGCGTAGGTTTACATGTACATCTAAAAATAAAATGTGCATAACCATAATTATTTCTGTAAAGTATAATGTAATATATTTTTCAGTTCTAAACTAAATAACTTTTCAACAAAAAAAGAATCATCATATTAAAAATTTTAACTACTCATTATTAAAAAATAATAAATGGAAGATATTGCAATACATAAAAATACAACCGAATTAAACACTTTCTCCTTTTTAAAGTAAAAATTATATGATATTTCAATATTTTCTCAGTATATTTTTATATATATTTAAAGATCAGTATAAGTTATGTAAATTTGAAACAAAACGTAGGACAGAAAGTGCAATTATGAGTTTTACGCAAAAAAAGTATCGCGGAATGCTATAGTCCATTCGAATTAATAAAATAGTGAGTCAAAGGGCAATGGCAGGTAAATGTGTATACAAAGTAGGAGTAAAAATTCAATTTAAATTCAATATTTCAAAAGATTAAATTTAATGGATAAAAATCAACTTGATTATCTTACTTATCTCAAATCTTGATTTGAGATGATAATGACTTTATTTTGATTTGAGATAATTAATGAACATAATTAACTTAAATCAAAATAAAGTCATCGTATTTTTATCATCAGTGATTTTATCTATAGCAAAAGTGTCCTTTTGTGATAAAATGGGGTGTTACCATCTTGCACTTTTTAGGAAAGTATTTTTAATTGTTATATTTCTGTAAATGTTAAATTACGCCAAATGCCGGGAATATATCTAATTCTTTTTACCCGACTTTGGTTCGGTCCGAAAGGAGGGTTATGTGTTTGATCCGCTGATACTAAAAACTTGTTGCGAGTTTTCCCAAATGTCTATGTCATAATACTATGTTCCTATGCTACCTACTCTTTTTTTTACGGAATCTGCTTTTTTGTTTTTGGAATTTAATTTGGATTTCTTAATAATATATTTAAGTCTGCCTTTAACTAATCATTGTGAACTTCACTTTTATAATTTTAAGCAAACTTATTGGTCGGGAGGCGAATCTCGGACGGTGGACACCGATGATGACGACGACACGTTTGGCTCAGTGTGTAGTAACCCTGCTTGCTATGTCAGCGGTTGCGGGTTCGAATTCCGCTAGGGGCATTTATTTGTGTGATGAGCACGAATGTTTATACTCCAGTCATGGGTGTTTATATTTATAATATGTATGTATTTAAAGTTACATATATGTAGTGTATCAACTATCTGGTATCCATAACACAAGCCTCGTAGCTTACCATGGAACTAGATGGCGCTGTGTGTTAATGTCCCCAACATATTTAAAAAAAAATGATGATGACTCACTATTTTCTTAACGCGAATGAACTACAGTGCTCATTAATTAACCACTTTGCTTCGCTTAGACATGTATATCCCTAAATGTTACTGCAGACCATGTATTTGTGCACTTAATTTCATTCAAAGTGACAAACATACATAATCACATACAAACTTTGCATTTACAATAGTAGTCCGATAATATATTCTTTATCTCAAAGTTTCAATAAAAACCGAGCGGTCATGTAAACCAACGTTTACATAAAGTGGGTAGCGCGCGGAATGACAATAAGATTGTTATTTGCCTTCTCTTTATTGACTGCTGGCGCTTTTAAATCTGATTGGGGCATGCTTTGTTTCTTCAACGAGATTCTTTGACGCTGTTTCGAAGGTACCTAGTTCTTTTATTTATAAGATTTTTCAAGAGCGAATGTTATTTGAAGTTTTGGAGTGGCAACATTTATTTTAATTGTGAAAACCCATGTTATGGAGCAAGATTAGTTCATGATAAGTAGTGTGTGGTTTACAGATTTGGAATGAATATTATATAACCGCTAATAAGTCATTTTCTTGTTGAAGTTGTATTTATTTTTGCACGTTTGGAAAAAATATGAAAGTAATAAAGTAAATTTTTACGATTAATTACGCGCACACCGACAGCCAAAAAGCGACATGATGAAGTTAGCTGCATTCCTTTTACAAACAGAGAGTTGTGACATACGGGATGAAATCTTTAGCTATTTTTGTTATGAAAGAAAGCTATTTTTGTTCTGTTACGCCAAAGAAGTATAACTTCTTACGTGCGTACATATGTAAGTACACACACACGTTTTTTTTTAATTACTATAACGTCCAAGAAAAATAAAATATGAAAATCAAGAATTAAACCCATGAACATTTCAAACTTATATAATTACCAAAAATTTTAACAATTACGAAAAATTATAAAATTTCATCACAACTTTTACACCGAAAAATAATATTCGTTTGGAATTTTAATCATTGTATAAATATTTATAATATTTTTTTTCAACTTTTAATTATTGTTTCTCTTTGGTTGTTGCTCAAGGCTTCCCCGATGTTATTTTGTTTGGAGATTCATTCTTTCCACGCCGTCATCGTTCTCGGTAATTTTAAGGGTGCATATTAAATACTCAGACTGCTGACTCAGACGATTTTCCCGTCTATATTTAACTAAACGTAGCATTTTGCAAACAACTTCAGTAGTGAATTTCATATGAGATATTTAAACTTTACTAATATTATAAGCTACGTTTTAACGTTTAATATAGATTTCTCAGAGATGAGATATTTTCCGGCAGTAAAAAGTATCCTATATGTTGACCCGGACAACCAGCTATCGTCATACCAAATTTCATCAAAATCTATCTAGTGGTTTTCCCGTGATGCGGTAACAGACAGACAGATAAACAGAGAGACAAAAATTCTAAAAACTATAGATTCGGCCTCTGTATCGATAATAATGGCTATTTCGATAAGATTTTCCAAAAAAATATTTAATGTACAGATTCTACTTAGTTACAATCTTATTATAATATATATTATACATACTCGTATATCATTAATATACATATACATAGATGATAATCGACTAACTTTTACAAAAAAATCGAATAGCAGACTAAATATCAACTTTCAGGTTTCTAACCTTAAGAAAGACGAACTTCCACAAAGATTTATCTTCTACTTAACCCTTTTAGGTATACATTTTATACACTTTTACTTAATTGTCATTTTTATTTTCAAACTCAAGACTTCATGCTTTTATGACTCATTTTAGTTTGAGCGATGTTTTTTCGGGAATAAATAAATTTGAGTCTTTATTATGAAAAATACCCATTGAAACAAAAGAAAATTCCAAAGCGGTTCAGGCGTCTTCGAATAATCGGTGAACATACATAAAAAAAAATCCGACGAATTGAGAACCTCCTTTTTGGAAGTCGGTTAATAAATAATGATATTTGTTGGTAATAAATTTCACTTGCTAAACAACAAATTCTTGCAAATAAATGTTCATAATAATACGATGGTATTATTATGAATTGTTTCATACGATTAGAATCACAAGCATGTACGCTATATTTTGTTTGAAGCAATTTTGTGACTGACCGAGTTACGATAACGTATTGTTCATTTATAGTTACGTCTAATTTTATTATATTATACTAGCGACTTGCTCTCGCTTCGTTTCGGTTGCCTCCCTAGGTACGAGTGTTATGTTTACAATTTCATGGGTTTTAATTTTATGCGTCGAGCCCTATTTCTTTTTAAAAATAAAAGTAGCCTAAGTTACTCCTTATAATATCAGCTACCTGTCAGTGAAAGTCCCGTCAAAATCAGTCCAGCCCTTTTGGAGATAAGCCGGAACAAAGAGACATACAGACAAAAAAATATCTTGTTTTTTTTTCTTGTAAGTACCGTATATATGTACTTTCATATGCATGAATATTTACGAAATAAAAACTATCCCATGTCCTTCACAGGGTCTCAAACTATCTTCTTACCAAATTTCATATAAATCGGTCCAGTAGTTTCGGAGCCTATTCAGTACAAACAAACAAACAAACAAACATAAAACAAATCTTTTAATCTTTATAATATTAGTATTAGATAATATCTCGTATAATACTTAGTATAGCGTAGTATTTTCTTTGAAGCCCCATATTATGGGAGTTAGCCGAGCTCAACCCATCGTGAATTTAACTGCGGTGTAGAAAGCCGAAGTACTACTTCCTTATGCTTGTATTTACCACATAATGTGAAGGAATTTATTATTTTACCAACAATTTGAGCTAAAATATCAGCTTTTATACAAATTTATATACAGTTTAAGCGTATTGTTAATAAGATAATTTAATGGAATGCCTATTAAAACATAATTACTTTCAAATAGTCAGAGTTAGTACTGGATTTTTGTGATATTTATGGGAAATAACGCTTACGGGTATACCTTTTTATCCCCAAAAAAACCATGAAAATTGATTAAGGTTAATATAATCCTTTCTTAGATTTACGCAAATATTTGACATTTAAAATAAACTAATTTTTCGGATTTTGCCCGGATTTATTTTGATTTTTGATTCCCGAAGTTTCGAATGCTTTACAGCAATAATGGTCACGGGAGACACTATGGTAATAGACTTATATATATATGATGTATATGTATATATACAATATACATATACATATACACACATCCATACTAATATTATAAATGTAAAAGTTTGTGAGGATGGATGTTTGTTACTCTTTGAATCTAAAGGAAATATGGCACAGAGATAGATAGCCTGGAATAGCACATAAGCTACTTTTTATCCCTAAAAAATCTACGGTTTTTTGTCTAGCGGTGAAACTAAACCGAAGCGAGGGTGAGTTGCTAGTTCTAAATATATTTTTGGTAATATTATATCTTAAACTAGGCCATCGATTAATATATATTTAGTATGCCAGTCATATACAGTTAAATGTAATTTTGGAAATTGAACAAAGCGATACAGTAGTGATTGTTTATTCGAAGTGGCAATTGGAATCAGCATATATGCGATGGCGTACATTTATTTAGTAACTAGTGTCAGTTTGCGGTTTTACTTGTAAAGATTTATTTTTAATTAACATGCGCTTCACATCTATACATGTAATAAAATTCTAACTGAGCCGAATCTGTACATTAAATATTTTTTAGAAAATCTTATTGAGATAGACATTATTATCGATACACAGGCCGAATCTATAGTTTTTAAGATTTTTGTCTGTCTGCCTGCCTGTCTGTTACCGCATCACGGAAAAACCACTGGAGGAATTTTAATGAAATTTGGTATAATGATAGCTGGTTATCCGGGTCAACATATAGGATACTTTTTACTGCGGGAAAATAACTCATCTCTGAGAAATCGATACTAAACGTTAAAATGTAAGTAGGGATGAACCCGATCAAAGCAAGGGTGAGTCGCTAGTTGTTTTATATTCTATGTATACTAATCACTTATCATTGCTTTGCTCGTATTCGTTGGCGTCTTTTGTGATTTTATATAAAAACATCGACTTTTTCTTCATAGTACCTGGGTGATGGCGCTACCTTTTGAAAAAATTTATTCCACATTATAGTTTATCTGTGCATTAAATTCCATCCAAATTCATTCAACCGAAGTTTCAGCGCACTCAAATTTACATACACACATACAAATTTTGGCATTAATGATAATAGAGTGATTTTCTTAATAAAATGAAAATTAATGTCTGTTCAGGATTGACTATCTCCTATCGAATATCTTTTTTGTCTGGTATTATAATTAAAAAAAAAATCATATAAATTCGCAAACCTCGTAACTATGAATTTAATAATCTTATAACAATGTGATTCTCAACAAAACAAGTTTCTAACTTTATCAAGTTGTATTGTATTGGACTTCTGTTACACCGAATTACATTGCCCTCACTTTGCTTACCTACAAATGAGATTCACTTAAAGTGTTTTTATCATTTGGGAATACCTAAGTGAAATATATGAAACTGTCAATCATAGAGAGATACGTTCTCTAGCATTTCATCTCATTATCATGCATCTCAGCATCCTCATCTCAAAGTTCCTAATTTAAAATGAAACAGATATAAAAGAGCTACCTAAACAGCTTTTAAAACAACATTGTGTGTGAGCTTGACTAGGAATATATTACATACTTGTATTTCATATAAAAATCAAACTATACTAGTTACAAACAACAAAATAGATATATTTAATTAGCTACGTTCCCCATACCATATACTAACGTATATGGTATCATCTACATATGATGATATGATGATAGCTGGTTATCCGGGTCAACATTTAGTTTATTTTACTATACAGGTACTACACAGTAGTCAACGGGACTAAGCGGAGAACTTTGAACTCACTATAAAGGGAGCTACAATGGACCAAAACTGGTCGACGTAGCTAGGGCCGACCTCGGCACCATACCCAACATAAATAATAATAATAATAATACAGGTACTGCAGGAAAATGTCTCATATCTGAGAAATCTATACTAACCGTTAAAACGTACCTAGAGACAAACCTGAGGGCAGCGAGGGTGAGTCGCTAAATCAAAATCAAAATATTTTATTCAGCATTAAATTATTACAATTTTGTACTGAACGTCATGAGTCTACTACCAGTTCGGAAAGAAGAAGCCTCAGACCTGAGAAGAACTGGCGAAAGAAACTCAGCGGGACCTGTATTAAATTATCTTTTTTTTAAAGTAAGATTATAAATTGCAATATTTCTATCAAGTTGAAGTAGCCTGGAGGCGATCATTTCATTCCCAAGGTGTGCCATCTTCTATAAAATTATTTATTGTATAATAGCTAGTTATTTATATTATTCGTTATAAATTAAATTTTTGGATAGCTTTAAGTTTAATAACTGAACGGTGTAATGACAGCCCACTAGTGGCTTCGTAACTATTAATCATAGGGTATTTCAGCGTCGAGAGCCAAGTTTGCACCTCGTTTTGGTGGAATTACTTTAAAATTGTTTACAACTATCGATAGCAGCTTTGCTCTCACTTTTAAGTTAAAAGTTATAGTGTCGTAAGTTCACGATATTTGATGAAATTTAGATATTGTGATAAAGTTTCAAAATTTAGACGATGTTTTAATTATTTGCTTGGTTTTCATTACTTTACTAGGTACAAATTCGCGAAAACTAATATTCAGGTAAGTTTTTTATATACATATATAATAAAATTGTAACTAAGCCGAATCTGTACATTAAATATTTTTTGGAAAATCTTATTGAACTAGACATTTATTATCGATACAGAGACCGAATCTAGTTTTTAGAATTTTTGTCTGTCTGTCTGTGACTGCATCACCGAAAACCACTGGAGGGATTTTGATGAAATTTGGTGTGATGATAGCTTGTTACCCCGGTCAAAATATAGAATACTTATTACTGCGAGAAAATATGTCTGAGAAATCTATACTAAACGTTAAAACGTAAGTAGGGGTGAACCCGAGCAGAGCGAGGGTGAGTCGCTAGTTTTATAAATAAAATATTAAATTTTAGAACTAATATAGCAACAAAATTTCTTTTTTATATGAGAAAAGTTCTATTATTTAGAGATAAGTATATAAGATAAAATAAGAGCGTAACACAAGTAGGCTTTGTACAAAGATACATCATCGAGGTATCTTAAGCCACTTCTTACAGCCGCGTCCCGAAGCAGGATTAAGTAGCATTAGACTGAACGGTACTGCCTCAGGAACGACGTCTAAGTGACAATTTTGTATTTACTTCAGTACAAATTGTGTGGAAAATACTATTATATTTAAATTCAAAATTTATATTATATATACACATTACCCACTGATCTAATATATATGTATATAAAATTAATATTTGTTTGTACGTGTGTCCTATATACTCGTACTCGTTATTGCCTATCTAGTAATTTACATTATAATATAATAAGTAGGTGAGCGTTTATGAGTCTTTGAATTTGAAATTTAATAGTATAACTAGAGGGCGCTATATGAAACTTAGTAAGATGCAAGATAACATATACCGCGCGTCATAAAACTAGAGGATAACAAGACGCATTTGTCAAAATATATAAAGATAAATGCGGGAACAGACGAACATACATACGTAGTATTCTGAAATCATAACCATCTTTTTGACTTCACCGTAGTCGGGTAAAAAATAGGCTTAACCAATACTTTGTGTATATTTGCATGACCTGGACAAAACCAGGGCGCATCGCTAGTAAAACAATATCTATACAAATAAATAAGATTGAAGTGCCTGCTTTTAATGTCAAAATAACAGCTTTTTACTAAATACATGATATAAAAGTATACTCGTATACGGTACTTATAAGAAAAAATACATATTTTTTCTGTCTGTCTGTCTGTCTGTCTGTTTGCTTGTTCCGACTACTTTCCGAAACAGCTAGATCGATTTTGACAGGACTTTCACTGGAATATAGTTGATGTATAAGGAGTAACTTACTTTTATTTTAGAAAAAGAACTAGGGGCTCCGCGCAACAAAATTAAAATCCATTTGTACAGAAAATTTGCCTACCTAGGGACTCTGTACATTCAATATTTTTTGGAAAATCTTATTAAAATAGACATTATTATCGATACAGAGGCCGAATCTATAGTTTTTAGAATTTTTGTCTGTCTGTTACCGCATTACGGAAAAACCACTAAAGGGATTTTGATGAAATTTGGTATGATGGTAGCTGGTTATCCGGGTCAACATATGAAATACTTTTTACTGCGATAAAATATTTCATCTCTGAGAAATCTATACTAAAATTTAAAACGTAAATGGGGAAGAAACCGAGCGAAGCAAGGGTCAGTCGCTAGTTAATTATAAAATCATAACAGCGCTAACAATCCTTAGAAGTTAAATTTTCAAGAGCAATAAAGTCTAGACAGTGAGATACTCGTACTTGTAAAGGTTTTAAGGCGTCATTGTACCGTCCAGGTGCTTATATTTCTTGTGGAAAACTCTTACTAATTAATTTTATGAAATAAGTAATAGTAAATGAAATCTATATTAATATTATACAGGTAAAGTTTGTGAGTTTGTGATGTTGTAGCGGGTAATCTCTTAATCTACTGAACCGATTTAGATAAAATTTGGTAACAAGATAGTTTAAGACCCTGGAAAGAACATAGGATACTTTTTATTCCGGAAACCACCCCTTAAAAGGGTGAAAATGGAGATGAAAGTTTGCATGAGTAATCAAGCTAGGGACGAACCCGAGCGAATCGAGGGTGAGTCGCTAGTAGATAATATTTTAAAATGGTCAAAAATATTTTTCAATTAAAAAAGTTACGCAACTTCGAGACCTTTTGTAACATACTTAAATAATTGGCTGAAATATTCCATTATTAAAGATGGAATTTTAATACTTTCTTACTAATTTAATAAATAGCTATTAAAATATAATAACTAAGAAAGAAAACGTTAATTTTGTACTAAATTTCACAATAAATATGAAACATAAGTATAATAAAAACTTTTAAAAGTATAATACATATATATATATAAATATAAATATACTAGCAAAACCCGCGGCTTCGCTCGCGCTAAAACTACAAAAAAATATCTAAAAAGGTAGTTTCGTACAAACTTTCATCCCCTATTTTACCCCCTTATAAGATGAATTTTGAAAAATGCTAAGACATGTATTTATTTAATTTTATCGAAGAGAATTAATATCAAGTTTCAAGAAATTCTGATCCGAAATAAATTTTTGGATTGTCTTATATCGTGTTTTCCCGTGGGAAAGAGATTCTCTCCCGCGATAACAAGTAGCCTATGTCACTCTCCAGCTCTCCAACTATCTCCACACAAAAAATCATGCCAATCCGTCACTCCGTTTTGACGTGAAAGAAAGACAAACAAACACACAAACCAACAAACATACTTTCACATTTATAATATTAGTATGGATATGAAAAATAGATAAACTTTATCACTGTAATACTAAGTGACATCTATCACGAACCGAAAAATAAACGTTATTATTATTCTCAAAAGTATTATATTTCGACGACAGAATTTTTGACTATTAAATGTTTTTTCTACTGGTATACAATCATGGACCTAGAGCATGGACTGAGAAATACTCTCATGAATTTGACCACTCTCTAGAAAGAGAGAAAGCAAACGTGGAACGTGTGGCCAATATCTTTTATTTCAAATTGAATTTATAAATGGAATGTAATTTATTAAAATTATAATAATATTTTAATGAAATGTAAAATGGGATGACTTCTGGCCGCACATTCGTTTTGTCTCTGTCACCCTGAACCCTAAACCCCACCCTACTGTGAACCCTAATCTTTTTCTAAAATAAAAGCTAAAATTACTTCATAAGATCAGCTATCTGCCACTGATAGTCCCGATAAAATCAGTCCTGCTTTAGAGATTAGCCGGAACAAACAGACAGACTGACAGACAAAAAATTTAAAAATTGCTTTTCATTATTAATATTACAAACAGACACTGCGATTCTATGTATGTGCATTGTATATATCTATACATATAATAAAATTGTAACTAAGCCAAACGTGTATATTAAATATTTTTTGGAAAATCTTATTGAAATGAACATTGTTATCGATACAGAGGCCGAATGTATGATTTTTAGAATTTTTGATTGTCTGTCTGTCTGTTACCGCATCACAGAAAAACCACTGGAGCGATTTTTATGAAATTTGGTATGGTGATAGCTGGTTATCCGGGTCAACATATAGGATACTTTTTACCGCGGGAAAATGTCTCATTTCTGAGAAAAAAATAGAAAAACTGCAATTTAAGAGTATACTAATATGTAAAACCTAAGAATTTGGTTTTTGGTCATCTAAGCGGGCGGATCCACGGGCAATGCTAGTGTGATCATATAAGCGTTAGCTATAGTTCGTAAAAATATCTTCTCAGACACTGTTTTCTCTAACCATCCCGCAGGCAAACTAAAAACCCATCGAATATTTCAAAATGGAAAAGCTATTAGAAAATAAATATGTCATTAGCGAAAAGAAAACGTGTTTTCGGATTTTCCACAAAAATTTACGATCTCCGAACTAATTTCAGGTAACAGTAAGTGTTGGTATAAATCAAACTTTTATAGGTTCAAACCACCCAGTTAGTGTTCTTTGGCAGTGAAATTGGGTTTCGTTGATAGCAAATAAGTTTTCTTGTTTAGTTTTGTTAATTGCAAACGTGTTGAAAAGATGGCGTCTAATATTTTATTTATTATTTGTATGTATATTTTAATATATATAATTCTTCTGTACGTGTGTTTGTTAAGCTACTCCTCCTAAAGGACTAGGCTGATTTGGATGAGATTTAGTGTATATATTTCTACGGGCTCCTGAATGGTTTGAAAACACAAATGGGCCCAGTAGGCGGCGCTGCAGTCAGTGTGTCACTAAATTTATATAAAAGACTCCATTTTTCGAGCAATAAATAAATTTAATTGCTAATTAAATACAACAAAAATCGATGTCCGGGATAAAAAGTATCCTATGTCCTTTCCAGGGTCTCAAATTATCTTCTTACTAAATTTCAACTAAATCGGTTTAGTAAATCCAGAGATTACCCCCTACAACGTTACAAAATCACAAACTCATAAACTTTATCTCTTTATAATATTAGTATAGATATAGCAATATTGTTTTGGCATCTCGAATCCCGAAAAAAAATATAGGTTATTTATATTCTTCAATGATTGTAGAATAGAACTTTCTAAGTTTTTAAGTATGAATTTTGAATAATACCTAGTAAATTTAAAAATTCGTAGTATTAGTACCTGCATGTTACATATTTTGTAGCGAACTGGCTCTCCTCTGCAGCCGGCAGGTGAAGAACACGTCCTGAGCTGTCGTGACACGCCGCCATCACACGTCCTGGAGCACAGTGACCACTCACTCCACTGCGACCACCCACCTCTCTCCTATTAAGAATATATTATAAATAAGTAATTTTATACAATATCTGCTTTTTCTATTTGATACTAGCATATATCTTTTACTAACTTTTTGGGTATACAAAATTTTGTAAAATTTATTAATGTTAGTTGATTAAAATAAAACACATAATCAATATATGAATAAGATAATGAATAATTTATTTAATATTTTGACGTCTATACTATACTTATATAAAACTAGCATTGCCCGCAGCTTCGCCCGCGTTTGGATGACCAAAAACTAAATTCTTAGGTTTTACATATTAGTATACTCTTATAATGCAGTTTTTGTATTTTTCTCAGAGAAATGAAAAATTTTCCCGCAGTAAAAAGTATCCTATATGTTGACCCGGATAACCAGCTATCACCATACCAAATTTCATTAAAATCCCTCCAGTGGTTTTTCTGACAAAAATTCTAAAAATTATCGATTCGGCCTCCGTATCGATAATAATGTCTATTTCAATAAGATTTTCCAAAAAATATTTAATGTAAAGATTCAACTCAGGTACAATTTTACTATATGTATAGATTACTTTACATGTGTGTGTGTAATATAGACATTGATATAAGTGTCATACACTACAGGTGTAAGTAAATAATATAGCTAAGCATGAGATAGTTCTGATGATGAAGACGCTGTAGGCATATTACGTTGGCGTACATTTCTGACATTCCTTTAACATGTTATTGAACAGGTATTTGTATACCTAAATATTTATTGTTCATTAAAAAACTGCTAACTAATGGTGGATAAAACATATATTTCTTTCCAATTCAATATCTATTTATGTATAACTTGCATTTCCCGCGGATCTGCTCGGGTTCAGATGACCAAAAACCAAATTCTTAGGTTTTACATATCAGTATACTCTTACATTGCAGTTTTTGTATTTTTTCTTAGTAATGAGATATTTTCCCGCGGTGAAAAGTATTCTTTGTGTTGACCCGAATAATCTGCTATCACCATACCCAATTTCATCAAAATCCCTCTAGTGGTTTTTCTGTCATGCGGTAACAGACAGACAGATAAAAATTCTAAAAACTATAGATTCGGTCTCTGCATCGATAATAATGTTTATTTCAATAAGATTTTCCAAAAAATATTTAATGTACAGATTCAGCTTAGTTACAATTTTATTATATGTATAGATGTATATATAGAAGCGAAAGGTCATACAATCAAGTTAAACACAAAATCTTGAAGACATTTGATCTATTAAACTGAAAATTTGTAAGTCGGTAAGTGACGTCAGCTACGAATGGAATTTGCGACAGCGAAGAATAAAGAGGGTTGAACACTATCGTAAGTTTTCTATGCTTTTGTTGCTGGAGACATTTTGTCTTCAGTTACAGTGTGTTACTTTAGTATATTATTTTTATACAAAACTAGCGGCTCACCCTCGCTTCGCTCGGGTTCACCTCTAGAAAACCACAAACAGATCTATCCCACGGGAACCGTTCATTTTTCCGAGATGAAAAGTAACCTGTTGTTTGACTGGCAATATAAGGTACCAGCTTGCCAAATTTTACTAAATTAGGTGCGAAGTTGTTGTGTACTAAGCTGTATAAGTTACTACAATTTTTTAACTATCCCACGGAAACTCTTTAATTTTCTGGAATGAAAATTATCTTAGACGTTGACCGGGGATATAAGGTAGTACCAAGCAAAATTTCATTTAAATCGGTTCAATACTTTCGGAGATTAGCCCGTTCAAAAAGACAGACAGACAGAGAAACAAAAAAATTGAAAAAAATTGAAAAGAACTGGATTTGTTCTATTTCTCTTCTTTCGGAATGTAAGAAGAGAACTGACTCGGTTTTCAGCATTTTTTTTTCTAACCTCTACAGTTTTATTATATGTATAGATAGAATAAATGACGTATAATAAAACAGTAATATATAATAATCAAAATAGTTATAGCGAGTGTATCTTAGGAGATAGACATATACATACTATGTAGAACTTTTCTATAGACCTTTTTAAGACTTAAAATTTTCTTGCACAATGTTTTGATCTATCTCTTAAGGTTGAGCCAAAGTTAGCCATATAAATTTCTAAGGACGATTCGATAGAACCAGTTATTGTGTTTTCCCGTGGGAATGAATAATTTGCCTGTCGGAAAAGGTATCCTAAATGTTTACCCGAGTACTAAGTTTTATCACTATACAAAATTTAGTTAAAATCGGTTGAGTACTTTTTGCGTGAAACGCACACATCGATTTGACTAAGTTAGTTTTATTTTTATTATACGTATAGATAAGAATAAATATTGCGAGTGTAACTTAGGAGATAGACATATACAATTCAAAACTTTTCTGTAGGACTTTTCAAGACATACAATTTTTTAGTAAATGGTTTTGATGTATGTATGTCTTAAGGCTTAGCCAGCGGAAAGTTTCTAGGGAGGACTCGATAAAACCAGTTATCGTATTTTCCCGTGGGTAAGTAAGATTTTCTTGAAGTAAAAGGTATCTAGGCAGTTGTATCCCAGTGGTAACGCGCTCGTTTGGGAAACTGAGTGAAGCAAGTTCAAATCCCGGATCTCGCACCTCTAATATTTTCATATGCGAATCATTTCTAACACAATTACCATTTGTCTTAACGGTGAAGTAAAACATCGTGAGGAAACCTAGCAAGTTTTCAAAAGACATATGAAGTCCGCCAACCTGCACTTGACCAGCGTGGTGGATTATGGCCTGATCACCCTCGTATTGAAGGGAGGCCCGTGCCCAGCAGAGAGACGTTAAAAAGGGCTGAATACATACATACAAAAGGTATCTTAAATGTTGACTCGAATAATAAGTTATCACTGCACCAAATTTCGTTTAAATCGGTACATTACCTTTCGCGTGAAACGCTCACGCAAAAACAGACAAACAGAAATACAGGCAAACAGACAAACAGACATTTTTTTAATAACTATTGTTTTGGGGTCTATGTTGTGTACATAATACGTTACAAATATACAAAAACATCTATCCCAAGGGAACAGTCCATTTTTCCGGGATAAAAGGTAACCTATTTCTTATGTATGAACTATATATATTATTGTAAAGTTTCATCAAAATCCAATCAGTAGTGTTTGTGTACTAAGCTGTATAAGTTACTATAGTTTTTGACTATCCCACGGAAACTTTAATTTTCCGGGATGAAAAGTAGCTGATTTGTTTTTGTCATGTATGAACTATATTATTGTAAAGTTTCATTAAAATCCAATCAGTAGTTTTTGTGTACTAAGCTGTATAAGTTGTTATAGTTTTTTAACTATCCCACGGGAACTCTTTAATTTTCCGGGATGAAAGTATCTAAAATGTTGCCCGGGGATATAAGGTACCACCATGCAAAATTTTATTTAAATCGGTTCAATAGATTCGGAGATTAGCCCGTACAAACAGAAAAACAGACAAACAGCTCGCTCGGGTTCGTCCATACGTACGAATATGTTGTATTATCTCTTTAACCATTTGTCCAAATTATATGCAGTAAAGGGGAAAAGTCTTTTGTTTTAAACATTTTAGACGATAAATTTACTTATTTTGATAAGAATTCATAATTGTTGATAATATGACCAATAAACATGACCTACCGATTTAAATTATTTTTTTAATATAAAAAACTACTTTTTGTGACTTAAATATAAAAGTTAGACATACGCTGTCGCAGACTTTTTTGTAGGCATTATTAAGCTCTACAACTTTTCTCTAGAACATAATCATATATCTCTCATCGTTAAGGCAGCGTTCGTAAGAAACGTTTTCGTTCGACCGTTTTTTCTCCGACTTACTTTGCAAATTCGACTACCACGAAAAAGCCTTTTCATTCTTCGGGTTAATATATAGCCTATGACACTCAGAAAGAACGTGGCTTTCTATTGGTAAAAGAATTTTGAAAATCGGTTCAGTAGATCCAGAGATTACCCCCTACAACGTCACAAACTCACAAACTCACAAACTCACAAACCCACAAACTCACAAACTCACAAGATCACAAACTTTACCTCTTTATAATATTAGTATAGATAGAATAAGTCGATGTTTTCTAATCAAGTCGTAAAGCGAAGTGAGTTCGATCAGAGGAACCGAAAGGAGTTCTCGAGCGAAGCGAAAATTAGTCATAAGTAAGGCATGTTCCTAAACACTGTACTAATATTCCTCTAGAATTATAAAATTACCAAAAGCAATAGGAAATCATTTCATTAGTAAGGACATATAGTTAAATTCAAATGGACTATTTTCATTTTCTGATCAATAAAGCTGGCAACTGAAACTTACTCGTAGCAAATGCCTATAAATAATACAAATGAAATTTTAATTAAAAGCTTACAGATATTTTCGCTGCTCTAGATTATAGAGCGTGCAATTAGAGAAAATGAGCGATAGATTTGAATGCAGTCAATATTAATTGAAATTTAAGGCCTGATAGTCAAATTTATTCGACTCAATAGATCGTGAAAACTAGATAAAACGTAATCTAATATGAAGACGCATGCATTTATTAGGATACTAGCGTTTTCCTGCGGCTCCGCTCGCATAGTACATTAATATCATATACTAAAACCTTCTCCGAAACACGCTGCATCTTATGGTATGATTATTATTCCGATCGGTTTCGTAGTTATTGCAGTATAATCGAACAAAAAAATCGGCTCTCCGTTTATTAGTATAGAGATAACAATATATCCTACTTTTGAGTACAGACCTGCTCTCAATTTTAGGGAGATCAGGTCTTAGTCCAATACACTGTTCAAATGCAGATTGGTGGACTTTACATGTTCTTACATATTTTTCAAACATACAAGTATCTTCACAATATTTTTTAAGTAGCCATCATGTTGAAAATGATTGAGAGACACAAACATACACACAAAAATATACTCAAAATGAGTATTTTTTGAAGTCGGTGGAAAATATTGTAATCGTTGTTACGCTACACAATCTAGTGCTTGAGATAGAGCCTAGTGCATACAACTGTAGGAAAGCACCCAGGCTGCATTACTCACTACTTGGCGGAGTCCCAAAGCAGATTAACTATTATTATTTACCTTATAGCAAACCGTAGTATGCTCTTTCTCTTTCTTTTCTTTCATAATTAACTATACGAAGATGTTTTTTTATTAACTTGCTACTTCTAATACTAGCTATTTCAGATTTTTATTACTAAGTAACAAACTTTTTTTACAAACTATTAACTTTGAGACATCTTAAACCTTAGTCTCTCCAGTGACCATGATTGCTGTAAAGCATTCGAAACGTCGGGAACCAAAAATCAAAATAAATTCGCGAAATAATCCGAAAACATCGTTTTATTTAAAATTGATTTTCTGTACATACTCGTATAATAAAATAGTAACTAAGCCAAATCTATACATTAGATATTTTTTGGAAAAGCTTATTGAATTAGACATTATTATCGACACAGAGGCCGAATCTATAGTTTTTAGAATTTTTGTCTCTGTTACTGCATCACGGAAAAACCACTAGAGGGATTTTGATGAAATTTAGTATGATGATACCTGGTTATCTGAGTCAACATATAAGATACTTTTTACTGCGGGAAAATATCTCATCTCCGGGAAATCTATACTAAAACGCAAGTAGGGACGAACGCGAGCGAAACGAGGGTAAGTCGCTAGTTTTTTTATAAGTACCGTATATACTTTTATATGGATTTTAAAAAACACTGTTCTTTTGACATTACAAAGATATACATTAATTTTATTTATTTATATAGATTTAAGATAAACATGAAGTATCTCTAAGATAAAAATGAATCGTTTATTCTAGTACTCCAGATAAAGTAGCTCGCTATGCTCGAAAGCTAAGAGCTTGGCGGGCACCCAGGAGAGATTAGCTGGGGGTTATTATTTTGGACTAAAGCTTTGTGAATAGTATTAATGATGTACTATCAGTAACTTATTATTTATTGCTTATATACGATGTTGTCCTATTCTGGAAGAGTGAAAATAAATATGTTGGGACATTAACACACAGCACTATCTAGTTCCATGGTTAGCTACGAGGCTTGTGTTATGGATACCAGATAGTTGATACACTACACATACATAACTTTAAATATATACATATTATAAATATAAACACCCATGACTGGGGTACAAATATTCTTATTCATTACACAAATGAATGCCTCCAGCGGGACCGAACCCACGACCGCTGGCACTGTAAGTTAGGTCACAAACAGAGTCTATGCTCAACATTAATAAGAAAATTGGATTAAATGATGTAAGCGTGATAAGATAACAGAAAGAGTTACTTTCACATTTATATTATTAGTATGGATTATTCTGTTCCTTATATAAAGTTAATCATTTTCATCTACCAATTTCATCAGCTTTATACTACCATTAAGATGTGACATTATGCGTATATGTACGAGATTGTTAGCTAGTCCTTTACAATGAAACCGCTGGACGGATTTAGATAAAATTTAGTATTCAGATGGACTATGACCTATAGTAATACAGATTACTTTTAGTAATAAGTTCTATTTTTCAAAAGGTGGCACTGTCTTCTATTCTTCTACTCTAATATTATAAAGAGGAAAAAATTGTTTTTTTGTTTGTTTGTTTGTATCCAATAGGCTCCGAAACTACTGAATCGATTTTGATGAAATTTGGTAAGAATATAGATTAATACCTTGGGAAGGATATAGGATAGTTTTTATGCCGTAAATCATACCTTAAGGGATTAAAAATGGGGGTTAAGCCCGAACGAAGCGAGTGTGAGTCGCCAGTTGTATAATATACACAAAAGTTAAGCTAGTTCCATATAAATGTATTGTCGAAAACTACTATTAAGGCAAACAATTCAACCGAAGTAACAATGGTTAATTGAAATTAATTTATTATATAGCGTTTAATGCGATCTCATCTTAATAGTAATGAAAATAGTTTTGAAACCGTACATCTTAATATCTAAGCGGCTCTAACAGATGGCAATAGGGAGATGGAAGAGCATATTAAGTTCAAACTGTTTCTCTTTTTGGAGACATCTTTTTCTAATAGTACTTTATATATGACAAGCATTGCCCGCGGCTCCACCCGCGTTCAGATGGCCAAAAACCAAATTATTAGGTTTTACATATTAGTTTACTCTTACATTACAGTTTTTGTATTTTTTCTCAGAAATGAGATATTTTCACAAAAAAAAGTATCCTATATGTTGACCCGGATACCAGCTATCACCATACCAAATTTTATCAAAATCCCTCCAGTGGTTTTTCTGTGATGCGGGAACAGACAGACAGACAGACAGACAGACAAAAGTTCTAAAAACTATAGATTCGGCCTCTGTACATTAAAATTTTTTTTGGAAAACCTTATTGAAATAGTTATTATTATCAATACAAAGGCCGAATATATTTATAAGTTTTTAGAACTTTTGTCTGTGTGTCTGGGAACACATCACAAGAAAACTACTAGACAGATTTTGATGAAATTTGGTACGATAATAGCTTATTATCCAGGTCGACATTTATTATACTTTTTACTGCGGGAAAATATCTCATCTCTGAGAAATCTATACCAAACCTTAAAATGTAACTAGGGCCGAAACCAAGCGGAGCGAGGGTGAGTCGCTAGTTATAAATATATTTTATGAATATTTCCTATAGACATAGAACATCCAAGTATACTGTCATCTCTATGGTTTATCTCAAAACATAATATACCACTTACCTAATAAAATTACTTAGTCTAATAATTTTATATGCAAATATTATATTTATAAGTATATTATGATATCTACACGTTCACTTTCCCATATTTATATTTACCAAAGCCTTTGGATATGAGATTTTGATCACGCGCCGTTTTTACATAGCGCTGACCGGAATAATAATTGCAAAGGGGTTGCTATCAGGAGGTACAATTTTAACCTTTTATAGATAGAACTATATAAATAATTTATTTATATAATAAATAATATGGATATCGTATTATAAATAATCTTATGTTACTAAAATATAGATGGCACGTTTTACTGTTATTAATAAACTGTGTAATCTATACAAATATTATAAAGAGGTAAAGTTTGTGAGATTGTGACGTTGTAGGGGGGTAATCTCTGGATCTACTGAACCGATTTAGATGAAATTTGGTAAGAAGATAGTTTGAGACCCTGGGAAGGACATAAGATACCCATTTTCATCCCGAAAATCATCCCTTAAGGCGGTGAAAATGGGGATGAAAGTTTGTGTGAGGAATTAAGGTAGTAATAGATAAACGCGTGTAAGTTGATGTTTATTTTCACATAGTTATATAAATAGTAATAAATGTATGAATCTAACAAATTTTTGTATGCAACGGAAATATAATCTATACATATAATAAAATTCTAAGTCGAATCTGTACTTGTTGAAAAATCTAATATTTTTTGGATAATCTTACTTAAATAGTCATTATTATCGACACAGAGGCCAACTCTATAGTTTTTAGAATTTTTGACTGTATGTCTATCTGTGTATGCATCACGAGAAAACAACTGGACGGATTTTGATGAAATTTGGTATAGCTGATTATCCGAATACTTTTTACTGCGGGAAAATATCTCATCTCTGAATGCTACAACGTAACTAGGTACGAACCCTAAACCCTAAAAACTAGTAAATACAAAAATATTGCATACCATTTGTATGTAAATATACTAAATATTTATAAATATAATATTCTTTTATAAGAAACAAATGCTTTTATGATATTTTCCTTTAAAGAAAAGTGGTCCCATTATTTCAAAAATACGTCAGCTAAAGAAGAATGTTCGAAGACAATTTGCATAGGTAAGTCCTGTGAGAGTTCTTGAATCAAACATAATCCAATTATTTTGTGCATTTTGTTCGCGTTTTCAGTGAAGAGGAACGAGTTGTTATCGTAGTTGAGAAAAAAATGTATTTATTTATTCCCCTCAATGGAATTTGTATTTACGACTGTTTATTATATTTTTTTTATCTACATGGCAGTTTGTTTATATTTATTAATTATTAATAATGTAAATTCGAAAGTTTGGATGACTGTTTGTTACTCAATCACGCCAGAACGGCTGAACGGATCTGGATGAAAGGCACAGAGAACGATTATGTCTGGAGTAGCATATAGGTTACCTTTTTACGAAAAAATAGACGGTTCCCGTGCCATAGATTTGTGTTTATCTAAGGACGGACCCGAAGCGTAGTGAGGGTAAGCCGGTAGTATTATAAACGTGAAAGTTGGTGAGAATGGATGGCTGTTTGTTACTGTTTAACGCAAAAACTACTGAACGGATTTTGATGAAACTTTACAGTAATGTAGGTTATATATCAGAATAGCAAATAGGCTATTATTTTTAAAGATATTACATAATTGAACAAAGCGTGCGGAGCCGCGGGACAGCGCTAGTTATATAAAAAAAACCAGGTGACGAATGAAACAGCTTTAATATCGCAACTCTATATGAAGCAAAATCTAACTATGTCCAGAAACACAAATCCCATACAATAGACTACGATACTGCTTGTGCAACCACAAAGCGACCGCTGCGATTCGACCAAACCGAAACTCGGTGTTTAAATTGTCGTGTTTCGCTTTGTTTTCAGAATTTCCACTTTTAATTTGTTTAGTTTATTAATTTTATGAAATCTGAAATTTATTAATTACATGAAAAAGTTTTTATATCTGTTTTTAATATCTGCATAATAGTCTTATCAATTTTTTAGTTTTAATATTAAATTATGTATCTATCTATAATGGTTTGTCAGTAAGTCTAAGAATCATTTGCAGTATTTTTATTAAAATAACGGTATGGAGGTACGTTTTAAATAGATATAAATAGTTATCAGCCAGCGTGAGTCATATAAATTTTAATTTTTTTTCTCGTTAATTTTTCTGATGTTTTAATATTAATTATTATACTATACCCGACTAAGAGAAATCCAAAAAATCTAATATCATAAAAATGGGCCAGCCGTTCTTGAGTTATAAATGGTGTAACTAACACGACTTTCTTTTATGTATATATAATGTATTAGAAAATATAAAAATGACTTTTTGTTAACTTTAAATTGCATCTATTTACGCTTGTGATATAAAATGAATAAATATAACAAATACAATTCAATATTTCAACTTATACGAATTAACAACTAACTGGTTAATCTATCTTCATTATCTATATCTTTATATATTTCGTATATTATATATATATATATATATATATATATATATATATATATATATATATATATTTATATATTTCGTTTGTATCATTCATCCTATCATTTAAAATCCAAGTTTAAAATGAAAATAAAAATTAAAAATGCTAGAAAATGTTGAACTTGACAAAAACAAATACACGCAGTGACAATTATTTGTCACTATGTGTGCTGATCATGAGCGAGAATCAAAATTTAGACACTTGCTTTAACAATACATCTTTAAGAATACCTAATATGATAACATCACAGAAACAAAAATAATGGAAACCGTTGGAAGAGGCATCTGTGTCACAGGACACGCTGACCCACTAAACCAAGAAATCTGATGTGTTAGATTTTAAGTTTAAAATAGAGTGTATAATGTATGTATACATATAATAAAATTGTAACCAAGCCGAATCTGTACATTAGATATTTTTTAGAAAATCTTATTGGAATAAACATTATTTCGATACAGAGGCCGAATCTATAGTTTTTAGAATTTTTGTCTGTCTGTCTGTTACCGCATCACAGAATTTTTTTAATGAAATTTGGTATTGTGATTGCTGGTTATCCGGGTATTGGATATAGGATACTTTTTACCGCGGGAAAATATCTAATTTCTGAGAAAAAATACAAAAACTGCAATGTAAGAGCATACTATATGTAAAACCTAGTTTGGCTTTTGGTCATCTGAACGCGGGCGAAGCCGCGGGCTATGCTATTGTTTAATATTATATTCTTTAGTATCAGCAATAAAGACTTGATTGATTAATATGCTAACATCTACAGAAATAGATACTGTTACAAACATACTCTCGTAAAACGTTACCTTTTTAGATAAGTCGAGTAAAAAGGTGTCAACATAAGTAAAATCTTCTAAACAATATTAAACCGAGCGGAACTAATGAAGATACTCAATTTCTCGTATGAAGAGACGTTATCCTGTATTAAGTCAACACAAACAACCTGTCTACCCACATTATCATCGCAAGCGCTAAACAAGGCTCTAATAAAAACAAGCTGGGCTGGAATTTACAATCAGTGTATGGTATCAAAGGGTTGCAAGTGGTACAAGTGTAAGGTGTTTGGCTTTTAATATATTTTAACCTATTTTGATTTATTACGTATAATATTTTAAATAAAACTATCTTTTCGAATCGCGTTGGATACGGTAGAGATGGATATAATTGCTGTAAAGCATTTGAAACGTCGGAGAACGAAAATCAAAATGAATCCGCAAAAAAAACCGAAAAAATAGTTTTTTTAAATGTCAAATATTCGCGTAAATCTAAGAAAATTCTTTTATATATATGTAAGGTCACTGCCTCGGTGGCTTAGCATGTACGGCTGCAGATCTGGAGATCCTGGGTTCTAGTCCCGAGTCGGGCCACGTTTAGTTATTGAGTTTTTCCGGTAAGAAATTCTCAGTAACAGCCCGGAGTTGGGGAGTTTGTGCTGTTTCTACCTCATGCCTTGGAGATCTGGGTTCTGCATTTGATCTGATATTTGTGCATTATACTTCTTGCTTATAGAGGAAGAGCCCGTGAACGCCAGACCTTCGTCATTTTATAAAGGCTGAAAGTTTGTCAGCGAATACTCCCAACACAGATAAGAACGATGGACCATTATGAAGTTCAGGCTATGGTGGCTTTGGCAGGTACACGGTACTAAAGGTGTGTAAAGTACCGATCTAAATTCGTCAAATAATAAAGTGTGAATTTTTGGTATTACCTTCAGAATATTATTAAAAATCACGTCATTCAATGCCACACACTTAACATCGTGGCAAACCCTTGCCAGACACCCTTTTCATGAAATCATAATTCTACTTACGTTATAGTATAAAAGCTGATTTTTATATATAATACTTGGGTAATAATTAGATGATTTATAAGACTACTAGCATAGCATTTATTACACCCCATGAAAAATGTTCCAAACAAGTTGGGAGGCATTTCTAAGAAAATGTTGCAAATGGTCACCAAATTAAAGCGCTAAGAATTTACTGAGACTTTAATTTTGATGGTGTGTCCAGTCCATTATATAAAGAAATAATATTTTATGGACGACTTCAAATTGTGATTTTATTTCCACTAAATCTACTTTTATCTTAATATATTTAAGTATATTTTAAAACTAAACATCGACGAATCGGTTTGTCTTTTTCATCTAAGAGCAAAGGAGAGAAGCAATAGCTAGTTTTTTAAAAATTCTGGTTTTACACCAAAACTACACCTAGGGTCAATCGAATTTAACATTTTTATACAAATATAAAAAGAATATTTTTAAACCATGGAATGTATAGTTATAAAAGTATTTTTGTAAGTTTATAATAATAACGTATAGAATCTATGTTTCTTTTAAATCGCTATTTCTCATGACTTAGACCAAAAATAAACGACATGATTCGAAACAACAGTGGCATATGCAAATTTTAACTCCAAGAGCTGACGACTTCAATTTGTCAATCCAAAAAAGCAGCTGCTATTTTTACTAGCATTTCACGTGGCTCTATTTTATAAATTATACTAGTTTTAGCCCGCAGCTTCGCTCGCGAGATAAGCGGAGCGGGGTTCAAAGGTAAGCCTATATCCGATCCCAGGATTCAATCTTTGTCCTTATCAAATTTTATCGAAATCTGTTTAGCAGTTTAGACGTAAGAAGATAACCAACTTTAACATATATAATATTAGCATGGATAGCATAGACTATAAATAGCAATAGTGATAGATTTAAAAATATATTTCACATACAAAAATATATAAATATATATACATATAATAAATAATTTAAAACACTTCTCTCATTTATTGTACATAAATATACTATTTTTCGTATTTTTTTAAGGATTACAAAAGATAACTTGGTGATTTTGACTCTATTCTTTTAAACATACATTAATGTAATTAATTTAATGTAATGGCAATGCTAGTCTATACATATAATAAAATTCTAAGTCAAATCTGTACATTCAATATTTTTTGGAAAATCTTATTGAAATAGACATTATTATCGATACAGAGCCCGAATCTATAGTTTTTAGCATTTTTGTCTGTCTGTCTGTCGGTCTGTCTGTCTATCTGTCTGTTACCGCATCACGAGAAAACCACTGGACAGATTTTGATGAAATTTGGTATGATGATAGCTGGTTATCCGGGTCAACATACAGGATACATTTTATCGCGGGAAAATATCTCATTTATGAGAAAAAATACAAAAACTGCATTGTAAGAGTACCTACACTAATATGTAAAGCCTATGAATCTAGTTTTTGGTCATCTGAACGCGAGTGGAGCCGCGGGCAATGCTAGTAATAAATAAAAACGTTTATTTTAAAATTATAACTGCCATGCCACACGATTATTTTTATATGAATTTGCTATTTTTGTTTAAACCTAAGTCCTTGCAATATATTAACCAGCAAGTAAAATAATATTAAAAAATGTTACTGAATCTCTCTGGTGGTTAGAGTCTGTAGACTTGAAAACAAAAGTTAGAGTCACCTTGCCGTGTCTCATAATTTGAAGTAGTTCGTTATAAAGTTATAACTTTGTAGACGATAAAAATTTTAAGAAATTAACATACAAAAATAGTACTTTGAAATTTTGCGTTCGGTTATATTATTTTTAGGGATGATTTTTTTTACTTTAAATTTGATAGCTACCAAAAATATTTATAAAATCATATAATAATTTAAAACTGATTGAATTGAAGTGAAATATTAATTGAATCACTCAAAATCACTAAAATAAATTAGTGAAATTCATACTAATATTATGTATGTGTTTGTTTTTTTGTTTGTATGTTTGTTTGTATGTTTGTTTGTTTGTTTGTGCTTCTTTCACATCGAACCAGAGTGATGGATTGGTGTGTTTTTTTTGTGTGGAGATAGTTGGAGGGCTGGAGAGTGATGTAGGATACTCTTTGCCACGGGAGATTCTCTTATTAACATGGGAAAACATGTTATAATATAACCCAAAAAAATATTTATGATCAGAATTACTTGTATTAGAATTTAATGCTCTTCAATACAATTAAATAAATACGTGTTTTAACATTTCTCGAAATTCATCCCATAAGGGGGTAAAATAGGGGACGAAAAATTTTAATGAAACCTACCTTTTTAGAGTTTTTTTTTTATATTTGTGTTCAAAATTTATGAGCTAAGCATAAAGTATGTGGCAGAAAACAAGAGTTGTGAAATAGAGTTTGTTAAAAATGACCCACAATTGATCAAGCCAGAGCCGATTCAAAAGTAGATATTTGCTTCAATCGGGAATCGAATTTCCTATATATACCTTAGAATGGAGAACTTTAAATTAAGGCTGTAGAAGTTGAGTCAAATAATAGATATAATATATAAGCTTTAATCCAAAGCTATGTGTCTTCGCTTCAACCGTTGGCATCATATAGATAAGTATAACTATGTAATATGTAATATTTGTGTTAAATGCTATGTTTGTTTGAAGCAAACACCCAGCCCATATAATATTGGATTACTTAAATAAATAAACATTAATATAATATATTAAGAGACTAACCACAAGATTTGGGTGATAAATTACATGAATTGATTTGAAATAGAATTTTAATTATCTTACACATTTAAAATGTGAATCTAGAGTTAGTCTTACTTTGCTCGGATGCTTACCTGATGTATTCAGCCCCTTTTAACGTTCTACTGCTAGGCACGGGCCTCCCTTCAATACGAGGCAGATTAGGCCATAGTCCACCACGCTGGCTAAGTGCTGGTTGGTGGACTAGACATGTCCTTCGAAAACCAACTAGGTTCCCTCAAACATGCAGATTTCCTCACGATGTTTTCCTTTGCCGTAAGGCAACTGGTATATCGGAAATGATTTGCACATGAAAATATCAGAGGTGCGAGACCCGAGATTCGAACCGGCTTCACTCGGTTTCCCAAGCAAGTACCACTGCTAACCTAAGTGCCTTTTGTCTATATTATATTACGACCCATATTTGATTCGCTTTACAAATTCATTATAAAACGTTGACTTTTTTCACTTCTATGGATATATGTATTGTACAATTAAACCTTCCGAAAGAATATTACTACATCAAAGACCCTAGAAGAATACATCTATAGTAAAGAAAAACAGTATCAAAATCTGTTGCGTTGATAAGAAGAACTAAATGCATAAACAGATAGACACAAATAACGAATTTATTTTATACTATGTTAATTCCCTAAACAAACTTTCATCCTCATTTTCATCCTCTTAAGGTATGATTTTCGGGATAAAAAGTATCCTTTGTCCTTCCCAGGGTCTCGCTCTCAAACTATCTTCTTACCAAATTTCATCTAAATCAGTTCAGTAGATCCAGAGAATACCCCCTACAACGTAACAAACTCATAAGCTCACAAACTTTACCTCTTTATTATATTAGTATAGACTCGTTATTTTTATTAGAATATTTACGTAATAAAACGTTATTAATTATTAATATTTAAAGCTCATTTTTGACAGATAGGAAAATAATTAATAATCACGTTCCACTTTTCTTTATAAGTATCTCAGCTCGCTAGAATCGACAGTCTTATCGACTATATAAATAAACACCTCTTAAGGGATTGAAGGTGAGGTCTCTATAATAAATATAGCGAAAACTATTTCTCGCTGACGAAATATTATCCACTTATTTTCTAAGTACTGTAAGCTTTATAGAGTAGGCCGAAGCCTCGCGTTATCTAGTATTTCTGAATAACTTAATCGGATTTTCTTTAAACTGTTATAGTTAAACTTAAGCAAAGTTTATTATAGTTAGATAATACGTTTGGTTCAGTTTGTAGTGACCCCGTAGTGGCATTCATTTGTGTGATGAGCACGAATGTTTGTACTCCAATCATGGGTGGTTTATATTTATAATACTTATATTGTATGTATGTATTTAAAGTTAGTACCTGGGCGACCGAGCTTTGCTCGGAGTTATTTTTTGTTATATCGTATTTTTCACATAAAAAAAACTAAAAACTTGAATAAATACAAAAAAAAACAAAAGTAAAAACTTTGTGTCAGACTGGGATTCGAACCCGGACACCTATGATTTATAATCTTGCGCCTAGGCCGCTTGACCACGACGCTTATTTATTTATACCGGAGGTCTCGGAAACGGCTCTAACGATTTCGCTGAAATTTGGTATGTGGAGGTTTTCGGGAACAAAAAATCGATCTACGAGTAGATTAATTTTCAAGTTTTCATGCGGTTTTCTTTCGCGCTTAAAAATATGGTCGATAATTTCGCATGCTCGGGTATGGCGCAAGATTGACAATCACAGGTGTCCGGGATCGAATCCCTGTCGGATACAAAGTGTCTACTTTTGTTTTTTTTTGTATTTATTCAAGTGTTTAGTTTTTTTTTTAAATAAAATTGTACTTTTGGCCAAAAACTCTGAGCGAAGCTCGGTCGCCCAAGTACTATATGTAAATTTAAATACTAGCAGTTACCCTTACTTTTCCTGAGCGCGTTTCTAGCTGCCTATCCTATGTACTAGATAACATAAAAATCTGTCCAACCGTTAAACTTTTGCGGATATAACAGTAGTCTTATAAAAAGATTACCTTTCCATGGTGAGTACTGTTGTCATGGTGTGCATCTAGAACTTCTGGTAGTTCGGTAGATATGTCATGGCCGTGTCTGTGCGCACACCGTCCGGGGATCTGTAACAAAATAGATAAGATTTTTAATTAAATACGTTGGGACATTAACACACAGCACCATCTAGTTCCATGGTAAGCTACGAGGCTTGTGTTATTGATACTAGATAGTTGATACACTACACATATTATATATCTTAAATACATACATATTATAAATATAAACATCCATGACTGGAGTACAAACCTTTGTCATTACACAAATGAATGCCCCCACCGGGACTTGAACCCGTGAACGCTGGCACAGCAAGTATGGTCACTACAAACTGAGCCAAACGAGTCGTATTTTAATTATAATATATTTCTGTAAAATGTACTGCAAAATTAGTGTTCTATCAATTGTACAGGGAAAAGCATGAATATAGACACGAAAATTACATACGATTTTCACATTTCAGTAGTAGTTTTTCCAAAAGTTAAATATCCCACGAGACCACTTAACTGATACAGGAGTAAAAAGTAGTATGGAAATATTTTAATTCATTCTCGATTTAGCATTTATAATTCCCAAGTACCCGAGGTACCGACCATCGTTTGGCATTATTTCAGAAAAGATACTTAAAAACCTTTTCTAAATACAAAACTTGATCCAAATCGTTACAGCCGTTTTCGAGATACGCGAAATAAAATTATAAAATATATACAAGAATTGCTTGTTTAATATAAAAAGAGTATCTAGGCGACCGAGCTTCGCTCGGAGTTTTTGGCCACAGGTATAATTTTCTTTAAAAAATCTAGAATAAATACAAAAAAAAATAAAGTAAAAATAACCGAACCAAATTCTTAGGCTTTACATATTAGTATAGTCTAACATTGCAGTTTTTGTATTTTTTCTCACAATTGAGATATTTTCCCGCGGTAAAAAGTATCCTATATGTTGACCCGGATAACCAGCTACCATCATACCAAATTTCATCAAAATCTGTCCAGTGGTTTTCTCGTGATGCGGTAACAGACAGACAGACAGACAAAAATTCTAAAAACAATAGATTCGAACTCTGTATCGATAATAATGTCTATTTCAATTAGATTTTCCAAATATTATTTAATGTACAGATTCGACTTAGTTACAATTTTGTTATATGTATAGATTAATCCATAATCAAATCATAACATCGCTAGTATTAAATAAACATATTAAATTTTCCTCTCAGAAAACTGTTCAATGTGAATAGAAAAGAAATAAGTTCTATTAAAAATAGATTACATACAAAATGGACAGCAAATTCAAAACATTGTCGAGCAAATTTTCCTTTATCACAACGTATGCACTATCCGAGCTAAAGAAAATATCGATAAAGCTGTCGTTCCCAGTTTAATGTTTTCATGGTTTCGAAATGTATTGGTTTAACAAGAGATACACGCGTTTCAAATTTATAGGCAAATGTTGTCGACAGTTCGGTACTGAGTTTTTGAATAAAACAATATATTGCATGTAATTTAAATGGAAATTTAATAAATTAGACACATTTTTCGTTCGTTTAAAATGAATGTGCTTCATAAATAAAGATTTTATATGTATACGGTGTGTTTTAATTTGTTACTGTATATTAAAATAAAATTTACGAAAATTGAACTTGCAATTAGTGCCCTAAAACTTTCTGAGGAGAATACTTTCTAGATTAGAGAGACTAAGGTTTTAGACGTCTCTCCCGTGACCATGATTGCTGTAAAGCATTCGAAACGTCGGGGACCAAAAACAAAATAAATCCGCGAAAAAATCTAAAAAGATAGTTTTATTTAAAACTTTTTGAAGATTTTATATTTTTTAAAAGCTAGGCTCAAACGAAGAGAATATAATAATATCTATCATAGAAAATAGTGACACAAAAATTTATAATCTAAAGAAGACGACGTCATTTTTATCTAAAGTTTTTTTTTAGATTTAGAAATGTCTATGAAGTAAAGCACTAAGCTAGGAACAAAGTGCCTAATTAATATTCCTAATAAAATATATTTAAACGAAACAAAATGAAAATTTTAACAAAAAATGTGAAATTTTAACAGAGTTAAAAAAAAATTAAATAAGTTTTTATTATTAAATAAATTTAATAATAGTTTTTTAACTATAAAGTTACAATTATTTTTATCTTTTGTTTGTAGTGGTAGCCCAGTGGTAAAGCAATTGCTTTGGAAAACAAGCGATGCAAGGTAACCTCCGGGTTTTGTTTTTATATTCTAATATGCTATTCGTTTTCAACATGATTATGGCTTGCGTAATGGAGAAGGTTATCTTATGGGAGTTTGCATGTCTGTTTTGCATTCTATTTACAATATGTATTGTTAGTTATAGTTGCTCAATTGACTATTATTGTTTGTTATTTAAGGATCATATTGATTCTTCATATTTTTGTTAGTTATAATTTTATATTTTATTATATTACTTTGATATTGATTATTTATAATTTATTATTTACAATTTTATAATATTAATAACGATATCGTTTAGTTGTATTTGTAATATTAATGTTTTAAGAGTATTGTCATCCACCGTTGGGTAATGTTATAGGTAGAAGACAGTGATGCCGCCACGTTACACCCAAAGGTCGGGAAATAATGTATAAATAGTTGTAATTGCCATTTTGTAAGGCATTCCGTTAAGTGATCGAAGTAAAGAGGAATTGCTGAATCTCTGTAGTCTTATTTAAAATTTATTACTAACAGTGTCTATTTAAAGTTATATATGTGTAGTGTATCAACTATCTGGTATCCATAAAACAAGCCTCGTAGCTTACCATGGAACTAGATGGTGCTGTGTCAATGTCCCAACATATTTAATATATTTATCTGTTTATATTTATATTTTACTAGCATTGGCCGCGGCTCTGCCCGCATTCAGATGACCAAAAACCAAATTCTTAGATTTTACATATTAGTATACTCTTACGTCGCAGTTTTTGTATTTTTTATCAGAAATGAGACATTTTCCCGCGGTAAAAAGTATCCTATATGTTGACCCGGATAACCAACTATCACAATACAAAATTACATCAAAATCCCGCCAGTGGTTTTTCCGCTATGTGGTAACAGACAAACAGACAGACAAAAATTCTAAAAACTATAGTTTCGGACTATGTATCGATAATAATGTTCAATAAGATTTTCCAAAATTTCCGGTCGATTCGATTCTCTAAAGAGTAGAACATTTTGTTGAATTTTGCAAGATATTGTCATATTACAGCTTACTTATTGAAAAAAATATTTAACATCTACCTACAATAGTTTGTTTATAATATAACTAGCATTGCCCGCGGCTCCACCCGCGTTCAGATGACCAAAAACTAAATTCTTAGGTGTTACATATTAGTATACTCTTACATTGCAGTTTTTGTATTTTTCCTCAGAAATAAGATATTTTCCCGCGGTAAAAAGTATCCTAGGATCGCGCGCTACATCGCCCGGTTTATATAGCTTGAGCAGGCGGTCGAGCGATGCGGGGCAGAGGGGATGGACTCGCCGTAGGCATCTCAATGCTCGCCAAGCATTAAAAATGTTTCGCTACTAATTACTTCTAACAACGATATCTCAAAAACTATTCATCTGATTGATTTAGTGTAAAGAGCAATTTTAATCTGCATTAAATGACTAAGCTAACTAAAATATTCATTTGGATAAGGATTAATACCGAACTAAAGAAAATAACTTTGAAAATAACGTAATGTTTTTAATTAAAAATGTTAACATAAAAGTGGTTATTGTAAGTCAACCGTAAGAGATAGAGATATGCTATCGCAGACTTTTTTGTAGCATTTTTATAGATTTTGAATTCTCTAGTACATTACTTAACTGTATCTTTGCTAGTTTACGCGGCGTTCGCGTGGAAAGTTCCCATTTGGCGAGATTTTTTGCGACCTCTTCAACATTTGTCGCCGTATTTCAGCTAATTTACATAAAAGCATAATAAATTATATACCTAAACCTTCCTCAAGAATTACTCTTTCTATTGTTGAAAACCGTATAAAAATCCGTTCAGTAGTTTTCGAGTTTATCGCGTACAGACAGACAGGAGGACAGACAGGAGGACAGAAAGACGCGGCCGGGGGACTTATTTTTATAATAAGTATAGATAATAAACATACGCCTGATTCGTGAAAACCCTTTATGAATTCACCCCATTCTTAAAAACCGTCTTTCATCCCGTCATATTAACTATTACCTATGTGAAGGCAGTCTAGATATTCTATAGCCGCAAGAACGAAATAAAAGAAAAAAGGTTTGTTCTAGATATGAAAAATTGTAGATCGTTCTAACATTATTATAAAGAAATCACATAACAACTCAACGGCTCTCGAAGTTCATCAATTCAATACAATATTTTATAAATTGCCGTCCTCATTCGAAGAACCTTTGTACCTAATGTACCGCAAGTGCTCAGTGGTCCGTGTGATGCGACAGTGGATCAAGCGATAGGCGGGGTCGGGTATGTTATCGTATATCGTATACTTTTTATATGCGTTTTAACTTTAACTAAATCAAAATATCTTTAACTTTAACTGCCTTGGTGGTCTAGTGGCTAGCATATACGGTTACAAATCCGGAGGTCCTGACTTCGAGTCTCTGTTCGGACCGACTTTAGTTACTGAGTTTTGTTGTTAAGATATTCTCAGTAACAGCCCGGAGTTGGGAAGTTGGCGGTGTTTCACCCCCGTGCCTCGGAGAGCACGTAAAGCCGTCGGTCCTGCGCCTTAACTCTCTCTGGTCGTGTCGAGTGGTCGTCCCACCAGAGTATGAGAGTGACAGGGATAGAGAGTGAACTTGTGTCTGCACGTACACTTGTACACTATAATATCTCCTGCACCGTTGGTTAGTCTCAATGAGATTGGCTGCCGTGGCCGGGATTAGTCAGAAGGACATTATATGCATTTTATACTACTTATAGTTAACTACATACTATGGCTTTGCTTAAGTCCTGACTATGCACTGTGCGTATTTATCTAAATCTGTGCAAAACTAGTGACGCACCCTCGCTTCGATCGGTTTCATGCCTTGGTAGTATAAACATACCTATGTTTGTCGCTCTTGAGCCTTCCGACGCTAAAACACTAATTTCTAACCAAAAATATAAATATGAATTTTCATATCCATATTAAAACGGATACTTTTCATCTCCCATTTTACCTCGTTCATTTTTTTATTTACCATATGTTCTTCTCTAAAATCCAATTTATCTCTATACTAAAATTTATCAGAATTGGTTTAGCAGTTCATTTCAAAACGTGAGCAAAAAATCTAAATAAAACCAAAAAATAGTTTGATTAGTTTTATATCAAATGTACGCGAGAAAGATTTATAAATAAGGTACTATAATGTGCCTATTTTCAGAATTACTAGATTAATTATACAATATATTGGGACGTCGTTTTTTTTTTCAATATTTCTATAGAAAAAACCAAAATGAAAGTAAATAACTGTGACTGAATTTGTAATAGATGTTCTTCAAAAAATAAGATCGAAATTTTTATCCAATAAATGTAGATATAATTATATGATGTTATTGTTATAAATAATAAATTGCGCTAAAAAAATAAAGAAAAATGGTTTGTTTCATAGAGAATGGTAAAAAGTGACTAGAAAAGATGGAAAAAAAAATGAGAATATTTACTTCTAGCATAGATAGAAGAAAAAGAGGACAAAAAGAAGGAAAAAAAGTAAGCAATTGTTGTAAGTGTACTATATATGTATGTATATATGTGTATTATATGTGTGTGTGTTAGTAAATTTACATTTAACATTTTTGTATTTCTTCTTTCTCTAGCTTCAGCTTGATATCGATCAGCAGTATGGTAGATGTACTGCGCCAGCCCCAAGTAATTGGGGAAATGGGCAGGAAGAAGATGAAGAAGTATTAATAAGCTTGAAGCTCACAATTACGCGAAGAAAAACTCGGCCCCTATAGATCGATCCCAGAAATCTTCCAGGACACCGGCAGCCTGCTAGACTACTGGGACGCTCTGGGATGGAAAGAATAACACACACAGCAGCACAAGCTCACGCACAACGGGCAAGGATGCCTAAGTGCGGAAAAAGCCGCGTCAGAAGAAGAAGAAGAAGCTAGAAGCTCATTGTTTCAAAAAAAAAGTATAACGTTCTAGGCACAATTTAATATTTTTTTAGGATGTTTCATAAAAGTAGGTTCAGACATAGGCTAATATAATATAACTTCAGATTTTTGTAAAAGTATAAAAAATATCATAGCACTGTCTTTTTGTATGTAAACATTAAAAATAACTGAATATAAAACTGAAATAATTAAAATTTTATTATTTGTTTCAAATTTTATATAAAGAAGCAAGTTTCAAGAACACTTGAAACAAAAAATAGGCAAATAATTTATTTAAACTTTAGCGTTAAAAACTTTAAACCTTTTACATTACACAAAGTTTCAAGAGCACGTAAGATTATTTGCTAAGTCTATCGTTCTTGGACCATTCGAAACTTTAAGTTGAGATCTATATTCTGCACCTGTATCTGAGAACTCTGCAGGTGGCTCGTTCTACTTATTTCGATTTCTTATTTTATCATTTAAATGCTTTCAATAGATAAAATAAATAGCACCAATTATATTACTGGTTGAAATTTTATATAGAAATTAGCAAACTCTACAAACCTTGTCCTGTTCAAGTTTTAATTTTATTTGTGGTCTTTATTGACGAATAATTTTTCAGGGTCTCAACAACTGCGCCATCTAGAGGATCCAGTTATAGCTGAGAACTATCTAGGTGACCATAAGTACCTCATAAATACAAAAAATCATCAAAACCGGTCAAGTCATTTAGAAAAGGAAGTACGAACAAACATACTGGAATTTTATATATAAAGACATGCTATAATTTATATTGTTGTCGACTCTGTGGTATAGTGACTAGCATATGACATATATACTAATATTATAAAGAGGTAAAGTTTGTGAGTTTGTGACATTGTAGGGGGTAATCTCTGGATCTACGGAAGTGATTTAGATGAAATTTGGTGAAAAGACAGTTTGAAACCCTGGGAAGACATGGGAAACTTTTTATCTCTGAAATCATCTTTGAAGGGGGTGAAAATGGGGATAAAATTTTGTATTGGGAATCAAGTTAAGGACGAACCCGAGCAAAGTGAGGGTGAGTCGCTAGTTAAATCATAAGGTCTGAGGTTCAAGTCAAAATGCCTTATCGAAACCAAAAATCTTGTTGGATTTTTAGTCAAAATCACATAAATATAGTATAAGTTATTATTATAATTTCAGCTTTAATAAATAAGTGCTTCTATTAGTTTTTTCTAAAGTCACTAAAAAATAAAAAGAGGTCTTTCCATTTTTGTCTATTTTTACAGCTTACTACAACATTTTTACAATATAGGCCTTGTAGGAAAAAGCTATATTTCAATTTTCGCGAAAGCATAAAAAAATAGGCCTCAGTCAAAACTAAACGTTGCTATGGAAACTGAATCAATAGCAACGGATATTTATTCAATAGCTAACCTAGTGTTTGCGATCAAAAATTCTGATAGCAAAAAGCTAAAATGGTTATTCTCCACGTAAAAAGGGGTGATGAAAACCAGTTTTTATATGAAACTAATGTTAATAACACCGTAAGTGAAGTTGTTAACGATATCGTAGCTATTTTTAATGGACGGTTGAAAGTTACAAGAATTTGCTATGAAATGGAGGAGCTAAAAAACCATGGTACATATCTGCCACTAGAAATGCAAGGACTGACGGAGGAACAGGTAATATCATACACTATTTGATCTATTTATACTAATATTATAAAGAGGTATAGTTTGTGAGTTTGTGATGTTGTGAGTTTCTGACGTTGTAGGGGGTAATCTCTGGATTTACTGAACCGATTTAGATGAAATTTGGTAAGAAGACAGTTTAAGACACTGAAAAGGATATAGAATACTTTTTATCCCGGAAATCATCCCTTAAAGGGGTAAAATGGGGATGAAAGTTTGTATTGGGAAGCAAGCTGGGGACGAACCCGAGCGAAGCGAGGGTGAGTCCCTAGTTATATTATAAAATACTCTATTCTTAATTATGGAGTACTTCTGTCAAAAAAATCTCACGCCGGAATTCAGAAGTTGGCGGTGTTTCATCTCCGTGCCCTGGAAAGCACGTAAAGCTTCAACTATTACCGGTCGTGTCGAGTTGTCATCCCACCAGAGTACGTGCACATATTTTTGCGCGCATACTTGTGCACTATAATATGTGTATAATATGTGTGGCTGAAATCGGTTGGGAGCATATTATTTAATTATATTGTTCAAAAAAATTACTAATCGATAATAATTAATAATATTTATATTATTAATATTCAGATAAAAGATCTCAAGCTAGAGGACCCATGGGCTAAACGTTGCGCTCCATCCGGATATATCGTGAACAAGGATGAGATGGGTCGTCGTTGTGGTCTAGCTCCACCACCAAATCTTCAAGAAGTGTTGAAAAAAGCCGCAGAAACTGCAAAGGAATTTATAAGCAAGAAGCATGTAAGAGAATTTCATATTGTAATCTTTTTCTTTCCTTTGCTACGAGTATGTCTCTGAATAGTAACTGTTTTTTTACCATGCCCGTTTGAGCCGATACAAATATAATCTATAGCCATTTAAATAATGTCAAATATTAAATATTTTTATTCTTCATCGTTAAACAATATTGAGTCATCCAGTGACACTCAGTAAAAATTTTCAAAATATTATAATATTATTATCACGTACTTACTGGTAATGCAAATGTAAAATAAGAGGTATTTCTGACTTTTCTTTAAAATTTATTGAAATTACTATAAATTCTTTAACAACAGAATGTACTAAAAATTCATATCATTTTGACTTGTTATATAAAATAACTTATTAGTGATGTAAAATCTTTAGTTAAATCCGATAAGTTCCGTAGTTCTGCAAACACTATTTTAAGAAATCGATGACTGGCAATTGGCGTAAAGCAAAAAGACTGCATCAACATTTTCGTTTTGCGCGATTCATTTTGACGTTGCAATTATCTTAAAAGATGTTCGAGGCATTTGCCAAATGTCTGACAAATTTGCTCTATTTAATAAAACTTATCATCAGCAATTTTTTATCTCAGAACTTTCTTTGCCAAAAATATTACATATTTGGCTCAGTTGCGCTCGAACCGCAATTCACCTTATAAATCTTGTTAAGTTTGCTTGAGCCAAAAACCTAAATAGTAAGGTATAAAATTTTATAACCGTGACAGCCAATTAAATTTTATTCGTCGCATAGCGTAACTTTTTTGATATTTTAAAACCGAAGCTAGATTTCACTTAATTGGGCTACATTTATATAGTATTTTTCGCTAAAATAAAATGTATGAATACTAGGAACTTCTTGCGGCATCACCTTCGAAGTATATCTAATTTGCCAATTAAGAGGTGAAGCGGGAAGTTTCTCGTTGCATTATTTTTGTTTAAGGCTCTTAGACACTTGACTCTATTTGTCTACAGGAAGTAAAAAATAAAATATGGTTATGATAGAAGATAGATAACGCTTAGATATTGTCATTTTATTAGCAAGTGTGAATTCCCTTTTGCAAAAAAAAAAGATATTGCGGCCCATCGACTTCTTTTAAAGTGATATATAATTATTTCTATCTCTTAATCAAAAGCTTATTAAAAAGTGTTAATAATAGAATCTTGATTCCATTATGTATATTTATAGATGATTAACCCAAATGTACATGTTAATGAACCGTAATATTTCTAGGTGGACCTACGCAAGTGCTTGACCCAAAAAGACGTATCCAGAGCTCTTGAAGAGCTACGAGGGGCTACGAAAATCGTTTTCCCAGCAGGTCTGCCGCCTCACGACCCTGTTAGGATGGAGTTGGATAACGTTGAAGATCTTTCTGGAACTCAAGCGGCTAATGAGGTCATAGATCCATCTAGAGCGTGTCTTTGGGCGTGTGGCAAAAAATTACTAGCCGGTAACCAGTTGAGTGATCATTTAGGTAAGTAAAGACCTACATATAATTATTTTTTTAATTTAATAATTTTAAATATTGTACACTTTAATTATGTGTACTTATGTTATACTTTATATTAATTATGTACTACTTCATATTGTGAAAGGTGTAAAAAGTTGATGATAATTATGTTAATTTATTCCTTGTTTTACTATTATTGACTATTGGTTTTTATCAATTGTAGCAAATCAAGGAATATGTGAGATAAAATAGGCTATTTTTCTGTACATCCATAATTAGCATTGTCATCTCAATTTTGACATGACATATTTATATATATTCTTGTTGCATCATAATTATTTTTTGTTGTTCATTTATCCGCAAAATTTTAACTTCAGGTAAAAATGATAAAAGTAAAGTAACAGTGAAGCTGTGCTCGTCCTCCGAAAGTGCACCAGGTAGAGAACCAATTCTCACTGAAGATGAGAGAAAGCAGCTGATGCTACAAGCATATAGGAAGCAGGAGGAGTGGAAAAAGTTGGAACAAGATGATGATGATAGTTATCTTGATTCGAAATGGGCGGATGGTCAGAACTTGAAGAGGCACTTTCATGGTTTAAATGATATATCCTGGAAACCAACTCTTAATAAAAAATAGTTGATGAACAGATGAAATAAAATGTTCAATGAATTAATGACTTGTGGTTTTATTTCCAACTAGCTTTAATTAAGATTTCGATTGTAAGGGTCGTAGTATGATAATTAATAATAGTCCTTTCTTAATAGACTAAATAATTTAAAAGTAGCTTTTTAAATTGAAGTGGTAGTTCGAAAAGTGTGGTAAGTCAAAAAATTAAAGTTTGTAGCTAAAAGACGATTTCAAATTCCTTTACTTCTTCTTCTAGCTTTAAAGTTGAAGCGAAAAAGTAAACATTTAAGAATACTAAAGTGATAGTGCAAGTGTAACTTGTAGTGGAAAATGGTGACAGAATTAAGCCAAAACTGTTCGTGTACTCGAGTGTACGCGAACTGTCAAAACTGACGTAAAGCTAAAGCAATAAAACATCTATAGTGCAAGTGACATGCTATAATTTCCGATCCCAAAAAAACTAGCTCGTAACAATATCAAACATATTCGGTTTACAATTTACAGAAAATAAACTCTCCTATTGTACACTGTATATATTTTTATTTATTATTGTGCCGTCTGTATATATGTTTTGTAATTTTATTTATTTAATTTTAGCCCTTTCACTAAAAATAAAATTAATTGATAGAGACATTTTATTCGCTACATAGAAATAAAAATATTACATAAGATTAATTGTGAAGGAAAAATGGAGATAGAAAAAAAAGTATTTTTTTTGAATAAGATACTCCATAGAATCTCCCTAGAATATCTAAATACTACAAAATTAACGTATATACAGAAAATTCTAATATTTTTGGTACCAGAAATGGATTATTTCTACAATAACACATATATTAAGAAAATATGTTTGATGAAAATTTAGAGAAAAATTTTCTGTAATGAAATTGTCATTACAATCTGAAAGTCATACGTCATCTTTGCCATTTTTCATATATCTAGTGTTTTAGATATATGCCATGTTTGGCTATCGATCATCAGTTTTGTAAAAGGATTTAGACAGGTAAAGGTTTTTAAAATAATTGATGTAAGGAATATTATAAGAAAATATTTTCAAGTTCCATGGTGCTATGTCTGTTAAATAACACAATTAGCCATTTGAATATAAAAAGATATGTAAAGTTATTAATTTGATTGGCATTCTAGGAACATCATTTATTCAATAATGAGAAAATCAGCCAAAAAAGGTTTACAGCCAATAAATTAAACCCACAACCCCTAATTCCTATATAGTAATGACAGCTACAATAAAATAAAAGATTTTTCATTATCTTTATATAAATAGGCAAAGACAAAACAGTCCTACCTTTTTCTCTCCTTTATGTCAATCGTTTTTTCATTTTTTTTAGTAGCTATTGATGAGCTTTAGTGTTGTCAATAAAAAAAATGATCGTCGAATTTTAACTACTGGCAAGCACTAGTACAATATAAATTAAATATAAATTCATAATAAAATGGCTATTTTCATTGAAAATATAAGCTTTTAAAGTTAATTGTCAATTCAACTGGGCTGCAAAACAACTGATATATTGACTCCGTTACACATTTCGCACTCCATTGGATCTCATTTATAAACAAAATGAGAGTCGTTAATATAAATAAAAATTGTTATTGCGTAATATGTTACATTATGTAATATCATGTGTTAAAGTAATAGGCCCCCTATGAGGAATTTTCAGGATCAAGTCCAACAGAAAATAATCTATCTATACATATAATAAAATTGTAACTAAACCGAATCTGTGCATGATTTTTTTTTGAAAATCTTATTGAAATAGATATTATTATCGATACAGAGACCGAATAACGAAAATAAGAAAAAACTACTGGACAGATTTTGATGAAATTTGGTATGATGATAGCTGGTTATCCGGGTCTATATATAGAATACTTTTTATTGCGGGATAATATAGGGAGGGTGAGTCGCTAGTAAATTATAACTCCATCTCATTCTTTTCATTCTTTCTGAATTTTTGAACTTTTTGTACATAAACAATTTTTTTAACTTTTTATATTTAGATTATTTTACAATAATACAATAATATTCTAAAACGTAGAGAAAAACATTAATTTTTATGTGCTTCATCTGTATTCAAAGTTTCGAGGAAATGTTCATTTGCATGCTAATGCGATGTTGCTTCCCAAAACAAAGATATTAGGAGCAGTAAAGATATTCATGCAATATCTTTAATGGTATGTATGAAGAATCACAACTTATTTCTTAACTAGTGTTGCCCGGCTTTGCCTGCGTATTTATATGTCTTGTTCTTTCTTTTTATCTGTAATAAATAAGACTTTTGAGATATCGAAAATTTTTGTGATTATTTTTGCTGTAAAACACTCGTAACATCAAAGACAAAAAATTAAATAGTAAAAAAAATTTCAGCAATACTTTTATTGAAAGTATTATAACTAAGTACTGTATATTTCTTGCAGTAAAATTAATTTACAAAAAATAATGAAGTAGCATTATAAGTCATATTTTTTTTGTTTTTATTTTTTTGTAATAATCTACTGTTTGAACAATAAAACATGAAATAAAAATTAGTTTTATGTAAAAAAAGTTATTTATTTTATTTTTCGGAAATCAATTTCCTTTAAAACAAATATAACTCATTTGCTTCACAAATATTTATGAGTTAACCCCAATTTCGACATTAATCACATTTTCATAAGCTCCGCGTTTTACATGATCATTATAAAATGAGATTTATAGAATCTAGATGCGACAGTAGAAAAATATACTTTAACTATACAATAAAATAGATTTTGTTTTATTTACAAGCTTTTATTAAACTTGAAATGTTAGTATGTATGTTTGTTCGAGTCAAATTTAGAAACTGAATTTTAAAACAGTTATTGATTGAGCTGAAATTTTGCATACAAGTTTAGTTTGGATGACAATGCATGGTTAGATAAGTGATGTCATTCTAAATCCAAGATGGCGGACTCTCACAGATGATGGAATTTTTTTTTATGCACTCTCATGATAATATGGATATCAAGTAAAAGGGTTTGCTGAGAATAAATAACTAAAAAATAAAAAAAAAATCTTTAAATTAAATCATACCCATCAATTTATTACACTACACAATTTATATGATATAACAGCTTATTTAAAAAAATATTTTTAATATTTATTTTTTATAATCTACAAGATCATCATTTTCATAATCATTATTATAAATTGAGATTTATGGTATCTAAACATGACAATATATTTTATTTTATTTATTTATTTATTCGTTTATCACAAAAAACATAATATAAAAACAGTAAATATATAATTGTGTACAAAGGATGACTTACTCTTTAAGAGATCTCTTCCAAAAACCCTCGAGCGTGAGAAAGAAATAATAATGAGGTGCGGTGTAGGTACAAACATCAATATAAATATATATATATATATATATATACAGATATACATACATACATACATAGACACTTACATACAAAAATACACGTTTTTAATATTTTTCTTACATAATTCGTGTTTTTTTTTCAGTATAATACAAGCAACATAATTTAAACAACAACTCTACCACCAGTTCTACTATAAAATGCTTCAGCCCTGAGAACAAACGGTAAGAAAACTTCAAAATTCTATTATAATAAAATAACAGTTATTATACTATAATGAAAACCACCAGAATATACTTCAAACGTATAATAATTATAGATTCATATATAAGAATTACACCACACTTAACACTACATATATCACTACTTTTACTAAAATTACACAACACAGTTTCAGCATAACTTCACCGTAACTCTTACTAAATTAGAATGAATCCCAATCATAAAAAGCACTCCTTATATAATAATTTTAATTTCAATCCACCCACCTTTTTAATAATTATAATTGAACTTCAACTACTTCCGGCGTAATCTCTAAATCATATTAATCCATTTAAGTATTTAATTTATAAAAGCAAACTTAAAATATAAAAATAATCTCATTGAAACTTAAATTAATAACCATAAATATAGGTTAATTTGAATATATCGAACAATTTTGGCATTAAAATTAATAAATCACAACAATACATTTACTAGCATTGCCCGCGGCTCCGCCCGCGTTCAGATGACCAAAAACCAAATTCTTAGGTTTTACAAAATTATTTTTTCAATTAATTATTTAAATTAATTAATTTTTTCCGCTAATATTCAGATAACAAGGGCTGTAAGCGATTCTTAACAGAATTTATCTTAGTTACCAAAGTACACAGGATCACCCGCTGGTCTAATAAAAATTGTCTAAAAATTTCATCAAAATCGCTCCAGCCGTTTTGGAGTTCATAGGGAACAAACATACACACATTGATTTTTATATCTATACATGTAATAAAATTCTAACTGAATCGAATCTGTACATTAAATATTTTTTGGAAAATCTTATTGAAATAGACATTATTATCGATACAGAGGCTGCATATATAGTTTTTAGAACTTTCGTCTGTCTGTCTGGGAACGCATCAGAAGAAAACTACTGGACAGATTTTGATAAATTTTGGTATGATGCTACCTAATTATCCGGGTCAACGTGAAAAATACTTTTCCTGTGGTAAAATATCTCATCTCTAAGAAATCTATACTAACCTTTACAATGTATCGTATGTATATAAATATTGGTATTATTCAAAATTTCCATCAAAAGTTTGGAAAAATATAATATTGTCCCATCTAGTGAATGTATAAAGTTAATTTTCATAATTACGGTACTCATTAGCGGCTGTATCCGGTTGGTACCCGGATGCGGCTGTTTATAGGTATTACACATGTTCCGGTGATGAATGGAGGCGCTATAATACTCTGGAGCTGACAAGTAGACGTTTTGTTGTGAATGCATTCGTAAATTGGGTCAGTTTATTTATACTCTTGGTGGAAATGTTTTTTGTTTGTATATTAAATAGTAGATTAATATTATTCTACTTATGTTAACTTACTTATGAAAGTTTGTATGTTTGTGCTTTACATTTCTGGAATTTCGTGACCGCTGGCACAGCAAGTAGGTTCACTACAAACTGAGCCCAACGCATCAGCAGTCAGAATCCTAGCTGACATTCTACTCCTAAATAATAGGTAACTGCCTACAAATCGTTTTTGTAATCCAAACTTTGCAAGGATAACAAATTTTTATGTCACCCAATATTTTTCCAGGGAGATTTGAAAAAGGACAACCATGGACAGTTTGCCAGTAGAATGATAAAAGTAAAATGACGTTTTTCTAAAAACAAATGTCCTATCTCTATGAGTTTTAACCAATTATAAAGAGTGAGGTTCTATATTTGCATATATTTTTTTGTTTATGTTTTTGTGTGTGTGTATTTTAAATGATATTCTTTGCCGTTGGTGAACCGTTTGTACATAGTAGTAATGTTATTGAATAAGCTGCACCTCCAGGACAGTAATACTTTGATTTTTTTTTAATATCGATAAGGTTTATATTTTTCTTATGAACAATTATTTTTTACCTATATACAATATAGTAATAAGAGTACAGTATCTATTCAGCCCTTTTTACGTCCCACTGCTGAGGGTGGGCCTCCCTTCAATACGAGGGGGACCAGGCCATAGTCCGCCACGCTGGCCAAGCGCGGGTTGGCGGACTTCACATCTCTTTCGAAAACTTGCTAGGTTCTCTCAGACGTGCAGGTTTCGCCGTAAGACAAGTGGTACTCATATTGGAAATGATTTGCACATGAAAATATCAGAGGTGCGTGACGCGGGATTTGAACCCGCATCACTCGGTTTCCCAAGCGAGCGCGTTACCACTGAGCTACCACTGACTTACATACATATACATATAATATATGAAACTAATAAATGTTTTATTTTGTTGAATTTAGAACCAACAATACCGAGTGATCAATCAAATACCAATGCCACCAGTTATTGATCATTTTCCATCTTTAAAATAAATTGCAATTAAATTTTAAACAAAATATCTTTGAAAGTTAAAATTGATGCCATAAAAGTAAATTTTAACTTGAAAAAGATAGACCGAAAACTGTTTACAAGAACTAAAGCAAAAATAAGAGTATTAAATGTTGTTCCAAAAACGTTGGTTTGCTAGTTTTTGAGGAACGAAAACTTAAGTGCTGTTACTTGTCAAGTTTCAAGTCTCGGGCTTGAAGTTTTAATGGTTTCGTTAAAACATATTACAAAAACCCTAATGATATTATAAATGCGATACAAGCTTATACTATGTTTCTACGCTCTTCTTGAGAAACAAAGACAACTATATATTGTTATCTCTTTCTAATATACTTCAGTCTCCAAAGTCCAAACATCTCATCTATATAAATAAATTCCTTTTTTTCGATGTTTTTTTAACTAAAATATGTATTTAATGCCAATAGAATTCCCATTCGAAAGTCAATAATTCTGTACTAAAAATTCTTTCGGTAAATTGGTTGTTTGCACAATTAAGTACTGAGATGACGATCTGACCTCTAGGTTTCCGCGCCTTCAAAGATAAGAACCCTTATAGTAACACTCTAGTGTACGGTACTTGTTCGTCCTGTCTGCTCCATACTTTCTTCAAAACTAATTTTGAGACTTGATTTTAAGCAATTTTATATTTTTACCAATAAAATTCAAAACATAAAATATATACTTTTTTCTGACTTTAACAAAGAAGAAGCCTTCCACTATCTCAATGGTAAACAAAAATTAATATATGCGTACAATAAAGGTTCCAAAACCATTCGAATGAAGGTGGATGGAGAGACAAAGAAAAGAAGTCGGAGATATCGGAGATAGTGGAGGAATGAAGTGTTGAAGCTCTCTTTGGAAGTATCGCAATTATACGGCTATTCTTAACTTTAAGTCAATATTCTATGACAGTGTAGTGTTTGTCTTGTGAAGTCGGCCCTTTCATGTCAACATTAACTTGGGTCCTTGTTATTATAGTCCAGGAGATCACGTTAAATTTTGACAAGTTTTCATCTTTCTCAATTTTTGTATTTAAATGAATAGTTTGAAAGTAATGACGACACGTTTAGGTCAGTTTGTCGTGACCCTACTTGCTGTGCCGGCGGCTACGGGTTCCAGTCCCGCTGGGAGCATTCATTTGTGTGATGAGCACGAATGTTTATGCTACAGTCATGGATGTTTATATTTAAAATAAGTATGTATTTATAGTTATATACGTGTAGTGTATTACACTATCTGGTATCCATAACACAAGCCTCGTAGCGTACCATGGAACTAGGTGATGCTGTGTGTTAATGTCCCAACATATTTATATTTAATGGCAGATGTCTGCTTTTGAGTAGAGCACAAGAGCCTTACTAAAAATGACGAATGAATAACGAATATATTCATAAGCGGCAAAATTCTATTAACATAATATGTATATACCATTTTTTTCGGACAAAAACCAAATCTATGTGTTATTCCAGACTAGACGTTACATCTAGATGCGTCAAGCCATTCTGGCATGATTGAGTAACAAACATCCATCCAAATGAATAAATTTTCACTTTTATAATATTAGTAAGATTATAATATTAGTAAGATATGTACATATCATTATATAGTATATCAATGTTTAGTATAGATTTCTCAGAGATGAGATATTTTCCCGCAGTAAAAAGTATCGTATATGTTGACCCGAATAAGCTATCATCATATTAAATTTCACCAAAATACCTCCAGTGGTTTTTCCGTGATGCGGTCACAGACAGACAGACAGACAGACAAAAATTCTAAAAACTATGGATTCAGTCTCTGTTACGATAATAATGTCTTATTCAATAAGATTTTCCAAAACAAATATTTAATGTCAGTTAATCAGCTATCACCGGGTGATGCGGTCACAGACAGACAGATATACAACAATTATAAAAACTATAGATTCGGCAACAATTTACAATTTTATTATATGTATAGATTATTTATATATTATTAAGTATATGAAATGTATGACCATATTTTTCAATTATCTTCATCATCTTTATCAAAATTCCCATATTTACATACAACATTTCATTTATTCAGGATGGATTCAAAATTGAATATCAGGATTGCAAGTTCGGCAACGAATAATTATATTACGGTAAGTGAGACTACGTGATGTCGAGACGTGCCAAGATGAAATGCCGCGTTTTTACATTCAAGTTTATTGGTACAAGTAGCTTGTTAGCTTAAAGTTATTACTGGTTTTAAATTTAATATACCACTAGCGTACTTTTTCATTAACTGACTTCAAAGAAAGAGAGAGAGACAGAGAGAGAGAGAGAGAGAGAGAGAGAGAGAGAGAGAGAGAGCAGAGTAATATTCTTATATCAGACTTTGACTATTACACTAATTTTCATAGAAAACCAAAAAAATAATAATATTAATAATGGTTTTTTTATGTAATTAATTTATTGTAAAGGCAGTGGTAGCCCAGTGGTTATGAGCTCGCATGGGAAACCGAATGAAGCGGGTTCAATTCCCGGGTCGCGCACCTCTGATATTTTCATGTGCGAATGAATCATTTCAAACTTACCACTTGTCTTACGGTGAAGGAAAACATCGTGAGGAAATCTCCATGTCGCAGAGAAACTAGCAATTTTTCGAAAGTCATTTGAAGTGCGCCCGTACTTGGCCACCATGGTGTACCATGGCTTCATGGCTTGATCCCTCTCGCTTTGAAGTTAGACCCGTGCCCGGCAGTGGGACGTTAAAACGGGCTGAATACTTACACACATACATACATTGTACATAATTTGTTATAAGTGTTTTTGCAACATTTTAAAGGAACTGTTTCATGAAGCGAGAGTGTACATGACTCTCGACTGTTTGTTACTTTTTCACACTGAGACGGCTGGACGGATTCGGATGAAATTTAATATACAGATAGATTGTGATTTTGAACAACGTGATGATTTTGAAGGACAAGGATGTTAACAAGTTCTTGTTTGTTTGTTTGCTTGTTAGTTTGTTGGTTTGTTTTTTTGTTTATTTGTTTTTAAGTCCTTTTAGTTTACACTAAAGGGGAAAATAATATAAATTACTTTTTACTAAAAGTTAAACATACTTCGTTCGAATCATCTTAAAAGTATAAACTATGGAATATTTACTCTTTACATGATTGATGATCCTCATTAGAGATGGGTTTTTCTTGAAAGAGGCTTTTCTTTAAGCGAAAATGGCGTATCATATACAAAAAAAAGACGTGTGTGTGTGTGTGTGTACTTATGTACGTAAAAAGTTATACTTCTTTGGTGTAACAGAACAAAAGTAGCGAAGGATTTCATCCCGTATGTCACAGCTCTCTGTTTGTAAAAGGAATGCAGCTAACTTTATCATGTTGCTTTTTGGCTGTCGGTGTGCGCGCGCATCATAAAAATTTTACTCTTATAGTTTTTTTCCAAACGTGCCAAAAGAAGTATGACTTCAAAGTTTTCAATCTTAATATTTGCAAATGAAGTCAGGGTAAAATATACTAAATAGCCACTTTAACGGCCTGCGCTAACCAAATCGTTGGCTGTGTATGAAAATAATGTTCAATGCAAGGTCGAATCGCTAGTATAATATAATAATAGACAGAAGAATTAAATACAAATTTCAAATAGAAAAATAAAGTTATATCTCTTAACTAACTCAATACGAATTAGTAGTGAAATGAAGGCAATGGTAGCCCAGTGGTAACGCTCTCGCTTGGGAAACCGAGTGAAGCGGGTTCAAATCCCGGGTCACGCACTGATATTTTCATATGCGAATAATTTCTAACATGATTACTACTTGCCTTATGGTGAAGGAAAACATCGTGAGGAAACCTGCATGTCTGAGAGAAACTAGTAAGTTTTCGAAAGACGTGTGAAGTCCGCCAACACCCGCACTTGGCCAGCGTGGTGGACTATGGCCTGATCCCCCTCGTACTGAAGGGAGGCCCACCCCCAGCAGTGGGACGTTAAAAAGGGCTGAATAAAATACAACAAAGTGATCTTTGCAGGTATCAATAAACATTCGCTTTAACCGAGTTAAACGAGAAGTTTTTTACTTTAAATTCCTTGGTAGAGTCAGTACTTCAGAACAAGGCTTTTCAATTATTGACATCACGTGCGTATTTATCTGCTAATTGTTGATTTGCTCACTGATATTGATAATTTAGCTATACTTTTGAACAAAAATCTTAATTCACTTCTGTTTGCTTAAATAACAATTGTTTTGTATGTATTTCCATTTTTTTATCTATGTATGTAAGTAAAAATGAATGTCTGTATGTTTGTTCTCTATGTGTTCTCCTAAAGTTAAACCATTGATCCGATTGTGATGAAACTCTGGTGGGTTTCTGTATACGCCTGCAACGTTCCTGACATAAAAAAATATTTTTTCTTTCTTTTCTAAATCATTCAAGCTTAGAAACTACTGTTTGGATTTTCATGCAGTTTTCACTAATAGAAAAAGGAATAATCTAGGTAGATAATTCGATAATACAATTTGAATATTTTGTAAAAGGCCACATTAAACGTGATATATTCGCCAATCGCATATTATAAACATTAATTAAAAATATCAAGGGTGGTCCTATAAAGCTACTTTGAAATAAATACTCTTTATTGGATTTTAAAATCTGTGTATGTTATTTGTTAATATAAATACAAGACGACACATTTGGCTCAGTTTGTAGTGACCCTACTTGCTGTGCTAGCGGTCGCGGGTTCGAGTCAAGCTGGGGGCATTCATTTCTGTAATGAGCACGAATATTTGTACTCCAGTCATGGATGTTTGTTTATATTTATAATATGTATGTATTATATATGTATTTATTATATATGTATGTATTATATATGTATGTATGTAATATGTGTAGTGTATCAACTATTTGTTATAAATAACACAAGCCTCGTAGATTACCATGGAACTAGATGGTGCTGTGTGTTAATGTCCTAAAATATTTAAAAATATATATATTTTCAGATTTATGTAACTTTATTTAAGACAAACAATGATAAGGCACATAGTAAACAACACTTTATAATATAATATAATCCAGTATCAGCGAAATTTGCCCCACAAAATGATATGATTGGCCCTAATAAATCGACCTGACGTCGATGAATATTGATAGGGAGTGATGACATGAAAATATGATATGTATACTTAAAATCAAAATTTACGATGGCCGTCTTTATGTGTACATATAATATTTAATACTTTTAGTATCGATATAAATAAACGTGAAATACCATACATTGATTAGTCATGAAATCTCAGATGGTATAAATGCTACAAATTTTATGGCTTGAGAGGGAGACTGAGAGAGGAAATTTATTTTATTTGTATCTTATTTATTTACTAGACACACAGTTGTTAATACATTATAACATCTTATTTAAAAACTTAATCTATACATATAATAAAATTCGGACTGAGTCGAATCTGTACATTAAATATTTTTTGGAAAATCTTATTGAAATAGTCATTATTATCGATACACTCAATCTATGGTTTTTAAAATTTTTGTCTGTCTGTTTATCTGGGAATCACGAGTAAGGTACTGGACAGATTTTGATAAAATCTATACTAACAATTAAAAAGTTTCTAGGGACAAACCCCAGCGGAGCGATGTTGAGTCGCTAGTACAAAATATAGTAAAATGTTTTTATAATTTTTTAGTACAAAATATTGTAAATTTGAAGATGTCACAACGTGTACCATGTTATAACACAAGCTTATGCATTATCTAATAAATTATAACATATAATTAATAACAAAAAAATAGTTAAATATAAAAGTGCAGAACAAACCAAAAATAAACAAACTCAAAAAAAAAACAAAACCAAAAAATAACAATCTTTATTTTTTTTAAATAAATCAATAAATTTCTAAAAATATATGATATATGTTCTTAATACCTCTCCTTCTAAACGGTTTAAATAGAGGTTATTCGGATTATTCTAAACTATAGTTAAACTCGGTAGATGGCGCTGCTATGAAGCAATTTTTTATTTTTTATTTACAACAAAATCATTTCAGACAACGCCTGCCTACCGGTTCCGTCTAACTGGAATAGTAGGACTAGATTAATTATTATTATTATATTTTTTTGCTATCTCTACTTATATTTAAAGTTGTACATAACTGAATGTGTACGTAATGTTGACACGTGCGAAACAAATTTTAAATTATTAGGTTATATTATACGCTATACGTAGATAACAAAATTAATAAATTGTGTTATCTATACATATAATAAAATTGTAACTAAGCCGAATCTGTACATTGAATATTTTTTGGAAAATCTTATTGAAACAAACATTATTATCGATACAGAGGCCGAATCTATAGTTTTTTAGAATTTTTGTCTGTCTGTCTGTCTGTTACCGCATCATAGATAAACCAATGTAGGGATTTTGATGAAATTTGGTATGGTGATAGCTGGTGGATAACCAGTCAACATAAAGGATACTTTTTACCGCGCGAAAATATCTCCTTTCTGAGAAAAAATACAAAAACTGCCATTGTAACAGTATACTAATCTGTAAAACCTAAGTATTTGGTTTTTCGTCATCACAACACGGGTGGAGCCGCGGGCAAGGCTAGTTTGTATGATAAATTTTCTCTTTAATAACATTCCTATAAAATTATTAAAAACATGTGATATATTTTCGTTACTAATATAATACGAAAGTGTTTTAATTTGTTGAATTTGTTTGCCCTCGTTGTTGTTTTAGTTTGTTAAATCAAAGTCTAGACTTTTTTATGTAATTACTTAATTGCACGATGTACTACTTTATTACTAGATTCAAAAAAAAATTTTGAAACAAAATATAATTCGACATGCACTCTCTCTTTCTCACAAGTGTTGCCAACCTAAGAGTCCTAAACAACCAAAAAGAAATACTTAGGTATTATATTTAAATAAATACTTATTACATTGTAAAAAGTTAATTGTTAAGACAGTGGTAGCACAGTGGTAACGCGCTTGCTTGGAAAACCGAGTGATGCGGGTTCAAATCCCGGGTCTCGTACCTCTGATATTTTCATGTGCGAATTATTTCCAACATGATTAACACTTATCTTACGGTGAAGGAAAACATTGTGAGGAAATCTGCATGTCTGAGAGAAACTAGCAAGCTTTCGAAAGGCATGTGAAGTCTGCCGCCCCGCACTTGGCCAGCATGGTGGACTATGACCTGATCCCCCTAGTATTGAAGGGAGGTCCGTGCCCAGCAGTGGGACGTTAACAAGGGCTGCCAACAACAACATTCTAACAGTGAATTTCCCAGTAACAACGAAATTCTATTGTACGAAATTGAAATGTCTATTTATATCTAGATGGTGCCAACAGACCCCGTAGACAGATGTTATATTGCCACAGATCTCAGGACGCAAAAAAAAGGGAGAAATCCTAAAAAAAACTAATAAATATATTAAAAATAAATATTCTGACCCTATAAATGTCAATAAATCTCATAAACCTTAACCAAAATATAATAGAAAAACTACTTACAATAGCGAAAATATATAACATACACAAAAACCAAAAAATCGAATTGAATACTCTTTCTTTTGAAATGGTAAAAAAAATTCTAAGCTATATAATATAAAATTAATATTAACTTTAACTTTCCAAGACGCTGGATTATTTGTGTAATAAAAGCTTAAAGTTTAGTTGTTCACGAACTTTTAATCACCGTACACTTGTTACTCTGATGAGCGGGTATTAAAGTTGTTTCTCAGGACTATACAGATAGCATTTTTTAATTGAAATTAAGGCTTGTTATATAAGTTCGTAATGTTGCAGATACAAAAACAATAGTAATAATATATTTATTAAATTGAATTACTATTGTAAATGCTTGTTTGCAAGTGTGTATGTTTGTTACTCCTTACGCTAAAACGGCTAAAGGGATTTGGATGAAATTTTGTATACTTTAATAGTTTTTGACCTGGAGTAACGCATATACTTGGAAAAGCAAAAATAAATCCCTAGTAAACGAGAATAAAAAAAAACTACTATGTTAACAACAGTACAAACAAAAAATGTATAAAAACTATCCATTCTGAGCGTATAAAGTAATGAATTAAAAATATTTATGATACACTAAGAACTGAATCTATAACATTTGTCACTATGTACTCGTAGTACCAGTGAGAGATATTATCACTAAACTTAACGTCAAAATCCATACTAATATCTTCTAATATATAAAATTTCCATGTCACAATGTTAGTTACCGTACTCCTCCGAAACGGCTTTACCGATTTTTACCAAATTTTATATGCGTATTCAGTAGGTCTGAGAATCGGCTACTATCTATTTTCCATACCCCTAAGTGATAAGGATAAGGGTGGTCCTCCCAGACCCCGCCCCAGGGACGAACCCGAGCGGAGCGAGGGTGAGTCGCTAGTTATATATAAATGTGAAAGTAAGTTTGTTTGTTACCTTATTACGCTTAAACCGCTGAACAGATTTCGATAAAATTTGGCAAGGACATAAATTGCATTCTGGAGATGGGTATAGGCTACTTTGATCCCCGCTCCACTTATAGCGATCGAATTCGCAGACAAAAACTTTTCCAATATAAAAATTTATAAGAATCAGAGGATAAAGCGATTATTTAAATGCAAAAACAATTTTTTCTAACTGGACGAGTAATCCTAGTGATTAAGGCCTTTAATATATTAGCTTATTTTTACCCCACGTAAAAATAAGGGAATACGAGGCATAGTAATGCTGAGCTTAACAATCTCTTATACCACGGTCAGTATATTTTCTAACATAAACAATATAATGAATCCCCAACCTTAAAGAAATATAAGTAAAATCAAAGTAAACACAAAAATTAATGTAATTTCTTCCTTATGATTATTTGTTTAGCAATTTTACTTACTGACAGACGGCTTTGATCTACAAAATTACACTAATATTATAAATGTGAAAGTTTGTGAGTATGTATGTATTTTTGTTACCCCTTTCGCGCCAGAACGGCTGAACGGATCTGGATGAAGTTTGGCACAGAGATAGATTATAGTCTGGAATAACACAAAATGAACGGTTCTCGTGCGATAGGTTTATATATGTTGTTGGGACATTAATACACAGCGCCATCTAGTTCCATGATAAGCTACGAGGCTTGTGTTATGGATACCAGATAGTTGATACACTACACATACATAACTTTAAATACATACATATTATAAATATTAACACCCATGACTAGAGTACAAACATTCGCGCTCATCACACAAATGAATGCCCCCAGCGGGACTTCAACCCGCGACCGCTGGCACAGCAAGTAGGGTTACTACAAACTGAGCCAAACGTGTCGTTATTTTTTTTATTTTCCTCGAGGTGAACTCGAGCGAAGATAAGGTGATCCGCTAGTATTACAATAATTTTAAAGAAAAGAGAATTGCACAGAATTACCAAAAATTAAAATTGATCCCTGAAAAAGTGACGATAAAATATGTTTAAATAAAAAGTTAAAATGTTTAAAGTTAAAAGTTAAAAAATATTGTAAGGTACTTTGGTGCCATTTTTCAATTTTTTGATATTCATTTTGTTAATTGTGGGTAGGCTGTCTGTAACAACTATATAATACCTTAGATACATCTAACACCTCAATCTCTCCCGTGACCATGGATGCTGTAAAGCATTCGAAACGTCGGGAACCAAAAATCAAGATAAATTCGTGAATAAATCCGAAAAGATTTCATTCGCGTAAATCTAAGAAAGTATTATAAAATATGTTTATTTAAATATTTTGAATTTGGTATAAATCTACCAAAGTATTATCATGAAAAATATTTTTTTTAATAACATCAGTTCCAACAACTAGTTATATAAAAATAAAAGTTGAATAAACAACAGTTGTGCCAACAAAGTTTTAAATTAAATTTGACAATCAAACAAAATATACGTGGAAGTGGTTTTTTTCTTCACTTCAGTACAGATATTGTTAAGAAAAATTATAAATTATATTCTGATATACCAAATTTTTGTTGAAATATGATTTTTTGTTAAATTACCAATTTTTTTTTAATTTTGCATAGGGAACCCCAACTAATTTAAATTGAAATCACCAGTGTTATATACGAAAAGGCAGTGGTAGCCCAGTGGTAACGCACTCGCTTGGGAAACCGAGGGAAGCGGGTTCAAAATATTTGTAACGTTTGAACTAAGAAATGTCAAAGGTCGAGCTATTTAAGTTTTAAAACTACTTTCAATGAAACATCTATATAGAGAGATACTATTTTAGGAACCAATTAGAAATAATGTTCGATTAAGTTATAGATTATTTTTATCGATATGCAATATATACCATATCAGCGAAGTTGCAGACAAAACTAATATCACTATGAATACACACGACACTCATGGTTCGAAGTCGCAGAATCATGCACAGAAATCTCGGTTTTAAGTTCTGAGTTCGAGAAACTGGTGTGAAACAATCTCGGGTTATTACTGAGAATTTATTATTATAATTGGCCGACCTGGGACTCGAACCTAGAATCTCTGGATCTGCGGCAGTATATGCTAGCCGCTATCTCAGAAACTACTGCACTGATTCAAAGCATATCACTAACAAAAAGCTTCATTAATCACTATCCTTGCAAGCTGCGCTATATTTGAGCAAGTTAGGCATTTGATAGAGGTACCATATAAAAAAGTAGGATGCGAAAAGGAGTATATAGATGAAGATTAAAAGAAATTTCTGCTACTAGACTACTTGTAAGACTTAAGATAAATGGTTGCTTATAACGCAGCACTTTCACCTTAAATAGACCGAAACACATTTGTTGATTACCACAAAAATGTAGCCAGTTTAAAGGAAGACTGAGCAGTGATTTTCCAATTACCAGATGTTAATTATTCATAGGATAAAATACAATATTAAAAAGCTGAAAATAGATCTTGTTAAATTAAAATAGTAAAAAATTCTACTACTTTTTTTATCAAAACATAAGTTTCTTTACTTAATGTAAATACTAGCGACTGACTCTCGCTTCGCTCGAGTTTGTTCCTAGTTTGCTCCCACATACAAACTTTTATCCCCATTTTGATCCTCTTAAGGGATGATTTCCGGGAAAAACTATCCTTTCTCCTTTCCAGGGTCTCAAACTACTATATTTCATCCCAATCGGTTCAGTAGTTTCGGAGTTTATTCGAACAAACAAACAAAAAACCTTTCCTCTTTATAATATTAGTATAGAATTAGAATAACTTTTACTAGACGATTGGTAAATGAGCCTGAAGCAGTTATAAGATTCTATTTTAGATTAAAATGTATGTACGTAACCATACTAGGTCGTCAATTTTCTCTTCCATTATAAGTAGGCTTTGAGCTTTGAACAAACTTCTTGAAAAAACTTCACAACTAATATATCCTTTGTCCACAATAATATATTTTCCTATACTTTCAACTAAGCGAACAAAGTTCTACCACAAAATACAATAGGTTCTATTGTGCTCCACAAAACAAGACGAGAATTTATACTACTAACTGTCATTGTCTTTGTCTCGTTGTCATTCTATCAGTACTTTTATATGAAACTAGCGGCTCACCCTCGCTTCGCTCGGGTTCGACTCTAGAAAAACGCTAATAGAGATCTATTAGTTCCCACGGGAACCGTTCGTTTTTCCCGGATGAAAAGTAACCTGTTGTTTGACCGGCAATATAAGGTATCAGAATGTTAATTTTTACTAAATTAGGTGCATAAGTTGTATAAGTTATTATACTTTTTTAACTATCCCATGGGAACTATTTAATTTTCCGGGATAAAAGTATCTAAAATGTTGCCTGGGGATATAAGGTACCACCATGCAATATTTTATTTAAATCGGTCCAATAGATTCGCCCGTACAAACAGACAAACAGACAGAGAAACAAAAATTTGGGAAAAATCTGGATTTGTTCTATTTAATTTTTTTTCTATGTACAGATATTCGACCTCTACAATTTTATTATAGTATAGATAAAATATAATTATTTTACTTATACTTATAATATAGCTATATTCATTGACTGGTAATAATTAAAAAGTGACAAAAACCGTATAAATGAAGTCAACATGAACATACAACCCAGCTAGGAATCGAACTGGACATCTTGGGTAAAGACAGGCATTTCTATAATCTTATACAGTGCAGTGCAGACCAACGTCATTTAAAATAATAAACTTTTGAAATAATCAAAAGTCGTTAAATAAAGGATGGCGGATAATAGACTTAGCTGGTATATTTTATAGGATTTTAACCCTAATAAGATTTGATGGTGTCATCTGGAAATGTCATAAAATAAAATATAAAGTATGTAATTAGATTATACAACTAGATAAGCACGCAGTAAAATCTTATATAACTTGAGAATAAACTATGATTAAAAACAAAAAATACGCTTTAATTTGCACCTAAAATTTTGTTATGAATAATAATAAGTAATTTGTCATATAATTGGAAAATTATTATATACTAGCAGAAGCCGCTGCTTTGCTCGCGCGAAAACTACAAAAAAAAACTTAAAAAAACTCGAAAATAGATTTCATACAAACTTTTATCCACATATCCACAAGCACGTATTTATTTAACTGTATTGAAGAGCATTAATACCAAGTTTCAAGTAATTCTGAAAAGGAATTTTCGTGAAATGAAAGGAAAATTCGTGAAAAGGAAACAGACGGACAGACAGAGTTACTTTCGCATTTATATATTAGTATGAAAGAGAACACCTTTAAGGATGTTTAATAGTGAAAAGTAGGTATAGAAGATAGTTTTTGATAGAGTTAGATACACGGAAATCGATGCTTGAGCTTGTATTTATATTGCTCATGGGAAATTTCATCGAGTTCACTGCTTGTACTACAGTAAATTACTACCATTAAGTTTAACTGATGATGATTGAGGATAGTAAAATGACTATTAGCAACGCTTTCATTCCCCCTCAAATTTGAATACATTTGAATCTATACTAATATTATAAATGTGAAAGTGTGTTTGTTTATTTGTTTGTACTTCTTTCACATTGAAATGGAGTGACGGATTGGCGTGATTTTTTGTGTGAAGATAGTTGGAGAGCTGGAGAGTGACATAGGCTACTTTTTACCGCGGGAGATTATCTCTTTTCCACGGGAAAACACGCTATAATGCAATCCAAAAAAATATTTATGATCAGAATTACTTGAAACTTGGTAATAATACTATTCAATACAATTAATTAAATACATGTTTTAGCATTTTTCAAAATTCATCTGATAAGAGGGTAAAATAGCGGATGAAAGTTTGTATGAAATATACCTTTTTAGAGTTTTTTTTTGTAGTTTTTGTAGGTTCTGCTAGTACTTAATAAAACTGCTTTCTGTCCGAATATTTCGTATTTTTTTACATTTTATAAAACTACATAATAACAAAAAAATATATATTAAAGAAAGCTTATAAATAAGCTGAACTTAAACTCTTAAGTTTATACAAAGTTAGTTGGCTTATGTATAAGCATGTATTTCATATTAAATATACATGATATCAGAAAGTTACTTCTACGCGACATCAGCGGATTAAATTGTGCCCAAATGGTACTTTTAGGAGCTATTCAACAAATGAATTAAATTGAAGATACAAAATTAGTTAAAATTGGATTAATAAGAAGATTTGTGACATGAAACACAATAATATGAAAACCTTTAGTCAACTATGTTTAAATATTTAAAAAAAACTTAGGAAGATCTGAAAGGACTATTTATTTAGGTCTTTCTATCTGATTTATTACATTCTGAGGGGACAGCAATGGGCACTTTATCTAACACTCGGTATGTTTTTAGCATACTAATTTATCTGGTTCATATATTGTGGTAGCTTTGAAGCCGTTTGCTCCTATTTTTATATTTATGTTGAATTATTCTTAATTTTTTGATCATACATCAGCTATTTTACTATTCTAATTTAAAATACTATAATTTTAGCATATTATGTTATTTAAAGTTAGTACGTTAGAAGAGATTTCAATAGTTTTTTAAATGTGTTGCCATATTTCTTTAGTTTTAAAATATTATAAAAATTAAATTATATGAGAATATGTGTTAATTAATCGTATTTATGAGTAGTTGCAATATTGTACTCCTATTCATATTTTTGTTTATGTTTTTATTTCACTTTTGGTGTTATGTCACAGTTGACACCATTCGTGTAAGACGGAAGATCTAGTCATGTAGTACACAAAGGGTTAACCCTTGATAATATTGATGTTCTCCTAGCCGATTCCGGCTACGGCGGTCAATCTCATTGAGACTAGCCAACTGCGCAGGAGATATTATAGTGCTCAAGTGTACGCGCAGACACAAGTGCACTCTCTATTCCTATCACTCTCATACTCCAGTGGGACGACTGCTCGACACGACCGGTGAGAGTTAAGGCGCAGGACCGACGGCTTTACGTGCTCTCCGAGGCACGGGGGTGAAGCACCGCCAACTTCCTAACTCCGGGCTGTTACTGAGACTTACTATACAGAAAGACTCAATAACTAAACTTGGCCCGACCCGGGACTCGAACCCAGGACCTCCGAGTGTGCAGCCGTACATGCTAGCCACTACACCACCGAGGCAGTTAAAGAACCCCAATATATAAGGAATTTATTTTTATAATAACATCGTCCACTACATAACGTATCTAATAGCCTCATTCCTAAGCGAATAAACTTGTGCTGAACAATAGCTCGACCCATTGTACCGTAAACACTAAATCAACGTCAAAAACATGTGACAAACGACAAGTACTCTCTTGTACTATTCGAACAATTAAAACGAGAAACTTCTCGAATGAAAACTTGTAAAACCAAATTATATTTTAACAATATGGTTAAATGACTGTGAAAATGAATGCCTTTTCTTTATTATACTTTTCTAATTTAAAATACTGCGATTTTATCCTAATATGTTATTTAAGTCTATCTTATAGATGCCAATATTTTTTAAAGATTACGTACATACATCTAAATTGTATATACATAATATATTGAATTTAATGAAAATAGCGATGGCAGAACATCTCCAAGAATTAAGCTAATTGCGAATTTTACAGCAAGACTTAAATTTGAAGTATATTTTTATTACTTATCAAGTTTAACCCAAGACTTTGACACATAGATTCGAGCAATATAATTATTTCAGTTGATAATTGTAAAATGTGCTTTTTATATAAACTATACATATAATAAAATTGTAACCAAGCCGAATCTGTACATTAAATATTTTTTGAAAAATCTTATTGAAATAGAAATTATTATTCATACAGTCCGAATCTATAGTTTTAAGAATTTTTGTCTGTCTGTCTGCCTGTTACCGCATCATGAGAAAACCACAGGACAAATTTTGATGAAATTTAGTATGATAATAGCTGGTTATCCGGATCAACATATAGGATACTTTTTATAGTGGGAAAATATCTCATTTCTGAGAAAAAATACAAAAACTGCAATGTAAGAGTACACTAATATGTAAAACCTAAGAATTTGGTTTTTGGTCATCTGGACGCGGGCGGAGCCGCGGGCAATGCTAGTGTAGTATGAGTATTTACTTAGTAATAGAACAAGACTAGCACAATCTAATTAGAAATACATTTAGATAATGAAAATAACAACCTCCTGCCGCTTCAGATATGCTTCATTAGGAAAATTCATCAGTATCTAGTATAAAAGTCTCTACAAGTAACTTAGACTTCACATACAGTAACCAACTATCACTCCATCTTGTAAACAAAAGAAATCTTTACATCGAAATGTACGGAAAAATCTTAATTTTCTTCATTGCTGTTATGTTTTCGTGTTACATCGATCAATTCAGTGCGAGTCCTGCGATTTTGGCGTATAATCCTATGGAAATCTGTTTCGAGAATTGTGCACAATGTAAGAAGATGCTTGGTGCGTGGTTCGAAGGACCCCTTTGTGCCGAATCCTGTATCCAATTCAAAGGGAAGTTGATTCCTGATTGTGAAGACTTAGCTTCGATTGCTCCTTTCCTAAACAAGCTTTAAGAAATACAATTTTCTACAGGTTTTTCTTACACAAAATTATATATTATGTGAGATTATGTTACTTTAGATAATTTTTTAACATTTATACGCTGTGGATGTTGTAAAGCAAAATAAATTTAGATATCTATAATATTTAAACTTATCATGTTTTTTTATTAAAAGCTCTTCACCTTCAACATTGTTAAAAGAAAATGAAAGACGCTTTATAGACCTTAATAATCTAAGTAAGAGGCTCTTAGACGTATATTAGTTTTATTTTATCGAATCCTTTTAGGTTTAGAACTAAAAGCTTGTATTAATAATGACATACATAATTTAAATTATTTTCGATCTTCGATCGTTATAATTACTTCACATAATAAGTCAAAGCTATTTGTGTTTTTAACTGAATTTAAAAATGGTGGATATATTTTTTGTATATTTTACACGATATTCATTTATTAAAATAACTCGTCCAGTAGTCGAAATACGATCATAATAATTATTATTGAACATTTGAAGAAACCGTATATGAATAGAATTTATCTAATATATAAATATCTTGTGTCACGGTGTTTGTGGTTGCGTTCCTCCGAAACATTTTAATGATTTTTTTTTGTATATTTCGTAGGTGTGAGAATAGGTCGTAAAGTATTTTTCACACTCCTACCACCCCCCCCCCCACTCCCTCCCACCCGCTCCCCCACACCCCATTTTTTAAGTAACTAGGAGCGAACCCGACAGGAGCGAGGGTGAGTCCCTACATATATAAACTACTGCCATGCATGCTAGCCACTAGACCTACAAGGCAATTTCAACACTATAATAAAATATATGAATAAAGAGATATTTAGAAATAAGCAGCTTACACATATAAAAATGACATTTTTTGTTGTAAAAGTCATACTGTGAATAGAATAAATTATAAAAGATTTGACTGATGACGAAATCTGTCTGTAACATGTCGTGGCCATGATTGCTGTAAAGCATCCAAAACGTCCGGAACCCAAAACCAAAAAAAAAACTGCGAATTCTACCGTCAGTATTACTGAGTCATTTATTATATATTCATTGGTATAATACATAAGGAAGATTTACGAACTTCACGCAATGACCCTTAGCAGCGGTGCGATCACACGTCTCTTAAATGAAAAAAGTTTGTATGTATAGTTACATATGGTTGTTAATTCTTGACGCTGAAATGGCTGTTCTGATTTGGATGAAATTCAGTATATAGATAGGCATGGAGTAGGTTACTTTTAGTAAATAAATCTGCCAAATGTTAGCTCTGGACTTATATTATATTACTAGGGACTTAATTCGTAAGTCTCGAATCTTGCAATTTCATGGGTTTTAATATATTTGCACGGAACAATTCTTTTCCTCTTATGAATGTAGCCTAAGTTACTCCTAACAAACATAACATTAGCTATCAGCCAATGAAAGTCTCGTCAAAATCGGTCCAGCCATTTCTGAGATTAGCCGGAACAAATAGACAAAAATAAAAAATAAACTTTTATGTTAAACGCTGTTATTTTGACATTACCAACAGACACTTCAATTTTATTTGTTTGTATAGATAAATTCGAAAGGCATCTGAGCGAAGCCAGGGTTAGTCGCTAGATATATTTAAACAAACTACGCGGGTGAAGCTGTCGATAAAAGCTAGTAATATAATAAAACAAAACGTATCGAGGTACACTTTTATATAATTTCGTAAGAAATTTTCGTTTCGTCGATTTCGGAGCAGTACAAAGAGCCCGTTTTAATTAAAAATAAACTCGAGCTTCATATTAATTCCAATTTGTGGTTGAATCTGAAAAATAAAAATATATTCGAAACGTAAAACTGAAATGTAATGCTTATGAATAATACTCGTAACTATTGTGAAACCATAATAAAAAAATGTAAGTTATTTTGTCTATACTAATATTAAAAAGACGTAAAGTTTGTGAGATTGTGTGTTTGTGACGTTGTAGGGGGTAATCTCTGGATCTACTGAACCGATTTAGATGAAATGTGGTAAGAATATAGTTTGAGACCCTAGGAAGGACTTTGGATACTTTTTATCCCGGAAATCATCCCTTAAGGAGGTGAAAATGGATAGGGACAACCCCGAGCGAAGCGACGGTGAGTCGCTAGTTTGCTATAAACAAGTTAATATACAATATATGTATATTTTGTGAATTATCTCCCTATTGTTGTTTTCCCGGATGAGATTTGTAGGTTTTGCTTATTGATGAAAGGGTTATTCTATTAATTAATACTCATCATCATTTGAGGGGATAGTAGGAAGAAAAAGCCTAATAAATTGTATTTCAAAATAAATGAATAATAAAATTAAAAAAATATATTTCTAAATACATAATGAAAGATAGAAACTTTTCCTTTAAAATCCCAGTAGTACCGCTACCTAACACGTAATACAATAAATATACTAGTGACTCACTCTTGCTTCGCTCGGGTTCGTCCCTGGGTACGTTTTAATTTTTTTGAGCGGAACTGAAATTCTTTTACTGAAATAAAAGTGGCCTAAGTTACTCCTTATAACATCAACTACCTGCCAGTGAAAGTCCCATCAAAATCGGCCCAGCCGTTTCGGAGATTAGCCGGATCAAACAGACAGACAACATTTTAAAAATTGTGTTTTTCTCATATATAATTCCATAATATGCATTTAGTAAAACGCTGTTATTTTGACATTACAAACAGACACTTTAATTTTATTTATGTGTACCTAAAGATTCAGCCCTTTTTAACGTCCCACTGTTGGGCGCGGGACGTGGGACTCCCACTATACATGAGAAAAAAAAAACCAATCAGTATAATTTTACCACCGAACTAAATATAACCTAAGGTCGTTTATATTGACCCAAATATGATAAGCTTAAACGATTTTCTAGCCATAACAATATCCTTAACTCCCTATAAATAAAGATCCGCGTAAATATTATATAGACGGCAAGCAATCTACACGGAACATAACATTAAGTGTTATTGCCGTAGGTTGAATTTGGGGCGGGAATTATGTACGCAATGAAAATTGACTCGATAAGCTTTTATGATGTATATTTATATATAAGTAATAGAATATACGATTTATCGATTTTATGTATTAGCGAAACTGATATTCTATAATTGATATCGCTAATAGAAAGATATAAAGGAACTACTTACGTTATAAAGTTTAGTATAGATTTCTCAGAAATGAGATATATTCCAACAATAAAAAGTATCCTATATATGTCGACAGACAGACAGACAGACAGACAGACAAAAATTCTAAAACTATAGATTCGGCCTTTGTATCGATAATTATGTTTATTTCAATAAGATTTTCCAAAAAATATTCAATGTACAGATTCGGCTTAGTTACAATTTTATTATATGTACCTATAGATATTATACATATATGTATGTATTTAGTACAATATTATTTTTTCTTTCGTGGTCTATTTTTTAAACTTTCAAATAATGTAAACAATTTTTAGCTTCTTTAAAGTACTGCTTAGTAAATATAATATTTTTAACTTTTTCTTTACGTTGCTCAACAAATTCTTCTAAAGAAACTTTACGAATGCTTTATTCTATATCTCGGATAACTACGAGTGGACTGGATGTTGGCAAAATGCCTGCGATTTAAACTTCCCTGAAAGTTCATAAATTTTATTGTACCTAACTCTCTTTCGCAAGGCGTATAAAAATCATCAAATATTTTACAAGTTATCGTATTCTTTATACACTTATTGAACAATTTAAAGATTTTGTTATCGTTACAATAAGGAAGTTTTGATGTTTTTTATCTTTACAAAATATTACGTCTGTGTCTATTTATATATTTTTCCTATTGTATTTTACTTCAATAGAAATATTATATAATTTATAAAGCTAAGCGTTATTATTATACTCGTATAAACTAGCAGTTCAACTTCACTTCGCTAGGGTTCGCCTCTAGAAAAACAAAAACAAATCCGTTGCACGGGAACTAGGATACTTTTTACCGCGGAAAAATATCTCATTTCTGAGAAAAAAATACGAATACTGCATTGTAAGAGTATGCGAATATGTAAAACCTAAGAATTTGGTTTTTGGTCATCTGAACGCGGGCGAAGCCGCGGGCAATGCTAGTATTATGAATATAATGGTACATAGCGACGTTAGAGACGTAGTGAAGAACATCGACAAGGCGTCGATGCAGATATCAACAATCTGAGACATCTCATGCCTGAAATACCATAGCCCATACCCTTTTACATACATTGCTACATCTACATACACTACTATTATAAAGAGGAAAGATTTCTTCATATATTTGTATATTTGTGACGAATAAACTCAAAATCTACTAAACCAATTTAGATGAAATTTGGTTAGATGATAAATTGAGATCCTGGAAAGGACATAGGATATTTTTATCCCGGAAATCATCCCTTAAAGGGGGTGAAAATGAGGATGAAAATTTGTATGGGCAATCAACCAAAGATGAACCCGAGCGAAGTGAGAGTGAGTCGCTAGTAACTTACACAGCGATTTTAGCTTCATTTTGCTTGGATGCATCTCTAGGTACCTGACAGTAGCAAGTGTACATATTTCCCTAAGTCATACGTGTGCATTACGCTAGTATTAATTTTCATCCTTTTTTTTTAACGTTGGGAAATACATTTACGCACGAGGTGTGGGACTCACCGGCAAAGCCAGTACTACCCACTAAAACCCAACAAATCCTTACCCCGTCTTAATAGACGCTCCAACGGCAGGTCTATCGAAGCAAACCACAACAACCATGGGGCTGCTCCAAGGTCCACTCTGCTATCAGAGAAGTACCAGGAGCAACCTGCATGTTACACCTCCCACCGAAGAGGGTCACCTCCCATCGCCCACCGATGTGGGCCACCTCCCTGCGCGTTTCTTGGCTTCGCGCGCGGCTGGATTGCCAGGCACTACTGAGCCCCCCTCCCCCACAAAAAGGTCAACGCACGTTGGGGGGGGACGGGGGACTAATTTTCATCCTAATCCAACCAGCCGTATCAGCGTGAAGGATTAACAAACATACATACACATACAAATTATCTATGTTTAATTGTCACAATAACAACGGTGTGATTATAATAACAATTTTACTCACAAAAACAATTATTGTTTGACTAAAAATTAAAAAATTTGCAAAACAAACGAGAATTTTCCGACCATACGATCTTTCGTATGAAAAAGTGCAAACTAAAATCGTGCTATGTTAATTAAAACTTTTACACACTTCTATTTTCGTTTATTTAGTGAAGAGTGGAAAAACGAATTTTGACGCGGGAACAAGGTGCTACGTTGCTAACAAAGTTATAATATGTTTTGTGCTAGTTTTGTATTTATTTCTCTCTGTCGTTATATAAACACGTTGTATTTAGTGTGAATTTAGCGAAATTCGAATTCGAGTTTCGATGAATTAAATTAATTTTGGTAACTAAGATATAATTTTAAAATATAACTCATAAAATATTACCTTTACTAACAAGCTAGAAAGTATAAAATCCTTAAAAGCTATGAATACCTAATACTAAAAAAAACGTGTGTGTGTACTTATGTACGCACGTAAGAAGTTATACTTCTTTGGCGTAACAGGACAAAAATACCTAACGATTTCATCCTGTATGTCACAACTCTCTGTTTGTAAAAGGAATACAGCTAACTTCATCATGTCGCTCTCAGCTAACTTCATCATGTCACTTTTTGGCTGTCGTCGTAAAATTTTACTCTCATAATTTTTTCCAAATGTACCAAAATAAGTATAACTTCAAAAACTGCAGATAGAAATATTCTATGTTAAAATTATTGAAAGTGCGTAAAAGGAAATCTATTTTGAGTTAAATTTATAACTGAATTTATTATTCACATAGCCGACAATAAGGTAGAAAGCTTGTACCTAAAGCTTGTTTAAGGAGCCGATAGAATGAAATGATTATATGTTTATAATATAATAGTACCTGGGCGACCGAGCTTCACTCGAGAGTTTTTGGCTAAAAGTACATTTTATTAAACAAAAAATTTGAATAAATACAAGAACAAAAAAAAGTAAAATCTTTGTGTCTGACCAGAATTCAAGCCCGGACACCTGTGACTCTAGAAAAGCACACACACAGATCTATCCTACGGAAACCATTCAGTTTTTCCAGAATAAAAAGTAACCTGTTGTTTGACCGGCAATATAAAGTATCAGCATGTCAAATTTTATTAAATTAAGCTGTATAAGTTAGGTACTATAGCTTTTTAACTATCCCACGGAAACTCTTTAATTTTCCGGGATGAAAAGTATCTAAAATGTTGACCGGGGATATAAGGTACCAGCATGCAATTTCATTTAAATCGGTCCAACAATTTCGGAGATTAGCCCGTACAAACAGACAGAGAAACAAAAAAAATGAAAAAAATCGTAAAGTATATGGTTAGACTTATTATAAATATTTATTATATGTTTAAATTTATTATAAGAAATTACTTATAATTACTAGCAGAAATAATGAAATTCTCAAAAATCTTCTCAAAGGATTTTAAAGAGTTGTCAAAATTAGGCGATATCAAAAGAGGCCAATGAGAGCCAAATCATCTACTCGTAGCCTTTATAGAATCGCCGGGCAAAGTTTGTGCAGTAAATCAATATTCAATAGTGACGTTCTTGTCACCTTGTAATAAAACGTATCGATAAAATTTCAATTATAAATCTTTATTGCACATTTTAGTTAGATAGTGGAGAAGATTCCCTTTTTTCGTATTAATTATAACAAAACACAGACAAATAATAAAAAAATAATAATAGGCAAAAAGAAGTAAAAACTTAATTTTTGAAATCGGTCAAAAATACAAACTAATGAATTTACAAACTGACTATAAATTATAATATTAAAGTTATTTATATGACACGCTTATAAGACGAAGAATTGTGTTGATTAACCACAATAATATACTTATTATAAGCGCGAATAGGTATAAAACACGATATTTAATTTTTTATCGTCTCTCGCGATAATCTGCTAGCTTTATAGAGAAAATATAGTATTTTTCTTCAATTCTTTATTTTTGCCGACAATTAATGGTCCCAATAACATTTTTATGTCTACATTTATTGAGATCCGAAAAAAATCTCATTCTCAATTCTCCAAAGAACAATAACTATTTTGATAGACAATTCCTTTTCTGAATAATTAACATTAGTTAAAATATTTTATGAATGGTAAGTCAATATATATTTATATAGTATAGTAATATATAAAGCTGAATATTCTTTTTTGTAAATATTTTTTTAGCATTTTGCATTTTTCTCAGATTCGTCAGAAACTTTACAGTATCACCCGTTGGGCTAATCTGAAGATTGCTTGAAAATTTCATCAAAGTCGCTCCAGCCGTTATAGAGTCCATAGGGAATATACAAACACACATCGATTTATAAACATACATATATTATATACATATATAGATGTATAGAAGAAAATTAAATGTTATCTATCGTTACGTTACAAACCTAAAAACTAAGCAATTATATATCATAAATACGAGGACATAGTCGCGGGAAAATCTAGTAACAATGTAAATATAATTGAAATGTCCGTTTAAGCTTATATCGACAACTGCAAGGAACATTATTTTAAGTCAGTATTGTAGTAATTTTCAATTGGAATTTTTATATTATATGAGAAATAATTTTTAATTTTTAGATACGAGTTACAACGTTATTCTTTATGGGGATCGATAATTATTAACCAATGCCAAAATGAATACAAAAACTAATATTTTATATTTTTGTTGTTCGTTCACTTATTCGTCCAAACAACCATTCTACCGAGAGTTTTTAATACAGAATTATTGATTTTCAAATATCAATTCTATTGGCATAAAATTCACATTTTACTTTAAAAAAGCCGAAAAAATGTGTTTTATCTATATATGTGTATTAATGTTAGAAATAAAGCTTTGTTTTTATAATAGAGGAAAAAGCTTTCTGCTGTAAAATATAACATGTATTGGTACGTTGAACAAAATATAAGCTCTAAGGCGGAGGTTAGTACTGTGTGTTAAAACAGTAAGCCCATAAGATTAGTTGTATAGACATAGTTATAAGAGAGCATTTATCCCATATACATATGTATAGGGACTCCTTAAGCAAAAACCACTAGATAGCTTTTAGGAAACTTTGTTGTTAGAAACTTCACCAACGCTTGCTTAACTTACAAGCATGTAGTATAACTTGAATAATTATAACAGAATCCTAAGTTGTATTTATAATTCTACTTTTTAATTACTTATCTTACTTTTAATCTTTCCCTTTTTCTTATCATTATATATTATTAATATCTAATTTCCATGTAAAATTGAAAATTTAAAGAACCCCCGATCACCTTGGACCGATTATAATAGTTTCAGAACTACAGTGGCATCGTCTACATAAATCAGTCAACATGTTGGATCTTTTAATAATATGTTTTTGGTAGTTACGGGTGTCTATTACCTGATCTTGAATGGCTATCATAAAGGCCTCCGTCTCCGGGAAGAGCTCACCACGCCGCAGCTATTCGTTCGACGCATCTTTGTCGACGTTTGTTTGACTTAGATCAGCTAGATGTCGTCCGTGAAGTGATTTTTGAGACCATGCTTCTATTTTCTGCTGCTTACTAACTGTATTTTGATTAAATTGCACGTTTCTATCGTGTAAATTAAGCGGCGAATATTTCTTGTCTATTTCAGTTATGCATTTGTGTAGTTCAGAATTTTCAGGTTTTGAGTGAAAGTAGTTACGAAGTTTGGTTATCAGATTGTTGTGTAGGTTGCGGATATCAATTAAGCCTATTCCTCCACTTTGACGCGGTAAAGTAAGACGTTGGATGCAAGATTTAGGATGATGTTTTCTATGGGTAGTCATATGAGTGTTAATTATTCGTTGTAATTTTGTTAAGTCGGTTTGAGACCAGTTTATTACTCCAAATGAGTAAGACAGGATTGGTATTGCGAAAGTGTTTATGGCTTTAATGTTGTTTCGTACTATTTTCGTCCATGGCATCTATTTGTTCGCCTGTGTCTAGTGTGTACGTATTATGTTGTGTTTTTCCGCGGACAACTGAGTGTATTTTGCATTTATCAATTCCAAATTAGAAATAAACCAAAAGATAAATGACCAAACATAGCTAAGAACACGCCCGACTAATTCACCTTTCAAACAAAAAAAAAACAAAATCAAAATCAGTTCATCCGTTCGAGAGCTACGATTCTACAGACTAACATACACACAGACACGTCAAACTTATAACACCCCGTCGTTTTTGCGTCGGAGGTTAAAAAAAACGATATAAAAATATAATATTAGAAAAAAATATCGATAACGGGTAAACCTTTCAAGCACATCACTAATATTTAGTCAATAAGAATATTTTACTGCAATCAGTCGTACAGTTTGTTTGAACGATTTCATTTTTCCATACAAAATTCTTTTGATCTTTTGAAATCAGGGTTGTTCAAATCGTATTTGACTAAAACATGTGAAAGGCTGTGCTAACAGAGTGATTGGTTCTTTAAAGACTGAGTTTTATTTAATTATAGAAATTTTTAAAATGTTTCATTTTGCCTAAATATAGTCGTATTAAGGGTCAATAATGCCGGTTTTTATTTATATTCTGACTAAGCTTATATTTAAAAATTCAGTTAAGAAATAAGTATGAAATAAGATATAGGGGTACTCATCTATTGAACTAATAATTGCGTCCATATTACCTATTATAGGATATATTTTTTAGTTAAAAACTTACCGCAGTGGCGAGAAGAGCTAAAAAGAGCAGTAGAATCCGCGTCGCCATTTTGTCAAGTGTTGACTGGTGTCATATTATTTCAAGGCATGTTCCTCTGAAACAAACATACAAATGTTATTGTAGTACACTGTATATTAATAGTTTTGTACATAATTTTCATTAGAATAGGTACTAATTAGGTGTAAGAGTGTTCCCTCCCAACGTGCGTTCGCCTTGTCATGGGGGGGGGGGGGGCTTCGTACTGCTCGGCAATCCAGCCGGACACGAAGCCAAGAAACGCACGCACGGCACGCATGGTGCACGGGTGCACCATGCGGGCTGCTCCTGGCACTTCTCTGATAGCAGAGTGGACCTTGGAGCAACCCCATGGTTGTTGTGGTCTGCTTCAGCAGACCTGCCGTCGGGGCAGAGTGGTTGAGAGCGTAAGCGATCCATTAAGACGGGGTAAGGTTTTGTTGGGTTTTAGTGGGTAGTACTGGCTTTGCCGGTGAGTCCCACACCTCGTGCGTAAATGCATTTCCCAACGTTAAAAAAAAAGGTGTAAGAGTGTTGTAGTGTTTGCGCAAGCGGTCCTACAACGCCCCCTAGCACTGCAGTGACGGGTTCAGCTGTGGGTTTTACTAAGGAGTGACACCCTTATCCGTTGATGGCCTACATCATGAGGAATTTCTGAGTAACAACAAAAAAATGTCCTAATTAAGAATTAATTTTAGACTTTTTTCTAGACAATATCTATGGAAATTAATCAAACCACTCTTAAAATAACTCACTCTCAAGTCTTAACAAGAGTATTTTTTATATTATAAAAAATCCTCAAATACAAAAATCTATACATATAATAAAATTATAACCAAGCCGAATCTGTACATCAAATATTTTTGGGAAAAACTTATTAAAATAGACATTAGTATCGATACAGACACCGAATTTATAGTTTTTCTGTCTGTTACCGCATCACAGAAAAACCACTGTAGGGATTTTGATGAAATTTGGTATGGTGATAGCTGGTTATCCGGGTCAACATATAGGATACTTTTAACCGCGGAAAAATATGTAATTTCTGAGAAAAAATACAAAAACTGCATTGTAAGAGTACACTAATATGTAAAACCTAAGAATTTGCTATTCGGTCATCTGAACGCGGGTGGAGCCGCGGGCAATGCTAGTATCGCATATAATTAAATTGTAAGCTAAGAATTATATAATACACACAGAAGTTATTGACACTTTTATATTGAAAGTGCAAAAATAACGAAAATATCAAAGGCACTTTGTATGTAAAATACAATAATATATATTCGTAAATACATTTTGTATGTATATAATAATGCAAAATATCAAAACAACCATTTATCACGAGCGACACGCAAACGCTATCAAGGGAGTGCAGACGTTTCATAGAAAAATATCAAAATTCAAACAAATAGCCGCTTAAAACATAAAAGTATCTTTTTGAGTCTAATTTTAATTATTTACTATAATATTTTGTTTTGGACTTTTATCCTATGGGAAATACTTTCAGATACAGGATAAATATTGCTTTATGTTACTATTTGAATGGGCAACAAAATAACAAACAGACAAATAAACAAAGACACTCGCATTTCAATTCAAATTCAAAATATTTTACTCAGCATATTTTTATAGCAATTTTTTACTTTACGTCATGAGTCTGCTACCAATTCTGAAAGAAGAAGCCTTAGACCCGAGAAAAACTGACGAAAGAAACTTAGTGGGATTTAATTTTTTTTAAATCTTTTTGTAGTTAAATTATAGATTACGCTAATTCTACAAAATTTAAGTAGCCTGGAGGCGATCACATTTTTACCAAGGCGTGCCATCTATACATATAATAAAATTCTAACTAAGCCGAATCTGTACCCTTAAAACCTTATTGAAATACACATTATTATCGATACACAGGCCGAATCTATAGATTTTAGATTTTTTGTCTGTCTGTCTGTTACCACCAAGACCTGTGAAAAAACCACTGGAGGAATTTTGATGAAATTTGGTATCATGATAGCTGGTTATCCGGGTCAACATATAGGATGCTTTTTATTGGGCGAAAATATCTCATCTCGGAGAAATTGATACTAAATGTTAAAACATAAGTAGGGACGAACTCGAGCAAAGCGTCTACTATAAAATTGTCGCTAGTTTTCTATAAAATTGAATGTATAATAAACTTTAGCACACAAACGTTCCTTAACTATAATAATTATAGGTAGAACAAGATTTATGAATATCTTATATACTTTGCCACTTGTATTATTACAGTAATTAGTGCTTTAAAAATAACAATGTAAGGGAACAATAGTTAACAAGCTAACCCAGAACTTACAAACGTTTTGTCGTGTTTGTTATCAACTTAACCCGTATGAGGCGGACGCACGAGTGTGAGCCTCGAACGTCCCTCGAGACCCATTACTGGTTCTTTGGTTTGGATAAAATATATGGTTAGTTTCGAAGCCATTTTGTGATAAATTTATTACGATTATTAACGTAATAGTAATATCACTGTAAAAAAATCCTTAACGATTTTAATGAAAGTGCTGTCATATGTTAATAGTTTCAAAGCTGTGTGTGCTTTGCTTTGTATCGGCTGGTACCGACTTCAAAAATAATTCATTAGCTATGTATAGTGAATGAAAACTACCAATCAGTATTTTTTTACTATTTAGTGTTTTTTTTTTTGAAGTCGGTTTTTATTTTTTTGGTAAAAAGTTTTCATTTTTCCCTTTTTCGTGTAGACAGTAGTAGCAAAGTAAGAAGAAAGTATTTTGATAAAATATTCGCTTAAATCGCTGAAATTACTCTGATGCCAATTTTTATACGAATACTTACAAACTAAAATTCGCTTTTATTAGTAACACTGAAAATTCTGGCTCTAAAATTCGATTCTAAAGTGGTAGGCTTTCAAATCAAACAAAATAAGCCCAAACTCAAAGTATCTACTATTAGCCGTCGAAGAGTTCCACCTATCCACTTTCTGGCCATATTATCAGATCAGGTCAACGATACCGAACCACTGTACCTACTATCAACGGAAATAGAAACACTTGCAAAGTTTCAAGTCAATATGACAATTAGAAGTAGGTTAAATTCATCATTCGCTATTTTTCCACCTTTAGAAGTGGTATTTTTTTTTTAAATTTAAATGGGACCAATCTAGAAGTATACACTTTCAAACTAAACAAAAATTGTCTAAATCGGTTAATAAATGACGGAGATCTGAGGTAACAAACATAAAAAAACATACAGCCGAACTGAGAGCCTCTTTTTTGAGGAAGTCGGTTGAAAATACTTTAGCGGACCGAGAACGGTCTATAATCAGAAGTATAAATTAATTTCGTACGAAATAAGCTTAACTATATTATAATATCCTATTTCAATATATTTATTACATTTTCCTGACATTTTACATTATATTGTATAACAAATAGAACAAAACAGGTCGTTAGCGAGCTGTCAATAAGTTGTTATCGCAGCGCGCCGCGCGCTCATGTATCAGAGAGGATTAATAAAGTATTTAATAATTGGGTATATTTGACTGATCATTGTAAAGTGCTTATACGAAAACTTATATTAATTTTTAGATTTGTGTATGTTTGTTTTAATATTGGTTCAGTTTGTAGTGACCCTATTTGTTGTGCCATCGGTTGCGGGTTTGAGTCCCGCTGGGGGCATTCATTTGTGTGACGAGCACGAATAATTGTACTCCAGTCATAAGTATGTATATTTATAATATGTACGTATTTAAAGTTATATGTGTGTAGTGTATCAACTATCCGGTATCCATAACACAAGCCTCATAGCTTACCATGGAACTAGATGGTGCTGTGTGTTAATGCCCCAACATATTTATTTGTATTTATACTCACACTTGTTCACAATCTCAGTGAAATCGACAGTCGCAGCCGAAATCAGTTAGGAGGACATTATCAAGTAGCTTTTTGAGATGCAAAAATGCTTACATCTCTATAGGAACTTATAAGCTATCGCTATGTGCGAATTCGTTTATTTTATTACGGTGCGCAAACAGGATAAACTTAGAAATATTTTGTCGTGTTTATGGTATTAGGATAGGTAAGACGATTTTATCCTTGGGTTTAGATAGAAAAAAGGTATATAGAAGGTAGCCATGTTAATTATAATAGCCAGAATGGTATGGGAATAAGGTTGCTCCTTGAACTTGATGCTTTCAAAGTGTTTGAGAAAATACACCAGTAGATAAAGGAGAAAACATATCAATCATTTATAATTTTCTTCACTTGTAATCTTCTAAAATAAGATCCAGATCTGCAGCTGTACATGCTAACTAGATAAACTAGAGAGCATTACAAAAAAGATATCCAATCATGTTCCCAGCAAAGCGAGAGTGTATCGCTAGTATTTCATATTTACGCGGCGAGACTAATATTTACAGCGCGATCTATCACAGAAGTTCGACGTGAAATATTTCATTCGGAGCAAATACCGAAATGCGTTTCAATACAACGTCGACAAGTTTTTTTTTCTATAGTAATGGTTTCGAGTGATTACAGAATTATAGTTCCACTAATAATTTATTAAATCAACTATTGTTAGCTCTGGTATTTTGTGTTATGATGAAACATTGATCGACATGCCAGTGAAAGTTCTACTAGATTCGGGCCAGTCGCTTTACTTTTATACTAGGTATATTCTGCGGAAATTGCCAACCATTCCCTTTCGTGTCTTCACATTCTATGTGACAGACAGAGACAAAACGAATGTGTGGCCAGAAGTCTTCTGCATTAATTGAAATACAATTATTGAAGACAGATATTTATAACCATTTTTTCTATCACACTGTGTTATATTTTGTTTACATTTTATTTTTAAATTCAATTTGGAATAAAATACAGGTATTGGCCGCACGTTCACTTTCTCTCTTTCTAGTATGGAGGGTAGAAGTAAGGAGGACCATCTCAGTGTATAAAAAACTGTCCGTTGAAAGGTAGCAAATTAAGGTGGCGCTATAGTAGCAAGTGGAAGAATTTTAAAAGGAGCGCCACAAATTATTATAGTAGGATACTAAATTAAGAAAGAAAAGAAAAATTTCCGCTTTGGTACACTAATATATTACTATGTACGTTATTTCAGGAGTTTCACAGGTTATTATTTACTAAATTAAAGTTGACTACGTAAATAGTTGAGATTTTAAATACTGCATATTTCTCAACTACAGAAGTAAAAAAAAATAATTTTTTTTTCAATTCATATCATTTCCATTTCCTGCACTAACGCTATTTCGGTGAGTGTTCGAACAATAATTTGCTGTTTACAAGTGGACACTTTGTCAACTAATCCCCCATACAAGATGGTCCTTCTTACTTCTACCCTTCATACTATCTAGAGAGAAGTCAATTTCATGGGGGTATTGCTCCATTAACTATGTCTTTAACACACTAGGATGACAGTTGTATGGATAGCATAACTAGAAATAAAATATTCATAACATTTATCTATTTGCAGTCTGTACATGCGTGTTGAAATAAAATCACGCGCCCACTATAAAAGCAAATACTGTACTGTGTATTCAGTTTGACATGCATTTTTGTCGATATCACGAACTAAAACATAAAAGATAAAAATACGTTTGTTCCTTTACGTTTACAATTATATTTTATACAAAAAAATTGTTTAAAATATGAAATATATTGGATTCTGGTGTTTTTATTGTTGTTATCACCTACCTATTTATTTAGGAAAAGAAAAGAAAATGTCCTAACAGTTATTCATGGTACCTACGAGTATGAGTAAATTATTAATTATAATGATAAATATTATTACTATTTTTTTAATAACGCGTGTTGTTTTAAAAGCCTTCTAAATACGTATCTTGATCTGAATGGCTTATTAAATATATACAGCAAACACCAAAACATTTTACCGCAATTTGATTTTAAGAATTTCATACAATGTTAAAGACTAAAACCCTGTGTATTCATCACCAGAAAGCTATATTTTGACTAAATTTAAATCTGCAAAATAATAAGTCGTGAAAAGGAACAAACTATATCTTCAATTTTAAATAAAACTATTTTTTCGGATTTTTTCGCGGATTTATTTTGATTTTTGTTTTCCGACGTTTCGAATGCTTTACAGTAATCGTGGTCACGGGAGAGACTCCACTATCTTCACAGTATACATAATCTATTTAAACTGTCAAGAATTTGAAGATTAAACAACAGTTTTCGCGAAATTATAGTGATCTTTCTTTTGATTAGGTATTCTTTACATAAAAATAAAATATGTATTTATCACACAAACCTTTCGGTACAAACTCTCATATAACAACGAAACCATATCAAAATCTGATAAGTAATTTAGAAGAACTGAGCGCACAAACAGACAGACATAAATAATAACAATATAAAGATTAAAATAAGTCATCAAAATCCAGGAACAGCTGGTATATCGCTATATAGCGTGCAGATCTCGCGTGACGAATGCTTGGTTCTTTCCTCTCCGAACTAAATCAGGCCGTACTCGATTCGCCCTTCATGTATAATTCCGGTATGTAAGGGTCTAAATCATGTGACTTTGTTTAGCAGTTAAATTATTTCTTGAGCCTAACTAGTAACCACTAGTGATATATCTAAGTTAAAACATTTTCTTGTGGAATTTTTGACCACCATCAAAAAAGGATATGTTCAATTAATATGTATGTTTTTGTGTGTATTATATGCGACATGTTCGCGCATCGTGTGATGCCAAGTTTGGCTCAGTTTGTAGTGACCTTACTTGCTGTGCCAGCGGTCGCGGGTTTGAGTGCCGCTGGGGGCATTCATTTATGTGATAAGCACGAATGTATGTACTCCAGTCATTGGTGTTTATATTTATAATAATATGTATATATTTAAAGTTATATATGTGTAGTGTATCAACTATCTGGGTCCATAACACAAGCCTCGTAGCTTATCATGGAACTAGATGGTTCTGTGTGTTAATGTCCCAACAACATATTTATTGTGAATGAATTTAAATAATTATTTATTCATGAATTTATTACATCTCATAGTAGATCCTATATTCTTAAGAAAAACTCACAGCTTTAATAGTGGAACATTAAATTTTAAGTTGATATTGAAGTTAGTCTCCTTTTTTAGTAAAAATTAAATCTAAACATATAATAAAATTCTTACTGAGCAGAATCTGTACATTAAATATTTTTTGGAAAATCTTATTGAAATAGTCATTATTGTATTATTACAGAAGCTACTCTATAGTTTTTTTTTGAATTTTTATCTGTCTGTCTGTCTGGGAATGTATCACGAGAAAACTACTGGACAGATTTTGATGAAATTTGGTATGATGATAGCTGGTTATCCGGGTCAACATACATACACACATGATACTTTTTACTGCAGGAAAATATATGATCTCTGAGAAATCTATATTAACCGTCAAAACGTATCTAAGGACGAACCCGTTCGGAGCGGGGCTAACTCGCTAGTTATTCAATATTTTTATATCATACGTGAAAATTAATGTACCCGTGATAAAAAGTAGGTATCGTTTAAAAGTAGGTAACCTTCGGCTCGTGTATTATTTTATGAAAATATTCTATAATTTTATAGAAGCGTAAAAGAAGGACCAATAAACAAACACATAATTTTAAAATATGATCTTCTCCAGACCGATTGCGGCTACGACGGCCAATCTCGTTGAGACTAGCCAACTGCGCAGGAGATATTATAGTGCACAAGTGTACGCGCAGACACAACGTGCACTCTCTATTCCTGTCACTCTCATACTCCGGTGGGACGACTGCTCGACACGACCGGTGAGAGTTAAGGCGCAGGACCGACGGCTTTACGTGCTCTCCGAGGCACGGGGGTGAAACACCGCCAACTTCCCAACTCCGGGCTGTTACTGAAGCTTACTATACAGAAAGACTCAATAACTAAACTTGGCCCGACCCGGAACTCGAACTTAGGACCTCCGAGTGTGCAGCCGTACATGCTAGCCACTACACCACTGAGGCACTTGTTTAAAATATATACTAGGATTAACATAAGGAAAACAAAAGATTTACATAGATTTATTCCAATTTTATCAAATACGGAAGAGAATTTATTTGTATATTATTGAACTCGCTCAAAGCCTTTTCTATTTTCTTTCAAGAGCACAATAGCGTGTTATTATCGCGTGCTGTACTTAGCGTTTCTTTTCTCTTAGGACTAAATCGGAACTCGATCGTCCTTCACTTCTGTTTAATTCCGGTGCCTATATTTGGAAGCATGTTTCCTTTTATGTAGACTTTAAATATAAGAAGATACTAGTTATTGATTTCAGCATTGTGCTGAACTCGTTTTTGAAGTAAAAACTTCTATAGGCAGGTTTGGATGGGGAGTAAATTTATGGAAGTCGTCATCGACATGGTCAGTCCTCATGACTGCTTTTTATATTGTTTTTTTTTAATTTGAAGTCTATACATATAATACTTTCTTAGATTTACGCGAATATTTGACATTTTAAATAAAACTATCTTTTCGGATTTTGTCGCGGATTTATTTGGATTTTTGTTTCCCGACGTTTCGAATGCTTTGCAGCATCCATGGTCACGGGAGAGACTGAGGTGTTACATGTCTTGAATGTATAGTTGTTACAGACAGCCTACCCACAATTAACAAAATGAAAATTGCACTAATTACATTACAATATTTTTTAAATTTAAACATTTTTATAATTTTAATTATAATTGAATATGGAAAATTATTTATTTAATTTTTGCTATTATTTTTATAATTATTACAATTTTAAATATTAATTAGTAATCTATATTTAGTGTTGCCATTATTATATTTATAACCATAAAGAAAAATATAAAATATAGTATTAATTATTTAAGCCATATAATTGTTCTATGTGTAATTTAAAAAGTTAAAATTAATTAAGGATAATAATTTTAATTTAGTTTGCTATTATTTAAAAACAACTTACTAAGCAACACTATTAATATATACTTTTACAAATGAAAAATGAAAAATATTAATCTGATAAGCTGTATCGATAATAATGTCAATTTCAATAAGATTTTCCAAAAAATATTTAATGTACAAATTAGACTCAATTAGAATTTTATTATGTATAGATTATACTTCATTAATATTGTACAGAAACTGCCTTGTTTGTATACAATTAGATCATGATAGGTTCGAAGCCCGGGTTAGACAAAGTAGAGCTACTAGGTTTAAAGAAATTGTCCATAACAGCATGGTGTTGGCATGAACGAATAAGTCACTCGTTCATGGGTGTTGGGTTTGATATATCCTCGTACCCTTGAACACGTCAGTGCTACACATATAATATCATATAACAATTTCTTTATCTAATGCTTATTTTATATAAGAAAATATTTCAAACTACAGACAAAAATAGACAAACAACAACAACAACACAAACAACAAAATCTTCATAAATCGAAATTAATCACTTTATACAAAGAAACTTACAAAAAGAAATTACTCTTATTTCAAGGGAACCCTTCAAACTATCGCAGGAGTTACGAACAAATCTAATGTTGAAGTATCCCCAATCCCTCTCTACGAGAAAGCTTCAAGTAAGAACCAACAAACTGGATGATTTTGCATCGTTCAATGATTTTGCTTATTCTACATATTTTATATATTCTACTACTGCTTGTTTATATTTATAGTTAATATAAAAATAGGCAGTGACGGAGAGTGAGTGATAGTAACCGAGTGAAGCGGGTTCAAATCCCGGGTCTCGCACCTCTCATAGTTTTAAGTGCGAATTATTTCTAACATGATTACCACTTGTCTACGGTGAAGGAAAACGTTGTGAGGAAACCTGCATATCTGCGAAAACATAACAAGTTTTCGTTAGACATGTGAAGTCCGCCAACCCGCACTTGGCCAGCGTGGTGGACTATGGCCTGATCCCCCTCGTATTGAAGGGAGGCCCACACCCAACAGTGGGATACTTTTAAATATAACTTTACTACATCTATGTAAAAATCGTCCCTTCTAAGGATTTCCGTGTAATAAATGCAAAGGTTATATAGATGCAAATTTACCTTACAATATGGTTATAATAAATTTTTTTTTAAATGTATGTCTGTCTGCTTGAAACCGCTTATCTTCGAATTCGCGAAATTGATTCAAACAAGATTCACTGAAATATTCTCCATTCTTGCAAGTGTTATATTTATACCTTTCTATATATTCTATATCTTTGTGACACATCAGTGGATACCAAACGTAAGCCAGTATTAAACTGCTCAGTGGTTGAAAAGTTGGTAAGTACATTCGTGACCCATTGATATCTTTACAAGTTAGGTTACGAGGGGAGGGAATTAAAACGTTTCACTAGCACTATATATGTTTTAGGGCTTTCACTAACATGAAAGTTGCTTTCAGCAGTTACATACGTGCCTTTAAAATCTTATCGAAAATTTGATAATTTTAACAATATGAGCTTGACATGTTTTATTGCAGGACATATTATGTGCGTAAATACACTACACGTTCTATTCTGACATTGTTTTATGGCTACACTAGCGGCTCACCCTCGCTTTGCTCGGGTTCGTCGGTAGGTACGTTTTAAATTGATATAAATATTTTTTTATATCTATTTAAAACCTACCTAGAAATAAATAATACCTTAATTAGATATAAATAATTAAAAAAAAAATTCGTTAATATTTATTATGTTTTTAATACTCATTATCCTATTCCGGACTAAGGTAAATCCAATATATATATATATATATATATATATATATATATATATATATACATATTGGCTATTTTTCTCTTTATTAAAACTTTCCATGTACCTTAAGGAACATACGAAAAAAATATTAGCTAAATTGGTCGAGCCGTTCTCGAGTTTTGTGCTTAGCAACTTTCATTTTTATTTTAATAGAAGATTATATCAGTAATTCTATGGTTTTATACTTACACACATAGTATTACCAACAAAGCCCGTAGTCTATTTTGTTCCATATATTTATTTACGTTATCAATGCTAATAGATCATAAGCATACATAAAATAGCACTAAATGTGCTTACAGAACAAAAAGCTTTTTTTCGAGGGAAGATAACTTTATCAGTTTTAGTATAAACAACTTTTCTATCTAATATGTTTTAGATAAGCTAATCTATATATTTAACATATTTTTTGCATTAATGCAAACGCAAATTTCATAAAAATTGCAGTTATATTTATAAAAAACTAGCACCATACTCTTGCTTGTGGGTGCACCCCCGGGTACTTTAGATCAATCAATACCAGGGAGATCAGGCCAGAGTCCACCACGCTGGCCAAGTATGGGTTTGCGGACGTCACATGTTCTCTCGATATGTAGGCTTCCTCATGATATTTTCTTTCGCCGCTAGGAAATTCATTGAAAATGATTCGCAAATGAAATTATCAAATGTGCAAGACCCGGGACTTGAACCCGTTTCGCTCGGTTTCTCAAATGGGCGTGCTACCACTGGGCTAAAACTGCCTACGGTCCCGGATAAAAGCAGCCAGTGTCAATGTAATGTCATTTTCTATTACTAAAAGTTCGACTATAATGAGTTCACCAGTTTACTTTCCACGTCCAAAACCTATTTACATTAATCTAGATTGTAGCTCAAAAATTCGTTCTGATGTTAAATCAATACATCTATATATACATATAATAAAATTGTAACTAAGCCGAATCTGTACATTAGATATTTTTTGGAAAATCTTATTAAAATAGACATTATTATCGAACCAGAGGCCGAATCTTTAAGTTTTTAGAATTTTTGACTATCTGTCTGTCTGTCTGTCTGTCTGTTACCGCATCACAGAAAAACCACTGAAGGGATTTTGATGAAATTTGGTATAGTGATAACTGGTTATCCGGGTCAATATATAGGATACTTTTTACCGCGGAAAAATATCTAATTTCTGAGAAAAAATACAAAAACTGCAATGTAAGAGTATACTAATATGTAAAACCTAAGAATTTGGTTTTTGGTCATCTGAACGCGGGCGAAGCCGCGAGCAATGCTAGTAGTCCTATAAAATATATAGACCTGCCATTAAACAAGGAGGAGGCAATATAATCCACGATCCACATTATTTAGACTCCAACAATTGACACAGTTGGCTACAAAACTAACAATAAAACGATTACAAATCCCGCCTATATCGGTATCGGTTAACGGCCACATAACCGTTACAATACATTTGCATTAAATAATATCGTATGCCACTTCTAATTGCTATTACAAGCTCTATGCGATCAGGTTTGAATTGGAAATTATATTTTGTTACTTTATAAAACTCGTTTTATGGTGTAATTTAAAATTATTACTAGAGAAAATTAAAGTATTATAATTAAATTAGAAAATTATATAAAACTAGCATTGCCCGCGGCTCCGACTACGTTCAGATGACCAAAAATCAAATTCTTAGGTTTTACATATTAGTATACTCTTACATTGTAGTGTTTGAATTTTTTTTTTCAGAAAAGAGATTTTTTCCCGCGGTAAAAAGTATCCTATAAGTTGACCCGGATAACCAGCTATCATCATACCAAATTTCATCAAAATCCCTCCAGTGGTTTTTCTGTGATGCGGTAACAGACAGACAGACAAAAATTCTAAAAACTATAGATTCGGCCTCTGTATCGATAATAATATTTATTTCAATAAGAATTTCCAAAAAAAAAAAGATGTACAGATTCGACTTAGTTACAATTTTATTATATGTATAGATATAATTTTTGCCTTCAGAATTATTCGCGTAGTTAATTATATGGAGGTGTATAATAAGTAATTACTCCGCAAACTTACTTAAAAAACTTATTTTTGGGGTAAGTCTATGTCCAGCAGTGGACGTGTTTTGGCTGAGACGATGATCATGAAATTCTATTTAAAGTGAAAATTTCATATTAGATAGCCTTGTTTCTTAATAGTTTGAGTAAAACAAACGTAAATTAACAATTTTGTGGTCAAATTTTAACCAACTTTATAATAGAACGAAGGAAATAATTAAAATTTATTTTAATTCAAATATTTACTATGGAAAAAACCTGTAGTTTTGTTTTTTTTTCACTTTTATCCAACATAACGACACACAATTTTTACTCTTACATCTCTATTTGACGTATTATCCAAATCGTAAACCGATTTTATTTATTATTTCTTATTCACTTATTTTATTGATTTATAAAAATTTATAAAAATCTACTTCTAAAGATTGAATATCTATATATATTTTTTTATTAATTTTAGATATTTTGTTTGTTTGTTTGTACTAAATAGGCTCCGAAACTACAGAACCGATTTAGATTAAATTTTTCAGACTCTGAAAATGACATATAACAAATAGTTTTTTTCCCGGAAATCATCTCTTAAGTGAAAATGGGGATAAAATTTTGTATAGTGAATGAACCTAGCTTACTAATATTTTATAAAGAAAGTATAAAATTTAATTAAAAAATAATTCTTAAAGCATAAAAATATATTTGCAGTATAACTTTCAATACATATATGTACGAGTTTATGATAATTATTGTAATATAATAGTATTATATGAATATCATACCTTTACATTCAATTAATTATTATTACTGCAAAAAAAATATTTTATTTTAAATTTACTATTAAAAGTTTATTTCTCGATTTGCTATTATAAATGTAAAAGTTTATTTGTGTGTATGTTTGTTAATCCTTAACACTGAACGGCTGAGCGGATTTGGATGAAATTTATTACATCATGATGATGATGATGACGATGTTCTTCTAGCCGATTCCGGCCACGGAGGCCAATCTCATTGAGACTAGCCAACTGCGCAGGAGATATTAACTATAAATACTAGCACAAGTGTACGCGCAGACACAACGTGCACTCTCTATTCCTGTCACTCTCATACTCCGGTGGGACGACTGCTTGACACGACCAGTGAGAGTGTCGGCGCAGGACCGACGGCTTTACTTGCTCTCCGAGGAACGGAGGTGAAACACCGCGAACTTCCCAACTCCAGGCTGTTACTGAGGCTTATATACAGAAAGACTCAATAAACTTGGCCCGACCCGGGACTCAAACCCAGGGCCTCCGAGTGTGCAGCTGTACATGCTAGCCACTACACCACCGAGGCAGCTTATTACATAAGTAAGCAACTAAAATGAAGCGACGGTAAGTCGTTAGTTAAGTAATAGATTTAAACGTCTTGAAAATATTTAAAAAAAACTTTTTAACAAAAAAATAAAAACCGACTTCAAACAAAAGCACTAAAAAGTAAAAAATAACTGATTGGTAGTTTTCATTTACTATACATACCTAATCAAATATTTTCGAAGTCGGTGTGCTTTGCTTTGTATGGGCTGGCACCGATTTCGAAAATATTTGATTAGGTATGTATTTAATAGGTAGGCTTTAATTACTTAGCCAAAGCACACCGACTTCGAAAATATTTGATTAGGTATGTATAGTAAATGAAAACTACCAATCAGTTATTTTTTACTTTTTAGTGCTTTTGTTTGAAGTCGGTTTTTATTTTTTTGTTAAAAAGTTTTTATTTTTCCCTTTTTAGTGTAGACAGTAGTAGCAAAGTAAGGATTCTAACGTGTTAGGCTTGTCAAATCAAACAAAATAAGCCCAAACTCAAAGTATCTACTATTAGCCGTTGAAGAGTTCCACCTAACCACCTTCTGGCCTTGCCATCAGATCAGGTTAACAACACTGAACCACTGTACTATCAACGGAAATAGAAATACTTGCAAAGTTTCAAGTCAATATGACAATTAGAAGTAGGTTAAATTCATCATTCGTTGTTTTTCCACCCTTAGGGGTGGTATTTTTTTTTGAAATTTAAATGGGACCAATCTGGAAGTATACCCTTTCAAACAAAACAAAAATTGTCCAAATCGGTTAATAAATGACGGAGTTCTGAGGTAACAAACATAAAAAAAAAAAAAAAAAAAACATACAGTCGAATTGAGAACCTCCTCCTTTTTGAAGTCGGTTGAAAATTAATGAAATTTAACGAATCGAAACTAAGTCAATACTAAACTCCTCCACTGAAATGAAAAGTATTCAAATTCATTAACGTAATTACTTCAATTCATTCAGTCTTATCCCAGGCTGAAGTGTTAACAAAGAAATTAACTGTGATGAATTCGACTTATATAACTTTGTCGAAGAGACGCTAATGTTTAGATTATACTAATTTTTCCCGCGGTTCTATTCGGTTGTATTCAGCCCTTTTTAACACCCCACTGCTGGGTAGGGGCTAGTGATGTAATGACTATTCGCATTCACATTCGCGAATATTCGCATATTTTTTGACATTCGCATTCGTATTCGCAAGAAACGATGCGAATGCTTGGCAAATGTATTTGACAAACAAACAGGAAATTATATAAGGGATGAACGCACGAATGAAAATACAACTGTGCTTTACTCATGTTTTTATATCACTTTGTCAATTTGACTAGGTATTACTTAAATTTGACAAATGTAATAATACTAAACTAATCTCACATCACAACAAATCTTTTCGAACGAACTCTATGACTAACTTTGTTCATTCAACCTGTATCGGCTCGGCTTCGAACTTAGTGACAGATCCCACTGGGAATACGCTATTATAATAAGCTTCTGTTTTAGCCTTGATGCTAGATCTTTTTTCTTAAGCCCAGAAACCTTTCTTAATATATTTTACTAGCAGAACACGTGAAGCCAAACCACGGGTACTGTTAGTCCATATAAGTAAATAGCATAATATACATATGTTGCTTGTACTAGTACTATTCAGAGACGAATCAGTACATGATCCAAAAACAATTAGCAATAACGTCAGTAAACCTCCCACTAATGATTTCATGTAACATCACAGCACATTAGCTTTATCAATCACGCTCTTCGTTAACAGATGGCGTGTTGGCGTGAAGCCAGCACTCCGATTGGCCATTCAATATATCCTTGTGATTTGTAACAACACTATCATATATTGTTATAGTATTTATAGTTAGCATAAAATAACTCAGTTTTTACTAAATGTACAACTAAGTGTTTATTGTTTCATTAATTTTTAGGGTTTCGTACCTCAGAAGGAAAGAAGGAAGCCTTGTAGGATCACTTCGTTGTCAGTCTGTCTTTCTGTCTGTTAAGACGCTTTTTCTCAGGAACATGTAAAAGTATCAAGTTGAAATTAATAATATATACTCAGGTCTGTAATCTCTTGGAGCTGTGAAAAAAATCAAACTTCTAAGTCAACGTAACGTCTCTAGGTTGCTTCCCCATAAAAACTTTCACCCCCATTTCCCCTTACTTTTCTTACCAACTTTCACCTAAATTGGTTCAATAGTTTCGGAGCCTATTCTATACAAACAAACAAATTTTTCTTCTTTATAATATTAGAATAGATTAAATAGTACAGATATTATATACATATGCCAATGCCAATAAGACTATATTCCTGGTTACATTTAGTTATATTCTTTATTGCACTTTAAATGTAATACAGAAAACCCTTTATAATACCATTAAAAAAAACTTTTTAACAAAAAAATAAAAACCGACTTCAAACAAAAGCACTAAAAAGTTAAAAATAACTGATTGGTAGTTTTCATTTACTATACATACCTAATCAAATATTTGATTAGGTATGTATTTAATAGGTAGGCTTTAATTACTTAGCCAAAGCACATTGGCAAGTATATATATATATATATATATATATATATATATATATATATATATATTTGTGATAATAAATAGTTTCTATGTTTAGACTAGTAACTATATGATTTTCAAGACAGTGCTCAACAAGAACATGTAAATTCAAATATACACAAAAATCAAACCAGTAATATTTTTCGATTATTATTTGCCACTTTTTACTAGAAAAACTCATAAAAACTACTTTGAAATACAAATTGTCTACTTCAAAAATAAACACCAGTACGATTTAAACACGCGAACTCCTAATTAAGAATCTATTAAGTGTAATCACCAGAAGTTTTGAACTTCTTGTTTATAATAACAAGGTATTACCTATTGCTTTTCTCATTTCAAACATTCGTAATGCAATCGAAGTGAATATTTCAGATAATCTTATTCTAATTGTTAAAATACAATTATGAGAACAATCGTAAATTTCCTCTGGACACATATAATTTCGTTGGAAAAAGAAAGATTTTACATTTATTACTTACTAGCAGAACCCGCGGCTTCGCTCGGGCTAAATCACAAAAAAAACTAAAAAAGTAGATTTCATACAAACTTTCATCCCCTATTTTACCCCCTTATGGTATGAATTTCGAAAAATGCTAAAACACGTATTTATTTAATTGTATTGAAGAGCATTAATACCAAATTTCAAGTAATTCTAATCATGAATAATTTTTTGATTGTATTATAGCGTGTTTTCCCGTGGGAATGAGATTATCTCCCGCGGTAAAAGCCCATGTCACTCTCCAGCTCTCCAACTATCTTCACACAAAAAATCACGTCGATCCGTCATTCCGTTTCAACGTGAAAGAAAGACAAACAAACACACTTTCACATTTATAATATTAGTATGGATGTCTTGTTTATTTTCATTCCTAACGAGAAAAATAATATTGGTATAAAAGAAAGTCCTAAGAAACTCAAATTGCTATATCCATAATATTATCTTGTGTTGATTTTTTTCTTGAAGAAAGAAAGAAATACTCAATTCGTCTGTATTTTTTGTGATAATTTGTTCGTCAATTGTGAATCGAATTTCATATTTTTTGTTTGATTGAATATATTATATATACTTCTCTCTGCTCAGATGCTCAGAAGTGCGCGTTGATGTAACCCGATTAGAAAAAGTAAGAAATGAATTTATTAGAAGATCATTTAAGATGGCATCTATTACCCAAAAGTTAAAAGAATACGCTGGTATGTCCATATCCTGAGACGTAATATCCCAGATTGTCTGCGAGGAAAAGGATGACCACCCGCGTCCTGGTGGTCAAATATGCAGAAAGAGAAAAAGATAACCGGAAGTAGCTATAATTTATTAAAGTGCTTGTAAAAGTCTATTTATACAAAGTATATTTTGATTTGATATTGGAGCTTTCTGGTGCAGGCGTACAAGAAGGACCAATCCAGCTAAACTTGGAAGATGATTGGATAAATAAGAAGATATATATTATAGATTATACAACAACGGATCTCATAATTTCACAATGAATAATTGAATAATTTAAAGGTGGTAAAACGTCTGTATCCACCATCATCATGATTTATGTCATTGCATTTCATCAAAATCTTTTCAGCAGATATATAAGAGTAACATATAGGCAATAATTTATAAATATATGTATATAACTTTATAAATATAGTGCATATTTAAATAAGCAGGCAGAGCTGTAGGAAAGCGCTAGTTTAAATATTTAAAAATAAAATGAGCTTTGCTATATAATTATAATTTTGTCATAGGAGAGTACCAGATTTTCACACATTTCCCATACATATACATACATTCAGATACACCTCTAATACATATCCCATATCCCTAATGTATATTATTTTACATGACTTATATTTCTTGTGTCAAAATGCAGCGTCGTCTACTTTATGATGTGATCGTGACTCGACAACCGACTAGTGGTAGGAGCTCTACTTCACGAGAGCGTATGATAAAACATACATACATACATAAAGCTTTAATTTTATGTACACAAATATTATACAAACCTCCCGTTTGTAAGTTTGTATGTAGAGAGCAATCTTTGAAACTACTAATCTGATGAAAATTCTTTCACTAATAAGAAGCTAATTGCCACCGAGTGCTCTAGGCAATTTTTTATTCTGATATAAATGGCTTTGTTGACAAAAATCGTAACAATTTAATTGAAGCCGTAATAAAATTGGATGGTGAGTAACATTATTGATTATTGTTAGACTTTATTATATGTATAGACTAGCAGAACCCGCGGCTTCGCTCGCGCTAAAACTATAAAAAAACTAAAAATATAGGTCTCATACAAACTTTCATCCCCTATTTTACCCCCTTATGACATGATTTTCGAGAAATGCTAAAACACGTATTTATTTAATTGTATTGAAGTGCATTAATACTAAGTTTCAAGTAATTCTGATCATAAATATTTTTTGGGTTGTATTATAACGTATTTTACCGTGAGAATGAGATAATCTTCCGCCGTAAAAAGTAGCTTATGTCACTTTCCAGCCCACCAACTGTCTCCACAAAAAAATTACGCCAATCCGTCACTATGTTTCGACGTGAAAGAAAGACAAACAAAGAAACACACTTTCACATTTATAATATTAGTATAAAAACTATAAAATTATATTTTCCAATTTTTTTTGGGTATTTGTTTTGGTTCCCGTCGTTTTTAATCATGAGCAAAAATGTTCTTTAATAATTTTTTTCTTGGGGAGTAAATCGAGTATAACATTTAAACATAGCCTCCGCTATAAAAAAAATAAGGACTAATAAAAAATACAACAATAGTTATTGCTTGTCAAATTATTACTTGCTAATACTCGTAAATAGCCAATTCCGATAAATAAAAATGCTATTGTTATAATAATATACAATAAAATAATACTCCCAGGTAAGGTAAAACACCTTGCCAACTTTATAACTCTAGGCTGTTATTTGGGATTTCTTGACAGATAAATCCCACTGCTCTTAGCCCGACTCGGGAGTCCAGCATAGGGTCTTTGGGCCTTCGAGTTCGGCGTGATGATTATTACTTATATTTATACTTATACTTTGACTTTATGCAAAAGGCATTTTTGTAAAGTTCTCAGTAGTTTCTGAGCTTCCGTCATCAGTTTTACAATAATGTATGGAAGCTCGCCCGATTTGTTGACATTTAAGATTACTGCTTCACTCCATTGTGTAGTACCATGATGATATATAGCCTACAGCCTTTCTCAATAAACGGGCTATCTAATGATTAGTAATTCTTGAGATTAACGTTTCAAACTAACTAACTAACTAACAAACAAACAAAGACTGCCTCTTTATAATATTAGTATAGATTAGTTATACCTAGACTAGGTATAGGCTATCTAAAATCGCACTAAATGTGTAGGTGAAGTTGCAAGCAAACGCTAAATATGAAAGTATACTATTATCGCTGACGTTTCCGCTAACGCATGACAATGTGTCCTGCAGGTGTAGATGAAAGCCAAACTGACGTGAACTACATCAATCATGCATCTATTTATTTACGTCTTGTATATCCATCAATATCTTTATTTATAGGTTAAACTACGATTTTCGTGTTCACATCTCACAATTTAATATTTTGATCGAATCAAAAAATCGATTAATTCGTTTCTTTTAAAATTGGTTGTATTTTCATTAGTGCGTACTCTATCTAGTCCAGCTAAACCAAATTAAGCGTGCTCCAATAAACAATAATCCTGTACAGGCCAGCGAGCCTTGATTCTAATTAGAGCACTTAGACACAATGTCATTTGCTATTGTTTACGAATAATAATAATTTAAAAAAAATGAGCGATAATGATTCTTTGAATATTAAGATTTTCTATTCGTTATTTAAGCTGAATATATATTCAGCCCTTTTTTAAAAGTCCCACTGCTGGGCCTTCCTGCAACATGAGGGGGATCAGGCCATAGTCCACCACGCTGGCCAAGTGCGGTTGGTGGATTTCACATGTCTTTTGTGAACTTGCTAGGTTCTCTCAGACATGCAGGTTTCCTCAGGAGTTTTCCTTCACCGCAAGACAAGTGGTAATCATATTAGATGTGATTCGCATATGATATTATCAGAGGTGCGAGACCCGGGATTTGGACCCGTTTCACTCGATTTCCCACACGAGCGCTTTACCACTGGGCTACCATAGCCTTACAAAATATACCACTTATCATTGGAATATTCGCCTGGATTCTGAAAAAAAACATTAATAAACGAATCTCTATGAGTATAAAAGCAGAACTTTACCCTTTTTTGTGCTTGTCATATTTTTGCTTATAGATATTTATTTCATTCATTTTCTTCATCACTTCAAAATTTATGTAATGAGAAATCGTTGGAAGAGATATATTGAAATACTTTCTACAACAACAATATATTTGATTATTAAATAACTCTTGAGATTCCTTAATTTAGTTTTAAAGTACAAGGGCCACAGGGTCATATCGTGAAGGTGAAGCCATTGTTGTATATGACTTACTGAGCTATTGTTAAATTATATTGTTAAGTGAAGTATGCCATTGCTTATTATAGAGAAAACGTTTATTATAAACTACGTATAAAAATATTTAAGATACGTTTAAATGTCCAATAGAATACAAAAAAAAAATTTAGTTTTTGCCAGAACTGGTGGTTCTGGTGGTGGTGGTGGTGGTGGCGGTGGTGGTGGTGGTGGCGGTGGTGGTGGTGGTGGAGAACTGATATGGTAGTGGAAATGATCAGTAAAAAATGTAATAATTTAGTGCTAAATGTAATAATTTGAGTTTGAATTGAATTTGCAAGTTATTTTCAGAAAGTAATACAGACTGTTTGTCTAAGTGTAATTAGTTCATCTTTTAATTACATACATACAATTGCCTACTAGAAAAATACATGGATTTTTTTCCGAGTTTTCTGACTTTCCGGGATACTTTTTCCATTTTTTCGTCTCTATTTTATGGATTTTTTTACATAAAATATCTAGACCACGTATATTAAAAACAAAAGAGCTCACAGAATAAACTTGGTGTAAAAATTGCCTCAATAACCACAAACGTTATAAAGAAACTTTTTAACTCAACGTTTGTAGTGGCGTTTTATCAATCAATCGTTAACTCGTCTATACATATAGAAAATTATAACTAAGCTGAATCAGTACATTAAATATTTTTTGGAAAATCTTATTGAAATAAACATTATTATCGATACAGAGGCCGAATCTATAGTTTTTAGAATTTTTGTCTGTCTGTTACCGTATCACAGAAAAACCACTGGAGGGATTTCGACAAAACTTGGTATGGTGATAGCTGGTTATCCGGATCAACATATAGGATACTTTTTACCGCGGGAAAATATATCATTTCTGAGAAAAAATACAAAAACAGTAATATAAGAGTATACTAATATGTAAAACGTAAGAATTAAGTTTTTGGTCATCTGAACGCGGGCGGAGCCGCGGGCAATGTTAGTATCTCATAAATCTTATAAATATATTGGAAATTACAATTACAATAATAGTTTTACAATAAAGTCCAATTATATCAAAATATCCCCAAATCTAAGAGATTAGATTTGCATTCAAAATTTTCAGTACTAATCAAATAGCAGGCTTTGCAGCGCTGACAATGCTAACGGAAGTCCTCACATCCGTTTCCCGTTTGTTCGAATTCAACATGTATTAAGTGTTGACTCATGTAATTTATATGTACACTTGACTACTGTGACTGATTCAAAGGAAATATATGACTAAAACGAAACTATTAATGCGTTAAATGCAAACCTAAAAGATGGAAAAAAGCTGGCGGCACTGATTTGTGTGATGAGTACGAATATTTGTACTCTAGTCATGGGTGGCTTATATTTATAATATGTATGTATTTAAAGTTATATATGTGTAGTGTATCAACTATCTGGTATCCATAACACAAGCCTCGTAGCTTACCATGGAACTAGATGGTGCTGTGTGTTAATGTCCCAACATATTTATTTATTATAATCTCCCAACATATTTATTAAATAGTATTATGCAGTCGGAGAACATGTTTTACACTCACTGATAGTCTTGCTTCATATACATTACTACATACATATGTATGTTTTTGACTGCATAGTAGGTACTTTGTTACTATTTCGAGTTGTTCAATCTTTTAATTTTTTTATAATGGAAATAATAATGGAACTTAGGTTTTTGTGTCGGGGATTTTTTATGATAATATAATTTCGCAAAATTAATTGGTTCAGTCAAAAACATAACCTTCCCCTGGGCGTCATCGCAGTAGGATTCGTATAAATTAATATTATACATAATTTTATTCATACTAATATTATAAATGTGAAAGTGTGTTTGTTTGTTTGTCTTTCTTTCGCGTTGAAATGGCTTGGCGGAATAGCTTGATTTTTTGTGTGGAGATAGTTAGAGAGCTGGAGGGTGACATAGGCTACTTTTTACCGCGGGGAATTATCTCTTTCCTACGGAAAATTACGTTATAATACAATCAAAAAAAATATTTATGATCAGAATTACTTGAAACTTGGTATAAATGCTCTTCAATACAATTAAATATGTGTTTTAGCATTTTCCCAAATCCGTCCCATAAGGTGGTAAAATAGCAGACGAAAATTTGTATGAAACCTACCATTTTAGAGTTTTTTTGTAGTTTTAGCGCGAGTGAAGCCGCGGGTCCTGCTAGTATTATATATAATTATAATAATTATATTTAAAGATATGGTTAATTACAGAATATATTGCGATATATTGTTTTCAAACTAGCAACTTTAGCCATTATCATGCTAAGGGTTCATTTCAATGTTATAATAATGTAACATTATATATGTAAATACTAGCAGAAGCCACTGGACAGATTTTGATGAAATTTGGTATGATGATAGCCGGTTATCCGAGTCAACATATAGGATACTTTTTACCGCGCGAAAGTATCACATTTCTCGTAAAAAATACAAAAACACAAAAACTGCATTGTAAGAGTATACTAATATGTAAAACCTAAGAATTTGGTTTTTGGTCATCTGAACGCGGGCGGAGCCGCTGGCAATGCTAGTTATTATATATACATATAGTATTCATATAATATTGTTTTACAAAAATACTAAAGTCGCGATAAAAAATGGTGGATGGTGGTAGGAGGGTGAAAAATACGGCATATTCTGGTACCTACCAAATATACATAAAAATCATTACAGTCGATCGAGCCGTTTCGGAGGACCACAAACATCGTGACACGAGATTTTTATATAATAAGTTATATACAATGATGCGTATTTGTATGTATGTATGTATATATGTATGTATGAATGTATGTATGTATATATGTATGTATGTATGTATGTATATATGTATGTATGTATGTATGTATGTATGTATATTGTAACTAGCAACTTATCGTCGCTTCGGTAGAGCACGCTTTTGCGTGAATAACAGTAGCCTATGTGTTATTACAGGTAATGTTTTCGTTTACAAAATTTCATCTTAATTTGTCAGCGTGAAAGAAAGACCCATTACACAATGCAAGATAAAACCAAGAATAGAGCAAGGAATAAATTTTAAATCTATACTAATATTATAAAGAGGTAAAGTTCGTGAATTGTGAGTTTGTGAGTTTGTGACGTTATAGGGGGTAATATCTGCATCTACTGAACCGATTTAGATGAAATTTGGTAAAAAGATAGTTTGAGATCTTGGGAAGGATATAGGATATTTTTTATCCCGGAAATCATCCCTTAAGGGGGTGAAAATGGGGATGAAAGTTTGTATGGGGAATCGACCCAGGGACGAACCCGAACGAAGCGAGGGTGAGTCGCTAGTGCTCTTATAAACATAAAAAAAATCTTTTATCACATACATAAAATTACGGTACTTTACGGTTTTCAGACAATTTCAATATTTAATGCGTTTATATCCAGTGATTCATGCAGCTATAAACTCTGTAGATTAAACCTGAATCGTGTCTACTGTTGCATACTTTATATTTCGCTGCAGCTAGAAACGTCATTTACTGATTATATTATAATAATGATATTTACTTACTATAAATAACTTTATTAGTAACAACCATGTCAAATTACCAAATAAATACCAAATTCCCATGTCAAATTACAAAAAGAAAAAAACCAAAAAGGATGTTATGGTGTATTTATTTTATCTTTAACTTTTTTTTCTTAACGATTTATCAATATTTACCTTTTGTAGTGAAACTTCTTTAGAATCGTTGTGATTGGAAACTCGATAAAACGAAAATGCGACACGAGAAAGAGACAAACATATAAATATATAGGATTAAGACGTCTAGAGAATGAGATAGAATACATTACACGCTATTATGATCATGGATGACAAATCACAAATTGTTGCCATGGTAACTGTTGTTATTGTCTGACAAATGGTGTATAATATTATATTCTTTCCGTATATGATGAATATATAATTTTATAGAAATAAATATATAATTGTAATATGCCTAACATGCCTTATTTATTTTTTTTTTAATTTAATTGTGATATTTGCCAAAGAAGTTTTGTTTGAACCGTGTTTTTTTTTATTTTCATACTAGTGGCTTATCCTCCCTTCGCACGAGTACATTTTTAGATGCATAATGGTCACAGCCTATGTTTTATTCCAAGTTTTACTCTATCTATGTAATAAACTTCATTCAAATTCGTCCAGCTATTGTAACATGAAAGAGTACGTACGTACAGACTATCGCATTTATAATAGTGGTCCACTGTTGTTAGTTATACTAATATTTTTAATTCTTACGTTTGTGAGTGAGTGAGAGAGTGAGTGAGAAAGTGAGTGAGAGCGTGAGTGAGTGAGAGTGTGTGAGAGAGTGAGTGAGTGAGAGTGAGTGAGATAGTGAGTGAGTGAGAGAGTGAATGAGATAGTGTTTGTTACTCTTTCACACTCAAAAGGTTCGGATGACATTCATTATTATTAATTCGCGCAAGCTGTTTTTATCGATACTCGTAACTTGTAAGCAAAAGCGTAGGCTAGAACTAGTATTGTATAAATAGTTAATAATCACGCTTTATATAAAATAGTTATGTACATGATATGAATATGAAACTTTAAAAAAAATCATTTAACATAAACAAGGTGTTCTAAGAAATGGTGAACGTGGAGCTATTTAAGTTTTAAAAGTAGTCTTTTAATGGAAAGTCTATTTTTAGGAACTAAATGTCAGTAAAGAAAACTTTGCTTCTGTAGATACTCTAATATGTACGGCTATTTTTACTTGGTTATTCCAGAAGGAAAGTTCGAGAGCTTTCATGTATATGTTTAATAATTATTTTAGATCGATCTATAGCTTAAACAGCTTGCACAAGAAATTTCATTTAATTATACTTAGCTATTGGAATGACAGATTTTTTTGTTATTATCAAACATTGAGAATCAAAAAAGTTAAGTAAATTTTTGGTTCTTTTTCAGTATGGATACCGGTAAGCAACAGTAAATAGAGTACAATTTTCAAGAATATTTTTATGTATGCATAAAGCATTAATTTATGTGACCTTGGCCGATAGGAATATATTAAAAAAAATAAACAGGACCCGGATATTGATTTGTTTTCCCGCGTTTGCGAGGCAGAGATGTATGTGATATACCATCTTGTACTCACTAGTCAGAAATTATAACTTATGTAACTCATTATTTAAAAGAGTAACTGTTGAGTTTCTCGTCGGCTTTTCTCACCAGAACTGCTTTTCGGGTCGGTGATAATTTCCACACGGACAGACGTACTAACGATTTTAAAAGAATGAAGTTGATGTTGTAAAAATACTGAATATATATAAGCAAGGAATATATCGAAGTTTTATTAGTGTCATCCCACATTATATATTACATTTTAAGCAATTGTGTCAAAAATACAGGTATTAAGGTTAAGTCGTTTAAATGGCTAATGCCTTTTATGGCACATTATTATATTATTGTATCGCATACTAAAATATTTTGACATTGTATTACGTATATATCAATTTTACTTTACCTACCGTAAAGTCTACTAAAATTTGTAAATAAATCTATTACACAATTATTTTTTTGTATATGTATATATGATGAAACTTTTTCAAAATACAAAATTATACAATGAAATGTTATAAATTAGTATCTATTATACTGGTCGAAACTCGATTAGTCTTTTTTTACTGGTAACATTAAAGCTTGGTTAATAAACAGAGGAGAAAATTGTTCAAACTTTTTTGTTTTTGCCTATTTTCAACCGACTTCAAAAAGGAGGAGGTTCTCAATTCGACTGTATTTTTTTTTTATGTTTGTTACCTCAGAACTTCGTCACTTATTAACCGATTTGGACAATTTTTATTTTGTTTGAAAGGGTATACTTTCAGATTGGTCCCATTTAAATTTCAAAAAAAAATACCACCCCTAAGGGTGGAAAAATAGCTAATAATGAATTTAACCTACTTCTAATTGTCATATTGACTTGAAACTTTGCAAGTGTTTATATTTCCGTTGATAGTACAGTGGTTCGGTATTGTTGATCTGATCTGATGGTAAGGCCAGAAGGTGGATAGGTGGAACTCTTCAACGACTAATAGTAGATACTTTGAGTTTGGGCTTATTTTATTTGGTTTGACAAGCCTAACACTTTAGAATTCTTACTTTGCTACTACTGTCTACGACAATATTTGATTAGATATGTATAGTAAATGAAAACTACCAATCAGTTATTTTTTAAATTTTAGTGCTTTTTTTGAAGTCGGTTTTTATTATTTTGTTAAAAAGTTTTTATTTTTCTCTTTTTAGTGAAGACATAGTAATAGCAAAGTAAGAAGAAAATATTTTAATAAAATATTCGCTTACACCGTTTACGTTTCTTTGATGCCAATTTTTATACGAAGGTTACAAATTAAAATTCGCTTTTATTAGTACCACTAAAGATTCTGGCTCTAAAATTCGATTCTAACGTGTTAGGCTTGTCAAATCAAACAAAATAAGCCCAAACTCAAAGTATCTACTATTAGCCGTTGAAGAGTTGTACCTATCCACCTTCTGGCCTTACCATCAGATCAGATCAACAATACCGAACCACTGTACTACCAACGGAAATAGAAACACTTGCAAAGTTTCAAGTCAATTTGACAATTAGAAATAGGTTAAATTCATCATTAGCTATTTTTCTACCCATAGGGATAGTATTTTTTTTTTAATTTAAATAGGTCCAATCTGGAAGTATACACTTTCAAACAAAACAAAAATTGTTCAAATCGGTTATTAATAAATGACGGAGTTCTGAGGTAACAAACATAAAAAAAATCATATAGCCGAATTGAGATCCTCCTTTTTGAGGAAGTCGGTTAAAAAGGGGTTGAATACATGTACTACTAACAAAAAAAATAACGATCAAAGTTATAATTTAGCTTCCTAACGATACACATCGTGCCAGTATGCAAAAAATAATATATGCCAATTTTACAAGGAGTATGTCGTACACGAAGGATTATTACCACTTATCTAATCAAAACCTTGACTGAAGCATCAGCTTGATAAATAAAATTTACATATTATACATATTAGAAGTGCCCTTTTAAAAAATAAGGTAATCTATCTAGACTAATATTATAAAGAGGTAAAACTTGTGAGATTGTGAGTTTGTGACGTTGTAGAGGATAATCTGTGGATCTACTTAACTGATTTACATGAAATTTGGTAAGAAGATAGTTTCGAGACCCCGAGAAGGACGTAGGATACTTTTTATCCTGGAAATCATCCCTTGACGGGGTGACAATGGGGATGAAAATTTGTATGGGGAATCAAGCTAGTTATAATCATATAAAAGATTGTATTCTACATAAAATAACCTATATTGAGCTCTTAATACTTATTATGATCATTTGTATCTTGAAAAATTAGATTCCTGAGAATGGCTGTGGAATAAAATATTTAAAGATATACTTAGATTACTACTAACACGTAGGTCATAATGTAGATTTTTGAGCTAAATATCATTATTGATTTGTTAAAATATTGATTAAGTAAAATAGGGCCAAATTCTTCAACTACTTCATTTAACTTTTAGTTTGTGCTCCAGTTATCGGTGTTTATATTTATAATATGTATGTATTTAAAGTTATATACGTGTAGTGTATCAACTATCTGGTGTCCATAACACAAGCCTCGTAGCTTACCATGGAACTAGATGGTGTTGTGTGTTAATGTTCCAACATATTTATTTATGTATATTTATTCTTTATTTAACTAACATCCAAATCAGATCTGTTTAATCTGAAAAAAGATAAAAAACAAACAATAATTCAGTAAACAGTCTAAACAAATGCATAAATTTGAAATGCCTACAAATAAACACAATTGCTGTAAGGCCTGAGGTGTCGGGTCGATATCACTCGAAGAATCTACCAATTAAATTGAAAGGAGTAACGAAGTACCATAGACTTGATAATAGTAAGAAGTGACTAAAAAAATGTTTCCTACTTAATATATTAGTACCTGAGCGACCGAAGCTCGGTTTTTTTTAAAACAATTTTCTTTAAAAAAATCTAGAATAAATACAAAAAAAAAAGAAAAATAACCGACTGGGTTTCGAACCCTATGAGTGTCAATCTTGCGACTTAGCCACTTGACCACGATGCTTATATCCGAGTGTGCGAAATTATCGACCGTAATTTGAGTGGAATAATGCGAAAGTAAACCGCCTGAAAACTCAAAAACCCGCGTTTTCTCACTACTAACAATAGACTAAACTAGATCGATTTATCGCCCCCGAAACCCACTGTGTGCTAAATTTCATGAAAATCGTTGGAGCCGTTCCCGAGTTCGAAAACATTTGCGACGCCTTTTACATGAAAGTTTGCAGTTTCGATTTTGCAATTAGTCAGTCTAGTTTAGTTAATTAATTTTAGTTAAAAATGTTTTTTTATCAAATTTTCTGCCAAGCAAACTACCAATCTAATGACTTTGTTCATAAAATAAAACAACCGATAATTAAAACGACTCCTTATACAGTAAAAAAAATATATTATTTATGTATGCATGAGTTAGAGGAGCTGATTTTGTACTAGCTTTTGGTTACTATAAGTTTATGCAGATTCATTAAATTACATGTCTACTAATTCTAAGCTCTTCATTGATATATATCAAATGTAGACGCAATCGAGTCGACTAATTAAAACAGATGATGCCTTTTACATATTTACTGAGTTTTAGTACTCAGTAAATGGTGAAAAATGAGATAATTGTTATAAATTATACATATTTATTTAATATATTTGCTATTTACTAATAAAATGCCCTCAAATTTATAAAATTGGAATTAAAATTAAAATATATAAAAATATTTTTTTAAGGTAACATAATTAACATTACATACAGAAGTTTATTATTACATAGTTTATTGTTTCTTTTTACTTAATAAATTTAAATTAATAAATTATCTATATTTTAAATTGAGTAGGTCATGATCCCCACCCCATTTTTTAATCACAATTTTAGTATTTTTGTATGAAAAATATTACCTACATATATAAGTACTCGTAGCAACGAACCCGAGCGAGTTTGAATCGCTGTTATACCTACAGCGCGCTATAGGTATAACATAAAGCCAAAAAGTTTTTTTTGTAGATTGTACTCGGGTACAGCCACGGGTTCTGCTAGTAATTATAATATTAATAACGAGATCGCTGCCTCCCACACTTTGGTCCAAACGTCCTTTTTTATTCCAATATTATTGATACCAACTTTTTCTCCGAGTTGACAGGAGGTTGAAGCTATTAATTAAAATCGTGAAACACAAAGGATACCGTTTATTTCATTGGGGATAACGAATTGTGTTGGACAGATAAATTATCTTGATGGATATAGGTTTTATGTATGAAATTTTAATAATATTTATAAAAAAATGATTCAGATACGAAGAGAATCTTAGAAAGAGAATTATCTTCCTACAAGAACCAAATATACGATTATTTAAAAATTATAGCGAGATAACTCCATTGTAAAGAAATAAAATGTTTTAAACTTACCTATTTGTTTGTTTGTGCTTATGTGGACTAGTGTATAAAAAACTTTAAAAATTTTTAATACCGACTTCCAGGCACTAAAATGTAAAAAATAACTAAACGGAGGTTTTCATTTAGAATAGATACCTAATCAGATATTTTCGAAGTCGGTTCCAGCCAATGCAAACCAAATCTAATATATTTTTTTTCATATCTTAAAATAGTGTACTTTTGATGATTTTATTGTATCAACAGTAATATTGTTGATCGAAGGTTGTACCAAATGTTAGTGCCTATAAGTGTTAATACTAAAGATCTTTAAAAAAAATCGAACACTAAAGAACTAACATAATAATGTTAAATATTTGATGAAAATAGATATTACCATACTAAAAAATAAAAAAATCATTTTAACTCATCATTACCATATAAAATTTTGATTTGAATTTAATACTTAAATCGATTACACTCAGTTATTTCATTACAAATGCATTACTGTGATCTGATATCCAGAACAGTCCCGAGAGCTTCGAAATAATAATTACCTACATGTTAAATTTGATATTTCAAAATAAAATTATAATACAAGCGTCCCCGCGTGTCGCGTCAAACGTCAAAACGTTCACGCCATGTTTAACGCCGCCATTTTGAAATGCGTTCGGTTTAAGATTTAATTAAAATTGTTTTTTTTTTGTTTTTTTTTGACAATATTATATTGGAGATACATATCTATATGTAGTTACGTTTCTGTTTTTGAATATGTAAGAATTTGTAATGTCAAATGGTGCTTATGTGCATGAGTCCTTTAGAAATCAGTACCTCATACGAGTGCTTCACCTTTTAAAATATTATCTACATATGAATATTATTCCTACCTATTATTTTATACATAATACCTATTATTTTATATTACAAAAATATCTACCACAATCATTAAAAAATATTATTTCAAAAAGATTTACTTTATCTCTTGAGAAGTGTTTATTCTAAAAATTCTTTATTTTTAAGTAAACATAAAACCATATAACATATTTAATATTATTTGGTAATAAATTCGATCCAAAAATATGTACTATTTCGCCGAGATATACTCGTATAATAAGAAATCAATTTTATCGATATCTAAGACATCTGCGACCTGGACATTGTTATTTATAATTGGACTGTAAAAATCGATTCAGGATAAGATTGAGCAATTTCCGGAACAATTTAATTAAAGTAATGAGGAAGGGTAAATAAATATGTCATTTGCAACGGCAAAATTTACGACCCGCGTCGTGTATTTAAGTGGATTACTTGTCAGACCTTATAAGACTTTTGTAGTTAATTGTGTTAAAGCAGATTGTTCTTTTATGCTTTAGTAAATGTATTAATACAGATAAATAAAAATTGAAGTGTCTGTATGTAATGTCAAAATATCAGCTTTTTATTCAGTCGACCAATTATGGTCCATTGTAGCTCCCTTTGGAATGAATTAAAGTTCTCCGCTTAGTCCTGTTGACTCCAGGAACTTCCAGATTTTCTGAGCGGGGAGCATCTGTATTTCTTCTGGTTGCATAATATGCTGTCCTAGATAGAAACTTCTGCGGTGTATGAGTGGACCGCACGAGCAGAGGATGTGCATAGCAGTTTCCTCTGTCTCATGGCATAGTCTGCACATTGCGGTCTGACTGAGGCTACTACTAAATGCATACGAAATTATATAATTTTTGTCTACTGTCTGTTTGTTCCGGCTAATCTCCGAAACGGCTGGACTGATTTTGACGCGACTTTCACGGGCTGATAGCTGATGTTATGGTTTTTTATAGAGATTGGTAAATTCTATTCTTATTTGTTTTCTTCAAATTTTGAATACTGATTTTTGTCGAAATTCGACCACGAGTTAAATATAGATAGGTTATTGGGATTTACCCTAAATTTCATTTTCCTTTTCAAGAACATTCTAAGAGCTTGAGTTTAATATTAATCATAATATATCCGAGTATATGAAAATGAAAAAACCTATATTCAATATACTAGCGATTCACCCCGGCTTCACTCGGGTTCTTCCCTAGTTGATTCTTTAAATTGACTTAACTTTTTTATTTATGAACCGATTGAAATAAAACAAATACTAAATGTTAAGTGAAGCTTATCACAATACATTAGTGAAAACCGCACCCAAATCAGTTAAGCTGTTTCTGAGATTAGCGCGCACAAACGCACAGACAAACAGATAAAAAATCTATACATCATTGTTTTGCTATTTGCGTTAATAAAAACCCCCAATAATAGTTTTTCTCAAATATCTTCCATGTACAGACAGCGATCAGTTACACTTTAATTATATGTACTGATTACATCTATTTAGAGGTAATTCAATTCTAAATAATCTGTTAAAGCTGACATTTAAATTATAAACCACTGTATTAAACCATTTTATTTAAAGGTTTAAAGTTCAAGATCATAATAAATATCCTACGAATGGCAAGAAATATCCAATTCACAGTCGATAAATCATTATTTATTGAAGCGAATCACTCAATCGAGATGTTGTAAATTGTTCGGAAGAACCTTTCGATACGATACGAATACAAGTAGTTATATTGAACTTAATATTTGATTTTTTTATTGAAACAAGAAAATATATAAAAAGCTTCTGTAAAAGCTTTATTTTTAGTATTATTTTGGTTTTAAGTGAAAACTAATAAAAATATAATATAGGTTATATACAAGCCCTGAGCTAATTGTAGTACTTACAAATGTAATAAATCAAAGAGTCTAATGCCCGATTTCACCAACGTCACCTAAGTTTAAGGGATCCCCTAAGCATGGTTAGGGGGCTGTTAGGGGACAGTTAGGGGTCACCTAAATATTAAAAAGCCCCCTAAATTTAGGTGCTCGAAATATAGGGCTTTAAGACGATCGTAAAACGAAATTTAATTTACGGGCTAGTTTAGGGGACTTTTAAGCTAGGTATCCCATACGTAGGTGGTAGCTTATGGGTTGTTGGTGAAATCGGGCATAAACCTAACAAACTTACTTTAGTAAACGTCTCACGTGACCTTTTGAAAAAACAATCGAATTCTGCACAAAAGTACAAATCGGCGGATAAACGTTTCCAGGTCGAAAATGCCGCTATTGCGTGATAGTAGTACATTAGCGATCACTGTGTTTGCACGGTATACACGAACGACCCGACCCATAACACACTATTGTGTCTTAACCAGCTCTTAAATGGGCTGAGAATTGTGTTGATTTTATATGATTTAGTATCTGGAATATTTCTTGTATACAAGCTGTATAATATGACGTTACTTGGTAAAACTTGGTATTTTTTTATAAATTTGCCTCTTAGTGGCTGTTTTTCTGGTTCATTATTTTTAAATATATTTCTTTAGCATTTGATCGATACCAATAAAATAATATAGTATCGTGGAGCTCGTCTGATGATAAAGCCTAAACTGGAAGGTGCTTTCTTCTCTAATTAATACCTTGAATTATAAGTTTATGTTATGAGACTTTTTTGTTAGTAAAATAAACCTTATTTTAAGTTAGAATTTTAGTAACATGTTGTAGTTGTAATGCTTTAATTTTAATGAAAAGTGCGTAAGAGATGACCATTCTGTCTGCTAACTCATAATGAAAGTAGAATGAAGACTTGCTTTAGTTAATAAGTATTTACTCTTCAGATTTTATATTTCAGAATTAAATCGATATTAAAATAATTTAAGTAATATCAAAGAATTGTATTAAATTCCAAAAATTCATATCATATTATTAATAATAATTTATTATAAGTCTCGTCCGAGAATCGAACTCGCAACCTCAAAAGTTTTTTCATTAAAAGGCTAGCAGAAATCCTAAAACTATATATATACGTCAAATATATAAGTATTACATAATATTGTTTATAATACATATAAATCAGAGCTCGCATGAATACATAGCATAAAACCGAAATGATAACTTTTATGTACACATATTATGGAAATTCGTTGGAATGCCTATTGTTTTAGTTATAAATAGCTGTTTTCGTAAATATATGGGACGATTGCATTTTGTTCGTTGAAACAATGTCAGAAAATATTACCTTTATGTAAACATGCTTAAAATTGTTGTTTGTGTATGCGCTTTGTAGTCGAGCTAGTGTCTCTACTAGTTTTTATGTTTTTATATATAACTAGCATTGCCCGCGGCTTCGCTTGCGTTCAGATGACCAAAAACCAAATTCTTAGGTTTTGCATTTTAGTATACACTTACATTGCAGTTTTTGCATTATTTCTCAGAAATGAGATATTTTCCCGTGGTAAAAAGTATCCTATATGTTGACCGGAATAACCAGCTATCACCATACCAAATTTCATCAAAATCCCTCCAGTGGTTTTTCTGTGATACGGTAATAGACAGACAGACAAAAATTCTAAAAAAATATAGATTCGGCCTCTGTATCGATAATAATGTTTATTTCAATAAGATTTTCCAAAAAATATTTAATTTAGTTACAATTTTATTATATGTATAGACTAGCGACTCGTTACGTCATACTTTTAATACATTATCAAAATTAATAAGTGCAGTCCACAAGTAATTACAAAAATAATCTAATACATTCAAATTATTGTTATGTTAAAAAAACGTGTGTGTGTACTTATGTACGCATGTAAGAAGTTATACTTCTTTGGCGTAACAGAACAAAAATAGCTAAAGATTTCATCCCGTATGTCACAACTCTCTGTTTGTAAAAGGAATGATAAATTAATAAAAATAATTAAATAAAACATATTAGGTATATTACAATCATATGTTTATATAATATTACTTAAGGAAAGAATATACCTAATATTATTCAATTATACATATATCATTTGTCAAGAAACAACAACGGTTATCATGGCAACAAACAGCTAACTTCATCATGTCGCTTTTTGGCTGTCGGTGTGCACGCGCAACATAAAAATTTACTCTCATATTTTTTTCCAAACGTTCCAAAAGAAGTATAACTTCAAAAATCAAAAATATATTAAACACTTTCAGTAACTTTCGTATTTGCATACAAAATGTAGAAGGCGCTATCTATTGACACAAAAATATTGAATAAAGTATCACAAGTGAACTAGTTATGTGAAAAAAAACATACAGACGAACGTAGAACCTCCTTTTTGGAAGTCGGTGAAATATGCATTATCTTATATATAAAATTTCCATGTCACAATGTTTGTTACCGTACTCCTCCGAAACGGCTTTACCGATTTTTACCAAATTTTATATGCGTATTCAGTAGGTCTGAGAATCGGCTACTATCTATTTTTCATACCCCTTAGTGATAAGGATAAGGGTGGTCCTCCCAGACCCCACCTCAGGGACGAACCCGAGCGGAGCGAGGGTGAGTCGCTAGTTTCTTTATAAATTCTTACCGAGCTATATTTTTATAGCGTGTCATGTTATACTAAGTGATAATATTTTAACATTTTAATGCGTTTAAAGAATATTTTTTTGTATTTGTTCTCTTCATAAAGTAATTACTCGTATACTTATCTCTGTCGTGGGTGGGAATAAAAGGCGTACTTTGCAATAAAAAGTCAAATCGAAGATAAGTCTGAAAGGATTCTTAAAACAAGCTCTACAACGTTCGTTTATTTTTAAATCGACAGCTTTGTAAATAAATTATTTGCTATATTAAATATCAGCACATGGGTGACCGATTTCGCCCTTTCGGAAAAGATATAAAAATTGATTTTTCAACCGACTTCAAAAAGGAGGAGGTTCTCAATTCGAATGTATTTTTTTTTTTCAAAAAAAAACACCGTTATAAACAAACTTACAAAGCAAATTTTTCATCTTATAAAATAAAAATCTTATCTAAATACAAATTTTGATCCAAATCGTTAGAGCCGTTTCTGAAATACACGAAATAAATTTATATATTAAAGAATTGCTCACTTAATAGAGTTTGAATCTGTTAAGATTGCTCATTTAATATTATAAGATTCGAATCTTTTATTATATTTCCAAGGCAACGTTTTATTGCACAGGTTCAAAGTCTGCTTGAGGTACAATTTCGTTTAATGATTGACAGTGTCAGTGCTAATGAATTTAAAAACATAAGAAAGACGTTGCAAATATATCTAAATTGGCTCCATAAACAAAAATAATGACCCACTCTTAAAACTAGTATTGGTTTAGCAACGGCACTTGCAAAAGTCCCAAAATATAAAGAAATTCTAAAACATTTATACATACTTTCTCAAATCATAAATGATGAGATGTTCTCCTGACCGATTCCAGCCACGGCCACCAATCTCGTTGAAACTAGCCAACTGCGCAGGAGATATTATAGTCCCCCCCAACGTGCGTTCACCTTGTCATGGTGGGGGTCTCAGTAGTGCCCGGCAATACAGCCGGGCGCGAAGCCAAGAAACGCACAGGGAGGTGGTAAGCTTCGGTGGGCGGTGGGAGATGGCCCCCTTTTCGGAGGGCGGTGTGCCATGCGGGTTGCTCCTGGTACTTCTCTGATAGCAGAGTGGACCTTGGAGCAACCCCATGGTTGCTGTGGTCTGCTTCAGCAGGCCTGCCGTCGGGGCGTCGTAGTTGAATGCGTAAGCGATCCTGCGACGCTCCATTAAGACGAGGGAAGGCTTTGTTGGGTTTTAGTGGGTAGTACTGGCTTTGCCGGTGAGTCCCACACCTCGTGCGTAAATGCATTTCCCAACGTTAAAAAAAAGGAGATATTATAGTGCACAAGTGTACGCGCATACACAACGTGCCCTCTCTATTCCTGTCACTCTCATACTCCGGTGGTACGACCACTCGACATGACCAGTGAGAGTTAAGGCGCAGGACCGACGGCTTTACGTGCTCTCCGAGGCACGGGGGTGAAACACCGCCAACTTCCCAACTCCGGGCTGTTACTGAGGCTTACTATATAAAAAGACTCAATAACTAAACTTGGTCCAACCCGAGACTAGAACCCAGGACCTCCGGGTGTGCAGCCGTACATGCTAGCCACTACACCACCGAGGCAAATTATAAATATCATCTCAGTAAGTTGCCTTCCTTGAATCGACCAGAAGAACACCGTATTTTTATTATCGACAACTTTACCGTATAGATATATAACATTTAAAATGGCTTTCAAAATTTAAATCATGAGAATATCCAATGTAATGTTTCTCTCATTACTGAGGTTAATTCTTCTGTATAATTCATCCATTAATACTTTTATCTCGGAACGCGAAGGTACAAGGTATTTAAGTCCCTACCATCTAATTTGCTTTTTTACACCTTGAAGTGTGAACCCCCGCAGAGCTTTTGCTTTGTACAGTCGAAGCAAAAATTTTCATTAAAATTCATAAATTATAATATTTTTATTACCATCTTTACATACCTACTGGATTCAGTGGATAATTATGAATATGGCTGTTTTGTGTTAATATTTATGTAAATGTTTGGATTATAAACTCATTGTTTCAATATAAAAAAAATAAGGGAAACAAAAAGGAAAGAAGCTAGTAATTTGTAAACCGAAAATTTTTTTTTTATGTTTTAATAAACAACTTTCTAAACACTCGTATTTGTCCAATATTTAAAATTCATAAATATTTCATACAATAGCATGTTTAAACATTTATTAATAAGTTAATTTACTGTTAACATGATACTATACTAAGAAACTCTGACATGGAACTACAATAACAAGATATTCATAGTTGAATGAATACTTTCTTAGATTTACGCGAATATTTGACATTTTAAAATTATATATATATATATATATATATATATATATATATATATATATTTAAAATTTAAAAATTATAAAAATGTTTAAAATTAAAAAAATATATTGTAAGGTGCTTTGGTGCCATTTTCGATTCTTTTGAATTCATTTTATTTGTGGGTAGGCTGTCTGTAACAACTATATAATACCTTTGAGACATTTAACACCTCAGTCTCTCCCGTGACCATGATTGCTATAAAGCATTCAAAACGTCGGGAACCAAAAATCCAAATAAATCCGCAAAAAAATCCGAAAAGATCCGAAATATGAAAAAATATAAATGTACAATAAATTAAGCAATATTGATGTCCTACTGTACACCACCCGCTGGCTAAGATATCCTTTAAAAATCCTATCTCGAAGCCATTGTTGATATTTTTAATTATAAGGATACTATTACAATTGAGGCAATGGTAGCTCAGTGGTAACGCGCTCGCTTGAAAAACCGAGTGACACGGGTTCAAGTCCCGGGTCTCGCACCTCCGATTTTCTCATGTGCGAATCATTTCCAATATGATTACCACTTATCTTACGGTGTAAGCAAACATCGTGAGAAAACCTACATGTCTGAGAGAACTTAGCAAGCTTTCGAAAGACATGTGAAGTCCGCCAACCCGCACTTGGCCAACGTGGTATGGCCACCCTTGTATTGAAGGGAGCAGTACAGCAGTGGGACGTTAAAAAAGGGCTCAATACTATTAAAATAAATAGTAAATTTATTTATTTCATTTACAAAATACTTTAAAAGTATATTCAATTAAGAATCAAATAATGACTTGTGATTTTATTCTTGTAGCGATCCACCCTCGCTATTCTCAGGTCTTTGCACTCTGAACGGCCACTAGAAAATTTCATACGATACAAAATATTGTTAACTGAGACTAAAAAATAAGATGGATGAAGCGTGTAGATGATAGTGATTGAAGCATGATATGGTTATTATATTAATTAGCTATTTGTAAGATCTGTGTTGCCACTGTTTTTACATAATCTATATAGATTAATAAAATTGAAGTGTCTGTTTGTAATGTCAAAATAACAGCTTTTTAAATACGAAATTGTACACAGTACTTATAAGAAAAACACAATTTTTCAAAGTTTTGTCTGTCTGCTTGTTTCGGCTAATGCCCGAAACGGCTGAACTTATTTTGACGGGACTTTCACTGGCAGATAGCTGATGTTATAAGAAGTAACTTAGGCTAATTTTCAACCGACTTCAAAAAGGAGGAGGTTCTCAATTCGACTGTATGTTTTTTTTTTTTTATGTTTGTTACCTCAGAACTCCGTCATTTATTAACCGATTTGGACAATTTTTGTTTTGTTTGAAAGGGTATACTTCCAGATTGGTCCCATTTAATTTAAAAAAATACCACCCCTAAGGGTGGAAAAACAACTAATAATGAATTTAACCTACTTCTAATTGTCATATTGACTTGAAACTTTGCAAGTATTTCTATTTTCGTTGATAGTACAGTGGTTCGGTGTTGTTGACCTGATCTGATGGCAAGGCCAGAAGGTGGATAGGTGGAACTCTTCAACGGCTAATAGTAGATACTTTGAGTTTGGGCTTATTTTGTTTGATTTGACAAGCCTAACACGTTAGAATCCTTACTTTGCTACTACTGTCTACACTAAAAAGGGAAAAATAAAAACTTTTTAACAAAAAAATAAAAACCGACTTCAAACAAAAGCACTAAAAAGTGAAAAATAACTGATTGGTATTTTCATTTACTATACATACCTAATCAAATATTTTCGAAGTCGGTGTGCTTTGGCTAAGTAATTAAAGCCTACCTATTAAATACATACCTAATCAAATATTTTCGAAATCGGTGCCAGCCCATACAAAGCAAAGCACACCGACTTCGAAAATATTTGATTAGGTATGTATAGTAAATGAAAAATAACAATCAGTTATTTTTCACTTTTTAGTGCTTTTGTTTGAAGTCGGTTTTTATTTTTTTGTTAAAAAGTTTTTATATTTTAGAAAAAGAATTAGGGTACCGCTGAAAAAAATTAAAACTTACCTAGGGACACACCCGAGCGAAGCTAGTATAAGTCGCTAATTTGTTATAAGTAGCAAAATTAACAAAGTAAATATACCAATTTTACTTCTAATATTTTTCGAATTATTTTGTTTCAAACTTTATTAGAAATAAAATAATAACAATTATTCCATCTTTAGTTGAGGATTTTTTGGATGTGTATATGGGACCATTAATAAAGTATAACTTGTTTATCTATTATATAAAAACTTAAAAAAACTACTTCCAGGCGCTAAAATGTAAAAAATAACTAACCGGGGGTTTTCATTTAGAATAGATACCTAATCAGATATTTTCGAAGTCGGTGCCAGCCGACGCATAGGAAATCTAATATATTTTGATACGTTAAATACATATTTACCTATTAGATATTCATATCTTAAAATATTGTCCGTTGGCACCGACTTCAAAATCGTATCAATAAAAAGTATTCTAAGTCCTTCCCATGGTCTCAAACTATCTTCTTACAAAATTTCATCTAACTCGGTTCAGTAGATCCAGACATTATCCCCTACAACGTCACAAACTCACAAAGTCACAATTCACAAACTCACAAACTTTACTTCTTTATAATATTAATATAGAAAAGTAATAATTAGATTTTCTTAGATAAAACCAGCTATCATTCAGATCGGTCAGCGGAATTCATGTCGATAGCAAGTATTGAATTAAGGCACGTTTGCAAAATATATTTTACAACGACTCTCAAACCACAAGAAAATAAAATATAATTAATTAATATGATAATTAAAACCAATTGAACTTAAGTTAAATATTATGAAGAATATTTTTAAATTTGAGTCTGAATGATTGATGATGACCAAAACAAAGGTTTTGAAAATGTTATCTGTCTGTTTCATGGAGCATAACTCAAAAAACACTGAACGAAATTCGATTGGATTTTTGTAAGAACAGTAATCTAGTTATTATACCTTAAAAAAATCAAAGTGACATTAAATAATAATGAGATGAATATTAATTTTGTTTTAATGAAATGAATATAATGTCATAATAATTATAATGATAAAAAAATAATGATTTTTTTAATAAAGTTAGTTATACTAAAAGCCCTCAATTTTCTTTTTTTTCTTTTTTTTAGGACATTACCACACAACACCATCTAGTTCCATGGTAAGCTACGAGGCTTGTGTTATGGATACCAGATAGTTGATACATTATACATATTTAAATTCTAAATACATATATATATTATAAATATAAACACCCATGACTGGACTACAAATATTCGTGCTCAGCATACAAATGAATTCCCCCCGCGGGACTCGAACCCGCGACCGTTGGCGCAGCAAGTAGGGTCACTACAAACTGAACCAAACGTGTCGTCGAATTATATACGCTGTTTGTAATAAAGACAAATTGTAATTCTGGGAAATTGTCTTCTCCTTCTAATATGTAGAGCTTATAAAAATACACATAAGTTCTATAATATTTTTGTTTCAATAAAAATTATATAAATTTTGTTTTTGTTCATGAGTAAACATATAACAAAATATGCTAAAAAGAAATTTCTACCAACCATTTTAACTCAAGCCCTTTTAACGATTTCAGCCACGGCGGCCAATCACATTGAAACTAGTCAAGTGTACTAGAGATATTGTACCGCAGAAGTGTGAATGCCCTAAAAGTCCGGTGGGATACATCTCAATACGACCAGTGAGACATCAGGCTCAAGACCTGACGACCTGGCGAGACGAGATATGAGGCATAAGCACATTTCAATTTAACATAAGACGGTTTGAAGTAGAATCTTCAATCTTAGCAAAGCTATTCGTCTGCACAATAGCGGTAAAAATTAATTGTAAATAGTTATTTTATATAGTGAAATTTTTGAAGCTATACTTCTTTTGGGACGTCGAACGCGCGCATACCGACAGGCAATAAACGACATGATGAAGTTAGCTGATAATTGTTTGTTACCATGGTAACCGTTGTTATTGTCTGACAAAATATGATATATCTGTACTAATATTATAAAAAGGTAAAGTTTGTGAGTTCGTGAGTTTGTGAATTTGTAAGTTTGTAACGTTGTAGGGGGTAATCTCTGGATCTACTGAACCGATTTAGATGAAATTTCTTAAGAAGATAGTTTGAGATACTGGGATGGGAGGATATAGGATACTTTTTGACAACATCTTTACCTATTTTTGTGTTACGCCAAATAAGTATAACTTCTTACGTGCGTACACAAGTACACACACACGCTTTTTTTATCATTATTGAGTATGTAACACGCCACAAACATGCTGCCCTTGTGTTTTTTGAGCTCTTTTTTTGTTTTACTGTGATTATGAATTACAATAAACAATTACACTCTTTATGTGTTGATATTTGAGAAGCACTGCCAAATAGCTAACGTCGGTATAATCATAACAATATGTGACGAAGCGACAGTATTCTGTCATTAGTTGCAATAATAACGAGTGGCAAAATGGTCAAACGCATTCTATGTTATACTGCTGTTTTAGTGTATTTAAATATCGTATATGGAACACCTGCCAAAGGTTTGTGAATTTATACTTAAAGTTATAGATACTAATGAATGGTGATTGTTTATCCTTAGTTTATAAAATGACTAAGAGAGGACAAATGTACATAGATTGTAATTTTCCAATATCTAGAAGTATCCATGGGTTATTATTATTAGAAAAGATAGAAGATATAATCAGTTGACCACTAGTTATACTATATTTATTTATGTATTTGTATTAAAAATAATTTTTGTTAAAGAGCATACGAACACACACACACACATTTTGTAGTTTTCATTACAGTATACTACTTACTCAAATTGATGTTCAAATAGGTAATTTTTAAACAATATTTACGAAGAATGTTGATAGCAATGCTCAAAAATATGACGCTAAAGATTTGCCACGTGGTCTTTTTAGTTCATAATTTAAAAAAAAATTGTTCGTATCTTAAAACTAAATACTGATTCAAGTTCCTGGTCTAAGTGCTATATCAGTAGTGAAAAGTTATCTGTCGGTTACTAGTAATAGATGAATAATTATAATAATTAATTGACCTAAGCATAATATATGTGGAAAGAAAAAATAAATCTAGATATAATATTAAAGAGAACAGTAAAAGTATGTAATTTGAAATTCTAACATAGGATCATTTATATTAGTCAAAAATATAATAAATCTTAGATGTAATGAAAACGCCGATACCATAATCCAGGCGATAGAATAACGCTATTAGGCTGAACAAATATTATTAACACTAGAACGCGAATACTATTTTCGTAAATGAAATGTCAATATCTAATACAATTTGAATTAATATTATGTATAATAACATACAGTTAACATTAATATGGTATAACTTCATTCTTCATTCTATGGCCATAGTTTATTTCGAGATCTGCAACAATTAACAATATCTAGTGCATTGTTTATTGAGAAAATTTTTAAATAGACTTCCTCTCTCTCTCTCTTCTCTTTCATATATTTAAAACTCTTTTTTATAAATTTAAAATATAAAAGTCAAATTTGCTGCAATATTTTGTTACAATGCTGTTTTAGTAAATAGAACTACATTTTTACCAGGTATAATTCATGGTAGAGATATTTTTATACTAAGCAATATTTTCTCCCGGCGAGACGTTTTCAGTGACTATGTTTGAAAGTCATAATTAGAAAATCAAACTTAAAATGCGACAACATCCAAAAAATAATTTCTTATTTAATATGTCTAACTAATTTAAAATGTCGAAAATTCGCATAGAGAGAAAATATTATACAAAAATGTATGTGTATTACTTTAAAAAATGTTTAAAGTAAGTACTAACATGAAGAAAAATGTCAAGTACAGAAAATAAAACACAACTAATTTTATCGTTACAGGCCTATTTTGTCAAGATCCAGATACTGGGAAACTTTACCCAATAAACTCTACATGGCAATCCGAAAGCTTTTGTGGCAATTACACTTGCAAACTTAGAAAGAAGAACATTACTGAGACTGAATATACGCCAATAACAAAAGTAAACATTACAAAAGACAACTTGAACAAGAAAAACAATATCTTACAAGACGACATGTCAACAAGCCCGAGTGAGAATTCTTTTACTGTAATAAAAAACGTAGATCCAATCAAACAACCCGTCTTTAACAAAGATAAGTACAAGATTGATGAAATAAACGCTGATAGTACGGATAGATATTTGACAGAATCGGAAATAAGTACGATTACTGAAATACTTCATACCGTTAAAAAGAGTGACTTAGAAGCTATCATCGAAATATATAACCTAGCTCAGGAAATTTATGATGAAATGGATAGCACAAATGAAAAATTAGTGAAAAGCCCTTTTGTTGATTTAAGAATTGGCGAGAATGAAAATAAAATAAATAAAAACAAGGACTCTATTTCATATTGGTATGAACCTTTACAATATGGCAATAAAAAATTAAAGGATCTTAAAACTGAAATGACTAATGCTGTGCCTGTCACTAAAACTTACCCAAATCCAACTACCTATTTCAACAGACCTGTGCCAGATAAAGAATTAATGAAAATGCCGTACTACTATCCAGTATCAAACTTTCAGAGAATGTCATCATATATACACAAACCCTATAGTATACCAAAACCAATTATAGAGCCACCAAAACCTTGTAATAAACATGTCTACCCACCTTGGTATTCAAGTAAGCCAGTCATTCCTCAACAACCAATGCTACCATATCCATTTTCTTATGTACATCACTACAATTTGAGTTACCCAGCAAGTTTTTATTACAATAGCTTTCCATGGGCTCAATTAGATATATATAATCGTAACAAAAATTACCAACAGCCGTATGGCACATATTTCCAGCATGAAATTTCAAATGCTGTACCTGAAGAGACAGAAGTAAAAGATGTGGAAGATGAAAACGAAGTTAAAGAAGAAAACAATCCATTAGATGAAGAAACGTTAAAAGTACCTGAATGGCAAACTGATGAAATACCAAAGAATGTGTTAGATGAAGTTAAAGCAAATATTGTAGAAAAATCAAAACTTCTGAAACCATCGTCTTTAAGGAAAAATATTAAATTGGAAAAAGTTGGAAAGGTGATTAAACTAGATGAATTGTTAAGAAAAAAGAGGAGTATTATCAGCAGTGATACCGATGATGTTAAAGACGATCAATTTGAAGCTTATATTGAAAGAACAACGTAAGTAGTGTAAGAAATAACCCTTTGATTCAATGTCACAAAATTAATTTATCTATTTATAATAATAAAATTATGTCTGTTGTTTGTTAAAATATGTGTATATATTTTAGGGTTAATTTAAAAATCATTTGAGTAGATCTTTTTTTAATTATAAGTGACTTGCTTTCTTATTACTCAGGATTTTCGTCGAATTTCATTCACTCATTTCATCACCTATTCAAAATTTTAAAGGCATATTGTATTGATATATAACATATTTTCGACATGATTATTCTATCAAAATTCAAGTAAAAATAAAACTCACTACGTAAAAGAGAAACTAAATTCACAGACTAACCGTTATTAAATTTAGCTATGATTTATCTAATATATATGAATATAGATATAACAATCTCTAAATAATATAAATATTTTGCTACTATAATATCACTCCAAACAAAAACAACAACAATCTAATGTTTAAGCTAGTTTTCTATTATACTTTTACAACAGATCCAGAAGTGAGAACCATTCACTAGCTAGAAAGACAAGATATTACTCTTAACTAAAATATTTTTTTAAAACACCCCTAAAATATAAATCTTTTTAACGTGACAAATATCAAGGGCTGGCATTATAACGCCCGGCTCGAAAAAGTTGACAAATTAGCGACAAAAAACATCGGAATGCCGACCCTTTGTCTCGACAGATGTTGTGTGCACTTTATCATTGTTTTTTGAATTATAAAAAACTAATTTTAGTTGGGATAGTAAAGCACCTGCTTCCTCGTGGTAGTCGGGGATTCGATATCCTATTAAATTTACTAATATAGTAGTTGGAAAGTTAGCGGATACGGGTCTTATCTGTTTCTTATCCGCGGATAGTTATTCGTGTATCCTTATCCGCATACTTCATATGAATATTAATAATGCGATAGTCTTTTTGTTGTTTGTTTTTATTTTAAACGGCACCAGAGCAAATAATAATCTAATATTTTTTATAGAGATAGTATCAGTTAGGCTAATTTTATCCACGAATCAGTGGTGAGATTGAAAATTACCGTTTAATATGAAAATGCGCATTAAACTTAAAAATAAAAAAAAATAAAATTATAAAGCTACTGCAACATAAATAGATATGTCTATTAATTACACAATTTTAAAGAACAATTAATATTTAATAATGACATATTAATAAAAATATGTGTATAATTAATAAGTTTAAACTAAACCACTTTTCAGATGTGAATCACTTTCGACGGAACCAGGTTACTTTCGAGTTGGAAACGCAACTCAGCCGTATCCAGCTTGCTGTCCGCAAAAGATACAAAAGATAAATAACCGATAAATACAATTAATTTAGTCATGAATTAAGTTTTTTATATTTATCTCATGTTTCTGATATTTTTTCTTTTTCTTTTTTTTCGGTAATAACGGTAACTTGATATGGAAATTCGAACCCCAACCTGTTCATTTAAGTCAGTACGTAACAAAAAAAGCGGTAAAGCACTAGGCAATATTTTATTTATTTATTTAATAAGGTTTGCTAGTAGTTATACTTACAAAAAATCTTTTAAATTAAATCAATTAAATAGAGCACAATTATATAGTAATCCATACTAATACATATTATCCATACTAATATTATAAATGTGAAAGTGTGTTAGTTTGTTTGTTTGTCCTTCTTTCACGTCGAAACGGAGTGACAGATTGGCGTGATTTTTGTGTGGAGATAGTTGGAGGGCTGGAAAATGACTTACTTTTTACAGTACTTTTTACCGCGGTAGATTATCTAATTCCCACATCAAAACACGTTATAATACGATCTAAAAAAATATTTATTATCAGAATTACTTGAAACTTGATATTAATGCTCTTCAATAAAATTAAATAAATATGTGTTTTAGCATTTTTCCAAATTCATCCCATTAGGGGGTTAAATAGGGGATGAAAGTTTGTATGAAACTATCTTTTTAGAGATTTTTTGTAGTTTTAGCGCGAGCGAAGTCGCGGGTTCTGCTAGTAGAGCATAATTATGCATAATCGTTTAAAAGCAAGCAAAACTTGCAAATTCTTGTGTCCGTTTTCACAAACAAAGATTTCAAAAACATAGTGATTAATATTCTAGATTAAACATTAGGTTAAATCAATTAAATAAATATGTAGCAACAATTATAATACAAATGTTACTATTGCAATATTGGACAGAACAAACCTTGATTCTTATATGATTGCATATTTGGAACATTTTTGTAATTTTTTTTAAGTATTTATAACAAGCTTTACAACAAATTAAAAGGTACTTAAAGTCTATGGGAATTATAAATATTTTTATGATATTATAACGATTGAGTATGTCATTTCAATACAATTTTTAAAATTTCCATTCTAAAAGATTACAACTATCGTCGGATAGCTGCTATCTTTTTTGATGACCGCCTTCGCTTGTTGTTGTTACGCTAAACCTTCCCATAGCGAATCAAAACATAGATCAACCTGATTAAACTAAAGCGAATATCCTCTTAGTTTTCTTAAAAAAAAAAAACACTTTGAGCAGGAATCGAACACATGACATTCACAATAGACGATATCAAAGAATCAAAGCTAAAAAAACTAATATCAAAAGTATTCCTTCATAAAACGATATATACTTTTTAATTAACCAAATCATTTAATGTAAGCAGTAAAAATCCTCTCAGCCTAATTTAATTTATTCTATTCACAACAAATTAAAGGATATCTTAACTAGTAACGAGAGAGGACGTTTTTAAAATTTTGTTAAAAATACATTAGTCAATCTACAGTGCCATTGAGAGGAGCCGAATAGATAGCTGTTAATTTATAATGGTACAAAAATGTAATAAATCAACGCGAACGTCGCATCGTTGTGTGGTGCGACCAAGGTTGAGGGTTCAATTTTTATGATTCCCTACTTCAAACGGAAAACGGAACTTATAGTATCTATTCATTGTCCGTCTGTCTGTTTTTCTGTATATCAAAGCCCGTTTCTTCTAGAAGGCTTGGAGGTATCAAGAGTAATCAACACTCGCAAGGCAATCAAAACCTATAGGGTACTTCGCGTTGACCTAGAATCGTGTAATTTGGCATCAAGTATGTCTTAAAGTACAAGCAAAGGGAAAAATCTGAAAATTTTAATTTTTTTAGTTACATCACGATTATTTTTTGCGATTATAAACTCATTTTAATGTTATATGCTATGGAACCCTCAGTGCGCGTGTCAGACTCACACTTATCCGATTTTTTAGAATACAGAATTAGAAAGTTATGAATGAGATCAGAGATGCGTTTGTAAGTTCTGAGCATTTCAGATGAAATTAAAAAAAATTGAAGACAATTTGACAAACAGTTTTATAAAACAGTTGTTAGGTATACGAATAAATACTGTCATACAGTAAAATGTACATATTTCTATAAAGTTAATATTTCAATTTTTATTTATGTAGATGCAAATTTAACTCAAGTTAAAAAAAATTGCACGAATTCACAAATCCGGATAGAACCATTTAAAAATAACTGGTTATCATACTAGGTGCGAATAATATTTTTTCACGTTTTTTTTTCATTTTTTCTAAAAATTTTATACCAAATATACCATTGATATTAAAGTAAGAAATCCATCACTACAAAAAGTAATTATTATATAAGACAAATAAGAACAAAAAAAAATCAAACCAAAAACAAACTCGCAATATTAAACAAGAAAAAGAAAAACAAAAAAAATATTGCAAAGCATGAAAGATGCTCCAGAATCAAAACGAACAATACTATTCGAACTAGAATTGTGCAGCACATTCAAAGTTATCATACTTGAAAAATATTCCATCTAAGTTTTCCAATACCTGATAATAAAACAAAGCCATTCAGAATCAATCGCTACAACCGTTCGAACTAATGGCCTGACAATAATGCCTACATTTTATAAAAACTGTTCATTTAAAAAAGCATTACCCTTCTTGGCCTGAGTGACTTATTGCATGTAAAAGGAGGAAAAAATACGCCCTCTTCCAAGAAAAAAAGGGACGTAAGATGCGTCAAAAATATTTAAATTAAGCCCTCCCTTAATGTCGGACATTATTTTTTTATCGACATTTCAAATAAAGATATGTCGAGTCTTTTGGGAAACGTTATCTTTTGAATAAATATACCCTCTCGTTGGTTTTGGTAGTTTAACTGCTTGGTATATATTTTGAATATTGGTATATTATAAAGATGGAGTCAATAGCAAATCTTTATTTAAATAGGTAAAGGCAAAATAGTACCTTTTTCACTTGTATTTGACACTTACTGATGACAAGCTTTAGTCTAATGAATAAAAAAAATATAAAAGTGGGCGGTTTAAAAATAGCTCATACAATGTGACTAATTATTAATTGCATTTAATACGACTAGTCATCTTAGTGTTTAAAGCATCCAACTGCTGGGCAAGGCTTCTCATTAATACGTTGAGGATCAGACCACCACGTTGGCCAGTTGCAGGGTGGTGGACTACAAATCATTTCTTTCGAAAACTTGCTAGGTTCTCTTAGACGTGCAGATTTCCTTACAATATTTTCCATCATCGTCAAGTGTTATTCAAATTCAAATTCAAAATATTTTATTCACCATTAAATTATTACAATTTTTTTACTGAACGTCATGAGTCTACTACCAGTTCGGAAAGAAGAAGCCTCAGACCTGAGAAGAACTGGCGAAAGAAACTCAGCGGGACTAATATTAACTCGTTATCTGTTTTTTAAAGTAAAATATTAATATGAAGTTATTAATGTTATAAAAAAAAATTTGCACTTAAGAATATGAGAGGTACCCAGGGCTTGAAGACGTCCCTTGATTTTTCTACCTAAGTTAATTATCACTGGGCTATGACTATTGTCATTATTTTAAGACACTTCTAAATATTTCTAGTTCTATGTTCATATTTTTCAACAACTTAAAGTGCTTTACTCTCCTCACCCAAAGTATCGTTGTATTTATTAAACTTTTATAAAGCTCTTTATCTGTCAATCATCATTTACATTTTTACATAATTTTTTTAAGAAAAACCTTTTAGCGTAAGTCAAAACTTTTTAACTGCGATCGTAACATAATTGAATAAATGAAAATGAACATTTTTTTATACTTAGAAGTAAAGTCTGGGATTATTATAATTGATTAAATGCATTTTTTTATGTAAATTATCATTTATTACTTATTGTTATTTTTATCTGATTTCTAAAAAGGCTAATATTTGGGTCTTATTTTTATTCTTATATATCACTAGCGTCTCACCCTCGCTTCGCATGGGTTCGTCTCTACTTACGTTTTAACGTTTAGTATAGATTTCTCAGAAATGAGATATTTTCCCGCAATAAAAAGTATCCTATATATTGACCTGGATAACCAACTATCATCATACCAAATTTCATCAAAATTCCTCCAGTTGTTTTTTCGTGATGCGGTAACAGACAGAAAGACAGACAGACAGACAGAGAGACAGACGAAAGTTCTAAAAACTTCGGCTTCTATATCGACACTAAAGTCTATTTCAATAAGATTTTCCAAAAAATATTGAATGTACAGATTCGGTTTAGTTAGAATTTTATTATATGTATAGATAAAACAGCGGTAGGTAGCGCATCTGATTCTTATGATTACCATGGGTTGTCATGGATTTCATAAAAGTACCTACTAAATGTAATATTTTAAACCAAATTATGATATTCTAAATGTGATTAAGTGAGTGATAGAGGTAAGGCAGTGAATTATTGAGTGATATTGTTGTTTCTTCACACTATAACAATTAATAATTATTAATAAAATTTTCAATAGAAAGTTAGAAAAAAATTATTTTATTACTAATATTACCAAAAATCACCTTAAAAGGAGACTATCTCTGCAATGTCTTATACTAAGCCACTAAACAAAAAAAAGGTTTAACATTAGTGGAGTAACTAAAGTCGGCTTAGAAGGGTTAGTGATAATAATATTTGTTCTTATTTGATATCTTATCAGCGTCAGGGATTTAGAGACCTCTATTAAGTTTTTATATTCATTAAATATACCCTTAAAATTTGAGATGGAGACATTTTTGATAACGTTTGTACATTTTAATTACTATGAAGCCTCAGCTAGCTGAAGCTCTCGATTTTTTTTTGTATTTTATAGTAAACTAGTGACTCACCCTTGCTCCGCTCGGGTTCGTCCCTAGCTGCGTTTTAACGTACTTGGAATAGTTAGTATAAATTCCTCAGAGATGAGATATTTTCCCGCAGTAAGAAGTTGTATGTTGACACGGATAACCAGCTATCATCATACCAAATTTCATCAAAATCTGACCAGTGGTTTTCTCGTGATACGTTCCCAGACAGACAGATAGACAGAAATTCTAAAAACTATAGATTCGGCTTCTTTATCGATAATAATGACTATTTCAATAAGATTTTCCAAAAAATATTTAATGTACTGATTCGACTAAGTTATAGAGCTGATTATTTTATAGAGATAGTTCATTGTTCAGAAAATGATATTAGAATAATATCTTTGAACTCAATATAAATTCATTCAATTGAAGCAAATGTAGTGTGTAGTAACAAAAGAAAGAAGGCGATCCTTAGTGTCTTTATTTATCTGAATACTAGCGAAATACAAAAACTATTTTCCTATTACAATCCATACTAATTATTATTTTTTAATATTATAAATTTGAAAGTGTGTTTGCTTGTTTGTCCTTCTTTCACGTCAAAACAGTGTGATAAATTGGCTTAATTTTTTGTGTGGAGATAGTTGAAGGGCTGGAGAGTGACATAGACTACTTTTTACCCCAGTACATTATCTCATTCCCACGAGAACACAATATTATAATGTAACCCAAAATACATTTAGGATCAGAATTACTTGAAACTTGGTATTAATGCTCTTCAATACAATTAAATAAATACGTGTTTTAGCATTTTTTGAAATTCATCCCATGAAGGGATAAAACAGGGGATGAAAGTTTGTATGAAATCTGCCTTCTTAGAGTTTTTTATAGTTCTAGCACGAGCAAAGCCGCGGGTTCTGCTTTTAATATTACAAACGGGATTTTCATTAGTGAATGAGTGCATTTGTAACTTTCTTTACATTATTAAAACTAATGTTAATTTTAAACTGAGTGCTTAGAATAGAGCTACCTAGTTTATATCCTAGAATAACATTAAGGCAATTTTAAAGGTGTAGGTAGATCACAAGTAGAGCTGCAGTGTAAAATCAGTATTTTAAAATTTCAAAATGTAATAGCTAAAATAATTTAGTTTTCCATATGAATGGCTTCCAATAAATCACAAGAAGTTCGCAAGAAGTTTAGTCAAGTGGAATACGTAACAATGATCTAATTTCCAAGCCATGTAAATCATTATCCTATATCGGCTCTAATGTAGGAGCTAGCGTTTAAAAATCTATTTTTTAAATTAAATTTTATTATCATGCATTCAAGACATTATTATTAAACTTTTCGGTGTTCTAGTGGTTAGCGTGTACAACTGGATATCTGGAAGTGTTGGGCTAACTACAGTTAATGATATTTGCTGTTAAGATATTCTAAGTAACGGCTCGGAGTTGGGAAGCTGTGTTTCATCCTCTTCTTTTGGAGTGCAGGTAAAGCGGTCGGTTCTGCGCCTTAACTGTCACCGGTCGTGTCGAGTGGTCGTCCCATCGGTGTATGAGAGTGACAGGAATAGAGAGTGCACTTGTGTCTGCGCGTACACTTATGCACTGAAATATCTCCTGCGCACATGGCTAGTCTGAGTAAGATTGGCTGGCATCACTGCAATTGGTCAAAAAGACATTATTATATAAGGTGCTTTGGGGTTATTATGAAAATGGGGATATTGCGAAAATTACAAATTACTACCAAACCAAGCAATGTTTTTTGCACTGGTAACTTTAATAAAGACGCCATCTTATTTCCCACTTCCCATCAGTCACGACGAGTAGCTCGTAACGAATGAACGTGAGTAAAATCATTTTTTCGTGTACAACGGGTATATTCATCGTTTTGTGGATTTTCATAATTACCCCGTGTAATATATCTCAGATGTTTGGTAAGTAATCTTATTCATTGTTTTTTTTAATAAAACATAATCATTTTTACTACTTCTTTTTGTGGGCCAGGATAGGTTAACTCTCTAACTTATGTTCAATATGGAAATACCCCAACGGGGTATATCCAAATGAAACTATCACAGACGTATCATCGAAATTACCCCAAACTGCTTTTCTATAGGAATTTCCAATGGTTCTCAACATAATTGCTTAATATAATACTTTCTTAGATTTACGCGAATATTTGACATTTTACATAAAACTATCTTTTCGGATTTTGTCGCGGATTTATTTGCATTTTTGTTTCCCGACGTTTCGAATGCTTTACAGCATCCATGGTCACGGGAGAGACTGAGGTGTTACATGTCTCGAAGGTATAGTTGTTACAGACAGCCTACCTACAATTAACAAAATGAAAATTTCACTAATTACCTTACAATATTTTTAAACTTTAAACATTTTTATAATTTTAATTAGTTTTATAATTGAATATGGAATATTATTTATTTAATTTTGCTGTTATTATTATAATTATTACAATTTTAAAATATTAATTAATAATCTATATTTAGTGTTGCCATTATTATATTTATAACCATAAAGAAAAATATAAAATATATAGTATTAATTATTTAAGCCATATAATTGTTCTATGTGTAATTTAAAAAGTTAAAATTAATTAAGGATAATAATTTTAATTTAGATTGCTATTATTTAAAAGACAAATTACTAAGCAACACTATTACTATACAAATGAAAAATATTTATCAATCTGATATGCTGTCATTTTGATCCACACAGTAAGAACTTACTACATCTGCCTGTCTGTTATGTTTTAAAATTAATTCGAGACATGTAACACCTCAGTCTCTCCCGTGACCATGAATGCTGTATAGCATTCGAAACGTCGGGAAACAAAAATTCAAATAAATCCGCGACAAAATCCGAAAAGATAGTTTTATTTAAAATAATTGCTTATTGCTCAAAATCTGAATTGAAAATTATTATTAATTTGTAAAATTTGTTACAGAAGAAAATGCCTCGTACATATATTAAAAAAAAAATTGCGCCGTACACGCAGGAGGACATGGCCAAAGCGATTCAAGCAGTAGTTAAAGGCGAGATGAGTATGTATGCTGCTGCCAAAATATTTAGAATCCCAACAACAACTCTATTTGGTAGAATAAAAAAAAATTCTAGAGCTCCAAAAGTTGGCAGACCATTAGCTATACCATTATCATGCGAACAACGATTGGCGGATGCTATAGCAACTATGGAAAAGTGGGGGTTTGGTCTAACGAGACAGGAGGTATTAGCAATTGTTGCTGAGTATGTAAAGAAAAATAATTTAAACACTCCCTTTAACGATAGTAAACCGGGGCCTGATTGGTTCATAAATTTTAAGAAAAGGCATGGGCTCTCTATAAAAAAGCCCCAACCAATAGAATACTTGAGAAAAAAAATGACAGATCCTTTTATAATATCTGACTTTTTCACATTACTAGAAAATACTTTGACTGATTTGAACTTATTTAAGAAACCAGATCTAATATGGAACTTAGACGAAACCTCTCTGTGCCTAGACCCAACGAAGACTAAAGTAGTTGGTAAAATTAATAAGCCTTGTTCGAGGACAACATGTGGGACCGGGAAAGAAAATATTACCGTCTTAGCGGCCGTGAGTGCAACTGGAAAAAAAAATACTCCTTTGATCGTATATAAAGGAAACAGATGTGGGATCAGTGGATGGCAAAAATTAGAAGGTTTTGATTTTGAAATATCATATGCAGCAAGTTCAAGAGGGTGGATGGAGACGAACATATTTTATAATTATCTTGAAAAAATTTTGATTCCTGAACTCGGTAAAGAACGCCCAGTTCTATTAATTTTTGATGGCCATTCTACTCACGTAGACGCTAACGTTGTAGAACTGGCAGTCAAAAATAATATCACAATTTTAAAGCTTCCCCCTCATACTTCGCATTTACTACAGCCACTTGATGTGGCTGTGTTTAAATCTTTTAAAAGCATGTGGGATAAGAAATTAGTTGAGTGGCAGCGACATAATGTAGGTAAAAAAATGCCAAAAATGTTTTTGCGCAAACATTTGCAGAGACCTGGCAAAAAATTAACACTGAAGTTATTCAAAATGGATTCAAAAAATCCGGAATTTATCCATTTAATCGGAATATAATTCCAAAATGACAAATATGAACCTGCTGCACTTAAAAGATATAAAACACAGGTATGTAGAACTCCAAAATCACTTAGGTCTTTATGTATTGAAGTTTTAAATAGTAAAAGTAGTATCACAAGTAGTACTATTGACATCAGTGATCCACTCAAAGAAGACACTTTTCATATATTGACAAATACACAGCTTAACACTGAAAATGTCACAATGTTAAGTGATCTTTCTGATAGGAAAGACAGTCAATTACTACCATTTATGGCAAGCCAAACGGCAAGTTTACCACAATGTTTGCAAGAGGAGAAAGAGAGTTCTGTAGTGAGTTTTGAAGAACTTGTATTAGAAAAAATACAACAGGGTAAACATAATATTCCGTTAAAAAGAAAAAGAGTTGCTAAAGGAGCTGAAGTAATTACACTCAACATTTTAAAAAATAATAAAGAAAAAGAGCAGATAGAGAAACACGACAAAAAACTAAAAAAGCCTAAAACAAAGTTAGAAAGTATGCCCAGTTCTTCGAAATCCCACAACACATCTTTCAAAAAAATTAAAAGGCGATCGAGTGCTTATTCAATCAGCGGCTTAATGACTGATGATATTTTAAACACTAATGAAAATATTTCCGATTTTGATATAGTGGCATGGGCTGATTCAGATGCTATTCATATGGATAATGAATTGAACAAAGAAAATATATCCGAATATAATTTAAGCCAAGCACATCTAGAAATAGAAAAAGACCAATACATTAAGAAAACTTTTTGCTCCAGACGTGAAGAAGATGAAAAACCCATTACGATTTTAGACGAAAAAACAGGATGTATTCGATCTGTACTAGTGGCAGCTAGCAATGACTATGATGAACCAAAAAAGAATAAGAGAACAAATGCAAATAATATAACTACTCAACGAGAAGCACTTACTTATATAAAAAAAGACACATGTAAACAAAGAACCAGAAAACTTAAGAAACAGAAAAAGTGGGAAAATAGCTCGACCACTTCAGAAGATAATATTATGAGCGTCCATAGCGACAGTGATATAGATGAAATATTGAGCCCAGATGACGGCGAAGAAGAAGAACAGATAATAAAAAATAAAGTTGATATGAAAGAAGCCATTATATTCGAAAATATTAGACGATTAGAGGAGATCGATAAGACTGTACAACTACATAAAACTGCGACCGAAAAATCTAAAATAGCAAAAAAGATGATGAATACTAAAGAAGAAGAATGTTTTGATGAGGAAAATAATAATATAGTAAACTCTGTAGTACAAAAAAATAAAGTAACAGAAACATTTGAGTTGGGCAAGACTATAATCGTTAAATATTATATTAAAAAAAAGTGGAAGTATTATGTCGGTGTGATAACCGAAACAAATGATAACCAGATCGACAAAAGGTATGGAACATCTTTTTATAAAAGTAAATGGAGAAATAATATTTTGATATTTATGAAACCAAAAAAAGCTGACACAGATTGTATACCCGATGATTTAATCGTAAAAGAAATAGAATTAATACAAATAAGAGAAAATCCCGATGAGTTTGTCTTAAAAGATATGAAAGATAATGTTTATTTTTAATTTCATATTTAAAATGAGAATATAATAAAATAATAGACAAAAATAAAAAAGTGGACTGTGTAAAAAACGAACTAAAAAGATGAAATCAAGTTGACGGAGGAACATAGTATTATGCATCGGAGACATACATATGTAAGTACAATATACATATGTACTCGTACATGTTCTATACTAGCTGCGTGTGTGTATGTATCCAACTGCATAATACTATGTTCCTTCGTAAACTTCGTAATCTTTTAGTTCGTTGCTTATGCAGTCGGGTTTTGTTATTTTTATTTGTAGACTGATTGTTACAATTTTTACATAATTAATATCTTAAGTGCATTTTTCGAATTTTTAAAACTTTGACTGATTAATTATATAGTTTATATTATGTTACTACTAGTACTTATAGTATTACATATTAGAATTAAAGTGAATAGAAATATCTAATTTGTTTTATTTATTGAATATTCTTAATCTAGTGCAAAACTTAAAAGTATAACGAATTATAATTTAAAGATATACTTACATTCATACATTTCTTGGTTGCTTACAAGAGCTCTATTTTTATTTCACACGTAAATAAAAGTAAATATTAATTTTATTACATAATTTAATGTTTGTTTAAATATTTACTGCTTTATATTCTAAAAATATTTGATTGTGGACGGTCTACATAACTACTATTATGATTACATGTTGAGAATCAGTGGAATGTATATGGGGTAATTTCGAAAATCAAAGTGAACAATTATATATTTTGGCTAAGACGTAAGGAATATCAAGTTTTTTTTTAAAGAGGGGAAAAGTAAAACGAAAAGTAAATTTAAACCTTAATTTAAATGTTTAAAAAGATAGCTTTTGAATTTGGTACGTAATTACCCCGCGATATTTCGGAATTACACTAAACTAGTAGAAAAAAATCGCTACAATTTAACTAACTGTATTTAGGAAACACAATGATATTTCAACAAACAGTTTCCTTTAGTAGTACGGGTATACATTGTTATTAACAAAAGTGATCAGAAGTTCGTATTAAATTCGAAAATTCTTTAAAAACCATACTAAATATATGCATCATGCTAACTAATCATAAAATATGTCGAAATTACCCCAAAGCACCTTAATTACTTGCCATATTATTATTCTATATGTAAAAATGCTATTAATATTGTAAATCTTAAGTTTACGAAAATATTTCGGGATCACATCCAATCATTCTGAACAATTAAATGAATTTGTAACGTTGATTCTTTCGGTTTTCGGATAATATGGTCCTTAGAGAGTGTTTCGACATTAGTCCAGAATTTATCGATAGATGGCATTCCTCAAGAATATTGGAAGCAAAGAAATTGAACATGATTCCGTTAACTATGAAACAGAAAGAAGAAATAACAGATTACACAGATTGACAGATTTGGCATAATTGCAAATGGCAAAGTTACTTTAGAATATATGTCAAGATAGTTTTTAACATGAATCGTTGGCTCACTATTACAAGGTTCTTTGTTACAATTTTAGTACATAATATTTAGTTATTAATGCTACAAGGTATTAGCTACAGTTTTGCAAAAACAAACCACTAGATAGCGGCACTATAACTACAAAATATTCAATTTTACATAGTTCTATGTTGTTTTTTTACGATAACAAAATAACAAAGTTCTATGTAAAAATTACTAAACTTCATTAAAATTAACATAGAACCTTGTAATAGTAAGCCAACGAATTATGAAAATCCAGGACAAAAACAGTAATAGTAGTAGTAAGTAGTAGTAATTTGCCGTATGTGAGAAAGAGACAGCACTCTTTATAGAAGGGAATATAAATTACTAGAATGTTTTAATATGTTCTAGAATGTTCTTTGTTTATACAATATATGAAAAGAAAAGCAATACGTCGAGCCATCAGTTAAAGTTCATAGTTAAATCTATGTGTTAAAAAAAGCCAATGAAAAATGAAATCCTGATACTATTACACAACTCAAGATTAGTTTATAACCTACATTTTAAAGGTCATATTATTACATATACAATTAAAGGAAGAAGTTGGTGAAACGATATTATTTAACAGAAAACACAGAGAGTAATCAAGAATTGCAGTTAACTCAGCTTGCGAACGTGCCTGTGTTTTGTTTAGAGCACTTAGAGGCGATTAGAGATAAACCGTAATAATAGTGTATTCAAGTAATAAAAATAAAATTTTACTTGTAATTTAAAAATAAACCTTTAAAAGCCTCTGTTTCAGTAAATTTTTACAATGAACATTGGTTCATATACATTTAACATGTTTCCTAGCAAAAAAAAATATATAAAAAAAGACCCTCTACGGTTTCGCTAATATATGCTTTTACATACAAATTTTCTTCATTCAAATTTTAGTATCCATTTGCATCTTATCAACTTTTGATTGCTATTTCATCTCATTTAATGTTTCCTGAAAATTCAGATTTTTCTCAAGCTATTAGCTGTGTGTATATCTTTACTTGTTGTACTTTTTTACCGTACAATAAGGCGTATTGCACATACGGTTGCAATTTATACAGAATTAATTCTAATAAAAAAATGTATGTCGACCCTTATTTATGTATGTATGTTTATATGACTGTGATTTTCTATTAAACTAATTTTAACATGATATAGAACACGAGATAATATATAAGCTCGGATCGTGTTTGACTAACTTTTGCTTTTAGTTTAGACTAAAATGTAATACTTTCATAAAACCTATATTAAATACAGGATCTTCCAAGCTTTTAAAGCTAGATTGATTTCTATTTTTTAATATTATTTATTAACATACATACTTACATATAAAAAATATTCATAATATCTTTCAATGATATATTTACGTGATTTTAAATAAAAATAACGTTTTCTTTACACGAGCCAAGAATTTCCCCACATTCATTTGTAAGGTATATAAAAGCTTACGATTTTTACTCATCAAAAGCTTTCACTTATTGTATGAACTTCATAATTATAAATGGAAAGCTAGAATAATTTTACAAATGTTAATTAATTAATGTAAATGAAATTTTAATTATCTGTTTTTCTTAATTTAATCAAACAGTGGAGATGTGTTTAGTAAGTTTTATCTTTTTCATTGCTTGTTTCTTCATTATAACTTAATGAATTCTAAGAATTTCAGTAATATTCAATTGGGGTAGAGTGCTTACAATTGTAAGACTAATTGTAAGGGTGTTAACGAACTAGCGACCTAGCGACTCTTCTTCTCTAGGTACCTACGTTTTAACGGTTAGTATGCCTGTTATATATATGAGATGAGATATTTTCCCGCACTAAAAAGTATCCTAATTGCTGACCCGAAACCAGCTATCACTATAGCGAATTTCATGAAAATTCGTCCAGTAGTTTTCTCGTGATGCATTCCCAGACGGACAGGCAGACAAAAATTCAAAAAACTCCTTTTTTCCTCCTATTAAATCCAAAATCCTCCGATTTGGCCTCCGCATCGATAATAATGACTATTTCGATAAAATTTAAAAAAAATATATTTAATGTACAGATTCGACTCGAATCGAGATTTTATTATTGTCCCACAGCTGGACACGAGCCTTTCTTCAATATAAGGTGGATCACGCACTAGTCTATCACGCTGGCCAAGTAATTGAGCTAAGCCAAGCTGCTTGAAAGCCTTCATATGTCTTTCGAAAACTTGCTAGGTTCTCTCGTGTTTGAAAATATCAGAGGTGCGAAACCCGTGATTTGAACCCGCTACACTCGGTTTCCCAAGCGAGTGCGTAATGATATTCATCACTGGCTCTTAGACTATAAAAGTACTCTATAGTTTAAGGTCGCAAAGTCTAATGAAATTCTTGGCCACGTAATTGAATCTATTATATCTTGTTAAATCGATTGTGCGCTCAAACAATGATATATTGTACATAGAATAGACAGTTAACTAGAAGTGTAATGAACGAATTCTGTATTATAGATTAAGTAAGATATTAAGTTTGTAGTATTAATAATTTTAATTTACTATATTATATCAATAAGTATATAAATAACAATAGCTTAGCCTCTAAGTAATTACTATGTGATCATGTAATATATCTAAAATCTTTCTTAAATAACATCGTTTAGTGCCTGTTTGTTAATACAGAGGTCGTACGTTCGATTGCCTTGAAGCGAATGCTCATATGATATATGATATGTTATTCATTTTCATTTAGAAAACTGTATAATTTTAAAAGATTTTTTCTTTTGATTAAGAAGTACCTAGGTGACCGAACTTCACACGGCATTTCGGGAAAAATATAAAAATTGCGGGTTTTTTTTCAGAAAAAAGAAACCTATATAGATAAAGCAAAACCTTATCTAAATATAAAATATGATCCTAACCGTTAGATTAGAGCCCATTCAATATTATAAGATACTAGCGACTCACCCACAATTCGCTTCGGCTTCATCCCTAGACAAAACAAATCTAACCCACTGGAACCGTACATTTTTCCAGAACGATTAATAAATAGCCTGTAACCTTTCTCAATAAACGGGCTATCTAATGGAAAAAGAATTTTTTAAAATGGATTAGTATTTCTTGAGATTAGCGTACTCAAACAAACAAACAAACAAACAAACAAACAAACAAACAAACAAACAAACAAACAAACAAATTCTGCCTCTTAATAATATTAGTATAGATTCGAATAAATACACAGTATTGCGTTTTATCCCACTTCTATATCTAGTTAATCTATGACCCACACAATTAACCATGTTAGAACATCAATTTGTGTACCCTTTTGTGTACGTTCATTAGTTTCGGTTAAAAGTAATGAGAGGAGTGAGCGCTATAGATCTATTGTATGGAGCTAAAGATTAGTCGATTATTAAAAATATACACGTATTATATGTTAACACTATTTAGAATTTAGAGATCGTCAAGTAATTTTTAATTTTAAAAATGTCTAAAATATGTTGGGACATTAACACGCAGCGCCATCTAGTTCCACGGTAAGCTGCAAGGCTTGTGTTTGGATACCAGATAGTTGATACACTACACATATAACTTTAACTTATTGAGTAGTATTTTTAAAGGATTATTTCAAATTTGAAATTTATTTCATTAAATTGTACACTTTTAATTTTAATTTAATTTTTTTTATTTAATTTAATTTAATTTTTGTACAAGAATATTAATAAGTTCTACATTTTTATATACTTTTGTAGATGATCTAATAAATTAAAAGGTTGATAATCCATACATTAAAAAACAACGTGAAAACAAAATTTATTGTGTAATCAAAATTTATTTTAAAATATATCCGAAAATGATATTAAAAATGTAAGTAATAGTATAAAAATGTTTTAAAAGACAACAAAATCGAAAGTGCATAATAATTACAAGACTTCCGCGATACCATTCAGACAAAGAGAGACAATAGCATTCCCAAGGAGGGTTGACGTCAGGCAGGCGTAAGGCGGCCGGTCGTAAAACTTTTGCCAAATCCTATCAGCAGTACAGAAGATGAACTGCGCCGACCCCGAGTGGTTGGGAAATAGGCAGGAAGAAGAAGAAGAATCCATACATAAAAAAAACCATTATTATGTATATTCAAATCGAGCACTGTTTAATAAAAAGTAATAACAATCTAAATGATTCAAGTTTGACACATAAAAGAAAATACACTGATTTATCAACCAACAAACAGTCTACCCTAAACTATAATAAATCTGCCATAAACATATAAAAGCAGCCCTTCTTCCTATGAAAGCTGTACAAAATTATCTCACATAGAAATGACACTCGTTAAAATTTCGTAAACTTTCATCCAGTTATATTTACTTCCGGTGTTGATTTTAGAAATTGTTTGCTTTAAAGGGACGGATGAAGAATATATACATATATATTTGGTAAATTTTACTGTGTTGAATCATATAAAAAATATATTTAAGTAAACGACCTACCCTTGCTTCGCTGTATCCCTAAGTGCCTTAACTGTTATCCCAGATTATAGTCTATTTTTGCACAAAACTACATCCAAATCGGACCAGCTATTTAGCATGAAAGAGTAACAGTAATACAAAATTTCGCATATATTTAGATTTAATTTAGACTTAAAATCTATACTTTCTGGTTAATAACTAGTGACTTAAACTAGCTTCGCTCGAGTGCCTTTAGTCCACTCGCTTCGCTTATCGACTAGATTACAAAACATCGACTTTCCTATACTTTATTTTAATATATTATTTGAAAAGAACTAAATGTATAAATAAATACACAAACGGACAGAAACAAAATTTTATACTACTTATTTATATATCAATATTATTCACGAAAATCCAAAGATTAATTGGTTAAATTCATAAATACTTGTTAAAAAATTGCAAATACTCTTAGATTTTATCTCAATTTTAAACGTTAATATTATACTAATTCTAAAATATATTTCGTTTGACATTTTCCTATATTAATAGATATTCTTAGTGAAAAAAACTTTAGCTTTTTGTTACATTGAAAGTAATAAATAAGCTATAGTTCAGAACCACTATATAAGAAACCGACACGTTTTTATTCTGCCTAATGAATTAATTCCCACAGACAACTCGACGCGGGCGGGCCGGAGATAATGAAACTTTAGTAAAAAAATAAACAAAATAATATAATTTGACGAGTTTCGGTGACTTTCGTAGTGCTTACACTATTGAGGTATTGGGTTTGATTCTTACTTCGAATACTTTTGGTTTTCATTCAAATTGGTTCATTATATTAACAGCATTTTAAATGCTTTGATTCCATAATTTTGCAGTATCATCGTAGCCATTGTTGTTTACTGTATACTTATAGGAATTTGATACTAAATAAATAAATTTCATTTCATTTCATAATAAATATTTGATATTTGATAATGTTACAGTCAAAACTATTTTTTTTGTCAAAGCTACTTTTGACTAAATAGGTTTTCTAAGCAGTTTTTTTACTGTGCCCAAGGGCGGTACTAAGACTGAATGCGGCACTAGTGATATCGGTAAAAACTCTTAAAAAGTTAAAGGTATGTAGGTTGAAGGTAACTCGGAAGAACTCTTTCTATCTTTCTAGGTTAGATTAGGTCAGAACATTGATTAGAACACTAACCACAACGCCGTAAACGACTAGAACTTTTAGAAGAAAAAAATGCCTGCAGTCAAAACTACTTTTGAGCAACCTCCTTTGTCAAAAGTAGTTTTGATTAAAAAATGGTTTTGACTGTAACAATAATAAATATTTAGTGGTAATTTTGTACAATAAATCTAGTGAGTCGTGTTGTAGGTCATAGTAGGATGTAAGATAGCCTATATCTTCCTCAAAAAATAAGCTATAAAATGCAAGAAGAGCTCTTCAAATTAGTCCAGTAAATACAGAGATTAGCGTATACATTAAAAGAAAACAAGCTTTCAACCAAAGTTAACCTACAGGATTCGACCAAATGAACCCAAAGTCGTACAAGAATAATTGTTCTCTAAATGAACGTTTTTATTTTATAATGTACTGAACTGTTTTATATTTGCCTATAATATAGATTTAACTGTAACAGCTGTACTACAACATATCTTCCGTTTTTGAAGTAGGAAAAAGATGACACTTAATAGAACCAAATTGTGTCATCCAAGTGATGTCAAGTGATGTCATTCAGTGAACTCTAAAAATATTTCCAATATACGAACTAAATAGATAAGACAAAGAGCATATGAGCATACCAAGATACTCGTAATCTGGAGTAGAAATTGTTTTCATATGATTCACATTTTGTGGGACATGATCGAGTTTCTTAGAAATAGATTTGGATAGGAATGATATATTGCTTTCGATTGATGTTTTATTATAGGTGAGATTCATTGTTATTTTTGTAGCTTTTCATTCGATTTCGCTCGTATCAAATTTATTTAATCTATGGTCACTCAATATTATTATTCTTTTCTGTACCTATCAATTTAGTTCAATTCGTGTTTTTTTATTCAATAAAAACTTCCAAATTTAAGTGGAAATAAAACTAAGTAAGTTAGTCCTATATTTTGGGTAAACCTTTTTTTAATATTTTTTTTATTTTAATATGATGCCCATTCCTTAAAAAATCGACACAAAAATCAATCAACCGAGCCAAAATTTTATAAGTAATAAATATACAAGTTATCTAATAAAAATATTTCAATTAGGGAGTTGGACGTATATTTAATACTAGCTACTCACCCTCGCTCCGCTCTGGTTTCGTCCCTAATTACGTTTTAACGTTTAGTATAGATTTCTCAGAGATGGGATATTTTCCCGCAATAAAAAGTTCCCTATATCTTGGATTCGGATAAGCAGCTATCATCACACCAAATTTCATCAAAATCTGTCCAGTGGTTTTCTTGTGATAGTCACAGACAGACAGACAGACAGACAAAAATTCTAAAAACTATAAATTCGGCCTCGGCTTAGTTACAATTTTATTACATGTATAGATATTCAGAAACGGATAGATAGAAAAGCTCTGTTAGCTTTTTGGCCCGACTCAGGACTCGAACCTTCTCTTCTCTGATGAACTAGTATATAGACTAACAACATTACACAATTCCAACTGTACTATAATATATGTACATAGTCATACATTAAGTAGTCGATGCATCCATTATTAACTCACAATATGGAAATATCAATTAACTCGGTATGTATATTGATTTTAAACAGACAAACTTTAGTCCCAATACTTATTTTAATGTTCAACTTTCTAACATTATAGATAATACATAAAGTCATCACCACCCATTTAGTATTTTATTTCTTTGTCTCTCTCCTTGTAAATGTAATTTCAATCATTCTTTTAAAAGAAAGTTTTTCGACATCATACCTTTGTAATAAGTCAGTTTTGTTTACAGAATTTAGAACAATAATTGGACCCAGTTATGCAAAAAACTGCCATGTTCGTAAAAGTACCAACAGAGTTATAAGCATTTTTCTGTCGATAGTTGTACTTGGGTTATGTTTTGTTTTTCCGGTTATTTTAAAATTGAACAATATTTATATAAGTATTGTTTAATTTTTATAATTATTTTATTTTAACACATTTTTAACATTTTTACAATTTTAATATAATTATAAAACTAATTAAAATTATAAAAATGTTTAAAGTTAAAATATTGTAAGGTAATTTTTGCATATTTCATTTTGTTAATTGTGGGTAGGCTGTCTGTAACAACTATACCTTCAAGACATGTAACACCTCAGTCTCTCCCGTGACCATGGATGCTGTAAAGCATTCGAAACGTCGGGAACCAAAAATCAAAATAAAACCGCGAAATAATCCGAAAAGATAGTTTTATTTAAAATGTCAAATATTCGCGTAAATCTAAGAAAGTATTATTTTATTTTTTATAATAAAATGCTTATAACTCTGTTGGTACTTTAACGCACATGACTGTTTTTTGCATAACTGGGTCTAATTATAACCTACTGGCGGTTCATTCGTCCTTAGGTAATTTCAACGGTTAGTATGAAATAGATATGTTGACATTACATATACATAGGTATGATGAGGTGTTGTGGGTTATATTATAACGTGTTTTCCTGGGAGTGAGATAATGTAATACAGTAAAAAGTAAACTATATCACTCTCCGGCGCTCCAACTATCTCCACACAAAAAATCACGCCAATCCGTCACTCTGTTTTGACGTGAAAGAAGGACAAACAAACACACTTTCACATTTATAATATTAAGTATAGGTGGGTATGGCTTATTTTAATCGTTTTTTAGAGTTCAACAAAATTTAACAAAACCACTAGAATATGACTATTTTAGGTAGCGCCTAGTAAAGAGATATAAAAGTAAACTTAGATTGTTTTCATATATATCAGATTTCTTGTATAATAGTAAAAATTGGCAATATTTTTTTTCTCCCCCCACTTTTATATAATTCACACACTGATAGCTTTTGCCTGCGGCTCTTATGTATTACTGCTCCGGTCCTAAGAACCAAGCCGGAATGTTAGATAAAATCTTCCATAATAAACATGCTATTATCGTTTTATATTACAGATATTAGTGTCTTCAAATAAAACTCTTTTCCAGATATAAATTACAATATATATATATTATAATTTATTTAGAATTTTGCGATATAAAAATCCAATAACTATGCTTGGACCAACCCAAGATTCGAACCCAAGACCTTCGGATCTGTAGCTAGTATGCTAGCCACTACACCATCGAGGCAGTCAAACAAAAGGTGTTTAATCCACTATAGGCCTATACTAAATCCTCTTCGATGTAAATTATGGAATATAAAGCGCCATAAGAAATGCTTTTACAATATTACAGCAATAAATTAACTCGTAGTTACGTCTGAGAGATTTATCGGAATTTAAATTATTTCATTTCGTTTTCTTTACACGGTGTTTATTTTTTAAATAATTATGTTTATGATATTGTTATACAAGTTATGCAATAACGTATAGAATAATTTATAATCTTTACCATAGTAATATTATAAATACGATAGTAAATCTGTCTGTCTGTTACCTTTTTACGCTTTACCCGTTGAACCGATTTAGATAAAATTTGGTATGGAGATAGATTGAGACCCTGGGAAGGACATGGGTTGTTTTATCCAGGAAATTATCCCTTAATGGAGTGACAAAGGGGTGAAAGTTTGTATGGGGAATCAATCATTTCTCAAGTAAGGGATATAAAATTCATCATATCTATGTATGTATGTATGTATGTGTGTGTGTGTGTGTGTGTGTGTGTGTGTGTGTGTGTGTGTGTGTGTGTGTGTGCATGTGCGTGTGCGTGTGCGTGTGCGTGTGCGTGTGCGTGTGCGTGTGCGTGTGCGTGTGCGTGTGCGTGTGCGTGTGCGTGTGCGTGTGCGTGTGCGTGTGCGTGTGCGTGTGCGTGTGCGTGTGCGTGTGCGTGTGCGTGTGCGTGTGCGTGTGCGTGTGTGTGTGTGTATGTATGTATGTATGTATGTATGTATGTATGTATGTATGTATGTATGTATGTATGTATGTATGTAGTTAGTCGTATATATAATCTAGAACAGACCCGTGTGAAGTTTGTGTGATTTCGCTAATCGCTAGTGATACTATAAATGTTTATTTGATAATAATTGAGATATATAAATCTCTAGGATTTTGGACCAGTTCGAAACATTCTTTGTACATTTATTACCATTATTTATTGAGAAAAGTTAAATTCTAACATCATACCTGACTCAGGTATTAACTGTCTAAGGGTAGAAACGGAGTTATTATGGATAAATAAACTATGTGGACGAAGCCACAAGAAGATTAGATTTTTTAAGCAATTTAAAAAAAATCGCTTATGTTTCTACTACCTACCTAGCATGTACGGCTGCACACTCGGAGGTCCTGGGTTCGAGTCCCGGGTCTAGCCAAGTTTAGTTATTGAGTCTTTCTATATAGTAAGTCTCAGTAACAGCCCGGAGTTGGGAAGTTGGCGGTGTTTCACCCCCGTGCCTTGGAGAGCACGTAAAGCCGTCGGTCCTGCGCCTTAACTCTCACTGGTCGTGTCGAGCAGTCGTCCCACCGGAGTATGAGAGTGACAGGAATAGAGAGTGCACCTGTGTCTGCGCGTACACTTGTCCACTATAATATCTCCTGCGCAGTTGGTTAGTCTCAATGAGATTGGCCGCCGTGGCCGGAATCGATCAGGAGGACATCATCACCTACGATTATTTAAAATTTACGTTCATCCCTTAAACTTAAAACCTCCCTGACTCGGTTATTTTTGACCGGAGGAATAGAGTCAAGATATCTTTGTATGTAAAATTTTAAACTCTACACATTTTTATTAAAACGTATTTTCTAAATTTTATCATTTTCGATTAATTACGAAAAAATATTTTTGACAATTTTTTTCGACCCTTGCCGGAGGTTGATGACACGAAAACCTTTACACATTGTTTTTGTATTAAAACTCCATTATATCAAAAATGCAAAGTTGAGTGCCAAATTTTGATTTCAGACCTTATTTGACTGGACTATTATTATATGTATAGATAATATGCCTTAAGAAAATTTGCTTTAGCATCCCAAGAACTCGAACTATCGGGATGAGATCTGAATGGTATGAAATCTCTTAATCTATCCCAAAAACATATTTATGAAAAAACTACAGTTGTTATATTAATCGTACGTTTTTTTTAATATTTGATTTATACTGTACATGGGCTCAGTGTCAATTATAAATATTATATTTACGCAATTACTATGTGCCTGCCTGTTTGTTTATCGCAAATATGAGAAGGTATTCGAGTTTATTCCGAGTGTATTTATTCGGTTACGTGATTTTAACCGATATTCCTGATACTTTTTTAATAAATTTATATACTGATTCCTCTACCCTAAGGTTGCCTAGAAGAGATCGCTTCTAGCGATAAGGTCGCCTGCTGTGCATCTTTTTATTCTTATGTATTTCACTTCTTTATTTATTTTCTTGTGTGGTGTGCAATAAAGTGTTCATTATTATTATTATTATTTAAGAAAAGCCGTACATTTGAAGTAATTTAAAATATGTGTTACTTTTAATTGCTATATACTATATATACTATATATACTAATAGCGACTCACCCTCGCTTCACACGGGTTCGTCCCTAGGTACGTTTTAATTTGTTGAGCGGAACCCATTTTCTAAAATAAAAGTAGCCTATCTTACTCCCTATAATATCAGCTATCTTCCAGTGAAAGTCCCATCAAAATCAGTCCAGCCGTTTCAAAGATTATCCGGAACAAACAAACAGACACACAAAATTTAAAAAAAAAAGTGTTTTTCTTATAAGTACCGTATATAATTTCGTATGCATTTAGCGCTGACGCTTTTATTTTGACATTACAAACAGACACTTCAATTTTATTTATCTATATAGATAGGTGTCGACCCCTCTTTCGTATGGAAGTTCAACATATACATATTTTGGATCCACTACGAAATTGAAATGAAATTTAGATATTTTTGTGATTCTGACTTGTAATAGTTTTGTTTTAGTTTTAACAAGTTTTTAAACCATTATAATATTTTAATTAAAATTTTTCCCTCTAAATTCTCATGTTATTATCACATGGACGAATATCAGTTTTTTTAATTTAGATTTTTCTTATCAAAAAATATTTCTAAAGCATATTTTTAAAAAAAAAAGCTTTGCTAAATGTAAAGTTAGAATTAACGATACGTGAAGAAGCCAGTACTTATATTGAAAATTAAAATATATATGCATTAATTTAAAAAAAAAACTTGAATTAATGACGAAAATCTAATGCTATAAGCTATAATTAAGAGGCAGTAGTAGCCCAGTGGTAACGCGCTCGCTTGGGGAACCGAATGAAGCGGGTTCAAATCCCGGGTCTCGCACCTCTGGTACTTTCATGTGCGAATCATTTCTAACATGATTACCACTTGTCTTACGGTGAAGGAAAACATCGTGAGGAAACCTGCATGTCTGAGAAAACCTATCAAGTTTTCAAAACACATGTGAAGTCCTCGAACCCGCACTTGGCCAGCGTGGTGGACTATGGCCTGATTCCCCTTGTACTGAAGAGAGGCCAAGCTATTATTTCCATTCCCACTAAGTTTTATAATAAACGTAAAAATTTTAATATATTTTAAGTCTACACTACATACTTGTAGCTATTAGGAACTAGGTCATTTGTACTAAACATTTCGTGTTACATGAAAAATCGCTTGCAGAGCGTGAAAACAATTTTAATTGTGTGGCCAGGGCGCTTACATATTAGCTATTATTTAAATTAAAAATAAATAAATAAATAAATATGTTAGGACATTAACACACAACGCCAGCTAGTTCTATGGTAAGCTACGAGGCCTGTGTTATGGATATCAGATAGTTGATACACTAATCAAATCAAAATATTTTATTCAGCATTAAATTATTACAATTTTTTACTGAACGTCATGAGTCTATTACAAGTTCGGAAAGAAGAAGCCTGAGAAGAACTGGCGAAAGAAAGTCAGCGGGACCAATATCTTTTCTTAAAGTATAATCTTTTTTTAAAGTAAAATTATAATTTACAATATTTCTTATCAAGTTGAAGTAGCCTGTAGGCGATCCTTTCATTCCCAAGGTGTGCCATCTACTACTACACATATATAACTTTAAATACATACATATTATAAATAAAAACACCCATGACTGGAGTACAAACGTTCGTGCTCATCACACAAATGAATGCCCCCAGCGGGTTTCGAACCCGCGACCGCTGGCACAACAAGTAGGATCACTACAAACTGAGCCAATCATGTCGTTAATCATTAGTCTTAAGTCTTAGAAAACATGTCCTTCTAGAAACTTGAAGAATAGAATTATTAATTGAAATAACAAATTTATTCGTAATAAATAGAATGATATTGGTAATAACTTCCATAAAACTTCCTTAGTAGTGACATATTTACAATCTATCTCAAAAAAGTCTTCATATTACATCTTGTGGAATATTCAAAGAAAGCAAAAAAGCGGGCTAAATTATTAAAAAAGTATGGTTTATTTCGTAAAGATACCTAGATCGAAATAAGATATTAAAATTCGCTTGCCTTCTCTACTAAGCCACCAGTGATCACTTGTCTGATCTTATTAATTTATTACGAAATTTCACATAAAAACCATGTGAAACTAAAAAAAAAACTACATATCCATACTAATATTATAAAGAGGTAAAGTTTGTGAGTTTGTGATTTGTAAGTTTGTGAGTTTGTGACGTTGTAGAGGTTACCCTCTACAACGTCACAAACTTACTCTCTGGATCTACTGAATTGATTTAGATGAAATTTGGTAAGAAGATAGTTTGAGACCCTGGGAAGGACATAGGATACTTTTTATCCCGGAAATCATCCCTTAAAGGGGTGAAAATGGGGATGAAAGTTTATATTGGGAAGCAAGGTAAAGACGAAACCGAGCGAAGCAAGGTTGAGTCGCTAGTTTTATAATAAGAGTAGCCGATGCTTTATTAAAAAGTTATATTACAAAAAAACGTAAATAATTAAAATATAAGGATATTCGATAATTTACTGGCCATACAACGGCCCACTAATGACCGCGGCGTTTTACCCGCTTTGTAGAAGTGCAAGTTTTCAGGTCACACTCTGTTGTACATTACTCCTTAAACAAGTAAGCTTACTTACTGAATAGCTGAAATGATGTTCTGCAGAAATATGAATTTAGATACCGCTCTTTAGATCTTTTTAAATAAACACCTACTTTTATTACCATTATCAAAGATTTTTTTAACAAGTTGATTATATTTTCTGCTAAACGTAATTACTTTTAGTAAAAAAATCTACTTTTACTTTAAAAACACTTACTTACGTTACTTAAAATCGACTTCTAGACACTAAAAAGTAAAAAAAAAACTGAACGGGGTTTAATCAGATATTTTCGACGTCGGTGCTAGTTGACAATGTTTTAAGATATCAATCGAATTGAAGATATGAATTCAAAATTACTTTATAAATAATTATTCCACTCATGCAGAGTACAAATTAAAATAACTATGAAAACAACAGCAATATATTTGAATTATGCACATATAATACTTTTGTATTTCCCTTTTCGTCACTAGTTTTTTTCTACTTGAACAAAATATCTTAACAGGCTTTTTTTTTAATTTTCCAACTTATTCTTGGAAAGCTCAGTGTTAGCTATTTACGCACACCTTTAACAGTAATAGGTTATTTGTTTGTCCGTCATCTTTTTGGACTAACTTAAAAATGTCTCTCTTATAATACCGTCAAATATCAATCACGATTTTGATTTATTAACAAAATAAATATATGTTATATTATATTTAGATGCATCGGAATCGGTTCACCCTTTCAGACGTTATTTTTAAATTTTTTACATTTTATATTTTAACCGACTGGAATGAAAGAAGGTTATGTATGTATAATAATGATGTGGCACGTGTTATCGAGTTACAAAAAGATATATAAACATATATTTCAAAAATATTACTCATATGACTTAAATGTTAAATAATATCTGTGATACTATAAAAAAATCTCAATCTTCAATAAACTAAAACATACAGCCATTGACATTGACATAGTATATAAAATAAACCGCCCTTTTCAAAGCCCTACTGTTCCTCGCTAATGACCGCGGCTATGCACGCTTTGTACAAGTGCAAGTTTCCAGGTCACACTGTAACGCTTTCAGTGCCAATAGTTCATGCGGAAATGTTAAATTTTTACTTTAAATATATTTTTATCTTCACGGATTTTCTTTAAGAAGTAGAGAAGTTCGAAGAAGAAAAAGAAACAGAGGGAGAAAGAACGAGAAAAATAATAATATTTTATCGGTTAGGACTTATCTCTGGGGAAGTGGGACGTATTTTTTCATAATTTGACTTTTTTAATTGAACATTTTGAATTACACTAACCATGCCGTGTAGTAAGTAGTTCATATTTAATTTCTTAAAATAATTCCTTTTAAAACCTTTAACATTTTTATTGAATAATAATTAAATAATTGAATTTACTGCTATTAATAATATTGGAAACGTATTACAAATTCATCTTTTAATCATAGATACTGAGTATTTTTCTAAACAAATTTTATATTTAAAAAACTCACCTATATTTTGCTATCTTTTTTTAAACTTTATTATTTACTATATAATTTACTTATCCATAGCAGGCAGAGTGTTCTAACAGTTACTATACTATATGCTTCTTAGCTTTAAGCTGTTACCTTGTATGGCAAGTTCCCTTTACTTGAATTGAGCTTAGGTACTCAAAATGGCAGTGTCCCAACGGATTGACAAGTTCCGTGATGTCACATTAAAAATGTACACTCAGGCTAACGTTACGTAAGTACTCTACGTGTACTACACGTGTTCTCGTGCAATATTAATTACTAAATAGGTGAAGGTTTAGTTAAATATGAAAAGAGACTACTATGAATTCTCTCTATAGGTTAGCTAAAGCGTTAATACTATATCGTAGTTTCCAATACTCGATAATCGCTAGCGAGCACGTTAATTATTGATAGTTTGTAGTGACCCTACTTGCTGTGCCAGCGGTCGTGGGTTCGAGTCATGCTAGGGGCATTCATATGTGTGATCAACACGAATGTTTATACTCCAGTCATGGGTGTTTATATTTGTAATATGTATATATTTAAAGTTATATATGTGTTGTGTATCAACGATCTGGTATCCATAACACAGGGCTCGTAGCTTACCGTGGAACTGGATGGTGTTGTGTGTTAGTGTCCCAATATATTTATTTATTATTTATTTATTTAACGAGTTTATGTTATTTCAGGTACCTAGTACCTACGTGATTAAGAAGAATGTTTTGAAGTATTTTCAAATGTATATTCTTTATGATAGAAGTATATGTTTAGTTTTAAGTTTGATTTGTATTAATATTACTTACACGTTGCGCCCAATTAGATCGCAGTGATATCTGAAAAAAAGAAAAGTTGAATATCAATAGATATTATTAGTATTGCCATCTCAAAAACATTATAAAATATATACAACCAAATATCTCGTTCGCTTGGAAGACTGAGTGAAACGGTTCAAATCCCGGGTCTGTCACCTCTGATATTTCATGTGCAAATCATTTCCAACATGATTACCATTTGCCTTACGGCAAAGGAAAACATCTTGAGGAAACCTGCATGTCTGAGAAAAAACAGCAAGTTTTCGAAAGACATGTGAAGTTAACCAACCCGCACTTGTTCAGCGTGGTGGACTATGGCCTGAACCCCCTTATATTAAAGGGAGGCTCGGCTGGACAGCCATGGGATGTTAAAAAAAGGGTTGCATACAAACAATTAATATAATACATGTACCGGGTTCTAGGGACGAATTCGAGCGAAAGAAAGGGTGAGTCGCTAGTCTATTATAAAAACTCCACTCTCATTCTTAAAAACACGTAGGTGCGAACATTTTGATTATCATATTATTCAATCCAGTGTCTCCCAAACCAAACACCGCAACGGTAGACCCTCGATAAGAGCTTCTCAACCGCAAATAGATTTCGAATCACAAATTAAATATATTTTAATTTTAACCGACTTCGGAAAGGAACAAGCTGTCGATTTTGCGTATATATTTTTTGTGTTTGTTACACAATATAATATAAACGCAATATTAAACGCTTTTATAACTTTAAAATTTATCTTCTCCAATGAATAGTATATATCAAGAACATTGTATATTATGCCCTAGGCATATTTTATTCTAGAAACTATTTACAATGTATATAAATATGCCACAAGGATGTCTTAATTTAGCGTTGAACAGTTTTCATTAAAAAAATGCCTTCTCCATGAATCAAACATGCGACCACCTATAAGATAGTAGCAGTAAAACAGTGCTACTAAGTCAAGACATTAACATAAATAATATAAAACGGTCTAAAAGCTAAAAACCACATACATTTAGGTCTAATTCAATATTAATTTTGGGTAAATTAAATTTTTGTTTCAAGTGGATTGTCAAATAATAGGGCACGTGTAATAATAAAAAATGTCCATCCCTTAATTAACGAGTCCTTCAGAGGTTGGTTTCTTTGTTTTTCATAATTAATTTTTCGATAAACGGAAAATTATGTGTATTCATTATTCGTGTCTCAAAAGCTTCTATTTTTGTTAATTAGAATGCTTTGTTCTCTGAAATTTTATTTGACGTTCTTGGTCCAGTTGCTAGTATTAACTGGTGTAGGTCCAGGATTCGAATCTTGTGTCGGATCAAAAATATTTGTTAGTTCTCTCTAGCATAAAAGGTCAAAACAGCCCAAAGTTGAGTATTGGGTGGTGTTACACTCCCATGCGTCGGTGAGTACGTGAGTTCGTCTGCTTTGCACTTCATCTCTCGCAGGTGACAGTCTATCATCTTACTAGAACTAACAAATGCTAATTATACCATAAAATGCTAAGATCAACAGTAGTATTGTTGATCGAAGAAAAAATGAAATTAATCTGCACACTCACGATCAGTCTCAGTAAGACTGATCGTGATCGAAAATGGTTTAGAGCTATAAAGTTAGAAAACGCGTTTATAATATTTATTATAGTACATTAAGTAGTTTCTATAGGATATTATTTTATTACCAAGTGTAAGTTAAGATTAGTACCCAGTGGAAGCTCACAATTGATTTATATTTCCATACAAAATTGCATACAACAAAAGTATTCAATCGAACCCACAACCTGAGACACGCATCACACTATCACAATCGCAGAACTATAGAGACATGAAGTCTATTAGAGTATGAAATTATTATATTAAATATTAAAGTAATTTCTCTCGCTCTGTTGTCGGACCACTTGAGCTCTTCATTTCTCATTCAATCGCCTAAAAGCTGTGAGCCTTGTGTTTGTCACTAGGTTGAGTCATCTTCCTGACCATATTATATACATAGCTAACAGGATGTCATAAATATTTAATATTGCTTCTGTTCTTTATTATATTTGATGTTTATTATTAAGTATATAAAATGTCTCTAATAACTGCCTCGGTGGTGTTGTGGCTAGCATGTACGGCTGCACACTTGGAGGTCCTGGGTTTGAGTAGGGCCAAGTTTAGTTATTGAGACTTTCTGTATAGTAAGTCTCAGTAACAGCCCGGAGTTGGGAAGTTGGCGGTGTTTCACCCCCGTGCCTCGGAGAGCACGTAAAGCCGTCGGTCCTGCGCCTTAACTCTCACCGGTCGTGTCGAATGGTCGTCCCACCGGAGTATGAGAGTGACAGGAATAGAGAGTGCAAGTTGTGTCTTCGCGTACACAGTTATGCACTGTAATATCTCCTGCGCAGTTGGCTAGTCTCAATGCAATGGAATCGGCCAGGAGAACATCATCTTCTCATAAAATGTAATTTTGTTTGTTTGTTTATTTATTCTAATTTTAATAACTACTATACCTAATATAATTTCCTCACTAACAGAGTGTCACTTTACAATTAGCTTATATTTTTATCAGCTATAAAAATAATTTAAGTATAATAATTAATAACATTAAACAATGACAACTGCGACTTATGTATCTAGGACTAACAAAGCATTGAGATTTTTCTATAGTAAACATTTTTTTATTATATATGTATCGACGACTCGTTTGGTTCAGTTGGTAGTGACCTTACTTGCTGTGCCAGCGGTCGCGGGTTCGAGTCCCGCTGGGGGCATTCGTTTGTGTGATGAGCACGAATGCTTGTACTCCAGTCATGGGTGTTTATATTTATAATATGTATGTATTTAAAGTTATATATGTGTAGTGTATCAACTATCTGGTATCCATAACACAAGCCTCGTAGCTTACCATGGAACTAGATGGCTCTGTGTGTTAATGTCCCAACATTTATTATTATTATTATTATATTATTTTGTATAACTGATAAACGTCTCATTCTTTGTTATAGGCCTGCTCTCAGTGTGAAGAAAATCAAACCACCGTAGTCCAATACGCTGGCAAAATACTGCATGTTAGAGTTCACATGTCATTTGAAAACTAGTCAGGTTCTCTTAGACATGCAGATTTCTGTCGTATTATATAGTGGTAATATAAAAATGATTCAAATATGAAAATTTCAAAGATATAAAAGATCCGAGATTTAAACTTCCCTTTTACTTGGTCTTTCAAGAAAGCTCGATATATTAAGGTATTATAAAATATATGTAAATACTAGCGACTCACCCTCGCTCTGTTCGGGTTCGACCCTTAATTTTGGACGTTTAGTATAGATTTCTCAGAAATGAGATATTTTCCCGCAGTAAAAAGTATCCTATGTTGACCGGGATAACCAGCTATCATCATACCAAATTTCATCAAAATCTATCCAATGGTTTACTCGTGATGCGTTCCCAGACAAACATACAGACACACAGACAAAAATTTAAAAAACTATAGATTCGGCCTCTGTATTGATATTAATGACTATTTCAATAAGATTTTCCAAAAAATATTAATGCACATGTAACTAAGGACGAACCCGAGCGGAGCGAGGGTGAGTCGCTAATAATAATAATAAAACCCTATACTGTACACCCAAAAAGAAAAGATGATATACAAAAATATAGGAAAATATACAAGAGGCGGCCTTATCGGTTAAAAGAGCGATTTCTTCAAAGCAATCTTTAGGTGTAGGAAATTGTACTAAGATATAACGGGCGAGAATCTATACTAACATTATAAAGAGGAAAGATTTCTTTGTTCGTTTGTTTGCTTGTACCGAATAAGCTCCGCAACTATTAAACCGATTTAGATGAAATTTGGTAAGAAGATAGTTTGAGATCTCGGAAAGGACATAGGATAGTTTTTATCCCGAAAATCAACCCTTAAGGGGGGAAAATGGGGCTAAAAGATTGTATGGGGAGGTAACCTAGGGACATAAGTAAAGAGATAACAGAAAATGCATGCATATATTTTATAAATATTATCAAAAGTATGAAAATAGATTTTTGAAATCTCAAAATACCCGACTAGTTTGTAACACAATCATAACCAAGTCACGTTACATCGGCCTTTGCGTAGCTCATTTTTCTTTTGCCCCAAGCTGTCGACTGACCCTTACATTTGTTACAGGCCATTCCGACATTAAGTCATTTAGGCGCTAACCCACTGGCAATTACTTGGATTTGCTGTTACTATAGTTTTACAGTTGCATGTAAGCTATTACAAAATAATATTTTGAAGATACGAAAGAAATTATTTTCAACATTCTAATACCAAGTAAGATCAAAACAGAAATTATAAGAAAGTGGCAGTGGCAGCCCAGTGGTAACGCGCTCGCTTGGGAAACCGGGTGAAGCGGGTTCAAAACCCGGGTCTCGCACCTCTGATATTTTCATGTGAGAATTATTGGTATATGAAGACCACTTGCCTTACGGTGAAGGAAAACGTCATGAGGAAACCTGCATGTCTGAGAGAACTTAACAAGTTTTCGAAAGACATGTGAAGTCCGCCAACCCACACTTGGCCAGCGTGGTGGACTATGGCCTGATCACCCTCGTATTGAAAGGAGGCCCGTGCCCAGCAATGGGACGTTAAAAGTGCTGAATACAATACAAAGTAATATCACTACATATTATACCCACATATAGTTAAGTCGCGTTGATTTTGTGAGGCTAATCTAAAAAAACTACTGAAACAATTTGATACGGTTTTTCTGTCAGAAAAAGGATTGTCTAGAAAGGTATAATTTAAGAAAATTTTAGAAAAAAAATTACCGGTTTAATGATATGTGTGAGTATGTCAGAAGATATTGCTCTACGGAGAGCTTCCTTAAAATATTATAAACGTAAAGTCATCAGTAATGCTAGAAGAAAAAAAAAGTATGACAGACAAAGCCACAGGCAAGTACCTAGTCATAATATGAAAAAGTCATATCCTATAAATAGCCATTCTCTTCATCAATATAAAATCAAAATGACAAAAATCCCTCTCGTTACAATACAAAGTAGGTCTTATCTCGACCCGCTTAGAAGAAGCGAGTCAAGTTCCCACTCTCGATGTGGGTTAAATCATCTGGACTGAGTGGCTAAGTTATAAGAATGGGGATCATGTGAGATATGTAATTACTACAGCTTATAATATATGTATAAACTAGCGACTCGCCCTCGCTCCGCTCGTCCCTAGTTACAATTTAACATTTAGTATAAATTTATCACAGATGAGATATTTTTTCGCAGTAAAAAGTATCCTATATGTTGTATCCGAATAAGCAGCTATTATCATACCAAATTTCATTAAAATCTGTCTAGAGGTTTTTCGGTTATGCGGTCACAGACAGACAGACAAAAATTCTAAATCTATAGATTCGGCCTCTGTATCGATAATAATGACTAATTCAATAAGATTTTCCAAAAAATATGTAATGTACAGATTCGGCTCAGTACTTTATTATTTTATGTATCTACTAGCGGACCCGACAGATGTTGTCCTGTCTACACGTCTTTAATTTGAAAATTTCAAACTTTTTTTAATAATTTTTTTGATGAAAATTATTATTCAAATTGTAAATTTAAACCATTCCCAGATCCCCTTGAACACACACAAAAAATTTCATCAAAATCGGTCCAGTCGTTTGAGAGAAGTTCAGTGACATACACACTCACAGAAGAATTATATATATAAAGATTACGTTGGAGTCGAGCTGTGTATTGAATGTTCGTTTGGAAAGAGGTTTATTAAATACACAAATTAATGCAAAATCTATAAGAAATTAAATTTCTTTTTTTTATATACACCAAATAATTATTTGAAGTCAACTCATAGTTTACGATGTAATCGCTTTACCTTTATACATACAAATATGAAACGTCAAAGTTAAACGTCTATTTAGTGTCACACACACACGCACGCACACACGCACGCACGCACGAACGCACGCACGCACGCACGCACGCACACACACACATATGCACACACACATACATACAAACAAACAACACGCATATAACTAATTATAAAGACCATGGGCATAACATATACATTTTTTATTTTCTTTTATTTTTACATTGTTGAATAAGTCTACCACTCATTATGCTTGCATAAATAATGTAAATCCAACTAATGGCCTCTGTAAACACAACATCTGAATATTTTTTATGTTAAGGTTTAGCTGTGGATTTTGTATAATAAGTAAATAAACTATTTGCTATCTATATCATTTATTAGAAATAAATAGTTTTCAACCTGACTTTTTCGATCGCGGTAACTAAGAGTGATTAGTATGTGTATTTATATTAAAATACAAAAGCGTATACTCTCGATTCCTTCATGCTTGTCTAACTCAACTGGCGTAGTTGAAATATTAAACGCAGTAACAACGGTTTTACGTGCTATGGATAGTTTTATGACATAAAAACTCAATTATTTATTTGGCCCGACTACGGTCTCGAACCCAGGACCTTATTTCCAGCTATTTAAAAATATAAGTCTTCTAACAACGTTTGTAAAGTTTATGACTTAAATAGGTTAGTTAATTGAAGTAACAAGTAGGAATCTATACATATAATAAATTTGTAACTAAGTCGAATCTGTGCATTAAATATGTTTTGGAAAATCTTATTAAAATAGACTTTATTATCGTTGAGAGGCCGACTTTATAGTTTTTAGAATTTTTATCTGTCTGTCTGTCTGTGACCGTATCACGGAAAAAACCACTAGCGGGATTTTGATGAAATTTGGTACGATTATAGCTAGTTATCCGGGTCAACATATAAGATACTTTTAACTGCGAGAAAATATCTCATCTCCGAGAAATCTATACTAAACGTTAAGCTATCTATAAATAACATAATTATTTTAAAGAAGGTCGTATGCTTTAAGTACCTACATTTTTGCGAACAAAAAATCCTATACACCATAAACCTTATAAAAAGCTCTGAGAAAAAACATTTTTCCGATCAGATAAGCTTTATTTTACACAATCCTTCCAATGTAAGTAATTCGTGATACTATTACGAAATGTACAACGTTATTTCGAAACACGATAAAAGCTTTTGCTTGTTAATTTGAAAAAAAAAAAACTTTGACTACTTACCTAACGCTCTATAATTTAATTAGAAATCTATACGTATAATAAAATTGTAGCTAAGCTGAATATATATATATATATATATATATACATATATATATATATATTGAATAGTTTTTGGAAAATCTTATTAAAATAGACTTTATTATCGTTGAGAGGCCGACTTTATAGTTTTTAGAATTTTTATCTGTCTGTCTGTCTGTGACCGTATCACGGAAAAAACCACTAGCGGGATTTTGATGAAATTTGCTATGATGATAGTTAGTTATCCGGGTCAACATATAGGATACTTTTTACTGCGGGAAAATATTCCATTTCTGAGAAATGTATATTAAACGTCAAAGAGTAAGTAGTGACGGACCCGAGCGAAGCGAGAATACGTATCTAGTATATGTTTATATATATATAACAAAACATACAGTCGAATTGAGAACCTCCTCCTTTTTGAAGTCGGTTGAAAATTATAACAAGGCCATCGGTGTGTACCAAACATTTGTTACTTAAATTCGTCTGTAGGGACTCTTAGAATGTAACAGGAGCTAAATTTTTATGTTTATCTCATAGGTTTTCAACAAAATGTACGTACAGATAATAAATAATAGTGTATATTTGAATATATTATGTAGCTTAGTATTATCGATACTTCAAGATACATAAATAAGGGCTCAGCTCAGTTTTGTGAGCTTATAGAAAGAAGCCTATATGAAAATAAAATTTATATGGAAAAAGCTCTTATGTAAATATTACGGATATAGTGTATGTTTTAATTGATAAATCAAATGCTTCTTAAAATATTATCTTACTAATATTATTAATGTGTAAGTTTAGATGTTTGTATGTTTGTTACCCAATCACGCTAGCACGGCTGAACGGATCTGGATGAAATTTGGCACAGAGATAGATTATAGTCTGGAATAGCACATAGGCTACTTTTTATTCCGGAAAATATTAGGGTTCCCGTGTGATAGATTTGTTTGGGTTTTTTTAGAAGCAAATGCGAACGAAATGGGAATTGCGAGGTAATAATATATTCAGAAGTTAAGTTTAAAAAATTGAATTATACACTATAATATAGACATTATGCCTACCAAAATTAAAAAAAATCTTACTTTTTAATGTGAAATTAAACATTGTCATAACATAACATTGCAATACAGTTGGAACCAAAAGAAAAAGTCTGTCTAAACTGCTTTGTAAAGTAACATTCTAATCTCAGCGCCCGAATCACTACTCCCTCGAGGCCTGTGAAGCGAAATTGGATTGTCAACTAAGAATACGCTGAATCTATTGTAAAACGTCAAGGGCTCAAAAAGACGGTCAATTTTACGTCGTTATACTATAAATGTTGGGGTGAGACTTTAAAAGATCAACTCGTTGCTGAGATTTTTATAAAAATAATTGCTTTTCAACCGACTTCAAAAAGGAGGTTCTCAATTCGACTGTATTTTTTTTATTTTTTTTATGTTTGTTACCTCAGAACTCCGTCATTTATTAACCGATTTGGACAATTTTTGGTCGGTTTTTATTTTTTTGTTAAAAAGTTTTTTGACTAAAAATTTATATAAAACTACTAGTTACACACGCTAACAATAAATATATAATCTTTGAGATGTTTAAAACCTTAATCTATCCCGTGCCTATATGAGCTGTGAAGCATTTGAAACGTCAGGAACCAAAAATCAAAATAATCTCCGAAAAGATAGTTTTATTTAAGTTAAAAATAAATCAATATTTTTGAATTATGCACTTCTAAAGAATAATAATGGATAATTTATTAGATATTAAATAGTAAGATATTAAATACTAGCGGCCCACCAACGCTTCGCTTGAGTTCGCCTCTAGCAAAGAAAATAAAAATCTATAAATCTATCCCACGGGAACCGTACATTTTTCCGTGATTTAACCTATGGTCTATTATTCTAGACTATAATTTATCTCTGTGACAAATTTCATCCAGATCCGTTTAGCCGTTCTGGCATGATTGAGTAACAAACGTCCATCTAAACATGACTCTTTCATATTTATAATATTAGTAAGATTGTTAATACACTAGAAAGATTCATCATTGTTTGACGACACGTTTGGCTCAGTTTGTAATGATTCTACTTGCTGTGCCAGCGGTCGCGGGTTCGAGTCCCGCTGGGCGCATTCATTTGCATGATGAGCACGAATGTTTGTACTCCAGTCATGGGTGTTTATATTTATAATATGTATGTATTTAAAACTTATGTATGTGTAGTGTATCAACTATCTGGTATCCATAACACAAGCCTCTTAGCTTACCACGGAACTAGATGGTGCTGTGTGTTAATGTCCCAACTAATTTATTTATTTAATTTAATCATTTAATAAATTTGGCTGAAAAATACATACAAATAACTGTAGAACCAATTATAATGAAACACAATTTATTTTGAAGCCGTAATTACCTTGTATAAGTACATTAAAATATAAATTTATTAAGAGCAAGACCACCATATTATTAATTTGACCAGATAAATAATATTTTTCATATTAATTTTGCCACCATATTTTATTCCCTGAACACGTAACTGAGTAAGTAATTAAAAAATATATAAACCGACTTCCAGGCACTAAAATGTAAAAAATAACTAAACGGAGGTTTTCATTTAGAATAGATACCTAATCAGATATTTTCGAAGTCGGTGCCAGCCTACAATAATTTAAAATATGAATATCTAATAGGTAAATACGTATGTATTTTACGTATCGAAATATATTAGATTTGATTTGTATCGGCTGCATTTCTTTTAAGTTTTTATTTTTCCATTTTTAGTGTAGACGTAATAAGCAGGTAATTTGTAAAAAGAAAGTTTTTAATAACATATTCGATTAAACGATTTGTTTAAAAAATATATTCATTTTTTAAAAACCGCTCGACCGATTTCGATGAAATTTATATGGGACCACCTGGGAAGTATACCTTTTGAAACGAAAAAAAAAATCCAAATCGATTCAGGCGTTTTTGAGTAATCGGTGAACATACATAAAAAAAAGATTCCGACGAATTGAGAACCTCTCCTCCGTTTTTGGAAGTCGGTTAAGAAGTAGCTTACTCTATTTCTAAGAGCGTAGGTTCATCAGTATATCACGAGAGAACCAGCCTAGCTATCGTGAAGTAAATAGAAAAGGTATCGTGAAACATATTCTTCAAGCCGAATAAGCATTTCCTAACAAGAGACAAAATTAAGTATTTACTTCACTATTTGAATGCGACCCACATTTTGGGTACACCTGAATAGCTTTTATACAAACGCCATTATCAACCTTATTATATATTATATATAAGAGTTATTTTCCCATATTTGTGTTATATTATACGTCGTTTTATAAATAGTAATAAGTAAATTACAAAGATTACTAGCAATGTCGATCTTATTTCAATTGAAATAGATTCATTTTTACTTGCAATAGCTTGAATAGAAGCGTTTCACTTGTCCTGATGGTGTTGGAATTAATTTTCCTTGTCGAATATTTCGTTAGACCGTAAATAAAAGGATTTTCTGATAATATTTAAACGTTCTAACTAGCAAATCGTATTTATTATGATAATATATGTATAATAGCAACATAAAGAACTGATGTCGAGTCGATACAGTGTGTAATATGACTGATGGATCAAAGCTGGTAGGGGGACGAGGACCTCAATAGCTATCGATTGGGGGGTTACACCATGTAAGTGTGTCATTATTCAAGGATTTTCAGTGGTTTCAAAGTTAATTGGATTTAAAATAAAATAGTGAAAGCCAGGCATTAGACTTCGCAAGTAAAGCTGGAGTCCACTATATGATAGTAGATGATGTTCATTGGATATATATATGTGCCTTTTTTCGAATTATTAAGTTTATCACATACCGGATGGAAATGTTTTAATTTTTTAACCAAACCAGGGCTCGAAAACTCATTCAATTTTTAAACCACTTTTGGTCTTGGCTTTTCGGTTTATGGTTTGAGTTACGTTAGTTTTCATTAACCGGTTAAATAACGAGCGACGAATGAACCATTACCGAAACATAACATTACCGAAATAGACCGTTTGTTTTTAAACCGGTTCCGAGTCCTAAACCAAACATTAAACCAACCAGTGAGTATAAGTCATTTTGTTCCATTTAGATCAGTAGAATTCTAATTTCATTTCAAAGCCAAACAGACAAACGTAGACACAAATACGTATGTATATTTACCATCATCCTGTACATCTTCCATTTATCCTATACTACTGGAAAATCGTCCATACATTAGTAAAACTATATCAGAGGTTTTGGAATACATGCGCTAAACAACATATTAAAGTCCCATAAAAGACAAATAGATGATATTATATGAATAGTAATAAATATTTAACTATTTCATACTATATAGGACTGTACTCTAAGAAAGCCGCAAGACCTTTATATTCTTTTTAACTTTGTACCCCTTTTCTGACGATTTTTAAGCCATTACATGTATTGAATAAATAATAATTGGATCTGTAGTTATTAGATTTTTTTCTGTCTGTCTGTTTGTCTGTTACCGCATCACGGAAAAACCACTGGAGGGATTTTGATGAAATTTGGTATAATGATAGCTGGTTATCCGGGTCAACATACAGGATACTTTTTACCGCGGTAAAATACCTAATTTCTGAGAAAAAATACAACAACTGCATTGTAAGAGTATACTAATATGTAAAACCGAAGAACTTGGTTTTTGGTCATCTCAGCGCGGGCGGAGCCGCGGGCAATGCTAGTATGTCATAAATTTTTAGTAATAATTTACCAAACATTAACGCAAAAACTTCGTTATCCAATCTTATTAAGAAATTAATTCATTTATTCTGATATAATTAATATTCGACCGCCGTTCGCCGCATCTGGCCCTTATTAATGTCTACTCCTTTTAGTAGGGTTCCATAAAATTTACTTACTTCAAAGGGAAATTTAGTTTGACATGTGTTTTTGTTGTAATCGTGTATATTTTAATGAATAATTTCACTGGATTGTATAAATTAGAAATGGAATGCTCAATTTTATGAAAACCTATTCATATAGCGTGAGATACCTACTAACATATGTAGCCAAACTAATCTATACATATCATCATTCAAATCAAGCTATCAATCTGTACATTAAATATACAATAACTATTTATATCTATTTAAAACTATCTACAAAGATTTAGTTATAGACAAAAATTTAAAGGTAGATCTGTAGTTTTAAGAATCACGAGAAAACCACTGGACAAATTTTGATGAAATATGGAATGATGATAGCTGGTTACCCGGCACAATATATAGGATACTTTTTACTGTGGGAAAATGTCTCATCTCTGAGAGATCTATACAAAACGTTAAAACGTAGCTAGTTATATATATTTTTAATTGTTTTTAATAATAATTAAAATAAGAAAACCATTTAAACACATTATCTTTATGACGTATCGTACAGTATCGTAGAATAAAACAAAATATAATTTTCATATATTTTGTTTTTCTGCTAGCGATCGATATTTACATTTAGTACTCTTATCCACCAATACTATAAAACTAAATAATTTGTATTTGAACACCATAATCTCTGAAAATTTTTGGCCGATGTGATAAATGAATGTAGCCTTTTCTTTAAGGCTAGCAAATACTTTATGAACAGCTCGAACATCGAACCCGTAGTCTCATGGGTTAAGTCATTGTAGATGGCGACACGACGGAAAGTAGTTAATTTTACAAAACATCTCAAAAATTTTAAGTTAAATTATAAAAAACATGACTTTGTCGACGAAATTACACGTTTCAACCATTTTCAGTAACAGTGGCTTAATATTAAAATTCCGGTTAACACAAACACGTATGCGAACGGCGTAGCAAAAGAAAACGATTTTTATAAGCAAAATCTTCCCTCTTTCGAGTATATTCATTCGCTTCAAAAGACTAATTCCAACATTATTTTCCTTATTGAAATATTTACAAATACTGTTTATTGGAATACCTGTCAGAAATACTAGCGATATATGTCTGAATATCATATAGTACATTGATTTGTGAGAATTTATTGATTGCTTTGAAAAGCTATTTTTAGTTGCTCTCTGTTAAATTTGCATTTTGTATACTTACTTTTAACTTACAAGTATCGAGTTAACGAGTATAATTGTAACTAACTGGCGACACGTTTGACTCGGTTTATAGTGCTACTTGCTGTACCAGCGGTCTCCGGTTCGAATCCCGCTGGGGACATTAATTTGCGTGATGGCATCAATGTTTGTACTCCAGTCAAGTCAAGTTACATATGTGTACTGTGTAGTGTATCAATACCTGATATCCATAACACAAGCCTCGTAGCTTACTATGGAACTAGAAGGTGCTGTGTGTCAATGTCCCAACATATTTATATGTTTAAATTTGCATTTTCTATACTTTTAACTTACAAGTATCGGGTTAACGAGTATAACTGTAACTAACCGGTCATTAGATGAGACAATGCTATAAAAATTGTCACTTGGTAGGCGACCTTCATTTTAGTGGAGCTTGGAAAATTTACTAAGTAGGTTGCTCCCGATACTGCTTTGATAGTAAAGTGGACGGTGAGAGCACCACTACCCCTCCTCCCCTATGGTCTTTTTCGTTAAGCCATCGTAGATTAAGTGCGTTAATGATTCTGCGACAACCCAGAGAAAGCTTCTGGGATTTTTGGCCTTTTTAGTCGGTGAGTCTTCACATCCATATGTCATGTGACCTATGTGTATGCAGGTGGTATGCGTAAAAAAAAGGATTGTTATAATATAAACTTTTCATATTTATAATAGTTAAACTAATACATCGTTATTGTAATAATAATTCTAGTCTTTAAAACATATCGATTAGTTGAAAATTCATAACGAAACATCTGACAAAATTAACAAAAAAATAAAAACCGACTTCAAACAAAAGCACTAAAAAGTAAAAAATAACTGATTGGTAGTTTTCATTTACTATACATACCTAATCAAATATATTCGAAGTCGGTGTGCTTAATTTTTTTTGGTTTAATTTAAATGGGACCAATCTGGAAGTATACACTTTCAAACAACACAAAAATTGTTCAAATCGGTTAATAAATGACGGAGTTCTGAGGTAACAAACATTAAAAAAAAACATACAGTCGACTTGAGAACCTCCTCCTTTTTGAAGTCGGTTGAAAATAAGCATATACTCGTATGGCTATAACTTGTATACCTAATTATAATTGACATAGAAATCATCTGCAAAATTGTTAGGTTTCTTTTGATTAATTTGTTGTAATCCCGGTTTTATTTCATTATTTGAATCCTTTATTGAATCACGGCTACAAAGGCTAATGAACGGACACAATAATTAACGCGTTCGAGTTACAAAATGCCATTGTGTATTTTTGAGGAGGCGTATATTAATTTACTATAAACACTGATAAAACATTATCAGATATTCATTTAATTTTTGAATATTAAAACTCTTGTTCGATTACTTAAAATTAAAATATGGTCCTTCGAGGCGGATAATTTCGTTGTTTTATAATGAAATGATTAAGTATGTAGTTCATTTATAAATTCAACGAGCTTTTCATTAAAAATGTAAACTCTCATTATAAGTGTATTTTACTTTAATCTATACGTGTAAGAAAATTGTAATTGAGTCGAATGTGTAGGTACATTAAATATTAGAATTTTTGTCTGTCTGTCTGTTTGTATGTCTGTCTATCTGTAACCGCATCACGAGAAAAATACTGGATGGCTTTTGATGAAATTAGATATGATAATAGCTGGTTATCCGGGTCAATATATGTATATCTTACTTTTTACAGCGGGAAAATATCTCATCTCTAAAAAATCTGTACTAAACGTTAAGACATAAGTAGGGACAAACCCGAGCGGAGCGGGTATGAGTCGCTAGTTTTTAAATAAATCTAAAAATCAAAAAAGAAAATAAGATAGATAACTAGATAACTAGACCCAGTAAGCCTCAAGAAGTTATTCTGTGAGAAAAAATATTATGAAAATAAGTTTCATACAAACTTCGGCATTAGTACGATTATTTCGACTGTTAACACCTCCGGGTAAATTTCTAAGAAATTAATTAAAATTCTAGGAAATCTATTGTTAACTGACACGCCGGCGTGTCCGCAGTCGTGGAGGGATTAACGAGGAAAATTTTGTATTTTTGTATGTTTGTAATGAAAAAACTCAAAAATACTGGACTGTTTTACATGAAATTTAGTAAGAAGATCATTTGAGACCATGGGAAGGACATAGGATAGTTCTTAAGGAGGTGAAAATGGGGATGAAAGTTTGTATGGAGAATCAACTTAGGGATGAACAAGAGTAAAGCGAGGATGCATCACTAGTCATTAATATACACATTATTATCATTTATTATAGATATAGAGTCGGAATAGATAGTAATTAGTGCGATCACTTGCACAATGTCTAACACGCTATTGTGCATCAAAGGCTGACGGGCACAATACCATCGATCGATAGACTTGTCGTATTGTACTACGTAGTATTGGCACTAATTATAATTTTTTGTTATATAAAAGCAATAATTTAACATGATTTTGGTTTTCAAATTAAATATGTTGTTGTTGTCGTTGTTGGGACATTAACACACATCACCATCTAGTTCCATGGTAAGCTACGAGGCTTGTGTTATGGATACCAAAAAGTTGATAAACTATACAATATACATAATTATTATATAACTTTAAATACATGCGTATTATGAATATAAACACCCATGACTAAACAAACATTTATCACACGAATGAATGCTCCCAGCGGGATTCGAACCCACAACCGCTGGCACAGACAAACTAAGCCAAACGTCGTCAGAATTCATTTGGAGACCGATGTGTAGTAAAGAATTTTTGCTTAGAGAATTGTTAAACTAAGTAGAAGTTATTAATGAGCAAGAGTCAAGATTGAGCTAATTGTCTTGCCTTGTGTAATATGTATGTATAACAGTTAGAGTAAAAGAAAGTGGGTTTATGTTTCACTTAAACAAATTTAATGTTAATGAAATTACAAATACATGTACCTAATTATATATACAAAACAAATTTACACTTAATTCTTACTGTACAAGTAAGTGGGCTAATTATGATAATGATGAAAAACATCAATTTTACAATTATAACATAAGTATTCTGATAAGTATAAGTATATAAAAATAGATAAGAATATCTACTAAGAAATAAGTAATTTTTTTTTTAATATTTTGGAAAAATTACTTTTCATATAATACTTTCTTAGATTTACCCGAATATTTGACATTTTAAAGATACACTGACTTCATAATTACTTTATAGGTACTTATTATGTATAGTGCACCAAGTTTGATGTAAAAATAATAATATAATAATAATTCAGCCCTTCTTAATGTCCCACTGGTAGACGAGGGTCTCCCCACAATACGAGGGAGATAAGGCAAAAGTCCACCACGCTGGCCAGAGCAGGTAAGTGATTCCACTTGTCTTTTTTTTTAACTATTTAAATTCTCTCATGCAGGTTTCCTCATGATATTTTACTTCACCGCAAGGTGGTAATCATGATTAATATTATTCGCATATAAAAATGTCAAAAGTGCGAGACCCGGATTTGAACCCGTTTCACTTGGTCTTCTAAACGAGCGCGTTACCACTAGGCTTCCACTGCCTTAAAGTTGGTGTATATATTGTAAATGTTTATTTAATCTTAATAAATGACGTAAAAAAAACACGCTCCCGAATCAAAAACATAGTTAAATATAGTATTTTGAAGATATAGCTTAGGTATTATATTATATTAAAGTTACAATATTAAAGCTTTTTCTAAGCCTTCAGTAAGAACTTTAATCAATGTGCATAAAAGCTGAAAGTTCAAAAAAATCTTGGAAAATTATTAATAACAATCTCGCTCGCTAAAGGTACGGTCCAGTGATAAGCGAGACGGGCTGTTTTAATCCCTGCATTCCTTCTACGTGTTCTAATATTTATCTACAAAATAAACAAATGGAGCCACACGCACATTTCGAATAAGAAACTTATCTACGAGTAATAACATTATTAATAATGATTTATTATATTAATTGTCATAATAATTTATGTATTTTTGATTACCATTTCACTTAAAAAATACATTTATATAATGTTTAGTGAAATAGTATTATTATTAAATCTATACATTTAATAAAATTCTAACTAAGTCAAATCTGTACATTAAATATTTTTTGGGAAATCTAATTGAAATAGACATACATTATTATCGATACAGAGGCCGAATCTATAGTTTTTAGAATTTTGTCTGTCTGTCTGTTACCGCATCACAGAAAAACCACTGAAGGGATTTTGATGAAATTTAGTATGGTGATAGCTGGTTATCCGGGTCAATATATAGGATACTTTTTACCGCGGAAAAATATCTAATTTTTGAGAAAAAATACAAAAACTGCAATGTAAGAGTATACTAATATGTAAAACCTAAGAATTTGGTTTTTGGTCATCTGAGCGCGGGTTGAGCCGGCAATGCTAGTATATTATATATTTTAAATACAACTATCTCTTGGGAGATACTCCCGTGACCATGATTGCTGTAAAGCATTCGAGACGTTGGGAACCAAAAACTAAAACAAATCCGCGAAAAAATCCGAAAATATAGTTTTATTTAAAATGTCAAATGTCGTAAATCTAAGAAATTATTCTATAACATATGTACATTTTAATACACAGCACAAGTTATGAATATAATATATATATATATATATATATATATATATATATATATATATATATATATATATTTAAAATCGCTATCCACTTGGCTGTACCCAAACTTCTATACAGAGTAATGAATTGCGCGTCAGAAACAGCCGCCAAGCGATTACGGAAATTAATTTCTTCTAACCGCTGTATATTGTTTTTCTTTGCTGTAACCATTGTTCAACCCCTTCTATTGATATATAATTTAAATAAAAACATCTAAGCTTGCCTTTTCAGTGTATACAGAAAATAGCATATTTAATTTTGTATATACTATTGGCTTACCTCGTTTCGCTCGGGTTCGTCGTTAGGGGATTTTTGCATTTATAATATACTAGTAAAACCCGCGGCTTCGCTCGCGCTGTAACTATAAAAACATATCTAAAAAGGTGGTTCATACAAACTTTCATCCCCTATTTTAATCTCTTACAGAATGAATTTCGAAAAATGCTACTACTCGTATTTATTTAATTTTATTGAAAAGCATTAATACCAAGTTTCAAGTAATTCTGATAATAAATATTTAGTATTATAACGTGTTTTCCCGTGGGAATTAGATGATCTCCCGCGGTATAAAGTAGCCTATGTCACTCTCCCGCCCTCCAACTATCTCCACACAAAAATCACGCCAATCCGTTGCTCCCATTCGACTTGAAAGAAGGACAAACAAACAAACACATTTTCACATTTATAATATTAGTATTATTAGTATGTATTACGAGACACACTCGCTTCGCTTGACGACTTGATTACAAAATATCGCCTTTCTTTTTTATTTTTTTTTTTTATTTATTTTTTATTTTTTTATTTATTGAATAACTTTACTTTCTATAATATAATCTCAGACTAAGGAATAATATCGACAGAGTGTCATAGAACTAAACATGAAGCCAAACAATAGTGTTTTAAAATGATATACAAATAACCATTATATACAATAATACTGAGTTATAACTAAATAAATGTTAATTAATAAAAATAGGTTCAGCGGTTCCAAAGATTAGCCGAAAGAAACAGACGAACGGACAGACAAATTTTTTTTTTCTTATAAGTACCGTATCTACTTCCATATGTATTTAGTAAAGACCTGATATTTTGATATTACGAATAGACACTGTGATTTTATTTATTTGTATAGATCAAAGTACTCAAAGATTTATTTTTAATTCTCATAAACCTTTTCAAATCGGTCTATCCTTTTTATATATTCAATTAATAGTAATGGTCTGAGATCCCTTCTACCTAACATCTTCTTAGGACTAAATTCATAAGGGTGTTATAAAGTATGAGTTTGTCTTATACCAACATTATTGGTAAAAATACTCGATTTTCTATGGAATAGAGTGAGGTAGCGTCAACAAAAAAAATATGTTGTATTTTTTTTTAGATATTTCTATGAGTGTTTATAATATTGAAATTAAGCAGATGATTATAAAATCATCATAACGCTTGTAATGATATAATTTTAGTGTAGCAAGAAGTAAAGTACATTTTTTTATATGTATGTATGTACATTAAAAGTTACTTATAAACTAATACATATTTAAAAATATATATTTTATTCCTCATTAAAGACATTTATAGAGATTTATTGAATTATTTATTAATTATATAACCTATCAAATTTATTTCTAAAAGGTATTCTTGTCAAAGAAAAAAAAAAGAAAAAATGGGGTCGAATTTAACAAATATATTTTTCAAACTAAATTCACTTCAATTCATTAAAACATTTCAGAATAAAGAGGAAGAGCGATTTAAGTAATTTAGCAAAAAAAAACACAATCTCGAAACTCGAAAGGGAAAGTGGGTAAGATTTAAGCCGCTCTTATTTGCTATAATTGAATTCGAACGATAAATTTGACGTAAGACCGTTGTCACTAGCAATAAGGGCAAAAAAAAACTCATAAATTGGCATACCCATTTCATTTTCTGTCGCTACCCCGAGGGCAAGGCAATCAGGGTTCGGATATAAAGGGATAGCGTCTCGTCGTAAACTGTCCTGTACTCAGATTATACGAGATTTGTATCGAACGATGTTTTCCTTCTTATTTATTTATGTAAGCTCAATTTTTCGACCTTTCCAATACGTTTACGCTGTTTTAGAGCTAAGTTATCAGTGTAGTGTCGCTTCTTGGTAATTTTCCTCGTCTAAATATCACATATATTTTTTGAGTATATGCTTGCTTTTGAGATCAAGGAGTTCATTATATCACGATTCGATTGAATGATCCGAAAGACTCTTTCTTTTTATCTGCTAAAAACATTCGGCATCTACCTTCTAAAATGATAGCTGAAAAATTTAAAAAGTATCGATATATCCATGTATTAACATACTAGCAGAACCAGCGGCTTCGCCCGCGCTAAAACTACAAAAAAAACTCCAAAAATGCTAAAACACGTATTTAATTAAATTTATTTGTATTTGTATTGAAGAGAAATTAATTGTATTAAAACCAAGTTTCAAGTAATTCTGATCATAATTTTTTTTTTGGATTATATTATAACGTGTTTTCCCGCGGTAAAGGGATAATCTCCCGCGGTAAAAAGTGGCCCATATCATTCTCCAGCCCTCTAACTTTCTCCACACAAAAAATTACGCCAACCCGCTAATCCGTTTCGACGTGAAAGAAAGACAAACAAACAAACACACTTTGACATTAATAATATTAGTATGGATTTGTATTATTATAGGTATTTTAAATATTATGTTAGGGCTACCCTCTGCTTGAAACCACCAAACTGAGTCCAAAAATTATATATTTTATACTGTAAAAAAATACCTTCTATGTACGTATGACTGAATAATGCGAGTTTATATTTTATCGACGTACCACGCAAGCAAAGTAACGCGTCAAGATTAGTGGGAAAAAATGGAATTCAAGAGCTTGTTAAGTAGGAGCCCAATAATACTTCATATTTAAATAAGATTTTCACATTTGAAAGTAGGTATACATGGTACTTAGAAGAAAAAAAAAACAATTTTAATTTTTTTGTCTGTCTGTCTAATAAAAAACCTAAGCTCTGTTTTTCAGTATATACAAAAATAGCCTAATTAATATAGAATGTAATAGTGGCTTACCCTAATGAAATAATTTAAACTTAAATAAGGCAAGCAAAGTAACGTGTCAAGATTAGTGTAATACAAAAATGAAATTCAAGAGCTCGTTAAGTAGAAGCCCAATAATACTTCATATTTAAATAAGATTTTTAACACAATTTTTTGTTCTTCTCCGCTTCAAGAGTATTCAGTAATAAAGTGGTTGAATAGAATCGATAAGTCAATTGAAAGGAAATTTTATCGAAGTTACAAGAGGCTTTCTTCGTTCATTTCGCTATGGTGACTCCATGAGTGCTATTAATGTTCGAATTGATTGGGAATGTAATGAAATCTGTTGTGTATTAAACTTTTCATTTATAAATACCCCAATTTTCTTATATAATAATGCTTTCAAAGTACTCCGTCTGTAATAATAATAATATTATGTATTGTGACGTCATAAATCATTATATCCAAACAATGTGTTACTTCTATTTTGAGATTTCTAATAAATAATATTGTTTGAGTGTTTTATTATTTACATTACAAAGCCGTTTTGTAAAATAACTAATTTTACAATTCTATTATGAAATAAATATTTTATGGAACAATTCGTAAACACTAGTGAGATACCTTCGCTTCGCTCAGGTTTGGTATTTTTATGTTACTACAGAAGTTCGCAAAAGGGACGACTTTTTCAAATCATACCAATATCTTTTATTGCACATTTTTTATAAATTAAAACTATTAGCAAAAATCGGTACAGAAGTTTTTGAGATTAGCCAGAATAAACACAAACTCATTGCGGCGATGAACTTATTCAATATACTAACACTGCCCGCGGCTCCGCCCGCGTTCAGATGACCAAAAACCAAATTCTTATCCAAATTCTTTGACATATAAGTATACTTTTACAATGCAGTTTTTGTATTTTTTCTCAAAAATGAGATATTTTACCGCGGTAAAAAGTATCCTATATGTCGACCTGGATAATCAGCTATCATCATACTAAATTTCATCAAAATCTATCCAGTAGTTTTCCCGTGATGCAGTAACAGACAGACAGACAGACAGACTGGCGGACAGAAAGACAGACAGACAGACAAAAATTCTAAAAACTATAGATTCGGACTCTGTATCAATAATAATGTCTATTTCAATAAGATTTTCCAAAAAATATTTAATGTACTGATTCGACATAGTTACAATTTCATTATATGTATAGATATAGCATTTTCTACACGTCATTCAGTCGTCAGCGTCTGTGCGTAAAAAAATATGACCTTTTGTATCCAAGTAGGTACATATATTATAACTAGCAATTTGCCCTAACTTCGCTCGGGTTCATCCCTAGAAACGTTTTAACGGTTAGTATGATATAGATGTACTATATATATGTGCATAGGTATAGAAAAGTTAGTAAGTACTTTAAAAAACTACTTGAAATAATCCCCTATTTTTCCTCGATTGGTTATAAACGCTAAGATATTCTTTATTTCTTACCTTTTTGCGACAAAAAATATCATTTGTCCTTTTCCAAGGTCCCTTCCCTTTCTATCCATACTTCATCAAAATTGGTTCAGCGATTTAAGCGTGAATACATAACAGACAGACAAACATTATAATATTAGCATGGATGATTTGATATCAACTCATAAAAATAAGTTTGTTGAAGTACATCTTCAAACTGATTATAAACATGAATAAATCTATCGACCGATTTAAAAGTTTGCTTTCTGGAGGAGCTTACGAAACATATATATATATGCTTCGTTTTCTTAAACCACTAGGTATAGAAATTCGAAGCACCACACCACCCTTATATCAAAATCCGTATTTCTAGTCCAAAATGACGACAAAGGACTCTTATATGAAGAGAAAAACAGAAATCTTGGCTGATTACAAGACTGTTGGCCGATTTCACCAACGTCACCTAAGTTTAAGGGATCCCCTAAGCATGGTTAGGGGGCTGTTAGGGGACAGTTTCTGTTTCACCGACAGTTAGGGGTCACCTAAATGTTAAAATGCCACCTAAATATAGATACTAGAAATACGGGCTCTGACGATGGTAAAACGAAATTTAATTTAGGGGTTAGTTTAGGGCACTTTTAAGCTCCGCAGGGGTGTTGCAGTGAGTGCGAAAGCGATCCTGCACGCCCCATTGCACTGCGGCGAAGGGTTCCGCTGTGGGTTTTAGTGAGTAGGAGTCTCACAGTACCCTGCCCATGACGGCGGCAGGGTCCCCATGATGGGTTTCCCCAGCGAAAACAAAAAAAAGGGCACTTTTAAGCTAGGCATCCCATACGTAGGTGGTAGCTTATGGGTTGTTGGTGAAATCGGGCATGTGTTATTTATTTTCAAAGAACAATCTAGTACAATCATATAATTAAAGTTTTATTGTGGTATAAGTAAATAACGATAAGTGTTACAGGATTTTTTTTCTTAATTAGAAAGCGGACCAGCAACAATCAACAGAAGAGCGTTAGTTTAATTTATGAAGTGTCTAAGCTCCTTCGTCCGTGGTCTAATTCAAAGAAAGAAGCGATTTATTATGTAAAGTAAATATTATAATAAAATATATTAAAAAAATGTTCGAGTACAATAGAATCTGTCTGTATGTAAATCTTAAATTCTAAAATCTAAAACATAGAATCTTATTTTCAGATGATTAGTTCAGTGAGATTTATTGGGAGGTGTTTTGGTTTTTGCTGATGTTTCAAAAGATTTTTATTATTAAAAGATTTTTTTTATGAAAAAAAAATAATGTTAGCCTAATCAAATATTGGAGCCTATCCATGGACGAAGGTTTTTTCATTAGACGTTCAAGTATTTTCTGTTTTGGCTAGTATATTTTTAAATATATCATATTAAACTATATGGAATTTTTCATCTATAATATAAAACATTATACCCTCACATAAACCGTACAATCAAAATCAGAAATATGATGGGATCCTATAAACGCTGTCATTCTGTTTATGATATTTTATTTTATACTACTCCTATGGTTCCATTAGATTTTAATGCCTGTATATTTTTATCATGGGGAATTACATTTTTACTACTTTACTTACTTTTGAATGTCCATTAAATGTACAGTGTTTTAGACATAAACGTTAAAATGCGAGATGGATTAGAGCAACAAAGGTTTCTTACTACCTCATAGTAAATGTTGCTTTATTATAAAATATTTTATTTTTATATGCTTGGATCTGACAAGTAAATAAAATGTTTTAATGAAATTAAAATCATAACATAATATAATCTAACTAGCTTTAATTAGAAAACAAAAAAAAATTAGGTTCGGCTCAGTTTGTAGTGACCCTACTTGCTCTGCCAGCGGTCGCGCGTTCGAGTCCCGCTGGGGGCATTTATTTTGTGTGATGAGCACGAATGTTTGTGCTCCAGTCACGGGTGTTTATATTTATTTATAATATGTATGTATTCATAGTTATATATTATGTGAAGTGTATCAAGTATCCGGTATCCATAACACAAGCTTCGTAGCTTACCATGGAACTAGATAGTGCTGTGTGTGTGTGTATTTATTATTTATTTTTAAAAATATTATTTTTAAGGTTATAGAATTTTTAGTTCAAGCTTATAACTAATCACTTAAACCACAATAGCGTTCGATATAATTTATAGTATAAGAGCCAGCGGTGAAAATACAAAAGTACAATATTTAATATTAGTATAGTTCGCCACACGATCAACGGAAAGCATCTCATTTTTCATCATTAAACCTCTATTATTACCAAATATCGTTAAATTGTAATAGATTACAAAATATTTCTACATTTATTAAGTCATTTACATAGAAATGGTTTTGGAATCCTTATATTATAACCATGATTTATCAGTTTGTTAACGAAACATCATGTAATTAAAGACTTTCACCCACCATGCATAGCACCACAATCCATATGGATAGTGCAGTTGGACATTTGAATTTGCCGATCGATACTTAATTTATGGATCAAAAACTTTTTTATTGTAATATAATCATTACAATAAAAAACTTCTTATAATAATTATTAATCTAATACTCTAATACTATAAAGAGGAACGATTTTTTTGTTTGTTTTTTGGTACCGAATAAGCTCCGAAACTAATTGACCGATTTTGATAAAATTTTGTAAGAAGATAGTTTGAGATCCTAGAGAGGGGATATGATAGTTTTTATCCTGTAAGGGGGTAAAAAAAATGTCACGTTCTCGTATAGGATAAACATGAGTAGACGTCTGTCACCATTTTTGCCTTTTAAAAATTTGATTTACGGTCTTCATGTATTATAAGAAAGGTATATAAATGAAACAACCCCAATTATAAATAAATTATCATCCATTGTACGAAATGAACTGTATCTTATTATATTTTTCTATAAATGGATATATGAGCAGCGGATAAAATTAGGTAATTAAGTTTCGTTCACTTACTTTTCCCTTTATTATTAATCTCATCTATTTTACCTCATCTTTTTAAAACACACAATTTATTCACAGAAAAAAAATTCTTAAATATTCAATTTGAATATAAATGTCAGTGCTAAAATTCTAAGAAATTTAAGACATTTTTTAATCTAAAATGCCACTTAACTGACGATCCATCGTTGGATCCAATATAACGTCTGAGAAATCGCTCCGCAATTGGACAAAGGCAGGTGACAAATAAGGAATTCTGCCATAAATCACAGGGAATCTAGCGAATTGTTGAAATCTTTAGAGCTTAAGTTTTGGGATACCTAGCGCTTAAAGAGAATTTAGTGACAAAATACCAACAGGTTAGTTGGAGGATGTGAAATTAATGGTATGAAATGTAGTAAGCTTTTTACTTATTCGTATATTATTAGGTAACATTTCTAATGACGTGAGGTCGCTTATATAACCAGCCTGAATATATTTTACTGGAAATATGACCTCTTTTGCTCAAACACTTCCCAAATATCGTCAGGCAACTATACTTTTTTTATGGTGCTCAGTGATAAATGACAGTCACAGACAGCCCACCCGATGATAAGCAATACCTGTCGTCTATAACACCTACGGTTCATGCACTTAGGTTTTATGTAATAGAAATACAGAACCACAGGTACGTTGTCACTGTGAGGACTAAGATGATATGCCTCTTGCCTGTAATTGCGCTGGCTACTACCTTCAAACCGGAACACAACAATGTAATCATTGTTGCTTGGCGGGAGAAATAGATAAGGGGGTGGTACCCATCCAGTCAGAATCCTCAGGCTTGACAGAGTCCTACCACTGGTTGGATTATAAAGTAATGTATGTCTCTATATGACAATATAAATTAACCCCTTTTTAACGTCTTACTGCTGGACACTGTCTTCATTCAAAGGGTGGAAGATAAGACCATAACCCATCACGCTAGCCAAATGTGGATTTCGCATTTCTTTAAGACTATTTAGGTTCTCTCGGACATACAGGTTTACTACAATATTTTCCTTCACCGTAATGCGAGTGGTAATCATGTTGAAAATGATTCGCACATGAAAATCTCAGAAAGGGTGAGACGGGGCTTGAACCTACATCATTTGGTTTTTCAAGCAAAGGCGTTACCACTGTAATGTTGTCATGTGAACAATAAAGTATTTTTTACTAAAAATCACATAGACCCTTTTTTTGTGCATGTACGAAGGATAAATCAACAATCAACGAACATATACGCGTTTGTAAAACTAGTAAAGTTTAGTAAAATGATTAAAAAAATATTCATTTTTAAAATAAAAATGCAAAAAAATGCCGGCATACAAATCACTTTAAAAATGCAGATGATGATGTTCTCCTGACCGATTCCGGCCACGGCGGCCAATCCCATTGAGACTAGCCAACTGCACTGGAGATATTATAGTGCACAAATGTACGCGCAGACACATGTGCACTCTCTATTCCTGTCACTCTCATACTCTGGTGGGACGACCACTCGACAGAACCAGTGAGAGTTAAGGCGCAGGACCGACGGCTTTACGTGCTCTCCGAGGCACGGGGGTGAAACACCGCCAACTTCCCAACTCCGGGCTGTCACTGAGGCGTACTATACAGAAAGATTCAATTACTAAACTTGGCCCGACCCGGGACTCGAACCCAGAACCTCCGGGTGTGCAGCCGTACATGCTAGCCACTACACACCGAGGCAGTCACTTATAAAAATAATTAAATGATATAAAAATAATTATCTTATATCTTCCATTATCATCCGAAAAGATAGTTTTATTTAAAATGTCAAATATTATTTTAAAACTCCTCGTTTTTGAAGTCGGTCAAAAATATTTTCAAATCACAACAAACAACCAGTGATCAAGCTCTACATAACGTCTTCAATATATGCGCTGTTTCTTATCGAAAAATTCCATGGCGTATCGAAGTCGATCTAGTTAGATTGTAATCAGATTATTATGGGGAATTCCTTAGAAGGGAATTTTTAAACAAATAAATAACTATCTCAATGTAGGTTATACTCATATGTAAAATGTATCGTTATCGTATATGTTGTAACGTATCTATTTTGGAATATTTAAATCTTTTGAATTAAACAAAAATAATAAACAGTGCGTATTACTTAGAATGGTAAAATATTCACACATGATGATGATGATGTTCTCCTGACCGATTCCGGCCACGGCGGCCAATCTCATTAAGACTAGCCAACTGCGCGGGAGATATTATAATGCACAAGTGCACTCTCTATTCCTGTCACTCTCATACTCCGGTGGGACGACTGCTCGACACGACCAGTGAGAGTTAAGGCGCAGGACTGACAGCTTTACGTGCTCTCCGAGGCACGGGGGTGAAACACCGCTAACTTCCCAACTCCGGACTGTTACTGAGGCTTACTATACAGAAAGATTCAGTAACTAAACTTGGCCCGACCCGGGCCTCGAACTCAGGACCTCCGAGTGTGAAGCCGTACATGCTAGTCACTACACCACAGAGGCAGTTGCCATTCACACATACAATTATAAGAAGCTAACCTTGTAACGTTGCAATGGCAAAAACACCATGAAACCAAATTAACTGAAACTACTCTTTACCCAAACTAAATACTTAGAACCCATTTCCAAAAAATGTTCAAACGCAGATTCATTTCGTTCAGGGATGTAATGTTATATATATTACCGTAAAAATCAGTGTTGAGATTTCTCATAACCCTTACAGAAGCTAGGCCGACATAAACCTGATTACTGCTCAGCGGAATTACTTCCCGCGGGTCATTGTTGACGGCGCAAGTTGTAAAATTTTGCGACTGATATGGTACAAAGTTCGTTATTTCGTTTCAGTACCTAGGTGACCGAGTTTTACTCGGTGTTTTTAGGAAAAGATATAAAAAACGCGTTTTTTTCATAAAATATACCTACGTTCAAAATATTGATAAACTTAAAACGCAAAATCTTATCTAATTACAAAATTTGATCGAAATCGTTCGAGCCGTTGCCTAGATACACGAAATAAAATTATATTTATACAATAATTGCTCATTCTATTTTAGAATTTCTTAGGAAAATTACGAGTATATCGTTATTGCCCTAAAACGTTTCGTGAAGCTATTGAAATTAAGATACGAGATACGTCCAATTTTCAATACAAGTATATTATGTAAAAATGTATGAATAACAAACGAATTACCTTTTTTCGCTCTTTTCTTCAGTATAAATTCTATTATTATCAATATTCAAAACCAAACAAACCTACTAAAGTAGCACATAAATGCTACTCTAGTAGGTTTGTAATCTATATGTATACTAAATATCATCAAAATCCGTCCAGCGGTTTTAGCGAGAAGGAGTAACAAACATACATACTTATACACACATAAAAGCTCATACTTTTGAATTTAAAATAATAAAAAAGCTCCTAGGACCCAAATGTGATGAGCTTTTACACGCTACCAGTCTATACCTCCGCCAGTACAACACGATCGCTTTTACCAAATTGAATGTTATTACCGTGATTCCCGACACACCTCTATACTGATCGTTTCCTGTAATGTTCACTTAAAATGAAAACTGCTAACAGTCGACTTAATACTGCCTAATTGCTACGAACTGCTAACTTTGTGATGCAATATCCTCTTACATAATTCGTTGGCTCACTATTACAACGTTCTATGTTAATTTTAATGAAGTTTAGTAATTTTTACATAGAACTTCGTTATTTTGTTATCGTAAAAAAACAACATAGAAATATGTAAAATTGAATATATTGTAGTTATAGTGTCGCCATCTAGTGGTTTGTTTTTGCAAAACTGTAGCTAATGACACATAGAACCTTGTAGCATTAATAACTAAATAAGTACTAAAATTGTAACATAGAACCTTGTAATAGTGAGCCAACGAATTATGCTAGTTGTAGGCAGCGGTTTCGTCTGCGAGAATAATTTTAATGAGTTCGAGTTCATGAGGACTGCTTTTGGTTTTATATAGAACATATAGAAGTCCACAGAACATGAGCCTAAACCATATTTTTATATCGACTGTCTGTAATTTTTTTAATTCAGAGTAACTAGATCTGCGTAACAAAAAAGTTTAACTAAATCCTACTAGTTCCTTTCGAGTGACAAACTGACAAAAAATGTATTTTAAACACTCTCCGAATAAATTTTTTTTTAAAGCAACAGATTAGCGAGATTGTAAGTCAGATATGGCGATAACCTGTGGAATAATTAATCTGCGAAATAAAATATGGCTTTAATATATTATATTTTATTAAAGAGCTGTAACATAAAAAATGATTTATATAACAACTATTAATAAAAAACCATACACAAAATGAAATGAATTTAAGGAAATAAAATTAATTTATAATGGCCTTTAAGTAAATATCTGATAAAAGTATCCGAAAGATTCACACGATGCCGATAGCGAGTTTCCAAACAAATGTATTCTAAATACGCCCACCGTTTGACCAGTACCGATTTAGTTCCTGATAAATTTAAGATTGAAAGCACTTCAAGAATTAAGATACATAATATGAAATGCCTACAATAATGTGAATGAGGAGGTGTGTTTGTGTATCTATCTTTTATGCAATAGGTATATCGATGCGATTTTTTTGCATAGAAAAAATTATGGCCTACATATTCTATAAATGGTAAATGTTAATTTTCATCATATTTTTTCATTATTTTCCTGTTAGAACTTATATATAAGACCTAAGTCGAAGACCTAAGTCGAAAAGAAATCTTTACGTTCTTGTGTAATTTATATAAATAATACGTGAATCAAAAACTTTGTACCCCTTTTAACGAAAATTGCGCGGAAATAAATAATAATCATGGTAGAAGTTCGACCACTTGGCGAACTCTAGTTTATATAAATACTTGACTAATTTACTGATCAAGCCGTTTGGAGGATCTAAAGACGACTCCTGCAAGGAGTAAATACAGCTGCTTTGTATGAATGTTTCTTAAAATAAATATTTTCTGACATTTAGTTCCTTTACATTTTGGTTATTACTGAAATATTTTAACCCTATATTCTTTCCGGCATATATTTTTTATTTCATTTCAAAAAGTATTTACTTACCTAAAACAAACTATAATCACTTATACGACATTAAAAACTTCTGCTTTTGAGATAGATTTACATCCATATAGGTTGATTAAATATTATGAACACATAACAATTCGAATTCTGACCCTATCTATATAGGCATTTAGAAAAATAGTAAAACGTATAGAAAATTTCCAAAAAATATATAAGGAACGCTAATACGGTCTTACTGCTATGAGGAATCTCTGACAGCATCTTCATCATCAGGTATTTGGTGAAAGAAGAAAAGCAGTCACATCTACGTCTATTAATGCGGAATATATTATGTAAGGTTGCATTTTTATATATTAAGTGTTTTAATAGAAAATAATATATTTGATTAATTTGTAATGATTTATGTTTAAGGCATTTACTTATGTGACCTTGGCCGATAGTTATGTGTTTTAAAAAAAATAAAAAATGGCGCGGATATTCATTTGTTTTTTCCCGCGCTTTTGCACAGAGATGTCGGTACCACCTTCGTCTCGCTCGGGTTCGTCCCTAGTTTTCGCAGCGCACGCCAAATAATGACTCTATTACAGGCAGTTTTTTGATTACATTATTGCAATTTTCGTAGGGATGTATGTTTTTTTTTTTAAAAAAAATCAACCATGTTAATCGCTGATAATGTAGCTTATGATAGGTGAAAGAATTTTTAAAATTGGTCCATTAGTTTTTAAGTTTACCCATTACAAACAAACATACAAAAAAAAAAACATTTTTTCTTTTTTATAATATTACCTACTATAAATTTATATTTTAATTAAATCTTCTTATAGCTTCAACTAAGTGGTCAACAGGTACAATCGCGTGCTAAGATAACATCACCGCCTACGATACGCGGGCTCGTAAACTAATCACTTCACACTAGATACGATGCGCTTTTGTTAGATAGATACACGTTTGCTAGAATATACCGAGTTACTGGAAATATGTATAAGACCGGCATTCTATAGATTGCCTAGGCAAAGCAATTAATTAAGGACTATGCTATGCAATGTGCCTAACAGTAGACTGTCTGTTACTCCTGGTCTTAGTATATCTGAATAAAATAAGAGCTTACAAGAAAAGCTTTAAGAAATGTAATATATACGATAAATCAACGAATTTTGGAATATTTTGAAAGTTAGGTAAGATTATAATCTTTTTAATTAAAAAAAATACCCAAATTATCTAGTCTGAATTAAAATTGAATGTTTTAAAAAGAATTAAATTTTTAAATTAATTGATTCCTATGTAATATTCAAAATTGATATCGAAAATGATTCGTTTCAAATTTTAATTAATATCACCTTATATATTACATATTTATATGTTATATAACATATAAATATGATACTAATAAAAAAATAAATAGATGTATAGCTACTCTTTATAATAACTATATTGTTATAGACATTATATCTGTAACATAATATGTACAGCTTATTATGTACTAGCAGCTCACTCTCGCTTCGCTTGGGTTCACTTCTAGAAACACAAAAACAAATTTATCCCTCGCCTATATGTTATTCCAGACTATAATCTATCTCTGCGCCAAATTTCATCCAAATCCGTTCAGCCGTTCTGGCGTGAAAGAGTAACAAACATACATCCACACATACTCGTACATTCTCACAAACTTTCGCATTTACAATATTAGTAGGATTCATTATGCCCTATTCTATAATATTAATAAATTGGTTAGGTCAAACATATATACTACGATTTATGCTCTGTAGTCTTACAGAACTATACCATTTTCTGCCTATTTTAGGCCAATTTTGGTGGTATCCATGGCGATACCGTGATTGATAAAACATCACATGCAGTAATAAAATAAGTTTTTGTTCATGGTTATATAAATATATTCACACTATGAAAGGTAAATAAAAGAAGACGTAGACAAAGAAGACCGAGACGGTTCAGACCGTAGTCCACCACGCTGGTCAAGCGCGGGTTGGCGGCCTTCACATATGTTTCGAAAACTTGCTAGGTTCTCTCATACATGCTGGTTTCTTTACAATGTTTTCGTTCACCGTAAGACAAGTGGTAATCATGTCGGAAATGGTTCTCACATGAAAATATCAGAGGTACGAGACCCGGGATTTGAACACTTTTTACTTGGTATTACAAGCAAGTGTGTTACCACTGCGCTACCACTGTCTCTTATCTTCTATACGTGCTCTCATATAAAGCGTGGATAATCTATACATATATTTCTAACTGAGTTAAATCTATACATTAAATATTTTTTGGAAAATCTAGTTGAAATAGTGACCATTATCGATACAAAGGCCGAATCTATAGTTTTTAAAATGTTTGTCTGTCTGTCTGGGAACGCATCACGAGAAAACCACTGGATAGACTTGGTCAACATAGAGGATACATTTTACTGTGCGAAAATTACTGAGAAATTTATACTATCCGTTAAAACGTACCGGACGAACTCGAGCGGAGTGAGGGTGAGTCGCTAGTATATATCGTAATAATACACCACGAGACAAGCCGCATACAGAAGTTAGTCCTTAAGTATAAAACTTGTATAATAACGATCGCGTGTCAAATCAACTGTTATTTCTTAACAACCATAAATTGGCATAACCATAAAGGTCAACAACCGATTTGTAAGAAATAGAAAATTTACTCGGAACCTTTGTAGTTTCCTTCAGGGACATTATTTGCGTAAATGTGATTAATCAAATGGAAACCCTTTGCGAATAAGCGTCGCTTTTCTTTCAAAGGATATTGTGCCGTAATACATTGGTATAGAGGTGGTTATGGTGTATGCTAGTCTTTCATAAATAATATCGCAGACGCATTTAGAAAAATAGGTCGGCTATACTAAGATTGAAATGAACCTAACAGGGCTTGGTTGCACTTACTAGTTAGAAATACAAGTTGGAAGCCAGTAAATGCTTTTTCGCAATTATTAAATACTGTATCGAGTGGAAAGTCACGTGATTTCCCACGGCTCCGCACGCATTCAGATGATCAAAATCCAAATTCTTGGGTTCTACATATTAGTACTCTTACAATGCAGTTTTTGTATTTATTCTCAGAAATGAGATATTTTCCCGCGGTAAAAAAGTATCCAATATGTTGACCCGGCTAACCAGCTATCACCATACCAAATTTTATCAAAATCCCTCTAGTGGTTTTTCTGTGATGCGGTAACAGACAGACAGACAAAAATTCTAAATGATGATTAAATGAATGTCTATTTCAATAAGATTTTCCAAAAAATATTTCATGTACAGATTCGACTTAGTTACAATTTTATTATATGTATAGATTAAGTATTTGAAAAATCATTAGTAATCAGTAGTAACCAAGTTTCTCAACTTGCGAGAAAATTTTATCACTTTTCAGATATTATAAACTAGCGCTTACCCTCGCCCGGCGTCTCTAGGTACACCGATTTGTACACAATTTCATGGATCTTAATTTTTTTACACGAAACTCTGATTCTTATTCTTATTCCAAATTAAAACTTACATTACTCCTAATAACATCAGTTATTTGCTAGTGAAAATCCCGCCAAAATTGGTTTAGCCGTTTCGAGTATTAGTTGAAACAAACAAACAGACAGACAAACATTTTTAAAATTGTTTCCTTCTTATTATTATATACCGTATATACATTTAGTAAAAAACTGTTATATTGACATTACAAACAGACATTTCAATTTTATTTTCTTCTGTATAGAAAAAAGAGTAACAAAATTAAAAACGATATATTGGATGAGTATAACTATTGAGTGCAAAATCATTGAAACCTCTTTTGCTCTAATTATAAATAGCAAAAATATATTTTCTGATAAAATTGAAAGATGAAGTATTGATACAGAATATTGCGCCGGTCTTGAACTAATAAATGAATTACTGCGACAAAATAGACAATCAGTTAAACTGAAAAAATATCATATTTCCAAGAACTGGAAAGTAATATTGGAACTATAGTTTCGACGACTTTTAAACAAAACACTTTATGTTATGTAAAATCCTTTTATAATTCTCAATTTATGTGTGTATGTTTGTTCCAATTTCATGCTAAGGCAGCTGGACGGATTTGGATGTAGTATATATATATGTAGACTACAACCTGACCTGGAGTAATACATAGGACACTGTTATTAATAAAATCTGCCAAAATATGATGCTGTCTGTATATCTATATACTAGCGATTCACCATCGCTTCGCTCGGGTTCGTCCCTAGGTTTATATCCCTATACAAACTTAAATCCCCATTTTCACCCCCTTAAGGGATGATTTTCAGAATAAAAAGTATCTTATATCCTTTCCAGGGTATCAAACTATCTTCTTACCAAATTTCATCTCAATCGATTCAGTAGATCCAGAGATTTTGATGATCTTTGTTTTTTTGGATTTTTCTACGCCTCGAATAGCAGAATAACCATTAAAACATTGGAAAAATTCACGAAAAATTTTTTTTTAGTAATATAAATATGAAAGGTATATAAGAAAGTATGTCACTAGTATATGTATATATATATATATATATATATATATATATATATATAGCTTTGTAAAATTTTGATCATCTGCATATCGCAGTGAGTGTTCATTAAAATGTCCAACAGGACAAATGACTAGTGATGAAGGTCGACTAATGGGATACTAAAAAGACGTTTCTTGTTCGGAATCCTACGAACGAAATTTTAAGTATCTTGTTCATATGTAAATTGTAAGCCTGCGTTTACTCTCTTTGTATTCACGCATTTATTCTAACAAGGGGCTCGTCCTCGGCCGACCTTAACAATGTGTATACTTATATTTAACCTTATTCTACTGAAATGTAAAAAAAGTTGTGTCAGTCTCTACCTTATTAAAATGTTACACCGAATTAAGTATTGTGTGTATTCAGTTATTTTTAACATCCCATTGCTGAGCACTAGGCTCCCTTCATTACTAGGGAGATCAGGTCATAGTCCACCACGCTGGCCAAGTGCGAGTTGGCGGAGTGCACATGTCTTTCGAAAACTTGCTAGGTTCTCTCAGACATGCAGGTTTTCTCACTATATTTTCAATCAAACAAAAATTATTTTCATTTACTTTTAATGTGTTAAATGATACTCCCAATTTGAATTCATGTTCAAAATATTTTGTTCAGCCTTAAATTATTACAATATTTTTTACTGACCGTCTTAAGTCTAATACCTAGTCGGAAAGAAAAAGCCTTTGTACTGAGCAGTTCCGGTTGGAGATAATTTTTGGGTAATTATAAACCGGTTTTCGTGATTTGCTATTAATTTATACTAATATTATAAAGAGGAAATATTTTTTTGGTTGTTTGTTTGTATGTACCGAGTGCACCGAAACTACCACACCAATTTAGATAAAATTTAGTTATAAGATAGTTTGAGACCCTGAGAAGGACTTAAGATCCAGTTGAAACTTCTCACGATGAATTTTTTTTTCTAAAAGCTAACCACTTGGTTAGCTTTTCTAAGGTTAGCTGATTTAATTATAAGTAATTCTAAATAAAACTGTTATATTTAACTTATAGATATACTGAAAAGCATGTAGATGTCACCGTTTAAATATAATTTGCTTCAGGTTCCGTAACTAGGTCACCTATCTCAGTACAGTACCAAATTTAAATTTTACTATTTTAGAATATACTAAATAATATATGTTGCATTTAAATTTCATAGTTTTAGCATAAAATGAATTTAGTTACATACATTTATTTTATGAAGTAAATCGAAACAGCATATTTTTAAGAGATTTTCAAAGAGGAAGAGATTCTATGTTTTTCTGTATTTATACTTCTTTTTATTATTTTTTAGAAATGATAGACAAGATACCATCGAATTAAAAGTAATATGAGTGAACCTGTTAATGTATTGGTCTAACCTTTTTAATTTTTATAAATATGTTGTATAAATTAATATATTGGGACATTAACACACAGCACCATCTAGTTCCATGTTAACGAGGCTTGTATTATGGATATCAGATAGTTCATACACTACACATATATAACTTTAAATAAATACATATTACAAATATAAACACCCATGACTGGAGTACAAACATTCGTGCTTATCACACAAATGAATGTCCCCCAATGGGACTCGAACCCGCGACCGCTGGCACAGCAAGTATGGTTACTAGAAACTGTGCCAAGCATTTTTACGTCCCCATTATATTGTATATAATATAGTTTGCCAGTATTTCCGAGTTGAAAGCTTCGAAAGCTTTAAAAAAGAGAAAGTTTGCTGATTTTTGACTTTTAAACAACCAATTTCTGTAAGCCTTCTTTTCCACCTCTGCACACGGAGAATGACTCGCTGGCTCATACCGCGAAGGAGAAAGCCGAACTACTGGGCACTCTCTTCGCGTCCAATTCGACTCTGAATGACCAAGGAAACTCACCACCGACAATCCCGCGGTGTGATACTACCATGCCGGAAGTTCAGTTTCGGCAAAGTGCAGTTCGGAAAGCACTTCTTTCCTTGGACATTCATAAGTCGAGTGGGCCCGATCGCATCCCTCCGATCGTGTTGAAGACATGTGCTCCGGAGTTGGCACCGGTCTTAACGCGTCTTTTCCGGCACTCTTATTCACTAGGCGTAGTCCCGAAATCCTGGAAGGCCGCTTTAGTGCACCCGATCCCCAAAAAGGGCAACCGCTCGGATCCGTCCAATTACAGGCCTATAGCCATTACCTCCTTGTTCTCCAAGATAATGGAGTCCATTATTAATTGCCAGCTCCTGCGGTACCTAGAAGAGCACCGGCTGATCAGTGACCGCCAGTACGGCTTCCGTCGAGGTCGCTCAGCCGGTGATCTTCTAGTTTACCTAACACATAGATGGGCAGAAGCAGTTGAGACCAAGGGGGAGGCGCTTGCAGCCAGTCTGGATATAGCGAAGGCCTTTGATCGGGTATGGCACAAAGCGCTTCTTTCGAAGCTACCTTCCTTCGGGCTCCCCGAGAAATTATGCAACTGGATCGCCAGCTTTTTGGCAGATCGGAGCATCAAGGTCGTTGTCGACGGTGCTTGCTCTGATCCTAAATATGTCAATGCTGGTGTTCCACAAGGCTGCGTACTGTCTCCTACTCTGTTTCTTCTGCATATCAATGACATGTTGCAAATCAGCAACATTCATTGCTATGCAGACGATAGCACTGTGGATGCCCTGTACACTGGCCGCGCTAATATTTCTCGGGAATTCGTCGACGAGATCCGGAACAAACTTGTGTCTGAAGTTGAATCTTTGTTAACCAAAGTCTCGGATTGGGGTCGACTAAACTTAGTCCAATTTAACCCCAAAAAGACACAGGTTTGCGCGTTAACCGCTAAAAAGACGCCATTTATCGTAGCTCCTCAATTTGAGGACACTCCTCTGTCTCCCACAGCCAGTATCGGAATACTTGGCGTCGACATCTCGAGCAACGTCCAGTTCCGTGGTCAATTGGAAGGTAAGGCCAAACTGGCCTCCAAGAAGCTTGGTGTGCTCAGCAAGGCGAGACAGTACTTCACGTCGCGTCAGCGTCTTATTCTTTATAAGGCGCAAATTCGGCCCCACATGGAGTACTGTTCTCATCTTTGGGCAGGAGCTCCCCAGTACCAGCTACTTCCATTTGACCGCATTCAATGTAGGGCGGCTCGAGTTATCGACGATCAAGCTCTCTCCGATCGGCTTGATCCTTTAGCTCTGCGTAGAGATGTTGGATCACTCTGCATCTTCTACCGCATTTATCACGGGGAGTGTTCCGAGGAATTGTTCGGACTGATTCCGGCTGCTGAATTTCATCATCGGACATCGCGCCAAAATAGTAAATTCCATCCACACCACCTCGATGTCCAGCGTTCCACCACAGTGCGATTTTTAAGGCATTTTCTGCCTCGCACAACCACTTTGTGGAACCAGCTATCGCCGGCGGTCTTTCCGAACCGCTACGACCTGGCCACCTTCAAGAAGAGAGCGTACACTTTCCTTAAAGGCCGGCAACGCATCTGCAAGCCCTGCGGTGTCGCAGATGTCCATGGGCGGCGGTGATCCATCAGGTGAGCCTCCTGCCCGTTTGCCCCCTTAGTCCCATAAAAAAAAAAAAAAAAAAAACCGAACATACTCTGAGATTCTTCACAGATCTGATGAAGGAACCAAGATTTAGAGAGTTCCATGGTCCACCTCTCTGTATCATCAGACGAGTTCAATACATAGTATTAAATAATTTTTTTAATTAATTACTTTTGGCAAACAAAAACAGACCTACCCCACGGGAACCGTAAATTTTTTCGGGATAGAAAGTAGCTTATTTGTTATTTCAGATTGTAATCTATCTCTGTGCCAAATTTCATCCAGATCCGTTCAGCCGTTCTGGCGTGAAAGAATAACAAACACCCATACATACTCACAAACTTTCACATTTATAATATTAATACGGATTATTACTTCACATACAAAATTTTAAACCCATACCACATAAAACAAGTAGTTTAAAATCGAATTTCAAAACTAAATTACGTTGTTAGTTACAAGAGAGCAAATAAAAGCGAGTTAAAAAAGACATTCATTTAAACACAAATTACGTATAGATAATAAAGCTGTAGTTCCTTGAAGGATTTATGTTAGGTAGAACTTCGTTTTATTCATTTCTTATCTGTTAAAGGCTAGCTCTCAATCTTGTTTCTTTATAGCTGTAGCTGTTACATTTGGCTCAGTTTGTAGTAACCCTACTTCTGTACCAGCGGTCGTAAGTTCGAGTCCCGTTGGGAGCATTCTTTTGTGTGATGAGTTGTGTTTATATTTATAATACTAGCGACGCTTCGCTTGGGTTCGCCCCTAGCTTGATTCCCCATACAAACTTTCATCCCTATTTTCACCCCCTTAAGGAATGATTTCCGGAATAAAAAGTATCTTATGTCCTTCCCAGGGTTTCAAAGTATGTTCTTACCAAATTTCATCTAAATCGGTTCAGTAGATCCAGAGATTACCCCTTCAACGTCACAAACTGACAAACTCACAAACTCAAAAACTTACTAACTTGGATCCAGATGATCCATGGATCTAGATGATGCTGTGTATTAACCTCCCAACTACATAATATATTTTATATTAAAAAAAAAAATTCTCTTAGTCTACCCTCTAATTGTTTGTCTAAGTTATGATCAAACTTTAGCTAAAGTAGAATTTCGCTAAGCAAATATTAGCTAAGACCAAAGTTTTAGTATTTTGAAGAATTAGACTAATTAAATGGTTTCTTATTATATTTCTTACTCAACTCATGATTAAGATTTTTTACGTGTCTACCATATTTTGCTTTCTCTATATAAATGTTAACGTACGTGAATGCTTACAGTTATTTTTACCATAGTTTTAAAGAAACATTTTCTAATATCATATATTTTATCGATGTTATTACAATATAATATATATTTTTCAACTTACTCTTTAAAAAGTACATCTACTTTAAAATCCTTTAAATTAATTATTGCACCTAAAAGGACAACTTTTTTCTTAAAATTTATATTAGAACTGTTCTCGAAAATAAAAAGTGAGCCTTATTTAATAAAAGAAAATGGCTAACAAAATATCACTGTTATAGTACTTTATTTTTAAACTCTTTTAAAAATCACTTCCATTATTTGTAAGAAAAAAACAAACCAACAAATAAGCGGCTCCGCCCGCGTTCAGATGACCAAAAACCAAATTCTTAGGTTTTACATATTAGTATACTATTACATTGCAGTTTTTGTATTTTTTCTCAGAAATGAGACATTTTGTCGCGGTAAAAAGTATCCTATATGTTGGTTGACCCGGATAAACAGCTATCATCATACCAAATATCATCAAAATCTATCTAGTGGTTTTCCCGTGATGCGGTAACAGACAGACAGACAGACAAAAATTCTAAAAACTATAGATTCGGCTTCTGTATCGATAATAATGTTTATTTCAATAAGATTTTCCAAAAAAAAATTCATGTACAGATTCGGCTTCGTTACAATTTTATTATATGTACAGATTAGTCAATATATAAAATAAACATACTAAAGAAATAGATAGCTGAACTCTATCACGTCTCCATATTTTTAATCTTGTTTTACTTTTCCGAATAATAATATCAATAATTGAGTTGGCAAGAATAATTCATAGTATGCATCTACAAAGAGTGAGATTGACCACGATGGCCAGTCTCACTGACACTAGCCAGATGCGCAGGAGATATTATAGTGTACTCCCTATTCCTGTTCCTCTCAAAATCCGATGGAACGAAACTTAACACGACCAGTGGTAGTTAAGGCACAGGACCAACGGCTTTACGTGCTCTCCGAGACACGGGGGTGCAACACCGCCAACTTCCCAACTCCGGGCTACTACTAAAAAGATTTTAATCGAAAAACTCAGTATTTAAATTTGGCCCGATCCGGATCTCGAACCCAGGACCTCCAGATCTGCAGCTGTATATGCTAGCCACTAGACCACCGAGGCAGCTTAAGCACTTGAGTAAACATTACATATAGAAAATCCGTGTGTGGGCGCGACGTAGCGCGGAGGCTAAAATGTTAAAAAGCAGTTATGCTGTTGACATGGAAATAAAATGGTATGTAAGAAGTTCTTTATTTGCAATATAATAGAGTCATGTTATTCAAGTCTATTTCGGTTTTATATTTTTATTGATCTAAATAATAATAATTTAAGATTTTTAACATCCCACGGCTGGGTACGAGTCATTTTATTATACTTTAATATATTTATAAGGCAGTGGTAGCCCAGTGGTGACTCGCTCGCTTGGGTAACCGAGTGAAGCGGGTTCAAATCCCGAGTCTCGCACCTCTGATATTTTCATGTGCGAATCATTTTCAACATGATTACCACTTGCCTTACGGTGAAGGAAAAACATCGTGGGGAAACCTGCATGTCTGAGAGAACCTAGGAAGTTTTCGAAAGACATGTGAAGTCCGCCAACCCGCACTTGGCCAGCGTGGTGGACTATGGCCTGATCCCCCTCATATTGAAGGGAGGCCCGTGCTCAGCAGTGGGACGTTAAGAAGGGCTGAATACATATTAAAAGCGCCTGATATCGAAAGATATCATTAACATAAATAGTTTTTTAAACCGTTATTAATGTGCTTATTAAATTATATTACATGTTTGTGTTTTATAAAAAAAAAATATAAAATAATAAAAATGTTTAAAGTTAAAATATTGTAAGGTATGTTGGTGCCATTTTTCAATTTTTTGAATTCATTTTCTAATTTGTGGGTAGGCTGTCTGTAACGACTATATAATATCTTTGAGACATCTAACATTTCAGTCTCTCCCGTGACCATGATTGCTGTAAAGCATTCGAAACGTCGGGAAACAAAAATCCAAATAAATTCGCGACAAAATCCGGAAAGATAGTTTCATTTAACACATCCAGGTAAATTTCTAAGAAATTAATTAATATTCTAAGAAATATATTGTTAACTGACACGCCGGCGTGTCCGCGGTCGTGGAGGGATTAAAATGTCAAATATTTGCGTAAATCTAAGAAAGTCTATCCATATAATAAAATTGTAACAAAGCCGAATCTGTACATTAAAATTTTTTTGGAAAATCTTATTGAAATATACATTATAATAGATAGATACAGAGGCCGAATCTATAGTTTTTAGAATTTTTGTCTGCCAGTCTGTCTGTCTGTTACCGCATCACAGAAAAACCACAAGAGGGATTTTGATTAAATTTGGTATGGTGATAGCTGGTTATCCAGGTCAAATATAGGATACTTTTTATCGCGGGAAAATGTCTCATTTCTAAGAAAAAATACAAAAACTGCAATGTAAGAGTATACTAATAAGTAAAAGTATAAAACCTAAGAACTTGGTTTTTGGTCAATTGAACGCGGGCGGAGCCGCGGGCAATGCTAGTATTAAATATACACTTAATCATGTTATCCTTTCTTATTAGAAGTCATTAAAAAACTATTATGGCATCTATTATGTTTTAAACATATTAAAACATGAAATTTACAACATAAATTCCAGTACTACTTTAGTATATTACACACTGTAAAGCTATACAGTACACGAAGCTATTAGTGATTAGAGCTTTCAAAGCTCTACATTCTAAATCGGATACAAAATTCTAAATCATTTATTTCCCATACCAACTAAAGCACATTTGATTCATCAATGTATGCAAAATGCGTTAATCATATTACGAAGTCAGTATGACCGTTGCAGCCGGAAACTGGGCGTCAGTTAACGCGATAACACCTAATTAAAGATTTGTACTATACTAAATACTCTACCAGTATGTATTTTCAAATATTTTCTCTACTGGCTTGCCTAAAATATTTTTTTTATAATGTGACTTTAATTAATAAAAACATTCAAAATTGATTGGTTATCGTTCAAATTGATCAAGTGTGAATCGGATTTTAGCTCTGACAGTTACAAAAGCTATTAAAGCTCAAGCCTTTTGTTCAGTAAAATTTACACTTAGTCAGTTTTTATTATTATTACCTACTAACAACTCACCCTCGTTCGCTCAGGTTCTTCCTTAGTGAAAATCAAAAAGAAATCAATCCCACGGGAACTTTACATTTATGTGTTCAGACTACAATCTATCTCTGTATCAAATTTCATCTAGATCCTTTCAGCCGTTCTGGCGTGAAAGAGTAACAAATATCCATCCAAACTTTCGCATTTATAATATTAACTAGGGGCTCACTCACCCTCGCTTCGCCTATCCCGCGGAAACCGTATATTAGGTATATCCCGGGATAACAAGTAGCCTATGTGTTATTTCAGAATATAATCTATCTCTGTAAGAAATTTCATCCAAATACGTTCTGCCATTCTGGCGTGAAAGAGTAACAAACATCCGTACTCACAAACATTCACATAGTAAAAAATACGGATAACAATGGAATTATATTTTAAAGTTTTAAAAGTTATTAAGTTCGCTTCGTTCGAGTACGTCGCTTAGATGCCTAAGAATAGCCTTCTATATATGTTACTTTAGGTCATCTAGGTCTAAGTCTAGTATTCACTCGCTGGAATTCATAAGTTTGGGTTGACAATACAACGTTTAAGAAAAAGAATCTGCTGATGGAACCGGAAGTTGATAGTTATAAATAAAAGCTTTATATTATCGACGACACGTTTAGCTCAGTTTGTAGTGACCCCACTTGCTGTGCCAGCGGTCGCGGGTTCGAGTCCCGCTGGGGGCATTCATTTGTGTGATGAACACGAATGTTTGTACTCTAGTCATGGGTATTTGTATTTATAATATGTATGTATTTATAGTTATAATATGTGTAGTGTATCAACTATCTGGTATTCATAACACAAGCCTCGTAGCTTACCATGGAACTAGATGGTGCTGTGTGTTAATGTCTCATCATATTTATTTATTTATTATAAAAAGCTTTCTAGATTAATTAAAAAAATGATTATCAGTGAACATCTTTATTCTTTACTACAGAACACAGGCATTGACTGTAACCAAGTATGTAGCAGTGTCCCTTTGTAACATTAATACGCTTGGTTTAGTTAATATTCAAACTACTGGCGTGAAAATGGGCTGAAAACCGTTAAATAAGCTATTTCGGGTCAATTTGTAGCCAAATTCGGTTTAAATAGAAACGTGGTATTGCGAGGTCCAGCAGAGCTTTAGGATAATACTGAGCTTTTAAGTTCAAATGTTTTAAACGTTTGGGACAAGTTCTTGATTTCTAATATAAATATTTTCAATATATCAAACTTCTTTCACTAACATTGGTAGTAAATGATTTGCTTTTATTGCTATCGTTAATAATTAATAGATGTGCAATGAGAAAGATGTAATAACTAGCGATAAATGTCACTAGTAGAAAATTTCATTTCAAATTTATTTTTCTATTAGCTATATGGATTATCTATAGAAACTCATCTAGGTAAAGAAGAAAATAAGTACGAAAAGCTTACTTTTTACGCTTACATTGTACAAAGTCCATATATTGATGCCCCTTTACACGTGCATGACATACCTGAAACAATATTTTTTTCATTATAACATAATTTTGCGTAATATTTTAAGTTTTCATACACCATGGAACGTGCACACTATCAAATAATAGTATAAGTCATTGTTATCTATATTCTATACATATAAAAAAATTGTAACTAAGCCTAATCTGTACATAAAATATTTTTTGGAAAATTTTATTGAAATAGTTATTATTATTATTATTATTGATATACCATCTATAGTTTTTAGATTTTTTTTTCTACAGGTATAGGCTATTGAACGGAAGATATCATTTTAAATGGATATATGTACCTACCAACTCCAAAACTATATATTAATATAATAAAAACAGTACATAACACTATCTATTTTTATTTTATTTATTTATTGAAATTTCAGTACCTACATATATGGCCAAAAATCATATTATTTGTGCAGATAATTTAAATATATCTAAAATCAAAAATTAAACAAGAGATCAAATACCATCGATTACCAATAATTTGAACCAATCATGAAATTTCATCATAGACAAACATATTTAAAGCTATATACGAATATTAACATATAACAGAGACATTCCCATCGTATCATCACAAATTCTCGCGTGGAATTAGAACACAATAGCATTATGTTATACTTATTTGCATAAAATTTAGCTTTTTGCTTTTCTATACAGATAAATAAAATTGAAGTGTCTGTTTGTAATGTCAAAATAACAGCTTTATACTTAATGCAAATGAAATTTTAAAATAAACCTATAAGAAAAATACTATTTTTAAAAATTTTGTGTCTATCTGTCTGTTTGTTCCGGCTAATCTTCGAAATCGCTATTTTGATGGGACTTCTACTGGCAGATAGCTTGAAAAAGAATTAGGGTTCCGCTCAAAAGAAAACGTAAAAGTAAGTAAGTAAGTGAGTTTCATATAAAATATTAGAATAAAGAATAAAGCTATAAAGTAGTCTACATATAAAAAAATATTTATAACTCCAACTTATTAGTTTTAGAGATCAACCACTTTATACAAACAAACAACTCGTTACATCGAAATAAACATTTACTTCGTACAGTGTCACCTGTTTACAGCACATTATCGTTTTTACTGAATTTTTCGTATTTTGTTTTGAAAATAAATAAATTTACTCAGAATTACTTATTAATACTGTTACTTAAATGATTACGCATTCATTCTAAAACGGCTTGACAGATTTTGATAACATTTAGTACACAGATATCTGGTTTAACACTTAGAGAGAAACCCGAGGAAAGTTGTGCTAAGTCGCTAGAACCCTATATGTTTGTATTCAGCCCTATTTAACGTCCCACTGCTGGGCGTGGGCCTCCCTTTAATACGAGGGGGATCAGGCCAAAGTCCACCAAGTCCACCAGTCCGCTGGCCAAGGTTAGCGAACTTCGCATGTTTTTCGAAACCTCGCTAGGTTCTTTTAGATATGGAAGTTTCCTCACAATGCTTTCCTTCACCGTAAGGCTAGTGGTAATCATGTTGGAATGATTCGCATATGAAAATATTAGAAAATGCCAAGTTCGGTACTTGAACCCGCTGCACTCGGTTTCGTATACAACATACCAAAAACCAAATAATCTATTAGCTATAAGTATTAAGGTAGCGAATATTCAGTTTTAATGGTAACAAAGCAAATTAACAAGTAACAAGTAGTAGCAATAAGAAAAAGAAAAATGAAAAAATAACAGAATTCTTCATAACAAGACGTTCGTTTTCAATGTGCTTTGAGTTCATTAAACAGTAGGTAAAATAAAACGGCTATAGAAATGCTAACTAGTATCATTTGTTAGTCGAGTAAACAAAGTAACTTTAAAATGCTGTTCGAGAAAATGCGATTTAACTATATTTGTGGTATCATTTTAAAGACTAGATATATTACTAACTAGCATTGCCCGCGGCTTCGCCCACGTTCAGATGACCAACAACCAAATTTTTAGGTTTTACATATTAGTATACTCTTACATTGCAGTTTTTGTATTTTTTCTCAGAAATGAGAATTTTCTCGCGGTAAAAAGTATCCTATTTGTTGACCCGGATAACCAGCTGTCACCATACCAAATTTCATCAAAATCCCTCCAGTGGTTTTTCTGTGATACGATAACAGACAGACAGACAAAAATTCTAAAACTATAATTATTTCAATAAGATTTTCCAAAAAATGTTTAATTTACAGATTCGGCTTAGTTACAATTTTATTATATGTACCTATAGATGATTAAAAAAAATTTCTTTCTTTCCAAGTCTAATGTAAATTATACTGTGAATTGACACAAGTGAATAGTGATAAATGATGTCAAAAACCTATCCCATTTATATTAGCCGTAAAAAAATTGTAAAAGAGAATACTAATTTTAAAATAAAATAAATAATAATAATTTAATGAATAAATAAATAAATAAAATATTATTTTTAGGCTACACCTTGAACCATCCAATAACAATCAAATATTGTGCTTCAAAGCGATGAAAAATTCAAACAGCATTTCCTATATTAGTGAAACACAATTTTTCCCATTCATAGTTTGGGACGACGCCAATTTACAATTTTTGAATGCAAATCACTGTCTATCAACTTTCATATGTAATTTATTCAACGTTTGATCGGAATATTGGGTATAGATTTTTCATATGTTACATATTCTATTGAAAATATTAGTATTAGAAATATTAGTATGTAAATTATTGCATTCAATACTAAATAAATAAATCTTTTACTTATTAATTAAGACTTATAAAATCTATTTTTTTTTAGGGTTAGAAGACATTACTTATACATTTTTAAAATTTTAAAACTACTATCAATCCTAATCTATACATATGTTTATGTACCTGTAATAAAATTCTAACTAAGCCGAATCTGTACATTAAATATCTCTTGGAAAATCTTATTGAAATAGATATTATTATCGATACAGAGGCCGAATCTATAGTTTATAGAATTTTTGTCTGTCTGTCTGTGACCGCATCACGAAAAAACCACTGGACAGATTTTGATGAAATTTGGTATGATGATAACTGGTTATCCGGGTCAACGTGTAAGATACTTTTTACTGTGGGAAAATATCTTATATCTGAGCTTAACGAAAAATAATTGAAATTGTATTATTTTCATATTTTCTAAAACTAAAACATAATAAATTCCAAGATAATTCTACTTTTCTCTTAAACAATTGTATAAATTTGTGGGTAGACACCGCCTGTAATAAGTAAAACTTTTGGGACGTCAAAAATCTTAGTCTCTCCCAAAATGATGTATCTTGAAAACTCATAAAATAAAAACCGTAGAAATTTCGAAATTAAAGTACCATTTAGCGTAAATCTTAAAAATAGGTATTAATTGAAAATATTATTCTGTCGTTCTAACACAAAAAGGGCCATAGGATAATTTTAGCCAATATTGATATACTGTCTAAAAGTAAGTCTTTGCTACTCTACGGCTTACAACAACTCTATAACAAATCACGTCGATTTGTCGCTTCGACGAATGAATGAATGAAAGCCGCATGAAAGACAAACAAAGTAAAAAATCTATATATATATATATATACTCCATATTACTCTTAGTGCGGGATAGTTTTTTTTCCATATGAATGAATTTCTATGGAATCCTATATAATTTAATAATTCAATTTAAAATAATAATAATTAACATAACTAACAAATTCGCGAAGATGTCCTCATCTTCTCTTTTTCCAAAAGATCATTTGACTCCAATAAAAATTATTATCAAAATGGGACAACTCAGTAAAAAGTTACAGGCGTTTGATACATAAAAAATATTGCGTCGACTAAAAATCTTGGTTCCTTTTGAAGTTAGCCAAATATACAAATTGTTTCAAGATAATAAGCAATAACCGTTGAATACATTTGCATGTAAACTACCTCATTCAAAGCGTCAAGTGCCGCCGTTCTGTGATTTGATTTATATTAAGCCCTCGTCCTCCGACATAAATAAGGATATTAATTGCGTGTATAGCTGTCTTTTTATTTCGGTTTTTTGCGAAAACTTCTAGTTAGCTTAGAATTACGAATCAAAAATAATGATAAATTAACAAGTAAGTAATTAAAGCCTACTTATTAAATACATACCTAATCAAATATTTTCGAAATCGGTGCCAGCCCATACAAAGCAAAGCACACCGACTTCGAAAATATTTGATTAGGTATGTATAGTAAATGAAAACTACCAATCAGTTATTTTTTACTTTTTAGTGCTTTTGTTTGAAGTCGGTTTTTATTTTTTTGTTAAAAAGTTTTTATTTTTCCCTTTTTAGTGTAGACAGTAGTAGCAAAGTAAGAATTCTAACGTGTTAGGCTTGTCAAATCAAACAAAATAAGCCCAAACTCAAAGTATCTACTATTAGCCGTTAAAAAGTTCCACTTATCCACCTTCTGGCCTTACCATCAGATCAAGTCAACAATACCGAATCACTGTTCTATCAACGGAAATAGAAACACTTGCAAAGTTTCAAGTCAATATGACAATTAGAAGTAGGTTAAATTCATCATTAGCTACTTTTACACCCTTAGGGGTGGTATTTTTTTTTGAAATTTAAATGGGACCAATCTGGAAGTATACTCTTTCAAACAATATAAAAATTGTCCAAATAATAGGTTAATAAATGACGGAGTTCTGAGGTAACAAATATAAAAAAAAAATAAAAAAAAATATAGTCGAATTGAGAACCTCCTCCTTTTTTAAATCGGTTGAAAATATACATTTACACGCACTTTTGTATGAAAACGTTTGCATAGAAGCAGCCGTAAAACACGTTTTTTAGGGTTCCGTAGCTAAAAAATATATTTTTTTTAATAAAATTTGTCATGCCCTTATGTTAGAGTCATTTTAGTCAAATACAATAGAAGCTACACTGCTGAAATTTGGTAAGCGGGTGTTTCATGTAAAAAAATTATTTAAAAAAACTGAAAATGGGTTGCTCTCCGTCAATACAACTACAAAAATTAGGTTCACATGTGGGTGAGATAGCTCAGAATATTTTTAAAATTAAGATAGACTAAAATACTATGCAATTTTTGTCTCCTCACAATTTGATTTTTTGAAATTAAAAAGGCGTTTAAAATCAAGTTTTTATATTTTTAACCCCCGTCGATGTCTGTCTGTGTGTGTGTATGTCTGTGGCATCGTAGCTCTCAAACGGATGGACTGACTTCGATGCAGTATTTTTCATTTGAAAGCCAGTTTCCTTGCTTGCGTTGGTTAGCTATGTTTGGTTAATATCGGCCCAGCAGTGTAAGAGTATCAGCTCTTTTCCAAAATGATGTAAGCCATTTTGGCATATGATTACTCGATTAAGTGTTTCACGCGTGCCAGTGTAATTGTTAAATGACAATTAATTTGCGTAGAGGGTTATTTAAATTTTTATTTTATAATAAACAACTGTTGTCTTATATAACCAAAATGTTAAAAACTGTACAACAGGTATTTTCTTTGTTTTCCAACTTTTTCTTATATTGCTGACATAGAGTCTTGCAGATTTCACTAAGAATGTAAAGTCGACAAAGAACATAAAAGATTTGGAGAATCTCAACAAAGTTCTCGCAAGATTGAGTGTTTTAAGCTAGATAGAATATCAAGTGTGAGTTTCAGCTCACTTAGAAAGCAGTTTCTGTTTCTATCCATTTGCTCGTGTATTTGTATATTCTTATTTTTTATATTAAAAAACTATGTAACTATACTGATATAAATTTATTAACTATTCACGAATCGATATATTATGATCGAAGACCGACACATTAATATTATAAGAGGTTTTTTTGCTATCCTGTTTGTTTGAACGCTATCATAATAACGCTAATCTGTAAAATTGGGGCTTTAAAAAACTTTTTACGATATATAGCCTCTTTATTGAGAAAGATTATAGATTATCCAACATCACGCTACATAGTAATTGACCATAAATAAACTAAAAAAACAGGACAAAAGCAAATACATATATTAAAAAAAGTGTTCTTTAAACTCTTGTAACCCTTGTGGTCAACACATAGGATAATTTTCACTACGGGAAAATTTCTTATCTCTGAGAAATCTATACTAAATGATAAAACGTAACTAGGAACTCGAGCGGAGCTAGTTTATTATATCATACAGTATAGATTTTTTGCTGTTAAGAAAACATATATTATTATAGACATATTGAGATTTTAATACAAAAATACCATGCTGACTCTTCCGGTGCAATTTCCAAAAAAACGTCCTTATTACAAACCTATCCTGACCATTATGAATGCAACGAAAAAGATATCAGTCAAATCGGTCAAGCCGTTCTCCTCCGTGTCCATGTGTAATGCTCCGTCATATATGTGGTAGTAGATTTTTATATACATATGTATATATATATGTACATTTCCATTTATTTTCATTGGCTTTTTGTTTTTGGTGCCAAAACGGATTTTTCATACAAATTTACATTATTTGAATTTGCCCTTATGTATATACTCACTAAAAATATAAGAGCTTATTTGCTAGCAATGCCCGCGGCTCCGCTCGCGTTCAGATGACCAAAAACCAAATTATTAGGCTTTACATATTCGTATACTTTTACAATGCAGTTTTTGTATTTTTTTCTCAGAAATGATATATTTTCCCGCGGTAAAAAGTATCCTATATGTTGACCCGGAAAACCAGCTATCACCATACCAAATTTCATCAAAATCCCTCCAGTGGTTTTTCCTTGATGCGGTAGCAGACAGACAGACAGACAAACATTCTAAAAACTATAGATACCGCCTCTGTATCGATAATAATGTCTATTTCAATAAGATGTTCCAAATATTTAATGTACAGATTCGGTTTAGTTACAATTTTATTATAAGTAGAGATTAAAAAAAAATGTGTATCCATCTAAACTTAATCTTTTAACTGTAACAAATTCAAAATACAGTCGTAAAACAAAACAACGTATCAAAAGTTGTACCATTAACTTTGGCAAGCATTTTATTCCTTGCGAAGTTACATAATTATCTTCCGTCCAACTGAAATTGTTTACATCTTATTTATTTACTCGTATTTACGATATTGTGAATCATTATGCCTAGACTTTGTACTTCGAAAATAAATGGCTATTTGTATGAATTGCTTCGTTCAGAGCTTAAATAGTTGGGTGCATCTTCGACTGCTAATGCAGCCTTTATCAAAATCCTAATCTATATATCTACATATATGTATATATATATAATAAAATTGTTACTAAGTCGAATCTGTACATTAAATATTTTCTGGAAAATCTAATTGAAATAGACATTATTATCGATACAGAGTCCGAACCTATAGTTTTTAGAATTTTAGTCTGTCTGTTTGTGTCTGTTACTGCATCACGAGAAAACCACTGGACAGATTTTGATGGTATGATGATAGCTTGTTATCTGGGTCAATATATAGGATACTTTTTACCGCGGGAAAATGTCTAATTTCTGAGAAAATATACAAAAACTGCATTGTAAGTGTATACTAATATTTAAAACTTAAGAATTAGGTTTTTGGTGATATGAACGCGGGCGGAGCCGCGGGCAATGCTAGTGTACATACTATAAGAACTGAAAAGAAAATGATTGAAGTACAGGGGCCAAAGACAATATAATAAGACCCACTAAATTTTAAGAATCACAATTGAAATTCTTATAAGTATCACCTCGGCTTATCGTCTCTACTGGTGACAGGAGAGCTGGGTCGGTTTTCGCACAAATAATCGGCATTGCCATTCAGCAGGAGAACGCAGCTAGTATTCTTGCCACTATTCCTCGCGAACTTGACTTGTACAGTAATAATTAAACGCATATTTGGTTTGTTTATAATATAATTAAGTATATTTGAGATTTCAATGTATTTCCTTCATTATAAGTTTATGACAAGTTCTGTAGATTTTTTTCTACCTCTGTCACCTCTTTAAAACATTTGTGAAGATGAATAGTAGCAAGCAGAAGGTATAATTTAAAAAAAAAACATTTGTTAATTTTTTTTTTCGTGGATTTATTTTTAATTTTTGGTTCCCAATGTTTCGAATATTTTACAGCAATCATGGTCACTCATTTATTCCCGTCCAGTCCGGTCTAAAATTATTCATATATTACTACATAACTATATTCAATAAAATAAATATATCAACACATTTATATATATACATATACCTATCATGCAATAAAAAAAATCTTAAAGGCACTGTCTAATACACCGGAAGTTACGAATTAAGAAAAACGCCAAAAACTTATTATCTAAAATTGAGATAAAACAGACCATTTATTATCGAAAAAAACGTGTGTGTGTGTTATATTTCTTTGGCGTAACAGAACAAAAAAAGATAAAGATATCATCCCGTATGTCACAACTCTCTGTTCGTAAAGGGAATGATAAATTAATAAAATGATTAAATAAGGCATATTACAATCATATATTTATAGAATATCATTTAAGGCAAGAATATAATATTATATTATATCATTTATCAGACAATAACAACGGTTACCATGGCAACTACCATTTATCAGCTAACTTCATCATGTCGCTTTTTAAAAATTTGACCGAATGTCCCAAAAGAAGAAGAAGTATAACTTCAAAAATGCTTAAAATAACTATTTTTCTAAAAAACATATAACTATATTACAGTGGAAAAAAATTAGCAGAAAATATATTCTATAGAAAAATTTGTTTCTTCATCTTAAAAAGAAAAAGCCATTATTTGTGGAAATCTCCATTAAATCTGGCAGAGCTTCATAAGCATATTTCACAATGTAAAAGTTTACTAACGGCTACAAGGAAGTGATAAAGTGAGCTGGAATTCACATTAGAGCTAAGGTGCTGGGCTAACGAACTTGGTGTAGTGTAGACGAGCGTGTGTTGACATGTTAATAAAAATATGAATTATTTAAATTATAAAAAAATAATATGTGTTAAAAAAATGATTTTTTTTTATTAAAACTGTTGCATTGTTACGATCTATGAGATCTGGGATCGGAAATTAAAGTAGGTCTTTTGCACTATAGTATGTAACTGCTTTTGGTTCACATTCATTTTTGGCTCAACTTGGTCTCTGAGCGCTTCCATATATTTACTTTAGGTACTTTTCTTTCTCAATTTTCTATTATCTCCGGAATTTAACTGAACTATCTATACACTGCCGTCTTTTTATATACATAAACAAAGAACATTCTAGTATTTTCATATCACTTGAAATGTGTTAATAATGCTTCAGGCGTAACATTTTTAATAATTTTTTTTTTGAGATAAAGATGTTACACTAAGCGATAATATATACTTATATTTGTTTTAATTTTGAAATTTATAATATCGTATATATAATCCCATAGGTTGTAGAGTAAAAAGTCAAAAAGAGTACAAAGTTCTTCCCACTATGCAGAACTAATATTAATATGACCATACGCAGAAACGTAAATGATAATAATATATAACTTATTTATCATTAATCAGGCTATTTAAAGTAATAATAATTGGCTTATATCGGACTGGTATTTTCTAATGTGTATAAATATTAAACAGACAATTTCTTAAACACTAAGAGCGTTTAAAAAACGCTCGTCTATACGTAAATTTTAACGAGACCACGTTATTTGTAAATGAACGTAGCGTTCAAATGTTTACTGTCGATAGAAAAAAATGTGATGTGTGATTTGTTCGTCTGTTTGCTCACTGTATCAAAAGTTTGCCTTTTATTTATGAGTAGCACTTTCTTATTAAGTAGTTAGTTGAGAAGAAAAACATATCATCATATATAAAATTTTTAAAATAAATATGCCATACAACATCTGTTATCTAAACAATAATTTCAATATATTACCGCCGTAATATTTACAAATCACACGAACGCTGTTTAAAGTAGAATGTTTTCATACTGAAATAAGAAAAAAATTCACTCGCTTTTTAACTACCGATGCAAAAACTACGGGGTGTTATAAGTTTGACGTGTCTGTGTGTGGCATCATAGCTCCCGAATGGATAAACCGATTTTGATTTTGTTCTTTTTTGTTTGAAAGGTGAATTATTCAGGAGGGTTCCTTTTTCTAAATTTTTTGGTTTCTTAAATTTGTGTTTTATCACTTGTATTACAATTATCAAATAATTTGATATTAAATCATATTTGGTAATAAATATTATCAAGAAATAGAAATGTATTGTACATAATAATAGTTTAGATGATCATTATTTTTAATTTTTCCAATAGATTACTTAGCTATTCATATTAATTATTCAGAAAGCTATCTAAAATATTGAACGATGATTTTTTAAATGGGTTTTTAAGTGAAGTAGGTCAATAAAAACTAAAATAGATTATATATAAGTTGATAAAACCAATTTATTATAGCACCAATCGATGCTTGTGCATAACATGCTACCAAAAATAAAAAATTAAGGGTAAAATATAGAATTATGTAAAATATTACTACACTAAACTCTGTCCCATACTCTCTTAGATATACGCGAATATTTCACATTTAAATATATATATATATATATATATATATATATTTCCGTTTATTTCGCGGATTTATTTAGATTTTTGGTTCCAGAAGTTTTGAATGCTTTATAGCAATAATGGTCACGGGAGAAACTAAGGTTTTAGATATCTCAAAGGCGCTATATACCTGTTACAAACAGCGCCTACCCACAATTTTACAAAATGATTTCAAAAATGGCACCAAAGTACCTTAAAATATTTGTTGATTTTAATTCTAAACATTTTAAATTTTTTAATAAGTATTATAATTAAATTTACAATCTATCCCATTGTTGGTTATATATATATATATATATATATATATATATATATATATATATATATATAATATATATATATAACTTTACAAAAGTAAAGTAATAATAAATTTAAAACGAATTGTATGTAAGGGTTATTGCGGTAACGTCCTAAGGATAACGTTAGAATCCCAACAGATTTGTGGTCAAAGTTAATTTCCGTTTTAGGTAAAATGTAAAATTATTTTAGATATAACTTAATTAGTTCAATAAAGGTTAAAATCAATATTTAAATATAAATATTGGATATTCGAATCCTTATTTTATTTATAATCTATTAATATACTTAATATTATATATACTTAATATTAATATTATAAATGCGAAAGTAACGCTGTCTGTCTGTCTGCCTGTCTGTTAGCTTTTCACGCTTAATCCGCTGAACTGATTTATCTGCTGATACTAAGGTATCGAGACTGTTTGTGACCCTAGGAACACAAAGGATAGTTTTATCCCGGAAGTCAACCCTTATGGGGGTGAAAAGGGGGGTGAAAGCTTGTATTCGAAATTTCATCATTTCTCAAGTATTGGATATATATTTTTTTTATTTTTTAAAGTACTTAGCTACTTTTCTATACTTATGTATATATAGTCTATCCATTCCATGCTAACCGATAGCCTAGGGAAGAACCCCAGCAAAGCGAGAGATAGTTGCTAGTATTAATATTATAAATGTTAAGGTAACTTTGTCTGTAACCTTTTCACGCTTAAACCGCTGAACAGATTTCGATAAAATTTACTGAGAACATAGATTGCATTCTGAAGATGGATATAGGTTACCTTTGATCCCCGCTCCAGTCACTATTCGAGCGAAGCCGCAGACATAAACTAGTAACAAATAAATTGAAACATGAATGTCCTGTGTTGACTGTCATAATCATGTAAGTGAAATGTGGGAAAAATCGAGTTCACACAACTTCTAGGATATCTTTAGCTTTATGTTCAAAAATGAGAATAGATCATTTTTAATCGAAACATTTTAATTTTTTTAATAAGTAATATATAAGTATTTTTAAATTCATGGTCTTCTATAGCTGTGCGCTTTTCATTACATATTATAAAATAAACTCCCCCGCCGCGTCCGTCTGTCTTTCTGTCTGTCTGAACGCGATTAACTCCGAAACTATCGAACGGATTTTCATAAGGTTTTCATCTATACATGAAGTGATTAATGACGAAGGCTTAAGTGTATAATTCTTTAAGGTTTTGATTAATAAAATAATATGAAAATAATGTATTACAGAATTATTCCTCTTAGAATGATCTTTCTATTAAACTGTAGCAACACTATCTGAACGTACCTAAACGAACCCGAGCGAATCGGGGATGAGACACTAGTAAAGTTTAAATTGTGAATTTACAAAACAAGTCCCAAGCAACTTATTAAGCAATTTGATTCGACTAATTTCGTATTACAATGTATTTGCCTAATTCTCTAAGTAAATTATTTATTCACGATAAAACACTTTGAAATTCTGCTGCTACTATTGTTGAGATTAAAATAATTTAATTTTACTTAAACAACTCATAAGATATGATTAATAAATAGAATTTCCGGTTAAAACTTGATATGGAAGCGGAAATGGCTTAATGGTTTCTTGTGAATTTTGAAGTTAAACATCGAAGCTTTTAAAACATAAACTTATTTATGTTTATATTAGCTTTTAAAATATAAACTTATTTATTTATCCTCCGATGAATAATTAAATTACCATAATGTACTTATATAACACCAGTGGTCTGTTAGCATACGTGTACACTAGCTTTTGTACGTGACTTAACGTATGGTTTCAACGTAATTACATATTGAATCAGTTTAAACATATACATAATTGCCGTTCAGTTTTACCAGTTGTATTCATATTTCCAAAATCATTTCAAGCCTTAAATTATATAAAGAATCTCGATATAATTTTCCATATGTCATAATTTTAAAAAGACGGAGTCTCCAACTTTCTGCCCCCATTTTTCATCCCCAGAGGTTACTATCTGGTGCTTTGAACTAGAATAATTGTCATTTTTAACCACGCTATTATTTCTTACTATAGTCGCAGGAACTTAAAAAATAATTTTGCCTACAAACTTGCTTTAAATAGGCTGATTTTCAAAAATATTTTCTTAGTAGACCCTATGAAGAATTTAGGTACTTGCTAAACCCTTCATTTTGGACCCATAAGTCAAAGTGCCGGCCAAAAAATACTTTTACATCTTTTCAAACAGTCTATCCATGTTTAAAACGTATGCAATGAAAGAAATGCAATTCTTAAATCCAATCCGACAAAATGAAGTAGGTCATTTACCCATAATAAACTCATAAAATAGCTTCAAGATTCTCTATTTGGTCAGCTTATCTCAAACTGCAGCGAGGCAAAGATTAGCCACGTTTATTTACACTCTTAATTAAGAGAGCATATTTGTTTGTAAGGTTTTTATGGTTTAGATAAAGTAAGTTTAAAATTATTTCATATGATGACTTTTATAAGGACAATATCAAGTGAGTTATGTCAATAACACTGATACTGATGACGTATAAATAACGCAGTACACTTCAGTAATTCTTGAAAAATACTTGTTGTAGTAGTTATTAAACAATAACAAAAAAATATTACATATAGGTATATACTATTATCGTGCTTGGTTAAAAAAAACATCGGTATCCCATGTATGATATACTCTAGATATCAAGCGTGGTGTCATCATAATAAATGTTTGATATTTCAAAATAAATACATCTAAAGTTTTTTTTACATCTATAACATATTAAAAACGGTTTGTCTGTTTTCAGCCGAAAAACTTTGTGACTACTGAACAGATTATATTTGTTCTTTCACAAATAGATAGCAAAAGTACTATTTACTATAATATACTGTGGCTTTACTAACTATTTACGAAATAAATGGTAAATATCATATATTTTTTATATTTTGAAACTGATTACATAGTTTATAAGATATAAAATAATCGCGTGCAAAGTTGTCTCAGGACGCTAGTTTTCTATAACGTTTCCGATGTGTCACATCTATTTGTTACTCTTTGGCTTAGAGACGTAGCGTCGCCGTGTCAAATTAAACAAATCCCAGAGTTATGACAATATTTGTTCTCGACCTTCCGCCGAACTTGAGCCAGTCCATGACTTTCTCTTGTATTATTAATTGTTAAATATCTATATGTAACATTAAATAAATGTTTATTTGTTTGTTTGTACTCTAATAGTGAAGTTGGATTATCGATATGGTGAAGAATTGCCAAGGTTTCTGACATAGCGCCATCATAATAATATTTGTTATTACGAATATAAGAAGTCTGATCGATAATTATTTCGAGTGTATGTATGTCACCTGAGTGAAGTCAGTGCTCATCTATAATTTTTCATATTTATGTATTTTCTTATAGCAGTGGTAGCCCAGTGGTAACGCGCGCGCTTGGGAAACCAAGTGAAGCTGTTTCAAATCCGGGTCTCGCATCTCTGCTATTTTCATGTACGAATCATTTCCAACGTGATTACCACTTGTCTCATGGTGAAGGAAAACATCGTGAGGAAACCTGCATATCTAAGAGAACCTAGCAAGTTTTCGAAAGACATTTACATTTCCGCCAGAAACCTGTGCTCAGCAATGGGAAATTAAAAAGGTCTGAATACATGTATTTTCTTAACTTCAGAGCCAGCCTTAATAAAACTTGATAATTATCAATTGTCTATCATATTTGCTAAAAATTTTCAGTTTCGAAGTCGTAATTTTGGGTTTCATTCTTTCCAAGGTATAAGTATTATGTATATTACTATACGTGGATAAACTTTTTATAACCAGCTATGTCCAGAAGCTTTTTTAAAACCAAAACTTATGGTAAAGATATAATAATAATAATAATAACAAATTGTTAACTCTGTGATACTTGTTAAAATTAACCGAAGCCAGCGTGAAATATAAGAATTCCATCCGAATGTTTCTTTAAAAGAGTAAATTCTTGCTCAAGGCGAAGACAATAAATTGTGGTCCGATAAACGCCGCATATCTTGGAAACGCTTGGAAAATATATCCTTTTAAATTGCTGTATTCTCCGTGAAGTTGCCACCAACTTTAGTACTCGATTGTTCCGAAATTGTGAATTCATTAGTCTTATATTGGAAATTCAGTTTGAAGTGCCTAATAGTTCAGGAGCTGTCTAGTTTTGTTTATTATGACGGAGGTCATCTGTTGAATATATATGTAACTATTAAAGCTTTCGGCTAATATTGCTAACTGGCTAAACGTCGCCTTAGTGTTTATTTGTTCAAACGACCAGTACTTGTTGTACTTTACAGTAAAAAATGTTTTAAAAAAAATATATAGATAAAAAAAAAAAATTCGGGATTTTTAAATAAATTAAAATATAGGTACTAATAATTCACATTTAATACCAATACAATTAACATATAAAAGTCAATAATTCTGTATTAAAAACACTTTTGGTAAATTGGTCGCTTGAACAAATTAGCAGAAAGTATACGAAGTAAAGTGGGGATGATTGCTAGATGAAATATTGTTAATATTTCATATATTATTGAGATGACTTTAAGGTTGATATCGAAGTCTATCAGTCAGATCACATCATCCTTTTAGATGGCCACTAAGGCTAGCCCATGCACAGGCATGCAGCTTGACTGTTTATTGTTTATATCAAGCGCGGTGATTTGCGATTGCCGTATTAATCTAGTAAGCATAGTGCACCGTGGAAAAGTAACATATGAAAATATTTTTATAATTCGAGAAAAAGGAGCAGTATTTGTTTATTTTATAAGGAAAATATCACCAATAATCCGTTTTCAACGAATTGCGTTTTACTCGTAGTTCCAACAATATCTTTTTCAACTTATTATATTTAGTATGGAAAATGTGCCCAATTCGGTTTAACGTATTGAATTTTAGTTTCAACAACATCTTCTTTAACTTAGTATATTTCAGAGAATATCATGGCTATTTTACAGGTTATAAAAATAAAATATGATAATTAACATATTAACATAACACTAACATTACATTGCATTCAGCCCTTTTTCAACCGACTTCAAAAAGGAGGAGGTTCTCAATTCGACTGTATGTTTTTTTTTTATGTTTGTTACCTCAGAACTCCGTCATTTATTAACCGATTTGGACAATTTTTGTGTCGTTTGAAAGGGTATACTTCCAGATTGGTCCCACTTAAATTTCAAAAAAAAATACCACCCCTAAGGGTGGAAAAACAACTAATGATGAATTTAACCTACTTCTAATTGTCATATTGACTTGAAACTTTGCAAGTATTTCTATTTCCGTTGATAGTACAGTGGTTCGGTGTTGTTGACCTGATCTGATGCCAAGGCCAGAAGGTGGATAGGTGGAACTCTTCAACGGCTAATAGTAGATACTTTGAGTTTGGGCTTATTTTGTTTGATTTGACAAGCCTAACACGTTAGAATCCTTACTTTTCTACTACTGTCTACACTAAAAAGGGAAAAATAAAAACTTTTTAACAAAAAAATAAAAACCGACTTCAAACAAAAGCACTAAAAAGTAAAAAATAACTGATTGGTAGTTTTCATTTACTATACATACCTAATCAAATATTTTCGAAGTCGGTGTGCTTTGCTTTGTATGGGCTGGCACCGATTCCGAAAATATTTGATTAGGTATGTATTTAATAGGTGGGCTTTAATTACTTAGCCAAAGCACACCGACTTCGAAAATATTTGATTAGGTATGTATAGTAAATGAAAACTACCAATCAGTTATTTTTTACTTTTTAGTGCTTTTGTTTGAAGTCGGTTTTTATTTTTTTGTTAAAAAGTTTTTATAACGTCCCACTGCTGGCGGTGGGCCTCCCTTCAATACGAGGGGGATCAGGCCATAGTCCACCACGCTGGCCAAGTGCGGGTTGGCGGACTACACATGTCTTTCGAAAACTTGCTAAGTTCCCTCAGACATGCAGATTTCCGCACGATGTTTTCCTTCACCGTAAGGCAAGCGGTAATCATGCTAGAAATGATTCGCACATGAAAATATCAGAGGTGCGAGACCCGGGATTTGAACCCGCATCACTTGGTTTCCCAAGCAAGCGCGTTTACCACTGGGCTACCATTGCCTTTTTTGCATTACATTAAAAGATATTAAAGGCAATTAAATAATAAGAAATAAAGTCACTAAATTAATCTTGAAACTCGTTTTCAATCATAAACAGACTCAATGCTAAAAATGGCTAAAGATAAACAAAATACTTCAAACGCTACATTAGTCATGTTTTATTCACATTTTTACTTCCTCGTGTGACTCCACATTAATCACCCAGATCCCTGTAACATTAATTTCCGTCAGGTTCCCAAAGACATACCTAAGGAACTTCTCCCACAAATCTTTTTGCTTAATCGCCGAACAAATTTAGAGTTTTCTTGCTCATAAAAAAAGATATTACTGTAAAGTTGGTATTACACTTGGTTATTTTTGTTAGGAAATCACAGTATTTTAAGTGATGAAGAGTATGTGGCAGAAATTTTGAGAGTGTTTTGATTGTTCTATCACTTTTATGCGTTTTATGAACTTTTAATTTTTAGGATAAAATGAGAAAATTAAATCTATACATATAATATCGATACAGAGTCCTAATCTATAGTTTTTAGAATTTTTGTCAGTATGTCTGTCTGTCTGTTACCGCATCACAGAAAAACCACTGGAGGGATTTTGATAAAATTTGGTATGGTGATAGCTGGTTATCCGGGTCAACATATAGGATACTTTTTACCGCGGGAAAATACCTCATTTTTGAGAAAAAATACAAAAACCGAATTGTAGGAGTATACTAATATGTAAAACCTAAGAATTTGGTTTTTGGTCATCTGAACGCGGGCGTATCCGCGGGCAGTGCTAGTATTTTATATTATTACTGGAATATAAACGTTTAGATGTACAGGTAAAACGGTGTAGTTTTCACCTAGTGTATCTACATGTTGTTAGGTAAACAGTTCGAATATCATCACCACAGTAAAGAGGATGGGATGTTAAAAAATAAAATGAAAAAAAATTGTCTCAACATATCCAACACTAACAGCTTAAGATAATAAGCTACAGTCGACAAGTGCCCGAGTTTACACATTCTTTCTCATTTAAAGGTTGTAAACCTCGTCTAGATTAGTCGTCATGTGTATATATATATATATATATATATATATATATATATATATATATATATAAATATAAAAAGAAGTTTAAAAAAATAAACAATAATTTTTAAACAAAAAAATTATGCAAATTAGTTTGTTCTACTTTATTTCAAAATAATAGGTTAATTTCCCATACAAACTTTCAACCTTATATTTCCCCCTTAAAGAATGATTTCTACACTAAAACTATCCTATGTTCTTCTCAGAGTCTCAAATTATCTTCGTACCAAATTTCATCTAAATCGGTCCAGTAATTTTGAGTTTATTCGTAACAAACATACAAAAATAAAACTACTTCATCTTTATAATAGTATATTAATTTGAAAATAATTATTCTATAGATATAGACACTAATTTTAATCGAAATCAAATAAATCTGTGACATGCGAACTAAAAATAATACCTATTTACCTCTCATTTTAATCAGGTAAAAATAATATAAATATCTAAATGAAAAAAACACAGTATAAAGTAAAAAAAATGATAAGCGTTTTCTTTACTTTAATTTTTTTTTAATTTAAAACAATATTAAAATGTGTGACTTAATCTTGACACACTTTTATTTCCTTTGTTTAGGCAAAGAAAGTATAAAACTTTCTGAGATATATGCGAAAATTTAACATCTATACTAATATTATAAAGAGGTAGATGTACATCTGTGCACAAAATCTATACATATCATAAAATTCTAACTAAGTCGAATTTGTACATTAAATATTTTTTGGAAAATCTTATTGAAATAGACATTATTATCGATACAGAGTCCGAATCTATAGTTTTTAGAATTTTTGTCTGTCTGTCTGTTACCGCATCACGAGAAAACCACTGGACACATTTTGATGAAATTTGGTATGATGATAGCTGGTTATCCTGGTCAACATATAGGATACTTTTTATCGCGGGAAAATGTCTCATTTCTGAGAAAAAAAATAAAAAAACTGCACTGTAAGAGTATACTAATATGTAAAACCTAAGAATTTGGTTTTTGGTCATCTGAACGTGGGCGGAGCCGCGGACAGTGCTAGTTTTACCTAAATCTGACCAGCCATTTTAACATGAATAAGCTACAAACGTACACAAATAATATAAATTTTCGCATTTATAATACGAGTTTGATAACATAGAAAATACAGTATTTTAGCCAAATTCCATCAAATATAAATGAAAATCGTCACTTATAATTAAATGCCTTTTAAATAATATACTACATTAGTTGAAATACAAGCAAATTATATAGGCTTATTACAAATTCAGTTAGAACTTTGTACTAACTACTAATAAAACGTAACAATTTAAATAGTAATTAAATATCAATCAATCAACTAATATTATAAACGTGAAAGTTTATGAGAATGGAGCGATGGATGTTTATTAGCCTTTTACGCAATAACTACTGAACGGATTTTGATTAAATATTTAGAATAATATAGTCTATATATCAGAAAAACACACATATAGAATACAGTATTATTTTTATCATTCCATATTATTCATATATTTTCTCTCAAATATTATAAATTAACGACTAATATTTTAATAAAACTTCCCTTATTCTTTAAAGTTAGTAAAAATCGAGAATACTTATAATATTATAAATGAGAAAGTTTGTGAGGATGTATGTACAGATGTATGGATGTTTGTTACTCTTTCACGCAATAGCTACTGAATGTATTTTAATTAAACTTTACAATAATATAAGTAATACATCAGAATAGCACATAGGCTACTTTTTATCCCGAAAAAATGTACGGTTCCCGTGGGATAGATTTGTTTTTGTTTTTGTACCAACCCGAGCCACTAGTAGTAGCATAAAAAGCAAAATCACGCTATTATTTTGACTTTGAGATTTATTTTGGCGGTGTCCGCCTATATATATATATTTTTTTTTGATGGCTTATAGTTGCGTTAACAGACGCAATCCATTCTGCCAGTGTCACGTTTTGTGAGGAAGACACGAATGAGATATAGCGGTAATTTTGGAATTTGGTAACTATATTGTGGAATTAAAACTATAAATGAATGATCGGTATGAGTGTTACACATAACCAGCACCGATACGTCAATATTTACTCGTATTTATCATAAAACTAAGTTAAAGAGTACAAACCACTTTATTATGGATATTTCAAGCTTCAAAAATGAGTTAAGTAGATAAGTTCATACAGTATAAGTATGTCGTAGGCTGATTCATAACATTCACTAAATTAATAGGCAACTTGTTCTTAAGAATATCAAGTGCGAATCGGATGACACAAGAAGGGTTCCGTACCATCGTACAAGATAACACTATGCATTAATCAATTATTTTTTAATTTGTATGGCGGCCATTTTGAAATTTGCCATCTTGGTTTTTTATTATATGTTGTTATAGAATTAGATGCAATAGAAATAGAGACTGTACAAACAAATCTCTACCTGTTACGGTTTATGAGATACAGTCCGCTGACAGACAGACGGGAGGACAGCGGAGGCTTGGTAATAGGGGCCCGTTGGTATTCTTCGGGTTCGGAACCCTAAAAATGTACATAACTTGTCCAACGAAATATCATATTTCGATATGAAATTATAAAATAGGTAAAAAATATTTTAAAATTTATAGTGTAGATTAAAACGAGGTTTTCAGCTTTACTTATTAGATAAATATATTCATATATATTTTACACTTAAGGTTTAACGTTTAATACAGATTTCTCAGAGGTGAGACATTTTCCCGCAATAAAAAGTATATGCTGACCCGGATAACCAGCTATCATCATACCAATTTTCATCAAAATCTATTCATTGGTTTTTTCGTGATGCGTTCCTAGATAGACAGACAAAAATTATAAAAACTATAGAATCGGCCTCTGTATTATAATAATGGCTATTTCAATAAGATTTACCTACTAAAAAATATTTAATGTACAGATTCAGCTTACTTAGAATTTTATTATACGTACGGATATAGATAGATATCAATTTTTTAAAGTATATAATGTAATTGTCATTTTTTTAAATTAAATATTTAAAAAAAATCACCTACATGTAAATCGCCATTTTGTGACCATCTTGGTCACAAAATGATCACACCGACTTCGAAAATATTTGATTAGGTATGTATAGTAAATGGAAACTACCAATCAGTTATTTTTTACTTTTTAGTGCTTTTGTTTGAAGTCGGTTTTTATTTTTTTGTAAAAAAGTTTTTATTTTTCCCTTTTTAGTGTAGACAGAGTAGTAGCAAAAGTAAGAATTCTAACGTGTTAAGCTTGTGAAATCAACAAAATAAGCCCAAACTCAAAGTATCTAATATTAGCCGTTGAAGAGTTCCACCTATCCACCTTCTGGCCTTACCATCAGATCAAGTCAACAATACCGAACCACTGCACTATCAACGGAAATAGAAACACTTGCAAAGTTTCAAGTCAATATGACAATTAGAAGTAGGTTAAATTCATCATTAGCTATTTTTCCACCCTTAGGGGTGGTATTTTTTGAAATTTAAATGGGACTAATCTGGAAGTATACACTTTCAAACAACACAAAAATTCTCCAAATCGGTTAATAAATGACGAAGTTCGGAGATAACAAACATAAAAAAAACAGTCGAATTGAGAACCTCCTCCTTTTTGAAGTCGGTTGAAAAAAGCACTGATTGAAGTTAAGCGAAATTGTTAATTATAAAATTGTAGTACAAAGATAACATCTCTCAATTTAATTAATTTGTGTCGATGTATAAAAATATCCATTTTTAAATCGTTAAAAATCATATAAGGCAGTATCACCCATAATTATGATAAAGCGTTAAAATGAAAAACAACCGCCGCTATGTCCAATATTTCACGCCTTACAAATCTCTTTGTGCGTAAAAAATATAATAAACGGGAGTATTACGAGACAGTTCATCAAAATCGCGTATACTAATTGTTAAAATTACAATTGGCTTTATGCACATTCTAAAAGTGTTATATTTTATTTTAGACTAGCATTGCCCGCGGCTCCGCCCGCGTTCAGATGACCAAAAACCAAATTCTTAGGTTTTACATATTAGTATACTCTTACAATGCAGTTTTTGTATTTTATCTCAGAAATGAGATTTTTTTCCGCAGTAAAAGTATTATAAATGTTGACCCGGATAACCAGCTATCACCATAAACCACTATACAAACAGTACACAAACTATACAACACTATACAAACAGTATAAACCACTGCTGGGCACGGGCCTCCCTTCTTATGGGAAGGAGATCAGGCTATATCCACCACGCTGGCCAAGTCCGCACCTGAGCAGCGTGGCGGACTTCACATGTTTCTTTGAGAACTTGCCAGGATCTCTTAGACATGCTGGTTTCCTCATGATGATTTGATGACCCCAAGATAAGTCATAACCATGTTAGAAATGATTCGCACATGAAAATATGAAAGATGCGAGACCTGGGATTTGAACCCGCTTCGCTTTTTATCAAGCGAAAACGTTACCACCGGGTTACCACTGCCTAGCTAAAATTATATATTTAATTATATTTTCTTATATGTTAAGTTTTAACACAGCCACTGCAACCAATTCAAATATTTTTTATGTTGTTCAAACATTTAAAAATCTATTCTCGCGTAAAATTTAACGCCGTCGGTGTTGTGAAATGTTTAAGAGTCTACTTTGGATATTTACGATGGAATAGAACATGACTTCTTGTTTTACATTCAACGGTTTATTCGATACTCAATAGCGATAAATATTTGTATGAAATTCAAAAGTGTTTTGTATACTGCTATATTCTATCCGTATAATTAATATTATAAATGTGAAAGTTTGTGAGTATGTATGGATGTTTGTTACACTTTCACATCAGAACGGCTCAACGGATTTGGATGAAATTTGGCATAGAGATAGATTACAATCTGGAATAACATATAGGCTGTTTATACCGGAAAAATATACGGTTCCATGGGATAGATTTGTTTTTTTTTCCTAGAGGTTGAACTGCTAGTAATCTATTCGTATATTTTTATGAGTTTGTATATTGTTTTCAAAGTATGAGTGAGTAATTTGGAATATGGGCTTTAGGGCTTTTTGCTTATATTGTTCTGGAAATGCAGTGTATTCTTGTTTATTATATTAGAAAGATTTGTAATTTAAACATCCATACTAATACCATAAATGTGAAAATGTGTTTGTTTGTTTGTCATTCTTTCACGTTGAAACGGAGTGACGGATTGACGTGATTTTTTGTTTGGAGAAAGTTGAAAGGCTGGAGAGTGACATAGGCTACTTTTTACCGCGGGAGATTATCTAATTCCCTCGGAAAAACAAGTTATTATACAATCCAAAAAATATGTATGATCAGAATTCTTCGTCTTGATATTATTGCTCTTCAATAAAATTAAATAAATACGTGTTTTAGCAATTTTCGAAATTCATCCTATATGCGGGTAAAATAGGGGGATGAAAGTTTGTATGAAACTACCTTTTTAGAGATTTTTTTGTAGTTTTAGCACGAGCGAAGCCGCGGGTTCTGTTAGTTTTTCATAATCATTAAATATCTCAACTTCTTTCGTCTTGTTACCGAAAGTAGAGCTCGTAATTATTTGACGAAAGACAAATTTTATAATAATATACTAAATACTATAGTTTAATTTTAATAATCATGTACAATATTTATTATGAATATGCATAATTTGCTTGTAAGGAGTAATTGGTTCTAAAACAGATATATGTAATAGAAATAAATAAAGATTTTGATTATCATAGGTTATATTTACAAGCGAAGCCACGAATATTTGATTATTACTTGCATTTTGTACTTAATTCACGTTTTGTGAATTATAGACTATTGTTAAACCAAACACTTACATCAAATAGTTGATATTTTAAATAAAACTATATTTTAGGATTGGAGCCTCTCTCGTGACCATGATTACAGTAAACCATTCGAAACGTGCATGGAAACCTACATGTCTCAGAGAACCTAGCAAGTTTTCGAAAGACATGTGAAGTCCGCCAACCCGCACTTGGCCAGCGTGGTGGACTATGGCCTGATCCCCCTCGTATTGAAGGGAGGCCCGTGCCCAGCAGTGGGACGTTAAAAAGGGCTGAATACATACATACATTCGAAACGTCGGGAACCAAAAATCAAAATAAATGCATCAATCAATCAAAATAAATCAGTATAAAACTCTAACTATAATTAAGCAAAAAGTATGCTAGAATGGGTATTTTTATTTAACACCTAAAATTTTATCTTAAACCTATAAAATACTTGATTTTTGACTATAAAAATTGATTAAAACTAAAAATTGCAAGTTCAAATTTATTCTTTCCTACGTAAAACTAAAGCAAAAACCTGTTTCCAATTTTCTCTTCCGTTGATTTAATTTTTAGTTTTAGATAACAGATTGACAAATTGAATTTAAAAAATACGGTAAATTAAATTGGTATGGATAAAAGTGGTACCATCTGATGCTATTTTAGTAGTAAGTTCGAAACGTGGTCATAAAAAAAAGTTTTATTATTAATTTATTCCAGCACTAGCATTGCCTGTAGCTCCGCCCGCGTTCAGATGACCGAAAACCAAATTCTTAGGTTTTACATATTAGTATACTCTTACAATACAGTTTTCGTATTTTTTCTCAGAAATTAGATATTTTCCCACGGTAAAAAGTATCCTATATGGTGACCCGGATAACCAACTATCACTATACCAAATTTCATCCAAATCCCTCTAGTGGTTTTTATGTGATGCGGTAACGGACAGACAGACAGACAGACAGACAGACAGACAGACAGACAGACAGACAGACAGACAGACAGACAGACAGACAGACAGACAGACAGACGGACGGACGGACGGACGGACGGCCGGACGGACAGACAGACAAACAAAAATTCTAAAAACTATATATTCGGCCTCTATATCGATAATAATGTCGATTTCAATAAGACTTTCCAAAAAATATTTAATGTTCAGATTCGGCTTAGTTACAATTTTATTATATGTTTAGATATACGTATTACATTCTAAAAGTAAAGTTTTTCTTTGAAAACTGTAAAAACTCAATTTCGCAAAATTATCGCTTAAATATAAAAAAATCAGTCAGTTAGTCAGTCAGTACCTAACTCTTCTGTTTTGCAGTCAATAAAAAAATTAATATGTATTCTTCTTCTAACGTTAATTAGGTTAGTTCTCCTTTATTAGAATTAGCGATGATATTCAATTAGAAATTACAGTCCACTTCATTTATTCTAAAAATGCCTTTTATACGTAATATTGTTAAGATCCTTAGAGCAGTTTACCTGGAAAGTAATTTCATAAGCTAATGAGAGGATTCGAGTGTAACCGACCGTGAAAGTTGTGCTGTAATTTTATATGGAGTTGATCATTTGAGTATTACAAGCAGTATTTCTATATCTTCTATATATACATTTATACAAAAATCAAATGCCGTTCGTTAGTTTCGCTAAAACTCAAAAACGGTTGCACCGATTTGAATTTTTTTTTGTTTTGTTGGAGGTGTGTCAGGGGTGGTTGAAGTATAAAAAAAATGGGAAAAATCGAAATGTTCAGAATTGTCATACAAATATGGGAATCACCAACTGTTAAAACTAAACCATTTAACCTCGAGGCAAGGAACGAATCTGAGGGAAGCAAGGGCAAGTCATGCGTAAATGCGAAATTGTATGAGTGTGGTTCATTCACGTTGAAACTGCTGAACGGATATTAGGATGAAATTTTAAATTAAAGTATCTTAACAGATTTTTTCGCAGATCGCGGCAATTTTGACGAATCACTGTCCGTAACAACTTAAAACTTGCTGGTTAACGATCTTAGCACTACCGCAAAAAATCGGAAAAAATAGTTTTATTTAAAATGTTAGCGAGGAGAAGACACTAGTGTAATATACAAAGTCAATCTTGTTGCTATTTTATTAGAATCATAGAAATAATTAATAAATATGTACTTGTATTTTAATATTATACGCGTATATACCTACTTTCATAGTGGCTGCCAGATTCATTAAAGCTGAGCGAAAACCGCTAGAAGTAATTAAATAAAATTTGGGCAGTAAAATGTACGAGTGCATAATATAACTCTCTAAATCCTTTCAACTGTTGAGAATATTTACGTTTAGTTTAGACCGACTTTTAAAAAAAGCAGTTACTTTTTTGGGTGTATGTGTGTATGTGTCACACGATGTCTTCACTATACGTCACGAGTAATCTATACATATAATAAAATTGTAACTAAACCGAATCTGTACATAAATATTTTTTTTTTTTAATCTTATTGAAATAGACATTATTATCGAAACAGAGGCCGAATCTATAGTTTTTAGAATTTTTGTCTGTCTGTCTGTCTGTGACCGCATCACGGAAAAACCACTGGAGGTATTTTGTTGAAATTTGATATGATGATAGCTGGTTATCCGGGTCAACATATAGGATACTTTTTACTGCGGAAAAATATCTCATCTCTGAGAAATTTATACTAAACGTTAAAACGTAAGTAGGGACGAACCGAGCGGAGCGAGACTGAGTCGCTGGATTATGGTCAAATTTCGACCACTGGACGAATACCAGTATTTATAATTATAAAAATAAACAAACAGTCATTATTTATAAAATATACCCAAAATTTAACATAACAAAAGCACAGAGACTTCCACTAATTAACTGCTCCGATTACAAGTCGTTTAATTAAATATAAACGAGGTACGGAATGAAAAAGTGTAATTTAACAAAAATTGGAACATGCAACGTACAAATTACTTGGTGAAATTAATTTGAAATGAATTCTAATTAAGGGCATGCTCTAGAATACTTACGCAGCTTTTTCACAGCGCTTCATATGGAATGGTAAATTAAAAACTATATCAGTAACTATGTAGTGTTGCTACTTGACTAACAGCAAGTAGGATGGTTGATGCAAATTCGATTCCTGGTCAATGAAGCAGAGAAATTTTCATGTTATCTAAACTATAATGTTGTAAAGAGGTAAAGTTTGTGACTTTGTTTGTATGGATAAACTAAAAATCCGCTGAACCGAGTTAGAGTAAATTTGGTATGAAAATAGTTTGAGACCCTGAAAAGGACATAGGATAGTTTTTTTTCAGAAATCATCCTTTAAGGGGATGAAATTTTATATGGGGAAGCAATCATTTCTCAAGTAAAGATCGTATCTCAAGTAAACTCGTCATACCTATGTGTATACTAATATATACTCGTAGTCTATCTACTCCATACTAAGAGTTAAAACGTACCTAAAGACGAACCCAAGTGAAGCGAGGGTGAGTTCCTAGTGATACTATGTTCTAAAATTGCGTAGTAGTCACGATGAGATTAGCTGTCGTAGCCGAAGTCCGTCAGGAGGATCTCAGTCCAAAATATGTAGAAAAACCTGTGCTTAAAGGTGCCCTTTTTACATAAAAAGTAATGAAAGGTTTGTATATATATATATATATATATATATATATATATATATATTAAATAAGTATATTTTTAATGAAAAATAGTTACATATACATATAACCCAGCCAGTCAATAAATTTAAATAACAGATGATTTATAAAATATTTAATTTTCTTCCGAATTATCGAACTATTCATACCTATTAACATATTTAAAATTAAAGTCACTGTCATATATTTTAAAATATAAAAAATAATATTTGAAATAAAACTTTTTTCTCAGTTTTAGTTTGGTTTTAAAATATCAAATATTCGCGTAAATATGAGAACGTATTATAGTGAAAATAAAAAAAAATCATCTAATATAATTTTCATCAAGACTTTTCCGACTTTTGAATAAACCGTGGTCACCGCAATGCGTACAGTTGGCATATCGTGCAGATTTGACAGATAAGGGATTTGCTAGAACCTATGACTGATGTCTTTTGTTGAGATGTTATTTAAAACGTAAGATGAGAGCGATCTAATGTATTTTTTATAGTGACTTATCCTAACTTTCTTCAAGTGCTCTAGGTTATATTGCTTACTAAATTTCATCCAAATAGGTTCAGCTATTTTAGCGTGAAGCATTAACAAACAAACATACGTACATACACGTATACAAACTTACGCATTAATAATAAGAGACCAATTAATTAATCAACTATTAAAACAGACTTAATAAAATATTGGAAACTAAAATATATTATTAATAATAGGTATTTACTAACTAAGCAAATAATACTTTCTTAGATTTACATGAATATTCGACATTTTTGTGTTTTTGAAATCATTGTTTGTGGGTAGGCACTGTCTAAAACAACTATATAATTAACCTTTGAGACGTCCAAAACCTTAGTCTCTCTCGTGACAATGATTACTATAAACCAATCAAAACGCCAGGAACCAAAATAAACCTGCGAAAAAAACCGAAAAGATAATTTTGTTACCCAAGTAACATAAAAAACCTTATCTAAAAACACATCCACTTATTTTCAAGTAGGTTAAATATAGGTAAAAGTTTGATGATGTTCTCCTGACTGACTCCGGCCACGGCGGCCAATCGCATTGAGACTAGCCAACTGCACAGGAGATATTATAGTGCAGCGCGTGTACGCGCAGCACCAGTGCACTATATTCCTGTCACTCTCATACTCCGGTGGGATGACTGCTCGACACGACCGACGGCTTTACGTGCTCTCCGAGGCACGGGGTTGAAACACCGCCAACTTCCCAACTCTGGGCTGTTACTGAGGTTTACTATACAGAAAGACTCAATAACTAAACTTGGTCCGACCCGGGACTCGAACCCAGGACCTCCGGGTGAGCAGCCGTACATGCTAGCCACTACACCGCCGAGGCAGTTAGGTAAAAGTTTATAGCTTATCCCATGGAATAAGCTCTATAGGGATTCAAGCGGAATTGCCTCGCGCCTGAGACGATAATGACACGTATTACGAGACTCGACGCATATCATACGAATGCTCACTTTTGAGTTTTTCACGTGATATTGTCGTTCTTTTTTCCCTTTTGTATTCAGAGCTTTAGGTGTTTGAAAATTGTAACTTTAGTGTGTATTTTAGAATATGTTACGACGATTTTTGTGTTTGTGAACTTTTAAACCATATATACTTACCGTTTTTTGAATATTTGGAAACGTGTAGCGATATCGTTGGCTTAATATTACAAGGTTCTATGTTAATTTTAATGAAGTTTAGTAATTTTTACATGGAACTTCGTTATTTTGTTATTGTAAAAAAAAACAACATAGAACTATGTAAAATTGAATATTTTGTAGTTATAGTGCCGGTATCTAGTGGTTTGTTTTTGCAAAACTGTAGCTAATGATACATAGAAGCTTGTAGCAGTAATAACTAAATAAGTACTAAAATTTTAACATAGAACCTTGTAATAGTGAGCCAATGAATTATGACAATATCAAAAATATATTAAAACAAACAAACAGGGGAGTCCCCGCCGCACACTTAAAACTACTCAACGTAACGAGTCTGGTTCCTTTGAGCTTAGTCTTCCTAATTACATGGTATGCTTGTCAGCTGTCAGTCTATTAGTCTTTCTACACGGAAATAATGAGAAAAAGATATAACTATACCTATAGATTGTTGCCTATAATTTCGCCATTTTCGCCAAAACTATAATATTTTAATTAATTTTAATAACAAACTACATTTTATATGAGGTTTGTAAAAAGCTATATAAATATAAAAAAAAATCTTATTAATTTAATTCATAATTTTTTCATTCTACTAGAAGTAGAACCAAAACCAACACAAAAATACGTACAATTAAAATTTATTATCCTTTTTATTGCAACATTTTCTTATATTTGTTATCATAATAATCTTCTAATTTCTTATCATAATAAATATTCTTATGTTTATAATTATATATACACTTACACATGAGCTTATTTTAACCAAATTGAATCCCAAAGCAGGGTTATGTGTTCGATCTGTATGTATGTATGTGCTTATATTTATCCATAACTCCCTACATACATACGTATGTCCGATTCTATGTTCCCTCGTAATTACTAAATGCCTTAACCGATTTTGATCATTGAAAATAGTGAATTTCAGGCGCCAATTTTTGTGTCAATATCTTTTTTTTTTCTTTTTGGTTACTTTTTACACGGTCGCCTTTTTAATTTTGTAAATTTAATTTAATTTTATATTTTTGTTACGAAGAAAGTTCGAATATAATTTATAAATTACTATTTAATTTATTACAAGTGGACCTTTTGGAATATTATTGCTTACGTAACTATTGAGGTACATACAAATATTAATAAACATAAAGTCTACCCAAATATTTGCTTAAGGCGACCATGTTTTCGATAATCGCGGACATTTCCCATAGGACACGACTCGTTCAAGCAACTATCCTAAATAAGACAAGCTTCCACAGAATATAAAATAAACTATGTAATAATAAACTGTGCCTTAAATTGTCTCAGAAACTATTCGACGTAAAAAAAATCTTCCTATACTTTTTAAATGAAATCAAAGATAATTTGAATCTATACTAATATTATAAAGAGGTAATGGTTTTTTAAATATTTTAAATAAATGAAAATTTAAAAAGGTAATGGTTGTGAGTTTGTGAATTGTGAGTTTATGAGTTTGTGACGTTGTAGGGGTAATCTCTGGATCAACTAAACCGATTAAGATGAAATTTGGTAAGAAGATAGTTTGAGACCCTGGGAAGGATATAAAATACTTTTCATCCCGGAAATCATCCCTTAAGGGGGTAAAAATGGGGATAACAAATTGTATGGGGAATCACATAGGGGCGAACCCGAGCGAGGCGAGGGTGAGACACTAGTAATTTGTAAAAATAAAATTGAAATGCTGTTCGTTAATAAGCGCATCACTTGGAGTTACTAAACATTAGCTATTGTTTAAAATTTTAGTATTAGAATAAAAATTGTAGGGAAAATACTAGAAAAGTTGCCTGAAAACTTGGGTAGTTTCGAAAAAATTGAAAGTGCTTTTTGTGAAATTTTTGTTCAAACTCAAAAATCACGAAAAAATTGTTGCAATTTGGTCACCCCAACGTTTCTTGCTTTTAAAGCAGTAAGCAAATTATTATATCAACATAAGTAATAGATAAAATTAATAAAAATATAATTCAAATAAAATTATTTATGAATAAATTAAAAAGTAGCGCTATATAGCATTTGTTTTACTAGAAAGCCAGCGTTATACAGTTTGCGGCCATCAAATCATTTGAATAATTTGTCGGGTGGCTGTTTAGGGCAAACTTGTCTCCTTCGAGAATTGAACCCGTGTCCTTCATTTATAGAAGGTTGTTATTATAGGACCTTTATTAATTATTAATCTGTTAGAGCTCGTATTGATTTTGAATATTTGAGGTATCTGGAATGCTTAAAATAATATTTTACTTCCAAAGTACATATTTAAATATTTTTAAAGCAAATTTTTGAATATTATATTTTTAACGAGTATTCATAATTTAACTATAAAATTGTATAGGTAAGTCAATCAGAAGTATATATTGGTAATGTGATTTTAATTTTTTTCTATAGTTCTTATTGCTAAAACCACTGGCTAGGTATCTTGATTTTGATTAAATGAAATAAATATGTTGGAAAATTAACACACAACCCCATCTGGTTTCATGGTAAGCTACGAGGCTTGAGTTATGGATAAATATAAGCACACATGACTGGAGTACAAATATTCGTGCGTATCACACAAATGAATGCCTCCAGCAGGACTCGAACCTGCTACCGCTGGCAAAGCAAGCAAGGTAACTACAAACTGAGCCAAACGTGTCTTCAATTTAACTGGGATTAAACTTTATGAACACAACTGCTTGAATGTCTGGATTTAGAATTATGATATGTTGCATAAAAAAATCTTCATATTACCGTAATTGAGTACATATTTGTAAATCCATCCCTAAAAAAATTTAAATTTGATTTTTTTTGTTTGCAAATTGTAACTTAAAGCTTGTGTTTATATCGCCGATGGGAAATCCTCAAAATTAAATTATTGAATAAAGTTGTATTGAAATACGTCCAACTTTTTCCCATTGTACTAACTGAATAGAGAAAAAATTTTAAACCTTTTTATTCTAGCTTGTGGCTTTTCCAAAACCAATTTTTACGTAATATGTGCCTCAAACAGAAATTCTCATTTTTTTATCTAAAAACGAATAAGTCATTATCTATACATATAATAAAATCGTAACTAAGCCGAATCAGCCGTACATTGAATATTTTTTTGGAAAATTTCATTGAAATAGAATTTATTATCTATACAGAGGCCGAATCTATAGTTTTTAGCATTTTTGTCTGTCCGTCCGTCTGTCTGAAATTTGGTATGGTGATAGCTGGTTATCCGGGTCAACATATAGGATACTTTTTACCGCGGAAAAATATCTCATTTCTGATAAAAAAAACAAAAACTGCAATGTAAGAGTATACTAATATGTAAAACCTAAGAATTAGGTTTTTCTCATTTGAACGCGGGCGGAGCCGCGAGTAATGCTAGTATTCAATATATGGCCTTTTTTTAAAGTCCCACTTGGGGCACGGTCCTTCCTTCAACACGAGGGGGATAAGACCAGAACTCCACCATGCTGGCCAAGTGGTGGTTAGCGAACTTCACGTACTATCTTTTGAAAACTTGCAAGGACTTAGGTTCTCTCAGACATGCAGATATCATCTTCAACGTAAGATAATCGCGTACTAAAACATACATATCGCGGATAATGTTAAAAATGATTCACACGTAAAAATATCAAAGGTGCGAGACCCGGTATTTGAACCCACTTATATTCCCAAGCAATCTCTTCACCACTGAGCTACTCTCTGTGTGTTTAATCTATACAAAATATAAATTAAAATATTTGTCGACCTATTTCGTTGGTTGATGTGATATAAGACGCTATCAATCACCAACGTCAACGGACCTCGTGACAGTTTTACACTGGCAACATTGCGTTTGATGACATTAATTGGAAACATTCAAACTTATTAGTTTAAGTCCTACATTTATTTGTATTATCTATACATATAATAAAATTCTAACTGAGATGAATCTGTACATTAAATATTCTTTGGAAAATCTTATTGAAATAGACATTATTATTGATAGGCCGAATTTATAGTTTTTAAAATTTTTGTCTGTCTGTCTATGGCCGCATCACGGAAAGACCACTGGAGGAATTTTGATAAAATTTGGTATGGTGATAGCTGGTTATCCGGGTTAACATATAGGATACTTTTTACTGCGGATAAATATCTGATCTCTGAGCTAAATGGTAAAACGTATCAATACAATAGCTGCAAGTAGCAAGTGGTAACCTTAATAACAAAAGCACATTTTAGATTAAATTGAATTCAAAAATGAATTTTTCACTTTATAAATCTGATTAAAAAGTATATTTTGAGAGTACGTTTTGAACAAAAATCTGTACGAAGAAAGCCAAAAGCAAAAGCTAATACAAATTAATTTATTCGTAACAACGCCTACATAAATAGAGACGTGAGAGGTCGTGTTTGTAAACCAATTTTTACGATATAATTAAAGCCATATATTTAAACGATAACAAGCCATTTTATATAATACAGTAAATCTGTGACACTTAAAAAAAGAGTATTATGTTTTGTTTCTAGTATTATAGCTAGAAAATGTGTGTGTTTGTTCGTTGTGTGGAAAACTTCGGAACTAACGCGTTTGACGACGCGTTTGGCTCAGTTTGTAATGAACCTACTTGCTGTGCCAGCGGTCGCGGGTTCGAGTCCCGCTGGGGGCATTCATTTGTGTGACGAGCACGAATGTTTGTACTCCAGTCATCGATGTTTATATTTATAATATGTGTTTATTGCGTTAAGGTGTATTATTGCTTGAATAGACTTAGCGATGCGAGTGAAAGGAAACAAGCGTGTGTATCGTACTGCGTTTAATTTGCAACTAACTCATAAGATATATTTACAATATGTAGATATAAGAGCGTAATTCTAATACATTAGTTAAACATACCGCCCACCAAAACTAACAGTTTTCAAATAAACAATAAATCATAACAAATTACGAATACATGCAAAAAAAAAACTATAACTTCATCTATAATAATTTCCTTACTTCAATAAATTTTAAATAATTAGTAAATAAGCTTTAAAGACTGTAAAACATCATTAATCTATGTAAATAAGTTTATATAATACTAACAAAGTAAAGTTAATTTGTACAGATTGAAAACATTACATATATACAAATTATAAAAGTTTTGTATAAATTAAAAACACAGTTTATAAATATATGTATACCTCAATAAATCAATAAACAAATAATTATGGAAAATGAGCCGCCCACCATTCAGTATATATAATTAACAGTCTTCATTTAATGGCAATGGTATGAGTTTAAAAACAGGTCTTTTTATTTCCTTGTTGCCTTTGCATTGTAATGTCACAACTCTGACTAATTTATCAGAACCTGGATGAAGTGCCGTTATTCTTCCAAGTAGCCATTTTGTTGGGGGGCATATCAGTTTCTTTAATAACAACAATATCTCCTATATTAGGTGTGTGCACTGGTACTTGCCATTTATATCTTTGTTGTAATGTATTAAGATATTCTACATGCCAGCGTTTCCAGAAGTCCTGTGTCATTTTCTGAATTACCTGCCAACGCGTCAATAGGTTGATTTTCTTGCCTTCATATACCTCATCCGGAACACCAATTAAAGGCTCTCCAATAAGAAAATGAGATGGTGTTAATGGTGTCAAAGTTTCCACAGTATTGTCAAGCTTACAGAGCGGACGTGAATTGAGACATGCTTCAATTTGTGCGAGCAAGGTGGACATTTCTTCATATGTTAGCTTCGAGTTACTATTGACTCGTGTAAGATGACGTTTTACAGATCGAATCCCAGCTTCCCATAAACCACCGTAGCTTGGCATCTTGGGAGGTATAAAATGCCAAGTTGTTCCATCGTTGGCTAAAATTTCTGCTATATTAATTGTGTCATTGCGCTTGCTTCTTTCGAATATTTGTTTAAGTTCTTTGGCGGCACCAACGAAATTGGTACCGTTGTCACTCCAAATGTGAGCGCAATGACCACGGCGTGCAACAAATCGTCGAAACGCTGCAATGAAGGCCTGAGAAGTCAAATCAGTTACTGCTTCTAGATGAACAGCGCGTGTGGCCATACACACGAATAAGCATATATAGCCCTTAGTGCATTGGTGACCACGGCCCTTTGATGTCCGTATGAATATAGGACCCGCGAAATCAACTCCACTATTTAGGAAAGGGCGATGTGGCGTTACTCTCTCTGTTGGTAGTTGTCCCATAAGTTGATATTTAACCTTTGCTTTATCAATGATGCATATCTTACATTTACGTACATATTTTTTGATCGACGCTTTTAAACCTATTACCCAATATCGACTTCGAATGTATGTCATCATCAATTGTATTCCACCATGTAATGTCTTGATATGAGCTTCCTTTATAATAAGTTGTGTTATATGAACCTTATCAGGTATTATAATAGGGTGCTTTGCGCACTCAGACATCTCAGCGTTTTGTAATCGTCCTCCAACTCTCATTAAGCCATTTGCATCTAGAAACGGTGAGAGTGAGACTAGTGAACTTCCTTTTTTAACTCTTTTAATTCTTTTTTAAATCTTCTAATTCATCGTGATAAAACTTCGCCTTGATAAAATCTAATACAACTGTAAATAATTCCTTCCATTTCTAAACACGTTAAAATATCTGATCTTCTTTCTATATGCTTCTGTTTCTTCCATCTTTTACAATAGGCTAAAACTCTTTTCATTCTTGACATAGACGAAAATCTTTCCCAAATTGGTTTAGTAGTAACATGAGTGTGACATAAAGCTTTCATTTCTAAATTAGTATATGGAATCATGATTCTCTTTAAAGTTACTTCTTCGTTCTTCAACCACTTCGGACCTTGCCACCATAAATTATTGTCATACAAATCACATGCGTTAATACCTCTGGTAGCAAGATCTGCTGGATTTTCGTTAGATTGAACGTGACTCCATCTATCACAATCTAAAATTCGTAGGATCTCAGTTACTCTGTTTGCAACAAATATTCGCAACCTGTTGGACTGATGTTGCAGCCATGATAAAACCACCATTGAATCGGTGTAAGCGAATATTTTATCCTTTGATAAATCGAATAAGCCAGCAATATCATTTATTAATTCTGCTAACAAAACTGCACCACAAAGCTCTAATCTCGGAACAGTTAATTGTTTCAGAGGTGCCACCTTTGTTCTGCTCGCAATCAAGGTAATGTATATCTTGTTATCCTTATCCTTGACCCTTAGGTAAACCAATGCTGCGTAGGATGTAGAAGAGGCGTCAGAAAACCCATGAAGTTGGACATCCGTGTTATTTGGTGACAACTTTAACCATCGTGGAATAGAAATCCTTTGCAGGTAAGTGAGTCCCCTTCTATATTCTATCCATTCCTCTTTCAGGTCCGTAGGTAATTCATCATCCCAAGCAAGGTCACACAGCCACAGCTTTTGTATCATAATTTTTGCAGATATAATTACAGGTGACAACCAGCCGAACGGATCAAAAAGACGAGCTACGTCGGACAGAATGGATCTCTTCGTTATTGGAGTCGTCAATTCAGGTAAATTTACTGTAAATTTAAAATTATCATCTTTTCTATCCCATGACAATCCTAATATTTTTATTACTTTATCTAGCTTTATTTCTATATTTTCCATTAAATTCTCTTTTCCATTTTGTAAATATTCTAATAATTCTTCATTGTTACTTGACCATTTTTGCATTTTAAATCCTCCTTTATCTAATATTTTCTCTATTATTTTACAGGTATCCTTCGCTTCATCTAATTCATTTAGGCTCACCATAAGATCATCCATGTAGAAACAATTATTTATGATATACGATGCATTTGGATGTTGCTTAGCTAATTCTTCGTCAATTGTGAGTTGTTTTAATGTTTCTAACAGCTAAATAAGGGGCTGCTGCTGTTCCAAATGTAACTGTTTTTAACTTGTAACTTTCAATAGGTTTGTCGGGATTATCACGCCATACTATGCATTGTAAATTCGAGTGTTCTTCGTTTATATTTATCATTCTATACATTTTGACAATGTCTCCGACAATACATATTTTATATTTCCTCCAACAAATAATAAGACTACGAAGGTCAGGCTGAAGGACAGGTCCCACCATCATCATGTCGTTCAACGAGTAGCCATTTGTACCCTTTGCAGATGCATCATATACAACTCGAACCTTCGTAGTATCTTTGTCCTCGCGAATAACAGCATGATGGGGTAAGTAAATAGTATAATCTTCTTTATTTTCAATTTTCTGCAGATGATTCATATCTAGGTACTCTTGTATAACCTTTATATATTCTTCTTTTAGATTTGGATTTTTCTCAAACTTCCGTTCTAAGTATTTAAATCTAGTCACAGCTTGCTCTTTAGTATCTCCACATAGTTTAACTGTTTCTTCTAGATTTTGCTTCAAAGGTAATTCTACGACATATCTTCCACTTTCTTCTCGTTTGGTAGTTTAGCGTATATTTCTTCACAGGCTTGTTCTTCTTTTGTAAATATTCGTTTCTTTGTATAACTCTCCGTTTCTATCTCCCAAAATCTTCTCAACAAATCATTATCTTCTGCAACCATTCTAGTAATATGTAAGCTTGTTATTCTTTTTTCTTTAGTCGATTGTGTTATATTCTTCTTTTCCAGATAGAATCCATCCTAAGGTAGTCTGTTGTGCAATTAAGCCATCTGGCATCCTTTGTAATCCGACTTCTATTATTTCAGGATAGACGTCGGCTCCAAGCAAAATATCTATCTTACTTGGCTTAGCAAATGTAGGATCAGCCAGTGTCAGTGTGTTGAGATGTGTCTTATTTGTTACAAATTCTCTCGAAGGAACAGTCGATATAGTTTTCATAACATAAGCTCTAACATGAAACGTTGAGGCTGCGTTGCATCTTGAATTTATGGATAAATTTACAACATGCTTAACTGGTAGCTTAGTGCTCTCTCCAACCCCTGTAACTAAGCCACTAACCTTTGACTTCTTTAGCCCCAACAAATCAACTACTCTCGATGTAACAAATGATGCCTCTGAGCCTTGGTCAATGAGTGCACGGAAGACGTGTGATTCTCCAGAGCTCGATAAAACATCTACCAATGCAGTTGCGAGTAATACTTCTTGACCAATCTCTTCTCTCGAGTAGTGCGTAGCTATCAATCTTTCGACTTCTCCTGTATTCTCTGGTTTGCTGTTACTGGTTGCCGCGTAATCTTCTTCCTTCTTCTTAGTTTGATGTAATAGTGTGTGATGCCTTCTCTTACATATTCTGCATGATGTGCGTTGTCGGCATTGAAAAACATTATGATTGGGTATGAGGCAGTTAAAGCATAATTTATTCTTCTGTACAAAATTCTGACGTTCTTCAATAATGAAATTTAAGAATTTTTTACAGCTATGTATATAATGATCACCACTACATAATGAACACAAAATCTGTCGTTTACAAGAATTACTTTTGTCACCCTTTTCATGAATAGCAATATGAGTGTGTATTCTGTCTCTAGTTGTTGACGTCAATGGAGATATTAATTCTAGAGTTCGAAATTTAGACTCCAAAAACATACGTAGCTGTTCCCATGTTGGTAATTCGTCCTGCCTCTCCGTGCGGTATGCAGTCTCTTCCCACTCTTTATGTGTTTGCACGTCAAGCTTTTGCACCACCAAAAACACAATCAAAGGGTCCCATGAATCTGTACATATTTCTAAGTTTTTTAAGCTTTGAAGACACTCCACTGTTGTATCTAAAAGTGACTTTACTTGCTGCGAAGTTTGATGTGTTAACCTTTTTTGATTACAAAGTCTCTTTAATAAAGATGAAACTATAAGCCTTTTGTTTCCATAGCGGTTCTTCAATAAATCCCAAGCTTGCATATAATTATTTTCAGTTATATTAATGTGTCGTAGTAATACTTCTGCCTCTCCACCAATACTTGATTTTAAATAATGTAACTTTTGCACATTTGATAACGAAGTGCTGTTATGAACCAATGACGTAAACAAATCTTGAAACGTAGGAAATTCTTCGTACTTGCCAGAAAAACATGGTAGTTGTATGCGAGGAAGTTGGATGCAGGATATTCTATCATCGTATTGAGCACTTGCGAGATTACCATTTTTGTCACTAGTCCCGGAACCACGTTCATAACTTTTTAAACACTCCAATAAATCCGACTTCAATAATAAGTACAAGTCTTCATATATAAAGAATTCTTCATTAAGGAAATACGGCAATAACCCTCTTTGTTCACGCGGCGTACACGCTGCTAGGCTATAATGAGTCTTCTTAAATGTATCCCAGTGATCCTCTATACATTTCAAACGAGATTGTAGATAACCTTCTGTCAATCTAGCCTTCGGACATTTTTTCAAGTTTGTTTGAGTTTTCTTTAAAGTAGTAGCAATATCTTCCAAAATATTTAAATATTTCACTTGTTCTGGAGTTTCATTAGTCATTTTTTAAATATTCGTTTACTATTTTTATCTTCTTTCTTCAAACAGCACTATATTCTTTACAGATCTTCTATAAGTTATACGCGTAATATAAAATATAAATCGTTTCTTAATGTGCATAAATGTTGCAAACTCGTTCCTTATCTAAGTCCTTTTGTTCTTCAATGCGACGGCGATCTATTCAATACAATAATGAATCCGACTCGATTGGACCATATGTTTATTGCGTTAAGGTGTATTATTGCTTGAATAGACTTAGCGATGCGAGTGAAAGGAAACAAGCGTGTGTATCGTACTGCGTTTAATTTGCAACTAACTCATAAGATATATTTACAATATGTAGATATAAGAGCGTAATTCTAATACATTAGTTAAACAATATGTATGTATTTAAAAGTTACATAATATGTGTAGTATATCAACTATCTGTTATCCATAGCCAAGCCTCGTAGCTTACCATGGAACTATATGGTGCTGTGTGAAAAATGTCCCAATATATTTATTTATTTGTTTACTGAATAGAATTTCAACATTTTTTAATAGAAAACTACACTATTTTTTTAAATCATAATCTCCTTAAGAAATGAATACATACTAGTCTTCATTTACGGCTTCACTCGTATGTTGTAAATAAAACGTATTAATCGAAGTTAATTTATTTATTACCATACAAATTTTCACTTAAATACATTGAGCTCCTGTAGCTTGAAAAAATGACAAACACACACACACTCAGAAACTTTCTAATCTATAACATTAATGATATATAATCATTATAATTGAAAGGCAGCGGTAGTGCGGTGGTAACGCGCTTGGTTCGCGTAACTGAATTAAACCGGTTCAAATCCCGGGTCTCGCACCTCTGATATTTTCATGTGCGAATCATTTCCAACATTATTACCACTTGTCTTACGATGAAGGGAAATATCGAGGAAAAATCTGCATATCAGAGAAAACCTAGGCATGGTTTTGAAAGACATGTGAAGTACTCGAAGTCCAACTTGCACTCGGCCAGCGTGGTGGACTATGGCCTGATCCCCGTTCTATTGAAGGGAGACCAGTGCCCAGCAGTGGGAGGTGAAAAAGGGTCGGCATACATACATACATACATACATAATCGTTTAATATGTTATAAGATATGTATAAATAAAATTTTCTTGCAAGACAAAAGAAAACGGTTATTTATTTATTTTTTGTTATTATGTACACTTGTAGTGGTAGGCAAAAAAGAAAAAGTAAAAGAAAGAATAAAAGAAAAAAAAGAAACTTGATCCTGCAACGCCCCCTTGCACTGCGGCGACGGGTTTCGCTGTGGGTTTTAGTGAGTAGGAGTCTCACAGTACCTTGTCCGTTATGACAGCGGGCAGGGTCCCCATGATGGGTTTCCCCAGCGACAACAAAAAGGCAAAAAAGAAACTAAAACTAGTCACGGGTTCTCCATATAGTAAAACTATACTTTTATTTAACTTTTGTAGAAAACATTATTCGATAGAACGTCGCAGTAAGCCGGAAATTGAAAAAAAACTATTTTTCAACGCTTTGAGTCCCCCCATTTCTCTGAGAAAGCTAGGCGTGTGGGGTATTTTACGAATTTTTATTCCTTATATACATGCTACCATTTTAAAATCATAAAACTTTAGGTTTTCATCATATATATATATATATATTAATATATATATATATATTTTAAATATACTGATTCCGATTGGTCTAATAGTGCAGAGCTATATTTAGATACAAGTTACGAAATGTACTGCCACCAGTTAAGTTAGTTAATCTATAAATATAGATCAATTTGAATGTATAATTAATTAAAACACTATGTCGAGCAAACATCATTACGGTACTTACTAATCAACGTAAGCTCATTGATAAAGATTAAATTGAACAAGCGACTTTATTGCTTCAAAAATAGAGTTCATATTCCCCTGATAATTATCGATTTTTTTTCGTAATGATTGTTAAAAGAAAACATGTAGGTGTTAAAATTATTGCTAGAATTATTTTATATTGTTTAGAAAAATCTATTTACATTAATGTCTATGAAATAATTTCCTCGAAATATAATTTAATTTTTAACCCCAACTAGCGACAATTCCTGACTTTGTTCAGGTGTGTGTTTAGATAACTTTTGTATTTATTATTATATTATGTATGTATGTGTTCAGCCCTTTTTAAAGTCCCACTGCTGGGTACGGGCCTCCCTTCAATACGAGGGAGATCAGACCATAGTCCACCACGCTGGCCAAGTGCGGGTTGGCGGACTTCACATATCTTTCGAAAACTTGCTAGGTTCTCTTAGACATGCAGGTTTTCTGGCCATGTTTTCCTTCACCGGAAGGCAAGTGGTAATAATGATTCGCACATGATTTTATCTGAGGTGCGAGACCCGGGATTTGAACCCGCTTCACTCGGTTTCCCAAGCGAGCGCGTTACCACTGGGTTACCACTGCCTACAATAGTATTATATAATCTATCAGTATACTGAATTTCATCCAAATCTGTTTAGACATTTTAGCGTAAAGGAGTAAAAAATACGCAGAATATTCACATACAAACTTTCGCATCTATACTAATATTTATATAAAGAGGCAAAGTTTATTTGTTTGTTTGTTTGTTTGAACACACTAATCTCAGGAGCTACTGATCCGATTTAAAAAATCTTTTTGCATTATTTGAAAGGTTATAGCCTATATACTATCATGCTACTACCCAAGGGAGCGTAGCAGTAATCATAAATGTCAACAAATCTGGCAGACTTCCATACATTATTGTAAAACTGATGTTTTTTATGTTTTGTCTGAAAAACTACTGAGCCCCTTTCCAAAAATCTTTTTGCATAAAGCCAAAAAGATTTTTTTGCACTTTTAGCGCGAGTGAAGCCGCGGTTTCTGCTAGTTTATATAATAGTATAAATCCTTGGAAACTGTTTCCTTTTCCACGCCTCCATAAAACAAACTATCTCTAAACCAAACTTCATTGAATTTGGATAAGCCTTTTAGCGCTGAGAATTAATAAAATTATTAATGGGTTAGATTCACTGACGAGAAGTAAATTATAATATTGGAAACGTCTGTTAAATCATTTCGGCCGGTTAGATCAATAACATTTAAGCTCTTAGTACTACACGATCCTCTATAATCCAGGGTTCATATCATAAAGTTTTAAACTCGATTCGCACAAGCTTACAGTTAAACTTTTATTTATTTATATAAACTTGTTGAAATTTCTAACTTATGTATTCTATATCTATACTTATACACATTAGTATAGAAGTATAGATAAATGTGTTGGGACATTAACACACAGCACCATCTAGTTCCATGGTAAGCTACGAGGCCTGTGTTATGGATACCAGATAGTTGATACACTATATATGTATAACTTTAAATACATACAAATTGTAAATATAAACACCCATGACTGGAGGGCAAGCATTCGTGCTCATCATACAAACGAATGCCCCCAGTGGGACTCGAACCGCGAACGATGGCACAGCAAGCAGGGTCACTACAATTTGAGCCAAACGTGTCGTCAAATTAAAACACTAGCAAAGATAGTACAGAAGTGATGATGGGAGACATAACTGCCAAATTCTCAACTCCGTGATGCTATTGGAAACTTCAAAAAAGCTTCATTTAATATCATTTTTTAGCAAACAAGACTAATTCGAACCTAGGACCTACGGATGTCCAACTTTCTGAAGTAAGTTCTAAAAGCCAGATTAAAGCTAGAGTGAAAAGAAAAATAACAAGTGTATGTATATAAAATAATTCATTTTTAAACGTTTATATATAAACATAATACAATTATCTAAAAATTGATTCACAGATTTACTAATTTTTAGTTAAACTTAAAGTTATGTGTTAGTTGAAAGTCCTTTAAAAAAATACTGTGTGGGTTCCGACCTCCTGCTTGGACTTACATACTCACATCGTTATTATTAAAACTTATGATCTGTCGGTATGTTTGTGGTTATCTCAGCAGGCATTACATTTGAACATACGTAATGTACAATTAAAATAATGACAAAAAAAAAATTAAAAAGCTACACTGACTTCGAAATCACTTTAAAACTATTACAACCATTAAAAGTGAAATTTAGTCCTGTATAGGTAGGAAGGTACGTTCTAGGTAGCTTACCTATGTATTATGAAAAGTATCATCAAAATCGGTTCGCTATTACGCAGATAACGCGTAACAACAATAAACACATAATAATAATATCAATCATTTTCATGAAATCGCTCAAAACAATCATATTGTTTTTTTTTTAAATAAAACTATCTTTTCGGATTTTTTCGCAGATTTATTTTCATTTTTGGTTCCCGACGTTTCGAATGTTTTACAGCAATCATGGTCACGGGAGAGACTAAAGTTTAAGACGCCTCAGTCTTCTAGTCAGTCATTATATAGTTGTTACAGACAGCCTACCAACAAAATAACAAAATGAATTCAAAAAATACAAATATGAATTGAAATAATAATAAATAATAAATAAATAAATATACTGGGACATTAACACACAACACCATCTAGTTCCATGGTAAGCTACGAGGCCTGTGTAATGGATGCCAGATAGTTGAAACATTGCACATATATACCTTTAAATACATACATATTATAAATATAAACACCCATGACTGGAGTACAAACATTCGTGCTCAAAGCACAAATGAATGCCCCTAGCGGGACTCGAACCCGCGACCGCTGGCACAGCAAGTAGGGTCACTACAAACTGAGCCAAACGTGCCGTAATGATTGAAATGAAAAAATCCGAAAAGATAGTTTTATTTAAAATTAGCGGCTTACCCTCGCGTCGCTAGTGTTCGTCGCTTGGTACGTTTTAAACAGATATAAATTATCAGCCAGCGTTAGCTATATAAATTTTAATTTTTTTTTTTCGTAACATTTTCTGATGTTTTAATACTTATAATCCTATTCTGGACTAAGTAAAATCCAAAAAAATCAAATATCATAAACATTGGTCCAGCCGTTCTTGACTTATAAATGGTGTAACTAACACGATTTTGTTTTATATAATAACTAGCGGCTCACCCTCGCTTCGCTCGGGTTCACCTCTAGAAAAGCGCAAACAGATCTATCCGACGGGAACCGTTAATTTTTCCAGGATAAAAATAAGTAACCTGTTGTTTGACCTGCAATATAAGGTATCAGCATGCCTAATTTTACTAAATTAGGTGCATAAGTAGTTGTGTACTGAGCTGTAACTGCGTCGGTGGTGTAGTGGCTAGCATGTACGGCTGCACACCCGGAGGTCCTGGGTTCGAGTCCCGGGTCGGGCCAAGTTTAGTTATTGAGTCTTCCTGTATAGTAAGTCTCAGTAACAGCCCGGAGTTGGGAAGTTGGCGGTGTTTCAACCCCGTGCCTTGGAGAGCACGTAAAGCCGTCGGTCCTGTGCCTTAACTCTCACCGGTCGTGTCGAGTGGTCGTCCCACCGGAGTATGAGAGTGATAGGAATAGAGAGTGCACTTGTGTCTGCGCGTACACTTGAGCACTATAATATCTCCTGCGCAGTTGGCTAATCTCATTGAGATTGGCCGCCGTTGCCGGAATCGGCTAGGAGAACATCATCATCATCACTGAGCTGTATAAGTTACTATAGTTTTTTAACTATCCCACGGGAACTCTTTAATTTTCCGGAATGAAAAGTATCAAATTTCATTTAAATAGGTTAAATAGTATCGGAGATTAGTCCGTACAAACAGACAAACAGACAGAGAAACAAAAAAATTAAAAAAAATCTGGATTTGTTCTATTTCTCTCCTTACGTAATGTAAGAAGAGAACTGACTGGTTTTTTAGCATTTTTTTCTACCATCTATGTACAGACATTCGACCTCTACAGTTTTATTATTCATATATGTATATTCAGATAGAATAAATAACGTATAATAAAACAGTAATATATAATAATGAAAATAGTTATAGCGAGTGTACCTTAGGAGTTAGGAGATAGACATATATTATGTTGAACTTTTCTATAGACCTTTTTAAGACTTATAATTTTCTTGTACAATGTTTTGATGAGCCAACGTTAGCCATATAAATTTCTAAGGACAATTCGATAGAACCAGTTATTGTGTTTTCCCGTGGGAATGAATAATTTGCCCGTCGTACAAGGTATTCTGAATGTTAACCCGAGCACTAAGTTTTATCACTATACAAAATTAAGTTAAAATCGGTTGAGTACTTTTTGCGTGAATCGCGCACATCGATTTGACTAAGTTTTATTATAGGTATAGATAAGAATAAATATTGCGAGTGTAACTTAGAAGATAGACATATTATACTATTCACAACTTTTCTATAGGACTTTTCAAGACCTACAATTTTTTAGTATATTGTTTTGATGTATGTATGTCTTAAGGCTTAGCCAGCGGAAGGTTTCTAGGGAGGACTCGATAAAATCAGTTATTGTATTTTCCCGTGGGAAAGAAAGATTTTCTTTAAGTAAAAGGTATCTAGGCAGTGGTATCCCAGTGGTAACGTGCTAGATTGGGAAACTGAGTGAAGCAAGTTCAAATCCTGGGTCTCGCACCTCTGATATTTTCATGTGCGAATCATTTCTAACACAATTACCACTTGTCTTAACAGTGAAGTAAAACATCGTGAGAAAACCTGCATGTCTGAGAAAAAAATAAAAAGTAACCTATTTGTTATTCTGATGTATGAATTATATTATTGTAAAGTTTCATCAAAATCCAATCAGTAGTTTTTGTGTACTAAGCTGTATAAGTTACTATAGTTTTTTGACTATCCCACGGAAACTCTTTCATTTTCCGGGATGAAAAGTAGCTGATTTGTTTTTGTCATGTATGAACTATATTATTGTAAAGTTTCATTAAAATCCAATCAGTAGTTTTTGTGTACTAAGCTGTATAAGTTGTTATAGTTTTTTAACTATCCCACGGGAACTCTTTCATTTTTCGGGATGAAAAGTATCTAAGATGTTGCCCGGGGATGTAAGGTACCACCATGCAAAATTTAATTTAAATAGGTCTAATAGATCCGGAGATTAGCCCGTACAAAGAGAAAAACAGACAAACAGCTCGCTCGGGTTCGTCCATACCTACGAATATGTTGTATTATCTCTTTAACCATTTGTCCAAATTATATGCAGTAAAAGGGAAAAGTGTTTTATTTTAAACATTTTAGACGATAAATTTACTTATTTTGATAAGAATTCAAAATTGTTGATAATATGACCAATAAACATGGCCTACCGATTTAAATAATTTTTTTAATATAAAAAACTACTTTTTGTGACTTAAATATAAAAGTTAGACATATGCTGTCGCTGACTTTTTTGTAGGCATTATTAAGCTCTACAACTTTTCTCTAGAACATAATCATATATCTCTCATCGTTAAGGCAGCGTTCGTAAGAAACGTTTTCGGTTGACCGTTTTTTCTCCGACTTACTTTGCAAATCCGACTACCACGTAAAAGCCTTTTCATTTTTCGGGTTAATATGTAGCCTATGACACTCAGAAAGAACGTGGCCTTCTATTGGTAAAAGAATTTTGAAAATCGGTTCAGTAGATCCAGGGATTACCCCCTACAACGTCACAAACTCACAAACTCACAAACTCACAAACACACAAACTCACAAGATCACAAACTTTACCTCTTTATAATATTAGTATAGATAAATAGGTATAGATGTCAAATATTCGAGTAAATCTAAGAAAGTATTAAATTGAAAACCTTATAAAGAGTACACGAGTATAAGAGAAAATAATTAACTAGACTGACTTCTATCTGACATTTAATAATTAAATAACAAGGTATAAAAGTAAGTTTTTTGTTGAATTTCATTAAAACAGTGTATAATTAAACTGAATTATAACAAGAAGTAGAGTTATAAAACAAAATGGAAGGAGGACTTAAACTAATAACATCACAACTATGAAGGACTTTATCGACTTGTAGCAAAATATATTATCTGATACCTGTATCTTATTTGTAAAGTTATTTTTTTGTTTATATTTCGTTATCAAATATACTTGATTTTGAGAAAGAGACAAAAACTAGAGAGAAAGAGAGAAAAGATTTTTTATACCGACCTACAGTAGGCGTATGTTAATCAATTCATATATATTTTTACATACAAATTATACCCAATTCCTATCGTTAGTATGGAAACCCTCAGAAAGGGCCGTTCATTAAACTTATATTATGTTATTCATATGCAACAAATGTAAGTTATCAAATATATGTATTTAAATATTTAAATTTTAAAACACTTTAACACCTCCAGGTAAATTTCTAAGAAATTAATTAAAATTCTAAGAAATCTATTGTTAACTGACACGATTAAAAAAATATGCTTCACTTATGACTGTATCTATGCAAATAAATCTTGAACATCGATTTTAACCTATTTCTAAACGTGTCGTCTTCAAATCTAGATGACAACACAATAGTTTGATATAAACCAGCTGATCCAATTTTGAACTTGTTGATTTCTGGAAATACTTGTCGGATTTTAAATATTAATTTTGCACTTATACCTACCTATCTACTAGCGATTCACCCTCGCTCCGCTCGGGTTTGTCCCTTGCTACGTTTTAACGGGTTAGTTTAACGGATAACCAGCTATCATCATGCCAAATATCATCAAAATCTGTTCAGTGGTTTTCTCGTGATGCATTCCCTGACAGACAGACAGACGAAAATTCTAAAAACTATAGATTCGGTCTCTGTATTGATAATAATGACTATTTGAATAAGATTTTCCAAAAAATATTTAATGTATAGGCTAGTGACTTACCGTCTCTTCTCGTCCTTAGGGATGAATGGAAACCAATAGAGGGCAAAAATTTTGGGCAGAACCTTTGCAGGCAGAGACACTCACTAAAGTTTCATCAAAATAGGATAAATGGTTTAGGATCGCATAGAAGACAAACATTAGGAAATAACTTTTAATTTTTATTTACATACATAGGTATGTAGATATTCTATAAGCTATATAACATTGTGTTACAAAAGCGGAACAATAATTATACATGAACTAGCGTTTCCCAGCGGTCATTTAAACTATGAATCATTTCTATAAAATAATTTAAAAATAGCATTTTCATACAAATTAAGAATCCTTTTTTATTAAGGGACTAGCGGTAGATTTTCATTTGTTTTGGAAAACCCTAATTTTTTTCTACAATAAAAGTAGCCTAAGTTACTTCTTATAACATCAGCTATCTGCTAGTGAAAGTCCCGTCAAAATCGGTTCAGCCGTTTTGGAGATTATCCGAAACAAACAAACAGACAGACAGACAAAAATGTTTAAAATTGTGTTTTTATTATTAGCACTGTATATAATTTAATATGCATTTAGTAAAATGTTGTTATTTTTATATTACAGTCACTTCAATTTTATTTATCTGTATAGATGTATAAATTGAGTTTCCAAAAGCCATTTCTAACCGAATACTGCTCCCTATGAGAAAATGTGTCTAATTTCAAATTTGTACAATACTTTCTTAGATTTCGTGATTAATCAGTGATTTATATTTCGCTTTTGTATAAATAAATTACGAAAACCCACGGTCAATAGTGAAATAAAAAATAGTAAAATTGTAACTAAGCCGAATCTGTACATTAAATATTTTTTGGAAAATCTTATTGAAATAGACATTATTATCGATACAGAGGCCGAATCTATTTTTTTTTTAATTTTTGTTCGTCTGTCTGTCTGTCTGTTACCGCATCACGGAAAAACCACTGGAGGGATTTTGATGAGATTTGGTATGATGGTAGCATACTTTTTACCGTGGGAAAATATCTCATTTAAGAGAAAAAATACAAAAACTGCAATGTAAGAGTATACTAATATGTAAAACCTAAGAATTTGTTTTTGGTCATCTGAGCGCGGGCAGTGTCGAGGGCAGTACTAGTAGTGGAATAAAAAATGAAGTTTGGTTTAAAGCTATATTTTATGTTAAAATTATTAAATTCTCATTAATAAGAAAAGAAGCACAGAAGAGTAAGAAAAAAGTGTACATAACAACAGCAGGCTGTATGGAACCATCGAGATTTTAATTAAAACCTTTAAAGCTGCAATTCATAAATAGACGGAAACTAGCTTTCCTCTTACAATGTTCCGGTAAATATTTTCTATTGAACATTAAAAATTTAATACGCTTTTATGAAAGCTAACACTAATTTAATTTTTGTATGAATAAAAATATAGTTTTAAAGTCACCAAAGACAGTATTAAAGTTATAATCTTATCTTATATCTTTAAACGAGCAATTCTTGTAATTATATATATATATATATATATATATATATATATATATATATATATACATATATATATATATATATATATATATAATCTAAATCTCGGAAACGGCTCCAACGATTTTCATGGAGTTTAGCACACAGGGGGTTTCGGGGGCAATAGATCGATCTAGATTATTCTTATGCCTGAGAAAATGCGTGTTTTCGAGTTTTCATGAAGATTTCTTTTGGATTATTCCACGCAAAATATGGTCGGTATTTTGCATGCTCGGGCATAAGCATCGTGGTCGAGCAGCCAAGGTGCAAGATCAACAATCACAGGTGTCCAGGTTCGAATCTCGGTCGCATTACAAAGTTTTTACTTTTGTTTTTTTTTTAAAGTATTTTCTTGATATTATAAGTTCGGATATGAAACAAACTTGGACTATGGCACTATACACGGCCACAACCTTGATGTTCAAAACGAAGCCAGCTGTCTTTTGAACAATTTTATATAAATGTAAATTTTATTAACATTATTATAGCAAATTAATTAATCGGTTATCATTATAGATTACCACTTTGATCTGTATTTATAATATGCAGTATGTTCTGTGATCGCTCGGATGAGTGATCATTAATTACATTCTACTTAATTCCCTTGATAAAATAAATTTAATTTACCCGACTACTCGAGAAGGAAGGTGATAATAAATAAATATGTTGGGATATTAACACACAGCACCATCTAGTTTCATGGTAAGCTACGAGGCTTGTGTTATGGATACCAGATAGTTGATACACTACACATATATAACTCATTTGTGCTCATCACACTAATGAATGCCCCCAGCGGGACTCCAACCCGCGACCGCTAGCACATCAAGTATAACACTACAAACTAAACCAAGCATCTCGTGATGTTTTTGTAGGATATATAACAATTATTATTTATATTTATTTACTTGGCTACATCTTTAGACCATGAACGAATTAACCACTGGACTAGACATATAAGCGGACGTACCTTTATCGGTCTTCTCAGTAACCAGGAGATTTTAGGCTTGGTCGTTTGTTTTTTGCGTCAGTCTCAAGCACTTATTTGTCAACAAAACATCTCCCAAAAATGACTAAATGTTCTGTTAAATGATGTAAAAACTATAACGGCGGAAGCAGCAGTATTTCTTTTCACTTGTAAATACATTATATACATTTATTGTTATTTATCACACAATTTAATTAAATGTAAAATAAAACGTCATATTACCCAACTATGTTAAATATAGTCGATATTTCTATGTATTGTTGACGTCTGACAACCATCATAAAATCCCTGGATTATACCATTCAGAACAAATGACTAAACTGTCGAGTGAGTCCATTTGACATCGACTAGTGCTTGACAATGTCGAAAAATATATCGATATTTGACGAAATTACTAAACGAATTGTGTTATTTGTACAGTACAATAACATAAAATACTTTTACCACAGTAGCCTACTATCTGATGACAATAAATTTATAAAAATATTTTCTAAATCAAATAAAAATATAAATGCAAAAATTATAATTAGTATGTGTACTTAATTTTTTATTTTATTTTATTCCACATTTATATACTTTGGAATATTATTCCATTGTAATAATAATAAAGATCATTTTATTTCAACACATAAATTACACAAAATCAAACAATAATGTTTTAGCACTAAACTTCTGGGTTGGCGATTTGTAATAAAACACTTTACCACTTGCACTAATCATTTTACTTTCACGATCCAACACTCACTTTAATTTGCAATCTCTTTTTCTTTTTCCTAATTTCACAAATGTTTATTAAGAACTGAGCAATAGTAGGACAGTGTCACATTTTTATAACTACCCGAGACAATCAATTTCCAATTAAAATAGTTCAATAACAGAATCAACAAAATCACTTTATTTAATTAAATTAGCTTAATATTTTTTTTAATCTTTACAAAATAATATTTATTATATATTAATGGAATATATACCCGATATTCATTTGTTCATTAACATTATTATAGGCAACCAAAATGTTGATATCAATGCCATCGTATTTATATAAATCAAATTAAAAAATAATTATTATTTGACACATTATTATTGCCTCTTTAATTCATTTATTTTAATTTATTAAAATTAAAAGAAGAAGAATAAATTAAAAGATGTAAAATATGATGACTATGCTAACCAATGTCTAAAATGTCATTCATTCGTTCATCGATATATGTATTTATCGATTACGTTCAAGCACTAGAAATATTGTATTGTGTATCAGTGTTTATAATAATGTAATAAAATCTTTGTGTGCGTTATGCGTCACTTGGTTGAACTAGTTTTCATACATTTGTATTTTATGTCAGGTCCAGTCTCTAATTCGTTCATGCTTTAGACTTAACGTTTTGACAAAGTTCAACACAATTTGTAAGCTGACATTTAAATAGCGTCTGTGAATCCTAATAGTAATAAGAAATGGAATATTTAGAATTGCTATATTAACAGTTTAACGTTTAAGAAAAAATAAACCAATAAGAAAGATGATTTCATTTTAATACTCTTTTCGGTTAATTTTTTTTTTAATTTTACTATTATTATTAAAAAAAACTAAGATATTTACTTACTTATTTCAAATACCTATGTATATTGTATACTGCAAACATACCTGAAATAAAAACAAAAAAAATATTTACTATAAAAATACGAAAATATTAAACACCACTTTGTATTTGTATGACAAAAACAACGCATCTTATATGATGAAAATCGAACCGGTATATAGACTACTTATTTGTACTACTAAGAAAAGCAAGTACAAAAGAAATAAATCTCTCATATCACACTTTTGTATGGAAATAAACATCATAAATACGCTTTTTCAATCATATTTCCGAGAATAAACCCAAAAATTACAAACTATTTTAACCGATACGCCCTGATCCCTTCAATAAACTTTATTATTATCTGCCCATGCCCCATTGGCACATAGGTATGAGGTGGGATCGTAAAATACGCAATTTGTCAAAAGGGACATAAAAAATATAATTTGCTCGTCCGATCTGGTAAAAGATCCAAGAACGTTACACACGGGGTGATTTTTGCTATATTCACAATACTATTTTAAATATGATAGTTTGTATGTTTGTCTGTTTATGTATACTTTTGTTAGTAATAAAATTAGCCTTCAGGTGGCGCTGGTCGCTTGTAAAAATATGAATAATTACATTATATATATATACTAGCAACTCACCCTCGCTCCGCTCGGGTTCGTCCCTGGGGTGGGGTCTGGGAGGACCACCCTTATCCTTATCACTTAGAGGTATGGAAAATAGATAGTAGTTGATTCTCAGACCTACTGAATACGCATATAAAATTTGGTAAAAATCGGTAAAGCCGTTTCGGAGGAGTACGGTAACTAACATTGTGACATGGAAATTTTATATATATATATATATATATATATATATATATATATATATAAGCACATCGACTAAATGAAAACTACGAATAAGTTATTTTTACTTTTTAGTGATTTTGTTTGAAGTCGGTTTTTATTTTTTTTGTTCAAAAGTTTTTTTTTTGGTATCATTTTATTAATTAAATTATTTTTTTAAACCTGTAACGCAATTGAATAGCGTAAACATGTAAAGAAAGGACTACATTTTCAATATTCGTGGTTCCATAGAAAGTACGAACTTTAACCGCTATTAGAAATCATTATTATGTTTATTTTATCACTAGCGACTTTGCTTCGGGCATCTCTAGATGCCTATTGTATTTATAATATCATAAACAAGGTACCTGTTGGATAATTTTTGTATTTTCAGTAGCCTACATGTTACTCAAGATAATTAAGAGAAATTTTATCTAAATCTGACCAGCAATTCTAGCGTGAACGAGTAACGGACATACATACATACACATAAAAACTTTCGCATCTATTTATATTACTTAGTTGTGTAATAACATTTTTTTTAAATAAAGAATGATAAAAAAATCATATAGTGTGTACATTTCACACGTCTAAAGACTGTCGCGTCGCTGCGCGACTGACCAATAAAATGTGCCGATTTTGTATTAATTTATCCACTTAATAAATATACTATTTACAAAATTATGTGGTTTTAGTAAATGTTTATTTACGATTGTATGATTATATATATATAAAGAAATATAAAAACAAAAAATATAAAACAATTAGCGAAAAATGAAAACAAATCTATCCCACGGGAACCGTAAATTTTTCTGGGATAAAGAGTAACGTATGTGCTAATCCAGATTATAATCTCTATCTGTGCCAGATTTCATCCAGATTCGCTCAACCGTTCTTGCGTGATTGAGTAACAAACATCCAAACATCCATCTAAACTTTCACATTTTTAATATTAGTAAGGTTTTTCTAAAAGTAATAAATTGTTATTTTTTTAAGCAGTTAACTAATAAGTTTATTGGCATAATATGGTGTGAGAGGATATCTTTACTTAGAACTGTCTATTTTGTCATAGAAGAAAAAGCAATGATTATATTTTCTACGTAGACAGGATGCTTATAACTGGTTAGAACGTATAAGTCCTATAAGTAATACTTTTATTGCTGGAAAATATCTCATCTCTGAGAAATCTATACTAATCGTTAAAACTAAGGAGCAACCCGAGTGAAGTGAGGGTGAGCCGCTAGTCTATACTAATATTATAAAGAGGTAAAGCTTGTGAGTTCGTGACGTTATAAGAGGTAATCTCTGGATTTACTGAACCGATTTAGATGAAATTTGGTAAGAGGATAGTTTGAGGCCTTGGGTAGGACATAGGATACTTTTTATCTCGGAAATCATCCCTTAAGGAGATGAAAATGGGGATGAAATTTTGTATTGGGAAGGAAAGTAGAGACGAACCTGAGCGAAGCGAGAGTGAGTCGCTAGTAATTTATAAAATAATATTCTTACTAACTTGATACAAATGAAATGAAACAAGTGCAGACTTAAGGTAAATGCGAGTAAATAAAGAATTTAATAAATAAATTTAAAATGTAAATAAAATCTAATCTAGATTTGTGTAACCATAATTACTAATCTTTATCTCCAGCAACAAAAATATAGGACTTTCATATAAATTTACGATAGCGTCTAGGCCCTTTTAGTTTGACCCTTTCGCCAAATCCGTATTTTTGCTAAATCAAAATTCTTAGCTGACGTTTCCTACGTATAAACTACCTGCCTGCCATATTTCAGCTTCATAGGTAAGATTTCGTGTTAAGTTAGTGAATAGATTCCCTTTTGCTTTTATATAATAATATATATGTACAATGTACATATATATATATATATATATATATATATATATGAACAATGTACATATATATTATTTTATTGATTTTCAATATAATTTCTGTACATAAAGCATATTTATGACACTACGCTTCATTCAACACAAGGAGTATATTCTATGTATACTCCTTTTTAGGGTTTTGTACCCGAAGGGTGCCAACGGGACCCTATCACTAAGCATCCGCTATCCGTCCATCCGTCTGTATCTCATGAGCCGTCAGAGGTAGAGAGTTGAAATTTTCATTGCCTGTGTATTTCTGTTGCCGTTAGAACAACAAATAATAAAAAACCAAGGTGGCGAATTTCAAAATGGCCGCCATGCAAATTTAAAAAAAAATCGATTAGTACATATTGTTATATCGTGAGCAAAATGCAAATCGAAATCAAACACAAGAGATACACATGTCAAAAAATGGGAGAAGTGAACTTTAAAATTTTACCACGCCAATTTCTAAGTCGTGTTTTTCTTATATTTGTAAAATTTTTGTTAATATTTAATACGAAAAACATGTTCCCCAAGTGAATTTCAACATGGTGGCACCAATAAATAATTCGTTTTGAAACTTTATTGCCACGGTACGGTTTCCATCCATACATCATGTGTTTATACATTAAACATGAGATGCTGATATATTCATTAAATTTTAAAATAAATTAGTAGCAAATTGATAGCAACATCACTAATCGACCAATAGTGAAGCTGTATATTACTTTATTTTTAAAACGTAAAGAACTGGACGAAATAATTTGTTGGCAGTCAGATGACCCAACAACACCATAAAAACCATAAATAAATATACCAAGTGTAATTTTGTAGAGTTAGTTTTTGGATGGCTTTGAGAGTTCTAGGAAATATTATTAGAACTATTAGTATATATTTAAACTAGCTCTTGCCCTCGGCTCTGTTACCATATGTATTTAGATAATGATAAACTCTTTTGACAAAATTTGTTTCAAAGTAAACAATCTTACCAATTTTATAATTCTGCAGATTTGGAGATACCGGGTTTGATTCCGATTCGGGCCCAGAATATGGCCAAGTGATTGGGGTTTTTCTGTCAAGAAATATGGCGATGTTTTACCTCCGTGCCTCGGAGATCTGAGAAGTAAGCCATCGATCCTACGCCTACTCTGCCTCCCACCGGAATTTGAAGGTGAAAGGTATAACTAGAGTGTACTTGTATTTGCGCTAGCCCTTGTGAACTACAATGTCTCCTACGCAGCTAGCCAGTCTCAGTGAGCTTGGCCGCCTTAAACAAAATCATTGACATTATTAGGCCTGTTAAAGAGAAATCAAAAATGACTGAAAGGAATTTAATAATTCTCCAGATGACTAATGGTTGTATTGACTACGATTAAAATGCCTCTGCCTCGATGATGTAATGGCTAGCGTGTACGGCTACACATGCGGAAGTTCCGGGTTTGTGTCCCGGGTTGGGCCAAGTTTAGTTATTTAGTCTTTCTGTTAAGGTAGTCAGAGTAACAACCCGAAGTCGGGCAGTTGTTGGTGTTTCACTCCCGTGCCTCGGAGAGCACGTAAAACCGTCGGTCCTGCGCCTTAACTCTCACGGGTCGTGTCGAGTAGTCGTCCCACCGGAGTATGAGAGTGACAGGAATAGAGAGTGCACTTGTTGTTGCGCACATACTTGTACACTATAATATCTCCTGCGCAGATGGCCAGTCTCAATGAGATTAACCGCCGTGTCCGAAATCGCGCGGGAGGACATTATCATTATATCAATCACTTAGCGGTTTTATTTTGCTTTTAAATAATACGTTTAAGTAGTTCATTAAAGTATATATGAGTAGTACATATTATGTATGTATCTATGTATATTGTAAACAAATATCTTTTACTTAGTTATTGAAAATATAGAACTAATAGCTAATCATGTAATAAAATTTTAAAAGTCTGTTTAATCTATTTTTAATTCTCGTATTGATTTGAAATATTCACGGGAACACAATCATCTGACACCAAAAGGCTGTTCTGATGTACATAATATATGGTGGGAATTATACTTTTTAAGTACTATTTATTATTTATAAGCTTCATAATATGTGCTTCATATGTGTATTGTTTAATTTGTGGAAACTTCATTGGTTTATGTGTTATCTATTATTATTAATTATTTATGTAATATCGTACTGTTTGTTTCCCTAAAATAAATAAATCAAATAAATAAAAATAAGTGATGTTGTAGTTGGTATACCTGTTTAGTTTAAATTAATTTTATATAAATACTACTTTTGTTTTCAATTTCTCCCAAATTACCCAATTTTCGCCCGGAAATTAATATAACAATTTTGGGAACAACTATGTATATAAAAAAATTTGGCAAAGTTTTTTTTAATTGCCAAATCAATCCAGACTTTGTCAAGTCATTCGCTTGCCAAAGAGTTTTCATTTCATTTTTATTATATTGATATTTAATGCTAAAACATAGAAGAAAAAGAGTGAAAAAAAAACTTGTGCGTATACTTATGTGATGAAGATGTTATACTTCTTTGGTGTAACAGAACAAAAATAGCTAAAGATTTCTCTGTTTGTAAAAGGAAGCAGCTAACTTCATCATGTCGCTTTTTGGCTGTCGGTGTGCACGCGCATCGTAAAAATTTCAATCTCATTTTTTTCCAAACGTGCCAAAAGAAGTATAACTTTAATAAAAGAACAAAGCAGAAGAAGAATGTTATACACTTTACGCGTGTAAACATTTGTTGTAAATCTAACTTTTTATATCAATTAAGAAACACATTTAACAAATATATTTCTTGCTTATCTGTTAAACGTTGCATGCAAACAAAAATGTACCTTAAATATTATGAACATATAGTTGTAAATCTATTATATAGCATCACAGGTCGTTAGAAGACTTAAAGCGCGTGTTTTAAGCAATTCATAAAATTAATTCGTCGTAGAAAGTCCAATATTTACGGGTGTAAGGGCAGAGGAGATTGAAAATGGTAATGTTATAGTTTTTTATTTCTGAATTAGTGTCTCGCGTTGGAACAAGCTTTCATATTTAAGAACATATGTATACACAAGTAGCTCTTGCACGCGGCTTCGCTCACGTTTTCATTTCTATTATGTCCATTTTAAATTTTTTTTAATCTCTCTGACATTATAAATGAGGAAATCTATGAGTAGATAATAATAATAATATTATCTCATTTATAATGTCAGTTAGATAAAAAAATGAGAGAGAGAACAAAGAAAGAGAGATAAAAAAGAGTAGATAAATGAGTAAATAAATGATTGTTATTCTTGTAAATGCAAAATCGTAATAGCTTAACAGATTTGGGTGAAATTTGGCAAGGAAATAGCTCATATCTAGGGTATATCCTAGATTAGTATACAGGGCCTTTACTGATGTCCTTGCGAGAGAGGTCGAGGGCAAAAACTAGTACTAAATAAAAAAAACGCGAGCTATAAGCATATGTTTTTAATATATGTTTGTATAATTCACATTATTTATTGGCTTAGCATTTATCTCCTTTACACAGTAGTAGAAATAATGGGGAAGTGGCTTAATGTATTGTGTAGATATAGTTGGGAGTACCTTTTTAACCCACTTTAAGTGCGAAGAGGTTTTTTTTAAATAAAAAAACTATTTTTTCGGATTTTTTCCTAAATAAGATAAAAATGAAAATAAATCTACTAAAATAAATAACTCCGAAAAGATAGATTTATCAAGTCAAATATTTGCGTAAATCTAAGAAATTATTATAGGAAGAGGTTTTTAATCCTGTATATATTTGTGTTTCTGGCCTGCAATCATCAATTCACCAATTAAAGATCGGTTTTCATAAAAAAATTACAAATAACTTGGATTATACCTTAAGAGATATCCTATGTAAACATAATGAATTCGAAATGGAGTAATTACTTTTGACTACCATTCGCCTAGTTATCGAACTTCGACCATAATCATTATTGAAAATTTGAGGGAAACATATATAAATATAAAAAAAAAGAATTTACTTAACAATATAAAAAAACTAACTGTTCCGGTTTTATTGACAACACTAAAGCTTGTTAATAGATACTAAATAAAATCGGTTAATAAAGAGATGAGTAAAAGGAATTGAGCTGTTTTAGTATACTAAAATTGACGATTCTAAAATGCTAGTAGCAATTTATTGAAAAAATCTAAGTTAACACAGCACACGTAAGTCGAAAGCTCTCAGCATTGTGAGTCTAATAATAGGCACTATCAATATCGATTTAATCGTTCGTTTTGTTCTGCAAAGAATAACGTGATAATTAACTGGGCCCCGTTTTAGAGGAATCAGAGTATTTCGGAGAAGTAGGTTGGAGCAGTGGCGTATCATGGGAGAGGAGTATGTCCAGCAGTGGGCAAAATAAGGATGATTATGAAGATGATGATGATGATCTGACAAAGTTTTGAGTGATAAATTATTTTCTTACATTTACGCGAATATTTGACATTTTAGATAAAACTATCTTTTCGGTTTTTTTAAGGTTAGAAATTTTAAAAATTGAAATTAATAAATATTATAAAGCTTTGCTGCCATTTTCGTCTTTTTAAATAATTGTGTAATTTTTGTGGGTAGATAAACTGTCTCTTACAACTAAATAACGACATTTTTCTAAAACCTAGTCTCTTCTGTGACCATGATTGCCGAAAGAAAAAATTATATACTAGCTCCGCTCATAAGCTTTCCTACTTCCTAGAAGGCTGAAATTAGCTTACGTGTTGCTTTAATTCTACCTTTGTACTACATTCAAGTCGGTTTAGCCGCTTTAGCATAAAAAAGTGTCATACATACATAATTTACAACCTTTCGCAATCATAATAGAACCCACCACTCTAACCTACTCTCCTTAAACAAGGCCAAAGGGCTGTCTATTGCAGGATTATATACTTTTCTTCAAATCAACTATCAAACAAACTATCTTCAAATCAACAAACATTGACAAGTTTTCTAAACACACATTCCATAATAGTTGTATCAACACAACCAAAGTTATTACTGTAGCCATCAAATGAATATTTTTCTGATCTGAATTTTCGTCAAAACAACCCTAAAGTTGGCAAGTTATTTACCCTTGACCCGACCGTTACGCGTAATGCCTTTTATCGGTACTTAGTATAATTGTAAAAGTTTTGACGTGGCTGTGTCGACGTGCGTATACGTAGAAATAACAAACATGCTTGCGAGTCATAAGTTTTTATTTCACTTGTATATAAACGATGAAAATTTTACACGTCGAGTTTTAGTGAATTAATTTTTTTTTTGTAGAAGTTATACTTCTTTTGGGATTTTTGGAAAAAATTGTGATTGAAATCTTTACGATGCGCGCGCACACCGACAGCCAAAAAGCGACATGATGAAGTTAGCTGCATTCCTTTTACAAACAGAGAGTTGTGACATACGGGATGAAATCTTTAGCTATTTTTGTTCTTTTACACATGTTTTCTTGTTATATACTGTCTATATCTAAGATATAATTTTCAGGTAAGCATTAAACCTGTACGGTGTACCAAGTAGACTATAACAATGAAATAAAAGGAGTGTGTTGAATAAAGTTTTTTAAACCATAGTCCTGCCGTGCTTACAGTACTCGTATTTGAACGATAAGAGGCAAAATAATTATGCCGTTTTTTTATTGAAAATGCCCCATTAGAAAAGTATAAAAATAAATATTACAAATAGCATATGTATTCAGCCCTTTTTAACGTCCCACTGCTGGGCACGGGCCTCCCTTCTATATGAGGGGGATCAGGCCATAGTCCACCACGCTGGCCAAGTGCGGGTTGGCGGACTTCACATGTCTTTCGAAAACTTGCTAGGTTCTCTCAGACATGCAGGTTTCCTCACGATGTTTTCCTTCACCGTAAGGCAAGTGGTAATCATGTTGAAAATGATTCGCACATGAAAATATCAGAGGTGCGAGAGCCGGGATTTGAACCCGCTTCACTCGGTTATCCAAGCGAGCGCGTCACCACTGGGCTACCACTGCCTATATAATTTATATAGCATATAAAATCTTAAAAATAATAAATATTTAGGTTATTACATATTTAGTGTTTTTTTTATTTCGTTTAGTTTTCTATAGGTAACAATTTCGCATTTATAATATTAGTAGGATATATTGGAAAAACTGCTTCCATTTTGAAAAATCACATGCTTATTTACGATCCTAAACATTCCAAAACTTCAGGCTTAATGTAATACTATTTAAGTTGTTCACCCTTTAGCCGTCCTTCTTTATATTGATGGTTAGTGTAATTGTAAAAGTTTTGACATGGCGCCGTGTTGTCGTATACACGAGTTGTTTATTTGTAGCCTTTTATGTATTTTCGACCAATTTCATATAGAGGTATTTATTTTTAGGGTTCCGCACCCGAAGGGTGCCTACGAAATTCTCCGCCTGCGCTGTCCGTCTGTTCGTCTTTTAGAGAGCTGTGCGAAATTGATTCGCACTTGACCGAATTTTTCTATGAATATTTTTGCCTAACGGTGAAGGAAAACATCGTGAGGAAGCCTGCATGTCTGAGAGAACCTTGCAAGTTTTCTCACAAGAAATCTTCAATGCGAGGGAGGCTCGTGCCCAGTAGTGGGACTTAAAAAGGGCTGGATAAGATGAAATTAGAGATAAAAATATTTTTTCTGTATATTATACGACATCTAGTATCACTTTTTTAGCTTTAATTTACCTCTATGAGTCTATGCAAATAAAGCCGCGGGTAGAACTTATATTTACATGTTACTGCGTAAAGATTAATCCACTAAATGCACTTTCATCTCATCTCATCTTATTGAGTCTTTTTTAACGACCCATTGCTGGTCATAAGTCTCCCACATGTTCAAAAAAGTGGGAATCTGACCAAGTTCAGGCTAGCATGTTTTTCGAAGACTCGCTAGGTTCTCTCAGATATGCAGGTTTCCAGACAAAAATTTCCTTCACTTTCACAATAGTTGTTATTTTGAAAATGATTCGCACATGAAAATATTAAAGCTAGGATTAATTATTCATATTTTGGGATCCCGGATTCGAACTCACTACACTTGGTTTTCTAAGCGAACTCTTTACCACTAGACACTATTACATATTTAATTATTATTATTGAAGATTATTAGTTTCAAATAAGCCAATATCAATTAGTAATCAAGTTTACAAATTGATTTCGTCTTGTTTTAGTTTAACACGTAATTATAACACATAGATTTACTCATAAATTCTCACATAATCAAAATTCAAATCCAATCATTCTGCCGTTCCTATGAAATCTTTTGGCAATAACTTTTAATGGCCACTAAATGATTTATGGGGCTTCATTTACAGTAGCTAATTTATTGCGATATACATTTAATCATAATGCAGTTTTTTATACATTGTTACCTAGTAATGAAATTAGCTATTTCTCTCTATTTCGGTCGATAAATACTGGATATTTAAATAAATAAATAAATATGTTGGGACATTATAACACAGCACCATCTAGTTCCATGGTAAGCTAAGAGGCTTGTGTTATGGATACCAGATAGTTGATACACTACATATATATAACTTTAAATACATACATATTATAAATATAAACACCTATGACTGGAGTACAAACATTCGTGCTCATCACACAAATGAATGCCCAGCGGGACTCGAACCCGCGGCCGCTGGCACAGCTAGTAGGGTCATTACATACTGAGCCAGACGTGTCGTCAAATTACTAGATATTTAACCCTGGCTTTGTTCTGAGTCATTCCTAGGTGCATTTTGTATTTATATTATGCAAGCATTATTACAGGCAGCACTACCTGTTGGTAAATATTATTTCTATGTTTATGCTACCTTTATGCTAGTCAATTTTACCCAAAATTACAACGTGATGGAATAACAAACTCACTCATCATATATAAACGCCTTTATAATAATATAGTATATTCATTTGGACGTTAGACGTAGTCAGTGTTTAATACTCTTTAGTACACAGACAATGTATGACCTGGAGTAACAAATAGGCTACTTTTCTTCACCTAGCAACGTTTTTTTTATGTAGTACAGGTAAGTAGTAAGCAGTAAGTACAGGTGGTTATGTGGGACTCACCGGATAAAAAACCAGTACTACCCATTAAAACCCAACAGAACCTCTGTCATATTTATGGGGCGTCCCAGAATCGCTTACGCACTCAACTACAACGCCTAGACGGCAGGTCTGCCGAAGCAGACAAGCAATCAAGCAACCAAAGTAGTTACTCACACGGTCCACTCTGCTGTCAGAGAAGTACCAGGAGCAACCCACATGGCACACCACCGACCGAAGTGGGTCACCTTCCAATGTGTCTCTTGGCTTCACGCCCGGCTGGATTGCCGGACGCTAATAAGCCCTCCATCTCGATAAGGTGAACACACATCGGGGTGGGGGGTTTGGGGGGTTGGTCTAGGAACGTAACTGAGTAAGGTGATGGCAAGTCTATAGTATTCTTGTAATTATTGGTTAAATTGATTTATTATTACAACACAACTATTCAAACGTAAATTAAAAAAAATATTAATGTACCTATAACATTGACCCCCTTACAATATTATCGTAGATGTTGTAGATTTTGGTATCGAAGCCAACATAACCTAGTATGGGATCCCATAAATAGTTACTGTGTTAAAAAAAAACACGTCCACAGACCAATCAAATTAGAATAATTAATAGCTATTTGAATAACTGCTCCAAAGCAATAGAATGCTCTATCAATCACTCGAATCGATTAAATATCGCATTTAAATCGATATATTAACATAATTAAACACTTTGTTTTTATTTGACTTTTTTGACAAATATCCGGTTAATATATGTTATAGTTTTAGTTTTTAATTTCGTTATACAAATACCATCTTACGGATGTTCGTTTTCTACAGAATGATACATATGAGTATAACATTGCAGTTTTTTTTTCAGAAATGAGATATTTTACCGCAGTAAAAAGTATCCTATGATGATGATGTTCTCCTGGCCGATTCCGGCCACGGCGGCCAATCTCATTGAGACTAGCCCACTGCGCAGGAGATATTATAGTGCACAAGTGTACGCGCAGACACAACGTGCACTCTCTATTCCTGTCACTCTCATACTCCGGTGGGACGACTGCTCGACACGACCGGTGAGAGTTAAGGCGCAGGACCGACGGCTTTACGTGCTCTCCGAGGCACGGGGGTGAAACACCGTCAACTTCCCAACTCCGGGCTGTTACTGAGACTTACTATACAGAGAGACTCAATAACTAAACTTGGCCCAACCCGGGACTCGAACCCAGGATCTCCGAGTGTGCAGCCGTACATGCTGGCCACTACACCAGCGAGGCAGTTTCTACATAATATGAATATTGTTAATCTATACATATAATAAAATTCTAAATCGAATCTATACATTAAATTTTTTTTTGAAAAATCTTATTGAAATAGTTATATTATTATCGATACAGAGGCCGAATCTATAGTTTTTAGAATCTTTGTCTGCCTGTCTGTCTATGAACGCATGACGATAAAACCACTGGACAGATTTTGATAAAATTTGGTATGATGATAGCTGGGTATCTGAATCAATATATAGGATACTTTTTAATGTGGGAAAATAACTTATCTCTGAGAAATCTATACTAAACTTTAAAACGTAACGGGACGAACCCGAGCGGAGCGAGAGCGAGTGGCTAGTAGTCTATATGTGCACTAAATTTCATCCAAATACGTTCAGCCATTTCAGCGTGAAGATTTAACAAAGATATACACATGCAATCTTTCACATTTATAATAATAATTCGATGTATGGGAGATACATATGTATGTATGTATGTATGTATGTATATACAAAATAGCTAACAAAAGCAAGTAAATTAAAACAAAACATAAAACCTTATTAGTTGAAGTATACCTTTGTTACCGACTTAATTAACATAACATACAAATTTCAACTCTGTACAACTATAAACATTTCAGCTACAAGACTACTATGTACTACTACGTACTACTATTATCATCACAATATTGCTTTCTAGAGCGTTCTAGTTGTTTATTGACTTGATGGGTGAGCGAGCATGTAATTACTGCACACATTACATCTTGGTACAGAGTGCACCCATATGGCTTTCGTGTATTAGGCATCTGCTTATTTACTTCTACAAATTATATAATCTATACCTATTATCTATACATATAATAAAATTGTAACTAAGTCGAATCTGTACATTAAATATTTTTTGGAAAATCTTATTGAAATAGACAAAATTATCGATACATAGTCCGAATCTATAGTTTTTAGAATTTTTGTCTGTCTGTCTGTCTGTTACCGCATCACGAGAAAACCACTGGACGAATTTTGATGAAATTTGGTATGATGATAGCTGGTTTTACCGTGGGAAAATATCTCATTTCTGAAGAAAAATACAAAAACTGCATTGTACGAGTATACTAATATGTAAAACCTAAGAATGTGGTTTTTGGTCATCTGAACGCGGGCGGAGCCGCGGGCAATGCTAGTAATATTATAAAGCTGAAGAGTTTGTATGTTTGATTGAACGCGCTAATCACAGGAACTATTAATCTGATTTGAAAAATTATTTTTGCATTAGATAGCCCGTTAACTGAGAAAGGCTATAGGCTATATATCATCCCGGAAAATGTACGGTTCCCGTGGGATGGATTATAGTCCACCACACTGGCCAAATAATGACAAATAAACAAACATATTATGGAAATATTTTGTAATATTATTACAGATTATAATGAAGAATATTTTTGAATAAACAATTTGCTTGGAATATATTAAGGACTTCCTATTGTACAATAAAGACTTAAGTACCATTTAAAAGTAATTGTATTATTAAAATAAATCGACAAGTTTTAATTAAAACAAGATAATAAATATTAATGTTCTGATATTAATATTATTATACATTCACTCATAACAGACTAGCGACTCACCCTCGCTCTGCTCGGGTTCGTCCCTACTTACGTTTTAACGTTTCGTATAGATTTCTCAGAGATGAGATATTTTCCTGGAGTAAAAAGTATCCTATATGTTGACCCGGATAACTAGCTATCATCATACCAAATTTCATCAAAATCCCTTCAGTGGTTTTTCCGTGATGCGGTAACAGACAGACAGACAGCTCATAAACTCTAAAAACTATAGATTCGGTCTCTGTATCGATAAATTTTTTTCCAAAAAATATTTAATGTACAGGTTCCGCTTAGTTACAATTTTATTATATGTATAGATTAAGTTTTACTTCGCTTAGTAGCTATTCTATAAGAAGTTTTATGTAACTAACTAACTAATATGAAATTTGTTCGCTGATTCAGCTGTCGAGTTACTTAAAAGTTATTACAGAATAACACTACAGATCCTACAACACACCACGTATCCTTTAGTAATTGTTATCATTTTACTGATAATGATATGAAAAATCTAAGAGCTAGCGGCTTGTGACATGTCAACTTATCACTGCACTTTTTTGTGTATTTATAATATTACGTCGCTTTAGTGTTTATTTATTTAAACGACCAATTATCTATTTTGAAAAAAGTTTTTATTTCTAAGATTTATGTACATACTAGCGACTCACCCTCGCTCCGCTCGGGTTCGTCCCTGGGGTGGGGTCTGGGAGGACCACCCTTATCCTTATCACTTAGGGGTATGAAAAATAGATAGTAGCCGATTCTCAGACCTACTGAATACGCATATAAAATTTGGTAAACATCGGTAAAGCCGTTTCGGAGGAGTACGGTAACAAACATTGTGACATGGAAATTTTATATATAAGATTATGTAGATAAAATACATTTTTTCGGCTTTATCAATGTAAAATATGTATTAAATTAAACCAAAAGGTAATTTGGTCGTTCGAACAAATAAGCACTGAAACAAGAATTAAAGTAAAGATTAAACATCGATTTAGCAATCTTTACAAGTGACAGGCGTAATTTATATTCAATTTTCTTTTTAATGGCTAAATTCCAAACTTTTAAGAGTGATATGCAAGCCGATGCAAAACAAATCTAATATATTTTGATACGTAAATTTTTTTGATTTGATTTTTACCTATTATATATTCATATTTTAAAATATTATAGGCTGGTACCGACTTCGAAAATATCTGATTAGGTATCTATTCTAAATGAAAACCCCCGTTTAGTTATTTTTTACATTTTAGTGCCTGGAAGTCGGTTTTTTTCAAGTTTTTATTTTTCCATTTTTAGTGTAGAAATTAATTCCAAAGAGGGGTAAAATAGTAGATGAAGTTTTGTATGAAACTTACAAATGTAGATTTTTTTGTAGAAACCGCAGGTTCTACTAGTACTCGTACTATAACAAATTAAATAAGTACAATATCTACTTATACTAACTGCCTCGGTGGTGTAGTGGCTAGCATGTACAGCTGCATACTCGGAGGTCCTGGGTTCGAGTCCCGGGTCGGGCCAAGTTTAGTTATTGAGTCTTTCTGTATAGTAAGTCTCAGTAACAACCCGGAGTTGGGAAGTTGCCGGTGTTTCACCCCCGTGCCTCGGAGAGCACGTAAAGCCGTCGGTCCTGCGCCAACACTCTCACTGGTCATGTCGAGTAGTCGTCCCACCGGAGTATGAGAGTGACAGGGATAGAGAGTGCACGTTGTGTCTGCGCGTACACTTGTGCACCATAATATCTCCTGCGCAGTTGGCTAGTCTCAATGAGATTGGCTGCCGTAGCCGGAATTGGCTAAGAGAACATCATCATCATCTACTTATACATACATATAGTACAGTAGAGTGACCAAAAAAACTATTTTTTTTGAGTCTCTTAAAAAAATTTTTTGAACTGTGCTTTCGACTAAACTAATATATTTTCGTACGTAAGAGACTCGAAAAAAAATATTAGTTTTTTTGGGCCACCCTCATATATAGTAAGCCATAATATGTATTACACTTATTTCGCTTTTACTATACAGAACCATTGACCAAACCATACCCTAAGTAACTTATACTGCGTATTGCTCAGAAATTCCTTCAAAATATTACATAATTTTAAGCATTTAAATCAAAAACCATTTTAAATAATATATGAATAGCTTTTAATATTTATGATCTCTTCAACACTCTTATCTTCCCATAATGGTCGCAAGTTTGATGCCCAAGCGGACTTTTATGCTAATTTATAACCTACACGCAATGAGTTTCGGCAATAACACTTCACATGCTAATTTGATAAAGACAAAAACTGTGTAAATTCGAATGTTGTAAAAGTTCATAGATTACTTCATCGAAAGGTTAAATTTTATAGGTAAATTGAAGAGAAATAAATACTTGCTTGTTCACACGAAATAAAAATTCAAATAAGTAAGAAAAAATTATGTTTCGATTATATTTTGTTTGATAAATAAAACTTTGGATCCAATATAAAAACACTCAATTGGTTCAAGTTACACGAACTTTTGAGCTAAAGTCTTAGTTAATTTTTTAAACTATTATAAACTCAATGAAAAAAATAGAACTTTATCGGGTCAGCTACTAGTTTTAGCTTTCTGCCAAAATCTAAACTTAAAATATCATATTATTTAGATAGGACTTTAATAAGAAAAAGCTGTCAAATAAGCTCAAAAATACCCAATAAAGTTATTTTAAAATTCAACCCCCAAGAGTGTCAGCAGCTAAAGTTGTTATATGAAAAAGGATCTTGTTCTCATTTAATTTACTTGAACTTTAGCATTATTGCTCTTCGACAACTTCATAAAATGTATAATTTTTTAAGGTACCGATGCAAAATAAATTATATCTACAAATATTACATATTAATTGAAAAAGACAAATATTTTCTTAGAATCTTCTTCTATACTAATAATAAAATTATAACTAAGCCGAATCTGTATGTTAAATATTTTTTTTAAAAAGCTTCTTGAAATAGATATTATTATCGATATTATAGCCCGAATCTATATTTTTTAAAAGTTTTGTCTGTCTGTCTGTGACCGCATCACGGAAAAACCAACAGAGGGATTTTGATGAAATTTGGTATGATGATAGCTGATTCGGGTCATATAGGATACTTTTGGCTGAGGGAAAAAACCTCAGTTCTGAAAAATCGATACAAAACCTTAACGTAACCAGGGGCGAACTCAAGCGGAGCGAGGGTGAATCGCTAGTCTTATATAATACCTCTATCTATCTTGGTTATAAAGACTCAAGTGAACTCGGAAAACTTGTAAAAATGCCAAAAATGAAAAGTAGTCACACGCGTCACACCATGCGGGGGAGTTAAAGCGGAAGTAATGAACACGTCATTCAGTTTCCGCCTATTTGAGCAATTCGTGTTAAGAGGTGATCTTAAAAGCCGCACTTTCATTTTATCAATGACTTTAACACGTATAAGAAAAAAATCCATATATATGGAGCCTGATAATTTTAAAGTGATTGACATTTCTTTTATATATGTAATAACTAACCATCCTGATTAAATTCTACATTTACACTAATATTATAAAGAGGAAAAATTTGTATTTTTGTACAAGATTTATATTTTTGTAAATTAATCCATCTGTTTGGAAGTTACACAACTAAGCTTTTAACTAAAATATAAGATTCGTTCGAACTTATGACTTCTCCGAATTTGACTTTGTGTCATGAATGAATGAATTGATGAACTGATATACCATCTAACGATTTGGTTAAATTTTTGCTGTGCTCTTGCTCGTTTATCTCAGCTGAGCGTGAAGCCAAGAAACACACCGGGAGGTGGTCCAATTCTTTGGGCGGTGTAAGATGTTCAGTTTGGATTGTCTGATAGCAGAATGGACCATGAGAACAAACCCATGGTTTTCATAGCCGGCCTCGGCAGGCCTGTCGTCGGGACATCGTAGTTGAGGACGTATGTGATCCTACGACACCCCATAAATACGGGGAAAATTCTGTTGGGTTTTAGTGGGAAGTAATGGCTTTTTTAACCGGCTAGTCCCATATAACCTAACCTGTATGTATGCAGGTGGTATACGTAAATGCATACTCCAACGCTACAAAAGATGAATCGAGAGCGGTTCGATAATAAATAATAAATTATACGCAAGTATTGAACCTATGACCCCGATTTACAAACCACTGCCACATCAAAATTCATCATTAAAATCTCCTAACCAAAAAATCAAAGACAAAATGAACAATCTATGAATTTAAGATTTATACAAAATTTATATACCGTAAAAAGCAAAACAGTCGAAAGTCCTAAACTAGAACGCCTAATGGAAAGCACAATAAACATAAATCGAGTCGGGAATCGATTACCAATATATTGAATGGTAAACAAAAAAAATGACTTAATCTTAACGCGTAAACTGGCAAAGTGAAAAAATAAACGTCAATTCAAAGACGTTTGAACGAACTCTTATAAACATAGAGATGAAAAAGTACGAGAACGACACACGGCTATGAAGACTTTATTTTAAATATATATTTTTTGTTACTTTTATTAAATGAATCAAGTTATAGATAAATATGGATAATATTAATATCCATATATTTCACTGTTTATTGCATGATTTGTATATAGAAAAATTATTATTTTACACTAAAAATGGATAAGCTGCTTTATCCTTAAATAGGCAGTAAAAATATAATATACAAGAAAACTATACAGGATATCCATTTATTATAAAAAAATCGAATTATTTTGTAAAAATACATCATTTTAAATGAAATTTAATAGCAAAATTTATAAACCCTCGAGCTGGTTTTTATGTCTGTATGTCACATTAATAGCTAAGTTACGAGTCTAAGCGTTGCCTCTAAATGCCTTATTTGGTTAACAGCAGTAGTTAGATAAATTAGAGATACCCGACTATTTGTCGTGGGAATCAAATCGTTTTTGAACTATTTCAATTCATATTATTTTACTTATGATATCTAAATATTATATTTATTATAATAATATAATATATTAAGTTAAATATTGAATATTTCTTGAAACTGCTCTTTTGTGACATGATTTCTTTGATTTGAGATACTCCTATTTATATAGATACTAGCAGAACCCGCAGCTTCGTTCGCGTTAAAACTACAAAAGAAAACTCTAAAATGGGAGGTTTCATACAAACTTTCATACGCCATTTTACGCCCTTATGGGATAACTTGCGAAAAATGCTAAAACACGTATTTAATTAATTATATTGAAGAGCATTTATACCAAGTTTCAAGTAATTCTGATCATAAACATTTTTTTTGGATTGTATTATAACGTGTTTTCCCGTAGGAATGAGATAATCTCCCGCGGTAAAAAGTAGCCTATGTCACTCTCCAGTCCTCCAAATTTCTTCACACAAAAAATCACGCCAATCTACCAAGCCGTTTCGACGTGAAAGAAAAACAAACAAACACACTTTCACATTTATAATATTAGTATGGATTTTTTTTGTGTCTCAATGCATGGATATTACTCGAGAAGTGACTTTCTATAAGATTTTTATAGTGCAGGTTGATCTGAAAATAGCTTGAATTTTGCTTTCTAGGTTAAATAGGTAAACTTGATAATATTGTACTTTTTAATCAAAAAGCTACACTGTCTCCATATTATTCTCTTCATAGTATTTTTTATACATCGTATTGTGGTGGCAACTGACAAGCTTTTTCTATGTATAACACATGAAAATATCAAAGGCGCGAAACCCGGGATTTGAACTCGCTGCACTCGGTTTCCCAAGCGAACGCGTTACCACTGGGCTACCACTGCCCACTGTTATTCCTAAACATACCATAATTTATGTAAAACTAAGGAAACATGATTTAATTAGATTTTTTTATCTTTATTTTTTTTTAACTGTCAATAGACCGTTTTGGTTCTTTTATCTCATGACATAATTAAATAACGAGAAATTTGTCTTTATTATTAATTATATTTTCCAATTAGTACGAGGACATAAAGTGCCATTTATAAAGCAACAATCTTCAATATTTAAACTCACGTCTCTATTGATCGCGCCGCAATTTACTTGAAAAACAAAATTAATTGGATGCCTATTGACAAATAATAAACTTAAAAATGTGTATACAAATATTTCTCGCAAAAAATTTAATCAAGGATGCTGTCAAGTTGGGTTAGTGGGATAAATAAGAAAAATTTCCGTAATAAACTACATTTTGTTTCCTCGGAATTTCCCAAATTCCCGAGCTACTTTCCAATTTTTTCCAAAAATTTGGACTATTATGAATATTTAAGAAAAAAGCATAATTCGAAATGAATTGATCCTACAGAAAACCAAAGTTATAGTCATGGTCCATGGCTGATCACAATTGTCGCAGAACCTTTGACCCATGGACTAGATGGGTTCTAGAGTGAAGACCACGGCGGTGGATACACGTAGTATAGAATGCCCTCCAGCTATATGGAGCAACAAAATATATGTAAAGTGGCTGGCAACGGTTGGATACATAGAGCTGAAGATCGAGCTCAGTGGCGTGTCATAGGAGAGACCTATGTCCAACACTTGGCGAAAGCAGGCTGATTATGATGATGATGATGATGAAATCTATTCAATCGCTCGTGATTTCGAAAACACTAAACCCTTATTACAATGTTTGTATGACTGGTTCCACTTACTATCCAGAAGTTCTATTCTTAGATGGTTTTGCAATGCCCTTCGGGTCAGCTATTACTCAATATAAAATGATATTAGTTTTTTTTAAATCTTCCCCATTTCTTAACATCTACCATAGGAGACTCTGAAAATGGTTGTAATTTAAGGAATTTCATCATCATGTGCACACGTTTTAAGTTGTATATCAAGAAAATTAAGAAAATGAACTCGAAAAGATAGATAAAAATGTATTTAAAAAAGACTCGCAATTTTAATCAAGGGAGCCGTCAAAGTTTTGGGTTAATGTATACGTCCTACGTCAACTCAAAGAAAGTTAGTCAATGTTCGAAGTAAGCGTAAAAGTTAAAACTCTTATCTCACTTTATAAGTCCTCTAAGTATTATTTTTCAAGTACTAATCTCATGGTGACTTTGTCTTTATGACGACAGTTTGTATGAATGAAGAGTGACTGGGCCTTGCTGAAACTATTTATAAGGCAAGAAAATGATAGATTTATATTATACTAGCGACTCACCCCCGCTTCGCTCGGGTTCGTCCCTAGCTTGCTTCCCGATACAAACTTTCATCCCCATTTTCACCCCCTTAAGGAGTGATTTCCAGGATAAAAAGTTTCAACTATCTTCTTACCAAATTTCATCTAAATGACTTCAGTAGATCCAGAGATTACCCCCTACAATGTCACAAACTCACAATCTCACAAACTTGACCTCTTTATAATATTGGTATAGATATCAAAATACATTTTATTCAACTTGATTTTTACAAGCAATTTCAATTTTGAAATTTATTTGAATGTCAATATTGTAAGTCCATGAGGAACTGGGAGCTTTCAACGAAAACGCTGCCTAAACCCTTTGAGATATAACAAAATAATGTATGGTGGAATTGTGTATGTTATATAGGTCTACAGAAAAGTCCGGGATGGCATATGTCTATCTCTTAAGGATAACATACTATATCCATTTTAATTTAAAACGTACCTAGGGACGAACCCGAGCAAAGCGAGGGTGAGTCGCTAGTTACTTAAATAAATCCATTCAGTAAAGTTAGACAAACACTTTAAGAAACGAACAGACAGATGCAATTAATCCCATAAGACCCATTAAACGGCACCCTAAAATAGCAGTACCATAGAAGTAGCCCCATTTCATTGAACTAAGATGAAACTTACTAAGTACTGAAAACAGTTGTACTTCGGCGACCGAGCTTCGCTTAGCGTTTTTCGGAATTGTTCTAAAAATAGTTTTTTTTAGAAAAACCTACTTATATAGATAAATTCAAAAGCAAAATCTTGCTTAAATACAAAATTTGATCCAATTAGAGCTGTTTCCGAGATATACGAGATAATACAAGAATTTCTCATTTAATATTATAAGATTTTATATCACCCATTTCCAAGATTAACTCAACAAGCGAGCAGTAAAAATATGTTGATACATGCCTGTAATAGATACTGCAATTTTATTTATAATATTACTAACTCACCCTTACTTCGCTCAGAACTTTTGTAAGGAACGTCATAGTGTGGTACTACATTATATACAAACTCGTATATATATTATATGTACAGGATCATTTTTAATTTACTGAAAACCTTTTGAGAATACACTATTTACAACATAACAACAACATCTGTAAGAAAAAAAAAATAATTATCTTAAATTTAACAAAAATAAAAATATTTTTATTGCACCTTTTCAACGGTAATAGTCCAGCATTAGCAAAAGAAAGTGCGTGTCCGGTGGAGGGGGAGGGGTGGAGGGGTGTATGAAGCCGCGCTTACTCATTTAAACTTGGCCAGATGCTAGAACTTTAAAGTTTAGAAGGTGCAAAAAAAAATATTTTTATTTTTGTATGAAAATAAAAATTTAAGAAATATAATTTTTTCTTGTTACAGATGTTGTTGTTATGATGTAAATAGTATATTCCCAAAAGGTTTTCAGTAAATTAAAAATGACCCTGTATATAAACTATCACTATACTAAATCCACGTTATTCTATTACTCGTTTTGTCTGTTTAAGAAGAACAAATCACCAAGCTACAAACCAACATCTGCATTTATAAATTCAGCCCCTTTTAACATCCCATTGCTGAACACGAGCGTTCCTTCAATGTGAGGGGGATCAGGCCATAAACTGTTTCAAACAGGCCATAGTCCACCACGCTGGCCATGTGCGGGTTGGCTAACTTTACATGTCTTTCGAAAACTTGCTAGGTTCAGACATGCAGGTTCCCTCAAGATGTTTTTCTTCACCATGCCTTAAACTATTATTTAACTTTGCTCGCTGCTCCACTTGTATAGTTTATTAACGTATAATTGCTCTGCTTCTAAGGGTTATAGTGTGGTGTCAAATATCCTATAAGGTTCCTTAAACGATGACACGTTTGGCTCAGTTTGTAGTGACCCTACTTGCTGTGCCAGCGGTCGCGGGTTCGAATCCCGCTGGGGGTATTCATTTGTGTGATCAACACGAATATTTATACTCCAGTCATGGGTGTTTATATTTTTAATATTTATGTAGTATATATGTGTAGTGTATCAACTATCTGGTATCCATAACACGAGCCTCGTAGCTTATCGTGGAACTAGATGGCGCTGTGTGTTAATGTCCCAACATATTTAATTTAAATAAATTAGTCATAAAATGCAATTATTTAATCGCTACATACATACAATATCAATGAAGATAAATTTTTAGCTTAACTAACGTAAATGTTCTCATGAGATCAAATATAGAAGTTATATTACATTTCTTTAACTACGAGTACAATAAAAACTTTTTAACAAAAAAATAAGAACCGACTTCAAACAAAAGCACTAAAAAGTAAAAAATAACTGATTGGTAGTTTTCATTTACTATACATACCTAATCAAATATTTTCGAAGTCGGTGTGCTTTGCTTTGTATGGGCTGGCAGCGATTTCGAAAACATTTGATTAGGTATGTATTTAATAGGTAGGCTTTAATTACTTAGCCAAAGCACACCGACTTCGAAAATATTTGATTAGGTATGTATAGTAAATGAAAACTACCAATCAGTTATTTTTTACTTTTTAGTGCTTTTGTTTGAAGTCGGTTTTTATTTTTTTGTTAAAAAGTTTTTATTTTTCCCTTTTTAGTGTAGACAGTAGTAGAAAAGTAAGGATTCTAACGTGTTAGGCTTGTCAAATCAAACAAAATAAGCCCAAACTCAAAGTATCTACTATTAGCCGTTGAACAGTTCCACCTAACCACCTTCTGGCCTTGCCATCAGATCAGGTTAACAACACTGAACCACTGTACTATCAACGGAAATAGAAATACTTGCAAAGTTTCAAGTCAATATGACAATTAGAAGTAGGTTAAATTCATCATTCGTTGTTTTTCCACCCTTAGGGGTGGTATTTTTTTTGAAATTTAAATGGGACCAATCTGGAAGTATACCCTTTCAAACAAAACAAAAATTGTCCAAATCGGTTAATAAATGACGGAGTTCTGAGGTAACAAACATAAAAAAAAAAAAAAAAAAAAAAAAAAAAAAAAAAAAAAAAAAAAACTTACAGTCGAATTGAGAACCTCCTCCTTTTTGAAGTCGGTTGAAAATAAACTCAACCAACCAGGATTTTATTGCATTGTACTAACGAATATTTTTATTTATTATAAGGCAATTTTAGTAGCTTTTTATTATAAAATATAATAAAATTGTAACCAAGCCGAATCTGTACATCAAATATTTTTTGGAATAGACATTATTATCGATATGGAGGCCGAATCTATGGTTTTTAGAATTTTTGTATATCTGTCTGTTACCACATCACGGAAAAACCACTGGAGGGATTTTCATGAAATTTTGTATGGTGATAGCTGGTTGTCCGGGTCAACATATAAAATACTTTTTACCGCGGGGAAATATCTCATTTCTAAGAAAAAAATACAAACACTGCATTGTAAGAGTATACTAATATATAAAACCTAAGAATTTGGATTTTTCGTCATCTGAACGCGGGCGAAGCCGCGAGCATTGCTAGTTATAAATAAAAGAAAATATGTATGTATGTGTGCATGTCATAAGGACGGAGTACTTCTTTTTGGAATATGATGAAACTTAGTATGAAAAATCTAGGAACAGGTAAGTCCCAATATATTTAAAAAAAATATACAAATGGTCCCCACATAAGTAAGTTATTTAAATAAAAATAAAATCTCAAAATCATGAACATTGGAAATAATAAATTATATGCGTATTAGATTATCAATTTATAAATAAATACAAAAATAATGAAGCGTAAAATATAGAAATGTTCGAAGTATTTAATAATTGAAATATTGAAAAATTTGCGACGTACAAATGAGCGGAGTTAGCATTTTAAGAGAACATTCCATCCCGGTTTCGAACTTTTGCAATAAAAGTGCTTAGCGTTACGGTACAAGGCACAAGCTGCCAACGGTTATCACATTTCCAAAATAATTAGTGCAAACATGTAACATCATGTTACGTTACGTTTTTAACCGACTTCCAAAAACGAGGAGGTTCTCAATTCGTCGGAATTTTTTTTTTTATGTATGTTCACCGATTACTCGAAAACGCCCGAACCGATTTGGAAAATTTTTATTTTGTTTGAAAGGGTATACTTCCCAGGTGGTAATATATAAATTTTATCGAAATCGGTCGAGTGATTTAAAAAAAAAATCAACAATAAATATTTTTTTAAAGAAATTGTTTAATCGAATATGTTATTAAGAACTTTCTTCCTACAAATTACCGGTTTATTATATCTACACTAAAAATATAAAAATAAAAACTTTTTTAAAAAAAATTCCAGGCACTAAAATGTAAAAAACAACTACACGGAGGTTTTCATTTCGAATAGATACCTAATCAGATATTTTCGAAGTCGGTGCCATCGGACAATATTTTAAGATATGAATATCTAATAGGTAAATATGTATTTTACGTATCAAAATATATTAGATTTCCTATGCGTCAAATAGTTTTTTTGTAGATTGAACACGGGCGTAGCGGCGGGTTCTGCTAGTTTTATTATAATATTATGAACCTAACCTAAATCCTCGCTGGCATTTAGACCATACGTTTATAAAAGCTACATGATCCCTAATGTTGATAGACAGCTGCTATTTATATCGCACCGATATACATATCTATACATATAATAAAATTGTAACTAAGCCGAATCTGTATATTAAATATTTTTTTAAATATCTTATTTAAATAAACATTATTATCGATACAGAGGCCGAATCTATAGTTTTTACAATTTTTGTCTGTCTGTCTGTTACCACATCACAGCAAAACCACTGGACGGATTTGATGTTTGGTATGATGATAGCTGGGTCGACATACAGGATACTTTTTTATCGCGGGAAAATATCTCATTTCTAAGAAAAAATACAAAAACTGCATTATAAGTGTATACTAATGTATAAACCCTAGGAATTTATGTTTCTTTACTTATAAAAACATAAAAAACCTAATCAAATCTTAAATTTCCATCTCTTTCGTTGTCCAAATATGTGAAAAATAAAGTATTAAACCAACAAACACCAATTATAATGTTGATAAAGAAAACTCTGCTGATACAATCTCTTACCAAATAGGCAATGTAAAATAAATAATATTACGAGCCTTATTACATTTTCAATCATAATTCATCACTTACTCAGTAATAATCCTAATGAAATGATGAATTAGAAAAAATAGACGTAATGCGGATCGTACCTACATATTATTATATAATATATAGAAAAAAACATAAATTGGCTATACTCTGTAATTCTGAGAGGTTTATATCTCTACATATTATCAATTTATGATTACATTAAAGTAAATATTTTATGGTAGCCCAGTGGTAGCCCAGTGGTAACGCGCTCACTTGGGAAACCGAGTGAAGCGAGTTCAAATCCCGGGTCTCGCACCTCGGATATTTTCATGTGCGAATAATTTCTAACATGATTACCACTTGTCTTACGATGAAGGAAAACATCGTGAGGAAACCTGCATGTCTGAGAGAACCTAGCAAGTTTTCAAAAGACATGTGAAGTCCACCAACCCGCACTTAGCCAGCGTGGTGGACTATGGCCTGATCCCCCTCGTATTGAAGGGAGGCCCACCCCCAGCAGTGGGACGTTAAAAAATAGGGCTGAATACATACAAATATTTTATAACTTACAAGTTTTCACCCGTAGCTTTTCTCGCCTCTTACTTTGATAAAATAGCCCATATCACTCAGAAATTTCAGCTTTCTATTATCTATACTAATATTATAAAGAGGAAAGATTTGATTTTTTGTTTGTTTGTACTGAATAGGCTCCAACTAAACTACTGAACTGACTTAGATGAAATTTGGTAAAAAGATAGTTTGAGACCATGGGAAGGACATAGGATAGTTTTCATCCTGGAAATCATCAATTAAGAAGGTGAAAATGAGGATGAAAGTTTGTATGGGGATTCAACCTAACGACAAACACGAGCGAAGCGAGGGTGAGTCGCTAGTATAAGATAAAGAAGTACTAAAATTAGTTCTATACTTTCAGATATTATCCTATATATACAAACAGACAAACAAACAAATTTTACCTCTAAACAGTATAATATTACCAAAATAAAGACCGACGATAGTATATGAAGCATCTTGGCGATATATTTTCTATTTAACATTAATATTTGGCGGCACAACAATTCCACACATATGTCCTGAGGGATGTCAGTTATTTGTTACGAAGCAATACATGTCTTCACCGTCTGTTCCAACAAACGAGCTCGGAACAATTAATAAAAGCTAACAGTTACAGATTATTTGTAGGTTATATTATTGATTTTCAATAAGCGCAGTATTTTTGTGACTTCTATGAAATTGTAACTAAGCCGAATCTGTACATTAAATATTCTTTGGAAAATCTAATAGAAATAGACATTATTATCGATAAGTCCGAATCTATAGTTTTTAGAATTTTTGTCTGTCTGTCTGTCTGTCTGTCTGTTACCGCATCACGAGAAAACCGATGGACAGATTTTGATAAAAGTATGATGATAGCTGGTTATCCGGGTCAACATATAGGATACTTTTTACCGCGGAAAATATCTCAATTCTGAGAAAAAATACAAAAACTGCAATGTTAGAGTATACTAATATGTAAAACCTAAGAACTTGGTTTATGGTCATCTGAACACGGGCGGAGCCGCGGGCAATGCTAGTTATTTACATAAAAAAAATATATTGACAGGTTTTATTTTATATACAGACAATGTAATATGTTAAAGCGAGTTTCTACTTAGTATTATACATAGCTTAGTAGGTAACAGGTTTGATTTTGTGCGTTTAACATTCCATTTTAATTTTTTTTTGTTTATTTTACTTTGTTTATTTTTTAAATGATAGAAAAATTAGAGAATTATTTATTAAATAGACAGTTGTCATACAGTAACGCGCTAGCTTGGAAAACCGAATGTGCGAACCATTTTCAACACGGTTTTCACTTGCCTTATGATGAAGGAAAATGACTAAAGAAACCTGCGTGACTGAGAAAATCTTGTAAGTTTTTAAAAGATGACATGAAGTCGACCAACCCGCACCTGGCCAGCATGGACTATGGCATGAACTATGGTCTGTACCGTACAGTGTATCTTCAATAAAAACTTTTTAACAAAAAAATAAAAACCGACTTCAAACAAAAGCACTAAAAAGTAAACAAATAACTGATTGGTAGTTTTCATTTACTATACATATCTAAACGAATATTTTTCAAGTCGGTGTGCTTTGCTTTGTATCGGCTGGCAATATGGCAATTAGAAGTAAGTTAAATTCAAAATTAGCTATTTTTCCACTCTTAGGGATGGTATTTTTTTTTGAAATTTAAATGAGCCCAACCTGAAAGTATACACTTTCAAACAACACAAAAATTGTCCAAATCGGTTAAAAATGACGGAGTTCTGAGGTAACGAACATTAAAAAAAAGATACAGCCGAATTGAGAACCTCCTCCTTTTTGTGGAAGTCGGTTGAAAATGGCTGAATATGGTACCATAAATAGCAAAAGTTACGTATAAGTATTTTTAATGGGTAACATTAGAGTTCAAAATTTCCTAGTTACACGCTCTCGACATATGCAATCTACTAATAGCCTAAGATCCTATCGCACGATTGCTACAGCTATCTATTATAAATTGATTTGATTGCTATGTAAATGGATGATAAATAAACAAATATTTATAATATTAGAATGAATATATGAATAAAATATAACAAAGAGAGCGTAGCTATATAGAAATTTTGGTACCATTACACTTTACCAGATTGTTTTTGTTACTTTAATATATGTATTCATGAAGTCCGTGTCCTTCACGCCTTGTAGCCTTCACGCACTTACCTGAAACAATAAAAATAAACGCCTCAGTAAGTTAGTGTTTTAAAATTAATTCTAATATTATTAATAAATCTGTAAAAATACATTAAATTTTTTTGGGAAATCTTATTGAAATAGACATTATTATCGATACAGAGACCGAATTTATAGTTTTTAGAATTTTTGTCAGTCTGTCTGTCTGTCTGTTACCGCATCACGGAAAAACTAATGGAGGGATTTTGATGAAATTTGGTATGATGATAGCTGGTTATCCGTGTCAACATATAGGATACTTTTTAGTGTGGGAAAATATGTCATCTCTGAAAAATCGATACTAAACCTTAAAACGCTAGTATGGACGAACCCGAGCGGAGCTAGGGTGAGTCGCTAGTATGCTTATTTTAATTAAATTTACATAATTTTTAGTTTTTGATCTTTACAGATGTAAGGACTTCAAAGTTGTTAGTAAGATCGTACAAACGATCCTCATGTAAGGAATTCAAACACATCTAGAGAGGTAAATCCATAGAGCTGCCCTTATAAAACCCTAAAATCTAACCTCCAAATGTATCGATTATATATTTTTACATTAAAAAACGGATATTTTAAAAAAATATATAAATAAATACGTTATTTTACGCTTGTCTGTACATTAACCAACCCTTTGATGTTTAACCGCAACCCTGACTGAACCTTTTAAGGGAGGTGCAATCGACCAGAAGAATTTGTAAATAGCATCTGTTTTATTTTTTAATCAAGTTATTTATAAAAGGCATTGGTAGTCCAGTGGTAACGCGCTTGCTTGGGAAGCCAGATGAAGCGGGTTCAAATCCCGAGTCTCGCATATCTGATATTTTCATGTGCGAATCATTTTCAGGAAGGATTTCACATCGTGAGGAAACCTTTCTGAGAGAACCCACCAAGTTTTCAAAAGATATGTGAAGTCCGCCAACCCGCACTTGGCCAGCGTGGTGGACTATGGCCTGATCCCCCTCGTATTGAAGGGAGACTCATGCTTAGCAATCTAAAAATCAAAAAAAATCTCTCAAAGTATTAGGTTTTTTCAATACAGAAGTTACACGTTTAATTAGCGTGAGGCTAAAATGTACAATTCGCCCATACCTATGTCGTTCCGGTCTCATTGACATATTAAAAATGTACGTTTTTTATGTGCGTGTGTGTATGTGTGTAACTTCTTTACAGTGAAACGGCTGGATTTCAATTTTCTTCTAAAAGCTGGCGCTGATCGTTAGCCACAAGATGATAACTCATTATAATACAGTACCTGGGCGGCCGAGCTTCGCTAGGGATTTTTCGGAAAAGATAAAAAAATACGTTTTTTCAGAAAAGATACCAATATATGTAGATAAACTTATAATGTAAAAAATATGATACCGAGTCGTTAGAGCCGTTTCCATAAAAGAAATAAATGTATACGCATAGATAGAAGATAGAAGAATTGCTCATTTAATATTATAAGATAAAGAAGAACATACGTAGAAACGACATGTAGGAAAAATGTAAGTCACTAGTAATTCAAATCAAATCAAATTATAAATAAATAAAATAAATAAATATGTTGGGACATTAACACACAGCACCATCTAGTCCCATGGTAAGCTACGACGCTTGTGTTATGGATACCAGATAGTTGATACACTACACATATATAACTTTAAATACATACATATTATAAATATAAACACCCATGACTAGAGTACAAATATTCGTGCTCATCACACAAATGAATACCCCCAGCGGGACTAGAACCCGCAACCGCTGGCACAGCAAGTAGGGTCACTGCAAACTGAGCCAAACGTGTCGTCAAATCGTCAAATTGTAATATACTTTATTCAAATAGACTTTTACAAACACTTTTCATAATCGAAAATTATAATCGTTTTAAACTATTTCAAAGCGGATATGCCTTCATGTATTTAGATTGGTATTAGATAACAACTTGACGTTTAATATTAGTATATTGGCAGCAAAGCTATTCAATTTTCCACGATTCATTTCGTCCTAACAATTTCAATACAGCTATCAAATTGGACAATACCTTTCATAATAATGTATGTTTCGATTTACATAGTATAAAACTAACTTTTTATTAAATATTGTATATAATATATAAATACAAATATCTTGTGTAGTCTATACTATTATAAAGAGGCAGAGTTTGTTTGTTTGTTTGTTTGTTTGAATGTGCAAGTTGGATAGACTTCCATACATGATTGTAAAACTATGTAATATATTTTATACAGTTTTTTCTTTTAAGTCTTTTTAATTTACCTTAAAAACTTAAAAAAAAACAAAAGTAAAATCTTTGAATCTGACCGTGATTCGATCCCGGACACCTGTGATTGTCAATCTTGGCCGCTTGACCGCGATGTTTATGCCCGCGCGTGCGAAATTAGTGACGATATTTTGCGTAGAATATATATATATATATATATATATATATATATATATATATATATATATATATATATTCTATACATATACATATACAAGAATTGCTCGTTCAAATATATTAGGTAGAGCCGATTAGTTGCTAGTGTTTTAATATTTTTAGAGACGGCACACATTAAATAAATGGATATTAATCACAATTTGCATTTTTTGTTTATCAATTTATTTTAAAAGAGAAAATTATTAAGAATCGATAGGTACTGTAATTTTTTTCACATAAAGTATATCCTTGTTTACTCTGTTTCTTACATTTGGACCTCGTAACACCTTAAGCAAAGGTCCCTTTCTCTCTCTCTCTCTCTTTTCTCTTTCTCATTCAGCCATTTTTAATATCCAACAGCTAAGAAAATCCCTGGCACGAAATCAATGCTGTACAGAAAGGGCCTTTCAAAAAGATATTTCATGCATTATTTATGTCATAGAAATCGAACCTATGGTTAAAAGGTATTACAAATTATCCCTCTGTTATTTTAATACAAGTCAACTATCAACATGAATAGGTCAGAATTTAGAAGACTTCAGGCGGATACAAAACTATGAGTTCGGAACTTTAATTACTTATGCCCAAGTTGTATTATGTTTAGGATAAGTTCTTGTACTCAAAGGTAATTTTGATTGTTGGAGCGCAGAGCGCTATTGTGATGATGTAGACGTAGTGTTTCGTAGCTTATATTCACTTTGAATTATTATATAGGTTCCTAATGCTTTTATTTCTTATTTAATACTAGCGACTCACCCTCGCTTCGCTCGGGTTCGTCCCTAGGTTGATTCCCTATACAAACTTTCATCCCCATTTTCACCCCCTTAAGGGATGATTTCTGGGATAAAAAGTATCCTATGTCCTTGCCAGGGTCTCAAACTATCTTCTTACTAAATTTTATCTAAATCGGTTCAGTAGATCCAGAGATTACCCCTTACAACGTCACAAACTTTACCTCTATAATATTAGTACCTATAGGTTTAATATTATAAAATACTTTTATTTTTCAAAGCATATTTCCTTGTAAAAGTATGAGAAACAATTAAATTAATGCTATTCAGTTTATTATGCAATCATTTCTGATGGTTTTTTGTGTAACAATACTGAAGGAAAACATTAAAAATAGATAAATTATCGTAGTTTTTAAAGTATTTTGTCTATATATAAAGCTCTTTATCTTATTTCATCATTCTACAGGTCAAATCACTGGAATATTTTGGGCATACAAGGGTGCGGAAAGGGCATGCAGATTTTGCTGTCTCTATCTATACATAATATGTGTATTATAATAAAATTCTCATTGAGTCGAATCTGTGCATTAAATATTTTTTGGGAAATCTTATTGAAATAGTTATTATTATAGATACAGAGGCCGAATCTATAATTTAAAATTTTTGTCTTACTGTCTGGGAAAACATCACGAGAGATCTACTGGACAGATTTTGATAGAATTTAGTATGATGATAGCTTGTTTATCCGGTTATCCGGGTCAGCATATAGGATACTATTTACTGCGTAAAAAAATCTGTGACAATCTATACTAAACGTTAAAACTTAACGAAGGACGAAAGAATATTTAACAAAGTATTATTATATTAGTACAATAAAAATATATTACATTATATTTTACCTACAACTTTTGCAACTTCAATAAAGTGTTTTGCTTTTTAAACTCAGTCAAATATCAAAGTATATCAAAGTATTCTAGAATATTCAGTCGTTACTACTCACCAGAATCGCGGTCCCGATTTCTTCGCACAGCGAATTTGTTTCCGAAAGTTTTCCAATAAAAACTCGCATAATAGCATTCGTGATGATCCAATATCCGCACTGTTTCATACTACCTTCTACCTATGAATTCTCTAAAGTAAAGACTTTTAGGTGACTTACCGTCTCCTACGACTTTGATATTATTCTCAGTTTTAAAGAAGATTAGTTATAATACTTTCTTAGATTTACGCGAATATTGGATATTTTAAATAGAACAACTATCTTTTCGAATTTTTCGCAGATTTATTTTTAATTTTGGTTCCTGATGTTTCTATCTGTCTGTCAAAATGACCATAATTGCTGTAAAACATTCGAAGCATTTAGTCATTAATTCTAGGTTTTCTATAAAATGTATTAAAAGAAGCAAACATATACGTGGTTACGGTAGAACAAAACAAAAATATGAATATTCTTTAAAGTTTCACATAGCTTATTCACTGGAAATTCAAATATAAGCACGGATTTTATTTTGGGTCTATTTTTACTGATTAATTCTAAGTATTTTCCAATACAATGTATTGTAATAAACAGGCAAACTTACGTATACTGTTGCAACAGGTCCAGCGAAAGCTATCAGGTATGACCAAAAATTTAATATGAATATTCTCTAATTTTGATACGTAGATATTTAACGAAGAAATAAGGTCTTTCATTTGGAACTGAAACGCTACATATATGAAATTTAATATCAAAGTAAAATTAATTAATTCCAGATACAAGCTAATTTATGATTGACATCTAAAAGGAGACGTGAACCTTGAAATTTTGAGGTTCAAAATAATAGTTTTAAAAGCACCTCAAATCTGTACATATAATAAAAATCTGAGTTGAATCTGTACATAAAATTAAATCAGAATTAACAGAGGCTGAATCTATACTTTTTAATTTTTTGTCTGTCTGTCTGTCTGTGACCGTACCTCGAGAAAACCAGTGGACAGATTTTGATAAAATTTGGTATGATGATATTATCGTCACTTTACTGCGGGAAAATATCTCATCTCTGAGAAACCTATACTAAACGGAGCGAGGGTGAGTTACACTAGTTTCTAATAACTATATACTGTGAGAAAAAGAAAGGTTAAAATAAAATAAATTAAAAACCTGACTAAACAAATTTTACTGTTAGGCATAATCTCATCTATGTAGATAAATAAAATCTAAGTGTCTCTTTGTAATGTTAAAATTACAGCTTTTTACTAAATGCATATGAAATTAAATACGGTACGTATACATTTTTTTATTGTTGTCTGTCTGTTTGTTCCAGCCAATCTCCGAAACGGTTGAATTGATTTTGACGGGACTCTCACTGGCGGATAGCTGATGTTATAAGGAGTACCTTAGGCTACTTCTATTTTAGAAAATGAATGAGGGTCCCGCTCAAAAAAATTAAAGTGTACCAAGTCGCTAGTAATATAATAATATAATACCTAAATTTATAAATGCCAAACTTTGGATGCATGGATGTTTGTTACTCAATCACGCCAGACCGGCTGAACGGATCCGCATGGAATTTGGCAAATAGATAGATTATATATTATGGAATAGCACATAGGTTACTTTTTATCCCGGAAAAATGTACGATTCTGGTGGGATAGATTTATTTTTCTTTTTCACGGAGCAAGGGATCGACTATCTTTTCCATACTAAACGTTCAAATGTACCTGGGACGAACCGACCGAAGGGTGAGTCGCTTATTTTACATGATTAAAATGTATGTAATGACTCATAAATTATCAAAACTTATCAAGCCGGTACGAAACTTTACAAGTTATAGAGCATCTAAATAAAGAGATGTCAATACATAATATGACTTTAGTTAATTATACTATAATATTTTAAAGGTACTTGAGAAATATTATAATAATAATAATAGAACTACATATTATAAATAGGAAAATTTGTATATACCTATATGTGTGTTACATCTGGAACAGGTGTAAACCTGCAACGGCTTGACAGATTTGGATAAAATTTAGTACATATATAGTCTACGACCTTGTTTAACATGTACGTACCTAGGGACGTCCCAAAGCGGAACGAGAGTAAGTCACTAGTCAATAATATAAGTGATTCATCACTTTGCCTTATACGAGAATAGAATCTATAACCTACAAAAACGTATATCGTCAAACTTTTCATCGAATGCCAATCTTTGAATTTCTACCTCCAATAATGAATGCACGGAACAATCGATAAACCGCATTGACACTGAGTGGATGAACGGAGATAAAAACGGATGAAAGGGTAAAAGTGGATGAAAGCGTGCCGACGACTGATATTATTGTAATAAAGATAAATGGCGCGAACGTAAACGGAAGTACTCAATAAATATTTATCTATACATAACTACATTGCACGTATTGTAGCTATATAATAAAAATATATACAAAGTTGAAACTGAAGTTAAAACTATCATTTAACAATATTATATTAACATTATTTTATTAAAAATATAGATCACTTATTTACCGCAAGGTATAAAAGTTTGTGTAATAATACGTCCAATATGGAAAAACTTATTCCAAGAATTTTCGCCAATTTTCTAGTGGATCCTTTACCAATTTTTGCAGTTATACTTCTTTTAGCACGTTTGTAAAAAATATTAGAGTAAAATTCTTACGATGCGCGCGCACACCGAGAGCGACACCAAAAAGCGACATGATGAAGTTAGCTGCATTCCTTTTACAAACAGAGAGTTGTGACATACGGGATGAAATCTTTAGCTATTTTTATTCTGTTACGCCAAGGAAGTATAACTCCTTACGTGCACACATAAGTACACACACACGTCTTTTTCTATTTATTTTTTAGACTGAACACTGAGTGATTGGCATTGAAGCAAACCCTTACTAATAAATATTACAAATGTGATAGTATGATCATTAACTTAACTTTCTTTCATACCGCAATGAACCTACATACATATTATTTAGACTGTCTATATTGGCAGTAATAATATATTCGTACATAGAGACAGTATATGAGCGCGAGAGCGCTAGATTTTTGACAATTTTTCCAAACTATACTTAATGTACTACAGACATCTGTATATCTTCTATACATATAATAAAATTCTGAGTTAAATCTGTACATTAAATATTATTTTGAAAACTTTAAAAAAAAGTCATTATTGTTGATACAGAGGCCGAATCTATAGTTTTTAGAAATTTTGTCTGTTTGTCTGAGAACGTGTCATGAGAAAACGACTGGACAGATTTTGATGAAATTTGATAAGATGATAATTGGTTATCCGAGTCACGATATATAGGACACTTTTTATTACGGGAAAATAAGTCATCTCTGAGAAATCTATACTAAGCGTTAAAACCTAACCAGAGTCGCTAGTTATAAATATAGGTAAAGACAGATATTTTTTTTTAAATTGAATATAAATAAAGGCTTGACAGAGAAATCGAATCTTTAACTTTTGGGACATTTAGGCTACTGACAACTAATCTACTGCGCTAGACTAAATCCTACCTAGCAATTTCAATTCAATAACGATAAGCTCTCGATTTCCTCTACCATTTCTTATCTCGCAGCTACCCCTATTAGAGACCTCTATAAAACACACCAACGACTGCAAAAATACATCACAAACTATAACATTCGCACTAAAACATCATAACTTTTAAAAAATAATATAGGAATTTCAACTCTATCAACCTTCAAATAAAGTTCATATTCCTATCACCTAATTAAGCTTATACATGTATATTTTTGGAGCGGAATTAAGGATTTCTCAAGGCCCTGTTAAAGAAGGTGCGTTCAAGAACCTATTGATTTTCACTTGTCAATTTTATTGCACATTTACACGACTTTAGGCTTTATTGAAAGGAAATAAGCATTTGGAATATGATTAGAGGTTTTTGCGAATTTAGCAGTACTTGAGATGGAAATAATGAAATAGATGAGAATAATAAAATTCGAAATAAGCCGAATCTGTACATTCAATATTTTTTGGAAAATCTTATTAAAATAAACATTATTTTCGACACAGAAGCCGAATCAATAGTTTTTAGAATTTTTGTCTGTCTGTCTGTCTGTTACCGCATCACGAGAAAACCACTCAAAGGATTTTGATGAAATTTGGTATGGTGATAGCTGGTTATCCGGGTCAATATATAGGATACTTTTTACCGCGGGAAAATATCTCACTTCTGAGAAAAAATACAAATACTGCAATGTAAGAGTATACTAATATGTAAAACAGCGGAGCCGCGGGCAATGCTAGTCTAGTATATTTTAGCCTATTGGTCGTAATTCAACCACAACCATTATTGGAAGTTTGAAAATAAATTAGTACAATTCTATCCATCTAAAAAAGCTGTTCCCAAGTATCTCTTTGACAACTCTAAAGCTCGTCAATAGCTACTAAACAAAAAAAATGGTTGACAGATAGAAGAGAAAACGGTACTGAACTGTTTTGTCTTTGCCTATTTACATATATAGATAGAGAAATAAACGCATAAAGGTAAATAAACACTTAATTAAAAGCTCTTATACGAAGTTCCTTGCCATGGTACAACAAAAAACAATATATTAAAAAACTTAAAAAAATATCCTGCAACCGGAACTCAAAGCGACTGAAGCCATTTGTAAATATTTTCTTTCTATTTTCTCACTTCTTCTTCTAAAAGCATTATAAATGAAAGACTTTGTCATCTCATGAGGTACTAATTATGTACACAAATATTTGACTTTTGTAACACAAGTCCAATTAATGTGCTAGGTAATTGGTGGCATTAACATATGAGGTAGTACACACGTTTGACGTAAAGTACAGAAACAGGAGGAAACAGTCAAGAACATAAGCAAAGGACTTAATTAGTTAGCATTCCACAACCGTTATCGCTAAAAGCACAAACTGCCTTGGTGGTCTAGTGCCTAGCAAACAACTATAGATTATGTTGGACTGAAATCCCAGAACCCCCAGAAATACGTCATTTTAGAAAAGTTAAAGCTTAATATGTAGTTAAATCGGTAGGCATACTTCCTAGTTTGAAAGCGGGGTTAAGGTATGTAGGTCCAGGTCCTAGGTATGATCCCCTCCAACGTGTGTTCACCTTATCGTGGTGGGGGACGGGGCTCATTAGGGTCCGGCAGTTCAGCCGGACACGAAGCTAAGAAACGCACAAGGAGGTGGCCCACTTCGGTGGGCGATGTACCATGCGGGTTGCTCCTGGTACTTTTCTAACAACAGAGTGGACCGTTAGAGTAAACTCATGGTTGTTGTGGTCTGCGTCGGCAGAACTGCGTCGGAGCTTCGTGGTTAAATGCACAAGCGATCCTGCGTGTGTTGTGTCGAACTGTCTTTCTAGTTTAACTAAAGAATATATGCATATATTTGTGGAATATCTTCCGTGCAGTTGGCTATTTTCAGTGAGATTGGCTGTAAGCAAACAGTTAGGAGTACATAACATATAAATAATATAGGAATGACCTATTATTCTGACGATTTTGATTAATGATTCGATATATTATATTTGTATATATTTAAGGATTGATTAGCAGCAAAGATTGCATAATATCAATTATTGACCGTTGAGTTATAATATAGTTTAATGCTCCACTTAATATTATTACACAAGAGATCATGGATTAATATCAAAGATTAATACCTAAATACAATATAGAGCCTAAATATACTTACCTCGGCTAAACCTAACAATATCTTTGCCTAAGACAAACCTAGGGAATCTTACAAACGTAACTGTCTTAAATTGGCTGGGCATAGAGAAATTAAATATGTACCAACCATCCCGCAAGGGAAATAACGAGAATCGCATTCCCAGCCAGTGGTAGCCCCGATGGACTGATAACACTAACATTTAGTGGAAACGTTAAAATGACAAAATGCTTGTAAAAGTATACGCTCAAGAGCTGAAATGATACACGTAATAATCTGAAGTAAAAAAATAACGAATTTGTTTTAATCTGAATATATTAAAATGTAGAAAATAAGCCTCATATTCCACTTGTTCCTATATAATCCAGGTGTTATTTTGAGTTCTCATTAGCGTCCAGCAATCACTGGGCGGTGGCCAACTTCGGTGAAAGGTGTAACGGTGTGTGCCCCTAATATTTCCACAAACAGAATGGACCAGTTATTGTGGTCTGCCTCGGCAAGCCCGACGTCGAGGTATCGTGGTTGAGTGCGTAAGTGATTCTGCGACGATTTCTTGGATTTTTGTGAGTACTACTGACTTTCTGGTCGGTGAGTACCACATACATGCATGTGTACATAAATACATACATACATACGATAGATACATACATATGTACATGTATTGTTTGCGTAAATACATTCATCAACATTAAAGAAGTCTATATGAAGATGTTAAAGCAGAAGGGAATTTTAGTAAGGCATTATTCTTCTACGGGGAAAGGAAACAGAGTTAAAATAGATACTATAAGTATCAATAGATATACACAATAGTGAGGATCCACAAAATGAAGCTAGTATCTACATCTACGTTTTACGACATGGAGCGTAAATTAAACTTATTAAATTACACTATGATTACAAACCTCCCAAACGGCCAATAACGTCAACTTCGCTATTCCTAGAGAAGTTTCGTTTTATTCCCCCATGTCACATAACTAGAAGTTTTCAAGGAAATACACGAATATTGTACGTCGTCATAATGTTGTTACCATTCTATGTTTGATCGTGATTACTTAATTCCAAATGCTCTCTTGTATACCCAACGTTCTTTAATACAACTTAAACTTTCGATATCTCTTATTAATAATTCATACTTATCCTATACCTTAACCTATTGATGATCATATTTAAAATATTTGTAACGCTTATACTAAAATATTCTCAAAAACTAAAAAAAATCATAACCATAAATTCTTGGTTGGTCTTCGAAAATATGATTGTATTTTTTCCCTACATCAACTAAGCCGAAAGACGCTACTGATGGGCGAAAAATTTCCTTATCCAGTAAATTCCGGTGACTGGCTATCTTACTAACAATTCACCAGCCAATACGCGGCTGCAATTCAAAACTCTTCAACCACATATTTCGGCACCTTCTGTTAAAAAAATATGTGCTCTACGTCAACTTGGAAATTTGGCTGACTTTGTTGGTTACGTTGGCTTTTTTGCGTATATTATGATCTTTTTTTGTGTGATGCAGAGAAAGTTCAAGCATAGCCGTACTCATTATTCTTTGAGTGACCTTGAGTGTTCGTATGACGCCACGTACCATTTGGATGAATCATTCAAATTACAATTACTCCTCATGATCTCCGCTTTAGGGATACTGCAGATGTAATCAACTAATAGTGCTTATATTCAACCAAATATTATAATATTTGCATCTACTTAACAAATTAAAAAGAGAACTATTTTATTTAAGTCTGAAAATATATGCTTTAAAATAGAAAAAATTCATAGGAACATACACGTTTTTAATACTCACGCCAACGAATGTCATTTTTTAAAACTATAGTTTTGGCTTGGTTTCCAAAATATTCACACAACTCACAAAAAACTACATGGAAAATATTTGTAAAAACTCCACTTTGTTACTTTATTACATGTATGAAAGCAAAAATATATATTTAATCGGCTCTATAGCCAAGCCGATCTCTATTAAAATTTGCGCTTTGGAGGAATCCCTTTCAATATTGAAACGTGCAAATCATAGCCACAGTATTTTGTATGTCTGTTACTCATTCACGTTGAAACGACTGGATTGATTTAGATGAATTTCTGGTACACAGACAAAACATATCCTGGAGTAACAAATAGGCTACTGTTAGTAATAAAATTTGCCAAATTGTGAGTTCGTTGATATATACTATTATAAATACAAAAAGTGAAGATAGAGTAGATCTCTAGTACGTACATATATATATATATATATATATATATATATATATATATGTACGTACTATGTATATATATATATATATATATACATAGTATGTACATATTTTCCATTTTCCAAGCCACGACTTAGTTTAATACAGTAAAATCCCTGTACACTTAAAAGAAATTCTGTAGAGAGTTAGCAGTATACAAACATGAATTAAAAAGCAGAACTATTCCGTTTTTCGTGTCAAGGCTGAAAAAGGTTTGAGCGATGTATCAACACAAAACATTGAAGTAACCTACAGTAACTCCACAAATTATTCCGCACCGTACTTTATTCAAAGCTCGGGATATGGGAAGCTAATTTATTTTTTATCCCGCGTTCGTATGAAAAAATACTCTCTTGCCGAAGATAAATTTAAAAATCATTGGCCGAGAGGAAATCTGGTCGAATCATGAATATGTTCATATTTGCTTACACATAGATTACTTGTGTGCAGAGAACGCGTTAGGAACGAGGATGATAAAATGTCATCCCAGGGGATTGGTTAAATATTTTGTTCACATTCTTCTATATCTGAGAAGTAACTGTACTTCCAAAAAATGTCTCACAGACTGCCATAATTCACTGTAACAATAACTATTAACTAATGACGCCCCTTCGCTTCGCTCAGCTTTGTCTCTACAGATAAAGAAAACCAATAACGTGGTCTTCGGCTATATTCATACATCAACATATTTATATAAATAGGCAAAGACAAAAAGTTCACTACGTTTTTCTCCTCAGTTTGTCTATCGATTTTCTTTTTCCTGATGTTATTTTTTTGGAAAGAATTAGTTTTATATATAGCACGTAGTTTTTGGCAAAAAAAAACACATTTAAAAAAAAAACAAACTAAAAATTTTAACAAATACAAAAAAATCAAAAATAAAAACTTTGTATCCGACCGGGATACGAACCCAGACACCTGTGGTTGTCAAACTAGCGCCTTGGCTGTTTGACCACGATGCTTCTATTTTGCGTGGAATAATGCAAAACAAAACCGCATGAAAACTCGAAAACACACGTTTTTTTCAGACATAAAACTAATCTAGATCGATTTATCGCACCCGAAACCCCCGTATACTAAATTTCATGAAAATCTTTGGAGCCGTTTCTGAAATTTAGATTATATATATATATATATACAAGAACTGCTCATTTAAATGTATTACATATATATGTATATATAATTATATACATATATATGTAGATGCATTAATTCTACTCATATCGAACACTGTGGTCAAACTTCGACTGTGAACACTAGTACAAAAAAAAACAGTCGAAATTCTCTTTATACGAGTTTTATTATTATATGTATAACATTTCAGCCCTCCAACTAATTTCAGACAATAAGTCTTTTCATTTTTGGCGACACAAAGACAAACAAACATATTATACTTTCACAATTATAATATTAAATTGAAGTATTTTTTTTTTTATAGAAAAAAGGGGCAAACGAGCAAACGATCCACCTGATGGTAAGTGGCTATCGTCGCTCATGGACATCTGCAACACAAGAGGAGTTGCGAATGCGTTGCCGGCCTTTAAGGGACCTATAGACATTACTCTTGAAGAGCCCCATATTATAGCGCTCAGGGAATACCTCGGGAGGAAGATCATTCCACATCTTGCACGTGCGGGGTAAAAAAGATCGAGACGCACGTACATTTGTAGAATGCCAAGCATCTAAAATATGTGGATGACATCCTACCCGACGGCGAAGGGTGCGATGATAGAAGCGCGACGGTGGCACCATATCAAAAAGTTCATCAGAACACTCTCCATTGTATAGACGATAGAAAACACACAGAGAGCCAACATCTCTCCGAAGGCTTAGAGTGTCTATGTCGTCTGTGAGTTCGGGATCGTTGACAATACGAACTGCCCGGCGTTGGATAGAGTCAAATGGAAGAAGCTGGTATTGGGGGGCGCCGGCCCAGAGATGAGAACAGTACTCCATGAGAGGGCGAACCTGTGCTTTATAAAGCAAAAGTCGCTGCCCTGACGTGAAATACTGTTTCGCTCTGTTAAGGACACCCATTTTTTTTGAAGCCAATTTGGCTTTTTCTTCCAGATGACATCTAAATTGGACGTCGCTCGATATTTCGACCCCTAGGATCCCGATACTCTTACAGATGTTAAGAGAAGTGTTCTGGAACTTTGGCGCTATAATGAATGGGGTTTTTTTCGTGGAGAACGCACAAACTTGTGTCTTTGAGGGGTTAAACTGGACGAGATTTCGTCGGCCCCAATCGGAGATCTGCTCTAGGGAAGTCTCGATTTCAGACACAAGTTGGACTCTGTTCTCCTCAACCTTAGCCCGAGAGATGCTAGCTCGGCCAGTATAATAGACATCGACTGTACTGTCATCTGCATAGCGTTGTTAGTTAGCAACATATCGTTGATATGCAGAATAAACAGTGTAGGCGATAGCACTGAGCCTTGGGGTACGCCAGCGTTGATCTGAACAGTGTCGGAGCATATACCGTCAATGACAACTTTTATGCTACGTCCAGAAAGAAAGCTAGCGACCCATTGGCATAATCTCTCGGGAAGCCCATATGATGGCAGCTTCGATAGAAGTGCCTTATGCCAGACCCGATCGAAGGCCTTTGCGATATCAAGGCTAAGTGCTAACGCCTCCCCCTTACTCTCAATAGCAGCTGCCCAACGGTGAGTTAGGTACGCTAGAAGATCACCAGTACTACGACCCTGTCGAAATCCGTATTGTCGGTCGTTAATGAGCTGGTTCTCTTCTAGGTATGCTAGGAGCCTAGTATTAATCACGCGCTCCATCACCTTAGAGAGTATAAAGGTTATCGCAATGGGCCGGTAATTAGACGGGTCTGTGCGGTCACCCTTTTTGGGAATAGGGTGAACAATGGCAACCTTCCAAGAAGACGGGACTTGGCTAACGGAGTAGAGTTGAGTGAACAGGCGGGTTAAGACCGGTGTCAACTCTGAGGCACACGTTTTGAGTACAATGGCCGGAATACCATCAGGCCCGCTGGACTTCTTGACGTCTAGGGAGATAAGTGCTCGACGCACTTCACGTTGCGTGAAGCGTACTTCGGGCATCATGCTATCACACTGCGAGACGGTAGGCGGCGATAATCCCCCGTCGTCAAGAGTAGAATTTGAGGCAAAAAAAGAGCACAGGAGATCTGCTTTCTCTTTTGCAGAATGTGCCAGCGTGCTATCCGGTTTGCACAGAGTTGGTATGGATGGTCGACAGAAATTTCCTTCCGCAGCTTTGGCGAGAGCCCAAAAAGCACGCGATCCAGATGGAAGGCTTAGAAGTCTCTCGCCAATGCTGCGAATATGATCGTCTCTTGCCCTGGCCATTAGTGTCTTGCATGATCTAGAAGCAGCATTAAATTTCTTTTTGAGATCGGTGACGTTAGGATCCTTCGCTGTGCGGGCAGCAACCCAGGCTCGATAGGATTCCTGCTTCTCGCTAGAAGCTCTAGCACAGGATGCATCGTACCAAGGTTGCGATTGACCGCCGATACGGACGGTAGAACTGGGAATGAAGCATTCCATTCCCTGTAAAATCGTATCCGCAACGGTATCCGCGCAATACGAGGGATCATCCGATGAAAAGCAGATGCGCTTCCATGGGTAGGATGCGAAAAATTCGCGCAAACCATCCCAATCAGCTGATTTGTAATTAGTTTGAAAGTATTAATTACTATACCAATAATAAATTATTTAAATAACACTCTAACTCTAAGCGCTCTATTTGTAATATGAAGGGAATCAATCTATAAAGCGGTGCGTACAACCGCATGAACCGGGATTGGATGATCATAATACTCGTATATACACAGTTACATATATACTGTATTACTGACTTTTATTTAGTCTTTCAATTTTTAATTATTTATCTATAGTCTATACTAATAATAAAATTCTAAATGAGTCGAATCTGTACATTAAATATTTTTTTGGAAAATTTTATTGAAATAGTCATTATTATCGATAGAGACCGAATCTGTAGTTTTTAGAATTTTTGTCTGTCTGTCAGGAAACGCATCACGAGAAAACCACTGGACAGATTTTGATGAAATTTGGTATGATGATAACTGGTTATCCGGGTCAACATATAGAATACTTTTTACTGCGGGAAAATATCTTATTTCTGAGAAATCTACACTAACCGTTTAAACTTACCTGCGTACGTACGTACCGTGAGTCGCATAGTAAATAATAATCGATTGAACATTACATTATACTATTATAAATGCGAAAGTTTGTATGTGTGACGGTTTGTATGTTTTTTCTCCTTAACGTCGAAACGGCTGGATTTGGATGAAATTTTACCTTTTAATTCAACATATTTCAAAATAATACAATATGTATATACAATTGTAATTTTACATCAAAATTGGAAATAACAAAATAGCTGATACATCATAGTGAACGAGAGGTAGCGGATACAATTCTCGAGTAGACCGAATTCTTATTACTAATAAACATTTGTCGATCGGTAAAAATGAAAGCGGCGTGATAATGTAAAACTTTCACTCTCTTTTTAAATATAAAAGATAAAAGTAAAGAGTCTTTTTGATGTATTTATTGCTTATTGTGTTTCATTAAGTGATTCGTTTTCAGGTATGATTTGTAGGTAGAGTTTGGTCCCACTGCTGGGCACGAGCCTCCTTCGCATTCAAGATTGCGAGTGAGATCCGGTTATAGTCCACCACATCTTTCGAAAATTTACTAGATTCTCACAAATATACAAGTTTACTCATGATCTTTTCCTTCGCCGTAAGACAAGTCGCACATGAAAATATTAAAAGTGCAAGACCCAGGATTTGAACCCGCTTCATTCGGTCCCCAAAATGAGCGTATTACCACTGGAATACACTGCCTAAAATAGTGATGTAGTAGTTAGTATCCATACATAAATTTATTTTCATATTTTGACTTTGTATGAAACAAATAGCAATTTAATATGAGCTCTATGGCCTATTTTAAGAACACAAGAAAAATTATTTGTCTTACAACTATTGAACAAATTACTAAAATATAGTAATAACTAGCATTGCCCGCGGCTCCGCCCGCGTTCAGATGACCAAAAACTAAATTCTTAGGTTTTACATGTTAGTATACCCTTACATTTTCTTTTTTAATGAAAAATGGGCTTATTCTTGACCTTCATCTTAGCTCGAAGGCAAAATAAGGTCCATGATCTAGCGAGTTTGCCCAGGAGAAGCCTAGTAACACGCACCTTAAATAGTTTCAAGTTGCAAGCTCTCGAAAAAACAGTTTTACATTGCAGTTTTTGCATTTTTTCTCAGAAATGAGATATTTTCCCGCAGTAAAAAGTATCCTATATGTTGCCCGGATAACCAGCTATCACGATACCAAATTTCATCAATATCCCTTCAGCGGTTTTTCTGTGATGCGGTAACAGACAGACAGACAAAAATTCTAAAAACTATAGATTCGGCCTCTGTATCGATATAATAATATTTATTTCAATAAGATTTTCCAAAAAATATTTAATGAACAGATTCGGCTTAGTTACAATTTTATTATATGTATAGATTAAAGGAAAATATTTATTAGCAAAAGTATCCTTCGTCACTCATATGACTTGATTTTTTATATACACAGATAATAGAACATGAAAATAAGATATAATAAACATGTCTCGAGGTTAAAAGTCACGCCATAACTGTCTGTCAGTTCGTCGCATCTTTATTATTATAAGTGCAAAGATCAAACAAATATATAATTTTAATATAAAAAAATGTCAAATTTTGAATAATTTCGTAATATTCTCGAGAATATTATTGCATTGTGCTTTTTAATAGTGAGCTTCCACTTAGTCTAGGTTTGATATTTCGATTAAATAATACTTTTATTAGATTTACGCGAATATTTGTCATCTATACTTATATTATAAAGAGGTTTTAGAGGATAATCTCTGGATTTACTGAATCGATTTAGATTAAATTTGGTAACAAGATAAAGCCCTGGAAAGGACATATGATACTTTCTATACAGGAAATCATCACCTAAGGGAATGAAAATGGGGATGAAAGTTTATATGGGGAATCAACTTAGGGACAAACCCGAACGAAGCGAGGGTGAATAGCTAGTTTTAAATAAAACCATCTTTTGGCATTTTTATTCTTAATTCATCATGATCGCGGGAGAAATTGTGTTAATATTTTATACCACGCGAGCAAAGCCGCAATGAAAAACTACTATTGACATATAAATATCAAAGCTTGCGTTTCTAGTGTGTTGTTCAGATAGTAATATAAAGTAAAAATGTACATAGTTAAGGTTCATTTTAGTTAAGAAGATCTATAAGTGCATTCTATACTGTACTACACATCGCCAAGACTATATTTAATTATATATATATATATATATATATATATATATATATATATATATAAGTAAAATGCAAACAACGCGAGGAAAGCCGTTAGAAAAACCTAGTATATTATCCAAATAAAACCCACTATCAATATTGGCGATTTTAATAAAACAAAACTATAAAGCTTTAAACCTTTTATTTTTAGTCTATTTCTTTATTTCTGGATACATTGTATAACAAATAACATGATTCTGCTATATATCTAATACGATCTAACATCTATAATATTATTGGAGACGAAATGTTACCGAGCGAGAGGAAAACTTCTAAATAGAACAAAATTGGAAAAAGTATGTAAGAATTTCTAACATAGCAATCAGCTGTGATAGCCCGACAACACATTAGGGAATGACGTGAATAAAAAAAGGGAAAAATATCTTAGAAAAGCGAAAACAAGAAAAAACACAAGTGCTTCTACACTTGTTTGCGTCAGAAAATGAGGCGTAGGGAAAATATAACGGTCTATCTTCGAAATTCACGCCCTATAAAGTATTTTTAACAGACTGTATCGTCGTGTTTTATATCTTTATTTTTATTATAAGGTGACCGAATGACCTAGATGTTTGGATGTAGTGGAGGTACAGGTTCGATTCAGGTTTAGGGTAAATAATTTTATTATTTGACTCGCGATCAGTCTTAGCTTCGGCTCTTATTACCCCTCAGCCTTTTAGGTTAATTAAATATACGTATATTATAAATCATATTAATTAGAGAAAATATAGTGATGAGTGAAAATAAAATCAAAATATATATGTAAAAATTCGATAATTTTATAATTTCTGCGTGAATCCTGAGTGTATTTCATTTCTTTTATTTCTGGATTGTTGTTACATTTTGCTTAATGGCTCTATAATTTATGATACTGAGATGAAATGTCGATCTTCAAGTCAATCGATAAATTATTTACACTAAGCCAAATATCATATCAAAATTATATTAAATAAAACGCAATTGACAAACAAACACACTTTGATACATTGACATTATTTACTGCATTTATTTTACAATTTTATTACAAATCTATCCTACGGGAACCGTACAATTTTCTGGGATGCTTAAAAAATATGTGCTATTCCAGACTATAATCTATCTCTGTGCCAAATTTCATCTAGATCTGTTCAGCCGTTCTGGCGTGTTTGAGTAACAAACATCCATCCAAACATCTAAATTTTCACATACGTATATAATATTATTAAGAAAATCGCCTTGAAATTTACGAACATTTCGATGTTTTAGAAATCTATTGAAATACACTGTGGTAAGCTTTTGCCTGTTAGCTGTCATTTGTTCGAAATTCAGAGCCAATATGTAAGAGCTGTTAAAGGAGAACGATAAGTTATATTGGATTTATATATTGTTTTGAATATAAAAGGTGAACAACGTTTATTTTGATTTTTTTTAATTTAGATCAACTTAGCCTACCCACAAACACCCCCTGTCTGTAACAACTATATCTTCGAGACATCTAACACCACAGTCTCTCCCGTGACCATGATTGCTGTAAAGCATTCGAAACGTCGGGAACCAAAAATCAAAATAAATCTGCGAAATAATCCGAAAAGATAGTTTTATTTAAAATGTCAAATATTCGCGTAAATCTAAGAAAATATTATAAATAATTTTATTTTTTGACTTAACACGTTTTTTTCCATACTAGTTCATTTCTTTCAGATGGACAGAGTTTGAAAACCTACATTTCCCCCACGATGTTTACCTTCATTATATAAAATCTAACATGAACTTTTAACTTATTTTAACTTCATGATATAAAAGTGCAAAAGCTCTGTTTTAACTTCACTTGGTTTTCAAAGCGAGAACTTAAGTAGATAGTTACTAATACTAATTTCTTTACATAATCCCAATTACTTTTTTACCCAATCTGGGACTCCAATCTAGGACCATCAGGATAAGCCATATAAACCAACAACCAAACCAACGAAGTTTAATATAATAGTATGAATATATCAAAACACATCTTTTATTATTAGTGCGTAAGATCAATTGCAATGCAAGCAAACGTGGTTACAAAGCTAGTATAGAGTTTCAAAGCAAAAGCGAGTTTTTGCTGACTCTACCCTCATAATATGTAATTTACTTCTCGGACAATGATTTATCGAGGTAGAGCCCTATTGTAAGAGCTAGATTAGTCTTATACAATATTAAATCACCACATTTATCTGTTTATACCATAATATTGTACTAATATCTAGATTGGCTAAGCCTTTTAATGGGACTTTCAATAACGGATAAAACATTCGGTCGTGACGCAACCTCTTTTTATCCCGAGTTTAAAGGAAGTTTAAAGGAAATAGTTGGGATGATTTCCTTATCCCGATCCGCTCCATTCTTAGTTTTCTTGGCAAGGATTGTTTAATATACGTCATACATTGTATGATGTCCTTCTGGCTGATATAAGTCGTCAATTTCATTAAAACTATCCAACTGCATAGAAATTATTAGATATAGTGCACAAGTGTACGCTCAGACACCAGTTATACTGCGTGAGAGAGATCGGGCATAAGACCGACGGCTTTACTTGCCCTCCGAGACACAAGGATTAATCACAGCCAGCTTCCCAACTCCAGGCTTTTCTGGAACTTTCTTTAGATAAAGACTCAAAAACTAAACTTTTCAAGACCTAGAACTTGAACCCAGGACCATCAGATATACCGTGCATGCCAGTCACTATAGCACCAAGGCAGTTAATACATGAATACCGTAATTACTACATAATATCAGAATATTAGGTACCCATGTAAACCCAACCCTTAGATTGAACTAATAAAAAGCATGATATATAATAAAACTTGTGAAAATTGGACCCAGTTATGCAAAAAACAGCCATGTGCGTAAAAGTACCAACAGAGATATAAGCATTTTATTATAAAAAATAAAATAATTATAAAAAATAAACAATACTTATATAAATATTGTTCACTTTTAAAATAACCAGAAAAACAAAACATAACCCAAGTGCAACTATCGACAGAAAAATGCTTATAACTCTGTTGGTACTTTTACGCACATGGCTGTTTTTTGCATAACTGGGTCCATATATTCTGACGAGCTAGTACCATTAGCTGTTCAACAGCAACTAACTTCGCAAATGAGTCATTCCTTATACACGATTAACAGTGTGACAACGTCATAATATGTACGATTCTGGCACACGTTTCGAGAACATTAACTATAACTTACCCTGAATTTCGCACCATCATAAAATAATTTATAATACACTAGTTTGTGCATGCGGCTTCACTTGCGAATATATTTACATTTAATTCACAAGATATTCGGTTAAATTCAAATATATTTAATGCTGAAATAATATTTATATGTGAATTGGCAAAAAAATCTCTACAAATACTTTTTATATATTATAGTAAAATAAATATATATTTTATACTACAGTAGCCAATTAAAAATTACTACCTATAAAAAGCGTAATAATTTCTTTTTAAGTTTCTATATCGTATTTAAAACTCAATGCCATTTCATTTTTAGTATCTCTACAATTTGTGTCATACTTAATAAAAAAAAAATTGGTGTGGAAAAAATTCTGTAAGTGCAATTGTATCTGAAGCTCATGCTATCTCCCTGAAAGAGATTACAGGTTCAATTTTTACATTGTAAAAATTAATACGTGATTTAAATATAAATAATCAGTATGACAGGCAAATAAAGCGGGTTCAAATCCGGGTCTCGCACCTCTGATATTTTCATGTGCGAATCATTTTCCAACATGATTAGATAATTGTCTTACGGTGAAAGAAAACCTCGTGAGGGAACCTGCATGTCTGAGAGAACCTGGTAAGTTTTCTAAAGATATGTGAAATCCGCCAACCCTCACTTGGCCAGCGTGGTGGACTATTGCTTGATGCCCCTCGTACTGAATAGGGCCATACAATCAGTATTATATGGAAAGTCATGTAAAATTTTAGTCAACTTTTATGTGATTGATCCAATTTTTCTACAGACAATAAAAATACTCTACATTATGTTTAGGTTCTTAAATGTTTCGACAGCAAAAAACCATTCATTCTCTCTACTGATTGACATGAATATAATATGAGATATATTATTCTCTCTCCACTCAGAAGGTACCGCAGCGAAAATTACTTATTCAGTTCACACCATGAGCAAGGCTCAAAAAGCTTTTGAAAATTCCATTAACTTTTTTATTAGTTGTAATACATATGATATTATAAATCCAAAAGTAGCTCTATCTGTTTGTCTGTCTGTCTTTCTGTTACATTTTCTCACCTAAGCCGTTGAACCAATTTTGATGAAGTTTATTATAGAGAGAGATGAGGCTTGGAGAAAGACATAGGATACTTTTTGTCGCAAACATAAAACTTGAAATTAATGAAATAGGGGTTAAAAGTTTGTATTGGGAACAGATCATTTCTTAAGTTAAGGATAAAAAATCATTATATCCCATATTTTTGGTAGGAAATAAAGTATATTTTAGCGTCTATGACCAATCAAGACAACATTATGGGTGATTTCAAGATTTTTTAAAGAACGTACCAATTTTTCTATACCTATGTACATATAGTGTACCTATATATTTCATACTAAAGTAATATAATAATTTCATATAAACGCTGCTACCAGGGACACCGGTTTTCTAAAGCCACTTTAGTAAACAAGTGAGTGATTAGAGTATGACTGGGGAAAATCTGAGATCCTACCGCTGTTGATTCTGCTAAGTCGATGTAAACATTTATATGAATTTAACATCAGTCAGCCAATTTATATTATTTTATTTAACAAGCTACTTACTCTCGCTTCATTCGGATGCGTCCCTTGGTGCCTTTTGTATTTATAATATTACTAGCAGAACCCGCGGCTTCGCTCGCGTCAAAACTACAAAAAACCTCTAAAAAAGTAGGTTTCATACAAACTTTCATCCCCTATTTTACCCCCTTATGCGATGAATTTTGAAAAATGCTAAAACACGTATTTATTTAATTGTATTGAAGTTAATACCAAGTTAATACCAAGTTTCAAGTATTTCTGATCATAAATAATTTTTGGATTGTACTACAACGTGTTTTCCCATGATTGTGTTTCACATACAAATTATAGAATTATATTAACGCAAACAATACCTTAAGAACTATATTTAATTCATTTTTAAGTACGAAATAAAACAAAACAATAAGTATTAGAAAGAATATACGAAATAAATAAAAAGAAATACTCTTTTCAATTGATACATCGAAAATTATTGCCTCAAACACAGTATCAGCTTTGAGGGGATAACGTGATTTAGCCTGTTATATTCCCCTATGTGCCGTTAAACGTTTGAAAATTGTAGCTTCCTTCAACAGATTCTCCCTCAGATAAACAAGGTTGTATGTAACAATAATAAATAGTATATTTATATTTTCGTTTACTCTAAAATAAATGCACTTTAAATTCTCACATTTTGCTTAAGAAAATTGGATATTATTAATTAATAAAGCTATTCTGGCTTTTTTAGGATTTGATTATTAATGAAAAATAAAAAAATAAAGGTCAAAGGGTTCATAAATCAATTCTGCCAATTTTTGCTGACTTTCATTAGAGTAAACATTGTTTTTTTGAGATATATTTTTGTGTTACAAGCTTTATTTGTTTGGCAACCGGAAAGTTAACTTGTTTTCATAAAAAGTACTATCTACACATATAATAAAATTGTAACTAAGCCGAATCTGCACATTAAATATTTTTTCGAAAATCTTATTGAAAAAAACATTATTATCGATCTTCTTCTTCTTATAGTGCCTCTCCAACTAGTGAAGGTTGGCTATCAGCTTTTTACTGTCTTCTTTATTTATAGCTCTGAGAAATAACTCAGCGGCGCTGGCTATTCCGGTCCACTCTCGGATGTTTCGTAACCACGATTTCTTTGTTCTGCCAACCTTCCTCTTTCCAGCGACCTTTCCCATCATGATGAGCTGCAACAGACTGTATCGCTGATGTCGAAGAACATGGCCCAAGTAGGAGATCTTCCTTTGCTTTACGGTGAGCATGAGTGCGCGTTTCTGGCCAATCCGTTCCAGTACTTTGACGTTGGTGACCTTCTGAGTCCAGCTTATGGATAGCATGCGTCTATACGTCCACATTTCGAAAGCCTCTATACGCTTTCGAAGGTCTTCTTTTATGGTCCAAGCCTCACATCCGTACAATATAATGGGCCAGATGTAACAGTGGAGCAAACGAGTTCGTAACTTGATGTTAATGTTACGGTTACAGAGTACTTTTCTCATTGTGTTAAAAGCACTACGGGTGATTTCGATACGCGTCTTTATTTCTAAGTCGCTATTCCATTCCTCGTTTAGCCATGTCCCCAGGTATTTGTATTTCCGAACTCTTTCTAGATTTTGGCCTGACACCGTTATGCTCGTCGTGGTATCCAACGTATTGGAAATGACCATAAACTTTGTTTTATTTATGGTCATTTCCAATACATTGGATTATTTATTATTATTAATACAGAGACTGATCTATAGTTTTTAGAATTTTTATCTGTCTGTCTGTTACCGCATCACAGAAAAACCACTGGAGGGATTTTGATGAAATTTGGTATTGTGATAGCTGATTATCCGGGTCAACATATAGGATACTTTTTACTGCCGGAAAATATCTCATTTCTGAGAAAAAATACAAAAACTGCAATCATGTAAGAGTATACTAATATGTAAAAGCTAAGAATTTGGTTTTTGGTTATTAAAACGCGGGCGGAGCCGCGGGCAATGCTAGTAAAATATAAAATTATTTATTGTACCAATGAAATTATATATAAGAGATTGATAAATATTGGATTTTCCTTGCAACCTAATGAAAAAACTAAAGATGACATAAATTGAATGTTTGATGCTTCAGAACCCTCAGTGTGCAAGTCACTTACCCCATTTCATAAATGATTCCCAAAAACCTATTGATAAATAAAAAAAAAAACAAAGTAAACTCAAAGCTCAACAATATTGAACTGAAACCCGCATTTTGTTCACCGCTGCCATAATACAAAGAAGATAAACGAAAACAATGTACAATTTAAGATGTTTTGTTTGAACGAATCGTGATTTTTTTTCCTTTTTGCTACCACCACTAGTTCCACCAATAATTAACATAATATCATTCATTTATATTTTATTCAAATAGTCATTATCTTATTATACGAGTATATAATATGTAATTCTTCTGTACGTGTGTTTGTTAACCTACTCCTCCTAAAGGACTGGACCGATTTGGATGAAATTTTGTGTGTACCTATATTTCAATGGGTTCCTGAATGGTTTGGAAACGCAAATGGACTCAGTAGGTGGCGCTGCAGCCGGTGTGCCACTGATCATCTAAACGGCAGGGACGATTTTAATGATATTTTTTGTGTATGTTCGAGTGGGTCCCTGCAAGGTTTGAAAACACAAATGGATCCGGTAGGTGGCGCTGCAGTCGGTATATCACTAAATTTTCATAAGACTCCATTTTTCGAGCAATAAATAAATTAAATAAAACAAACATTTTTGATTAAATAAAATAAAAATCGGTGTGTGTTAATCGTTGTGTGAAATTTTCAGATCATGTTCAGATTAGCCCAGCGGGTGGTCCTGTGAATTTTGTTAGCTGTTGAAGTTTGAATGCGGGCAAAGCCGCGGGTACTGCTAGTTACGTATACCTATAATCTTCCTTTTACTTGGGGTGAAATGTCATCTCGAAGAGCAATATAAAATAGAATGTGTCAATTTTTAATTTATCTAATTCTCCCTAATAACTTTACTAAAAATTAAAATTCCCGCAAATCGCAGTAGAAATAAACTTACACTCATTCATTTAACACATTAAAACGTTAATATGGTATGATAATAAACTTAATTTCAAAGATTAATAATATTCAAAATTGAGACTAAAAGCTCTTCATTAAAGTAATTTACTGATGAAAAGTATGTCTGGCGAGATAACTAACGGGGTTATACCAACAGCTCATGCTTAGATTCAACACAAACTCTACAATTTAGGAACAAACTTTGAAATAAAAGCTAAACCCAAACAACATAGAGCAGACGAAAAATTAGCCGAGCGAAAAACAATCTATCGTTGCGAACGAAAAAACCTTTGCAATTCCTACTCTCAGTTACAATACGGCCGAGCAATAGTTCGGAAACAACGCACGGTTCCTAATGGATTTTTGATGGGGCGCACTGAACAGCTCTGACATGACTTTTAAACTGGAATACAAATATTTGTTGCGCTTTTGAGTTATGGCTGTGGTTTTAGAATTTTTATGCTTTGGATATTTCATTCTAAACTGCCTCGGTGGTGTAGTGGCTAGCATGTACGGCTGCGCACTCGGAGGTCCTGGGTTCGAGTCCCGGGTCGGGCCAAGTTTAGTTATTGAGTCTTTCTGTATAGTAAGTCTCAGTAACAGCCCGGAGTTGGGAAGTTGGCGGTTTTATACCACCGTGCCTCGGAGAGCACGTAAAGCCGTCCTGCGCTTTAACTCTCACTGGTCGTATCGAGCAGTTCTCCCACCGGAGTATGAGAGTAGTAGGAATAGAGAGTGCACGTTGTGTCTGCGCGTACACTTGTGCACTATAATATCTCCTGCGCAGTTGGCTAGTCTCAATGAGATTGGCCGCCGTGGTCGGAATCGGTCAGGAGAACATCATCATCATCATTTCATTCTAAAACCACTTCTAGACTAGGTTTGTTTGAAGACACCGATACATATGAAAAGTTCCGAGGGTTTGAGTCCCGGGTCAGACTAAACGAGCTATTTGGTTTTTGCTATCAAAAAGATCTCCATAGCGCTTTCAGAACATGTTAAGCTGCGTCTCATATCTTTTTAGTAATATTGAGGCCTTCTTATGTGACTATGAAATTATAAGATTGCAGTACATCTATCTTTCGCGTGGTTAGTAAAATAAAGCCTTAAATCCGTTCAGCATTTTCAAAAATTGTCCTGAACATTTATGAAAATAAAATTTTATTCAATATTAAATTATTACAATATCAATAAATGTAAGTCGACCTCAAAAAGGAAATTTTAATAATGCCCGAAGCTGGTGAAATAAGTCCACGGGGTAAAAATATATTTTTATTTGATCTTTTAAATGTAATAAATTACCGTATTTCCTTAACATTGGAATACCCTGGAGGCGATCACATCATTAAGTACTTCCGCATTTAACAATACACCATTATCTACGTGTTTGCTTAACATCAACATGTTCCGCTTTCATTAGAATTCAATCAAAATCTATGATGCTCAATATTTCTAAAAATACAAAAGCTTTCTGAATCGTCATTTCAAATGATTTTGGAACGTTATATATGTATATATATGTATGTATGTATGTATTTGGGTGTCTATTAGTGGCGAAGGATGAAATTTTAGCAGAGGTAAGCCGTTCCAAAAATATATAATTTTTATATACGTATTAATGCAGAAAAAACTAAATATTATATATATATATTTAAAAAATTAAATGTATGTAAAATTATAGCAAATTTTTTTTAAGGTAAGACGTCTTGTATGGACCCTTTGCCACTGGTACCTATGTATGTAATGTATGCAAGTATACCATCTACCATTTTGTATACTGATTCTTCTGCCCTAAAGTTGCCTTGACAATTGGAAGAGATCGTTTTTAGCTAAAAGACCACTTCCGATCCATTTCTTTTTTTTAAAGTTTATTTCTTTTTCTTATGTATTTCTTATATCATGTGCTATAAATTGTCTATCTATATATCTAACGTTTCTAATCACTAAAGAAATTAAGATTTTAAATTCGTGTTTTTCTACACGAAAGTTCACCCTTACGCTCTCGTTATCAAGAAAGCTCTATATCTAACATTTCCAAGATAAGTAGTTCTGTTTTATCTAAAAATCTTTTGAGGTTGTAATTAAACGTTGCATTTTAAATTCTATGAAAATTTATGGCTGGTTTCAACACGAATACAACATTATAACATCATTAGTTGGTTTTACGCGTTTTTTACGATTGAATCAAATATAAAAGCAGCTACTTTACTTTAAGGCTCTATCTATACTTTAATTGTTATTTAGAATTACTTTGAATTTATCTCAGGAAATAAGCCTAATATTATATTACAATATACTATATTCCTTAGAAGGCAACATATAATGTATATTTTTTTTATATTTTATGGCTAGTATAATTTACACTAATAAAATTAAAAATTAAAAAATATATATTTTTTGTGAATAGAGCCTTATTCGACCAGCTTATGTCATTGTTTTATTTTTAATTTTCTTAACATATTTTATAATTATGCAAAAATTTTGTAATAATTTGACATTAATTTAATATGTGCCTATAAAATATTTGAATAACAACCCAACATCAGCTTGAATATTCTTATTTTATTTATATGATCATAAAATTAAAATAAATTATTGATATCGTCTTATTTTATTAGTGAAATATCTAAAGTTATGTATACGAATGTGATAAATGTGTAATTTCTGCCAAGAAAGTGAAAAGAGATAATAAAAACATTGTTTTCTTTTATCTATACATATAATAAAATTGTAACTAAGCTGAATCTGTACATTAAATATTTTTTGGAAAATCTTATTGAAATAGATTTTTCTTTATTATCGATACAGAGGCCGAATCTATAGTTTTTAGAGTTTACGTCTGTTTGTCTGTCTGTCTGTTACCGCATCACGGAAAAACCACGGGACAGATTTTTAATAAATTTGGTATGATGATAGCTGGTTATCCGGGTCGATATATAGGATACAAAAAATATTCTATATGTTGACCCGGATAACCAAAAATAATTGCTGGAAAATATCTCATCTCTGAGAAATCTATACTAAATGTTAAAACGTAAGTATGGACGAACCCGAGCGAGCGGAGCGAGGTGAGTCGCTAGTTTAAATATAAAATCTTAAGTCACTCAATTATACATATTTTGTAAGACACAGACTAAAAAATAATATAAATAGTTTGTCATAAAACTAGACATAAAGCCAAACAATAATATTTAAAAAAATATACTAATATAATAATACTCATTACTGTAATAAGTTAATAAATATTAATAAATAAAAATAGCTAATTGATTTTATTACAATAAAAATAATAATTAATTAAGGTAATATTACGTTATCTCTCTTATAAGGGGAGGAACTAATGCTTAAAAATTCAAAAGAATATTTTTTTCATTATTCATTGTTATTCATTTATTCTTCTAAAAAATTGTGTGTAAAACAATCTGAATGGTAAATCGACAATCCATACATAATAATATTATAAATGTGAAAGTGTGTTTGTTTGTTTGTCCTTTTTTCACGTGAAAATGGTGCGACGGATTGACGTAATTTTTTGTGTGGAGATAGTTGGAGGGCTGGAGAGTGACATAGGATACTTTACCGCGGGAGATTATCTAATTCCCACGTAAAAACACGTTATAATACAATCCAAAAAAAAATGAATGATCGGAATTACTTGAAACTTGGCAGTAATGCTCTTCCATAAAATTAAATAAATATGTGTTGTAGCATTTTTCGAAATTTATTCTATAAGAGGCTAAAATATGGGATGAAAGTTTGTACTTTGTACGAAACTACCTTTTTAGATATTTCTTTGTATTTTTTTGAAACCGTGGGTTCTGTTAGTAATGTCATATAGACATAAACAGCAAAATCATGATACTATTTTTTTTGACTTTACCCTGTGGTCTTAGATATTATTTACGAAGTAGATACCATATTAAACAATATACATACATATATACTATACAATATATTGTTATTACATATTCACACACATTTGGCACCCGCCTCAGAGGCAGTTATCCACAACCGTTGATTCGCGTGCAAATGAAAGCGCTATCAAAATCGGAATAATAAAATTATTGCGGCAGTAAAGTAAAGCAGAAAGCCACTTATTCGTACCGACACTCATACCATTTCAGCGAAATCCTTTTAGACAACGCCTCTACTATTTGCCTATTGATATTGTTTTGTACTTTTTGCGTTGCGACCATCGTAGCTTAATATTGGATGAGTGGGATTGGTTTGCACTACACTCGATATCACGGGTTCGATTTTTGTAAAGTTATAATATATTGATACCATCAACATATCAGTAAAAATCACAACGTTACCCTTCAAAAACTTTACAAAATCAGTTAAAATTATTGTAGAATAATTCTTTATCTGATTACTGTCTGTCTTCTCCTGTTTAGTTCCAGTTTTGTCTCTTTTCTGAAGATAAGAATATAAGCCTCTACATCTCTATGGTTTAATTTTGAGAATACTAAATATTTTGCAAAAGTGTTTATATAATTTACCAAATGCATTAAATATCAATAATTAAGTTTATTTCTATTTGCTATATACATTGTATGCCTTTTTTTCAACTCCCATAAGGGTTAAAGTTATGAAATTCAAAATTCCCCTCGTATTTTCTAAAAATAAAATTTCATTATTTTTTTACCAGTGATATAACCCTGACGCTAATGAATTTAATATATATATATTATAATATATGTTTATAAACTAGCATTGCCCGCGGCTCCGCCTGCGTTTAGATGACCAAGAACTAAATTCTTAGGTTTTACATATTAGTATACTCTTACATTGCAGTTTTTATATTTTTTCTCAGAAATGAGACATTTTCCTGTGGTAAAAATATTTGTGGTAAAAAATAAAAATTCTATATGTTGACTCAGATAACCAGCTATCACTGTACCAAATTTCACCAAAATCCCTCCAGTGCTTTTTCTGCGATGCGGTAACAGACAGACAGACAGACAGACAAAAATTCTTAAAACTATAAATTCGTCTTCTATATCGATAATAATGTTTATTTCAATAAGATTTTCCAAAAAATATTTAAAGTACAGATTCGGCTTAGTTACAATTTTATTATATGTATAGATATATAGATATACTATTCGATAGTACCTACGTATCTATTTTACGTCAACGCTATCGAAATTCTCACTTGATACTCTGTAGTAAAAACAAATAGTATAACATTATTTAATGATTACTAATAAATTTTCGACAGGCTCGATCGTAGTATACGTAATTAGGGAGAATCCCGCTTCACTGACGTCTGTCACTTAAGCTAATTACTGTCTTGCCACATACGGAAACAAATATTTTATATCGGTATAACAATATATGATCGAACCAAGCATATTGTCTGGTGAAGTCTTTATTTAGACTACTCTTGTCAGGGGTTCGATTACTAGGTGGAATAAAAATTGTTTATGTTTATAGTACAATTAGGAAAAGTGATAAAAACTAAGGGGCACTTCTCATAATCAATATATACTAGTATTATAAAGAGGTAAAGTTTGTGAGTTTGTGAGTGTGTGACGTTGTAGGGGGTAATCTCTGGATCTACTGAAACGATTTAGATGAAACTTGATAAGAAGATAGTTTGAGACCTTGGAAAGGACATACATTTTTTGTCCCGGAATTTATCCCTTAAGGGGGTGAAAATGGGGATGAAAGTTTGTATGAGGAATCAAGTTAGGGACGAAGTGAGTCGCTAGTATTTTTATATAGTAAGGATTAAATTTAGATTCATATAGTAAGTATATAAATATTTTATATAATAAAGTAGCCGACCCGATAGACATAGTTTTGTATTAATTTCCAAACTTATTTTTATTGAATATAATTTCCAATATCAATAAATTTATTTATGATCATTGAGGTCATACAAAAACTCTACTTTTTAGGCATTTTTCTCCTAAAATCCTTATTTGAATTATAATGAACCTTTAAATAAATACAAAATTGCTCAAACCGTTCTTAAGTGATTTAATGGCTGAGCAACAAACAGAAATACAATTTCATCTTAATTATTATATAGAATAATTTTATTTGATCAACTTTACAAGGGTAAAGGCGAATAGGGTAAGCGATATAGAATCAAATACCTCCAAAAGGTAGCAAAAGGTAACCTTAAACGAAGTAAATGTATCTACCATTTATAAAAATCAAAAATCAAAAATAAAATTCAAGTTACATAAATACCAATTTTCAAACAAAAACAGCAAGAGCTAACTTGTCTAATAAAAACTTTTATGAAAAATTTTTCGTCTCATATTACTCCGATACCAAGCTTTAAACCCTAACATGTCGTTAAGTCGCTAGAATAAACAGGTTTCACAATTTAGGCTTCAATATACGGCTTATGAGAGAAATTTTGTTTATGTTGTTTTTTGAAGAATTATTAAAAAAATATTTTATCTGTACACTATATTTTATCTGTATACGTCAAATATGAGAAAGATACAATTCTTTCTTAGAAAAAGACTTATCTTCGGCTTAATTTTGTTGTTTTTGGTATCATTTAGCACATATTTTGTAAGTTTTAACACGTAGGAATTTTATATCTACGTAAATTTTAGCGAATATTACCCCAAATATCACAAAATTTCAAATAAAACTATCTTTTGAAAATTTTACGGCTTTTTTTAACCGACTTCCAAAAAGGAGGAGGTTCTCAATTCGTCGGAATCTTTTTTTTTTAATGTATGTTCACCGATTACTCAAAGACGCCTGAACCGATTTGGATTTTTTTTTGTTTCAAAAGGTATACTTTCCAGGCGGCTCCATATAAATTTTATCGAAATCGGTCAAGCAGTTTTTTTAAAATAAAGAAATAAATTATTTTTTAAATAAATTGCTTAATCGAACATGTTATTAATAATAATAAACTTTCTTCTAACAAATTACCTGCTTATTACATCTACACTAAAAATGGACAAATAAAAACTTTTTAAAATATAATAAAAACCGACTTCCAGGCACTACAAATGTAAAAAATAACTAAACGGGGGTTTTCATTTATTGTTTCGACGTTTTAAAGACAGTCTCTCTTGTGTATGTCAACTGTAAAAGATTTAAAATGACAAATACTCAAAATAAAACCACAAAAAAGAACAAAAGTCTTGTATTAAACGTCAAATATTCGCGTAAATCTATATTGTAAGTAAGCCGAATCTGTACATTAAATATTTTTTGGAAAATCTTATTGCAATAGACATTATTATCGATACAGAGGCCGAATCTATAGATTTTTTAATTTTTGTCTGTCTGTCTGTTACCGCATCACGGAAAAACCACTGGAGGGATTTTAATGAAATTTAGTATGATGGTAGCTGGTTACCCGGGTCAACATATAGGATACGTTTTACTGCGGCAAAATGTCTCATTTCTGAGAAAAATACAAAACTGCAATGTAAGAGTCTACAAATATGTAAAACCTAAGATTTTAGTTTTTGGACTTTCTATATACATACAAATTTAAAGATATTTAAACAACTTTTTTTAACTAATTTGTTCTTAATATATGTATATATATACTATGCTAGTAAGTAAATATAAATAAACAAATCTTATATTCCCAATCCGACTAACAGTTTGTAACTGAGATAGATTTTCATTAAACTCAACAGAAACTTGCACAAAAAGTTTGTTCATTTTGCCGGAGCCTAAAACAAAGACATTTTTATCCGCTTGTTTATGAGATAAAGGAATGAAATAACGAAATTACTTCAAAATTAAACTCCACGGAATTTCAATTGTGATGGCGGAACTTTATTTTATTGCTCTTGATAGAAAATATATATGTCTAAGCGTAAATATTTAGCTATATAATAATTTGATATCATTTAAAATAACAACTGTTATATTTTATCTATACTAATATTATTAAGAGACAAAGTTTGTTTGTTTGAACGCGCTTATCTCAGGAACTACTAATCCGATTTGAAAAAATCTTTTTGTATTAAATGGCTATAGGTTTTGTATCATCATGCTACTTAGGTACTACCCAAGGGAGCGGAGAAATAATCATAAATGTCAACAAATCTGGCAGATTTCTGTACATTATTGTAAAACTTATGTTTATATCGGAAGTTTGAACGCGGGCGAAGCCGCGAGTACTACTAGAGTATTAATATTGACGACACGTTTGGCTCAGTTTGTAGTAACCCTGCTTGCTGTGCCAGCGGTCGCGGGTTTTAGTCCCGCTGGGGGCATTCATTTGTGTGATGAGCACGAATGTTTGTACTCCAGTCATGGGTGTTTATATTTATAATATGTATGTATTTAAAATTATATATATATGTAGTGTATCAACTATCTGGTATCCATAACACAGGCCTCGTAGCTTACCATGGAACTATGTAGATGGTGGTGTGTGTTAATATCCCAACAAATTTATTTATTTATTATTAATATACTGATAACGATTTAACAAGATGAAAATTTGTTTTTTTGTTCATTCTTTTTGCAGGTACAACGGACCGACGTGAATTTTTATAAGCACATTTCCTCCACGACCATGGACACGCCGGCGCGGCGTTACAGTTAACAATAATTTCTTAAAAAATTATATATGTCTTAGAAATTTACCTGGAGGTGTTAAGTAATTTAAGAGTTGTAATAGACACATTCTATTTCACTCCCTTAAGTTTCATATACGCGACAAAAAGTAGCCTATGTCTTTCAGTGAGCTCTCTTCCATCTCCATACCAAATGTATGTAGTTCTTTCCTTCTGAAGGTTTCTCTGACAAATCTAACCTGTAACTTATTTATTAGATCAGAAACTTGTAACTTTGAATTTTTGAAATAAAATGGCGTAGAGCGACGATTTTAGGGGTTTCATTAAACATGCAAGAGTCAAAAACAGACTTGAAAATGTGTAGAATGGACAAAAATAAATAATAATCTATTTATTTATATTATTTAAGTTGTTTTTATATATTAAATAAAACTATATTTTCGGGATTTTCTTATGGTTTTTGATCAAAAATCCAAATAAATCGCGAAAAAAAATCGAAAAGATGGTTTTATTAGAAATATCAAATATTCGCGTAAATCCAAGGAAGTATTTTGTATTTATATTATCATTACCTTTTTCTATATGATTTTAGTTAGTGACAGACTTCTTACACCACAAACGTATGGATTTTATGGTTTAGTACAGCTAGTACGCTTTAATTAGAGGCTTTAACTAAACTAAGATGGAATAAAGATCTGGTTGATCAACACAGGAATGGAACCTACTACATCTACTGTACCATGACATCTAAAACAATTCTAAATAGATAATTTTAAGTAATATTTAATAAATAAATATATATATATATACATATATATACATATATATATACCATAATATAATATATAGTCTATTTACCCCATAGTAACTGCTAAAACGTTCCCAGAGACGAACCCGAGCGAAGTGAGGGTGAGTCGCTAGTTCTATATATAACAGCATTCTAACTAGAACAAGTATAAATAAAACTATCATCCAGCTTTAGATTTCCTTTTATAGCATCAATTATTTTTAGCAATATCCCTTGTGGAGTAACCAAAGGCCAAATCGCTCTATGAACTCTACATTCTGCCTCTTCTTCCATTGTCATCATTCTCTTCATACAAACTCGTCAAATAATCCTTAAAATTTTTGGCCTGACTTTTTTAAGTATATTACTTGTCATAAAAAAGTATTTCGAGGCTCCCGCTATTTGCACCTAGACCTTTACCCTTTCACTGATTCTATCTCTTTAGACCGTCCACTTATTCTATTTACGAACGTATACTTTAGCTTTTAAGTATATTTTATTAGGAAAAAGAGATAGGAATTTATGAAGGACTTATTAGTATAATCTATACATATAATAAAATTGTAACTAAGTCGAATCTGTACATTAAATATTTTTTTGAAAATCTTATTGAAATAAACATTATTATCGATACATTGTTTTCAGAATTTTTCTCTATCTGTCTGTCTGTTACCGCATCACGAGAAAACCACTGGACAGATTTTGATGAAATTTGGTATGGTGATAGCTGGTTATCCGGGTCAATATATAGGATACTTTTAATCGCGGGAAAGTACCTCATTTTTGAGAAAAAATACAAAAACTGCATTGTAAGAGTATACTTATATTTAAAACCTAAGAATTTGGTTTTTGGTCATCTGAACGCGGGCGGAGCCGCGGGCAATGCTAGTGTACTATACAAAATTCTGAAAGTTCAAATAGTAATATGATATTGCTACTAAAAATATCTTCAATCAAATAACTTCTGTTGTTATTCACTCTACAAGGAACCAAATAATGATTCACGTTTTTTACCATTATTGTCTCGCACACATTAAAATTTGTCGGCGGCTAATCTATAAGTACTAATATTATAGAGGCAGAGTGTGTTTGTTTGAGCCCACTAATCTCGGAAACTATAAATCCTATTTAAAAAAATCTTTTTATATAGAGATATTGAGGAAGGCTATAGGCTATATAACATATCTAGACTAATAAATGGAGACCCGATTTTTTTGTTTGGTTATACTGCGATAACTACTGAACCGATCGGAATAATACTCATACCATAAGATGCAGCGTGTTTCGGAGAAGGTTTTAGCACAATTCAATCAATAATCTATCTATTCTATACTAACCGTTAAAACGTACCTAGGGTCGAACCCGAGCGAAGTGAAGGTGAGTCGCTTATATCTATAAAACTCAAAACATAAGGAAAAATGATAATAATTAATGTAAGATAATAAAGCTTTTAAAAAAGATACAAAGAAAATACTACTTTGTTAGAATTTGTGATTTCTTTGTTAGAAGAGCCTTGTTTACACTTTTTTATTCTTAAAGACATTTTTCTAGCAAAAATAACAAGTTGTTTGAGCAATAATAAAAATATTTGATATTTTTTTGGTACGAATCCAATGTTTGTACAGGAAAATATTAAGCTTGGAAGAAAATCTTCAGATTTAAGGATAATTTTGAAACGAAACACTTGGTTTTTATATGGAATATATTAAATCGCCCATAGCTTTGGTTATCCAATATAAGATTTAGCCTCCAGCAAATATCGACCCGATTCCACGCCAATAGACAAAGTAAACGTTTTCTACTATTGAGAACTTGAAAGTTTGTATGTGTATGTTTGTTACACACGCTCACGCTGGACGAATTTGGACGAAATTTAGTATACAGCACCTTATAAACTAAAATCACACGTAGCTTACTGTTAGCTATAAAATTTTCCAATACGTGTCACATACTTTTTTACACTCAAACGGCTGAACAGATTTAGATGAAATTTAATTCACACATAAACTATGTCCTGGAGAAATACATAGATAATTCGAATAAATAAAACGAGTGAAACAAGGGTTAATCGTTAGTATTGTAAATACGATACCCAGGAACGGTAACCATACCTCCTATTCACATACAATACAAGTGCTACCAATTGCATACGAGTATTTCGCTGCCTAAATGGATGAAGTCACCTCTAGTACATAGCTGTTCTCTTTCCTTATATGCTTAAAGAAAATGAAGAGTTAACTTTGGCACTCTCCTTTAGCCAACAAATCTAAGCAATACGATACCGCTACTTTATCTATAGTATTCTATAATACTTTACAAAAAAACTTAAAAAGTAGGTTTCATACAAACTTTCAACCCCTATATTACCCCTTTATGGGATGAATTTAGAAAAATGTTACAACAAGTATTTATTTAACACAACGAGTGTTTACACAACTCAACGACTTTGCGCCTATTTCACGTGGACCGAAAGCTTAACGAGGGATGGACTCCGAGGCACAGGGTGTAACATCAACTTCAAACCTGCTTCTGAGTATCTCATGACAGAAAAACCTTGTAACTATTGTGGCATGACCCGAGACTCGAACCCAGGACCTACATCCGCAATCATATAAGCTAGCCACTAGACCACCGAGTGTGATTTAACATACTGTTCCCATAAGGCAAATAGTTTGAACTTTAATTGACCGCACCCGACAGATTCTAACCCTAGTCGTGATAAGATCACTTGTAATCAATACTTGTGTCAAATTAAACTCGCTGTTTCAAGTAATCATGACCGTTGGGAAACTTTCGACCCATTTGTCAAAACCAATATATACTTAGTGTTAGTTATTTGGTGAATCTGTTGGTTTTTGACCGACTTCCAAAAGAGAAGGTAGTTGTTACGGATGAATAGATTTTCGTTTGTTGTTTTTCAATAGTTTTGAATCAATAATTTTAAAATAGTTTTCATGATTTTGTATTAATTTTTTTTATTTAAAATAAAGTAACAAAATGTCGACAAAGGATAACTTATCTCTTTAAGAGATTTCGTCCAGAAACCCTTCAGAAGTGAGAAAATAAGTTAATTTAGTGCGGTGTAGGTACGGTACAACATTAAATGACATTGACTTAATATATATATACCCATACATGCATACTAACATATATACCTACATATATACTTACATATACTTATATACTATACTCGTAATGTATATCTGATTTGATAAATAGTGCTGTTTAATTCTAAATTTAAATGTTGTGAATGAGGGATCATCTTTGAAAATATAATCAGGCAGTGAATTCCTTTCTTTTTTTTTAATTAAAATTTAATTAAGGTATTAAATCTATAGAAAATAATTTCAAGTAAAAAATATTTTGATGGTAAATTATTTACTTTTAAAGCGGTTTTGAAAAGGGTATTTCTTTTTAATAAAAACTGATTTAAAAAAATTGGCTAAAAAAACTAATAAGAGCTAAGTGCTAATATTATCTATACTTATAATAAAATTGTAAATAAGTCGAATCTGTACATTATATATTTTTTGGAAAATCTAATTGAAATAGACATTATTATCGATACAGAGGCCCAATCTATAGTTTTTAGAATTTTTGTCTGTCTGTCTGTTACCGCATCACGAAAAAGCCACCGGACAGATTTTAATGAAATTTGGTATGGTGATAGCTGATTATCCGGGTTATATAGAATAATTTTTACCGCGGGAAAATATCTCATTTCTGAGAAAAAAATACAAAAACTGCATTGTAAGAGTATACTAATATGTAAAACCTAAGAATTTGGTTGTTGGTCATCTGGACGCGGGCGGAACCGCGGGCAATGCTAGTCTATAATATACGGTAAAATGTAACTAGGGAAACCCCAGCGGAGCGAGGGTGAGTCGCTAGTATAAAGATACTATAATATTAAAAGTAATATTAAAATATAATTATTCAACATTAATTTTTTTCTTTTGCCATTCACAATTATATTATTTTATAAGTAAACATTTTAAGAGTGAAATAAAGTAAAAATATTGTTCTAAGCTTACAAAGAAAGCTTTTCCAGTCTCAACGCAGCTTTTTCATAAAATAAATAATGAATCTTATGCCATATGAAAAACCAGTCCACCTGTTTATTTTTAGCGGATGTCGAGTTAAAACGTAAACAACAATATTTACAAAGCAACGTATTTTCTGCTTTCAACATGCTACTGCTCAATATTTCCTCTATCGTAGCGACCTAAATAAGAGTTAAAGGTGATTTAAAGTGAATTTTTCCTATGATATTTTCCTTTGTGCTCTGGTTAAACTCAAAAAACGGTAAAAATGGAAAATATAAAAGTTTGTGGAATCCGTACTTAATATCTATGTAGATCGGGTCTATCTCAGATACTCTAAGATGAATTAAAAGTTTGAGTACTCTCCGAGCTTGCATGAAGAGAATAATGACTTTGGAGAAGTAAGGATGATCGGCGCTTTTAAAGCATATGCTGTAAAACTAACTATATATATATATATATATATATATATATATATATATATATATATACATTTTAATATCTACGGGTATATTTAATAAAAAAATTAAAATAACTTGAAAAAAGATAACATGTCTTCGAAATAGACTAAATATGATATATGAGCCTTTTCTATAAATATACAGATTTCTTATCCCATACAATTTTCTTTAACATGTCGAAAATTGATGAACTTTGAGCATTAAAACATTGTTAAAACTTATACACATAATGTATTCGTCCGATCTATACTAATATTATAAGGACTTAAAGTTGGTGAGTTTGTGAAGTTGTAGGGGGTAATCTCTGGATCTACTGAACCGATTTAAATGTTTGGTAAGGAGATAGTTTGAAATCCTAGGAAGGACAAAGGATACTTTTTATCCCGGAAATCATCCCTTAAAGGGGTGAAAATGGGGATAAAAGTTTTTATTGGGAAGCAAGCCAGGGACGAACCCGAGCGAAGCGAGGGCTCACCCTCGCTTCGTGACTCATCGCTAGTGATCGTATAAAAGAGTAATTCAAAGAACCATATTTTGAACCATATTTTTCATCCCTTTTAGGCAACTCATCTTAGAAGTAATATTTGTGAATAAAGTTTGCAATTTCTAAAATATTAAATTACTGATTATTATTATCGAACGGCTTCTCAGTGCTGGTCCATGGGAACATCATATTTTAAATGGCTTCATCTTGATTTTGCGTTCAAAGGAAATTGATAAAAAGTACAAGTTAATTAAAATGTACAGAACCCGTGAATCGTGGGTTCATTATGATGAGTCAAATGAACCCAAATTTGAACGACCAGAAACAATTGAAGAATTCCAACATCCAACTCCTTCCACCATATCATATCAACTTGATAGAACCAAATTTTTGTAGTATCATCAGCATTATATAGACTATGCGTTAACTATACTAATATTATTAATGTGAAAGTGTGTTTGTTTGTTTGTCCCTCTTTCACATCGAAACGGAGTGACACATTGGCGTGATTTTTTGTGTAGAGACAGTTGGAGGGCTGGAGTGTGACATAGGCTACTTTTTACCGCGGGAGATTATCTAATTCCCTCGGGATAACACGTTATAATACAATACAAAAAATATTTATTATCAGAATTACTTGATACTTGGTATTAATGCTCTTCAATAAAATTAAATAAATATTTGTTTTAGCATTTTTCGAAATACATCCTATAAGGGGGTAAAATAGGGGATGAAAGTTTGTATGAAACTATCTTTTTAGAGATTTTTTGTAGTTTTAGCCCGGGCAAAGCGGTGGGTCTGCTAGTTAATAATAATATACATTTGCAAAGTTTTAAAATCGATACAACGTATAAAAGTTGATTAAATTCTTCTAAGATTTTTTTACTTACATATTTACAGATGAAGCTAAAAGCTTGTTAAAAAAATGAAATCTCTTCATAATAATTGACGATATACAGATAAAAAATATAAACCCGAATCGAGTTTCTTTACTTTTTTTGAAATCGATTAATAAGTTTTTATTTTGTTATTACAAAGCGTTATGGAAACGAACGATCATTACATGACTGCATATTATGGTATCGAATAAGGTCAAAACTTTCGATGTTTTATTAATTTATATACCGATTAAGTTTCGTCCGTGATTTAGAACAATAAAAGTAGTTGTGGTGTTACGTCATGCTTTAATAGAAAATGATAAGATCTTTCGAGCGATATTATTTTGCCTTATTATTTGAGGCTAATTTTAGTTTTTTTTTATTATTCTTCAGATGTCAAGTTTGTTTGTTTATATTTAGAATTTAATATATGTATGAATTCTATCGCTAGTGCTTCATTTCACTAATATAAATTAATTTTAATTCTCTCAATATAACCTTAAGAGTGGAATAATTTATTTTAGGTCTACTTTGTCTCTGAAACAATTATTTTATGATTAATATTTGATATCAAGCTATATACTTTAATATTATTTTCAAACATGGCTTACTTAGCGTTCCTAGATGCCTAGCAGTAGCCTATGTCTTACTTGAGGTCTATCTGCGTATTAAATTTTAGGTATCTGACCGTCCAGCCGTTTTACACACACAAACACACATACAGATACGCACACACGCAAACACGCTTACGCATACACTAACGCACACGCACCCACGCACGGACACAATTATAATAGTCATCCGATTTTAATTGATGCTTTAACAGCATTTTTTATATTTCTTTAAAAACTTCTTTCATTATAGAACTTATTCTATTGTAAACTTCATAGACCAAATTAAAACAAAAAAAAAAAAAACAAATAAACACAAGCAAAGTCGTAGGCTAAAGCTACCAACCTAACGAGAAATAATTGCAAATTGTTTGAATAAAGTTGATCCATCCCTTTTCATTTCCACATTAGCTAACGTACGGTCCATAGAAAACGATGACGAATTTTGGTCGACCCGCTTAATATATGGTGGGATTTAATGATAACAATAAAATATTATGTGGCGTAAAAGATAATTGAATGTCTTCCACAAAATTTCTCCATTTTAAATACTTTAATCCTATAAATTAAATGTGTGCTATTGAATTATTGATTTATATCATCGTATACTATAGGCTTAGACTGCCTCGGTGGTATAGTGGCTAGTATGTACAGCTACACACTCGAAGGTCCTGGGTTCGAGTTTGGTCGGGCCAAGTTTAGTTATTGAGTCTTTCTGTATAGTAAGCCTCAGTAACAGCCTGAAGTTGGGAAGTTGACGGTGTTACACCCCCGTGCCGCGGAGAGCAAGTAAAGCCATCGGTCCTGCGCCTTAACTCTCACTGGTCGTGTCTCGTGTCGTCCCACCGGAGTATGAGAGTGACAGGAATAGAGAGTGCACGTTGTGTCTGCGCGTACACTTGTGCACTATAATATCTCCTGTGCAGTTGGCTAGTCTCAATGAGATAGGCTGCCGTAGCCGGAATTGGCCAGGAGAACATCATCATCATCATGTATATCTCAATATATTAATTATAAATGCGTATGTTTGTTGATATGTCCTTCTATAACGTGGAAACGAAATTAGAGCCATTAATTGATATTTGTGAGTTACAGAGCAACATGTGATTTTTTGACGTACTGCTTTTCATTAAGAGATATACATATACAAAATGTAAATAATCTATTTTTATGTATATTATACTATGAATTTCAATTAATCTAAAAATTCACAATTGCGAAAACGTAAGTCAAGTTACTCGTCGTTACGCTCTCTTCTTAATTCGAGTGTTATAGATTGTTCTGAATAAAGGACAGAAAGAGGCACTCGTGTAGATTACATAAAAGTATCTATATTTATAAGGACGTATAGAAAAATAACTTTTTATAAAAATACCCTGTACAAGGCTATAATATAATATATTATACTAGCATTGCCCGCGGCTCCACCCGCGTTCAGATGACCAAAAACCAAATTCTTAGATTTTACATAACAAAAAACAGATATTTTCCCGCGGTAAAAAGCATCCTATATGTTGTTGACGTGGATAACCAGCTATCACGATACCAAATTTCATCAAAATCCCTCCGGTGGTTTTTCTGTGATGCGGTAACAAACAGACAGACAGACTGACGAAAATTCTGAAAACTATAGATGCGGCCTCTGTATCGATAATAATGTTTATTTCAATAAGATTTTCCAAAAAATATTTAATGTACAGATTCGGCTTAGTTACAATTTTATTATATGTATTATATAGGTACATTCTCGAAAGATGCGATTTATATAAGTCCAGCGTATATGAAATATTAATAAGTATAGTACATTAAGTAAATATAAGATGATATAGAAGATTAATATATGTAAAATTCAAGAATTTGAATCTGTCCGTCGTCCATGTTGAAAATGATTCGTACATGAAAATATAAGAGGTGACAGAGATAGTATAAGAATGAGACTTGGGCTTAAGCTCACTTCATTCGGTTTTCCAACTAAACCAACTACGGCTACTACTGCCTCTTACTTAAATATAAATTTTACTTATAATATCTATACTATATAATCTTATATATAAAATTTCCGTGTCACAATGTTAGTTACCGTACTCCTCCGAAACGGCTTTACCGATTTTTACCAAATTTTATATGCGTATTCAGTAGGTCTGAGAATCGGCTACTATCTATTTTCCATACCCCTAAGTGATAAGGGTGGCACACGTTAGGGACGAACCCGAGCGGAGCGAGGGTGAGTCGCTAGTATTATTATATAATAGATACAACTTATAATATCTATTATATCATAAGAATATAATAGAAATACTTGTTATTAAGTTTGCTGAACTTATTTTGCGGGGCTCTCATCCGTATAAAGTATGCCGTGCCATGATAATATAATACGCCGCCTTTAATATTTACATCGTGTGAAGCCTGAATTATATATACTTGCCTTTCAAGACGCCTCTCCTCTATATTGAAGACTTTTTAATTTTAATAAGTTTGTCTGTCTGTGGTATTATAGTACTCAAACAAATATACTAACGGGCACGAAACTTTATATATGTGTATATTTGTGTTTGTATGTTTGTTACTCCTTTAAACTAAAGGCACAGCTGAAAGGATTTAATTAAAGTTTAATACACAGACTATGACCTGAAATAATATAAAGGCTACTGTTAGACATCTAGGGAAGCTCCCGAACAAGACGAGTGAAAAAACTAGTTTAATCTAAATGTAATCATTAACTACACGGCTTTTGCCCGCCCTAAATAACACTATTTCTCACTTGCTAATACTAGCTCGAGGAAATCTCTTCCGCAGTAAATCCGCGTAGCTCCTTCCTTCACCTTGCAAAGCTTGTTCAATTTCTATTCGAACTTGAAATTATAATATTTATCTTTTAAACTAAAGTACATCTAAAATATATCAGAGATCCAAAATCTTTGTTTAGAAGTAATCCCTATAAGCTGAATTCTCATGAGTAACTTCATTTTGATTAGATGCCCTACATTTTTCTCTATTTTTCTCCTTGAAAATTACAGATAGTAATACCTAATAGAGATAGTTGAAGTTATACTCGTACTTCTTTTGGCACGTTTGGAAAAAAATATAACAGAAATTTTTTTATGATGCGCGCGCACACCGACAGCCAAAAAGCGACATGATGAAGTTAGCTGCATTCCTTTTACAAACAGAGTTGTGACATACGGGATGAAATCTTTAGCTATTTTTGTTCTGTTACGCCAAAGAAGTATAACTTCTTACGTGCGTGCATAAAAAGTGTTTTTTTTTTATTTCATATTCACGCGTTTTTTTTTATTTCATATAAATATATATATATATATATATATATATATATATTGGCAAATAATTGGTAAGGACAACGCGTACCTCCTTTTTAGTTTTTTAAAATTATAATATATAATTATGCAAAGACAAAACAATTTTGTACCTTTTATCTTCTGTTGGTTGAATTTTCTTTCATATTTTTTTTATATAGGAGCTATTGCAAATCTTTAGCTGTTTAGCTTTAGCTCAATAAAAAAATTGTAATCAGTTTTTTTTTTTTTATACAGAGAGGTAAATTCTATTCATATATAGTTTGCTTGAATGTTCAATATTGATTACAGTCGAATTTCATCCAATGGGCGAACACAAATTAATATTAAAACATTCAAAGTGCTAAATCGCGCTATAAAAAGATATATCATGTGAAAAGGTGCCCTAATTATTAAGGGATGGAAATATTATATTCAATTGTAGAACCCTTAGAGTATTAACTGAATTCTTGCCGTAGGGACAATCCGAGGCTACGCTCAGGGTGGAATATTTAATAACGAAGATAATGAGTAGCTTTATGTATTTAATTATTCTCTTATTGTTTAAAATAATATATAGGGTGTGGAATTGCTTTAGTTTTATTGTGAAATTATGTTTTAATTTGCATATAAATTTATACATATCAATGTAACTATACATATAATAAAATTGTAACTAAGCCGAATCTGTACATTAAATATTTTTTGGAATATCTTATTGAAATAAACATTATTATCGATACAGAGGCCGAATCTATAGTTTTTAGAATTTTTATCTGTCTGTCTGTCTGTTACCGAATCATAGAAAAACCACTGGAGGGATTTTGATGAAATTTGGTATGGTGATAGCTGGTTATCCGGGTCAACATATAGGATACTTTTTACCGCGGTAAAATGTCTTGTTTCTGAGAAAAGATACAAAAACTGCAATGTAAGAGTATACTAATATGTAAAACCTAAGAATTTGGTTTTTGGTCATCTGAACGCGGGCGGAGCCGCGGGCAATGCTGGTCTGTTATAAAAATCACAATAGTTTACAACCGATAAATTTGTAAGCCGATTTTTTTGTTTAGTTGACAAGCGACATAGAAAACATTGACACGTTTTAATGTTATCAACAAAAAAAATCATCAGACGACACGATTGGCTCAGTTTGTAGTGACCAGTTGATATTACTTGCTGTGCCAGTAGTCGTGAGTTCGAGTCCCGCTGGGGGGATTCATTTGTGTGACTGCACGAATGTTTGTACTCCTGTCATTGGTGTTTATATTTATAAAATGTATGTATTTAAACTTATATATGAGTAGTGAATCAACTATCTGGTATCCATAACTCAGGCCTCGTAGCTTACCATGGAACTAGATGGTGATGTATATTAGTATACTTTTACATTGTAGTTTTTGCAGTTTTTCTCAAAAATGAGTTACTTTACCGGGGTAAAATATATATTATATGTTGACCCGGATAACCAGCTCTCACCATAAAAATTTCATCAAAATCCCTCCAGTGGTTTTTCTGTGATGCGGTAACAGATAGAAAGACAGACAAAAATTCTAAAAACTGTAGATTCGGCCTCTGTATGGATAATAATTTCTATTTCAATAAGATTTTCCAAAAAATATTTAATGTACAGATTCGGCTTAGATACAAATTTATTATATGTATAGATATAGAATTCAGGTTAGATGATTGCATGAACTGTTTGGACCTTAAGAATAGTGTTTATCTTCCTATGCTGATAGTTTAACTTTCGTCTTTAACTATGACACAGGACTCGAATCCAAGACCTGACAATGTGCCGTACATGCTAGCCACCCACCCTACATTTGCTACACTACCTACTTTAGTACACTTTGTATGGTAATTGCTCCGCGTCTAAGGGTCGTAGCTGTAATATAAGATACATAGAGCCCTATAACCTTCCTTCATAAATAGACTATTAAATATAAAAAGATTATATAAATATTTGTTGTTCCAGAAACAGCCATATTGTAACAAAAAAACTTCTTAGTTATTTATAATATTAATATTTATTAGAATAATAATAGTATAGAAGACATAAAATCTATTAATATATCCTACTTAATAATATAAATGCGATGGTTTGTAAATACGTATGGATGTATAGATGTATGTATGTATGTTTGTTACTCTATCACGTAAAAACTACTAAACTACTGAACTTTTAATGAAACTGTACAATATAGCTCATATATCAGAATAACACATAGGCTACTTTTTATCTTAGAATAACGTACGGTTCCCGTGGGATAGTTTTATTTTTGTTTTTCAAGAGATGAACCCGTACGAAGCGAGGGTGTGTGTATTCAGCCCTTTTTTTAAATGTAAAACTTGCTCGGTTCTCTCAGACATGCAGGTTTCCTCACGATATTTTTCGTCATTGTGAGACAAATGGTAATCATGTTAGAAATGATTCGCACATGAAAATATCAGAGCTGTGAGACCCGGGCTTTGAACCCGCTTCCCTCGGTTTACCAAGCGTGCGCGTTACCACTGGACTACCACTAAGTTTTTTCATTAGTTAAATGGAATTAACAATGTTTACACATGTGAAAATATAAAGCTAGTCCACCATCACGTTTCATATCATGTACCCGTATCAAAGTTAGTAGACGTCTTATTAAGCCAACTGTAATGAAAAAGGAGTTTTAGCATTATTCCAGAACTCTTCATAAGAATAAGTGATGGGGCATACGTATGTATATACATATCGATACTTCATTTCAGTAAATATCGATATTACTTCTTTAAATATCAAAAAATTGCAATAAATTTATATATTATTTAATAATTACGTTAATTAAAAATGTAGCAAATATTCTAGTATTTATTATCAAGAATAAGGATTGTAGCTTGTTTAGAATAAGCCATTTTACTCTTGGTCTAAGACTAGCCGTAGGCTTATTGTGCGCTCTGCGGTTCTTGATGGCTTTTCTTGATGCCTAGCAAGATTTTACTTATGTAAAAGGATATAACAAAATATTATATTTCTTAAAGTATAAGTAAAGAATTTTAATAAAATTAATATAAGATAAGTAAAATAAATTGAAATCAAGTCCTATTTCTTTAAATATGAATTAAAATAATACAAGTCTGCCGGACTCTTGCCGCATATCACAAAAAAAAACTCTATTTGTGTTAAGCATATAAACGTTAGGCCAAAATAAATTATTATTTTTATTATTATTTAAAAAATAAATTGTTATTAATAAAATATAATAATGATTTTTATTTGCATAAAAATCACGGAGGTGCGATACGCGATTTTAAAACCGCGTCACTTGTTTTTCTAACCGAGTGTTTTGCTACCGTGCTACAAGTGTTATTAAATTTTACTAATAATTTTAATTTATTAATAACATAAATTTATTATTAATAAATTTAATATTATTAACTTTATTATCGATATTTCAGGTAAGAACATCACTATTTACTTGCCTTTTATTAAACACCCGTCCATTTTGCTAGCATAATACCACATTTAAATTGACCTTCCAGCTAATGTACCGTAGACTGATCCTTACCCGAAACTTACATAATACTTTCATAAAGAATAATTAACAAAATCTTAAATATTTCAAAATATTCACACCGAATTTTGTATATAATTGAAAGCTTACGAAAGTTCTAAAATTTTAATTGAATATTTATAATAGCTTTCAAAGTAAGATATTATAATGGTTTTATTATTTATTTGTAATCGATAAAAACGACATCTGTAAATATCGCTTAGCGAAATATAAGGAAGCTTGTCATGACATTTACCGGATATTGATATTTACTTATTATAATATTAGTATCGTCTAATTTTAAGTAAATATATGACAATATTAACAAAAATAATAAAAAAATAAGAAAATTCTACTATATGCTTAAGAATTGAGAAGATATTTAATGAAAAGTTCAGTAAGAGACGCGCTGGACAGAAACCGGTGGAGGCAGAGCATCCGCTCCAGATGCAACCCTAACACTGGCCACGATCCCCAGACATGAGGGACCGACCCCAGAGAGAGAGAGAGAGAGAGACAGTCAGATAACGATTGTAATACTTACTAATACATACGACTACAAAGCGCTGCTCCGTTTTTGCGCATTATCTCAAAAATTGTTGATCGTATAAAATATGTTTAGATCTAATATAAAGAGAAATTTTGCTCTACAATTTTTGAAATAACTTCGAATCTTATTTTGAATGTAAAAAAGAAGTAAATTTATATTATTATACCTGTGAATACAAGCAACGATTCTGGTTACGTTTTAACATTTAGTATAGATTTTTCAGAAATGAGATATTTTCCCGCAGCAAAAAGTATTCTATATGTTGACCGGGGAGCTATCATCACGTCATCATCAAAATCTGTCCAATAGTTGTATCGAGATGTGTTTCCAGGCAGACGGACAGGCATATAAAAATTCTAAAAACTCTAGATTCGACCTCTATATCGATAATAATGAATATTTCAATAATATTTTCCAATAAAAATTTTATGCACAGATTCGACTCAATTTCATTATATGTATAGATTATATGTATATACAATTTAATATAGATTACCTATCGTTCCCTTATTTAACTGTATGATAAACAAATATATTTAAAACAACGTGTAGACAAAGTAAACACCGTTTATCTCCCAGCATTGTGGACCCTCAAATCTTATTTTATATTAGCTTCATTTAAATTTGAATGCAACTGTGAGTCAACGAACACTTGTCCATTCATTAAAAAAGAGCTGAAAATTCACAAAGTCAAACGCAAAAATAACAAAAGTGGACTCCGTTCTGTTTTAATTGCAACGTCCCGGAAAGCGGGAAAGAGTCCTGGATTATTTCATAAATTTATTAAGCCAGAAGGGCTTGTTGAGGCGCGTTCACATGTCACTTTCACTCTCGCTTTTAACTTAAAAGGTACTATTACAAAGTCACTTCAAAAGTGACATCATACTCTATATAGAGGTGGAATTTATTATTTGGAATGAATATAATAGGACCGTCCTTGAAGCTTGTATGTATGTATTCAGCCCTTTTTTAACGTCCCACTGCTGGGGGTGGGCCTCCCTTCAATACGAGGGGGATCAAGCCATAGTCCACCACACTGGCCAAGTGCGGGTTGGCGGACTTCACATGTCTTTTTGAAAACTAGCTAAGTTCTCTCAGACATGCAGGTTTCCTCACGATGTTTTCCTTCACCGTTAAGACAAGTGGTAATCATGTTGGAAATGATTCGCACAAGAAAATATCAGAGGTGCGAGACCCGGGATTTGAACTCGCTTCACTCGGTTTCCCAAAAAATAAAATAAAAAAGAAAATGACATTATAAAAAAAGTCTAGCTTTTTTAAATATAATTTAAACACTTACATATTAAATATTTAAATATTACAAAATTAGGTAGTTTTTTTTCTAGTTTAAATCTCTACATTATACAATAGGCTTTACAGAAACCTCCAAAAGGGTAGCAAAGTGAAGTCAACTCGACGCCGAGTATGAATTTTAAGCGAATATAAAATATAAACGACGAGATCTTAGCACTGAACGCTATCCCGGATCATGGAATTATGACGCTTATATATTTTTTACTTATATACTTACTGATGGACGGATTAACATGTCCTTATGGTTCTCTGTGTCACTTTATTACTAAATAATACCTGGGTTACAGAGCTTCGCTCGGAGTTTTTGGCCTAAAGTACAATTTTATTTTTTTTGAACTAAAAACTTGAATGAATATAAAAAAACAAAAGTAAAAGCTTTGTATGCGACCGAGATTCGAACCTGGACACCTGTGATTGTTGATCTTGCACCTTGGCCGCTTGACCAATACCAACCCCTTTATGCCTGAGCGTGTATATTACCGACTAATAATGCAAAAGAAAACTGCATGAACACTCGAAAACGCGCGTTTTCTCAGACATAAGGCTAATCTAGATCGATTTATCGCCCCTGAAACCTCCAGTATCCTAAATTTCATGAAAATCGTTGGAGCCGTTTCCGAGATTCACGATATATATATAGTAATATATATACAAGAATTGCTCGTTTAACTATATTAGATTTACCAAAAATTTGTCATTACATCACAAACACTTGACGTAGCGTCTAGCGTTAACTGACGAGTGGCGTCACGTTTGACGTCGTATTTATATTATTTTTTTTAACGTACATACGGTTGCCCTTACTCGAGATAGAAATTTAACATTATTGGTATGGAGCCTATGAGAAAGTCTAATACTGAATAAAAATACGGTGGACGCAGCGAGCAACGTCTGACGCCACATTAAACATCTATGACACACTATAATGAGTTTTCATAATGAACATTTGTCTGTCGCGTACTGCGACTGTTGTAGACCACACAACCTTTAGATATCACTTTGCTAAATACAAAATACACTTGTATTACAACACTTAATCACTGAGAAAGTAAAATGTAATATTGTAGCTATAAATTATATTATTTATTGAAATAAACAAATAAATTATACTTACTTTCTTATATTTACGTGAATATTTGACATTTTAAATAAAACTATATTTTCGGATTTTTTCCCAGATTTATTTTGATTTTTGGTTCCCGACGTTTCGAATGCTTTACAGCAATCATGTCAGTCAGCCAGTCTCTCCCGTGACCATGTCCAAATCTAAATAAATCTGCGAAAAAATCCGAAAAGATAGTTTTATTTCAATTATACTTATTATTGATGACTTTTGATTCAAAACTAGCTGCAAATCTTTGTAATCATTATTAGGATGAGAGTATTGCTCACCCAATTTCCGTTGTAGGGAAAAGAGATTATGATGTCCTCCTGACCGATTCCGGCCACGGCGGCCAATCTCATTGAGACTAGCCAACTGCGCAGGAGATATTATAGTGCACAAGTGTACGCGCAGACACAAGTGCACTCTCTATTCCTGTCACTCTCATACTCCGGTGGGACGACTGCTCGACACGACCAGTGACAGTTAAGGCGCAGGACCGACGGCTTTACGTGCTCTCCGAGGCACGGGGGTAAAACACCGCCAACTTCCCAACTTCGGGCTGTTACTGAGACTTACTATACAGAAAAACTCAATAACTAAACTTGGCCCGACCCGGGACTCGAACCCAGGACCTCCGCATGTGCAGCCGTACATGCTAGCCACTACACCACCGAGGCAGTTAAACTTCAAAGATATATCACTATTCACTACATACATATTACCAATAACATTGCTTAATTAAATCATATTTTTATTTTCTTTATGTTTATAAATATAATAATAGCAACACTAAGTAAGATTACGAGATATTAGATAATAAGGGGCTTTTTTTAATAAAGCTAAAATTAAATAAATATATTTATTTCATTATACTATAAAATTTATTCAACTTTAAAACTTATTAATATTGTAGAAATAAAAATATTATTAATTTCAAATATTGTAAGGTACTTTGGTGCCATTTTTGTATATATTGTTTAAATCATGGTATATTTTGTGAGATATATAATGACATTTGAGGACTAAAACTTTACTTTCCAGTAACCATGATTGCTGTAAAGCATTGAAAACGTTGGGAATCAAAAATCTAAATAAATCCTCGAAAAAATCAGCATTAAAATCGATTCATCACCTTCAGAGTTAAGCTACAAACAAACAAACAAACAAACAAACAAACAAACAAACAAACAAACCTCTCTTTTTACAATATTTCATAAATGTATGTATTCAGCCCTTTTTAATGTCCCACTGCTGGGCACGGGCCTCCCTTCAATACGTGGGGGGATCAGGCCATAGTCCACCACGCTGGCCAAGTGCGGGTTGGCGGATTTCATAAATAATTTATTTAATTTTTAAGCAACGCCGCAGGTATTAATTAGTTAAAGTTATAAATAAACACACAAGAAGTATATTATACATATGTAGTGCGCCTCTAAAGTGAGGAGAGGAATTTATGAATATTATATAACACAGTCATGACAGGCGGACTCCCTTTTCATAATAGATCGTCTTGGAGTCGTTAGAATATAGAGGTATTATAAATAGCATAAAATGTCTGGTTACCTACCTGTATACTTTACATCTGGTCGGAGGTTCGATTCCGGAGAGGTAATTTTCGTATTTAACTACTTCAACATCCATGTTATGATGGTACCTACATGATTTTTAAGGTAAGAGCATGGACTTGCAAACACCATTGTGTTATTGCATCCTGTCATAAAATATTGTATAACTAGTGGTGATTCTTTAAATTGACATTGACAAACTTTTTATTGATATATATATATATATATATATATATATATATATATATATATATATATATATATATATATATAAAATATATATATATATAAATATATATATAATATATATATATATATGTAGTATTAAAACGCTGAATATATAAAAATGCAACCTTACCATTATTTAAAAATGACAAAACTCCTAATAAAGATGAGGATTTATACCGTCATACATTGTAATAATAGAATGGCGATTATTTTAATGAGAAGCCATCATTTTGTGTCACCGAAGTGAAGCAAACGCGTATGTTCAACTGCTTTTCCCATTATTTATATTTAAATTGTTTTATGGCAATATTTAAGAGCAGATATTAGTAAAAATATATAAAAACCAGTATAGCTCTTATGTTATACGAAATAAAAACTTTTTTGCTATATCTAAATATGCTGTTTATATTAACTTATAAGTGAAATCGAAAGTTCACGCTTATCTACAGATTCCTTTATGACAGTGCTTAATTTTTTAATTTGACTTCATTAAAATCGACAAGGTATTTTAAACTTTACTCTTATTCAAATGGAATTCATATTACAATGTAAGTAAAATACTAATAATTTATTATACAATTTATAATTTAAATATATCATGGTAATATGGTCAATGTAAATTTTCTTTTATTCAAATTAAAATACGAACTTATATTCAATAAAAAATAATCACTAGACAGAAGATACATAGGCAGTGACATACATATAAAAAAATCGATTCTAATCCTCTTTGTTTTAAAGCCGGTTAAATCCCTAAGAGAATTAAAATGTAGAGCAATTTATTACACTGAAAAGATTTTCAAGTATTATAAGTTTGATAATGTTTCAAAACCAACCAAATCCCATCAGAGTTGGATAAGTAACATACAAAGTTTTACGATTGTGTTCATACAAATCGCAGAAGCCGTGGAAATTTGGATATGCGACAATAAAGGTTGGTAACCATTGTTATAAACAGGCGACGTGTTTACTATCTATACATATATACAGATAAATAAAATTGAAGTGTCTGTTCGTAATGTCAAAATAACAGCGTTTTACTAAATGCATATGAAATTATATACGACGCTTATAAGAAATACACTATTATTTAAATTTTTGTCTGTCTGTCTGTTTGTTCCGGATAATCTGTGAAACAGCTGGACTCATTTTGAGCGGACTTTCACTGGAAGATAGCTGATGTTATAGGGAGTAACATAGGCTACTTTTATTTTAGAAAAAGAATTAGGGTTCCGCTCAAAAAAAATAAAGGTACCTAAGGACGAACCCGAGCGAAGCGAGGGTGAGTCGCTAGTCTATACATATAATAAAATTGTAACAGAGTAGACATCTGTACATTAAATATATTTTGGAAAATCTTATTAAAATAATCATTATTATTGATACAGATGCCAAATCTATAGTTTTAGAATTTATATTTGACTGTTTGTCTGTCTGTCTGCCTGGGAAAGCATCACGAGATAAACTACTGGACCGATTTTGATGAAATTTGGTATTATGATAGCTGGTTGTCCGGGTCAACATATAGGATATTTTTTTACTGCGGGAAAATATCTCATCTCTGAGAAATCTATACTAAACATTAAAACGGAACGTAGAGACGAACCTGATCGGAACGAGAGGGAGTAGTTAGTCTATAATATAAGTTAAAAACTATCGACTAAGAATAAAATCAGATGGAATTTTTTTTACAACTTTTAGATCTACTACAATACAAGTTTATTTAAAAGCATTATATTTATTACAATGGAAACGATTCTAAATGGGAGCAAAGTTATTTGATATCGTTACAGATTCATCTTAACTTTGAATTAATTGTTTTAAATATGCTGAACGAAATTTAAGTATGGAAAGTTTACTTTTAAATTACATTTAAATAATTCCAGTTTCATATTGTTTTTGTACAAATTCATGTGACAATCACATATACTTAAACTTTACATACGTTTTATCCTATATATTGACTCAGATAAGCAGCTATCATCATACCAAATTTCATCAAAATTTGACCAGTACTTTTCTTATGATGCGTTCCCAGACACACAGACAAAAATTCTAAAAATTATAGATTCGGCCACTGTATCAATAATAATTACTATTTCAATAAGATTTCCTAAACAATATTTAATGTACAGATTCAACTCAGAATTTTATTACATATATGTATGGATTTTAAAGGCTTAACTATGACGGTGTCAAAAATGGCTTTTGGTTAACGCAGGCTAAGCATTAAGAGATACATCAAAACAATCAACCTACAGAAAAGTCAGCGACAGCATGTTTCTATCTCCTAAGCTACACTCACAATAACTTGTTTATTTATTTAAAACGTACTTAGAAATGCGCACGAGCGTAGCGAAGGTAAGTCCCTAAAATGTAAAAAAAGTAATGAGTGATTAAAAGATAGATAGATAGATATAGAAATAACTTAAGAATATGAGTAACATGGTCAAGTTATTGTTTTATATGAAATGTATAACCACAAGACAACTGCAACAACTGCCTCGGTGGTGTAGTGGCTAGCATGTACGGCTGTACACCCGGAGGTCCTGGGTTCGAGTCCCGGTTCGGGCTAAGTTTAGTTATTGAGTCTTTCTGTATAGTAAGTCTCAGTAACAGCCCGGAGTTGGGAAGTTGGCGGTGTTTCACCCCCGTGCCTCGGAGAGCATGTAAAGCCGTCGGTCCTGTGCCTTAACTCTCACCGGTCGTGTCGAGTGGTTGTCCCACCGGAGTATGAGAGCGATAGGAATAGAGAGTGCACTTGTGCCTGCGCGTACACTTGTGCACTATAATATCTCCTGCGCAGTTGGCTAGTCTCAATGAGATTAGCCGCCGTAGCCGAAATCGGCAAGGAGAACATCATCATCATCATAACCACAAGGTATATTGTACAGAGAAGAAAATGCTAAAGGGCTTAACCAAGTAAAAGTTACTTTTTAGCGCGTTATAACCTTTTCCCAATTAAGCTTCTCAGGATAAGGTTAAGAAGGAAAAAACTGTAAGAATATAAGATATACGTTAATACATGCCGTACAAAGTCCTCGACGTTTCGAACTTTCAGTTACCGCACGTGATTATTTTACAAAATAAGTGTTAGGTGAGCCCTTGTAATTTACTATAATTTTTACTCTTTGCTATATTTATAATTAAGTGAAAAACTGACATGAATAAATTATTATTCAGTATTAAAACCGCGTGCAAATGTAAAAAAAATATGTAAAAACAAACATAATTCATAAATAAATACATTTGTTCGAAAAACATAACATGAACTCCAACCCGCTTTTGGCCAGTGTGGTCGACTATCCCCCTCGCATTGAAGGGAAGGATTTAAGAATGGCTGAATAATCATAGCTTTAGTACCGCTATGTTATTTCCTTGCAAATAAAGTTATATACGAGTACAATCATTCATCTCCCTCGAGAATCAAACCTGCAATACTCAGGACTCCAAAAAGCTATCAACGCACAAATATTCTTCTGTCACAAAAGAATTATAACTATACCGAAATATTTGTCAGAAAAAGTCACCGAGATTTCTACGAGAAGTTCCATCGTACGTGATTATTTTACGAAGCTTTATGTCAAGACAGCCGTGTCTGGTTAAGACGTTACAACTTTTGTCCTGTTTTTATTAAGTTACAGGATGTAATTGTATTACAGGAATTTTCTTAATTCTCGGATTTTCATCTTAATGTATATTTTTTACTACAATAACAAGAAAGAACCATTTCCATTTATTCTATCTCTTTAGACTAGAAGCACTATACGAGGCTGTAAGTCCTGGGTTTGAGACTTGGGTTGGCCAAAAATAGCTATTGGATTTCCTGTCAAGAAATTTTTAGTTCTATTCTCTAATTAGGATTATATGAGACCCAAAGAAGTCTACCTTGCGTCTCATCTCTCTCGGGTCGAGATGTCCCACAGAGCTGATAGATGAATAGAAAAAAGAGTGCACTTGTATTTTTTCAAATGCTGTTTTATAGTGCATAAACAGTTCCCACCCCGAAAATATCAGCAACATTGACCTGGACCGAAATTCTGATAGAAGGAATATTATTGTTGCTTCTACCTAAAATTGATTGAAAAGTCGCAATCAAGTTATCTATAATTCTTTTGAAAATATTAAAAACTTAATCGTACAAAGATCAAATTCAAAATATTTTATTTAGAATTAAATTATTACATTGTTTTACTGAACGTCATGAGTCTACTACCAGTTCGGAAAGAAGAAACCTCAGACCTGAGAAGAACTGGCGACAGAAACTCAGTGGAACTAATATTATTACGTTATCTTTTTTGAAAGATAATATCTAAATTCCATATTGTATTAATTAGAGAAGATAAATTTAAGGGCCTGCTTGATGGAAAGGAATAAACTTGAAAAGCGTTATCTGATTATGAAGAGGATGGAAAAGTATGGAGTGGAGGATGGAAATAGATGCGGCCTACGGTACTCGCGCTCGCTAAACAGCAATGTACACCTGAATTGACAACCTCATCCATATTTAAAGTCGGTTAAAAGGGTCAAGTACTAACCTACATTAATTCGGTTTAAATTTAAAACCTGCTAATGGCATGTTCGAACCGAGCTCACGTTATAGCGCTCTTTATTTAATCGTTTCTGTACATGCCACGCTTGTAGGAATCTTGGTAATGACCTAGGATACTAGATGTGACATAACTAAATTAGTAATGATTTTTACAAGCTTTAATTAGACTTGCATTGTTTGTATGTATGTTTGTTAGGGTCAAATCTTGTAACTGAATGTTAAAGCATTTATCCTCAACCGGATGTTATGGTGGTTAGCTAAGTGACGTCATTCTAAATCCAATATGGCGGACTCCCAAAGATGGCCGAATATGTGTTTTATGCACTCCCATGATAAGGATATCAAATGAAAAGGTTTGCTGAGAAGAATACAAATAAATAACTAAAAAATTAAAAAATAAACTTTTAAATTAAACCTATCAATTTATTACACTATACAATTCATATGATATAAAAGCTTGTTTAAATGTTTTTTTAATGTTAATTTATTACTATAATAGTAAAGTAAATAATAAAGTAGGGTCTTACCGTCGCTTCGCTCACGTCAATACATGCCTTATGTGTATAATATTGTGTATAATTTCAGACTAAGGAATAATAAAGAATGAATGAAGCCAAAAGTATGTTTTAAAAGATGACAATTTTTATACTGAGTGATAAGTAAATACATAAATCTTAAATAAAAACAGCCAACACTCACATTTTTAATTTCCATCGATTGTATACTTCTTAACTAATAATAATGGAAAGGAACATGAATAGTAGTACAAACAGAAAATTACGGTATTTTTGGCCTTGACATTTATTTTGGCGGACTTTATTTCTATAATTCTTTAGTCTAAGAATAGGGTAATATAATAGTTTTATTATTTACTAGCGACTCACCCTTGCTTCGCTTCGGTTTCGTCCCTGGGCAAAAACAAGTCTGTCCCACGGGAACCGTACATTTTACCGGGATAAAAAGTTACTTATGTGCTATTGCAGACTATATCTATCTCTGTGCCAAATTTCATCCAGATTCGTTCAGCCGTTCTGGTGTGAAAGAGTAAGAAACATTCACCCATCCATTTACCCTCTCAAACTTTTACATTTATGATATTAATAGGATTAATTAATATAAATACACAGCGGTAATCCAGTGCTAAAGCGCTTGGAAAATCGAGTGAAGTGGGTTTAAATACCGAACCTCGCATCTCTGACATTTTCATGTGTGAATCCTTTCCAACATGATTACCACTTGTCTTACGGTGAAAGAAAACATCGTGAGGAAACCTGCATGTCTGAGAGAACTTAGAAAGTTCTTGAAAGACATGTGAAGTCCGCCAACCCGCACTTGGTCATCGTGGTGGACTGTGACCAGACTACCCTTCACGTCGAAATACCCAGCAGTGGGACTTTAAAAAGGGCTGAATATAAATATATTTAGAACGTCTTTGCAATACACCAGTATCTATCAGATCCCTGTACGCACTTTAATTAAAATTAATTTAAGTATAATTCATATTAAGTAACATTACCTTAAAGGCAGTGGTAGCCCAGTGGTAACGCGCTCGCTTGGGAAATTGAGTGATGCGGGTTCAAATCCCAGGTCTCGCACCTCTGATATTTTCATGTGCGAATCATTTCTAGCATGATTACCGCTTGCCTCACGGTGAAGGAAAACATCGTGAGGAAACCTGCATGTCTGAGGGAACTTAGCAAGTTTTCGAAAGATATATGAAGTCCGCCAACCCGCACTTGGCCAGCGTGATGGACTATGGCCTGATCCCCCTCGTATTGAAGGGAGGCCCACCCCCAGCAGTGGGACGTTAAAAAAAGGGCTGAATACATACATACATACAAGGTTACCTTAAATTTAAAGTATCAAAAACAGCACAATTAAATATAGTGTTAAACTAAAACATATTAAAAGCACGTATTCGTAAGTAATCCTACAACAATACACATCGTAAAAAATTTTCATAAGCCATAAAATGCCGCACTCTTGACTTTTAACTACACAACTATAAAAGTTAAAAAAGTCCCAAACCCGTTCATAATAAATTAAATTTAATGGTCAACACCTTGTAATTTAAGGTTGTGATTATTATCTCAGATCCCATCATCACATTATGGGTCAATTATAATATTTTATTATAAAAACATTTAAAATACTTTCAAAGAAATAAATTTTAAAGTTACCATGTGTGGTCTCGAGTATGTGTTTTGTTATATTTTTTTTAGAATAATTAAGCTAATATAAAATTATGTTAATGTTATAATTAAGTTTTAACAAAAAAGTACACCATATGATACACCATCGTTAGAGGTGGTTTTTAGTAGTCCCTTTTAGGTATTATTTATTAACCCCCGACGCAAAAAGAGGCGTGTTATAAGTTTGACGTCGATGTTTGTCTGTTTGTGTGTGTGTGTGTGTGTCTGACTGTGGTATAGTAGCTCTCAAACTGATGAACCGATTTCGATGCGGTTTTTTTCTTCCTGCGGTCAGTTTCCTTGCGGTGGTTCTTAGCTATGTTTCGTTAATATCAGTCCAGCAGTGTAAGAGTATCAGCTCTTTTCCAAAATGATGTAAGGCATTCTGGCGTATGATTACTCGATTTAGTGCTTCACGCGTGCCAGTAAAAATTAAAATTAATTTGCGTAGGGGGGTTTTTTAAATTTTTAATTTATAATTATTCATTAAAAATGCTTGTATAGGGTCTAAGTGAATAAAGTTTTACTTTATTCTATTTAAAAATAACCATAAAATAGATTCATAAATGGAACATTAAAAAAAACATACCCCACTGTGTACATCCTTATTTTTTGAGTCGGTGAAAAAAAAATCAGGTAACTAGTAATTATTTAACAATATGTCACTTTTAAGTAGTCATGGCTTTAGAATAAAAAAAAATGAAGAGCGAGAAGTTTCTTTACAAATTGCCAATTAAATCCCGCTCTATGTTATGTTTTCGTGAATTCGTATTAAAGAGGTACGATGTTGATAATGTTTACGCGTGTTAGAGCAACACCTATACTGACATGGATATAATTAAAAATAACTTTTGCATATAACCGAAAACCAACTAAAAGGCCCGTAACCACTGTTTTATTCAAATCCTAGCATTGCCCGCGGCTCCGCCCACGTTCAGATGACCAAAAACGAAATTCTTAGGTTTTACATATTAGTATACTCTTACATTATAGTTATTGCACTTTTTCTCGGAAATGAGACATTTTCCCGCAGTAAAAAGTATTCTATATATTGACCCGGATAACCAGCTATCACCATACCAAATTTCATCAAAATCCCTCCAGTGGTTTTTCTGTGATGCGGTAACAGATAGACATACAAAAATTCTAAAAACTCGGCCTTTGTATCGATAATAATGTTTATTTCAATAAGATTTTCCAAAAAATATTCAATTTATAGATTCGGCTTAGTTACAATTTTATTATGAGTAGATTTATTTAAATAACAGTTTGTTGTATTCTACAACAGGAAGAGTTCTTATAAGGAATGTTATTATAATTTATAAACACCTTGTATCTCATATTTTGACGTACAAAATAGATTTATTATAGCGCTTATCTAGTAGTCTACATCATGCTGTGGAATGTCTTCATACACCTTGGTCATTATATATGGGAGTTGCGTTCGTTGTATTTACATTGCCTGGATGCAGATTGCGGTGTGCCATTTAGTTGGGGAAAGTGGGAAAATATATGTACACGATCTTTTGCACGCAGCTAAATTGTAGCTATTTAATTAATTGTTAATTTTTCTTTGAAAAAGTTCTTTAAAAAGAAGAGTATCTACCAGATAATAATAATAATGGTTTAATAACAATAATAATTAAATATAACCTTTATAATAATTAAGTTAAAGATATTTTTTATATAATTTTATATAAAAAGTTAAGTTATTTATTTTAATATTAATTTTTATTTAATTTTAGAAGCTATTTTTACAATTTTTAAAACTTTATTTATAATCTTACCTACTTATTATTGCTATTATTATGTTTATAATCCTAAATAATTTTAAAATATTATTGGCCTGAGCGTAAATTAATAATTAAATAATAATTTTGAATTTTATTAATTAAATAAATTTGTCATCATTTAATAAAGAACTTATTTCTATAGTGCATTAGTTGACATTCAAACTAAAATGTTAAAGATATCCTACTAGAATCCTACTAATATTATAAATGCGAAAGTTTGTGAGCTATTGGAGTATATATTTACATACATGCTCCAAAAGCTCATACATCAGAATAACACATAAGCTACTTTTTATCCCGGAAAAATGTACGGTTTCCGTGGGATAGACTTTTTTTTGTTTTTCTAGAGGCGAAGCCTGTAAGTAAGCCGCTAGTATTACATATTTTTACAAAATCAGATATTCAAATTCAAACATTTTATACAGCATAAATTTTACATTTTTTTACGGTTGGCGGCGATAAGGAGTCACGTAAGAGTCATCGGGACTAAAATTATTTTATATGATATTATAATAATGAATCGCAATAATTCTCTATCGTTCAAACAGCCGGGAGCCATCATTTCATATCATTCCGTAGGTGTGGTATCTTCGATAAAATCATTTCATGAGTACTTAAAGCTTTAGCAAGTACTCGTACTGAATCGATTTTAATAATTATTTTAATTTGATAAAGCGAAATTATTTAGAATTAATATAGACTAGGTTTTATTTCCGTAATAATATATTTCAGCGTAAAAAAATATTTATTACTATAATCGCAAGTCCAAAAAATGACGATTAATAACTGAAAATGAATAGCTGTAATACTTAAAAAATAACCATATTTCAAAAACATGCATAATATTTAATAAATACTTAAAATCTTTTTAATTATTCCTATATGTACATATATAAAGCTGAAGGTACTAAAAAAGCCGTGAAAATAACAGTATAGTCAATAATAAAATAGTTAAGAATTTTACGAAATTTATTTTTATTGCATTATATTCTGAACACGCAACAATAACAGAATTTCCGTCAACTGAAAAATTTTATTAAAAAAAAGTTTTTATAAAAAAAATCATGGTATAAACATCGAAGATCTTCAGTAAAGCAAATGGAGTTAACAATAAATCGGAGGATATACTACAGATATACTCTTACTACAAGCTACGTATATCGAGTCCCGAGCGACGGTAATGACGCAAGCACGTAATTATCATGTTTCTACAACATCTCTATGAAATAATACTATTATCTTGTATTTTCAGAGTTGAAAAATGAGTTTTTTCTTCATTGTTCTTTGAAACTAATAATGAAATATATTTTGGAGGTATACACATTTTTATGTTAATATTTTTAAAGTGGATTCTGTTTAGAATACGAAAAAAGTTATCATTCGACTTCTAAACAGAAATTTAAGTGGTTCCGCGTGATTTTTGTCTATGGAAAGGTGTTTATGGATTCTTTAACTTTTAAACTGAACAAACGAAAAAAAGTTTAGTGACTAAAAGTAATTATTTTTCCACCCACAGAGAACATTTTTACATAAAAGAGGACTATTCTTAAGGTAAAATAGAGCTATAGATAAAAATCAAGTAAATCTCTTCACAATTCGCAAAGATAACGTGTAACACACAAACATACATACGTATCTAATACCACCTTTTTGTATATCGGTCAACAATAATTATTATTACACGCGAGTTAATATGCTAATACCATCATAATACTTGTTATACTACATCTATACATATAATAAAATTGTAACTAAGCCGAATCTGTACATTAATAATATTTTTTGGAAAATCTTATTGAAATAAACATTATTATCGATACAGAGGCCGAATCTATAGTTTTTAGAATTTTTGTCTGTCTGTCTGTTACCGCATCACAGAAAAACCACTAGAGGGTTTTTGATTAAATTTGGTATGGTGATAGCTGGTTATCCGAGTCAACTTATAGGATACTTTTTACTGCGGGAAAATATCTCATTTCTGAGAAAAAATACAAAAACTGCAATGTAAGAGTATACTAATATGTAAAACAATTTGGTCATCTGAACGTGGGCGGAGCCGAGAGTTTAAATTTTAAACCTTCACATTTTTTTGTGTTTAAATATATATTTTTTGTAATTTTTTATGCATGTTTTTTTATTGTTTATTGTTTTTTTTACTTGTTACACATTTATTAAGTATTTTATTTTTCACAGGATAGATATTATGTAGTATAAATTTGGGAACAGCTGTTTATGCATGTTGAGTTAGCCTATAAGTGTGGTATATAGTGTAAAAAATAATTCATTAGGAATTATGTATATAAGATAAAAAGCACTGTGTACTATGTTGGCTTCATATATAATAAATAAAATAAATAAAATATTCCATCAGGGAGTTTCAATCCCTACACGCTGGCTTCATGATCAGATCATCTCGATGGTACCAAAATATTGCATTTCACCGAAATTACATAATATACCTTTGAAGTTGATACCAGGAAGTGGAAAATGGTTTGCATATTTCAATATGTTACTTGTTAACTAAATACGTACATCGACTTCAAAAGCAATCTATACTAATATTATACAGAAGCAGAATTTGTTTGTTTGTTTGTTTGAATGCGCTAATCTCGGGAACTACTAAACCGATTTGAAAAATTCTTTCTTCGAGACGAACTCGAACGAAGTGTGAGCGAGTCACTAGTTATCGTATACATATGTTAAATGTATACATATCACATTCTTAGAATATTCATAATAAAAAATTTATTATTAAAACTAAACGAGAAGGTAACTTTGAAAGAAGAAATCATACGAGTTAAATATAAATGAACTCATGATTAATTTTACCCACGTATAAACATCGTGCGTTTGAATGGCGCTAAGATAATCGCTTAAGCACAGACTTTGATTTACTGTGATTCATTTGATAACCTAAAGCCCTTATAATATAAAAATAATAAGTGAATAATCTATACATTGCCCGTGACTTTACTTGCATTTATGAGAAATATTTATATATTTTACCTAAAAATAACTTTAATTTGAGAATTGAATTTCCGACATACCTCAATATTTACATTGCACATTGCTATATAATAACAAAAGTTAATTACGGTTTTGATCATAATTATTATTAAACTCGCCTTATATAGACTTTTAAAGGGTAAATTAAGAAATATTTTATCGCTCATTATTTTCCGCTAGCCGTTAGTATAGACATGTACGTGTGTTAACCAGAGTGATCGATATCTACCTATACAAAAACGTACAACCATAATCCTCATCTCTTCTCCCCCTTCACTTCTCTTTCACTTTTGTATGTACATGTATTCATCCCTTTTTTAACATACTGTATTCATCCCTTTTTTAATATCCTGTATTCATCCCTTTTTTAACATCCTGTATTCATCCCTTTTTTAACATCCTGTATTCATCCCTTTTTTAACAACTGATGGGATCCCTCCATTTACTGTAAGGGGGATCTGATCATATTCAACCAAGCTGGCTTAGTGCAGGTTAGCGGACTTCACATGTCTTTCGAAAACTTGCCATATTCTCTCAGACATGCAGGTTTCCTCACGATGTTGTCGTTCACCGTAAGACAAGTGGTAATCATGTTGGAAATGATTCGTTCATGAAAATATCAGACGTTTAAGACCCGGGATTTGAACCCGCTCGGTTTCTCACGCTGGCGCGATAGTTACCACTGGGCCTCGGCCTAGTGGTAAACTCTCTCACTCACTCACTTTTACAAATAAAAATTACATAATTTCTAAGCAAAAGTAATAAATTATATGATTAATTTCAATCACGTACATATTGTACATTGGGCGCGTATGAGCGGTGTTTAGAGATTATCTCCCTAAGCTTTGATTTACGGTATTTGATTTGATAACCCGAGGCCTTTACATGCGATGATGGAGCAAATAAGCAAATTACGAGCCTGTTTTATTTGAATATAGTCCAATTTGATGTTATATGAAAATATTTTTTTTATATATAAAGCATTTATCTGTCTATGTGATGCTATTTGAAAAATTATATTGTATTCATTTTTTTAACATCCCACTGCTGGGCACGGACCTACCTACATTCAATACGAGGGGAATCAGGTAATAGCTCATCACGCTTGCCGAGTGCGGGTTCGCGGACTTCACATGTCTTTTGATTTGCCAGATTCTCTCAGACATGCGGGTTTCCTCACGATATTTTGCTTCACCGTAAGACAAGTGGTTATCATGTTGAAAATATTTCGGAAGCAAAAATATCAGAGGCACGAGATCCGAGATTTGAACCTGTTTCACTCGTTTTTCCAAGCGAGCACGTTACTAATAGGCTACCACTGCCTATCTGGGATTTGTAAAATATTTTAATACGATACTTTAATAGGCTAGATTCCGCCATCGTCGTGGAATCTTGTGTTTAATATAATCGTACTGCTATTATAATGCGTGTATGTGTTTATGCTCAGATTAAGGAATAATATAGGCAGAGTGTCAAAGAACAATATTATAAAATATGTGGCTTAAGAATAATGTTTTAAAACTCATACTAATATTATAAATGTGAAAGTGTGTTTGTTTGTTTGTCCTTCTTTCACGTCGAAACGGAGAGACGGGTTGAGATGTTTTTTTGTGTGAAGATAGTTAGAGGGCTGGAGAGTGACACGCTACTACTTTTGACCTTAACATTTTTTGGCGGGTTCCATCTATATAATTATTTAATCTGAGGTCTTTATGTTAGTAACTTCACAGATAGTTTAGGAACATAGGGACGCACCCGAGCGAAGCAACGGTAAGTCACTAGTTCATATCACATCACTCATTTCTTAATGGAATAGTTACGTCTAAACACAACTATTTCAAAACAAAGGCCGAAACATAATTGTGTTAAACAACAAAAGGTACAATTCAGGCTAGCGTCCACGCTGTAACCTATTGTAGCCATTGATATAATATGAATGCGAAACGGTTGTCACTCCACGTTTGTTAGTCTGGACCAAGAAGAATAGAGTTTCCTGAGATAAATAGTTGTACATATATGAATAAGTCACTGTATGAGACCTGTCATGTTAACTATAAGTTCTTCTATCAGCTATATGTCTCTCGCAAAGAAGTTTAAGATTAATCTGTTACAACACTATCATAATTGGACCCAGTTATGCAAAAAACAGCCATGTGCGTAAAAGTACCAAGTTATAAGCATTTTTCTGTCGATAGTTGCACTTGGGTTATGTTTTATTTTACTGAATATTATAAAATTGAACAATATTTATATAAGTATTGTTTATTTTTTATAATTATTTTATTTTTTATAATAAAATGCTTATAACTCTGTCAGTACTTTTACGCACATGGCTGTTTTTTGCATAACTCAGTCCAATTTTCACAAGTTTTAGTATGTGTTCATTGCACGGGAAAGGATCTACAAAGCACCGCTGTATATAATTGTGTGAAATAATTTGACGACACGTTTGGCTCAGTTTGTAGTACTACTTGCTGTGCCATCGATCGCGGGTTCGAATCCCGCTGGGAGTATTCATTTGTGTGATAAATACGAATGTTTGTACTAAAGTCTGGGTGTTTATATTTATAATATGTATATATTTAAAAGTTATATATGTGTAGTGTATCAACTATCTAAGAAATCTAAACGATAAAACGCAACCAGACGAACCCGAGCAGAGCGAGGGCGAGTCGCGAATCTATATATAAATAGGCAAAGACAAAACAGATAAATACCTTTTTCTTCTCTGTCTGTCAACCAAATTTCTTTTTTTTTATTAGTGGCTATTGATGAGTTTTAGAGTTATAAATAAAAAAAAATAACTTTGAATTCGACCACTGGGTGAGCACTAGTCGTGCTTAGTGTGTATTTTTTGACGAAACGCTTTTACTGAAAGGCTATCCAGTATATAAAAGTTATAAACTTTAAGGAAAGCCAAATGCGGTATGTAGTTTATATTAGGTATCTGTTTATTGTAGCTCGTGGTCGGTGGGAACTGGTAATGTATGAATGCCAAAGTTAGTCGCTGTCGGTTATATTCCACTTGTTGTGATATTTGCAGCTGATTTAGTTAAATGAAATATAAATAGCTTTTTGAATCTTGAACAAAATTTAGATATTACTTAAAGCTATCGTTTTTTTAATTTAACCACAAATTAAAAAAAATACTTAGGTATTTACCTATATGAAATATAAATTAAGTTTTGTGCTAAGAAAAACGTTATAAAAAAAATATTTTTTTGTTTTGTAAAATAGTACCTACCTGGGCGACTTTGCTTTGCGTTTTTTTTAATCGTGTTTTATAGGAAAAGATTATCTAAATACAAAGTTTGATTCAAATCGTTAGAGCCGATTCCGAGATACATGAAATAAATTTATATAGTACATATATACATATAATATACAACAATTTCTCATTTAATATTATAATATACCTATTCAAATTGTAATAAAATATAAATGATTTCTAATAAACAGCCCGTAATAAGCTATATATCTTTATTTCTTCAATAAGCTATATTTTTTGCAAAAAAACTTAAGCCACCTCGCTCAGTTGCTGCGCTAAAAGAGGACCAACAAACAAACAAACAAACATAACTTCGTACTTAAAATATAAGTGACGATAAACAAAATCTAAGTGAAGCTTCTTCTAGTAGAAAACAATTTTATAAATCAAAGCTAATGATTTTCTAAACACTGATTGAAGTCTAATTAGTTATTTATAAACAAAACGTCGTTTTCTCTACTCTACTCTATTTGAATAAATTAATCAAATAAATTTCATTTGATTAAATGTTGGTACTAATTATTCTTTTATAAAGGTTTTCCTACACTTAAAAAATATTAAAGGTTCCCTGGATCCACTCCTTTCCATGAACCACTTTTAACCCCCGACGCAAAAAGAGGGGTGTTATAAATTTGACGTCGATGTCTGTCTGTCTGTGTGTGTGTCTGTCTGTGGCATCGTAACTCTCAAACGGATGGACAGATTTCGTTGCGGTTTTTTTGCATTTGAAAGCCAGTTTCCTTGCGTTAGTTCTTAACTATGTTTGGTTATTATCGGTCCAGCAATTTAAGAGTATCATCTCTTTTCTAAAATGATCATTTTGGCGTATGATTACTCGATTAAGTGCTTCACGCGTGCCAGTGTAATCGTTAAATGACAATTAATTTGCGTAGGGGGTTTTTAAAATTTAATAGTGAATATTTCTTTAAGATATTTCTAAAACTAATATATACTAATATACATCCGTTGTAAAACTCGTTTGTTTATTTATTTGTTTACCAATCCGATTTAATTCATACATTCAATTTGGCTTTAGGTTGATTATTTATTGTTGAAAGTTCTAGTCTATGTAGCATCACGGTTCATGTTAATGGAAGATTACACAAAAATAAATTACGCGAGCGAAACAGCTGGTAACGATATTAATTTGTACGAGTATATAAGACCCTCAGATTTGGCATATCTCTGTAAAATAATGTGGTAAAAAGCCAATTAAAACTCTAAATATTTTTTTATTCGTCATTAGAAACAGTCGGATCAAGGATTCGATTCCTGCTTCGGGCAAATATAGCCCGTGTACACTTTACTATTTGAGACTTGAGAGTCCATATTACGTTATTATTGGAGTTTCAACTTGCTCTTCTCAGTAGAGCTGCCTTTCGAGCCGGTGGTAGATTCCTCACGGACTGACTACACTGACATCAAATTTAATTTAAATGTAAAATTGATGATTTAAAAATGCTTGTAAAAGTGTATGTAAGTAAAGTTAAAAAAAACTGATATAAATGAATTATTTGGCATTTTATAATTTTGACATTGAATTATTTTACGAAATAAACACAATTTAAAGTTTCATTGTCATATACGAATATTTAGGTAGTTTTAACGTCACAGTTTTACTATAGGATTTATATAGCTAACTAGCATTGCCTGCGGCTCCGCCCGCGTCCAGATGACCAACAACCAAATTCTTAGGTTTTACATATGAACATACTCTTACATTGCCGTTTATGTATTTTTTCTCAGAAATGAGATATTTTCCCGCGATAAAAAGTATCCTATATGTTGACCCGGATAACCAGCTATCACTATACCAAATTTCATCAAAATCCCTCCAGTGGTTTTTCCGTGATGCGGTAACAGACAGACAAAAATTCTAAAAACTATTGATCGGCCTCTGTATCAAAAATAATGTCTATTTTAATAAGATTTTCCAAAAAATATTTAATGTACAGATTCGGCTCAGTTACAATTTTATTATATGTATAGACAAGGAAAACCAGTTATTTTTAAACTATCAACATTGCAATCGAAAGCAATAACTAATTACTTTAGATACTTCTAAACAAGAATTAGTTACAAAAAACATAATTTATTTCAATGAATTTCAGTTAGATTGTAAAAATTTCAACCACAAACTGAGTTTGATCTGGCATTATATGGTGTGTACGCCAAGCTAACAATGTTCAGTTCTAAAATTTATTCGTTCAATAAAGATAAACAAGAAAATATTTGAAAAATTCTATCATTCTAACCTTTTGGATAAAAAAATAAATAAACCGTAAAAAACTTTAGTGAACTTTTATTATTTTACTCCATTTCATTGTGAATTAGAAAAAAGCAAGTAACCAGTATGTTTTTATACATCTACGGTCTATCTACTTACATACATATGTATGTATGTATGTACGTATATAACTTCAAAATATATTCCTTATATTACAAGTAGTCACGAGGAAGAGAATATCGACATAGCTCTTCATAGACACTTAGGTTTATTTATCTACTTATCGTGAAAATTCACATCACATTAAATTTAGCAATTAAAATGTAAATTTTTAAGGCAAATTCTGCGAATACCCTAGAGAATTTAATAAATCATTAATGACTTTTATTCAAAACTAGCAGAATTCACGGCTTCGCTAGCGATAAAACTACAAAACCAAATTATTATCTAAATACTAAATTCAATCCAGATCGGTAGAGCCGTTTCTGAGATACATAAAATATAATTATATAATAAAAGAATTGCTCGTTTAATATTATAAGATAAAAAATATATTGGTTTGAGAACATAATATTATTAATGAGTTTCCAAAAAAATCCCTTTAAATTAACCGGCTGGTGGTGTGATCGAAGTACCTCCAGTGGCAGCGGGATCGAGTCTCACTCATGAAATTTATCCCGGAGACTGCAGATCATAAATATTTTCTTGATATGTGTATATGTATGTTTGTTGGCTAAAACGGCAAATACACAACAAAACTCTAACTTATTATCTTATCTTATATTATCTTCTTTGGGAAACCAAGTGAAGCAGGTTTAAACCTCGGGTCTCGCACCTTTGAAATTCTCATATACGTCTCATTATCGACATGATTAGCACTTGTTTTGTGGTAAATAAAAACATCGTAAGAAAATCTGCATGTCTGAGTGAACCTACCTAGCGTGGGACTATGGCCTAATCCCTCTCGCTTTGAAGAAAAACCAATGCTCAACAGTGGAATGATAAGTATAGCTGAATAAAAATATTTCTTAACCTTAACGTATAACTAAAAGCTTTATCCCTCAACGACCGCGGACACGCTGGCGTGTCAGTTAACAATAGATTCCTTAGACATTTAACTAATTTCTTAGAAATTTACCTGGAGATGTTAACTTAAATATGGATTTGAAATAAAACTATCTTTTCGGATTTTTTCGCGGATTTATTTGGATTTTTGGTTCCCGACGTTTCCGACAAATAAATCCGCGAAAAAATCCGAAAAGATAGTTTTATTTAAAATATCAAATATTGGCGTAAATCTAAGAAAGTGTTAAATATGGATGGTCTTATAATAAAGCATAACTGGTAGTTAGAAATTAAATAAAACAATGACTCAATACACTAACAAAGCAGCGCGCTGAAGTCATTTGTAATTTTATATGTAAATTACTTTCATACCAAATTATTGCAGAGCAATTTTAATAGTTTTACCTTAGTTATAATTAAAGGTAAACGTATACGTATAATGACGGGGTGGGTAGCGGGTTTGACCTTACTAGTGACAAAGGTCGTAGATTTTTTTTTAATATTATTTTTAAATTTAAATAAAACTATCTTTTCAGATTTTTGGTTACCGATGTTTCGAATGCTTTACAGAAATCATGGTCACGGGAGAGAGAGAACGTCGGGAACCCAAAAATTAAAATAAAGCTGCGAAAAATACAAAATAATAGTTTTATTTAAAATATCAATTTTCGCGTAAATGTAAAAAAGGTATTATTTTTTTTTTGAGTTATTAATCTGTTTGTAAAAATCCCAGCTGTGATATTTCAATCGATTAATTCTATTTTTTTATTTATATATGTCGCAGGATGATTTGATAATTGGAATTTTCGTGAAAAACCTAGGGACAATGCGAAAACACGGATAGTTAGACAATGGTTAGGTCAGTTTTATTTTTTGATAACGTGATAGTTCCGACTTGGATAACATAGATTGAGAAGGCTAATAAGATAAAAACTTTTTAACAAAAAAATAAAAACCGACTTCAAACAAAAGCACTAAAAAGTGAAAAATAACTGATTGGTAGTTTTCATTTACTATACATACCTAATCAAATATTTTCGAAGTCGGTGTGCTTTGCTTTGTATGGGCTGGCACCGATTTCGAAAATATTTGGTTAGGTATATGTATTTAATAGGTAGGCTTTAATTACTTAGCCAAAGCACACCGACTTCGAAAATATTTGATTAGGTATGTATAGTAAATGAAAACTACCAATCAGTTATTTTTCACTTTTTAGTGCTTTTGTTTGAAGTCGGTTTTTATTTTTTTGTTAAAAAGTTTTTATTTTTCCCTTTTTAGTGTAGACAGTAGTAGCAAAGTAAGGATTCTAACGTGTTAGGCTTGTCAAATCAAACAAAATAAGCCCAAACTCAAAGTATCTACTATTAGCCGTTGAAGAGTTCCACCTATCCACCTTCTGGCCTTGCCATCTGATCAGGTCAACAACACCGAACCACTGTACTATCAACGAAAATAGAAATACTTGCAAAGTTTCAAGTCAATATGACAATTAGAAGTATGTTAAATTCATTATTAGTTGTTTTTCCACCCTTAGGGGTGATATTTTTTTTTGAAATTTAAATGGGACCAATCTGGAAGTATACCCTTTCAAACAAAACAAAAATTGTCCAAATCGGTTAATAAATGACGGAGTTCTGAGGTAACAAACATAAAAAAAAAAAAAAAAAAAAAAAAAAAAAACATACAGTCGAATTGAGAACCTCCTCCTTTTTGAAGTCGGTTGAAAAGGCTAAGGCGGGAGCTACATCTTACTCAAAACAACCCTTTCTTTCTTTCTTTTTCCAGTAAGATTGAGAAATATTTTCACCATTGTCTAATTGTCTGTGTTTTCACGATATCCCTAGGAATTCTGCGAAAATTTGAATAATCAAATCATCCTACAACATATAAAATACAGTAATAGACTCACAGCAAATTGTGAAAGTTATAATGCCTAACGTGTATCATCAACATTTCATATCTAAAATGTAATAATAAATCTTTTATGAACCACTTAGACGTACATAATGTATACATATAATAAAATTGTAAGTGATTGCTGTCTGTACATGGAAGATATTTGAGAAAAACTATTATTGGGGCCCTTTACTAACGCAATAGAATGATTTTTAGATTTTTTGTCTGTGCGTGCTAAATCTCAGAAACGGCTTAACCGATTTGAATGCGGTTTTCACTATTGTATTGAAGTAAGCTTCACTTAACATTTAGTATTTGTTTTTCATAGGTATTGTTTTATTTCCATCGGTTCATAAATAAAAATTTATATCAATTTTTAAGAATCACGTAGGGACCTAGGGATACAAACTAGCGAAGCGTGTAAAAATTGCTAGTATATAATAAAAATCCGTAAAATCTCCTAAATTACCTTTCCAACATTCAAAGTATATGTTGACTGTTCAAAAGATTCTTCAAGACGAAAATGTCCAGAATCGAGGGATTGAGATAAATTGATCGTATGTTGTTAGTTAGGTACTATATATTTCAAAGTACTGCGACTTGATTTTTAAAAGAGCTCTACAGCTTTTCTCAACAGAACTACCTCTTTGTCACTGATAGCTTCCTTACGGGCCTTGCTGTGCCAGCGGTCGCGGGTTCGAGTCCCGCTGGGGACATTCATTTGTGTGATGAGCACGAATGTTTGTACTCCAGTCACGGGTGTTATATTTATAATATGTATGTATTTAAAGTTATATATGTGTAGTGTATCAACTATCTGGTATCCATAACATAGGCGGCGTAGCTTACCATGGAACTAAATATAACGTATAGATGGTGATACAAGTATGTTAATGTCCCAAGAAAAAAAATAAAAAAATTGACGCTTTATAAACCTAACTTAATAAATTTCATGTTTGCTTTTCATTTTTTATAACCGATACGACCTATAACCGACAGACAGACATACATACGAGTTATAACTAAATTATAATTCGATATAGTTCCAATGTTCGAGGTACGAAACCTTCAAAAAAAATCTATATACATAGAGAATACACATAGGATATAGAAAAACAGATATACAACTAGCGATAATATTTTTTCCTTTTGTTCAGGACTGTTTTTTTTTTCTACAACTAATTAATTACCTTTGTAACTTTCGGTAGACGATTATAATACTTTTATGTTACAGAAATATTTTAAAATAACTTGCAAGGAGTAACATTGCAACTAAGTATAGTAATTTAGATTTTTTCTCCTAATATTGATCATGTGCGAAGTACAGGATGGGGGTATAGTAAAGCGACCACAGCGCCTGCGGTGGCAGAAATATGAACAATTCGCGGTCACTCTATCAAACTTTCTTGGCGATGGCGCTGGGTCGGGCATATCTTGCGAAGAGTGGAAGGGAATACTGCACGCGTAGCATTCCAATGGCAGCCTGCCGGTAGAAGAAGACCTGGTCGACCAACTAACACCTGGAGAAGGTCCATTGAGGCGGACCTAAGAAGGGTAGGAATCTCGTGGAACCATGTCCAAGCAGTAGCTAAAGATAGAAGGGCATGGAAAACTACTGCTGCAGCCCTAAATTCTACGACGAAATAATAGGACAACATCTATCAAACTTTCTTTGAGATTTACTACAATTTGTTTGTATTTTAAAATGGACCATGATTATTGTTGTGTTCTTAAATGCAAAAATAACGGCAAAAATAGTCGGTGTAAATTTTATACTTTTTAATTCAACTATCAATGAAACAAATGAATAGATAGCTGCTGTAAAAAGAAAAAAGTAAGCGATATAACAAAATTTTTTTTTAGTATGTTGGAACATTAACACACAGCGCCATCTAGTTCCATGGTAAGCTACGACGCTTGTGTTATGGATACCAGATAGTTGATACACTACACATAATATATAACTTTAATTACATACATAATTATTATAAATATAAACACCCATGACTGGAGTACATACATTCGTCATCACACAAATGAATGCCCCCAGCAGGACTCGAACCCGCGACCGCTGGCGCAAGTAGGGTGACTACAAACTAAGCCAAACATGCCAATGAATAATAGAATTGATAGTTTTTAGTGTCACCGATGTTTGACGAATAACGTGGACTGCCATTATTTCGCACTTCTTCAATATTTCTTACAAGCAGTGCTAAACTATTTTTTTTCCTTTTATCACAGTTTGAGGTTGGAAACTTAAATTGTGAATATTTTTTTCAAAATCTGTTTTTATATTATTATCCATTCTTCTATGCACTCTTTTAAACAAATTCTTGTAAAAAAACTTTAATTTTGTCGTCGTTCTATATTTTATCTTTTAATTACTATAATTATTATAAAACGTTAGAACATTTATGTATTATTATTTAACAGTCCGTGATAGGTACGCATTCTAGGTGACGCTACTGTCGTGCTCATCTATACATATAATAAAATTGTAACTAAGCCGAATCTGTACATTAAATATATTTTTTTAAATCTTATTGAAATAAACATTATTATCGATACAGAGGCCAAATCTATAGTTTTTAGAATTTTTGTCTATCTGTCTGTGTATCTGTCTTTCTGTTACCGCATCACGGAAAAACCACTGAATGGATTTTGATAAAATTTGGTATGATGGTAGCTGGTTATCCGGGTCACTTTTTACTGCGGGAAAATATCTCATTTCTGAGAAAAAATACAAAAATTGCAATATTAGAGGATACTAATATGTAAAACCTAAGAATTTGGTTTTCGGTCATCTGAACGCGGGCGGAGCCGCGGGCAATGCTAGTAGACAATAATATGACAAATTAATTTCTACTTTTTAGTTACCTCAATATTCAGTTACAATGTTGTTGTTTGGAAGTCGATACTAACATAACATAATATATGTCACTACAAATACTAGCTGTAATAGCTCTATGCAATCTCGTGTGATTATTTCCATTTGTTCAATTAACCTCTGGCCGGCTGCCACGGCTTTGACTGAATGAATTATTTAGCTTATGTTATTTTTGGAGTATCGATAAAATCGTTTAGATATTTTTTATCATATAAAACTATCTATCTGTCTGTTGAATTTGAATTTTAAAAAACTTAAAAAACACAATTTATTATATTGAGGCTTTCCGAGCTTTGGCCTTGAGCTAGCAGCTATTTTTTATATGTATTTTTTCTATATATGTAGGTTTATCGACATGAGTAATTGGCTTGAAAAATTTCGAGCTTTTAAAAAGCTTAAATTTAAAAAAAAATAACGATAATTATAAGAAATTCTTATTTGTCACGTATTATATTGTAATTGAATAGTTTATTTAAATCTGAAATGAGCTTCCGGATATTTATTTATTTGATGGGGTCATTTTAAATAAAAACGTCAACTACTAGAAAGAATTTTTCCATAAAGACACACGTTAAACAGTATGTATCGGTAACTTAGTTCTATCTGCTAACTACGTATGTTCTGAGTCGAATGACTCTAAGCTCCTTCCATAGCTTTCCGACCGCTTTTGCTTGAGCTTTCTTGTTTTTTAAAGTAAACTAGTTTTGACCGCGGCTCCGCCCGCATTCAGATAACCAAAAACCAAATTCTTAGGTTTTACATAGGTATTAGTATACTCTTTCTTACAATGCAGTTTTTGTATTTTTTCTCAGAAATGAGATATTTTTCCGCAGTAAAAAGTATCCTATATATTGACCCGAATAATCAGCTATCATCATACCAAATTTCATCAAAATCCCTCCAGTGGTTTTTCCGTGATGCGGTAACAGACAGACAAACAGACAAAAATTCTAAAAACTATAGATTCGTCCACTGTATCGATAATAATGTCTATTTCAATAAGATTTTCCAAAAAATATTTAATGTACAGATTCGGTTTGGTTAGAATTTTATTATATGTATAGATTTTGTAGGATATACGTAGAAAAAATAACATACTTTTTTCTTCGCTTCCTGTAAGTGTTTCATTTAAAAGCCCGATACAAACAATAATGGCCCAATACAAATTATAAAATCGAAACCTCGACTATGGAAAATTAAAATCCAAATTCCAAAGCTATGTATTACAGTACCGTATATTTCATAATAAATGACATTAAATTGAGGGTCTCATTGATTATTTTGTTAACTTAATTATACTCAATTTTAAAACTGTAAATCGATAAATTAATTTTGTTGACAAGAACGAAACGTATGTTATTTTACTGTCCCGGTCATATTTTAAACTATTTTAGCGGGTTTTTTTTCTTTTTTTTACCGGTCATTCTATATCTATATAATGTATGTGTAACTGCCTCGGTGGTGTAGTGGCTAGCATGTACGGCTACACACCCGGAAGTCCTGGGTTCGAGTCCTGGGTCGGGCCAAGTTTAGTTGGGAAGTTGGCGGTGTTTCACCCCCGTGCCTCGGAGAGCACGTAAAGCCGTCGGTCCTGCGCCTTTACTCTCACTGGTCGTGTCGAGTGGTCGTCCCACTAGAGTATGAGAGTGACAGGAACAGAGAGTGCACGTTGTGTCTGCGCGTACACTTTTGCACTATAATATCTCCTGCGCGGTTGGCTAGTCTCAATGAGATTGGCCGCCGTGGCCGGAATCGGTCGGGAGAACATCATCATCATCATATAATGTGTCTTCTCCATTCTACGTCACATTGGGGATGTAAATTGTGTCCAAGTGGCACTTCTAGAAGTCATTGAACAAAACAATTGAATTGATATTTTAAACTATTGTAAAAAAATAAACATATTTATTATTTAAGTGAATTCTAGTAATAGTAGTTTCTTTGTTATAAAAATGAATGAAAAGAGAATAATCTTTTCAACTACCTAACCGAAGCTCAAAATATTAGTAATAAATAGCTATATACTATACCTAAAGGCAGTTGTAGCCCAGTGGTAACGCGCTCGCTTGGAAAACCGAGTGAAGCAGGTTCAAATCCTGAGTCTCGCATCTTTGATATTGTCTAACGGTGAAGGAAAATATAGTGAGGAAACCGGCATGTGGGAAAGACCTATCCAGTTTTCAAAAGATACGTGAAGTCTGCCAACCCGTACTTGGCCAGCGTGGTGGACTATGGCCACGTCCCCCTGATATTTAAAGGAGGCCCGTGCCCAGCATTGGGACGTTAAAAAAAGCTGAATACAATACATAAACTAAAGCTATGGAACATAAATTATACATTTCCATCAAAACAGAAATTTGGGCTTTGTTTAAATTTTCCAATCTGTTTAAGATATATTTTCCTTACAACAGAAGGTAAAAAAAAACCCGAAATGACATCATCTACGAGTACATTATAAAGCAAAGCTTTTTTACAAATGTGTACTAAGAAAATAAAATAGGTGTACCTTCGATTCAACCCTAACAACATCCTGCGCATCTTTAAGAATATTTTTACAATATGCTAATACCCTATTATGGTTATTTCATATAAGGTAATAAAAGAAACCTATATTTCTTAGGAATAACTATATTAGTGACTTATTTGCAAAAGTATTTTCAAAATCGAATCAGTGATTTCAAACTTTAGTTCTATTATTAGTGTAGATATATCTCATAAACTGTTAACACCTGCAGGTAAATTTCTAAGAAATTAATGAAAATTCTAAGAAATCTATTGTTAACTGACACGCCGGCGTGTCCGCGGTCGTGGAGGGATTAAACAAAAATAAATCGCATTGAGATATACGGTAGGTTGTTTGAAATGATATTTTGCTACAATTATGTTACCAATAAAATACTTTACCGAAACTAATCTAAATTTATTACAGCTATTATATCCAAAATAAGTTCGTAAAAAAGAACAGATTTATTCATAAAAATAGAATGAACTATTATGTTAACTAGTGAAAGCTTCCCACTTTGCAAACACCATGATATCGTGTATTTTTGAGACATGTCAGTTTGTTTATTTAATTTAATAATTTTTAATGGCTATTTCTCAAGTATTTTCTTATTCATCAATAGTTAAAAATGTAATATAATGTAATAAAAAAATTGTACAGCAAGCTCGTTACATAGAATCATTTCGTGAATATATTTTTTTTCGAAAAATACACTCCTAAAGAATTATTATGAATGAACGAATCATCGACTTTCGAAAAAAATAATCTTGATAAAAATGTAATTTTTTTTACCATGCACAGTGAATTTCAAACCTTACGCAGCCTTGAACTTGGCTAATAGTATAATTTTAGTTAATTATTATTATTTTTTAATAATTATATAAAAATTGACTGAAATTAAAAATAATCTACATAATCATCCCCATCAAACTAGTTAATAAAATATCATGTTGAGTAAAAAAAATAAACCAACCAACAAATAAACTTTTTCATTTATAATAAAGTAAGTTAGTATATTATCTGGGATTTATCCTATAAAACCCAACTGTTTGGTAATCCGAGTACAGCCTAATATTTAATTAAGCGAACAAATTTATCATAAGCGGCCATCTTATCGGCCTCGTCTTAGGCAATATGCATTATTTGGCTTGTTTAGACATGGTCAACTTTCTGTATACAGCCACCTTTTCACAATAAAATTATATTTTCCTACTTCATTTACAAGAACATACGTCTGTATGTTTATTTCTTTTTATTTCTATTTATTTTGTATAAGAGTACAGAGAATTAATACTTCAATTTTTTTTTGTACAAATTCGATTGATTGAATGTAAATTAGCTGTTTTTATCTATATAAATAATATTATAAAGAGGCAGAGTTTTTTGTTTGTTTGTTTGAAAGCGCTAATCTCAGGAACTACTAATCCGATTTGAAAAATTCTTTTTGCGTTAGATAGCCTGTTTATTGAGGAAAGCTATAGGGGCTATAGGCTATATATCATTTAATATATAGTTTATCTATTCCATACTGTCCGTCAAAACGTACCAAGGGACGGGCGAAGCGAGGGTGAGTCGCTAGTTCAGACTATTTTTTTTTTTCTTTTGTAATTAGTAACTACCGCATAAAGGTACAACACCGACTTCCATCACCATTACATGAAATTACGCATAAGGATTCTTTATATTATAATAAAAGCCAGCACTAAAAAAGTATTTTTGAAAATTCATCCCCTATAGGGGTTGAAAGTTTGTATTTTTGAAGTTATTAATATGGAAATTGATATGTAAAATTCTGATTACATTGCCAGTGGTTAATCCCATAGGAATCAGTGCTTGTAAATTATAAAAATTTAATGTTAACCTTTCAAATATATGTTTTAAAGTAATATATTATTTTAGTGAAGTTAGTTTAGTTGTTATTGAATGGAGCGATTTAAATAAATAAAAATCAAAGAACTCCCTGTTTTTTTTTTAATTTAAATCGCTGTTAAATAATGGCAGTAGTAGCTCAGTAGCACGGTCGCTCACTTGAGAATTTTAGTGAAGCGGGTTCAAATCCCGAATCTCGCACCTCTGTTATTTTTCATTAGCAAGTTTTCAAAAGACTTGTGAAGTCCGCCAACCCGCACTTGGCTTGCGTGGTAGACTATGGCCCGCCCCTTCTCACATTGAAAGGAAGCCCGTGCCTAGTGGTAAGTTAAAAAGGCTACCATATATAATGAATTGTAAAAACTGTACTGTACATAAAGCTCCTATTTTAACCCAAAATCTTCTTAAAAAAATCATATATAACTGAATACATAAAATGTACATATGTATATAAAACCTACTATATACCCTAAATAATGCTGTAGAATGATGAAATAAAATGACACGTAGATTAACTTCCGGTCAAATGTCATTCATGAAGCGCTCGACGTCAGCGTAAGTGTTACAATATTTGTACGCGAAATTCGTTTATTTTACACTTCTCTACCGAAATACGAGTATAAAAAACTATCTGAGTATGGCAACCCCTCGCTGAGCTTATTTTACGTATTTTGACAGTGATATATAGATTATGTATGCTCAAAAAATAATTTTTATTAAATAATTATTATTATTTATAATTGTACAGATGTTGGTATCGGTAAAACTTATACATAATTGTGCCTTGAAAATTTTTATTAAGTACAGAGATAGAGAAAAGACTGCCTTTATAAATGATTATGAATCTGATCTCATGGGTTTTATCTACGCCCTTTGTAATTATTTTATATATTTTTTGTTATTTAATATGTAATTATTTTAAGAGTAGCTTAAGAGTGAAATATCAATATACTATTACTTGATTTGGGTCTGGATACACTCTTATCAAAAATAGATATATTTTCATTCTATTGAAGAATTCCACTGGATATTACGCACTATATACACAACAATAAAATGTAACATATCCATAACCTAACGATCTCTGTAAATATTATGTTAATCTGTATGTCTGGAATAAACGATTAACCACATTTACATATATAATAGTGTTCGCCCAGTGGTTGAAAACGAACTATAATCATTATTGAAAATTTGAGGAAAACATAATATGTGAAAAAGTATCTATATAAAAAATTTTTTTTTTTTAAAAGCTTATTAAGCTGCTAAAAAGAAAATCGGTTGACAAATCGACGAAAATGTACTGAACGTTTTGTTTTTACCTATTTATATAAAGACTAGCAGAACCCGCGGCTTCGCTCGCGCTAAAACTAGAAAATATCTCTAAAAAGGTAGTTACATACAAACTTTTATCCCCCATTTTACCCCTTTATAGGATGAATTTCGAAAAATGCTAAAACGCGTATTTATTTAATTTTATTGAAAGCATTCATACCAAGTTTATAAAATAAGTATATTTTTTTGTATTGTATTATAACGTGTTTTCCCGTGGGAATTATATTATATCCCGTGGTAAAAAGTAGCCTATGTCACTCTCCAGCCCTCCAACTATCTCCACACAAAAAATTACGCCAATCCGTCTCTCCGTTTCGACGTGAAAGAAGGACAGACAAACAAACAAACACACCTTCACATTAATAATATTAAGTATGGATTATATCGTAAACATATAAGTAGCGTCTCAAATCAAAAGATCGCGATCAAAGAAAACGTTTGATGCTAAAAATGTAGAAAACGTATCGTTAACAGAACTTCGGTAGAATTTACACGCTATACTACTTGTTAAACTGTAAAACAACTGACTTGAGTGACATTTATAAATTAAGGAGCTAACGAAGAAAGTGGATAGAAAAATGTTTTCCAAAACCGCTATTTGATATTGTATCTTTACATATATAGTTGTTTTTTATGGAAAACTAACAGCTCAACCACTTTTCGCTCGGGTTTATCGCCAGTGAAAAATAAAAACAAATCTATCCCACGAGAACAGTATATTTTTCTGGTTTAAAAAGTATTTATTTCCTATATGCTAATCTAGATTATAATCTATATCTGTGCCAAATTTCATCCAAATCCGTTCAGCCGTTCTGGCGTGATTGAGTAACAAACATCCATCCTGGATGGATATATGTTCGTTACATTCACATTTATACAGTAAGATAGACGTAAATTTTATATTATAGAATTATAATTAAGAAGTTATAAGTATAATATAAAATTAATTAACAAAATGGTTCTCTTAAAAAAAGAAAATAAAAAACCTTCTTATGAAGACTACTATTGAGCCTAAATTAATTAGGTAAATAATTGTAATGAAAAAAAATTAATTACCTATATCATTTTCAACTGATTTTCTTGACTTTAAAAATTATAAGCTTGAAGCAAAAAATATATATTATTATTATTAGTAGTAGGAAAAAGTGTTGTAATTTTTAATAACCTTCTTTTTTCACCGAAAACGACGAGATTTTAAGATATTTTGTTTCATAAGAATTATTTAATTTCTAAGGTTAAAGGCTCTACACATACATATAGTATTAAATGATTATGTTTATTCATAACATTATTAAATAAATTTATTATAATATATTATGAAACTTAATATACAATAGATACCTCTACTAGACTTAACAAAATTTGCAGTTATTTTTTTATAATATCTATTTTTTTTTCTGTTTATAAACTCGCAAGTTTATTAAATTTTTCCATATGTGAGTGATGTCGCCGAATTTTACAAGATCTGTCTGATTTTAAAAAGTAAAAAAAATACGAGGAAATAGTACAAAACTTATATTTTTGAAACGATTACTTAAGTAGGTATTAGTATAAAAAGCTTTTGCAAATTTAAAATATTTATTTTATTCAGCATTAAGTTAATATAATTTTTACTGAACGTCATGAGTAGACTCAGACTTTAAAATAACTTATCCCTAACATCTCATCATTTTTATTAAAATACGAATACGATTAAATTTGGTAAAGCTAGTAAGATTATTTAAATATATTTTTATGTAAAAAGCTCTATTATAAGGAGCTTAAAGCTAACTTATCGTGCTTATATACTTTAAAATGTTATAGATATCAAAAAGGGTATATCATTTTACTAAGCGTGATGTGAATACGGAGATATGGAATACGTTTTAAAACATTAAGTTGAGTTTAGTGCCTACTTATGTTAAAGAAATTAGCTTTTACATAAAGTTTTAAATAGTAAAAGTAGCTTCTAAGCTTTAAAATATCACTAATTATTTATTAGACGTAATATCTTTTGATTCCTGTTTTCAAATTTTATAACTTTGTTAAAATTAAGTATTTATTATGCTATTTTAATATAAATAACATTATGATAACGAATAAAAAGCCTGAGTATTAATATATCTTTCGACGTATCTGCGAAGCGTTTAAATTTAAGTATATAAAAATATTTTTTATCAATCTTTACAGAGCTCTATTTTAATTCATACATAAACTTGACTTTCTTGTTTTTTTTTTAAATCTATACCTTTTTCTATAATAACCTATAAATAAAATTAGATATCAACATAATACGTATTATATGTATTTAAAATATATAAATAACATTTTTTACATTTATTAAAATTTAATATTAAAATAATAAAAACTAACAAAAAATTATTTGTAAAAATCTGTTAATATTTTTTAACTTAACTAAATTAATTATTAAATATTCTTTTATTATAAATATTTAAAAAAAGCCCACCCACCTTATATATCCTATCCGAAATTCAAAATCCTATCAAAATCACAAACACAAATTCATCCAAAACACTTACAACAGATCACTTAAAATCACTTCACACAACATAGAGTAAGGAATATTATGTAGTCACTTTAGAATTAATAGTTTTCGTGAACAAATTTACGTGAAAACGTAACGTGAACGTGAATTCGAACGTGAATAAAGAATACGTCTGTTCCCGACGACGTCTAACGGCCGATTGCTTTGCGCATGGTACTACTATAGAAATGTCATACGTCGCAATGCGTTATCTCTTCTTATATAAAATTCAAAATTTGTTCGTATTTTTATAAAGTATGATTGGATATGGATTTATTTTTAAATATATCTATTATTTTATTTAAATGTAGAGACTACGTTTTGTTCTCTAAACTTTAAATATTGAGCTGTTTTTAAAAGATTTTTTGGCTTATTGGTAATTTAAATATAATTTATTTAAAGGGTTGTAACTCTATACTGTGATCGTTTTAAATAAAGGAATTGTCATGATTGAGTCGAAATTATCTATCCAAAAATAATTGAATTGCTATTCTGGAGGTACTCGTAGCAAAAAAATATTAGGGGAAACAATATATATATATATATATATATATATATATATATATATATATATATATATATATATATATATAATATATATGTACTGTTAGTTTGGTTATTATAAAAAAATACTTAATACGCAATGGACTAGTAATATAATAGAGAATTGTCTAAAATTGAAATTTATTTATTAATTCACTTACTCATATAGTTTTTGATGGTAGAGTCTTAACTTTAAATAAACATGCTGCTTTTATATAAAAGTATCTTTTCAGATTTCTTTGTGCATTTATTTTGATTTTTCGTTCCCGAAGTTTGGAATATTTTACAGCAGTCATGGTCACGGGAAAGACAAATATTCGCGTAAATCTAAGGAAGTATTAAACATACTGTTTCTTTACTAGAAAAATTCTGATATCAGACATCTATAAGAATTAAAAAATTAAATAACCTACCAGCATTTCAATTTTCAATAGTAAAAATATAGCAAAAATATTATTTAAGAAAATATAGAAATGAAACTAATAAACCTAAGAATATTATTATTATTATATATAATAAAATTCTTAGGTATATTAGTTTCATAAATAAGATTTTTATTATTATTATAATTTTATTATTTTTCGTAATACCTAATACATAAGCTACATACATGTGGGTGTTTTATTCACCGTACATATCTACTATACCTTTTATTCGCAAAAATAGCTATTATAAGAAAAACATCTAAAAAGTCAGCGATTTTTTTTTCCCATTTCTATTAAGTATTGTTAGCGAATTACTTTACAGTTAATACAATTAATAAGCTTAAAAATAAGTAAAATTGTGTGGGCGATTTCTTTTCTTAACATTTTAAGTGAAGTGAGATTAATATCAACATGTTTGATGAAATTCCGACCCTCATAAGGTATAAAAATCCAGTTATAACAAAGTTTCCAAGCGTTATGTTCTCAACTCGTGAGCCTACTCGTTATTAATATTATAACATTTATTATGAAGAAGAAGACCTCTAGTCCCATAATGGGAAATATGAATCTGTTTTGCGAATGTTTACTATGGTGGTACCGAGTTCGATTCCCACAGACGTAATTTGAAAAAAAATCTGTTTATTTTAAGTCTTAATCCATATGTGTGTTTATTTGTTTGTTTGTTTGTCTTTCTTTCAAGTCGAAACAGAGCGATGAGTTAGTGTGATTTGTTTGTGTGGAGATAGTTGGAGGGTTGAAGAGTGAGATAGGCTACTTTTTACCGTAGGAGTTTAAATGAATAAATGCGAAAGTTTGTATGTCTGTATGTTTGGTTACTCCTTATGCTGAAACGGCTGAGCGGATTTGGATGCAATTTGTTAAATAGATAGTCTATGACTTGGAGTAACATAAGGTTACTGTTAGGTACTTAGGGAGGCACGCGAGCGAAGTGAGGGAAAGTCGCTAGTAATAAATACGAATACTCTTTCATTGTCACTGTGAGTATAGACGGCGATAGTTTGTAAGCGAGAGGTGAATTGAGGCAACATCATTTATTCTTTATCTGCACAAGTTGTAAATTGTTATGTGACGTATTCGAAAGTTAAAAAAAACACGGGGCTTAGACAAAATGTTATTCTAGAATTGTAGGAGAGAAATGTAAAAAAATATCTGGGAATGACACAAAAGTCATATATAAGTGTACATATGTATTAAATAAGTAAATAAATAAATGTATATTGGGACATTAACACACAACATCATCTAGTGCCATGGTAAGCTACGTGGCTTGCGTTATGGATACCAGAGAGTTGATACATATATATATAATATGTATCAACTCACCACTACCCATTACTGGAGTACAAACATTCATGCTCGTCACACCAATGAATGTCACCAGCGGTACTCGAACCCGCGAACGCTGGCACAGCAAGTACGGTTACTACAAACTGAGCCAAACGTATAGATGTATTGTAAGTATGATTTATTTTACGTGAATTCTACGCAATATAGGAGTACACAAGTGCACTCTCCGTTCCTGTCACTCTTATACGACGACTTTTAATAAAAAACTAAAAAAGAAATGGTCAGACGCAGAGCTCGAACCCAAGACCTCTAGATCTACAGCCGCGCATGCTAGACACTACACCACTGAGGCAGTTTAAGAAACACAGGTAAACCTACAAACAAACCCACACATACCTACAACTAGTATGTATAACATACAGCAACATTGCACTACGGATGATCTTATGGTCATCCAATTTCCTATGAAACCCGTTTACATATAAATTGTAAGTTTTATCACTTCAATTTGTGTGAATTGCTTTGTTTACATGTAATAAGGCTTCGTGCAATTAGTATGGATATTCTCTAAAGTACTATGTAAATACCGTTTATTCAGGATCATCTATAATGGCATCGTGTCTAATGATACGCTATTAGCTACTGTGTATTATGTCGGAGGTCGTGGGTTCAATTCTTATATGTATGTTTCTATTTATATTTTAACTGCCTCAGTGGTGTAGAGGCTAGTATGCTAGTACGGTTGTACATCCAGAGGTAACGGGTTCGAGTACCTGTTCAGGTCAAGTTTAGTTATTCTTACGTCACGAAAGTCCCAGCGACAGCCTCGAGTTAGGAAGTTAGAGGTGTTTCACCCACGTACCTCGGAGTATATGTACAGCCGTTTCTGCCCCTTCATTCCTGCACCTGATCGCGCTCTGATCATGTTGAATTATCGGAATTTGAGAGTATAATGTAGGAATAGAGAGTGCTCTTGTGTCTGCGAGTACACTTGTGCACTATATCTCCTGGGCAGTTGGCCAGTCTTAGAGTTATAATATTTATATATAACACTAGGACTAGCCAATAATCTTTATTATAATTATTTATATATGAGCGATGAATAAAATGCTAAACAATTTTTTATAGAACTTTTGCTTGAAAAGGGCAGTAGCATAGGCTGTTATTTAACCCAGATTATCTTAGTGCTTTAATTAATTAGTACTATTTGATTAAACAAATGGCTTATAATTTTTGTGCCAAAAATAAATGGAATTTGAAACAACCACCCACATTTACATTAATTGACTCTACAACGGTGTTATTTTTTTTATTTATTCAAAAATCCTAAAGTCTCTTTAAGCAATAACCGATAAAAAAGATTGGACATAATTTTACGAAAACCCCTTCAATTTTTTTTTTTCATTTGACATAATAAAAGAACAAATGATCAAACATACATTTTTTATAACTATAACATTAGTAAAAATTTGTCAAAGTCCAAAAAAAATCCTCACAAAAGGCCTAACTCCACTCAATTACAACAACGACCTACATAACATAAAGAAGATTACTTACAATAATTTTTACATATAAATTACGTTCGTCAATTCTCTATTTTGTTTTTATTTTCTCTCTCTAATTTCTCTCTTATTACCACGCTTTGAATATTTCCCAGAGGAACCCTAGGTTTCGGGGATTTTGCCTTTGTTTATTTATTTAGGGTCGGCTTATTTCAGCACTGGGCGCGTTTATGTGGACACGGATTTTTACTATTCGACTCCTGATCTTTTGTAAATTTGCATGTTGGCTTCAAATATAATAGCAATATGTTGTTTTCTGTCTATTTAATTTAATAGTTGGCAGTGCGATATATACTGCTTTGATCGTTTTTAGAAGGTTGTTTGACTTTTTACATAAACACATATACTTGGCGGCTGGATAGATTTTAGTGAAATATTTACATACAAACAAACATTCAATGGGATACATTGGGCTATAGATGAGCTAAACTTCAGCTGTATTAAATAAGGTAAAGATCTTGGAAACTCGAATTTCTATTCTGTTAGATGAGTCAGCCACAGTCAGGTCAGTCAGGTCACAATTTCTTGTGGCATAGAATCATTTTAATGCAATATGTAAAAAAATATGTATTAACTAGCAACTTAGCATTTTATAGCTAACTAGCGACTCACCCTTGCTTCGCTCGGGTTCGTCCCTAGGTTGATTCCCCATACAAACTTTCATCCCCATTTTCACCTCCTTAAAGGATGATTTCCGGAATAAAAAGTATCCTATGTCCTTCCTATTGTATCAAACTATCTTCTTACCAAATTTCATCTAAATCGGTTCAGTACATCCAGGAGTTACCCCCTATAACGTCACAAACTCACAATTCACAAACTTTACATCTTTATTATATTAGTATAGATGTATTTACCTACTAAATTTCATCAAAATCGGTCCAGCCATTTCAGCGTGCAGAAGAAATAACAAATAGTAGTCCGATAACGAAAAAATAATGACCGATAAGGAATTTAAAAAAACAATATGAAATCTAGAATTCCGTCAAAATACCGAAAGATAATGCCTGTCGTTAGTTTTATTTTATTTCGTTTCGAAAAAAGTTTAAAAAAGTTCCATGAAATACAGTTCACATTTCATAATTTAAAATTTCGTACGGAAAACCGGAAAGATGGCAGACGGAAGTTAGAATAATATAGCATGCAAAGCTAAAAAATTTATTCATCGCTGTTCTTTTCTAATGTATAAACGTATATCTACAATGTTTGTTAAATGTAAATTCTTACTAATAAATATAATATCATACTCCAGCGTGTGTTTGTTCATTTATTCTGTTTTACTCAGTAACCAAGTTTAAATTTTACCTCATTTTTTGCTGAGAGAATATAGACCAATGCTTTTTATCTCAATACATCTATTGGTTCTGTGCAATATTTTACGAAAAGTAAACTAAGATTAGAATGAGCGAAAACATAATCAAGACGTATAGTTTTTGGTGTTTTTGGTGTTGGGAACATAATTAAAGTGGAATTGAATATAAAATTATTTATTTAAAGTGTCGTAATTATGTAGGTTTGATCTTTATATTTAGAAAATTAGTCATGTTTGAGATAAAAATGCTAATCGAGGGTTACGTGCAGGCAAACATACCTACTCGTATTATTTGTGTAATCTATACATATAATAAAATTGTAACTAAGCCGAATCTGTACATTAAATATATTTTGGAAAATTTTATGGAAATAAACATTATTATCGATACTGAGGCCGAATCTATAGTTTTTAGAATTTTTGTCTGTCTGTCTGTTACCGCATCACAGAAAAACCACTGTAGGGATTTTTATGAAATTTGGTATGGTGATAGCTGGTTATCCGGGTCAACATATAGGATACTTTTTACCGCGGGAAAATATCTCATATAGTGTATACATATATAGAATATGTAAAACCTAAGAATTTGGTTTTTAGTCATCTGAACGCGGGCGGAGCTGCGGGCAATGCTAGGATTTATAAATATCAAATTATAAGAATTACTAATGACTGATTCTAAGGGTAGCAAGAATTCAACTAAAACTATAATAAAATTCAAATTATTTACTATACTAGCAATTTACCCTAGCTTCGCTCGGGTGCGAGGTTTTTTTAGAACTTTTCACGAGGAATCCAGCCATACATTGTTTTCGTACTACTTTACTGTACTATACTACTTGAAAATGCACACCGTAGAAGTTTTCAACCGGTACAATTTTTTTCGACTTAGTGGATGACTATCATCTTAACATTAGCCAATTTTGCACATACATACATACATATTATACAGCCTTTGTGTGGAATAAAGTACCTTTCCAATAGCAAAAACCTTTTTGAAATATATACAATGGTTCCGGAGATTACTCCTACATAGACACAAACACAAAATTCTTACTCTCTTTATAATAGTAGTATAGGTTAGAGTTACATCTATAATCGCACCAATTGTATGCATTGCTGTTTTTTTTTTATAGAAAAGAAATAACATATCCCTAAAAAGTAGCTTTATTGTACGTGTAATTAAGGCTTATTTGAATTATACTATTACACTAAGGCATATCCGAGTTTTTAACCCACGGCGCAAAAAGAGGGGTGTTATAAGTTTGACGTCGATGTCTGTCTGTGTGTGTATCTGTCTGTGGCATCGTAGCTCTCAAACGGATGGACCGATTTCGATGCGATTATTTTCATTTGAAAGCCAGTTACCTTGCGGTGGTTCTTAGCTATATTTGGTTAATATCAGACCAGCAATGTAAGAGTATCAGCATTTTTCCAAAATTATGTAAGACATTTTGGCGTATGATTACTCGATTAAGTGCTTCACGCGTGCCAGTGTAATCGTTAAATGAGAATTAATTTGCGTAGGATTTTTTTTTAATTTTTAATTTATAATTACGTAGCAATTAACAGAACAAAGTTCTTCAAACAAAATTCTTTTACAAAATATTCGCTCATTAAGTACGTACTAGGTTTAAGTTACAGCATATAGTGGTCTGGATATTTCAAACTTAATTAGAAAATTTACTAAATTTACCTTAGGCTTTGTTTTAGGGTCTTGGTTCATATCTATCCTATTTCACCTGACGACAATATAACTAGTTTTCGTACTAAAAATACAGCGAAAATAAATATATTTACTTATTTATTATCCGACTGTGGTAAATCTCAAAAAAAGGGTTATGTATTTGACTTATATGTATGTATGTCCGTCTCTCTCACAGGTGTCGTCATACAATTCCGGTAAAGTATAAATATTAAAATATCAAAACGCGTAATTTAGCGCCTAAAATCCGTTTAGACGCGCAATTTAGACGTCTTTCAAATATTTTTTATATACTTTTTATATATGCATAGTACTGTTTCTGTGAACGTGTTTCAATTTTTATTTAGTGCTTTTGTACTTAGTTGAGCTTTTTGTTTAATTTATTTTACTTCAAAATGTAAGAAATATACAGCTATATGTTGTGTTCGAAAATTTTATGATTATCTATACATATAATAAAATTGTAACTTAAGTCGAATCTGTACATTATATATTTTTTGGAAAATCTAATTGAAATAGACATTATGATCGATACAGAATCAGAATCTATAGTTTTTAGAATGTTTGTCTGTCTGTCTGTCTGTCTGTCTGTCTGTCTGTCTGTCTGTTACCGCATCACGAGAAAATCACAGGACAGATTTTGATGAAATTTGGTATGATGATAGGTGGTTATCCGGGTCAACATATAGGATACTTTGTACCGCGGGAAAATATCTCATTTCTGAGAAAAAATACAAATCTGCACTGTAAGAGTATACTAATATGTAAAACCTAAGAATTTGGTTTTTGGTCATCTGAACGCGCGCGGAGCCGCGGGCAATGCTAGTTATCAATAAAGTAGTAAAAATACTTATAACAGTGAAGTTCGTACAGCAAAGACCACACGTGCGAAGCCATAGTTAACAAACTGTTAATCTATCTATACATATAATAAAATTGTAACTAAGCCGAATCTGTACATAAAATATTTTTGGAAAAACTTATTGAAATAGACATTATTATCGATACACAGGCGGAATCTATAGTTTTTAGAATTTTTATTTGTCCGTCTCTCTGTTATCGTATCACGAAAAACCACCGGAGGGATTATGATGTGATGGTAGCTAGTTATCCGCATCACGGAAAAATCACTGGAGGGATTTTGATGAAATTTGGTATGGTGATAGCTGGTTATCCAGGTCAACATATAGGATACTTTTTACCGCGGGAAAATGTCTCATTTCTGAGAAAAAATACAAAAATTGCAATGTAAGAGTATACTAATATGTAAAACCTAAGAATTTGCTTTTTGTTCATCTGAACGCGGGCGGACCCGCGGGCAATGCTAGTTCAAACTATATATTTCATACATAATATGTAGAAAGGGTTGAATTTCGAAAAAAAGCAAAATAAACATTCAATTTAATTTCAACGGTATTCAGGATTGACAATAGCTAACTTCGCTATAGGTTATTACATGATAAGAGATGCGTGTTTTTGTTAATCAGTGATATTATAAACTAGTGACTACCACAGAACTATATAATATTTTGTACTAAATTTCTTCTAAATCCATCCATCTAACGACACGACGACGACGAGACGACTTGTTTGGCTCAGTTTGTAATGCTTTTTATTTGCAGATTGCTGTGCCAGCGGTCGTGGGTTCGGGACCCGCTGGGGGCATCGATTTAGGTGGTAAGTACGAATGTTTACACTCCACTCATGGGTGTTTATATTTATAATATGTACATATTTAAAGTTATATATGTGTAGTATATCTACGATTTGGTATCCATAATACAAGCCTCGTAGCTTACCATGGAACTAGATGCTGTGTGTTAATATCCCAACATATATATGTACATGGTGTTTCAACGTAAAAGAGTAGAAAACACACAAACACATACAAACATTTAAATTTATAATTGTATTCCAATAGTAGGATAATAGTGTTTAAAAATAAAAACTAGATATATTTTTGTATACACTTTATAGCGCCTTCACTTGCACAAGCTAACAGTGAAGTCTTGACAGACTGACAGACAGACGCGTTACTCGAGTTAGTGCAGTTCAGAGGTTAATAGGCAAGTCGTTCGATTTTCTATTTTTAATACATAAAAAGCTTGTTAAAACGTGAGAAATGTTTGGAAATGTACGAGCTGACTTATTTGAGTATATGTGCATATAATTTACTTATCTAATACGATATATTTGTATTTTATGTAATTTAACCGATTCGAAAAAAGATGAGGTATGTACTTAATTCGGGTGTATGTTTTTTGTGTGTATGTTAAAATGTTGTTAATGATTATGCAATTTCTATGAAATTTGATTGGAAATATATCAGAACTAATAATACGAGATAATTTATATATAAAATCTATACATATAATAAAATTCTAACTCCGCCGAATCTGTACATTAACATAAAATCTTATTGAAATATTCATTACTATCAATACAGAGGCCGAATCTATCTGTCTGTCTGTCTGTCTGTCTGTCTGTTACCGCATCACGAGGAAACTACTGGACAGATTTTGATGAAATTTGGTATGGATAGATGTATAAGAGGATATGTGCAATATCTATACCTTCAGCTTAGTGTCCAGTGACTAGCTGTATAAGTTTCGAAGGTCTTAATATTATACTTATATCATTAAAAATTTTAATGTTGGTCTGTGCATAATTGCAAAGTTCTTAAATAAATGAAACTATCTTTTTGGAGAAACGGAGACGAGAGAGACGTGTCCAGTGACTAAATTGCTGTAAAGCATTCAAAACGTCTTGAAGCAAAATTCTAAATAGATATATTATATGTATATAAGTATATATTAGTCTCGCTAAAACTCAAAAACGGCTGGACCAACTTGAATAATTCTTTTATATAAAAAAATAGAAGGAAACCCAAAAACCAGCTGAAAAAATTAAGTAATTAATTTATTTACGTATCTAGGGATGGTCTCTAGTCCGCGAAAAATCCTAAAGGTTATTTTTTTAAAGTATTAAATATTTACGCAAAAATAAAGAGTTCTTAACAAATTGCTTTGAAATTTTGACGTGATTAATAATAATTTTACATAGAGCTGGTTTTTATGTTACCCATTTTGTTCCACTGGCTGAAGACTAAAGCCAAAAACCAATCAACCGATCGCCATAAAAGTACACATGGATATTTGAGTGTAGAAAACTCAGTTTTTGCTTCTAATTCTAGCTTTACTATTTAGCAACATGTTTCCGGATACTTCTAGTAACACTTATGTCGTGTATTATAAATACGAAAGTTATTATGTATGTGGATTTGATAGTCCTTTATTATGAAACAGCTGGATTTGTATAAAATACACGGACTAAGACCTTGATTCTAACGTTGGGAAATGCATTTACGCTACCACTCTTCCAGACTTCCTGGAGAAGCCAGTCTACCTACTAAAAGTCAGCGGAACCTCCCCAATCTTAATGGAACGACACGGGGTCGCTTACGCTTTCAACCACGACTCTCCAAAGGCAGGGGAGCAAGGGAATCCTCTCACGGCTTACTTTACCATCGGAGAAGTACCTGGATCAACCCATATGGTATACTGCCCACTGTGTTGGGCTTGAGTAAAATTAATTTAATACAAAAAGCATCGAAAGACGTAGACTTCCAGTGAAGCAAGTTTAAGTCGCTAGTAAATAATATTAGAATATTGTTGATGCGAAAGTAAGTTCTATGTCTTAAAATTTGTTCTCTCTTAAGCATATGTACATATACCTCAGGGATATACCTTGAAGCGTATTCTTTAGAATACAATGTGTAAGTAAAATGAGATCATAACATGTTTGTATGGAAAAATCGTATTAGGTACTTTAATGCAAAATATTTCAAGAGATTTTGCAAGCGCAAGACTCTCAGGAAATCTATAAAACATTTGATATTACTACTCGAATTACTTTTAGAAAGCTTTACAGTAATCTACTTTAGTTGTTTTTAAAATCTTTTCACTAGTAACGAATACCCGTTTTGCCTGAGTTCGTCTTTATGTAATATTTTTATTATGTTATTAATATATAGGATACAGGATATTTAAGGATTTATTCTATAAATCGTACACTTTAGAAACACGATTACTTGTAGTTTCCTCGATAGAAAAAAAAACTAAAATGATCTCTAAAAAACAAAATAAATCCTTAGTGCGGCGTAAATAATTCAAGGAAGTTCATCAGTTTTTTAATAATAACAAAACTCTACGTTTTCTATATCATATACATGTTACATTTTCAAAATGTGTATTTGTTTTAATAATTCGAATGAAATATCTAAATTCACACGCTTTCCGTCCATCCTAGATACAATCCCCCCTGCCCGCTTTCGTCCTACTAAAATCAAAAGCTCGGTGCCCTTTTATTTTTTTAACGTTGGGAAATGCATTTACGCACGAAGTGTGGGACTCACCGGCGAAGCCAGTACTACCCACTAAAACATAACAAAGCCTTCCCCCGTCTTAATGGGGCGTCGCAGGATCGCTTACGCATTCAACTACGACGCCCCGACCGCAGGTCTGCCGAAGCAGACCACAACAACCACGGGGTTGCTCCAAGGTCCACTCTGCTATCAAAGAAGTACCAGGAGCAACCCGCATGGTACACCGCCCTCCGAAGAGGGCCGCCTCCCACCGCCCACCGAAGTCGGCCACCTCCCTGTGCGTTTCTTGGCTTCGCGCCCGGCTGTATTGCCGGGCACTACTGAGCCCCCCCACCACGATAAGGTGAACGCACGTTGGGGAGGAAAAGCTCGATGCCCTCTTAAGACACAATCAAGTTCCCTCTTAATAATTAAATACTCTCTATATGTTCTTTTGATTATTATACTTGTCTTACGGTGAATGAAAACATCGTCTGCATATATTATAGTCTAAATGTAGTAAATTTTGGAAAAACTTATGAACTTTGTGGATGCCAACCCGCATTTCGCCAACGTGGTGGACATAGTCCGGTCTAAAGCCATAAGGTCTTACCCCTCTCATATCGAAAAGAGGCCCGTGCCCAGCAGTGGGATGTTAAAAAGGTTAAGGTATGGCGACATAACGCAACCTTAGTCCTTCTCCATTGTTTGAACTATCTCTATATCAAAATTCATCAATTTTAGCTTAGGGTTTAAGCTTGAAAATGTAACAAACATTTCATATTTATGTATAATATTAGTATCAATGAAGTACCGAACAATAGAGGTCGTGAGCAGAATCTAGTATAATATTAATACCTAATATACTAATAACGGTCACTTTTTCGATTTACTTTGTTAATTTATCTATTAATTGATCAACAAACAGATAAATTTATTTTAATAAATCAATATATTGAGGCAATTTCACATAGCAGTGGGCACAATAAAGCCGCATACAATGCAGAGAATCTGAATTCAAATTTATTTTGAATTTACTATAAGCTTGTCTCTTATTGTTTGCATTCTCTGCGTAACTTTTTGCTTTGTTTTTAAATAATAACATATAAATTATTGTCATCTAAAGTAGTCTTATGAATGGATAATTGAAAATCGTACTTGCAAAATATAATAAAAATAGTATAAATTAATTTTGAGAGTTCCTTACCCGAAAGGCGCCAACGGAACCCTATTATTAAGCCTCTGCTGTTCGTCCGTCCGTCCGTCTGTCAGAGGGTTGTATCTCATGAACGGTAATAGATAGAGAGTTGAAATTTTCAGAGTATACAGGATGGATTTTTGAAACAAGACAGTAAGGGCAGGTACCTTAACTGCTATAGTTACAGGAAAATGTTCTTAGGAGAACGGTGGACTATGTAAACCAACCGGTTTACAATGTTACATGCTGGCCAAGTGTGGGTATGCGGCCTTCAAATGTCTTTCGAAAACTTGCTGAGTCATGCCATTTTCAACATTTCTTCACGATGTTTTCCTTCACCATAAAAATATCTGAAATACGAGAATTTGAACCCGCATCACTCGGTTTTCCAAGCGAACGTGCTACCACTGGGCTACCACTGCCTTCTTTTATCATACAAAGGTATCGACAAATCCATAGTATTCAACTAGCTATAAAACCTAGAAGCCAATTACAATCAAGGTCCGTTAAAACAATCGCATAGCGAGGGGAAGTTAATTCGTTTTTAATAAAATTTCAAATTATACGCTACACCGCGTTCTGCATTCAAATGGTTTTTTTTACAGATTTGCTTTGTTATCGTCGTAATTGTTACAACAATAAGATGAGAACTGTAATTCTACTATCTACAGTATTTTCTTTGCTTCAGTAGATTTTAATATGCGTTTTATTTATTAAACATATATTATTTAAAATATATGTTTGATAAATATAGTATAAAATACAAATCTTTAAATTTCTCGGCTTTTCTGTACTACTTCCGCTTGAATCAATCTATCTATTAAAAAGAACCGCATCAAAATCCGTTGCGTAGTTTTAAAGATCTAAGCATACATAGGGACAGACAGACAGCGGGAAGCGACTTTTTTTTATACTATATAATGATTACTAACGACTTACCCACGCTACGCTTGGATGCGTCTATCAGGTCAGTATCTGCATTTTGTATTTTTATCTAAATAGCAGAACCCGCGCGTATCCTTTGGCAAATCTCATTAATAAGCTACCTCAAGTCATAGCCTACTAGCGAATTACCCTCAGAATCCATACTATCCATACTTAATATTATAAATGTAAAAGTGTGTTTGTTTGTTTGTGTTTGTCTTTCTTTCACGTCGAACCGGCTTGATGGATTGGCGTGATTTTTTGTGTGGAGATAGTTGAATGGCTGGAGAGCGACATAGGCTACTTTTTACCGCGGGAAATTATCTTTTTCCCACGGGAAAACACGTTATAATACATTCCAAAAACTTTTTAACAAAAAAATAAAAACCGACTTAAAATAAAAGCACTAAAAAGTAAAAAATAACTGATTGTTAGTTTTCATTTACTATACATACCTAATCAAATATTTTCGAAGTCGGTGTGCATTGGCTAAGTAATTAAAGCCCACCTATTAAATACATACCTAATCAAATATTTTCGAAATCGGTGCCAGCCCATACAAAGCAAAGCACACCGACTTCGAAAATATTTGATTAGGTATGTATAGTAAATGAAAACTACCAATCAGTTATTTTTTACTTTTTAGTGCTTTTGTTTGAAGTCGGTTTTTATTTTTTTGTTAAAAAGTTTTTATTTTTCCCTTTTTAGTGTAGACAGTAGTAGCAAAGTAAGAATTCTAAAGTGTTAGGCTTGTCAAACCAAACAAAATAAGCCCAAACTCTAAGTATCTACTATATCTACTATTAGTCGTTGAAGAGTTCCACCTATCCACCTTCTGGCCTTACCATCAGATCAGGTCAACAATACCGAACCACTGTACTATCAACGGAAATAGAAACACTTGCAAAGTTTCAAGACAATATGACAATTAGAAGTAGGTTAAATTCATTATTAGCTATTTTTCCACCCTTAGGGGTGGTATTTTTTTTTTTGAAATTTAAATGGGACCAATCTGGAAGTATACCCTTTCAAACAAATTAAAAATTGTCCAAATCGGTTAATAAATGACGAAGTTCTGAGGTAACAAACATAAAAAAAAAACAGTCAAATTGAGAACCTCCTCCTTTTTGAAGTCGGTTGAAAAAATATGTATGATCAGAATTACTTGAAACTTGGTATTAATGCTCTTCAACATAATAAAATAAATACGCGTTTTAGCATTTTTCGAAATTCATCCTACAAGGGTAAAATAGGGTATGAAAGTTTGTATAAAACAAGTCTTTTTTGAGGTCTTTTTGTAGTTTCAGCGGAGGCGAAGCCGCGGGTTCTGCTAGTTGATTATAAATATGAGCACGAATGTTTATATCTTTAATTTAAGAAATGATTTAAAATATTGTATTGAGAAATACAACATTTCAACCCTCTTTTTTAACGTTGGGAAATTCATTTATGCACGAGGTGTGGAACTCACCGGCAAAGCCAGTACTACCCACTAAAACCTAACAAAACCTTCCCCCGTCTTAATGGGGCGTCGCAGGATCGCTTACGCATTCAACTACGACGCCCCGACGGCAGGTCTGCCGAAGCAGACCACAACAACCAAGGGGTTGCTCCAAGGTCCACTCTGTTATGAGAGAAGTACCAGGAGCAACCCGCATGGTACACCGAAGAGGGCCACCTCCCACCGCCCACCGAAGTGGGCCACCTCCCTGTACCTTTCTTAGGTTCGCGCCCGACTGATTTGCCGGACATCTTTGCTTCGCTTCTCGATCTTAGCGTGATAGATAGTCATAATACCTTTCTCGATAAATCTACACTTCTGCACTACTATTATAAAGAAGAAAGATTTGTATTTTTGTAGGTTTGTAACAAAGAAACTCAAAAACTACTTGACCGATTTAGATGAAATTTGGTAAGAAGATAGTTTGACATCCTGGGAAGGATATAAGATATTTTATATTTCAGAAATCATTCCTTAACGGGGTGACATGGGGATGAAAATTTGTATGGGGAATCAACCTAGGAACCAACCCGAGCGAAGCGAGAGTGAGTCGCTAGTAAATTATTAAATGGAAGAAAAAAAATGCTATTGAATTTAACTGGTAGCTCCAAAGATTAGCGCGTATATTCTAAGTATAGGTATACCAAAGTGTTGTAACATAACCTTGCTCAAGTTAGCTTTGCGTCCAAAGCGAGTTAGCTCTCAAAATCAAATAGAGGAAATTAATTCTATTTCAAACTAATGTGGGTCTCAAACATCGGGTCGACGGAATACTCATGATCCGTAAAATAAATTATAAATTATATTATTAAGTAAAATGTAATTTTGGTTTTGACTAACCTTGTATCTTGTATCCTTATAACCTAAAAAAATATGTGGTTTATTGTATACTAGCGGCTCACCCTCGCTTCGCTCGGGTCTTTTATATATATAGATATATTTGAATTTTCGTAATGATCACAAATGTATGATGATATATTTTAGAAGCAGAACTTCAAAGCAAAGGACGCAAAAAAGGGTTATGTGTTTATCAGCCTATGTATGTATGTTTGTTTGTTCCTATAAGGCATTCTAGAGGCCGATTTTGATTATTTATACATCTATATATTATAGGCTATATAAAGATAGTTAAAAATTTAAATGGCGGATTTAAGGCGGCTATTTGTGTCTTTAAAAAAAATCTTGCAAACCAATCGAGTGGAGTATCATAATAATTTTTTTAGAGGAGATCATAATAATATATACGACTTATATGATACTTTCTTAGATTTACGCGAATATTTGATATTTTAAATAAAACTATCTTTTCGGATTTTTCGCGGATTATTTTGATTTTTGTTTATAGACTGTAGAATAAATCTATCTATATAAATAATAAAATTGTAACTAAATCGAATCTGTACATTTTTTTTTTTAAATCTACACTTTTTACAATTTTTGTCTGTCTGTCTGTGACCGCATCACAGAAAAACCACTGGAGGGATTTTGATGAAATTTGGTATGGTGATAGATATCCGGGTCAACGTATAGGAAACTTTTTTTGCGGGCAAATATCTCACTTCTAAAAATATACCCAAACTGGTTAGAATAAAACCACGCTTATAGTATATACACGTTCAAATGAAATTGGTATATGTAAGAGTAGGTAATAGCCATACTAATATGTAAAACCTAAGAATTTGGTTTTTGGTCATCTGAACGTGGGCGGAGCCACGGACAATGTTAATATATGACTAGGGTTTCCCCGCGACTCCACCCGCGTAGTTTAATTATGTATTACTATATCTTTATGGTCTATGGCCTGATTCCCCTCGTACTGAAGGGAGGCCCATGCCCAGCAGTGGGACGTTAAAAAGGGCTGAATACATATCTTTATAAATTACAGGCTATGTGTTACTCTGAAGAATAAGCTATATTACTGTACAGTTTCATCAAAATCCATTCAGTAGTTTTTATATGAAAGAGTAACAAACATCCATCCTCTCAAACTATCGCATTATAATATTAGTAGGACCAATCAACATCCGTATCAAGGTAAAACTATCCCATCATATGTATAATTAAGTGAAAATTGTAAAAACAATTAAAAACAGATTCCCATTGCTCGGTTTGTCGATTGCACTGGCTGCGGTCGGTACTCAGCATTGCGTACAACCTACGTGAGGTTAATATGTATGTAAATTCTACCAAAGTATGATAATTTAACTGACATTCAATAAAAAAGTGCTTTAAGAAGTTTTTAGGTGATATATTCGATTGTGAATGATTTGTCTTAATATATAAATAACTAGCAGAACCCGCGGTTTCGCTCGCGCTAAAACCACAAAAAAATATCTAAAAAGTTAGATTTCATACAATCTTTCATTCCCTATTTTATGGGATAAATTTGGGAAAATGCTAAAACACATTTATTTCAAGTAATTCTGATTATAAATATTTTTTTGGATTGTATTATAATGTGTTTTCCCCTGGGAATGATATAATCTCCCGGGAAAAAAGTAGCCTATGTTACTCTCCAGCCCTCGAATTATCTCCACACAAAAAAAATCACGCCAATACGTCACTATATTTTGACGTCAAAGAAGGACATACAAACAAACAAACAAACAAACAAACAAACAAACAAACAAACAAACAAACAAACAAACAAACAAACAAACAAACAAACAAACAGATATACTTTCACAATTATAATATTAGTATAGATATATTTATGGTAATTCCCCATAGTATTGAACGACTTGAATATTGAATAACAAAAATATTTTTTTTAGTTTTAGTTAACATATATAAAATTTGTACCGATTGCTAACCGATTTTGATTAAGCTATTTTTGAATAAATACTTCAAAATAGTCCCATAAAATTTTCCATAGAGAGCCCATTCCTATGAGTCTATTTACTTGATAAATAATTTTGAAATCTAATATTCCTATAAAGTTGAAAAATATTTTTTTAAATATTTCTCACAGATACTTAACATTATCTGTATGAATACGCCAAATCTGACCTTGCATTCGCCTGCATTGGAACATTTTATTCAAGTCATATATAAATATGGCCGTGAAGCAATTCTGCGGAGCCTGATGAGGATATTGAAGCCAAGAATGTGTTAAATTATTATATATATTTTCGCTCTATTTTATATCTACTTTAATATTTGAAACCTTTGTAACTTAATAGCAGATAGAGGTTGATAATAGTTTTTAAGCAAATGGGTAGTAAGTGCAATACCAATATAATCTATACTAATATTATATTATAAAGAAGTATAATACTATAAAGAGGTAAAGTTTGTGAGATTGTGAGTTTGTGACGTTGTAGGGGGATCTCTGGATCTATAGAACCGATTTAGATGAAATTTGGTAAGAAGATGGTTTGAGACCCTTGAAAGGACTTAGGATACTTTTTATCCCGGAAATCATCGCATGAGGGGGTGAAAACGGGGATGAAAGTTTGTATTGGGAAGCAAGCTAGGGATGAACCCGAGTGAAGCGAGGTTGATTCGCTAGTATAATTTTTATATATCAGACTACTGCAATTATAAATGCGAAAATATTGTATTATAATATTTGTTCACGCTGACGTCTGGACGAATTTTGATGAAATTCAGTACATAGATAGATGATGACTTGGAGTAACACATAAGCTACTATAAATTTTAATTATTTTTGAAGTATAAGCAATGTGGCCGAGTGCAATAATTGTTAGGCTGAAAATAGTTGATTCCGCAAAAATATAGTGCAATGAAAAAACTACCTGTTAGTATTTTTGTTAGGGAAAATTTGAATGTAACGACTTTAAATGCTTTTTACTTAATCTTATAATGGAAATGTAGTGTTTATGTGAAACTTAATTAGGGGTTTCCGTAGTACTATAAAAAATATGACAAGTATCGTTTCCGTAGATATTTTTGGAATTCATGTTATTTTTTAAATAGTCCCAAGTTTTTCTGAATTCTCCTTTTTAAACTTAATACAAAATATTTGTAAGCAAAATAATGGCTAGTATTAGGTATTCAGCCCTTTTTAACATCCCACTGCTGGGAATGGGCCTCCCTTCAATACGAGAGGGATCAGGCCATAGTCCATCACACTGGCCGAGTGCGGGCGGACTGACCATGTCTTTTGAAAACTTGCTAGATTCTCTCAGAGATACAAGTTTTCTCTCAATGTTTTCTTTTACTGTAAGAGAATGGCTAGTAAATAATATTTATTTATACTAAATTTTCATTCATTATGTAATCTAAGTCCTCTTATATTTTACAAAAATTACAAATTAATATACAAATAAAGATTTAAAGACATTTTAAAAGCTAACATTGTAACAATAGTCAGTTTTACAGTAAGTGCATGGACATCTTAATGCAAAGGAAACGATACGACGCAGCTCTATGACGATAGTATAAACTTTACTGGCCGTAAGAGTGTCGTATTAATAGGGTGTGCCTTTTTCAGTTAGATTTTTTAATTTTTAACAAAATTAAGCACAAAAAAATTTTTACTGAGAAAATAAATGACATACTCGTATATACGAGTATAAATTGTAATAAATAAAATTGAATGTGCAAGTTTGTGAGCATGTATGTATGTTTGTTACTCTTTCACGCAAAAACTACTGAATAGATTTTGATGAAACTTTACAATAATATAGCTCATACATAAGAATAACACATAGACTACTTTTCATCCCGGAAAAATGTACGGTCCCGTGGGATAGATTTGTTTTTGTTTAGAAAATATATATGTAATGAATAAAATCATCTTACCCCTAGTAACTTGAAAATTTAACTGACCCAGTTATATATAATCTAGCACAGACTTAAAGCTCTTTGAATAAATAAGCTTTACAATAAAATTACAAGTTTTTACAACACTTACAATTAAAGCTACTCAAAATGCTCCTTTATTTATTTTTATTATATTATATTATTGAACTTATGCCGAAATTCCAAGAAATTACCTCAAACTACGATTTATCAAAGTGATTGACATTGTTTATTTTCCACTTGAGAGACCTTTGGGAGCTTTATCGACTTTTCAACAACCATTTAAGTATTTACTTACGTTAAAGAAATGAGCAAAGACTTCCATTTTGTTAATATAAATTGAAGTAACATAAAAACTATCAAGAAATAATACATCCTTAAATATAAAAAAAAATATAATTATTAAATATAGCAATATTATTTATTTAATTTTAGCTGATATATATATATATATATATATATATATATATATATATATATATATATATATATATATATATATTTAAACTTTATTAATTACTAACGTTATTTAGTGTTGCCATTATCATATTATGTACCTATAACCATAAAGAATATTAAAAAAATGAAAATATTTGATTGCTGTAAAGCATTCGAAACGTCGGAAACCAAAAATCAAAATAAATCCACGAAATAATCAGAAAAAATAGTTTTAGTTAAAATTATTATTTGTAAATATAACATTGTTATATCCGACATTAAACTGTCTTAAAAAATAACTATAATGAATAAAATCGAAAAAAACACTACCTTATAGAAATAAAAACTTTTAACAGCGTTCTTAATTCAATTTCAATTAAAAGACTGAGCCTTAAATAAAAGGAAAATTCAGTAAGAAACTTAAGAGCTTCTAGTAATTTTCTAATTGAGTACTTTGTTATATTATACTAGCGATTCATCCTCGCTTCGCTCGGGTTCGTCCCTAGGAATGTTTTAACGGTTAGTATGAAATAGATAGATAGATAGATATGATGATGATGATGTTCTCCTAGCTGATTCCGGCCACGGCGGCCAATCTCATTAAGACTAGCCAACTGCGCAGGAGATATTATAGTGCACAAGTGTACGCGCAGACACAACGTGCACTCTCTATCCCTGTCAGTCTCACTCTGGTGGGACGTCTGTTGGACACGACCAGTGAGAGTTAAGGCGCAGGACCGCCGGCTTTACGTGCTCTCCGAGGCAGGGGGGTGAAACACCGACAACTTCCCAACTCCGGGCAGTTAATAACACTTACTACACAGAAAGACTCAATAACTAAACTTGGCCCGACCCGGGATTCGAACCCAGGACCTCCGAGTGTGCAGCAATAGTGAGTAGCAGAATTTTTCATATCGATTAAGAAGTTCCTGAGATTAGCGCGTTCAAACAAACAAACTCTACCACTTTGTAATATTAGCATAGATAACATTTAAATTAATTAAGGAGTAATTAAAAAAATATAAATTACCTATTACTTTTACATATAAAAAAGTTGTTTGATATTTCTTTTTAATTATAAAAATATGTTGGATTGAGTTTTGAAATCAACCTGTATACAGAAAGGATACAGCGTAAAATAGCCTGGTAATGAAATTGGATCGGTAAGTTTTTTTATTTATTTCCACCGAACGATCACTCAACGTATCTTAGATTGTATGGTGCAAGATATAAGCTTTTTAGCTTATACAGGTTTCAATAAAAAGTCAATTCAATAAAAATTAAAAAGTAATGCTGTATTATTTTAAAAGAATGCACATATATATATCTTTTTTATTATGTCACGGCTTTCTATACTTCTCTTTTTATATATATAATTCATCTTAATATATATAATTCTTTTGTACGTGTGTTTGTTAACCTAATCTTCCTAAAAGACTGGACCGATTAAATATTATAATATTTATCATATATTTTTTTTATTTTATTTATATTTATTATATTATATATATAATAATTAGGTATTATAATAAAATACTAGCCAAGTCGAATTTGTGTATTAAATACTCTTAGGAAAATCTTATTGGAATAATCATTATTATCGACACAGAGGCCGAATCTATAGTTTTTAGAATTTTGGTCTGTCTGCTTGTCTGAAAACACATCACAAGAAAACCACTGGGCAGATTTTGAAAAAAATTGATATGATGATAGCTGATTATCCGGGTCAACATATAGGGTACTTTTTACTGCGGGAAAATATCTCATCTCTGAGAAATCTATACTAACCGAACCCGAGCGGGGCGAGGCTTTGTCGCTAGTATTTTATATTTTTATTACTGACGTTTCTAATACTTTACAGCAAACATGCGTGCCCAATAATCATAATATTATAAATAAATCTACGAATGAATTAAGTTGTATTATAACAGAAAATATGGTTTATATATTTAATGTAAAATACTTTTTTGACTAACTTTAAAAGGAGGATGTTCTCAATTAGCTTTTATTTTTTACGCACGTACAATTTATATGTATGTTTTCACTGTATTATTACAATACAAATTGTTTATCAAATAGCATTTTAGGCGTGATCATACACAATATTATAAATACTTTATTTTAACGATCGCTTATATCTTAAGCCACACATGAAAAGGCTTGAACGCGGTCACTTTATTGTAAATTTACTCCAATTTTTAACATAAATATTTACATTTAGATGCGTTTTATGGGACATTGGGGACCTTTAAAATTTAGTGGTTCGACTTCAACCGACTTCATTATTTCCATGAAAAGATAAAATATTTGTTAGAATATTCAAGTTTAATTAGCCAAGGAGTATGTGGTTAAAGAATGTCTTAGAAAGTTCTTATATTTATTTTGTATATTAAAATATAATAAAAAACATAATCACCATGTCTGTTTGCTCTTTTTACTTTTTATTATATAAGAAGTAAGCAGCAACTAAAAATAAAACAAGAAAAAAAATTTAGAGCTCTAAGATAAAAGAACGAATAAAAAAGTACGAAAAAAGTACATAATATAAAATAGTAAAAAAAACCTAAATCATTCAAAACACATATTTAATACAAATGTTTTCCCGTGCCTTTGCTTGTATCATTACTACCTATATAAATTAATAGCGACTCACCCTCGCTTCGCTCGGGTTCGTCCCTAACTTGCTTCCCAATACAAACTTTCATCCCTATTTTCACCCTCTTAAGGGATATTTCCGGGATAGAAACTATCCTACGTCCTTCCCAGGGTCTCAAACTATCTTCATACCAAATTTTATCTAAATCGGTTCAGCAGTTATTCCTTACAAACAAACAAATCTTTCCTCTTTATAATATAAATATAGATATACATAAATAATGAATATGATCGAATTTCGACAACTGAGCGAACACTAGTAAACTTAAATGGCTATAACTTCCTTTATTACATTGCAGTACATTCGACCTTCAGTTTCAACATAGCCAAATGGTCCCTGAACAACTCAAGCTACAAGCATGCGCTACCAACAAACTTACCTCCAAATTGTCTTAGATTACCCCAAATTGGTTTACCTGGGTAATATTTAATTATATACAAATTACGATCGACTTCCATCCAACAAGGACGCGGACGTATTTCTGGGTCATTTAAATATTAATTTAGAACTAGCTGAGCCTCTCCCGGATATCTTTATAAGGTTTTCTTTGAATGGTACTTATGGCATTTCCAAATAATTGCTTTCGTTTGCTATTTTGAATCAAATCTGCGAAAAATTATTACATATAAATATAATAAATTTATAACAGGCTTTATGTTAGTTTAGATTTTATATTTATGTGCTCAATCATATATTCGTCAAGCAGGAGGCTTAAATTACAATATTTATGGGTGACGCTATAAACATAACATATTTTTATATGTATACAACAAGGAAAGCCATTTTATAATAATAACAAAACAAAAAGTTTCACCATAAAAACTTATTTAGTAGAATTTCCGAAAATCTTCCCAAAACCCCATACTTCCTGTATATTGTTTGATGTTTTCGATTTTCTTCCAATGACAAAGGCCTATCATTATAAGTTAAAGATTGCGATCGGGGCCATTACTCGCGACCCAGATAAAAGTATTTTATTTGTGTCATATTCCAAACGATATGCCCCAAAATAGCAGAATTATGAAAATTATATGTACGTGTTTGTTATCATTTAACTAAACAATTTAAAATAACATATTTCTTTGTACTATTATTCGATTATTGATCGAAATTCGACTAAAATCGATTTTTTTTATTGATAACACTAAATCTCGTCAATAGCTACTAATAAAAAAAACGATTAACAAACAGAGTAGAAAAAGGTTCTGAACTGTTTTTTCTTTGCCTATTTATATATGTTAAGGTAGAGGTAGCCCAGTGGTAACGCGCTCGCTTGGGAAACCGAGGGAAGCGGGTTTAAATTCCGGGTCTCGCACCTCTGTATCTATTTCTAACATGATTACCACTTGCCTTGCGGTGAAGGAAAGCATCGTGAGGAAACCTGCATGTTTGAGAGAACTTAAGTTTTCGAAAGACATGTAAGTCCGCCAACCCACAGTTGGCCAGCGTTGTGGACTATGGCCTGATCCCCCTCGTATTGAAGGGAGGCCCGTGCCCAGCAGTGGGATGTTAAAAAGGGCTGAATACAATACAATTTATATATGTTACTGGCCAAACCCGATTTCAGGTGAAACTGGTTTACCCTAGGCCAAACCGGTTTATCCAAAGTTTATTAGGATATGCTAGTTTAGCCCAGGACCAAATACCAAATACTTAAGGCGTAACTGCTTTGGCTCAGGCTGAACTGAATGTATGTAAATGGTTTTACATATTTCAGTACATTTCAATACTGTTTGATAATTGGATTTTGATTATAAAATAATGGATAGGTTGTTAACTACTGTATAGAATACTGTTCTTAATGCTTTCTTGTATTTAGAATTGGTATTTGTATAAATCGGTTTATAATTTTTATCGAGAATATATATATATATATATATATATATATATATATATATATATATATATATATATAATAGCTATTAAATATTATTGTGACTTACGTGGATGTAAAACTTTTTTTAACCCTCAATTACATGTATGGAGTGACCAAAAGCCCCTCCCTACACACTACCTGACTATCTTTTTTGACTACAAATTTTCTAGCGGTCCACATATGACACGTCCTAAATTTCAGCAATGTAGCTTCAGTAGTCTCATGGACAGACGCATATGACAAGATTATGCGGGTCCGTTTTGCCTTTTGTCTCAGGAAGCCTAAAAATTGTAAACAAATCGTAAATTATATTGAAATTACTTTAACCGTTATGATTGAGATTTGTTTTCTTTAATGATAACATCTTCACTAAGCTTCCAGCCCTAATAAATATATCTAAAATGAAATGAAATAAACTTTATCCAATTAGACTTATTATAAACATTTAACTTATATTCTCATCAACCATTTAAGGGTTTAGGGGCTACTTGCACGAATTTGATTTAAGCGTTCTAATTATGTTAGCAAACGGTAAACTGAAATGTTAGCTAAACATATTAAAGACGTTTAATTCAAATTAGTTTCGTAAGTGTCTCTAAACAGATAAAATTTTATATTGGCACAACGTCGTATATTTTATTTTTAATCCCTCCACGACCGCGGACACGCCGGCGTGTCAGTTAACAATAGATTTATTAGAATTTTAATTAATTTCTTAGAAATTTACCTGGAGGTGCTAAACTTTTGATAAATTGTGTTAGACTGACACTATTGTTACAGTAACTGTCTATTACTATTAACTGTGTAACAATTGATTATTAAAAAAAAATGATTTTTTTTTATTTTTAATCTTAAATAACATAAAGCAATTATGATATTGGGAGTTCTGAGTTTGAAATAAAAAAAGAACTAACGAGAACGCTAAGGCGGGAGCTACGCTATGCTTCGTTCCCTATGTCATTCAAGTCGGACCTGTCACATAATCGAAATAAATAAATAAATTAGCCGGACAAATACAACTATATATTAATTGTAAGTAATTGGATTAATACTCACTTCCATTGTGTTAAAAATATATAAACATAAACAGTTTTAACTTTTAATACTTTCTACTAGTTTTTACTTTGTTTATTATTCATATGTGATATTCAAATATTTGATGACACGTTTGGCTCAGTTTGTAATGACCCTACTTGCTGCGCCAGCGGTCGCGGGTTCGAGTCCCGCTGGGGAGCATTCATTTGTGCGATGAGCACGAATGTTTGTACTCCAGCAATGGATGTTTATATTTATAATATGTATGTATTTAAAGTTATATATGTATAATGTATCAACTATCTGGTATTCATAACACAAGCCTCGTAGCTTACCATGGAACTAGATGGCGTTGTGTGTTAATGTCCCAACATATTTATTTATTTATATGTCCATTTTTTTTTTGCAATTATGGCCTATTTATTATGAAAGGTTATCTACGAGTAGCATCTCTCTACGACCTTTAGAGCTAAGCAAAAATACCTAAAAGGATCGATCGAAGGATAAAATAAACTATGGCCGGAGGCGTGGGCAAATACTGTATATGTGTATACTATATCTTGTATACTAATTTAATAAAGAAGTAAAGTGAATTGTGAGTTTGTGAGTTTGTGAGTTTGTAAGGGGGTACCTAATCTCTGGATCTACTGAACCGATTTAGATGAAATTTGGTAAGAAGATAGTTTGAGACTCTGGGAAGGACATAGGATACTTTTTATTCCGGAGATCATCTTAAAGGAGTGAAAATGGGATGAAAGTTTGTATGGGGAATCAACCTAGGGACGAACCCGAGCGAAGCGAGCGTAAGTCGCTAGTACCTACATAAAGAAATAAAATAATTACTAGATTAATAAACTATCATGTTTCTACATATAATAAAATTCTAACTGAGTTGAGTCTCTAAATTATTTTTTGGAAAATCTTATTGAAATAGTCATTATTATCGATGCAGAGGCCGAAAGAGGACGAATCTATAGTTTTTAAAATTTTTGTCTGTCTGTCTGAGAAAGCATCACGAGAAAACCACTGGACAGATTTTGATGAAATTTGGTACGATGATAGCTGGTTGTCAACCATCAATGTAGCTGTTATCAACATATAGGATACTTTTTACACCAGGAAAATATATCATCTCTGAGAAATCTATACAAACATTTAAGACGTAACTAGGGACGAACCCGAGCGGAACGAGGGTTTGTCGCTAGTATATCATAAAACCCGTCCACTAACCCATTTAAATACAAAATATCTCACGCAGTCAATTTAAGTTTGACAGTTGTAAGCGGATTTCGATCTCACACAGCGAAGTTTCTCAATAATGGGAATATACGAACATATTGGGAATATCCCATGGACGTAGGTATATTTTAATTAATTTATCAATAATTGAGTATCGACTTGTTATAAGATTACCAGATTCCATAAGACGATATTAAGGTTATTATAGCATTAATGAAAGTTATTACGAATATATGAGATGTTATTTTTCTGTTATTTCTTTTTCTATTATCATAGAAACACATAACTGGTAACTAATAACTAACATAACTCTAACATGGTAAACAACCACAGGGCCTTTTTATAACTTTGGAAATGCATTTACGCCTATCACTTGTGACAGCTGGCTATGTAATGACTTTCCGGTTCGATAAGACAGTACATCAACTGAAAACCGAAAAATGGGACGCCGCAGGATCACTTATGTGTTTAACTACGACGCCTCAACAGCTGCTTACCGAGACAGACGAACAATCATCTTAGTATCTTCTGTATTCTGCGTGGCACGCTTTGAAGCCATTAACAAGAAAATTGAATTGAATTGAACAACAACCACGGGATTGCACTTAATGTTCACTTTGCTATCCGTGTAATAACAAAAAGAACCCGCGTGGTATAGAGGGTTCCTAAGCGCGTCTCTTAGCTTCATTCCCAGCCGAAATGTTAGACGCTAATGAGCCTACCTACCACGACAAGATGAATAGATTTTTCGGGGAAGAAAATTTTTAGCCTGCCTGATGGTAAGCGTAGCCTATGATAGAATGTGATGTTCTCGTAACCGATTCCGGCCACGGCGGTCATTCTCATTGAGACTAGCCAATTGCGCAGGAGATATTATAGTGCACAAGTGTACGTGCAGACACAACGTGCACTCTCTATTCCTGTCACTCTCATACTCTGGTGGGATGACTACTCGACACGACCAGTTAGAGTTAAGGCGCAGGACCAATGGCTTTACGTGGTCTCCGAGGCACGGGGGTGAAACACCGCCAACTTCCCAACTTCGGGCTGTTACTGAGGCTTACTATACAGAAATACTCAATAATTAAACTTGGCACGACCCGGGACTCCAACCCAGGACCTCCGGGTGTGCAGCCGTACATGCTAGCCACTACACCACCGAGACAGTTAGATATGTAGAATGTAAGCATTACATTAGTGAATAGAGTGGTGGAAAATGAGGGCTGCAAAATAGGACAAAAAAAAAGGTTAGTTCCTATGTTCTCAATCACAGAATATCCACAACATTACGGCTTCTGCTAGGTTACAACGATATTTTATCTGACTACTATTATAATTGCGAATGTTTATTTTTGAGTGTATATTTGTTACTCCCTTATGCTAAAATGGCTGAAAGGATTTGGAAAAAAATTAGTATACAGACTATAACCTAAAGTAACAAACTATTTGGCACCTAGAGAAGCACGCGAGCGAAGTGAAGACTAATGAGACCATATAAAATAGGAATCAGTGTAAAGTACGATCTTTTAAAATTCATTTCAAAAGTTACCACACACAGGAATCAAACATGTGACCTCTGACTCAATAATACGTTTATTACATATTATTTACTTACAGTATATAAAGCCCTGTCACTCTCAACCAGTGTTTGATAAAATAATATTCAAATAAATAAAATACGTGAATCGTGATATGAAGCGGCAGCGGCGAGGTAATCGGATTATTGCAATTGAATCCACCTTTTTGTTAATACACTGTATTTAATGCTACGAGATAATGAGATATCAATGCGAGTTTCCATTATAGGTTTTTTTATGAAAAGACGGACGAGTTTTGTTTTGTTATTATATGAAATTGTTATCGGATATTTAAATGTTAATGGGTTTTTTTGGCACAGATAGCTTTTGACTTTTTTGATTGACTTTGAAATATCGGGCTCAATATTCATTTGTTTGTTAATTGACATAGAAATAATAAGTGCATACATACACGCATTTTTTTATTACTGAACTGACCTGACCAGAGACTAGAATCTCTCTCGTTACCATGTTTATTGTTTACTGTAAAGTATTGAAAAGCGTCTGGAACAAAAATACAAAGTTAAATCGCAAAATCCGAAAAGATCGTTTCATTTAAAACTAGCGGCTCACCCTCGCTTCGCGCATGGTTGTCCCTAGGTACATTTTGGCGCTTAGTATGGAATAGATTTTTTATCGATTTTTTTTTGCGGTTTTTTCGATATTCTAATCGTTATTCTGCTATTCGAAGTGAAGACAAATCCAACAAAACAAAAATCATAAAAATCGGTCCAGCCGTTCTTGAGTTATAAGTGTTGTAGGTAACAAACCCGACTTTGTTTTATATAGGTATAGTATATGATGTCAAATATTCGCGTAAATCTAAAAAAGTATTTTAAAACCAAAGTTATTAAATGCTTTTATGGTTGATAATGGATATAGTATGAGAAATATGTCAATTCTCACAGCTGTCCGTAACGTCTCTATAGATGAAGGATTAAAGTCCAAACAAATTGTAAATTGTACGTTTAAAAACAAAACTACGAGAAATGTACGCGTGTGTTAAATTTAAATAAGTTTATCAAGTAATTTTATATGGAATATTGAATTTTAAAGATATTATGAAAGCTTTGAAAATTATGATTAAGCTTATTTTTTTTAACTAGCTTTTGCCTCGGTCTTCGCTCGCATAGTTTATTCTAACATATAAAAGAAGTCGCCGACGAATATTTGTATGTACGTCTGTGCGCGCTAACTTCGAGAACTACAGAACGAATTTTGATTCGGTTTTCACTATTAAAGTTTGTATTTCACCAGAAAGATTTTATTTTATTAAAAACTGTCGTAGAACCTATTAGCAGAGGAGCCCAAAAGAGAATTTTTAGAGTAACTCAAGCGCGTATAAGGGAGGGTACCTTGCACTCTGTTGAGTACCTCCACTATAATATAAGTCCTCTATATAAGGGCGCGCGTCTAGGGCAGCCGACCAAAATATTTAAAAAATGTCTTGATAAGGTAGAAATACTTGATACCGTTATATTATGGTATGGTGGGCTAATTATATCCTGAAAAGTGTGCAAATCAATAATTTGCCGATGTCCACAAGCCGAAGAGGCAAAAACCGTCGAACTATGGCCTGGTGGTATGGCGTGGTGAGCTATGGCATGATCCCCCTCGTATTGAAGACCCCGCACTTGGCCAGCGTGGTGGACTCTGAAAAAAAACTGTTAAAAACAAGCTGAATACAATATTTATTATTTATCATAGTTTTTTCTAATGCAAATAATACAAAACAAAGAATTCAATATAATTTAAACTGCAGACATATTTTTATATTGGTTATATGCTAAAAAATATACTAACGCGGTGGACACCGAGAGAAAGACTTGTTATGAATCATAATATGAAGTAAATTCTTGCGTTATAAGTATATTTTAATACAATTGAGTAAGACTTCTGATATAATATTTGATAATTATTTATTTTGCTTACGAAATTTTTTATTACTTCTTTATAGTAGGGGAGCCGAAGAGGGGATTTTCTGTAGTTACTCGAGCGCGGCAGATTAACATAAAAGAGGTTATCTTGCACTCTATTGAGTACTTTCACCATAATATAAGTCTTCTATATAAAGGGGCGCGTCTAGGGAAGCCGATTAAAATATTTAAAAAATGTTTTGATGAGGTAGAAATACTTGAAACCTTCAGATTAAGGTGTGGTAGGCAAGTCACATCCTGAAAAGTGTCCAATTCAATAATCTGCCGATTTGCACAAGCCGAAGAGGCAAAAATCGACTATAAAGTTTATGATGATTTTTGCCTCTTAGGCTTGTGCAAATCGGCAGATTATTAAATTGGACACTTTTCAGGATGTGACTAGCCTACCACACCTTAATCTGACGGTTTCAAGTATTTTTACCTTATCAAAACATTTTTTAAATATTTTAATCGGTTTCCCTAGACGCACCCCTTTATATAGAAGACTTATATTGTGGTGAAAGTACTCAATAGAGTGCAAGGTAACCTCTTTTATGTTAATCTGCCGCGCTCGAGTAACTACAGAAAATCCCCTCTTGGGCTCCCCTACTATTACCGATGACATGAAAGAGAGAGAGAGCATAAGCGCCACGCACGGCCAGGAAACGAACAAGCATTTAGTTTTTAAAGACACTTACATAATTATAATAAGTTTATAAAGACAGCTTTAAATTTATTTATCTATACATATAATAAAATTGTAACTAAGCCGAATTTGTACATGAAATATTTTTTTAGAAAATCTTATTGAAATATACATTATTATCGATACAGAGGCCGAATCTATAGTTCTTAGAATTTTTGTCTGTCTGTCTTTTACCGCATCACGTAAAAACCACTGGAGGGATTTTGATGAAATTTGGTACGGTGATAGCTGGTTATCCGGCTCAACATATAGGATACTTTTTACCGCGAGAAAATATCTCATTTCTGAGAAAAAATACAAAAACTGCATTATATGAGTATAGGTACTAATATGTAAAACCGAAGAACTTGGTTTTTGGTCATCTGAACGCGGGCGGAGCCGCGTGCAATGCTAGTTTAACATAAATTATCCGTTGTTAGGGTGTTCACGTTCATTTCAAAGCATTATATTTTATTTACTCGCAAATTTCATATTCACATAAAAAACATAAACGCATATCACTTTGATTAACACGTGTCTATAATTGAATTAGACAATCAACGGGACGAAAAAATAAAATATGAAATTTATATTTTGTACTACAATAATTTTATAACAAAATAATAAATAAAAATAAATTTAATAGTATAAAAAATATATAATATATATTATTGTTTCATTTATTTTTTGTTTATTGCATTTTAAATAGTGGCAGTTTCTGAATATTTTATTGTTTCTATGAACTTATGAAATATTATAGAATTAATTTAACTATGTGAAACGGCAATTTAAGATTTTTATCTATACATATAATAAAATTCTAACTAAGTCAAATATGTACTTTAAATATTTTTTGGAAAATCTTATTGAAATAAACATTATTATCGATACAGAGGCCGAATCTATAGTTTTTAGAATTTTTGTCTGTCTGTCTGGGAATACCACTGGATAGATTTTGATGAAATTTGGTATGATGATAGCTGGTTATCCGAGTTAACATATAGGATACTTTTAACTACGAGAAAATATCTTATCTCTGAGAAATCTATACTAACCGTTAAAACATATCTAGGGAGCGACGGTGAGTCGTTAGTTAACTATATTATTTTATATGTAATAAATCGACCCCTAGTTCAGAAATAAATATAACAAATCTTTTTTTCTATTCAATTCTCTTGTTAATGGCTTCAAAGCATGAAGTTGAACACCGATTACTTCACCAATGTCGCGTAGAATGGAGAAGACATGAAGGAGATTTGTCGATAAAATAAGATTATTAAATTATATTAAACTACTAGCGTTTTCCTGCGGTTCCGCTCGCATAGTACATTAATTACCATCATATCATATACTAAAACCTTCTCCGAAACACGCTGCATCTTATGGTATAAGTATTATTCCGATCGCTTCAGTAGTTATCGCAGTATAAACGAACTAACAAATCGGCTCTCCATTTATTTATTAGTACATATATAGATAATGTGTAAAAAAGAGTGTAAATCCTATATAAACTTTGGACCTACAACAAAAACAGTACATATTTATATATTTTTATAACATTACACATATTTTTTTTAATCTGAACGACCTAGACACAATTTGAAAATTTCAAACCTGTGAGATCCTATTTGGATTCGAAAGGTGTAACTTTTTAGTTAAGTCTAATCCTAAGCTCTAAGTAGTGACATAGCTAAATAAAATATGATAAATATGTTGGGACATTAACACACACCACCATCTAGTTCCATGTTCAGCTACGAGGCCTGTGTTACGGATACCAGATAGTTGATACACTACATATATATAATTTTAAATACATACATATTATAAATATAAACACCCATGACTGTATTACAAACATTCGTGCTCATCACACAAATGAATGCCCCCAGCGGGACTCGAACCCGCAACCGCTGGCACAGCAAGCAGGGTTACTACAAACTGAGCCAAACGTGTCGTCATGCTTTTTCCTATGACTTTTCTTTTTCTCTTGAGTTGTTTTACCTATATTTTAAGAAAAATATTATTTACTAGCAGAACCCGCGGCTTCGCTCGCGATAAAACTACAAAAAAACTCTTAAAAGGTAGGCTTCATACAAACTTTCATCCCATATTTTACCCCTTTATGGGGTGAATTTCAAAAAATGCTAAACACGTATATATTTAATTGTATTGAAGAGTATTTATACCAAGTTTAAATTAATTATGATCATGAATATTTTTTTGGGTTGTATTATAACGTGTATTCCCATGGGAAGGAGATAATTTCCCGCGGTAAAAAGTAGCCTATGTCACTCTCCAGCCCTCCAACTATCTCCATACAAAAAATCACGGCAATCCGTCACTCTGTTTCGACGTGAAAGAAAGACAAACAAACAAACAAACAAACAAACAAACAAACAAACAAACAAACAAACAAACAAACAAACACACTTTCACATTTGTAATATTAGTATAGATTTGTCTACGTCATACGTCCCACGGGGTAGAGGATGAAAGTTCTACGGATTTACGAAGTTAAGTGAAGTTTGAAAGAGATGTGTACAAAGCAAAGTTCTCGCGCTCGCATTATGTTTAAATAAAATTATTTAATAATACAGATACGCATCAGGAACAAGAAATCAATTTAGTTAATGATAATCGATATTAAAAGTGGATGTTTTGTAAAATTTAAAATTATAACCGCTTTTTACCAAAGAAATAGGTAAGTAATAAACATTTATGAGATTGTATGAAGAAAATAATGACTACGAAAGCGACGAGATAAAATGAGAATATAAGAGGCTTGAATATATTATTTTTATTTGGATTATTATTTTGAATAGGTGCTTGAGGTCGCAGATTCTTTTCCGAATATTTGTGTCTTAATCTATACATATAATAAAATTCTAAGTCGAATCTGTACATTAAATATTTTTTGGAAAATCTTATTGAAATAGACATTATTATCGACACAGAGGCCGAATCTATAGTTTTTAGAATTTTTGTCTGTCTGTCTGTCTGTCTGTTACCGCATCACGGAAAAACCACTGGAGGGATTTAGATGAAATTTGGTATGATGATATAGCTGGTTATCCGGGTCAACATATAGGATACTTTTTATCGCGGGAAAATATCTCATTTCTGAGAAAAAATACATAATCTTCATTATAAGAGTATACTAATATGTAAAACCTAAATATTTGGTTTTTGGTCATCTGAACGCGGGCGGAGCCGCGGGCAATGCTAGTATCTTATATACTGCATACGAAGGACTTCCTTCCACTTCGCTTGGCCACGCCCTTAGGTACATATGTGACAATAACCATTTTTTTTAATATTGGAAAATGCATTTACGCATACCAGGCGTCAGACTCGTACAGGCTCAGGATCACTTACGCTATCAGCCACGGCACCCTGACGGCAGGTCTGCCAAAGCAGAGTACATCAACAATGGGGTTGCTACAACGATCCACTCTGCTATCAGAGAAGTTCTAGGAGTACGCGCATGCCTGTTGTGGTCTGCTTCGGCAGACGCCCCATTAAGACGGGGGAGGTTCTGTTGGGTTTTAGTGGGTAGTACTGGCTTTTCTAGCCGGAAAGTCTCACATTACCACCTGAATGTATACAGATGGTATTCGTAAATGCACTTTCCAATATTAAAAAAAATCTGATTCGGCAGTATCAGCGTGAAAGAGTAACAAACATACACACCAATACAAGCTATTGTATTTGTAATAATAATTTAATTAGTATACTAAAGATCAAATCTTCTATACGCCGATATAAAACTTGTTAACTTTAAATATGCCTTTAATAAACCTTTATTTTTAACTTTTATATTTGTAAAATTACAATCTTATATATAAAATTTCCATGTCACAATGTTTGTTACCGTACTCCTCCGAAACGGCTTTACCGATTTTTACCAAATTTTATATGCGTATTCAGTAGGTCTGAAAATCGGCTGCTATCTATTTTTCATATCCCTAAGTGATAAGGATAAGGGTAGTCCTCCCAGACTCCACCGCAGGGACGAACCCGAGCGGAGCGAGGGTGAGTCGCTAGTATTATATATAAAAATTTTGCATTGACTTATTTCATAAAGAACGTAAAAAACGTAGTCGAGAACATATTTAAACTTTTTTAAATCGGCTAAAATTAAATATTTCAAGCTATAATCATATTTAAGTCTCATAATTTGAAGCAAACAAACCCCGCTTTAATACACACAGCATCCAGAATCTTTTCGGGTGGATTTTTGACGCCTACTTAACGCGGCCGCTTAATCCTTGACCGTTTTACTTTTTACATACAAAATTAATTCTCATTTAGTAATGGTAGTATAAAAAGTCAAATTTAGACAATTTTATTATTATTATAATTCAAAAGAGTATCATGAGTAGCAAAACACTATACAATAGTGTTACTCATTAATACGCAAAGGTCACGAATTCAATTTCTGTCTGGGGTATTGTTATCCGCGATTTCCTAGATAACTGTTTCGTGTCTATATTATTTAGGTCCTACATAAAATCTTTGTTAATTGAGCCGACTTAATGAACGAATGAATCATTAAGATCCCTTCATTCATTAATGAATCATTAAGATTCATTCATTTACTAAATATTATAAACTAGCGAGTCACCCTCGCTCGGGTTCGTCCCTGGGTTGCTTACCCATACAAACTTTCACGCACATTTTCACCCCCTTAAGGGATGATTTCCGAAATAAAACTATCCTATGTTCTTCCCAGGGTCTCAAACTATTTTCTTACCTTTCATCAAAATCGGTACAATAGAATCGGAGCCTATTCGATACAAACAGACCAACATATTTTTGCTCTTTATAATATTAGAATAGATTACATTCCCCAGAGCGCTTTGTTTTTATTTGCTTGAAATAATCTCAGAAATGATTTTCAGACGGTTTCAGAATCTGTACATTAAATATTTTTTGGAAAATCTTATTGAAATAGACATTATTATCGATACATAGTCCGAATCTATAGTTTTTAGAATTTTTGTCTGTCTGTCGGTCTGTCTGTTACAGCATCAGGAGAAAACCACTGGTCAGATTTTGATAAAATTTGGTATGGTGATAGCTAGTTATCCGGGTCAACATGTAGGATACTTTTTTCCGCAAGAAAATGTCTCATTTCTGAGAAAAAATACAAGAACTGCAACATAAGAGTATACTAATATGTAAGACCTAAGAATTTGGTTTTTGATCATCTGAACGCGGGCGGAGCCGCGGGAAATGCTAGTATTAAATAAATTATAATGCGAGTACTCTGTACATGCTGACCGTATCTAATATAAAATATTCGGAGTTATAAGCGGATAACTTTAATTGTTTGGAACCGAGCACAGATTATAAACAAAATATGACATTCTTCCCAGTATTAATGGTACAAAAATTAAATATTTTATATTTGTTTATAAAATAACTGTTCCAAAGTGGTTTTTTTATGACTTTGTTTTTATAAAATATGATACTTTCGTAAAGCTATTTTAATTGTAAGACGAAAAACATTCATTATTTTTTTTCTGTACTTTTCTCTTAATGGGTACTTTAAGACACACCTACATGGATATTGTACATAGCAACAGTACCAAAAAATAGTAATATAGTGTTGATATTATACAAATTATATGCCAGTCTTAGGCTATTTCTATCATCTATACTAATATCATAAAGAGGTAAAGTTTATGAGTTTGAGACGTTGTAGGGGGTAATCTCTAGATCTACTGAACCGATTTAGATGAAATTTGGTGAGTAGATAGTTTGAGACCCTGGAAAGGACATAGGATACTTTTTATCTCGGAAATCATACCTTAAGGGGGTGAAAATGGGGATGAAAGTGTGTATGGGGAATCAAAATCGCTAGTATATTATAAAAATATTTATAGTCTCTGATCTAATCAAACACTACAACTGCGTTATTAAATAAGTATAATTAATTAATCATTGCTCACTTTGAAAACAAAATAGTGGAATTCAAATAAGTAGACTCGTATGCAAGATAGGTAATATAATATATTTTTACTTTTTACTAAACACGTATGAAATGATATATAACTAGCATTGCCCGCGTTCAAATAAGCAAAAACAAAATTCTTAGGTTTTACATTTACTATAGTCTTACATTGCAGTTTTTGTATTTTTTCTCAGAAATGAGATATTTTTCCATGGTAAAAAGTGTCCTATATGTTGACCCGGATAACCAGCTCTCACCATACCAAATTTTATAAAAATCCCTCCAGTGGTTTTTCTGTGATGCGGTAACAGACAGACAGACAAAAATTCTAAAAACTATACATTCGGCCTCTGTATCGATAATAATGTTTATTTCAATAAGATTTTCCAAAAAATATTTAATGTACAGATTCGGCTTGGTTACAGTTTTATTATATAATATGTATAGATATGGTACCTATAAGAAAAAAACAATTTTAATTTTTTGTCTGTCTCTCTGTCAGTTTGTTTGTTATATTTAATTAAAATTATCGATTCATCTAAAGTGTAAGCTAAAACTAATGTTAGTAGTTAATTTAAGCCTTTACGGGCTAGATCACTAAAAGGGTATCTAAAAGTTACATACAATCCGGATTTAAAGAGCCGGAACAGAAACTATCGTGTAAAGATATCCAAGCGAAGGCTCTTGAGAAATTTATGTGAGACCTTTTTTCTTCTTAAAAACTGTTTGCGTAAACAATAGATCTTTTTACAATCTTTATTCTTTACGTCCATCCGTCTTTTTCGTGTTCGCATGAAACTTTAGTATGGCTTTTCGACTATTTTTAAATACCAACTTTTATTAGATTGTAGTAATTTTATATAAGTATATCATATATGTATGGAAGCAAGTTAAAAATTCGACAAATACTAACTTTCTGAGTTTGCTATTATACAACATTCGTTAGCCTAATCTTTTCTTTTTTAAATCTTTTAAAAAAAAAATTTATCTATTAAAAAAAATGTTTTTTTCTTTAATTTATTAAGTTGCACAGACAGAATACGTAAGTTGTGATCAAGTAGCGAGTGAAATATTACATATAAGAAAAATAAATATGAATATCAAAATTGTACTAATCCTTATTTTTATAGATTAATAAAAAAAAATGTGATAGAATTAATATATTATCTATTTTTTTACCTTGAATAGGATCGTCGTGTATTTAAACTAGCTGAAAATCGAACCAATTTAAATAAAAAAAACGAATTGCAATCATCAATTCGAGAGCTATGACATCATCACACGAGCAAAGACAACCCCTAATAAGCATAAAACTTAAAGCATACCTCGTTTTTCATCTAATTTAAGAAAAATTCCAAAAATTGGAACCAAAATACTAAAAAATTGGAACCAAAGATCAAAATAAACCGCGACAAAATCCGAAAAGATAATTTTATTTAAAAATAAGAACAATTTAAAAAAACTTATACTGATATTATCCAGAATCTACTTTCTCACACACTCCATTTATTTCCTTTCTATTTTAGCAAGATTCAGGTCAATCTTAGTAACCTGCTCCCTGCAGTTGGAAATATCGCGATGTAAATTCGGTTGCACATTCCCTGAGAACAGTCAGGTGTCGCGACCTATATTTTATTTATGAGTTCCATTCCTGTACTGCTTTAGAGATGTACGGATTATTAGCTGTTTAAGTCGATAAAAATATAATTAAAAATATTAGTGGATTTTAAAAATTTGGAGATTAATATGGTTGGGGTAAAGTTAGTACTTATAGAAAAATTAAAAATCATTCAAAAACTTAAATTCATCTTCATCGTATTATGAAATCATTTATTTAAAAAAAACTATTTTTAATCGATATTTAAAAATGAAAATTTGTGTAAAATACAACTACAAAAGAAGTAGTCTAAAAAAATAAAAAGTCTTTATGGCATTTTAAATGGCGTATTAATAAAGACCATCCCTATAGGAAGACTAAGCCAAAAAGTCATACAGTACGTGTTTGTAAACGGTCAGAAGTCAAAAATAGTAGCTAGTGATTTGCTGTTTATGCTCTTGATTTTGCCCTACAGGTCTTTTTTCTTTAAAGAATAAGAAAAATTTTATATGCCTTTTTGTATTCAGCCCTTTTTAACGTCCCACTGCTGGGCGTGGGCCTCCATTCAATACGAGAGATCAGGCCATAGTCCACCACGCTAGCCAAATGCGGGCGGACTTCACATGTCTTGCGAAAACTTGTTAGGTTCTCTCAGATATGCAGGTTTCCTCACGATCTTTTCATTCACCGTAAGACAAGTGGTAATCATGTTGAAAATGATTCGCACATAAAAATATCAAAGGTGCGAGAACCAGGATTTAAGCCCGCTTCGCTCAATTTCCCTAGCGAGCGCGTTACCACTAGCTAACACTGCCTTAAGTTCTATAGAATATGTTATAGTTAAATTAATAAAATATTAATAATAAAAATAAAATCTTTTGTATTTTTAAGCTTTTCTAATCTTCTCCTTGAAATAAGATAGCATTAATGAGCTTGTATATTTTTTTTCTACATTAATAAAATCGGTTAGCTATTTTTATAAACAATATTTAACACATTATACATACACATATTATTTTAAAATATTAGTGTTTGGCTTCATGTTTAGTTCTATAACACACTATCTTTAATATACGTAGGTAAGTCTGAGGTTTACTATAAAGACGTCTTTGTACAGTCGTGTGGATAACCATCTCACCGAACTTTAAAAGGAAAGTACTACAAATTGCTAGAAAACAAACGAACTAAACATTTTCACAAGCTTGCAATCAATTATTATTATTTGAATTCATAATTTATTTGTGTATTTATAAAAAATTTTATCTATTTATGACAAAATTAATTTAATACTTCTATATTTAAGATTTTAACATAGCTCCTTCTCGTACGAAATCTCAAAGAACCACAAAAAAAAATCTGTTCCATTATCTTGTAATTTCCGAAACATCTCAACCGATTTTAACAAGACCTTTTAAGGATAGAGATAGAAAGGAGAATGACGATTATATTAATTTTAACGGGATTCTCACTGGCGCATATATAATTCAATTTGAAGTGACATAAGCATGGAAACAAATCCATCGTATTTTAGGTGAAAACTAAATATACTTGTCAATATCGATAATTCGTATAACAACTCTATTAAAACCTTTATGAAGAAATTCCAGCGCTTCCGATAGGATATAGTGGAGAGTGCATGATATTTTCTATTTAAAAAAAAATAATATCCGCAATTTTATTTTTATTCGAATTTCGTATATTACAATGACCTATACCTATTGAACAATCATCTATACTTATCTAGAATAAATAGCCCGTTTATTGAGGAAGGCTATATGGGTCATATATCATCATGCTACTACCATATCCTGCCTATATTAATATTGTTTTTATCCTTTATGTTATTGTGTAAAAACAAATTAGAGTATTTCATTTTTTTAATATCCTACCTAATACTCACAAAACCATTTATATGCTCACATTTTCATAAATAAGAAAACGGTTAACGTTGTTTGATTTTTGATTTTCAAATCTATCAAATCTATACTATCAATATAAATACTATCATGAGATTGACCACTCTCTAGAAAGAGAGAAAACGAACGTGCGGCCGATACAGGTATCAAATTCAAATTGGAATAAAAGACAGGTCTTTTATTCCAATTTGAATTTATATATCTAAAGTAAAAAAAATATAACATTATTGAAAATTATAATATTATAATGGAAAGTAAAACTAGTCAGTCATAAGTATTTCAATTGATACGGAAGACCTCTGGCCGCATATACGTTTTGTCTCTGTCGCGTCTTTCCTCCATATTTAGCTGACGTCTGGCAAAGACACACTCAGTTCTCTGTCTATGTCTATGATAAAAAATATAAAATTGTATGACAATAGCATATTTAAACGTTTTAATCATGGCAAGTCTAAATTGAAAGCAACTCTAAATCTAAAAAAATCTAAAGGCTGAATTCTATCTACGACATTCTATATCGAGAAAGTAGTTACTGTTATTTCTATTACGTCCCACTACCAACTTAACGGAAAAAATAACCAAGTTATAGTGAATCAAACGTAAAGAATATAAAATATTCAGTTCTAAATATATTCCTACGTCTTACTCGCTCTATGATCGTCGCCAAAATGTAAATGCAACTTAATGCATGCAGTATTGAATTCAACGGAACAGCTAGAAATAACAAGTGTAATTCTTAGTATGAATAAAAGTTCTTAGAAAACTTATTATTTTCTGAAGCGTCTCGATACTTTTATTTTTATGTAATTATTTTTCCTTAGAATATAAACAAAATGAAATATTATTGAATTAAAAACAATAAGGAAAACTTATTCGCTTCTATAAAGCTTACAAAATAATTTAAAGGCGTATTTTTATTACTTTTGCATCTTTTTTACATGTAATATTTCTCTACCTACATATAGATACATATGTAGTTCTATATAATGTACAACTACTAATTAGTGGAAACTAAAGAAGCACACTGACTTCAAATGATTTTCAAATTAATTATTGCACAAAAACACACGATTTAAACAAAAAAATTTTAATCCCAGTCAAAAATGTTAACCTCTTAATAAGTAGGTAAGCATGAAAAATAAATTTAAATCCTGCTGTATTGATGAATCTCTTCAAAGGATTCGAATAAAAACTAGATACTTTTTTAATCAAAGTAAATCCTAACGGTTCTAATAAATTCGCCCAGCCGTTATAGATATCAATTTAAAAAAATGGAAAAATATCGTAAAAACTGTTGATTCAACTTATTTTACATTTCAAGCATCCCAGTGTAGTGTTAGGAAGTTTACCCTCCGAAAGGTAACTTTTATATAAGGTCACATTGGCCAATATATTAGTATGAGGAAATACAAAATATTTTTCAATTATTTATATTAAACAATTTAGAGAAATAGATTATAATGAAAACCACCAGAATATACTTCAAACGTATAATAATTATAGATTCACATATAAGAATTACACCACACTTAACACTACATATTACACAACACAGTTTCAGCATAACTTCACCGTAACTCTTACTAAATTAGAATGAATCCCAATCATAAAAAGCACTCCTTATATAATAATTTTAATTTCAATCCACCCACCTTTTTAATAATTATAATTGAACTTCAACTACTTCCGGCGTAATCTCTAAATCATATTAATCCATTTAAGTATTTAATTTATAAAAGCAAACTTAAAATATAAAAATAATCTCATTGAAACTTAAATTAATAACAATAAATATAGGTTAATTTGAATATATCGAACAATTTTGGCATTAAAATTAATAAATCACAACACTCGGCCATCGACATGCGTGCTATCTCCGGAGCACGCAAATCTCACAACACTCGGCATAAGGTAAGTTCATGATTTCCTATTTTAATTTAAAAAAAATAGATTTATTAAAAAGTACTGTCTATATAATGCAAATTGACAAGCAAAAAAAAATATCATTATCTATAATCTATAAATATTAATAAAACTTACAACTATACAACAAACACATGGTAATATTTAGTTTACTTTTATTTTACAGTATCACTGTCATCCGAGCTTGAGAAGCTGTATTCAGAACCAGAAGATTTGTCTAACTCTTACGCCTGAACACGAATCCAGGGCCGCTTTCTATGTGATGCGACAACGCTTTCGTATGTTTTGGTATTGAAACCGAGAACATATACAATTTCGTAACGGTGATTAACCAAGTATTTTGAAATTTTATATGGACAAATAAATTTTGGAATTAACTTCTAGTTTTTTAATATATCAGATTTTTTTTATTATTCAGAGTATGATTGTGGGCGAACTTTTTTTTTTAAAAGTAACCTTAGCTATAGTCTACCCTATCTTAATTTTCGAAACATGGTGTTAGCTGTCTAAATTGTCGTTATAGAATTGACAAGAGCGAATAAGGTGCCCATTTTAAAGATTATAAGTCCTGTTGTTAATGACGTAACGAATACTATTACTTTACTGTAATATATTTTATAACAGCCCTAGTGTAAAAAGTATTCTTAAATTGGAGTCATTCTAACACCACCATTAAAAAGCCCCATCGTCTATTACTATTGTCACAGTAGGCACTTCTATAAAGTAAAGATCTGTCATATTAATTGGTCAGGTCATCGATGATCAAAAACATGAATTCTGCTTTGACTTCGTTAACCCTAATAATTAAGTTTACTTAAGTTTTTATTAATTATATAATTACTAAAGCCCCTAATCGTAGGTAAATATTAATTACTTCCTTTAAGTTCCAGCACATTAGCAATAAAATATTTCATGATACTACAAATACTGAAATCTATAAATGCACTCAAATACTTTGTCATTAATTCATTGTACACAATAATAATTTTAATATACCTACTTTTCGCTTTTGATGAAATTTCAACACAAACACTAAGTTCAAATTCTTATCTACTTATTTCGTGTAAGGAAGGGTTTTCTAGAACAATCATCGAAGTTACAATTAAAACACGTCAAGTCATTTTGTCTATTTGTATCATCTGATAAAATTGACATTATTATTAATATGACCATTTCTAAAATCTCGTTTCATAAAGGTATTACTATTTATAAAAGAGGAACTTTTAAAACAAGTCTTCTGGTTCACTACATTAAAACTCAACTTCCTTTCGTCTATCAATATCGCATGTACTTAATAATGAAAATTTATCATAAAAATATTCCGATTTAACATTTTTTTTCTAGTAACCTCCCAAAGTTTTCATCATTCGGGAATGCCTGCTATCCTGCCATTCTGGCCACGAGGTATTGAGCGTTGGTAAAGATTCATATCATCTTTTTGCTAAGCCACACATTTTTGTAGGGAATAATTAATAATTTGATTTTCGTACCAATTATAAATTAAGGCACATTCGTTAACTTTCTTTAGCCATCGCTCAACATCTGGGTCAAATTCTGGAACTACATTAATAGAGTTCCTAGTCTTACTTGGATTAATCTCTAAGCGCTGGAATAATTTTCATCAGGGTTTCGGTTCTTAGGTTATAAGGTGGCAGTTTCATTTTAAATGGTACTTCAGCATCACTAGAGACCTCCTTCTACGCCGACTGGACCTTCCTGAAGTAAATCCCTCTGCACCATCTCCGTCACGTGAAGAATTGTTTTTTAACGCAGTAAAATCTGTTTTTACAATTGCATACTTTAAGCTCGTGGGATAGATCATAGACATTCAATTTACTAAAACTTTTGCAAATATTTCAATCTCAACTATATACTCTTATCTCTAAAGAAAATATTTCAAATTAAGGGTATTTGTAACTCCAAAACAACTTTTTATGTAACACTAAAATAACGGCTATTAAAATTACATGTCAACTAAAGCACCGCACCTGCTGAACTGATGGCTATAATGCTTACTACTACGGCACACCTACATGGCCAATCTCTATTGTCCATATACATGGCATACCACAGCACACATGGCTGTATCATACAATCATTTACGTTATCAAGGCAAACCTACATGGGTCGTAACTGAAGCACTTATGCATGGTTATCATAGCACACCTACATGGCTAATGCGTAGTTACCACAGCACACCTACATGGCTAACGCATAGTTACCATAGCACACCTACATGGCTAACGCATAGTTACCATAGCACACCTACATGGCTAATGTATAATTACCATAGCACACCTACATGGCTAATGTATAATTACCATAGCACACCTACATAGCTAATGTATAATTACCATAGCACACCTACATGGCTAATGCATGGTTACTATAGCACACCTACATGGCCAATTCAGAGCTACCATAGCACACCTACATGACTAATGCATGGCTACCACAGCACACCTACATGGCTGTATCATATAGTCACTTACGTTATCTAGGCACACCTAGATGGCTCATAGCTGAAGCACTTATGCAAGGCTATCATAGCACACATACATGGCTAATGCATGGTTAGCATAGCACAACTACATGGCTGTAACCTATTGCTTTTACAAATCTCCTACATGGTTGATAATAGTAGCATACATACATGACTAATCTATATAATAAATTCTCAGTTCAACTGCAAATTCTCAGCTTAAGCAATAAAGCTATTATAAATAGTGAATTCTGTCATTTGAAGTAAATAAATGAAATTAAGATTATTGTACTCACGTTCTATTCTCCCGGGCATGGCTCGTGGGTCGTTACACTTCTGATATATAATGAAAACCACCAGAATATACTTCAAACGTATAATAATTATAGATTCACATATAAGAATTACACCACACTTAACACTACATATTACACAACACAGTTTCAGCATAACTTCACCGTAACTCTTACTAAATTAGAATGAATCCCAATCATAAAAAGCACTCCTTATATAATAATTTTAATTTCAATCCACCCACCTTTTTAATAATTATAATTGAACTTCAACTACTTCCGGCGTAATCTCTAAATCATATTAATCCATTTAAGTATTTAATTTATAAAAGCAAACTTAAAATATAAAAATAATCTCATTGAAACTTAAATTAATAACAATAAATATAGGTTAATTTGAATATATCGAACAATTTTGGCATTAAAATTAATAAATCACAACAAGATAATTGGAAATTTTCCTCTTGTTTATAATTCTACTAATAACTTAGCCTCGCTAAGCACTTTTCAGCACAATTCAGCACTTTTTAACGTCCCACGATTTTTAGACGAACGATTGGCAGACTTCAGATCTCCTTCGAAAACTTGCTAGGGTCTCTCAGACATGCAGGTTTCCTCACGATGTTTTCCTTCTTGCAAGTGGTAATCATGTTGGAAAATGACTCGCACATGAAAATATCAGAAGTTTGAGACCCAGTATTTGACCCTCTTCATTCGGTTTCCCGAGCAAGCACGTTAGTGGGCTGCCACTGTACATCGCTTAGGTGACTTTTATATATATAATATGGCCCATTTAATACTAACCTGGCTATCTGTGCATTAATTTTATCGAAATCCGTATAGCAATTTCATCGAAATGAACATACACACAAACAAAACAATACAAACTTTCGCATTTATACTAGTAGTGGGATCATAACATACGTATACAATTAACAAGAATATTTCTCAACGAAACCAGCATATAAACTGAAAAGCCCAAATTTATGCATCAGACGTTCGTGATAGCCTTATTCCCTTTAAGAAACTACATTGAGAAAAGTCACGATCCGTAGACAATTCTTTCACTATACTTCGTCATCATTCTCTTTCGTACTATTCAGGGAATTCTATTTACGACCGTCTTTACCCTCACTAGGTCATTATAGGTTAATCAAGAACTCGATTTTCTTGTTTTCTGCTAGATATTTAATAATCTGTGAATAGCAAAATCTCGTACCATTTTTATTGGATTTTAAAGATTGCCGGGTGCCGTCGATAGGATGAAACATGAAATCGCATCTCTGTGCCCTTTAATATGGTTGAAACTGATACGAAAGTGAAATTCAGTTGTGGCTTTATTTGGAGTACTATTTTCAACCGGACACTAAAATGGTCTCGTTATGAAAGACGCATAAAATATATATTTTTATAATTTAAAATATTTTGAAGAAAATATACGAAAATTGAGCATTTCGTCATCTTGAAGGGAAAAATAGTAAAAATATATTGCTATAATTTTTCGTTGACGTGCTTTGGTGCAACTACATTCACTCGAGACTTGGTAAACCATTTTTGAGATATACCTAGTTCTGACAGGACCAAGGCATAGCTTACTGTTTACGTATTCTGAGTTTCGACTGACAGACTATTGTGTAATACTAGAAGAGACTCACTCAAAGGTACTAACTACATAATAGGTATATCTCGGAACATTTTACGTTTTTTGGGGGAAATTTCCTTTGGAAATTTTTACACCTTTTCTTACTTTCTTCCTAATTATATTTCTAAACTTTCTCTAAATATTCTCGTGATCCCGTTAAAATATGTAAAAATGTAAATATAATTTTTTTTTTAGATCTTATACGTCAAAAAAAAAAGATTTCTACTGCCGATATCGCTAATAGATAACTAAAAAATATACGAGAATGCCACGAGTTATGACCACGTGACGCTATTTTAAACCATATTTTAGTGATCAATTAACGATGACAATTGTATAATATCATCTTGTTTAAGCCATGAGGATAAATTTCAATAGAATACTCATTCGCAAATTGTAAAGAAAATAGAATGCACAAGAGAATGGAGTTGCAGACAATAGAAAGTAATATTTTAACAATTATAGAAAAAATTTAAACTCATATTAATATCATAGATAGTTAGTTATTTTATATATTTTAATTTGCTGAAAAAAAAAACAAATTTATGCAACGACCATTGCATTTGTCTATATTAGTAGGTACTTTTATAAGACATTTTTTTTGCATTTTCTACAAATCTATTCAATACGTCTCGTGACAATCCCGTGAAATGTTTGGCACCGCTCCGAAACACCCGCTCGATACGCGACTGAGTGACGCCTTGTTCCTACATAGATTTGGATTATTTTGTTGAGAACAGAAGATTTAGTTTTAGCTATTATTCATGTATTAGATTAATATGGTAATACTTTCTTAGATTTACTCGAGAACTGCTGGACCGATTTTCATGGTTTTTGGTTTGTTGGATTTGTCTTCGTCCCAAATAGCAGAATAACTATTAAAACATTAGAAAAAATCACGAAAAAAAAAATATGTCTAATGCTGGCTAACGTACCTACCTAGGCACGAATCCGAGAGAAGCGAGGGTGGGCCGCTACTTTTAAATGAAACTATCGTTTCGGATTTTTTTCGCGGATTTCTTTTTATTTTTGGTTCCCAACGTTTCAATGTTTTATAGCAGTCATGATCTAGGGAGAGAGAAGATGGTATGAATGATATACAACCGTTTTACAACACTATAGTATTTATATATAAACATCTCAACTTAAACGGTATTTCATAAGTAAATATGATTCGAAAATAAAAGAAATATGCGTTACTCCAGGTTTCAAATCCATCCAGATGTTATAACGTTTTCTACTAACAAACGTGATGACGATCATGAATCATGATGTCCGGCTACGGTGGCCAATTTCACTAAGACTACCAACTGCACATAAGGTATTATAGTGTACAATGTACCCGCAAACACAAATACACTCTTTATTCCTATCATACCTATATTCCGGTGGGATGATAAATCAATATGACCAGTGTAAGATCATGAGCATGATTGACTTTACTGACTGACTGGGTTTTACTTACGCTCTGACCTCTGAGAACCGGGGGTGAAACACTACCAGATTCACAGCTCCGGTCTGTTACTGAGACTTCCTTAACAGAAAGACTCAATAACTAAACTTGGCCCAACCCGGGATTCGAACTCAGCACTGGATCTGCTTTGCAAGCCTTTATATAAACGAAACACGGTATTGAAGAAAAATCACATCAATAGATGGTAAGCGAACCAAAAATCTCATCTTAAATTTAAAAAGTAATCAAATATTTACAACACATAAATAATGCGCACTCTATAAAATACCCTTCCATCAGATTCCTTGGCTTTTATTGCATTTTATTTTGGCGCGACCCTCACGTTCATTCACCAACTGTCAAGATTTCAAACGCTCAGACATATAGGTACAATTATTTATAGAGCTACACTAATATTACTCGTATAAGGTAAAGTTTGTAAGTTTGTATGTAGAAGGTTAACCTACGAATCTACTCATCTGATATCATAAATTCTTTCACGAACGAACATTCAAGACGGACATAGGCTGTATATTATCCGTTAAAATAAAAGGCCTTTTCGAGGAGATCAAGTTTGCAACATAAGTCGACGAAAAAAATGAAAATAAATCGCGACTTACGCACAATTGTGACGAAGTGATTCTAATCTGGAGTAAAAAATACGGTTGAGACTTGAGATTTAGAGAGAGAGGGTTTATTGTAACGTCACAAACAAAAATGAGAACCATAGCTAGTTTTTGCTAGTTTCAAAAATCAGAGCCTTGTATACCTAGGTCAAAGACTTACTATTTCTAATTTTATTTAGGTAAATTTCTATAATATAATGCCTCTTTCTATGGGTCAATATCGTATGTAAATTCGTACAGTAGTTTCTGAGATTGGTCCGAACAAACATACCTACTCGTCAACTCAGCGCCGCTATGAGAAACTTAATTTATAATATGTAGATACATCATTAATTGCAAATTATCTACCTAACTTCTATTTTCTACAAAATACCGAAATGTATCAAAAAGCCTGTAATAAATAATAAATATACATAAAAGAAATCCAGTAGAGACCTTTAGAGCCTTTTGGCAGTAAACACTCAATTCCTTTGCCTTACATGTTATAAGCAATCAAGTGAGCAATTTATGTCGCGCCGTTTTAAATTGTATAAAAATCTCAACAAGATGGCGTCAACATTTCGTACGTTTCGATTTACAGTAAATGTTTTCATTTTCGCTCACTTAGGGTGCGTCGTGAATCGTAATTTCTGCGACGATGAAGCAATTTTAAGAGGTATAATAAAATTTTCATAAACTTTTACGATCGAATAGCGCTTTAGCACTAAAATTGTAATAATATTTGTTGTTGTTTTCTTGATCATTATCACCTAATCTTTCTTGGACTTTATGTTGAGCAACTTACTAACGAATATCTATAGGTTAAAAAAAAAGCATAAAATTATTGTATTAATTCTATAACCGGTAATTGATTTTAATAATTGTGGAAATCGGCTAATTATTAGTTTTTAATTCATGTTAAAACTCAGACTCAAGAATTATATTCTAAGTAGTTTTCGTCAACCGATGTAAAAATATTTTAGTAAGTAAAAAATTTGCTTCTCATTCAATAATTCAAACAAATATTATCTATATATAATAGAATAAAATTGTAGCTAACCCGAATCTGTACATTAGATATTTTTTGAAAAATCTTATTGAAATAAACATTATTATCGATACAGAGGCCGAATCTATAGTTTTTAGAATTTTTTTCTGTCTGTCGGTCTGTCTGTTACCGCATCACAGAAAAACCACTGGAGGGATTATAATAAAATTTAGTATGGTGATAGCTGGTTATCCGGGTCAACATATTATAGGATATTTTTTACCGTCGGAAAATATCTCATTATTGAGAAAAAATACAAAAACTGCAATGTAAAAGTATACTATTATGTAAAACCTAAGAATTTAGTTTTTGGTCATCTGAACGCGGGCAATGCTAGTATTTAATATAAACATACTCTGATTAAGAATTGAAAGAAGAAGAAAAGAAGAACTCTGATTAAGATTGTATGCTACATAATATTATCTGGACTACTAAAAATAGTCTTTTGTTTATCCATTGATGGTTTTTAGCGCGAAGTCAGAATTTCAAACAAGTAGAAGGAGCTAACAAAACCAAACCTCCGGTCTTAATAATATAGATCCTGCGTTCTATAGAAGCTAAAGCAAGGCAAGTTGTAGGACTTGACCTATAAAGACTACCTAACTATTTAGTATTTATGTATAATGTCATCATAAAAAACATATACACACGCTATACATATATATATATATATATATATATATATATATAATATATATATATATATATATATATGTATATATGTATATATATATATATGTATATATATATATATATATATATATATATATATATATATATACGCTGGATTTACACTACTATTACTAGGGGCACTCGGGGCTAGTGCCCAGGGCGGCCAATTTTTAGGGGTGGCAAAATTCGGAGGGTGGGAAAAAAAATCTCTTATTTCTACCCGACTGTAAGGAAAAGGTTATATTTTTCGCGCCTATCTTTGTATGTTTGTTTGTAATATTCTTTATTCATTATCTTCCAAACCACTGTATGGATTTCATTAATTAAGGTATCGTTAGATTCGTCTTATTAGTCCAAGTGTTCTTAGATAGGTGACATAAAAAAATGGGGCTGCTAGATTTTATTGTATAAGGTGAAAATTAATTTTTTATCTTCTTTTTCTGCGATATGGGTATCAAATTAAAGGGCTTATAACAAGGATTCCAAAAAGGTATAACATCCCTGTATTACTTAAAATAATTTAGGATAAAAAATGGCTAAAATGACTTGAAATGTCTAAGTAATTGACAAAACTAAAAAGCTGTAAATAAAAAAATGTATTATAAAAATAAAAAAACCCGACTGCATAAAAAAAACAAGTGGACGAAGGAATATAGTATTATGCAGTCGGGAGACATATATAACATATTATGTGAATACGATGAAAATAATAGGATGAAACGTGTATCTCCGACTGCATAATACTACGAGTATATTCCATCGTGAACTTGTTTTCATCTCTTTAGTTAACTATTATGCAGTCGGGTTTATTATTTTTATAATATATTTTTTATCCAAAAAAATGATTAATTAAAAAAAAAATATTAGTAGATTTTTCGAAAAATTGAAATCATTTATATATTTTTTTGCATTTAAAAAAAATTAAATAATAATTAAAAAAATTAAACTTTTTCAAAACTTTACCCATTATATTGAAAATTTTAAAGCAAGCGTTAAAGTTGAATCCGGTACCTACTACATACACATATTATCAAGATTAGGGGTGATGAAAATTGAAAGTAACTACTGATAAAACAATTATAGTTACTGTTAACTGCTAAGTATATTTAATTTATTACTTAAAAGGTACTAATATCGTTGGGAAATCTTACCATCACTACATTTGACTCGCGAATCTTTGATGGAACAACGGCCTTACTCGGCAGTCGCTATTGGCTAATGAATTATCTCCATTAGTTATGTCGATTGCTAAGATCATGCATTATGTTAACACACAAAACTGCACAATAATTATTGACCACAATGGTTTATTTTTATAAATTAAATTAAAATCTAAATAGCTTTCTTAAAAAAATATCAAGTATATAGAATGAAAAATAATATTTTCTCTATAAATTTTTGCATTTACAACAAAAAATGTCATTTCTTTACATACTTAATAAAAACAAAATTAAAAGAAATAAGAAAAATTTAAAGTAATGAGAAAATGTTTCAAAATTGCCAACATTAAATTTATGAAGTTTAAAGTTTTAAATGCAGTGACATCTAGTGATCAGAGTAAACAACGTTATGCTATAAACCGACATAGATAAAGTTAAATGCCTGAACTAAGTTTATATTATGAAAATATCTATTTTATTATTTTGTAACTTTATCATGTAATAAGTAAAACGAGACTTCGATTGCATATAAATATTTTAAAAGTATAAAATGTGTTATTGAAATGTTACTTATCTATAAAGAATGCATCCATTTTGCTTCCGCAATTGACAATTGTAATGTTGGCAGCACTACCATTTCAATTTCAAACGGTTTTCGATTGTGTAGTGTTTTAGAGCGTTTGTCAAATTTATGAAACTTTTATGAAAGTAAAGCTGTTAATCCAATTATGTCAATTTTCAATGAATTAGTACTACCAAAAATCATTGAAATATCAAATGAGATAACAAAGAATTTTAATGATGATCTTAAGGTGAATAATTCTTATAAATATGTCGTAACGTAATTTACTTAGTGTCTTCAAAAGTTTCCACATGATTTACATCAGATTTATTTGAAAATGTGGTGTTATATTGTGATATTTTTAAGTAGTTTGTGATAAAGTGTGTGACAATAATTCGTTTTCAGGCCGCGTTAGAGTGTTTTGATAAATTTGAAGAAGAATTTCTAAATGGCAAAGGCAGAACGCGGGAGACACAGAAAGATAAAAATGCTACGACGACCCTTCAAAGCATAAATGAGGATGAAGGTCTGTGCTGCTTTTAATTCTGCTTATATATATAATGCTTTTTTAAATTTAGTGTAAATATAATAAACTTTATTAATGTTACTACCATATGTTTGAACCCTGAGTACTCAGTCTTAAAACAGATGTCCGTTTATTGATCTAGAACTTAAGTGTAAGATTATTTTATCTTAATCTTACCAAAAAAAACAAATGACATTTAAAAATATCTTTTTAACAACATAAGAAAGAATAATATGTATTTGTAAATCAAGTCAATACTATCATCATCGAAATCAACAAATCAAAATGGATATAAATTAAGTTTATTACATATCCTGCATGGAGAATGGAAATAACTATTTTTTCAAGAGCACACCAGTTACAGCTGAGCTTCCATTTGTCACTCAACTCGATTAATGTTGCAATTATTTATTTTATTGAATCTTAAAATTATTGTCATATAATTGGTAGACCTGTAAATTGTATTAAAAGTAAAACATTTTATTTTTCCTTATATTTAATTTGGTGTGTATCATATTTAATTTAAAAACTTTAAAAGCATAAGCATATTATGATTGATTTTTAGATGAATCGGTTAAGTCCAATGAAAAATCAAAATCTTCTGATAGAACATCAACAGAAAGCACTGAGCGAAGAGGCTCAAAGAAGAGAAGTAAACATGAAGTGGATGGTATTGAAAGTCCTGAAGTTGAAAAACGCCAGAAACGCAATGCGTCTGTTAAAGCACAGAGTATTATTACTAAACAGGTAAAGTATTAAAATGTATATATTTATTGGTTTTAATTAAAGTTTTTTTCCATTGTGATGAACAAAACTAAACTTTAATAACAATAAAAGATACACACACTAGGCCTGTATTGTGAATACCACAATTCGATTGACAACAAATATTGTTGCTTGTTAAACATTGCTAGCAAGAGCTATATAAAATAAAGAAATAATCTTACCTATAAAAACGAAAATAAAAGTATTGCATGCATGTATAATATTACAATTTATAATACATTAAAAAAACCTAATTAGTATAAACTAAGTCGCACAGAAATGTAAGATGAAGCTCGTTATAACAAATTGTACTATACTGCCCTTTAACGTACCATATAAGAGGCATAGGCTATCAAAATTTCCCCTTAGTCTAGCTTTAGACTGGTCATTGATGAATAATTCAAGACAAACAAATTTATAGATTTTATATTCTTATATATTTTAATGCAGGTGAATGTAAATTTAATGCAAAAAATGCGTCGTGAAGGCTCACTAGAGAAATCTGGCAAGGGTCGCCGCCGGAAGGAAGATGATAAGGAAAATGCTGAACCATTGCCCGTTGTACAAAGTAACTATACATTCAACTATAAATATAAAATATACCACTAAATTTGAAAGTTATGACCCTTCTTAAAATGGAAACATTGTGATAGATTTTTATCCGACTGCGCCAGAAGGAGGGTTATGTTTTTCAAGTGTATGGATGTATATTTCTTTGGCACACTCTGTAGCCTAAACAGCTTGATGGATTTTAGCTTAAGAGGTGTTGTTAGATTTGACTTAATTTGAGTTATATTTTGTTATAAAGGATTAAAATTATAAATTAGTAGAGAGTATTACTTGTGAAATTTAGTTCTAACAGTAAATTAAATTTTCAGATAAAACAATTGTAAGAGTTATATTATATACTATTCATTTTAAATTAACTTTTGGCAATTTAAACATTTTCAACTTATAAAATTATCAAAAAAGGAGTTTTCAAATATGATGCATTTTTATAATTTGTTATGTTTTTTTTGTAAAAACCAGATAAGAAATCAAGCCAATCTGATGGTATACTGCATTATACAAAACAGTTTTCTTTGGTCTCATTTGATACATTTCGATGCATGTGGGATGATGCATATACACAAAAGTTGATCTGTTAGTCAAAAGCATTAATCAAATAAAGTAATACATACATAAACACACCAGCGACAAAAAATGTCGTCACCGAATGAGCGCACATTTGAACATTTGAGCGTGCTTTTAATTACTTTTTTTTTGTGAAAACAACTAAGCATTGCATTTAATGTTCAATTTACATTGTTGTTTATTTATTTCTACTGGAAAAATTACCTAAACACAATTCATGACAGTTATAAGAGAACTTTTGCATGGGATTGTGTATCTTATACTTTTTTATCAATGATCAAGAGCCTACTTTTTATGTTTTTAATACTATAATTACTATTTAAATTTTCACAGTAAAACTAGAAAAGATCTCAATCCCACCTGAGCCTATGAAAGTGGAACAGGAGGATGAAATAGCAATGCCTCCACCTCCTGCGCCTGTACCAAGTAAGTAAAATTTAAATTGAATTTTATATTATCATTCAAACACTCACCATAGTGTTCTTGAACTCGAATCTCTTTGATATTTTGTATAAATATTCTTTCCATATCAATCAACTCAAATTTGAATCCTGTAGGATCAAGACATAGAATAGTTGTAATTTTTTTTTAATATTCTCATACTAGCCCATTCTAGTTTCTATAAAAACTTAAACTCCTTAAAAACAATATAAAGCATACTGGGAACTCATAGATTTTCTTTGATTGAGATTGACTCGGTAAGTAAAGATGGTTAGGAAAATTATCTTGCCAAGTCTATACTGTCTGTCTGACACCTTTTAATCTATATGTTGAAAAAAATTAACTTCAGTTAACATCACATCCAAATCCTAATAAATAAACTTGTGTACTTTTTAGAGCCACGTAAAGCGTTGCAAAAGGAGAAGGAGAAGGAAATAGAGCCGGTAGAAGAAGAAGGTTCGAGAAGACGAACCACACGTACTCGCAAACAGACGGACAGTTTGCCTCCACAGCCAGGTATTGGGTGGTTTTATATTTAAAGTTCCATATCTAAAGAGCAAATAAGGCAGTGGTAGTCCAGTGGCAACGCGCATGTATGTTCACCAATCACTCAAAGTCGGTGCCAGCCGACAATATTTTAAGATATGAATATATAATAGGTAAATATGTGTTTTACGTATCGAAATATATTAGATTTGCTTTGCATCTGCTGGCACCGATTTCGAAAATATCTGATTAGGTATCTATTCTAAATAAAAACCCTCGTTTAGATATTTTTTACATTTTAGTGCTTGGAAGTCGGTTTTTATTTTATTTTTTAATTGTTTTTTAAACATTGTTTTCACTGTTGCTTAGAGAAATTGGACGAAACTGATACAGTCTGTTTTTGGGTGATTTTAAAAAAAGAAGAAGGAAATTCTAGTTACATTTTTTTTACACATCACTTCTGTGATTAAATCTTATCTAAATTCTCTTAAATTTAATGAAATTATTAGAGTCTATTATTCACAGTTTATATTAAGCAAAAAGCCATAACATAAACTTGTATGAAAATGAAATAATATACTATTTATTTAAAGTTGGTTTTTTAAATTTTATTTGTCAACAGCATCGAACAGATCGACCAGGGCTAGTTCTCGAACAACGAGACAGAATGAAGAAGAAGTTCCACCGCCTGAGACAAGGCCAAAACGAACAAGAACTAAGAAGGTTATTTGCTCTTTCGTTGTTTATCTTATTTGGTTGTCATAATACTTTCTAACGCGAATATTTGACATCTATACTAATATTATAAATGCGAAAGTTTGTAAGGATGTATGGATGTTAGTTATTCTTTCAAGCAAAAACTACTGAATGGATTTTAATGATACTTTACAATAATATAGCTCATACATCAGAATAACACATAGGCTACTTTTTTCCCACAAAAATGTACAGCTCCCGTGGGATAAATTGGTCTTTGTTTTTCCGTTTTATTTTGATCTTTGGTTTAGACCAAAAATCAAAATGAACCTGCGAAAAAATCCTGAAAGATAGTTTTATTTATTTGGTCGTGTTGAAAGTATTTGTGATCATTAAAAAAAGAAATAATTAGCACCATTTTGTTAGTAAGAAAAAATATTGAAGCTATATTTGGAACTTTTTGTTAAAGTATATAATTTTAAATTTATATTATAATTCAAATCAATATTGATTGCCTGTTAGGCAAAAAATAAAAATATATTTACATAATATGTAACACACCTACATATGTAACTTGTAAAATGATTGGGAAATATTCATTTTTAATTTGTAGTTAGCAGAAACCTCAACAACAACGGACAGTGAAAAAGGAAGTCAAGAAAACGGAGCAGGTATTTAATCATTAATATATGTAGTTAATACGATTTTTTTTTGTATTTGTTTGTTTGTTTGGCAGTAATAGCTAAACGAAATAGGATGAAATTCAAAATAGAAATGACTTATATCATCTTACTTTTTGTTCATGCTTGTTATGAATTGGAAATTAATGTAAATATGTAAAGGCTAAAAATTCTTTTTAAACTTCACAAATAAGTAAAATGCAAATAGTTGGAATTGTTTTTACTTACATACAAAGAAAATGTTTTAATTTTCAATATTTTAAGTAGTGTGTAAAATTGTATATTATTCCAGCTTCACCGGCCGAAAAACCACGACCAAAACGCACAAGAAGAGCTCAAAACACCGCGTAAGTATAATAAATTATAGTTAAAATCTTGAGAAAGAGAGAAATTATCATAGAAAAATTGATGTATTATAGCATTTGAAACTTTAAAAGTTACGATTTTGTTAAACTTTGTAGTGAAAAAGAAGTAGAAAAACCACAAGAACCAGAAAAGCCACAAAAAGAAGTACAACAAGAGGAAATTCAACAAACTCAACAATCTGTACTTTTGATATCACCCAAAAAGGAACGGATATCGGTACCTGAGCCAGAAATACAATCACCAGTTCTACAGACAATTAAGAAAAACAACAATAAAACCAAAGACAGCAATAAAACAACAACAATGATTCAAACTAACGTAAAGAACGAAGAAACAATTTCAACGAACAAAGATGAGGAAACTGCAAATGTATTGGATAAAACAAAAGTTATTGATAAAATTGCAAGTGAAAGCAACAATATGGATAAAACTGTTGTTTTACCTAACGGAGTCTACAATCATGCTCCCGTTACACCTAAGAATGTGGTGAGAATTTTTATTATTTAAAGATTAAATCGAATTAAAACTTTATTATATTAGCATAAGTTACATTTCTTTATGATAAGCTCAAAGTAAGCTAATTTCCAATTATAAGTTGCTTAAAAGATATATAATATGAGGCTCTTCGAGAGTTGTGTTTTCAAGCCCCGTAAAGGCTGGCAATGCATTAGCAACTCTTATGTTGCAAATGTCTATAAGCAACCATAGGCAATTTACCATTATGTGGATTGTTTGCTCGTTTGCCCATTATTATAGTATAAATAAAAAATATTTTTTGAAGTGAAAACTTGTATAGGCGGGTTTGGATGGGGAGTAAATTCATGTAACTCGTCATCGACATGGTCACGTGACGTGTTAACGCTAACACTCAGAGTGTTAGTAGTAGAGTGTGAATGTCAAAACCAGTTTTAATTTACAAATTTTAATTTAAGATCAAACAATTAATTTGAATATCCAAAAATAATAAATGTTTATAGTTTTAAGTTTTCGCTTCTGTCGGCAGTCCACATGACTGCTTTTTATAGAAATATTTTTTGTAGTTTAAGAATTTTTTTTTATAGTATAAGACTGTAAAAAACATTACTGCGACTTTAAATAACATTATAGGCATAAGTATTGACAATTGAAAAAATAAAATAGATATTTTTTTTATTGGTCAAAAAGCATGAGAGTTCTTGTTACTACTAAAATTAATATAAAGATGCGAATATCACTTGATTATACATTTTATTTTAGCTAAAACATCACATTTCTTTATTCTAAAGGAAACGAATTAAAAAATAATAATTACATAGCTAATTACCCACTTCATAGATCAATTATGAACTTAAAAATAATAAAAAAAACTTTATGAATAAAAACACTGTGAAATATGTAGTACATTAGTTCAATTATTTAATTATATTTTTTTTAATTTTTTAGGGGCAAATGAATGAAACAGTTGTATTAGAGAAATGCAACCAAACTGTTGTTTTGGACAAACCAACAAATGTAATGGATGCAACAGTCGTCATAGATAAGGGTAAAACTATTTTTTTTTTTTATTTTCCCTTTAGATATTAAATACTCTTTATTGTGCACACCATATTAAAGCACAACAAACACAAGTAAAATAACAACAGATATTAACATAATTACAGATCCAAAAGGAAGGAAACTAACAGAAGATAACTCCCTGTTGACGGACGATGAGTCTTTAGAGCACACGCCGCCCAAGCAGCCTCCAGTACTGCAGCCCACGTGAGTATACAATATGAAGTCTGGTTGAAATTGTTGAAGTGAAACTTGTTTAGAATCATTGTGATTTGAAACGAAAATGCGACACTAGAAAGAGACAAACACATACAACACATGAGAGAATGAGATAGAATACATGTTGCCATGGTTACCATTGTTATTGTCTGACAAATTTAAATATTATATTCTTTCCGTATATGATATTCTATAAATATATGATTGTAAATGTGCCTAATATGCCCTATTTAATTATTGATTTGTTTTAATTTAATTTTAATATTTGCCAAAGAAGTTTTACTTCAACTTTGCGTAATCGTTACACGCACCCATTTTTTTTTTAGTTTTCATGTTAGATCATTCCCAAGGTATATAGCATATTCCAAAATAAGAATAATTAAAAATAGTTAATAGTTGCCGAAAATATATATAACAGATAATATACTAATAAAATATACATAGTAACTTCATTTTTTTTTAAATTGGTCAAACAAGCCAGTAGATAAAGACAGAAAATGTTGTATAACACAAACTTTTAAGTTATTCTTAAAATTTTAGTCACAAATATTCTTATTTAAAGATCATAACTTCTTAAATGAATCTGAGAAAATTTTAATTTATGATAACAATAATGTTGCCAGATCTGCTGTTAAAGAAAAAGTGCAGCAATTCGAAGAAATGGCGACCAGAGTCACCAGAACTAAAACGCGGGCCATGGCTAAAAAGGTACTATAGTTATGTCACTATTTATTCAATAGATTAAGCTTTTACTCTCTGCGAAAAAAAATAGAAAATAAAACCGGTCAAGTGCGAGTCGGACTCGCACACGAAGTCTCAAGTTGGAAGCATCGTACAACATATAAGACTATATACTTTTGAAATACTTTTGGAAAAGAAAGAAGTTTTTTTTTTTTATTTGCATGGTAGCCATTTTGAATTTGCCATCTTGGTTTCTTTGTATTTTAATTTTTTGTTATAGTGGCAATATAAATACAACTGCCTCGGTGGTGTAGTGGCTAGCAAGTACGGCTGCACACCCGGAGGTCCTGGGTTCGAGTCCCGGGTCGGGCCAAGTTTAGTTATTGAGTCTTCCTGTATAGTAAGTCTCAGTAACAGCCCGGAGTTGGGAAGTTGGCGGTGTTTCACCCCCGTGCCTCGGAGAGCACGTAAAGCCGTCGGTCCTGCGCCTTAACTCTCACCGGTCGTGTCGAGTGGTCGTCCCACCGGAGTATGAGAGTGATAGGAATAGAGAGTGCACTTGTGTCTGCGCGTACACTTGAGCACTATAATATCTCCTGCGCAGTTGGCTAATCTCATTGAGATTGGCCGCCGTGGCCGGAATCGGCTAGGAGAACATCATCATCATAAATACACACTGAAAATTTCAACTCTACATGTTACGGTTCATGAGCTACACCCTGATGACAGACTGATTGACAGCGGAAGCTTAGTAATAGGGTTCCGTTGGACCCTTTAGGTACGAACCCTAAAAAGAAAAAGTAAATTCAATCGACTTCATTTCTTGCAGGAGGAGCAAACAGAAAATCAAACGCCACCGGACAAAATATCGAAAGCGGTACTATCGAGTGACACTCTCACTAAAATGAATAATATGATCTTTAATGGGAAAACGTCGCAGGTGATTCTTTTTAAGTACTAAAAAGTATTATAATACTTTTTTGCCTGCGTTACTTTGTGTAGGCTGTAGAGAAATCTCAATGTCGATGTAATAAACACTCACTTAGTAATAGGTATCTGTGTGAAAAAACTAAAAAAATATTCATAGTATTTCAACATTATAGTTTTAAGATATATTTTTTCTTATTATTTAGACTAATTTTATTATCTACTTTGCAAACATCTGCCCTTATGGGATAATGGCGAGATTAATTATTCTCAATTGTCATTCTTCATACCTATTCCCTTAGTTATCAACAGAAATAATAGTCTTACGCGGAATTCAAATCCGCTACCACCATCAAAATGTCACACACCAGACTTATGTATCTTTAATAAATATTTTCAGATATCCACATCAGCAACTAAACCCCGGGCGAATACAATTACAAAAACAATGTTACCAACATCAACGAGCAAACTGAGTGGCACCCGGACGAAGGAAGAAGAGAGGATAGAGAAGGAAGATGCTCGTAGGAAGAAGGAAGCCCTTTTGGAAGCTAAGAGGGAGATGCAGAAAAAGTAAATATTTTTATATAATATATTTTTTACTATCTATAAATTCTCAATACACGATAATAACATCATGATTGTTTTAAAAATAGACATTATTATCGATACAGAGGCCGAATCTATAGTTTTTAGAATTTTTGGCTGTCTGTCTGTCTGTTACAGCATCATGGAAAAACCACTGGACAGATTTTGATGAAATTTGGTATAATGATAGCTGGGTATCCAGGTCAACATATAGGATACTTTTTATTGCGAGAAAATATCTCATATCTGAGAAATCTACACTAAACGTTAAAACGTGAGTAGGGAAACCCGAGCGGAGCGAGGGTGAGTCGCTAGTCAAACAATAAAATTCAAAAATCGAAAGTTCTAATTGTCTTAATAGAAACTCGAACTTACGCACATCATTTAAAGTACTTTTTAAAACTTGCGTTGTAATTTTGTCATTCGAAAAGCGGTAAACAAAAGAGATTTTAAAAAAAAAAACGTATAAATTTAAATTGTGCGCTTGTTTTCGAGGACACTTGAGATGCTAATTGTGTGCCTTGATTTTTTGTATATCATTGATCGTATGCTTAAAAATCCAGAGAAATATAAAAAAAAAGAAACAAACGACAACATGTTTGGCTTAGGTTGTAGTTCCCGTCGCAGGATCGCTTACGCTCTCAACCATTCTGCCCCGACGGCAGGCCTGCCGAAGCAGACCACAACAAACACGGGGTTGCTCCAAGGTCCACTCTGCTATCTGAGAAGTACCAGGAGCAACCCGCATGGTACACCGCCCACCGAAGTGGGCCACCTCCCTGTGCGTTTCTTGGCTTCACGCCTGGCTGGATTGCCAGAATCTAATGAGCCCCCCACCACGACAAGGTGAACACACGTTGGGGGAGATTTATATATACATAGTAACCCAGCCCCAATGCTACGAGCAGGAAGCGCGAGGACAAGATGGCGGCGGCGGCGGCGGCGCGCGAGGCGGCGGAGCGCGAGCGCCGCGCGCTGCTGCAGGCGGCGGCGCGCGAGCGCAGGGAGAAGCAGGCGCACGCGGACATGGGCAAGATGGAGCGGCTGCGGGAGGTCGAGAGGGTACCTAGGCTTTATTGTTGATATTATTTATCTATACTAATATTATAGAGAGGTAAAGTTTGTGAGTTTGTGGTGGTTAGGGGGTAATCTTTGGATCTGTAAATGGCTGAACCGATTTAGGTGAAATTTGATATGAAGATAGTTTGAGATCTTGAGAAGGACATGGGATATTTTTTATCACGGAAATCGTCCTTCAAGTAGGTGAAAATGGGGATGAAATTTTAAAATTTTCTAATTATTCAATTCGATTGATATTCGCACAACCCTAGTGCCTACCAATAAATTCAACTCAAAAATTAAAATGAATCCGCGATGAAATATAAATAGTTTTATTTAAAAAGTATATTTGTATGTGTGCGTGCGCAGAGGAAGCAGGAGGTGGCGCGCAAGGCGGCGGAGACGGAGGAGCGGCGGCGCGCGGAGGAGGCGGCGCGGCGCCAGCGCCTGGCCGACGACCTGCGCCGCGCCGGCGACCGCGCGCGCCAGCTCGAGGAGGCCGAGGCGTGAGTGCACACGTACACACATACATCACACTGGCGAAGGGTCCATACAACAACGTCTTACCTTAAATGTATTTTGCTATAATTTTACATGCATTTAATTTTTTAAATATATAAATGTCCTTTTGGAAAGCTTTATTTTTTTCTGCATTAATATCTATATAATAAAAATTGAATATTTTTAGAATGGCTTACCTCTGCTAAAATTTCACCCTTCACCACTGATACATACATACATGCACTACTACACCAATAAACCGTACCTATACTAATATTATAAAGTGGAAGTTTGTGAGCTTGTAACATTGTAGAGATAATCTCTGGATCTACTAAACCGATTTAGATGAAATTTGGTAAGAAGATAGTATGTGACCCTGAGAAGGACACAAGATACTTTAACTCCGGAAATCATCCCTTAAGGGGATGAAAATAGAGATGAAAGTTTGTATGAGGAATCAAGCTACGGAGCGAAGCGACGGTGAGTCGCTAGTTGCAATATAAACATATAATATTTCACCCTATCATAGAATAAATGCATCTAGTTGTATAGAGGATATCTTGGAAAAAGCAAGCATCATGTTTCAAAACTAATATATTTTAACTAGATTTAAAATATATAAGTTACGCACGTTACATAGATTTAGTTACAATTTATAAGGAAATACTTATTCTCAATAATTTCTTATTTCTTTGCTTCAGTTAAAAATCACAAGAAACATGTCCATTGTCCACCATAATCAACTCCCCGCTAACCATTCCCCTCTTGTGTTTATTTCTTCTTTCTATTTTAAAATCTATTTTTTTTTTGGCCTGACCAATGTTATCATTCTTAACTACCTGATTTACAAAGATATCATCATCTTAAACAGTTAACTCTTCATACAAAGTTAACAATAGTTTTTTATAAACCTATACATTATTGTGTACAGAATGAAAAAGGAAGCGGCAATAATGGCGCGCGAGATCGAGAGGAGGCAGCGCGAGTTCATGGAGAAACAGAAGATGAAACATCGCATGGAGGGTGATAAGAGTGAGTTGCTACGTTTATATTGTAAATAAATAAATATGTCAGGACATTTGAACACCATCTAGTTCCATGGTAAGTTACGAGGCTTGTGTTATGGATATCCAGATAGTTGATACACTACACATATATAACTTTAAATACATACATGTTCTAAATATAAACACCCATGATTGGAGTACAAACATTTGTGCTCATCACACAAATGAATGCCCCTAGCGGGACTCGAACCCGCGACCGCTGGCGCAGCAAGTACTACAAACTGAGCCAAACGTGTCGTCAATATAAAACACCACCATTTATTTATTTATTTTGGAAACAAACGATATTAACAAAAAATATAAATGTTACAAAAATAATTATATGTATCAAAGTAGGAGAGAAGATGCAAAACGATTGATCGAAAATGAAAAATTGAATTAATAATAATATAAAAAAAAACATCAAAATTAAACATTCTATCGGAACTTATATAACGACGACATCGATGCATATAACGTCATCTATTGACATTTATTTGAACTAATTTTTCTTTGTTCGTGGTGAGAGACCCCCGTGGTATTTATACTAATATTATAAATGTGAAAGTGTGTTTGTTAGTTTTTTTGTCCTTCTTTCACATCGAAACGGAGTGACGGATTGAAGACAGCTGGAGAGTGACATAGACTACTTTTTATTGCGGGATATCATCTCATTCCCACGGGAAAACACGTTATAATACAATCCATAAAAATATTTATGATCAGAATTACTTGAAACTTGGTATTAATTACTCTTGAATAAAATTAAATAAATACATGTTTTAGCATTATTCGAAATTCATTCCATAAGTAGGTAAAATAGGGGATGAAATTTTGTATGAAACCTATCTTTTTAGTTCTTTTTGTTGTTTTAGCGCGAGCGAAGCCGCGGGTTTTGCCGCTAGTTATCCATATAAATCCATACTAATATTATAAATGTGAAAGTGTGTTTGTTTGTTCTTCTTTCACGTTGAAATGTAGTGACATAGCTGATGTTATAAGGGATTTAATTAAGCTAATTTTATTTTAGAAAAAGAATTAGGGTTCTGCTAGTAGATAATAAAAACGTGTTAATTCCAGTAGCGACCCCGCTGAAGAACCACGCGCATGCGCCGCCGGAGCCCGTGTACATGGCGGACGGCTTCCAGTACCTCAACAGCGACGAGGACGAGGACGCGCCCGAGCGCGTGCCGCCGCCCTGGAGCACCTCCAAGGTACGGTCACAGTATAATAATAATACTAATATTATAAATGTGAAAGTTTGTCAGTATGGATGAATGTATGTATGTTTGTTTGTTACTCTTTGACACAAAATGTACTGAATGGATTTTGATGAAACCTTACAATAATTTAGCTCATACATCACATAACACATAGACTACGTTTTATCCCGGAAAAATGTACGGTTCCCGTGGGATAGATTTGTTTTTGTTTTTTCCGCTAGTATAATAATAATTAAGTCTTTATTTACAACTTTCTTATATTTTATGACTTAAACTTAACCACTAGCTACTCACCCACGCTTCGCTCGGGTTCGTCGCTAGCTTGCTTCCCAATACAATTTTTAATCCCCATTTTCACCCCTTAAGGGATGATGTCCGGGATAAAAGTATCCTATGTCGGTCCCAGGGTCTCAAACTACCTTCCATTTCATTTAAATCGGTTTAGTAGATCCAGAGATTACCCCCTACAACGTCACAAACTCACAAAACTTTCCCTCTTTATATTATTAGTATAGATAACGAATGAAAACTAACAAAATGCTAATAATAATATCGTTTCCATTCCAGGCCCGTCGCAAGCAACTGTGCATACAAGCGTGCATATCTCCAAACCACATAGACAAGCTGTTCTCAGTTCGAGAACATTCTCCGGACCTCAGTGAAATATTCCCCAATATTGAGAAGAATCGTCTCAAACGTACTTCTTCGGCTGTATGGAGGACTCCCCCGCGTCTGCCCACGCTTAAGGAATGAGGTTATTACAGTACTATTCAAATCGATACTTAATATTATAAATGTGAAGGTGTGTTTGTTTGTCTGTTTGTTTGTTTGTCCTTTTTTCACGGCGAAACGGAGTGAGGGATTCGTGTGAGTTTTTGTGTGGATGATAATTGGAGTCAAATATAGAGAAAAAGTAAAATTATTATTAATTACTAGCACTCACCCTCGCTCTGCTCAGGCTCGTCCATAGGAGCGTTATAACAGTTATAACAATTAGTATAGATCTTTCAGAGATAAGATATTTGCCCACAGTAAAAATCATCTTGTATGTGGACCCGGATAATCAGCTATCATCATACCAAATTTCATCAAAATCTGTCCAGTGGTTTTCTCGTGATGCGTTCCCAGACATACAGACAGAGAAAAATTCTAAAAACTATAGATTCGGCCCCTATAGATAATAATGACTATTTCAATAAGATTTTCCGTAAAATATTTAATGTACAGATTCGACTCAGAATTATTATTATATATATAATGTATATACAGTATAGATTTCTATTTTCAGGCAAAGGCAGTAGCAAGTAACAGTCGCGGGCGGCGATTTATTGTAAATATTCTTATACCGTGTGCTTTATAAATTGCGAGATCATGAAATAAAAATGTGTTACACCTACGTTTTATTATTATACTAGCGATTCACCCTCGCTTCGCTCGGGTTCGTCCCTAGGTACGTTTTAACGGTTAGTATGATATACAAATCTTTGAATTTCTCGGTTATTCTGTACTATAATATGCATGTATTATACATATAAACCTTACTCTTGAATCACTCTATCTATTAAAAAAACCGCATCAAATTCCGTTGCGTAGTTTTAAACATCTAAGCATACATAGGGACAGACAGACAGCGAGAAGCGACTTTGTTTTATACTATGTAGTGATAAATATTTCAAAATATAAACGTGCCTTCTATTTCTTAATTTTAGTACAAAATTGTATTAGCGCTGTCATTTAAATTTGATTGTAAAAAATATCTGGGATTGTTGATTGATCTTTTATAATATACAGTCGAATCTGGGTAAGTGTAACTTCAAGGGACGTAGATCTGTTTCTTTTGTATGGAGTTTTCCTACTAAGTAGAGTTCATAGCTTTTACAAGAGGTACAAAGTCTTTCTCATTTATAGAGGTTTAAAAAATATAGCAAACTTGTGAAATATTTGTGTATTGGATATGTATTTTCATCAGAATTTGATTGGGAACTAACACTAGATCCTCGTTTGAGAGGCCTATCACCAAATGTACTGAGTTTGAGTGTTTGTGCAGTTGTAATTACTTTTATGTAATGTTTTATAATAAATTGTTTAAAAAAGTGTGTAATTAAAACTGGCGTATGTTCTGGTATAAATTTTTCTTATTACTTAATAATAATAATGTTATAAGGATATATTTACAGCTAATTCTGAACTTTTTTAGTGGTTTTTTAAGATATAGTAAACATTTTTTAGTAGAAATCCAATACATATTATCATATTCCCAGGCTGGTATAAACTCAACGCCTATATACGAGATATATTTTTCATTTCCTTTGCTTAGTACAGTATTTTTATTATAAACTCGCTTCGGAATATTGCCTATATTTTCATTTATTAGTGAAAATTTGCGAACAGCGAGGATGCTTTATATAGGAGGATATATTAATAACTATTCTCCACCATACAATAAATCAAAATTGTTGAAGAGTTTCAGTTTCTCTTAATAAAAACTCCAAAGATTGGCATTTAATTCTAAATAAGAAATCACGATTGTAATGTAATAGGCCTCAAAGCCATAAAAGGTGTTAAATTCTCTCGACTGTTGCTTATAGACGTACAGACAAGTAGCACTCTCAGTTATAAGATGTCCACAGATCAAAATCTATCTCTAAGAGTATTATATAATATTTTATTTCTGTGTTATAGATGTTTTAAAAGGATAATGTGAGGGATCTGGCAATTACTCTCACTTACAGACTTTTTTCCCATACCCACTTCTCACTCACTCAGGTTTGACTGTAATTTGAAGCGATTTTTAATATTATTCATTGCAAAAGATTGATGTAAACATTGACAATAACATCGATTAAAAAAGTACTAAGATACAGAATCAGCGGCAAAAAATGTCCTCACCGAATGAGCGCTCATTTGAACATTTGAGCGCGCTATTTTTTTTTTTGTGTGAAAACAACTTTAAGCGTTGCATTTAAGGTTCAATTTACGTTGTTGTATATTTATTTCAACTAGAATAATTACCTAAACACAATTGGTGATAGTTTTAAGAGAACTTTTGCATAGGATTGTGTATCTAGGAATTTTTTTGATCGATGTACAATAACAAAGTTTAGTTTCCAGAGATGAATAAAATTTGTTTTGTTTTAAGTTTATGTTTATAATATTGATAAAATTCATATAGATTTACAATTTTGATGACGCGACAATAATTGATTGAATTGACATACAGAAAGCAGTTCTGGAGAGTAGATGAGTAATTTAAATAAATGAGATAAACCTTTTTTTTAATTAGATATATTTTTGAACACGAACAATGCTGTGAATTAAACTATCTTAGATGTACCATTTGATAGCTTATATTTTATCAATTCGAAAGTTTTACTGCCTTCTATCGCAAATTTTTAAATGCCACTTATCGATTTTACAAGTACTTTTAAGTCTTTAATTTAATTTAAAAAGCTTCAGTGTAGGACCAATCTTTGAGAAATCTACCACCAGCTCGGAGAGCAATTCTGCTGAGAAGAACCGGTGAGAAACTCAACACTTGCTCTTTTAATTATCGAAGTTACAGTTTAAATAAAACTATATTTTTGGTTTATTTCGCAGATTTATTTCGATTTTATATATATTCTAAGAGAGTATTATATGAGTTACATTTATTTTATTAACATAACAATATAGATAGATAGCTCACATATGAGTCAATACTTCTCAAGTCAACATGTGTCCTTGACCAACTTTAAAAAAAGGAGTATTTTGTGTATATTGTGCAAATAATAATAATTAAACTATATATTAAAACAAATTTTCATGATTCATGAAAATCTTTATATGTGTATTCCCAAATAAATTTCAATTTTTGATTCAAATCTTCGATATTTTAATATATTTTTAATCCCAGCTCTTTCTGCTCTTCATAATTGTTAATAACAATAATATGTTGAATTTGACAATGTAAATTACACTACACACGAAAACTTAGAACATAAACACATAATATATGAAATTACTATTAAGTTTGTTAAATATGGCGTTCATTATAGATATGTTTTGAACGAAATGATACCATATTTTCATATGTAAATGGAAATTTATACAAATAGTTGTAATTTGCGTCATATGTTAATAATGATAATGTTTAATATCTAAAAGTTAATATTCAGTGCCTATGAAAATTTCTTATATAAATTTTAAAAATCAAGAGTCCCTCTTTTCGCTCGGGGTCGTCCCTAGGTACGTGTTAATAAAAGTAGCCCGAGTTACTCCCTATAACATCAGCTATCTTCCAGTGAAAGTCCCATCAAAATCAGTTAAGCCGTTTCGAAGATTAGTCTGAACAAAAAGTTGTGTTTTTCATATATGTACCGTATGTAATTTCATATGCATTTAGTAAAAAGCTGTTATTTTGACATTACAAACAGACATTTCAATTTTATTTATCGGTATAGAAAAAATTGTAATAAATAAGAAATATTTCTCGTCCGTAAAAGTAAATTAAAAGTTTTTTTGTAAGCACTGAATAATATTTATTTTACATGTTTTTATCATTTTAAATGACATGATATAGTATAGATATGAAGCGTGACGAGATCACGCGCTTAGAATAAATTATAAATTTAAAATTAAGACTGCCATGTATTCTGAAGTGTTACAAATAAACATTTACATCTAGTATTACGTTTGGTTTTTTATTTTATCTCAACCTATCTATATTATCCTATATAAATTATATTACCTATATATATATATATTACATTTATCTTTTGCAAATACACAACTTCAATGACCTACGTCTACGAATAACACATCGATTCATAATATAATGCCCAAAATTTGAAGTATTGGCTATTTGAATGTTGAAGTTAAATCGATAAGTGGCATTTACAAATTGGCGTTAGAAGGCAGTAAAACTTTCGAATTGATAAAATATAAGCAATCAAATGATATATTTATATATAGACTAGCATTGCCCGCGTTCAGATGACCAAAAACCAAATACTTAGATTTTACATATTATACTCTTACAATGCAGTTTTTGAATTTTTCCTCAGAAATGAGATATTTTCCGCAGTAAAAAGTATCCTATATGTTGACCCGGATAACCAGCTATCATCATACCAAATTTTGTCAAAATCTGTCCAGTGGTTTTTTCGTGATGCGGTAACAGACAGACAAAAATTCTATAAACTATAGATTCGGACTCTGTATCGATAATAATGTCTATTGCAATAAGATTTTCCAAAAAATATTTTATTGTACAGATTCGGCTGTTACAATTTTATTATAAGTATAGATTTTTGTGGACTAATTTTGACTCTTCTGGTTTTAGAAGTTTTTTGGTTAACTAAATGTTCCTTGTCTACTGTTAAAGAGCTCTGTCTAACGCCGGGACTCGAACCGTTATCACTAAAATAACAGTGTGAATAGCTCACACTTTTGACACCAGCCTTTGATAAAGGTAGAGCATGTCTTTCAGCACCCTTTAGTTGGCGCTACTTCATATAAATTGTACTTTTTACATTACCATTTTTTTAAATCACCTTGCATGATACGCAAGATGCAACCGACAGAAATCTACAGATTTTTCTTAGTCACCCCATGGATTTTCAGAAAACTGACCTAGCAACAGCCCCGCCCCGTCTTTCATAAGGCGTCATAAACATTGTATTTCTTGCTGAAAATTGTTTTCGCATTTGATTTTTTGGCGCCGCTTGCTACCTGGCGCTTAGAGCGGCCGCTCCTCTAGCTCTGCCCCAAGGCCGATTTTTTTTTCTAACACCGAAACAGACATACGTCCGTGCCTTTTTTTGAGCTAGGTACATATTTTTGTTTTGTTGTATGTACAATTTTAGAATGAAAAGAGTTCCGAAAAAAAGTCTAACCAAAACTATACCAAATTCCAGGGCTGACATTGCAACAATCACGAATGTAAAACTATTATTTTAAAATAAGAAATGGGGTGTCAATGAATAAAACTCATGATATCTAAACAGTTCTTTATTACTAACCACCACTGTATCCTTAAAAATTTCAACCTTCAGCCACAAAATCGAATAAGTGCCGAAATATGTGCAAAGGTGTTGAAGCCAGTTTTGCGTATGCGTGTGAGTTTGCAAATACTCCGAAACTTAATCAGGAATGTCAGCGTGCATTGTATATAGCTATTTCAAACGGAAGTTATTCCAAAATGGTTGATTTATAATAATAATAAAAAAGAAGATAATAATTTAATTATAAATTAAATACACGATTCTACATAAATATTTCGGGCTAACATATATATGTGACAGATGACTTTGACAGATCAAAAGGCGCCATCGCGAAAACTGTTTTTTTTTTCAAAAATAAAACAAGATGACAAAGGTAACATGTTATTATTCCAAAGCGGCAGCACCAGAGATAATTTCGATAAGTTCCCTGGTGATGACGGCTTGGCGGGTCCTGTTGAAAGTGAGAGTGAGTTTCTCTATCATCTCTCCCGCGTTCTTAGACGCGTTGTCCATGGCCGTCATACGGGAGGACTGTTCGGAGCAAGCGCCTTCCTTCAGAGCGTAGAACAACATAGAGGCCAGAGAAAACTCCATGTAAGATTGCAAAACGTCGGAATCGAGGGAATCGTAGACCGCGAGTTTTGGTGCGGACTGGAATAAAATAATTATTTTTCATTTTAATTTAGCTGTTTAAATTATTATTGACTAGCGGCTCACCATCGCTTCGTTCGGGTTAGTCGCTAGGTTCGTTTTAAATAGATATAGTAGATATAAATAGTTATTAGCCAGCGTTAACCAGATAAATTTAATTTTTGTTTGTGAGTTTTTGTGATGTTTAAATAGTTATTCTGCTATTCGAAGCGGAGACAAATCCAACAAATCAAAAAACATGAAAATCGGCAACTTACTCGTATTGGTAAAGTCACTATTTATACTGGGGATAATTTTCAGTTTGATTCAATATTTTGTTATGGCTACACTGGATATTATTTAGAAAAGTTCAGTTAAAAAAGTAACAAACAAATAATAATCATCGGTTAATGTTACTTCCAAATGTTACTATGAAGTGTGATCACTGCCTATATTGGAACTAATATTTGTATGTTTGTATTCAACTAAAATTTAAAATAATCTAATATACTACAAAAAACGTTAACATCTGAAATTATGGCTTAAACTAAATGAACAAAACCCTGTTCTATTTATTTCTCTTTTTGCTATATAAATGTTATTCACTGAATATATCTAATATATAAATTCTCGTGTCACAGTGTTTGTAACAAAACTCCTTCTTATGAAATTTTGTGTGTATATTCAGTAGGTCTGAGAATAGGACGTAAACTATTTTTCATACCACTAAGTGATAATGGTGGTAACACCCTAAAAATATTTTTTTTTTATTTTTTGTACAACATTTTTTTTATGATTTGGTATTAAAAATACATATTTAACTAAATTTTACATATACATATTTCACCTGCCACTTACCTCAATAGCCTTCTTGCTGAACATTGGCAAGTCCGCCTGTGCGTAAGACACAACAGACCTGAACTTGTTGTAAACAATTTTGCCGGAGCCAAAGTCATAGCCGGACGTCATGACGGCGTTGGCGAGTTTGGCTGCGTCGAGGAATGTTGGAGGGAGACGACCGATCTGAAAATTATTATTATTAAGTTTTAACGTTTAGTATAGATTTCTCAGATATGAGTTATTTTCCTGTAGTAAAAAGTATCCTATATGTTGACCCGGATAACCAGCTGCCATCATAACAAATATAATCAAAATGGTTTTCTCGTGATGTGGTCACAGACAGACAAAAATTCTAAAAAACTATAGATTCGGCCTCTGTATCGATAATAATGACTATTTCAATAAGATTTTCCAAAAAATATTTAATCTGCCGATTCGATTTAAATATTTTTTATATGTATAGAAAAGAAATATATTGAGTTTATGGTTACTTAAAAAAAAATTATTCTATTTTCATTTGAAATATATAAGGAATCTCATTCTCTTACATTTATCATAAAAATTCATTTAAATACAACAAAATTTAAAATCTACTCCTTTAAGGATATCCAACAAATTGCAAAATCAAATTTGCTGATATTTTAACTTCCATTGTGTAATTAAGATAAGAAAATATGTTTAGAAAAAGTATACAACTTTCTTTGCTGCGCAATACTGTCATGAAATGGACGACTCTGTAGATATAATATTATTGAAAATCATAATATTGTAATGCAATGAAAAATAACAATGTAATCTTCATTAATCGTATTTCAATGAATACAAAAGACTTCTGGCCGCACATTCGTTTTGTCTCTGTCGCGCCTTGCCGCCATTTTCAGCTAACGGCTGGCAAAGAAACAGTCCACTCTATGTCTATGGGCTAGAACTAAATCTAGATCTTATTCTCTATTTATATAAATACGAGTACTATTTATACATATAATATTTTTTTTTTGGAAAATATTACTGAAGTAGTCATTATTATCAATACAGAGGTCAAGCTATATTTTTTAGAATTTGTGTCTGTCTGTCTGTGACTGCACCACGACAAACAACTGAGCAGATTTTGATGGTATTCGGTATGATAATAGCTGGTTATCCGGATCAACATATAGGATACATTTTACTATCGGAAAATATCCTCATATTTAAAAAATCTATATTAACAATTAAAAATATAACTAGTTTGTTTGTTTATAAACACACAACTAACCTCATTAGCGACACTAATGATGTGCTTCGAATACAATCGCTGCAGGATAGCACGCGACTTGTCCCCCACACAGATCACCTTGATGTTCTCGGCGCCGGGCTGCGCGAGGCGGGTGCGGATCACCTTGGATACACCCGTGTGGACCGCACCGCATAGACCTGGAATATTTTTCAATATTTCCATAAAATACTTTCATCAAATTTTGACGACACGTTTGGCTCAGTATGTAGTAACCCTACTTGCTGTGCCAGCGGTTGCGGGTTCGAATCCCGCTGGGGACATTCATTTGTGTGATGAGCGCGAATGTTTGTACTCCAGTCATGGGTGTTTATATTTATAATATGTATGTATTTAAAGTTATATATATGTAGTGTATCAACTATCTAGTATCCATAACATAAGCCTCGTAGCTTACCATGGAACTAGATGGTGATGTGTGTTAATGTCCAAACATATTTATTATTATTTATTATTTATCACATATTCTTTTATAATATTATTAGACATAATTCTATAATATCACAGAAGTACCAGGAGCAACTCGCCTGGTACACTGCCCGGCAAAGTGGACCACGGACCACTTCCCAATGAGTCCTCAAATTAAATAAGATTCATTCAATGCAATAGAATTAAAACAGTCTAGAAATGCAAAAAAACGCAGAGGAACACACCGCTACGATTGATTAAATAACAAAATCATATACCTGCAAATCGTAAGCACTTACATGGATATAGTATCTAACAAAAACACACAAGTACCACAAAATTACTCCATACAAAGCCGATTTACATTGTTTACTTTTCAATCTATATATTTAAATTTTCAACAAAAAAATGAAGTTTTTTTAATATTAAAGCTACAATTTTGCTAGCTTTAAGGTAATAGACTTTAGATGATACAATATAAAATAGAACCCATCCTAATATTGATAACGCTTTATAATTATGATCCCAAAAACACATATATATGTAAGTTTTCGCTATTTTAATGTTTAATAAAGCAGTTGTTAATTGATTATACTGGCCACACTGACGACGCGAACGCACAAATCATGATAACTTTATAAATCAGGCAATTAAAAATGACTACAACAGTCACGCCCATAAAAAATATATATATATATATATATATAATTAAATATCGAGAGAAGAAATAAACAAAAGAGGGGATTGGTTGGCGGAGAGTTGATTTTTAACTCGAGAAAAATAATTAGGAATTATTGAGAATAAATGTTTTCTAATAAATTGTAACTAGATCTAGTTATAACATAATATAACTTTTGAAACATGATGCTGGCTTTTCCGGATATCCTACACAAGTTCATATTTACATCATACACCATTATACATACATAGAATCAAAACTAACTTACCTCTGTCAGAGGTCATGGCGATATACAGCTCTGCAGGTTCGTCCTCAGGCACTGCAACCTGGAAAGTACAAAAAAATCCTTATTTTATAATTATTATTGCACAATAAATACTTTTTGTTCACCTCTTATCGTTACAAAACATGGATATTGGAAAGTTCTATTACATTTTCTTCATTTTCCTTTTGAGTAAATATATTACATTCTAAAATCTAAGTCTGCTCCTGTACTTAAGTGTATTTTACAGGAGTGGAAAATTCTTTGACATGTAATATCCTATGTTATATCACTTATTACCAAGAGGCATCTCTAAGTTTACAGAAACTATAGAAAAAGTTCTATAATAGTTACCTCAAATATTTACACATCAAACAGTCTGAAGATATGTTATTAAGTTCAAACATAATATATTAAAATAAGGAAGATAAATAATCCTTACCTCAGCCTTTTCATAAAACTGCACTGCACCCTCACCATAGGGACGGGCAGCTCTCAATTCACGCTCAGCACGAGTATATCTATTATTTAATATATTGAAATTAACAATCAAATTGCAAATTGAATATTATTATAGTTTTGTATCTAAAATAATTCAACCATAATCATAAAAGTATTTTAATTGGTCAAAGTATTAAACCTGTACAATATGTATTGTAAAACAAAATATAATTAATGAAATGATTTTTTGAACAATGATGTTCTTTGGTGTTACTAACAAGAGAATCTTGAAATAAAGTAAATTATTAGATATTACCAATAACCAAAGGCAGTGGTAATCCAGTGTTAACACACTCACTTGGAAAACCAAGTGAAGTGGTTCTCCTGTGTGATTCATTTTTAACATCATCACCATTTCTTGTCTTACATTGAAGAAAATATTGTGAGGAATGTGCTCCACATCATGAAATGCTGCATGTCTGAGAGAACCTTGCCAGTTTTCAAAAGACATGAAGTCCGCCAACCCACACTTGGACTATGGTCTGGTCCTCCTTTCGGTTGAAAGGAGGCCCGTGTCCAATAGTGGGACGTTAAAAAGGGCTGATTATAATACAGATAAGCAAAGAGATTAAGATTTCTTTTACTTACTTGGCAGCTGACACCATCTTCATAGATTGGGTAATCTTTTGGATGTTCTTTACCGACTTCAAACGCATGGAAATGGCTTTTAGCGTGGCCATGTTACGGCTCTGCTGCTGGTTGACCATTACGGTCACCTGGGCTACTCCAGGTGCGATACGACCCAACATTTTGCTATCTCTGAAATTAATTAAATTATAAAATAGGTCATTAAATGAATTGAGATTGATTAATAACTTCATGAAAATTTGAAAGTATTCTAATATTTTAACCGGTACTGCTAATCTTTAGTTTTAATTCGATCTTATTGTCGCGTAAAAAAATTGACAGTTCATGAATTTCAGAGTAGTTAGAATATATACAAATTACAATTATTATAAGATTTCAAGTGACGAATTGTGAACTTGTTTAAAATTTGTGAATAAATGAAAAAAACACTAAATCAGATGACAAAATGCAGGTTATGTATCAAGTTATGTAAGACTTCAACCCTCGACCGCCCATAAAAAAGCAACTAATTCACATTTTGATGTTAAATCTTCCGCAACTTACTCAATTGAACACTGTAATTTATTAAATTATATTAGATAAGCACAAATACTAACTTTTATGGGACTTTTTTGGTCAAATTGTGTATACCAGCCGACGAAAATGTCGCTGGTCGGAAGGACGTTTATATATGTAGCAATATACTCTATGGAAGGACGACGACGTTCGTTCTTGCTAGGAGGACAGCAGTAAAAATCTTTAGAATTAAGATAAAAAATGTCTATTATTATATTAAAATGTACGTATTTTTAATATTTGTTTACATATATACTACAGTTACTTAAAATGTTGAATTAATGATGTAAATAAAAAAAAAAGGAATATAATGAAAAATAAAATGCTATGTACCCTATTCAACTGAATTTTTAATCTGTTGAGTATTGATGCTTAACAAATGACATTTGACATTTAATATTGAATACCTTACTAAATTAAAAAGTTGTATATAGCAGTGACTGATAGTATGATTTATGCATATTTTCTGTTTAGCCGTTTAAGGGTCTGATTCATGTTTTGACTTTGACTCACTATCTGACATCAAATAAATATCTATTATTTTTTACTAATTCAAGTAAGATTTTAAATTGTTTTTATTAATTAAATATTAATAATAATGCCTGCACCAGAAGAAAATGTGGATACCAAAACAGTACAGCCACAAGAGCAAGCGATCCGAGAAATAACTCAGACTGATCATATAAATAAGAAGTTATTAACATCTCTATTCAAGAGATTAGATGAAGGTGGTAATTCTTTATTAGAAACAATGTTAGAACCTGATAATAATTCAGAAGAAAATGATGAATGGCAAGAATAAGTGTAGTGAAAACTAAATTGAAAACTATATTTGTATGTTAAAATAAAATGATACTTTCTATTTAAATATTTTTTTAATTTGAACTAAGTACACTAATACATTTTTCCCTCTTGTATTACTTTCAAACACTCTATTTTTTATGTCTATATAATTTAATTTTTTATCATACACTATATTCTATAGTATAATTTATATTGTGGATTGTATAGAAAACAAAAAGTTCCTAATTTTTAATTTGTACCCATGTTATGGTATTATATTTTCTTTTTTAATTGTGCCAATACAAACATTTATTTTGTTGAATATTGGACCTGGCATTGTGACTTGTGAGCACTGAGTGATGCCAGTCACAGTGGTAAGAGTAACATTATAAAGTAGGTAGGTATGTGGTAATTTAACACAAGTTTAGATTTTGGCATAAAAGTTATTAAGTTATAATCATGTTATGCACAATTTAAACAATACATGACATGACTGTTAACTATTATTGTTTTGGTATAATAAACCTGTCAATTTTATTAACTGGTTAAAAAATGGGTGATGAATTAATCATTACATTAACAAAATTAACTTTTTCTTTTTAAACCGGTTCAGAGCCCTGGAGGAGAATGATGAGTATAGTTGATGATCTCGAAAGTTGAATGGAGTTGATGTTGACATTAAATTACTCCTTCATTTCTACTTGAATATGATTTGCATTGTCAATGGTCAATACTTTGTTACTAGTTTTTTAGCTAGCATGTATTGACTGAGTTGCGGAAGTCCTGGCTTCGAGTCTCGTGTAGGACAGAATATTGTTATTGAGGTGAAGTCAAGAATTTTTAGTAGCTGCCCTGAGTTTAAGAATAAAAGTAAGTGTCCTTGTGGTCGGTATATACACTCTCTATCATAGATCAAAAAAGTATTAGTTACACAATCCCATGCAGGAGTTCTCTTAAAACTATCACCAATTGTGTTTAATTCTAGTCGTTTAATTGTGTTTAATTTTAATTCTAGTTGGAAAAAATATACAACAATGTCAATTGAACCTTAATTACAACGCTTAGTTGTTCTTACAAAAAAAAATAAAAACAATTGTTCAAATGAGCGCTCTTTCGGTGAGATTTTTTGTCCCTGATTGTTTATCTAGTACTTTTTTGGTTGATGCTCTCTATATTATAAAATGTCTAGCGCACATGGCCGAAATTGGTCAGATCATTATTAAAGAGTTATTGAGTACATATATAATACGAACTCGGAAGTTAAACTTCAGTCCTAACATTGTGGCAGTACAAGCTGTAATTAGTATCTAGTCTATACTAATATTATAAAGAGATAAAGTTTGTGAGTTTGTGACGTTGTAGGGGGGGTAATCTCTGGATCTACTAAACCAATTTAGATAAAATTTGGTAAGACCATAGTTTGAGACCCTGGGAAGAACATAGGATACTTTTTATGCAGGAAATCATCCCTTAAGGGGGTGACAAAGAGGATGCAAATTTGTATGGGAAATCAAGCTAGGGATGAACCCGAGCGAAGTGAGAGTGAGTCACCACTAGTGATATAATAAAACAACATACAAACAGTAACTTGAATAATATTTATTATGTACTACACAAGTTATAATGAGGAATGTTTTATTTACATAGCTTGCATAACTCCAATATAATTTAAATTTACTGAACAATGCATCTCAAATAGATAACTACTCTATCGCAACTGTAATACTGAAAATAAAATTGTTGCGTTTCAAAAAAAATAATATTTTCTCATTCGATGGAATCATCCAAAGCTTATACATGATGTATATAAATAATTTATTTACTATTTATTTATTATATATAAATACAGCGTCAACAACAATGCATTTAAGTAACACACGAAAAATCAATATATAATCTGTACATAGAAAATTGTAGAAATAGGTTGATTTAAACCAAAGAGGTTGAATAATAATTGTATCTATTGCTAGCTAGCTTCCGGACAGACATACAGCAGCTCGCCTGGTAACATTACCTGCAAGAATTTGTTAAATTTAAAAATATGTAGAAATTGACCATTCAAAACCATCTGTACAGATAAATGAAATATCTGTTTGTAATGTCAAAATAACAGCTAGTAAAAGCATAATATGAAATTTTATGTGGTACTTATAAGGCAAAAACAATTTTTAAAATGTTTGTCTGTTTGTTCTGGTTTATACTCGAAACGACTGGACTGATTTTGCAGAACTTTCACTGACAGACAGCTGATGTTATAAGGAGTAACTAAGGCTACTTTAATTTTAGAAAAAGAATTAGTGATCGGCTCAAAAAAATTAAAACGTACCTAGAGACGCAACCGAGCGAATCAAGGGTAATTTATTAGTAATCAATGTAAGAAGAAAATATTTTCTGTAAGAGAGACGCGAAATATTTTTTCTTTACATTACATTCTTACATCAATATCAAATCGTTACATGTAGCACCATCTATTGTCATCCAATCGAACTATATTTTGTTTCTGACTAGACCTGGCTGTTGTCAGGCATCAAACAGGCTATTAAAAAATAAAAATCACCTAAAAATAATTGTAACGCCGTCGTACACCTAAGCCTTGTCCACCATCTCGATATTGATCTTATAGAACACGTATGGGAAGTACTCCGATTGTCCGAAACCGAGACCCGCTAAGTCTGCAGTCTGAAAACAAAAACTAAAATTAGAATATGATCATATTTAAATAGTAACAAATGAAGTCGCTTCCGCTGTCTGTTCGCTTAGATCTTTGTAAACTACTCAATGGATTTTAATGCAGTTTTCAGCAATAGATAGTGATTCGAGAGTAAGGTTTATTATATATATATATATATATATATATATATATATATATATATATTACGAGGCTTGTGTTATGGATACCGGATAGTGATACACTACACATATACAACTTTAAATACATACATATTATAATAGTAGGGGAGCCCAAGAGGGGATTTTCTATAGTTACTCGAGCGCGGCAGATTAACATAAAAGAGGTTACCTTGCACTCTATTGAGTACTTTCACCATAATATAAGTCTTCTATATAAAGGGGCGCGTCTAGGGAAGCCGATTAAAACATTTAAAAAATGTTTTGATAAGGTAGAAATACTTGAAACCGTCAGATTAAGGTGTGGTAGGCTAGTCACATCCTGAAAAGTGTCCAATTCAATAATCTGCCGATTTGCACAAGCCGAAGAGGCAAAAATCGACTATAAAGTTTATGATGATTTTTGCCTCTTAGGCTTGTGCAAATCGGCAGATTATTAAATTGGACACTTTTCAGGATGTGACTAGCCTACCACACCTTAATCTGACGGTTTCAAGTATTTTTACCTTATCAAAACATTTTTTAAATATTTTAATCGGCTTCCCTAGACGCGCCCCTTTATATAGAAGACTTATATTGTGGTGAAAGTACTCAATAGAGTGCAAGGTAACCTCTTTTATGTTAATCTGCCGCGCTCGAGTAACTACAGAAAATCCCCTCTTGGGCTCCCCTACTATAAATATAAACACTAAGAACTGGATTACAAACATTCGTGTTGATTACACAAAAGAAAATTCCCAGCGGGACTCGAACCCGCGACCGCTGGCACTGCAAGTAGGGTCACTACAAACTGAGCCAAACATGTCGTCAAGTATTACAATATCATAGTCAATAAAAGAAATAAATATTACCCATACATAATGGAGTTGGAAAATATTTTTTGTTTCATTGATTTCGATGAAACATGGTAATTGATTCATTATAGTAAATAATAAAGAAAATGACAAAGATTTTTCAATTCAATTCAATTTTTTGTTAATGCTTTCAAAGCGCAATATTTTTCTTTTATTGATTTCACACAAATAACATTATAATAAATCGTTACATGTAACGCCATCTATTGTTATATAATTGAACTATATTTTTGTGTAGTGTGTATAGTGTAGTATAGTGCTGTATAGTGTGGTGTGGTGTGCGCACGTACATCCTGCGCGTTCTGCGCGTGCTGGTGCGCGGAGTGGTCGAGGTGCGCGTAGAGCGCCTGCAGCACGTCGCGCAGGCGCTTGGCCGCCTTGCGCGCCGGCACCATCACCACCGCCTGGAAGTTCACCGGCAGCCCGTATCTGCGCGCCGCCGGGGGACAACACATACACACCTTATAAGTTATTATTGAAATTATAATAGTAATACTCTCTACCCCAAATACACATTACTTTTAAAGAACAAACACAGAGGATTTAGAAAAATATACCTACTGAAGTTAAGGAAGAAATACCCTGATATGATACCCTGGGAAGTACATAGATTTTATCTCGGAAATCACCCCTTAAGGGATGAAAAGGGGATGAAAATTTGTATGGAGAATCAATCATTTCTCAAGTAATGGATATAAAACTCATCATACCTATGTATATAAGGTTATTGGTAATACGTCACGATCCCGTCAAAAAGTTATATAGTACAGGACATCAGTTATCGAACGACCCCCAAAGCCCTTATACAAAAGTGTATCGTTTTGGAGTTTTTTTTATAGATTACTTTTAAAGTTAATTTAAAAAAAACAATGTATTATTTCTTTATTTCATCATCATCATCATATATTTTTTTTATTTCTTGCTGGTGCACATCCAGCAATCAATATAAATACTCACATTAAACCTAGAAAACGGTATTTGACGAATTTAGGTTTCATGATCAAAAATTAACCAGTTAAAATGAGGCATTGTACATTTATATTTGGCGAATGGGAAATTGCTTAGTAAAAAAATACATGTACGTTTCCGTAATTAATTGGTTTATTTCGGTATCAAAACCTAACCTTAATCTTTCTGTAAGAATAACCCTTACCGTTAACATTCGGTTTACTAAACCGTTATTTTATATTAACCGGTTAATTAACGAGCGATGTATTAACCTTTATATTATCGACATTAACCGTTCTTTTTTTAAAACTTTTTAAATTTTTGACAACGTCAAAACAAAATTTATGGTGTAATCAAAATTTATTTTAAAATATATCCGAAAATAACATTGAAAAATTTAAGTAATAGTATAAAAAATGTTTTAAAAGACAAAACAATCGAAAGTGCATAGTACAAGACTTCCGCGATACCATTCAGACAAAGAGAGACAATATTCCCAAGGAGGGTGGACGTCAGGCAGGCGTGAGGCGGCCGGTCGTACAACTTTTGCCAAATCCTATCAGCAGTACAGATGTACTGCGCCGACCCCGAGTGATTGGGAAATGGGCAGGGAGAAGAAGAAGAACCGTTCTTTTTTAAAACCGGTTCCGATCCCTCGTATTATAAAAAGCAGTTCTATAATATATACAAATAACAATATCAACATGCAAACAGTTATCATGACATAAGTATATCAAATCCAATTAACTTTGTAAAACATATGAATAACTATATTATAGATGGAAACCTTACAAATTGAACATGTTATACTTAATCTATACATATAATAAAATTGTAACTAAGACGAATCTGTATATTAAATATTTTTTGGAAAACCTTATTGAAATAGTCATTATTATCGATACAGACTGAATCTATAGTTTTTCAGAATTTTTGTCTGTCTGTTTGGGACCGCATCACAGAAAAACCAAAAAAACTAGAGGGGGTTTTGATAAAATTTGGTATGATGATAGCTGGTTATCCGAGTCAACATAAAGGATACTTTTTACTGCGGGAAAATATCTCATCTCTGAGAAATCTATACTAAATGTTAAAACGTAAGTAGGGACGAACCCCAGCTCCTCTCGAGGGTGAGTCTTTAGTTTAATATATAATTTTAAATGGAAACTCACCTTAGTACAGACTCAACGAATACTCTTAGAGCCTTCACATGTATCCAAGCGCAGAAGCACTCGGAGAAGTTCACTTTCAACCATCGCACCAATGGACCCTGGAATGGAAAACAATATTCTTTATAATAAAAATATATTTCTTAATACTTTCTTAGATTTACGCGAAAGCATTCGGAACGTCGGGAACCAAAAATTTAAATAAATCCGCGAATAAATCCGAAAAGATAATTTTATTTAAAATGTCAAATATTCGCGTAAATCTAAGAAAGTAACACTATAGTTCTGAAATTCATTAATAGATGTCGCTGTCCTTGGCATTAAGAGAATTAAAAAAAAAAACAGAAAATCTTCACGCAGACAAAAGTTACCGACTAAAATAATTAATATATAATCACATTCGTTTTTTTTTTAAAAAAAAAACAAATTTTATTACTTCATGTTAAACATCTATTCAAGGTATTTACACACGCACGCACGCACGCACACATACACACATATATTTATATAACACAGTAGGCAGTATGCACTCACGAACTGCTTCTTCTTGTCGGTGACGAGCTTGGTGATCTCGTTCTTGCCGGCGGCGAGGTCCGCCTCGTTGTAGGAGAACTCGCGCACGATGAACTTGCGCTCGCGCGCGTGCAGCTTGAACTCGTCCACCACCTGGGGGTTTCATTTCACTCTCAATTATCTTGTTAATGGCTTCAAACCGTGCCAGATTTATTTATTAATGTACCAAAACTTTAAAAGAATAAATAAAAACCGACTTCCAGGCACTAAAATAGAAAAAAATAACAAAACTAAAATATGAAAAAAAATAAAACGAACATACCTTTTTGAACAGAGTCACGGTAAACAGCCCGTAGTCGTTGTCCTGGTGTATGAGTTGAGTGGAGCGGGGCACTATCATGTTAGTGATCTTCTCGTAGTTCGCGTTCCAGTCGTTGAACATCGACCTTTTGGAAAGAAATATGTTATCTAATAATGCAATATATGTACTATAAATAAAATTATCTTTACAGATTTATCAGCAAATTTAATTTGATTTCTGATTTTTGATCGAATGCTTTACAGCAATCATGATCACTAGTCTCTACCGAAAATCCAATAATAAATAAAAAGATTATTTTCTTTGAGATCTCAAATACTCGTAAATATTATATATTATAATATATTAAAATGATATAAAAATGGAAGTACACAATCTTTACAAATTAAGAATTGTATAAGTTTTTTTACTCAAGCCAATAATAATTTTATTGGCTTGAGTAAAAAAGTCACTTCAATATCCATTCTTTTTCGCCCTTCAGTTACACGTGAGTGCAACCACTATTTTTTTTTTCGTTATTAGACTACAGAACTGACTAGCGGTTCACATATAGCTTCGATAATAGTCACTTAGTAAAATGACTGACATACGGACCAACAAACATGACCAAAATTATAAGGATTCCGTTTTTGCTTCTTATTCGGGGAAGCTTAAAAAACAATAATTTTAGCTTAATTGAAAAAGTAAGGATATTTAAAACTTAATTTTATCCACGGTTTTACATAGTTGATACGTCAATAAAAATGCCTGTTTTAAAGCAGGTCATAATCTATCTGTAAACTTCCTACAAATCCGTCCAGTCGTTTCGGCATGTAGGAGTAACATACAAACAAACATACATACAAACTTTCACATTTATAATAGTAGTCTGTTATTAATAATAAATTAAATTTCATAATAAATAAATTCATACTCACTTAGGAACAATAACAAGCAGTGTTGTTAGATATTCGCTATCCAGAATGAAGTGCTCGCGCTTGACCAAGTCGGCCAAGTTACGAGTAAGAAGACTTCCGCTGAAATATTAAATAGGTTTTATTAATATTATTTTCATATTAAATTATTTTTAAGTCGTTAAATTAAAATTTATGATGACTTATAAATTTATAAGTCTTCAATAACTAAGAAAACATGAAGAAAAAAATAAAACAGAAAATATTTTAAAACTATTGTACTATATCAATATTATTTTCATATTAATTAAATTATTTATTAGGTCGTTAAATTAAACTTTTATTGAGAGATAACTTTTTAAAGTTTAATAACAACGTAAATATTGAAGAAAAATAAAAAAAAAAGTTATTAGTTAGTAATTAGTAAAGATATTAATTCTGAAGATATTATAATATTACATATAAATAAATATACTTACGTCTGTTTCTTCTCTAAATTCTGTAAGTTACCCTTGAGAGCATTATAGGCTGATGATTTCACCTTCAAGTCGGCATCGATCTGACCCACCTGTTAGAGTAGAAATAACAATTACTATCAGAGATATCTCAAAGAGACCAATAAACAAACAAAACATATCAATATAAACAATTACCTTCATTACAAATAAAGCTAATTCGTTATAATCATTACTTTGTATTGGAATTATTGGATTATTAATTGAAATCTTGTTTTTATTAGACATAATTTGACTCAAATTCTTATTTTACATAACAAATGTTAATTTTAAACAACGTTTATTGTATTAATAAGTGGTTTCTACGTTTTACATAAATAAATTTATCATATTATTTGTTGCATAAGTCAGAACTCATAAAACTAAGTAATAAAATTAGATAATTTTATAAATATTTGACTTATAGGTATATTTCCTATCTTTATATTATACAAAATTCTGGTGTATGTGTGTTCAAAATTCTTGTTCTCTTAAATGGCTTGGCCGATTTTGATGATTTTTTTAATGTACTTTAATGTGTATGGTAAGTGACGCTATTGTTGAGATCGAGCAATATTTTTTCTTTTTTTAATGTTCATTCAACAAACCTGTTTACTGATGATATCGGCGATGTTACGAAGACTCTGCTTGATGGGATACTTAGCCATGTCCCATTGGAAACGAGTCAGATACGTGGGCAGGTCGCCTGTAATGTATCCCCAAAAATATATATATTACCTTTAATATACAAATAATACGTTTTAAATATGAAAACCAACGTTATTTTGTCTATATTTCGTCATAGTTCTTAATCTAACGTTGGTTAACATACTAAATAATTGTTATTTAAATATTCAAGCTGTCGTAAATCACATATTTAATATATTATTCTTTTTATTTATTTGTGATTTGGACAGTTTGAAACTACAATACACTTTCATTTTAACAAATATCTAAAAATTTCATAGGAAAATAAATAATAATGCTAAAAATAATAAAAATAAAATAAATATAATTTTGTTCATATATTTTGAATCTATGAAATGTTTAGTTAGCTCTTTTAATTTTTTTTTTAAATAATATAAAATATTTAATTTTATTACACAGATGAAAATATTTTTGTTGTTATTGAGTAATAAAATATTTTCATTTACTCTATGACATGACAAAAGAAACAAAAATGGTATAAGTAGCGAAATTAATCTTTTGTTTTTGTGTAAGTGCTGAAAAAAAAAATAATAACAAAAGGATAAATAAGCAAAACACAGGTGTGTACAATAAAATAAAACAAATTTCAATAAAACTAATCCTATAAGCACACATCATGCAATTTGTACATCAGACATAACATAGTCGTACGACATATTAACGCTATCATTACACTAAGGATATTTTAAATATCATCTGTAAATGTTTGAATTGGTGAAATTGTACAATAATTTTGACATTTTTAATACACCCACAATATTCAACGAATATCATTAATATTAAATTTTAGACCTCTGTATTACATTTAAGCTAAAATGGAATCCTTTAGGAAATCCTTTCTGTCTGATATGTGACTTCGCTTGCGCCATGTATTTTTTGGACGACCATGTACCTACACGGTAAACTAACGAGATTATACGAGCAGAGTATGTAAATTAATGATTTTTTTACTTTGAAAGCCAGGTCAGGGAGTAAAAAAGATTTAATTTATTAAGTGTATTAAGTAACATAATATCAAATGTAATAGTATTAGTTGTGAGTATATGCGTACGTACACAAATATATTTTCAACACTTTTACGCTTCCAGAAATCTTTTTCTGAAACTACAGAGCATAGAATTGAAAAAAATACGTTTTTTTTTCTACAAATAGTTTACAGGAAAATAAAACTGATTCAATTTCCATGACGTACGGGATCCATTTAAATTAGGAATTCAACTTTTCATTTGACAGATGATGTTTAATAAGTAAAAGCATGCATAAAATACCATAATAAACCATGCACAAATACATGTCAAACCTCATAAGTAAAATAATATATCAAATGATCTAACATACGCTAAGCTAATATCGATACATCAATATTAATAATACACAATATACAACACGTAACAATTTCCTAAATATTTTTTAAATATAGGTACAATGAAACGATCTCCTAGAACACCAATGAAAAATAGAATTCTGAAAAAAAAAAGAGATTGTTACTTAGGTTAAGTTTTATACGAAAGATGAATTTATAACATTTCAATTACGTTTTTTGCGGATGCTCTAGATTGAATATTAAAAAAAATAAAGATTTATATCATTTTTTTTAACATTGTTAAACGATCTAGTTAAATGCTGAGCAAAGGACGTTATGATAAAAGTATGTATTATATTTTTTTTTTAATCTAGGTCAATGAAAATTTGATTAATGTTAACGACTGTAAAGAAAACAAGTACAATATTTCATTCATCAAAAATAGTAACGGAACTATTTTATGGAGGTCGAATGTAAATTTATTATTAGATACTATAGCGGAATGATGCATTTCAGAATAAAAGTATGGGGTGTCGAGATTGATTTCTGTAGCGCGTAAAAAATAATAGCTAAAAAGGACAAAAAAAAAATTAAAAAAAATATACACTTGGCAACTTAAAAATTAAATAAATAGTAGAACGTAAAAAAAATGTTTTGTGTAAGAGAAAATAAAATAAAATTGGGAAATATAAAAAAAATATTTGGAATTAGTTTGCAGAAACAACAGTTACGTTTGTAAGTATAAAATTAAAAAAAAAACACCGTGACTTTTGTACTTACAAACTGTATTTATTTGTAGCCGTCATAAGCAACATCCACAAAGTGAAGTGTGTTATAAAATGTATGAATATAGATGATCACCTAAATAATTGCGTCTTATAGCGTCAGCCTAAACTTTTGTATTATTGTTATTTATTACCCATAAACATTTAAACTAAAAATATGTACTTTTCTAAAAATAATCGATTTAGTGAAAATTCAGGTTGGCGCTTTCAAAACTTATTAAACGTCTAGCGCCACCTGTCTAACTACATAATTTAGTCTACGAAATTAAGACAAAAAAACACGCAACCACTGCCTTCACATGTAAATAACCTTAAAATACAAAATAAAATTCAAGGCAAAACCATCGCACAGGTAGCGCTAGCGCTATATAAAATATGTTCTTTATACAACTAGCCTGATTACGACCTACCAGGTCTAAGAAGCATTTTGAACAGTATTTGAGACTGATTATCGATTTAGCGTTAGTGTTAACTTCAAGCTTGCAAAAGCCTCAAATTCCGGTCAAATAGGACAAAGGATTAGGGGTTAGGAGTTTCGACCCTGAACCTTGCGTCAGGATGTGGTGCGGGCGGTCTTCATCATCTTCCTCGTCCCACCGCGGTGAACTGCGGCCGCTGGACGGTTGCGAGGGGTGAGACGCCTCGCAATCGGAGTGCTCCCGATGTTCACAAGGCCAACAGCCGTGGTGTTCAGAGTAAGCCGAGTCGCAGACCGGCGACGTAGGCGTGGGGGGAGGCTCACCCCCACCAGGGTCCGCGTAAGAGTCGATGCCTGGATTCGGCAGATTTGTTGGCAAACAGGCTGATTTAGCAGCCTCCTTTATTTTTGACTTAGTGATACTAAAAATCTGGCCGACTTTGTATTGATCGTGCCTTTTGGAACTTCGTATTAGCGAGTTCTCTACCAACTCTGCAAAATATTTTTTCCTATTTACTATTTAACTTACACGATCTTATCCCATTTTTATGACGGCCATAAAGTTATTTCAATGCTCATCCTTGCGTGTAAGTACAGATAAAATCGTAATGCACGAAATGATCCATTAAAATGTAAATTTTACGCTTTCCTATCGTTAACGCCTAACGCTTTAATGAACTTAGGATTAAATAAAAATATAGGATATTATTAAAGGAAAGGATTGAAGAAATATAAATTAAATAATAAAAAAAAAGATATAAACTAAAACGTATTAAAAAAACTAAATTTATAATAATAAGAAGCAAGAAGCATGGACGATATGTAAGCTTCATATGGCTAAGCTATGAATGTTTGTGAGGCAGTGATTGCGATGATTTATTGAACGATTACAAATATTCTTAAATTATAAACCTGTGCAATAGTTTACAGCACTCTCCAAAAACTATTACATTTTTTATTGCTTACATAAATACAATAAACATTAGAATATGTCATATCATTGTATCATATTGCTTACAATCGGCATAATCTAAAATTAACCTACATGGTTTGTTTTAGCTCTTAAGGATAAATATTTGCCGTTCCTATACTACCACCTGTATACGCCACACTATAACTCGACGAAATATTGAGGCATTTCAAGTTTTAACCACACTATAACATAGTAAAATATATGTAATGCTACAGATCAAAAGAATTTATTAATATAAACATAGCCGTGTCTTCATCTTAGCAACTGAATTACGTAATTCAATGTGAGATAAAAGATTAGTCGTGAACCATTTCATTTATCTTTCGTTGTAATATCTAAAAACGTACATCCATTCAATTTCTATTCCTAAATATTTTTGTAGCTAGATTAAAATTTCCAAATTCAGTTTTTAATATTTAATTATCGATAAATATTATCGAGACATCGAAAAAAAAAATTTTTTTCGAAATACGTCAAAAAATAATATTTAGCGGTGAATTGTTTTTGTCCAAATACGAAAAGCTTAAAAAGCGAATGTTCATTGGTATACATAATTTAATTAGGTAAACATGACTTGCGAAAGTAATAAATAGCATCTTTATATATATTTTAGAACTTATAAAGCTCTAATACGTATAAGCTATCACATAATACACTCTAATACATATATTACACATAATTACTCACTTCCGCAAACTTTTTTCCATTTTTCTGACACTGAAATGCAATTCCAAAACTAACATTCACAATCTAAGTGTAATTCATATCATCTAAATACCATAATAGACAGCCCGTGAAAATGCAGAACAAGCTAAGAACAGTAAAGTATAAAATTATCACGCAAATATGTATACGTAAGTTTTCACACGTAAAATCAAAATTAAGAACTATAAATATGGTAAAAAAGCTATAATAAAATCTTAAAACGTTAATATTGTATAAAAAGCTTCGCGTGTAAACATTTTATTTATGATTCATGGCAATATACATGAAACGATGTAACACAAATATGTAAATTTCAAAATGTCTGCTGGATTTTACGAATGAGAAATTTTAAAAAAAAAGGTGCACCTAAAGTTTTCTGACGTAGGTAATATATAAAACCTTATGAGATCGAACAATAAAAAAAAATTAGCATTCCACACATCGATAAACTAAAAGAGGCTCCATATTGGTCCATCTAAAGGAACCTCCCCAACTAAATTAAAGACACTGTCCACTCAACATTCTTAGCTTAAAGTAACTTGTTGAGGCCAAAACTTAAAATACATAACGAATCTTTATTTTAATCGTTGGAAAAATATAACATAGTAAGTTTCTAAAGATATTTTATACTTCTTGTTCCTTACAAAAATGTAGTGATAGAAATAAATTGGGTAAATCTTTTGATAAAGATTCGTTGACTTTTGGTTTATTAAAACATATTTAATATAATATATTACATAGAAGTTAGTGCTGAATATAACGAAGTGATAATTTATAATAATAATAATGTGATGTGTTATGTGTGATGCTTGACATCAAATTAAAAATAGGTACATATGTACAAATTTTGAACAAACTGATTGTGCGATTTGTGTATATTTGCAAATAATACAAATATATATAAAAAATGGTACACTGACTAAAATATTGACCATAAATTCATAAATAAATTTGTCAGTGACCAGTAAAGTAATAAAAAAACATGCAAAATATTATACATAAATTTATAAATAAACTAAATTCAAATCATAAAATAAGAAAAAAATAAAAGGTAAATAAAAAAAAATTCAAAGACCACCGAAATCCAGCGTCATGCTAATATTTTTCGCACTACTGTGTGCTTTTAAGGTTTTATTTGTCTACCTTATTTCATTATTTTCTATTTTTAATTAGTTCTCATGCTGGCAACATCATTTTTCTCTTAATTAACCATAGCTTTATTTTCTCTAATCAAGATTCCCCAAACATGCTACAGAATATATTCTGTCTATAGTTTGAATATATTTCATGCATTTTAAAATTGTTTTAAAATAGTCATTAACACTAATTTTCTAGTACATATCGTATTTTTCTAGATCGTAAATAATTCGGCGAAAATGGCACTAAACAAAGAAAATTTAAAATTGCTTTAGTGATAAAAAACTATTCATTTATTTAATACAAAAATGTTTAATGCCATAGTAAATGCATTTAAAAAAAAAAACAAAATTTGACTTACTGTTGTTTGCCATTAGATTCTCGTGAAGTTTATCACGTTGATCTTCTAGTACCTGTTTAAAGGAAATATATACTATATCAATCAAATTAATACAAGAAATTCAAAAAAAAAAAAGAGAAAATATAAATAATACATAAACTTTACAATTTGTTATCCTAATTTATCAAGTTTAACACCAAAACATATAGACTCATTTATTAACGACTGTTTATATGTCGACATAAAATTTATAGCGATCTATTAAATCTTTAGTAAGCTCGCAAATTTTACATCTCTTTCTAACAAAAATAAATAAGTAAAATAATTTATATTAAGCTAAAACGGGATAGTGAAAAAGAGTAATTAAAAACAATTTTTAAATTAGATCCTAATCATCACATCTAAACAATTTGGTAAATTGATTTATTTTATTTATTTACATAATATAAAATTTGAACATAAAAGTTTTTTATTATTTATTTTATTAATATGTACCTATAATTACATGGTACGAAAATTATTATTAATAAAACATACTTTAAAGTTAATAGCAAAAAAAATTATTGCATTTGTGGTCACAATGCAAAAACTGTGTGACAGCTAACACAATAAATATCTGAAACCTCATAATTTATCGATTTATTAATCAAAGAAAACTGGCGATGTTCCTTAAAACAATAGACTCTAGTATTAAAAATATATAGTTTGTAATTAGAGTTATAGATATAAGTTTTTATGATTTCGACATCTATATAGATAATTAAAATTGAGGTGTCTGTTTGTGGTGACAAAATAACAGCTTTTTACTAAATACACACGGTACTTATAAGAAAAAAACATTTTTAAAACTTTTGTCGGTCTGTGTGTTCTGGCTAACCTCCAAAACGGTTGGATCGATTTTGACGCAACTTTTACTGGCAGATAGCTGATGTTATAAGGAGTAACTTAAGCTAATTTTATTTTAGAAAAATTATTAGGATTCCGTGTACAAAAATTAAAACCCTTGAACCTACCATTTAATGTTCTATCTCATATGGGACTAAAGATCTATATACATATACTAGCGACTCACCCTCGCTTCGGTCAGGTTCGTCCCTAGCTACATTTTAACGGTTAGCGTGGAATAGATATAACTTGTTTTCCCGTAGGAACAAAATAATCTCCCATGGTAAAAAGTAGCCTATGTCACTCTCCAGCCCTCTATCTTCACACAAAGAAACGCGACAATCTGGCACTTTATTTCGATGTGAAAAGAGGACAAACAAAGAAACAAATAAAGTCACCGTCAAATTATACTTTATATTAATTTTAAGGTTGCATTCATAATTATAATGTAGTAGTTAGGAAAAAGAAAATTGTGATTTTTACGTTTTTCTGTGATTTTTTTCTAATTTTTCTCTTCATAAGAACCTTCCTCGGACTTCAGCAAATATTTGCAAAAAAAAATAGGCTAATAATTAGTACAGCCGTTATCAATTTTTGCGCTAAGCAACATTCATTTTTAATTATATATATATAAAACAAAGTCGGGTTAGTTACACCATAAAATCACTCCACGACCGCGGATACCCTGAGGAGTCAGTTAACAATAGATTTCTTAGAATTTTAATTAATTTCTTAGAAATTCACTTGGAGGTGATAATCAAGAATTCGTGAAAAAAATTGTTGCATAATAGCTATTTATATTTATTTAAAACATACCTAGGTATACCCGAGCAAAGCAAGGGTACATCACTTTAGTTTATATAAATAATGTCATAAATGTTTAGAAATAATAATAAAATCACGAGTTATTTGGAAAAATGTCTTCTTTTTATATTAATACCTGTACTGTTCATTTAACCTATTTATGAATAATTTTACAAGTTGTTAAATGAAACAGAAATGTAGTAGATATATAACCGAATAGAAATACCATTATCATTATAATATTATTATATAAAAATCAAATGTCAATAAGCTGATTAAAATATAGTGCTTGACAATCATTATAAATTATTTTGAGAATATTATACTTAACAACAACTTACCTCACCGAGATACTGAGCAACTTTCCTAGTAACACCCTCAACAAAAGTATCAAGCTTGCCCAGGTCATCAGATAACCCTACCAACTGATCCAATGTACCGACCTGAAAAAAAAATGTAAAGTATTTTTTTATTCTGCAGTCACATAATCACATTAACATCTTAGAAGTTCACTAAGGATTTTAAAGCTGAACTAAAACATCAACAAAAATTATTTTATTAGATTAATATTTAAAAAAAATTGAAATTATACCTATTCTTTTTGTATTTAAAATTTTTTGTAAAAAACATGTATTTTTTATGTATTCAAAAAAAATATTTATAATCATAGTTAACAGAATAAGCAAGATGTATAAAATATGATACTAAATTCAAAAAATCAGAAAAGATTAATCAAATACAAAAAATACTGTACAAAAATGTAGTACATGTAATATTTATGATGTAGTCAACTAGAATTTAAATATTCTATTTATTATTTGTAGAAATAACACATTAGTAAAGTGGTATAACATGAGTTATGGTAAAATGCAAGAACAGCTCACCTTCAAGTCAGGTATAGGGAATTTATAGTTGACACTAAGGTTACCCGATTTGGTGGCATTATTCAGGGTATCCCAGGTCTGTTGGCAAGTTTTGTCGCCAGGGGCACTTATCAGCCAATATTCACTCATCTTGATCACTAAAAACACAAACAATATAATTAATTAGGCGTATTATCTATAAATATGGTATGGTATATGTAATAATGTAGCTATTACCACGGCCTTCACATGTCTAATACCAATAAAATATCATGTCTTGTCGGGATAATCGATTTTACAAGTCCTACGTTCATGGGTGCAAGACGCTGTATGATATTTTTAACGCTATTTTCGCATCTCACGTACAGTGCAGTGAATCAATATCGAGTCCAGGCCAACGGCGCCCACTCAGTCGACAGACATCCTGGCGCCAGTCTAGTTTTACCTAAGAAAATCGTCCTATTTCCACCCTAACGTACACCCCTGCTATTAATTTTGACAATCCATAATCGCGCGCAAATACACTTTACAGCCATATGATGCATTATGTTAGTCATAAAAATCCACTATACTCACCCGGTATTTAAAATTTGATGCTGTTTAACACTAAATATTCGAAACAGCAATTTTTTGGTGAAATCACAAGACGATACGGGACTAGCCCTACAACACCGCCATGAAAATTCACGTGATGCTGTGCTGCCATCTACAACTAATAATATTGGACAGCTGATTTACGTCAATTGTCTATGGAACATTGCAAGGTTGATTCATTAGATTTTTTCTAAACAATTTTATAATATAATTTTATGACTAATTTGATAACAACAACGCAGTGGCTGTCATCGTTATGATATTATGAGTATTTCACAAATAATTTATTAACATATTAAACAGCTACAATAAATCTAAATGAACTATATATATTTTATGTTCGTTTAGTTTTTTAAACAAATGTCATAATTAAAAAAGAAGTTATTTGCAAGCCAGCAATTTAATTAATTTATTTTAAAAATACTTGAAATATTTTATTATGAATGTTTATTTGTGTGTAAAATAATAAAATAATCGCCTTTAATTTGCTTAATACAAAGTATTGTATTGTATATTGGACTCGTTTTCCGCACTTAGACTCGCATTTGGTCCGTTGTACGTTGCGAATCCTGGCTAGTTCAGCGAGCCTAGCTCCGTCCAAAAGCGCAGAAGTTTCCTGGGGGCTTCACAGGCTTCGCGGAGCGACCTCACCGGTCCGAGGATTTCATTACGTTGGGAAGTTACCGCTACGCATTCCAGGACTACGTGAGCGACTGATTCTACAGCGCTAAAACACCCTCTGCAAAGAGGGCTGTCCGTTGCGCCAATGTTAAATAAGTGTTTGTTTAAGGGACAGTGGCCCGTTATTGTCCCTATCATTATTTTGAGATTGGTTCTGTTTAAGTTTAGTAGGCGTTTAGTGAGACGTGGGTTAACTGCAGGCAATGCTGATCTAGCTTGCTTGCAGTCTGTCGTTAGTTACTATCTCTTATTTTGAAGCGTCAGCGTTCTTTGGCGGATCCAGGTGCGAACCTGTGAAAAAGGTAGAAGAAGAAGTGGGTATGGGCCAGTTACTTCTAACCTCGATCCTTTTGACGACACGTTTGGCTCAGTTTGTAGTAACCCTGCTTTCTGTGCCAGCGGTCGCGGTTTCGAGTCCCACTGGGGGCATTCATTTGTGTGATGAGCACGAATGTTTGTACTCCAGTCATGGGTGTTTAAATTTATAATATGTATGTATTTAAAATTATATATATATATATATATATATATATATATATATATATATATATATATATATATATATGTAGTGTATCAACTATCTGGTATCCATAACACAGGCCTCGTAGCTTACCATGGAACTAGATGGTGGTGAGTGTTAATGTCCCAACATATTTATTTATTCTTTGCAAGTTCGTCAGCTGCATCGTTGCCTAGTGAACCACTGTGGCCCTTGATCCATTGAACAGTGACTTGATTGGTCAATGCTATTGTATCGAGGGCATAGTAACACTCAATTATTAATTTATTGTTTGTCTGTTTGTTTGTTTGTTAACGCCTGCAAAACGGCCGCGCTATCGAAGAGGATTTTTATATTATAATTGTTTACCTCCAGTCTTTGCACTGTTCTTGCGGCTTCCGTTATGGCTACACATTCGCATTGGAAGATCGAACTGTGTATGCCTAATGGTATGTGTATGTTGACATTGAGATTGAGGGAAAATATCCCAGCTCCAGAGCCACTCTGCGTTTTGGAGCCATCAGTGTAAATTCGTAGCTCGTTGGCTGCTGATTGGTCTATTTTCTCTTTAATCATGTTTATGTTATTTTTTTTGTTGAAGATGTGTTTGTTATATGTTCTATCACACGGGGCGACAATAAGCGGTAGTTGCTTTATTGCTCTGTCCAATATGGATGTGTGTGGACTGTTGTTGTTTTTCCCCCATAGACCTAGATGCATCAGCCTTATGGCAGCCGTGGTCGCCTCTTGCTGTATGTATAGGTCCAGGGGTGTTCTTTGGAGCGCTATTTCTATGGCTTAATACAAAGTATTTATACTCTAATCAATTTTTTTTTAAATCTCTGGTGTTCTTGACGACTTCTTTTTATTGCACATTCTGTGCTCTAAGGTCTATCATAATCTAAGTCTATGCAAAGCTGAAAGCAATAGCATATATATAATCTATTTTCTATAGATTTTCTATGCTAACGTCAATGTCATTTTTGCACAAAAATTGCCTTTAATTTTGACAAAAATGCGATTATACAACTATTTATGTAAAAAAGTCGGTGAACTTACAGTAAAATACTCCAATTTACCAGAAAGCTATATAAAACGCAGTTATGAGCAGGTTATGTATCATAACTTTAATGTTCATTTTTCATAATTGGTATAAAATATAACCTAATAATATTTTCCTTATGCAGGTCTATTGGAAGAATCCAACGGGTTATCCACAATATCCTGCTGTCCAAATAGCACGTAAAAAATTTCGATTCACTACAAATAGACCATGGACGGTACAGTTTGCACGACAAAACGAACGCACTAAACTTCGTAAGAAGGTCTTTCTAGAACCTGTTGGAGAATGGAGTTTCTTCAAGTATGCTTCCTTTACAAATACTTCAAGATATTTTTTCCATCAATGAATAGAAATATATAGTATAATAATAATCCATTTAGTATTAATAAAATAATTAATTCAAACTTTCTACTATTATAATATTATATAGGTATGTAACTAGCATTGCACGCGGCTCCGCCAGCGTTCAGATGACCAAAAATCAAATACTTAGGTTTTACATATTATTATACTCTTACATTGCAGTTTTTGTATTTTTTTTTTTCGGAAATGAGACATTTTCTCGCGATAAAAAGTATCCTTTATGTTGACCCGGATAACTAGCTATCAGCATACCAAATTTCATCAAAATCCCTCCAGTGGTGTTTCTGTGATGCGGTAACATACAGACAAAAATTCTAAAAACTAGATTCGGTCTCTGTATCGATAATAATGTTTATTTCAATAAGATTTTCCAAAAACTATTCAATGTACAGATTCGGCTATAGATTAATTTTTATAATGTTTTCCTTATAGAGGTGATAGAGTGGAAGTAATGGTGGGCAAGGATAAAGGCAAGCAAGGAATAGTGAGTCAAGTTATACAAGAAAGAAACTGGGTCATAGTTGAAGGACTTAATACTCATTTTAGAACTGTGAGTTTTGAATTTGCTTTGATTTTACAAACTAATTATATTAGATTATTTACAATATAAACTGAATATAAAAAGTTTAGTTATGTATAAAATTGTAATTTCTCGAATAAATATTTTGATGATATTTTATTATATTGTACCTATTTTCTTAAAAATTAAAATTAAAATTCCATATAAATTTCAAAACAAACTTACTTTTAGGTTGGTAAAGACAAAGACTTCCCGGGTATAACTATTCAGTCCGAAGCACCTCTATTAGTCACAACTGGTGTGAAATTGGTAGATCCAGAAACTTTGAAAGCAACCGAAGTTGAGTGGAGATTTACCGAAGAAGGAGAAAAGGTATATGAATTTATTGAAAATATCGTTTAATTTACATTTGTAAATTAAACGATATTTTATCTGTTTCTCTATCTACTTAAGTATATTTCTTTTCTTATTAACTAAGCTGTTTTGACTGCATCTGGTCTAGTAGTTAATTATGTATGGCTACAGATTTGAATATCTTGGGTTTGAGTCATGAGTTAGAACATGTTTATTTTTGAGTTTTTCTTCTAAGAAATTACTAGACCTACCTGCACATAATCTCTCATTTGTCATGTGTGAAATTGTTGTTCCATCAGACTGTCAGAAAGATAGGAATAGAATGTGCACTTGTGTTTGTGCTCATTATTAGCACTCGTAAAATAATTGCCTATACTGGTGGCACTAATAATATAATTAATATATAAACAGGTGAGAGTATCGACCAGCAGTAGTCGCATTATCCCCATACCAAAAGCCGCAGAAGAAACCATGGATTATAAGAGCAAGGAGTTATATGTGGATAATGTGGAGAAAGACACGGCAGCTGATGTTGCTACACAGGTATGAACAAATTTATTTTCTTTTTTAAATTAATAATTCAAACACTCCCTAACACAACAACCTTTTCATTAAAGCCATTTTAATGAGCTTAAGCCCAACATCACTGCAGTATTTTAGTAAAGAGTCGAGTATCTCACAGATTCCAGGTGACACTAGCATAATGTTACCATATTGTTCCAACGTCAATAAAGTAACAGGATATCAAGTGTTGTATGAATCTGTGGAAGTTGTTCATATCCTTTTACCATCTCCATTCCACACAGAAAAGAGCTGATATATAATTATATTTATAACTAAGAACACTCTTGATCAAGTCATCTTTCAAATAAAGAAATTAAATTAAAATCGGTTCATCGTTTAGGGACTATGATGTCACAGACAAACACAGATACACACATTAAACTTATAACTCCCATCTTTTTGTGTTGGGGTTTAAAAGGGACAATTTATGCTACTTGACTGTCAGGATGTGGTAAAGTTTTGCAAACAATTTCTCTTTATAATGCTATATTTATATTTCTTAGACTGATTTCAAAGAGATTTCAAAGAGGTGATATCTTGAATTGATTTTCATTAGTTCGGCCAATTACCTACAGTTATTGGGTTTATTTGACAAGATATAATATGTTACCGTAGGTTGAATCTCGTTTTTGTAATATTAAGTTTTGTAATGTTGTATATGCATTAGGGTGGAGCTTAAAAAAATGTTTATTTTTCCTAGCTTAGGGGTAGAATTTGTAGCTTATAAAAAATAAATTTGAAATAAAAAAAATTTTTCCTCAACGTTTTGAGGTGGCCCACTGATTTTTAAAATAATTAATTTAAATTTTTGGTTAGATTGAAAAAGAAATTCACTCCACCCTAATATGTATGCTGATAGCATATGCCTGCATATAGAAAAATGCAATCTCCCGTGTATAATTTTTTTATAAATGTGTTTTATTGTCATTTGCTTTGTGAACCAATAAACAAAAAAAAGATATTCTCAATATCTTACTTACATGACAGCGTGAATATTTCATTTAAATAGTGTTTTTTTTAGATCACATTTGCACCAAAACTTCGTACGTTTGAAATGGACATTATGGAAGCAATGGGCATCAAAGAAGACAGAGTGCCCGCTAAATCATATTGGTATTAGATGAACGTATAAATAAATATAGTTTTTAAATAAATTGTATTAGTAAATTATATATTTTTTATTTTTTATTAATTTTTATCTAAACTTTAGAAAATTTTATTCAGTATTTTATATTGTCCACCTCTGGTTGTTCGTATAGTTTTCTAATAATACATTTAGTAGTAGTGTAGTTCAATGGTGACGCGCTCGCTTGGGAAACCGAGTGAAGTGGGTTCAAACCCCGGGTTTTTTGTCTGTCTGTCTGCCTGTCTGTCTGTTACCGCATTTTGATGAAATTTGGTATGATGATAGCTGGTTATCCAGGTCAACATATAGGATACTTTTTACCGCGGGAAAATGTCTCATTTTTGAGAAAAAATACAAAAACTGCAATGTAAGAGTATACGCGGGCGGAGCCGCGGGCAATGCTAGTACATCTATAATATGCTTTTAAACTGTTAAACAGAAAGAGATCTGTCAAATATAATTTTTATTCTTATTTTTAAATCGTAACTGGTCGCTGTCTGCACATGGAAGATATTTGAGAAAAACTATTATTGGTGGTTTTTACTAACGTAATAGAACCCAAAACTATGCTTTTTAAAATGTTTGTCTTTTTGTCTGTGCGTTTGTGCGCGCTAATCTCAGAAACGGCTTAACCGATTTGGGTGCGATTTTCACTAATGTATTGTGATAAGCTTAATTTAACATTTACTATCTGTTTTATTTCAATCAGTTCATACATAAAAAAGTTATGTCAATTTAAGAACCACCTAGAGACCAACCCGAGCAATGCGAGGGTGAGTCGCTAGTTTAAAATTCGATTGTACCTACATACATATTATTGATGGTTAATTATACTAAACAATTTAATATATTATTTTTTGCATTAATAAACTTGTTTAATTCAACAATAAGTGTAGACGTCACAATTGTACAATGATAATTATAAAATTTAAATTGTAATTTATGAAATGAGTGACTAAAATATATTGTCTGATAACAAGAGTTAGCAAAAAATATATTATAAAAATAAAATATCCGACTGCGTAAAAAACAAAGTTAACAAACTATCAGGATGAAAACAAGTTGTAGAAATAACAGTATTACCACGGTAATATTACATTACATTACCGTGATATTACCTATACAGTCGGAGACATACTCGTACACGCGATATTCGCAGCAAGTAACATGTACATCAACTCGCAATAACTGTTCATCTATTTAATTTAAAACGTACCTAGGGACGCACCCGAGCGAAGCGACTCACCCTCGCTTCGTTCGGGTTCGTCCCTAGCTTGCTTCCCAATACAAACTTTCATCCCCATTTTCACTGCCTTAAGGGATGATTACCGGGATAAAAAGCCTGTCCTTCCTAGGGTCTCAAACTATCTTCTTACCAAATTTCATCTAAATCAGTTCAGTAGATCCAGAGATTACCTACCCCCTACAACGTCACAAACTCACAATCTCACAAACTTTTCCTCTTTATAATATCAGTATAGATTAAATAGCAACAAAGCGAAATCTGTAGGTACATGATTTTTTTAAGAACATATGTTTTGCATAGTATGTACAGAATAGACTTTAAAATAATAATAATTAAAATTTGATCTGTTTGTCTGTATATCTGTTTACTTTTCACGCAAAAAAACTGAACAGATTTTAACTAAATTTTGTCTAGTAATAACTTATTACTCGAGTCGACATTTAGAATTCCTTTTACTACAGGAAGATGTTTCATTCCCACCGGAAAAAACAATAACTGAGTCGTTCTTAGAAATTTACATGGCTACCTTTTGCTAAACCTTTAGAGATAGGATCAAAACAATGTACTAGAAAATATAGGTCTGGAGAAAATGCTGCAGCGTTCAATTGGAATCTGCAAGATTCCAATTGAATGCTTAATTTCTTACTAAAATACTATAGAGATATCGTGTTTAGGCTCATAGAAATGGCCTCAATGCATTGGTTCTTGTGTAGGGGGATTTTGATTTTTTAATTTCAGAGTTATTTGAACAAGTACTTTATATTTGCTTTTAGTTACCTATGGAAGATAAAAAACAACCTGTTTTTACTCTTCTCCTTTAGGCTTGTAGATGGACACTGTTTATTTCCCCAATTTCCTATAAACAACTAACATATAATATGCCTTGATAAGATATATATATATATATTTTTTAATTGTTATCATTTTCTACATAGATACTTATTAAATAAAACTATCTTTTCGGATTATTTCGCGGAGTTTATTATGATTTTTGGTGTTACATGTCTTGAAGGTATAGTTGTTACATTGTGGGTACAATGTGGGTAGGCTGTCTGTAACAACTCTATACCTTCAAGACATGTAACACCTCAGTCTCTCCCGTGACCATGGATGCTGTAAAGCATTCGAAACGTCGGGAAACAAAAATGCAAATAAATCCGCGACAAAATTCGAAAAGATAGTTTTATTTAATAATGTCAAACATTCGCGTATATCTAAGAAAGTATTATACATAGATACTTTTGTATTCAAAAATGTCCTAGTTTTAGTCATTGTGAATGGAGGGCATGCAACTTTAGATTAGGTAAGTATGCTATTAGATTAATATGTTTTGATGAATTGTTTAGCTGCTGGCAGCATTTCTATCCAATTAATTGAGGCCACTTTTAAAAGATAAAAGAAAGAAAAAAAAAACAATTATTTAATACTACAATAAAATAGTACCTATTACAAAATATAATCCACTTTGCTAACTAGTTAGCAAGTTATCTAACTTATCTTTACGGTTTTGTCCATATTTTAAAAGCCATTCTTACGTGAAATGTACTGTTTCTACTATAGATTGAAGGATATTTGTGCGTTGTGGAAAACAACTCTTGACTACTGAGATCTATTTTTTTTAATGTACAATTTCATTTTAAATACATATTTCTATTTTGAAATATTTCATTATTTTTTTTTTATTTTTTTTAATGGCTTATAGTTGCGTTAAGAGACGCAATCCATTCTGCCAGTATTTCATTATTTATTAAGTTTTCAAAATATTTAATGTGTCTATTTTGACACATTTTAGAGCTTATAAATAAAAAAAATATATTAATCTTTCTTTACCTATTTGAAGAAAAAAAAGATCCTTTTATTATTGAGCAATAATAACAGATTTTTTAAAGACTAGATAATTATATGGTAATAATACAATCGTTATCTAAATCTAATAATAATATAATGGTATAAAGCTTAATTGTCTTTAAAAAAATAAAAATCTTCGATTTACGTCAAATTATAAGTTTTAGTGCAATTGATCCTTTTATAAAACCAGATAAAATCTTACGTACTAAGGGGGAGGGGGAGTCCGAGAAGTCTTATATGCTCTTTCTGGGGGTAGGACGGTTAAAAATGGCCAAAATTGTCCTTACGTAATTAATGAACGGCCCCTAAAAGGCTAGATCGATTTTCATGACATTTATTTTGTGTACTAATGGGGTTCTGGATGGTTCCTAGCTTTAGGTTCTAACTCATTACCTACTTCTTTATTAGCTACGTTTGTAATACTTACAGTCCTGGATAAATCCACCAAACTGGTGTAAACAAATACCAGGGGCATTCGGGGCTATTGCCTAGGGCGGCAAATTTTTAGGGGCGGCAACATTCAGAGGGTGGGGGAAAAAAATTTCTTCGCGTCATCGAATATGCTTTTTTTTATTTAAAAAAATGAAAAATAAAAAAAAGATTAACTAGTAGGTAAATTTATCGGAAAATTGATCCCATTTACAAATAATTTCTTTACATTTTTTAGAAACATAATAATTAAAAAAAATTAAACTTTCAAAATTTTATTCAAAATTGCGATAATATAGCGGCATTTTTTACTATGCCCAGGAGCGGCACTAAGTACTTATATATGTAAAAACAAATACAAAGGTAATTAAGGTATATATCTGTTGGGTCCCTAATAAAACTTGGAGATATTTCTTGCTTATATTCTTATATTCAGTATTTTTATAATCGTCAGTGAGTTACATAATTTATAATCATAATTTTCAGTATTACAAACAATTCGTGCCTAGTCACTACATGGTGGTACCGGCATCTCTGTGCAAAAATCTCTGACTCTGTGTCTCGGGAAAAACAAATGAATATCCGCGCCCTTTTTTTTTTAAACACATTCCTATCGGCCAAGGTCACATAAGTAAATGCCTTATACATAAACCATTACAAATATATTATTTTCTATTAAAACACTCAATATATAAAAATGCAACCTTACATATCTAAACCTTCACATTACTCTATCGTTATAGTATTAATATAGCCTGTAAGAAGTTCTCTAAAAACTCGTTTTTAGGCCAGCCATTGTTTTAGGTTTTTAATTATATTAATTTACGCTTGATGACATATTTCAACATACAGTTTGAATTATTTTAGTTTAACTTAGTTTGATCACGTTTGAAGAATTATTATTGTGTTTTGAAGTGAATCTAAGGCATTGCAGATAAGATAGTTATTATATGATAGCCCGATAAAGGGTCGCGACTCGCGTGGGGCACAAAATATAAACAATATTTGCGCTAAAAATATTATTGCATTGAATAATCAGTTATTATGTTACGTAATCTGTACTCATAAATAAAGGAAATTAAAAAAAAAACGTGCGTATGTACTTATGTGCGCACGTAAGAAGTTATACTTCTTTGGTGTAACAGAACAAAAATAGCTAAAGATTTCATCCCGTATGTCACAGCTCTCTGTTTGTAAAAGGAATGATAAATTAATAAAAAACATATCGCAATTAAATTAAAACAAATCAATAGGTAATTAAATAAGGCATATTAGGCATATTACAATCTTATATTTATAGAAAATCATTCAAGGAAAGAATATAATATTATATATCATTTGTCAGACAATAACAACGGTTACCATGGCAACGAACAGTTATCAGCTAACTTCATCATGTCGCTTTTTGGCTGTCAGTGTGCGCGCGCATCTTAAAAATTTTACTCTCATATTTTTTTCCAAATGTGCCAAAAGAGGTATAACTTCAAAAAACTTTCGGAAATAAAAAAATCTAGCTAGGACGTGTATAATGGAATTATTCTTTAATGGCTAAAAGCTTTTAAGAGTTTGGGATCTTTTGATTTGTTTCGTGAAAAGGGTTGTTTTTTGTTTATCAAACTAGCTAAGTATTTAACAAAACATTCGTTTTCTTATACATATAAATGAGTCTTAAAACTTTCAAAGTCACTGACAGACAATATTTATGATGTATAACGGGATATTTACCTTGTGTAGCACTTACTTTTGAGAGTTCCCGTTTTACATCATAACGACATCGGTTTCCTTCTTACATTTGTATATTACAAAAAGTAGCCTAGGAACTCAAGTGAAGCGAGAGTGTGTCAGTAGTAAACGATTAATCAAATATTTATAAATATAAATTAAATTAATATTTTCTTCTTTATAATTTTAGTACAGTATAGTATAATATGATCTGTGTTAGTACATAACAATTAGGAGTAGTTTATACGAAAGCCAGCTAGATGGTGCTAGGTGTATTTTAAAACGCGCTATGGTTTGGTTCACATGAAATTGTACCTGAAGTATCTGGTTTCTATTGAATTTAATATAGTAATTTGTTTAATACAATTTTTATTCTACAACTAGCATTGCCCGCGGCTCCCCCCGCGTTCAGGTGACTAAAAGCAAATTCTTAGGTTTTACAGATTTAGTATAGGTACTCTTACATTGTAGTTTTTGCATTTTTTCTCAGAAATGAGATATTTTCCCTTAGTAAAAAGTATATATAATCCTATATTTTGACCCGGATAATCAGCCCGGATTTAGCTACAATGGACCAAAACTGGTCGACGTAGCTAGGGCCGACCTCGGCACCACACCCAACATAAATAATAATAACCAGCTATCACCATACCAAATTTCATCAAAATACCTTTAGTGGTTTTTCTGTGATGCGGTAACAGACAGACAGACAAAAATTCTAAGAACTATATATTTGGCCTCTAATGTGAATAATGACTATTTCAATAAGATTTTCCAAAATTAATTTACTCTTTGCATAAGCTTTTATTTAACTTACAATGTTTGTTAGTTGGTATATTTGTATGGATCAAATCTTGCATGCTAAATTAAAATAACTTTCTCTTATCCTAGAGGGTTGAAATGAAATTTTACATGTTGAGTCAGTTCCCATGACATCCCCGCAATCTGTGTTAACCTTGTCGTGGTGGCGGGTTCATTAGTTGCAAGTTGCAACACACCCACCTCGGTGGGTGATGTGCCATTCTGGTTGCTCCTGGTACTTCTCTGATAGCAGTGGACTGTTAGAACCCCATGGTCATTGTGGTCTGCTTCGGCAGACCTTTCGTGGGGCGTTGCTCCATTATTAGAATAGAATCTGTTTTTTTTACATCTGAATTAATGCGAAAGCTACTTACTGATATCCTTTTTTTTCTAATTTTTGTTACTTAATAGAATTTTCAGAATAAATCGAATTTTAATAAATAGTTAACTGAAAAATGTTTTTCGCAGAGGAAGGTGTAGGTTGTTCTTAAATGACGTAGGCTACTTTTTATCCCTTTACTTCAAGTTCTTTTGGAATTTGAGTCTATTTTCAAAATGACTAATAAAAAAAAATCTATACATATAATAAAATTCTAAATATATATATATATATATATATATATATATATATATATATATATATATATATATTATGTACATTAAATATTTTTTGGAAAATCTTATCAAAATAGATATTATTTTCGATACAGAGGCCGAACAATCGTTTGTAGAATTTTTGTCCGTCTATCTGTCTGTCTGTTACCGCATCACGGAAAGCCACTAGATGGTATTTTGATAGCTAGTTATCCGGGTCAACATATAGGATACTTTTTATCGCCAGAAAATATCTCATTTCTGAAAAAAAAATACAAAAACTGCAATGTAAGACTTTACTAATATGTAAAACTTAAGAATTTGGTTTTTGGTCATCTGAGCGCGGGCGGAGCCGCGGGCAATGCTAATTAGAATAATACGAATACTTAGTTATTATATATGTATTTATATACATCTGCAAATGCAGACGTTGCAAAAATTTAGTAACATTACCCGCTGCTACTTCATAGTTTACGATAGTTACTTGAAGTAGTCCATTAGTAACATTCACACGATTTTTTTCAACCCTTATCTATTCACGAATGCAAGTTGATAGCGCGTTTTAAAATCCTACAACGCCATCTCTTGCGGGGTTAATAAGACCCCCTATTGGCTTTCCACCGAAGGTGGCGTTGCTAACACATTAAAATGTATGGAGGAAGAAAACCAAATTATGGAAATTACAATTTATAAATTCTGACAAAACCAGTTAAAGGAGTTGATTTTATCTAATAAGAAAAGAAAAAATAAAAGTAGGTATATGGGAAACATAGATAATCTGTGTTGTATTTTACATGTGTATGCTACTTCTTTACGCTGAAACTGCTGGAATTTGGATGAAATCTAGTACATATATTATAGACTATGACCTGGAGTAACAGTGGGCTAATGTTAGTAAAATAATTTGCTAATAGGTGGCGCTGATCACCACTAATCAAATCGTAACTTATTTTTCAAATATTTGTTTATATTACCTGTAATTTAAATTCAATTGTAAATATTTATTAATTCGATATATAATGTAGGTATAAAATTTACTAGGATTGACCTCTAAAACATTCACACAGGGCGTGAAGCCTTTATCAATGCATTTCCTTATTGCACTGATATTAATGTTGTGAAATACATAAAATATGAATTTTATTGTATAAACAATAAGATTTAAATTTGTATAATTTGTGTATTTATGTGTTGTCATGTCACTGGGTTGATTTGAATAAATGTAGTTTTTTTTCAGAACGAAATTCGTGGACATGAGCAAACATAAACATTTGCACTAAAACCTTTTTTAAGTTAAGCTTACATCGATATAAGAATAGTATTATATGATCTGTGATACAGATAACTATAGTTGTAAAATGTATGTCTTTAATGTGAAAATAACAACTTTTTACTAAATGCATTTGAAAGTATATATATACAGTAGGTACTAATAAGAAAAAAAAAATAAAAAAAATTTGTGAGCCGTAAAAAAATTAGGCATGAAATTGTGAATAAAATCGTATCTATATAGTGTATCATTAATGCAAAAGTTTTATTGTTACCTTAGCTTCGGTCGAAAGCTCCAATCATGGGTGTTTATATTTATAATATGTATGTATTTAAAGTTATATATTAGTGTATCCACTATCTGGTATCCATAACACAAGCCTCGTAGCTTGCCATGGAACTAGATGGTGCTGTGTGTTAATGTCCCAACATATTTATTTATTTATTCCTCGGCTACTATTTTAGCCAAGGTTTAGACTTTAGATATTTTATATTTTACCATTTGCTTTAAGTAGAGTCGTGGGATAAAACTAGCGAAGCTCTTGTGTCTTATGTTTTACGTCAGAAATCATGTGTTTTTATTCTATCAAATATATGTACATAATATTTTGTAGCAGCGACGTAAATAAAACATTTGTTATGATCAAAGTAATCTATGTATGTATGTTAGTACGGGTTCGTAGTAGATACTGACATCAATAACTTTGTTTTTAAATCTATACATATAATAAAATTGTAACTAAGCCGAATCTGTACATTACATATTTTTTGAAAAATCTTATTGAAATAAACATTATTATCGATACAGAGGCCGAATCTAGTTTTTAGAATTTTTGACTGTCTGTCTGTCTGTATGTTACCGCATCACGGAAAAATCACTGGAGGGATTTTGATGAAATTTGGTATGGTGATAGCTGGTTATCCAGGTCAACATATAGGATACTTTTTACCGCGGGAAAATGTCTCATTTCTGAGAAAAATACAAAAACTGCAATGTAAGAGTATACTAATATGTAAAACTTATGAATTTGGTTTTTGGTCATCTGAACGCGGGCGGAGCCGCGGGGAATGCTAGTGCCAAATAAAGCTAGCTTACGAGTATATCAAGACGTTTAGTAATTAATGATTTTCAATTAATTACAAATTGCCTTTTTACTCTTTCTTTCAGCAAGTATGGAATTTACAGTCAAATTGAACTAGTTATTTTTCAGAAAATCTATACGTGTACAATATTTTAAATGTAAAAGTATTGAGTAATTTTGTCTGTCTGTTTATAATCGTTTTACACTAAAGAACACACTAAAGATCAGGTTTCGATGTTTGGGAAAGATAGTTTTCATCATCGAGACAGATTTTTATGGATTTCTGTGGTGATTTCTATGGAGATTTCTATGGTAATTAAAATTTAGATTTATTATCTTTAACGATTTTGTAAATAAGTAACTATTAGTACATCAAAATCCTGCGATTTGTGATATTATCATAATATGTTACGACAGTTACAAAAATATATTATCTAATCTCTGTGTGTGCCCTCCAAAATTTGCAAAGGTCAGATAAAAATACTTTGAGAAAGCACCAGAAATTAACGTCAATTTTCAACAATTACTAATGATGTTTTCTTCTGCAGAAGTGCTCTTTTATTTTTAACTAGCAGAACCCGCGGCTTCGCTCGCGCTAAAACTACAAAAAAAAACTAAAAAAGTACAAAGGTTTCATACAAACTTTCATCCGCTACTTTACCCCCCTTATGAGATGAATTTTGAAAAATGCTAAAACACATATTTAATTAATTGTATTGAAGAGTATTAATACCAAGTTTCAAGTAATTCTGACCATGAATATTTTTTTGGATTGTATTATAACGTGTTTTCCCGTGGGAAAGAGATAATCTTCTGCGGTAAAAAGTAGCCTATGTCACTCTCCAGCCCTCCAACTATCTTCACACAAAAAATCACGCCAATCCGCCAAACCGTTTCGACGTGAAAAGAAGACAAACAAACACACTTTCACATTTATAATATTAGTAAGGATTTCAATTCTCATTTTTTTAATTGATTAACCGAACTTGATTTTACATCAATGTTTCATCATTAAAACGTGTCGTTTACGACTGATATAGTTTCAGATTTGTAATAGTAGTCTGATGTGGGAAAGCTTATTAATATTTACGGGCTTGCTAACGAGCGTTTATCGTATTTTTACATTAAAAACCGCAAATATTGGTGGTTTCAGCCTAGAATTTGAAGACAGTCAGTAAATTTCTAAGAACAAATTTCAGAAGACTGAAAGGACTAAGCTAGCGGATGTGACAGCACAAAATTAGATATCCTAATATAACCGTTTAGGTATTGTTTTTCTAGACCAATTTCCTCTAAATAATTGTGTTACCGTGTTATACAATATTTCACCAATATTTATTTATCATACGACAATATTTTAATAATTGTAATCAGTAATTAGTTAAAGATTAAGTGTTCAAATTTTATGCGTAGGACAAGTTTTCCATCCATTCACGTTCACGCATTATGTTTGTGGTCGCAGCATGTTAGATACAGTGTGACCGATAAACAGCTATCAGTGAAAGCTACTTACTAAGCAAAAGATTTATAAATTAATAGCAGAACCCGCGGCTTCGCTCGCGCTAAAACTTTCATCCCCTATTCCACCCTCTTATTCTTGAACACCTTTGTATTGTACACTTCTACGTAATATATGTAAATTGTTGCCAACTATGACAGTGACATCATCATTCGCCGAGCGTGGAAGCTTACTTTAGGTAGCTTTTGTTTCATAAGATTCATTTATATTTTAGGATCACTTTGTTATCTCTGCGTCTGTTAAGAACCTTTATTTCGGAAACATATTAAGATTTCAAATTTTTAATTTCTACTAGGGCTTATAAGTCAATACACTCGAAAATTTTCCCCAAAACACTTCTTCTTCTTCCTGCCCATTTCCCAATCACTTGGGGTCGGCGCAGTACATCTTCTGTACTGCTGAAAGGATTTGGCAAAAGTGTTACGACCGGCCGCCTCACGCCTGCCTGACGTCAACCCTCCTTGGGAATGCTATTGTCTCTCTTTGTCTGAATGGTATCGCGGAAGTCTTGTACTATGCACTTCCGATTGTTTTGTCTTTTAAAACATTTTTATACTATTACTTAAATTTTTAATGTTATTTTCGGATATATTTTAAAATAAATTTTGATTACACCATAAATTTTGTTTTGACGTTGTCATTTTTTTTCAAAAACACTCCATTTTGCTATTAAATGTTCATAGTTGGAATATCGATCGACTCCATCGATATCTCCTATCTATATAGCTTGTTAAACGAAATTGGCTAATATGACCGAAATTTGCTTAATAGGATTTTATGGTCTAGATCCGTAAATGGTCTGATGAGTTTGGTCGCAAATTGAAAGTAGAAGTACGAGTAACTCATTTTATTTCTAGGAAAACTACAAATATTCCATATACATCATGATTTCAATTATTTAAATACATTTTTATCACTTCTAAAATATGACAAATACTTGGATATAGCACTTTTTCTGTCTGAATTAGATTTGATATCAATGAATAATTTGTTACTTAAGATATATATCTTGAATTCGATTGTGTGATACTATATTTGATGCTTGGGCGCTGTATGATAACATGCATGCATCATATAAGCGATAGTTATGATTAAAATCTACTTTTTTACCTATTGTTCATTTCTCTATGAATTTCACTTTATATAAGAATTATTAGTTTTAGTAGATTAATATATTTTCTTATATAAAACTTTCTTAGATTTACGCGAATATTTGACATTTTAAATAAAACTATCTTTTCGGATTTTTTCGCGAATTTTTCATTTTGTTATTTGTGGGTAGGCTGTCTGTAACAACTATATAATACCTTTGAGACATCTAACACCTCAGTCTCTCCCGTGACCATGATTGCTGTAAAGCATTCGAAACGTCGGGAACCAAAAATCTAAAATAAATTCGCGAAAATACCCGAAAAGATAGTTTTATTTAAAATATTTTCTTATAATAAGATTTTGTCTTAAAAAGAAGAATGAAGTCGCTTTAAAATAAATTATACCTACGTTATTATCTATTTCAAAAAGAGTCATGACCTACCTTAAATATGCACCTTGTTATCTTCCACTTGCAACAGTTATCTTAAGACATAATCTAAATGTGTTCATAAGTCTTTTATTGTATACGATACCTACTTACGTATATTTAATGGTAACCAACATACAGTAAAGTATACGGCAGGAATATGATTTGCCCTAGGATCGTCTTGAACATGCAAAACACCAAGCAAAACTGTACAAGGAGCTGAAGAGTATCGAGTTCTTATTTCTGAGTTAATGAAATTATTCTTATATGTTTTTTTTCACAAATTAAATTTTAGTTTTTTTTTATTATATCTTCTTATAACCCGACGGAATTCTCTCGTCTGTATGGGGCTTCGCAGGATCACTTACGCACTCAACCACGTCGCTTCGATGGCAGGCTTGAGGCAGATCAAGATAAAAGAAGTACCAGGAGCAATGCACAGACCACATGGTACACCATCAACCGAAGTGGACCACCTCCCCATTCGTCTTGTAACTTGTAAGCACCTGTCATAATGTGAAATCATTATAAATTTTAATTATTATTCTAATAATATTTATTCTATTATTCTAAAAATAGTATATCTAAGTATAGAAATATAATAAAGTATAATCTTATTATTGTTAGTGTATTGACATTAAGGTGATCACGTGCACCTTGCATGGTCGGTGGGTTACCGAGTAGTAGCTGAGTGATAACCCAAGATAAGTTATTATTGATGTGAAATTAGAAATTTTTATTTACTATCAAGTAGATGATATTGTTCTATTACGAGTGACCCGCCCTCTTTACACAGTTGAAGCCCACGCCTATGTTATATAACTGTACTTTACAACTTATGTACTTGATAAACAAACAAAAAAATCTCATTTTAGTACATATAGCGACTCATCCTCGTATCGCTTGGGTTCGTCCCTGGGTTGATTCCTCACACAAACTTTCATCCCCATTTTCTGCCCCTTAAGGAATAATTTCCGGGATAAAAACTATCCTATGTCCTACCTAGTCTCAAACTACCTTCTTACCAAACATTAGTGTGGAACAATCACAAAGTGTTTAGATTTTAAATTGCACTCATGAAGTAGGCTTATAAGAAAAGGTTTTGTTTCGTTGGCAATCAAGAAAAGGCTATAATAATACACATGTGTATTGTAGTAAATATATTTCATGTATCATAAAAAGATAATCCGAGATTAGAGAAATTTATCTTTTAGTAAATAAATAGATATATAAGTTTTATATCAATTAAAGGTTAGGACGATTAGGTTTTTAAGTGTTGGATGAATTAATTCATACAATTTAAGAAAAAAAATTGCGAGGTTTTCAGAGCATTTAATAGAGATGCTAAGAAAACAGCAATTTTAAAATTAAAATGCTGATGTTTGAGGGATTTTCTGTGCAAGTTCAATCAGCAATTATATTACTTAAACACTCGTGGAAACTTTTGTTTATAATATGAATAGTTTAAAAACATAACATGTTATTGCTGAAGAAAAGTATAAATAGTGACTAATGCCCGATTTCACCAACAACCCATAAGCTACCACCTACGTATGGGATCCCTAGCTTAAAAGTCCCCTAAACTAGCCCCTAAATTAAGTTTCGTTTTACCATCGTCAGAGCCCGTATTTCTAGTACCTACATTTAGGTGGCATTTTAACATTTAGGTGACCCCTAACTGTCGGTGAAACAGAAACTGTCCACTAACAGCCCCCTAAACATGCTTAGGGGATCCCTTAAACTTAGGAGACGTTGGTCAAATCAGCCATTAGTCTGTCAACCACAATACCTACTCTTACTTAGACGATTTCCGAAACGAATGGAAAATGATTCTGATCTCTGGTAATAAATGGTACTAATTCTCTGTATAAACTTTTTTCTTTTATTTTTTTTCTTTAATTAACAAATTTTATTCTACTATTAATTAATATTAGATTTTTTTAAATAAAACTATCTTTTCGGATTTTTTCGCGCATTTATTTTGATTTTTGGTTCCCGACGTGTCGAATGCTTTACAGCAATCATGGTCACGGGAGAGACTACTGACTAAGGTTTTAGACGTCTCTAAGGACTCTTTTTATACTCGTTATAAACAGTGTCTACCACAAAAGTAGTCACAAAATGATTCTAAAAAATTCAAAAATGGCACCGAAGTTCCGCTTTCCACAGCGAAATAATTCTAGAATTTATTTGAAATTTCAGAAAGTATCAAATATTTCATTTTTTAATAAGTATAACTTGTTCTTCTTCTTCTGTGATCATATTTGATATAAAACGTTCGAAACGTCGCAACCAAATAATCTAAATAAAATAGCCAAAAAATCAGAAAAAACACTTAACAATAAGAAAGCTCTTCTTAATGCTGAGTTTAAGTTTTGAGCTTTGTTTAGTAAATTTTAAGAAAGATTTTCAATCCACTGACAACGTGGTTTGTAGCTAATACTTACTAAAAATAAATAAATATGAGATGGATGCATGTATTTCGGGTTAGCAAATATATTACGCATGTTCAATATATAATATATCACGTATTATATCTTATCGAATAATTTCGACAGGTAGCGAAATTGTGGTCGATATTTTGCAATGTTTACTGTTATCATAGATGCGTAAAGTTGTATGTGGGTGTATGTATATTACTTCTTCATGTTAAAGTTTAAAGCTGTTAAACAGATTAGGATGAAATTTAGCACACAAATAGATTACGACCTGGACAGGGTACCTACAGGGTACCTACTGTGAGGTCCCTAGAGACGCATACGAGCGAAGATATATAGTGTAAAGTGATAAGGCCCCGGGGAAAAAATATGAACGTGTCCGTCTGTGATTTCGAAATAGTTAACTTAAATTGATTCTTTGGGACAAAACTGTTAGAAAAAAATTTATGATGAAGATGAGATGAATGGATGGGCGAATGGATGAATAAATAGTACCAGACATGCTACACCTTACTTTTTTTTTAACGTTGGGAAATGCATTTACGCACGAGGTGTGGGACTCACCGGCGAAGCCAGTACTACCCACTAAAACCCAACAAAACCTTCCCCCGTCTTAATGGGGCGTCGCATAATTGCTTACGCATTCAACCACGACGTCCCGACGGCAGGTCTGCCGAAGCAGACCACAACAACCACGGGGTTTCTCCAAGGTCCACTCTGCTATCAAAGAAGTACCAGGAGCAACCCGCATGGTACACCGCCCTCCGAAGAGGGCCACCTCCCACCGCCCACCGAAGCAGGCCACCTCCCTGTGCGTTTCTTGGCTTCGCGCCCGGCTGGATTGCCGGGCACTACTGAGCCCCCCCCACCACGACAAGGTGAACGCACGTTGGGGGGGACCAGACATGCTACACTGCATCTCGAAGGATTTATTAATTTATGACACCCCCACTCTATATCTTGTAGGAGTCTTTATTGAAGTGAAACTTCTTTAGAATCGTTGTGATTTGAAACTCGATGCAACGGAAATGCGACAGTAAAAAGAGACAAACATATAAATATATAGGATTAAGCCGGCGATAGAATGAGATAGAACACATTGCGATGATGCCATAGTAACCGTTGTCATGGTAACCGTTGTTATTTGATAGAATACATTACACAGGAAGTGAAAAATAATAAAATTCATTACTGATTATTATGTAATGTTTATATTTATGTCAAATAAAATATAAAATAACTTTTAAACTTGGTAAAAATAATATAAAAAAATCCTTATGATTATCCTACTCCTGATACTCTATATTCATATCATTTTCTGAAGTTTCACTTCTACGATGTGTGAATTGCACATTTATATTATTATTTTATTTCCAAAGAAAAAAAAATCTATGTTACTTATTTAAAGCTTCGCTCCGTCATTCGTTAAAACGAGCCCCAAGAAAAGATAATTCTAACAGCTGCTTAGATTCTGTTATCATGAAAATAAATAATAATTAATAATTTAAATATGAGGTAGCTAATTTTAAATCATAGATAGATATTTCAATTTTATTATAGTGACTTACTCTCGCTTCGCCCAGATGCGTCCCTAGGTCTAAGCATAACCGTAACATAGGTTACGGTTAGGCCTAGACCTGGAGTCTCTAACTCCAGGTTATATATATTCTATCCAAATATAGCCCAAAGTAACAAAGATACAAACATACATACTTTCACAATTATATTAGTAGTCCGATATATTATATGTGTAGGTAAGTCTGGATTATTGCATTTTCTAAAATATTGAAATTTGAAATGTAATGTTAGAACATTTAAAAATAGTGCATTAATTCATTGGAATTTCATTTCTCATAATAAAGGATTCGACAACACGTTTACCTTAGTTTGTAGTGTCACTTGCTGTGCCAGCGGTCGCGGGTTTGAGTCTCGCTGGGAGCATTCATTTGTGTGATGAGCACGAATGTTTGTACTCCAGTCATGGGTGTTTATATTTATAATATCTATCTATTTAAAGTTATATATGTGTAGTGTATCAACTATCTGGTATCTATAACACAAGCGTTGTAGCTTACCATGGAACTAGATGGTGCTGTGTGCTAATGTCCCAACATATTTATTTTTTATTTATTATTAAAGACATATTACGTATATACATATATTACTTTGTTATTGTTGATATGAGATAAATCACGTACACCATATAGGCGTAGTTGAGGGCGATAGCTGGTTTGGTGCAGTTCATTTTACTTAGGAGTTCGGTGTATGAATAAGGACATTCGTGGTGAGGCCACGGAGCGTGTCAGTCGTTGCTGGCGAAGTATTATAAATATCGTACATTATTGTTGTTTTAAGTTGTTTTTGTGCGTGCAAAATGGGTATTTCGATTTTTGTGCTGTGCTCCCTGTGCTTTTGCTCAGTATTTGGATATGTGAGTATTGTTTTTTTTAATTTGTTTTATTGTTTTTTATTTATTGTTTGAATTATTTTATAAACATGTATATTATAATAAAATATTATATTTAAGTTTAAATTAAAAAAAATCTTTATTAGTGTCTTATTTTTTTGTAATGTTTATTATAAAAATTAATAGACTGTAAACACTTTTTCAATATGTAATTAGTAAATATTGTAAGTTTAGCTTATTATGTATTAATAACAAAGAAACGTCGGGAACCAAAAATCTAAATAAATTCACGAAAAAAACCTAAAAGATATTTAAAATGACGGTAGATTCAAATAATTTATATGTTTTAATATAATTGATTCTTTATTATTTTTTAATAAAACATTCTATGTATATTCATTGATATCTAACATATAATAAAATTCTAACTAAACCGAATCTGTACATTAAATATTTTTTGGAAAATCTTATTAAAATAGACATTATTATCGACACAGAGGCCGAATCTATAGTTTTTAGAATTTTTGTCGGTCTGTTTGTCTGTTACCGCATCACGGGAAAACCACTGGAGACATTTTGATGAAATTTGGTATGATAATAACTGGTTTATTGTCATATTATGAACAAGTTTAAAATAAAAACTAAAAACATTAATAAAATCTGTTAAAAGTTAACTTGCCTGCTAAAAATCAAATCCTATCCCATAAATATTATGTATAAATGCGAAAGTTTGGTTGGTTGGATGTTTGTTTATCAAGCCAGAACGGCTGAACGGATCCGGATGAAAGACACAGAGATAGATTATAGTCTGAAATACTGTAACACATAGGTTTCTTTTAATCCCGGAAAAATGTACGGTTTCCATGGGATAGATTTGTTTTTGTAATATATATATATATATATATATATATATATATATATATATATATATATATATATATAATATAGATAATATATTAAACATTTAATAATTTAATAACCATAATGTACCTAATGATTGATTAAGAGTATAAGTATTAAGTATACAAAAAAATTGCTAAACATCAATAAGAAAAAATATTCCCAAACTATTTATATTTTGTACAGCAATAAAGAGTAGATATATTGAATTTCATGTACATTTGCCTCCTTGACTATAATATATGTACAGACGTAGGTAATATTAAAGTCAGCACTTGTGTATGTTTGTTATTACTTCACGCCAAATCGGCTGGACAGATTTGGATAAAATTTTGTACACAGATCTATATGATCTGAAGTAATAAATAGGCTGCTGTCAGTAATAAAACATGCCAAAAGATGGCGCTGACTGTATATAGGCAAGGATAAGTGTGGACTGTAGACCTAGATACACTACCTTTCACGTAAACGCCAGGCTAGCCGATACGTGCTTAACTCACGTACACACATCACTAATTTATCTTTAATAAAGGATAAGGAATGTTATTTATGTTTTTATATGACATAAGAAAATTATAAATAGAATTCTATAGACTTCAAATGTAACCACTTAACTGCCTTTTTTATAAATAATTATATCGCTGTGAATATTTATTATTCATGATTCTTGATTCGACGACACGTTTGGCTCAGTTTGTAGTGACCCTGTGTACTTGCTGTACCAGCGGTCGCGGGTTCGAGTCCCGCTGGGGGCATTCATTTTTGTGATGAGCACGAATGTTTGTACTCCAGTCATGAGTGTGTTAATATGCCAACATAATTATTATTATTATTTCATGATTTTATATATATGTATATATTTTTTTAATATAAGGTATGCTTTCGCCGGCAGATCTGCATGCGTTTTTTTTCATCTTTTCGGAGACAACTTTAATTCAATTCAATTCTCTTTTTAATTTTCTTTAAAGAAAGCTTGTCAGTTGGGCACAGATTACATACTTCGAGAAAATTATATTTTTTTGATTTGGTTGTCAAATAACCATAAAATATAATGAAATCAAATTTTACTATAAATGTAGATTATTAAGTCGTGTTTTGATATTAGTATAATGCAGTAGATTGCAGGTTCATCCCTTCGATTGTAAAGATTTTGAATAAGTCATATAAACTTGATTGATTTCCCATACAAACTTTCATCCCCATTTTCACCCTCTTAAGGGATGATTTCCGGGATAAAAAGTATCCTATGTCCTTCCTAGGACCCTAGGGTCTCAAATTATCTTCTTACCAAATTTCATCTAAATCGGTTCAGTAGATCCAGAGATTACCCCCTACAACGTCACAAACTCACAAACCCACAAACTCACAAACTTTACCTCTTTATAATATTAAGTATAGATTGTCATGGTGTCATAAAAGAAAAAAATATTGCAATACAACAATGTATTTTTTCATTTTTTTTTATTTTTATTTATAATATATAAATAAGCTAATAGATATTAAGTACTGAATATTCCGCTGACTGCATTTTATATCGGCGACCGGTTTTATGATATTGAACTAAATAGTTAGATAACTCTTGTTATTTACTTTAAATTTTCTTATAATGTAAAATTTACATCTATACTAATATTATAAATGCGAAAGTAACTCTATATGTCTGTGTGTCTGTCTGTTACGTATACATGCCTAAAATGCTGAATAAGTTTTGATGAATTTTGGTATAGAGACGAATGGGACTTTGGAGAAGGACATAGGCTACTTTTTGTCGCAAAAATGAAACTTGTAGGGGGTGAAATAGAAGTTGAAAATTTGTATTGGGAACAAATCATTTGTCAAGTAGAGGACATAAAAATTCGTTATATCCGATAATTTCGGTAAGAAATAAAGACAGTTTCGGTGTTTTTGATCCATGAAGATAAAATAGGGATTGATTTAAAGTTTTTTTTTAAAGTAGGTACTTGCCTACTTTTCTATATACATATTACATATGTATGTACATGTGTATATATAACCTATTATATACTATCTGTTAAAACGTACGTACAAGCGAATTGAGGTGTCAAGTGACTACTAATAATTTGTTGCCTAATCTAAAAGCCTCTACACACAGTAATAAAAAAGTGCGTTTTTTATGCATTATTTTAGGACAATTCTTTTACAATGTATACGTGACTTTGCATCACGTAGACTTTTCTAGAGGGTTTCGGGCACCCTCATGTTAGAGTGAGATAGCATATTATATTATCTATTAGTTAAAATGAGATAGACAAGATCATGCCTTCGGCGCATGTTCTGCATTTTTCGTTTTAGGATTCCGTGAGGGATTATTATATTCTTTTTAATTTTTTGTATAGCACATGTAAAGTCAGGATAAATTTTAGATTACAATTTTTTTTACATAATTTACTATATCTCTTAATAAAAAACTTTCTGTTTGTGTTTTACCTTAAGCTGTAACGTACCAGAGAATGAAATGAGTATACTCTATATCAGGAGTAGGATAATTATAAGGTTTATTTTTTAATAATATTTAAAAAAAAAATTTTTTTTATTATTTTACATTTTATTTAACATATAATATTTTATTATATATTATTCAGTTTTATTTTTATTATTTTTCACTATCTGTGTAATGTATTCTATATTATTCTCTCGGTATTAATCCTATATATTTATATGTTTGTCTTTTTGTCGTGACGCATTTTCGATTCATCGAGTTTCAAATCAAAACGATGCTAAAGAAGTTTCACTTTGTCCAAATTCATTATTAAAGGTTTGAATGAGTATGACTAAACCAAAACGTCAACAATTAAGTTTTGCTGTCACACGGTTTCCAACCCCCCCCCCCCCCCCTTCGTGTCTTCCCCATTCTACGTGACATTGGTGAAGTAATCTAAGCTCAACTGGCACGCTTTGAAACCACCAACAAGAGAATTGAATTGAACTTACGATTTGTCTAAGAACTGACAAATTACTTATTAGGTTAACTGTTAGTATGGAGTAGATAGACTATAGTCTACATATTATATGACATATAGCCTATAGCCTTCCTCAATAAACGGGCTATATAATGCAAAAAGGATTTTCCAGGAGTTCCTGAGATTAGCGCGGTTAAACAAACAAACGCACACACACAAACAAACAAACAAACTCTGCCTCTATAATATTAGTATAGATTTGTCCATCTCGTAACAAATTAAAATAAATAATATACGGAACCCTTGTGACGAAAATATTGTTTTACATCATACTTATTGTGGGATATCCTAAATGAGAAGTGGGAAAAAAGCATGCATCCACATAAAAGGGACGAGTTGGAAAGGGATAAGGATATATTTTACTGTATGTTAGAAAGAGACAGGTGATGTCACGCCGTGGGTGCGTGCAAGGTGAATGCACGATCTTATTCGGTGCAGGAAATCCCTTAAATGGGTCACGTTTGTTTACCAACATAATATCTTTGTATAAGATTCACTTTCCATATAGGAAAGATTTATTTATAAATTGCAAGTTGGATTGTCAATAGTTGTTAAATTAACAAAATTGTATTATATCTCTAAAATTATTCATTTAGACTTAGAGGATAAAATTTATTTTGTTTTGTCTGTAAAATGTTATAAAAACTTTAAAAAAATATAATAAAAACCGACTTCTAGGCACTAAAATGTAAAAAATAACTAAACGGAGGTTTTAATTTAGGATAGATACCTAATCAGATATTTTCGAAGTCGGTGCCAGCCGATGCAATGCAAATCTAATGTATTTCGATACGTAAAATACATGTTTACCTAATAGATATTCATATATATTATATATATATATATATATATATATAAAAATTATTGTAGGTGAGAACCTCCTCCTCTTTGGAAGTCGGTTAAAAATTGTTCCAAAATTTTTTCCTAAATAAAACTAAGGCTAGTTTTGAAAAGCTATATAATATAAAAAAAAACTATTTATATGATATTAGAGCTATTTATTATAAAATAACAAGCAATATTGGATGACGTTATATTTTTTTGTTAATTTACATACTATGAGGTAATCGAACTTTGTATCTTATAAATAACAACATATTATTTAAAAATATGCCCATATATGTAATACAAGAAAAAACTAAAAGAATATAAAATATAATTATGTAAATAAACAATGAATTTACGAATAAAACATTTTTAAGACAAGACATTTAATGAAAAATTTTATGTTTCCTTTGTTCCAGAACACGTACTCGTATAAAGCTGCCATAGTCGACGTGGCCAAAGGCGATGTCCATAGCGGAAAATATGCAGATATCGTATATGAGGCTGCCAAACTGGTAACTACTTATTGGCTACTTGTTTTTACCGCGAATCCCAAAGGCGGGTTATGTCTTTGACCTGTATGTATGGCCGATCACATGTACTTACCTACTCTTGTAATTACTCAACAGCTTTGATGATTCATATATTGTTAAATTCGTCTCGGTAACGCGAATATCATAGGCTATACTTATGAATATTAATAAAAATAAAAATGGCGGATCTCAGGACTCAAAATAGGCGATTACAAAAATATATGCAACATATATTTTAAAATAATTTAGGATAATAATTTTTTAATAAAACTAAAAATGTCTAACTGGTCAAATCTAAAAGCTGTATCTCCTTCATTGGGTTAAATTATCGTTTATGTGTAGGGATGTAAAGAAAGCAATCAAATTGGAGTCCCTGTGTTCTATTCAATATAATCTGCAATGTCTGAGAGCATCCAAATTATTCTTCATCCAATCATGCTTAACGATGATTGACATTAAAATATTGCCATGCCCATATAAACAGTTCTGTAACAAAATAAACTGACAAAATAAGAATGTTGTATTGAACCCTTTTTATCGTCCCACAGCTGGGCACGGGTCTTCCCTTACTGTAAGGGGGATCAGACCATAGCCTAGCACGCTGGCCAAGTGCGGGTTGGCGGACTTCATGTCTATCTAGAACTTGCTAGGGAGAACCAGACATGTCATGACAGGTTTCCTCACGATGTTTTCCTTCACCGTAAGGCAAATGGTAATCATGTCAATGATTCGCACAAGAAAATATCAGAGGTGCGAGACTTGGGATTTGAATCCACCTCAATCTTTCCCAAGCAAGAGAAATATAATTTACTTGCATTGCCGCGGCTTCGCCCGCGTTTAGATGACTTTTGTATATTTTCTCAGAAATGAGACATTTTCTCGCGGTAAAAAGTATCCTATATGTTGACCTGGATAACCAGTTATCACTATACTAAATTTCAATAAAATCTGTCCAGTAGTTTTCACGTGATGCGGTAAGAGACAGACAGACAAAAATTCTTAAAACTATAGATTCGGCTTCTGTATCGATAATAAAGTCTATTTTAATAAGGTTTTCCGAAAAATATCTAATGTACAGATTCGGCTCAGTTAGAATTTTATTATATGTATAAATTATTATTACTTTTTACCTCAAAAGTTGTCGATTTCAAAAAAAAAAAAGAATATTAAAAATAGTTCACGATTGGTGCAGTTATAGAGAAATATACGCAAAAACATACTAAAACCCAATTTGTGTACCTTCTCTTTTTTTAAATTATTTTAGATATATATTTTTTACTGGACTGCGGTGGAATCCAAAATCAGCATTATGAGTTTGACCTGTATGTATGTATGTTCGATTCTATGTTCCCTCATTATTGCTAAACGGCTAAACCGATTTTAATGAATGAATTGAACATAGAAAATTTTCAATTGATTGATAATATAATATTTAAATTTTTGTTTCAGAATGTAGATGTAGTAGTGTTGCCGTCGCCAAATGATATTCCGTCTGAAGGCGCATTAGAGCTGTGCATGAATGAATTGGATAACTACGATGAGGTGAGTTATAATTTTTAGCAAATTTATATTGCTGATAATTCTTATTGCTGATATTTCTATTATGTACTAACATCAACAATTGTGATAATTTTTTTATTAATTTAAATTTTGTTAGTAAAAAGTATTAATTATATAATCAAACTAGCGACTACTTACTCTAGGTTCGCTCCGGTGCGTCCCTAAGTACGTTTTAATTTTTTCTAGCGGAACCCTAATTCTTTTTTTTAAATAAAAGTAGCCTAAATCAACTATCTGCCAGTGAAAGTCCCATTAAAATCAGTCAAGCCGTTTCGGAGATTAGCCGGAACAAACAGAAAACAGAAAACAGACAGACAAAAAATGTAAAAAATTGTATTTTTCTTATAAGTACCGTAAATAATGTCATATGTATTTAGTAAAAAGCTGTTATTTTGATATTACAAGCAAACAGTTCAATTTTATTTATCTGTATAGATGCCCACGCTCTGTTTTAATTGTAGTTTAAAACAATAAAAAACTTAACAACGTTGTGTAACAACTTAAAGCTTTTATTACGACATTTATTACAAGAATTATTGCTAGATTTCGCTTATCATTCGAGATTATTGTAATCATTACAGCCTTTGTTTAAACAAAAATAGAATTATATAGACTTAGACGCATATAATTTAATCTTATATAGGTACTAATGTTTATAAATAAATAAATATGTTTGGAACGCACAGCACCATCTAGGTCCATGGTAAGCTACGAGGCTTGTGTTATGGATACCAGATAGTTGATACACTACACATACCTAATATATAACTTTAAACACATACATATTATAAATATAAACACTCAACACTGGAGTACAAACATTCGTGTTCATCACATAAATGAATGCCCCCAGCGGGTCTCGAACCCGCGACCACTGACACAGTAAGTAGGGTCACTACAAACTCAGCTAAACGTGTCGTCATCAAAGTAAATTAAATATATAAATAGATATTGGTATACGTGCTAGGTTTGTGAACAGCTGCAAGCTGATTACTTATTATCGTAGGCAAGTAATGGTTTTTATCGTCATAATAATATAATAATTACTACGTCTGTATATACGTAAGTAATAATTATTGATTTTCAAAAATTCATCATTATTGCTCCCCTTCGCACATTATTGCAAAATTTCTTGGTACTAATTAATTAATTTTATTATCTATACAGATAAATAAAATTGAAGTGTCTGTTTGTAATGTCAAAATAACAGCTTTAATACTAAATGCGTATGGAATTACATACGGCACTTACAAGAAAAACATATTATTTAAATTTTTGTCTGTCCGCCTCTTCCGGCTAATTTGCGAAATGGTTGGACCGCTTTTGATGGGACTTTCACTGGCAGATAGCTGATGTTATAAGGAGTAACTTAGGCTACTTTAATTAAAAAAAAAAAGAATTAGAGTTACGTTAAAAAGTTAATTGATATGTAGGTACTATGTAGATAGTTTACGGAATATAACTAGTTGATACTCGTACCTACAAATCTGAGCTACTCGTATGTTTTCATTTAATTTCAGAAAATCGATATTATTTGTGAACTTTGAAATAGTTCTAAAATACAGTAATTTTTATGTTATTTTGCGAAAAATTGTGGATTTATATTATTATAATTATTGCAATATCATTTCCCTTTATTGGCGGATGTTACATTTTAATTTTTGGGTTTTCTCATTAATAATACGTAAGGAAAAATGTGTGGCAAATATTATACATATTCGAGGAAAACCTGAAATATATTATACTCAAAACATATTTAGCTTCCATACAATTATTTACATTTATTTATTTAATTTTAATGATATTTAATGGCATATTCATACGTTTTTCATCTATACATACATATAATAAAATTGTAACTAAGCCGAATCTGTAAATTAAATATTTTTTGGAAAATCTTATTGAAATAGACATTATTATCGATACAGAGACCGAATCTATAGTTTTTAGAATTTTTGTCTGTCTGTCTGTCTGATACCGCATCACGGAAAAACCACTGGAGGGATTTTGATGAAATTTGGTATGATGATAGCTGGTTATCCGGGTCAACATATATGGTACTTTTTATCGCGGTAAAATGTATCATTTATGAGAAAAAATACAAAAACTGCAATGTAAGAGTATACTAATATGTAAAACCTAAGAATTAGGTTTTTCGTCATTTGAACGCGGGCAGAGCCGCGGGCAATGCTATTTATTATAAGTAAAATCCCCTCTTGGACTCCCCTACTATTAATACTTTCTTAGATTTACGCGAATGATTATTAGAATAATTATTAAATAAAACTATCTTTTCGGATTATTTCGCGGATTTATTTTGATTTTTGGTTCCCGACGTTTCGAATGCTTTACAGCATCCATGGTCACGGGAGAGACTGATAATAAACCCCTACTATTAGTTTAACCTGTAAGTTGTAACTGCGCATGTAAACAAATCTCGGATGTCGAATTTAACCATTTTTAATCATCGTATCGATTTGGAATTTTGCAAATGTATATATGTATACATGTATGAATATATAAATAAATAAATAAATAATATTTTTGAAAATCTCTGAGCATTGACATGTGGCAAAAAGGCACAAGGAGTCTTTTTGCATTAACAATGGTATTATTAATTATTTTCATTTTTGGTGGAAACTCGAAAGCTTTACAGCAATCGTGGTCACGGGAGAGACGAGAAAGAATATCTTAGACGTTTCAAAATTTATCAATATTATATATATATTTTTTGCAGATAGTAAAGTCCGTATCAACAGCAGCTAAGGAGAGTCAAATGTATGTCGTGGCGCATCTGTATGAAAAAATTCACTGTCAAGATAAACAAGAATTGATTAGAAGCAATTTGGTATTCGATCGTCACGGCAACATAGTTTCTGTGTGAGTGACTATATTGTTTATAAATACTAGATTTTGTCTATGGTAGTTTTGTTTAAATTGATTTTAATTATGACACCATAATTATTTTATCTTTTAGTTATATAATTTAAAATAAAAACAATTCTATCCCACGGGAACCGTACATTTCCGTATTATCCGTAAATTTCCGGGATAAAAAGTAGCCTATTCTGATTTATGAGTACATCTATAATACATCCATACATACTCACAAACTTTCGCATTTATAATATTGGTACGATTTGTAGGATATAATCATGAACGAATTTCGTTCATGGATATAATATATAATAATCTAAACATAAAATAAAATTCTAACTGAGTCGAATCTGTACATTAAATATTTTTTTGAAAACCTTATTGAAATAAACATTATTATCGATACAGAGGCCGAATCTATAGTTTTTAGAATTTTTGTCTGTCTGTCTGTCTGTCTGTCCATAGTAATAAATAATAATATAATTTATTTGAGTAGGAGTATAGTTATATTCTTGTATTTGTACTTTAAGTACATGTAGCGAGAGATATACTTTTTATCTACAAACGGAAAATCGCTGTATTTATCTTATCTATTTCTCCTAAAACCGGTTTTATTTTCTGAATAAGATCTTTTTTTATCTTTCTCCCGAATCTGCATTCTGCCAGTAAAAGATCCTAATAAATAAGTTTACTGTTTAGTTGTTTTTGAAATTAGCGAATATATGCAGACAGATAAAAAAATGAATTTGGTGTCGTGAAAATGACAGTATCGAGCTCAATAACTTGAAATTGCAGAAAGATGCGTTATTTTTATTTATAAGTATAGGAATTTTTGTCTGTTATATGAAGAAATTAAATTATTTGAATATTAGTATTGTATTCAGCCCTTTATAACGTCCCACTGCTGGGCACGGGCCTCTCTTCAATACGAGGGGGATCAGGCCATAGTCCACCACGCTGGCCAAGTGCGGGTTGGCGGACTACACATGTCTTTGGAAAACTTGCTAGGTTCTCTGAGACATGCAGGTTTCCTCACGATGTTTTTCTTCACCGTAAAACCGTTACCGTTTGAATATTAGTATAGATTGTAAAATAAATAAATGTTGGGACATTGACACACAGCGCCATCTAGTTCCATGGTAAGCTACATATTATAAATACAAACACCTATGACTGGAGTACAAACATTCGTGCTCATCACACAAATGAATGCCCCCAGTGGGACTCGAACCCGCGACCGCTGGAACAGCTAGTAGGGTCACTACCAACTGAGCCAAACGTGTCGACAAGTATAGATTGTGTATTATTATTATTATTAGTAACAACAATATATAATTTTAGTTACAGAAAGCCATTAAACACTTTGTCGAAGTGCAACACGACGATGCTAAAAAGTGGACGATTTACCACCGATTTTGGTACAACATTCGGAATATTGATGGAAGAAGATATACTTCTAAAAAACGCGAGCGAATTCGATGGGATCAAGAATTTTATACTGGCGGGGTCTTTTGTGCCGAAAACCTCTTTCTTATTTGGTAAGCAATGTACCGGTTAAATGAGAAAATGAAATGAAAATATCTAAATATAGGTAGTTTATGTATTTCTTGTGTATTTAATACTGGAAAATAGAAATTTACCTCACTTAGCTCGGGAGGGTCCCTAAGTATGTTTTTTTTTTTAACGGAACTTATTCTTATTCTTTCGCCAAATTCAAAAAAATTGTTAAGGAACGTTTGTGTGCTAAAGGCTATTTATTATACAATAAATGATTTTATAGAAGATGGCACACCTTGGGAATGAAATGATCGCCTCCAGGCTACTTCAACTAATAAATAGAAATATTGTAAATTATAATCTTACTTTATAAAAAGATAAGTTAATATTAGTCCTGCTGAGTTTCTTTCGTCAGTTCTTCTCAGGTCTGAGGCTCTTTCCGAACTGGTAGTACACTCATGACGTTCAGTAAAAATTGTAATAATTTAATGCTGAATAAAATATTTTGGATTTGAAAATTTGAATTTTCCTAAAATAAATGTAACCAAAGTTACTTCTTGTAACATCAGCTGTCTGCCAGTGAAAGTCCCGTCAAAATCGGTCCAGCCGTTTCGAAGATTAGCCGGAACAAATAAACAGACAACATATTTTAAAAAATATGTTTTTCTTATAAGTACGGTATATAATTTCATATGCATTTAGTAAAAAGCTGTTATTTTGATATTACAAACAGAGAATTTAATTTAATTTATGTGTATAGATAACCTATTTCTACTATTACAATAATTACCATAAATATAAATTACAATACAATGAGTGAGGACCGAAGTTTATTTATTCATATAGATATATAATTTTCTTTTATTTTTATTCTATAACATAATGATTGAAGAAAAACAAATAAGATAATGAATATAATATAATATCGCTTAGTAAAGTAGAATATAATAAATAATATATAATAATACAAAATAAAACAAACGACGCACTGAAATGACTTGCACAAAAAACCCTTAAGGTAAATTGACGTACAGAAATTGCAATTGAAGTAACCAATAACGTAAGAAATAGTTAATATCAATATCGTCCGATACAAATGTTCCCTTTTACGGGACCTATGTCCGATTTCACCAACATCCCATAAGCTACCACCTACGTATGGGAACCCTAGCTTAAAAGTCCCCTAAACTAGCCCCTAAATTAAATTTCGTTTTAAGATCGTCTTTAAGCCCATATTTCGAGCACCTAAATTTAGGGGGCCTTTTAATATTTAGGTAACCCCTAACTGTCGGTGAAATAGAAACTGTCCCCTAACAACCCCCTAACCATGCTTAGGGGATCCCTTAAACTTAGGTGATGTCGGTGAAATCGGCCGCTAAACTCGCAAATCTTAGTTGCTTTGAGAATTCACAGCTACTGTATCATATAAGGTGTTTTAAACCATACTTTAGATTTATTTTGGATTCAAATAGCTATGTAAATTTTGTGACTGGTTCGTTTGTCTAGGACTGCAAATCCTGAGGTCCTCGGTTCGATTCTCAGGTATTTCCACCGAACTTTGATGTGCATTTGTATTTGAATACATATTTGAGCAATATAACATCAATAGCGCATAAGTGTGAAGCCACCGTGACCGAAATCGGTCAAGACGACGTTATTATTAGTTAAACTAGCGACTCACCCTCGCTTCGCTCGTGTTCGTCCCTAGCTTGCTTCCCAACACAAACTTTCATCCTCATTTTGACCCCCCTAAGGGATGATTTTCGAGATAAAAAGTATCCTATGTCCTTCCCAGGGTCTCAAACTATCTTCTTACCAAATTCCATCTAAATCGGTTTAGTAGATCCAGAGATTACCCCCTACAACGTCACAAACCTTAACTCTTTATAATATTAGTATAGATTATGTGATTTTAAAGATCTTAATTTTATTACAGCAAAACAATTTCCGTCATCTTGGGCATATGTAAATAATGTCAATCTTATTACTGCGAATGGAATATTTGGCGGTAATATAGATTTGAAGAGCGCTCCCAAACAACTGATCGTTGCAGAATTCAACAAAGAAGCCAGAAATGGTAACTATTTTAGTACAAATATTAACTGTTGTCTGTTACTTCCTTAAAGAACTCATTTAAAATACTCAGTAATAAAATCAAAGTTTGACATTTAATGTCCTGTTATTATTATTTATCCGAATATGCCTATTTTTATCCGACGAAAAAAAGAAGGAGGTTCTCAATTCGTCACGTATATTTTTTATTTTTTTTTTTATTTTTCATGTTTGACATCGCGTAACTTTTTACAGTGCAGTTCGATTTCGATGTTTGTTTTTTTTTATTAGATAGGGCTTACCTCAATTGGTCCCATTTAAATTTGAAACAAAAATCCACCTATCCTACTGCATTTTTAAAAATACTTTATTCTTACTTTGTCTGCACTAAAAATGGAAAAATAAAAACTCAAAAAAATAAACACTTTGAATAAGCTTTTTCCATATACACACATATGATGTACATGCAACTTGGATTATTGTTATAATTAGGAAAAAATATGTACTACCTTTAGACAAAATTCTACTTGAATTGTTAAATCTAATAAAGTTTTTTTATATGTAAGTTTTGAAATACTAATAATAAGATTTGTCCAATTCCAGACGTCCCTCGACCCCTCACTGTCACCCCTGACTCTTTCTCTACTGGGGAGTTGAGTCAGTATAGTATCAAACCCCTGGACTTAGATGCTAGCAGCCAGGGCTACACTGACACCGTCTGTCAGGGAACATTCTGCTGTCAATTTTACGTCAAAACAAGCTTAATTGGTAAGATTTTTACTTTCGAAGTTTTTCTCATAATAGAAAAAAGTGTTTATGGACACTTTATTAGAATATAGTTTTAGTGTATTTAACAATTTAATATTTTCATTTAAGAATGTGGCTTCGAAAGTGACATGGAAGGTTCTGTTGAAGAAATAATGATAAATAATTTGTTTGAAGATGAAAAAAAAAATTTGGCGATAACCGATAATAATTTATTTGGCGATAAACCCAAAAATATAAAATCTAGGCCCATAAACCTTACCTATGTAATTGTAGAAATATATTTTAGACTAGCGACTCTCCCACCTAGTTAAATTTTAACGTTTAGTATAGATTTCTCAGAGATGAGATATTTTCCTGCAGTAAAACGTATCCTAAATGTTGACCCGGATAACCAGCTATCATCATACCAAATTTCATCAAAATCTGTAGTGTTTTTCTCGTGATGCGGTCACAAACAGACAGACAAAAAAATCTAAACACTATAGATTCGGTTTCTGTATCGTATCGATAATAATAACTATTTCAACAAAGATTTTCCAAAAAAATTTAATGTACAGATTCGACTCAGATAGACATTGTTTTTAAATTCATTGCTACATTAAAGTCCTCCTTTACATTATATTTTCAATATAAAAGATAGATACAGAATATCTCATAGGTAATTGACAAATCATGTAAAAATATCTATATTCATCAATTTAAACTATTATTTTGTGTTTCCAGGATCAAAACAAGGCATCACTTACGGTTTAGTGGCATTCGATGGCACTCAACAGCTAAGCGCCAACTATATTGGCGTGCAAACTTGTTCTATCGTCGCGTGCGCAGGATTGTACAAACGTTCCTGTTTTGTTGGGTAAGCACTATTATATATATATATAATTTACTGGTTTTCATATAAATAGTAATGTTTGAGTGCTGATTGTTGTGATGAATAGCCATTTTGTTCTTTTTTTGTCCCCTATTTAAATCTAATTTTACACCAATTTGAAAATAATTTTTAAATTAATTTGTTTATTGTTACTATCTTTTGCTGTAAGGCTAGATTGATTTGTACGAAGTTTAGTACACATATTGATTATAGAATATGACCTGGAGTAACACATAGGCTACTCTTAGGTACCTAAGTCGGAATTATATTAAAATTAGCAGACCCGGTGGTTCCGAATCATTAATTTTGTAATAACAAGGGAATAATTGAGATAAAAACTATCGTATTTAAGTTGGAAGAAATCACATATTTTGAAAAAAAAATACGTTAAGATCGGATAAGTAGTTTCGGAGACATCACCATGGCCACATGGGAGTTTTTTATATTAAAACTAGCGACTCACCCTCGCTCCACTCGGGTTCGTCCCTAGGGTGAACCCTTATCACTTAGGTGTATGAAAAATAGTTTACGTCCTATTCTCAGACCTACTGAATATACACACAAAATTTCATAAGAATCGGTCAAGCCGTTTCGGAGGAGTTTTGTTACAAACACTGTGACACGAGAATTTTATATAGATGGATCGAAATTATTACGTTGGGAAATATGCCATATAATAACTGTTTTGATATACGACTTAGTTTATACTTTTAACAATATTAATAAGTTATTTTCATTTACAGGTCTGAAAACAACAGCACAAATGTTAAATTTGAAAAAATTACCATCAACGGTAATTTTTCCGAAGGCAACTCCGCTCAGTTTCCATCTATCTTAACGTCCACTCAAGATGTATTTAAGAAGGACAATTTAAAATTTACCATTCAAAATAAAAACTTTAAATATGTCACTGCCGAATTGTATAAGAAAGAGAATGTCTTAAGTTTCGGTATTTTTGGTAGAGTATATTCAAGAGATTACGATACTTCTGAATTTGGTCGTGTTAACAATACAGACGGTATAAGCGATTTTTCAGAATATATTTCAAGTGAAAATGTACAGGAATTCTTTGATTATCTGTGGATTAGATTAAGGATTGTGATTTTTATTGTATCTATATACGTTTTAGAAATGATGTAAAGTGTTTTTTTAATAAGCGATATAAAGCCATATAAAATAAGGTTATTTAAGATTCAACGTGAGAGTAGAGATTACCAGTAATCAAAATTATTAAGTTATAAAAAAAAATTAGTGGTTTTTTTAATACAATAATGGTAGCTATTATTATTTAAGAACAAGTTATATTACGAATGTTTATTCAATGGTCCAAGATTTTGATCTATTTTTGGTATTTTTTGTAATTATTTTCTAATTTTCTTATATAAAGTAGGGCTATTGTATGATATAATGTTATGGTATTCCCGTGTTTTATGAAAAGACACTGCCATGCCAATGCCAGATATGCCAATTCATATGTAGTGTACATTTTTATTAGCGATGAAACGGATAGTTGTTTGGCCGGATACCGGATATCCGGCGAGCTGTCACGTTGTATGTTACGATATGTGCATATTTAAATAATGATATAATTTTGTATTATTTGCATCACGAATTTTTTGTGCAGTCTATTAAAAAAATAAAACGTAATTTTCAAATAATCGGCATGCGGCCGGATATTGCATTACTATCTGGTATCCGGATAGTAAAATAAGACAGGATAGGTGGGATACCGAATAGTTACCGGATATCCGTTTCACCTTTAATTTTTATCTTATTTATTTATAACCCTTTAACAAATGAAAATAGTGTACATCTTTAGTTATTCTCAACGTTTACACAATTTTAAAATATGAATCATTTTGAATTTTTAGAGTTGAGTATCTTTTAATTATATTATCTATATTGTTGATCCCTCCACAACAGCAGATACGCCGGCGTTACAGTAAACTATAGATTTCTTAGAAATTTAATTAATTTCTTAGAAATTTACCTGGAGGTGTTATTTATGTCGCTTGAACTGTAGCATGACGACTGAACTTAATTTGCATGTACGAGCAATGCATTTTTGTATGATAGCACATTTTGTGCTCTGGATGAGATATACGACTGATCTCTGTGATATTAGACATATTATGTGTGTGATAATAAATCATTTTTATTGAAATACTTTTGTTTAATTTTGTATCTGTTTCTCTCATTATTAAACGAGTAATTCTTGTATATATAATACTAGCGGCTCACCCTCGCTTCACTTGGGGACGCCTTTACAAAAACAAAAACAAATCTATCCCACGGGAACCGTACATTTTTCCGGGATTAAAGTAGCCTGTAGGTAATGCTCATATGAGAAAGGTGTACAAAAACATATGCCCAGAAAATGTGTTTGGATAAGAAGATATAAAAACTATTAGATATATTCATATATATCAAATATTTTTTGTGAAATCACAATTTGAAATAGATATGAAGTAAATACTGGCAGAAAATTTTCTAAATAGTCTTCTGTCTGTAATCTAGCGGCTGACCCTCCCTTTGCTCGGGTTCGCCTCTAGAATAACAACAGCAAACCTATCCCACGGAAACTGTACATTTTTCCGGGATAAAAAGTAGCCTATGTGTTATTCCAGACTATAATCTATCTCAGTGTCAAATTTCATCCAGATCCATTCAGCCGTTCTAGTGTGAAAGAGTAACAAACATCCATACTTACAAACTTTCACATTTATGATATTTATAATACATATTTATACACATTGTAAAGAATAAAGATTTTTTGTTTGTTTGTTTGTACCGAATTAGATAAAATTTGGTAAGAAGATAGTTTGAGACCTCGGGAAGAACATATGATAGTGTTTATCTCGGAAATCATATCTTTAGGGGGTGAAAATGGGGATGAAAGTTTGTATGGGGAATCAACTTAGGGACGAACGCGATCGAAGCAATGATGAGTCGCTATTTTGTAATAAAAAAAACCTCAGTTAGGTATATTTATACAATATAAGTATATTTTTATACTATGAGAATATCACATAAATACAGAATATAGACGAATTAAATTATGTTATTATATATAGGATTTGGGTTATTTATTTTATCCATGTTTATTGGTTTTTCTCTTATGGTGAATAAAATGAACATGATCTTCATCATCTTCAAGCAACGTCTTCTCTATCCAACCCATATAGGCTTCCACCTAAAAAAATATATACTAAGTAACATAACAGTAAAAGGAAAGCACATCATAAAGAGATAAAATGAGTCAAATATGACTTTCTGGCTACACTTTATTCTGGTGCTGAAAGGTTAGTTTATGGACCAAATATTGATATATAAGTTACTTCAACCCAACCCCCAATATGCAATAATATATGAAATACAATATTAAGTGGCAAGCGTAAAAAGCTTCCTCTATAGTACAAGGACAGATCATATAATAATATAATAATGGTACAAGCGACGTGTTGCAATTTCTGATTCCAGGACCCTTGCTTGTAAGAAATTATTAGCATTATATACCTTAGTGTACACATCTGGCAGTCCTCTGGCACACGGCACGCCCCAGGAGACGACACCAACCTGGCGTCCTTCTCTCACCAGAGGACCTCCGGAGTCACCCTGAAAATAGAAAACATATATTTACTATTATATACGTACGTCTAAATAAGAGAGAAAAGTGGGACCGTCAGTTAAAGCCACATTGAATAACTGATGATTGTAAAATTAAGGCAAAAATTTTTTGTTGCAACGTATACGTAAAGTTGGTCCTAGGTGTAAAGTCATACTGACGTTATAAATGTGAAAATTTGTATGTATTTATGTTTGTTACTCCTGTACGCTAAAATGACTCGACGGATTTGGATGAAATTTAGAATACATATAGGTTATGATCTGGAGTAATACATAGGTTACTGCCAGGCATCAAGAAACGCACCCAAGTGTAGATTCATTAGTTAAGTTCAAATAGGGTAAGTCGCAAGTATGTAAATAAAAAGCTTTAAGTACTTAATACGAAACTAATTAAAATGCATTTGTAAAAAATATAGGCTATGTATTACTTACATGGCAAGCTCCTTCTCCAGCTTTTGTCAAAGCACAGATTTGTGACTCAAACACCGCGTTGACGCTTTTGTGAGCTTCCTTACAATCTTCGAAACTGATCGCCTTCAGTTCTAGCTGCATCAAGTCATTGGGTAGGTGTCCTGGATACTATTAATAAAGAAGATTATTTAGTACTATCGTCATTTCATTGTTTTGCTATGCTATATACATTGTACCTACATTAGTTTAAAAAACAATTAACATATGATTTTCAGTAATTGTAACGTATAAGTATCCTCAAAATGGATCAAATAAGCACACATATCAAGGTCTCGTAGCCCATAGCAATGAAAGAGTTCCTTTATAAACCTTGATCCATCATCAGCTCGATGGTTTCAAATGAATTGTGATTTCAAGACTAGGCTACGTTTAACTTTGTGATCAACGGAGATTTCTAGTAGAATAATGTTTACCTACCGTGTTCGCTAGTATGTGCATAGAATTATAATACCATTCGTTAACGCCTGCTGATATTTTATAAGCAAAATCCTTCTCTAATACATATGCCGATGTTTTTTGAAACAGATTTTTTACAAACTCAAAAGTTTTAACTCTACAGGGATTAAGTATAGTAAAGTTAAACTCAAGTTAAGTTGCGCTAATACGTAAGTCGTACTTACAGAAGTGGTACCCCATCCAGTTAGAAGCAATTCTTCTCCTTTCTCTACCGGTTCATCGTTTAATTCAATAGCATCAACATCTTCTCCAAATTGTACTTCTTCCTCCGTGAATATAATGGCTATATCGTTTTTGATGATGTCGGAATCGTATTCTTCATGTTGAACGATCTTTCGAATTGCGTATGTAGAGCCGCCTGTGCGTAGTTGGTTGGTGCCAACGACTGCCTTAAAATATTGGGGCCTTAATCTGTAATTTTGAAAATATTATAATACCTAATATATGTAAATATAAGAATGATACTATTACTAAACGCGAATATTTGTAAGTGGCAAAATACCTTGTCCCTGACGTTTCAACTGAAACGCCAAAATTTAAAAAGTTAAATGTGCAAATATTTTTTTATTAATATTTGTGCGTGTGTTTGTATTTCTTCTTCTCATAAACGGCATTACCGATTTTGATTATTTTTTGTACTTATGGACATTAGACTTATAGTTTCTGCGATGGATTTTTTTATCTATTTTTATTTATAATTTTTTCTTCTTTTTTAATTCGTAAAATAGCAAGATAAGCCCAAAATAAGAGTCATAATAAATCATCACATCATTATGATAAATACGAAAGCTTGTGTATGTTACTCTTTCACGCTAAAACGGCTGGACGTATTTGGATGAAATTACACTATTAGATATACTGTGGTTTGGAGTTACACATAAGCTACTGTTGGTAATAAAAAATCCAAAAGGTGGTAATTATGTTTGCACAAAGGAAGCCCTAGTCGCTATTACTGATTAAATAATAATGGTAACGGCATCCTGACCAAATAGGTCTCGGCCACGGCGGCCAAACTCACTAAACGTAGCCAAATACGCAGAAGACATTATAGTGCACAAGTGCACTCTCTATTCCTGTCACTCTCATACTCCGGGGGGATGTCTTCTCGACACGACCAGTGAGAGTTAAGGCGCAGGACCGACGGTTTTACGTGCTTTCTGAGGCATGGAGGTGCAACACCACTAACTTCACTAAGTGCGGGCTACTACTGAGAATATTTTAACAGAAAAACTCCGAAATTAAATTTGACCCGACCGGGGACTCAAACCTATTATGCTTATTAAATGAAAATGAAAGAACTAACCTGTCAGTACAATGGGCTGCAGTCAGAATCACTCTAGGCGTGATCAGTGAAGCCCCACAGAAATGTCTAACACCCCAAATTCTTAAGGAAACTTGGTACGGTGCAGACCCATTGGGTGCTTTAGTACCCCCTACTATACGTTCCCAATCTTCTTTGGCTTCGTTTGATAAATAGAGTTCAGATTTAACTGTAACATAAGATAGTTAAATGTTAGTCAATAGTAATAAAACTAACCACCATTTTTTACCACTTTAGGGGTTGAAATTCAAAAAATCATTCAGTATTTAGATTTTTCCTTCCCGAGTACAGCAATCATTCTCTCCCGAAACGTCGGGAAACAAAAATTAGAATAAACTCGCGAAAAAATCCGAAAAAATTATTTTATTTAAAATCAATTAGTCATTACAGGAATATTATGTTGTCAAAAGCATTTTACCTTTTCGAAATTAAACTAGTTCAAAAATAATTAGTTGTAATTATTGCAAAATAGCAAGTTTTTTTTTGGCCAATTGAAAATCAAATATGAAATTATTTCAACTGAGACAATTATTAGGTATGCGTTCCTAATCCATTAATCTGATTTTGATGAAACTCTGGTGGGTTATGGCGAATGTTTCTGGCGCATTTTTCTTTGGTCGCTTGTCTTTAATGCGGTCCTAAAATATTCAAGCTTCGGGACACAACCGTGCAGAGTGAGGGTCAGTCGCTAGTCTCTAGATAAGTATAATAAAATTGTAACTAAGCCGAATCTGTACTTTAAAAACTTTTTGGCAAATCTTATTGAAATACACATTATTATCGATACAGAGGCCGAATCTATAGTTTTTAGAATTTTTGTCTGTCTGTCTGCCTGTCTGTTGCCACATCCAGACAAATTTTGATGAAACTTGGTATAATGATAGCTGGTTATCCGGGTCAACATATAGTATACTTTTTACTGCGGGAAAATATTGCATCTATGAGAAATCTATACTAAACCTTAAAACGTAACTACTGTATAACTTTTATATAAATACGGTACATAGTTTAGTAAAAATTTCAGTGAAGGACAATAATTTGAAATAGGTATTAAGCATAAATAGATGTGTGCACTTTATTTATCTAATACTAGCGGCTCACTCTCGCTTCGCTCGGGTTCGTCGCTAGGTACGTTTTATATATATATATATCTATATATATAAAAGAAAGTCGTGTTAGTTACTTCGCTTATAACTCAAGAACGGCTGAACCGATTTAGCTGAAAATTGGCAGGGAGGTAGTTTAGAGCCAGGAGAAGGACATAGGATACTTTTTATCCCGTTCGACCGCGTTCCAATTTTTATGATATTTTAATTTTTGGATTTCTCTTAGTCCGGAATAGGTAAGTATTAAAACATATAATTAAAATGTGAGAAAGAAAGATTTTTTCTTTTTATATCTATTTAAAACGTACCTAGCGACGAACCCGAGCGAAGCGAGGGTGAGCCGCTAGTATATATATATATATATATATATATATATATATATCTTATATATAAAATTTCCATGTCACAATGTTTGCTACCGTACTCCTCCGAAACGGCTTTATATAAATAGTTATTACCCAGCGTTAGCCATATAAATTTTAATATGGTTGTTAAAAATTCTTAAATAAGTATTCTTAAATTTTATAATTTTCCGCGCAATTTTTTAATTTTTTTCTTTCATAAGAACCTTCTCCTGACAATAACAAACACAACAAAAAAATATATAGTTAAATCGGTCCAACCGTTCACGCGTGATGGCGTGACCAAGGGAAATAGGGATTCATTTTGATATATATAGAAGATTAGATTAATTAAATATAGGAGGCATAAATAGATATATTTGAACTCGTAACCTCTGTATAGATAATTGTATTAATTGTGTCAAAGAACCATTTATTCGATACAATTAAATTAAGTATTTTTTGGTATTTGAAATAGATTTTTAGTTTCCGATAATTCAAATGATTTCAATGCAATTCAAACGTACAGCAAACATTGGACAGACTAGTCCCTAAAAAATATTTCTTTTGGTATCTACATAAGCGACTTCTTAAAGTATTATATCATCGTGTAATGTGTCAATAAAAAAGGCCAAATAAATATATTAACTAATACATAATAATTGATAAGGTTTTAAGTTTGTAAATATTGTAATATTTAAAAAAAAATATTAAATAATATATATTAAATAAAAACTTTGTCAGAAGTGGGATTCGAACCCACGCCCACAGAAGTGGACTGCGACCTGAACGCAGCGCCTTAGACCGCTCGGCCATCCTGACTTACTATATCAGTGCGAAATTACGAATATCTTTCTAATACTCTTATCAATTACGTAATAAAATTATTATGGGACATTGTCATAATAAATCGAATCGTAATCAGTAGGGAATGTTAAGATTTCTTCAAATAGAGTTAGTATGATATAGTTCTAATTAATATAAGTGTAAGCTATTTAAAGTTTCTGAATTATAAATCGAGAGTGTAATACTTATAAGAGCTATTTTGCCTTAACTGTATTGACGCATTCGTTTGTCCCCTACAAGTAGGTACGTTATGATTATGCTAAACTGATTCCTCAGACTAAGAAATAATATATACAGTGTCATAGAACTAAGCATGACGACAAGTGTTGCTCAGTTGTGCCAGCAGTCGCAGGTTCGAGTCCCGTTGAGGGCATGTGTAATGAGCACGAATGAATTATACTCCAGTCATGGGTGTATTATATGTATTTATAATATATATGTATTTAAAGTTATATAATATGTATAGTGTATCAACTATCTGGTATCCATAACACAAGCCTCGTAGCTTACCATAGAACTTGATGGTGCTGTGTCTTAAGGCCCAACATACATATTATTTATTTATTTTTTATATATTTACATAAAGTCAAACTATAATGGTTTAAAAAATACTTATAAAGAGTAAAAATATTAATAGCACATTAATTACTGTAATAAGTAACTAAATGTTGATAAAAAAATAGCTAACAGATTTAATTATAATAAAGAAAAAAAAACTAATGTTACGCTATCTCTCTTTCTATCTCTTTTTTAACTGGAGTTAAAAAATACAAAATAATATATTTAATAATATATTTTTGTTACTCATATTTTACAATATCTATATAAAATTTTCCTTATCCTTAGATGAATAAAAACACGCTACTATTTTTGACTATGACATTAATTTAGTTTTTTTTTAATAATGGAAGGCTACTCTGCTACTAAAGACATAGACTATTATTTTTTTTATATTATTATATGATATTTTTTTATAAATTATATAATGTACATACAAAAAATACTTTTGGTTAATTTTATAAAAATAGCAAAGTAAAACACTGAAATCCAATAAGCATATACAATATCTCATAAAGTTTTTATTAGAAAGAACTGAGCAGACAAACATATGTATAAATTTTATTATTACTGTATCATCTCATCATTCATTATATAATAAACTAGCGGACCCGATAGACGTTGTCCTGTCTACACGTCTTTAATTTGAAAATTTCAAACTTTTTTTAATAAGCTAAAACATTCTGGACCATTTTGATGAAAATTATTATTCAAATTGTGAATCTAAACCATTCTCAGATCCCCTTGAACACACACAAAAAATTTCATCAAAATCGGTCCAGTCCTTTGAGAGAAGTTCAGTGACATACACACTCACAGAAGAATTATATATATAAAGATTTGTAACTGATCGCTGCCTGTACATGGAAGACATTTGACCCAAAACAATGATTTTTAGAACTTTTGACTGTTTGTCGGTTTGTCTGTTTGTCTGTGCGCGATAATCGCAAAAACGGATTAACCAATTTGGATGAGGTTTTTTCTAAGGTATTGTTGTAAGCTTCACTTAGTATTCAGTTTGTTTTATTTCAATAGGTTTATAAACAAAAAAGTTATGTCAATATAAAGAATCACCCAGGGGTGAGCCTGAGCGAAGCGAGGGTGCTTCGCTAGTTATTAATATGTTATTGAATTCAAGTAAAAAAAATACATATATTTACCAAAATAACCATAAACGCCTAAAACAAGCGCACACACTAATATTCTTAACATTTTTATCACTGCACTATAATATTATAAAAAATCGCTCTTATATACTCGCTTTGCAGCGAGAATAATTTAAATCTATGTAAATTTGTAAAGGATTGCAGATAGCAAATCGATCTAAATACCTTTAGATATCACCCCTATTGTGTCTATTGTAGTTCATGTACTTTGTACTGTAAATCCTTCTCCCCTCACTTCAACACATATGTATATGTATGTATGTATATTACACTAAGCATTTCTCATCGATTCTGTTACATTGAGCCAGTAATTCTTTATATGGATAATGTATAACCATGCTCCCTTATCTATATCAATACATATAATTAAATTCTGAGTCGAATCTGTACATTACAATTAAATCATTTATGGAAAATCTTATTGAAATTGACATTATCGATACCTATATGTTGACCCGGATAATCAACTATGACCATACCAAATTTCATTAAAATCTGTCCAGTAGTTTTTCTGTGATGTCAAAATATAACTTGTTTAATTACATTTATCGTATAAGATAATATTGGAATCGATAATTTTAATTAAATAGAACAAACAGACAGAGAGACAGACAAACAATTAAAATTGTTTTTTTCTTATAGGTACCATATCTATACATATAATAAAATTGTAACTAAGCCGAATCTGTACATTAAATATTTTTTGGAAAATCTTATTGAAATAAACATTATTATCGATACAGAGGCTGAATCTATAGTTTTTAGAATTTTTGCCTGTCCGTCTGTTACCGCATCACAGAAAAACCACTGGAGGGATTTTCATAAAATTTGGTATGGTGAGAGCTGGTTATCCGGGTCAACATATAGGATACTTTTTACCATGGAAAAATATCTCATTTCTGAGAAAAAATACAAAAACTGCAATGTAAGACTATAGTAAATGTAAAACCTAAGAATTTGGTTTTTGCTTATTTGAACGCGGGCAATGCTAGTTATATATCATTTCATACGTGTTTAGTAAAAAGTAAAAATATATTATATTACCTATCTTGCATACGAGTCAACTTATTTGAATTCCAGTAATAATTAATTAATGATACTTATTTATTAACGCAGTTGTAGTGTTTGATTAGATCAGAGACTATAAATATTTTTATAATATACCAGCGATTTTGATTCCCCATACACACTTTCATCCCCATTTTCACCCCCTTAAGGTATGATTTCCGAGATAAAAAGTATCCTATGTCCTTTCCAGGGTCTCAAACTATCTACTTACCAAATTTCATCTAAATCGGTTCAGTAGATCTAGAGATTACCCCCTACAACGTCTCAAACTCATAAACTTTACCTCTTTATAATATTAGTATAGACTAGCGGCTCACCCTCGCTTCGCTCGGGTTCGTCGCTAGGTACGTTTTAAATAGATATAAAAAGAAAAAATCTTTCTTTCTCACATTTTAATTATATGTTTTAATACTTACCTATTCCGGACTAAGAGAAATCCAAAAATTAAAATATCATAAAAATTGGAACGCGGTCGAACGGGATAAAAAGTATCCTATGTCCTTCTCCTGGCTCTAAACTACCTCCCTGCCAATTTTCAGCTAAATCGGTTCAGCCGTTCTTGAGTTATAAGCGAAGTAACTAACACGACTTTCTTTTATATATATAGATGATAGAAATAGCCTAAGACTGGCATATAATTTGTATAATATCAACACTATATTACTATTTTTTGGTACTGTTACTATGTACAATATCCATGTAGGTGTGTCTTAAAGTACCCATTAAGAGAAAAGTACAGAAAAAAAAAATAATGAATGTTTTTCGTCTTACAATTAAAATAGCTTTACGAAAGTATCATATTTTATAAAAATAAAGTCATAAAAAACCACTTTGGAACAGTTATTTTATAAACAAATATAAAATATTTAATTTTTGTACCATTAATACTGGGAAGAATGTCATATTTTGTTTATAATCTGTGCTCGGTTCCAAACAATTAAAGTTATCCGCTTATAACTCCGAATATTTTATGTTAGATACGGTCAGCATGTACAGAGTACTCGCATTATAATTTATTTAATACTAGCATTTCCCGCGGCTCCGCCCGCGTTCAGATGATCAAAAACCAAATTCTTAGGTCTTACATATTAGTATACTCTTATGTTGCAGTTTTTGTATTTTTTCTCAGAAATGAGACATTTTCTTGCGGAAAAAAGTATCCTATATGTTGACCCGGATAACCAGCTATCACCATACCAAATTTTATCAAAATCTGTCCAGTGATTTTCTCGTGATGCTGTAACAGACAGACAGACAAAAATTCTAAAAACTATAGATTCGGACTATGTATCGATAATAATGTCTATTTCAATAAGATTTTCCAAAAAATATTTAATGTACCCATAGGTTTCGGGCCAAAACATACAATTAATTGAATAGATTTTTTCCAAATTCGATCACTAAAGGTAAAAAGTAAAAACCCTTTTTTTGCAAAGTTAGTAAAAATATCAAAGTGGACGAATTCGCGGGTCATAGCTAAGCATAGCAATATAATATATGCAGATATGTTATCCCGTTGTATTCCTGACACAAATGCAAACACACGGCGATCATTATGGTGACATTGTCTCAGTGCGGATGTCGGCAATTTGACGCGTTCTTCAATGCTCTATGCAGATTGCTTGAGCTGTTAAATTTGTACGTAGAGTCACTAAGGTACAGCTAAAGTAAAGTTAGTATGTTTGAATAGATAGATTCCTTGCTATGACAAATTACACTATTATTATAAATATATATGTTTGTGTATGTATGTTTATTACGTCATTTCTTCACACTAAAACGGCTCAACGGATTTGGGTGAAATTTAGTGCACATTTTTGAATCCAATTTTTAATTTTTGCTAATTTGACTCGATTTAACGAGTCCCATACGTTGTAAATTAAGATATGTATTATTTTTTTAATCTATATCAAAAATGGCAAATTCATTTGTTTAACGTATAAAAAACAACCGTATTTTTATTGATAATATGTAAAAAATGCCGTATCCATTTCATAGCATCCATGCAAGTCTGTGGCGCCAAGGCAACTATTCAGATGGGTGCACGTGAAATATCGTGCATTCGTTAATATAGATAGTACATATAGACTACAGCGTTTATTTCTGATTCCGCTTCTAAATGTAATACCTAGCAATTTGTTGACAGACGGACAAACACAGCTCTTAAATTGCCTGTATTACTGTACGTACGTGTATGATTAAATCCATATTTAATGCTATAAATGTGAAAGCATGTTTGTTTGTTACGTTTTCACGCTTAAACCTGAACAGATTTCAATGTAATTTGGCAAGGACGTAGATTAAATTATCTGGACGGGCATAGGCTACCTGTTATTACTGTCCCGATAGCTATGCGAGCGAAGCCGCGGGCCAAAATTAGTAATAAAATTGGAAGTTTAGAAGTTTTTTACCAGAAGTTTTACAATTCGTTACCTAAAAAGAGTTTTAGGGGGTAAAAGTACATATTACTTTTACATATTAAATATTTACTAATAAATTGTTATTTATTTGCTTATTATATAGTACCAGCGACTCACCATCGCTCTGCTCGTGTTTGTTTTACGTTTTAAGTTTGTATAGATGTCTCAGAGATGAGATATTTTCCCGCAGTAAAAAGTATCCTATATGCTGACCCGGATAACCAGCTATCACCATACCATCAAAAACTACCCAGTAGCTTTCTTGTGATGCGTTCCCAGACAGACAAAAATTCTAAAAACTATAGTTTCGGATTCTGTATTCATAATAATGACTATTTCAATGAGATTTTCTTAAAAATAATTAATGTACAGATTAGACTCAGTTAGAATTTTATTATATGTATAGAGAAACAATTAAATAACAATTTGTAAGGATTCTGGAAAGTATGAACAAACAAACACTAACACTAAATATCTTATGTATAAACTTTTCATTTATAAAACAAAAGGGTATAACAATGAGAAAGCAATAGTAATTTCCTGTGACGTGCTGGAATGTTGCCGATATAGGTTAGTGAAGTGACGACATAAATGAAATGTCTTTGAAAATATTATATATACTAGCATTGCCCGCGGTACCGCCCGCGTTCAGATGACCAAAAACCAAATTCTTAGATTTTACATATTAGTATACTCTTACAATGCAGTTTTTGTATTTTTTCTCAGAAATGAGATATTTTCCCGCGGTAAAAAGTATCTTATATGTTGACCCGGATAACCAGCTATCATCATACCAAATTTCATCAAAATCTGTCCAGTGGTTTTCTCGTGATGCGGTAACAGACACACAGACAGACAGACAAAAATTCTAAAATTTATATATTCGGACTCTGTATCGATAATAATGTCTATTTCAATTAGATTTTCAACCGACTTCAAAAAGGAGGAGGTTCTCAATTCGACTGTATGTTTTTTTTTTTTATGTTTGTTACCTCAGAACTCCGTCATTTATTAACCGATTTGGACAATTTTTGTTTTGTTTGAAAGGGTATACTTCCAGATTGGTCCCATTTAAATTTAAAAAAAAAATACCATCCCTAAGGGTGGAAAAACAACAAATGATGAATTTAACCTACTTCTAATTGTCATATTGACTGGAAAGTTTGCAAGTATTTCTATTTCCGTTGATAGTATAGTGGCTCGGTGTTGTTGACCTGATCTGATGGCAAGGCCAGAAGGTGGATAGGTGGAACTCTTCAACGGCTAATAGTAGATGCTTTGAGTTTGGGCTTATTTTGTTTGATTTGACAAGCCTAATACGTTAGAATTCTTACTTTGCTACTACTGTCTACACTAAAAAGGGAAAAATAAAAATTTTTTAACAAAAAAATAAAAACCGACTTCAAATAAAAGCACTAAAAAGTAAAAAATAACTGATTGGTAGTTTTCATTTACTATACATACCTAATCAAATATTTTCGAAGTCGGTGTGCTTTGGCTAAGTAATTAAAGCCTACCTTTTAAATACATACTTAATCAAATATTTTCGAAATCGATGCCAGCCCATACAAAGCAAAGCACACCGACTTCGAAAATATTTGATTAGGTATGTATAGTAAATGAAAACTACCAATCAGTTATTTTTTACTTTTTAGTGCTTTTATTTGAAGTCGGTTTTTGTTTTTTTGTTAAAAAATGTTTATTCAAAAAATATTTAATGTACAGATTCGACTTAGTTACAATTTTATTATATGTATAGACAATGGATTGAGATAGAAATTAATAGTGTTATTTATTAATTATATTAAATTAATAAATAAGTTTTAGTATAAGAATAAAGTGATAAACAATGTTATTGTAAAAGAGCGTGAGGTGCTTTGTACAATATTTTTATACGAACTATACTTTTAAAAATCGTACCAGGGTATTTCTCCGAGATTGCGTTCTTCATCTGATTAATCTGGCCAAAAAATCTGTATTTTTTCTCAGAAATGAGACATTTTCCCGCGGCAAAAAGTATCCTATATATTGACAGACAGACAGACAAAAATTCTAAAAACTATATATAGATTCGGCCTCTGTATCGATAATAATGTTTATTTCAATAAAAAATTCCAAAAAAATATTTAATGTACAGATTCGGCTTAGTTACAATTTTATTATAATTATCATATTAACTGGTGGTTGGTTCTACAGATGCACAGACTTGATAATAGAAACGCAGTCAGCTGAAACAGTTAGCAAGTAATAAGCAAGATCTTATGATGTATCAACAGGGTATACTTGAGATGACAATTGCAGCTTCCTTTGACGCGGCGCACCACCGATATAGGTTAGTGAAGTGAGTTTGATTGGATGAAAAATGATTGTGAACTGCATGTTATCTAATAGGTACACTGAACTTGCGTGAAATTCTAACGGTTATTTCGTAGCTAGAGACAAAAATGTACACTATCTACACTAATATATATATATATGTATATATATATATATATATATATATATATATATATATATATATATATATATATATATATATATATATATATATATATATATTATAAAGAGTAAATATTTGCATTTTTGTATGTTTGTAACAAATAAAATCAAAAACTATTGGACCAATTTAGATGAAATTTGGTAAGAAGATAGTTTGAAACTCTGAGAAGGTAATAGGATATTTTTTATACTAGAAATCATCCCTTAAAGGAATGAAAATGGGGATGAAATTTTGTGAGGGGAATCAACTCAGGGACGAATCCGAGCGAAGCCAGAATGAGTCGCTAGTGTACAATAAACTAATTCGTAATAAGATAATGGAATTAAAATTGAACCTATTTCTAATTATTGTCGTATCGATTTAAAACTTTGTAAGTATATGAAATACGAAATCCATACTAATATTATAAATGTAAAAGTTTGTGAGGATGGATGGATAGATGTTTATTACTTTTTCATGCCAGAACGGCTGAACGGATTTGGATGAGGCCCAGAGATATTATAGTCTGGAATAGCATATAGGTTACTTTTTATCCTGGAAAAATGTACGGTTTCTGTGGGATAGATTTGTTTCGGTCTAGGGACGAACTCGAAGCGAAGCGAGAAAGGGTGAGTCGCTAGACCGATTTGATATCGAGCTGACCAGATAATGGAACCAACTATCCACAGTGGAACTTTTTCTATAACTATTTGTAAAATTTTCGGGTTTAAGTTAATTTATTTATTTTTGACATACTTGCAATGTATACATACTACATTTAGTTCACTCATATAATTTATCATACAATTTAGCCCGACCCGGGATTCGAACCCAAGACCTGTGAATTTGCAGCCGTACAGGCTACAACACCGAGGCAGTTACGTACTCATAACTCACATACATACATACATGTACATAGGTATGTATATTGTATACACTTCCTTCAATATCTCGTGCCGCTTGTGTTTCACAGAAAGCACACGCTGTTGTAAATAAGGCAGATTCCAAACGATACAAAAAATATTTTTAGAATATATTTAATAGTTAATTTTTCTAATGAAATTGTTATTATAAAAACATAAATTACATCGAAATTACTTTGTTTAAATTTTTTATGTTATCTAAAGGCAAATATAAATTGATCCAAAAAAAGGTATGAACTTTTTTGAATCGATATTTATTTGGTCTAAATATTTTTAATTTATCTAGACATGAAATAGGACATAAAATTAAGTGAAATATAAGTTAGCGCCACGTTTAATGTACATATTACAAAGATACCTTAGAAGACATTTTGGTAAAATTAAATTATAAACACAAAAGAACAATACTAAAACGCGCCACCTCGGGCAAAAGTAAAGTCAACTTGACAAAGACACTTGACAGCTTGATGTAATCACAGATTATCAAATGTCAAAATAGTGAATTTGTCCTTGAAATATTATATTGTGAAATTGTTCTTTAGTTAGTACACTACCTTATTCTATAACTTTCTAGGTGTATTTAGTACTGACATCTAGCTATTTATGCATAAGAGCATAATACTTAACAATGTCGTTTTAATTTATATCGGTACCGTGACAATATAGTTGTTTCGATACTTATCTAGCAAATATATAATAATATACATACAAGACATTCGATAAGTAGGTTTCGCTTACAGACTGTTTTATAATGCAGTATTCATATGATAAAATCCAATGGTTTTTGTATTACCTATACATAATTATAGTTGAGTCATACAAATATAATGAATATCGAATGATTGTATTAAATAATTATTTTTAATAATAAAAAATAATTATAATTTTTTACATTTATGAATATTTTTCAGGCTTTTAACTAAAGTTTTTTATAGATAAAAAATTATAAAGGATAAAAAAATAAAAAGACCTTAATTTCATGTCAAATTATAAAGTTATTGAGTATAACTCCTTACTATTCTGTTATCGGTCATCTTAAACTAGTGATAACTAAATATACTTTCCGTATTGTAATAATGTTGTATAACTGGACTGTGACTTACAATTTCGGTTTTGAATTGTAAAATCTACACTGTATATACTATATATGCACTAAAGATATATTGTAAGCAGTTATTGATAATTATCACAACCCAATATAATCATAGATTTCTCAAAAGAGAAGATTAAGGCCCAGGTAGAGAATCTATAATCTTTAACGTTTGCGAAAAATCAATAATTTAGTTAAAAAATGAAGTTAGTTGCAGTTAATAATATTAGTACTGACCAAAATTATTTATGAACATCAGGAAAGAGATAAATCTAAGAAACGAGTTGGAAAATGTTTTTAAACATGATCAGATAATTCAAATTGCATTTAACTTTTAGATAATTGTACATTGCAATAGACTAGGGTCCTGGTAAATTAAGATTGGATATCTCAATAATGGACCTCAGTCACGAAAAACGTGAGTCGTGTATATCAAAATAAGAACACATCGAATTGTCTCCTTATCTGCCGTTGCTGGTATAGATAATAAAACATGTCTTACGAAAATAAATACACTTAAGCACAATCACATATAAATCAAACAAAAATTTCACTTCAAGATGAGTTGTCATAGTACACGCAAAGTAGTGCAAATTAGAATATCGTTTCGCATAATATTTTAATTTTATGCTATTTTCCTAATTATTATTAATTATTAAAAAATATAAAAAAAAAATAGTTTGTGATAAGCTTTATCTATGGATATCTTCAAACAAGAGAGAATAAACAAATTCGTCGAATAGCTTAATTGTTGTACGGTACAGATGTGGCGTGTCGTGCTCTTGCTGGCTTTGAGCGGTGAGTTCTAATTACTTTTGCATATAATTAGCAAAAACTATTTGTTTATATGTTAACAATAACTTATTTCATACTATCTTTCTAAAGTTTTCTAAAAATTAAAAATTAATTAAGTTACCTAAGTTTTTATATAATATGTACTAGCGAGTCACCCTCGCTCTGCTCCAGTTCGTCTCTCATTCCGTTTTAATATTTAGTATATGTATACTCACTCACTTCACTTACTTTCTCAGTGATGAGATATTTTCCCGCAGTAAAAAGTATCCTTTATGTTGACCCGGATAACCAGCTATCATCATACCAAATTTTATCAAAATCTGTTCAGTGGTTTTCTCATCGTGATGCGGTCACAGACAGACAGACCAAAAATTCCAAAAACTACAGATTCGGCCTCTGTATTTCAATAAGATTTTCCAAAAAATATTTAATGTACAGATTCGGCTTAGTTATAATTTTATTATATGTATAGATATCTCACTGTGCATGTATATTAACAAGCCTACATATAACGTAACTTGTTTGCCCGTTAAACATGTCACGTTATGTGTCAACTAATATAGTCTGAAGTAATTACGTGCAAACTAATTAGTATCTGCCGCTTCTCAGTAGTACGTGACATTGTCTGAAATAGTGAAAATCACAAAATATAAATTTATATATATCTAGAAGCTAGCAATACAGTTAATTTTTGAAAATCAAAATCGATATTAATATTATATTAAAAATGTGTAACAGTATGATAGTTTTCAACTATAAAGACACAGACCAAAATATTTTTTTCTTGATTTTATTATAGAACCATAACTACCCTTAAGGAATCCTAGATAATCAGGGGTGTTGTAGTGTAAGTGCAAGCAATCCTGCAACGCCCCATTGCACTGAGGCGTCGGGTTCCGCTGTGGGATTTAGTGAGTAGGAGTCACACAGTACCCTTCCCCTTTGACAGCCGGTAGGATCCCCACGATAGATTTCTCCAGCGAAAATACAAAATAACCTATGTGTTGAAAATGAATAATAAACATGGGTTAACAATAAATGATGAAGATATCAAGAAACATAATAATACATCTAATATTATAAAGAGGAACATTTTTTGTTTGTTTGTTTGTTTGTTTGTTTGTATCGAACAAGCTCTGAAACTACTGAACCGATTTAGATGAAATTTGGTAAGATGGTAGTTTGAGCCTGGGAAGGATTTAGGATAGTTTGTATCCAGGAAATCACCCTTTAAGGGGATGAAAATGGAGGTAAAAGTTTGCATGTGGAAGCAATCTAGGGACGAACCCGAGCAAAACAAGGGTGAGTCGCTAGTATAAAAAAAAGAATTTCAGTTTCACTTTTACACAATTGAAAACCTCCTTTATAAAAGTCGGTCAGCAAAAGAAATATGTAGAGATCGTAGCGCTGGACTTTCGCATATGTGTTTTTAGTATTAATTATAATTGAAAAATAAAGTGGTCTTTACTAGAATTATTCTATCAAAATCTACATACGCACATACATATATTCAAAGGCCAGACCATAATTTTAGTTTACAGATAATTAAATAAATATAAATAAATAAATATGTTGAGACATTATCACACAGCGCCATCTAGTTCCATGGTAAGCTACGAGGCTTGTGTTATGGATACCAGATAGTTGATACACTACACATATATAACTTTAAATACATACATATTATAAATATAAACACCCATGACTGGAGTGCAAACATTCGCGCTCATCACACAAATGAATGCCCCCAGCGGGACTCGAACCCGCGACCGCTGGCACAGCAAGTAGGATCACTACAAACTGAGCCAAACGTGTCGTTTGAGTGCCAATTAAGTTTGCAGTACGCAATTGATAGCCTAAACGAAATTTAGCTCTTACGCTTACTATATAAATTCTAATAATCATGTATGTATCGGAGATAATTTGTATGGGTATGAGAAAAGACAATAACCGTATTCTAGTTTTATCAATAGATTACTATACCCACTAGGGTGAGTAAGAAGCTTCAAAGAGTTTTAAAACTATTATTGAAAAATACATACAGAGTATTGATAAAATAATAAAATACTTATTACTTACGTTACAGTAGTACTGAGGTCGTATGTTATATTTGTAGGTATAAAAAATTAATTAGAATATTCGTTTATGTGTTTGTCAGTTTGTTTCATCGAGTATATCGAGACGTTGGATCTCATCAGTAACAAAAAAATAGTTTACTTATACGACAATACGGGATATAGTATTTTAAAATTGTATTCAGCCCTTTTTTTAACGTCCCACTGCTGGGGGTGGGCCTCCCTTCAATACGAGGGGGATCAGGCCATAGTCCACCACGCTGGGCAAGTGCGGGTTGGCGGACTTCACATGTCTTTTGAAAACTCGCTAGGTTCTCTCAGACATGCAGGTTTCCTCACGATGTTTTTCCTTCACCGTTAAGACAAGTGGTAATCATGTTGAAAATGATTCGCACATGAAAATATCAGAGTTGCGAGACCCGGGATTTGAACCCGCTTCACTCGGTTTCCCAAGCGAGCGCGTTATCACTGGGCTACCACTGCCACTATATTTAAATTAATAAAAGAAATAATAGATTTCATAGGGAAAGACACTATGTAGTATGTATATGTTCTGCGCCTAAAAATAGTTGAGGCTAAAGATTTTTTTAATTATAAAATTTTCATAATCATAATAGTATATACAATTTATGAGTCAAACGCCAATTTTTTTAACGCCGTCTAAAATAAAAATAGACCAATGATATATATATATATATATATATATATATATATATATATATATATATATATATATATATATATGATGATGATGATGATGCCATCTAGCCGTTTTCGGCCACAGCGACTGCATTACAATGGCTTTCTATGGCGGTCGTCGTGAGCTTCGATGTGCTGCTCTTTCGTGTGCTCTCATGTGACTGGCATATCCAACTTTGGCTGAAAAGCTCCGAGCACAAAGCGGACATGTCAGAACACCATTGACGACATTGTAATAATTTACAGCTGTAGGTGGCCTAGCTTTAAGGTCGTCACGTTTTGCGTCTAATTGCGACCTTCTTTCCTCTTCAAAGGCGTTGACCTGCCGATGCACATGACTTCTCCACTCAAGCCGATTTTGTGCCTGCTTTTCCCATACTAAGGGGTCAATTTTGCACCTCTTAAAGTGTCTATTCTGAACATCCTTATAACGTAACAACTGTCCACCACGTTTCCGTTTACATATACACTATTCAGATTGCCGATGAAACATAAGGCTACGTGGATGCACCCTCGTTCCAAACACTGGCATCTAATTGACATATATATATATATATATTAGGTTTTCAAATATCTTTGTATGGGAACATCTGTACTAGTATATATTGTGTAATCTGTGGTTGAAGTGTCGTTTAAGATAAATTGGTGAAAATGGTCATCAGTGTAGCAGATTTAATAGACAAAGTTTGACCTAACCGGTCTATGTGCTTTCATATCAGGGATTTTAATAGATTTAGTGAGACTGTATTTTCTCGTATCTATCGTACTAGTAAATTAATTTTGTAAAAGAAGAATTATGTCTCAAAAGTTAAAGGAATTAATATAATATATGTAATTTTTTTTTGTAGCAATATCCATATTGTGCCAATTTTTCGATTGCCACGATGATCCCAGCTTCGATCCAGAAGAAGGAACTCTCACAGACCTACAGTTTACGTGGTTGGGTGCATTACAATACATACACGGTATGAAAATATCGATATTAACAATAATAATAAAATAATTATGGAAATGATGTTTTATTTATCTATACATGTAATAAAATTGTAACTAAGCCGAATCTATAGTCGTTTGGCTCAGTTTGTAGTGACCCTTCTTGCTGCGCCAGCGGTCGCGGGTTCGAGTCCCGCTGGGGTCATTCATTTGTGTGATGAGCATGAATGTTTGTACTCCAGTCATGGGTGTTTATATTTATAATATGTATGTATTTAAAGTTATATATGTGTAGTTTATCAACTATCTGGTATCCATAATACAAGCCTCGTAGCTTACCATGGAACTAGGTGGTGTTGTGTGTTAATGTCCTGGAAAAAAAATAGTTTTTAGAAATTCTGTCTGTCTGTCTGCCTATGACCGCATCACGGGAAAACCACTGGACAGATTTTGATGAAATTTGGTATAATGACAGCTGGTTATCCGGGCTAAGATATAGGGTACTTTTTACTGCGGAAAAATATCTCATCTCTGAGAAATTTATACTAAACATTTAAACGAAACTAGGTACGAACTCGAGCGGGGCGGGGGTGATTTGCTAGTATAATAATATATTTGTGCATACAAACTTTTACATTAAGTTTAAGAGACATTTATATTCGTTTGTTTCTTTTTATTTAGTGAAGAACGGTACACCGCACTACTTCAGGGTACCGCGAGTAGTGCTCATCAGTCGACAATTCGCTCTTTCTACTGCGATAGATGCCGCTCATATACCAGAGGGATACGCTTTGTTAGTATTATTTGTTTATTATACTTTATTGTACAGTTGGACGACTGTATAGTAAAGTCCTCCCGACCAATTTTGGGCCAAGACGGCCAATCTCACTGGACTAGCTAACTGCAGGAGATATTATAGTGAACAAGTATGAGTGTAAACATAAGTGCACTCTCTATTCCTGTCACTCTCATGCTCCGGTGGGACGACCACTCGACACGACCGGTGAGAGGTCTGGTGTAATACCGACGGATTTAGAGCTATTAATTTTTTCTTGAAAAACCTAATGTTAAACTTAACGTGAGCGGGGACACGAACCCAGGACTTCCAGAGCTGTATCTATGTATGGTAGCTTCAAGATCGATAGAACGAGACAGTTAAGTTCAATTATATCAAATAAGAAATTTGATTTGTGACATACCGCAATAACTTAATTTTACTGTATTTGGATTGATAAAGTGATTGATAGAGATTTCAAGAACGCATAAATAATAAATATATATATTTTTAAAGATTTTCTTACATACGGTTGGGTAAGCTGTTGTCATGATAATGAAATAAAAAAATGGGAAAGTTACAGCTTTGAGCGCATAAACTGTGGTGTTTTTTTTATTTAGAGGTAACATTGTGTTTGGTGATTACGAAAGAGATGAAGAAGAATGTAAACTTACGATACGAGAGATAGCTGACGGCTACGAGTGCGAGCCGGCGGTCCTTCTCATGCCGATAGCTGACGTGTTACTTCACCCTGAGTTTAAGCACTTTGGTGTTAAGAGTAGTATAGCTTTACTGAAACTAATTACACCTGTAAAATCGAGTGAGTATATATAATTTAATATGTTTTTATAGTAATCTCATGGGATTCATTAGTTGTATTTGGGTCGCATAATATTTTTTTTTTAAATTCGGATAAATTCGTTGTGATCTTTGGTTACGTTTGTGTTTTTCTACCATACAATCATTATACCTACCTAATTCTCGTTGAAATAAAGTCTGTATAACTAATAGTAATTATATAATAGTGTTGTTAAACCTCCTCAGTTAAAAAGCTTTGTAATATTAAAGAATTAAACAGAAGAACAAACAGTAAAAAATTGGTCTGCAGTAGGCAAGTTAAATATTCTTCAAATTTGTAGGATGATGAATTTTTTTGTTTTGTATCGTCTATTACTAATTGTTAGTCGTTATACTTATATTCATCCCTTTTTAATGCCCCATTGCTGGCGGTGGGCCTCGCTTCAGTATGAGGGGAATCAGGCCATAGTCCACCACGCTGGCCAATTGCGGATTGGCGGACTTCACACGTCTTTTGAAAACTTGCTAGGTTCTCTCAGACATGCAGGTTTCCTCACGATGTTTTCCTTCACCGTTAAGACAAGTGGTAATTATGTTGGAAAAGATTCGCATATGAAAATACCAGAGGTGCGAGACCCGGGATTTGAACTCGCTTCACTCGGTTTCCCAAGCGAGCGCGTTACCACTGGGCTACCACTGCCTACTGTCTGTCGTTATACTTAGTCATTTTTAATTGTTTAAGGATACATGGTGCCAGCTTGTCTGCCGTTCAAAAACTTTTTAATAGGAAAAACTGGCAAAATGACGACTGAAAAATTTTATCACCTAGACTTTGTGAGCGGTTGGTATAAGTTTTATTTTCTTGAGTATTAAATTTGATGAACACTTTTGTAAGTAAAATTCCGATGTGCGAGTGTTTGTAATTCGTCTACTCCGAAACGGCTTGACCGATTTTGATGAATTTCTTTCTATACTTATATGGGATCATCTAGATGATTTTTAGCTACGGTTAGAACCATCAGGCGGCTCTATTGTCGAATTATTTGGCTGGAAATGTCTACCTACCGCGTCCATATCCGATATTACAATTACTTTTATAGCCTAGTTTTGTAGTTTTAAATAAGTTTCATTGTATATTATAGATGTTCCTAGAGATTTCATAGATGAAGAGAAAGAAGTAACTAGAGTCAACATACTGCCGCGGGAACTTTGCTACTTGTATGACAATCCGGAACCTTTTGTAAGTATTGCTAGTTGTTGACGCAGCTCACTTTTTTATAATAAGATTAAAATCTTATACATATCTCCATTTCCAATTTTATAAAAAGTGACAACGCAAGAAGTAAAAAAAACTAAATCACTAAGTTGGTTTGTTTGTTCACAAAACAAAATCTAAATTCTACCAAAATATTTGGACTTTAACATATTTATTATTCAGGATCTTTATCATCATCAGAAAAAGAAGTAAATCATCTTTTAATACGAACATATTAAATATTTATGCATTAGTTTTAATTTACAATATTATATTCTGTATTTTTTATATCAATCAAATTATGTTTGATCGAAACTTTAAATATCTAAAGTAACCCTAAGCTAGTATTGACACTTAATCATGGTAATTTACTGTCACTCTTGTGTCACTAATGTTCAGAGCACATGTTTTGGTGGTAATAGTTTAGGAATTTTAGTGAACATACCATCTTAACATAATGTGTAATAAACTAATAGTAAAGATAGAGAAGTTCTACTTTATACTATTACTTCATGTTATAACGTAATATTATAGTTTACTAGCGGACCCGACAGACGTTGTCCTGTCTACACGTCTTTAATTTGAAAATTTCAAACTTTTTTTAATAAGCTAAAACATTCTGGACCATTTTGATGAAAATTATTATTCAAATTGTGAATCTAAACCATTCCCAGATCCCCTTGAACACACACAAAAAATTTCATCAAAATCGGTCCAGTCGTTTGAGAGAAGTTCAGTGACATACACACTCACAGAAGAATTATATATATAAAGATTGGGACCACTAAAATGGGGGCACCCCCGTTTTAAAGTCAATTAAAACTATGATTTACAAAACTTTCTTTTTTAAATATTCTTTTATTTTTCAGCTTTCGAAAATATTTGTTGTACTCTCCATGCTCCTATTGTTATCATATATGTAATTAGGAGTTTATATTTTAGAATACATCTGAAATTAGTGATCGTATCGCGTGTACGACGGGGTGTGGGTTCCATTCCGGCTCGCCCAGTTTTGTACATGAGCACACCGGCCACTGGTCTATCATATCTTTGGCTCAGGGTGCGTATAATTTTATTGTGTATTATATGGTGAGTAAAGCCATAACCGTCCAAGTGTCGTGATATACCCTGCTCTTGATACGCCCTTGCCCCTTAAGATTTCGATTGCTCAACATCAAAGGAAGTTACTTAAGAAACCAAGTGAAGAGGACTCGAACTCTGGGTCATGCACCTCTTATATTTTCATGTGATGATTTTCAAAATGATTACTACTCACTTTATGGCGATGTGAATCATTGTGAGGAAGAATGCTAGGGGAAAAATATCTGGATTTCGAAAGAATTATGAATCTGCCAATCTGCATTTGTCCGGCATGGTAGAGTACGACCTCATCCCCCTAGTATTCTCTAATTTGGTCCACCAGCAGCAGGATGAAAACTCTACTAACACTTCTCATTTATTCGATTTGGTTAATATAAATCTTATATTAGAAATCCCGTTTTGCATATTTTTTGTATAGCTGGGTTAAGCTGCTTAAGAGTTAAGAGTAGCCCGTGTCTACTTCCTAGAGAAATAGTAAAAAAAGTTTTGAGAGATTTTGGTTTAAAATACACAGGGGGTTCCCCGTGCCGCGACCCGCTGCGCATGCGCCGCCCGCCGGCACCGCCTCGTCACATACTGTTGTATCCATATGTCGCTTGGATAACTGCTGCTATCACCGGAAAGGCTGTTGGTGCTTTCGCAAAAGATGATCCTTTTGGTAAGGTTTTTCGTGTTATTAGTGGCTTATTTTCACTTTGCTCGAATACTCCGTAAAATGCTTTTTCTATTTGTAATATTATGTATATACCTGCCTCCGTAGTCTATAGGTAGCAGGTACGGCTGCCGATTCAGGGTCCTGAATTCGAGTCCTGGGGTCAGGCTAAATTTAATAGCTGTTTTTTGTTAAAATTTTCTCAGTAGTAGCTCGGAGTTGGGAAGTTGGCGGTGTTACTGTTGGCTCTTGGTCCTCTCACCGGTCGAGTATATCGTATCGTTCCATCGGACTTTGAGAGTGACAGGAATAGAGAGTGCAATTGTGTATAGAGAGTGTATTGCGAAAATATAAATATCATTTACTGCAAAAGGTGCAAAAAGGTGGTGCTACCTGTCTATGATATAATGAATACCGAAACTTAATAATAGAAACCTTAATTTAATATAATTATAGCCTATATATTAGTTTAAAGGTATTTTTTGTCAGTAAAAAAAATCATATTAAGTAATTATTTTTACCTTCTACTATTACATACATATATAACTATATATGTATATAGTATATACATTATACATATTTAAGTGATAAATGTTGTGTTTACCTGTAAGCGGCTTTACATTTTAGATTTGTATTACTTTATGTTATTTATTATGTATTTGTTAAATGAAAAAAGTAAACAAAAAAAATACAATTAGCACTTAAGATAATACTTAAACAAAGCGAGGTAAGTTGCTAGTCTATACATCTGTACAGATAAATAAACTTGAAGTGTCTGTTTGTAATGTCAAAATAACAACGTTTTACGCATTTAGCATATGAAATTATATACGGTATTTATCAGAATAACACTTTTTTTTCATTTTTGTCTGTCTGTTTGTTCTGGATAATCTCTGAAACGGCTGGACTGATTTTGACGGGACTTTCACTGGAAGATAGCTCATGTTATAGGGAGTAACATAGGCTACTTTTATTTTAGAAAAAGAATTAGGGTTTTGCTCAAAAAAATTAAAAATAATATCACACCGAGCATGTCTTAGGGTACGTGATGCCTCGCGCCTCGCTGTACGACGTGCTCGGCCACCGCTGGGTGGGGCACTGGTGGGAGGGCGGCCTGCGGTGCTCCGACCGCGGGGAGGCTGCGGACGATATGTTCCGCTTCTATCATGAGGTCTTCCAGGTCAAGCCGGTCACTTTTACCACTTTGACTTATTATTTGGAGGTGAGTTGTTATTTAGTTGTTTCAGATATACATAGAGACATATAAAAAGAATACCCCCAGTGAGACTCGAACCCGCGACCGCTGGCACAGCAAGTAGGGTCACTATAAACTGAACCATACATGTGGTCAAAATGCAACGAACTCCGTATACCTCTTTAATGTATATTATTTGTACAAGTATACGGCACTCGGTTTCCCAAACGGTGGAGTAACTTCAAAGAGTAAAATTATTGATTATTTTAGTTTCTATTCTTAGCATACCTAAATATTCATGACCATGGCGTCATGGTCTGGTATTTATCCGACAGGAGGTCGCAAGGTCTAGTTCCGTCATATTAGCTACAATAATAATTTATATCATCGTCTTTCTTGGACACCAACATAAGATGCCTTGGTATTTTAACTTCGACCTTTTTTAGGTTCGAGTACCTTGGGTCCCTGCAAGGTTTGATTTCACAAATGGATCCGGTAGGTGACGCTGCAGTCGGTGTGCCACTATATTTTCCTAAAAAACTCCATTTTCCGAGCAATAAATAAATTTAAATTATTGATTAAAAAAAATAAAAGTCGATATGTATATGTATGTTTCTATGGACACCACAACAGCTGGTGCGATTTTGATGAAATTTTTAGGTAATCTTCAGGTTAGCCCAGAGGGTGATCCTGTGAATTTTGTTAGCGATCAGAAGTTTTGACGCGGGCGAAGCCGCGGGTATCTACTGCTAGTAATTAAATATATTTATAAATTTCTTTATTATAAATAAATTCTAATATAAATATCTTCATTATCAGATAAACGCAGCACACGACACACTCATCATCTGCGTCAAAGTAGGAATGCCCTACCAATTAGGACAGCCTAAAGTTTGGCAACTCGACACTCCTGAAGTTAAGGTATGAGATGATAATTATGTAGATATTATAGTAAATAGCTATTCTACCTTATATATTTATAGCAAAATATGTATATATACCTACTTATAATCATTTTTAAAACTAGATGGATATTCGGCCTCCACGCTTAATATGATTTAGGTTAAACATATATTATTCCGTGTAACGTGATTGGTCTTTTTCGTCAAGCTTAAATAGCTCTAATAGGGCATTAATGCCTGATTTCACCAACAACCCATAAGCTACCACTTACGTATGGGATCTCTAGCTTAAAAGTCCCCTAAACTAGCCCCTAAATTAAATTTCGTTTTACGAGCGTCTTTAAGCCCCATATTTCGAACACCTAAATTTAGGGGGCCTTTTAATATTTAGGTGACCCCTAACTGTCGGTGAAACAGAAACTGTCCCCTAACAGCCCCCTAACCATGCTTAGGGGATCCCTTAAACTTAGGTGACGTTGGTGAAATCGGGCATAATTATTTTATTTTAACACCTTAAGGGACTAGAGATGTTAAAACAAAAGGGTCGTTAAAGTTGGCCCACAATAGGTGGCGATATCGCATAACTTACGCCTAAAAGAGTTATGTAGTGCCTTGCTTTGTCTTAGCATGAATAGTAGGACTCGACGGGTAAGTATTACCACAGCATAAAACTCCATACAGTAAACGAACACCCATTGGTTTTAACAAATGTGGTTGTCAGTACCAATTTTCATGGCGAACGGTTTTGAAGTTAAAGCACTGTAGTGCCAACTCACGGCAAGTTACTATGTACTTGTATACCTGTAAACCCTAGCGCCATTTTAGCACTATCAAATAAATATGTATAATAGTCGGATATATACATAATATGTACTCGTAGGTATACAGAATAAAGTGGGCAATACCCTCATGAAGTTGAACACTCTCTAGAAAGAGAGGAAGCGAATATGCGGTCAACAGTCTTTTATTTCAATTTGATTTTATAAATGGAATGTAAAAAAAATATAACAAAGTGTGATAAAAAAGATGGTTATAAATATCTATCTTCATTAATCGTATTTCAGTGAAAGCAGAAGACTTCCGGCCGCACATTCGTTTTGTCTGTCGCGCCTTTCCGCCATATTTAGCTGACGGCTGGAAAAGAAACACTCAGTCCACTCTCTATGTCTATGGGTGCACCTCACCCGAGTCTCACCTCACACACCCATTGTCCTGTCTAAGCACCTTTGTTAGACGTCTGTATAGATGAGTAGACTATGGTAACCGTCCCATGAAGTACCGACAAGCAATTGCAGTAGGTACTAACTAGCTGCAACGTTTTAGTCTAAAATAATAAAAGACGAATCTAGAACCTTCTTCACAAGTTAGATTAGGTCTAAGGTTAAGTCAAAATAAATGTTGTACTAAATAAAAATAATGCTTGTAAAAAATAACTTTGTCATGTAGTGAAAGGATCTCCAATTGTTCCTCTGGAAAGAATTTTGTGAAAAGAGATAATAAAAATATATTTTTCTTTTCATATTAAACAAATATGCGTATTTTATGAAGATCGTTGTAAGGGGTTATTGAAATTGGATTATTATGTTTACTCAATATATCAATAATAATATGTTGTTGGGACATTAACACACAGCGCCATCTAGTTCTATGGTAAGCTACGGGGCTTGTGTTATGGATACCAGATAGTTGATACACTACACATATATAACTTTTAAATAGATACATATTATAAATATAAACTCCCATGACTGGAGTACAAACATTCATGCTTATCACACAAATGAATGCCCCCAGCGGGACTTGAACCCGCGACCGCTGGCACAGCAAGTAGGGTCACTACAAACTGAGCCAAACGTGTCGTCAAAATATAAATATTATTTACTGAAGATTGTTTATAAGATGTTATAATTTTCCATCATGTGACTTTATTCTGAATTTTAATGATTTTTTTATCGAATACGTATTACTCTGAATAAAACGTACTTATGCTAAGTTTGGTTTCAATTGTTTTAGTAGATTGAAAGACACAGCTTGAGCTCTCTTTTATCTGCACTGAATAAAAAAATCTGATATTGATTTAATAGAGGTTTTGGACTAAAAAGAAGTTGAAATGTGAATGAATTGACAAGTAGCAGGCATTGTTTTAAAAGCCTCTCATCTTTTTGTACCTCCAATGACTTTTTTTATATTATGAAAATAATTTTTTTTTTCATGAAAAAATGATATTCTAAAAAAAGTCTTTTGTAAGACTTTTTGACAACACATTTGGCTCAGTTTGTAGTGACCCTACTTGCTGTGCCGGCGGTCGTGGGTTCGAGTCCCGCTGGGGGCATTCATTTGTGTGATGAGCACGAATGTTTGACCTCTAGTCATGGGTGTTTATATTTATAATATGTATACATTTAAACTTATATATTATGTGTAGTGTATCAACTATCCGGTATCCATAACACAAGCCTCGTAGCTTATCATGGAACTAGATGGTGCTGTGTTTTAATGTTCCAACAAATTGTTATTATTATTATGAAAAGTTGACTATGGACGCTAACTAAAACCTTCTAATAATATATATTATTTTAGGTAATTGTACCAGTAGTTACATTCACTAATCTCTACAAATTTCAAGTAGAGGCTTGGGCGTACAATTCGACTGAGTCAGAAACCTCTGAGCCGTCTTCCTCGTCTTTAGAAAGCGAATCTGAGGAAAAGCCTTCAACACTAACGCAATAGGAACAAATGATTATTTAATAAAGTTTATTTAATAAATAATTTTATTTATTTAAAATACCATCAATCTATAAAATGAAATTGTGGTATATATATATATATATATATATATATATATTTATATATATACATATATATATATATATGTACATATATATATATATATATATATATATACATATATATATATATCTATTGTGGTCTACACTTCTACACTTATATTATAAAGAGGAAAGATTTGTATTTTTGTATGTTTGTAAAGAATAAACTCAAAAACTACTAGACCGATTTAGATGAAATTTGGTAAGAAGACAGATTGAGACTCTGGGAAGAACTTTTATTCCGGAAATCATCCATTAAAAGGGTTAAAATGGGAATGAAAGTTTGTATGGGGAATCTACCACATATAATATAATTAGTACCTACATAATATAATAAACTAATGATCTGAGTCGAATTAGTAGGTACATTTTTGGAAAATCAAATTTTGCAATATTTTTTGGAAAATCTTGTTGAAATAATCATTATTATCCATACAGAGGCCGAATTCATAGTTTTTAGAATTTTTGTCTGTCTGTCTGGCAATGCATTACGAGAAAACCACTGAATAGATTTTGATGAAATTTGGTATGATGATATCTGGTTCATATCTTTGAGAAATCTATATAAAACGTTAAAACGTCACTGGGAACGAACCTGAGCGGAGCGAGGGTGAGTCGCTATTCTATATATACTTTGCTATCACATCTAAATGTTTTATATACCTATAACTTACCCATAGCTAGGGATCTACCTCGGCTTTAATCGGGTGCTAGGTCTCCTAACATACCACCATGTCCTATTCCAGGTCTAAGTCTATCTATGCACTAAATTTCATCCAAATCCGTCCAGCAGTTTCAGCGTGAAAGAGTAATAAACATACACACATACAAATTTCCGTATTTATAATAGTATCCCGAATCCCGATTGCTCCGATATTTATTGAACATTTTAATGGAATTTTAGTAGCGAAGCTCTACTATAATGTAACATACATACATACATCTTTCAAATCCTACTTCAGATTATGCCAGAATTTACATACGTATGCTATGAGGAAACACAATAAAAGCAAACGAAAATAGATAGATTTTGAAATGAGATGATTTAATGTAATAGATAGATAGTTATAGTACTATAGATATCAAAAAAATTGGTTGCGAAATGCAAACATAATATAATTTTTTTAAACCTAACTGGTAATTCCAGGGCTGAGCGATCTCTTGAAGAGAGGTTATGAAAGAGAAAACAGATAAACTAGTTAAGTGCGACATAAAATTTTGCGAGGAAGAGTATTATTGTACCTATTAATTATACAAAATTATGTTCAAAAAACATATATTGAATGAAGCTTTTGGTTTTATTTTCAATTTTATTTAAATATAGCGCGATTATTATGTATTTGTTATGTTAATTAAATTATTTAATACTAGCAGAACCCGCGGCTTGGCTCGCGCTTAAACTACAAAAAAACTAAAAAAGTAGGTATCTAGGTTTCATACAAACTTTCATCCCCTATTTTACCCCCTTATAGGATAAATTTCGAAAAATGCTAAAACATATATTTATTTATTTGTATTGAAGAGCATTAATACTAAGTTTCAAGTAATTCTGATCAGAAATAAATTATTAGATTGTATTATAACGTGTTTTCCGTGGGAATGAGATGATCACCCGCGATAAAAAGTAGCCTATGTCACTATCCAGCTCTCTAGCTATCTTCACACCAAAATTCACGCCAATCCGTCAGTCCGTTTCAACGTGAAAGAAAGACAAACAAACACATAAACAAACAAACATACTTTTACATTTATAATATTAGTATGGATTAATTTGTCTAAAAACTATAAATAATTTTATATCATTTCTGTTATTTACAGTATCCGTAAAAGTATTTTTTACAACCAAAAAAACGTGTATTTTATTAAAGCACTAGCATTACCCGCGGTTCCGCCCGCGTTCAAATAACCGAAAACCAAATTATGATTTACATATCAGTTTTTGTATTTTTTCTCAAAAATGAGATATTTTTCTGCGGTAAAAAGTATCCTATATGTTGACCCGGATAACCAGCTATCACCATACCAAATTTCATCAAAATCCTTCCAGTAGTTTTTCTGTGATGCGGTAACAGACAGACAGACAAACAAAAATTCTAAAAACTATAGATTCGGCCTCTGTATCGATAATAATGATTATTTCAACAAGATTTTCCAAAAAATATCTAATGCATAGATTCGGCATAGTTACAATTTTATTATATGTATAGATTTCTTGTTCAATAAGGATAATAAATAATGTTAGTAATCCTTTTTAACAACAATATAAATAAAGACGTTAATACCAATCAAGATGGCTTCGAGATGTATTATTGTATCGATTAATCTGCGGGGCGTGTCTACTAAATCGCAATGTTAACTCGCTCGATGCGCTGTAGAGTCAGCATCTAAATTTACAACGAAAGAGAATATAATTTTTATCAGTTATTCAACAACTCGAAACAACTCAGTTTTAACTCAGACAATCTTTTTCTCTTGTGTTAGTCAAAAGATTTTTCTTCTTTAATAGCTACCTACCTACCTATCTAGCTTGCTTCCCTACAAACTTTCATCCCCATTCTCACCTCCTTAAGAAATGATTTTCGGGATAAAAACTGTTTCACTCACTCACTTTTCATATCATGAGATTTAAAAAAAAACTAATTTTAGCATTTTTTTTCTTTTAATTTTCTTCTATACAAATATCGATGATTCATTTTTATTTATATATAGATTAAAGAGCTTTAGTTGTTACTAGTAAAAAAATACAGTCGAATTTCGACCATTGGGCGCACACTACTTTGTTAAATTACTGTATCAGTTGATTATACCTAATTGTGTTAATTATACAAGATTTTGTTTTGCAAAACATATTATATATATATAATGAAACTTTTTAATTTTATCTCGAATTTTATTTAAATAGTAACAGAACCCGCGGCTTCACTCGCGCTAAAGCTATGGCCTGTGCGTTGATACATCAGTAAATCACTTTTGCTTTTTATGTACGAGTATAATATAAGTATACACACAGATATAGATAGATAGATGGATAGATAGATAGATAGATAGCGCGATTTCTCAAAAACCAACGTTTTTTTCCAACAGTACTTATTATTTCATCTGCTATTCACAATAAGAAGAGGGCAGCAAATATAAAGTGTACGTTTCTAACATCAAATTAAGACGTAAAGTTGTTTTGATAAGCGGAATGATACAAATGTTGGCCTCGCGGCACTAACGAGAGCTGTAGCTGTGGGTACTGGCGCGTTGAAAATAATATACGCTGCTTGATTTTATTTATTTATTTATGTACCAAAAAAAAATATATATATAAAATAGACAACAGATACCATGTAGGATGTTATACCATGAAGAATGACTTATCTCTTTAAGAAATCTCTACCAGAAACCCTCGAGAGTGAGAATAAAAATATAATTATGAGGTGCAGTGTAGGTACAAACATCAATTATAATATAAATATACACATATACAAACATACATACATTGTAATAGTTATACGAAGAAATATAATCATTTCTCACTAATATATATATATAAGATATTAATCAACTATACAACTGTATCGGATTATTTGCAATTTTTTAGATATTTTAAAATAAAATTATTTTTTTGGATTTTTTCTCAGATTTATTTTGATTCTTTGTTCTCAACGTTTAGAATGCTTTACAGCAATCATGGTCACGGGAGAGGATATCATTTTTTTTAAATGTCAAATATTCGCGTAAATCTAAGCAAGTTTTTTTTTTAAATATGCCATCCATATAAACTTTTCTATATTTAGTCACTCGTGTGTTTGAAGTTTGAATGTGATTTTATATCCAATGGATACTATGAATGGATAAGTATACTAACTCACAATAAATACGTCGGGATGTTCACACACAGCACCATCTAGTTCCATGGAAGCTACGAGGCTTGTGTTATGGATACCAGATAGTTGATACACTACACATATATAAATTTAAATACATACATATTATAAATATAAATACCCATGACTGGAGTACAAACATTCGTCATCACACAAATGAATGCCCCCAGCGGGACTCGAACCCGCGACCGCTGGCACAGAAAGTAGGGTCACTACAAACTGAGCCGAACGTGTCGTCAAAATAAAAACAATTTTTTTAGGCACAAAGCACCTGCCTGTACCCTTTCGTAAAGGAAATGCAAGTATCCCAATATAGCAAATTCATTTATCGCGGATGCATCTTACATATATTTGAGATGTTATATTCTATCAAACAAATAAAATCCTTAATAAGTAGCTATAAAGTCTAAAATTACTTGAAATGTTTATGATTTATAAGAATTCAGATTGTTGCTAACCATAACGTATACCCTATAATGCGTGTTTATAGTATATAGGATTTTACGTTATATTTCAACGGATGTAAGGGTTAAAATTGCTTGATACAATAAAATATTGCTTAGATCACTGTATATTAATGATATTTGTTTTTAATTATAAGCCATATGTACTTATATTTAAGAATTATAATTGCTCAAACGTTAGTAAAACAAGTTATTAAAATATTTTATATGACTCGACGTGTTTCTGTTTACACTCGATGAGGTTTGTATTAACTTTAGAGATGGTACAAGAAGTTAGAATTTTAATCTGTGCTAATGTAAACATAACAATTTGTAGAATCATTTCTTATGGACTAAGATCCCGCTGCAAATTTGCTACGTTCATTGCGTATTTAATCGAAATCAATTTTTTATATACAATAATAAAAGGGACAATATGTTTTGACCGCGGTGCCTATTCAAGTGTGCCCCCTAGTATGTTTAATTAACTAAATAATAGTCGACTTTTTGGAACAAAAACGATGCATTTGTTATTACAATGAATTATACTCCACTTCACAGAACTATACGTAGAGATCTTGAAAAATGATAGCTGCCGTTGCGCGTTTGGCCGTAACCTCTTCGCAGCCAGGTGTAAGCGGGTCATATTTTGGTAATTCATAATAAAATTGTGGTATTTCGCGAATTTATTTTGTTTTTGATTCTCGACGTGTCGAATGCTTTACCGTTAGTTTACTGCAATCAACCCGAGTCTCTCCCGTGACCAAGATTGCTGTAAAGCATTCGAAATGTAGGCAACCAAATACCAATAGAAATCCGCGAAAACGTCCGCGATATATATATATATATATATATATATATATATATATATATATATATATATATATATATATATATATATACAAGCTACTAGGAACATTATGCACCTAGGAACGCATCCCAGCGGAGCGTGGGTAAGTCAGTGTGTGTGTTCAGCCCTTTTTAGCGTCCCATTGCTGGGCACGAGCCTCCCTTCAATACGAGAGGCCGTAGTCCACCACGCTCGCCAAGTGCGGGATGGCGGACTCGGGACTGCACATGTTATTCGAAAACTTGCTAGATTCTCTCAGACATGCAGGTTACCTCAAGATGTTTTTCTTCACCGTAAGACAAATAGTAATCATGTTGGAAATGATTCGCACTTAATTCACACACAGCGTTACCAGTGGGCTACCACTGCCTAAGTTCTACTGTAAGTTAGTAGTGGTATATAAAATAAGAGCACAAAAACCGATAGATTGTTTCTAGCATCAATGCACGCTTTCAACCCTAAGAGAGGCAATTAAAACCAAACACAGAACACTTGCTATTATTCTATTGTTAATTCGATTCTCAAATATCAAAGGTTTGGCGATATACTTTTTGTTTTAAGTGCCAGGATAAAGAAAACTTTGTTTTTAAAGATAACAAACGGACCCCATGTTTTTTAAAAGAATATATCATGTTACAGAATAAAATAAACAAAGCTGGTCAAAAAATAGATAAGATTTTGGATGACATATGGATGAGAATTTAGATAAATTTGAAACTTAAAGAATTTGGGTAAAAAAAGTTATCTGTTTAAGATGAAATGGACCAACGGGCGTGATGGCACGTATACTCATTTTTTGTAAAATTATATTTATTTTCTATGGAGGTTAGATATCGTTGATGTAAATTATACGAAAATTAAATTGAATTGATTCATATAAGTATTCAATATTTGATGTTTTATGGGAAATAGGATTCAAAAAGAGAAATAAATTTAAAAACTACCTCTCTAACTTACTTAGGTTGACTGGAAAATATCTCTTCTAGAGATAAGTCCACCTTTGCTAACTAGTTTTATTGTTTGTTTGTTTGTTTGTTTGTTTGTTTGTTTGTTTGTTTGTTTGTTTGTTTGTTTGTTTGTTTGTTTGTTTGTTTGTTTGTTTGTTTGTTTGTTTGTTTGTTTGTTTGTTTGTTTGTTTGTTTGTTTGTTTGTTTGTTTGTTTGTTTGTTTGTTTGTTTGTTTGTTTGTTTGTTTGTTTGTTTGTTTGTTTGTTTGTTTGTTTGTTTGTTTGTCTGTCTGTATTTTACATATAAGTGCAATAGAGAGTAGTATTTTAAATTTTGACTTTAACTAACTGACTGACTGACTTTGATTTAGTTTTTTACTGTTAGCTGTAATTAAAGATGTCTACCGAAATATTACAAATATTTTTAATAATTATTTTTGGTATAAAGCTAAAGACGTTACACACTCTGGACTGTGAGAAAATATATCTCGAAAACGGCTCTAATGATTTGCATCAAATTTTGTATTTAGATAAGGTTTTTCTTTTTAAGCTTATCTATATTTTTACCAAAAAAACAAACTTTTTTTATAACTAATTACATGTTAGAAGCGTTATTCTATCTACTCTCTCTGATGACAATTTCATATAGAGTCATTTCGTAAATTTTTGTCGTACTTGCATTGTCGCCAATGGATGCCTACTGAACATGCGCCTTCGACGAGTCAAGCCCGGTCGCCCAGGTACTATATAATATATTGTGTATAATTCAAATTCGTATATTTATTATTGTTTGAACATTACTATGATAGAACAAATAACTACTTACTATACGTATTTAACCAGCACTTTAGCTAACAGTTTATTTAATAAATAAGTAATGTTATATTGACGTTACTTAGAACTATTTATGTATATACTAGCATTGCCCGCGGCTCCGCCCGCGTTCAGATGACCAAAAACCAAATTCTTAGGTTTTACATATTAGTATACTCTTACATTGCCGTTTTTGTATTTTTTCTCAGAAATGAGGTATTTTCGCGGTAAAAAGTATCCCATATGTTGACCCGTATAACCAGCTATCACCATACAAAATTTCATCAAAATCCCTCCAGTGGTTTTTCCGTAATGCGGTAACAGACAGACAGACAAACAAGCAGACAGACAAAAATTCTAAAAACTATAGATTCGGCCTCTGTATCGATAATTACGTCTATTTCAATAAGATTTTAAAAAAAATATTTAATGTACAGATTCGACTCAGTTAGAATTTTATTATATGTATAGAAAAATTATTTAGGAATTACTTTTTATATAAATTATGAAATTAGCCAACGGGGTAACGACTCTACCAAGCTTTTGCAATCAAAACCCTTGTCAGATTTGACTTGTTTATTTCAAAGGAAAGTGTTAAATGTTGTTTCAAGTTTTGAGGGCAACACATGCTGACGTATCTTTTGGGATATTGAATGAGAGTGTTGGCATAATTCGATCTTAAAATAAATATAAGTCGAGAGTTAAATTTTAATTTGAAGAAACTTTTTTGTTTATTTTCAATTCTATGGTACAATTTCAACACCCACTACTAATTTAGTTCAAATAAATCAGTAACTTTTTTCTCTCTGATTGTCAACCGATTTTCTACTTTTGCTTAGTAGCTAGCTATTGACAAACTTTAGTGTTACCAGTATAAAAATGTTTGTAACAATTCTTTTATATGGATGAGTAAATGGTATTCATATACGTATATTTTCCTAAAATTTACAATAATGATTTTGGTAGAATTTTATACGAACACTAGTATTATTAAATTACTAGCATTGCCCGCGGCTCCGCCCGCGGGCAGATGACCAAAAACCAAATTCTTAGGTTTTACATATTACTCATAGTATACTCTTACATCGCAGTTTTTGTATTTTTTTTCAGAAACGAGACATTTTCTCGCGGTAAAAATCCTATATGTTGACCCGGATAACCAGCTATCACTATACCAAATTTCATCAAAATCCCTCCAGTGGTTTTTCTGTGATGTGGTAACAGACAGACAGACAGACAGACAGACAAAAATTCTAAAAACAATAGATTCGGTCTCTATATCGATAATAATGTATATTTCAATAAGATTTTCCAAAAAATATTTAATGTACAGATTCGGCTTAGTTACAATTTTATTATATATATATATATATATATATATATATATATATATATATATATATATATATATATATATATATATAGCTGCCTCGGTGGTGTAGTGGCTAGCATGTACGGCTGCACACTCGGAGGTCCTGGGTTCGAGTCCCGGGTCGGGCCAAGTTTAGTTATTGAGTCTTTCTGTATAGAAAGTCTCAGTAACAGCCCGGAGTTGGGAAGTTGGCGGTGTTTCACCCCCGTGCCTCGGAGAGCACGTAAAGCCGTCGGTCCTGCGCCTTAACTCTCACTGGTCGTGTCGAGTAGTCGTCCCACCGGAGTATGAGAGTGACAGGAATAGAGAGTGGCCTTGTGTCTGCGCGTACACTTGTGCACTATAATATCTCCTGCGCAGTTGGCTAGTCTCAATGAGATTGGCCGCCGTAGCCGGAGTCGGCTAGGAGAACATCATCATTTTTTTTATATATATATATATATATATATATATATATATATATATATATATATATATATATATATATATATATAGATTATATGAAAAATAAATATTTTTCAATTAGGAGTCGAATTTGTGACCTCTTTAATCACAATGCAACATGATCTTTTATGGAGTGCTGTATTGGCATTACTCAATCCTCAATCCTTCCCTCGACTGCTGGCGTAATTAACTGCTATACGTTTAAGTTCGTATGTAAGGTATACGCGCTAGGATACCTAAAAACAAATTTTATTCTTATAATAGTGTAAAATTAACTATATAAAAATAAAGCTCAAATTAGTATCTTAACCAGTCTTTTATGCTAAAATTGTTTAAAAAACAGTAGCAAACAAAAATAGTATAAGTAAATATTATCATTGAATAGTTCAAATTGTAACAATACGGATGAAGATTACTCTTATATAATATAAAAAATATACAAGCTTATAAAGGGCACGCGAGCGCCAGGTGCAGGCTTTTTATAGACCGTATTGTAAGGGAATCCCTTCAGTAGGGTGACCATGTAATGGAGTAAAGGTGGATAAAATATATTTTTTAATTTTACCGAGTTTTTTTATTTTTTTCTGTTAGTGTGACGTGTAGTATAAATTACTAGAAATTAAACTAAATATAAAAAAAAACAATATAATACCAATATAGTAACATTTATTGGGGCATTGCAATGAGCCTAAGCGGTTGAACGGATTTTCTTGATTTATAACTAAAAACACTTTTGATTAAATTACCGTTCAAACAAAAAATAACTAAATTAAAATCGGTTCATCTGTTTGGGTGCTACGATGCCACAGACAAACGATGTCATATTTATAATACCCGTTTTTTTGTGTCGTAGGTTAATTAAAAAGAGTTTGCACTCTAAAGCTAATTTATTTATTTTATTGTTTATAAAACTTATAATACAAATTGTAAATAATTTGAGCAAGATTTTTGATGTACTCATAAAGTAAACTCTGACTGAAACAGTACATTTTTTTTGTTTTACCTATATAAAGGTCCACTTGGCAATTATTATTTTGGTTTCAAAATGGAAAGTATTGATACTGGTAGAAAATAAATAAAGTGAGTGGAGTCCTTATATTCTATCTATATCGTAACAGAATCGGGATTCAGATGTCTATTAAAAAAAAATGGGATATTTGTTATCTGAAAAGATCGTAGCTTTTAGATTGTGATATTTTTGTTTTGATAATTTGACATTAATGCAATTACCATTTTCAGCATAGTTTTAAAGAACATCAGGTTTTACGTAACAATAAATTGGAAGTGACCATGAAAACTTAGAAACTTATTGCATGCAAAAGATTTGTCACCCTATTCAATTGTTAGGGTAGGTCCACAATAGTGTTATTTTAGCGAAAGTACTTTACGGGGGGTGCTTGACTAAACGTTTTGTGTTCATTGAAATCGAGTGCGTTTGCCTTTTATTATTACTAGTGGTCGCCCGCAGCTTCGTCTGTATTATCTTAGTCTAATTGCATGTAATTTTGACACACCATTTCACCTTTTTACCATGAATTATAGTTGAATTCTAAAACCATGCTATAAAAATAAGACGTTAATTTTAATACATTTGATTGTTCCATAATATGTAGGTATATGCCATGTATAGATTATTTATTATTTATAAATAAAATGAATACTAAAAGATATCTATGTAATATCAAATATGTTTGTCAAAACTAAATTTATTAAAAAAATCCTATGTCAAGTTAACCATTAAAAATTATTCAAAAATTTTTGTTTTTCCATCTTTTCTAAGAAAATTCTTTGCGTATAACGCAAGAATACGCGTTTTATTTTTTGAAAATAGCAATTATATTACGGCATACATATTTATGTATAAGATTTCATTATAAGTGTATTATTACCTATGTTGTAACAAGTTATTAATTTTGTGTAACAATTTGTGTAGTTATGTACGAGTATTTAGTTCAGTTTATATGTTACAAATTATAGTCGACGACACGTTTAGCTCAATTTGTAGTAACCGTACTTGCTGTGCCAACGGTCGCGGGTTCGAGTCCCGCTGGTAGCATTCATTTGTGTGATGAGCACGAATGCTTGTACTCCAGTCGTGGGGGTTTATATTTATAATATGTATGTATTTAAAATTATATATGTGTAGTATATCAACTATCTGGTATCCATAACACAAGCCTTTATTTATTTAGTTAATAGTTCAAATTGGGAGACATTTTATTTTATTAACAATACTTATGATACTCATTTTTACAAACACTTGCTTATATAATGCATTTATACATCCTGCTCCTTACATAACATCAATATTGTAACGGGAAAGAGTCTATTATGTAATGGAAACTAGATCAAAATATTTACAGCTTTCGATTTTAGTCCGAACTTTGATATGAATAGAGTGCTTTATTGTGTATCAATGATTTGATTTTAAAGGTCACCTTTCAGAGGTCATCCAGACCAAATCTAGACTAGAACAATACTTTATATTGAATCAATCACAATACCTCTCACTCGACAGTCGGTTAGCTGACCTATATTTGGCGGCCTTAGCAAAATAAACGACTGTAGTGATGTATCGCCAAATTGGTGTATGTTTAAGAAGTGCTTGAGACGTTATTTTAGCTTAGGGTATGTGGTAAGAGGAAATTGATAAAAAAATAAATAAACAAATAAAATCGATAACAAATATTATGTGTTAAGTCAGAAAATTAGCTATCGCCGAACCGAATTGTACTCAAATGTATTAAGCTCTTACTGCGTTAAGAAGTAACAAACATATTAGAGAGATGGAAGTATAAATACTATTTTTATTCTATTGATAAGAATTGATTTATGGAACAGGAATACGCGTAGATAAATTGTATGTACGAGGCTGGAAATAAAATTTTATTAAAGGTTATAAAAATATTTATTTATTTATTTGTGTACCACAAAAAATATACATTGATACATACAAAAGCCGAAAACATACCTTGTGTACAAAGGATGACTTATCTCTTTAAGAGATCTACTAGAAACCCTCGAGCTTGACAAAAAAAAAATGATTTATGAACATATTGTGCACTATTTCTTATTTTATTTTAGCTAAATTTCTTAGAATTTCTTGCTGAAAGAAGCGTGAGTTAGAAACCGATACCGTGCAATGACTTTATTTCATCAAAATCGAAATAAGTATACATTGTCCCCTCAGACCTTTTACTGCTACAGCCCTCATTTCGTAGGAAAAAATTCAAAAATCTGGATCTTAATAATATCGTCATCTATCGGTCAAATTTTAGCTAAGAACTATTAAGATGACCCTATAAGTCCACAAAAATATCATCGTAATCGGTCAAGCTGTTTCGAAAAAGAAAACGTTCACACTGTTAGTAGTTTCGATGCTTGCTCCTAGAAACAAAAACACTATAGATTATAAGTTAAAGTAGCAAAATCCTAAATAGGCCATAATATATAAAATTTAATAAAAATATACTAACTTATAGAAATAAAAATTAATATTGGTAAGCGCATAACTCAAGAGCGACTGGAACAATTCGGCTAAATATTTTTTTCGTATGCTCGTTAAGGTCCACGAAAGGTTTTAATAAAAAGAAAAAATTAAAAATTAAAGAAAAAAAAAAATGAAAATTTATATGGCTAACGCTGGCTAATAACTATTTATATCTATTTAAAACGTACCTAGCGACGAACCCGAGCGAAGCGAGGGTGAGCCGCTAGTATTCAAATATTTTTTTAGAAGCATTGTTAAATCGTCATTTTTAATATTTAAAATTAAATGTCAGTATGTAAGTCCGTGGAGAATCTTCCATATAAGTACATTAAGAAGTTTCACAGGAGTGGAGTCATGATTTGAGCTTAGTTTAGTAACACACTACATACATATCATATGTGTTTTAATCATAACGTACACTCGTAAACAGCAGTTCCTCAATCTTGACGGCCAGTTAGCCAACTTGACCCATATTCCAGAGGTATCAATGTCAGATTGATATATTGAAAGTAAAATTACAAACTGAGGCCAGAAGGAAGAAAGATATAAAAGTCGATTAAGGGCTTATGTTTATGACTGTATGTTTTGATGGGATGTAGGTCTAGACTGGTCGTTTGAAACTCTCATATTTACTAACTATACATATTAAAATAAGATTATGGTATTATTACAGTACTTGGCCGAATGAGCTCCGCTCGGTCTTTTTTCGGAAAACAGGTAAAAATTGCGGTAATACCTATTTTAGTATAGTTCATTATTTCGATAAGAATATGGAAGAAATACTTGTAAACATACATCCATGCTAATATTCACTTAAAAAATAAAGGTAATTTTGTCTGTTATCTTTTTACGCTTAAACCGCTGAACAGGTTTTGATAATATTTAGCAAGAACATAAATTGCATTTTGGAGACGGACATAGGCTACTTTTGATTCCCGCGTATCACGCAAGTAAAGCCGCATGAAAAATCTAGTTTGTTAATAAAAGCAAGCAAGCAAAAGTAATACACATTATTTTAGAAAATGTCCAAAAATTAGCTTTCTAGGCGAGCTTTATAGGTTTCACGTAACTCAATACATTCATGTAGTCCATGTTGCTCAGAGAACTCTTTATTAGTAAAAGAATTCATGTATAGTGTTCAGTATTTTCTGAGATTGTTCCTCATGATGTTCTAGCCGATTCCGGCCACGGCGGCCAATCACATTGAGACTAATCAACTGCGCAGGAGATATTATGGTGTACAAGTGTACGCGCAGACACAACGTGCACTCTATTCCTACCACTCTCATACTCCGGTGGGACGACTACTCGATACGACCAGTGAGAGTTAAGGCGCAGGACCGACGGCTTTACGTGCTCTCCGAGGCACAGGGGTGAAACACCGCCAAATTCCCAACTCCGGGCTGTTACTGAGATTTACTATACAGAAAGACTCAATAACTAAACTTGGCCCGACCCGGGACTCGAACCCAGGACCTCCGAGTGTGCAGCCATACATGCTAGCCACTACACCACCGAGGCAGTTATAATTCCTCATATACAAAGAAACATAAAATTTTTACCTTTTTTTTTTTTTTTTTAACGTTGGGAAATGCATTTACGCACGATGTGTGAGACTCACCGGCGTAATACAGCCAGTACTACCCACTAAAACCCAACAAAACCTTCCCCCGTCTTAATGGGGCGTCGCAGGATCGCTTACGCATTCAACTACGACGCCCCGACGGCAGGTCTGCCGAAGCAGACCACCACAACCATGGGGTTGCTCCACAGTCCACTCTGCTATCAGAGAAGTACCAGGAGCAACCCGCATGGTACACCGCCCCCCCGAAAAGGGCCACCTCCCACCGCCCACCGAAGTGGGCACCCTCCCTGTGCATTTCTTAGCTTCGCGCCCGGTTGGATTGCCGGGCACTACTGAGCCCCCCCACCACGACAAGGTGAACGCACGTTGGGGGGGATAAATTTTTTTTTTTTTACCTGCTTATAACAACGTAAGATGATTTTAATATTTTTATCTTCAAACCTATCCCTAGACTGACGTCCCATGACACTTGTCTATTACCGAAAATCATATTAACCGAATAATAACGACCGATCGCTCCCATTTCGAACGGATGCGGCGAAAGTGGGCCGCGAACTCTACTTGTGACACCCCTGTTCTACCGTCACAAATAAAAACCAACTCTATAACTTACAATTTAAGGATCACAATCACACAACACAAATTTCACTTACTAAGCCTGAACACGCCAAATGAATTTGAACTCTCTGCTTTGGACAATAAGGTTAAAAATAATTTGTATATACATTAAAATTAGGCACTATTTCCGCAACCTGAAATGTTTTGATCGAAACGATACAATTATATAATGTTACGAATTTCCCGGCGTCTGACCGATTTTTTGCAGGATGGTTTAAAGAGACTTGTTACGGTTTAATTTGTTTATTGGGACGAATGAATGTAGAGCAGATTTATGCGAAATATTTTCAATAACAAGTAGGTCGTATATAATTTAAATATCGTATCTAATATAAAAAATTAGAGCTATTCCATCTTTAAATAAGAAGGAGATGAAGTAAAAAATAACATGACCCATAGGTATAATAAGTCATCATGTTTATTTACGTAAAAAATACCATACATCACTTTAGAACGACGAGACAGATTTGGTTAGTTTTTTTTTTTAAATATTTATTCGCAATAATCAGTTTTTAGGGGAAAAAATTGGAAAAGATAACCAAAAAATCGGAAAAAAATTGTTGTTATTCGTTTTACTGCCACATAAATAAATAATGTTTGGAATAAATAATACTTTTTTGTAAGGAACTCATTTTTATATGACAGGTAAATTGAAAACATATATGTATTAAGCTAATTTCAAATAATCTAGAAGATGTAAATAAATAGCTTTTATATATATATATATATATATATATATATATATATATATATATATATATATATATATATATATCAAAAATAAATATCAAAATTCTTTTTCAATTGGCGAAGATATCGCCTTACACAAACAAACACAAACACGAATTAAATTCATTTCTACATGTGAACTCTATCTTCTCTTTCGCCAATCATGTAATAATTTTAAACAGGTTTTAAAATTTGTACACAGACACACGCTACATTATTTATATATACATAAAAATAATTTCAAAGAAAACAGTCCATATTATGCGCATATGAAAAGAATTTCTTTAAACAAATATAACATAAATAGAATAATCTGTAGCTGTCTATTTGTTGATTTAGGTTCGTGACAAATTGCTCTCCCGCGGTCTCTTTTTATAAAGATTCATATTTTTTTATGCAAATAGCTTTTGAAACTCATAAGGGTTTGCCCCTTGCCACATTTGTTTAGTCTTAAAAAATATTTTATATATTAAATCTTACTAATTATTATATTATCTATATAGATATTAAAAATGTGAAAGTTTGTGAGTATGTATGGATGTTTGTTACTCTATCACGCCAGAATGGATAAACGGATCTGGATGAAATTTGGCACAGAGATAGATTATGGTCTGGAATAACACATAGGCTACTTTTTATCCCGTAAAAATATACAGTTCCTGAGGGATAGGTTTGTTTTTGTTTTTCTAGAGTCGAACCCGAGCTAAGCGAGGATGAGCCGCTAGTGTCAATAATATTAAATTAATGTGAAAGTTTAGATGTTTGGATGTTTGTTACTCACTCACGCCAGAACAGCTGAACACAAAGACAGACTATATTCTGGAATAGCATATAGGCTAATTTTTGGAAGGCCAGGAAAAACGTACGGTTCCCGTGGGATAGATTTGTTTTTGTTGTTTTAGAGGCGAACCCGAGTGAAGCGAGGATGAGCCGCTAGTTAATTTATATAGGGTAGATAGATTACTTTTAAGTATTAACTAATCTTCTAAGACAAAACAGTTCAGAATATTTTTCTCCTGTGTTTCTCGATCGATTTTCTTTTTTTTTGTGTTTTTGCTATAAAAATGGAAAAAAATGTTGGAAAATGCAAATTCATGAGCTTTCCTCAAATCAATAATGATTTTGGTCGTAGGCGATATAGTCCAGTCAAATAAGGTCTGAAATCAAAATTTGTAGTTTTACTGATAAAAAAACAATGTGTAAAGGTTTTCGTGTCATTAACCACCGGCAAGGGTTGAAAAAAAAAATTTCTAAAATGTTTTTTTCGCAATTACTCGAAAACAAAAATTAAAAATTAGACAAAAAAGTTTTAACAAAAATGTGTCGAGCTTAAAATTTTACATAAAAAAGTATTATGACTTTTTTCCTCCGGTCAAAATTAGCCGAGTTATGGAGGTTTTAAGTTTAAGGGACGAACAAGGAAATTGAAATTCGCTGTTTCTACTTCCTACGATGTTTTAAAATTTACGTTTTAAAAAGTCACCAAACCAAATTTCATCAAAATCCCTCCAGTGCTTTTTCTGTGATGCGTTAACAGACAGACAGACAGACAAAAATTGTAAAAACTATAGATTCGGCCTCTGTATCGATAATAATGTCCATTTCAATTAGATTTTCCAAAAAATATTTAATGTACAGATTTGACTTAGTTACAATTTTATGATATACATAGATATAGATAATATAGATATATATAGATTAAATTTATCGAGAATTAATAAGTTAGGTGATATATGTCTTTCATATGAATTGTAATACAATTTATACGTAAATAACTGGGGCTAACCTTGACATTGTATTATGATATTGTATGGTGAACGGTAGTGTGTTATGTTACTCGTATGTCTTCCTCAGCGATTTCGGTCACGGTGCCCCAATTTCCTGCTTGAGGCAATCTATGCAGAAGATACTAAATAAATAAATATGTTGGGACATTAACACACAGCACCATCTAGTTCCATGGTAAGTTACGAGGCTTGTGTTATGGATACCAGATAGTTGATAACAATACACATATATAACTTTAAATACATACATATTACAAATATAAACACTTATGACTGGAGTACAAATATTCGTGCTCATCACACAAATGAATGCTCCCAGCGGGATTCGAACCCGCGACCGTTGGCATAGCAAGTAGGGTCACTACAAACTGAGCAAAACGTGTCGTCAAAGAACTACTATAATGTAAGCGAACACAAGTGCACTCTCCATTCCGTTAATGTTATTGTTTAATGGGATTTACTTTACTTTCTTACTATGGCTATATTAAAATATCTTTTGAACGAGCTGAAACTAAGAATTTTTCATATAAAAAAACATGACTATTTTTTTTTCTCGAATTTGGACTTCAGACTGATTGGTGATTTACAGCAAACGTGATTCGTAATAAAAAAATATTAAAAACTAGCGACATACCTTTGCTTCGCTCGAATTTCGTTCGGATTGCTTCGGATTCGTCTTTGGAGCGGACAGACAAACAGCCACAGCGGAGCGGAAGAATATAAATAATAAATAAAGAAAATAAAAAATAAAAAGAAATAAAGCTATCTGTGGAATATATTATATTATGTTATAACAAACCCACCTTGAAATATAAAAAAATATCTTATATATAAAATTTCCATGTCACAATGTTTGTTACCGTACTCCTCCGAAACGGGTTTACCGATTTTTACCAAATTTATATGCGTATTCAGTAGGTCTGAGAATCGGCTACTATCTATTTTCCATACCCCTAAGTGATAAGGATAAGGGTGGTCCTCCCAGACCCCACCCCAGGGACGAACCCGAGCGGAGCGAGGGTGAGTCGCTAGTATTTTTATATGTATAGACAGTGAATGGATAGATTCATGAAAATATAAATATAGTATGAATATTATAGAAATAACGTGAAGTGAGTTCGTCTCTTTAAATAAATTTTGAGAAATGATATCATTGTTTTATTTGAAAGGCCTTGGTTTCTGCAATAGCTTAGTACAAAAGAAAAGGTAAAATAAATGATGAAGAATAAATTCTTGAAACTTCTTTATGAAGCAAATGCGTTGCATAATTTATTTTTTCATCGTGTTTAGTAATTACTTATAATAATATCGTCACTCCTGTGTCTGTTTGTCTGTCTGTCGGTGGCATCTCTGAATATACTGGATGGAAAAATTAAATATTTGATGCATGCACATATATAACCTTTGCTACCATTATCATGTTATCACTTACCACTACTAATAAAATATTTCAAAGCACAATAAAGAATATATGTACCTTGTACATACAGTTAAGTGTACGAGCATGTGACTCTCTTAAATAGTTTTGCTAGTTAGATAATAAATTTAAATAGTCGCTAGTACAAAGTATTTGTAAGGAACGCTTATTTTCTATATAAATAAAAACTAGCGACAAAAACAAATTATCCTACGGGAATCTATCTGCTTTTTCAGATTATATTCTTCACACTATATCCTATCCCTGTATCAAATTTCATCCAGATCCGTTCAGCTGTTCTGTTGTGAATGAGTAACAAACATCCATCCATCCAAACTTTCGCGATTATAATATTTATAGAATGAATGTTCGTATGTTTGTCCTCTATATACGTTCCTAAACTATTTACCCGATTGTGATGAAACTTTGGCAGTTTATTTTGTATGCGTCTGTAAAGGTTTCTAGTGTAAGTAAAAGAAATTTTTTTCAAGCTCAAGAACGCACTCGCGCAATGCAAGGGGAAGTGGCTAGTCTAATATAAAATAAAACTGCGACAAATTCCGAAAAGATCATTTAAAATGGTAAATATTCGCATGAATCTAGGAAAATATTACGCTTATCTTTGTATTAATAATTGTAATTATCAAAGACAATAACCGTAAGATGACTAGACAGTAGACATTCTGTCGACACAAATTCCCCACAAACTTCTCAGTACATCGGAAGTGTGTTTAACTGATGTCATAGTTTACGTCGGGGCCTTCATACGAAATGAATACTACATACTGAAGTGTTTGTATAGAGTTGCATATAATTACATACATACATACATATCTCTAGTTGTTTTATCGTCTATTTTCTATCATATTTTTTAAGTTACATATAATACCTTTTTAAATACACAAATATTTGAGTTCGAGACATTAAATAAAAATATTTTTTTAACGGATTTCCTTAAGTTTCTTTAGGAGTGTCTTATAAAAATATTTTTTTTTTATTAATTTAATAAATGATTCTAGTTATGGTTGTTATTGTTTAACAATTATAAATGTTCAAATCGTAAAATTATAATAATGCATTCGAAACGTCGAGAACAAAAAGGTTGGATAAAATCTCTACTAGAGTTTCATTTTAAATGTAAATAAATCTAAGTGAGAATAACTTAAATACGTATTTTTTGTCTGTAATTACTTTTATTTTTTTAAGTTTAATATTTTAAGTGGTATTACAAATTTTAACATTTTTCGCAACAAGTAGGTATTTTAAAGATATTTAGAAAAAAAATAAAGAAAATTATTGGTCCCATAAAAACGAAATATTAAATTCGCAAACAAGTAATATTGTTGAGTAAATATTGACAAAAAATGATTTTATGTAGTGCTTTGTAAGTGAAACAAATATTCATTTAAAATATTGGTTGTTTATTGTGTATTGAACAAAAACCGTTTTTATAACAATCGTACAGAATTGAAAAGTAATTACGCTCTCTTTTGTATTTCGATAACTTATAAATGAAAAATGTAAGTTCACGCAAATAATTGTAGAATAAACAAATATATAAATCGACTTCAAGGCACTAAAAATAATAAACTAAATTTCATTAACAGATATTTTTTGAGTCAGTTCCATCCGGCAACGTAAATGTATACATCTAATTATGTCGTAAATTGCCATATTTTGAGTATAATTATATATAGTAGATGCCTAGTGTTCAAAACTACATGGATTGTTCATTTTTGTTTCTGCGGTAGCATTGAAGAGTTCTATTATCCACCTCCTGAATTCATCATCAGATCCGCTCAATGGCTATAAAATTTATGTCAGCCCTTAATTTAAAAAAAGTAAATAAATAATAATCTTTAAAGTTGTAAAGATTATAATAATAGCAACCCAAATTAAATAATTTTAACTTGTTAAATTATACCTATATTAATAAGAATTAATTTTTAATTTAAAAAAAAACGTGGTCAAGATGCCGATTTATTTTAATTATGCATATCTTTACACAATACACTATATAGTGTACTGTGATTTTTTTGAATTCTAATTAGATGACTTTATATAGATACAGTTAGATGTCTTTACCAGGAACGTGTTAGTAATATTACGAAGAACGTTGCAAGTATGTTTTATTTCGTCATGTAGATTGCTGATACTTTGCACTCGCCATGAATACTAAGTGGCATTTTCATTACAATTTTTATTGGTAGTTTTCATAGATTTGGATCTGAATTAGTTAATCTCACAGGGAAAATAAATAAAAAAACCTTGAAACGGATTTAAATCGCACGTTAATTATATTTTCGTAACTCTATGTACCTTAATTATAGTTGCATGTTATAAATTAATAAGGATGTCTCGATTTATTGTATTTGATTTATACATGGTCTGACCCGGGACTCGAACCTAGGGCCTCTAAGTATGCAGCCGTACATGGTAGCCCCTAGAAAATCGAGACAGCTAAAGCAATTAATCAAAAAAATCTTTCATATATGTACTGCTAATCATGTGTTTAACCGGCGTTGTCTCCGCGGTAATACGGGTTCGATTTCCTCATCGATGATCTTTTGTATTAATTACACAGATGTGTTAACTAGAAATGATATAAGTGATCTATTCTAACTAATATTGTAAATTATAGTGTACTAGCATTGCCCGCGGCACCGCCCGCGTTCAGATGACAAAAAAACAATAGTGTTTGCCTTATTTAGTATGTTACCTTGCTAAAATATATATAGTATCGTCGTGGTTTTATTCTAACCAGTTTTTGTATTTTTTCTAAGAAATGAGATATATTCCTGCGGTAAAAAGTATCCTGTATGTTGACCCGGATAACCAACTATGACCATACTAAATTTTATCAAAATCCCTCCAGTGGTTTTGCTGTGATGCGGTAACAGACAGACAGACAGACAGACAAACAGACGAACAGTAAGACAGACAGACAGAAGATAAAAATTCTAAAAACTATAGATTCGGAATCTGTATCGATAATAATGTCTATTTCAATAAGATTTTCCAAAAAATATTTAATGTACAGGTTCGGCTTGGTTACAATTTTATTATATGATTTGCTGTTCTTTTATAACAACAACAGAGGAACGGATCGAAGCGATTTTACTTAGAGATATTTAATTTCATGGGATATTTAATTTCAAAGAATAACATATGTAGACTAGGTATTTTTTCTCGCAGCACATAAAATATATAAACACATAGATAATAAAAGCTATAAAATTTCGGGATTTTGATAAATTTGGTATAGTGATAGCTGGTTGTCCGGGTCAACATATAGGATACTTTTTAAGTCGCTAGTAAAATATAATTTTTGAGCTCCTCATGCGTTGATATTATTCCAAGCGCTATGGTCGTTCTAAAACATACTAACAACAAAAATAACATAATAAACCGCCCCCGGGTGGGCTCGAACCACCAACCTTTCGGTTAACAGCCGAACGCGCTAGCCGATTGCGCCACGGAGGCGATATACTATATAGTTAATATAATATATATGTATCCAGCCCTTTAAAAGAGTTTAATTTCTAGGAAATATATAACATATCTATACGATTACGCCCTTTAAATCAAAAATAATGTCAATTTCTACAATCGATATTGCCAATTTGACACTTAAACACTAGGAACAAACATATTTTTCGATATATGTATGTATATGATATTTAATAACAGACATAGTCGTGTAATATCACTAGTTAAGTATATTCCGAAAATTATTTTTCAATGAAAAGAATGAGTCAATACAATTTCGGATACGTGCGTGTAAACGTGTAGATTCCAGATTGAAAGCAGTCGTGGCTATGGCATTGCTAATGTCTATATATAAAGGCTAGCTAGCTATCACGTAGACCATCTTAATGAGAATAACACACTTATTTATTATAAATACTAGTCAAATTATGTGGTTTTGTCTACATTTATGGGTTTTATTTTGTATGCTAATTTTGATACTCCTTAGCTTTTTTGGGGCTTAATTTTCTAAATTATTTTTTTAATGCAACCACAATGCTACGTAAGCGGAATAAAAAAATACTGATGTTTTAGTAGATTTTTAAATAATGGTAATTATATATACATATAACAAAAATGTAACTAAGCCGAATCTGTATTATTAAATATTTTTTGGAAAATCTTATTGAAATAGACATTATTATGGATACAGAGGCCGAATCTATAGTTTTTAGAATTTTTGTCTGTCTGTCTGTTAACGTGTTACGGGAAAGTCATTGGAGGGATTTTGATGAAATTTGGTATGATGATAGCTGGTTATCCTGGTCAACATATAGGATACTTTTTATTGCGGGAAAATATCTCATCTCTGAGAAATCTATACTAAACGTCAAAACGTAAGTAGGGACGAATTCGAGCGAAGCGAGGGTGAGTCGGTAGTAATAGGTATGTAATTTTTGTAGGTAATTTAAATACGATTAAAATACCAACAAAAAGGATGAAATAATTATACTTAGTAATTTTGTTAGTGAATATAAGATTACGAATCTGTGCAAATTAATATATTTATCTATATTTATTGTATATTTTATTTAATGGCACTAATTTTTACACTCAGGTTACTTATAAAACTAACTATTTTTATTTATTTAGTTTATTCTCAATGTTAATAGCAAAAATCAATTTTGTTCAATCTATGACTTACAAATTATCACGCGAACAGTTTACAATAGTAATTTTGTATGGGAATACAGCGTATGCTATTTGGAAATCCCACTTTTGAGTTTTATAAGTAGTGTTCATATTATAGTATCGAGGTTTCAAATGTTCATCTGTGGTAATTTTGCTGAAATATGGAAGCAATGGAACCAACCCTATAGAAAGTCGTTAAATTTAGAAATATTACTATAAAACAAAAGGCCGTTCGAAAAATATTTATTATATAAAAATATTCTACAAGCAATTCAATAAAAATATTTCGAGGTATTTCTATAAATGCCGTATATTATACATTTCCTGTAACACGTACATATTGTGTTGTAGTTTGTTTATTCCGTTCATGTCGCAGCAAAAAATTCAGCGAATACTAGGGCGTTGCTGTTTTTTTTTGTTTTAAACAACTGTATGTAGGATTAGGGGTTATATTTAATTTGGTCAGAAAAAGCAGTGAAATGGTATAGAGGGAAATAAATCTTTCCCGTTATACCGATTTCAAAAAGGAGGTTTAAACTCAACTTGGAAGATTTTTTTAATCGATTGTCATGTTTTTTTTTTGAGTATTAGTGATCTCATATAAATATAAAAAAACTATTTCTAAGGATACTATAATTACTTTCAAGTGATTGCGATCGTATGTAATGCTTTTAAGTATGTAAAATCCTCATCTTACATTAATTTGATACCCTCAACTCTCATGATGGAGTCGATAGCTGTGCCAAAAGGTGGATAATCTTTCTCCAATGACCAGCCCTGGATTTACACTACGGGCACTCGGGGCTAGTGCCCAGGGCGGCGAATTTTTAGGGGCGGCATAATACGGAGGGTGGAAAAAATTTTTCTTCGCGTTATCGAAAATGCTTTTTTTATTTATCAAAAAAATGAAAGGTAAAAAAAAAGATTAACTTGTAGCTACATTTTTCGAAAAATATGATATCATTTATAAATTATTATTTTTTTTTGCATTTTTCGAAAAATTAATAATAAAAAAGTTTAAACTTTCAACATTTTATTCAAAATTTCGATAATAGGGTGCCATTTTTATTGTGTCCAGGGGCGGCGTTATGGTTAAATCCGGCCCTGCCAATCAATGGCTTATAATATATCCTTTAGTTTGGGCTAAATAGAGTTGTTTTTGCTAAAAGTTATTTTATATGTTCGGAATATGATATATAGATGCCTAACATAAAGACAATATTGTTCCAATTGAATACATAGCGATATTTACTATATTTAGTATCTATTTGAAATATATGAGTCATATTTAGTTTTAAATTAATTTTTTTTTCTTTCGCGAGCTATGTAGTCGTGACGAAGTTGTATTAAAACAACATTCTGCGTCCAAAGGACGAACGAACACACATTTTTATTGTAATAAAAACTATGGAGCTATCCTATTAGTGAAAGAATTTTTAGTATCGAATAATAATCAGAGATTATTTACATACAAACTTCCAAACTTTACCTCTTTATAATATTAAATTCAAAATATTTTATTCAGTATTAAATTATTACAATTTTTTACTGAACGTCATGAGTTTACTACCAGTTCGGAAAGAAGAAGCCTCAGATCTGAGAAGAACTGGCGAAAGAAACTCAGCGGGACTAATATTAACTCGTTATCTTCTTTTTTAAAGTAAAATTATAATTTACAATATTTCTATCAAGTTGAAGTAGCCTGGAGGCGATCATTTCATTCCCAAAGCGTGTTAAATTTACTATAACTGAGCTGTGAGTCTGTGAACGTCCTTTTAGAACTTCGATACACTACTCCGAGCACTGAGCCTAATGATTTGTGTAGCATTAATCTCTTACCATTAGAAAGTCAGTTGCGTAACGCATACCGTACCGAAATAGTTAAATCAAAAGGCGTATATTTTGTATTGGAATACACGAGAAATAGTTTGTTCTTAAGCATCTGTTCGACACATGGTCGCATTCTCAGTGAACCAGGAAGTTAACTGACAACGTAAAAATATCTATACGTTTCGCAGAAAAAATATAGTCGAAGCAATTATCATTTTATTGAGTTCTGTAGATATTTAAAGTGTAATGTAGCAACACTAGCGTTTGTACTTTGTGCTGTCCATCTGGTTATTTCAGACTGAAGAATTATTTAGAAAAAATATCAAAGTCAAAAATGTGATTTGCTGTTGCTACTATTCTCGATTTTACCATACACTAAACACGAAGTAATTTCTTCAAAGTCATAATAAATCTTATATGTATAAGTATTTTTAATTTTTTTTAAAGTATTAGTTATTTTACAATTTTTGAGAAGAAAATATGAATAATAAAAATAAAATTATATTATTATGTATTTTTGAAGCGTAACCAATGCTCACAGTGCTCACAATGCTTTCAGTTTGTAGTGACCCTACTTGCTGTGCCAGCGGTCGCGGGTTCGAGTCCCGCTGGGGGCATACATTTGTGTGATGAGCACGAATGTTTGTATTCCAGTCATGGGTGTATATATTTATAATATATATGTATTTAAAGTTTTATATGTGTAGTGTATCAACTATCTGGTATCCATGACACAGGCCTCGTAGCTAACCATGGAACTAGATGGTACTGTGCGTTAATGTCCCAACATATTTATATTATTTATATTGAATGCTTAACTCATAAAGTAATCTACAAACATACCTACATACATACCCACAAATGTATTCAAAATGATATTAAACTCCACAATTTGTTTAACCTACATATTTGTTAAAGTGTCACGATCAATATAATACCGATTACTTCTCATTCAATGCCGCCGCAGCAGTTACATATCGTAGATTGATATTCCCAGTTAGTACACCATTGTCAGGCGGTTCGTTTGACAATTTATAGCCTATGCGCTTGCGCATGTATGTACATATATATTAACTATGAAATGTTTCTATATCCTTATCTTATCTATACATATAGCAAATTCATGGAGGTAGAACTTGTATGTTGAATATATAATTAATGAAGAGAATTCGTATATGACGACTTTTTGATTTATATCAAATCCTCAAATATAACAACAAAACACCAACGGCAACTGCGCAGGAGATATTATAGTGCAGCGCGTGTACGCGCAGACACAACGTGCACTCTCTATTCCTGTCACTCTCATACTCCGGTGGGATGACAATTCAACAAGAGTGAGAGATCAGGCGCAGGATTGACGGCTTTATGTACTCTCTTAGGTACGGGTGTAAAATACCGCTAACATTCCAACTCAGGGCCGTTACTAAGACTTTCCAAACTGAAAGACTTAATAACTAAACTTGGCCCGACCCGGGACTCGAACTCAGGACTAACTACACCAGCGAGGCAGTTTACATTAATATACATATCTTACTCAAATAAAAAAAATATATGCGCTTGCGCAGAGCTCTGGATACAAAAATGTCATTTACTTAATAACAATGTTTATCACATTCCGCGTTCGTCGATTGAGTCAAGAAAATTAAATCTTATAATATTTGGCAAGTGTACGATGGTTTTCTTTAGAAGCATGACTGTTGGGTTTCTGACACTCCAAATACACTTTTGAGTATCAGTTAATGCAGAACGTGATAAGCTTACTGATGTTATGTGACTAATGGTGACACACTGTCGTCTTTTGAAACATTTCACTAATTAAGTTTTATAAATACGGCTTTTTGGCTCTTTGTATAAGAATCTTAATTATAAAGGAATCTTTTATTTTTGAACTGGAAAATTCTTAGGTTTTTCAAATCTTTTTATGTAATATTTATATGATTTTATATTTGTTTTTATAAGAGTTTTCATATGCGTAATATAAATATATATATTTTTTGTATTATTTTGCAAATAATAATACATTTTAAAGAAGTAGGTATACCTACATATTTAGCGAAATAACTCATCTCTGCACTCTTCACGCGTTGTTGAATTGGCAACGATGGAAGGAAAATTTTCTCAATAGCATGTTTTCATCTAGTTTAGGCTGAAACTTACATAATTACCTACTATGTTAATTGGACTATTATCATATATTATAAAAGTATGTATGTATACGTATGTTTGTTGCTCCTTCACTCCGAAAAGGCTGGTCCGATATGACTGAAATTTAAAACACAGATAGATTTGCCGCGATCACGGTAGCTTATTTTGTCATGTGTTTATATTTATATGTACAAGCACACGTGAATTTTATTCTACATTTAAAAGAGAATTTTCCTATATCATTACATTTGAAAGATATCAGACCTCGTAGCTGGAGACAAAAGGCTTCTATCGCCAAATTAAAAAAAAAATGTTAAAGAACGTTTGTGTGCTAAATGCTATTATACAATAAATGATTTTATAGAAGATGGCACGCCTTGGGAATGAAATGATCGCCTCCAGGCTACTTCAACTTGATAGAAATATTGTAAATTATAATTTTACTTTAAAAAAAGATAACAAGTTGATATTAGTCCCGCTGAGTTTCTTTCGCCAGTTCTTCTCAGGTCTGAGGCTTCTTCTTTCCGAACTGGTAGTAGACTCATTACGTTCAGTAAGAAATTGTAACAATATAATGCTGAATAAAATATTTGAAATTTGAATTTGACTACGTGCTCTCCGATACACGGGCCTTATACCTTTATATACAAAATCATTGCGGTGACAGTCTAACTTTGTATAAGTATATAGACTGCTAAATGAATAAATAGGTTTAAGATCAATTCGAGACTCGAACCCAAGACTTTATCGTATAATTTTAGTAGTTAAAAGATCATCGAGAGAGTTGAACGAATCTACATCTCGTCTAGCACGTTATCAGAATTAAAAAAAATGATTAAACTTAGGCCATATGGCAGCCACAACACAAGAGTATAGTTATCGTAAATAGTGACGCAAGATGACTTTAATGTTATGATAGCAGGTTCTTAGAATACATTATTATGCCAAAGACCGAACTTTTGTTTTTGTATGATGCAAAAGCAGAGTATTAAAATTGTCACGATGACTATCAAATATTTCTGCCCGTTTAAGCCATTGATATACAAAAATACAAGATATACAATTAGGTAGCGTATCAAAATTACCATCAAAAAAAATGCACAAAATTAAAATGCACGTTGTGTCGTTTAAAAAACTACTTTATGTGGCGTGCGTAAGTTCCAATTTGTGTTTAAACAATTAAAACTTACGATTTTTAAGTTTTATTACTGGGTTTGACTTAACGTCTGCTGTTAAAGAAATATTTGTTAGGAAATGTGTATCTTGTATTCAGCCCTTTTTACCGTCCCACTGCTGGGGGTGGGCCTCCCTTCAATACGAGGATCAGGCCATAGTCCACCATGCTGGCCAAGTGCGGGTTGGTGGACTTCACATGTCTTTTGAAAACTTGCTAGGTTCTCTCAGACATGCAGATTTCCTCACGATGTTTTCCTTCACCGTAAGGCAAGTGGTAATCGTGTTAGAAATGATTCGCACATGAAAATTTCCGAGGTGCGAGAACCGGGATTTGAACCCGCTTCACTCGGTTTGCCAAGCGAGCGCGTTACCACTGGGCTGCCACTGCCTTATCATAATTCATAATTATATTATTTAATGTGTATCTTATATATTTTTTTATCAATATTACATTTAAAGAGTTTTTTCCCTTATACTACACTCGAACTCACTGATCAGTTGTGCTTTTCATAATACTTTACATATTGAGCTATTTTCTTTGTGAAACTAGAGGTTAGATAGAGACACACACTATACTCGTAGAACACGCTGTCTTCAAGAACAGTTGCATACTCGTAATACTAGAGTCGTGGAAAGAAAATTTAATCTATACATATAATAAAATTTTAACTAAGCCGAATCTGTACATTAGATATTTTTTGGAAAATCTTATTGAAATAAACAAAGTTTTTAGAATTTTTGTCTGTCTGTCTATCTATCTGTCTGTTACCGCATTACAGAAAAACCACTGGAGTGAATTTGATGAAATTTGGTGTGGTGACAATTGGTTATCCGGGTCAACATATAGGATACTTTTTACCGCGGGAAAATACTCATTTTTATGCAATGTAAGAGTAAAACCTAAGAATCATTTTCACTGCAATGTAAGAGTAAAACCTAAGAATTTGATTTTTGGTCACTGAACGCAGGCGGAGCCGCGGGCAATGCTAATAAAAATATATTTACGTCTGTATTTCCCATTAAGGCAGCAAAAACACTTTGCACTTATTTCCAGAATACTTTCCGAATTATTATCACAAAAATGTTGGTCTCATTGCAAAAATAAAATATTTGGCCTACAGCTTAATAAGTTTAACTAACTTAATTATGCAAAATTAAAATATTTTCGCACCAACCACCCACGAAAATTCCACGGTGGTCCAATCTAAAAGTTGACGATACAACTTTAGCGCTAAAATGTGAAGGCATATATTAACACAAATTAGACTCGCCGTTACAAAAGTAGCCGCGGGGTGTATTTAAACGCCTGTCAAAGGCACACGCGAGATTTGTGTGGTCTTAATTTAAAAGAATCTACATCATAATATGTTTAATGTGTAAGGAAAAATTGGGGTATAGAATAAAAGACATGAAATAAATTTTGTAGATTTAATTTGATTATTGTGAAATTCTGTTGGTTTTTTTTTCATATTCAATACTAGCATTGCCCGCGGCTCCGCCCGCGTTCAGATGACCAAAAACCAAATTCTTAGGCTTCACATGAGTATTAGTATACTCTTATATTGCAGTTTTTGTATTTTTCTCAGAAATGAAACATTTTCTCTCGGTGAAAAGTATCCTATATGTTGGATGTATGGATAACCAACTATCACCATACCAAATTTCATCAAAATACCTCTTGTGGTTTTTCTGCGATGCGGTAACAGACAGACAGACAGACAAAAATTCTAAAAACTATAGATTCGGCCTCTGTATCGATAATAATGTTTATTTCAATAAGATTTTCCAAAAAATATTTAATGTACAGATTCGGCTTAGTTACAATTGTTTTATATGTATAGATTTGTTGTAATAGTTTACTCGAAAAAACTCACCTTTTTAAGGCAGTAAACATACACCTATCTGCTTGTCAATAACAAGATTCTACGCATATACTCTAAAATTTTATTACAATGACTCGGTGTATGTAGTTTTGTTTTAGAATTATAACATTACATTGCTTGTACTTAACTGTAAATATTTTTAACCGAGTTATTTGTAACTAGCGACTCAACGTCACTTCTTTTTCACACTTCTGTTAGTATGGAATAGGTAGAATATATATTTGTATATATGTAAAGAAATAAGATCTCTTTAATATGTTACTATTCTAAATTCTTTATCTTAAATTTGAATTGAGGCGCTGTCAGACAGATGAGTGTCATACTGTAACCATTTTTAAATGTAAAATTGTAAAAAAATAATAATTTTATTTGTAAAAAGGATTCGACAAAACCTGGCAATAACTTTTAATGTCGTTTCTTTGTATTTCAGGTAAGATAGTAATTTGTGTTTCAAAACTTATTTATAGTGTATAATAGGTTGTTTCTTGTTGTAAACTTACGCTTACAATAAACCTTTGTATTTCAGAGCAACACATAAATTTAATTTTTGCCGGTTCCTAAAAATCCCGACTTATCTTTATATATATAATTAAAAAGTTTGAAATTTTCAAATTAAAGACGTGTAGACAGGACAACGTCTGTCGGGTCCGCTAGTAGTCTTATATATATATACGAGTACATAGGTATGATGAATTTTATATCTCTTACTTGAGAAATGATGGATTCTCCATGTAAACTTACATCACTGTTATCACCTCCTTAAGGGATGATTTCCGAGATAGATCTACTATATGTCCTTCCCAAGGTCTCAAACTATCTTCATACCACACCTAAATCGGTTCAGCGGATTTTTAGTTTATCCATTACAAGCAACTCACAAACTTACAAATTTTATCTTTTTATAATATTAGAGTAGATGAACTGAGAAAGGATTACTTACGTAATGTGTTTGGCTGGTTTTTTTAGATTTCTATGCTTCAAAGATTTTAGAATAATACGACGTTTAAGCCCCTTGGTGACTCTTAAAATTATAATTGATCATTGTTTTAATCATACTGAGACAAACAGTATGATTAAAACAATACTCAATTTTAATTTTAATGTTTATTACAGTTTAATCATTCACCATTTTGATGTGGAAGATGAACCTGTGATGATAAATAGATAATACCTACTTGTAAATTCTGTAGAAAAAATCACCAAAGTATTTTGTGACTAAAATTTTAAGTACATTTTAAAAGTTTTACATAATGTTTTAACAAAAACGGATAATGAGTGTGATAATATCCCTCACTAATTGGACTAAGGCTACACTCTGACCTGGAGTAACAGATAGATTATTATTAAGCACTAGGGATTCAAACGAATCTAGGGTAAGCCGCTAGTAAATAATGATTGTGTATAAATAATAAATTGTGAGGCAGTGGTAGTCCAGTGGTAACGCGCTCGCTTGGGAAACCGAGTGAAGCGGGTTCAAATCCCGGGTCTCGCACCTCTGATATTTTCATGTGTGAATCATTTCTAACATGATTACCACTTGTCTTACGGTGAAGGAACACATTGTTAGGAAACCTGCATGTCTGAGAGAACCTAGCAAGTCTTCGAAAGACATGTTTAGTCCGCCAACCCGCACTTGGCCAGCGTGGTGGACTATGGCCTGATCCCCCTCGTATTGAAGGAAGGCCCACCCCCAGCAGTGGGACGTTAAAAAGGGCTGAATACATACAAATAATAATGACCTCATAAATTTTAAATGTGTGAATCCAGAAAAATCCCAGATATGAGAATTGTAAGCAATTGAAAACGGGAATCCACATTAATTAAGATGTTAGTCATTCCAATGAATCGCTATCAATGCAATCTGTACATACATACGTTATGTAGTTCGTGTAACCCCAATACTTACAGAGCTGAAATATTTTTAAATGGTCTTATGGCCGATTTCACTAACATCACCTAAGTTTAAGGGATCCCCTAAGCATGGTTCGGGGGCTGTTAGGGGACAGTTTCTTTTTCACCGACAGTTAGGGGTCACCTAAATATTAAAAGGCCCCCTAAATTTAGGTGTTCGAAATATGGGGCTTAAAGACGATCGTAAAACGAAATTTAATTTAGGGGCTAGTTTAGGGGTACTTGTAAGCTAGGGATCCCATACGTAGGTGGTAGCTTATGGGATGTCGGTGAAATCGGGCAATAGATTTTCAAATCCTTACATTCTTAAACAATTAGTGTTCCGACTGCATAATACTTCTTCGCCAACTTTTTCTCATCTTTTTAGTTCGCGTTTTTACGCAGTTTCGTTTTTTATTTTCGTATATATTTTTTATTACAGCTTTTTGGTTTTGGTCCAAAGTGGAAGTCTCAGTATGTTTCTGGGCTTAACGACCGGCTGGGTTGCCGGACGCTTATAAGGCTCCACCAGACAAGTTGACAGAAGGTCTATGAACTGACGTAACATAGGTATAGGCTTCTGATAATAAAATTTGTCAAAAGATAAAATTATTAGTAAAAGATATTATACATACGAAAAACACGTAAGGACGTACACAAACGAAGCGAGAGTAAGTCGCTAATCGTATAACCACAGGGTGTTATAAGTTGGATGTATCTGTGTGTGTCTGTCTGTGCCATCTTAGCTCCCGAACGGATGAACCGATTTTGATTTTGTTTTTTTTGTTTGAAAGGTGAGTTAGTCAGGGGAGTTCTTAGCTATGTTTGATGAAAATCGGTTCAAGATGGTCGGGTATATTTTTAATTTGTAATTTATCGCTTGTACGTTGAAACGTTAACTATTTTTGGGAGACGAATCACATTCATGAAATTACTTCAAACTTGATTTATCTAATTTAAATTCAATCGACGAGTCATTTTAATTAAGAATATATTCTGGACTTTCCACCTGAAAATGGTGTGGAATGACTTCTAATAATAGCCAATATTGACGACACGTTTGACTCAGTTTGTAGTGACCCTACTTGCTGTGCCAGCGGTCGCAGGTTCGAGTCCCGCTGGGGGCATTCATTTGAGTGATAAGCACGAATGTTTGTACTCCAGTTATGGGTGTTTTTATTTATAATATGTATGTATTTAAAGTTATGTTCGTGTAGTGTATTAACTATCTGGTATCCATAACATAGACCTCGTAGCTTACCATGGAACTAGATAGTGCTGTGTGTTAATGTCCCAACATATTTATTTATTATTAATGTATGTAACAATATAGAAGTGAATAATGTTTCGTTTAAAAACTGCACTTCACTCGCATGTTTCGCTTCAAGAAAATTGTCTTAATTCTATTCTTTCAAGGTTTTTAGTGTCGCTATCAGAAAATGTTCAAAATTATAACATTATGTACTTTTGCGATATACCGTTAATACTACTAGCGACTCACCCTCGCTCCGCTTGGGTTGGTCCCTACTTACGTTATAAAGTTTAGTGTCGATTTCTCAAAGATGAGATATTTCATCGCAGTAAAAAGTATCCTATATGTTGATCCGGATAAACAACTATCATCATACTAAATTTCATTTAAATCTGTCCAGTAATTTTCTCCTGATGCGTTCCCAGAAAGACAAACAGACAGACAGACAAAAATTCTAAAAACTATAGATTCGGCTTCTGTATCGATTATAATGAATATTTCAATAAGATTTTAAAAATAATATATAATGTACAGATTCGACTCAGAATTTTATTATATGTATAGACAAATTAATTATATAAATTACAAACATAACATTTGAATAAGATATTTTTATTTTTAAAACTGTTGTTTGCTGGTATCATATTTACCTTTCATTATTCCCACAGTAATTATATTACGAAAAACACAAAATCAGCGTCATGAAATACAATACTTTGATTAGAAATTTAAAGTGTTCTATGTAATATGAATAGCAAACTAATAGAGTTTGCTATTCATATTACATGTTATTAATGTGTATCTCATTCGTTGGGTATAGGTCGTGAGTTCGATTCTTACGTGTAGAAAATGATATCGATAGTAGTAATAGTTTATTGTGCGTACACACTAATTCGGTCCCATAGTTTTGTTTAGTTTCTTTTTTACAATATTGAGTTATATAATATCTATATATATAAAAGAAAGTCGTGTTAGTTACTTCGCTTATAACTCAAGAACGGCTGAACCGATTTAGCTGAAAATTGGCAGGGAGGTAGTTTAGAGCCAGGAGAAGGACATAGGATACTTTTTATCCCGTTCGACCGCGTTCCAATTTTTATGATATTTTAATTTTTGGATTTCTCTTAGTCCGGAATAGGTAAGTATTAAAACATATAATTAAAATGTGAGAAAGAAAGATTTTTTCTTTTTATATCTATTTAAAACGTACCTAGCGACGAACCCGAGCGAAGCGAGGGTGAGCCGCTAGTATATTTATAAATAACTTATATAACGTTAAAATTTTCATGTACACTAAAATATTTTACCTTAGATGGCGGAATTTATAATCACAGGTAAGAAAAATGCATAAACAGAAAAATGTTACGGCTGAATTTAATAAAAAAATCCATGTTCCTAACCGGTAATCGAACCCGTGGTCTTAAAGGGATACATTATTCCATTAGCGGATAACATCGCATGTTAGAATAAATACTCAGAATTAAAGGTTATCTTAAGTTCAGAGAAGAAATCAGACAAGAAAAAGCTATTTTTTTTAGGGTTTATATAAAATGATTTCTATGAATATAAAAAAAAAACATTAAAAAAGCAAGCAAAAAGTGTGCGTTGGCCGGGAATCGAACCCGGATCAACTGCTTGGAAGGCAACTATGCTGACCATTACACCACCAACGCCGATAAAAAAAAAACATTAAAAAAGCAAGCAAAAAGTGTGCGTTGGCCGGGAATCGAACCCGGATCAACTGCTTGGAAGGCAACTATGCTGACCATTACACCACCAACGCCGATAAGAGCTCTGGCGAAAAACCTAAACATTCTCTTTAAATTATATTATGAACTGATAATTTATTATAGTGACGTCAAACTATGATAATATCAAAAATGATAAATGGCTAATTAATTTTATTATAATTTTAATAATTGAATTGTAATTATGATAAATGCTTCATATGTTGAGATGAAGTTAATACTTATTAAACGTAATAGCTTTAATTTTACTTTATTTATATTATTAAACAAGCCTTGTCCATGGCTTTGTCTGCAAAGTTTATTTACAGATGTACTTATATTTAATCAGAATAGCTCATTTTTATGTCTCTAGCTCAAATAATATAGGACTTTCATATGAATTTTAGACCACTTGATTCTCAAAATATGGTCACAACGGCAGGTTATGATATTACAGATTAATAAGATACCTTAAGAAGATAACATAGCAATATATGTATATCGTTTTCTTATATTCATTTATATTTTACTAGCGAATTACCCCTGCTTCGCTCGGGTTCGTCCCAAGGTTGCTTCCTCATATAAACTTTCATTCCCATTTTCCCCCCCTTATGGGATGATTTCCGAGATAAAAACTATCCTATGTTCTTTCCAGGGTATCAAACTATCTTCTTATCAAATTTCATCTAAATCGGTTCAGTAGTTTCGGAGCCTATTCGGTACAAACAAACAAACAAACAAAAATCAAATCTTTCGTCTTTATAATATTAGTATAGAATATAGATGAATAACACATTTAATGATTGAAAAGTCAGCTATGTTTGTATGTTCGTTAAAAAATTCTTACAAATATTTAAACAAAATTTAACAAACGACACGCTCTATGCGCTTTTATTAACTAACAGGTGTTAAGAAACTCGGCCGAACGTGACCGTTAAGTCGAATTTGAATTAAACTAAAAAAACCAACCTTATTGTTATTATAATAAAGGTCAAGGTATTTGATGATCGCTTTAAATATCGTCTACTTTCTTTGACTTAAAGATGGGTGTTTAGAGGAATGCTTTTTAAATTCTATTTATATGGAAATAGAGTATATTTTGCATTGTATATGAAACTTATGGGAACTTTTACTAAGGGATGCAGTTCCGTAAGAATGATTTCTGTGGGAAATTAGGGAATTTGGATGTTCTTAAAAATAATTGGAATGCACCAGCCATAACGTGGCATATATAAAACAAAGTCACTTCCCGCTGTCTGTGTGTCCCTATGTATGCTTAGATCTACAAAACTACACAACCGATTTTGATGCGGTTTTTTTTATAGATAGAATGATTCAAGAGGAAGGTTTATATGTATAATACATACATATTATAGTAAAGAAAAGACGAGAAATACAAAGATTTGTATATCATACTAACCGTCTAAACGTAACAAGTTTTAAATAAAACTATCTTTTCGGATTATTTCGCGTATTTATTTCGACTTTTCGTTCCCGACGTTTCGAATGCTTTACAACGCACATGGTTAGGGAAGAGACTTAGGTTTTAGATCCCTCAAAGACATTAGGTATTTAATTTTAACACACAGCCCACCTACAAAATAATTCTATGTATGTTTTTAACAATCTTCTTCATATTTCTTAACTTTGGATACTTACTACTCAGACCAATAAAAAAGTATATTATTGGTCTGAGACTTGCTATGAATATTTTTACTAATGATATTATATCAATTATTACAAACTTTAACGTTAAGAAATCTTAAGTTGATTAACCGATTAAAAAAAAGGAGGAGTTTCTATGTGGGGTATGAATTTTATTTATGTACATAATATGAGCACCGATTTTTCATAGACCCTTTGGACGTTTTTGCTAGTTTAAATTGTTCTAACGACATACCCTTACTTTGCTTGGGTGCGTCCCTAGGTACGTTTTAATATTTTTGAGCGGAACCCTAATTCTTTTTCTCAACATAAAAGTGGCCTAAGTTACTCCTTATAACATCAGCTATATCCCAGTGAAAGTCCTATCAATATCAGTCCAGCCGTTTCGGAGATTAGGCGGAGTAAATAGACAGACAAAATTAAAAAAAAATGTTTTTCTTATAAGTACCGTATTTTTCATATGCATTAAGTACAAACAGACACTTCAATTTTATTTATCTGTATATATATAGATAACATGAAGGTAGATCCTGAGCATACCATTTTCGAAAACATCATTGAAATGTCTTGAACTTCTTTTGCAAACGTCAAATAATATTATATTTTTCATGTTAGCTTATAATATGTATATGTAATGTATACAGAAAGACAATAAAGTTACTGGAGAATAAACTTATAAAGATGAAAAATTACGATTTAGGAAAAGTCATTTTAACTTGAGTAATAGAGTAAATATTTTATTTTTTTATCTTTTGAGACCGTCGGCTATCTGAATCTGTCATAAAAGATTTGGTGCTCTCTTTGATTTGATTTTTATGTTCAGTTTTTTTCCCAAACATTAGAATCTAGTGTTATTTATGAGTAATAAGACTTCATAAATAACAGGTAAACATTTTCAGGTGCCACATGTTACATAATACAATTTTCAATTTAAAATTCCGACAACACGTTTGGCTCAGTTTGTAGTGGCCCTACTTGCTGTGCCATTGGTTGCGGGTTTGAGTCTCCTTCGGGGCATTGATTTTTGTGATGAGCACGAATGTTTGTACTTCAGTCATGGGTAGATCCAAATATGCATGTTTTAAAGTTAATATAGTGTATAACATCTAGTATCCATAAAACAAGCCTCGTAGCTTACAATGGAACTAGATGGTGCTGTGTGTTAAAGTCCCAAGCCCCCAACATATAAAAGTAATAAAAAACTAACAGACAGCAGTTAAAAATTAAAATCTAACATTATAATAGTAGATACCGTAATTACTTTTACTGTTGTAAAACGTATTTAACTGTGATTGTTTTTTAGTCAATTAAATAATATACTTGGACTGGCTAGTTGTGTAAAGCGAATAAGATGTTTGTGTTACTGTTACTTAGGTATGATTCACATCTCTTGCTATACTATAGCTAAAATATGGAAATACTAGCAGCTCACCCTCGATCGCTCGGGTTCACCTCTAGGTAAACAAAAACAAACCTATCCCACGGGATCTATACATTTTCCGAGATAAATAGTAGCTTATATGTTATTCCAGGCTATAATCTATCTCTGTGTCAAATTTCATCCAGATCAGTTCAGCCGTTCTGGCGTGAAAGAGTAACAAACATCCATTACATACTCACACATTTATAATATTACAATACAGATTCAGTATAACGTATAATTAGTATACCTACTCAGGTGGATCAAATACCAGTGATTTCTCTTGCCTTTGCTCGGGTACATCCCCAGATCTTTTGCGATTTGGTACAAAACATTGAATAAGTATTCTTTATAGTATAGATATGTAATCTATACATTATTATAATAAAATTCTGAGTCGAATCTATACATACAATGTTTTTTGGAGAACCTTTCAATAAAGAGTCATTATAATCGATAAAGTGGCCGAATCTATAGTTTTTAGACTTTTTGTCTGTCTGTCTGTCTGTCTGTCTGGGAACGTATCACGAGAAAACTACTGGACAGATTTGGTATGATAATAACTGGTTATCCGGGTCAACGTATATATAGGATACTTTTTAATACGGGAAAATATCTCATCTCTGAGAAATCTATACTAAGTGTTGAAACGTAACTAGGGACGAACACGAGCGGAGCGAGGATGAGTCCACCATTTTGCATATATTTTTTTATGAAAAGTAGCCTATTTGTTATTCCAGGTCATAGTATCTGTGTACAAAAATCCATATCCGTCCATCCATTTTAAGTATTATTTTAGGTCTGCACTTTCACGAATCCTTAATTTTTAGATGCCAAAACCCTACATGGCTCACATGATGTAACACCAATAAAATACTTTTTTATTGGTCTGAGATGTAACGGGATAAAAAGTAGCTTATATTTTAAACTATAGCTTAAGCAACAAATATATACATAAAACAACATTGATTCGTTGTTGCATAAAAAAATATCAACCTAAGAGTTAAATTCATTCGTAGGTTTGTTTGTTTTTGTTTCATATCAAATAGTTGACAGACTTGCTAAAGTTTCGCTGTAAAATAGCAGTTAACGGCTTAAGGTTTATGATGCGTTAACTCTAACAGTTAAAATTAACTTCAAAAGCTCTTGTAAACAAAGTTTTCTTTAACATTGCGCTAAACTAACTTGGCAGGTACATGCATTGTTTTGTTCAGAAAGAAGGTTTACTTTGTAAAAAGTAGTCAATTGAAATTGTCAATAAAATTAACTGCCATTGTTTGAAGCAATTTCCATCTGTCGGATTTTATATATACATACTAGCGGCTCACACTCACTTCGTTCGGGTTCGTCCCTAGTGGAAAACGAAACAAATCTATTCCACGGGAACCATACATTTTTCCGGGATAAAAAGTAGTCTATATGCTATTCCAGACTATAGTCTGTTTTTGTGCCAAATTTCATCCAGATCTGTTCAGCCGTTCCGGCATGATTGAGTAACAAACATCCATCCATCCAAACTTTCGCATTTATATTGTAGTAAGATGTATATATTTTTGTTTTTTTTTTCTCTTTTTTATCAACTTTGATTATAACCTTTCTGAATTTTTTGAGGTATGAATTCCTTCTCTTCGATCTTGAATGAAAAGAATATTCCATCAAATTGTTGTTTACAAGCTTACAGCTCTAATTAAGTTTCACCAGGTACGTGTCGATCATATCAAAACTCGTGCACTATAATATCTTCTGCAACTTGCGAGTCATAATGAGATTAGCCATCGTGGCCGAAATCTGTTAGGAGTACATAATGTCAGTACTGAGAACTGGCTTGGAAATATTGAAAGCAGTAAGAATACCTCAATATTTATTAAAATTACAAACTTAATATCCAGTTTTTATATCTTATTTTGGAGGTTTTTCCTGTGGTCATTTTTCCAGTGTCAGAGGTTCAGTCAAAAACTCCATCTGATATAATAATTTTAACGTGTTTTAAATCTTTCTACTATTTTCAACCGACTTCAAAAAGGAGGTTCTCAATTCGACTGTATTTTTTTTATGTTTGTTACCTCAAAACTCCGTCATTTATTAACTGATTTTGACAATTTTTGTGTTATTTGAAAGTGTATACTTCCAGATTAGTCCCATTTAAATTTAAAAAAAAAATGCCACCCCTAAGGGTGGAAAAATAGCTAATTATGAATTTAACCTACTTCTAACACCGACTTCGAAAATATTTGATTAGGTATGTATAGTAAATTAAAACCAGCAATCAGTTATTTTTTACTTTTTAGTGCTTTTCTTTGAAGTAGGTTTTTATTTTTTTTGTTAAAAAGTTTTTATATTTGGCATGCACTCGTAATATAAAAACAACAAAAATATTTTGCAGTAGAGAATGCTTATAGCATTTATCTGTATGCTAAATGAATTAATGGGGGAATTTAACAAAATTATGATTTTACACGGTCCACATTTACCTGTCAGTTTTGATGAAGCGACCAAACTGAATTATGCAAACACAAATTGGATGCAATGTATGGATCGTTCCAAGCCATTATTTTGTATTAAACGTGCTTAATATTAAAAATAAGTGAATTGTGAATCAGACTTGCTCACTGTAGGTTCCGGACAATATATATATATATATATATTTTATCATACCTACCTGTGTCTCGGAGACCACGTAAACCCATGAGGTATTATTAAATGTACCATCTATAGTATTAATATAGCTGTTCTATAACAATAATTAAAAACTATCTTATGTTTATCGTGTTATCCATATTCTACGAACATCATCTTTAGTGGTTACTAATCTTGTGGGTACTAGCGACTCACCCTCGCTTCGCTCGGGTTCGTCTCTAGCTTGATTCCCCATACAAATTTTCATGCCCATTTTAATTCCCTTAAGGGATGATTTCCGAGATAAAAATATCTTATGTCCTTCCCAGGATCTCAAACTGTATTCTTACCAAATGTCATCTAAATTAGTTCAATAGATCCAGAGATTACCCCATACAACGTCACAAACTCACAAACTTTGCTATTTTATAATATTAGACTATTAGTATAGATTACCAGGGCTCAAATAAAAAAAATATTGGTCAGTACAATTTAATCAGGGAAATCACAATGTTATAAACTTGAAACGGTAATTCTAATGATTTAGAGCAATCGGGTTCTGGGACGTCAATCATCGACTTTCAACTACAATATCAAAACGTAACTCTCTATGATCCATCAAGATCAACCAACGTTACTAAGCCACGTATCTCCAACGAATGGCATGATGGCGTCTCGACCCCGCTCGAGACGTCGCTCTGCTCGATATATCAATTAATTCGGAATAAAAATAAAATCACAGAACATGGTGACTTTGAATAGTAATAAGATTTAGGTACATTCTAGTAGTAGAAAAAGCTAAAAAACCTCTTCCGTCATATTCTTAAATTATTCAAATATTTAAAACAGTTAAATATTTTGTATATTAAACTAATCATTTTAAAATTTATAAGATGTCTAAATCAAAATCTAATTAGAATATTCTTTAGTCAAATAGACTTTTACAAGCAGTTTTAAATCGGCAATTTTACATTTTGAATCTAAATTAAATGTTCGTATGTATGTCCGAGAGGTATCTACCACCGGCTCGGACGGCAGTTCTGATAAGTAGAGGCGGCGAGAAACTCAACAGTGGTGCATTTTGAATATAATATTAATTTACAATATATGAATACAATAATTTTGTTACTATCCTGCGTGAGTATATCTATACATATAATACAATTCTAACTAAGTCAAATCTGTACATTAAATATTTTTTGGAAAATCTTATTGAAATAGACAATATTATCGATACAGAGGCCGAATCTATAATTTTTAGAATTTTTGTCTGTCTGTCTGTCTGTCTGCCTGACTGACTGTCAGTCTGTCTGTTACCGCATCACGAGAAAACCAATAGACAGATTTTAATGAAATTTGGTATGATGATAGCTGGATATGCCATATGGAGCCGGGTCTACATATAGGATACTTTTTACCGCGGGAAGATATCTCATTTCTGAGAAAAAATACAAAAACTGCATGGTAAGAGTATACTAATATGTATAACCTAAAAATTTGGTTTTTAGTCATCTGAACGCGGGCGGAGCCGCGGGCAATGCTAGTGTAAAAATAATAATAATCCCACACATTTACATCTGATGAATAATAAAAAGATTTGCTCAATAACAACAATGATCTTTGACAAAAAAATAAGATATCTCACGTTAAGACTTTCTTAGAATAATACTTTCTTAGATTTACGCGAATATTTGACATTTTAAATAAAACTATCTTTTCGGATTTTTTCACGGATTTATTTAGATTTTTGGTTCCCGACGTTTCGAATGCTTTACAGCAATATAAAATTGCTCGGAGACCGGGAGAGGAACCAAGAATCAAAAAAATCTGCGAAATAATCCGAAAAGTTAGTTTTATTTAAAATATCTCGTGTTTTCTAGGTTCATGAGTAAGTTTGAAGTGTATGCACATACATACATAATATATGCATGTTAAAGTAAACAAATCTCAACTTACCACCCCATATATTCACTTAAGCATCACCAAAGCTTTCTCTTTGAAACGACCCCTATGAGTTCTGGAACTGCCTACCCTTAAATTTGATCTTATCTAAGGGCAATAATTCATTGTAATATAGCTTATTATAGCTTCATCTATCTCTTGATGACTTTGGTTTAATTGTTATGTTGTTTGGCTTTGGGCAATATTATTACGCCTAAGATAGATAGCGAGTACGATATATTTAAGATAGAAAAATATTTTATGGGTGTGTGTTTGTTTGTGTCACACTGTTACTCGGTAACTTCATATCGTATATCAATAACCTACCACGCAAACGAAACCGTGGACAAAAATTAGTGGAACACGTGATATATATTATAACCACACAGGAATCACTTGATTAAAACATCTACACAGATAAAAAGTAACTTAAAATAATTTTAGTCTTAGAACGTTAGTAAAATTGGTATTAAAGTAGAAAAAAATTATATACATGACTATATGCGTTAAATTTCGCTACCGTCGTAGCTATTACTATTTATTATTTTAAATCTTAATAAGATTAAAAAATATATAAAAACAAGAGGTTTACCCTCGCTTCGTTTGGGTTCGCCTCTCAGAAAACTAAACCAGACCTATCCTACGGGAACCGTACATTTTTCCAGGATAAAAAGTAGCCCATGTTATTCCAGACTATAATCTATCTCTGTGCCAACTTTCATCCAGATCCGTTCAGCCGTTCTGACGTGAAAGAGTAACAGACATGCACACTCACAAACTTTCACATTTATAATATTAATAATCTATTAAGGAAAAATATGTATCTATAAGAATTGCCCAATATATTTGACCAGTGAAACACAAGGTTAAAACTAGGCTAATAGTCGACTAACTATCAGCAAAGGGTCGAAGCCGACTCAATCTCGGTTCAGTGATAACAACGATACGTTAAAAGGGTGAGGTCCTTTAAAACCAAAATCTTATATAAAAAAAAAATTAATATCCACAGGATAGTAAAGAATATTTTACTTAATATGAATGCATTTAATGTATCATCCGATTATTTATAAATGCGAAAGCTTATATGTGTGTATGTTTGTAACTTATTTACATGGAAAAGGCTAGATGGATTTTTATTAAATTTAGGTCATAGATAAACTATAAAATTAAAAAAAAAACATACAGGTATATGTGGTTATGTGGGATTTACCAGGTAGAAAAACCAGTACTGCTCACTAAAACCAAATAACTAATCGAACCTACCACGTTATAAGGAGGTGACGCAGGATAAAGCACTGAACCACGATCCTTCAACGAATGGCCTAACCAGGCAGACCACAATGACCAAGGAACTGCTCCTTCGATCCAGTTATCCAGGTACCAAAAAAGTACCAGGAGCAATTCTCGTAGTCTATTATTTAGCTTCATAACTTCATATATAAATAAAATCATTTCAATTGTGTGAAAGGTGACAAACCAACATACATTTCAATATTAATAACTTTATTAGGTCTTTATTTATTATTGAATTATTGTATTTTAGACTCTGTTTTTAATTAATCTACAAAATTCGATAATGTCTATGAGACAACGTTTTTGTGTGAGTACCTACTACATATTTCTCCATAACTCTAAATTTCATGGCTGGTGTCTCTACTATTTTATTCTTATTTATTTACGTTTTAACGTTTAGTATAGATTTCTAAGAGATGAGATATTCCGCATTTATACGGTGACCCGGAAAACCAGCTCTCATGATACCTTTCATCAAAACCTGTCCAGTGGTTTTCTCGTGATGCTGTCACAGACAGACAGAAAATTCTAAAAATTATAGATTTGGCCTCTGTATCGATAACAAATAACTCTTTCAATAAGAATTTCCAAAAAAATATTTAATGTACAGTTTTGACTCAGAATTTTACTATATATGAAGAGAGAGAGCAAAGAAATGAGAAAGGTTATGTAAAAAAATTACAATATATAGGCTGTACAGTATTTACATGAGTATAACTAAACAAGTTTTACTTGAACCTTTTATATAACTATAGTGATAAAATTCTAAATTTTTATGTCTTTTTAAGAATAAAATTTAGTATATAAATTGCAATACCATTAATAACACCATAAAAATGAAAATAAATGCATTGATTGCAGAAAATCTATATATTTATTTTTAATACTCTTGCAGATGCTTTAAGATGTCATAAAAGCTAACTTAAAGCTTAAGTTATTGAAAGAAACATAATTTTATTTCTAGTCATATATTTTACAGCCCCGTTTTTGTGCGAGTACAGATAATTTTAAAGTAGTAAAATACCAGTTATGGGGAGGTGATCGGATGTTCGAGAGAAATGTACGCATAAAATAACGAAATCGATTTAAACTTTATCTACATAGCATACAATTGCTATAATAACATATGTATATGAATTTAGTCGTTTAATTATTTAATAATAGCTAGTGTTTGTCCAGTGGTCGAAATATAAATTAAAAAAAAACTGGTTGACAAACAGACGACAAAATGGTATATATGGCATATATATATATATATATATATATATATATATATATATATATACATATATACATACATACAATATACATAGCTCCTTAATAAACACAACCGTTAAGAAAAAAAAATTCTTAGACATCCAAATATATTCGTCACTCACTTGCGTGCATACACTCTTCAGTTACGTGTATAAAGTGACACTTCTATCTTTTTACTCACCATATTTTTTTTGACACTTTTGTGTAGCAGATACAAGGTACACTTAGTTCTTAAATTATATAAAACATCAATAACTGTGACATACGAACAGCCCAAGTTTTGTCAAATCTGTCGGTTTTCTCGTGATGCGTTCCCAGACAGACAGACAGGCAGACAGACAGACAAAAGGAGAAGACAAAAATACTAAAACTATAGATTCGACTCAGAATTTTATTATATGTATAGATTAAATGTAATACATACCAGACGCAAAGCTAGTTAATAAAAATGTTAAACACTTTTTTCTTTATATCTGCCGTTCTTAATAAAATTACACTCGTAACACTGATCCGGTACGGCGAATGGATTTTATGCGGTTTATTCATTCGATTTAGCAATTAAATGAAGCCAGAGCTTACTTGGGATAATGTATAAAGAAATAATAATATAGTTTGCTCCTTTATGGCTCTACTATTTTAATACTGAAATAATTTAAAAATGGTTATTAAAGTTCAAATATTACAAAGTAAGAATGCAATATAACTATACCTTACAAGTATATCGGGCAAAGATTAATCGATTTTGATGAAAATTTTACAATATTATAGAGTATTATGTTGTGAATGTAGAGTATTTATTCATTATAGGACTAATTTTGTTAATGAAAAAGTTTGTTTGTATGTTTGTGTGTTTGGAATGAGTTTAAGTATATAAACAGGCTATCACCAGGATTATATGTATAGGTTGTTAGGATGCACTCGGACAATGCGAGGGTAAGTCGAGAGTAAAATGTGATACAACCTTAGTGTTTTTTGGTCTAATATTAAAATTATTCCTACACTAATATAGGACTTCCCAGCTCCCCCTCGATATGTGGTCACCTTGTCATAGCGTCTGACAATCCAGCCGGGCGCGAAATCAAGAGGCACACAGGAGATAGCCAATTCAATGGGCGCTGTTCCTGGTACTTCTCTAACAGCAGCGAGGACCGTGGAAGCAAACCCTTGGTTCTGTGGTCTATTTTGGCAGACCTGCCGTTGGGGCATCATGGCGATAGGAAGTTGAAGATCGAGCTCAGTGGCGTGCAATATGAAAGGCTTATGTCCAGCAGTGGACAAAAGCAGGCTGATTATGATGATGAAAATTATTACCAAAATTTATTTGAATCGGATATGAAAAAAAAAATACATGGCGAAATCAAAGGAGAAACTAGTTAATATAAATACAATATATTATAAAGACAAAAGTCACGTCTGTCGTGTCACAAGCTGTCCATCGGTTAGCAATCGCTTGAGGCTCTAAGCTGAGAAATCGTCCCATCAAGACGAAGTCGCTTTCACATCGATTGCTGTAATAAAACTGTCTATCACGTATCCATATTAGAAATGTAAAAAGATAACTAGAGGTAAACAAACAAATAATTAATTTAATATAACTTCTTTTTTTATGGTTTTCGCTGCGCTCGGGTTCGTTCCTAGGTACGTTTTAACAGTTATTATGGAATAGACTATATGTATATACTCGCATTACTATATCCTTTTGGGAAGAAGTATGATATGTAGTTTATAGCCTTCCTCAATAAACGGGCTATATAATACAGAAAGAATTTTTCAAATCGGATTTGTAGTTCCTGAGATCAGAGCGTTCAAACAATCAAATTCTGCCTCTTTATATATTTTTTTTAATTTATTTAATCATTTATTTCAGGCAATATTTACAAAATGATCTTAACAATTTGAACCTATATATATTAATTATAAAACTTAAAAACTAACACGTAGCTAATAGTAATAGCTTATAATATTAGTATAGATATATACAGTTAAATATATGGTATACTAATATTTGCCCGCGGCTTCGCTCGCTTGGTAAGTGGAGTGGGAACAAAAGTAACTTATCTCCATCCCCAGGATGCAATCTATGTATTTGTACAAGTTTTATAGAAATTTGTTTAGCGGTTTGAGCGTGAAAAGATAACAGACACAGTAACTTTCACATTTATAATAATAACAAACTAGTATGGATGAATGGTATATAAAATTGTCTCTCTCTTCATTTATTTGTGCTATTCTACCACAACAATACCTACGTTGGTTCGTACTGTAGTGACCATATTTGATGTGCCAGAGGTCGCGGATTCGAGTTCCGCTGAGGGCATGCATTTGTGTGATTGGCGAAGGTTTGTTCTCCAGTCATAGGTCTTATAGTATGTATATATTTAAACTTTAAAGTTATATATGTGTAGTGTATCAACTATCTGGTATCCATAACACAAGCCTCGTAGCTTACCATGGGACTAGATGGTGCTGTGTGTTAATGTTCCAACATATTTTTAAATATTCATCTCTTTTTATGAAAGTCGGTCAAATCTTAATTTCTCTCTTGTCCTACAAAGTACAGAGAATCTATACTAATATTATAAAGAGGTAAAGTTTGTGATCTTGTGAGTTTGTGAGTTTGTGACGTTGTAGGGGGTAATCTCTGGATCTACTGAACCGATTTTCAAAAATCTTTTACCAATAGAAAGCCACGTTCTTTCTGAGTGTCATAGGCTATATATTAACTAGAAAAATGAAAAGGCTTTTTCGTGGTAGTCGGATTTGCAAAGTAAGTCGGAGAAAAAACGGTCGAGCGAAAAAGTTTCTTACGAACGCTGCCTTAACGAAGAGATATATATGATTATGTTCTAGAGAAAAGTTGTAGAGCTTAATAATGCCTACAAAAAAGTCAGCGACAGCATATGTCTAACTTTTAAATTTAAGTCACAAAAAGTAGTTTTTTATATTAAAAAAATAATTTAAATCGGTAGGTCATGTTTATTGGTCATATTATCAACAATTATGAATTCTTATAAAAATAAGTAAATTTATCTTCTAAAATGTTTAAAACAAAAGACCTTTCCCTTTCACTGCATATAATTTGGACAAATGGTTAAAGAGATAATACAACATATTCGTAGGTATGGACGAACCCGAGCGAGCTGTTTGTCTGTTTTTCTGTTTATACGGGCTAATCTCCCAATCTATTAATCCGATTTAAATGAAATTTTGCTTGGTGGTACCTTATATCCCCGGGCAACATCTTAGATACTTTTCATCCCGGAAAATTAAAGAGTTCCCGTGGGATAGTTAAAAAACTATAGCAACTTATACAGCTTAGTACACAAAAACTACTAATTGGATTTTAATGAAACTTTACAATAATATAGCTCATACATAACAAACATAAATCAGCTACTTTTCATCCCGGAAAATTAAAGAGTTTCCGTGGGATAGTCAAAAAGCCATAGTAACTTATACAGCTTAGTACACAAAAACTACTGATTAGATTTTGATGAAACTTTACAATAATATATATGGTTCATACATCAGAATAACAAATAGGTTACTTTTTATTCCGGAAAAATGTACTGTTCCCGTGGGATAGATGTTTTTGTTTATCTGTAACGTATTATGTTCACAACATAGACCCCAAAACAATAGTTATTAAAATAATTGTCTGTTTGTCTGTTTGCCTGTATGTCTGTTTGTCTGTTTTTGCGTGAGCGTTTCACGCGAAAAGTAATGTACCGATTTCAACGAAATTTGGTGAAGTGATAACTTATTACTCGTGTTAACATTAAGGGTACCTTTTGTATGTATGTATGTATTTATATATGTATGTATTCAGCCCTTTTTAACGTCCCACTGCTGGGCACGGGCTCCCTTCAATACGAGGGGGATCAGGCCATAGTCCACCATGCTGGCCAAGTGCGGGTTGGCGAACTACACGTCTTTTGAAAACTTGCTAGGTTCTCTCAGACATGCAGGTTTCCTCACAATGTTTTACTTCATCGTTAAGACAAGTGGTAATTGTGTTAGAAATGATTCGCACATGAAAATATCAGAGGTGCGAGACCCGGGATTTGAACTTGCTCCACTCGGTTTCCCAAGCGAGCGCGTTACCACTGGGATACCACTGCCTAGATACCTTTTACTTCAAGAAAATCTTTCTTTCCCACGGGAAAATACAATAACTGGTTTTATCGAGTCCTCCCTAGAATCCTTCCGCTGGCAAAGCCTTAAGACATCCATTGAAACAATATACTAAAAAATTGTTGGTCTTGAAAAGTCCTACAGAAAAGTTCCGAATTGTATATGTTTATCTCCTAAGTTACACTCGCAATATTTATTCTTATTTATACGTATAATTAAACTAACTTAGTCAAATCGATGTGCGCGTTTCACGCAAAAAGTACTCAACCGATTTTAACTAAATTTTGTATAGTGATAAAACTTAGTACTCGGGTCAACATTTAGGATACCTTTTACGACAGGCAAATTATTCATTCCCACGGGAAAACACAATAACTGGTTCTATCGAATCGTCCTTAGAAATTTATATGGTTAACGTTGGCTCAACCTTAAGAGATAGATCAAAATATTGTGCAAGAAAATGGTAAGTCTTAAAAAGATCTATAGAAAAGTTCTACATAATATATGTCTATCTCCTAAGGTACACTCGCTATAACTATTTTCATTATATACATATAATAAAACTGTAGAGGTTAGAAAAAAAATGCTAAAAACCGAGTCAGTTCTCTTCTTACATCCCGAAAGAAGAGAAATAGAACAAATCCAGTTTTTTTCAATTTTTTTGTTTCTCTGTCTGTTTGTCTGTTTGTACGGGCTAATCTCCGAAACCATTGAAACGATTTAAATGAAATTTTGCATGATAGTACCTTATATCCCCGGTCAACATCTAAGATACTTTTTATTCCAGAAAATTAAAGAGTTTTCGTGGGATAGTTAAAAAAACTATAGTAACTTATACAGCTTAGTACACAACAGCTTATCCTCCTAATTTAGTAAAATTAGGCATGCTGATACCTTATATTGCCGATCAAACAACAGGTTACTTTTCATCCGGAAAATTCATCATTCCGGAAAAATGAACGGTTCCCGTGGGATAGATCTGTTTGTGCTTTTCTAGAGGTGAACCCGAGCGAAGCGAGGGTGAGCCGCTAGTATACAATAAACTCACAAATGCCGAGGCAGATTGTATTTATTTAATTTAATTAGAACAAATTCTAGAATGGAAATTAATTGTTATTGTTTTCCATTTTCCGTTTCCTAATTAAATGTATTTATTCAACTTTGCTGTACACTCTAATATTAACAATTCTAAAGTTTGTTTGTTATTATGTTTTCATTTACAGCTGATAGAAGTCATAAATTCATAGAATTAGTAGTTTGTATTTATAATCTATACTACTATTATACAGAGAAAAGATTGTTTGTTTGTTCGTACCGAATAAGCTCCGAAACTACTGAACCCATTTATATCAATGATGAATGATGAATTTGGTAAGAAGATAGTTTAAGACTCTGGGATAGACATAGGATAGTTTTTATCCCGGAAATCATTCTATAAAGAGTGAAAATGGGGATGAAGGGGAATCAACCTACGGACGAACCAGAGCGAAGCCAGTGTGAGTGGCTAGTATGATATACACTACACAGTCAGGCTTTTGGCAAATTGAACGAATGAGGGAACGATACTTCGACACGGTCGGTAAGAGTATGAGAATTGAGTATACAAATATTTGTATGGATCAGGATAGATAAAGGTGCAAATCTTCATTCGACGTATATTTATGATATTTTAAAATAGAGCAGAAACGATTTTTTTCTGTAAATAAGTACAAAAATAACCGTACCAAAAACCGCTTTTTCTTTTATCGATTCAAAAAGGTTAAATCTTTATGCTAAAGATTATAATTGACTTTAAATTAGGTGTCTTTATAACAAGATTTGAAAATGTCAACAACGACCTGGTTTATTTTTAAAAATACTTATTTCAAAGGTATCACATGCTCAAGTGAAGCGAATCAACTGGAAACTAATTTGTTTCGTTATTATTTAGCCTATACATATAATAAAATTGTAACTAAGCCGAATCTGTACATTAAATATTTTTTGGAAAATCTTATTGGAATAAACATTATTCCAATTATCGATGCAGAGACCGAATCTATAGTTTTTAGAATTTAATTTTTGCCTGTCTGTCTGTTACCGCATCACAGAAAAACCACTAGAGGAATTTTGATGAAACTTGGTATGGTGATAGCTGGTCATCCGGATCAACATATAAGATACTTTTTACCGCGGGAAAATGTCTTATTTCTAAAAAAAAAATTACAAAAACTGCAATGTAAGAGTATACTAATATGTAAAACCTAAGAATTTGGTTTTTGGTCATCGGAACGCGGGCGGAGCCGCGGACAATGCTAGTTACCTATAAATTGCTATATATACTACTAGTGGCTCACCCTCGCTTCGCTGTCATTTGTCCCTAGGTACGTTTTAAGGCTTAGTATGATGAATGAACAGACTATGTATATATTAAATTATACATATATTAATAGGTATGATGAGTTGTTGTGGGTTGTAGTATAAAGTGTTTTCTCGTGGAAATGAGATAATCTCCCGCGGTAAAAACTAGCCTATGTCAGTTTCCAGCCCTCCACGAAGAAAATCACGCCAATCTGTCACTCTCTTTCGACGAGAAAGGGGGACAAACAAACAAACACTTTCACATTTATAATATAAGAGCATGGATAACAAAGTTATCTTGATGTTGGTACTTTGTGTATAGGGCCAAGTACATTAAATACTTAGTCTTCGAAGAAATTACTATTAGTAGAAAGAAATTAGCAATTTTTGAAGGGTTATTTAGAATGTAATAAACTTCAAATAAGCATAAAATTATAAAAAATTTCTAAGTAATTTAAAAATTGGATTTATACGTTAAATATGTGATAATTAGTACTACTAACGATTATCATTTTCTTTTGTTTAATATAATACTTTCTAAGATTTAAGATTTATGCGAATATTTGACATTTTAAATGAAACTATTTTTTCAAATTTTGTCGCAATTTTCTTGACTTTTATATAATTTTAATACGCATGTAGGGTTTTTTGGATTTTAACTAGTGAAGTCATTCTATATATAATGTGTTTTTTTCTATTCTATTTTTTAAAGAAGACACTCGAGAAGTTGTAAGAATTTTGTACAACTCGATACTGGACCAGCAGTGAGTGAGGGACCTATTATAATAGATAGGCAATATAACGATGATACACTACAAAAATAACGAATTTCATACAAACTACTCAGGAGTTGAAATTTCATATCCATTCTGATAAGGAATTGTTGTTGAAAAAAACAGTGGTGGAAAAGACCGTGAGGCCAGTTGTTATGTGCTTGCTAAGAAAACCATGGGCCTATACCCAGTTGTTTAAGCAGTTTTAGTTTTTTATTTAAATAGAACATTTTGATTAAAAATAATTAGAATATTATTTTAAAAACATATTATCAAGATGTTATACTGTGGAGAATTTTGTCGCGATTACTGCACAATTTATATCCAATGACTAGCGACTCAACCTCGCTTCGCTCGGGTTGTTCTCTAGGGTATGTATACAACTTCCCAATTTGAATCGGATATTATTAAGTTTTTCATTGGTTTTAATTTTTCTTCGTGGAACCATATTTTTTTTCTAAAATAAAAGTAGCCTAAGTTGCTCCTTGTTACATCAGCTATCTGCCAGTGAAAGTCCCGTCAAAATCGGTCCAGCCATTTTAGAGATTAGCCGGAACAAACAGACAGACAGACAAAAATGTAAAAAATGTTGGTTTGGTGTATGTACCGTGTATACATCCATATGTATGTATTTAGTAAAGAGCTGTTATTTTGACATTACAAACAGATACTTTAATTTTATTTATCTGTATAGATTTTAAGCTTCCTTTCTACGAGCTTCCATAAAATTGAGGTCTAGAGGTGAACAGTTTTGATACTAAACTCTCATGTGTGTTATACACGTGCGATTTCAGGTGAGACAAATCAAACTGTGAACTAAGCTTTTTTTGCTTATAAATTAAATAAAAATATCTGTTTTTGATTTTAAAATAGTTATTTTGTATCGAGCTTAAAATATTTGTAAGCTCAAACAAGTGATAAAAAATTATAATTGTGTGCATGTTTGTTTGTACTCGTTTATCTCGAAATAAGTTAATTAATGTCAAGGATCTTTAGAGGATTTGATTGAAAACGATTAAAACTAGCTTTTATTCCCAGCAAAAAAAACAACACGATGGGAGAGATTGAGTATAAAAGCTTATAAAAGCTGGGGCGGTAAAAGCGTAATATAGTCTACTAGCATTGCCTGCGGCTCCGCCCGCGTTCAGATGACTAAAAACAAAATTCTTAGGTTTGACATATTAGCATACTCTTACAAATGCAGTTTTTGTATTTTTCTCAGCAATGAGATATTTTCTCGCGGTAAAAAGTATATGTTGACCCGGATATCCAGCTATCATCATACCAAATTTCATCAAAATCTGTCTAGTGGTTTTCTCGTGATGCGGTAACAGACAGACAGACAGACGGACAGACAAAAATTCTAACAACTATAGATTCGGATTCTGTATCGATAATAATGTCTATTTCAATTAGATTTTCCAAAAAATATTTAATGTACAGATTCGGCTTAGTTACAATTTTATTATATGTGTAGATAGGCGGGTCTTATACTTATGTATGTATGTACAATACTTACGTTTTTAATCATAGTTCATTTTTTTTTAAATCAAGCAATGGAAAAATTATAAGGGAGTAGGTAAAGTGTGACAGACGGATAAAATGTGATTGTTCCTGTTCTCATCTCGAGTGGGCATTTGCTTTATGTCATGGTCTAGAAAAGAATCAATGTCAACAGTCAATAAATGGAAATAAGGGTTAGTACACATGACATGTTCATGCTAATATGACGAATTTATATCGGAACTAGCGGGTCTCCCTAACTTCGCTCGGATTCGTCGCTAGTGCAAACCAAAAATAAATCTATCTCACGGAAACCGTACATCGGAGATAAAACATTAATATATGTGCTATTTTAGACTATAATAATATATCGTTGTGGCAAATTTCATCCAGATATCTTCTGGCGTACAAGAAATTTATCCTAGTAAAATGGCAGTAGTACTCCAGTGGTAAAGAGCTCGTTTGGGAAACGGAGTGAAGCGGATTCTAATCCTGGGTCTTGTTATTATGTTATTTTCATGTCCCCATCATTTGTTACATGAAAACCACGACAAAGACAAAGATTACGGATTTCACACAAAGGAGAAGGAAGAAACATAAGTAAGTCTAAGTACTACTATCTATGTTTTTTATGATATGATGTAAAACGGGATATTTACAAGTGTTTTTTATAATGTCAATAAATAATTTCAACATCTACCCGAAGAGATTTTATACCTATGATCATGGGGCTTGTAACAGTACCGAAATATCGGGATCTCATAAAAGCATGGGAAAACTCGGTTTTCCAAGCGAGCGCGTTACCACTGGGCTACCACTGCCTGTTAGTACATATTTATATAGATAAATTATCGTAGGCTTAGTAATTTTTAAACTATATAATAAATCATTTCAGGAAAGAATGATATTCCTATATATTATTCAAACTGGCGACTTCGAACTCGACCCTCACTTCGACTTCTAGGTACCTAACAGTAGCCTATGTGTTACTCCGGGTAATAATCTATCTGTAATTATTAAACTTCATTATAATCCGTCCAGTTGTTTCTATGTGAAAGAGCAACAAACATGCGAACTATCGAATTTATAATAATACTAGCGGCTCACCCTCGGTTCGCTCGGGTTCGCCCTAGAAAAACAAACACAAATCTATCCCACGGGAACCGTACATTTTTCCGGGATAAAATGTAGTCTGTGTGTTATTCTGATGTATGACCTATATTATTGTAAAGTTTCATTAAAATCCATTCAGTAGTTTTTGCGTGAAAGAGTAACAAACATACATCCATACATCCAAGCTCACAAACTTTCACATTTATAATATTAGTATAGAAGTTTGATAATAAATATAATAAGTACCTACTATCTACATAGATATCTTATAGCACATACGTACAATTCGTCGCCAATCTGTTATCGGCCTAACCGGAACACTCAATAAGCAAATTTAAGGACCGTTTACGGTTTAGCTAATGCCTAACTTTCTTTAGTATGCTTTTAGATTGCCTTTCACTGTCGATGGTGTCAAGTGATGTAATTTAGCTAAACATTTCCCACTTAATCTATACATATAATAAAATTCTAACCGAGTCGAATCTGTACATTAAATATTTTTTGAATCTATAGTTTTTAGAATTTTTGTCTATCTGTCTGTCTGGGTACGCGTCATGAGAAAATCACTGGGCAGATTTTGATGAAATTTGGTATAATGATAGCTGGTTATCCGGGTCAACATATAGGATATTTTTTACTGCGGGAAAATATCTTATCTCTGAGAAATCTATACTAAACGTTAAAACGTATCTAGGGACGAACATGAGCAGAGCGAGGGTGAGTCGCTAGTATACCATACTTTACTCGTTAGCATGCTCTGTTTTAGCTCAGTAAATGTTTGTATGGACAATAAAATTGTTTTTCATGGCCCTATTGTTTGTAGCATGTTATATAATGAGTCTAGATCTAACCCCGCTATAGTAATAAAGACGATTGTCAGGCGTTTATGTAATAAAATATTACATACTAGTTACTATATGTGTTTTTTCCTGTGTATATCTCTTGTTTGAATCATAACCATTAAATATGTTGGGACATTAACACACAGCACCATCTAGTTCCATGGTAAACTACGAGGCCCGTGTTATGGATACCAGATAGTTGATACACTACACATATATAACATTAAATACATACATATTATAAATATAAACACCCATGACTGGAGTACAAACATTCGTGCTCATCACACAAATAAATGCCACTAGTGGGACTCGAACCTGCGACCGCTGGCACAGCTATTAGGGTCACTACAAACTGAGCCAAACGTATCGTCTAAATTACGAATATTAAACTTGACCTTTGTTCGATATCAATAGTTATATTCTGTAAGACTTTTATATAAGACGATAGCTGAATCTGCGCATTTATTTCGACGAATAAGTTTTTAGACCTACAGAGTGTGGCCCTTAATTTGTCTGATTCATTTTAGCCAAAAATGTTTACCGACTTCGACATCACTTCTAAATTTACTATTTCACAGTCAAAAATAATCATGTTATGTAACAAATTATCGAAGATGACATGTAATATTTTCATTTTAAAACAATGGTTTGACTCCAACTTTGAAGTTGCTTAAAATTTAGTAACTAGAGTTATGTTTTATGGCCACTATTTTTTTATGGTGCTCATTGACAAACGATCAGACAGTCCACTTCATGGAAAGCGTTTCCTGTCGCCCATAACCCCTACGTTCATGTACTTAGGTTTTATGTAACAAAATGAAGAACCGCAGGTGCGTTGTCACTGTGAGGTCTAAGATGATATGCCTCTTACCTGTAATTGCGCTGGCTACCTTATCCTTTAAACCGGAACACAACAATGCAATCATTGTTGCTTGGCGGGAGATAGATAAGGGGGTGGTACCCATCCAGTCGGACTCCTCAGGATTGACAGAGTCCTACCACCGGTTAACTAGATGGTAGGTAATAGGTATTGACTGTAAAACAAGAAAAGTTTCATCGAAATCATCAGCCAATCAAATGCGATATATGAAAAATTTCTAAAAGCTGTAGATTTTGTCATTTTGAATCGATCATAGTTTTATTATTATTATGTACTAGCGACTTAGCCTCGCTTCGCTTTGGGTTCCTCCTAATACAAAAACAAATCAATCCCACGGGAACCTTATATTTTTTTCGAAATGATATATAGCCTTCCTCAATAAACGGGTTAGCTAATACAAAAATAATTTTTCTAATCTAAATAGTAGTTCCTGAGATTTGCGCGGTCAAAAAAACAAATGAACTCTGCTTCTTTATAATATTAGTATAGATTATAATTAGATTTAAGGATTGTTAAAGGGTTAGTTAATTTTAAGCTATAAATAGTTCAAAATAAAATTAAAAAGTCCTATAAAATTACTTTAAACTAGAGTCGATTACAAAATTAACATAACTTATGAAATTTTAAAAATTTCACCATAACGGAAACCTTTGATAGTGGTATCTATCTCGGGTCATATGTCCGTCCGTTTGTCACATGATTACTCAACACATTTAGATGGTATTTCTTAGCATGACTGAATTGGGCTTCTGTGAACAATAAGTTCGAGTTAATTTTGCTTTTATTGAGCTTATGCTTTTTATTGGTCTAATATTATTATAATGCAAACGTAATGATTTCAATAACTTTTTTTGATTTATGCGAATATTGGACATTAAATGAAACCTTCACATATATATCCATAATCTTATCGGATATTGTAGCTTTTTTTTTGTTCCTCACGTTTCGGATGCTTTACAGCAAATATGGTCACGGAGAAGTTAGATGGTTTTCATCTTTCCACAGTAACGGAATAACAGCAAGACATTATTTTTGTATAGAAATAATTTACAGGCTGAAGAAATACATAGGCTACTTATCCTTTACTAGCTTTGCCCGCGACTCCATTCGCTAGCTGACTCATATTTAATTAAAATAACTAATTTTTATATCACTAGCACCAAAAATATAGAACTTGCATATAAATTTATGATAGCCCACCCCATTAATTATTTTTCGTCAAATATCTTAGCTGGTATCTCCTACTAATAATCTTTTGCCAAATTTTAACTAGGTCAAGTTATTTTCGAGATTAAGTGCTTGGTCACTAAGTAAATGGTCACTAAGTGAATGAGAGACATTTTTTGGGAAATAAAGTAGCGATGGGTCACTAGTTTCTTTGATATATGTGATAACTGCTATTGTTTGACTGTTTCCAAGTTATTTATATACAATTTTCAGGTGAAGTGAGAGCATGCTTCATTTCATTATGACAGGAAGTAAAAGAGAAGTTATGAAGGAAACCGTTGTTAAGACAACGTAAGCTTAGAACGCTTAAAGCTCTTTAGTTAAAATACATGCATGACTTACTGCTTATTGAATGTCTATTTTATTATCTAGACTACAATATGGTAAAACTTTTTTTTGTTTGTTTGTACGCCCTTATCTCAAGAACTTCTAGTCCGATTTGTGAAATTATTTTTGCTTTGGGAGCGAAGTATTTATTATATATACAAAACACAAGTAAGTATATACAAAAAGCTACGAAAACGGAGTTGTGGGTAAAAGCTAGCGATATTCGATTACAAGTTTTAAAGAAATGTGTAGTTAAGAGAACTGATATCGGGTACCGAATATAATATGTATCATCGAATATAATAGATCATCATCTGCTGCTATACTGTAGCCGAAAGATGAAATTACACACAACAGACACTGTCCTGCTACAGACATAAGGTCTTAAAACTAAGAAAATATTTATAGATTTCGGCAGTGCTACCTACTAGGTCTCACTAGGATAGGTCTCGCGTAGGATAATAAGATACTTACTGCATTGCAATATTGTGAACAAATATAATTTCAAAAGAGATTGATTGACTATATCTAAGAACCATGTAAACGACACAAAAAAATATTAAATTTGAACTCAGAATTATTAATCATAATTTATTTATAGGTTTAATACTTCTCAGTTTATAGTGGACTTCAGTTAATGGGTCACGGGTTCAAATTCAAGGAAGCACGTCTCAGTTATTCTGAAAACTTATCGTTTATTTTATAACTTGTCACGTGCGCTGAGAAGGAAAATACGTACAATGAACTTTCAATGTATACATATAATAAAATTGTAACTAAGTCGAATCTGTACATTAAATATTTTTCGGAAAATCATCAGAGGCTGAATCTATAGTTTTTAGAATTTTTGTGTGTCTGTCTGTCTGTCTGTCCGTCCGTCCGTTCGTCCGTCCGTCTGTCTGTCTGTCTGTCTGTCTGTTACCGCATCACGAGAAAACTACTGGACAGATTTTGATGAAATTTCGTATAGTGATAGCTGGTTATCCGGGTCAACATATAGGATACTTTTTACCGCGGGAAAATGTCTCATTTCTGAGAAAATGAAGTCATATGAACGCGGGCGGAGCCGCAGGCAATGCTAGTTTTATAAATAAACTAGTGAGTTACCCTTACTTCGCTTGGGCGCCTTTAGTTATTATAATATTGCTAGCGATCTAACCTCGTTCCGCTCGGGTGCGTCCCTAAGCTTGAATGGTTTATGCCCGATTTCACCAACATCCCATAAGCTACCACCTACGTATGGGATCCCTAGCTTAAAAGTCCCTTAAACTAGTCCCTAAATTAAATTTCGTTTGACGATCCTCTTTAAGCCTCATATTTAGAGCACCTAAATTTAGGGGTCCTTTTAATATTTAGGTGACCCCTAACTGTCGGCGAAACAGAAACTGTCCCCTAACAGCCCCCTAACCATGCTTAGGGGATCCCTTAAGCTTAGTTGACGTTGGTGAAATCGGGCATTAGCAACATATAAAAGACAAAAGTCCAAAAAAATCTTTTTTGCACTAGGAATAATCGTGTATACAGAATATGCCACCCGAGTTTCATCAAAATCGGATCAATAAGTTTAGGAACGCATTGGGGACAAACATACAAACATTTATTTTTATTTATTTATTATTATATAGATATTGTATTATATTTATTGTTCCTAACCTATGTAGACTGAAAAAAGTAGTATACGTATAAGTCTACACATATCTATGAACGTAAGTTTATCTAAATCTGCTTAGCCGTTTCGGTGTGACGGAGCTGAGTAAAAAATAAACACACAGACATACAAACTTTCACATATATTTATCATTATAATTATATATTATTTCTATATTAGTGTGATGTAAAACCTTATACCCATAGGTAATAAGTATTGTAGAAGATAATAGGATATTTAACAGCCGTTGGTCAAAGTCATAACGTAAATGCCCAAGTATGAAGTCTGAATTAATTTATGCCTATGGCAAATATAATGAGTAGTTTTTCATAATAATTCAAATATTAAAATTTGTCGAGCCATTCTAAATTATGCGAGCAAACTAAAAGACGAAAAAGGAAATATATTAGGCACCTACTAGCGAATCACCCCCGTTTCGCTCGAGTTCATCCGTAGTTATGTTTTAGCGGTTAGTATGGAACAGAAAGACTATATCTATACTAATATTAAAAATGTGAAAGTATGCTCGTTTGTTTGTTTGTTTGTTTGTTTGTTTGTCTTTCTTTCACGTCGAAATGGCTTGGCGGATTGACGAGGTTTTTTTGTGTGGAAATAGTTGAGTGATATAGGCTACTTTTTACCGCGGAAAATAAATCTCTTTCCCACGGGAAAACACGTTATAACACAATCCAAAAAAATATTTTATACTTGAAATTTGGTATAAATACTCTTCAATACAATAAATTAAATACGTGTTTTAGCATTTTCCAAAATTTATTCCTTAAGGGGGTGAAATAGCGGATGAAGGTTTGTATGAAACCTACCATTTTAGAGTTTTTTTTGTAGCTTTAGCGCAAGCGAAGCCGCGGGTTCTGCTAGCATTATATATATGTATACATAGGTTGAAAATAACTAGTTATGAACTTTTCGATTTTTCAGCTGGTTTTTTTTTTGGGTTTTCCCTATTTTTTACACTTAAACCACTGTAATAAAAACTGTCAAATAATAGCTAATGTCACTCGTGTCTGAATCCGCTATCTATCAACGACGATTCCATTAGAATGTGCTTAGGCACCTCACAATTTATTGGGTACAAGTTTAAAAACGCTTTAATGAATAAAGTTTTCCAAAAATCTACTCTTATTAACATATAATTTGAATAAACGTCTTCCCTTATTCAAAAACCTGGAAAAAAGTAATATTTGCTGAGACAGTGTTTTAAAACCTTTCTAAAAGTACTCGAGCTAAAAATTAAAATATTTTTACACACTGCAAGGACTGCATTTCCAGTAACAAAAGGATGAAAAGGCTTACGCAAATGAAACAAGGATCCAAGGAGAATGGAACTGGTTGTCTACATATGACGTAAATCTTTTGTGTAAAACTTATATTACGACGCCGGTATCGCTTTGTCTCTTAGTGACTTTTTAACCGACTTAAAAAGGAGGAAATTCTTATTTTGTCTGCATTTTTTTTGACTGAACTGTGAGTCGACCTTTATAATTTTTAATTCAAAGATAGATTTTTTTAAATTGAAAGTATTAGAACAATAGCAAGACAAATTAAATAATATTTAATATTTATTTATTTAAGTTATTACTGCGGGAAAATATCTCATCTCTGAGAAATCTATACTAACCGTTAAGACGTAGGGACGAACCCGAGTGACGCGAGGGTGAGTCGCAAGTAATATATAAAAGCATTCCTCCAAAGAAACTAATAAAATATTAAGCTTAGTAAGGAGTATGTAAATTAATATAGAAAGTTGATATTAAACTACTTCTCTGTATATGTCGTGACAACTCAAACTTAATAAGCAAGTATACTTCATTTGAAACTTTGTAAGTTAAGATCGTTATATGGAGAGTGATACAGTAATATGACCCAACGAGCTGATATAGTAATGAAGTCAAATAACCGATTTTAAAGTAGCAGTTATTATTGTATATAATATTTACATTAAATAACATGATTATAATTTCGTGTAAGTATTTGGCAGGTCACGTTGCAAGACTTCAGGATAACAAATAGACCAAAAAACAGATAGACCAAAAAAGTGACTTCCTGCTTGGGGCCATAACGGGAAACGTAAACGGGGAAGACCGTACATACGTATAGCTGAACCACGCTGGATGGATGTAGCGCAGGACAGAGCCAACTGGAATTCTCTGGAGGAGGACTTCACCTCAGCCCTCAGGGGTTCTGAAATAGAAATAATTATTTAAATTAATGTTTAGTAATGTAATTTTTAGAGAAATATAAGGCTTATATATTTATTTATTTATTTATTTGTAGTTCTACTGAAGAGTTAAGACAAGAAGTCAAATGTTACGTAGATCGTGTCTTCTATAATAATAAACTATCCCGGGTCGAGCCAAGCTTAGTCATTGAATTTATCTATGAAGAAATTTTAAGTAAAAGCCCAGATTTAGAATGTAGGCAATGATACGCACCTGTTCCTCGGAGACCACGTAAAGCAGACGGTCTTGTGATCTCTCATTGGTCATTTCGAATTGTTGTCCAATCGGAGTATGAGAGTGACAGGTATAGAGAGTGCACGTTGTGTCTGTGCGTACACGCGCTGCACTATAATATCTTCTGCGTAGTTGGGTAGTCTCAGTGATATTGGCCGCCATGACCGAAATCGGTCGGACGTTATAATATGTTTCTTACTTCATTGTCCACTTTAACAATGTTTGACGACGATTTAACTGAAGAAGATGGTTACAAAAGAAATTTTGGTAACATTTCCTAACCTCCTCAGGACATACGTCTTTAAATTACTGTTTTATTTCTCGTCTTGACGCGCACACTCTTTATATATATATATATATATATATATATATATATATATATATATATATTTCAAATCCAACTTGTAAACTTATATTCCACTCCATATCCAGTTTACTTGAGACATTCAAATCAAGTGTGCAATATCAGAATATAATCAAATATTGCATACCATGTTATGGCTGATCAGGCTGACATTTAAGTAAATATTTGTAAGAGTAAAGTTGTCAATTCATTGAACAACTGTCGCAAATCAACAACTTATCTACGATTAATGAACGGAAATATACTAAATTATCTTTCAACAGATATAAAATGTGATAAAAATGCGGACTTGAGAACAATCAAATTCTTAATCTCTTCAAACCGCATATATTACACTGTAAATGCCTGTTTTTATTAGTCTTATTTACAAACCTGTGTAATATATAGTTTTAGTCCCAAGTAATAGTGAACCCGCTTTATGAGGAATCGCATTATGATGGGAGTTCAAGTTAGATTTGTTGTACAAATTAAAAAAAAATGTATAATATAAGTTACTATAATGGAATCTATCTCGCAATTGTATATGCGAGCAAACTAAACGTGAGGAAATCTCCATGTCTGAATAACCTAGTATTCCAAAGACATGCCATGTCTCCCAACATGTACTTGGCCAGTATGGTGGACGACCGTCAAAGCCCCATACTGAGGGGAGGCCTGTGACTCCTCCCAGCTGTGGGACGTTTAAAGGGGTTGAATTATATAAAATTATGGAGGTACTAGGCTAAAACTGAGTGCCCCCCGTCTGCATGTGCATTTCTTTTTATTCAATATTTATGACTTTTGGTTTGTATTCTAAAGGTCAACTTTGAACGCAGACTTCATTAATTTTAAATGAACATACTTATCTAAGTTTAAAATGAAAGCTATCGCCTATAATACAAAAAAAAAACAATTTGAAATCGGGCCGTTTTCGTTATGCACTACAAAATAAGTACTGATACAGACACACAGACAAATTAAAAAACATTACCCTCCTTTTAGAGCACGCGGGTAGTTAAAAAGTTTTTAAATAATATCCTATTTTCTATTTTATGTATATGAAGATAGAGGATGCGAAATAATAAAGATAATTTTACAATTTATTATTTATATCCAAATTATTAAAAGTAGCCTATGTCACTCTCTAGTCTCCAGCCCTCCAACTATCTCCACTCAAAAAATCACGACAATCCGTCATTCTGTTTTGATATTAGAGAAGAACAAACAAACAAACATTCTTTCACATTTATAATATATTTATAAGTACGAATCGATGTTTTAACACTATTCGTATCATACACGATTGATAAATTAAAATGTATTAAACATACGAGTATGAATTATACAATCAAACTCATAATGCAATTTACATTGGATCTAAAATTTACTATGAAGCGAACCTTGAAATAGAACAATTATACGGCGCTTCTCATTATGTCTATTCAAAATCTAACAATGTCCGAACAAGTTCATATAAAATGTATCACAAGAGGGCGTAAGTCTTTCATATTTATTGTTCAATTTTGAGTTCTAAAACCTTAAATTTAAGGTTTAATTTGAAACAGACACAAAAGTGCACGCGACAGATAATAAAGGGAGATCAATGTGCATTCTCCCAACATCAAGGGTCGTCAATTCGATAAAATTTAAACTTTGTTTCTTTAATAATAAAGTTGGATTCTATTTATAGATGTCATTGACTCATGAATCCGACTAAGCTTATAATGATTAGGTCATGCATAAAACGGTAAACGATTGAGGTCGAATTATGTTTATTATTTCCTATATTGCTCAATGAGTTCTTCTGATTTTTGTTATGCTATATTTCTGAACGGTATGTTATAGTTTTGAACGGTAGTTTCTATTTATGTTTTTTTTTTAATTTATCATCGTTTCGCTCGGATGCGTCTTTAATTGCCTTTTCCGATACATTAACATCGACTTATCATCTTTTGGAAAAGATCAGCGCACAATGTTTGGGCTAATTTGATTGCTAACTGTAGCCGTTAGTAGGCTTTTATTCCAGACCATAGTCTAGCTACCCCCAATGTGTGTTCGCCTAATCGTAGTGAGGGGGAGGGGGGGGGGGAGGCTCGTTAGGGTCCGGCAATCCAGTCGGAAGTGAAGCCAAGAGACACTCCAGGAGGTGGCCCACTTCAGTGTGCCGTGTACCATGCGAGTTACTCCTGGGTCCTGGTACTTCTCTGATAGAAGAGTGAACCGTGGGAGCAACCCTGAGTTGCCGTGGTCTGTTTGGTAAGCCTTCTGCCGGGGCGTCGTGGTTGAGGCTCCTATGAGGCCCCATTAAGACAGGGGAGGTTCTGTTGAGTTTTGTTTGGTAGTAATAGCTTTTATAGCAGGTGAGTCCCACATAACCACCTGTATGTATGCAAGTGGTATGCTTAAATGCATTTCCCAAAATAAAAAATTAAATAAAAAGAAGGCCAACGTCCAGCCGTTTCAGCGTGAAGAAGTAAAAAACAAACACACACACACACATACAAACTGAACATGAAACCCATGAAACCCATGTTGATTTGGATACTAAAGCATATTTTAATATAATTTACTATATAAAAGTACTACGTTTTACCTGCCTGCCTGTCAGATGATAAAAATAGCTTAGACCACTCAGGGATAGTAGCTACCTATAACAGCTTTCTACTAGTGAAAGAAACATTATAATCATCCCAGAAATTATTCTCTTTAATTTTTGAACCAAATGCAAAATTATATCTGGCTCATTCGCCTTGCACTGATCGAGCCTTTGGCCTTTTCTCCAGTTGATAATGTCATTGAAATAAAAATATATTACAGAGCTAGTATTTAATTAGTTATGAATAATAAATAATACTCGTATTTATTTTTCTTTATATATTATATTTATTTATTACATAATATATTATGTTTTACTTACATCGATAAATATTTATAACATATTTATTTTGCTTGCAATAAAAATGAATGGACTTCTAAACGTAAAAAAAATAATTTAACATAATCTATGATCTTTGACATTTAATCTTATTTAGTTTATGGTAAAAAAAATGTATCTACAATATACAGAAGAAATGTTGTAATATAAAATAATTTTCAAATAAACATCAAGCAGATACTGGCACTACGATTATTTTTACATCAAGATCACATATCAAATAACATGTTCTGTTCATATTTATTGTATAGAGGAAAAAGCTAACTTTATTAAATTAGCATTCGCCTGATACGAATCATTTCAACAAACAACAATCATAAATCTATTTGCAAGTTTCTCGCAAGTACACGTCATATGTGCTAAGAAATCCCATTATTTAATATCTACTTAACTATATTATCGTTTACAGAATTTATAAATCTTATTTAAAAATAAGATGGACGACGGTGACGCTGAGCGTAAGATGCTTAGAAATAATACTATTAACGCTTACTTACAAGAAATATCATTGAAATGATAGCAAAATGAATTGTGAGTCATACAATCGAGACAAATAGGTCTGAGGACGAACGCTAACATATCAAGTGGTTGAAAACATTAATTAAGGTTACAATACAATATAAACAGTCGACCATCGGAAAGCTCTATGCGTACAGTTTATTTTTCATTCATACTAAACTACAATACATGTGTCCGACTTACTAACACAGATAAGCGAGAATATTGATGCAATTGAAATTGGACTTAATAACGTGGTAATAGGTTTGGTTTTCGCTCAAGCGTTCGATAGCGTTGCACATGGGGTATAGTAAACATCGAGGAGAGACGCCGGCGCAGCGACATCCAGTCAGTTACTGATAGTTCAGTTGAAAGCAGGCAGCATAGAGCGCCACGCGCCAACAAAACGCGCACGCGAGCAAAATACGAATAAAAATAATTTCGGGTGTGCCACAGGGGTGCATGCTGGGTACAGTGATTTTAAATTAATAATTTTGTGTTGTGAACGGAATTGTTCAGGTTTATTCCAGTTGCACATGGTAAGTGATTTTTTTACATTTCTTGTGTTTCAATGGAGGCATTGTGTTGGCGGTCTTTTTGTTTTAAACGGCATTAGCATTAATAGTACTTTCATCTCGGCGTATTTTATTTACAAGTTTATCAAGTTCTAATTAAAGAGCAGTAAATGTGTTAATGCCGGTTGTAAAGTTTTACGAGTTTAGCTCGAAATGTAAATTTTAACTGCGTATAGTAAACGTTTGTTAGCTTGTTCTTGAACTTCCATGGACGGTTTGTTTATGTTCTTATTATCAAGATCATTAAACAATTATGGGAGTTTTGAGATAGTTGACACTATTGTATGTGACGGAAAAGTTTTTAAACATTAGATTGATGACAAATTGTATGCTTACAGAAAGATTTTGTAATAGATACCGTTTGCTATAAAAGCGAAAACGTACTTTCTAACCTTGGATTGGGGTTTTTATATGACACTAGCATTGCCCGCGTTCAGATCGCCAAAACCAAATTCTTAGGTTTTACATATTAGTATACTCTTACATACGTAGTTTTTGTATTTTTTCTCAGAAATGAGATATTTTCCCGCGGTAAAAAGTATTCTATATGTTGACCCGGAAAACCAGCTATCACCATATCAAATTGCATCAAAATCCCTCCAGTGTTTTTTCTGTGATGCGGTAACAGACAGACAGACAAAAATTCTAAAAACTATAGATTCGGCCTCTGTATCGATAATAATGTCTATTTCAATGAGATTTTTCAAAAAATATTTAATGTACAGATGTGGCATAGTTACAATTTTATTATATGTATAGATGATCTGAGCCTTTAGAAATTTTTGTGAATTTTATCAACAAAATATGTAAATTTAGTTACCTAATTATCATTGAAGTTCATTATCAAATTCTTGTACGTTTGATGCAAAATTATTATCTTATCAATGTAAACATCGATTAAGATAAAATTGTTTTAAATCTTGATTCTCATATAACATAGAGTAAGTGTCGTATATTACTATATTCGATAAGATATCCGACAACATAGTTGATAATATTATTATATCACAACTAAAGCGAATAATTTTCTTCATAAATCTTATATTTTCGTCTGCGTTTAATTTACAATAGTCCACTTAAATTTAGATTACTTAAGCATATTAAATAATGCTGGTACTCGATTCGATTTTTGTGAACCAACTTTGACAGAAATAATTTTTTCCTCAACTAATTTCCTTAAACAATACTTACATAATTTAAATTAAAAACAGTATTTATGATGAATTAAGTTTTTTCTATTTCAAAATAGCTACTCTATGTAGAGTTTGTCGTTAAAAATTCTTTAAAAATATTGTCTGTCGGTCCGTCTGTGTGTTCGCTAATCTTTGGAGTGGCTGTGAAACCCTTTTAACGGGATTTTACTTTGCAGGTAAAGGAATTATTAGAAGTGGCATATGCCAATTTCTATCTCGGTTGAAAAGAGAAAGGGGAAAGAAGTGAGGGCGCTAGTTAAAAAAATCATCTTTTGCACTCAATTATTCAAAAATAAACAATTTACTTACAAAACGTGGTACAATAGGATGAATTATATTGAAATAAAAATATTATTACTAACAAACATTTAAGCACAGTTTACAATATATATCTCCATTATTAATGAATTTTTTGCTCTTTTAGAAAATTTTAGAAAAAAACGAATGCAAAAGTTTTGTGTCAATTATAATTATTGATAATACCATTTTTTTTAATATTTAGCTGCAATTTTTATGAACTAGGTATTTTCTATTGCATTCTTAATATCATGATAACTTTAGATAATCCTAGGGATTTAACATAGAGGTTATTATTTTATAAAGTTATCTATCTATTTATGACTTAAGACGTTAGATAAAAGATTATATGTATGTAAAATAACTATGTACGTCTGGGTAATTTTTACGTAACGCTGCCTAAACCCTTTGAGATATAACAAAATACTGTATGGTGGAATTGTGTATTTTATATAGGTCTACAGAAAAGTCCGCGATGGCATATGTCTATCTCTTAAGGATAATGTACTATCCATTTTAATTTAAAACGTACCTAGGGACGAACCCGAGCGAAGCGAGGGTGAGTCGCTAGTATTATATAAATAAGGACGTTCCATTCTTATTTCTCTTATCTAGATGAGTTATTAACTAAAATTCTTGGTACTCCCAACTGTAAGATTCCAAGTCTTTTGTTTACTTGAAACAATAAGCATTTTTACGACCGTTTATTCTTCTTATTTTTTTTCCACTGTCCTAATGTGTGTCAAGCGATATTTTCCGGGTTCACTTGACCGGTCAATTGATTTGGTGTATCACTTATGTAACACCTCCTGCCGCCCGCGGCGTCTGTCGCCTTTCTAAGCTTCTTCTCACATCATCTCTATCATCTCATATAATATGAAAAAATAATGAAACGACGACACGCTTGGCTCAGTTGGTAGTGGCCCTACTTGCTGTTCCAGCAGTCGCAGGTTCGAGTCCCGCTGTGGGCATTCATTGTGTGATTAGCATGGATGTTTGTACTCCAGTCATGGGTGTTTATATTTATAATATGTATGTATTTAAAGTTGTATATGTGTAGTGTATCAACTATCTGGTATCCATAACACAAGCCTCGTAGCTTACCATGGAACTAGATGGTGCTGTGTTAATATCCCAACAGCATATTTATTTAAATATAGAGTATGTATACGTGTAGAGAACATAAATTGTTAAGTAAAAATATTTTAAAAAGAAATATTATTTGTAATATGATTGGTGCCTACGTGAAAATGAGTTCGATATTTAACTAAAAATCATGGTGACGTTTAAAGTCAACGAGAGTACCGTTTGCTTTATATTGGTCGAGCCTAAGAACAAATAATTTAAAACGACATCTGTTGCAATGTTTAATGATAAATTTAGAGTCCCAAAAACGGGCCAGTGATAATGGAAAATGCATTATAGAAGAAATTATGCGACAAGTGTCAAATCGTGGTGAAATGATCAGTTTTTTTAGAACTATTACAATTCTTTACAATTATTCTACGTGTATCTATACATATAATAAAATTTTAAGTCGAATCTGTACATTGAATATTTCTTTTTGGAAAATCTTATTGACATAGTCGTTATTATCGATACAGAGGCAAATCTATAGTTTTTAGAATTTTTGTCTGTCTGTCTGGGAACGCATCACGAGAAAACCATTAGACAAATTTTGATGAAATTTGGTATGATGATAGCTGGGTATCCGGTTCAACATATAGGATACTTTTTACTGCGGGAAAATACCTCCTCTCTGAGAAAACTATCCTAAACGCTTTTTGAAGTTGTATACATATTTAATAATACCTTACTTGTGTACTTATTTTTTTTTTAAGTTTTTTTTGTAAATAAAAGTATATAATTGTAAAAAATATAGTTACATTAGAGGTTTATCAAACAAATGAATTTGTTAGTATCGAAATATAAAAATATATAAGTACCTACTTAGTTTTTTAACTAATTAAATTTGTAATTTAAAAAAAAATCTTTTTCCTAAAGTAACTTTTTAATTAGATTAATTAATATTTGAATAATTTTATCCAATTTAAAAATCTATAATTCAAATTAATTTTAAAGATCTATAATTTTGTATGTTGTAAATTAAATGTCACGATTATTTTTTTTGTAATAGGACATAACCTCAAAGGTAGTTTTATATAAACAAGATATGGATGAAATAATTACTTTTAAGGTAATTTTGAAGTCAATATACGTTTTTAGTTCTAAAATACACAGATAAAATCTCTTCGAATAAGGATTGATTAAATTATCGATAATGGTGTTGTATAACATCGATTTTCTAATCGATATGAATCTGATGTCGCTAGACAGCATTACTCCAGGGTGGTCTCGTGTAAACGTTTACTAGGAACAACATAAATATTCTAGCTGGATCAACTTGTTACTTACCGACTTTAAAATAAAAAATCTATACTAATATTATAAAGAGGTAAAGTTTGTGACGTTGTAGAGGATAATCTGTAGATCTACTGAACCAATTTAGATGAAATTTGGTAAGATGATATTTTGAGACCCTGGGAAGGATACTTTTTATCCCGGAAATCGTCCTTAAGGGGATGAAAATGGGGATGAAAGTTTGTATGGGGAATCAACCATAGCGAAACGAGGGTGAGTAGCTAGTATTATATATAGAAAGTAATATGATAACGCAAATTGTATACTTTCTTTTTCTTTTCTTCTTTTTCTTAATCGAGATAATTGTACTCTATAAAAAGTTTTAAATATTATTGTTTAAAAAGTAAATTAGTGTAAGTAGAATTTCCTGATTAATTTTTAGCGAATATTTTTGAAGATAATCGCGCATCTAATTGATAAAATTAGCTGGATCAGGGTAAAGTATGTTATTATACTTTTCCAAATATATGAGTTTGTATGATAAGGACTTTTTAAGTACCTAATCGTGGGTTTTGTCTTTTCGACTACAGCTTCCATTTAAATAAAGTAGTAAGTATACATATATAGGGGAATCCTAAGTTTTCTACTGATCAACGAAATTTTCGTACTGGGGTAAAATTTATTATATAATTTATTTGTATGTACGTACGTGTATTTATCTACTATATACAATGTATATGGTTGATAAATACATATATCCGGATGTATATTATACATATATCCGGACAAGGTCGGGGAGTGTCGCTAGTGTAATTACATTGAAATATACTATGTATATGAGTCATTTCTCACAATCCGTATTACCCTTAAGTAAGGAAGTTTTATAGCTGAGATAAATAAGCCACACACGCTGTAAAACAAATGAATGATCGACAAAATGCAAACTTAAAGTTAGGTAACGGATGTCCTTTTAAATTTTAAGGATTTCAGATATAGACATAACTTGTCTATACATATAATAAAATTTTAAGTAATTGTAAGCCGAATCTGTACATTAAATATTCTTAAGAAAATCTTATTGAAATAGACATTATTACTAATCAAAACAGAGGCCGAATCTGTTGTTTTAAGAATGTTTGTCTGTCTGTGATCGCATCACAGTAAAACCACTGGCGGGATTTCACTGAAATTTGGTATGATGATAGCTGGTTAATAATATCCAAATCAACATATAGGATACTTTTTACAACGAGTAAATATCTCATCTCTAAGAAATCTATACTAAACGTTATAACGTATTAAAAAAAAATATTTAAAAAAAATCGTCCTTTATATGTGGAACAGATCTACGTTGCTTTTTGAAGTTTTTGAGTATCCTGTTTTCTGGTATTGGCTAATTCTTATTTTTGTCCCACGGCATAATGTAAAGATACGCAGGCGTGAGATATAGAGAGTTTCAGTAATACGGATGGCCAGTTCCTCATAATAATAATAAAACATAACAAGTAAAATGATTCATGCTACTACCTAATTATAATAATATATTATATCTAAGCATTATATAAATCGTACAACACAGAATAACGAGACAGATTATAATTAGAGAGACATCTAACCCATCAAAGAAAATGCGTTTAGAAATTTTACTTTCATTAACCTGTGTTGTCAGTCTTGTAGTTCGTTAGCTGTAGTCAATAAAATTATGATACTTGCCAGTTATTTATGTGTTATACTATCTATTTGTCGGTCGGTTACACAATTTCTACGCAGTGACACTTTTGATATCGCTGTCTACAAATGATTCAAGGTTGATACTTGATACGTTCCAAAATATTACTAGCTAGTGTCTTTTTAATATTATATTTATAATATTATATATAAACATCGTCATCTACTGGTAAATGTATACTAATATTATAAATGTGAAAGTGTGTTTGTTTGTTTGTTTGTTTGTTTGTTTGTTTGTTTGTTTGTTTGTTTGTTTGTTTGTTTGTTTGTTTGTTTGTTTGCCCTTCTTTCACGTTGAAACGGAGTGACGGATTGGCGTGGTTTATCGTGTGGAGATAGGTGGAGGGCTGGAGAGTGACATAGGCTAGACTTTTAGCCGCGGGAGATTATCTCATTGGAAAAACACGTTATAATACAATCCAAAAAAATATTTATGATCAGAATTACTTGAAACTTGGTATTAATAATCTTCAATAGAATTAAATACATACGTGTTTAGCATTTTTCGAAATTCATCCCATAAGAGGGTAAAATACGGGATGAAACTTTGTGTATGAAATCTACCTTTTTAGAGTTTTTTTGTAGTTTTAGCGCGAGCTAAGCTACTAGTTCTGCTAGTTTTATTATCAACTAGCGACTTACTCTCGTTTCATTCGGGTGCGTCTCCAAACTTGAGTGGTTTAGGAACGCATAGAGGACAAACATACAAACGTGAATTTTTATAGATTAATAGTCTATGTATTATTCCAGGTCATTGTCTATTTGTGTACTAAGTTTACAGCAACAAAACACAACAAACAAACATGCACACACACTTTCATTTATAGGAGCGCGATTTAAAAAAAAAATTAGGATGAAGAAATCTAACTTATCGCTTAGACATCGTTATAATTGTTTACACTTGCTAAATAAACCTATTCAATAATAGCTCAAAAACTTCATTTTAGTTTTTCTATCAAAAAAAATCTATAATACTTTCTTAGATTTACGCGAAAATGATGAATGCTGTAAAGCATTCGAAACGTCGGGAACCAAAAATCAAAATAAATCCGCGAAATAATCCGAAAAGATAGTTAAAAAAAAAACTATATTATATATCCATTCCCAGTTGTCTCTCGCGGCTGTGCTTGCGTCATATATGTAACCTATGTACTATTCCAGACTATAATCTATCTCTGTGTCAAATTTCATCCAGATCCGTTCAGCCGTTCTGACGTGATTGAGTAACAAACATCCATCCATCCAAACTTTCGCATTTATATTTATGAGATTGTATATAATATTGTATAAAATTAATAAAAAAAAGTACACTCTACAACACTATTAATAAATGATTAAGTCATAAGGAAGCTTTGAAGTGGAGCTGGAGACATAGAACATGAAACGCGATAAGTTTCAATAAGTGCCTGCGCTAATGTAACCGACATCCATCATCTTGGCGGTTTGATTACGGACAGAGCTTTTGACCTGAAGCCAATATATTAGTTATAGGATTGGTATTGAAATATGATTAATTAAATACGTGTTATCTGTATAGATTTTATTGTTAAACTAGCGACTCAACCTTGCTTCGCTCGGGTTCGTCCCAATGAATATAATCTATACATATAATAAAATTGTAACTAAGTCGAATCTGTACATTAAATATTTTTTTGGAAAATTATATTATCGATATAGAGTCCTAATCTGTAGTTTTTAGAATTTTTGTCTGTCTGTCTGTTACCGCTTCACGAGAAAACCGCTGGACAGATTTTGATGAAATTTGGTATGATGACAGCTGGTTATCCGGGTCAACATATAGGATACTTTTTTACGCGAGAAAATATCTCATTTCTGAGAAAAAATACAAAAAGTGCATTGTAAGAGTATACTAATATGTAAAACCTAAGAATTTGGTTTTTGGTCATCTGAACGCGGGCGGAGCCGCGGGCAATGCTAGTATATTATATATATATGCTATACAGTTTACAATGTCATGGAAGTCTGACCGATTTCTTGATATTTACGATTACTGCTCTGCTCCATTGGATAGCAGCATGATGATATATTATTGGCTGTCGTTCTCAATAAACGGGCTATCTAATGCAAAAATATTTTTTCAAATCGAATTAGTAGTTCCTGAAATTAGCGCGTTCAAACAAACAAACTCTGCCTCTTTATAATATTAGTATCCAGGTCTAAGTCTATATGTAGGTTTCATCCAAATCCGTCCAGCCGTTTCAGAGTGAAGGAGTAACAAACATACACACATATGATTTTGATGTATGAATTAATATGGATGTACCCAAAATTTAAAGCCCTAGTGCAAATTTTATATTTAGGTTCTTATTTTTGACTTGGATTTTGTTTGTATTTTTAAATAAATTTGTATTAAAGTTATTTAAAAAGCTTTCTTTTTTAGTAATGATTTTTTTTTAATTTTCGCTTTTATCATAGTTGTATCATGAATAAACTTCTATTCTATTCTAAAGTTTCAATGGTATTGAACACATATGTAAATGACACCCGGTCAAGTTTAGACAAAACGTGATATTCGGTACTAAAACCAGTCACGCACTATTATGAAATCGACAATCTCTCGCAATGTCGCTGCGAAGAAACAACTACTAGTTAAACTTGTGTATTTAAACTCGCATTAAGTTGCATAAATAATAGATGTCTAGCGACTTAAAGACTCTGTGTGCCTAACATAGACTATTTGTGTACTAAATTTCATCTAAATCAGTTCAGCCGTCTCAGGAGTAACAAACATAAATACAGATTTTTACATCTGTAATAATAGTATCCGAATTAATAAATTTAAAAAGACTTGGCAGAGATGCTCTCGTCTCAATATTAAGTTTATGTGATAGCTAAAATACTATAAAAAATTAAGCTTAGGTGTAAAATTTTTGTATAAATAGAATAAATATATAAAATTATTTATGGACATGAACACGAATTTCCTATGAAATACGAGTAACATATAAAAAAAACAGCATTAACGTGTGTATGTTCATTGTACGCGTAATTTTGGCAAAATAAGAAAAAATCGAGTAATGTACACAAAAAAGTATCCGAAATGAGTATCTTTTAAAAATCAATCAAAAATGGACGACAAGTGACGAAAATTGACGTACTGTAAAATGATGTAACAATGCAAGATATTAGCATGTTCCAAATATGGTTTCTGCAATAGCTATCTTCAAAACATTGATATACTCTACACTCAAGATATAAAATTAGCGTCTCAAAAGTGTCCTCAAAAAGAAGTGCACAATTCAAAATCGAATTGCGCTATTTTCAAATCTGTTTTGTTCATTGCTTTTCGGGTGACAAAATTAAAACGCACGTTGTTTCGTTTGAAAAAGTACTTTATGTTGTGGGCGTAAGTTCGAGTTTGTGTTTAGACAATAAGAACTTTCGATTTTTGAATTTTATTCTTTGATTTGACTTAACGTCACATTTCGACGCCATTTTTTGAAGAGACATTTATTAGGAAATGTGTATGTATGTTTTTGTATATCAAAGCTTTAAAAGAATTGACAAAAGCGTTTAAAAAAATTAAAGTAGACATAGATCATCTTTTCTCCTCCATTCTGTCAGACATTAGCGAAGTAAATTGTAGTCAACTGACACGCCAAGAAGCCATAAACATAGAAACAAATTTATTATATGTTAATCTATCATAATCAATCTACAGATTGTACTTAGATTGATAAACCTATAAAACGATATGGATATAATTAGTGTGAGAGTAATGAATTTAAATAAATATTTTAAATTAAAACTATTGTACAATATGTTTACTTGAAGTAATATACATATATAGAGCCCAGCCCATACATACATACATACATATATATATGTCTTTTTAACCGACTTCCAAAAACGAGGAGGTTCTCAATTCGTCGGAATCTTTTTTTTATGTATGTGCACCGATTACTCGAAGACGCCTGAACCGATTTGGATTTTTTTTTGTTTTAAAGGGTATACTTTCCAGGTGGTCCCATATAAATTTTATCAAAATCGGATGAGCAGTTTTAAAAAAAATCAACAATAAAAATATTTTTTAAATAATTTGTTTAATAGAATATGTTATTAAAAAACTTGCTTCTTACAAATTACTTGCTTATATTATGTAGACGTACTACACTACAAATGGAAAAATAAAAACTATAAAAAACCCACTTACGAGCACCAAAATGTAAAAAATAACTAAACGGAGGTTTTCATTTAGAATAGATACCTAATCAGATATTTTCGAAGTCGGTGCCAGCCTACAATATTTTAAGATATGAATATCTAATAGGTAAATATGTGTTTTATGTATCGAAATATATTAGATTTGCTTTGCATCGGCTGTTTTTGAGTTTTTTTTAATATAATTTCTTATATTATAAAAAATGTATATATGTATATATATATATATATATATATATATATATATATATATATATATATATATATATATATATATTAAAGTAAAATGTGTATTTTATACCAATATAGAGTTGACATTTAAAAGTCATTAATTCTGTATTTGAAAACTCTTTCGATAAATTGGTCGTTTGGACAAAGTATAAGCATTGAGAAGACAATATTTAACTAAGATACCTTAACTAAATCTTCAAAAACCAAACCTAATTGATAATATAAACACCATTAGAAATACGAATATGTGTAATAAATGTGTGTATGTATATTTGTTACTCCTTTAAGTTCAAACGGCTGGACCGATTTGGGTGAAATTTGGTACAAAAATAGATTATGATCTGGAGTGAAGCGAGAGTTAGTCAGTAGTGCTATAAAATATGATGAATAAGTCCAGGAAAATAGGTGAAAGTTAATTAATTCTGTAATCTATTTATGAATTAAGAGATTAAGATACAAGAATATTTACGACACTAACGCCTTGATACAATTTGTGATTATTCAAGAATGCTAATAGATCTAACGTACAATCTATTTGATTTATTGCTAGAACAAAGTTTACGTAGCCCAGTGGCAGTTCGATTCTCGCTCGGGGTATTTTGGCTTAGTCATATTATTATGTATGAACATATGTACGTAGTCTACAAATTATACTTTCGGTGGAATCGCACCTTGAAAGTACGAACACACTAAAATGGTTAAATATCGCTGTTTTTTTCAGCAATTTTTTCAAGATTCAGGCATTTTTTCCCGAAATACTGTTGAGTTATTGACAAAAAATTAATGTGTTTCTGTAATACTAAAATTGAACAAAGATTTTGGAATATTAAATTTCCGCCAGTATGTTTGTTAAGTCTCCCTTCTCTCAATAACGACTTTACAAAATATGGTAATGTTAGGTTTATATTCAAAAGTTACGCTTTAACGGTTAGTATAGATTTTTCAGATTTGTCTTTAAAAAATTATTTATGTGCAGATTCGACTCAATTAGAATTTTATTATATGTATAGATTAAGAATTTATAATTACTAGTATTCGCCGAATCGAAATATCATAATCATTATTGTGCTAATTATATAGTTTAAAAATAAATGTCTTGTAACCCTTTTGTATTTACGTCAATAAAGGTATTATTATTATTACTATTATATTATTATTGAAAATTTCAGAAAAACATATTATATAAATAAAATTTATCTATCTATATAAAAATGACAGATTCCAATTTATTTTTTACTGATAAGCGATTGATTGATTAAAGCTCAATAGCTATTAAACAAAAAAAAAAAATATTTAGAAAATCGTTTGACAAACAGAGGAGATAAAGGTACTGGACTGTTTTGTCTTTGCCTATTTATATATAGACTAGCATTGCCCGCGGCTCCGCCCGCGTTCAGATGACCAAAAACCAGATCCTTAGGTTTTACATATTAGTATACTCTTACAATGCAGTTCTTGTATTTTTCTCAGAAATGAGATATTTTCCTGCGGTAAAAAATATCCTATATGTTGACCCAGATATCCAGCTATCATCGTGCCAAATTTCATCAAAATCCCTCCAGTGGTTTTCCGTGATGCGATCACAGACAGACATACAGACAAAAATTCTAAAAACTATAGAATCGGTCTCTGTATCGATAATAATATTTAAAGTACTGATTCGGCTTAGTTACAATTTTATTATATGTATAGATGTATGTATTATGGCATATACTAGTAATGTATTCAGCCCTTTTTTTTTAACGTCCCACTGCTGGGCACGGACCTCCCTTACATACGAGGGGGATCAGGCCATAGTCCACCACGCTGGCCAAGTGCGGGTTGACAGACTTCACATGTCTTTCGAAAACTTGCTAGGTTCTCTCAGACATGCAGGTTTCCTCGCGATGTTTTCCTTCACCGTAAGGCAAGTGGTAATCATGTTAGAAATGATTCGCACATGAAACTATCAGAGGTGCGAGACCCGGGATTTGAACCCGCTTCACTCGGTTTCCCAAGCGAGCGCGTTACCACTGGGCTACCACTGCCTATACTCGTAATATTCAAACATAAATCACACAAATGTATATTTCGAAATCGTGAGTAAATAGACACAATATGCTTCTTAAATAAAGCATTCCTGAATAATTTTGAATGGCTTTACTTGTCACTTAGACAATGGCGGTGACAAACTAAAACCAGTTATTTAGACAACGACAATTAACAGACTGACAAAATTCAAAAGTAATCGGCTATGGAACAAAAAGGCGCAAAAACAAAAACCAATGAAATATTTGTTCATTGCTAAATATTATATATTTGAACTCGATACTCACCGTCACTCTGCTCGGCTCGATACTTCTTAACGGTGAGTATAGATTTCAAAGAGATAAGATATTGTCCCGCAGTAAAAAGTATCCTATATGTTGAACCGGATAACCAGCTAACATCACCTTTCATAAAATCTATCCAGTGGTTTTCTCGTCATACCTTCCCAGACGGACAAACAAATAGACTAACAAAAAATCAAAAAACTATACATTCGGCCTCTGTATCGATAATAATGTCTATTTCAATAAGATTTTCCAAAAAATATCTAATGTACAGATTCGGCTTAGTTACAACTTTATTATAGGTATGTATAGATATCAAATATTCGCTAACTATTATTCGAAACACGTATTTCGAGTTCTCTTAATAAAAAGACGCGTAATAAGAATCTCTACTTAGATATCTAAAATACTTCCAATAGTTTTATATCTATTAAATAATCTATTTTATAGACCATTCAGAGTTCACTTTCACTAAACATCGTATAACATTTTGTAGTAAAATATACTGTTTATTCAGCTGTTAGAATCTTAGTTCCTTGTATATAAAAGTTAAAATATTCCAACGTAAACTCTTATATTTTTGCTTAACAGCTTAGGAAGTAAAATGTCACCAGTTTTAGTTAAGTAACAATTTAATTTTAACTAGCGTTTCCATCACGGTTTGCTTGCTAGTTTTTATTCCTTGTCGGATACTGAGCTTGACAGATTTTATTAAGACTGTTATAATTGAATCCTAATTAATTTTAACTTTACCTCAGTGGTCTTCTAGCTAACTGTAGATACGAAAGTCCTGGGTTCGAGTCCCGGGTCGGTTGAAGCTTAGTAATTGAGTTTTACTGCCAAGAAATTTACAGTAATAGCCTGGAGCTGGGAAGGTGGTGTTGTTTCATCTCACCACCTCGGAATGCACGTAAAGACATGAGATAGTACAATTCTATTTTAATGGACCATAGAAATGAAAAAGTAGCAATTTTTTTCATTTAATACTGGTGCTTCAAAAAAAGCACTAAGTCCTCTACTAGTATTAGAAAAAATAAAACCTAACCCTCCATCTATCTCTACACAAAAAATCAAGCCAATGTGTCAATTCGTTTCGATGTAAAAAGAGAACAAACAAACAGACTTTCACATTTATAATATTAAGTATGGATAACGAATATTACCCCATAGGTTTACCCAAAAAAGTGTGATTAGTCACTACATCTTTAATTTATTACAAATAAGGTTTTACTACTGTCCATTAAGATACAATTAACCAATTTATTTTATTGGAATGCGTAGGATCGTTCTAATATGTCTCGCACTTAAATTACAATCGAACGTTGACTTTCATTAAAGTCCACAGAACTGAGAAGTTACTAAGTCTATCGAGCAACAAGTTTAAACTGGCAAAGCTTTTAGAAAGTGTAAAAAATGGGTTACAGGATAAAGTTTTGATCGTAGACACTCGAATGGTTTGGTTTTCTTATTTAACGGATGGACTTTTACCGATTTCAGTAAAGGGGGTACTAAATTCAGGTAGGTTCTTTTATCAGTGGTAGCTCAGTGGTAATGCGCTCGCTTGGGAAATCCAGTGAAGCGGGTTCAAATCCCGGGTCTCACAAATCCGATATTTTCATGTGCGAATCATTTCCGACTGATTACCACTTGTCTTATGGTGAAGGAAAACATCGTGAGGAAATATGACATGTAAAGTCCGCCAACCCGCACTCGGCCAGCGTGGTGGACTATAGCTTGATCCCCTCGTATTGAAGGGAGGCCCACCCCCAGCAGTGGGACGTTAAAAAGGGCTGAATAAAATACGTTATCTTAGGTATTGTGAATGGATCTCCTGTTTTTTTTTAATAATTTTTCTTATGAATTCTTCAAGGGTAGTCCTGAATTAAACTTTGAGGTAAAGATAAAAAAATATATTCAATATTATATAGATTTTTAGCTGACGTAAGTTTAATGAATGTAACAATTATCGTAAGTATGGTTAATGTGTTTCTAACTGTCGACATGATCCCATCGACCGAACTCACTTCCTACAGGAAGTGTTATCTATGTATATTATTAACAAATCATAGGTAAATTGTATTGTAGACGCTCATTTTTCGTTTTAAATATTTTTTTAAGTAACTGTTTTAATCAAAAATGGTGAGGAAATAAAATGATTATATACACTACATATATATTATTTTAAATACACATATATTATAAATATAAAAACCCATGACTGAAGCACAAACATTCGTGCTCATCGAACAAATAAATGCCCATAGGGAGACTCGAACCCGCGACCGCTGGCACAGCAAGTATGGACAAACTGAGCCAAACGTGCTGTCGAAAGTAAGTGTTTTAATGCGAAATTATAATATTATATCTATGGTATATTTCTCGCGAACATCAAGCTTTATCGTAAATTAAGCTTTGGTGCCATATAAATGAATAAAACTAAGTATTATAGAAATTGGTTTAGTAGGATTGAAGTTAACGATCTAGTTAGTATGTGATCCCATTACAGAGAAAGCTTCCTCATAAAAACATGACTTGAATGAGTTAGATTCAGATATCTATTTAATGTTGAGTACAGTTAAAAATGTCAATGGACTTTGTAAGTATTTTTTTCTCGTGTACAATAGAATATAAAATAAATAGTTTTTAGATTATTATATACTAGCGACTCACTCTCGCTCCGCTCGCGTTCGTTTCTAGTTACGTTTAAACGTTCAGTATAGATTTCTCAGAGATGAGATATTTTCACGCAGTAGAATGTATTCTATATCTATCATCATAACAAATTTCATCATAATCTGTCTAGTGGTTTTGTCTAGTGTTTTAGTGACAAAAATTCTAAAATAATATAGATTCGGTCTCTGTATCGATAATAATGACAATTTCAATAAGATTTTCCAAAAAATATTTAATGTCCAGATTCCGCTTAGTTAGAATTTTATTATATGTATAGATATTACTAGCGGCTCACCCTCGCTTCGCTCGGGTTCGTCGCTAGGTACGTTTTAAATAGATATAAAAAGAAAAAATCTTTCTTTCTCACATTTTAATTATATGTTTTAATACTTACCTATTCCGGACTAAGAGAAATCCAAAAATTAAAATATCATAAAAATTGGAACGCGGTCGAACGGGATAAAAAGTATCCTATGTCCTTCTCCTGGCTCTAAACTACCTCCCTGCCAATTTTCAGCTAAATCGGTTCAGCCGTTCTTGAGTTATAAGCGAAGTAACTAACACGACTTTCTTTTATATATATAGATTTATTACTATTATATGTCATCTGTCACTCTTTATGCTCATTACTAGGGAAAGGAATTGAATAATTAATTAATTTTATTAAGGGAATGATTTTTGTTCTATCAAATGGATAGATTTTAAGGGTCCTCATATAAATTTTAAGAAAAAATTACACATTTTTAAGGTCAAAGGTCACATTTTTAAGTTTTGGGCGATTTTGCAATCTGTATATATTTTTAGCTAAAAAGTAATAAAAATTTTGATAGTAGATTTATTCTATAAAATAAAAAAATAATATATATATATATATATATATATATATATATATATATACATATATATATATATACATATATATATATATATATATATATATATATATATATATATATATATATAATTACAAGTATAATATGTACATAAAGTGTTATTATTATATGTCGTATTTAGTGTAATATACCTATAATATATTAGAAAGTATGTAAGTGGAAAAACATACACACGAGTGAACCCATACGCAGTAACATGTATAATGTATGTATATAGTTTGAAATATTTCTCATTTATGGCGCCAAACAAACACATTAATGCGTTCTCGTTTCCCGATTAAAGTCCACTCAACGCGGAACGCAACAAAATGACTAACCGTGCGACGATCGACTAATTACTATTACTTGTTGGGATATATTTTTTATTTAAATGTAATATATTACTGTACTTCGTAATTGGTTTAGTGGATAGCTTTACGGTTTGAGATCGAACGGTTGTAGGTTCGAGTCCTGGGTAAGACCGAGAATTTCAGTATTTTAGATAATTGCTAGTAGCCCGAAGCTAGGAAGGTCTCGTACCCCGTAAAACCTTTAAAAAGTCTCTCTCTAGTTGGAAATAGGGAATATGTGAGATTTTTTTAAACTTTTACACAATAGCTAACATTGCTATATGATTATAAAAAATATTCAGTGTCAAACAACTAAAATTAAGTATTAAATAAAAAAAATATCGATACGGGTACTTCAAACGCACGGCATTTCGCTCGCTTGGCGTGACGTCATAGTACCATACATAGAAAATTGACGAGTTTAGTTTGTAGCGATAAAATCGCTAATCGCTGTGTTATGATCATACTTTGACGTCATATTCGGTCTGACCAATGGCGTGTGTTTCAACTACTTTGAATTTCCCATGTACATATATGCAAATATATTATTATATTTGACGACACGTTTGGCTCAGTTTGTAGTGTCCCTACTTCCTGTGCCAGCGGTCGCGGGTTCGAGTCCTGCTGGGGGCATTCATTTATGTGATGAGCACGAATGATTGTACTCCAGTAATGGGTGTTTATATTTATAATAAGTATGTATTTAAAAGTTATATATGTGTAGTGTATCAACTATCTGGTATCCATAACACAAGTCTCGTAACTTACCATGGAATTAGATAGTGATGTGTGTTAATGTCCCAATATATTTATTTATTTATTTATATTAATAATAGTTGAGTTCTATGTATGAATGTATGTATGTAACTAAGTATGTATGTATTTAGCATATGGTAAGGTTGTCCGGAATAGAACGCTTATACGATAAGGCCGCCTCCTATGCATCATCTATTATTGATATATTCTTTTTGGTATATAAAAAAGTATCTATCAGTATCAAATAGTCCATGGCGGCCATGTTAAAACGTTTATAAAAAATACAATTAACACATATATACATATAATAATAAAATTCTAACTAAGCCGAAATATCTGATTTCTGAGAAAAAGTACAAAAACTGCAATGTAAGAGTATACTATGTAAAACCTAAGAATTTGGTTTTTGGTCATATGAACGCGGGCGGAGCCGCGGGCAATGCTAGTTAAATATTGATTGACAACTGTTTTTAATTACGGAGATCTTAATGGGTCTCTTATTTAAACTAAATATTAAAAGCAAATATAGGTTTGTATATATGCTTGGGTTTTTTCATGGGATTAGGTTAAACATTAAAATATCAATAAGCTAATTAATATTTAATTCTAATTAAGTATAGGCAAATATTCTGTTTATTTTGCCGAAAATATTAGTCTTAGATCATTCATTAATTTTAATTAGGGAAAATAATATTTTATGGGAAATACATAATAATATTAGGTATATTTCATGGGAGATATTGTTACCATCCTATTTCCCTATGATGTAAACCTTTGAAAAAAATGTTTGGATCTTTAATGTTTTTTTATTAAGTATACTAGCAAACACCAAATTCTTAGGTTTTACATATTAGTATACTCTTACATTGCAATTTTTGTATGTTTTCTCAGAAAAGAGATATTTTTCCGCGGTAAAAAGTATCCTATATGTTGACCCGGATAACCAGATATCTCCATACAAAGTTTTATCAAAATCTCTCCAGTGGTTTTTCTGTGGTGCGGTAACAGACAGACAGACAGACTGACAAAAATTCTAAAAATTATAGATTCTACCTTTGTATCGATAATAATGTCTATTTCAATAAGATTTTCCAAAAAATATTTGATGTACAGATTCGGCTTGGTTAAATATATATATGTATTGATTTTCTGAGTTTTTTTCTTACAAACGGTACTTTATAATGGGCTCGAGCAAAGCGAGGATGCGTGAGGAAAAAGAAAGAAGTGTACAATTTTTCAGTTGGCACAGAATAGGTATAACTATTATAATGGTTGATGGTGGCCTAAAATAAAGCAGGTCATAAATAGATAAAATTAATAATTAAATATAAAATTAATAATAAATTATTAAAGTATAATGTGTATTAAATAGGAAATAATAATAATATAATTTTGTATACATATTATGTACATATAATATCGCTTGTTGAGGCCTACTTCGATCTACTTGTCATTTAGATTTCCTTAAAAATGAGATACCTTTACTTGTTTTTTTTTTATTTTTACATTCTCTAAGACTTAGGCCTAAGTATTATATAATATGCCATAATATATAAAATGTAAAGTCTATAAACTTTAAAGCGAACTATGCTGAAAATGCAGGAAATTACCATAGCTATGTCAATACTGGCCCTATGTATGTATATCGACGTAAAAAAAATGGAATTTATAAATATCCATTCCATTGAAGACAAAGTGGCTAAATATTTACATACTAATACTTTAAAAATTGGTATGTATGTATGTATAGATCTCATTTTTTTGTATTCATTTTATGACTTACTTTGCTAGTACGATTTATGAGAGACTGGTTTGTTTATTTCTTAACGATGTAAGCCAATTTTATTGTGAAATTTGGAATGGAGATAACTTATGTTCTAGTTAACGCATAGGCTACCGATGTACTTAGAACGCGAGCAGAACTGCGTGCCAGAACTAGTTTTTCTTCTGAGTCGTTACACTCTTGACAGAGTGGTCGCGGTCGTCACTTGAGCGCTGTGGCACGCTTGACAATTCGTAGCCACTCCTCTCAACAGCTGCTTTCCTTGTACACTCGTGTAATGGAACACTCACCGCACCCCTCACTTGGTCTGACCACCTCATGGGCATTCTGCCACGTGCTCTAGTGCCCTCTACTCTTCCTTGAACCACTAAACGTTCAATCAAAACATCATCACGTCTTGTTATATGACCAAAGATAATGAGAATGCGAGACTGTACAGTGGAGGATAGACGTTGCTTGATGCTAAGTTCTTCGAGAATGGACTGATTAGTCCAGAATTCGTTCCAAGACACTCTCAACATTCTTCTTCAGTACCATATCTCAAGAACTAGTTAGAACAGTAAAATTGAAAAAAGATATTAAACACGTTTCCATTACTCCCAACGAACGATCAGTCGTACTCGTAGTAGAAGTTTAAAAAGAAAAAGTCTAAATCTTGTTTTAAATTAGTTACACTGTCAAGCTTGAGATCTGCGACAGACGGACAGAAATAACTACAAAAAATGAGCATTGCATATTTGATTAATGATTCTGTTAATAGATTTAGTATTAATTTGCAAATATTAATGTATATATCTTCTCTTTTCTTAAATTTGTAATTAAAACATTGTGACTTGTTTGATATCATATTTGATTTATTTTTACCCGACTGTGGCGGAACACAAAGGAGGGGTCAAAAAGGGGTCTTTGACCTGTATACACATATACTTGTAGCTAGACTCGCAGCAATTATAAATCTTATATCTACAACTGCATTTTGCTTGGTTAACTTTTTTCCTTCTTTTTAGGTCGCTCTTTACGCAGTCATTTTTTTTAATCTCATAAGCAGTGAAATGAGATGATGAGCAAATGTTGTTACAAAACGTTAAAAAGGTTTTTGTTTTAATTTTTTTTTAATTTTTTTTAATTACTAAATAAAAAGGAATAAACTTAATAATTAAAAAAATAAACCTACACAGTTAAAACAGAAATCTATAATAGCAATGTAATGTTGTAATATACACCAAAATGTCATGCAGATGTCAACAGATACGAATCACAAACCGCTAATCAGAAATAACCTGGGCATGTGAAAAAGGTAAAAATATCGTTAACAATCTGTCATGGCACGGATCGCTTACAGTTGACAGGCTTGAAATCTGTGACAGACGGACAGAAATAAAGATATAAGGGAAACTTGAGATATATTGCTATTTATATAGATAGTGGCTAAATGAAGTTGTTTTTGGTCTTTATTTTCTTTTTGATTGTCTGGTGCAGATAGAGAATACTTACGCATGTACATATATTATTTTTTCTTATGTCAAGAATTAGTTTCTAATCTTATTGATGTAAATAGTGACACACTCTCGCTCCGCTCGGGTTCGACCCTAGTTACGTTTTACCGTTTAGTATACATTTCTTAGAGATGAGATATTTTACCAAAGTAACAATTAGCCTATTTGTTGACTCGGATCACCAGCTATCATCATACCAAATTTCATTAAATCTGTCCAGTGATTTTCTTGTGATGCGATCCCAGACAGACAGATAGGCAGACAAGAATTTTAAAAACTATAAATTCGGCCTTTGTATCGATAATAACTACATATTTCAATAAGATTTTCCAAAAAATATTTAATGTACAGATTCGACCCAGAATTTTATTATCTCTATAGATAAATCCAAAAAACATATAAGTTTGAAAGGTTATTGTTCCTTTATAATATGGAGAATGACAGGGTTCCGTTTCCTAGTGGTTTAAAAATAATTTTATTTACATATTCTATTTAAATAGTATATATTTTCATTTTTTATTTAGCTGCCGTAGAAAGTATACCAAGAAATGGTTAAAAAAGCCAAAAATATCTCCTAATTTGTCTACAACTCAATTTTTCATTTCCCAAAAAACTTAATTGCATTGGACCACACAACAACAAGTCAGATACAAATATATCTATATATAACGTTTGAAAATCGTTGTTAATTCTATTATAATAAGGTTTAAATTTCCTTAAACATTATAAACATAGCAGTAAAACTAACTTAGTAAAGTCCGTCACTATAAAAATTAAAGGTCTATTCGAGGGAATGACGATTCATAATATCTCTTAATCGTGTGTAAACTGGACCCCTATAGAAATCTGAGGTGTACTTGCCATTCAAAAATTACACTTATCACCCTACATTAGAGTATAATTTTTGATACCATCTTTTTGACAAGAATAACAACTTTTGGTCATGTGAGGTGGTCCTTTTTTATCAGTCACAGTAATACAAAAAATGACGTTCTAAATTTCGTAGTGTTGATGTTTTTGATAGATTTAAAACAATGGGGTTTGGAGGGGAAAGTTATGGAGATTAGGATTTTTAATGGTTTTATAATGTTCTTTAAAATTTAGAAACGGTGAATGCATTTTTGTTATGAACTAGCAAACTACCTGTCGCTTTACCCGCATGCGTATTTCTATGGGAAACACGAATCTTGATATCCACTTGCCCACTTTATGTGATCGCACGAGCGATGTGGAGCTTAAGTCGTATTACAAAAAAAATTAGCAATTTTAATAAATCTTTGGTAACTTTACTATATTAAGTAATTAAATGTCATTTGTACTTCCACTTAATATATGTATGCTTTTTACTAATTTTTTACTTTGTTTTTTTTTTGTATATTCACCGATTTCTTGGAGGCGGCTTGACCGATTTTGCTACTTTAAACGATATTGTATTAAGGTAGGTCCCGAGGTGGTCCCATAAAATTTTCGTATGACATAAAGTATACCGTAGAGAAAATTTAATATAATAAATTGTAATTATACATTTGTAATTTCACTTATGTGTGCTTTTCACTTATTTTTCATTAAAATTTGGAATATAATCAAGAGGAATATAACATCATACAGCGAGTTTGATTTAAATCTTGTAATCCTGTTATGTATGCGGCTTTATGAAAGCTTTCAAATGAGTTCTCTTACAAATATCTTTTTTAAGTTTTTTGCTTAAACTTTAATTTAAGTAAAAGAAATGGCCAACTTTTTTCATTGCAAAAGCAACGATATTCTTTGTTTCACAAAAGCAGAGGTTGTGGTCAAGCGAAACGTTAAAGGAGAATTTATACGACGTTAATTAGTCTATAGAAATGAATATTTTAAAGCTCTACAATATAAAAAAATATTATTACAATTAATATTATAAAGAGGAAAGATTTGTTTGTATGTTTGTAACGAATAAACTCAATAACTACTGGACCGATTTAGATGAAATTTGGTAAGAAGATAGTTTGAGACCCTGGGAAGGACATGGAATATTTTTTTCTTTAAGGGGTGAAAATGGGGATGAAAGTTTGTATGGGGAATCAACCTAGGGACAAAAGCCCAGCGAAGCGAGAATGAAGTTTAAGTTTGTAAAATAAACTTATAACCATTCTAGATCGAATATATTTTTTTTATTTATTTATTATTACTAACTCCAACAAGATATTATGCATTAACAAAAACACAGAATTATAGCATGGAGTCTAAATGTTAGGGGTGTTACGCACATTGCAAATAATGTATCCATTGTTACTTCTTCGTATGAATTTGAGAGTTTACTACACAGATGGACTATGGAGTAGCACATAGACGACACGCTTGGCTCAGTTTGTCCATACTTGCTGCGCCAGTGGTCGCGGGTTCGAGTCCCGCTGGGGGCATTCATTTGTGTGATGAGCACGAATGTTTGTACTCCAGTCATGGGTGTTTATATTTATAATATGTATGTATTTAAAGTTATATAATATGTATAATGTATCAACTATCTGGTATCCATAACACAAGCCTCGTAGCTTACCATGGAACTAGATGGTGTTGTGTGTTAATGTCCTGACATATTTATTTACATAGGCTGCTGTAAGTAATAAAATTTACCAAAAGATGGCGCTACATGTTTACATACCTAATAATAATAATATAAATAAATATAACCCAGTACGAACCCGAGTGAAGCCAGGGTAAGTCACTAGCCATATAACAAAATAAATAACATAACAGGGATCAAATCCAATAATATTTGCAGTGTTAATCAAATATATACTGTTACTGCGATATCTTCCTGTTTTAAATACAAACATGGCTCGAGTGCGTAATTTACTTTCAATATGACCTATTTCATTCAAATTTCAGTGGTAGACCAGTGGTAATGCGCTCGCTTAAGAAGCCGAGTGAAGCGGGTTCAAATCCCGGGTCTTGCACCTCTGATATTTTCATGTGCGAATCATACGAGTATTTAACATGATTACTACTTGCCTTACGGTGAAGGAAAACATCGTGAGGAAAATTGCATGTCTGAGAAAACCGAGCAAGTTTTGGAAAGACATGTGCAGTCCGCCAACCCGCACTCGGCCAGCGTGGTGGACTATGACCTGATCCCCCTCGTATTGAAGGGAGGCCCGTGCCCAGCAGTGGGACGTTAAATGGGCTGAATACATGACCTATTCCGCGTGCCGCCGGTGGCTGCCACCAAACAATAAAAACCATTAACAGCCGTATGATGGAAAAATACAACATACAGGTCATCTAATTATAATATACCTATGGTATGTAGGAAAACCACAATCTACTTCCTTAGTACGTAAATCTATTAGACATATTAGAAATAATTTTAATTTTTTTGAGCTGAACCCCAATTCTTTTCCTAAAATAAAAATAGCCTATCCATAAGGCTTACAACATCAGCTATTAACCAGTAAAAACAGTCCAGCCGTTTCAGACAGACAAACATTTTAAAATTGTATGTTTCTTATACGTACCTATCCTGTATAATTCCATATCCATTTAGTAAAAAGCTGTTATTTTAACATTACGCACAGACATTTAATTTTTTATTTATCTGTATAGATTAACTTCTTTTGCTTTTGACGATCTTACTTATTTAAAAAAAAACGTGTATGTGTAGGTACGCACGTAAGAAGTTATACTTCTTTGGCGTAACAGTATAAAAATAGCCAAAGATTTCATCCTGTATGTCACAACTCTCTGTTTGAAAAAGGAATGCAGTTAACTTCATCATGTCGCTTTTTGGCTGTCGGTGTGCGCGCGCATCGTAAGAATTTTACCATCATCATTTTTTACAAACGTGCCAAAAGAATTATAACTTCAAAAATATTTAGTTGTGTGGTAAAAATATTTGCAAAATGTGACTCATTGTTATGTCAAATACGAAGTTATATTTATACATATAGGTAAGTAAGTATGTATAATGAATCATAGCAAAAACAATATATCTATATAATAAAACTCAACCGTTGGTCTTTTTACCACAAATTAATAGCAATTAAAATATAGTTATGAGGTAAATCATAAAGTTTTGTCTAAGAATATTGAAAACTTTTAATAAGTGGACTCATGACTGTTTGTACAGGACCGTCGACAGATCCCCCCAACGTGCGTTCACCTTGTCGCTGTGAATATGTAATTATTTAGATCGAATTTCCCGATTTTTCACCGAAAAACCTTAACAATATCTAAATCCTCCCAGTTTTTCTCAAGTTTTATATATATTTTATTTTTATTTATGTTAGCATAGATATATGACATACTAATTAGTCTAATGGCAGTGCGGCTGCAGATGCGAAGGTCCTGGGTTCGAGTCCCAGGCCGGGTATAGTGTTGGTTTTGTTAATATTGAAAATGCCATTCATTGAATACGCTATAATGTGCAAACATAATTCTCAAAGACCGACTAACAGTCAAAGATCAGCCTGCTCAAACGAATAAGGAAAATAACAAATTTTTCGTATTTATATCGCCTTAGATTTCATATTCATTCGTTGGAAGATTAAGTCAATGTATTGGGAAATAAAACCATTTTTATGCGTGTGTACGATTGGTTGTATCGACATATTAATAGGTTATAGGATCGATAGTTGCCAGATAGCTGTCTATTTTTATCAGAATAAAACTAAAAGTAGGGTAATGTCTTCCGTATACATTTACATTTGTCACCATTTAAATGATGTTATGATGTTAAGGCAGTGGTAGCCCAGCGGTAACACGCTCGCTTGAGAAACCGAGTGGAGCGGGTTCAAATCCCGGGTCTTGCACCTCTGATATTTTCATGTGCGATTCATTTCTAACATGATTAACACTTGCCTTACGGTGAAGGAAAACATCGTGAGGAAACCTGCATGTCTGAGAGAACCTAGCAAGGTTTCGAAAGACATGTGAAGTCCGCCAACACGCACTTGGCCAGCGTGGTGAACTATGGCCTGGTCCCCCTCGTATTGAAGGGAGGCCCACCCCTAGCAGTGGGGCGTTAAAAAGGGCTAAATACAAATGATGTTACATTAGAATATTACTAGTTGTAGCGACACACTCTCGCTTCGCTCGGGTTCGTCCCTAGTTTTCATAGAGCACGCCAAGTAATGACTATTATAGGCAAATTTTTGATACGTTAGCTTATATTATTGAAATTTTCGTGAGATTCTCTAATTTTTTGAAAATAAAATATGACCCATTTTAATTATTGATAATTTAGCATTTGATAGGTGAAAGAATTTTTAAAATTGGTTCAGTAGTTTACAAACAAACATAGAAAAAAACTTTTTTTTTCTTTTTATAATGTTAGTTTAGATTAGTATAATAATAGTAGATCGATAAACAAGTTTGCCCATTGCTTAGTTATCGACACTGTCTACTATATCGTAGCGCACCAATTCGAATCTTTGATAGGTTAATTTTTCCGTTGACAGCATAAATCTACACAGATAAATAAAATTGAAGTGTCTGTTTGTAATGTCAAAATAACAACTTTTTTTTTACTAAATGCATATGGAATTATATACGGCACTTATAAGAAAAATACAATTTTTAAAATGTTTGTCTGTCTGTTTGTTCCGATTTCAACGGGACTTTCACTGGCAGATAGCTGATATTATAAGTAGTAACTTAGGTTACTTTTATTTTAGAAAAAGAATTAGGGTTCCGCTCAAAAAAATTAAAACGTTCTTAGGGACGAACCCGAGCGAAGCAAGGGTAAGACGCTAGTGAATAACTAAAACAATCTAGATACGACAAAACAAGCTTTCAGATTCGGCTTCTCATATTATAATGGTGGGGTAAAAACTGAAAAGTAAAATATTAGGGATGTAACGATACCGATACCGATACCGATATATCGGCCGATATAATCGGCAGGCCGATATATCGGCAACGGCGATACAACACGGCCGATATCAACCAGTTCTAAAAGTTGTTTTCTTAACAAAAATCTACCAAAAGTAAACTTTAATTACTGACTTTATGTATCTTTTTTTAATAACTATGTGATTGATTTTGTTTGAAACTAATAAATGTTTTTTTTTTCATTCTCATTACTGAATTTTTATTAATTAAGTATTTTTCCTTCACAGTCCTTAGGACCTAAATACATACATATGGTGTTTCATATATATGAAATAACTTTGAAGGGAGATAGTTGTATGTCTATGTCTAATATGTGGTGTCAATATCTTAATAACTTCCTTCAAATTTGTTTAACATACACGAAGCACTTATCTACTAAGCCATCAATATCGGTATCTGTATCGGCATTGCCGATTATTTTCGTTTATAATCGGTATCGGTATCGTATCGGAAAAAACATGTATCGTTACATCCCTACAAAATATTAAAGACTAGTAATTATTATTATTATTATATATGTTGAGCCTCATAAACTGCTATCATTATACCAAATTTACTCAAAATCTATCCAGTAGTTTTCCCGTGATGCTTTAACAGACAAACAGACAGACAGACAAAAATTGTAAAAACTCTAGGTTCGGCCTCTGTATCGATAATAAAGTGTATTTCAATAAGATTTTTCAAAAAATATTTAATGTACAGATTCGGCTTAGTTACAATTTTATTATATGTATAGAAGAAGTAATGTCTGCCTGTACGTAAATATATGAAAACGAAATATATAATTTCTCTTCAAGAGATGTCGTTAATCTTCGGGCGAATTTAATTCAAATATTTAAATACCTTTCGTCATAAGATCAAAAGGTGCATCGATGAATGTTTTGAAACATGATGAATGGCCATAGACTATCTATAACGGGTTATGTTTTAACGACCGATTCTCATGCGTGTTTAAACATTATTACACAATTGGTTTATTTTACTAACTTTCGAATGGATATTTTTTTTTCTTAAAATAAGTATTATTATTATTATTATAAGGAAAAGACGAAAATAACACGCTATTTCCCGTGTATTTTTGTTTAGATTATGCTAAAATATTTTTATGAAATGTAAATATAAGAGTAGGTACTGTAATGTGTTTATATTGGACTAGCGAATCACTCTCGCTTCGCTAAGGTTCGACCCTGGATTGATTCCCCATACAAACTTACATCCCCATTTTCACCCCTTTAAGGGATGATTTCCGGGATAAGAACCATCGTATGTCCTTTCCAGGTTCTCAACCTATCTTCTTTCAAATTTTATCTAAATCGGTTCAGTAGTTTTGAAGCCTATTCGGTACAAACAAAAAGTCAAATCTTTCATCTTTATAATATTAGTTATAGATTAATACATTTATGTCATGTTAGTTTATATGTATATTAAAAAAATTGTTGGCGTGTGTTATTTACCGCGTTCTGACATATTCTTGACAGTTGATCGTGATGTAATCATAAATCATAGATAAATAATGTTGTTTATTTATTTGTTACAGATTAAATAATCGAGGATTTTTAAAAGGTGAGTTATATTTTAAATTTTAATCTCTTTTAATTTTCCAAATAGTTTTTATATTCTTTAGAAAGTAGTATAATAAATCTTTATATATATAATTCTTCTGTGAGTGTGTATGTCACTGAACTTCTCTCAAACGACTGGACCGATTTTGATGAAATTTTTTGTGTGTGTTCAAGGGGATCTGGGAATGGTTTAGATTCACAATTTTTTTAATAGAAAATAATATATTAAAAAAAGTTTGAAATTTTCAAATTAAAGACGTGTAGACAGGACAACGTCTGTCGGGTCCGCTAGTTATTATATATATTTCAACGAATGATCATTTTTTATGTAATTGTATTATATACATATATCATCATGGACGCTGTGTTTATCTAAATTTCTGCATAAGTTAAATATTTTATATTGATATACTTTAGCCTTAGAGTTAGTTCAATTAATTAATAAAATCGACTTTTATGTATATTTAAAATGTTAAATTAACATACGAGTAATATTATATCAGGCTGTAGACGAATATGTGCTTAGTCATTCTAGTTTGTTTAATATTTGAAGTGTATAATTAATTATACCTATTATAATATTATAAATGCGAAAGTTTGTGAGGATGTATGGGTGTCTAGATGTATAGATGTACGGATGTTTGTTACTCTTTCAGGCAATAACTACTGATTTGATTTTAATGAAACTTTTTAATATTATAGTTCATACATCAGAATAAGACATAAGCTACTTTTTATCTCGGAAAAATGTACGGTTCCAGTGGGATAGGCTTGTTTTTATTTTTCTAGAGGCAACCCGGGCGAAGCAAGGTCGAGCCGCTAGTTATACTATATTTCGTTTATTTATTCGTATCTATCGTTTTATTTTTGTTTAGCAGTCATTGACAAGCTTTAGTGCTTTCAGTAAAAAAATTGGGATCAGTTATTTTTTTATATACATATAGATGGGTAAATTCTATTTATATATTTTTCTCAAATTTTTAATAATGGTTATGGATAAAGTTAAACATTTTATATTAGATATTTTAACGACAGTAATCGCGGCGTTGGTGGTGTAATGGTCAGCATAGTTGCCTTCCAAGCAGTTGATCCGGGTTCGATTCCCGGCCAACGCACACTTTTTGTTGTTTTTTAATTGTTGTTTTTTATTTCATATTGTTTTTATTTTGTTTAATCAAATATAAAACTAAGCAAACTTATTTTTTTAATCGACAAAGATATACTTTTATATTATGTTATTTATTCATTAAATTAGAAATTTTTAACGGTTAGTATAGTGTGGAATAATTAGACTATATATTATATACATATATTATTATTCTCTTACTAAAACTTGACACATTGTTGAAGATGGTAGGTCCGCTACTATTGAAAGTAAACCAAAGTAGTGGTTCCCATACAAAATAACCAGTTCTAAACTTTTCGATTTTCTACCTGTTCTTATGGGTTTTCCCAATTTTTTTATACTTAACCACCCCTTAACACACCAACAACAAAACAAAAGAAATATATTCAAATCGGTTTAGCCATTTTTGAGTTTTGGCGAGACTAACGAACAGCAATTGATTTTTATATATAGACCTATAGATTTATTAACTAACAATAAGTGCATCGCCAAAACGAAGAGGAAATATCCAATACAAAAAAAAATCTCTCTTATTGAAATCCTTTATCCGCTAGGGAAAATCCCGTTAAAATTAGAACGCTCTCTTAATCAGTATCCCGTGGGAAGACGTTTACTTCGATTCATCGTCTTTTGATCACAATCCTCTTATTGGTTTAAGACTTTAGATATATGTACAATGTACATACATATATATATATATATATATATATATATATATATATATATAATGTTGGGATAGTCGCGTGCACAAGTTTTTTATTGACATAATTACACAACTATTATAAATACGAATGTTTATATGTTTGTATGTTTGTTTGTTTGTAACGCTTTCATGTTGAAATGGCTGGACGGTTTTGGATGTTTAATAGACAGACCGTACCTTGGAATAACTTAAGAATTGGAATAACTAGGCCACTGTTAGTAATAACATTAGGTTTTTTCAGAAAATACCCTATATAGATAAACTTAAAAAGCTAACTTTAAAATACAAAATTTGATCCAAATTGTTAGAGCCTTTTCCTAGATACATTTACGAAATAAATTTATCTATATACAAGAATTGCTCATTTGATATTATAAGATACCTATAGGCAGTGCTAGCCCAGTGGTAACGCGCTCGCTTGAGAAACCGAGGGACGCGGGTTAAAATCCCGGGTCTCGCACCTCTGATATTTTCATATGCTAATCATTTCCAACATTGCCTTACGGTAAAGGAAAATATCGTGAGGAAACCTGCATGTCTGGGAGAACCTAGCGAGTTTTCGAAAGACATGTGAAGTCCGCCAACCAGCACTTGGCCGGCGTGGTGGGCTGTGATCCCTCTCATAATGAATGGAGCCCGTGCTCAGCAATGGGAGGTTAAAAAAATATTTCTTCCATACAATATCCTGAATACAAGATAGCTCCGGACTGCGTCCGGACGAAGCGAGGGTAAATCGCTAGTTAATCTATACATATAATAAAACTGTAACTAAGCCGTATCTGTACATTAAATATTTTTTGGAAAATCTTATTGAAATAGACATTATTATCGATACAGAGCCGCGGGCAATGCTAGTATTATATAAGGATGGCGTTGTCTTGTTCTAAGAACATTATCCGGAAAAAGGGAAGCGGTCTAATAAAAATGCGAGTACGATCTCAGAATATTAAAAATCAGTCAAGTGTGTGTCGAGCTACCATAATGAGGATTCTGCACTATACATATTTTTTTTATGTTTGAGTATAAAAATGTGTGAATAGAAAAGATATGAAAGATTCAAGATGTAATGCAAAAAATTTTTATATCATTTGACTACACCTTTGGCTCAGCTCAGTCGCGGGTTCGAGTCCCGCTGGGGTCATACATTTCTCTGATGAACACGATAAACACCCATGACTGGACACCCAAACATGTACTCCAGTCATGGGTATTTATATTTATATGTATGTATTTAAAGTTATATATGTATACTGTATCAACTACCTGGTATCCATAACACAAGCCTCGTAGCTTACCATGGAACTAGATGGTGCTGTGTGTTAATATCCCAATATATTTATTTATTAATTTCAATATTGGGATGGTATTCAATTCGACTTCCTAATTGAGGAATTATTCTATTTTTTGTGCATATCGCGATATCTTCACCAAAATTTGCCCTCGAGGATTTTTTTATTCTTCTTTGCGAAAATATTGATATTATTGAATATTGATACACGTTTAATTATTTTCTTATCTCAGTCAATTTAGAATTAAAATTAGTTAGTTTATCATTTTGTTTATATAAATTACTATTACTGTCTATGTCTTTAATGATATAATTGCATGTAATTTGGTGTATGCAATAATTGCCCACTTCGATACAATAATCTATGATCGTTCGTGTAAATAAGCCCTTATAAGAAGCTCTACGTTATTTAATTACCATCACGTCTTTTCAAGGGTGTTGTAAGGTAAATGGTAAAGTACTGTACCTTTTCAAGGGCAATCTGCATAGGAAATAGATGCCACGTACTGGCACTGTATGGACTATCAAACACAGAAATAATTGTTCATTTAAATTGTTAATTTTGAACGTTTTCAAACATATGCTTTTATTTTTAGAGTTTAACTGAATAGATTATAATTTAATCTACATATATAAAATATACGCATGTCTGTTTATTTATAATGTTTGTAATCCTTAGATATTCATTGCTTTCTATGAAACTGTTGTACACCTGCTCGGTAAAGCTGTCAGGCACAGTGGCACGCTAATATGGAGTAATTGTTAGCTTGACTTTTAAATACTTGTTTATAAAGTGCTGTGCACACACACACATATATATATATATATATATATATATATATATATATATATATATATATATGAAGTTTATTAGTAGCTAAAGTATCGAGCAAAGCAGGAGATGGCGATTAGTCTATACATACTCTTATAATCAAACTATAGTAAGAATTAAGTTTATACAATATTTATTTCTTAATTTAACTTGGTCGAGTTAAATAGCTTGATGAAAGCATGTGATTATGTGGTATTATTATATATTAGAGGAAAAATATTACATATAATTATATTCTCTTTAACCCCCGACGCAAAAACGATGGGATGCTATAAGTTTTCAGTGTCTTGTATGTCTGTCTGTGGCATCGTAGCTCCCGAACGGATGAACCGATTTTTATTTTATTTTTTTTTGTTTTAAAGGTGAATTAATGAGTCGGGAGTGTACTTAGCTATGTTTGATGAAAATCGGTCCAAGATAGTCGGGGTTTTTTTTTTAATTTTTAATTTCATTTATACGACAATTTTGTCTTGAGACGCTAGTGGAAATAATTTCATGTTTTCAATTTGAAACTTTTATATTGTTTTCTACATCACATGAGTTTCAACGTTTATTAAATACTAACAACTCACCCTCGCTTGGCTCGGGTTCGTCCCTAGTACATACTTATAAACACTATAAATACATATACAGGCAACGATTTGGCCATCGCAGGAAAGCCGCTATTTAGCGCATTTTACTCTGACATGAATTACAAATATTAAGTTTTATAATTGAAAACTTTTTTAAACCAAAATTAAATTTGTAGCCTGTATCCGTCAGGGATAGTGTAGCTTTCTATTAGTGAAATAATTTTTGGACTCAGTTCAGTAGTTCCGGAGATTACCCCTTACATACAAACAAAGTTTACCTCTTTATTATAGACTAGCGACTCATTCTCCCTCTGCTCGAGTTCGTCCCTAAGTTGATTCCTCATACAAACTTTAATCCTCATTTTCACCCCCTTAAGGGATGATTTCAGGGATAAAAAGTATCCTATGTCCTTCCCAGGATCTCAAACTATTTTGTTACCAAATATCATCTAAATCGGTTCAGTAGATCCAGAGATTATCCCCAACAACGTCACAAACTCACAATTCAAAAACTCACAAACTTTACCTCTTTATAATATTAGTAGAATATAAGTATAGATTATTTAGTATTATTAATTTTGAATGTACTAATAATATTTTACATACAAATGTAAATATATATTGATACTCATTTTGTCGAATGTTTGCGTTGTTAAAGGTCCCGTTCTCTTCAACCTGTGTGACGCAATAATCTTAACACTATGAAATATTGTTAAATGCCTGCGTCTTCGTAACTTTGTATTATTTTGAATTCCAAGAATTCTTAGGATTTAGAAAGAGGAAATCTTCGAGGAGATCACTTATTTTTTGTATCCTTTTCTATTGGTTTTATAAGGCCGCCTTCGCACGTCTCTTTAATTGTATTTTTATGTACCATTTTCGTGTGCAATAGTCTTATGAATAAATAAAAAAAAATACCTAAGTAGGTACTTCCGTTTGTCTGCAGTTCCATAGTTTATTTAAGTTTCTTTCTTCATAAATTAGTTTCACACAAAATTCGAACCGATTTTGCGAATGAATTTTTAAATAAATATGCAAGACGTTTCAATATTTTTTATAAGCAACCCTTGCACTCAATTATTATACCTATATTAAAAACTGCCATGAAAAATCTATTCAAAGCTCAATACTAGCTACTTTATCCTTTATCTTCTTTATCTTTTGTACTTTTATTTTGTATAAGTAAGTAGTTACTTATTGAATTGTTTATCGTATTTAATCTTTAAAATAATATAAAATTAACTATTTGCATTTTATTTGTTTAGAATTTTCTTAAATATTACTTATTATTATATTATTATTTTACAATATCTTAATAGCCTTATACATGTAATGGAAAACAAAAAACTTTTTATAATCGTCTTAAAATGACTCAAAAAAAAGAAGAATTCATTGGAATTTATTAATTTTTCTATAGGTACTTACGTCATTCGCCAAATTAAGAAAAAATTGGGTATTCCCCACTCGCAGAATCAGTAATGTTGAAATGTGACCTTTCTTTCATAGTAACAAATGCATAGAAGAGCCGACGACAAATACTCATATAAATTAAACATTTAAAACACTCCCTACGCAAATTGTCATTTAACGATTAAACTGGCACGCGTGAAGCACTTAATCGAGCAATCATACGCCACAATGCCTCACATCATTTCGGAAAAGAGCTGATACTCTTACACTACCGGACCTATATTAACCAAACGTAGCTAAGACCCACCGCAAGAAAACTGGCTTTCAAATGAAAAAAAACCGCATCGAAATCGGTCCATCCGTTCGAGAGCTACGATGCCACAGACAGACAGACACACACAGAGACAGACATCGACGTCAAACTTATACTACCTATTTGTTGCGTCGGGGGTTGAAAACCGCTGTCGGATAAATAAGAGTAGGATTTGTAAACTGAAGATCACCATACAATTAATTACTCTTAAACATGTATTAACTACTAACTTATTGTTCACAGTACCTACTATTAAAGCGAAAGTTTGTATGTTCGTGTGTACTTTTGTTACTAACTTGCGCTGAAACCTCCTCGGCGTGACCGATTACGATGATTTAGGTACGCAGATAGACTATGATTTGGAGTTATATTTAAATTTATTTTCTATAGAAATAAAAATATATAGATGCTCTCTGCGTTCTTAAACAATTGAACCGATTGTGATGAAACTCTGGTGGATTACTCTGTATACGTTAAGCTAAGGATTCTGGCCCAAAAAAAGATTTTTTCTTTGGACGTTTGTCTTTTATGCATTCCTAAGCCATTCAAGCTTAGGGAATAGGGACGCACCCGAGCGAAGTGAGGTTAAGTCGCTAGTATATATCATAAACTATTTATAAAACACTAAAAACTAATATTTTTTATAAAACTGGTAGTTTATTAAGTTATAAATAAATAATTTGTTATAAACATCTTTAATATTCATATTAAAGATATTTATAAAAAAATATTTATTAATAATTAATAAGTTATTTAAAATTTGAACCGATTATTGCGTGTAACAGGTTTTTAGCTTCCACAGTACGAAGTTACCGCATTTCATAGACAACAATATTATAATAATACAAAATATCTGCCTATTGTATGTAAATTTCATTCCATTTTGTCGAAATGCTTCCAATTTCTATATCCATAATTCAAAGTATTGTATCATATTCATTCATTTTCGTGTAACTAGTAAGTTGTGAACAAATGTTTTTATCAGTTATTGCGATAAGATCCTATTGTATTGGTTAAGCCACTAATGACTTCCTTGAACGTATACTTAATATATATATATATAAAAATAATAACAGTGCTTAGGAAAGAAAGGTATTACCACGGTAATATTACATAATATAACATTACCGTGGTAATATGTATGGAATATAAAAAGCTAGATGTAAAAAACGAAAGATCATAAAAACACTCAAGCTAAAGGGGATCATCCTTTAGCTTGGCTGTTATTAAGGCCTAGCGACTCACCCTTGCTTGTCCCTAGACAAAAACAAATCTATCCCACGGGAACCGTACATTTTTCGGGATGATATATAGACTGTAGTCTTCCTCAATAAACGAGTTATCTAATGCAAAAAGAATTTTTCAAATCGGATTAGTAGTTCCTGAGATTAGCGAATTCAAACAAACAAACAAACAAACAAACAAACAAACAAACAAACAAACAAACACAATAATGTAATATTAGTATGGATGTGACACTATTATATTTCTAATAAAGTAAAAGTTTCTTCAAAAATAAATAAAATATTTTTTTTACCTCATTTCATACTAATTTATTAGAGATTAATTATTTAAAAAAAGGCTTTGTATCTTGCTCTGTACTTAAAGTGATCACATTTCTAATATAATCAAAATCAGTTCAGTTATAAGTTCTGCCCGCGTCGGAGGCCACCGCTTTATGGATTTTTTTTCTTTCGTTTTTATGTATAGTATTTTAATAATAATCTATTACTATTATGTATATGTATATTAGTTTAAAACTTGACCTATCAGTGCGCTAAGCTTTATCAAAATCCCTTTAACTTTAAGATTGAGTCACGAATATTATTTATGTAATAGAAATATTAGTCCCCTCGGGAGGTATACCATGGGGGTTGGTCTTAGTACTTCTCTAATAAGAGAATGGACGCAGGAAACAACCCCATGGGTTGTAGTCCGCCTCGATATGTAGCCTTTGGGGCGTCGTGGTTGAGTGCGTAAGTGATCTTGCAATGGCCCATTAAGACGGGAAAGGTTCCGTTGGGTTTTAAAAGGAACTCGGTATTCCAGCTGGCGAGTCACCTGTTGTATAGACATAATCTCCAAATATATTCCCAAACGTTAAAAAATTCATTCAAATCCGTTACAACGTAAAGAAGTAACAAACAGACACACATACTTATATAATATTAGTGGAATACTGGTTTTTTCAGACGTGCAAAAAGCCGCTAATTCTAGTAAAGGCTTATGGTATAGGATGTTTAATGTGTACACGATGTTTTATGGCGTAAAACAAACTGTTGTGAAATTGACTTCGCAGTTCAGTCTCTTGTGTAATCGTACAGTTCTGAAGCTCAAACAGCGTACTATAATATTTTGAAGATTTTGATATTGTCATATTAAATTTCTATGTATTTTGTTGTTTGCATCTTTACCTTTGTAAGTTTTCTCTGGCATTTACGAAGTTTAGTCTTAAATCTGGTTATAATTTTTTTTTAAAGTGAAACTTCTTTAGAATCGTTGTGATTTGAAACTCGATGAAACGGAAATGCGACATTAAAAAGAGAAAAAACACATAAATATATAGGATTAAGCCAGCGAGAGAATGGGGTAGAATACATTGACATGTTGCCATGGTAACCGTTGTTATTGTCTGACAAATATATAATATTAAATTTATATTATATTCTTTCCGTATATGATATTCTATAAATATGGAATACATTACACAGGAAGTAAAAATAATAAAATTAATTACTGAATAATATATAATGTATATTTATGTCAAGTAAAATGTAAAATAACTTTTAAACTTGGTAAAAATATTAAAAAAAAATTAAACGTTATAATTATCTTACTCCTGATACTCTATATTCATCTCATTCTCTCGTAGGTTACTTTTCTGCAGTTTCACTTCTACCGTGTGTGAATTACACACACACGCACACTAAAAAAATAAATTAAATCCAAATAACTTTGCAATAACTAAAAATCACTGAAACTATAAATATTAAACTGGGGTTAAATCGATAGGCAGTGGTAGCCCAGTGGTAACGCGCTCGCTTGGGAAATCGAGTAAAGCGGGTTCAAATCCCGGGTCTCGCATCTCTGATATTTTCATGTGCGAATCATTTCTATCATGATTACCACTTGCCTTACGGTGAAGGAAAACATCGTGAGGAAACCTGCATGTCTGAGAGAACTTAGCAAGTTTTCGAAAGACATGTGAAGTCCGCCAACCCGCACTTGGCCAGCGTGGTGGACTATGGCCTGATCCCCCTCGTATTAAGGGGAGGCCCGCGCCCAGCAGTGGGACGTTAAAAAAAGGGCTGAATACAAATCGATAGATATTGAGGCCCTCAACCCCTCTGCCAGCTTTGATCCATCACTCATGTTACACACTGTATAGTCTGCAATCAGTAAATGTGATTTCTGCGAGATCAAATAAAACTTAAGTGTATAAAAATAAATTTACTTTCTCCAAATAGACTTCTTTGAGTATTTTTAAATATTCGAATCTCGTTTTATATATATATATATATATATATATATATATATATATATATAGTAGTTAGTTTTTAAGGTATATATGTTATGGACCTTTGTTTACATATTTAAGATCTTTTTATAAATATTGCCTGAAATAAATGATTAAATTAAAAAAATTGCTAGAGAAATTTGGATGAAATCTATATATGTACATAAAAAATGATGTGTATGTTCATATGTTCCCTAAGGATTCGAAAACTGTTGAGGCGACTTTGATGAAGTTTTCGGAAAATCTTCAGATTAGCCCAGCGGTTGATCCTATGAAGTTTGGTAGCGATCGGAAGTTTGAACGCGGGTGAACTTGTGGGTAGTGCTAATCTATACATATAATAAAAATCTAACTGAGTCGAATCTATACATTGAATATTTTTTGAAAAATCTTATTGAAATAGACATTATTATCGATACAGAGGCTGAATCCATATTTTTTTGGAATTTTTGTCTGTCTGTCTGTTACCGCATCACAGAAAAACTACTGGAGGGATTTTGATGAAATTTGGTATGGTCATAACTGGTTATCCGGGTCAACATATATGATACTTTTTACCGCAGGAATATATCTCATTTCTGAGAAAAAATACAAAAACTGCAATGTAAGAGTATACTAATATGTAAAACCTAAGAATTTGGTTTTTGGTCATCTGAACGCGGGCGGCCGCGGGCAATGCTAGTTTAATATAAAAATAGACTATTAAGTAATACATAGGCATTTCCTAAAAAGCAATGCGGCCTATATATAAAATAAAATATTTAATAAGGCTCTTAGGGCCTCAATCGAGCGAAACGTAAATATGTATACTAGCCACTGAACCTCGCTGCGCTCGGGTTCGTCCCTAGGGTGGTTTCCCATACAAACTTTCATCCCCATTTTCACCCCCCTTAAAGGATAATTTACTGGATAAAAAGTATCTCATGTCCTTCCCATGGTCTCCAACTATCTTCTTACCAAATTTCATCTAAATTGGTTCAGTGCATCCAGAGATTAGCCCCTACAACATCACAAACTCACAAACTTTACCTCTTTATAATATTAGTATAGATGATAGTGTGATAATAGTATTATAAACATATGTACACGCAAAGCTATAGGGAAGGGCTAGTGTTTCAATAGAAACAAATGAACTCAAAGGGCGGTGTAATAACGACTAATGTTTGATCTTCCAGCCGATAGTTTGCATTGTATCGTTAGCAAGTTGCCTATAACTGGCTTATTTCCCACGCACTTTCTATCAGTATCTACATAATAGCCAGACGAAGTTATACGCATTGAGAATATCTCCCGTGACCATGATTGCTGTAAAGCATTCGAAACGTCGGCAACCAAAAATCTAAATAAATCCGCGAAAAAATACGAAAAGATAGCATTTAGAGAGTATTATTTAAAAGTAGCAACTCACCCTCGCTCCGTTCGAGTTCATCTCTAGTTACGTTTTAACGCTTAGTATAGATTTCTCAGAGATGAGATATTTTCCCGCAGTAAAAATTGTAAATGTTGACTCGGACAACCGGCTATCACCATTTCAAAGTTCATCGAAATCTGTCCAGTGGTTTTCTCGTGATACGTTCCCAGACGGACAGACAGACAAAAATTCTAGAATTTATAGGTTCGGCTTCTGTATCGATAATAATGACAATTTCAATAAAATTTTCCAAAAAATATTAAATTTCCATATTTTTTAAGCAAATTCTCATTATTATAAGCAAATTCTTGCGTAAATCTAAGTAAGTATTAAGCTAAAACATTACTTTGTAGATATGTATGTATAATAAATTGTACGGAAAAACTGAATTCTGTAACTTAACGTTTTCAAATTTCATTCATTTTATTGTACTCTTATTCATATTAATATATTAATTTAATATCACGGTTTTGCTTCAGGTAAGTCCATAACAAATAACAAAACACATCTAAATTGAGAAATCGGTGGTCAGCGAAACTAGGTGAAGAAGGTAGTTCTAAATAATAATAATACCCAATGCATAAAACAAGCCATTTAATAGATTTGTAGCTTGATTATAATGTTTTGTGGACGTTAAATATTATTTTATTATAGAAAACGTATAGTCACTATCTTTATATATATAATTCTTCTGTGAGTGTGTATGTCACTGAACTTCTCTCAAACGACTGGACCGATTTTGATGAAATTTTTTGTGTGTGTTCAAGGGGATCTGGGAATGGTTTAGATTCACAATTTGAATAATAATTTTCATCAAAAAAATTATTAAAAAAAGTTTGAAATTTTCAAATTAAAGACGTGTAGACAGGACAACGTCTGTCGGGTCCGCTAGTATAGTATAAAACAAAGTCGCTTTCTCTGTCCCTATATCCCTATGTATGCTTAAATCTTTAAAACTACGCAACGGATTTGATAGAGTGATTCAAGAGGAAGGTTTTAGTATATAATTTGTTAAGTTTTTGTATACATTGGCTAAAATATAACGATATTTGTTGGAGGTGTCGGAAAAATAAGACGTCTGGGAGCTTTCAACGAAAGCGCTGCCTAAACCCTTTGTGATATAACAAAATAATGTATGGTGGAATTGTGTATCTTATATAGGTCTACAGAAAAGTCCGCGATGGCATACGTCTATCTCTTAAGGATAACATACTATATCCATTTTAATTTAAAACGTACCTAGTAATGGATATTTTCTTCACACTACAAACAACGTCGAGTCGAGCACAGTGAACGAGCACTTCAAACAGGTTTTAAAATTTAACTTAGCTGTATGCACGGTTTGGAACAAATATGCCGAAAAACAGTTAAAATTGACTGCTCAGGTCAAGGTAACAGAAATATGAGTTACAGAACTAGCTTTTCTTTGTCACTCTATTTGTTTTGTTATTTGAAAATATATAAATAAATAAAGTAATTCAGCTACTTATAGTTCTAATTTGTCTCTTTTGCTAGTTATTTGGACTAGCATTTTTTTAACTAAATTTTTGAATTAAGCCAGTCTAAAATAATCATAATATTGCTCCTTAAATTTGTTAACTTTTATAAACTTATTAAGCCTTTTACATATAAACATCCTTTTTTAACCGACTTCCAAAAAGGAGGAGGTTATCAATTCGTCGGAATATTTTTGTTTTGTTTTAAAGGGTATACTTCCCAGGTGATCCCATATAAATTTTATCAAAATCGATCGAGGGGTTTTTTAAAAATCAACATTAAATTAATTTTTTAAATAAATTATTTAATGGAATATATTAAATTAAAATACTTTCTTCTTACAAATTACTTGCTTATTACTGCACTGAAAATGGAAATATAGATATAACAAGAGGCAATAACAAATAATCCATCATATTTGGACGATAAGGACTTAAAATCTATATTTTAAGTCCTTATCTGGACTGGACTCTTTCACATAATATCCATTTAGCAAGTTTTTTCAACTATCGTTATTCATAAACCTGTTTTAACCGACTTCAAACAAAGGGGAGCTTGATGCTTGCTAATTTATTCTATTAAAATAGATCTCGAGTTGGACCCATATAATTTTCTTTGACATATAGCATATCGTTTTCGAGAAATACATTATAAGATGTTTGTTGTGTAAATATTATAGATACATATAATTAGTGATGTAACGAGTATTCGATTTTTCATATTCGAAAATGTGAATGCCAAAAAATATGCGAATATTCGCGAACGCGAATGCGAATATTCGTTACATCACTAACTCATATTATAAATTCTATTTTTCAAGTTAACATAGTGTAGTAACTGAAGTGCGGCATAAAGTTGCTCTGATCGTCTTCAGCTGAAAAGGCTTTATATTTTTTTATAAACACATCATTTATTAATGTCGAAAAGTTTTTATATCTATACCTATAAATAAAAATGAATCACCAAAATGTATGTACGCGCATAACTTCCGATCGACTGCACCAAATTGAATAATTCTTTTTTTTTGTGTTTGTTATTGTCAGGACACGCTTTGTATAGAAGAAAAGTAAAAGATCTTTTTTCTAAAATATTTTTTTTAATCTCATGATATGAAAAGTGAGTGAGTGAGTGAAATAGTTTTTTATCTCGGAAATCATCTCTTAAGGGGGTGAAAATGGGGATGAAAGTTTCCATGGGGGTTTCCAATTAAATAGTTTTTGATATTGAATAATAAGATAAAGTCAGTGGTAGCCCAGTGGTAAGCGGGTTCAGATCCGGATTCAACGAGATTACGATTTGTTTTACGGGGAAGAAAAAAATCGTGAGGAAACCCACGTGTCTGAGAGAACCTAGCAAATTTTCGAAAGATATGTGAAGTCTGCCAACCTGCACTTGGCCTCTATGCCTGATTCCCCTCATATTGAAAGGAGCCAGGTGCCCAGCAGTGGGACGTTGAAAAGGAATAAATACCCTATGACAAATACGCATACAAACACGCCTACACACGGATACGGCCATAAAAAACATAGAGGGACAGTGTAGGTTAAAACCCTAAAAATGAAAAATATATCATATCATATTAGGTATATTTAGTTACATAATATATCTATAGTACAATCTCAGTAACTCTACAACACTCATAAAATTTGTTAAAAATAGCCTCAAGTGCTATAATAAAGGTGTTCAAAGGATTTTTCATTATTGCGATGATATAGGGTGCATTTTATAGTTGGTTGGTGCAGTGGTTAAAAAGTTAGATTTGTATTGTAACGGGATAAGGTTCAAAATGGCTTAGAAATTATGTGCATATAAGCAGTCTGTTCAGAAGAAAGCTAGCCTTGTTACTGACACTTGACACGGAGTGCGTTTCCATTGTCCTATGCAACGATTTTTTCAATGTTTGTTTATATCTTATTTAAATTTTCACTATTATAAATTTTATTTTAAAAATACATTTATGATATATTCATCAAGAAAATTCCATTTGATAGTTTAAAAAAAAATATAAAACATTTTTATATAATATCTATATAATATCATAAAATATTGAACGTAAACTTGATTTTTTACTAAAAACCTATTTGTTTTAGTTCAAATTTCTAATATAGCACTTTAATTTTTATACCTTCTTTGTCCCCCATGTGGAAAGAAACAATACTAATTTATAATACAAAATACAAATAACAGTCGGTCATGCAGAATATTTGTGTGTCAGTTTAAAACGCGTTAAATTTAACGTGGTACAATGGACAGCAACATAATTTCAAGTGCCAGTGGTAATTCACTGGATCTTGTAACGGTATTCAGTGCATACCTACAGACGTACGCCATATAATATATAGTATATAGAACATTTATCGGTCGTTAATTTATCGTTTAACTTGAGAATTGTCTTAAATCTGGTATTTAACTCAATCACCACATAGTATAAAACAAAGTCGCTTCCCGCTGTCTGTCTGTCCCTATGTATGCTTAGATCTTTAAAACTATGCAACGGATTTTGATGCGGCTTTTTAATAGATAGAGTGATTCAAGAGGAAGGTTTTAGTATATAATTTGTTAAGTTTTTGTACACATTGGCTAAAATATAACGATATTTGTTGGAGGTGTCGGAAAAAATAAGACGTCTGGGAGCTTTCAACGAAAACGCTGCCTAAACCCTTTGAGATATAACAAAATAATGTGTGGTGGAATTGTGTATCTTATATAGGTCTACAGAAAAGTCCGCGATGGCATACGTCTATCTCTTAAGGATAACATACTATATCCATTTTAATTTAAAACGTACCTAGGGATGAACCCGAGCGAAGCGAGGGTGAGTCGCTAGTTATTATATAAACAACGCTTTTGAAATCGATCTACGAGTATTATTGTAAATGGGAAATTTTGTATGTACGTATGTCACTTTATTCAGAATAAGCCATAAAATAAACTGAAAATATTGAATGTTCTTCGGAATTTTTGTATAGATCTACATATTTGTGATCATTAATGCGAACGGCTTACACATGCTGCTTAATGATTCATTCTCACTCAGAGTAATTGGTTGTGGAAGTGCATTAGAGATATTATATGAATGATGGCCGCTTTCAGTGAATTCTACGGCTAATATTCAGCATTAGTTTAAATGTAATGAAATAATTTAATTTTACCACTGGTATTGTTTGAAGAGAAAAAAAGGCAGTGGTAGCACAGTGGTAACGCGCTTGCTTGGGAAACCGAGTGAAGCGGGTTCAAATCCCGATTGTTTGACTTACTAGAAATAGGAGAGATATATAAATAACTAGCATTGACCGCGGCTCCACCCGCGATCAGATAACAAAAAACCAAATTCTTAGGTTTTACATATTAGTAGACACATTGCACTTTTTGTATTTTTTCTCAGAAATGAGACATTTTCGAAAAGAGTATCCTATATGTTGACCCGGATAACCAGCTATCACCACACCAAATTTCGTCAAAATCCCTCCAGTGGTTTTTCTGTGATGCGGTAACAGACAGACAGACAGATAGACAAAAATTCTAAAAACTATAGTATCGGCCTCTGCATTGATAATAATGTTTATTTCAATAAGATTTTTCAAAAAAAATTTTAATGTACAGATTCGGCTTAGTTACAATTTTATTATATGTATAGACTCAAAATGTTTAACGATACAAATAATCTTGAAATTGATCAGTTTTTAATAACTCGCTTGTTCGAAGTAATCTATGAAAGTAATCAAATATCGCTGGGAAGTAAAATCTGTACTTAATTAAATTACAATCCGCTCGTGTTTCAATGTAAAGTAAAATATTCATAGTTTAAATTTACTTTTCAATGGGTGGTCCTAGGTTCAATTCTGGAGTTCGAAGTTTAGTACAGAACAGTCATTTTTTTAACATAATAATATAAACAATGTCTGTAATTTTCACATACATATTAAATGTATAATAATGTAAAAAAAATTCTTTGAAAATATTTATTTTGTGACATGAAATTGTGCCAAAATTTACACGGGAAACGGTTTTTATAAGAACATTACTCATCAGAAGTCTTTCGTACACCGAAAGGTCACAATAGGCTAGAACTAAATTACACTTTTTTAATTTAACATACTTTTGTAATTTTGTTATGTAATTATGTAAACAATCTATACATATAATAAAATTCTAACTAAGTCAAATCTGTACATTAAATATTTTTTGGAAAATCTTATTGAAACAGACATTATTATCGATACAGAAGCCGAATCTATAGTTTTTAGAATTTTTGCCTGTCTGTCTGTCTGTCTGTTACCGCATCACGGAAAAACCAGTGAAAGGATTTTGATGAAATTTGGTATGATGACAGCGGGTTATCCAGGTCAACATATAGAATACTTTTTACCGCAGGAAAATGTCTCATTTGTGAGAAAAAATACAAAAACTGCAATGTAATATGGATACCAGATAGTTGATACACTACACATATATAACTTTAAATACATACATATTATAAATATAAATACCCATGACTGGAGTACAAACATTCGTACTCATCATATAAATGAATGAATGTCTGTCTGTCTGTCTGTCCGTCTGTCTGTCTGTCTGTCTGTCTGTTACCGCATCACATAAAAACTACTGGACGGATTTTGATGAAATTTGGTATGATCATAGCTGGTCTATATATAAAATAGGCAAAGAAGAAACAGTTCGGTACCTTTTTCTCCTCTGTTTGTCAACCGATTTTCTTTTTTTTTTGTTTCGTAGCTATTGACGAGCTTTAGTGTCATCGATAAAAAAAATATTTATATTTTTAGTTTTTTTATATAATGGCAGTGGTAGGCCAGTGGTAACGCGCTCACTTGGGAAACCGAGTGAAGCGGGTTCAAATCCCGGTTCTCGCACCTCTGATATTTTCATGTGCAAATCATTTCTAACATGATTACCACTTGCCTTACGGTGAAGGAAAACATCGTGAGGAAACCTGCATGTCTGAGAGAACTTAGCATGTTCACGAAAGACATGTGAAATCCACCAACCACACTTGGACAGCGTGGTGGACTATGGCCTGATCCCCCTCGTATTGAAGGGAGGCCCACCCCCAGCAGTGGGATGTTAAAAAGGGCTGGATACATATTTATATTATTTTATATTGGATTGGATTTTGACTTCTTCATAACTACACTTCATATATCGATTTGAATCTTAGGGGTAAAAGTTAGGATGACGCTAAAATAATTTGATATCATAGAATTGATTTAACGATGAGGTCACGATATGTTACTATCAAAACTGAGTTACCAATTATCTTAAAATGGCTATTAACAAATTTTTCTAAAGTCTGAAGCTAAAACTTTTGTACAGCTTTAAAGTTTTAACACTTAGTTAAAAGGATCTTAGAGCTTAGAATTAGTTAATATTTTCTTATTAACTTACCAAGTTTTCTTAATAATATTCCTACTTTAGCTTTTGAACATCAAACGGCTGCCCAAACGTCAGTTTGGTTTACAAACAAACCGAAAGTTTTATGTATATTTACATCTAGATAATATGTCATCAGTTTATTTTCACACGTAAAGATTAAACATTGCTTGCGGCGACAGCAAATATAAATCATAAGCTCTGAAAAGTATTACGTAATTTTACTATTTTGAATTTGGTTATTGATGACCACTCTGGCATAATGTGGTTGGCGCTAGTTCTACTTGCTGTGTTTGTGTTGACAGGTTTGATTTCGAGTAGAGAGGGGTATTTATTCTATACCTAGCAACTAACCTTCGTTTTGTTCGGATTCGTCTCTAGGTACGTTTTGACGCTTAGCATGGAATGGATAGACTATATATACATAGAAATGATGAGTTTTTTATCCTTGGGAAATGATCGCTTTCCCATACAAACTTCCATCCCCCTTTTCACCCCCTTAAGGGTTGAATTCCGGCATAAAAGCTATTCTATGTCCTTCCCAGGGTCGCAAACTATTTTCATACCAAACTTCATCTAAATCTGTTCAGCGGGACAGACAGACAGAGTTAATAACACATTTATAATAATAGTTTGGATGTTTGTATGTATGTTTGTTGGAAGGTACAACTGGCTTTAGTATCAAACAATTTTATAAATAATAAAGAAAAAAAAATTAAATTATAAAAGTGTAGTTAACTAATAGCTTTTTAACTTAAAGCCAAAAGTCAGTGAATTCGATCCTGGCGATGTTGATTATTTGGATATCTATCCCCATCAGATGTTAGCTATTTAATATACTATTTTTTTGCTTTAATTAAATTAAAATAAATCTTTCCTTCTAGTTTTATTTAAACATAATTAATGACTTTCACATACCGAGTTAGAACCCATTACTCATTAGCGACTGAATTAGAATTTAGATAAAAATACACTGATGAAGCGTGTTTTGTCACGTATGCGGAACCCATCCGAGGATGACGACCGCTGTACTGGTAGTTGATTTACACTTTGTCTGATAAGAGAAAATCTATTTGATAAACTAGCGACCTTAATTACGTGTCCTTCTCAAAAAATTTGGCAATATTCCATGAGAACTATGAAATCAGATCAAAATATACTTTATTCAAACAAGACTTTTACTTTTATATCATCAATTTTATATTTTTGAGTAACAGCCCATAAAGTATCTTTAAAAATAATTATAGTTTTAAATAATTGAAAATTGAAAGTAAACAGATTTTGTCGATGGTATCAAGTTTTTATATTGTTATCTGGATTTTAGCCAATCAGCCTGCCTTTTGTCCACTGCTGGACAAAGAGGTTTAGAGTGGAGAACACGTTTAGGCAATGTGATGAAAAGCAATGGGGCAATGAAATAAAAATTAACTTTATTCAATTCAATTTTACAACCACCTTGGAATCGTCAGTTTAATTTAAAGAGCGCCAGTGTAGGCAGTCCGTGAGGAAGCTACCAGCGGCTCGGAAAGCAGATCTGCTGAGAAGTATGAGAAACTCAACAGTTACAGTCTTTTTAACTACTTCATCAGAAGAAGAAAATTTGGCGTGAAAAAATATGTAAGTTATTTTTTTTTTGTCGATCGTTATATTACCAATGGGTATGTCTCAAAAGATATTCTTCTATTAATATTTAATTATGTCTTTGTGTAAATCTATTTCATTTCATTTATGGCAGTTTATATTTTCAAGTGTTATATTTCAACTAGTAAAGTGCCTTTACATTGTATCAAGCTTCATCGATGTGCTGTCATAAATTATCTTATCTCTGCCGACAGAAAAGCGGTAAAACTTTGTTAAATTTAAATATAAAATAAAATAACCAGTTCATGCTCGGGTGCATTCCTAGGTCCTTCTTGTATTTATAATATTATATATAACATATATATATATATATATATATATTATATATATATATATATATATATATATATATATATATATATATATATATATATATATAAGATAATTGTCCGTACGACATCCCGTGTGATATGACAGCGCCACCTTTTGGCAAATTCTATTACTAACAGAAGCCTAGGTAGTTCAGTTCATAGTCAACGTCTTTACTAAATATAAGAAACAAACATACACATACTTTATAATAGTTGTGTGATTTTATTTCATTCCATTACATTCGAGAGGTATTTGTAATGCTCTAAAACCTAAAAGTTATTAGACCTATTTTGAAGAAACTTTCCCGTTACACACAACCTACCAGTTGGCAAAATACACACAAGGAAAAAGTAGTTGTTTATAAGAGAAAAAAAAATGTTTTATAGTTCCTGAGATGATCCCTTACATACAAACGTAGATATATATTTTTTTTCTTTTCACATTATTATTTAAACCCTTATGTAGCTTCTTTAACGTCTCACTGATGGGATTGGGCCTCCCTTAAATACGAGTGGGATCAGGCTATAACCCACCACGCTGGCCAAGTGCGGGTTGGCGGACTTCACATCTCTTTTGAAAACTTGCTAGGTTCTCTCAGACATGCAGGTTTCATCACGATGTTTTCCTTCATCTTCACAGAATATTGGTAACTATATTGGAAATGATTCTCAAATAACAATATCAGAAGTGTGAACCTGAGATTTGAATCGGCTTGACTCGATTGCTAAGCAAGTACGTTACCACTGGGCTACCACTGCTTATTTAAAACTTTTAATGAAACAAATTTTAACGCAGCAAAAATGCTAAAGTGTCGCTCTCTTACATTCTGTTATATAATTCCAAGTCATTTTTCCTAATGTTAGTGCGTTTAAAAATAATGAACAAAACGTCCTTATTCTGAGAATAAAGGCCGGCTATTAAAATCTTTCTGCGAAGCTTTTTTTGTGTCGTTGGAATTCAAGTTTTGTTTGAGATGCGTCAATCTGATGAGAGCTTTAAGTTTAAATTAGATCATATAAAACTTTCCTCGACTGTGAAAGCTCATTTAAAAAAATAGACTTGAAAAATCTTCTCATTACTTATATAAAATTAAGTTTTTATACAATTTGGATTTAGAGATTTTTGATCGAAGTTAATATGGTCGTGGTACATCCAGCAAAAGTCTTTATAAAAAATATTATAATGTACATTAATTATATAGCTTGAGAATTTCACCATTTGACTCTTTATTATGCGTAACAAAATCTCTCCAAGTTATTATATCGTTCATACATATATTTACGTCAAGCGAATATCGAACTTACGACCTGCAAACTGCGCAATATACAACCACTGAGCTACTCTATATAACATCCAATATATAATTTCATATGCAAGATTTTTTTTAAATTTGCTCAACGAATCAATTTAATATTTTCCTTACCTCTACGTGCGTCAACAAGAGTTTAAGAGTAATAACAGGCACTTGAAATACAATCACTAAATCTCAAGGTGGATCATCGAGCTTGAAAAGTGTTTGTGCTGTAGTTTATATGTCTGTTCGTCACGATAAATAATAAATATGTTGGGACATTAATACACAACACCATCTAATCCCATGATAAGCTACGAGGCTTGTGTTATGGATACCAGATAGTTGATACACTACACTTATAAAACTTTAAATACATACATATTATAAATATAAACACCCATGACTGGAGTACAAACATTCGTGCTCATCACACAATGAATGCCCCCAGCGGGACTCGAACCCGCGACCGCTGGCACAGCAAGTAGGGTCACTACACACTGAGCCAAACGTGTCGTCACATGTCCTTATAATAGGCAGAGAGAACTCAAAGATTTTCTTCTTTCTCTCTTCTTCTTCTCTCTAGATATTATATATCATATGTAAAGAAATGACATGTTTTTGCGTATATATAAATTATGGAGGTTGATTGATTAATTAAAGATGTGATCGCCCTTCACCAGAGGTCGCCCATTTGAGCCGTCGATTTATGAATATAACCTCAAATAGGAATCAAACCCGCGTCCTGCAGCGACGCATACGCAATATTAATATAGATTACTACTGTGTATAACAGAGTAGGTGGGTTTAAGAAATGTAGCACGAAAGTATCGAGTTATCGTCTCTTGGTATCCTTTTACCGAAACTATAATATAAATGTTGGACAGAGGCTTATTTCATAAACTGTTTTTTTAACCGTTTATTATAGTATAGGGTATTAGATATGGGTTCGATTCTCTCATGGAGCGCTTAGGACAATTACTCTTAAATCCTTATTAACTAAATCTATCCTTAAATCTAAGGGTGTGTTTGTAATTCTTTTTCTAATCGACTTAACTGATTTTGATGAATTTTTTCATGTACCTAAATAGTTACCTGGATTTTTATCTAATTGGGCCTTATACATAGGTGACGCTGTTGTTGAGTTCCAGTTTTTCTTTATTTTGCGGACAATATTTTTTTAGAGATTTAGGCACCGACTTTGAAAATATCTGATTAGGTATCTATTCTAAATAAAAACCTCCGTTTAGTTATTTTTTACATTTTAGTGCCTGGAAGTCGGTTTTTTTTAAGTTTTTATTGATTTTAGACGTATCGGGTGCAAGTACAGTCACGGGAAAATTATATAGTATTGATGATAGACGTCACAATTATCAGTGTTATTACAGACGGTATTTAGTGTTTACTCATAAAATTATCCATACAGATAAATGAAATTGAAGTGTCCATTTTTAATGAAATAACAGCTTTTTACTTAATGCATATGAAATTATTGTTTACACTACTTACTATATGAATTTTTTTTGTCTGTCTGTCTGTTTGTTTGTTCCGGCTAATCTCCGAAACGGCTGGACTGATTTTGAGGTGACTTTCACTGGCTGATAGCTGATCTTATAAGGAGTAAATTAAGCTGTTTTAATTTTAGAAACACAATTAGTATATAGCGACGCACTCGAACTAAGTGAGGGTAAGTCGTTAGTACAATAATAAAAACGAACGAAGTATCTAGTAAATCTAAGTCTTTAAAACTGTTACTTCGAGACTTGTTTGTAAGAAGTGCGAACGGATTTCTAAAGTTATATACGTTCATTACATATGAGATATTATGTTAGGTATTCACATCGGTGTAAAGAAATGCTCTTTAGTATATTCAACATCCATCCGTTACCGTGTCACAGTCAGTCTACGAGTAAGAATTAATAAATAAATAAAATAATAAATATGTTGGGACATTAACACACAGCACCATCTAGTTCCATGGTAAGCTACGAGGCTTGTGTTATGGATAACAGATAGTTGATACACTACACATATATAACTTTAAATACATACATATTATAAATATAAACACCCATGACTGGAGTACAAACATTCGTGCTCATCACACAAACGAATGCCCCCAGCGGGATTCGAACCTGCAACCGCTGGCATAGCAAGTAAGGTTCTGAGCCAAACGTGTCGTCGAAAATTGATCGCTTTCGCATCTATAATAATAGCCTGGATAATTTAATATTTACTCTAAACTTATACTTTATAGTAGAAATTTAATAGCACATTTCACTTTATATAGAAACAATGTCGTAAAAATAGATTTATTGCTATAAAGTTTATTTTTTTATAGTATATTGTGTAACAATCCATGTCCTACGCACCTGGAGTTTTATGACAAATTAAAAATTTCAAAATCGATTTTATTTATTTTATTCTAAACTCGATTACGTATACTTGTTGTTGTTTACTATTATTTCAGTTTTACATTAGGTATATATAGCGTTGATGGTCGCTTGTTTGTTGGTAACTCTATTATTGCTTATAATAATTCAAGTTCAGTTATATTAAACACTAGCGGCTCACCCTCGCTTCGCTTCGCTTCGTTCCCACGGGAACCGTTCATTTTTCCGGGATGTAAAGTAACCTGTTGTTTGACCAGCAATATAATGTATCAGCATGCCAAATTTTACTAAATTAGGTGCATAAGTTGTTGGGTACTAAGCTGTATACGTTACTATAGTTTTTTAACTATCCCACGGGAACTATTTAGTTTTCCGAGATGAAAAGTATCTAAGATGTTGACCGGGGATATAAGGTACCACCATACAAAATTTAAATCGCTCTAATAAATTCGGAAATTACCCGTACAAACAGACAAACAGACAAAGAAACAAAAAATTTGAAAAAAAAACTGAATTTGTTCTATTTGTCTTCTTATATCCCCCTGACTCGGTTTTTAGCAAATTTTTTTCTATGTACAGACATTCGACCTCTACAGTTTTATTATAGTATAGATAAGCGATTCGTTTTTTTAGGGTTCCGTACCTCAAAGGGTAAAAAATTAACCCTTATAAGTCACTCTCTAGTCCGTCTATCCGTCTGTCTGTCTATCCATGTGTCACCACCGATTTTCTCAGGAACGGGTGGACCTAGCAAGTTAAAATTTATACCAGATACTGAGGTCTATATTCCCTATTAGGTGTACAAAAATCAAGGTTTTCTCCTGTGCTTTGACTTATGATGCTAATTGTCGATTGTCAAGTTTAATTACATTGTAGCTGTGCTAAATAAAACAGTCTCACTAAGTTATCTGAAGTTACGTGAAGTTTATGATTTTTCTTATAGGTACATACAAAAATATCAAGCTGTTGATACAATTTATTGAAAACAATATATTTTATGCCTAAAATAAACTAAATAGAAAAAAATGTACTTATTAATTATGAACCCATCCTTTATTCAAACACTATACTTTCTTATATTTCAAGCATAATACTTCCTTAGATTTACGCGAATATTTGACATCAATACATATAATAAAATTGTAACTAAGCCGAATCTGTACATTAAATACTTTTTTCAAAATCTTATTGAAATAAACATTATTATCTATACAGAGGCCGAATCTATAGTTTTTAGAATTTTTGTATGTCTTTCTGTCTGTTAGCTGTTCTGTTCTGTCGCATCACAGAAAAACCAGTGACAGGATTTTGATGAAATTTGGTGTGATGACATCTGGTTATCCGGGTCAACATATATAATTTTTACTGCAGGGAAATGTCTCATTTCTGAGAAAAAATACAAAAACTGCAATGTAATATGGATACCAGATAGTTGATACACTACACATATATAACTTTAAATACATACATATTATAAATATAAATACACATGACTGGCGTACAACCTTTCGTACTCATCATACAAATGAATGAGCAGGAGTCGAATTCGCGACCGCTGGCACAGCAAGTGCTACAAACTGAGCCAAACATATCGTCAATAAAAGTTGTCTGGATGTATTCCAACACACTGTAAATCTAATTTTATCCAAACTATAGACGGGGCACTGACCATATGATAACGAGTGTTTTCTTTTTATAGATCATTTACATTCGTGTTTGTAATGAAAACGTTTTACTACCTACTAACCGACTTTAAGAAAAAGGGGAATCTTATTTCATTAGAATTTTTATATGGGAAAGGGTTGTAACTTGCGAGCTTAAATAAATACATAGCATCACTATAATTATTTTATAATTGCCAGTTCTTCTTTTAAAAAAGAAATTTCTCACGAACAGTATTTTATGAATTAATTGCAATTTTTTTTTAGAAATAGTTATATCTAAGAAGTATTATTTTGTATGTAACTCCTTAGATAAGAAAAAAATATGTTGATGTACATTTTAATATTAAAAATAACTTAAGAGTACTTTTTTAATACTGAGGCTTGAAAGCAGGAAGGTTTGACCGCGACACATCACACCGCGACCACAAGGCATATTCACATGGCATTTCTTTGGCATATCGTGCGAATTGGCATTCGGTGTCGAATACCATAACGGTTTTTGTAATTTAAATACATATATAAAAACTAGCGACTCACTCTCGCTCCGCTCGGGTTCGTCCCTACTTACGTTTTAACGTTTAGTATAGATTTCTCAGAGATATTAATAAAAAATAAAAAGTATCCTATATGTTGATCCGGATAACCAGTTATCATTATACCAAATATCTTCAAAATCCCTCCAGTGGTTTTTCCGTGACGGACAGGTAACTGTCAGACACAGAAAAAAAGTCTTAATATTATAGATTCGGCCTCTGCATTGATAATACTGTCTATTTCAATAAGATTTTCCAAAAAATATTTAACGTACAGATTCGATTTTATTATATGTACTAGCATTGCCCGCGGCTCCGCCCGCGTTTAGATAACCAAAAACCAAAATCTTAAATTTTACATATTAGTATACTCTTACATTGCAGTTTTTGTATTTTTTCTCTATAAGATTTTCCAAAAAATATTTTATGTACAGATTCGGCTTAATTACAATTTTATTATATGTATAGATAGACTAAACGATATATAATACACTTGTCCACAGATTGAATTATTTACTAAAACTCAAGTATTTGAAGTTGTATTTTTAAATTAAAAAAAGAGACGTATAGATGCGTAGATACTACCGATGATATGGAAAACTAAATAAAGCATGGAGTTTTGATGGGATATAAAGCTAGATTATGGGCAGACGTCTGTTTTATCATTTGTTAGGTGGACGGTAACACGCCTACCCCTAGATGGTCCCCACTAAGGGTGGACAGATGTGCCTCAAGGCTTTTGAGCGGGTTACCTCATAATTTTGCAGTTTGCGCACTCAGCTCTTGCGTTCAACTCAGGACGACCAATAAATGCAAGCCAGAAGTAAAGGACAGATGTTAATGCCTCTTGGAAATCTCAAATCCTTGATATCTCGTCTCACCAACAGTTCTACAAGCTATCCTGGCTAACTATTGCCATTGAAGTTTATCGAGCCAGAATCAAACCTACAGCTCACACAAATCATAACCACTATATGTTATTTTATTGTTGTTAAACAGAAATTACAGCAAAAGTATAAAATAAACAAAGCAATTGTCTAGAAGCAAAGTAATATTCCCAACACAACGCAATATATCAGTGTAAACCAACGTTATGACAGGGCGGGCGGCGTAATTGTATTGTATCGACTGTCTCAATATGTACATTGTACGATCTAAGAGGGAAATTTCCATGCACAAGGTACAATTGTATTGCGGAAAACAATAAATAATAATAAAATTTGTTCATTTTGTATAATATTTTGGTTGTTATTATCTGTGAAGATATGCTATGTGATTGTCGATTCGATTCTGTGAGATTCGTTTTAATTTGTAACTAGCATTGCTCGCGGCTTCGCCCGCGTTCAGATGACCAAAAAGTAAATTCTTAGGTTTTACATATTGGTATACTCTTACAATGCAGTTTTGTATTTTTTCTCAAAAATGAGATATTTTCCCGCGGTAAAAAATGTCCTATATGTTGACCCGGATAACCAGCTATCACCATGCCAATTTTCATCAAAATCCCTCCAGTGATTTTTCTGTGATGCGGTTACAGACAGACATACAAACAGACAAAAATTCTAAAAACTATAGATTTGGATCGATAATAATGTCTATTTCAATAAGATTTTCAAAAAAATATACAATGTACAGATTCGGCTTAGTTACAATTTTCTTATAGATTAACAAAAACTTTCAAAAAAGCTCCTATAATTATTGAGAGTTGGTATAAAATAAAAATGACGTCAAAAATTTAAACAATTTCAACACACACGAGCAATACATATGATACGAGCAAATTAAATTCTACTTCATATTAAACAAGTATTTTAATTATTTTATATTCAATATATAAAATATCGACTATAAGTTAAACTGTTATAATTTATTGATAACGGGTAAAAATATACCTTTAAATGTGTTGTTTTTCTGGAAATTTATCCTTATATTCTTATATAATGATACCTATTATATACTCGTAATTACATAGATACGTTTTATCGGTTAATATTGAATAGGTAGGGTATATATTATGCATATAGGTTTGATGAGTTGTTGTGGGTTGTATTATAACGTGTTTCCACGTACTAATGAGTTAACTTTCCGCGGTAAAAAGTAGCCTATGTCACTCTCCAGCCCTCCAACTATCTCCACACAAAAAATCACGCCAATCCGTCACTCTGTTTCGACGTGGACATTGTTATGTAATTCAGCTATTATAAAATAATATGATGCTATGGAAATTTTGAAGAAGCCGAGACTTGACTTTGTAACTAGGCCGAATCTGTACATTAAATATTTTTTGGAAAATCTTATTAAAATAGACATTATTATCGATACAGAGTCCGAATCTATAGTTTTTTAATTTTTTGTCTGTCTGTTACCGCATCACGAAAAAACCACCGGTGGAATTTTGATGAAATTTGGTATGATGACAGCTGGTTATCCGGGTCAACATATAGGATACTTTTTACTGTTGGAAAATATCTCATTTCTGAGAAATTTATACCTACTAAACGTTAAAACGTCAGTAGGGACGAACCCGAACGGAGCGAGGGTGAGTCGCTAATTCTATATATAAATCTACATCTCTAAGATAATATAATTAATTATATCGAGTAAAAGAAGTATCGCGCGAGATCACGTTTGCGAATGTTTGTCGACCACGTGCGGGATAGAGCACGTTCCTTCAGTTCAATTGTTCGATTACACAAACTTACTCCCGGATGCATTCTGTACAAACGTGAGGGTTCTGATGAGATGATTATCTAATAGGGTTATGTCTTCTGGAAATCTTTGCTTTTGGCTTGTTGAGGGCTTTGTAGCTATGGTAAAAATGGGAGATCATGTTAGACTGGTTGTTTGGAAGTAGCTTATACATACTTTTTTTGTCAGGAACGAAAATTGAAGGAATGTTACAATTTGAATCAAATTCAAAACAGAACAGATCAGAATCGAAATGCAACGGTTCTAAAAAGTACTAGCAAATGAAACTCGTGATGGCCGGCATATAGATGTGAACCGATAGATCGTTTTGCTAAGTGCATTGGTACTGATCGATGTTCGATGTAGTTACTCGGTTTCAAAAAGAAACTATAAGTAGATAGGAATTTTGAATTAGAATGGAGAGGAGAATAATTTATATTGTTGTTGCTCTTTCAATATATCAAAAAATTAGATTTTTGGCTTATTTACATATATATTTTCGCAGTAACAGTTTGTCATTTTTTCCATAGAGTTAATTTACTGAATTTCAAAGTGATATTGACTACTTCTATCCTAATACGTCTGTTTGTTTGTTTTTATTATTCCACAACCTATGTCATTTTTATTATTCCTATCTATATCAATAAAAATGAATCGCTCAACATGTTGCTAAGCGCATAACTCAAGAACAACTGGATTAACTCGGCTATTTTTTATTCAAGTATTCGCTAAAGTCCGAGAAAAGTTGTTATGACGAGAAAAATTGGAAAAAATGCACGGAAAAATGTAAAAACACCATTTTTCTAAAACCAAAAAACAAACAAACAACCAAACAAATTTGATTTGACAGAACGAGGTCTGTCGTGTCAGTTAGTTAATAATAAATATAGATGTTTAGATGCATTTATAATATTTTCCTTTTGAAATTGTTTGTATGATCCAACAAAAGATAAAATTCGTAAAGATATAGAAATTATTTCTTTGTACAGCCATATATTTGTGTAAAACATAAATAATCACTCATTGCGATAACAGTTAACATAATATAATGTGTTTTATGGGAAATTTTATATCTTTACATATAATAAAATTGTAACTAAGCTGAATCTGTACATTCAATATTTTTTGGAAAATCTTATTGAAACAGACATTATTATCGATACAGAGGCCGAATCCTATAGTTCTTAGAATTTTTAACTGTCTGTCTGTCTATCTGTCTGTTACCGCATCACGGTGAAACCACAGAAGGGATTTTGATGAAATTCAGCATGATGATAGCTGTTTATCCGGGTCAACATATAGGATGCTTTTTACCGCGAGAAAATATCTCATCTCCGAGAAATCGATACTAAACGTTAAAACGTAAGCAGGGACGAACCCGAGCGAAGCGAGAGTGAGTCGCTACTAAATAATATTCTTACATAATTTTTATTGTTATTTTACATAAAACATGATTTTTACAGTCTTTAGTTTAGCGATGTTCAATATTTAGCGATCACGTCTAACAGTTTTACTATCGAACTTACTTCAATTAACTCGCTCAATTGTAGAGCTATAACGCTAATAGATTTAGAATGAAATTGTCTTCGTTCTAAACTCGGTCGCATTCTATTGCATCGTCTCAGTTATATGTTATCCTTGTTCATGATATAGGGTGGGAGATGATAAAGTTTTAGCGAATTTGAATTATAGGTACTATTTATATTTGACGACACGTTTGGCTCAGTTTGTAGTGACCCTACTCACTGTGCTAGCGGTCTCGGGTTCGAGTCCCGCTGGGGGTATTCGTTTGTGTTTTGAGCACGAATGTTTGTACTCCAGTCGTGGGTGTTTATATTTATAATATGTATGTATTTAAAGTTATATATGTGTAGTGTATCAACTATCTGGTATCCATAACACAAGCCTCGTAGCTTACCATGGAACTAGATGGCGCTGTGTGTTAATGTCCCAACATTTATTTGTATTGTATTGGCCTATTTAACGTCCCACAGCTGGGAGTGGGCTTTCTCTTAAAGTGAAGGCTAACAGGAAATAGCCCACCAAGCTGGCCAAGTGTAGATTGGTGTGAATTTCATTCGAGAACTTCAGCGAGAAGGAGAACAATCAACGAGATGAAAATGAGATTCGAATTTGAGATTATTAGATATTCTAAGGATTGAAACTCATTCAAACTTTTCATTATATTGTATTTTTTGATACGAAATTCAATATTGATATTTACTTCACAAATAAGATATTTATATCTTCTACAACATTTTTTAATTTTTTTTTATTTATTTATTTTTTATTTATTTATTAGGTTTATTTACAATCACATACAATAATACACACAATATAAAAAAAAATACAACTAAAAATTAGGAACTAAATGTAGTGATATACATACACATATGTACATAAAGGGAGTCGTTGCCTAGTAATAACGTACGCGCTTGGTAACTGTGAAGCTGGTTCTCAAGTCTCGTACCTCTGCTATCTAAATTAGTTATCTATTTGACTAATTTCGAAAAATAAGGAAGATAATATTTTTAATAAATAAATTATGTTCTAAATCTATACATATAATAAAATTGTAACTAAGCCGAATCTGTACATTAAATATTTTTTGGAAAATCTTATTAAAATGGACATTATTATCGATACAGAGTCCGAATCTACAGTTTTTAGAATTTTTGTCTGTCTGGCTGTCTGTCTGTTACCGCATCACGAGAAAACCACTGGACAGATTTTGATGAAATTTGGTATTATGATAGCTGGTTATCCGGGTCAACATATAGGATACTTTTTACCGCGGGAAAATGTCGCATTTCTGACAAAAAATACAAAAACTGCTATGTAAGAGTATACTAATATGTAAAACCTAAAAATTCGTTTTTTGGTCATCTGAACGCGGGCGGAGCCGCGGGCAATGCTAGTCATAAAATAAATTTAATTTTTTTTTGCTACGGAACCGTGTGTGGGAGTCAGACTCGCACTTGTTTACATATATTTAAAATCAAGACATATATAACTACATATAAAATTAATTGTTTTTATTTGATAGATTTAGTTTCAGTTTTCACCGTGCTTTTATCACATGACTATAAAATCTTCTGTGAATTTTGTGTCGTCAAAAGTCAATTGCATTTCATAACTATATTACATAATAATTAGTTTCCTTGAATATAAACGTTGTATCCAATAATACTCGTAAATGTGCTTATAATGATGCTGTTCAAGATCTTATCTATTGATGTAAGGTATATTAAGTCTAAGATGAGTTAGATTGTTAATTTTAAATAAGCTGCGTTTATATTTTAAATTCTTTATCTATATACATATGAAAATCGACACGTGTGTGTATGTTGCGTATGAACTCCAAAACGACTGGAGCGATTTTGATGACATTTTCAGGCAATCTTCAGATTAGCACAGCGGATGATCCTGTGAAGCCGACATAAACCCGAAATCCGAAGATATATATAAATCGATATATACAAGCAATATCGACTGCTTTTCTCTTAAAAATGTAAAAATATGTAAGTAGATTGATATTACACTAACGATTGCCCGCGTCTTTGTCTGCATAATTATAATATCGTGATTTTAGATAGTTTTTAACATTCCTCAATAAATACCAGCAAGTAGCACGTTCAAACAAACAAAAAACAAACTTAATATATATATGAATACGCCCTAAGATTTTAATATTCATTGGTATTATATTAATGAAAGTTAAAAGGGTCATATCTTTTAGTTATTTCGAAAGTAACACCGACGCGTATTTGATTATCGATAACAAGTTAATTATCCCAATTAATTGATTACGGGAATAACAAGTTTTCCATAGCGGGAATTCCATTGAGACGAAGATGACGATTTGATGTTTTAAACTGACACGCGCTTATAAAATATGTTTAGTAGATAACTATCTATACATATAATAAAATTCTGTGTCGTTTCTGTACATTAAATATTTTTTGGAAAATCTTATTGAAATAGTCATTATTATTCAATATAGAGGCCGAATCTATAGTTTTTAGAATCTTTGTCTGTCTGTCTGTTTGTCTGTGAGCACATCATGAGAAAACCACTTGATAGATTTTGATGAAATTTGGTATGATGATAGCTGGTTATCCGGGTCAATGTATAGGATACTTTTTACTGCGGAAAAATATCTTATCTTTGAGAAAACTATACTAAACTTTAAAATGTCAAGGCTCAATTTGTTTGTTTGTGTGTTTCTTCTACTTCTTCACGCTGTAACTACAGATGTAGATAAAAAGCACACAGACTATGACCTACAATAATACATAGGCTACTGTCAGACATCCGAGTGAAGCAAGATAAGACGCTAATAAAGTACATGCAATTTAGATTTTAATACTTTGTCGTGCGATTTGATTACAATGGGCAAAATATATATAAACTAGCGAGTTAGCGAATCACCCTCGCATCGCTCCGGTTCGTCCCTAGCTTGCTTCCCAATACAAACGTTCATCCCCATTTTCACCCGCTTAAGGGATGAGTTCCGGGATAAAAAGTATCTTATGTCCTTCCAAGGGTCTCAAACTATCTTCTTACCAAATTTCATCTAAATCGGTTCAGTAGATCCAGAGATTACCCCCTACAACGTCACAAACTCACAAACTCACAAGATCACAAACTTTACCTCTTTATAATATTAAGTATAGATATCCATACGTCAAATAAGATAATTTGAAGCATTTTATGTATATTTATTAAAACTATTTAAAGTACAATATCATTGTTATTATATCGGGACAACTACTTATAATTATTTGCTTGGCACGAGAATCAAATCTGTTATTTCTTATAGAAAGTCCATTGAACATTATTATTGGATCAGACAGCTAGACGATATAGTGATCGCTTTAATGCCCCAAACGCGACGTATTCCGTATAAATATTTGATCTATACTGTTGTGTTTACTAACAAAACTCTTCAAAGGATTAATGCTATCATAGGTCTGTACTCATCTCATAAATTCGAGCTTTGATTTATTTGCATTACATCGAAATCGATTAAGACTATCCTCTTAAGAATATTATTTTTGTCTCAAATACGGGATATTTTGGGGGTAAATTGAAAAGTGTAAAGTGTTGTGAAGTGTGGGGAAATTGGTAACTTTTTAACCCGATATTACAGACCTGAATATTAGCTTTTATAGTAAATTGTTGTAAATTTTACTTCTAAACCTAAAAAAAACTGTTGAAAAAAAAATATAACCCGCGGGCAGGACTTAGTATAAACTTATAAAGCAGAATCTCCTTTGAACCTATCTGACAAAAAAAATGAAATAAAACAAAAACCTACCTTTAATGTCACTTTTATAAGCAAAGTGCGGTGTAAAAACTTGTGTAGATATAGAAATTTATTAAAGTACACGTCGCGTCTCATTACAACGAATCGCATCCTGATCGACCAGTAATGAGTGCTCGATTAAAATATAGGAAGTTTAATATACAAGACCTTATGTCGTACGATAGTATATCTGGATAGCTCGATGAGATTTCTCATTTATATAATAAAAAAAATTGTTGGTTGCTAGTTGTTGGTAAGTGCATCACTTACGACCGATTTGGCTTATAAATTTTATAGTGGTCGTAATAGTTTAGATAAGATTTTTAGCATTAAAATTTTGAAAAGTTGGCCTAAAAATAACGAAATCGGGTGAAACTAAAAGTTTTTTTTATATAATTACTGTATGGCCTCAAATATCACAAATAAAAACAAAAATTCGAATGTCAGTAGATGGTCAGGGTTCGTCCCTACTAACGTTTTCACGTTTAGTATAGATATCTCAAGGATAAGATATTTTCTCGCAGTAAAAAGTATCCTATATGTTGACCCGGGTAACCAGCTATCATCGTACCAAATTTCATCAAAATCCATCCACTGGTGTTTCCGTGATGCGGTAACAAACAAACAGACAGAAAGACAGACAAAAATTCTAAAAACTATAGATTCGGCCTCTGTATCGATAATAATGTCTATTTCAATAAGATTTTCCATAACATATTTAATGTACAGTTTCGGCTTAGTTACAATTTTACTATAGGTACGTATAGATTTATAAGCTAATATTAGAAATAAAACATACATATAGTGACAAGCGAATAAGAGTAAGTGAATAGTTCTAAAATATATTAAATCGATTGGTTTTTTCAGTAAATAATAATTATTAAGTCAGATGGTGTAAAAGGTATCTCATAAAGATGTAACACGTCGATACGAGAGTAATTTGCTATGGAATAATACGCCCGAGGCGATGAAGTCGCGTTCAAGCGATATTTTTATTTTCCCTTAATAATACAGGCTAAAGCGGATTTAATGATCATATGAATATTTTAATGAAAACGAATATTCGCATGTAAAATCTGTCTATAATACTTTCATAGATTTACGCGAATATTTGACATTTTAAATAAAACTATCTTTTCGGATTATTTCGCGGATTTATTTTGATTTTTGGTTCCCGATGTTTCGAATGCTTTACAGCAATCATGGTCACGGGAGAGACTAGTCAGTTTGGTCAGGTCACTGGTCAGTGGACAGTCTCTCCGTGCCATGATTGCGTAAAGCATTCGAAACGTCGGGAGCCAAAAATCAAAAAACAATCCAGGTAATTGATACACTACACATATATAACTTTAAATACATACATATTATAAATATAAACACCCATGACTGGAGTACAAACATATGTGCTCATCACACAAATAAATGCCCCCAGCGGGACTCGAACCCGCGACCGCTGCGAGCCAAACATGTCATCATTATATGAATAGTGTGAATTCAGGGCAATTAGGTAGGTGTTCTAGAAAATTATTGCGAAAATATTCTAAAGTCCATCGGATACGCTGTGGGTAATGAACGGGTCGGCTAGATTTATTTTTAGAAGTAAAACATCGGGACATAAGATTTACTTTCATTTATTTTCGTAATGTTATTTGTTTTGTTTCTGAAATATTAAATATAATACTTTAAGATTTACGCGAATTTATTATTAAATTATTATTAAATTTTTCATTTGTTGTAATTGTTTTTCGTAGGAACCTATTTTTTCTAAAATAAAAGCAGCCTAAGTTACTCCTTATCACATCAGCTATCTGCCAGTGAAGGTCCCGTCAAAATCGGTCCAGCCATTTCAGAGATTAGCCGGAACAAACAGACAGACAGACAGACAAAAATTGTAAAAAATGTTGTTTTGGTATATGTACCGTGTACCATATGCATTTAGTAAAAAGCTGTAAATTTGATATTACAAACAGACACTTCAATTTTATTTATCTGTATAGATTTCGGTACGGGTCTATGCCCTACAATTAGAGCGTTATTTATATGACTCGTAGAATTCGCCACTACACCTGCCAAATGCCGATGATCCGTTTGCGAATGAAGGCTGATAACAGCAGTGATTGTTGTCTCAGTAGCATCTTGCTATTTATGAATAAATTTGTTTATTATCGGAAATACAATGTGCATTTTGTACGCAGTCGGAGACATACATACACTGTACATCTCGCGGCAAGGATGAAACGCATATACATATCGTTGGCTTACTATTACAAGGTTCTATGTTAATTTTAATAAAGTTTAGTAATTTTTACATAGAACTTCGTTATTTCGTTATCGTAAAAAAAAACAACATAGAACTATGTAAAATTGAATATTTTGTAATTATAGTGCCGCTATCTAGTGGTTTGTTTTTGCAAAACTGTAGCTAATGACACATAGAACAGTATATAAGTGTATAATCTATGCATAGAACCTTGTAGCATTAATAACTAAATAAGTACTAAAATTGTAACATAGAACCTTGTAATAGTGAGCCAACGATTATTTCTCCGACTGCATAATACTATATTCCTTCGTCAACTCGTTTTCAGTTTTTCTAGTTAGCTTTTATGTAGTCGGATTTTTGATTTTTATAATATATTTTTTTTTTATATATTGGTCCGATTTGAAAAATTCTTATTATAAAGGCAAGTTATATGTATATTATAAGGCTATCTTGCATCACGTTATAACCTTAAAGAGGCTTGAGTAATGGAATGAACTTAAAAGACGCGGACGGAGTTGCGAGGAAACGCTAGCACATATTTGCTCTTGTATGAATAAAATATTTCATTTAAAATAAAACCCAGAATGTATCCGTAACAGTTTTTGTTCCTACATTTTGGTCGCACAAAGATTATGACGCATGATACGATTCGGTGCATTTTATTGCCATTTTTTTAGAATTCGAAAAATTTTACGCAACAAGGCTTTTATAAATTTTACCTTAGTTAACTGTTTATTTTTAGAAATATTTATACGAAAATGTTTAGTTGGAACTATATTATTGAATATATAAATAGGTATAAGTAGCAATACACTATATTTATTTTATTGGGTGTGGTGCCGAGGTCGGCCCTAGCTACGTCGACTAGTTATGGTCCATTGTAGCTCTATTACATAAGTAACAAGAAATAATGAAAACCAGACCAATGTGGACCGTAATCATGCTAAGTTTTTAACTGTTATATTTTATTTTGTAGTAAATGTCCTGCTAAATATATATAAATACTAGCGACTCACCCTCGCTGCACTCGTGTTTGTCCCGTCACTAGCTTGCTTCCCCATACAAACTTTCATACCCATTCTCACCCCCTTAATGAGGATGGAAGGGATGATTTCCGGTATAAAAACTATTTTACTCACTCAATTTTCATATCATGAGATTAAAAAAAAAATATAACTTATTTTAGTAAAATCCATTTTTTTTTTCTTTTAATTTTCTTCTTTACAAAACTTGTCTTGACAATAACAAATACAAAATAAAAAGAATTATCCAATTTGGTGCAGTCGATTGGAAGTTATGCGTGTACATACATTTAGATGATTCATTTTTATTTATATAGATAGCTCAGTCCGAGACTCATGCCCGATTTCACCAACATTACCTAAGTTTAAGGGATCCCCTAAGCATGGTTAGGGGGCTGTTAGGGGACAGTTTCTGTTTCACCGACAGTTAGGGGTCACCTAAATATTAAAAGGCCTCCTAAATTTAGGTGCTCGACATATGGGCTTAAAGACGATCGTAAAACGAAATTTAATTTAGGGGCTATTTTAGGGGACTTATAAGCTAGGGATCCCATACGTAGGTGCTAGTTTATGGGTTGTTGGTGAAATCGGGCATCAAACTTGACCGTTTTAATGTGTCAGTTTTGACATACTTAAAGCGTGTCAAAATTGTGCAATGTCACGAAATGACACCAGTTTCATATACATTTCTAACTTTACAACACCATAAAAAAGAAATACTGGCAGAATGGATAGCGTCTTTTAACGCAACTATAAGCCATTATAGAAAAAATATTATAGACAAAAAAATATATAGAAAAAATTAGCAAATACTCAAATAAAGTAATTAAAATAGTAATTTGTAACATCTATATATAAGAAGATTAGACTGAAAAAAACCATTATACTGAAGCGAACAAGCTGTTAAACACATTCTAATTAATTTTATTGTTTCATCAGGAAATAAGGTTTTCCACATACGATATATTTTTATCTCATTTCTTTTTAAGAAGTATTTTAATTTAGCCTTTTTTAATGTCCCACTGCTGGGCAAGGGCCTCTTTTAATGCGAGCGGGATCAAGGCATAGTCCACCATGCTGGTTTTTTGACAATGTTTTTTGCACCTTAATGCCATTTGTAACAAGGTTAAAAATGGTTAGTACATAAAAATATTAGAGGTGTGAAACCCAGGGCTTGAACCCGTTTCACTTAGTTTTTCAAGCGCATTACCACTGGGCTACCACTGCTTAGGAAGTATGATATATTTTCATATTGTGCTTTAGGCGTTTCCGTATATAATTTATATATTTCTAGTGTTAAAAATATGATGTTATATTACTATATTATGAAATTAAGGTTAAAAATGAAATCTCATTTTTCAGAAATCAGCTATAACGACTCTCATATATACTACGAAAGTATAAGATAGCTGGTCTTTGCTTTGAGTAAAGTCAGTAGTTTTTTTTTTAATTAAAAATATATAGGTAATATTTCATACCCATACAGTTTACAGACGTCCTAAATGCTATGCCAGTAAAGAATCCGATTTAGAGGCGTTTTAGACATAAAAACATCTTCATTGTGTTTCTTTAAAACTTCCGTAAACTGAGTATCCGGGATTTACAGAAATTGATGTGGAACATATTGTCTAAATATAATAAAAGCGTAAAATTAGAATATAGTTTTGACCGATTTCAGAAAGGAGGAGTATGAGTCTCTTATTTTAGGTGTATGTCTTTTTGTTTGTATGTTTCGCGATAACTTCGCTATTTCTAAATAAATAAAACAAAAGTTTTAAATTTTGTATTTTTAAGGTCAGAGTTTGTTTGAACCTTTAATAACGTGATTCTGTATCTTATAAGTAACTTTTTGGTACTTCGCGGGGGTATATATTTAAAATAATCATCAAGATCTCTTATACATCTATCCTAGATGTTATTCCTGAGTACAGATATATATATATATATATATATATATATATATATATATATATATATATATATATATATATATATATATATATATATACTATTATTATAAATGTGAAAGTGTTTTTGTTTGTTTTTCTTTCACGTCGAAACGGTGTGACGGATTGGCGTGATTTTTGGTGTAGAGATAGTTGAAGAGGGAGAGTGACATAGGCTACTTTTTATCTCGGGAGATCATCTCATTCCTACGGAAAAACACATTATAATACAACCCAAAAAAATATTTATGAACAGAACTACTTGAGACTTGGTATTAATGCTCTTCAATATAATTAAATAAATACGTGTTTTAGCATTTTTTTAAATTCATCCCATAAGAGGGTAAAATAGGGGATGAAAGTTTGTATGAAACTACCCTTTTAGAGATTTTTTTTGTAGTTCTGCTAGTATTATATAATATTAAGTTCAACTTCTACCATGTGTGAATTGCAGCACACGCACTTTTTTACATGAAAAGATGAAATTACAAAATATATGAAGGTACCATTTTAAGTATTGACATATTTAATTTAAATCTATAACTAGTTGTTACGAAAATTAATTTATCAATTATATGCCACAAGTCAAGTGTCAAATAACAACAATTTCATTACTGACATCCGGTTAAAACACCTTGAAATTAAATTTATTAATTAAAATTATTCACATACTAGTGGTAATAAAGTTTATTATCGCCACAGCTGTTTTACACTTCTGAACGCAAGTTTGCTCACGAAATTATTTAAAACGTATAGTATTGGTAAAAGGGTTGAATTTGTGTGAAATAAGTTTGTTGTCTGTTGTACGATTTAAAATAATCGAGTACCATTGACCCGGTTATGCTTGAGGTCTTTATACGTACTTGTGATCCTGTGAAAGATATATTTTCATCTATACATATAATAAAATTCTAACTAAGTCGAATCTGTACATTAAATATTTTTTGGAAAATCTTATTGAAATAGTCATTATTATCGATATAGAGGCAGAATCTATAGTTTTTGGAATTTTTATCTGTCTGTCTGTCTGGGAACGCATCACAAGAAAACCACTAGACAGATTTTGATGAAATTTGCTATGATGATAGCTGGTTATCCATGTCAACATATAGGATACTTTTTACTGCGGGAAAATATCTCATTTCTGAGAAAAAAATACAAAAACTGTAATGTAAGAGTATAGATTCGGCCTCTGTATCGATAATAATGTTTATTTCAATAAGATTTTCCAAAAAATATCTAATGTACAGATTCGGCTTAGTTACAATTATATTATATGTATAGATTTAGCTTTCAGTGGTATGAGTGCTTTATAAACTGCGTCAATACTGGTCTATGAGCTGAAAATAGTTTGAATATAATTATATATGAAGCCTAGCTGTTACTGTTTGTTTAATATTCCCTATCCGTTTCTTTGACGTCTTGTACAAATTTATTATGAGAAAACAGGAAACAACTTATTATTACACAAATAGTTTTTATATGCTTTCATAATATTAATATATTATATATGTAGGTCTGTTTGTCTAGTGGCTAGCATTTACTAGATAGTGGTAGACCAGTGGTAACGCGTTTGCTTAAGAAACCGAGTGAAGCGGGTTCAAATCTCGGATCTCGCACCTCTTTTCATGTGCGAATCATTTCTAATATGATAACCACTTGTCTTACAGTGAAGGAAAATATCGTGAGGAAATCTGAATGTCTGAGAGAACTTAAAAGTTTTCAAAGGACATAAGGGGTCCGGCAAACCGCATTTGGCCAGCGTGGTGGACTATAGCTTGTTCTCTCTATGCCAGTGGGACGTTAAAAAAGGTTGAATACTACACAATAACATCTACGACTGTACATTCGGCTCCAAGACCCGATTTTATACTCCCCACGAATCTTGCTATTTATTGTATATTTATTATTTATGTCTCCGACTGCACGATGCTATGTTATAATGCTATGCTTATATGTCTACTTGTTCTCATCTTTTTAATAAGCATTTTAAGCTCGGTTTTTATATTTGTTATTAATATTTAAAAAAAAATATGTTGAGCTGTTAAATATTTAAATAATAATTATTATATTGTAATTTTTTTCAATCTGATTTTTCAAATAATTGTTTTATTATATACTAGTATTGCCCGCGGCTTCGCCCGCGTTCAGATGATCAAAAACCAAATTCTTAAGTTTTACATATTAGTATACTCTTACATTGCAGTTTTTGCATGTTTTCTCAAAAATGAGACATTTTTGAAAAGAGTATCCAATATGTTGACCCGGATAACCAGCTATCACCACACCAAATTTCGTCAAAATCCCTCCAGTGGTTTTTCTGTGATGCGGTAACAGACAGACAGACAGACAGACAGACAGAAATTCTAAAAACTATAGATTCGGCCTCTGTATCGATAATAATGTTTATTTCAATAAGATTTTCCAAAAAATATCTACTGTACAGATTCGGCTTAGTTACAATTTTAATAGATGTATAGATTTTTTTAAATATTAAGTTCTAAATCTGACAAATAAATAACTATCGTTTTATTTTTATATCTTACAGTGGGTCATTAGTAAGTAATCTCCTTTCAAACAGGCCCAAGAAGATAACACCATCCTAATTAGTTTCTGCGAACGTGTCTCAAAACACGCTTTAAAAATATCGTGAGAATGGATGGGCAAAATAAAGAAAATATTTTTTTTTTTTAATTTTGTTTACAAGTTTATGTTTTTTTTTTATATAGACTGTGGATGTAGATAGTAAAAAAATAATATTTACTTAGGTGTACAAAAATTTTGACATTTTAAACAAAACTATGTTTGGGGCTTTTATTTTATTTGATTGTTTCAAATGAAAAAAAAAAATTTTTAAGGTTTAGACATAAGTTTTTAATGATTTTTTTTTAAATTCAGCTTTTTATTATTTTATATTATTTTTTGCCAACTTACATCCATTCTACAATTTCCTATGGGAAAATTATTTTAGCAATATACATATGTAACTCCGTAATCTCCAATATCTAAACTAGCTGAATACAAACCGTTTAAATGCAGTTTTTAAATAAGTTCTTTTAAAATCCGATATTTACGATTCTGTTCCGTTATATTAGTTTACATATTTATTCTTTATTAATTGCGATGCGATTGATGATCTTGAGCCCGAGGTTTCCTCAGTAAGGTTTTTCCAAATCTAACTGATTTTGAGAGATTAATACATACAAACAAAATGAAATCAATATCTTCAACTTTATAACTTAAGTATAATCTACAGTAATCCATACTAATATTATAAATGTGAAAGTGTGTTTGTTTGTTTGTTTGTTTGTTTGTTTGTTTGTCTTTCTTTCAAGTCGAAACGGCTTGGTGGATTGGCGTGATTTTTGTGTGGAGATAGTTGGAGGGCTGGAGAGTGACATAGGCTACTTTCTATCGCGGGAGATGATCTCTTTCCCGCGGCAAAACACGTTATAATACAATCTAAAAAAAAAACAGAATTACTTGAAACTTGGTATAATATATACTTCAATACAATTAATTAAATACGTGTTTTAGTATTTTTCGAAATTCATCTCATAAGGGGGTAAAATAACGGATAAAATTTTGTATGAAATCTACTATTTTAGACTTTTTTTTGTAATTTTGAGTGTAGCCGCTGGTTCTGCTAGTATTATATAAAGCTTCTAATGATATTTGTTTTTCACGTTGTGCTTTAATTTAAACCAAATTGATATTAATGTCTTTCCACCGGTTTGTTTATCTAACTTAATTAATTTGTTGATGACTCTTTTGTTTATAGAAAGTCTTTAATAAAACTTTTATCTGAAAAAATAGACTTTGGTGTCATATTTGCATTAGAAAAGAAGTTAAATAATTAGTTAAAATGGTTGTGTATCTGTTTGTATGCGCGCATCACATAAATAAAGAAAAAAAACTGTATTGTTTCAATATAAAAATATAAATTTTTAACATTTGCTTGGTTTTTTAATATTACTTTGTATTTACTTATACCTGTGTACGCTCAGTGTTCGAAATTCGACCATAATCATTTTTTTTTATTTATACCACTAAAGCTCTTTAATGTACTAAACAAAACAAAATCGGTTGACAAACAGAGGATAATATATAATAAAGGTACCGAATTGTTGTTGTCTTTGTCTACTTATAATAAAATTGTAACTGATCGCTGTCTGTACATGGAAGATATTTAAGAAAAACTATTATTGGGGGTCTTTATTAACGCAATAAAACCCGGAACAATGATTTTTAGTTTTTTTGTCTGTTTTTTTGTTTATCTGTGTGCTTGTGCGCGCTAATCTCAGAAACGTCATAACCGAATTGGATGCGGTTTTCGCTAATTGTGATAAGCTTCATTTAACATTTAATATTTGTTTTTTAATTTACATCAATCGGTTCATAAATAAAACAGCTATGTAAATTTAAATAGTAGTAGATATTGTATAAATATAATATAAACGATAGAATTTAAGTATATTTCAATGAAATTCTCATATATTTCAAAGAAAGATCTCTTCACGTTACAATAATAACTTTTAAAATCTCTATACATTTCTTGTAAAAAAAAAAAAAATTTTTTTCAACAAAAAAAAAACAAAAAATCTATAGTAATTCAAAATAAAGTACAAGCAAATATAGTGACAAAAGGTTGTATTGTATTAAATCATAACAACCGTATTTTTTTATAGTCTATTTTGACAGCAATGTAATGACGACATCGCTTACGTATGCTTTTGTCTGTCCGTTCATTGTTTCATGGTTATTAGTAGATGTTGTAGCCATCTCAGCTACACTCGTCATTTTTGTGCGGACAGTCCGATAGATAGGTTTTAAATTAATATATTATATTTTTTTCTATTCAGATATAATATTCTAGTGTTCAAATATTGTTTGTTATCGTCTATGGATTTATGAAGTGCTAGTAATTTGGTGTTGTTTTTTTTTTTTGAAGATTTTGACAGGTTAGTTTTTTTATATATGTACATATTTACCTATTTATGTACATATGTACATATTTAACTTTAAGATTTTATTGATATCTTACACAAGATTTTATTTTAATTATCAATATGAATAATACATTTGTATAGTACTTAACTTGTATATTATGACATATGTACTAGTGACGAGTTCGGTTTTGCGCGTAGATATACGCTTTTAAATTAAAATTTGATAACTTTCATTTTTTTAAACATTTTTTGGAATGCTAATAAATAAATAGTTTTAGCATAGAATACTCATAATAAATAAATAAATATGTCGGGACATTAACACACAGCACCATCTAGTTCCATGGTAAGTTACGAGGCTTGTGTTATGGATACCAGATAGTTGATACACTACACATATATAACTTTAAATACATACATATTATAAATATAAACACCCATGACTGGGTACCAAACATTTGTGCTCATCACAAATGAATGCTCTCAGCGGGACTCGAACCCGCGACCGCTGCCGCGCCGCCAAACGTATCGTGAAAATGGTATTTCATAATATTTTTTTATATCTATACTGTGCTTATATCGGTATAAAAGAAAATAGTACCAGCGCTTAGGAGCCACAGAACAAAATAATTGAATTGAAAATACGAGTAGTAGCTTGTACAGTAATATGATTTACTGTTTAGTTTATATTATCGATTTTATGTGACATCTTAACATATTGACCATTGTTATAATAAAAAACAATATATTTATAATATACTGGCTGTGCCACGCAGTTTCACCCGCGTTAAATTTGATTATACATACGAGTACACTAGCGACTCATCCTCGCTTCGCTCGGGTTCGTCCCTAGGTACGTTTTAAATTAAAATGGATATAGTATGTTATCCTTAAGAGATAGACATATGCCATCGAGGACTTTTCTGTAGACCTATATAAGATACACAATTCGACCATACTTTACTTTGTTATATCTCAAAGGGTTTAGGTAGCGTTTTCGTTGAAAGCTCCCAGACGGCTTATTTTTTTTCGAAACCTTTAACAAATATCGTTATATTTTAGCCAATGTATACAAAAACTTAACAAATTATATACTAAAACCTTCCTCTTAAATCACTCTATCTATTAAAAAAACCGCATCAAAGTCCGTTGCGTAGTTTTAAAGATTTAAGCATACTTAGGGATATAGGGACATAGGGACAGAAAGCGACTATATTTTATACTATGTAGTGATGTATCTGTTTCATATACCTGTCCTCTACACGATGAGTATTGGACCAAAGTTTCTGAACTTAAAGCACTTAAACTTATTATTATAAATATCAGTTTTACAATAATGTATGAATGAAGTCTGTCCGATTTGTTGACATTTATGATTACTGCTCCGCTCCCTTGGGTAGTAGCATGTTGATATATAGCCTATAGCCTTCCCCAATAAACGAACTATCTAATGCAAAACAGAATTTTTCAAATCGGATTATTAGTTCCTGAGATTAGCGCGTTGGGATTTGAACCCGCTTCACACAGTTTTCCAATCGAGCGCGTTACCACTGGGCTACCGCTGCCTGTAATGATAAATTTTAGTAATAGTCAATTCTAAATTTTAGTACTTTTAAATAAATACTAATTATAATTTTTGATTTGTTTCAGATAATCGAACGCTAACATGACCTAACTTGGTTAACTGTGATAAGTGTAGTGTTATTTTGTCAAGTCAATCAAAATCAGTGTATATGAGTGAAAAGGCGCGCTTGAAGATGACGAATATTACGCCGGAGACTAGAATCATGATGATGAGAGGAGAAGATGGGAAGCAGGGCTATAGGCGTCAAGTAAGTTCTTCCCATTAATATTATACAGGGTAATTTTTAATTTACTGAAGACCATCTGGAAATACACTATTAACATCATAACAACAACATCTGTAAGAAAAATTTTTCTTAAATTTTTATTTTCGTGTAAAAATAAAAATATTTTTATTGCACCTTCTAAACGGTAATAGCACGGTAATATATGCATTACGTTACCGTGGTAATAGTCCTAGCATCTGGTCAAGTTCAAATGAGTAAGTGCCGCCATCTACACCCCTTCACCTCTACCGGCTCTTACGGCTTAGAAGGTGCAATAAAAATATTTTTATATTTGTAAAATTAAAAATTTTTTTTTTCTTACAGATGTTGTTATTATGATGGAAATAGTATATTCTCAAAAGGTTTTCAGTATATATTATTATAAATATATTATTCATTATAGTCTGGAATGGCACATAGGTTATTTTTCCCCGGAAAAATGTACGGTTCCAATGGGATATTTAGATAGATTTGTTTTTATTTTTAACAGAGCAAGGCATCGACTGTCTATTCCATCATAAAAACACTTTAGTTACGTATAAATACATATCAAGACTAGTTATATATTGATAGATATATAAAAGAAAGATTCTTAAAATGTTGATATAGCTTTTGAAGTATCAAACTTTGAACCATCAAACGTATGAAATAATATTATAAAAAGGTTAACTTTTAATTCTATGAGATTGGATGTGAGAGGTAATCTCCGAAACCATTCATTTGATTTCGAAAATTCTTTCGCCAATATTTTGAAAGAATGTTTAGGATGAAGATGGTCTTAGGCTGTAAATTATTCCGATAAAATAAAAGGACTATACATCTAATGCGAGCAAAGTTATTTAGTGATGCTAGTGCTTAAAGCAGTTTCTTCTTTTATAATTATCTATACTAATTATTAATTCTGACCCGTGGTTCCGCTTACTTAGAACTTATTGTATTCAATTGTACTCAGCCCTTTTAAAACGTTCCACTGGTAGGTTCCCTTTAATACGAGCGGATCAGGCCATAGTCCACCACGCTGGCCAAGTGCTGGCAGACTTCACATGTCTTTCGAAAACTTGCTAGGTTTTACTTCACCTTGGACAAGTGGTAATTATGTTAAATATGATTTTCACATGAAAATATCAGAGGTGCAAGACCCGGGATTTGAATCCGCGTCACATGGTTTCTCAAACGAGCGCGTTGTCACTACCACTGCTTTACGGCTTATACCTAGCGCTAAAACAGCATATTTTTAAAGCACTTCGATAAATCTATTTAGCAGTTTAGAACGAATATGAAATAAACACACAAACTCACAAACTTTTACATGAATATTAGTATGGTATATTATAAATACAGGCAGTGGTAGCCCAGTGGTGACTCGCTCGCTTGGGTAACCGAGTGAAGCGGGTTCAAATCCTGGGTCTCGCACCTCTGATATTTTCACGTGCGAATCATTTTCAACATGATTACCACTTGCCTTACGGTGAAGGAAAAACATCGTGAGGAAACCTACATGTCTGAGAGAACCTAGCAAGTTTTCGAAAGACATGTGAAGTCTGCCAACCCGCACTTGGCCAGCGTGGTGGACTATGACCTGATCCCCCTCATATTGAAGGGAGGCCCACCCCTAGCAGTGGGACGTTAAAAAGGGCTGAATACATACATACATACATTATAAATACCAAGAATGAAGAAATAACTAAAAAATATCCCACTTGAAAATGAAGCAGAACTGTAACAGACCATCTTGTATTAAGTGAATGAGTTAAATGTATACGATTTCAAAAGATTGCTTTTGATAGGTTTTCCATAACATTCATTAGAAGAAACCCATTCACCGAGTTGTTTGTAAACAAAGTGAGTACTATATTTAATGACTCATTAAGAATAATCACGTTTAGAATAAATGTAAATATGTAGATTATAATAAAATCTTTTCGTTCGTTACCGCATCACTTGAAAACAACTGAAGCGGTTTGGCATTTTTTTAAATTTCATGATAGTTCGGTTATATTTTTTGGCTTTTGGGGTTGTTTTTGGATACATTCTAAATTTTGTAAATTATTCAATGATTTTTCTATTATTTTTTTTTTGAAAACTTTCGAGTCGTTTCGGTCGTTTGTATCTCGGAAATAGTCCCTTAAGGGGGTGAAAATGGGAATCAAAGTTTGTATGGGGAATCAACGAACCAGAGTGAAGCGAGGGTGAGACGCTGGTATATAATAAAATGTTCATTTTACTTGAACATTGTGTTATTTATATATACTAATAAATTATAAAGAGCTAAAGTTTGTGAGTTTGTGACGTTGTAGGGGGTATTCTCTGAATCTACTGAATCGATTTAGATGAAATTTGGTAAGTAGATAGTTTGAGACCCTGGAAAGGACATAGGATACTTTTTAGCCCGGAAATCATCCCGTACCGGGGTGAAAGTGGGGATGAAAGTTTGTACGGGGAATCAACTTAGGGACGAACCCGAGCGAAGCGATGGTGAGTCGCTAGTATATGTATATATTTCTAAGTTAATATTGAGAATTATAGCATTGAGTAAAAACATATTAATCAAATTGACCAAATAAACCAAAGTTTAATGCTATAGCGGTATCACAGGTAGCATCATTTAATATTCCAGTAATTAAGCTCACGTTTTGATCTGTTACGTTCGTAAGATTAAAATAAATTAGAAGTGTCATAAGGCGTATAAAAGGCAGTAGACAGTAGTAGCACAGTGGTAATGCGCTCGCTTGGAAAACACAGTGTAACGGATTCAAAACTGAGTCTTGCACATATTTTCATGTGCGAGTCCTAAAACATGATTACCAGTTACCTTACGGTGAAGGAAGGAATCGTGAGTATTAAATAAGGTACATAAAAAATTAAACGTTTTTCAATGGAATTATAGGACTTTCTAATTATTACAAGACTTTCTAACAAAGTAAGAAATTATATAATTAAGATTCGTTAAAAATCTTTGCCATATACGTTTGAAGCGACAATCTTCTACTGCTAACAGATAGATAATATGCTGATACACTATTTACTTGTAGTGATGTACCTAAAAATATTTTTTTCGAACTGCCATTTCCGTTTCTTTTTCTATGGCAATAAATTATGAAACTATATATCATTTTGACAAAATTATTTTCCACTTAATATAAATCTTATTCCGTTGACATAAAGTCTATTTTCGTAAACAAATATACAAATGTATATAGTATTTCAATGTGAGGCACTGTGTCGGTCATTGATCCTTCAAAAGCGCCGAGATAAAGTGATTAGTGATGTAACTCTTCCGGGATTGATCAACGAGACGGGATTGAATGAAGATGTATTAGATTTTGTTTAGTTAAATTTTTAGCATGATTCGTTTATGCATTCGCCATTCAGTCCTTTTTAACGTCCCACTGCTGGGCATGCGCTTTCCATCACTATAAGGGACTAGCGGCTCACACTCGCTTCACCCGGGTTCGTCGCTAGGTACGTTTTAAATATATATAAATAGTTATTACCCAGCGTTAGCCATATAAATTTTAATATGGTTGTTAAGTACTCTTAAATTTTATAATTTTCCGCGCAATTTTTAAAATTTTTTCTTTCATAAGAATCTTCTCCTGACAATAACAAACACAACAAAAAAAATTAGTTAAATCGGTCCAGCCGATCACGCGTGACGGCGTGACCAAGGGAAATAGGGATTCATTTTGATATACATATATAGATTAAGCCATTGTTTTATTCCTCCTCCGTAAAGCAAAAGGTTGAAGTTGATTCGCACGTGAGAATATTAGAAGTGATAAAATACAAAAATTATAAACTTCTATAATCATAATACACTACCAATAATATAATTAAATGACATACGAGGTTATACCTCGTTACCTCGTTAGCGTTAGTTATATTAGCATGTCAAAATATCAAGCACGATATTTGAGCGGAAACCGCAATAGTATAAGTTATCCAATATCGTTCTTTTTAACCGATCTTGCAATTTTATTTTATGCATATTTGTGTTAAATTACTGTTATTTGAACCTCGTTTATGTGTTAGTTAATAACATAATTTTCAAATAGTTGGACATATTTAAGAATACATTGATTGATTGATAGAAAATGAACTACCTACAGATTTTTTTATACAAAATTTGTCAACAAACATGTAAGTATACTGACTTCAAACTAAATATCCCTCAGTGGTAGATTTTTTCTTAATTTTATAGGACATTAGATTTAGTATTTTCTTTTTTTTAAAAATTATTCATGAAAATCGATTTATAATTGCTAAAAAAATCGAGTAATTCATACAAAAACAATGTTAATGTTCATAAAATTTTTGGAGAATTTCTTACCATTGATTTTATGATTCAATACACTTTTCATGCTTATATTGAAATACAATTTAAGTCACGAAGTATATGTAGGTATGTATAAAAATAATTAATTCACGTACGCACTTTAAATAACTAGCATCGATAGCTATTTAACGGTAGTTTAAGATTATGAAGTTATTCGCTTGTGTCACGGATAGTAATTGACGATAAGTCGATTTTATCGATAACGGGATATCCCAACACTAAACTCCATTATCGCACTTACATGGCGCTTGAAACATTGATCGATTCCTCGCTCAGAACTAGGAATACATACCCTGTTACATCACTATGGGTTATATAACATACGAGACGTCATGTATAGGTGAGGCACCTGAATTTAACCGACTTTAAAAGGAGGAGTACATATCCTGTATATCTATATGTTATTTATATTATATTGAAAATAATATTAGCGAATCCGGTAGAAAATAATTTATTTATGAGACAAATCAAAGTTATATATAAAAAAAATTGTCGGAAAATTAAAAAGATATCCAAAAAAACTATCAAGGTGACCCAAGCTGTTGGATCAGTAGTTTCAGAGATTACCACCTACATACATACAAACTTACAAACTTTACCTCTTTATAATATAATTATTAAGTGATAATATTATTTATTAATGGGTATAATATTATTGTTGAGTGAGTTTGTTAATTGTTCATGTTTTAACTCACAATGTTTACATGAAAATAGTTATACATATCCTCAGACGCAGTACTATTTAGCAATATACCTACCAAGCGAGCTGAACCGCTTGAAAAACCAATCATTGTTTATAATATTTTTTTTTCCTCAAGACTTACCGTGGCTTCACTAAAAGACGGCTCTGGGTGCCGGATAGCCTTGGTGTGACTTCAGGTCATACTCTATCCGCATACTAAAATTCGTCTAAATCCGTCCAGCCATTTGAGCACGAAAGAGAAACAAACACACATACAAACTTCCATATCTAATATCTATATATGTAAGTAGTCCGATCTTTTTTCGCCTTCGTCTTCTATCATATCCCTCATCCTCTTATTCATCTTCTTTTAGATTCTGGCAGCCCTGGCTGTCTCCCTGGGCCCTTTTGCCGCTGGTCTAAGCAAGGGCTACATGTCTCCAGCTATCGCGTCCATGCAGGAGGCAAGGTTACACAACGCGTCCTTCACTGTCAGTGACCAACAAGCCAGTTGGATTGCTAGTTTAAGTTTACTAGGTAAGTATTAAAATACCTTATACACAAATTAATACAATTGAAGTGTCTGTTTGTAATGTCAAAATAACAGCTTTTTACTAAATACATATAAAAGTATATACGGCACTTATGAGACGCGTGTTTTTTTTTAATTTTTGTCTGTTTGTCTGTCTGTTTGTTACGGCTAATCTACGAAACGTGATGAACAAGAAAAAACTGTATAAAAAATTAAAATTTAAACACAAACTGACTGACTGACTAATTGACAAGCACATCGGATTTCTATATATCTCGTTTACATGTGGGTCACGACTTGTTTTTGGCATCGGCTAAATACCATCTAATAATATTTCTAACGTTTGTGAAGTACTGATATAGAGCGCGGATTTATGATTAACTAGCAGAACCCGCCGCTTCGCTCGCGCTAAAACTATCTAAAAAGGTAGTTTCATACAAACTTTCATCTCCTATTTTACACGTATTCATTTAACTGTATTGAATAACATCAGTGCCAAGTTTCAAGTAATTCTGATCAGATTTTTTTTGCATTGTATTATAACGTGTTTTCCTGTGGGAATGAGATAATCTCCCGCGGTAAAAAGTAGCCTATGACACTTTCCAGCCCTCCAACTATCTTCGCACAAAAAATCATGTCAATCTCTGTCATAAAAAATAATGTCAATATCGTCTCTCCGACGTGATTTCGACGTGAAAGAAGGACAGACAGACAGACAGATAAACAAACAAACAAACAAACAAACAAACAAACAAACAAACAAACAAACAAACAAACAAACAAACAAACAAACAAACAAACAAAGAAGCAAACACACTTTCACATTTATATAATTAAGTATGGATTTACGAGTATATCAGTTATATCTCTTAGGCGAAGTGGCAGTCACTTTGTTTTCTGCCCTGAGTTATAGTAGGTTTGATACCGCTTGACGTATTTATTATGTAAGGATTATAATTTTTAATGTCAAAAAGTATACGTGAGTGCTGAGACGACGGCTGATAGAAGGCAGTGGAAGAAGCAAATATCTTATGCCGACTCCACGTAGGGCGGGATAGGGATAAGAAGTATACTTGGCACTAACACTATTGATAAACCATACATGTAATATCATGGTTATAAAGCTATCCTACGGATATAAATTAAGGGATTACGATAAAAAGTCAAGTTACGAGCCTTTATGTTTCTCAATGTTTAATGTCATGATAAGTTAAAGTATGTTGTTTCTTTATCTCAAACTTGAAACGATAAAATAAAACTGTATTAGTAATAAAATTAATAAGTAATTGTTATAAAGATCTAATAAAATGGCTGCCCTGTCTGCCAACTAACACAAATTTATTGCTGTATTATATAGATACAGTTGATGAAAGTAGAAAGTTGACAGTAGGCATAAAGAATTGATTTATAATATTTGTTTATACTTTCACAGTATAGATGAGATTTCTATCAAAAATCAGTTTTTACTGCTATTCTATCTCTTTCATCAAAAATGCAATTCAAGCTAAATAATAATAGAATTTCTAAATTTTAAATTGTATTACCACTTACTTTTAACATAAACTTTCTCATTTGTCTTCTACCGCACAGCTTGAAATATAGTTCTAAAATTTATTAGTCAAGAGCAAAATAATCGATAGCAGTTAGTAGCCTAACAAAGGATTTAACTTACACAGGGTCAAAATTAAAACAAAAATTTCTAAAGTACATCTATACATATAATAAAATCTATACATGAAATATTATTAGGAAAATCTTATTGAAATAGTCATTATTATCGATACAAAGGTCTGTCTGTCTGTCTATCTAGGAACGCATCACGAGAAAATTACTGGACAGATTTTAATGAGGTATGATGATAGCTGATTATCCGGGTCAACATATAGGATACTTCTTACTGCGGGAAAATATCTCATCTCTGAGAAATCTATACTAACCGTTAAACGTAGCTAGTCTTCACTAAAATCATATAACAAAATAAAATTAATAAGCAAAATTTTAGCACTATGGTGTAATAAATGAAATCTTAAAAATAAATAACTCGGTCGCGTAAAAGGCAAACTAAAAAGAATGGACCAAGTTAACGAACGAAATTGTATTATGCAGTCGAAGATGTATGTTCTATCACAAGGGAATTTTCTCTCACGAAACCATATCATTGGGAATCAAGACAGTGGTAGCCCAGTGGTAACGCGTTCTCTTGGGAAACCGAGTGAAGCGGGTTCAAATTCCGGGTCTCGCAACTGTGATATTATCATGTATTTCCAACATGATCATCACTTATCTTACGGTAAAGGAAAACATCGTGGGGAAACTTGCGCGTCTTAGGGAACCTAGCAAGTTTTCGAAAGACATGTAAAATCCGCCAATCCGCACTTGGCGAGCGTGGTGGACTATGGCCTGATCCCCCCTCATATTGATGTGAGGCCCGTGCCCAAAAGTGGGACGTTAAAAAAAGGGCTGAATACAATATTAATACTTGGGCTGAATACATTAGAAATCTTGCGATCTCTGTACATGGTCTAGTATTTCTTATTATAGTAAAAACTTACGTTATTAAAGCTTCATTCAAACGTATCGTGACAATAAATCAACAAGAGTTTTGTTATTACAGTGGTAGCCATTCATAGGCCATATTTACGACTTAAATAATGTTCCTGATTCACCATGCCGGTACACGAACCGGGAATCGAACTCGTTCCTACATCAATAAGCACTTTATTACGCCTACACAGAATAACTGTATCGAGAGACTTTGAATTTTTATCGTAATTGCAATTTAATGAATACTTTAAATGTTAATTTCTTTATTTATTATTTTTATTACAAATAGTTTTGTATAAAAATTTTGGATATCTTATATAATTATTGTTTATGTATTCAGTCCTTTTTTTACGTCGCACTGCTGGGCACGGGCCCCCCTTACTACAAGGGGGATCAGGCTATAGTCCACCACACTGGTCAAGTGCGGGTTGACGGACTACACATATCTTTCGAAAACTTCCTAGGTTTCCTCACGATGTTTTCCTTCACCGTAAGACAAGTGGTAATCATGTTAGAAATGATTGAACACCCTTCATTCGATTTTCCAAGCGAGTACAGTTGGAGGGCTGGAGAGTAACATAGGCTACTTTTTATCGCGGGAAAACACGTTAAAATACAATTCAAAAAAATATTTATGATCAGAATTATTTGAAACTTGGTATTAATGCTCTTCAATAAAATTAAATAAATACGTGTTTTAGCATTTTTCGAAATTTATCCTATAAGGGGGTAAAATAGGGGATGAAAGTTTGTATGAAACTACCTTTATAGATTTTTTTTTGTAGTTTTAGCGCTAACAAAGCGGTGGGTTCTGCTAGTAGGCTATATATAACATTTATAACTAATAGCAAAAATGTATGAAATACAACATAGCTGGAAACAACACTGCCGCGACAACTAATCTTAAACAATTTAGCAAGTTGGTTTAATGAAAGTAAACTAAACAGGATTTAAATTCCACTGCCCTATATACTAAATCTATTCTTAAATCTAGAATAAGTAAATAACTAGGTTTCAGATTACTAGTAATTAGTTATATTAAGCTTTTAAAGTTGTTACGTCATCGCAATACGTCTTTTTCTATTTGGCCCTTAGCTATACGATTGTTCAGAAAAACAAAAAATAATATTTTTGCTTGTTGATAAGTCTTTTATTTGTTTTTTGGCATACAATTTGATTTTGACAACATGTTCGGTTCTGTTTGTAGTGACTCTACTTGCTGTGCTAGCGGTCGCGGGTTCGAGTCCCTAGGGGCCTAAGGTATTCATTTGTCTGATGAGCACGAATATTTGTACTCCAGTCATGGGTGTTTATATAACTAATTAGGTACTTTATGCTCTCTATAAATGTTTTTGAGTGGGGTGGGGCATTCAAGGGTAGCTTATAAACGCTCCCATGATGCAATCTATCTCTTTACGAAATTTTATCGAAATCTGTTCAGAGATTGAAGCGTATAAAGATAAAGGACAGAGTTACTTTCATATTTATAACATTATGCTTAGTAGGAAATAGATAGACTATATATATACATATATATATATATATATATATATATATATATATATATATATATATATATATATATATATATATATATATATATATATATATATATATATATATGTGTTATATCCCTTACTTGAGAAATGATTGTTTCCCCATAAAATTTACTTATACAAATTTCCACACCTTAAGCTATGATTTCCGGGATAAAAACTATCTTTTGTCCTTCCCAGGGCATCAAACTACCTCTATACGAAACATTTAAATCAAGACAAACAGAGCGAACTCGCATTTCTAATATTATTATGCACTATGGATATAAAGTATATATAATAAATAAAATGAAATTATGAATGTAATAATCTAGAAAATTCCTCTAAGCGTTAGATAGCCTGTACATTGTTATATTAAATGCTACACGCATACTTGTTGCGTTTAATAAAACATGACCGTAACGCTGCGGCCTGCGCCACTCCGTACACCTGTGCTATGGCGATATAGAATATTTTCAGTACCGTATTATACCATACTAGCATTGCCCGCGGCTCCGCCCGCGTTCAGATGACCAAAAACTAAATTCTTAGGTTTTAGATATTAGTATACTTTTACATTACAGTTTTTGTATTTTTTCTAAGGAATGAGATAGTTTCCCGCGGTGAAAAGTATTCTATATGTTGACACCATGAACGAATTAGCCACTTCGTTCATGGTTGACACATACTAATAAGTATACACCTATACATATAATAAAATTGTAACTAAGCTGAATCTGTACATTAAATATTTTGGAAAATCTTATTGAAATAGTCATTATTATCGATACAGAGACCGAATCTATAGTTTCTAGAATTTTTGTTTGTCTGTCTGTCTGTTACCGCATCACAGAAAAACCACTGGAGGGATTTTGATGAAATTTGGTATGGTGATAGCTGGTTATCCGGGTCAACATATAGGATACTTTTTACCGCGAGAAAATGTCTCATTTCTGAGAAAAAATACAAAAACTGCAATGTAAGTATACTAATATGTAAAACCTAAGAATTTGGTTTTTGGTTACCGGAACACGGACAGAGCCGTGGGCAATGCTAGTATTTAGAATAAAACTATGTCTGCGTATTTTTTCAAGGATTTATTTTAATTTTTGATTCCCGACTTTTTCCCGTCGCTCCTTTGACTATTTATAAATACTGTAACACAAAAACATACCTATATTTTATTTAATTATACCTACAAATCTCTATAGTTCTGTACGTGTGTTTCTTGTTCAAAGTAACTCATGCGAACGTTAATTGCTAAGTAAAAATAAATATTTTAAGTAAACACATTAACAACTAAACTAATGGCATCATGGCCTGAAATATATTATGATACTAGCATTGCCTGCGGCTCCGCCCGCGTTCAGATGACCAAAAACCATATTCTTAGGTTTTACATATTAGAAAACTTTTACATTACAGTTTTTGTACTTTTTCTCAGAAATGAGATATATTACTGCGGTAAAAAGTATCATATATGTTGACCCGGATAACTAGCTATCACCATACTACATTTCATCAAAATCCCTCAACTGGTTTTTCTGAGATGCGGTAACAGACAAACAGACAGACAGACAAAAATTCTAAAAACAATAGATTCGGCCTCTGTATCGATAATAATGTTTATTTCAATAAGATTTTCCAAAAAATATTTAAAGTACAGATTCGGCTTTACAGTTACAATTTTATTATATGTATAGATGTAGATACTTTCTAAATATATTTAAATATCACAAACACACTTGAAAAAACACTAAATAAGATATTACAAAATACTAGCGGACCCGACAGACGTTGTCCTGTCTACACGTCTTTAATTTGAAAATTTCAAACTTTTTTTAATAATTTTTTTGATGAAAATTATTATTCAAATTGTGAATCTAAACCATTCCCAGATCCCCTTGAACACACACAAAAAATTTCATCAAAATCGGTCCAGTCGTTTGAGAGAAGTTCAGTGACATACACACTCACAGAAGAATTATATATATAAAGATAGTAGCCAACCGCGTCGCGCGCTGCTCCGTCGAATTGTGAATTAAGAGAATTGTAGGTATCTACTACTTTTAGCTACAAGGGATCTGGTATATAGGTAAATGTGAAATAAAACTATAGCAATAATGGGCTATCCATGGCTAAGCATGGGCATAATGTCCTATGCTGATGATGATGTTCTCCTAGCCGATTCCGGCTACGGCGGCCAATCTCATTGAGATTAGCCAACTGCGCAGGAGATATTATAGTGCAGCGCGTGTACGCGCAGACACAACGTGCACTCTCTATTCCTATCACTCTCATACTCCGGTGGGACGACACGAGACTGGACCAGTGAGAGTTAAGGCGCAGGACCGACGGCTTTACGTGCTCTCCGAGGCACGGGGGTGAAACACCGCCAACTTCCCAACTCCGGGCTGTTACTGAGACTTACTATACAGAAAGACTCAATAACCTATGCTAATACCTATATAATATGTCATTTTAAGAATGTCAATTATTAAGGCTAAGTTTTGGAATTTTTCGCAATTATTTTGGCTTTTTGATTCAAATACATAAAATTAAACACGATCACGGAAGTCTCTCCTTTATATTTAAAATATAAATATCATATAAACGTAGAATATACAAAAACCGATATTAAAAATAAATAACCTGAAAGGTTCGAATTAGACATTCATTTTCAGGTGTTATTAACGCAACGCAAAGCAAATAAAAGTTCTTAAAATATAACTTTTGCTTGTAAAGTTTACACAAAAATATTCTTTGCTTCCTTTCTGAGTAAAAACAGGACATGTAAAGAAACAAATAAAACGAACGTACGAAAAAAAGAGTTAAAGACAGTACTAAAAATTACATATGATAATAACATAGCATTGAGCTAGTAATCAATTCATCAGTTTCATTGCGCTTTGTGTACACTGGCTACTATAAATTTTACTTAGCCATTTGTCTATATATACATATAATAAAATTCTGAGTCGCATCTATACATTAAATATTTTTTGAAAAATCTTATTGAAATAGTTATTAGAATTTTTGTCTGTCTGTCTGTCTGTTACCGCATCACGAGAAAACCACTGAACAGATGTTGATGAAATTTGGTATCATGATAACTGGTCATCCGGGTCAACATATAGAATACTTTTTACCGCCGGAAAATATCTAATTTCTGAGAAAAATATGTAAAACCTAATAATTTGTTTTTGGTCATCAGAACGCAGGCGGAGCCGCCGGGCAATGCTAGTTTCAATAAATATAGCTTTACTTTAGAACCGAAGTGTAATATATTCTGTAAACCGGTTTAAATGTAATTTATAGTTCAAATAACGCTTAAAATATCAAACATTATTACAAAATGAAGTTGTTAGAACTCAACAACTCTCCATACAAATGTCCTATAAGCACGCGATCTGTTGTGTACAGACACTACAATATCATACTAATAACATCACACTATGTAAGATATTATATTCACCCGCGGTTTTGCTCATATAGTTCAAAACATATTTTCATGCAAAATTTTAACCCCTATTTTAGGGGTTGAATTTTCAAAAATACTTTTTTAGCATATCTACTCCCTGTGAGGGATCTACCTTTAAGTTTTTTACATTTATACATTTTAGGGTTTCGCAACAACAACAAAAATACAGAATTTCACTGTAAAATCCTTAAAATGTTATTATTTAATGCCTTCTTAGGTGTAGGTCTAAAGATAACGGAAAAAATCTATACATTGTGACAGCAATATCTAAATCTATTCATAGATAGAGTAAAAATTAATTTGTTAATGTCAATTTTATACTAAATCATATATCATATTAAGCCTTATACCATACAAGTATATATGTAAGTATAATTATATATGTGTAGTATATCAACTACATATCTGGTATATTGAACACAAGCCTCATAGCTTACCATGGAACTAGATGGTGCTGTGTTAATGTCCCAACATACATACATATATATATATTAACTAGCGACTTACCTTCGCTTCACTTGGGGCGTCATTACGTTTACGTATTAATAAAAATAGTTATTGTGACTTGCGTACTTTAGGAGGTAGATATATACTATAGCGGACTTTTCTGTAGGCCTTTTTAAGATCTACAATTTTCTAGTACATTATTTTGATATATCTCGTAAGGTTTAGCCAGCGTTAGTAATGTATGCGCCCAAAAATACGAGTTGGTATGTTATATACGACATCATTACAAATTTTTGAAATTGTCAGATTTTATTTACTATAATATGCATGTATTATACATATAAAGCTACCGGAGAAACAGACAGACGAAAACAGCGATTTTGCTTTATATGTATAGATAATTAATCTAAGTATACTTTTTCAGAAGTACTTTTTGGTTAAAATATTTTTAAGTAGTTATAAATTAAAACTTAATATTCTCACAAATTCTCGTTTTTTAAATGCATTTTCTGCATAAAATGATTGCATTTTGTAATTATTTCGGCCTAAATACGTGTTTTAACTAGACGTTTAAAATTTTACCATCACTCTCTAATATATTCTGCATATTTTATAGTAGCTTCTTTTATTCTCTTTATTTTTACGTTCTGAGGTAATGTCTTTGTTTTTTTCTTATCTTTAATGGCTTAGAGAGTGTCGTTTGTTAATATGTTTGGGTTAAAGTATTAAGAAAACCTATAAGTATGTTTTCTTTTAATACCGGTTCAAAACTCGGATCTTGTACCTCTGATATTTTCATGTACATTAAAATCTGCTTAGAAGTTTTCGATATATTCATGTACATTAAAATCTGCTTAGAAGTTTTCGAAAGACATATTGTAAAGTCCGCCAACGATCACTTGACCAGCGTGGTGGACTATGGACTGATCTCAATTATTGGGAGGCCCACCCTCAGCAGTGGGACGTTAAAAAGGGCTGAATTAATACATTTACTTATGATCTATTTGCGTGCCAAGTTTCATCAGAATTAGTTAAGCAGTTTATGATTTATGGATTCTTTATATTTATAACACTATAATACTAAAAAGATTCATAACTTAATATATTATTTTAATGAACATCACTATAATATACTGTAAGAAGTAAATTGTGCTTTAAAAGTCTGCATCGAAATTACTATAATGAAATACAGCGTTGTTTATTGCAAGTTTCGAATTAAACATGGCTACTTCACAATACTAAAATTTTCATATATTTTTGCGTTTGTTTATTCGTCTGTTTGTTTATGTTCGCGAATTTCCGGAACGGCTGAATCGATTTAAATGATACTTTCACTGGTGGATAGATTCGGTTAAAAGCGACATATGTTATGTTTATTCTATATTTTTTTTATTAATTTATTAATATATTAAAAGATTCTCATATCACGTGACAGTATATAAGAAGAGTGTCATAAGAATATTTTTATGCAAAATTTAAAAATAAGTTAAAAATGAAACAAAACCATTAAAGTACTAAAATTTATTTATGAAACTTATAGTTAAAATGATGGCTTGAGCCGTTTTACATTTATAATTTCCATTTTAACATAAAGTATTATCCTTTATATGGTGCAAATTAATATGATAATTACAACCTTGCACTGTTGGTAATTTGTCTCGCTTTAAGTACTGCTAATGGTAAGAGAGCTACTTCCATACTAATATTATAAATGTGAAAGTGTGTTTGTTTGTTTGTCCTTCTTCAGGTCGAAACGAATTGGCGTAATTTTTCATGTGGAGATAATTGGAGGGCTGGAGAATAACATTTATATACATTAGGCTACTTTTTACCGCGGGAGATTAGCTCATTCCCACGGGAAAACAATTTATAATACAACCCCAAGAAATATTTATGATCAGAATTACTTGAAACTTAGTATTAATGCTCTTCAATACAATTAAATAAATACGTGTTTTAGTATTTCTCGAAATACATCCCATAAGGGGGGAAAATAGGGGATGAAAGTTTGTATGAAACCTACCTTTTTAGTTTTTTTTTGTGGCTTTACCGCGAGCGAAGCCGCGGGTTCTGCTAGTACCTATATAAAAAGTTTTAAAATTTGTGTTTTTCTTGTAAGTACAGCATATAATTCATCTGATGCATTTATTAAAAAGCTGTTATTTTGGTATTACAACCAGACACTTTATTTTTATTTATCTATATAAAATTATGCATTCCTAGACACCTTTTATGTTTATAATATACATAAAAACTTATCCTTTTAAAATAATGACCCGATATATATGCAAAAATCAATATAATCAAATAAAGTTTTATAGTAGATAAACAAACAAACAAACAAACAAAAAACAAACAAACAAACAAACAAACAAACAAAAAAACAAACAAACAAACAAACAAACAAACAGACAAACAAACAACCAAACAAACAAACAAACAGTTGTCATATCACTATTTAACTAATCTTATCATTATAATAAGAAGTAATAATTTTGAATCACAAAATGGAGATTCTAATGTAATATATAAATTTAATACCGTATAAGGTCAAACATACTGAAATTATGATCTGTTTCATTCGCGACACGTAAAACTGCTGTAAATTATGGCTTAGTTATATAGTAGGTATGCTAAAAATGTATATAAATAAAGTTAGTGCATTCGGTTATGGCCTGTATTGCCTAGGTAATAGACGTCGTAAATACGCTAAGATTAAGTATATTAGGGTTTAGACCTAATAAGTTATTTAAATTAATTATCTCATTGAATAAATCTTTCCTTCTAACATAAAAAAATACAATATAAAATCTGAAAAATATACCTTTTATTAACTTTTCGAATTTTCAATAATTTTACTGAAATGACAAAAATGTTTACTTCACTAGTGACTCACTCTCGCTTCGCTCGGGTTCGTCCCTAGGTTGATTCCCCATACAAACTTTCATTTCCATTTTTACCCCCTTAAGGGATGATTTCCGGGATATAAACTATCCTATGTCCTTCCCAGGGTCTCAAACTATTCTCTTACCAAATTTCATTTAAATCGATTCAGTAGTTTCGGAGCTTATTCGGTACAAACAAACAAACAAAAAATCTAATCATTCCTATTTATAATATTAGTATAAATAATATCATAATAAGTCATTTCCATATATTTTTTTAGATTTTTATTCGACAATTATTTTAGAATGGCACCTTGTATAAGCGCCAAGTAAGTTATCTAACAAACTTAGCATCTAACAGGAATGTAGCAACCCTATGAAAGATTTATGCGCTTCTTGGAAGCCGGTAATAAATCTGAAATTTTACGATAACTTGGTATTTACATCGTATTCCCACATTTAATGTGAAATTGCCTTTAAAATGCATTGTTTGCGATCTTGCTATATATATATATATATATATATATATATATATATATATATATTCTAACTAGCTATACTAGTATAGTATTATATGATCTGTGATCTCTAGATGATTCTTTAAAATGACATAACTTTTTTTATTTATTTAGTCCATGTATTAAAATTATGTGATTATAATATACTAGGTAATAGTGGTTCTTGTTAGTATTGATTATACTGAAGTCTTGAATATAATTTTGATAGGAGTATTTTGTATGAATCATACATTACGTATGCACTAAATAAAATAGGCAGTGGTAGCCCAGTGGTAACGCGCTCGCTTGGGAAACCGAGTGAAGCGGGTTCAAATCCCAGTTCTCGCACCTCTGATATTTTCATGTGCGAATCATTTCTAACATGATTACCACTTGCCTTACGGTGAAGGAAAACATCGTGAGGAAACCTGCATGTCTGAGAAAACCTAGCAAATTTTCGAAAGACATGTGAAGTCCGCCAACGCGCACTTGGCCAGCGTGGTGGACTATGGCCTGATCCCCCTCGCATTGAAGGGAGGCCCGTGCCCAGCAGTGGGACGTTAAAAAGGGCTGAATACAAATAAAATCTATATACATATAATATACACTAATAATTTAGATGTTTTCATAAGATACTCATACAGACGGACAACCATTTATTCGAATTCTATCTAATTCATTTCGACATTTTTATATAAATTTAACGGTAATTTCATATTAATACCATAAATATTAAAGTAAGTCTGTCCGTTTGCTACTTTTTCACACTTAAACTGCTAAACCGATTTTGGTAAAAAATTTACAAGATCATAGAATCTATTATGGGGATATGGAGAAATCCCGTCCCATTAATATTACAAATGCGAAAGTTTGGATGGATGGACATAATCACACCAAAACGGCTGACCGGATCTGGATGGACACAGAGATAGATTATACATATATAGTCTGGTATAACACATAGGTTGTTTTTATCCCGGAAAATGTATGGTTCCCGTGGGATAGATTTGTTTTTGTCTAATTGCTAGTACTACTATAAAAAATGGTTATATTTACAAAACTTTTAAAGTAATTACATAATCAAACATCACAGACCATATAAGAAACGTGTGACAGTTTGACTACTTTAGTTACAGGCTTTCTCTAATGTCAATATATGTACATGTAACTGTCATATTCTCGTGTCTCGTCCACTCTAAGCGACATGGCCCTTTTATGGGATCGATAATTACATGAATATTTAGAAATATTATGTAATCAATGGGTAGAGTGTTCATTTTGTAATTTATTTTGGAACCCACATGTTAAGTTTTGAAAGTATGTATTCATTATTTTATCAACGGTTTTTAGGGTTTCGTGCGTGAAAAGAAAAAATGTAAGCCTTTTAAGATCACTTTGTTGTCGGTCTGCTTGTTAGTTAGTACTCTTTTATCTTTTTTTATTTTAATATTAGGGCTTAGAGAAGATGTCATTCTACAAACATTGCAGAATAGAAATCTAAAAATAAAATATTTGTATACAAACATATAAAAAAAAAAGCTTTTTTAAATAGTCTAAAAAGAAGAGAATAATCTTTAAATTAAATCAAACCAATCAATTTATTATATTACACAATTTATTTCATTTAAAAGTTTGTCGCGAGATTGCTCTATAAAAAATATTGTTTTTTAACCTTTTGTTTGTTGTTTATCTTCACAGGTAAATCTTATATATAAAATTTCCATGTCACAATGTTTGTTACCGTATTCCTCCGAAACGGCTTTACCGATTTTAACCAAATTTTATATGCGTATTCAGTAGGTCTGAGAATCGGCTACTATCTATTTTCCATACCCCTAAGTGATAAGGATAAGGGTGGTCCTCCCAGACCCCACCCCAGGGACGAACCCGAGCGGAGCGAGGGTGAGTCGCTAGTCTTATTATATAATGTTTAATTTGAGATGATTAACGAAATTTGCGTTGAAACGTTGAAGTATAAAAAAAAACTAAATCAAAGTCCATTTTAATGCTTACGGTACGTGCATGCTGAATTTCAATTTTCATCACGATCATGGTACAGGCATTGAGGCGTAAATTCCATTATTGCTATAATAAAAGTTTAATTTACGATTTTTTTTAATATAATTTTAAAAAAACACTGTTATTTATAACTGTTAATTGGATCATCCGCTAGGCTAATCTGAACATTGCCTAAAAATATTATCAAAATCGCTCCAGCCGTTTTGTAATCCATAGTGAACATATACATCGATTTTTATATATGTATATAGATTTGATAAAAAAAAGCACTGGCTCATATTTTAGCATAAAACCTTACTTACCTCTTAAGAAAATTATAACTTCCTATCATATCATTAGACCTCAACAACACAACGATTTACAGCCCCAAATAACAAAGTGTACTGCCAAATTGATTTTAGTTTAGTTTTAAACGTACTATAGGTAATTTTATTCTTAAGTAATTTACTTATTATTTTGATAGTTTGTGTGAATATTATACAAGCGTTTGCCCGCGGCTTCATCTACGCGGTTTATTTATGTATGTCCAAAATATTTTCTTATCTTACACCCTATAAAAGGTTTTAATATCAATTTCCATATTTTTTACTATCAAAACTATGAAATCTCCAATATCACATCATCCCCTATTTTTCATCCCTTAACGGTGTCCTATATCAGAAATATTATTTCCAATTTTGGTTGGTGTTACTTTAAAACAACAGCTTTTCGTAGAATCTTTCAACACTAAAATCAGCGTCTGTTATATACTATTCCACACACACACACACACATATATATATATATATATATACCTATAAATATATATATATATATATTTATAGAAACAATAGAATTGATGGTTTTTACAAGCCAATTTTAAAGTTCAATGCCCCTTCCTAGGTCAAAGTCAACGATTCATAATTTACCTTAACTTCCAGTTAAACGCCTTCTGGCAACCAAAAACACTATAATTTTCTAACACAAAAAAGGCACTAAAGTCGGTGTTAAAAACAGATTATGCGATATATGTACGGTACAAAATTTGTGGGATGATAAGCGGGAGTTAACGAATATTTTTGTAACGGTGGTATGGTGTATGGCCTGCCTCGGTGGTGTAGTGGCTTGCATGTACGACTGCACACCCGGAGGTCCTGGGTTCGAGTCCCGGGTCGGGCCAAGTTTAGTTATTGAGTCTTTCTGTATAGTAAGCCTCAGTAACAGGCAACAGTTTCACCCCCGCGATGTTTCACCCCCGTGCCTCGGAGATCGCGTAAAGCGGTCGGTCCTGAGATCCGTCTCAATGAGATTGGCCGCCGTGGCCGGAATCGGTCAGGAGAACATTATCATCATCATCATCATTGTGTATGATAACTTGTCGATCCATTCACTTTAAATATGATGAATTTAAATTTGAATTTTGATTTAAATCCTACTAATATTATAAATGTGAAACTTTGTGAGGATGGATGGATGGATGTTTGTTACTCTTTCACGCCAAAACAGCTGAACGGATCTGCATGAATTTAGTTATTTTTTATTCCGAAAACATGTACGGTTCCCGTGGGATACATTTCTTTTTCTCACAAATTTAAGATCATACGTTCACAATCCAACATCGTTTAAAATCTAATGTTTTATCCAAATATACTTTTAATTGAGTATATTACCTATGTGCATTTTTAGTTATAATTTCATGTGCAGACAAGTTGTCTTTTTGGCGAAACTTATAACTCCAGATCTTAGTTTGTTTACAAAATTTCATTAAAATCCATCTAGTAGTTTTAGCATAAAAAATTTACAAACACACATACAAAATATCGCATTTATAATAGAAATTACATTTCAAACATGTTAACAGATATGAAGAAAAATCATAATATTTATACCACTTTATTATCAGCAATGGCGCCTTAATACAGAGTTCGGTAAAAATTTTACACTTACAAATGCGTACACGCACTTTTATTTTTTATTTCCAGACAGAGTGTGTCAAAACAAAGGGTGCGCGTAAGAGATTTATGTTGTGTTTAAAACGGGAATCGTATCTGCTACCCAGATCGATCGCATTCCGATACGAACGTCCTGGAAATGAATCATTTCGCTTTGTATTTAAGTGTTGTTTGAATTAGGTATCTTTAAGAGACAAATTGATTTTGTATGTGATATTTTAATCATCAAAAATAAAAAATCTAGGGTAAAAGCAAAAATCTTTTACCCTACTAGAGCGACTCGTGTTTTTGCCAAAAACCCTATCTTTTTCCAGTATATGATTTCACCTTTGTCTAATTATCCGTATTTTCGCAATATCCCTAGGAATTTCGCGAAAATTCAAATTATCAAATTATCCTATGACATATCTATACATGTAATAAAATTGTAACTAAGTCGAATCTGTACATTAAATATTTTTTGGAAAATCTTATTGAAATAGACATTATTATCGATACAGAGGCCGAATCTATAGTTTTTAGAATTTTTGTCTGTCTGTCTGTCTGTTACCGCATCACGGAAAAACCACTGGAGGGATTTTGATAAAATTTTGTATGATGATAGCTGGTTATCCGGGTTAACATATAGGATAGTTTTACCGCGGGAAATTGTATCATTTCTGAGAAAAGATACAAAATCTGCAATTTAAAAGTATACTAATATGTAAAACCTAAGAATTTGGTTTTTTGGTAATCTGAACGCGGGCGGAGCCGCGGGCAATGCTAGTACAGTATATTATGTAAAGCCATGGGGTTTTGATGTGCCTATGTGATGTCTAAAGACGCGGCAATAATTAAAGTAGTCACTGAAGGAATTTCTAAGGCGTTACTAATAAATAAAAACAAAATTGTAAACAGCATGTTAATGCGCATTTGTACTAAAAATAATCTCCATATGTTTTATGTTATTTTAAATTGAAATATGCTAGAATGAATGATTGTATTCCAATATCGCGTGGAACTAATCTTTTACAACATTTACTTTTATATTTAAGTGCACTTGTAAGATATTTTATACATACGAAAAAATCTATTAACACGCTCTTTAATGTGGAATAGATAGACTATATGTTATCCATACTAATATTATAAATTGTGAAAGTGTGTTTGTTTGTTTGTTTGTTTGTTTGTTTGTTTGTTTGTTTGTTTGTTTGTCTTTCTTTCACGTCGAAACAGCTTGGTGGATTAGTTATGTAGGTACTGTATGTTCGTGGATTACTTAGTTTGTATGAAACCTCCCATTTTAGAGCTTTTTTTGTAATTCTAGGGCGAGTGAAGCCGCGGGTTCTGCTAGGTATATTTAAAAATGAATGATGATGATGATGTTCTCCTGATCGATTCCGGCCACGGCGGCCAATCTCATTGAGTCTAGCCAACTGCGCAGGAGATATTATAGTGCTCAAGTGTACGCGCAGACACAACGTGCACTCTCTATTCCTGTCACTCTCATACTCCGGTGGGACGACCACTCGACACGACCGGTGAGAGTTAAGGCGCAGGACCGACGGCTTTACGAGGCACGGGGGTGAAACACCGCTAACTTCCCAACTCCGGGCTGTTACTGAGGCTTAATATACAGAAAGACTCAATAACTAAACTTGGCCCGACCCGGAACTGGAACCCAGTACCTCCGGGTGTGCAGCCGTACATGCTAGCCACTACACTACCGAGGAAGCTAAAAATGAATATAAAGACAATCACATATTTTATTATTGAGCTCTATTCTTTATAAACATTATATAAAAATATATTTAACTAAATTTTCATATAAAAACATTTTTTTCCATTCGAGCTTTCCTATTTATTAATTTTAAAAATACAGTTCCAGTGTTGAAAATGCGAAATTTTAAAATTATCTGTTTTGATATTAGCAAATATAAAGAAGTGGGTTTATTTGTGAAATAATAAAAATATTGTTGAATGCTTTTGAAAATATATTTTATAAGACTTAAGTTCTATTAATTCATTAGCATATTGTTGTTATTATTTGTTTAACCTTTTTAAAACTTACTTATACATACTCGTAACTAGCGGTCTTCGTATAAAGACGTTGTTCTGAGACCTGGCGTTGTCGGAAATTTAAAGAATTCTGGACCTTGACAACATGCAGGGGGTTCAATTCTAGGTAAGAGCCAACCAGATGATCCTATAAGAACACATAAAATGTCAATTAATATGATGAGTCACGGGTCATCATCATCATCAGTCATATTGTCAGTGATCATCGAAGTTTCCGGACAAAAATTATCATCAAAATTGACCAAGCTGTTTAGTAGAAGGATTACGAACACGACTTATTTTTATATATTATGTACATATAACTAGCGACTGACCCTCACTCCGCTCGGGTTCGTTTATATTATTCGGGGTCGTTATAGATACGTTTAAACGTTTATTATAGATATAGTATGCTATCCTTAAGAGATAGACTATGCCATCGCGGGCTTTTCTATAGACCTATATAAGATACACAATTCCACCATACATTATTTTGTTATATCACAAAGGGTTTAGGCAGCATTTTCGTTGAAAGCGCGGCTTATTTTTTTCCGACACTTCCAACAAATATCGTTATATTTTAGCCAATGTATACAAAAACGTAACAAATTATATACTAAAACCTTTCTCGAGAACCACTCTATCTATATGCGAAAACAGCATGAAAATCGGTGCAGTAATTTTTGAGTTTATCACGAACAGACCGACAGACAGACGCGGCGGAGGACTTTGTTTTATATTATGTAGTAAATATGTTGTAAACTATCGTCTATAACATCGTCTTAGTAACGTGTTGCAATATAATATTTGAATATTAATAGAAACATTTAACGGACTGATATAAAAAAGCCCACATCACGGCCCACAGACGATTATAAAAAAAATGTGTGCGTGTAACCTTTACGCGCGGTTGAAGTAAAACTTCTTTGGCAAATATCGCAATTAAATTAAAACAAATCAATAAATAAATAAGGCATATTAGGCATATTACAATCCATATATTTATAGAATATCATTTAAGTAAAGAATATTATAATATTATATATATCATTTGTCAGACAATAACAACGGTTACCATGGCAACAATTAGTCATAACAGCTTCTTTTTAATTTATGGTCATACATCCCACAGTAATAAATATTCATTTTCATAAGTAATAAGTATTTTAAAATATAATAAATATATATGTTATACCTTCATAGTAATTATTATAAAACAATTTTTTTTAATTATTAATAATAAATTTGACTCTCACTTCCGCGACACTCATTTTCTTATGTATGACTTACCCCTCAGTCACGCCTAAAGAAGTTTTACTTTAAAAAAAATTCCTATAAATGAAATCCATCTAAAGTCCATATTTTTGTATCTAAAACTAGTTATTTATAATATTTCATACTATTTTGTAAAAATAATTTCAATGATATGAACAGTTCATACTATGTAGATATATTTTCAATACATTTATGATTGAAAAATCATCGTTTAACGCATGAACAAATGAAAATAGGGACCTATATTATTTCGAAGTTGAAAAATAAAGGCATATCTGTTAAAACTACATGCTTTTATATGAAATGTGAGCCTCTTTTATTCTAAGTTCGATTGAAAATATAATATTTCAGGATACAAACTATTTTTATATTACTATTTACTTTTTATTAAAGTCAGCAAAGTCAGTTATTCCATATGCAGGTTTTTTTTCCATCTATACCTATAGAATGGCCAAAAGTTAGAAGATATTGTGTAACCCACACAGTCTAGATACGAATTGAGTACCAAAAACTAAATTTTTTTATATTATAATCATTTTAGTACATGCGTTGGTATTTATTTAGACGTTTGCACGTAGTAATGAGCGCGCAGACATACGGATAAACAGATAGACGGACAGGCAAACAGAAACGGACAGTTGTTTTGGTTCTTGATTCGCTAAAATATTCTCTTATGCATCATTTTCGAACAAAACTCCTGTATTTTGCCGCCATTGCCAGTAAAATAAAGTAAACACGTGACTTACACCTTACATTTGTCCTCGTAAAACGATACTACGTACATAATATGTATACTAGTCGAGCTGACAGACTATTGCCTTTTGTAATTTTTCTGTTGATATAAAAATAATATATAAAATAACATTAAGTTTTTCCAGAATTTCCCAATTTTCCGAGCAATTTATTTGATTTTTTTCCTTAAAAACCTTACTTGCTATTATTTAAATTGATAAAAAATGTTAAATCGGCTCAGCCATTCTCATGTGATGACCGCTTATCAGCAAACGGCATTTCATTTATTTATGATAAATAATATTATTAATAATATTTATATAATAATTAATAATATTAAAAATAATATTTATATACCTATGCACATTACATACTTGCGGTTCACCCTCGCTTCGCTCGGATTCGGCCCTAGGTACGTTTTAACAGTTAGTATGGAATAGATGGAGATAGACTATATACTATGTATTATAGGTGTACATAGGTGTGATGAGTTGTTGTGGTTTACATTATAACGTATTTTCCCGTGGGAATGAGATAATCTCCCGCAGTAAAAAGTAACCTATGTCACTCTCTAGCACTCCAACTATTCCCACACGAAAAACATGCCAATCCGTGACTTTGACGTGAAAGAAGGACAAACTAACAAACAAACAAACAAACAAACAAACAAACAAACAAACAAACAAACAAACAAACAAACAAACAAACAAACAAACAAACTTTCACATTTATAGTATTAGTATGGATTATGGAGATAGAATAAGAATAGAATATTTGATATCTATACTAATATTATAAAGAGGTAAAGTTTGTGATCTTGTGAGTTTGTGAGTTTGTGAGTTTGTGACGTTGTAGGGGGTAATCTCTGGATCTACTGAACCGATTTTCAAAATTCTTTTACCAATAGAAAGCCACGTTCTTTCTAAGTGTCATAGGCTATATATTAATCCGAAAAATGAAAAGGCTTTTTCGTGGTAGTCGGATTTGCAAAGTAAGTCGGAGAAAAAACGGTCGAACGAAAACGTTTCTTACGAACGCTGCCTTAACGATGAGAGATATATGATTATGTTCTAGAGAAAAGTTGTAGCGCTTAATAATGCCTACAAAAAAGTCAGCGACAGCATAGGTCTAACTTTTATATTTAAGTCACAAAAAGTAGTTTTTTATATTAAAAAAATCATTTAAATCGGTAGGTCATGTTTATTCGTCATATTATGAACAATTATGAATTCTTATCAAAATAAGTAAATTTATCGTCTAAAATGCTTAAAATAAAAGACTTTTCTCTTTTACTGCATATAATTTGGACAAATGGTTAAAGAGATAATACAACATATTCGTATGTATGGACGAACCCGAGCAAGCTGTTTATCTGTTTTTCTCTTTGTACGGGCTAATCTCCGGATCTATTGGACCTATTTAAATGAATTTTTGCATGGTGGTACCTTATATCCCCGGGCAACATTTTAGATACTTTTCATCCTGGAAAATTAAAGGGTTCCCGTGGGATAGTTAAAAAACTATAACAACTTATACATCTTAGTACACAAAAACTACTGATTGGATTTTAATGGAACTTTACAATAATATAGTTCATACATAACAAAAACAAATCAGCTACTTTTCATCCCGGAAAATTAAAGAGTTTCCGTGGGATGGTCAAAAAACTATAGTAACTTATACAGCTTAGTACACAAAAACCACTGATTGGATTTTGATGAAACTTTACAATAATGTAGTTCATACATCAGAATAACAAATAGGTAACTTTTTATCCCGGAAAAATGTACTTTTCCCGTGGGATAGATGTTTTTGTTTATTTGTAACGTATTATGTACACAACATAGACCCCAAAACAATAGTTATTAAAAAAATGTCTGTTTGTCTGTTTGCCTGTATGTCTGTTTGTCTGTTTTTGTGTGCGCGTTTCACGCGAAAAGTAATGTACTAATTTCAACGAAATTTGGTGAAGTGATAACTTATTACTCGAGTCAACATTTAGGATACCTTTTGTATGCATGTATGTATGTTGTATTCAGCCCTTTTTAACACACGCACGGGCCTCCCTTCAGTACGAGGTGGATCAGGCCATAGTCCACCACGCTGGCCAATATCAGAGGTGCTAGACCCGGGATTTGAACTTGCTTCACTCGGTTTCCCAAGCGAGCGCGTTACCACTGGGATACCACTGCCTAGATACCTTTTACTTAAAGAAAATCTTTCTTTCCCACGGGAAAATATAATAACTGGTTTTATCGAGTACTCCCTAGAAACCTTCCTCTGGCTAAGCTTTAAGACATACATCAAAACAATATACTAAAAAATTGTTGGTCTTGAAATGTCCTACAGAAAAGTTCTAAATAGTATATGTCTATCTCCTAAGTTACACTCGCAATATTTATTCTTATCTATACCTATAATAAAACTTAGTCAAATCGATGTGCGCGTTTCACGTAAAAAGTACTCAACCGATTTTAACTTCATTTTGTATAGTGATAAAACTTAGTGCTCGGGTCAACATTTAGAATACTTTTTACGACAGGCAAATTATTCATTCCCACGGGAAAATACAAAAACTGGTTCTATACAATTGTCCTTAGAAATTTATATGGCTAACGTTGGCTCAACCTTAAGAGATAGATCAAAACATTGTACAAGAAAATTGTAAGTCGTAAAAAGGTCTATAGAAAAGTTCTACATACGATAGTATACGTCTATCTCCTAACGTACATTCGCTATAACTATTTTCATTATTATATATTTCTGTTTTATTATACGTTATTTATTCTATCTGAATATAGGTACATATATGAATAGTAAAACTGTAGAGGTCGAATATCTGTACATAGATGGTAGAAAAAATTGCTAAAAAACGAGTCAGTTCTCTTCTTACATCCCGTAAGAAATAGAACAAATCCAGATATTTTTCAATTTTTTTGTTTTTCTGTCTGTTTGTCTGTCGTACGGGCTAATCTCCGATATTATTGAACCTATTTAAATGAAATTTGATACTTTTCATTCCGGAAAATTAAAGAGTTCCCGTGGGATAGTTAAAAAATTATAGTAACTTATACAGCTCAGTACACAACAACTTATGCACCTAACTTAGTAAAATTTGGCATGCTGATACCTTATATTGCAGGTCAAACAACAGGTTACTTATTTTTATCCCGGAAAAATGAATGGTTCCCGTGGGATAGATCTGTTTGTGCTTTTCTAGAGGTGAACCCGAGCGAAGCGAGGGTTAGCCGCTAGTTATAATATAATTATTGAAAATGTAGCTCATAAAAATGTTTTTAGGTCATGATAAAAATGCGTCCAAAAATCTCGGAAATGTTCATGAAACGAAAATAGTCAGTCTGTCGGCATTTATTTATATCTCTATCCCGATTCATTCTGAGCATACCAACATTTCGTACATCACCTTGCTCTAAGAACAGCTACATAATATTTATTACTAATATAAATAAATCTTAAGTTTGTTTGTTATTTAAAGGTATTTTAAGGTCAGAAAAACATGTATTTAGCAGAATAAACTATATAATCTATACTAATAAATGGAGAGCTGATTTTTTTGTTCGGTTATACTGCGGTAACTACTGAACCGATCGGAATAATATTCATACCATAAGATGCAGCGTGTTTCGGAGAAGGTTTTAGTATATGATAATATGTTGGTGATTAATGTACTATGCGGGCGGAGCCGCAGGAAAACGCTAGTTATATTAGAAATAAAGGATCGGTACAATCTTTATAGGGGTGACGGAAAGAGAGACAGTTGCACCGTTGATAATGAAAATATTTTTTTAGAGTTTACTATTATATTTCAACACGTCTTATCACGCAAAATCCAGTCCAATTTGAAAAAGTCTTTTATGTACATATATTATAGCATATTTATTGAAAAAAGTTATAAGATATCTAACAACATGTAACGAACCTGAGACGGTAAGTTATTATTCATAAATAAATTATGCGAGTGTAACCGCGGGTATAATGCTATCGATCGATTTCAATTAAATCTCTCTCATTTCTATACAAAAACGATATCACCCTATTATTCTATTACTACGTTAAAGAACAGAAAATTAATAAACACATTATCGTAATTATAATATTACTAGCGACTCACCCTCGCCTCGCTCGGGTTCCTTCCTAGCTTGATTCCCCATACAAACTCAACCCCATTTTCACCCCCTTTAGGGATGATTTCCGGGATAAAAAGTATCCTATGTCCTTCCCAGGGTCTCAAACTGTCTTCTTAACAAATTTCATCTAAGTGTTCAGTAGATCCAGAGATTATCACCTACAACGTCACAAACTCAAACTTTATCTCTTTATAATATTAGTATAGATTTAATACTGTATATAGTAAAAGTGCGAATTTATCTCTATCGCTTTTACATATAATTTTGTCGGTTTCTAAATTCTTCGAATTCGTCATGCCACTTCTAACGAATCCTTTGTTCTGTGGAACGTAAATTATAAAGGCGCCACCTATATCGATGCGCTTCAAAATCGAGTAAACAGTCTGTATTTGCATTTAAATATTATTGAGCGATTGATAGAATCGTTTACAAATCGATTTTATTATATCTATTACAATTTATAGGATTTCATACTTTACATTGTAAGAGAAAACATCCTGTTCTGAAATGAAACAGCTTTTATTTAGACTGAGATTTTGGTGCTTAAAATTGATGGTTGTGTTCTATTTTGCTAAAAAAAAAATTTTTTCGTTATTCAATTTGGTTAAAAACTTTAAATTGTTGCATCGACAAAATCTTCTTTTATTTCTTTCTTCTATGTCTATACATATAATAAAATTGTGAGTCGAATCTGTACATTAAATATTTTCTTAGAAAATCTTATTGAAATAGTCATTTTTATGGATACAGAGGCTAAATCTAAGATAATTGAACTAAGCGTGCAGAGCCGCGGGAAACGCTAGTCATTGCCTTCCTACATAATCCCACTTTCTATCGGTGAAAATTGTATGAAAATCCGTATAGCAGTTTTGAAGATTATCCCGAACAAACGAACGAAATGAACAAACTCTTAATTTTTAATACGTAATGATTATCTATAATCTAAAGAACTTTTCAAGACAACTTTTTACTTTTAATTTCCATGTGAACCACTCTGTCGTTTTATAATATTTTTATGTTTTTTCTAGGTGCTTTAATAGGCGGCATTTTGGGAGGCATGGCGATGAGGTTTGGTCGACGAACTGTACTACTAATAACTGCTCTTCCCTACACTGTGGCGTGGTTAGCGACTGCACTTTCAAATAGCGTGAATATGATATCAATCACGTCGTTCTGCGGAGGCATGCTAGTTTGCTGCATAACCATGATTACTCAGGTAATTTCTTAAGTAATTATTTTTGTTTGTAAGTATTACCGTCTGACGTTTTCTTTTAACACGTTATCTTATGGGCTAGTATCTTTCTCATTGGTCTGCGCAGGTTATCCGTAGTGAAGTTGGTTGTCGTAATCAAAATCGGTTGGGGCATTATGTATGGCTTATACATTGGAGATATATTGCTGATAGATATATAATAGATTTACTTATGATTAATTTGCGATTTTATTTATTTGTTTTACAAAAGTGTAAAATTTTTGCTTAATATCTAATTAAAAATTGGTCCAGTTAATATTTTTGTAGTTATACTTCCTTTGGGACGTTTGGAAAAAAATATTATAGTAGAATTCTTACGATGCGCGCGCACACCGACAGCCAAAAAGCGACATGATGAAGTTAGCTGCATTCCTTTTTCAAACAGAGAGTTGTGACATACGGGATGAAATCTTTAGCTATTTTTGTTCTGTTACGCCAAAGAAGTATACGTTCTTACGTGCGTACACAATAAGTACACCTACACACGTGCGTTTTTTTTTATAAAAAAAATATTCCACTCTTGGGATTGGATTTCTTGAGTTTTTTATATCTTAAAGTTATATATAATATGTAGGAGATATCATCTATTCATTGAAAAAATATTTATCAAAATCGGTTCACTATTAGGCAATATATCGCATATACTCGCGAATCATGTACTTTTTCTCTTTAAAGTCGGTCAATGAACAATCTTTATAACATATTACGTAACGCTGGGTTATTTATCTAGCATATGCATTCAATAAAATATAAATATAAAATAATGTTGCAAGTCGAAATGTGTATTGTATTTTACCTAAGAGTTTGACATATTTAGGTCACAGGTGTAGTAAGTAATTTATATACTTTTTGCGTATTCTATGGGACTGTATCATTATATATATAACAGCAGGTTGCTAAAATAACTTTAGAGATATGGTATAAATGTACATTGTATTTTTTTCATTGATTGTACTAAATACACTACATGCTATTTCTATATGTTGACTTACCCTCGCATCGCTTAGATGCGTCTCTAGCTGCTACGCTTTATTTTTTTTGAGCGGAACCCTAATTTCTTTTCTAAAATTAAAGTAGCCTAAGTTGCTCCTTATAACATCAGCTATCTGCCAGTAAAAGTCCCGTCAAAATCAGTCCAGCCGTTTCAGAGATTAGCCGGAACAAACTGACACACAAATAAAAACAAAATTTTTAAAAATTGTATTTTCATTATAGGTACCGTATATAATTTCATATGCATTTAGTAAAACGCTCTTATTTCGACATTACAAACAGACACTTCAATTATTTATCTGTATGTATATATATGTCTATCAGTTAAGAGACGTGCGAAAAGTAACATATTCAGATAGATAATAAAATTATTATTTATGATAGAAACATAATAAATGCTTATCTATACACAGTTAAAGTTTATATGGAGATATAGTGTAGAAAGCTAATATTTTTATATAAAATACATTAGAAATACATTGTATTCAGCCCTTTTTAACGTCCCACTGCTGGGGGTGGGCCTCCCTTCAATACGAGGGGGATCGGGCCATAGTCCACCACGCTGGCCAAGTGTGGGTTGGCAGACTTCACATGTCTTTCGAAAACTTGCTAGGTTCTCTCAGACATGCAGGTTTCCTCACGATGTTTTCCTTCACCGTAAGGCAAGTTGTAATCATGTTAGAAATAATTCGCACATGAAAATATCAGAGGTGCGAGACCCGGGATTTGAACCCGCTTCACTCGGTTTCCCAAGCAAGCGCGTTACCACTGGGCTACCACTGCCTTTTGAGAAATACATTAAATTAATTAAAATAAACATTTTGTTTGTGAACCTGAAAGTGAAAGCTTTAGATTTATAAATAAAAAAGAACAATAATAATCATGGACGAAGTTCGACAACTCGGCGAACTCTAGTTTATATATTTAGCATATAAAGAAAATACATAATATAGTATTCTATTACCGTTTATGATGGAAACATAAAAATAACATATTTATATACCTACATATTTCGCATATAAAAAGGTTTTAAATTTCTATTTGGTCTGTAGCCAGTAAGATAACCTTCGTTTTGTGAAGGACTCGTAGTGTATTTTTGGGTACAAATATTTGATTAACGAAAATTCATTGGAATTTGATTAAATTTCATATACAATTTGTATTAGTTATTAAAAACTTTGTCTTTGACCGCGGTTCCGCTTCTTTGGCAGGTAGATACGTCGATAATAATAGTATGGGTAATTTAGCCTCTTTTAAAGTCACACTGCGCGTCTCCTTGAATTGAAGAATTCATGGGATCAGGCCATAGTCCACGCTGGCAAAGTGCTGGTTCATGGGTTTCACATGCCTTTCAAAAAATACCTACATTCTCTCAGATATTTACATTTCCTCATGCCATGTCTTTGTTCACCTTGAGTCACACGTTAAAATATTGGCGGTATTAGAACCGCGGTTTGAACCTTATCACTTGGTTTCCAAGCGAGCGAGCGTTACCAATGGACTGTCCAGAATATGAGCTTTCTCCATTTCGAACTATAATCCAAATCTGTTAAGCCGTGAACTACCGATTTAATAAACAGTGTCAGATAATATATATATATATATATATATATATATATATATATATATATATATATATATATATATATAAATAATTATATAATTATTAACACACAACACCATCTAGTTCCATGGTAAGCTACGAGGCTTGTGTTATGGATAACAGATAGTTGATACACTACACATAATATATAACTTTAAGTACATACATATTTGATATTATAAATATAAGCATCCATGACTGGAGTACAAACATTCGTGCTCATCACACAAATGAATACCCCCAGCGGGACTTGAACCCGCGACCGCTGGCACAGCAAGTAGGGTCACTACAAACTGAGCCAAACGCGTCGACATATAGTAAAATTCTAAAATAATCTAACATACTGTTTGTTCAACAATGTTTTTCAAATAACGTCTCAGAAGTGTCCTCAAAAAGAAGTACACAGTATGAAATTGAATTGCGTCTTTGTCAAATCTCTTTTGTCTATTACTTTTCGGGTGACAAAAATAAAACGCACGTTTTTTCAATTAAAAAAAATACTGCAGTGTGCGTAAATTCGAATTTGTGTTTAGATAATTTAGAGCTTTCGATTTCTTAATTTACTCTTTGATTTGATAAGTCACATGTTGATGCCACTTTTATAAGAGATATTTGTTAGGAAATGTGTGTTGTGTACCAATATACCAATGTATTTTTACTAAAATATTCTATTTTATTTTCAACTTCCATGAATAGCGGGTAAACCTATAGTTCCCTAGGCATTGTAAAGCTTAAGAGTAAACTATACTGTTGCAGCTTGTTTTATCTGCATGTTCCACATTAATATTGTGTGAAATGGCACAAAGTTTTCACGATATGATGTTACTGCTAAAGAATGTTATTAACACATGTACAATTTTTTTCTTATCAAATTTCTTAAAAAATTGAGTGCAGACACCGTTAACGAGTATAGATATTATAGTTAATAAAAAAAGCTAAATAATTTATTAGATTTACGCAAATATTTAACACTTTCAATAAAACCATCTTTATGGATTTTGTCGCGGATTTATTTTGATTTTTATTTCCCGACCTTATTATATCCCGTGACCAAGATTGCTAAAAAACATTCGAAACGTCGGTAACTATGGTGCATATATATGCATATAATCTATAATAATATTATAAAGAGGTAAAGTTTGTGAGTTTGTGACGTTGTAGGTGGTAATCTCTGGATCTATGGAGCCGATTTCAATGAAATTTGGTAAGAAGATAGTTTGAGACCCTGGGAAGGACACAGGATATTGTTTATCCCGAAAATAATCCCTTAGAGGGGTGAAAATGGGGATGAAACTTTGTATGGGGAATCAACCTAAGGCCGAATTCGAGTGAGTCGCTAGTACAATAATATAATTGTAGTAGGTATTGTCAAATAGTCAAAATTATTTTTTTGATTCCTAAGACTAGTAACATATTTTTAAACTAAAGTTTTATTGGTGGATAACTATCATTAATAAATAATAACATAAAGAACGATTTATTTTTTATTCCACACAATTGTGAATTATACTACAGTCTTAGTCAACAGTATAATACGAGTATACCGTACGCTTCTCATCGATTGACATATCTGTTGTTTTATTTATTAAGCATGTCTCTGGTATGGGAAAATATCATTTTCACATAGTTTTTCTCTACGTTCTTCAGAGAAGTCAACGGATATTGTAAAAATTCTAGCACGAAGATATAATGTTAGTGCTTAGAGAAAATATTAGGTCACTATTAAAAACTAAGATTCGTCTAGGACTCTGCTCGTATGGTGTCTAATAGGAAAAGAACTTTTTGAACGGGTCAGTAGTTCTAGAAAATACCTCGTACGTACAAGCAAATTTTATCTTTATATATATATATATATATATATATATATATATATATATATATATATTGTGCCATTTAATAAAGACATCTGTTAATAATGTTAAATTGAATATAAATTGGGTTTATACGTAATACATAAAATTGATGTACCTACATATGTATCTATATGTTTATGGCGTCAATGAAATGGTTACACGGCATAAACTATTTTTACCATAATAATATCTTAGATTTACGCGAATATTTGACATTTTAAATAAAACTATCTTTTCGGATTTTTTCGCGAATCTCTCCCGTGGCCATGGTTGTTGTAAAGCATTCAAAACATCGGGAATCAAAAATCAAAATAAGTCCGCAAAAAAAATCCGAAAAGATTAGTTAGTTTTATTTAAAATATTTTTACCATAATAATTGAGAATCAAACGAACTTACCTTGTGATGTTTGATTTCTAATTATACTTCGTATCTCTCCCGAAGATGATTATGTTTACAAGCAGCAGTACGCCAGATTGATGCTGTCATAATCACAATTTTAAAGCTATATATACTTTTTTTTAAGCTTTTACTTTTAAAAGAAATAGTTTAAACTATTCCTTTTTTAAATAACCTCTTATTTAAAAAAATCTAATTCACCACTCTAACGAAGTTTTAAATTATATAATTTTATATCTTACGAAGTTTTAAATTATATAATTTTATATTTCAGCAATATAGACATTTTTTCTGATAATTTAAATTTATTTAAAAAGAAAGTGTATTTAATTTAAATATTTAGATTACATTTTTTTCTTTTTTTTTCTTCTTTTATTTATTGTACAACTGAAATGGCTCCTTATATACTCGTAACCACATAAAATTTTAATGGAATACTTCTATAAAAAGCTGTGAATACTTTTAAATTAAATTTATATACAAATCGGTAACACTATAATGTTAAATAAATTTTTTATGTAAATTTAGTTAGTAAACCTTTATAATAAATAAATAAATAAATTTAAAAATTACGCATTAACAATCGCAGGCGAAGGTTAGTTAAAATATTCCTCAAAACTAAAATAAAATTTCATTTATTTATATAAAAATGATCATTCATTAAAAGATTTCAAACAAAATCCAAGTTTCAAGTGCTCATGAAAAATAATTACCTATATTTCATGTTTTCTTATTTTATCTCAAGCTTTTGCCTGATTTATGGATGTATAAATTGAAAGGTTCGTTTAAAATTACGCCTCAAACGAGGTCAACAGTATATCTATTAAAAATAATATAAACAATGTATCTTCTCATTTCATCCGGAACCCTTTTTTGATAGTTTTGTGAGCATATAACGTATATAACAAAAAATCATACAAACTTCCATCCCCCTTTTCACCCTCTTATGGGATAATTTCCGAGACAACTATCCTATATCGTTCTCCAGGTCTCAAACTATCTCCATATCAAATTTCATCTAAATCGGTTCAGCGGAAACGTGAAAAGCTAACAGACAGACAGAATTACTCTCGCATTTATAATATTAGTATGGATTATTATAAATCCTTTATTCTATGCACACATTATTTAGCTACTTAATTTTGAAACACTTGTTTTGACAGGTGATGTCACGTCACTTTCACTCATGCATATTCTAACGTCGCTTCGAAGGAGTTTCTATGCCGTCTGTGTACTCGTAGTATTTATATTAGGCTTTACATATGAAAATAAAGTAATACAATATGTAAATGTGTGCTTGTATGAGTACAATGTAGATAATAGTTGAAAATAACTTTAAGCTTGAAGTCATTTTAGTTTAGAAAACGTTCTATAGAACAATACTGAGTTAGCCACTTCAAGATTTTGTAGGCTAATTTGAAGACTATTGAGGACAGTAGAATTCTCTTAGGATAGAGAATTAGGTTATATTTGTTTTTTTTTTTAACTTTTATGTCGGCTTTCTTGTTTAGAAGTTTAATCTTTACAAACTACTTAACTATAATAATACTAGCGGCTCACCCTCGCTTCGCTCGTCGTCGCTAGGTACGTTTTAAATAGATATAAAAAGTTATTAGCCAGCGTAAGCCATATAAATTTTAATTTTTTTTCGTTAATTATTCTGATGTTTTAATACTTACCTATTCCGGACTAAGAGAAATCCAAAAATTAAAATATCATAAAAATTGGAACGCGGTCGAACGGGATAAAAAGTATCCTATGTCCGTCTCTGGGTTCTAAGGTACCTCCCCGCCAATTTTCAGCCAAATCAGTTCAGCCGTTCTGGAGTTATAAATAGTGTAACTAACACGACTTTCTTTTATATATATAATAAGATGTATAATGTATAATATATTGTGTTTAATTATAGTAAAATAAATTCAAACTGAATGAAACAAAAATAATAATTTCTTATAGGATATTGTTGATCGTGCTTTAAATTTTTAGCGGATTTCGTTAACCCCTTTTCTATATTAACGAAGTCAAGATAAATAAAGCTAATTGTACACACAATATATTTCCCACGTACGGGAATCGAACCCGCGTCAGTGCAGTTGGCCATCAGAACTGCCATTGGGTGGCAGTTGTTATTATATTTTCAAAACAAATACCATTCCATCTGTCACAATCACATTAAATATTTATATTAACTGCTTTATTATCATATTATATTTAATAGTACAGTCCTTCATGGAGAACAATACATATTAAAATGTTAACTTTATAGTTTTTATTCGTCTATTATTATACGCTAGCGGAGAAAAAAACAAACCTATCCCACGGGAACCGTACATTTTTCTGGGATAAAAAGTAACCTATGTGCTATTCCAGACTATAATCTATATCTGTGCTAAATTTCATCCAGACCTGTTCTGACGTTTTGGCGTGATTGAGTAACAAACATCCATCCAAATTTGCGTATTTATAATATTTATAATAATGGGATTAGTGTAGCATAAATGTAATGACTAAAGTCTTTTTAGTTTGATTCCAAGACGATAAAAACAGTGCGCATTTTAAAAATTAATGACACTTTGTTAAAAGTATGTCACATCACTATATTAACGCATTAAAAAATTAAACCTTTTTGTTTTTGTTGCAGGTTTACGTAACAGAGATAGCTGTCCCAGAAATACGTGGATGTCTAAGCTCAGTTCTGAAGATCCTGAGCCAAATTGGTATTCTCATATCATTTTCCTTGGGCGCATATCTGAATTGGGATCAACTGGCTTTAGTGGTAGCTGCTGCTCCAGTGCTGCTATTCTTAGCTCTATTATTCATACCAGAAACGCCGTCTTCACTACTTCTCCGAGGGAAAGAAGATGAAGCGGCAGATTCTCTGCAATGGTTACGAGGTCCAGATGCTGATATACGACAAGAGTTAGCCACGATTAGAACGAACATTTTAGCAAGCAAACAATATCATAGCGGTCAAGCTGGAAAATTTAAAGCGCTTCTGTCTAAACGATTAACTAGACCAGTTTTGATAACCTGTGGGTTGATGTTCTTCCAAAGATTCACTGGCGCTCATGTGTTTAGCTTTTATGCTGTACCTATGTTTAAGAAAACACTTAGGATGATGAACCCACACGGTGGGGCGATCGCGACTAGTGTAGTACAACTTTTAGCATCTTGCCTATCGGGAATGCTAATAGACCATGTTGGAAGGCTACCTTTGCTGTTGATCAGTGGGGTGATGATGTCCATAGCGTTAGCTGGATTTGGTTCTTACGCCTATTATGATAATGTTTTCAGAAATTCAACTGACCTGTCTCATATAGAACCCGGGTCATACGATTGGATACCACTACTGTGCGTTCTCACTTTCACAATCGCGTTTTCTCTCGGTATCAGCCCTATATCTTCTTTACTAATTGGTGAGTTATTCCCTTTGGAATACAGGAGTACAGGCAGTGCTCTAGCAACCAGTTTTAGTCACCTTTGTGGTTTTGTTAATGTTAAAACAGCTGCTGATTTTCAAGATCATATAGGCTTATACGGTCTTTTTTGGTTATATGCTGGCATATCACTCCTTTGTCTTCTATTTGTCGTTCTTTTCGTCCCTGAAACCAAAGGGCGAGAGATTGATGAGATGGATCCTAAGTATGTAGAATCATTGTGTATAAATCGATAGTATTTAATTTAAGAACAGAATTTAAAAATACAGACTGAATTTCTTTGTAGATAATAAATAAGACGTCGAAAGGACATAGATTTGTTCTTTTAGAACTCTGTGTTCTGAGCAGCCTATATCCAGTATTATTGTTTATATTTTAGTGTTTGCCGACAGTGCCTTTATATGTAGGTGTTCGTAGTTCCTTTTTCATCATATGCTTAAAAATTAATATATTATTCTAATTAAAAAAACATTGTATCCATAAAATTTGTTAAATTATTTGAGCTTCTCACTGTAAGCTCGTAATAGTATTATAATTTAGTGAAAAATACCTAATTAAAATCAATCAAATGCAATAATGTAAAACCAAATATAACATGAAATACACTACAAATATTTTAAAATACCGCTAAATAATTATTATATTTTTGATCTGTGTTAAATTTCTTAATGTCACAAATTATTCATTTTATGCTGTAAATATGTATAGAGTTGATGTTAGATTTTAATTTTGTGTTTTGATCATATGTAGCTCTTCCTAGCGCTTGTAATTGTTAAATGGAGATATTTTATTACAAATGATATTATTAATGTGATTGCTATTTTATTGACAGTATTGAATAGTAAGATTTATTATATTATATATGATTATTCATAATATATAAATAGTGTAGTAAACTTAAACCTACTTTATTCAAATTTTGATATTGAATGTATACACCAGTGTTTTTATATACATCAGAAAAATGTATTTAAAAAAATTACAAATGTATAATACGTGTCAAAATTATTTTAAAGAAAGGAGTGATATTGTTATAAAATTATCCAAAATTGTATAAGAGGAAGAATTGTGGTGCTAAAACGGTGCCTTGCGTGACGCATAAAATATTTTATATGGAACTGTTACTTCGATGTTGTATATAATTAGATTTAAGTGTAAATAATAGGTATTTATGTATTGTTTTTACAAAACTTTGCCATACATTGACGGGTGCACAATCGCCTGTTTAATAATTATTGTGACTTGTACTTAAGCCGTGGTGATTTTAAATGTTTCAATAAAACGTTTCTCGTATAAAATATTATTTTTATTTCATACCTCCTACTTCTACTACTTTAATGACAGTGGTAGCCCAGTGGTAACGCGCTTGCTTGGGAAACCGAGTGAAGCGGGTTCAAATCCCGGGTCCCGCACCTCTGATATTTTCATGTGGGAATCATTTCTAACGTGATTATAACTTGCCTTACGGTGAAGGAAAACATCGTGAGGAAACCTGCATGTCTGAGAGAACCTAGCAAGTTTTCGAAAGACATGTGAAGTCCGTCAACCCGCACTTGGCCAGCGTGGAGGACTATGGCCTGATCCCCCTCGTATTGAAGGGAGGCCCGTGCCCAGCAGTGGGACGTTAAAAGGGCTGAATACATACATACACCTCCTACTTCATATATGTTGTATTTATTCAGCAATTCTTTTTAAGTTCAACTGGTGGGCACGGGCCTCCCTTCAAAGCAAGGGGGATCAAGCCATAGACCACCACGCTGGCTAAATATGGGTTGGCGGAATTCACATGTTTTTCGAAATTCACGATGTTTTTCTTCACCGGAGAACAAGTGGTAATTATATTGGATATGATTCAAAGGTATTCAGACTCTGGATTTGAACCCGCTTCACTTGCTTTCTCAAAAGAATACATACCACTAGGCAACCACTTGCCTTGGATAAAAACATACGAACATAAATTTCAAACAACTGTAATGAACTATAGTGAACATTTCGTCATTGTATTAATTCTAACATCTCTTTGATTCAGGAAGTATAAAATATAATATTCTATAAAGTTTTGCTGATCGTCATGGATGATAATTGCTTCAAATAAATACCTTTATATATCAAGTTTTTTCTAAACAAAACATTTTAACAAAACAAAACGATATTTAATTATAAAATGATGATTGTTTTAATATTACTACAATATATTTTAACCGACATTAAAAAAGAGGGTTTAAATTCATGTATTTTTATGTATGTATAATACGATTCGTGAAAGTAAAATTAACGAATAATTCTAACCGATTGTAATAATTTATTTATATTTGAACTGGCAATACTTCAAACGTATCAAGGTTCATTTATTAAAAAATAAACTTTAATAGTAATTTATAAGGGCCGTCAAATTTTTTAATTTAGGTTCGCATTTAATTTCATATGCAGGCCATTTTGTTAAACTATAAATATGTGAAAAATCGTAAGTTAACTGTCGCGAGACGACACGTTTGGCTCATTATGTAGTGACCCTACTTGCTGTGCCAGCGGTCGCGGGTTCGAGTCCCGCTGGGGGCATTCATTTGTGTTTTGAGCACGAATGTACTCCAGTCATGGGTGTTTATATTTATAATATATATGTATTTAAAGTTATATATGTGTAGTGTATCAACTATCTGGTATCCATAACACAGGCCTCGTAGCTTACCATGGAACTAGATGGTATTGTGCGTTAATGTCCCAACATATTTATACATTTATACATACGCTATTAAGTATAATAAAAATATAATGATAAAATGAGAAAAAAAACGAGCTATAATAGTTTAGTTGATTTATCATACACATCGCCTGATTATTTAAAATAGCAATTTTTAATGCTTTCCTGTTGCTATTATATAGGGTTGATAGAAAGGGCATAGACCAACTCATTTTGCTCTACCATTTTTGTTTAACGAGATAGTGAATTTGTTTTCTTTTATTTAAACTAGTACCTGGGTGTACCGAGCTTCGTTCGATTTATTCATTTCCCAATTATTCAGTGTGGTGGTGTGGGGTGGCGTTTCGCTTTTACATATTATGTATGTATATTATGTATTGATTTACAAAATTACAATATATTAATTCTAATATTAGTCGATGGGATCCATTAATACAGCAGTAAATCAAGTGAAGTGTTAGTTTCAGACGGAGTCAGGTACTTGAAGTAAATTTATCACTTCCTAAAATAGACACTATAATTATGGAAAACTACAGAGTAAATAAGCACGATGTAAACATTTTAGACTAAATAATGAAATAGATTTCGTTGTATTTGCTAATACGCAGATTGCTATTTCTAACTACAACGACAATTTGGCTCAGTTTGTAGTGACCCTACTTGCTGTGCCAGCGGTCGCGGGTTCGAGTCACGCTGGGTGCATTCATTTAAGTGATGAGCACGAATGTTTGTGTTCCAGTCATGGGTGTTTATATTTATAATATGTATGTATTTAAAGTTATATATGTATGTGTAGTGTATTAACTATCTTGTATCCATAACACAAGCCTCGTAGCTTACCATGGAACTAGATGTTGCAGTGTGTTAATGCCCCAATATAACATATGTATATCCGTGTATCCGCATGTCCGTGTTGGGTTTGAGTTTGTGCGTGCTCGTGTACGCGTATGTATGTGTAAGTGTATTTGTGTTACTTCTTCACGCCGAATCGGATTCCGAATTCGAATCCGAATTCACGGTGTTTGTGGTATTAACTATCTTGTATCCATAACACAAGCCTCGTAGCTTACCATGGAACTAGATGGTGCAGTGTGTCAATGCCCCAATATAACATATGTATATCCGTGTATCCGCATGTCCGTGTTGGGTTTGTGTTTGTGCGTGCTCGTGTACGCGTATGTATGTGTAAGTGTATTTGTGTTACTTCTTCACGCCGAATCGGATTCCGAATTCGAATCCGATTTCACGGTGTTTGTGGTCGCACTTCTCCGAAACGGCTCGGCAAATGGTAAGTATGAGAATAGATTGTAAAGCATTTTTCACCCTCCTACCCCCACCACCCATATTTTAATCGCCATTTTAGTATTTTTGATCAACAATGTTACATAAATACATAGCTACGAACCCGAGCGAAACGAGGGTGAGTCGCTGTATAACATAAAGCCAAAGAGTTTTTTTTTCGTAGATTGAACGCGGACTTAGCCGCAAGTTCTGCTAGTATCTATATATTATTATATTTTTCATTTATTTATTATGTAATTCGTACGTATCCATACAAATAACTTAATAATCTTTATAAGTGGTACGTCTATATTAATTACTCTGTGTACACCATACCAATAAAAGATATAGATATAACATTTTTTTCCAGCTAACGAGTGGAAAACGCGCAATGCCCCCGGGGCCTTATTACACTTTACACGTTATAAAATCCTGAAATACGATGACTTTTAAATTTTCTGAAATGCACAGGTGCGAAGTTTTAAAGAATTTTAATGTTTATTAAAGTTTACTTTAAAAAATATTATAATTTAATTGTATTAATTGAAAAATTGGTTTTGCTAAGACCACGTCTTTCTTATTGATGATAGTTGAATGTTATTTGCTAAATTGGGCGTAAATTTTATAATTTAAATGAATTTAGCAAAACTAAACTATCTACTGTAATGTCACCTACCGAGTCCATTTGTGTTTTCAAACCATCCAGGATTCCATTGAAATATACACACAAAATTTCATCCAAATCGGTCCAGTCCTTTAGGAGGAGTAGGTTAATAAACACACGTACCGAAGAATTTTATATATTAAGATTATATGTAGTAGTATAGTTTAGAAGTAGTTAGCGAGCATTTTGATATAACTTTACTATTGGATAGATAACAATTGTCGTTACTTCTGTAAGATTCAAATTAATTATTCTTTACAAAACATATTAAAAACTCAAACAACTTAATTCTCACTTGCGCTTAATACTTTCTTAGATTTACGCGAATATTTGAAATTTTAAATACTCACACTCAAAATAAACACCTCAGTTTCTCCCGTGACCATGGATGCTGTAAAGCATTCGAAACGTCGGGAACCAAAAATCAAAATAAATCCGCGAAATAATCCGAAAAGATAGTTTTATTTAAAATCTCACTTGCGCTATCACTACTGTGTATCCGAGAACTATATGCATGATTAACTTCAAATTGCCATGCATGGGAATCGAACCTGTAGTGTACAATGTCAGGAAGTGACCATCTATCCGACTACTATAATAAATGTGAAAGTTACAGTTAGGCACCTAAAGAAAAGCCAAAGCAAAGCAAGGGCCTAAACTATATTTTTTTTTAAATACAAAGCAAAAGGAAAAGCCATATTATTTTTCCATTTACTTAAATGGCAATAACTGTGTTTTAATGACAATAATTTTTAATGCTTTAGGCTGTGACAAATTCTTTTGATATCTTAAAGCGTTTTATTGTAAAAGCCGAAATATATTATTACTTCAGTTCAAAAGCGTCGGTGGTGTAATGGTCAGCTTAAGTGTCCTCAAGCAGTTGATCCGGGTTCGATTTCCGGTAAACGTTTTGGGGCTATTACAGGTGTATAGATGAGAGAATAGTAGATAAACACAATTGAGTAAATGTACTAACTCTATATACTGGATCGACGGACCAACAAAAAAGTTTAGAATACAACTTTTCAATTCTTTTTAGATCCAAAAGTCTTCTGGAATTGATAATAAATAAGCAGTAAGCTAATATATTTCTCTTAATTTTACAACAAGACAACACTCATTGCACTTTTATTTATTACAGTTCGTTTTCCACAGGGTAATTACCGAGGGCTATGAGAGGGAACACCCAATTTTTTTCACCATAACAAAAACGTATGTCGTACATGTTACAAAATAATATGATTTTCCTTATATAACTAAATATCCTTACAGATAAGTACAAAAATATGCGTTGGCCGGGAATCGAACCCGGATCAACTGCTTGGAAGGCAACTATGCTGACCATTACACCACCAACGCCTTATTAGAAACTTTAAATAATTCGTGTATTTGTTTGATAACAACAAAACATTTTATAATAATGAAAACAAATAAAAGACTGTAAACAAAAATTCAATAGAGCAATTAAGCATATTGTGTAAGACTGAAGGAAAAATTGTTATGTATACAGCTTTGTAAGTAGATATATATAGTATAGTGTATACGATATAGTATTTCATACTGTGTAGTGTAAGGTTGCATTTTCATATATTAAACGTTTTAATAGAAAATAATAAATTAGATTAATTTTTAATGATTTATGTATAAGGATTTTACTTATGTGACCTTGGCCGATTGGAATGTGTTTTTAAAAAAAAAAAGGGTGCGGATATTCATTTGTTTTCCCGCGCTTTTGCACAGAGATGTCGGTACCACCAGGTACTATGTAGTGACTAGTCACGAATTGTTTGTAATACTGAAAATTATAATAATAAAATTCTGTAACTCACTGACGATTATAAAAGTACTGAATATAAGAATACGAGTATAAGCAAAGAATATCTCGAAGTTTTATTATGGACTCAACAATAGTTATAATAAAAGTAAATAAAGGTAATGTATTAAATTCAGCCTTTTTTTTCTCCGTCGTCATACTTCTCTCTGCTAGGCATGGAGTCCGTCCACGGATCTTTCCTCGATTGATCGATATGATTAGGTTGTAGTTAGGGGGATGAGATACAGATGCTCCCCGCTCAGAAAATCTGGAAGTTCCTGGAGTCAACAGGACTAAGCGGAGAACATTGAACTCATTCTAAAGGGAGCTACAATGGACCAAAACTGGTCGACGTAGCTAGGGCCGACCTCGACACCACACCCAACATAATAATAATAATAGGGGGATGTAGTCCACCACGCTGGTCAAGTGCGGGGTGGACTTCACATGTCTTTCGTAAACTTGTTAGGTTCTCTCAGACATGCAGGTTTTTTGACGATGTTTTCCTTTACCGTAAGGCAAGTGGTGATTATGTTGATAGCAAATAAAAGGTACATTGGCGTTATTATTCTGCACTTAGAAGGGGACCGTTTTCTTGAATATATAAGGAGCTCTGCAGATATTATAGCTTATCCATTACCAAGAAAATTATAAAATTATGAAAATCCATTCAAAATTGGCGGAAATATTCTATAACAAACAAATAAACATACAAAAGCAATGAGAGTACCTCTTTTTGAAATTAATGAACAATTACTAAAACATGTGATAAACTAAAAAAACGTTTTATTTATTACTACCTATTTTTTAGATGTTGAAAAATGCATTTACGCATGCTACCTATATACATAACATATATACATTTTTTTTTTTTAGTTTAATGTAATTTATAGACTTAAAATATTCTGTAAATATTCGTATGTATAATAAATAATTAAAAATTAAAAGTTGCATGTAAGCTATAAAAAAAAAATAACATATTATATAACATATATAACCTATGGTTATATATTATATCTTTCACTTTTCACTCATTCAAATAATCTTATTTACTTAAAAAAATATTTATTTCTTTTTGTTAAAGACAAGCAATATAGGTGTGTTCATTATAAAAACCACGTTAGTGCAATATAATGTAAATATAAATATAACTTTAGCCATATCAATATTTATTAAATGTAAATAGTAAAAAAAATATGCGTTGGCCGGGAATCGAACCCGGATCAACTGCTTGGAAGGCAACTATGCTGACCATTACACCACCAACGCCCTGTTAGAAGCTTTAAATAATTTGAACTCCGTAAAAATAAAACATCAAATCTTCTAATAAGAAAAAATTAAGAACGAGAAACTGTAAACAAAAAAATCAATAGAACAATTAAGGTACATCGTATTGGGCTAACAAATTGGGCCAATAAATGGGTATAATTTTTCTTTGTGGTTGTTACTCGTATATTAATTTATGTTGTGTGCTTATGTGTTTGTTTGTCATTCCTTTACGCGTTATCGATGTTTTTTCTTAAATATAGATAACTAGCATTGCCCGCGGCTCCGCCCGCGTTCAGATGACCAAAAACCAAATTCTTAGGTTTTACATATTAGTATACTCTTACAATGCAGTTTTTGTATTTTATCTCATAAATGAGACATTTTTCCGCGGTAAGAAGTATCCTATATGTTGACCCGGATAACCAGCTATCACTATACCAAACTTCATTAAAATCTCTCTACTAGTTTTCCTGTGACAGACAGACAGACAAAAATTCTAAAAACTATAGATTCGGCCTCTGTATCGATAATAATGTCTATTTCAATAAGATTTTCCAAAAAATATTTAATTTACAGATTCGGCTTAGTTACAATTTTATTATATGTATAGATTAGCAGCTTCGCCTTAGCCCATGTTCAAACTTCTGATCGCTTCCAAAGAAAAAACCCTTTGTGATTTGCATTAGTCTTATCTATATATAAATAGGCCAAAACAAAACGGTTCATACCTTTTTCTCCTTTATTTATAAAACGATTGACGAACGTTAGACTTTTCAGTATATTTTGTTTTTGGAAATAGTTACTTTTTTTATTATAGATCGACAAAGACTAAACACTTTCGTCTTAGTTTTTATAAGTTATCAATAATGATTATGACCGAATTTTGACCACTGGAATTAAGTAAAAATAAGTTAGGATAGACTTGGCAGCTAAAGTACACTTAAAATACATAATAGATAACCTCCAGTTAGTAAAAAATGTTCTTACTGCAGAGAATCGTGAAGATAATGACAAAGTCTATGTAAGTATATATGTTTGTATGTATGTATGTATGTATGTATGTATGTATGTATGTATGTATGTATGTATGTATGTATGTATGTATGTATGTATGTATGTGTGTATATATATATTTGTATAATCATAATATTTAGTTAATATATGTATTTTAATATTAAGTCAATGCCATTTAATGTTGTACTGTACCTACACCGCACTATATTAACTTATTTTCTCACTACTGATGGGTTTCTGGAAGAAATCTCTTAAAGAGATAAGTTATCCTATATCAACATTTTGTTACTTTATTTTGTATAACATATATTTTATGGTACATAAATAAATAAATAAAATAAATATATAAGGGATCAAGTTTCAGAGCACTTGCAAACTTAAATAAAACTTAACCTATCTAGTGAGCTGCCTAACAACTATTTTCCTTATTAAAAAACATAATGTTTACATATGCTTATGTACAAAAATTAACCAAATATGACTAAACACAATTTATCGACAAAATTTTTGACTCAAACTAGAAAAAAATTATTTAAAAGAATTATTACCTCAATTTCGACCTCAAAAAGAAACAGATAATTCATTCAATGATATTTATGCTAATAAAACTGTAAGCTAATTTTCATGATTATTTATGAAATAGATTATTCTTAGGGTTGTTCCTCTATATAGGAAAAATCGCCCATTTTCAGAAATATTTACAATAAAGTTTTATGAGTTTATGAAGTTTTCATTAAAAAATAGTTTGTTTTCTATCATATTCTGAATTTTATAATAATACTAGCGACTCATCCTCGCACCGCTCGGGTTCGTCCTTAGTTTAAGTTCGTTGAATATAGATTTCTTAGAGATGAGATATTTTCCTTCAGTAAAAAGTACCTATCCTATATGTTGACCTTAATAACCAGCTATCGTCATACCTTTCATCAAAATCTGTTCAGTGGATTTCTCGTGATGTGTCGTCAGACAGACAGATAGACAAAAAATCTAAAAACTATAGATTCGGCATCTCGCCTCTGTACCGATAATAATGTCGATTTCAATAAGATTTTCAATTACAATCTACAAACAAACTATGATGATGGCAGGTAAGTTTGGTATAATTTTCATAATTCCTTTGGATATACAATATACATACAAATTTCTGCTAGATGCCCTCCGGGTATTCTCTCATTATCTATAATATCATGCTCCTCCTAACATAAAGGAGTCAGCTTACCTCATGGAGGTTGACAACCCAATAATATCGACGTACAGCAACAATACCTTTTTTTTTTAACGTTGGGAAATGCATTTACGCACGACGTGTGGGACTCACCGGCGTAATACAGCCAGTACTACCCACTAAAACCCAACAAAGCCTTCCCCTGTCTTAATGGGGCGTCGCAGGATCGCTTACGCATTCAACTACGACGCCCCGACGGCAGGTCTGCTGAAGCAGACCACAACAACCACGGGGTTGCTCCAAGGTCCACTCTGCTATCAGAGAAGTACCAGGAGCAACCCGCATGGTACACCACCCTCCGAAGAGGGCCACCTTCCACCGCCCACCGAAGTGGGCCACCTCCCTGTGCGTTTCTTGGCTTTGCGCCCGGTTGGGTTGCCGGGCACTACTGAGCCCCCCCCACCACGACAAGATGAACGCACGTTGGGGGGGACAGCAACAATACCTGCACTGTTGCAGTTAATTGGGCGAGTGAGGTTGCTCTAGACCCAAATCATATCCAATCACCTTTTTGTACTCTATTTTTCCTTATATTATTATCGGTAGAAAATACTTATGCCATAACCAGATGCATGGACAAGATATCATACTAGTATCGTTAAAGTACAGATAGCTAAAAAATATATGGGAATGAAATATTATGACTCGATGATAAAACGATTGATATTGTCACATTATATCTAAACTCCCTGCCTTTCTTCTAATAATGAAGTTACTTGTCTTTGCCACTAGCTTGGCTCGCCTGGTGTCATCGTCGACGTTGACGTCGATAAAAAGTTCGTGTTAATCAAAAACACAAGCTATCTCTATTACAAGTTACAGAGTGATGATGTAACAACCACATATAATTTGAATAAAAAAAAGTAAATATAATCATTAATGTTTTGAAATTACCTTTCCGGTTTTTGATAGCAAAAAGTGTGCGTTGGCCGGGAATCGAACCCGGATCAACTGCTTGGAAGGCAACTATGCTGACCATTACACAACCAACGCTACATACAGTACATTTAAATTTAAAGATAAATTTTAAAACGTTGAAGCTGCTATTTTCTAATGTAATATATAAGACAAAAAGCTGATTCTGTTATTTCTTACCGCTGACGTCGAGAAATGTCTTGAATTTTTTCGCAACCGAAAAAATCCTATGCAGGTTTATTTTAAACCACATTACTTCATAATTGAGTCATAAAAGTTACGTATAGGTTATTATAATAATTCCATTATTATATCTCATTAATATTGTGAATGCGAAAGTTTGGATGGATGTTTGTTGCTCAATCACGCCAGAACGGCTGAACGGATCTGGATAAAATTTGGTACAGAGATAGATTATAGTCGGGAATAGCAAATCGGTTACTTTTAAAACCCGGAAAATGTACGGTTCCCGTGGGATAGATATGTTTTTGTTTGTCACTAGTGACGAACCCGCGCGAAGCGATGAGTCGCTAGTTCTTTATTTACTGTCCTGTATTCTGTGACCTGATGACTAAAGTCCCTTGATAACAACTGACCTGTTATTTAGGTAGAAAATTTAATATAGTTTACAGCGTTATATTTACTAAATTCGTGATGAAGATGAAAATTGAAACACTCTATGTGGTTAAAGTTGGACCGGCAGAAGTAGATGGGATATTTAAATCCGAATTGTACTGTTAAAAATAAAGTTTATTCTGAATTTGAATTATCTATTATAATCTATTTATACATTTTACACAGTATAAAAAAACTACGTTTAAATAAATCGACTTCAAAAACTAAAAAGTATAAAATAACTTAATAAATGTATTATTTTCAACATTCATTTGTTTATAAACCTAATGATTTGCATCTTAAGTTTCATCTGAACGGGTGCGCAACTTAGACCAGCTTGGCAACTGGCTTCCCTCAAGGCGGCGGATCCCGGATAGTAAAGATTTAATTTAATACACCTCTTATGCAAACCTAATACCTTTAATATTAATAAAATATTATTATATGTATGTGCTACCTATTGATAGCTTTGGAGTCGTCTGAAAGAACTTAGCAAGTTTTTGAAAGACATGTGAAGTCCGCCAACACGCACTTGGCCAGCGTGGTGGACTATGGCTCGATCCCATCGTTTTGAAGGGAGCACCGTGTTACATACATTTAAAGCCCAAGTAAAGTCCCAGACGGACAGAAGTTAAGTAGTCCTTCAATGCCCTCATTACCGCAGGTCAGCATTGATCCTGCTATCGGAGAATTCATAACAATGACAACTACTGAGTAATAATAACATCCGTTCTCTGCTTGTATCTAAACTCTTTTTACGGTTCTGTATAGAGTAGTGCATCGTAGAGGTCACAATGGCTGATAGCAAATTAGTATATGAAGAAAAAGCTTTTAATTAAAATAATATTGTGTTAAATAATATAATTAAAAATAGCGACTTACACTCGCTTCAGTCGGGTGCGTTTCTAGGTACGCGGATTTTGTTCACAATTTCAAGAGAGGTTTCTGAGATTAGCCGGTACAAACAGACAGATAAAAATTTTAAAATTGTTTTTTTCTTATAAGTAACTTAAACGAGTATACGTATCTTCAAATGCATATAGTAAAAAGCTGTTATTTTGATATTACAAACAGACACTTCAATTTTTTTTATTTGTATAAATTTTCAAGATATATAATTATTAATTATCATACAATTTTTAATTTATATTAAAGTAACTATCGTTAAATTATTTAATAAACACAGCAATTTTCTTATATTCATATAAATTTCCTCTGTACTTACACTTTTTGAAAAGAGTAAATGCCTACTGTTTAAACAAAAGTTGCACGTTTAGAAAAAACAAACTAAATTATGTATTAATTTATAAAATTGAGATATTCTCATATAGCGTTGGTGGTGTAATGGTCAGCATAGTTGCCTTCCAAGCAGTTGATCCGGGTTCGATTCCCGGCCAACGCATATTTTTAATTATGTAGCATAATTATAATTTTTTTAATAACCCAGACACACCTTTCAACTTTTCTAATGATTAATGAAACACATGGCTTTTGGTTTATTTCTTTATCCTCCTTTTACTCCGAGACGAAGAAACTTTTCATATGGAGATAATTTATGAGTCGTAAAGTAACTTAAGCTACTTTTCTTCACTATAACTATATCAATAATATAATAAAAAATATAAATGTGCAATTCACACATCGTAGAAGTGAAACTTCAGAAAATGATATGAATATAGAGTATCAGGAGTAGGATAATCATATGGATTTTTTTATATTATTTTTACCAAGTTTAAAAGTTATTTTACATTTTATTTGACATAAATATAAACATTACATAATAATCAGTAATGAATTTTATTATTTTTCACTTCCTGTGTAATGTATTCTATCAAATAACAACGGTTACCATGACAACGGTTACCATGGCATCATCGCAATGTATTCTATCTCATTCTATCGCCGGCTTAATCCTATATATTTATATGTTTGTCTCTTTTTACTGTCGCATTTCCGTTGCATCGAGTTTCAAATCACAACGATTCTAAAGAAGTTTCACTTCAAAAAGGCAGAATTTTCGCGCTTTAAACGCGCTAATCTCAAGAACTTCTAATCCGATTCAAATATATATATATATATATATATATATATAATCATTATTATTATAATATATAGTCTATCTATTCCATACTTTAAAACGTACCTAGGGACGAACCCGAGCGAAACGAAGATGAGTCGCTAGAATGAAGTAGTTTCATAGAGTATTAGGTAATTACACAAAGTTTCTATAAAAAACATAGATTGTGATAATCGCCAGAGACGCCAATGTGTCACTAGCTTATCTATACATATAATAAAATTGTAACGAAGCCGAATCTGTACATTACATATTTTTTGGAAAATCTTATTGAAATAGACATTATTATCGATACAGAGGCCGAATCTACAGTTTTTAGAATTTTTGTCTGTCTGTCTGTTACCGCATCACAGAAAAACCATTGGAGGGATTTTCATGAAATTTAGTATGGTGATAGCTGGATAACCGGGTCAACATATAGGATAGTTTTTACCGCGGGAAAATATCTCATTTCTGAGAAAAAATACAAAAACTGCAATGTAAGAGTATACTAATATGTAAAACCTAAGAATTTGGTTTTTGATCATCTGAACGCGGGCAAAGCTGCGAGCAAAGCTAGTAGTTCATAATATTAATACGAAGCATAGTTGTAAGTATATCATTACACAAAAAGAAAACTAACTATCGTGTATCGACCCATTTTTACCGCTTACTTAGCAAAAAAGTACAAGCAGCGGTGTAAAATGTTTTTTTTTATTTATTTGGAAAATATCGACGACTTAATTAACATAATATACATATTTTACAAACTTAACTATTGAGTGTTTGAGCTGATAATGAAAATTGATATTTACAGATAACCTATTAATTTTTTACAGCAAGGATACATACATAAATATAAATAAAATTTATAGCATATACGTGGGGAGGGGAGGAGGGGGTGGATAGGGGTAAGTTCTTTACAAATAAGGGCAGATTTTGGTTTTCATATTGTAGATTAATTTTTTTAAGGGTAAAATCACACTACTGTTATAAATGCGAAAGTTTGTATGTGTGTGTATGTTTATTAACTCCTACACGCCGGATCAATTTTGATGCAATTTAGTACACAGATAGACTATGATCTAGAATAAAAAGGTTACTGTTAAAAAAAATTATTCTCTATACAAAAGATACGGATGAATCCGAGCAAAGCGAGGTTTAATCGTTAGTGTTGTATAAGAATTAATAACAACGAGTGTCCTAGTAAAAATAAGTAGCTTTAATTAATCAAAAACGTGCGATGAGGCCGTCAAACATTTAGCTATGATCTTTAATAACACCTCCAGGTAAATTTCTAAGAAATTAATTAAAATTATAAGAAATCTATTGTTAACTGACACGCCGGCGTGTCCGTGGCCGTGGAGGGAATAAGTAAGTACCTGGACGACCGAGCTTCGCTCGAAGTTTTGGGTCAAAAGTATAATTTTCTTTTCTTTTTTTAATTATAAACTTGAATAAATACAAAAACAAACAATATAAAACAAAAGTAAAAACTTTGTGTCGGACCGGGATTTGGACCAGGACACCTGTGATGGTCAATCTTGCGCCTTGGCCGCTTGACCACGATGCTTATGCCCGAGCGTACGAAATTAGCGACCATATTTTCCGCATAAAAACACGAAATTACGCGTTTTTCGAGACATAAGACTAATCGATTTTTCGCCCCCGAAAACCCCCAGCGAAATCGTTAGAGCCGTTTCCGAGATCGGATATAGTAATAAATAAATCGGAATATAAATAAATATACAAGAATTGCTCGTTTAAATATATTAGATAATTATTATGTTCAAATAAAAAGTACTAAGTAATTTTAAAATATGAAATCTATTCAAAATATAGCAACGGTATTATTTTAAGTATAATTATTTTCTTCATTAAATTCAAAATACCTCATATAGCGTTGGTGGTGTAATGGTCAGCATAGTTGCCTTCCAAGCAGTTGATCCGGGTTCGATTCCCGGCCAACGCATATTTTTTATTTATTTTACACACTATTCTTAATGAAAATGAAAACATATATAATTCTATATTTACTAACACTGCTTTGCGTATACTAAAGATATATTTTAATTTTAATTATCTCTAAGGATTTATTACTCTATACCCACCCCATTTAAGATGTAAACATAAGTATAGTAACTCTCCCGTCCAGGGGGTAGAGCCAGTCGCCGCGGCGCAACGCCGCCAGACGGTCGCTTTTAGACGGACGCCATTTTAATTTAAAAAAAATAATCAAAATTAAAAAAAAAGCAAAATTTACCTAATTTCCTTAAAAACTCCTTTTTTCACTTTGATGACGTTACAACTTTTTGACAGTTCGATTTTTCAATTTTTTTTTTAGTGTCTTCTGTATTATTATAATTTGGCTTAAAAAAGTGAGTGGAAACTGTACGAGTAATTTGTCAATTCTAGTTGCCTTGGAGTATGGATTTGGTAAGTATCGATTGTTTCGTTGTCATAGGTCGTATCAATGCTTTCTCTACATTTTCATTGGTTATCCTTTATTTCAATTTGGTTTTAAAACGGTCTACTCTGAATAGACTGTTTCAATATGAAACAATTAATATTTTTTAAGAAAAACAAAAATAAATATATAATTTTAATATTTAAATATATGCCCAAACAGTGAATGTTCACTTAAACATCTTTAAATTTCTTACTGCCTTTGTAATATAATGTTATATCCTTGTTATTTAGAAAAGAATTATGTATATTTAGTATATAGAAAAAAATTAAGAAGTGAAAACGATATACCTATAGAGTTAGAAATACAATTGCTAGATTGCTTGAAATTCGATTGCTTGTATGCGGAAATATGCTTGGAACGCGACGCGTGCCTTAAAGTCTTCAAACTTAAATTACTACCATATTTAGTTTTAAAACATTAAATTAAAAATATAAGAATTTTGTAGCAACTTTTTAATACATAGCTATATCTCATCTCATTATTAAAATAATAGATATATGACATAAACTGATTTCAAATCAAGTTATCTATTGTAGTTAACGTATTAAGTTAAACAATTCATAAAAATAACAAACGCAGTCGCTATCGAGTATCGACCCTGTTCATTTATGGACCGTGGTAGATTTAGTACAGATTTAGGACAAGTTAATCCATTTGGCAGGTAATCGATTAACGCACCCCGTATTGAATCAGTTACAAACTTACTAAACTTCAAATAGAGGGTCTAAAGTTTGATTCTGAAGTTTCGATAGAGTTTGGGAAAACAACTTACAGTATATAAAAACAAACTAAATTTATGAGTTTCCGTTTCAAAATTTGCAAATTTCGTTTGCGAAATATATGTTTTTTTTATATCTTTTTATGATATGATAAATATTATTTTCGACTTTGATGTATGAAAACATAATAATATAATATTAAGATACTACTAATTTACCCTCGCCATGCCCGGGTGCGACTTGCAGTAGTTTTTGCTTTACCCCAGGTTTATAATCTATCTGTTACTAAATTTCATCAAAATCCGTCCTGCTATTTCAGCATGAACGAATATCGAACGAGCATAAAACTTTATAATAGTAGTACGATATATTGATGTACATACATATGTTATATATATATATATATATATATATATATATATATATATATATATATAAATAACATACATACATATAAATAACGCTATACATTCAACGGTCCTCACTATATTGCCTTCTGTTGAATGTTATTTAAACATTTACACAACATACATAAAATATACAAGTATTTAGCCCTTTAAACGTCCCACTGGTGACGGGTGTCCCTTCAATACGAGAGAGATTAGGTCATAGTCCACCACGCTGGCCAAATATGGGTTGGCGGGTTTCACACGTCTTTCAAAAGCTTACAAATTTCGTCTTTCAAAACAGAAAATATACACGCACAAAGAGTGTGGGCAGAAAGTATTAATGATATTGGTATACAGACTTATAACTTTATTCGGCTTAGACATTACTTAGAAATTCAGTATATAAGACTGTGGATAAGCTACACGCGGGTTTAGAATATACCGATGTTGTTTATGCTAATTTTCATAACTTTATCTTTTAACTAGCGACTCGCCCTCGCTCCGCTCGGGTTCGTCCCTACTTATGTTTTGACGTTTAGTATAGATTTCTCAGAGATGAGATATTTTCCCGCAGTAAAAAGTATCCTGCATGTTGATCCGGATAACCAGCTATCATCATACCAAATTTCATCAAAATTCCTCCAGTGGTTTTTTCGTGATGCGGTAACAGACAGACACAGATAGACAAAAATTCTAATAACTATAGATTCGGCTCCGTATCGAAAATAATGTCTATTGCTATAACATTTTCCAAAAAATATTTAATGTACAGATTCGGCTTAGTTAGAATTTTATTATGTGTATAGATTTGATTGAGAAATTTTGATTAGGCGCTGTGTAAGATTATTTTTAATGTTTATATTAACTTATTAGTTCATTGTGTCTTTTATAATAGTTAAAAAAATCTCTCAATACAAAACAATTATTTATTGAAAACTAGCGGACTCACTCTCGCTTCACTCGGGTTCTTCCCTAGGTACGTTTTGACGGTCAGTATGGAATAGATAGGCTATATATTATATACATATATACATACGTATATACGATATGATGAGTTGTTGTGGGTTGTATTATGACGTGATTTCCCGTGAGAGTGAGATAATCTCCTGCGGTAAAAAGTAGTCTGTCACTCCAGCCCTCCAACTGACTCCACACAAAAATCACGCCGATCCGTCACTCTGTTCGACGTAAAAGAAGGACAAACAAACAAACAACAAACAAACACATTCTCACATTTATATTTGTATAAATGACCTGGAGTAACACTTACTATTCTGAATAATAAAAACTGTCCAAAAGAGACGCTACCTATATGTTATATTATAAGTACATAAATCACATAAGGACCCGAGCGAAGCAAGGTTGAATCACTATGTATTATGTATAGTTACGTTACTAAAAATATCTGTTCTATAAGCTGATTCTTTAAAGAGTAGAATTTAAATGAAATTATTTTTACCATCCAATATCGGTAGTATGGAAAGATGGAGCGCTCGTTGAAACACCTGGGGCTTACTGCGACTCATATAACGACGCTTTTCTTTGCCAATAACTTTTTGGGAAGTTCATTTTAAAATAATGTGACTATTATGCATATATATGATATATATATATATATATTATATACTAGCATTGCCCGCGGCTCCGACCACGTTCAGATGACCAAAAACCAAATTCTTAGGTTTTACATATTAATATAATCTTATATTGCAGTTTTTGTATTTTTTCTCTGAAATGAGATATTTCCCGCGGTAAAAAGTATCCTATATGTTGACCCGTATAACCAGCTATCACCATACCAAATTTCATCAAAATACCTCCAGTGGTTTTTCTACGATGCGGTAATAGACAGACAAACAGACAGACAGACAAAAATTCTAAAATCTATAGATTCGACCTTTGTATCGGCAATGATGTCTATTTCAATAAGATTTTCCAAAAAATATTTAATGTGCAGATTCGACTCAGTTAGAATTTTATTAGATATATGTATAGATCTCCTACTTAATTACACATAGTAAAATTTTAAATCTACCTTTACCAACGAGTAGCTTTTAGTAAAGATTAGAATCGTTATATGCTAATTTCATTATGGGACGATATGTGTCATTATGTAAAGTATTTTTACTATACACTAGTGACTCACCTTTGCTTCGCTCGGGTTTGTTCCTAGATACATTCTAATTTTTTTGAGCGGAACCCTAATTCTTTTACTGAAATAAAAGTAGCCTAAGTTACTCCTTATAGCATCGTCTACCTGCCAATGAAAGTCCCGTCAAAATCAGCCTAGCCGTTTCGTAGATAAGGCGGGACAAACAGACAGACAAAATTTTTAAAAATTGTGTTTTTCTTATACATACCGTATATAATTCCATATGCTTTTAGTAAAAAGCTGTTATTTTAACATTACAAACAGACACTTCAATTTTATTTATCTGTGTAGATTTTATTTCTCCATTACTAAAACACCTTAATTTGACATATCCCAGGGCCCCTACATCAACTAGATAAATAACTAATCAAAGAATAATAATAGAACCTGCTATCTAAGTCATACCGCACGCTATTTCCAAATATTAAAATTTATTTTCATAAATCAATATATCTATCATTTCAGCGAAAATATGAATCTCGTAGTATAAGTGAGTCTTCATATTCAGATTAGGTTTTCGTGGAATCAGAAAATTACTCTAAATGCCTATCATGTTAGCGAGATTGAGATATGCGAGGGAGACAGAAATAATATTGAAAGGAAATGGCTGCTTACCTGTCTTGATAGTCGATGTACCAAATTGACAAATTGCCATTGTTATTGAACAAAGACAATTATATTTGATACCTCGTATGGAATTGGAGCCCATAAAACTATTAAATTATTGTTATTCTGTATGTTGTATATATTTGTTTGTACATAAAATATTGGTTGTTTTTGTAATTTTGTATTACAGCTTTAGCGGTGTATTGTTTAGGATATACGGCTGTCCATCCGGAGGTCCTGGGTTCGAGTCTTGGGTCGGTCAAAGTTTAGTTATTGACTTTTGAAGTTATACTTCTTTTGGCACGTTTGGAAAAAAATATGAGAGTAAAATTTTTACGAAGCGTGCGCACACCGACAGCCAAAAAGCGACATGATGAAGTTAGCTGCATTCCTTTTACAAACAGAGAGTTGTGACATACCGGGTGAAATGTTTAGATATTTTTGTTCTGTTACGCCAAAAAAGTATGACTTCTTACGTGCGTACACACACACGTTTTTTTCTATTAAGAAAGCACCTCCTGCGCGTACACATGTGCACTATAATACCTACTGCGCAGTTAGATAGTCAGTAAGCCGGCGCTACCTTTTGTAAATTTTATTACTTACTTTAGCCTAGAGGCAGTGGTAGGCCAGTAACGCGCTCGCTTGGGAAACCGAGTGAAGCGGGTTTAAATCCCGGGTCTCGCACCTCTGATATTTTCATGTGCGAATCATTTCTAACATGATTACCAATTGTCTTAACGGCGAAGGAAAACATCGTGAGGAAACCTGCATGTCTGAGAGAACCTAGCAAGTTTTCAAAAGACATGTGAAGTCCGCCAACCCGCACTTGGCCAGCGTGGTGGACTATGGCCTGATCCCTTCGTACTGAAGGGAGGCCCGTGCCCAGCAGTGGGACTTTAAAATGGGGCTGTATACATACATACTTTACCTATATCTTACTTCAAATGGAAATCTATCTGTGCACTAAATTTAATCCAAATCAGTCCAGTCGTTATAGCGTAAAGGAATTACAAACATACACATAAAGTACAAACTTTAGCTAATAATAGTGATTAATGAAACAATGGCCAAAATAAAATGGACGAAGCAATCAAGCGCCTGTACAAATTGATATTTGATAAACAACTTTATACAGTTCAATGGGTTTTATGAATAAATCATATTGTTTCGAAATGAAATAAATTTTATTGTTTCAGCCTGTTTTTGTTTAGAATATTTAATATTATTTAAACACGTTAACGCCAATATTAAAGACTAGCGACTCACTCATTTATTATTACTATGATTACGTAAGTGATATTTTACATTACTTAAATTTTTTCAGTAATGTAACTCTGCATATAATTATATTTATGGATGGGTGAATGGATTTTTGATGTCTGAACAGATTTTGATGAAACTTTACAGTAATATACAACTTATACATCAGAGTAATACAAATACTATAATTTTTAAAGATATATTTAATGAAGAAAGGAAAATGAAGACGGAAAGATTATAAGATATAGTAGTATATAATTTAACTACCCGAGCAGAGCTGCGGGAAAACGATAGTTAACGATAGGTACGTTAAAAATTATTAATATATTACCAGCAAATTTGTCCAAATTCCTTGAATAAAGGAGACGGTATGAAATAAGCAACCATCAAAGTCTGACAGGGACGTGGATAAATGGATCCCGCCTCACAAAAACTCATGTTATTACCAGCGGATTGTATAATATTACGTAATGATATACAAACATTTTATTTATATACATGATATTTATATACAGACAACTTTTTTATATTGTGACTAGATGACTCACCCTCGCTTCGCTCGGGTTCGTCCCTAGGTTGATTCCCCATACAAACTTTCATCCCCATTTTCACCCTCGTAAGGGATGAATTTCGGGATAAAATATACACTATGTCCTTCCCAGGGTCTCAAACTGTCTTCTTACCAAATTTCACTTAAATCGCTCTAACATTTTTTGAGTTTATTCGTTACAAACATACAAAAATACATACATACATACATACATCTTTATAATATTAGTGTAGATGATATATACCTATATCTATGATGATAATATATGAATATACAAAAACAAAATAGTTCAGTACCTTTTTCTCATCTGTTGGTCAACTGATTTTCTTATTTTTTAGTTTTTACTGACAAGCTTTAGTGTTATCAATTAGTTTAAATTTGAAACAGATAGTTTTTTTCTGTTTTGTTCTGATGACATGTTTGGCTCAGTTTGTAGTGACCCTACTCGCTGTACCAGCGGTCGCGGGTTCGAGTCCCGCTGGGGGCATTCATTTGTGTGATGAGCACGAATGTTTGTACTCTAGTCATGGGTGTTTATATTTATAATATGTATGTATTTAAAGTTATATATGTGTAGTGTATCAACTATCTGGTATCCATAACACAAGCCTTGTAGCTTACCATGGAACTAGATGGCAGTGAGTCTTAATGTCCCTACATATTTAGTAATTTATTTTTATCTGTGCGAGTATATAAATATTAGGTAGGTGAATTCTATTCATATTATGTTTTTATCAAATTTTCAATAATGAATATGGTCGAATTTCGACCACTGAGCGAACACTAATTAAAATTATTAGACTTATTAACAAAATACAAACTTACAAACATAGAACCTTTTAGGAAGTCGGTTAAAAATGATAGTATTCGTACTGGTTTCTCTTAAGCCGGTGAGTCCCACATAACCACCTGTATGTACGCAGGTGGTATGCGTAAATGCATTTGTTAACAATAAAAACTATATATGCAGGTGGTATACATAATCGCATTTCTCAACATAAAACAAAGGATTTAGATTTACTACGTCAAAAATGGAACCTATAACCCAGTAAATATCTATACTCGTACATATAATAAAATTGTAACTAAGCCGAATCTGTAGGTACATTAAATATTTTTTGGAAAATCTTATTGAAATAAACATTATTATCGATACAGAGGCCGAATCTATAGTTTTTAGAATTTTTGTCTGTCTGTCTGTTACCGCATCACAGAAAAATCACTGGAGGGATTTTGATGAAATTTGGTATGGTGATAGCTGGTTAGCCGGGTCAACATACAGGATACTTTTTACCACGGGAAAATATGTCGTTTCTGAGAAAAATACAAAAACTGCATTGTAAGAGTTGTAAGACTACCTATACTAATATGTAAAATCTAAGAATTTGCTTTTTGGTCATCTGAACGCGGGCGGAGCCGTGGGCAATGCTAGTATTTTATACGAGTAGAACGCAAGATGTCAATCAAACACAGCATACACTTTTATAAAGTAGAATTATTTGATTTTTTCTTTTTAGAAGAAACTATTAATAATTATACTTACTAATGAATAGCATCTTTTAATAACATGGACTAATTTTAACTACGAATCACGCGAGCAAAACCACGAGAGAAAACTAGTAAAAAACTAAAAAATTATATAGTAAAGTATAATACAATGTTATAAATCAAAGCAAACCATCTTATTGGCTAGAATTTCGTATTTTGGACTCTATTTGGCGTAATCCAGTTTCGTATTGCAACGTGTTTAAGAATGATGTCGTATAGGAAATTAGTTTTGTACAAAAATGTTATACTTAGGCACGTATCGAAATTGTATAATATCTAATGAAATGCTGGTCGAATAATAGAAATGAAGTTCGACGAAGATATAAGAGAAATTTATAGAATACTTGCAGTACACGCGGCTTCGCCCGCGTTCAAAGTACTAAAAAAACAAACACTTTGACACACCGACTGCAGCGTCACCTACCGGATCCATTTGTGAATTTAAGCCTTGCAGGAGCTGATTGAAATATACACACAAAATTTCATCTAAAACGGCCCAGCCCTTTAGGACGAGTAAGGCGACTAACACACGTACAGAAGAATTATATATATTAAGATGTATAAATAAAAATAAAATATTTTGTTAATAACTAATATGTTTGTGCTCTTTTTATTCATCCGATTGTGATGAAACTTTTGTGAGATGTTCTGCGTAGGTTCACAGGCGGCGAAGGTAAAAAAAAGGTATTTTTTTGTGTTTGTCCTCTATGCATTCCTAAACCACTCATCTCATAGGGACTCACCCGGAGCAAGCTTTTAGTATATTATAAATGTATATATTTTCTTAAATGATGTCTAAAATAGACCAAAAATTGAGCCATCGTGGGACGCCTGGTCGATTCCTCGCAAAGTCCTATCGGTCGATACTAGAACACAACCGGTAAGACTTAAGGCGCAAAGCCGACGATTTTTCATGCTCTTCGATGCTTGGGGTTGCAACACCGCCAACTTCCCAACTCCGGGCTACTACTGAAAATATCAGTAACCGAAAAACTCAATAATTAAACTTTGCCCTATCTGAGCCTCAAAGTACGAACCCAGGGCCTCGGAATCTGCAACCAAACATCCTAGCCACTAGACCACCGAAGCAGAAAATAAGCACCAAGTAATATAAAATAGGCTTTATATAAAGGAAAAGGAGAGTGCTGAGTCGAGAACACATAGCTATGCTTATATTCAGTTACATTGTGGTTGAACCTTTACACCATTGTCCTTAATTTCAACCATTTGCAAAACAAACATGTATCTTAATTCCCGTTATTTCAAACATTGTGTTTATATTAAATGACGTGGCATTTTCATAAATCAGGGTTAAAACCGCATTTCCGGGAACATTTCTACTGACTTTATGTACGTTTTCCCCTAAAAGAGATTTATAGGTTTCATGGAAAATAGCTTTCTTTGATACCATACATATTTATGGTAGCGACGACGTATCTATGTAAATAGATTTGGTAACTGTACGTATAAGGGTTATTATTTCCCAATAAAGTCCACTCACAGCATTTTAAAATGAATATATTTTACGAGTAATAGATAACTTTATCACACATTTATTTACATTACAGGCAGTAGTAACCTAGTGATAACGTGCTCGCTCGGGAAACCGAGTGAAGTGGGTTCAAATCCCGGGTCTCGCACCTCTGATATTTTCACGTGCGAATCATTTCTAACATGATTATCACTTGTCTTACGCTAAAGGAAAACATCGTGAGGAAACCTGCATGTCTGAAAAAACCTAGCAAGTTTTCGAAAGACATGTGTAGTCCGCCAACCCGCACTTGGCCAGCGTGGTGGACTATGGCCTGATACTCCTCGTATTTAAGAAAAGCCCATCCCCAGCAGTGGGACGTTAAAAAAGGCTGAATACAAACAACTTTATCTAACAATTAAAAAAATATTACAGAAGTTTTCATTTATTATTTCATTTAATCAATTTATTTACCACCAGTATTTTAGTAGTATCTTCACATGTCTTTCGAAAACTTGCTAGGTTCTCTTAGACATGCAGGTTTCTTCACGATGTTTTCTTTCACCGTAAGGCAAGTGGTAATCATGTTAGAAATGATTCGCACATGAAAATATCAGAGGTGCGAGACCCGGGATTTGAACCCGCTTCACTCGGTGTCCCAAGCGAGCGTGTTACCACTGGGCTACCACTGCCTTAAAGGTATATATTGAAAATATAAACAAAAATATATTTGGGAGCCTTTAATGTTTTTGAATATTGCCCATTAATTTCATTTGAATAAAGCTGCACTCGAAATTGAATGACTTTTTTATGGCATAAGTACTTTATAGCCTCTTAAAAATATAGCTAGGTTGTAAAATGTAAAGGCGAACTGATAATTTGTAAGATAACTACCGGATCTGGTAGACAGACATTGTCCTGCCACAGACTACAGCAAAATTAAATTAAAAAAAAAAATATCAAGAGATGATGGCAGGCTGAAAATTGGGACTTTCAAGAATTTGGTGGAAAAATTAAAAAAAATCTGGCTTTTTACAATAGTGCCATCTATCGGCACTAAAAATAGCTAAGACACATTCAGAAAAAGTCATTAAAATGAAGGATAGTTTCTTGAGAGTGGAATACTAATTATTCCGATAAATAAATTAGCCTATAGACTCCTTACTTTAGTAAGAAGCCTTTTAAGCCTTTAGAATATCCTGATATACTCCTGCAACAATGTATTACTTATAATAAAATTGTAACTAAGCCGAATCTGAACATTAAACATTTTTTGGAAAATCTTATTGAAGTAGACATTATTATCGATATTAGAGACCGAATCTGTGGTTTTTAGAATTTTTGTCTGTCTGTCTGTGACCGTATCACGGAAAAACAACTGGAGAAATTTTGACGTTGGATACGGTGATAGCTGGTCATCCGGGTCAACATATAAAATACTTTTTACTACGGGAAAATATCTCATCTCTGAGAAATCTATGCTAAGCGTTAAAACATAAGCAGGCAAGAACCCGAGTAGAGCGAGGGTGACATGCTAGTATCCTAAAAAACAATTACCGCAAGCACGAAATTATACGCTATCGCATTAACGAAATATATCTCATTTTGCTTTAACGTCAAAACTTTTATTAAAATATTTATTCGTATAACTTTAATATAGTATACAAGAAAGCTATTAACTAAAATATTTTCAGAACTTATTCTAGCAAAGAATGTACCAACGTTTCTACATCAACACCCTGTATACCATCAATTAATAAAATAAGTTGGCATTCGTCGAGCCGCATTGCGACACGCGGTACTACATTAAATTCAAATATTGAATATTTGTAGACAAATAAATTTTGCCTTTCGATTCTCCTCACGAAGGAATTATGTTATAATAACTAGCGACTCACCCTTGATCCGCTCGGATTCGTCCCTAGTTACGTTTTAAGGATTAGTATAGATTTCTCAGAGATAAGATATTTTAACGCGGTAAAAAGTATCCTATATGTTGAGCCGGATAACCAGCTATGATCGTACCAAATTTTATCGAAATCTGTCCAGTAGTTTTCTCGTGACGCGTTCCCAAACAGACAGACAAAAATTTTAAAAACTATAGTTTCGGCCGTTCAAAATTATAAAAAAAATATTTAATGTACAGATTCGACTCAGTAAGAATTTTATTAGATATATGTATAGAAGAAGATAGATTAACTAGCGACCCAATAAGGCCCTTCGCATTTTTAATATTATGGGTTTTCTCAGAAAGGTTACTTTTCCGATTCAATACAAAAAAAAAACCATCAGACTTAGCTTATTTTTGTAATGCTGTTTCTTAAAAAAATACGTTTTTAAGAAATCTCTCTTCATATTAGTCGAATCATATGAAAATCCATAAATTTGTTTCTGAGATTAGCCTGAATAAACACAATCTCAGAACGGCAGGGGCCTTTAATTAAAAATAAGAGTATGTGTGTATATCTTTACATAGTATAAAATGAAGTCGCTTCCGCTGTCTGTTCGCTTAGATCTTTTACACTACTCAACGGATTTTAATGCAGTTTTAGCAATAGATAGTGACTCAAGAGGAAGGTTTATGTGTATAACACAGCACAATATAGTATAATATAATATAGTACAGAAAAGCCGAGAAATACAAATATTTTTATTTCATACTAACCCTTAAAACGTACTTAGAGACAAACCCGAGCGAAGCGAGGCTGAGTCGCTAATATAGTATAAAATAAAATCACTAGTCGTGTCTGTTTGTGTACTTAGTTTATTATATTCTAATCTACGCAACAGATTTTCATCTGGTTTGTACTATCATTTAGAGAATTTCTTTCAAAAATTATCATATTATATATTATCATGTATACGGTTTACATCAACCCAATGGGGATGCTGAGCATCCTATGGGGGAGGCTTTCGTCCAGTAGTGAATGGCGATAAGCTGAAAAAAAAGGTTTACATAATTATTTATATACGAGTATATCTACCTGCAATAACATCACGAACGATCATTTCGATGACGTTTATGCCCAGACATAGACCGATATTAGGCTGGTATTTATACTCATGGCAAACAAAAACGAGGTCGCGGTAAAAACTAGGTCATCATAGGATATTTAGGTCAAAGGGCATAAGCCGTAACAAAATCTCAAACGCTTGGAAAAAAAATGCATTCTGTTTTGTTCCTCAAAAAGAAATCTACGCGTGATTTATTATTTAGATATGAATTTTAAGTTTAATCTTTTTAATAGTCCCAAGAACAATATATTTTATTACTAGAGGTGATTTTTGTGTGACACTTTGCTCGGGTTCTAGACAAAAAATACTAATCTATCCAGCTAGAATCGTACATTTTTCCGGGATAAAAAGTAGCCTATGTGCTGTTCCAGACTATAATCTATCTCTGTGTCAAATTTCATCCAGATCCGTTCAGCCGTTTTGGCGTTGAGTAACAAACATCCATCCAAACACTTAAACTTTCACATTTATAATATTAGGAAGATTATTTTTATTCTATTTTAATTTATTAGGAAAACAAACAGTACAATATTAAATAATAAACAATAATAAGGCGACCCATAAACTAATCATGTTCCCAGTTATAACTAATACAAATAAGAGGCAGAAGACAAGAATAGAAAGACAATGAACAGAGAAAAAAAACAAATGTAGTACTCAATAAATTAATTATTTAAATATAAATTAGCAATTCATATAAAAAGAGAAAATTCCCACATGAAAATCCTATTATTTTCATACATACATCTACATGTTCTCATTCTTTGAAGTCGCACCTTTTGATTTTTCAAATTAGATTATTTAAGAAAACCTCTGCAAGTTTATATTATAGCTGCCTTTTGTATTTATAATATTACTCACTCATCCTCCTTCCGCTCGAATTCATCCCTAATTACGTTTTAACGTAAAGTATAGATTTGTCAGAGATGAGATATTTTCCCGCAGTACCTACAAAGTATCCTATATGTTGACCAGGATAACCCAGCTATGATCATACCAAATTTCATGGTAAAAATAAAATCTGTCCAGTGGTTTTCTCACGATCCGTTTTCAGACAGACTGACAGACAAAAATTCTAAAAAGTTTAGGTTCGCCCGCTGTATTGATAATAAAGACTATTTCAATAAGATTTTCCATAAAATATTTTATGTACAGATTCGATTTGGTTAGAATTTTATTATATGTATAGTTATAAAACACCACTTTTTACTTTTAGCACTTGGCTTTTATTACTAGCACTATACCTGTATACTACAGGTCTAGCCTATCTTTTTAGTTTGCACTAAACTTCATTCAAATTAATTCAGCCGTTTTAGCATGAAAGAGTTATAAACAGCTGAGTGATTGAGTTTAATTTAAATTTTAGCGTAGGTCTTTAAAATGAATTCAAAAATCATCAAAGGTTTAACATTTTTCTTCTATACATATAATAAAATTGTAACTAAGCCGAATCTGTACATTAGATATTTTTTGAAAAATGTTATTTTAGTTATATTGTTAGTTTTCGAATTTTTGTCTGTCTGTCTGTTACCGCATCACAGAAAAACCACTGGAGGGACTTTGATGAAATTTGGTATGGTAATAGCTGGTATATAGGATACTTTTTACCGCGGGAAAATATCTTATTTTTGAGAAAAAATACAAAAACTGTAATGTAAGAGTATGCTAATATTTAGAACCTAAGAATTTGGTTTTTGGTCATCTGAACGCGGGCGGAGCCGCGGGCAATGCTAGTTCTAAAACAATAGTGAACATGTAGTTAATGTTTAGGAATAATGTCAAAAACTTAATATCGTCCTCAGTTTTTCACTTCACGCAGGTATAAGTTACAATACTTTCTCTTACGTCGTAAAAGAATATGTTTCATAAAGACGTTGTCAGCTATTTTTTTACTACTAAACTAAAATTACATATTCGTCTTTCAAACAGATTGAATATTTTATACTTTATTACCTACTAGCAGAACCCGCGGCTTCGCTCGCGCTAAAACTACGAAAAATCTTTAAAAAGGTAGTTTCAAACAAACTTTCATCCCCTATTTCACTCTCATATAGGATGAGTTTCGAAAAATGCAAAAATACATATTTATTTAATTTTATAGAAGATCATTAATACCAAGTTTCAATTAATTCTGATCGTACCTAAATATTTTTTTGGATTGTGTTATAACGTGTTTTCCCGAGGGATTAGATAATCTCCCGCGGTAAAGTAGCCTATGTCACTCTCCAGCCCTCCAACTATCTCCACACAAAAAATCACGCCAATCTGTCACTCCGTTTCGATGTGAAACAAACAAACAAACAAACAAACAAACACACTTTCACAGTTATAATATTAAGTATGGATTATATTATGTATATAAGCTTATTCTTCAGCAATAAAGGCTTAATAGTATTATGTATATATATATTATACGTACATACATATGTATGTATATCGTATATGATCGTACCTTATTGACTATATATTGGTATAGTAAGCAAATTGTAGAGAAGGTAGTGTAGAGGTAGTAATAGTCCAGTGGTAACGCTCCCTCGCTTAGGAAACCGAGTTAAGTGGAACTATCCAGAACGTCATATTGAAGGAAGATTCGTGCCCAGCAGCGGGACCTTAAAAAGGGTTGAATACAACGGAAGTAATATTGCAATACTATAATCTCTATACGTATATCAAATTAGCCTATCAGTTAATCTATAGGTACCTACATATAATAAAATTGTAACTATGACAAATCTGTACAATGGATATTTTTTGGAAAATCTCATTGAAATGAATGAAAATTAACAAAATGTTAAAATATATGTTAGTTTTAAAGGCCTATATTTTATGGGCCTTTGTTTACATATTTAAGATCTTTTTTGTAAATATTGCCTGAAATAAATTATTAAATTGAATTAAAATTAAATTAAATAGTTAATCAAATATCTAATATCTATGTTAGCTATCTAAAAAACTAAACTAACTTAAAGACTAAATATTTATGTAACTCAGCCCTCGCGTCATCCGTTTGGGAAACATTCGAGATCAGATTTATCGGGACGGTTAACTTTCATACCGCACTGCGCCAGCGATAGGCCGTCTAGAGTTATATATTCATATATATATATATATATATATATATATATATATATATATATATATATTGTATCATTTGACTATTATTATAAACCAGCGAGTTACACCCGCTTTCTTTCTTCACAATTTCATGGATTACCTATTTTTTTTTTTTTAACTTTGTGTGTTTACGTTTGTGACTCCTTCATGCTAAAACGCCTAAACTAATATAATTGAAATTCGCAGTAGACCTAAATTATGTTTTATATTAAAGTACTGGAGACTCGCCATCGCTTCGATCGAGTTTCCTCCCAAGGTGCGTTTTAACGGTAAGTATGAATAGATAGACTAAATAATATTATATATACTTAGGTAAGGTATAATGAGCAATTATGGGTTATATTACAACGTGTTTCCCCGTGGGAAAAAGTAGCCTATGTCACTCTCCAGCTCCCCAATTATCTCCACACAAAAAACAAGCTAATTTGTTACTCTGCTGTGACATGAAAGAAGGACAAACAAACACACTTTTACATTTATAATATTAGTATGGATAGAGTAATTTTATCAACGTATGTATATATAAAAGTAATTCATATAAAGTATATATAAAAGTAATGTAAATGAGCTTAAATTTTAGGGTTAATATAATAATGCTGTAATATATAACCTAGAACAGTGAGAGATTTCAATTTATGGAGACCTTCCCAAGGAGATACATTACTGATGATTGAGGCTATGTGGCTAGCACTTTACAAGAATCGAAATTATTCGCATATCTATACTAATAATAATCTTTATAAAAAGACGAAAGATTTGTTTGTTTGTTTGTATTGTATAGGCTCCGAAACTACTTAACCGAGTTAGATGAAATTTAGTAAGAAGATAGTTTGAGATCCTAGGGAGGACATAGGATATTTTTTATCTCGGAAATCATCCTTTAAGGTGGTGCAAATGGGAATGAAAGTTTGTATGGAGAAGCAACCTAGGGACGTTTGTTTGTTTGTGAGTTTGTTTTTCAAATAAAATAAAAATGATTTTTTTTGTATGTAAGTATCATAAATCATATGCCATTCATCCTAGTCGACAAACCTATCATATATTAGTTATACTTAACATCCGCTATACGTATTCGAAATAAACTTAAAAGCTATGTTTTAATATCTCCATATTACATATTATAGCCTATACAGTTAAAAAAATCTCCTTATATCCATTTTACGCTTCTCTAGTCCTATTTTAAAATGCCTCGGTGGTCTAGTAGCTGGTACGTACGGCCGCAGATCCGGAGATTCTGGGTTCGGGTCCTGAGTCGGGTCGAGTGTAGTTTTTCTATCAAGAACTTCTTAGTAATAACTTGTATTTGGGAAATTGGAGGTATAAAATACGCCTCAGTGCCCCGAAGAACATATAAAGCCATCGATCGGTCCATGCACTTATGTTTGCGCGTACTCTTGTGCACTATATCTCCTGCACAGATGGTTAGTTTTAACGAGATTAGTCACCACAGCTGAAATCTATTAGAACATTATTATTACACTTCCTGAGTAATGCTTGGTTGAACAGTTGGAAAGACAGATAATTGGCATATTAATTAGTAATATTATTGTGATATTTTAAAAATAGAAAGAAAAAATGTTTGAGTTATTGCCACTTTGGTCGTTAGTTTTTATTTTTGTACAGCTGGCTTTTACGACTTATTGTATATTTTACTAAAATTCACACTCTGTCACAGCGACCCTCGTAAACTAGACGGTTTTATTGGGAGAGAATGAAAAATGCATCATATTTTCTTTATATATGTTGTGAAATAAACTTTTTACGATACTATTTCATAAATTATTATAGTTATTATCGGTGACATCCTACAAGATAATAGTTTTTATCTAGATAGTGTTGTTTTTGTAGCTGAATTGAACCGAATTTTACTTATAGATATTACGAAAAAAAAACTAATGTAATAGCACCTTTTTTGTCGACTCGGTTTCCTTCCAACCTTAAATGCTTCTATACGTATGCTAGAAAATTTTTAATACACTGAAATCTTTCTAGAGAAATAAAATTCATAACAGCAGAAATCCTATTAAAATCCAGTACTTCACCACATTTGCAGGCACATACATACAGACAGACACTCACATAACTTCCCTATATATATGTAAGAGTAAGGATAATTAATCTATACATATAATAAAATTCTAAGTCGAATCTGTACATTAAATATTTTTTGGAAATTCTTATTGAAATAGTCATTATTATCGATACGGATGTCGAATCTATAGTTTTTAGATTTTTTGTCTTTCTTTCTGGGAGCGCATCACGATAAAACCACTGGACAGATTTTAATGATGATAGGTGATTATCCGGGTCAACATATAGGATAATTTTTACTGCGGGGAAATATCTTATCTATGACAAAGCTATACTAACCGTTAAAACGTACCTAGGGGCGAACCCGAGTAGAGCGAGGGTGAGTCACTAGTATTATTGTATGGTTGACCAACATGGTAGAAAGTGCAAAATAATACTTTCTTAGATTTACGCGAATATTTGACATTTTAAATAAAACTATCTTTTCGGATTATTTCGCGGATTTATTTTGATTTTTGGTCGTTTCGAATAATTTACAGCGTGAATTTCTCTAAGAGACGTCTATAACCTCAGTCTCTCTCGTGACCATGATTGCTGTAAAGCATTCGAAACGTCGGGAACCAAAAATCAAAATAAATCCGCGAAATAATCCGAAAAGATAGTTTTATTTGAAAAGCGCAAAATAATTTAATATCATTCTTAATTTGTGAATTTCAATTAAACAAATATTATTTAATCATGCCACATGCGGCATGCAGCGGGGAATTAATTGGATCTTATATGTAAATGGGCTGGAACTCGTTCAAAGCTAACAAGATAACCTACAAATGATAAGATTATTCAATACTCTTATTACAGTACCTAGTTTTGATTGACGCTAAAATTCTAAAAGGTTCTATCTTCATTAATTCAATTTGGTGCAATTTTTATATATAGATACAGTGGTATACGTATGCTACGCGATATTCTTAGCAATTGTGAGCCCGTTTATATATTTTTTTATATAATATATAAGTTATAATATATTTATTGTGTTCGAATTTATTAAGCATTTTAAAGAATACATTTTTTAAATTCGAGAAAATGGAAGAGAGTAATTTAAAAAAAAAAAAGTACACACATTCGTGTAATATTAGATTAGTTGTGCAATAAGTTTACTCACAAACGCAGGTAAAATCGCAGGCAGTTAGTGCCAAATAAATGTTTAATAGTACTTCAATATTAACTATCTGGAAAGCTTTAGTTTTTTTTACTTCACAGCTATCCCTAAAATTACTTACTATTTTAATTATCTTGAAAAGTTTTTTTTTATTTGTCTGACAATAGTATACCTACTTGGTGAACAATAAAACAATAATAATAATGATAATATATAAAACTAGCATTGCCCGCGGCTCCGCCCGCGTTCAGATGACCAAAAACCAAATTCTTAGGCTTTACATATTAATATACTCTTACAATGCAGTTTTTGTATTTTTTCTCAGAAATGAGATATTTTTCCGCGGTAAAAAGTATCCTATATGTTGACCCGGATATCCAGCTATCATTATACCAAATTTCAACAAAATCTGTCCAGTGGTTTACTCGTGATGCGGTAACAGACAGACAGACAGACAAAAATTCTAAAAACTATAGATTCGGACTCTGTATCGATAATAATATCTATTTCAATAAGATTTTCCAAAAAATATTTAATGTACAGATTCGACTTAGTTACAATTTTATTATATGTATAGATAAATGGAATAAGTTTAAAGTATAAAGTTTTTATTTAATAGAAAACCAATATTTCTGTAAATTGCTTTCCTTATTGCTTAGCTTGACAAAAATCCCCAGCTTTCAAATAAGAGGATTTCCTCTGCCGAGCGTATTCCACAAAGCCTTCATTAAAATGCAATATTTCTTTTCCAGGAAACCTAATAAAAGAATGGCTGGCTCACGCGAGAGACTGCTCTACGACCGACATTTAGATGTCGATTATGAATATCAGAGGAGACGACGACATGAAGCCAGGTTCGAAACGGATCGATCGGAAACAAGCCGCATACGTACTGAACGCTTCGATCAAATCGAGCGACCTCGGCGGAAGAATGGATACGTTTTTGAAGATATCTACTCAGATTTTGATGAAGCTCAAGGACGGCTATCCCTATTTAGACCAATAAGACCAGAATATTTGAACCTACAAAGCTCATATGACAACAAATATAATTCCCTACCACGAACTAACTATTACAACGATGATAGAAGTCGCCGATATAAAAAAGATTATTACGACTTCAGAATCGAAGCCGAACGAAGAAGGCCGCGGGAATCTTATGAAATATACAAACCTACGCGAATCGAGACCAATCGGAACGAGATCAGGCTAAAAGAACGAAAAGTCGCTTCGAACGATTCTAGACTCGTCCAAGAACGACCTAAAAATGTAGCTGTTTGTAAACCACTGCGTTTAGCTGAACGTAACGCGAAATATTGGACGACGGATCCACCGCAAAAGGATAAAAAGCCGAAACGCGATGAGAATAAAAAGATAGTTAAATTTTCAGAAGTTTCTGGTTGTAGAAAAATGGTTATTGATGATCCAGTTTGTGGAAGAAAAGTGGTTGCGGTCCGTGAATTAGAGGTTTCGTTGGACCAGATGATACAGAATGGTTACTTTGAGAAACACAACATACCGATACGCTTGCCAGACAAAAAGGAAGAGATAAAGAGCGCTGTTCCGAACGGAAAGTGCTTATCTGCTAACGAAACGCCGGCGCCTAGAAAGTCTCGACATTTGCCACAGGTAAGTTTGTCGTAGTACGATGTAAAGCTTTGGAAATATTTTATAATACAGCAGCTTTGACCAATCTTTTACTAAATCTAAGTAAGAAACACCCATAGGTAAGATATTGAGAATCGAATTTGCACAGGAAAAATCCTACAAAATACAGTGTAATATTACAGTAAAATAATTAAAATATTTTTATTTTAAATTGATTTCTAAAATGACTTATATGGACTTAAATTTAGTGAAAAAAAAACATTGAGGCTCCCAGTCAAGCTAAGGTTAGAAATTCACTAAAGAAATAAATTAAAGTTCCTACCTACCTAATATTTGTTTGCCGTATCACTCTCTACAATTTTGATTTGTATTCCTATTTCCTAATGTCGGTTACACTTCAAAGGTGTGTTTATTTGTTTAAATAAAAAAAATCGGTATTCAACTCGGCCATGCCATTTTAGTTTTTGCCAAAAGCGTTGTGACGTTGAGCTTTTTCCACTATAAGCTACATAAAACACATAAGGATTTCACCATCAACGGCCTCTTGAAAAATCGTTTCGTATACCGCAAAGGTTAGAGTTTAACATCTTTTATGTTTCAATTTAAATTTTCAATATCCAATAACAATTTCTACGAGCATTAAATATTATCTCGGGTCAAGCTGCATAATTATAGTCATTAGACCGCTGTTACTGTCGAGAGGCCGTCGGCTGAGTAATGATGCCCTCCACAGACCCTTGGAGGGTTTACGATATTTATATAATATCGTTTTACATCCATACTATTATTATAAATGTGAAAGTGTGTTTGTTTGTTTATTTGTTTGTCCTTCTTTCACGTCGAAACAGAGTGACGGATTGTCGTGATTTTTTGTGTGGAGATAATTGGAGAACTGGAGAGTGACATAGGTTTTTTGTTGTGGGAGATTATCTAATTCCTACGAAAAAGCACGTTATAATACAATGCAAAAAAATATTTATGAACGGAATAACTTAAAACTTGGTATTACTGCTCTTCAATAAAATTCAATAAATATGTATTTAAGCATTTTTCGAAATTCATCCCATAAGGGGGTAAAATCGGGGATGAAAGTTTGTATGAAACTAACTTTTTAGAGATTTTTTTTGTAGTTTTAGCGCGAACGAATCTCTCCTTCGCTCTCCTTCTCTCTTCGGTCTCCTCGCTTCTGCTAGTTTATTATAAATGTTTTACTTCACTAAGAATAATAATTTCTAGCAACCACAAAGGGTCAAAATTCTTCTCCAAAAAGAAGATTTTGCCGGTATCATATAAAGAAAATGAGAAGAACTGTACCTACTAAGTACCTACTTAATTTGTTATAAGTACTCACTTTTCATGTTAAGAAAACCATATAATTTATATCGTTTATTTTAGGGTAAGAACATCATTTAACATTGACTAATAATTAAAAAAAATACACGTATTATAACCATTAATAATTTATTATAATTTTCCTCCATTGTGGAACAATCAGCCCCTAACGGTAAAGTTTCGGTATAACGGTATAATCGGATATCGCACCGACAAAAAAATCTGAATAGAATAATCGATATAAACCGGAATTGTTCGAATTGGTCAACCAAAAAGTGTTTTTGTGGATAATATTTTTGCTAAAGACATATTTTTGAATTCCTTCATTATCATCTATATTTTCCAAGTCAACAGTGATGCCATAAAATAGTCAAAACGAATTGGAATGAATATAAACAAGACAATAAATACATACATATATAGTACTATTTTATTTCCCCATACAAACTTTCATCCCCTTTTTCACTCAAATAAGGGATGATTTCCGGAACAAATGTCCTATGTCCTTCCCAGGGTCTCAAACTATCTTCTTAGGTAATTTCATCTAAATCGGTTTAGTTGATCCAGAGATGACCCTTTACAACGTCACAAACTCACAAACTCACAAACTTTACCTCTTTATAATATTAGTATAGAGTATACATAAGTAAAATATAATAACAAATTCTCATGCAATACCTACTTGCAATTTTGTCAAGGTTAAATTTTAGATACTATACACACGAATTTTTAACGCACTCGCTGCATAGTTGTCACTTTTGTACCGATACGAAAGCTAACATTCTGCATTTTTTAATTATTTTAGCGAAGAAAATTCCCTTTTAGGACGAGAATTTACCAGCGCGAGTTACGCGCAGACAAGAACCAAAATTAACTATGAATTAAAAAAAAACGCATCTACACAAGCAAGTGAAACCGCAGTAAGTAACTAGTAACTCTAAAACCAATCAACCTTCAATGAATTTCATCCCTGGCATCGATGCTGTGACCTCTGTCTCAATAAGCACATACGTTGTCACTGTGCCAAACGTTCGTTTAATGAATTGTTACACAGAATCTCAACCCAATTTCAATCAAGTTATCTGGCTAATATTTTGCCTTGTCCCTTAGAAAACTAGGTCGAGCACCATTTTAACGAGGCCTTTTAGCTTTGGTAAAGACAAACATTGAAAATTTGTATGGCAGGTTTGGATTTTTAGATTTTCATTACTGCTCTTTTTTCTTGCATTTTTTAGTACTGGTAATCTACTTAATTTACAGCTAATTCATGCCAAATATTTAGTTCAAATTCATTGTTTATCTATACTAATATTATAAAGAGGTAAAGTTTGTGAGTTTGTGAGGTAATCTCTGGATCTAATGAACTGATTTAGATGAAATTTAGTAAAAAGATAGATTGATACCCTGGGAAGGACATAAGATACTTTTTATCCCAGAAATCATCCCTTAAGGGGGTGAAAATGGGGATGAAAGTTTGTATTGGGAATCAAGCAAGGGACGAACCCGTGCAAAGCGAGGGTGAGCCGCTAGTTAAACATATATTAAACACAAGGAAAATACAAATGAGAATAAATACCTTTATTTCTAAAAAAAGAACAATGCTTACTAAAGTTTAGGTATTTGGAATAAATATTGTTACTACGTAAATGCAAAAAAGTTTTCAAATCCGAATTAGTTCAATAGATTAGCGGATACAAACAAACAAACTCTTCATCATTATAACGTTAATATAAATTACTAGCATTGCCCTCGGCTCCGCTCGCGTTCAGATGACCAAAAACGAAATTCTTAGGTTTTACATATTAGTATACTCTTACATTACAGTTTTTTCTCAGAAATGAGATATTTTCCCGCGGTAAAAAGTATCCTATATATTGACCCGGATAACCAGCTATCATCATACCAAATTTCATCAAGGTCCCTCCAGTGGTTTTTCTGTGATGCGGTAACAGACAGACAGACAAAAATTCTAAAAACTATAGATTCGGCCTCTGTATCGATAATAATGTTTATTTCAATAAGATTTTCCAAAAAATATTTAATGTACAGATTCGGCTTAGTTACAATTTTATTATATGTATAGATGATAAGCATATTAAATCGATACATACACTACTTTGAAACCAAACTACACTACACTAAGACGAAATTCTCGACATTATTACTCGAGTTATCACTTAGATAGGCTCTAGAACTTCATGGCCTTAAAACCTTAGCCTAAACAAATTCAATGTTAAGTTTAAACTTAACCTGATTCCTATCGTGTTATCTTAACTTGGCTAATATTAGTGGAAATAGGTCGAGTATCATTTTGTTCGCATTTGACTACGAACTTACGAGTATGGTTGGATTTGAAACTTTCCAAGTCATTCTTTACTAAGTTGCTTTTTAAATGAAAAGTTTTAATAATAGCTTACTAGTGGGAATCCTACTAATATCATAAATGCGAAAGTTTGTGAGGTCTGTATGTATAGATATTTGTTATTCTTTCACGCAAAAACTACTGAATGGATTTTAATGAAACTTTACAATAATATAGCTCATACATTAGAATAACGCATAGGCTACTTCTTATCCCGGAAAAATGTATGGTTCCCGTGGGATAGATTTAGTTTTGTTTTCTAGAGGCTACCGCTAGTAATATTATATGATATTTAATAGGTTTTTTGTTAAAACTGTGGACAAATTTTGATTTGTTTCTTTTTGTTTTAGAGAAGAAAATATTATACTTTTGGAATTTTTATATACCTACTGCTACTAATACATTATGTTTATAGAAAGTATCGAAATCGATGTTTTGTAATGAAGTAAATAATATCATAAACGCAAAAGACATCTAGAGATATTTCCGCTGAAAGATACGAGAAAGTCATTAGTCTTTAATCGAGCTACTATTATATATGTTACAGTTTGCATGTATGTATATTTATTACTCCTTCAAGCTGAAACTACTAAACGGATTTAGATAGTACACAGATAGACTATGGCCTGGAGTAACATATTTATGGCTACTGATAGACACAGGCGGGGAAAACGAGGGTATATTGTAGTATAGTAATATTTTTTTAATATATTTTTTATTTATTCCACTTTAATAGGAAAAGGGAACCGGATCGATGGTTTTTCAGAATTAGTATTGGCTTTATTATGGATGCTAGAGTGACATAGTCTCCACTCGGTATGTGCATTTTCTGGGATATTACTTTATTGATGAAACTTATCAAAAGTTGAAAAATGAAATATATGTATATAAGTATTAAATAATTATTTAAAAATTAAAAAAAAACAAATTACAAATTTATTATAATGGATGAACTACTATTATAAATGCAACATTTTGTAGGTGTATGTCTGCGTGTGTAAGTGTGTTATTCTTTAACACTGAAACAGCTGGAATGAATTCGATGTAACTTAGTATACATAATACTTTCTTAGATTTACGCGAATACCTATTTGACATTTAAAAAAAAATGGGTTTTCTCTTCTGTTTGGTCTCTCCCGTGACCATAATTACCGTAAAACATTCGAAACGTCGGGAACCAAAAATCAAAATAAATCCGCAAAATAATCCGAAAAGATAGTTTTTTCAAAACTTAGTATACAGACACGTTTGGCTCAGTTTGTAGTGACCCTACTTTCTGTGCCAGCGGTCGCGGGTTCGAGTCCCGCTGGGTGCATTCATATGTGTGACGAGAACGAATGTTTGTACTCAGTCATGTGTGTTTATATTTATAATATGTATGTATTTAAAGTTATATATGTGTGTATCAACTATCAGGTATCCATAACGCAAGCCTCGTAGCTTACCATGGAACTAGATGGTGCTGTGTGTTAATGTCCCAACATATAAAAAAAAAGACAGATATTGTTATGTGAGATTAGGTTATAATAGAAACTGTGCGAAACCGCAGGTAGAATCGACTAACAAAGTTTCAAAGCATTCAATAGCATCTAATCTGGTTCGTTTGACAGACGACTTGCCAACAATAACGAGTGGAAGGAAATGATTAATTCTATCTATCTGTTCGTGACAGATTGTTAATTGTCATCACACTGAGCTTGTGCTAAAGTGAAGAGCGCGTTACGGTCTCCAACAATGAAATAACGATAATATTAATAATCTATACATATAATAAAATTGTAACTAAGCCGAATCTGTACATTAAATATTTTTTGGAAAATCTTATTGAAATAGACATTATTATCGATATAGAGGCCGAATCTATAGTTTTAAGAATTTTTGTCTGTCTGTCTGTCTGCCGGTCTGTCTGTTACCGCATCACGAGAAAACCACTGGACAGATTTTGATGAAATTTGGTATGACGATAGCTGGTTATCCGGGTCAACATATAGAATACTTTTAACTGCGGGAAAATATCTCATTTCTGAGAAATCTATACTAAATGTTAAAACGTAATAAATAAATAAATAAGTAAGTATAGACGAACCCAACGAGTCGCTAAGTATTAAGTATTAAAATACAAAAAATAATCTCTTGAAATATATTAAAATATACTGAGTGACTTTTGACATTCTATTTGCAAGTTCTACGTAACGTAAATACAGCATACAAATAATCTCGTACCAGACTGCGACAATAGGTGACCGCAACCGCAGTGCAAATCTTTCGTGCACAGCGCTGGATTAGATGGATGTGCTTCAAGAGATTTGTTTGTTAAGCAAAAACTTAAAGTTTTGTTTATATTCGTTTTAATAACTATGGAAAATGAATGAAAATTAGTCTTCAAAAATAATAATATCTTAGATTTACCCAAATATTTGATATCTACTATACGTCTAATAAAATTGTAACTAAGCCAAATCTGTACATTAAATATTTTTGGAAAATTCTTATTGAAATAAACATTATTATCGATACAGAGGCCGAATCTATAGTTTTTAGATTTTTTGTCTGTCTGTCTGTCCGTCCGTCCATCCGTCCGTCCGCCCGCCCGCCGGGCAATGCTAGTTTTAAATAAAAGTATCTTTTATTTTGATTTTTTTATTATTTTTCTCTCGTGACCATGATTGCTGTAAAGCATTCGAGACATCGGGACCCAAAAATTTAAATAAATCAGCGAAAAAACCAAAAAGATAATTATAGTCTCTAAAAACTGCAGACATTTTTTTCATAGCCTTTCCTCTGTTAGGACTTCCTCTTCCCTATCAGTGTATTGACCGTTCTTATAAATCAAAATAATATTATTGACACTAGCGGTTCACCTTCGCTTCGCTCGAGTTCGCCTCTAGAACAACAATAACAAATCTATCCCTCGGAACCCGTATATTTTTCCGGGATAAAAAGTAGCGTATGTGTTATTCCAGACTATAATCTATCTCTGTGCTAAATGTCATCCAAATCCATTTAGCCGTTCTGGTGTGAAAGAGTAACAAGCATCCATCCATCCAAAAATTCATCCATCCAGAATATTATAAAATACTAGCGGACCCGACAGACGTTGTCCTGTCTACACGTCTTTAATTTGAAAATTTCAAACTTTTTTTAATAATTTTTTTGATGAAAATTATTATTCAAATTGTGAATCTAAACCATTCCCAGATCCCCTTGAACACACACAAAAAATTTCATCAAAATCGGTCCAGTCGTTTGAGAGAAGTTCAGTGACATACACAATCACAGAAGAATTATATATATAAAGATATTCAACGGGCGTATGTGCGTGTGATATGACCCAAAGTATTCAAAAAAGTTAAGAATTAAATCTATATGATTTAAGAATTAGGTAAAATTATTATATAGTGTGAAATAAATAGGAAAATCAAATTAGTCGGCAGTTTTATGATGTTTTGTCAGCTAGCTACTTATTTACTTATCATCTCGTACAGGCAAAGCCTGAATTTAAAAAAATGTTTGTTTCATTTCAATTATCCTAATACAAGAAATAACTTGAGGTCTTAACTCATCGTACTTTTATCTGTACAAGTACGATATCCACATTATATATATATATATATATATATATATATATATATATATATATATATTTATCTATGCACTAACTTTATTATAAAAAAATTATACACGATGAAATTAAAGATATTACTTTTTATTATTTTTTAACGAATAATTAACAATTATATTAACAATACTAAAATAAATAAGAGAAGCGATGATGTGAACGTCCGTCCGTTCCGGCAGCCACGACAAACGTAAAGTTAGCCGCTCCAGTGTCGGCGACTCGTGCGTTGTCAAGCGAGCCACCACGCCACCATCACGCCACAAATTACGTCACTCAAGCCACGCCCCTATTCTTGAGCATTCTCCGCTAACACGGCCTCTCCTGACGGCGGAGCGCCCTCGCCCGCTCTTTCAGCTATGGTGACGTCACGTAGGTGCGACGGGCCAGCGATGATGCTATCGTCAGAGCAGCTCTCATTCTCATCACCTGGAAATATAATGTTTACGATGGAATTATGCCAACAAAATAAACCATACCAGCAATAAAATACTGAAAAATTGTAATTCAACAACAGAGGCCGCAGCATGTTCTTAAATACATGAATTTTAACATGTGTCAGAGCCCTCAGGATGACCGAGACAGTGACCGCGGTATATCTCAAAATAAAACAATTATACATAACATGTTATGTGTCAGAGCCCACAGGATGACCAACATGTAATAAAGTACTATTTTTATTATATCGCTTAATTGATACAATGCAAATAGTCCCTATTACAGTTACAAATATACTGACACTCGAAGAATACGGCGCACACATCTGGTGTCCATTCTCCGTGCCAAGCACTTATATGCTCAGCAGCAGCTTCTGTGGTCTTCCCGAGTGAGCCAGAAATAAGCTTCAGCTCGTATCGACCATGAGGCAATGCGCGCACAACTTTGTACGGACCGCGCATGCCAGAGTCAAGTTTGCCCACAGATTGACTGTTCTTATGTACGAAGACCATGTCATTTTCATGAAAAACATGTGGGGGCTTGCGCCGTTCATTTACTCGAGTGTCTTGCTGTTTTCTGTTTTGATCCAGCAATTGAGATGCTCTTTGTCTGGCCAGCTCACGTAAGGCCTCGCGATTGCCACTTGTTCCCTCAAGGGCCACATCACGCACAACTGAACGGATAACGGGCGTCACACCATCGCTGCCAATTAACAAAAATAAGGGTGAATATTGAGTGGACTTTTGTTTCGTAATGTTCAGAGTGAGCTGCAGTTTCCATAAGACTTCTGACCAACTTTCATTTCTAAAATTAACCTCCACACGAATCATATTCAGAATTGTCCTGCAATATCGCTCAGCCTGACCATTACTCTGATGCATCTCAGGTGTTATAAAGAATAAACTACTGCCCACGTCTGACACCCATTGTTTAAATAATCTACTCTCGTACATTCTACCTCTATCAACTACAATCTGCCTAGGTGTGCTAAATGTGCAATATGCTATCCTTAGATATAGCATTCTCAAAGACACGCTTCAGTTCATTAGCGTCTTGTTTATATATTGGATACAACAAACAGAACTTACTATATGCATCAACTATTAATACAACGAATTTGTAGCCGTTCGACTCGGGGAGAGGACCTAACACATCACTATGTACCGTATCAAAAGGTACGTCAGGTTTTCTCCACGACTGGATCGGCTGCAAAGGTTGACGTGGTACCTTTTTATGTGAAAGACATACTATGCAATGACGTATATATTTGCGGACAAATTGTCTTAAATTAGGGAACCAAAAATGATTTAGAATTAAATCAATTGTTTTATCTGCACCAATATGATGATGCTCATCGTGAAACACACGCAATAGACTAAGGCGGTGACCTTTAGGGATAAAACAGAGAAGTTTAGTAGGCTGACCAGCAGAATCAAACTTATAATACAGAATATTATTTTTTAATACATAACGTGTCCCATCTAGTACACCGTCCTCCAATTTTTGTATTAAGTTTTTGGTTTCCTCGTCTGCATTTTGCGCTACCTGTGCCCAATTACAAGGTCTTGTAATCTCACAAATATTTATCGGATTACGACTTAAATAATCGGCATGAGGTAACGCAGCGCCTTTGCGATACTCTAATACAAAATCATAGTCTTGCAAATAGATCCACCACCGAGCAACCCTCGGTAATAAATCTTTCTTTCGCTGTGTGAGCTTCAAGGCGTTGCAGTCCGTAACTACTTTGAAATGTATACCTATGAGGTAATGTCTGAAATATTGCAACGCCTTGACCACTGCCAGCGTTTCAAGCTCATAAGAGTGGTAACGCGGTTCAGCACCCTGAGTAACTTTACTAAAGTACCCAATCACCCGCTTACTACCACTCTCATGAGTCTGGATTAAGACAGCCCCATAGCCTAGTGACGAAGCGTCAGTGTGCACTTCCGTAAGTAATAAGGGGTTAAAAATGTCAAGAACTGGTTCGCCAGTCAAACGTGTAATAATGTACTGGCGAACTTGCTCTTGTTCGTCACCCCATCGAAACTCAACACCCTTTCGAAATAAATTGTATATGCACATTGTCTTTAATGAATACTCAGGAATATAACGTCTAAAATAACCCGCCAAGCCTAGAAATTGACGTGCTTGTTTTACATTACTGGGCCTCGGTGCCCTTTTCAAGGCTTCTACTTTATGAGCGCTTGGCCTAACCTGACCATTGCTGATTGTTCTCCCCAGATATTCTATTTCGTTAGTAAGGAATTTACATTTCTTTAAATTTATTGAAAATCCGGCTTTAGTTAAAACTTCTAAAACTTCACGCAAAATGAGGAGTCCTTCATCAATAGTCTGGCTAGGCAAAAGCACATCGTCAATATACACTAAGGCCCTTCCTGTTTCAATGAATGTCTTTATGGTATTTGTGATAATGCGTTGGTAAACAACCGGGGCATTCGCCAACCCATAGGGCATCTTGAGATATTCAAAATGCCCTTCAAGTGTTACAAAACCAGTTTTGTGAATGAAGTCGCTAGCCATCGGTATCTGGTGAAAGCCAGTAGCCATATCAAGACTCGTGAAATATTTGGCATTACCTAATCGATCCACGTGATCATCTATCAATGGCAATGGGTAGCGATCCTTCACAGTATTTGAATTAAGTGCCCGGAAGTCCACGCACATTCTGTCGCTACCGTCTTTCTTCTTGACTAGTAATATTGGACTCGAGAATTCTGATTCTGACTCCCTTATGACCCCTTTATCAAGAAGGTCCTTAATTATATCCCGAACGCGGAGTTTTTCACTATGCGATAGTTTATAAGGCCTATATACAATAGGAGTTTCATTGCTGAGACGAATTTGCATAAATCCGGTAGTAACAGTACTGATCGCGGTACCAGTAATGAAATATTTTGAATATTGTTCAACCAAATTCAACAACTTGTCCTTGTTTTCACCTATCAAAGGAGTATTAATAACGGAGATCAAATTTGACTCAGTCGTCTCAGCAATAAATACCCTTTCCATACGAGTTAATCGTTGAATACCCTTCTTCCTTATATACGTAACCCCTTCTAGGTTCAAAACATCGGTTCCAATTATTATCGGGGTATTCAAAAATTTGTCATGTACTATTTGAAAATCAATTTCTAATGTGATTTCCGGAAACTCTACTGTTAAAGTACTAAAATAACGGGATTCAATATCACGATCACTAATACCGCGTAAAACACAAAAAGAGGGTACTTGCTTGCATTTAAAATACTTCGATACAGAGTCTGACATAAGCGAGATCGTGGACCCACTGTCTATGAGGATATCGACCGGTATACCCTGTATGACCGCCGTAGTTATATCATTCTTTCTATAGTTATCTACAGTGTCACGGCAAAAATTAACATTAGATTTTCCATTAGCCTCGACACGTTACTTGGCAAAGCAGTCCTCTGTTTTGTGGCCTATTTTTTTACAAAACGAGCAAAGAACAGACTTTGACTGAGAGGAACTGCTACTTGTTTTTGATGTTGTAGGTTTATCATTTCTAGTAGGTGAATTATGTAATCTTGCACGCTTCGAACAATTTATCTGCTTATGACCAAAGGATCCACACGAAAAACAACCCGTTCTACTAGAACTATGTTCCCTTTTACGCGATAAAGTCGGTGTATTATGAAAACGACTAGAAATGTTGCGGGTATTATGATTTACTTTCGTCTGAGAGGGTTTTACATATATAGATATCGAAGCAGCATTAATTTTCTCTATTATTTTCCATTATTTTATCATGAATTATACAGTGGGCGTTATATGGGAAGTGTTGGTTCAAATGAAAGTCGATGCAATCACAGTTGTATTTCAAATTAACAATAATCACTTTGTACATAGTTAAACAGCACTTCACAACACAACCATATACCACTTCACTATTACCACGTATAGACAATACGGAACGCAAGACAGTTCCTAGTGGAGCGGTCCTAAGCTTGGCTCGGCTCGAAGGCAAGTGTCCAGCCCTCTTAGCACCCCTCCCTTAGCTAGGCTCCGTCGTAGCACGAAGCTCGCCGAGTGTTGGCGATAAAACCGAAGGTGCTGCCATCAGTCAGGCGTCGTGCCGCGCTTCGTTTAGCGACCGTATTGATGACAGTCTCCGACATAGACAAGAACTCGACCAGATCATTGGGCATTAATTTTGCATTGGTAGCAGCCGCACGGATCTGTGGATCAACTATACCACGGATTACGATCGCCGATATTAATTCGTCACTAAGTCCGTTTACTATACGAAGACGTAACAAAGATCGCCTAGCATACTCCGCATATGTAGGGTAGTTATTAGAATCAGTTTTCATAGTGTCAAAAAGTATATTCGCTACGTCTACCTTCCGCGGACACAAAGGTTTGAACTCACGTTTAAAATTAGTCCAGCTACGATCGCTAGTAATCGAGTCATTTAACCACACACAAGCGTCCCCCTTTAAGCAGTTACCAATACGCGCCAAACACTCCCTATCGTCCCATTGATGAATGATCCGTAAATGGTCGACCTCGTCACACCAAGTATTAATATCATTTATATTAGGATCAAAATTCGATATATAAACATTATGATTAGACCTTACCGGAATTAGTCCATTGATTGCACTTACAATCTTGTCGGCTACCTCAATAGCAGCGCTATCATTGGCGGAGACCTGCGAAGCGTACACAGACGGCAGTGGAGGCGTCACACACGTCGTTCGCGATGTAGATGGTGCACGCGACACTATGGTGCCAACCGCCGGACCCGGCGACTCCACTACGGGCTGCCCGCCAATGGTAGCCACACTAGTTGAACCTAACCTGGAATTGTCTTCCAACACATTCAGACGAGAAACAATCGCCTGGAGTTGTTGGAGCAGCCCAGGGCTCGGAGAACGTTCACATGTCCTACTTTTATTTTTTCGTTGACTTGTACTTGATTTCGGCATTATAAAAAGCTGACGAACTTTCACTCAAAACTAAAAAGATTTACAAAACAGTTACATCAGAATGCCACAGCAGGCTTAGGGACACACACCAAGCTATAGAAACTTAATGCGTATCCCACTTCTGATTTTATCTATGCACTAACTTTATTATAAAAAAATTATACACGATGAAATTAAAGATATTACTTTTTATTATTTTTTAACGAATAATTAACAATATTAACAATACTAAAATAAATAAGAGAAGCGATGATGTGAACGTCCGTCCGTTCCGGCAGCCACGACAAAAGTAAAGTTAGCCGCTCCAGTGTCGTGCGTTGTCAAGCGAGCCACCACGCCACCATCACGCCACAAATTACGTCACTCAAGCCACGCCCCTATTCTTGAGCATTCTCCGCTAACAATATATATATATATATATATATATATATATATATATATATATATATATATATATACATTCTAATTAAATGAACATATTTTTTTTTATTTTTTTTTTCCTTTTCATAAAACGGAGTTCTTAGCGGTGACCAACTACATATGTAGATGTAGATACATAAAGCAGCCACAAACGAAATGTAGCAATACTTTTTCAAACATAAAACCGCTGTTCACTTACAAATTAAAAAGAGCTCTGGTCAGATTAACAGCTTTAGCAACTCACATGTCCTGTCATTTCATTGCTAAGCTTTAGATTTTATGTGTCACTTAGTTGATGACGTCTGATGTATACATGTTATTAAAGTTAATAGAAGTTCGATTTCTGCCTATAGCAATTTTATTTTCTACTAGCGACTTACCCACTTGACTGACTTTGACGGCACGCTTGGCTCAGTTTGTAGTGACCCTACTTGCTGTGCCAGCGGTCGCGCGTTCAAGTCCCGCTGGGGGCATTCATTTGTGTGATGAGCACGAATGTTTGTACTCCAATCATGGGTGTTTATATTTATAATATGTATGTATTTAAAGTTATATACGTGTAGTGTATCAACTATCGGGTATCCATAACACAAGCCTCGTAGCTTACCATGGAACTAGATAGTGTTGTGTGTTAGTGTCCCAATATATTCAACCCTCGCTTTGCTTGGGCTAGATTTCCTACATAGGTGCGATTTTGTTCACAATTTCATGAGATTTTTTTTTTTGCACGGAAACCTATTTCATACTTACATATTTATTTAGTAAAAAGCTGTTATTTTGACATTACAAACAGACACTTCAAGTTTATTTATCTATATAGATTTATTTGGTTAGCTGCTTCCTCTCTTACTTATTTTAGCTGTATTATATATTTACTAATTTCTTTTAGTGAAAGACATTTCTATCATATTTTTAAGCGAGAATAATTATTTATATTATATACTAATTATATTATATACTAGGATATTTCTATTTTGGTTTATATTTTAATGACCGTTAGATCCTTAAATTGATTCTGATTCTTAAAATGAGCATCCAAAGTGCTACGCTTCGCTTCGCTCTCACCTTAGCCTTTTGTCAGGTCTGATCTATCAATGTCGAACACGACATCATTTATATAATGACGAATTATAGTTATTATACAATACACCTGTGACATGCCTAAATCCATATCCATACTTATTACTTATCCATACTAATATTATAAATGTGAAAGTGTGTTTGTTTCTTTGTTTTTTCCTTCTTTCACGTCGAAATAGAGTAACGCATTGGCGTGAGTTTTTGTGTGGGGATAGTTGGCGGGCTGGAGAGTGTCATAGGCAATTTTTTACCACGAGAGATTATCTCATCTCTCAACTCAAAAAAATATTTATGATCAGAATTACTTGAAACTTGGTATTAATGCTCTTTAATACAAAAAAAAATTTTTTTTTTCGTTTTTGGAAATTCATTCCATAAAGGGGATAAAAGGTTGTATGAAACCTACCTTTATAGTTTTTTTTCTACTTTTAGCGCGAGCGAAGCCTCAGGTACTGCTATATATGTATATATCCTGCATTCTTGTATGTAAATAGAGATTAGTTAAAGAAAATGTAAATGTAAATCGTACTTGGTATTACATATATTAAATAACTTTCAAGTTATTTATAACTGCCGCAAACACCCCTCCGGCGTTGTCTAGATTAACGGCTTAGGCCCTAACCATACCTAGATTAGTTTCTTATGTTTTTCTTTTGCGATCTCATATATCATATAAATAGATTGGTGTGTAATAATTATTACAAATCCGAAAATCTGAATATATTATGCATGTTATAAACGTAACTTGTTTTAATAGTTCTTTAGATGTAGAAAGGAGTAGATACTACGTCCGTATTAATTTTTTCTGTATGTTACGCAATTTTTAGCTATTTTTTTAACATATATAACCAGTACCGGTATAAGATAAACAAAATGTTAAATCTGTTTATGTTTTCTTTTATTATATCTATTATGAAAATCCCGGCAGTCTACTTCAAATTCCATCACTAGACCATATCCATGATAGTTGCCATATTATTGAAGTGTCACTAAAACAATGTATACGCATAATTCACCTCAAATACCAGCCAGTATTTGAAAAATGGAATACAAACTCTTATTAAAGACAAACAGACATACAAACATTTGTACTAATAATATTATAAATACGAAAGTAACTCTGTCTGTCGGTCTGTTACGTTTTCACGCGTAATCCGCTAACCGATTTAAATGAAATTTGATATGAAGATAGTTTGACACTTTGGGAAGGACATAGGATAGTTGTTATCCCGGAAATCATCCTTTAAGAGGGTGAAAAGGGGGGTAGAAGTTTATATGGAGAATCAATCATTTCTCAAGTAAGGTATATAAATCTCATCATTTCTATATATACATATAATATATAGTTCTATTCCATAATAAACTTGGAAATTATTTCAATATTGCATTATGAATTTTTTATCGATACATATGAAGCTACCATTGACACAATGTATTCATCAACTTACGCCCCAGTTTATTAATAAGATCATCCTACTTTAAATGTTAATGTCATGTTAACCCTAAAACTTAACATATATAAGTCTTCCGTCCTAGACCTAGATATCGTTAGAACCATGTAAATTAATAACATATAATATATACTTTATATAAAAGTTTAATATGTAAACTTTATTTTTACACTTGCTCCTGATTATTTCCCACAAGCAATTTATCCTCTCTTTGCTCGCGTGTGTCCATAGACACGCGAATTTTGTTCACAATTTCAAAGGTTTAAATTTTTTTTTTCGCGGAACGTTTAATTGTTTTTCTAAAATAAAAGTATTTAGCCTAAGTTATTCCTTATAATATCAGCTATGTGTCAGTGAAAGTCCCATCAAAATCGGTCCAGCCGTTTCGGAGATTAGATGAAACAAACAAACAGATGGACAAAAAAATGTGTTTTTTTCCTATAAATACCGTATATACTTTCATATGCATTTAGTAAAAAGCTGTTATTTTGATATTACAAACAGACACTTCAATGTATGAAAATGTTTAAACTTTAAACGTATGGGACTCGGATTTGAACCCGCTTTATTGATATACTCAATGAGGTACCAATGGGATACCTTTGGGCTTTGAGTTTATTAAGCTTATGACTCAATGAAATATTATTTTATCGACTTAACTCATTAGGGTTATCCTACGGCTTATCAGCTTAGATGCGTACTTTAGTAGTAACTAGCATCTATACATACTCGTATATTAAAATTCTAACTAAGCCTAATCTGTGCATTAAATATTTTTTGGAAAACCTTATTGAAATAGTCATTATTATCGATACAGAGGCCGAATCTATAGTTTTTAGAATTTTTGTCTATTTCTCTGTATGTCTGTTTGTCTGTTGCCGCAGCAAGAGAAAACTACTGGACAGATTTTGATGAAATTTAATATGGTGATAGCTGGTTATCCGGGTCAACCTATACTTAGGATACTTTTTACAGCGGGAAAATATTTCATCTTTAAGAAATCTATACTAAACGTTAAACTGATCTGCAGTAGTAATATTGATAGCAAAGCAAAAAAATTGATCAACAAACGATGGACCCGAACAACAGACCGAGACAAACGTCTATAGTGTCTACATGGTCAATGCAAGCCGTTGCTTCATGTGGAAATCGAAACCACTAACCCCGACGTAGTATTTAGAAACATAGGATATTTTGTGCCACGATGGTCGTTACATATACTTACTTTCGTAGTAATCGGATTACTCTTATTATCAATGCGATATGTGTGTGTGCATGTTTGTTACTTCTTTACATTGAAACGTATGGGTAATGAACCTTAGTTCCCCCCCCCTCCTCCCCCCACGTGCGTTCACCTTGAGGTGGTGGGGGGGCTCAGTAGTGCTCGGCAATACAGCCGGGCGCGACGCCAAGAAACGCACAGGGAGGTGGCCCACTTCCGTGGGCGGTGGGAGGTGGCCCTCTTCGGAGGGCGGTGTACCATGCGGGTTGCTCTTGGTACTTCTCTGATAGCAGACTGGACCTTGGAGCAACCCCGTGGTTGTTGTGGTCTGCTTCGGCAGACCTGCCGTCGGGGCGTCGTAGTTGAATGCGTAAGCGATCCTGCGACGCCCCATTAAGACGGGGGAAGGCTTTGTTAGGTTTTAATGGGTAGTACTGGCTTTGCCGGTGAGTCCCACACCCCGTGCGTAAATGCATTTCTCAACGTTAAAAAAAAGGTGCGTTTTAAACAAATAAAAATTATTTTTTTAGTACGGACCCTTAATTATATCTCTAAAATAAAGGAGCCTAAGTTACTTCTTATAACTTCACATATCCATCAGTAAACAAAATCGGTCCAGCCGTTTCGGAGATTAGCCGGAACAAACACACAGACAGAAAGATGGACGGACAGGTAGACAAAAAATTTAATAAATATTTTTTTCTTATAAGTACCTACCTACTGTATATACTGTCATTTAGTAATAAAAACTGTTATTTTAACATTACAAACAGTTTCTTCAATTTTATTAATTTGTAAGCATGTAGATAGTTTATTATTTGGAAAGCGACTTAAGCTATTTTAAAATTCCGTAGATAAAAGATTTTACCAAATTAAATATCTATGACGATTGGCGCCTAGTTTTATACTTTGGATTTATAATACTATACTCGTAGTACTACATCTGTCTGTGGGCAAAGCTTTATCCGATTCCGTTCCTTCATTTTAGCTAGAAGGTGTGACAAACAAACACACAAAAACAAACACACAATAGCTAGTATTATGTTAAAAAAAATAACAGTTGCTTTTATTCGTTCTTGGCAACATTATGTCGCATGCTTATAACGATTTACTTATAAAAACATTTATATATAAAAAAAATCGATATCACTTGTTTCCCTGAAACCGTTCGCATGTCATTGGAATCGGCTTTAGTACAGAAGTAGATTGGATGTGACTTTCATTCAATATCGTGCATCGTAAAGAGCTTTTACCGAGAATTCTTTTACAGTTTACACAGAATTTTGAATTTATTTCTATAGTAATTAGCACTGCCTTATATGGTTAGAGTCATGGGTTCGATTTTGTACGTGGTAATTTGTTTAAGGCACACAAAAAATATTTGTATACGAGTATTTACAATGTACATGCAATGCTTATTACTTATTTGTAATTTATTTCCATTTGTTTTTCCTACTTGAAAAGAAGCTTAGAGTTTTTTTTGAGTAGGGAAAATGCATACTATAGATTTAAAAAAAAAGTTTACTACGAGTAGTAAAGATATGAGTTTATTGTCATTATAAATTTTCTTCCAATCTGTAACCTATAAAAAGCTTAAATAAGTCGACACTTGACATTCTATTGATAGAATAGATATGTTAGATATAAAATTAAAAAAATGTAAATTAATTATATACTAGCGACTCACTTTCGCTCCGGGTTCGTCCCTTGGTACATATTTTTTTTTTTTTTAAGCCTTTTTATTTCCTATAAGCCTTATAAAAAAATATAAAATTACAATATGCATAATTAAAACTAATGTTAGTAAGTGAGTACTTCTAGTGTTAGTAATAACTTTTAGATATTATTAATATTCTTTATAGGAACCCCTTTTGATAGGGTGTAGGCCTCCTCCAATTCTATCCATTTTTCCCTGTCCTGCGCTGCTCCGGTCCAATTTTTCCCCGCCACTGTTAATATGTCGTCTACCCATCGTTTTTTTGGTCTTCCCACTGCTCTCTTTCCCTGTGGGCCCGTCCATTTAGTTGTTTTGAGTGTCCATCGCTGGTCGGTATATCTCGCCACATGTCCGGCCCAGCGCCATTTTAGTTTTAGTGCTTGATGTAGAGCATCTGTGAGTTTTGTCTTTCTTCGTATGTCTTTGCTTTTTACTTTATGAATTTTCCTTAGGCTCAGCATACTTCTTTCCATTGCCCGCTGACAAGTTATTATTTTGTTTTTTATCTTGTTTGTAAATGTCCAAGTCTGAGAGCCGTAGGTCAAGCAAGGCAGAATACAAGTGTCCATGACAGTCTTTTTTATATCTAGATCGTAGTTACCTTTTAGTATTTCCTTGTGTGCCCAGTATTTGTTCCAGCTGCTTGTAATTCTTCTCCTGACCTCTTCTTCATTATTTGTTTTACAAAAAGACACTTGTTTTCCTAAGTATATGTACTGCTCTACATACTCTAGTTCGACACCGTCTAACTTAATTTTTCCTTTTTTGCTGTTTGTCATAATTTTTGTTTTATTTAGATTCATATGCAAGCCCGCGTTTTTGCTTTCTATATTTAGTTGCGATATCATATGTTCTAGCTTCTGATGGGTTTCGGCGAAGACTGCGATATCGTCAGCGAACCTTAGATGGGTAAGGCGTGTGTTGTTAATTGGGATGCCTTCGGATACCCAGTTCAATTTGGAGAATATGCACTGCAGGACCGCAATAAACAGTTTTGGCGATAGCGGGTCTCCCTGCCTGACGCCTCGAGCTATTCTAATCTCTTCGCCTCGAGTTTCCAGTTTGACTCTGCTCACGCTATTCTCATAGATGTTTTTTATGGTTCTAATGATTATTGGGTCTATGTTGCAGTTGTGTAAAGCTTGCCAGATAGAGTTATAAAATACACTATCGAATGCTTTTGCGTAATCGATAAAGCCTATATACAGGTTTTTGTTAAACTCTATATGCTTTTCTATGACTTGCTCTAGCGTATGAATGTGGTCCATAGTCGAAAAACCGGAGCGAAAACCCGCTTGCTCTACCGGTTGCATACTATCTATTTGGGGGCTAATTTTATCTTGTATGATAGAGGTGAATAGTTTATATACACTTGAGAGTAGGCTTATCGGACGGTAGTTAGCGATGTCGAGTGGATCTCCTTTTTTATATAGCAGTATTATATCTGATTTTAGCCATTGTTCTGGTATTTTTCCTGTGTTTAGAACCATGTTATATATACTTGTTAGTGGTCCGGTGAGTAGTTTCGCTCCTTCAATCAGCGCCTCGTTCTTTCAGCCATCTGGCCCTGGGCTTTTCTCTCGTCTCAGCTTTTTAATGTTTTTCAGGACGTCTTCTTCTCTTATTATAGTCGTTTCGCCCGTATTTGTTTCTAAGCTTATTATTTCCTTGACCGGTGTTGTGTTCTGTGGCTTAGTAGCATATAAATCTTTGTAGAAGTTCGTAGCGCAGGATATTACGTCTTTCCTTGATTTTGTTTCATTTCGTCCCACTTTTAAGCTCTTGATCCAGTCAGTATAAATGGTTAGTTGTTTGTGAGCTCTTTTAACGCTTCTATAGTGTGTTACGCTAGTTTCAATTATATTTTGTTTATGTTGCTTGTAATCATTTCTTATTGACTTACTAATTTGTTTAAATAAATATGATAGCTCTTTTTTCATTTCTTGTGTTTTGTTCTTGGTTTTTATGAGTTCGGTGCGTCTTAGGATCAAGAGTTTTGTTGTATCGTTGAAGAAATGGCAGATGTGCTTACTATTTTCGTATTCTTTACTATTGTTAGTAGTCTCTAGTTTTAAGCTATTTTTTACGTAGAGTTCGAATTTGTCATACGTTTTTTGTACGTTGTCTTTATCAAAATTGGTTAGGTTTATGAGGTTTGTTTGTAGCTTAGAAAGATATGTTTTTGTTTGTTCTTTTGTTTTTAATAATGCCACCGAGTTATGGAAGTGTTTTCTGCATTTTTTAGAGTTTTTTAGGGTGAGTGTTACTCTTACTATTCGATGATCTGACGGAAACTCTACGTTGTTTAAGATATCTATGTTTATAATATTTTTGGGGTAAGTGTACATAATAAAGTCGATTTCATTTTTTGTTTTTTTATCGGGCGATATCCATGTCCATCTTTGATTATTTTTCTTTATAAAGTACGTATTCATGATCGACATTTTATATTCAAGGGCGTATTGAACCAACCTTTCTCCTCTTTCGTTTCTTTTTCCGTATCCGTACTTTCCCATAATAAGATTTTCGTTTGTTTTTGGTAGTCCAATCTTGGCATTGAAGTCTCCCATTACTATGATGTTTTTGTAGTTTTCCGTTAGGTTGTGAGCTCTTTGTAGCGTTTCGTAGAATTTTTCTATGTTATCTTCATCTGAGTCTTTCGTCGGTGCGTAAACTTGAATAATTGCCAAGTCTTTGTCATAGAATTGTAGCTGAAGTAACGCAACTCTTTCCGATAGTCCGCAGAAATTTATAACATTTTTCTTATATTCTTTCTTGATGAGAAATCCCACCCCATTTAGACCGGGTGTTTCCCCCATATAGCAGAGTATGTGGCTGCTATATTCTTCTATTTTACATCCCATTCTTCTTATTTCCGCTAGGCCGAGTATGTCTATGTTTATGTTCCGGATAGCGTGAATTAACTCTATATATTTTTCAGTTGTTGAGAGTGATCTGACGTTGTATGTTGCGATTTTTAGGTAGTTATTTTTATTTCTAGTCTTTTTAATTGTTTCTGGAATGATATTTGGAGGGTTGTGGTCGTACTCTTCCACGGTGACCAGCCGGGTTGGAAGATTGAGAGGGGCCATTGCTTGCTATTCTGTGGGTGTCTTCATGTGATTTGGGTTCTGCTCATATGAAGGGCTTTGTACAGGGTGAAGAAGCGTGGGTTTTTTTATAACGAAGTTGTTCATATTATTTTTCTTGTTTATTTTTGTATGTTGTTTTTTGTTTTGTTTTTCGTTGTTATTATAGTTATTTGATGATTCAGGAGATTCTGAGAGGTGTCTTTTTTTGTTGGGTAATTGTTGCTGGCCAGCTTGGGTATTCTTCTCAAGAATGACAAGCTTGTCATATTTTATGAAAGCTTTTTTCCCCTGTGCTCTTTCCTTCTTTAGTTCGGTTTGAAGTTCTTTTCGCTTGATCAGTACATCTTTAGGAAAGTCTTCCTTTATATAATACGAAGTTCCATTTAGGATTTTTTTGGTTTTTTGTATTTGTATTTTTAATCCCATGGTGAGTAATGTTACCAGGATGGGTCTTATATTCTCGCTTCTTTTCCCAATTCTTCTTACAAATTCTATGCAAGGTTTGTCGCATTTTATATCTAATTTATTACTTATGATGTCCAGCACCTTGTTCTCTAAATCTTGGTAGTTCTTTTCTGTTTCTTCCACTCCAAAGAATATAAGGTTCTTTCTTCTCGATAATCTCTCAATATTGTCTAACGCCTTTTTTTGTGTTTCTAGTTTTTGTTCCATAAGTAAATTTTTATTTTCTAAGCTTTTGAACTTCTCGTTGATGTTACTGTTAATTGTGTTCTTGATGTCTTCTTTCATATTTAGCATTTCCACCTTTTGTTGCCTTATTTCTTCTTGCATACTTAGGAGCATAGTTTTAATTTCGTCCATTGTGGAGATTAGAGTAGTTGGTACATATTAACTGTACAAAATTTCATCAAAATCCTTCCAGTGGTTTTACCGTGATACGGTCACAGACAGACAGACAAACAAACAAAAATTCTAAAAACTATAGATTCGGCCTCTGTATCGATAATAATGTCTATTTCAATAAGATTTTCCAAAAAATATTTAATGTACAGATTCGGCTTGGTTACAATTTTATTATATGTATAGATAGATGAAGAGATGAAGCGTTACATCACGTGGTCAGAATATCTCAATCCCGTATTTTAGGTTTCCATAGCGATGTTCGATATGAAAAATTAATTTGTCTAATCGGCTTACTGTAAAATTAATAATTTCCACATGAGTATAATTGATTTCTCAAAAATGCAGCTTTCATTACAAAAGATGCCTTCCCGAAGTATTAAGGGCACAGAAGGGCCCGATATTCGCAGTAAAATGTTACGTCGAAAAGCCATCGAGGTTTTACCAACCCTTTGTTATGCTTGCATCCACAAAAAACGCAGCGCTACAAAACACAAAAATACTATATATTATTATTTATGTAATGTATTATTTATTTTCTAGTTTTTAACTCAGTTTATAGGTATTTCGCATTTATTTACAAAATTTTGGGATATCCAAACTATGTAGTAATATAAAATGTGAGTCTGTGTTTGTTGCTACATGCTGAATTGCTGAACGGATTTGGATGAAATTTTGTACTTGGATAGATTATTATTATGATTATTACTATTACAAGTAACACACAGGCTACAGTTATTGAAGTATATGAAACTAGCGAAGCGAGCATATTACTCAATATCTTTGAATTTGTAAACTGAACTTTATGATTCTTTTTAAATACATTAAATACACCACGAAAATAGGCTCATCATCATATAAATTAAAAAATAAATGGGAGAAATCATCCCTAAGTACTAGTAGTGATTTTAGCTCGTTTTTACTTGTAGGTGAGTTTTAATTTATGATTGTATGTATAAATGTATCTATCAAAGTCTCTATCATTGTCTGTCTGTTTGTTTGTTGTAGAGAACGGCTGTATTGATAGAAGTATAGTTCAAAAAGCTTTTCACTAACCTTGCATTCAATGGATGACGACTTTCGTACGTGCTCCGTTTATATTATCAAAGACCTTAAAACAATGTCGAATTAAGATTAAATTTTTGATTGAATTTTGTAAACGGGTTTAAAAGTGAACTTTTTAATTATTCAGAAGCTGTTTCAAACAAATGATGTTGTATTAAACGCTAAAAGTTAAGGGTTGCGCATTAATTACAGAATTCCTATTTCAAGGGCGGTGGTGTTGCCAAATTTTAGTTTAACTAAATGTATTTTAATGTTTCTGGAAGAATGGTTATGTAATTTTTAATTAAAATAACATTGTGATAATTTTCCTTTCAAATTAAAATAAATATGTTGGAATTTTAACACAGCACCATCTAGTTCTATGGTAAGCTACGAGGCTTGTGTTATGGATACCAGATAGTTGATACACTACATATTATAAATATAAACACCCATGACTGGAGTAAAAACATTCGTGCTCATCACACAAATGAAAGCCCCCAGCGGGACTCGAACCCGCAACCGCTGGCACAGCAAATAGGGTCACAACAAACTGAGCCAAACGTGTCGTCTAATTTTATCATGCTCTTATTATAATTGCGAAATTTTGTTTCTATATAATATATTTGTATTTTCTGCTGGACAGGTTTGGATGAAAATTCCTATATAGATAGTCTGACTTGGAGTAATCATAGGCTAGTTCTAATTCTGTTCGTAATAAATGTCAAAAACCTAGATATACAGCTAGATCTAGAAATAAATCTCTGAATAACATTAATCCTAATAAAAAAGAGTATAGATAGTAATAATTATCTATATCTATATCGAACTGTAATCTCAGTAAAATGGCCTGCGAACGGACAGACAGACAGACAAACAAACTCTGCCTCTTTATAATATTAGTAGAGTTAACATAATTGAAAATTTATTGTTACGACATTATGGACATTTCTTTTTTTTTAATTTTTTTATTTTGAAGTTTAAGAAATAAAAGCTGTAAGATCGACGTATGAAATCTTTGAAAAGTTGGTTTTATCAGTTCTAGAACTCTAAAAACATATAATTTCACAACAGTATTATTATAACATATATATATATATATATATATATATATATATATATATATATATATATATATTATATAACATTTTTTGTATTTAATAGAATTCTTTCTTTTTTCAAGGATTTTCTTTCATTATAAAAATATGTGGAACTCTTGCTTATTTGGCCAAAAATAGTCGACATTTTTCAGCAGATAAGTGTTGCTGTAATCTCACTCAAGGTCGAGAATTTGTTCGTGACCTCGACTAAGCGAATTAGTACTCATTTAATTTAATCAAAATGTACTCCTTAATTTTTCAGACGTCTGTTCGAATGCACTTACATGATATAGATTTTCCTACGATATTGCCTGCGTGAGTTTTACTATTGTACTATTGCTGTTGTTCGCCGAGTGGTCGAATTAAGATAATATAGTAGGGGAGCCCAAGAGAAGATTTTAGGATTTATTCAATCGCGGCAGATTAACATAAGGGAGAATACCTTGCACTCTGTTGAGTATTTAGTGTGTGTGGGTGAATAATAAGTGATCACTATAGTTAAGTATGCAGAGGCCCAGAGGGATAATCAAACGTCTAAAGTTACATATATATATTATATTCACCCTAAGTTAGCTACAATATACCTAGCAAAATATAATCGACAATCGGTAGGCGGTTACAGGACAACTGGGGTTCGTGGCGCGATACAAACGCTATATAATCAAAATGTGCGCGTCAGCACTGCTACTACAAGTATCTCCATCATATATAAATCCTCGGTATAGAGTCGAGCGTCTAAAGTTATTTAGAAAATATTTTGATAAGTTAGAAAAACTTGAGCGCATCAGATTAAGGTGTGGGGGCTAATTATGGGGGCTAAAGTATGCAATTCAATAATCTGCCGATTTCCATAAGCCGAAGACATATTTACATCTACTTATTACTTACAACCACTATTTGACTGTCATTATTTGTAAAATTAATAAAGGCATTAATATAGATTAGGCAGACGTATACACACTATACATCCACGTGAATTAAGACTCGTATTTCATATACACAAAGCACTCAACACTTTGCCATCGGCCATCGCACTTTAAAGATATTCTCAATATTTTTTTATTTCAAGCACCCCACCGTAGCGTCGTACGTGACGCTGAAAGTATTTTTAACGCTGAGAAAATTGCTGTCTTTGTTTGGTGATATTAAGAAAACACACTCTTTATGTGTTTGCTTAAGAAAATATTTCAGTTTGTATATTATAATAATATAGAGCTTGCCGTCGACGCTAGAAGAATATGTGGCTCCGAATTATCTCCTACATCGTATATCGCATTTTGGATACCTCGCTGGTGTAGTAGTTAGCATGTAGGTACGAATGTAGATCGAGTAATTAGGATTAGAGTAGGATTCGAGTTCCCAATCGGTCCAAATCGGGTCAATTCTGTCACAAAATATTCGGTATTAGCCCGGAGTTGGGTAGTTGACGATTTTTTTCTATTATATCACAGACTAGCGATTAGGGATAGCTAGGGATTAGCTAGGTTGATTCCCCATTCAAACTTTCATCCCCATTTTCACCCTCTTAAGGGATGATTTCCGGGATAAAAACTATGTTGTGTCCTTCCCAGGCTCTCAAACTATCTTTTTAGCAAATTAAATCTCAATCGGCTTAGTAGTTTCGATGCCTGTTCGGTACAAGCAAACAAACAAAATATCAAATCTTTTCTCTTTATAATATTAGTATAGATTCATTCAATAACTGGCGTAGCTTTGATCAAGAAAATTATATGGTATCAATAATATTTGAAATAGCATACAAATATTAATAGAATACTCATTACTGTGATAAGTAAATATATTTTAATAAATAAAAATAACTAATTTTATTTTAAATAGAAAGGAGCTATCTCAAGGGGAATGTAACTAATGCTACATTCCCCTTGAGATAGCTTCATAAGAATCTAAATACATAAGAATATAGTATAATTTTCATTATGCATAATATTGCCTTCTCAAAAATTGTAAATAAAGGACTAATATTTGTACCTCTATAAAATTTTCCTTTTTCTTTAAAAAAGTAAGCGATCTGCGTGGCAAAATCAATATAATGAAAAATAAATATGAATAGTAACATAAACAGCAGATCACGCTACTTTTTTTAACTTTGATATTCTTTGACGTGTTATGTTATAATTCTTTAGTCTGAGGTTTATCTTTACTTTACATCTATCTTTAACCGTATTATGAATAAAGAAACAAACATAATAATCCTTATACCATCCTTCTTTTCCTACAGGTTATAGCAGCTTTAGCGGTGTCACTGGCACCCTTCTCAGCAGGTCTCGGTAAAGGCTACAGCTCACCAGCCATTGCGTCCCTGCAAGGACCTGGGAATGCAACTCGAAGGGATTTCCAGCTGACCGACCAACAGGCTTCGTGGTTGGCTTCATTGTCTTTTCTCGGTATGTTATATCTACGAGAATACTGTAAAATGTCTCAATAGTTTATTGGCTTGCATTGCGATTGCGTATCCGGAGGTCCTGGGTTTGAGCCCCAAGGCGGGTGAAGTATAAAAAAATTAATAGGTTTTCCTCGGTGTTCCTGTTAGGATTTTCTCTATGCTTAACTGGCAAGTGGCAACCCTACTCTCTTGTCTTTGCTTAGTATATAAAAATAGAATATGTCGTCAGTCGTGCTAGAAATAAAACAAATAATAAAGTTGTAAGTAATAAATGTTTTATGTCAACAAAACCCATATATACATAAATAATTCCGGAATAGAGAAATTGAGAGTGTTTCGTCCACAAGCTTCGGAGAGTAGATAAAGCTGGCTGAAACGGAATAGAAATTGTAATATTATAAATTTAAATATATATAACCTCGTTATTCTAACATTAAAGCTCATATAAACATAATATTTTACCAACATATATGAATCTACACTGTACGTAAGCGACAAACATAAATTATCTACTTAGTCTAAACATATATTAACAAAAAATATTTTTACTTATTTAAATAACTCAAATTAAATCAAAATCTGCACTATTCAATTAAACTTTTGCAAGCACTTTTGATTAGCCAACTTAATTTAAAGAGGTTCATCGTATTCATTGCGAGAGGAAGCTTTTACCGGCACTTTTGATCCCCCGGGATGAAGAGTACATACCTGAAATGAAATGGTTCCTTGTGGATATGATTCTCTTAGTTTTAGTAAGGACTTCCTATAACTTATGAAATATTTCAGACATTTAACCATTTTTCATATATTAATGAACTAAATACATAATCCAGCTACGGACATAAAGATCGTTTACGTCATACATAGTATCTGATTGATATCAGATATTTTTTTTCAAAATTAAAAAAAAACTTTATTCAAATAGACTTTTTCATGTACCTTGAGATCATCAAATTTACATTTTACATTTAAATTAAATGTCAGTATATAAGTCCGTGTGGAATCTACCACAGGGTCGGAAAGCAGTTCCGCTGAGAAGAGGTGGCAAAAAACTCAAAAGATGCTATTCTCAAATATACTTAATATTAGTTAACAATATTGCAGTATTATAATTTTTTTCTTATCCTATGTAGTATCAAGTAATAGTAATGTAAGTAATCAGCATAGTTATCATAACATAGATAAGTGATCAGATATGATTGAACAACATTCATGTAATACTCGTATCTGTTACTAACTTATCCCGTCACTTGCTCTTATTATCTATACAGATAAATAAAATTAAAGTGTCTGTTTGTAATGTAAAAATAATAGTTTTTTACTAAATGCATATGGAATTATATACGGTATTTATGAGAAAAACACAATGTTTAAATTTTTTGTCTGTCTGTTAGTTTTGGCTAATATTCGAAACGGCTGGGCCGATTTTGACGGGACTTTCACTGGCAGGTAGTTCATGTTATAAGGAGTAACTTAGCTACTTTTTTTCAGTAAAATAATTAGGGCTCCACTCAAAAAAATGAAAATGTACCCAGGGACGAACCCGAGCGAAGCGAGGGTGAGTCGCTACTTATACATACGATGCTAAGAAAACTATGCCTGTCACACAAAATATTTGCCAGTGAAAGTACCTTATAGTCGGTGTAGAACTTCTTCTTCTATCTCCTTAATACAGATTATATTTATAACCTATCAAGGAGTACAGTATTTCACCCAACTGTATGAAATTGAATTGTACAAGCCTTTACTGTAAAAAGCTTTTTAACAACAATATAAAAACCGACTTCAAACAAAAGGACTAAAAAGTAAAAAATAACTGATTGCTAGTTTTCATTTACTATACATACCTAATCAAATATTTTCGAAGTCGGTGTGCTTTGCTTTGTATGGGCTGGCACCGATTTCGAAAATATTTGATTATGTATGTATTTAATATGTAGGCTTTAATTACTTAGCTTGTTAGCTTTTTGCTTAGACAGTATTACCCTATTTGCTTGTTGCTTAGACAGTAGTAGCAAAGTAAAAATTCTAACGTATTAGGCTTGTCAAATCAAACAAAACAAGCCCAAACTCAAAGTATCTACTATTAGCCGTTGAAGAGTTCCACCTATCCACCTTCTGGCCTTGCCATCAGATCAGGTCAACAACACCGAACCACTGTACTATCAACGGAAATAGAAACATTTGCAAAGTTTCAAGTCAATATGACAATTAGAAGTAGGTTAAATTCATCATTAGCTATTTTTCCATCCTTAGGGGTGGTATTTTTTTTTGAAATTTAAATGGGACCAATCTGGAAGTATACACTTTCAAACAACACAAAAATTGACCAAATCAGTTAATAAATGACGGAGGTCTGAGGTAACAAACATTAAAAAAAAATACAGTCGAATTGAGAACCTCCTCCTTTTTGAAGTCGGTTGAAAATTACTATGTTCTATGTTCAATTTCCTTATTTATGAATAAAGTTATTATTATTATTATATTATTATCTCATATCTTCTGGAAACTTTCAAAAAACTTCTTTTACTTCCGGGATAAAAAATAGTCTTCCCCATTTTCGACTGAGGACCTATTACTTAATTTAAAAAAAAGTTATTTATCCAATTTGAATACAGAGAGATAAAAGAGGACAGCTATAACAGATGAATCGATAAAAAGTAACACATTTACTTAATGAGTTTTCTATATGAGGTAGATATACACATAAAGATATGTTAATCTTTTTATGTGCACCAATTTTACCAAAATTACCAATTAAAATTAGGCATGGTAAAAAAAATAAAAATATAAAAAGTGTGCGTTGGCCGGGAATCGAACCCGGATCAACTGCTTGGAAGGCAACTATGCTGACCATTACACCACCAACGCATCTATTGTTATGCTATAAATTACGATAGAGAATTATTCAAGTACAAAAATATTAGAACGGTTTATAATAGGTTAAAATAGTGTTTATTTATCACTTTTCTGCTTATTTATAAGAAAGAGACATAACATGTATTATCCGTCAAGCCTTTGTAATTTTATATGCAGTTAGAGCCACGTTTTCCTTAAGAAGATAGTTTAATGCATGATGTAAGTATCGAAACTAGTTTTATTGTATGATATTTTATCGCAAAATCGTCAAATAACTAAAGGAATCATAGAAAATTTACTATACGTCAAGTCAACAAATACGACCTTTATTTAGATGAATTATGCCCGATATCACCAACGTCACCTAAGTTTAAGGGATTCCCAAAGCACGCTTAGGGCTGTTAGGGGGCAGTTTCTGTTTTACCGACAGTTAGGGGTCACCTAAATATTAAAAGGCCCCCTAAATTTAGGTACTTGAAATATAGGCTTAAAGACGATCGTAAAACGAAATTTAATTTAGGGGCTAGTTTAGGGGACTTTTAAGCTAGAGATCCCATACGTAGACGGTAGCTTATGGGTTGTTGGTGAAATCAGGCATTAGAGTTCCACTAAGGTCAAATTAGTCTTGACCAGTATTAGTCTAAGATCCCTATCTACGTGGTGGGCCCCTCACTCTTTTTCCAGGCGAAATATATTATAATGTGGATTCAAAAGGCCCCTAACCGTATGATAGTATTTTCTACAAGCCTTTTACTTTCGATTGATACTAAGTTATCACTGGAAAAGTGTTTTTGTACTATTAAAAAATCTATATAAAAGGCGTGGAGCCAATTTTTGGTAGCCACAGGGTCCTATTTGTTAATAAGTTTTATGGTTTTAAAATATATTTCCCCTGGAAAAAGAGTGAGGGGTCCACTACATAGATCGGGATCTCGTACTATATGTATATATATATATATATATATATATATCAAATTGAATGATGAAAAATGATTGCAAAAATTACAAAAATGGCACTAAAGAATCTTACAATATTTGTTAATTTTAAACATCCCACTAATCCTACTAAAATTATAACTGCAAAATTTTGTAACCATGTATAAATGTCTGGATATATAGATAACGATGTTTGTTATTCTTTCACGCAAAAACTACTAAATGGATGTTAATGAAATTTTACAATATTATAGCTCATAAATCAGAATAGCACACAGGCTATATCCCGGAAAAATATCCGGTTCGCTGGGATAGATTTGTTTTGGTTTTTCTAGAGGCAAACCCGAGTGAAGCGAGGGTGAGCCGCTAGTTTCTTTTAATAACTTTTATAATTGAATGTAGAAATATTATTATAATATAAATTAAATAAATATTTATACATAATATAAGATTAATATTTTTTTATTTCAAGAGAAATTATTATATTCTATCTCTTTTAAGGTGCCCTTTTCGGTGGTATGGCGGGTGGCGCAGCTATGCGTCACGGTCGACGACGCGTGCTGTCCCTCGCAGCAGCACCATGCAGTCTGTCCTGGTTGCTGACCGTGCTGGCCACATCTGTGCGGATGATGTGCATCACAGCTTTCTTGGGAGGCTTCTGCTGTTCGATATTGACTATGTTGTCACAGGTGGGCTTTTTTTACTATTTTACTCAATATCAATATATCAATTACTAGCAACTCACCCTTGCTTCGCTCGGGGTCGTCCCTAGCTTGATTCCTCATACAAATTTTTCATCCCCGTTTTCACCCCCTTAAGGAATGATTTCCAGATCCAGAGATTACACCCTACAACGTCACAAACTCACAAACTTTACCTCTTTTTAATATTAGTATAGATAATCAATGATTAAACCAGAAAATCGATTTTATAAGATATCGTCTGTTTAAACTAATTTATTATACACTAGAATCGAAATCTGCAATAAATAAAGGCATTTAAAATTAAATTTTGTAGGCAAAATAGAACCTTTATGTTTTCGTCATGTCCTCTGTCTGTATGTTACTGCCACTTAAATCAAACAATGTTGATACTATGAACTTGTATTACTTGATTCTTTATAGTTCTGAAAGAAGAAAACAGAAACTCTGAAGAGTAGAAACATACTATCCTATTATTTTACTAAAAAAATGTTAAATTAATAATTATATAAATTTCATCATGAAATCATCAAAATCATCGTAAAATATCCATATTATTGTGAGAGTTTTATATTATTATTTTTTTACATATAAAATATGTATGTATTTATTATCTGTTATCCATAACACAAGCCTCGTAGCTTACCATGGAACTACGAGTAGATGGTGCTGTGTGTTAATGTCCAAACATATTTATTATTTATTTATTTTATCTGCTATCACGCAAGTCGAGCTTTCGGTTTTTTTTCATCCAGATTTTAATTTATCTTAAGTTTTAAAGGCTATGTATGTAATTTTGTAAAAAGTCTGTTAAAAAGTTACTTCAGATGCTGATGTCAGATTTTTTAATCATCTTTTTTAGTTCAAGATCCCAGGGCCACCAGATGTCACGTATTTTCTGACGAACGAAATGTGGACGATTGGGTAGTGTTAGTATGTACTAAGGTCGCATGCCTACCTGCTAGCTTGGTTAGACGGTCAATTTCCAGATATCAGGTAATTAAAGTACCTCATGTAAACTCTCCAAGCTGTTTTCAAGTATATTTTAGACAATATCGCTAAAATATATCTTCAATACTCCCAGACACTTTCCGTCGCTCGTATTGCTTTGCCGACTTATTTCTTCTTTATATGTTATTGCAACAATCTTTAACTTTTCGCCATGCAGAGCTTTTCAAGCTGACCTTAATAGTACATAACCCTCACATTTACAGTTACGATTTAAAAAAGTCCATTTAACTAACTGAAAGCTGTAATAATAAACATAAATACAAAGCTCCCAATTTCACGCTCCATTATTATTTGTCACAAAGTTAAATCAAACTCCAAATTAAATTACAATTTCTTAACAATAGCGACTGTAATCTTTATGAAGAGAACAGTATTACAATGTATACGGGATTTATTTCTTTTTCTTTTAAACTGCAAAATGGACTTTAAGACATCGTATTAAAAGCTGTAAAGACGTTTTTTCTTTGAATAAAATTCAACTTCTTTTCAAGGTTGAGGCAATTGTTATGATAACCATAATTTTTGTATAATGAGATGTTTCTTGACTTTTTTATTTTTTTTTTCCTCTTTGATATGGGGTAATGTGAACCTTTATTTTTTAAAGTTGGGAAATGTATTTACGCATACCACCTGTATAGCAGAAATACAGGTGGTTATATGAAACTCACCGGCTGGAAAAGCCAGTACTACCCACTGAAACCCAACAAAACCTTCCCCCGTCTTAATAGGGCGTCGTAGAATCGCTTACGCACTCAACCACGACGCCCCGACGGCAGGTCTGCCGAAGCAGACCACAACAACCACGGGGTTGCTCCAAGGTCCACTCTGCTATCAGAGAAGTACCAGGAGCAACCTGCATGGTACACCGCCCATTGCAAGGTGGCAATTTCTATACCTTTCTATACGTCTACTAAGTTTCTAGATCTTTTCAGTTTATTTCAGTGTCGATTTAACGCTCTTACATTGTAATCTAAGAAAACGAGTATATTATTATAAAAAAATATGAATCACTAAATGAAATTTTTTGTGATTTTTGTACGTAAAAATAATAAAATAAATTATCCACTCGCTAAAACATACTTTCACACATAAGTAGATGCTATCACGTATTTTATATTTTGTAAAAAGAACTGAAAGCCTATTAGTGGGCAGCTCAGTATATTATAAAGGCCCTTGTACAACGCTCTGCATTGTGCTCGGGCATACGAATGGAGTATTCTGACATTTTTCAGCGATTGTTTTTTACCTTTTCCACTACAAAGTATATGATACACTAGCATTGCCCGCGGCTCCGCCCGCGTTCTATTGATCAAAAAGTAAATTCTTAGGTTTTACATATTAGTATACTCTTACAATGCAGTTTTTATATTTTTTCTCAGAAATGAGATATTTTTCCGCTGTAAAAAGTATCCTATATCTTGACCCGGATAACCAGCTATCACCATACTTAATTTCATCAAAATCCGTCCAGTAGTTTTTCTGTGATGCAGTAACAGACAGACAGACAGACAGACAAAAATTCTAAAAACTATAGATTCGGACTCTGTATCGATAATAATGTCTATTTCAATAAGATTTTTCAAAAAATATTTAATGTACAGATTCGGCTTAGTTACAATTTTATTATATGTATAGATTACGTAAGCTTTTTATCGGATAACGAAAATCATGAAGTGAATTCATGTGGAGGCTTGATGTGAAATTTAGTTTATTTCAATGAGAAAAGAACTTTTGAGTAACTCATACCCGCATAACTTTAAGCTCTGCTCTAGGGCGGTATTAAATAAGTTTTATTAGAGATGTTAAGTTGGTTTCTGATGGTTTAAATTATATGAGAAATAAACTTTTTCGAGTTACTTCCTCCATGTAAATCGTGGAATTGTATATGAATTAAGATAACTGTATGATGTAGAATAAGACAATATATATGCTAATACGATTGTCTTTTGAGATCAAATCTGGAAATTATTCGATCTTGCGACTTTTTAAAATAACGATACTATCATAAAAACTATAAAACAAGTCATGCGAAATATTGAAACAATAAAATATAATGTTATTGTGATACCATATTAGGAATATAAATTTTGCTTTGCCGGCATTGTATTTTTAGTAGCGGAAAAAGCTACGTCCTATAAATTCTAATACGTATACACAATCTACATAAAGTCCATAGCCAAAAACTTTGACCGAAGAATTTCTGAAATTCAAAGGCTCGACGCAGACTAATTTCAGGATTTTACAAAGGAAAAGTTTTCTATTAACGCCATGATTATTATTTATTAGTCAAACAAGGTTGGCAGCTGCAATATTATTGTGAGGATCGTAAACTTTTGATGAACTTACCCAATTTGTGATAAGCAACGAAGTAATTTCCTACGTAAATTATTACGGGTATCTTTTGCTAAATGTTAATAGAATTCGTTTAAAAACATACCTACCCTTTTATAATATGTACATTTGTAATATGACACGTTTGGCTCAGTTTGTAGTGACCCTGCTTGCTGTGTCAGCGGTCGCCGGTTTGAGTCCCACTGAGCGCATTCATTTGTGTGATGAGCACGAATGTTTGTGCTCCAGTTATGCGTGTTTATGTTTATGATATGTATGTATTTGTGTATGTATGTGTAGTGTATCTACTATCTGGTATCCATGATATGAGCCTCGTAGCTTACCATGGAACTAGATGGTGCTATGTGTTGATGTCCCAACATATTTATTTATATTTATTTATGTAAAACAAAGACAACAAACAATGTTTAAGTGAATTTTATTTGCGTGTTTCAGGTTTACGTTAGTGAAATATCAGTGCCAGACATCCGTGGATGTCTTAGTGCTGTGCTGAAAGTCGTCGGACACCTCGGAGTACTCTTCAGCTTTACTATCGGTGCTTATCTCGACTGGCAACAGTTAGCATTGTGCATATCTGCTGCGCCACTACTTCTCTTCTGCACAGTACTATACATACCAGAAACACCAAGCTATCTCGTTCTTATTGGAAAAGATGAAGAAGCCTACAAAAGCCTATTATGGCTACGAGGACCGAATTCTGACGTCGCTCAAGAACTGGCCACTATTAGAACTAATGTTTTAGCCAGTAAGAATTTTAGTCAAAGACAAATTCAAACAAATAATTATTTCGATGTTAGAACAATGAACCGTCTTCTTGGACCAATCCTAGTTACATGCGGGCTGATGATGTTTCAACGCTTTTCTGGTGCTCACGCCTTCTCTTTTTATGCTGTTCCAATATTTAGAAAGACTTTCGGCGGAATGAATCCACACTTAGCAGCTATAGCTGTATCGTTTGTGCAATTATTGGCATCTTGCCTATCTGGTCTGCTCATTGACACTGTTGGTCGACTTCCTCTATTGATTGTAAGCTCAGTTCTTATGTCTATGGCATTAGCTGGTTTTGGAAGCTACGCTTATTATGAGGAGGTCCATAGAAATCAGAGAATTCAGAATGTGATGTTTCATCAAACAGTCGGTCAAAACGATTGGATCCCGTTACTATGCGTATTGGTTTTCACGATTGCGTTTTCTTTGGGCATGAGTCCCATATCTTGGCTGTTAATTGGTGAACTGTTTCCTCTTGAATATAGAGCTTTTGGCAGTGCAATGGCTACTGCATTCAGTTATCTATGCGCATTTGTTGGTGTCAAAACTTTCGTGGACTTTCAACAAGCATTGGGATTGCATGGAGCTTTTTGGCTGTACGCGTCTATAAGCGTTGGTGGGCTTTGTTTTGTGGTTTGCTTCGTGCCCGAAACTAAAGGTCGTGATCTTGATGAAATGGATCCAAATTACGTTCAAAGTCTGTCCCCAAAAAGATAAGCCAATCTAAATTAAGCGATATATTTACTTGGAGGGTATTTTTGCAAACATGTTGAAAACTAATCTTTTCAAGAAATGACTTTCTGCTAATAATTAATTGTTATTTAAAATCTGGTATTGTATTTAAGGAAATAACGAAGTTAAAGTTAACTGTTTGATGTTATTATAAAAAATCCTGTGGAATAATATAAAAAATAATACATACATTCGAAGTAAATATATCGCAGTACTATAACCAAGTAACAACAATCGAGTCCGCTTCAACGTTTTGGCTGTGCTTAATAAATATGACGAAATATCGACAAAATTTTAACGTGGTCCTTTTTAAATGTAGTATTTAGGGTGTAATATACCTTTATGCATATCCCCTGAATCATATCTAGAATTATTTTTATTTACTAACGTTTAATGTTTTCAAAGAATACTGTATGGTCAGATTCATGAATGAAAAATTATATATATATAAATAATATTTTCCTATTTAGACATATGTAGAAAAAAGATTGTAAATGCATACATATATTTTAGTTATCTTTTTTAAAAGTTTATTTTTGTAAAGTAGGTGATTGTATTTTTTCTATTTGTCTAATTTTGGAAATGATCACTAGTTTCGATTATCTACAATTTTAAAATAAAAGTCACTATATAGGCGAGTTTGAATTCTAATTTTTTGAAATGATAAATATTTTTTCCAATTCATGCAAACTGACCATACATTCTACATTCTTATTATATAAAGGTCCATTATTTACCTCTACTTAAATCGTCTCCCATTATATTATATTATAAATAGAAAACTTATATTTCTCAATTTTCTTAAATACTCTTAAGATGTAATCTTTAGCGATAATCACGATAAAATTATCTCCAATTGAAATATAAGCTGATAATTATAACAAAACTTTATAATAATTGAATTGAATGAATGAAAAATGACAATAATTAAAAAAAATAGCCTTAAAAATTGAAAATCAGCTTAATTTTATCGTGATTAAATAATTAACTTCAAAAACATTTTAACGAGCTTTTTTACCTATTAATATATGACAATAATGTTAAGACAATAATTAAATATACATACATACATAGATCCTATATACATAACGGTCGATTTCTATGAATAAAATGAAGTAGAATGTGTCTATATATTGAGATAATCGAAAATATCGTATAAATAGGAGCCGAAGCTACTGACGACGTCACGGTCATAGGTTCGATTATTGAAGAAAAGTTTTTTTATATGAACATACGTTCTAGCGTAGCATAGGTCTTTTTTTTTAACATTGGAATATGCATTTACGTATACTACCTGTAATGTATACAGGTTATATAGGAATCAAGTTCAAAGCCTGTACTACTCACTAAAACCCAACGGAACCTCGTCTTAATGGAGCGTCGCAGGATTGCTTACGCATTCAACTACGACGCCCCGACGGCAGGTCTGCCGAAGCAGACCACCACAACCATGGGGTTGCTCCCACGGTCCAATCTGCTATAACGTAACATAGGGCTGTGTCAAATACACTGTAGTTGAAAGTTTGAGAAGTCTAAAAGAAAAAATACAAAGTTTATGGCATGGCTATAGAAAGCGATTTTTTTCATATGAAAAATAATTGACTCCACACTTCTAGCTGTTCTACTTCATTTGATTCATATCGCTAGATCTAATGTACTTAAATCCTAATTATTTAGACTAGGTATTACGCCATATTTCGATTTATTATGAATTTGTAGTAAATACCTGTGTATAATTTAGTATAACAATTTTTTTTTTGACCTTTCTTAGAATAATTAGGGATATTTGTTAATAATAATGGTGTGAAATTGTGAAGTGTCAAAGCTTAAAAGTTATTCTTGATCATATTTTGTTTTAAGAGTTTCTATACATTATAATCATCGATCAAAAAAGTACTAGATACGCAATCCCATGCAAAAGTTCTTTTAAAACTGTTACCAATTGTGCTTAGGTAATTATTCTAGTTGAAATAAATATACAACAATGAAAATTGAACCTTAATTGCAGTTTCTAACAGTTGTTTTCGCAAAAAAATAAAAATAAACCGCGCACTAAAAACTTCAAATGAGCGCTCATTCGGTGAGGACGTTTTTTGTTGCTGATTGTGTATCTAGTACTTTTTTGATCTATGAATATGTTTGAATCTGTTATTAATTGTAAATGTTTTATTATATTATGGTTGATATCTATGGTTGAAAAGGAACTTGCACATGTTATTAAAGATCACGGTTTAACTACATTTTTTACAAATACATAGCCAAATGGGCTTAGACAAGATTTCTACAATCATTGAAAAACATTTTTTTTTTTATTATTTTGTAACTATGGGCTCACCATTATTTCGATCGGATTCGTCCCTAGGTTAGGTTATAATGTATCCCGTGGGAATGAAATAATCTCCCGCGGTAAAAAGTAGCCTATGTCATTCTCCAAACCTCCAACTATCTCCACAAAAAAAATCAAGCCAATGCGTCTCTCTGTTTCGAGTTGAACAAAGGACAAATAAACAAACACACTATTACATTAATAATATTAGTTATAGAATCAAAATATGTCATTTCCATATATTGTCTAAGCCCTCTTATATACAGTTGTAAATGTTAATTGTTTAATATTTAACAAGTATTATATATATATATATATATATATATATATATATATATATATATATATATATATATATAATTATACTGTTCAACTAATGTTATTTAATTCAAACCACAGACATATTATATTAAAACTCTGTATATTATAATTATGTTAATCATTTACATCACTCATACAATAAGCCTTTACGTATGATATATATATATGTATCAAAAGTTATTACTTTATTTCTACTCAGTTATACTACATGTTATATTCTATTCTATACTAGAGTTTATTTTTATCTGTTATTCATGGAATGTTGAAATAAGAACTTTACTTATATCACATACTTATTCCTTCTAAATAGTTTACGAAAGACGAAAAGATATGAAATCCGCCAACCCGGACCACTTGAGGCCTGATCCCTCTCGTGCTGAAAAGAGGCCTACCCCCGGGATGTTACGAAAGGGGGTAAATGCAATTATTTTTTCTTAAACGCTTAAATAAACTGTATAATAAATTTTCGTAAATGTTGAAACAAAATGTAAATGTGCTAATTAATTTTTGTATGTATTTATTTTTTATTTTGGCTTAACTTGTATGAATTGTTAAAGCTATTCTACTTTCCGTACAATTATATTAGATTGCTTGTATTTAATTGTAATATTTTCTCGTATGTGTGTTTAATTATAAGCGAGAAGTTTCATTTGAGGCGATTACATTGTATCGGAAATACAAAAAAACTGTTAAATCCGTTGTTATAGTTCTAGTAACATTCAAACCTTTGAAAATTTTAAAGATAATCAAAAATATATTCCTGAAATCTAAACTGCCTCGTTGATCTACTGGCTAGCATAAACGACTTTAGATCGTGAAGTCCTAGGTTTGAGACCCAGGTTGAACCAAAACTGCTACCGATTTTTTCTATTATGATCATAATGAAATGAATAAATGAAAATTAATTTTATTCAGTTAGAGTTATACAAGCAATTTTGAGTAATCAATTAATTTAAAGATTCAGTGTAGTCAGACCGTGAGGAAGCTACCACCGGCTTGAAAGGCAGTTTTGCTGAAAAGAACCGGTGGTAAATAAATACTCAGTGGTAACCGTAAAGAGTTGGGAAGATGGCTCAGAGAGCACGTGAAACTGTCGATCCTGTGTCAAATTTATTAGCGGTCGTGTCTAATAGAGGGTGTACATTGTGTCTGAGCATACACTTGTGCACTATAATATCTCCTGCGCAGTTGGCTAGTGTCAATGAGATTGGCCGCCGTAACCGAAAACGGTTTGGAAGATATTATTATATATTCTAAAAGACTTTATCCATGACTCTAATAACGCATAAATATTTTCTGTACTCAAACATAGATATTATAATTGATATGTAATATTTTTATGGCAATAGGTCAAAAGTGTACAAGTAGATGTATTGCAACACTACCTAGTGGTAAATTACAGAAAAATGATGGCGTAAAAACCTTTCTTATGTAAAAATACTCAAATGGGTCGAAATTTAACACCATAAACATTAGTGAAAATTCTAACGTAGAATTTACATATACAAATATTTATATTATAATCATCGATCAAAAAGTACTATATACACAATCCTATGCAAAAGTTCTCTTAAAACTATGACCAGTTGAATTTAGGTAATTATTCTAGTTGAAATAAATGTACAACAATGAAAATTGAACCTTAATTGCAATGCCTGACCGTTGTTTTCACAAAAAAATAAAAAATAAAAGCGCACTAAAAAGTTCAGATGAGCGCTCTTTCGGTGAAGACATTTTTTGTCGCCGATTGTGTATCTAGTACTTTTTTGATCTATAATTATAATACATATGTTTGAATCTGTTTTTAATTGTAAATGTTTTATTATATTATACAATATGCATGTATGGTTGAAAAAGAACTTTACGTGTTATTAAAAACCACGGTTTAATTATATTTTTTACAAATAGCCAAATGGGCTTATGTCTATATAAAAGAAACTGTCTCCAAATTTTTTTTATTGGTAACACTAAAACTCGTTAATAGCTAGTTTATTTGTCATCCATGATAGCTACTAAACAAACAAAAACAGAAAATCGATTGACAAACAGATACGAATGACGAAGTTCTGAGGTAACAAACATAAAAAAAAAATACAGTCAAATTGAGAACCTCCTCCTTTTTGAAGTCGGTTGAAAATGTACTGAACTAGTCTTTGCCTATAACTGGAGATAAACTAATAAGCAATAAGAAAGTTTTTTAAATATCTAAAACGTCATATTTTTATGGATCGATGTGATCGCCTCTTAGTATGTATTCATATGTCCAATTAGGAAGTTGCCTTGAATAGCTTACGCCTGCCAATGCGGACCGATTATTATATATTTATTTCAAATTGTATATAGTTATTAAGTAGAATATAATCGAAGTCAATAAATGTTGGATGTGAAATAAAATATTTAGAACAAATTTGATCTGGACAAGTTAAAATGACAATAATTTAATATGATTCATGAAAAAATCTTCAAAGAAGCATGAATGCGTGAGTTTTTAATTTTTGAAAGCTACCATATGGTACATATCTATATACTTATTCAGATTTATAATTTAAAAAGATATAAATTGTACTGGAATTGGAAGGAAATAGTATTAAGGCTTGTTATATTTACTGTAAATAGTCAAATTATACTCAAGAGAAGGCCTAGAACCCTGCAGTGTTATACAGTGTTAGAAAAAAATGGTAGAAACTACGAAAATATATATTGGATCACAATCAACAATATTAAATAGAAAAATTAATAGGTTGTGAATTTATACATTTTCTAGATTTTTATATATAATTGAATAATAATATTAAATTATTAAATAATGTATTGGCTTCGTGTGATCATTCTCTATAAATGCTTGCTTGTAGTCTTCTTTTATTTAATAATAATAATATTGAAGAATTATTATAATAATAATAATATTATTATAAATTAAAGGCATTATTTATAATAATAATAATCAATATTATTATTATTATAAATAATGCCAGATACAATTGTTACTTTGATTCTAATATAATAGAAAATACAGATATAATAATTAATAATGTTTAAAATATTTTCTTAATAGTTTGATCAGATTTTCTATTATATGTATAAATAAAAACAAAACAATAATAACAAAAATAATTTAATTTAAAATATTTCAATAATATATATACATATATAGCTTAAATGAATACTACAGATCTTTAAAAGTACGTTTTCAAACCTAAAAAGGTCTTTTATGTCGAATATAATATTTTTCCACAGTGGATAGCTAAGTGGATAGCGCTAAAGCATAGCCTTTTAGCCATCGTGATGTGTTAGAAGTGTGCCTGTTTTAGTATTAATTACCTTTTAGATATAGATACTGAGCTGTTAAGTACGAATTATGACGGTCTTATGGGTGAGTTGTGACATTTACATTATTGAAATTACGGTACTGCCATGTTGTTTTACGATTTAACTGAAAAGCTTACGTTTGTCGTCGATAGATGGCGTTATACCCATATACTATACTTATATCAATAGTTATTCATTACAATATACTATTATAACTATGTTTTTTTTATGTAGCTCGTTAAACCAAGCTCAGGAACAATTTAATATAAGGTAGATTATTGTAATTATTAATATAGAACGGCTTTAACTAGCTTAGAGTTTCCTTAAAAGACCTTAGAGTGTACAAATAATAAGTGACTCGGTGTCACTTTATAACGATTTTTTTAAATAGATAAAATTTCTTCTTTATAGCAACGAATACTATATTTAATGTTATGGGAATTGAATAAGAATTTTATCTTTCTGATATGTTAAAAAAACGAAGTAATTGTTAACAGACGAAACTGGTTCATAGCGTTGTTGGTAAATAATATATATTACTTGTGCAATACGTAATATATAATGTGCAAAATATACTTGAATTAAAACTTATCTTCGACTTTTACCGGTGGTAGGACTCTGTCAAGCCTGAGGAGTCCGACTGGATGGGTACCACCCCCTTATCTATTTCTCCTGACAAGTAACAATGATTACATAATACATTGTTGTGTTCCGGTTTGAAAAATGAGGTAGCCAGCGCAATTACAGGCAAGAGGCATATCATCTTAGTCCTCACAGTGACAACGCACCAGCCGTTCTGTATTTTTGTAACATAAAACCTGAGTGCATGAACCGTAGGTGTTATGGACGACAGGTACCGCTTTCCATCAGGTGGGCTGTCTGCTCGTTTGTCACTGAATATCCACAAAAAAAAAAAGAAATTCTTTAACTAACACATGTCTTATCAGTAAAATACATTAAAGTTTAAATACTTAACGTATTAAAAAAAGGGATAAAATTCTTATTTAAACACTATCAAGTGTCAAAGATGACAATAAAAAGTTTTCAGACAATAATGTAAATTAGCTTACTATTAGACTTCTTCTATATCGGACGGATGGTGATGGTTGATTAGATGGTTCTATGTGCTGAATTGCCTAAATAAATGAAAGTCTAGAATTGTGTTTGTTTTATTTCTTAGATTAATTACACCCAATCATTGTCTTGTACATTTTATCTTCTATACATATAATAAAATTCTGAGTTGATTCTGTACGTTCAATATTTTTTGGAAGATCTTATTAAAATAGTCATTATTATCGATACAGAGGCCGAATCCATAGTGTTTAGAATTTTTGTCTGTCTCTGTCTGGGAACGCATCAAGAGAAAACCACTGGACAGATTTTGATGAAATTTGGTATGATTATAGCTGGTTATCCGGGTCAAAATGTAGGATACTTTTTACTGCGAGAGAATATCTCATCTCTGAGAAATCTATATTAACCGTCAAACGTAGGGACGAACCCGAGCGGAGCAGGGCTGAGATAACATTTTACGATTTATATTATAGTACCTGGGCCACCGAGCTTTGCTCGGAGTTTTTGGTTAAAAAGTACAATTTTCTTTAAAAAAAAACTAAAAACTTGAATAAATACAAAAATAAATTATACCTTTGTATCCGACAGGGATTCGAACCCGGACACCTATGATTGTCAATCTTACGTCTTTTTTTTTAAAAAAAAAGACTAAAAACTTGAATAAATATAAAAAAAAAATAAAAGTAAAAACTTTGTATGCGACCGAGACTCGAACCTGGACACCTGTGATTGTTGATCTTGCACCTTGGCCGCTTGACCACGATGCTTTTTCCCGAGCGTGCAAATTACCGACCATATTTTGCGTGGAATAGCAAAAGAAAACACTATGAAAATTCAAAAACACGCGTTTTCACAGACATAAGACTAATCTAGATCGATTTATCGTCCCCGAAACCCTCTGTACTCACTCACATGAGATATAAAAATAGTTAGAATGGGATTTTATAATTACATCTTTTTCGAAATCTATGTATGTATGTAATAAGTATATTCTATACATACAATAAAATTCTAAGTGAGTCAAATCTGTACATTAAATATTATTTGAAAATTCATTTCAATGAGATTATTATAGATACAGAGACCGAACCTATAGTTTTTAAAAAATTGTTTGTCTGTCTGTCTCGGAACGCATCACGAAAAAACCACTGGTCAGATTTTGATGAAATTTAGTACGATAATAGCTTGTTACCCGGGTGAACGTATAGGATACTTTTTACTGTGGAAAAATATCTCATCTCTGAGAAATCTATCCTAAAAGTTAAAACTTAAAACGCACGCTGGTATTTCTTAAATTCATAAATAAAGTTTCCCTCAAATTTTCATTTTTGATCAATAATTGAGTTTATAATAAACCATAAATACTATAGTTTCATTTAATTTATTGCCTTTATAGACGCACCAGAACAAGTGCCGTCTGTCAAAAATTTATCTATTTACATAGGTTAACAATTTTTGGACTAACTGAGATGAGATATTGTGCATGATAAAAGATCTTCGTTGAACGTAGCGATAGCGCGTTTCAATTTCAATCCGCGCCATCTAGTTTAGTTATCTTTAACTAATTTATACGTAATAGTCTACACTCTAATGGGTTGGCTGTCCAAGCCACTACATTCGCTTTGAGTTTGATTGTCCACAAATATTTTAAATAAAACTATCTTTTCGGATTTTGTCGCGGATTTATTTGCATTTTTGTTTCCCGACGTTTCGAATGCTTTACAGCATCCATGGTCACGGGAGAGACTGAGGTGTTACATGTCTTGAAGGTATAGTTGTTACAGACAGCCTACCCACAATTAACAAAATAAATCCGCGACAAAATCCGAAAAAATAGTTTTATTTAAAATGTCAAATATTCGCGTAAATCTAAGAAAGTATTATGTCCACAAATACTCGCGAAAGAGAACCGTTGTCGCCCCAGAATGATTCGTGAAGCTATTTAAATTAAAAAACATCCAAACTTCAATAGGGAGGATGGCTAGGTACTACCATCATCGTCCGATCCGGTAATAAACATAATAAAGTCTAAAAACAAAAATAATCATAACAGAGCATGTATGTAGTTACTTCATACTGTGTGGATCGCAATAGCAGTCATTCAGATTAATATTTTTTATCTATAAATCTAGGAATAGTGTTGTTTAATATTTTAACTTTAAATAATAACAATCTAAATTAATATTTTAAGTTTTTTTTATTAGATATAAAACAATAATATTGCTTAAATAAATAATAATATTTTTAAATTTTTATTTTCTTTATGGTTATACATCTTATAATAATAGCAACACTATACTACTTGAGACTTCTAAAACCCTAGTCTCTAGCGTGAGCATGATTGCTTTTACAGCAATCGAAACGTCGGGAACCAAAAATCTAAATAAATCCGCGAAATAATCCGAAAAGATAGTTGATAGCTGGTTATCTGGCTCAACATATAGGATATTTTTTACTGCTGGAAAATATCTCATTTCTGAGAAATCTATACTAAAAGTTTAAGCGTAAGCAGGGACGAACCCTAACGGAGCGAGGGTGAGTCGCTAGTAAGTATCATGTTTGAAAACTTATAAGTCTATATCTACAAAGTCTATAACTTATAAGTCTATACTTATAACTAATAAGTTAAAGTCAGTATCATGTTTGAAAACTTATAAGTTTTCAAACATGATATGTCTATGCTGGTGTTCCACAAGGCTGTGTACTGTCTCCTACTCTGTTCCTTCTGCATATCAATGACATGTTGCAAATCAGCAACATTCATTGCTATGCAGACGATAGCACTGTGGATGCGCTGTACACTGGCCGCGCTAATATTTCTCGGGAATACGTCGACGAGAGCCGGAACAAACTTGTGTCTGAAGTCGAATCTTTGTTAACCAAAGTCTCGGAGTGGGGTCGACTAAACTTAGTCCAATTTAACCCCAAAAAGACACAAGTTTGCGCGTTAACCGCTAAAAAGTCGCCATTTGCCGTAGCTCCTCAATTTGAGGACACTCCTCTGTCTCCTACAGCCAGTATCGGAATACTTGGCGTCGATATCTCGAGCAACGTCCAGTTCCGTGGTCAATTGGAAGGTAAGGCCAAACTGGCCTCAAAGAAGCTTGGTGTGCTCAGCAAGGCGAGACAGTACTTCACGTCGCGTCAGCGTCTTATTCTTTATAAGGCGCAAATTCGGCCCCACATAGAGTACTGTTCTCATCTTTGGGCGGGAGCTCCCCAGTACCACCTACTTCCATTTGACCGCATTCAACGTAGGGCGGCTCGAGTTATCGACGATCAAGCTCTCTCCGATCGGCTTGATCCTTTAGCTCTGCGTAGAGATGTTGGATCACTCTGCATCTTCTACCGCATTTATCACGGGGAGTGTTCCGAGGAATTGTTCGGACTGATCCCGGCTACTGAATTTCATCATCGGACATCGCGCCAAAGTATTAAATTCCATCCACACCACCTCGATGTCCAGCGTTCCACAACAGTGCGATTTTTAAGACATTTATGCCCCGCACAACCACTCTGTGGAACCAGCTATCGCCGGCGGTCTTTCCGAACCGCTACGACTTGGCCACCTTCAAGAAGAGAGCGTATTCTTTCCTTAAAGGCCGGCAACGCATCTGCAAGCCCTGCGGTGTTGCAGATGTCCATGGGCGGCGGTGATCACTTTCCATCAGGTGAGCCTCCTGCCCGTTTGCCCCCTTAGTCCCATAAAAAAAAAAGATATCCTATAATAATAAATGAGCAAAATGTACACGTCGCGTTTTACGAAAAACCCGCTCAAATTATACCCCACTTGACCTACTTCTAATTCGATCCTTTATTTTGCCTGAAGGATTTGCAATGAACATAAAACATTGTAAACTGTTATTCTAATTTTAACACGTTTCCTGTCCATTGAACCACATATGGCTAACGAAACGTTCACGAGTCACGACTACGTTCACGAGTCACGACTACGTTCACGAGTCACATGTCGTTGGCTTACTATTACAAGGTTCTATGTTAATGTTAATGAAGTTTAGTAATTTTTACATAGAACTTCCTAATTTTGTTATCGTAAAAAAACAACATAGAACTATGTAAAATTGAATATTTTGTAGTTACAGTGCCGCTATCTAGTGGTTTGTTTTTGCAAAACTGTAGCTAATGACACATAGAACCTTGTAGTTTTAATAACTAAATAAGTAATAAAATTGTAACATAGAACGTTGTAATAGTGAGGCAACGATTATTGTGGCTCAGGAAACCAGTACAACTTGTATGGGGAATAATTTCACGAAACTTGCTTAGACTCTACGGTTTTTGTTAAGGGCGTGCTAGGACGATTAAATAGTAAATGTCGGCGACGGAAAACCTATCTTCGAGTAACGTGTGTATTAATATAGGGACAATGTCATTTTAGCGTATTATGAATAATTGTTGTAAATATGAAATCTCATTCTTATTAGATTTATTATGTTAAAATAAGTTCTAATTAGTGTAATAAGGTTAGTTTAGAGTATTTTTTGCTTATTTGAATCATATAGGACTATTTAACATTAATTTGAAAGGAAAAGGTACGTAAGTAAAATGTTAGCATATAATTACGTAACTTGAAAATGAGATTTTTTGTTTCTTGCAATAGCATAATAGTTTATGTTTTAAATAATAGATTTTATTATAAAACTTATAATAAAACAAGAATTAGGTCGATAGGACTATCCGTTCAAAAGTTATAAGGGAAAATGTATAGTAAAAATGTAGCAACCTAGAAATTTAGATATTTTTGTTTTAAGACTTTTTTAATTAATTATTATATATTGAATATTATGTTTTAATATTGTATAATAGTATGTAAGGCATGTAAATAAATAAATATGTGTAAGGTGTTTTACTGAAAACATAAAATAAAAGGACTCTCAAGGTTTCGGTTTAGGGAAATTTTACTCGAAAAATGAGCTCAAAGTACGCGGCTCTCTGTAAGGTATTAACGGGCCAAATAAAAGGCGAGCCATTTCTCGATTCGAGTCAGTCGCAAGACAGCCACCGAAGAGGCAACAACTAAAAGGAAAAGGAAGAACCGAAACCAAGAGAGAAAAAAGGAAAAATTGTGTTTTTATTTCATCGCCTCTAAGTATAGTCTCCTGTCAACGAAGAAACCCTAGTGGATCGGGACCCAAGCTACGCATTCAGGGGTGCGTGGTGGCGTACATTACCAGCGAACGGACATACTGCCGTGTACGCCAAGAACGTTTGGGAGATTGTCCCAGGTCGACCTCCGGGTACTAGACATACCCTGGTTCTGGTCGTCCGAAACAGTTGGTCCTTCGAGCCGGATCCCTGCTAGAAGAAACAGAAGATTGCGTTCAAGATGCCGGTAACCAGGTCGCAGAAGGATGCCCCCTCACGTCCCGGGTCCCGTCCTTCAGATAGGGACGCGACAGATGGAACGTCGGGATCAGAAGGGGTCACGTCAGCGTCGGCGTCATCGGGAACTGCAACTACATCGAACACTTCTTCGGGTACCACGACCACGGAGGGCACCACAGTGACGGAGACTACGGTTACGACTGCAACTACGGCGGCGTCTATGGAAGGCAACAAAGAAGATGCTGCACAGAGGATGACCAGGAAGAGCCAAGAAGATGTACCTGGAAAGGATGTTCAAAGCTCCTCCAAGACCCTGAAACCGATGGGGGTCAGTCGTCGCGCCAGGTCCACGAAGACCACGAGTTCCTCGGCCAGAAGACGCGAGCTAGAAGCAAAGGAAGAGTTGGCACGCCTGGAGTTGAAGCAAGCACAGGCTGAAACTAAGCTAGCCCGTGTCAGATGGCACAGTGTGAAGAAGAGGACTCCGTGGATGAAGACCTGGAAGACAGAACAGCACAGGTGCAGAACTGGATCGAGACGTCTGTGCTGGAGGATGGCAACAAAGTTCAACCAGAGATGCGAGGTCCACACCCCTTGGAAGAGCCACAGAAGATGAAGCCTGAAGAGAACTCCTCAACGAGAGGAGCTACGATTGAAATTCAAGCACTGACGGCAGCATTGAAGGAAGCTCTTACCACGCGAGGACCAGCAGGACAGCCAACCTACATTCACGAGTTACCCTACTTCGACGGCAACAGCAGCGAGTGGATGGCCTTCAAGGTTGTCTATGAAGATACAGCACCGATGTTCAACAACGTCCAGAATATGGCTCGGCTAAGAAGAGCACTGAAGGGCAACGCAAGAGAAGCTATCAAGAGTCTGCTGTACTCCGAAGCCTCTCCGATGGAAGTGATTCAAGCCCTCAGAAGAAGATATGGAAGACCAGATGCACTGGTGCTGGCAGAGTTGGACAAGGTCAAAACGTTGCCGAAGATTTCTGAAAACCCAAGGGACATATGCCTCTTCGCGAGCCAGATCAGCAACAGCGTAGCGGCAATAAAAGGATTGAAGAAACCACAGTACCTGCATTCACCTGAGATGGTGAAACAAATTATTGAGAAGATGCCTACGATCCTCAAGTTCCGATGGTACGACTTCATTGAAACAACAGAAGAAGGCGAGTTCTCCGACCTAACACTGGTGTCCAAGTTCCTGAACAGAGAAGCAGACAAGTGTGGAGCCTATGCATCAACAGAAGAGAAGAGCGGGTTCAGACGGACCCATCGACAAGCAACGCATTCAACTAAGGAAAAGGACTTCAGAGAAAAGGTTTCAAGATCAGAGAAGACTTGCCCCATGTGTGAGGGTGAACACTTCCTCGTCGGGTGTCAGAAGTTCCTGAAGGCGTCTGTGCAAGATCGATGGGCAATAGTGAAGAAAAGCCGCGTTTGCTTCAAGTGTTTACAAGGGACACATCGGAAGGAGAGCTGCAAGAAGCCGTCGTGCAAGGAATGCAAGAGGTGGCATCATCATCTGCTGCACGTCGAGACAGAGAGAAGTTCCTCGGAAGAACAGAAGAACAAACCACAAGAAGTGGCGAGCATCATGACATCGGTGGATGCGGTCAACAACGCAAGGGCATACCTGAAGATAATTCCGATAGAAATCTTCGGGTCAAAAGGATCAAAGAAGATATTGGCCCTCATGGATGAAGGGTCAACAGTGTCGCTGCTAGACCAGAAGGTAGCAGAAGAAATCGGCGCTCAAGGAAGAAAGGAGGAACTGGTCATCGAGACTGTTGGAGGCAGGCTGATAAGGAAGGAAGACTCTCAGATGCTGGACCTTACGGTGAAGGGGATTCATCAGAGGACCAAGAAGACCTTGAGAAGAGTCCGGACCATCGACGAGTTGAAGCTTGCACCGCAGTTCCTAGAAAAGAAAAGGATAGAAGAGTGTCAACACTTGAAGAAGATTGCTGACTCTCTATATTATAAGGGGGAGTCACCACAGCTGCTCATCGGTCAAGACAACTGGGAGCTAATCGTGACTCAAGAAGTAAGAAGAGGGAAACCAGGACAACTAGTCGCTTCAAGAACAGGACTTGGATGGGTGCTCCACGGGTCAGACACTGGAGGCGCGAAAGTGGTGCACTTCTTAAACACGTGTCTACATGTCAGCACGCCAGAAGAAGAGATGCATCAAGCCATCAAGGATCACTTCGCAATCGAAGCACTTGGAGTACTACCAAGAAGACCCACTACGGATTCAGAAGGAAGAGCACTCACCATCCTAGAGAAGACCTGCAGAAGACTAGAAGATGGTCGATTTGAAGCTGGACTTCTATGGAAAAATGAAGATGAACAGATGCCTGAAAGCTACACGTCTGCCAAGAACCGATTGTTCAACATTGAAAAGAAGATAGACAAAGACCCTCAGCTGAAGGCAGAATACAATAAGCAGATCCAGCATCTAATCGACAGCAAGTATGCAGAAGAAGCACCTGGTGGACAAGAAGATTCAAAGAAGACATTGTACCTCCCTCATTTCTCCGTGGTACATCCATTGAAGAAGAAAATAAGGATCGTCTTCGACGCTGCAGCCAAGTCTAAAGGGAGAAGCCTCAACGACGCTTTACTACCGGGACCAGACCTACTGCGATCGCTCTTCGGGGTATTACTGAGGTTCCGGCAAGGCCCGTTTGCAGTGGCAGCCGACATAAAGGAAATGTTCCTGCAAGTTCGCATCCGGCCAGAAGATAGAAACAGCTTGAAGTTCCTGTGGCGAGGGGATCGTCGTGACGTAGCACCGAAGGAGTACAGAATGACATCAGTCATCTTCGGCGCGACATCATCTCCTAGCACAGCGATCTACGTGAAGAACCGGAACGCGGCGGACTACAAGAAGCAGTACCCAGAGGCAGCAAAGGCAATCGAGCTGAACCATTACATGGATGACTACCTGCACGGCTTCCATTCAGAAGAGGACTTCAAGAGAATTACAGCGCAGGTGGATTTCATTCACAAAAAGGCGGGCTTCGAACTCCGAGGATGGGCGTCAAACCACTCTGACCTGCTGCAAGACGTGAAGACTGAGTCAGTTGAGAAGACAGAGGTGGACCTTGGTGAGAAGGAAGAGAAGACACTGGGACTACGCTGGTTTACAGAAAGGGACTCCATAGGCTTTAGGGCGAACCTTCGGAACACGCCAGATGAAGTGGCACAAGGACTCAAGGTACCTACGAAGAGAGAAGTCACCAGCGCCGTGATGTCGACCTTCGATCCACTAGGGCTAGCATCACCAATTCTCATCCAAGGCAAAAGGCTGCTCCAGAACATATGGCGAAGTGGCGTCGGTTGGGATGAAGAGATAGAAGAAAAGGAGTACGAGTCATGGAAGACTTACCTGGAGAAGATGAAGCTGCTCCAAGACCTTCAGATCCCGAGATGTCTGGCACCACGTCGCACCGAGGGGGAACTGCACACGTTCACGGATGCAAGCGAAATGGCGTATGCAGCTACGGTATATTGGAGAACTGAAAATCAAAATGGGACTTATGACGTCAGCTTAGTAGCAGCAAAAGTAAGAGTCGCTCCGTTGAAGCCGGTGTCAATCCCGAGACTCGAGCTGCAAGCGGCCCTCCTAGGAAGCAGATTGGCACACTCGGTCGAGGAAGAAATGGATCTGAAAATAGAAAAGAAGACGTTTTGGACAGACTCCAGTATCGTGCTATCATGGATCAAGACGGACCCGAGAACCTGCAAGACATTCGTGGCTCATCGCTTGGCGGAGATAGAAGATCTCACAAAACCACAGGACTGGAGATGGGTACCGACGGCGCAGAACCCTGCAGATGATGCAACACGTGACGTACCAGAACACTTCGACTGCCAACACCGATGGTACACCGGACCAGGGTTTCTAAGAAAAGATGAAGTTCACTGGCCTGCGGCAAGAACATTCAAGAAAGAAACCACTGGCGAAGAAAAGGCAGCGGACATCGTAGCGACTGCAGGCAGCTCCTATCCATCACCAGATCCCGAAAAGTTCTCGTCGTGGAAAAGATTTTGGCGAGCTACAGCAAGAGTACTGCAGTTCATACAACTCTGCAGAAGAAAGGAAAAGGTCCACGCCAGCAAAGAAGATCCTACCTGGAAAACTACAAAAAGGAATAAGAAAATTGTTGAGAAGCGACATCTGTCTTCAAAAACGTCCGAAAGGAAATACATACCATTGGAAACAAGTCTACTAGAGCAAGCTGAAACGCTGTTGTTAAGAAGAAGTCAAGAGAAATGCTTCAAAGAGGACATCAGGTGCCTACAGCAAGGAAAACAATTAGAGGGCAGCAGCAAGTTGAAAAGGCTCGACGTAGTGCTAGAAGAAGGTCTCCTGCGACTGAAAGGAAGAATCGACGCGATACGAGGGGTTACCAGAGACTACAAACGACCCATTGTACTCGACAGCAAGGACAAGACAACACTTCTCATCATAGAAGAATTTCACTGCCGCTTCAATCACGGGAATCACGCGACCGTAATGAACGAAGTAAGACAACGCTTCTGGGTGTTAGGACTGAGGTCAGCGATCAAGACCATTCAACATCAATGCCAGTGGTGCAAAACAAGAAAGGCAAGACCTCAAGAACTACCAGTGGGCAACTTACCTGCTGAGAGGCTAATGCACGGAAACCCTCCATTTACGTGCACGGGAATAGATTACTTCGGCCCTATGACGATCACCGTAGCAAGACGCCATGAGAAGAGATGGGGTGCTCTATTCACATGCTTAACAACACGAGCTGTACACATTGAGCTCACTCCTTCACTCTCCACTGACAGCATGATCATGGCACTACGACGATTCGCCGCGAGAAGGGGAATGCCAAAGATAATCTACACCGACAATGGCACTAACTTCGTTGGCGCCAACAAAGAACTCAAAGAAGCACTAGACACCATGAAGCAAGAAGACCTTATCTCGGAAGCGGAGAAGATCGGCGTGCAGTGGAAGTTCATACCTCCTGGTGCACCAAACATGGGAGGTGCATGGGAGCGTCTGGTGCGATCCATTAAAACCGCACTGGACGCCACGCTCAACGAAAGGCAACCACGAGAGGAGGTACTTCATACCCTCCTGTTAGAGGCCGAGCACATAGTCAACTCTCGGCCCCTCACCCACCTCTCCGAGAACCCTGAAGAAGAAGCACTTACACCGAACCACTTTCTCATCGGGCGATCATGTGGCGCAGCAAGAATCGGCAGCTTCGAGGACAACGAGCTTGTGGGCAGACACACCTGGAAGGCTACGCAGCGACTTGCCGATCACTTCTGGCAACGTTGGCTGAGAGAGTATTTGCCCACTCTACTACCAAGGAAGACCAAAGGAAGAGTCAGCGCCACAGATTTGCAAGTCGGAGACATCGTACTGATCGTCGATCACAGCCTACCAAGATGCATCTGGCCACGCGGAAGAATCCTGCATGTGTATCCTGGACCAGACGGGCGGACCAGAGTCGTCGACGTCGAGACCAGAGGAGGTGTTCTACGGAGGCCCAGTTCGAGAGTGGTGCTGTTGTTGCCGGGAGCGTCGCCGAGTCCAGGAGTTGGTGCAAAGCACGAGGGGGAGAATGTCGGCGACGGAAAACCTATCTTCGAGTAACGTGTGTATTAATATAGGGACAATGTCATTTTAGCGTATTATGAATAATTGTTGTAAATATGAAATCTCATTCTTATTAGATTTATTATGTTAAAATAAGTTCTAATTAGTGTAATAAGGTTAGTTTAGAGTATTTTTTGCTTATTTGAATCATATAAGACTATTTAACATTAATTTGAAAGGAAAAGGTACGTAAGTAAAATGTTAGCATATAATTACGTAACTTGAAAATGAGATTTTTTGTTTCTTGCAATAGCATAATAGTTTATGTTTTAAATAATAGATTTTATTATAAAACTTATAATAAAACAAGAATTAGGTCGATAGGACTATCCGTTCAAAAGTTATAAGGGAAAATGTATAGTAAAAATGTAGCAACCTAGAAATTTAGATATTTTTGTTTTAAGACTTTTTTAATTAATTATTATATATTGAATATTATGTTTTAATATTGTATAATAGTATGTAAGGCATGTAAATAAATAAATATGTGTAAGGTGTTTTACTGAAAACATAAAATAAAAGGACTCTCAAGGTTTCGGTTTAGGGAAATTTTACTCGAAAAATGAGCTCAAAGTACGCGGCTCTCTGTAAGGTATTAACGGGCCAAATAAAAGGCGAGCCATTTCTCGATTCGAGTCAGTCGCAAGACAGCCACCGAAGAGGCAACAACTAAAAGGAAAAGGAAGAACCGAAACCAAGAGAGAAAAAAGGAAAAATTGTGTTTTTATTTCATCGCCTCTAAGTATAGTCTCCTGTCAACGAAGAAACCCTAGTGGATCGGGACCCAAGCTACGCATTCAGGGGTGCGTGGTGGCGTACATTACCAGCGAACGGACATACTGCCGTGTACGCCAAGAACGTCTGGGAGATTGTCCCAGGTCGACCTCCGGGTACTAGACATACCCTGGTTCTGGTCGTCCGAAACAGTAAAAAAACACGAAAACGTACGAAATTATTTTTATTTTTCTTTTTGAAATTACAACTTTTATAAAACTTACCAATTATGACTCTTTTGAGAATAAGTCAAACACTCTGTGTCCACACGTTTTACGCTTTTTGCTACGATTTTCCAGTCAGAACCATCTTTTCGCAAGTTCTCATAGCATCCGTAGCATCTTTTTCGGACAATGGTATCATCATCTTTTCGCAGGATTTTTGACAAAAAGTGTGGGCTTGCAAACGAACCGGTGGCCTTTGAGAGAGTATTTGAACCAATTTTGAATGGCAAAGATAGATTAAAGTGAAAGAGAGTTAGCGCGCTAGTTAACAGTTTGTTGCCATGGTAACCGTTGTTATTGTCTGACAAATGACATATAATATTTATTCTTTCCTTCTTTTCTTTCCATTGCGGCCACTTTTACATAAGTGAGAGG